>JASDDO010000010.1:231922670-236922670 GCA_030015575.1 Agapanthus africanus
AGTTCATAAATGAACTCCATATCCAAACTTCTTAGACTGTATGGATCACTGAACCTAATCAGTATCCGGCACCATGCCACCCACAGTATCCTCTGGAACCACCTGTCCATAATACCGTCCCTCGTCAGAGGGAAAACTAAAAACTCTGACAATCACTCTGTCATCCATGTCACCTTTGAAGCTTGGAATGATAATCGTCTCCCGAAAGAGGCTGCCGTTATCAAATCCTTAGAACATGTACCAATGTTCTAAAACTGCTTCCTTATGTTTCTCCAAGATTGGATTAATACAAACTTATTGCATCTAGTGCAAAACCAACATTTGGTGTGGTACTTGACATCTCATGATTGACTCAATTGCCTAAGCAAGTGATCTGCCAATCATGCACATCCCTCTCCTCTTAGTCTATACGACACCTTTAGAGAGGGTGACTCCATCACCTGCAAGTACACTACCATGCTAGGAGTCAACTATTCTAAAAACCATTAGAATATCTGTCAAAGTACCCACATTAGGAAACTACCCAAATCCAGATCTAAAAACCATAGATCTAGAAACCAGAATGTCAAATATTATATCCATATCCAGTCTGGAGAAACAACTGTGTGACGACCACAGTTCAACCGATCGTAGTATAGGATTTTTACTTCCCACTTTGTGTATGTCATCCAGATACCTTGACATCACACCCTACTACCTTCTTAACTGATCCATCCCTTATTCTGATTGAAGTCAAACCCATGACTGTCACATCAAAAATAGATGATCTATCTCCGCTATTACCGCTCAAGTCTATAAATAGATATAAGCATCTTGCCCACTATGATTCCGCTGCTCCCACTGACTACGACAACCCTCCTACCGGGTCTCAAAACCTGGAACAACAGTAGTGTCAAGTCTGGATAGATAAGAACCTCCCTGTCACCGTCCTTGAGGCTACCGAAGTACCTCTCGGGTGTCTGAGGTTACCCACCATATCTGCGGAGTGGCTATTGGAATGTCAAACCTGATTGAATGTATAGGTCCTATTAAATTTTCTGTAATCGTTCGCGGTTCTGGAATCACTTCCAGTTCTACCATACTCCCACTACTGTTTTCTGAAAAATATCCATTTTTAGTAAAACTGTGGCGAGTCAAGAACAATATCACTATTGATCTTCTTAATGGTAGAATATCAACCCTCGTCATAGCCAGGGTCAACCCACAAACAAGCCATTACAGAATCGTGCCCTGAGTTATCCAGAGTCTGGTTTTAATCAAAAGCTGGACAACTCCCCGTACCTTAATTTCTTTTAAGGTACGAACTATTCTATATCCAATATAGAAACTTTGGCACTTATTTAATTGGAACCATATTCAATCCATGCATCTGTCTCCAGTGCATATCAACTTAATGGAAAGAGGCTAATCAGCATTACTCAACTTAGGAATCCATCCAATTATGAGTAACCTGAAAGAGAAACACGTTTCTCAAAACCATCACTATCATCTGAATACCAATCACAAGAATCTACATCTTCGATCTCTTTGAAGAATCCCGATACTTGTGATACCTGGTTCTCTACTTTATTCTTATACCCACAACTTCTCAAAACTTAGACCATGTATTTCTACGAAACACTCGTCTAAATACTAGAGAAGTTATAAGTATACAGAACATAGTACGAGGACCTACCCCTTTGTCCTGATGGACACTGGACAACATACAATACTCTGTATAAGTCCGCTGAGTTAAACAACTCAAAACCTGTGCGTTGTAGGTGGAAAACTGTACCCTGGCGATTTCCTCAAATATAACCAATTACAACGAATTCCGATATAATGAGGATGATCACCTAATTCCCAATATCTTACTCCCAATCATCATCTGTAAAACCATACAGATATGAGAATGAAACCTGGTAAATACATACCCTTGAGTAAGTGTCTAATCGGGAAAACAGTTTTTCTTTTAACAATGCACTGAAACATGAAAATGTTTCGTAGGGGTATCCTGGTATTCATAGCAATGCCTCTTCCATAATCAAATTCATGACTTCAACCGTATACTTTATTGCCATCTCTCCAAATCCCTTTATTTGTCTTTAGTCGTTACCTTCTGTACACCATCGTTAGGCTAAATGGTTTTCTTCCTTCCCTACCGTTCGCACCAGCCTATGGTTTGGAAGAAGACTATCCAGTAAGCATAATAGGTGTACCCTCCTAAACTAAGGAGTACTCGCATCTCGAGAGAAGGTGATGATAAAAGACAACTGAATAATACCTTATTCTTTTAAAGGTGAAATAGGAGTGGCGATGAAGTACGCAATTTTGGTCGTGAATGATATCAGTCGCAATTTACGTTGCCCTCTTTCTAATCCCTTTATTTTGTCTTTACATATTACCTTCTGCACACCTTACTTAGGCTAATTGGTTTTCTTTATTCCCTACCTTTCGGCACCAGCCTATGGTTTGGAATAAGACTATCCAATAAGCGTAATAGGTGTACTCTCCTAAACTAAGGAGCTCTCGCAACCTGAGAGAAGGTGATAATAAAAGACAACTGAATAAACCAATTCTATTTCTCCTGAACCTGGATCCATCCCCGAAGAAGTCCCTTCGAGTTCGTATATAACCATACGATGGATCTATCCAATGGAAGTGGATATCCGTAGTAATACTGGTGTTCTGAGAAATTCAAAGGGTAAAAGAAGGAGTGGCAATGACTTATGCAACATAGACAATCCAAAAGCCAGTATTTTAAGAAGGTTCGGTCAACTTGGTCACTGAGTCATAGTCTAGGGTCGGTCAAAGGTCGCTGCCAGAGAGAGAGAGAGAAAAGAAACACTCTGCGTGCACTCTAACCTAGATCAGAATGGTCATCATTTTATCTAATCCGGAAACCTCCCACTGTCCTGTCAAATTCTCCTCCAAACCTAAAGAAGAATCAATCGGGATCACCCGAAGAGTAAACCAACTCATCAGTGGGAATCAGGATCCAACTCTCATCGCATGATAACGTGATGGAATGCATCCACGTTACTCATACTCCAGAAGGTATGCGCATACTCGGCAAGTTTCAGTTTCTTTAGAAACTCCTGATATCGTTTTTGCCCCATGCTCTTATAACCTTGGCGTTGGTCAAAATGTCATAAGTCACATGCCAAGTTCTACCCGTCACTATCTTGTCAATTTGAACCCACCCGCCCATGCCCTTGACGTTGGCCAAAATGGCAGAACGACTGTCCCAAACTAACTCATCTATCTATGCAACAATTGAATACCCAGCAGCTACCAAACACTATGCCTTGGCGTTGGTCAAAATACGTAGCTTGAATACTACTGAATACCCAAAAGAAGTGACGGAGGGCTACGGCTGGTTTTTGGCGAAAAACCTTTAGCGTAGTGAACTTGATATCGCTGAAGGAACCTGATAGCTTTTTTAAAATATAGTGGCGAAAACCTTTTGCTAAAGAGGTCACTCCCGATAAAGGGATCTCGGCTCTTTCCTCGTGGAATGAGGTGCAGGATATTCCACTGAATACCGCTATGCAAAGCAACATGTAATCGACTATAGTGAAGTTATTACCCTGACGCAAACTTCTGTCCAAGGGGTCGGTCCCGGTGAAGGGATATCGGCCCTTGCCTCGTCGAATGAGGTGCAGGATATTCCACTGAATACCACTATGCATAACAAAAGGAAACATCTTTGCAATAACACTTTTTAAAATTGTTCCAACAACTCAAACAGGTTTGTTTTACTTTGCGTTGATCAGAATCAACGCAGTCCCATCATTCAATCACACCAGAAAAGAACGAAAATAAAATGTACGTATATGCCATCCGCATTCGCCATCCGCATTCGTCACTGGGTCCCGTCATAACCGGTTAGGTTACTTAACTAACGACAGAGCGGGGACTGGACTAGCGCGGGTGTAAAACATATACAACATCTAATAGTATATAAACCAATATACAATAATCGCTCCAGGCGTGATAGTATGCAACATTACAGAAAAGTAATAGCATCACAGAACAATACAGATATCTGGGATCCCCGAGTTTCACAGAGCCGCTGCTGAAACTCGACGTTCCCCTGTCGTGTGGATAGCCTGTGCAATGAAACCAAGACCCCTACGGGTGCGGCAAGTTACCCGCCAAAACCTGAAGCGAGGCAGTCCCCCACAGCATAGTGAATGGAACACCCGGCACTTCACGGAATCCGGTAAATTGAGCACCCCTTCTTGTGTCACGACCCGAAAGAGCACGTGACTGGCACTTGAACCATATGAAGCCTATAGGACTCCATCTGATCCAAGTAAGCCAAAGCCCAGAAATCTAAAACCATTTTGAAGAATAAATGAAGAAAACTGGTTTAAAGAAGTGAAGAAATACAGGTTTGAAATCAAGGTTTTTAAATAACTAAGCCGAAGGTACGTTTTGAAAACAATAAGTCTTTTCTAAAAATTTCGGCAGAGTTTCCTTTGTAAAACTGGCCCCGAATGGGGTACAACAAGGATAACAATACATATACAAGATAAAGGCATCCCCAAGCGGGAGCTAGCTCTTCGTCAATCGACGGTCACAACCACACAATGATATAATAATATACAACGCCAAGTGGCGAGGATCAAAACCAAAAGAAAGCTCAAAAGTAGCAAGAAAACCGCAATACTACTAAGCGCGACTCTAGGTCGAATAATACAACACTGTCTCTGAGTCTGAAAGAATATACAAGTTTTGGTTGATGGACATTTCTAGATACAATGAATAAATAAGTACAAAATGGGGATTCTTGATGCAAAAGAATCCACCTACCAATAGCAAATCACCCGCAAGAAGGTAGTGTGGCAGAAATGCCGCAATAGAACCTGTACGGCAAAACCTGCAAGAACTGTGGCACAACGGGGGTGAGTTGCCAACTCGTGAATAGAAACATCTACAAGGATAAATCGAATGCAAGACATAATCCTAAGTCAACGATCAGTAAAATATCCACAAGAGTACATCTGAGTGTAATAAGGTGGCAAGGTAACATCTAATCATGTATATAGTGCCAGGTACTCAGGTAATAACATGTCATCAGTGTAAGGTATGTCTGCATGAAGTATCAATGAATAAATATCAATAATATCAATACACATATATTAGCGTCCCATACCACTAATATTGGTGTAAGATAAGTGTAAATCCAGTCTGTATATGAACCATGTCTGTATATATGTGGAACCCGTCCACCTGTCACCTACTGACAGTAAGCATCATGTATGCAATGTGAGGATATAACCAAAATCATGGAAAACTCATCATGAAACCCGTGCCAAACACCGACACGTAAATCCTCATCCGTATGGGGCTCCGTCTGCGGATATCGGCCCTCGGCCCCGGCAGTATGAGTCAACCCATGTCCATCTCTGGGCTCCGTCTGCGGATATCGGCCCGTCGGCCCCAGCAGTATGCCCATCTCTCGGCTCCAGGCGGTATCCCCCGGATATCCGCCGAGCTCAGGTAAAATCACCGGTAGGTACTCGCCCGCCTCCAGGCTCAATCGGCATAACCCATCGATCATCTCGCCGAGGGGAACCCTACCGGGCCCACTACGATCCCGCAAACGGTACATCACCTCCTCGAATCGGGTTTCAAGCACACGTCTCAGCACCGAGAAAACGCGTGGTGGACGCACCGAAATATCATATCACGAGGTACCGGGTTTTTCATAATAGAACATCTTTTCTTAAATAATCCCCCGGTCCTCAAAACCAGAAATCACATGAAAACCCAACATCAAGCAGTAAATCCAATGCGATGTACTATGAAATCAATCCATGATATATGCGACATGTAAAGATAGTAATCATATCGGAAATCATGCAACATGGAATAGGAATGCGCATATGTCAAAGGAAGCATCATATCACGAATGTAATAGTACTACTGTGTAGTGACATGGCAATTATCGATGATGAAGTGTGTGAGCCGGCAAATAGTGTACGTGAAACATACGCATCATCGATAATGGTGCTGGTGTCCTAACAGCATGATAATAACATGGTAATGAACATATGCCAGCAATGCCAATAGTATGAAAATGCGGAAGCTAGTAATCAACAGCACAGTAAAGTATCTACTATGCAAACTACATCTAAGTATCCTGTCAATCAGGAGGGGTAGGTGTGGAAACCACCTAAAACTGAGTCAATGCATATATGTAGATATATAGTCGGTGATCCCGCCTCAATGTCATATCGTAAGATATCCTCTAGCTATGAGTGCGGATCTATCATCAATATCAGCTCGTACGGTAACTCATCGTACGGCATTCCCAAAGGCTGGGTACAGGTCAATATCTCACTGTCTCATCACATAACAAATATCACCATCATCAGATCATCTAGTCTGGATGTACTACTCTATATCTAGTACAAACGGTAACATCGGTAAAGTATGCATGCGGGGGTAAACACACATCCCAAGCCCGCAAGAAACACAAGTCATATCCCACATATGAATCGTATCAAATCACCGATCCCAGGGCACCAAGCCCACAATATCGACTCATCTCCAAAGTCGTCACATATCATCTATCACAGTGTAAGTACATGTGAAAAGCAAGGGTATATGTATAGGGTAATTCTATCCTAGGGTTCGCGACTATGAACTACACTAGTCACTTCTAACCCTACATATCCAAAATACACCTAATATCACAATGCTATATAATAAGCTATCTACGGACTGCGGGGGTGCTATACGCCATCCACCCGACTTTCCCCCGTAGATATAATCTACTCACCTTGCATCATCATATGTGGACATCACCATGCATTTGCTTGTCGTCCGAAGTCTTCATGGGTACCTACACATCAAAATATCGTATATGCGCATTAAAACCAAATCCAATCTAAAACGGCGCATAAAACCCAAAACGATACGATAAGGGGCCTAAAGGTGAGAACCTATGGCATGCCTTCAAAACCATCCATAATCCTCTATATCGTCGTATAAACGACAATAGTCGAGGCAAAACACATTCCACCATTTCAGAATCCAAAAATACGGAATACGGAAACACGAATCCAAAACGACAACATAGGATATATGTCCCAGATTTCACCCTAGAAAGAATCTGTCAAAACTAGAAGTACCCAGGGCCAAGAATTGATGAAATGGGGTTGTGCACAGAAAACAAGGAGTTTCCTCTCAGGTCTGGCCGCAATTTGCGGCCAGAAAAGGGATTTTGGCGGCCTGAAGAAGGAGTGGGGATCTAGGGTTTTGGGTGTTGCCTCTATGTTGCCTGCACATCTCAATTTCCACTCAATATTATTTTAGGGTTCTCGGGGTGTAAGCAGATTCCAATAACAGTGGCAGATTCCAGGTTTTTTCCCCGATATAGTTTTCTAAAATCCGTATTCTGGTGTTTGCTTCAGGTTTTGGGCTCCAATTCAAACACTAGGGTGTTGGTAAGATCAATACTGAGCCCAATTTCATAATGCAACACCAATTCACTCAAACCCTAACTAGGTTTCTCTCAAATCCATAATATCACACAATATCGATAAAATCTTGACATGGGGTTATAGGAAAGGCTATAATTAAGCAAATGGTTCAGAAATTACCTTCATTAGCAACTCAAGAAAATTCTTGAGTTGCCCTCTAGTGGCCAAATCCATGCTTCTTTAGCTCCATGTGTAGATCTAGGGATTTTGCACATTTTTAATGAAGTGAGTGTGATGTTTTGGGGTGTTTTTAGAGATGATATGAGGAGTTGAAGAGGGGGAGAAAGGGGCTAGGCAGCAGCAGCAGCAACTATGGGAAAGAGGGGAAGAAATGATCAAAATGGCTAAGGGTTTGGTCAACGGTTCAACCCTCTCTCTCACCTACCCTCATCATTACACTTTTTCTTTTTCTTTTCCCTTTTCTTTTAAAACCCAACCCTTCTCACACCAATAGTAAACCCAAATGAAAACCATGGCTAGAAAAATACACAAGTGTAGAAAAGTGGTATGTGCAAGTTTTGCACAAAATTGTCAAAAAACCCAATTAGCGATTTTAATCGCGATTAGCACTAAATTAGTGTCAAACTAAACACAAAAACTTAAATATGTCATAATTTCAATAATTAACCCATTTTAGAATTTTCCATAATTTTTCATAATTTTTCTAATATTTTTCCTATTTATTTGCATTTAATATTAAAATAATCAATAAAATAATATTAAATTATAAAAATTCCCAAAATTAATATTTTATATTTTTGAAAATGTTACAATCTACCCCCCTTAAAGAAATTCGGTCCCCGAATTTAAATTTAAAACCCTACTACTAAAACAATCTCAGTAATAATCCAATTTGTCGGGGCTCCGAAAATATCAACACAAAGAACGTCACAGCGCAATGCATGCGCAAGGGTACTGAGCAGATAACTCAAAAACAAAACTCCGTCAAGCATCCCGCAATCATCGGAGTCGATATAAAAACACAATGTCAAATCCAATACAAAACCGATATGATATGGATCGAAACTACACATGTAGACATCCAATCTATACACGTAAAAAGCTGATGTAAAACATGCAAAAGTATATCCAGGTATCGTCTACTGACTAGTCCTGCTCAGCATGAAAGCAAAAACCCAACATCATAAGGGGTACTGCTCCAAAGGGAATAAATCTCAAAAATGTACGTAACACAATCCTGTGCGTCTGGTGCGCACGGAAATCAAAAATCCAATATGTGCTAAACAGGTGCACAAAACAACATCTAGGTGCAACGGGTGTGCACGAAACCTCTGTCATGGGCAACGTATGTGCCTGACAGCCAAGGTCCGGTGCATCTAACATGCACGAAGAAATCTCGATTTAGTGCATCGGGTGCGCACCAAAATCGTATCTAAAAACATGCGCCCAACATGCGCGAAAATCCAAATCTGTGCATCTATCGTGCACGAACAAAAATCTAAACCCTGCGCACTCAACATGCATGGAATCATGATATCCAATAACAAACATCGAATAGGTGTAAAGCACATCACCAGCACGGAGTGCAAAACCAACCATCAAAATCCGGGTCAAAATCAACGATAAAATGCGTCTCAAACCAAAATCAGGTGTACCTCAAAGGAAAATCTCACAATCGTGTGCATCAGCGTGCACGAATCAAAGCATAACACTAAAATGCATGAAAACTCTGCGCGAAATATATAAATATCCAGTGGGTGCATGAAACCAATATCATGAAACTCAGTCACCAAAACTAAATCATGCAAACAGAACACCCAAAATACCGAAATCCAAAATGACGGATACGTGATAATCGAATCACAAAATCACAAATCCTAAATACCGTCTTCGGTAGTTCCTCCTTCAAGGTCGAGAAGGAGTCGGCGCAATCCACTGCTAGCAGCGCAGGATATCTAACTGCCTCATGTTCACGGTCTAGCGTCTTCTGACTCTCTGGATCCTTATCTTCTCTGCGGATTACCTGTCACGCGGTCAATCGGCTCATCGGCCCTGTCAGGTGTGCTAACGGGGTCGATTTCCGTTCTGGCACTTCTCTGGTCACCTCTCGGTCAAACCTCACGACCACTCGTAAGGCAGCATATCACTGGCGTCGGCCTCTGGCTCTCTGAAAGCACGTCACACATCCGATCCTGGGTGCAACATCATAGCAGCTATGTCCTGGAAGAATCCTGCTCAAGATCTCTTCCAATCATGCCTATGCCGATCTGTACAGAGGCTAGCTCTCCTGCATAACCTCTTCTCGCTCAAAGGGCATCTGTGTCCTCAGCACAAAATTTCTCCAGAAACGGGTCACATCGCAACGTCTCTGTAAGCATCTCAGGTCTCTAGTCTCGACGGGAAGCAATGACAGCTCGTCAGGGTCTCACGCGAACCTCTTGTTCCAACTGTCTCTATCGTCGTCCACTATGACGTCACACCAAGCTACTATGCACTGTACCGTTCTCGGCCACGGTCAATCTGAAGTCTCTCACACGGACTCGAATCACGTATTCTGTAGCTTCATCACTCTGTAGCAGACGTCAGGCCGAACTGGTCCTCGGAAACATGTCCCAACCATCGGAGGAATACTCATCACTCGTCCATCCTTGATCAATTCGCAACGCATCTGGTTAAGTTCCTCTATCCGAACTTGGCCAACTACCTCGTCGACAATGCTGGACTCTGCCCTGCTGGGTGTGCACAAAATGACCACTCTGGGTCTAAGTCTTCTCGTATCGTACTCCAGAAAGGTCCTGCCGAGATTCCTTTCTCAAATCTCAATCCTGCCGAAGTGCCCGGAAGTCATCATCCAATGTTGAAGCTCACGCTTATTCCGGAACGGCTGCATACTTATCGCGCTTCTTCCTGGAAGATATATCCATATACCACGCCTCGGGGTGCATATCACATCTCTAATATCAGTGGAGTGGAACATCATCTCGTCGAAACCTCGTACGAACTCTTTTCTTTACTCTGCTCAAATGTCGACTGACTCGGACTCGTCTCATCGTGGCTACACGAACTGCGCTCCAACGGCTATCCCCGCATCTGGAGTCTCCCAAGCAGTGTCCCATCACAATGTCCGAAAAATGTCGAACTATCCGATCGACTCGTCAGATCCTCATAATCCCCCAAGAGCTCACATCTCGGGTACAGTTTAATAGTATCGAGTACATGCCACAGCGTCGGTGGTCCAGCCGTAGAAGGGCAAACCCAAGCCTCACTAATGGCGCCGCGGAACCGCCGTAAACCCTAAGGTTCAAAGGCTGTCACACGGTCATTAAGTCGAGTTAGGGTTTCATTCTTCTAGAGGGTCCATAGAATCACCTGCATGTCTTTCCGTATACTTTAAACTTGGAAAATGGCTCCTGACATTCGATCGTCTCAATCGACTCTCAACAACCTGCGTGAAGTCGTCTCTAGCTGGAATCAATCCGCCTGATGTCCTCGCATCGGGGTAAGCGAACTCACCACACGTCCTAGTCATTCATCCTCGGTGACTAGCGACTCGCTATCATCTCTCTAAGTACATGCTCATGCTGCAGTAGCTCTAATCATCTGGGCGATATCTCATCATTTGCAGCAGCAACTGCCTCATACGCCTGTACGCCGAACAACGCCTCAATCCTCCAGGAAAGGCAACACAATGGCGGTCGTCTCTGAATCAGCCTGCTCTAGATCTGAGTAAGACTCTCCACACTGGAAATCTTCAACTCATCTGGGCCCGCTCCGGCGCAAAATCGGACGAATCACCTTCGTCTCTCAAATCGGGTAGACTAGCTATCATCTGTCGCATATCTGCCTGAAAGCTCCGGCCATCTCAGCTCGTAAGCTTCGGAAGCGACATCCTGTCAATCTCAGCAACAGCTGGTCCATCTGTCTGCACGGTAGGCGACATCACAATCTCGGAGGTATGCTGTACATCAACAGTCCTCTCTCAACTGGCAGCTCTAACAAAGGCACGATCATCCGGTGCCAACCAAGCACTCGCCTCCACTAGAGGTCACAAACACCAACACTAACTCGAGACGTTCCCATGTCACCAGAAAACACAATGGTCGGCCCTCGTACCAAACGAGCTCACACCGGCCGTAACCCTAGCAGTAGCCCAAACTGCGCTCAAACATGGTGACAGGAATCTCAATCGAGTATCAAAGAGTACACCAGTGGCATGAAAGGAAACAACAGATCCAAAGAGGATACATGATCATAGGAAGGAACAGCATCAATGAAGGTATGATCATGAAACTAATAGAATCGGGGATCTCAAATGGATGAATAATCCTGGATATGAAAAAAATCACTGATCTCAAAACAAATGTCTATCCTAAGGTTCCTTAAGCGGAGTGGCGTGTCGTAAGTATGCCGCGGAACATACCAACGGTACGTCACTCTACTTTAGTCACCTAATCCATCAACCAAGGGTCATCCTAAAACGACGAAAGTTCGGGTTTACACCCCCTCAACCAAGTCTAAGTTCCGTAAGGTCAAGCTTAAGTTCCGTATAAAAACAACTCCCTAGGCTCCACATAGTCAAACTTAGACTCGAACCAAGGTCAATCTAGCACTCTGATACCAACTTTGTCACGACCCGAAAGAGCACGTGACTGGCACTTGAACCATATGAAGCCTATAGGACTCCATCTGATCCAAGTAAGCCAAAGCCCAGAAATCTAAAACCATTTTGAAGAATAAATGAAGAAAACTGGTTTAAAGAAGTGAAGAAATACAGGTTTGAAATCAAGGTTTTTAAATAACTAAGCCGAAGGTACGTTTTGAAAACAATAAGTCTTTTCTAAAAATTTCGGCAGAGTTTCCTTTGTAAAACTGGCCCCGAATGGGGTACAACAAGGATAACAATACATATACAAGATAAAGGCATCCCCAAGCGGGAGCTAGCTCTTCGTCAATCGACGGTCACAACCACACAATGATATAATAATATACAACGCCAAGTGGCGAGGATCAAAACCAAAAGAAAGCTCAAAAGTAGCAAGAAAACCGCAATACTACTAAGCGCGACTCTAGGTCGAATAATACAACACTGTCTCTGAGTCTGAAAGAATATACAAGTTTTGGTTGATGGACATTTCTAGATACAATGAATAAATAAGTACAAAATGGGGATTCTTGATGCAAAAGAATCCACCTACCAATAGCAAATCACCCGCAAGAAGGTAGTGTGCCAGAAATGCCGTAATAGAACCTGTACGGCAAAACCTGCAAGAACTGTGGCACAACGGGGGTGAGTTGCCAACTCGTGAATAGAAACATCTACAAGGATAAATCGAATGCAAGACATAATCCTAAGTCAACGATCAGTAAAATATCCACAAGAGTACATCTGAGTGTAATAAGGTGGCAAGGTAACATCTAATCATGTATATAGTGCCAGGTACTCAGGTAATAACATGTCATCAGTGTAAGGTATGTCTGCATGAAGTATCAATGAATAAATATCAATAATATCAATACACATATATTAGCGTCCCATACCACTAATATTGGTGTAAGATAAGTGTAAATCCAGTCTGTATATGAACCATGTCTGTATATATGTGGAACCCGTCCACCTGTCACCTACTGACAGTAAGCATCATGTATGCAATGTGAGGATATAACCAAAATCATGGAAAACTCATCATGAAACCCGTGCCAAACGCCGACACGTAAATCCTCATCCGTATGGGGCTCCGTCTGCGGATATCGGCCCTCGGCCCCGGCAGTATGAGTCAACCCATGTCCATCTCTGGGCTCCGTCTGCGGATATCGGCCCGTCGGCCCCAGCAGTATGCCCATCTCTCGGCTCCAGGCGGTATCCCCCGGATATCCGCCGAGCTTAGGTAAAATCACCGGTAGGTACTCGCCCGCCTCCAGGCTCAATCGGCATAACCCATCGATCATCTCGCCGAGGGGAACCCTACCGGGCCCACCACGAACCCGCAAACGGTACATCACCTCCTCGAATCGGGTTTCAAGCACACGTCTCAGCACCGAGAAAACGCGTGGTGGACGCACCGAAATATCATATCACGAGGTACCGGGTTTTTCATAATAGAACATCTTTTCTTAAATAATCCCCCGGTCCTCAAAACCAGAAATCACATGAAAACCCAACATCAAGCAGTAAATCCAATGCGATGTACTATGAAATCAATCCATGATATATGCGACATGTAAAGATAGTAATCATATCGGAAATCATGCAACATGGAATAGGAATGCGCATATGTCAAAGGAAGCATCATATCACGAATGTAATAGTACTACTGTGTAGTGACATGGCAATTATCGATGATGAAGTGTGTGAGCCGGCAAATAGTGTACGTGAAACATACGCATCATCGATAATGGTGCTGGTGTCCTAACAGCATGATAATAACATGGTAATGAACATATGCCAGCAATGCCAATAGTATGAAAATGCGGAAGCTAGTAATCAACAGCACAGTAAAGTATCTACTATGCAAACTACATCTAAGTATCCTGTCAATCAGGAGGGGTAGGTGTGGAAACCACCTAAAACTGAGTCAATGCATATATGTAGATATATAGTCGGTGATCCCGCCTCAATGTCATATCGTAAGATATCCTCTAGCTATGAGTGCGGATCTATCATCAATATCAGCTCGTACGGTAACTCATCGTACGGCATTCCCAAAGGCTGGGTACAGGTCAATATCTCACTGTCTCATCACATAACAAATATCACCATCATCAGATCATCTAGTCTGGATGTACTACTCTATATCTAGTACAAACGGTAACATCGGTAAAGTATGCATGCGGGGGTAAACACACATCCCAAGCCCGCAAGAAACACAAGTCATATCCCACATATGAATCGTATCAAATCACCGATCCCAGGGCACCAAGCCCACAATATCGACTCATCTCCAAAGTCGTCACATATCATCTATCACAGTGTAAGTACATGTGAAAAGCAAGGGTATATGTATAGGGTAATTCTATCCTAGGGTTCGCGATTATGAACTACACTAGTCACTTCTAACCCTACATATCCAAAATACACCTAATATCACAATGCTATATAATAAGCTATCTACGGACTGCGGGGGTGCTATACGCCATCCACCCGACTTTCCCCCGTAGATATAATCTACTCACCTTGCATCATCATATGTGGACATCACCATGCATTTGCTTGTCGTCCGAAGTCTTCATGGGTACCTACACATCAAAATATCGTATATGCGCATTAAAACCAAATCCAATCTAAAACGGCGCATAAAACCCAAAACGATACGATAAGGGGCCTAAAGGTGAGAACCTATGGCACGCCTTCAAAACCATCCATAATCCTCTATATCGTCGTATAAACGACAATAGTCGAGGCAAAACACATTCCACCATTTCAGAATCCAAAAATACGGAATACGGAAACACGAATCCAAAACGACAACATAGGATATATGTCCCAGATTTCACCCTAGAAAGAATCTGTCAAAACTAGAAGTACCCAGGGCCAAGAATTGATGAAATGGGGTTGTGCACAGAAAACAAGGAGTTTCCTCTCAGGTCTGGCCGCAATTTGCGGCCAGAAAAGGGATTTTGGCGGCCTGAAGAAGGAGTGGGGAGCTAGGGTTTTGGGTGTTGCCTCTATGTTGCCTGCACATCTCAATTTCCACTCAATATTATTTTAGGGTTCTCGGGGTGTAAGCAGATTCCAATAACAGTGGCAGATTCCAGGTTTTTTCCCCGATATAGTTTTCTAAAATCCGTAATCTGGTGTTTGCTTCAGGTTTTGGGCTCCAATTCAAACACTAGGGTGTTGGTAAGATCAATACTGAGCCCAATTTCATAATGCAACACCAATTCACTCAAACCCTAACTAGGTTTCTCTCAAATCCATAATATCACACAATATCGATAAAATCTTGACATGGGGTTATAGGAAAGGCTATAATTAAGCAAATGGTTCAGAAATTACCTTCATTAGCAACTCAAGAAAATTCTTGAGTTGCCCTCTAGTGGCCAAATCCATGCTTCTTTAGCTCCATGTGTAGATCTAGGGATTTTGCACATTTTTAATGAAGTGAGTGTGATGTTTTGGGGTGTTTTTAGAGATGATATGAGGAGTTGAAGAGGGGGAGAAAGGGGCTAGGCAGCAGCAGCAGCAACTATGGGAGAGAGGGGAAGAAATGATCAAAATGGCTAAGGGTTTGGTCAATGGTTCAACCCTCTCTCTCACCTACCCTCATCATTACACTTTTTCTTTTTCTTTTCCCTTTTCTTTTAAAACCCAACCCTTCTCACACCAATAGTAAACCGAAATGAAAACCATGGCTAGAAAAATACACAAGTGTAGAAAAGTGGTATGTGCAAGTTTTGCACAAAATTGTCAAAAAACCCAATTAGCGATTTTAATCGCGATTAGCACTAAATTAGTGTCAAACTAAACACAAAAACTTAAATATGTCATAATTTCAATAATTAACCCATTTTAGAATTTTCCATAATTTTTCATAATTTTTCTAACATTTTTCCTATTTATTTGCATTTAATATTAAAATAATCAATAAAATAATATTAAATTATAAAAATTCCCAAAATTAATATTTTATATTTTTGAAAATGTTACACCTTTGGTCAACCTGTACCCCCTACGAGTGTGGCGAATAGTCTGCCAATTCTGAAGTGGGGCCCCTCTGCCTCTCAAAGCCATGAGATGCGGACCCGTTGCTTTCCCGAACCCGGCTATCCGTGCACTCCGTCGCGGGGCAAAAACTAGTAAAGTAATGAAAAATAGTACAATAGGTACATCGACCGCAACCTGGCCGTGCCCTAAAAAGAATATTATACAACAGGCAGTGACGGCTGTCCACAAGTTGGACGCTCGCCCCGCAATATCAAATGTACAAATAAACACAAACTGTACTACCATTGCACACTGCTATCCACCATGACAAATCCGCAACATCATAGCACAACACAGAACATCAACGCGAATGTCACGTTCGCAAACCCGTCTAAAAGAACTATAGCAGTTAAACGCGATTTACCGATCAAATGACATTCCCGGTCGGAGATATAATGTAAGCACTGTAAACTAACGTGTTTAAATTTCGATCGACCAAAGACCAAATATCAAAAAGTGGGCCCCACTGCTTACTGGTGAACAGTAACAAAACCTGGGCCAAAAATATATATACCAAAAATCACAAAACCCAACACAGAACCCACTGAGAAAATTTGGGATCACGTGCTCCCCACGTGGCCGCGGTTGAGCGGCCAAACCATGGGTTTGGCCGCCCTTCCGCGGCATCTTGGAAGGATCACAGTTCCAAATTTTGTCGTGGTTCTTAGAATTCCCTGCACGGATTTTTAAGACATCCAGAAATAATTTTTGAGACCGTTTAAAATCAACAGAAACTGTCGGGCATGGATTTTGTGTTTTTCGATTTTCGGTCGGATCGATATTTTAAATGCGTTAGCACAAGTTAGTATAGCAAAATGGTTAGGCTCTGATACCACTGTAAGTCTACGCTAGCGCCCCGGCCGTCTACAGACGCCAAATGCGGAACAAAAACTTTTAAACTGGCGCTATCGTATACTTTAACCCGGATCTGCCATTATTGCTAAACTAACAAACTGTAAAGAGTGTAGAATGGTTATACCGAACGATCCGAGTCCTTCGTTCTTCAACCATCATCCCACGCTCCGTTGCGGCTGCTCCGATCTCGTCGACCTCCGATCACCTCGTCGAGGTGGCACCACATGATCGGTTCTTTAAACGGGCTCCCGCCTCTGACTCGAGGCAACTCGATCGTCAAGTTTGCTAAAAGAGACGACCAAGATTGATGTAGAGAATGAGTAGATTACTTTGTCTCACTTCGTCCAAGTCCGTGGATGATCGGTTAATGAAGTTGCCGTGGAAATCGGGTGATGGAATGAAATGAACTGTAAATTCCATACACCCCAAAACTATCATATCTTTTCAAAAATGAATCAAGTGAGAGAGTGAATGAGAGAGAGAGGAGGCTTATCATATATATAGAATGAGGAGGGTGAGTGTAGGAGCAAAGGTGGTGACTATAAGAGAAAAGCTTCTCACAAAAGATCTTAACCAAAACAAGAATCATTAAAGAAAACAATGACTCACTAATAACACCTCATCAAGTAATAAATGCAACCAATTAGAACACAACACCAAGTAGCCTCATCATCACTTCTAGAAGCTTCTAGAATGATGACTCACTCATATCAGAAGAAAAGATAAATCCGTCTTTAACCGAATGTTAAAAGACGGCTGATAGAAAACTGGAAACTGGCAACTTCCAAAAGTGATCCTGAAACGAATTTCAGGACAACCCCGAAACTGTATAAATATACCCGCATTTGTATTACGACCGAATACAAATGCAACCGAGACAAAGATATTATACCTACTCAATATAATACTCGGATCCGGCTTAAACCAAAGCCGACCAGTATCATCTGCCCGAAAAATAACACGTGCGTAAACGCACGTGCATTTTCCGAACCCTGCCATAAAACCATACGGCCTCTACAACGTTTCGCCCGAACTTGGAAAACTGTCTGTGGGGGACTCTAATGACTCGTCAGCACCCTGGCAGTGGGTTTAACCACAAACGGTCAGCGGCACTAGCAATGCGTAACGGCTGCCCATGGACTGACCTCAAGGGATGCCGATGAGCGCACTCATCCGGAAAACCCTACTGAGCCTAATAGTGACAATGTATATACAGTCCGGTCCGTTCGTCAAT
This sequence comes from Agapanthus africanus, assembly GCA_030015575.1. NCBI lineage: Eukaryota > Viridiplantae > Streptophyta > Magnoliopsida > Asparagales > Amaryllidaceae > Agapanthus > Agapanthus africanus. The sequence goes on from JASDDO010000010.1 coordinate 231,940,897, forward strand.
GAGTATTGCATATCTGTCTAGGGGGCTAGTAACGTCAGACCCCCAATAGCAGTATAAGTCGTGTCGGAGTGAAGCCCAATTACACCCTGAGATACTACTGGAGTACCTACCAGTAAATCTCCTGCCATGGCCATGGACTTTGTGTAATGGCTCTCCTAGACACAGCACGACCTCGCCCCCAATACCGGGAGAGACGAATCCCCCGCCGATCCGCTCACGTGCCTCCATATGGCTCGGGACTGTACCCAAAAGCTACCTGTTTGCACGACTCCTTTGAGCCGTGGTAGGGTAGAAATCAAAGCACAGTGGGAACTCACACGAGACAAATGACGACCTCAGGTCGATGAACTAACCTGTACACATGTCACCAGGGAACTGCTATCTGACGATAGGTATAGTACTAACTAGCAGATTCCCGGCGAGTCCTGTCCGGTGTACTCATAACCCAATGAGCACCTGTATACATCTTAGGTGATCCAACTGACACCAGTGGCTTGTGAGACCGGCCACCGCCCCTCGTCGGGGTCTCGACTGTACACACTAGTCTACTCCGGAGTATCGATGCCCTGTCTCGAAACTCCCACGACTAGGGACTACAATTAAGGATATGCATATAAACTACCCAACTCTCACGTATATGATCGCCATCATACTGTTGGTAGTAAAGCAAGATCCTAAGGGCTCTATCAAAGTGTAACATGCAATCAGTCACCTGAACATGTACACGACTGATAAAGGCAAACCAGATAGCATACTATCATCTCGAGTAAGACTGTCCTACCGGGATAGGTCCTCCGCAATCATTGCAATCACGTACCTGCGATCCAATAATTGACTATGAGGGCACTATCTCCAACATGCACGTCTCTTTTGAGCCGTGGTAGGGTAGTAATCTAAGTATAGTGGGAACACACTCGAAGCGATGTGACAGTGTCAAGTCAGCGGACTAAGCTGTACTCATGTCACCTGGGAACTGATAACTGACGATAGGTATAATACTAACCTACAGTTCCCGACGAGTCCTATCCAGTGTACTCGTAACTTAACGAGCATCCGCATACTATCTCAAGTACGACGTACTGACGGCTGTGGGACAGACCGTCTCCCCCGCTGGGATGAGAAGCGCATACGCTAGTCTACTTCGGAGTATCGATGCCCTGTCTCGATAGTCCTACAACTAGGGACCTGTATAAGGATGTGCTTATGGATTACCCAGCCCCCATGAGTGTGAGCGCCATCACAACGCTGGAAATCAAGCAAAGATCCTAAGGGCTCTACTAATATGTATATATGCGATATGCTAAAAGAAACACATGCATATATTGAAGTAAAGACAAACCACGTAGCATACTACCATTTTGAGAAAGATTGTCTATACAACTGTGAATATCACAAGCTTCCATCAAGTAATATACAAGCTAGTATGATACAGTAATGGCCTCTAGGGCATATACACTAACAGTTTTAAACATGGGTTTGCTTCAGGTTTCACAAATGTACCCTAATGTATCGTTTTAGAGTCAAAATGGACTTTTTAACAAGAAATTGGGCTCTATTGAATCTGCTGCTACCTGAGTTGCTTCAGATTAAACTTGTAATTACTATAGCATGTACATAGGATATTGAGTGCACACACAAAACCCGGGAGCCCATCTCCCTACCCAGGCCGCCGGAAAAAGCTTTCTGGCCGCAAATTACGGCCAGATGGGTGAATTGGGGGTTAGGGTTTGGGTAGTAGGAGTCTGCTACTATTTTATGAACTGTGGTATACATATGTTTGTAAAATTATTCCTGTATCGAAATCTGGAGTCAAATACCCGATTTCTCGTATTTTAAACCTTCGCGACACGCGTGATACGTGTGTGGGTTTAGGGTTTCTGCGTATCACGACGCGTCGGGGTAGCTTCAGACGCGTAATAACACGTTTTAGCGTATCGCGCGCACGCGCGCTTGGTTCGCGACGCAGGTTTCTAGTTTGACTTTAATGTCGTGTTTGTGTGACTTTGAGCTTATGTGTGATATATTGTGTAATTCTAAGTTCGCAGGCGAGTACGACGGAAGCCGCGAAGAAGGGGAAACAAGTCGTTGGCTACACTTAGCGTGAGGCTATGGTTAGTAGATTTAACATCTATGGGGATATCGCTCGCATGGCGTTATGCATCAAGGCTGATAGGACCTTATAGCTACATATTGCATTTACCTACATAGCTACTGTTTGTTGCATACCGTATTCCCTGCTACATGTATATGAACTTAAAATTGATAGAACACCACACTGTTACTAACGGTTCATGTTGCACGAGCACTAATCTGCATGTTACACACACACCGTTAGTAATTACCATGACACTCACACTGTAGAAATGCCGTGATCATTATACTGTAGCTCATCTTCTATGTGATTTGACATGTTTTTGTTACTTGTGTACGTAACCATTGGCATATCTATACTTATGCATTTTCAACTGTACCTGCCTAGATAAGATGATTTTGGTAGAAACTGGGAACCGCGTGATACCTTTTGAAAACTGAATCTATTTTAAAAGAGCGGTTTTCCCCTTTTACATATAGTATGACTTTGATGCATATATTACATCGCGTGGATTACGCATTTGCTTTGGTTTTCATGTGATTTCTGGATTTGAGGACCGTGGGGTTATTCAAGAAAAGATGCACTATTTTGAAAACCCGGTTACTCTTGATATGATATTTCAGTGCATCCACCATGTGTTTTCTCGGTGCTAGAGTGACCTATGAAACCTGATTCGAGGAGTGGACGAGGCCGATTGCGGGTACATGGTGGACCCGGTATGGTACCCCGGGGAGAGAACGGATCTGTCGTGCAACAGGCGATGAGCCCGGCTGTCACGACCCGAAAGTACGGAACATGACCGGCACTTAGGCTACGAACGTCTCAAAGCGTACGTGCTCTAAGTAAGCCGAGCCCAGAAATCCAAACCAAAAAAAGTAGTGGAGTGAAGGAAAACCATAAGTAAAACAACCAGTCTGCAATATAATATACAACACCTAAAGGCGAGGATCACAACAGAGAGGAAACTCAACAGCATGAATCCCAGAGAAATATAACGTGCGACTTTAAGGTCGAAAAAATAATCAACACTGGTCTCTATCTCAAATAAGTACATGTTTGGTTGATGGAACTTCTAGATACAGCTGAATATAATATACAAAGAATAATGATGGGTATGATACAAGTAAACCCACCTACTAGCAAATCACCTGAAAGAAGCAGTGCCCTGTACGGCAAACACCTGCAAGAACTGGGGCACAACGGGGGTGAGTTGCCAACTCGTGAATAGAAGAACATCTAAGAACAAAAAATTGCATGTATGACGCAATCCTAGGTCATACGATCAACATATATAAACCTCAATGAATAAGTCTGAAGCATGCTAAGGTGGCAATGTAACATCTATACATGTATGTAGTGCCAAGTACTCGCCAATGCCTTAGGTAATAACATGTCATAAATATGTATAATCAAAACATGATGTATGCGACATGTATGGAAAGGTTAGCATATCAGTAAGTCATGCAACATGAAATAGTAATGTGCGTATGTTGAAGGAAACCGCTCTTTTAAATGAATCAGTTTTAAAGAATATCTTGTAGTTCCCAAATCTCTAATCAAGCCGGAATCATCTATGTATGTGTACAGGTATAAGTGTACAATATGCCATGCAAGAATCATATCATGAATGCAACAGTACTATAGTGTAGTGGCATGGCAATTATCGATGATGAAGTGTGTGAGCCGGCTAACAGCGTACGTGGAACATACGGATCATCGATAATGGTGCTGGTGTCCTAACAGCATGATGGTAATATCTCAATAATCACAAGTAATGCGATGCAAATAATATGAAAATGCGGAATCAAATAATCAACGCAATAGTGAAGAGTCTACATCAATATGTAAGTGTCATGTAGTTTGCCTTTTTGAAATAAGACGAATCGGGGTTTTTAGTAAAATAAGGGCTACGGTGTTTTTAAGAAAAGATGCCCCTTTTGAAATTATCCGTAGAGTCCCTTTTTGCATGTCTTTAAAATACTCCAGATTCGTTAGTTTGGAAATAGGTATGACTCGGGTCTAGTCTAACATCTACTACACTAACTACTGATCTAACTATCAAGTCAATCGGGAGGGGTAAGGAAACCACCTAAGTCTGAGTCGATATATATATATAAAGATAGTAGTCGGTGATCCCGCATCAATAGTATCGCATACGATACCGTAAATCATCTGACACCCTCAAGTCATGAGTGCGGATCAACCATCAATATAAAGCTCGTACGGTAAATCGTCGTACGGCATCCCAATAGCTGGGTGTGGGTCAATATCACAGTCATCACATCAATTATCTGGTATCCTTATCATCATATCACACAATCTGGTGTACTAATCCAAGTCTAGTACGAATCGATACCATCTACATAAGTAAGAATGCATGTGCGAAAGACACGCCCAAAGGCCCGCTAAAAATCATATATCGTATCCCAAATACGAATCACATCACATCACCGATATCGTGGAACCATGCCAAACTCATTGGCACACATCCAAAGTCCTCCAATATCCTCGTCATCATAGTATGAACATAGCAAATAAGCACGTGTGTGCGTGTTGGTGTAAACCTATTCTAGGGTTCGCGACTAGGAACTACACTAGTTACTTTTAACCCTAATCAATGCATAGTACACCTACCACATCTTAAACAATCAAGTCACACATAAGCTATCATATATAAGTACAGTATATATGGTATACTAGATATCGGACTGCGGGGGTGCTATACGCCATCCACCCGACTTCTCCCCGTAGATATAAATCTACTCACCTTCTTATGTGTGCCGGTGCCGATGTCGCCATTTGCATCTCCAACGCTTTGATGCCTCGTGGGGTACCTACAAGGATATCACACGCTAAAACACATAAAAATCATGTCGGAAGCCAAAATGGTGCATTCTACGCCCATAGTTAAAAACATGTGGCCTCGCATGCAAACACAGTCCATAACCCTCTGCCGTTGACGTTCAAACGCCACCCGACAGAGACGAATCATCAAATACCAAAATCCATACGAAAACAAGTCGTAAATCAAGCGCCAAGTTAAGAAAATCAACCCAGATTCTACCCTGGTTGGAACCAGTCAAAACTAGACATTCCAGGGGTCAAGTTTACAGGTAAAAGAGTCGTGCATGCAAAACGAGACAGTTCCCTACTGCTCTGGCCGCAAATTGCGGCCAGTAGAGATATATCTGCGGCCTGGGTAAGGTGGTTGGGGCTAGGGTTTTATGTGTTGGCTTCTACCTACCTGCACATCTCACTGCCAAGTCAATTTTATTTTAGGATGTCCCGGGCTGTAGCAGATTCCAGAAAGTCTATAAAGTCGACAAAATCGATAAAATACGCCAACTCGAAACATTCAGGTAACTAACTGGAAATCTAGGGTATTCTGGGTTAAACTAGTCTCAAATACACCTATTAAGGTTATACCAACCATCAAAACCAACAGTTGGTTATGTCTCACTCAAATTTGACTAAACTAGCACCATCTACTTAATAACACTAAGATTTCAGCTAAACGACTATAATTTTGCAAGATAGGAGTTGGGTTGTGAGCTTATACCTCAAGAAAATCCTAGAATGTAGGAAAAAAGAGGATGAAGGAAGGATGGGTGTTGTGCTGCTGCTGGACGACATGCTGCTGTTATTTTTGGCTGTTGCAGCAGTGGCTGAAACTGTTTTTCTGGCTGAACTGCTGCTGATGGTGTTGATGCAGTGCTGGGTTGTTATGGTTATTGTTGTGTTGTGTTGAGGTGTGGTGAAGTGTGAGGTGGTATGATGATGGTGTGGAGTTGTTTTGAAATGAAGTTGCTGCTGCTGTGGCTGTTTTTACAGCAGTGCTGATGTTGCATCTGCTGCTTGCAAATCTATTTTTTTGTGGCTGAAGTGTTGGGCTGATGTAGGGGGGCTGATGTAGCTGCTGAAGTGAGTGGGTAGGTATGGCGCTAAGGTGCTAGGGGTTGATGCTTGATGATGGGGGATGATGTGTGAGAGTGAGAGGGAGAGATGTGAGATGCAAAAGGTTTGAAATGAAAAGGGATGTGACACAACCTATAGCCACCCTTCTCTCTCTCAATGGATGTTAGCATGACAACCTTCATGGCTCACCCTCTCTAGCCACAAGTCAACCCCACTCTAATCACCCTTAAACAACACACTTAATTAATCATATGGTTTAAGCCACCATGGACATCTAAGCATGGTTCAATCCTAGGCTCAACCCTAGTTACCATGCACATATGTGTGCAGCCAAAATAAAATTCCGATAAAATGTTCATAAAACCAGATAAATCACCAGAAACCAATTTTGGTAAACTTTTTACCAAATACCCTACATTAAACACATTTTAGAATTTCCATAATTTTTCTTCAGATTTTTCCCCATTTATCTGTATTCAATAAAATAATATTAAATTATAAAAATTCCCAAAAATAATATTATATTTTTCTGAAATGTTACAGTCTTCCCCCCTTAAAGAAATTCGGTCTCCGAATTTAAATTTAAACTCCCAATTTCTAAAACATTTCAATAAAATGTCCAAGTCCACGGGGCTCCGAAATCATCAATCCATAAACCACATCGTAGCGCAATACAAGCGCAAGAGCAATGAGCAGATAACTCAAAATCAAAACTCCGTCAAGCATCCTGCAATCATCGGAGTCAAGGCGAAAGCACGAAGGCTAAATCCAAAGCAAAACCGATATGCCATAAATCGGAACTATATATGTAAATATATGTAGGAAATGCATGCCAGAATTTCCTTAAAATCGATGTGCAATGCGCATAACACTGCACAGTGGCGGACGTCTTTATACGAAAATAGCCATATACGTATATATCTTTTGTTTAGTATGCACGATCCGCCATTTGAAAACAATTTAGAATGGTTCACTGTTTTTTAAACGTTTCGTGTCATATCGGACACGTATGCAAATAATGAGACTATAGCTCGCTTTTGGAAAACCCCTTTGAAATTTATCTATACATGCCAAATATATCTAGGCACTGTCCTCTGACTAGTCCTGCTCAGTGCGAAAACAAATCGCAATATCATAAAATGTACTGCTCCATAAAGAAATTAATCCCAAAAAGTGCACATGAAAACTACGTGCGTCTGGTGCGCACGGAAATCAAAATCCATACATGTGCCAAGCTGATACACAAAATGACATCCAGGTTCAACGGGTGTGCACACAGCATCGGTCATAGGCAACGTGTGTGCCTGACAGCAAAATCAGGCGCATCTGACATGCACGAAAAATCTCGATTTAGTGCATCTGGTGTGCACCAATCTCATCTCATAACATGCGCCCAACATGCGCTAAAAATCCAAATCCGGTGCATCCATCATGCACGAAATCACGAAATCCAATATCAAGCGCCGAACACGCGCAAATCCAATCAGGTGCGTAAAGTGCACAAGACAAATATCGAGCATCACCATCGAAATCAAAGTACAGTGCATCCAAGTGCACAAAATACACGTCACTGCACTACAAGCATATGTAAACTATACAGAGTACAATACCAAATCGTGTGCATGCATATGCACAAAATCAACTCAAAGGTCTAAAATCCATAAAATCACAACATGTGAAACCAAGGCACGAAAACGATATCAAGTGAAACAACTGTGCAAAATCGTATATACTCAATAGGTGCAACCAAGGTACATGAAAACAAATGTCGTGAAACTCAATCATCAAGACTAAATCATGCAAACCGAACGTCCCAAAATACCGAAATCCAAGATGACGGATACGTAATAACCGAATCACAAAATCACAAATCATAAATACCGTTGTCGGTAGTCCCTCCTTCAAAATCGAGAAGGTGTCGGTGCATCCAATGCTAGCAGCGCAAGATATCTACTTGCCTCTTGCTCACGGTCTGGCGTCCTCTGCCTCTGGGTCCTTATCTTCTCTGTGGATTTACCAATCTCGCCATCCATCGGCTCATCGGCCCAGTCAGGTGTGCTAACGGAAATGATTCCGTTCTGGCACTCCTCTGGTCATCTCCCGGTCAATCATCACGCCTACTCGTAAAGCAGCATCTCACTGGCGTCTGCCTCTGGCTCTCTGAAAGCACATCAAACATCTGATCCTGGTGCATCTATAACTGCAGCAGTGTCCTGGAAGGAATCCTGATCAGGGTCTCTTCTGATCTTGCCTATGCCGTACTGTACGGAGGCTGGTACTCTTACATAATCCTTTCTCGTTCTCTGGACAACCACGTGTCCCGCACACATTTCCTTGGAAACTGGCCGTATCTTAACGCCTCTGTAAGCATATCAGGGCTCTATTCTCAACGGAAGGTAATGACGGCTCGTCAGCGTCTCGCACGAACCTCTTGTTCCGCTTGCCTCTATCGTCGTCCAGTATGACGTCACGCCATGCTATCTACGCACTGCACTGTTCTCGGCCACGGTCAATCCGAAGTCCCTCGCACGGACTCGAAATTGCATACTTTGTAGCTTCATCATTCGGTAGAAGACGTCTGGCCGAACAGGTTCTCAGGAATGCATCCCAACCATCGGAGGAATACTCAATGCTCGTCCGTCCTCGATCAACTCACTACACATCTGGGTAAGGTCCTATATCTGAACCCGGTCAACTATCTTGTCGACGATGCCGAACTCTGGCCTGCTGTACTGCGCTCCAATGGCTATGCTCGTATCTGGAGTGTCCCAAGCAGTGTGTCCCATCACATGATATCCGAATGATGTCGAACCATCCGATCGACTCGTCAGAACCTCATAATCCCCCAAGAGCTCAACATCTTGGGTACAGTTTAACAGTACTGAGTATACACCACAGCATCGGTGGTCTAGCCGTAGAAGGGCGAACCCAAGCCTAACTAATGGCAGCGCAGAACTGCCGTAAACCCTAAGGTTCCAAGGCTTTCACACGGTCATTAAGTCGAGTTAGGGTCTCATTCTCCTAGAGGGTCCATAGAATGGCCTGCACGTCCAGCTGAATACTTTAAACTTGGAATAGTAGGTTTCTGACATTCGATCGTCACTGTCGACTCTCAACATCTCCGCGTGAAGTCGTCTCAGCTGGAATCAATCTATCTGATGACCTCGCATCGGGGTAGCGAATGATCCACATGTCCTAGTCATCCATCCTCGGTGACTAGAGGCCTTCTATTATCTCTTAGTACAACTCGTACTGAAGTAGCTCCAACATCTGGGGCAATATCTCGTCGTTCGCAGCAACAACTGGCTCCTTCGTCTGTACGCTGATCAGCGCCTCAATCCTCCTGGAAAGGCGATACATTGGCGGTAATCTCCAAATCGGACTGCTCTAGATCTGAGAAAGACTCCCCACACTGGAAATCTTCAGCTCAACTGGGCCTGCTCCGGTGCCTAAATCGGACGAACCACCTTCGTCTTTCAATTCGGATAGACTATCTATCATCTGTCTCATATCTTCCTAGAAGCTTCGGCGATCTCATCTCGTAAGCTCCAGAAGCGACATCCTGTCAATCTCAGCAATAGCTGGCTCATCTTCCTGCACGGTAGGAGGCATCAAAATCTCTGAGGTATGCTGTACATCGACAGTCCGCTCTCAACTGGCAGCTCTAACAATGGCCCGATCATCCGGTGTAAAACCAAGAGCTCTCCTCCACAAGAGGTCACAATCATCAAAACTAACTCGAGACGTTCCCGCATCACCCGGAAACACAATCAAAGAGACACATCTCTACCATCGTGTGTCGTCGGAATTACGCCCCGGTCAGTCCTCGTTCGCAACGAGCTCATGCTGACCGCAACTCTAGCCGTAGCTCTCCCTACCCGTAATCGTGGCAGTAAAACATAACGGGTGCCGATGAGGCTAGATCAGGAATGTATATGATACTGAACAAAGAAATGTACATCCTAAGGCTTCTTAAGTGGAGTGGCATGTCGTAAATATGCCGTGGACATACCCACGGTACGTCACTCTACTTAGTCACCTATTCCATCAACCAAGGGTCATCCTACGCTCCGAAGGTAAAACCTAACGCTCTGATACCAACTTTGTCACGACCCGAAAGTACGGAACATGACCGGCACTTAGGCTACGAACGTCTCAAGGCGTACGTGCTCTAAGTAAGCCGAGCGCAGAAATCCAAACCAAGAAAAGTAGTGGAGAGAAGGAAAACCATAAGTAAAACAACCAGTCTGCAATATAATATACAACGCCTAAAGGCGAGGATCACAACAGAAAGGAAACTCAAGAGCATGAATCCCAGAGAAATATAATGTGCGAATCTAAGGTCGAAAGAACAATTAACACTGGTCTCTATTTCAAATAAGTACATGTTTGGTTGATGGAACTTCTAGATACAGCTGAATATAATATACAAAGAATAATGATGGGTACGATACAAGTAAACCCACCTACTAGCAAATCACCCGAAAGAAGGAGTGCCGCAAGCCGTAATGAATCCCTGTATGGCAAACACCTGCAAGAACTGGGGTACAACGGGGGTGAGTTGCCAACTCGTGAATAGAAGAACATCTATGAACAAAAAATCGCATGTATGACGCAATCCTAGGTCATACGATCAACATATGTAAACCTCAATAAATAAGTTTGAAGCATGCTAAGGTGGCAATGTAACATCTATACATGTATGTAGTGTCAAGTACTCGCCAATGCCTCAGGTAATAACATGTCATAAATATAAGGTATGATCGATATAATCAATATGAATCAATGCCAGCTATAACATGAATCTAGTAGTATGTGGATGTCCTCCAACTAGATAATCAATAGCTGTAAATCGGTGGATCCCGTCCACGTGTCACCCAATGACAACAAGCATCATGCATGTAAATATCGTAAAGCATATGCATGGAAATATGAGGATATAATCAAATCATGGAACCTGAGTGCCTAGCATCGACACTCGAAAACATCATGAACACTTGTGCCTAGCATCGACACGTAAATCCTTATGAATCTCAGGCGCCGCACACCCTGGTCGGCCCTTATATCCATCTCATGACTCCAGTCGGTATCCCCCTGATAACCGATGGGTACCAAATACTATCACCGGTAGGTAGTACTCCCTGCCGGGCTCACCGTCTAGCATATACGAGTCTTCTTGCCCCGGGGTACCTCACCGGGTCCACCATGTACCCGCAATCGGTGCCTACCGTTCCTCGAATCGGGTATAACCACACAAGATCTCTGGAACCGAGAAAACTCATGGTGGACACACTGAAAATATCATATCAAGGGTGACCGTATTTTTAAAACAATTACATATTTTCTTTTGAAATATCCACGGTCCTCAAATCCAGAAATATCATGGAAACGACACATCTCAATGCGTATAATAAAAACATGATGTATGCGACATGTAAGGAAAGGTAAGCATACTAGTAAGTCATGCAACATGGAATAGTAATGTGCGCATGTCGAGGGAAACCGCTCTTTTAAATGAATCAGTTTTAAAGAATATCTTGCAGTTCCCAAATCTCTAATCAAGCCGGAATCATCTATTTATGTGTACAGGTATAAGTGTACAATATGCCATGCAAGAATCATATCATGAATGCAACAGTACTACAGTGTAGTGGCATGGCAATTATTGATGATGAAGTGTGTGAGCCGGCAAACAGTGTACGTGGAACATACGCATCATCGATAATGGTGCTGGTGTCCTAACAGCATGATGGTAATATCTCAATAAACAAAAGTAATGCGATACAAATAATATGAATATGCGGAATCAAATAGTCAACGCAATTGTGAAGAGTCTACATCAATATGTAAGTGTCATGTAGTTTGCCTTTTTGAAATAAGACGAATCAGGGTTTTTAGTAAAATAAGGGCTACGGTGTTTTTAAGAAAAGATGCCCCTTCTGAAATTATCCGTAGAGTCCCTTTTTGCCTGTCTTTAAAATACTCCCGATTCGTTAGTTTGGAAATAGATATGACTCGAGTCTAGTCTAAAATCTACTACACTAACTACTGATCTAACTATCAAGTCAATCGAGAGGGGTAAGGAAACCACCTAAGCCTGAGTCGATATATATGAATAAAGATAGTAGTCGGTGATCCCGCATCAATAGTATCGCATACGATACCGTAAATCATCTGACACCCTCAAGTCATGAGTGCGGATCAATCATCAATATAAAGCTCGTACGGTAAATCGTCGTACGACATCCCAATAGCTGGGTGCGGGTCAATATCACAGTCATCACATCAATTATCTGGTATCCTTATCATCATATCACACAATCTGGGTTACTAATCCAAGTCTAGTACGAATCGATACCATCTATATAAGTAAGAATGCATGTGCGAAAGACACGCCCAAAGGCCCGCTAAAAATCATATATCGTATCCCAAATACGAATCACATCACATCACCGATATCGTGGCACCATGCCCAAACTCATCGACTCACATCCAAAGTCCTCCAATATCCTCGTCATCGCAGTATGACCATAGCAAATAAGCACGTGTGTGCGTGTGGGTGTAAACCTATTCTGGGGTTCGCGACTAGGAACTACACTAGTTACTTTTAACCCTAATCAATGCATAGTACACCTACCACATCTTAAACAATCAAGTCACACATAAGCTATCATATATAAGTACAGTATATAAGGTATACTAGATATCGGACTGCGGGGGTGCTATACGCCATCCACCCGACTTCTTCCCGTAGATATAAATCTACTCACCTTCCTATGTGTGCCGGTGCCGATGTCGCCATTTGCATCTCCAATGCTTCGACGCCTCGTGGGGTACCTACAAGGATATCACACGCTAGAAAACATAAAAACCATGTCGGAAGCCAAAATGGTGCATGCTACGCCCTTAGGTAAAAACCTGTGACCTCGCGTGCAAACACAGTCCATAACCCTCTGCCGTTGGCGTTCAAACGCCACCCGACAGAGACGAATCATCAAATACCAAAATCCATACGAAAACAAGTCGTAAATCAAGCGCCAAGTCAATAAAATAAACCCAGATTATACCCTGGTTGGAACCAGTCAAAACTAGACATTCCAGGGGTCAAGTTTACAGGTAAAAGAGTCGTGCACGCAAAACGAGGCAGTTCCCTACTGCTCTGGCCCCAAATTGCGGCCAGAAAGGATATATCTGCGGCCTGGGTAAGGTGGTTGGGGCTAGGGTTTTGTGTGTTGGATTCTATCTACCTGCACATCTCACTGCCATGTCAATTTTATTTTAGGAGGTCCCGGGTTGTAGCAGATTCCAGAAAGGCTACAAAGTCGACAAAATCGATAAAATACGCCAAGTCGAAACATTCAGGTAACTAACTGGAAATCTGGGGTATTCTTCGTTAAACTAGTCTCAAATACACCTAATAAGGATATACCAACTATCAAAACCAACACTTGGTCATGTCTCACATAAATTTGACTAAACTAGCACCATCTACTTAATAACACTGAGATTTCAACTAAACGACTATAATTTTGCAAGATAAGAGTTGGGTTGTGAGCTTATACCTCAAGAAAATCCTAGAATGTAGGAGAAAAGTGGATGAAGGAAGGAGGGGTTGTAAGTCCATATTGCGACCCCCGGTGCTTACGGGGAGGCGGAAACGGTATAAAAAACGAATTTTTATCGCAAGAGGCAACATGGACTAAACATGGTCGGGATCGTTGTCTAAACTAAAACTAGTATTCTAGCTAAAGAGATTTAGCTACTATGGAAGATGGTTATACCTATACTTGAACTCCTTCTTCTTCAAACCTTGTAGAGGTTAATGGTTCTCTTTACGTCGCCTTCTCCCGTCGAAGATGTATCCACCTCGAAGGTTCGACTTTGGGCTCTTCCTCGATCTTTGAGTGAACTAGGGTTTCCGGTTTGCTAAACCTTCATCCTAGAATGAGTAGAGAGAGATTAGGGTTTGCTTTTGTATCAAAAGAGAATGATTCTCAACACATGAGAAGGTTTCTCTTTTCAAGAGGAAGAAGAAGATGAAAATGAGGAGAGAGAAAGGTTATGATAGAATGAGCTCAATTCTTTCTTTCTTGCAACCATATTGCAAAAGAAATGAATTATCTAAATGATAATAATTGAAAATGAGAATAGTTGATGGTAGTGTTTTGAATGACCACAACCATGCTTCATTTAATAAAAAGTAAGCATGAATCAAGGAAGACTTTCAAGGCATGAAAGTGGTCAATGGTCAACAAGTCAACCAAGGTCAACAAGTCAACAAGAACAACCATAACATAATTCTCATTTAATTATTATTATTAATAGATAATATATAAATCCATTAGGGTTTGGAAAATGATAACTGTCAACTGTGCATACGCACCCGATCCGAAACCCTAATGAAAAACCTCATTCTCCGCCTCAAGCAACTGTGCATACACACCTGCATTCTCGTTCCGAAAAACAAGAATACCAAGATATAAAAGCAACCCCCAAAACATATACCAGTATCTGGCTCAAACCAGAGCCTGCCAGTATAATCCGTCCGGACTCCAAACGTGCACAAGTGCGCGGATGAGAACGAACCCTGTCGCAAAACCATGCGACCTCTACTCTGTTTTGCCCAGAGGCGAATACCCTCTGTGTGGGACTCTAAAGACTCGACACTACGCTGGCAGTGGGTTTAACCACAGACCGCAAGCGGCACTAGCTGTGCGTAACGGTCCCCAGGTAGATGCCGACAAGAAGGCTGACGAGGTGAAACCCCATCTGTACTCCTACTGAGTCTGAATGTGACATTCTCCGTACAGTCCGGTCTGTTCGTCTGATACATCGCATGGCGGGCCTAGGGGGCGGTAAAACGTCAGTCCCCCAATAGCGGTACAAGTCGTGTCGGAGTGAAGCCCAAAACACCCTGAGATAACACTGGAAACTTACCAGTATATCTCGCTTGCCCTGGCCAGGGACTACTCGTGTAATGGCTCTCCTAGACACAGCGCGATGTCAACCCCCAATACCGGGAGAGACGAATCCTGTCTAACCGTCACTGCCTCCAAGTGCTTCGGGACTGTACCCAACCACCACCTGTTTGCACGACTCCTTTGAGCCGTGGTAGGGTAGTGATCAAAGTGCAGTGGGAACACACTCGAGGCGAAGTGTCAGTGTCAAGTCAGCGGACTAAGCTGTACTCATGTCACCTGGGAACTGATAACTGACGATAGGTATAATACCAACCTGTCAGTTCCCGACGAGTCCTGTCCAGTGTACTCGTAACCCAACGAGCACCCGTATACTATCTCCAGTACGACGTACTGATGGCTGTGGGACAGACCATCTCCCACACTGGGATGAGAAGCGCATACGCTAGTCTACTCCGGAGTATCGATGCCCTGTCTCAATAGTCCTACGACTAGGGACCTGTATAAGGATGTGCCTATAGATTACCCAGCCCCCACTGGTGTGACTGCCATCACAACGCTGGTAATCAAGCAAAGATCCTAAGGGCTCCACTAATGCGTATAAGTGATATACTAAAATAAACACAAGTACACATTGAAGTAGAAACAAACCAAGTAGCATACTACTATATTGAGCAAGATTGTTTATACAAGGTGAATATCCCAAGCTTCCATCAAGTAATATACAAACTAGTATGATACAGTAATGGCCTCTAGGGCATATACACTAACAATCTCCCACTTGCACTAAGGCCATGTACTGGCGTATCGAAGACCTATCATCTCGATCAGCCGCTCGAACTGAGTCTGGGGTAGGGCCTTGGTGAATGGATCTGCAGTGTTCTCTTCTGAAGCAACCCTCCGAACCTCGATCTCCTTGCGATCCACGATCTCCCTGATCAGGTGATACCGCCTCAAGATGTGCCTGGATCTCTGATGGGACCTGGGTTCCTTTGCTAAAGCTATAGCCCCGTTGTTGTCGCAATACAGAGGTACTGGGTCAACAATGGACGGAACCACCTGAAGTTCTTTTAAGAACTTCCTTATCCAGACAGCTTCCTTTGCGGCATCAGATGCAGCGATGTATTCCGCTTCCATAGTCGAGTCTGCAACGGTTTCCTGTTTGGAACTCTTCCAACACACCGCCCCTCCATTGAGGGTAAAGACAAAACCCGACATGGACTTGGAATCATCCTTGTCACTCTGGAAGCTGGAGTCAGCAAAGGCCTCAATCTGGAGGTCTTTTCCGCCATACACCAAGAACATCTCCTTAGTCCTCCTCAGGTACTTGAGAATGTTCTTTACCGCTATCCAATGTTTCTCCCCAGGGTTTGACTGATACCGGCTTACTACACTCAATGCATAAGCTACATCCGGTCTGGTACACAACATCGCATACATTATAGAGCCTACCGCAGAAGCGTAGGGTATAATAGACATGCGATCCCTCTCCAAATCAGTCTTGGGAGACATCTCTTTAGAGAGGGTGATCCCGTGACAAGCCGGTGTTGGAGATAGTGCCCTCAGAGTCAATTATTGGATCACAAGCACGTGATTGCAATGATTGAGGGAGGACCTATCCCGGTAGGACAGTCTTACTCGAGATGATAGTTTGCTATCTGGTTTACCTTTATCATCGTGTACTGCTTTAGGTGACCTGACATGTCGCTATTGCACGTTGATAGAGCCCCTAGGATTCTTGCTTGACTGCCAGCAGTATGAGGGCGATCATATAAGTGAGAGCTGGAGTCTATAAGCACATCCTTAAAAGGTCCCTAGTCGTAGGAGTTTCGAGACAGGGCATCGATACTCCAGAGTAGACTAGTGTATACAGTCGAGACCCCGACGAGGGGCAGTGGCCGGTCTCACAAGCCACTGGTGTCAGTTGGTTCACCTAAGATGTATACAGGTGCTCATTGGGTTATGAGTACACCGGACAGGACTCGCCGGGAACATGCTAGTTGGTCTTATACCTGACGTCAGATAGCAGTTCCCTGGTGACATGTGTACAGGTTAGTTCATCGACCTGGGGATCGTCATTTGTCTCGTGTGAGTTCCCACTGTACTTAGATTACTACCCTACCACGGCTCAAAGGAGTCGTGCAAACAGGTTTTAGTTGGGTACAGTCCCGAGCCACATGGAGGCAGTGAGCGAATCTTCGGGGGTTTCGTCTCTCCCGGTATTGGGGGTGAGATCGCGCTGTGTCTAGGAGAGCCATTACACAAAGACCTTGGCCAAGGCAGGAGATTTACTGGTAGGTATTCCAGTAGTATCTCAGGGTGTTCTGGGCTACACTCCGACACGACTTGTACCGCTTTTGGGGGTCTGACTTTTACCAACCCCCTAGGCCCGCCATGCGATGCTCATAGACGAACGGACCGGACTGTACGGATATTGTCACTGACAGGCTCAGTTGGGTGTCGGGGTGAGCTTCCTCATCGACGTCCCTTTTAGTCAATAGCTGGTGGCCCGTCACGTATTGGCTTATACCTCTGACGTGCTAGTGGTTAAATCCACAGCCATAGTATTGATGAGTCTTTAGAGTCCACCACACTTTCAGTTACTCAAGTTTCGGGCGAAACGCTGTAGAGGCCGTATGGAGATATGGCAGGGTCCGATCAGATACGTGCGGTATTGCACGGATCAGGATCGGACAGTTTTGTACTAGTAGCCGTATAGTTATATGGCAAGGTTCGATCAGATACGTGCGGTATTGCACGAATTAGGATCGAACGGTTTTTACTAGCCGGCTTTGGTTTAAGCCGATCCTAGTATAGTACAGTGCAGATTCTGTCTCATTGCATTTGTATCCGGACGGAATACAAATGCGGGTGTGTATGCACAGTGTGTGGTTTTCCTGTAATTTATTACGGGACCAGTTTTCTGGAGTTGCCAGTTTGCATTCCGTTCCGGCCGGTTTTTCTTTGTTCTTTCCCGGCCGGACTTTTCTGATGGAGGGGGTAATTTGCAGTTTTGCAAATTACTTTTGTGGAGGGGTTTCATGCATTATGATAGCATCTTTTCTTTTTCCTTCATAATGGTTAGCATCTTTGCTTTATGAGATTTGATGTGATAAGGAATGATTTGAAGTTGATGTTATGTTTAGTGATGATTATGCTTTATGTTGTGGTCACCCCTTCTTGCTCCTACCATCACCTCCCTTAATGCTTCATATTCATTCCTCCACCCTCTTGCTCTCACTTGATGAAATGGTTGAAGTGAGAAGAAGAAAAAGAAAGAGAAGAAGAAAAGAAAAAAGTGAGAAGAAAAGAAAAGAGAGAAAGAAAAAGATGAGAGCTTCACCATGAGAGTTTTATTCTTGATCTTCTTTCCATGCTAGAAAAATGCAAGCACCATTTTTCTAGTCTTGATTCCTCCATCATCTTCAATGGCAACCAACCCCAATGTGAGACATACATTCTACATTACATTCCCTACAGTATATCTTGAGCATGTCGAGTAGCCGGCTTCATGCGCGAGTTGCCTCGGTATTGAGGTGGGAGCCCGTAAAAGTACCCGGCTTCGTGGTGCCCTTTCCGACGAGGAGGAGACGGACGGAGATCCCGCGAGGAGATCGGAGTGGAGATGAAGACCGGAGGACTTGGATCGTCGGTATATCTCTTAACCTATCTTGTTAGTTAGCTAGACTAGTTTAATGGTTACGATCCGGGGTTTTGTGCGCGGTGGCGCCGGTTTGCAAAGTCCGCAAAAATTTAAGTTTACCACCGTTTCCGCGTTTGGCCGTCGGATTGACGGCCGGGGCGCCGCCGTGCACTTACAGTGGTATCAGAGCCTCGCCATTAACATAGTCTAGTTTTGTGTGATGTGTTTTACGTTTCCGATCGAACAAAATCCCGAAAACACGTATTTCAGTTCACATCAGTTTCTGTTGAAATATTTTGTTCTCGAAAAATTTTTCTGGTTGTCTCAGAGTGATGTGTAGGGAAATAGAAGCATACTGTAAAAATTTGGCACCATGATCTCACTATTCCGCCGCGGAAGCGCCGCGAAACCCCACCTCGTGCGGCGCTTCCGCCGCGGAATTTACTGTTCACCCCCCCAAATTTTTCCAGTATGTTCCTGAGTTGAAAATGTGGTTTTTGGAATATTAAAATTGGGCCCAGGGTTTCTGTGAGTGCTACAGTTTTGTTTGAGGGCCCACTTGTTAATTTTTGATCGATCGGATATTTCAAACACATTTTTCACAGTATTTACATTATATCTGCGACCGTGAATGTCACTCGATCGGTAAATCCGGTCTAACTGCTATAGCCCGGTTAGACGGATTTGCGAACGTGACTTTCACGTTGATGTTCTATGTTTATGCTGTGATGTTGCGGATCGGTCGTGGGGAATAGCCTGGATGCAATGCTAGTACTGTGTTGTTGTATTATGTACTTTTGATTTTGCGGGGCGAGCGTCCGACATGTGGACTGCCGTCACTGCCTGATTGTATTATTCTTTTGGGGCACGACCTGGTTGCGGTCGATGTACCCGGTGTATGTATATTTTACTTTCTGTACTAGGATTACCCCGCGGTGGGGTGCACGGATAGCCGGGTTCTAGAGGGCAACAAGCCCGCATCTCATGGCATTGAGACGGAGGGGGCTTCACTCTAGGATTGGCGGGCTATTCGCCGCACTCGTAGGGGGTACAGGTTGACCCAGGAGGGGTGCCCAAGTTACCGGATTCCGTGAAGTGCTGGGTGGTCCATTCACGGCGCTGAAGGGGGCTGCCTCGCTTCAGGTTTTGGCGGGTGACTTGCCGCGCCCGTAGGGGTCTAGGATTTCATTGCACAGGCTATCCACACGACCAGGGGAACGTCGGGTTTCAGTAGTGGCTCTGTGAAACCCGGGGATCCCAGATATCTGTATTATTCTGTGATGCTGTACATTTCTGTGATGTTGCTTTTCTTATCACGCCTTGAGCGAAATATAATATATTGGTATATATATTAGTAGATGTTGTATATGTTTTACATCCGCGCTAGTCCAGTCCCCGCTCTGTCGTTAGTTAGCTAACCTAATGGGTAATGACGGGACCCAGTGGCGAATGCGGATGGCATATACGTACATCAGTATATTTTCGTTCTTTTTGGTGTGATCAATTGATGGGACTGCATTGATTCGGATCAATGCAAGTTAAACAAACCTAATCTGATGTTGTTGGAACACTTTTCAAAAAGCTGTTATTGCAAGGACGTTCACTTTTGTTTTGCATCGTGGTATTCAGTTGGAATATCCTGCTCCTCAGTCGACGAGGCAAGGGCCGAGATCCCTTCACCGGGAGTGACCCCTTGGACAGAAGTTTGCGTCAGGGCATTAACTTCACTATAGCCGATTACTTTTGCTTTGCATCGCGGTATTCAGTTGGAATATCCTGCACCTCATTCTACGGGGAAAGAGCCGAGATCCCTTCACCGGGAGTGACCTCTTTAGTAAAGGTTTTCGTCACTATATTTTCTAAAAAGCTATCCGTTCCTTCAACGATATCAAGTTCATTACGTTAAAGGTTTTCGCCAGAAACCATTCGTAGCCCTCCGTCATTTCAGTTAAATATTCGGTAGTATTCAAGCTATGTATTTTGACCTCACGCCAAGGCATAGTGATTGGTAGCTGCCGGGTATTTATCTGTTGCATAGATAGATGCGTTGGTTTGGGACAGTCGTACTACTATTTTGGCCTACGTCAAGGGTATGTACGGGTGGATTCAAATTAACCTGGATAATGATGGGTAGAACTTGACATGTGACTTATGATATTTTGACCTCACGCCAAGGTCATAAGAGCATGGGGCAGAAATTACATCGGGAGTTTCAAAAGAACTGAAACTTGCCAGATATGCGCATACCTTCTGGAGTGTGATACCGTGAGCGGATTCCGTCACGTTATCATGCGATGATAGTTGGATCCCGATTCCCACTGATGAGTTGGTTTACTCCTCGGGTGTTCCCGACTAATTCTTCTTTCAGGTTTGGAGGAGAATTTGAGGTACAGTGGGAGGTTTCCAGATTAGATAAATTGGTAACCATTCTGATCTAGGATAGAATGCACGCTGAGTGTTTCTTTTCTCTCTCTCTTTAGCAGCGACCATTGACCCGACCCTAAGACTTTGACTCAGTGACCAAGTTGACCGAACCTTCTTAAACACTGGCTTTTGGATTGTCAGGGTTGCTAACCTCATTGCCACTCCTACTTTTACCCTTTTCTCCAGGACACCCCGTATTACTACGAACGTCCACTTCCATTGGACAAAGCCATCGTATGGTTAGATACGAACTCGAAAGAATTTATTCGAGGATGGTTTCAGGTTCTGGAGAAAACGGATAGGACTATTCAGTTGTCTTTTCTTTTCACCCTCTCTCAGGTTGCGAGTACTCCTTAGTTTAGGAGTAGTACACCTATTATGCAAATTGGATAGTCTTCTTCCAAACCATAGGCTGGTGCCGACCGGTAGGGAATGAAGAAAACCAGTTAGCCTAAAGAGGTGTACAGAAGGTATTAAGTTAAGACAAAGTAAGGGATTAGTAAGAGGGCAAAGTAAATTGCAACAGATATTCACGACCAAACCATGTATTCCTTCGCCAATCCTAAATCACCTTTGTATTTCTCCAGGACACTCCGTATCATTACGAAGATCCCATTTTATTGGATAATCCATCGTATGGTTATATACGAACTCGAAAGGAACTCGTTCCAGTTCGGGGATGGATCCTGGTTCAGGAGAAATAGGAATAAAGTACATTCAGGTGTCTTTTATCTTCACCTTCTCTCGCGATGCGAGTGCTCCTAGGATTAGGACAGTACACCCTTTATGCTTTTTGGATAGTCTTCTTCCAAACCATAGGCTGGTGCCGAACGGTAGGGAAGGAAGAAAACCAATTGGCCTAAAGGGGTGTGCAGAAGGTAATGACTAAAGACATATAAAGGGATTTGGAGAGGTGGCAAAGAATTATATGGTTATAGTTGTGAATCTGGATAATGGTAGAGGCATTACTAAGAATACCAGGATACCCCAACGAAACATTTCAATGTTTCAGTCTCACTGTGTAATGTTAAAAGAAAACTGATTTCCCGATTAGATACTTACTCCAGGGTATGTATTTACCAGGTTTGATTCTCACATCTGTATGGTTTTATAGATGTTGAGTAGGAGTAAGTTATTGGGAATAGGGTGATCATCCTCATTATGTCGGGATTCGTTGTAATCGGTGATATTTGAGGAAATCATCTGGGCTGTTTGCCGGTCGACAAATATTTGGTTTTGAATATCCGCTGTTGTGCACCAATTTCAAATTGATATATCTGTACGTCTATTTTCATAGAGTGAGATATACCTTTTGATATTATGTCGATGACATTTACCTATATCAGTGGATGGTTAGGTAAGGAGCATTGAACAGCGGTGTAATTCTTCTTAACCATAAGTACAGTTTTCAACCTACGACACACAGTGAATGAGTCACTAGACTCAGCGGACTTATACAGAGTATTGTATGTTGTCCAGTGTCCATTAGGACAGAGGGGTTGGTCCTCGTACTGTATTCTGTTTACTTTTGACTTCTCTAGTTCTTAGACATGTGTTTCGTAGAAACACAGGGTCTAAGTTTTGAGGAGTTATAGGTATTTGAATAGAGTAGAGAACCAGGTGTAGCAAGTATCGGGATTCTTCAAAGTGATCGAAGATGTAGATACATGTGTATGGTATTCAGTTGATAGTAATGATAAAGAGAAATTACTTCTCTTTCAGGTTACTCATAATTGGAAGCATTCCTAAGTTGAGTAACGCTGATCGGCCTCTCTCCATTTAGTTGACATGCACTGGAGATAGCTGCATGATTTGAATCTGGTTCAATTAAATCAGTGCCTCTGGTTCTATATTAGATATAGTACAGTTCATATCTTAACATTGTTAAGGTACGGGGAGTTGTCCGGTTTATGCTTAAAACCAGACACTGGACAACTCAAGGCACGTTTCTGTAATAGCTGTTTGTGGGTTGACCCAGGCTATGACGCGGGTTGACTTTCTACCATCTGGATGAACAATAGCAATATTGTTCTAGACTCGCCACAGTTTTATTAAAAATGGATTTTTTCAAAAACAGTAGTGGGAGTATGGTAGAACTGGAAGTGATTCCAGAACCGCAAACGATTACTGAAGATTTGATAAGGAACCTAAAGATTCAATCTGATTTGACATTCCATTGGCCACTCCGCAGATAAGGTGGGTAACTTCAAGCACCCGAGAGGTACTCCGGTAGCCTCAAGGACGGTGACAGGGAAGTTCTTGTTTACCCACACTTGCCTTTGTTGTTGTTTCAGGCTGCGAGACCCGGCAGGAGGATGAGTATAGCGTCGTTCTAAACTTGCTTTAGAAGTGCACGTCTATATGACTCTGCCAGAGGGTTGTCGTAGTCAGTGGGAGCAGCGGAAGCATTGGTGGACATCAGGCTTATGTCTATTTATAGACTAAAGCAGATGTAGCGGAGATAGATCATCTATTTCTGATGTGACAGTCATAGGTTTGACGTCATCAGAATAGGGGATGGATCTGTTGAGAAGGTAGTAGGAAGTGATATTCCTTTACTACGATCGGTTATACTTTGGTCGTCACACAGTGGTTTCTCCACAAAGGACTTGGACATTATATCAGACATACTGGTTACTAGATCTATGGTTTTAGATCTAGATTTGGGTGGTTTCCTAATCTGGGTACCTTGACAGCATTCTATGAGTATTTAGAATGGAGGACTCCTGGCACGGTAGTGTACCTGCAAGTAATGGAGTCGCCCTCTCTAAAGGTGTCTTTTAGACTAAAGTAGAGAGGGATGTGCATGATTGGCAGATCACTTGCTTAGGCAATTGAGTCAATCATGAGATGTCAAGTACCACACCAGATGTTGTTCTTGCACTAGATGCAATAAGTTGACATTGATCCAATCCTGGAGAAACAGTCGGAAGCAGTTTTAGAACATAAGCGTATGTTCTAGGGATATGATAACGACAGCCTCATCCGAGAAACAGTTATCATTCCAGGCTTCCAAGGTGACCTGGACGACAAGGAGGTTGTCAGAGTTATAGTTTTTCCTTCTGACGAGGGGCAGTATTTTGGACAGGTGGTCCAAGGCAATACTGAGGGTGGCATGGCGCAGGATACTGATTGAGTTCAGTTGATGATACAGTCTAAGAAGTTTGGATTTGGAGTTCATTTATGAGCTATGTCCCATCAGACATCCAGACACATTCTAAGACAAGTATTGCTCATTTCGGGAGATGGGTTTCTCCGCGAACTTGAGATATAGAGAGACATAGAAAGAAACATCAAGGCGGATCCACTCACTGAGGCTATTCCTCGAACGCAATAGTTTCATAAACGGGTTTTGTGAGACTGACTAGTAGGGGAGTTGGGTGTTCGGTATCACACAGGATGTGAGTATGCGACATCGCAATAATTAGCCTTGAGTGCAAGTGGGAGATTGTTGGAGATAGTGCCCTCAGAGTCAATTATTGGATCACAAGCACGTGATTGCAATGATTGAGGGAGGACCTATCCCGGTAGGACAGTCTTACTCGAGATGATAGTTTGCTATCTGGTTTACCTTTATCATCGTGTACTGCTTTAGGTGACCTGACATGTCGCTATTGCACGTTGATAGAGCCCCTAGGATTCTTGCTTGACTGCCAGCAGTATGAGGGCGATCATATAAGTGAGAGCTGGAGTCTATAAGCACATCCTTAAAAGGTCCCTAGTCGTAGGAGTTTCGAGACAGGGCATCGATACTCCAGAGTAGACTAGTGTATACAGTCGAGACCCCGACGAGGGGCAGTGGCCGGTCTCACAAGCCACTGGTGTCAGTTGGTTCACCTAAGATGTATACAGGTGCTCATTGGGTTATGAGTACACCGGACAGGACTCGCCGGGAACATGCTAGTTGGTCTTATACCTGACGTCAGATAGCAGTTCCCTGGTGACATGTGTACAGGTTAGTTCATCGACCTGGGGATCGTCATTTGTCTCGTGTGAGTTCCCACTGTACTTAGATTACTACCCTACCACGGCTCAAAGGAGTCGTGCAAACAGGTTTTAGTTGGGTACAGTCCCGAGCCACATGGAGGCAGTGAGCGAATCTTCGGGGGTTTCGTCTCTCCCGGTATTGGGGGTGAGATCACGCTGTGTCTAGGAGAGCCATTACACAAAGACCTTGGCCAAGGCAGGAGATTTACTGGTAGGTATTCCAGTAGTATCTCAGGGTGTTCTGGGCTACACTCCGACACGACTTGTACCGCTTTTGGGGGTCTGACTTTTACCAACCCCCTAGGCCCGCCATGCGATGCTCATAGACGAACGGACCGGACTGTACGGATATTGTCACTGACAGGCTCAGTTGGGTGTCGGGGTGAGCTTCCTCATCGACGTCCCTTTTAGTCAATAGCTGGTGGCCCGTCACGTATTGGCTTATACCTCTGACGTGCTAGTGGTTAAATCCACAGCCATAGTATTGACGAGTCTTTAGAGTCCACCACACTTTCAGTTACTCAAGTTTCGGGCGAAACGCTGTAGAGGCCGTATGGAGATATGGCAGGGTCCGATCAGATACGTGCGGTATTGCACGGATCAGGATCGGACAGTTTTGTACTAGTAGCCGTATAGTTATATGGCAAGGTTCAATCAGATACGTGCGGTATTGCACGAATTAGGATCGAACGGTTTTTACTAGCCGGCTTTGGTTTAAGCCGATCCTAGTATAGTACAGTGCAGATTCTGTCTCATTGCATTTGTATCCGGACGGAATACAAATGCGGGTGTGTATGCACAGTGTGGGGTTTTCCTGTAATTTATTACGGGACCAGTTTTCTGGAGTTGCCAGTTTGCATTCCGTTCCGGCCGGTTTTTCTTTGTTCTTTCCCGGCCGGACTTTTCTGATGGAGGGGGTAATTTGCAGTTTTGCAAATTACTTTTGTGGAGGGGTTTCATGCATTATGATAGCATCTTTTCTTTTTCCTTCATAATGGTTAGCATCTTTGCTTTATGAGATTTGATGTGATAAGGAATGATTTGAAGTTGATGTTATGTTTAGTGATGATTATGCTTTATGTTGTGGTCACCCCTTCTTGCTCCTACCATCACCTCCCTTAATGCTTCATATTCATTCCTCCACCCTCTTGCTCTCACTTGATGAAATGGTTGAAGTGAGAAGAAGAAAAAGAAAGAGAAGAAGAAAAGAAAAAAGTGAGAAGAAAAGAAAAGAGAGAAAGAAAAAGATGAGAGCTTCACCATGAGAGTTTTATTCTTGATCTTCTTTCCATGCTAGAAAAATGCAAGCACCATTTTTCTAGTCTTGATTCCTCCATCATCTTCAATGGCAACCAACCCCAATGTGAGACATACATTCTACATTACATTCCCTACAGTATATCTTGAGCATGTCGAGTAGCCGGCTTCATGCGCGAGTTGCCTCGGTATTGAGGTGGGAGCCCGTAAAAGTACCCGGCTTCGTGGTGCCCTTTCCGACGAGGAGGAGACGGACGGAGATCCCGCGAGGAGATCGGAGTGGAGATGAAGACCGGAGGACTTGGATCGTCGGTATATCTCTTAACCTATCTTGTTAGTTAGCTAGACTAGTTTAATGGTTACGATCCGGGGTTTTGTGCGCGGTGGCGCCGGTTTGCAAAGTCCGCAAAAATTTAAGTTTACCACCGTTTCCGCGTTTGGCCGTCGGATTGACGGCCGGGGCGCCGCCGTGCACTTACAGCCGGTAAGTTACCGCGCTTGGAATCTTCCATACTGAATCTTTTCAGTACGGTGTCGATGTACCTGGACTGTGAAAGTCCTAATATCCTCTTGGATCTATCACGATGGATCCGGATCCCCAGGATGTAAGAGGCATCACCCAGGTCTTTCATGGAGAACCTTTGTGACAAGAAACCCTTGACAGATTGTAGCATAGGAATGTCATTTCCTATTAAGAGAATGTCATCCACGTATAAAACAAGGAATACTACAGTTCTCGCTACAAATCTACTATAGATGCATGGTTCATCTGGATTTTTGATAAAGTCAAATTCCTTGACCGTCTCATCAAAACAGATGTTCCAACTCCGCGATGCCTGCTTTAGTCCATAGATGGACTTAAGCAACTTGCACACCTTTCCGCTGCTCCCACTCTGAATGAAACCCTCTGGCTGATCCATATAGACACACTCCTCTAAATTTCCATTTAGAAAAGCAGTTTTTACGTCCATTTGCCAAATCTCATAATCGTGGAAGGCAGCAATGGCAAGAAGGATCCGAATGGATTTCAGCATAGCCACTGGAGAAAAGGTTTCGTCGTAGTCCAAGCCAGGTCTTTGACGGAAACCCTTTGCTACAAGTCTAGCTTTATAGGTCTCAACCTGTCCATCTACACCAATCTTCCTTTTGAAGATCCACTTGCATCCTACGGGTTTTACCCCGTCTGGAGCAATGTCCAACGTCCATACTTTGTTGGTGTACATGGACTCCATTTCGGTCCGTATTGCATCCAGCCATTTTACCGAGTCAATGCTCTGAACGGCCTGCTGGAAGCTAGTAGGCTCATCATAGTCTATGATGCAATCCTCTCTATCCCCGTCTATGAGAAAACCGTAGTATCTCTCGGGCGGATGAGACTGCCTACTACTTCTGCGGAGCGGCATAGGAATGTCCTGTTCATTTGAACCCTCTGGTTCCATTAGGCTTTCAGTAATAGTCTGTGGTTCTAGAATTTCTTCCAGTTCTACTGCGCTCCCACTTGATTCTTTTTCTAAGAACTGATGTTCTAGAAAGTGGGCATGACGAGAAACAAGAACTTTTTGTTCCTCTTCGTAGTAGAAGAGATATCCCTTGGAATTCTTTGGATATCCCACAAACTTACACAGTACTGAGCGCGCCTCGAGCTTGTCCGCATGCTGCTTTTTAACAAAAGCTGGACTTCCCCAAGTCTTAATGTGACTGAGATGGGGTCTCTTCCCACACCACATCTCATATGGTGTAGTAGGCACAGTCTTAGTAGGAACTCGGTTCAAAAGGTACGCAACTGATTCTAGCGCATACCCCCAGAATGATCGCGGTAACTCAGCGTTACTCATCATGGACCGTACCATATCCAATAGGGTCCGGTTCCGTCTCTCCGATACACCGTTGTGTTGCGGAGTGTATGGAGGAGTAAGCTGAGAGAGAATCCCATTCTCTTTTAAGTAATTCAGGAACTCGGCACTTAAGTATTCTCCACCTCGATCCGATCTTAGAATCTTGATACTTTTGCCGGTTTGTTTTTCTACTTCATTCTTAAATTCCTGGAATTTTTCAAAAGCTTCGGACTTATGTTTCATTAAGAAGACATAACCGTATCTTGAAAAATCATCCGTAAAAGTAATGAAGTAAGAATAACCGCTTCGCGCATGTGTAGACATTGGACCGCACACGTCGCTGTGTACGAGTCCCAAGAGCTCGCTCGCTCTTACTCCGTGTCCAGTGAACGGAGTCTTTGTCATCTTTCCTTTGAGACAGGATTGACAAGTGGCATATGATTGATATTCGAACGGATCCAAATATCCTTCTGTATGTAACTTAGTCAACCTTCTCTCATTGATGTGACCCAGTCTACAATGCCATAAGAAAGTCTGATTAATATCTGGTGACTTTCTTTTGTGTGTATTCTGGACATTGAAAATCTGTGGTTGGTTTAATACGTATATACCATTGCTCAATGTACCTGACCCAATCAGAACTTGATTAAGGTGAATGTTAACAACATTACTTACAAACACAAATTCATAACCTTCTTTAGAAACCAAAGATACAGAAATGATATTACAAGTTGCGTTGGGTACAAAAAAGCAATTACGCAAAACCAAAACATGCCCATCTGACATTCCCAGGTGATAGTCCCCCACGGCTTTAGCATCCATGCTAGCTCCGTTCGCAACTCTGAGGGTCATGTCACCTTCCTTCAAAAACCTACGGTTTCTCAATGCCTGCAAAGAATTACAGATATGAGATCCTGATCCGGTATCCAATACCTAGGAAGTAGAGTTTATAGAAAGACAGTTTTCAATAACATACACACCTGAAGCTGAAGCCGCAACCTGCTTCAGTTCCTGTGTCTTGGCCTTCCAAGCCCTGCAATCTTTCTTCCAGTGTCCACTCTTATGACAATAGAAGCATTCTTCCTTTCCAACAAGCTTCCCCGCAATCTTTGTTGCCTTTTCCTTTCCCTTCGTACCCACTTTACTAACACCGCCTCTTGGTTTGGCGGGGGCTTTCTTCCTCTTTCCCTTGGCTTTTGCCTTGGACCTAGAGGAAGAAGATCCTCCTACAAACAAAGCGGGTGTTTCCCTACCCTTCTGTAGGGTGCCCTCTGCGCTCCTCAGCAGGTTGAGGAGTTCTGAAAGTTCAACTTCCTTTTCTTGCAAGTTGAAATTCAGTATGAACTGGGCGTAAGTGGATGGAAGGGACTGGAGGATTATATCCGTGTAGAGTTCACTGTCCAACGTGGTCCCAAGTTCCGCGAGCTCCTCAGTGTAGCCAATCATCTTAAGCACGTGGTCCGCTACCGATGATCCGACGGCCAATTTTGTCAAAAACAACTTCTTCGACACTTCGTATCTAGCGATACGAGACTGCTCTCCATACAGTTCTTTTGTATGAAGAAATATGGATTCCAAATCCATATTCTCGTGCCTCCTCTGATGTTCGTTGTCCATCGAGGCAAGTACGAGGCACCTGGCCTTCGCGCTGTCAATCTCCCAAGTCTTACGGATTTCCTTATCCGCGACGCTGGAGGTGGGACCTGGGACGGGGGGAGCTTTGGTGGTAAGAAGATACCCCAGCTTGTCGTAAGTGATTGCCAACTTGACATTCCTGAGCCAATCTTTGTAGTTTGGCCCTGTCAATATGTTTTTATCTAGAATCAACTTAAGTCCAGTCATTTCGATTTGGTCGCTGCAGGGGGGAGAGAAGAAACACTTTAGCACGATGCTCTTGCAAGTTTAGAATGGTTTTTAATTTGTCTAAACAGGATGGCTCCCACTGTCTCTCGAATCCCTCCTCAAACCACAAAGGAAGAATTAGCCGGGATCAATCCCACCGTACAATACTTGCTTAACCGTTCAGCCAGGCCAGTGTCGGTACTTCGAGGGAGGTTTTCCAACGCTTTCGCGAAGTTCCTTAATTTAAGAACCTCTTTTCCCTGGGGGCGTAGCCCCGCTAACACCTTTCTAGGCACCTACTGGGTTTATAGCATTGATCGTTTAGTGAGAAATTTCCCGAGGAGTAGCATATACTCACAGTAGGATCGGGATCCAAATATCATCGCGTGACGAAAATGAAGGAATCCTACCATAATCATCACACTCCAAATGGTATGCAAATCTAGCAAGTTTCAGTACTTATGAAACTCCCGATGTGGATTTTTGCCCCATGCTCTTATGACCTTGACTTTGGCCAAAATATCATAAGTCACATGTCAAGTTCTTCCCGTCACTTTCCAGGTTAATTTGGATCCATCCGTACATACCCTTGACTTTGGCCAAAATGGCAGCACGACTGTCCCAAATCAACGCATCTATCTATGCTACACATGAACACCCAATAGCTACCAATCACTATGCCTTGACTTTGGCCAAAATACATAGCTTGAATACTACTGCCTATTCATGCGAAGCGACGGAGGGCTACGAATGGTTTTGGTGAAACCGTGAACGTAGTGAACTTGATATAATCGATGGAACGAGATAGCTTTTAGAAGGAGTGGCTCAAGCTCCGCATTTAAAAGTTAGTTTTGAAAAGAACCGAGTGGTTTTTCGAAAGTGTTCCATCGACTTAAACTTGGTTTATTATCTTGCATTAGTTCTTTTAATGCGTGATATTCTTGCATTAGTTCTTTTAATGCGTCCCATCATTTAAATCCTACCATTGCAGAAAACAACCAAAATATGACGTACGCTTATGCCATATGCATTCGCCACGGGGCCCCGTCATCACCCGTTAGGTTACTTAACTAACGACAGAGCGGGGGCTGGGCTAGCGCGGCTGTAAAACATAAGCAACGCCTAAATAGAAAGCAATGATAGACATTACAGATCACAGATGAATACATTGGATATACTAGCAATCCGCATTTCTTTCGAGCCTGAAACGAAAAGCGGATAACACGGTCGCGGTGAATAGCAAATACCCCACCCAAGACCCCTACGGGTGCGGCAAACTACCCGCCAAGTTCCCGGTAGTTTGTGCACCCCACCGTGGGTCTATCCTAGGAGCAAAAACAGTAAAAAGAATTATACAATGACGGCTACAACCCCGACCCGGTTGTGCGGCCAAACAAATAATATAATTACATCAATTTACATTTACAAATGAATGAAAGAAAAACTAAAGCTCATCTCACATCCAACCCCGGCTATTCACCCGCGACAGTCCAACACATTCATATACACATTCCAGCACATTACAGATCATGTATAACCCCGACTAATCGACTTATAGCGATTAGCCGACGTTCAATACATGCAAACAACACAGATATAACCAATATAGCCAAAGTGCAGTGAAGTTCGGAAAAATACGGAATTATAGGACCCTAAAAGGAAATTTCTTTTCTGGAAAATCTGGGTACATATAATATATTTTAAAAATCCCAAAATCCCACAACAAGAACACTGCACGAAAAACGAGGCGCAGAAGACGACAAAGCGCGGCGGTTCCGCGGCACGAGCCTACCTCGTGCCGCGGATGCGCGGCGCTTTGAGCTCCTCACTGGATCATTTTTCATGGGTATTCTTAGAAAAGCCTGAGATGATTTTACAAATATAAATTATTTTATTTTGAGCCCAAAAAATTTCAACAGAAACTCAGGTTTTTGAAAATACGGTTTTTGGGTTTTTTACGGTTCCGAACTTCGTTACACTTCACTACCAAGCTAGTTTAAGTTTAGTTAGGCTCTGATACCACTGTAAGTCCATATTGCGACCCCCGGTGCTTACGGGGAGGCGGAAACGGTATAAAAAACGAATTTTTATCGCAAGAGGCAACATGGACTAAACATGGTCGGGATCGTTGTCTAAACTAAAACTAGTATTCTAGCTAAAGAGATTTAGCTACTATGGAAGATGGTTATACCTATACTTGAACTCCTTCTTCTTCAAACCTTGTAGAGGTTAATGGTTCTCTTTACGTCGCCTTCTCCCGTCGAAGATGGATCCACCTCGAAGGTTCGACTTTGGGCTCTTCCTCGATCTTTGAGTGAACTAGGGTTTCCGGTTTGCTAAACCTTCATCCTAGAATGAGTAGAGAGAGATTAGGGTTTGCTTTTGTATCAAAAGAGAATGATTCTCAACACATGAGAAGGTTTCTCTTTTCAAGAGGAAGAAGAAGATGAAAATGAGGAGAGAGAAAGGTTATGATAGAATGAGCTCAATTCTTTCTTTCTTGCAACCATATTGCAAAAGAAATGAATTATCTAAATGATAATAATTGAAAATGAGAATAGTTGATGGTAGTGTTTTGAATGACCACAACCATGCTTCATTTAATAAAAAGTAAGCATGAATCAAGGAAGACTTTCAAGGCATGAAAGTGGTCAATGGTCAACAAGTCAACCAAGGTCAACAAGTCAACAAGAACAACCATAACATAATTCTCATTTAATTATTATTATTAATAGATAATATATAAATCCATTAGGGTTTGGAAAATGATAACTGTCAACTGTGCATACGCACCCGATCCGAAACCCTAATGAAAAACCTCATTCTCCGCCTCAAGCAACTGTGCATACACACCTGCATTCTCGTTCCGAAAAACAAGAATACCAAGATATAAAAGCAACCCCCAAAACATATACCAGTATCTGGCTCAAACCAGAGCCTGCCAGTATAATCCGTCCGGACTCCAAACGTGCACAAGTGCGCGGATGAGAACGAACCCTGTCGCAAAACCATGCGACCTCTACTCTGTTTTGCCCAGAGGCGAATACCCTCTGTGTGGGACTCTAAAGACTCGACACTACGCTGGCAGTGGGTTTAACCACAGACCGCAAGCGGCACTAGCTGTGCGTAACGGTCCCCAGGTAGATGCCGACAAGAAGGCTGACGAGGTGAAACCCCATCTGTACTCCTACTGAGTCTGAATGTGACATTCTCCGTACAGTCCGGTCTGTTCGTCTGATACATCGCATGGCGGGCCTAGGGGGCGGTAAAACGTCAGTCCCCCAATAGCGGTACAAGTCGTGTCGGAGTGAAGCCCAAAACACCCTGAGATAACACTGGAAACTTACCAGTATATCTCGCTTGCCCTGGCCAGGGACTACTCGTGTAATGGCTCTCCTAGACACAGCGCGATGTCAACCCCCAATACCGGGAGAGACGAATCCTGTCTAACCGTCACTGCCTCCAAGTGCTTCGGGACTGTACCCAACCACCACCTGTTTGCACGACTCCTTTGAGCCGTGGTAGGGTAGTGATCAAAGTGCAGTGGGAACACACTCGAGGCGAAGTGTCAGTGTCAAGTCAGCGGACTAAGCTGTACTCATGTCACCTGGGAACTGATAACTGACGATAGGTATAATACCAACCTGTCAGTTCCCGACGAGTCCTGTCCAGTGTACTCGTAACCCAACGAGCACCCGTATACTATCTCCAGTACGACGTACTGATGGCTGTGGGACAGACCATCTCCCACACTGGGATGAGAAGCGCATACGCTAGTCTACTCCGGAGTATCGATGCCCTGTCTCGATAGTCCTACGACTAGGGACCTGTATAAGGATGTGCCTATAGATTACCCAGCCCCCACTGGTGTGACTGCCATCACAACGCTGGTAATCAAGCAAAGATCCTAAGGGCTCCACTAATGCGTATAAGTGATATACTAAAATAAACACAAGTACACATTGAAGTAGAAACAAACCAAGTAGCATACTACTATATTGAGCAAGATTGTTTATACAAGGTGAATATCCCAAGCTTCCATCAAGTAATATACAAACTAGTATGATACAGTAATGGCCTCTAGGGCATATACACTAACAGGGGTATTGTGCTGCTGCTGGACTACATGCTGCTGTTGTTTTTGGCTGTTGCAGCAGTGGCCGAAACTGTTTTTCTGGCTGAACTGCTGCTGATGGTGTTGATGCAGTGCTGGGTTGTTGTGGTTATTGTTCTGTTGTGTTGAGGTGTGGTGAAGTGTGAGGTGGTATGATGATGATGGTGTGGAGTTGTTTTTAAATGAAGTTGCTGCTGCTGTAGCTGTTTTTACCGCAGTGCTGATGATGCATCCGCTGCATGCAAATCTATTTTCTTGTGGCTGAAGTGTTGGGCTGATGTAGGGGGGCTGATGTAGCTGCTGAAGTGAGTGGGTAGGTATGGGGCTAAGGTGTTAGGGGTTGATGCTTGATGATGGGGGCTGATGTGTGAGAGTGAGAGGGAGAGATGTGAGATGCAAAAGGTTTGAAATGAAAAGGGATGTGACACAACCTATAGCCACCCTTCTCTCTCTCAATAGATGTTAGCATGACAACCTTCATGGCTCACCCTCTCTAGCCACAAGTCAACCCCACTCTAATCACCCTTAAACAACACACTTAACTAATCATATGGTTTAAGCCACCATGGATATCTAAGCATGGTTCAACCCTAGGCTCAACCCTAGTTACCATGCACATATGTGTGCATCCCAGATAAAATTCCGATAAAATGTTCATAAAACCAGATAAGTCACCAGAAACCAATTTTGGTAAACTTTTTACCAAATACCCTACATTAAACACATTTTAGAATTTCCATAATTTTTCTTCAGAATTTTCCCCATTTATCTGTATTCAATAAAATAATATTAAATTATAAAAATTCCGAAAAATAATATTATATTTTTCTGAAATGTTACACCGGCAGTTGGACCACTAGCTACCGGTGATTGGTTGGACCTGGCGGTTATCCGGAGGATACTGACCAGAGTCGATAGATGGATGCAGGATGACCCGTATTGCCGGGGCTGAGGGCCGATACCGCTGACGGAGCCCGTGGGCTGATCCGGACTGACGGAGCCCAATATATGAGGATTTGCGTGTCGATGCTGGACACAAGTATTTATGATATTTGAGTGCTGATGTTGGGCATTCATGATTCTCTGAGATTTACAGGATTTGAGGGCCGATGGCAGTGCTGGCGCCTGAGTTTATTGGGATTTGGGTGCATTGATGGTCACCGATTAGTTTTCCAAGTTGACATTCCGTGTAGATGTTATTTCATCCCATGCTCAGCATTTATTATCATGCACCTCATCCTGTAGTTATTTTACTTGACAGAGCACTTGCATGATTATGCACATACTGCTTATCGCATATAGGCTTTATCTGCTGGCATTTGATAGAGTAGCGCAGTACGTGCATGCTCGCGATTACCTTTATATGTTATCTCTATTCATGAGTTGGCAACTCACCCCCGTTGTGCCACAGTATTTGCAGGTTGCCTTCAGAGTAGTAGTGTCAGGCTTCCTTCTTACATCTTTTGGCTACAGATACCACTACAGTTGGTGCGAGAGCTGTTTTGCTGTTAGGTGGGTTGTGGTATCTGGTTACTTTTATCGTACACACTTTTGTATCTAGTATTCTCCATCTACTTTTATATGTATTTGAATTAGAGACAGTGTGTGGACGATGATGTATATGATTTGTATTCTGGTGTCGAGCTCGTGGGAGTCGACTTTATATATGCCGTTTTATTATTCTGTGATGTTTTTACTTATTGCTCATTTCTTCGCTACGGCGTCGTATATTACTCTTGTGGTGATGTTTCCCGCCAGTGTGCGTGATTGCTCCCATTAGGGGATGCCTTATTTTCATTATATATCATTTTCACTTATATCCTGTTTTATACCCACCTTCGGGGTTAGTTTTACAAAGGAAATGCTGCCAAAATTATTAAGATGATAGCTTAACCTTAAAGAACTTCATTAAACTACTTAAGGTTTTCTAAATGTTTTAACCAAATGCTTTCAACACTCACTACTTCTAAATGGTTTTGATTTCTGGGTTCGGCTTACTTAGTCGCTTTACGCTTGTAGACGTTGCGTGGTTAACTGCTGGCCACGAGTCAAATTTCGGGTCGTGACAAAGTTGGTATCAGAGCGTAGGTTTTACCTTTCGGAGTATAGGATGACCCTGGTATGATGGAGTAGGTAGCTGAAGCAGAGTAGCGTAGCGTGCGTATGTTCCGCGGCAAACTCATGACACGGTACTCCGCCTAAGCTACCTTAGGACTTATTGATTTAAATTTCCTTCATGAGTATATACATTCTTGTGATTCGATTTCCGTATCCTTATCGAATCCTATTTTCCCTTCATCCATTATGCCGCCAAAGACTACGAGGGCGTAGAGAGCGACCGCGAGGGCCGAGATTTGATTTGATTCGTCTGAGACGAGGACAGATCCGGGCAGTGCACCCGTTGCACCAGAGCAGACTGTTCCTCCTCCGACAGATAAGATTGCTATGTTCGGGGCTGGTATGCAGGAGATGCGACAGGTGGTGGGGTCCAGTATGCAGGAGATGCGGCAGATGATGGGATCTCTAGTTGAGACACTTCGAGCGCAGCGACCAGAGGTATTTCCACCCATTGCAAAGACCGCGGTGATACCCACAACACAGGCAGTTGCCTCTACAGCTATAGAGGTCATTACGGTATCGCTGTCAGAGTTTATGAGGATGAATCCTCCGGTCTTCACAGGCACCGATGCAGCCGAGGACCCACAGTCTTTCATTGATAGGATGGCTCGAATATGCCGTTCCCTCAGATGCGTAGATGCGAGATGGGTTGAGTTTGCGAGCTTTCGCCTGGAAGGTCTTGCGCAGAAATGGTGCAAATCAGTCGAGAAGGGTAGAGCAGCAGGTCTTCCTCCTATGACCTGGACAGAGTTCGTGGTGCTATTCCTTGCCCGCTTTCTTCCACTGAGTGTCAGAGATGCTAGAGCACGCAGGTTCGAGTCCTTACGCCAGACTCCGGAAATGTCAGTGGCAGTGTATGACGTGCTGTTCACAAAGCTATCTATCTATGCCCCGTATTTAGTGGCTACCATGGAGATGCGAGTCAAGAGGTTTGTTCGAGGCTTGCTTACCCCGTTATTTCTAGCGATCAACGCACAGCATTACGGGACCTATGCAGCAGCTGTAGATGCAGCCTTATTGGTTGAGGAGAGCCTTGCTGAGACTTCGGTAGTTCCAGAGCCGAAGAGAGTTTGTGCGGATACATCAGTGTAGGGTTCCTAGGCACTCTAGTGAGGTCTCACAAGGCATCGAACATGCCAATTTAAACAATTCTAGGTGCCGAGAGACCCGACTACGGATCGTTTGCTAGAAAACTAGGCGAAACATTTAAACTAGTTAACAATTAACTAAGGGAATACGGAAATACAACCTTTGTAGATCCGTTTGTCCACCTCCATAGCTCCGCAATGAAGTCTCCTCGCTGTCCATAACAAGTCCCGGGCTCTAGCGTCGGCTTCGTCGGAGAATGGGCAAGCTAGGTCGTCGATGTCCATGCCGAAGATGATCTACGTCGAGGCATCGCAAAATCAAGCTCCGACTTCACCAAGTCAAGAAACTTGTGAAGTAAACACACTCTACTACTTGGCAAGAGGTAGAGGATGAAGAAATATGAAGTGGGTAGGCTTTAGATTTGGATTTCTCACTCATTTCCATCAATCACCATTGATGGACCTTGCTTTCTTCACTTGAAGAAAGGAAGAAGAAGAAGAATATTGTTATGATAAGTTAAATCTAAAATGAAAAGAATAATCCATTCTTATCATCATAGAACCATGGTTTAGTGTAGAGAATTAATCATGGTTGAAAGGTATGGTTAGGGTTAAGGATGAGATAAGAATGGTGGACTAAGTCAAAGCTTCATGAAGCTTTAACTAAACAACAAATGAAGCCACCATTCTTTTCTCTTTTCCATTTATTTTCCAAAATGTATAAACAAATAAATGAATAAATAAGTAATGGAAAAATAAAACCCTAATTATATGTTTAACCATGGTTTAATTCTTTACACTTAACCAATTAAACATGCATCATCAAACATGATACAATCATGTGTACAAAAGTATATCACATATACAATGTGCACATCCCGAGTGAGAAAATCCATTTAAAGTGAACCAATACTAGTTAGTGCAAAGTAATATATCAAATATATAATTATGCATTAAATCATTAAATCAACACTTGATTCAATGATCCGGTCATATCGCACACAACCGACTAGTACACAATGTATCGGCTTATCGAATCAACGCTTGAATCGATAACTAGGTTATATCACATACTGTCACGACCCGAAAGAGCACGTGACTGGCACTAGAACCATATGAAGCCTATAGGACTCCATCTGATCCAAGTAAGCCAAAAGCCCAGAAATCTAAAACCATTTTGAAGAAAAAAGTAAAGAACTGGTTTAAAGAAGTGAAGAAATACAGGTTTGAAATCAAGGTTTTTAAATAACTAAGCCGAATGTGCATTTTAAAAACGGTACAGTCTTTTCTAGAAATTTCGGCAGAGTTTCCTTTGTAAAACTGGCCCCGAATGGGGTAAAACGATAATAACAAGATATAACATGATAAAGGCATCCCCAAGCGGGAGCTAGCTCTTCGTCAATCGACGGTCATAACCACGCAATGATATAATAATATACAACGCCAAGTGGCGAGGATCAAATCTAAAGAAAGCTTAAAAGCAACAAGAAACCGCAATACTACTAAGCGCGACTCTAAGGTCGAAATAAACAACACTGAAGTCTAGGTCTGAAAGAATATACAAGTTTTGGTTGATGGACAATTTCTAGATACAATGAATAAATTAAATACAAAGGTGACTCCTGATACGAAGGAATCCACCTACCAAAGCAAATCACCCGCAAGAAGGAAATGTGCCAGAAATGCCGCAATAGAACCTGTACGGCATAACCTGCAAGAGCTGTGGCACAACGGGGGTGAGTTGCCAACTCGCGAATAGAAACATCTACAAGGATAAATCGAATGCAAGACATAATCCTAAGTCAACGATCAGTAAAATATCCACAAGAGTACATCTGAGTGTAATAAGGTGGCAAGGTAACATCTAATCATGTATATAGTGCTAGGTACTCAGGTAACAACATGTCATCAGTGTAAGGTATGTCTGCATGAAGTATCAATGAAGAAATATCAATAATATCAATACACATATATTAGCGTCCCATACCACTAATATTGGTGTAAGATAAGTGTAAATCCAGTCTGTATATGAACCAAGTCTGTATATATGTGGAACCCGTCCACCTGTCACCCACTGACAGTAAGCATCATGTATGCAATGTGAGGATATAACCAAAATCATGGAAAACTCATCATGAAACCCGTGCCAAACACCGACACGTAAATCCTCATCCGTATGGGGCTCCGTCTGCGGATATCGGCCCTCGGCCCCGGCAGTATGAGTCAACCCATGTCCATCTCTGGGCTCCGTCTGCTGATATCGGCCCGTCGGCCCCGGCAGTATGCCCATCTCTCGGCTCCAGGCGGTATCCCCCGGATATCCGCCGAGCTCAGGTAAAATCACCGGTAGGTACTCGCCCGCCTCCAGGCTCAATCGGCATAACCCATCGATCATCTCGCCGAGGGGAACCTTACCGGGCCCACCACGAACCCGCAAACGGTACATCACCTCCTCGAATCGGGTTTCAAGCACACGTCTCAGCACCGAGAAAATGCGTGGTGGACGCACCGAAATATCATATCACGAGGTACCGGGTTTTCATAAAGTGCCTCTTTTCTTAAATAACCCCACGGTCCTCAAAACCAGAAATCACATGAAAACCCAACATCCAGCAGTAAATCCAATGCGATGTACTATGCAATCAATCCATGATATATGCGACATGTAAAGAGAGTAATCATATCGGAAATCATGCAACATGGAATAGGAATGCGCATATGTCAAAGGAAGCATCATATCACGAATGTAATAGTACTACTGTGTAGTGACATGGCAATTATCGATGATGAAGTGTGTGAGCCGGCAAATAGTGTACGTGAAACATACGCATCATCGATAATGGTGCTGGTGTCCTAACAGCATGATAATAACATGGTAATGAACATATGCCAGCAATGCGAATAGTATGAATATGCGGAAATCTAGTACTCAACAGCACAGTGAAGTATCTACTATGCAACTACATCTAAGTATCCTGTCAATCAGGAGGGGTAGGTGTGGAAACCACCTAAAACTGAGT
This sequence comes from Agapanthus africanus, assembly GCA_030015575.1. NCBI lineage: Eukaryota > Viridiplantae > Streptophyta > Magnoliopsida > Asparagales > Amaryllidaceae > Agapanthus > Agapanthus africanus. Next base: position 231,981,150 of record JASDDO010000010.1, read on the forward strand.
CTAAGTATATATGTAGATATATAGTCGGTGATCCCGCCTCAATGTCATATCGTAAGATATCCTCTAGCTATCAGTGCGGATCTATCATCAATATCAGCTCGTACGGTAAATCATCGTACGGCATTCCCAAAAGCTGGGTAGGGGTCAACATCTCACTGTCTCATCACATAACAAATATCACCATCATCAGATCATATAGTCTGGAGTACTACTCTATGTCTAGTACAAACGGTAACATCGGTAAAGTATGCATGCGGGGGTAAACACACATCCCAAGCCCGCAAGAATCACAAGTCATACCCCACATATGAATCGTATCAAATCACCGATCCCAGGGCACCAAGCCCACATTATCGACTCATCTCCAAAGTCGTCACAGATCATCAATCACAGTGTAAGTACATGTGAAAAGCAAGGGTATATGTATAGGGTAATTCTATCCTAGGGTTCGCGACTATGATCTACACTAGTCACTTCTAACCCTACATATCCAACATACACCTAATATCACAATACCATATAATAAGCTATCTACGGACTGCGGGGGTGCTATACGCCATCCACCCGACTTTCCCCCGTAGATATAATCTACTCACCTTGCATCACCAAATGCGGACGTCACCACGTATTTGCTTGTCGTCCCGAAGTCTTCATGGGTACCTACACATCAAATATCGTATATGCGCATTAAAACCAAATCCAAACTAAAACGGCGCATGAAATCCAAAATGATACGATAAGGGGCCTATAGGTGAGAACCTATGGCACGCCTTCAAAACCATCCATAATCCTCTATATCGTCGTATAAACGACAAAAGTCGAGGCAAAACACATTCCACCATTTCCAATCCAAAAATACGGAATACGGAAACACGAATCCAAAACGACAACATAGGATATATGTCCCAGATTTCACCCTAGATAGAATCTGTCAAAACTAGAAGTACCCAGGGCCAAGAATTGAGGAAATGGGGCCAGGCACGCAAAACGAGGCAACTCCTCCCTGGTCTGGCCGCAATTTGCGGCCAGAATGCAGGTTTTGGCGGCCGGAAAGTGGAATGGGGAGCTAGGGTTTTGGGGTTGGCTTCCTGGGTGCCTGCACATGTCACTTTCCACTCAATTTTATTTTAGGGCATCTCGGGTGATAGCAGATTCCAATTAACCTTCACAGATTACACAATTTCCCCGATATCGGTTTCTAAAATCCGTATTCTGGTTCTAGCATCAGGTTAGGGTCTCAATTCAAACACTAGGGTGTTGGTATAATCTTAACTGAGCTCAATTTCATAATGCAACACCAATTCACTCAAACCCTAACTAGGTTTCTCTCAAATCCATAATATCACACAATATCGATAAAATCTTGACATGGGGTTATAGGAAAGGCTATAATTAAGCAAATGGTTCAGAAATTACCTTCATTAGCAACTCAAGAAAATTCTTGAGTTGCCCCTAGTGGCCAAAATCCACGCTTTCTCGGTCCATTACGTAGATCTCGAGCTTGTGCATCTTTTCGTGAAAGGGATGTGAGGTTTTGAGATAGATTTTGAGATGAAGTGAGAGGGTTTTGTGAAGGGGGAAAATGGGCAGTAGTAGCAGCAGCAGCAGCACAAGGAATGGAGAGGGAAGTGGTGAAGGAATGGTGGTTGAAGCCAAGTCAAAGCAACCCCTCTCTCTCTCTCACCCATACCTAATATAAAATTCCATTCTCTTTTCTTTTCTTTTTCCTTTTTCTTTTAATCCTTAATCCAAACCTTCTCACCTCAATAGTAAACCCAAATGAAAACCATGGCTACAAAAATGCACAAGTGTAGAAAAAGTGTTATGTGCAAGTTTTGCACAAAATTGCCAAAAAACCCGATTAGCGATTTTAATCGCGATTAGCACTAAATTAGTGTCAAACTAATCACAAAAACTTAAGAATGGCAAAATTCACTAATTTACCCTATTTTATAATTTTCCATAATTTTTTCATAATTTTTCTAACATTTTTCCTATTTATTTGCATTTAATATTAAAATAATCAATAAAATAATATTAAATTATAAAAATTCCCAAAATTAATATTTTATATTTTTGAAGAGGTTACAATCTACCCCCCTTAAAGAAATTCGGTCCCCGAATTTAAATTTAAACTCCCACTACTAAAACAATCTCAGTAATAAACCAAAGTCGTCGGGGCTCCGAAATCATCAACACAAAGAACGTCACAGCGCAATGCATGCGCAAGGGTACTGAGCAGATAACTCAAAAACAAAACCCCGTCAAGCATCCCGCAATCATCGGAGTCGATGTAAAAACATGCAAAAGTATATCCAGGTATCGTCTACTGACTAGTCCTGCTCAGCATGAAAGCAAAAACCCAACATCATAAAAGGTACTGCTCTAAAGGGAATAAATCTCAAAAATATACATAACACAATCCTGTGCGTCTGGTGCGCACGGAAATCAAAAATTCAATATGTGCTAAACAGGTGCACAAAACAACATCTAGGTGCAACGGGTGTGCACGAAACCTCTGTCATGGGCAACGTATGTGCCTGACAGCCAAGGTCCGGTGCATCTAACATGCACGAAGAAATATCGATTTAGTGCATCGGGTGCGCACCAAAATCGTATCTAAAAAAAAAAAAAAAACATGCGCCCAACACGCGCGAAAATCCAAATCTGTGCATCCATCGTGCACGAATGAAAATCTAAACCCTGCGCACTCAACATGCACGGAATCACGAAATCCAATAACAAACATCGAATAGGTGTAAAGCACATCACCAGCACGGAGTGCAAAACCAACCATCAAAATCCGGGTCAAAATCAACGATAAAATACGTCTCAAACCAAAATCAGGTGTACCTCAAAGGAAAATCTCACAATCGTGTGCATCAGCGTGCACGAATCAAAGCATAACACTAAAATGCATGAAAACTCTGCGCGAAATATATAAATATCCAGTGGGTGCATGAAACCAATATCATGAAACTCAGTCACCAAAACTAAATCATGCAACAGAACGCCCAAAATACCGAAATCCAAAATGACGGATACGTGATAATCGAATCACAAAATCACAAATCACAAATACCGTCCTCGGTAGTTCCTCCTTCGAGGTCGAGAAGGAGTTGGTGCAATCCACAGCTAGCAGCGCAGGATATCTACCTGCCTCTTGCTCACGGTCTAGCGTCTTCTGACTCTCTGGATCCTTATCTTCTCTGCGGGTTACCTATCACGCGGTCAATCGGCTCATCGGCCCTGTCAGGTGTGCTAACGGGGACGATTCCGTTCTGGCACTTCTCTGGTCACCTCTCGGTCAAACCTCACGACCACTCGTAAGGCAGCATATCACTGGCGTCGGCCTCTGGCTCTCTGAAAGCACGTCACACATCCGATCCTGGGTGCAACATCATGGCAGCTATGTCCTGGAAGGAATCCTGCTCAAGGTCTCTTCCAATCATGCCTATGCCGATCTGTACAGAGGCTAGCTCTCCTGCATAACCTCTTCTCGCTCAAAGGGCATCTGTGTCCTCAGCACAATATTTCTCCAGAAACTGGTCACATCGCAACGTCTCTGTAAGCATCTCAGGTCTCTAGTCTCGACGGGAAGCAATGACAGCTCGTCAGGGTCTCACACGAACCTCTTGTTCCAACTGTCTCTATCGTCGTCCACTATGACGTCACGCCAAGCTACTATGCACTGCACTGTCTCGGCCACGGTCAATCTGAAGTCTCCCACACGGACTCGAAATCTCGTACTCTGTAGCTTCATCACTCTGTAGAAGATGTCAGGCCGAACTGGTCCTCGGGAACACGTCTCAACCATCGGAGGAATACTCATCACTCGTCCATCCTTGATCAATTCGCAACGCATCTGGTTAAGTTCCTCTATCCGAACTTGGTCAACTACCTCGTCGACAATGCTGAACTCTGCCCTGCTGGGTGTGCACAAAATGACCACTCTGGGTCTAAGTCTTCTCGTATCGTACTCCAGAAAGGTCCTGCCGAGATTCCTTTCTCAAATTTCAATCCTGCCGAAGTGCCCGGAAGTCATCATCCAATGCTGAAGCTCACGCTTATTCCGGAACGGCTGCATACTTATCGCGCTTCCTTCTGGAAGATATATCCATATACCACGCCTCTGGGTGCGTATCACATCTCTAATATCAGTGGAGTGGAACATCATCTCGTCGAAACCTCGTACGAACTCTTTTCTTCACTCTGCTCAAATGTCGACTGATTCGGACTCGTCTCATCATGGCTACACAAACTGCGCTCCGACGGCTATCCTCGCATCTGGAGTCTCCCAAGCAGTGTCCCATCACAATGTCCGAAAGATGTCGAACCAACCGATCGACTCGTCAGATCCTCATAATCCCCCAAGAGCTCACATCTCGGGTACAGTTTAATAGTATCGAGTACATGCCACAGCGTCGGTGGTCCAGCCGTAGAAGGGCAAACCCAAGCCTCACTAATGGCGCCGCGGAACCGCCGTAAACCCTAAGGTTCAAAGGCTGTCACACGGTCATTAAGTCGAGTTAGGGTTTCATTCTTCTAGAGGGTCCATAGAATCACCTGCATGTCTTTCCGTATACTTTAAACTTGGAAAATGGCTCCTGACATTCGATCGTCTCAATCGACTCTCAACGAACCTGCGTGAAGTCGTCTCTAGCTGGAAACAATCAATCTGATATCCACGCATCGGGGTAAGCGAACTCACCACACGTCCTAGTCATTCATCCTCGGTGACTAGCGACTCGCTATCATCTCTCTAAGTACATGCTCATGCTGCAGTAGCTCCAATCATCTGGGCGATATTTCATCATTTGCAGCAACAACTGGCTCATACACCTGTACGTCGAACAATGCCTCAATCCTCCAGGAAAGGCAATACATATGCGGTCATCTCTGAATCGGCCTGCTCTAGGTCTGAGTAAGACTCTCCACACTGGAAATCTTCAACTCAACTGGGCCCGCTCTGGCGCAAAACCGGACGAATCACCTTCGTCTCTCAAATCGGGTAGACTAGCTATCATCTGTCGCATATCTGCCTGAAAGCTCCGGCAATCTCAGCTAGTAAGCTTCGGAAGCGACATCCTGTCAATCTCAGCAACAGCTGGTCCATCTGTCTACACGGTAGGCGACATCACAATCCCTGAGGTATACTGTACATCAACAGTCCTCTCTCAACTGGCAGCTCTAACAAAGGCACGATCATCCGGTGCAAACCAAGCACTCGCCTCCACTAGAGGTCACAAACACCAACACTAACTCGAGACGTTCCCATGTCACCAGAAAACACAAGGGTCGGCCCTCGTACCAAACGAGCTCACACCGGCCGTAACCCTAGCAGCAGCCCAAACTGCGCTCAAACATGGTGACAGGGATCTCAATCGAGTATCAAAAGAGAGCACATCAAAGGCAAGAAAGGAAACAACAGATCCAAAGGGGATACATGATCATAGGAAGGAACAGCATCAATGAAGGTATGATCATGAAACTAATTGAATCGGGGATCTCAAATGGATGTATAATCCTGGATAGGAAGAGAATCACTGATCTCTAAACAAATGTCCATCCTAAGGTTCCATAAGCGGAGTGGCGTGTCGTAAGTATGCCGCGGAACATACCAACGGTACGTCACTCTACTTTAGTCACCTAATCCATCAACCAAGGGTCATCCTAAAACGACGAAAGTTCGGGTTTACACCCCCTCAACCAAGTCTAAGTTCCGTAAGGTCAAGCCTAAGTTCCGTATAAAAACAACTCCCTAGGCTCCACATAGTCAACTTAGACTCGAACCAAGGTCAACCTAGCGCTCTGATACCAACTTTGTCACGACCCGAAAGAGCACGTGACTGGCACTAGAACCATATGAAGCCTATAGGACTCCATCTGATCCAAGTAAGCCAAAAGCCCAGAAATCTAAAACCATTTTGAAGAAAAAAGTAAAGAACTGGTTTAAAGAAGTGAAGAAATACAGGTTTGAAATCAAGGTTTTTAAATAACTAAGCCGAATGTGCATTTTAAAAACGGTACAGTCTTTTCTAGAAATTTCGGCAGAGTTTCCTTTGTAAAACTGGCCCCGAATGGGGTAAAACGATAATAACAAGATATAACATGATAAAGGCATCCCCAAGCGGGAGCTAGCTCTTCGTCAATCGACGGTCACAACCACGCAATGATATAATAATATACAACGCCAAGTGGCGAGGATCAAATCTAAAGAAAGCTCAAAAGCAACAAGAAACCGCAATACTACTAAGCGCGACTCTAAGGTCGAAATAAACAACACTGAAGTCTAGGTCTGAAAGAATATACAAGTTTTGGTTGATGGACAATTTCTAGATACAATGAATAAATTAAATACAAAGGTGACTCCTGATACGAAGGAATCCACCTACCAAAGCAAATCACCCGCAAGAAGGAAATGTGCCAGAAATGCCGCAATAGAACCTGTACGGCATAACCTGCAAGAGCTGTGGCACAACGGGGGTGAGTTGCCAACTCGCGAATAGAAACATCTACAAGGATAAATCGAATGCAAGACATAATCCTAAGTCAACGATCAGTAAAATATCCACAAGAGTACATCTGAGTGTGATAAGGTGGCAAGGTAACATCTAATCATGTATATAGTGCTAGGTACTCAGGTAACAACATGTCATCAGTGTAAGGTATGTCTGCATGAAGTATCAATGAAGAAATATCAATAATATCAATACACATATATTAGCGTCCCATACCACTAATATTGGTGTAAGATAAGTGTAAATCCAGTCTGTATATGAACCAAGTCTGTATATATGTGGAACCCGTCCACCTGTCACCCACTGACAGTAAGCATCATGTATGCAATGTGAGGATATAACCAAAATCATGGAAAACTCATCATGAAACCCGTGCCAAACACCGACACGTAAATCCTCATCCGTATAGGGCTCCGTCTGCGGATATCGGCCCTCGGCCCCGGCAGTATGAGTCAACCCATGTCCATCTCTGGGCTCCGTCTGCGGATATCGGCCCGTCGGCCCCGGCAGTATGCCCATCTCTCGGCTCCAGGCGGTATCCCCCGGATATCCGCCGAGCTCAGGTAAAATCACCGGTAGGTACTCGCCCGCCTCCAGGCTCAATCGGCATAACCCATCGATCATCTCGCCGAGGGGAACCATACCGGGCCCACCACGAACCCGCAAACGGTACATCACCTCCTCGAATCGGGTTTCAAGCACACGTCTCAGCACCGAGAAAACGCGTGGTGGACGCACCGAAATATCATATCACGAGGTACCGGGTTTTCATAAAGTGCCTCTTTTCTTAAATAACCCCACGGTCCTCAAAACCAGAAATCACATGAAAACCCAACATCCAGCAGTAAATCCAATGCGATGTACTATGCAATCAATCCATGATATATGCGACATGTAAAGAGAGTAATCATATCGGAAATCATGCAACATGGAATAGGAATGCGCATATGTCAATGGAAGCATCATATCACGAATGTAATAGTACTACTGTGTAGTGACATGGCAATTATCGATGATGAAGTGTGTGAGCCGGCAAATAGTGTACGTGAAACATACGCATCATCGATAATGGTGCTGGTGTCCTAACAGCATGATAATAACATGGTAATGAACATATGCCAGCAATGCGAATAGTATGAATATGCGGAAATCTAGTACTCAACAGCACAGTGAAGTATCTACTATGCAACTACATCTAAGTATCCTGTCAATCAGGAGGGGTAGGTGTGGAAACCACCTAAAACTGAGTCTAAGTATATATGTAGATATATAGTCGGTGATCCCGCCTCAATGTCATATCGTAAGATATCCTCTAGCTATGAGTGCGGATCTATCATCAATATCAGCTCGTACGGTAAATCATCGTACGGCATTCCCAAAAGCTGGGTAGGGGTCAACATCTCACTGTCTCATCACATAACAAATATCACCATCATCAGATCATATAGTCTGGAGTACTACTCTATGTCTAGTACAAACGGTAACATCGGTAAAGTATGCATGCGGGGGTAAACACACATCCCAAGCCCGCAAGAATCACAAGTCATACCCCACATATGAATCGTATCAAATCACCGATCCCAGGGCACCAAGCCCACATTATCGACTCATCTCCAAAGTCGTCACATATCATCAATCACAGTGTAAGTACATGTGAAAAGCAAGGGTATATGTATAGGGTAATTCTATCCTAGGGTTCGCGACTATGAACTACACTAGTCACTTCTAACCCTACATATCCAACATACACCTAATATCACAATACCATATAATAAGCTATCTACGGACTGCGGGGGTGCTATACGCCATCCACCCGACTTTCCCCCGTAGATATAATCTACTCACCTTGCATCACCAAATGCGGACGTCACCACGTATTTTCTTGTCGTCCCGAAGTCTTCATGGGTACCTACACATCAAATATCGTATGTGCGCATTAAAACCAAATCCAAACTAAAACGGCGCATGAAATCCAAAACGATACGATAAGGGGCCTATAGGTGAGAACCTATGGCACGCCTTCAAAACCATCCATAATCCTCTATATCGTCGTATAAACGACAATAGTCGAGGCAAAACACATTCCACCATTTCCAATCAAAAAATACGGAATACGGAAACACGAATCCAAAACGACAACATAGGATATATGTCCCAGATTTCACCCTGGATAGAATCTGTCAAAACTAGAAGTACCCAGGGCCAAGAATTGAGGAAATGGGGCCAGGCACGCAAAACGAGGCAACTCCCCCCTGGTCTGGCCGCAATTTGCGGCCAGAATGCAGGTTTTGGCGGCCGGAAAGTGGAATGGGGAGCTAGGGTTTTGGGGTTGGCTTCCTGGGTGCCTGCACATGTCACTTTCCACTCAATTTTATTTTAGGGCATCTCGGGTGATAGCAGATTCCAATTAACCTTCACAGATTACACAATTTCCCCGATATCGGTTTCTAAAATCCGTATTCTGGTTCTAGCATCAGGTTAGGGTCTCAATTCAAACACTAGGGTGTTGGTATAATCTTAACTGAGCTCAATTTCATAATGCAACACCAATTCACTCAAACCCTAACTAGGTTTCTCTCAAATCCATAATATCACACAATATCGATAAAATCTTGACATGGGGTTATAGGAAAGGCTATAATTAAGCAAATGGTTCAGAAATTACCTTCATTAGCAACTCAAGAAAATTCTTGAGTTGCCCCTAGTGGCCAAAATCCACGCTTTCTCGGTCCATTGCGTAGATCTCGAGCTTGTGCATCTTTTCGTGAAAGGGATGTGAGGTTTTGAGATAGATTTTGAGATGAAGTGAGAGGGTTTTGTGAAGGGGGAAAATGGGCAGTAGTAGCAGCAGCAGCAACACAAGGAATGGAGAGGGAAGTGGTGAAGGAATGGTGGTTGAAGCCAAGTCAAAGCAACCCCTCTCTCTCTCTCACCTATACCTAATATAAAATTCCATTCTCTTTTCTTTTCTTTTTCCTCTTTCTTTTAATCCTTAATCCAAACCTTCTCACCTCAATAGTAAACCCAAATGAAAACCATGGCTACAAAAATGCACAAGTGTAGAAAAAGTGTTATGTGCAAGTTTTGCACAAAATTGCCAAAAAACCCGATTAGCGATTTTAATCGCGATTAGCACTAAATTAGTGTCAAACTAATCACAAAAACTTAAAATTGGCAAAATTCACTAATTTACCCTATTTTAGAACTTTCCATAATTTTTTCATAATTTTTCTAACATTTTTCCTATTTATTTGCATTTAATATTAAAATAATCAATAAAATAATATTAAATTATAAAAATTCCCAAAATTAATATTTTATATTTTTGAAGATGTTACACATACAACCATTCGATACATTCATCATGAGAATGAAATACGGTATCACATACAAGCATTATTCTCGGTCCCGCACATATCTCATATGCGCTCCTATTTCGTTTCGCTTGAGCCAGGAAACCTCTGTGTAGGACTCTAAAGACTCGTCAATACGCCGGCAGCAGGTGATGATCATATCAAAAACCCACAAGCCGCAAGCGGTCTGCTAAACGTAACGGCCACCCGGGTATTGAGCGATCTGAAGATCGACGAGCAAGCCCGCTCACACTCCAGTGAATCCAACCAGTAACACTACCGTACAGTCCGGTCAGATCGTCTGATATGTCGCATATCTCGTCTAGGGGTGGTAAACGTCAGACCCCAATAGCTCTACAAGTCGTGTCAATATGAGGTCTATAACAATTCGAGAAACTACTGGTAACACTTACCAGTAAATCTCAGCAACCCTGGCCAGGGATCTCCTGTAATAGCCAATCGAACACAGCGCAACATCAACCCCCTATACCGGGAGAGACGAATCCCCTCCTATCGCTCATTGCCTCCATGTGACTCGGGACTGTACCCAAAAACCACCGTTTTGCATGCCCTCTTGGACGTGGTAAGATGGAAATCAAAGCACAGTGGGAACCACACAAGACTCTATGACGATCTCGGGTCAACAGACTACTCTGTACCAGTGTCACCAGAGAACTGCCATCTGACGTGAGGTATAATACCATCTGGGAGTTCTCGGCGAGTCCGTCCAGTGTACCCAGTCTCTACTGAGCACCCGTATATGATCTCCGATGTCAAACACCAATGGATATGGGATCATCCATCGCCCATCTGTATGGGTCGAGAAGGTATACGCTAGTCTACTCTGGTATATCGATGCCCCATCTCGATACACCCACGACTAGGGACTTTGAAGGATGTACTTATGGACTACCATGTCCCCACTAGTATGATCCGCATCATAGTCCAGGTAGTCAAGTACACATCCTAAGGGCTTTACCAACATGTAACAGAGAGATAATCAGTATACACGTTAAGGTAAAGAGCAACCAGATAGCATACTATCATGTCGAGCAAGAAAGTCCTCCCTATATATTTCCTAGCATCCACTACAATATACATCCAATGTACAGTAATGGCTTCTAGGGCATACATATAACCAACAATCTCCCACTTGCACTAGGGCCATCTGTAGCAGTGGTTGTAGTATCTCATACTCAACCATCCCATAAAAGTCTCTCTCTGGGAATAGGCCTTCGTGAGTGGATCCGCCGTGTTGTCCTCTGAGTCTGCTCTCCTTACCTCGATCACCCTGGAGATCAACTATCTCCATGATCAGGTGAAACTGCCTTAGAATAAGTCTGGATCACTGATGGGACCTGCGTTCCTTGGCATAAGCCACAACTCCATTGTCACACAATGGGAGGAACATAGTTCATCTCATGAACCAATATACACCCAAACAGCCTCTTTGGTAGAATCTTAAGTAGCGATGTATCCTGCCTTTATCGTCTAGTATGTCACGGTATCTAGCTTGGAACTCCTCCAACATACCGTCCCTTTACTGAGGGTAAAGACAATGCCTGTGACTGACACTCAGTCGTCTTTATCACCCTGGAACACTTCCAGTGATTCTCCCTAGGATCAATTGATACCATCTCACTACTACTAGTGAGATTTTTAACATCCAATTAGATCTATCTCATAGATCCTAAATTCAGGATTTAGGAGGTATCATTTTGATCCTACACAGAGAATCTTTGTGATAAACGGAGATCGATCGAGCGTAGCATAAGAAACTCCTTTCTTATCAAGAGTATGTCATCCACGTACTCTACGAGGATCACTCCCATACTCCCTACTACCTTTTTGTTTATACAAGGTTCATCTACCATTTTGATGATGTCAACTTCTTTGACTAACACATCAAAACAGACGTTCCAACTCCGCGATGCCTGCTTTATCTTATAAAACATCTTGCACACGTTTCCGCTGCTCCCACTGTCTACGAGGCCCTCTGGCTGTGTACTTATAGACGCACTCTTCTAAAACAACATTTTAGAAAAGAAGTCATGACACCCAACCACCAGATATCGTAGTCATGGTATGTAGCCATGGCAAGTAGGATCTGGATGGACTTAAGCATAGGTATTGGAAAAGGTTCCATCATTATCCACGTCTGGTTGATGACGAAAACCTTTAACGAGTCTAGCTTTGAAAGTCTCAACTTTTCGATGTACACCAAGTAATCTTCTCAAGATATACTTGCTCCTGATGGGGATTTAACCCTTCAGATATAGCATCCAAAGTCCATACTTTGTTGGTGTACATGGATTCCATCTCAGATCACTAAGCATCCAGCCATTCTTACAGAGTCTTACTCCTGATGGCCAGCTCGAAACTAGTTGGGTCATCATCTCATGATGCAATTCTCGCTCCCACTGTCATAGAGAAACCGAAGTATCTCTCAGGTGGGTGAGGAACCCTACTAGATCGGCAGAGTGGCTGAGGTTCGTTGGTATCTATTGAATCCTTTGGTTCTATCAAATCATCAGCTGTATTTTGTATAGCTGGAACCTTTCCAGTTCTACATAACAGACTTTGCCTCGAGCTTGTCCAGATTTTGCTTTTAGACATAGGCCGGACAACCCCAAATCTTAACTGACTTAAGACATGGGCTCTTCCCATACCATATCTCATATGGAGTGGTAGGCAACTGATTTGATTCGAACCATATTCAATAGGTATGCAGCTTCATAAGTGCATAAATCCCAAAAGGAAATAGGTAACTCAGTAGTACTCATCATAGAGCACACCATATCAAATAGGGTGTATCTGCTCCGCCCCGATATACCATCGTGCTATGGTGTATTCGGAGGAGTAATGCTGAGAGAGAATCTTATTCTCCTTTAGAATAGTCCAGGAATTCCATGCACAAGTATTTTCCTCCTTGATCTCATCATAGGACATAATACTTATACCCGTATTTTGGTTCTCTACTTCTCGCTTATATTCTGTGAATATCTCAAAAGGTTCGGACTCATGTTTCAACATGAACATATGACCGAATCTTGAGAGATTATTAGAGAATATAAGGAAGTATAAAGAATCAGTGTTGGCATGTGTAGACTGGAGACCTTACATACATCATCATGTATCAGTCCCAAGAGTTTACTAACTCTTTCTCTGTTTCCTGTAAACGGAGCTATGGTCATCTTATCTTTGTGACATGACTGGCGAGTTTCACAAGATGTAAATTTAAACTCTTTTAAATATGCATCTTTATGTAACTCTAGCTAGTCGGGTCGCATTGATATGACCTAGTCAACATATGCCTCAAGAAGAATTCGTTCATTTCTGAACTCTTCATCTTGTGTGTGTTCCGTATACTAAGAACTGTAGTTTGATTTAGAACATTAATGCTGTCACGCCCCGCTTCCCAGAGTACGCAAGATTTGGGCACGTGACATAGCCAACCATGCTACCTATGGGTAGGAAGTATCTATCCACAGTCACATTACGGTTGTAAAGATATCAAGAACAAGATAATAAGCTAATCTAATACATGTCCAAATCCATAATAACAAGAATCAATAAACAATAAGTGCGGAAGCTAATGATCCAATACAATGAATAAACAGTATGTCCCATAATGCGGGCTCACATCTGGAAATGAAATGACATAAATAAACTAAACTCTAAAGAACTCCCAGTTCAGCCTGCTGGCTGAAGTACTCCTGCTCGGTCGACGACAAAGGTACGGAATCTGGGCCATGCAAAACCCAGACATCAGCGCGTCATGACAACCAATAATATAATATGAACATGGTAATAAGCAATGCAGTTATGAACATGAATAAAGCAGTACTAAGAAATAACAGTGCAGGGTAATGTGCAGTGGTAACTAAACTGTCCTATCAGGTTTCTACTCTATAGTCTTTGAAACCAATTGATGAATCGTCGATGTAACTCAATAGTATCCCGTGCATGCCCGGGACCACGGTCATGATCCTCGGGGCTGAATCCGAGACGTGCCGCTAAGCAGTAAAAGGTAGTAGGATAGATGAGTGATGTCAGCATCAACACTCCGGAGCTGGCCAAGCCCGTAAGACTGATCAGAACAATGTATCGAACTGTTGAGTTACAAGTCGGTTTCACCTTTGATTTCCCCATACCCCCAAACTATGTATGTCAGTCAGGTATTCAGTAGTCAAGGACTAATGCCAACACAAGTTAAGTAAAGGTAGGTCTGTCTGGATCGACAGCAGGAATGGTCAGGTTGGTCGGCATTAGGCATGAGATCAGGTAACAGGTCAGGTAATGTATAAAGGTGTCATGTCATGTCAAGAGTGCACGGTACCATGTCATGTCAAGTAGGAAGTGTAACAGGTCATGTCAGGAAGCACAAGATGTCATGTGGGTGCTCATAATCAAACTAACATAAGCATATGTATAAATAAACAAGCATGAGTACTATCAGAACAATAAACTGGAACATGTAATATGATATGTAAATAAATATAATTTAAGGATATGGATGCACAGTTATCGATTAGGGTTACATTTATAGTTCCAATATTAATTAGGATGCAATTTATTAAACATGGGGTGTTACTATCACATTATTATGTAATAGTGTGATCTATGCTTGCAATTATATGTATCTTAAATGCGATAGATGCAAACGGGTATCCGAAAAGTTATAAAACTGTAAAATGGTAATGTGGGATGTACAACTAAACAATATATGATATAAATATTGATATAATAATATTAATATGGATAGCATATTCAAAGCGATTAGTAACTATAAAAGATGTATTGATTAACCATGCACAAGAAGGTTCCGTTCAGAAATTCAGCGTTACCCTAATTTGTAAAATAGCTTAAAAATAACAAACGTTCTCCAAAAGAGACGTATCTTATACCAAAACAAAGATAATTCAATAAGGTTTCCAGTTTTATAAGTATAAGCATCTCAGGTTATCCCTACAAAAAGTTATGAATATTCAAAGTTGAAAGTTTGCTGCTGGAATTTCCCTGGACAGCAGTTTAGAGACGTGTTCATTTGCATTTTACGTTAATTAAACAATTTATTTTGCAAGTAAATATTTCATAGAGTTATAGTATTCTGAATTAGCTTCGTAACGAACTAAAGAACGTATACTAATGATTTTTCTATGATTTATAATGAATTTTATAAGATAAGGTGTACAGTAAATTTCAGATTTGTCATATCCGATTTTTCAACGACATTTCATATGTAAACTATAAGATTTTCAAATGTATAACATTATAAAATGAAGATTATAAAAGTATATAGCATGTAGCAAGATTAACTTGCCTCGATGGGTCGCGAATCGGGAAAACGGAACGTTAACCGTCGGCGGGGAAAACTCGCGACGGCGCACGGTTCACGGAATGAACCCAAACGATGAACAAAGGAACTACACGGGTCGGGGTATCTCGCTGGAACGTCGAGAAACGTCACCGCCACGACGGAATTCCGGTAACAAAAGAACAGTTAAAAGAAATGAGAAACGAGACATGAAGCAAGAAGAGAAAAATGATAAAGAGAAGTACGAGAGAATATATGAGGGAGAGGGAGGAAAAAGTGGAGGGAGAGAGAGAAAGTAGGGCCCACGGGGTTAAAGGGGAGGTTGTGATTGGCTGAGAGAATAAATTGAGAAGGATATAAAAGATTGTAAAAATATTATATGGTTAACTTAAAGATTTAAAAGATAGGTAATGAACAGTAAGATATCAGGTTAGTTAGAAAAATATATGTGATGGTTTTAATAATATTAAAATTTGGGATTTTGGCGCCAAATGAAACATTTCCAAATTGCACCCGGGTTGGGTCCAAAAATTCGAAATTCAAATAATAGGATTTTAGGCGGGTTCCAAATTTTAAAATGAAATGTTTTATGATTAAAAAGCATACTCCCAAAACGGACACACGCACGTGCACGTAGCCATCCAAACTCGCCCGTTTCACTGAACGGGACGAGAACACAATGCACGGATGCTACCACGAGGCTAAGGATGTCAAGTAGGCCAAGATGAATATTTTCAATTTCATTTTAGATACTAAAATTTGTTATATGTAGAAATGACTTTGCCGGGTAAATTTTACAGTAAGCAACAAACAAGCAAATTAAATGAAATGAGTACCACATTATGCTCAAACAGTAACTGAAAATAGTAGCATTGGGCTCGGGTGTTACATTATACCCAACTACAAAAGAATTTCGTCCTCGAAATTCCAAGAATACAAGATAGAAGACTATAGGAAAAGGTGAGGATACTTCTGTCGGATCTCGTCTTCTCGCTCCCACATGGACTCTCCATGCGATCGATTACCCCAAGAAACGAGCACAAGGGGGATAACCTTGTTCTTAAGAACCTTTTCCCCTACGATCCATGATTCCAACCTGTCGCTCCTCAAAAGTTAGGTCTTCCCGTACTGATAGCTCCGAATGATCCAAGACGTGTGTTTCATCTCGAACATACCTTCGTAGTTGAAATACATGAAACACATCGTGCACACCTGCCAATGACTGTGGTAACGCCAAACGGTACGCTACCTCTCCAACACGCTCCAATATCTCAAAGGGTCCAACGAATCGAGGACTAAGCTTTCCCCGACTCCCAAAACGAATCACTCCTCTAGTCGGTGATATCTTCAAGAATACCAAATCACCCACGGCGAACTCTAGAGGTCTTCTTGACGTGTCAGCCCAACTTTTCTGTCTGTCTTGAGCTGCCTTCATATGCTTCCTGATTGTATTCACCTTCTCGATTGTCTGTACCACCAAATCTGATCCTAGTAACCTTCGTTCACCAACATCATCCCAACAAACAGGTGAACGGCACTTACGATCATACAACGCTTCGAGCCATCTGAATAGTCGCTTGGAAACTATTGTTGTAAGAAAACTCCACCAAGTGTAGGTGATCCTCCCAAGAACCCTTGAAGTCCAACATGCATGCCCTCAACATATCTTCAAGAGTTTGGATCGTTCTCTCCGATTGTCCATCAGTTTGAGGATGATAAGCTGTGCTAAACTTCAATCGAGTCCCCAAACTTTCCTGTAAACTCCTCCAGAAGTGTGACAAGAACCGAGTGTCCCGATCAGACACGATGCTCACCGGTACTCCATGCAATCTTACAATCTCCTGCATGTACCGCTCTGCCAAAGTCTCTGTCGATTGACCAACCCGAAAAGGAATAAAGTGAGCTGCCTTGGTCAACCGATCGACAATCACCCATACTGCATTGTAGCCCTTTGGACTCCGCGGTAAAGCCGTCACGAAATCCATGGTTATATGTTCCCACTTCCATTGAGGAATCGGAAGTGGTTGCAACAAACCAGCAACCCTTTGGTGTTCAGCCTTGACTTGCTGACACACCAAGCACTTAGCCACGAAGCGAGCAATTTCCCGTTTCATACCTTCCCACCAAAAGTGCTGTCGAATATCTCGGTACATCTTTGTCCCTTCTGGATGTACAGAGTAAGCTGAACTGTGTGCCTCCTTCATAAGCTCTTCACGCACATCTCCTTTTGGCACACACAAACGGCTACCATACCTCAACGAACCATCTTTATGGATCAGTAAATCGGTTCGTAGTCCAGCTCCAACCTGCTCTCGAAACTTCTGCAGTCTAGGATACTGCGATTGTGCCGCTTTAATCTTCTCAACTAAGGACGATTGTACTTGCAACTGCATCAACTGTCCTGTAGCATGGGGTAGCACAACTTCCAAGTCAAATCTCCGAAAATCCGCAATGATCTCTCTCAGTGCAGTTAATATCTGAATTGCTGGTAACCGACTTAGCGCATCTGGCACGACGTTAACCTTTCCCGGATGGTACTTAAGATCAAGGTCATAGTCGGCCATCAGCTCCAACCATCTGTGTTGCCTCATGTTCAACTCCTTCTGAGTGAACACATACTTTAAACTCTTGTGATCCGTAAAGACTTCGACTCTCTCGCCCAAAAGGTAGTGTCTCCAAATCTTCAGGGCGAAGATCACGGCTGCAAGCTCTAAGTCATGAGTCGGATAGTTCTTCTCATGAGTCTTCAGTTGTCTCGATGCGTAAGCGACGACTTTCCCATTCTGCATCAAAACACATCCCAATCCTTTCCCTGATGCGTCGCTGTGAATCACCAGTCCTCCTGAATCATCCGGTACGGTCAGGATCGGGGCGGTTATCAACTTCTGCTTCAACGTCTCGAAGGCCAACGCACACTTATCCGTCCATACAAAAGGTACCTCCTTACGCATAAGCTTGGTCAGCGGTTCTGCCAAATGAGCAAAGTTCTCCACAAATCTCCTGTAGTATCCGCCTAATCCAAGGAAACTCCTTATCTCCACAACATTCTTTGGAATAGGCCAATCTCGAACTGCTGCAATCTTTTCGGGATCAACGGCGATTCCATCGCCCGACACGACATGCCGCAGAAACTTCACTTCTTCCAGCCAGAATTCGCACTTACTCATCTTCGCAAATAACTTCTCTTGTCTCAGCGTCTGCAGTGCGATCCTTAAATGCTCAGCAGGCTCCTCCGGACTCTTCGAGTATACCAGAATATCGTCAATGAATACCACAATAAACTGGTCCAAGAATGGTGAAAAGATCATGTTCATCAAATCCATGAATATTGCCGGCGCATTAGTCACTCCGAAGGGCATCACTAGATACTCAAAATGTCCATATCGAGTCCGAAACGCCGTCTTGCAAATGTCTTCTGCTCTCACTCGGACCTGATGATATCCTGATCGCAAATCCAGTTTCGAGAATACCCTCGCGCCACTAAGCTGCTCAAAAAGTTCTCCAATGCGAGGGATCTGGTACTTGTTCTTAATAGTCACCCGGTTCAACTCTCGATAATCAATGCACATCCTTCTCGTGCCATCCTTCTTCTTTACTAAAAGAACTGGGGATCCCCAAGGTGAGTTGCTGCTTCGAATCCAACCCTTCTCGAGTAATTCACCAACTTGTTTCTTAACTCCTTCCAATTCCACTGGTGCCATTGGATAGTAAGCTTTAGACACTGGCGCTGCACCAGGACTAAGGTCAAACGTGAACTCCACGTCTCGCTTCGGCCGTAAGCCCGATATATCTTCAAATACGTCCATAAAATCGCGAACAACTGCCGGCTCTTCATTACTATCAACTTCCATAGCTGCAAGAACACTGTTTGTCGGCCTAGCCCTAACTCGACTGGCCCGACAGAACTGCTTCCTTACCGCAACCGCTGTCTACATTGTTGGCCACGAAAGGTCCAGCAAGACTACTGAGTCTCGTCCATTCTGCTGCATGCACGTCCACGGGTGCTCCATTCTGCCTCAGCCCAATAAATTTCTCTTCCATTTCCTCCCGTGCAGTCCGCGGAAGAACTTCTCCAGGAAACTCTTAGAGAAATCCGCCCAACTGCTTGGCTTGGGCAAACGGTTCTCCTCCACAAGCCACCACTCTCGGCGTAAACTACTAGTTGAATGTGCACCACATCAACTCCTTTGTCCTCTGGAATCTGTGCCGCAATCAGCAAATTCTCCGTGCTGACTAGCCACTGCTCGGCTGGCACGGCTCCTCCAAACCAGTGAAAGTAGTAGGACCCACACGTCTGAACTCTGCCACGGTCCCTACTCGGTCAACTGGTCTAGTTCCAATCTTGTTCACAGACTGCTGAACGATCTGCAAACCTTCCTAAAACGAGTCCGCTTGCTGCTGGATCAGCTCGGGCTGTTTCTTTGATTTCCAGCATTCCTCTTATCACTCCAAGCATGGCGGCTTCGTTCACACGCCTCTGGTACGTCTTCAACTTCTTACCTGTCATAATCCTGAACTCAAAACACCCAATATTAGCATGATGATAGATTCTGAATATGGATCAAGGCTAGAACTCCAAGATACTTAAATAGAGTACCGCATTGTAGCTATGCCGCGGTATCATAGCCGCAATTACTTAACTCCACCCAAGTCGTCTAAGTCCTAGAGATAACAAGGAATTAGGTTTTCGAATTGACAATGCAAAGTAAGTTTGCATGTCGACATGATCCGGAAGAATGATTCAAAGATCGTAAAACGGTCAAGGTGGCTGGACATGTTTCCTAATCACGGGTATTCTGATTCGTGTATCGGGTGCGATGCCCAACTACAAAGAATCAACCCAATTAACCTATGGCTCTGATACCATAAAACCATGTCACGCCCCGCTTCCCAGAGTACGCAAGATTTGGGCACGTGACATAGCCAACCATGCTACCTATGGGTAGGAAGTATCTATCCACAGTCACATTACGGTTGTAAAGATATCAAGAACAAGATAATAAGCTAATCTAATACATGTCCAAATCCATAATAACAAGAATCAATAAACAATAAGTGCGGAAGCTAATGATCCAATACAATGAATAAACAGTATGTCCCATAATGCGGGCTCACATCTGGAAATGAAATGACATAAATAAACTAAACTCTAAAGAACTCCCAGTTCAGCCTGCTGGCTGAAGTACTCCTGCTCGGTCGACGACAAAGGTACGGAATCTGGGCCATGCAAAACCCAGACGTCAGCGCGTCATGACAACCAATAATATAATATGAACATGGTAATAAGCAATGCAGTTATGAACATGAATAAAGCAGTACTAAGAAATAACAGTGCAGGGTAATGTGCAGTGGTAACTAAACTGTCCTATCAGGTTTCTACTCTATAGTCTTTGAAACCAATTGATGAATCGTCGATGTAACTCAATAGTATCCCGTGCATGCCCGGGACCACGGTCATGATCCTCGGGGCTGAATCCGAGACGTGCCGCTAAGCAGTAAAAGGTAGTAGGATAGATGAGTGATGTCAGCATCAACACTCCGGAGCTGGCCAAGCCCGTAAGACTGATCAGAACAATGTATCGAACTGTTGAGTTACAAGTCGGTTTCACCTTTGATTTCCCCATACCCCCAAACTATGTATGTCAGTCAGGTATTCAGTAGTCAAGGACTAATGCCAACACAAGTCAAGTAAAGGTAGGTCTGTCTGGATCGACAGCAGGAATGGTCAGGTTGGTCGGCATTAGGCATGAGATCAGGTAACAGGTCAGGTAATGTATAAAGGTGTCATGTCATGTCAAGAGTGCACGGTACCATGTCATGTCAAGTAGGAAGTGTAAAAGGTCATGTCAGGAAGCACAAGATGTCATGTGGGTGCTCATAATCAAACTAACATAAGTATATGTATAAATAAACAAGCATGAGTACTATCAGAACAATAAACTGGAACATGTAATATGATATGTAAATAAATATAATTTAAGGATATGGATGCACAGTTATCGATTAGGGTTACATTTATAGTTCCAATATTAATTAGGATGCAATTTATTAAACATGGGGTGTTACCATCACATTATTATGTAATAGTGTGATCTATGCTTGCAATTATATGTATCTTAAATGCGATAGATGCAAACGGGTATCCGAAAAGTTATAAAACTGTAAAATGGTAATGTGGGATGTACAACTAAACAATATATGATATAAATATTGATATAATAATATTAATATGGATAGCATATTCAAAGCGATTAGTAACTATAAAAGATGTATTGATTAACCATGCACAAGAAGGTTCCGTTCAGAAATTCAGCGTTACCCTAATTTGTAAAATAGCTTAAAAATAACAAACGTTCTCCAAAAGAGACGTATCTTATACCAAAACAAAGATAATTCAATAAGGTTTCCAGTTTTATAAGTATAAGCATCTCAGGTTATCCCTACAAAAAGTTATGAATATTCAAAGTTGAAAGTTTGCTGCTGGAATTTCCCTGGACAGCAGTTTAGAGACGTGTTCATTTGCATTTTACGTTAATTAAACAATTTATTTTGCAAGTAAATATTTCATAGAGTTATAGTATTCTGAATTAGCTTCGTAACGAACTAAAGAACGTATACTAATGATTTTTCTATGATTTATAATGAATTTTATAAGATAAGGTGTACAGTAAATTTCAGATTTGTCATATCCGATTTTTCAACGACATTTCATATGTAAACTATAAGATTTTCAAATGTATAACATTATAAAATGAAGATTATAAAAGTATATAGCATGTAGCAAGATTAACTTGCCTCGATGGGTCGCGAATCGGGAAAACGGAACGTTAACCGTCGGCGGGGAAAACTCGCGACGGCGCACGGTTCACGGAATGAACCCAAACGATGAACAAAGGAACTATACGGGTCGGGGTATCTCGCTGGAACGTCAAGAAACGTCACCGCCACGACGGAATTCCGGTAACAAAAGAACAGTTAAAAGAAATGAGAAACGAGACATGAAGCAAGAAGAGAAAAATGATAAAGAGAAGTACGAGAGAATATATGAGGGAGAGGGAGGAAAAAGTGGAGGGAGAGAGAGAAAGTAGGGCCCACGGGGTTAAAGTGGAGGTTGTGATTGGCTGAGAGAATAAATTGAGAAGGATATAAAAGATTGTAAAAATATTATATGGTTAACTTAAAGATTTAAAAGATAGGTAATGAACAGTAAGATATCAGGTTAGTTAGAAAAATATATGTGATGGTTTTAATAATATTAAAATTTGGGATTTTGGCGCCAAATGAAACATTTCCAAATTGCACCCGGGTTGGGTCCAAAAATTCGAAATTCAAATAATAGGATTTTAGGCGGGTTCCAAATTTTAAAATGAAATGTTTTATGATTAAAAAGCATACTCCCAAAACGGACACACGCACGTGCACGTAGCCATCCAAACTCGTCCGTTTCACTGAACGGGACGAGAACACAATGCACGGATGCTACCACGAGGCTAAGGATGTCAAGTAGGCCAAGATGAATATTTTCAATTTCATTTTAGATACTAAAATTTGTTATATGTAGAAATGACTTTGCCGGGTAAATTTTACAGTAAGCAACAAACAAGCAAATTAAATGAAATGAGTACCATATTATGCTCAAACAGTAACTGAAAATAGTAGCATTGGGCTCGGGTGTTACAAATGCTTTTAGATAACGTGCCTGAACCGATCAACTTTTGATATAGGAAATGTTCAAAACATTATCCAACAATACAAAATTTTATCATTTCTTTACTAATAAAGAGACTGATATGATTTTGTATATCAGGTTCGGTATCTAATAACATTCGTTCAGAATCAATGTATTACAATACAGGGTGACAGTGACCGACAGACTTGGCTGCAACTCTTGCCCCGTTTTCTGCCTCATGAAACTTATCACCCGTTCTCAGTTTTTCTACCCTTTTGTAGCCCTATGTAACAGATTACATATCTGGGATCCTGATCCGGTATCATATACCAGGATGCGGAGGATACTGAGAAAGAGTTCTGTATAATGAACACACCCGAAGATGATGCATCAGCATGCACTCTCTTCGTTTGGGCGGCACGGGAAATCTGGTATTCCCCAATTTCCTGCTCTGTCTTATAACAATTCTAAGTTGGAGCGGGACCAACGTTCCCTAGCTCGGTATAACAAGCGGGTTCGGTCAATAATCCGTTTTATTATCTTGATTAAGGCGTGAAATGGTCGCTACCTGGAGAGAGAGAGAAGAAAACACTCGGCGTGCACTCTTGCAAGAATAGATTGGTTATTATTTTATCTTATCAGGATGGCTCCCACTGCTTTTTATCAAATTTTCCTTCAAACCCTAAAAGGAAAGACTAGCCGGGATTAATTACACACTACAAGTTCGCCAATCTTTCAGCCAGGCCAGTGTCGGTACTTTGAGGGACGTCCCCCGTGCTTTCGCACGAACCTAATTACTGTAAACCTCGTTTTCCCAGAGGCGTAACCCCGTTGACACCTTTCTAGACACCTACTTGATCGGCTAATTGTAATGTATAAAACTCTCCCAGGAGTAACTCTTACTCGCAGCGGGTATCGGGATCCAACTATCTCATAGAAGGTATGCAATCTCATTGCAAATCTCAACACTTGAAATTCCCGATAATATTTTTCCCCTAACGTGCTATGACCTTGACGAAAGACAACAAACCATAGCCCGCTAGTCATGATCAACCCGTACATTTCTTGATCGAATTAAACCCACCCGCACGACCCTTGACGAAAGCCAACAAAGCCGCACGACTACCCTAATCCAATCGCATCGTATGCTGGCAGATAAGCAGCATATAGCTACCGCACACTGCACCTTGACGAAAGCCAACAAATGCAGCACGAATACTATATACAACTTATCTGAAATGACGGAGGGCTACGACAGGTTTTTCTGAAAACCTATTGCGTAATGAACTTGATATCGTTATAGGATCGAATGATTTTGAAATGGAGTGCTTTTTGAGGCTTTTCTAGTTTTGCTAAAGGAGTCACTCCCGGTGAAGGGATCGTCGGTCCTTTCCTCGTCGAATGAGGTGCGGGATATATCATATATACTGTAAGTGCATGGCGGCGCCCCGGCCGTCAATCCGACGCCGGAATGCGGAAGCGGTGATAAACTTTAATTTTTCTTGAACTGGCAAAACGCCGCGCACTAACACCCGGATCGAACCACTAACTAGTCCTAGCTATCTACAAGAATGGGAAGAGAGATATACCGACAGATCCGAGTCCTCCGGTCTTCTCGTCGTCGTCCCGATTTCCTGCGGAATGTCCCGTCTCCTCCCCGTCGCCGGAAGTGCACCACATCGCCTACTTCTTTTACGGGCTCCCACCTCAATGCCGAGGCAACTCGGGCACGAAGCCGGCTACTCGACATGCCCAAGGTTTGCTGTAGAATATCTAGTGAGCAAATCTCATTTTGGTGTTTGTGGAATTGCCTTTTGTGGAGGAATTGAAATGAACTTTTTGGAAAGGGAGTTGTAGGGATTTTTTCAAAGCTCAAGATACAAAAATCCCCCCCAATGAAATGAACCCCATCCATCCTCAAGGAATGGCCGGCCCCCCCTTTGGTGTGATTGGAGAGAGAAAGAGTAAGGTCAAGGGGGTGGGTGGAATGCAATGATGCAAGCAAGTGATGATGAAAGAATCCAATGATCAAAACCATAACCTACACTCCAAAAAAAGTAATCAACAACCATGATTGCTACAAAAAGTCAAGCAATCATGAAGCATGGAAGGTCAAGGGATGGGCTCCATCATGAAACCATCATGATAAAACAAAAATGCAAAAACCACCTCCACAACCACTTATTTGCTACAATGCAAATAAGCCCTCCTCCACCAATTTTCGGCCAATGAACGGAACAATGGAAATCGGCCGAAACGGAAAGCAAACTGGCAACTCCAGAAAACTGGTCCCGTAATAAATTACAGGAAAACCCCGATACTGTGCATACACACCCGCATCTGTATTTCGACCGAAATACAAATGCAATGAGAAAAAATCTACACTGTACTATACTAGGATCCGGCTTAAACCAAAGCCGGCTAGTAATATCCGTTCGATCCTGATCCGTGCAATACCGCATGTATCTGATCGAACCCTGCCATATATCCATACGGCCTATAGTACAAACTGTCCGATCCTGATCCGTGCAATACCGCACGTATCTGATCGGACCTTGCCATATCTCTATACGGCCTTTACAACCTTTCGCCCGAAAGCTGAGTAACTGAATATGGGGGACTCTAAAGACTCGTCAACACCTTGGTTGTGGATTTAACCACTAGCACGTCAGAGGTATAAGCCAATACGTAACGGGCTACCAGATATTGACTAGAAGGGACGTCTGTGAGCGAACTCAGCCTGACAACCCTACTGAGCCTGTCAGTGACAATATCCGTACAGTCTGGTCCGTTCGTCTATGAGCATCGCATGGCGGGCCTAGGGGGTTGGTAAAAGTCAGTCCCCCAAAAGCGGTACAAGTCGTGTCGGAGTGTAGCCCAGAACACCCTGAGATACTACTGGAATACCTACCAGTAAATCTCCTGCCTTGGCCAAGGACTTCGTGTAATGGCTCTCCTAGACACAGCACGACCTCACCCCCAATACCGGGAGAGACGAACCCCTGAAGATACGCTCACTGCCTCCATGTTGCTCGGGACTGTACCCAACTAAAACCTGTTTGCACGACTCCTTTAAGCCGTGGTAGGGTAGTAATCAAAGTACAGTGGGAACTCACACAAGACAAATGACGATCCCCAGGTCGATGAACTAACCTGCACACATGTCACCAGGGAACTGCCATCTGACGTCTGGTATATGACCAACTAGCATGTTCCCGGCGAGTCCTGTCCGGTGTACTCATAACCCAATGAGCACCTGTATACATCTTAGGTGATCCAACTGACACCAGTGGCTTGTGAGACCGGCCACCGCCCCTCGTCGAGGTCTCGACTGTATACACTAGTCTACTCTGGAGTATCGATGTCCTGTCTCGAAACTCACACGACTAGGGACCATTTAAGGATATGCTTATAGACCCCAGCTCCCACTTATATGATCGCCCTCATACTGCTGGTGGTCAAGCAAGAATCCTAGGGGCTCTATCAACGTGTAACAGCAACTTGTCAGGTCACCTAAAATAGTACATGATGATAAAGGTAAACCAGATAGCATACTATCATCTCGAGTAAGACTGTCCTACCGGGATAGGTCCTCCATCAATCATTGCAATTACGTACCTGTGACCTAATAATTGACTCTGATGGCACTATCTCCAACAATCTCCCACTTGCACTCAAGGCTAATTATTGCGATGTCGCATACTCACAGCCCGTGTGATACCGAACACCCAACTCCTCTACTAATCAGTCTCACAAAGCTTGTTTGCGAAACTATTGCGTTCGAGGAATAGCCTTAGTGAGTGGATCCGCTTTGTTGTTTCTTTCTATGTCTCTCTATGTCTCAAGTTCGCAAGGGAAAATGCATCTCCCGAAATGAACAATACCTGTCTTAGAATGTGTCTGGATGTCTGATGGGACATAACTCATAAATGAACTCCAAATCCAAACTTCTTAGACTGTATCGACAACTGAACTTAATCAGTATTCTGCGTCATGCCACCCTCAGTATTGCTTTGGACCACCTGTCCAAAATACTGCCCCTCGTCAGAAGGAAAAACTATAACTCTGACAACCTCCTTGTCGTCCAGGTCACCTCGGAAGCCTGGAATGATAACTGTCTCCAGCATGAGGCTATCGTTATCATATCCCTAGAACATCCACTTATGTTCTAAAACTGCTTCCGACTGTTTCTCCAGGATTGGATCAATGTCAACTTATTGCATCTAGTGCAAGAACAACATCTGGTGTGGTACTTGACATTTCACGATTGACTCAATTGCCTGAGCAAGTGATCTGCCAATATGCACATCCCTCTCCACTTTAGTCTACAATACACCTTTAGAGAGGGTGACTCCATTACCTGCAGGTACACTACCGTGCCAGGAGTCGTCCATTCTAAATACTCTTAGAATGCTGTCTAAGTACCCTGATTGGGAAACCACCCAAATCTAGATCTAAAACCATAGATCTAGTAACCGGCATGTCTGATATAAAATCCAAGTCCTTTGTGGAGAAACCACTGTGTGACGACCAAAGTATAACCGACCGTAGTATAGGAGTTTCTTTTCCTACTCTGTGTATGTCATCTAAATACCAGGATATCACACCCTACTACCTTCTCAACAGATCCATCCCCTATTCTGATGAAGTCAAACCCATGACTGTCACGTCAGAAATAGATGATCTATCTCCGCTACATCTGCTTTAGTCTATAAATAGACATAAGCTACTTATCCACCAATGCTTCCGTTGCTCCCACTGACTACGACAACCCTCTAGTAGAGTCATATAGACGTACACTTCTAAAACTAGTTTAGAACGACGCTATACTCATCCTCCCGCCGGGTCTCGCAGCCTGGAACAACAACAATGGTAATTGTGGGTAAACAAGAACTTCCATGTCACCGTCCTTGAGGCTACCGGAGTACCTCTCGGATGCCTGAAGTTACCCACCTTATCTGCGGAGTGGCCAATGGAATGTCAATCCAGATTGAATCTTTAGGTTCCTTGTCAAATCTTCAGTAATCGTTTGTGGTTCTGGAATCACTTCCAGTTTTACCATACTCCCACTACTGTTTTTCTGAAAAAGTCCATTTTTAATAAAACTGTGGCGAGTCTAGAACAATATTGCTATTGTTCATCCAGATGGTAGAAAGTCAACCCTCGTCATAGCCTGGGTCAACCGACAAACAGCCATTACAGAAACGTGCCTTGAGTTGTCCAGTATCTGGTTTTAATCATAAGCCGGACAACTCCCCGTACCTTAACACCGTTAAGATATGAACTGTTCTATATCCAATATAGAAACAGAGGCACTGATTTAATTGAACCAGATTCAAATCATGCAGCTGTCTCCAGTGCATGTCAACTAAAATGGAAGGAGGCCGATCAGCGTTACTCAACTTAGGAATGCTTCCAATTATGAGTAACCTGAAAGAGAAGCAAAATCTCTTTATCATTACTATCAACTGAATACCATGCACCAGTGTCTACATCTTCGATTGCTTTGAAGAATCCCGATACTTGCTACACCTGGTTCTCTACTCTATTCAAATACCTATAACTCCTCAAAACTTAGACCCTGTGTTTCTACGAAACACATGTCTAAGAACTAGAGAAGTTAAAAGTAAACCGAATATAGTATGAGGACCAAACCCTCTGTCCTGATGGACCCTGGGCAACGTACAATACTCTGTACAAGTCCCTTGAGTCTGATAACTCTTTCACTGTGTGTCGTAGGTTGAAAACTGTACTTATGGTTAAGAAGAATTACACCGCTGTTTAATGCTCCTTACCTAACCATCCACTGATATAGGTAAATATCATAGACATAATTTCAGAAAGGTATATCTCACTCTATGAAAATAGACGTACAGATATATCAAATTGAAATTGGTGCATAAAAGCGGATATTCAAAACCAAATATTGGCCGTCCGGCAAACAACCCAGGTGACTTCCTCAAATATCACCGATTACAACGAATCCCGATATAATGAGGATGATCACCCAATTCCCAATAACTTACACCCACTCATCATCTGTAAAACCATACAGATGTGAGAATCATACCTGGTAAATACATACCCTGGAGTAAGTATCTAATCGGGAAATCAGTTTTCTTTTAACAGTACACAGTGAAGCTGAAACATTGAAATGTTTCGATGGGGTATTTCGGTATTCCTAGTAATGCCTCTTCCAGATTCACGACTGTAACCGTATAATTCTTTGCCACCTCTCCAAATCCCTTCATATGTCTTTAGTCTTTACCTTCTGTACACCCCTTAGGCCAAATGGTTTTCTTCCTTCCCTACCGTTCGGCACCAGTCTATGGTTTGGAAGAAGACTATCCAATAAGCATAATGGGTGTACTGTCCCAATCCTAGGAACACTCGCAAAGCGAGAGAAGGTGAAGATAAAAGACAACTGAATAAATCTTATTCCTATTTCTCCTGAACCAGAATCCATCCCCGAACTGGAACAAGTTCCTTTCGAGTTCGTATATAACCATACGATGGAGTATCCAAATAAACTGTGGATCTTCGTAGTGATACGGAGTGTCCTGGAGAAATACAAAGGTGATTTAGGATTGGCGAAGGAATACTTGGTTTGGTCGTGAATATCTGTTGCAATTTACTTTTCCCTCTTACTAATCCCTTGCTTTGTCTGAACTTAATACCTTCTGTACACCATCGTTAGGCCAATTGGTTTTCTTCATTCCCTACCGGTCGGCACCAGCCTAAGGTTTGGAAGAAGACTATCCAATTTG
Organism: Agapanthus africanus; assembly: GCA_030015575.1. Taxonomy (NCBI): domain Eukaryota; kingdom Viridiplantae; phylum Streptophyta; class Magnoliopsida; order Asparagales; family Amaryllidaceae; genus Agapanthus; species Agapanthus africanus. Next base: position 232,010,777 of record JASDDO010000010.1, read on the forward strand.
TGTAATAGGTGTACTATCCCCTAAACCAAGGAGTACTCACAACTTGAGAGAAAGTAAAAGGAAATGACAACTGAATAGTCCTATCCGTTTTCTCCAGAACCTGAAACCATCCTCGAATAAATTCTTTCGAGTTCGTATCTAACCATACGATGGTTTTGTCCAATGGAAGTGGACGTTCGTAACAATATGGGGTGTCCTGGAGAAAAGGGTAAAAGTAGGAGTGGCAATGAGGTTTGCAACTCTGACAATCCAAAAGCCAGTGTTAAAGAAGGTTCGGTCAACTTGGTCTCTGAGTCATAGTCTTAGGGTCGGGTCAATGGTCGCTGCCAAAGAGAGAGAGAAAAGAAACACTCAGCGTGCACTCTAACCTAGATCAGAATGGTTACCAATTTATCTAATCTGGAAACCTCCCACTGTACCGTCAAATTCTCCTCCAAACCTGAAAGAAGAATTAGTCGGGGTCACCCGAGGAGTAAACTAACTCATCAGTAGGAACCGGGATCCAACTATCATCGCATGATAACGTGACGGAATCCGCTCACGGTGTCACACTCCAGAAGGTATGCGCATATCTGGCAAGTTTCAGTTCTTTTGAAACTCCCGATGAGATTTCTGCCCCATGCTCTTATGACCTTGGCGAAGGTCAACAAATCATAAGTCACATGTCAAGTTCTACCCGTCATTATCCAGGTTAATTTGAATCCACCCGTACAAGCCCTTGGCGAAGGTCAACAAGGCTATACGACTGTCCCAAACCAACGCATCTATCTATGCAGCAGAAAGGTAACAAGCAGCTACCATACACTATGCCTTGACGAAGGTCAACAAACATAGCATGAATACTACGTGCTACCCGTCTGAAACGACGGAGGGCTACGAATGGTTTCTGGCGAAAACCTTTAACGTAATGAACTTGATATCGTTGAAGGAACGGATAGCTTTTAAAAATATAGTGACGAAAACCGTTGTTAAAGAGGTCACTCCCGGTGAAGGGATCTCGGCTCTTTCCCCGTAGAATGGGGTGCAGGATATTCCAAATGAATACCGCGATGCAAAGCAAAAGTAATCGGCTATAGTGAAGTTAATGCCCTGACGCAAACTTTTGTCCAACGGGTCACTCCCGGTGAGGGGATCTCGGCCCTTGCCTCGTCGACTGAGGAGCAGGATATTCCAACTGAATATCACGATGCAAAACAAAAGTGAACGTCCTTGCAATAACAGCTTTTGAAAAGTGTTCCAACAACATCAGATTAGGTTTGTTTTAACTTGCATTGATCCGAATCAATGCAGTCCCATCAATTGATCACACCAAAAAGAACGAAAATATACTGATGTACGTATATGCCATCCGCATTCGCCACTGGGTCCCGTCATTACCCGTTAGGTTAGCTAACTAACGACAGAGCGGGGACTGGACTAGCGCGGATGTAAAACATATACAACATCTACTAATATATATACCAATATATTATATTCGCTCAAGGCGTGATACAAAATGCAACATCACAGAAAATGTACAGCATCACAGAAACAATACAGATATCTGGGATCCCCGGGTTTCACAGAGCCACTACTGAAACCCGACGTTCTCCTGGTCGTGTGGATAGCCTGTGCAATGAAATCCTAGACCCCTACGGGCGCGGCAAGTCACCCGCCAAAACCTGAAGCGAGGCAGCCCCCTTCAGTACCGTGAATGGACCACCCAGCACTTCACGGAATCCGGTAACTTGGGCACCCCTCCTGGGTCAACCTGTACCCCCTACGAGTGCGGCGAATAGCCCGCCAATCCTAGAGTAAAGCCCCCTCCATCTCAATGCCATGAGATGCGGGCTTGTTGCCCTCTAGAACCCGGCTATCCGTGCACCCCTCCTAGGGTAATCCTAGTACAGAAAGTAAAATATAGATACACCGGGTACAACGACCGCAACCTGGCCATGCCCCAAAATAATAATACAAACAGGCAGTGACGGCAGTCCACATGTCGGATGCTCGCCCCGCAATATCAAATGTACATAATACAACCACAACTGTACTAGCATTGCAACCAGGCTATCCCCCACGACTGATCCGCAACATCACAGCAAAAACAGAACATCAACGTGAAAATCACGTTCGCAAATCCGTCTAACCGGGCTATAGCAGTTAGACCGGATTTACCGATCAAGTGACATTCACGGTCGCAGATATAATGTAAATACTGTGAAAAATGTGTTTAAAATATCCGATCGATCAAACTTTAACAAGTGGGCCCCCAAGTACTACTGTAGCACATCAAGAAATTCTGGGCCCAAAATTAATATTCCAAAACCCATATTTTAAGCCCAAAAAGATACTGCAGAAACATGATAAATCAATCTCACTGTAGTGCGGCGGAACCGCGGCCCAATGGGGGTTTTGGCCGCGGTTCCGCGCTCTGATGGACGATTCACTTTATCGTATTTCTGCAGAATTCTTATATCTTCTAGTAGATCACTTTTCTGTAACCTGAAAAATTTTTAGACACCAAAAAATTTCAACAGAAAACTGATGCTATTGAAAATGCGGATTTTGGAATTTTTGTCGATCGGAAATGCAAAACACATTAAACCAAGCTAGACTAAGTTAATGGCGAGGCTCTGATACCACTATAAGTGCATGGCGGCGCCCCGGCCGTCAATCCGACGCCGGAATGCGGAAGCGGTGATAAACTTTAATTTTTCATGAACTGGCAAACCGCCGCGCACTAACACCCAGATCGAACCACTAACTAGTCCTAGCTATCTACAAGAATGGGAAGAGAGATATACCGACAGATCCGAGTCCTCCGGTCTTCTCGTCGTCGTCCCGATTTCCTGCGGAATGTCCCGTCTCCTCCCCGACGCCGGAAGTGCACCACATCGCCTAGTTCTTTTACGGGCTCCCACCTCAATGCCGAGGCAACTCGGGCACGAAGCCGGCTACTCGACGTGCCCAAGGTTTGCTGTAGAATATCTAGTGAGCAAATCTCATTTTGGGGTTTGTGGAATTGCCTTTTGTGGAGGAATTGAAATGAACTTTTTGGAAAGGGAGTTGTAGGGATTTTTTCAAAGCTCAAGATACAAAAATCCCCCCCAATGAAATGAACCCTATCCATCCTCAAGGAATGGCCGGCCCCCCCTTTGGTGTGATTGGAGAGAGAAAGAGTAAGGTCAAGGGGGTGGGTGGAATGCAATGATGCAAGCAAGTGATGATGAAAGAATCCAATGATCACAACCATAACCTACACTCCAAAACAAGTAATCAACAACCATGATTGCTACAAAAAGTCAAGCAATCATGAAGCATGGAAGGTCAAGGGATGGGCTCCATCATGAAACCATCATGATAAAACAAAAATGCAAAAACCCCCTCCACAACCACTTATTTGCAACAATGCAAATAAGCCCTCCTCCACCAATCTTCGGCCAATGAACGGAACAATGGAAATCGGCCGAAACGGAAAGCAGACTGGCAACTCCAGAAAACTGGTCCCGTAATAAATTACAGGAAAACCCCGATACTGTGCATACACACCCGCATCTGTATTTCGACCGAAATAAAAATGCAATGAGACAAAATCTACACTGTACTATACTAGGATCCGGCTTAAACCAAAGCCGGCTAGTAATATCCGTTCGATCCTGATCCGTGCAATACCGCATGTATCTGATCGAACCCTGCCATATATCCATACGGCCTATAGTACAAACTGTCCGATCCTGATCCGTGCAATATCGCACGTATCTGATCGGACCTTGCCATATCTCCATACGGCCTCTACAACCTTTCGCCCGAAAGCTGAGTAACTGAATGTGGGGGACTCTAAAGACTCGTCAACACCTTGGTTGTGGATTTAACCACTAGCACGTCAGAGGTATAAACCAATACGTAACGGGCTACCAGGTATTGACTAAAAGGGACGTCTGTGAGCGAACTCAGCCTGACAACCCTACTGAGCCTGTCAGTGACAATATCCGTACAGTCCGGTCAGTTCGTCTATGAGCATCGCATGGCGGGCCTTGGGGGTTGGTAAAAGTCATACCCCCAAAAGCGGTACAAGTCATGTCGGAGTGTAGCCCAGAACACCCTGAGATACTACTGGAATACCTACCAGTAAATCTCCTGCCTTGGCCAAGGACTTCGTGTAATGGCTCTCCTAGACACAGCACGACCTCACCCCCAATACCGGGAGAGACGAACCCCTGAAGATACGCTCACTGCCTCCATGTGGCTCGGGACTGTACCCAACTAAAACCTGTTTGCACGACTCCTTTGAGCCGTGGTAGGGTAGTAATCAAAGTACAGTGGGAACTCACACGAGACAAATGACGATCCCCAGGTCGATGAACTAACCTGCACACATGTCACCAGGGAACTGCCATCTGACGTCTGGTATCTGACCAACTAGCATGTTCCCGGCGAGTCCTGTCCGGTGTACTCATAACCCAATGAGCACCTGTATACATCTTAGGTGATCCAACTGACACCAGTGGCTTGTGAGACCGGCCACCGCCCCTCGTCGGGGTCTTGACTGTATACACTAGTCTACTCTGGAGTATCGATGCCCTGTCTCGAAACTCACACGACTAGGGACCATTTAAGGATATGCTTATAGACCCCAGCTCCCACTTATATGATCGCCCTCATACTGCTGGTGGTCAAGCAAGAATCCTAAGGGCTCTATCAACGTGTAACAGCAACTTGTCAGGTCACCTAAAACAGTACACGATGATAAAGGTAAACCAGATAGCATACTATCATCTCGAGTAAGACTGTCCTACCGGGATAGGTCCTCCATCAATCATTGCAATTACGTACCTGTGACCTAATAATTGACTCTGAGGGCACTATCTCCAACATATATCGCTATGCAAAGCAAAAACACTTAAAAGCTATCAAAAGACAAACCGAGGTTGTAGCATCTGCCAGTTGTTGCTAAAGGAGTCACGCCCGGTGAAGGGATCTCGGTCCTTTCCTTATCGAATAAGGTGCAGGATATATCACATATACCGCTGTGCAAAGCAAGAACTGTAGCTACCTGTTTTATTTTGAAATTCGATTCTACAACATCTTAGGTTTATTTTATTTCATTAATCACATTAATGAAGTCCCATCATTTAAGTACCTAAACATCACAGATAAATACGACGTACACTTATGCCATCCGCATTCACCTCGATGTCCCCTCGTGCACCGTTAGGTTAGGTAACCAACGACAGAGCGGGGCAGGGCTAGCACGGGTGTAAAACATAAGTAACGGCTATATAATATATCATATATACTATATATTGTATCTATCACAGAACATCACATGATCACATCACAGAAATTGCAGCAGAAGAATCATATGAAATATTGGATATACTAGGACGTCCGTGTTTTCAATACGAGCCAGTATAAAACACGGATTCCACGGTCGTGATGAATAGCCAAACCCACACCCCTAGACCCCTACGAGAGCGGCAAGCAACCCTACCAATTCTGGAGTTAGGAGACCCGGACTCGACACCTCGAGTTGGTCTCCCACTGGACTCCAGAACCCGGTTACTTGTGCCCTCCTCCTTAGGTCTATCCTAGTGCGGAAAAGTAAATAATATACAAAAGGTGACTACTTCCGCAACCTGGAAGTGCCCCAATAAAAGAATATTACATACAAGTTTTTACATGAATGAAAATGAAAAACACTCATCTCACATAAAAACCCCCGGCTATTCATAAACGACGATCCAATATAACATATCCAGCAACACATAACATCACATGTCATCAACATAAGTAAATATGAGCATCCCAATTGTCGTTGACATATAGCAACGAAACCGGCGATATCACATATTACACTTACGGTCACAGAAAAGAAAGTGTAAAACTACAACAGTTGGAATCCGCAACCACCTCAGACATCACATGCCTGACCAAATGAATTCTTTAGACATCGCATGCCTAACAATTATAAACCCCGCATTTTAGTCTCATTATCGAAAAAACTTTTCAATATCTAGTCGGGAAATTCAATAAGATTCCCGACATCCTGATCGAATGCTCGTCACAAACTTCAGTAGACGGCCGCACCCCTGATACCGTCGACGAAGTGCACCAAGGAGGAACACCGCTACCGCGAGCACCCGAACGGATGCTTTCGGCGACGGGGTTCTCCTACAGTCACTTGGTCGGGGCTATGGGGCGAGACTGTCTATTAAGTTTGTCCGGCGAGTATCCGCGTACGCTACGTGATTGCGACGGACTTTTGATCACATCAAAATTCCGTGGCAACCGATCAAGTGAGACTAAACTGCTATGTTTATAACATTCATTCAGTTATCTCATAACTTCTTCTGAATTCCAATTATTGTATCACATTCCGGATAAACAAAAAATGCTAAACTTTTCGATCGAACAATCGAACACCTAAGTTTTCCCGATACAGCTCAACACATGAAATAAGTCTAACAACATTCAGTTCGTGCCTCAGTAACAACGGTCCAGCCGTAGAAGGGTCAAGCCAACAACTCACATGTGGCACGCCGTACTGCCCCAAACCCGAAGGTTCAAAGGGCAGTTCAAGACGGTCACATAATCGAGTTAAGGTTTGTTGTCTTCTAGAGGGTCCATCGCATTACTTGCACTACTAAGAACGTCGTTAAACTACGGAAAAATCCAACACTTGGAAATTTCCCGACAGGGGAAAAATTGGGTATTTATATCCGGTCGGACTTTTTTTTAACATATTCTAAAATTTATCCGGAAAGCCACATAGACAAATTTGAAACCCCGATCGAAACACCGAATCCCCAAAATAACTCCAGAAAATTCAACTCTTGAAAAAATATTAAAAATACCCATAAAACTCAGCTTCTGAAATAATAAATTACTGTGCAAACAGTTACTGCTGACGTCATACATACGCCTCGGAACCGCCGCATAAGCTAGGATTATGCCGCGGTTCCGCCGCCAAAATCACTGTTCATGAAAAACTTTTTGCGCCGTAATTCTTATATTTCCCTGCTGAATTTTCTACATATTTTTAATACTGAAAAACTCACTGTTTTCAAAAATGTACAGAGAGCATAATCCGGGTTCGGGTTTTGGTTCGATCGGACTTCAAATTGCGTCTAGACTTCGCCTAAGGCTCTAGCTAGGCTCCGATACCACTGTAGAGTTCCTAGGCACTCTAGTGAGGTCTCACAAGGCATCGAACATGCCAATTTAAAAAATTCTAGGTGCCGAGAGACCCGACTACGGATCATTTGCTAGAAAACTAGGCGAAACATTTAAACTAGTTAACAATTAACTAAGGGAATACGGAAATACAACCTTTGTAGATCCATTTGTCCACCTCCATAGCTCCGCAATGAAGTCTCCTCGCTGTCCATAACAAGTCCCGGGCTCTAGCGTCGGCTTCGTCGGAGAATGGGCAAGCTAGGTCGTCGATGTCCATGCCGAAGATGATCTACGTCGAGGCATCGCTAAATCAAGCTCCGACTTCACCAAGTCCAGAAACTTGTGAAGAAAACACACTCTACTACTTGGCAAGAGGTAGAGGATGAAGAAATAGGAAGTGGGTAGACTTTAGATTTGGATTTCTCACTTATTTCCATCAATCACCATTGATGGACCTTGCTTTCTTCACTTGAAGAAAGGAAGAAAAGAAGAATATTGTTATGATAAGTTAATTCTAAAATGAAAAGAATAATCCATTCTTATCATCATAGAACCATGGTTTAGTGTAGAAAATTAATCATGGTTGAAAGGTATGGTTAGGGTTAAGGATGAGATAAGAATGGTGGACTAAGTCAAAGCTTCATGAAGCTTTAACTAAACAACAAATGAAGCCATCATTCTTTTCTCTTTTCCATTTATTATCCAAAATGTATAAACAAATAAATGAATAAATAAGTAATGGAAAAATAAAACCCTAATTATATGTTTAACCATGGTTTAATTCTTTACACTTAACCAATTAAACATGTATCATCAAACATGATACAATCATGTGTACAATAGTATATCACATATACAATGTGCACATCCCGAGTGAGAAAATCCATTTAAAGTGAACCAATACTAGTTAGTGCAAAGTAATATATCAAATATATAATTATACATTAAATCATTAAATCAACACTTGATTCAATGATCCGGTCATGTCGCACACAACCGACTAGTACACAATGTATCGGCTTATCGAATCAACGCTTGAATCGATAACTAGGTTATATCACATACAACCATTCGATACATTCATCGCGAGAATGAAATACGGTATCACATACACGCATTATTCTTGGCCCCGTACATATCTCATATGCGCTCCTATTTCGTTTCTCTTGAGCCAAGAAACCTCTGTGTAGGACTCTAAAGACTCGTCAATACGCCGGCAGCAGGTGATGATCATATCAAACACCCACAAGCCGCAAGCGGTCTGCTAAACGTAACGGCCACCCGCGTATTGAGCGATCTGAAGATCGACGAGCAAGCCCGCTCACACTCCAGTGAATCCAACCAGTAACACTACCGTACAGTCCGGTCTGATCGTCTGATATGTCACATATCTCGCCTAGGGGTGGTAAACGTCAGACCCCAATAGCTCGACAAGTCGTGTCGATATGAGGTCTATAACAATTCGAGAAACTACTGGTAACACTTACCAGTAAATCTCAGCAACCCTGGCCAGGGATTTCCTGTTATAGCCAATCGAACACAGCGCAACATCAACCCCCTATACCGGGAGAGACGAATCCCCTCCTATCGCTCATTGCCTCCATGTGACTCGGGACTGTACCCAAAAACCACCGTTTTGCACGCCCTCTTGGACGTGGTAAGATGGAAATCAAAGCACAGTGGGAACCACACAAGACTCTATGACGATCTCGGGTCAACAGACTACTCTGTACCAGTGTCACCAGAGAACTGCCATCTGACGTGAGGTATAATACCATCTGAGAGTTCTCGGCGAGTCCGTCCAGTGTACCCAGTCTCTACTGAGCACCCGTATATGATCTCCGATGTCAAACACCTGTGGATATGGGATCATCCATCGCCCATCTGTATGGGTCGAGAAGGTATACGCTAGTCTACTCTGGTATATCGATGACCCATCTCGATACACCCACGACTAAGGACTTTGAAGGATGTACTTATGGACTACCATGTCCCCACTAGTATGATCCGCATCATAGTCCAGGTAGTCAAGTACACATCCTAAGGGCTTTACCAACATGTAACAGAGAGACAATCAGTATACACGTTAAGGTAAAGAGCAACCAGATAGCATACTATCATGTCGAGCAAGAAAGTCCTCCCTATATATGTCCCAGCATCCACTACAATATACATCCAATGTACAGTAATGGCTTCTAGGGCATACATATAAATAACAATCAGCACATAGACAGCCTTTTCGGCGCCGTGATAGACGTCTTGCAGGTCGCAGAGATTTAGGGCGAGGCTGTTTGTTCAGCTCTTATCCCTAGAAGGGTCAGCGGTCGTCGTCAGGATGTTTTCGCTACGGGAGCTCTTATCATCGTGTACGAGATTGTCCTGAGATACCCCGGAGGGAGGCAGCAGCACCGTATATCACTTTACCACCTTCACCACCCCAGAAGGCGTTGCTTATTGTACCTACTGTTACTCCGCATCAGACTCATTCATAGAGAGGTCATGGTCGCAGAGGATTTGTTCATAGAGGATGAGGTGATCGAGGCAGAGGACAACCAGCTGCTGGCAGGGGACAGTCAGTCACATGTGGAGGATAGGTGTGAGTTTTTGCTTTGACGCATCAGGACGCGCAGGCGTCCAATGCGGTGGTCTCAGGTATCCTTCCAGTATGTTCTGTTGATGCACACGTGTTGTTCGATCCCGGATCCACGCACTCATACGTTTCCACACATTTTGTGCCTAGTTTGGGTAGAGAGTCCGGTTTGCTTGATCAGCCACTTGTTGTGACCACTCCTGTGGGAGAGTCATTTGTTGCTAGGCACGTGTTCCGATCCTGTATCATCCGTATTGGCAAGAGAGGGTTGCCTGTCGACTTGATCCTTCTTGAGATGTTGGACTTCGACGTTCTTTTGGGCATAGATTGGTTAGCCACGTGCTATGCGTCTGTGGACTGCCGTGAGAAGAAAGTTAGATTTTGTTTTCCCGGCGAGTCGTTATTTGTTGTGCTGGGGGACCGTGGTGCCGCCCCTCACAGTTTGATTTCTTCTTTTCGCGCTGGACAACTTTTGAGGAAGGGATGTCAGGAGATGCAGATCGCCCGCCTGCTTGACAGAGCTCAGTGAGAGTAGTATTTTAGGGCCACAGATTGTTGAGGAGACGACCGCGAAGATCCAGTTGATTCGCGATTGGATGAGATCAGCCCAGAGTAGGAAGGGATCTTATGCGGACCGTCGTTGGCGCAGACTTGAGTTTTCTGTTGGTGATCTTGTTTTCTTGAGGGTCTCCCCAATGAAAGGTGTTATGAGAATTGGGAAGAAGGGGAAGCTTAGTCCCAGATATGTGGGCCCCTTCGAGATCCTCGAGCGTGTGGGTGCAGTTGCGTATCGGTTAGCCCTTACTCCAAATTTTCCAGATGTGCACCCCGTATTTCACGTTTCGATGCTCCGCAAGTATCTTCATGATCCTTCTCATGCGATTCAGCACCCGACGATCCAGCTTGAGCGCGACCTTTCCTATGCAGAGCAGCCGATGATCATCTTAGATCGACAAGTAAAGAAATTGAGATCGAAAGAAATACCGTCCGTCAAGGTACTTTGGCGTGGTCCGAGCAGCGAGGAGGTCACTTGGGAGACCGAGAGCGAGATGAGGAAGAAGTATCCCCATCTTTTTGAAGGTACGTGTAGTTAGATTTTTAAATTCGGGGATCGAATTTCTTTAAGGGGGATAGGTTGTAACACCTTGAATTTCGTTAGGAATGTTTTCGCGTTAATTAGCAATTGTGCGTGTTTTCATAAAAACCCGAATATCTTATTTTCCTTCTTGACTTGTGATAATTGTGTTGTGAAGTGTTTTTATATATATATTTATATATATATATAGGGTTATTAATTATAATTTAGTTGTGTTTACCCTAATTGGGAATTTTTGCGTTAAGTGCACACATGCACACTTAGCACAATTTTGTGACTTAGGTTTAAGTGTTAGCAAGTAACCATTTTCTTTCACCCATTTTTTTAATCAAGTTAAACCCCTTTTAATTATTCAAAATTTAAATGGAAAATGGAAGCATGGTGTTAGGTGAGAAAGATTGACTTTTTGAACCATTTCTCTCTCTCTCTTTTCTCTCTTTCTCCCATTTCTGAAATTCTGTAGTGAAGCAGCAGCAACAATAACATTTTCTTCATCTTCTCTTCTCTTTTCACTTCCCATTTGAATCTATACAAAATCCTACACAAAACAACCCTTTTTCTTCACAAAAGCTTGGGGAAAATGATCTTTTGGGGGAGTTTGATGGCAAGTCTGGGCACTTGAGCCTAGAGCTGGAGATTTTTGTTTTTCTAAGGTCATTTGAAGGTATTAAACTCAACCATGTTACACTATTTTCATAACTTGTGTGCTTGGTTGCTAAAAATCATATTTTTATGCAATTTTAGTGCTAATGAAGGGATTTAGTGAAGTTTTTGTTAAATTAACCTTTGTAGGGCTTGCTTATCTTGGTAATGTGTTATTAGTATGGTTTTAAACATGTGTTTGCTTCAGGAATCACAAATATACCCTAATGTATCGTTTTAGTGTCAAAATAGACTTTTTAACTAGAAATTGGGCTCTGTTGAATCAGCTGCTACCTGCGTTGCTTCAGATTAAACTTTTAATTACTGTAGCATGTACATAGGGTATTGAGTGCACACACAAAACCCGGGAGCCCATCTCCCAACCCTGGCCGCCGGAAAAAGCTTTCTGGCTGCAAATTACGGCCAGATGGGTGAATTCGGGGTTAGGGTTTGGGTAGCAGGAGTCTGCTACTATTTTATGAACTGTGGTATATATATTTTTGTAAAATTTTTCCTGTACCGAAATCTGGAGTCAAATACCCTATTTCTCGTATATTAAACCTTCGCGACACGCGTGATACGTGTGTGGGTTTGGGGTTTCTGCGTATCACGACGCGTCGGGGTAGCTTCAGGCGCGTAATCGCACGTTTTAGCGTATCGCGCCCACGAGCGCTTGGTTCGCGACGCAGGTTTCTAGTTTGACTTTAATGTCATGTTTGTGTGACTTTGAGGTTATGTATGATATAGTGTGTAATTCTAGGTTCGCAGGCGAGTACGACGGACGCCGCGAAGAAGGGGTAACAAGTCGTCGGCTACACTTAGCGCGAGACGACGGTGAGTAGATTTAACATCTACGGTGATATCGCCCGTATTGCGTTATGCGTCAGGGCTGATAGGACCTTATAGCTACATGTTTTATTTACCTATATGGCTACTGTTTGTTGAATACTGTATTCCCTGCTACATGTATATGAACTTAAAATTGATAGAACACCGTACTGTTACTAACGGTTCATGTTGCACGAGCACTAATCTGCATGTTACACACACACCGTTAGTAATTGCCATGACACTCACGCTGTAGAATTGCTATGGTCATTATATTATAGCTCATCTTCTATGTGATTTGACATGATTTTGTTACTTGTGGAAGTAACCATTGGCATATCTATACTCAGGCATTTTCAACTGTACCTGCCTAGATAAGCTGATTTCGGAAGAAACTGGGAACCGCGTGATACCTTTTGAAAACTAAATCTATTTTAAAAGAACGGTTTTTCCCTTTTACTTATAGTATGACTTTGATGCATATATTACATCGCATGGATTATGCATTTGCTTTGGTTTTCATGTGATTTCTAGATTTGAGAACCGTGGGGTTATTTAATAAAAGATGCACTGTTTTGAAAACCCTGTTCCTCTTGATATGATATTTCAGTGCGTCCACCATGTGTTTTCTCGGTGCTAGAGTGACCTATGAAACCCGATTCGAGGAGTGGACGAGGCCGGTTGCGGGTACATGGTGGACCCGGTATGGTCCACCGGGGCGAGAAAGGATCTATCGTGCAGCAGGCGTTGAGCCCGGCAGTGGGACCACTACCTACAGGTGATTGGTTGGACCTGGCGATTATCCGGAGGATACTGACCAGAGTCGATAGATGGACGCGGGATGACCCGTACTGCCGGGGCCGAGGGCCGATACCGCAGACGGAGCCCATGGGCTGATCCGGACTGACGGAGCCCGATATATGAGGATTTGCGTGTCGATGCTGGACATGAGTATTTATGATATTTGAGTGCTGATGTTGGGCATTCGTGATTCTCTGAGATTTACAGGATTTGAGGGCCGATGGCAGTGCCGGCGCCTGAGTTTATTACGATTTGGGTGCATTGATGGTCACCGATTACTTTTCCACGTTGACATTCCGTGTAGATGTTATTTCATCCCATGCTCAGCATTTATTATCATGCACCTCATCCTGTAGTTATTTTACTTGACCGAGCACTTGCATGATATGCACATATTGCTTATCGCATATAGACTTTATCTGCTGGCATTTAATAGAGTAGCGCAGTACGTGCATGCTCGCGATTACCTTTATATGTTATCTCTATTCACGAGTTGGCAACTCATCCCAGTTGTGCCACAGTATTTACAGGTTGCCCTCAGAGTAGTCGCGGCAGGCTGCCTTCTTACATCTTTTGGCTACAGATACCACTACAGTAGGTGCGAGAGTTGTTTTGCTGTTAGGTGGGTTGTGGTATCTGGTTACTTTTATCGTACACACTTTTTTATCTAGTATTCTCTATCTACCTTTATATGTATTTGACTTAGAGACAGTGTGAGGACGATGATGTATATGATTTGTTTTCTGGTGTCGAGCTCGTGGGAGTCGACTTTATATATGCCGTTTTATTATTCTGTGATGTTTTTACTTATTGCTCATTTCTTCGCTACGGCGTCGTATATTACTCTTGTGGTGATGTTTCCCTCCGTTGGGCGTGATTATTCCCGTTAGGGGATGCTTTATTTTCATTATATATCATTTTCACTTATATCCTGTTTTATACCGGCCTTCGGGGTTAGTTTTACAAAGGAAATGCTGACAAAATTATTAAGATGATAGCTTAACCTTAAAGAACTTCATTAAACTACTTAAGGTTTTCTAAATATTATAACCTAATGCTTTCAACACTCACTACTTTTAAATGGTTTTGATTTCTGGGTTCGGCTTACTTGGTCGCGTTACGCCTGTAGACGTTGCGTGGTTAAGTGCCGGTCACGGGTCGAATTTCGGGTCGTGACAATAGTGTTGACTTCCTTGGTCATATGCTTACGGGAGATAGTATTCGTATGGACCCGAGGAAGATCGAGGCCGTACAACTTTGGCCCAGACCTGTATCAGTAACAGAGGTCCGCAGCTTTTTGGGCTTAGCCGGTTATTATCGCCGTTTCGTGCAGGACTTCTCGAGTATCGTTGCACCGCTAACTGGACTGACCACGAAGGGGGTTCCTTTTCTTTGGACTGAGGCATGCAAGCTATGTTTTTAGCAGTCGAAGACTCCGTTGACGACTGCACCAGTTTTAGCATTGCCTTCTGGATCGGGCGGCTTTGTCGTTTACTGTGATGCTTCTCGAGTAGGGCTCGGTTGTGTAGTGATGCAGCATGATAGAGTTATCGCTTATGCTTCCAGGAAGTTAAAGAAGCACGAGCAGAATTATCCCACTCACGATTTTGAGATGGCCGCGGTGGTCTTTGCGCTTAAGATTTGGAGACACTACTTGTACGAAGAGCCGTGTCAGATTTTCATGGACCGCCAGAGCTTGAAGTACATATTCCGGCAGCGGGATCTGAATTTAAGACAGCGCCGTTGGATGGAGCTTGTGATGGATTATGATTGTGAGATCCTTTATCACCCGGGCAAGGCGAATGTGGTAGTCGATGCTTTGAGTCGTAGGCCCGGGGCAGCTTGTCCCAGTTGAGCGCAGTTCAGAGACAGTCTTCTGTATTTTAGAAGATCTTGTGTGACAGTAGAGTACAGTTTGAGTTTACTTCCACTTGGGGACAGCTTGCTCATGTCCGTGCCCGTCCACTTCTTCTAGATCATATTCGTGAGGCACAGCCCGCCGATGCCCGCTTGTCTGAGATTCTTGAGCATGGTCAGCAGGGTAGAGGTTCGGAGTTCGTGATTGATGACCAGGTTGTGCTACATTTTGGGACTCGTTTGTGTGTACCTTATACCGATGGGTTGAGGTACGTGATCCTAGAGCAGGCACATCAGTAAGCTTTTAGTGTTCACCCAGGATCCACCAAGATGTACCGTGACTTGAGAGATATCTACTGGTGGGCAGTGATGAAGAGGATGTTTCAGATTTCGTTTCGAGGTGCCTGACTTATCAGCAAGTCAAGGCCGAGCATCAGAGATCCGCAGGAGAGTTGCATCCTTTACCCGTTTCGGAGTGGAAATTGGAGCAGATTTCCATGTACTTCGTTGTACGTCTACCCAGGTCTAGTCGAGGGTATGAATCTATTTGGGTGATTGTTGACCGGTTGACGAAAGAGACTCACTTCCTTCAAGTGAAGACCACTTTCGATTATTCTCAGTATGCTCAGTTGTATATTGATGAGATTGTGCGTTTGCACGGCGTTCCTACATGCATCGTATCCGACAGGGGCACCTAGTTCACTAGCTGTCTTTGACAGAAGCTTCCGGAAGCTTTGGGTACCAGATTGAGCATTAGCACCGCTTTCCATCCACAGACCGATGGTCAGTCGGAGCGGACTATACAGACTCTGGAGGATATGCTTCGTGCGTGCGTGCTTGATTTTGGTAGCAGTTGGGATCGTCATTTGCCATTGATAGAGTTTTCCTACAATAACAGTTATCATGAGATGATTCAGATGACACCTTTTGAGGCTTTGTATGGTAGAAAGTTTCGATCGCCAGTCTGTTGGACCGAACTTAGCGAGAGCAGGATTTAGGACCCCAGCTAGTTCAAGAGACTACAGAGAAGATCCAGTTGATTCAGGATAGGATGAGAGCAGCCCAGAGCAAAAAGAAGTATTATGCTGACCGTCGTCGTCGCAGGCTCGAGTTCGCAGTGGGGGATCATGTATTCCTACGGATTTCTCCGATGAAGGGCTTGATGAGATTTAGAAAGAGAGGGAAGCTTAGTCCCAGATTTGTAGGTCCTTTTGAGATTCTTGAGAGAGTTGGTACCGTTGCCTATCGTTTGGTACTTCCACCCAGTTTTCCGGATGTTCACCCCGTTTTCCATGTGTCGATGCTTCGCAAGTACCTTCATAACCCTTCTCACATGATTCAACACCAAAACATTCTGCTAGAGCGCGATCTTTCGTTCACCAAGCAGCCGGTAGTTATATTGGATCGGCAGGTGAAGAAACTTTGGTCAAAGGTCTTACCATCTGCGATGGTTCTTTGGCGTAGCCCGAATAGTGAAGAGGTCACTTGGGACGCGGAGGGAGAGATGCGGAAGAAATTCCCTCATCTCTTTGAAGGTACGGATACTAAGATTTTTAAATTCGGGGACGAATTTCTTTAAGGGGGGAAGATTGTAACAACTTAGAATGCGATTAGTGTTAATTAAGCTATAATGCGGGTTTTTAGTAAATTTTTTACCAAAATAGTTTTCAAATAATTTATAAAAATTAATTAATATTTTATTAATATTTATTTCGGGCTTGCACACACATGTGCATGTTAACCTAGGGTTAATTAGGGTTAACCATGCTTAAGTAGCCATGGCACCGTAACCTAATGTCATGCCATTTGTTATATGGAATTAATTAAATTATTGGTTTTAAAATAAAAATGGGTTTTTAACATAGGTTGACTTGAGAGAGAGAGAGAGAGGTGTAAGTCCATGCTACCTCTCCCGGTACTTTCGGGCAAGCGGAATTTGATAAAAAACAATTTTCTTAGAGGTGGTAACATGGACTTAAAACCCGGATTTTTGTTAAACATCTAACTAACAACCTAAATACGAGTTGCTAACTACTCGGTTAGGGGGTTATACCTTTCTTTTTCTCGAACTCCTTCGTCTTCAAGCTTTGATGGTCGTCCGAATCGGCTTCTCCCCGTCGCCTCCTTGCGCCGAAGATAGATCCACCTGAAAGCTTCAACCTTTGGCTCCTTCTTCGAACTTTGAAGAAACTAGTTCACTCGGTTTGCTAAACCTTGTGAACTAGAGTGAGTAGAGAAGAGTTTGTATGGGATTTTATCTATGGTTCTTGGTTCTCAACTCATGAGACAAGTGAACCATAGAGTCAAGAGAGGGAGAGCAAGAGGAGGAGATGAGAACTCAAGAACATGAGAGAAAATGAGCATGAAAGAATGAGAGAAAACTTTTCTCATTTGGCTCTCATAATCCAAAACAATCATAACACATCATATCAATCAAGTATTATGTGATGGTTTAAGCAACCATAGCCATATCATTTCATGCACTCATTTTGCACAAAAGAGCAAGCAAGCAAAAGTCTTTGCCATGAAATGATAGCTATAGTTATCATGATGGTCAACTAGTCAAGCCTAGTCTACCGGTCAACAAAGTCAACAAAAGTCAACAAGTCAACAAAGTCAACAACTCAACAACCATGTCACCATAATACCTAATTAATATAATTGTTAATCACATATCATATTCTCATTAGGGTTGAGCAAAACGTCAATAGTCAACTGTCAACGGTCAATAACCCTAATGAGAATCCTCCGCCTCTGTCTCTCCATCAACTGTGCATACACACCCGCATCCGCGTTCCGAGAAACGCGAATACAAACTGGATAAATCCAATCCCAATACGTACACTAGGATCTGGTTTAAACCAAAGCCCGCTAGTGTCTACTGTCCGGACAATGTACGTGCACAAGTGCACGGATGTGACCGAACCCAGTCGCAAAACCATGCGACTTGCCGCAAAACCTTGCAACCTCTACTCTTTTGCCTGAAGGCGAATAGCTTTCTGTGTGGGACTCTAAAGACTCGACACTACGCTAGCAGTGGGCTTAACCACAGACCGCAAGCGGCACTAGCTGTGCGTAACGGTCCCCAGGTAGATGCCGACAAGAAGACTGACGAGGTGAAACCCATCTGAACTCCTACTGAGCCTGAATATGACATTCTCGGTACAGTCTGGTCTGTTCGTCTGATACATCGCATGGCGGGCCTAGGGGGCGGTAAACGTCAGTCCCCCAATAGCGGTACAAGTCGTGTCGGAGTGAAGCCCAAAACACCCTGAGATAACACTGGAAGCCTACAAGTATATCTCGTTTGCCCTGGCCAGGGACTACTCGTGTAATGGCTCTACTAGACACAACGCGATGTCAACCCCCAATATCGGGAAAGACGAATCCTGTCTAACCGTCACTGCCTCCAAGTGCTTCGGGACTGCACCCAACTACCACCTGTTTGCACGACTCCTTTGAGCCATGGTAGGGTAGTAATCAAAGTACAGTGGGAACACACTCGAGGCGAAGTGACAGTGTCAAGTCAGCGGACTAAGCTGTACTCATGTCACCTGGGAACTGATAACTGACGATAGGTATAATACCAACTAGTCAGTTCCCGACGAGTCCAGTCCAGTGTACTCGTAACCCAACGAGCACCTGCATACTATCTCAAGTACGACGTACCGACGGCTGTGGGACAGACCGTCTCCCACACTGGGATGAGAAGCGCATGCGCTAGTCTACTCCGGAGTATCGATGCCCTGTCTCAATAGTCCTGCGACCAGGGACCTGCATAAGGATGTGCTTATAGATTACCCAGCCCCACTAGTGTGACTGCCATCACAACGCTGGTAATCAAGCAAAGATCCTAAAGGCTCCACTAATGTGTATAGGCGATATACTAAAATAAACACATGTACACATTGAAGTAGAAACAAACCAAGTAGCATACTACTATTTTGAGCAAGATTGTATATACAAGGTGAATATCCCAAGCTTCCATTAAGTAATATACAAACTAGTATGATACAGTAATGGCCTCTAGGGCATATACACTAACAATCTCCCACTTGCACTAAGGCCATGTACTGGCGTATCGAAGACCAATCATCTCGATCAGCCGCTCGAACTGAGTCTAGGGCAAGGCCTTGGTGAATGGATCTGCAGTGTTATCTTCTGAAGCGACCTCCGAACCTCGATCTCCTGGCGATCCACGATCTCCCTGATCAGGTGATACCGCCTCAAGATGTGTCTGGATCTCTGATGGGACCTGGGTTCCTCCGCTAAAGCTATAGCCCCGTTGTTGTCGCAATACAGAGGTATTGGATCAACAATGGACGGAACCACCTGAAGTTCTTTTAAGAACTTCCTTATCCAGACAGCTTCTTTTGCGGCAGCAGATGCAGCGATGTATTCCGCTTCCATCGTCGAGTCTGCAACGGTTTCCTGTTTGGAACTCTTCCAACACACCGCCCCTCTATTGAGGGTAAAGAAAAAACCCGACATGGACTTGGAATCATCCTTGTCACTCTGGAAGCTGGAGTCAGCAAAGGCCTCGATCTGGAGGTCTTTTCCGCCATACACCAAGAACATCTCCTTAGTCCTTCTCAGGTACTTGAGAATGTTCTTTACCGCTATCCAGTGTTTCTCCCCAGGGTTTGACTGATACCGGCTTACCACACTCAGTATATAAGCTACATCCGGTCTGGTACACAACATCGCATATATTATAGAGCCTACCGCAGAAGCGTAGGGTATAATAGACATGCGATCCCTCTCCAAGTCAGTCTTGGGAGACATCTCTTTAGAGAGGGTGATCCCGTCACAAGCCGATAGGTTACCGCGCTTGGAATCTTCCATACTGAATCTTTTCAGTATGATGTCGATGTACCTGGACTGTGAAAGTCCTAATATCCTCTTGGATCTATCACGATGGATCCGGATCCCCAGGATGTGTGATGCATCACCCAGGTCTTTCATGTAGAACCTGTGTGACAAGAACCCCTTGACAGATTGTAGCATAGGAATGTCATTTCCTATTAAGAGAATGTCATCCACGTATAAAACGAGGAATACTACAGTTCTCGCTACAAATCTAATATAGATGCATGGTTCATCTGGATTTTTGATAAAGCCAAATTCCTTGACCGTCTCATCAAAACAGATGTTCCAACTCCGCGATGCCTGCTTTAGTCCATAGATGGACTTAAGCAAGTTGCACACCTTTCCGCTGCTCCCACTCTGAATGAAACCCTCTGGTTGGTCCATATAGACACACTCCTCAAAATTTC
Source organism: Agapanthus africanus (assembly GCA_030015575.1). Taxonomy (NCBI): domain Eukaryota; kingdom Viridiplantae; phylum Streptophyta; class Magnoliopsida; order Asparagales; family Amaryllidaceae; genus Agapanthus; species Agapanthus africanus. The sequence continues at coordinate 232,031,025 of JASDDO010000010.1, forward strand.
CATTCAGAAAAGCGGTCTTTACGTCCATCTGCCAGATCTCATAATCGTAGAAGGAAGCAATGGCAAGAAGGATCCGAATGGACTTCAGCATAGCTACTGGAGAAAAGGTCTCGTCATAGTCCAAACCAGGTCTTTGACGAAAACCCTTTGCAACTAGTCTAGCTTTATAGGTCTCAACCTGTCCATCTACACCAATCTTCCTTTTGAAGATCCACTTGCATCCTACGGGTTTTACCCCGTCTGGAGCAATGTCCAACGTCCATACTTTGTTGGTGTACATGGACTCCATTTCGGTCCGCATTGCATCCAGCCATTTTACCGAGTCAACGCTCTGAACGGCCTGCTGGAAGCTATTAGGCTCATCATAATCTATGATGCAATCCTCTCTATCCCCGTCTATGAGAAAACCATAGTATCTCTCGGGTGGATGAGACTGCCTACTACTTCTGCGGAGCGGCGTAGGAATGTCCTGTTCTTTTAAACCCTCTGGTTCCACTAAGCTTTCAGTAATAGCTCGTGGTTCTGGAATTTCTTCCAGTTCTACTGTGCTCCCACTTATCTGGGTTTCAAAAAACTCAGTTTCCAAGAAGTAGGCATGATGAGAAACAAGAACTTTTTGTTCCTCTTCGCAGTAGAAGAAATATACCTTGGAGTTCTTTGGATATCCCACGAACATACACTGTACTGAGCGTGCCTCGAGCTTGTCCGCATGCTGCTTTTTGACAAAAGCTGGACATCCCCATGTCTTAATGTGCTTAAGATAGAGTCTCTTCCCACACCACATCTTATATGGTGTAGTAGGCACAGTCTTAGTAGGAACTCGGTTCAAAAGGTATGCAGCTGATTCTAGCGCATACCCCCAGAATGATCGCGGTAACTCAGCGTTACTCATCATGGACCGTACCATATCCAATAGGGTTCGGTTCCGTCTCTCCGATACACCGTTATGTTGCGGAGTGTATGGAGGAGTAAGCTGAAAGAGAATTCCGTTCTCTTTTAAATATTCCAGGAACTCGGCACTTAAGTATTCTCCACCTCGATCCGATCTTAGAATCTTGATACTTTTGCCGGTTTGTTTTTCTACTTCATTCTTATATTCCTGGAACTTTCCAAAGGCTTCGGACTTATGTTTCATTAAGAAGACATAACCGTACCTTGAAAAGTCATCCGTAAAAGTAATGAAGTAAGAATAACTGCTTCGCACATGTGTAGACATTGGACCGCACACGTCGCTGTGTACGAGTCCCAAGAGCTCGCTAGCTCTTACTCCGTGTCCAGTGAACGGAGTCTTTGTCATCTTTCCTTTGAAACAGGATTGACAAGTGGCATACGACTGATATTCGAACGGATTCAAATATCCTTCTGTATGTAACTTCGTCAACCTACTCTCATTGATGTGACCCAGTCTACAATGCCATAAGAAAGTCTGATTTATTTCCGGAGACTTTCTTTTGTGTGTATTCTGGACATTGAAAATCTGTGGTTGGTTTAATACGTATATACCATTGCTCAATGTACCTGACCCAATCAAAACTTGATTAAGGTGAATGTTTACAACATTACTTACAAATGCAAATTCATAACCTTCTTTAGAAACTAAAGATACAGAAATGATATTACAAGTTACGTTGGGTACAAAAAAGCAATTACGCAAAAACAAAACATGTCCATCTGACATTCCCAGGTGATAGTCCCCCACGGCTTTAGCATCCATGCTAGCTCCGTTCGCAACTCTGAGGGTCATGTCACCTGCTTTCAAAACACAACGGTTTCTCAACGCCTGCAAAGAATTACAGATATGAGATCCTGATCCGGTATCCAATACCCAGGAAGTAGAGTTTATTGAAAGACAGTTTTCAATAACATACACACCTGAAGCTGAAGCTGCAACCTGCTTCAATTCCTGTGTTCTGGCCTTCCAGGCCCTACAATCATTCTTCCAGTGTCCTTTCTTATGACAATAGAAGCATTCTTCCTTATCCACAAGCTTCCCCGCTATCTTTGTTGCTTTAGCTTTTCCCTTCGTATCCACTTTACTAACACCGCCTCTTGGTTTGGCGGGGGCTTTCTTCTTCTTTCCCTTGGCTTTCGCCTTGGACCTAGAAGAAGATGATCCTCCTACAAATAAAGTGGATGTTTCCGTACCTTTCTGTAGGGTGCCCTCTGCGCTCCTCAGCTTGTTGAGGAGCTCTGAAAGTTCAACTTCTTTTTCTTGTAAGTTGAAGTTCAGTATAAACTGGGTGTAAGTGGAAGGAAGGGACTGGAGAACTAAGTCCGTATAGAGCACACTCTCCAATGTGGTCCCTAGGTCCGCGAGCTCCTCAATGTAGCCGATCATCTTAAGCACGTGTTCTGCTACTGATGATCCGACTGCCATCCTTGCCGAAAATAACTTTTTCGACGCTTCGTATCTTGCGATACGAAATTGCTCTCCATACAGTTCTTTTGTATGAAGAAATATGGATTCCAAGTCCATATTCTCGTGCCTCCTCTGATGTTCATTGTCCATAGAGGCAAGTACGAGGCACTTGGCCTTCGCGCTATCAATCTCCCAAGTCTTACGGATTTCCTTATCCACGATGCTGGAAGTGGGACCAAGGACAGGGGGAGCTTTGGTGGTAAGAAGATACCCCAGCTTGTCGTAAGTGATTGCCATCTTGACATTCCTGAGCCAATCTTTGTAGTTTGGCCCTGTCAGTATGTTTTTATCTAGAAGTAACTTAAGTCCAGTCATTTCGATTGGTCGCTGCAATTAGGAGAGAGAAGAAGAAACACTTAGCAAGATGCTCTTGCAAGTTTAGAGTGGTTTTTAGTTTGTCTAAACAGGATGGCTCCCACTGTTTCTCGAATCACTCCTCAAACCAAAAAGGAAGAATTATTCAGGATCAATCTCACCGTACAATACTTGCTTAACCGTTCGGCCAGGCTGGTGTCGGTACTTCGAGGGAGGTTTTCCAACGCTTTCGTGAAGTTCCTTAATTTAAGAACCTCTTTTCCCTGGGGGCGTAGCCCCGCTAACAACTTTCTAGACACCTACTATGTTTATAGCATTGATCGTTAAACGAGAAATTTCCCGAGGAGTAGCATATACTCACAGTAGGATCGGGATCCAAATATCATCGCGTGACGAAACTGAAGGAATCCTACCAGAATCATCACACTCCAAATGGTATGCAACGCTAGCAAGTTTCAGTACTTATGAAACCCCCGATGTGGATTTTTGCCCCATGCTCTTATGACCTTGACTTTGGCCAACAAATCATAAGTCACATGTCAAGTTCTACCCGTCGTTCTCCAGATTAATTTGAATCCACCCATACCTACCCTTTACTTTGGCCAACTAGGCAGTACGGCTGTTCCAAACCAACGCATCTATCTATGCTGCACATGAATACCCAATAGCTACCAATCACTATGCCTTGACTTTGGCCAACAAACACAGCTTGAATACTATTGACTATTCATGTGAAACGACGGAGGGCTACGAATGGTTTTGGCGAAACCGTGAACGTAGAGAACTTGATATAATCGATGGAACGAGATAGCTTTTAAAAGGAGTGGCTCAAACTCCGCATTTAAAAGTTAGTTTTGAAAAGAACCGAGTGGTTTTTCGAAAGTGTTCCAACGACTTTTACTTGGTTTATTTTCTTGCATTAGTTCTTTTAATGCGTGATATTCTTGCATTAGTTCTTTTAATGCGTCCCATCATTTAATCCTACCATTGCAGAAAACAACAAAAATATGACGTACGCTTATGCCATTCGCATTCGCCACGGGGCCCCGTCATTACCCGTTAGGTTACTTAACTAACGACAGAGCGGGGGCTGGGCTAGCGCGGCTGTAAAACATAAGCAACGCCTAAATAATATCATATATAGATATATTGCAATGATAGACATTTCAGATCACAGATGAACACATTGGATATACTAGGAAGCTGCAATTCATACGAGCCTGTAACGAAAAGCAGATTACACGGTCGCGGTGAATAGACAAAACCCCACCCAAGACCCCTACGGGTGCGGCAAACTACCCGCCAAGTACCCGAAGCGAAGCAACCTCCCTCATCACCGTGAGTAGGCCACTCGGCACTTCGGCATACCCGGTAATTTGTGCACCCCCTCCATGGGTCTATCCTAGGTGCAAAAACAGTAAAAAGAAATTATACAATAACGGCTACAACCCCGACCCGGTTGTGCGGCCATACAAATAATTATTACATCAATTTACAAATTTACATGAATTGAAAGAAAAGAAAACTCTCGTCTCACAACCCCCGGCTATTCACCCGCGACAATCCAATGAATTCATATACACATTCCAATGACATTACAGATCACAGATTTGTATAACCCCCACTAATCGACATATAGCGATTAGTAGACGTTCAATACAAATATCACAACACAGAAAAACCCGTCAGCTTAAGTCTTTTAGAAGTTCGATCAAAAATACGGATTTATAGGCCCTAAACACAAAATTTTCGTTCTGGAAAATCTGGGCAGAAAATACATATTCCAAAAATCCCAAAACAACCCCAGAAATACACTGCACCAAAGATGGACCCCGACCGAGTCAATTCGGCCGCGGAACCGCGGCGGGAGCGTGTTCCCGCTGCGTTTCCGCGGCGCTTTGAATCGATCGTGGGACCAAATTTGGTGGTTATCCAAATAAAAGCCTGGGCCGATTTTTAAGATGAAAATTATCAACTTTTGAACAGAATAAAAATCGGCAAAAACTTGACAGTTTTGGGTTCGTTTTGCGACTTTTCTTTGATCGATCTTCTAGCTACTTTGCTAACATGTTAGATAGAGTTTAACTAGGCTCTGATACCACTGTAAGTCCATGCTACCTCTCCCGGTACTTTTGGGCAAGCGGAATTTGATAAAAAACGATTTTCTTAGTGGCGGTAACATGGACTTAAAACCCGGATCTTTGTTAAACATCTAACTAACAACCTAACTACGAGTTGCTAACTACTCGGTTAGGGGGTTATACCTTTCTTTTTCTCGAACTCCTTCGTCTTCAAGCTTTGATGGTCGTCCGAATCGGCTTCTCCCCGTCGTCTCCTTGCGCCGAAGATAGATCCACCTGAAAGCTTCAACCTTTGGCTCCTTTTTCGAACTTTGAAGAAACTAGTTCACTCGGTTTGCTAAACCTTGTGAACTAGAGTAAGTAGAGAAGAGTTTGTATGGGATTTTATCTATGGTTCTTGGTTCTCAACTCATGAAACAAGTGAACCATAGAGTCAAGAGAGGGAGAGCAAGAGGAGGAGATGAGAGCTCAAGAACAAGAGAGAGAATGAGCATGAAAGAATGAGAGAAGACTTTTCTCATTTGGCTCTCATAATCCAAAGCAATCATAACACATCATATCAATCAAGTATTATGTGATGGTTTAAGCAACCATAGCCATATCATTTCATGCACTCATTTTGCATAAAAGTGCAAGCAAGCAAAAGTCTTTGCCATGAAATGATAGATATAGTTATCATGATGGTCAACTAGTCAAGCCTAGTCAACCGGTCAACAAAGTCAACAAGTCAACAATAGTCAACAAGTCAACAAAGTCAACAACTCAACAACCATGTCACCATAATACCTAATTAATATAATTGTTAATCACATATCATATTCTCATTAGGGTTGAGCAAAAAGTCAATAGTCATCGGTCAACAACCCTAATGAGAATCCTCCGCCTCTGTCTCTCCGTCAACTGTGCATACACACCCGCATCCGCGTTCCGAGGAACACGAATACAAACAGGATAAATCCAATCCCAATACGTATACTAGGATCTGGCTTAAACCAAAGCCCGCTAGTGTCTACTGTCCGGACACTGTACGTGCACAAGTGCACGGATGTGACCGAACCCTGTCGCAAAACCATGCGACTTGCCGCAAAACCATGCGACCTCTACTCTTTTGCCTAAAGGCAAATAGCTTTCTGTGTGGGACTCTAAAGACTCGACACTACGCTGGCAGTGGGTTTAACCACAGACCGCAAGTGGCACTAGCTGTGCGTAACGGTCCCCAGGTAGATGCCGACAAGAAGACTGACGAGGTAAAACCCATCTGAACTCCTACTGAGCCTGAATGTGACATTCTCGGTACAGTCCGGTCTGTTCGTCTGATACATCGCATGGCGGGCCTAGGGGGCGGTAAACGTCAGTCCCCCAATAGCGGTACAAGTCGTGTCGGAGTGAAGCCCAAAACACCCTTAGATGACACTGGAAGCCTACCGGTATATCTCGTTTGCCCTGGCCAGGGACTACTCGTGTAATGGCTCTCCTAGACACAGCGCGATGTCAACCCCCAATACCGGGAGAGACGAATCCTGTCTAACCGTCACTGCCTCCAAGTGCTTCGGGACTGCACCCAACTACCACCTGTTTGCAAGACTCCTTTGAGCCGTGGTAGGGTAGTAATCAAAGTACAGTGGGAACACACTCGATGCGAAGTGACAGTGTCAAGTCAGCGGACTAAGCTGTACTCATGTCACCTGGGAACTGATAACTGACGATAGGCATAATACCAACTAGTTAGTTCCCGACGAGTCCTGTCCAGTGTACTCGTAACCCAACGAGCACCCTCATACTATCTCAAGTACGACGTACCGACGGCTGTGGGACAGACCGTCTCCCATACTGGGATGAGAAGCGCATGCGCTAGTCTACTCCGGACTATCGATGCCCTGTCTCGATAGTCCTGCGACCAGGGACCTGCATAAGGATGTGCTTATACATTACCCAGCCCCACTAGTGTGACTGCCATCACAACGCTGGTAATCAAGCAAAGATCCTAAGTGCTCCACTAATGTGTATAGGCGATATACTAAAATAAACACATGTACACATTAAAGTAGAAACAAACCAAGTAGCATACTACTATTTTGAGCAAGATTGTATATACAAGGTGAATATCCCAAGCTTCCATTAAGTAATATACAAACTAGTATCATACAGTAATGGCCTCTAGGGAATATACACTAACAAGAGGGTGGCATGCATCATGAGGCATGGCAAGCATGGCTTGCATTAAATGAAGAGAGAGAGGGGCATGGCTAATCTCACACCCTCATTCGCTCACCCTCACTCATACACTCCCTCACTCTCATCTCATTCTCTCAATCTCATATTCTTCACCCTCACTCCCTCAACAAAAAACCCCAACCCAAACCTTCACAAATCCTCACAAAACCTAAGCAAATCTTCACAAAACTCACTAAACCCTTCATTAAACTTGATCTAAAGCCTATGGAGATCACTTGGAGTATGGAAAGCAAGGGTTTTGAGCGAGTTTGGAAAGGTAGTGCTCTCTACTATTAATTAGGTACTTTTAATGTTGTGTTGCTAATTAGTTTCAGTTTAGAATACTAAAAGATATAGTTTTGTGCATCTATCGTGTTTTTATTGTCGTTTTAGGATGTCTGTGATCTACTGTGACTATGAGTGTTTATTGTGAAAACTAGCAGTGTAGTGGTGTTGTACTAGTTTCCTTGAGTGTACATCTGAAACACGAACCCCACCTGACATTGTTCATCCGGTGAGATCCGAGGGAATTCTAGCGAGCTCGACCGTGGAGGGGACTGGGGTGCTGTGTTTTTATGGGAAGCTGTCTGCAGTTGTTTTAGGGTGTTTGGTACTGCTAGATTTTTAGGTTTTGACAGTAGGTAAAATCTGGGATCGATTAGCTAGTTTTTAGTGTTTCGACGACGCGCGTTACGATTGATCCGACGTAGTTTTAGTATTTCGGGTAGCTTGTTTTCGTGGGTCTGTTTTGGTGATGTCGCCCAACACGTTAGCCACTAAGAGAACACTTGAGAGGTTGTTGGAGTCGGTGCGTCGATTTAAACGTAATTGTATGTATTATGGGTCGATTTCTAAGTGCACTTTCTATGTTTGTGTGGTTTTAGGGGCAAGTGCGGTGACTTCGGACGCTTCGAAGAAAGGGAAGCAGGTGGTCGGATTTACTTAGATCGAGATCATCGGTGGGTAGATTTAACATCTACGGGGAAATCGCCCGTATGGCGTTATGCGTCAGAGCTTGATAAGATATTATAGCCGCATGTTTTGATTGTGCATGAGCATCATTACATACCATTACTTGTTGTGCCTTGACTTAGTACCTAGTGGACACTGCACTATTACTGACGGTTCATGTTGCACAAGCACTAAATTGTATGCTACACCCACACCGTCAGTAATTTCCATGACACGCATAACCTATACAGATATGTGATATTGTATTTGTTATTGATATTGATACATTGATTCTTGTTCTATTGCGCTTATGAAATGCATCGTGCATGCATAGCTACATGTACACCCTTATATGATATTGCATTTGATTTTGGAGGAATTGGGAACTGCATGATATATTTAAAAACTGGATTTGTTTATGTCACTACCCGAAATACTTGCTCGTGACCAGCACTTGAATCATGCAGCGTCTAAAGGCGTAACGGAATTCAAGTAAGCTGAAACCCAGAAATCTAAACCATTTTAAAAAAATAAAGAGGTGAAGTTTTGAAATAGAGATATAATGAAATCGAGTTTTCAAAAATGCATGGAAAAGGGACATAAATAATGCAAGTGAAATTTACTAGTTTGAAAACATGTTTCGTCTTTTAAGAATTTGGGCAGCGCCTCCTTTGTATTTTTTTGATCCAAAACCACAATACAAGATGATAATAAACGCATCCCCATACGGGAGCTAGCTCTTCGCTAACCGGTGGATCACAACCACGCAAGACAGTATAAATAAGTATACGACGCCAAACGGCGAAGATCACCACAAAAGATAAAGAAAAGAAAGATATAAATCCCCAAAAGCGAACATAAAACCCATCGCTCAAGTCTTGCACTATAAGTCACACTAAGTCTCATTTTTTATACAAATACTAGTTTCGATTGATGGAGTTGACAAGATACAATATGAACTAGAAAATACAAGAGTGGGTACGATACAAATGTCCCACCTACCAATGCAAAACACCCAAAAGCAACTGTGTGCCAGCGAAACCGCTACTGATCCAAGCGATCAACCTGCAAGAACTATGGCACAATGGGGGTGAGTTTCCAACTCGTGAATAGAAAAACATCTACAAGTAGAAATCGAATAAACAACGACTCCTAGGTCAACTATATCATGAAGGTAATACTATGATATCTAGGGTGACCGGGTCGTATATGTGCCAAAAATGTAATCAACACCTAAGTGTATGCGGATATCATCCAACCATATAATCAATGTATGTATGCATGTGGATGTCGTCCACGTGTCACCCAATGACACAACAATATCATGCATGTGAATATCGTAAAAGCATATGCATGAAAGTATGAGGATATAAATCAACGGGTGTCCCTCGCGACACATAAAAATCATGGAACCGGATTGTCCAACCTCGACACTTGAAAACATCATGAAACCCGTGTCTAGCATCGACACGTAAATCCTCATGTATCAGGCTCCGTCAGTCCGGATCGACCCACGGGCTCCGTCACTCCGGATCTGCCCATATCATCTCTCGACTCCGGTCGGTATCCTCCGGATATCAAGCGAGCCCAAATACAATCACCGGTAGGTAGTAGTCCCTCTGCCAGGCTCACCGTCTATTTATACAGCATCCCTTTCTTGTCCCGGGGTACCATACCAGGTCCACTATGTACCCGCAATCGGCCTCATCCAGCTCCTCGAATCGGGTTTCACATGTCACTCTCAGAACCGAGAAAACACATGGTGGACGCACTGAAATATCATATCAAAAGAAACCGGGTTTTAAAACAGTACATGCTTTCGTTTGAAATAGCCACAGTTTTCAAATCCAGAAATCTCATGAAAACAACATATCTCAATGCGTAAAATCATAAAGCATGATATATGCGACTTATGATAGAAATGTAAGCATATCCTTATATCATGCAACATGGAACAGTAATATGACATATTAAGGGATAACCGCTCATTTAAAATGATTCTAGTTTTTAAAAATAACATGTGGTCCCCAATTCTCCAAAAACTAGGCCAGAATCATCTATGTATGTACAAATGTGTATGTATGTAGGCATGGAGGCACAATATATATATATATATATATATATATGAGATTAATGGAGGAAAGAGGTCATAGGAGGGGATTTCCTCCTATGGCGTGGAAAAAATACAACCTCCATCATTTTTTCCGACGATCGGCACCCATCATCATCATCGTTATCATCTAAGATGTGCGTACACCAAATTTCATGTGATTCCACAACTTTTTCACCGTTGATTTAGTGGGTTCAAAATTAACGGTTTACCGACAATATAACTTTTTACATTGTTAAATCAACGGTGAAAAAGTTGTAGAATCACATGAAATTTGGTGTACCCACATCTTAGATGATAACGATGAAGATGATGGGGGCCGATCGTCGAAAAAAATGGTGGAGGTTGTATTTTTTCCACGCCATAGGAGGAAATCCCCTCCTATGGCCTCTTTTCTCCATTATTCTCTATATATATATATATATGTATATATATATATATATATATGTATGTATGTATGTAAGTCCATGCTACCCTTCCCCGATACTTACGAGGTTGCGGAAATGGTGAAAAACAATTTTTCTAAGGGTGGTAACATGGATTCATAATACGGATCTTTGTTAAACAACCATCTAACAATCCTAACTAAGAGTTTTACCTACTCGGTTAGGGGGTTATACATTTCTTGAACTCCTTCGTCTTCAACACTTTGCGGTGTACGGATCGGCCTCACCTCGTCGTCTCCTTACGCCGAAGATGGATCCACCTGAAAGCTTCTACCTTTTGGCTTCTACTTCAAAATTGAAGAAACTAGAACACTTGGTTTGCTAAACCTTGTGAACTAGGATGAGTAGAGAAGTGATATGGGTTTTCTTTTATTTCTAAGGCAATGTTTCTCAACTTATGAGAGGGAGTTGCCTTGAGCTAGAGAGAGAGCAAGAGGAAGCGGAAGAGAGCTTGAGCAAGAGAGAGAAATGAAATGAAAGAATGAGCAAGTCTTTTGCCATCCAAGCTCTCATAATCCAAAAAATTATGATAACAAGTAATAATAATTGTGTATAATGTGATGGTTGTTATCATGACAAATGACAATATCATTTCTTGCATTAAATGCAATTTGTGAACCATCATGCAAGCACAAGTCAATGCAAACAAATGATAGCCATTGTCATAATGGTGGTCAACAAGTCCAACCTAGTCAACCGGTCAACAAAAGTCAACAAGGTCAACCTTTCAACCCTAACCTTGTTACTATAATACTTAATTAATATTATTGTTAATCATAAGTCTAATTCTCATTAGGGTTTAGCAAAAGTCAACAGTCAACAACCCTAATAAGAATCCTCTGCCTCTGTCTCTGTCAACTGTACATACACACCCGTATCCGCGTTCCGGGGAACACGAATACAAACGAGATAAAACTAATCCCAAAACGTATGCTAGGATCTTGCTTAAACCAAAGCCCGCTAGTAATAACTGCCCGGACACTAAACGTGCACAAGTGCACGGATGTGACCGAACGCTGTCGCAAAATCATGCGACCTCTACTCTTTTGCCTAAAGGCGAATAGCTCTCTGTGTGGGACTCTAAAGACTCGACACTACACTGGCAGTGGGCTTAACCAAAGACCGCAAGCGGCACTAGCTGTGCGTAACGGCCCCGAGGTAGATGCCGATAAGAAGACGGACGAGGTGAAACCCATCTGAACTCCAACTGAGCCTGAATGTGACAGTCTCCGTACAGTCCGGTCTGTTCGTCTAAGAACATCGCATGGCGGGCCTAGGGGGGTAAACATCATTCCCCTACAAGCCGTATAAGTCATGTCGGAGTGTAGCCCAGAACACCTGAGATAACACTTGAACCCTACCAGTCTATCTCACTTGCCCTGGCCAGGGACTTTGTGTAATGGCTCTACTAGACACAGCACGATATCAACCACCAATACCGGGAGAGACGAATCCTGTCTAACCGTCACTGCCTCCAAGTGCTTCGGGACTGCACCCAAAAACTACCTGTTTGAACGACTCCTTTGAGCCGTGGTAGGGTAGTAATCAAAGTACAGTGGGAACACACTCGAGGCGAAGTGACAGTGTCAAATCAACGGACTAAGCTGTACTCATGTCACCTGGGAACTGATAACTGACGATAGGTATAATACCAACCAACAGTTCCCGACGAGTCTTGTCCAGTGTACTCGTAACCTAACGAGCACCCGCATACTATCTCAAGTACGACGTACTGACGGCTGTAGGACAGACCATCTCCCAAGCTGGGATAAGAAGCGCATACGCTAGTCTACTCCGGAGTATCGAAGCCCTGTCTCGATAGTCCTGCGACTTGGGACCTGCATAAGGACGTGCTTATAGATTACCCAGCCCCCACGAGTGTGACTGCCATCACAACGTTGCTAATCAAGCAAAGATCCTAAGGGCCCCACTAATGTGTAAAGGCGATACGCTAAAAGAAACACATGCACACATTAAAGCAGAAACAAACCAAGTAGCATACTACCATTTTGGGCAAGATTGTCAATACAAGGTGAATATCCCAAGCTTCCATTAAGTAATATAGATACTAGTATGATACAGTAATGGCCTCTAGGGCATATACACTAACAATCTCCCACTTGCACTAAGGCCATGTACTAGCGTATCGAAGACCTATCATCTCGATCAGCCGCTCGAACTGAGTCTAGGGTAAGGCCTTCGTGAATGGATCCGCAGTGTTATCTTCCGTAGCAACTCTCCGAACCTCGATCTCCTGGCGACCCACGATCGCCCTGATCAGGTGATACTGCCTCAAGATGTGTCTGGACTTCTGATGGCACCTGGGTTCCTTCGCTAAAGCTAGAGCCCCGTTGTTGTCGCAATACAGAGGTACTGGTTCAACAATGGACGGAACCACCTGAAGTTCTGTTAGGAACTTCCTTATCCAGACGGCTTCTTTTGCGGCATCTGCAGCAGCGATATATTCAGCTTCCATTGTCGAGTCAGCAACGGTTTCCTGTTTGGAATTCTTCCAACACACCGCCCCTCCATAGAAGGTAAAGACATAACCCGATATGGACTTGGAATCATCCTTGTCACTCTGGAAGCTGGAGTCAGCAAAGGCGTCGATCTGGAAGTCTTTTCCGCCATACACCAAGAACATCTCCTTAGTCCTTCTCAGGTACTTGAGAATGTTCTTTACTACTATCCAGTGTTTCTCCCCATGGTTTGACTGATACCGGCTTACCACACTTAGTGCATAAGCTACATCTGGTCTGGTACACAACATCGCATACATGATAGAGCCTACCGCAGAAGCGTAGGGTATAATAAACATGCGATCCCTTTCCAAATCAGTCTTGGGAGACATCTCTTTGGAGAGGGTGATCCCGTGACAATCCGGTAGATTACCGCGTTTGGAATCTTTCATACTGAATCTTTCCAGTATGGTGTCGATGTACAAGGACTGTGAGAGTCCCAGTATCCTCTTGGATCTGTCACGATAGATCCGGATCCCCAGAATCTATGATGCATCACCCAGGTCTTTCATGGAGAACCTGTGTGACAAGAACCCTTTGACAGATTGTAGCATAGGAATGTCATTTCCTATCAAGAGAATGGCATCCACGTATAAAACGAGGAATACTACAGTTCTCGCTAAAAATCTACTATAGATGCATGGTTCATCTGGATTTTTGGTAAAGCCAAATTCTTTGACCGTCTCATCAAAACAGATGTTCCAACTCCGCGATGCTTGCTTTAGTCCATAGATAGACTTAAACAACTTGCACACCTTTCCGCTGCTCCCACTCTGAATGAAACCCTCTGGCTGGTCTATGTAGACACATTGCTCTAAATTTCCATTTAGAAAAGCAGTCTTTACGTCCATTTGCCAGATCTCATAATCGTGGAAGGCAGCAATGGCAAGAAAGATCCGAAAGGATTTTAGCATAGCCACTGGAGAAAAGGTTTCGTCATAGTCCAAGCCAGGTCTTTGACGGAAACCCTTTGCAACAAGTCTAGCTTTATAGGTCTCAACCTGTCCATCTACACCAATCTTCCTTTTAAAGATCCACTTGCATCCTACGGGTTTTACCCCATCTGGAGCAATGTCCAACGTCCATACTTTGTTGGTGTACATGGACTCCATTTCGGTCCGCATTGCATCCAGCCATTTTACTGAGTCAACGCTTTGAATGGCCTGCTGGAAGCTAGTCGGCTCATCACTATCAATGATGCAATCCTCTCTATCCCCGTCTATGAGAAAACCGTAGTATCTCTCGGGCGGATGAGACTGCCTACTACTTCTGCGGAGCGGCGTAGGAATGTCCTGATCTTTCGAACCCTCTGGTTTTACTAAGCTTTCAGTAATAGCTCATGGTTCTGGAATTTCTTCCAGTTCTATTGCGCTCCCACTTATCTGATTCTCCAAAAACTGAGTTTCCAAGAAGTGGGCATGCCGAGAAACAAAAACCTTTTGTTCCTCTTCGCAATAGAAGAAATATCCCTTGGAGTTCTTTGGATATCCCACAAACTTGCACTGTACTGAGCGTGCCTCGAGCTTGTCTGCATGCTGCTTTTTGACAAAAGCTGGACATCCCCATGTCTTAATGTGATTAAGATAGGATCTCTTCCCACACCACATTTGATATGGTGTAGTTGGCACAGTCTTAGTTGGAACTCGGTTCAAAAGATATGCAGCTGATTCTAGTGCATATCCCCAGAATGATCACGGTAACTCAGTGTTACTCCTCATGGACCGTACCATATCCAATAGGGTGCGGTTCCGTCTCTCCGATACACCGTTATGTTGCGGGGTGTATGGAGGAGTAAGCTGAGAGAGAATTCCATTCTCTTTTAAGTAATCCAGGAACTCGGCACTTAAGTATTGACCACCTCGATCATCTCAGTGTTTTGATACTTTTGCCTGTTTTGTTTTTCTACTTCATTCTTATATTCCTGGAATTTTCTAAAGGCTTCGGATTTATGTTTCATTAAGAAGACATAAACGTACCTTGAAAAGTCATCCGTAAAAGTAATGAAGTAAGAATAACCGCTTCGTGCATGCGTAGACATTGGACCGCGCACGTCGCTATGTACGAGTCTCAAGAGCTCGCTCTCTCTCACTCCGTGTCCAGTGAACGGAATCTTTGTCATCTTTCCATTGAGACAGGATTGACAAGTTGCATATGATTGATATTCGAACGGATCCAAATATCCTTCTGTATGTAACTTCGTCAACCTTCTCTCATTGATGTGATCCAGTCTATAATGCCATAAGAAAGTCTGATTTATTTCCGGAGACTTTCTTTTGTGTGTATTCTGGACATTGAAAATCTGTGGTTGGTTTAATACGTATATACCATTTCTTAATGTACCTAACCCAATTAGAACTTGATTAAGGTGAATGTTTACAACATTACTTACAAACGCAAATTCATAACCTTCTTTAGAAATCAAAGATACAGAAATGATATTACAAGTTGCATTGGGTAAAAAAATGCAATTACGTAAAACCAAAACATGTCCATCTGACATTCCCAGGTGATAGTCCCCCACGGCCTCAACATCCATGCTAGCTCCGTTTGCAACTTTGAGGGTCATGTCACCTGCTTTCAAAAACCTACGCTTTATCAACGCCTGTAAAGAATTACAGATATGAGATCCTGATCCGGTATCCAATACCCAGGACGTAGAGTTTATTAATAGACAGTTTTCAATAACATACACACCTGAAGCTGAAGTCGCAACCTGCTTCAGATCCTGTGTTCTGACTTTCCAAGCCCTGCAATCTTTCTTCCAGTGTCCACTCTTGTGATAGTAAAAGCATTCTTCCTTATCCACAAGCTTCCCCGCTACCTTTGTTGCTTTTGCCTTTCCCTTCGTATCCACCTTACTAACACCGCCCCTTGGTTTGGCGGGAGTTTTCTTCTTCTTTTCCTTGGCTTTCGCCTTGGACCTAGAAGAGGAAGATCCTCCTACAAACAAAGTGGATGTTTCCCTACCTTTCTGTAGGGTGCCCTCTGCACTCCTCAGCATGTTGAGGAGCTCTGAAAGTTCAACTTCCTTTTCTTGCAAGTTGAAATTCAGGATGAACTGGGCGTAAGTGGAAGAAAGGGACTGAAGAATCAAGTCTGTATAGAGCTCATTCTCCAACGTTGTCCCAAGGTCCGTGAGCTCCTCTATGTAGCCAATCATCTTAAGCACGTGTTCCGCTACCGATGATCCGACGGCCAATCTTGCCGAAAATAACTTCTTCGACACTTCGTATCTGGCGATACGAGATTATTCTCCATACAGTTCTTTTTTATGAAGAAATATAGATTTGAGGTCCATATTCTCGTGTCTCCTCTGATGTTCGTTGTCCATAGAGGCAAGCACGAGGCACTTGGCCTTCGCGCAGTCGATTTCCCAGGTCTTACGGATTTCCCTATCCGCGACGCTGGTTTTGGGACCTGGGACAGGGGGAGCTTTGGTGGTAAGAAGATACCCCAACTTGTCATAAGTGATTGCCATTTTGACATTCCTGAGCCAATCTTTGTAGTTTGGCCCTGTCAGTATGTTTTTATCTAGTAGTAACTTAAGTCCAGTCATGTTGTTTGGTCGCTGCAATTAGGAGAGAGAGAAGAAACACGTTAGCATGATGCTCTTGCAAGTTTAGAGTGGTTTTTAATTTGTCTAAACATGATGGCTCCCACTGTCTCTCGAATCCCTCCTCAAACCATAAAGGAAGAACTAGTCGGGATCAATCTCATCGTACAATACTTGCTTAACCGTTCAGCCAGGCCAGTGTCGGTACTTCGAGGGAGGTTTTCCAACGCTTTCGCGAAGTTCCTTAATTAAATAACCTCTTTTCCCTGTGAGCGTAGCCCCGCTAACACCTTTCTAGACACCTACTTGGTTTATAGCATTGATCGTTAAGTGAGAAAGTTCCGGAGGAGTAGCATATACTCACAGTAGGATCGGGATCCAAATATCATCGTGTGACAAAATTGAAGGATTCCTACCAGAATCATCACACTCCAAATGGTATGCAACGCTAGCAAGTTTCAGTTCTTTTGAAACTCCCGATGTGGATTTTTGCTCCATGCTCTTATGACCGTGACTTTGGCCAAAATATCATAAGTCACATGTTAAGTTCTACCCGTCATTCTCCAGGTTAATTTGAGCCCACCCGCACATACCCTTGACTTTGGCCAACATGGTAGAACGACTGCCCCAAACCAACACATCTATCTATGCTGCACATGAATACCCAATAGCTGCCAATCACTATGCCTTGACTTTGGCGAACATAAATAGCTTGAATACTTATTGACCATTCATGTGAAACGACGGAGGGCTACGAATGGTTTTGGCGAAACCGTGAACGTAGTGAACTTAATATAATCGATGGAACGAGATAGCTTTCAAAAGGAGTGGTTCAAGCTCCGCATTTAAAAGTTTGGTTTTGAAAAGAACCGAGTGGTTTTTCAAAGTGTTCCAACGACATTTACTTGGTTTATTTTTCTTGCATTAATTTTAATGCGTCCCATCAATTAATCCTACCATTGCAGAAAACAACCAAAATATGACGTACGCTTATGCCATCCGCATTCGCCACGGGGCCCCGTCATTTCCCGTTAGGTTACTTAACTAACGACAAAGCGGGGGCTGGACTAGCGCGGATGCAAAACATAAGCAATGCCTAAATAGATATCATATATATAGATATATTGCAATGATAGCCATTTCAGATCACAGATGAACACATTGGATATACTAGGAATCCGCAATTCGTACGAGCCTGTAACGAAAAGCGGATTACACGGTCGCGGTAAATAGCCAAACCCCACCCTAGACCCCTACGGGTGCGGCAAACTACCCGCCAAGTACCCGAAGCGAAGAAACCTCCCTCAACTAGTGAGTAGGCCACTCGGCACTTCGAGATACCTGGTAGCTTGTGCACCCCACCTTGGGTCTATCCTAGGAGCAAAAACAGTAAAAAGAAATTATACAATGACGGCTACAATCCCGACCCGGTTGTGCGGCCATAAAAATAATATTACATCAATTTACATATTACATGAATTGAAAGATAAAAGGAAAAACTCTCATCTCACAACCCCCCGCTATTCATCCGCGACAATCCAACGAATTCATAAACACAAACCATCAACATTACAGATCACAGATATGTATAACCCCCACTAATCGACATATAGCGATTAGCAGACGTTCAATACATATATCACATCACATATATAAACCCGTTAGCTTTAGTCTTTAGAAATTCGATCAAAATACGGTTTTTTAAGCCCCCAAAACAAATTTTGCTTTCTGGAAAATCTGGACAGAAAAAACATATTTTAAAAATCCCAAAACACCCCTATGACCACACTGCAAGGTGTAAGTGCACGGCGGCGCCCCGGCCGTCAATCCGACGCCGGAGTGCTGAAACGAAAAACTTTTCAAACTAGAAAACCGGCACCACCGCGCACTATAAACCCCAGATCGGGCCATTTACCTAACTCTAGCAAACAAGAAAAGGGGTAGAGAAGCTATACCAAGCGATCCGTGTCCTTCGGTCTTCACCTCCACTCCGATCTCCTCGCGGAATCTCTGGTCGTCGCCTCCTCATCGAAACGGGCACCACATCGCCGGGTTCTTTTACGGGCTCCCACCTCTGG
Source organism: Agapanthus africanus (assembly GCA_030015575.1). Classification (NCBI taxonomy): domain Eukaryota; kingdom Viridiplantae; phylum Streptophyta; class Magnoliopsida; order Asparagales; family Amaryllidaceae; genus Agapanthus; species Agapanthus africanus. The sequence goes on from JASDDO010000010.1 coordinate 232,049,711, forward strand.
ACCGAGGCAACTCGGGCACGAAGTTAGCGAGCCGACGTGCCCAAGAAATGCTGTAGGCTAGTGTAGAATCCTATGTCTCTTTGGGGTTGTGAAGTTGCCTTGATGGAGGAATAAAAGAACTTTGGAGGAGTGTTTGGAATTTTGTAGCAAGAAGAATGAGATGAAAGAATTTTTCTCACAACAAATGAATCTCTCTCTCCCTCTCAATGTGGTCGGCCCCTCTCTCATGATGGGAGGAAAAATTTGTAGCCTAAAGCAAGAGAAGAAATTGGATGATAACAAGAATAAAAGATCACATCAAAGTCCTGTTTAAATCTAATCAACTCTCATCATATTTAATGCTAAAGAAATGATGCATGAAAAGAAAAGATGCAATCATAATCTTTCCATACCCAAATAAACCCTCCACAAAAGCTAATTTGCAAACCTGCAAATTAGCCCCTCCATCAGAAAAATCCGGTCGAGAAGGAACAAAGAAAAACTGGCCGGAACGGAATGCAAACTGGCAACTTCAGAAAACTCAGGAAAACCCCGTGACGGCATATACATGCCCGCATTTATATTCCCACTGAATACAAATGCAAAAAGACAAAATCTACACTGTACAGTACTAGGATCCGGCTTAAACCAAAGCCCGCTAGTATTATCCGTCCGATCACGATCCGTGCAATACCGCACGTATCAGATCGAACCCTGCCATATCTCCTTACGGCCTCTACAGCGTTTCGCCGAAAACTTGAGAAACTGGTTTGTCGGGGACCCTAAAGACTCGTCAATACCTTAGTTGTGGATTTAACCACTAGCACGTCATAGGTATTAGCCTATACGTAATGGGCTACCAGGTATTGACCAAAAGGGACGTCGATGAGCGAACTCATCCTGACACCCTACTGAGCCTGTCAGTGACAATATCCGTACAGTCCGGTCCGTTCGTCTATGACCATCGCATGGCGGGCCTAGGGGGTTGGTAAAAGTCAGACCCCCAAAAGCGGTACAAGTGGTGTCGGAGTGTAGCCCAGAACACCCTGAGATACTACTGGAATACCTACCAGTAAATCCCCTGCCTTGGCCAAGGACATTTCATGTTCTGGCTCTCCTAGACACAGCGCGACCTCACCCCCAATACCGGGAGAGACGAACCCCTGCAGATCCGCTCACTGCCTCCATGTGGCTGGGGACTGTACCCAACTAAAACCTGTTTGCACGTCTCCTTTGAGCATGGTAGGGTAGTAATCAAAGCACAGTGGGAACTCACACGAGACAAATGACGATCTCAGGTCGATGAACTAACCTGTACACATGTCACCAGGGAACTGCTATCTGACGTCTAGTATAATCCCAACTAGCATGTTCCCGGCGAGTCCTGTCCGGTGTACTCATAACCTAATGAGCACCTGTATACAACTTAGACACCAGTGGCTTGTGAGACCGGCCACCGTCCCTCGTCGGGGTCTCTACTGTATACACTAGTCTACTCTCGAGTATCGATGCCCTGTCTCGAAACTCCCACGACTAGGGACCTTTTAAGGATGTGCTTATAGACCCCAGCTCCCACGTATATGATCGCCCTCATACTGCTAGTAGTCAAGCAAGAATCCTAGGGGCTCTATCAACGTGCAATAGCGACTCGTAAGGTCACCTAAAGCAGTACACGATGATAAAGATAAATCAGATAGCATACTATCATCTTGAGTAAGACAGTCCTACCGGTATAGGCCCTCACTCAATCATTGCAATCACATGCCTGTGATCCAATAATTGACTCTGATGGAACTATCTCCAACAATCTCCCACTTGCACTCAAGGCTAATTATTGCGATGTAGCATACACACAGCCCGTATGATACCGAACACCCAACTCCTCTACTAGTCAGTCTCACAAAGCACGTTTGCGAAACTATTGCGACACTGCAGATCCATTCACCAAGGCCTTGCCCCTGACTCAGTTCGAGCGGCTGATCGAGATGATAGGTCTTCGATACGCCAGTACATGGCCTTAGTGCAAGTGGGAGATTGTTAGTGTATATGCCCTAAAGTCCATTACTGTATGATACTAGTTTGTATATTACTTAATGGAAGCTTGGGATATTCACCTTGTATATACAATCTTGCTCAAAATAGTAGAATGCTTCTTGGTTTGTTTCTAATTCAATGTGTACATGTGTTTATTTTTAGTATTTCACCTATACACATTAGTGGAGCCCTTAGGATCTTTGCTTGATTACCAGCATTGTGATGGCAGTCACACTAGTGGGGTTGGGTAATCCATAAGCACATCCTTATGCAGGTTCCTAGTCGCAGGACTATCGAGACAGGGCATCGATACTCCGGAGTAGACTAGCGTATGCGCTTCTCATCCCAGTGTTGGAGATGGTCTGTCCCACAGCCATCAGTACATCGTACTGGAGATAGTATGCGGGTGCTCGTTAGGTTATGAGTACACTGGACAGGACTCGTCGGGAACTGATGGTTGGTACTATACCTATCGTCAGTTATCAGTTCCCAGGTGACATGAGTACATCTTAGTCCGCTAACTTGACACTATCACTTCGCCTCGAGTGTGTTCCTACTGCACTTTGATTACTACCCTACCACGGCTCAAAGGAGTCGTGCAAACATGTAGTTTTTGGGTGCAGTCCCAAAGCACTTGGAGGCAGTGACGGTTAGACAGGATTCGTCTCTCCCGGTATTGGTGGTTGACATCGCGCTGTGTCTAGGAGAGCCATTACATGAGTAGTCCCTGGCCAGGGCAAACGAGATATACTGGTAGGCTTCCAGTGTTATCTCAGGGTGTTTTGGGCTTCACTCCGACACGACTTATACCGCTATTAGGGGACTGACGTTTACCGCCCCCCTAGGCCCGCCATGCGATGTATCATACGAACAGACCGGACTGTACGGAGACTGTCACATTCAGGCTCAGTAGAAGTTCAGATGGGTTTCACCTCGTCAGTCTTCTTGTCGGCATCTACCCGGGGGCCGTTACGCAAAGCTAGTGCCGCTTACGGTCTGTGGTTAAACCCACTGCCAGCGTAGTGTCGAGTCTTTAGAGTCCCACACAGAAAGCTATTCGCCTTTAGGCAAAAGAGTAGAGGTCGCATGGTTTTGCGACAGGGTTCGGTCACATCCGTGCACTTGTGCACGTACAGTGTCCGGACAGTTAACACTAGCGGGCTTTGGTTTAAGCCAGATCCTAGTGTACGTTTTGGGATTGATTTTATCTGGTATGTATTCGTGTTCCTCGGAACGCGGATGCGGGTGTGTATGCACAGTTGACAGAGAGACAGAGGCAGAGGATTCTCATTAGGATTGTTGACTGTTGACTGTTGACCGTTGACTTCTTGCTAAACCCTAATGAGAATATGATATATGATTAACAATAATATTAATTAAGTATTATGGTGACATGGTTGTTGAGGGGTTGACTTTGTTGACTTGTTGACTTTGTTGACCGGTTGACTTGGTTGGACTAGTTGACCATCATGATGACAATGGCTATCATTTCATGGCAAAGACTTTTTGCTTGCTTGTTCTCTTGTGAAAAATGAATGCATGAAATGATATGGCTATTTTAGCTTAAACCATTACATAATACTTGATTGCTATGTTTTGTTATGATGGCTTTGGATTATGAGAGCCAAGAGAGAAAAGTCTTTCTCATTCTATCATTTTCACTCTCTCTCTTTGTTCTTGAGCTCTCATCCTCTTCCTCTTGCTCTCCCTCTCTTTAGTCTATGGTTCATTTGTCTCATGTGTTGAGAACCAAGAACCATAAGGAAAAATCCCAACACACTCTCCTCTACTCACTCTAGTTCATAAGTTTTAGCAAACCGAGTGAACTAGTTTAAGCCAAAGGTAGAAGCTTTCGGGTGGATCGATCTTCGGCGCAAGAAGACGACGGGGTGAAGCCGATCCGGACAACCATCAAGTGTAGAAGACGAAGGAGTTCAAGAAAGAAAGGTATAACTCCCTAACCGAGTAGTTAACAACTCTTAGTTAGGTTGTTAGGTAGCTTAGTTTAACAAAGATCCGGTTTTGAGTCCATGTTACCGCCTCTAGAAAATTGTTTTTCATCAAATTCCGCATGCCCGAAAGTACCGGGAGAGGTAGCATGGACTTACATCCATATCCAAATAAACCCTCCACAAAAGCTAATTTGCAAACTTGCAAATTAGCCCCTCTATCAGAAAAATCCGGTCGAGAAGGAACAAAGGAAAACTGGCCGGAACGGAATGCAAGCTGGCAACTTCAGAAAACTGATCCCGTAATAGATTACAGGAAAATCCCGTGAATGCATATACATGCCCGCATTTGTATTCCCACTGAATACAAATGCAAAAAGACAAAATCTACACTATACAGTACTAGGTTCCGGCTTAAACCAAAGCCCGCTAGTATTATCCGTCCGATCATGATCCGTGCAATACCGCACGTATCTGATCGAACCCTGCCATATCTCCTTACGGCCTCTACAGCGTTTCGCCCGAAACTTGAGAAACTGGTCTGTGGGGGACTCTAAAGACTCGTCAATACCTTAGTTGTTGATTTAACCACTAGCACGTCAGAGGTATTAGCCTATACGTAACGGGCTACCAGGTATTGACCAAAAGGGACGTCGATGAGCGAACTCATCCTGACACCCTACTGAACCTGTCAGTGACAATATCCGTACAGTCCGATCCGTTCGTCTATGAGCATCGCATGGCGGGCCTAGGGGGTTGGTAAAAGTCAGACCCCCAAAAGCGGTACAAGTCGTGTCGGAGTGTAGCCCAGAACACCCTGAGATACTACTGGAATACCTACCAGTAAATCTCCTGCCATGGCCAAGGACTTTTCATGTTCTGGCTCGTCGATGAGCGAACTCATCCTGACACCCTACTGAACCTGTCAGTGACAATATCCGTACAGTCCGATCCGTTCGTCTATGAGCATCGCATGGCGGGCCTAGGGGGTTGGTAAAAGTCAGACCCCCAAAAGCGGTACAAGTCGTGTCGGAGTGTAGCCCAGAACACCCTGAGATACTACTGGAATACCTACCAGTAAATCTCCTGCCATGGCCAAGGACTTTTCATGTTCTGGCTCTCCTAGACACAGCGCGACCACACCCCCAATACCGGGAGAGACGAACCCCTGCAGATCCGCTCACTGCCTCCATGTGGCACGGACTGTACCGAACTAAAACCTGTTTGCACGTCTCCTTTAAGCGTGGTAGGATAGTAATCAAAGCACAGTGGAAACTCACACGAGACAAATGACAATCTCAGGTCGATGAATTAACCTGTACACATGTCACCAGGGAACTGCTATCTGACGTCTAGTATAATCCCAACTAGCATGTTCCCGGCGAGTCCTGTCCGGTGTACTCATAACCCAATGATCACCTGTATACATCTTAGGTGAACCAGCTGACACCAGTGGCTTGTGAGACCGGCCACCGCCCCTCGTCGGGGTCTCGACTGTATACACTAGTCTACTCTGGAGTATCGATGCCCTATCTCGAAACTCCCACAACTAGGGACCTTTTAAGGATGTGCTTATAGACCCCAGCTCCCACGTATATGGTCGCCCTCATACTGCTGGTAGTCAAGCAAGAATCCTAGGGGCTCTATCAACGTGCAATAGCAACTCGTATGGTCATCTAAAGCAGTACACGATGATAAAGATAAACCAGATAGCATACTATCATCTTGAGTAAGACTGTCCTACCGGTATAGGTCCTCCCTCAATCATTGCAATCACGTGCCTGTGATCCAATAATTGACTCTGAGGGCACTATCTCCAACACAAGGAAAATCGTCCACGGCCGAGTCTGTGATCCAATAATTGACTCTGAGGGCACTATCTCCAACACAAGGAAAATCGTCCACGGCCGAGTCAACTCGGCCGCGGATCCACGGCGGGAGCAAGCTCCTGCCGCGGTTCCGTAGCGCGTTGATCGGCTCTCTGGACCATTTTCCTACAGTGTGCTCTAAAAACCCCGAGTCGAATTTTAAGGCAAGATTTATTATTTTTGGAACAGAGGAAAAATTCGACAGGAAGTATGCAACCCGGGTGTGTTTCGCGACTTTTTCTCCGATCGAATTTCTGGTTACTTTGCTAACATGTTAGATAGTGTTTAACTAGGCTCTTATACCACTGTAAGTCCATGCTAACCTTCCCCGGCACTTACGGGGTTGCGGAAATGGTGAAAAACAATTTTTCTAAGGGTGGTAACATAGACTCATGATACGAATCTTTGTTAAACAACCATCTAACAATCATAACTAAGAGTTTTACTTACTCGGTTAGGGGGTTATACCTTTCTTGAACTCCTTCGTCTTCAACTCTTTGCGGTGTACGGATCGGCCTCACCTCGTCGTCTCCTCGCGCCGAAGATGGATCCACCCGAAAGCTTCTACCTTTTGTCTTCTACTTCAAACTTGAAGAAACTAGAACACTTGGTTTGCTAAACCTTGTGAACTAGGATGAGTAGAGAAGTGATATGGGTTTTCTTTTATCTCTAAGGCAATGTTTCTCAACTCATGAGAGGGAGTTGCCTTGAGCTAGAGAGAGAGCAAGAGGAAGAGGAAAAGAGCTTGAGCAAGAGAGAGAAATGAAATTAAAGAATGAGCAAGTCTTTTGCCATCCAAGCTCTCATAATCCAAAAAATTATGTTAACAAGTAATAATAATTGAGTATAATGTGATGGTTGTTATCATGACAAATGACAATATCATTTCTTGCATTAAATGCAATTTGTGAACCATCAAGCAAGCACAAGTCAATGCAAACAAATGATAGCCATTGTCATGATGGTGGTCAACAAGTCCAACCTAGTCAACCGGTCAACAAAAGTCAACAAGGTCAACCTTTCAACCCTAACCATGTCACTATAATACTTAATTAATATTATTGTTAATCATAAGACTAATTCTCATTAGGGTTTAGCAAAATTCAAGAGTCAACAACCCTAATGCGAATCCTCTGCCTCAGTCTCTGCCAACTGTGCATACACACCCGTATTCGCGTTCTGGGGAACACGAGAACAAACGAGATAAAACCAATCCTAAAACGTATACTAGGATCTGGCTTAAACCAAAGCCCGCTAGTAATAACTGCCCGGACACTAAACGTGCATAAGTGAACGGATGTGACCGAACACTGTCGCAAAACCATGCGACCTCTACTCTTTTGCCTAAAGGCGAATAGCTCTCTTTGTAGGACTCTAAACACTCGACACTACGCTGGCAGTGAGTTTAACCACAGACCGCAAGCGGCACTAGCTGTGCGTAACGGCCCCTAGGTAGATGCCGATAAGAAGATGGACGAGGTGAAACCCATCTGAACTCCAACTGAGCCTGAATGTGACAGTCTCCGTACAGTCCGGTCTATTCGTCTAAGAACATCGCATGGTGGGCCAAGGGGGGCGGTAAACATCAGTCCCCTACTAGCGGTACAAGTCATGTCGGAGTGTAGCCAAGAACACCTGAGATAACACTGGAAACCTACCAGTCTATCTCGCTTGCCCTGGCCAGGGACTTTGTGTAATGGCTCTCCTAGACACAGCGCGATATCAACCCCCAATACCAGGAGAGACGAATCCTGTCTAACCGTCACTGCCTCCAAGTGCCCAAAAACTACCTGTTTGCACGACTCCTTTGAGCCGTGGTAGGGTAGTAATCAAAGTACAGTGGGAACACACTCGAGGCGAAGTGACAGTGTCAAGTCAACGGACTAAGCTGTACTCATGTCACCTGAGAACTGATAACTGACGATAGGTATAATACCAACCAACAGTTCCCGACGAGTCCTGTCCAGTGTCCTCGTAACCTAACGAGCACCCGCATACTATCTCAAGTACGACGTACTGACGGCTGTGGGACAGACCGTCTCCCAAGCTGGGATAAGAAGGGCAAACTCTAGTCTACTCCGGAGTATCGATGCCCTGTCTCGATAGTCCTGCGACTGGGGACCTGCATAAGGATGTGCTTATAGATTACCTAGCCCCCATGAGTGTGACTGCCATCACAACGGTGGTAATCAAGCAAAGATCCTAAGGGCTCCACTAATGTGTATAGGCGATACGCTAAAAGAAACACATGCACACATTAAAGCAGAAACAAACCAAGTAGCATACTACCATTTTGAGCAAGATTGTAAATACAAGGTGAATATCCCAAGCTTCCATTAAGTTATATACGTACTAGTATGATACAGTAATGGCCTCTAGGGCATATACACTAACAATATATATATTGTTAGTGTATATGCCCTAGAGGCCATTACTGTATCATACTAGTTTTATATTACTTAATGGAAGCTTGGGATATTCACCTTGTATAAACAATCTTGCTCAATATAGTAGTATGCTACTTGGTTTGTTTCTACTTCAATGTGTACATGTGTTTATTTTTGTAAATCACCTATACACATTAGTGGAGCCATTAGGATCTTTGCTTGATTACCAGCGTTGTGATGGCAGTCACACTAGTGGAGGCTGGGTAATCTATAAGCACATCCTTATACAGGTCCCTAGTCGCAGGACTATCGAGACAGGGCATCGATACTCCGGAGTAGACTAGCGTATGCGCTTCTCATCCCAGTGTGGGAGATGGTATGTCCCACGGCCATCAGTACGTCGTACTGGAGATAGTATACGGGTGCTCGTTAGGTTACGAGTACACTGGACAGGACTCGTCGGGAACTGACCGGTTGGTATTATACCTATCGTCAGTTATCAGTTCCCAGGTGACATGAGTACAGCTTAGTCCGCTGACTTGACACTGTCACTTCGCCTCGAGTGTGTTCCCACTGCACTTTGATTACTACCCTACCACGGCTCAAAGGATTCGTGCAAATAGGTAGTAGTTGGGTACAGTCCCGAAGCACTTGGAGGCAGTGAAGGTTAGACAGGATTCGTCTCTCCCGGTATTGGGGGTTGACATCGCGCTGTGTCTAGGAGAGCCATTACACGAGTAGTCCCTGGCCAGGGCAATCAAGATATACTGGTAGGCTTCCAGTATTATCTCAGGGTGTTTTGGGCTTCACTCCGACACGACTTGTACCGCTATTAGGGGACTGACGTTTACCGCCCCCTAGGCCCGCCATGCGATGTATCAGACGTACAGTCCGTACTGTACGGAGACTGTAACATTCAGGCTCAGTAGGAGTTCAGATGGGTTTCACCTCGTCAGTCTTCTTGTCGGCATCTACCTGGGGACCGTTACGTAGAGCTAGTGCCGCTTGCGGTCTGTGGTTAAACCCACTGCCAGCGTAGTGTCGAGTCTTTAGAGTCCCACACAGAAAGCTATCCGCCTTTAGGCAAAAGAGTAGAGGTCGCATGGTTTTGCGACAGGGTTCGGTCACATCCGTGCACTTCTGCACGTACAGTGTCCGGACAGTTTACACTACCGGGCTTGGGTTTAAGTCAGATCCTAGTGTACGTTTTGGGATTGGTTTTATCCAGTACGTATTCGTGTTCCTCAGAACGCGGATGCGGGTGTGTATGCACAGTTGACGGAGAGACAGAGGCAGAGGATTCTCATTAGGGTTGTTGACCGTTGACTGTTGACTATTGACTTTTTGCTCAACCCTAATGAGAATATGATATATGATTAACAATAATATTAATTAAGTATTGTGGTGACATGGTTGTTGAGGGGTTGACTTTGTTGACTTGTTGACTTTGTTGACCGGTTGACTAGGTTGGACAAGTTGACCTTCAAGATGACAATGGCTATCATTTCATGGCAAAGACTTTTCACTTGCTTGTTCTCTTATGCAATATGAGTGCATAAAATGATATAGCCTTTTTGACTTAAACCATTTACACAATACTTGATTACTATTTTTGTTATGATGGCTTTGGATGATGAGAGCCAAGAGAGAAAAGTCTTTCTTATTCTATCATTTTCATTCTCTCTCTTGTTCTTGAGCTCTCATCTTCTTCCTCTTGCTCTCCCTCTCTTTTGTCTATGGTTCACTTGTCTCATGTGTTGAGAACCAAGAACCATAGAGTAAAATCCCAAACATACTCTTCTCTACTCACTCTAGTTCATAAGGTTTAGCAAACCAAGTGAACTAGTTTCTTCAAAGACCGAAGAAGAAGCCAAAGGTAGAAGCTTTCAGGTGGATCGATCTTCGGCGCAAGGAGACGACGGGGTGAAGCCGATCCGGACAATCATCGAGGCTTGAAGACGAAGGAGTTCAAGAAAGAAAGGTATAACCCCCTAACCGAGTAGTTAACGACTCCTTGTTAATTTGTTAGTTAGATGTTTAACAAAGATCCGATTTTGAGTCCATGTTACCACCTCTAGAAAATTGTTTTTCACCAAATTCCGCATGCCCGAAAGTACCGGGAGAGGTAGCATGGACTTACAGTGGTATCAGAGCCTAGTTAAACTCTATCTAACATGTTAGCAAAGTAATTAGAAATTCGATCGGAGAAAAAGTCACGAAATCCACCAAAAATTCATGCTCGCTGTCGATTTTTAAAGTACTGTAAATGTAATAAATCATGCTTCAAAAATCGACTCAGGGTTTTTAGAGTACAATGTAGAAAGACGGTCCTCTGATCTCATCAAAGCGCCGCGGAAACGCGGCAATAGCTTGCTATTGCCGCGGTTCCGCGGCCGTATTGGCTCCTCTCTGGATTTTCTTTGCTACAGTATATTCAGTGGGGTATTTTGGGATTTTTGGAATATGTAATTTCTGCCCAGAATTTCCAGAACGAAAATTTTGTGTTTGGGGCCTATAAATCCGTATTTTTGATCGAACTTCTAAAAGACTTAAGCTGACGGGTTTTTCTGTGATGTCATATTTGTATTGAACGTCTGCTAATCGCTATATGTCGATTAGTGGGGGTTATACAAATCTGTGATCTGTAATGTTATTGGTTTGTGTATATGAATTCATTGAATTGTCGCGGGTGAATAGCCGGGGGGTTGTGAGACGAGAGTTTTCTTTTCTTTCTATTCATGTAAATTTGTAAATTGATGTAATAATTATTTGTATGGCCGCACAACCGGGTCGGGGTTGTAGCCGTCATTGTATAATTTCTTTTTACTATTTTTGCTCCTAGGATAGACCCATGGAGGGGGTGCACAAACTACCGGGTATGCAGAAGTGCCGAGTGGCCTACTCACGGGGTTGAGGGAGGTTGCTTCGCTTCGGGTACTTGGCGGGTAGTTTGCCGCACCCGTAGGGGTCTTGGGTGGGGTATTGGCTATTCACCGCGACCGTGTAATCTGCTTTTCGATACAGGCTCGTACGAATTGCAGGTTCCTAGTATATCCAATGTGTTCATCTATGATCTGAAATGGCTATCATTGCTGTATATCTATATATGATATTATTTAGGCGTTGCTTTTGTTTTACAGCCGCGCTAGCCCGGCCCCCGCTCTGTCGTTAGTTAAGTAACCTAACGGGTAATGACGGGGCCCCGTGGCGAATGTGAATGGCATAAGTGTACGTCATATTTTGGTTGTTTTCTGCAATGGTAGGATTAAATGATGGGACGCATTAAAAGAACTAATGCAAGAAAATCACGCATTAAAAGAACTAATGCAAGAAAATAAACCAAGTAAAATTCGTTGGAACAGTTTCGAAAAACCACTCGGTTCTTTTCAAAACCAACTTTTAAAATGCGGAGTTTGAGCCACTCCTTTTAAAAGCTATCTCGTTCCAACGACTATATCAAGTTCACTACGTTCACGGTTTCGCCAAAACCATTCGTAGCCCTCCGTCGTTTCACATAAATAGTCAATAGTATTCAAGCTATGTATGTTGGCCAAAGTCAAGGCATAGTGATTGGTAGCTATTGGGTATTCATGTGTAGCATAGATAGATGCGTTGGTTTGGGACAGTCGTACTGCCATTTTGGCCAAAGTCAAGGGTAGGTACGGGTGGATCCAAATTAACCTGGAGAATGACGGGTAGAACTTGACATGTGACTTATGATATTTTGGCCAAAGTCAAGGTCATAAGAGCATGGGGCAAAAATCCACATCGGGAGTTTCAAAAGAACTGAAACTTGCTAGTGTTGCATACCATTTGGAGTGTGATGATTCTGGTAGGATTCCTTCAATTTCGTCACGCGATGATATTTGGATCTCGATCCAACTGTAAGTATATGCTACTCCTCGGGAAATTTCTCACTTAACGATCAATGCTATAAACCTAGTAGGTGTCTAGAAAGGTGTTAGCGGGGCTACGCCCCCAGGGAAAAGAGGTTCTTAAATTAAGGAACTTCGCGAAAGCGTTGGAAAACCTCCCTCGAAGTACCGACACTGGCCTGACTGAACGGTTAAGCAAAAATTGTACGGTGAGATTGATCCTGGCTAATTCTTCCCTTCTGGTTTGAGGAGGGATTCGAGAAACAGTGGGAGCCATCCTAATTAGACAAACTAAAAACCACTCTAAACTTGCAAGAGCATCAAGCTGAGTGTTTCTTCTTCTCTCTCCTAATTGCAGCGACCAATCGACATGACTGGACTTAAGTTACTTCTAGAAAAAAACATACTGACAGGGCCAAACTACAAAGATTGGCTCAGGAATGTCAAAATGGCAATCACTTACGACAAGCTGGGGTATCTTCTTACCACCAAAGCTCCCCCTGTCCCAGGTCCCACCTCCAGCGTCGTGGATAAGGAAATCCGTAAGACTTGGGAGATTGATAGCGCGAAAGCCAAGTGCCTCGTACTTGTCTATATGGACAACGAACATCAGAGGAGGCACGAGAATAAGGACCTCGAATCCATATTTCTCTATACAAAAGAACTGTATGGAGAGCAATCTTGTATCGCAAGATACGAAGTGTCGAAGAAGTTATTTTCGGCAAGGTTGGCCATCGGATCATCGGTAGCGGAACACGTGCTTAAGATGATTGGCTTCATTGAGGAGCTCGCGGAACTTGGGACCACATTAGAGAACGAGCTCTATACAAACTTGATTCTCCAGTCCCTTCCTTCCACTTACGCCCAGTTTATTCTGAACTTCAACTTACAAGAAAAACAAGTTGAACTTTCAGAACTCCTCAACATGCTGAGGAGTGCAGAGGGCACCCTACAGAAAGGTAGGGAAACATCCACATTGTTTGTAGGAGGATCTTCCTCTTCTAGGTCCAAGGCGAAAGCCAAGGGAAAGAAGAAGAAAACCCCCGCCAAACCAAGGGGCGGTGTTAGTAAAGTGGATACGAAGGGAAAGGCAAAAGCAACAAAGAAAAGGGGCAGCTTGTGGATAAAGAAGAATGCTTCTATTGTCATAAGAAAGGACACTGGAAGAATGATTGCTGGGCTTGGAAAGCCAGGACACAGGAATTGAAGCAGGTTGCGGCTTCAGCTTCAAGTGTGTATGTTATTGAAAACTGTCTTTCAATAAACTTTACTTCCTGGGTATTGGATACCGGATCAGGATCTCATATCTGTAATTCTTTGCAGGAGTTGAGAAACCGTAGGGTTTTGAAGGCAGGTGACAAGACACTCAAAGTTGCAAATGGAGCTAGCATGGATGCTAAGGCCGTGGGGGACTATCACCTGGGAATGTCAGATGAACATGTTTTGGTTTTGTGTAATTGCTTTTTTGTACCCAACGCAACTTGTAATATCATTTCTGTATCTTTAGTTTCTAAAGAAGGTTATGAATTTGCGTTTGTAAGTAATGTTGTAAACATTCACCTTAATCAAGTTTTGATTGGGTCAGGTACATTGAGCAATGGTATATACGTATTAAACCAACCACAGATTTTCAATGTCCAGAATACATATAAAAGAAAGTCTCCGGAAATAAATCAGACTTTCTTATGGCATTGTAGACTAGGTCACATCAATGAGAGAAGGTTGACGAAGTTACATACAGAAGGATATTTGAATCCGTTCGAATATCAATCGTATGCCACTTGTCAATCCTGTCTCAAAGGAAAGATGACAAAGACTCCGTTCACTGGAAACGGAGTAAGAGCGAGCGAGCTCTTGGGACTCATACACAGCGACGTGTGCGGTCCAATGTCTACACATGCGCGAAGTGGTTATTCTTACTTCATTACTTTTACGGATGACTTTTCGAGGTACGGTTATGTCTTCTTAATGAAACATAAGTGCGAAGCCTTTGGAAAATTCCAGGAATATAAAAATAAAGTAGAAAAACAAACCGGCAAAAGTATTAAGATTCTAAGATCGGATCGAGGTGTAAAATACCTGAGTGCCGAGTTCCTGGACTATTTAAAAGAGAACGGAATTCTCTCTCAGCTTACTCCTCCATACACTCCGCAACATAACGGTGTATCGGAGAGACGGAACCGAACCCTATTGGATATGGTACGGTCCATGATGAGTAACGCTGAGTTACCGCGATCATTCTGGGGGTATGCGCTAGAATCAGCTGCATACCTTTTGAACCGAGTTCCTACTAAGACTGTGCCTATTACGCCATATGAGATGTGGTGTGGGAAGAGACCCTATCTTAATCACATTAAGACATGGGGAAGTCCAGCTTTTGTTAAAAAGCTGCATGCGGACAAGCTCGAGGCACGCTCAGTACAGTGCATGTTTGTGGGATATCCAAAGAATTCCAAGGGATATTTCTTCTATTGCGAAGAGGAACAAAAGGTTTTTGTTTCTCGTCATGCCCACTTTCTAGAACACCAGTTCTTAGAAAAAGGAATTAGTGGGAGCGCAGTAGAACTGGAAGAAATTCCAGAACCACGAGCTATTACTGAAAGCTTAGTGGAACCAGAGGGTTCAAAAGAACAGGACATTCCTACGCCGCTCCGCAGGAGTAGTAGGAAGTCTCATCCGCCCGAGAGATACTACGGTTTTCTCATAGACGGGGATAGAGAGGATTGCATCATAGATTATGATGAGCCTACTAGCTTCCAGCATGCCGTTCAGAGCGTCGGCTCGGTAAAATGGCTGGAAGCAATGCGGACCGAAATGGAGTCCATGTACACCAACAAAGTATGGACGTTGGACATTGCTCCAGACGGGGTAAAACCTGTAGGATGCAAGTGGATCTACAAAAGGAAGACTGGTGTAGATGGACAGGTTGAGACCTATAAAGCTAGACTGGTAGCAAAGGGTTTTCGTCAAAGACCTGGTTTGGACTATGACGAGACCTTTTCTCTAGTAGCTATGCTGAAATCCATTCGGATCCTTCTTGCCATTGCTGCCTTCCATGATTATGAGATTTGGCAGATGGACGTAAAGACCACTTTTCTAAATGGAAATTTAGAGGAGTGTGTCTATATGGACCAGCCAGAGGGTTTCATTCAGAGTGGGAGCAGCGGAAAGGTGTGCAAGTTGCTTAAGTCCATTTACGGACTAAAGTAGGCATCGCGGAGTTGGAACATCTGTTTTGATGAGACGGTCAAGGAATTTGGCTTTATCAAAAATCCAGATGAACCATGCATCTATAGTAGATTTGTAGCGAGAACTGTAGTATTCCTCGTTTTATACGTGGATGACATTCTCTTAATAGGAAATGACATTCCTATGCTACAATCTGTCAAGGGGTTCTTGTCACACAGGTTCTCCATGAAAGACCTGGGTGATGCCTCATACATCCTGGGGATCCGGATCCATCGTGATAGATCCAAGAGGATATTAGGACTTTCACAGTCCAGGTACATCGACACCATACTGAAAAGATTCAGTATGGAAGATTCCAAACGCGGTAATCTACCGGCTTGTCACGGGATTACCCTCTCTAAAGAGATGTCTCCCAAGACTGATTTGGAGAGGGATCGCATGTCTATTATACCCTATGCTTCTGCGGTAGGCTCTATAATGTATGCGATGTTGTGTACCATACCGGATTTAGCTTATGCACTGAGTGTGGTAAGTCGGTATCAGTCAAACCCTGGGGAGAAACACTGGATAGCGGTAAAGAACATTCTCAAGTACCTGAGACGGACTAAGGAGATGTTCTTGATGTATGGCGGAAAAGACCTCCAGATCGAGGCCTTTGCTGACTCCAGCTTCCAGAGTGACAAGGATGATTCCAAGTCCATGTCGGGTTTTTTCTTTACCCTCAATGGAGGGGCGGTGTGTTGGAAGAGTTCCAAACAGGAAACCGTTGCAGACTCGACGATGGAAGCGGAATACATCGCTGCATCTGATGCCGCAAAAGAAGCTGTCTGGATGAGGAAGTTCTTGAAAAACTTCAGGTGGTTCCGTCCATTGTTGATCCAATACCTCGGTATTGCGACAATAACGGGGCTATAGCTTTAGCGAAGGAACCCAGGTCCCATCAGAGATCCAGACACATCTTGAGGCGGTATCACCTGATCAGGAAGATCATGGATCGCCAGGAGATCGAGGTTCGGAGGGTCGCTTCAGAAGATAACACTGCAGATCCATTCACCAAGGCCTTGCCCCAGACTCAGTTCGAGCGGCTGATCGAGATGATAGGTCTTCGATACGCCAGTACATGGCCTTAGTGCAAGTGGGAGATTGTTAGTGTATATGCCCTAGAGGCCATTACTATATCATACTAGTTTGTATATTACTTAATGGAAGCTTGGGATATTCACCTTGTATAAACAATCTTGCTCAATATAGTAGTATGCTACTTGGTTTGTTTCTACTTCAATGTGTACATGTGTTTATTTTAGTATATCACCTATACACATTAGTGGAGCCCTTAGGATCTTTGCTTGATTACCAGCGTTGTGATGGCAGTCACACTAGTGGGGGCTGGGTAATCTATAAGCACATCCTTATACAGGTCCCTAGTCGCAGGACTATCGAGACAGGGCATCGATACTCCGGAGTAGACTAGCGTATGCGCTTCTCATCCCAGTGTGGGAGATGGTCTGTCCCACAGCCATCAGTACGTCGTACTAGAGATAGTATACGGGTGCTCGTTAGGTTACGAGTACACTGGACATGACTCGTCGGGAACTGACCGGTTGGTATTATACCTATCGTCAGTTCTCAGTTCCCAGGTGACATGAGTACAGCTTAGTCCGCTGACTTGACACTGTCACTTCGCCTCGAGTGTGTTCCCACTGCACTTTGATTACTACCCTACCACGGCTCAAAGGAGTCGTGCAAATAGGTAGTAGTTGGGTACAGTCCCGAAACACTTGGAGGCAGTGAAGGTAAGACAGGATTCGTCTCTCCCGGTATTGGGGGTTGACATCGCGCTGTGTCTAGAAGAGCCATTACACGAGTAGTCCCTGGCTAGGGCAATCGAGATATACTGGTAGGCTTCCAGTGTTATCTCAGGGTGTTTTAGGCTTCACTCCGACACGACTTGTACCGCTATTAGGGGACTGACATTTACCGCCCCCCTAGGCCCTCCATGCGATGTATCAGATGAACAGACCGGACTGTACGGAGACTGTCACATTTAGGCTCAGTAGGAGTTCAGATGGGTTTCACCTCGTCGGTCTTCTTGTCGGCATCTACCTGGGGACCGTTACGCACAGCTAGTGCCGCTTGCGGTTTGTGGTTAAACCCACTGCCAGCGTAGTGTTGAGTCTTTAGAGTCCCACACAGAAAACTATTCGCCTTTAGGCAAAAGAGTAGAGGTCGCATGGTTTTACGACAGGTCGCATGGTTTTGCGACAGGGTTCGGTCACATCCGTGCACTTCTGCACGTACAGTGTCCGGACAGTTAACACTAGCGGGCTTTGGTTTAAGCCAGATCCTAGTGTACGTTTTGGGATTGGTTTTATCCAGTATGTATTCGTGTTCCTCGGAACGCGGATGCGGGTGTGTATGCACAGTTGACGGAGAGACAGAGGCAGAGGATTCTCATTAGGGTTGTTGACCGTTGGCTGTTGACTATTGACTTTTTGCTCAACCCTAATGAGAATATGATATTTGATTAACAATAATATTAATTAAGTATTGTGGTGACATGGTTGTTGGGGGGTTGACTTTGTTGACTTGTTGACTTTGTTGACCGGTTGACTAGGTTGGACTAGTTGACCATCAAGATGACAATGGCTATCATTTCATGGCAAAGACTTTTCACTTGCTTGTTCTCTTATGCAATATGAGTGCATGAAATGATATAGCCATTTTGACTTAAACCATTTACACAATACTTGATTACTATTTTTGTGATGATGGCTTTGGATTATGAGAGCCAAAAGAGAAAAGTCTTTCTTATTCTATCATTTTCATTCTCTCTCTTGTTCTTGAGCTCTCATCTTCTTCCTCTTGCTCTCCCTCTCTTTTGTCTATGGTTCACTTGTCTCATATGTTGAGAACCAAGAACCATAGAGTAAAATCCCAAACATACTCTTCTCTACTCACTCTAGTTCATAAGGTTTAGCAAACCAAGTGAACTAGTTTCTTCAAAGACCGAAGTAGAAGCCAAAGGTAGAAGCTTTCAAGTGGATCGATCTTCGGCGCAAGGAGACGACGGGGTGAAGCCGATCCGGACAACCATCGAGGCTTGAAGACGAAGGAGTTCAAGAAAGAAAGGTATAACCCCCAAACCGAGTAGTTAACGACTCCTTGTTAGGTTGTTAGTTAGATGTTTAACAAAGATCCGGTTTTGAGTCCATGTTACCACCTCTAGAAAATTGTTTTTCACCAAATTCTGCATGCCCGAAAGTACCGGGAGAGGTAGCATGGACTTACATATATATATATATATATATATATATATATATGGACACAAATATGGATGTACAAATGGTATATACGCAAGTATGAGTGTTCAATATGTATGTGCGCCATTATGGGTGTACAAGTGGGTATATACGCAAGTAAGAGTGTACAATATGTATGTGTGCCAATATGGATGTACAAGTGGGTATATACGCAAGTATGAGTGTACAATATATATGTTCGCTAATATGGATATACAAGTGGTATATACGCAATTATGTTGTGCGAAGAGTCATATCATGATGCAGCAATCCTACTGTGTAGTGATATGGCAATTATCGATGATGTAGTGTGTGAGCCGGCAAATCTGTGTAAGTGTAACATACGCATCATCGATAATGGTGCAGGTGTACTAGCACATGTATAAGTAATGTGATGCAAATAATATGAATGCAGCATAAGGTAAATCATATGCAAATGCTGATGGGTATACGTATCTAACATGACCGAGTCAGTGAATCTATCAATCGGCATCTAGCCTCACAACATCACGTACGGTTTAATCCATCGTACGGCATCCTCTAGTCAAAGGTATGGATCAATCATCAAGTCATCTCATCACGTACGGAAAAATCATCATACGGCGACATTAAAACATTTGGGATCCTATCAACCTTTACGACAATGAAGGGTACGAACCTAACGTCTCGTACGACATATCACACATGGTTCACGATATTCTATATATATCTATAAACCTATGTCTCAGGTCACATCCAAAAAATCTTATATCAGGGAGACCGGCAATCAATCACCTCAATCGACTCGCATCCGTATACCAACATATCACCAAATTCATCGTATAGCATCGTATAATTCTTCTTCATCACATTTATATCTCACATCGAGTCAAATGTTATATATATACATTCTACATTTACTATAAACATAAGTATCTAATCTAACATACACACCCGAACCATACAAACAGTTTTTGAAAGATGTGAATCGTAGTTTTGAAAGTAGGGGTTACGGTGTTTTTAAGGACAAGATATCATTTGAAAATCTGTAGCATCCCTCAAGATATATGTTTAAAAGATGCATACGATTGTTTAGTTTGGAAATAGGTGTGGTTCGGATGACACATCTACGTAGGCTATCTAGTCCTATAGTACCCTAAACGCCAATATCGTCAAACATCATCCTAAAATCCCGACATCACATATTAGCCGTAGTATATCACTTCTAACTATCCTTAGTTTCAATTATGGTTCACTAACTACCTTTTTAACTCTACCTATAGTTTTCTATTAAAGGTTTCATTAACCATAATCTATATATAAATTGGTTTCCATCAAGTGTGCGGGGGTGTTATACGCCATCCACCCGACTTCCCCCGTAGATATAGATCTACTCACCTAGGTCTTCGCTTGCTGAAGTCGATGACGCCATGCTCCATCGCCTCGTAATCCACGCAAAGGTACCTGCAATAAAAACACATATCGCCACGCTATTAAAATCATGTTCTGAAATCCAAAACGGTACGCGCATTGCTCATAGGTCCGAACCTATGGCCTACGAGTACAAAATCAACCAAACACCCCTTGTTGTTGATGTGCAAATATCCAACAACCAAATATAAATCCAAATATCAAAACTAAACATTTCAAAATACAGAAAACATAGCCAAAATCACACCAAAGTGCTTCCAGATTTTGACTCAGGCCAAAACAAGGTGCACAAACAATACTTGGGGTGCTATATAGGGTGCATATGAGATATGGAAACAACCTGGACACCCCTACTCACCAAGTGGCCGGGCACTTACCTCAAAAACCGGGCCACCTCGGCCCCCTAGGCTCTGTTGGGCTCCGTATGGTCGGGGTGGTCTCCTGGTACCCTAATTTGGTCCCTGGAGTTGTTTTCTTAACTTATAATTTCCCCGGGCTGCTCCAGATTACCCTGCACCCTCAAAGTCGTCACAAACCGACACGAAAGTTTCTATTTTCTATAAATTGGGTTATGTTTTAAGTTGATCTGGGGTTTTTGGACACTAGGGGGGTTAAGGTCATCACTAGGCTCCATTACACTATCCCAATCCAAACCAAACCCTAACCCTCTCTAGGAAATTTCAAAACCCACCAATCTATACTAAAACACTTCTAAACTAACAATAGAAGTTACGAAACTCAAATACTAATCTAATAGTGTAGGGATTACCTCATTTAGGCCAGTCTAGACATCCCTAGCTCCACAAGTCATCAAAATCCAACTTTTCTTGGTTCAATGTGCTTCCCTTGAGCTTGTGTATGTTTTTAATGAAATGGGTATGGGGTTTTGGTGAATATTTTGATATGGGTCATGATGGTAGAAGTTGGGGTTTGAAGATGAAGAAGGATATGAAAATGGGGGGTGGAAATGAGGATGGAGGCAGCCCCTCCTCTCTCAAGCATGGTCTCCTATCATCATTATGTCTCCTTTCTCTAACCTCAAGTCATCATGACACCTTATTCTTTTCTTTTTCTTTTCTCACCACAATAAAACCATAACACATAACACAAAAGAAATGAAACAACATGTAACATGTCATGGTGCATTAGCCATGGAAAACTGTAGAAACACGGATTTGGTTTAATCGCGATTAGGAGTGTACTAATCGTGTTTTTATCAAAACTGCATATAATAAATTTTAAAAATGCCAAATCCTTTAAATATATTTTTAAATGAATAAATAAATTTAATTTCCAATTATTTCTTAATTATTGGTATATATTTATACCCTTTTTCAAAAACCCCAATTTCGCAAATCGGGCAGTTTTCGGGAAATATATTATTTTAATATTAAATTCCAAAAATAATATTTTATATTTTCTGAAATGTTACAGTCTTCCCCCCTTAAATAAATTCGGTCCCCGAATTTAAATTTAAACCCCCAAAATTTAAAACATTTCATTAATCAACTCAAATCGACGAGGCTCCGAAATCACGGAAGATACAAAATAACACAGCGCATCAAGTGCGCATGAAAACGAGTACAAAACTCAAAAACCGAACTCCGTCAAGCGTCACACAAATCATCGGATTTTCACGCATATCATCGGAGTTATAATGGAGATACAGATCTCGAAATCCACTATACCCTAGTCAAATACTATAATACATATATAGTGCGCATAATTGAAAAATCTCTAAAAACTGAATGTGACACATGCAAAATCCTTTCTAAATCGCCGTGTGATGCGTAATACACGGAATAAGTGACGGACGTCCATTCGTATAGTAATAATATATGTCCATATATGTTTTGCTAAGTATACGTTCCGTCGTTCAAAATATCCCAAAAGGTTTTTCTTTTAAAAAAAACGTTCGTGTCGCTCACGGACACGTAGGAAATAGCAAGACTATAGCTCTTTTTCAAAAACCTCTTGGTAAACATTTAATGCATGCAAAGTACTCAGGTACTGTCCTAAGATCAGTCCTATTTGGCCACTATATAATATGGTGCCCAAAACGAAAACAAAGTGCTCAAAAGCAAAATCAGCCTCAAAAGGCGTATCCAACAATCACGCGTGTCCGGTGCGCACGGAAATCAAATCCCAACATAGGTACCACAATATGCACAAAGCAAAACTAAGTGCAACGGGTTTGCACAAAAGCATCTATCCAGTGCAACGGGTGTGCACGACAACAACGTCTGGTGCATCTATTGTGCACGAAAACAACATCTGGTGCATCTATTGTGCACGAATACAATCAATAACTCGAATGCCTAAAAAGCAACACCGAGTACTGTTCATACCAGAATTTTGCATTTTATACCACCCATTCTTATGCTCGTGAGTTTATAGGTAGGTGCTTGTAATCCGTGTTTGTTACATATTTACAGAGTACAGGTTTCTAGTACAAATATTGCAAATCAAGACAAAATCTCCACAGTTACACCAAATACAGAAAATCTGTCACAGCAGATAAAAGCCGGGTTCCGATCATCCATATCCGTCCAGTGCCGAGTACCATTTCCAGAGACAAGACATATGACAGTGGTCATTCGTGTCTCGGACAAGCACAGAGCACGAGGGGGGCGGCACAAGAATCAATGGGTGCGTGGAGCTCGAGGGAGATAAAGTCAAAAGTAAAGAAAAAAGAGTGCAATCTTGGACTATGGAATCTGAAGATATTCTGGAAGATTTTGTGCAGTTTAAAGTTGGCAAACACAAGTAAAATTGGAACCAGGGAAAACGACAAAAGAACATGACCTAATTCCCCTATACGGCCGCGTTTCCGCGGCCTAAGCAGGCTTAGGCCGCGGAACCACGGCCATTTGGTATCCTTGACTTGTCGGTTTTTGTGGGCAGTTGGGTAATTTTATGTAGTGGCAGATTCTTGCCCTAGGTTTCCAGTTCCCCGCCTATAAATACTCCAGAACTGAGCTAAGCCAAGGGGCCAATTTTGTGTTCATTCTTTGTTCTTCTTTTTGTTAGGATTTAGTCTTTTCTTCTTCTTCTTCATCTTTTCTCCATGAAAATTGTAGTGAGAGCTTTTTTGAGTGGAAGATCAATGAAGATGAGGGCTTTTGTATCATTCTCTTTTGTTTAACTTCCCCTTGAGATTCTTGCTTTCTCTTGATCTTTCAACCTCTTCATTGAGCTTGAAAGGTTAAGAGTTTGTTATTGATCTCAAGGGTCGTATTTTCTTATGGAATTAGTGCTTCATTTCACATGCGTTCTCTATCCTTCTCTTGATCTTGCAACCTCTTGATTGAGCTTGCAAGTTTAAGGGTTGGCTATTGATCCCATGCTTGTCTTGAGTCCTATGTTCTTGTAATTACTTTCTTGTTCTTTTTATTGCTTATTTATTTCTTGCTTTTTATTACCTTGCTTTACTTTCTTGCAATTTATATTCCATGCACTTTAATTATATGTTTGTAATCTTTTCTTTTCTTTGTTCTTTTCTTTTTGTTCTATCTTTTTGTTCTATCTTTTTGGTTCTTTTTTGTGAATGGTTGTAATTATCATTGTTAAGAATAAATACGGTATTGTAAGTTAAGACTTTCTTTTCTCATTTCCTTTTCCCGTTATTTTCCATTGAGCTCCGCCCAAACCATACGCAAGTGCTCCGTTAGGCACCCTACCCTAACAAGGTAACGGTGATTCCTAACCGCGACCGGTTGCGTTCGGTTTGGCCGGAGGCGAAAGCAAGAGACAAGAACGGAAGGACAAGGGTAAATAAGCCGTATTCCATGAATACCGCGCTTAAATCCCTTAATCCACGTTGTTGCCGATTGCTCTAGCTTCAATTGGTCAAGACTCGGCTCAAAGGTTTTGAGTACGGATTTCTTTAGCTTACAATTCCGTATCTTTTTCTTAACAACTTTATACTTGTAAATAAAACACATAGGATAGAATCGAACAAACACATACAAATTCTTTATTGACTCGTCTAAAACAAGAAAGGACATACAACCATCTCCCAGTGGATCGACCCGTTCTCAACCGGCTAGCTGCATAGCGACACCGTCTTGATTGCGGTTAACTTTAATTCTTTCAATCAAATGGCGCCGTTGCCGGCGAGACGGTAGCGTATTTTCTTTCTTGTTATTCGGGTTAATATTCTATTTGTATATATTTATAAAAAAAAAATCTTTTTTTTTAATCATTTTTGTGGGCAAGTGTGCAAATTTTTGCGTATTTGCAAACTGCAATTGTGGGGAGCAAAGTGTACGTTCATGGTTAAGGTGATTAAGAAGTACAGTGCCAAAGATCCGGGTAGTTTGACCCGCGCAAGCGAACTTTTCAAGCTTACCGGATTTGATTCAACGGGGGTTCCTAACCCAAAAACTTAACTGTACGTATTTTACTAACACCTTCTTCTCAAATCCGACGCATCCAATATACTATTCTTTGCAGGATTCTTTGCAAGTTCGCTAGCAAACGCTAAAAATTGACTAACCCGTATTTGTTGCAGTACCGCGCTTAAACTAAAAAAATGATTGTTTAATTCTTTATAGAATTTTTATTGATTTGCGCATTGCATACATTAATACGGACTTAAGGGCAAGCGAACCCCACAACATACGGTAAAGGATTTCATCACCTTTTCCGTGGCCCACAAATCATGAACTTGAGCATAACGTTTACCCGCACAAAATTTAAAAGAAACTAGACTTTAAGCCTTAAGGACTTCATGCTCACTAGGAGAAGTTAACTGTGTTTAGAACCTTGCTTAACGGTATATTGTTTACGGTGTGTCTAGGAAAGTGTTAACGGCGAAACCGCCAAAAGAGAAAGGGTTATTTAATTAAGGAACTTCGCGAAAGCGTTGGAAAACCTCCCCTTATCTCTGCACTTACCTGGCCTCGTGATCAGTGTATCTTGAGCCTGTTTCTCGACACAGTTTTACTTCGACAATCAAGTTCTGGAGC
Organism: Agapanthus africanus; assembly: GCA_030015575.1. Classification (NCBI taxonomy): domain Eukaryota; kingdom Viridiplantae; phylum Streptophyta; class Magnoliopsida; order Asparagales; family Amaryllidaceae; genus Agapanthus; species Agapanthus africanus. Next base: position 232,074,671 of record JASDDO010000010.1, read on the forward strand.
AGGTCTAGTGGACCTAGGTGAACCCTAGAACGATTAGGTGTGTGGTATTTTCGTGTCGTGATTGTTTTTGTCAATATTCTTTTTGTGTGTATATTTCATTCTTCTGTTAATATATAAACTAAAAAATTAAAAAAATAAATAAAAAGATCACATTCTTTTCCCCCTCCTTTTCTCTGTCTTTCTTTCTTTCTCTCTTCATATCATGGGTACTCCACCTCGCAAAACTCTTGCCGAACTTTGGTACCCACAACCGGACATTACTTCTTACAGTTCTTGCTTTGGCCGAACATCGAACGACCCCTCCATGCCCAAAGTTTCACTGAAAGATTGCATAGCAGCATCTAGGACAAACACTTGCACTCCTCATTACACTTTGTATCAACCTTTTCAACCTCCCGCACCCGCTTATGTTGATACCCCTTTTGCAAGTCGTCCTTTGTCCATCGCTGAACGTATTGAACAATCCCGTAGCCGATCTTTCACTCCTTTCACCACCTTAAATTCTTAGGATCAACAATTCCATTCACCTTCTTATCCAAATGTTGATCCTGCTCCTGTCCAGCCATTCAATTCCTACCAATCCTACCCTACTTTTGCACCTTCCCTAGACATAGCTTCAGAACCGCCATTTAGGAGTTTTCAGTATCCAAACAACTTTGCATCTTTTATTGAAACCCTTTCACAACCCATGTCTAGTCTGGAACAGTCGTTGGAAGACTTTAGGGTAGCGTCAAGCCAACAGATGATGGATTTGAATGCGTCCATGGCCGCCCTCATACAACCGAGTGACCCGGTAGCTAGTTTTCAACTAGCTCCAAATTTTTCAATGTATGAAGAGGCGGTAGGACAGGCTGTGAATTTGAGTGGAGAGAGTGAGCTGTATACCCTTCCAAATCAAACCTACCCGTTTCAACTTGAATCCCACAACTCCTGTGTTGAAAGTCTATCAAGTGTCCCAAATGAATTATCTATTGAAGATAGAATGTTTAATGGGTTGTGCGACTTTGTAGTGTTTAATTTGCCAGATTGTGAAGGGACCTTGCCAAGTGAAACCACACCCAATCCTTTTGACCTCTACACCTCCATCTTAGAACCTGAATTGATTGAAATCCATGCTTTTGATGAGGTGTCTGAGAAAATTGACTTTCACTTGATTAAGGATATTGACGCTGGGAATATTTTGGATGATGAACCCACAGATTTGACTGAGTTTTTCTCTCCAATTCATCATCCCGAGTAATTAAATGTTTTTCCCGAACCCCATATGCGTCTTGATTTTAATGAAAATTGCATGGATAAGCTGAATTTTGAGGAGAATATTGAGGATAGTACTGAGGATGAACCAGTTTTTCTTGATGAGTCGGATTTTCCAATTCATCCTGTTTCTTTTATTGACTGTGTACACCCTCCTGAACCTTTACCTGATACCCCTCCTCGATCACTCCTCTCCATCGTTCCGGCATCGCAAGAAACCGTTTCACTTTCATTTACTATGTCTGGTTTACCAAGTTCGGTGTACCCATGGTTTCTTACGAATCTTGAAAAATTTGACCCAATCTCTCGACGGGTTAATAGATTAGCACAATCGCTGTTTACACATCGCTCATCACAAATTGTGCTAATCTATTCACTCCATTTGCACCCTCAAGTTCGTACTCCACTTCTTTCTCCCATCCGCCATTCTTCTCTTCCACCGAGACCGGACGCCACTTCTATCCCCACACGGTCTCGCGTGTTTCTTATTTCTTTTCTCTACACTCCATTCTTTCACCAACCGTCGCTTTATAACGATAAAATCTTTGAATGGTTGGTACTCACTTTTGGCCTGTGTAAGGCCTTGTATAGTTTGAAACTGTTCTCTTTCCCCCCTAATCCTACACTTCAACGCTTAACAGTGGAAACACTGTTTTACTTAAGTTTGGGAGGGGACTCTTTTTTTTTGTATATATTTTTGTTTTCCTTTTTGTTTTTAATATAAATTGTTTTTAGGGAGAGCGCCGACAATTTTGACCCTCTTGGTATAGCCTGACAGTGAAGGCACTGTCAAGTTTAAGTTTGGGGGTGTGCTCGGTAAGCTTTCTTCCTTCGCATTCATTTGTATATTTTGCATTTGCATACCTTATTAAAAACCCACAAAAATCGAAAATTTTCCAAAAATATAAAAACTTTGTCGTCAAGTTAGCTAATAGGGTAACTTAGATTTTTATTCTGAAAGTTTAGTTGATATGTTAGAAATAACTAAATTCTAGGCTTAGGAATTGAAAACCCTAAAAATAACCCTCATTCTGTTTAAACTTGGCAAGTATGCGTCCTTACAGTTTTTTTTAGAAATAGGTAATCTTGAGTTCAGTTCTTTAGTTAAGTCAAGATGAAGGGAAAGTATTGATGCTTTACTGGAGGATAAGTCTGAAAAATAGTTTCTTTTCTTGAGTTTAAATTTAGAAAGTATATACCCTACAAACTGCACTTACACGCACCTTGAAACTTGGGATAGTAGAGGATACCTAGAAATACTCTTGCCTGAAAACCTAGTATGAAAGAAAAAACGGTATTTAAAGCTAAACACCAAAAGAGCGTATTGAAAAATATATCCGGTCTTGAAAAAGAAAAAATAAAAAGAAAAAGAAAAAAAAAGTAAAATAGAATAAAGTCAAGACCTGGAAACTGCTATTTACGCTTTAATGTTCACACATTCAGTAATCGGCCGTTAGTGCCTCAAGAAGCATTAATAGTCGCATGAAAGGTGTGTGAGCAAATCCTTCCATCCTTAATGAAAAGAAGTAGTATTAGGTATTAGGGCAAGGGTATTATAGCTTGAATTGAATTCTTGAGTGTAGGGGTGCAAATATACACACAAGTAGGGATATATAATCGATGTTTGAATAAAAGATAGAAATAAAGAATAAGACTTGTGTTTTCTGTAAAGTTGATAAAAATCCCTGATTTGAGGCCGCACTTTAGAAGGAAAACTCAGGAGAACCAACATCTTTCTAAACTTTTTTGGAACGTATAAGACCTAAGGTTAAATAGATAGGAGGTGTGAAAAATAAGGGTTGGATATTTCTAACTTAGGATGATAGAATTTCTAACATAAATACTGAACTGTAGGAGTAGAATCAATGTTAACTTATGACACTAGCTTGACAGGATTTTGTGGGTAGTATGCGCTGAAAACCCTGAGGAGAAAACACTCCTCCTACTAGGGACACCTAGAGGTTTAAAGGCTTTTTGCACGTGCTCAGTGCAATCGCGTTCCCTGCGAAAGTGCGGTTAGGATTTTAATTTTTTTGAATAATTGGTTTTGCTCGGGACGAGCAAAAGTTAAGTTTGGGGGTATTTGTTCATATCAGAATTTTGCATTTTATACCGCCCATTCTTATGCTCGTGTGTTTATAGGTAGGTGCTTTTAATCCGTGTTTGTTACATATTTACAGAGTACAGGTTTCCAGTACAAATATTGCAAATCAAGACAAAATCTCCACAGTTACACCAAATACAGAACATCTGTCACAGCAGATAAAAGCCGGGTTCCGGTCATCCATATCCGTCCAGTGCCGAGTACCAGTTCCAGAGACAAGACATATGACAGTGGTCATTCGTGTCTCGGACAAGCACAGAGCATGAGGGGGCAGCATAAGAATCAATGGGTGCGCGGAGCTCGAGGGAGATAAAGTCAAAAGTAAAGAAAAAAGAGTGCAATCTTGGACTATGGAATCTGAAGATATTCTGGAAGATTTTGTGCAGTTTAAAGTTGGCAAACACAAGTAAAATTGGAACTAGGGAAAACGACAAAAGAACATGACCTAATTCCCCTATACGGCCGCGTTTCCGGTGCCTAAGCAGGCTTAGGCCGCGGAACCGCGGCCATTTTGGTCTCCTTGACTTGTCGGTTTTTGTGGGCAGTTGGGTAATTTTATGTAGTGGCAGATTCTTGCCCTAGGTTTCCAGTTCCCCGCCAATAAATACTCCAGAACTGAGCTAAGCCAAGGGGCCAATTTTGTGTTCATTCTTTGTTCTTCTTTTTGTTAAGATTTAGTCTTTTCTTCTTCTTCTTCATCTTTTCTCCATGAAAATTGTAGTGTGTGCTTTTTTGAGTGGAAGATCAATGAAGATGAGGGCTTTTGTATCATTCTCTTTTGTTAACTTCCCCTTGAGATTCTTGCTTTCTCTTGATCTTTCAACCTCTTCATTGAGCTTGAAAGGTTAAGAGTTTGTTATTGATCTCAAGGGTCGTATTTTCTTATGGAATTAGTGCTTCATTTCACATGCGTTCTCTACCCTTCTCTTAATCTTGCAACCTCTTGATTGAGCTTGCAAGTTTAAAGGTTGGCTATTGATCCCATGCTTGTCTTGAGTTCTATGTTCTTGTAATTACTTTCTTGTTCTTTTTATTGCTTATTTATTACTTGCTTTTTATTACCTTGCTTTACTTTCTTGCAATTTATATTCCATGCACTTTAATTACTTGTTTGTAATCTTTTCTTTTCTTTGTTCTTTTCTTTTTGTTCTCTCTTTTTGGTTCGTTTTTGTGAATGGTTGTAATTATCATTGTTAAGAATAAATACGGTATTGTAAGTTAAGACTTTCTTTTCTCATTTCCTTTTCCCGTTATTTTCCATTGAACTCCGCCCAAACCATACGCAAGTGCTCCGTTAGGCACCCAACCCTGACAAGGTAACGGTGATTCCTAACCACGACCGGTTGCGTTCGGTTTGGCCGGAGGCGAAAGCAAGAGACAAGAACGGAAGGACAAGGGTAAATAAGCCGTATTCCACGAATACCGCGCTTAAATCCCCTAATCCACATTGTTGCCGATTGCTCTAGCTTCAATTGGTCAAGACTCGGCTCAAAGGTTTTGAGTACGGATTTCTTTAGCTTACAATTCCGTATCTTTTTCTTAACAACTTTATACTTGCAAATAAAACACATAGGATAGAATCGAACAAACACATGCAAATTCTTTATTGACTCGTCTAAAACAAGAAAGGACATACAACCATCTCCCTGTGGATCGATCCGTGCTCAACCGGCTAGCTGCATAGCGACACCGTCTTGATTGCGGTTAACTTTAATTCTTTAAATCAAGTGCACCAAGGAGTATAAATCAAAACGTGTGCAACTATGTGCACGAAATCCGTATCAATGCACTTCAAGCACATGTGAGCTATACCGAGTGAAAAAATCAAATCATCCGTATGAAATCCACGAAATCATAAACACATACTACGAAGGTAAAAAATCGACATCAAAGGCAATAGATATGCACAAATCGCAAATCAACACAACGGTGTATAAAATATATATAAAGTGCGATAACTATGTGTAAAATGTAAATACCCAGCTGGTGCAGCCATTGTGCACGAAAACAATATCATAAAGCTCAATCATCAAAACTCAAATCCAAGAGACATAAGCGTGATACTCGGATCACAAATGCAAATCGCAACAAATGACATTGAGGTACACTTCCTACAATGTCGAAGAGTAAACCGGTGCGCCTAAAACCGGCAGAAGAAGAACATCCGCTTGCCTCCTGCTCACGTTCTGGCGTCCTCTGTCTATGGGTCCTCATTTTTTCTGTGGATTTACCAATCTCGTAATCCATCGGCTCATCGTCCCGGTCAGGTGTGCTAACGGGGACGATTCCGTTCTGGCACTTCTCCGGTCCTCTCTCGGTCAATCATCACGACCACTCGTAAAGCAGCAAGTCACAGGCGTCGGCCTATGGGCCTCTGAATACACGTGACACAACTGATCTTGGGTGCAAATTTCATTGCAGCCATGTCCTGGAAAGAATCCTGCTCAAGGTCTCTTCCGATCTCGCCTATGCCGAACAATACGGAGGCTGGTGCTCTTATATAATCTTTTCTCGTTTTCTGGACATCTGCGTTCTCAGCACAGCATTTCCTCGGTAACTGGTTGTATCCCTACGCCTCTGTATACATATCAGATCCTAATCTGCCTCTGTATACATATCAGATCCTAATCTCAACGGGGAGTAACAACAGCTCGTCCGCATATCCCACGAAACTCTGGTTCCGCTCGTCTTTATCATCGTCCACCTTGACATCACGTCATGCTATCTGCGCACTGCAACTGTTCTTGGCCACGGTCAATCCGAAGTCTCGCACACGGACTCGAAGTCACAAACTCGGTATCTTCATCACTCTGTAGAAGATATCTGACCGAACACGTCCTCAGGAACTCGTCCCAACAATCGGAGGAATACACAATACTCGTCCATCCTCGATCAACTCACAACGCATCTAGGTGAGGTCCTCTATCCGAAGCTGGTCAGCTTGCTGATCTCTTATCACATGATATTCGGACGACGTCAATCTTTTCGATCGATTCATCAAATTCCCACAATTTCCTGAAAGCTCAACACCTAAGCACAGTCTAATAATATCTGGTACATACCGCAGTACCTACGGACCAACCGTAGTAGGGAAAACCCCAGCCTCACTGATTGCACTGCTAAACTGCCGCAAACCCTAAGGTTCAAAAGCCGTTCCATGGTCATCATGTCGAGTTAGGGTTTCATTCTTTTAGAGGGTCCACAGAATTACCTGCATGTTCTTCCGAATACTTAAACTTGGAAAAATGGGTTTCTGACATTCGTTCAAACTTTTTAACTTTTCCTGGGCGACATGTGAATACCCTTCGTCCGCATGCTAAACAATGCCTCCATTTTCTAGGAAGGATGATACATCAACGGTCATCTCTGTATCGGTCTGCTCTAGATCCGAGTAAGACACTCCATACGGGAAATCATCAACTCAACTGGGCCTGCGTCGGTGCATCAATCTGACGAATCACCTTCGTCTCTCAACTCGGAGTAGACTAGCTATCATCTGTCGCATTGCTGCCTGGAAGCTCCGACGATCTCAGCTCATAAGCTCTGGAAGTGAAATCATATCAATCTCAGCAACAGCCAACTGACATACTAGCAGTTAGGGGAGGTTTACGAACACATTATACAGTTCACAAATATAATCTAATTAGCAAACATCGTATAATTTCGATCGATCAAACACTTTAGATTCTACTCCAAAACTTCTCTGTGCATCTGAGACTTGAGCAGAAAATAAACATTCCAGAAAAGACAAAAACATCACAGAAGAATTACTGGGCAAAATTAGGCTGAATCGGCTTCAACTCGGCCGCGGATCCGCGGCGAATCGGTGGGATCGACAGCGGTTCCGCGGCTGTTTGGCCGATTCATGCACCCAATTTTCTCCATAATCCGTATAATTCCCTGCTTGTAATTTTAGAGGTCCCTAAAAAATTTTTAGGGCATGTTTTAAATTCGACAGAAACTTAGTGATATCGATGTCTTTTTCGGTTCGTTTTGCATTCGAAATTCATACGACTTTGCTAATAAGTTAATTATTGTTTAGCGAGGCTCTGATACCACTGTAAGTCGATGTACAACACCTCACGAGTTGTGTGGAGGCGGAAATATGAAAAACGATCTTATTCTATGAGTTAACATCGACTAACCGAAGAATCTTTGCTAAACTATAACAAACACATGCATAGGAGTTCTTAACTACTATGAAAAGAGATTATACCTAGTGAACCTAGTCCTTCTTCTTTTCGTTATCCACCTCCTCCTCAGCCTCCTCTGCGTAATAGAGGACCCACCCGAGAGCTTCTATTCCAAGCTTCACCTCTAAACTTGAGGTACTAGGTTTCTTTAGTTGCTAATCAAAGATACCTAGGTGATATAGAGTGAGTTTATGGATTAATTAGTCTATCTAATCCTTGATCTCAACACATGAGAGGGGAGGATTTGGGTTTGAAGAGAGAGAGCATGAGGAGAGAGAAGGTGAGCAAGAGAATGAGAAGAAATAATGAACTCATTTGAATATATGAAGCATTATCTTTAATCAAATAAATAAATTAAATGATTTAACAACCATGCTTCATTTATTCATATGAGTGATTCATCTCATGAGTCATTAGATCAATTATTGAAGCATTAACTCCATGAATGAATCTCACAAATGCGTCATTAAAACAATAAATGCAAATGCCACCTAAACCCAATAGTCACCATCCTTCTAGAAACTTCTCGCGAAATTACGTGAACGTCCCTCCTATCCGTGAAAACACGGAAAAACTTTAGACTGTATAAATCCAATAACGCGATATTAGAATCTGCCTGAAACCAAAGCCGGCTAGTAAAAACTGTCCGAATGTCGTACGTGCGTAAACACACGTATGCGTCCGAACCCTTGTCGTAAAACCATACGACCTCTATATCGTTTCGCCTGAAGCAGGAAAACTCTCTGTGTGGGACTCTAAAGACTCGACTACTACGCTGGCAGTGGGTTTAACCACAGACCGCAAGCGGCACTAGCTGTACGTAACGGTCCCCAGGTAGATGTCGATAAGAAGGCCGATGAGGAAACTCATCCGAACTCCTACTGAGCCTGATGTGACAATCTCCGTACAGTCCGGTCTGTTCGTCTGAGACTATCGCATATAGGGCCTAGGGGCGGCAAGCGTCAGTCCCCTGATAGCGGTATAAGTCGTGTCGGAGCGTAGCCCATTACACCCTGAGAAACAACTGGAACCTTCCAGTAAATCTCGCTTGCCCTGGCCAGGGACTTTGCGTAATGGCTCTCTGAAACAGCGCGATATCAAATCCCAATACCGGGAGAGACGAATCCTGTCTAACCGCCACTGCCTCCTAGTGCTCGGGACTGCACCCAACTGCTACCTGTTTGCATGACCCCTTTGAGCCGTGGTAGGGTAGCAATCTAAGAATAGTGGGACAAACTCCAGGCGAAGTAGCAGTGTCAAGTCTGCGGACTATGCTGTACTCATGTCACCTCGAAACTGTTAACTGACGACGGGTATAATACCAACCAACAGTTCCCCGTGAGTCATGTCCGGTGTACCCGTAACCCAACGAGCACCAGTATACTATCTCCAGTACGACGTACTGACGGCTGTGGGACAGACCATCTCTCCAACTGGGATGAGAAGCGTACACACTAGTCTACTCCGGAGTATCGATGCCCTGTCTCGATAATCCTTCGACTAGGGACCTGGAAAAGGATGTACTTGTAGACTACCCAGCCCCCACTAGTGTGACTGCCATCACAACGCTGGTAGTCAAGCAAGATCCTAAGGGCTCAATCAATACGTATACTAATATATTAAGATAGAAAAACCAAGCAGCATACTACCATGTTTAGCAAGACTGTTATATAACTGTGAATATCCCAAGCTTCCATTAAGTAATATACAAACTAGTATGATACAATAATGGCCCCTAGGGCATATACACTAACAATCTCCCACTTGCACTAGGGCCATGTACTGGCATATCGAAGACCGATGATCTCGAGTAGCCTCTCGAACTGAATCTGAGGTAGGGCCTTTGTGAATAGATCAGCAATGTTCTCTTCAGTAGCAACTCTCCTGACCTTGATCTCCCGGCGATCTATGATCTCCCTGATCAGGTGATACCGTCTTAAGATGTGTCTGGACTTCTGATGGGACCTTGGTTCCTTCGCTAAAGCTATAGCTCTGTTTTTGTCGCAATACAAAGGTATTGGATCAACAATTGTAGGAACCACCTGAAGTTCTGTTAGGAACTTCTTCATCCGGACCGCTTCTTTTGCGGCATCGCAAGCAGCAATATACTCCGCTTCCATCGTCGAGTCAGCACCGGTGTCCTGCTTGAACTCTTCCAGCACACCGCCCCTCCATTGAGGGTAAAGACATAACCTGACATGGACTTGGAATCATCCTTATCACTCTGGAATTCGGAATTAGCAAAGGCCTCCATCTTGAGGTCTTTTCCGCCGTAAACCAAGAACATCTCCTTAGTCCTTCTCAGGTACTTGAGAATGTTCTTTACTGCTATCCAGTGCTTCTCCCCTGGGTCTGACTGATACCGGCTTACCACGCTCAGTGCGTAAGCTACATCTGGTCTGGTGCACAACATCGCATACATTATAGAGCTACCGCTTAAGCGTAGGGTATAATAGACATGTGTTCCCTTTCCAAATCAGTCTTGGGAGACATCTCTTTGGATAGGGTGATTCCGTGACAAGCCGATAGATTACCGCGCATAGAAACTTCCATACTGAATCTTTTCAGTATAGTGTTGATATACCTGGACTGCGAAAGTCCCAACATCCTCTTGGATCTATCACAATAGATCCGGTTCCCCAGAATATAAGAGGCATCACCCAGGTCTTTCATGGAGAACCTGTGTGACAAGAATCCTTTGACAGATTGTAGCATAAGAATGTCATTTCCTATCAATAGAATGTCATCCACGTACAAGACGAGGAATACGACTGTTTGTGCTACAACTTTACTATATATACATAGTTCATCTGGATTTTTGATAAAGTCATATTCTTTGACCGTTTCATCAAAACAGATGTTCCAACTCCGCGATGCCTGCTTTAGTCCATAAATGGACTTAAGCAACTTGCATACTTTCCCGCTGCTCCCACTATGATTGAAACCTTCTGGCTGATCCATATAGACACACTCTTCTAAATTACCATTCAGAAAAGCCGTCTTTACGTCCATCTGCCAGATTTCATAATCATGGAAGGCAGCAATAGCAAGAAGGACCCGAATGGATTTTAGCATAGCCACTGGAGAAAAAGTTTCGTTATAGTCCAAACCAGGTCTTTGACGAAAACCTTTTGCAACAAGTCTAGCATTATAGGTTTCCACCTGTCCATTTACACCAATCTTTTTCTTGAAGATCCATTTGCATCCTATGGGTTTTACCCCATCTGGAGCAAAGTCCAAAGTCCATACTTTGTTGGTGTACATGGACTCCATTTCGGTCCGCATTGCATCTAGACATCATAAGGAGTCTCCGCTCTGGATGGCCTGCTGGAAGCTAGTAGGTTCATCATCATCAATGATTCAATCCTCTCTATCCCCATCTATGAGAAAACCGTAGTATCTCTCAGGCGGATGAGACGGCCTACTACTCCTGCGGAGGGGTGCGGGAATGTCCAGTTCTTCTTGAACAATTGGTTCTACCAAACTTTCAGTAGTTGTTTGTGGTTCTGGAATTTCTTCCAGTTCTATTTCGCTCACACTTATTTCCTTTTCTAAAAACTGATTTTCTAGAAAATGGGCATTACGAGAAACAAAAACCTTTTGTTCCTCTGCGTAATAGAATAGATACACCCTGGAGTTCTTTGGATATCCCACAAACTTACACAGTACTGATCGTGCCTCGAGCTTGTCCACATGCTGCTTTATAACAAAAGCTGGACATCCCCAAATCTTCAGCTACTGAAGATAGGGTTTCTTCCAACTCCACATCTTATATTGCGTGGTAGGCACAGTCTTGGTAGGAACCATGTTCAAAAGATATGCCGCTGATTCTAGCGCATAACCCCAGAAAGATCGCGATAACTCAGCATTACTCATCATGGAACGTACCATATCCAATAGGGTTCGATTCCGTCTCTCCGATACACCGTTATGCTGTGGAGTGTATGGAGGAGTAAGCTGAGAGAGAATTCCTTTCTCTTTTAGGTAACCTAGGAACTCGGTACTTAAGTATTCACCACCTCGATCAGATCTTAGTGTCTTGATACTTTTGCCGGTTTGGTTTTCTACTTCATTCTTATACTCCTGCAATTTCTCAAAAGCCTCGGATTTATGTTTCATCAGATAAATGAATCCGTACCTTGAGTAATCATCCGTAAAAGTAATGAAATAGAAAAAACCACCTCTTGCATGTGTAGTCATTGGACCACATACATCGCTGTGTATGAGACCTAAGAGCTCACTCGCTCTTACTCCATGTCCAGTGAATGGAGTCTTTGTCATCTTTCCTTTGAGACATGATTGACAAGTGGCATAAGTTTGATATTCAAACGAGTCCAAATATCCTTCTCTATGTAACTTAGTCAACCTTGTCTCATTGATGTGACCTAGTCTACAATGCCATAAGAAAGCCTTATTTAAATCTGGAGACTTTCTTTTTAGTGTGTACTGGACATTGAAAATCTGGAGTTGGTTTATGACATATATACCATTATCCAGTGTACCGGACCCAATCAAACTATGATTAAGGTGGATGTTAACAACATCACTTACAAACGTGAAATCATAACCTTTATTTGATAACAAGGAAACTGATATGATATTACACGTTAAGCTAGGTACACAAAAACGGTTATGTAAAACCAAAATGTGTCCACTCGTCAATCCCAGGTGATAATCCCCTACGGACACAGCTCCCACGCTAGTTAGCAACCATCAGGGTCATATCACCATCCTTCAGCACTCTACGGTTTCTCAGTGCCTGCAATGAATTGCATATATAAGATCCTGATCCGGTATCCAATACCCAGGAAGTAGAGTTGATTGACAGACAATTCTCAATTACAAACACACCTGAAGTCGAAGCCACAGCTTGCTTCGGTCCCTGGTTCTTGGCGTTCCACGCCTTGCAATCTTTCTTCCAGTACCCTTTCCTATAACAATGGAAGCACTCATCCTGGGCCACTACTGGTACCGCAATCTTTTTCTTTCCCTTCGCTCCCACCTTACTAACACCTCCTCTAGGTTTGGTGGCGGCCTTCTTCTTCCTTCCTTTGGCCCTAGCCTTGGACCCGGAAAAAGAAGCACCTCTAACAAACATAGCGGGTGTTTTCCTTGCCTTCTGCAAGGTGCCCTCTGCACTCCTCAACATGTTAAGGAGTTCTGGAAGTTCAACTTCTTTTCTTTGAATGTTGAAATTCAGAATAAATCGGGCGTAGGTGGAAGGAAGGGACTGGAGAATTAAGTCTGTATGGAGCTCATTGTCCAAAGTCGTCCTAAGGTCTGCAAGCTCTTCTATATAGCCAATCATCTTTAGGACATGTTCTCCTACCGATGATCCGACGGCCAACCTCGCTGGAAACAAGTTCTTTGAGGTCTCGTATCTTGCTATACGATATTGCTCTCCATAAAGTTCCTTTGTATAGAGAAATATGGCGTCAAGATCCATATCCTCGTGCCTACTCTGATGTTCATTGTTCATCGAGGCAAGCACGATGCACTTGGCCTTCGCGCAATCATACACCCAGATTTTGCGGATTTTCTTATCCTCATTACTGGATTTGGGACCTGGGACTGCAGGTGCCTTAGCGGTGAGGACATACCCCAACTTGTCATAGGTCAAAGCCATTTTGACATTCCGCAGCCAATCTTTATAGTTTGGCCCTGTCAGTATATTTTTTTTAAAGGTAACTTAAGTCCAGTCATATTCAGGGTCGCTGCAAGTAGGAGAGAGAGAAGAAACACTTTAGCATGAAGCTCTTGCAAGTTTAGAGTGGTTTTTAATTTCTCTAAACTGGATGGCTCCCACTGTTTCTCGAATCCTTCCTCAAACCATAAAAGAAGAATTAGCCAGGACTATTCTCACCGTACGATACTTGCTTAACCGTTCAACCAGGACAGTGTCGATACTTCGAGGGAGGTTTTCCAACGCTTTCGCGAAGTTCCATAATTAAATAACCTCTTTTCTCTAGGGGCGTAGCCCCGCTGACACTTTTCTTGACACCTACTTGGTTTATAGTATTGATCGTTAAGTGACGAATCTCCTGATGAGTAGCATATACTCACAGTAGGATCGGGATCCAAATATCATCGTATGGTAATGTTGAAGGAATCATACCAACATTCATCAAACTCTAAATGGTATGCATCTCTTTGCAAATTTCAGTTTACTTAGAAATTCCCGATATAAATTTTTTCCCCATGCTCTTATGACCTTGGCGTTAGGTCAAAATGTCATAAGCACATGTCAAGTTCTACCCATCATTATCTTGTTAATTTTAACCCATCCGTACATATCCTTGATGTTCGGCCAAAATGATAATACGATTGCCCCAAACTAACTTATCTATCTATGCAACAAATGAATACCCAGTAGCTACCAAACACTATGCCTTGGCGTTAGGTCAAAATACATAGCTTGAATACTACCGAATACCCAAATGAAATGACGGAGGGCTATGAATGGTTTTGGCGAAACCGTGAACATAGTGAACTTGATATGACCGAAGGAACCTGATTGCTTTTAAAAGGAGTGGTTAAAGCTCCGCAATTAAAAATATCCTCTGTTTTAAAATAACCGAGTGGTTTCTTTTAAATTGTTCCAACGATTCAACTTTTGGTTTATTTTCTTTTCATTAATGATAATGCGTCCCATCATTAACCTATCATTGCAGAAAACAGCGAAAATACAACGTCCTCTTATGCCATCCGCATTCGCCACTGGGTCCTGTCATCACCCGTTAGGTTACTTAACTAACGACAGAGCGGAGGCTGCGCTAGTGCGGGTGTAAAACATAAGTGACGTCTAAATAGCTATCATATATATATATTGTACATTCGTCAGACGCAATAATAGGCATTCCAGAAAACAGATGAACATTATTGGATATGCAAGCAATCCGTGTTTCTTTTGAGCCTGCAACGAAAGACGGATTACACAGTTGTGATGAATAGCTATTACTCCACCCTAGACCCCTATGGGTATGACAAACTACCCGCCAAGTACCCGAAGTGAAGCGGTCTCCCTCAACAACGTGAGTAGGCCGCTAAACACTTCAAAGTACCCGGTAGTTTGTGCACCCCACCTTGGGTCTATCCTAGGAGCAAAAACAGTAAAATGAAATAATACAACGGATGCTACAACCGCAACCTAGATGTGCCCCGCAAAATAATATTACAACATATTACAATTACATTGAATGAATGAATATAACAACCCATCACAAACCCTGGCTAATCATCACAACAATCCAATACAGTTCATAACCACAAACAGTAAAATCCATTACAGAAATGTGCAACCCACTGCCAACCGACATACTAGCAGTTAGGGGAAGTTTACGAACACATTATACAGTTCACAGATATAATCTAATTAGCAAACATCGTATAATTTCGATTGATCAAACACTTTAGATTCTACTCCAAAACTTCTCTGTGCATCTGAGACTTGAGCAGAAAATAAACATTCCAGAAAAGACAAAAACATCACAGAAGAATTACTGGGCAAAATTAGGCTGAATCGGCTTCAACTCGGCCGCGGATCCGCGGCGAATCGGTGGGATCGACAGCGGTTCCGCGGCTGTTTGGCCGATTCATGCACCCAATTTTCTCCATAATCCGTATAATTCCCTGCTTGTAATTTTAGAGGTCCCTAAAAAATTTTTAGGGCATGTTTTAAATTCGACAGAAACTTAGTGATATCGATGTCTTTTTCGGTTCGTTTTGCATTCGAAATTCATACGACTTTGCTAATAAGTTAATTATTGTTTAGCGAGGCTCTGATACCACTGTAAGTCGATGTACAACACCTCACGAGTTGTGTGGAGGCGGAAATATGAAAAACGATCTTATTCTATGAGTTAACATCGACTAACCGAAGAATCTTTGCTAAACTATAACAAACACATGCATAGGAGTTCTTAACTACTATGAAAAGAGATTATACCTAGTGAACCTAGTCCTTCTTCTTTTCGTTATCCACCTCCTCCTCAGCCTCCTCTGCGTAATAGAGGACCCACCCGAGAGCTTCTATTCCAAGCTTCACCTCTAAACTTGAGGTACTAGGTTTCTTTAGTTGCTAATCAAAGATACCTAGGTGATATAGAGTGAGTTTATGGATTAATTAGTCTATCTAATCCTTGATCTCAACACATGAGAGGGGAGGATTTGGGTTTGAAGAGAGAGAGCATGAGGAGATAGAAGGTGAGCAAGAGAATGAGAAGAAATAATGAACTCATTTGAATATATGAAGCATTATCTTTAATCAAATAAATAAATTAAATGATTTAACAACCATGCTTCATTTATTCATATGAGTGATTCATCTCATGAGTCATTAGATCAATTATTGAAGCATTAACTCCATGAATGAATCTCACAAATGCGTCATTAAAACAATAAATGCAAATGCCACCTAAACCCAATAGTCACCATCCTTCTAGAAACTTCTCGCGAAATTACGTGAACGTCCCTCCTATCCGTGAAAACACGGAAAAACTTTAGACTGTATAAATCCAATAACGCGATATTAGAATCTGCCTGAAACCAAAGCCGGCTAGTAAAAACTGTCCGAATGTCGTACGTGCGTAAACACACGTATGCGTCCGAACCCTTGTCGTAAAACCATACGACCTCTATATCGTTTCGCCTGAAGCAGGAAAACTCTCTGTGTGGGACTCTAAAGACTCGACTACTACGCTGGCAGTGGGTTTAACCACAGACCGCAAGCGGCACTAGCTGTACGTAACGGTCCCCAGGTAGATGTCGATAAGAAGGCCGATGAGGAAACTCATCCGAACTCCTACTGAGCCTGATGTGACAATCTCCGTACAGTCCGGTCTGTTCGTCTGAGACTATCGCATATAGGGCCTAGGGGCGGCAAGCGTCAGTCCCCTGATAGCGGTATAAGTCGTGTCGGAGCGTAGCCCATTACACCCTGAGAAACAACTGGAACCTTCCAGTAAATCTCGCTTGCCCTGGCCAGGGACTTTGCGTAATGGCTCTCTGAAACAGCGCGATATCAAATCCCAATACCGGGAGAGACGAATCCTGTCTAACCGCCACTGCCTCCTAGTGCTCGGGACTGCACCCAACTGCTACCTGTTTGCATGACCCCTTTGAGCCGTGGTAGGGTAGCAATCTAAGAATAGTGGGACAAACTCCAGGCGAAGTAGCAGTGTCAAGTCTGCGGACTATGCTGTACTCATGTCACCTCGAAACTGTTAACTGACGACGGGTATAATACCAACCAACAGTTCCCCGTGAGTCCTGTCCGGTGTACCCGTAACCCAACGAGCACCAGTATACTATCTCCAGTACGACGTACTGACGGCTGTGGGACAGACCATCTCTCCAACTGGGATGAGAAGCGTACACACTAGTCTACTCCGGAGTATCGATGCCCTGTCTCGATAATCCTTCGACTAGGGACCTGGAAAAGGATGTACTTGTAGACTACCCAGCCCCCACTAGTGTGACTGCCATCACAACGCTGGTAGTCAAGCAAGATCCTAAGGGCTCAATCAATACGTATACTAATATATTAAGATAGAAAAACCAAGCAGCATACTACCATGTTTAGCAAGACTGTTATATAACTGTGAATATCCCAAGCTTCCATTAAGTAATATACAAACTAGTATGATACAATAATGGCCCCTAGGGCATATACACTAACAATCTCCCACTTGCACTAGGGCCATGTACTGGCATATCGAAGACCGATGATCTCGAGTAGCCTCTCGAACTGAATCTGAGGTAGGGCCTTTGTGAATAGATCAGCAATGTTCTCTTCAGTAGCAACTCTCCTGACCTTGATCTCCCGGCGATCTATGATCTCCCTGATCAGGTGATACCGTCTTAAGATGTGTCTGGACTTCTGATGGGACCTTGGTTCCTTCGCTAAAGCTATAGCTCTGTTTTTGTCGCAATACAAAGGTATTGGATCAACAATTGTAGGAACCACCTGAAGTTCTGTTAGGAACTTCTTCATCCGGACCGCTTCTTTTGCGGCATCGCAAGCAGCAATATACTCCGCTTCCATCGTCGAGTCAGCACCGGTGTCCTGCTTGAACTCTTCCAGCACACCGCCCCTCCATTGAGGGTAAAGACATAACCTGACATGGACTTGGAATCATCCTTATCACTCTGGAATTCGGAATTAGCAAAGGCCTCCATCTTGAGGTCTTTTCCGCCGTAAACCAAGAACATCTCCTTAGTCCTTCTCAGGTACTTGAGAATGTTCTTTACTGCTATCCAGTGCTTCTCCCCTGGGTCTGACTGATACCGGCTTACCACGCTCAGTGCGTAAGCTACATCTGGTCTGGTGCACAACATCGCATACATTATAGAGCCTACCGCTTAAGCGTAGGGTATAATAGACATGTGTTCCCTTTCCAAATCAGTCTTGGGAGACATCTCTTTGGATAGGGTGATTCCGTGACAAGCCGATAGATTACCGCGCATAGAAACTTCCATACTGAATCTTTTCAGTATAGTGTTGATATACCTGGACTGCGAAAGTCCCAACATCCTCTTGGATCTATCACAATAGATCCGGTTCCCCAGAATATAAGAGGCATCACCCAGGTCTTTCATGGAGAACCTGTGTGACAAGAATCCTTTGACAGATTGTAGCATAAGAATGTCATTTCCTATCAATAGAATGTCATCCACGTACAAGACGAGGAATACGACTGTTTGTGCTACAACTTTACTATATATACATAGTTCATCTGGATTTTTGATAAAGTCATATTCTTTGACCGTTTCATCAAAACAGATGTTCCAACTCCGCGATGCCTGCTTTAGTCCATAAATGGACTTAAGCAACTTGCATACTTTCCCGCTGCTCCCACTATGATTGAAACCTTCTGGCTGATCCATATAGACACACTCTTCTAAATTACCATTCAGAAAAGCCGTCTTTACGTCCATCTGCCAGATTTCATAATCATGGAAGGCAGCAATAGCAAGAAGGACCCGAATGGATTTTAGCATAGCCACTGGAGAAAAAGTTTCGTTATAGTCCAAACCAGGTCTTTGACGAAAACCTTTTGCAACAAGTCTAGCATTATAGGTTTCCACCTGTCCATTTACACCAATCTTTTTCTTGAAGATCCATTTGCATCCTATGGGTTTTACCCCATCTGGAGCAAAGTCCAAAGTCCATACTTTGTTGGTGTACATGGACTCCATTTCGGTCCGCATTGCATCTAGACATCATAAGGAGTCTCCGCTCTGGATGGCCTGCTGGAAGCTAGTAGGTTCATCATCATCAATGATTCAATCCTCTCTATCCCCATCTATGAGAAAACCGTAGTATCTCTCAGGCGGATGAGACGGCCTACTACTCCTGCGGAGGGGTGCGGGAATGTCCAGTTCTTCTTGAACAATTGGTTCTACCAAACTTTCAGTAGTTGTTTGTGGTTCTGGAATTTCTTCCAGTTCTATTTCGCTCACACTTATTTCCTTTTCTAAAAACTGATTTTCTAGAAAATGGGCATTACGAGAAACAAAAACCTTTTGTTCCTCTGCGTAATAGAATAGATACACCCTGGAGTTCTTTGGATATCCCACAAACTTACACAGTACTGATCGTGCCTCGAGCTTGTCCACATGCTGCTTTATAACAAAAGCTGGACATCCCCAAATCTTCAGCTACTGAAGATAGGGTTTCTTCCCACTCCACATCTTATATTGCGTGGTAGGCACAGTCTTGGTAGGAACCATGTTCAAAAGATATGCCGCTGATTCTAGCGCATAACCCCAGAAAGATCGCGATAACTCAGCATTACTCATCATGGAACGTACCATATCCAATAGGGTTCGATTCCGTCTCTCCGATACACCGTTATGCTGTGGAGTGTATGGAGGAGTAAGCTGAGAGAGAATTCCTTTCTCTTTTAGGTAACCTAGGAACTCGGTACTTAAGTATTCACCACCTCGATCAGATCTTAGTGTCTTGATACTTTTGCCGGTTTGGTTTTCTACTTCATTCTTATACTCCTGCAATTTCTCAAAAGCCTCGGATTTATGTTTCATCAGATAAATGAATCCGTACCTTGAGTAATCATCCGTAAAAGTAATGAAATAGAAAAAACCACCTCTTGCATGTGTAGTCATTGGACCACATACATCGCTGTGTATGAGACCTAAGAGCTCACTCGCTCTTACTCCATGTCCAGTGAATGGAGTCTTTGTCATCTTTCCTTTGAGACATGATTGACAAGTGGCATAAGTTTGATATTCAAACGAGTCCAAATATCCTTCTCTATGTAACTTAGTCAACCTTGTCTCATTGATGTGACCTAGTCTACAATGCCATAAGAAAGCCTTATTTAAATCTGGAGACTTTCTTTTTAGTGTGTACTGGACATTGAAAATCTGGAGTTGGTTTATGACATATATACCATTATCCAGTGTACCGGACCCAATCAAACTATGATTAAGGTGGATGTTAACAACATCACTTACAAACGTGAAATCATAACCTTTATTTGATAACAAGGAAACTGATATGATATTACACGTTAAGCTAGGTACACAAAAACGGTTATGTAAAACCAAAATGTGTCCACTCGTCAATCCCAGGTGATAATCCCCTACAGACACAGCTCCCACGCTAGTTAGCAACCATCAGGGTCATATCACCATCCTTCAGCACTCTACGGTTTCTCAGTGCCTGCAATGAATTGCATATATAAGATCCTGATCCGGTATCCAATACCCAGGAAGTAGAGTTGATTGACAGACAATTCTCAATTACAAACACACCTGAAGTCGAAGCCACAGCTTGCTTCGGTCCCTGGTTCTTGGCGTTCCACGCCTTGCAATCTTTCTTCCAGTACCCTTTCCTATAACAATGGAAGCACTCATCCTGGGCCACTACTGGTACCGCAATCTTTTTCTTTCCCTTCGCTCCCACCTTACTAACACCTCCTCTAGGTTTGGTGGCGGCCTTCTTCTTCCTTCCTTTGGCCCTAGCCTTGGACCCGGAAAAAGAAGCACCTCTAACAAACATAGCGGGTGTTTTCCTTGCCTTCTGCAAGGTGCCCTCTGCACTCCTCAACATGTTAAGGAGTTCTGGAAGTTCAACTTCTTTTCTTTGAATGTTGAAATTCAGAATAAATCGGGCGTAGGTGGAAGGAAGGGACTGGAGAATTAAGTCTGTATGGAGCTCATTGTCCAAAGTCGTCCTAAGGTCTGCAAGCTCTTCTATATAGCCAATCATCTTTAGGACATGTTCTCCTACCGATGATCCGACGGCCAACCTCGCTGGAAACAAGTTCTTTGAGGTCTCGTATCTTGCTATACGATATTGCTCTCCATAAAGTTCCTTTGTATAGAGAAATATGGCGTCAAGATCCATATCCTCGTGCCTACTCTGATGTTCATTGTTCATCGAGGCAAGCACGATGCACTTGGCCTTCGCGCAATCATACACCCAGATTTTGCGGATTTTCTTATCCTCATTACTGGATTTTGGACCTGGGACTGCAGGTGCCTTAGCGGTGAGGACATACCCCAACTTGTCATAGGTCAAAGCCATTTTGACATTCCGCAGCCAATCTTTATAGTTTGGCCCTGTCAGTATATTTTTTTTAAAGGTAACTTAAGTCCAGTCATATTCAGGGTCGCTGCAAGTAGGAGAGAGAGAAGAAACACTTTAGCATGAAGCTCTTGCAAGTTTAGAGTGGTTTTTAATTTCTCTAAACTGGATGGCTCCCACTGTTTCTCGAATCCTTCCTCAAACCATAAAAGAAGAATTAGCCAGGACTATTCTCACCGTACGATACTTGCTTAACCGTTCAACCAGGACAGTGTCGATACTTCGAGGGAGGTTTTCCAACGCTTTCGCGAAGTTCCATAATTAAATAACCTCTTTTCTCTAGGGGCGTAGCCCCGCTGACACTTTTCTTGACACCTACTTGGTTTATAGTATTGATCGTTAAGTGACGAATCTCCTGATGAGTAGCATATACTCACAGTAGGATCGGGATCCAAATATCATCGTATGGTAATGTTGAAGGAATCATACCAACATTCATCAAACTCTAAATGGTATGCATCTCTTTGCAAATTTCAGTTTACTTAGAAATTCCCGATATAAATTTTTTCCCCATGCTCTTATGACCTTGGCGTTAGGTCAAAATGTCATAAGCACATGTCAAGTTCTACCCATCATTATCTTGTTAATTTTAACCCATCCGTACATATCCTTGATGTTCGGCCAAAATGATAATACGATTGCCCCAAACTAACTTATCTATCTATGCAACAAATGAATACCCAGTAGCTACCAAACACTATGCCTTGGCGTTAGGTCAAAATACATAGCTTGAATACTACCGAATACCCAAATGAAATGACGGAGGGCTATGAATGGTTTTGGCGAAACCGTGAACATAGTGAACTTGATATGACCGAAGGAACCTGATTGCTTTTAAAAGGAGTGGTTAAAGCTCCGCAATTAAAAATATCCTCTGTTTTAAAATAACCGAGTGGTTTCTTTTAAATTGTTCCAACGATTCAACTTTTGGTTTATTTTCTTTTCATTAATGATAATGCGTCCCATCATTAACCTATCATTGCAGAAAACAGCGAAAATACAACGTCCTCTTATGCCATCCGCATTCGCCACTGGGTCCTGTCATCACCCGTTAGGTTACTTAACTAACGACAGAGCGGAGGCTGCGCTAGTGCGGGTGTAAAACATAAGTGACGTCTAAATAGCTATCATATATATATATTGTACATTCGTCAGACGCAATAATAGGCATTCCAGAAAACAGATGAACATTATTGGATATGCAAGCAATCCGTGTTTCTTTTGAGCCTGCAACGAAAGACGGATTACACAGTTGTGATGAATAGCTATTACTCCACCCTAGACCCCTATGGGTATGACAAACTACCCGCCAAGTACCCGAAGTGAAGCGGTCTCCCTCAACAACGTGAGTAGGCCGCTAAACACTTCAAAGTACCCGGTAGTTTGTGCACCCCACCTTGGGTCTATCCTAGGAGCAAAAACAGTAAAATGAAATAATACAACGGATGCTACAACCGCAACCTAGATGTGCCCCGCAAAATAATATTACAACATATTACAATTACATTGAATGAATGAATATAACAACCCATCACAAACCCTGGCTAATCATCACAACAATCCAATACAGTTCATAACCACAAACAGTAAAATCCATTACAGAAATGTGCAACCCACTGCCAACCGACATACTAGCAGTTAGGGGAAGTTTACGAACACATTATACAGTTCACAGATATAATCTAATTAGCAAACATCGTATAATTTCGATTGATCAAACACTTTAGATTCTACTCCAAAACTTCTCTGTGCACCTGAGACTTGAGCAGAAAATAAACATTCCAGAAAAGTCAAAAACATCACAGAAGAATTACTGGGCAAAATTGGGCTGAATCGGCTTCAACTTGGCACCGGATCCGCTGCAGATCGATGGGATTGGCCGCGGTTCCGCGGCTGTTTGGCCGATTCATGCACCCAATTTTCTCCATAATCTTTATAATTCCCTGCTTGTAATTTTATAGGTCCCTAAAAAAATTTTAGGGCATGTTTTAAATTCGACAGAAACTTAGTGATATCGATGTCTTTTTCGGTTCGTTTTGCGTTCGAAATTCATACGACTTTGCTAATAAGTTAATTACTGTTTAGCGAGGCTCTGATACCACTGTAAGTCGATGTACAACACCCCACGAGTTGCGGGGAGGCGGAAATATGAAAAACGATCTTGTTCTATGAGTTAGCATCGACTAACCAAAGAATCTTTTCTAAACTATAACTAACACATGCATAGGAGTTCTTAACTACTATGAAAAGAGATTATACCTAGTGAACCTAGTCCTTATTTTCGTTATCCACCTCCTCCTCGGCCTCCTCTACGTAATAGACGATCCACCCAAGAGCTTCTATTCCAAGCTTCACCTCTAAACTTGAGGTAACTAGGTTTCTTTAGTTGCTAATCAAAGGTACCTAGGTGATATAGAGTGAGGTTATGGATTAATTAGTCTATCTAATCCTTGATCTCAACACATGAGAGTGGAGGATTAGGGTTTGAAGAGAGAGAGAGAGCTTGAGGAGAGAGAAGGTGAGCAAGAGAATGAGAACAAATAATGAACTCATTTGAATATATGAAGCATTATCTTTAATCAAATAAATAAATTAAATGATTTAACAACCATGCTTCATTTATTCATATGAGTGATTCATCTCATGAGTCATTAGATCAATTATTGAAGCAATAACTCCATGAATGAATCTCACAAATGCGTCATTAAAACAATAAATGCAAATGCCACCTAAACCCCATAGTCACCATCCTTCTAGAAACTTCTCGCGAAATTACGAGAACGTCCCTCCTATCCGTGAAAACACGGAAAAACTTTAGACTGTATAAATCCAATAACCCGATATTAGAATCTGCCTGAAACCAAAGCCGGCTAGTAAAAACTGTCCGAACGTCGTACGTGCGTAAACACACGTATGCGTCCGAACCCTTGTCGTAAAACCATACGACCTCTATATCGTTTCGCCTGGAGCAAGGAAACTCTCTGTGTGGGACTCTAAAGACTCGACTACTACGCTGACAGTGAGTTTAACCATAGACCGCAAGCGGCACTAGCTGTACGTAACGGTTCCCAGGTAGATGTCGATAAGAAGGCCGATGAGGAAACCCATCCGAACTCCTACTGAGCCTGATGTGACAATCTCCGTAAAGTCTGGTCTGTTCGTCTAAGACTATCGCATATCGGGCCTAGGGGGACGGCAAGCGTCAGTCCCCTAATAGCGGTATAAGTCATGTCGGAGCGTAGCCCATTACACCCTGAGAAACAACTGGAACTAACCAGTAAATCTCGCTTACCCTGGCCAGGGACTTTGCGTAATGGCTCTCTGACACAGCGCGATATCAACTCCCAATACCGGGAAAGACGAATCCTGTCTAACCGCCACTGCCTCCAAGTGCTCGGGACTGCACCCAACTGCTACCTGTTTGCATGACTTCTTTGAGCCGTGGTAGGGTAGCAATCTAAGAACAGTGGGACACACTCGAGGCGAAGTAGCAGTGTCAAGTGTGCGGACTATGCTGTACTCATGTCACCTGGGAACTGTTAACTGACGATGGGTATAATACCAACCAATAGTTCCCCGCGAGTCCTGTCCGGTGTACCCGTAACCCAACGAGCACCTGTATACTATCTCCAGTACGACGTACTGATGGCTGTGGGATAGACCATCTCCCCAACTGGGATGAGAAGCGTACACACCAGTTTACTCCGGAGTATCGATGCCCTGACTCGATAATCCTTCGACTAGGGACCTGGAAAAGGATGTGCTTGTAGACTACCCAGCCCCTACTTGTGTGACTGCTTGTAGTCAAGCCAGATCCTAAGGGCTCTATAAATAGGTATACTAACATATTAAGATAGAAAAACCATGTAGCATACTACCATGTTTAGCAATACTGTTATATAACTGTGAATATCCCAAGCTTCCATTAAGTAATATACAAACTAGTATGATACAATAATGGCCCCTAGGGCATATACACTAATAAATGAGAGTATGACCATGGAAACAAATAGAATCGAGGATCTCAAATAGATGTATAATCATGGATACGAAGAGAATCACAGATCTCAAAATATGTACATCCTAAGGTTTCTTAAGTGGAGTATCGTATCTGTCATGAACCGAAAAGTACGGAGCATGACCGACGCTCAAATTACGAAACTTCTCGAGACGTACGTAATCTAAGTAAGCAAAAACACAGAAATCCAAACCATAGAAGCCGTATAGTGAATGAAAAACCAATTGAAAACAAGTAGTTTTAATCAACATAGGCGGAAGTATGTATTTTTAAAATCTCAAGTATTTTCTGAAAATTTCGGCAGAGTCTCCATTGTAAATACTGGCCCCCTAACGGGATTCAACAAGAATAGTATACGAAATACAAAAAGGTCATCCCCAAGCGGGAGCTAGTTCTTCGTCAATTGACGGTCACAACCACGCAAACAATACAATATACAACGCCAAAGGGCGAGGATCAAAACTCAAAGAACCCAAAATCTGCATGAAAACCATAAAAATACAACGAGCGACTTTAAGGTCGAAAAATAACAGGTCTGTTTTTCTATCTCTCTCACATATACAATCTGGTTGATGGAGTTTCTAGATACAGCTGAAATAATGAATAAACAATGGTGGTCCTGATGCAGAGAACCCACCTGCCCAAGCAATCACCCGGAAGGAACAGTGTGCCAGCAAATACGCAACGAAACCTGTACGGTAAAACCTGTAAGGAACTGTGGCACAACGGGGTGAGTTGCCAACTCGTGAGTAGAAAACATCTACGAGTAGAAATCGCATGCATAACGCTATCCTAGGTCATATCAGGTAATATCCTCAATAAAATCCTGGTCCAACTATGTATAGTGTAATACTACATGCTCGTGTCAGTGCCTCAGATAGCAACATATCAGATATATGATATATGAATGCATTACGAATGTAAACAGAATATATCATGAATGAAACAACTGTTTTCTTTAATCAATGAGATTTCTATATGTATATCAATCAAGCATCATCAATGAATGCAACAGAGAAATCAGTGTCAAGCATCAACACAAAACAAAAGTCTTAATATCTCAATATCAAATCTCAATATCTCAAATCTCAAGTATCAATATCTCAGGCATCCGTATCATCTGCGGCATCGGCCCGCGGGCTCCGGCAGAATGGATCATCCTATAACCATCTCATGACTCCGGCCGGTATCCTCCGGATAACAGACGAGTCTAAATAATATCACCGGTAGGTAGTGCTCCCCTACCAGGCTCATCGAATACAACTCGAGCTTCTTGCCCCGGAGTACCATACCGGGCCCACCATGTACCCGAGACGGTTCATCCAACTCCTCGAATCGGGTTTCCAAATCCAACAGCAATCATGAAAACTCATGGTGAACGACTCATACATCACGAGAAAACCGCAATTTGCATTTTAAAATGATGATACTAAGCTTTTATTAAATTCTTGCGGTTTTCCCCCAAATCCAGAAATCTCATGTAAATATGAAATCATCAAAATCAGAATACAAATAAACAGTGAATACCGGCATAAATCTCCATAATACTGCATAACCAATCAATATATGGATGCATCTGATATCATGCAGTGAATGCAATAATTAAACTAGCATATGGAAACTATAACATATTACAACTATCAGCTAGCATGCTATGTCACTAGAATAGTATTTTCTAAAGTGGTACGTGACATGGCAATTACCAATGAAGATGTGTGTGAGCCGGCAAACGAGTGTACGTGGAGCATACGCGTCATCGGTAATGGTGCTGGTGTCCTAACAGCATGGTTTCATAATTACTATGTACAAAATAACATGCAATGAGGCGATAACAACATAATAAGGAAAATGAATAGTAAATAAAACAATAATATGCGGAACATGAATAATAACGTAACAACAAGGAATCTACCTTACTATACATAGATTATATTGTTTTGCCGTTTGAAATAGTACGAATCGTGGTGTTTGAAAATAAGGACTACGGTGTTTTTAAAGAAAAGATACGTCTTTTAAAATATCCATAGTATCCCTTGGTTTGTCTTTAAAATTTTCATGATTCGTCAGTTTTGAAAATAGGTATGACTCGGGTCCAGTCTGCATCTACTAGGTAAACTACAGGTCTAACTATCAACCAATCAAAAGGGGTACGGAAACCACCTACATTTGAGTCGATATATATCGGTTTATATAATAGTCGGTGATCCCGCCTCAATGGTATCCCATATGATACACCATCTGATATGACATCCTCAAATCAAGAGTGGGGATCTATCATCAATATATCGTTCGTACGGTAAATCCATCGTACGGCATCCCAAACTGGGTACGGGTCAATATCACATTTATCTTATTATTCATCTGGTGTCCTTATCATCACATCATGAATTAGGGGTACTAACCTACAGTCTAGTACAATCTGATAGCATCAACATATATGCAAATGCGTGTGTATGAAACACATCGCCTACCGATCCGCTATCATCACATTTCGCATCTCATAATACGATCCAAATCATATAACCGATCTCGTGGCATCAAGCCCAAACTCATCGACTCATCCCCAACTATCATCCACTATCCTCATTATCCATGTATAGGTATACGTGTATATATATATATATATGTATATATATAGTCCCATTTACGCACAAGTACTAAAATGCATGCAAGTGTGTGGGGGTGCGTGTATGCAAATCCTTACTCTAGGGTTTCGTGACTAAGAAATCCGCTAAAGTCCTTTCTTCAATTCTCGCTAACCCTAAACCCATAAGCTCCTAAGGCTTCTCTTGCTAGGTGTTCATATCTCATAATAACATATAAAAGTATATCGTTACCACATCACCTCATTCATCATAACTTTGCGGGGGTGCTATACGCCATCCACCCGACTTCCCAGTAGATATAAATCTACTCACCCGATCTTCGCTCGTTGGTACCGACGTCGCCACGCGCTTGCTTGTCGTCTCGAAGTCTTCATGAGGGTACCTACATATCATAATGCACCGTATCGCATTAAAGTCCGACTCATGACCAAATCGACCCACGAATCTCACATAAGTCAAAACCTATGGTTTGCTCTCTCTCAAATCAACCCAAAACCCTCGACATCGGCGTACAAATGCCGAGTGATCGAGAAAAACTCAAACGTACAAATCGTAGTTCCCAAAACTCACTAATTATAATATAAAACAAGGTTTAAATCATCAAAACATTAAAATAAATCAAATCAATTTATTTCCGAAAACCTAGAAAGCACTAAATTTTCGTTTTAATTCTAAACATGATGTTTTAACAAAACTAATGGCCATAATATCCACTAAATATCATAACTAAGTCATATAAACCATTACTAGATTTTATACTCATCAATTTTCATTGAATCCAAAATTCTAGTTTGCAAATTACCCAATTTTAACACTTTAAAAGCAACAATTTGTAAAGTAGCAACTAGATTAGTTTTAGCATTCCATTAACATGTTAGTATCCTCATTAAAACCATAATCAATTTATAAAAACCCTAACTAGATTTTAAATTTCATGTTTTCAATAATTTCTAAAAACCTAGATTACAAAAAAATGCTTAATTTGGACATTTTACATCTAACAATTTACATATTAGCAATTAGATTAGGTTTTGCATGTCTTAAGATCTTCTCTACTCCACACAACCATAATCCAAATACTCTAAACCCTAACTTTAGATTAACCCTTCACTTGAAAACCAAACTTTAAAATTAAACCATATTTAAACTTCTAGTTAGCTAGATTGAAGTAATTAGACAACATTTTGAGTAAAGGGTTAAGATTATACCTCACAATTTCAAGAGATCCAACATGAATCTAGCCTCCCAAACTTTCTTCTTTTCACCAATATCCATACAAGTATAGCCAAGGGAAAATGGGTAAGGGTTGGATTTTGAAATTAGTGAGGTTTTATTTGATTTTTCATGGAATTTTTGTGAAATTTGGAGAAGAAATGAGATGGGAAATGAGAGAAGGGGGCTGCTGAATTTCTGCAGCAGTGAGGAGGACAGAGAGAGTGTGGTGTTGGGTGTGGGTGAGAGAAAAGCCCAAGTAAGGAACCATATATCAACTATAAAGACCCGTGCTTTAATGTTTAACACCAATTTCTTTTCTTTTCTTTTCTTTGACCTTTGAAAGAGGGAAAATGGGCAGCAGCCCCTTTTCTTGGTCGGGCAGAAATTGTGGGGAGAGAGAGTGTGTGAGGGGTGAGTTTGGATGAGGGAAAAATGATAAATGTTATACCCCAATCTCCATTAACACTAATTCACTATTTAAGCCTTTTTCTTCGATATTTTCTAACACCGTTTGACTGTTTCATTTCATTTCAAAAACAATATTTCACATGTTAGTTTAGTGTGTCACGATGCACAAAATTTGTATTAACCCATTCCAATTTGTAATTTTACCTAATTAAATGTATTAGAGACGACTTAAAATAATATTAAAATAATTAATTTCGGAAAATTTTCCAGTAAATTAGAATTTTTATCAGTAGCTCAACAAACACAAAATACTAGCAATTATATAGCTAGAATATTAATATTTAATTTTATATTAAAAGATATTTGTATTTTGATTTTTACGGAAAACACCCGTTATTTTACCAATTTTTTCGAAATTTCACCTAAACGATTTTCAAAACGTTACAGTATCGTAAATATGCCACGGAACATATGTACGGTACGTCACCCTACTCAAGTTACATACTCCAACAATCAGGGTCAGCCTATGAAACGAAAGTTCGGGTCTAATACCCTTCCCGTTCAAGTCTAAGTTCCGTAAGGTCAAGCCTAGGTTCCGAAATACATACCCGCCTAGACTCCGCATGGTCAAACATAGACTCGAATCAAGGTTGAACCTAGCGCTCTGATACCAACTTTGTCACGACCCGAAATATTAGCACGTGGCCAGCACTTGAATCACGCAACGTCTAAAGGCGTAACGGAATTCAAGTAAGCTGAAACCCAGAAATCTAAACCTTTTTAAGAAAATAAAGAGGTGAAGTTTTGAAATAGAGGTATAATGAAATCGAGTTTTCATAAATGCTTGGAAAAAGGGACATAAATAATGCAAGTGAAATTTACTAGTTTGAAAACTGTAGGGTTACTAGGCACTCTTACAAGGGTCTATAAGGCATCAACCATGCCCGATTTAAAATTTAGATGTGCCGAACAACCCAAAGCGAGGATCTTTGCTAGATAATTAGGGTTAAACATGAAAGTAAACATCTTTACAACTAAGAGTGAGGGATTACAACCTTTGCAGTCCGCTCCTTCGCTTCACAAGCTCCGAGCAGCAGTCCCTTCGCCGCAATCCATGATCTCCCGGACTCAAGAGAAGCTCCACAACCCGAATGATCCATGCTAGCCTGTAGTCTTCCTTTTCAAAGATGATCTACCTTGAAGTTTTTTTAACTCAAGCTCTCACTCACTAATGAGGTGAACACCCTAATCTAATTGGCTAGATTAGATGAGGATGATGAAGTAGGATTTATGCTCTCTTTTATTATCAAATTCTCACACTAATCCATCACAAAATAAAAACCTAGAAAGCTTTTGTGAGCCCAAGGAAGAAGAAGAAGAATGAATATCATTTTGTGATGAATAATGAAATTGTAATAATGATTACAAATGCAACCATGGTTTAATATGCGAAGGTTAACCCATGTAGAGATTTAACCTAGGGTGAAGGGTTTGTGTTGGGTTAGAAATATCTAGCAAAATATCAACCATAATATCTTTGCTAGAAACAAAGTAAAACCTTATAGAAGTATCATGAAAGAGCTAACCCAAATCAAACCCTAACCATGTTTAATCTCCCCTAAACATGTTGCATTAGTAATCATAACATGTTGCAATATTATATATCACATATATAATATATATTCGTAACAAAAGAAAATAATATAATTAACATATATCGCATATATATCAATGTATTATCCGGTGAGAAAATGAATCAATAAAGAGAGCCAATATTAGATAATCTAATGTAATATATCACATATATAATTATACATTAAATTATAGAATCAACACTTGATCTGACAATCCGGCTATATCGTATATAACCGACTAATATATCATGTACCGATATATCGAATCAATACTTAATCCGATGACCCGGATGCTATCAAATATCGCGAGAATATAATACAGTATCTCATATCATATTATCCTCGGTCCTGCACATATCACATATGTGTTCCTACTCCGTTTTGCCTGAGTCAAGAAACCTCTGTGTAGGAATCTAAAGAATCGTCAATACGCCGGTAGTAGGTGATGATCTTATCAAACACCCACAAGCTGCAAGCGGTCAGCTAAACGTAACAGCCACCCAGGTAATGAGCGATCAGAAGATCAACAAACAAGCCTGTACATTCTTCTGTGAATCCAATCAGTAACAATCCCGTACAGTCCGGTCTCTTCGTCTGATATGTTCCATATCTAGTCTAGGGGTGGTATACGTCAGACCCCAGTAACCGATAAGTCATGTCGATGTGAGGTTCATAACAGGTCGAGAACCTACTGATAACACTTACCAGTAGTACTCAATATCCGCCCTGGCCAGGGACTTCCTGTTATAGCCAATCGAACACAGCACAACATCAACTCCCTATACCGGTTGAGACGAATCCCCTCCTATCGCTCATTGCCTCCATGTGATTCGGGACTGTACCCAAAAGCCACAGTTTTGCACGCCCTCTTGGACGTTGTATGATGGAAATCAAAGTACAGTGGGAATCACACAAGACTCCATGACGATCTCGGGTCTACAGACTAACCTGTACCAGTGTCACCAGAGAACTGCCATCTGACGTGAGGTATAATACCATCTGGGAGTTCTCGGCGAGTCCGTCCAGTGTACCCAGTCTCCACTGAGCACCCGTACACCATCCTTAATGTCAAACACCAATGGATATAGGATCATCCATCGCCCATCATATGGGTCAAGATGCGTATACGTTAGTTTACTCTGGTGTATCGATGCCCTGTCTCGATACAACCTCGACTAGGAACAGTTATAGGATGTACTCGTCGACTACCGTGGCCCCACTAGTATGATCCCATCATAGTCCCAGTAGTCGAGTACATATCCTAAGGGCTTTATCAACATGTGAGAGTAAGACTGTAAACTAATATAAGTCAACATGTTAAGATAAAGAGAAACCAAATAGCATACTATCATGACGAGCAAGAAAGTCCTCTTTATATATATCCAAGCATCCATTATAATATACATCATATGTACAACAATGTCCTCTAGGGAATATATATAACTAACAATCTCCCACTTGCACTAAGGCCAGCTGTTGTAGTATCTCATACCTACCATCCCGAATAATCTCTCAAACTGTATCTGGGGAATGGCCTTCGTGAGTGGATCCGCAGTGTTATCCTTCGTATCAACTCTCCTGACCTCGATCTCCCGTCGATCAACTATCTCCCTGATCAGGTGATACCGCTTCAGAATATGTCTGGACTTCTGATGGGACCTGGGTTCCTTGGCCAAAACCACAGCTCCATTGTTATCGCAATACAAAGGTATTGGATGCTCAATGGACGGAACCACACCAAGTTCAGTGATGAACTTCTTTATCCAGACAGCCTCTTTGGTAGCATCGTTGGCAGCGATGTATTCAGTCTCCATCGTCGAGTCTGCAACGGTATCCTGTATGGAACTCTTCCAACACGCCTCCCCTCCATTGAGGGTAAAGACAAATCCCGAGTGCGACTTAGAGTCGTCCTTTGTTGGATATATATGCCCTAGAGGCCTTCTTTGTATAGGATACTGGGATATGTATGTGCATAATAGTCTTGCTTAATATAATAGTACGCTATTTGGTTTGTCTTTATCTTAACATTTGATATATTTTGGGTAGTATTCATATATATATACATGTTGATAAAAAACCTTAGGATGTTTGCCTGACTTCCGGCGTTATGATGGCAGTCATACTAGTGGGAGCGGATAGTCAATAGGCACATCCTTTGATGTCCCTTGTCGCGGGAGTATCGAGACTGGGCATCGATACTCCAGAGTAGACTGGTGTATACATATCTAGACCCTGAGGAGGGGCGATGGATTGGTCCCGCAGCCATTGGTGGAGTGCACCTAAGATTGTATACAGATGCTCACTGGGTGTGAGTACACCGGACAGGACTCGCCGGGAACTGACTGGATGGTATTTATACCTAAGGTCAGATAGCAGTTCTCAGGTGACATGTGTGCATATAGTCCGTTGACTTAAAGTAGTCATTTGTCTCGTGTGAGTTCCCACTGTGCTTTGATTACTACCCTACCACGGTTCAAAGGAGTCGTGCAAACAGGTTTTAGTTGGGTACAGTCCCGAGCCACGTGGAGGCAGGGAGTGACTGTTAGGGATTCGTCTCTCCCAGTATAGGGAGTTGATATCGCACAGTGATCGGTTGGTCATTACCATAAGTCCCTGGCCAGGGCTGATTGAGAATTACTGATAGATTGATCAGTAGATTCTCGGATGGTAATAGAGCCATTCCGACACGACTTGTACGGTTATTAGGGGTTTGACGTTTACCACCTCCCTAGACCTTTCATGCGATACTCTTAGACGAACAGACCGGACTGCACGGATATTGTCACGCACAGGCTCAGTAGGAGTTCGGATGGGTATCCTCACCGGCCTTCTTATCGACATCTACCTGGGGACCGTTACGTACAGCTAGTGCCGCTTGCGGTCTGTGGTTAAACCCACCGCCATCGTAGTAGTCGAGTCTTTAAAGTCCCACACAGAGTTTTCCCAACTCCAGGCAAAATGATATAGAGGTCGTACGGTTTTACGACAAAGGGTTCGGACGAATACGTGTTTAAACGCACGTACGACATTCGGACAGTTTTTACTAGACAGCTTTGGTTTAAGCCAGATTCTAGTATAAGGTTATTGGGTTTATACAGTCTAATGTTTATCCGTGTTTTCATGGATGCGAGGGGCGTTCCCGTAATTTTCCGAGAAGCTTCTAGAAGGAGGGTGACTAAGGAGGTTAAGGTGGCATTCTCATTTATTGCAAATTGTGACTCATTAGTGTGATTCACTATGTCATTAATGCATCATTTATTGCTTAATGACTCACATAGTGAATCACTCTTATTGAATTAATGAAACATGGTGAATAATCAGTTATATTCATTTATTTGATAATTTATTATGTTTTCATATATTCAAGTGAGATGCTTTTCATTCTCATTATCATCTCCACCTTTTCTCTCCTCAAGTGCACTCCTTCTTCAAACCCTAATCCTACCACTCATGAGTTGAGACCAAGGATTAGGATAGACTTAACACTCCATAACCTAACTCTACATCATCTTAGTTACTTCGGTTAGCAACTAGAGAAACAAAGTTACCTCAAGTCTTGAGGTGTAGCTTGGATTAGGGTACTCGGGTGGATCTTCTATTACGGAAAGGGGGCCGAGGAGGACGTTGAGATCACAAAGACGAAGGACTAGAATTGTTTGGTATAATCTCTTTACATAGTAGCTTAGAACTCTATGGTTGTTGTTAATTATCGTTTAGCAAAGATCTTCGGTTAGTCGATGTACGCTTCAAAACAAGATCGTTTTTCATATTTCCGCCTCCCCGCAACTCGTGGGGTGTTGCACATCGACTTACAGTGGTATCAGAGCCTCACTAAACAATAATGAACTCACTTGCAAAGTCCTATGAATTTCGAACGCAAAACAAATCGGAAAAACACGGATATCATAAAGTTTCTATCGATTTTAAAATGAGGTCCTAAAATTTTTCAGGTTCCTCCAGAATGACCAGCAAGAAATATAAGAACACAGAAGAAAAATGGGCTCCTAAATCGGCCACTGACCCGCGGAACCGCCGCCGATCCCACCGATCCGCCGTGGATCCACGGCCGAGTTGGGGCCGATTCAGCCCAGTTTTCCTCTGTGCATCTTTTGTGATATTTTGTATTTTCCGGTCCTGTTTATTTTCTGCTCAGTTTTCAAATTTACAGAGAAGATTTGGAGTAGAATTTAATGTGTTTAATCGATCGAAATTATACGATGTTTTCTTGTTTGATTATATCTGTGAACTGTATTATGTGTTCGTAAACCTCCCCTAACTACTAGTATGTCTGTTGGCAGGGGGTTGCACATATCTGTAATGTTTTAACTGTTTGTGATTATGAACTCTATTGGACTGCTGTGATGATTAGCCGGGGTTTTGTGATGAGTAATTGTATTGATTCATTCGATGTAATTGTAATAAATTTTAATATTATTTTGCGGGGCACAACCAGGTTGCGGCTGTAACAACCGTTGTATTATTTCTTTTTACTGTTTTTGCTCCTAGGATAGACCCAAGTTGGGGTGTACAAACTATCGGGTATTTCGAATTGTTTAGTGGCCTACTCATGTCGTTGAGGTAGACCGCTTCACTTTGGGTACTTGGCGGGTAGTTTGTCGTACCCGTAGGGGCCTAGGATGGGGTAATGCCTATTCATCACAACTGTGTAATCAGTCTTTTCTTACAGGCTCAAAAGAAACGCGGATTGCTTGCAAATCCAATAAAGTTTATCTGTGATCTGGAATGCCTATTATTGCGTCTGACGAATGTACAATATCTATATATGATAGTTATTTAGACGTCGCTTATGTTTTACACCCGTGCTAGCCCAGCCCCCGCTCTGCCGTTAGTTAAGTAACCTAACGGGTGATGACGGAACCCCGTGGCGAATGCGGATGGCATAAGAGGACATGGTATTTTCGTCGTTATCTGTAATGATAGGTTAAAGATGGGACGCATTATTTTTTAATGCAAAGAAAAATAAAACCTAAACTGAATCGTTGGAACAATTTCTAAAGCCACTCGGTTTTCTTGAAAAAGCAAATTTTAAATGCGGAGCTTAAACCACTCCTTTTAATAAAAGCTATCTTAGTTCCTTCGATCAAATCAAGTTCATTACGTTAACGGTTTTTTGCCAAAAACTAGCCGTAACCCTCCGTCGTTTCAGATAGACAGCACATCGTATTCGTGCTATGCTTGTTGGCCTATGTCAAGGCATAGTGTATGGTAGCAGTGTGTTTGCCTATTTGTTGCATAGATAGATGTATTAGTATAGGACAGACGTACAGTCTTGTTGGCCTACGTCAAGGGCATGTACGATGACCTAAATTAATCAGGACAACGACGGGTAGAACTTGACTTGCGTCTTATGACTTGTTGGCCTACGTCAAGGTCTATAAGAGGTTGTGGTATAAAAATCACATCGGGAGTTTCAAACATAAAGGAAACTTGCAGATTTAGCATACCTTCTGGAATGTGGTGACTAGAGTGGCTTCCATCTAGTGCATCATACAATGATAGTTGGATCCCGATCCCACTGATGAGTAGGATTACTCTCGGGAAAAATTCTCACTTAACAATCAATGCTATAAACCAAGTAGGTGTCCAGAATGGTGTTAGAGGGGCTACGCCTCCAGGGAAAAGAGGTTATTTAATTAAGGAACTTCGCGAAAGCGTTGGAAATCCTCCCTCGAAGTACCAACACCAGCCTGGCTGAAAGGTTAAGCAAGTATTGTGACGTGTGATTAAATCCTGACTAGTTCTTCTTTTTGGTTTTGAAGAGGGATTTGAGGGAACAGTAGGAGCCATCATGTTTAGATAAACTAATAACCAATCTAAACTTGCAAGAAGCATATGCTGAGTGTTTTCCTTTCTCTCTCTCTAGCAGCTACCATGACAGGACTAAAACTATTACTTGAGAAAAATATACTGACCGGACATAACTATAAAGATTGGCTAAGGAACGTCAACATTGCACTGACTTATGACAAAGTAGCATATGTTACCACCGCTGTTCCTCCCCTTATCCCTGGACCAGATTCCTCAGTTATGGACAAGGAAGTTCTCAAAACTTGGGATCTGGATTGTGAGCGAGCTAAGTGTATCGTGCTGGCGTCCATGAACAATGAACTCCAGAAACAGCACGAGAGTATGGATATTGTATCCATCTTTCTCCATGTAAAGGAATTATATGGAGAACACTCCCTTATCGCAAGGTACGAGACCTCAAGGAAACTCTTCCAGATGAGGTTAGCTCCAGGATCGCCTGTAGGAGAGCACGTCCTCAAAATGATCAGCCTCATTGGGGAACTCGCAAACCTGGGATGCGTGCTAGAGAATGATTTGTATATCGACTTGATTTTGCAGTCCCTTCCCCCACACCTTCTCTCAGTTCGTGCTTAGCTTCAACATGCACGAAATGGAAGCTGATCTTCCAAAGCACCTCAAAATGTTGAGGGTAGCAGAGACCTCCTTGAAAAAGGAGAAGACCCCCATTCTGTATGTTGGACAATCATCCTCTTCTAAATCTAAAGCGAAAGCTAAAGGGAAGAAGAAGATGAAAGCCACAAAACCGAAGGGTGGGGTCAAGAAGGTGCAGGGAAAGAACAAGGCAGGAAGGGTGAAAGCGGATATAAACGAATGCCATTATTGTCACAAGCAAGGGCACTGGAAGAAGGACTGTATGGCCTTCAAGTCAAAGGACACGAAGCAAGCAGTTGCTTCTGCTTCAG
The DNA here is from genome assembly GCA_030015575.1 of Agapanthus africanus. Lineage (NCBI taxonomy): Eukaryota > Viridiplantae > Streptophyta > Magnoliopsida > Asparagales > Amaryllidaceae > Agapanthus > Agapanthus africanus. Next base: position 232,112,443 of record JASDDO010000010.1, read on the forward strand.
GTGTGTTCGTAATCGAAAATTGTCTTTCAGTAAACTCTACATCATGGGTACTTGATACCGGTTCTGGTTCTTAAATCTGTAATTCATTGCTGGATCTGAGAAATAGTAGAGTAATGGAGACAGGTGATATGACTCTCCGGATGGGCAATGGAATGCATGTAGATGCTGTTGCAATAGGGGAGTATCACCTAGGGTTGACTAGTGGGCACGTTTTGGTGTTGTACAGCTGTTTTTGTATTCCCAGTATGCTGTCTAATATTATATCAGTATCTTTGTTGTCTAATAAAGGATATAATTTTGCGCTTGAAAGTAATGTCATGAACATTCTCCTAAATCAAGAACTGATTGGGTATGGCACACTGGAAAACGGCATATACATAATTAATCAACATCGAATTTTCAATATTCAAAACACACTTAAAAGAAAGGCTCCATATTCAAATCAAGCCTTCTTATGGCATTGTAGACTTGGTCATATAAAAGAAACAAGGTTGACTAAGTTACATAAAGATAGATATCTAGATCCGTTTGAATATTCATCATATGCAACTTGTCAATCATGTATCAAAGGAAAAATGACCAAATCTCCATTCTCCGGACACGGAGCAAGAGCTACTGAACTCTTGGGACTTGTACACAGTGATGTATATGGTCCAATGTCTACGCATGCGCGAAGCGGTCACTCCTACTTCATCACTTTTACTGATGACTTCTCTAGGTATGGACATGTGTTCTTAATGAAACATAAATCAGAGACCTTTGAGAAGTTTAAGGAGTATAAAAATGAAGTAGAGAAACAAACTGGTAAAAGCATCAAGACACTTCGATCTGATCGAGGTGGAGAATACTTAAGTACCATTTTCCTTGAATACTTAAAAGAGAATGGAATTCTCTCTCAGCTTTGTTCGTGTATATGCCCTAGAGGCCATTACTGTATCATACTAGTTTGTATATTACTTGATGGAAGCTTGGGATATTCACAGTTGTATATACAATCTTGCTCGAAATGTTAGTATGCTACTTGGTTTGTCTCTACTTTAATATGTGCATGTGTTTCTTTTAGCATATCACTGATATACATATTAGTAGAGCCCTTAGGATCTTTGCTTGATTACCAGCGTTGTGATGGCGCTCACACTCGTGGGGGCTGGGTAATCCATAAGCACATCCTTATACAGGTCCCTAGTCGTTGGACTATCGAGACCGGGCATCGATACTCCGGAGTAGACTAGCGTATGTGCTTCTCATCCCAGCGTGGGAAACGGTCTGTCCCACAGCCGTCAGTACGTCGTACTTGAGATAGTATGCGGGTGCTCGTTAGGTTACGAGTACACTGGACAGGACTCGTCAGGAACTGTTGGTTGGTATTATACCTTTCGTCAGTTATCAGTTCCCAGGTGACATGAGTACAGCTTAGTCCGCTGACTTGACACTGTCACTTCGCCTCGAGTGTGTTCCCACTGCACTTTGATTACTACCCTACCACGGCTCAAAGGAGCCGTGCAAACAGGTAGTTTTTGGGTGCAGTCCCGAAGCACTTGGAGGCAGTGACGGTTAGACAGGATTCGTCTCTCCCGGTATTGGGGGTTGACATCGCGCTGTTTCCAGGAGAGCCAATACACAAGTAGTCCCTGGCCAGGGCAAGCGAGATATACTGGTTGGTTTCCAGTGTTATCTCATAGTGTTCTGGGCTACACTCCGACACGACTTGTACCGCTATTAGGGGACTGACATTAACCGCACCTTAGGCCCACCATGCGATGTATCAGACGAACAGACCGGACTGTACGGAGACTGTCATATACAGGCTCAGTAGGAGTTCAGATGGGGTCATCTCGTCAGTCTTCTTATCGGCATCTACCTGGGGACCGTTACGTACAGCTAGTGCCGCTTGCGGTCTGTGGTTAAACCCACTGCCAGCGTAGTGTCGAGTCTTTAGAGTCCCATACAGAGAGCTATTCGCCTTTAGGCAAAATGATTAGAGGTCGCATGGTTTTACGACAGGGTTCGTTCACATCCGCGCACTTGTGCACGTTTGCTGTCCGGACAGCTTATACTAGCGGGCTTTGGTTTAAGCCAGATCCTAGTATATTATTTGGGATTGGTTTTACCTCTTTGTATTCGTGTTTCTCGGATCAAGAATACTTGTGTGTATGCACAGTTGCTTGAGACAGAGGAAGAGGACTTTGATTAGGGTTAATGACCATTGTCATTTTATTAACCCTAATGCTTATGTGTGTATTATGGTTAATTGATATTAGTTTAATATAATTGTGCATGGTTATGGTTGTTGACCATTTGACATTCTTGACTTGTTGACCTAGGTTGACACTTTGACCATCATCATTTCATTTGGAAGATGCTCTTTAATCCTTGCAATTTGCATTAAAAATGAAATGATAATGGTCATGTCTTGATTAAGCCATGACAATTATCTCACTAATTATCTATTTACAATAATTCACACATATATGTGAGAATGCTTCATAATTCTCCCATTCTATCATATACTTTCTCTCTCTTGCTCTTCCTCTTCCTCAAACTCTCCCCTCTCATGTGTTGAGAAACACTTTAGCTTGAGAAAAACCTCTTCTTGATAATCTTTACTCTCATCTAGGGTTCTAGGATTAGCACTTCTAGCACCCTAGCTACTTCTAGCTTGAAGTTGAAGCCAAAGGTTGAGGCTTTCGGGTGGATCCTTCTTCGACGTGAGAAGACGACAAAGGTGATCCCTTTCTACTACTCCAAGGAGCAAGGAGAGAAGGACACAAAGCCCTAGGTATAACCATTCTACCCTTTAGCTAGTTTCTAGTTTGCTTTAGCTTGTTTTTGTTTAGCAAAGATCCTCCTTTGTCTAGTCCATGTTGCCTAGCTTGATAAAAATCCGATTTTTATTCCGTTTTCCGCCTCCCAGTATGCACCGGGGTGGGCAACGTGGACTTACAGTGGTATCAGGGCCTAACTAAACATAAACTATTTAGGTAGTAAAGTGTATAGAAGTTCGATCGGAAAAATCGCAAAACTACGACATGCAAAACCCAAGTTTCTGTTAAAATTTTTTCTGCTCAAAATAAAATAAATCTTACGTCAAAAATCATCTCAGGGTTTTGTGAAGAAAGCCACCAAAAACGATCTAGTGAATCGCTCAAAGCGACGCGGTTCCGCGGCAATAGCAAGCTATTGCCGCACAACCGCGGCCGAGTTGACTCTGTTCTGGGTCGAGTTTGGTGCAGTGTTCTTCTGACATGGTTTTGGGATTTTTAAGATGGTTTATTTGTGCCCAGGTTTTCCAGAAAAGAAATTTGTATTTGGGGGCCTATAAATCCGTATTTTTGATCGAACTTCACTACACTTTGACTAATGGGTTATGTCACGACCCGAGAGTTTCGACTCGTCACCGACACTTAACCACGCAACGTCTACAGGCGTAACGCGGCTAAGTAAGCCGAACCCAGAAATCAAAACCAAAAATTAAAGAGTGATTAAAACATTTTTGTAAAAACAGTCGTACATGTCTAGAAAACTTTAATTAATTTAGTAGAAATCCTTTTTAAGTTCAGGAGTTATAACTTTTATAATTTTGGCAACATTTCCTTTTTAAACATTTGTCCCGTAAGTCGGGTAAAAGCAAGGTGTAGCAGAAATAACAAGTGAAATAAATAAAGCATCCCAATATGATATACGACGCCGTAGCGAAGAATACACAGTAAAGCAAGGACAATATCACAAAAAGTAAGACGGCATAAAATAAAGCCGGCTCACTTGCGAGCTCGACACCAGAGTATAAAATCATACACATCGTCTTCACAACTGTCTCTAAGTCAATACAGAAAGGTAGATGGAGAGTACTAGATACATCAATAAACAACTGAAAGATAACAGATACCGTACAAAAACCCACCAATCAGCAAAAGGCTAACTCGCCTCAGCAATGGTATCTGTGCCAAAAGATGCGGTAAACAGCCAGCTGCGACTACTCCCAAGGGCAACCGGCAAATGCTGTAGTACAACGGGGGTGAGTTGCCAACTCGTGAATAGAGATAACATATAAAGGTGATCGCGAGCATGCACATATAGCGTGGCTCTACTAATGCCAGTAGATGATATCAATGCATGCCAAACAGTGGATGCAATAGTAATACAAGTGCTCTATCAGGTAAATACTACAGGATGAGATACATAGCAATCAATACTGAGCAAGGGATAAATAACATCTACATGGAATGTGTCAACATGGAAAACAATAGGCGGTGCCTCAAGCTGCACCCAAATCCCAAATATACTCAGGCGCCGGCACACCCATCGGCCCTCAACTCCTGTAAACCTCTGAGAAATCACGAGTGCCCAACATCGGCACCTAAAACATCATCAAATACCCGTGTCCAACATCGACACGCAAATCCTCATATATCGGGATCCGTCAGTCCAGATCAGCCCACAGGGTCAGTCTGCGGTGTCGGCCCTTGGCCCCGGCAGTACGGGTCATCCCGCATCCATCTCTCGACTCTGGCCAGTATCCTCCGGACAACTGCTAGGTCCAACCAATCACCGGTAGGTACTCGCCCACCTCCAGGCTCAATCGGCAAAACCCATCGATCATCTCGCCGAGGGGAACCATACCGGGCCGACCACGAACCCGCAAACGGAACATCCACTCCTCGAATCGGGTTTCAAGCACACGTCTCAGCACCGAGAAAAACGCATGGTGGACACACCAAAATATGATATCACGAGGTACCGGGTTTTCAAAATAGTGCATCTTTTCTCAAATATTTCCACGGTCCTCAAAACCAGAAATCACATGAAAATCCATCACCAATAAGTCAATCCAATGTGAGGTATAATGCAAATCAATCCATGGTATGGGTATAAGAGGAAAACCGCTTTTAAAATAATTCTCGTTCTCACAGATGTCATGCGGCTCCCAATTTCTAGAAAATCATAACCAATCATATGTAAGATGAACGACAACAATATAATCATGGCAGCTCTACAGTGAGTGTGGCATGGCAATTACTAACGGTGTGTGTGTAGCATGCAGAATCGTGCCCGTGCAACATAAGCCGTTGTAATAATGCAGTGTTCTATCAGTTCTAAGCATATATACATATATAAATATGGCAGGGAATGCAATATGCGATGACAATCCATGGTATGGTATATGCAATATATAACAATAAGGTCCTATCAGCCCTGACGCATAACGCCATGCGGGCGATATCCCCGTAGATATGAAATCTACTCACCGTGCCCCGCGCTAAGTGTATCCAACAACTTGCTTGCCTTTCTTCGCAGCGTCCGTCTCACTGGCTTGCGAACCTAGAATGACATAACATATATCACATATAAGCTCAATTTCACAGAAACGCGACATTACGGTCCAACTAGAAACCCGTGTCGCAAAACAATCGCGCGTGCGCGCGATACGCTAAAATGTGTGATCACGCACCTGAAACTACCCCGACGCGTCGCGATACGTAGGAACCCCAAACCTACTCACGTATCACGCGTGTCGCGAAGGTTTAGAAAAACGGCAAAATAGGTATTTGGTCCCAGATTTCTATACAGAGCTAAACTTACAAAAATATATATGTCACAGAACCCTACACACTAGCAGACACCTATAGGACCAAACCCCAACCCAAACCCTACCCATCTGGCCGCAAATTGTGGCCAGAACGAAGAAATTGGCGGCCACATGAAGGAGTTAGGGGGTCGGGTTAAATCTTGGGTATCAGCACCTACCCACTATACTGCAGTCTTCTCAATATCAAACTGAACTCATCGGGTCAAAAGCAGTTCCAGAAAACCTCAATTTTGCACAATACGATAAATTGCATCAATTAGGGAAACTGGTGGTATTTTAGTGCAATTGGGGTTAAACTAGGTTAATATGGTCTCAATAACCCACTAACAACCTACTGAAACTAAATCACACCAGATTAGCACAAGATTCCCACTAAACACCTCATATCGCACTAAAACGCACTAAAAACCACTAACCGATGCAAAACTACTCTAACCAAGAAAACTAGGGAGTAAGTTTAGGAAATATACCTCATACTTAACCCTAGGGAGCTGGAGGAAGAAGAAGAGATGAAGGGAAGGGGCTGCACTTGGTGCTGGTGCTGCTGCTGCTCACTGCTGCTGCTGCTACTGCCTCTGGCTGCTGCTGCTGCTTCAGGCTTCAGTTTGGTGCTGTTGCTGTGCTTGCTGCTGTGGCTGCTGCTGGGGGTTTGGGAGAGGTAAGTGTGTGTGTGAGTGTGTGTGAGATTTGAGAGAAACAAAGAAATGAGAGGAAACAATTATCACCCAATTGTCAACCCTCCTCTCTCTCTCTTCATTAATGGCAAGCATGGCTTGAGCCATGATACCCTCTCTCTCTCTCTCACAAGTCAACACCCAAAATAAATTCAAATTAAAGTAACTTTTAATTAACTACTTAAACTCACTTAAAAACCCAAAAGACTTAATCCCATGATTAACCCACCATGGTCACTAATCATGGTAAAAACTCATTTAAAAACCCTAGTTTACATGCACATGTGTGTGCAAGCCTAGGAAAATTTTAGAAAAATATTTATTAAATTAGGAAAAATATTTGAAACACAATTTGGTAAACTTTTTATTAAAACCCATTATTTAAAAAAATAATTAGTCACTGAACAAATCCTAAGGTGTTACAATCTCTCCCCCTTAAAGAAATTCGTCCCCGAATTTCAAAAATCTAACTACACGTACCTTCAAAAAGATGGGGATACGTCTTCATCATCTCGCTTTCGGTCTCCCAAGTGACCTCCTCACGGTTCTGACCACGCCAAAGTACCTTAACTGATGAGATGTCCTTCGATCTCAATTTCTTCACTTGTCGATCTAAGATCATCACCGGCTGCTCTGCATAGGAAAGGTCACGCTCCAGCTGGATCGTCGGGTGCTAAATCGCATGCGAAGGATCATGAAGATATCTGCGGAGCATCGAGACATGAAATACGGGGTGCACATCTGGAAAGCTGGGCGGAAGGGCTAAACGGTAGGCTACTGCACCAACACGCTCGAGGATCTCGAAGGGGCCCACATACCTGGGACTGAGCTTCCCTTTCTTCCCAAACCTCATCACACCTTTCATCGGGGAGACCCTCAAGAAAACATGATCACCAACAGAAAACTCAAGTCTGCGTCGCCGACGGTCTGCATAAGATCTCTGCCTACTCTGTGCTGCTCTCATCCTATCGCGAATCAACTGGATCTTCGCTGTCGTCTCCTCAACAATCTGTGGCCCTAAGATACTGCTCTCACTGAGCTCTGTCCAACAGGCGGGCGACCTGCATCTCCTCCCATAAAGAGCCTCAAACGGTGTCATCTGAATGGTCTCCTGGTAGCTGTTATTGTAGGAGAACTCTACTAAGGGTAAGTGATGATCCCAGCTACCTCCGAAATCCAATACACAAGCTCTGAGCATGTCCTCGAGAGTCTGAATGGTCCGCTCTGACTGTCCGTGGTTCTGCAGATGAAAAGCCGTGCTGAAACTCAAGCGAGTACCCAAAGCCTCCTGAAGCCTCTGCCATAGTCTACTGGTAAACTGGGTGTCTCTGTCGGACACAATACACGTCGGGACTCCGTGCAGTCGCACTATCTCGTCAATGTAGATCTGGGCATACTGAGTAAATCCGAAAGTCGTCTTCACCGGTAGGAAGTGAGCCGCTTTCGTCAAACGATCCACGATCACCCAGATGGAGTCATACCCCCGACTAGTCCTGGGTAGACCCACCACGAAATCCATCGAAATCTGTTCCCATTTCCACTCCGGAATGGGTAACAGCTGTAGCTCTCCCGCGGGCCTCTGGTGCTCATCCTTGACTTGCTGACAAGTCAGGAATCTCGACACGAAATCTGTGATGTCCCTCTTCATTCCGTCCCACCAATAAACATCTCTCATATCATGATACATCTTGGTGGAACCGGGATGGACGCTATATACCGATCGATGTGCCTCCTCAAGAATCTCGCGCCTCAGTCCCTCAGCATCTGGTACGCACAGTCTGACTCCAAACCGTAGTACCCCCTGATCATCGATCACGAACTCGGAAAATCTGCCCTGTCCAATCCGTGCCATGATCTCTGAACATCGGTGATCACTGAGCTGTGCCTCATGTATACGATCGATCAACTGTGGGCGTGCATGGACGTGCTCTATCTGTCCTCCAATCGGCGTGAACTCGAACTGTACTTGGCTGTCGCATAATATCTGCCAATCTGCTGACGACTGCCCCTGTACTGCGCTCAAACAAGATAGACTACTCCGGGGCCTCCTGCTCAAAGCATCTGCCACCACATTTGCCTTGCCCGGGTGATATATGATCTCGCAGTCGTAATCCTTCACTAACTCCATCCATCGGCGCTGTCAAAGGTTCAGGTTCCACAGCCGAAATATGTATTTCAGACTCTTGTGATCCGTGAATATCTGGCACGACTCGCCGTATAAGTAATGTCGCCAGATCTTAAGTGCGAAGACCACTGCAGCCATCTCCAAATCGTGAGTGGGGTAGTTCTGCTCAAGTTTCTTCAATTGTGGCGAGGCATACGCGATCACCCTGTCATGCTGCATCAGTACGCACCCCAGCCCTACTCGAGAAGCATCACAAAAGACCACAAATCCGCCCGATCCGGAAGGTAAAGATAACACCGGTGCCGTCGTCAGCCGAGTCCGCAACTGCTGAAAACTGTGCTCGCACTCCTCCGTCCAATCGAAAGGAACTCCCTTCCGGGTCAACCCGGTCAATGGTGTAGCAATACGGGAGAAGTCCTGCACAAAACGCCTGTAGTAACCGGCCAACCTCAAAAAGCTGCGAATCTCCGTCACCGATGTGGGTCTGGGCCAACGCTGAACGGCCTCGATCTTCCTCGGGTCTATATATATACCGTCTCGTGAAATCACGTGTCCCAAGAAGTCTACGTTGTCCAGCCAAAAAGCACACTTGGAGAATTTCGCATAAAGCTGGTGCTCCCTCAAGGTCTGCAATGTAATCCGCAGGTGCTGCTCGTGCTCCTCACTACTCTGGGAATACACCAAGATATCGTCAATGAAGACTATGATGAACAGATCCAAATATGGCCGGAAAATACGGTTCATCAAGTCCATGAATGCTGCTGGCGCATTGGTGAGTCCGAACGACATCACCAAAAACTCGTAATGGCCGTAGCGCGTACGGAAAGCTGTCCTGGGAATGTCCTCCTGTCGAACCCGCAGCTGATGATAGCCCGATAGTAAATCGATCCTCGAAAAGTACCCTGCCCCCTGAAGCTGGTCGAACAAATCATCGATGCGCGGCAAAGGATACCTGTTCCGCACTGTCACCCTGTTCAGCTGGCGGTAGGCGATACACAGACGCAAACTGCCGTCCTTCTTCTTGACAAACAGGACTGGAGCACCCCAAGGAGAAACACTGGGTCGAATAAGTCCCTTATCCAGCAAATCTTGCAACTGACCCTTCAACTCTCGATGTTCCGCCGGGGCCATCCGATAAGGCGGCATGGAAATAGGCCCCGAGCCAGGAACCAAATCAATACAGAAGGAAATGTCGCGCTCGGGCGGTAGCCCAGGAAGCTCGTCAGGGAACACATCAGGAAACTCGCTAACAACCGGAACCTGATCCAATGGAACCTGTGTAGCACTAGCATCGAAAATATAGGCGAGAAATCCCTGACATCCCTTCCTCAAAAGCTGTCCAGCGCGAAAAAACGAAATCACACTTTGAGGGGAGGCACCACGGTCCCCCAACACAACAAAAACCGACTCACCGGGAAAGCAGAATCTAACTGTCTTCTCACGGCAGTCCACAGAAGCATAGCACGTGGCTAACCAATCCATGCCCAAAAGAACGTAGAAGTCCAACATCTCCAGAAGGATCAAGTCGACAGGCAACTCCCTCTCGCCAATACAGACGGTACAGGATCGGAACACGTGCCTAGCTACAAACAACTCTCCCACAGGAGTGGTCACCACAAGCGGCTGATCAAGCAAACCGGACTCTCTACCCAAACTCGGCACAAAGTGTGTGGATACGTACGAGTGTGTGGATCCGGGATCGAACAATACATGCGCATCAACTGTACATACAGGAAGGATACCTGAAACGACCGCATTAGACGCCTGCGCGTCCTGATGCGTCAAAGCAAAAACCCGTGCCTGTCCACCACCTGTAACTGACTGCCCTCTGCTTCGGTCATCTCGTCCTCCTGAGCAACTCCTCCACGGCCATGACCCCGCTGTGTATGAGTCTGGCACGGAGCAACGGTAGGTACAACGGGCAACGCCCTCTGGGGTGGTGAAGGTGGTAAAGTAACATGTGGTGCTGCCGCCTCCCTCCGGTGTGTCTCGGGACAATCCCTAACGAGGTGAAGTAGGCTGCCGCATATAAAGCAACCCCGCGGCGACTGCTGACTCTCTCGTGGATGTGAACTAAACATCTGGCTCCGTCCCGAATCTCTGCCACTCCCCGTACCTGGGCGATACCTGTCGCGGCGTCTGAATATCTGTCTCCGTGCGGATATACCAGTACGAACTCTTTTCGGCTCTGGGACTGCCGAAGTCTCAGCAAGGTGCTCCTCGACTACTAGGGCTGCGTCTACAGCTGCTGCATATGTCTCGTAGTGCTGCGCGCTGATCGCGAGGAATAGTGGTGTAAGCAAGCCTCGAACAAATCTCTTGACTTGCAACTCCTCAGTAGCCACCAAATATGGGGCATAGACTGCCAACTCTGTAAACAGCACGTCATACTCTACCACTGTCATCCCTGGTGTCTGGCGCAAGGACTCAAATCTGCGTGCTCGGGCATCCCTAACACTCTGGGGAAGGAAACGGGCTAGAAATACTGTCACGAACTCCGTCCAGGTCATAGGAGGAAGACCTGCTGCTCTGCCCTTCTCAACTGAATCACACCACTTCTGCGCAAGACCTTCTAGACGAAAGCTCGCGAACTCAACCCATCTCGTATCTGCGCATCTGAGGGAACGGCATATCCGGGCCATCCTGTCGATGAAAGACTGTGGGTCCTCGGCTGTATCGGTGCCTGTGAAGACTGGAGGCTTCAGCCTCATGAACTCTGATAGCGATACTGTAATCACCTCCGTGGCTGCAGGGGCAACTGGCTGTGCGGTAGGTACCATCGCGGTCTCTGGAACAGGTAGAGCTACCTCTGGTCGCTGGGCTCGAAGCGTCTCAACTAGCGATCCTATCATCTAGCGCATCACCTGCATGCTAGATCCCACCGTCTGGCGCATCTCCTGCATACCAGCCCCTAGCGTGGCGATCTGATCTGTCACGGCAGGAACAGCCTGCTCGGGTACAACGGGTGCACTACCCGGATCAGTCCTTGTCTCGGACGAGCCAACTCGAATCTCGGCCCTCGCGGCCGCTCTCTGTGCCCTCGTAGTCTTTGGCGGCATAGTGGCTGAAAGAAAATTAGGATTCGATAAGAACGCGGAAATCGAATCGCAGGAATGTATGTATTCGAGAAGGAATTTAAATCAACAAGTCCTAAGGTCGCGTAGGCGGAGTACCGTGTCGTGAGCATGCCGCGGAACATACACACGCTACGCTACCCTGCTGCAGCTACCTACTCCATCATACCAGGGTCATCCTACACTCCGAAGGTAAAACCTATGCTCTGATACCAACTTTGTCACGACCCGAGAGTTTCGACTCGTGACCGGCACTTAACCACGCAATGTCTACAGGCGTAACGCGGCTAAGTAAGCCGAACCCAGAAATCAAAACCAAAAATTAAAGAGTGATTAAAACATTTTTGTAAAAACAGTCGTACATGTCTAGAAAACATTAATTAATTTAGTAGAAATCCTTTTTATGTTCAGGAGTTATAACTTTTATAATTTTGGCAACATTTCCCTTTTAAACATTTGTCACGTAAGTCGGGTAAAAGCAAGGTGTAGCAGAAATAACAAGTGAAATAAATAAAGCATCCCAATATGATATACGACGCCGTAGCGAAGAATACACAGTAAAGCAAGGACAATATCACAAAAGGTAAGACTACATAAAATAAAGCCGGCTCACATGCGAGCTCGACACCAGAGTATAAAATCATACACATCGTCCTCACAACTGTCTCTAAGTCAATACAGAAAGGTAGATGGAGAGTACTAGATACATCAATATACAACTGAAAGATAACAGATACCGTACAAAAACTCACCAATCAGCAAAAGGCTAACTCGCCTCAGCAATGGTATCTGTGCCAAAAGATGCGGTAAACAGCCAGCCACGACTACTCCCAAGGGAAACCGGCAAATGCTGTGGCACAACGGGGGTGGGTCGCCAACTCGTGAATAGAGATAACATATAAAGGTGATCGCGAGCATGCACATATAGCATGGCTCTACTAATGCCAGCAGATGATATCAATGCATGCCAAACAGTGGATTCAATAGTAATACAAGTGCTCTATCACGTAAATACTACAGGATGAGATACATAGCAATCAATACTGAGCATGGGATAAATAACATCTACATGGAATGTGTCAACATGGAAAACAATAGGCGGTGCCTCAAGCTGCACCCAAATCCCAAATATACTCAGGCGCCGGCACACCCGTCGGCCCTCAAATCCTGTAAACCTCTGAGAAATCATGAGTGCCCAACATCGGCACCCAAAACATCATCAAATACTCGTGTCCAACATCGACACGCAAATCCTCATATATCGGGCTCCGTCAGTCCGGATCAGCCCACGGGGTCCGTCTGCGGTGTCGGCCCTCGGCCCCGGCAGTACGGGTCATCCCGCATCCATCTCTCGACTCTGGCCAGTATCCTCCGGACAACTGCCAGGTCCAACCAATCAGCGGTAGGTACTCGCCCACCTCCAGGCTCAATCGGCAAAATCCATCGATCATCTCGCCGAGGGGAACTATACCGGGCCCACCACGAACCCGCAAACGGAACATCCACTCCTTGAATCGGGTTTCAAGTACACGTCTCAGCACCGAGAAAAACGCGTGGTGGACACACCAAAATAACATATCACGAGGTACCGGGTTTTCAAAATAGTGCATCTTTTCTCAAATATTTCCACGGTCCTCAAAACCAGAAATCACATGAAAATCCATTACCAATAAGTCAATCAAATGCGAGGTACAATGTAAATCATGTAAGTCCATATTGCGACCCCCGGATCTTACGGGGAGGAGGAAACGGTATAAAAACAAATTTTTATCGCAAGAGGCAACATGGACTAAACAAGGTCGGGATCGTGTCTAAACTAAACTAGCAAACTTGCTAAAGAGACTTAGCTACTCGGATGAAAGTTATACCTAAACTTGAACTCCTTCTTCTTCAAGCCTTGTAGAGGTTGATGGTTCTTGCCTCGTAGCCTTCTTCCGTCGAAGATGGATCCACCTCGAGGGTTCAACCTTTGGGCTCTTCCTCAATCTTTGAGTGAACTAGGGTTTCCGGCTTGCTAAAACTTGAACCTAGAATGAGTAGAGAGTGTCTAGGGGTTGTTTTCTTTTCAAGGTGAAGGATTCTCAACACATGAGAAGGAATCACCTTGAGCTTGAGGAAGAAGAAGATGAAGTGAGGAGAGAGAATGGATATGAAAGAATGAGCTCTTTTCTTTTGCAACCATGACTAAAAGAAAAGGAATTATCTAATTAATAATAATAATTCAAAAATGAAATAGTTGATGGTTGTATTTACAATGACCACTATCATACTTTCAATAAATGAGTGTAAGCATGAATCAAGGAGAATCCTTTCAAAGCATGATGGTGGTCAACATTCAACCATGGTCAACAAGTCAACCATGGTCAACAAGTCAACAAAATCAACCATAACAATATTTCATTTAATTACTATTATTAATTGATATTTCATAAATCTATTAGGGTTTGGAAAAAGACGACTGTAAACTGTGCATACGCACCCGTTCCGAAACCCTAATGAAAAACCTCATCCTCCGCCTCAAGCAACTGTGCATACACACCTGCATTCTTGTTCCGAGGAACATGAATACTGAGAGATAAAAAGCAACCCCAAAACATATACCGGTATCTGACTCAAACCAGAGCCAGCCAGTAAAATCCGTCCGGACTCCAAACGTGCACAAGTGCGCGGATGAGAACGAACCCTGTCGCAAAACCATGCGACCTCTACTCTGTTTTGCCAAGAGGCGAATACCCTCTGTGTGGGACTCTAAAGACTCGACACTACGCTGGCAGTGGGTTTAACCACAGACCGCAAGTGGCACTAGCTGTGCGTAACGGTCCCCAGGTAGATGTCGACAAGAAGGCTGACGAGGTGAAACCCCATCTGAACTCCTACTGAGTCTGAATGTGACAGTCTCCGTACAGTCCGGTCTGTTCGTCTGATACATCGCATGTCGGGCCTAGGGGGCGGTAAAACGTCAGTCCCCCAATAGCAGTACAAGTCGTGTCGGAGTGAAGCCCAAAACACCGTGAGATAACACTGGAAGCCTACCAGTATGTCTCTCTTGCCCTGGACAGGGACTACTCGTGTAATGGCTCTCCTAGACACAGCGCGATGTCAACCCCCAATTCCGGGAGAGAAGAATCCTGTCTAACCGGCACTGCCTCCAAGTGCTTCGGGACTGCACCCAACCACTACCTGTTTGTACGACTCCTTTGAGCAGTGGTAGGGTAGTGATCAAAGTGCAGTGGGAACACACTCGAGGCGAAGTGCCAGTGTCAAGTCAGCGGACTAAGCTGTACTCATGTCACCTGGGAACTGATGACTGACGATAGGTATAATACCAACCTGTCAGTTCCCGACGAGTCCTGTCCAGTGTACTCGTAACCCAACGAGCACCCGTATACTATCTCCAATACGACGTACTGATGGCTGTGGGACAGACCATCTCCCACACTGGGATGAGAAGCGCATACGCTAGTCTACTCCGGAGTATCGATGCCCTGTCTCGATAGTCCTGCGACTAGGGACCTGTATAAGGATGTGCTTATAGATTAACCAGCCCCTACTAGTGTGACTGCCATCACAACGCTGGTAATCAAGCAAAAGATCCTAAGGGCTCCACTAATGCGTATAAGTGATATAGTAAAATAAACACAAGTACACATTGAAGTAGAAACAAACCAAGTAGCATACTACTATATTGAGCAAGATTGTTTATACAAGGTGAATATCCCAAGCTTTCATTAAGTAATATACAAACTAGTATGATACAGTAATGGCCTCTAGGGTATATACACTAACAATCTCCCACTTGCACTAAGGCCATGTACTGGCGTATCGAAGACCTATCATCTCGATCAGCCGCTCGAACTGAGTCTGGGGTAGGGCCTTGGTGAATGGATCTGCAGTGTTCTCTTCTGAAGCAACCCTCCGAACCTCGATCTCCTTGCGATCCACGATCTCCCTGATCAGGTGATACCGCCTCAAGATGTGCCTGGATCTCTGATGGGACCTGGGTTCCTTCGCTAAAGCTATAGCCCCGTTGTTGTCGCAATACAGAGGTATTGGGTCAACAATGGACGGAACCACCTGAAGTTCTTTTAAGAACTTCCTCATCCAGACAGCTTCTTTTGCGGCATCAGAAGCAGCAATGTATTCCGCTTCCATAGTCGAGTCTGCAACGGTTTCCTGTTTGGAGCTCTTCCAACACACCGCCCCTCCATTGAGGGTAAAGACAAACCCCGACATGGACTTGGAATCATCCTTGTCACTCTGGAAGCTGGAGTCAGCAAAGGCCTCGATCTGGAGGTCTTTTCCGCCATACACCAAGAACATCTCCTTAGTCCTTCTCAGGTACTTGAGAATGTTCTTTACCGCTATCCAGTGTTTCTCCCCAGGGTTTGACTGATGCCGTCTTACCACACTCAGTGCATAAGCTACATCCGGTCTGGTACACAACATCGCATACATTATAGAGCCTATCGCAGAAGCGTAGGGTATAATAGACATGCGATCCCTCTCCAAATCAGTCTTGGGAGACATCTCTTTAGAGAGGGTGATCCCGTGACAAACCGGTAGGTTACCGCGCTTGGAATCTTCCATACTGAATCTCTTCACTATGGTGTCGATGTACCTGGACTGAGAAAGTCCTAATATCCTCTTGGATCTATCACGATGGATCCGGATCCCCAGGATGTATGAGGCATCACCCAGGTCTTTCATGGAGAACCTGTGTGACAAGAACCCCTTGACAGATTGTAGCATAGGAATGTCATTTCCTATTAAGAGAATGTCATCCACGTATAAAACGAGGAATACTACAGTTCTCGCTACAAATCTACTATAGATGCATGGTTCATCTGGATTTTTGATAAAGCCAAATTCCTTGACCGTCTCATCAAAACAGATGTTCCAACTCCGCGATTCCTGCTTTAGTCCATAGATGGACTTAAGCAACTTGCACACCTTTCCGCTGCTCCCACTCTGAATGAAACCCTCTGGCTGATCCATATAGACACACTCCTCTAAATTTCCATTCAGAATAGCGGTCTTTACGTCCATCTGCCAAATCTCATAATCGTGGAAGGCAGCAATGGCAAGAAGGATCCGAATGGATTTCAGCATAGCCACTGGAGAAAAGGTTTCGTCATAGTCCAAGCCAGGTCTTTGACGGAAACCCTTTGCTACAAGTCTAGCTTTATAGGTCTCAACCTGTCCATCTACACCAATCTTCCTCTTGAAGATCCACTTGCATCCTACGGGTTTTATCCCGTCTGGAGCAATGTCCAACGTCCATACTTTGTTGGTGTACATGGACTCCATTTCGGTCCGCATTGCATCCAGCCATTTTACCGAGTCAACGCTCTGAACGGCCTGCTGGAAGCTAGTAGGCTCATCATAATCTATGATGCAATCCTCTCGATCCCCGTCTATGAGAAAACCGTAGTATCTCTCGGGCGGATGAGACTGTCTACTACTCCTGCGGAGCGGCATAGGAATGTCCTGTTCTTTTGAACTTACTGGCTCTTCCAAGCTTTCAGTAATAGCTTGTGGTTCTGGAATTTCTTCCAGTTCTATTGCGTTCCCACTTATCTGAGTTTCCAAAAACTCAGTTTCCAAGAAGCGGGCATGTTGAGAAACAAAAACCTTTTGTTCCTCAGCGGAATAGAACAGATACCCCCTGGAGTTCTTTGGGTATCCCACAAACTTGCACTGTACTGATCGTTCCTCGAGCTTGTCCGCATGCTGCTTTTTTACAAAAGCTGGACATCCCCATATCTTAAGGTACTTAAGACAGGGTTTCTTCCCACTCCACATCTGATATGGAGTGGTAGGCACAGTCTTGGTGGGAGCCTTGTTCAAGAGATATGCAGCTGCTTCTAGTGCATAGCCCCAGAAAGATCGCGGTAACTCAGCCTTACTCATCATGGAACGAATCATATCCAATAGGGTTCGATTCCTCCTTTCCGATACACCGTTATGTTGCGGAGTGTATGGAGGAGTACGCTGAGAGAGAAATCCATTCTCTTTTAAATAGTCCAGGAACTTGGAACTCAAGTATTCTCCACCTCGATCCGATCTTAGAATCTTAATACTTTTGCCTGTTTGTTTTTCAACTTCATTCTTGTAATCCCGAAATTTCTCAAAGGCCTCGGATTTGTGCTTCATTAAGAAGACATGTCCGTACCTAGAGAAATCGTCTGTGAAAGTAATGAAGTATGAATAACCGCTTCTCGCATGTGTAGACATTGGACCACACACGTCACTGTGTATGAGTCCCAAGAGCTCGCTCGCTCTTTCTCCGTGTCCAGTGAATGGAGTCTTTGACATCTTTCCCATGAGACAAGATTCACAAGTGGCATAAGACTGATACTCGAACGGATCCAAGTATCCTTCTTTATGTAACTTTGTCAACCGTGTCTCATTGATGTGACCCAGTCTACAATGCCATAAGAAAGCCTGATTTATATCTGGAGACTTTCTTTTGTGTGTATTCTGGACATTGAAAATCTGTGGTTGGTTTAATACGTATATACCATTGCTCAATGTACCTGACCCAATCAGAACTTGATTAAGGTGAATGTTTACAACATTACTTACAAACGCAAATTCATAACCTTCTTTTGAAACCAAAGATACAGAAATGATATTACAAGTTGCGTTGGGTACAAAAAAGCAATTACGCAAAACCAAAACATGCCCATCTGACATTCCCAGGTGATAGTCCCCCACGACTTTAGCATCCATGCTAGCTCCGTTTGCAACTCTGAAGGTCATGTCACCTTCCTTCAAAAACCTACGATTTCTCAACGCCTGTAATGAATTACAGATATGAGATTCTGATCCGGTATCCAATACCCAGGAAGTAGAGTTTATAGAAAGACAGTTTTCAATAACATACACACCTGAAGCTGAAGCCGCAACCTGCTTCAGTTCCTGTGTCCTGGCCTTCCAAGCCCTGCAATCTTTCTTCCAGTGTCCACTCTTGTGACAATAGAAGCATTCCTCTTTACCCACAAGCTTCCCCGCAATCTTTGTTGCCAATTCTTTTCCCTTCGTACCCACTTTACTAACACCGCCTCTTGGTTTGGCGGGGGCTTTCCTCCTCTTTCCCTTGGCTTTCGCCTTGGACCTAGAGGAAGAAGATCCTCCTACAAACAAAGCGGGTGTTTCCCTACCCTTCTGTAGGGTGCCCTCTGCGCTCCTCAGCATGTTGAGGAGTTCTGAAAGTTCAACTTCCTTTTCTTGCAAGTTGAAATTCAGTATGAACTGGGCGTAAGTGGATGGAAGGGACTGGAGAATTATATCCGTATAGAGTTCACTGTCCAACGTGGTCCCAAGTTCCGCGAGCTCCTCAGTGTAGCCAATCATCTTAAGCACGTGGTCCGCTACCGATGATCCGACGGCCAACTTTGTCGAAAACAACTTCTTCGACACTTCGTATCTTGCGATACGAGACTGCTCTCCATACAGTTCTTTTGTATGGAGAAATATGGATTCCAAATCCATATTCTCGTGCCTCCTCTGATGATCATTGTCCATCGAGGCAAGTACGAGGCACCTGGCTTTCGCGCTGTCAATTTCCCAAGTCTTACGGATTTCCTTATCCGCGACGCTGGAGGTGGGACCTGGGACGGGGGGAGCTTTGGTGGTAAGAAGATACCCCAGCTTGTCGTAAGTGATTGCCAACTTGACATTCCTGAGCCAATCTTTGTAGTTTGGCCATGTCAATATGTTTTTATCTAGAAGTAACTTAAGTCCAGTCATTTCGATTTGGTCGCTGCAGGGGGGAGAGAAGGAACACTTTAGCACGATGCTCTTGCAAGTTTAGAATGGTTTTTAATTTGTCTAAACAGGATGGCTCCCACTGTCTCTCGAATCCCTCCTCAAACCATAAAGGAAGAATTAGTCAGGATCAATCCCACCGCACAATACTTGCTTAACCGTTCAGCCAGGCCAGTGTCGGTACTTCGAGGGAGGTTTTCCAACGCTTTCGCGAAATTCCTTAATTAAATAACCACTTTTCCCTGGGGGCGTAGCCCCGCTAACACCTTTCTAGGCACCACTAGGTTTATAGCATTGATCGTTTAGTGAAAAATTTCCCGAGGAGTAGCATATACTCACAGTAGGATCGGGATCCAAATATCATCGTGTGACGAAACTGAAGGAATCCTACCAGAATCACCACACTCCAAATGGTATGCAAATCTAGTAAGTTTCAGTACTTATGAAACTCCCGATGTGGATTTTTGCCCCATGCTCTTATGACCTTGACGAAGGTCAACAAATCATAAGTCACATGTCAAGTTCTGCCCGTCATTATCCAGGTTAATTTGAACCCACCCGTATATACCCTTGACGAAGGTCAACAAGGCAATACGACTGTCCCAAACCACCACATCTATCTATGCTACATATGAACACCCAACAGCTACCAATCTCTATGTCTTGACGAAGGTCAACAAACATAGCTTGAATACTATTGAACATTCATACGAAACGACGGAGGGCTACGAATGGTTTTTGGCGAAACCGTGAACGTAGTGAACTTGAAATAATCGATGGAACGAGATAGCTTTTAGAAGGAGTGGCTCAAGCTCCGCATTTAAAAGTTAGTTTTGAAAAGAACCGAGTGGTTTTTCGAAAGTGTTCCAACGATTTTAACTTGGTTTATTATCTTGCATTAGTTCTTTTAATGCGTGATATTCTTGCATTAGTACTTTTAATGCGTCCCATCATTTAATTCCTACCATTGCAGAAAACAACCAAAATATGACGTACGCTTATGCCATTCGCATTCGCCACGGGGTCCCGTCATCACTCGTTAGGTTACTTAACTAACGACAGAGCGGGGGCTGGGCTAGCGCGGCTGTAAAACATAAGCAACGCCTAAATAGAAAGCAATGATAGACATTACAGATCACAGATGAATACATTGGATATACTAGTAATCCGCAATCCTTTCGAGCCTGGAACGAAAAGCGGATAACACGGTCGCGGTGAATAGCCAATTACCCCACCCAAGACCCCTACGGGTGCGGCAAACTACCCGCCAAGTACTCGGCAGTTTGTGCACCCCTCCGTGGGTCTATCCTAGGAGCAAAAACAGTAAAAAGAATTATACAATGACGGCTACAACCCCGACCCGGTTGTGCGGCCAAACAAATAATAATTATTACATCAATTTACATTTACAATGAATGAAAGAAAAACAAAAGCTCATCTCACATCCACCCCGGCTATTCACCCGCGACAGTCCAACACATTCATATACACATTCCAATATCAAACACAGATCATGTATAACCCCGACTAATCGTCTTATAGCGATTAGCCGACGTTCAATACATGCAAGCATCACAGATATAACCATCATAGTCAAAGTGCAGTGAAGTTCGGAAAAATACGGAATTATAGGACCCCAAAAGCAAATTTCTGTTCTGGAAAATCTGGGCACATATAATATATTTTAAAAATCCCAAAACCAACACAGACACACACTGCATGAAAAACGATGCAGAGAAGACGACAAACGGCGGCGCTTCCGCGGCACATGCCTACCTCGTGCCGCGGAAGAGCGGCGGTTTGAACGAAACACTGTACCGTTTTTCATGGGCGTTCACACAAAACCCTGAGCCGAATTTACAAGTATAAAGTTTTTCATTTAGAGCAGAAAAAAATTCAACAGAAACTTAGAGTTTTGTTTTTCCGGTTTTGTGATTTTTTCGGTTCCGAACTTCGTTACACTTCACTACCAAGCTAGTTTAAGTTTAGTTAGTCTCTGATACCACTGTAAGTCCATATTGCGACCCCCGGTTCTTACGGGGAGGCGGAAACGGTATAAAAACAAATTTTTATCGCAAGAGGCAACATGGACTAAACAAGGTCGGGATCGTGTCTAAACTAAACTAGCAAACTTGCTAAAGAGACTTAGCTACTCGGATGAAAGTTATACCTAAACTTGAACTCCTTCTTCTTCAAACCTTGTAGAGGTTGATGGTTCTTGCCTCGTAGCCTTCTTCCGTCGAAGATGGATCCACCTCGAGGGTTCAACCTTTGGGCTCTTCCTCGATCTTTGAGTGAACTAGGGTTTCCGGCTTGCTAAACCTTGAACCTAGAATGAGTAGAGAGTGTCTAGGGGTTGTTTTCTTTTCAAGGTGAAGGATTCTCAACACATGAGAAGGAATCACCTTGAGCTTGAGGAAGAAGAAGATGAAGTGAGGAGAGAGAATGGATATGAAAGAATGAGCTCTTTTCTTTTGCAACCATGACTAAAAGAAAAGGAATTATCTAATTAATAATAATAATTCAAAAATGAAATAGTTGATGGTTGTATTTAGAATGACCACTATCATACTTTCAATAAATGAGTGTAAGCATGAATCAAGGAGAATCCTTTCAAAGCATGATGGTGGTCAACATTCAACCATGGTCAACAAGTCAACCATGGTCAACAAAATCAACCATAACAATATTTCATTTAATTACTATTATTAATTGATATTTCATAAATCTATTAGGGTTTGGAAAAAGACGACTGTAAACTGTGCATACGCACCCGTTCCGAAACCCTAATGAAAAACCTCATCCTCCGCCTCAAGCAACTGTGCATACACACCTGCATTCTTGTTCCGAGGAACATGAATACTGAGAGATAAAAAGCAACCCCAAAACATATACCGGTATCTGACTCAAACCAGAGCCATCCAGTAAAATCCGTCCGGACTCCAAACGTGCACAAGTGTGCGGATGAGAACGAACCCTGTCGCAAAACCATGCGACCTCTACTCTGTTTTGCCCAGAGGCGAATACCCTCTGTGTGGGACTCTAAAGACTCGACACTACGCTGGCAGTGGGTTTAACTACAGACCGCAAGCGGCACTAGCTGTGCGTAACGGTCCCCAGGTAGATGTCGACAAGAAGGCTGACGAGGTGAAACCCCATCTGAACTCCTACTAAGTCTGAATGTGACAGTCTCCGTACAGTCCGGTCTGTTCGTCTGATACATCGCATGTCGGGCCTAGGGGGCGGTAAAACGTCAGTCCCCCAATAGCGGTACAAGTCGTGTCGGAGTGAAGCCCAAAACACCCTCAGATAACACTGGAAGCCTACCAGTATGTCTCGCTTGCCCTGGCCAGGGACTACTCGTGTAATGGCTCTCCTAG
The DNA here is from genome assembly GCA_030015575.1 of Agapanthus africanus. NCBI lineage: Eukaryota > Viridiplantae > Streptophyta > Magnoliopsida > Asparagales > Amaryllidaceae > Agapanthus > Agapanthus africanus. The sequence goes on from JASDDO010000010.1 coordinate 232,135,053, forward strand.
ACACAGCGCGATGTCAACCCCCAATACCGGGAGAGACGAATCCTGTCTAACCGGCACTGCCTCCAAGTGCTTCGGGACTGCACCCAACCACTACCTGTTTCAACGACTCCTTTGAGCCGTGGTAGGGTAGTGATCAAAGTGCAGTGGGAACACACTCGAGGCAAAGTGCCAGTGTCAAGTCAGCGGACTAAGCTGTACTCATGTCACCTGGGAACTGATGACTGACGATAGGTATAATACCAACCTGTCAGTTCCCGACGAGTCCTGTCCAGTGTACTCGTAACCCAACGAGCACCCGTATACTATCTCCAGTACGACGTACTGATGGCTGTGGGACAGACCATCTCCCACACTGGGATGAGAAGCGCATACGCTAGTCTACTCCGGAGTATCGATGTCCTGTCTCGATAGTCCTGCGACTAGGGACCTGTATAAGGATGTGCTTATAGATTACCCAGCCCCCACTAGTGTGACTGCCATCACAACACTGGTAATCAAGCAAAAGATCCTAAGGGCTCCACTAATGCGTATAAGTGATATAGTAAAATAAACACAAGTACACATTGAAGTAGAAACAAACCAAGTAGCATACTACTATATTGAGCAAGATTGTTTATACAAGGTGAATATCCCAAGCTTTCATTAAGTAATATACAAACTAGTATGATACAGTAATGGCCTCTAGGGCATATACACTAACAATCCATGGTATGGGTATAAGGGGAAAACCGCTTTTAAAATAGTTCTCGTTCTCAAAGATGTCATGCGGCTCCCAATTTCTAGAAAATCATAACCAATCATATGTAAGATGAACTACAGCAATATAATCATGGCAGCTCTACAGTGAGTGTGGCATGGCAATTACTAACGGTGTGTGTGTAGCATGCAGAATCGTGCCAGTGCAACATAAGCCGTTAGTAATAGTGCAGTGTTCTATCAGTTCTAAGCATATATACATATATAAATATGGCAGGGAATGCAATATGCGATGACAAACCATGGTATGGTATATGCAATATATAACAATAAGGTCCTATCAGCCGTGACGCCATGCGGGCGATATCCCCGTAGATGTGAAATCTACTCACCGTGCCCCGCGCTAAGTGTATCCAACAACTTGCTTGCCCTTCTTCCCAGCGTCCGTCTCACTGGCCTGCGAACCTAGAATCACATAACATATATCACACATAAGCTCAATTTCACAGAAACGCGACATTACGGTCCAACTAGAAACCCGTGTCGCAAACCAATCGCGCGTGTGCGCGATACGCTAAAACGTGTGATCACGCACCTGAAACTGTCCCGACGCGTCGCGATACGCAGGAACCCCAAACCTACTCACGTATCACGCGTGTCGCGATGGTTTAGAAAAACGGCAAAATAGGTATTTGGTCCCAGATTTCTATACAGAGCTAAACATACAAAAATATATATGTCACAAAACCCTACATACTAGCAGACACCTATAGGACCAAACCCCAACCCAAACCCTACCCATCTGGCCGCAAATTGCGGCCAGAACGAAGAAATTGGCGGCCACATGAAGGAGTTAGGGGGTCGGGTTAAATCTTGGGTATCAGCACCTACCCACTATACTGCAGTCTTCTCAATATCAAACTGAACTCATCGGGTCAAAAGCAGTTCCAAAAAACCTCAATTTTGCACAATACGATAAATTGCATAAATTAGGGAAACTGGTGGTATTTTAGTGCAATTGGGGTTAAACTAGGTTAATATGGTCTCAATAACCCACTAACAACCTACTGAAACCAAATCACACCACATTAGCACAAGATTCCCACTAAACACCTCATATCGAACTAAAACGCACTAAAAACCACTAACCGATGCAAAACTACTCTAACCAAGCAAACTAGGGAGTAAGTTTAGGAAATATACCTCATACATAACCCTAGGGAGCTGGAGGAAGAAGAAGAGATGAAGGGAAGGGGCTGCACTTGGTGCTGGTGCTGCTGCTGCTCACTGCTGCTGCTGCTACTGCCTCTGGCTGCTGCTGCTGCTTCAGGCTTCAGTTCGTTGCTGTTACTGTGCTTGCTGCTGTGGCTGCTGGTGGGGGTTTGGGAGAGGTAAGTGTGTGTGTGAGTGTGTGTGAGATTTGAGAGAAACAAAGAAATGAGAGGAAACAATTATCACCCAATTGTCAACCCTCCTCTCTCTCTCTTCATTAATGGCAAGCATGGCTTGAGCCATGATGCCCTCTCTCTCTCTATCACAAGTCAACACCCAAAACAAATTCAAATTAAAGTAACTTTTAATTAACTACTTAAACTCACTTAAAACCCCAAAAGACTTAATCCCATGATTAACCCACCATGGTCACTAATCATAGTAAAAACTCATTTAAAAACCCTAGTTTATATGCACATGTGTGTGCAAGCCTAGGAAAATTTTAGAAAAATATTTATTAAATTAGGAAAAATATTTGAAACACAATTTGGTAAACTTTTTATTAAAACCCATTATTTAAAAAAATAATTAGTCACTAAACAAATCCTAAGGTGTTACAGGTTATATCTGTGATATTTATATGTATTGAACGTCTGCTAATCGGTATAAGTCGATTAGTGGGGGTTATACATATCTGTGATCTGTGTTTGATGATGGTATATGTATATGAATGCGTTGGATTGTGGCGGGTGAATAGCCGGGGTTGATGTGAGATGAGTGTTTCTTTTTCTTTCATTCATTGTAACATGTAAATTGATGTGATAATATTTGTATGGCCGCACAACCGGGTCAGGGTTGTAGCCGTCATTGTATAATTCTTTTTACTATTTTTGCTCCTAGGATAGACCCATGGAGGGGTACACAAACTACCGGGTATCTCGAAGTGCCGAGTGACCTACTCACGGAGTTGAGGGAGGTTGCTTCGCTTCGGGTACTTGGCGGGTAGTTTGCCGCACCCGTAGGGGTCTTGGGTAGGGTATTGGCTATTCACCGCGACCGTGTAATCCGCTTTTCGTTGCAGGCTCGAACGGATTGCGGATTCCTAGTATATCCAATGTATTCATCTGTGATCTGTAATGTCTATCATTGCTATATATTTATATATGATAACTATTTAGGCATTGCTTATGTTTTACAGCCGCGCTAGCCCAGCCACCGCTCAGTCGTTAGTTAAGTAACCTAATGGGTGATGACGGGGCCCCGTGGCGAATGCGAATGGCATAAGCGTACGTCATATTTTGGTTGTTTTCTGCAATGATGGGACGCATTAAAAGAACTAATGCAAGAAAATAAACCAAGTAAAAGTCAATTGGAACACTTTGAAAACCACTCGGTTCTTTTCAAAAATAAACTTTTAAACGCGGACCTTGAACCACTCCTTTTAAAAGATATCTCGTTCCATCGATTATATCAAGTTCACTACGTTCACGGTTTCGCCAAAACCATTCGTAGCCCTCCGTCATTCCACATGAATGGTCAAAAGTATTCAAGCTATGTATTTTGGCCAAAGTCAAGGCATAGTGATTGGTAGCTATTGGGTATTCATGTGCAGCATAGATAGATGTGTTGGTTTGGGACAGTCGTGCTGCCATTTTGGCCAAAGTCAAGGGTAGGTACGGATGGGTCCAAATTAACCAGGAGAATGACGGGTAGATCTTGACATGTGACTTATTATATTTTGGCCAAAGTCAAGGTCATAAGAGCATAGGGCAAAAATCCACATCGGGAGTTTCATAAGTACTGAAACTTGCTAGCGCTGCATACCATTTGGAGTGTGATGATTCTGGTAGGATTCCTTCGGTTTTATCACGCGATGATATTTGGATCCCGATCCTACTGTGAGTATATGCTACTCCTCGGGAAAACTCTCACTTAACGATCAATGCTATAAACCTAGTAGGTGTCTAGAAAGGTGTTAGCGGGGCTACGCCCCAAGGGAAAAGAGGTTCTTAAATTAAGGAACTTCGCGAAAGCGTTGGAAAACCTCCCTCGAAGTACCGACACTATCCTGGCTGAACGGTTAAGCAAGTATTGTACGGTGAGATTGATCCCGACTAATCATTTCTTTACGGTTTGAGAAGGGATTCGAGAGACAGTGGGAGCCATCCAGTTTAGACAAACTAAAAACCACTCTAAACTTGCAAGAGCATCATGCTAAAGTGTTTCTTTTCTCTCTCCTAATTGCAGCGACAATTCAACATGACCGGACTTAAGTTATTACTAGATAAAAACATACTGACATGGCCAAACTACAAAGTTTGGATCAGGAATGTCAAGATGGCAATTACTTACGACAAGTTGGGGTATGTCCTTACCACCAAAGCTCCCCCTGTCCCAGGTCCCACCTCCAGCGTCGCGGATAAAGAAATCCGTAAGACATGGGAGATCGATTGCGTGAAGGCCAAATGCCTCATGCTTGCCTCGATGGACAACGAACATCAGAGGAGGCATGAGAATATGGACCTAGAGTCCATATTTCTCCATACAAAAGAACTGTATGGAGAGCCGTCTCGTATCGCAAGATACGAAGTGTCGAAGAAGCTATTTTCGGCAAGATTGGCCATCGGATCATCGGTAGCGGAACACGTGCTTAAGATGATTGGCTACATAGAGGAGCTCGCGGACCTTGGGACCACGTTGGAGAATGAACTCTATACTGATTTGATTCTCCAGTCCTTTCCTTCCACTTACGCCCAGTTTGTTTTAAACTTCAACATGCAAGGAAAGGAGGTTGAACTTTCCGAACTTCTGAACATGTTGAGGAGTGCTGAGGGCACCCTACAGAAAGGTAGGGAGACATCCACTTTGTTTGTAAGAGGATCTTCCTCTTCTAGATCCAGGGCGAAAGCCAAGGGTAAGAAGAAGAAAGCCCCCGCCAAACCAAGAGGCGGTGTCAGTAAAGTGGATACCAAGGGAAAGGGAAAGGCAACAAAGGTAGCGGGAAAGCTGGTGGGGAAGGAAGAATGCTTCTACTGTCACAAAAGTGGTCACTGGAAACAGGATTGCAAGGCTTGGAAGGCCAGAACACAGGATTTGAAGCGAGTTGCGGCTTCAGCTTCAGGTGTGTATGTTATTGAAAACTGTCTATCAATAAACTCTATATCCTGGGTATTGGATACCGGATCAGGATCTCATATCTGTAATTCTTTGCAGGCGTTGAGAAAGCGTAGAGTTTTGAAGGAAGGTGACATGACCCTCAGAGTTGAAAACGGTGCTAGCATGGATGCTGAGGCCGTAGGGGACTATCACCTGGGATTGTCGGATGGACACTTTTTGGTTTTGCGTAGTTGTTATTATGTACCAAATGCAACCTGTAATATCATTTCTGTATCTTTATTATCTAAAGAAGGTTATGAATTTGCATTTGTAAGTAATGTAGTGAACATTCACCTTAATCAAGTTTTGATTGGGTCAGGTACATTGAACAACGGTATATACGTATTAAACCAACCACAGATTTTTAATGTCCAGAAGACACACAAAAGAATGTCTCCAGAAATCAATAAAACTTTCTTATGGCATTGTAGACTGGGTCACATCAATGAGAGAAGGTTGACTAAGTTACATACAGAAGGATATTTGGATCCGTTCGAATATCAATCGTATGCAACTTGTCAATCCTGTCTCAAAGGAAAGATGACAAAGACTCCGTTCACTGGACACGAAGTAAGAGCGAGCGAGCTCTTGGGACTCGTACACAGCGACGTGTGCTGTCCAATGTCTACACATGCGAGAAGCAGTTATTCTTACTTCATTACTTTTACGGATGACTTTTCAAGGTACGGTTATGTCTTATTAATGAAACATAAATCCGAGGCTTTTGAAAAATTCCAGGAATATAAGAATGAAGTAGAAAAACAATCAGGCAAAAGTATCAAGGCACTGAGATCTGATCGAGGTGGTGAATACTTGAGTGCCGAGTTCCTGGGTTACTTAAAAGAGAATGGAATTCTCTCTCAGCTTACTCCTCCATACACTCCGCAACATAACGGTGTATCGGAGAGACGGAACTGAACCCTATTGGATATGGTACGGTCCATGATGAGTAACGCTGAGTTGCCGCGATCGTTCCGGGGATATGCGCTAGAATCAGATGCATACCTTTTGAACCGAGTTCCAACTAAGACTGTGCCTACTACACCATATCAGATGTGGTGTGGGAAGAGACCCTATCTTAATCACATTAAGACATGGGGATGTCCAGCTTTTGTAAAAAAGCAGCATGCGGACAAGCTCGAGGCACGCTCAGTACAGTGCAAGTTTGTAGGATATCCAAAGAACTCCAAGGGATATTTCTTCTATTGCGAAGAGGAACAAAAGGTTTTTGTTTCTCGCCATGCCCACTTTCAAGAACACCAGTTCATAGAAAAAGAACTAAGTGGGAGCGCAATAGAACTGGAAGAAATTCCAGAACCACGAGCTATTACTGAAAGCTTAGTAGAACCAGAGGGTTCGAAAGATCAGGAAATTCCCACGCCACTCCGCAGGAGTAGTTGGCAGTCTCATCCGCCCGAGAGATACTACGGTTTTCTCATAGATGGGGATAGAGAGGATTGCATCATAGATTGTGACGAGCCTACTAACTTCCAGCAAGCCATTCAGAGCGTCGACTCGGTAAATTGGCTGGATGCAATGCGGACCGAAATGGAGTCCATGTACACTAACAAAGTATGGACGTTGGACATTGCTCCAGATGGGGTAAAACCCGTAGGATGCAAGTGGATCTTCAAAAGGAAGATTGGTGTAGATGGACAGGTTGAGACCTATAAAGCTAGACTGGTTGCAAAGGGTTTTCGTCAAAGACCTGGTTTGGACTATGACGAAACCTTTTCTCCAGTAGCTATGCTGAAATCCATTCGGATCCCTCTTGCCATTGCTGCCTTCCACGATTATGAGATTTGGCAGATGGACGTAAAGACAGCCTTTCTAAATGGACATTTAGAGGAGTGTGTCTATATGGACCAGCCATAGGGTTTAATTCAGAGTGGGAGCAGCGGAAAGGTGTGCAAGTTGCTTAAGTGCATTTATGGACTAAAGCAGGCATCGCAGAGTAGGAACATCTGTTTTGATGAGACGGTCAAGGAATTTGGCTTTATCAAAAATCCAGATGAACCATGCATCTATTGTATATTTGTAGCGAGAACTGTAGTATTCCTCGTTTTATACGTGGACGACATTCTCTTAATAGGAAATGACATTCCTATGCTACAATCTGTCAAGGGGTTCTTGTCACACAGGTTCTCCATGAAAGACCTGGGTGATGCCTCATACATTCTAGGGATCCGGATCTACCGTGACAGATCCAAGAGGATTTTTGGACTATCACAGTCCAGGTACATCGACACCATACTGAAGAGATTCAGTATGGAAGATTCCAAGCGCGGTAATCTACCGGCTTGTCACGGGATCACCCTCTCCAAAGAGATGTCTCCCAAGACTGATTTGAAGAGGGATCGCATGTCTATTGTACCCTACGCTTCTGCGGTAGGCTCTATAATGTATGCGATGTTGTGTACCAGGCCAGATGTGGCTTATGCACTAAGTGTGGTAAGCAGGTATCAGTCAAACCCTGGGGAGAAACATTGGATAGAGGTAAAGAACATTCTCAAGTACCTGAGAAGGACTAAAGAGATGTTCTTGGTGTATGGCGGAAAAGACCTCCAGATTGAGGCCTTTGCTGACTCCAGCTTCCAGAATGACAAGGATGATTCTAAGTCCATGTCGGGTTTTGTCTTTACCCTCAATGGAGGGGCGGTGTGTTGGAAGAGCTCAAAACAGGAAACCGTTGCTGACTCGACTATGGAAGCGGAATACATCGCTGCATCTGATGACGCAAAAGAAGCTGTCTGGATGAGGAAGTTCATGAAAGAAGTTCAGGTGGTTCCATCCATTGTTGACCCAATACCTCTGTATTGCGACAACAACGGGGCTATAGCTTTAGCGAAGGAACCCAGGTCCCATCAGAAATCCAGACACATCTTGAGGCGGTATCACCTGATCAGGGAGATCGTGGATCGCCAGGAGATCGAGGTTCGGAGGGTTGCTTCAGAAGATAACACTGCAGATCCATTCACCAAGGCCTTGCCCCAAACTCAGTTCGAGCGGCTGATCGAGATGATAAGTCTTCGATACGCCAGTACATGGCCTTAGTGCAAGTGGGAGATTGTTAGTGTATATGCCCTAGAGGCCATTACTGTATCATACTAGTTTGTATATTACTTGATGGAAGATTGGGATATTCACAGTTGTATATACAATCTTGCTCGAAATGGTAGTATGCTACTTGGTTTGTATCTGCTTTAATATGTGCATGTGTTTCATTTAGCATATCGCTGATATACATATTAGTAGAGCCCTTAGGATCTTTACTTGATTACCAGCATTGTGATGGCGCTCACACTCGTGGGGGCTGGGTAATCCATAAGCACATCCTTATACAGGTCCCTAGTCTTTGGACTATTGAGACAGGGCATCGATACTCCGGAGTAGACTAGCATATGCGCTTCTCATCCCAGCGTGGGAGACGGTCTGTCCCACAGCCGTCAGTACGTCGTACTTGAGATAGTATGCGGGTGCTCCTTAGGTTACGAGTACACTGGACAGGACTCATCGGGAACTGTTGGTTGGTATTATACCTATCGTCAGTTATCAGTTCCCAGGTGACATGAGTACAGCTTAGTCCGCTGACTTGACACTGTCACTTCGCCTCGAGTGTGTTCCCACTGCACTTTGATTACTACCCTAGAACGGCTCAAAGGAGCCATGCAAACAGGTAGTTTTTGGGTGCAGTCCCGAAGCACTTGGAGGCAGTGACGGTTAGACAGGATTCGTCTCTCCCGGTATTGGGGGTTGACATCGCGCTGTGTCCAGGAGAGCCATTACACAAGTAGTCCCTGGCCAGGGCAAGCGAGATATACTGGTAGGTTTCCAGTGTTATCTCAGGGTGTTCTGGGCTACCCTCCGACACGACTTGTACCGCTATTAGGGAACTGACGTTCAGCGCCCCCTAGGCCCGCCATGTGATGTATCAGACGAACAGACCGGACTGTACGGAGACTGTCACATACAGGCTCAGTAGGAGTTCAGATGGGGTCACCTCGTCAGTCTTCTTATCGGCATCTACCTGGGGACCGTTACGTACAGCTAGTGCCGCTTGCGGTCTGTAGTTAAACCCACTGCCAGCGTAGTGTCGAGTCTTTAGAGTCCCACACAGAGAGCTATTCGCCTTTAGGCAAAATGAGTAGAGGTCGCATGGTTTTGCGAAAGGGTTCGTTCACATCCGCGCCCTTGTGCATGTTTGCTGTCCGGACAGCTTATACTAGCGGGCTTTGGTTTAAGCCAGATCCTAGTATATGATTTGGGAATTGTTTTATCTCTTTGTATTCGTGTTCCTCGGATCACGAATACGGGTGCGTATGCACAGTTGCTTGAGACAGAGGAAGAGGACTTTGATTAGGGTTAATGACCATTGTCATTTTAATAACCCTGATGCTTATGTGTGTATTATGGTTAATTGATATTAGTTTAATATAATTGTGCATGGTTATGGTTGTTGACCATTTGACATTCTTGACTTGTTGACCTAGGTTGACACTTTGACCATCATCATTTCATTTGGAAGATGCTCTTTGATCCTTGCAATTTGCATTAAAAATGAAATGATAATGGTCATGTCTTGATTAAGCCATGACAATTATCTCACTAATTATCTATTTACAATAATTCACACATATATGTGAGAATGCTTCATAATTCTCTCATTCTATCATATACTTTCTCTCTCTTGCTCTTGCTCTTCCTCTTCCTCAAGCTCTCCCCTCTCATGTGTTGAGAAACACTTGAGCTTGAGAAAAACCTCTTCTTGATAATCTTTACTCTCATCTAGGGTTCTAGGATTAGCACTTCTCCCTAGTTACTTCTAGCTTGAAGTTGAAGCCAAAGGTTGAGGCTTTCGGGTGGATCCTTCTTCGATGTGAGAAGACGACAAAAGTGATCCCTTTCTACTACTCCAAAGAGCAAGGAGAGAAGGACATAAAGCCCTAGGTATAACCATTCTACCCTTTAGCTAGTTTCTAGTTAGCTTTAGCTTGATTTTGTTTAGCAAAGATCCTCCTTTGTCTAGTCCATGTTGCCTAGCTTGATAAAAATCCGATTTTTATTCCGTTTTCCGCCTCCCCGTAAGCACCGGGGTGGGCAACGTGGACTTACAAGCTTACTCCGCCTTATACACCTCAGCATAATGGTGTATCAGAAAAGAGGAATCGCACGCTATTAGATATGGTGCGTTCAATGATGAGTAGTGTTGAGTTTCCACTTTCCTTCTAGGGATTTTCCCTAGAATCAGCGACATACTTATTGTATAGAGTTCCAACTAAGTCTGTGCCTACCACTCCATTTGAAATGTGGAGCGGGAAGAGACCATATCTCAAGTATATCAAGATATGGGGGTGCCCGACATATGTTAAAAAGCATAAACCGGACAATCACGAGTCACGATCGGTTTTGTGCAAATTTGTAGGTTACCCCAAACATTCAAGAGGGTATATGGTCTACCACACTGAAGAACAAAATGTGTTTGTCTCTCTCCACATTGTCTTCTTAGAGAGCGAATTTCTTGCAAAAGAAATTAGTGGGAGCGCGGTAGAGCTGGAAGAAATTCCAGAACCTCAAACTGCTACTGAGGACTTAGAAGAACCTCAGATTTCAATAGAACGTGACGAACCAACGCCACTCCGCAAATCTAGAAGGCTTTCGCATCCTCCAGAGAGATACTATGGTTTTCTTCTTGATGGGGATCGAGAGGATTGCATCATCGACGATGATGAGCCTACTAGTTTTCAGCAGGCTATCACGGGTATTGACTCGATGAAATGGTTGGATGCTATGAGATCCGAAATGGAATCCATGTACACCAATAAAGTATGGACTTTAGAAGTTGCTCCTCCTTGGGTGAAACCAGTTGGATGGAAATGGATCTTCAAAAAGAAGATTGGTGTGTTAGGTTTACCTAGCACCTCATGAAGGGTTTGGAAGCATCACATGTCTCAAAATTAAATTTTTAAGGTGCTAAGTGAACATGCAAAGAATCATCACTAGAATTTTAGGGTTTCTGAAACAGCACATCATCACAAGTAGATAAAGCTAGGGTTTTGAGAGTACAACCTTTGTAGCTCCCTACGCTGGATTCCTCGGCTACTTGGGGTTTGGAAAAGGTCCGCTTGAACTCCTCTAGGTCTACGATGATCCACCCGGAGTCCGCTTTATCCAAGCTTGTAACTTCGCAAGATCAAGAAAAGAAAATGGAAGCTAACACTCTCCACTAATGGGCAAGACTAGTGTAGAATGGTGTTGTGGTTACTTTTCTCACTTCAAAATCCTAACTTGGTGAGTGTTTTGCTCACTTGAGAAATCTAGAGAGCAAGGAGGAAGAAGATGATGGCTTTGGAAATATCAAGAGAATGATAATTGCCATATGAAAAATAGAAAATAAAAGTATATCTATTTTCTATCTTTCATCTCAAACCATAGTTACAATATATGGATATTATTGTACTTGAGTTAAAACCCAAAAGGAAAATTAACACATGGTTAAAAGGTAGGTGAGCATGGCTAGTTCAAAGAAGAGTGTAGAAGATAATCATGTATTAATCTTTTTCTTTTCTTTTGCTTTAAAACAAATACAATATATATCCATATATGTAATTATAAGGTGTGAGTCTTATATTGCCACCATCTCCTATGTATATACAACCATGATAACCTTTATGTATGCATGTATGTGTGCATGCACATCCTATGTGCATGAATGAGAATGAGTGAGAATGAGTGCATACATGCATGCATAAAGACAAGAAAGGATTTTATGTGAGAAGCTAATGGTTAAATGATAAATCAACACTTGATTTATCAACCCGGTCATATCACATACGACCTGACCAAAAGCAAGCCGCACGATTAATATACTGCATCTCATATGCGCATTTTAACCGGGCCCACGCAAATATCGCATATGCGCACCACAACATTTCGCCTGGACTAGGTAACTCCTTTGTGGGACTCTAAGACTCGTCAATACGCCGGCAGTGGGTGATGATCATATCAAGCACCCCCAAGCCGCAAGCGGTCAACTAAACGTAACGGCCACCTGGGTATTGAGCGATCACAAGAAAACAAGCAAACCTGTTACAACTCCCGTCGAGCCAACCGGCAACACTACCGTACAGTCCGGTCTCTTCGTCAGATATGCTGCATATCGAGTCTAGGGATGGTAACGTCGACCCCAATAACTCAATAAGTCGTGCCGATGAAAGGTCTATAACAGATCGAGAAACTACTGATAACACTTATCAGCAAATCTCAACAACCCAGGCCAGGGACTTACTGATATAGCCAGTCAAGCACAGCACAGTATCAACTCCCAATACCGAGAGAGACAAAACCCCTCCTATCGCTCATCGCCTTCGTGTGTCTCGGGACTGTACCCAACGGCCACCTGTTTGCACGACTTAGTAGAGCCGTGGTAGGGTGGTAATCAAAGTACAATGGGAGAACACACAAGACTCTATGACGATATCGGGTCTACAGACTAACCTGCACCAGTGTCACCTGAGAACTGCTATCCGACGATCGATATAATTCCATATAGGAGTTCTCGGCGAGTCCGTCCAGTGTACCCAGTCACCACTGAGCACCCGTATACGATCTCGATGTCAAACATCGATGAATGTGGGAACATCCATCGCCCATCATATGGGTCTAGTGTCATATATGCTAGTCTACTCTGGTATATCGATGCCCCGTCTCGATACACCTACGACTAGGGACATTCTAGGATATGCTTATAAACTGCTGATGTCCCACTAGTATGATCTCTATCATAATCACAGTAGTCAAGTCAATATCCTAAGGGCTTTATCAGCATGTATGAATGAATAAAAGCATGGTCAAATCAACATGTCAGATAAAGAATAACCAGATAGCATACTATCATGTCGAGCAAGAATGTACACTGAATATATATATATATATATATATATATACATGTATAAATACAACCACTATCACATGATGGCCTCTAGGGCATACATATATCCAACAATCTCCCACTTGCACTAAGGCCAGTTATTGACGTATCTCATACCCAACATCTCAAAAAGTCGCTCATGCTGCGGCTGAGGGAGGGCCTTAGTGAGTGGATCCGCGGCGTTATTCTTTGTGTCTAGTCTCTTAATCTCGATCTCGCGACGATCTACAATCTCCCGAATCAAATGAAAGCGCCTCAGGATGTGTCTGGACCGCTGATGGGACCTGGGCTCCTTGGCTAATGCCATAGCCCCATTATTATCACAATACAATGGTATTGGATCAATAATGGTTGGAACTACTCCTAGCTCCGAGACGAACTTCCTCATCCAGACGGCTTCCTTTGCGGCATCATTCGCAGCAATGTACTCAGCTTCCATCGTAGAGTCTGCAACGGCATCCTGTTTGGACCTCTTCCAACTTACCGCCCCTCCATTGAGGGTAAATACAAACCCTGAGATAGATTTGCTGTCGTCCTTATCACTCTGGAAGGTCGAATCGGTAAAGGCCTCCATTTGGAGATCTCCATTACCATACACCAAGAACAATTCTTTAGTCCTTCGCAAGTACTTAAGAATGTTCTTCACAGCTATCCAGTGATTCTCCCCTGGGTTGGATTGATACCTGCTTACAACACTAAGTGCATAAGCTACATCTGGGCGTGTACATAACATCGCATACATTATAGATCCTACTGCCGAAGAATAGGGTATAATGCTCATGCGAGCTCTCCCTTCATCGGTCTTTGGACAAGAATCCTTGGAGAGAGTGACCCCATGGCAAGCGGGTAAGGCACCCCACATGGAGTCTTCTATACAAAACCTTTTTTGGATGGTGTTGATGTACTTGGTTTGGGACAATCCCAATAACCTCTTGGATCTATCCCTATAGATCCTTATGCCCAGAATGTATGTGGCATCACCCAGGTCCTTCATGGAGAACCTTAGTGATAAGAAAGATTTGACCGACTGTAACATCGGAATATCATTTCCTATCAGAAGAATGTCATCCACGTACAATACGAGGAATGTGACAGCTCTCCCTACAGCCGTCTTATAAACACAAGGCTCATCTGGATTTTTGATGAAATCAAACTCTTTGATAACATCATCGAAACAGATGTTCCAACTCCGTGATGCCTGCTTTAACCCATATATGGATTTAAGCAATCTACATGCTTTCCCGCTGCTCCCACTGTCAATGAAGCCCTCCGGCTGATCCATATAAACGCATTCTTCTAAATCCCTATTTAGAAATGCCATTTTAATGTCCATCTGCCAGATTTCATAGTCATAGTGAGTAGCAATAGCAAGTAGGATCCGAATGGATTTAAGCATGGCTACGGGCGAAAAAGTCTCGTCATAGTCCAAACCTGGTCTTTGACGAAAACCCTTCGCCACAAGTCTTGCCTTGTAGGTCTCTACCTGCCCATCTACACCAATCTTTCTTTTAAAGATCCATTTGCATCCCACAGGTTTTACTCCAGGGGGTACAACGTCCAAAGTCCAAACTTTGTTGGTGTACATAGACTCCATTTCGGATCTCATGGCATCCAGCCACTTCACAGAGTCACCACTCATGATTGCTTGCTGAAAACTGGTAGGATCATCATCCTCTATGATGCAGTCTTCTCTGTCACCATCAATAAGGAAACCGTAGTACCTCTCCGGTGGGCGAGAAGTCCTACCAGACCTACGAAGTGGCCGAGGTTCCTCAGTTTCTATTGCAACAGCCGGTTCAACCAAGTCGCCATTTGTAGTTTGTGTCTCTAGAACCTCTTCTAGATCCACCACATTGCCATCACCTTTATCTATGAAAAACTCTTTTTCCAAGAATGTGGCATGCTGAGAAACAAACACCTTTTGTTCCTCCTTATGGTAGAATAGATATCCATAAGAGTTCTTTGGATATCCCATAAAGTTACACATGACAGACCGTGTCTCGAGTTTATCCGGATTCAGCTTTTTAACATAGGCCGGGCAACCCCAAATCTTAATTCTCTTAAGAGATGGTCTCTTCCCATGCCATATCTCATATGGCGTGGTAGACATGATTTTGGTTGGAACCCTGTTCAGAAGAAACGCTGCAGTCTCCAATGCATGCCCCAAAATGAGACAGGTAACTCAGCATCACTCATCATGGATCGGACCATATCTAATAGGGTCCTATTCCGTCGTTCAAACACACCGTTGTGCTGTGGTGTGTAAGAAGGAGTAAGTTGAGAGAGAATCTCATTCTCTTTTAGGAAGTTTGCAAATTCTGTACTGAGGTACTCCCCACCTCGATCTGATCGAAGCATCTTGATACTCAAGCCTGTTTGTTTTTCTACTTCTTGTTTATATTCAGTGAATTTCTCGAAAGCTTCGGATTTGTGCTTTAATAAAAATACATGACCGAGGCTTGAGAAATCGTCAGTGAAAGTAATGAAGTAAGAAAAACCGCCTCTAGCTTGTGTAGACATTAGCCCACATACATCACTATGTATGAGTCCTAGGAGCTCGGTAGCTCTTTCTCCGTGTCCGGTAAACGGAGTTTTGGTCATTTTACCCTTGATACAAGACCGACAAGTCGCATAAGATTTATATTCAAAAGGATTTAAATATCCATCTTTGTGTAACTTGTTTAGTCTTATTTCGTTAATATGACCAAGTCTACAGTGCCAAAGAAAAGCTTCATTTATTTCTGATAGTTTTCTTTTATTAGTGTGTTGTATGCTGAAAACTGTGTGTTGATTTAGGACGTATATCCCGTTATTAAGTGTACCATACCCAACCAACATTTGATTTAGGTGAATGTTCATAACATTGTTCTGCAATACAAAATTATATCCTTCATTGTCTAACAAAGAAACAGATATTATATTACAAAGCATACTTGGTACAAAATAACATGGGTTCAGAACCAATATACACCCAGATGGCAACCCCAAGTGATACTCTCCCACTGCGACTGTATGTACATTGGAACCATTTCCAACGCGGAGAGTATGGTCACCTGTCTTCAAAACTTTGCTATTTCTCAGCCCCTGCATAGAATAACCGATATCTAATACCCAGGAAGCAAAGTTTATTGAAAAACAATTTTCTGTCACAGACACACCTGAAGCGGAAGCATCCCCATGCTTCTTCTTGAGATTTAAGTACTCCGTACAGTTGCGCTTCTAATGTCCTGCTTTGTGGCAATGAAAACATTCCCCTTTCCCCGAGTCTCCAGCTTTGGAATTTTCCCGTCCCTTCACCTTTTTAACTCCACCCTTGGGATTGGTGGGCTTCTTCTTTTTCTTTCCTTTGGCCTTAGCCTTTGGGCGAGAACAGGAAGATTGTCCAACAGTCATAACGGGAGTTTTCATTGATTTCAGTATGCTCTCTGCACTCCTTAACATATTAAGGAGTTCAGGTAGTTCCCTCTCCATGTTGTGCATGTTGAAGTTAACTATGAACTGAGCAAAGGTGGAGGGGAGGGACTGCAGAATAATATCGGTATATTGTTCATTGTCCATCGTCCATCCAAGGTCCTCAAGCTCTTCTATAAGAGCTATCATCTTCAGAACATGGTCTCCTATTGATGTGCCATGGGCAATTCGCATCTGAAACAATTTCTTTGATGCTTCGTATCGTAATACGCGGGATTGCTCTCCATACAACTCCTTTGTATGGAGGAATATGGTTTGAATGTCTATGTTCTCGTGCTACTTTTGATTTGTATTGTCCATCGATGCAAGCGCGAGGCATTTGGCCGTGGCACAGTCAGCGTCCCATGTCTTGCGGACTTCAATGTCTTCAACTGAGGATTTTGGACCTAGGGTGGGCGGGGCTGAAGCCGTGAGGACATATGATACTTTATCATAAGTCAAGGCTATTTTCAGATTCCTCAGCCAATCTTTATAATTGGTCCCATTCAATTTGTTTTTATCAAGTAGAATCTTGAGTCCAGTCATTGGTATCTGCCATTAAGAGAGAGAAAAGAATACACTCAGCGAAAACTCTTACAAAGATCAGATTGGTTATTATCTTGTCTAATCGATGTCTCCCACTGCTTTAATCAAGTTTTTCTTTCAAACCTTAAAAAGAAAACTAGCCAGGATTAATTACAGTCTACAACTTCGCTAACCGTTCAGCCAGGCCAGTGTCGGTACTTGAGGGAGGTTCCCCGTGCTTTCGCACGGACCTTATTAAAGTAAACCTCGTTTTCCCAGAGGCGTAGCCCCGTTAACACCTTTCAAGACACCTAATGAGTTAGCTAATTGTAAACTGCTAAACTCTCCTAGGAGCAACTATTGCCCACAGTGGGATCGGGATCCAACCATCATATGGAAGGTATGCAATCTCATTGCAAATCTCAACACTTGAAATTCCCGATATGATTTTTACCCCTAGTACCTATGACCTTGGCTATGGTCAACAAATCACAAGTACTAGTCAAGTTCAGCCCGTCATTTCTTGATTAATCAGACCCGTTTACATGACCCTTGGCTAAGGTCAACAAAGTCATATGCCCATCCTAATTAATCTGCATCATATGCATTGTAGGAAGACATCACTTAGCTACGGTACACTACGCCTTGGCTAAGGTCAACAAACGTAGCACGAATACTAAGTACTCTACTTCCTAAAATGACGGAGGGTTGCGGTTGATTTTTAAGAAAATCTTTAACGCTTTGAACTTGATATCGTCATAGAATCAAATGGTTTTCAAAAGAAGTGGCTTGTGCTCCGCAGTTTTTGAAATATAGCTTTTTCATAAAGAGCCGAGTGGTTTTCAAATCCGATTCTACAACATCTTTTGAGGTTTATATTCTTTACATTAATCATATTAATGTAATCCCATCATTTAAGTCCTTAAGCCAATCACAGAAAAGAAACGCAAATACAACGTACGCTTATGCCATCCGCATTCGCCGCAATGTTCCGTTATGCACCGTTAGGTTACTTAACTAACGGCATACCGGGACGGGACTAGCACGGGTGCAAAACATAAGCAACGTCTACTATATATCTCATATATAATATATCATTCATCTCAGATATCACAGAACACAGGCAGCATACACATATATATAATGTGGGATATACTAGGACGTCCGTATTTAGTATTTAGCCAACAATAGAAAATACGGATTCCACAGTCGCGATGAATAGCCAAGCCCACACCCCTAGACCCCTACGAGAGCGGCAAGCGACCCTACCAATCCTGGAGTTTAGGAGACCCGGTCTTGACTCCTCGAGATGGCCTCCCACTGAACCCCAGAACCCGGTCACTTGTGCTCCCCTCCTTGGGTCTATCCTAATGCGGAAAAGTAAATAATATACAACACTGGTGACATCAACCTTAACCCGGAAGTGTCCCAAATAAAAGAATATTGCATTACATTTGAATTTTACATGAATGAAAAATAAAACTCTCATCTCACATAAACCCCCCCGGCTATTCGATCGCGACAATCCTGCACATCATATCTTAGCAACACATAATATCATATATCATCAACGTAAGTAAGTATGCGTACCCCGATTGTCCTTGATGTATAGCAACGAAACCGGCGATATGCGACATACTACACTTACGGTCACAGAAAAGAAAGTGTAAAACTACAATATTTGGAATCCGCATTCTCATTAGACATCGTAAATCCGAGATATCACATACCTCGCATTTCATGCCTAACTATATGAATTCCACATATTGTATCACCTTCCAGATTAATAGACAGTATTAAACATTTCGATCGAATAATAAAATACCCAAAATTTCCTTAAGCTCAACACTTGAGCGGAGTTCAAAAAACATGGAATGTGTCATAGTAGTTGCGGTCCAGCCGTAGAAGGGTCAAGCCAACGCCTCTCATGTGGCACGCCGTACTGCCTCAAACCCTAAGGTTCAAAAGGCAGTTCAAGACGGTCACATAATCGAGTTAAGGTTTGTTGTCTTCTAGAGGGTCCACCACTTAACTTGCACGTATTTCCGAAAGATTTAAACCCCGTGAAAAGGTGAGTTATTGATACTCGTTCGAACATTTTAATACTTTCTAAATTACCCGGAAAAAAACACGAAATTAAAATTCTGATCGAATCGTAGAATCCAAAACCATCCCCAGAACATTCAACACTAGATTCATATTAAACATACCCCAAAAAATATACATGCAGGTAGGAAAAACACTGTACAAAAAGGAGGCAATGAATCTTCTATACGGCCGCGGAGACGCGGCCTCAGCTAGCTTTGGCCGCGGTTCCGCGGTAGGGTTTACTGTTCACAGCTTCGTATTTTACAGTTTGTCTTAGATTTACCTGCTGAATTTTTAAAGTATTTTTAATACTTAAAAAACCACAGTTTCAAAAATTGTCCAGAGAGGGTTCTAAAAAACCGTATTTTGGTTCGATCGGAGTTTTAACTTCGTTAAAAAGTCGCCTAAAGTTCTAGGTCGGCTCTGATACCAATGTTAAGTTTACCTAGCACCTCATGAAGGGTTTGGAAGCATCACATGTCTCAAAATTAAATTTTTAAGGTGCTAAGTGAACATGCAAAGAATCATCACTACAATTTTAGGGTTTCTAAAACAACACATCATCACAAGTAGATAAAGCTAGGGGTTTGAGAGTACAACCTTTGTAGCTCCCTACGCTAGACTCCTCGGCTACTTAGGGTTTGGAAAAGGTCCTCTTGAACTCCTCTAGGTCAACGATGATCCACCCGGAGTCCGCTTTGTCCAAGCTTGTAACTTCGCAAGATCTAGAAAAGAAAATGGAAGCTAACACTCTCCACTAATGGGCGAGACTAGTGTAGAATGGTGTTGTGGTTACTTTTCTCACTACAAAATCCTAACTTGGTGAGTGTTTTGCTCACTTGAGAAATCTAGAGAGCAAGAGAGCAAGGAGGAAGAAGATGATGGCTTTTGAAATATCAAGAGAATGATAATTGTCATGTGAAAAATAGAAAATATAAGTATATATATTTTCTATCTTTCATCTCAAACCATAGTTACAATATATGGATATTATTGTACTTGAGTTAAAACCCAAAAGGAAAATTAACACATGGTTAAAAGGTAGGTGAGCATGGTTAGTTCAAAGAAGAGTGTAGAAGATAATCATGTATTAATCTTTTTCTTTTGTTTTGTTTTAAAACAAATACAATATATATCCATATATGTAATTATAAGGTGTGGGTCTTATATTGCCACAATCTCCTATATATATACAACCATGATAACCTTTTTGTATGCATATATGTGTGCATGCACATCCTATGTGCATGAATGAGAATGAGTGAGAATGAGTGCATACATGCATGCATAAAGACAAGAAAGGATTTTAAGTGAGAAGCTAATGGTTAATCAACACTTGATTTATCAACCCAGTCATATCACATACGACCCGACCAAAAGCAAGCCGGCCGATTAATATACTGCATCTCATATGCGCATTTTAACCGGGCCCACGCACATATTGCATATGCGCACCATAACATTTCGCCTGCACTAGGTAACTCCTTTGTGGGACTCTAAGACTCGTCAATATGCCGGCAGTGGGTGATGATCATATCAAGCACCCCCAAGCCGCAAGCGGTCAGCTAAACGTAACGGCCACCCGGGTATTGATCGATCAGAAGAAAACAAGCGAACCTGTTACAACTCCCGTCGAGTCAACCGGCAACACTACCGTACAGTCCGGTCTCTTCGTCAGATATGCTGCATATCGAGTCTAGGGATGGTAACGTCGACCCCAATAACTCAATAAGTCATGCCGATGAAAGGTCTATAACAGATCGATAAACTACTGATAACACTTATCAGCAAATCTTAACAGCCCTGGCCAGGGACTTACTGATATAGCCAGTCGAGCACAGCACAGCATCAACTCCCAATACTGGGAGAGACAAAACCCCTCCTATCGCTCTTCGCCTTCGTGTGTCTCGGGACTGTACCCAACGGCCACCTGTTTGCACGACTCAGTAGAGCCGTGGTAGGGTGGTAATCTAAGTATAGTGGGAGACCACACAAGACTCTATGACGATCTCGGGTTTACAGACTAACCTGCACCAGTGTCACCTGAGAACTGCTATCCGACGAAAGATATAATTCCATATAGGAGTTCTCGGCGAGTCCGTCCAGTGTACCCAGTCACCACTGAGCACCCGTATACGATCTCGATGTCAAACATCGATGAATGTGGGAACATCCATCGCCCATCATATGGGTCTAGTGTCATATACGCTAGTCTACTCTGGTATATCGATTCCGCGTCTCGATACACTTACGACTAGGGTCATTTTAGGATATGCTTATAAACTACTGATGTCCCACTAGTATGATCTCTATCATAATCACCGTAGTCAAGTCAATATCCTAAGGGCTTTATCAACATGTATGAATTAATAAAAGCATGGTCAAATCAACATGTCAGATAAAGAATAACCAGATAGCATACTATCATGTCGAGCAAGAATGTAAACTGAATATATATATATATATATATATACATACATGTATAAATACATCCACTATCACATAATGGCCTCTAGGGCATACATATATCCAACATGGTGCACTTGGACAAGTGGAAACCTACAAAGCTAGACTCGTTGCAAAAAGTTTTCGTCAAAGACCAGGATTGGACTATGATGAAACCTTTTCATCTATAGCTATGCTTAAATCCATTCGAATCCTACTTGCCATTGCTGCCTTCCATGACTATAAAATCTGGCAGATGGACGTAAAAACAGCTTTTCTAAATGGACATTTAGAAGAGAGTGTTTACATGGATCAACCAGAAGGTTTCTTAGACAGTGGGAGCAGTGGAAGAGTGTGCAGGTTGCTTAAATCCATTTATGGATTAAAGAAAGTATTGCGAAGTTGGAACATCTACTTTGATGAGACAGTCAAAGAGTTTGACTTTATCAAAAATGTAGATGAACCATGTATTTATAGGAAGATTGTAGAAGGAGCAGTAGTCTTCCTCGTTTTGTACGTCGACGACATACTACTGATAGGGAATGATGTCCCTATGCTACAATCAGTAAAGCTCTTCTTGTCACAGAAATTCTGCATGAAAGTCTTGGGTGATGCAACCTACATTTTGGGCATTAAGATCTATCGTGATAGATTTAAAAGAATGTTGGGACTTTCACAGTCCAGGTATATTGACACTATACTAAAGAGATTTGGTATGGAAGATTCCAAGCGCGGTAATATGCCCGCTTGTCATGGGATCACCCTCTCCAAAGAGATGTCTCCAAAGACTGATGAAGAGAGGGATCGCATGAGCATTTTACCCTACATTTCGGCGGTAAGATCTATAATGTATGCGATGTTATGTACAAGACCGGATGTAGCTTACGCACTTGGTGTGGTAAGAAGGTATCAGTCTGACCCAGGTGAGAAACATTGGATAGCGGTGAAGAACATTCTCAAGTACCTGAGAAGGACTAAGGAGATGTTCTTGATTTACGGTAATGGGGACCTCCAGGTAGAGGCTTTTACCGACTCCTGCTTCCAAAGTGACAAAGATGATTCTAAATCCATTTCTGGTTTTGTGTTTACCCTCAATGGAGGGGCGGTATGTTGGAAGAGTTCCAAACAGGATACCGTCGCAGACTCAACTATGGAGGCTGAGTATATAGCTGCTAGTGAAGCCGCAAAAGAGGCTGTCTGGATGAGGAAGTTCATTTCTGAACATCAGGTGGTTCCATCCATTGCCAATCCAATACCTCTGTATTGTGATAACAATTGGGACTAGCATTGGCAAAGGAACCCAGGTCCCATCAGAAATCCAGGCATATCTTAAGGCGTTTTCACCTGATCAGGGAGATCGTTGATCGTCGGGAGATCGAGGTACGGAGAGTGGATACAAAAGACAACACGGCAGATCCATTCACAAAGGCCATCCCTCAAGTTCAGTTCGAGAGTCTGTTTGAGATGTTGGGCAAGCGGTACTCCAGCTGCTGGATATAGTGAAGACAATGGGTACTCATTGCGCCAATAATAGGCCCTAGTGCAAGTGGGAGATTGTTGGATATATATGCCCTAGAGGCCTTCATTGTATAAGATACTGGGATATGTATGTGCATAACAGTCTTGCTTAATATAATAGTACGCTATTTGGTTTGTCTTTATCTTAACATTTGATATATTTTGGGTAATATTCATATATATATATACATGTTGATAAAGACCTTAGGATGTTTTCCTGACTTCCGGCGTTATGATAGCAGTCACACTAGTGGGAGCTGGATAGTCAATAGACACATCCTTAGATGTCCCTGGTCGCAGGAGTATCAAGACTGGGCATCGATACTCCGGAGTAGACTGGTGTATACATATCTAGACCCTGAAGAGGGGCGATGGATTGGTCCCGCAGCCATTGGTGGAGTGCACCTTAGATTGTATACAGATGCTCACTGGGTGTGAGTACACCGGACAGGACTCGCCGAGAACTGACTGGATGGTATTTATACCTAACGTCAGATAGCAGTTCTCAGGTGACATGTGTGCAGATAGTCCGTTGACTTAAAGTCGTCAATTGTCTCGTGTGAGTTCCTACTGTGCTTTGATTACTACCCTACCACGGTTCAAAGGAGTCGTGCAAACAGATTTTAGTAGGGCACAGTCCCGAGCCACGTGGAGGCAGTGAGTGACTGTTAGGGATTCGTCTCTCCCGGTATAGGGAGTTGATATCGCATAGTGATCGGTTGGTCATTACCATAAGTCTCGGGCCAGGGCTGATTGAGAATTACTGATAGATTGATCAGGAGATTCTCGGATGGTAATAGAGCCATACCGACACGACTTGTATGGTTATTAGGGGTCTGATGTTTACCACCTCCCTAGACCTTACATGCGATACTCTTAGATGAACAGACCGGACAGCACGGATATTGTCACGCACAGGCTCAGTAGGAGTTCGGATGGGTATCCTCACCGGCTTTCTTATTGACATCTACCTGGGGACCGTTACGTACAGCTAGTGCCGCTTGCGGTCTGTGGTTAAACCCAATGCCAGCGTAGTAGTCGAGTCTTTAGAGCCCCACACAGAGTTTTCCCAACTCCAGGAAAAATGATATAGTGGTCGTACGGTTTTACGACAAAGGGTTCGGACGAATACTTGTTTAAACTCACGTACGACATTCGGACAGTTTTTACTAGACAACTTTGGTTTAAGCCAGATTCTAGTATAAGGTTATTGGGTTTATACAGTCTAAAGTTTTTCCGTTTTTTCACGGATGCGAGTGGCGTTCTCATAATTTTCCGAGAAGCTTCTAGAAGGAGGGTGACTAAGGAGGTTAAGGTGGCATTTTCATTTATTGCAAATTGTGACTAATTAGTGTGATTCACTATGTCATTAATGCATCATTTATTGCTTAATGACTCACATAATGAATCACCCTTATTGAATTAATGAAACATGGTGAATAATCATTTATATTCATTTATTTGATAATTCATTATGTTTTCATATATTCAAGTGAGAAGCTTTTCATTCTCATTATTATCTCCACCTTCTCTCTCCTCAAGTGCACTCCTTCTTCAAACCCTAATCCTACCACTCATGAGTTGAGACCAAGGATTAGGATAGACTTAACACTCCATAACCTAACTCTACATCTTCTTAGTTACATTGGTTAGGAACTAGAGAAACAAAGTTACCTCAAGTCTTGAGGTGTAGCTTGGATTAGGGTACTCGGGTGGATCTTCTATTACGGAAAGGAGGCCGAGGAGGACGTTGAGATCACAAAGACGAGGGACTAGAATCGTTAGGTATAATCTCTTAACATAGTAGCTTAGAACTCTATGGTTGTTGTTAATTATCGTTTAGCAAAGATCTTCGGTTAGTCGATGTACGCTTCAAAACAAGATCGTTTTTCATATTTCCGCCTCCCCGCAACTCGTCGGGTGTTGCACATCGACTTACATCCTTATCACTTTGGAAGCTTGAATCGGTAAAGGACTCCACCTGGAGTTCTCTGTTACCATACACCAAGAACATCTCTTTAGTTCTTCTCAAGTACTTGAGAATGTTCTTCACAGCTATCCAGTGACTCACTCTAGGATCTGCTTGATACCTACTCACTACACTTAGTGAGTATGCTACATCGGGTCTGGTACATAGCATCGCATACATGATAGAACCTACTGCCGAAGCATAGGGTATCCCAAGCATACGAGCTCTCTCCAAATCAGTCTTGGTAGACATCACTTTGGAGAGAGTGAGTCTAGAGATCGTGGGTAGGTTCCTACGCTTGGATTCTTCCATACTAAACCTCTTTAGTATGGTGTCAATGTACCTGTATTGGGACAATCCCAGTATCCGTTTAGATCTATCTCTATAGATCATAATTCCCAGTATGCAGGAGGCATCACCTAGATCTTTCATTGAGAATCTTTGTGATAAGAAGAGCTTGACCGATTGCAGCATAGGAACATCATTTCCTATCAAGTGTATGTCATCTACGTACAATACGAGGAAGACGACCTTACTCTCTGCAACCTTCTTGTAAATACAAGGTTCATCTACTTTTTTGATGATGTCAAACTATTTGACTACAACATCAAAGCAGACGTTCCAACTCCGCGATGCTTTCTTTAATCCATAGATGGATTTAAGCAGCTTGCACACCTTTCCGCTGCTCCCACTATCTACGAAGCCCTCTGGCTGAGTTATATATACGCACTCTTCTAAATCACCATTTAGAAAGGCGGTCTTAACATCCATCTGCCAGATTTCATAGTCATGGTATGCAGCAATGGCAAGTAAGATCCGGACGGACTTAAGCATAGCCACTGGAGAAAAGGTTTCGTCATAATCCACACCTGGTCGTTGACGAAAACCCTTTGCAACAAGTCTAGCTTTATAAGTCTCAAATTTTCCATCTACACCATGATTCTTCTTAAAGATCCATTTGCTCCCAATGGGTGTTACCCCTTCAGGAGTAACTTCCAAAGTCCATACTTTGTTGGTGTACATGGATTCCATCTCAGATAGCATTGCATCCAGCCATTTCACAGAGTCACTACTCGTGATGGCCTGCTTGAAACTAGTCGGGTCATCATCTTCTATGATGCATTCCTCGCTCCCACCATCAATGAGAAAACCGTAATATCACTCATGTGGATGAGAAACCCTACTAGATCGGCGGAGTGGCTGGGGTTCGTTGGGAACTACTTAATCCTCTGGCTCCACTAAATCTTCAGTTGCAGTTTGTGTCGCTGAAACTTCTTCGAGTTCTACCTCATTGCCACTATCTTGTTTCATGAGAAAACCCATTTCTAAGAAGGTGGCATGTCAAGAAACAAACACTTTTTGTTCCTTGGAGTGGTAGAAGATATACCCTTGCGAATGCTTGGGATATCCAATAAACTTGCATAGAATTGACCTTGCCTCGAGCTTGTCCGGATTTTGTGTTTTCACATATGCCGGACAACCCCATATTTTAATGTAGTTAAGATGTGGTCTCTTTCCTTTCCATATCTCATATGGAGTGGTTGGCACAGATTTGGTGGGAACCCTATTCAATAGGTCTATGGCTGTCTCAAGCGCATACCCCCAGAAGGAAATAGGTAACTCAGCAGTGCTCATCATAGAGCGTACCATATCTAATAGGGTGCGATTCCTCCGCTCCGATACACCATTGTGTTGTGGTTTATAAGGAGGAGTAAACTGAGAGAGAATCCCATTCTCTTTTAGATAGTCCAGGAACTCATTGCTTAAGTATTCTCCTCCTCGATCAGATCGAAGGATCTTAATACTTTTGCCCATTTGGTTCTCTACTTCGTTCTTATATTCTCTGAATTTCTCAAAAGCTTCAGACTTGTGTTTCATCAGGAACACATGTCCGTATCTAGAGAGATCGTCAGTGAATGTAATAAAGTAGGAAGAACCGTTCCTGGCATGTGTAGACATGGGACCGCATACATCACTATGCACCAGTCCTAAGAGTTCCTCAACTCTTTCTCCGTGTCCACTAAACGGAGTTTTGGTCATTTTACCTCTGAGACATGAATGGAAATTATCATAAGATGATAATTCGAACGGATTCAAATATCCATCCTTATGTAACTTAGCTAGCCGTGTCGCATTGATATGACCAAGTCAACAATGCCACAAGAAGGATTCGTTCATTTCTGAACTTTTTCTCTTGTGTGTGTTTGTATATTAAGGACTGTATTTTGATTGAAAATGAATATGCCATTATGTAACGAGCCTGATCCAATAAACTTTTGATTTGGGAAGATGTTCATAACATTATCATGTATTACAAAATTATACCCTTCTTTACTTAATAAAGAAACTGATATAATGTTGCACATCTTGTTCGGTATATAATAGCACTCATTCAGAATCATTGTATTACTACTTGGTAATACAAGGTTATATTCGCCAACTGCTTTGGCTGCAATATTCGTACCATTCCCTACTTGTACGGAATGATCACTATTTCCCAGTTCTCTACTTTTACGTAGCCCACGTAACAATTTAGATATGTGGGATCCCGATCCGGTATCTAACACCCAGGATGTAGGGTGAACTGAGAAACAGTTCTCAATAACTAACAAACCTGAAGAAGATGCATCAGCATGCTTGTTCTTCATTTGGGCGGCATGAGAATCCAGATATTCTCCTGTTTCCTGCTCAGTCTTATAACTCTTATAAGAAAGAACGGGACCAACGATCCCCTGCTCAGTATAATAAGCGGGTTCAGTCAATACATCCATATTATTATCTTGATTAAGGCCTGACATGGTCGCTACCTGGAGAGAGAGAGAAGGAAACACTTTAGCGTATACTTTTGCAAGATTAGATTGGTTATTATATTATCTAATCCGGATGCCTCCCACTGTTTTTATCAATTCTTCCTTCAAACCTTAAAAGGTAAGATTAGCCGGGATTAATTACACCCTACAATTTCGTCAATCTTTCAGCCAGATCAGTGTTGGTACTTGAGGGAGGTTCCCCATGCTTTCGTACGAACCTAATTAAAATAAACCCCGTCTTCCTAGTGGCATAATCCCATAAACACCTTTCTAGACACCTACTTGATTGGCTAATTTTCCTATGCAAGACTCTCCCAGGAGTAACTCTTACTCGCAGTAGGTATCAGGATCCATCTATCTCATAGAAGGTATGCAATCTCATTGCAAATTTCAACACTTGAAATTCCCGATAATTCTTTTACCCCTAACATGCTATGACCTTGACGCATGCCAAACAACCCATAGTCCGCTAGTCAAGTTCAAACCGTACATTTCTTGATTGAATCAAACCCACCCGTACGACACTTGACGCATGCCAAACAACGCCGTACGAATACCCTTATCCAATCGCATCTCATGCTACAGATGAGTAGTAATTAGCTACCGTACACTACGCCTTGACGCATGCCAAACTACCGTAGCACGAATACTAAATATTACTTATCTGAAATGACGGAGGGCTACGCAGGTTTTTTTCAGAAAAAACATGAGCGTAACGAACTTGATATCGTTGTAGAAATAAGTGATTTTGAAAAGGAGTGTTTTTTAGGCTTTTCTAGTTTCGCTAAAGAGGTCACTCCCGGTGAAGGGATCTCGGCTCTTTCCTCATCGAATAAGGTGCAGGATATTTCATAAATACCACTGTGCAAAGCAAAGCTATAGAAGTAATAAAAAACTAATCCGTGAGTTTGTAGCATCTGCCAGTTCTGCTAAAAAGGTCACTCCCGGTGAAGGGATCTCGGCTCTTTCCTCATCGAATAAGGTGCATGGTATATCATATATACCGCTGTGCAAAACAAAACTGTAGCTACCCTTTTTATAAAGTTTTGATTCTACAACATCTTTTAGGTTTCTTTTCTTTTATTAATCTCATTAATAAAATCCCATCAATTATGCTCCTTAAGCATCACATAAGAAACTAAAGCAGTAATATTTATATATCAACATATATATATAGTATAAGCATTCTTCTCAGGCAGTAATATGATCTCATCACAGAACATTGCAGCAGAAGATAACATATGAAATATTGGATATACTAGGACGTCCGTGTTTTATATCGAGCATGTATAAAACATGGATTCCACGGCCGCGATGAATAGCCAAACCCAGATCCCTAGCCCCCTACGAGAGCGGCAAGTAACACTGCTAATTCTAGGGTTAGGAGACCCGGTCTCGACTCCTCGAGATGGCCTCCCACTGAACCCTAGAACCTGGTTACTTGTGCTCCCCTCCTTGGGTCTACCTAATGCAGAAAAAGTAAATAATATACAATGTGACATCATTCTCATCCCGGAAGTTCCCCAATAAAAGAATATTACATACAAATGAATTTTACATGAATAAAAATAAAAACCCTCATCTCACATAAAAACCACCGGCTATTCAGAACACGACGATCCAATATATCATATCACAGCAACACATACTATCTCATATCATCAGCGTAAGCAAGTATGCGTATCCCGATTGTCGTTGATGTATAGAAACGAAGCCGGCGATACACCACATACTACGCATACGATCACAGAAAAGAAAGTGTAAAACTACAACATTTGGAATCCACAATCACATTAGACATCGTAAATCCGAAATATCACATAATTCGCATTTCATGCCTAACTATATGAATTCCACATATTGTATCACTTCCAGATAAATAGAAAATATTAAACTTTCCGATCGAATAATCAAATACCCAAGATTTCCTAAATAGCTCAACACTTGAGTCAAAAAATCCCATAGCATGTCACCGCCCCAGTGAACCAGCCGTAGAAGGGTCAAACCAACCCCTCACATGTGGCAACGCCGTACTGCCAGAAACCCTAAGGTTTAGCGGCAGTTCAGACGGTCACATAATCGAGTTATGGTTTGTGTTCGTCTAGAGGATCCACAGATATGCTTGCATGTTTTTCTGTAAGTTTTAAACACGGAAAAATTCCAACACTTGAAAGTTTTTCGTGTCGGGAAAAAATTAATTATTGATATCCGTTCGAACATTTTAATACTTTCTAAATAATCCTCAAAATAGAACGAAATTAAACTTTCCGATCGAATCAACAAATACAAAGAAATCCCCAGAACACTCAACACTTGTGCGAGATTAAAAATACCCAGAAGCATGTACAAATACCTACGGATATACTCTCCAAATACGTGTCCCGAATTCCTTCCTATGGCCACGGAACCGCCGCGACAAGGATGTTCTTGCCGCGGTTCCGCGGCTCTTTGAGAGACTTGGGGCTCGTATTTCATGGTTATCCTTAGAATTCCCTGCTAATTTTTTTGAGTATTTTTAATGCAGAAAAAATCATATTTTTACAAAATTTCAAGAGAGGGGGTCAAAACTGACGTATCGGGGTTCGATCGGACTTTTAACTTCGTATACACGTCGCCTAATGCTCTAGCTAGGCTCTGATACCACTGTAAAGTTACTAGGCACTATTACAAGGGTCTATAAGGCATCAACCATGCCCGATTTAAAATTTAGACGTGCCGAACAACCCAAAGCGAGGATCTTTGCTAGATAATTAGGGTTAAACATGCAAGTAAACATCTTTACAACTAAGAGTGAGGGATTACAACCTTTGTAGTCCGCTCCTTCGCTTCACAAGCTCCGAGTAGTAGTCCATTCACCGCGATCCCTGATCTCCCGGACTCAAGAGAAGCTCCACAACCCGAATGATCCATGCTAGCTTGTAGTCTTCCTTTTTAATGATGATCTACCTTGAAGTTCCTTTAACTCAAGCTCTCACTCACTAATGAGGTGAACACCCTAATCTAATTGGCTAGATTAGATGAGAATGATGAAGTAGGATTTATGCTCTCTTTTATTATCAAATTCTCACACTAATCCATCACAAAATAAAAACCTAGAAAGGTTTTGTTAGCCTAAGGAAGAAGAAGAAGAATGAATATCCTTTTGTGATGAATAATGAAATTGTAATAATGATTACAAATTCAACCATGGTTTAATATGAGAAGGCTAACCCATGTAGAGATTTAACCTAGGGTGAAGGTTTGGGTTGAGTTAGAAATATCTAGCAAAATATCAACCATAATATCTTTACTAGAAACAAAGTAAAACCTTCTAGAAGTATCATGAAAGTAGTAACCCAAATCAAACCCTAACCATGTTTAATCTCCACTAAACATGTTGCATTCGTAATCATAACATGTTATAATATTATATATCACATATATAATATATATTCGTAACAAAAGAAAATAATACAATTAACATATATCGCATATATATCAATGTATTATTCAGTGAGAAAATGAATCAATAAAGCGAGCCAATATTAGATAATGTGATGTAATATATCATATATATAATTATACATTAAATTATCGAATCAACACTTGATCCGACAATCCGGCTATATCGCATATAACCGACTAATATATCATGTACCGATGCATCGAATCAATACTTAATCCGATGACCCAGCTGACATCAAATATCGTGAGAATATAATACAGTATCTCATATCGTATTATCCTCGGTCCTGCACATATCACATATATGCTCCTACTCCGTTTTTCCTGAGTCAAGAAACCTCTGTGTAGGACTCTAAAGAATCGTCAATATGCCGGCAGTAATTGATGATCATATCAAACACCCACAAGCTGCAAGCGGTCAGCTAAACGTAACAGCCACCCAGGTATTGAGCGATCAGATCATCAACAAGCAAGACTGTACATTCTCCTGTGAATCCAATCAGTAACTCTCCCGTACAGTCCGGTCACTTCGTATGATATGTTCCATATCTAGTTTAGGGGTGGTATACGTCAGACCCAGTAACCGATAAGTCATGTCGATGTGAGGCTCATTACCACGCAAGATAGTTTAAATAAGTATACGACGCCCAACGGCGAAGATCACCACAAAAGATAAAGAAAAGCAAGACATAAATCCCCAAAAGCCAACATAAAACCCATCGCTCAAGTCTCGCACTACAAGTCTCACTAAGTCTCATTTCATATACAAATACTAGTTTCGATTGATGGAGTTGACTAGATACAATATGAAATAGAAAATACAAGAGTGGGTACGATACAAATGTCCCACCTACTAATGCAAAACACCCGAAAGCAACTGTGTGCCAGTGAAGCCGCTACTGATCCAAGCGGTCAACCTGCAAGAACTGTGGCACAACGGGGATGAGTTGCCAACTCGTGAATAGAAAAACATCTACAAGTAGAAATTGAATAAACAATGTCTCTTAGGTCAACTATATCATGAAGGTAATACTATGATATCTTGGGTGACCGGGTCGTATATGTGCAAACAATGTAATCAACACCTAAGTGTATGCGGATATCATCCAACCATATAATCAATGTATGTATGCATGTGGATCTCGTCCATGTGTCACCCAATGACACAAAAATATCATGCATGTGAATATCATAAAAGCATATGCATGAAAGTATGAGGATATAAATCAACGGGTGTCCCTCGCGACACATAAAAATCATGGAACCGGAGTGTCCAACCTCGACACTCGAAAACATCATGAAACCTGTATCTAGCATCGACACGTAAATCCTCATGTATCGGGCTCCGTCAGTCCGGATCGGCCCACAGGCTCCATCAGTCTGGATCAGCCCATATCATCTCTCGACTTCGGTCGGTATCCTCCGGATATCCGCCGAGCCCAAATACAATCAACGGTAGGTGATGATCATATCAAACACCCACAAGCTGCAAGCGGTCAGCTAAACGTAACAGCCACCCAGGTATTGAGCGATCAGAACATCAACAAGCAAGACTGTACATTCTCCTGTGAATCCAATCAGTAACTCTCCCGTACTGTCCGGTCACTTCGTCTGATATGTTCCATATCTAGTTTAGGGGTGGTATACGTCAGACCTAGTAACCGATAAGTCATGTCGATGTGAGGCTCATTACCACGCAAGATAGTTTAAATAAGTATACGACGCCCAACGGTGAAGATCACCACAAAAGATAAAGAAAAGCAAGACATAAATCCCCAAAAGCGAACATAAAACCCATCGCTCAAGTCTCGCACTACAAGTCTCACTAAGTCTCAGTTCTTATACAAATACTAGTTTCGATTGATGGAGTTGACTAGATACAATATGAAATAGAAAATACAAGAGTGGGTACGATACAAATGTCCCACCTACTAATGCAAAACACCCGAAAGCAACTTTGTGCCAGTGAAGCCGCTACTGATCCAAGCGGTCAACCTGCAAGAACTGTGGCACAACGGGGATGAGTTGCCAACTCGTGAATAGAAAAACATCTACAAGTAGAAATTGAATAAACAATGACTCTTAGGTCAACTATATCATGAAGGTAATACTATGATATCTTGTGTGACCGGGTCGTATATGTGCAAACAATGTAATCAACACCTAAGTGTATGCGGATATCATCCAACCATATAATCAATGTATGTATGCATGTGGATCTCGTCCATGTGTCACCCAATGACACAAAAATATCATGCATGTGAATATCGTAAAAGCATATGCATGAAAGTATGAGGATATAAATCAACGGGTGTCCCTCGCGACACATAAAAATCATGGAACCGGAGTGTCCAACCTCGATACTCGAAAACATCATGAAACCCGTATCTAGCATCGACACGTAAATCCTCATGTATCGGGCTCCGTCAGTCCGGATCGGCCCACAGGCTCCATCAGTCTGGATCAGCCCATATCATCTCTCGACTTCGGTCGGTATCCTCCGGATATCCGCCGAGCCCAAATACAATCAACGGTAGGTAGTTGTCCCTCTGCCAGGCTCACCGTCTAGATACACAGCTTCCCTTTCTTGCCCGGGGGTACCAAACCGGGTCCACCATGTACCCGCAATCGGCCTCATCCAGCTCCTCGAATCGGGTTTCACATGTCACACTCAGAACCGAGAAAATACATGGTGGACGCACTGAAATATCATATCAAGAGAAACCAGGTTTTTAAAACAGTACATACTTTCTTTTGAAATAGCCACGGTTCTCTAATCTATTAATCTCATGAAAACAACATATCTCAATGCGTAAAATCATAAAGCATGATATATGTGACTTGTGATAGAAATGTAAGCATATCCGTATATCATGCAACATGGAACAATAATATGACATATTAAGGGAAAACCGCTCCTTTAAATGATTCCAGTTTTTAAATATAACATGCGGTCCCCAATTCTCCAAAAACAAAACCAGCATCATATATGTATGTACAAATGTGTATGTACGTAGGAATGGAGGAACAAATATATATATATATATATATATATATATGCACACAAGTATGGATGTACAAGTAGTATATACGCAAGTATGAGTGTTCAATATGTATGTGCGCCAATATGGGTGTACAAGTGGGTATATACGCAAGTATGAGTGTTCAATATGTATGTGCGCCAATATGGGTGTACAAGTGGGTATATACGCAAGTATGAGTGTACAATATGTATGTGCGCCAATATGGATGGACAAGTGGTATATACACAAGTATGTTATGCGAAGAGTCATATCATGATGCAGCAATCCTACTGTGTAGTGACATGGCAATTATAGATGATGAAGTGTGTGAGCCGGCAAATCTGTGTAAGTCTAACATACGCATCATCGATAATGGTGCAGGTGTACTAGCACAAGTATAACTAATGCGATGCGAATAACATGAATGCAGCATAAGGTAAATCATATGCAAATGCTAACGGGTATACGTATCTAACATGATCGAGTCGGTGAATCTATCAATCGGCATCTAGCCTCACAACATCACGTACGGTATAATCCATCATACAGCATCCTCAAGTCAAGGGTATGGATCAATCATCAAGTCATATCATCACGTACGGAAAAATTACCATACGGCGGCATTAAAACATTAGGGATCCTATCAACCTTTACGACAATGAGGGGTACGGACCTAACGTCTCGTACGACATATGACACATGATTCACGATATTCTATATATATCTATAAACCTATGTCTCAGGTCACATCCATAAAAATCTCATATCAGGGGGACCTGCAATCAATCACCTCAATCGACTCGCATCTGTATACCAACATATCACCAAATTCATCGTATGACATCGTATAATTCTTTTTCATCACATTTATATCTCACATCGAGTCAAATGTTATATATATATATACATTCTATCTTTACTATAAACATAAGTATCTAATCTAACATACACACCCGAACCATACAAACAGTTCTTGAAAGATGTGAATCGTAGTTTTGAAAGTAGGGGTTACGGTGTTTTTAAGGACAAGATATCATTTGAAAATCCGTAACATCCCTCAAGGTATATATTTAAAAG
This sequence comes from Agapanthus africanus, assembly GCA_030015575.1. Taxonomy (NCBI): domain Eukaryota; kingdom Viridiplantae; phylum Streptophyta; class Magnoliopsida; order Asparagales; family Amaryllidaceae; genus Agapanthus; species Agapanthus africanus. Next base: position 232,170,393 of record JASDDO010000010.1, read on the forward strand.
ATGCATACGATTATTTACTTTGGAAATAGGTATGTTTCGGATGACACATCTACGTCGGCTATCTAGTCCTATAGTACCCTAAACTGCAATATCCTCAAACATCATCCTCAAATCCCGTCATCACATATTAGCCGTAGTATATCACTTCTAACTATCCTTAGTTTTAATTATGGTTCTCTAACTACCTTTTTAACTCTACCTATAGTTTTCTATTAAAGGTTTCATTAACCATAATCTATATATAAATCGGTTTCCATCAAGTGTGCGGGGGTGCTATACACCATCCACCCGACTTCCTCCGTAGATATAGATCTACTCACCTAGGTCTTCGCTTGTCGAAGTCGATGACTCCACGCTCCGTCGCCTCGGAATCCACGCGAAGGTACCTACAATAAAAACACATATCGCCACGCTATTAAAATAAAGTTCTTGTAGGGTTACTAGGCACTCTAAAAAGGGTCTATGAGGATTCAACCATGCCCGAATAAAAAATTAGCCGTGCCGAACAACCCTAAACAAGATCATTAAACTAGAGATTAGGCGAAAACTAGCATGTTAAACACTTTAACACTAAGTGAGAGGGATTACAACCTTTGTAGATCCTGTCCTTCACTTCTTAAGCTCCGTGTTGAGGTCCCTTCGCTGCGATCATCGTGCATCCGGACTTTCGAGAGGCTCTACGAAGAGAAAGATGCAAGCTTGCTTCCGATCTTCGATAACAAAGATGATCTACCTTGAAGTTTCATAATCACAAGCTCTCACTCACTAAATGAAGTGAATACTCTCATCTAAATGGCAAGGGCAGATGAGGATGATGAAGTAGGATTTTAGCTCTCATTTGTTTTCTTATTCTCACTCATTTTCATCACCTTTGAAAAAGCTAGAAAGCTTTTCCATGAAGAACTCAGAGAAGAAGATGAAGAATAAAATAAAAAAATTCTTTTGTGATGAATAATGAAATAATATATGATTAATAATGTAACCATGGTCAACTGAACCTATATAGAGATTTAACTAGGGCTAGGGTTTTGGTTGGGTTAAAGAATGAGTCACTTGAAATATCTATCATAATATCTTAGTCATGATAAAAGAAAACCTTCTAGAAGGTTCATGAAAGAACTAACCCAAATCAAACCCTAACCTTGTTTAATCTCCACTAAACATGTTGCATTAGTAATCATATCATGTTACAATATTATATATCACATATATAATATTTATTGTAACAAAATAAAATAATACAATTAACATATCACATATATATCAATGTATTACCCGAGTGAGAAAAAGAATCTTTTAGTGAACTAATATTATTTAATGTAATTTAATTGTAACGTTTTGAAAATCGTTTCGGTGAAATTTCGGAAAATCGGTAAAATAAGGGGGTTTTCTGTAAAAAGTCAAAATATAAATATCTTTATTTTAAATTTAAATATACATATTCTAGCTATGTAATTGCTAGTATTTGGTGTTTATTGAGCCACGAGCGAAATTTCAAATTTTCTGGAAAAAAAATTTATTTTAATATTATTTTAAGCCGTCACCAATACATTTAATTAGGGAAAATTACAAATTGGAATCGGTTGATACAAATTTTATAATTCTTGACACACTAAACTGACATGTAAAATATTGTTTCTGAAACGAAATCGTTTGCCAAAACGGTTTAGAAATTATTGAAGAAAAAGGCTTTTTTAGTGAATTTAGTGTAAATGGTTGTTTGGAGTATAACATTTATCTTTTTCCCCCACACCCACACCCACACTCACTCACCCCCATCCCCATGTGGCTGAAATTCAGTAGCACTTCCCCCCATTTCCCCACTCTATTCCACACAAATAAGAAAAGAAAACAAAAAGAAAAGTATAAGAAACATGGTATGGTTGTGTTGACCTTGAACTTCTTTGACTTGTCAATACTTTCCCCATCTCATTCTCTCTCCAATCTCCCCAAAATTGGCCGAACCCTCCTCTTTCTCACTGCTGCAACAGCCCCCTCTCTTCTCTTTCTCATTTCACCTCAAAATTTCATCACAAAATGCCCAAAAATCAACACAAAAACCTCACAAAATCAAAATCCAATCTCTACCCATTTTTCCTTGGCCCATCTAGCATGGATCTTGGTGAAAAGAGAGCAATTTGGAGGGCTTAGATTCTTGCTAGATCTCTTATTGGGAGGTATAAATCTTAACCCATGTCTTAATTGTTGGTTAATTACTCCAATTTAGTTAAATTTGGTGTTTAATTGTGGTTAAATTGCAAACTTGAATTGTGGGATTAATGGAAATATGTGAGATTAAAATCAAGATAGGGTTTTATCACATCATTAAGGTTGCCATGAGTATATTAACATGTTAATACTTGCTAAAACCTAATCTAGTTACCAGTTTCAAATTGTTAGTTGGAAATTGTGATAAATGTGTTATTTTGCTAACTAGGTTTTTTAGAAATTGATTTATAATTGGGATTAAAATCTAAATTAAGGTTTCATGTTCTCATTAATATTATAATGAGTGTTTTAATGACTTTGGACCATGCAAAATCAAGCGTAGTTATTGTTTTGTGCATTTTTAGTTGAAATTGTTAAAATTAGATAAATTACAAAACTAGAATTTTTATTTTTATAAGAATTGATGATATTAAATTCTTGAAATGGGTTGTATGACTTATTTGAGATGTTTAATAAGTATTATAGCCGCTAGATTTGTTTAAACGTCGAGTTTTGTACTAAAACGGGTAATTTTTGCTTGCTAGATTTTCGGAAAAATGCCTTTTAAGGTGAATTTAGGGTTTTTGTGAATTTTAACCTATTTTATATTATAGTTAGTGTTCGTGGATGCGCAAATGAGTGTGTTTGTATTTTTTCTCGATGGTTTGATGTTTGTACATCGACATCGAGGGTTGGTTTGACTATTCTTGCATGCGTAGGCGATAGGTTTTGACGTAAGCGTGATACGCGTGCCGATTTGATTTTCGTATGCCGTTTCGATTTCGAATTTGGTTTTAATGCTATACGGTGCGTTATGATATGTAGGTACCCCATGTGGACTTCAAGACGACAAGCAAGCGCGTGGCGTCGTCGGCACCGGCGAGCGAGGACCAGGTGAGTAGATTTATATCTACGGGGAAAGGTCGGGTGGATGGCGTATAGCACCCCCGCAGTCCGTAGTATAGTTCATATATATATATATATATATATATATATATATATATGTTTATATAGGTGTTTTATGATACGAGAATGTTTATTCATGATATGATTATGTGTTCATGGATTACCTTTGGGTTAATTGCGAAACCTTAGAGTAGTTTTTATACCCACATACGCACACACAAACTTGCATACATTACTTTCTTGTGCGTAGATGGGGATGTGTATATATGTATATACGCGTGGGTATAGGACTATGCATATATACATTCATATACACATGCATGGATGATGAGGATAGTACTTGGGATTTAAGATGAGTCGATGAGATTTGATTTGAGGCCGTGAGATCGGTGATATGGCAGGGTTCGTATTTGAGATACGACATGACGTTGCATCGGGTCCTTGACGTAGTGTTTCACACACGTGCATGCATACTTAGGCGGTATCAGTATTGTACAAGACGTAGATCACTACCCCGATCATGATATTTGATAAATAGGATACCAGATGAATAGTATGATGAATGTGATATTGATCCGTACCCAAATTTGGGGATGTCGTACGACGGATTTAGGTACGAGCTATATATTGATGACTGATCCGCACTCTTTACTTGGGATGTCCGATTATAGATATGGTATCAGATATGATATTATTGAGGCGGGATCACCGACTAATATATATACAGGTATGTATATGTATTGACTCAGATATTAGGCGGTTTCCTTACCTGTAGTTCAGCTCGTTAGTTCAGCCGTATACTTTAGTGTAGTTGTTAGACTAGATTAGACCCCTACCTATTTCAAAACTAACGAATCGTGGGTATTTTAAAAGAAAGGTCAAGGGATTCTACGGATATTTCAAAAGACGTATTTTTTCTTAAAAACACCGTAGCCCTTATTTTCAAAACACCGCGATTCGTGTTATTTCAAAAGGCACTATTGTAGGACTTATATTAGGGTAATGCAGATTAGTTATCGTTGTGTCTAGTATTCAGCTCCCGCACATTATTGCTGTTGCTCCGCATCACATACTTACATTGTTATTTCATATTGCATTGTTGATATTATGCTGTTAGGACACCAGCACCATTACCGATGATGCGTATGTACCACGTACACTTACTTGCCGGCTCACACACATCTTCATCGATAATTGTCATGTCACGTCCACCTTAGAAAATATTATTGCTTAACTTAGCTTGATAGCTAGTAGTTTGACATGATATTAGTGTACTTAGCTTATATGCCAGCTTAGTTATTGTAGTTATTACTTGTCACTTCATGCATACTGTTATTCATTGTTATGCCGTATTCATGGATTCTCATGCCTGTATTCATGGTTTCACATGCTATTGATGATTTGGATTCGGATTTCCATGAGATTTTCTGGATTTGGGGGAAAACCGCAAAACTTGTATAAGCTTCTTTCCTCTCTTTTAAATAAAAGTGTGGTTTTCCCATGATGTATGAGTCGTCCACCATGAGTTTGCTGATGGATTTCGAGACCCAATTCAAGGAGATGGATGAACCGTTTCGGGTACATGGTGGGCCCGGTGCGGTACCCCGGGGCAAGAAGATCGTGTTGTTGACGTTGAGCCTGTGCAGGGGAGCACGACCGACCGGTGATATTACCCGACACGTCGGATATCCGGAGGATACCGTCGTGGTCTTAAGATGGATATTAGGGGCCGGTCTGGACTGACGGCGCCCTAGATAGTGAGATTGAGACATACAGTGATATTTGAGATATTGAGGTACAGAGATCGCGACATAGAGATATCGAGATATTTGGATATTTGTTTTGTGTCCATGCTAGGCACTGTTTATGCTGATTTCATTATGATACCTTGTTTTAAAAAGATACAGAAATCTCACTAATTTTTTTGAAAGCAGTTTTCTTCAGTACATGCATTCTGTTCATGCATTCATACATCATCCTTATGATATATTGCTACCTGAGGCACTGACATGGGCACATGGGATTTCACTTGGGTTAGACATGTACCCTAGCCATTGTTATAGGCTGCTGATTATATACTTGAGGATATATTATGATCATATGGCTTAGGATTGCGTTGTTCATGCGGTTTCTGTTCGTAGATGTTTTTTCTACTCACGAGTTGGCAACTCACCCCCGTTGTGCCACAGTTTCTTACAGGTTTTGCCATACAGGTTTCTTTACGGCTTTGCTGGCACTGCTTCTTTCGGGTGACTTGCTAGTAGGTGGGTTTATTTGTATCGTACCCATCATTATACATTGTATATTATTATTCAGTTGTATCTAGAAGTTCTATCAACCGAACATGTATTTTATTTCAGAGATAGAGACCAGTGATGTTTATTCTTTCGACCTTAGAGTCGCGAGTTGTATTTCTATGGATTTCTTGTTGTTTTGAGTTTCCTTTTGAGTTTTGATCCTCGCCCTTGGCGTTGTATATTATATTGCTTGTGTGGTTGTTGAAAGGTTCCTAGGCACCCTATAGAGGTCTCACAAGGCATCAACCATGCCAATTTCAAAAATTATGGGTGCCGCGAAACCCTAACGCGGATCTTAGACTAGAATTCTAGGCGAAAAACAAAACTAGTTAACAAATTAACTAAAGGTTAGATGCTACAACCTTTGTAGATCCGGATATCCACTTCTTTAGCTCCACGTGGTCATCCCCTCGCTGTCCATCTTGAATCCCGAGCTCAATCGTCGGCTTCATCGGAGAAACGGGCGAGCTAGGTCGTCGGTTTCGTGTCAAAGACGATCTACGTCGAGGCATCATAAGTTCAAGCTCCGACTTCACAAAGTTGTGAAACTTGTGAAGAAAACACCCAAAACAACTTGGCAAGAGGTAGAGGGTGAAGAAATAGGAGGTGGGTTCACTTTAGAATTGGATTTCTCACTCTAGAAGTCAAGTTGTCATTGATGGCATCAAGCTTTTCCTTTTAGAAGATGAAGAAGAAGATGAGCTAGAATATTACGATAAGTTTTTAAAGTGAAAATGAAAATCAATACTTATCATAATTTGCACCATGGTTAGGTGTAGAGAATTTACTAAGGTTAGATATATGGTTAGGGTTAGGAATGAAGACAAAAATGGTCACTTTGGTCAAGCTTCATGAAGCTTCACTAAACTTCAAGAAAGAAAGCAACCCTTTTTGTTTTCTTATGCCTTTTCTTTTAATCCAAAATAATTAATGATAAAAGAAAGAATAATAAGGAACCCTAACCATTTACTTAACCTAAAATTAATTCTTCACACTTAACCAAAAAAGCAAGCATCATCAAACATGATACTAACATGTGCACAAAAGTATATCACATATACAAATTGCACATCAAGTGAGAAAATCCGTTTAAAGTGAACCAATACTAGTTAATGCAAAGTAATATATCAAATATATAATTATACATTAAATCATTAAATCAACACTTGATTCAATGATCCGATCATGTCGCACACGACCGACTAGTATTCAATGTATCGGCTTATCGAATCGATCTTCGATTCGATAACTAGGTAATATCGCATACAACCAATCGAAACATTAATCGCGAGAATCAAATACGGTATCACATACACGCATTATTCTCGGTCCCGCACATATCTCATATGCGCTCCTATTTCGTTTCGCTTGTGCCAGGAAACCTCTGTGTAGGACTCTAAAGACTCGTCAATACGCCGGTAGCAGATGTTGATCATATCAAGCACCCACAAGCCGCAAGCGGTCTGCTAAACGTAACGGCCACCCGGGTATTGAGCGATCAGAAGATCGACGAGCTAGCCCGCTCACACTCCTTCGAATCCGACCAGTAACACTTACCGTACAGTCCGGTCTGTTCGTCTGATACGTCGCATATCAAGTCTAGGGGTGGTAAACGTCAGACCCCAATAACCGATAAGTCGTGCCGATGTGAGGCTCATAACGGGTCGAGAAACTACTGGTAACACTTACCAGCAAATCTCTGATCAGCCCTGGCCAGGGACTTCCCTGTTACGGCCAATCGAGCACAGTGCAACGTCAACCCCCAATACCGGGAGAGACGAAACCCCTCCTATCGCTCATTGCCTCCATGTGACTCGGGACTGTACCCAAAGACCACCGTTTTGCACGCCCTCATGGACGTGGTAAGGTGGAGATCAAAGCACAGTGGGAATCACACAAGACTCTATGACGATCTCGGGTCTACAGACTAACCTGTACAAGTGTCACCTGAGAACTGCCATCTGACGTGAGGTATAATACCATCTGGGAGTTCTCGGCGAGTCCGTCCAGTGTACCCAATCTCCACTGAGCACCCGTACACCATCTCTGATGTCAAACACCAATGGATATGGGATCATCCATCGCCCATCTCATGGGTCGAGAAGCGTATACGCTAGTCTACTCTGGTATATCGATGCCCCGTCTCGATACACCTACGACTAGGGACCTTGAAGGATGTACTTATGGACTACCATGTCCCCACTAGTATGATCTGCATCATAGTCCAGGTAGTCAAGTACACATCCTAAGGGCTTTACCAACATGTAACTCTAAGATAGTTTAAAGAGACTACTGTACATGTTAAGATAAAGAGTAACCAGATAGCATACTATCATATCGAGCAAGAAAGTCATCTCTATATATGTCCAAGCATCCAATATAATATACAACATCTGTACAATACTGGCCTCTAGGGCATACATACAACTAACAATCTCCCAGTTGCACTAGGGCCAGCTGCTGTAGTATCGCATACCGAGCATCCCGAAGAGTCTCTCAAACTGTATCTGGGGAATGGCCTTCGTGAGTGGATCCGCCGTGTTGTTCTTCGTGTCAACTCACCTGACCTCGATCTCCCGGCGATCAACTATCTCCCGGATCAGGTGATACCGCCTCAGAATATGCCTGGACCGCTGATGGGACCTGGGTTCCTTGGCCAAAGCCATCGCTCCATTGTTATCGCAATACAAAGGTATTGGATGCTCAATGGATGGAACCACTCCAAGTTCAGTAATGATCTTCTTGATCCAGACAGCCTCTTTGGCAGCATCGTTGGCAGCGATGTATTCAGCCTCCATCGTCGAGTCTGCCACGGTTTCCTGCTTGGAACTCTTCCATCTAACCGTCCCTCTGTAAAGGGTAAAGACAAAGCCCGACTGCGACTTAGAGTCGTCCTTATCACTCTGGAAGCTCGAATCGGTAAAGGACTCCACTTAGAGTTCTCCGTTACCATATACCAAGAACATATCTCTAGTACTTCGCAAGTACTTGAGAATGCTCTTCACAGCTGTCCAGTGACTCTCTCCGGGATCAGCTTGATACCTGCTCACAACACTTAGTGAGTATGCTACATCGGGTCTGGTACATAGCATCGCATACATGATAGAGCCTACTGCCGAAGCATAGGGTATCCCTTGCATGCGAGCTCTCTCCAAATCAGTCTTGGGAGACATCTCTTTTGAGAGAGTGGCTCCAGAGATCGTGGGCAAGTTCCCACGCTTGGACTCTTCCATACTAAACCTCTTTAGTATGGTGTCAATGTACCTGGATTGGGACAATCCCAAAATCCGTTTGGATCTATCTCTATAGATCCTAATTCCCAATATGCAGGAGGCATTACCAAGATCTTTCATTGAGAATCTTTCTGATAAGAAGAGCTTGACCGATTCCAGCATAGGAATATCATTTCCTATCAAGAGTATGTCGTCCACGTAAAATACGAGAAAGACGACCTTACTCTTTGTCGCCTTCTTGTAGATACAAGGTTCATCTGGATTTTTGACGAAATCAAACTCTTTGATAACGACGTCAAAGCAGATGTTCCAACTCCGCGATGCTTGCTTTAATCCATAAATGGATTTAAGCAGCTTGCACACCTTTCCGCTGCTCCCACTGTCTACGAAACCCTCTGGCTGAGTCATGTACACGCACTCTTCTAAATCACCGTTTAGAAAGGCGGTCTTAACATCCATTTGCCAGATTTCGTAATCATGATATGCAGCGATGGCAAGCATGATCCGGATGGATTTAAGCATAGCCACTGGAGAAAAGGTCTCGTCATAGTCCACACCTGGTCTTTGACGAAAACCCTTTGCTACAAGTCTAGCTTTGAAAGTCTCCACTTTCCCATCTTCACCATGTTTCTTCTTGAAAATCCACTTGCTCCCAATGGGTTTTACCCCTTCAGGAGCAACGTCCAAAGTCCATACTTTGTTGGTGTACATGGATTCCATCTCGGACCGCATAGCATCCAGCCATTTCACTGAGTCCCCACTCGTGATGGCCTGCTCGAAGCTAGTTGGGTCATCATCCTCCATGATGCAATCCTCGCTCCCACCGTCCATGAGAAAACCGTAGTGTCTCTCTGGTTGGCGAGGAACCCTACTAGATCGGCGGAGTGGCTGGGGTTCATCGGGAACTACAGAATCCTCTGGTTCCACCAAATCTTCTGTTGTAGCTTCTGCAGCTGGAACCTCTTCCAGTTCTACCTCATGACCACTAATCTCTTTTTCAAGAAATTCCTTTTCTAAAAAGGTGGCATGCCGAGAAACAAACACTCTTTGTTCCTCAGGATGGTAGAAGATATACCCTCGCGAATGTTTGGGATATCCAATAAACTTACACAGAATGGACCTTGCCGCGAGTTTGTCCGGATTTTGCGTTTTTATATAGGCCGGACAACCCCATATCTTAACATAATTAAGACATGGTCTCTTTCCTTTCCATATCTCATATGGAGTGGTCGGCACGGTTTTGGTGGGAACCATATTCAATAGGTCTGCAGCTGTTTCCAATGCATATCCCCAGAAGGAAATAGGTAACTCAGCTGTGCTCATCATAGAGCACACCATATCTAATAGGGTGCGGTTCCTCTGTTCTGATACACCGTTGTACTGTGGTGTATATGGAGGAGTCAGCTGAGAGAGAATCCCATTCTCTTTTAGGAAGTCCAGGAATTCATTGCTTAAGTATTCTCCTCCTCGATCAGATCGTAGGATTTTAATACTTTTTCCGGTTTGGTTCTCAACTTCTTGTTTATATTCCCTAAATTTCTCAAAAGCTTCTGATTTGTGTTTCATCAGGAACACATATCCGAATCTAGAGAGATCGTCAGTGAATGTAATGAAGTACGAAGAACCATCCCTGGCATGTGTAGACATGGGACCGCATACATCACTATGTATAAGTCCCAAGAGTTCGGTAACTCTTTCTCCGTGTCCCGTAAACGGAGTTTTGGTCATCTTGCCTTTGAGACATGACTGGCAAGTGTCATAAGATGAAAATTCAAACGGATTTAAATATCCATCTTTATGCAACTTAGCTAGTCGTGTCGCATTGATGTGGCCTAGTCTACAATGCCACAAGAAGGATTCGTTGAGTTCAGAACTCTTCCTCTTGTGTGTGTTTGTTATGCTCAGAACTGTTGATTGATTTAGAACATAAATGCCATTGCACAACGTGCCTAATCCAACCAACATTTAGTTACGGAAAATGATCATAACATTGTCCTGTAATACAAAATTATATCCTTCTTTACTTAATAAAGAAACCGATATAATGTTGCATATCAGGTTCGGCATGTAATAGCATTCGTTAAGAACCAATGTATTACCAGTTGGTAATACAAGGTGATATTCTCTGACAGTCTTAGCTGCAACAATTGCACCATTTCCAACTCTAATGTCTTTATCACCTTCTCCAAGTTCTCTTCCTTTTCTAAGCCCATGTAACTGATTACATATATGGGATCCTGACCCGGTATCTAATACCCAGGACGTAGAGCAAATGGAGAAACAGTTCTCAGTAACGAACACACCCGAAGAAAATGCATCAACATGTACTTTCTTCATTCGGGTGGCATGGGAATCCTGGTATTCCCCTATATCCTGTTCATTCCTATAACTCTTATAAGAAAGAACGGAACCAACGTTCCCTAGCACAGAATAACATGCGGGTTCGGTCAATACATCCATATTATTATCTTCATAAGGGCATGAAATGGTCGCTACCTGGAGAGAGAGAGAAGAAAACACTTTAGCGTATGCTCGTGCAAGATCAGTTTGGTTATTATCTTATCTAATCAGGATGGCTCCCACTGCTTTTTATCAAATCTTCCTTCAAACCCTAAAAGGAAAGACTAGCCGGGATTAATTACACACTACAAGTTCGCCAATCTTTCAGCCAGGCCAGTGTCGGTACTTTGAGGGAGGTCCCCCGTGCTTTCGCACGAACCTAATTAATGTAAACCTCGTTTTCCCAGAGGCGTAACCCCGTTGACACCTTTCTAGACACCTACTTGATCGGCTAATTGCAATGTGTAAAACTCTCCCAGGAGTAACTCTTACTCGCAGTGGGTATCGGGATCCAACTATCTCATAGAAGGTATGCAATCTCATTGCAAATTTCAACACTTGAAATTCCCGATAATACTTTTGCCCCTAGCGTGCTATGACCTTGACGCAGGCCAACAAACCATAGTGCGCTAGTCAAGTTCAACCCGTCATTTCCTGATCGAATTAAACCCACCCGTACGACCCTTGACGCAGGCCAACAAAGTCGCACGACTACCCTAATCCAATCTGCATCATATGCATAAGCAGATAAATACTAGTTAGCTACCGCACACTACGCCTTGACGCAGGCCAACAAACGTAGCACGAATACTAACTACTACTCATCTGAAATGACGGAGGGCTACGCCAGGTTTTTCTGAAAACCATGAGCGTAATGAACTTGATATCGTTGTAGAATCAAATGAAGTTTTGAAATGGAGTGATTTTGAGACTTTTCTAGTTTTGCTAAAGGAGTCACTCCCGGTGAAGGGATCTCGGTCCTTTCCTCGTCGATTGAGGTGCGGGATATATCATATATATCGCTGTGCAAAGCAAAAAACCCAAAAGCAGTCAAAAGCAAACCGAGTGTGTAGCATCTGCCAGTTATTGCTAAAGGAGTCACTCCCGGTGAAGGGATCTCGGTCCTTTCCTCATCGAATAAGGTGCAGGGTATATCATATATACCGCTGTGCAAAGCAAGAACTGTAGCTACCTGTTTTATTTTAAAATTCGATTCCACAACATCTTAGGTTTCTTATCTTTCATTAATCACATTAATGAAGTCCCATCATTTAAATACCTAAACATCACAGATAGATATGACGTACACTTATGCCATCCGCATTCTCCTCGATGTCCCCTCGTGCACCGTTAGGTTAGGTAACTAACGACAGAGCAGGGCAGGGCTAGCGCGGGTGTAAAACATAAGTAACGTCTATATAATATATCATATATACTATAAACTATATCCATCACAGAATCACATCACAGATATCGCAGCAGAAGAAACATATGAAATATTGGACATACTAGGACGTCCGTGTTTTCAATACGAGCCAGTATAAAACACGGATTCCACGGTCGTGATGAATAGCCAATCCCACACCCCTAGACCCCTACGAGAGCGGCAAGCAACCCTGCCAATTCTAGGGTTAGGAGACCCGGACTCGACTCCTCGAGTTGGTCTCCCACTGGACCCCAGAACCCGGTTACTTGTGCTCCCCTCCTGGGTCTATCCTAATGCGGAAAAGTAAATAATATACAAAAGGTGACAACTTCGGCTACCTGGAAGTGCCCCAAATAAAAGAATATTACATACAAGTGTTTACATGAATGAAAATGAAAAACACTCATCTCACATAAAAACCCCCCGGCTATTCGAACACGACGATCCAATATAACATATCCAGCAACACATAACATCACATGTAATCAACGTAAGTAAATATGCGCATCCCAATTGTCGTTGACATATAGCAGCGAAGCCGGCCATATCACATATTACACTTACGGTCACAGAAAAGAAAGTGTAAAACTACAACAATTGGAATCCGCAACTTCTTTAGACATCGCATGCCTAATCAAATGAAATACTTAGACATCACATGCCTAACAGATATAAATCCCGCATTTTAGTCTCATTATCGAAAACTCTTTTCAATAACATGTGGGACTAAACTGCTAGATTTATAACATTCATTCAGTTATCTCATAACTGTTTGTGAATTCCAATTATTGTATCACATTCCAGATAAACAGAAAATGTTAAACTTTCCGATCGAACAGTCGAATACCCAAGTTTTCCCGATACAGTCCAACACATGAAATAAGTCTAACAACATTCAGTTCGTGCCTCAGTACCAACGGTCCAGCCGTAGAAGGGTCAAGCCAACGCCTCACATGTGGCACGCCGTACTGCACCAAACCCGAAGGTTCAAAGGGCAGTTCAAGACGGTCACATAATCGAGTTAAGGTTTGTTGTCTTCTAGAGGGTCCATCGCGTTAATTGCACTACTTAGAATGTCGTTAAACTACTGAAAAATCCAACACTTGGAAATTTCCCGACAGGGGAAAAGTTGGGTATTTATATCCGGTCGAACTTTTTAACATATTCTATAAATTATTCGGAAGTACACAAAGACGAAATTTGATAATCCGGTCGAAACACCGAAGCTCTAAAACACCCCAGAAAATTAAACTCTGGAATAATTATTAAAAATACCCATAAAACTCAGCTGCAGAAACTATGAATTACTGTGCAGAGGAGGAGGGATGACGTCATCAAGACGCGGCGGAACCGCCGCCTAAGCTGGCTTAGGCCGCGGTTCCGCCGCGCTTATCACTGTTCATTGGAAAAAATTTGCATCGTAATTCTTTGAATTCCCTGCTGAATTTTTTAAGCATTTTTAATATTGAAAAATCCCAGATTTTAGAAAATGTACAGAGAGCATGTTTGGTTTAGGGTTTTGGGTTCGTTCGGGCTTCAAATTGCGTCTAGACTTCGCCTAAGGCACTAGCTAGTCTCTGATACCAGTGAAAGGTTCCTAGGCACCCTATAGAGGTCTCACAAGGCATCAACCATGCCAATTTCAAAAATTATGCGTGCCGCGAAACCCTAACGCGGATCATAGACTAGAATTCTAGGCGAGAAACAAAACTAGTTAACAAATTAACTAAAGGTTAGATGCTACAACCTTTGTAGATGCGAATATCCACTTCCTTAGCTCCACGTGGTCATCCCCTCGCTGTCCGTCTTGAATCCCGAACTCAATCGTCGGCTTCATCGGAGAAACGGGCGAGCCAGGTCGTCGGTTTCGTGTCAAAGACGATCTACGTCGAAGCATCATAAGTTGAAGCTCCGACTTCACAAAGTTGTGAAACTTGTGAAGAAAACACCCAAAACAACTTGGCAAGAGGTAGAGGGTGAAGAAATAGGAGGTGGTTTCACTTTAGAATTGGATTTCTCACTCTAGAAGTCAAGTTGCCATTGATGGCATCAAGCTTTTCCTTTTAGAGGATGAAGAAGAAGATGAGCTAGAATATTATGATAAGTTTCTAAAGTGAAAATGAAAATCAATACTTATCATAATTTGCACCATGGTTAGGTGTAGAGAATTTACTAAGGTTAGATATATGGTTAGGGTTAGGAATGAAGACAAAAATGGTCACTTTGGTCAAGCTTCATGAAGCTTCACTAAACTTCAAGAAAGAAAGCAACCCTTTTTGTTTTCTTATGCCTTTTCTTTTAATCCAAAATAATTAATGATAAAAGAAAGAATAATAAGGAACCCTAACCATTTACTTAACCTAAAATTAATTCTTCACACTTAACCAAAAAAGCAAGCATCATCAAACATGATACTAACATGTGCACAAAAGTATATCACATACACAAATTGCACATCAAGTGAGAAAATCCGTTTAAAGTGAACCAATACTAGTTAATGCAAAGTAATATATCAAATATATAATTATACATTAAATCATTAAATCAACACTTGATTCAATGATCCGGTCATGTCGCACACGACCGACTAGTATTCAATGTATCGGCTTATCGAATCGATCTTCGATTCGATAACTAGGTTATATCGCATACAACCAATCGAAACATTAATCGCGAGAATCAAATACGGTATCACATACACACATTATTCTCGGTCCCGCACATATCTCATATGCGCTGCTATTTCGTTTCGCTTGAGCCAGGAAACCTCTGTGTAGGACTCTAAACACTCGTCAATACGCTGGTAGCAGATGATGATCATATCAAGCACCCACAAGCCGCAAGCGGTCTGCCAAACGTAACAGCCACCCGGGTATTGAGCGATCAGAAGATCGACGAGCTAGCCCGCTCACACTCCAGCGCATCCGACCAGTAACACTTACCGTACAGTCCGGTCTGTTCGTCTGATACGTCGCATATCAAGTCTAGGGGTGGTAAACGTCAGACCCCAATAACCGATAAGTCGTGCCGATGTGAGGCTCATAACGGGTCGAGAAACTACTGGTTACACTTACCAGCAAATCTCTGATCAGCCCTGGCCAGGGACTTCCCTGTTACGGCCAATCGAGCACAGCGCAACATCAACCCCCAATACCGGGAGAGACGAAACCCCTCCTATCGCTCATTTCCTCCATGTGACTCGGTACTGTACCCAAAGACCACCGTTTTGCACGCCCTCATGGACGTGGTAAGGTGGAGATCAAAGCACAGTGGGAATCACACAAGACTCTATAACGATCTCGGGTCTACAGACTAACCTGTACAAGTGTCACCTGAGAACTGCCATCTGACGTGAGGTATAATACCATCTGGGAGTTCTCGGCGAGTCCGTCCAGTGTACCCAGTCTCCACTGAGCACCCGTACACCATCTCTGATGTCAAACGGCAATGGATATGGGATCATCCATCGCCCATCTCATGGGTCGAGAAGCGTATACGCTAGTCTACTCTGGTATATCGATGCCCCGTCTCGATACACCTACGACTAGGGACCTTGAAGGATGTACTTATGGACTACCATGTCCCCACTAGTATGATCTGCATCATAGTCCAGGTAATCAAGTACACATCCTAAGGGCTTTACCAACATGTAACTCTAAGATAGTTTAAAGAGACTAGTGTACATGTTAAGATAAAGAGTAACCAGATAGCATACTATCATATCGAGCAAGAAAGTCATCTCTATATATGTCCAAGCATCCAATATAATATACAATATCTGTATAATACTGGCCTCTAGGGCATACATACAACTAACAGTTGTGACCGTCGATTGACGAAGAGCTAGCTCCCGCTTGGGGATGCCTTTTTTTGATTTCGTATACTATTCATGTTGTATTCCGTTTGGGGGCCGGTATTTACAAAGGAGACTCTGCCGAAATTTTCAGGAAATATTTGATGTTTTTTTTAAAACGCATAATTCGGCTTATGCTATTAAAACTACTTGATTTAAATTGGTTTTCCTTCACTCTACTACTTTTCTAGGTTTGGATTTCTGGGTTTCGGCTTACTTAGATTACGTACGCCTCAATACGTTCGTAGTTTAAGTGCCGGTCATGTTCTATACGTTCGGGACGTGACATTAATATACCATATATATAATTATAAATTAAATCATCGAATCAACAGTTGATCCGACAATCCGGCTATATCGCATATAACCGACTAATATATCATTTACCGATTCATCGAATCAACACTTGATCCGATGACCCGGCTGACATCAAATATCACGAGAATAGAATACGGTATCTCATATAGCATTATCCTCGGTCCTGCATATATCACATATGTGCCCCTACTCCGTTTTTCCTGAGCCAAGAAACCTCTGTGTAGGACTCTAAAGAATCGTCAATACGCCGGCAGTAGGTGATGATCATATCAAACACCTACAAGCTGCAAGCGGTCAGCTAAACGTAACAGCCATCCAGGTATTAAGAGATCAGAAGATCAACAAGCAAGCCTGTACATTCTCATGTGAATCCAGTCAGTAACACTCCCGTACAGTCCGGTCTCGTCGTCTGATATGTCCCATATCTTATCCATGGGTGGTAAACGACAGACCCAGTAGCTTGATAAGTTGTGTCGATATGAGGTTTATAACAGTTCGAGAAACTACTGATAACACTTACCAGTAAATCTCAGCAACCCTGGCCAGGGATTTCCAGTTATAGCTAATCGAACACAGCACAACATCAACTCTCTATACTGGGAGAGACGAATCCCCTCCTATCGATCATTGGCTCTATATGATTCGGGACTGTACCCAAAAGCCACCTTTTTGCACGCCCACTTGGACGTAGTATGATGGAAATCAAAGCACGGTGGGAATCACACAAGACTCTATGAAGATCTCGGGTCAACAGACTACTCTGTACCAGTGTCTCCGGAGAACTGCCATCTGACGTGGGGTATAATACTATCTGGGAGTTCTCGGCGAGTCTGTCCATTGTACCCAGTCTCTACTGAGCACTCGTACACCATCCTTGATGTCAAACACCGATTGATATGGGATCATCCATCGCCCATCATATGGGTCAAGATGAGTATACGCTAGTCTACTCTGGTGTATCGATGCCCTGTCTCGATACACCCTCGACTAGGAACAGTTATAGGATGTACTCATCGACTACCGTGGCCCCACTAGTATGATCTCATCATAGTCCCAGTGGTCGAGTACATATCCTAAGGGCTTTATCAACATGTAACATAGAGACAATCAGAGTACATGTTAAGATAAAGTACAACCAGATAGCATAATATCATGTCGAGCAAGAAAGTCCTCCCTATATATGTCCAAGCATCCACAATAATATACATCGTATGTACAGTAATGGCCTCTAGGGCATACATATAACTAACAGTTCTGAAATCCAAAACGGTACGCGCATTGCTCATAGTTCAGAACCTATGGCCTACGCATACAAAATCAACAAGACACCCCTTGTTGTTGATGTGCAAACATCCAATAACCAAATACAAATCCAAATATCAAAACTAAACATTTCAAAATACGGAAAACATGGCCAAAATCACACCAAAGTGCTTCCAGATTTTGATTCAGGCCAAAACAAGGTGCACAAACAATACTGGGGTGCTAATGAGCTATGGAAACAACCTGGACACCCCTACCCACCAGGTGGCCGGCCACTTACCTTAAAAATCCGGCCACCTCGGCCCCCTAGGCTCTGTTGGGCTCCGTATGGTCGGGGTGGTCTCCTAGTACCCTAATTTGGTCCCTAGAGTTGTTTGCTAAGCATATAATTTCCCCGGGTTGCTCCAGATTTCCCTGCACCCTCAAAGTCGTCACAAACTGACACGGATGTTTCTGTTTTCTGTAAATTTGGTTCTATTTTAAGTTGATCTTGGGTGTTTATACACTAAGGGGGTTTAAGGTCATCACTAGGCTCCATTACACTATCCCAATCCAAATCAAACCCTAACCCTCTCTAGGAAATTTCAAAACCTACTAATCTACACTAAAACACTTCTAAACTAACAACAGATATTAGGAAACTCAAATACTAATCTAATAGTGTAGGGATTACCTCAATTTGGCCACTCTAGACAGCCCTAGCTCCACAAGTCATCAAAATCCAACTTTTCTTGGTTCAATGTGCTTCCCATGAGCTTGTATATGTTTTTAATGAAATGGGTATAGGGTTTTGGTGAATATTTTGATATGGGTAATGAGGCTATAAGATGGGGTTTGAAGATGAATAGGGAGATGAAAATTGTGGGGGAAATGAGGATGGAGGCAGCCCCCCTCTCTCTCAAGCATGGTCTCCTATCATCATTATGTCTCCTTTCTCTCATCTCAAGTCATCATGACACCTTTTTCATTTGTTTTTCTTTTCTCACCACAATAAAACCATAACACATAACACAAAAGAAATGAAACAACATGTAACATGTCATGGTGCACTAGCCATGGAAAATTGTAGAAGCACGGATTTGGCTTAATCGCGATTAGCAGTGCACTAATTGGGTTTTTTTCAAAACAGCATATAATAAATTTTAAAAATGCCAAATCCTTTAAATATATTTTTAAATGAATAAATAATTTTAATTTCCAATTATTTCTTAATTATTGGTATATATTTATACCCTTTTTGCGAAAACCCCAATTTCGCAAATCGGGCAGTTTTCGGGAAATAAATTATTTTAATATTAAATTTCAAAAATAATATTTTATATTTTCTGAAATGTTACGGTTTAAAAGAGCGGTTTTCCTTTGATATGCTCATATTACTGTTTTATGTTGCATATATCTTATTTCATGGATTTACGCATTAAGATACGGATTTCATGTGATTTATGGATTTGGGAACCGTGGTATTATTTCAAGAAAGTATGCATTATTTTGAGAACCCGGTTTTTATTGATATGATATTTCAGTGCGTCCACTATGTGTTTTCTCGGTTCTGAGATGTGTGAAAGAAAACTGATTCGAGGAGCTGGATGATTGATCAGTCGAAAATATTGCATTTATCAATCATCTAAGGGTGTTTGTTGTAAATATAACACGGATTATGAATTCATCTGCAAAATACCAAATAACACGTGTTATAGTTATAATCGACATTCTAGAGGGAAATTAAGTGTTTATTACTACACGCATGATTTTGTATATCTCAACACAGTTTATCGAGATTGTGTGCAAAAAATTCTTCAGGTCAAAAAGCCGGAATCACAAAAGTGCCAATGAAATACAGCTAGTCAAAGTCTTGAGATCTGGCAGCAATCAAGAAAGAAATATAAGATTCCAGACATTAGATAAAGATCCCAAGACCAATTTTCAGTTGATAAAACTGCACATTTAATATGACATTTTTCCTATTATTTCTATATAATAAAAGGTGTTTATTATAATACATGATACATATGAGGGTTTATCTGTAAAAATACTATTTTCATGTGTTGATATATTATAATTAACATTTGGTAGGAAAAAGTAAGCATATAATATCCATGTAACATTTGGCCCATTTAATTATGCTTGCCTTATTAATACCTTTGACCAATTCTTAATGGTTAAGTTAATATTGTTGGATATATGTATGCCCTAGAGGCCATTAAATGATAGTGGATGTATTTTTACTTGTGTGTGTGTGTGTGTGTATATATATTCAGTGTACATTCTTGCTCGACATGATAGTATGCTATCTGGTTCGTCTTTATCTGACATGTTGACTTGATCATGCTTTTATTCATTCACACATGTTGATAAAGCCCTGAGGATATTAGCTTGACTACTGTGATTATGATGGAGATAATACTAGTGGGACGTCTGTAGTTTATAAGCACATCCTAAAATATCCCTAGTCGTAGGTGTATCGAGATGGGGCATCGATATACCAGAGTAGACTAGCGTATATGATACTAGACCCATAAGATGGGCGATGGATGTTCCCACATCCATTGATGTTTGACATAAAGATCGTATACGGGTGCTCAGTGGTGACTGGGTACACTGGACGGACTCGCCGAGAACTCCAATATGGCATTATATCTATCGTCGGATAGCAGTTCTCAGGTCACACTGGTACAGGTTAGTCTGTAGACCCGAGATCGTCATAGAGTCTTGTGTGTTCAACCACTGTACTTTGATTACCACCCTACCACGGCTCTACTGAGTCGTGCAAACAGGTGGCTTTTGGGTACAGCCCCGAGGCACACGAAGACGATGAGCGATAGGAGGGGTTTCTTCTCTCCCGGTATTGGGGGTTGATGCTTTGCTGTGCACGATTGTCTATATCTGTAAGCCCCTGGCCAGGGCTGTTGAGATTTACTGATAAGAGTTATCAGTAGTTTCTCGATCTGATATAGACCATTCATCGGTACGACTTATTGAGTTATTGGGGTCGACGTTACCATCCCTAGACTCGGTATGCAGCATATCTGACGAAGAGACCGGACTGTACGGTAGGGTTGCCGGTTGGCTCGACGGGAGTTGTGATAGGTTCGCCTGTTTTCTTCTGATCGCTCAAAACCCGGGTGGCCGTTACGTTTAGCTGACCTCTTGCGGCTTGGGGGTGCTTGATAGGATCATCACCACCGCCGGCGTATTGATGAGTCTTAAAGTCCCACAATGGAGTTACCTAGTCCAGGCGAAACGATGTGGTTTGCATATTGGATATGCGCGAGGACCCGATTAAATGCGCGTATATGATACCGTATATTAATCGGGCGGTTTGCTATTGGTAAGGTCGTATGTGATATGACCGGTTTGCTAAATCAAGTGATGATTTATCATTGACCATTAGCTTTTTCACTTTAAACCCTTCTTGTCTTTTGTTGTATGCATGCATGTATGCATTTATTCTCATTGATGCACATATGGATGTGCATGTAAACATACATGCATACACAATTCTATCATGATTGTTGATATAGTGGATGGTGGAAATATAAGACTCACACCTTAATAAATATGTTGATATTTATATTTGGAAAAGAAAATGGAAATGGAAATTCTATCATGCTTGATTATTTTATTCACCCACTAACCTTTGCATTAGCCTTGAGTTAATTTCCATGGCCATTTTGCATCTAAAAGAAAATATCTAGATATTTATTAACTTGAGTTAAGAGTGAGAAGAAGAAAATATATATATTTTCTTTTCTCATTCTTATCTTATCTTTTATCATTATCTCTTGAGCTCTCATTTGCCATCATCTTCTTCCTCCTCACTCTTGCTCTCTAGCTTTCATTAGTGAGGAAAAGAGTGATCAAGTTAGGGTTTTGAAGTGAGAAAACAAACCACATCACCATTCTACACTACTCTTGCCCATTAGTTTAGATTGTTGAGTTCTACTTCTTCTCTTGATCAAGTGGAGCTTCTAGCTTGGATAAAGAGGACTCCGGGTGGATCGTCGTGGACCTAGATGATCTCAAGCGAGCTTCTTTCAACTTTCAAATAGTCAAGGAGTCTAGCGTAGGGAGCTACAAAGGTTGAATTCTCAAACCCTAGCTTTTTACTACTTGTGTTTGTGTTAAAGTTTTGTTACCCTAGCTTTTCTAGTATGATACTTAGAATGTTTTCTTTAGCACCCTATTTTTTTTTAATATGGCATGTGTGATGCTACCAAACCCTTGTAGTGGTGCTGTAGAAAACCCTTCATGTTATCAGAGCCTAACTAGAAGCCTAGACGATGTTACGACAATACGAAAACGAAAACTTCCGCAAAAATACGATTTTAGAAACCCTTGAAATTTCTCTCTGTAAATTTTTTAAAAAGTGACATGAAAATTATTTAAACAACTGCAGAGTGGTATTTATGATGACACAAGAACACTGGTGAAGTACGAAGGGGGGGGCTCGGATTTGGCCGGCGACCAAGCCAATTTTTCCGGCATCGCCAACCCATCTACCTCCCCTCCTCATCGTATTTCCCCAGTGCTCTGTACATCATGTTCGGGGTTTCTGGTATTGTTTATAAAGTCCAGGATTGCATGTGATGTAAGTTTGGTATTGGGCTCTTTGCGGAATAGCTCGTATTCGTATTTTTATAGCATTGTATTGGTAACTTTGGCGATGTTAAACAGGTCGAACGAATTATCAAACACCCGTATTTTTCCAGGTTGAACGTACTCGATATATAATGCAGGTATTCTTATGGACCCCCTAGAAGAAAGTAACCCTAACTCGAGATGCGACCACAAAACTGTGACTAAACCTTAGGGTTTACCGTAGTTAGTGGTGCCATAAATGAGGCTTGGGTCTGCCTTTCTACGGTTGGTCCATTAAATACTGTGGCATAGATTTTGGGTATTGTTTAACAGCACTCAAGTGTTGAGCATGCTGGGGAATGCGGGTGTTCGTTAATTCGATCGAAGGGTTTAACATTGCCTAGTAGTATGTGATACTAGTTTCTGTGACCGTAAGCGTAGTATGCGTATCGCCGGTTTCGTTGCTATATGTCAACGGCAATTGGGGTATGCACACTTGCTTACGTTGATGACATGTGATGTTATGTGTTGCTGTATTGTGATGTATATGATTGTCGTGATCGAATAGCCGGGTTTTTTTTATGTGAGATAGATTTTTACTTTTCATTCATGTAAAATTCATTTGTAATGTAATATTCTTTTATTTGGGGCACTTCCGGATTGAGGATGATGTAACCATAGTTGTATATTATTTACTTTTCTGCATTAGGATAGACCCAAGGAGGAGAGCACAAGTGACCGGGTTCTAGAGTCCAGTGGGAGACCATCTCGAGCAGTCGAGACCGGGTCTTCTAACTCTAGAATTTGTAGGGTCGCTTGCCGCTCTCGTTTGGGTCTACGGTGTGGGATTAGCTATTCATCACGACTGTAGAATCCGTATTTTCTATTGTTGGCTAAATACTAAATACGGACGTCCTAGTATATCCTATATGATCATATTTGTGTTTCTGCTGCCTATATTCTGTGATGTGATCGCTTAATATATCTGAGACGAATGCTATATTATATATGAGATATATAATAGATGTTGATTATGTTTTACACCCGCGCTAGTCCCGTCCTGGTATGCCGTTAGTTAAGTAACCTAACGGTGCATAACGGAACATTGCGGCGAATGCGGATGGCATAAGCGTACGTTGTATTTTCATTTCTTTTCTGTGATGGCTTAAGGACTTAAATGATAGGACAACATTAATATGATTAATGTGAAGAAAAATAAACCTAAAAAGATGTTGTAGAATCGGATTTGAAAAACCACTCGAGTTTTTACGAAAAAGCTATATTTCAAAACTGCGGAGCTTAAGCCACTCCTTTTGAAAACCATTTGATTCTATGACGATATCAAGTTCAAAGCGTTAATGATTTTCTTAAAAACCATCCACAACCATCCGTCATTTTAGGGAGTAGAGTACTTAGTATTCATGCTACAACATTAAGGCGTAGTGTATGGTAGCTAAGTGATGTCTTCCTACACTGCATATGATGCAGATTAATTAGGACATTCATGCGACTTTGTTGACCATAGTTAAGGGTCATATGAATGGGTCTAATTAATCAAGAGATGATGGGTAGAACTTGACTAGTGCTTATGATTTGTTGACCATAGTTAAGGTCATGGGTACTAGGGGTAAAAACCACATCGGGAATTTCAAGAGTTGAAATTCGCAATGAGATTGCATACCTTCCATATGATGGTTGGATCCCGATCCTACTGTGGGCAATAGTTCCTCCCAGGAGAGTTTTGCAGTTTACAATTAGCTAACACATTAGGTGTCTCGAAAGTTGTTAATGGGGCTACGCCTCTGGGAAGACGAGGTTTATATTAATTAGGTCCGTACGAAAGGACGGGGAACCTTCCTCAAGTACCGACACTGGCCTGGCTAAACGGTTGGCGAATTTGTAGACTGTAATTAATCCTAGCTGGTTTTCTTTTTAAGGTTTGAAAGAAAAACTTGATTAAAGCAGTAGGAGACATCGATTAGATAAGATAATAACCAATCTGATCTTTGCAAGAGCTTTCACTGAGTGTATTATTTTCTCTCTCTTAATGGCAGATACCAATGACAGGACTCAAGCTTCTACTAGATAAAAATAAACTGAATGGGACCAATTATAAAGACTGGCTGAGGAATCTTAACATTTCCTTGACTTATGATAAGGTATCATATGTCCTCACGGCTCCAGCCCCGCCCTTCTCAGGTCGTAAATCTTCGGTTGCGGATAAGGAAGTCCGCAAGACATGGGATGCTGACTGTGCCACGACCAAGTGCCTCGCGCTTCCATTGATGGATAACACACATCAGAAGCAGCACGAGAATAAGGACGTACAAGCCATATTTCTCTATACAAAGGAGTTGTATGGAGAGCAATCCCGCATATTACGATACGAATGGCCCCTGGCACACCAGTAGGAGACCATGTTCTGAAGATGATACCTCTCATGGAGGAGCTAGATGACCTTAGGTGGACAATGGACAATGAGCAATATACGAATATTATTCTGCAGTCTCTCCCCTCAACCGTTGCTCAATTTATAGTTAACTTCAACATGCACAACATGGAGAAGGAACTACCTGAACTCCTTAATATGTTAAGGAGTGTAGAGAGCACGCTGAAATCAGTGAAAACTCCCATTTTGAGTGTTGGGCAATCTTCCTCTTCTCTCCCAAAGGCTAAGGCCAAGGGAAAGATGAAGGAGAAACCCACCTAACCTAAGGGTGGAGTCAAAAAGGTTAAGGGGAAAGACAAGTCCAAAGCTGGGGAATCGGGGAAAGGGGAATGTTATCACTGCCACAAAACAGGACACTGGAAGCGCAACTGTACCGAGTGCTTGGATCTCAAGAAGAAGCATAGGGATGCTTCCGCTTCAGGTGTGTTTGTGACAGAAAACTGTTTTTCAATAAACTCTGCTTCCTGGATATTAGATACCGGTTCAGGTTCTCACATTTTCAATTCTATGTAGGGGCTGAGAAATAGCAAGGTTTTGAAGACAGGTGACCATACTTTTCGCGTTGGAACTGGTTCCAATGTACATACAGTTGCAGTGGGAGAGTATCACTTGGGGTTGTCGTCTGGGTGTATATCTGTTTTGAACCCATGTTATTATGTACCTAGTATGCTTTGTAATATAATAGTTGTTTCTTTGTTAGACAATGAAGGATATAATTTTGTATTGCAGAACAATGTTATGAACATTCACCTGAATCAATTGTTGGTTGGGTATGGTAAACTTAATAACGGGATATACATCCTAAATCAACACACAGTTTTCAGCATACAACACACTAATAAGAGAAAACTTTCAGAATTAAATGAAGCTTTTCTTTGGCACTGTAGACTTGGTCATATTAACGAAACAAGACTAAACAAGTTACACAAAGATGGATATTTAAACCCTTTTGAATATAAATCTTATGCGACTTTCCAGTCCTGTATCAATGGTAAAATGACCAAAACTCCGTTTACAGGGCACGGAGAAAGAGCTACTGAGCTCTTAGGCCTCATACATAGTGATGTATGCGGGCCAATGTCTACACAGGCTAGAGGCGGTTTTTCATACTTCATTACTTTCACTGATGATTTCTTAAGATTCGGTCATGTATTTTTATTAAAGCACAAATCCGAAGCTTTCGAGAAATTCACTGAATATAAACTCGAAGTAGAAAAACAAACCGGCTTGAGCATCAAAATGCTTCGATCATATCGAGGTGGGGAGTATCTCAGTACAGAGTTTGCAAACTTCCTAAAAGAGAATGGGATTCTCTCTCAGCTCACTCGTCCTTACACACCACAGCACAACGGTGTGTCAGAACGACGGAATCAGACCCTATTAGATATGGTTCGTTCCATGATGAGTGATGCTGAGTTACCCGTCTCATTTTGGGGGCATGCATTGGAGACTGCAGCGTTTCTACTGAATAGGGTCCCAACCAAAACCGTGTCTACCACGCCATAAGAGATATGGCATGGGAAGAGACCATCTCTTAAACGAATTAAGATTTGGGGTTGTCCGGCCTATGTTAAAAAGCAGAATCCAGACAAACTTGAGACAAGGTCGGTCA
This sequence comes from Agapanthus africanus, assembly GCA_030015575.1. Taxonomy (NCBI): domain Eukaryota; kingdom Viridiplantae; phylum Streptophyta; class Magnoliopsida; order Asparagales; family Amaryllidaceae; genus Agapanthus; species Agapanthus africanus. The sequence continues at coordinate 232,196,876 of JASDDO010000010.1, forward strand.
TGTGTAATTTTGTGGGATATCCAAAGAATTCTTATGGATATCTATTCTACCACAAGGAGGAACAAAAGCTGTTTGTCTCTCAGTATGCCACATTCTTGGAAAAAGAGTTTTTCACAAATGATACTTATGACCGTGTGGTACATCAAGAAAAGGTTCTAGAGACACAAATTACAAATGACGACTTGGTTGAACTGGCTGTTGCAACAGAAACTGAAGAACCTCGGCGACTCCGTAGGTCTGGTAGGACTTCTCGCCCACCGGAGAGGTACTACGGTTTCCTCATGGATGGTGACAGAGAAGACTGCATCATAAAGGATGATGATCCTACCAGTTTTTAGCAAGCTATCACGAGTGGAGACTCTGTGAAGTGGCTGGATGCCATCAGATCTGAAATGGAGTCTATGTACACAAACAAAGTATGGACTTTGGACGTTGTACCCCCTGGGGTAAAACCCGTGGGGTGCAAATGGATCTTTAAAAGAAAGATTGGTGTAGATGGGCAGGTAGAGACCTATAAGGCAAGACTTGTGGCGAAGGGTTTTCATCAAAGACTAGGTTTGGACTATGACGAAACTTTTTCTCCCATAGACATGCTTAAATCCATTCGGATCCTACTTGCTATTGCTGCTCACTAAGACTATGAAATCTGGCAGATGGACGTTAAAACAGCATTTCTAGATGGAGATTTAGAAGAATGCGTTTATATGGATTAGCCAGAGGGCTTCACTGACAGTGGGAGCAGCGGGAAAGCATGTAGATTGCTTAAATCCATTTATGGATTAAAGCAGGCATCACGGAGTTGGAACATCTGTTTCGATGATGTTATCAAAGAGTTTGATTTCATCAAAAATCTAGATGAACCTTGTCTTCATAAGAAGGCTGTAGGGAGAGCTGTCACATTCCTCGTATTATACGTGGATGGCATTCTTCTGATAAGAAATGATATTCCAATGCTACAGTCGGTCAAATCATTCTTATCACTAAGGTTCTCCATGAAGGACCTGGGTGATGCCACATACATTCTGGGCATTCGGATCTATAAGGATATATCCAAAAGGTTATTAGGATTGTCCCAAACCAGGTGCATCAACACCATCCTAAAAAGGTTTAGTATGGAAGACTCCAAGCGGGGTGCCTTACCCGCTTGCCATAGGGCCACTCTCTATAAAGACTCTTGCCCAAAGTCCGATGAAGAGAGAGCTCGCATGAGCATTGTACCCTATGCTTCGGCAGTAGGATCTATAATGTATGCGATGTAATGTACACGCCCAGATGTAGCTTAAGCACTCAGTGTAGTAAGCTGGTATCAATCCAGCCCAGGGGAGAATCACTGGATAGCTGTGAAGAACATTCTTAAGTACTTGCGAAGGACTAAAGAATTGTTCTTGGTGTTTGGTAATGGAGATCTGCAAATGGAGGCCTTTACTGATTCGAGCTTCCAGAGTGATAAGGACGATAGCAAGTCTATCTCTGGGTTTGTATTTACCCTCAATGGAGGGGTGGTAAGTTGGAAGTGTTCCAAACAGGATATCGTTGTAGACTCTACGATTGAAGCTGAGTACATTGCTGCGAATGATGCCGCCAAGGAAGCCGTCTGGATGAAGAAGTTCGTCTCGGAGCTAGGAGTAGTTCCAATCATTATTGATCCAATACCATTGTATTGTGATAATAATGGGGCTATGGCGTTATCCAAGGAGCCCAGGTCCCATCTGCGGTCCAGACACATCCTGAGGCGCTTTCATTTGATCCGGGAGATAGTAGATCGCCGTGAGATCATGATTAGGAGAGTAGACACAAAGAATAACACTACGGATCGACTCACCGAGGTCGTCCCTCAGCCATTGAACGACTTTTTGAGATGATGGGTATGAGATACACCAACAACCGGCCTTAGTGAAAATGGGAGATTGTTGGATATATGTATGCCCTATAGGCCATTATATGATAGTGGATGTATTTATACATGTATGCGCGCGCGCGTGCGCGCGCGCGCACACAAACACAAATATATATATATATATATTCAGTGTACACTCTTGCTCGACATGATAGTACGCTATCTAGTTCTTCTTTATCTGACTTGTTGACTTGATCATGCTTTTATTCATTCACACATGTTGATAAAGCCCTGAGGATATTATCTTGACTACTGTGATTATGATGGAGATCATACTTGTGGGACGTCTGTAGTTTATAAGCATATCTTAAAATGTCCCTAGTCGTATGTGTATGGAGATTGGGCATCGATATACCAGAGTAGACTAGCGTATATGATACTAAACCCATATGATGGGCGATGGATGTTCCCACATCCATTGATATTTGCATCAAGATCGTATACGGGTGCTCAGTGGTGACTGGGTACACTGGACGGACTCGCCGAGAACTCCTATATGGTATTATATCTATCGTCGGATAGTAGTTCTCAGGTGACACTGGTACAGGTTAGTCTGTAGACTCGAGATCATCATAGAGTCTTGTGTGTTCTCCCACTGTACTTTGATTACCACCCTACCACGGCTCTACCGAGTCGTGCAAACTGGTGGCTTTTGGGTACAGTCCCGAGACACACGAAGACGATGAGCGATAGGAGGGGTTTAGTCTCTCCCGGTATTGGGGGTTGATGCTTTGCTGTGCACGATTGGCTATATCAGTAAGTCCCTGGCCAGGGCTGTTGAGATTTACTGATAAGAGTTATCAGTAGTTTCTCGATCTGATATAGACCATTCATCGGCATGACTTATTGAGTTATTGGGGTCGACGTTACCATCCCTAGACTCAGTATGCAGCATATCGGACGAACAGACCGGACTGTACGGTACTGTTGTCGCTTGGCTCGACGGGAGTTGTGACAGGTTCGCTTGTTTTCTTCTGATCGCTCAATACCCGGGTGGCCGTTACGTTTAGCTGACCTCTTGCGGCTTGGGGGTGCTTGATATGATCATCACCCACTGCCGGCGTATTGAAGAGTCTTAGAGTCCCACAATGGAGTTACCTAGTCCAGGCGAAACGATGTGGTGTGCATATGGGATATGCGCGGGGACCCGATTAAATGCGCGTATATAATACCGTATATTAATCGGGCGGTTTGCTATTGGTCAGGTTGTATGTGATATGACCGGTTTGCTAAATCAAGTGTTGATTTATCATTGACCATTAGCTTTTTCACTTTAAACCCTTCTTGTCTTTTGTTGTATGCATGCATGTATGCATATGTTCTCATTGATGCACATATGGATGTGTATGCACACATACATGCATACACAATTCTATCATTGTTGTTGATATAGTGGATGGTGGCAATATAAGACTCACACCTTAATAAATATGTTGATATTTATATTTGGAAAAGAAAATGGAAATGGAAATTCTATCATGCTTGATTATTTTATTCACCCACTAACCTTTGCATTAACCTTGTGTTAATTTCCATGGCCATTTTGTTAGTTATATGTATGCCCTAGAGGCTATTACTGTACATACGATGTATATTGTAGCGGATGCTTGGACATATATAGGGAGGACTTTCTTGCTCGACATGATAGTATGCTATTTGGTTACTCTTTATCTTAACATGTACTCTTATTATCTCTATGTTACATGTTGATAAAACCCTTAAGATATGTACTCGACTACTGGGACTTTGATGAGATCATACTAGTGGGGCCACGGTAGTCGACGAGTACATCCTATAACTGTTCCTAGTCGAGGGTGTATCGAGAAAGGGCATCGATACACCAGAGTAGATTAGCGTATACGCATCTTGACCCATATGATGGGCGATGGATGATCCCATATCCATCGGTGTTTGACATCAAGGATGGTGTACGGGTGCTCAGTGGAGACTGGGTACACTGGACGGACTCGCCGAGAACTCCCAGATGGTATTATAACTCACGTCAGATGGCAGTTCTCTGGTGACACTGGTACAGGTTAGTCTGTAGACCCGAGATCGTCATAGAGTCTTGTGTGATTCCCACTGTGCTTTGATTTCCATCATACCACGTCCAAAAGGGCGTGCAAAAAGGTGGCTTTTGGGTACAGTCCCGAATCACATGGAGGCAATGAGCGATAGGAGGGGATTCGTCTCTCCCGGTATAGGGAGTTGATGTTGCGCTGTGTTCGATTGGCTATAACTGGAAATCCCTGGCCATGGTTGCCGAGATTTACTGGTAAGTGTTATCAGTAGATTCTCAAACTGTTATGGACCTCATATCGACACGACATATCAAGCTATTGGGGTCTGACGTTTACCACCCCTAGGCGAGATTTGCGACATATCAGACGAAGAGAACGGACTGTACGGGAGTGTTACTGGTTGGATTCTCGAGAGAAAGTACAGGCTTGCTTGTTAATCTTCTGATCGCTCAATACCTGGGTGGCTGTTACGTTTAGCTGACCGCTTGTAGCTTGTGGGTGTTTGATATGATCATCACCTACTGCCGGCGTATTGACGATTCTTTAGTGTCCTACACGGAGGTTTCCTCGCTCGGGAAAAACGGAGTAGGACCACATATATGATATGTACGGGACTGAGAACAATACGTGTATGTGATACCGTATTAGATTCTCGCGATATGAGATATCGGCCGGGTATATGTGATATAGCTGGGTCATCGGATCAAGGGTTGATTCGATGAACTGATACAGATTATATTAGTCGGTTATTTGTGAAATAGCCGGATTATCGAATCAAGTGTTGATTCGATAATTTAATGTATAATTATATTTTTGATATATTAAATTATATTAACTAATATAAGCTCACGAAAAGATTCTATTTCTCACTCATTTTCATCACTAAAATCAAAGCTAGAAAGCTTTGCAAGGAGGAAGAAGAAGATGAATTACTTTGTGATGAATAATGAAAATGTAATTATGATTACAAATGCAACCATGGCTCAATATGAGAAGGCTAACCCATGTAAAGACTTAACCTAGGGTTGGGTTGGGTTAGAAATATCTAGCAAAATATCCAGCATAATATCTTTGCTAGAAACAAAGTAAAAACCTTCTAGAAGCATCATGAAAGAATTAACCCAAATCAAACCCTAACCATGTTTAATCTCCACTAAACATGTTGCATTAGTAATCATAACATGTTACAATATTATATATCACGTATACAATATTTATTGTAACAAAATAAAATAATACAATTAACATATATCGCATATATATCAATGTATTACCCGAGTAAGAAAAAGATTCTTTTAGTGAGCTTATATTAGTTAATGTAATTTAATATATCAAATATATAATTATACATTAAATTATCGAATCAACACTTGATCTAATAATCCGGCTATTTCACAAATAACCGACTAATATAATCTGTATCAGTTCATCGAATCAACACTTGATCCGATGACCCGGCTATATCACGTATACCCGGCCGATATCTCATATCGCGAGAATATAATACGGTATCACATACACGTATTGTTCTCGGTCCCGCACATATCATATATGTGCTCCTACTCCATTTTGCCTGAGCCAGGAAACCTCTGTGTATGACTCTAAAGATTCGTCAATACGCCGGCAGTAGGTGATGATCATATCAAACACCCACAAGCTGCAAGCGGTCAGCTAAACATAATAGTCACCCAGGTATTGAGCGATTAGAAGATCAACAAGCAAGCCTGTACTTTCTCCCGTGAATCCAACCAGTAACACCCCCGTACAGTCCGGTCTCTTCATCTGATATGTCGCATATCTCGCCTAGGGGTGGTAAACGTCAGAACCCAATAGCTTTATAAGTCGTGTCGATATGAGGTCCATAACAGTTCGAGACACTACTAATAACACTTACCAGTAAATCTCAGCAACCCTGGCCAGGGATTTTCAGTTATAGCCAATCGAACACAGCGTAACATCTACTCCCTATAGTGGGAGAGACGAATCCTCTCCTATCGCTCATTGCCTCCATGTGATTCGGGACTGTACCCAAATGCCACATTTTTGCACGCCCTCTTGGACGTGGTATGATGGAAATCAAAGCACAGTGGGAATCACACAAGACTCTATGACGATCTCGGGTCTACAGACTAACCTGTACTAGTGTCACCAGAGAACTGCTATCTGACGTGAGGTATAATACCATCTGGGAGTTCTCGACGAGTCCGTACAGTGTACGCAGTCTCCACTGAGCACCCGTACACCATCCTTGATGTCAAACACCGATGGATATGGGATAATCCATCGCCCATCATATGAGTCAAGATGCGTATACGCTAGTCTACTCTAGTGTATCGATGCCCTGTCTCGATACACCCTCGACTAGGAACAGTTATAGGATGTACTCGTCGACTACGGTGGCCCTACTAGTATGATCTCATCATAGTCCCAATAGTCAAGTACATATCCTAAGGGCTTTATCAACATGTAACATAGAGACAATAAGAGTACATGTTAAGATAACATATTATCATGTCGAGCAAGAAAGTCCTCCCTATATATGTCCAAGCATCCACTACAATATACATCGTATGTACAGTAATGGCCTCTAGGGCATACATATAACTAACAATCTCCAACTTGCACTAGGGCCATCTATTGTGGTATCGCATACCCAACAATTAGCTGTGGTTGTAGTATCTCATACTCAACCATCCCATTAAAGTCTCTGCTGGGAAAAAGGCCTTTATGAGTGGATCCGCGTTGTTATCCTCTATGTCTACTCTCCTAATCTCGATCTCCCTGGAGATCAACCATCTCCATGATCAGGTGATACTGCCTAAGAATTATATCTGGATTTTTGACGGGACGGGAGTTCCTAGGCCAAAGCCATAACTCCATTGTCAAACAATGGTTGGAACGAATTTCATCTCATGAACTTATATTTATCCAGACTGCTTCTTTCGTAGCATCCTTGGTAATGATGTATCTTTCCTTTAATCGTATAGTAAGTCACGGTATCTAGCTTGGAACTCTTCCAACATACCGTCCCTCCACTGAGGGTAAAGACAATGCCTGCGACTGACATTCAGTCGTCCTAATCACCCTGGAACCTTTCCAGTGATTCTCCTCAGGAACAATTGATACCATCTCACTACAACTAGTGAGAATCCTAACATCCAATTAGATCTATCTCATAGATCCATAACCCAGGATTTAGGAGCTATCACCTTGATCCTATATAGAGAATCTTTGTGATAAGAGGAGATTGACCGAGCGTAGCATAGGAAACTCCTTCCATATCAAGAGTTCCACGTACTCTACGAGAATCACCACCATACTCTCTACTACCTTTTTGTATATACAAGGTTCATCTACCATATTTATAAAGTCAAACTCTTTGACTATCACATCAAAACAGACGTTCCAACTCCGCGATGCCTGCTTTATCACATAAAACATCTTGCACACGTTTTCGCTGCTCCCACTGTCTACGAAGCTCTCTGGCTATGTACTTATAGACGTTCTTTTCCAAAACATCATTTAGAAAAGCAGTCATGACACCCAACCGCCAGATATCGTAGTCATGGTATGTAGCCGTGGCAAGCAGGAACTGGATAGACTTAAGCATAGCTTTGAAAGTCTCAACTTTTCCATGTACACCCAGTAATCTTCTCAAGATATACTTGCTCCTTATGGGGATTTAACCCTTCAGATAAAACAACCAAAGTCCATACTTTGTTGGTGTATAAGGATTCCATCTCAGATCGCTAAGCATCCAGCCATTCTCACAGAGTCTCACTCCTGATGGTCTGCTCGAAACTAGTTGGTTCATCATCTTATGATGCAATCCTCGCTCCCACTGTCATAGAGAAACCGAAGCATCTCTCAGGTGGATGAGGAACCCTACTAGATCGGCGGAGAGGCTGGGGTTCGTTAGAAACTATTGAATCCTCCGGTTCTACCAAATCATCTGCTACAGTTTGTATAGCTGGAACTCTTTCCAGTTCTACCTCATGACCATTAATTTCCTCACAAGAAATTCCCTTTCACAAAGGTGGCATGCTGAGAAACAAAACATCTTTTGTCCCTCAGTTAGGTAGAAGATATTCCCTTTTTAATGCTTGGGATATCCAACAAACTTCTACAGAACTGACTTTGCCTCGAGCTTGTCTGGATTATGCTTTTAGACATAGGCTGAACAACCAAAATCCTAACATACTTAAGATATGGGCTCTTCCCATTCCATACCACATATGAAGTTGTAGGCAACTAATTTGATTGGAACACTTTTCAATAGGTATGCAGCTTCTCAAGTGCATAACTCCCAAAAAGAAATAGGAAACTCAGTAATACTCATCATAGAGCGCACCATATCACATAGGGTGTGATTGCTCCACCCCGATACATCGACGTACTGTTGTGTATACAAAGGAGTAATGCTGAGAGAGAATCTCATTCTCCTTTAGAATAGTCCAAGAATCCCGTGCTCAAGTATTCTCCTCCTTGATCTCATCATAGGACATAATACTTATACCCGTTTTTGGTTCTCTACTTCTGACTTGTATTCATTGAATTTCTCAAAAGGTTCGGACTTGTGTTTCAACAGGAACACATGTGCGAATCATGAGAGACCATCAGTGAATATAATGAAGTATAAAGAATCGGTCTTGGCATGTATAGACAAGGGACCTTACATACATCATCATGTATCAATCCCAAAAGTTTCATAACTCTTTCTCTGTTTCCAATAAACAGAGCTGAGGTCATCTTATCTTTGTGACATGACCGACAAGTTTCACAAGATGTAAATTCAAACAGATTTAAATATGCATCTAAATGTAACTTCAGCTAGTCGGGTCTTATTGATATGACCTAGTTTATAATACCTCAAGAAGGATTCGTTCATTTCTGAACTCTTCCTCATCTGTGTGTTCTGTATATTAAGAACTGTGGTTTGATTTAGAACGTCTATGCTTTTAGATAACGTGCCTGAACTGATCAACTCTTGATATAGGAAATGTTCAAAACATTATCCAACAATACAAAATTATATCCTTCTTTACTAATAAAAAGAATGATATGATGTTGTATATCAGGTTCGATATCTAATAACAATCATTCAGAATCAATGTATTCTGGTAATACAGGGTGATAACTGCCAACAGACTTGGCTTGCAACACTTGCACCGTTTCCAACTCTTGAAACTTATCACCCATTCTCAGTTCTCTACCTTTCTGTAGCCCATGTAACAAATTACATATGTGGGATCCTGATCTGGTATCTCATACCCAAGACATAAAATATACTGAGAAATAGTTCTGTGTAATGAACACACCCGAAAAAGATGCATCAGCATGCACTTTCTTCGTTTGGGCGGCACGGGAATTCTGGTAATCCCCTATTTCCCGCTCTGTCTTATAACAATTATAAGTTGGAACGGGACCAACGTTCCCTAGCGCAGTATAACAAGCGGGTTCGGTCAATACATCCGTATTATTATCTTGATTAAGGCGTGACATAGTCGCAACCAGGAGAGAGAGAGAGAAGAAAACACTCAGCGTATGCACTTGCAAGATTATATTGGTTTTTAATATATCTAATCAGGATGTCTCCCACTGTTTTAGTCAAATCTTCCTTCAAACCCTAAAAGAAAAGACTAGCCGGGATTAATTACACCCTACAAGTTCGCCAATCTTTCAGCCAGGCCAGTACCGGTACTTTGAGGGAGGTTCCCCGTGCTTTCGCACGAACCTAATTAAAATAAACCTCATTTTCCCAGGGGCGTAACCCCGTTGACACTTTTCTAGACATCTACTTGATTGGCTAATTGTAATGTGTAAAACTCTCCCAGGAGTAACTCTTACTCGCAGCGGGTATCGGGATCCAACTATCTCATAGAAGGTATGCAATCTCATTGCAAATTTCAACACTTGAAATTCCCAATAATATTTTACCCCTAGTTTCCTATGACCTTGACGGAGGTCAACAAACCGTAGGTTACTAGTCAAGTTCAACCCGTCATTTCCTGATTGAATAAAACCCACCCGCACGACCCTTGACGGAGGTCAACAAGGCCGCACGACTGTCCTAATCCAATCTGCATCATATGCATATAAAGATAAGCATTAATCAACTACCGCACACTACGCCTTGGCTAAGGTCGAAAAACGTATCACGAATACTAACCAGTACTTATCTGAAATGACAGAGGGCTACGACAAGTTTTTAAGAAAACCCTTTGCATAATGAACTTGATATTGTTGTAGAATTGAGTGATTTTAAATGGAATGTTTTTGAGGCTTTTCTAGTTTCGCTAAAGAGGTTACTCCCGGTGAAGGGATCTCGGCTCTTTCCTCATCGAATAAGGTGCAGGATATTTCACAAATATCACTGTGCAAAGCAAAAACTATAAAAACAATCAAAAGACAAACCGAGTGTGTAGCATCTGCCAGTTTCGCTAAAAAGGTCACTCCCGGTGAAGGGATCTCGGCTCTTTCCTTATCGAATAAGGTGCTGGATGTTCTACAAGGAACACCGCTATGCAAAGCAAGAACTAGAGCTACCAATTTTTAAACAAGTTTCTACAACATCTTTAGGTTACTTTTATTTCATTAATCTCATTAATGAAGTCCCATTTTATTATGCTTCACAAGCTTCACATTTGAAACAAAATCTGCAATATAACATATATCTCATATATATAATATAAACATTCGTCTCAGGCAGTAATATGATCTCATCACAGAACATTGCAGCAGAAGAACACATATGAAATATTGGATATACTAGGACGTCCGTGTTTTAATACAAGCCTGTATAAAACACGGATTCCACGGTCGCGATGAATAGCCAAACCCACATCCCCAGACCCCTACGAGAGCGGCAAGCAACACTGCCAATTCTAGGGTTAGGAGACCCGGTCTCGACTCCTCGAGATAGTCTCCCACTGGACCCTAGAACCCGGTTACTTGTGCTCCCCTCCTTGGGTCTACCTAATGCGGAAAAGTAAATAATATACATTGGTGACATCAACCTCATCCCGGAAGTGCCCCAATAAAAGAATATTACATACAATGAATTTTACATGAATGGAAAAAAAAACCATCTCACATAAAATCCCCGGCTATTCAAAACGCGATGATCTAATATAACATATATCACAACAACATATAATATCTCATATCATCAATGTAAGCAAGTATGCGTATCCCGATTGTCATTGATGTATAGCAACGAAGCCGGCGATACACCACATACTACGCTTACGGTCATAAAAAAGAAAGTGTAAAACTACAACAGTTGGAATCCGCAACCTCCTTAGACATCGTATGCCTAACCAAATGAATTCCTTAGACATCGCATGACTAATAATTATAAACCCCACATTTTAGTCTCGATCTCGAAAACAATTTTCAATATCTAGTCGGGCAATTCAACAAGATTCCCGACATCCCGATCGAATGCTCGTCGCAAACTTTAGTAGACGGCCGCACTCCAGGTTGCCGTTGACGAAGTGCACTAATGCGGAACACCGCTGCCGCGAGCACCCGAACGGAAGCTTTTGGCGACGGGGTTCTCCTACCGTCACTTGGTCGGGGCTATCTATTAAGTTTACCCGGCGAGTATCCGCATACGCTACGTGATTGCGACGGACTTTTGATCACATCAAAATCCCGTGGCAACCGATCAAATGAGACTAAACTGCTAGATTTATAACATTCAAATTAGTTATCTCATAACTACTTGTGGATTCCAAATATTGTATCACATTCCAGATAAGTAGACAATGTTAAACTTTCCGATCGAATGATCAAACACCCAAGATTTCCCAAATAGTTCTCAACACTTGAAATTAGTTTTAAAACATCCATCGCATGCCACAGTACCAATGGTCCAGCCGTAGAAGGGTCAAACCAACGCCTCACATGTGGCAACGCCGTACTGCCCCAAACCCTAAGGTTTAGAGGCAGTTCAGACGGTCACATAATCGAGTTAAGCTTTGTGTTCTTCTAGAGGGTCCACCGCGTTACATGGACGACTAAGAACGTTCTTAAACTACGGAAAAATCCAACACTTGGAAATTTTCCGTCAAGGGTAAAAGTGAGTTATTGATATCCGTTCGAACTTTTTAACACGTTCTAAAATTACCCGGAAAAAGTTTAAACGAAGTTAAACTTTCCGATCGAATCAACGAGTACCTAATACATCCCAGAAAACACAACACTTGAGTAAGAATTAAAAATTCCAAGAAGCTTGTAGAGACACCTACGGATATTACTGTAGAAAAACAAAATCCTAACACCCATGAACGGCCGCGGAACCGCCGCGTAAGGCATGGTCCTGCCGCGGTTCCGCGGCATAATGAGGGAATTAGGGTCTCGTTTTCTACAGTTATCCTTAGAATTCCCTGCTTATTTTTCTGAGAATTTTTAATATGAAAAATGTCAACTTTTGAAAAAAATTCCAGAAACTAGGGATTTACGGGTATTCAGAGTTCGATCGGACTTTAAACTTCGTCTAGACTTCGCCTAAAACTCTAGCTTGTCTCCGATACCACTGTAGGGTTACTAGGCACTCTCACAAGGGTCTACACATTTTGCATCCAAAAGAAAATATCTAGATATTTATTAACTTGAGTTAAGAGTGAGAAGAAGAATATATATATATATATATATATTCTTTTCTCATTCTTATCTTATCTTTTATCATTATCTCTTGACCTCTCATTTGCCATCATCTTCTTCCTCCTCTCTTTTGCTCTCTAGCTTTCCTTAGTAAGCAAAAGAGTGATCAAGTTAGTGTTTTGAAGTGATAACACAAACCACATCACCATTCAACACTACTCTTGCCCATTAGTTTAGAGTGTTGAGTTCTACTTCTTCTCTTGATTAAGTGGAGCTTCTATCTTGGACAAAGAGGACTCCGGGTGGATCGTCGTGGACCTAGAAGATCTCAAGCGAGCTTATTTCAACTTTCAAGTAGTCAAGGAGTCTAGCGTAGGGAGCTACGAAGCTTGTATTCTCAAACTCTAGCTTTTTACTACTTGTGTTTGTTTTAAAATTTTGTTACCCTAGCTTTTCTAGTATGATCCTTAGAATGTTTTCTTTAGCAACCTATTTTTTTTAATATGGCATGTGTGATGCTACCAAACCCTTGTAGTGGTGCTGTAGAAAACCCTTCAAATATCTCAATAAAACAAACTCTACTAATATTGTTTGTTGAGTTATTGTGCAGAATTTTCAGGGATGAAATCAAGGAAATCAAAGTTGGCAAAACAAACCTGCCTAATTAAAAATGTAAACTAAAGAAATCAATTCTGGCAGTGACGTAGAAAATTTTTTCAGTTTCCAAAGATTCAAAGATCACCACGTGTCATCAAGATAAAGATCCAGAAAAACAAATCTAGCGATCTTCCTATGAGGCCGCGGAACCGCGGCCAAACCCACACATGGGTCGCGGTTCCGCTGCCTATCAGACGAGTTGGGAGTTGGGATTTTGCTGTTAGGATCTTAACCACTGGTATCCAAATTAGGAAGCTAGGGCTCTGGTTCTGGGACTATAAATAAGGACCGAGAGCCTCTTGGAAAAAGCATCAAGCTGAAGAGATCACGAAGTCCACGACAGGCTTACGCATCCAGGCTGATCATCAACTGTTCGTCTACCATCTTAGAAGAGATCGACAAGCAAACTAGCATTTTTGTAATCATTTTCTAAGTGAACAATGTGTAAATGAATTTTGTTGATTAATAAAGGTAGTAATTTTCTTATTCTATCTCTTTGTAGTTTTAATATGATTTCTCTCTCCATCTCTTCTTCTTCCAACATGCGCGAGTAATTCTTCGCTTGTTAGGGTAGGTTAATGGATGATGAAGATCCTTAAACTCTTTTTAAGTCCTATAAAGTTTATAAACTTTATCAAAAGAATAGTTAACATCCTAATTGGGTGCTCTATCAATTCATTGATAATCGCGACCACGATTAGAGATTAGATTAATAATTGTTTTGGTAAACGCTTGATATGAACGGAGTTCCATGTCGAGATAGAGGTTAAGAGTGGGAACACTTTTCCCTCCTGAAACCCTAATCTACATGCATCACTGTCGTTCTAGTTTTAAATCTATTAAAGGATAAAAAGAGTAATCTTTAATTAATCATCCATAACTACTAAAACCTAATGAACCCTACAAGCCCCCTTTTAATATTAAACTTACCTCCATAGTTAATCTAGATCTATATTTTGCATCCTTGTTTAACGTAGATCTAGAAACTATTTCCACCATTCTTTATTTCTCTCTCTTTTTCAACGCGTCTAAAGTAAGATTGAAAGGTTCCACGTTTCCCTGAGGACGACCCGTACTCACCTCGGTCTAGCTATGCATGACACCGTTCTGATTATGGTTATTCTACAAATACAAACACTTTTACAGAACGATCAAATGGCGTCGTTGCCGGGGATACGTGCTTAATATTTTATTCTTACTATTTGTGTTGAATTCTTATTCGATCTATATCATAATTAAAACAAAACTGCAAATTGTATATTTAACGATTTGTGTGTGAATTTTGCAAGGAGATCAGGAGTCACAGACTTGAGGAAACAGAGAGCCAGAAACTTTCATCAAGATCCAGAGGAGAACATAAGGCCACAGAGCAAAATTCTCTGCCTGATCCATCTTTCTTGCGGCGGATCCACGACAGAAAGAGCAACATAGCGGCGGAAGCGCGGCGGGATTGAGGAGTTAGGGGTCGTAACTTCTCCGGTAAGTTTCTCAAATTTTTCTCTCTCCTCTGAAATCCAATAAAATATCTTTTCTGCAGGATTCTTTGCAAAATTTTGCCGCTCAAAAATCTTTTTGCAAAGTTTTGTAATTGGTTTGTTCATATTTTAATACGTATTTTTAAGGGGAAAGACCAAAATTCAAATTAGGTAGGGATTTTATCACCCTTCCTAAGCCCCACAAATCACAAACCGAGCAGCTGCATCAACCCTACATTAATTTAAAAAAATATCTAGACAAGACTCTAAGGACTGTCGCGCTCAATAAGGACAGAGGAAGGTCGTGGGTAATTTATCGCTTATCCGCATTACTTTTGTGGTGCCTAGGTAAGTGTGTCGAAGGCAAGTGGTTATTTAATTAAGGCCCGCTATTTTCGGTGATTCGTATAGCGGATACTTCCCACTTACCTGGCACTTACCTGGCCATAAGAGTAGTAAAGAGGTGGTAGAGGATTGATCCTACGACTTGTCCTTTGGAAGTCTAGGAGCGGTCTAGAGACTTGACCTAAGTAACCTTAGTTCTCGGGTTGTTTGTGCATTTTTGTGTGATTTGTCTAAGTCCGACACACTTTTCAAAACAGACCATTTTTAAAAGTACACACGCTGCCACTTGCGCTAAACCCGCTTAGTGCATGCTTGGCTGGACACGGGATTCTAGTGCCCGTCTTGTCCGCGTTCCTGCTATCGAATCCAAAATCGGTACTTCTTCATCTTCTTTTTCCCCACCATCCTCCACTTCGACCTAGATGGACGGTACTCCATCAAATTATAACATCACCCTGCCACTGCCCGTAGGTGAGCAGAATCCACCGCGCATCTCTCTCCAAGAGAGATGCTATCCTATCCGTGGTCCACTTCCCACTTGCTTATCTATTCCACCAGCCAACGAGGATAATTTTGAAATTAAACCCCACTACATCAATCTGTTGCCCAAATTTCACGGGCTTGAGTCTGAAGACGCGTACGTTTTTATCACTAAATTCGCAAACGTATGCACAATGATGAGTACTTCACAACTGACTGTGGATGATATGCGCTTGCGTCTTCTCCCATTCACTTTGTGCGACGTGGCAGAAAAATGGCTTTACAATACTGCCGCACACTCTATCACTAATTGGGATGAATTCGTAATAGCATTTCTTAAGAAGTTTTACCCAAACCATAAGACCGCCCGTGTTAGGAGCGAGATCAACCAGTTTACCCAGCTTCCCAATGAACCATTTTGGAAGTGCTTTGAACGTTTCAAGGATCTGCTTGTCCAATGTCCTCATCATGGAATACATAGATGGGATTTGTGCCGAATTATATATGAGGGAATTAATCCAGCGATAAAGCAGATGCTTGAAACAAATTGTCAATGCAATTTCATGTATAAAGATGATGGTGAAGCTTGGAAATATCTGGAAGACCTTGCTGAAAACACATTGCAGTGGGAAAGCGTAAGACCACCTTCATCTAGGGGAGGTATTCATCAGCTCGATGTTTCTATCGCAGTAAAAGCCGAAATAGCAGCGATGCAGAAGAAACTCGACGCTATTGAGAACAAATTCTCATCAGTCTCCCTAAATCAGGTCACGCTACCCAAGACTGTGTGTGGTTGCTGTTCAGATCCTTCGCACTTGACGGAAGAATGTCCTATGAATGCATCGTTTCAAGGTTACGAGTAAACTAATGCTTCTTTTCAGCAGCGACCAAGAAACGATCCTTATTCTTCTACGTACAATCAAGGATGGAGGAATCATCCTAACTTTGCTTGGAACCAAAACCAACCCCAAAATCAAAACCA
Source organism: Agapanthus africanus (assembly GCA_030015575.1). Classification (NCBI taxonomy): domain Eukaryota; kingdom Viridiplantae; phylum Streptophyta; class Magnoliopsida; order Asparagales; family Amaryllidaceae; genus Agapanthus; species Agapanthus africanus. The sequence continues at coordinate 232,213,340 of JASDDO010000010.1, forward strand.
TTTCCAAAGCAATTATCAAAGACCTCCTCCACAGCAACAGCAACCACAACCACAAAGTCAGCACCCCTTTCAGTCACAAAATTTTCAAAATCCGTCCAACACTTCTGTACCGCAATTGGCCGGTACTGATAAATATTCACTCGCACAAACTTTGGATTTGTTTATGAAACATTCCATTCAAATGTCGGCTGATATGAGGTCTTCTGTTGATACCATAAAGAAAGACTCCGCCTCCCACGGTAAGTGTATTAAATCAATAGAAAACAAAATTGCACAATTGAATGCCATAATGAGTGCTAGAGAGAAAGGGAAACTCCCAACTCAACCCCTACCGAATCCTGGCCACTCACAAAATCATAACGTGAGTGCCTTTACTATGTTGAGATTGGGAAAAGTGCTTGATAACCGAGTGGGTGAGAAATTTGATGATGTTAGTGATACTAATGATACCCCGGCTTCTACTTCTTCACCTAATTCGTCTAGTCTCCCACCTTCATCTGAGCCTATTCTCCGTTTTCCCCAAAGCTCGAACACTTCGCCCAATCTATCTAAGACGGTTACCACTCCTATTTTGGGATCGAATCCATCCCCACAATCTTCTCCATAAATGTTGGACCCAAAACTTATTGATCAAGCTCCATTTCCAGACAGACTAAAGGCCAACAGACCTAACCCACAAATGGAGAAGATTGTGGAAATGTTTAAGTACTGTTCCAATCAAATCATTCGCAGGTATGTCCCTAACGTTGAATTCAAGAGTGTGTTATCATTTTGTCATGACCAGGCATGCGGCGGTCATTTTTGTCCTCGAAAAACGGCGGAGAAAGTTTTGCAATGTGGCTTTTATTGGCCAACATTATTTAAACATGCATATGAACATTCCAAAACTTGTCCGCGGTGTCAGCACTTAGGTCGGATTTCATGAAGAAACGAGATGCCGCTCCAACTTATATTGGTTGTGGAAATATTCGATGTTTGGGGTATTGATTTTATGGGCTCTTTTCCCAACTCCTTTGGGAATTTATATATCTTGTTAGCGGTTGATTACGTCTCGAAATGGGTGGAAGCAATACCGTGTCGCACTAATGACAACAAAGTTGTCATTAAGTTCCTTAAAGAAAATATCTTTTCGCGATTCGGACACCCTCGCGCTATAATTAGCGACAACGGGACACATTTCTGTAATCGGTCTTTCGAGGCTTTGACGCGGAAATATTCAATCACTCACAAATTTTCTACGCCCTATCATCCCCAAACAAGAGGGCAAGCTGAGATCTCAAATAGGCAGATCAAATTTTTTTTGAAGAAGACGGTTTCTAAAACCGTAAAGATTGGTCATCTAAGTTGACGGATGCTCTTTGGGCATTTCGCACCGCTTATAAGACTGATCTTGGTATGTCTCCATACTGCCATGTGTTTGGGAAGGCATGCCACCTTCCGGTCAAGATCGAACATAAAGTAATGTAGGCTATTAAAGTGCTAAACTTCGATTTTGATCAAGCGAGTAGCTATCGGAAGCTGCAATTGAATGAGCTAAGCGAACTCCGCGATGAAGCTTACGATAATGCGGTGATAGTAAAGAACCGGACTAATGTGTTCCACGATAAAAACCTTTTTAGAAAAACTTTCACATCGGGGCAACAAGTCCTTCTTTATGATTCCCGTCTCCATCATCATCCGGGTAAGCTTAAATCTCATTGGAAATGACCTTTTGTGGTGCGGTATGTACACCCGCACGGGGCAGTAGAAGTTGAAAATTTGAAAAACGGTTCAATTTTTAAAGTAAATGGGCATAGATTAAAACCGTATTTCTCTGCTGACCCAGTAGAGGAGCTCCTGTTTTTACAGGAGCAGCTTTATCAGAACCGAATTTTCTCCGCCTCACCTCCATGTTTTGGTAACATTTTCTCGTTTTAAGAATGGAGGTGAGTGAAAATGGACTTAACTTAATATCTGTACGTGCCAAAGAACAAGTTTAGGGGTAGTTTTCATTTAACTATTATTTTACCCCTTTTGTCTCTCCCCAAGTATACAGGTCCATGCTCTCAAAAGACAACATCAGTGAGGACACTGCTGAAAACAGGTTTGGGGGGGTGGTTTGTTTTCACTGAATTATCATTGACACTGGGCATTCAATTTTTTTGGTTTTTTATAATAAAAGAGTAGAAAGTGAAAATTTATATTTAAAAGATAGGAATAGTTTAAGAAAAACAAGAAAGTTAGATGTTTTCTTAAAATGAAACTAGTAATTAGTGGTTATGAGTTGTTGTCCCAAGGGTTAGTAAGATGAAGGAAACTAATAATCTGAGGATAAAATTAAGGCTGAAAAATAGTTCCTATTCTGGAAGCCAAACATTTGAACGTTGATACCCTACTATACGCACTTACACACATCTTGAAACTCGGGATAGTAGAGGATACCTTGAAATGCTGTTGTCTAAAAGCCAAAGTATGAAGAAAATAAAAGTGGAGAATAAAAGATAAAATGGTGAAAAGAAAAATGAACACTGGTTTTGTTATCACCGATGCAACAATAAAAAAATATAGCGAGGGTGCTTTATCACCTTGTACCTTAGACCAACTTGTTTGGGAGCCACTACTAAGCCTTAGGTGTTGCAAGACGAGGAAAAGCACCTAATCAGTAAGCACATAAGTAATCAGTCGGTTAGTACCTCAAGAATTATTAACGGTCGCATGAAAAATGTGTGAGCATATTCCATATAAATCTCAATTAAAAAGTACTAAGGTAGATGGACAAGAGTATGATTGCTCGAATTGAATTCTCCGAGTATAGGGATGTCCAGTTCACACACGTAGGAGTATATGATCAATGTTTGGAGGAAAGATAGGGAGGAAAACTAAAGGCGATGTTTTATTGAGGGATGATGTGATTTTCTAACATTTTTTCACGACTATTAAGATAGGGCTCATAGCAACTGAAAAACTGGTGTAGTTGAAAACTCTTATTTTCAAGTTCTTTCTTTTATAGTTCTTATCTTTATATGTAACTTTCACCATCTCTCTTTTATTATAGGATTTTGTGTGTGTAATCTGCTGAAAACCCTCAGGAGACAATACTCCTCCTACTAGGGACACCTAGAGGTTTAACGGCTTGTTGCACGCGCTCAGTCCAATCGTGTTGCCTACGAAAGTTTGCTTAGCTCTCTCCTTTCTTTTTCCCTCTCTTGAATAAACTAGTTTGCTCGGAATGATCAAAGATATGTTTGGGGGTATTTGTTTAGTTGATAAAACTGCACATTTTATATGACATTTTTCCAACTATTTCTATATAATAAAAGGTGTTTATTATAAAATATGATACATATGAGGGTTTATCCGTAAAAATACTATTTTCATGTGTTTATATATTATAATTAACATTTGGTAGGGAAAAGTAAGCATATAATATCCATGTAACATTTGGCCCATTTAAATATGCTTACCTTATTAATACCTTTGACCAATTCTTAATGGTTAAGTTGATATCTCAATAAAACAAACTCTACTAATATTGTTTGTTGAGTTATTGTGCAGAATTTTCATGGCTGAAATCAGGGAAATCAAAGTTGGCAAAACAAACCTGCCTAATTAAGAATGTAAACTAAAGAAATCAATTCTGGCAGTGACGTAGAAAAGATTTTCAGTTTCCAAAGATTCAAAAGATCACCACGTGTCATCAAGATAAAGCTCCAGAAAAACAAATTTAGCGATCTCCCTATAAGGACGCGGAACCGCGGCCAAACCCACACATGGGCAGCGGTTCCGCCGCGCATCAGACGAGTTGGAAGTTGGGATTTTGCTGTTAGGATCTTAACCACTGATTTCCAAATTAGGAAGCTAGGGCTCTGGCTCTGGGACTATAAATAAGGACCGAGAGCCACTTGGAAAAAGCATCAAGCTGAAGAGATCACGAAGTCCACGACAGGCTGACGCATCCAGGCTGATCATCAACTGTTCGTCTACCTCCTTAGAAGAGATCGACAAGCAAACCAGCATTTTTGTAATCATTTTCTAAGGGAACAAATTGTAAATAAATTTTGTTGATTAAAAAAGGTAGTAATTTTCTTATTCTATCTCTTTGTAGTTTTAATATGATTTCTCTCTCCATCTCCTCTTCTCCCAACATACACGAGCAATTCTTCGCTTGTTAGGGTTCATGGGATTAGGGTTGGTTAATGGAAGATGAAGATCCTTAAACTCTTTTTAAGTCCTATAAAGTTTATAAACTCTATCAAAAGAAAAGTTAACATCCTAATTGGGCGCGCTTTTAATTCATTGATAATCGCGACCACGATTAGAGATTAGATTAACAATTGTTTTGGTCAAGGCTAGATATGAACGGACTTCCATGTCGAGATAGGGGTTAAGTGTGGGAACCCTTTTCCCTCCAGAAACCCTAATCTACATGTATCACTGTCGTTCTAGTTTTAAATCTATTAAAGGATAAAAAGAGTAATCTTTAATTAATCATCCATAATAACAAAATCCTAATGAACCCTACAAGCCCCCTTTTAATATTAAACTTACCTCCGTAGTTAATCTAGATCTATATTTTGTATCCTTGTTTAACGTAGATCTAGAAACTATTTCCACCATTCTTTATTTCTCTTTCTTTTTCAAAACGTCTAAAGTAAGATTGAAAGGTTCCACGTTTCCCTGAGGACGACCCGTACTCACCTCGGTCTAGCTACGCGCGACACCGTTCTGATTGCGGTTATTCTACAAATACAAACACTTTTACAGAACAATCAACCAACACAAAACAACCCTGAAATTAGGATACAGAGACCTCACTATAAGGCCGTGAATCTGCGACCGAGTTGGCCGATCCGCCTCGGTTCCACGGCCGGGTTAGCTCCTTGGCGCTCCAAAATCCTCTGGTATATTCCCTGTAACAACCCTAGCTTCCAGAAGACTCTCAATTACCACGTGGCTTCTTCTAGAAGGCTCTGCATAACAAACTTCTTCTAAAAGGCTCCTTGTAACAGCCTCATTCTAGAATATTCCCTCTAACAAACTCATTCTAGAAGGCTCTCTCTAACAACCTAGCTTTGGAGGGAAATTTGAATTTGAATTTATAAAAGGGGATCTGGACCTAGGGTTGAAGTTGTTCATTTTGGGGGGAAAAATTGAGAGCCACAATTCAAATTCAAGTTGAGTGACACAACTTAATACCAAAATCTCTAGCCCAAATCCATTTCCAAAGCCAAATCAAGATCATTTTGGGAAGCAAATCAAGCAAGTTACCATCGATCCTTTATCCGCGAAGCCAATCTTCATCAAGAGCGCGAGATCTACGACGATCCAAGTCTCACGAAGATCGAGCGGAGCGAACTTCGGCAGATCTAGTTACCTCTTCAAAAGGAGCGATCGGGAGCAACATCTTGTAATCTCGAATTGAGGGAATGTGTAATTAGTTGTTGATTTAATAAAGGTGATAACTGTATTTCTTGCTTTCTTTTCATTCTTGCGTTATGAAACTTCTTGATTTTTGTATCATTTATTTTCATGATGCTTGAGTAAGTCTCCGCTTGTGGAGGAATCGAGAGAATAGGAAGATGATGATGATGAAATTCTTAAACGATTCTTAAGTCTTACGAGTTTTGTAAACTTAAGGAAATTGAATCATCGAAAACCTAATTTGAGCGAGATCGCTTTCTGCGCTCCAAATTAAAGATCAACGATCGGTGATTTAATTTCCTAGAGGCTAGAATTTGAATGATAATCAATGAAAGGACAAGGGATGATGATGGAGAAACCCCAGTTTCTTCGATAGATCCCTAAACCTCGTTGATCGTCATCGATCTAGCAACAAATCCTCAATAGATAAGAATTCGTAATCATTAGTATTTATCATCACTATCAATTTGATCGATTCCTACAAGCTACTTTACAAATCTTGATAACTAATTGATTGGGACATTTTTTGATTCTTGATTCTAGTTCTTTATTTTTCTTTATGTTTCTTGAAATCAAATCTTATAAATCTTGAATCAATTTTCTTGCAATTTCTTTTATCTTTTCATTTCGACTCATCTAAAACAAGATCGATCAAAACACACATCTCAGTAAACGATCCGTATTCATTAACGAGCTACATCGACACCGTTAATTGATTGCGGTATAAATTTCTTTGGTTGTGAAACATTTTACATACACACGAAGATAGAATCAATCAAATGGCGCCGTTGCCGGGGATGTGTGCTATTTTGTTCGTTTTTTTTAATTTGAGTTGAAAAATTATTATTCCATCCAATTTTAATTCAAGATTCGCATCGTGTGCTTAATTTTAGCGTTTGAATTTTGCAAGGAAATCTGGAATCATTGTACTGAGGAAATCAAGATTCAGACAAGTTTTACAAAGTCTAGAGGAGTACGGAAAGCAACTCAGAAATTTTGAAGTCCTAATTCCTCCTTACCACCGCGGAACCGCGGCTATATGAGTGTTTTTGTGGCGGAACCGCCGCCGTTTAGGGTGTTCACTGTGCCAAATTTCTGTGGTATACTCTCTGTTCTTTCTTCTTCTCTCTGATCTTATCCATTAACCATTTTTTGCAGGTTTCTTTGCAAAAATTCACCGCCGCCAAAAAATAAATTTTTAGCGATTCTTGAAATTGGTTGTTTGCATATTTTAACATGGAAATTAAGGGGCAAAGAACAAATTCAGATTAGGTGGGGAATTCATTACCCTTCCTAAGCCCCGACAATCACAAAACAAGCATCTGCATCACCCTTATTAACTAAAAAAAATCTAGACAAGACTCTAAGGACCGTCGCACTCACTTAAGACAGAAGAAGGTCATGGGTAATCTATTACTTATCCGCATTTCTTTTGTGGTGTCTAAGACAAGTGTGTCTAAGGCAAGTGGTTACTTAATTAGCCCCGCTACTTATGTAGTGGAGAACCTCCCACTTACCTGGCACTTACCTGGCCACAGAAGGGATAAAGTGAAAGTAGAGGATTTATCCTGCGATTTGTCTTCTGGAAGTCTAGGAGCGGTCTCGTGATTTGACCTGGGTGACCATTAGATCTAGGGTGGTGTGTGCATTTTTTGGGATTTGATATTTCAAAATCCGTATTTTTCAAAACAAACACCAAACCAACTTTCCTCTAATTTACCAACGCTGCCACTTGTGCTAAACCCTTTAGTGCAAGCTCAGCTGGACACGGGATTCTAGTGCCCGTTTTGTCCGCGTTTATCTTATCGACCCCAAAGTCGGTATTTCTACATTTTCTTTTTCCCACCACCCACCATGACCGCGATGGACGGATATCCATCACACTTTAGCACCACTCCGCCACCGCCCGCAGGTGCGTAGAACCCTCCACGCATCTCTCTTCAAGAGAGATGCTATCCTACACGTGTTCTCCTTCCCACCTGTCTTTCTATTTGTAACACTTTGAAATTTCGTTAGAATGTTTTTCGTGTTATTTAGTAATTGTGCGTGTTATTATATATGTGTATATAGAATTATTAGTTATTTTAGTCGGGTTTACCTTAATTGGAAAATTTTCCTTTGTAGTGTACACTTGCACACTTAGCAAATTTTGTGACTTAGGTCTTTTAGTGTAACATGTTAACCATTTCTTTTGTTGCATGGTTGATAATTTATCCCCACCATTTTAATCAAGTCATAACCCTCTTTGAATATCTAAATCCAAATAAACAAATGAGGCATGGGGGTTTGGTAAAGAACTTGAATTTTGACCCCTTTTCTTTCTTTCTTCTCTCTCTTTCCCTCATTCTGAATTTCCTGCAGAAAAACAGAAAAAACCATGGCATTTTCTTCATCTCCTCTTCTTCTTTTCATTTTCCTTTGATCCCAACACAAAACCCTACACAAATCAACACATTTCCTTCACAAAACCATGGGAAAAGGGGCTTTTTGAGGTGTTTGGAGGCAAATCTGCACACTTGAGGAAAGAGCTGGAACATTTGGTGTTTTATAAGGTCTTTAGAAGGTATCAACTCATGTCTAGCACCCTATCTCCATAACTTGTGTGTTTGGTTGCTAAAAATCTCATTTTTGTGCATTTTAGTGATATTAAAGGGATTTTAGTGATGATATTTTAAATTTAGCTTTTTTATGGCTTAGTTAGCTTGGTAATGGGTTATTAGTGTAGTTTTAGACTTGGGCTTGCTTCAGATTTCAGGAAAATACCATAAAGTATCATTTTAGTGTAAAAATATGATTTTTTTAACTAGAAATAGGGCTCTGTAGGATCTGATGCTACCCGAGTTGTTTCAGAATAAAATTGGTTTTACTGCAGCAAGTATGGAGGGTATAGGGTACACACACAAAACCTGGGAGCCCAAATCCCAAGACAGGTCGCCGGAATATTCATTCTGGCCGCAAGTTGCGGCCAGATGGGTGAGTTGGGGGTTGGGGTTTGGGCCACTGGAGTCTGCATCTATGTGGAGTGTTTTGGTATATATATTTTCATACAATCTGTTCTGTATCAAAATCTGGAGTTGAATACCATATTTCCCGTATTTTAACTATTTCGCGACACGCGTGATACGTGTCTGTGGGTTTGGGGTTTCCGCGTATCGCGACGCGTCGGAGTGACTTCAGGCGCGTAATCACACGTTTTAGCGTATCGCGCACATGGGCGCTTGGTTTGCGCCACGGGTTTCTAGTTGACTTTAAATATCGTGTTTGTATGGTTTTGAGCTTATGTGTGATATTCTGTGGAATTCTAGGTTCGCAGGCAAGTGCGACGGACGCCGCGAAGAAGGGGAGGCAAATCGTTGGCTATACCTAGCGAGAGACTACGGTGAGTAGATTTAACATCTATAGGGAAATCGCCCGTATGGCGTTATGCTTCAGGGCTGATAGGACCTTGTAGCAGCATATTACATTTACCAACATTGACTGTTCATGGCTACTATTTTATGCATACCACATTCCCTGCTATATGTATATAAATTAGATTTGATAGAACATCGCACCATTACTAGCGGTTCATGTTGCACAAGCATTATCCTGCATGTTATACACACACCGTTAGTAATTGCCATGACACTCACACTGTAGAATTTCCATGATCATTATGTTGTAGCTCATCTTTTATGCGACTGTACATGATATTCATACTTGATGCATATATGACATTGCTTTCACTTGCATATTGATTCGGATTACATGATATTCATACTTGATACATATATCATATTGCTTTGACTTGTATATTGATTCGGATTACATGATATTCATACTTGATGCATATATCACATTGCTTTGACTTGCATATTGATTCGGATTACATGATATTCATACTTAATACATATACATCACAAACTCTTACCTGCGCACATGCACACTGTATACTCATACCAGTGCACACATACATTGATATCTTCATACCTGTGCACATGCACATTGTATATTCATACCAGTGAACACATACATTGATATCTTCATACCTGCGCACATGCACATTGTATATTCATACCAGTGCACACATACATTGATATCTTCATACCTGCGCACATGCATATTGTATATTCATACCAGTGCACACATACATTGATATCTTCATACATGCGCACATGCACATTGTATATTCATACCAGGGCACACATACATTGATATCTTCATACTTGCTTAGATTACGTATTGAAATATGTTGTTTCCATGTTAGTTCTGGATTTGGGAAACCGTGGATATTTAAAAAGAGAATAGTTAATTATTTAAAAACCCGGTTTCCCTTGATATGATATTTCGGTGCGTCCACCATGTGTTTTCTCGGTGCTAGAGTGATATATGTGAACCCGAATCGAGGAGTTGGATGAGGCCGATTACGGGTACATGTTGGACCCGGTATGTTACCCCGGGACGAGAACGGTTTCGCTGTGTAGTAGACGGTGAGCCTGGCAGAGGGACTACTACCTACCGGTGATTGGTTGGACCTGGAAGTTATCTGGAGGATACCGACCAGAGTCGATAGATGGATGCGGGATGATCCGTACTGCCGGGGCCGATGGCCGATACCGCAGACGGAGCCCGTGGGCTGACCCGGACTGACGGGGCCCGATGGATGAGGATTTGCGTGTCGATGCTGGACACGAGTACTTATGATATTTGGGTGCTGATGTTGGGCACTCGTGATTCTCAGAGTTGTATAGGATTGGAGAGCCGATGAGAGTGCCGGCGCCTGAGCTATTTGGGGGGGATCTGGGTGCATTGATGGACACCGATTATATATTCCATGTTGACATTCCGTGTAGATGTTATATTTCCCATGCTTAGCATTCATTATTGTAGCTCATCCGGTAGTTATATTACCTGATAGAGCACTCGCATGATTATTGCACATACTGCTTATCACGCATTGATATCATCTGCTGGCATATGATAGAATAGCGCAGTACGTGCATGCTAGCGATTACCTTTATATGTTATTTCTATTCACGAGTTGGCAACTCACCCCCGTTGTGCCACAGTATTTGCAGGTTGCCCTTCGGAGTAGTCGCGGCAGGCTGCTTTCTTGCATCTTTTGGCTACAGATACCACTACAGTTGGTGCGAGAGCTGTTTTGCTGTTAGGTGGGTTGTGGTATCTGGTTACTTTTATTGTACACACTTTTGTATCTAGTATTCTCCAACTACCATATATGTACTTGACTTAGAGACAGTGTGAGGACGATGATGTATATTATTGGTACTCTGGTGTCGAGCTCGTTGTGAGCCGACTTTACTTATGCAGTTTATTCTATCTGTGATGTTCCCACTTGTTTCTCTTGATCTTCGCTACGGCGTCATATATTGCTATCTTGGTGATTGTTTACTTAAGATTTCTTAGCACCTTTGTAAATGCTTCCATTTAAAACATAAAACACTCTATGCTTTTACTGGTTTGATTTCTGGGTTTTCGGTTCACTTAGTCGCGTTACGCCTGTAGACGTTACGTGGTTAAGTGCCGGTCACGGGCCAAACTTTGGGTCGTGACACTATTCCACCTGCCAACGGGGAAAATTTTGAAATCAAACCCCAATTTATTAAACTGTTACCCAAATTTAACGGTCTTGAGTCTGAAGACGCATACGTTTTTATCTCCAAATTTGAAAACGTATGCGCAATGATTGGAACGTCACAACTGTCTTTGGATGCTCTGCGTTTACAACTTCTCCCATTCACTTTGTGCGATTTATCCGAGAAGTGGCTTTATAATACGACCTCACACTCTATTTCAAAATGGAATGAATTTGTTGCAGCATTCCTTAGGAAATTTTATCCCAAACACAAGACCAGCCGTGTTCGGAGCGAAATCTTCAAATTTACCCAACTTCCTAATGAACCATTCTTGAAATGCTTTGAACGGTTCAAGGATCTTCTTTTACAATGCCCTCATCACGGAATCCCTAGATGGGATCTGTGTCGAGTTATCTATGAGGGTATTGATCTCACGACTAAACAGATGCTTGAAACCATGTGTCATTGTCAATTCCTATCTAAAGATGATGGTGAAACTTGGAAATACCTAGAAGATTTAGCTCAAAACACATTACAATGGGAAAGTGTTAGACCACCATTGTCTAGGGAAGATATCAATCAGCTCGATGTTTCCATCATAATGAGAGCCGAAATGGCCGCAATACAAAGGAAACTCGATGCTATAGAAAACGAAATCTCTTCAGCCTCCCTAAACGAATACACACTTCCCAAAACCGTGTGTGGTTGTTGTTCCAACCCATCACATTTGACAGAAGAATGTCCTTTGAATGTACCATTTCAAGGTCACACTAACGCTGCATTTCAGCAACAACCTGGAAACAATCCTTCTTCTTCTTCCTCATATAATCAAGATTGGAGCAATCACCCTGATCTTTCTTGGATCCAACACCAAAGTCAATACACGGATCCAAACCAGAATAATTTTCAATGGGTCCCTCCACCACAACAGCAACCACCACAACTGAGTCAGCACCCCTACCAACCACAAAACTTTCAAAACCTGGCCAACAACTTTGATCCATTTTCCGTGGTACCAATAACACCTCTGCACTTGAACAAAGCATGATTTTGCCTCTGACAAATTCTATTCAAATGTCGACTGATTTTAAGTCTTCTATCGATGATATAAAGAAAAACTCCGCCTTCCAAAGTGAGATTATTAAATCGATGGAAGAACAAATTGCACAGTTAACAGCCGAAATGAGTGCTAGAGAGAAAGGGAATCTTCCAGCTCAACCTTTACCTGATCCTGGCCCATCACATTATAATGATATGAATGCATTGACCACGTTGAGATCTGGAAGAGTGCTATACAATCTTGTAGGTGAATAGTTGATGTTGAGGAATCAATTGAACCCCCGGCTTCCACTTCCACTCCCACTCCCACTTCTGCTTCTTACCCTATTTCGTCTAATTTACCTTCTTCTTCCGAGCCTATTCTCCGTTTTCCCAAAGGCTCGAACCCTCCACCAACTTCATCCTTTCCACCCCCACAAACTTCTCCACAGATGTTGGACCCAACACTGATTGATAAAGCTCCATTTCCAGATAGGTTGAGGCCTAACAAACCCAATGCCCAAATGGAGAAGCTTGTGGAAATGTTTAAGAAAGTTAACATCAACATCCCCCTCCTAAATGCTATACAACAAGTTCCGTCATATGCGAAAATGTCACGACCCGAAGTTTGGCCCGTAACCGGCAACTTAACCACGTAACGTCTACAGGCGTGACGCAGCTAAGTGAACCGAAAACCCAGAAAATCAAACCAGTGAAAGTATAGAGTGATAGAAGTTTTAAATGGAAACACTTACGATCATGATAAGAAATCTAAGTAAACAAGCACCAGATAGTAATATACGACGCCGTAGCGAAGATCAAGATCCACAAGTGGGAACATCACAGGTAGAATAAACTGAAAGTACAGCCGGCTCACAACGAGCTCGACACCAGAATACAAAATAATACAACATCGTCCTCACACTGTTTCTATGTCAAATACATACATGGTAGATGGAGCATACTAGATACAACAATGTACATACTGAAAGATAAACAGATACCGCACAAAACCCACCTATCAGCAAAAGAGCTAGTACACCAACTGTGGGGGTATCTGCGTCAAAAGATGCAAGGCAGCCTGCCGCGACTACTCCGAAGGGCAACCTGCAAACACTGTGGCACAACGGGGGTGAGTCGCCAACTCGTGAATATAAACATCTACAAGCAGAAATTGAATGCAAGACATAATCCTAAGTCAACGATCAGTAATATAATCCACAAGAGTATGTCTGAGTGTGATAAGGTGGCAAGGTAACATCTAAATATGTATGTAGTGCCAGGTACCCAGGTAATAACATGTCATCAGTGTAAGGTATGTCTGCATGAAGTAAATATGATGAGGTATCAACGGTATCAATACACATATATTAGCGTCCCATACCACTAATATTGGTGTAAGGGTATATATAACAGCGCCCTCACACCCTGTTATATATACAATGAAGTATGATCAGTGTAAATGCATGTCTGTAATTGTATGTGGAACCCGTCCACCCGTCACCCACTGACAATAAGCATCATGTATGCAATGCATATGCAATAAATAGGGGGTAGGGGAATATAATATACCATCTACCATAAGGGTCCCGAGCACATAGGCTCCTCTCTAATCGAGCTCATAGGCTCCGAGCACATAGGCTCCCGCTCCCCAATCGAGCTCATAGGCTCCGAGCACATAGGCTCCCATCACCTCGAGCTCATAGGCTCCTCTCACATCGAGCTCATAGGCTCCTCTCACATCGAGCTCATAGGCTCCGAGCACATAGGCTCCCATCACATCGAGCTCATAGGCTCCGAGCACATAGGCTCCCATCACATCGAGCTCATAATAAAATATCAAGTATGCGATACAATGCAAGCTGTAAAGTGAATAGTAATTGAACAGTAACGCGGCTTGCCATTTGAAATGAGCATGACTCGGGAACAGTCAACTCCACAGTGAACAATCTACTATGCAAACTACATCTAAGTATCAGGTCAAATCAGGGAGGGTAGGTGTGGAAACTACCTAAACCTGAGTCAATGTATATGTATAGGTATATAGTCGGTGATCTCGCCTCAATGTCATATCGTAAGATATCCCCAAGTATGAGTGCGGATCTATCATCAATATCGGCTCGTACGGTAAATCATCGTACGACATCCCCAAAGCTGGGTACAGGTCAATACCTCACTATCTCGTCACATAACAGGTATCACTATCATCAGATCATACAGTCTGGGGGTACTACTCTATGTCTAGTACAAGTCGATACCATCAAAGAAATATACAAGTAATTGTGATGTGATATGTGTATCAAGTATGAATATCAAGTCATGTCACATATAGATGAGCTACAATGCAATGATCCAATGTGATATAGGTATCAAATATGAGTATCAAGTCATGTCACATATAGATGAGCTACAATGCAATGATCCAATATGATATAGGTATCAAATATGAGTATCAAGTCATGTCACATATAAATGAGCTACAATGCAATGATCCAATGTGATATAGGTATCAAATATGAGTATCAAGTCATGTCACATATAGATGAGCCACAATGCAATGATCCAATGTGATATAGGTATCAAATATGAGTATCAAGTCATGTCACATATAAATGAGCTACAATGCAATGATCCAATGTGATATAGGTATCAAATATGAGTATCAAGTCATGTCACATATAGATGAGCTACAATGCAATGATCCAATATGATATAGGTATCAAATATGAGTATCAAGTCATGTCACATATAAATGAGCTACAATACAATGATCCAATGTGATATAGGTATCAAATATGAGTATCAAGTCACGTCACATATAGATGAGCTACAATGCAATGATCCAATGTGATATAGGTATCAAATATGAGTATCAAGTCATGTCACATATAAATGAGCTACAATGCAATGATCCAATGTGATATAGGTATCAAATATGAGTATCAAGTCATGTCACATATAAATGAGCTACAATGCAATGATCCAATGTGATATAGGTATCAAATATGAGTATCAAGTCATGTCACATATAGATGAGCTACAATGCAATGATCCAATATGATATAGGTATCAAATATGAGTATCAAGTCATGTCACATATAAATGAGCTACAATGCAATGATCCAATGTGATGTATGTAGTAGGTATGCAATGCACTAGCTAGTAACTACGAACATGCAATATATATATATATATAGAACACTATAAGGTCCTATCAGCCCTGACGTAGAACGCCATGCGGGCGATACCCCCGTAGATGTGAAATCTACTCACCGTAGCCTTCCACTAGGTATAGCCAACAACCTGTGTCCCCTCCTGCGCCGCGTCCGTTGTACCCGCCTGCGAACCTAGAATTACACAATATATCACACGTAAGCTTGAAATCACGAAAACGCGACATTTAAGCCGAACCAATAACTCGTGTCGCGAACCAAGCGCGCGTGTGCACGATACGCTAAAACGCGTGGTTACGCACCTAAACGCATCCTGACGCGTCGCGATACGCACAAACCCAAAACCCCCACACACGTATCACGCGTGTCGCGAAAGGTTGAAAATACGGGAAAATAGGTATTCTATCCCAGATTTTGATACAGGAAAGATACTGCAAAAATATACATACCAAAATAACCCACATACAAGTAGAGACCCACACCCCAAACCCCAACCCATATCTCCCCTATCTGGCCGCAATTTGCGGCCAGAATGCCCATTTTGGCGGCCAGACTTGGGAATTGGGTTCCCAGGTTTGGTTGGTGCACTCAATTCTCCCCATACATGCTGCAGTAATATCTAGATTTAAACTGAAAAGTCTCGGGTAGTAGCAGATTTCTACAGTGCCTAAAATCAGTTCAAATCACACATTTTGCACAAAAATGGGACTTTATGGTATTTTGATGAAATCTGAAACAAACCTAGGTTTAATCCCACACTAATAACTCGTTAACAAGCTAATCAAGCCACAACAACATGAGTTTTAACATAATACACTAAACCCCTTTCAAAAGCACTAAAAAGGCCTAAAAATATGATATTTCTAAACTAAACATGCAAGTTATGAACATTGGGTGCTAGGATTGAGATTTATACCTTCAAATGACCTTAAAAACTACCTAAAGTCCAGTCCCTCCCTCAAGTGTGCAGATTTGCCTTGAACACCACCAAAAAACCTTGCTTTTTCATGTTTTGTGATGGAAAGATGTGGTTTTTGTGTAGGATTTGTTTGGGATTCAAAAGGGAAGTGAAAAGGAGGAGAAAGGATGAAGAAAGTGGGAGGGAATTTCTGCTGGAGCTGCAGGAATTCTGATGTGGGGAGAGGAGAGAGAGAGAAGCAAAGAAATGGGTCCCAAAAGTCAAAATCTCTACCTAACACCATGCTCCTTTGTTTATTTGGATTTCTTTTCTTTTGTTGTTTCTTTTGAAGTTATAAAAAGGGTTTAGAAAAGGATTAAATGGTGGGGAAAAGAGTTTGCAACCATGCACAAGAATGGTTAACAAGTCACAAGAAAAGTCTAAGTGTGCAAGTGTGCACAACAAGGGAAAATTTCCAATATGCTAACACTACCCATAATAACTATAATTCCTATGAACACACCAATATAAAAACATGCATGACTACTAATTATCACTAAACAATCAAACGAAAATTTCAAAGTGTTACAGAAAATACTAAAGAACTTGTGCACTAGGAAGAGGAAAACTCAAGTGCCGAAAAAGTGTTCATGTCGAATACTGTAGACACAGCTTTTCCCCAACAATTACCAAGGAAACGTAAGGACCCTGATCGTCCTACTATTTCTATCTCTATTAGGGATAAACACATTAACCATGCTTTACTTGACCTTGGCGCTAGTGTTAACTTGCTTCCTTACTCGGTTTATGAGCAATTAGGTATCGAAGTGTTAAAACCATCGAACATAACTCTCCAGATGGCCGACCGATCAATCACCAAACCTAGGGGTGAACTTGAAGATGTGTTGATAAAAATCGGGGAATTTGTATTACCTGTGGACTTTATTGTTCTTGATACACAGCCTGTAGTGAACCCACGGAACCAAATTCCGGTAATTCTCGGTCGACCCTTTTTTGCTACTTCCAACGCTGTAATCAACTGTAGACACGGCTCTATGAACCTATCTTTCGGGAGTAGTGTCACGTCCCGAAAGTACGGAATATGACCGACACTTAAACTACGAACGTCTCAAGACGTACGTATTCTAAGTAAGCCGAAAACCCAGAAATCCAAACCAAGAAAAGTAGTATAGTGTAGGAAAAACCATTTTAAATCACACAGTTTGCAACATATGCCGAAATATGCATTTTAAAATCATAAGTCTTTTCTAAAAATTTTGGCAGAGTTTCCTTTGTAAAAACTGACCCCATACGGGTACAAAACCTGATAAAGCATATATAATGAGAAAAATGCATCCCCAAGCGGGAGCTAGCTCTTCGTCAATCGACGGTCACAACCACGCAAGCAATATAATATGCAATGCCTAAAGGCGAGGATCGCTCCATAGAAATACAACGCGCGACTCTAAGGTCGAATGAATAAATAACAATGGTCTCTATCTGAATATATACATATTTTGGTTGATGGAACTTCTAGATACAACTGAAATATAATATACAATGTATAATGATGGGTACGATACAAATAAACCCACCTACTAGCAAGTCACCCGAAAAGAAGCAGTGCCAGCAAGCCGTAATGAAACCTGTATGGCAAAAACCTGCAAGAAACTGGGGCACAACGGGTGTGAGTTGCCAACTCGTGAGTAGAAAAACATCTACGAACAGAAATCGCATGTATGACGCAATCCTAGGTCATACGATCATAATATATCCTCAAATATAACCAGCAGCCTATAACAATGGCTAGGATAAATATCTAACCCAAGTAGAATCTCATGTGCCCGTGTCAGTGCCTCAGGGAGAAATATATATATATATGGATGATGTATGAATGCATGAAACAAAATGCATGTACTGAAGGAATCTGCTTTCATAAATTAGTGAGATTTCTGTATTTTAAAAATGAGGTATCACAAATGAAATCAGCATAAACAGTGCCTAGCATCAACACAAAACATAAATCCCAATATCTCGATATCTCTGTGTCGCAATCTCTGTACCTCAATATCTCAAATCTCAATGTCCCAATCTCATTATCTAGGGCGTCGTCAGTCCAGACCGGCCCCCACCACCCATCTCAAGACTATGACGTTATCCTCCGGATATCCGATGCGTCGGGTAAAATCACCGGTCGGTAGTGCACCCCTGCCAGGCTCAACGCCATCTACTGCGTTCTTCTTGCCCCGGGGTACCGCACCGGGCCCACCTTGTATCCGAAACGGTTCATCCGCCTCTTCGAATCGGGTCTCGAAATCCATCAGCAAACTCATGGTGGACGACTCATACATCATGGAAAAACCGCACTTTTTATTTAAAAAGAGAGAAATGGAGCTTATATAAGTTTTGCGGTTTTCCCCCAAATCGAGAAAATCTCATGGAAATCCGAATCCGAATCATCAATAGCATGTAAAACCATGAATATATGCATGAGAATCTATGAATGCGGCATAACAATGAATAACAATATGCATGAAGTGACAAGTAATAACTACAATATCTAAGCTGTCATGAAAGGCAAGTACACTAATATCATGTCAACTACTAGCTAACAAGCTAAATCAAGCAATAATATTCTCTAAGTGTACGTGACATGGAAATTACCGATGATGATGTGTGTGCACCGGCAAATAAGTGTACGTGGTACATACACATAATCGGTAATGGTGCTGGTGTCCTAACAGCATGATATCAACAATAGAATATGAATCATAATATAAGCATGCAATGCGGACCGAACAACAATAATGAGCGGGAGCTAAAAACTAGACATAATGATAACAAATCTGCATTTAATGTAATATGAGTCATACAGCTACACTAAACTATACGGCCGGGCTAACAAACTAAACTAGAGGTAAGGAAGCCGCCTAACATCTGAGTCGATACATATATATAAATATATATTAGTCGGTGATCCAGCCTCGATAATATCACATCCGATACCATATCTCTATAAATAGTTGTTCCCAAGTCAAGAGTGCGGATCAAATATCAATATATAGCTCGTACGTGAATCCGTCGTACGGCATCCCAAATCTGGGTACGGGTCAATATCATACTCATCACACTGTTCATATGGTATCCTCTTTATCAAGATCATCATCTGGGGTACTGACCTACGTCTAGTACATTACTAATATAATCAATATAATCATGATCCGACTACTGATCAACAGTCTCGTACAAACCGATATCATCATAATATATCGTCATAAAGAGGTATACATCGCCTAATGCGACCTATTATAAATATCTTATCATATCATATCACGATCACATGTCAACCATTTTATATATATATCACTATTCACATGGCATCGTCATCCAATGATCCGCTATAACATCAGGATGTATCTCAAGTACGAATCCTGCCATATCTCCGATATCATAATCTCAGATCAAATATCAACGACTCATCTCAATCCCAAGTATCATCCTCAATCCGTATGTGAACACATAGTCCCATACCCATGTGAACACATAACTATATAGAATCCTATAAGCACATATGAAATAAGAATGTATGCAAGTATGGGTGTGTGTGTGTGCATGTGTGGTGCGACCACTACTCTAGGGTTTCGCGGCACTAAATCAATCCCAACAAACCAAATATCCATCTTTAACATCAATAATTTCCAAACAACATATAATAATTGTATGTGTGTATACGTATCCGTATACATCATCACGAACTGCGGGGGTGCTATACGCCATCCACCCGACTTCTCCCCGTAGATATAAATCTACTCACCTTGCTTTATGTGTGCCGATGCCGACGTCGCCATTTGCATCTCCACGCCTTGACGTCACATGGGTTACCTACAAGGATATCACAAATGCTAAAGTACATGAAAACCATGTCGGAAACCAAAACGGTACATGTTACGCCCATAGGTAAAAACCTATAGCCTCGCGTGCAAACACAGCCAATAACCCTTTGCCGTTGGCGTTCAAACGCCACCCGACAGAAACGAATCATCTAATACAAAAATCCATGCTAAAACAAGTCGTAAATCATGAGCCAACTCAATAAAATAAACCCAGATTTTACCCTCAATGGAAACAGAAAAAATTGCACATACCCAGGGTCAAGTCTACTGGAAATAGGGCTACAGAACAAAAACGAGACAATTCCCTCCTGCTCTGGCCGCAATTTGCGGCCAGAAGGAATTAATCTACGGCCAGAAAATGGTGGTTGGGGCTAGGGCTTTGTGGGGTGGTTCTAGGGCGCCTGCACAACATACTGCCAAGTCAATTTTATTTTAGGGGTCTCGGGTTGAAAGCAGATTCTAGAAAGGTTAAAAAGTCGACAAAAATGCTAAAATACCCCAAATCGAACAAATCTGGTATTTTGGTGAAATCTGGGACAAATCTTGTGTTAACCGGTCTCAAACACACTTAATAAGGCTACACTAACAATCAAAACCATCACTTGGTCAAGTCTCACTCAAATTTACCTAAAACTAGCACTAACTCACATAATAACGCTAAATTTCAGCTTTAACGACCATAATCAAGAAAGAAAGAAGTTAGGTTGCAAGATTATACCACAAGGAATCCTAGGATGTAGGAGAAGAGAGGAAGAAGAAGGAGAAAGGGTTGCTGCTGCTGCTGAGCTGCTTCTATTGTTGCTGTTTGTTGTTGTTCTGCTTGCTGCTGCTGCTACTCAGGCTGCTATTGCTGCTTGTTATTTGTTTTTGTTGCTGTTGCAGCTGCTACTGCTACGGCTGTTGTTTTCGTGTTGTTTGTGGTGAAGTGTGAGTGAGAGGGAAAAGATATGAGTGATCAAGCAAAAGTTTTGAAGTGAAATGGAGTTAACCCCCATCATCCTCTCTCTTCATTAAATGCTAGACATGGCACATCCATCATGCCCTCTCTCTCTCTCCTCTACCCAAGTCAACCCTCACCCTAATCATCTTTAAACAAAACTAAAAACCCTTAATTAACCCAATTAACTTAACCAAATGGGTTATACCACCATGGTTGTCTAAACATGGCCTAACCCTAGGCTTAACCCTAGCTAACATGCACATGTGTGTGCACTCGAGATAAAATTCTAATAAAATATTCTTAAAACCAGATAAAATATTTAACAGCCGTTTTGGTAAACTTTTTACCAAAAACCCCCACATTAAACACAATTACCACTAAACACAAACTGAGGTGTTAAAATCTTTCCCCTTAAAAAAATTCATCCCCGAATTTAAATTTAAACCCCCAATTTCTAAAATATTTCAATAAAATGTCCGAGTCAACGGGGCTCCGAAATCATCAATACATAAAACGGATCGTAGCGCAATACATGCGCACGAGTAATGATCAGATAACTCGAAATCAAAACTCCGTCAAGCATCCCGCAATCATCGGAGTCAAGGTGAAAACACGAATGCCGAATCCAAAGAAAAACCGATATGCTATAAATTGGAACTATACATGTAAATATCAAATCTGTACATGTAAATATCTGAAGGAAATGCATGCCAATTTCATTAAAGTCGATGTGCAATGTGCATAACACTGCACAGTGGCAGATGTCTCTATAAGAAAATAGCCATATACGTTTGTATCTTTTGTTTAATATGTACGTTCCGCCGTTTTGAAAACAATTTAGATGGGTTCCCTGTTTTAAACGACTCGTGTCATATCGGGCACGTAGGTAAATACTGAGACTATAGCTCGCTTTTCGGAAATCCCTTTGAAATCTATCAATGGATGCAAAATATGTTCAGGTACTGTCCTCTGACTAGTCTTGCTCAGTACGAAAACAAATTGCAAATATCATAAAAACGTACTGCTCTATAAGAATCTATCCCAAAAAGTGCATATGGGTAGTACGTGCGTCTGGTGCGCACGGAAATCAAAATTCATAAATGTGCCATACATGCGCACAGAAACAACATCTAAGTGCATCGGGTGTGCACGAAGCATCTGTCATGGGCCACGTGTGTTCCTGACAGCAAAAACAGGTGCATCTGACATGCACGAGGAATCTCGATTTAGTGCATCTGGTGTGCACCAAAATCGTACCACATAACATGCGCCCAACATGCGCGAAAATCCAAATCAGGTGCATCTATCATGCACGAAATCATGAAATCCAATATCAAGCGCCGAACATGCGCAAAAATCCAATCAGGTGCACAAGGTGCACAAAACCAATATCGAGCATCACAATCGAAATCAAAGTCCAGTGCATCTAAGTGCACAAAATACGAATCACTGCACTGCAAGCATATGTGAACTATACCGAGTGCTAGAACCAAATCGTGTGCGTACATATGCACAAAATCAACTCAACTGTATGAAACCCATAAAATCATAAACATGTGAAACCAAGGCACAAAAACGATGTCAAGTGCAACAACTGTGCGAAAATCGTAAATACTCAATAGGTGCAACCATGGTGCATGAAAACAAATATCATGAAACCCAATCATCAAAATCAGTCATGCGAATAGATCGCCCAAAATATCGAAATCAATTATGGCGGAATAGTTCCTCTCAAGCACATCCTCTAAGAATCTCTGGCCAACTGTCGTAATCACTCATAGTATATCTCGTCGACGATCCTGAACTCTGGCCTGCTGGTGTGCGTAACATGACCGCTCCTGGGTTCAAGTCTTCTCTGTGGATTACCAATCTCACGATCCATCGTCTCATCGGCCCTGTCAGACGTGCTAACGGGGATGATTCCGTTTTGGCACTTCTCTGGTCATCTCTCGGTCAATCATCGCGACCACTCGTAAAGCAGCATGTCACTGGCGTCGGTCTCTGGCTCTCTGAATGCATGAGACACCTCTGATCCTGGGATCAAATATCATTGCAGCAGTACCTTGGGAGGAATCCTGCTCACGGTCTCTTCCAAGTCTCATCTCTGCCAACTGTCCGGAAGTCATCGTCCTTTACTATATCTGCTTCTTGCTTCGGAACGGCTGCATACTCATCGCGAGTCCTTCTGGAAGGTATATCCAAGTACTATGCCTCGGTATGCGTATCACATCTCTGACGTCGGCGGAGTGGAACGTCATCTATCCAGATCTTGTGCGAACATCTTACTCCACTTTTCTCTAATGTCGACTGCTTCGGACTCGTCTCGTCGTGGCTGCATGGACTGAGCTCCAACGGCCATCCTCGTATCTGGAGTCTACCAAGAAGTGCATCTCACCACCTAGCATCTGAATGAAGTCGAGCCATCCGATCGATTTGTCAAAACCTCATAATCCCCCAAGAGCTCAACATCTTGGGTACAGTTTAATAGTATCGAGTACATACTACAGCATCGATAGTCCAGCCGTAGAAGGGCAAACCCAAGCCTCACTAATGGCGCCGCAGAACTGCCGCAAACCCTAAAGTTCAAAGGCTTTCACACGGTCATTAATTCGAGTTAGGGTTTCATTCTTCTAGAGGGTCCATAGAATTGCCTGCATGTCTTTCCGAATACTTTAAACTTGGAATGATAGGTTTCTGACATTCGATCGTCTCTGTCGACTCTCAACGTCTCCACGTGAAGTCGTCTCTTGCTGGAATCAATCTATCTGATGACCTCGCATCGGGGTAGCGAACGAACCACATGTCCTAGTCATTCATCCTCGGTGACTAGCAACCTTCTATAATCTCTTAGTACAATCTCGTACTGCAATAGCTCCAACATCTGGGGCGATATCTCTCGTTCGCAGCAACAACTGGCTCACTCGTCTGCGCACTGAACAGTGCCTCAATCATCATGAATAAGCAATACATCAACAGTCATCAAAATCTGGCTGGCTTCTATCTGTGGCTCAATCCTCTGGTGCGGATTTGCACGTCCGAGTAATCTCATACAGCGATCCCTCCAACGCTCGTGTCGCTAAAACCTCATAAAAAGACACATCTCTACAATCGTGTGTCGTCGAAATTACGCCCTTGTCAGTCCTCGTTCTTGACGAGCTCGTGCTGACCGCAACTCTAGCCGTAGCTCTCCCTGCCCGTAATCGTGGCAGCAAATCCATAACTGGTACCGATGAGGCTAGATCAGGAATGAATATAATACTGAACAAAGAAATGTACATCCTAAGGCTTCTTAAATGGAGTAGCGTATCGTAAGTATGCCGCAGAACATACCCACGGTACTTCACTCTACTTTAGTCATCTATTCCATCAACCAAGGGTCATCCTACGCTCCGAAGGTAAAACCTAACGCTTTTATACCAACTTTGTCACGTCCCGAAATTACGGAATATGACCGGCACTTAAACTATGAACGTCTCAAGACATACGTATTCTAAGTAATCCGAAAACCCAGAAATCTAAACCAAGAAAAGTAGTAGAGTGTAGGAAAAACCATTTTAAATCACACAGTTTGCAACATATGCCGAAATATGCATTTTAAAATCATAAGTCTTTTCTAAAAATTTCGGCAGAGTTTCCTTTGTAAAAATTGACCCCATACGGGTACAAAACCTGATAAAGCATATATAATGAGAAAAATGCATCCCCAAGCGGGAGCTAGCTCTTCGTCAATCGACGGTCACAACCACATAACAATATAATATACAACGCCTAAAGGTGAGGATCACAACAGAAAAGAAAACTCAGACAACATGAAATCCATAGAAATACAAAGCGCGACTCTATGGTCGAATGAATAAACAACACTGGTCTCTATCTGAATATATACATGTTTTGGTTGATGGAACTTCTAGATACAACTGAAATATAATATACAATGTATTATAATGGGTACGATACAAATAAACCCACCTACTAGCAAGTCACCCAAAAAGAAGCGGTGCCAGCAAGCCGTAATGAAACCTGTACGGCAAAAACCTGCAAGAAACTGGGGCACAACGGGGGTGAGTTGCCAACTCGTGAGTAGAAAAACATCTACGAACAGAAATCGCATATATGACGCAATCCTATGTCATACGATCATAATATATCCTCAAATATAACCAGCAGCCTATAACAATGGCTAGGTAAATATCTAACCCAAGTATAATCTCATGTGCCCATGTCAGTGCCTCAGGAAGCAATATATATATATATATATGGATGATGTATGAATGCATGAAACAAAATGAATGTAGTGAAGGAATCTGTTTTCATAAATTTGTGAGATTTCTGTATTTTAAAAATGAGGTACCACAAATGAAATCAGCATAAACAGTTCCTAGCATCGACACAAAACATAAATCACAATATCTCGATATCTCTGTGTCACAATCTCTGTACCCCAATATCTGAAATCTCAATGTCCCAATTTCACTATCTAGGGCGCAGTCAGTCCAGACCGGCCCCTACCACCCATCTCAAGACCACGACGGTATCCTCCGGATATCCGACGCATCGGGTAAAATCACCGGTCGGTAGTGCTCCCCTACCAAGATCAACGCTATCTCCGGCGATTTCTTGCCCCGGGGTACCGCACCGGGCCCACCATGTACCCAAAACGGTTCATCCGCCTCCTCGAATCGGGTCTCGAAATCCATCAGCAAACTCATGGTGGACGACTCATACATCATGGTTAAACCGTACTTTTTATTTAAAAAGAGAGAAAAGGAGCTTATATAAGTTTTGCAGTTTTCCCCCAAATCCAGAAAATCTCATGGAAATCCGAATCCAAATCATCAATAGAATGTAAAACCATGAATATAGGCATGAGAATCCATGAATGCAGCATAACAATGAATAACAGTATGCATGAAGTGACCAGTAATAACTGTAATTCCACGTTGCCCACCCCGGTACTTACGGGGAGGCGGAAAACGGAATAAAAATCAAATTTTTATCAACTTAGGCAACATGGACTAGACAAAGAAGGATCTTTGCTAAACAAAAACAAGCTAAAGCTAACTAGAAACTAGCTAAGTGCTAGAAAGGTTATACCTAGGGCTTTATGTCCTTCTCTCCTTGCTCCTTTGAGTAGTGGAAGGAGGTCACCTTTGCCGTCTTCTCTCGTCGAAGAAAGATCCACCCGAAAGCCTCGACCTTTGGCTTCAACTCCAAGCTAGAAGTAACTAGGGTGCAAGAAGTGCTAATCCTTGAACCCTAGATGATAGTAGAGATTATCAAGAAGGGGTTTTTCTCAAGCTCAAGTGTTTCTCAACACATGAGAGGGGAGAGCTTGAGGGAGAGGAAGAACAAGAGAGAGAAAATGAATGATAGAATAATGAGAATAAAATAAACCATTCTCACATATATGTGTGTATTATTTTAATTAGATAATTAGTAAGATAATTGTCATGGCTTAATCAAGACATGACCATTATCATTTCATTTTTAATGCAAATTGCAAGGATCAAAGAGCATCTTCCAAATGAAATGATGATGGTCAAAGTGTCAACCAAGGTCAACAAGTCAAGAAGGTCAAATGGTCAACAACCATAACCATGCACAATTATTAAACTAATATCAATTAACCATAATACACACATAAACATTAGGGTTAATAACATGACAATGGTTATTAACCCTAATCAAAGTCCTCTCCCTCTGTCTCAAGCAACTGTGCATACGCACCCGTATTCGTGATCCGAGGAACACGAATACAATGAGAAAAACCAATCACAAATCATATACTAGGATCCGGCTTAAACCAAAGCCCGCTAGTATAAGCTGTCCGGACAGCAAACGCGCACGAGTGCGCGGATGTGAACGAACCCTGTCGCAAAACCATGCGACCTCTACTCATTTTGCCTAAAGGCGAATAGCTCTCTGTGTGGGACTTTAAAGACTCGACACTATGCTGGCAGTGGGTTTAACCACAGACCGCAAGCAGCACTAGCTGTACGTAACGGTCCCCAGGTAGATGCCGATAAGAAGACTAACGAGGTGAACCCCATCTGAACTCCTTCTGAGCCTGTATGTGACAGTCTCCGTACAGTCCGGTCTGTTCGTCTGATACATCGCATGGCGGGCCTAGGGGGCGGTGAACGTCAGTCCCCTAATAGCGGTACAAGTCGTGTCGGAGTGTAGCCCAGAACACCCTGAGATAACACTGGAAACCTACCAGTATATCTCGCTTGCCCTGGCCAGGGACTACTCGTGTAATGGCTCTCCTGGACACAGCGCTATGTCAACCCCCAATACCGGGAGAGACGAATCCTGTCTAACCGTCACTGCCTCCAAGTGCTTCCGGACTGCACCCAAAAACTACCTGTTTGCATGACTCCTTTGAACCGTGGTAGGGTAGTAATCAAAGTGCAGTGGGAACACACTCGAGGCGAAGTGACAGTGTCAAGTCAGTGGACTAAGCTGTACTCATGTCACCTGGGAACTGATAACTGACGATAGGTATAATACCAACCAACAGTTCCCGACGAGGCCTGTCCTGTGTACTCGTAACCTAACGAGCACCCGCATACTATCTCAAGTACGATGTACTGACGGCTGTGGGACAGACCGTCTCCCACACTGCGATGAGAAGCGCATACGCTAGTCTACTCCGGAGTATCGATGCCCTGTCTCGATAGTCCAACGACTAGGGACCTGTATAAGGATGTGCTTATAGATCACCCAGCTCCCACGAGTGTGAGCGCCATCACAACGCTGGTAATCAAGCAAAGATCCTAAGGTCTCTACTAATATGTATATCAGCAATATGCTAAAAGAAACACATGCACATATTAAAGCAGAGACAAACCAAGTAGCATACTACAATTTCGAGCAAGATTGTATATACAACTGTGAATATCCCAAGCTTCCGTCAAGTAATATACAAACTAGTATGATACAGTAATGGCCTCTAGGGCATATACACTAACAATCTCCCACTTGCACTAAGGCCATGTACTGGCGTATCGAAGACCTATCATCTCGATCAGCCGCTCGAACTGAGTCTGGGGCAAGGCCTTGGTGAATGGATCTACTGTGTTATCTTCTGAAGCAACCCTTCGAACCTCGATCTCCTGGCGATCCACGATCTCCCTGATCAGGTGATACCGCCTCAAGATGTGTCCGGATTTCTGATGGGACCTGGGTTCCTTCGCTAAAGCTATAGCCCCATTGTTGTGGCAATACAGAGGTATTGGGTCAACAATGGACGGAACCACCTGAAGTTCTTTCAAGAACTTCTTTATCCAGACGGCTTCTTTTGCGGCATCAGATGCAGTGATGTATTTCGCTTCCATAGTCGAGTCAGCAACGGTTTCCTGTTTGGAGCTCTTCCAACACACTGCCTCTCCATTGAGGGTAAAGACAAATCCCGACATGGACTTGGAATCATTCTTGTCACTCTGGAAGCTGGAGTCAGCAAAGGCCTCAATCTGGAGGTCTTTTCCTCCATACACCAAGAACATCTCCTTAGTCCTTCTCAGGTACTTGAGAATGTTCTTTACTGCTATCCAATGTTTCTCCTCAGGGTTTGACTGATACCTTCTTACCACACTCAGTGCATAAGCCACATCCGGTCTGGTACACAACATCGCATACATTATAGAACCTACCGCAGAAGCGTAGGGTATAATGGACATGCGATCCCTCTCCAAATCAGTCTTGGGAGACATCTCTTTGGAGAGGGTGATCCCGTGACAAGCCGGTAGATTACCGCGCTTGGAATCTTCCATACTGAATCTCTTCAGTATGGCGTCGATGTACCTGGACTGCGAAAGTCCTAATATCCTCTTGGATCTGTCACGGTAGATCCGGATACCCAGAATGTATGAGGCATCACCCAGGTCTTTCATGGAGAACCTGTGTGACAAGAACCCCTTGACAGATTATAGCATAGGAATGTCATTTCCTATTAAGAGAATGTCATTCACGTATAAAACGAGGAATACTACAGTTCTCGCTACAAATCTACAATAGATGCATGGTTCATCTGGATTTTTGATAAAGCCAAATTCCTTGACCGTCTCATCAAAACAGATGTTCCAACTCCGCGTGCCTGCTTTAGTCCATAAATGGACTTAAGCAACTTGCACACCTTTCCGCTGCTCCTACTCTGAATGAAACCCTCTGGCTGGTCCATATACACACTCCTCTAAATGTCCATTTAGAAAAGCTGTCTTTACGTCCATCTGCCAAATCTCATAATTGTGGAAGGCAGCAATGGCAAGAAGGATCCGAATGGATTTCAGCATAGCTATTGGAGAAAAGGTTTCGTCATAGTCCAAACCAGGTCTTTGACGAAAACCTTTTGGAACCAGTCTATCTTTATAGGTCTCAACCTGTCCATCTACACCAATCTTCCTTTTGAAGATCCACTTGCATCCTACGGGTTTTACCCCATCTGGAGCAATGTCCAACGTCCATACTTTGTTGGTGTACATGGACTCCATTTCGGTCCGCATTGTACCCAGCCATTTTACCGAGTCGACGCTCTGAATGGCTTGCTGGAAGCTAGTAGGCTCATTACAATCTATGATGCAATCCTCTCTATCCCCGTCAATGAGAAAACCGTAGTATCTCTCGGGCGGATAAGACTGCCTACTACTCCTGCGGAGTGGGGTGGGAATGTCCTGATCTTTCGAACCCTCTGGTTCTACTAAGCTTACAGTAATAGCTCGTGGTTCTGGAATTTCTTCCAGTTCTATTGCGCTCCCACTTAATCCTTTTTCTATGAACTGGTGTTCTAGAAAGTGGGCATGGTGAGAAACAAATACCTTATGTTCCTCTTCGCAATAGAAGAAATATCCCTTGGAGTTCTTTGGATATCCCACAAACTTGCACTGTACTGAGCGTGCCTCGAGCTTGTCCGCATGCTTCTTTTTTACAAAAGCTGGACATCCCCATGTCTTAATGTGATTAAGATAGGGTCTCTTCCCACACCACATCTGATATGGTGTAGTAGGCACAGTCTTAGTTGGAACTCGGTTCAAAAGGTATGCAGCTGATTCTAGCGCATATCCCGAGAACGATCGCGGCAACTCAGCGTTACTCATCATGGACTGTACCATATCCAATAGGGTTCGGTTCCGTCTCTCCGATACACCGTTATGTTGCGGAGTGTATGGAGGAGTAAGCTGAGAGAGAATTCCATTCTCTTTTAAGTAACCCAGGAACTCGGCACTCAAGTATTCACCACCTCGATCAGATCTCAGTGCCTTGATACTTTTGCCTGTTTGTTTTTCTACTTCATTCTTATATTCCTGGAATTTTTCAAAAGCCTCGGATTTATGTTTCATTAAGAAGACATAACCGTACCTTGAAAAGTCATCCGTAAAAGTAATGAAATAAGAATAACCGCTTCGCGCATGTGTAGACATTGGACCGCACACGTCGCTGTGTACGAGTCCCAAGAGCTCTCTCGCTCTTACTCCGTGTCCAGTGAACGGAGTCTTTGTCATCTTTCCTTTGAGACAGGATTGACAAGTTGCATACGATTGATATTCGAACGGATCCAAATATCCTTCTGCATGTAACTTAGTCAACCTTCTCTCATTGATGTGACCCAGTCTACAATGCCATAAGAAAGTTTTATTGATTTCTGAAGACTTTCTTTTGTGTGTATTCTGGACATTGAAAATCTGTGGTTGGTTTGATACATATATACCGTTGTTCAATGTACCTGACCCAATCAAAGCTTGATTAAGGTGAATGTTCACTACATTACTTACAAATGCAAATTCATAACCTTCTTTAGATAATAAAGATACAGAAATGATATTACAGGTTGCATTTGGTACATAATAACAACTACGCAAATCCAAAAAATGTCCATCTGACAATCCCAGGTGATAGTCCCCCACGGCCTCAGCTTCCATGCTAGCACCGTTTGCAACTCTGAGGGTCATGTCACCTGCCTTCAAAACTCTACGCTTTCTCAACGCCTGCAAAGAATTACAGATATGAGATCCTGATCCGGTATCCAATACCCAGGATGTAGAGTTTATTGATAGACAGTTTTCAATAACATACACACCTGAAGCTGAAGCTGCAACTCGCTTCAAATCCTGTGTTTTGCCCTTCTGAGCCTTGCAATCCTGTTTCCAGTGACCACTTTTGTGACAATAGAAGCATTCTTCCTTCCCCACCAGCTTTCCCGCTATCTTTGTTGCTTTTCCTTTTCCCTTCGTATCCACTTTACTGACACCGCCTCTTGGTTTGGCGGGGGCTTTCTTCTTCTTACCCTTGGCTTTCGCCCTGGATCTAGAAGAGGAAGATCCTCCTACAAACAAAGTGGATGTCTCCCTACCTTTCTGTAGGGTGCCCTCAGCACTCCTCAACATGTTCAGAAGTTCGGAAAGTGCAGCCTCCTTTCCTTGCATGTTGAAGTTAAGGATGAACTGGGCGTAAGTGGAAGGAAGGGACTGGAGAATCAAATCAGTATAGAGTTCATTCTCCAACGTGGTTCCAAGGTCCGCGAGCTCCTCTATGTAGCCAATCATCTTAAGCACGTGTTCCGCTACCGATGATCCGACGGCCAACCTTGCCGAAAACAACTTCTTCTACACTTCGTATCTTGCGATACGAGACTGCTCTCCATACAATTCTTTTGTATGAAGAAATATGGACTCTAGGTCCATATTCTCGTGCCTCCTCTGATGTTCGTTGTCCATCGAGGCTAGTACGAGGCATTTGGCCTTCGCGCAATCTATTTCCCAGGTCTTGTAGATTTCCCTATCTACGACACTGGTTTTGGGCCCTGGGACAGGAGGAGCTTTGGTGGTAAGGACATACCCCAACTTGTCGTAAATGATGGCCATATTGTCATTCCTGAGCCAATCTTTGTAGTTTGGCCCTGTCAATATGTTTTTATCTAGTAATAACTTAAGTCCGGTCATGTTGAATGGTCGCTGCAATTAGGAAAGAGAAAAGAAACACTTTAGCATGATGCTCTTGCATGTTTAGAGTGGTTTTTAGTTTGTCTAAACTGGATGGCTCCCACTGTCTCTCGAATCCCTTCTCAAACCGTAAAGAAAGGATTAGTCAGGATCAATATCACCGTACAATACTTGCTTAACCGTTCAGCCAGGCCAGTGTCGGTACTTCGAGGGAGGTTTTCCAACGCTTTCGCGAAGTTCCTTAATTTAAGAACCTCTTTTCCCTGGGGGCGTAGCCCCGCTAACACCTTTCTAGACACCTACTAAGTTTATAGCATTGATCGTTAAGTAAGAGTTTTCCCGAGGAGTAGCATATACTCACAGTAGGATCGGGATCCAAATATCATCGCGTGATAAAACCGAAGGAATCCTACCAGAATTATCACACTCCAAATGGTATGCAGCGCTAGCAAGTTTCAGTACTTATGAAACTCCCGATGTGGATTTTTGCCCCATGCTCTTATGACCTTGACTTTGGCCAAAATATCATAAGTCACATGTCAAGTTCTACCCGTCATTCTCCTGGTTAATTTGGACCCACCCGTACCTACCCTTGACTTTGGCCAAAATGGCAGCACGACTGTCCCAAACCAACGCATCTATCTATGTTGCACATGAATACCCATTAGCTACCAATCACTATGCCTTGACTTTGGCCAAAATACATAGCTTGAATACTTTTTGACCATTCATGTGGAATGACGGAGGGCTACGAATAGTTTTGGCGAAACCGTGAACGTAGTGAACTTGATCTAATCGATGGAACGAGATAGCTTTTAAAAGGAGTGGTTCAAGCTCCGCATTTAAAAGTTTAGTTTTGAAAAGAACCAAGTGGTTTTCAAAGTGTTCCAATCGACTTTTACTTGGTTTATTTTCTTGCATTAGTTCTTTTAATGCGTCCCATCAATTAATCCTACCATTGCAGAAAACAACCAAAATATGACGTACGCTTATGCCATTCGCATTCGCCATGGGGCCCCGTCATCACCCGTTAGGTTACTTAACTAACGATAGAGCGGGGGCTGGGCTAGCGCGGCTGTAAAACATAAGCAACGCCTAAATAGTTATCATATATAAATATATAGCAATGATAGACATTACAGATCACAGATGAATACATTGGATATACTAGGAATCCGCAATTCGTTCGAGCCTGCAACGAAAAGCGGATTACACAGTCGCGGTGAATAGCCAATACCCTACCCAAGACCCCTACGGGTGCGGCAAACTACCCGCCAAGTACCCGAAGCGAAACAACCTCCCTAAACACCGTGAGTAGGCCACTCGGCACTTCGAGATACCCGGTAGTTTGTGCACCCCCTCCATGGGTCTATCCTAGGAGCAAAAACAGTAAAAATAATTATACAATGACGGCTACAACCCCGATCCGGTTGTGCGGCCATACAAATAATAATATTACAATAACTATAATATCTAAGCTGGCATATAAGGTAAGTACACTAATATCATGTCAACTACTAGCTAACAAGCTAAATCAAGCAATAATATTCTCTAAGTGTACGTGACATGGCAATTACCAATGAAGATGTGTGTGCGCCGGCAAATAAGTGTACGTGGTACATACGCATAATCGGTAATGGTGCTGGTGTCCTAACATCATGATATCAACAATAGAATATGAATCATAATATAAGCATACGATGCGGAGCGAACAACAATAATGAGCGGGAGCTAAATACTAGACATAATGATAACAAATCTGCATTTAATGTAATATGAGTCATACAGCTACACTAAACTATACGGCCGAGCTAAGAAACTAAACTAAAGGTAAGGAAACCGCCTAACATCTGAGTCGATACATATATATAAATATATATTAGTCGGTGATCCCGCCTCGATAATATCACATCCAATACCATATCTCTATAATCAGTTATTCCCAAGTCAAGTGTGCGGATCAGACATCAATATATAGCACGTACGTGAATCCGTCGTACGGCATCCCAAATCTGGGTACGGGTCAATATCATACTCATCACACTGTTCGTCTGGTATCCTCTTTATCAAGATCATCATCTGAGTTACTGACCTACGTCTAGTACACTACTAATATCATCAATATAATCATGATCCGACTACTGATCAACAGTCTCGTACAAACCGATATCATCATCATATATCGTCATAAAGAGGTATACATCGCCTAATGCGACCTATCATAAATATCTTATCATATCATATCATATCTCATATCACGATCACATGTCAACCATTTTATATATAAATCACTATCCACATGGCATCGTCATCCAATGATCCGCTATAACATCAGGACGTATCTCAAGTACTAATCCTGTCATATCACCGATATCATAATCTCAGATCAAATATCAATGACTCATCCCAATCCCAAGTATCATCCTCAATCCGTATGTGAACACATAGTCTCATACCCATGTGAACACATAAATATATAGAATCCCATAAGCACATATGAAATAAGAATGTATGCAAGAATGGGTGTGTGTGTGCATGTGTGGTGCGACCACTACTCTAGGGTTTCGCGGCACTAAATCAATCCCAACACACCAAATATCCATCTTTAACATCAATAATTTCCAAACAACTTATAGTAATTGTATGTGTGTATACGTATCCGTATACATCAACACGAATTGCGGGGGTGCTATACGTCATCCACCCGACTTCTCCCCGTACATATAAATCTACTCACCTAGCTTTATGCGTGCCGATGCCGACGTCGCCATTTGCATCTCCATGCCTTGGCGTCACATGGGGTACCTATAAGGATATCACAAATGCTAAAGCACATGAAAACCATGTCGGAAACCAAAACGGTACACGCTACGTCCATAGGTAAAAACCTATAGCCTCGCGTGCAAACACAGCCAATAACCCTTTGCCGTTGGCGTTCAAACGCCACCAGACAGAAACGAATCATCAAATACCAAAATCCATGCTAAAACAAGTCGTAAATCATGCGCCAACTCAAGAAAGTCAACCCATATTTTACCCTGAATGGAAAAAGACAAAATTGCACATACCCAGGGTCAAGTCTACTGGAAATAAGGCTACAGAACAAAAACGAGACAATTCCCTCCTGCTCTGGCCGCAATTTGCGGCCAGAAGGAATTAATCTGCGGCCAGAAAATGGTGGTTGGGGCTAGGGCTTTGTGGGGTGGTTCCAAGGTGCCTGCACAGCATACTGCCAAGTCAATTTTATTTTAGGGGTCTCGGGTTGAAAGCAGATTCTAGAAAGGTTAAAAAGTCGACAAAAACGCTAAATTACCCCCAATCGAACAAATCTGGTATTTTGGTGAAATCTGGGAAAAATCTTGGGTTAACTCTTCTCAAACACACTTTATAAGGCTACACTAACAATCAAAACCATCACTTGGTCAAGTCTCACTCAAATTTACCTAAAACTAGCACTAACTCACATAATAACGATAAATTTCAGCTTTAACGACCATAATTAAGCAAGAAAGAAGTTAGGTTGCAAGATTATACCTCAAGGAATCCTAGGATGTAGGAGAAGAGAGGAAGAAGAAGGAGAAAGGGGCTGTTGCTGCTGCTGAGCTGCTTCTATTGTTACTGTTTGTTGTTGTTCTGCTTGTTGCTGCTGCTGCTACTCAGGCTGCTGCTGCTGCTTGTTATTTTTTTTTGTTGCTGTTGCAGCTGCTACTGCTGTGGCTGTTGTTTTTGTGTTGTTTGTGGTGAAGTGTGAGTGAGAGGGGAAAGATATGAGTGATCAAGCAAAAGTTTTGAAGTGAAATGGAGTTAACCCCCATCATCCTCTCTCTTCATTAAATTCTAGACATGGAAGATCCATCATTCCCTCTCTCTCTCTCCTCTACACAAGTCAACCCTCACCCTAATCACCTTTAAACAAAACTAAAAACCCTTAATTAACCCAATTAACTTAACCAAATGGGTTAGACCACCTTGGTTGTCTAAACATGGCCTAACCCTAGGCTTAACCCTAGCTAACATGCACATGTGTGTGCAGTCGAGATAAAATTCTAATAAAATATTCATAAAACCAGATAAAATATTTAAAAGCCGTTTTGGTAAACTTTTTACCAAAACCCCCCACATTAAACACAATTACCACTAAACACAAACTCAGGTGTTACAAGTAGGTCAATTGAGCTCAACATTTATAAGTTGGGAAGTCAACCCTCCGATCCTCATGCTCTAATATGTTCTGTCGAATTAATGGATGTCGACAATAGCGAATTTGATCAGCTTCACGATACAGATCCAGACTTCCTGTATACGTTGTTATTTGACCCAGATATGTATCATATACATACAGACCCTTCTTTCGAGTTGTCCGGGTCAACATCTAACGTCGATGATGAACTTTTTATGGACTCTGTGTTTCATCCCATTCTTTCCAATGACATTATTCTTCGGGATATCGACGAAAGTTTCGCTGATGAACTCGCATTTTTAGAAAACATGGGTGTTGAGATGAATCATCTTCAAAATAAAGAAATTGAACCTCCACCCCTACTTTTTGACATTCACAAGAGTGCGAGTTATCCATCACAATCACTGTGTCGTCTCTCCAGAATGAGACGCAAATCCATTCCATCACACCACTTATCTCTTCCCCACTTCTTCCTGACTCTATACAATATGTTCTTCCACCAACCGGTGCACTACACTGATAAAATCTTCGAATGGTTGGTGTTGACCTTCGGTCTTTGCAAGGCTTAGCATTGACCAATGACTTTACCCCCTCTTGTGATTTTAAAAAGCTTAACATTGTTTAACTCAAGTTTGAGGCGGGGTTTATTTTTGGCTCTTGAAAATAAATGGTGTCCTCTAAATTGTGAGCCAAAAGTAAGTTTGGGGGAGGATTTTCACGATCATGTTTATTGCCCCCATTAAAAACCGCCTCCCAAGCTTATAGGTTTTTTTAGCTCTAACAGATGGCAACAGTGAGGACACTGTAATAAACAAGTTTGGTGGAGGTTAGTGCTTATTTGCGCAGCACTTCGCATCACTTTGAATAAGCACAAAACATATAATAAAAAAAATTGTGTACAGAAATTAGATAATAAAAGATTAGATAATTAAAAATTACATCCAAAAGATTAGAAAAGTTTAAGAAAACCAAGAAATTTAGAAGTTTTCTTAAATGAACTAGTAATAAATAGTTATGAGCCATTGTCCCAAGGGTTAGTAAAATGAAAGATGTCACTAATCTGAGAATAAAAATATGTCTGAAAAATAGTTC
Source organism: Agapanthus africanus (assembly GCA_030015575.1). Classification (NCBI taxonomy): domain Eukaryota; kingdom Viridiplantae; phylum Streptophyta; class Magnoliopsida; order Asparagales; family Amaryllidaceae; genus Agapanthus; species Agapanthus africanus. The sequence continues at coordinate 232,250,464 of JASDDO010000010.1, forward strand.
CTATTCTGGAAGCCAAACATTTGAATGTTGATACCCTACTATACGCACTTACACTTGTCTTGAAACTCGGGATAGTAGAGGATACCTTGAAATGCTCTTGTCTAAAAGCCAAAGTATGAAGGAAATAACAAATGGAAAATAAAAAGATAAAATGGTGAGAAAAATGAACATAGGTCTTGTTATCACCAAGGTAGCAATAAAAAAAATATAGCAAGGGTGCTTCATCACCTAGTGTCTTAGACCAACTAGTTTAGGAGTCACTACTAAGCCTTAGGTGTTGCAAGACGAGGAAAATATTGAATACACCTATTAAGCAAGCACATCGGTTAGTACCTCAAGAAGTATTAACGGTCGCATGAAAAATGTGTGAGCAAATTTCATTTAAATATTAATTAAAAAGTACTGAGGTAGATGGACAAGAGTATGATAGATTGAATTGAATTCTCCGAGTGTAGGGATGTCCAGTTCACAGACGTAAGGGTATATGATCAATGTTTCAAAGAAAGGTAGGAATGAAGAATAAAGACGATGTTTTATTGAGGGATGACGTGATTTCTAACATCTTTTCATGACTATTAAGATTGGGCTCATGACAACCGAAAAGCTAGTATTAGTTGGAAAATATGATTTTCAAAGTCTTTCTTTTACAGTTCTTATCTTTATATATAACTTTCACAGTCTTTCATTTATTATGGGATTTTGTGGGTGCAATCCGCTAAAAACCCTCAGGAGACAACACTCCTCCTACTACGGACACCTAGAGGTTTAAAGGCTTGTTGCATGTGCTCAGTGTAATCGTGTTCCCTACGAAAGTGTGCTAGTTAGTTTTTCTTTTTCTTTATTTTCTCCTTCTCTTGAATAAAAGATGTTTGCTCGAGACGTCCAAAATTAAGTTTGGGGGAACTTGATCAGTCGGAAATATTGCATTCTCAACACGTCAATTTCCCTACTCTTATCAATCATCTAAGGGTGTTTATTGTAAATATAACACGGATTACGAATTCATCTGCAAAATACCAAATAACACGTGTTATAGTTATAATCGACATTCTAGAGGGAAATTAAGTGTTTTTTACTACACCCATGATTTTGTATATCTCAACTTTGTTTATCGAGATTGTGTGCACAAAATCCTTCAGGTCAAAGAGCAGGAATCACAAAAGTGCCGATGAAATACAGTAAGTCAAAGACTTGAGATCTGGCAGCAATCAAGAAAGAAATATAAGGTTCCAGACATCAGATAAAGATCCCAATACCAACACAAAACAACCATGAAATTAGTATACAGAGACCTCACTATAAGGCCGAGGATCCGCGGCCGAGTTGGTCGATCCGCCGCGTTTCCGCGACCTGGTTAGCTCCTTGGCGCTCCAAAATCCTCTAGAATATTCCCTGTAACAACCCTAGCTTGCTGAAGACTCTCAATTACCATGTGGCTTCTTCCAGAAGGCTCTGCATAACAAACTTCTTCTTGAAGGCTCCTTGTAACAAGCTCATTCTAGAATATTCCCTCTAACAAACTCATTCTAGAATGCTCTCTCTAACAACCTAGCTTTGGAGGGAAATTTGAATTTGAATTTATAAAAGGAGATCTAGATCTATGGTTGAAGTTGTTCGTTTTCGGGGGGGAAATTGAGAGCCACAATTCAAATTCAAGTTGAGTGACACAACTTGATACCAAAAACCCAAGCCTAAATCCATTTCCAAAGCCAAATCATGATCATTTTGAGAAGCAAATCAAGCAAGCAACCATCGATCCTTTATCCGCGAAGCCAATCTTCATCAAGAGCGAGAGAGCCACGACGATCCAAGTCTCACGGAGATCGAGCGGAGCGAACTTTGACAGATCTAGTTACCTCATCAAAAGGAGCGATCGAGAACAACATCTTGTAACCTCAAATTGAGGGAATAAGTAATTAGTCGTCGATTTAATAAAGGTGATAATTGTACTTCTTTCTTTCTTTAGATTCTTGTGTTATGAAACTTCTTGATTTTTGATTCATTTATTTTCATGATGCTTGAGTAAGTCTCCGCTTGTGGAGGAATCGAGAGAATAGGAAGATGATGATGAAATTCTTGAACGATTCTTAAGTCTTATGATATTTGTAAACTTTAGGAAATTGAATCATCGAAAAACTAATTTGAGCGTGATCGCTTTCTTCGCTCCAAATTAGAGATCAACGATCGGTGATTTAATTTGCTAGAGGCTAGAATTTGAATGATAATCAATGAAAGGACAAGGGATGATGATGGAGAAACCCTAGTTTCTTCGATAGATCCCTAAACCTCGTTGATCATCATCGATCTAGCAACAAATCCTCAATAGATAAGAATTCATAATCATTAGTATTCATCTCCACTATCAATTTGATCGATTCCTACAAGCTACTTTACAAATCTTGATAACTAATTGATTGGGACATTTCTTGATTCTTGATTCTAGATATTTATTTTTCTTTATGTATCTTGAAATCAAATCTTACAAATCTTGAATCAATTTTCTTTCAATTTCTTTTATCTTTTCATTTCGACTCATCTAAAACAAGATCGATCAAAACACACATCTCAGTGGACGATCCATATTCATTAACGCGCCACATCGACACAGTTAATTGATTGCGGTATAAATTTCTTTGGTTGTGAAACATTTTACATACACACGAAGATAGAATCAATCAATGATCCGTTTCCGGGTTCATGGTGGACCCGGTATGGTACCCCAGTGTAAGAAAGGGATGTTGTGCTGTAGACGATGAGCCTGGCAGAGAGACTACTATCTACCAGTGATTGGTTGGACCTGGCAGTTATCTAGAGGATACCGGAGTCGAGAGATTGATATGGGCCGATCTGGACTGATGGAGCCAGAGGGTCGATCTGGACTGACGGAGTGTCACGACCCAAAATATTAGCTCGTGACAGGCACTTAAATTACGCAACGTTTACAGGCGTAACGTAACCTAAGTAAGCCGAAACCTAGAAATCTAAACCTTACAATATAAGTAAGTAAAGAAAACATTTACAACATTTAGAAACTTAAGTAAAAATCCTTAAAACGTCACTTAACTCTTTTCCTTGGTTTTCATAAAAATTTCGGCAGCACCTCCTTTATAAAAACTAGCCCCGAAAACGGGTACAACAAAGAATATAATGAAAGTATCCCAAACGGGAGCAAAACACACCCAACGGTGGAAATAACACCACAAGTATAAATAACAAGTATATGATGCCCAACGTCGAAGATCCACAATAAGAAATAAAGTAAAGCAAGACATCAACCCTAAAAGCAAACATAAAAACCCATCGCTCAAGTCTCGCAACTACAAGTCTTCTAAGTCTGCAACATATACAATAACTAGTTTCTGATTTGATAGAGTGACTAAATACAATATGAATAACATGTACGAGAGGGGCAATATCCAACATGTACCGCCTACCAAAAAAAATCACCCGAAAGAAAGCTGTGTGCCAGCGATGCCGCTACTGATCCAACCGGACAACCTGCAAGAACTGTGGCACAACGGGGGTGAGTTGCCAACTCGTGAGTAGAAAACATCAACAGGTAGAAATCGAAATAAACAACGATTCGAAGGTCAACAATATCATAAAGGTAATACATGATATCATGGGTGACCGTATCTGCATATGTGCCAACACAATATAGATGCATAACAGCAAGTGTATATCACCCAACAATGAATCAATGCATGTATGCAGGTGGATCTCGTCCAACAATAAAATCAATGCATGTATGCAGCGGATCTCGTCCACGTGTCAACTACTGACACAACAACTCCTGCATGTAAATATCATAAAAGCATATGCAGGTAAATATGAGGATATCAAAGAGTGTGTGTCCATCAATGCCACATCACAATCATGGAAACCTGGGTGTCTATCACCGACACCCGAAACATCATGAATACCCGTGTCTAGCATCGACACGTAAATAATCATAACTCAGGCGCTGTCACCACAACTAGACCTGACGTCATGTCCGTACATCACTCCGGTCAGTATCCCCACGATAACTGCCGAGTCCAAATACAATCACCGGTAGGTACTTGCCCGCCTTCCAGCTCATCGCCTATCATCTGCGATCATCTTGCCGAGGGAAACCGTACCAGTCTCCACCATGTACCCGCACACGACCCACTACACTCCTAGCATCGGGTATATATCACAAATCACAGAACCGATAATTCTTATGGTGGACGCATCAAAATATTATATCAAGAGAAACCGGGTTTTCAGACAATACATAGTTTCTTGAAAATACCCCCACGGTTCTCAAATCCATAAATCACATGAAATCCATATCTCAATCCGTAAAATCCATATAAAACTGATATATGCAACATAAAACATCAATATGAGCATATAAAGGGAAAACCGCTCTTTTAAACGAATCCAGCTTTAAAAATATACCTTGCGGTTCCCAAATCCTCCGAAAACAAGTGCAGCATCATATGAAGTGTACATGTAACTGTAGAAATGTATAAGAATCTACATGTAATCAAGTATCTATGATGCATTTCATAAGTGCAATGGCGCAATAATGAACGTCTCAATATCACATGTCAATGCAATACCACTTAGGGATATATGCAACTATAGCAAGATATGTGGGTGTACATGTCAGTATGTATGCATGATTTACATATAGCTGTAGCATGTATGTGGGTGTACATGTCGGTATATCATGCAACCTAGCATAGTGATGTGAACATGGCAGTATATCATAGCATGGTGTAGCAATTCTACTGTGTAAGTGACATAGCAATTATCGATGATGAAGTGTGTGAGCCGGCAATCTGTGTAAGTATAACATACGCATTATCGATAATGGTGTTGGTGTACTAGCACAGGTATAAGAAATGCAATGAGAATAGCATGAATGCAGCACAATGCATATAGTGAATCAAATGCTATAAGGTATACATATCAACAAGACCGAGTCGGTAAATCTGTCAATCAGCATCCAGCCTCACAACATCACGTACGGTAAAATCCATCGTATGACATCCTCTAATCAAGGGTATGGATAAATCAACAGGTAAAAGTCATCGCGTACGGTAATCTAACGTACAGCGGCATTAACAAATATGGATTCTATCAACCTATACAATATCGTGGTACGGATCTATGTCTCGTACGACATATCACTCATTATGCAATCATTATCCATAAAAATATATACCTATCTCTCAGGTCACATCCATGTCAATCTCGTATCAGGGGACCTACAAAGGTATCAACTATCACATATCGACTCGAATCCATATAACGACATATCACACTAGGTCATCATATCACATCGTATAATCGTCCATCACATTAATATTGTAGGGTTCCTAGGCACTCTTGTGAAGGTTTATAAGGCATCAAACATTCCCGGATAAAAATTTAGACGTGCCGAACAACCCAAAGGTGGGATCTTTGCTAGATTATTAGGGTTTAACTTGCAAGATAACAACTTTATTACTATTTGTGAGGATTACAACCTTTGTAGTCCGCTCCTGCGCTTCATAAGCTCCGAGTAGAAGTCCCTTCGCCGCGATCCACGATCTCCCGAACTCAAGAGAGGCTCCACGACTCGAACGATCCATGCTAGCCTGTAGTATTCCTTTTCTCCGATGATCTACGTCGAAGTTGCAAAAGCTCAAGCTCTCTCACTCTAATGAGGTGGACACCCTAATCTAATGGGCTAGATTAGATGAGGATGATGGAGTAGTATTTATGCTATCTTTTTATATCATAATCTCACATGAAAACATCACAAAAGGAAAATCAAGTAAGCTTTCTCAAAGCTCAAGAGAGAAGAAGATGATGAATAATGAGATTAATTCCTTTTGTGATGAATAATGAAATCAGTATATCAATAATAATGTAACCATGGTTAATGATGACCAGGATAACCCTTGTAGAGAGTTAACTAAGGCTAGGGTTTGGTTGGGTTAAGAAATGAGTCATAAGAAAATATCTATCATAATATCTTCTTCATGACAAAAAAATGTTTCTAGAGGGTGCAAGAAGAAGCTAACCCTAATCAAACCCTAATCTCTTTTTATCATCACCAAACATGTTTCATTATTAATCATATCATGTTACTTTAATATATATCATATATATATTATATATTTGTTACAAAAGAAAAATAATACAATTAATATATATCGCATATATATCAATGTATTATTCGGTGAGAGAATAAAATAATAAAGCGAGCCAATATTAGATAATGTAATACAATATATCATATATATTATTATACATTAAAACATCGAATCAACAATTGATCCGACAATCCGGCTATATCGAATATAACCGACTAATATATCATGTACCGATTCATCGAATCAACACTTGATCTGATGAGCCAGTTCATAACTAAATATCGCGAGAATATAATACGGTATCTCATATCGCATTATCCTCGGTCCTGCGCATATCACATATGTGCCTCTACTCCGTTATGCCTGAGCCAAGAAACCTCTGTGTACGACTCTAAAGAATCGTCAATACGCCGGTAGCAGGTGATGATCATATCAAACACCCACAAGCTGCAAGCGGTCAGCTAAACGTAACAGCCACCCAAGAATTGAGCGATCAGAAGATCAACAAGCTAGCCTGTACGTTCTCCTGTGAATCCAACCAGTAACACTCCCGTACAGTCCAGTCTGTTCGTCTGATATGTCGCATATCAAGTCGAGGGGTGGTATACGTCAGACCCCAGTAACCGATAAGTCGTGTCGATGTGTGGCTCATAACGGGTCGAGAAACTACTGGTAACACTTACCAGTAAATCTCTATATCAGCCCTGGCCAGGGACTTCCAGTTATAGCCAATCGAACACAACACAACATCAACTCCCTATACCGGGAGAGACGAATCCCCTCCTATCGCTCATTGCATCCATGTGATTCGGGACTGTACCCAAAAGCCACCGTTTTGCACGCCCTCTTGGACGTGGTAAGGTGGAAATCAAAGCACAATGGGAATCACACAAGACTCTATGACGATCTCGGGTCTACAGACAACCCTGTACCAGTGTCACCGGAGAACTGCCATCTGACGTGTGGTATATCACCATCTGGGAGTTCTCGGCGAGTCCGTCCATTGTACCCAGTCTCTACTGAGCACCCATACACCATCTCTGATGTCAAACACCGATGGATATGGGATCATCCATCGCCCATCATATGGGTCAAGATGCGTATACGCTAGTCTACTCTGGTGTATCGATGCCCTGTCTCGATATACCCTCGACTAGGAAGAGTTATAGGATGTACTTATCGACTACCATGGCCCTACTAGTATGATCTCATCATAGTCTCAGTAGTCGAGTACAGATCCTAAGGGCTTTATCAACATGTGAGAGTAAAAAAAGTGAACCAATACAAGTCAACATGTTAAGATAAAGTGAAACCAAATAGCATACTATCATGACGAGCAAGAAAGTCCTCTCTATATATATCCAAGCATCCATTATAATATACATCATATGTACAACAATGGCCTCTAGGGTATATAGATAACTAACAATCTCCCACTTGCACTAAGGCCAGCTGCTGTAGTATCTCATACCTAGCATCCCGAATAATCTCTCAAACTGTATCTAGGGAATGGCCTTCGTGAATGGATCCGCAGTGTTGTCCTTCGTATCTACTCTCCTGACCTCGATCTCCCGGCGATCAACTATCTCCCTGATCAGGTGATACCGCCTCAGAATATGTCTGGACTTTTGATGGGACCTGGGTTCCTTGGCCAACGCCACAGCTCCATTGTTATCGCAATACAGAGGTATTGGATGTTCAATGGATGGAACCACACCAAGTTCACTAATAAATTTCTTGATCCAGATAGCCTCTTTGGCAGCATCGTTGGCAGCGATGTATTCAGCCTCCATCGTCGAGTCTGCAACGGAATCCTGTTTGGAACTCTTCCAACATACCGCCCCTCCATTGAGGGTAAAGACAAATCCCGAGTGCGACTTAAAGTCGTCCTTATCACTTTGGAAGCTGGAATCGGTAGAGGACTCCACCCGGAGTTCTCCATTACCATACACCAAGAACATGTCTCTAGTCCTTCGTAAGTATTTGAGAATGTTCTTCACAGCTGTCCAGTGACTCTCTCCAGGATCTGCTTGATACCGACTCACTACACTTAGTGAGTATGCTACATCGGGTCTGGTACATAGCATCGCATACATGATAGAGCCTACTGCCGAAGCATAGGGTATCCCTTGCATGCGACCTCTCTCCAAATCAGTCTTTGGAGACATCTTTTTGGAGAGAGTGAGTCCAGAGATCGTAGCTAGATTCCCACGCTTGGATTCTTCCATACTAAACCTCTTTAGTATGTTGTCAATGTACCTGGATTGGGACAATCCCAGTATCCATTTAGATCTATCTCTATAGATCATGATTCCCAATATGCAGGATGCATCACCTAGATCTTTCATTAAGAATCTTTGTGATAAGAAGAGCTTGACTGATTGCAGCATAGGAATATCATTTCCTATCAAAAGTATGTCATCCACGTAAAATACGAGGAAGACAACCTTACCCTCTGCTACCTTCTTATAGATACAAGGTTCATCTATATTTTTGATGAAGTCAAACTCTTTGACTACAACATGAAAATAGATGTTCCAACTCCGCGATGCTTGCTTCAACCCATAAATGGATTTAAGCAGCTTGCATACCTTTTCGCTGCTCCCACTGTCTACGAAGCCCTCTGGCTGAGTCATGTATACGCACTCTTCTAAATCACCGTTTAGAAAAGCGGTCTCAACATCCATTTGTCAGATTTCGTAGTCATGGTATGCAGCAATGGCAAGTAGATCTGGATGGACTTAAGCATAGCAACTGGAGAAAAGGTTTCGTCATAATCCACACCTGGTCGTTGACGAAAACCCTTTGCTACAAGTCTAGCTTTGAAAGTCTCAACTTTTCCATCTACACGAAATTTCTTTTTAAAGATCCACTTGCTCCAAATGGGTTTTACCCCTTCAGGAGCATTTTCCAAAGTCCATACTTTGTTGGTGTACATGGATTCCATCTCAGATTGCATTGCATCCAGCCAATTCACAGAGTCACCACTCGTGATGGCCTGCTCGAAACTAGTCGGGTCATCATCTTCCATGATGCAATCCTCGCTTCCACCATCAATGAGAAAACCATAGTATTTCTCAGGTGGACGAGAAACCCTACTAGATCGGTGGAGAGGCCGGGGTTCGTCGGGTACTACTGATTCCTCTGGTTCCACCAAATCTTCAGTTTGAGTTTGAGTTTGTGTAGCTGGAATTTCTTCCAGTTCAACCTCTTCGCCACTAATTTCTTTTGCAAGAAATTCCTTTTCTAAAAAGGTGGCGTGCCGAGAAACAAACATCTTTTGTTCTTCTGTGTGGTAGAAGATATACCCGCGCGAATGTTTGGGATATCCAATAAACTTGCACAGGATAGACCTTGCACCGAGTTTGTCCGGATTTTGTGTTTTCACATATGCCGGACAACCCCATATCCTAACATAATTAAGATATGGTCTCTTTCTTTTCCATATCTCATATGGAGTGGTTGGCACAGATTTGGTGGGAACCATATTCAATAGGTCTGCAGCTGTTTCCAGTGCATATCCCAAGAAGGAAATAGGTAACTCAGCTGTACTCATCATAGAGCGCACCATATCTAATAGGGTGCGATTCCTCCGCTCCGATACACCGTTGTGCTGTGGTGATAAGGAGGAGTAAGCTGAGAGAGAATCCCATTCTCTTTTAGATAATCTAGGAACTCATTGGTTAAGTATTCTCCTCCTCGATCAGATCGAAGGATCTTAATACTTTTGCCCGTTTGGTTCTCTACTTCGTGCTTATATTCTCTGAATTTCTCAAAAGCTTCAGACTTGTGTTTTATTAGGAACACATGTCCATATCTTGAGAGATCGTCTGTGAATGTAATGAAGTAGAAAGAACCGTTCCTGGCATGTGTAGAAATGGGACCGCATACATCACTATGTACCTGTCCTAAGAGTTCCGTAACTCTTTCTCCGTGTCCACTAAACGGAGCTTTGGTCATTTTTCCTTTGAGACATGAATGGCAAGTATCATAAGATGATAATTCGAACGGATTCAAATATCCATCCTTATGTAACTTAGCTAGTCGTGTTGCATTGATATGACTAAGTCTACAATGCCACAAGAAGGATTCGTTCATTTCTGAACTTTTCCTCTTGTATGTGTTTTGTATATTGAGGATTGTATTTTGATTGAGAATGAATATGCCATTATGTAATGAGCCTGATGCAATCAACTTTTGATCTAGGAATATGTTCATAACATTATCCTTTACTACAAAATTATATCCTTCTTTACTTAACAAAGAAATTGATATAATGTTGCACATCATGTTCGGTATATAATAGCACTCATTTAGAATCAGTGTATTACGACTTGGCAATACTAGGTGATATTCGCCAACTGCTTTGGCTGCAATACTTGCACCGTTCCCTACTTGAACGGAATGATCACCTTTTCCCAGTTCTCTACATTTCCATAGCCCATGTAGTAATTTACATATGTGGGATCCTGATCCGGTATCTAATACCCAGGATGTAGGGTGAACTGAGAAACAGTTCTCAATAACTAACACACCCGAAGGAGATGCATCAGCATGCATGTTCTTTTGGGCGGCGTGAGAATCCAGATATTCTCCTATTTCCTGTTCAGTCTTATAACTCTTATAAGAAGGAACGGAACCAACGATCCCCTGCTCAGTATAATAAGCGGGTTCAGCTAATACATCCATATTATTATCTTGATTATGGCCTGACATGGTCGCTACCTGGAGAGAGAGAGAAGAAAACACTTTAGCGTATGCTCTTGCAAGATTAGATTGGTTATTATCTTATCTAATCAGGATGTCTCCTACTATTTTTATCAAATCTTCCTTCAAACCCTAAAAGGTAAGATTAGCCGGGATTAATTACACCCTACAATTTCGTCAATCTTTCAGCCAGATCAGTGTCGGTACTTGAGGGAGGTTCCCCGTGCTTTCGCACGGACCTAATTAAAGTAAACCTCGTTTTCCCAGAGGCGTAATCCCGTTAACACTTTTCTAGACACCTACTTGATCGGCTAATTTTCTGGTGTAAAACTCTCCCAGGAGTAACTCTTACTCGCAGTGGGTATCGGGATCCAACTATCTCATAGGAGGTATGCAATCTCATTGCAAATTTCAACACTTGAAATTCCCGATAATATTTTTTACCCCTAGCGTTCTGTGACCTTGACGCAGGCCAACAAACCATAGTCCGCTAGTCAAGTTCAACCCGTACATTTCTTGATTGAATTAAACCTACCCGCACGACCCTTGACGCAGGCCAACAAAGTCGTACGACTACCCTAATCCAATCCCATCTCATGTTACAGATAAGTATTAGTTAGCTACCGCACACTACGCCTTGACGCAGGCCAACAAACGTAGCACGAATACTAAGTAATATCTATCTGAAATGACGGAGGGCTACGCAGGTTTTTCAGAAAACCTTGAGCGTAATGAACTTGATATCGTCGTAGAATCGAGTGTTTTTGAAAAGGAGTGTTTTTGAGGCTTCTAGTTTCGCTAAAGAGGTCACTCCCGGAGAAGGGATCTCGGCTCTTTCCCCATCGAATAAGGTGCAGGATATATCATATATACCGCTGTGCAAAGCAAGAACTATATAAGCTGTCAAAAACTAAACCGCGAGTTGGTAGCATCTGCCAGTTTCGCTAAAGAGGTCACTCCCGGTGAAGGGATCTCGGCTCTTTCTTCATCGAATAAGGTGCAAGGCATATCATATATACCGCTATGCAAAGCAAAACTGTAGCTACCCTTTTTATAAAGTTTTGATTCTACAACATCTTTTAGGTTTCTTTTCTTTTTATTAATCTTATTAATAAAAATCCCATCAGCTTATGCTTCCTAAGCATCACAGAAGAAATGAAAGCAGTAATATTTATATATTAGCATATATATATTTAGTATAAGCATTCGTCTCAGGCAGTAATATGATCTCATCACAGAACATTGCAGCAGAAGAACATATATGAAATATTGGATATACTAGGACGTCCGTGTTTTCAATACGAGCCTGTATAAAACACGGATTCCACGGTCGCGATGAATAGCTAAACCCACATCCCTAGACCCCTACAATAGCGGCAAGTAACACTGCCAATTCTAGGGTTAGGAGACCCGGTCTCGACTCCTCGAGATGGCCTCCCACTGGACCCTAGAACCCGGTTACTTGTGCTCCCCTCCTTGGGTCTACCTAATGCGGAAAAGTAAATAATATACACTGGTGACCTCAACCTCATCCCGGAAGTGCCCCAATAAAAGAATATTACATACAAATGAATTTTACATGAATGAAAATAAAAAGCCCTCATCTCACATAAAACCCCGGCTTTTCAGAACACGACGATCCAATATAAGATATCACAGCAACACATAATATCTCATATCATCAACGTAAGCAAGTATGCGTTTCCCGATTGTCGTTGATGTATAGCAACGAAGTCGGCGATACACCACATACTACGCTTACGGTCACAGAAAAGAAAGTGTAAAACTACAACATTTGGAATCCACAATCACTTTAGATATCGTAAATCCGAAATATCATATACTTCGCATTTCATGCCTAACTTTATGAATTCCACATATTGTATCACATTCCAGATAAATAGACAGTATTAAACTTTTCGAACAGATAATCAAATGCCCAAAATTTCCTAAATAGCTCAACACTTGAGCGGAGTTCAAATAATCCCAGAAACTGTCACAGCATCGATGATCCAGCCGTAGAAGGGTTAAGCCAACGCCTCACATGTGGCACGCCGTACTGCCCAAACCTTAAGGTTTAGAGGCAGTTCAAGACGGTCACATAATCGAGTTAAGGTTTGTGTTCTTCTAGAGGGTCCACCGCGTAACTTGTAGAATTTTTTCGAAAGATTTAAACCCGATAAAAATTCAACACTTGAAAGTTTTACGTGCCGGGAAAAAGTGAGTTAATGATATCCGTTCGAACATTTTAATAGTTTCTAAATATCCGGAAATAATAACGAATTTAAATTTTCCGATCGAATCAACGATTGCAAAATAAACCCCAGAATAATCAACACTTGAGTCAGAATAAAAAATACCCTGAAAGTATAAAAGCAGTAAAAGGAATTACTGTGCAAAAATAACTATCCAATCAAACAGTGGTGCTGCGGATCCGTGGCCCAAGCAAGGTACGGCCGCGGTTCCGCGGCGCTCTGTAGGGATGACGTCATCGTATTTCACCATAATGCTTGAATTTACCAGCTGATTTTTTTAGGTATTTTTAATTCAGAAAAATCGCATTTTTGAAAGAAAATCCAGAGAGGGGTTTATTTTCATCGTATCGGGTTCGATTGGAGTTTTAACTTTGTATACACGTCGCCTAATGCTCTATCTAGGCTCTGATACCACTGTAGGGTTCCTAGGCACTCTTGTGAAGGTTCATAAGGCATCAAACATGCCCGGATAAAAATTTAGACGTGCCGAACAATCCAAAGCCGGGGTCTTTGCTAGATTATTAGGGTTTAACATGCAAGATAACAACTTTATTACTATGTGTGAGGGATTACAACCTTTGTAGTCCGCTCCTTCGCTTCATAAGCTCCGAGTAGAAGTCCCTTCGCCACGATCCACGATCTCCCGGACTCAAGAGAGGCTCCACGACTCGAACGATCCATGCTAGCTTGTAGTATTCCTTTTCTCCGATGATCTACGTCGAAGTTGCAAAAGCTCAAGCTCTCTCACTCTAATGAGGTGGACACCCTAATCTAATGGGCTAGATTAGATGAGGATGATGCAGTAGTATTTATGCTATCTTTTTATATCATAATCTCACATGAAAACATCACAAAAGGAAAATCAAGTAAGCTTTCTCAAAGCTCAAGAGAGAAGAAGATGATGAATAATGAGATTAATTCCTTTTGTGAGGAATAATGAAATGAGTATATCAATAATAATACAACCATGGTTAATGATGACAAGGATAACCCTTGTAGAGAGTTAACAAAGGCTAGGGTTTGGTTGGGTTAAGAAATGAGTCATAAGAAAATATCTATCATAATATCTTCTTCATGACAAAAGGAATGCTTCTAGAAGGTGCAAGAAGAAGCTAACCCTAATCAAACCCTAATCTCTTTTTATCATCACCAAACATGTTTCATTATTAATCATATCATTTTACTTTAATATATATCACATATATATTATATATTTGTAACAAAAGAAAAATAATACAATTAATATATATCGCATATATATCAATGTATTATCCGGTGAGAGAATGAAATAATAAAGCGAGCCAATATTAGATAATGTAATACAATATATCATATATATTATTATACATTAAAACATCGAATCAACACTTGATCCGACAATCCGGCTATATCGAATATAACCGACTAATATATCATGTACCGATTCTTAGAATCAACACTTGATCCGATGAGCCGGTTCATAACTAAATATCGCGAGAATATAATACGGTATCTCATATCGCATTATCCTCGATCCTGCGCATATCACATATGTGCCTCTACTCCGTTTTGCCTGAGCCAAGAAACCTCTTTGTAGGACTCTAAAGAATCGTCAATATGCCGGTAGCTGGCTATGATCATATCAAACACCTATAAGCTGCAAGCGGTCAGCTAAACGTAACATCCACCCAGGTATTGAGCGATCAGAAGATCAACAAGCTAGCCTGTACGTTCTCCTGTGAATCCAACCAGTAACACTCCCGTACAGTCCGGTCTGTTCGTCTGATATGTCGCATATCAAGTCTAGGGGTGGTATACGTCAGACCCCAGTAACCAATAAGTCGTGTCGATGTGTGGCTTATAACGGGTCGAGAAACTACTGGTAACACTTACCACTAAATCTCTATTTCATCCCTGGCCAGGGAGTTCCAGTTATAGCCAATCGAACACAGCACAATATCAACTCCCTATACCGGGAGCGGCGATCCCCTCCTGTCGCTCATTGCCTCCATGTGATTCGGGACTGTACCCAAAAGCCACCGTTTTGCATGCCCTCTTGGACGTGGTAAGGTGGAAATCAAAGCACAGTAGGAATCACACAAGACTCTATGACGATCTCGGGTCTACAGACTACCCTGTACCAGTGTCACCGGAGAACTGCCATCTGACGTGTGGTATATCATAATCTGGGAGTTCTCGGTGAGTCCGTCCAGTGTACCCAGTCTCCACTGAGCACCCGTACACCATCTCTGATGTCAAACACCGATGGATATGTGATCATCCTTCGCCCATCATATGGGTCAAGATGCGTATACGCTAGTCTACTCTGGTGTATCGATGCCCTATCTTGATATACCCTCGACTAGGAACAGTTATAGGATGTACTCATCGACTACCATGGCCCCACTAGTATGATCTCATCATAGTCCCAGTAGTCGAGTACAGATCCTTATGTCTTTATCAATATGTGAGAGTAAAAACAGTAAACCAATACAAGTCAACATGTTAAGATAAAGTGAAACCAAATAGCATACTATCACGACGAGCAAGAAAGTTCTCTCTATATATATCCAAGCATCCGTTATAATATACATCATATGTACAACAATGGCCTCTAGGGCATATACATAACTAACAAATATCTCGCATCACATTAAATGAACATCACACTTGTTCTCTTTTAATTCATACCTATCATGATTCACTTATCATTTCGTATTCTCCTAAACCAATATGTTCACTAGTGTCCATTTCTATCATATTATCTTGCAATTCCTACATTCTTGTCCATCGCATATCATTTATCAGGATATAATAATCAATGATCTTTCAATCCAATATTTGCGGGAGTGCTATACGCCATCCACCCGACTTCCCTGGTAGATATAAATCTACTCACCTGCTAAACTCCTCGCTTAACCGTAATCGATGCGCTTCGTCGTCTCAGAATACACACGAAGGTACCTACAATCAATACGAATTCGCAAAGCTATTAACATCAAATTCCGAAATCCAAAATACGGCACGCAGTGCGCTCATAGGTTAGAACCTATAGCCTACACATGCAAAACAATCAACTACCATTGTCGTTGACGTACAGACATCCAACAACCAAATACACCATCCAAAACACAAAACCAATAATCCAAATATCGGAAAACATAGCCGAAACTCTAAACAGGGTCGCTATACATGAAAACTGCCACATTAAAACCCAATAATATGAATACGCATTTACAAACACAATAAATATCGTAGGTATTAATATTTACGTCATCTCCAATTTCATTTAAAACCCATGCCAAATTTTATCAAAAAGCTAGTAAGCAGCTTATATCATTTTCTCTCAATTTAGCACAAGTCTAGAAATTTAACAATTCTAGCGATTTCAAACATCATAAAATAGCTTAACTAAGCTATCCAAACTCCTTCCATATTTTTAAACTTGCTTAATTAAGTTTTAGCAAAAACCTAGTAAGCAAAAACCCTTAATTAGACAAAGTAGTAATTAACAATAATTATCATTTTCTACCACTAGAATAAGTTTTCTTAAACTTCAATTAACATTAAACACTTCATCAAGATTAAATCCAAATCTTGAATTTGATAAAGATTATTAGAAATGAAATTATCATGAGTTTAAAGCTAAACTAATCTTATAATTAGCTAATTTAAATAACTAGTTTAAGATTTAAAGAATGAATTAAGGATTAAGGTAAGAAGTTATACCTCTTCAGGAATAAATTCTAGCACAAGATTTCTTCAACTTTAGTCACCAAAAACCATACTTTGTTGAAGATCCAAGAAAGCTTAGTGAAGGAAATGATGGTTTAATTTTTTTTATTTAGGATTTTGTGGATTTATTTTTGGATTTTTGAACAATTTTAGAAGCTTGAGGATGATGAAATGAGAAGGAAAAAAGAACAGGGCAGCAAGGGAGAGCTCGGCCATGATGTGAGGGAGGGGGGGTTTGTGCAAAATGTGAAGAAAAATGGAGAAAGTTCTAGTTAAAAGCAATAAATGCTTCATTAAAGCAAATGCCACATTTTCTTCTTCTCTTTTCTTTTTAAAAATAAAACCTTTTGCACAAAGAAAAATCTAGATATTAAAAGAGAAGGTTCTAAACTCATTCTTATAATTAGATTAGCAAAACATTCTCATAAGAAGTAATTTCCACAATTTAAGTGTATAATTTACAATTTAAAATAATATTTTATTAGGGAAAAATTCTATGTGAACCAAAACTTCACATTTACCCCCAAAGTCCGCGCACTAGCTTTATTCTAGCTAAAGTAGGTGCTGGCAAGTTTATATGGAAGTTTGTACACAATCGGGTTAAAACGGAAAATACCGACTATTTTGCCCCTAAAACGGAAAAATTCGTATAACGATTTCAGAAACGTTACAATCCTCCCCCCTTAAAGAAATTCGGTCCCCGAATTTAAATTTAAAGCCCCAAATGCTTAAACATTTAAATAAACAGCTCAAACAACGGGGCTCCAAAATAACAGAAGAAACAGAAAACCACAGCGCACCTTGTGCGCCGGAAAAATGAGTACGAAACTCAAACCGATCTCTGTCAAGCGTCCCGCAAATCATCTGACTTGCACGCATATCATCAGAGTCACAAAGGAGATATAGATCTCAAATCCACTACCGAAATCCCATATGCATTAATCAAATACTATAATACATATATAGTACGCATTCTGTTTGAAAAAAAAATCCAAAAACCGAATAAATCATATGCATAATCTTTTCTGAATTGCCGCGTAATGCGTAACTCACGGCACAAGCGGCGGACGCTCATCTGTAAAGTAATAATATACTAGCATACATGTTTTGCCAAAATATGCGTCCCGCCTTTTTGAAACATCCCAAAAGGTTTATTTATAAACGTTCGTATCGCTCAGAGACACGTAAGAAATAGAGAGACTATAGCTCCTTTTTAAAACCTCTTTGTAAACTTTTTATGCATGCAAAGTACACAGGTACTGTCCTTGGATCAGTCCAGTTAGGATACTACAAAGTATAGGTCTCATCATGAAAACAAAGTGCTCAAAAGCAAAATTAGCCTCAAAAGGTGTATCCAACAATCACGTACGTGTGGTGCGTACGGAATTCAAACCCAAATGCAAGTGCCAATATGCACGAAAGTAACTAAGTGCAATGGGTATGCACGAAAGCATTTTTCCAGTGCAATAGGTGTGCACGACAACAACATCTAGTGCATCTATAGTGCACGGAAATCTCAATCCAGTGCAACTATCATGCACGAACGAAAACCCCAATCGAGTGCATCCGGTGTGCACAAATCACATCTCATATCATGCGCTCAACATGCGCGAAAATACAACTCAAGTGCATCCGTCATGTATGAATAAAATCTAAATCAAGTGCATCCCACATGCACGAATAAAAATCTAAATCAAGTGCCCAATATGCGCAAAATCCGACCCAAGTGCCTCAGGTCCGTAATAAGCATCAAGTGCAGTAGCATACACGAAAATGAACATCAAGAACACACGCGCACAAAAACACAAATCCGGTAAAATGAATGCTCAAAGGCATAAATCGGGTGCAACCAATGCACGAAATACCAATCATGTGCATCCAGTGCACGAAATATCAAATCCTGTGCATCCAGTGCACGAAATATCATCAATAACTCAAAATCCAAGCGATATAAGTGTGATACTCGGATCACAAGGCAAATCGCAACAAAAGATATTGAGGTACACCTCCTACAATGTCGAAGAAAAAGTCGGTGCGTCCAAACTGGCAGAGCAAGAACATCCGCTCGCCTCCTGATCAGTCGAAAATAGTGCATTCTCAACACGTTAATTTCCCTACTCTTATCATTCATATATAGGTGTTTATTGTAAATATAACACAGATTACGAATTCATATGGAATATACTAAATAACCTGTGTTATAGTAATAATAGACATTCTAAAGGGAAATTACGTGTTTATTACTAATCGCAGTGATCTGTATATATCAATCCTTGTCTCGAGATTGTGTGCAGGAAATTTTCCAGGTAAAAGAGCCGGAATTGACAAAAGTGCTGATAAAAATACACGAAGTCCGAGACTTGTGATCTGGCAGTGAACAAGAGAGAATAAAAAGATTCCTAGCATCAAGAAAGTACCATAAAGCCAGCACCAAACCACCCTGGAAATTGCATGCAGTAATTCACCAGCATGGCCGCGGATCCGCGACCAAGTCAGCCGATCCGCCGCGGATCCGCGGCTTGATGGACACGTCAGCACCTCAGATTTCCCCACATTCTTCTGTTAGTTATATATATGCCCTAGAGGCCATTACTGTACATACGATGTATATTGTAGTGGATGCTAGGACATATATAGGGAGGACTTTCTTGCTCGACATGATAGTATGCTATCTGGTTGTACTTTATCTTAACATGTACTCTGATTGTCTCTATATTACATGTTGATAAAGCCCTTAGGATATGTACTCGACTACTGGGACTATGATGAGATCATACTAGTGGGGCCACGGTAGTCGACGAGTACATCCTATAACTGTTCCTAGTCGAGGGTGTATCGAGACAGGGCATCGATGCACCAGAGTAGACTAGCGTATACGCATTTTGACCCATATGATGGGCGATGGATGATCCCATATCCATCGGTGTTTGACATCAAGGATGGTGTACGGGTGCTCAGTGGAGACTGGGTACACTGGACGGACTCGCCGAGAACTCCCAGATGGTATTATACCATACGTCAGATGGCAGTTCTCCGGTGACACTGGTATAGAGTAGTCTGTTGACCCGAGATCGTCATAGAGTCTTGTGTGGTTCCCACTGTGCTTTGATTTCCATCATACCACGTCCAAGAGGGCGTGCAAAAAGGTGGCTTTTGGGTACAGTCCCGAATCACATGGAGGCAATGAGCGATAGGAGGGGATTCGTCTCTCCCGGTATAGGGAGTTGATGTTGTGCTGTGTTCGATTGGCTATAACCGGAAATCCCTGGCCAGGGTTGCTGAGATTTACTGGTAAGTGTTATCAGTAGTTTCTCGAACTGTTATAGACCTCAAATCGACACGACTTATCAAGCTACTGGGGTCTGACGTTTACCACCCCTAGGCGAGATATGCAACATATCAGACGACGAGACCGGACTGTACGGGAGTGTTACTGTTTGGATTCACAGGAGAAGTTACAGGCTTGCTTGTTGATCTTCTGAGCGCTCAATACCTGGGTAGCTGTTACGTTTAGCTGACCGCTTGCAGCTTGTGGGTGTTTGATATGATCATCACCTACTGCCGGCGTATTGACGATTCTTTAAAGTCCTACACAGAGGTTTCTTGACTCAGGCAAAACGGAGTAGGAGCACATATGTGATATGTGCGGGACCGAGGATAATGCGATATGTGATACCGTATTATATTCTCGTGATATTTGATATCAGCCGGGTCATCGGATCAAGTGTTGATTCGATGAATCGGTACGGATAAATATTAGTCGGTTATATGCGATATAGCCGGATTGTCGGATCAAGTGTTGATTCGATAATTTAATGTATAATAATATATTTGATATATTAAATTACATTAACTAATATTTGCTCACTAAAAGATTCTTTTTCTCACTCGGGTAATACATTGATATATATGCGATATATGTTAATTGTATTATTTTATTTTGTTACGATAAATATTATATATGTGATATATAATATTGTAACATGATATGATAAATAATGCAACTTGTTTAGTGGAGTTTAAACATGATTAGGGTTTGGATTTGGGTTAAACTTTCTAGAAGTTTCTAGAAGATTTTATTTTGTTTTGTGAAAGATATTTGTTCATGACTCATGCTTTAACCAAACCCAAACCCTAACCCTAGTCTATTCTCTACAATGGTTAAGTGAACCATGGTTACATAATCTATCATATTATTCTTTCTATTCATCACAAATGATTAATCTTCTTCTTCCTCCTTCATTCTTCCATGAAAAAGCTCACTAGATTTTTCAAAGGAGATGAATAAATATGAGAAAAAGATAAATAAATAGAGCAAAATTCCTACTTCATCATCCTCATCTTCCCTTGCCATTTAGATGAGGGTGTTCACATCATTTCATGAGTGTTAGCTTGTGTTAAAGAAACTTCGAGGTAGATCATCTTAGTATCGAAGATCAGAAGCAAAGGTTGCGTCTTTCTCTTCGTGGAACCTCTCGAGAGTCCGGATCCTGATGATCGCAGCGAAGGGACCACAACACGGAGCATATGAAGTGAAGGACCGGATCTACAAAGGTTGTAATCCCTCCCACTTAGTGTTAAAGTGTTTAGCATGTTGTTTTCGCCTAATCTCTAGTTTAAAGTTCCATATTCGGGTAGTTCGGCACGGCTAAAATTTTAATCGGGCATGGTTGATGCCTCGTAGACCCTTGTGCACGTGCCTAGCAACCCTACCGTGGTATCAGAGCCAAGCTAGAGCTTTAGGCGAAGTCTAGACGAAGTTTAAAGTCCGATCGAACCCGGAAAACCCGAAACCCAAAACTCAAAATTGCTCTCTGGAAATTTTCTAAAAACTGGGATTTTTCCAAATTAAAAATATCCAAAAATTACAGCAGGTAATTATAAGAATTACTGTGAAGCACGTGAGCACAATTCGACAAAAGTAGCGCGGAACCGCGGCCCCACCCCAGCATGCGCGACGGTTCCGCGGCCACGTGGTCGATTCATGGCACGTGCGTTTCACAGTAACTCCTATTTTTTAATGTTGTATTTTCTGGAAATTTTTATTTTTTATTATTCAACTGTTGAATTATCTGGGTTTTATTGGGGACTTAAAGATTTGATCGGATATTTTAACTTTGTTTAGTTTTGTCCGGATAATTTTTAGAAACTGTTAAAAAGTTCGAACGGATATCAATAACTCAATTTTTCCCCTATCGGAAAATTTTTCAAAAGTTGTATTTTTCTCGTGTTTAAGAATGTTCTAAGTCGTGCAAGTAACTCGATGGACCCTCTAGAAGACAACAAACCTTAACTCGATTATGTGACCGGCTTGAACTGCCCTTTGAACCTTAGGGTTTGGGGCAGTACGGCGTGCCACATGTGAGGCGTTGGCTTGACCCTTCTATGGCTGGACCATTGGTACTGTGGCATGTAATGGATGTTTTTAAACTATTTTCAAGTGTTGAAATTTATTGGGGAAATCTTAGGTGCTTGATGATTCGATCGGAAAGTTTAACTTTTTCTATTTATCTGGAATGTGATACAATAATTGGAATCTACAGGTAGTTATGTGATAACTAATTTGAATATTATAAACATAGCAGTTTAGTCTCAGATGATCAGTTGCCACGGAATTTTGATGTGATCAAAAGTCCGTCGCAATCACGTAGGGTACGCGGATACTCGCCGGGTAAACTTAATAGACAGCTACGCCCCATAGCCCCGACCAAGTGACTGTAGGAGAACCCCGACGCCGAAAGCATCCGTTCGGGTGCTCGCGGTAGCGGTGTTCCGCCTTGGTGCACTTCGTCGACGGTATCAGGGGTGCGGCCGTCTACTAAAGTTTGCGACGAGCATTCGATCAGGACGTCGGGAATCTTGTTGAATTGCCCGACTTGATATTGAAAAGAGTTTTCGATAATGAGACTAAAATGCGGGGTTTATAATTGTTAGGCAGGTGATGTCTAAGGAATTCATTTGGTTAGGCATCCGATGTCTAAGGAAGTTGCGGATTCCAACTGTTGTAGTTTTACACTTTCTTTTCTGTGACCGTAAGCGTAGTATGTGGTGTATCGCCGGCTTCGTTGCTATACATCAACGACAATCGGGATACGCATTCTTGCTTACGTTGATGATATGTGATATTATGTGTTGCTGTGATATGTTCTATTGGATCGTCGCGTTTGAATAGCCGGGGGTTTTATGTGAGATGAGAGTTTTTTCTTTTTCATTCATGTAAAATTCATTTGTATGTAATATCATTTTATTGGGGCACTTCCAGGTAGTGGAAGATGTCACTGTTGTATATTATTTACTTTTCCGCATTAGGTAGACCCAAGGCGGGGAGCACAAGTAACCGGGTTCTAGGGTCCAGTGGGAGACCATCTCGAGGAGTCGAGACCGGGTCTCCTAACCCTAGAATTGGCAGTGTTACTTGTTGCTCTCGTAGGGGTCTAGGGATGTGGGTTTGGCTATTCATCGCGACCGTGGAATCCGTGTTTTATACAGGCTCGTATTGAAAACACGGACGTCCTAGTATATCCAATATTTCATATATGTTCTTCTGCTGCAATGTTCTGTGATGAGATCATATTACTGCCTGAGACGAATGTTTATATTATATATATGAGATATATGTTATATTGCAGATTTTGTTTCAAATGTGATGCTTATGAAGCATATTAAAATGGGACTTCATTAATGAGATTAATGAAATAAAAGAAACCTAAGATGTTGTAGAAACTTGTTTATAAAAACTGGTAGCTACAGTTCTTGCTTTGCATAGCGGTGTTCCTTGTAGAACATCCAGCACCTTATTCGATAAGGAAAGGACCGAGATCCCTTCACCGGGAGTGACTCCTTTAGCAATAACTGGCAGATGCTACAAACTCGATTTGTCTTTTGATTGCTTCTATAGTTCTTGCTTTGCACAGCGGTATATATGATATATCCTGCACCTTATTCGATGAGGAAAGGACCGACGATCCCTTCACCGGGAGTGACTCCTTTAGCACAACTAGAAAAGCCTCAAAAACACTCCATTTAAAATCACTCGATTCTACAACGATATCTAGTTCATTACGCAATAGGTTTTCTGAAAAACCTGTCGTAGCCCTCCGTCATTTCAGATAAGTCCTACTTAGTATTCGTGCTACGTTTGTTGGCCTCCGTCAAGGCGTAGTGTGCGGTAGCTAGCTAGTATTTATCAGTTTATGCATATGATGCAGATTGGATTAGGGTAGTCGTGCGACTTTGTTGGCCTGCGTCAAGGGTCGTGCGGGTGGGTTTAATTCAATCAAGAAATGACGGGTTGAACTTGACTAACGGACTATGAGAGTTTGGCCTTCGTCAAGGTCATAGGACGCTAGGGGTAAAACATTATTGGGAATTTCAAGTGTTGAAATTTGCAATGAGATTGCATACCTTCTATGTGATAGTTGGATCCCGATACCCGCTGCGAGTAAGAGTTACTCCTGGGAGAGTTTTACACATTACAATTAGCCGATCAGGTAGGTGTCTAGAAAGGTGTTAACGGGGTTACGCCTCTGGGAAAACGAGGTTTACTGTAATTAGGTTCGTGCGAAAGCACGGGGGACCTCCCTCAAAGTACCGACACTGGCCTGGCTGAAAGATTGGCGAACTTGTAGCGCGTAATTAATCCCGGCTAGTCTTTCCTTTTAGGGTTTGAAGGAAGATTTGACTAAAACAGTGGGAGACATCCTGATTAGATATATTATATAACCAATCTAATCTTGCAAGAGCATACGCTGAGTGTTTTCTTCTCTCTCTCTCCAGATAGCGACCTTATCACGCCTTAATCAAGATAATAAAACGGATATATTGACCGAACCCGCTTATTATACTGAGCTGGGGAACGTTGGTCCCGCTCCAACTTATAATTGTTATAAGACAGAGCAGGAAATTGGGGAATACCAGATTTCCCGTGCCGCCCAAACGAAGAAAGTGCATGCTGATGCATCATCATCGGGTGTGTTCATTACAGAGAACTGTTTCTCAGTATCCTTTACGTCCTGGGTATGTGATACCGGATCAGGATCCCGCATATGTAATCTGTTACATGGGCTACAGATAGGTAGAGAACTGAGAACGGGTGATAAGTTTCATGAGACAGAAAACGGTGCAAGTGTTGCAGCCAAGTCTGTTGGTCACTATCACCCTGTATTACCAGAATACATTGATTCTGAACAAATGTTATTAGATACCGAACCTGATATACAAAATCATATCAGTCTCTTTATTAGTAAAGAAGGATATAATTTTGTATTGTTGGATAATGTTTTGAACATTTCCTATATCAAGAGTTGATCGGTTCAGGCACGTTATCTAAAAGCATTGACGTTCTAAATCAAACCACAGTTCTTAGTATATAGAACACACACAAGAGGAAGAGTTCAGAAATGAATAAATCCTTCTTGAGGTACTGTAGACTAGGTCATATCAATGCGACCCGACTGGCTAAAGTTACATATAGATGCATATTCAAATTAGTTTGAATTTACATCTTGTGAAACTTGCCTATCATGTCACAAAGATAAGATGACCACAGCTCTGTTTGTTGGAAACAAAGAAAGAGTTAGTGAACTTTTGGGATTGATACATGCTGATGTATGAAAGGTCCCCTGTCTACATATGCCAAGACCGGTTCTTTGTACTTCATTACATTCTCTGATAATCTCTCAAGATTCAGACATATGTTCCTATTGAAATACAAGTCCGAAACTTTTGAGATATTCACAGAATATAAGTTAGAAGTAGAGAACCAAAATACGGGTATAAATATTATGTCCTTTGATGAGATCAAGGAGGAGAATACTTGAGCACGGAATTCCTGGACTATTCTAAAGGAGAATGAGATTCTCTCTCAGCATTACTCCTCCGAATACACCATAGCACGATGGTATATCGGGACGGAGCAACAACACCTTATGTGATATGGTGTGCTCTATGATGAGTACTACTGAGTATCCTATTTCCTTTAGGGAGATATGCACTTGTGAAGTTGCATACCTATTGAATAGGGTTCAAATCAAATCAGTTGCCTACCACTTTATATGTGATATGGAAGGGGAAGAGCCTATATCTTAAGTTTGTTAAGATTTTGGGTTGTCCGGCCTATGTCTGATAGTAAAATCCGGACAAGCTCGAGGCAAGGTCTGTTATGTAGAACTGGAAGGGTTCCAGCTATACAAAATACAGCAGATGATTTGGTACAACAAAAGGATTCAGTAGATACCAACGAATCTCAGCCTCTCCGCCGATCTAGCAGGGTTCCTCACCCACCTGAGAGATACTTTGTTTTCTCTATGACAGTGGGAGCGAGGATTGCATCATGAGATGATGACCCAACTAGTTTCGAGCTGGCCATCAGGAGTGGGACTCTGTAAGAATGGCTGGATGCTTATCGATCTGAGATGGAATCCTTATACACCAACAAAGTATGGACTTTGGTTGCTTTATCTGAAGGGTTAAATCCCTATCAGGAGCAAGTATATCTTGAGAAGATTACTTGGTGTACATGGAAAAGTTGAGACTTTCAAAGCTGGACTTGTTAAAGGTTTGCATCATAGACCAGGTATGGATTATGTTGAAACCTTTCTAAGGATCTATGCTTAAGTCCATCCAGATCCTACTTGCCACGGCTACATACCATGACTACGATATCTGGTGGTTGGGTGTCATGACTTCTTTTCTAAATGTTGTTTTAGAAGAGAGTGTCTATAAGTACACAGCCAGAGGGCTTCGTAGACAGTGGGAGCAGCGGAAACGTGTGCAAGATGTTTTATATGATAAAACAGGCATCGCGGAGTTGGAACATCTGTTTTGATGTGGTAGTCAAAGAGTTTGACTTCATCAAAATGGTAGATGAACCTTGTATATACGAAAAGGTAGTAGAGAGTATGGTGGTGATCCTCGTAGAGTACGTGGATGACATACTCTTGATAGGGAAGGAGTTTCCTATGCTACGCTTGGCCAATCTCCGCTTATCACAAGGATTCTCCATATAGGATCAAAGCGATACCTCCTAAATCCGGGGTTTTGGATCTATGAGATAGATCTAATTGGATGTTAGGATACTCACTAGTTGTAGTGAGATGGTATCAATCGATCCTGGGGAGAATCACTGGAAAGGTTCCAGGGTGATAAGCACGACTGAATGTCAGTCGCAGGCATTGTCTTTTCCCTCAGTGGAGGGACGGTATGTTGGAAGAGTTCCAAGCTAGATACCGTGACATACTAGACGATTAAAGGCAAGATACATCGTTACCAAGGATGCTACAAAAGAGGCAGTCTGGATATATTTAAGTTCATAAGATGAACTTCGTTCCTACCATTGTGTGACAATGGAGTTGTGGCTTCATCCAAGGAACTACCGTCCCATCAGAAATCCAGATATAATTCTTAGGCAGTATCACCTGATCATGGAGATGGTTGATCTCCCGGGAGATCGAGGTTAGGAGAGTAGACACAGAGGACAACAGCGCGAATCCACTCATGAAGGCCTTTTTCCCAGTAGAGACTTCTACGGGATGGTTGAGTATGAGATACTTCAACCGCAGCTAATTGTTGGGTATGTGATACCATAACAGATGGCCCTAGTGCAAGTGGGAGATTGCTAGTTATATATATGCCCTAGAGGCCATTACTGTACATACGATGTATATTGTAGTGGATGCTAGGACATATATAGGGAGGACTTTCTTGCTCGACATGATAGTATGCTATCTGGTTGTACTTTATCTTAACATGTACTCTGATTGTCTCTATATTACATGTTGATAAAGCCCTTAGGATATGTACTCGACTACTGGGACTATGATGAGATCATACTAGTGGGGCCACGGTAGTCGACGAGTACATCCTATAACTGTTCCTAGTCGAGGGTGTATCGAGACAGGGCATCGATGCACCAGAGTAGACTAGCGTATACGCATCTTGACCCATATGATGGGCGATGGATGATCCTATATCCATCGGTGTTTGACATCAAGGATGGTGTACGGGTGCTCAGTGGAGACTGGGTACACTGGACGGACTCGCCGAGAACTCCCAGATGGTATTATACCATACGTCAGATGGCAGTTCTCCGGTGACACTGGTACAGAGTAGTCTGTTGACCCGAGATCGTCATAGAGTCTTGTGTGGTTCCCACTGTGCTTTGATTTCCATCATACCACGTCCAAGAGGGCGTGCAAAAAGGTGGCTTTTGGGTACAGTCCCGAATCACATAGAGGCAATGATCGATAGGAGGGGATTCGTCTCTCCCGGTATAGGGAGTTGATGTTGTGCTGTGTTCGATTGGCTATAACCGGAAATCCCTGGCCAGGGTTGCTGAGATTTACTGGTAAGTGTTATCAGTAGTTTCTCGAACTGTTATAGACCTCAAATCGACACGACTTATCAAGCTACTGGGGTCTGACGTTTACCACCCCTAGGCGAGATATGCAACATATCAGACGACGAGACCGGACTGTACGGGAGTGTTACTGTTTGGATTCACAGGAGAAGTTACAGGCTTGCTTGTTGATCTTCTGAGCGCTCAATACCTGGGTAGCTGTTACGTTTAGCTGACCGCTTGCAGCTTGTGGGTGTTTGATATGATCATCACCTACTGCCGGCGTATTGACGATTCTTTAGAGTCCTACACAGAGGTTTCTTGACTCAGGCAAAACGGAGTAGGAGCACATATGTGATATGTGCGGGACCGAGGATAATGCGATATGTGATACCGTATTATATTCTGACGATATTTGATATCAGCCGGGTCATCGGATCAAGTGTTGATTCGATGAATCGGTACGGATAAATATTAGTCGGTTATATGCGATATAGCCGGATTGTCGGATCAAGTGTTGATTCGATAATTTAATGTATAATAATATATTTGATATATTAAATTACATTAACTAATATTTGCTCACTAAAAGATTCTTTTTCTCACTCGGGTAATACATTGATATATATGCGATATATGTTAATTGTATTATTTTATTTTGTTACGATAAATATTATATATGTGATATATAATATTGTAACATGATATGATAAATAATCCAACTTGTTTAGTGGAGTTTAAACATGATTAGGGTTTGGATTTGGGTTAAACTTTCTAGAAGTTTCTAGAAGATTTTATTTTGTTTTGTGAAAGATATTTGTTCATGACTCATGCTTTAACCAAACCCAAACCCTAACCCTAGTCTATTCTCTACAATGGTTAAGTGAACCATGGTTACATAATCTATCATATTATTCTTTCTATTCATCACAAATGATTAATCTTCTTCTTCCTCCTTCATTCTTCCATGAAAAAGCTCACTAGATTTTTCAAAGGTGATGAATAAATATGAGAAAAAGATAAATAAATAGAGCAAAATTCCTACTTCATCATCCTCATCTTCCCTTGCCATTTAGATGAGGGTGTTCACATCATTTCATGAGTGTTAGCTTGTGTTAAAGAAACTTCGAGGTAGATCATCTTAGTATCGAAGATCGGAAGCAAAGGTTGCGTCTTTCTCTTCGTGGAACCTCTCGAGAGTCCGGATCCCGATGATCGCAGCGAAGGGACCACAACACGGAGTATATGAAGTGAAGGACCGGATCTACAAAGGTTGTAATCCCTCTCACTTAGTGTTAAAGTGTTTAGCATGTTGTTTTCGCCTAATCTCTTGTTTAAAGTTCCGTATTCGGGTAGTTCGGCACGGCTAAAATTTTAATCGGGCATGGTTGATGCTTCGTAGACCCTTGTGCGCGTGCCTAGCAACCCTACAGCTTCATCGTAACGGCCAAGCTTCCAGAAGACTCTCCAAAGACCACGTGGCTTCATCCCGAAGGCTCAGCCTAACAACCTAACCCTAGAATATACCTTATTCTAGAATATTCCCTCAAACAAACTTCTTCTAGAAGTCTCTCCCAATCAACCTAGCTTTAGAGGGAAGATTCAAAAGAGGTGGTTATAAAAAGAGATCTAGATCTAGGGTTTTGAGGTTACACAAAACTAGGGTTGAAAAATGAGTAAATTTCAAAAAAGTTGAGTGACACGACTTGCATTTCAAAACCATAGACCAAATCCATCTCAAAAACCCAAATCAAGATTCATCGAGTACCAAAAAGAGCAAGCATCCATAATCCTTTTGAAGAGACGCCGATCTTCATCCGAGCAAGAGATCCACGATGATCCGCGACTCAAGAAGACAATGTGAATCTAGATTCGATGATTTTAGTTCTTCCTCAATTCTTGTTGTTCTTGAGTGTATTGTAACGAAACATCGAATAATAAAATATGATGATCTTTAATCTTGCCTCCTATTCATTCTCGCATTGTGATATTTTTCATTCTTGATTTCTTTATAATGATGTGTGAATAAGACTCCGCTTGCATCGGAATCAAAAGAATAGATAGAATGATGTTGATGAATTCTTGAATGATTCTTAAGTCTTATGAGTTTTGTAAACCCTAGGTAATTGAATCGAAGATGACCTAGTTTTTCGCGAGATTCTTTCTTGAATATTTTCGCTCTCAATTAGAGATCAAAAATCGATGATTGAATTTCCTAGAGGATAGAATTTGAGTGTTAATTAACGAAAGGACAAGGGATGAGGATGAAGAAACCTTAGTTTTGTCAAAAGATCCCTAAACCTCATTGATTGACACCGATCTAGCATCAAATCTTCAATAGATAAGAATTTGAAATTCTAAGCATCAATTATCGTTATCGATTCAATTGATTCCGACAAGCCATTCTTCAAATCTTGATAATTCAAACACTTTGGGTATTTTCTTGATTTTTTACCAATTCTTGAATTTAGACCTAATATTTGATTCTTGAAAATTAAACTTCATCAATTTTCTTTTATATTTTAAATTCCAACGCAAATAAAACAAAATCGACCAAATCACACATTCCCTATGGACGATCCATATTCATTAACGCGCTACACCGACACCTTTAATTGATTGCGGTATAAATATTTTTAATTGTGAACACTTCATATTTTATCACAACGAAAACGATCAATCAAATGGCGCCGTTGCCGGGGATAGTGTGCTAATTTGTTCGTTTTTGAAATTTGTGTTGGAAAATTTATTATTCCATCAGTTTTTAGATCAAAATTCATAACAAGCGCTTAACGATTCATTGTGATTTGTTGCAAGGAGATCTGTGGAGCAAGAGGAAAATTTTCTGAACATTCCAGAGAGTTCAGTAAGTGAACAAGAGTATCTGCAAGAAATTTTGTGAAGAGAACTCACTTTTTGACCGCGTTTCTGCGCCAATATAGGGCTTCTCGCGGCGGTTCCGCGGCAAGACTAGGGGTTCAGTGCATCAAACTTCTCAGGTCTATTTCTGTCTTTCTTATCTCTTCCCTCATCTGCTCCATTAACAAATTTCTACAGGTTTCTTTGCAAAAATTCGGAGCACCGCAAAAAGAAAAATTGTTGCGTGTTTGATCTTGGTTGTTTGCATTTTTAACACGGAAATTAAGTGGCACGACCAAAATTCATATTAGGTCGGGATTTCATTCCCCGTCCTAAGCCCCAAAAATCAAAAACTTTCATCCGCATCACCCTCATTAACTAAAAAATATCTAGACAAGACTCTAAGGACCGTCGCGCTCACTTAAGACAGAAGGAGATCGTGGGTAATCTATTGCTTATCCGCATATCTTTTGTGGTGTCTAAGGCATGTGTGTCTAAGGCAAGTGGTTACTTAATTAGGCCCACTACTTACGTAGTGAAGAACCTCCCACTTACTTGGCACTTACCTGGCCACAGGAGGAGCAAAGAGGCAGTAAAGGATCTATTTTGCGACTTGTCTTCTGAAAGTCTAGGAGCGGTCTATATCCTTGACCTAGGTGACCACTAGATTTAGGGTTGCTTGTGCATTGTTTGTGTGAATTTTTTCAAAAATTCGTATTTTTTCAAAAATCCGTATTTTTTCAAAACCAAACACCTAACTCATCTTTTCCTTAATTATCACAACGCTGCCACTTGTGCTATACCATTTAGTGCATGCTCGGCTGGACACGGGATTCTAGTGCCCGACTTGTCCGCGTTCTTCCTATCGACTCCGAAGTCGGTATTTCTACGTCTACTTTTTCTATACCCCCTACCACACCCACTTCGATGGATGATTCTCCATCGAACTTCTTTACCACTACTCTGCCACCGTCTGCAGGTGCGCAGAATCCTCCCCGCATCTCTCTCCAATAGAGATGTTACCCTATGCGAGGTCCTCTTTCGACCTGTCTCACCATTCCACCAGCCAACGGGGATAATTTTGAAATAAAACCGCAATACATCAATCTTCTACCAAAATATCACGGTCTCGAGTCTGAAGATGCATATGTCTTTATTACCAAATTTGAAAATGTATGCGCAATGATGGGTACTTCACAGCTTTCTGTGGATACTAAGCGTCTACGTCTTCTCCCGTTTACCTTGTGCGATATAGCCGACAAGTGGATTTATAACACAGCCGCACATTCCATTTCGAACTGGGGAGAATTCGTAACAGCATTCCTTAAGAAATTCCACCCTAATCATAAGATAGCTCGAGTCCGTAGCGAAATAAACCAATTTACCCAGCTTCCAAATGAACCATTCTCGAAGTGTTTTGAACGCTTCAAGGATCTGTTAGTTCAATGTCCATATCATGGAATTCCTAGATGGGATCTGTGCAGAACCATCTATGAGGTCATTAATCCTACCACAAAATAGACCCTTGAATCTATGTGTCAAGGCACCTTCATGACTAAAGATGATGGTGAAGCCTGGAGATTTCTAGAAGATTTCGCTGAAAAATCTTTACAGTGGGAGAATGTAAACCAGTCATCGTCTAGGGGTGGCATTCACCAAATTGATGTTTCCATAGGAGTTAGAGCTAAAATGGCAGCAATGCAAAAAAAAAACTCGAAGCTATGAAACATAAATTTTTAGCAGCCGCCCTAAGTCAGATATCACTCTCCAAAACTGTATGTGGATGCTGTTCTGATCCATCTCATCTTACGAAAGAATGTCCTTTAAATTCTCCATTTCAAGGTCAAGAGCATACCAATGTTGCTATCCAAAAAAGACCTAGAAACGATCCGTATTCTTCCACTTATAATCAGGGTTGGAGGAATCACCCTAACTTTGCTTGGAACCAATCACAAAGTCAAAACACAGTTCCAAACCAAAACAATTTTCAAAGGGCTCCTCCACCACAACAGCAACCACTTCAAATAAGTCAGCACCCCTCCCAAACACAAACTTTTCAAAATCCGGCCATAAATTCTGCACATAGGAATAATTCTTTCCAAACGGTCGGTTCAGATAACACCTCTTCACTCGAACAAACCATGAATTTGCTTCTGACAAATTTCATGCAAACTACGGCAAGGTTTCAGTCTTACGTCGATGACATAAAAAGAAACCTTGCTTCCCAAAATGAGAGTATTAAATCGATGGAAGCACAAATTGCTCGATTAAATGCCGAGATGAGTGCTAGAGAGAAAGGGAAACTTCCAGCTCAACCCTTACCCAATCCTGGCTATGCACATCATGTGAATGCTATTACCATGTTGAGATCTGGAAGAGTGCTTGACAACCATGTCGGTGAAGAGATTGATACTAATAATGATGAATCAATCGATGATACCCTGGCTGAGACCTTTCCTTCCACTTCCACTTCTAATTCTGACCCCAGTTCGTCTACCCCACCATTTTCTTCCGAGCCTATTCTCCGTTTTCCTCAAGGCTCGACACCTCAGCATACCTCTTCTAGTCCACCCAAGACGATCCCCACTCCTATTCTAGGATTTTTCTTACCCACACGATCTTCTCCAATGTTGGACCCCGCTATTATTGCTAAAGCTCCTTATCCGAATCGGTTAAGATTAAACAGACCAAGTCCGTAAATAGAGAAGATCACAGAAATCTTTAAACAGGTTAACATCAATATCCCTCTCCAAGATGCTATACAAGAAGTCCCCGCTTATGCGAAAATTCTCAAAGATTTGTGCTCTATGAAGAGGAAAACTCAAGTGCCAAAAAAGGTATTCATGTCAAAAACTGTAGACACAGCTTTTCCCCAACAATTACCTAAGAAACGTAAGGATCCTGGCTATCCTACTATTTCTATTTCTATTGGAGATAAACACATTAATCGTGCTCTACTTGGCCTTGGCGCAAGTGTTAACCTGCTTCCTTACTCGGTTTATGAGTAATTAGGGATTGGAGAGTTAAAGCCTGCATACACAAATCTCCAGATGGCCGACCGATCAATCATCAAACCTAGGGCGTGCTTGAGGATGTGTTAATAAAATTCGGGGAATTTGTATTCCCTGTGGACTTTATTGTTCTTGATACACAGCCTGTTGCGAACCCACGGAATCAAATTCCGGTGATTCTTGGTCGACCCCTTTTTTCCCACTTCCAATGCTATAATCAACTGTCGTAATGGTTCTATGACCCTATCCTTCGGGAATATGTCAATTGAGCTTAACATATACAAGTTGGGAAGTGTACCCTCCGAACCTACTGCTCATGCATGTTCTATCGAATTAATTGATGTCGACAGCAGCGAATTTGATCAGCCTCATGATACCGATCTAGACTCTTTTCATATGTTGTTGTTTGACCCAACTATGTATCATACACATACAGACTCTTCCACTGAGTTGTCCGGGTCAATATCTAACACTGATTATGAACCGTTTTTCGAGTCTGAAGATCACCCCGCGCTTTTTGATGAAATTATTCTTCGGGGTATCCATGAGAGCTTTGTTGACATTTTCACTGATGAACTCACATTTTTAGCAAACACGGGTGTTGAGATGAATCCACTTCAATACAAAGAAATTGAACCTCCACCCCTTCTTCTGGAAAATCATGTGAATGCGAGTAATCCATCATCACTATCACTGTGTCTTCTCTCCAAATTGAGACGCAAACCCATTCTTTCACACTACGTATCCTTTCCCCAATTCTTCCCGATTCTATTCATCACATTCTTCCACCAACCGGTGCTTTTCACGGATGAATTCTTCGAAGGGTTGGTGTTGACTTTCGGTCTTTGCAAAGCTTGGCATTGACCGGTAACTTTGACCCCCCTCTTGTGATTTTAAAAGATTAACAATGTTTAACTCAAGTTTGGGGGGTGGTATAATCTGGCTCTTGAAAATAACATTTGTCCTCAGAATTTTGAGCCAAAAATAAGTATGGGGGAGGATTTTGACTTTTATATATTTTTTCCCCCATTAATTAATTTCCGCCCCGGCTTACAGGTTTTTGTGATCCAATGGATGACAACAGTGAGGACACTGTTGAAAACAAGTTTGGGGGAGGTTTGTGCTTATTTGCGCATCATTTGCATCATACTTTGCATAAGCAAAAAACTTTTAAAACATATAAAAATTTGAAATTTTTTTAAAAAGATAAAAATATTTAATATTTTATTATAATAAAAGATTAGATAGTGAAAAATTACATCCAAAAGATTAGAAAAATTTAAGAAAACCGAGAGAGTTAAAAGTTTTCTTAAACGAAACTAGTAATAAGTAGTTATGAGCCGTTGTCCAAAGGGTTAGTAAGATGAAAGAAGTCACTAATCTGCGGATAAAAATAAGTCTGAAAAATAGTTTCTATTCTGGAAGCCAAACATTTGAATGTTGATACCCTACTATTCGCACTTACACACGTCTTGAAACTCCGGATAGTAGAGGATACCTTGAAATGCTCTTGTCTAAAAGCCAAAGTATGAAGGAAATAATAAATGGAAAATAAAAGATAAAATGGTGAAAAGAAAAATGAACACTGGTTTTGTTATCACCAAGGCAGCAATAAAATAATATAGCGAGGGTGCTTCATTACCTAGTGCGACCAACTGGTTTGGGAGTCACTGCTAAGCCTTAGGTGGTGCAAAACGATGAAAATATAAATACACCTAATCAGCAAGCATATTGAGTAATCGGTCGGTTAGTACCTCAAGAAGTATTTACGGTCGCATGAAAAATGTGTGAGCAAATTCCATCTAAATATCAATTAAAATGTACTGAGGTGGATGGACAAGAGTATGATAGCTTGAATTGAGTTCTCCGAGTGTAGGGATGTTCTTTACACACACGTAGGGGTATATGATCAATGTTTGGAAGAAAGGTAGGAATGAAGAATAAAGACGATGTTTTATTGAGGGATGATGTGATTTCCAACATCTTTTCATGACTATTAAGATAGGGCTCATGACAACCGAAAAACTAGTATTAGTTGGAAACTCTAATTTTCAAAGTCTTTCTTTTACAGCTCTTATCTTTATATGTAACTTTCACGGTCTTCCTTTTATTATGGGATTTTGTGGGTGCAATCTGCTGAAAACCCTCAGGAGAAAACACTCCTCCTACTAAGGACACCTAGAGGTTTAAAGGCTTGTTGCACGTGCTCAGTGCAATCGTGTTGCCTACGAAAGTGTGCTAGTCTGTTCTTCTCTTTCTTTATTTTCTCCTTCTCTAAAATTGAAAAAAATTTGTTTGCTCGAGACGACCAAAATTAAGTTTGGGGGAATTTGATCATTCGAAAATAGTGCATTCTCAACAAGTTAATTTCCCTATTCTTATCATTCATATATAGGTGTTTATTGTAAATATAACACAGATTACGAATTCATATGCAAAATACTAAATAACCTGTGTTATAGTTATAATCGACATTCTAAAGGGAAATTACGTGTTTATTACTAATCGCAGTGATCTGTATATATCAATCCTTGTCTCGATATTGTGTGCAGGAAATTTTCTAGGTAAAAGAGCCGGAATTGATAAAAGTGCTGATAAAAATACACCAAGTCCAAGACTTGTGATCTGGCAGTGAACAAGAGAGAATAAAAAGATTCCAAGCATCAAGAATGTACCATAAAGCCAGCACCAAACCACCCTGGAAATTGCAAGCAGTAATTCACCAGCATGGCCGTGGATCCACGGCCCAGTCAGCCGATTCGCCGCGGATCCGCGGCTTGATGGACACGTCAGCACCTCAGATTTCCCCACATGCTTTATCGTAACGGCCAAGCTTTCAGAAGACTCTCCAAAGACCACGTGACTTCATCCAGAAGGCTCGGCCTAACAACCTAACCCTAGAATATACCTTATTCTAGAATATTCCCTCCAGCAAACTTCTTCTAGAAGTCTCTCCCTAACAACCTAGCTTTAGAGGGAAGATTCAAAGGAGGTGGTTATAAAAAGAGATATAGATCTAGGGTTTTGTGGTTACACAAAATTAGGGTTGAATATTGAGCAAGTTTCTAAAAAGTTGAGTGACACGACTTGCATTTCAAAACCCTAGCCCAAATCCATCTCAAAAAGCCAAATCAAGATTCATCGAGTACCAAAAAGAGCAAGCATCCACGATCCTTTTGAAGCGACGTCGATCTTCATCCGAGCAAGAGATCCACGACGATCCATAACTCAAGAAAACGATGCGAAGCTAGATTCGATGATTTTAGTTCTTCCTCAATTCTTGTAGTTCTTGAGTGTATTGTAACGAAACATTGAATAATAAAAGGTGACGATCTTTAATCTTGCCTCCTATTCATTCTCGCATTGTGATATTTTTCATTCTTGATTTCTTTATAATGATGCGTGAATAAAACTCCGCTTGCATCGTAATCAAAAGAATAGATAGAATGATGTTGATGAATTCTTGAATGATTCTTGTCTTATGAGTTTTGTAAACCCTAGGTAATTGAATCAAAGATGACCTAGTTTTGTGCGAGATTCTTTCTTGAATATTTTCGCTCTCAATTAGAGATCAACAATCGATGAGTGAATTTCCTAGAGGCTAGAATTTGGGTGTTAATTAACGAAAGGACATGGGATGAGGATGAAGAAACCCTAGTTTCGTCAAAGGATCCCTAAACCTCGTTGATTGACACCGATCTAGCATCAAATCTTCAATAGATAAGAATTTGAAATTCTAAGCATCAATTATCGCTATCGATTCAATTGATTCCGACAAGCCTTTTTCAAATCATGATAATTCAAACACTTTGGGTATTTTCTTGATTTTTTACCAATTCTTGAATTTAGACCTAATTCTTGATTCTTGAAAATTAAACTTCATCAATTTTCTTTTATATTTTAAATTCCAACGCAAAAAAAACAAAACCGACCAAATCACACTTTCCCTGTGGACGATCCGTATTCATTAACGCGCTAAACCGACACCGTTAATTGATTGCAGTATAAATATTTTTGATTGTGAACACTTTACATTTTATCACAACGAAAACGAGATCAATCACCTCCTGCCTACGGTCTGGCGTCCTCCGTCTCTGGGTCCTCATTTCTCTGTGGATTACCAATCTCGCAATCTATTGGCTCATCTGCCCGATCAGGTGTGCTAACGGAACTGATTCCGCTCTGGCACTCCTCAGGTCAACTCTCGGCCCATTAGTATGATCACTCATAAGGCGGCACGTCACTGGGGTCGGCCTCTGGTCCTCTGAATATACGTGACACAACTGATCCTCGGTGCAATCTTGTCGCAGCAGTGTCCTGGAAGGAACCTGCTCAAGGTCTCTTCCGATCTTGCCTACACCGAACTATACTGAGGCTGGTACTCTTACATAATCTTTCTCGTTCTCTGAACATATGCGTTCTCAGCATAACTTTTCTTGGGAACTGGTCGTATCCCAACGCCTCTGTACACATATCCAATCTCTAATCTCAACGGGGAGTAACAACAGCTCGTTAACATCTCGCACGAACCTCTTGCTCCACTCGTCCTTATTATCGTCCACTTGACGTTGCATCATGCTATCTGCGTACCGCAAATGTTCTCTGCTATAGTCAATCCGAAATCTCTCACACGGATTCGAACTACGAACACAGTATCTTCATCACTCTGTCAAAGAAATCTAGCTGAACACGTCCTAGGGAACCCGCCCTATCACTCGGAAGAATACTCAATACTCGTCCGCTCTCGATCAACTCACAACAAATCTGGGTGAGGTCCTTTATCCGAAGCTGGTCTTGTTGCTCATCTCCTATCACAGGATATCCATACGGAGTTAAACTTTTCGATCGAGTCATCAAAAGTCCCAAAAATTTTCCGAGAGCTCAACACCTGAGCACTGTTTAATAATATTCGGTATGTGCCACAGTATCTATGGACTGACCGTAGAAGGGCAGACCCAAGCCTCGCTGATGGCACTGCTAGACTGCCACAAACCCTATGGTTCAAAAGCGGTTTCATGGTCATTACGTCGAGTTAGGGTTTCATTCTTCTAGAGGGTCTACAGAAGCACTTGAATGTCCATCCGAATACTTTAAACATGGAAAATGGGTTTTCTGACATTCGTTCAAACCATTCAACTCCGCCTAGATGACATGTGAACATCCTTTGTCCGCATGCTAAACAATGGCCTCAATCCTCAAGGATAGACGATACATTAACGGTCATCTCTGGGTCGGTCTACACTAGTCCTGAGTAAGATTCTCCGCACTGGAAATCTTCAACTCAACTGGGCCTGCGTCGGCACATCAATAAGAAGAATCACCTTCGTCTCACAACTTAAGATAGACTAGCTATCACCTGTCGCCTCACTACCTGAAAGCTCCAGCGATCTCAGCTCGTAAGCTATGTAAGCGACATCACATCAATCTCAGCAACATCTGGGTCATCTATCTGCACGGTAGATGACATCACAATCTCTGGTGTACGCTGTACATCAACAGTCCTCTCCCAACATGCAGCCTCTAACAAAGGCCCGATCATCCGGTACTAGACCGCACACTCGTCTCAAATTAGGGGTCACAACACAACACTACATCGATACGTTGCCATGTCACCAGAAAACACGATGGTCAGTCCTCGTCCACGACGAGCTCGCCCTGACCGCAACACCACCAACAGCTCAATCTGCGCTCAAACCATGGTGACAGGAACCTCAATCAAGTATCGACGAAAAGATCAAGGGCTGAAAGAGTCAAAAGATCCCGAAATGGATACAAGATAATAAGGAAGAGTCAAATCACTGAGAGTATGATCATGGAAGCGAATAAAATCAAGTATCTCAAAGGATGTATAATCAAAGGAACGAAGAGAATCACCAGTCTCAAGATATGTACATCCTAAGGTCACTTAAGTGGAGTATCGTATCGTAAATATGCAGCAGAACATACGTACGGTATGTCACTCTACTCAAACTACCTACTCCAACAATCAGGGTCAGCCTATGAAACGAAAGTTCGGGTCTAACACCCCCTTGTTCAAGTCTAAGTTCCGTAAGGTCAAGCCTAGGTTCCAAAATACATATGCCCTAGACCCCACATAGTCAAACCTAGACTCGAACTAAGGTTAAACCTATCATTCTGATACCTACTTTGTCACGACCCAAAATATTAGCTCGTGACCAGCACTTAAATTACGCAACGTCTACAGGCGTAACGTAACCTAACTAAGCCGAAACCCAGAAATCTAAACCTTACAATAGAAGTAACTAAAGAAAACTTTTACAACATTTAGAAACTTAAGTAAAAATCCATAAA
Organism: Agapanthus africanus; assembly: GCA_030015575.1. NCBI lineage: Eukaryota > Viridiplantae > Streptophyta > Magnoliopsida > Asparagales > Amaryllidaceae > Agapanthus > Agapanthus africanus. The sequence continues at coordinate 232,290,770 of JASDDO010000010.1, forward strand.
ACATCACTTAACTCTTTTCCTTAGTTTTCATAAAAATTTCGGCAGCACCTCATTTGTAAAAACTAGCCCCGAAAACGGGTACAATAAAGAATATAATGAAAGCATCCCAAATGGGAGCAAAACACGCCCAATGGCAGAAATAACACCACAAGTATAAATAACAAGTATACGACGCCCAACGACGAAGATCCACAATAAGAAATAAAGTAAAGCAAGACATCAACCCCAAAAGCGAACATAAAAACCCATCGCTCAAGTCTCGCAACTACAAGTCTTCTAAATCTGCAACATATACAATTACTAGTTTTTGATTTGATGGAGTGACTAGATACAATATCAATAACAAGTACGAGAGGGGCACGATCCAACATGTACCATCTACCAAAACAAATCACCCGAAAGCAAGCTGTGTGCCAGCGATGCCGCTACTGATCCAAACGGACAACCTGCAAGAACTGTGGCACAACGGGGGTGAGTTGCCAACTCGTGAGTAGAAAACATCAACAGGTAGAAATTGAAATAAACAACGATTCCTAGGTCAACTATATCATATAGGTAATACTATGATATCAAGGGTGACCGTATCTGCATATGTGCCAACACAATATAGATGCCTAAAAGCATGTGTATATCACCCAACAATGAATCAATGGATGTATGCAGGTGAATCTCATCCAACTATAAAATCAATGCATGTGTGCAGTGGATCTCGTCCACGTGTCAAACTCTGACACAACAACTCCTGCATGTAAATATCATAAAAGCATATACAGGTAAATATGAGGATATCAAAGAATGTTTGTCCATCAATGCCACATCACAATCATGGAAACCTGGGTGTCTATCACCGACACCCGAAACATTATGAATGCCCGTGTCTGGCATCGACACGTCAATCCTCATAACTCAGGCGCTATCACCACGACTGGCCCTGACGTCATGTCTGTACATAACTCTGGTCGGTATCCCCACGATAACCGCCGGTCCAAATACTATCACCGGTAGGTACTTGCCCGCTTTCCAGGCTCATCGCCTATCATCTGCGATCATCTTGCCGAGGGGAACCGTACCGAGCCCCACCATATACCCACATACGGCCCACTACACTCCTCGCATCGGGTATATATCACAAATCTCAGAACCGAGAATTCTCATGGTGGACGTATCAATATATCATATCAAGAGAAACCGGGTTTTCAAACAATACATAGTTTCTTGAAAATACCCCCACGGTTCTCAAATCCATAAATCACATGAAATCCATATCTCAATGCGTAAAATCCATATAAAACTGATATATGCAACATAAAACATCAATATGAGCATATAAAGGGAAACCGCTCTTTTAAATGAATCCATCTTTAAAAATATATCTTGTGGTTCCCAAATCCTCCGAAAACAAGTGCAGCATCATATGAAGTGTACATGTAACTGTAGCAATGTATAAGTATCTACATGCAATCAAGTATCTATGATGCATTTCATAAGTGCAATGGCGCAATAATCAACGTCTTAATATCACATGTCAATGCAATACCACTTAGGGGTATATGCAACTATAGCAAGATATGTGGGTATACATGTCAGTATGTATGCATGATGTACATGTAGCTATAGCAAGTATGTGGGTGTACATGTCAGTATATCATGCAACCTAGCATAGTGATGTGAACATGGCAGTATATCATAGCATGATGTAGCAATTCTACTATGTAAGTGACATAGCAATTATCGATGAAGAAGTGTGTGAGCCGGCAATCTGTGTAAGTGTAATATTCGCATCATCGATAATGGTGTAGGTGTACTAGCACAGGTATAAGAAATGCAATGAGAATAGCATGAATTCAGCACAATGCATATAGTGAATCAAATGCTATAAGGTATACATATCAACAAGACCGAGTCGGTGAATCTGTCAATCGGCATCCAGCCTCACAGCATCACGTACGGTACAATCCATCGTACAGTATCCTCTAATCAAGGGTATGGATAAATCAACAGGTAAAAGTCATCGCGTACTGTAATCTAACGTACAGCCGCATTAACAAATAGGGATTTTATCAACCTATACAACATCGGGGTACGGATCTAAGTCTCGTACGGCATATCACTCATTATGCAATCATTATCCATACAAATATATACCTATCTCTCAGGTCACATCCATGTCAATCTCGTATCAGGGGACCCACAAAGGTATCAACAATCACATATCGACTCGAATCCATATAACGACATATCACACTAGGTCATCATATCACATCGTATACTCGTCCAACACATTAATATCTCGCATCACATTAAATGATCACACTTGTTCTCTTTTAATTCATACATATCTTGATTCACTTATCATTTCATATTCTTCTAAACCAATATGTTCACTAGTGTCCACTTCTATCATATTATCAAGCAATTCCTACAATCTTGTCCATCGCATATCATTTATCAGGATATAATAATCAATGATCTTTCAATCCAATATTTGCGGGGGTGCTATACGCCATCTACCCGACTTCCCCGGTAGATTTATATCTACTCACCTGCTAAACTCCTCGCTTAGCCATAGTCGATGCGCTTCGTCGTCTCGGAATCCACGTGAAGGTACCTACAATCAATACGAATTCGCAAAGCTATTAACATCAAATTCCGAAATCCAAAATACGGCACGCGGTGCGCTCATAGGTTAGAACCTATAGCCTACACATGCAAAACAATCAACTACTCTTGTCGTTGACGTACAAACATCCAACGACCAAATACATCATCCAAAACTCAAAACCAATAATCCAAATATCGGAAAACATAGCCGAAACCCTAAATAGGGTCGCTATACAGGAAAACTGCCACATTAAAACCCAATAATACCAATACGCATTTACAAACACAATAAATATCATAGGTATTAATATTTACGTCATCTCCAATTTCATTTAAAACCCACGCCAAATTTTACCGGAAAGCTAGTAAGCAGCTTATATCATTTTCTCTCAATTTAGCACAAGTCTAGAAATTTAACAATTCTAGCGATTTAAAATATCATATAATAGCTTAACTAAGCTATCCAAACCCCTTCAATATTTTTAAACTTGCTTAATTAAGTTTTAGCAAAAACCTAGTAAGCAAAAACCTTTAATTTGACAAAGTAGTAATTAACAATAATTATCATTTTCTACCACTAGAATAAGATTTCTTAAACTTCAATTAACATTAAACACTTGATCAAGCATAAACCCAAATCTGGAATTTCATAAAGATTATTAGTAATGAAATTATCATGAGTTTAAAGCTAAACTAATCATATAATTAGCTAACTTAAATAGCTAGTTTAAGATTTTAACAATTAATTAAGGATTAAGGTAAGAAGTTATACCTCTTCAAGAACAAATTCTATCACAAGATTTCATCAACTTTAGTCACCAAAAATCATACTTTGTTGAAGATCCAAGCAAGCTTAGTGAAGGAAATGATGGTTTAATTTTTTTTTATTTAGGATTTTGTTGATTTATATTTGGATTTTTGAACAATTTTAGAAGCTTGAGGATGATGAAATGAGAAGGAAAAGGGAAGAGGGCGGCAAGGGAGAGCACGGCTATGATGTGAGGGAGGGTTTTTTTTGTGCAAAATGTGAAGAAAAATGGAGAAAGTTCTAGTTAAAAGCAATAAATACTTCATTAAAAGCAAATGCCACCTTTTCTTCTTCTCTTTTTCTATTTAAAAATAAAACCTTTTGCACAAAGAAAAATCTAGATATTAAAAGACAAAAATTCTAAACTCATTCTTATAATTAGATTAGCAAAGATTCTCATAAGAAGTAATTTTCACAATTTAAGTGTATAATTTACCACTTAAAATAATATTTTATTAGGGAAAAGTTCTATGTGAACCAAAACTTCCCATTTACCCCCAAAGTCCGCGCACTAGCTTTATTCTAGCTAAACTAGGTGCCAGCAAGTTTATACGGAAGTTTGAACACAATCGGGTTAAAAAGGAAAATACCGACTATTTTACCCTAAAACGGAAAAATTCGTATAACGATTTCAGAAACGTTACACGGTGCCCGTGGGCCGATCCGGACTGACGGAGCCCGATATATGTGGATTTGCGTGTCGATATTGGACACGAGTATTTCATGATGTTTTCGAGTGCCAATGTTGGGCACTCAGTTTCCATGAGATTTACAGATATGAGGGCCGATCAGAGTGACGTCACCTGAGGTATTGGGATTTGGGGTGTCATTGATAAACAACGAGTTTTTCCACGATGATGATTCGTTGATGATGATATGTTTTATCCCATACTCAGCATTCATTTGATATGCGTTGCTTCATGTATTTGTAGTACCTGATAGAGTACCTTTTATGATTGTTGTATATCTATATTAGCATATTGATACTATCAGATTGCATGTGATAGAGTATAGCAGTACGTGCATACCTGCGATTATCTTTACGATGTTACTTATTACACACGAGTTGGCAACTCACCCCCGCTGTGCCATAGTGTTTTGCAGGTTTGACCCTCAGAGTAGTCGCGGCAGGGTTTCTTATTGTATCTTTTTGTAGCGGATACCGCTACAGTTGGCTGTGAGCCGTTTTGCTATAGGTGGGTTTTGCGGTTATTCGTTTATATTCATTGTACATCTTATTGTATCTAGTATTCTCCATCTACCATTTCATGTATTGACTTAGAGACGAGTTATAAGGACGTTATTGTATATTTTGTGACTCTGGGTGTCGTACTCGTGTGAGCCGGCTTTTATCATACAGTTTTATCGCTTTATGGTGTTTTTCATTTTTATTGTCTATTTCGTCGCTACGGCGTCGTATATATATGCTTGTGGTGGTTGTTTCAGCCTTTGGGCGTGATTTGCTCCCGTTTGGGGATGCTTTACTTATATTATATGTTAGTACCCATTTCGGGGCTAGTTTTTACAAAGGAGGTGATGCTGAAATTTTTAAGAAAATGAACTTAAGTTTAAAGATTTTTACTTGAGATTTCCAAATGTTTTTAACAATGTTTTTATCACTTACTACTTTTGATGTTTAGATTTCTGGGTTTTCGGCTTACTTAAATTGCGTTACGCATGTAGACGTTACGTGGCTTAAGTACCGGTCACGTACCAAATTTTGGGTCATGACACTCATCCTAAGGGCTTTATCAGCATGTAATAGAGAGACAATAAGTGTACATGTTAAGATAAAGAGCAACCAGATAACATACTATCATGTCGAGCAAGAAAGTCCTCCCTATATATGTCCAAGCATCTACTATAATATGCATCACATGTATAATAATGGCCTCTAGGGCATACATATAACTAACACTAATATCATATGTAACAACTTATCGAATCAACACTTGATTCGATAACCCGGCTATATCACATATAACTACCGATATCACATATCGCGAGAATAGAATACGGTATCACATACGCGTATTAATCTTAGTCCCGCACATATCACATATATGCTCCTAATTCGTTTCGCCTGAGCCAAGAAACCTCTGTGTAGGACTCTAAAGACTCGTCAATACGCCGGCAGTAGGTCGTGATCATATCGGTGACCCACAAGCCGCAAGCGGTCTGCTAAATGTAGCGGCCACACGGGTATTAAGCGATCAGAAGATCAACAAGCAATCCTGCTCATACTCCTGCGAATCCAATAAGTAACACTACCGTACAGTCCGGTCTCTTCATCTGATATGTTGCATATCTCAGCCTAGGGGTCGTAAACGTCAGACCCTAATAGCCTGATAAGTAATGCCGATGTGAAGCTCATAACAGTTCGAGAAACTACTGATAACACTTACCAGTAAATCTCAGCAACCATGGACAGGGATTTCCTGTTATGGCCAATCAAGCATAGCGCAACATCAACCCCCAATACCGGAAGAGACGAAATCCCCTCCTATCGCTCATTGCCTCCATGTGACTCGGGACTGTACCTAAAAACCACCATTTTGCACGATCTCTTGAACGTGGTAAGGTGGAAATCAAAGCACGTTAGGAATCACACAAGACTCTATGGCAATCTCGGGTCGACAAACTAACCTGTACCAGTGTCACCAGAGAACTGCCATCTGGCATGAGGTATAATACCATCTAGGAGTTCTCGGCGAGTCCGACCAGTGTACCCAGTCTCCACTGAGCACCCGTATACCATCTCTGATGTCAAACACCAATGGATATGAGATCATCCATCGCCCATCACATTGGTCGAGAAGCGTATACGCTAGTCTACTCTGGAATATCGATGCTCCGTCTCGATACTCCCACGATTAGGAACAATTGAAGGATGTACTTACCAACTACCTATGCCCCACTAGTATGATCTGCATCATAATCCTGGTAGTCAAGTACTCATTCTAAGGGCTTTATCAACATATAATAGAGAGACAATAAGTGTACATGTTAAGATAAAGAGCAACCAGATAGAATACTATCATGTCGAGCAATAAAGTCCTCCCTATATATGTCAAAGCATCCACTATAATATACATCACATGTATAATAATGGCATCTAGGGCATACATATAACTAACAATCTCCCATATGCACTAAGGCCATTTGTTGTAGTATCTCATACTCAATGCCCCATAAAAGTCTCTCTAGGGAAAGGCCTCTGTGAGTGGATCCGCCGTGTTATCCTTCGCTTCAACTCTCCTTACCTCGATCTCTTAGAGATCAACCATCTTCCTGATCAAGTGATACTATCCTCAGAATATGTCTAGATTGCTGATGGGACCGGCGTTCCTAGGTCAATGCCACAACTCCATTGTTGTCACAATAACATTTATTGGACACTCAATGGTAGGAACCATGTTCATCTCATGAATAAGAATTATCCAGACATCCACTTTGGTAGCAACGTTGGTAGCGATGTATTCAGCCTTTATCGTCTAGTTTGCCACGGTATATAGCTTGGAACTCTTCCAACATACCGTCCCTCCACTGAGAGTAAAAATAAATCCAGTGACTGACTTTCAGTCATCCTTATCACTCTGGGAGCTGGAATTGGTAAAGGACTCCCACTGGAGTTCACCGTTACCAACGCCAAGAACATTTCTTTAGTGCTTCTCAAGTACTTAAGAATGTCCTACACAGCAATCCAGTGATTTTCCCAAGATACGATTGATTCCTTATCACTACACCTAGTGAGTTAGCTACATCTGGTCTGGTACATAGCATCGCATACATGATATAGCCTACTGCCGAAGCATAGGGTATCCCTTGCATGTGAGCTCTCTCCAATTCATTCTTGGAAGACATCTTTTTTGAGAGAGTGATACCTGAGTAAGTGGGCGAACCACCACGCTTAGAATCTTCCTACTAAACCCATTTACTACGGTGTTAATGTACCTGGATTTGGGATACTCCTAACATCTACTTAGATCTATCACCATAGATTAAAATCCACAAGCTGTATTAGGTATCATCCAGATCTTCCTTGGAGAATCCTCGTGATAAGAGGAGCTTGACCGAGTGTAGCATAGGAAACCATTTCCTATCAAGTGTATGTCATCTACGTACAATACATGGAAGACAACCTTACTCTCTACAACTTTCTTGTATATACAAGGTTCATCTACCTTTTTGATAAAGTTAAACACGTTGACTGCCACATCAAAACAGATGTTCCAACTCCATGATGCGTGCTTTAATCCTGATGGACTTAAGCATTGCCACTGGAGAAAATGTTTCATCATAAACCACACCTGGTTATTGACGAAGACATTTTACTACAAGTCTAGCTTTGAAAGTATCAACTTTTCCATCTACACCAAGAATCTTCTCAAGATCCTCGTGCTCCCGATGGGTTTTATGTTAGTTATATGTATGCCCTAGAGGCCATTACTGTATATACGATGCATATTGTAGTAGATGCTTGGACATATATAGGTAGGACTTTCTTGCTCGAAATGATAGTATGCTATCTGGTTGCTCTTTATCTTAACATGTACTCTGATTGTCTCTATGTTACATGTTGATAAAGCCCTTAGGATGAATACTTGACTACCAGGACTATGATGCAGATCATACTCGTGGGGACAGTATAGTCGCTAAGTACATACTTCAAAAGTTCCTAGTCATAGGTGTATCGAGACAGGGCATCGATATACCAGAGTAGACTAGCGTATACTTCTCGACCCATACAGATAGGCGATGGATGATCCCATATCCATTGGTGTTTGACATCAGAGATAGTATGCGGGTGCTCAGTGGAGACTGGGTACACGGGACGGACTCGCCGAGAACTCCCAGATGGTATTATACTTCACGTCAGATGGCAGTTCTCTGGTGACACTGGTACAGGTTAGTCTGTAGACCAGAGATCGTCATAGAGTCTTATGTGATTCCCACTGTGCTTTGATTTCCATCATACCACGTCCAAGAGGGCATGCAAAACGGTGGCTTTTGGGTACAATCCCGAATCACATGGAGGCATTGAGCGATAGGAGGGGTTTCGTCTCTCCCGGTATAGGGAGTTGATGTTGCGCTGTGCTCGATTAGTCAAAACTGGAAATCCCTGCCCAGGGTTGCTGAGATTTACTGGTAAGTGTTATCAGTAGTTTCTTGAACTGTTATGGACCTTATATCGACACGACTTATCAAGATACTAGGGTCTGACGTTTACCACCCCTAGGCGAGATATGCGACATATTAGACGAAGAGACCGGACTGTACGGGAGTGTTGCTGATTGGATTCGCAGGAGAATGTATAGGCTTGCTTGTTGATCTTCTGATCGCTCAATACATGGATGGCTGTTACATTTAGCTGACCGCTTGCAGCTTGTGGGTGTTTGACATGATCATCACCTACTGCCGGCGTATTGACGATTCATTAGAGTCCTACCCAGAGGTTTCCTGGCTCAGGAAAAACGGAGTAGGAGCACATGTGTGATATGTGCGGGACCGAGAAGAATACGTGTATGTGATACCGTATTAGATTCTCGCGATATGTGATATCGGCCGGGTATATGTGATATAGCCGGGTCATCGGATCAAGTGTTGATTCGATGAACTGATACAGATTATATTAGTCGGTTATTTATGAAATAGCCGGATTATCGGATCAAGTGTTGATTCGATAATTTAATGTATAATTATATATTTAATATATTATATTACATTAACTAATATTAGCTCACTTAAAGATTCTTTTTCTCACTTGGATAATACATTGATATATATGTGATATATGTTAATTGTATTATTTTATTTTGTTACAATAAATATTGTATATGTGATATATAATATTGTAATATGTTATGGTTACAAATGCAACATTTTTTGTGGATTTTAAATGTGGTTAGGGTTTGGATTAGGGTTAAGCTTGCATGAAGCTTTCAAGAAGCTTCTTGAAGTTTTGACTTTGACTATGATATTTTGTGTAGATATTTCTTAACCCAACCCAAACCCTTTACCATAGTTAGTTCTCTACAAGGGTTAAGTCTTCATTCTTAACCCATGGTTGCAATTCTAACCATACACAAGTTTTCATTATTCATCACAAATAGATTTCTTCTTCATCTTCCTCTTGAAAAAGCTTTCTAACTTTTTGACATGTGATGAAATAAAGTGAGAAATTGAAAACAAAAGAGAGCTAAATTCCTACTTCATCATCCTCATATATTCTAGCCACGTAGATTAGGGTGTTTGCTTTGCTAATACTTTATTAGTGAAGCAAGAGCTTGGGTTTGAGATTCTTCAAGGTAGATCATCAAGGCTTAGTGAAGTCTTCAAGCAACGGTGCATCGTTCTCTTCATGGAGCCTCTCTAGAGTCCGGATACTTGATGATCGCAGCGAAGAGACCTCAACACGGAGCTTATGAAGCGAAGGACCGGACTACAAATGTTGTAATCCCTAACTCTTTGAAGTAAAGTTGTTTACTTGCTATGTTTTCCCTAAGTCTCTAGCAAAGATCCTTACTTTAAGTTGTTCGGCACTTGAAAATTTTGATTTTGGCATGGTTGATGCCGTGTAGATCCTTGTTCTTGTGCCTAGTAACCATAAAGTGGTATCAGAGCCTAGCTAGAGCATCAGGCGAAAAGTCCGATCGAACCCCGAAACATCGTTTTGGACCCCCTCTCTGGAAATTTTTTAAAAAGATGGTTTTTTCCGTATTAAAAATACTCAGAAAATTAAGCAGGTGATTGTATGGATATCTGTGATGTACGATTCCCTAAGTCCATCAAGCCACCACGGAACTGCGGCCAAACCTTCCAATTGGCGGCAATTCCGCGGCCGAACCTGAGGATTCAGGGAACGTACTTCAATAGGTGATCCGTAGGTATTACGTCATGCTTCTGGGAATTTTTAATATTACTCAAGTGTTGAGTGTTCTAGAGATCTTTTGTATTCGTTGATTCGATCAGAAAGTTTAACATCGTTTTGTTTTTCGGGTAATTTAGAACGTGTTAAAAAGTTCGAACGGATATCAATAATTCACTTTTTCCCCTGACGGAAAATTTTCAAGTGTTGGATTTTTTCACGAGTTTGAAACTTTCGGGAAATCATGCAAGCGTATCTGTGGACCCTCTAGAAGAACGTAACCTTAACTCGATTATGTGACCGTCAAAACCGCCACTGAACCCTAGGGTTTGTGGTAGTTTAGCGTTGCCATATGTCAGGCGTTGGTTTGACCCTTCTACGGCTGGTTCATTGGGGCTGTGACATGTTCTGGGTTTTTTGAACTCCGCTCAAGTGTTGAGCTATCTGGGAAATCTTTGGTGTTTGATCATTCGATCAGAAAGTTTAACATTATCTATTTATCTGGAATCTGATATAATATTTGGAATCCAGAAGTAGTTATGAGATAACTAATTTGAATGTTATAAATCTAACAGTTTAGTCTCATTTGATCGGTTGCCACGGGATTTCAATGCAATCAAAAGTCCGTCGCAATCACGTAGCGTACACGGATACTCGCCGGGTAACTTAATAGATAGCCACGACCCATTGCCCCGACCAAGGGACTGTAGGAGAACCCCGTCGCCAAGAGCATCCGTCCGGGTGCTCGCGGCAGCGGTGTTCTTCCTTAGTGCACTTCGTCGACGGCATCGGGGGTGCGGCCGTTTACTAAAGTTTACGACGAGCATTCGACCAGGATGTCGAGAATCTTGTTGAATTGCCCGACTAGCTATTGAAAAGTGTTTTCGATATTGAGACTAAAATGCGGGGTTTATAATTGTTAGGCATGCGATGTCAAATGAATTGATTTGGTTAGGCATGCGATGTCTAAGGTGGATGCGGATTCCAACTTTTGTAGTTTTACACTTTCTTTTCTGCGACCGTAAGTGTAATCTGTGGTGTATCGCTGGTTTCCTTGCTATACATAAACGACAACTGGGATACGCATATTTACTTACATTGATGATATGTGATGTTATGAGTTACTGTGATATGTTATATTTGATCGTCGTGTTTGAATAGCCAGGGGTTTTATGTGAGATGGGAGTTTTTCTTTTTCAATCATGTAAAATTCATTGTATGTAATATACTCTTATTAGGGCACATCCGGGTTGAGGATGATGTCACCATTGTATATTAAATACTTTTCCGCATTAGGATAAACCCAAGGCGGGGAGCACAAGTAACCGGGTTCTAGGGTCCAGAGGGAGACCATCTCGAGGAGTCGAGACCGGGTCTCCTAACTCTAGAATTAGTAGGGTTGCTTGTGTTAGAGATAGTGCCCTCATAGTCAATTATTGGATCACAGGTACGTAATTGCAATGATTGCGGAGGACCTATACCGGTAAGACAGTCTTACTCAAGATGATAGTATGCTATCTGGTTTGCCTTTATCAGTAGTGTATAGGTTCAGGTGACTGATCACTGCTACACTTTGATAGAGCCCTTAGGATCTTGCTTTACCACCAACAGTATGATGGCGATCATATACGTGAGAGTTGGGTGGTTTATATGCATATCCTTGATTTTGGTCCCTAGTCGTGGGAGTTTCGAGACAGGGCATCGAAACTCCGGAGTAGACTAGTGTATACAGTCGAGACACCGACGAGGGGCGGTGGCCGGTCTCACAAGCCACTGGTGTCAGTTGGATCACCTAAGATGTATACAGGTGCTCATTGGGTTATGTGTACACCGGACAGGACTCGCCGGGAATCTGCTAGTTAGTATTATATCTATCGTCAGATAGCAGTTCCCTGGTGACGTGTGTACAGGTTAGTTCATCGACCTGAGGTCGTCATTTGTCTCGTGTGAGTTCCCATTGTGCTTTGATTTCTACCCTACCATGGCTCAAAGGAGTCGTGCAAACAGGTAGTTTTTGGGTACAGTCCAGAGCCATATGGAGGCACGTGAGCGGATCGGTAGGGGATTCGTCTCTCCCGGTATTGGGGGCGAGGTCGTGCTGTGTCTAGGAGAGCCATTACACAAAGTCCATGGCCATGGGAGGAGATTTACTGGTAGGTACTCCAGTAGTATCTCAGGGTGTTATTGGGCTTCACTCCGATACGACTTATACTGCTATTGGGGGTCTGACGTTACTAGCCCCCTAGGCAGATATGCGATACTCATAGACGAACGGACCTTACTGTATATACATTGTCACTGTTAGGCTCAGTAGGGTTTTCCGGATGAGTGCGCTCATCGGCATCCCTTGAGGTCAGTCCACGGGCAGCCGTTACGCATTAGTAGTGCCGCTGACGGTTTGTGGTTAAACCCACTGCCAGGGTACTGACGAGTCATTAGAGTCCCCCACAGACAGTTTCCCAAGTTCGGGCGAAACGTTGTAGAGGCCGTATGGTTTTATGGCAGGGTTCGGAAAATGCACGTGCGTTTACGCACGTGTTATTTTTCGGGCAGATGATACTGGTCGGCTTTAGTTTAAGCCGGATCTGAGTATTATATTGAGTAGGTATAATATCTTTGTCTCAGTTGCATTTGTATTCGGTCGTAATACAAATGCGGGTATATTTATACAGTTTCTGGGTTGTCCTGAAATTCGTTTCAGGATCACTTTTGGAAGTTGCCCGTTTCCAATTTTCTGTCAGCCGTCTTTTAACATTCGGTTATAGACGGGTTTATCTTTTCTTGAGATGAGTGTAGATTCTTCTAGAAGATTCTAGAGAGAGTGACTTGACATGGTGAGTCATTAGTGCATTAATGGTGCCATTAATGCTTGATGACTAAGGTTGTTTTGATTCATTGTTTCTAAATGAGTCATGCTTTGCTTTAATGATCAAGATAAGCTTCTTGTTTATTGTCACCCCCCCTTGATTGCTCCTACCATCACTGCCCTCTTCTATATATTGTGGCCGGCCATTCTTTGTGAGTGAGAGAGAGAATGATTTCATTTTTGGAGAGAAAAGACTATGGTTAAGGGTGCATGGAAATTTCATTACCTCTTTCATTCCATCACCCGATAAAAATGGCAGCTTCATTAACCGATCGTCCACGGATTTGGACGAAGTGAGACAAAGTTATCTACTCATTCTCTACATCATTTTTGGTCGTCTCTTTTAGCAAACTTGACGACCGAGTTGCCTCGAGACAGAGGCGGGAGCCCGTTTAAACAATCGTCGACGTGGTGCCACCTCGACGAGGAGATCGAAGATCGACGAGATCGGAGCAGCCGCAACGGAGCATGGGATGATGGTTGAAGAACGAAGGACTCGGATCGTTCGGTATAACCTTTCTACACTCTTTACAGTTTGTTAGTTTAGCAATAATGGCAGATCCGTGTTAAAGTATACGATAGCGCCAGTTAAAAGTTTTTGTTCCGCATTTGGCGTCTGTAGACTGCCGGGGCGCTTGCGTAGACTTACAGTGGTATCAGAGACTCACCATTTTGCTACACTAACTTGTGCTAACGCGTTTAAAATATCGATCGAAACGAAAATCAAAAATCGCATTTTTCCAACTTGACAGTTTCTGTTAATTTTAAAACTGGTCCAAATGTCATTTTGAACATCTCAGAAAACTGTGCAGGGTTTTTTAACAACACGTGCAAAATTTGATCACGTGATCTCACCAAAGCGCCGCGGATTAGCGGCCAAACCCATGGTTTAGCCGCGCATCCGCGGCCATATGATGGGATCTGTGCACCAAATTTTGTATGTGTCTTCTCTGTTGGATTTTGTGGTTTTTGGTAAATATCGTTTTGGCCCAGATTTTGTTACTATTCACCAGTAAGTCGTGGGGCCCACTTTTTGATATTTGGTCTATCGAAATTTAAACACGTTAGTTTACAGTGCTTACATTATATCTCCGACCGGGAATGTCATTTGATCGGTAAACCGCGTCTGATTGCTATAGTTCTTTTAGACGGGTTTGCGAACGTGACATTCGCGTTGATGTTCTGTGTTGTGCTGTGATGTTGCGGATTTGTCGTGGTGGATAGCAGTGTGCAATGATAGTACAGTTTGAGTTTATTTGTACATTTGATATTGCGGGACGAGCGTCCAACTTGTGGACTGTCGTCACTGCCTGTTGTATAATATTCTTTTGGGGCACGACCAGGTTGCGGTCGATGTACCTATTGTACTATTTTTCATTACTGTACTAGGTTTTGCCCCGCGACGGAGTGCACGGATAGCCGGGTTCTGGGGGGCAACGGGTCCGCATCTCATGGCTTTGAGAAGCAGAGGGGTCCCACTCTAGAATTGGCAGACTATTCGCCGCACTCGTAGAGGGTACAGGTTGACCCAAGGAGGGGTGCCCAAGATTACCGGATTCCGTGGAGTGCTGGGTGGTCCATTCACTATGCTGTAGGGGGCTGCCTCGCTTCAGGTTTTGGCGGGTAACTTGCCGCACCCGTAGGGGTCTAGGTTTCATTGCACAGGCTATCCACACGACCGGGGAACGTCGAGTTTCAGCAGCGGCTCTGTGAAACTCGGGGATCCCAGATATCTGTATTGTTCTGTGATGCTTATTACTTTTCTGTAATGTTGCATACTATCACGCCTGGAGCGATTATTGTATATTGGTTTATATACTATTAGATGTTGTATATGTTTTACACCTGCGCTAGTCCATTTCCCGCTCTGTCGTTAGTTAAGTAACCTAACGGGTGATGACGGGACCCAGTGACGAATGCGGATGGCATATACGTACATTTTATTTTCGTTCTTTTCTGGTGTGATAATTGATGGGACTGCGTTGATTCTGATCAATGCAAAGTATAACAAACCTGTTTACAGTTGTTGGAACAAATTTAAAAAGTGTTATTGCAAAGAAGTTTTCTTTTGTTATGCATAGCGGTATTCAGTGGAATGTCCTGCACCTCATTCGACGGGGCAAGGGCCGATATCCCTTCACCGGGACTGACCCCTTGGACAGAAGTTTGCGTCAGCGTAATAACTTCACTATAGTCGATTACAAGTTGCTTTGCATAGCGGTATTCAGTGGAATATCCTGCACCTCATTCTATGAGGAAAGAGCCGAGATCCCTTTACCGGGAGTGACCTCTTTAGCAAAAGGTTTTCGCCACTATATTTTAAAAAAGCTTTCAGGTTCCTTCAGCGATATCAAGTTCACTACGTTAAAGGTTTTTCGCCAAAAACTAGCCGTAGCCCTCCGTCACTTCTTTTGGGTATTTAGTAGTATTCAAGCTATGCATTTTAGCCAAAGTTAAGGCATAGTGTTTGGTAGCTGCTGGGTATTCAATTGTTGCATAGATAGATGAGTTAGTTTGGGACAGTCGTTCTGCCGATTGGCCAAAGTCAGGGGCATGTGCGGGTGGGTTCAAATTGACAAGATAGTGACGGGTAGAACTTGGCATGTGACTTATGACACTTTGACCAAAGCCACGGTTATAAGAGCATGGGGCAAAAATCATATCGGGAGTTTCTAAAGAAACTGAAACTTGCCAAGTATGCACATACCTTCTGGAGTATGAGTAACGTGGATGCATTCCATCACGTTATCATGCGATGAGAGTTGGATCCCGAGTCCCACTGATGAGTTGGTTTACTCTTCGGGTGATCCCGATTGATTCTTCTTTAGGTTTGGAGGAGAATTTGACAGGACAGTGGGAGGTTTCCGGATTAGATAAAGTGATGACCATTCTGATCTAGGTTAGAGTGCACGCAGAGTGTTTCTTTTCTCTCTCTCTTTGGCAGCGACCTTTGACCGACCCTAGACTATGACTCAGTGACCAGGTTGACCGAACCTTCTTAAAATACTGGCTTTTGGATTGTCTGAGTTGCATAAGTCATTGCCACTCCTTCTTTTCCCCTTTGCATTTCTCAGAACACCCGTATTACTACGGATATCCACTTCCATTGGATAGATCCATCGTATGGTTATATACGAACTCGAAGGGACTTCTTCGAGGATGGATCCAGGTTCAGGAGAAATAGAATTGGTTTATTCAGTTGTCTTTTATTATCACCTTCTCTCAGGTTGCGAGAGCTCCTTGGTTTAGGAGAGTACACCTATTACGCTTATTGGATAGTCTTATTCCAAACCATAGGCTGGTGCCGAAAGGTAGGGAATGAAGAAAACCAATTAGCCTAAGTAGGGTGTGCAGAAGGTAATATGTAAAGACAAAATAAAGGGATTAGAAAGAGGGCAAAGTAAATTGCGACTGTTATCATTCACGACCAAAACCGCGTACTTCATCGCCACTCCTATTTCACCTTTAAAGGAATAAGGTATTATTCAGTTGTCTTTTATCATCACCTTCTCTCGAGATGCGAGTACTCCTTGGTTTAGGAGGGTACACCTATTATGCTTACTGGATAGTCTTCTTCCAAACCATAGGCTGGTGCCGAACGGTAGGGAAGGAAGAAAACCATTTAGCCTAACGAAGGTGTACAGAAGGTAACGACTAAAGACAAATAAAGGGATTTGGAGAGACGGCAATAAAATATACGGTTGATGTCATGAATTGGATTATGGAAGAGGCATTGCTATGAATACCAGGATACCCCTACGAAACATTTTCATGTTTCAGTGCATTGTTAAAGGAAAAACTGTTTTCCCGATTAAACACTTACTCCAAGGGTATGTATTTACCAGGTTTCATTCTCATATCTGTATGGTTTTAAAGATGATGAGTGGGAGTAAGTTATTGGGAATTAGGTGATTATCCTCATTATATCGGAATTCGTTGTAATTTGTGATATTTGAGGAAATCGCCAGGGTACAGTTTTCCACCTACAACGCACAGGTTTTGAGTTGTTTAACTCAGCGGACTTATACAGAGTATTTTATGTTGTCCAAGTGTCCATCAGGACAAAGGGGTAGGTCCTCGTACTATGTTCTGTTTACTTATAACTTCTCTAGTATTTAGACAAGTGTTTCGTTGAAATACAAGGTCTAAGTTTTGAGAAGTTGTGGGTATAAGAATAAAGTAGAGAACCAGGTATCACAAGTATCGGGATTCTTCAAAGAGATCGAAGATGTAGATTCTTGTGATTGGTATTTAGATGATAGTGATGGTTTTGAGAAACGTGTTTCTCTTTCAGGTTACTCTTAATTGGATGGATTCCTGAGTTGAGTAATGCTGATTAGCCTCTTTCCATTAAGTTGATATGCACTGGAGACAGCTGCATGATTTGAATATGGTTCCAATTAAATTAGTGCCAAAGTTTCTATATTGGATATAGAATAGTTCGTACCTTAAACGATATTAAGGTACGGGGAGTTGTCCAGCTTATGCTTATAACCAGACTCTGGATAACTCATGGCACGTTTCTGTAATGGCTATTTGTGGGTTGACCCTGGCTATGACGAGGGTTGATATTCTACCATTTGGAAGATCAATAGTGATATTGTTCTTGACTCGCCACAGTTTTAGTAAAATGGATCTTTTTCAGAAAACAGTAGTGGGAGTATGGTAGAACTGGAAGTGATTCCAGAACCGCGAACGATTACGGAAAATTTAATAGGACCTATACATTCAATCAGGTTTGACATTCCAATAGCCACTCCGCAGATTTGGTGGGTAACCTCAGACACCTGAGAGGTACTCCGGTAGCCTCAAGGACGGTGACAGGGAGGTTCTTATCTACCCAGACTTGACACTAATATTGTTCCAGGTTATGAGACCCGGTAGGAGGGTTGTCGTAGTCAGTGGGAGCAACGGAAGCATGGTGGGCAAGTAGCTTATGTCTATTTATAGACTAGAGCAGTTATAGCGGAGATAGATCATCTAATTTTGATGTGACAGTCATGGGTTTGACTTCAATCAGGATAGGGGATGCATCTGTTAAGAAGGTAGTAGGGTATGATGTCATGGTATCTAGATGACATACACAGAGTAGGAAGTAAAATTCCTATACTACGATCGGTTGAACTGTGGTAGTCACACAGTTGTTTCTCCAGACAGGATATGGATATAATATTTGACATTCTGGTTTCTAGATCTATGGTTTTAGATCTGGATTTGGGTAGTTTCCCAATGTGGGTACTTTGACAGATATTCTAATGGTTTTTGGAATAGTTGACTCCTAGCATGGTGGTGTACCTGCAGGTGATGGAGTCACCCTCTATAAAGGTGTCGTATAGACTAAAGTGGAGAGGTATGTGCATGATTGGCAGATCACTTGCTTAGGCAATTGAGTCAATCATGAGATGTCAAGTACCACACCAAATGTTGGTTTTGCACTAGATGCAATAAGTTTGTATTAATCCAATACTGGAAAAACATAAGGAAGCGGTTTTAGAACATAAGTACATGTTCTACGGATTTGATGACGGCAGCCTCCTTCGGGAGACAGTTATCATTCCAAGCTTCAAAGGTGACATGGATGACAGAGTGATTGTCAGAGTTATAGTTTTTCCCCCTGACGAAGAGGGATAGTATTATGGACAGGTGGTCCAAGAGGATACTGTGGGTGGCATGATGCCGGATACTGATTAGGTTCAGTGATCGATACAGTCTAAGAAGTTTGGATTTGGAGTTCATTTATGAACTCGGTCCCATCAGATATCCAGACACATTCTAAGACAGGTATTACTCAGTTCGGGAGATGGCTTTCTCCGCGAACTTGAGATTAAGAGAGATATAGAAAGAAACTTCTAGGCGGATCCACTCACTATGGCTATTTCTCGAACACAATAGTTTTACAAACGGGCTTTGTGATACTGATTAGTAGAGGTGTTGGATGTTCGGTTTCACACGGGCTGTGAGTAGTCGACAACGCAATAATTAGCCTTGAGTGCAAGTGGGAGATTGTTGGAGATAGTGCCCTCATAGTCAATTATTGGATCACAGGTACGTGATTGCAATGATTGCGGAGGACCTATACCGGTAGGACAGTCTTACTCAAGATGATAGTATGCTATCTGGTTTGCCTTTATCAGTAGTGTACAGGTTCAGGTGACTGATCACTGCTACACTTTGATAGAGCCTTTAGGATCTTGCTTTACCACCAACAGTATGATGGCGATCATATACGTGAGAGTTGGGTGGTTTATATGCATATCCTTGATTTTGGTCCCTAGTCGTGGGAGTTTCGAGACAGGGCATCGATACTCCGGAGTAGACTAGTGTATACAGTCGAGACCCCGACAAGGGGTGGTGGCCGGTCTCACAAGCCACTGGTGTCAGTTGGATCACCTAAGATGTATACAGGTGCTCATTGGGTTATGTGTACACCGGACAGGACTCGCCGGGAATCTGCTAGTTAGTATTATATCTATCGTCAGATAGCAGTTCCCTGGTGACGTGTGTACAGGTTAGTTCATCGACCTGAGGTCGTCATTTGTCTCGTGTGAGTTCCCACTGTGCTTTGATTTCTACCCTACCACGGCTCAAAGGAGTCGTGCAAACAGGTAGTTTTTGGGTACAGTCCCGAGCCATATGGAGGCACGTGAGCGGATCGGCAGGGGATTCGTCTCTCCCGGTATTGGGGGCGAGGTCGTGCTGTGTCTAGGAGAGCCGTTACACAAAGTCCATGGCCATGGCAGGAGATTTACTGGTAGGTACTCCAGTAGTATCTCAGGGTGTTATTGGGCTTCACTCCGACACGAATTATACTGCTATTGGGGGTCTGACGTTACTAGCCCCCTAGGCAGATATGCGATACTCATAGACGAACGGACCGGACTGTATATACATTGTCACTGTTAGGCTCAGTAGGGTTTTTCGGATGAGTGCGCTCATCGGCATCCCTTGAGGTCAGTCCATGGGCAGCCGTTACGCATTGCTAGTGCCGCTGACGGTTTGTAGTTAAACCCACTGCCAGGGTACTGACGAGTCATTAGAGTCCCCCACAGACAGTTTCCCAAGTTCGGGCGAAACGTTGTAGAGGCCGTATGGTTTTATGGCAGGGTTCGGAAAATGCACGTGCGTTTACGCACGTGTTATTTTTCGGGCAGATGATACTGGTCGGCTTTAGTTTAAGCCGGATCCGAGTATTATATTGAGTAGGTATAATATCTTTGTCTCAGTTGCATTTGTATTCAGTCGTAATACAAATGCGGGTATATTTATACAGTTTCGGGGTTGTCCTGAAATTCGTTTCAGGATCACTTTTGGAAGTTGCCAGTTTCCAGTTTTCTGTCAGCCGTCTTTTAACATTCGGTTAAAGTCGGCTTTATCTTTTCTTGAGATGAGTGTAGATTCTTCTAGAAGATTCTAGAGAGAGTGACTTGACATGGTGAGTCATTAGTGCATTAATGGTGCCATTAATGCTTGATGACTAAGGTTGTTTTGATTCATTGTTTCTAAATGAGTCATTCTTTGCTTTAATGATCAAGATAAGCTTCTTGTTTATTGTCACCCCCCCTTGATTGCTCCTACCATCACCTCCCTCTTCTATATATTGTGGCCGGCCATTCTTTGTGAGTGAGAGAGAGAATGATTTCATTTTTGGAGAGAAAAGACTATGGTTAAGGGTGCATGGAAATTTCATTACCTCTTTCATTCCATCACCCGATAAAAATGGCAGCTTCACTAACCGATCGTCCACGGATTTGGACGAAGTGAGACAAAGTTATCTACTCATTCTCTACATCATTCTTGGTCGTCTCTTTTAGCAAACTTGACGACCGAGTTGCCTCGTGACAGAGGCGGGAGCCCGTTTAAACAATCGTCGACGTGGTGCCACCTCGACGAGGAGATCGAAGATCGACGAGATCAGAGCAGCCGCAACGGAGCGTGGGATGATGTTTGAAGAACGAAGGACTCGGATCGTTCGGTATAACCTTTCTACACTCTTTACAGTTTGTTAGTTTAGCAATAATGGCAGATCCGGGTTAAAGTATACGATAGCGCCAGTTAAAAGTTTTTCTTCTGCATTTGGCGTCTGTAGACTACCGGGGCGCTAGCGTAGACTTACAGCTTGCTGCTCTCGTAGGGGTCTAGGTGTGTGGGATTGGCTATTCACCGCGACCGTGGAATCCGTGTTTTATACAGGCTCGTATTAAAAACACGGACCTCCTAGTATATTGTTTATACCAGAATATTGCATTTTATACCGCCCATTCTTATGCTCGTTTGTTTATAGGCAGGTGCTTTTGATCAGTGTTTGCTACATATTTGCAGAATACTGGTTCTCAGCTCTAAACAGTGAAATCCATGGAAAAGTACGACAAATTCCGGATTACTGCCAACCACAGATAAAACACGGGTCTCCGCTCTCTATCCGTATGTTTCCACACACCAGTTTAAGGGACAAAATGGCAAATCGATGTCATTTTCATGCACAAAGCTCAATGTCAACACAAGATCCAACATATCTACACGGAGCTCGAGGAAATCATGGCAAAAGATCCACATCACATCACCTTTTTGATCTACTGAAAATCTGGAAGCATTGTGAAGACATTCTGAGAAACAACATATACCACACTGAAGAGTACAGAGAACCAGGGAAAACCACAAAAAACGAGGCACCAATTCCTCTTTATGGCCACGATTCCGCGGCATAAGCGCGCTTAGGCCGCGGAACCGCGGTCGTATAGACTCTTCAATTGATGTTTTTTGGGGGGTTGTTTGGTAATATCTTGTATGGTCAGAATATGGCCCTAGGGTTTCTGTACTCAGCCTATAAACACCCCAGTTCCGAACCATTCTAGGGGATCAATTCTTATGCCCACTTTTTGTTAGTTTTTAGTTTACTTCCTCTTCTTCTTCATTCTTTCCTCCATGAAATTGTTGTGAGAGCTTTTGAGTGGATGTTAAATGAAGATGAGGGTTATTTTGTATCATTCTTTTTGCTTAGCTTCCCCCTTGAGCTCTCTACCTTAACTTGATCTTGCAACCTCTTAAGTGGGCTTGCAAGTTTAAGCTTTGGTCATTGATCTCAAGGGGTTGTATCATTTTGTTCTCTCTTTTGTGCTTCATTCTCTATGAGTTCTTTGCCTTTTCTTGATCTTGGAACCTTTTAATTGAGCTTGCAAGTTTAAGATTTGGTTATTGAACCCATGTCTTGTTTTGAGTTCTATAGTTCCTAGTTTCATTTCTTGCTCATTTACTTTCATGAACTTAAATTCCATGCACTTTTAATTACTTCCTTGTAATCTTTTCTTTTCTTTGTTTATCTTCTCTTTTGCTCTTTTTGGATCATTTTGTGAATGGTTGTAATTGTTGTTGTTAAGAATAAATACAATATTGTAAGTTAATGTTTCTTTGCACATTTCCTTTTCCCGTTATTTTCCTTTGAACTCCGCCCAAACGTTACGCAAGCGCTCCGTTTGGCACCCTACCCTATCAAGGTAACGGTGATTCCTAACCGCGACCGGTTGCGTTCGGTTTGGCCGAAGGCGAAAGCAAGAGACAAGAACGGAAGGACAAGGGTCAATAAGCCGGATTCCACGAATACCGTGCTTAAGTACCCTAATCCACGTTGTTGCTGATTGCTCTAGCTTCAATTGGTCAAGACTCGGCTCAAAGGTTTTGAGTGCGGATTTCTTTAGCTTACACTTTCGTATCTTTTTCTTAACAACTTTATACTTGCATATAACACTTAGGATAGAATTGAAAAAACATATACACATTCTTTATTGACTCGTCTAAAACTCGAACGGACATACAACCATCTCCCTGTGGATCGACCCGTGCTCAACCGGCTAGCTGCAAAGCGACACCGTCCTGATCGCGGTTATAACTTTAGAACTTTGAACTTCCGACACGCCAAAAGCGCGCGATCAAATGGCGCCGCTGCCGGGGAGACGGTAGCGTATTTTCTTTCTTGTTATTCGGGTTAATATTCTTTTTGTATATATTTATAAATAAAAAAATAAAATCTTTTTGTTATTTTTTGATAATTTTTGTGAGCAAGTGTGCAGGCTAATCTGGAGCAAGTACAGTAATCCAAAAAGAAAATAGAGGTTTTTATTTTGGAAAAGAGTAGAAGTGGACTTCGTTGACCAAAGACAAATCCCCAAGTCAACATTCTGACCGTGGAACCGCAGTCAAAAAGTGCCTTACGCGGCGGTTCCGCGGTGCCATTGAGGCCTCTGTGCCCAATTTTTTTCTCCACCGCTTTGTCTTTTCTTTTATCTTCTCTGTGAATTCCACTATACTGTATTTTCTGAAGATTTTTGCGGATTTTTGAACTGCGATTGTGTGGAGCAAAGTGTACGTTCAAGGCTAAGGTGATTGCAAAGTACAGTGCCAAAGATCCGGGTAATTTGACCCGCGCAAGCGAACTTTTCAAGCTTCCCGGATTTGATTCAACGGGGGGTTTCCTAACCCAAAATCTTAACGGTACGTATTTCTTAAACTCCTTCTTCTCAAATCTGACACATCCAATATACTATTCTTTGCAGGATTCTTTGCAAGTTCGCTAGCAAACGCTAAAAATTGGCTAACCTGTATTTGTTGCAGTGCCGTGCTTAAACTAAAAAAACGATTGTTTGATTCTTTATAGAATTTTTTTTGAATTGCGCATTGCATACATTAATACGGACTTAAGGGCAAGCGAACCCCACAACATACGGTAAAGGATTTCATCACCTTTTCCGTGGCCCACAAATCACGAACTTGAGCGTAACGTTTACCCGCACAAACTTTAAAAGGAACTAAACCTTAAGCCTTAAGGACTTCGCGCTCACTAGGAGAAGTTAACTGTGTTTAGAACCTCGCTTAACGGTACATTGTTTACGGGGTGTCTAGGAAAGTGTTAACGGCGAAACCGCCAAAAGAGAAAGGGTTATTTAATTAAGGACCTTCGCGAAAGCGTAGGAAAACCTCCCCTTATCTCTGCACTTACCTGGCCTCGTGATCAGTGTATTTTGAGCCCGTTTCTCGACACAGTTTTACTTCGACAATCAAGTTCTGGAGCAGGTCTAGTTGACCTAGGCGAACCCTAGACCAATTAGGTGCATGGTATTTTTGTGTCGTGATTATTTTTGTCCAGATTGTTTTTGTTTGTATATTTCATTCTTTTGTTAATAACTAACATAAAATAAAAAAATATAAAAAAAATCACATTCTTTTCCCCCTCCTTTTCCCTTCCTTTCTTTCTTTCTCTCTTCATATCATAGGTACCCCACCTCGCAAAACTCTTACTGAACTTTGGTACCCACAACCAGACATTACTTCTTACGGTTCTTGCTTTGGCCGAACGTCGAACGATCCCTCCATGCCCAAAATCTCTTTGAAAGATCGGATAGACGCATCTAGGACAAACACTTGCCCTCCGCAATCCACTTTGTATCAATCTTTTCAACCTCACCCACCCTCTTATGTTGATACCCCTTTTGTAAGTCGTCCTTTGTCCGTCGCTGAACATGTTGAACAATCCTGTAGCCGAACTTTCACTCCTTTCACCACCACAGATTCTTGGGATCAACAATTCCATTCGCCTTCTTATCCAAATGTTGATCCTGCTCCTGTCCAACCATTCAACTCCTACCAGTCCTACCCGACTTTTGCACCTTCCCTAGACATTGCTTCTGAACCGCCATTTGGGAGTTTTCAGTATCCAAACAATTTTGAATCTTTTACTGAAACCCCTTCACAACCCATGTCTAGTCTGGAACAGTCTTTGGAAGTCTTTAGGGTAGCGTCGTACCAACAAATGATGGATTTGAATGCGTCCATGGCCGCCCTCATACAACTAGTGACCCGGTAGCTAGTTTTCAACTAGCTCCAAATTTTCTAATGTATGAAGAGGCGGTAGGACATGTTGAGAATTTGAGTGGAGAGAGTGAGATGTACCCCCTTCCGAATCAAGCCTACCCGTTTCAACTTGAATCCCACAACTCCGGTTTTGGATGTCTATCTAATGTTCCAAACGATTCATTGATTAAAGATAGAACAAATAATGAGTTGTGTTACTTTGTAGTGTTTGATTTGCCCGATTGTGAAGGGTCCTTTTCGAGTGAAACCACACCCAATCCTTTTGACCTCTATACCTCCACTCTAGAACCTGAATTGATTAATATCCATGCTTTTGTTGAGGTGTCTGAGAATATTGATTTTCACTTGATTGAGGATATTGACGCGGGGAATATTTTGGATGATGAACCTGTAGATTTGGCTGAGTTTTTCTCTCCAATTCATCATCCCGAGTCATTAACTGTTTTTCCCGAACCCCAGATGCGTCTAGATTTTGATGAAATTTGCATGGATAAGCTGAATTTTGAGGACACTTTTGAGGATATTTTTGAAGATGAACCAGTTTTAATTGATGAGTCGGATTTTCCAATTCATCATGTTCCTTTCATTGACTGTGTACACCCTCCTGAACCTTTAACCGATAACCTTCCTCAATCACCTACCTCCATCCTTTCCATCGTTCCAACCTTGCAAGAAACCGTCTCACTTTCATTTCATATGTCTGGTTTACCGAGTTCGGCGTACCCATGGTTTCTCACGAATCTTGAGGGATTTGACCCAATTTCTCGCCATATTGATATATTAGTACAATCCATCTTTTCACATCGATCATTACAGATTGTACTAATTTATTCAATCCATTTCCACCCTCAAGTTCGTATTCCACTTCTTTCTCCCTTCCACCATTCTTCTTCTTATATACCTAGACCGTATACCACTTCTATCTCCATACGGTCTCGCGTATTCTCCCTCTCTTTTTTCTACGCCTTCTTCCACCTACTTGTACATTATAACGATAAAATCTTTGAATGGTTGGTGCTCACTTTTGGCCTGTATAAGGCCTTGTATAGCTTGATACTGTTCTCTTTCCCCCCTATTCCTGAACTTAAACACTGTTTTACTTAAGTTTGGGGGGGCCCTTTTTTTGTATATAATTTTTGTTTTTCTTTTTGTTTTGTATATAATTTGTTTTTAGGGAGAGCGCCGACAATTTTGACCATCTTGGTATAGCCTGACAGTGAGGGCACTGTCAAGTTTAAGTTTGGGGGTGTGCTCGGTAAGCTTTCTTCCTTCGCATTCATTTGTATATTCTGCATTTGCATACCTTATTAAAAACCCACAAAAATCAAAAAATTTCCAAAAATATAAAAACTTTGTCGTCAAGTTAGCTAATAGGGTAACTTAGATTTTTATTCTGAAAGTTTAGTTGATATGTTAGAAATAACTAAATTCTAGGCTTAGGAATTGAAAATCCTAATAATAACCCTCATTCTGTCTAACTTTGGTAAGTATACGTCCTTACAGTTTTTTTTTGAGAAATAGGTAATCTTGAGTTTAGTTCTTGAGTTAAGTCAAGATGAAGGGAAAGTATTGAAGCTTTATTGAAAGATAAGTCTGAAAAATAGTTTCTTTTCTTGAGTTCAAATTTAGAAAGTATATACCCTACAAACTGCACTTACACGCACTTGAAACTTGGGATAGTAGAGGATACCTAGAAATACTCTTGTCTGAAAGCCTAGTATGAAAGAAAAAACGGTATTTAAAGCTAAACACCAAAAGAGCATATTGAAAAATATATCCGGTCTTGAAAAAGAAAAAGAAAAAGAAAAAGAAAAATAGAATAAAGTCAAGACTTGGAAACTGCTATTTACGCTTTAAAGTTCACACATTCAGTAATCGGCCGTTAGTGCCTCAAGAAACATTAATAGTCGCATGAAAGGTGTGTGAGCAAATCCGTCCATCCTTAATGAAAAAAAGTAGTATTAGGTATTAGGGCAAGGGTATTATAGCTTGAATTGAATTCTTAAGTGTAAGGGTGCAAGTATACACACACGTAGGGGTATACAATCGATGTTTGGATAAGAGATAGAAATAAAGAATAAGACTTATGTTTTCTGTAAAGTTGATAAAAATCCCTGATTTAAGACCACACTTGAAGAAGGAAAACTCAGGAAATACCAATATCTTTCTAAACTTTTTTGGAACGTATAGGATCTAAGGTTAAATAGATAGGAGGTGTGAAACATAAGGGTTGGATATTTTAACTTAGGATGATAGAATTTCTAACGTAAATACTAAACAGTAGGAGTAGAATCGACGTTAACTTATGACACTAGCTTGACGGGATTTTGTGGGTGTAATCCGCTGAAAACACTCAGAAGACAACACTCCTCCTACTAGGGACACCTAGAGGTTTAACGGCTTGTTGCACGTGCTCAGTGCAATCGCGTTCCCTGCGAAAGTGCGGTTAGGACTTTTTTGTGAATAATTGGTTTTGCTCGGGACGAGCAAAATTTAAGTTTGGGGGTATTTGTTCATACCAGAATATTGCATTTTATACCGCCCATTCTTACGCTCGTTTGTTTATAGGCAGGTGCTTTTGATCAGTGTTTGCTACATATTTGCAGAATACTAGTTCTCAGCTCTAAACAGTGAAATCCATGGAAAAGTACGACAAATTCCGGATTACTGCCAACCACAGATAAAACACAGGTCTCCGCTCTCTATCCGTATGTTGCCACACACCAGTTTAAGGGACAAAATGGAAAATTGATGTCATTTTCATGCACAAAGCTCAATGTCAACACAAGATCCAACATATCTACGCGGAGCTCGAGAAAATCATGGCAAAAGATCCACATCACATCACCTTTTTGATCTACTGAAATTCTGGAAGCATTGTGAAGAGATTCTGAGAAACAACATATACCACACTGAAGAGTACAGAGAACCAGGGAAAACCACAAAAAACGAGGCACCAATTCCTTTTTATGGCCGCGGTTCCGCGGCATAAGCGCGGTTAGGCCGCGGAACCGCGGCCGTATAAACTCTTCAATTGATGATTTTTGGGGGGCAGTTTTGTAATATCATGTAGGGTCAGAAAATGGCCCTAGGGTTTCTGTACGCAGCCTATAAATACCCCAGTTCTGAACCATTGTAGGGGATCAGTTCTTATGCCCACTTTTTGTTAGTTTTTATTTTTCTTATTCTTCTTCTTCATTCTTTCCTCCATGAATTGTTGTGAGAGCATTTGAGTGGATGTTAAATGAAGATGAGGGTTATTTTGTATCATTCTTTTTGCTTAGCTTCCCCCTTGAGCTCTCTACCTTAACTTGATCTTGGAATCTCTTAAGTGAGCTTGCAAGTTTAAGCTTTGGTCATTGATCTCAAGGGGTTGTATCATTTTGTTCTCTCTTTTGTGCTTCATTCTCCATGAGTTCTTTGCCTTTTCTTGATCTTGCAACCTCTTAATTGAGCTTGCAAGTTTAAGATTTGGTTATTGAACCCATGTCTTGTTTTGGGTTCTATAGTTCCTAGTTTCAATTCTTGCTCATTTACTTTCATGCACTTAAATTCCATGCACTTTTAATTACTTGCTTGTAATCTTTTCTTTTCTTTGTTTATCTTCTCTTTTGGTCTTTTTGGATCGTTTTGTGAATGGTTGTAATTGTTGTTGTTCAGAATAAATACAATATTGTAAGTTAATGTTTCTTTGCTCATTTCCTTTTTCCGTTATTTTCCTTTGAACTCCGCCCAAACGTTATGCAAGCGCTCCGTTAGGCACCCTACCCTACCAAGGTAACGGTGATTCCTAACCGCGACCGGTTGCGTTCGGTTTGGCCGGAGGCGAAAGCAAGAGATAAGAACGGAAGGACAAGGGTCAATAAGCCGGATTCCACGAATACCGTGCTTAAGTACCCTAATCCACGTTGTTGCCGATTGCTCTAGCTTCAATTGGTCAAGACTCGGCTCAAAGGTTTTGAGTGCGGATTTCTTTAGCTTACACTTTCGTATCTTTTTCTTAACAACTTTATACTTGCATATAACACTTAGGATAGAATTGAACAAACATATACACATTCTTTATTGACTCGTCTAAAACTCGAACGGACATACAACCATCTCCCTGTGGATCGACCCGTGCTCAACCGGCTAGCTGCAAAGCGACACCGTCCTGATCGCGGTTATAACTTTAGAACTTTGAACATCCGACATGCCAAAATTGCGCGATCTTATATCCAATATTTCATATATGTTCTTATGCTGCAATGTTCTATGATGAGATCATATTACTGCCTGAGACGAATGTTTTTATTATATATATGAGATATATATTATATATATTTTTTATTTCGTTTCATATCCGATTATTGTGAAGCATAATAAAAATGGGACATCATTAATGAGATTAATGAACTAAAAAGAAACCTAAAGATGTTGTATAAACTTGTTTAAAAACCGGTAGCTCTAGTTCTTTCTTTACATAGCGGTATTCCTTGTAGAATATCCAGCACCTTATTCGATAAGGAAAGATTCGAGATCCCTTCACCGGAAGTGACCTCTTTAGTGAAAATAGCATATGCTACACACTCGGTTTTTTTTTATTGCTTCTATAGTTTTGCTTTGCACAGCGATATTTGTGAAATATCCTTCACATTATTCGATAAGGAAAGAGCCGAGATCCCTTCACCGGGAGTGACCTCTTTAGCAAAACTAGCAAAGGCCTCAAAAACAATCCATTCAAAAACCACTTGATTCTACGACGATATCAAGTTCATTACGCAAAAGGTTTACTTAAAAAGCTGTCGTAGCCCTCCGTCATTTCAGATAAGTACTTCATAGTATTCGTGCTACGTTTGTTGACCTTAGCCAAGGCGTAGTGTGCGGTAGCTAATTAGTGCTTATCTGCAAAGCATATGATGCGATTGAGTTAGGGTAGTCATGCGACTTTGTTGGCCATAGCCAAGGGTCGTGCGGGTGGGTTTAACTCAATCGGGAAATGACGGGTTGAACTTGGCTAGCACTTATGATTTGTTGACCTTAGCCAAGGTCATAAGTTGCTAGGGGAAAAATACTATTGGGAATTTCAAGTGTTGAAATTTGCAATGAGATAGCATACCTTCTATGAGATAGTTGGATCCCAATACCCAATGCGAGTAAGAGTTACTCCTGGGAGAATTTCACACATTACAATTAGCTGATCAAAGTAGGTGTCTAGAAAGGTGTTAACGGGGTTACGCCCTTGGGAAAATGGGGTTTATTTTAATTAGGTCCGTGCGAAAGCACGGGGAACCTCCCTCAAAGTACCGACACTGGCCTGGCCGAAAGATTGGCGAATTTGTAGGGTGTAATTAATCCCGGCTAGTCTTACCTTTTAGGGTTTGAAGGAAGATTTGACTAAAACAGTGGGAGCCATCCTGATTAGATATATTAATAACCAATCTAATCTTGCAAGAGCATACGCTGAGTATTTTCTTCTCTCTCTCTTCAGGTAGCGACTATGTCACGCCTTACAAGATAATAATACGGATGTATTGATCGAACCCTCTTGTTATACTGCGCTGGGGAACGTTGGTCCCGCTCCAAATTATAATTGTTATAAGACAGAGCAGGAAATTGGGGATTACCAGAATTCCCGTGCCGCCCGAATGAAGAAAGTGCATGCTGATGCATCTTCTTCGGGTGTGTTCATTACACAGATCTGTTTCTCAGTATCCTTTACGTCCTGGGTATGAGATACCGGATTAGGATCCCACATATGTAATATGTTACGTTGGCTATAGAAAGGTAGAGAACTGAGAACGGGTGATAAGTTTCAAGAGATAGAAACGGTGCAAGTGTTGCAGCCAAGTCTGTTGGCAGTTATCACCCTGTATTACCAAAATACATTGATTCTGAACGAATGTTATTAGATACTGAACCAGATATACAACATCATATCAATCTCTTTATTTATTAAAGAGGGATATAATTTTGTATTGTTGGATAATGTTTTGAACATTTCCTATATCAAGAGTTGATCGGTTCAGGCACGTTATCTAAAAGCATAGACGTTCTAAATCAAACTACAGTACTTAACGTATAGAACGCACACAAGAGGAAAAGTTCAGAAATGAACATATCATTCTTGAGCTATTATAGATTAGGTCATAACAATGCGACCCGACTAGCTGAAGTTACATAAAGATGCATATTTAAATCTGTTTGAATTTACATCTTGTGAAACTTGCCAGTCATGTCACAAAGATGAAATGACCACAGCTCTGTTTATTGGAAACAGAGAAAGAGTTAGTGAACTTTTGGGATTGATACATGATGATGTATGTATGGTCCCCAGTCTACACATACCAGGATCGGTTCTTTGTACTTCATTACATTCACTGGTTATCTCTCAAGATTCGGACATATGTTCCTGTTGAAACACAAGTCTTAACCTTTTGAGAAATTCATTGAATATAAGTCAGAAGTAGAGAACCAAAACAGGTATAAGTATTAGGTCCTTTGATGTGATCAGGGTGGAGAATACTTGAGCACGGAGATCCTGGACTATTCTAAAGGAGAATGAGATTATCTCTCAGCATTACTCCTCCGTATACACCACAACATGTCGGTGTATCAGGGCGGAGCAAATCGCACCCTATGTGATATGGTACGCTCTATGATGAGTACTACTGAGTTTCCTATTTCTTTTGGGGAGTTATGAACTTGAGAAGCTGCATACTTATTGAATAGGGTTCCAATCAAATCAGATGTCTACCACTCCATATGTGATATGGTATGGGAAGAGCCTATCTCTTAAGGATTAAGATTTGGGGTTGTCCGGCCTATGTCTAAAAGCAAAATCCGGACAAGCTCGAGGCAAGGTCCGTTCTATGGAAGTTTGTTAGATATCCCAAGCATTAGCAAGGGAATATCATCTACCTAATCGAGGAAAAAAAGATGTTTTATTTCTTGGCATGCCACCTTTTTGAGAAAAAGGGAATTTCTTGTGAAGAAATTAGTGGACATGAGGTAGAACTGGAAAGAGTTCCAGCTATACAAACTGCAGCTGATGATTTGGTAGAACCAGAGGATTCAATAGTTTCCAACGAACCTCAGTCTCTCCGCCTATCGGGTAGGGTTCCTCATCCACTTTAGAGATACTTCGGTTTCTCTATGACAGTGGGACCGAGGATTGCATCATGAGATGATGACCCAACTTGTTTCGAGCAGGCCATCAAGTGTGAGGACTCTGTGAGTATGGCTGGATGCTTAGCGATATGAGATGGAATCCATATACACCAACAAAGTATGGACTTTGATAGCTTTATCTGAAGGGTTAAATCCCAATCAGGAGCATGTATATCTTAGAAGATTACTAGGTGTACATTTAAAAGTTGAGACTTTCAAAGCTATTCTTAAGTCTATCCAGATCTTACTTGCCATTGCTACATACCATGATTACGATATCTGGAGGTTGGGTGTCAGGACAGCTTTTCTAAATAGTGATTTGGAAGAGAGCGTCTATAAGTACACAGCCAGAGGGCTTCATAGACAGTGGGAGCAGCGGAAACGTGCGCAAGTTGTCTTATGGGATAAATCAGGCATCGCGGAGTTGGAACATCTGTTTTGATGTGGTATTCAAAAAGTTTGACTTCATCAAAATGGTAGATGAACCTTGTATATACAAAAAGGGTAGTAGGGAGTATGGTGGTGATCCTCGTATAGTACGTAGTTGGCATACTCTTGATAGGGAAGGAGTTTCCTATGCTACGCTCGATCAATCTCCTCTTATCATAAGGATTCTGCATATAGGATCAATGTGATACCTCCTGAATCCTGTATTTTGGGTCTATGAGATAGATCTAAATGGATGTTAGGATTCTCGCTAGGTGTAGTGAGATGGTATCAATCGATCCTGGGAAGAATCACTGGAATGGTTGCAGGGTGGTAAGGTAGACTGAATGTCAGTCACAGGCATTGTCTTTACCCTCAGTGGAGGGACAGTATGTTGGAAGAGTTCCAAGTTAGATACCGTGACATACTAGACGATTAAAGGCTAGATACATCGTTACCAAGGATGCTACCAAAGAGGCAGTCTGGATATATATTATAGTTCATGAGGTGAACTTCGTTCCTGCCATTGTATGACAATGGAGTTGTGGCTTATGCCTAGGAACCCCCATGCCATATGTGATCCAGACATATTCTTAGGCAGTATCACTTGATCATGGAGATGGTTGATCTCCAGGGAGATTAAGGTTTGGAGAGTAGACAAAGAGAACAACTGCGCGAATCCACTCACAAAGGCCTATTTCCCAGTAGAGACTTTTATGGGATGGTTGAGTATGAGATACTTCAACCACAGCTGATTGTTGGGTATGCGATACCACAACAGATGGCCCTAGTGCAAGTGAGAGATTGTTAGTTATATATATGCCCTAGAGGCAATTACTGTACATACGATGTATATTGTAGTGGATGCTTGGACATATATAGGTTGGACTTTCTTGCTTGAAATGATAGTATGCTATCTGGTTTCTCTTTATCTTAACATGTACTCTGATTGTCTCTATGTTACATGTTGATAAAGTCATTAGGATGAGTACTTGACTTCCAGGACTGTGATGCAGATCATACTAGTGGGGACAGTGTAGTCGCTAAGTACACCTTCAAAAGTTCCTAATCGTAGGTGTATCGAGACAGGGCATCGATATACCAGAGTAGACTAGCGTATTCTTCTCGACCCATACAGATGGGCGATGGATGATCCCATATCCATTGGTGTTTGACCTCAGAGATAGTATGCGGGTGCTCAGTGGAGACTGGGTACACCCAGATGGTATTATACCTCACGTCAGATGGCAGTTCTCTTGTGACACTGGTACAGGTTAGTTTGTAGACCCGAGATCGTCATAGAGTCTTGTGTGATTCCCACTGTTCTTTGATTTCCATCATACCAGATCCAAGAGGGCGTGCAAAACGGTGGCTTTTGGGTACAGTCCCGAATCACATGTAGTTAATGAGCGATAGGAGGGGTTTCGTCACTCCCTGTATAGGGAGTTGATGTTGCGCTGTGCTCGATTGGTCATAACTGGAAATCCCTGGCCAGGGTTGCTGAGATTTACTGGTAAGTGTTATCTGTGGTTTCTCAAACTGTTATGTACCTCATATCGACACGACTTATCAAGCTACTAGGGTCTGACGTTTACCACCCCTAGGTGAGATATGCGACATAGAAGACGAAGAGAACGAACTGTACTGGAGTGTTGCTAATTGGATTCGCAGGAGAATGTACAGGCTTACTTGTTGATTTTCTGATCGCTCAATACCTGGGTGACTGTTACGTTTAGCTGACCGCTTGCAGCTTGTGGGTGTTTGATATGATCATCACCTATTGCCGGCGTATTGACGATTCTTTAGAGTCCTACACAGAGGTTTCCAGGCTCAGGAAAAATGGAGTAGGAGCACATATGTGATATGTGCGGGACCGAGAAGAATACGTGTATGTGATACCGTATTAGATTCTCGCGATATGTGATATCGGCCGGGTATATGTGATATAGCCGGGTCATCGGATCAAGTGTTGATTCGATGAACTGATACAGATTATATTAGTCGGTTATTTGTGAAATCGCCGGATTATAGGATCAAGTGTTGATTCGATAATTTAATGTATAATTATATATATGATATATTATATTACATTAACTAATATTAGCTCACTTAAAGAATCTTTTTCTCACTTGGATAATACATTGATATATATGTGATATATGTTAATTGTATTATTTTATTTTGTTACAATAAATTTTGTACATGTGATATATAATATTGTAACATGTTTTGGTTACAAATGCAACATGTTTTGTGGAATTTAAATGTGGTTAGGGTTTGGATTAGGGTTAAGCTTGCATGAAGCTTTCAAGAAGTTTCTTGAAGCTTTGACTTTGACTATGATATTTTGTGTAGATATTTCTTAACCCAACCCAAACCCTTTACCATAGTTAGTTCTCTACATGGGTTAAGTCTTCATTCTTAACCCATGGTTGCAATTCTAACCATACACAAGTTTTCATTATTCATCACAAATAGATTTCTTCTTCTTCTTCCTCTTGAAAAAGCTTTCTAGCTTTTTGACATGTGATGAAATAAAGTGAGAAATTGAAAACAAAAGAGAGCTAAATTCCTACTTCATCATCCTCATCTATTCTAGCCACTTAGATTAGGGTGTTTGCTTTGCTAATACTTTATTACTGAAGCAAGAGCTTGGGTTTGAGATTCTTCAAGGTAGATCATCAAGGATTAGTGATGTCTTCAAGCAAGGGTGCATCGTTCTCTTCATGGAGCCTCTCTAGAGTCCGGGTACTTGATGATCGCAGTGAAGGGACCTCAACACAGAGCTTATGAAGCCAAGGAACGGACGACAAAGGTTGTAATCCCTAACTCTTAGAAGTAAAGTTGTTTACTTGCTATGTTTTCCCTAAGTCTCTAGCAAAGATCCTTACTTTAGGTTGTTCGGCACTTGAAAATTTTTATTTTGGCATGGTTGATACCTTGTAGAGCCTTGTTCTAGTGCCTAGTAATCTTACAGCGGTATCAGAGCCTAGCTAGAGCATTAGGCAACGTGTATACGAAGTTAAAAGTCCGATCGAACCTCGAAACATCGTTTTGGACCCCCACTCTGGAATTTTTCTAAAAAGATGGTTTTTTCCGTATTAAAAATACTCAGAAAATTAAGCAGGTGATTGTATGGATATCTGTGAAGTACGATTCCCTAAGACCATCAAGTCACCGCGGAACCGTGGCCAAACCTTCCTATTGGCGGTGGTTCCGCGGCCGAACCTTAGGATTCAAGGAACGTACTTCAACAGGTGATCATGTCACGACCCAAAAGAGCACGTGACTGGCCCTTGAACCATATGAAGTCTATAGGACTCCATCTGATCCAAGTAAGCCAAAAGCCCAGAAATCTAAAACCATTTTAAGAGTAAATAAAGAAAACTGGTTTTTAATAAGCAAGAACATATTTTGTAAATCAAATATTTTTAAATAACTAAGCCGAAATGCATTTTTAAAATGTGTAGTCTTTTCTGAAAATTCCGGCAGAGTTTCCTCTGTAAAAACTGACCCCGTATAGGGTACAACGAGAATAATATATATATGCAGTG
Organism: Agapanthus africanus; assembly: GCA_030015575.1. NCBI lineage: Eukaryota > Viridiplantae > Streptophyta > Magnoliopsida > Asparagales > Amaryllidaceae > Agapanthus > Agapanthus africanus. Next base: position 232,326,904 of record JASDDO010000010.1, read on the forward strand.
ATAAAAGGCATCCCCATACGGGAGCTAGCTCTTCGTCAATCGACAGTCACAACCACACAAACAATATAATATACAACGCCGAATGGCGAGGATCAAAACTCAAAAGAAACTCACAATAACATGAAAACCGTATTACTGCTACACGCGACTCTAAGGTCGAAATAATACATCACTAGTGTCTAAGTCTGAAACAATATATAAGTTTTGGTTGATGGAATTCTAGATAGAAAGGAATAATACAAGTACAACGGTGGTTCTTGATGCAAAAGAACCCACCTACCAAATGCAATTCACCAGCAAGGAAGCAGTGTGCCAGAAATGCCGCTATGCAACCTGTACGGCAAAACCTGCAAGAACTGTGGCACAACGGGGGTGAGTTGCCAACTCGTGAATAGAGAATATCTACAAGCAGAAATCGAATGCATGACATAATCCTAGGTCAAACGATCAGTATATAAACCTCAAAGACTAGGCCTGAAGCATGATAAGGTGGCAGTGTAACATCTAATCGTGTATGTAGTACCAAGTACCCGTGCCAGTGCTTCAGGTAATAACATGTCGTAAATATAAGGTATGTCTGCATGAAGTAAATATGATGAAGTACCGAAATAAATATCAATACACATATATTAGCGTCCCATTCCACTAATATTGGTGTAAGGGTATATATAACAGCGCCCTCATACCTTGTTATATATACAAATGAAGTATGATCAATGTAATAAAAGTCTGTATGTGATCAATGTCTGTATATATGTGGATCCCGTCCACCTGTCACCCAATGACAATAAGCATCATGCATGTAAATATGAGGATATAATCAAAATCATAGAAAACATCATGAAACCTGTGCATAGCATCGGCACTTAAATCCTCGTCCATATAGGGCTCCGTCTGCGGTATCGGCCATCGGCCCCGGCAGCACGGGTCAGCCAATGTCCATCTCTCAACTCCGATCGGTATCCTTCGGATATCCGCATCAAATACAATCACCGGTAGGTACTCGCCCACCTCCATGCTCAATCGGCAAAATCCATCGATCATCTTGCCGAGGGGAACCATACCGGGCCCCACAATGTACCCTCATACGGCACACACTCCTCGTATGGGGTATATAATCAGAACCGATAAATCTCATGGTGGCTGCGCAAATATCATATCAAGAAAACCGGGTTTTTCAATTAAGTACATACTCTCCTTTGAAATTATCCACGGTTCCCAAATCCAGAAATATCATGAAAACGAATATCTCAATGCGTATAATCAGAAAGCATGATGTATGTGACATAGAATAATAGTATGCACATACAAGGTCATATCATGTTGCAATAATACTATTGTGTAGTGACATGGCAATTATCGATGATGAAGTGTGTGAGCCGGTAAGCAAGTGTACGTGGAACATATGCGTCATCGATAATGGTGCTGGTGTCCTAACTGCATGATTGCAATATAGAAATAAACACAGGCAATGCGATGCGGAATCGAATAATCAATGCAACAGTGAAGAATCTATACCAATATGTACTTGTCATGCAGTGGTGCCATTTGAAATAAGACGAATCGGGGTTTTAATAAAATAAGGGTTACGGTGTTTTTAAGAATAGATACGTCTTTTGAAAATACCCGTAGAATCCCTTTGCCTGTCCTTAAGATATTCCTGATTCGTTAGTTTTGAAATAGGTATGACTCGGGTCTAGTCTAACATCTACTAAGCCAAGTCCATCAGGTGGGGTATGGAAACCACCTAAATCTGAGTCGATATATATAAATAATATAATAGTCAGTGATCCCGCCTCAATAGTATCGTGTACGATACAGTATATCATCTGACATCCTCGAGTCATGAGTGCGGATCTATCATCAATATAAAGCTCGTACGGTAAATCATCGTACGACATCCCAATAGCTAGGTACGGGACAATATCACAATCAGCTCATCAATTATTTGGTATCCTCATCATCATATCACATAATCTGGGGTACTGATCTAAGTCTACTACAACTGATACCATCAATATGACTGCGTGTGAAAACACACGTCCAAAGGCCCACTAGAGATCACATGTCGTATCCCAAATACGAATCATATCAAATCACCAATCTCGCGGCACAATGGCCAATATCATCGACTCATCTCCAATGCCGTCCAATATCATCACACACAGTGCAAGTATAATGAATTTGCAAGGGTGTACGTGTAGGTGTAAATCTATTCTAGGGTCCGCGACTATGAACTACACTACTTGCTTCTAACCCTAAACTATTTATAATACACCTAACATAATATCCACGACACACTATAACTATTATATATAATATATATACATTATATCAACTACGGACTGCGGGGGTGCTATACGCTATCCACCCGACTTCCCCCGTAGATATAATCTACTCACCTTGCGTCTTCATTTGTCGACGTCGCCACATGCTTGTTTGTCTTCCCGAAGTCTTCATGGGGTACCTACATATCAAAGTATCGTATATGCGCATTTAAAACCAAATCAAAGCTAAAACGACACACGAAAACCAAAACGATACGCTATGGGGCCTATAGGTTAGAACCTATGGTCACGCCTCCAAAACCAACAATCAATCCTCGATATCGTCGTATAACCGCCAAATAGTCGAGGTAAACACAATACGTAAATTTAGAATTAAAATACGGAATACGGAAAAACGAATCCAAAACATCAACAAAGGAAATAGGCTCCAGATTTCACCCTAGGTCAAATTAGACAAATCTATACATGCCAGGGGCCTAATTTACACATGTAGGAGCTGCAAAACCAAAACGACCCAATTTGGTGCAGGTCTAGACACAATTTGCAGACAGAGGGAATTAATTTGCGGCCGGGAAAGGGAAGTAGGGGCTAGGGTCTTGGTGATAGCTTCCTGGATGCCTGCACATAACACTGTCCAATCAATTTAATTTTCAGAGTCTCGGGGTGAAAGAAGATTCAATGTAACCTTCACAGATTTCACAAATTCTCCGATATCGGTTTCTAAATCCGTATTCCGGGTCTTAAGTCTCAGGTTTGGGTCTAAATTCCAGCACTAGGGTGGTTATATAACCTCTACTGAGCTCAATTTCATATTACAACACAAAATTCCCCCAAACCCTAACTAGGTTTTCCTCAAGTCCACAAAAACAGACAATATCGGTTCAATCTAAATATGGGGTATAAGTAATGCATAAACTAAGCTAATGATCCTGAAATTACCTCATTTGGCAACTCAAGAATTTTCTTAAGTTGCCTCTAGTGGCCAAAATCCTTGCTTTCTTGGTCCAATGTGTAGATCTTGAGCTTGTGCACACTTTTTATGAAATGGGGGGTAAGGTTTTTGTATTGTTTTTGGGATGTAATGAAGGCTTGAAGGTGGGAGGAAGAATAGGGGAAACAGCAGCTGCTGGAGCTGAAGAGGGAGAGGGAGAGATGAGGGATAAATGAGAGGAAGAGGGAAAGAGGTCCAAGGTCAAACTCCCCCCATACCTACTACATGCCCATACCGCTCTATTCTTTTCCTTTTTCATTTTCTTTCCTCTCTAAAACCTTCTCAATAGAATAGTAACCCCAAAGTAAAACCATGGCAAGAAAAAAGTAACACAAGTGTAGAAAAAGATATGTGCATGTTTTGCACAAAATTGCTAAAAAACCGATTAGCGATTTTTAATCGCGATTAACACTAAATTAGCATATAACAACTCATAAAAACTTTAAAATGGCATAATTCCATAAAATACCCTATTTTAGAATTTTACATAATTTTTCCAAATTTTTCTGTATTTAATTATACCAAAATATTAAAATATTCAATAAAATAATATTAAATTATAAAAATTCCCAAAAATAATATTTTATTTTTTTGAAATGTTACAGATACGTAGGTATTACGTCATGCTTCTGGGAATTTTTAATATTACTCAAGTGTTGAGTATTCTGAAGATCTTTTGTATTCGTTGATTCGATCGAAAAGTTTAACATCGTTTTGTTTTTCGGGTAATTTAGAACGTGTTAAAAAGTTCGAACGGATATCAAAAATTCACTTTTTCCCCTGACGGAAAATTTTCAAGTATTGGATTTTTTCACGAGTTTGAAATTTTCGGGAAATCATGCAAGCGTATCTGTGGACCCTCTAGAAGAACGTAACCTTAACTCGATTATGTGACCGTCCAAACTGCAACCGAACCCTAAGGTTTGTGGTAGTTTAGCATTGCCACATGTGAGGCGTTGGTTTGACCCTTCTACGGCAGGTTCATTGGGGCTGTGACATGTTCTGGGATTTTTGTACTCCGCTCAAGTGTTGAGCTATCTGGGAAATCTTGGGTGTTTGATCATTCGATCAGAAATTTTAACAATGTCTATTTATCTAGAATGTGATACAATATTTGGAATCCACAAGTAGTAATGAGATAACTAATTTGAATGTTATAAATCTAGCAGTTTAGTCTCATTTGATCGGTTGCCACGGGATTTTGATTGGATCAAAAGTCCGTCGCAATCACATAGTGTACGCGGATACTCGCCGGGTAAATTTAATAGATAGCCACACCCCATAGCCCCGACCAAGTGACTGTAGGAGAACCCCATCGCCAAAAGCATCCGTTCGGGTGCTCGCGGCAGCGGTGTTCCGCCTTAGTGCACTTCGTCGACGGCATCGGGGTGCGGCCGTCTACTAAAGTTTTCGACGAGCATTCGACCAGGATGTCGGGAATCTTGTTGAATTGCCCGTCTAGATATTGAAAAGTGTTTTCGATATTGAGACTAAAATGCGGGGTTTATAATTGTTAGGCATGCGATGTCTAAGGAATTCATTTGGTTAGGCATGCGATGTCTAAGGTGGTTGCGGATTCCAACTGTTGTAGTTTTAAACTTTCCTTTCTGTGACCGTAAGTGTAATATGTGGTGTATCGTCAGTTTCGTTGCTATATGTAAGGTTTTAGAAAACGTTTTGCGAATTTTCCCGTTTTAGGGCAAAATTGTCGGTTTTTCCCGTTTTAACCCGATTTCGATCAAACGACCGTATAAGCTTACCGACACCTAGTTTGGCTAAAATAAAGCTTGTGCGTGAACTTTGCGAGTATTTGGGAGGTTTTGGTTCAGATAGAATTTTTCCCAAATAAAATATTATTTTAAGCGGTATTTTGTGCACGTAAATTGGGAAAATTTTCCTCTTGTAAATAAATTAATTTTGTCACTAGAATTATTTTAGAAACATCTTTTTAAATATCTAGATATTTCTTTTGTGCAAAAGGATTTGGATTTAAAAAGAAAAGAAAAGAGTGAAAGATGGCAAAATAGCTTTAATTAGTATTAATTACTCTCTTTCCTAGCTATTTCCTCACAAAATATTCACAAAAATACCCCCCCATCCCTCCTTGGCCGAGCCTCATCCCCATTTCTGCCCATTTCAATTTCCAAGCTCATTTCTCACTCTTTTTCAATCAAAAACACAAAAAGAATTCCAAAAATAAATCCAAAAATTCCTATATAAAAATTAAACCATTTTTCCTTCACTAATCCTTTATGGATCTTCAACAAAGCTTGGTTTTTGATGCTAAGATGTTGGATTAAGTTTCATTTTGTGTTCTTAGGGAGGTATAATTCTTAACTTAATCCTTATATTTTTGCTTTAATCTTAAACTAGCTAATTTAGTTAGCTATTTATGTGTTTAGTTTAGTTTTTAAATCATGATTAATTCATTATATTTGGTTTAAGAAATTCATGTTAAGGTTAAATTTTGATTAAGTGATTAGTGTTCATTGGAAGTGTTAAATTGTGTTTTTGAAAAGATTAACCTAGTAGAAAATGTTAATTTTTGCTAATGAATACTTTGTTAAATTAAGCAAAGTTGCTTACTATGTTTTTGCTAAAACATAATTAGCGAGTGTTAAAAATATAAGAAAGGTTTAGATAGTTTAGTTAAGCTATTTTAAGATATTTGTAATCGCTAGATATGCGTTATCTTGAATCTAGAACGAAATATTGCGATAGGTTGCTTACTAGATTTCGGGGTTTCTCCGACGTAGGGTTCGTTAGGTAGTTGCGAGGTTATATCTACTGTATTCCTCGTAATTTTTGTGTTGTGTTGCGCGATCAGGACGATCGGGGTCCAGACTTGGTGTTTGTAGTTTAGCGACCCCAATTAGGGCTTTGGCCGGTATCGTGCGCGATAGATGCGCTAAGCGCGCAGTGAAATTTTCCGGGCGTTTTCATCTTGTTTCGTTGTCTTTTCGTCATTATATGATATTTAGCTTATGTGTTGTATTTATGAAATTTTAGGTTCGCAAGCAGGGATTTCAGGTGCTGCGGACAAGGGGAAGCAGGTGGTCGGATTTTCTTAGCTCGAGACCATCGGTGAGTAGATTTAACATCTACGGGGAAATCGCCCGTATGGCGTTATGCGTCGGGGCGAATTTGATATGTTAGCTGCAAAGTATTTTCATATTCTTTACTTTAATATGAGTGTCATTGCATAGCATTATCTGTTGTACTGGACTCGTACCTTTAGATATAACACATTACTGACGGTTCATGTTGCACGAGCACTAAATATTATGCTACACCCACATCGTCAGTAATTGCCATGACACGCACAAGCTGATATATATTGTTGATACCTACATACGTGATACGGTAGTAGATAGGGATAGTTGTGGTAGTAGCACTTATCCCATTGTGCATATGAGATATTGTTGATACTTACATACGCGACATTGCTTTGGGCAGGAATAGTTGAGGTAGTAACACTTATTCCATTTCATGTATACCATACTATAGCTATATTATATATCATACACTCATATTGACATGTACACCTACATAGTCTATTATAGTTACATGTATATCATGCACTCATATTGACATGTACACCGCATATTTTCGCTATAGTTGTATGTACCCCAAGTGGTATTGTTTGATATATGATATTAAGTTGTTGATCCTTGCACTTATGACTTGCATCATACATACTAGCTTACATGTAGATACTTAAACCTTGCTACAGTTACATGTACACCTTATATGATGCTGCATTGTTTTTCGGAGGTTTTGGGAACCGCAAGATATATTCTAAAAAGCGGGATTCATTTAAAGAGCGGTTTTCCCTTTATATGCTCATATTGATGTTTTATGTTGCATATATCAGTTTTACGTGAATTTTACGCATTGAGATATGGATTTCATGTGATTATGGATTTGAGGACCGTGGGGGATATTTTTAAGAAAACTATGTATTGTTTGAAAACCCGGTTTCTCTTGATATGATATTTTAGTGCGTCCACCATGTGATTTCTCGGTTCTGAGATTTGGCTTGTGATACACGATTCGAAGAGCGGGAGGCACCGTTTGCGGGTACACGGTGGACCTGGTATGGTACCCTGGGGCGATTGGTTATTTCTTAGTGTAGACGATAAGCCTGGCGGTGGGACCACTACCTACCGGTGATTGTATTTGTACTCGACGGTTATCATGGGGATACCGACCGGAGTGAGGTATGACATATCGTCAGGGCCAGTCATGGTGACAGCGCCTGAGTTATGAGGATTTACGTGTCGATGCTAGACACGGGTTTCATGATGTTTCGAGTGTCGGTGTTTGACACTCAGGTTTTCGTGAGACTTACAGGATGTGAGGGCCGATCTGAGGATGCGGTGCCTGAGGAATTGGGATTTGATGTGTCATTGAGGGACACTGGTGTTTTTTCCATGCTGATGATCTTTGCATGAGATTTTATATTATATCATCCCACACTCAGGATTATGTTGATATGCATTGTTTCATGTAGTTGTAGTACCCTGATGATGTACCTTTACATGATTGTTGCATATTCACTTTTCATACTTATGCTATCGGATTACATGTGATAGATAGATCGCTGTTCGTGCATACTTGCGATTACTGTATGATGTTATTTACTATTCACGAGTTGGCAACTCACCCACGTTGTGCCACAGTGTTTTGCAGGACTTACCCTCTGAGTAGTCGCAGCAGGGCGTCTTATCATCTCTACTTTTGCGGATACCGCTACGGTTAGCTGTGAGGCCTTGCTTTTAGGTGGGTTGCGGTTATCTGTTTGTACATTGTATATCTTTTTGTTGGATCTAGTATTCTCCATCTACCACTATTGTATATGACTTAGAGATGACTTGTAAGGATTCAGTGTTATATTTTGTGGTGACTTTGGGTGTCGTGCTCGTGGGAGCCGGTTTTGTTGAAAAGTTTTACTTCTTTATGTAGTTTTCTTTTATATTTCTTCGCTTCGGCATCGTATATATGTTGTGGTGGTTTTCTCCGCCGTCAGGCATGATTTGCTCCCGTTTGGGATGCATTTATTATTATTTATGTTGTACCCGTTTTCGGGGTTAGTTTTTACAAAGGAGGTGTTGCCGAAATTTTTAAGAACGAAAACTAAACTTAAAGATTTTAAATTTTTTTTTACTTGAAAATTTCCAAATGTTTAAAACTATGTTTTTTTTCGTTGATCCAGTTTTGGGTGGTTTCGATTTCTGGGTTTCGGCTTACTTGAGTTGCGTACGCCTGTAGACGTTATGTAGTTTAAGTGCCGGTTACGGGCCAAATTTGGGGTCGTGACAAAGTTGGTATCAGAGCGCTAGGTTTTTGCCTTTCGGAGTGTAGGATGACCTTGGTATGATGGAGTAGGTAGCTTAAGTAAAGTGACGTAGCGTGTGAATGTTCCGCGGTATACTTACGACACGGTACTCCACCTAAGTGACCTTAGGACTTATTGATTGAAATTCCTTCCGTGATTGATATACATCTTTGTGATTCGATTTCCGTTTCCTTATCGAATCTTATTTCAATTTCCAGCCTATATGCCGTCGAAGACTACGGGGGCACAGAGAGCGGCCGCGAGGGCCGAGGCCAGAGTCGACTCGTCTGAGGCGAGGGTTGACCAGGGCGATACGCCTGTGGTACCGGAGCATATTGCTATGATTGGAGCTGGTATGCAGGATCTGCGCCAGATTGTGGGGACTTTAGTAGAGGCTATTCGAGCACAGGGGCAGGCTGTTGTTCCACCCGTTGCAGGGACCACGTTGGTATCTACAGTTCCAGCAGTCGCAGTTACAGCTCCGGAGGTTATTACCGTGTCAGTGATGGAGTTCATGAGGCTGAGGCCTCCGGTGTTTACTGGCACAGATGTTACTTAGGATCCGCAGTCGTTCATCGACCGGATGGCCAGGATTTGTCGCTCACTCCGATGCTCCGATGAGAGATGGGTAGAGTTTGCGAGTTTTCGGCTGGAGGGTATGGCCCAGAAGTGGTGTGGGTCGTTGGAGAGGGGCAGAGCCGCTGGTTTTGCTCCTATGACCTCGGCTAAGTTTATGACGTCGTTTCTTGCCCGTTTTCTTCCACCGAGCGTCAGGGATGCGCTAGCGCGCAGATTTGAGTCGTTACGTCAGACGCCGGGGATGACGGTGTCGGAGTATGATGTATTGTTTACTGAGCTATCGGTGTATGCTCCGTACCTGGTGGCAACTGAGGAGATGAGGGTGAAGAGGTTTGTTCGAGGCCTGCTTACCCAGTTGTTCCTAGCCATCAGCATTCAGCATTGCGACACGTATGCGGCAGCTGTCGAGGCAGCCCTATTGGTGGAGGAGCGTCTAGCTGAGTCATTGGTTGTTCCAGAACCGAAGAGGACTCGTACGGATTGTACCAGCACGGAGACCGAGATTTGTCCGCAGAGGCAGAGTTCCTTCAGACTCGGGGAGTAGCAGAGACGTGGGACGTGGCCAGTTATTCAGTTCTTATTCCCAGGAGGGCCAGCGACCGTCTTATGGATGCTTCAGTTGTGGCAGTTTACATCATCTTGTTCGGGATTGTACTGTGGTGTGTCAGAGAGGGCCAGCAGTACCGCAGGTTACCTTACCACCTGCTACGCCTCAGAGAGCGTTGCCTCTTATTCCTGTTGTTGCGCCGCGTCAGACTCCTGCTCAGAGAGGTCGTGGTCGCGTTGGTTTTGTGCCGAGAGGACGAGGTGGCAGAGCCAGAGGGTAGCCAGTAGCCGGTAGAGGGTAGGCACGGGTTTTTGCCTTGACTCACCAGGACGCTCAGGCGTCCAATGCTGTGGTTTCAGGTATCCTTTCTTTATGTTCTTTTGATGCTCATGTTCTTTTCGATCTGGGATCTACGCATTCGTATGTTTCTACGCACTTCGCGCCGAGGTTAGGCCGAGAGTCGCGTTTGCTGGATCAGCCGCTAGTCGTGACTACTCCTGTGGGAGAGTCGTTTGTTGCGCGTCATGTGTTCCGATCTTGTGTTGTCCATGTTGGTGTCAGAGATCTGTCCGTCGACTTGATCCTTCTTAAGATGTTGGACTTCGACGTTCTGCTGGGCATGGATTGGCTAGCTACTTGCTACGCGTCCGTAGACTACCGCGAGAAGACAGTTAGATTTTGTTTTCCCAGCGAGTCAGTGTTTGTTGTGCAGGGGGATCGTGGTACCACCCCTCACAATTTGATTTCTGTTCTATGCGCTAGTCGGCTTTTGAGGAGGGGATGTCGGGGATTCTTGTCTTCCATTCATGATACTGGAGCCAAAGTGGAGTCGGTGGACCAGGTTTCTACCGTGCGAGAGTTTCCCGATGTCTTTCCCGATGAGCTACCCGGGTTGCCGCCAGAGCGCGATATTGAGTTTTGCATTGATCTGATTCCTGGTACGGAGCCTATTTCTTTACCGCCTTATCGGATGGCTCCGGCAGAGCTTAGAGAGCTTAAAGATCAATTGCAAGAGTTTATTGATTTGGGACTTGTGCGTCCGAGTGTTTCGCCGTGGGGAGCTCCTGTTCTGTTCGTCAAGAAGATGGACGACAGTTTGAGGCTATGTGTGGATTATCGTCAGTTGAACCGAGTTACAGTGCGGAACAGGTATCCTTTACCCCGCATTGACGATTTATTTGATCAGCTCCAGGGTGCGAAACATTTTTCGAAGATTTATTTGCGTTCGGGTTATCATCAGTTGCGGGTTCGGAATGATGACATTCCGAAAACTGCTTTTCGTACGCGATATGGGCATTATGAGTTTTTGGTGATGTCGTTCGGACTCACCAATGCGCCAGCAGTGTTCATGGATCTGATGAACCGGATTTTCAGGTCGTTCCTCCACCAGTTCATTATAGTGTTTATTGATGACATACTGGTCTACTCTAGGAGTCATGAGGAGCATGAGCAGCACTTAAGGATTTCTTTGGAGATACCGAGTGAGCACCAGCTGTATGCTACATTCTCAAAGTGCGCATTTTAGCTTGATAGAGTTGACTTCCTGGGTCATGTGGTGACTGGTGATGGTATTCTTGTGGACCTGAGGAAGATCGAGGCTGTACAGCTTTGGCCCAGACCTGTATCGGTGATGGAAGTCCGCAGCTTTTTGGGCTTAGCTGGTTATTATCGCCGTTTTGTGCAGGATTTCTCGAGTATCGCTGCACCGCTGACTGGACTGACCCGGATGGGAATTCCTTTTCTCTGGACTGATGCGTGTGAGCAGAGTTTTCAGCAGTTGAAGACTCGGTTGACGACAGCACCAGTTCTTTCTTTACCTTCTGGATCGGGCGGCTATGTTGCTTATTGTGATGCTTCTCGAGTAGGGCTCGGCTGTGTTTTGATGCAGCATGATAGGGTGATTGCATATGCTTCTAGGCAGCTGAAGAAGCACGAGCAAAATTACCCCACTCACGATCTTGAGATGGCAGCGGTAGTCTTTGCGTTGAAGATTTGGAGACACTACTTGTACGGAGAGTCATGTCAGATCATCACGGATCATAAGAGTTTGAAGTATATCTTCCAGCAGCGGGATCTGAACCTGAGACAACACCGATGGATGGAGCTAGTGAAGGATTATGATTGTGAGATCCTTTATCACCCAGGCAAGGCGAATGTGGTAGCTGATGCTTTGAGTCGTAGGCCCGCGGGTAGCTTGTCCCAGTTGAGCGCAGTTCAGTGTCAGTCTTCTGCAGATTGGCAGCTCTTGTGTGATAGTAGAGTGCAGTTCGAGTTCACTTCCGCTGGGGGACAGTTTGCTCATGTCCGCACCCGTCCACTACTTTTTGATCGTATCCGTGAGGCGCAACCCAGTGATGCCCGTTTGTCTGAGATTCTTGAGCTTGTTCGGCAGGGAAGAGTTTCGGAGTTCATGGTTGATGACCAGGGTGTGCCACGATGCGGGACTCGCTTGTGTGTACCAGATGTTGATGGGTTGAGACGCGCGATCCTAGAGCAGGCACATCAGTCGGCCTTTAGCGTTCATCCAGGTTCCACCAAGATATACCATGACTTGAGAGACTTCTACTGGTGGGAAGGGATGAAGCGCGATATTTTGGACTTCGTTTCGAGGTGCCTGACTTGTCAGCAAGTCAAGGCTGAGCATCAGAGACCGGCTGAAGAGTTGCAGCCCTTACCCGTTCCGGAGTGGAAATGGGAGCAGATTTCCATGGACTTCATTGTGGGTCTACCCAGGACCAGTCGAGGGTATGACCCCATTTGGGTTATTGTAGACCGGTTGACGAAAGCGTCTCACTTTCTTCCAGTGAAGACCACTTTCGGTTATGCTCAGTATACTCAGTTGTACATAGATGAGATTGTGCGTTTGCATGGTGTTCCCACATGCATAGTATCCGACAGAGGCACCCAGTTTACTAGCCGTCTTTAGTAGAAGCTTCAGGAACCTTTGGGTACCCTGCTGAGTTTTAGTACCGCTTTTCATCCACAGACCAATGGCCAGTCGGAGCGGACTATTCAGACTCTGGATGATATGCTCGGTGCATGTGTGCTTGATTTTGGTGGCTGTTAGGATCGTCACTTGCCGTTGATTGAGTTCTCCTACAACAACAGCTTTCAGGAGACTATTCAGATGGCACCTTTTGAGGCTTTATATGGTAGGAAGTGTCGATCGCCAGTCTGTTGGACCGAGCTTAGTGAGAGTCTGGTTTTGGGACCCCAGCTAGTTCAGGAGACCACAGAGAAGATCCAGCTGATTCAGGATAGGATGAGAGCAGCCCAGTGCAGGCAGAAGTCTTATGCCGACCGTCGTCGTCGCAGACTTGAGTTCGCAGTAGGGGATCATATATTCCTGAGGATTTCTCCGATGAAGGGCGTTATGCGATTTGGGAAGAGAGGGAAGCTCAGTCCCAGATTTGTAGGTCCTTTCGAGATCCTTGAGCGAGTGGGTTCTGTTGCTTATCGTTTGGCGCTCCTGCCCAGTTTTCCGGATGTTCATCCTGTTTTTCATGTGTCGATGCTTCGTAGATACCTTCATGATCCTTCTCACACGATTCAGCACAAGACCGTTCAGCTTGAGCGCGATCTTTCGTTCACCGTGCAGCCGGTAGTTATTTTGGATCGGCAGGTGAAGAAACTTCGGTCAAAGGTCTTGCCATCTGTGAAGGTTCTTTGGCGTAGCCCGACTAGTGAGGAGATCACTTGGGAGGCCGAGAGCGAGATGCGGAAGAAATTCCCTCATCTTTTTGAAGGTACACTTAGTATGAAATTTTAATTCGGGGACCGAATTTCTATAAGGAGGGAAGATTGTAACGTTTTAGAAATCGTTTTGCGAATTTTCCCGTTTTAGGGCAAAATTGTCGGTTTTTCCCGTTTTAACCCGATTTCGATCAAACGACCGTATAAGCTTACGGACACCTAGTTTGGCTAAAATGAAGCTTTCGCACGAACTTTGGGAGTATTTGGGAGGTTTTGGTTCAGATAGAATTTTTCCCAAATAAAATATTATTTTAAGCGGTATTTTGTGCACGTAAATCGGGAAAATTTTCCTCTTGTGAGTAAATTAATTTTGTCACTAGAATTATTTTAGAAACTTCTTTTTGAATATCTAGATATTTCTTTTGTGCAAAAGGATATGGATTTAAAAAGAAAAGAAAAGAGTGAAAGGTGGCAAAATAGCTTTAATTAGTATTAATTACTCTCTTTCCTAGCTATTTCCTCACAAAATATTCACAAAAATACCCCCCATCTCTCCTTGGCCGAGCCTCAGCCCCATTTCTGCCCATTTCAATTTTCAAGCTCATTTCTCACTCTTTTTCAATCAAAAACACAAAAAGAATTCCAAAAATAAATCCAAAAATTCCTATATAAAAATTAAACCATTTTTCCCTCACTAATCCTTCATGGATCTTCAACAAATCTTGGTTTTTGATGCTAAGATGTTGGATTAAGTTTCATTTTGTGTTCTTGGGGAGTTATATTTCTTACCTTAATCCTTATATTTTTGCTTTAATCTTAAACTAGCTAATTTAGTTAGCTATTTATGTGTTTAGTTTAGTTTTTAAATCATGATTAATTCATCATATTTGGTCTAAGAAATTCATGTTAAGCTTAAATTTTGATTAAGTGATTAGTGTTCATTGGAAGTGTTAAATTGTGTTTCTGAAAAGATTAACCTAGTAGAAAATGTTAATTTTTGCTAATGAATACTTTGTTAAATTAAGCAAAGTTGCTTACTAGGTTTTTGCTAAAACGTAATTAGCGAGTGTTAAAAATATAGGAAAGGTTTAGATAGTTTATTTAAGCTATTTTAAGGTATTTTTAATCGCTAGATATGCGTTATCTTGAATCTAGTGCGAAATATTGCGATAGGTTGCTTACTAGATTTCGGGGTTTTTCCGACGTAGGGTTCGTTTGGTAGTTGCGAGGTTATATCTAGTGTATTCCTCGTAATTTTTTTGTTGTGTTGCACGATCGGGACGATCGGGGTCCAGACTTGGTGTTTTGTAGTTTAGCGACCCCAATTAGGGTTTTGGTCGGTATCGTGCGCGATAGATGCGCTAAGCGCGCAGTGAAATTTTCCGGGCGTTTTCATCGCGTTTCGTTGTCTTTTCGTCATTATAGGATATTTAGCTTATGTGTTGTATTTATGAAATTTTAGGTTCGCAAGCAGGGATTTCAGGTGTTGCGGACAAGGGGAAGCAGGTGGTCGGATTTTCTTAGCTCGAGACCATCGGTGAGTAGATTTAACATCTACGGAGAAATCGCCCGTATGGCGTTATGCGTCGGGACGAATTTGATATGTTAGGTGCATAGTATTTGCATATTATTTACTTTCATATGAATGTCATTGCATAGCATTATCTGTTGTACTGGACTCATACCTTTAGATATAACACATTACTGACTGTTCATGTTGCACGAGCACTAAATATTATGCTACACCCACATCGTCAGTAATTGCCATGACACGCACAAGCCGATATATATTGTTGACACCTACATACGTGATACGGTAGTGGATAGGAATAGTTGTGGTAGTAGCCCTTATCCCATTGTGCATATGAGATATTGTTGATACTTACATACGTGACATTGCTTTGGGCCGGAATAGTTGAGGTAGTAACACTTATTCCATTTCATGTATACCTTACTATAGCTATATTATATATCATGCACTCATATTGACATGTACACCCACATAGTCTATTATAGTTACATGTATATCATGCACTCATATTGACATTACTCATATTGACATGTACACCCACATAGTCTATTGTAGTTAGATGTATATCATGCACTCATATTGACATGTACACCGCATATTTTCGCTATAGTTGTATGTAGACCAAGTGGTATTGTTTGATATATGATATTGAGTTGTTGATCCTTTGACTTATGACTTGCATCATACATACTATCTTACATGTAGATACTTAAACTTTGCTACAATTACATGTACACCTTATATAATGCTGCATTGTTTTTCGGAGGTTTTGGGAACCGCAAGATATATTCTAAAAAGCTGGATTCATTTAAAGAGCGGTTTTCCCTTTATATGCTCATATTGATATTTTATGTTACATATATCAGTTTTACGTGAATTTTAAGCATTGAGATATGGATTTCATGTGATTATGGATTTGAGGACGGTGGGGGATATTTTCAAGAAAACTTTGTATTGTTGGAAAACCCGGTTTCTCTTGATATGATATTTTAGTGCGTCCACCATGTGATTTCTCGGTTCTGAGATTTGGCTTGTGATACACGATTCGAGGAGCGGGAGGCACCGTCTGCGGGTACATGGTGGACCCGGTATGGTACCCCGGGGCGAGTGGTGATTTCGTGGTGTAGACGATAAGCCTGGCGGTGGGACCACTACCTACCGGTGATTGTATTTGGACTCGGCAGTGATCTTGGGGATACCGACCGGAGTGAGGTATGACATATCGTCAGGGCCAGTCATGGTGACAGCGCCTGAGTTATGAGGATTTACATGTCGATGCTAGACATGAGTTTCATGATGTTTCGAGTGTCGGTGTTTGACACTCAGGTTTTCATGAGACTTACAGGATGTGAGGGCCGATCTGAGGATGCGGTGCCTGAGGAATTGGGATTTGATGTGTTATTGAGGGACACTGGTGTTTTTTCCATGCTGATGATCTTTGCATGAGATTTTATATTATATCATCCCACACTCAGGATTATGTTGATATGCATTGTTTCATGTAGTTATAGTACCCTGATGGTATACCTTTACATGATTGTTGCATATTCACTTATCATACTTATGCTATCGGATTACATGTGATAGATAGATCGTTGTTCGTGCATACTTGCGATTACTGTACGATGTTATTTACTATTCATGAGTTAGAAACTCACCCCCGTTGTGCCACAGTGTTTTACAGGACTTACCCTCTGAGTAGTCGCGGCAGGACGTCTTATCATCTCTACTTTTGCGGATACCGCTACGGTTGGCTGTGAGGCCTTGCTTTTAGGTGGGTTGCGGTTATCTGTTTGTACATTGTATATCTTTTTGTTAGATCTAGTATTCTCCATCTACAACTGTTGTATATGACTTAGAGATGACTTGTGAGGATTCAGTGTTATATTTTGTGGTGACTTTGGGTGCCGTGCTCGTGGGAGCCGGTTTTGTTGAAAAGTTTTACTTCTTTATGCAGTTTTCTTTTATATTTCTTCGCTTCGGCGTCGTATATATGTTGTGGTGGTTGTCTCCGCCGTTGGGCATGATTTGCTCCCATTTGGGATGCTTTTATTATTATCTATGTTGTACCCGTTTTCGGGGTTACTTTTTACAAAGGAGGTGCTGCCGAAATTTTTAAGAACGAAAACTAAACTTAAAGATTTAAAAAAAAAATTTACTTGAAAATTTCCAAATGTTTAAAACTATGTTTTTTTTTTCTGTTGATCCAAGTTTGGGTGGTTTCGATTTCTGGGTTTCGGCTTACTTGAGTTGCGTACGCCTGTAGACATTACGTAGTTTAAGTGCCGGTTACGGGCCAAATTTTGGGTCGTGACACTATACATGAACGACAACTGGGATACGCATATTTACTTACGTTGATGATATGTGATATTATGTGTTTTTGTGATATGTTATATTGGATCGTCGTGTTTGAATAGCCGGGGGTTTTATGTGAGATGATAGTTTTCTTTTTCATTCATATAAAATTCATTGTATGTAATATTCTCTTATTGGGGCACTTCCGGGTAGAGAATGATGTCACCATTGTATATTAATTACTTTTCCGCATTAGGATAGACCCAAGGAGGGGAGCACAAGTAACCGGGTTTTAGGGTCCAGAGGGAGGCCATCTCGAGGAGTCGAGACCGGGTCTCCTAACTCTAGAATTGGTAGGGTTGCTTGCTGCTCTCGTAGGGGTCTAGGGGTGTGGGACTGGCTATTCATTGCGACTGTGGAATCCGTGTTTTATACAGGCTCGTATTAAAAACACGGACCTCCTAATATATCCAATATTTCATATATGTTCTTCTGCTGCAATGTTCTGTGATGAGATCATATTACTGCCTGAGACGAATGTTTATATTATATATATGAGATATATATTATATATATTGTTGATTTCGTTTCATATCTTATGCTTGTGAAGCATGATAAAAATGTGACATCATTAATGAGATTAATGAACTAAAAAGAAACCTAAAGATGTTATAGAAACTTATTTAAAAACTGGTAGCTCTAGTTCTTGTTTTGCTTAGCGGTATTCCTTGTAGAATATCCAGCACCTTATTCGATAAGGAAAGAGCCGAGATCCCTTCCCCGGGAGTGACCACTTTAGTGAAACTAGCAGATTCTATACACTCGGTTTGTCTTTTGATTGCTTCTATAATTTTGCTTTGCACAGCGATATTTGTGAAATATCATGCACCTTAATCGATAAGGAAAGAGCCGAGATCCATTCACCGGGAGTGACCTCTTTAGCAAAACTAGCAAAGGCCTCAAAAACACTCCATTCAAAAATCACTTGATTCTACGATGATATCAAGTTCATTACGCAAAAGGTTTTCTTAAAAAGCTGTCGTAGCCCTCCGTCATTTCAGATAAGTACTTCATAGTATTCGTGCTACGTTTGTTGACCTTAGCCAAGGCGTAGTGTGCGGTAGCTAATTAGTGCTTATCTGCAAAGCATATGATGCGATTGAGTTATGGTAGTCGTGCGAATTTGTTGGCCTTAGCCAAGGGTCGTGCGGGTGGGTTTAATTCAATCGGGAAATGACGGGTTGAACTTGGCTAGCACATATGATTTGTTGACCTTAGCTAAGGCCATAAGTTGCTTGGGGTAAAATACTTTTGGGAATTTCTAGTGTTGAAATTTGCAATGAGATTGCATACCTCCTATGAGATAGTTGGATCCCGATACCCACTACGAGTAAGAGTTACTCCTGGGAGAATTTTACACATTACAATTAGCTGATCAAAGTAGGTGTCTAGAAAGGTGTTAACGGTGTTACGCCCCTGGGAAAACAAGGTTTATTTTAATTAGGTCCGTGCGAAAGCACGGGGAACCTCCCTCAAAGTAACGACACTGGCCTGGCCGAAAGATTGGCGAATTTGTACGGTGTAATTAATCCCGGCTAGTCTTACCTTTTAGGGTTTGAAGGAAGATTTGACTAAAACAGTGGGAGCCATCCTGATTAGATATATTAATAACCAATCTAATCTTGCAAGAGCATACGCTGAGTATTTTCTTCTCTCTCTCTTCAGGTAGCGACCATGTCACGCCTTAATCAAGATAATAATACAGATGTATTGACCGAACCCGCTTGTTATACTGCGCTGGGGAACGTTGGTCCCGCTCCAAATTATAATTATTATAAGACAGAGCAGGAAATTTGGGATTACCAGAATTCCTGTGCCGCCCAACGAAGAAAGTGCATGCTGATGCATCTTCTTCGGCTATGTTCATTACACAGATCTGTTTCTCAGTATCCTTTATGTCCTGGGTATGAGATACCGGATCAGGCCCACATATGTAATATTTTACGTGGGCTACAGAAAGGTAGAGAACTGAGAACGGGTGATAAGTTTCATGAGATAGAAACGGTGCAAGTGTTGTAGCCAAGTCTGTTGGCAGTTATCACCCTGTATTACCAAAATACATTGATTCTGAACGAATGTTATTAGATACCGAACCTGATATACAACATCATATCAGTCTCTTTATTTATTAAAGAAGGATATAATTTTGTATTGTTGGATAATGTTTTGAACATTTCCTATATCAAGAATTGATTGGTTCAGGCACGTTATCTAAAAGCATAGACGTTCTAAATCAAACTACAGTTCTCAACGTTGAGAACACACACAAGAGGAAAATTTCAGAAATGAACATATCATTCTTGAGGTATTGTAGATTAGGTCATATCAATGCGACCCGACTAGCTGAAGTTACTTAAAGATGCATATTTAAATCTGTTTGAATTTACATCTTGTGAAACTTGCCAGTCATGTCACAAAGATGAAATGACCACAACACTGTTTATTGGAAACAGAGAAAGAGTTAGCGAACTTTTGGGATTGATACATGATGATGTATGTAAGGTCCCCAGTCTACACATACCAGGATCAGTTCTTTGTACTTCATTACATTCACTGATTATCTCTCATGATTCGGACATATGTTCCTATTGAAACACAAGTCTTAACCTTTTGAGAAATTCAATGAATATAAGTCAGAAGTAGAGAACCAAAACAGGTATAAGTATTAGGTCCTTTGATGTGATCAGGGAGGAGAATACTTGAGCATGGAGATCCTGGACTATTCTAAAGGAGAATGAGATTATCTCTCAGCATTACTCCTCCGTATACACCACAGCACGTCGGTGTATCGGGGAGGAGCAAATCGCACCCTATGTGATATGGTACGCTCTATGATGAGTACTACTGAGTTTCCTATTTTCTTTTGGGAGTTATGCACTTGAGAAGCTGCATACCTATTGTATAGGGTTCCAATCAAATCAGATGTCTACCACTCCATATGTGATATGGTATAGGAAGAGCCCATCTCTTAAGGATTAAGATTTGGGGTTGACCGGTCTATGTCTAAAAGCAAAATCCGGACAAGCTCGTGGCAATGTCGGTTCTATGGAAGTTTTTTGGATATCCTAAGCATTAGCAAGGGAATATCTTCTATCGAATCGAGGAACAAAAGTTGTTTTATTTCTCGGCATGCCACCTTTTTGAGAAAAAGGGAATTTCTTGTGAATAAATTAGTGGACATGAGGTAAACTGGAAAGAGTTCCAGCTATACAAACTGCAACTGATGATTTGGTAGAACCGGAGGATTCAATAGTTTCCAACGAACTTCAGCCTCTCCGCCTATCGGGTAAGGTTCCTCATCCACCTGAGAGATACTTTGGTTTCTCTATGATAGTGGGAGCGAGGATTGCATCATGAGATGATGACCCAACTTGTTTCGAGTAGGCCATCAAGAGTGAGGACTCTATTAGTATGGCTGGATGCTTAGCGATCTGAGATGGAATCCATATACACCAACAAAGTATGGATTTTGATAGCTTTGTCTGAAGGGTTAAATCCCCGTCAGGAGCAAGTATATCTTGAGAAGATTACTAGGTGTACATGGAAAAGTTGAGACTTTCAAAGCTAAGCTTAAGTCCATCCAGATCCTGTTGGATATATATGCCCTAGAGGCGTTCAATGTATAGGATGCTAGAGATATGTATGTACATGACAGTCTTGATTAATATGATAGTACGCTATTTGGTTTGTCTTTATCTTAACATATGATATATTTAGCGTAGTATTCATATATATATATATATATATAAATACACATGTTGATAAAGCCCATAGGGTGTTTGCCTGACTTCCGGCGTTATGATGGCAGTCATACTAGTGGGAGCTGGATAGTCAATAGGCACATCCTTGTTGGAGATAGTGCCCTAATAGTCAATTATTGGATCACAGGTACATGATTGCAATGATTGCGGAGGACCTATACCGGTATGACAGTCTTACTCGAGATGATAGTATGCTATCTGGTTTGCCTTTATCAGTCGTGTACATGTTCAGGTGACTGATAACATGTTACACTTTGATAGAGCCCTTAGGATCTTGCTTTACCACCAACAGTATGATGGCGATCATATACATGAGAGTTGGGTGGTTTATACGCATATCCTTAATTGTGGTCCCTAGTCTTGGGAGTTTCGAGACAGGGCATCGATACTCCGGAGTAGACTAGTGTGTACAGTCGATACCCCGACGAGGGGCGGTGGCCGGTCTCACAAGCCACTGGTGTCAGTTGGTACACCTAAGATGTATACAGGTGCTCATTGGGTTATGAGTACACCGGACAGGACTCGCCGGGAATCTGCTAGTTAGTATTATATCTACCGTCAGATAGCAGTTCCCTGGTGACATGTGTACAGGTTAGTTCATCGACCTGAGGTCGTCATTTGTCTCGTGTGAGTTCCCACTGTGCTTTGATTTCTACCCTACCACGGCTCAAAGGAGTCGTGCAAACAGGTAGTTTTTGGGTACAGTCCCGAGCCATATGGAGGCACGTGAGCAGATCGGCAGGGGATTCGTCTCTCCCGGTATTGGGGGCGAGGTCGTGTTGTGTCTAGGAGAGCCATTACACAAAGTCCATGGCCATGGCATGAGATTTACTGGTAGGTACTCCGGTAGTATCTCAGGGTGTTATTGGGCTTCACTCCGACACAACTTATACTGCTATTGGGGGTCTGACGTTACTAGCCCCCTAGGCAGATATGCGATACTCATAGACGAACGGACCGGACTGTATATACATTGTCACTGTTAGGCTCAGTAGGGTTTTCCGGATGAGTGCACTCATCGGCATCCCTTGAGGTCAGTCCATGGGCAGCCGTTACGCATTGCTAGTGCCGCTCACGGTTTGTGGTTAAACCCACTGCCAGGGTACTGACGAGTCATTAGAGTTCCCCACAGACAGTTTCCCAAGTTCGGGCGAAACGTTGTACAGGCCGTATGGTTTTATGGCAGGGTTCGGAAAATGCACGTGCGTTTACGCACGTGTCGGTTTTCGGGCAGATGATACTGGTCGGCTTTGGTTTAAGCCGGATCTGAGTATTATATTGAGTAGGTATAATATCTTTGTCTCGGTTGCATTTGTATTCGGTCGTAATACAAATGCGGGTATATTTATACAGTTTCGGGGTTATCCTGAAAGTCGTTTCAGGATCACTTTTGGAAGTTGCCAGTTTCCAGTTTTCTATCAGCCGTCTTTTAACATTCGGTTAAAGACGGATTTATCTTTTCTTCAGTTGAGGTGAGTCATCATTCTAGAAGCTTCTAGAAGTGGTGATGAGGCTAGTGAGTCATTAGTGCATTAATGGTGTCATTAATGCAATGATGACTAAGGGTTTTTAGGTTCATTGTTTCTAATGACTCATGGTTTTGCATTTATTGTATTCATACATGATATTTTCTTAAGGTCACCCTCTTTGCTCCTACGGTCACCTCCTCCTCCATATAAGAGGCCGGCCCCCTCTCTCTCCTCACACACTCTCTCACTTGAGTTTTTCATGGTTGTAAAAAGATATGATAGTATTTGGGGTGCATGGAATTTTACAGTTCATTTCATTCCATCACCCAATTCCCTCGGCAACTTCATTAACCGATCGTCCACGGACTTGGACGAAGTGAGACAAAGTCATCTACTTATTCTCTACATCATTCTTGGTCGTCTCTTTTAGCAAACTTGACGATCGAGTTGCCTCAAGTCAGAGGCGGGAGCCCGTTTAAAGAATCGTCGATGTGGTGCCACCTCGACGAGGATATCGGAGATCGACGAGATCGGAGAAGCCGCAATGGAGCGTGGGATGATGGTTGAAGAACGAAGGACTCGGATCGTTCGGTATAACCTTTCTACACTCTTTACTGTTTGTTAGTTTAGCAATAATGGCAGATCCGGGTTAAAGTATACGATAGCGCCAGTTAAAAAGTTTTTGTTCCGCATTTGGCGTCTGTAGACTGCCGGGGCGCTAGCGTAGACTTACAGTGGTATCAGAGCCTAACCATTTTGCTATGCTAAGTTTTGCTAACGCGTTTAAAATATCGATCGAACCGGAAATCGAAAACTATAAAATTTCAATTTGACAGTTTCTGTTGATTTTAAATGGCCTCCTAAAATTTTTCTACACATCTCAGAATACTGTGCAGGCTTTTCTAAGAACCACGACAAAATTTGGGCACGTGACTCCACCAAACCGCCGCGGAAACGCAGTCAAACCCATGGTTTGACCGCGCATCCGCGGCCACGTGGTGAGCTCGTGCTCCCAAATTTTTTCAGTGGGTTCTTCTCTGGAATTTGTGGTTTTTGGTAAATATCGTTTTGGCCCAGATTTTGTTACTGTTCACCAGTAAGTCGTGGGGCCCACTTTTTGATATTTGGTCGATCGAAATTTAAACATGTTAGTTTACAGTGCTCACATTATATCTCCGACCGGGAATGTCATTTGATCGGTAGACCGCGTCTGATTGCTATAGTTCTTTTAGACGGGTTTGCGAACGTGACATTCACGTTGATGTTCTGTGTTGTGCTGTGATGTTGCGGATTTGTCGTGGTGGATAGCAGTGTGCAATGGTAGTACAGGTTGAGTTTATTTGTACATTTGATTTTGCGGGACGAGCGTCCAACTTGTGGACAGCCGTCACTGCCTGTTGTATAATATTCTTTTGGGGCACGACCAGGTTGCGGTCGATGTACCTATTGTACTATTTTTCATTACTGTACTAGGTTTTGCCCCGCGACGGAGTGCACGGATAGCCGGGTTCTGGGGGGCAACGGGTCCGCATCTCATGGCTTTGAGAGGCAGAGGGGTCCCACTCTAGAATTGGCAGACTATTTGCCGCACTCGTAGGGGGTACAGGTTGACCCAAGGAGGGGTGCCCAAGCTTACCGGATTCCGTGAAGTGCTGGGTGGTCCATTCACTATGCTGTAGGGGGCTGCCTCGCTTCAGGTTTTGGCGGGTAACTTGCCGCACCCGTAGGGGTCTAGGTTTCATTGCACAGGCTATCCACACGACATGGGAACGTCGAGTTTCAGCAGCGGCTCTGTGAAACTCGGGGATCCCAGATATCTGTATTGTTCTGTGTTGCTTATTACTTTTCTCTAATGTTGCATATTATCACGCCTGGAGCGATTATTGTATATTAGTTTATATACTATTAGATGTTGTATATGTTTTACACCCGTGCTAGTCCAGTCCCCGCTCTGTCGTTAGTTAAGTAACCTAACGAGTGATGACGGGACCCAGTGACGAATGCGGATGGCATATACGTACATTTTATTTTCGTTCTTTTCTGGTGTGATAATTGATGGGACTGCATTGATTTTGATCAATGCAAAGTAAAACAAACCTGTTTGCAGTTGTTGGAACAAATTTACAAAGTGTTGTTATAAAGACGTTTCCTTTTGTTATGCATAGCGGTATTCAGTGGAATATCCTGCACCTCATTCGACTGGGCAAGGGCTGATATCCCTTCACCGGGACTGACCCTTTGGGCAGAAGTTTGCGTCAGCGTAATAACTTCACTATAATCGATTACAAGTTGCTTTGCATAGCGGTATTCAGTGGAATATCCTGCACCTCATTCCACGAGGAAAGAGCCGAGATCCCTTTACCGGGAGTGACCTCTTTAGCAATAGGTTTTCGCCACTATATTTTAAAAAGCTATCAGGTTCCTTCAGCGATATCAAGTTCACTACGTTAAAGGTTTTTCGCCAAAAACCAGCCGTAGCCCCCCGTCACTTCTTTTGGGTATTTAGTAGTATTCAAGCTATGCATTTTAGCCAAAGTTAAGGCATAGTGTTTGGTAGCTTCTGGGTATTCAATTGTTGCATAGATAGATGAGTTAGTTTGGGACAGTCGTTCTGCCGATTGGCCAAAGTCAGGGGCATGTGCGGGTGGGTTCAAATTGACAAGATAGTGACGGGTAGAACTTGGCATGTGACTTATGACACTTTGACCAAAGCCAAGGTTATAAGAGCATGGGGCAAAAATCATATCGGGAGTTTCTAAAGAAACTGAAACTTGCCAAGTATGCGCATACCATCTGGAGTGTGAGTAACGTGGATGCATTCCATTACGTTATCATGCGATGAGAGTTGTATCCCGATTCCCACTGATGAGTTGGTTTACTCTTCGGGTGATCCCGATTGATTCTTCTTTAGGTTTGGAGGAGAATTTGACAGGACAGTGGGAGGTTTCCGGATTAGATAAAGTGATGACCATTCTGATCTAGGTTAGAGTGCACGCAGAGTGTTTCTTTTCTCTCTCTCTTTGGCAGCGACCTTTGACCGACCCTAGACTATGACTCAGTGACCAGGTTGACCGAACCTTCTTAAAATACTGGCTTTTAGATTGTCTATGTTGCATAAGTCATTGCCACTCCTTCTTTTACCCTTTGAATTTCTCAGAACACCCGTATTACTACGGATATCCACTTCCATTGGATAGATCCATCGTATGGTTATATACGAACTTGAAGGGACTTCTTCGAGGATGGATCCAGGTTCAGGAGAAATAGAATTGGTTTATTCAGTTGTCTTTTATTATCACCTTCTCTCAGGTTGCGAGGGCTCCTTGGTTTAGGAGAGTACACCTATTACGCTTATTCGATACTCTTATTCCAAACCATAGGCTGGTGCCGAAAGGTAGGGAATGAAGAAAACCAATTAGCCTAAGTAGGGTGTGCAGAAGGTAATATGTAAAGACAAAATAAAGGGATTAGAAAGAGGGCAAAGTAAATTGCGACTGATATCATTCACGACCAAAACCGCGTACTTCATAGCCGCTGCTATTTCGCTTTTAAAAGAATAAGGTATTATTCAGTTGTCTTTTATCGTCACCTTCTCTCGAGATGCGAGTACTCCTTAGTTTAGGAGGGTACACCTATTATGCTTACTGGATAGTCTTCTTCCGAACCATAGGCTGGTGCCGAACGGTAGGGAAGGTAGAAAACCATTTAGCCTAACGAAGGTGTACAGAAGGTAACGACTAAAGAAAAATAAAGGGATATGGAGAGATGGCAATAAAATATACGGTTGAAGTCATGAATTGGATTATGGAAGAGGCATTGCTATGAATACCAGGATACCCCTACGAAACATTTTCATGTTTCAGTGCATTGTTAAAGAAAAACTGTTTTCCCGATTAGACACTTACTCCAAGGGCATGTATTTACCAGGTTTCATTCTCATATCTGTATGGTTTTACAGATGATGATTGGGAGTAAGATATTGGGAATTAGGTGATCATACTCATTATATCGGAATTCGTTGTAATTGGTGATATTTGAGGAAATCACCAGGGTACAGTTTTCAACCTACGACGCACAGGTTTTGAGTTGTTTAACTCAGCGAACTTATACAGAGTATTGTATGTTGTCCAAGTATCCATCAGGACAAAGGGGTAGGTCCTCGTACAATGTTCTGTTTACTTATAACTTCTCTAGTATTTAGACGAGTGTTTCGTAGAAATACAAGGTCTAAGTTTTGAGAAGTTGTGGGTATAAGAATAAAGTAGAGAACCAGGTATCACAAGTATCGAGATTCTTCAAAGAGATCGAAGATGTAGATTCTTGTGATTGGTATTCAGATGATAGTGATGGTTTTGAGAAACGTGTTTCTCTTCCAGGTTACTCATAATTGGATGGATTCCTAAGTTGAGTAATGCTGATTAGCCTTTTTCCATTAAGATGATATGCACTGGAGACAGCTGCATGATTTGAATATGGTTCCAATTAAATTAGTGCCAAAGTTTTTGTATTGGATATAGAATAGTTCGTACCTTAAAAGATATTAAGGTACGGGGAGTTGTCCAGCTTATGCTTAAAACCAGACTCTGGATAACTCAGGGCACGTTTCTGTAGTGGCTGTTTGTGAGTTGACCCTGGCTATGACGATGGTTGATATTCTACCATTTGGAAGATCAATAGTGATATTGTTCTTGACTCGCCACAGTTTTAGTAAAATGGATCTTTTTCAGAAAACAGTAGTGGGAGTATGGTAGAACTGGAAGTGATTCCAGAACCGTGAACGATTACGGAAAATTTAATAGGACCTATACATTCAATTAGGTTTGACATTCCAAATAGCCACTCCGCAGGTATGGTAGGTAACCTCAGACACCCGAGAGGTAATCCAGCAGCCTCAAGGACGGTGATAGGGAGGTTCTTATCTACCCAGACTTGACACTACTGTTGTTCCAGGCTATGAGACCCGGTAGGAGGGTTGTCGTAGTCAGTAGGAGCATCGGAAGCATAGTGGGCAGGTAGCTTATATCTATTTATAGACTTGAGCAGTTATAGCGGAGATAGATCATCTATTTTTGATGTGACAGTCATGGGTTTGACTTCAATCAGAATAAGGGATGGATCTATTAAGAAGGTAGTAGGGTGTGATGTCATGGTTTTTGGATGACATACACAGAGTAGGAAGTAAAATTCCTATACTACGATCGGTGGTACTGTGGTCGTCACACAGTTGTTTCTCCAGACAGGATATGGATATAATATTTGACATTATGGTTTCTAGATCTATGGTTTTAGATCTGGATTTGGGTAGTTTCCCAATGTGGGTACTTTGACAGATATTCTGATGGTTTTTGGAATAGTTTACTCCTAGCAAGGTGGTGTACCTGCAGGTGATGGAGTCACCCTCTCTAAAGATGTCTTACAGACTAAAGGGGAGAGGGATGTGCATGATTGACAGATCACTTGCTTAGGCAATTGAGTCAATCATGAGATGTCAAGTACCACACCAGATGTTGTTTTTGCACTAGATGCAATAAGTTTGTATTAATCCAATCCTGGAGAAACATGAGGAAGCAGTTTTAGAACATAAGTGCATGTTCTACGGATTTGATGACGGCAGCCTCTTTCGGGAGACGGTTATCATTCCAGGCTTCAAAGGTGACATGGTTGACAGAGTGATTGTCAGAGTTATAGTTTTTCCCTCTGACGAAGAGGGACAATATTGTGGACAGGTGGTCCAAGAGGATACTGTGGGTGGCCTGGTGCCGGATACTGATTAGGTTCAGTGATCGATACAGTCTAAGAAGTTTGGATTTGGAGTTCATTTATGAACCAGGTCCCATCAGATATCCAGACATATTCTAAGACAGGTATTACTCGATTCGGGAGATAGCTTTCTCTGCGAACTTGAGATTTAGAGAGACATAGAAAGAAACATCTAGACGGATCCACTCACTAAGGCTATTTCTCGAACACAATAGTTTTACAAACGGGCTTTGTGATACTGATTAGTAGAGGAGTTGGATGTTCGGTTTCACACGGGCTGTGAGTAGTCGACATCGCAATAATTAGCCTTGAGTGCAAGTGGGAGATTGTTGGAGATAGTGCCCTCATAGTCAATTATTGGATCACAGGTACGTGATTGCAATGATTGCGGAGGACCTATACCGGTATGACAGTCTTACTCGAGATGATAGTATGCTATCTGGTTTGCCTTTATCAGTCGTGTACATGTTCAGGTGACTGATTACATGTTACACTTTGATAGAGCACTTAGGATCTTGCTTTACCACCAACAGTATGATGGCGATCAGATAAGTGAGAGTTGGGTGGTTTATACGCATATCCTTAATTGTGGTCCCTAGTCGTGGGAGTTTCGAGACAGGGCATCGATACTCCGGAGTAGACTAGTGTGTACAGTCGAGACCCCGACGAGGGGCGGTGGCCGGTCTCACAAGCCACTGGTGTCAGTTGGTACACCTAAGATGTATACAGGTGCTCATTGGGTTATGAGTACACCGGACAGGACTCGCCGGGAATCTGCTAGTTAGTATTATATCTACCGTCAGATAGCAGTTCCCTGGTGACATGTGTACAGGTTAGTTCATCGACCTGAGGTCGTCATTTGTCTCGTGTGAGTTCCCACTGTGCTTTGATTTCTACCCTACCACGGCTCAAAGGAGTCGTGCAAACAGGTAGTTTTTGGGTACAGTCCCGAGCCATATGGAGGCACGTGAGCGGATCGGCAGGGGATTCATCTCTCCCGGTATTGGGGGCGAGGTCGCGCTGTATCTAGGAGAGCCATTACACAAAGTCCATGGCCATGGCAGGAGATTTACTGGTAGGTACTCCAGTAGTATCTCAGGGTGTTATTGGGCTTTACTCCGATACGACTTATACTGCTATTGGAGGTCTGACGTTACTAGCCCCCTAGGCAGATATGCGATACTCATAGACGAACGGACCGGACTGTATATACATTGTCACTGTTAGGCTCAGTAGGGTTTTCCGGATGGGTGCGCTCATCGGCATCCCTTGAGGTCAGTCCATGGGCAGCCGTTACGCATTGCTAGTGCCGCTGACGGTTTGTGGTTAAACCCACTGCCAGGGTACTGACGAGTCATTAGAGTTCCCCACAGACAGTTTCCCAAGTTCGGGCGAAACGTTGTAGAGGCCGTATGGTTTTATGGCAGGGTTCGGAAAATGCACGTGCGTTTACGCACGTGTCGGTTTTCGGGCAGATGATACTGGTCGGCTTTGGTTTAAGACGGATCCGAGTATTATATTGAGTAGGTATAATGTCTTTGTCTCAGTTGCATTTGTATTCGGTCGTAATACAAATGCGGGTATATTTATACAGTTTCGGGGTTATCCTGAAAGTCGTTTCAGGATCACTTTTGGAAGTTGCCAGTTTCCAGTTTTCTATCAGCCGTCCTTTAACATTCGGTTAAAGACGGATTTATCTTTTCTTCAGTTGAGGTGAGTCATCATTCTAGAAGCTTCTAGAAGTGGTGATGAGGCTAGTGAGTCATTAGTGCATTAATGGTGTCATTAATGCAATGATGACTAAGGGTTTTTAGGTTCATTGTTTCTAATGACTCATGGTTTTGCATTTATTGTATTCATACATGATATTTTCTTAAGGTCACCCTCTTTGCTCCTACGGTCACCTCCTCCTCCATATAAGAGGTCGGCCCCCTCTCTCTCCTCACACACTCTCTCACTTGAGTTTTTCATGGTTGTAAAAAGATATGATAGTATTTGGGGTGCATGGAATTTTACAGTTCATTTCATTCCATCACCCAATTCCCTCGGCAACTTCATTAACCGATCGTCCACGGACTTGGACGAAGTGAGACAAAGTCATCTACTCATTCTCTACATCATTCTTGGTCGTCTCTTTTAGCAAACTTGACGATCGAGTTGCCTCAAGTCAGAGGCGGGAGCCCGTTTAAAGAATCGTCGATGTGGTGCCACCTCGACGAGGATATCGGAGATCGACGAGACCGGAGCAGCCGCAACGGAGCGTGGGATGATGGTTGAAGAATGAAGGACTCGGATCGTTCGGTATAACCTTTCTACACTCTTTACAGTTTGTTAGTTTAGCAATAATGGCAGATCCGGGTTAAAGTATACGATAGCGCCAGTTAAAAAGTTTTTGTTCCGCATTTGGCGTCTGTAGACTGCCGGGGCGCTAGCGTTGACTTACAATCCTTTGATGTCCCTGGTCGCAGGAGTATCGAGACTGGGCATTGATACTCCAGAGTAGACTGGTGTATACATATCTAGACCCCGAGGAGGGGCGATGGATTGGTCCCGCATCCATTGGTGGAGTGCACCTAAGATTGTATACAGATGCTCACTGGGTGTGAGTACACCGGACAGGACTCGCCGAGAACTGACTGGATGGTATTTATACCTAACGTCAGATAGCAGTTCTCAGGTGACATGTGTGCAGATAGTCCGTTGACTTAAAGTCGTCATTTGTCTCGTGTGAGTTCCTACTGTGCTTTGATTACTACCCTACCACGGTTCAAAGGAGTCATGCAAATAGGTTTTAGTTGGGCACAGTCCCGAGCCACGTGGAGGCAGTGAGTGACTGTTTGGGAGTCGTCTCTCCCGGTATAGGGAGTTGATATTGTACAGTGATCGGTTGGTCATTACCATAAGTCCCTGGCCAGGGCTGATTGAGAATTACTGATAGATTGATCAGTAGATTCTCGGATGGTGATAGAGCCATACCGACACGACTTGTACGGTTATTAGGGGTCTGACGTTTACCACCTCCCAAGACCATATATGCGATACTCTTAGACGAACAGACCGGACTGCTCGGATATTGTCACATAGAGGCTCAGTAGGAGTTCGGATGGGTATCCTCATCGGCCTTCTTATCGACATCTACCTGGGGACCGTTACATACAGCTAGTGCCGCTTGCGGTCTATGGTTAACCTACTGCCAGCGTAGTAGTCGAGTCTTTAGAGTCCCACACAGAGTTTTCCCAACTAGAGGCGAAACCATATAGAGGTCGCACGGTTTTACGACAAAGGGTTCGGACGAATACGTGTTTAAACGCACGTACGACATTCGGACTGTTTTTACTAGACGGCTTTGGTTTAAGCCAGATTCTAGTATCAGGTTATTGGATTTATACAGTCTAAAGTTTTTCCGTGTTTTCACGGATGAGAGGGGCATTCTCGTAATTTACGGGAAGCTTCTAGAATCATGGTGACTTGAGGGGTTTAGGTGGCATTGTCATTAATGTAATTGTGACTCATTATGAATGATTCACTATGTCATTAATGCATTGTTAAATGCTTAATGACTCACATAGTGAATCACTCATATATATTTATGAAGCATGATGAATAATCATTTATTATTCATTTTATTGAATTATTCTTCATGCTTGATATATTAAGTGAGAAGCAATTTCATTTTATAATGCTAGTTCATCTTCTCTCTCCTCAAGCTCTCTCTTTCTTCAAGCTCTAATCCTACCACTCATGAGTTGAGTACAAGGGTTAGAAAAGACTAAACATCCCATAACCTAACTCTATATGACCTAAGTCCCTTTGGTTAGCAACTAGAGAAACTTAGTTACCTCAAGTCTTGAGGTGAAGCTTGGATTAGGGTTCTCGGGTGGATCATCTACCACTTGGAGGAGGCTGAGGTGGACGAAGAGATCGTAAAGACGAAAGACACATATCACTAGGTATAATCTCTTTACATAGTAGTTTAGAACTTCTATGGTAGATGTTAATTATCGTTTAGCAAAGATCTTCGGTTAGTCGATGTATGCTTCAAGAACAAGATCGTTTTTCATATTTCCGCCTCCCTGCTACTCGTGGGGTGTTGCACATCGACTTACAGATCCTACTTGGCATTGCTACATACCATGATTACGATATCTGGCGGTTGGGTGTCAGGACAGCTTTTCTAAATAGTGATTTAGAAGAGAGCGTCTATAAGTACACAGCCAGAGGGCTTCGTAGACAGTGGAAGCAGCGGAAACGTGCGCAGGTTGTTTTATGGGATAAATAAGGCATCGCGGAGTTGGAACATCTGTTTTGAGGTGGTAGTCAAAATGTTTGACTTCATCAAAATGGTAGATGAACCTTGTATATACAAAAAGGGTAGTAGGGAGTATGGTGGTGATCCTCGTATAGTACGTAGATGACATACTCTTGATAGGGAAGGAGTTTCCTATACTACGCTCGGTCAATCTCCTCTTATCATAAGGATTCTCCATATAGGATCAATGCGATACCTCCAGAATCCTGGATTTTGGGTCTATGAGATAGATCTAAATGGATGTTAGGATTCTCGCTAGGTGTAGTGAGGTGGTATCAATCGATCCTGGGAAGAATCACTGGAATGGTTCCAGGGTGGTAAGGTAGACTGAATGTCAGTCACAGGCATTGTCTTTACCCTCAGTGGAGGGAGGTATGTTGGAAGAGTTCCAAGTTAGATACCGTGACATACTAGACGATTAAAGGCTAGATACATCGTTACCAAGGATGCTACCAAAGAGGTAGTCTGGATATATATTATAGTTCATGAGATGAACTTCGTTCCTGCCATTGTGTGACAATGGAGTTGTAGCTTATGCCTAGGAACCCCCGTCCCATATGTGATCCAGACATATTCTTAGGCAGTATCACTTGATCATGGAGATGGTTGATCTCCAGGGAGATCAAGGTTAAGAGAGTAGACAAAGAGGAAAACTGCGCGGATCCACTCACAAAGGCCTATTTCCCAGTACAGACTTTTTTGGGATGGTAGAGTATGAGATACTTCAACCACAGCTGGTTGTTGGGTATGTGATACCACAATATATGGCCCTAGTACAAGTGGGAGATTGTTAGTTATATGTATGCCCTAAAGGCCATTATTGTACATACGATGTATATTGTAGTGAATGCTTGGACATATATAGGTAGGACTTTCTTGCTCGAAATGATAGTATGCTATCTGGTTGCTCTTTATCTTAACATGTACTCTGATTGTCTCTATGTTACATGTTGATAAAGCCCTTAGGATGAGTACTTGACTACCAGGACTATGATGCAGATCATACTAGTGGGGACAGTATAGTCGCTAAGTACATCCTTCAAAAGTTCCTAGTCGTAGGTGTATCGAGACAGGGCATCGATATACTAGAGTAGACTAGCGTATGCTTCTCGACCCATACAGATGAGCGATGGATGATCCCATATCCATTGGTGTTTGAGATCATAGATAGTATGCGGGTGCTCAGTGGAGACTGGGTACACTGGACGGACTCGCCGAGAACTCCAAGATGGTATTATACCTCACGTCAGATGGCAGTTCTCTGGTGACACTGGTACAGGTTAGTCTGTAGACCCGAGATCAACATAGAGTCTTGTGTGATTCCCACTGTGCTTTGATTTCCATCATACCACGTCCAAGAGAGCGTGCATAATGGTGGCTTTTGGGTACAGTTCCGAATAACATGGAGGCAATGAGCGATAGGAGGGGTTTCGTCTCTCCCGGTATAGGGAGTTGATGTTGCGCGGTGCTCGATTGGTCATAACTGGAAATCCCTGGCCAGGGTTGCTGAGATTTACTGGTAAGTGTTATCAGTAGTTTCTCGAACTGTTATGGACCTCATATCAACACGACTTATCAAGCTACTGGGGTCTGACGTTTACCACCCCTAGGCGAGATATGCGGCATATCATACGAAGAGACCGGACTGTACGGGAGTGTTACTGATTGGATTCGCAGGAGAATGTACAGGCTTGCTTGTTGATCTTCTGATCGCTCAATACCTGGGTGGCTGTTACGTTTAGCTGACCGCTTGCAGCTTGTGGGTGTTTGATATGATCATCACCTACTGTCGGCGTATTGACGATTCTTTAGAGTCATACACAGAGGTTTCCTGGATCAGGCAAAATGGAGTAGGAGCACATATGTGATATGTGCTGGTCCGAGAAAAATACGTGTATGTGATACCGTATTAGATTCTCGCGATATGTGATATCGGCCGGGTATATGTGATATAGCCGGGTCATCGGATCAAGTGTTGATTCGATGTACTGATACAGATTATATTAGTCGGTTATTTATGAAATAACCGGATTATCGGATCAAGTGTTGATTCGATAATTTAATGTATAATTATATATTTGATATATTATATTACATTAACAAATATTAGCTCACTTAAAGATTCTTTTTCTCACTTGGATAATATATTGATATATATGTGATATATGTTAATTGTATTATTTTATTTTGTTACAATAAATATTGTATATGTGATATATAATATTGTAATATGTTATGGTTACAAATGCAACATGTTTTGTGGAGTTTAAATGTGGTTAGGGTTTGGATTAGGGTTAAGCTTGCATGAAGCTTTCAAGAAGCTTCTTGAAGCTTTGAATTTGACTATGATATTTTGTGTAGATATTTCTTAACCCAACCCAGACCCTTTACCATCGTTAGTTCTCTACAAGGGTTAAGTCTTCATTCTTAACCAATGGTTGCAATTCTAACCATACACAAGTTATCATTATTCATCACAAATAGATTTCTTCTTCTTCTTCCTCTTGAAAAAGGTTTCTAGCTTTTTGACATGTGATGAAATCAAGAGTGAAATTGAAAACAAAAGAGAGCTAAATTCCTACTTCATCATCCTCATCCATTCTAGCCACTTAGATTAGGGTGTTTGCTTTGTTAATACTTTATTAGTGAAGCAAGAGCTTGGGTTTGAGATTCTTCAAGGTAGATCATCTTGGATTCGTGAAGTCTTCAAGCAAGGGTGCATCGTTCACTTCATGGAGCCTCACTAGAGTCCGGGTACTTGATGATCGCAGCGAAGGGACCTCAACACGGAGCTTATGAAGTGAAGGAACGGACTACAAAGGTTATAATCCCTAACTCTTAGAAGTAAAGTTGTTTACTTGCTATGTTTTCCCTAAGTCTCTAGCAACGATCCTTACTTTAGGTTGTTCGGCACTTGAAAAATTTGATTTTGGCATGGTTGATGTCTTGTAGAGCCTTGTTCTAGTGCCTAGTAACCTTACATTTTAACCCTTCAGGTGCAACATTCAAAGTCATACTTTGTTGGTGTATATGGATTCCATCTTTGATCGCATAGCATCCAGCCACTTCACAGAGTCCCCACTCATGATGACCTGCCCGAACCTGGTTGGGTCATCATCTACCATGATGCAATCCTCGCTCCCACCGTCACCGAGGAAACCGTAGTATCTCTTAGGTGGATGAGGAACCCTACCAGATTCGCGGAGAGGCTGAGGTTCATTGGAGACTATTGAATCCTTTGGTTTCACTAAATCATCAGCTGTTAGTTTGTCTAGCTTGAACTCCTTCCAGTTCTACCTCATGAACATTAATTTCTTCACAAGAAATTCCTTTTCTAAAAAGGTGGCATGCTGAGAAACAAAACACGTTTTGCTCCTCAGTTTGGTAGAAGATATACCCTCGCGAATGTTCGGGATATCCAACAAACTTATACAGAACTGACCTTGCCTCGAGCTTGTCTGGATTTTTCTTTTCAACATAGGCCGGACAACCCTATATCTCAACTCGTTTAAGACATGGTCTCTTCCCATTCCATATCTCATATGGAGTGGTAGGCACAGATTTGGATGTAACCCCATTCAATAGGTATGCAGCTTCTCAAGTGCACAACTCCAAAAGGAAATAGGGAACTCAGCAGTACTCATCATAGAGCGCACCATATCTCATAGGGTGCGATTGCTCCACCCCGATATACCGTTGTGCTGTGGTGTATACGGAGGAGTATGATGAGAGAGAATCTTATTGTCTTTTAAATAATCTGGGAACTCCATGCACATGTATTCTCCTCCTCGATCACATCAAAGGACTTTAATACTTCTACATGTCTGGTTCTCAATTCAAGCTTATATTCCTTGAATTTCTCAAAAGCTTCATACTCGTGTTTCAACATGAACACATGTCCGAATCTTGAGAGATCATCGATGAATATAATGAACTACAAAGAACCAACCCTGGCATGTGTAGACATAGGACCGTATACATCATCATGTATCTGTCCCAAGAGTTCAGCAACTCTATCCAGTAAACGGAGTATTGGTCATTTTACCTTTGAGACAAGAATGACAAGTATCATAAGATGAAAATTCGAACGGATTCAAATATTCATCCTTTTGTAACTTAGTTAGTCGTGTTGCATCGATATGACCTAGCCTACAATGCCACAAGAAGGATTCATTCATTTCTGAACTACTCCTCTTGTGTGTGTTCTATATACTTTGAACTGTGGTTTGATTTAGAACGTATATGCTATTTCATAACGTGCATGATTCAATCAACTCTTGATTAAGGAAAATGTTCACAACATTATCCTCCAATACAGAATTATATCCATCTTTAACTTAATAAAGAAACTGATGTAATGCTGTATATCAGGTTCGGCATGTAATAACATTTGTTCAGAATCAATGTATTTACCATTTGGTAATACAAGGTGATATTTGCCAACTGGTTTGGCTGCAACACTTCCACCATTTTCTACTCTAGAGAATGATCACCTTTTCTCAGTTGTCTACCTTTCTTTAGCCCACATAACATCTTACATATGTTGGATCCTGTTCCAGTATCTCATACCCTGGACGTAGAGTGTACTGAGAAACTGTTCTCGGTAAAAAACACACCCAATGAATATGCATCAACATTCTTATTCCTCGTTTGGGTAGCGTGGGAATCCGGATTTCTCCCTATTTCCTGCTCGGACTTATAAAAATTATAAGATAGAACCAACGTTCCCCAGCTCAGTATAATAAGAAGGTTTGGTCAATGCATCCATATTATTATCTTGATTAAGGCGTGACATAGTGGCTACCAGGAGAGAGAGAGAGAGAGAGAAGAAAACACTCTGCGTGCGCTCTTGCAAGATTAGATTGGTTTTTATTTTATCTAATCAGGATGGATCCCACTGTTTTTATCAAATCATCCTTCAAACCCTAAAAGGTAAGACTAGCCGGGATTAACTACACCCTACAAGTTCGCCAATCTTTCGGCCAGGCCAGTGTCGGTACTTTGAGGAAGGTTCCCCGTGCTTTCGCACGGACCATATTAAAATAAACATCGTTTTCCCAAGGACATAACCCCGTTAACACCTTTCTGGACACCTACTTTGATCTGCTAATTGTAATGTCCAAAACTCTCACAGGAGTAACTCATACTCGCAGTGGGTATCGGGATCCAACTATCTCATAGAAGGTATGTAATCTCCTTGCAAATTTCAACACTTGAAATTCCCGATAATATTTTGCCCCTAGCAACTTATGACCTTGGCTATGGTCAACAAATCAAAAGCGCTAACCAAGTTCAACCCGTCATTTTATGATTGAATTAAACCCACCCGTACGACCCTTGGCTAAGGTCAACAAAGCCGTACGACTACCTTATCTCAATCGCATCATATGCTGTAGATAAGCACTAATTAGCAACCGTACACTACGCCTTGGCTAAGGTCAACAAACGCAGCACGAATACTAAAAAGTACTTATCTGAAATGACGGAGGGCTACGGTGTAGGGCTCCTAGGCACTCAAGTGAGGTCTCACAAGGCATCGATCATGCCAAATTCAAAAATCTAGTGCCGAGAAACCCTAATGTACGGATCGTTTGCTAAATTTCTAGGCGAAACACTAACTAGTTAACACTTAACTATGGGAATACGGAAATACAACCTTTGTAGATCCGTTTGTCCACCTCCATAGCTCCGCAACGAAGTGCCTTCGCTGTCCAAGTGAACTCCCGGGCTCTAGCGTCGGCTTCGTCGAAGAATGGGCAAGCTAGGTCGTCGATGTCCATGCCGAAGATGATCTACGTCGAGGCATCGCTCAATCAAGCTCCGACTTCACCAAGTCAAGAAACTTGTGAAGTAAACACACTCTACTACTTGGCAAGAGTTAGAGGATGAAGAAATAGGAAGTGGGTAGACTTTAGATTTGGATTTCTCACTCATTTCCATCAATCACCATTGATGGACCTTGCTTTCTTCACTTGTTGAAGTGAAGAAGAAGATGAAGTAGAATATGATAAGTATTATGATAAGAATTAAAGAATAAATAAAAATCCATTCTTATCATAATTCTCACCATGGTTAGGTGTAGAGAATTAACTTGAGTTAATAGAATTGGTTAGGGTTAAGCATGAGACAAAATGGTGACTAAGTCAAAAGTTCATGAAGCTTCATGAAAGAAAACAAAAGAAGCCACCATTCTATTTTATGCAATTTATTTTCCAAAAATAAAAACAAATGAATAAATGAATAATCAAATAAAAACCCTAACCTTTTCTTTAACCAAGGTTCAATTCTTTACACAAACCCTAATTTGCATGCATCATCAAATATGATACAAACAAGTGCACAAAATCATATCGCATATGCAATGCGCACATCCGAGCGAGAAAATCCATTTAAAGTAAACCAGTACTAGTTAATGCAAAGTAATATATCAAATATATAATTATGCATTAAATCATTAAATCAACACTTGATTCAATAATCCGGTCATGTCGCACATAACCGACTGGTATCATCAGTAACAACTTATCGAATCAACACTTGATCCGATAACTCGGCTATATCGCATATAACCGATCAATGTCACATCGCGAGAATCGAATACAGTATCACATACTGGTATTATTCTCGGTCACGCACATATCTCATATGCGCTCCTATTTCGTTTCGCTTGAGCCAGGAAACCTCTGTGTAGGACTCTAAAGACTCATCAATACGCCGGCAGCAGATGATGATCATATCAAGCATCCACAAGCCGCAAGCGGTCTGCTAAACGTAACGGCCACCCGGGTATTGAGCGATCAGAAGATCGACGAGCAAGCCCGCTCACACTCCAGTGAATCCAACCAGTAACACTACCGTACAGTCCGGTCTGATCGTCTGATATGTCGCATATCTTGCCTAGGGGTGGTAAACGTCAGACCCCAATAGCTCGATAAGTCGTGTCGATATGAGGTCTATAACAATTCGAGAAACTACTGGTAACACTTACCAGTAAATCTCAGCAACCCTGGCCAGGGATTTCCTGTTATAGCCAATCGAACACAGCGCAACATCTACCCCCTATACCGGGAGAGACGAATCCCCTCTTATCGCTCATTGCCTCAATGTGACTCGGGACTGTACCCAAAAACCACCGTTTTGCACGCCCTCTTGGACATGGTAAGATGGAAATCAAAGCACAGTGGGAACCACACAAGACTCTATGACGATCTCGGGTCAACAGACTACTCTGTACCAGTGTCACCAGAGAACTGCCATCTGACGTGAGGTATAATACCATCTGGAAGTTCTCGGCGAGTCCGTCCAGTGTACCCAGTCTCCACTGAGCACCCGTATATCATCTCCGATGTCAAACACCAATGGATATGGGATCATCCATCGCCCATCTGTATGGGTCGAGAAGCTACACGCTAGTCTACTCTGGTATATCCATGCCCCGTCTCGATACACCCACGACTAGGGACTTTGAAGGATGCACTTATGGACTACCATGTCCCCACTAGTATGATCCGCATCATAGTCCAGATAGTCAAGTACACATCCTAAGGGCTTTACCAACATGTAACAGAGAGACAATCAGTGCACACGTTAAGGTAAAGAGTAACCAGATAGCATACTATCATGTCGAGCAAGAAAGTCCTCCCTATATATGTCCCAGCATCCACTACAATATACATCCAATGTACAGTAATGGCCTCTAGGGCATACATATAACTAACAATCTCCCACTTGCACTAGGGCCATCTGTAGCAGTGGTTGTAGTATCTCATACTCAACCATCCCATGAAAGTCTCTCTCTGGGAATAGGCCTTCGTGAGTGGATCCGCTGCGTTATCCTCTAAGTCTGCTCTCCTTGCCTCGATCACCCTGGAGATCAACCATCTCCATGATCAGGTGATACTGCCTTAGAATATGTCTGGATCACTGATGGGACGGACGTTCCTTGGCATAAGCCACAACTCCATTGTCTCACAATGGTAGGAACATAGTTCATCTCATGAACCATTATACATCCAAACAGCCTCTTTGGTAGCATCTTATGTAGCGATGTATCCTGCCTGTATCGTCTAGTATGTCACGGTATCTAGCTTGGAACTCTTCCAACATACCGTCCCTTTACTGAGGGTAAAGACAATGCCTACGACTGACATTCAGTCGTCTTTATCACCCCGGAACACTTCCAGTGATTCTCCCCAGGATCGATTGATATCATCTCACTACAACTAGTGAGAACCCTAACATCCAATTAAATCTATCTCATAGATCTAAGACTCAGGATTTAGGAGGTATCATTTTGATCCTTCACGGAGAATCTTTGTGATAAACGGAGATTGATCGAGCGTAGCATAAGAAACTCCTTTCTTATCAAGAGTATGTCATCCACGTACTCTACGAGGATCACCACCATACTCCCTATTACCTTTTTGTTTATACAAGGTTCATCTACCATTTTGATGATGTTAAACTCTTTGACCAACACATCAAAACAGACGTTCCAACTCCGCGATGCCTGCTTTATCAGATAAAACATCTTGCACACGTTTCCGCTGCTCCCACTGTTTACGAAGCCCTCTGGCTGTGTACTTACAGACGTTCTCTTCTAAAACATAATTTAGAAAAGATGTCATGGCACCCAACCGCCAGATATCGTAGTCATGGTATGTAGCCGTGGCAAGTAGGATCTGGATGGACTTAAGCATAGATACTGGAAAAGGTTTCATCATTATCCACGCCTGGTCGATGACGAAAACCTTTAACAAGTCTAGCTTTGAAAGTCTCAACCTTTCCATGTACACCAAGTAATCTTCTCAAGATATACTTGCTCCTGATGGGGATTTAACCCTTCAGATATAGCAACTAAAGTCCATACTTTGTTGGTGTATATGGATTCCATCTCAGATCACTAAGCATCCAGCCATTCTTACAGAGTCTCACTCCTGATGGCCAGCTCGAAGCTAGTTGGGTCATCATCTCATGATGCAATCCTCGCTCCCACTGTCATAGAGAAACCGAAGTATCTCTCAGGTGGGTGAGGAACCCTACTAGATCGGCGGAGAGGCTGAGGTTCGTTGGTTTCTACTGAATCCTTTGGTTCTATCAAATCATCAGCTGCAGTTTGTATAGCTGGAACCTTTCCAGTTCTACATTACAGACCTTGCCTCGAGCTTGTCCGGATTTTGCTTTTAGACATAGGCCGGACAACCCCAAATCTTAACTAACTTAAGATATGGGCTCTTCCCCTTCCATATCACATATGAAATGGTAGGCTTTGATTTGATTGAAACCCTGTTCAATAGGTATGCAACTTCTCAAGTGCATAACCCCTAAGGAAAAAGGTAACTCAGTATTACTCATTATAGAGCACACCATATCAAATAGGGTGTATCTGCTCTGCCCCGACGTACCATCGTGCAATGGTGTATACGGAGGAGTAATGCTGAGAGAGAATCTCATTCTCCTTTAAAATAGTCCAGGATTTCCGTGCACAAGTATTCTCCTCCTTGATCACATCAAAGGACATAATACTTATACCTATATTTTGGTTCTCTACTTCTAACTTATATTCTGTGAATATCTCAAAAGGTTCGGACTTGTGTTTCAACAGGAACATAGGTCTGAATCTCGAAAGATCATCAGAGAATGTAATGAAGTAAAAAGAGCCAGTCCTGGCATATGTAGACAGGAGACCTTGCATACATCATCATGTATCAGTCCCAAGAGTTCACTAACTCTTTCTCTGTTTCCAATAAACAGAGCTATGGTCATCTTATCTTTATGACATGACTGGCGAGTTTCATAAGATGTAAATTCAAACTAATTTAAATATGCATCTTTATGTAACTCCAGCCAGTCGGGTCGCATTGATATGACCAAGTCTACAATACCTCAAGAAGAATTCGTTCATTTCTGAACTCTTCCTCTTGTGTGTGTTTCGTATACTAAGAACTGTAGTTTGATTTAGAACGTCAATGCTTTTAGATAACGTGCCTGAACCGATCAACTTTTGATATAGGAAATGTTCAAAACATTATCCAACAATACAAAATTTTATCGTTTCTTTTCTAACAAAGAGAGTGATATGATTTGGTATATCGGGTTCGGTATCTAACAACATTCGTTCAGAATCAATGTATTGGTAATACAGGGTGACAGTGACCGACAAACTTGGCTGCAACACTTGCCCCGTTTTCTGCCTCATGAAACTTATCACCCATTCTCAGTTTTTCTACCCTTTTGTAGCCCTATGTAACATCTTACATATCTGGGATCCTGATCCGGTATCATATACCCAGGATGCGGAGGATACTGAGAAACAGTTCTTTATAATGAACACACCCGAAGATGATGAATCAACATGCACTCTCTTCGTTTGGGCGGCACGGGAAATCTGGTATTCCCCAATTTCCTGCTCTGTCTTATAACAATTATAAGTTGGAGCGGGACCAACGTTCCCCAGCTCAGTATAACAAGCGGGTTCGGTCAATAATCCGTTTTATTATCTTGATTAAGGCGTGACATGGTCGCTACCAGGAGAGAGAGAGAGAGAAGAAAACACTCAGCGTGCGCTCTTGCAAGAATAGATTGGTTATTATTTTATCTAATCAGGATGGCTCCCACTGCTTTTTATCAAATCTTCCTTCAAACCCTAAAAGGAAAGACTAGCCGGGATTAATTACACACTACAAGTTCGCCAATCTTTCAGCCAGGCCAGTGTCGGTACTTTGAGGTGTTGGAGATAGTGCCCTCAGAGTCAATTATTGGATCACAGGCACGTGATTGCAATGATTGAGGGAGGACCTATCCCGGTGGGACAGTCTTACTCGAGATGATAGTATGCTATCTGGTTTATCTTTATCATCGTGTACTGCTTTAGGTGACCTGGCATGTCGCTATTACACGTTGATAGAGCCCCTAGGATTCTTGCTTGACTGCCGGCAGTATGATGGCGATCATATACGTGGGAGCTGGTAGTCTATAAGCACTTCCTTAAAAGGTCCCTAGTCGTAGGAGTTTCGAGACAGGGCATCGATACTCCATTAGTAGACTAGTGTATACAGTCGAGACCCCGACGAGGGGCGGTGGCCGGTCTCACAAGCAACTGGTGTCAGTTGGCTCACCTAAGATGTATACAGGTGCTCATTGGGTTATGAGTACACCGGACAGGACTCGCCGGGAACATGCGAGTTGGTCATATACCTGACGTCAGATAGCAGTTCCCTGGTGACATGTGTACAGGTTAGTTCATCGACCTGAGGATCGTCATTTGTCTCGTGTGAGTTCCCACTGTGCTTTGATTACTACCCTACCACGGCTCAAAAGAGTCGTGCAAACAGGTTTTAGTTGGGTACAGTCCCGAGCCACATGGAGGTAGTGAGCGGATCTTCAGGGGTTCGTCTCTCCCGGTATTGGGGGTGAGGTCGCGCTGTGTCTAGGAGAGCCATTACGCAAAGCCCTCGGCCGAGGCAGGAGATTTACTGGTAGGTATTCCAGTAGTATCTCAGGGCGTTCTGGGCTACGCTCCGACACGACTTGTACCGCTTTTGGGGGTCTGACTTTTACCAACCCCCTAGGCCCGCCATGCGATACTCATAGACGAACGGACCGGACTGTACGGATATTGTCACTAACAGGCTCAGTTGGGTGTCGGGGTGAGCTTCCTCATCGACGTCCCTTTTGGTCAATAGCTGGTGGCCCGTCACGTATTGGCTTATACCTCTGACGTGCTAGTGGTTAAATCCACAGCCATAGTATTGACGAGTCTTTAGAGTCCACCACACTTTCAGTTACTCAAGCTTTCGGGCGAAACGCTGTAGAGGCCGTATGGAGATATGGCAGGGTCCGATCAGATACATGCGGTATTGCACGGATCAGGATCGGACAGTTTTGTACTAGTGGTCGTATAGTTATATGGCAGGGTTCGATCTGATACGTGCGGTATTGCACGAATCAGGATCGGACGGATATTACTAGCCGG
This sequence comes from Agapanthus africanus, assembly GCA_030015575.1. NCBI lineage: Eukaryota > Viridiplantae > Streptophyta > Magnoliopsida > Asparagales > Amaryllidaceae > Agapanthus > Agapanthus africanus. The sequence goes on from JASDDO010000010.1 coordinate 232,371,502, forward strand.
CTTTGGCTTAAGCCGGTCCTAGTCTAGTACAGTGTAGATTTTGTCTTATTGAATTTGTATCCGGACGGAATACAGATGCGGGTGTGTATGCACAGTATAGGGGTTTTCCTGTAATTTATTACGGGACCAGTTTTCTGGAGTTGCCAGTTTGCATTCCGTTCCGGCCGGTTTTCCTTTGTTCTTTCCCGGCCGGACTTTTCTGATGGAGGGTGTAATTTGCAGTTTTGCAAATTACATTTGGTGGAGGTTTTATTTGTAAAAGTATTTATCATGAAAGCATCTTTTATATTCCTTTCTTTTCTATCATCATTTCTTGAAAAGGTGATTAGGATTGATTTTAAGCTTGATGTGAGTTTGTGATGATGGTGTTAGGATATGGTCACCCTCTCCTTTTTCCTACACTCACCTCCCTTCATGTTTATGTGTTCATATTGTTTTCCTCTACCATTCTTCTTCTCACTTGATGGATGATAAGTTTTTCATGAGAGGAAAAAGAAAGAGAGAAGAAGAAGAAGAGAGCTTCATCTTGAGAGTTTCATCCATGATCTCATTTTCTTGCTAGAAAAATGCAAGCACCATTTTTCTATTCTTGATTCCTCCATCACCATGGCAACAAACCCCAAAGAGACATACCCTCTACACTACACATTCTACAGCATATCTTGAGCATGTCGAGTTGCCGGCTTCATGCGCGAGTTGCCTCGGTATTGAGGCGGGAGCCCGTAAAAGAAGAAGGCGATGTGGTGCCCTTTCCGGCGAGGAGGCGACGATGTGGAGGCAACACTTTCCGCGGGAGATCGGGACGATGGAGATGAAGACCGGAGGACTCGGATCAGTCGGTATACTTCTCACCCTATCTCTTGAATGCTAGCTTTAGGTTAATGGTAAACGATCCGGGTTTTCATTGTCCGCGGTAGCGCCGGTTTCCGAGTAAGCAAAATTTTTTATTCCGCATTTTGGCCTCGTGCAAGAGGCCGGGGCGCTGCCGTGGCGCAACATGGTATCAGAGCCACGCCATTAACCTTACCTAGCTTCGTTTGATGTGTTTGCATTTCCGATCGACCGAAATTTCCAAAAACCGTATTTTTCTAGCACATCTGTTTCTGTCGAAATTTTTTGGAGTCTAAAAATTTTTCAGGTGATCTCAGAATGATGTGCAGGGAGTTCTAAGAATACTGCAAAAATTTGGTGACATGACTCCTCCGTACGACCGCGGAAGGGCGGCCAAAACCCCCTTTTGGCCGCGCTTCCGCCGCAGGAATGTGGGGTCGTGTGATAAATTTTTTGCAGTGGGCTTGTGGACTTAAATTAGGGGTTTTGGAATGTTAAAATTGGGCCCAGGTTTTCTGTGTGTGCTACAGTTTTGATTGGGGGCCCACTTGTTAATTTTTGGTCAATCGGAAAATTTTAAACACATTTTTCACAGTATTTACATTATATCTGCGACCGTGAATGTCACTCGATCGGTAAATCCGGTCTAACTGCTATAGCCCGGTTAGACGGATTTGTGAACGTGACTTTCACGTTGATGTTCTATGTTTATGCTGTGATGTTGCGGATCGGTCGTGGGGGATAGCCTGGATGCAATGCTAGTACAGTTTTGGTGTATTATGTACATTTGATATTGCGGGGCGAGCGTCCGACTTGTGGACTGCCGTCACTGCTTGTTTGTATTATTCTTTTGGGGCACGACCTGGTTGCGGTCGATGTACCCGGTGTATGTATATTTTACTTTCTGTACTAGGATTACCCCGCGGTGGAGAGCACGGATAGCCGGGTTCTAGGGGGCAACGGGCCCGTATCTCATGGCATTGAGACGGAGGGGGCTTCATTCTAGGATTGGCGGGCTATTCGCCGCACTCGTAGGGGGTACAGGTTGACCCAGGAAGGGTGCCCAAGTTACCGGATTCCGTGAAGTGCTGGGTGGTCCATTCACGGTGCTGGAGGGGGCTGCATCGCTTCAGGTTTTGGCGGGTGACTTGCCGCGCCCGTAGGGGTCTAGGTTTTCATTGCACAGGCTATCCACACGACCAGGGGAACGTCGGGTTTCAGCAGCGGCTCTGTGAAACCCGAGGCTTCCAGATATCTGTATTGTTCTGTGATGCTGTACATTTCTGTGATGTTGAATTTCTTATCACGCCTTGAGCGAAATATAATATATTCGTATATATATTAGTAGATGTTGTATATGTTTTTCATCCGCGCTAGTCCAGTCCCCGCTCTGTCGTTAGTAAGCTAACCTAACGAGTGATGACGGGACCCAGTGGCGAATGCGGATGGCATATACGTACGTCAGTATATTTTTGTTCTTTGTGGTGTGATCATTTGATGGAACTGCGTTGATTCGGATCAATGCAAGATAAACAAACCTATTCTGATGTTGTTGGAACACTTTTTCAAAAAGCTGTTATTGCAAGGACGTTCACTTTTGTTTTGCATCGTGGTATTCATTTGGAATATCCTGCTCCTCAGTCGACGAGGCAAGGGCCGAGATCCCTTCACCGGGAGTGACCCCTTGGACAGAAGTTTGCGTCAGGGCATTAACTTCACTATAGCCGATTACTTTTGCTTTGCATCATGGTATTCAGTTGGAATATCCTGCACCTCATTCTACGGGAAAAGAGCCGAGATCCCTTCACCGGGAGTGACCTCTTTAGTAAAGGTTTTCGTCACTATATTTTTATAAAAGGCTATGCAGTTCCTTCAACATATCAAGTTCATTACGTTAAAAGTTTTTCGCCAAAAACTAGACGTAGCCCTCCGTCATTTCTTACAAGTATTACTTAGTATTCGTGCTGCGTTTGTTGACTGTGTCAAGGCGTAGTGTGCGGTAGCTAAGTAGTGTTTGTTTGCAGCATATTAATGGGATTGGTTATGACAGTCGTGCGGCCTTGTTGACTGTGTCAAGGGCTCGTACGGGTGGGTTTAATGCAATCTAGGATAATGACGGGTTGAACTTGACTAGGACTCTTTGATTTGTTGACTGTGTCAAGGTCACTTGGGTCCTAGGGGTAAAAATCACATCGGGAGTTTCAAAAGAACTGAAACTTGCCAGGCATGCGCATACCTTCTGGAGTGTGGTGACGTGAGTGGATTCCGTCACGTTATCATGCGATGATAGTTGGATCCCGATTCCCACTGATGAGTTAGTTTACTCCTCGGGTGACCCCGACTAATTCTTCTTTCAGGTTTGGAGGAGAATTTGAGGTACAGTGGGAGGTTTCCTGATTAGACTAAGTGATAACCATTCTGATCTAGGTTAGAGTGCACGCTGAGTGTTTCTTTTCTCTCTCTCTTTGGCAGCGACCATTGACCCGACCCTAAGACTATGACTCAGTGACCAAGTTGACCGAACCTTCTTAACACTGGCTTTTGGATTGTCAGAGTTGCAGATCACATTGCCACTCCTACTTTTACCCTTTTCTCCAGGACACCCCGTATTACTACGAACGTTCACTTCCATTGGACAAAACCATCGTATGGTTAGATTCGAACTCGAAGGACTTCGAGGATGGTTTCTGGTTCTGGAGAAAACGGATAGGATTATTCAGTTGTCTTTTCTTTTCACCCTCTCTCAGGTTGCGAGTACTCCTTGGTTTAGGAGTAGTACACCTATTACGCAAATTGGATAGTCTTCTTCCAAACCATAGGCTGGTGCCGACCGGTAGGGAATGAAGAAAACCAGTTAGCCTAAACGGTGTACAGCAGGTATTAAGATTAAGACAAAGCAAGGGATTAGTAAGAGGGCAAAGTAAGTTGCGACTGCTATTCACGACCAAACCAAGTATTTCTTCGCCAATCCTAAATCACCTTTGTATTTCTCCAGGACACTCCGTATCACTACGAAGATCCACAGTTTATTGGATACTCCATCATATGGTTATATACGAACTCGAAAGGAACTTGTTCCAGTTCGGGGATGGATTCTGGTTCAAGAGAAATAGGAATAAAGTACATTCAGGTGTCTTTTATCTTCACCTTCTCTCGTATTGCGAGTGTTCCTAGGATTGGGACAGTACACCCTTTATGATTTTTGGATAGTCTTCTTCCAAACCATAGGCTGGTGCCGAACGGTAGGGAAGGAAGAAAACCATTTGGCCTAAGGGGGTGTACATAAGGTAATGACTAAAGACATAGAAAGGGATTTAGAAAGAAGGCAAAGAATTACAAGGTTACAGTTGTAAATCTGGATAATGGAAGAGGCATTACTAGGAATACCAGGATACCCCGACAAGACATTTCGATGTTTCAGTTTCACCGTGTACTGTTAAAAGAAAACTGATTTCCCGATTAGACGCTTGCTCCAGGGTATGTATTTACCAGGTTGGATTCTCACATCTGTATGGTATTACAGATGCTGAGTGGGAGTAAGTTATTGGGAATTAGGTGACCATCCTCTTTATATCGGGATTCGTTGTAATTGGTGATATTTGAGGAAGCCACCTGGGTTGTTTGCCGGTCGGCAAATATTTGGTTTTGAATATCCGCTGTTGTGCACCAATTTCAAATTGATATATCTGTACGTCTATTTTTATAGAGTGAGATATACCTTTTGAAGTTATGTCTATGACATTTACCTATATCAGTGGATGGTTAGGTAAGGAGCATTAAACAGCGGTGTAATTCTTCTTAACCATAAGTACAGTTTTCAACCTACGACGCACAGTGAAAGAGTTGTTAGACTCAGCGGACTTATACAGAGTATTGTATGTTGTCCAGTGTCCATTAGGACAGAGGGGTTGGTCCTCGTACTATATTCTGTTTACTTTTAACCTCTCTAGTTCTTAGACATGTGTTTCGTGGAAACACAGGGTCTGAGTTTTGAGGAGTTATAGGTATTTGAATAGAGTAGAGAACCAGGTATAACAAGTATCGGGATTCTTCAAAGTGATCGAAGATGTAGATACTTGTGTATGGTATTCAGTTGATAGTAATGATAAAGAGAACTAGCTTCTCTTTCAGGTTACTCATAACTGGAAGCATTCCTAAGTTGAGTGACGCTGATCGGCCTCATTCCATTTAGTTTACATGCACTGGAGATAGCTGCATGATTTGAATCTGGTTCAATTGAATCAGTGCCTCTGGTTCTATATTGGATATAAAACAGTTCATATCTTAACGATGTTAAGGTACGGGGAGTTGTCCGGCTTATGCTTAAAACCAGACACTAGACAACTCAAGGCACGTTTCTGTAATGGCTGTTTGTGGGTTGACCCAGGCTATGACGAGGGTTGACTTTCTACCATCTGGATGAACAATAGCAATATTGTTCTAGACTCGCCACAGTTTTTATTAAAAATGGATTTTTCAGAAAAAGTAGTGGGAGTATGGTAGAACTGGAAGTGATTCCAGAACCACAAACGATTACTAAAGATTTGTTAAGGAACCTAAAGATTCAATCTGGTTTGACATTCCATTGGCCACTCCGCAGATACGGTGGGTAACTTCAGGCACCCGAGAGGTGCTCCGGTAGCCTCAAGGACGGTGACAGGGAAGTTCTTGTTTACCCACACTTGCCATTGCTGTTGTTCCAGGCCGCGAGACCCGGCAGGAGGATGAGTATAGCGTCGTTCTAAACTAGCTTTGGAAGTGCACGTCTATATGACTCTGCCAGAGGGTTGTCGTAGTCAGTGGGAGCAGCGGAAGCATTGGTGGACATCAGGCTTATGTCTATTTATAGACTAATGCAGATGTAGCGGAGATAGATCATCTATTTCTGATGTGACAGTCATAGGTTTGACGTCATCAGAATAAGGGGCGGATCTGTTGAAAAGGTAGTAGGAAGTGATACTCCTATACTACGATCGGTTATACTTTGGTCGTCACACAGTGTTTTCTCCACATGAGACTTGGATATTATATCAGACATTCTGGTCACTAGATCTATTGTTTTAGATCTAGATTTGGGTGGTTTCCCAATCTGGGTACCTTGACAGCATTCTATGAGTATTTAGAATGGACGACTCCTGGCACGGTAGTGCACCTGCAGTTGATGGAGTCACCCTCTCTAAAGGTGTCTTATAGACTAAAGGGGAGAGGGATACTCATGATTGGCAGATCACTTGCTTAGGCAATTGAGTCAATCATGAGATGTCGAGTACCACACCAGATGTTGTTCTTGCACTAGATGCAATAAGTTGACATTGATCCAATCCTGGAGAAACAGTCGGAAGCAGTCTTAGAACATAAGTGGATGTTCTAGGGATATGGTAACGACAGCCTCATTTGGGAGACAGTTATCATTCCACGCTTCCAAGGTGACATGGACGACAAGGAGGTTGTCAGAGTTATAGTTTTCCTTCTGACGAGGGGCAGTATTTTGGACAGGTGGTCCAAGGCAATACTGAGGGTGGCCTAGCGCAGGATACTGATTAAGTTCAGTTGACGATACAGTCTAAGAAGTTTGGATTTGGAGTTCATTTATGAGCTAGGTCCCATCATCATCCAGACATTCTAAGACAGGTATTGCTCATTTCGGGAGATGGCTTTCTCTGCGAACTTGAGATATAGAGAGACATTGAAAGAAACATCACAGCGGATCCACTCACTGAGGCTATTCCTCGAACGCAATAGTTTCGCAAACCAGCTTTGTGAGACTGACTGGTAGAGGAGTTGGGTGTTCGGTATCACACGGGCTGTGAGTATGCGACATCGCAATAATTAGCCTTGAGTGCAAGTGGGAGATTGTTGGAGATAGTGCCCTCAGAGTCAATTATTGGATCACAGGCACGTGATTGCAATGATTGAGGGAGGACCTATCCCGGTGGGACAGTCTTACTCGAGATGATAGTATGCTATCTGGTTTATCTTTATCATCGTGTACTGCTTTAGGTGACCTGGCATGTCGCTATTACACGTTGATAGAGCCCCTAGGATTCTTGCTTGACTGCCGGCAGTATGATGGCGATCATATACGTGGGAGCTGGTAGTCTATAAGCACTTCCTTAAAAGGTCCCTAGTCGTAGGAGTTTCGAGACAGGGCATCGATACTCCATTAGTAGACTAGTGTATACAGTCGAGACCCCGACGAGGGGCGGTGGCCGGTCTCACAAGCCACTGGTGTCAGTTGGTTCACCTAAGATGTATACAGGTGCTCATTGGGTTATGAGTACACCGGACAGGACTCGCCGGGAACATGCTAGTTGGTCATATACCTGACGTCAGATAGCAGTTCCCTGGTGACATGTGTACAGGTTAGTTCATCGACCTGAGGATCGTCATTTGTCTCGTGTGAGTTCCCACTGTGCTTTGATTACTACCCTACCACGGCTCAAAGGAGTCGTGCGAACAGGTTTTAGTTGGGTACAGTCCCGAGCCACATGGAGGCAGTGAGCGGATCTTCAGGGGTTCGTCTCTCCCGGTATTGGGGGTGAGGTCGCGCTGTGTCTAGGAGAGCCATTACGCAAAGCCTTCGGCCGAGGCAGGAGATTTACTGGTAGGTATTCCAGTAGTATCTCAGGGCGTTCTGGGCTACGCTCCGACACGACTTGTACCGCTTTTGGGGGTCTGACTTTTACCAACCCCCTAGGCCCGCCATGCGATACTCATAGACGAACGGACCGGACTGTACGGATATTGTCACTGACAGGCTCAGTTGGGTGTCGGGGTGAGCTTCCTCATCGACGTCCCTTTTGGTCAATAGCTGGTGGCCCGTCACGTATTGGCTTATACCTCTGACGTGCTAGTGGTTAAATCCACAGCCATAGTATTGACGAGTCTTTAGAGTCCACCACACTTTCAGTTACTCAAGCTTTCGGGCGAAACGCTGTAGAGGCCGTATGGAGATATGGCAGGGTCCGATCAGATACGTGCGGTATTGCACGGATCAGGATCGGACAGTTTTGTACTAGTGGTCGTATAGTTATATGGCAGGGTTCGATCTGATACGTGCGGTATTGCACGAATCAGGATCGGACGGATATTACTAGCCGGCTTTGGCTTATGCCGGTCCTAGTCTAGTACAGTGTAGATTTTGTCTTATTGCATTTGTATCCGGACGGAATACAGATGCGGGTGTGTATGCACAGTATAGGGGTTTTCCTGTAATTTATTACGGGACCAGTTTTCTGGAGTTGCCAGTTTGCATTCCGTTCCGGCCGGTTTTCCTTTGTTCTTTCCCGGCCGGACTTTTCTGATGGAGGGGGTAATTTGCAGTTTTGCAAATTACATTTGGTGGAGGTTTTATTTGTAAAAGTATTTATCATGAAAGCATCTTTTATATTCCTTTCTTTTCTATCATCATTTCTTGAAAAGGTGATTAGGATTGATTTTAAGCTTGATGTGAGTTTGTGATGATGGTGTTAGGATATGGTCACCCTCTCCTTTTTCCTACACTCACCTCCCTTCATGTTTATGTGTTCATATTGTTTTCCTCCACCATTCTTCTTCTCACTTGATGGATGATAAGTTTTTCATGAGAGGAAAAAGAAAGAGAGAAGAAGAAGAAGAGAGCTTCATCTTGAGAGTTTCATCCATGATCTCATTTTCTTGCTAGAAAAATGCAAGCACCATTTTTCTATTCTTGATTCCTCCATCACCATGGCAACAAACCCCAAAGAGACATACCCTCTACACTACACATTCTACAGCATATCTTGAGCATGTCGAGTTGCCGGCTTCATGCGCGAGTTGCCTCGGTATTGAGGCGGGAGCCCGTAAAAGAAGAAGGCGATGTGGTGCCCTTTCCGACGAGGAGGCGACGATGTGGAGGCAACACTTTCCGCGGGAGATCGGGACGATGGAGATGAAGACCGGAGGACTCGGATCAGTCGGTATACTTCTCACCCTATCTCTTGAATGCTAGCTTTAGGTTAATGGTAAACGATCCGGGTTTTCATTGTCCGCGGTAGCGCCGGTTTCCGAGTAAGGAAAATTTTTTATTCCGCATTTTGGCCTCGAGCAAGAGGCCGGGGCGCTGCCGTGGCGCAACATGAGGGAGGTCCCCCGTGCTTTCGCACGAACCTAATTAATGTAAACCTCGTTTTCCCAGAGGCGTAACCTCGTTAACACCTTTCTAGACACCTACTTGATCGGCTAATTGTAATGTATAAAACTCTCCCAGGAGTAACTCTTACTCGCAGCGGGTATCGGGATCCAACTATCTCATAGAAGGTATGCAATCTCATTGCAAATTTCTACACTTGAAATTCCCGATAATATTTTGCCCCAGTCGATCTATGATCTTGACTGAGTCAACAAACCATAGACCGCAAGTAAAGTTCAACCCGTCATTTCCTGATTGAATTAAACCCACACGCACGACCCTTGACTGAGTCAACAAGGCCGCACGACTATCCTAATCCAATCTGCATCATATGGATAAGCAGATAAATAGTAATCAGCTACCGCACACTATGCCTTGACTGAGTCAATAAACGCAGCACGAATACTAACTATTACTTATCTGAAATGACGGAGGGCTACGTCAGGTTTTTAAGAAAACCCTTTGCGTAATGAACTTTATATCGTTGTAGAATCAAATGATTTTAAAATGGAGTGCTTTTGAGGCTTTTCTAGTTTTGCTAAAGGAGTCACTCCCGGTGAAGGGATCGTCGGTCCTTTCCTCGTCGAATGAGGTGCGGGATATATCATATATATCACTGTGCAAAGCATAACTCTTAAAAGCAATCAAAAAGACAAACCGGGTGTGTAGCATCTGCCAGTTATTGCTAAAGGAGTCACTCCCGGTGAAGGGATCTCGGTCCTTTGCTTATCGAATAAGGTGCAGGATATATCATATATATCACTATGCAAAGCAAGAACTGTAGCTACCTGTTTTATTTTGAAATTCGATTCTACAACATCTTAGGTTTCTTTTATTTCATTAATCATATTAATGAAGTCCCATCATTTAAGTACCTAAACATCACAGATAAATACGACATACACTTATGCCATCCGCATTGGCCTCGATGTCCCTCGTGCACCGTTAGGTTAGGTAACTAACGACAGAGCGCGGAAGGGCTAGCGCGGGTGTAAAACAAAAGTAACGTCTATATAATATATCATATATACTATATACTGTATCTATCAAAGAACATCACATGATCTCATCACAGATATCGCAGCAGAAGAATCATATGAAATATTGGATATACTAGGACGTCCGTGTTTTCAATATGAGCCAGTATAAAACACGGATTCCACGGTCGTGATGAATAGCCAAACCCACACCCCTAGACCCCTACGAGAGCGGCAAGCAACCCTACCAATTCTAGAGTTAGGAGACCCGGCCTCGACTCCTCGAGTTGGTCTCCCACTGGACTCCAGAACCCGGTTACTTGTGCCCTCCTCCTTGGGTCTATCCTAGTGCGGAAAAGTAAATAATATACAAATGGTGACATCATCCGCTACCTGGAAGTGCCCCAATAAAAGAATATTACATACAAGTTTTTACATGAATGAAAATGAAAAACACTCATCTCACATAAAAACCCCCGGCTATTCAAACACGACGATCCAATATAACATATCCAGCAACACATAACATCACATGTCATCAACGTAAGTAAATATACGCATCCCAATTGTCGTTGGCATATAGCAACGAAACCGGCGATATTACATATTACACTTACGGTCACAGAAAAGAAAATGTAAAACTACAACAGTTGGAATCCACAACCACCTCAGACATCGCATGCCTGACCAAATGAATTACTTAGACATCGCATGCCTAACAATTATAAACCCCGCATTTTAGTCTCAAAATCGAAAACACTTTTCAATATCAAGTCGGGCAATTCAACAAGATTCCCGACATTTTAATCGAATACTCGTCGCAAACTTCAGTAGGCGGCCGCACCCCCGATACCGTCGACGAAGTGCACCAAGGCGGAACACCGCTACCGCGAGCACCCGAACGGATGCTTTCGGCGACGGGGTTCTCCTACAGTCACTTGGTCGGGGCTATGGGGTGTAGCTGTCTATTAAGTTTACCGGCGAATATCCACGTACGCAACGTGATTGTGACGGACTTTTGATCACATCAAAATTCCGTGGCAACCGATCAAGTGAGACTAAACTGCTATGTTTATAATATTCATTCCGTTATCACATAACCACTTGTGAATTCCAATTATTGTATCACATTCCGGATAAATAGAAAATGTCAAACTTTCCGATCGAACAATCGAACACCCAAGTTTTCCCGATACAGATCATCACATGAAATAAGTCTAACAACATTCAGTTCGTGCCTCAGTACCAACGGTCCAGCCGTAGAAGGGTCAAGCCAATGCCTCACATGTGGCACGCCGTACTGCCCCAAACCCTAAGGTTCAAAGGGCAGTTCAAGACGGTCACATAATCGAGTTAAGGTTTGTTGTCTTCTAGAGGGTCCATCGCGTTACTTGCACTACTTAGAACGTCGTTAAACTTCGGAAAAATCCAACACTTGGAAATTTCCCGACAGGGGAAAAGTTGGGTATTTATATCCGGTCGAACATTTTAACATATTCTAAAATTTATCCGGAAAGCCAAATAGACAAAATTTGATACCCCGATCGAAACACCGAATCCCCAAAACAACTCCAGAAAACTCATTTGTATAATAAATATAAAAATATCCCAGGAAAATCAGCACAGAAATATGAGAATTACTGTGAAAACAAAATGCACAAAACGACAAAACCGGCCGCGCTTCCGCCCCACGAGCCATGCTCGTGCCGCGGAAACGCGGTGGGAAAGTTGAATTAGGTCCTCGAAATTTACTGTAATTCTTAGAAAACCCTGCTTGATTTTCTGGATATTTTTAATCTTGAAAAATCCACAATTTTAAAATCTGGACAGGGAGCAATATTGGTTCGGGGTTTCGGGTTCGTTCGGACTTCAAATTCCGTCTGGACTTCGCCTAAGTCTCTAGCTAGGCTCTGATACCACTGTAGGGCTCCTAGGCACTCAAGTGAGGTCTCACAAGGCATCGATCATGCCAAATTCAAAAATCTAGTGCCGAGAAACCCTAATGTACGGATCGTTTGCTAGATTTCTAGGCGAAACACTAACTAGTTAACACTTAACTATGGGAATACGGAAATACAACCTTTGTAGATCCGTTTGTCCACCTCCATAGCTCCGCAACGAAGTGCCTTCGCTGTCCAAGTGAACTCCCGAGCTCTAGCGTCGGCTTCGTCGAAGAATGGGCAAGCTAGGTCGTCGATGTCCATGCCGAAGATGATCTACGTCGAGGCATCGCTCAATCAAGCTCCGACTTCACCAAGTCAAGAAACTTGTGAAGTAAACACACTCTACTACTTGGCAAGAGGTAGAGGATGAAGAAATAGGAAGTGGGTAGACTTTAGATTTGGATTTCTCACTCATTTCCATCAATCACCATTGATGGACCTTGCTTTCTTCACTTGTTGAAGTGAAGAAGAAGATGAAGTAGAATATGATAAGTATTATGATAAGAATTAAAGAATAAATAAAAATCCATTCTTATCATAATTCTCACCATGGTTAGGTGTAGAGAATTAACTTGAGTTAATAGAATTGGTTAGGGTTAAGCATGAGAAAAAATGGTGACTAAGTCAAAAGTTCATGAAGCTTCATGAAAGAAAACAAAAGAAGCCACCATTCTATTTTATGCAATTTATTTTCCAAAAATAAAAACAAATGAATAAATGAATAATCAAATAAAAACCCTAACCATTTCTTTAACCAAGGTTCAATTCTTTACACAAACCCTAATTTGCATGCATCATCAAATATGATACAAACAAGTGCACAAAATCATATCGCATATGCAATGCGCACATCCGAGCGAGAAAATCCATTTAAAGTAAACCAATACTAGTTAATGCAAAGTAATATATCAAATATATAATTGTGCATTAAATCATTAAATCAACACTTGATTCAATGATCCGGTCATGTCGCACATAACCGACTGATATCATCAGTAACAACTTATCGAATCAACACTTGATCCGATAACTCGGCTATATCGCATATAACCGATCAATGTCACATCGCGAGAATCGAATACAGTATCACATACTGGTTGTTAGTGTATATGCCCTAGAGGCCATTACTGTATCATACTAGTATGTATATTACCTAATGGAAGCTTGGGATATTCACCTTGTATATACAATCTTGCTCAAAATAGTAGTATGCTAGTTGGTTTATTTCTACTTCAATGTGTACATGTGTTTATTTTTGTATATCGCCTATACACATTAGTGGAGCCCTTAGGATCTTTGCTTGATTACCAGCGATGTGATGGCCGTCACACTAGTGGGGCTGGGTAATCTATAAGCACATCCTTATGCAGGTCCCTGGTCGCAGGACTATCGAGACAGGGCATCGATTCTCCGGAGTAGACCAGCGCATGCGCTTCTCATCCCAGAGTGGGAGACGGTCTGTCCCACAGTCGTCAGTACGTCATACTTGAGATAGTATGCGGGTGCCCGTTAGGTTACGGGTACACTGGACAGGACTCGTCGGGAACTGACTAGTTGGTATTATACCTATCGTCAATTATCAGTTCCCAGGTGACATGAGTACAGCTTAGTCCGCTGACTTGACACTGTCACTTCGCCTCGGGTGTGTTCCTACTGTACTTTGATCATTACCCTACCACGGCTCAAAGGAGTCGTGCAAACAGGTGGTGGTTGGGTGCAGTCCCGAAGCACTTGGAGGCAGTGACGGTTAGACAGGATTCGTCTCTCCCGGTATTGGGGGTTGACATCGCGCTGTGTCTAGGAGAGCCATTACACGAGTAGTCCCTGGCCAGGCAAACGAGATATACTGGTAGGTTTCCAGTGTTATCTCAGGGTGTTTTGGGCTTCGCTCCGGCACGACTTGTACCGCTATTGGGGGACTGACGTTTACCGCCCCCTAGGCCCGCCATGCGATGTATCAGACGAACAGACCGGACTGTACGGAGAATGTCACACTCAGGCTCAGTAGGAGTTCAGATGGGTTTCGCCTCGTCGGTCTTCTTGTCGGCATTAACTGGGGACCGTTACGCACAGCTAGTGCCGCTTGCGGTCTGTGGTTAAATCCACTGCCAGCGTAGTGTCGAGTCTTTAGAGTCCCACACAGAAAGCTTTTCGCCTTTAGGCAAAAGAGTAGAGGTCGCATGGCATTGCGACAGGTCGCATGGTTTTGCGACAGGGTTCGGTCACATCCGTGCACTTGTGCACGTACAGTGTCCGGACAGTTTACACTAGCGGGCTTTGGTTTAAGCCAGATCCTAGTGTACCATATGGGATTGGATTTATCCAGTTTGCATTCGTGTTTCTCGGAACGCGGATGCGGGTGTGTATGCACAGTTGACAGGGAGGCACAGACAGCGGATTCTTATTAGGGTTGTTGACAGTTGACCGTTGACTTTTTGACTTTTTGCTCAACCCTAATGAGAATATGATATGTGATTAACTATTATATTAATTAAGTATTATGGTGACATGGTTGTTGACTTTGTTGACTTGTTGACTTTTGTTGACTTGTTGACTTTGTTGACTGGTTGACTAGGCTTGACTAGTTGACCATCATGATAACCATAACCATTATTTCATGGCAAAGACTTTTTCTTGCTTGCTCATTTAGGTAAAATGAGTAGATGATATGATATAGTTATGGTTGCTTCAACCATCACACATAAAACTTTTTTGATATGATGAGTTATGATTACTTTGGATTATGAGAGGGTGAGAGACAAAAGAGAGCCTCATTCTTTCTTGCTCATTCTCTCTCTTGTTCTTGAGCTCTCCACTTTGCTCTCACTCTCATCCTCTTGCTCCCTCTCTTGACTCTATGGTTCATATCTCTCATGTGTTGAGAATCAAGAACCATAGATAAAATTCCATTTTAAATCTTCTCTACTCATTCTAGTTCACTAGGTTTGGCAAACCAAGTGAACTAGTTTCTTCAAAGAACGAAGAAGGAGCTAAAGGTTGGAGCTTTCAAGTGGATCTATCTTCGGCGTACGGAGACGACGAGAAGGAGCCATCGGACCACCACCGGAGCTTGAAGACGAAGGAGTTCAAGACAAGCTAGGTATAACCATCTTCATCCGAGTAGCTAACTCTCTTTAGCTAGTTTGCTAGTTTTAGTTTAGGAAAAGATCTCGACTTTGTTTAGTCCATGTTGCCCCATGCACTAAAAATTTGATTTTTATAACGTTTCCGCCTCCCCGTAAGAACCGGGGGTCGCAACGTGGACTTACACTGGTATTATTCTCGGTCCCGCACATATCTCATATGCGCTCCTATTTCGTTTCGCTTGAGCCAGGAAACCACTGTGTAGGACTCTAAAGACTCGTCAATACGCCGGCAGCAGATGATGATCATATCAAGCATCCACAAGCCGCAAGCGGTCTGCTAAACGTAACGGCCACCCGAGTATTGAGCGATCAGAAGATCGATGAGCAAGCCCGCTCACACTCCAGTGAATCCAACCAGTAACACTACCGTACAGTCCGGTCTGATCGTCTGATATGTCGCATATCTTGCCTAGGGGTGGTAAACGTCAGACCCCAATAGCTCGATAAGTCGTGTCGATATGAGGTCTATAACAATTCGAGAAACTACTGGTAACACTTACCAGTAAATCTCAGCAACCCTGGCCAGGGATTTCCTGTTATAGCTAATCGAACACAGCGCAACATCTACCCCCTATACCGGGAGAGACGAATCCCCTCCTATCGCTCATTGCCTCAATGTGACTCGGGACTGTACCCAAAAACCACCGTTTTGCTCGCCCTCTTGGACATGGTAAGATGGAAATCAAAGCACAGTGGGAACCACACAAGACTCTATGACGATCTCGGGTCAACAGACTACTCTGTACCAGTGTCACCAGAGAACTGCCATCTGACGTGAGGTATAATACCATCTGGGAGTTCTCGGCGAGTCCGTCCAGTATACCCAGTCTCCACTGAGCACCCGTATATCATCTCCGATGTCAAACACCAATGGATATGGGATCATCCATCGCCCATCTGTATGGGTCGTGAAGCTACACGCTAGTCTACTCTGGTATATCGATGCCCCGTCTCGATACACCCACGACTAGGGACTTTGAAGGATGCACTTATGGACTACCATGTCCCCACTAGTATGATCCGCATCATAGTCCAGATAGTCAAGTACACATCCTAAGGGCTTTACCAACATGTAACAGAGAGACAATCAGTGCACACGTTAAGGTAAAGAGTAACCAGATAGCATACTATCATGTCGAGCAAGAAAGTCCTCCCTATATATGTCCCAGCATCCACTACAATATACATCCAATGTACAGTAATGGCCTCTAGGGCATACATATAACTAACATACGGCAGGATTTTAAGAAAACCTTTTGGGTAAAGAACTTGATATCGTTGTAGAATCGAGTGATTTTGAAAAGGAGTGTTTTTAGGCTTTTACTAGTTTTGCTAAAGAGGCCACTCCCAGTGAAGGGATCTCGGCTCTTTCCTCATCGAATGAGGTGCTGGAAATTTCATAAATACCACTCTGCAAAGCATGAACTACAAAAGCAATCAAAAGACAAAACCGAGTGGGTTGTAGCATCTGCCAGTTTCGCTAAAGAGGTCACTCCCGGTGAAGGGAACTCGACACTTTCCTTATCGAATAAGGTGCTGGATATTCTACAAGGAATACCGCTATACAAAGCAAGAACTAGAGCTACCGGTTTTTAAAACAAGATTCCACAACATCTTTAGGTTTCTTTTATTTCATTAATGAAGTCCCATCATTTATGCTTCCTAAGCATCACAGAAGAAACGAAAGCAGTAATATTTATTATATCTCAAATATAATATAAGCATTCGTCTCATCATATCAAGTGATCAAATCACAGAATATCAGCTGCAGAAGAACACATATGAAATATTAGATATACTAGGAATTCCGTGTTTTAAATTAAGCCAGTAAAAAAACACGGATTCCACGGTCGCGATGAATAGCCAAACCCACATCCCTAGACCCCTGCGAGAGAGGAAAGCAACCCTCCCAATTCTAGAGTTAGAAGACCCGATCTCGACTCCTCGAGATGGTCTCCCACTTGACAGTAGAACCCGGTTCCTTATGCTCTCCTCCTCGGGTCTATCCTAATGCGGAAAAGTAAATAATATACATCAATGGTGACATCATCCTTAACCCGGAAGTGCCCCAGTAAAAGAATATTACATACAAGTTTTTACATGAATGAAAATGAAAAACTCTCATCTCACATAAAATCCCCTGGCTATTCAAAACACGACGATCCAATATAACATATCACAGCAACACATAACATCACATGTCCTCAACGTAAGTAAATATGCGTATCCCAATTTTCGTTGACATATATCAACGAAACCAGCGATACACCACAAATTACACTTACGGTATCAGAAAAGAAAGTGAAAAACTACAACAATTGGAATCCACACACATTTTAGACATCATAAACCCAATGTATCACATACTTTGGATTTCATGCCTACCCACATGAATTCTTTAGACATCATAAACCCGGAATATCTCATATTCCGAATTTCATAACTAACAATTATAAACCCCGCATTTTAGTCTCATTATTGAAAACACTTTCCAATAACAACTCGGGTAATTCAATAAGATTCCCGACAACCTGATCGAATGCTCGTCGGAAACTTTAGTAGACGGCTACACCCCCGATGCCATCGACGAAGTGCACTTTGGAGGAACACTGCAGCCGCGAGCATCCGAACGGATGTTTTTGGCAACGGGGTTCTACTACAGTCACTTGTTCGGGGCTATGGGACGTGGCTATCTAGTAAGGTTACCCGGTGAGTGTCCACGTACGCTACGTGATTGCGATAGACTGTTGATCCACATCAAAATCCCGTGGTAACCGATCACATGAGACTAAATTGCTAGATTTATAAAATTCAAATTAGTTTTCACAAAACTAATTTTTGTGGAATCCAAGTATTGTATCACAATCACAGATAGCTTGACGATGTTAAACTTTTCGATTGAATCAACAAACACCAAAAAAATTCCCAAAGAGCTCAACACATGAGCACAGTTTAAAAATACCCAGAACATGTAACAACACCTATGGACCAACCGTAGAAGGGTCAACCATTGCCTCACCTATGGCGTCGCGGAACTACCACAAACCCTAGGGTTTGGTGCCGGTTCCGGCGCTCACAGAATCGAGTTAGGGTTTCTTTCTTCTAAAGGGTCCATAGAAAACACCTGCACGATTTTCTGAAGATTTTAAACACGGAAAAATCCAACTCTTGGAAAATTTCCAGCGAGGGAGAAAATGGGTCATTGATATCCGTTCAAACTTTTTAACGTCGTCTAAATTACGCGAAAATATGTTAGAATTATGATTACGAAACACTCCGAATTACCTTTACAGAAATATAACATCACATGCAATATCAGTAAAAACAAGCAACACCTGAAACACCAAAACCCAGAGCCTGGAACACCACACGAAAACGAAGCCAAAAGAAGATAACTAAACCAGTGGGGCCGGTTTTTAACTACATGTCGCCGGCCATTTTCCGGCGAGAGGGGTTCATTTTCCTGTGGTGTTCATGTAACATCTCATGTAACATTCTGCAGTTGCTTAAAAAAAATTTAAACACCTTAAAAATTTCGACAGAAACTTGATTTTTGTTTCGAGTGTTTCGGAGTTGTTTCGGTTTCGTAATTCTACAAACATCGTCTAATTCTATAGCATGGAAATAATACCACTGTAGGGTTCCCTAGGGCGGCCGTAAGGTTTCGGGAGGCATCGACCTTGCCGTTTTTAAAAAATTGGCGCGCTAAAGAACCCTAACCTAGAATCTTAACTAGAGAATTAGACGAAACTAGAATGTAAACATCTTTACATCTAAGTGAACAAGGAATACAACCTTTGTAAACTGGTCCTTCACTTTAATAGCTCTGTGTAGTAGTCCCTTCGCTCCTAGTAGTGAACTCCCGGACTCTAGAAAGGCTCCACAAGATGAAAGGAACAAGCTTGCTTGAAGTCTTCGAGGCCGAAGATGATCTACGTCGAGATGAAACTAACTCAAGTTACCTCTTCATTAATATGGAATTAGTGAAGTAAACACCCTAAACTAAATGACTAGTCTAGTAGAGGATGATGAAATGGGATTATTGCTCACTTTAGAAATTATTTTCTCACTAATTTTCTTCACCTCCCAAAAAGCTAGTGAGCTTGGGGAAGGAGATGAAGAAAAGAAACCATGGAAAAAGTCATGTATAGAATGGCAACCATGGGTGAGTTAATATCATATACTAACTCATGTAGAGACTAAACCATGGCTAATCATAATGGTTGGGTTAATAAATATTTCAAGTAAAACAAAATTAGTGAACTTGGTTAATGGTTCCACAAGCTTCACCCATATGACTAATTTCCATTTAATTTTGATTTACATTAAATAAATAAAACCCTTCATTATGTTGAGCATGGTGTGAGTCTTATACACCCATGTAGCATGTATCATCTAGCATGACACACAAAAGAATGTACATTAATATATATCACATATATACTAAGTGTACACAAGTGAGAAAAAGAAATCTTAAGTGAGCTAATATTAGTTAATGTAAGTTGATATAATCAAATATTTAATTATACATTAATTTATTAAATCAACACTTGATTTAATAATCCGGCAATATCACATATAACCGACTAATATCATATGTAACAACGTATCGAATCAACACTTAATTCGATAACCTGGCTATATCACATATAACCGACCGATATCACATATCACGAGAATAGAATACGGTATCACATACTCATATTAATCTCGGTCCCGTACAAATCACATATGTGCTCCTACTTCGTTTCGCCTGAGCCAGGAAACCTCTGTGTAGGACTTTAAAGACTCATCAATACGCCGGCAGCAGGTAGTGATCATATCAGTCGCCCACAAGCCGCAAGAGGTCTGCTAAACATAACGGCCACCCGGGTATTGAGCGATCATAATATCAACAAGCAAGCCTGCTTATACTCCTGCGAATCCAATATGTAACACTACCGTACAATCCGGTCTCTTCGTCTGATATGTCGCATATCTCAGCATGGGTGTGGTAAACGTCAGACCCTAATAGCCTGATAAGTCATGTCAATGTGAGGATCATAACGGTTCGAGAGACTACTGATAACACTTACCAGTAAATCTCAGCAACCCTTGTCTGGGATTTCCTATTATGGCAAATCAAGCATAGCGCAAAATCAACCCCCAATACCGGGAGAGACAAAATCCCTTCCTATCGCTCATTGCCTCCATGTGACTCGGGACTGTACCCAAAAACCACCGTTTTGCACGATCTCTTGAACGTGGTAAGTTGGAAATCAAACCACAGTGGGAATCACACAAGACTCTATGACGATCTCGGGTCGACAGACTAACCTGTACCAGTGTCACCAG
This sequence comes from Agapanthus africanus, assembly GCA_030015575.1. Lineage (NCBI taxonomy): Eukaryota > Viridiplantae > Streptophyta > Magnoliopsida > Asparagales > Amaryllidaceae > Agapanthus > Agapanthus africanus. The sequence goes on from JASDDO010000010.1 coordinate 232,391,885, forward strand.
AGAACTGCCATCTGACGTGAGATATAATACCATCTAGGAGTTCTCGGCGAGTCCGTCCAGTGTACCCAGTCTCTAATGAGCACCCGTATACCATCTCTGATGTCAAACACCAATGTATATGGGATCATCCATCGCCCATCACATGGGTCGAGAAGCGTATACGCTAGTCTACTCTGGAATATCGATGCCCCGCTCGATACTCCCACGACTAGGAACAATTGAAAGATGTACTTACCGAATACGTCTGCCCTACTAGTATGATCTGCATCATAATCCTGGTAGTCAAGTACTCATCATAAGGGCTTTATCAACATGTAATAGAGAGACAATAAATGTACATGTTAAGATAAAGAGCATCCAGATAGCATACTATCATGTCGAGCAAGAAAGTCCTGCCTATATATGTCCAAGCATCCATTATAATATACATCACATGTATAATAATGGCCTCTAGGGCATACATATAACTAACACTTCGGTCTTCAACATCCATCCCGAGTTCCTCGTGGATTCCTTGATCAAGTTTGATCTCCGGTCTCCCCCATCAAAGACGATCTGCTTCGAGAGTATGTAATACAGGCTCTGATCTCAAATCCGAGGCAACTCGAGTACCTAGTTCGCTACCCTAGATAGCCAAGATGAAGTAGAAGTGTGTAGGATTAGATTGTCTAGATACACCCTAGGTTTCTCAACACATGAGACATGTAGGGTGGAAGTATAAGAAGATGCCATTGAGAGAAGAGTGTGAAGCAATTTTTGTCAACACAAGAAAAATTAGGCTGCTCCTTTTTCCTTTTTGTGTTTTTGTATGAGTTATTTGTTGTGAACACTTATACAACTCAAGAAAAAATATCCCTTAGCTCAGTACAAATATCTCATACTACAAACAAGAAATCATCATGCCACCATGAGTCACAACATGACCCGCCACCATAAGTCACACCCATGTGGCATGCATGAATCAAAGCAAAACAATGTGTCACACTTTCCACTCATATAAACATTTAACCTAAATGTTTATAAACAATAAAAGAGATGGCATCTTCTAATGTGATCTTGTAATAAATTACAAGAATATCCCTCATTTGTATATACATACACGCATCCGTATTCTGAATGAATACGAATACAACGAGATAAAAATAATCCAATAATATAATACTAGGATTCGGCTTAAACCAAAGCCCACTAGTATTATCCGTCCGAGTCATGATCCGTGCACAAGTGTACGTATATTCTCGAACCTTGCCATAAATCCATACGACCACTACAACGTTTCGTCCGAAGCATGGAAACCCTGTGTGTGGGACTCTAAAGACTTGTCAATACGCTGGCAGTGGGTTTAACCACAAGCACGTAAGCGGCACTAGCTGTACGTAACGGCTACCCAGGTATTGAGCGAAAGGGAGGCTGATGAGCAAACTCATCCTGAAACCCCTACTGAGCCTAACAGTGACAATATCCATACAGTCCAGTACGTTCGTCTATGAGTATCGTAAATCGAGTCTAGGGGGTGGACAAAGTCAGACCCCTACTAACTTGACATTCAGTGTCGGTATGAAACCCTTCACCGCCTGAGAAACTACCGATCCTAGATCAGTAATTCACGACTACCTTGGCCAAGGATTTCTGGTGATGTCCACCCGTGCACAATGCGACATCAACCCCCAATAGCGAGAGAGATGAATCCCCTGACGATCCGTTCACTGCCTTCATATGGCTCGGGACTGTACCCAACTAAAACCTGTTTGCACGACTCCTTTGAGCAGTGGTAGGGTAATAATCAAAGCTCAGTTGGAACTCACATGAGACAAATGATGATCTCAGGTCGATAGACGAACCTGTACACATGTCACCAGGGAACTGCTATATGGCAATAGGTATAATACCAACTAGCAGGTTCCCGGCGACAAATGATGAACACCCAACTTCTCTACTTATCTGTTTCATAAATCTCTTTTGTGAAACTATTGCGTTCGAGAAATAGCCTCAGTGAGTGGATCCGTTCCAATGTTTCTTTCTATATCTCTCTTTTTCTTAAGTTCGCGGAGAAAGCCATCTCCCGAAATGAGCAATACCTGTCTTAGAATATGTATGGATATGTGATGGAACCCAGTTCACAAATGAACTCCAAATCCAGCAAACTTCTTGGACTGTATCGTCTACTGAATTTAATTAGTATCCTGTGCCATGCCTTCCTCAGTATCCGCTTGGACCACCTGTCCAAACTACTGCCCCTCAAAAGAGAGAAAACTATAACTCAGACAGTCACTCTGTCATCCAGGTCACCTTGGAAGCCTTGAATTATAACCGTCACCCGATGGAGGCTGCCGTTACCAAATCCGTAGAACATCCACTTATGTTCATAAACTGCTTCCGAACATTTCTCCAGGATTGGATTAATATATAAACTTATTGCATCTAGTGCAAAAACAACATCTGGTGTGGCACTTAACATCTCATGATTGACTCGATTGCCTAAGCAAGTGATATGCCAATCATGCACATCCCTCTCCTCTTTAGTCTGTAAGACACCTTTAGAGAGGGTGACTCCATCACCTGCAGGTACACCACCATACCAGGAGTAGTCCATTCTAAAACACCTTTAGAATAGTGTCAAAGTACCCAGATTGGGAAACTACCCAAATCTAGATCTAAAACTATAGATCTAGTAACCAGAATGCCTGATATAATATCCATATCCAATGCGGAGAAACCACCGTGTGACAACCACAGTATAACTGATCGTAGTGTAGGAATTTCACTTCCTACAAAGTGTATGTCATCCAAATACCAGGATGTAACACCTTAGAATGTGATTAGTGTTAATTAAACGATAATGTGGATTTGTGGTAAAAGTTTACCAAAATAGTTTTCAAATATTTTATAAAAATTGATTATTATTTTTTTATTATTTATTTTGGGCATGCACACACTTGTGCATGTTAACCTAAGGTTAATTAGGGTTAACCATGTTTAAGTAGCCATGGCACCTTAACCCCATTTTAAATAAGTGTATGAAATTATTTAGGTTATTTAGTTATAAAAATAAAAGGGTTGCAAAATTGGTTGACTTGAGAGAGAGAGAGGGGGGTTGGCTTGGAATGATGAGTGAGGGGCAAGCATGGCTTGCATTTAATGAGGAGAGAGAAGAGGGGGCATGGCTCATCTAAACTCAAACCCCATTTGTGTTCACCACTCTCAACCCTCACTCACATAATCCCTCACTCTCACCTCCTTCTCTCATTCTCACAATTTTTCTTCATCTTATTTCCCTCACACCCTCAAACTGAAACCCTAACCCAAATCCATCACAAACCTAAGAAAATCTTCACTAAACCCCACTAAAACCTTTCACAAGTCAAGATTAAGCCACTAAGATCACATGGAGCATGGAAAGATAGGATTTTGAGCAAGTGTGGATAGGTAATGACCTCTAAACTATTAATTTGGTTGTTACAATGTTGTGTGGCTTAGTAGTTGTTAATTAGAACACTAAAGACGTAGTTTTGAGTCCATATCGTATTTTTAGTGCTAGTTTAGTATCACTGTAACCTACCATCACCACGAATGCTCAAACTAGCAGGGTAGTAGTGTTGTACTAGAGGCCCTGAGTGTTCACCTGAAGCACGAACCCCACCCGACCAAGGAAACCCGACGACATTAGGGTAAATTCCGGCGAGCTCGGCCGTGTAGGGGACTGGGGTGTTGTGTTTTTGTGGGTAGCTGTCTGTGTGCTATGCCAGGTGGTTGGTACTACAAGATTTTTAGGTTTTGACCGTGGGTAAAATCTAGGAGCACTTAGCTAAATTTAGACGTTTCGGTAAAGTCCGATGCGATTGATCCGACATAGTTTTAGTGTTTCGGGTAGCTTGTTGTCATGGGTTTGTTTTGGTGAAGTCGCCAAACACGTTAGCCGCTAAGCTATCCCTTTTGCAGCTTAAAGGAACCGATTCGTTAAATTGGCGTTGTATTCGTTATTATTGCGTAGTTTGCTAAATCCACGCGTTATTGTGTTTTGTGTTAATAGGATCGCAGGCGGGGACTTCGGACACTGCGAAAAAAGGAAAGCAGGTGGTTGGATTTACCTAGCTCGAGATCATCGGTGGGTAGATTTAACATTGTCACGACCCTAAATAGCATGTGACTGGCACTTGAATCATATGAAGTCTATAGGACCCCATCTAATTCAAGTAAGCCAAAAATCCCAGAAATCTAAACCATTTAAAAGAAGGAAGTGAAAGAAAACTTGTTTTAAAGTTTGCATATAATCACTTTGAAAAGTCGTTGTAAACCTTTTTAAACATCAAGTCTTTTCCGAAAATTTTGGCAGAGTCTCCCTTGTAAATACTGGCCCCAAACGGGTACAAACATGAATAATATGAATAAAGGTATCCCCAAGCGGGAGCTAGCTCTTCGCCAATTGGCGGTCACAACCACGCAAGCAATATAATATACAACGCCGAAGGGCGAGGATCAAAACTTAAAAGGAAACCAATATCATCAAGAAAACCATAATAATACAGCACGCGACTCTAAGGTCGAAAGAATATACAACTGGTCTTCTAGGTCTAATAAATATACAAGTCTGGTTGATGGAGTTTACTAGATACAACTGAAAATAAATAGAGTACAATGGTGGTCACGATGCGAGTGAACCTACCTACAAAAGCAATCACCCGGAAAGAAGCAGTTTGCCAGCAAAGCCGCCAAGGAAACATGTACGACAAAACCTGCAGGAAACTATGGCACAACGGGGGTGAGTTGCCAACTCGTGAATAGAAAACATCACCGATCAGAAATCGTATGTATGACCCAATCCTAGGTCATACGATAATAATATATCCTTAAAATATATCCTGAACCATCTACACATAAGTGTAATACCACGTGCTCGTGTCAGTGCCTCAGGTAGCAACATATCAGTATATATGCATCGAAAGGAAAACAGAATACATTATGAATAAGAAAACTGTTTTCTTTATTTAGTGTGATTTCTGTATATATAAATCGAGGTATCATCAATGAAATCAACATCAAATCTGTGTCAAGCATCGACACAAAGCATATATCCAAATATCCAAAATCTCGGGCTCCGGCTATCCGGACTGGCCCAAATCATATAATCTCAATACCTCAAAGTCTCTATATCTCGGGCTCCGGCAATCCGGACTGGCCCCTGGGCTCCGGCAATCCGGACTGGCCCCTAGGCTCCGGCAATCCGGACTGGCCTAAATCATCAAGTCTCACGACTACGTCGGTATCCTCCGAATATCCGCCGCGTCACAAATAACCGGTCGGTAGTGCTCACCTGCCAGGCTCAACGCCATCATCTGCGACCATGTTGCCTCGGGGTACCGCACCGGGTCCACCATGCACCCACAGACGGTTCCTCTTCCTCCTCGAATTGGGTGTATGATATCGCTCAAGAGCCGAGAAAACTCATGGTGGACATATCTCATATCATATAACGAGAAAACCGCAACTTGCATTTCAAAATGATATTAAGTTATATAAAATTCTTGCGGTTTCTCCAAATCAAGAAATCTCATGGAAATCCAAAATCTCATATCAGATGTAATAACAATGAATTACCGGGCTCCGGCAATCCGGACTGGCCCATAATATCGCATGACAAATGAATATATAAATATGCATGAAATATCACAATAATAAATGCAATATCTAAACTAGCAGAGTAATGATATATCGGAACTATCAGCTAGCAAACAATATCAATAAAGTAATATTCTCTAAAGTGTACGTGACATGGCAATTACCGATGATGATGTGTGTGAGCCGGCAAGAAAGTCTACGTGGAGCACACATCATCGATAATGGTGCTGGCGTCCTGACAGCATGGTTTCATAATCTGTATAGTACACATTAAGCATGCAATGCGATGATAACAACATGAATAAACTGAGAATGAATAATAAATGCAGCAATACAGAATATACATATCTATATATGACTCATACAGTTTGTTGTCTGAAATCGCACGAATCGTGGTGTTTAGAAAATAGGGGCTACGGTGTTTTTAAGAAAAAGTACGTTCTTTGAATTATTCGTACTATCCCTTGGCCAATCTTTAAAATACTCACGATTCTTTGGTTTTGGAAATAAGTATGACTCGCGCCGAACTCTAACATCAACTAAGTAAGCTACAGGACAAGCTAAAAGACTAACCAAAGGGTAAAGAAATCCATCTATGTCTGAGTCGATCTATATATCTAGCAGTCGGTGATCCCGCCTCAATAGCGTCACATACGATAACATATATAATACGACATCCCCGAATCATGAGTGCGGATCTATTATCATATTTATATCTCATACGATAAATCCATCGTACGGCATCCCAAATCTGAGTACAGGTCGCCTATCACATGTACATCAATATCCGTATGGTATCATTATCAATATATCATGAACAGGGTACTGATCTAAGTCTAGTACATACTAATACCATCAATATATATATGCGTGTGTATGAAGACACATCGCCCACCAATCCGTTAATAATATGTCGTATCTCATAACACGACCCAAATCACATCAACGATCTCATGGCATCAAGCCCCATCACATCGACTCACCTCCAAGTATCACATACTATCCTTATCATCCGTGTATACGTATATGTATATATATATATATATATATATATATATATATATATATCAACACACGTATATATATATATACATATATCATATACACCAAAAACATATAAAGTATGTGCGTGTGTGTATTTAAAGCCTATACTCTATGGTTCACGACTAAGAAACTAACTAAAGCACTATCATCCAAATACGCTAACACTAACCCAAAGTCATCTAAAGCAATTCTTGGTAAGCATACACATCTCATAAAAACATATAAACCTATATATATATATATATATATATATATATATATAAATATATATAATAACACATCAAGTGCAACGAAATTTGCGGGGGTTCTATACGCCATCCACCTGACTTCCACCGTAGATATATATCTACTCAGCTGGACGCCTCGGCTCATTTGATCCGATTTCAGCTCTGTCATTTCCGCGCCACATCCGACGCCTCTGCAGCCGATCCTAGGAATGTACACAAGGAAAAAAAGAGAATAAATATAAATAGTCACGGGTACAAACAATACAAATCAACCACGCGTATTAACTCAACGCGCACACACTTGGTGCACGAAACGCGCAGCGAAAACTCCACAAATCACCACTAGGGCCGCAATACGTGAAAACCACTATTCCTAGTACCCACTCGTACTAATTTGCACAATCACAATATTCTAATTATAATATGAAATAGGTTGTAAATCACCAAAACCTCAAACTCACTTTAAAAGCTATTTTTCCGAAAACTTAGTAAGCAAAAATTTCCATTTTAGTACAAAACAAGATGTTTTAAAAATTCTAATGGCCACAATGTTCACCAATTATCTTAATTAGGTCACATAAACATTTACTAGATTTTATTCTCACATAATTAAATAAATCTTAAAAATCTAGTTTTGCAAGATTTTACCATTTGGACAAATTTCAAGTAACAATTTACAATTTATCAACTAAGTTAGGTTTTGCAAAGATCAAGATGATAAACTAAGCATCATAACTAGCATCATGTGATCACACCCTAATCTTGAATTCATAAAACCCTCACATGAGATTTCAAACTTGAAATTAAAACCCTATTTAAACATCACAATAACTTAACTTGGAGGAATTTAACAACACATGACCATAAGGTTAAGATTTTATACCTAACAATTTGTAGATCCCACTTGCAAACCAACCTCCCAAATTAGTTTCTTTGCTCCAAGATCCATGTTAGATAGGCCAAAGAATAGTGGGTAAGGAATGGATTTGGAGTTTGTGTGAGTTTGTATGGAATTTTATTGGATTTGAGTGAGGTTTTTAGCATGAAAAATGGATAAATTTGAGAAGGGGTGGGGGCTTACTGCCTGCTGCTGAAATGAAGAGAGGGAGAGAGAGAATGTGAGGTGTGGTGTGAGGTTGTGAAGTCAAGGAAAAGCCCATCCCTCATTATCTAACACCATACTCTTTATTTATTGTTTTAATCTTTCATTTTAAAGGAGAAATGAAGTGGGGAGAATGGGGGCTCCAACTGCAGAATTCGGCCAGCCCCTTGGTGTGAGTGAGTGTGGGTGTGGGTGTAGGTGTGGGAATTTTCAAGTAAACAAGGCCCAAAACTCAAACAACAAGCCCATGCTTCTTATTCCTTCTTATTTCCTTTAAATTTTCCTTTTCCATTTAACCTTTTCCTTTAAATTTTTAGAACCATCTTGACAATTTCTTTTCATTTCAAAAACAATATGTTACACTTTGGTTTAATGTGTCATGTTGTACAAAACTTGTATTAACCCATTCCAATTTGTAATTATCACTAATTAAATGTATTAGTGAAAACTTAAAATAATAATTAAATAATTAATTACGGAAAATATTTTGTAAACTAGAAATTTTATAAGTGACCCATTAATTATCAATTACTAGCAATTACATAGCTAGAATCGGTACATATAATTTTATGTTGAAAGATAATCATATCTCGGTTTTTACGGAAAACAACAGTTATTTTTCTGATTATCCGAAATTTCACCTAAACGATTTTGAAAACGTTACAATCTTCCCCCTTAAAGAAATTCGGTACCTGAATTTAAATTAAAACTCCCCCAAATATTAAAACATTTCAGCAAAACAATCAAGTCGTCGGGGCTCCGAAATCATCAATACATAAAACACATCATAGCGCAATGGATGCGCATGAAAACTAGTATATAACTCAAAATCAAACTATATCATGTACATAGTACGCGTCAGTGTAAACTCGTCAAAACATCTGAAAGAAATGCATGCCAAACCTTTTTCAAATCACTGTGCAATGCACGTATCACGGCACAAGTAGCGGACATTCATTGTAAGAATATATATATATATATATATATATCCTTTGTTTAACGTACACGTCCTGCCGTTTTTTTGAAAATCATTTTAGAATGGTTTCCTTTATAAAATGTTCGTGTCATCTCGGACACACAGGAAAATAATGAGAATATAGCTCCTTTTTGGAAATCCCTTCGATAACTATCGATGCATGCAAAAACATATTCGTGTACTGTCCTCTGACTAGTCCTGCTCAGTCACTATACCAAATAGTAAATATCATAAAAACGTGCTACTAAAAGGAAATCATACTCAATAGTATATGTAATAATTCCACGTACGTCTGGTGCGCACAGAAATAGAAATCAATGAATGTGCCACACATGTGCACAGAAACAAAATCTAAGTGCAACGGGTGTGCACGAAAACATTTGTCAAGGGCAACGAGTGTGCCTGACAACAATATCAGGTGCATCCGATATGCACGGAAATCCCGATTTAGTGCATCTGGTGTGCACCAAAATCACATCAAGCGCGCCAAGTATGCGCAAGAATCCAAATCAAGTGCACAAGGTGCACGAAAACAAATATCGAATACCACAATCGAAAATGACGGTATACAACATACCTAAAGCCAAATCCGGTATACCGTGGTATAAAATCTCACAGCCACGTGTATCAGCGTGCATAAAATCGAATCAAAATACCAAAAGTGCATGGAAACTACACCGAAAGTACAAGTCAAATCACATGCATACCATAGGAATGCAATCAAATCAACATCTCGAATGACATCAAATCGAAGTCAAGTGCAACTGTGGTGCACAAAATCTCAATCATGCAAATAAATCGCCCAAAATACCGAAATCCAAGATGCCGGAAACAGTCCGGCTCTAGCATATCCTCTAAAGATCTCTGGACAACTGTCATGGTCACTCATAACATGTCTCGTCGACGATGCCGAACTCTGGCCTACTGGGTGTGCACAATACGACTGATCCTGGGACATAGTCTTCTCGTATAGTATTTCAGAAAGGTTCTGTCGAAGTCTCCCCCAAATCTCGTTTCTGCCGAACTACCCGGAAGTTATCACCCTTTACTAAATCTAGTTCTTGTTCCGGAACAGCTGCATACTCATCACGACTCCTTCTGGAAGATATATCCATATACAAGGCCTCTGCATGCATATCACATCTCTGATGTCAACGGAGTGGAACGTCATCTCATCAAAATCTCGTACGAACCTCTTACTCCACTTTTCTCTAATGTCGACTGATTCAGACTCGTCTCTTCGTAGCCGTAAGGACGGTGCTACAAACGGCTATACTCATATCTGGAGTCTCCCAAGTAATTTATCCCATCACATGATATCCGGACGACGTCGAACTTTTTGATCGATTCGTCAAAGTTCTATAATCCCCCAAGAGCTCAACTCTTGAGTACAATTTAATAATATCATGTACATGCCACAGTACCTATGGACCAACCGTAGAAGGGCAAACCCAAGGCTCATTAATGGCACCACGGAACTGCCGCAAACCCTAAGGTTTCGAAGCGTTCCCATGGTCATTATATCGAGTTAGGGTTTAATTCTTCTAGAGGGTCCACAGAATTACTTGCATGTTCTTCGGAATACCTTAAACTTGGAAAAATTTGTTTCTGACATTCGATCGTTTTCTTTCGACTCTCAATGTACCTGTGTGAAGTCTTCTCTAGCTGGAATCAATCAATCTGATGACCTCGCATCGGGGTATACAAACAAACCACATGTCCTAGTCATTCATTCTCAGTGACTAGCGATCTTCTATCATATCTCTAAGTATAAACTCGTGCTGCAATAGCTTCAAACATCTGGGGCGGTATCTTGTCAGTCGCAGCAACACTTGGCTCATTCGTCCGCACGCTAAACAGTGCCTCAATCATCAAGAATAGACGATACATCAACAGTCATAACATTCTAGTCGGCTACTAGCAGTGGTCAAATCCTCTAGTGCTGATATGCACGTTCGAGAAATCTTAGTAAAAACAACCTATCAAAACGCTCATGGCGCGAAAAACACAATAAAACGACACATCTGTGCAATTGTGTGTCACCGGAATTATGCGTTGGTCAGTCCTCGTCCAAGACGAGCTCATTCTGACCGCAACTCTAGCCGTAGTTCTCTCTGCCCGTGCAAACGTGGTAACAGAAACCACCAATTGATATCGATGAGGATATATCATATGAAAGAATAAATAACTGTGCAAAGAAATGTACATCCTAAGGCTTCTTAAGCGGAGTAGCATATCGTAAGTATACCGCGGAACATACACACGGTACGTCACTCTACTTGAGTCACATACTCCATCAACCAAGGTCAACCTATGCGACGAAAGTTCGGGTCTAATACCCCCTCGACCAAGTCTAAGTTCCGTAAGATCAAGCCTAGGTTCCGAATATAAATATACGCCCTAGACTCCACATAGTCAAACATAGACTCGAACCAAGGTTAAACCTAGCGCTCTGATACCAACTTTGTCACGACCCGAAATAGCACGTGACTGGCACTTGAATCATATGAAGTCTATAGGACCCCATCTAATTCAAGTAAGACAAAAATCCCAGAAATCTAAACCATTTAAATGAAGGAAATGAAGGAAAACTTGTTTTAAAGTTTGCATATAATTACTTTGAAAAGTCGTAGTAAACCTTTTTAAAACATCAAGTCTTTTCTGAAAATTTCGGCAGAGTCTCCTTTGTAAATACTGGCCCCAAACGGGTACAAACATGAATAATATGAATAAAGGCATCCCCAAGCGGGAGTTATCTCTTCGCCAATTGGCGGTCACAACCACGCAAGCAATATAATATACAACGCCGAAGGGCGAGGATCAAAACTCAAAAGGAAACCAATATCATCAAGAAAACCATAATAATACAGCGCGCGACTCTAAGGTCGAAATAATATACAACTATTCTTCTAGGTCTAATAAATATACAAGTCTGGTTGATGGAGTTTACTAGATACAACTGAAAATAAATAGAGTACAATGGTGATCACGATGCGAGTGAACCTACCTACCAAAGCAATCACCTGGAAAGAAGCAGTGTGCCAGCAAAGCCGCCAAGGAAACCTGTACGGCAAAACCTGCAAGAAACTGTTGCACAACGGGGGTGAGTTGCCAATTCGTGAGTAGAAAACATCACCGAGCAGAAATCGTATGTATTGTAGGGTTTCTATGCACGCGTAAAAGGGTCTACGAGGCATCAACCATACCCGATTAAAATTTTAGCCGTGTCGAACAACCCAAAGCCGGATCTTTAAACTAGGGTTTAGGCAAAAACTAACATGTTAAACACTTTAACACTAAATGAGAGGGATTATAACCTTTGTAGATCCGGTCCTTCAGTTCAATAGCTCCGTGTAGATGTCCCCTTCTCTGCGATCGTGAACTCCGGACACTAGAGAAGCTCCACAAGAAGAACGAACGTGCTTGCTTTGATGACTTCGAGGCCGAAGATGATCTACGTCAGGGAGACACTAACTCAAGTTATTCCTTCACTAGGTCAAAAACTTTGTGAAGAGAACACCCTCTACTAAATGGCAAGTAATATAGGATGATGAAGTAGGAAGGTTGCTCACTTTAGAATTGATTTTCTCACACTTTTTCTCAAGCTTCATTGAAGCTAGAAAGCTTTTGTTGAAGGAAGAAGAAGAAGTGAATAATTCATCCAAATGAAAACTTATCCTTTGAATATTGCACCAAGGTTGAGTTAAGCCCTCATGCTTAACTCATGTAGAGAATTAACCAAAGTATGAGGTTAAAGGTTGGGTTAACTAATATCCTAAGGAATGACAAAAGAGTTGACTTTGTCAAAGTTGCATACAAGCTTCTACAAGCCTGATAACATTGAATAAAGTCTCCTCTCTTTTGTTATTCTTAAGGAAATAAGTAAACCCTAATTTAACCTAATCTTGATATAAGTCTCATACAGCCATCTTGTATGTATCATCAAGCATGATACAAACATGTACACTTGCATATATCACATATAAACAATATGCACAATCTAGTGAGAAAATAAATCTTAAGTGAGCTAATACTAGTAAATATAATGTAATATATCAAATATATAATTATACATTAAATTATTAAATCAACTCTTGATTAACCCGGCTATAACCGACTAATATCATGTGTAACTTATCGAATCAACACTTGATCCGATAACCCGGTTATATCGCATACAACCGATCAATGTTACAAATCGCGAGAATAGAATACGGTATCTCATATCGTATCAATCTCGGTCCCGCACATATCACATATGTGCTCCTACTCCGTTTCGCTTGAGCCAGGAAACCCCTGTGTAGGACTCTAAAGACTCGTCAATACGTCGGCAGTAGGTGATGATCATATCAAACACCCACAAACCGCAAGCGGTCTGCTAAACGTAATGGCCACCCGGGTATTGAGCGATCAGAAGATCAACAAGCAAACCTGTACATTCTCCTGTGAATCCAATCAGTAACACTCCCGTACAGTCCGGTCTCGTCGTCTGATATGTCGCATATCTCGCCTAGGGGTGGTAAACGTCAGACCCCAGTAGCTTGATAAGTCGTGTCGATATGAGGTCTATAACAGTTCGAGAAACTACTGATAACACTTACCAGTAAATCTCAGCAACCCTGGCCAGGGATTTCCAGTTATAGCCAATCGAACACAGCACAACATTAACTCCCTATACCAGGAGAGACGAATCCCCTCCTATAGCTCATTGCCTCCATGTGATTCGGCACTGTACCCAAAAGCCACCTTTTTGCACGCCCTCTTGGACGTGGTATGATGGAAATCAAAATCACACAAGACTCTATGACGATCTCGGGTCAACAGACTACTCTGTACCAGTGTCACCGGAGAACTGCCATCTGACGTGAGGTATAATACCATCTGGGAGTTCTCGGCGAGTCCGTCCAGTGTACCCAGTCTCTACTGAGCACCCGTACACCATCCTTGATGTCAAACACTGATGGATATGGGATCATCCATCGCCCATCATATGGGTCAAGATGCGTATACGCTAGTCTACTCTGGTGTATCGATGCCCTGTCTCGATACACCCTCGACTTGGAACAGTTATAGGATGTACTCGTCAACTACCGTAGCCCCACTAGTATGTTCTCATCATAGTCCCAGTAGTCGAGTACATATCCTAAGGGCTTTATCAACATGTAATATAGAGACAATTAGAGTACATGTTAAGATAAAGAGCAACCAGATAGCGTACTATCATGTCGAGGAAGAAAGTCCTCCCTATATATGTCCAAGCATCCACTACAATATACATCGTATGTATAGTAATGGCCTCTAGGGCATACATATAACTAACAATCTCCCACTTGCACTAGGGCTATCTGTTGTGGTATCACATACCCAACAATTAGCTGCGGTTGAAGTATCTCATACTCAACCATCCCATAAAAGTCTCTACTGGGAAAAAGGCCTTTATGAGTGGATCCGCGCTGCTGTCCTCTGTGTCTACTCTCCTAACCTTGATCTCCCTGGAGATCAACCATCTCCATGATCAGGTGATACTGCCTAAGAATTATATCCGGATTACTGATGGGACGGTAGTTCTTTAGCTAAAGCCATAACTCCATTATCACACAATGGTAGGAACGAAGTTCATCTCATGAACTTATATATCCAGACTGCCTCTTTGGTAGCATCCTTGGTAACGATGTATCTTGCCTTTAATCGTCTAGTAAGTCACGGTATCTAGCTTGGAACTCTTCCAACATACGGTCCCTCCACTGAGGGTAAAGACAATGCCTATGACTGACATTCAGTCGTCCTTATCACCCTGGAACCTTTCCAGTGATTCTCCTCAGGATCGATTGATACCATCTCATTACAACTAGTGAGTATCCTAACATCCAATTAGATCTATCTCATAGATCCAAAATCCAGGATTCAGGAGGTATCACTATGATCCTATATGGAGAATCCTTATGATAAGCGGAGATTAACCGAGCGTAGCTTAGGAAACTCCTTCCCTATCAAGAGTATGTCATCCACGTACTTTACGAGGATCACCACCATACTCCCTACTACCTTTTTGTATATACAAGGTTCATCTACCATTTTGATGAAGCCAAACTCTTTGACTACCACATCAAAACAGATGTTCCAACTCCGTCATGCCTGTTTTATCACATA
Source organism: Agapanthus africanus (assembly GCA_030015575.1). NCBI lineage: Eukaryota > Viridiplantae > Streptophyta > Magnoliopsida > Asparagales > Amaryllidaceae > Agapanthus > Agapanthus africanus. Next base: position 232,407,000 of record JASDDO010000010.1, read on the forward strand.
AAACATCTTGCACACGTTTCCGCTTCTCCCACTGTCTACGAAGCCCTCTGGCTGTGTACTTATAGACGCTCTTTTCTAAAACATCATTTAGAAAAGCAGTCATGACACCCAACCACCAGATATCATAGTCATGGTATATAGCAGTGGCAAGTAGGATCTGGATGGACTTAAGCATAGCTTTGAAAGTCACAACTTTTCCATGTACACCAAGTAATCTTCTCAAGATATACTTGCTCCTGATGGGGATTTAAGCGTTCAGATAAAACAACCAAAGTCCATGCTTTGTTGGTGTATAAGGATTCCATCTCAGATCACTAAGCATCCAGCCATTCTTACAGAGTCCTACTCCTGATGGCCAGCTCGAAACTAGTTGGGTCATCATCTCATGATGCAATCCTCGCTCCCACTATCATAGAGAAACCGAAGTATCTCTCAGGTGGGTGAGGAACCCTACTAGATCGGCGGAGAGGCTGAGGTTCGTTGGAAAATATTGAATCCTTTGGCTCTACCAAATCATCAGCTGTAGTTTGTATAGCTGGAACCTTTCCAGTTCTACATAACAGACCTTGCCTCGAGCTTGTCCGGATTATGCTTTTAGACATAGGCTGGACAACCCCAAATCTTAACAAACTTAAGATATGGGCTCTTCCCATTCCATATCACATATGAAGTGGTAGGTAACTGATTTGATTTGAACCCTATTCAATAGGTATGCAGCTTCTCAAGCGCATAACACCCAAAAGGAAATAGGAAACTCAGTAGTACGCATCATAGAGCACACCATATCACATAGGGTGCTATTGCTCCGCCCCGATACACCGACGTGCTGTGGTGTATACGGAGGAGTAATGCTGAGAGAGAATCTCATTCTCCTTTAGAATAGTCCAGGAATCCCATGCTCAAGTATTCTCCTCCTTGATCTCATCAAAGGACATAATACTTATACCCGTATTTTGGTTATCCACTTCTAACTTATATTCTGTGAATATCTCAAAAGGTTCAGACTTGTGTTTCAACAGGAACATATGTCCGAATCTTAAGAGATCATCAGAGAATGTAATGAAGTACAAAGAACTAGTCTTGGCATATGTAGACAGGGGACCATCATACATCATCATGTATCAATCCCAAGAGTTCACTAACTCTTTCTCTGCTTGCAATAAACAAAGCTATGGTCATCGTATTTTTGTGACATGACCGGCAAGTTTCACAAGATGTAAATTCAAACTAATTTAAATATGCATCTATATGTAACTTCAGCTAGTCGGGTCGCATTGATATGACCTAGTGTACAATGCCTCAAGAAGGATTCGTTCATTTCTGAACTCTTTCTCTTGTGTGTGTTCTGTATACTAAGATCTGTGGTTTAATTTAGAACGTCAATGCTTTTAGATAACGTGCCTGAACCGATCAACTCTTGATATAGGAAATGTTCAAAACATTATCCAACAATACAAAATTATATCTTTTCTTTACTAATAAAGAGATTGATATGATGTTGTATATCAGGTTCGGTATCTAATAACATTCGTTCAGAATCAATGTATTCTGGTAATATAGGGTGATAGTGACCAACAGACTTAGCTGCAACACTTGCATCGTTTTCTGTCTCATGAAACTTATCACCCGTTCTCAGTTCTCTGTAATGAACACACCCGAAGATGATCCATCGACATGCACTTTCTTTGTTTGGGCGGCACGGGAAATCTGGTATTCCCCTATTTCCTGCTCTGTCTTATAACAATTATAAGTTGGAGCGGGACCAACGTTCCCCAGCTCAGTATAACAAGCGGATTCGGTCAATACATCTGTATTATTATCTTGATTACGGCGTGATATGGTCTCTACCTGGAGAGAGAGAGAAGAAAACACTCAGCGTATGCTCTTGCAAGATTAGATTGGTTATCTAATACATCTAATCAGGATGTCTCCCACTATTTTAGTCAAATCTTCCTTCAAACCCTAAATGGAAAGACTAGCCGGGATTAATTACACGCTACAAGTTCGCCAATCTTTCAGGCGGGCCAGTGCCGGTACTTTGAGGGAGGTCCCCCGTGCTTTCGCACGAACCTAATTAAAGTAAACCTCGCTTTCCCAGAGGCATAACCCCTTTAACACCTTTCTAGACACCTACTTGATCGGCTAATTGTAATGTGTAAAACTCTCCTAGGAGTAACTCTTACTCGCAGCGGGTATCGGGATCGAACTATCTCATAGAAGGTATGCAATCTTATTGCAAATTTCAACACTTGAAATTCCCGATAATATTTTGCCCCAAGCGTCCTATGACCTTGACAGAGGTCAATAAACGATAGGCTGCTAGTCAAGTTCAACCCGTCATTTCCTGATTGAAGTAAACCCACCCGCACGACCTTTGACAGAGGTCAACAAGGTCGCACGACTACCCTAAATCAATCACATCATATGCTTATACAGATAAGCACTAATCAGCTACCGCACACTACGCCTTGACAGAGGTCAACAAACGCAACACGAATACTAAATACTACTTTTCTGAAATGACGGAGGGCTACGACAGGTTTTAAGAAAACCCTTTGCGTAATGAACTTGATATCGTTGTAGAATCGAGTGATTTTAAATGGAGTGTTTTTGAGGCTTTTCTAGTTTTGCTAAAGGAGTCACTCCCGGTGAAGGGATAATCGGCCCTTTCCTCATCGAATAAGGTGCAGGGTATATCATATATACCCCTGTGCAAAGCAAGAACTATAGAAGCAATCAAAAGACAAACCGAGTTTGTATCATCTTCTACTTTCACTAAAAAGGTCACTCCCGGTGAAGGGATCTCGGCTCTTTCCTTATCGAATAAAGTGCTGGATGTTCTACAAGGAACACTGCTATGCAAAGCAAGAACTAGAGCTACCAGTTTTTAAACAAGTTTCTACAATATCTTTAGGTTTCTTTTAGTTTCATTAATCTCATTAATGAAGTCCCATTTTATTATGCTTCACAAGCATCAGTTATGAAACAAAATCAACAATATATAATATATATCTCATATATATAATATAAACATTCGTCTCAGGCAGTAATATGATCTCATCACAGAACATTGCAACAGAAGAACATATATGAAATATTGGATATACTAGGATGTCCGTGTTTTCAATACGAGCCTCTATAAAACACGGATTCCACGGTCGCGATGAATAGCTAAACCCACATCTCTAGACCCCTACGAGAGCGGCAAGTAACACTACCAATTCTAGGGTTAGGAGACCCGGTCTCGACTCCTCGAGATGGTCTCCCACTGGACCCTAGAACCCGGTTACTTGTGTCCCCGCCTTGGGTCTACATAATGCGGAAAAGTAAATAATATACAATGGTGACATCATCCTCAGCCCGAAAGTGCCCCAATAAAAGAATATTACTTACAAATGAATTTTACATGAATGAAAAAGAAAAAAACTCTCATCTCACATAAAACCCCCGGCTATTCAAAATGCGACGATCCAATACAACATATCACAGCAACACATAATATCATCAACATAAGTAAATATGCGTATCCCAATTGTCATTGATGTATAGCAACGAAACCGGCGATACACCACATATTACACTTACGGTCGCAGAAAAGAAAGTGTAAAACTACAACAGTTGGAATCCGCAACCTCCTCAGACATCACATGCCTAACCAAATGAATTCCTTAGACATCGCATGCCTAACAATTATAAACCCTGCATTTTAGTCTCATTATCGAAAACTCTTTTCAATATCAAGTCGGGCAATTCAACAAGATTCCCGACATTCTGATGGAATTCTCGTAGCAAACTTTAGTAAACGGCCGCACCCCCGGATGCCGTCGACGAAGTGCACTAAGGCGGAACACCGCTTCCGCAAGCACCCGAACGGATGCTTTTGGCGACGGGGTTCTCCTACAGTCACTTGTTCGGGGCTATGGGGCGTGGCTGTCTATTAAGTTTACCCGGCGAGTATCCGCGTACGCTACGTGATTGCGACGGACTTTTGATCGCATCAAAATTCCATGGCAACCGATCATCTGAGACTGAACTGCTAGATTTATAACATTCAAATTGGTTATCTCATAACTACCTGTAGATTCCAAATATTGTATCACGTTCCAGATAAAAAGACAATGTTAAACTTTCCGATCGAATAATTAAACACCCAAGATTTCCCCAATATATATCAACACTTGAAATCAGTTTAAAAACATCCATCACATGCCACAGTACCAATGGTCCAGCTGTAGAAGGGCCAAGCTAGAGCTTTAGGCGAAGTCTGAGCGAAGTTTAAAGTCCGATCGAACCCGGATACCCCGATACGAACCCTTCTCTGGACAATTTTCAAAAATGTGATTTTTATGAATTAAAAATGCTCAGAAAATTAAGCAGGAAAAAATAAGAATTACTTTGATGTATGGTCCACTAAAGCTCTTATATGACCGCGGAACCGCGGCCAAACCAAAGGTTTGGCGGCGGTTCCGTGGCCAAAATTAGCTTTCTAGCTTCAATGGAGCCTGAGAAAAAGTGTGAGAAAATCAATTCTAAAGTGAGCAACCTTCCTACTTCATCATCCTCTACTACTTGCCATTTAGTAGAGGGTGTTCTCTTCACAAAGTTTTTGACCTAGTGAAGGAATAGCTTGAGTTAGTGTCTCCCCGACGTAGATCATCTTCGGCCTCGAAGTCATCGAAGCAAGCACGTTCGTTCTTCGTGTGGAGCTTCTCTAGAGTCCGGAGTTCACGATCGCAGCGAAGGGGACATCTACACGGAGCTATTCAAGTGAAGGACCGGATCTACAAAGGTTGTAATCCCTCTCACTTAGTGTTAAAGTGTTTAACATGTTAGTTTTCGCCTAAACCCTAGTTTAAAGATCCGGCATTGGGTTGTTCGGCACGACTAAAATTTTAATCGGGCATGATTGATGCCTCGTAGACCCTTGTACGCGTGCATAGCAACCCTACAGTGGCATTAGAGTACAGTGGGAATCACACAAGACTCTATGACGATCTCGGGTCAACAAACTACTCTGTACCAGTGTCACCGGAGAACTGCCATCTGACGTGAGGTATAATACCATCTGGGAGTTCTCTGCGAGTCCGTCCAATGTACCCAGTCTCTACTGAGCACCCGTACACCATCCTTGATGTCAAACACCGATGGATATGGGATCATCCATCGCCCATCATATGGGTCAAGATGCGTATACGCTAGTCTACTTTGGTGTATCGATGCCCTGTCTCGATACACCCTCGACTAGGAACAGTTATAGGATGTACTCGTCGACTACTGTAGCCCCACTAGTATGATCTCAGCATAGTCCCAGTAGTCGAGTACATATCCTAAGGGCTTTATCAACATGTAACATAGAGACAATTAGAGTATATGTTAAGATAAAGAGCAACCAGATAGCGTACTATCATGTCGAGCAAGAAAGTCCTCCCGATATATGTCCAAGCATCCACTACAATATACATCGTATGTATAGTAATGTCCTCTAGGGCATACATATAACTAACATGTATGACTCAATCCTAGGTCATACGATAATAATATATCCTCAAAATATATCCTAAACCATCTACATATAAGTGTAATACCACGTGCCCGTGTCAATGCCTCAGGTAGCAACATATCACTATATATGATGTATGAATGCATCGAAAGGAAAATAGAATACATTATGAATGAGAAAACTGTTTTCTTTATTTAATGAGATTTCTGTATATATAAATCGAGGTATCATCAATGAAATCAACATGAAATCTGTGCCAAGCATCGACACAAAACATATATCCAAATATCCAAAATCTCGGGCTCTGGCTATCCGTACTGGCCCAAATCATATAATCTCAATACCTCAAAGTCTAAATATCTCGGGCTCTGGCAATCCAGACAGGCCCCTGGGCTCCGGCAATCCAGAGTGGCCTAAATCATCAAGTCTCACGACTACGTCGGTATCCTCCGGATATCCTCTGCGTCATAAATAACTGGTCGGTAGTGCTCCCCTGCCAGGCTCAACGCCATCATCTGCGACCATCTTGTCCCGGGGTACTGCACCGGGTCTACCATGCACCAACAGACAGTTCCTCCTCCTCCTCGAATCGGGTGTATGATATCGCTCAAGAGCCGAGAAAACTCATGGTGGAAATATCTCATATCATATCATGAGAAAATCGCAACTTTCATTTTAAAATGATATTAAGTTATATAAAATCCTTGCGGTTTCTCCAAATCCAGAAATCTCATGAAATTCCAAAATCTTATATCAGAAGTAATAATAATGAATTACCGGGCTCCGGCAATCCGGACTAGCCCATAATATCGCATGGCAAATGAATATATAAATATGCATGAAATATCACAATAATAAATGCAATATCTAAACCAGCAGAGCAATGATATATCAGAACTATCAGCTAGCAAACGATATCAATAAAGTAATATTCTCTAAAGTGTACGTGACATGGCAATTACCGATGATGGTGTGTGAGCCGGCAAACAAGTGTACGTGGAGTATACGCATCATCGGTAGTGGTGCTGGTGTCCTGACAGCATGGTTTCATAATCAGTATAGTACACATTAAGCATGCAATGCGATGATAACAACATGAACAAACGGAGAATGAATAATAAACGCAGCAATACAAAATATACATATCTATATACGAGTCATACAGTTTGTTGTCTGAAATAGCATGAATCGTGGTGTTTAGAAAATAGGGGCTACGGTGTTTTTAAGAAAATGTACTTCCTTTGAAATATCCGTAGTATCCCTTGGCCTGTTTTTAAAATACTCACGATTCGTTAGTTTTGTAAATAAGTATGACTCGCGCCCAACTCTAACATCTACTAAGTAAACTACAGGACGAGCTAAAAGACTAGCCAAAGGGTAAGGAAATCCATCTAAGTCCGAGTCGATCTATATATCTAGTAGTCGGTGATCCCGCCTCAATAACGTCACATACGATAACATTTATAATACGACATTCTCGAATCATGAGTGCATATCTATTATCATATTTATATCTTGTAAGGTAAATCCATTATACGGCATCCCAAATCTGGGTACGGGTCGCCTATCACATGTACATCAATATCCGTATGGTATCATTATCAATATATCATGAACAGGGTACTGATCTAAGTCTAGTACATACCGATACCATCAATATATATCTGCGTGTGTATGAAGACACATCGCCCACCAATCCGCTAATAATATGCCGTATCTCATAACACGACCCAAATCACATCACCGATCTCACGGTATCAAGCCCCATCACACCACACCACACGAAACGGGCTGCGACAACGCCACAAATCACCACTAGGGTCGCAATACGTGAAAACCACTAATCCTAGTACCCACTCGTACCAATTTGCACATTCACAAAACACTAATTATAATATGAAATAGGTTTTAATTCACCAAAACCTCAAACTCACTTTAAAAGCTATTTTTCTGAAAACCTAGTAAGCAAAAATTTCCATTTTAGTACAAAACTTGATGTTTTAACAATTCTAATGGCCACAATGTTCAGCAATTATCTTAATTAGGTCACATAAACATTTACTAAATTTTATTCTCACATAATAAAATAAATCTTAAAAATCTAGTTTTGCAAGATTTTACCATTTGGACAAATTTCATGTAACAATTTACAATTTAACAACTAGGTTAGGTTTTGCAAAGCTCAAGATGTTAAACTAAGCATCATAACTAGAATCAAGTGATCACACCTTAATCTTGAATTCATAAAACCCTCACTTGAGATTTCAAACTTGAAATTAAAACCCTATTTAAACATCACAATAACTTAACTTGGAGGAATTTAACAACACATGACCATAGGGTTAAGATTTTATACCTAACAATTTGTAGATCCCACTTGCAAACAAGCCTCCTAAATTAGCTTCTTTGCTCCAAGATCCATGTTAGATAGGCCAAAGAATAATGGGTAAGGAATGGATTTGGAGTTTGTGTGAGTTTGTATGGATTTTAATTGGATTTGAGTGAGGTTTTTAGCATGAAAAATGGATAAATTTGAGTAGGGGCTGCTGCTGCCTGCTGCCGAGATGAAGAAAGGGAGAGAGAGAATGTGAGGTGTGGTGTGAGGTTGTGAAGTCAAGGAAAGCCCATCCCTCATTATCTAACACCATACCCTTTCTTTATTGTTTTAATCTTTCATTTTAAAGGAGAAATGAAGTGGTGAAGTAGGGAGAATGGGGGGCTCCAACTGCAGAATTCGGCCAGCCCCTTGGTGTTGGTGAGTGTGTGTGTGGGTGTGGGAATTTTCAAGTAAACAAGGCCCAAAACTCAAACAACAAGCCCATACTTCTTATTCCTTATTATTTCCTTTAAATTTTCCTTTTCCATTTAACCTTTTCCTTTAAATTTTTAGAACCATCTTGACAATTTCTTTTCATTTCAAAAACCACATGTTACACTTTGGTTTATGTCACGACCCGCAAGGTACGGAACGTGACAGGCACTTAAGTTATAAAACGTCTCAAAACGTCCGTAAAATAAGTAAGCCAAAGCCCAGAAATCAAAACCAAATAAGCAGAAGAGTGAAGGAAAACCAATAAATTGATAGTGAGTTTATCAAATGAGTCATATCAAGCCCTTTTAAAAAACAATATCAATTTTTCCGAAAATTTCGGCAGAGTCTCCTTTGTAAATACTGGCCCCCAAAATGGGTACAACAAGAATATATATAAATACAACAAAAAGGGCATTCCAAAGCGGGAGCTAGCTCTTCGCCACAAGGCGGTCACAAATCCCACGCAACATAAATCAGGAATATGAAAAATAAGCATAAAAAGGCATAAGTATGAAGCAACATGTCGGCTCAAGTGAGCTCGACCACAAAATACAGCATAAAAAGCCCACAAATCTCACAGTCCCGTCTCTAGGTCAATATACAACAATACTGTTAGATACAGTAGATGGAGTACTCTAGATACAAAAAATATACAAGGTGGTACAAAATAATAATACAACCCACATACGAGCAAAAGCCTCGAGTCCAGGCAAAAGAGGCAAAAGAAGCGGTGCGCCCGCCGCTACTGTGCTGACGGAGCGGACCTGCAAAAGACTGTGGCACAACGGGGGTGAGTTGCCAACTCGTGAGTAATAAATAACATCTATATAGGCTATCGCAAGCTTGCACACAAGCATCCTAGCATCTATAATACAGGTATGAGAGGATATACTAGCATGTACGTATGCAACATGAATGTACTAGCAGGTATGAATGCAATATGAATCAACTCGTGATCTGAATATATAGGTACAAGAAGTCATATTTTTCATTTAGGAATCTCTTTTCTTTTAAATATCAGCACAATACCAATAGAATCAACAAGAATCCGTGTCCAGCATCGACACCTCAAAACTGTCTCAATCTCATGTATCCATATCATAGTATCTCTGGCCCCAGCCGTCCGGCTGATCCCTCTCAAATATCAATATCTCATCATCTCGCGGCCACAGTCGGTATCCTCTGGATATCCGCCGTGCCAAAAAGTCATGTTGGAGATAGTGCCCTCAGAGTCAATTATTGGGTCACAGGCACGTGATTGCAATGATTGAGGGAGGACCTATCCCGGGAGGACAGTCTTACTCGAGATGATAGTATGCTATCTGGTTTACCTTTATCATCGTGTACTGCTTTAGGTGACCTGACATGTCGCTATTGCACGTTGATAGAGCCCCTAGGATTCTTTCTTGACTGCCAGCAGTATGAGGGCGATCATATAAGTGAGAGCTGGAGTCTATAAGCACATCCTTAAAAGGTCCCTAGCCGTAGGAGTTTCGAGACAGGGCATCGATTCTCCAGAGTAGACTAGTGTATACAGTCGAGACCCCGACGAGGGGCGGTGGTCGGTCTCACAAGCCACTGGTGTCAGTTGGTTCACCTAAGATGTATACAGGTGCTCATTGGGTTATGAGTACACCGGACAGAACTCGCCGGGAACATGCTAGTTGGTCTTATACCTGACGTCAGATAGCAGTTCCCAGATGACATGTGTACAGGTTAGTTCATCGACCTGGGGATCGTCATTTGTCTCGTGTGAGTTCCCACTGTGCTTTGATTACTACCCTACCACGGCTCAAAGGAGTCATGCAAACAGGTTTTAGCTGGGTACAGTCCCGAGCCACATGGAGGCAGTGAGCGGATCTTCAGGGGTTCGTCTCTCCCGGTATTGGGGGTGAGGTCGGCTGTGTCTAGGAGAGCCATTACACGAAGTCCTTGGCCAAGGCTGGAGATTTACTGGTAGGTATTCCAGTAGTATCTCAGGGTGTTCTGGGCTACACTCCGACACGACTTGTACCGCTTTTGGGGGTCTGACTTTTACCAACCCCCTAGGCCCGACATGCGATGCTCATAGACGAACGGACCGGACTGTACGGATATTGTCACTGACAGGCTCAGTAGGGTGTTCAGATGAGTTCGCTCATCGACGTCCCTTTTGGTCAATAGCTGGTGGCCCGTCACGTATTGGCTTATACCTCTGACGTGCTGGTGGTTAAATCCACAGCCATAATATTGACGAGTCTTTAGAGTCCACCACACTTTCAGTTACTCAAGCTTTCGGGCGAAACGCGGTAGAGGCCGTATGGAGATATGGCAGGGTTCGATCAGATACGTGCAGTATTGCACGGATCGTGATTGGACGGTTTTTACTAGCCGGCTTTGGTTTAAGTCGGATCTTAGTATTTGATTGTGTAGTTTTGTCTCTTTGCATTTGTATTCCGGTCGGAATACAAATGCGGGTGTGTATGCACAGTATCGGGGTTTTCCTGTAATTTATTATGGGACCAGTTTTTTGGGGTTGCCAGTTTGCATTCCGTTCCGGCCGGTTTTTCATTGTTCCTTCACGGCCGGACTTTTCGTTGGAGGGGGTTATTTGCAAGTTTGCAAATAACATTTTGTGAGATGAGAGTTTATGATTGCATCTTTTGATTCCCTTTCCTTTTTTTCTTTTGATGCACCATCACCAGCATTAATTGAGATAAGAGAGGGTATGGGTTTTTGATGTGATTTTGTGATGGATAAGTTGGTATGGGCCGGCCACTGTTGTGAGAATGAGTGGAGTGTTTTATTTTGTGTGTGGATTTTTTTTTCTTTCATGCTTAATTGGTGGACGCCCCCCCATTTGTGTTTGCAGTGAAGGTTTTTTCCTTTTTCTGCTTTGTATTAATTGGTGCACACATTCTTTAGATGCTAGGCTTTGCTTTTTTTTTTCCCAGTGAGCTTTTTCTTCTTGTGGCCGAGCTCATTTTCATGCATGCTCAATTTTTCTCCATCAAGCATCCATGAAATTCTAGTGCAAAATTCCTCCAACCATGGCAACCTCATAACCCCAAAAGTGACAAGCTTCTACACTATATCTATAGCAAGTCTTGGACGCGTCGGCTAGCCAACTTCGCGCCCGAGTTGCCTCGGTATAGATGTGGGAGACCGTAAAAGATACAGGCGATGTGGTGCCCTTCCGGCGAGGAAGTGACGACCGGAGTTTCCGCGGGAGATCGGGACGACGAAGAGAAGACCGGAGGACTCGGATCATTCGGTATATCTCTTCCCCTTCTTGTAGTTGCTAGATCTAGTTTAATGGCCCGATCCGGGGTTTAGTGCGCGGTGGTGCCGGTTTGCTAAGTTCGCAAAATTAAAGTTTATCACCTCTTCCGCATTTGGCCGTCGGATTGACGGCCGGGGCGCCGCCGTGGACTTACAAGTCACCGGTAGGTAGTCTATCCCCTGCCAGGCTCAACGTCAACAACAGGACGTTCTCGCCCCGGGGTACCTTACCGGGCCCACCATGTACTCGAGACGGTTCATCCAACCTCTCGAAACGGGTCTCGAAAACCACAGCAAACTCATGGTGGACGACACTCACATCACTAGAAAACCGCAATTTTGCATATTTTAAAAAAAGGTAATATGTTTTAGAAATTTTGCGGCTTTCCCCCGAAATAAAGAAATATCATAAATCTCAAGAAATGATAATGAATGCATACGTCAATGATAATGAATGCATATGGTATTAATGTTCAAGTTACAATGTATGATTAATAGACTAGGCATGAGCAAATGATATAATGATATACATGCACATGAATAGCTATTCTACGATATTATTTTAAGGATTTATTGCAATAGTACAGGTTTAGATATCAAATATGGTGACAATATTCTAGATTATAAGTTATCTAGTGTCGTGGCATGGCAATTACCAGGGCGTGTGTGTACGCATGAATAGTGCTCGTGTTGCATATAAAAACCCTGGCAATGGTGCAGGTGTCCTATAGAATGGGTTCGCATATGTATGCCAAATAAAGGATTGATGTAGCAAGATATTACGCAAGCATTTACTCCTAATTACTAATATCACTAGAAATTTTTAAACAACTTAAACTATCGGGCGACTTGCGCCATCCAAACGATAGTCCCCCGTAGATGTTATATCTACTCACCGGAATCCCCAGCTAGCTACGTCCAACCACCGCTTTCCATTTCCGTGCCGCGTCCGAAGTCTCCGAGACCGAACCTGGAATTTGCATGAATACAAAACATAAGGTTATATTTCATGAAACGACGCAAATCCCAAACGAAAATATCCACGTTCACAAGCTAGGCACAACGTGCACAAGGTGCGAGGAACACACACGAAAATCGCAAAACTAACTAGAATTGTCGTTTTGGGCGCCCGACAAAGCTAAAACCCGATAAAACCAAAAATCCGCATTCACACACTCTAAAAGTCGTAGGATATGCCAATACAATCATCAAGATATCACAAATAATTCATCATATAATTTTATAAAAAAAACTAATAACTATTTGCATTCCAAAATTGGTGCAAATATCGCCGATTTGCGACAAAAAAGACTACAATCTAGCATAATCACCCAAGTCACACCATTAGATAGCCACTAAACAAAATTTTAACACATTAATCATGCTTCAAAACCTATATTGCATAAATAACCCTTTATTGATTTTTATAACTAACAAAATCCAACCCAAACTATACATGAAACACTAAATTAGCACTAATTTGAAGCCCAAAAAGCAAGTTAAACTCTTAGATTTGGTTTGTATAAAACACTAGATAGAAAAATAGAATAATTAACTTAATAATGGTGTGCTAAAAACTCTAGTTTAACTCAAACAATTCTCTTGAAAATCCTAGATGAAAATAGCACCAATATTAACACTAAAACAACTCAATTAAAGAAATCTAACCATAAGAATTTAAATGGGTAGAAATATACCTCAAGATCTATGGATCTAGAATGATGATTTGCCTCTAAAAATGCCTCCTTTTCACATATTTTCAACTAAATTAGGCTTGAGAAGAGATAGCACAAGGATTTGTTAGAGTTTTGTGATGAAATTTGTGGATTTTGATGGGTTTTAATGGATTTTGATGGAAATTTTGAAGCAAAAGAGAAGGGAAATTTTGGGGGCTGTTTACTGCAGGTGTCTCAGCTGAGGAGGAGTGGGAAGTGGTGTGGGGAGTTGTGGAAAAATTTTCAAGGTCAAAAGACCAATCAATCAACAAAAAAACCCATACTCCAATTACTATATTTTAATCCCATCTCACAAAGTTTCATTCAAAAGAGTTAAAGAAAATTTTTGAGGGGAAAGGTGGCTACTGCAGGTGGTGGGGCCGGCCAAATATGTGAGGATGAGTGAGAGAGATTTTACAATGAAATTTTATGCAAAAAGACCCCCTAAAAGCTCAAAATTGCAAGTTTTAGTTCAAAATAATTATTTTTTTGTTTTCCATAATAAAAACCCATTAAAACTTGAAATAAAATACAAAAAAATTATATTACAACTAGATTTTAATTAACATGATTTTAAAGATTTAAATTTGTATTTATCGCTAATTTAATGTATTTTTTACCGACTTAAAATAATATTAAAAAATTGAAAAATTAGGGAACATTTTTAAATGACCAGAAATTTATAAGTCACTCATTAGCTACTAAAAACTAGCAATTACCTATCCAAATTAGGTATAATTAGGCCTAAACTGCAAAATAACAAAAAAGACGATTTACGGAAAAATACCAAATTTTCACCGATTTTCGGGAAAACACCAAAACGACTTTTCAAATCGTTACAATCTTCCCCCTTAAAGAAATTCGGTCCCCGAATTTAAAAATATAACTACGCGTACCTTCAAAGAGATGGCGATATTTCTTCCTCATCTCGTCCTCGGTCTCCTAGGTAACCTCTTCGCTGTTCGGGCCACGCCAAAGGACCTTGACGGTCGGTATAACTTTCGATCTCAATTTCTTCACCTGTCGATCCAGGATGACCACCGGATGCTTTGCAAAAGAAAGGTCACGATCTAGCTGGACTGTCGGGTGCTGAATCGCATGCGAAGGGTCGTGAAGGTACTTGCGGAGCATCGAAACATGGAAGACGGGGTGAACATCGGGAAAGCTGGGTGGAAGAGCCAAACGATACGCAACTGTGCCGACACGCTCGAGGATCTCGAAGGGACCCACAAATCTGGGACTAAGCTTTACTTTTCGCCCAAATCGCATCACGCCCTTCATCGGAGAGACCCTTAGAAAAATATGATCGCCAACAACGAACTCTAGCCTGCGACGGCGCCTATCTGCATACGATTTCTGCCTACTCTGAGCCGCTCTCATCCAGTCTCGGATCAACTATATCTTCGCTGTCGTCTTCTCAACAAGCCGCGGCTCCAAAATACTGCTCTCGCTGAGCTCTGTCCAACAGACGGGCGATCTGTATCTCCTCCCATACAATGTTTCGAAAGGTGCCATCTGAATAGTATCCTGGAAGCTGTTATTGTAGGAGAACTCCACTAAGGGTAAATGATGATCCCAGCTACCTCCGAAGTCTAAAACGCACGCTCGGAGCATGTCCTCAAGAGTCTGAATGGTCCGCTCTGACTGGCTGTCGGTCTGCGGATGAAATGCTGTGTTGAAATTCAAACAGGTGCCCAATGCCTCCTGAAGTCGCTGCCATAGTCGGCTGGTAAACTGGGTGCCTCGGTCTGACACGATACAAGTCGGTACGCCATGCAACCGTATGATCTCGTCGATGTATATCTGGACATACTGAGCAAAACCGAAAGTCGACTTCACTGGCAGAAAGTGAGCCGCTTTCGTTAATCGATCCACGATCACCCAAATGGAGTCGTACCCTCGTCTGGTCCTGGGTAGACCAACAATGATGTCCATAGAAATCTGCTCCCATTTCCACACCGGAATGGGCAAAGGATGCAACTCTCCCACGGGCCTCTGGTGCTCGGCCTTGACTTGCTGACAAGTCAGGCATCTCAACACGAAATCAGTGACATCCCTCTTCATCCCGTCCCACCAGTAAACATCTCGAAAATTGTGGTACATCTTGGTGGAACCCGGATGAACGCTGTATGTGGATCTATGCGCCTCCTCAAGAATCTCACGTCGCAGTCCCTCAGAATCTGGTATGCAAAGTCGAGTCCCAAATCGCAGTACTCCCTGATCATCGATCATGAACTCGGAATCTCTGCCCTACCTAATCTATTCCAAGATCTCTGAAAGACGGTCATCGCTGGGCTGTGCCTCTCGAATACGGTCAAGTAACTGCGGACGTGCACGAACATGCGCAAGCTATCCCCCTGTCGGAGTGAACTTGAACTCAACCCGGCTGTCGCATAAAGTCTGCCAATCTACCGACGACTGCCTCTGTACTGCGCGCAAACAAGATAGACTACCCCCGGGCCTCCTGCTCAAAGCATCAGCCACTGCATTAGCCTTGCCCGGGTGATACAAAATCTCGCAATCGTAATCCTTTACTAGTTCCATCCAACGGCGCTGTCTGAGATTCAGGTCTCGCTGCTAAACTATATACTTTAAGCTCTTGTGATCGGTGAATATCTGGCATGACTCGCCGTATAGGTAATGTCGCTAGATCTTAAGTTCAAAGTCCACTGCGGCCATCTCCAAATCGTGAGTGGGGTAGTTCTGTTCATGTTTCTTCAACTTCCGCGAAGCATACGCGATCACCCTGTCATGCTGCATCAATACGCACCCTAGCCCCACTCGTGAAGCGTCACAATAAACCACGAATCCGCCTGATCCTGAAGGCAAAGATAATACCGGCGCCGTAGTCAAACAAGTCCGTAGCTGCTGAAAACTGTGCTCGCACTCCTCCGTCCAAACGAAAGGAACTCCCTTCCAGGTCAATCCGTTCAAAGGTGCAGCAATATGGGAGAAGTCCTGAACGAATCACCAGTAGTAGCCAGCCAGGCCTAGGAAGCTGCGGATCTCCGTAACTGATGTCGGTCTGGGCCACTGCTGAAAAGCCTCGATCTTCTTCGGGTCCACACATATGCCATCTCTCGTAATCATGTGACCCAAGAAACCAACGCTATCCAGCCAGAATACACACTTGGAAAATTTTGCGAAAAGCTGGTGCTCCCTCAAAGTCTGCAACGTAATCCGCAAGTGCTGCTCGTGCTCCTCTCGGCTCCGGGAATACACCAAAATATCGTCGATGAACACGATGATGAACAAGTCGAGATACGACCTGAATATACGGTTCATCAAATCCATGAATGTTGCTGGGGCGTTGGTGAGTCCGAACGACATCACCAAAAACTCATAGTGGCCGTAGCACGTGCGGGAAGCTGTCCTCGGTATATCCTCCTGTCGAACTCGCAGCTGATGGTATCCTGATCGCAAGTCGATCCTCGAAAAATATCCCGCACCCTGAAGCTGGTCGAACAAATCGTCGATACGTGGTAAGGGATACCGGTTCCGTACGGTAACCTTGTTCAGCTGGCGGTAGTCGATACACAAACGCAAACTGCCGTCCTTCTTCTTGACAAACAAGACCGGAGCACCCCACGGAGAAACACTAGGTCGAATAAACCCTTTATCTAATAAATCCTGCAACTGATCCTTCAGCTCTCTAAGCTCTGCCGTGGCCATCCGATAAGGCGGTATAGAAATAGGCCCCAAGCCGGGAATCAAGTCTATGAAGAACTCAACATCGCGCTCAGGCGGTAACCCAGGCAGCTCCTCAGGGAAAACATCAGGGAACTCACAAACAACCGGGACCAGGTCCAAAGGAACCTCTACAGCTCGAGTATCACAAATATACGCTAAGAATCCCTGACATCCCCTCTATAGTAGCTAACCAACGCAAAGAGACGAAATCAAGCTGGGAAGGGTGACACTGCGGTCTCCCTGAATAACAAGGACTGGCTCTTCCGGAAAGCTAAATCTGACTGCCTTCTCACGGCAGTCCACAGAAGCATAACAAGTCGCTAGCAAATCCATCCCCAGAAGCACATCAAAGTCCAACATATCGAGGAGAATCAAATCTACCGATGAATCCTTCTTCCCGATACAAACGGAACACAATAGAAACACAAAACGAGCGACAAACGACTCGCCTACCGGGGTAATAACAACAAGCGGCTGATCTAACGAAGACGACTCATGGCCCAACATCAGTGCAAAGTGTGTAGATACGTACGAATGTGTGGAACCTGGGTCGAATAATACCCGTGCGTCGAAAGAGCAAACTAGAAGGGTACCTGACACAACGGCGTTGGATGCCTGCGCATCCTGCGGCGTCAAAGCAAAAACTCGGGCCTGACCCCCACCAATAACTAGTTTTCCTCGGCCTCGACCTCGGCCTCCTCATCCTCTCTGGATCGGACCGCCACACTTTCCAAAGAAATAGCTTAGTAGCCACATTAGCAGCGCTTGGGATGATTTTAGGCGCGGTTCCACGGCCTCTGGGTGCATCAAACTGCCGTGGAGCATCTCCAGTGGTAGGAAGTAGGGCTCTCTAGGGAGGAGGTGGTGATGGTGGTAGGGTCATATGTGGAACTTTCGCCGCTCCCTGTCGTCTCACCGGACAGTCTCTGATACGGTGGTGCGGACTCCCGCACCCAAAACATCCTAGCCACGGCTGCTGTCCCTGTGGATATGAACTATATAACTGACCCCGTCCAATTCCTCTGCCAGGCCCATCTCTCGGAAAGAATCTGGCGCGCTGCCTCTGGAACGGCACATCGGTGTGAATCCTCTTCGGCCCAGAAATGGCCGAAGTCTGTGATATGCGTGCCTCCATCCGTAATGCCGTATCCATAGCAGCTGAATAAGTGTCGAAGTGCTGGGCGCCAATAGCAAGAAATAGCTGGGTGTTAAGTCCCTGCACGAACTTCTTCACTATCTTTTCTTCAGTATCCACCAGATACGGAGCATATCTAGACAACTGCGTAAACTGGACATCGTACTCAGACACAGTCATCCCTGGAGTCTTGATCAAGGCCTCAAAACTACGAGCTCTGGCATCACGAACGCTCTCTGGGAGGAAACGAGCTAGATAGACTGCTGTAAACTCAGTCCAAGTCATAGGCGGTAGACCTGCAGCTCTACCTCTCAAGACTGACTCCCACCATGTCTGCGCGAGGCCCTCTAGACAGAAACTCGTGAGCTCCACACATCGATCGTCCGAACATCTGAGCAAACGGCAGATCCTGGCTAAACTCTCAAGGAATATCTGCGGATCCTCTGCTGCATCGGTGCCCGTGAAGACTGGAGGTCTCAGCCTCATGAAATCCTGTAGCGATACTGGGATAGCCACGGTAGTAGTAGTAGGAGCAACTATCTGGGCAGCAGGCACCATGGTAGTCTGTGATGTGGTAGGTACATCCTTCGATCTCGGTGCACGACTGGCCGCTACTAAGGATCCCACCATCTGTCGTAGCTCCTGCATACCTCCCATCATCTGTCATAGCTCCTCCATACCAGATTCAAGCTTATCCATGCGGCCTGGGGAAGACGGATCAGTCTTTCCCTGAGGCGTAGGTATACCACCCTGCTCAGTCCTCGTCTCGGACGAGCCTGCTCGGATCTCATCTCGGGTGGCAGCCCTCTGTGCTCTCGTAGCCTTTGGCGGCATAGTGATTGGTACAGGAAACAGGAAAATAAGAACAGTGCAATAGAATCATAGGATACACGGAATTGAAGAAGGAATTTTCAAGTAAGTATATCCTAAAGTCACTTAGGTGGACTACCGTATCGCAAGTATGCCGCGGACATACGCACGCTACGTTATCCAGCTTAAGTCACTTACTCTATTTACCAAGGTCATCCTACACTCAGAAAGGTAAAACCTATCGCTCTGATACCAACTTTGTCACGACCCGAAGGGTACGGAACGTGACTGTCACTTAAGTTACGAAACGTCTCAAGACGTCCGTGAAATAAGTAAGCCAAAGCCCAGAAATCAAAACCAAATAAGCAGAAGAGTGAAGGAAAACCAATCAATTGAAAGCGAGTTTATCAAATGAGTCATATCAAGCCCTTTGTAAAAACAATATAAAATTTTCCGAAAATTTCGGCAGAGTCTCCTTTGTAAATACTGGCCCCCAAAATGGGTACAACAAGAATATATATAAATACAACCAAAAGGGCATCCCCAAGCGGGAGCTAGCTCTTTGCCACAAGGCGGTCACAAATCCCACGTAAAATAAATCAGCAATATGCAAAATAAGCATAAAAAGGCATAAGTAAGAAGCAACATGTCGGCTCAAGTAAGCTCGACCCCAAAATACAGCATAAAAAGCCCACAAATCACACAGTCCCGTCTCTACGTCAATATACAACAATACTGGTAGATACAGTAGATGTAGTACTCTAGATACAAAGAATATACAAGGTGGTACAAAATAATAATACAACCCACCTACGAGCAAAAGCCTCGAGTCCAGGCAAAAGAGGCAAAAGAAGCGGTGCGCCCGCCGGTACTGTGCTGACGGAGCGGACCTGCAAAAGACTGTGGCACAACGGGGGTGAGTTGCCAACTCGTGAGTAATAAATAACATCTATATAGGCTATTGCAAGCATTCACACAAGCATCCTAGTATCTATAATACAGGTATGGCAGGATATACTAGCAGGTATGTATGCAACATGAATGTACTAGCAGGTATGAATGCAATATGAATCAACTCGTGATCTGAATATATAGGTACAAGAAGTCATATTTTTCATTTAGGAATCTCTTTTCTTGTAAATATCAGCACAATACCAATAGAATCAACAAGAATCCGTGTCCAGCATCGACACCTCAAAACTGTCTCAATCTCATGTATCCATATCATAGTATCTCTGGCCCCAGCCGTCCGGCTGACCCCTCTCAAATATCAATATCTCATCATCTCACGGTCACGGTCGGTATCCTCTGGATATCCTCCATGCCAAAAAGTCACCGGTAGGTAGTCTATCCCCTGCCAGGCTCAACGTCAACAACACGACCTTCTCGCCCCGGGGTACCTTACCGGGCCCACCATGTACCCGAGACGGTTCATTCAACTCCTCAAAACGGGTCTCAAAAATCACAGAAAACTCATGGTGGACGACACTCACATCACTAGAAAACCGCAATTTTGCATATTTTAAAAAGGGTAATAAGTTTTAGAAATTTTGCGGCTTTCCCCCGAAATACAGAAATATCATAAATCTCAAGAAATCATCATGAATGTATACGTCAATGATAATGAATGCATATGGTATTAATGTTCAAGTTACAATGTAAGATTAATAGACTAGGCATGAGCAAATGATATAATGATATACATGCACATGAATAGCAATTCTACGATGTTATTTTAAGGATTTATTGCAGTAGTACAGGTTTAGATATCAAATATGGTGAAAATATTCTAGGTTATAAGTTATCTAGTGTTGTGGGATGGCAATTACCAGGGCGTGTGTGTACGCATGAATAGTGCTCGTGCTGCATATAAAAACCCTGGCAATGGTGCAGGTGTCCTATAGAATGGGTTCACATATGTATGTCAAATAAAGCATGGATGTAGCAAGATATTACGCAAGCATTTACTCCTAATTACTAATATCACTAGAAATCTTTAAACAACTAAAACTATCGGGCGACTTGCGCCATCCAAATGATAGTCTCACGTAGATGTTATATCTACTCACCGGAATCCCTAGCTAGCTACGTCCAACCACCGATTTCCCTTTCCGTGCCGCGACCGAACCTGGAATTTGCATCAATACAAAAGATAAGGTTACATATCATGAAATGACGCAAGTACCAAACGAAAATATCCACGTTCACAAGCTAGGCACAACGTGCGCGGAACACACACGAAAATCGCAAAACTAACTAGAATCATCGTTTTGGGCGCCCGGCAAAGCTAAAACCCGATAAAAACAAAAATCCGCATTCACATATCCTAAAAGTCATAGGAGATGCCAATACAATCCTCAAGATATCATAAATAATTCATCACATAATTTTATAAAAAAACTAGTGACCATTTGCATTCCAAAATCGGTGTAAACATCCCCGATTTGCGACAAAAAAGGCTACAGTCTAGCATAATCACCCAAGTCACACCATTAGATAGCCACTACACAAAATTTCAACACATTAATCATGCTTCAAAACCTATATTCCATAAATAACCCTTTATTGATTTTTATAACTAACAAAATCCAACCCAAACTATACATGAAACACTAAATTAGCACTAATTTGATGCCCAAAAACCAAGTTAAACTCTTAGATTTGGTTTGTATAAAACACTAGATAGCAAAATAGAATAATTAACTTA
The DNA here is from genome assembly GCA_030015575.1 of Agapanthus africanus. Classification (NCBI taxonomy): domain Eukaryota; kingdom Viridiplantae; phylum Streptophyta; class Magnoliopsida; order Asparagales; family Amaryllidaceae; genus Agapanthus; species Agapanthus africanus. The sequence goes on from JASDDO010000010.1 coordinate 232,428,630, forward strand.
ATAATGGTGTGCTAAAAACCCTAGTTTAACTCAAACCATTCTCTTGAAAATCTGAGATGAAAATAGCACCAATATTAACACTAAAATAACTCAATTAAAGAAATTTAACCATAAGAATTTAAATGGGTAGAAATATACCTCAAGATCTATGGATCTAGAATGATGATTTGCCTCTAAAAATGCCTCCTTTCCATATGTTTTCAACTAAATTAGGCTTGAGAAGAGATAGCACAAGGATTTGTTAGAGCTTTGTGATGAAATTTGTGGATTTTGATGGTTTTTAATGGATTTTGATGGAAATTTTGAAGCAAAAGAGAATGGGAAATTTTTGTGGCTGTTTCCTGCCGGTGTCTCGGCTGAGGAGGAGTGGGAAGAGGTGTGGGGAGTTGTGGAAACAGTTTCAAGGTCAAAAGACCAATCAATCAACAAAAAACCCATACTCTAATTACTATATTTTAATCCCATCTCACAAAGTTTCATTCAAAAGAGTTAAAGAAAATTTTTGAGGGGAAAGGTGGCTACTGCAGGTGGTGGGGACAGCCAAATATGTGAGGATGTGTGAGAGAGATTTTACAATGAAATTTTATGCAAAAAGACCCCCTACAAGCTCAAAATTGCAAGTTTTAGTTCAAAATAATTATTTTCTTGTTTTCCATAATAAAAACCCATTAAAACATGAAATAAAATACAAAATAATTATATTACAACTATATTTTAATTAACATGATTTTAAATATTAAAATTAGCCCATTTAAATTTATATTTATCGCTAATTTAATGTAATTTTTTACCGGCTTAAAATAATATTGAAAAATTGAAATGTTTGGGAAAATTTTTAGATGACCAGAAATTTATAAGTAACTCATTAGCTACTAAAAACTAGCAATTAGCTATCCAAATTAGGTATAATTAGGCCTAAGCTGCAAAATAACAAAAAAGACGATTTACGGAAAAATACCAAATTTTCACCGATTTTCGGGAAAACACCAAAACGACTTTTCAAGGCGTTACAGTTTAATGTGTCATGATGTACAAAACTTGTATTAACCCATTCCAATTTGTAATTATCACTAATTAAATGTATTAGTGAAGGCTTAAAATAATAATTAAATAATTAATTACGGAAAAAATTTTGTAAACTAGAAATTTTATAAGTGACACATTAATTACCAATTACTAGCAATTACATAGCTAGAATCGGTATATATAATTTTATGTTGAAAGATAATCATATCTCGGTTTTTACGGAAAACACCAGTTATTTTTCCGATTAACCGAAATTTCACCTAAACGATTTTGAAAACGTTACAAACATCTACGGGGAAATCGCCCGTATAGCGTTAAGCGTCAGGGCTAGATAAGATATCATAGCCGCATGTTTATATGCATATATATATTGATTGTGCATGAGTATCATTGCATACCATTACTTGTTTTGCCTTGACTTAGTACCTTGTGGACACTGCACCATTACTGGCGGTTCATGTTGCACGAGCACTAAATTGTATGCTACACCCACACCGTCAGTAATTGCCATGACACACACAACCTATACACATATGCGGTATTGTATTTTTATTGATATTGATACATTTATTCTTGTTCTATTGCGCTTATGAAAAGCATCGTGCATACATAGCTACATGTACACCCTTATATGATGCTGCATTTGATTTTGGAGAAATTGAGAACCACATGATATATTTAAAAACTGGATTCATTTAAAAGAGCGGTTTTCCCTTGATATGCTCATATTACGGTTTTATGTTGCATATACCATATTTCATGGATTTACGCTTTGAGATACGGATTTCATGTGATTTATTGATTTGAGAACCGTGGGGATATTTCAAGAAAGTATGCATTGTTGATTAGTCAAAAATATTGTATTTTTAACACGGTAATTTCCCTATCATTTGCACTCATTTAGAAGTGTACGGTATTCATATTTCACATATTAGCAAAACTGTCGTAAAATATCAGATTGCATGTGTTAGACTCTAAAACCGGCATTTATAAGGAAATTGACTGCATTCCATAGCATGGCATCATTTCTATATATTGCAACCCGTGTTTCGAAGTCCTTGCAGGAAAATCAGAAGCTTGCTCGAATTTACACTGCTAAAAGATACGCCAACTCATGGATTTGGAATCTGGTATTGTTCTAAGAAGCATTCAGAGATTTAACATGTCAGAAAATACATCAAAATACATAAGAAGACAACACATGAAGTTTGAAGCCATGAAGCCACAACTTGGCCACGGAACCGCGGCGCAAGCCGGATTAGGCCGCGGTTCCGCAGCTACCTTGCCACATCAGCCCTCCAATTTCAGTGCACAATGCTTCCCACATCTTCCACACTTCAGAAAACCTATGTAAATTCCAGAAGACTCCAGAGACTTCTGCCAGATCAGCAAGCTTTGGGATCAACACTAAACTAGCCTTGTATTCTAGAAACTTCTCCCTAAATCCTAGCTTAAACCCTAAGCTAAGCCTAACTAACTACTTTTAAAAGTCTTTCAACAAACTTTTGGAGGGAACTTCACAAAGGCTTAGGGTTTGGGTGATCTATAAATAAGACCCTAGGCTCACTTGTAAAAGGGACTTGATCCTCGACTAGTTCATTTTAGTAGCCAATCTAGATCCATTCACTCTCTTTCTTCATCTTCTTCTTCCACAAGTCTAGTGAGAAGGCTTGTGTGAAACCCTAACCCTAATTCCAATCGAAAGCCAAGATCCCGAGTACCCCATCAAGCAAGAAGCCTTGTAACCTTTTAGGAGCCGAGCCGTTCTTCAACAGAGCAAGTGGTCCAAGCCGACCCGCGACTCACGGAGCCGAGCGAAGCCAAGTCGACAATTTATTGCTTCCTCTTGTAGTTCTTGAGCGACTGTAATCAAATTGTTGATATAAATAAAATGTGATATTCTTTTATCTTGTTTTCTTTAAATTCTTGCATCATGATTCAATCTAAATTTCTAGTTGTAATTCTTGTTGTGATGTTTGAGTAATACTCCGCTCGTCGAGGAGTCGAGACGATCAATAGAATGATGATGTAATATATCTTAAATCGATTCTTGAGTCCTACGAGTTTTGTAAACCCTAGCAAGTTCAAGAATCGACAACCCAATTCGTTGCGATGCTTTCTTGATTGATATCGCTCGAGATTGGGGAGTTACGATCGTTTCTTGAAATTTATAGAGGCTAGAATGTGAATGATATCAACTAAAGAACAAGGGTTAAATGATGAAACCCTAGTTTCATCAAGAAAGCCCTAACTCTCGTCCATCATCTTCGATCTAGTATCAATCCTTTGAAGGGCAAGAACACGAAATCTTGAGATTACATCACGTCTATAGATCCGATCGATTCCTACGAGCCTCATTTAGATTCTTGACATTTGGTTGAAAATATCATCGAAACCCAATTCATGATTTGTTTATCAGTTTCTTGATTCTTGATTAAACTAGTGACACCTGAATCAATCGATAAAATCTTGAATCATGTTTTCTTTTCTTTTCAATTAACTTTTCAATTCAAACAAATTAAATATAAAAAACGAATCGCACAATCCCTGTGGACGATCCGCACTCGCTTACGATCTACAACTGACACCGTAATTGATTGCGGTCAAATATAATTCTTTGATTGTGAATTTTATTCAATATTACCGACACATAGAAACTCATTCGCTTTATTCGATTTACACAAACAAGAAAATATTACAATCAAATGAAACCGTTACCGGGGACTATTTGATTTGATACACACAATTGAATTTTACGATCAATGAAATGGCGCCGTTGCCGGGGATTACGCGCTAATTCATTTTATATCAAAGTTTGAATTGAAAGATTTATTCCATTAAGATTTTTGAGATCAAAATTCGTCCAAACCCTAAACAATTTGTTGTGATTTATTGCAAGGAGCTCTGGAGCTTGCTCGGAAATTGGAAAAATTTTTGGAAAATTCCAGAGAACTGAGGAAGTATACAATAGCTTGCTGGTGAAATTTGGTGCAGTGATCTCATTGTTAGACCACGGAAGGGCGGCATTAGAGGGCTATTGCGACGGAACCGCGGCAGCCTTGAGGGATCTCTGTGAAATTTTTGTCTCGGGTGATTTCTTACCTTCTTCTCTCTCCTCTTTTTAACTCCAACTAATAATTTTCTGCAGGATTCTTTGCAAATAATCGCAGCTCGCAAATTGCAAAAATTAAATTTGTGCGTGATTTTGTTTCTTGGTTGTTTGCATTCTAAATACGGATGTTAAGGGGCACGGCCAAATCCAAATTAGGTGGGGATTTCATTACCCTTCCTAGGCCCCGAAAACCACAAAACTTACACCCGCATTGACCCACATTAATTAAAAGAAATCTAGAGATGACTCTAAGGACTGTCGCGCTCACTTAGGACAGAAGAAGGCCGTGGGTAATTCATTGCTTATCCGCGTTTTCTTGTGGTGCCTAGGAAAGTGTGTCGAAGGCTAGTGGTTATTAATTAGGCCCACTACTTACGTAGTGGAGTACCTTCCCACTTACCTGGCACTTACCTGGCCACAGGGAAACAAAGAGGCAGTGGAGGATTCTATCCTGCGACTTGTCTTTTGGCAGTTAGGAGCGGTCTAGAGCCGGACCTAGGTGACCACTAGATTCTAGGGTTTGTGTGCTGCATTTGTTGTGTCGCATCATTTTTTCAAAAATACGTCCCTTTTTCAAAGCAAACACCGCATTCATTCATTTACCCCTAATTATAAGTCAACGCTGCCACTTGTACTAACCCTTTTTAGTACAAGATAGGCTGGACACGGTATTCTAGTGCCCGTTTAGTCCGCGTACCCTTTATCGACTCCGAAGTCGATATTTCTCCATTTACCTTTCCTTTAGCTACTACCACACCCATACCGATGGATCCGACTCCATCAAACTTCTTTAACCCTAATCTGCCGCCGTCCGTTGGTGCGCAGAATCCACCCCGCATCTCTCTTCAGGAGAGGTGCTACCCTATTCGAGGTCCTCTTTCGACCTTCTTATCCACACCACCAGCCAATGGGGATAACTTTTGAGATTAAACCCCAGTACATCAATCTTTTACCCAAATTCCACGAACTCGAGACTGAGGACGCTTACGTTTTCATTACCAAATTTGAAAACGTACGCGCAATGATGGGTACGTCATAACTTTCAGTGGATGCGATGCGTCTACGACTTCTTCCATTTACTTTATGCGATATAGCCGAGAAGTGGCTATATAACACTACCGCACACTCTATTACGAATTGGGAAGAATTCGTCGCTGCATTCCTTAACAAATTTTACCCAATACAAAAGACAGCTCGAATACGTAGCGAACTGAATCAATTTGCCCAGCTCCCTACTGAACCATTTTCAAAATGCTTTGAACGTTTCAAGGATCTTTTGGTTCAGTGTCCTCATCACGGCATCCCGAGATGGGAATTGTGCCGAATCATTTATGAGGGCATTAACCCAAACACTAAACAGAGCCTTGAAAACTTGTGTCAAGGTAATTTTATGACCAAGGATGATGGGGAAGCTTGGAAGTATTTAGAAGAGTTCGCTGAAAAATCATTACAGTGGGAAAGCGGAACCCAACCATTGAATAGGGGTGGCGTACACCAAATAGATGTGTCCATAGGTGTTCGAGCTGAGATGGCAGCAATGCAAAAGAAGCTCGACGCTATGGAACACAAATTTGCAGCAGCCTCCCTAAACCCAATGTCGCTCCCCAAAACTGTTTGTGGGTGCTGTTCTGATCCGTCTCATTTAACGGAAGAATGTCCATTAAACTCTGTGTTTCAAGGTCACGAGCATACAAATGCCGCATTTCAACGATCTAAAAATGATCCATATTCTTCCACGTACAATCAGGGTTGGAGGAAGCACCCGAATTTCGCTTGGAACCAAAGCCAATCTAAAAACACGGTTCCAAACAAGAATAATTTTCAAAGGGCTCTTCCTCCACCACAACAGAAACCCCTTCAACTCACTCAGCACCCCTACCAGTCACAAAATTTCCAAAACCAGGTCAATACTCCTGCACAGTCTAATCTTATGACCTGTTCTGACGAATTCTCTCAATTCACTCAAACCATGAAATCACTTTTATCAAATTTCATAAAGGTTTCGACTGAGGTTAGATCTTCCATCAGTGAGATAAAGAAAAACTCAGCGTCCTAAGTTGAGAGTATCAGATCGATGGAAGCTGAAATCGCACGCCTTAAAACCGAAATGAGTGCGAGAGAAAAAGGGAAACTTCCCTCTCAACCCCTACAGAATCCTAGGCATTACAATGTAAATGCCATCACAACGTTAAGATCGGGAAGAGTGTTGAACAATCATATCGGGGAAGGTATTGATGATATTGAAAATCATATTAACACCCCGGCTGAGACCTTTCCACACACACACACACTTCTCCTTCTGATCCTTCTTCTTCTACCACACCATCTTCTTGCGAGCCTATTCTCCATTTCCCACTAGGCTCGACACCTGAACCCAACCCTTATAGTTCTCCACAGACGGTCCCCACACCTCTTTTGGGACCTCGTCTACCCCCTCTTCCTTCTCCTATGATGGACTCGGCACTTATTGCGAAAGCTCCTTACCCGAATCGGTTAAGGGGTAATAGAACGAATCCTCATATGGAGAAAATTTTGGAAATGTTCAAACAGGTTAACATCAATATCCCTTTCCTAAATGCAATTCAACAAGTCCCCGCTTATGCGAAAATTCTTAAGGACTTGTGCACTAGGAAGAGGAAGACCCAAGTGCCGAAGAAGGTCTTCATGGCTAATTATATCAGCAATGCTTTTAATCCCCAGCTACCAAAGAAACGAAAGGACCCAGGATGTCCTACAATATCGATTTCTATTGGGGGTAAAAACATAAATCGTGCTCTTTTAGACCTTGGCGCAAGTGTTAACCTACTTCCATATTCTGTATATGAGCAACTAGGGATTGGAGAGCTGAAACCTGCTCACTGCACTCTCCAGATGGTAGACCGCTCAATCACTAAACCAAGGGGTGAATTAGAGGATGTGTTGATAAAGGTCGGGGAATTTGTTTTCCTTGTAGACTTCATTGTGCTCGACACACATCCTGTAGCAAACCCCCGGGGCCAAATTCCGGTGATTCTGGGTCATCCTTTCCTTGCCACTTCCAACGCTGTTATAAACTGTAGAAACGTTCAATGAATTTATCATTTGGAAATATGACCATTGAACTAAATATCTACAAAGTTGGAAGTCAGCCATCAGAACCCTCTGCTCATATTTTAGATGTGTGCTCTGTCCATGAGATCGCTCCCGATAGTTGTGGAGCTGAGAAACTTTGCTTTACTGATGTCGATGACATTACCACATCTCTGTTTGATTTCACACAAGATCTTAGTGAGGACACTTTACCTACACTTGAGTCCTGCACTCCTGACTTTTCTCCACCCGAGTCTGTATCTTTCACAGGCTCTGAGCTTCTTTGTAAATCCAAAAATCACTCAATGATCCCTCCTTCTATCATTTCTCCGCCTGAATTAGATCTCAAAATTTTACCCTCTCATCTTAAATATGCTTATTTAGGTGAGAAGGAGTCTTTACCGGTTATAATATCCGCTTCTCTAGCATTAGAGCAAGAGAATGCACTTTTATCGGTATTGAGATCTAACAAAGAGGCGTTTGGTTGGAGTATGGCGGACATCAAAGGAATTAGTCCCTTGATAGTTGAACATCATATACATGTGATGGATGATGCCAGACCAACCCGAGAACCACAGAGACGGTTGAATCCCGTCATGAAGGAAGCTGTAATGAAAGAGATCGTCAAATGCCTAGATAATGGTATTATATACCCCATCTCCGATAGCCAATGGGTGAGTCCTATACATGTCGTTCCTAAGAAATCCAGCATCACTGTTATAACCAATGAAGCAAATGAGTTGATTCAGACACGCGCCCAAACTGGGTGGTGTGTATGTATCGATTATAGAAAACTCAATGCTGCCACGAGGAAAGACCACTTTCCTCTACCATTCATTGATCAAATGCTGGAACGCTTAGCAGGACGAGAGTATTACTGTTTTATGGACGGATACTCAGGCTATAATCAGGTCCCCATCGCCAAAAAGGATCAAGATAAAACCACTTTTACTTGTCCTTTTGGTACCTTTGCTTACAGTCGCATGCCCTTTGGGTTATGCAATGCTCCCGCTACCTTTCAGCAGTGTATGATGGGGATATTCTCTGATATTGTAGAGAATTTTCTGGAGATCTTTATGGACGATTTCTCGATTTTTGGAGACTTTTTTTCTGATTGCCTTGCGAATCTTGACGCTGTTCTTACTCGTTGCAAAGAGAAGAACTTGACTTTGAACTGGGAAAAATACCATTTTATGGTCCAAGAAGGAATTGTTCTTGGACATGTCATTTCACAGAAAGGCATTGAGGTTGACAGAGCTAAGATAGATGTCATTCAAAACCTCCCTCATCCTAAAAGCGTCAAAGATATTCGATCTTTCCTTGGCCATGCGGGCTTTTATAGGAGATTCATTAAGGATTTTAGCAAAATTGCTAGACCATTAACTCTTCTCCTGGCCAAGGATACGACCTTCCATTTTGACTCGGACTGCGAGACAGCTTTCGACTCACTTAAACACTCACTCACTTCAGCCCCCGTTTTATCATCACCAAATTGGGACTACCCCTTTGAGCTGATGTGTGACGCATCTGATTTTGCAGTAGGTGCAGTCTTAGGACAGCACATCGAAAAGATGCCACACGTGATATACTATGCAAGTAAGACCCTGAATGATGCGCAAATCAATTATACAACCACAGAAAAAGAACTTTTAGCGGTTGTATTTGCATTAGAAAAATTCAGGCCTTACTTAATTGGCTCACCTATAGTTGTGTATACTGACCATTCCGCTTTAAAACATCTTCTGGCGAAGAAAGATGCAAAAGGTCGACTAATACGTTGGATCCTACTGTTACAAGAATTTGATCTTGTTATCAAAGATAAGAAAGGATGTGAAAACGTAGTAGCTGACCATCTTTCACGCATCTTTTCTTCCCCTGTGACCCTGCCGATCAATGATTCGTTCCCAGACGAACAACTCTTGAGCATATCCGCTGAACCTTGGTTCAGGGATATTGTGAACTATCATGCTACGGGACTGATACCCAGCGATTGGTCGAAACAGGACAAATACCGCTTTCTATCCCAAGTAATACACTATTACTGGGATGAACCCTATCTGTTTAAATATTGTCCTGATCAGATCATTCGCCGATGTGTCCCGAATGAAGAGTTCAAGAGTGTTCTTTCTTTTTGTCATGATCAGGCCTGTGGGGGTCACTTTGGTCCTAAAAAGACAGCGGAAAAGGTTTTGCAATGTTGATTTTATTGGCCTACCTTATTCAAGGACGAATTTGACCATTGCAAAACCTGTACACAATGTCAGTATACGGGTAGAATCTCCCAGAGGAATGAAATGCCTCAGCAACCCATCTTGGTTGTTGAAATATTCGATGTTTGGGGCATAGACTTTATGGGTCCCTTTCCCAACTCCTTTGGGAATTTGTACATACTGCTGGCGGTTGATTATGTCTCAAAGTGGGTTGAAGCCATTCCATGTCGCACTAATGACAGGAAAGTTGTCATTAAGTTCTTAAAAGAGAATATCTTCTCGCGATTTTGACACCCGCGCGCTATTATTAGCGATAATGGGACACATTTCTGCAACAGGTCTTTCGAGACTCTGATGCGGAAGTACTCAATCAACCACCGACTTTCTACACCCTATCATCCCCAAACAAGCGGGCAGGCTGAAATCTCAAACAGACAAATCAAACTTATCCTGGAAAAGACTGTTGCTAAGAATAGAAAAGACTGGTCGACCAAACTGACGGATGCTCTTTGGGCATTCCGAACTGCATATAAGACTGACCTAGGGATGTCTCCATATAGGATAGTGTTTGGGAAAGCATGTCATTTACCTATCTAGATAGAGCATAAAGCATTGTGGGCTATTAAAGAAATAAATTTTGATTTAAACCTTGCTTGCAACTTTCGGAAGCTGCAACTTAATGAGCTAAGCGAACTCCGCGATGAAGCTTATGATAACGCTGTAATCACAAAGATTAGGACTAAGGTTTTTCACGATAAAAACATTTTGAGGAAAAACATTTTCACCTGGTCAACAAGTCCTTCTTTATGATTCACGATTACACCTTCACGCGGGTAAGCTCCGATCTCGGTGGAAGGGACCTTTTGTTGTGCGGTCTGTATATCCGCACGGGGCAGTAGAAGTAGAAAATATGAAAAACGGCACCTTTTTCAAAGTGAATGGACATAGACTAAAGCCGTATTTTTCCACTGACCCCACAGAGGAGCTCTTGTTCTTACAAGAGCCAGTTTATTTGGATTAAAATTCCTCCGTCTCACCTTCATGTCCTGTATATCACTGCATCATTTTTTGAATGGAGGTGAGTGAAAAGAATAAGTTTGGGAGAAGTTCTTCACTTATATATTTAGCCCCCACTAATAATTCCTCCCAGACTTACAGGTTTTGTAGATATAGCATTTGGCAACAGTGAGGACACTGTTGAAAACAAGTTTGGGGGAGGTTTGTGCTTATTTTTGCATCATTTGCATATCATTTGCATAAGCACAAAACATTTCTTTTAAAAATCTATAAAAATTGAAAATTTTCAAAACCCATAAAAATTTAAAAATTTTCAAGTATAAAAATAATTTTAATATTTACATTTTTTGTACATAAATAAGATAATAAAAGTTTAGATAGTGAACAATTACATCCATGAGATTAGAAAAATTTAAGAACACTAAGAAAATTAGATGTTTTCTTATACGAACTAGTAATAAGTAGTTATGAGCCGTTGTCCCAAGGGTTAGTAAGATGAAAGACGTCACTAATCTGAGGATAAAAAAAAGTCTGAAAAATAGTTTATATTCTGGAAGCCAAACATTTTGAACGTTGATACCCTGCTATTCGCACTTACACACGTCTTAAAGCCTGGGATAGTAGAGGATACCTTGAAATGCTCTTGTCTTAAAGCCGATGTATGAAGGAAATAAAAAGGAAAAAATGAATAAAAAAATATATAAAGTGGTGAGAAAAATGGACACTGGTTTTGTTATCACCAAGGGCAATAAAAAAATGTATAGCGAGGGTGCCTCTTCTCCTAGTGCCCTAAGGCCAACTGGTCTGGGAGTCACTGCTATGCCTGAGGTGGTGCAAGACGAGGAAAATACACCAAGTAAGCAAGCACAGGAGTAATCGGTCGGTTAGTACCTCAAAAAGTATTAACGGTCGCATGAAAGTGTGTGAGCAATCTCATCTAAATATTCATTAATTAAAAAGTACTGAGGCTGATGGGCAAGAGTATGATAGCTTGAATTGAATTCTCCGGGTGTAGGGATGTCCTTTACACACACGCAGGGTTATATGATCGATGTTTGGAAGAAAGATAGGAATGAAAAATAAGACGATGTTTTATTGAAGGAGGACGTGATTTCTAACATTTTTTCATGACCATTAAGATAGGGCTAATGACAATCGAAAAGCTAGCTTAGTTGGAAACCCTAATTTTCGAAGCTTTGCTTTTACAATTCTTTTCTTTAAATGTAATATTCATAATATTTCTTTTATTATTGGATTTTGTGGGTGCAATCCGCTGAAAACCCTCAAGAGACAACACTCCTCCTACTAGGGACACCTAGAGGTTTAAAGGCTTGTTGCACGTGCTCAGTGCAATCGTGTTTCCTACGAAAATGTGCTAGTTAGTTTTTTCTCTTTCTTTATTTTCTACTTATCTTTTTAAAAGAAAGTTCGCTCGAGACGATCGAAATTAAGTTTGGGGAAATTTGATTAGTCGAAAATATTGTATTTTTAACACGGCAATTTCCCTATCATTTGCACTCATTTAGAAGTGTACGGTATTCATATTTCACATATTAGCAAAACTGTCGCAAAATATCAGATTGCATGTGTTAGACTTTAAAACCGGCATTTATAAGGAAATTGACTGCATTCCATAGCATGACATCATTTCTATATATTGCAACCAGTGTTTCGAAGTCCTTGCAGAAAAATCAGAAGCTTGCTCGAATTTACACTGCTAAAAGATACGCCAACTCATGGATTTGGAATCTGGTATTGTTCTAAGAAGCATTCAGAGATTTAACATGTCAGAAAATAGATCAAAATACATAAGAAGACAACACATGAAGTTTGAAACAATGAAGCCACAACTTGGCCGCGGAACCGCGGCGCAAGCCGGTTTAGGCGTTCCGCGGCTACCTTGCCACATCAGCCCTCCAATTTCAGTGGACAATGCTTCCTACATCTTCCACACTTCAGAAAACCAATGCAAATTCCAGAAGACTCCAGAGACTTCTGCCAGATCAGCAAGCTTTGGGATCAACACTAAACTTGCCTTGTATTCTAGAAACTTCTCCCTAAACCCTAGCTTAAACCCTAAGCTAAGCCTAACTAACTACTTCTAGAAGTCTTTCAACAAACTTTTGGAGGGAACATCACAAAGGCTTAGGGTTTGGGTGATCTATAAATAAGACCCTAGGCTCACTTGTAAAAGGGACTTGATCCTTGACTAGTTCATTTTAGTAGCCAATCTAGATCCATTCACTCTCTTTCTTCATCTTCTTCTTCCACAAGTCTAGTGAGAAGGCTTGTGTGAAACCCTAACCCTAATTCCGATCAAAAGCCAAGATCCTGAATACCCCATCAAGCAAGAAGCCTTGCAACCTTTTAGGAGCCGAGCCGTTCTTCAACAGAGCAAGTGGTCCAAGCCGACCCGCGACTCACGGAGCCGAGCGAAGCCAAGTCGACAATTTAGTTCTTCCTCTTGTAGTTCTTGAGCGACTGTAATCAAATTGTTGATATAAATAAAAGGTGATATTCTTTTATCTTGTTTTCTTTAAATTCTTGCATCATGATTCAATCTAAATTTCTAGTTGTAATTCTTGTTGTGATGTTTGAGTAATACTCCGTTCGTCGAGGAGTCGAGACGATCAATAGAATGATGATGTAATATATCTTAAATCGATTCTTGAGTCCTACGAGTTTTGTAAACCCTAGCAAGTTCAAGAATCGACAACCCAATTCGTTGCGATGCTTTCTTGATTGATATCGCTCGAGATTGGGGAGTTACGATCGTTTCTTGAAATTGCTAGAGGCTACAATATGAATGATATCAACGAAAGAACAAGGGTTAAATGATGAAACCCTAGTTTCATCAAGAAAGCCCTAACTCTCGTCGATCATCATCGATCTAGTATCAATCCTTCGAAGGACAAGAACACGAAATCTTGAGATTACATCATGTCTATTGATCCGATCGATTCCTACGAGCCTCATTTAGATTCTTGACATTTGGTTGGAAATATCATCGAAACCCAATTCTTGATTTGTTTATCAGTTTCTTAATTCTTGATTAAACTAGTGATACCTGAATCAACCGATAAAATCTTGAATCATGTTTTCTTTTCTTTTCGATTAACTTTTCAATTCAAACAAATTAAATATAAAAAACGAATCGCACAATCCCTGTGGACGATCCGCACTCGCTTACGATCTACAACTGACACCGTAATTGATTGCGGTCAAATATAATTCTTTGATTGTGAATTTTATTCAATATTACCGACACATAGAAACTCATTCGCTTTATTCGATTTACACAAACAAGAAAATATTACAATCAAATGAAACCGTTATCAGGGATCATTTGAGTTGATTTACTTACACGGTCTCGAATTTTATCACCAATCAATTATTTTGAAAACCCGGTTTCTCTTGATATGGTATTTCTGTGCGTCCACCATGAGTTTTCTCGGTTCTGAGAGTTGTGTTAGAAACCCGATTCGAGGAGCTGGATGATCCGTTTGCGAGTTCATGGTGGACCCGGTATGGTACCCCGGGGCAATAAAGGGATGTTGTGCAGTAGACGATGAGCCTGGCAGAGGGACTATTACCTACCGGTGATTGGTTGGATCTGGCGGTTATCCGGAGGATACCGACCGGAGTCATGAGACGGATATGGGCCGATCCGGACTGACGGAGTCCGAGTTATGTGGATTTACGTGTCTATGTTGGACACGGTATTTCATGATGTTTTCGAGTGCCGGTGTTGGGAACTCAGTTTCCATGAGATTTACAGGATAATGGGGCCGATCAAAGTGACGGCGCCTGAGATATTAGGATTTGGGGTGTCGTTGATGGATACCGGTTTTTCCACAGTGATGATTCATTGATGATGATATGTTTTATCCCATACTCAGTAGTTATTTGATATGCATTGTTTCATGTATTTGTAGTACCTGATAGAGTACCTTTCATGATTGTTGCATATTCATATTGCCATACTTATGCTATCATATTGCATGTGATAGATTATCACTGTACGGGCATACCTGCGATTATCTGTATGATGTTACTTACTATTCACGAGTTGGCAACTCACCCCCGTTGTGCCACTGTGTTTTGCAAGCTTGACCCTCTGAGTAGTCGTGGTAGGGCTTCTTATTGTATCTTTTTCTGCGGATACCGCTACAGTTGGATTTGAGCCTTTTTGCTATAGGTAGGTTCGCGGTTATCCGTTTATATTCATTTTACATCTCATTGTATCTAGTACTCTCCATCAACCATTTCCATATATTGACTTAGAGACGAGTTGTGAGGACGATATTGTATATTTTGTGACTCTGGGTGTCGAGCTCGTGTGAGCCGACTTTTATTATGCAGTTTTATCTCTTATGTTGTTTTCACTTTATATTGTCTATTTCTTCGCTACAGCGTCGTATATTATGCTTGTGGTGGTTGTTTATGCCTTTGGGCATGATTTGCTCCCGTTTGGGGATGCTTTACTTATATCTTATGTTTGTACCCGTTTCGGGGCTAGTTTTTACAAAGGATGTGCTAACGAAATTTTTAAGAAAATAAACATAAGTTTAAAGATTTTTACTTGAGATTTCCAAATGTTTTAAAAAATGTTTTTATCACATACTACTTTTGATGGTTTAGATTTCTGGGTTTTCGGCTTACTTAAAATGCGTTACGCCTGTTGACGTCACGTGGTTTAAGTGCTGGTCACATGCCAAATTGTGGGTCGTGAAAAAGTTGGTATCAGAGCCAGGTTTTACCTTTCGGAGTGTAGGATGACCTTGGTATGATGGAGTAGGTAGCTTAAGCAGAGTGACGTAGCGTGTGTATGTTCCGCGGCATACTTACGACACGATACTCCGCCTAAGTGACCTTAAGACTTGTTGGTTGAAATTCCTTCTGTGATTATATACATCCTTGTGATTCGATTTCCCTCTTCTTATCGAATCCTGTTTTCATTTCCAGCCATTATGCCGTCAAAGACTACGAGGGCGCAGAGAGTGGCCGAAAGAGCCGAGGTCAGAGTTGGCTCGTCGGAGACGAGGACTGACCAGGGCGGTACGCCCATTGTACTGGAGCAGGTTGATCCACCTTCGACAGACCGTATTACTAGGCTAGAGGCCGGTATTGCGGATTTGCGCCAGATGATGGGATCGTTAGTCGAGTCCTGTCGAGTGCAGCGATAGAAGGTTGTCCCACCTGTTATGGGGACTGCGATGGTGCCTACGGTTTAGGCAGTCGTACCTACAGCTACGGAGGTTATCACCGTATCATTATCTGAGTTCATAAGGCTGAAGCCTCAGGTTTTCACCGGCACTGATGCAGCTGAGGATCCGCAGCCATTTATCGATCGGATGGCCAGGATCTGTCGTTCGCTGAGATGCTCTGACGCGAGATGGGTAGAGTTCGCGAGTTTTCGTCTGGAGGGACTTGCCCAGACTTGGTGTGAGCCTTTAGAGAGGGGCAGAGCCACAGGTCTTTCTCCTATGACCTGGGCTGAGTTCGTGACGGTGTTTCTTGCCCTTTTTCTTCCACAGAGTGTCAGGGATGCTCGAGCTCGCAGTTTTGAGTCGTTACACCAGACTCAGGATATGACGGTGGCAGAGTACGATGTTCAGTTTACCCAGCTATCGGTGTATGCTCCGTATCTGGTGGACACTGAGGAGATGCGGATCAAGAGGTTTGTACGAGGCTTGCTTACCCAGTTGTTCCTCGCTATCAGCGCACAGCATTGTGACACATATGCAGCCGCAGTAGATGAAGCCCTATTGGTTGAGGAGCGTCTTTCCGAGACTTCGGTCGTTCCGGAACCGAAGAGGGTTCTTACTGGTGTATCAGCCCGGAGACAGATGTTTATACGCCACGACAGATTTCGTTCAGGTCGTGGGAATAGCAGAGCCTTAGGACGAGGTCGGTTGTTTAGATTTTATCCCCAGGAGGGTCAGCAGCCATCGTCTGGATGTTTCCAGTGCAGGAGTTTCTATCATCGCGTTAAAGATTGTACTGAGCCATATGAGGACGAGGCAGCCGTATCACATGTTACCTTACCACCTTCTCCACCTTAGAGAGTGTTGCCTCTTGCGTCTGTTGTAGATCCGCGTCAAACTTATGCTCAGAGAGGTCGTGGTCACGTAGGGTTTGTTCAGAGATGACGGGGTGGCAGAGGCGGAGAACAGCCAGTTGCGGGTAGAGGGAAGGTACGAGTATTTTCTTTGACTCATCAGGACGCGCAGGCGTCCAATGCAGTTGTCTCAGGTACTCTTTCAGTATGTTCTTTTGATGCACACGTTTTGTTTGATCCGGGATCTACGCGCTCGTATGTTTCTACACACTTCGCGCCGAAGTTGGGCCGAGAGTCGTGTTTTCCAGATCAGCCGCTTGTCGTAACTACTCCTGTTGGCGATTCGTTTGTTGTGCGATATGTGTTTCGGTCGTGTGTCATCCGTATTGGAGATAGAGAGTCGTCCGTCAACTTGATCCTTCTTGAGATGTTGGACTTCGACGTTCTCCTAGGCATGGAATGGTTAGCTACGTGCTACGCATCCGTGGACTGCCGCGAGAAGATAGTCAGGTTTTGTTTTCCCGGCGAGTCAGTTCTTGTTGTGCAGGGGGACCGTGGTGCCGCCCCTTACAGTTTGATTTCAGCCCTATCAAGACCCGAAATTGGCACGTGACGGCCCTAATACTACGCAATGCCTACAGACGTAACGCAGTAAAAGAAAGCCAAAACCCAGAAATCTAAACCATTAAAAAGACAAGAAAAGATAATAGGAGTTTTGAAACATTTGAAAGCCCAATTTATTTCCTTTAAAAATTTGGCAGTACCTCCTTTGTAAAAACTGGCCCCAAAATGGGTACAACATAAATATAAATAAAGCAGTGCATAAACACTAAACGTGGAGTATGGAATGAAATATGTCATTTCTACGGAATCCTGACATCGTGGTAGGATCACAATTCATCAAGACAAATCCAAATCCCATTTCCTCAAATTGGCTCTCATATCATTTAAGTCTCACAAATCCTGAATGTACAATATCGAATAAATCTCATATATCTTGATTGTACAAATCGGCAATCTCATAAATATCCTGTATCCAATATCAAATGAATCACCTATATACCAAATCCAATATCAAGTAAAATTCGAACATCCTAAATATGTTTGCATTAATAAATATGATGATATATATAAATTAATGTCAATACACATATATTAGCGCCCCATTCCACTAATATTTGTGTAAATGCATATATAACTGCGGCCTAATCCCCTGTTATATATACAAAGAAGTAAAAATGTCAATACACATATATTAGCGTCCCATTCCACTAATATTGGTGTAAGGGCATATATAACAGCGGCCTAAACCCCTGTTATATATACAAAGGAGTAAAAATAAATATCATGAAACCAATGTCTCAAGTATCGACACAGAAATGCAGGTCTATCAGGTGTTGTCACCACGACTGGCACCCATATAGGTACGTATCATACGCTATCCCGAAAGCTCGAGTGTTTAGCTCTGTCCCTCGCCTCTCGACGTATGTATACGTACATGACTCCCGTCGGTATCCCTACGATAACCGCTGAGTCATTGGTAATGTCACCAGAAAGTATGGTTCCCCCACTAACTCATCTCCTCACTGAGATTCTTGCCCCGGGGTACCTCCGGGCCCCACCATGTACCCGCACACGGACCCCTCCTTTCCTCGCATCGGGTATATAATCAGAACTGATAAATCTCATGGTGGCTGCTGAAATATCATAACAAGGGAAACCGGGTTTTTCAAATAATGCATAATTTCATGAACTCCCACAGTCCCCTAATCCAGAAAACATCATGAAGAAAATCCATATCACACTGCGAAAATCCATGAATATAATATATGCAACATAAAACTGTAATGAAAGCATATAAAGGAAAAGCCGCTAATTAACTGCAACAAGTTAATATAAATATCATGTGGTTCCTAATTTCTCCAATTCTAAATAACATCAAGTAATGGTAAACAATGTAGCTATAACCAGATATATGTGTAAACATAAGGGTATAGCAAGGTATATGTATCTACCTATAAGTAATGATGTAGTATACCCCCTGGGTATAAGTGAAATATGTGTGCACGATATACCTGTAGCTATGTCATAAAGTGTGTGTGTACCTATCACTAATGGTACAATACTCTATATGTATACAGGTATCTAACATATAAGTATATGAAGGCATATGTGTAAGCATGTAAGTATACAGGTATGCTAAATGTCATATACGATAAGAAATATGAATCAACGTCTCAATGTTCCTAACCAAGCAATATCATATCTATAAGTGGGTTGTGCGTGACATGGCAATTATTGACGGTGTATGTGGCATACAATCAGTGCTCGTGCAACATAGGCCGTCAATAATGGTGTAGTGTCCTAAGGATACCAGTCCAAGCACAACACTAGCTAAGCAGTAGGGTAAATGCGCAAATTCTAAATCTGACATAGAATATGCGGCAAAAGTAACATCTCTAGCCCAGACGCATAACGCCATGCGGGCGATTCCCCTGTAGATGTTAAATCTACTCACCAACGCTCCAAGCTAGGTGATGTCTACCACCTATTTTCCCCTGGTAGCAGTGTCCGAAGTCCCCGCCTGCGAACCTGCAACATTAAAACTGTAACGCCAAAATATATTAATAATAGATCAAAAACGCATACAAACTACATTAGACTAACGCAACAACACAAAACATACTCTCAAGTGTTCGTATTGTGGCTAACGTGCGTAGCGACACGACGAAAGTAACCCAAGAGCAAAACCACACAAAGTGCACGATCCGTATCGTATAACGTATCGCGCGAACACAAAACACTACAACCTACCGAAGTGATCCCAGATTTTGCATACAGAGAAAACTCAACAATCAAACAAGACCAAACTTACCCAAACCACAGCATAGACCTACCCTCAAAAACCCACACCCCAACTCAAACCAACGGCCGACGTCGCCGGACTTCCTTCGAGTGGTCACCGGCTGAGTCCGATCCCTATGGGTGCGTGCTCCAGGTGAGGTCCTATGGTCACAGGTACAACACAACTACTTTGTTTGGTTTTCTAGTACACTTTCTGGGTCACAGCAGATCCCAAATGTCACAAACCAACACTAAAAATACGATATTATGCACCAAACTAAACTTTAACCATTCTAAACTGAAACTAACTAGCTAAGCTACACTAAAAACACTTAAACAACAGCAAAAGAATATTACCTACACAAAAGAACTCAAAGATCCTATTTTTGTATGATCCAAGGCATCTAAGAGGCAATATCTATGAAAAGATGTGATTTTTGTGATGAAATTGTGAATTTGTGATGGATTTGGTGAGGGAGAGGATTGTGTTCAGTTTGATGAGAGAGAAGAAGAAAGAACAAATGAGATAGAGAAATGAGAGAGGGTGTGAGGATATAAGAGAGGGAGGTGAGTGTAGGGTGAGGTGAGAGGTGAGTGTAACAATGCATTAACTCTTCATTAATGCCTTCACACCACCTCATCACTCATAAACAAATATCTCACTTTCTCTCTCACTCATAAGGAAATATTTAGAAATGGCAAGGATTGGATTAGGTAAAGCAACGAGATTAGGTTAAGGTTAAGAGTCATGGTTGCTAAGAACAAAATTAGCACAAACAAAACCTCGCATTTACATGCACGCGTGCGTGCGTGCTTATAACAAATAATAATAAATTATTAATTAAATGTTATAAAATGTGGGGAACCCGAATTGGTAAACTTTTTACAGTAAACCCGCATTAATGTATAAACGAACACTAACCGAAATCTAAGGCGTTACAATCTCCCCCCTTATAAAAATTCGTCCCCGAATTTAAAATTCTTACTAAGCGTACCTTTAAAGAGAAGAGTACAAAACTCCCAAATCTCGCTCGCAGCCTCCCAAGTGATCACCTCACTATACGGCTACGTCCAAGAAAACTCTCCACGGATGGCAAGACCTTTGACCGAAGTTTCTCCACCTGCAGAGCCACTAACACAAATGGCTGCCGGTGAACGAAAAGATCGAGTCCAACTAAATGGTCTGGTGCTGACGCATATGAGAAAGTCATGAAGGTAATTGCAAGGTATCAACACAAATAAAACGGGGTGAATATTCAATAATATGGGCGGAAGTGCCAGGTTATAGGCAACGAAACCAACTCGCTTTAAGGATCTCAAAAGGACCTATGATCGTGGGATAAGCTTCCCAAAACTCAACACGTCATTCATCGGAGAGTCCATAGGAATACATGATCTCCCACTGCGAACCCAAGTCTGTGACCACCAAGGTCGTCATAAGACCTCTGTCCGCACAGGACTGTCATCATCCTAACCTGAACCAACTGGATAATCTCCGAAGTCTCTAGACTAGCTGGGGTCCAAAAATCCTACTAGGCAGAGTCAGAAAAACAGACTGGATAACGACACCACCTAACAAACAAAACCAAAAGGTTGCCAATTGGAGTATCTCCTGATAACAGCTATCGAAGGAGAACCCTAACAATGGAGAGTGACGATACCAACTGCCAACAACATGTACGTACGCACAAGCATGACCTCTAGAGTCGGTATAGCCCGTTCTCGTAAAACCATCATCCTACGGATGAAAATACAGAGCTAATGCACAACCAGTACCCAAGGCTTCCTGAAGTTCCTGCCTAAGATGGCAAGCAAACATGGTGCCTTCATTGGATACGACTTATGAAGGAACTCCGTGCAACGCACAAACTTAACAAAGAACAACTGAACAAAATGAGCAAAACCGGACAACAAACATCCAAATGGAGTCACACCCTGTCTAGACCTGGGTAGACACCATAGCGAAATTCGTGGAGATCTGCTCCCACTCCCACTTCAGAACGGTTAAAGGTTGCAACTCTCCAGCCGGCCTCAGATGCTCAACCAAAGCACACCACAAGACAGACACCTTAAAACGAAATCCAAAACTTCACTTTACATCCTTGCCCACCCGTAACTATCTCACAAGTCACGTCAATATTGGTGGAACTTGAATGAGTACAGAGAGTTAACACATATGCCAGCTCTAGGGTTTCACGTGTCTACCCAATAGTATCAGTTACACAACCGCGTCCCTAAACTAGCACACCCTTGTCATAAATCAAGGCTCTGAATCATTACCCAGCCGAGTATACTCAAGAATCTCTGACGAACGAGCATCGGCGGGCAGTGCCTCACGAAAGCGATTATGAAAAAGTGGTCCGGCGTCGACATGAGCAAGCTGTCCCCTCAGTAGAAGCGAACACAAGCTGTACTCAACGATCGCACAAGAACTGTAAATCTGTAGAAGACTGTCTCAACAATCAAAACCCGCTGCAGGAAGATGTACATTAAGCTCTGGTGGTCAGTGAAAATCTGACACGACTCTCGAACGAGTAGTGTCTCCAAATCTCCATCGCAAAACCACCGCGGCCATCTCCAGATCATGAGTAGAATATCCTGCTCGTACTTCCTCCAACTGTCGAGAAGCAAAAGCAATAACTCTATAGTGTCACCTCAGTACACAGCCGAGCCCCACTCGTGAAACATCACAGTTAAACAACAAAGTCGCCCGAACCAGAAAGCAAAGAAAGAACTGATGCAGTTGTTAACCGAGTCTTCAACAGCTGAGAAACTCCGCACACATGCCTCAGTCCAAAGAAAAGAAACCTCCTTTCCGGCCAGTTCAGTCAACGGTGCAGCACTACACTAGCAATCCTGCACAAAATGGCGGTAAAAACCTGATAAGCCCAAAATCTGCGGACCTCCGTCCTGCACACAAGTCTGGGCCTAAGCTGTATGGCCTCGATCTTCTTCGAAAGCATACGAAAACCGTCTCGCGTAACTACAAGACCTAGGAGTAAACACAAACAAGCCTGAAGGAACACTCCGAGAATATAGAAAACCGCTGGCGATCTCCCTGTATCTGTAAAACAAATCCTCAAGTGCTGCTCTTGTTCCTCAAGATACATTAAATAGACCAGAATGTCGTCAACAACACAACAATAACTGGTCGAGGAACGACATGAAGAAATCTGGTTCATCATATCTACAAACGCTGCTAGGGCATTGGTGAGTCCAATGACACCACCAAAACACACAAAGCCTATATCACGCACAAGGCAGTCTTCGGAATGTCATCACTCCGAACCCTCAACAATGATGACCTGATCCCGAACAAACTTAGAAAATGTCCCGCACTCTGGAGCTGATCGAAGAAATCGTCAATGCGAGGTAAAGGATACCTATCCGCACCGTAAGCCGGTTCAATTGGCGATCCATCAATACACAACCTAAACTGCCGTCTTCTTCCTTGACGAACAGAAATAGAAGCTCCCTAATGCGAAACACTCAGACGCACAAGCCCCCCAACAAACAACTCTGCAGCTGATCCTTAAGCTCCCTAAACTTCGCCGGCTCATCTGGAACAATATCGGATAACTCTCGCACGAAAGGAACCCGGTCCAACAAACCAACTGTGGCTCCGGAACCACGAATAACGCCAAGAATCCACGACATCTCCTCCTTAAAAGCCAACTAGTGAAAAGGCTGAATTCAAGCTTTGAGAGGCGGCACAACTATCCACCTGCACAACAAGAACCGACTCGCCGGGGAAAACAAAACCTGACAGTTTCCTCACGGTAGTCCAAAGACGCCTAGCACGTAGCTAACCAGTCCGTGTCTTGGAGAACGTCAAATCCAACATCTCTAGAAGGATCAAATGATGGATGAATCTCCTACCCGATTGGCACATGACTGAAATACGTAGCGTAACAAAAGAATCGCTGATAGAAAAAACAACACAACAAACGGCTGATCTAGCTAATACGATCCTCGTCCCAAACTACAGCTACTCCGCGACGGTCACAAAAGCTGTCTCGATGACAAGGCCTCTGTCTCTAGGCTGGTACACCGGTACGAGTCCTCTACTGTCCCGGAACTCTCAAAGTCTCTGGAAGACGTGTCTCGTAAACTGGGGCTGCATCCACTGGTGCTATGTTGGTGATGGAATGCTGTGTGCTGATCGCAAGGAATAACTGGGTAACATGGGTGAAAACCTCCTGTCGCTGCGCTCGAACGACCTCAACCAGTGAACTCACCGTCTTGCGCAAGTCCTGTATCTCCGCCACAAGCCTAGCGAGTTGATTTGTCAAAGGCGGATCCATTTTCACCTGTGCAACGAGCGTGCCATCCTGGTCAGTCCTCGTCTCACCCGAGTCAATCCTGACCTCGGCCCTCGCTGCATCACTCTGAGTCCCCATAGTCATCGGCGACAAGGCTATAAATGGAAAAATGATTCAATAAGAATATGAAAATCGAATCACAAGATATTAATCATCAAGGAAGGAATTTTAAGCAATTTGTACTTAGGTCACTTTAGGCGGTGTACCGCATCATGAGTTTGCTGCAGACATACACACACTACGTTACTCTGCTTAAGCTATCTACTCCATCATACCAAGGTCATCCTACACTCCGAAAGGTAAAAACCTAGCGCTCTGATACCAACTTTGTCACGACCCGAAATTGGCACGTGACGGCCCTAATACTACGCAACGCCTACAGACGTAACGCAGTAAAAGAAAGCCAAAACCCAGAAATCTAAACAATTAAAAAGACAAGAAAAGATAATAGGAGTTTTGAAACATTTGAAATCACAACCCAAATTCTTTAAAAGCCTAATTTATTTCCTTTAAAAATTTGGCAGCACCTCCTTTGTAAAAACTAGCCCCAAAAATGGGTACAACATAAATATAAATAAAGCATCCCCAAACGGGAGTAAAAACACGCCCAAAGGTGGGAAACAACCACCACAACAATACACGACGCCGCAGCGAAGAAATAAAAGACGATAGAAAGGAAACTGTATAAAAGACAACAAGTTACAAATAATATACAATATCGTCCTCACAGAAGTCTTTAAGTCAAACATGAAAATACAGTAGATGGAGAGTACAAGGATACAACGAATATACAATACAACACGAATAACCACAAAACCCACCTAAGCAAAACAGCACACTGTGAGCCGATGCGGTATCCGTAGCAAAAGATGATAGATGAATAGCCTGCCTCGACTACTCTGGGGAACACCCTGCAAAACAATTGTGGCACAACGGGGGCGAGTTGCCAACTCGTGAATAGTAAATAACATATGCAGGTATTCGCAAGTATGCACGTACAACGCGAATCTAACATATGCAATTAACAGCAATATAAGGTCATATGAATGCAATAATCATGAAAGGTACCCTAGCAGGTACAACTAATACATGAAGCAATAATAATATGACAATCGGTATGCAACAATTATGCAATAATGATATGAAAATGTATATATATGCAACAGTCATGAAAGGTACTCTAGCAGGTACAACTAACACATGAAGTAATGCATATAAGTAAAGGTATGTAAATGCAACAGTCATGAAAGGTACACTAACAGATACTACTAATACATGAAGCAGTGCATAAATACTAAACGTGGAGTATGGAATGAAATATGTCATTTCCACGTAATCCTGACATCATGGTAAGATCACCATCCATCAAGACAAATCCAAATCCCAATTCCTCAAATCAACCACCAAATTGGCTCTCATATCATATAAGTCTCACAAATCCTGAATGTACAATATCGAATAAATCTCATATATCCTGAATGTACAAATCAGAAATCTCATAAATATCCTGTATCCAATATCAAATGAATCACCTATATCCCAAATCCAATATCAAGTAAAATTCTAACACCCTAAATATGTTTGCATGAATAAATATGATGATGTATATAAATTAATTTCAATACACATATATTAGCGTCCCATTCCACTAATATTGGTGTAAGGGCATATATAACAGCGGCCTAATCCCCTGTTATATATACAAGGATGTAAAAATGTCAATACATATATATTTGCGTGCCATTCCACTAATATTGGTGTAAGGGCATATATAACAGCGGCCCGAACCCCTGTTATATATACAAAGGAGTAAAAAGAAATATCATGAAACCAATGTGTCAAGCATCGACACAGAAATGCAGGTCTATCAGGTGCTGTCACCACGAATGGCACCCTGATAGGTACGTATCATACGCTATCCCGAAAGCTCGAGTGCCTAGCTCTGACCCTCGCCTCTCGACGTATCTATACGTGTTAGTTATATGTATGCCCTAGAGGCAGTTACTATACATGAGATGTATATTCTAGTGGATGCTTGGACATATATAGGGAGGACTTTCTTGCTCGACATGAAAGTATGCTATCTGGTTACTCTTTACCATAACGTGTACCCTGATTGTCTCTCTGTTACATGTTGGTAAAGCCCTTAGGATGTGTACTTAACTACCTGGACTATGATGCAGATCATACTAGTGGGGACAGAGTAGTCCATAAGTACATCCTTTAATGTCCCTAGTCGTGGGTGTATCGAGACAGGGCATCGATATACCAGAGTAGACTAGCGTATAGCTTCTCGATCCATATAGATGGGCGATGGATGATCCCATATCCATTGGTGTTTGACATCAGAGATGATATACAGGTGCTCGTAGAGACTGGGTACACTGGACGGACTCGTCGAGAACTCCCAGATGGTATTATACCTCACGTCAGATGGCAGTTCTCTGGTGACACTGGTACAGGTTAGTC
The DNA here is from genome assembly GCA_030015575.1 of Agapanthus africanus. Taxonomy (NCBI): domain Eukaryota; kingdom Viridiplantae; phylum Streptophyta; class Magnoliopsida; order Asparagales; family Amaryllidaceae; genus Agapanthus; species Agapanthus africanus. Next base: position 232,454,760 of record JASDDO010000010.1, read on the forward strand.
CGTAGACCCGAGATCGTCATAGAGTCTTGTGTCATTCTCACTGTTCTTTGATTTCCACCTTACCACGTCCAAGAAGGCATGTAAAACGGTGTTTTTTGGGTACAGTCTCGAGTCACATGGAGGCAATGAGCGATAGGAGCGGTTTCGTCTCTCCCGGTATCGGGGGTTGATGTTGCGCTATGCTCGATTGGCCGTAACAAGGAAGTCCCTGGCCAGGGCTGGTTTAGAGATTTACTGGTAAGTGTTACCAGTAGTTTCTCGACTCGTTATGAGCCTCACATCGGCATGACTTATCGGTTGTTGGGGTCTGACGTTTACCACCCCTAGATTTGATATGCGACATACCAGACGAGGAGACCGGAATGTACGGTAGTGTCACTGTCAAGCTTTTTGCAGGAGTTGGAGCGGGCTTGCTTGCTGATCTTCTGATCGCTCAATACCCGTGTAGCCGTTACGTCCAGCTAGTACCGCTGACGGCTTGTGGGTGCTTGATATGATCATCACCTACTGCCGGCGTATTGACGAGTCTTTAGAGTCCTACATAGAGGTTTTACTGGCTCAGGCAAAACGAAATAGGAGAGCATATGTAATATGTGCAGGACCGAGAATAATGCGTGTATGTGATACCGTATTCTATTCGCGCGACTATTGTATTAGCCGGTTATATGAAATATGGCCGGGTTATCGAATCAAGAGTTGATTCGATATGTTGGTACATTTTGTGTTAGTCGGTTATATGAGATATAACCGGATTATTAAGTCAAGTGTTGATTTAATAATTTAGTGTATAATTGTATATATGATATATTAATTTACATTAACTAACATTGGTTCACTTAAGCATTTGTCTTTTCTCACTTGTGCACAACTTAATATATATTTATTTGTGTTCTTTTTTTATCATGGTTGTTGATACAACTTACATGGGTGTATAAGACTTATACCATACTAATTATAGTGTTGGGTTTTTATATTTAAAGTAATTCTAAAATCAGTGGATGATAAGCTCAAGTGCATGAAGCTTCATGAAGCTTATGGTTGCATTGACTTAGTCCACTAGTTTTGTTTTACTTGAGATATTAATTAACCTAACCATGGTTATGTCTCTACATGAGTTAGTATATGATACCCACTCACCCATGGTTAGCTCTCTCTCTTGATTTTAGTTTTCATTCTCATTTTATTGAGCTCATCTTCTTCCTCCTACAAATGCTTGCTAGGGTTTGAAAAGAGAGAGAAATATTGTGAGAAAAGAAATTCTAATGTGTACCCATTTCCTATTTCTTCATCCTCTACTAGACTAGCACTTTAGTTTAGGGTGTTTGCTTCACTAATTCTTTAATTAGTGAAGTACAAGATTGAGTTCGTATTCCCTCGACGTAGATCATTTTCGGTCTCGAAGACTTCAAGCAAAACCGTTGCCCTCTTCTCATGGAGCCGTCCGAGAGTCCGGGAGTTCGATGATCGCAGCGAAGGGACTACTACAAGGAGCTTATGAAGTGAAGGATCGATCTACAAAGGTTTATTTCGTATTCACTTAGTCGTAAATGTTATTTACTTGCATGTGAAACCCTAATAATCTAGCGAAGATCTTGTTTAGGGTTGTTCGGCACGGCTAAAATTTTATCCGGGCATGGTTGATGCCTTGTAGAAATTTGTTAGATTGCCTAGTAAGCCTACATTGGTATCAGAGCCTAGTTAGAGCATTAGGCGACGTGTATACGAAGTTAAAACTCCGAACGAACCCCGTAACGTCAAAATAACCCCCTCTCTGGACATTTTTTTAAAATGTCGTTTTTTCTATATTAAAAATACCTAAATAATTCAGCATGGAATTGTAGGTATTACTGTGAAAAACGACAAAGTAACTCGTACGGACCGCCGCGGAACCGCGGCAATACCCTGCTTGTGCCGCGGATCCGTGGCCGTACAGTGAGCTTTTGCTTTGGTTTTTGGAATGTAATACCCGTATCTGTTAGTGCTGTTTTCTGGGTAGTTTTAATCTGCCTCAATTGTTGAGTTTTCTGGGGATTATTTTGTATATGTTGATTCGATCGGAAAATTTAATTTCGTTATTTTTTTCGGATAATTTAGAAACTATTAAAATGTTCGAACGGATATCATTAACTCATTTTTTCCCGGCATGAAAAACTTTCAAGTGTTGAATTTTTCTTGGGTTTAAATCTTTCGGAAAAAACTACAAGTAACGTTATGGACCCTCTAGAAGAACACAAACCTTGACTCGATTATGTGACCATCTGAACCGCCTCTAAGCCTTAGGGTTTGGGGCAGTACGGCGTTGCCACATGTAAGGCGTTGGCTTGACCCTTCTACGGCTGGACCATTGCTACTGTGACATATTCTGGAATTTTTGAACTCCGCTCAAATGTTGAGCTATTTAGGAAATCTTGGGTATTTGATTATTCGATCGGAAAGTTTAATACTGTCTACTTATCTGGAATGTGATACAATATGTGGAATTCAAAAAGTTATGTATAAAATGCGAAGTATGTGGTATTTCGGATTTACGATGTCTGAAGAGATTGTGGATTCCAAATGTTGTAGTTTTACAGTTTCTTTTCTGCGACCGTAAGTGTAATATGTGATATCGCCGGTTTCGTTGCTATATGTCAACGACAATTGGGATGCGCATATTTACTTACGTAGATGACATGTGATGTTATGTGTTGCTGGATATGTTATATTGGATCGTCGCGTTTTGAATAGCCAGGGGTTTTATGTGAGATGAGAGTTTTTATTTTCATTCATGTAAAATTAAATGTATGTAATATTCTTTTATTGGGGCACTTCCGGGATGAGGATGATGTCACCATTGTATATAATTTACTTTTCCGCATTAGGTAGACCCAAGGAGGAGAGCACAAGTAACCGGGTTCTAGAGTCCAGTGGGAGACCAACTCGAGGAGTCGAGTCCGGGTCTTCTAAATCTAGAATTGGTAGGGTTGCTTGCCGCTCTCGTAGGGGTCTAGGGATGTGGGTTTGTCTATTCATCACGACCGTGGAATCCGTGTTTTATAGAGGCTCAAAATAAAACACGGACCTCCTAGTATATCCATTATTTCATATGATTCTTCTGCTGCGATATCTGTGATGTGATCATTTGATATGTTGAGTTGCATACTGTATATAGTATATATGATATATTATATAGACGTTACTTATGTTTTACACCCGCGCTAGCCCTGCCCCGCTCTGCCGTTAGTTACCTAACCTAACGGTGCAAGAGGGGACATCGAGGCGAATGCGGATGGCATAAGTGCACGTTGTATTTATCTGTGATGTTTAGGTGACTTAAATGATGGGACTTCATTAATATGATTAATGAAAGAAAAGAAACCTGAAAGATGTTGTAGAATCAAATTTTCAAAAAGGGTAGCTACAGTTTTTGCTTTGCATAGTAATATATATGATATATCCTGCATCTTATTCGATAAGGAAAGAGCCGAGATCCCTCAACTGGGAGTGACCTCTTTAGCAAAACTGGAAGATGCTACAACACTCGGTTTGTTTTTTGATTGCTTTTGGAGGTTTTTATTTGCATAGCGATATATATGATATATCCTGCACCTTATTCCATAAGGAAAGAGCCGAGATCACTTCACCGGGAGTGACCTTTTTAGCAAAACTAATGAAAGCCTCAAAATCACTCCATTTCAAAATTCACTCAATTCTACAACGATATCAAGTTAATTACGCAATAGGTTTTCAGAAAAACCTGTTGTAGCCCTCCATCATTTCAGATAAGTTGTATATAGTATTCGTGCTGCATTTGTTGGCTTTCGTCAAGGTTTAGTGTGCGGTAGCTATATGCTGCTTATTTGCTGCATATGATGCGATTGGATTAGGGTAGTCGTACGGCTTTGTTTGCTTTCGTCAAGGGTCGTGCGGGTGGGTTTAATTCAGTCAAGAAATGTACGGGTTGAACTTGACTAGTGGGCTATAGTTTGTTGGCTTTCGTCAAGTTCATAGCACGTTAGGGGCAAAATATTATTGGGAATTTCAAGTGTTGAAATTTGCAATGAGATTGCATACCTTCTATGAGATAGTTGGATCCCGATACCCACTGCGAGTAATAGTTACTCCTAGGAATGTTTTACACAGGACAATTAACCGATCAAGTATGGTTTAGAAAGGTGTCAACGGGGTTACGCCTCTGGGAAAACGAGGTTTACTTTAATTAGGTCCGTGCGGAAGCACGGGGAACCTCCCTCAAGTACCGACACTGGCCTGGCTGAAAGATTGGCGAAATTGTAGGGTGTAATTAATCCCGGCTAGTCTTTCCTTTTAGGGTTTGAAGGAAGATTTGATAAAAACGGTGGGAGCCATCCTGATTAGATAAAATAATAACCAATCTGATCTTGCAAGAGCGCACGCAGAGTGTTTTCTTCTCTCTCTCTCTCCACGTAGAGACCATATCATGCCTTAATCCAGATAATAATATAGATGTATTGACTGAACTCGCATGTTATACCGTGCTGGGGAACGTTGGTTCCATTCTTTCTTATAAAAGTTATAAGACTGAACAGGATATTGGAGATTACCTGGATTCCCGTGCCGACCAAACAAAGAAAGTGCATGCTGATGCATCTTCTTCGGGTGTGTTCATTATAGAGAACTGTTTCTCAGTATCCTTTACGTCCTGGGTATTAGATACCGGATCAGGATCCCACATAAGTAATCTGTTACATGGGCTACAGATAGGTAGGGAACTTAGAACGGGTGATAAGTTTCATGAGATAGAAAAGGTGCAAGTGTTGCAGCCAAGTCTGTTGGTAGTTATCAGTAAGCGCACGACGGCGCCCCGGCCGTCATTCCGAGGTCAAAATGCGGAAACGATACTTTTCTTTAAACTTGTTAACCGGCACCACCGCGCACTAAAAACCTGGATCAGGCCATTTGTTGGAGATAGTGCCCTCATAGTAAATTATTGGATCATAGGTACATGATTGCAATGATTGCGGAGGACCTATACCAGTAGGACAGTCTTACTCAAGATGATAGTATGCTATCTGGTTTGCCTTTATCAGTCGTATACATGATCAGGTGACTGATTACATGTTACACTTTGATAGAGCCCTTAGGATCTTGCTTTACCACCAACAGTATGATGGCGATCATATACGTGAGAGTTGGGTGGTTTATACGCATATCCTTAATTGTGGTCCTTAGTCGTGGGAGTTTCGAGACAGAGCATCGATACTCCGGAGTAGACTAGTGTGTACAGTCGAGATCCCGACGAGGGGCGGTGGCCGGTCTCACAAGCCACTGGTGTCAGTTAGATCACCTAAGATGTATACAGGTGCTCATTGGGTTATGAGTACACCGGAAAGGACTCGCCGGGAATCTGCTAGTTAGTATTATATCTACCGTCAGATAGCAGTTCCCTGGTGACATGTGTACAGGTTAGTTCATCGACCTGAGGTCGTCATTTGTCTCGTGTGAGTTCCCACTGTGCTTTGATTTCTACCCTACCACGGCACAAAGGAGTCGTGCAAACAGGTAGCTTTTGGGTACAGTCCCGAGCCATATGGAGGCACGTGAGCGGATCGGCAAGGGATTCGTCTCTCCCGGTATTGGGGGCGAGGTCGTGCTGTATCTAGGAGAGCCATTACACAAAGTCCATGGCCATGGCAGGAGATTTACTGGTAGGTACTCCAGTAGTATCTTAGGGTGTTATTGGGCTTCACTCCGACACGACTTATACTGCTATTGGGGGTCTGACGTTACTAGCCCCCTAGGCAGATATGCGATACTCATAGACGAACGGACCGGACTGTATATACATTGTCACTGTTAGGCTCAGTAGGGTTTTCAGGATGAGTGCGCTCATCGGCATCCCTTGAGGTCAGTCCAAGGGCAGCCGTTACGCATTGCTAGTGCCGCTGACGGTTTGTGGTTAAACACACTGCCAGGGTACTGACGAGTCATTAGAGTCCCCCACAGACAGTTTCCCAAGTTCGGGCGAAACGTTGTAGAGGCCGTATGGTTTTATGGCAGGGTTCGGAAATTGCACGTGCGTTTACGCACGTGTTATTTTTCGGGCAGATGATACTGGTCGGCTTTGGTTTAAGCCGGATCCGAGTATTATATTGAGTAGGTATAATATCTTTGTCTCAGTTGCATTTGTAATCGGTCGTAATACAAATGCGGGTATATTTATACAGTTTCGGGGTTATCCTGAAAGTCGTTTCAGGATCACTTTTGGAAGTTGCCAGTTTCCAGTTTTCTATCAGCCGTCTTTTAACATTCGGTTAAAGACGGATTTATCTTTTCTTGGATGAGAGTGAGTCGTGCTTCTAGAAGGTTCTAGAAGGTTCTAGAATTTGGTGACAAGCTTATGTGACTCATGCTTTGATTTCATTGTTTTCTTGTTTTCCTTAAGATATTTCTTCATGATATTTGTTCATATGGTCACCACTTGCTCCTACGGTCACCTCCCTCTTCTATAAAGTGGCCGGCCCTCTCTCTCCTCCTCACTTCACTTGTTGATTTCATTTTTAGAGAGAAAAGATTATGATAGTGTTTGGGGTGCATGGAATTTTACAGTTCATTTCATTCCATCACCCAATTCCCTCGGCAAATTCATTAACCGATCGTCCACGGATTTGGACGAAGTGAGACAAAGTCATCTACTCATTCTCTACATCATTCTTGGTCGTCTCTTTTAGCGAACTTGACGATCGAGTTTCCTCAAGTCAGAGGCGGGAGCCCGTTTAAAGAATCGTCGATGTGGTGCCACCTCGATGAGGATATCGGAGATCGACGAGATCGGAGCAGCCGCAACAGAGCGTGGGATGATGGTTGAAGAACGAAGGACTCGGATCGTTCGGTATAACCTTTCTACACTCTTTACAGTTTGTTAGTTTAGCAATAATGGCAGATCCGGGTTAAAGTATACGATAGCGCCAGTTTAAAAGTTTTTGTTCCGCATTTGGCGTCTGTAGACCACCGGGGAGCTAGCGTAGACTTACAGTGGTATCAGAGCCTCACCATTTTGCTATACTAACTTGTGCTAACGCGTTTAAAACATCGATCCGACCGGAAATCAAAAATCATAAAATTACAACTTGACAGTTTCTGTTGTTTTTAAACGGTGTCCTAAAATTTTTTTACACATCTCAGAATACTGTGCCGGCTTTTATTAGAACGACGACAAAATTTGGGCTCGTGACCCCACCAAAGCGCCGCGGAAACGCGGTCAAACCCATGGTTTGACCGCGCATCCGCGGCCATGTGGTGAGCTCGTGCTCCCAAATTTTGTCAGTGGCTTCTTCTATGGAATTTGTGGTTTTTGGTAAATATCGTTTTGGCCCAGATTTTGTTACTGTTCACCAGTAAGTCGTGGGGCCCACTATTTGATATTTGGTCGATCGAAATTTAAACATGTTAGTTTACAGTGCTTACATTATATCTCCGACCGGGAATGTCATTTGATCGGTAAACCGCGTCTGATTGCTGTAGTTCTTTTAGACGGGTTTGCGAACGTGACATTCGCGTTGATGTTCTGTGTTGTGCTGTGATGTTGCGGATTTGTCGTGGTGGATAGCAGTGTGCAATGGTAGTACAGGTTGAGTTTATTTGTATATTTGATATTGCGGGGCGAGCGTCCAACTTGTTGACTGCCGTCACTGCCTGTTGTATAATATTCTTTTGGGACACGACCAGGTTGCGGTCGATGTACCTATTGTACTATTTTTCATTACTGTACTAGGTTTTGCCCCGCGACGGAGTGCACGGATAGCCGGGTTCTGGGGGCAACGGGTCCGCATCTCATGGCTTTGAGAGGCAGAGGGGTCCCACTCTAGAATTGGCAGACTATTCGCCGCACTCGTAGGGGGTACAGGTTGACCCAAGGAGGGGTGCTCAAGCTACCGGATTCCTTGAAGTGCTGGTGGTCCATTCACTATGCTGTAGGGGGCTGCCTCGCTTCAGGTTTTGGCGGGTAACTTGCCGCACCCGTAGGGGTCTAGGTTTCATTGAACAGGCTATCCACACGACAGGGGAACGTCGAGTTTCAGCAGCGGCTCTGTGAAACTCGGGGATCCCAGATTATCTGTATTGTTCTGTGATGCTTATTACTTTTCTGTAATGTTGCATACTATCACGCCTGGAGCGATTATTGTATATTGGTTTATATACTATTAGATGTTGTATATGTTTTACACCCGCGCTAGTCCAGTCCCCGCTCTGTCGTTAGTTAAGTAACCTAACGAGTGATGACGGGACCCAGTGACGAATGCGGATGGAATATACGTACATTTTATTTTCGTTCTTTTCTGGTGTGATTAATTGATGGGACTGCGTTGATTTTGATCAATGCAAAGTAAAACAAACCTGTATACAGTTGTTGGAACAATTTAAAAAGTGTTATTGCAAAGACGTTTCCTTTTGTTATGCATAGCGGTATTCAGTGGAATATCCTGCACCTCATTCGACGGGGCAAGGGCCGATATCCCTTCACCGGGACTGACCCCTTGGACAGAAGTTTGCGTCAGAGTAATAACTTCACTATAGTCGATTACATGTTGCTTTGCATAGCGGTATTCAGTGGAATATCCTGCACCTCATTCCACGAGGAAAGAGCCGAGATCCCTTTACCGGGAGTGACCTCTTTAGCAAAAGGTTTTCGCCACTATATTTTTAAAAAGCTATCAGGTTCCTTCAGCGATATCAAGTTCACTACGTTAAAGGTTTTTCGCTAAAAACCAGCCGTAGCCCTCCGTCATTTCATATGAATGGTCTGTAGTATTCAAGCTATATTGGTCTAGCCCTTAGCTAGGACATAGTGATTGGTAGCTGCTGGGGTGTTCACATGTTGCATATATAGATGAGTTGGTTTGGGACAGTCGTACAGCCTTGTTGGCCCTTAGTCAAGGGCGAGTACGGGTGGGTTCAAATTAACAAGATAATGATGGGAAGAACTTGACATGTGACTTATGATGGGCTGGCCCTTAGTCACGATCATAAGAGCATGGGGCAAAAACTATATCGGGAGTTTCTAAAGAAACTGAAACTTGCCAAGTATGAGCATACCTTCTGGAGTATGAGTAACGTGGATGCATTCCATCACGTTATCATGCGATGAGAGTTGGATCCCGATTCCCACTGATGAGTTGGTTTACTCTTCGGATGATCCCGATTGATTCTTCTTTAGGTTTGGAGGAGAATTTGACAGGACAGTGGGAGGTTTCCGGATTAGATAAAATGATGACCATTCTGATCTAGGTTAGAGTGCACGCAGAGTGTTTCTTTTCTCTCTCTCTTTGGCAGCAACCTTTGACCGACCCTAGACTATGACTCAGTGACCAGGTTGACCGAACCTTCTTAAAATACTGGCTTTTGGATTGTCTGTGTTGCATAAGTCATTGCCACTCCTTCATTTACCCCTTGCATTTCTCAGAACACCCGTATTACTACGGATATCCACTTCCATTGGATAGATCCATCGTATGGTTATATACGAACTCGAAGGGACTTCTTCGAGGATGGATCCAGGTTCAGGAGAAAAACAATTGGTTTATTCAGTTGTCTTTTATTATCACCTTCTCTCAGGTTGCGAGAGCTCCTTGGTTTAGGAGAGTACACCTATTACGCTTATTGGATAGTCTTATTCCAAACCATAGGCTGGTGCCGAAAGGTAGGGAATGAAGAAAACCAAATAGCCTAAGTAGGGTGTGCAGAAGGTAATATGTAAAGACAAAATAAAGGGATTAGAAAGAGGGCAAAGTAAATTGCGACTGATATCATTCACGACCAAACCGCGTACTTCATCGCCACTCCTATTTCATCTTTAAAAAGAATAAGGTATTATTCAGTTGTCTTTTATCATCACCTTCTCTCGAGATGCGAGTACTCCTTGGTTTAGGAGGGTACACCTATTATGCTTACTGGATAGTCTTCTTCCAAACCATAGGCTGGTGCCGAACGGTAGGGAAAGAAGAAAACCAGTTAGCCTAACGATGGTGTACAGAAGGTAACGACTAAAGACAAATAAAGGGATTTGAAGAGAAGGCAATAAAATATACGGTTGAAGTCATGAATTGGATTATGGAAGAGGCATTGCTATGAATACCAGGATACCCCTACGAAACATTTTCAGTTTTCAGTGCATTGTTAAAGGAAAAACTGTTTTCCCGATTAGACACTTACTCCAAGGGTATGTATTTACCAGGTTTCATTCTCATATCTGTATGGTTTTACAGATGATGATTGGGAGTAAGATATTGGGAATTAGGTGATCATCCTCATTATATCGGAATTCGTTGTAATTGGTGATATTTGAGGAAATCGCCAGGGTACAGTTTTCCACCTACAACGCACAGGTTTTGAGTTGTTCAACTCAGCGGACTTATACAGAGTATTGTATGTTGTCCAGTGTCCATCAGGACAAAGGGGTAGTTGCCCGTACTATGTTCTATTTACTTATAACTTCTCTAGTATTTAAACGAGTGTTTCATAGAAATACAAGGTCTAAATTTTGAGAAGTTGTGGGTATAAGAATAAAGTAGAGAACCAGGTATCACAAGTATCAGGATTCTTCAAAGAGATCGAAGATGTAGATTCTTGTGATTGGTATTCAGATGATAGTGATGGTTTTGAGAAACGTGTTTCTCTTTCAGGTTACTCATAATTGGATGGACTCCTAAGTTGAGTAATGCTGATTAGCCTCTTTCCATTAAGTTGATATGCACTGGAGACAGCTGCATGATTTGAATCTGGTTCCAATTAAATTAGTGCCAAAGTTTCTGTATTGGATATATAATAGTTCGTACCTTAAAAGATGTTAAGGTACGGGGAGTTGTCCAGCGTATGATTAAAACCAGACTCTGGATAACTCGGTGCACGTTTCTGTAATGGCTGTTTGTGGGTTGACCCTGGCTATGACGAGGGTTGATATTCTACCATTTGGAAGATCTATAGTGATATTGTTCTTGACTTGCCACAGTTTTAGTAAAAATGGATCTTTTTCAGAAAACAGTAGTGGGAGTATGGTAGAACTGGAAGTGATTCCAGAACCGCGAACGATTACGGAAAATTTAATAGGACCTATATATTCAATCAGGTTTGACATTCCAATAGCCACTCCACGGTATGGTAGGTAACCTCAGACGCCCGAGAGGTACTTCGGTAGCCTCAGAGACGGTGACATGGAGGTTCTTATCTACACAGACTTGACACTACTGTTGTTCCAGGTTATGAGACCCGGTAGGAGGGTAGTCGTAGTCAGTGGGAGCATCGGAAGCATAGTGGGCAAGATGCTTATATCTATTTATAGACTTGAGCAGTTATAGCGGATATAGATCATCTAATTTTGATGTGACAGTCATGGGTTTGACTTCAATCAGGATAGGGGATGGATCTGTTAAGAAGGTAGTAGGGTGTGATGTCATGGTATCTGGATGACATACATAGAGTAGGAAGTAAAATTCCTATTCTACGATCGGTTGTACTGTGGTCGTCACACAGTTGTTTCTCCAGACAGGATATGGATATAATATTTGACATTCTGGTTTCTAGATCTATGGTTTTAGATCTGGATTTGGGTAGTTTCCCAATGTGGGTACTTTGACAGATATTCTAATGGTTTTTAGAATAGTTGACTCCTAGCATGGTGGAGTACCTGCAGGTAATGGAGTCACCCTCTCTAAAGGTATCTTACAGACTAAAGGGGAGAGGGATGTGCATGATTGGCAGATCACTTGCTTAGGCAATTGAGTCAATCATGAGATGTCAAGTACCACACCAAATGTTGGTTTTGCACTAGATGCAATAAGTTTGTATTAATCCAATCCTGGAGAAATATAAGGAAGCAGTTTCAGAACATAAGTACATGTTCTACGAATTTGATGACGGCAGCCTCCTTCGGGAGACGGTTATCATTCCAGGCTTCAAAGGTGACATGGATGACAGAGTGATTGTCAGAGTTATAGTTTTTCCCTCTGACGAAGAGGGACAGTATTATGGACAGGTGGTTCAAGAGGATACTGTGGGTGGCATGGTGCCGGATACTGATTAGGTTCAGTGATCGATACAGTCTAAGAAGTTTGGATTTGGAGTTCATTTATGAACCAGGTCCTATCAGATATCCAGACATATTCTAAGACAGGTATTACTCATTTCGGGAGATGGTTTTCTTCGCGAACTTGAGATTAAGAGAGATATAGAAAGAAACATCTAGGCGGATCCACTCACTAAGGCTATTTCTCGAACACAATAGTTTTACAAACGGGATTTGTGAAACTGATTAGTAGAGGAGTTAGGTGTTGGTTTCACACGGGCTGTGAGTAGTCGACATCGCAATAATTAGCCTTGAGTGCAAGTGGGAGATTGTTGGAGATAGTGCCCTCATAGTCAATTATTGGATCACAGGTACGTGATTGCAATGATTGCGGAGGACCTATACCAGTAGGACAGTCTTACTCAAGATGATAGTATGCTATCTGGTTTGCCTTTATCAGTCGTGTACATGATCAGGTGATTGATTACATGTTACACTTTGATAGAGCCCTTAGGATCTTGCTTTACCACCAACAGTATGATGGCGATCATATACGTGAGAGTTGGGTGGTTTATACGCATATCCTTAATTGTGGTCCCTAGTCGTGGGAGTTTCGAGACAGGGCATCGATACTCCGGAGTAGACTAGTGTGTACAGTCGAGACCCCGACGAGGGGCGGTGGCCGGTCTCATAAGCCACTGGTGTCAGTTAGATCACCTAAGATGTATACAGGTGCTCATTGGGTTATGAGTACACCGGAAAGGACTCGCCGGGAATCTGCTGGTTAGTATTATATCTACCGTCAGATAGCAGTTACCTGGTGACATGTGTACAGGTTTGTTCATCGACCTGAGGTCGTCATTTGTCTCGTGTGAGTTCCCACTGTGCTTTGATTTCTACCCTACCACGGCTCAAAGGAGTCGTGAAAACAGGTAGCTTTTGGGTACAGTCCCGAGCCATATGGAGGCACGTGAGCGGATCGGCAGGGGATACGTCTCTCCTGGTATTGGGGGCGAGGTCGTGCTGTGTCTAGGAGAGCCATTACACAAAGTCCATGGCCATGGCAGGAGATTTACTGGTAGGTACTCCAGTAGTATCTCAGGGTGTTATTGGGCTTCACTCCGACACGACTTATACTGCTATTGGGGGTCTGACGTTACTAGCCCCCTAGGCAGATATGCGATACTCATAGACGAACGGACCGGACTGTATATACATTGTCACTGTTAGGCTCAGTAGGGTTTTCCGGATGAGTGCGCTCATCGGCATCCCTTGAGGTCAGTCCATGGGCAGCCGTTACGCATTGCTAGTTCCGCTGACGGTTTGTGGTTAAACCCACTGCTAGGGTACTGACGAGTCATTAGAGTCCCCCACAGACAGTTTCTCAAGTTCGGGCAAAACGTTGTAGAGGCCGTATGGTTTTATGGCAGGGTTCGGAAATTGCACGTGCGTTTACGCACGTGTTATTTTTCGGGCAGATGATACTGGTCGGCTTTGTTTTAAGCCGGATCCGAGTATTATATTGAGTAGGTATAATATCTTTGTCTCAGTTGTATTTGTATTCGGTCGTAATATAAATGCGGGTATATTTATACAGTTTCGGGGTTATCCTGAAAGTCGTTTCAGGATCACTTTTGGAAGTTGCCAGTTTCCAGTTTTCTATCAGCCGTCTTTTAACATTCGGTTAAAGACGGATTTATCTTTTCTTGGATGAGAGTGAGTCGTGCTTCTAGAAGGTTCTAGAAGGTTCTAGAATTTGGTGACAAGCTTATGTGACTCGTGCTTTGATTTCATTGTTTTCTTGTTTTCCTTAAGATATTTCTTCATGATATTTGTTCATATGGTCACCACTTGCTCCTACGGTCACCTCCCTCTTCTATAAAGTGGCCGGCCCTCTCTCTCCTCCTCACTTCACTTATTGATTTCATTTTTAGAGAGAAAAGATTATGATAGTATTTGGGGTGCATGGAATTTTACAGTTCATTTCATTCCATCACCCAATTCCCTCGGCAAATTCATTAACCGATCGTCCACGGATTTGGACGAAGTGAGACAAATTCATCTGCTCATTCTCTACATCATTCTTGGTCGTCTCTTTTAGCAAACTTGACGATCGAGTTGCCTCAAGTCAGTGGCGGGAGCCCGTTTAAAGAATCGTCGATGTGGTGCCACCTCGACGAGGATATCGGAGATCGACGAGATCGGAGCAGCCGCAACGGAGCGTGGGATGATGGTTGAAGAACGAAGGACTCGGATCGTTCGGTATAACCTTTCTACACTCTTTACAGTTTTTTAGTTTAGCAATAATGGCAGATCCGGGTTAAAGTATACGATAGCGCCAGTTTAAAAGTTTTTGTTCCGCATTTGGCGTCTGTAGACTGCCGGGGCGCTAGCGTAGACTTACACCATTAACTAACTCCTAGCAAACTAGAGAAGGGGTAGAGAGATATACCGAGCGATCCGTGTCCTTCGGTCTTCTCGTCGTTGTCTCGATCTTCCCGCGGAATCTCCGGTTTTCATCTCCTCGTCGGAAGGGCACCACATCGCCGGGTTCTTTTACGGGCTCCCACCTCTGGACCGAGGCAACTCGAGCACGAAGTTGGCGAGTCGACGTGTCCAAGAATTGTTGTAGAATAGTGTGGAATTCTATGTCTCATGGGGTTGTAAGAAGTTTCCTTTTTGGTGGAGGAAATGAAATATAAACCTTTTTGGATGAACTTGGGAATTTTGCAAGCAACAAGAGAACAAAAAAACACTCTCCAAAATTTTTGGCAGCCCTCCTTCATGTGTGGCCGGCCATGATAAGGAATGAGATGGGGGGAGTGAGCAATCATCAAGAAAGAGAAAATGGATGAGTGATGATGAGGAATCCAATGATCACAACCTACTCCCATCATATCACCAAAGGTCAAACAATCATGAACCATGGAGTCAATGGAAGCTACACCCATCATGAAAACCATCATGAAGCAATAATATACAAAGACCACCCTCCACAATGCTAATTTTCAGAATTGCAAATAAGCCCTCCTCCACCAATTTTCAGCCAAGGAAAGATAGAAAGAAAAATGGCCGAAACCGAAAGCAAACTGGCAACTTCAGAAAACTGATCCCGTAATAAATTACAGGAAAACCCCGCGACTGTATATACATACCTGCATTTGTATTGCGACCGAATACAAATGCAATGAGACAAAATCTACACTTTACAATACTAGGACCCGGCTTAAACCAAAGCCCGCTAGTATTATCCGTCCGATCATGATCCGTGCAATACCGCACGTATATGATCGAACCCTGCCATATCTCCATACGGCCTCTACAGCGTTTCGCCCTAAACTTGGGAAAAATGGTCTGTGGGGGACTCTAAAGACTCGGCAATACTTTGGTTGTGGATTTACCCACTAGCACGTCAGAGGTATTAGACATACGTAACGGGCTACCAGGTATTGACCAAAAGGGACGTCGATGAGCGAACTCATCCTGACACCCTACTGAGCCTGTCAGTGACAATATCCGTACAGTCCGGTCCGTTCGTCTATGAGCATCGCATGGCGGGCCTAGGGGGTTTGTAAAAGTCAGACCCCCAAAAGCGGTAAAAGTCGTGTCGGAGTGTAACCCAGAATACCCTGAGATATTACTGGAATACCTACCAATAAATCTCCTGCCTTGGCCAAGGACTTCGTGTAATGGCTCTCCTAGACACAGCGCGACCTCACCCCCAATACCGAGAGAGACGAACCCCTGCAGATCCGCTCACTGCCTCCATGTGGCTCGGGACTGTACCCAACTAAAACCTGTTTGCACGTCTCCTTTGAGCGTGGTAGGGTTGTAATCAAAGTACAGTGGGAACTCATGCGAGACAAATGACGATCTCAGGTCGATGAACTAACCTGTACACATGTCACCATGGAACTGCTATCTGACGTCAGGTATAAGACCAACTAGCATGTTCCCGGCGAGTCATGTCCTGTGTACTCATAACCCAATGAGCACCTGTATACATCTTAGGTGAACCAACTGACACCAGTGGCTTGTGAGACCGGCCACCGCCCCTCGTCGGGGTCTCGACTGTATACACCAGTCTACTCTGGAGTATCGATGCCCTTTCTCGAAACTCCCACGACTAGGGACTTTTTAAGGATGTGCTTATAGACCCCAGCTCCCACGTATATGATCGCCCTCATACTGCTGGCAGTCAAGCAAGAATCCTAGGGGCTCTATCAATGCGCAATAGTGACCTGTAAGGTCACCTGAAGCAGTACACGATGATAAAGATAAACAGATAGCATACTATCATCTTGAGTAAGACTGTCCTACCGGTATAGGTCCTCCCTCATCATTGCAATCACGTGCCTGTGATCCAATAATTGACTCTGAGGGCACTATCTCCAACAATCTACCACTTGCACTCAAGGCTAATTATTGCGATGTCCCATACTCACAGCCCATGTGATACCGAACACCCAACTCCTTTACTAATCAGTCTCACAAAACCAGTTTGCGAAACTAATGTGTTCGAGGAATAGCCTCAGTGAGTGGATCCGCTTTGATGTTTCTTTCTATGTCTCTCTTTATCTCAAGTTTGCGGAGAAAGCCATCTCCCGAAATGAGCAATATCTGTCATAGAATATGTCTGGATATCTGATGGCACCTAGCTCATAAATGAACTCCAAATCCAAACTTCTTAGACTGTATCGTCAACTGAACTTAATCAGTATCCTGCGTCATGCCTCCCTCAGTATCCCCTTAGACCACCTGTCCAAAATACTGCCCCTCGTCAGAACTAAAACTATAACTCTGACAACCTCTCTGTCATCCATGTCACATTGGATGCCTGGAATGATAACTGTCTCCTAAAAGAGGCTGCGGTTATCATATCCCTAGAACATCCACTTATGTTCTAAAACTGCTTCCGTTCGTTTCTCCAGGATTGGATCAATATCAACATATTGCATCTACTGCAAAAAACAACATCTAGTGTGGTGCTTGACATTTCATGATTGACTCAATTGCCTAAGCAAGAGATCTGCCAATCATGCACATCCCTCTCCACTTTAGTCTGTAAGACACCTTTAGAGAGGGTGACTCAATCACCTGCAGGTACACTACCGTGCCTGGAGTCGTCCATTCTAAAACACCTTCAGAATGTTGTCTAAGTACCCTGATTGGGAGACTACCCAAATCTAGATCTAAAACCATAGATCTAGTAACCAAAATGTCTTGATATTATATCCAAGTCCCATGTGGAGAAACCACTTTGTGACAACCAAAGTATAACCGATCGTAGTATAGGAGCATCACTTCCTACTCTGTGTATGTCATCCAAAAACCAGGACATCACACCCTACTACCTTCTTAACAGATCCATCCCCTATTCTGATGAAGTCAAACCTATGACTGTCATATCAGAAATAGATGATCTATCTCCGCTACAACTGCTTTAGTCTATAAATAGACATAAGCCACTTGTCCACCAATGCTTCCGCTGCTCCCACTGACTAAGACAACCCTCTGGCAGAGTCATATACACGTACACTTCTAAATCTAGGTTAGAACGACGCTATACTCATTCTCTTGCCCGGTCTCCCAGCCTGGAACAACAGCAATGGCAAGTCTGGGTAAACAAGAACCTCCCTGTCACCGTCCTTGAGGCTACCGGAGTACCTCTCGGGTGCCTGAAGTTACCCACCATATCTGCGGAGTGGCCAATGGAACGTCAAACCAAATTGAATGTTTAGGTTCTTATCAAATTTTCAGTAATCGTCTGCGGTTCTGGAATCACTTCCAGTTCTACCATACTCCCACTACTGTTTTCTGAAAAAATCCATTTTTGTTAAAAATGTGGCGAGTCAAGAACAATATCACTATTGATCTTCCAGATGGTAGAAAGTCAACCCTCATCATAGCCTGGGTCAACCCACAAACAGTCATTACAGAAACGTGCCTTGAGTTATCCAGAGTCTGGTTTTAAGCATAAGCCGGACAACTCCCCGTACCTTAACATCGTTAAGATATGAACTGTCTATATCCAATATAGAACCAGAGGCACTGATTTAATTGAACCAGATTCAAATCATGCAGCTGTCTCCAGTGCATGTTAACTAAATGGAAGGAGGCCGATCAACGTTACTCAACTAAGGAATGCGTCCAGATATGAGTAAACTGAAAGAGAAGCAAGTTCTCTTAATCATTACTATCAACTGAATACCATACACAAGTATCTACATCTTCGATCACCTTGAAGAATCCTGATACTTGCAACACCTGGTTCTCTACTCTATCCACATACCTATAACTTCTCAAAACTTGGACCCTGTGTTTCTACGAAACACCTGTCTAAGAACTAGAGAAGTCATAAGTAAACCGAATATAGTACGAGAACCAACCCCTCTGTCCTCATGGATGCTGGACAACATACAATACTCTGTATAAGTCCCTTGAGTCTAATAACTCATTCCCTGTGTGTCGTAGGTTGAAAACTGTACTTATGGTTAAGAAGAATTACACCGCTGTTTAATGCTCCTTACCTAACCATCCACTGATATAGGTAAATGTCATAGACATAATTTCAAAAAGGTAAATCTCACTCTATAAAAATAGACGTACAGATATATCAATTTGAAATTGGTGCATAGCAACGGATATTCAAAAGCAAATATTTGCCGTCCGGCAAACAGCCCAGGCGATTTCCTCAAATATCACCAATTACAACGAATTCCGATATAATGAGGATGATCACCTAATTCCCAATAACTTACTCCCACTCATCATCTATAAAACAATACAGATGTGAGAATCATACCTGGTAAATACATACCCTGGAGCAAGGGCTAATTGGAAAATCAGTTTTCTTCTAACAGTACACAGTGAAACTGAAATATGTAAATGTTTCGTAGGGGTATCCGGGTATGCCTAGTAATGCCTCTTCCATTATCCAGATTCACAACTGTAATCGTATATTTCTATGCCATCTCTCCACATCCCTTTAGACTTCAGGGAAGCGCAAAAACAAAAGTCTTTAGTCATTACCTTCTGTACACCCTCTTAGGCTAAATGGTTTTCTTCCTTCCCTACCGTTCGGCACCAGCCTATGGCTCGGAAGAAGACTATCCAATAAGTGTAATGGGTGTACTATCCTAATCCTAGGAGAACTCGCAACGCGAGAGAAGGTGAAGATAAAAGACACCTGAATAAACTTTATTCCTATTTCTCCTGAACAAGAATCCATCCCCGAACTGGAACAAGTTCCTTTCGAGTTCGTATATAACCATACGATGGAGTATCCAATAAACTGTGGATCTTCGTAGTGACACAGAGTGTCCTGGAGATATACAAAGGTGAAGTGGGAGTGGTAATGAAATACTTGGTTTGGTCGTGAATAGCAGTCGCAATTTACTTTGCCCTCCTTCTAATCCCATTATTTGTCTTTACATAATACCTTCTGTACACCATCGTTAGGCTAATTGGTATTCTTGATTCCCTACCGGTCGGCACATGCCTATGGTTTGGAAGTAGACTATCCAATTTGCGTAATAGGTGTACTATCCCCTAATCCAATGGGCACTCGCAACCTGAGAGAAGGTAAAAGGAAAAGACAGCTGAATAGTCCTATCTGTTTTCTCCAGAACCGGAAGCCATCCTCGAATTAATTCCTTCGAGTTCGTATATAACCATACGATGGTTTTATCCGATGGAAGTGGACGTCCGTAGTAATACGGGGTGTTCTGGAGAAAAAGGGTAAAAGTAGGAGTGGCAATGAGGTATGCAACTCTGACAATCCAAAAGCCAGTGTTTAAGAGAGTTCGGTTAATCTTGGTCACTGAGTCATAGTCTAGGGTCGGGTCATGGCCGCTGCCAAAGAGAGAGAGAAAAGAAACACTCAGCATGCACTCTAACCTAGATCAGAATGGTTATCACTTTATCTAATCTGGAAACCTCCCACTGTACCGTCAAAATTCTCCTCCAAACCTAAAAGAAGAATTAGTCGGGATCACCCGAGGAATAAACCAACTCATCAGTGGGAATCGGGATCCATCTATCATCGCATGATAACGTGATGGAATCCGCTCACGTTATCACACTCCAGAAGGTATGCGCATATCTGGCAAGTTTCAGTTTCTTTAGAAACTCCCGATGTGATTTTTTGCCCCATGCTCTTATGACCTTGACGAAGTCAACAAATCATAAGTCACATGTTAAGTTCTACCCGTCATTGTCCAGGTTAGTTTGAACCCACCCGTACAAGCCCTTGACGAAGGTCAACAAGGCTAT
Source organism: Agapanthus africanus (assembly GCA_030015575.1). Taxonomy (NCBI): domain Eukaryota; kingdom Viridiplantae; phylum Streptophyta; class Magnoliopsida; order Asparagales; family Amaryllidaceae; genus Agapanthus; species Agapanthus africanus. The sequence continues at coordinate 232,475,053 of JASDDO010000010.1, forward strand.
ACGACTGTCCCAAATCAATGCATCTATCTATGCAGTAGAAAGGTAACAAGCAGCTACCATTCACTATGCCTTGACAAAGGTCAACAAACATAGCATGAATACTACGTGCTACCCGTCTGAAATGACGGAGGGCAACGAATAGTTTTTTGGCGAAAAACCTTTAACGTAATGAACTTGATATCGTTGAAGGAACTAGATAGCTTTTTATAAAAATATAGTGACGAAAACCATTACTAAAGAGGTCACTCCCGGTGAAGGGATCTCGGCTCTTTCCCCGTAGAATGAGGTGCAGGATATTCCAACTGAATACCACGATGCAAAGCAAAAGTAAACGACTATAGTGAAGTTATTGCCCTGACGCAAACTTCTGTCCAAGGGGTCACTCCCGGTGAAGGGATCTGGGCCCTTGCCTCGTCGACTGAGGTGCTGGATATTCATAACCGAATACCACTGTGCAAAGCAAAAGTGAACGTCCTTCCAATAACAGCTTTTTGAAAAATTGTTCCAACAATATCAGAATAGGTTTGTTTAGCTTGCATTGATCCGAATCAATGCAGTCCCATCAATTGATCACACCAATAAAGAACGAAAATAATGATGTACGTATATGCCATCCGCATTCGCCACTCGGTCCCGTCATTACCCGTTAGGTTACTTAACTAACGACTGAGCGGGGACTGGACTAACGCGGATGCAAAACATATACAACATCTACTAGTATATATTTCAATATATAATATTCGCTGAAGGCGTGATAAAATGCAACATCACAGAAATGTAATAAGCATCACAGAACAATACAGATATCTGGGATCCCCGTGTTTTATAGAGCCTCTACTGAAACCCGACGTTCCCATGGTCGTGTGGATAGCCTGTAAAATGAAATCCTAGACCCCTATGGGCGCGGCAAGATACCCGCCAAAACATGAAGCGAGGCAACCCCCTTCAACAACGTGAATGGACCACCCAGCACTTCACGGAATCCGGTAACTTGTGCACCCCTCGTTGGGTCAACCTGTACCCCCTACGAGTGCGGCGAATAGCCCGCCAATTCTAGAGTGAAGCCCCCTCCATCTCAACGCCATGAGATGCGGGCTCGTTGCCCTCTAGAACACGGCTATCCGTGCACCCTCCGCGGGGTAATCCTAGTACAGAAAGTAAAATATACATACAACGAGTACATCGACCTCAGCCCAGTCGTGCCCTAAAAGAATAATATACAAACAGGTAGTAACGGCAGTCCACTTGTCAGACGCTCGCCCCGCAATATCAAATGTACAAAATAAACCAAACTGTACTACCATTGCATCGAGGCTATCCACCATGACAATCCGCAATATCACAGCATAACACAGAACATCAACGTGAATGTCACGTTCGCAAATCCGTCTAAAATGGCTATAGCAGTTAGACAGGATTTACCGATCAAATGACATTCACGGTCGCAGATATAATGTAAATACTGTGAACTAACATGTTTAAAATTTTCGATCGACTAAATATACCGAAGTGGGCCCCAAGCACAATACCCAGTACTCAGAAAAGTCTGGGCCCAAACTGAATATACCATAAACCCCAATTCTCAGTCAGAGACTTACTGAAGAAATTTGGTACACTGAGGCAATAGAACGGCGACGGATCCACGGCCAAAACGTGGTTTTGGCGGCGGATCCGTCGCGCTACAGTAAAATCAGCATGCCAAATTTTCTCAGTTTTCATAAAATTGCCTGCACATAATTATGCTATGTACCAAATAATTTTTCGAGCACAACTGAAAATCGACAGAAACTGTCAAATTGAAATCGGGGTTTTTGGAAATTTGTTCGATCGAAGTTTTAAACATACTAGAGCAAGCTAGACAAGGTTAATGGCGTGGATCTAATACCAGTGTAAGTGCACGGTGGCGTTCCGGCCGTCAATCCGAGGCCAAAATGCGGAAACGATACTTTTCTTTAAACTTGTAAACCGGCACCACCGCGCACTATAAATCCGGATCGGGCCATTAACCTACTCCTAGCAAACTAGAGAAGGGGTAGAGAGATATACCGAGCGATCCGTGTCCTTCGGTCTTCTCGTCGTTGTCCCGATCTTCCTGCGGAATCTTCGGTCTTCATCTCCTCGTCGAAAGGGCACCACATCGCCGGGTTCTTTTACCGGCTCCCACCTCTGGACCGAGGCAACTCGGGCACGAAGTTGGCGAGTCGACGTGTCCAAGAATTGCTGTAGAATAGTGTGGAACTCTATGTCTCATGGGGTTGTAAGAAGTTGCCTTTTTGGTGGAGGAAATGAACTATAAACCTTTTTGGATGAACTTGGGAATTTTGCAAGCAACAAGAGAACAAAAAAACACTCTCCAAAATTTTTGGCAGCCGTCCTTCATGTGTGGCCGGCCATGATAAGGAATGAGATGGGGGGAGTGAGCAATCATCAAGAAAGAGAAAATGGATGAGTGATGATGAGGAATCCAATGATCACAACCTACTCCCATCATATCACCAAAGGTCAAACAATCATGAACCATGGAGTCAATGGAAGCTACACCCATTATGAAAACCATCATGAAGCAACAATAAACAAAGACCACCCTCCACAATGCTAATTTTCACAATTGCAAATAAGCCCTCCTCCACCAATTTTCAGCCAAGGAAAGATACAAAGAAAAATGGCCGAAACGGAAAGCAAACTAGCAACCTCAGAAAACTGATCCCGTAATAAATTACAGGAAATCCCCACGACTGTATATACATACCTGCATTTGTATTACGACCGAATACAAATGCAATGAGACAAAATCTACACTGTACAATACTAGGATCCGGCTTAAACCAAAGCCCGCTAGTATTATCCGTCCGATCATGATCCGTGCAATACCACACGTATATGATCGAACCCTGCCATATCTCCATACGGCCTCTACTTCGTTTTGCCCGAAACTTGAGAAAAACGGTCTGTAGGGGACTCTAAAGACTCGTCAATACTTTGGTTGTGGATTTAACCACTAGCACGTCAGAGGTATTAGCCATACGTAACGGGCTACCGGGTATTGACCAAAAGGGACGTCGATGAGCGAACTCATCCTGACACCCTACTGAGCCTGTTAGTGACAATATCCGTACGGTCCGGTCAGTTCGTCTATGAGCATCGCATGGCAGGCCTAGGGGGTTGATTAAAGTCAGACCCCCAAAATCGGTACAAGTCGTGTCGGAGTGTAAACCAGAACACCGTGAGATATTACTGGAATACCTACCAGTAAATCTCCTGCCTTGGCCAAGGACTTCGTGTAATGGCTCTCCTAGACACAGAGCGACCTCACCCCCAATACCGGGAGAGACGAACCCCTGCAGATCCGCTCACTGCCTCCATGTGACTCGGGACTGTACTCAACTAAAACCTGTTTGCACATCTCCTTTGAGCGTGGTAAGGTAGTAATCAATGTACAGTGGGAACTCACACGAGACAAATGACGATCTCTGGTCGATGAACTAACCCGTACACATGTCACCAGGGAACTACTATCTGACGTCAGGTATAAGACCAACAAGCATGTTCCCGGCGAGTCCTGTCCGGTGTACTCATAACCCAATGAGCACCTGTATACATCTTAGGTGAGCCAACTGACACCAGTGGCTTGTGAGACCAGTCACCGCCCCTCATCGGTGTCTCGACTGTATACACTAGTCTACTCTGGAGTATCGATGCCCAGTCTCGAAACTCCCTCGACTAGGGACCTTTTAAGGATGTGCATATAGACCCCAGCTCCCACGTATATGATCGCCCTCATACTGCTGTTAGTCAATCAAGAATCCTAGGGGCTCTATCAACGCGCAATAGTGACCTGTAAGGTCACCTGAATTAGTACACGATGATAAAGATAAACCAAATAGCATACTATCATTTTGAGTAAGACTGTCCTACCGGTATAGGTCCTCCCACAATCATTGCAATCACGTGCCTGTGATCCAATAATTGACTCTGAGGGCACTATCTCCAACATTATCACCCTGTATTATCAGAATACATTAATTCTGAACGAATGTTATTAGACACCGAACCTGATATACAACATCATATCAGTCTCTTTATTAGTAAAGAAGGATATAATTTTGTATTGTTGGATAATGTTTTGAACATTTCCTATATCAAGAGTTGATCGGTTCAGGCACGTTATCTAAAAGCTTTGATATTCTAAATCAAACTACAGTTCTTAGTATAAAGAACGCGCACAAGAGGAAGTGATTTAGAAATGAACGAATTCTTCTTGAGGCATTGTAGACTAGGTCATATGAATGCGACCCGACTAGCTGAAGTTACATTTAGATGCATATTTAAATTAGTTTGAATTTACATCTTATGAAACTTGCCGATCATGTCACGAAGATAAGATGACCATAGCTCTGTTTATTGGAAACAGAGAAAGAGTTAGTGAACTCTTGGGATTGATACATGCTGATATATGAAGGTCCCCTGTCTACATATGCCAGGACCGGTTCTTTGTACTTCATTACATTCACTGACGATCTCTCAAGATTCAGACATATGTTCCTGTTGAAACACAAGTATGAAACTTTTGAGATAATCACAGAATATAAGTTAGAAGTAGAGAACCAAAAACGGGTATAAGTATTATGTCCTTTGATGTGATCAGGGAGGAGAATACTTGAGCACGGGATTCCTGGACTATTCTAAACGAGAATGAGATTCTCTCTCAGCATTACTCCTTCGTATACACCATAGCACGAGGGTATATCGGGGCGGATCAATAACACCCTATGAGATATGGTGTGCTCTATGATGAGTACTACTGAGTTTCCTATTTCCTTTTGGGAGTTATGCACTTGAGAAGCTGCATACCTATTGAATAGGGTTCAAATCAAATCAGTTGCCTACCACGTCATATGTGATATGGAATGGGAAGAGCCCATATCATAAGAATGTTAAGATTTGGGGTTGTCCAGCCTATGTTTAAAAGCATAATCCAGACAAGCTCGAGGCAAAATCATGTCTGTGGAAGTTTGTTGGATATCCCAAGCATTCGCAAGAGAATATCTTCTACCTAATCGTGGAACAAAAGGTGTTTTGTTTCTCAACATGCCACCTTTGTGAAATGGGAATTTCTTGTGAAGAAATTAGTGGTCATGAGGTAGAACTGGATGGAGTTCTAGCTATACAAACTACAGCTGACGATTTGGTAGAACCGGAGGATTCAATAGTTCCCAACGAACCTCAGCCTCTCCGCCGATCTGGTAGGGTTCCTCTCCCACCTGAGAGATACTTTGGTTTCTCTATGACAGTGGGAGCGAGGATTGCATCATGAGATGATGACCCATCTGGTTTCGAGAAGGCCATCAAGAGTGGGGACTCTGTAAGAATGGCTGGATGCTAAGCGATCTGAGATGGAATCCATATACACCAACAAAGTATGGACTTTGGTTGCATTATCTGAAGGGTTAAATCCCCATCAGGAGCAACTATATCTTGAAAAGATTACTTGGTGTACATGGAAAAGTTGAGACTTTCAATGCTAGACTTGTTAAAGGTTTGCATCATTGACCAGGTGTGGATTATGATGAAACCTTTTCTAAGTACCTCTGCTTAAGTCCATCCAAACCCTACTTGCCATTGCTACATACCATGACTACGATATCTGGCGGTTGAGTGTCATGACGGCTGTTCTAAATAATGATTTAGAAGGGAACGTCTATAAGTACACAGCCATAGGGCTTCGTAGACAGTGGGAGCAGTGGAAACGTGTGCAAGTTGCTTTACTGGTTAAAGCAGGTATCGCGGAGTTGGAACATCTGTTTGGATGTGGTAGTCAAAGCGTTTGACTTCATCAAAGTGGTAGATGAACCTTGTATATACAAAAGGGTAGTAGAGAGTAAGGTCGTCTTCCTTGTATTATACGTGGCTGAAATACTCTTGTAAGGAAAGGAGTTTCCGATGCTACGCTCGGTCAATCTCGGCTTATCACAAGGATTCTCCATATAGGATCAAAGTGATACCTCCTAAATCCTGGGTTTGGATCTATAAGATAGATCTAATTAGATGTTAGTTTACTCACTATTTGTAGTGAGATGGTATCAATCGATCCTAGGGAGAATCGCTGGAAAGGTTCCAGGGTGATGAGGATGACTGAATGTCAGTCACAGGCATTGTTTTTACCCTCAGTAAAGGGACGGTAAGTTGGAAGAGTTCCAAGCATGATGTCGTGGCATACTAGATGATAAAGGCTGGATACATCGCTACCAAAGATGCTACTAAAGAGGCAGTCTGGGTGTATATTAGTTCATGAGATGAACTTCGTTCCTACCATTGTGTGACAATGTAGTTGTGGCTTATGAATAGGAACGCCCGTCCTATCAGTGATCCAGACATATTCTAAGGCAGTGTCACCTGATCATGGAGATGGTTGATCTCCAGGGGATCGAGGTCAGGAGAGTAGACTCAGAGGACAACACGGCAGATCCACTCACAAAGGCCTTTTCCCAGAGAGAGACTTTTATGGGATGGTTGAGTATGAGATACTACAACCACTGTTATCATATAGCCCTAGTGCAAGTGGGAGATTATTAGTTATATGTATGCCCTAGAGGCCATTACTATACATGAGATGTATATTCTAGTGGATGCTTGGATATATATAGGGAGGACTTTCTTGCTCGACATGATAGTATGCTATCTGGTTACTATTTACCTTAACGTGTACACTGATTGTCTCTCTGTTACATGTTGGTAAAGCCCTTAGGATGTGTACTTAACTACCTGGACTATGATGCAGATCATACTAGTGGGGACAGAGTAGTCCATAAGTACATCCTTTAATGTTCCTAGTCGTGGGTGTATCGAGACAGGGCATCGATATACCAGAGTAGACTAGAGTATACCTTCTCGATCCATATAGATAGGCGAGGATGATCCCATATCCATTGGTGTTTGACATCAGAGATGATATATGGGTGCTCAGTAGAGGCTGGATACACTGGACGGACTCACTGAGAACTCCCAGATGGTATTATACCTCACGTCAGATGACAATACCTCACGTCAGATGACAGTTCTCTGGTGACACTAGTACAGGTTAGTCTGTAGACCCGAGATCGTCATAGAGACTTGTGTGATTCCCACTGTGCTTTGATTTCCACCTTACCACGTCTAAGAGGGCGTGCAAAACGGTGGTTTTTGGGTACAGTCCCGAGCCACATGGAGGCAATAAGCGATAGGAGGGGTTTCGTCTCTCCCGATATTGGGGGTTGATGTTGCGCTATGCTCAATTGTCCGTAACAGGGAAGTCCCTGGCCAGAGCTTGTTTAGAGATTTACTGGTAAGTGTTACCAGTAGTTTCTCGACCCGTTATGAGCCTCACATCGGCATGACTTATCGGTTATTGGGGTCTGACGTTTACCACCCCTAGACTTGATATGCGACATACCTGTTGGAGATAATGCCCTCAGAGTCAATTATTGGATCACAGGTACGTGATTGCAATGATTGATGGAGGACCTATCCCGGTAGGACAGTCTTACATGAGATGATAGTATGCTATCTAGTTTACCTTTATCATCGTGTACTGCTTTAGGTGACCTGACAAGTCGCTATTACACATTGATAGAGCCCCTAGGATTCTTGCTTGACCACCAGCAGTATGAGGGCGATCATATAAGTGGGAGCTGGGAGTCTATAAGCATATCCTTAAATGGTCCCTAGTCGTGGGAGTTACGAGATAGGGCATCGATACTCCATAGTAGACTAGTGTATACAGTCGAGACCCCGACGAGGGGCGGTGGCCGGTCTCACAAGCCACTGGTGTCAGTTGGATCACCTAAGGTGTATACAGGTGCTCATTGGGTTATGAGTACACCGGACAGGACTCGCCGGGAACATGCCAGTTGGTCATATACCAGACGTCAGATGGCTGTTCCCTGGTGACATGTGTGCAGGTTAGTTCATCGACCTGGGGATCGTCATTTGTCTTGTGTGAGTTCCCACTGTACTTTGATTACTACCCTACCACGGCTCAAAGGAGTCGTGCAAACAGGTTTTAGTTGGGTACAGTCCCGAGCCACATGGAGGCAGTGAGCGTATCTTCAGGGGTTCGTCTCTCCCGGTATTGGGGGTGAGGTCGTGCTGTGTCTAAGAGAGCCATTACACAAAGCCCTCGGCCGAGGCAAGGAGATTTACTGGTAGGTATTCCAGTAGTATCTCAGGGTGTTCTGGGCTACACTCCGACACGACTTGTACCGCTTTTAGGGGTCTGACTTTTACCAACCCCTTAGGCCCGCCATGCGATGCTCATAGACGAATGGACCGGACTGCACGGATATTGTCACTGACAGGCTCAGTAGGGTTGTCAGGCTGAGTTCACTCACAGACATCCCTTTTAGTCAATACCTGGTAGCCCGTTACGTATTGGCTTATACCTCTGACGTGCTAGTGGTTAAATCCACAACCAAGGTGTTGACGAGTCTTTAGAGTCCCCCACATTCAGTTACTCAGCTTTCGGGCGAAAGGTTGTAGAGGCCGTATGGAGATATGGCAAGGTCCGATCAGATACGTGCGGTATTGCACGGATCAGGATCTGACAGTTTGTACTATAGGCCGTATGGTTATATGGCAGGGTTCGATCAGATACGTGCGGTATTGCACGGATCAGGATCGAACAGATATTACTAGCCGGTTTTGGTATAAGCCGGATTCTAGTATAGTATAGTGGAGATTTTGTCTCATTGCATTTGTATTTCGGTCGAAATACAGATGCGGGTGTGTATGCACAGTATTGGGGTTTTCCTGTAATTTATTACGGGACCAGTTTTCTGGAGTTGCCAGTTTGCTTTCCGTTTCGGCCGATTTCCATTGTTCCGTTCATTGGCCGAAGATTGGTGGAGGAGGGCTTATTTGCATTGTTGCAAATAAGTTATTGTGGAGGGGGTCTTTGCATATTCTTGTTGCATCATGATTGCTTTCATGATGAGCACCATACCTTGACCTTTTTGACTTGATCACTTCATGATGGCTTGACTTTGTAAGCATCATGGTTGTTGATGATTAGTGTGTTGAGTGTGGTTTTGGTATTTGTTATCATGTTCTTTCATGATCCCTTTTTTGTATCATTGTTCCAACCACCCCCTTGTCTTGGTTTTTCTCTCTCCAATCACACATGGATATGGGGGGGCCGGCCACTTTTGGTGAGATGAGAAAAATGCTTCATTTTGAGTGTGGAGAAAAAGGATGATACTCTCATTCTTTTGGATGCAACATTTTTCCCTTCACCTCTCTCCAAGTTCTTTCTTCCTCCACAAAATGGCAAAACTCCAAAAACCCCAAATGAGACTTCTTCTCTAGATATTCTACAGCATATCTTGGGCACGTCGAGTAGCCGGCTTCGTGCCCGAGTTGCCTTGGCATTGAGGTGGGAGCCCGTAAAAGAAGTAGGCGATGTGGTGCACTTCCGGCGACGAGGAGGAGACGGGACATTCCGCAGGAGATCGGGACGACGACGAGAAGACCAGAGGACTCGGATCTGTCGGTATACTTCTCTTCCCTATCTAGTTAGTAGCTTAGACTTGTTAATGGTTACGATCCGGATGTTTAGTGCGCGGGGGTGCCAGTTTGCTAAGTCCGCAAAATTAAAGTTTTTCACCGCTTCCGCATTCCGGCGTCGGATTGACGGCCGGGGCGCCGCCGTGCACTTACAGTGGTATCAGAGCCTCGCCATTAACTTAGTCTAGCTTTGTGTAATGTGTTTGCATTTCCGATCGATCAAAAAGTCCAAAAACCCGTATTTTGTCGCATCAGTTTTCTGTTGGAAATTTTTAGTGTCGAAAAATTTTTCAGGTTGTAAAATATTGATGTACTAAAAATTATAAGACCACTGTTCAAATTCGATGCACTGATCTTCTAACCAGAGCGCGGAAGGGCGGCCAAAACCCACTTGTGGCCGCGCTTCCGCCGCAGCATGAAGGAATCAGTGGGTTGGGTTTTTACAGTGGGCTTTTGGGGAGATTTTAGGGTTTCTGGAACAGTAACATTGGGCCCAGAATTTCTTTAACTGCTACAGTATTGCTTTGGGGCCCACTTGTTAAAATTTGATTGATCGGATATTTTAAACACATTTTTCACAGTATTTACATTATATCTGCGACCTTGAATGTCACTTGATCGGTAAATCCGGTCTAACAGCTATAGCCCGGTTAGACGGATTTGCGAACGTGACTTTCACGTTGATGTTCTATGTTTATGCTGTGATGTTGCGGATCGGTCGTGGGGGATAGCCTGGATGCAATACTAGTACTGTTTTGGTTGTATTATGTACATTTGATATTGCGGGGCGAGGGTCCGACATGTGGACTGCCGTCACTGCCTGTTTGTATTATTATTTTGGGGCACGGCCAGGTTGCGGTCGATGCACCCGGTGTATGTATATTTTACTTTCTGTACTAGGATTACCCCGCGGAGGGGTGCACGGATAGCCGGGTTCTGGAGGGCAACAAGCCCGCATCTCATGGCATTGAGACGGAGGGGGCTTCACTCTAGGATTGGCGGGCTATTCGCCGCACTCGTAGGGGGTACAGGTTGACCCAGAAGGGGTGCCCAAGTTGCCGGATTCCGTGAAGTGCTGGGTGGTCCATCCACGGTACTGAAAGGGGCTGCCTCGCTTCAGGTTTTGGCGGGTGACTTGCCGCGCCCGTAGGGGTCTAGGATTTCATTGCGCAGGCTATCCACACGACCAGGGGAACGTCGGGTTTCAGCAGTGGCTCTGTGAAACCCGGGGATCCCAGATATCTGTATTGTTTCTGTGATGCTGTTCATTCTCTGTGATGTTGCATTTCTTTCACGCCTTGAGCGAAATATAATATATTGGTATATATATTAGTAGATGTTGTATATGTTTTACATCCGCGCTAGTCCAGTCCCCGCTCTGTCGTTAGTTAGCTAACCTAACGGGTAATGACGGGACCCAGTGGCGAATGCGGATGGCATATACGTACATCAGTATATTTTCGTTCTTTTTGGTGTGATCAATTGATGGGACTGCATTGATTCGGATCAATGCAAGTTAAAAACAAACCTAATCTGATGTTGTTGGAACACTTTTTAAAAAGGCTGTTATTGCAAGGACGTTCACTTTTGTTTTGCATCGTGGTATTCAGTTGGAATATCCTGCTCCTCAGTCGACGAGGCAAGGGCCGAGATCCCTTCACCGGGAGTGACCCCTTGGACAAAAGTTTGCGTCAGGGCATTAACTTCACTATAGCCGATTACTTTTGCTTTGCATCGCGGTATTCATTTGGAATATCCTGCACCCCATTCTACGGGGAAAGAGCCGAGATCCCTTCACCGGGAGTGACCTCTTTAGCAACGGTTTTCGTCACTATATTTTCAAAAAGCTATCCGTTCCTTCAACGATATCAAGTTCATTACGTTAAAGGTTTTCGCCAGAAACCATTCGTAGCCCTCCGTCGTTTCAGACGGGTAGCACGTAGTATTCATGCTATGTTTGTTGACCTTCGTCAAGGCATAGTGTATGGTAGCTGCTTGTTACCTTTCTGCTGCATAGATAGATGCGTTGGTTTGGGACAGTCGTATAGCCTTGTTGACCTTCGTCATGGGCTTGTACGGGTGGATTCAGATTAACCCTGGATAATGACGGGTAGAACTTGACATGTGACTTATGATTTGTTGACCTTCGCCAAGGTCATAAGAGCATGGGGCAGAAATCACGTCGGGAGTTTCAAAAGAACTGAAACTTGCCAGATATGCGCATACCTTCTGGAGTGTGATGACGTGAGCGGATTCCGTCACGTTATCATGCGATGATAGTTGGATCCCGATTCCCACTGATGAGTTAGTTTACTCCTCGGGTGATCCCGACTAATTCTTCTTTCTGGTTTGGAGGAGAATTTGAGGTACAGTGGGAGGTTTCCAGATTAGATAAATTGGTAACCATTCTGATCTAGGTTAGAGTGCACGCTGAGTGTTTCTTTTCTCTCTCTCTTTGGCAGCGACCATTGACCCGACCCTAAGACTATGACTCAGTGACCAAGTTGACCGAACCTTCTTAACACTGGCTTTTGGATTGTCAGAGTTGCAGACCTCATTGCCACTCCTACTTTTACCCTTTTCTCCTGGACACCCCGTATTACTACGAACGTCCACTTCCATTGGACAAAACCATCGTATGGTTAGATACGAACTCGAAAGAATTTATTCGAGGATGGTTTCAGGTTCTGGAGAAAACAGATAGGATTATTCAGTTGTCTTTTCCTTTCACCCTCTCTCAGGTTGCGAGTACTCCTTGGTTTAGGAGTAGTACACCTGTTACGCAAATTGGATAGTCTTCTTCCAAACCTTAGGCTGGTGCCGACCGGTAGGGAATGAAGAAAACCAATTAGCCTAACGATGGTGTACAGAAGGTATTGAGTTAAGACAAAGTAAGGGATTAGTAAGAGGGCAAAGTAAATTACAACAGATATTCACGACCAAACCAAGTATTCCTTCGCCAATCCTAAATCACCTTTGAATTTCTCCAGGACACTCCGTATCACTACGAAGATCCACAGTTTATTGGATACTCCATCGTATGGTTATATACGAACTCGAAAGGAACTTGTTCCAGTTCGGGGATGGATTCTGGTTCAGGAGAAATATGAATAAGATTTATTCAAGTGTCTTTTATCTTCACCTTCTCTCGCATTGCGAGTGTTCCTAGGATTGGGACAGTACACCCATTATGCTTATTGGATAGTCTTCTTCTAAACCATAGGCTGGTGCCGAACGGTAGGGAAGGAAGAAAACCATTTGGCCTAAAGAGGTGTGCAGAAGGTAATGACTAAAGACATATGAAGGGATTTGGAGAGGTGGTAAAGGATTATATGGTTACAGTCGTGAATCTGGAAGAGGCATTACTAGGAATACCGGGATACCCCATCGAAACATTTCAATGTTTCAGTCTCACTGTGTACTGTTAAAAGAAAACTGATTTCCCGATTAGATACTTACTCCAGGGTATGTAATTACCAGGTATGATTCTCACATCTGTATGGTTTTTCAGATGATGAGTGGGAGTAAGTAATTGGGAATTGGGTGATCATCCTCATTATATCGGGATTCGTTGTAATCGGTGATATTTGAGGAAATCACCTGGGCTGTTTGCCGGTCGGCAAATATTTGGTTTTGAATATCCGTTGTTATGCACCAATTTCAAATCGATATATCTGTACGTCTATTTTCATAGAGTGAGATATACCTTTCTGAAATTATGTCTACGACATTTACCTATATCAGTGGATGGTTAGGTAAGGAGCATTAAACCTCGGTGTAATTCTTCTTAACCATAAGTACAGTTTTCAACCTACGACACACAGTGAATGAGTTATCAGACTCAAGGGATTTATACAGAGTATTGTATGTTGTCCAGGGTCCATCAGGACAGAGGGGTTGGTCCTCGTACTATATTCGGTTTACTTATGACTTCTCTAGTTTTTAGACAAGTGTTTCGTGGAAACACAGGGTCTGAATTTTGAGAAGTTATAAGTATTTGAATAGAGTAGAGAACCAGGTGTAGCAAGTATCGGGATTCTTCAAAGTGATCGAAGATGTAGATACTTGTGTATGGTACTCAGTTGAATGTAATGATTAAGAGAACTTGCTTCTCTTTCAGGTTACTCATAATTGGAAGCATTCCTAAGTTGAGTAACGCTGATCGGCCTCCTTCCATTTAGTTGACATGCACTGGAGACAGTTGCATGATTTGGATCTGGTTCAGTTAAATCAGTGCCTCTGGTCCTATATGGGACATAGAACAGTTCGTATCTTGACGTTGTTAAGGTACGGGGAGTTGTCCAGCTTATGATTAAAACCAGACTCTGGATAACTCAAGGCACGTTTCTGTAATGGCTGTTTGTGGGTTGACCCAGGCTATGACGAGGGTTGACTTTCTACCATCTGGATGAACAATAGCGATATTGTTCTAGACTCGCCACAGTTTTATTAAAAATGGATTTTTTTCAGAAAACAGTAGTGGGAGTATGGTAGAACTGGAAGTGATTCCAGAACCACAAACGATTACTGAAGATTTGATAAGGAACCTAAAGATTCAATCTGGATTGACATTCCATTGGCCACTCCGCAGATAAGGTGGGTAACTTCAGGCACCCGAGAGGTACTACGGTAGCCTCAAGGACGGTGACAGGGAAGTTCTTGTTTACCCACAATTGCCATTGCTGTTGTTCCAGGCTGCGAGACCCGGCGGGAGGATGAGTATAGCGTCGTTCTAAACTAGTTTTAGAAGTGTGCGTCTATATGACTCTGCCAGAGGGTTGTCGTAGTTAGTGGGAGCAGCGGAAGCATTGGTGGACAAGTAGCTTATGTCTATTTATAGACTAAAGCAGATGTAGCGGAGATAGATCATCTATTTCTGATGTGACAGTCATGGGTTTGACTTCATCAGAATAGGGGATGGATCTGTTGAGAAGGTAGTAGGGTGTGATGTCATGGTATTTGGATGACATACACAGAATAGGAAAGGAAACTCCTATACTACGATCGGTTATACTTTGGTTGTCACACAGTGTTTTCTCCACAAAGGAATTGGATATTATATCAGACATACTGGTTACTAGATCTATGGTTTTAGATCTAGATTTGGGTGGTCTCCCAATCAGGGTACTTTGACAGCATTATAAGAGTATTTAGAATGGACGACTCCTGGCACGGTAGTGTACCTGCAGGTAATGGAGTCACCCTCTCCAAAGGTGTCTTACAGACTGAAGGGGAGAGGGATGTGCATGATTGGCAGATCACTTGCTCAGGCAATTGAGTCAATCATGAGATGTCAAGTACCGCACCAGATGTTGTTTTTGCACTAGATGCAATAAGTTGACATTAATCCAATCCTGGAGAAACAGTCGGAAGAAGTTTTAGAACATAAGTGAATGTTCTAGGGATATGATAATGACAGCCTCATTCGTGAGACAGTTATCATTCCAGGCTTCCAAGGTGACATGGACGACAAGGAGGTTGTCAGAGTTATAGTTTTCCCTCTGACGAGGGGCAGTATTTTGGACAGGTGGTCCAAGGCAATACTGAGGGAGGCATGGCGCAGGATACTGATTAAGTTCAGTTGACGATACAGTCTAAGAAGTTTGGATTTGGAGTTCATTTATGAGCTATGTCCCATCAGACATCCAGACACATTATAAGACAGGTATTGCTCATTTCGGGAGATGGGTTTCTCCGTGAACTTGAGATCTAGAGAGACATGGAAAGAGACAACAAAGCGGATCCACTCACTAAGGCTATTACTCGAACGCAATAGTTTCGCAAACGAGCTTTGTGAGACTGGCTAGTAGAGCAGTTGGGTGTTCGGTATCACACGGGCTGTGAGTATGCGACATCGCAATAATTAGCCTTGAGTGCAAGTGGGAGATTGTTGGAGATAATGCCCTCAGAGTCAATTATTGGATCACAGGTACGTGATTGCAATGATTGATGGAGGACCTATCCCGGTAGGACAGTCTTACTCGAGATGATAGTATGCTATCTGGTTTACCTTTATCATCGTGTACTGCTTTAGCTGACCTGACAAGTCGCTATTACACGTTGATAGAGCCCCTAGGATTCTTGCTTGACCACCAGCAGTATGAGGGCGATCATATAAGTGGGAGCTGGGAGTCTATAAGCATATCCTTAAATGGTCCCTAGTCGTGGGAGTTTCGAGATAGGGCATCGATACTCCATAGTAGACTAGTGTATACAGTCGAGACCCCGACGAGGGGCGGTGGCCGGTCTCACAAGCCACTGGTGTCAGTTGGATCACCTAAGATGTATACAGGTGCTCATTGGGTTATAAGTACACCGGACAGGACTCGCCGGGAACATGCCAGTTGGTCATATACCAGACGTCAGATGGCAGTTCCCTGGTGACATGTGTGCAGGTTAGTTCATCGACCTGGGGATCGTCATTTGTCTTGTGTGAGTTCCCACTGTACTTTGATTACTACCCTACCACGGCTCAAAGGAGTCGTGCAAACAGGTTTTAGTTGGGTACAGTCCTGAGCCACATGGAGGCAGTGAGCGTATCTTCAGGGGTTCGTCGCTCCCGGTATTGGGGGTGAGGTCATGCTGTGTCTAGGAGAGCCATTACACAAAGCTCTCGGCCGAGGCAAGGAGATTTACTGGTAGGTATTCCAGTAGTATCTCAGGGTGTTCTGGGCTACACTCCGACACGACTTGTACCGCTTTTGGGGGTCTGACTTTTACCAACCCCCTAGGCCCGCCATGCGATGCTCATAGACGAACGGACCGGACTGCACGGATATTGTCACTGACAGGCTCAGTAGGGTTGTCAGGCTGAGTTCACTCACAGACATCCCTTTCAGTCAATACCTGGTAGCCCGTTACGTATTGGCTTATACCTCTGACGTGCTAGTGGTTAAATCCACAACCAAGGTGTTGACGAGTCTTTAGAGTCCCCCACATTCAGTTACTCAGCTTTCGGGCGAAAGGTTGTAGAGGCCGTATGGAGATATGGCAAGGTCCGATCAGATACGTGCGGTATTGCACGGATAAGGATCTGACAGTTTGTACTATAGGCCGTATGGTTATATGGCAGGGTTCGATCAGATACGTGTTGTATTGCACGGATCAGGATCGAATAGATATTACTAGCCGGTTTTGGTATAAGCCGGATTCTAGTATAGTACAGTGGAGATTTTGTCTCATTGCATTTGTATTTCGGTCGAAATACAGATGCGGGTGTGTATGCACAGTATTGGGGTTTACCTGTAATTTATTACGGGACCAGTTTTCTGGAGTTGCCAGTTTGCTTTCCGTTTCGGCCGATTTCCATTGTTCCGTTCATTGGCCGAAGATTGGTGGAGGAGGGCTTATTTGCATTGTTGCAAATAAGTGATTGTGGAGGGCTTCTTTGCATATTCTTGTTGCATCACGATGGCTTTCATGATGAGCACCATACCTTGACCTTTTTGACTTGATCACTTCATGATGGCTTGACTTTGTAAGCATCATGGTTGTTGATGATTAGTGTGTTGAGTGTGGTTTTGGTATTTGTTATCATGTTCTTTCATGATCCCATTTTTGTATCATTGTTCCAACCACCCCCTTGTCTTGGTTTTTCTCTCTCCAATCACACATGGATATGGGGGGGCCGGCCACTTTTGGTGAGATGAGAAAAATGCTTCATTTTGAGTGTGGAGAAAAAGGATGATACTCTCATTCTTTTGGATGCTACATTTTTCCCTTCACCTCTCTCCAAGTTCTTTCTTCCTCCACAAAATGGCAAAACTCCAAAAACCCCAAATGAGACTTCTTCTCTAGATATTCTACAGCATATCTTGGGCACGTCGAGTAGCCGGCTTCGTGCCCGAGTTGCCTCGGCATTGAGGTGGGAGCCCGTAAAAGAAGTAGGCGATGTGGTGCACTTCCGGCGACGAGGAGGAGACGGGACATTCCGCAGGAGATCGGGACGACGACGAGAAGACCGGAGGACTCGGATCTGTCGGTATACTTCTCTTCCCTATCTAGTTAGTAGCTTAGACTTGTTAATGGTTACGATCCGGATGTTTAGTGCGCGGGGGTGCCGGTTTGCTAAGTCCGCAAAATTAAAGTTTTTCACCGCTTCCGCATTCCGGCGTCGGATTGACGGCCGGGGCGCCGCCGTGCACTTACAATACCAGACGAGGAGACCGGACTATACGGTAGTGTCACTGTCAGGCTTTTTGCAGGAGTTGGAGCAGGCTTGCTTGCTGATCTTCTGATCGCTCAATACCCGGGTAGCCGTTACGTCCAGCTAGTACCGCTGACGGCTTGTGGGTGCTTGATATGATCATCACCTACTGCCGGCGTATTGACGAGTCTTTAGAGTCCTACATAGAGGTTTACTGTCTCAGGCAAAATGAAATAGGAGCGCATATGTGATATGTGCGGGACCGAGAATAATGCGTGTATGTGATACCGTATTCTATTCTCGTGACTATTGTATCGGCCGGTTATATGAGATATGGCCGGGTGATCGAATCAAGAGTTGATTCGATAAGTTGGTACATTTTGTGTTAGTCGGTTATATGAGATATAACAGGATTATTAAGTCAAGTGTTGATTTAATAATTTAGTGTATAATTGTATATGTGATATACTAATTTACATTAACTAACATTGGTTCACTTAAGCATTTGTATTTTCTCACTTGTGCATAACTTAATATATATGTGATATATATTTATTTGTGTTCTTTTTGTATCATGGTTGTTGATACAACTTACATGGGTGTATAAGACTGTTACCATACTAATTATAGTGTTGGGTTTTTATATTTAAAGTAATTCTAAAATTAGTGGATGATAAGCTCAAGTGCATGAAGCTTCATGAAGCTTATGGTTGCATTGACTTAGTCCACTAGTTTTGTTTTACTTGAGATATTAAATAACCTAACCACTATAATTAGCCATGGTTATGTCTCTACATGAGTTAGTATGTGATACCCACTCACCCATAGTTAGCTCTCTCTCTTGATTTTAGTTTTCATTCTCATTTTATTGAGCTCATCTTCTTCCTCCTTCAAATGCTTGCTAGGGTTTGAAAAGAGAGAGAAATATTGTGAGAAAAGAAATTCTAAAGTGTACCCATTTCCTATTTCATCATCCTCTACTAGACTAGCACTTTAGTTTAGGGTGTTTGCTTCACTAATTCTTTAGTTAGTGAAGTAGAAGCTTGAGTTCGTATTCCCTCGACGTAGATCATCTTCGGCCTCGAAGATTTCAAGCAAAACCGTTGCCCTCTTCTCATGGAGCCGTCCGAGAGTACGGGAGTTCGATGATCGCAGCGAAGAGACTACTACAAGGAGCTTATGAAGTGAAGGACCGATCTACAATGGTTGTATTTGGTATTCACTTAGTCGTAAATGTTATTTACTTGCATGTGAAACCCTAATAATCTAGCAAAGATCTTGTTTAGGGTTGTTCGGCACGGCTAAAATTTTATCCGGGCATGGTTGATGCCTTGTTGAACCTTGTTAGAGTGCATAGTAACCCTACAATACGTACATGACTCCCGTCGGTATCCCCACGAAAACCGCTGAGTCATTGGTAATGTCACCGGAAAGTATGGTTCCCCACTAACACATCTCCTCACTGAGATTCTTGCCCCGGGGTACCTCTGGGCCCCACCATGTATCCGCACACGGACCCCTCCTTTCCTCACATCGGGTATATAATCAGAACTAATAAATCTCATGCTGACTGCTGAAATATCATTACAAGGGAAACCGGGTACCTCTGGGCCCCACCATGTATCCGCACACGGACCCCTCCTTTCCTCACATCGGGTATATAATCAGAACTAATAAATCTCATGCTGACTGCTGAAATATCATTACAAGGGAAACCGGGTTTTTCAAATAATGCATAATTTCATGAACTCCCACGGTCCCCAAATCAAGAAAACATCATGAAGAAAATCCATATCACACTCCGAAAATCCATGAATATAATATATGCAACATAAAACTGTAATGAAAGTATATAAAGAAAAAGCCGCTAATTAACTTGTAACGTTTAGAAAATCGTTTCGGTGAAATTTCGGAAAAATCGGTAAAATAAGGGGGTTTTCTGTAAAAAGTCAAAATGCAAATATCTTTATTATAAAATTAAATATACATATTCTAATTATGTAATTGCTAGTATTTGGTGTTTATTGAGCCACTAGTGAAATTTCAAATTTTCTGAAAATTTTTCCGAAATTAATTATTTTAATATTATTTTAAGCCGTCACTAATACATTTAATTAGGGAAAATTTCAAATTGGAATGGGTTGATACAAATTTTATAATTCATGACACACTAAACTGACATGTAAAATATTATTTCTGAAACGGAATCGTTTGCCAAAACGGTTTAGAATATATCGATGAAAAATGGCTTAATTAGTGAATGTTGTGTTAATGGGAATTGGGGTAATATATTTATCTTTTTCCCTAACCCACGCACCCACACCACACCCTCTCTCCCCCTCCCTGTGTGGTCGGCCCCACTTTGACAGCCCTCCCCCTCTCTCTCTCTCCAATCACCTCACTTTTCAAAAGAAAAGAAAAGAAAATGAAAGAAGTCAAAAGGGGTGTGGACTTTGTCTTTTTCTCCCCACTTTCTCCACCTCACTCTCTCTCCTCCCCCACTCCCCTATCCTGGCGGAAAATCCTTGCTCTTGCAGCCCCTCTTTTTCCCCAATTTTTCCATCTCTTTTGCTTCAAAAAATCAATAAATACCCATCAAAAAAAATCCCAAAATCTATATCAAGCTCTTACCCATTTTAGTGTAGCCTTAGATGCATGGATTGTGGTGAAAGGTGAGATTTTTGGATGATAGATTTCAAGCTAGATCTAAAAAATTGGGAGGTATAAACCTTGACCCTATATAGAATTTGTTGTTTATATTGCTTAATCTAACATAATTAAGTGTTAATTTGGTTCTTGTTGCTAATTTGAGAATTCAAGAGTATGGTTTGAAGCTAATTTGGGTTTAAGCATCACTATTAGGATAATCAAGTGTGGATTATCATCTTGTTGAATTGTAAAACCTAACCTAATTGCTAGTTGCAAATTGTCAGGTTGATATTGTTATAATTAAGCTATTTTGCTAACTAGGGTTTTTGGAAAATTATTAAATGCTTTAGATTAAAATATAATTATGGTTTCATGTCATTATTAATATTATAATGAGTGGTTTAATGCCTTTGGACCATGCAAAACAAAGCGTAGTTGTTGTTTTGTGCAATTTTAGTTGAAATTGTTAAAATTAAATAAATTGGAAAACTGGAATTTTTAGTTTTATAAGAATTGATAAGATTAAATTTTTGAAATGGGTTGTATGACTTATTTAAGATGTTTAATAAGTATTATGGCCTCTATATTTGTTTAAA
Organism: Agapanthus africanus; assembly: GCA_030015575.1. NCBI lineage: Eukaryota > Viridiplantae > Streptophyta > Magnoliopsida > Asparagales > Amaryllidaceae > Agapanthus > Agapanthus africanus. The sequence continues at coordinate 232,495,981 of JASDDO010000010.1, forward strand.
CGTCGAGTTTTGTACTAAAACGGGTAACTTTTGCTTGCTAGATTTTCGGGAAAATGGCTTTTAAAGTGAGTTTGGGGTTTTTGTGAATTTTAACCTATTTTATATTATAATTAGTGTTCGTGAATGCGCAAATGAGTGTGTTTGGGTTTTTCTCGATGGTTTGACATTTGTACATTGACATCGAGGGTTGGTTGGGTTATTCTTGCATGCGTAGGCGATAGGTTTTGACCTATGCAAGATACGCGTGCCGATTTGATTTTCGTATGCCGTTTCGATTTCGAATTTGGTTTTAATGCGATACGGTGTGTTATGATATGTAGGTACCCCATGTGGACTTCGAGACGACAAGCAAGCGCATGGCGACGTCGGCACCGGCGAGCGAGGACCAGGTGAGTAGATTTATGTCTACGGGGAGAAGTTGGGTGGATGGCGTATAGCCCCCCGCAGTTCGTGGTGATGTATACGAATACGTATAAACACATATATATTGATTATATATTGTTGAGTTTATTGAGGATAAAGATAGATTTTAGGTTTGATTGGATAGGTTTAGTGTTGCGAGACGCTAGAGTAGAGGTTGCACCATATTTACACACACACACCCATACTTGCATACATTCTTCTTTCATATGTGCTTATATGAGGTTATATTGTTATGTGTTCACATGGGTATTGGACTATGTGTTCATATACTGGATTTGAGGATAGTATTCGGGATTTGAGATGAGTCGACAAGATTTGATTGAGATCGCGAGAACGGTGATATGGAAGGATTCGTACTTGAGATACGTCCTGATATTATAGCGGATCTTGGGACGACGATACATGTGAATAGAGTTATACATTGAATGGTTGACATGTGATCATGATATGAGATACGATATGTTAAGATATTCGTAATAGGTCGCATTAGGCGATGTATACCTCTTTATGACGATATATGATGATGATATCGGTGTGTATGAGGCTATAGATCAGCAGTCAGATCATGATTAGATTGATGAAGTAGTATTGTACTAGACGTAGATCAGTACCCCGGATTATGATCTTTGATAAAGAGAATACCAAATGATTAAATTGATGAAGGTGATATGGACCCGTACCCAGATTTGGGATGCCGTACGACGGATTTACGTACGAGCTATATATTGATGTTTGATCCGCACTCTTGACTTGAGAATATTTGATTATAGATATGGTATTGGATGTGATATTATCGAGGCTGGATCACCGACTATATATATATATATATATACATATGTATCGACTCAGATGTTAGGCGGTTTCCTTACCTTTAGTTAGCATGTTAGCTCAGCCCTATAGTTTAGTGTAGTTGTATGACTCATATTACATTAAATGAAGATTTGTTATCTTTGTGTCTAGTATTTAGCTCCCGCTCATTATTGTTGTTCACATCCTCATCGCATTCTTATATTATTATTCATATCCTATTACTGATATCATGCTATTAGGACACTAGCACCATTACCGATGACACGTATGTACCACGTACACTTACTTGCCAGCTCACACACATCATCATCGGTAATTGCCATGTCACGAACACATTAGAAAATACTATTTCATTGACATAGGTTGTTAGCTGATAGTTTAGACAAGATATTAGTGTACTTTCCTTATATGCTAGTTTAGACATTGTAGTTATTGCCTGCTACTTCATGCATGTTATTATTCACTGTTGTGTCGCATTCATGGATTTTCATGCCTATATTCACTGTTTACATGCTATTGATGACTTAGATTCGGATTTCATGAGATTTCTTAGATTTGGAGGAAAACCGTAAAAACATAAATAAACCTTTTCTCTCTTTTTAAATAAAAGTGTGGTTTTCTCATGATGTATGAGTCGACCACCATGAGTTGCTGATGGATTTCGAGACCCGATTCGAGGAGACGGATGGACCGTTTCGGGTACATGGTGGACCCGGTAAGGTACCCCGGGGCAAGAAGATCGCAGATAATGGCGTTGAGCCTGGCAGGGGAGCACTACCGACCGGTGATATTACGTGACGCGTCGGATATCTGGAGGATACCGTCGTGGTCTTGAGATTGATGGTAGGGGCCGGTCTGGGCTGACGGCGCCCTAGATAGTGAGATTGAGACATACAGAGATATTTGAGATATTGAGGTACAGAGATTGCGACACAGAGATATCGAGATATTTGGATATTTGATTTGTGTTGATGCTAGGCACTGTTTATGCTGATTTCATTATGATACCTCGTTTTAAAAAGATACAGAAATCTCACTAATTTTTTTGAAAGCAGTTTTCTTCAGTACATGCATTCTATTTCATGCATTCATACATCATCCATATGATATTTTGCTACCTGAGGCACTGACACGGGCACATGGGTTTACACTTAGGTTAGAATTTTACCCTAGCCATTGTTATAGGCTGCTGGTTATATATTTGAGGATATATTATGATTGTTGACCTAGGAATGTGTTGTTCATGCGATTTCTGTTCGTAGATGTTTTTCTACTCACGAGTTGGAAACTCACCCCCGTTGTGCCACAGTTCTTGCAGGTTTTGCCGTACAGGTTTCATTACGGCTTTGCTGGCACTGCTTCTTTCGGGTGACTTGCTAGTAGGTGGGTTTATTGGTATCGTATCCATCATATTACTTTGTATAATATTATTCAGTTGTATCTAGTAAATTCCATCAACCAAACATGTATTTGTTTTGAGATAGAGACCAGTGATGTTATTCTTTCGACCTTAGAGTCGCGCGTTATATTTCTGTGGATTTCTTGTTGTTTTGAGTTTCCTTTTGAGTTTTCATCCTCGCCCTTGGCGTTGTATATGATATTGCTTGTGTGGTTGTGACCGTCGATTGACGAAGAGCTAGCTCCCGCTTGGGGATGCCTTTTTATTGATTTCATATACTATTCATCTTGTATCCCGTTTCGGGGCCAGTTTTTACAAAGGAGACTGCCGAAATTTTCAGGAAATATTTGATGTTTTTAAAAACGCATAATTCAGCTTATGCTATTAAAACTACTTGATTTAAATTGGTTTTCCTTCACTCTACTACTTCTCTTGGTTTGGATTTCTGGGTTTTCGGTTTACTTAGATTACGTACGCCTCGAGACGTTTCGTAGTTTAAGTGCCGGTCATGTTCCGTACTTTCGGGACGTGACAAAGTTGGTATCAGAGCGTTAGGTTTTACCTTCGGAGCATAGGATGACCCTTGGTTGATGGAATGGGTGACTAAAGTAGAGTGACGTACCGTGGGTATGTTCCGCGGTATATTTACGATACGTTACTCAACTTAAGAAGCCTTAGGATGTACATTTCCTTGTTCAGTGTTATATTCATTCCTGATCTAGCCTCATCAGTACCAATTAAGTTTTGCTGCCATGATTACGGGCAGGGAGAGATACGGCTAGAGTTGCGGTCAGCATGAGCTCGTTACGAACGAGGTCTGACCATGGCGTAATTCCGGCGACACACGATTGCAGAGATGTGTCTTTTTATTGTGTTTTCGCGCTACGAGCATTTGATGGATCGCTGTATGAGATTACTCGAATGTGCCGATCAGTACCAGAGGATCGAGCCATTGATAGAGGCCAATCAGATTTTGATGACCGTTGGTGTATTGCTTATTCATGATGTTTGATACACTGTTCAGCATACAGACGAGTGAGCCAGTTATTGCTGCGAACGACAAGATATCGCCCCAGATGTTGGAGCTATTGCAGTACGAGTTGTACTAAGAGATGATAGAAGGTCGCTAGTCACCCGAGGATGAATGACTAGGACATGTGGTTCGTTCGCCTACCCCGATGCGAGGTCATCAGATAGATTGATTCCAGCTAGAGGCGACTTCACGCGGAGACGTTGAGAGTCGACAGAGCCGATCGAATGTCAGAAACCTAATATTCTAAGTTTAAAGTATTCGTAGGAGCATACAAGCAATTCTATGGACCCTCTAGAAGAATGAAACCCTAACTCAACTTAATGACCGTGTGAAAGCCTTTGAACCTTAGGGTTTGCGGCAATTCCGCGGCGCCATTAGTGAGGCTTGGGTTTGCCCTTCTACGGCTAGACCATCGATGCTGTGGTACGTGCTCGATACTGTTAAACTGTACCCAAGATGTTGAGCTCTTGGGGGATTATAATGTTTTGACGAATCGATCAAATGGTTCGACTTCATTCGGATGCTATGTGGGGAGATGCACTTCTTGGGAGACTCCAGATACGAGGACAGCCGTTGGAGCTGTAAGTCCGCGGGGGCGCCCCGGCCGTCGATCCGACGCCAGAAACGCGGAAACAAAAACTTTGCAAACTAGCAAACCGGCACCACCGCGCACTTTTCACCCGGATCGGGCCATTAACCTAGCAACTAGAAAACAAGAAAAGAGTAGAGAAGCTATACCAAGCGATCCGTGTCCTTCGGTCTTCGTCTCCACTCCGATCTCCCGCGGAATCTCCGTGCGTCACGTCCTCGTCGGAAAGGGCACCATATAGCCGGATACTTTTACGGGCTCCCACCTCTGGACCGAGGCAACTCGGGCGCGAAGTTGGCTATCCGACGCGTCCAAGATTTGCTGTAGACAAGTGTAGAATCTTTGTCTCATTGAGGTTATAAAGTTGCCTTTTTAGGAAGGAAGAAGAGAAAAGGCTTTTGAAATGGCTTATAGATTTCTTTGCAAAGCATAATGTGATATGAAAATTTCTCCAACAACAAAAGGAATCCTCTCCCTAATAGTGGCCGGCCCCTCATATGAAAAAATGGTGGTGAGAAAGCAACAAGGGAGGTGAGTGTAGGAGAGAAACAATGGTAACCCTAAGCCAAATCAAATCCAATCACACACACCATCACAATCTAATCCATTCTTTTCTCATAATTCAAAAGATAAGAAAGAAAAAGGATCTCATGATACTAGTCAAAACATGAAGCCATCATATGTAAGAAAACCCCTCCACAAAATGTTATTTGCAAACTGCAAATAACCCCCTCCACCACAAAAGTCCGGCCGAGAAGGAACAAAGGAAAACCTGCCGGAACGGAATGCAAAATGGTAACTTCAGAAAACTGATCCCGTAATAAATTACAGGAAATCCCCGCTACTGCAAATACATGCTCGCATTTGTATTCCCACTGAACACAAATGCAAAGAGACAATATCTACACTATCTAATACTAGGATCCGGCTTAAGCCAAAGCCGGCTAGTAAAAACCGTCCGATCACGATCCGTGCAATACCGCATGTATCTGATCGAACCCTGCCATATCTCCATACGGCCTCTACAGCATTTCGCCCGAAACTTGAGTAACTGTGTGTGTGGTGGACTCTAAAGACTCGTCAATACTATGGCTGTGGATTTAACCACTAGCACGTCAGAGGTATTAGCCATACGTGACGGGCTACCAACTATTGACCAAAAGGGACATCGATGAGCGAACTCATCCTAACACCCTACTGAGCCTGTCAGTGATAATATCCGTACAGTCCGGACCGTTCGTCTATGAGTATCGCATGGCGGGTCTAGGGGGTTGGTAAAAGTCAGACCCCCAAAAGCGGTACAAGTCATGTCGGAGTGTAGCCCAGAACACCCTGAGATACTACTGGAATACCTACCAGTAAATCTCCTGCCTCGGCCGAGGGCTTTGTTTAATGGCTCTCCTAGACACAGCGCGACCTCACCCCCAATACCGGGAGAGACGAACCCCTGCAAATCCGCTCACTACCACCATGTGGCTCGGGACTGTACCCAACTAAAACCTGTTTGCACGACTCCTTTGAGCCGTGGTAGGGTAGTAATCAAAGTACAGTGGGAACTCACACGTGACAAATGACGATCTCAGGTCGATGAACTAACCTGTACACATGTCACCAGGGAACTGCTATCTGACATCTGGTATAATCCCAACTAGCAGGTTCCCGGCGAGTCCTGTCCGGTGTACTCATAACCCAATGAGCACCTGTATACATCTTAGGTGAACCAACTGACACCAGTGGCTTATGAGACCGGCTACCGCCCCTCGTCGGGGTCTCGACTGTATACACTAGTCTACACTGGAGAATCGATGCCCTGTCTCGAAACACCCACGACTAGGGACCTTTTAAGGATGTGCTTATAGACTCCAGCTCTTACTTATATGATCGCCCTCATACTGCTGGTAGTCAAGCAAGAATCCTAGGGGCTCTATCAACGTGCAATAGCGACTCGTAAGGTCACCTAAAGCAGTACACGATGATAAAGGTAAACCAGATGGCATACTATCATCCTGAGTAAGACTGTCCTACTGGGATAGGTCCTCCCTCAATCATTGCAATCACGTGCCTGTGATCCAATAATTGACTCTGAGGGCACTATCTCCAACAATCTCCCACTTGCACTCAAGGCTAATTATTGCGATGTCGCATACTCACAGCCCGTGTGATACCGAACACCCAACTCCTCTACTAGTCAGTCTCACAAAGCTCGTTTGCGAAACTATTGCGTTCGAGAAATAGCCTCAGTGAGTGGATCTGTTAAGGTGTTCCTTTCTATGTCTCTCTTTATCTCAAGTTCTTGAGGAAAGCCATCTCCCGAAATGAGCAATACCTGTCTTAGAATGTGTCCGGATGTCAGATGGGACCTAGCTCATAAATGAACTCCAAATCCAAACTTCTTAGACTGTATCGTCAACTGAACTTAATCAGTATCCCGCGCCATGCCTCCCTCAGTATCCGCCTGGACCACCTGTCCAAAATGCTGCCCCTCGTCAGAGGGAAAACTATAACTCTGACAGCCACTCTGCCATCCAGGTCACCTTGGAAGACTGGAATGATAACTGTCTCCCGAAGGAGAAAGCTGCTATCATATCCCTAGAACATCAACTTATGTTCTAAAACTGCTTCCGACTGTTTCTCCAGGATTGGATCAATATCAACTTATTGCACCTACTGCAAGAACAACATCTGGTATGGTACTTGACATCTCATGATTGACTCAATTGCCTAAGCAAGTGATCTGTCAATCATGCGTATCCCTCTCCCCTTTAGTCTGTAAGACACCTTTAGAGAGGGTGACTCCATCACCTGCAGGTACACCACCATGCCAGGAGTCGTCCATTCTAAATACTCATAGAATGCTGTCAAGGTACCCAGATTAGGAAACCACCCAAATCTAGATCTAAAACCATAGATCCAGTAACCAGAATGTACGATATAAGATCCAATTCCTATGTGGAGAAACTACTGTGTGACAACCAAAGTATAACCGATCGTAGTATAGGAATTTCACTTCCTACTCTGTGTATGTCATCCAAATACCAGGACATCACACCCTACCACCTTCTTAACAGATCTATCCCCTATTCTGATGAAGTCAAACCTATGACTGTCACGTCAGAAATAGATAATCTATCTCCGCTATATCTGCTATAGTCTATAAATAGGCATAAGCTAACTGTCCACCAATGCTTCCGCTGCTCCCACTGACTACGACAACCCTCTGGCAGAGTCATATAGACGTACACTTCTAAAGCTAGTTCAGAACGACGCTATACTCATCCTCCCGCCGGGTCTCACAGTCTGGAACAACAGCAATTGCAAGTCTGGGTAAACAAGAACCTCCCTGTCACCGTCCTTGAGGCTACCGGAGTACCTCTTGGGTGCCTGCGGTTACCCACCACATCTGCGGAGTGGCTAATGGAATGTCAAACCAGATTGAATCTTTAGGTTCTTATCAAATCTTCAGTAATCATTTGCGGTTCTGGAATCACTTCCAGTTATACCATACTCCCACTACTGTTTTCTGAAAAAAAACCATTTTTTATTAAAACTGTGGCGAGTCAAGAACAATATCACTATTGATCTTCTAGATGGTAGAAAGTCAACCCTCGTCATAGCCCGGGTCAACCCACAAACAGCCATTACAGAAACGTGCCTTGAGTTATCCAGAGTCTGGTTTTAAGCATAAGCTGGACAACTCCCCGTACCTTAACAATGTCAAGATATGAACTGTTCTATATCCAATATAGAAACAAAGACACTGATTTAATTGAACCAGATTCAAATCATGCAGCTGTCACAAGTGTATGTCAACTAAATGGAAGGAGGCCGATCAGCGTTACTCAACTTAGGAGTACTTCCAATTATGAGTAACCTGAAAGAGAAGCAAGTTCTCTTAATCATTACTATTAACCGAATACCATCCACAAGTATCTACATCTTCGATCACCTTGAAGAATCCCGATACTTGCAATACCTGGTTCTCTACTTTATTCATATACCTATAACTTCTCAAAACTTGGACCCTGTGTTTCTACGAAACACCTGTCTAAAACTAGAGAAATCATAAGTAAACTGAATATAGTACGAGGACCAACCCCTCTGTCCTGATGGACACTGGACAATATACAATACTCTGTATAAGTCCCCTGAGTCTAGTGACTCATTCACTGTGTGTCGTAGGTTGAAAACTGTATTTATGGTTAAGAAGAATTACACCACTGTTCAATACTCCTTACCTAACCATCCACTGATATAGGTAAATGTCATAGACATAATTTCAAAAAGGTATATCTCACTCTATAAAAATAGACGTACAGATATATCAATTTGAAATTGGTGCACAACAACGGATATTCAAAACCAAATATTTGTCGTCCGGCAAACAACCCAGATGACTTCCTCAAATATCACCAATTACAACGAATCCCGATATAATGAGGATGATCACCTAATTCCCAACAACTTACTCCCACTCATCATCTGTAAAACCATACAGATGTGAGAATCCAACCTAGTAAATACATACCCTGGAGCAAGTGTCTAATTGGGAAATCAGTTCTCTTTTAACAGTACACAGTGAAACTGAAACATTGAAATATTTCGTTGGGGTATCCTGGTATTCCTAGTAATTCCTCTTCCATTATCCAGATTCATGACTATAACCGTATAATTCTTTGCCACCTCTCCAAATCCCTTTATATGTCTTTAGTCATTACCTTCTGTACACCCCTTTAGGCCAAATGGTTTTCTTCCTTCCCTACCGTTCGGCACCAGCCTATGGTTTGGAAGAAGGCTATCCAATAAGCATAATGGGTGTGCTGTCCTAGTCCTAGGAGCACTCGCAACGTGAGAGAAGGTGAAGATAAAAGATACCTGAATAAACCTTATTCCTATTTCTCCTGAACCAGGATCCATCCCCGAACTGGAACAAGTTCCTTTCGAGTTCGTATATAACCATACGATGGATTATCCAATAAACTTGGGATCTTCGTAGTGATACGGAGTGTCCTGGAGAAATACAAAGGTGATTTAGGATTGGCGAAGAAATACTTGGTTTGGTCGTGAATAGCAGTCGCAATTTACTTTGCCCTCTTACTAATCCCTTTCTTTGTCTTAACTTAATAACTTTTGTACACCGTTTAGGCTAATTGGTTTTCATCATTCCCTACCGTTCGGCACCAACCTAAGGTTTGGAAGAAGACTTATCCAATTTGCGTAATAGGTGTACTATCTCCTAAACCAAGGAGTACTCGCAACCTGAGAGAAGGAAAAAAGGAAAAGACAACTGAATAGTCCTATTCGTTTTCTCCAGAACCGGAAACCATCCTCGAATTCCTTCGAGTTCGTATATAACCATACGATGGTTTTGTCCAATGGAAGTGGACGTTCGTAGTAATATGGGGTGTCCTGGAGAAAAGGGTAAAAGTAGGAGTGGCAATGAGGTTTGCAACTCTGACAATCCAAAAGCCAGTGTTAAGAAGGTTCGGTCAACTTGGTCGCTGAGTTATAGTCTAGGGTCGGGTCAATGGTCGCAGCCAAAGAGAGAGAGAAAAGAAACACTCAGCGTGCACTCTAACCTAGATCAGAATGGTTATCACTTTATCTAATCTGGAAACCACCCACTGTAACGTCAAATTCTTCCCCAAACCTGAAAGAAGAATTTGCCGGGATCCCCCGAGGAGTAAACCAACTCAACAGTGGGAATCGGGATCCAACTATCATCGCATGATAACGTGAAGGAATCCGCTCACGCTATCACACTCCAGAAGGTATGTGCATATCTGGCAAGTTTCAGTTCTTTTGAAACTCCCGATGTGGATTTTTGCCCCATGCTCTTATGACCTTGGCGTGAGGTCAAAATATCATATGTCACATGTCAAGTTCTACCCGTCATTGTCCGGGTTAATTTGAACCCACCCGTACATACCCTTGACGTAGGCCAAAATAGTAGTACGACTGTCCCAAACTTACGCATCTATCTATGCAACAGATAAATACCCGGCAGCTACCAAACACTATGGCTTGGCGTGAGGTCAAAATACATAGCTTGAATACTACCGAATATTTAACTGAAATGACGGAGGGCTACGAATGGTTTCTGGCGAAAACCTTTAACGTAATGAACTTGACATCGTCGAAGGAACGGATAGCTTTGTAAAAATATAGTGACGAAAACCTTTGCTAAAGAGGTCACTCCCGGTGAAGGGATCTCGGCTCTTTCCCCGTAGAATGAGGTGCAGTATATTCCAACTGAATACCATGATGCAAAGCAAAAGTAATCGGCTATAATGAAGCTATTGCAATGACGCAAACTTTTGTCCAAGGGGTCACTCCCGGTGAAGGGATCTCGGCCCTTGCCTCGTCGACTGAGGAGCAGGATATTCCAACTGAATACCACGATGCAAAGCAAAAGAGAACGCCTTTGCAATAACAGCTTTTTGAAAAAGTGTCCAACAACATCAAATAGGTTTGTTTATCTTGCAATGATCTGAATCAACGCAGTCCCATCAATTGATCACACAACAAAAAGAACGAAAATAATGATGTACGTATATGCCATCCGCATTCGCCACTGGGTCCCGTCATCACCCGTTAGGTTACTTAACTAATGACAGAGCGGGGACTGGACTAGCGCGGATGCAAAACATATACAACATCTACTAGTATATATATAATATATAATTTTCGCTCAAGGCGTGATAAAATGCAACATCACAGAAATGTACAGCATCACAGAATAATACAGATATCTGGGATCCCTGGGTTTCACAGAGCCGCTGCTGAAACTCGACGTTCCCCTTGGTCGTGTGGATAACCTGTGCAATGAAAACCTAGACCCCTACGGGCACGGCAAGTTACCCGCCAAAACCTGAAGCGAGGCAGCCCCCTTCAGCAATGTGAATGGACCACCCAGCACTTCACGGAATCCGGTAACATAGGCACCCCTCCTGGGTCAACCTGTACCCCCTATGAGTGCGGCGAATAGCCCGCCAATTCTAGAGTAAAGCCCCCTCCGTCTCAACTCCATGAGATGCGGGCTTGTTGCCCTCTAGAACCCGGCTATCCGTGCACCCCTCCGCTGGGTAATCCTAGTACAGAAAGTAAAAATATACATACAACGGGTACATCGACCTCGACCTGGTCGTGCCCCAAAAGAATAATACAAACAGGCAGTGACGGCAGTCTACATGTCGGACGCTCGCCCCGCAATATCAAATGTACATAATACAACAAAACTGTACTAATACTGCAACCAGGCTATCCCCCACGACCGATCCGCAACAACACAGCACAATCACAGAACATCAACGTGAATGTCATGTTCGCAAATCCGTCTAATCGGGCTATAGCAGTTAGACAGGATTTACCGGTCAAGTGACATTCACGGTCGCAGATATAATGTAAATACTGTGAACTAATGTGTTTAAACTTTTCGATCGATCAAATTTATCGAAGTGGGCCCCAAGCATTACTGTAGCACTTAAAGAGAGTCTAGGCCCAATAAGAATATTCCAAAAATCCCATTTTCAACCCAGGAGCTCACTTCAAAAATTTGGTCCAATGAATAGTAAAAATGGCCGCGGAACCGCCGCAAATACATGGGTTTGGCCGCGGTTCCGCGGTGGAATAGTGAGATCACGAGACCAAATTTTCACAGAATGCTTAGAATTCCCTGCACATGTCACTGCAATGTACTGAAAAATTTTTGGAGCCAAAAAAAATTTCGACAGAAAACTGTGCAAATGAAAATGGGTTTTCGGAAAATCTGTTCGATCGAACTTGTAAACACGTTAGAGCAAGCTAGACTAGGTTAATGGCATGGCTCTGATACCAATGTAAGTCCGCGGGGGCGCCCCGGCCGTCTATCCGACGACGGAAACGCGAAAACAAAAACTTTGCAAACTAGAAAACCGGCACCACCGCGCACTTTTCACCCAGATCGGGCCATTAACCTAGAAACTAGCAAACAAGAAAAGAGTAGAGAAGCTATACCAAGCGATCCGTGTCCTTCGGTCTTCGTCTCCACTCCGATCTCCCGCGGAATCTCCGTCCGTCATGTCCTCGTCGGAAAGGGCACCACGTAGCCGGATACTTTTACGGGTTCCCACCTCTGGACCGAGGCAACTCGGGCGCGAAGTTGGCTATCCGACGCGTCCAAGATTTTCTGTAGACAAGTGTAGAATCTTTGTCACATTGAGGTTATGAAGTTGCCTTTTTAGGAAGGAAGAAGAGAAAAGGCTTTTGAAATGGCTTATAGATTTCTTTGCAAAGCATAATGTGATATGAAAATTTCTCCAACAACAAAAGGAATCCTCTCCCTCTCCCTAATAGTGGCCGGCCCCTCATATGAAAAATGGTGGTGAGAAAGCAACAAGGGAGGTGAGTGTAGGAGAGAAACAATGGTAACCCTAAGACAAATCAAATCCAATCACACACACCATCACAACCTAATCCATCTTTTTCTCATAATTCAAAAGATTAGAAAGAAAAAGGATCTCATGATACTAGTCAAAACATGAAGCCATCATATGCAAGAAAACCCCTCCACAAAATGTTATTTGCAAACTGCAAATAACCCCCTCCACCATAAAAGTCCGACCGAGAAGGAACAAAGGAAAACCGGCCGGAACGGAATGCAAAATGGCAACTTCAGAAAACTGATCCCGTAATAAATTACAGGAAAACCCCGCTACTGCAAATACATGCCCGCATTTGTATTCCCACTGAACACAAATGCAAAGAGACAATATCTACACTATCTAATACTAGGATCCGGCTTAAGCCAAAGCCGGCTAGTAAAAACCGTCCTATCACGATCCGTGCAATACCGCACGTATCTGATCGAACCCTGCCATATCTCCATACGGCCTCTACAGCGTTTCGCCCGAAACTTGAGTAACTATGTGTGGTGGTGGACTCTAAAGACTCGTCAATACTATGGATGTGGATTTAACCACTAGCACGTAAGAGGTATTAGCCATACGTGACGGGCTACCAACTATTGACCAAAAGGGACATCGATGAGCGAACTCTTCCTGACACCCTACTGAGCCTGTCAGTGACAATATCCGTACAGTCCGGTCCGTTCATCTATGAGTATCGCATGGCGGGCCTAGGGGGTTGCTAAAAGTCAGACCCCCAAAAGCGGTACAAGTCGTGTCGGAGTGTAGCCCAGAACATCCTGAGATACTACTGGAATACCAACCAGTAAATCTCCTGCCTCGGCCGAGGGCTTTGTGTAATGGCTCTCCTAGACACAGCGCGATCTCACCCCCAATACCGGGAGAGACGAACCCCTGCAAATCTGCTCACTGCCTCCATGTGGCTCGGGACTGTACCCAACTAAAACCTGTTTGCACGGCTCCTTTGAGCCGTGGTAGGGTAGTAATCAAAGTACAGTGGGAACTCACACGAGACAAATGACGATCTCAGGTCGATGAACTAACCTGTACACATGTCACCAGGGAACTGCTATCTGACGTCTGGTATAATCCCAACTAGCAGGTTCCCGGCGAGTCCTGTCCGGTGTACTCATAACCCAATGAGCACCTGTAAACATCTTAGGTGAACCAACTGACACCAGTGGCTTGTGAGACCGGCTACCGTCCCTCGCCGGGGTCTTGACTGTATACACTAGTCTATTCTGGAGAATCGATGCCCTATCTCGAAACTCCCATGACTAGGGACCTTTTAAGGATGTGCTTACAGACTCCAGCTCTCACTTATATGATCGCCCTCATACTGCTGGTAGTCAAGCAAGAATCCTAGGGGCTCTATCAACGTGCAATAGCGACTCGTAAGGTCACCTAAAGCAGTACACGATGATAAAGGTAAACCAGATAGCATACTATCATCCTGAGTAAGACTGTCCTACTGGGATAGGTCCTCCCACAATCATTGCAATCACGTGCCTGTGATCCAATAATTGACTCTGAGGGCATTGTCTCCAACAGGAGCTCAGTCCATGCAGCCACGACGAGACGAGTCCGAAGCAGTCGACATTAGTGAAAAATGGAGTAAGAGGTACGTACAAGATCTGGATAAGATGACGTTTCACTCCGCCGACATTAGAGATACGCTACGCATGTTGAGGTGTTGTACTCGGATATACCTTCCAGAAGGAGTCGCGATGAGTATGTAGCCGTTCTGGAACAAGAAATTGCTTAGTAAAGGATGATGACTTCCGGACAGTTCGGCAGAGACGAGATTTGGGAGAGACCTCGACAAGACCCTTCTGGGATGAATTACGAGAAGACTTGGACCCAGGAGTGGTCATGTTACGCACACCGGCAGGACGGAGTTCAGGATCGTCGACGAGACATGCTATGATTGACCACGACAGTTGGCCAGAGATTCATGGAGGATGTGCTTGAGCGGGACTATTCCGCCATACTTGATTTTGGGTATTTTGGGCGATCTATTCGCATGACTGATTTTGATGATTGAGTTTCATGATATTTGTCTTCATGGACCATGGTTGCACCTACTGAGTATTTACGATTTTTGCACAGTTTTTGCACTTGATATTGTTTTCGTGCCTTGGTTTCTCATGTTTATGATTTTATTGGTTTCATAGAGTGGAGTTGATTTTGTGCGTATATACGAGCACGATTTGGTTTTTGCACTCGGTATGATTCACATATGCTTGCAGTGCAGTGATATGCATTTTGTGCACTTAGATGCACTGGACTTCGATCTCGATGGTGATACTCGATGTTTGTTTTTTGTACCTTTTGCACCTGATCTGATTTTGCGCATGTTCGGCGCTTGATACTGGATTTCATGATTTCGTGCATGATGGATGCACTTGATTTGAATTTTCGCGAATGTTGAGCGCACGTTTTGAGAGGCGATTTTGGTGCACACCAGATGCACTAAATCGAGATTCTTCGTGTGTGACAGATGCACCTGTCTTTGCTGTAAAGCATACACGTTGCCTATGACAGATGTTGTGTGCACACCCGATGCACTTAGATGTTGTTTCTGCACGCATGTATGGCACATATATGGAATTTGATTTCCGTACGCACCAGACGCACGTAGTATTCATATGCATATTTTGGGATTGATTTCTTATAGAGCAGTACGTTTTTATGATATTTGCTATGTGTTTTCGTACTGAGCAGGACTAGTCAGAGGACAGTACCTGAATGTATTTTGCATGCATTGATAGCTATCGAAGGGAATTCCAAAAAGCGAGCTATAGTCTCAGTATTTACCTACGTGCCTGATATGACACGAAACGTTTAAAACAAGGAAACCCTTCTAAATTGTTTCCCAAACCGGAGGAACGTACATTTTAAACAAAAGGTATATATGTATATGGTTATTTTCTTATGATAGACGTCAGCCACTGTGCAGTGTTATGCGCATTGCACAGTGACTTTAAGAGATTTGGCATGCATTTCCTTCAGATATTTACATATATAGATTTGGTATTTACGTGTATAGTTTCGTGTTATATCATATTGGTTTTGTATTGGATTTGACATTTGTGTCTTTACCATGACTCCGATGATTGTGGGATGCTTGACGGAGTTTTGATTTTGAGTTATATGCTCATTTTTCATGCGCATGCGCTGCGCTGCGATTTGTTTTATATATTTATGATTTCGGAGCCCCGACGACTTGATGGTTTTGCTTAGATGTTTTAGTATTTGGGGAGAGTTTTAATTTAAAATTCGGGGACCGAATTTCTTTAAGGGGGGAAGATTGTAACGTTTTGAAAATCGTTTCGGTGAAATTTCGGAAATATCGGTAAAATAAGGGGGGTTTCTGTAAAAAGTCAAAAAGCAAATATCTTTATTATAAAATTAAATATACATATTCTAATTATGTAATTGCTAGTATTTGATATTTATTGAGCCATTGGTGAAATTTCAAATTTTCTGAAATTTTTTCCGAAATTAATTATTTTAATATTATTTTAAGCTGTCACTAATACATTTAATTAGGGAAAATTACAAATTGGAATGCGTTGATATAAATTTTATAATTCATGACACACTAAACTGACATGTAAAATATTATTTCTGAAACGGAAGAAAAGGGCTTAATTAGTGAATGTTGTGTTAATGGGAATTGGGGTAATATATTTATCTTTTTCCCCAACCCACACACCCACACCTCACCCTCTCTACCCCTCCCCATGTGGCCGGCCCCACTTTGACAGCCCTCCCCCCACTCTCTCAAATCACCTCACTTTTCAAAAGAAAAGAAAAGAAAAGAAAAGAAAATGAAAGAAGTCAAAAGGGGTGTGGACTTTGTCTTTTTCTCCCCACTTTCTCCACCTCACTATCTCTCCTCCCCCACTACCCTATCCTGGCCGAAAATCCTTGCTGTTGTAGCCCCTCTTTTTCCCTAATATTTCCAGCTCTTTTGCTTCAAAAATTCATCAAATACCCATAAAAAAAATCCCAAAATCTAAATCAAGCTCTTACCCATTTTAGTGTAGCCTTAGATGCATGGATTGCAGTGAAAGGAGAGCTTTTTGGATGACTAGATTTCAAGCTAGATCTAAAAAATTGGGAGGTATAAACCTTGACCCTATATAGAATTTGTTGTTTATATTACTTAATCTAACATAATTAAGTGTTAATTTGGTTCTTGTTGCTAATTTGAGAATTCAAGAGTATAGTTTGAAGCTAATTTGGGTTTAACCATCACTATTAGGATAATCAAGTATAGATTATCATCTTGTGGAATTGTAAAACCTAACCTAATTGCTAGTTGCAAATTGTTATGTTGATATTGTTATAATTAAGCTATTTTGCTAACTAGGGTTTTTGGAAAATTATTAAATGATTTAGATTAAAATATAATTATGGTTTCATGTCATTATTAATATTATAATGAGTGGTTTAATGCCTTTGGACAATGCAAAACCAAGCGTAGTTGTTGTTTTGTGCATTTTTAGTTGAAATTGTTAAAATTAGATAAATTGCAAAACTAGAATTTTTAGTTTTATAAGAATTGATGAGATTAAATTTTTGAAATGGGTTGTATGACTTATTTAAGATGTTTAATAAGTATTATGGCCGCTAGATTTGTTTAAACGTCGAGTTTTGTAATAAAACGTGTAACTTTTGCTTGCTAGATTTTCGGAAAAATGGCTTTTAAAGTGAGTTTGGGGGTTTTTGTGAATTTTAACCTATTTTATATTATAATTAGTATTCGTGAATGCGCAAATGAGTGTGTTTGGGTTTTTCTTGATGGTTTGACATTTGTACATCGACATCGAGGGTTGGTTGGGCTATTCTTCCATGCGTAGGCGATAGGTTTTGACCTATGCATGATACGCGTGCCGATTTGATTTTCGTATGCCGTTTCGATTTCGAATTTGTTTTTAATGTGATATGGTGCGTTATGATATGTAGGTACCCCATGTGGACTTCGAGACGACAAGCAAGCGCGTGGCGGCGTCGGCACCGGCGAGCGAGGACCAGGTGAGTTGATTTATATCTACGGGGAGAAATCGGGTGGATGGCGTATAGCACCCCCGCAGTTCGTGGTGATGTATACGAATACGTATACACACATATATATTGATTATATATTGTTGGGTTTATTGATGATAAAGATAGATTTTAGGTGTGATTGGATAGGTTTAGTGTTGCGAGACCCTAGAGTAGAGGTTGCACCACATTTACACACACACCCATACTTGCATACATTCTTCTTTCATATGTGCTTATATGGGGTTATATTGGTATGTGTTCACATGGGTATAGGACTATGTGTTCACATACTGGATTTGAGGATAGTATTCGGGATTTGAGATGAGTCGACAAGATTTGATTGAGGACGCGAGAACGGTGATATGGCAGGATTCGTACTTGAGATACGTCCTGATATTATAGTGGATCTTGGGACGACGATACATGTGAATAGCATTATACATTGAATGGTTGACATATGATCATGATTTGAGATAAGATATGTTAAGATATTCGTAATAGGTCTTATTAGGCGATGTATACCTCTTTATGACGATATATGATGATGATATCAGTGTGTATGAGGCTGTAGATCAGCAGTCAGATCATGATTAGATTGATGATATTAGTATTGTACTACATGTAGATCAGTACCCCGGATTATGATCTTTGATAAAGAGGATACCAAATGATTTAATTGATGATGGTGATATGGACCCGTACCCAGATTTGGGATGTCGTACGACGGATTTACGTACGAGCTATATATTGATGTTTGATCCGCACTCTTGACTTAGGAATATTTGATTATAGATATGGTATCGGATGTGATATTATCGAGGCGGGATCACCGACTATATATATATACATATGTATCGACTCAGATATTAGGCGGTTTCCTTACCTTCATTTAGCCAGTTAGCTCAGCCCTATAGTTTAGTGTAGCTGTATGACTCATATTACATTAAATGCAGATTTGTTATCTTTGTGTCTAGTATTTAGCTCCCACTCATTATTGCTGATCGCTCCGCATCGCATGCTTATATTATGATTCATATCCTATTATTGATATCATACTGTTAGGACACCAGCACCATTACCGATGACACGTATGTACCACGTACACTTACTTGCCGGCTCACACACATCTTCCTCGGTAATTGCCATGTCACGAACACTTTAGAAAATACTATCTCATTGGCATAGGTTGTTAGCTAATAGTTTAGTCATGATATTAGTGTACTTGCCTTATATGCTAGTTTAGACATTGTAGTTATTGTCTGCTACTTCATGCATGTTATTATTCACTGTTGTGTCGCATTCATGGATTTTCATGCCTATATTCACTGTTTACATGCTATTGATGACTTGGATTCGGATTTCATCAGATTTCTTGGATTTGGAGGAAAACCGCAAAAACATAAATAAACCTTTTCTCTCTTTTTAAATAAAAAGTGCGGTTTTCCCATGATGTATGAGTCGTCCACCATGAGTTGCTGATGGATTTCGAGACCCGATTCGAGGAGACGGATGAACCATTTCGGGTACATGGTGGACCCGGTGCGGTACCCCTGGGCAAGAAGATCGCAGATGATGGCGTTGAGCCTGGCAGGGGAGCACTACCGACCGGTGATATTACCCGACGTGTCGGATATCCGGAGGATACCGTCGTGGTCTTGAGATTGATGGTAGGGGCCGGTCTGGGCTGACGGCGCCCTAGATAGTCAGATTGAGACATACAGAGATATTTGAGATATTGAGGTACAAAGATTGCGACACAGAGATATCGAGATATTTGGATATTTGTTTTGTGTCGATGCTTGGTACTGTTTATGCTGATTTCATTATGATACCTCGTTTTAAAAAGATACAAAAATCTCACTAATTTTTTTGAAAGCGGTTTTCTTCAGTACATGCATTCTGTTTCATGCATTCATACATCATCCATACGATATATGTTAGTGTATATGCCCTAGAGGCCATTACTGTATCATACTAGTATGTATATTACTTAATGGAAGCTTAGGATATTCACCCTGTATTGACAATCTTGCTCAAAATGGTAGTATGCTACTTGGTTTGTTTCTGCTTTAATGTGTGCATGTGTTTCTTTTAGCATATCGCCTTTACACATTAGTGGAGCCCTTAGGATCTTTGCTTGATTACCAGCGTTGTGATGGCAGTCACACTCGTGGGGGCTGGGTAATCTATAAGCACATCCTTATGCAGGTCCTTAGTCGCAGGACTATCGAGACAGGGCATCGATACTCCGGAGTAGACTAGCGTATGCGCTTCTTATCCGAGCTTCGGAGACGGTCTGTCCCACAGCCGTCAATACGTCGTACTTGAGATAGTATGCGGGTGCTCGTTAGGTTACAAGTACACTGGACAGGACTCGTCGGGAACTGTTGGTTGGTATTATACCTATCGTCAGTTATCAGTTCCCAGGTGACATTAGTACATCTAAGTCCGTTGACTTGACACTGTCACTTCGCCTCGAGTGTGTTCCCTCTGTACTTTGATTACTACCCTACCACGGCTCAAAGGAGTCGTGCAAACAGGAAGTTCTTGGGTGCAGTCCCGAAGCACTTGGAGGCAGTGACGGTTTGACAGGATTCGTCTCTCCCGGTATTTGGGGTTGATATCGCGCTGTGTCTAGGAGAGCCATTACATAAAGTCCCTGGCCAGGGCAAGCGAGATAGACTGGTAGGTTTCCAGTGTTATCTCTGGTGTTCTGGGCTACACTCCGACACGACTTGTACCGCTAGTAGGGGACTGACGTTTACCGCCCCGCTAGGCCCGCCATGCGATGTTCTTAGACGAACAGACCTGACTGTACGGAGACTGTCACATTCAGGCTCAGTAGGAGTTCAGATGTGTTTCACCTCGTCCGTCTTCTTATCGGCATCTACCTTGGTGCCGTTACGCACAGCTAGTGCCGCTTGCGGTCTGTGGTTAAACTCTCTGCCAGCGTAGTGTCGAGTCTTTAGAGTCCTAAACAGAGAGCTATTCGCCTTTAGGCAAAAGTGTAGAGGTCGCATGGTTTTGCGACAGGTCGCATGGTTTTGCGACAGCGTTCGGTCACATCCGTGCACTTGTGCACGTTTAGTGTCCGGACAGTTATTACTAGCGGGCTTTGGTTTAAGCCAGATCCTAGTATACGTTTTGGGATTGGTTTTATCTCGTTTGTATTCGTGTTCCCCGGAACGCGGATACGGGTGTGTATGC
Organism: Agapanthus africanus; assembly: GCA_030015575.1. NCBI lineage: Eukaryota > Viridiplantae > Streptophyta > Magnoliopsida > Asparagales > Amaryllidaceae > Agapanthus > Agapanthus africanus. The sequence continues at coordinate 232,516,899 of JASDDO010000010.1, forward strand.
ACAGTTGACAGAGACAGAGGCAGAGGATTCTCATTAGGGTTGTTGACTTTTGCTAAACCCTAATGAGAATTAGACTTATGATTAACAATAATATTAATTAAGTATTATAGTAACATGGTTAGGGTTGAATGGTTGACCTTGTTGACTTGTTGACTTTTGTTGACCGGTTGACTAGGTTGGACTTGTTGACCACCATCATGACAATGGCTATCATTTGTTTGCATTGACTTGTGCTTGCTTGATGGTTCACAAATTGCATTTAATGCAGAAATGATATTGTCATTTGTCATGATAACAACCATCACATTATACTCAATTATTATTACTTGTTATCATAATTTTTTCGATTATGAGAGCTTGGATGGCAAAAGACTTGCTCATTCTTTCATTTCATTTCTCTCTTTTGCTCAAGCTCTCTTCCTCTTCCTCTTGCTCTCTCTCTAGCTCAAGGCAACTCCCTCTCATGAGTTGAGAAACATTGCCTTAGAGATAAAAGAAAACCCATATCACTTCTCTACTCATCCTAGTTCACAAGGTTTGGCAAACCAAGTGTTCTAGTTTCTTCAAGTTTGAAGTAGAAGCCAAAAGGTAGAAGCTTTCGGGCGGATCTATCTTCGGCGCGAGGAGACGACGAGGTGAGACCGATCCGTACACCGCAAAGAGTTGAAGACGAAGGAGTTCAAGAAAGATATAACCCCCTAACCGAGTAGGTAAAACTCTTAGTTAGGATTGTTAGATGGTTGTTTAACAAAGATCCGTTTTATGAGTCCATGTTACCACCCTTAGAAAAATTGTTTATCACCATTTCCGCAACCCCGTAAGTACCGGGGAAGGGTAGCATGGACTTACAGTCGTATCAGAGCCTAGTTAAACACTATCTAACATGTTAGCAAAGTAATTAGAAATTCGATCGGAGAAAAAGTCGCGAAACACGCCCGGGTTGCATACTTTCTGTCGAATTTTTCCTCTGTTCCAAAAATAATAAATCTTGCCTTAAAATTCGACTCAGGGTTTTTAGAGCACACTGTAGGAAAATGGTCCAGAGAGCTGATCAACGCGCCGCGGAACCGCGGCAGGAGCTTGCTCCCGCCGCGGATCCGCGGCCGAGTTGGCTCGGCCGTGGACGAATTTCCTTGCAGTGTGGTCATAGGGGTGTTTTCGGATTTTTACAATATGTTTTTTCTGCCCAGATTTTCCAGAAAGAAAAATTTATTTTTGGGGCTTAAAAAACCGTATTTTGATCGAATTTCTAAAGACTAAAGCTAACGGGTTCATATCTGTGATGTGATATATGTATTGAACGTCTGCTAATCGCTATATGTCGATTAGTGGGGGTTATACATATCTGTGATCTGTAATGTTGATGGTTTGTGTTTATGAATTCGTTGAATTGTCACGGATGAATAGCCGGGCGGTTGTGAGATGAGAGTTTTTCCTTTTATCTTTCAATTCATGTAATATGTAAATTTATGTAATATTATTTGTATGGCCGCACAACCGGGTCGGGGTTGTAGCCGTCATTGTATAATTTCTTTTTTCTGTTTTTGCTCCTAGGATAGACCCAAGGTGGGGTGCACAAACTACCGGATATCTCGAAGTGCCGAGTGGCCTACTCACGAGTTGAGGGAGATTGCTTTGCTTCGGGTACTTGGCGGGTAGTTTGCCGCACCCGTAGGAGTCTAGGGTGGGGTTTGGCTATTCACCGCGATCGTGTAATCCGCTTTTCGTTACAGGCTCATACGAATTGCGGATTCCTAGTATATCCAATGTGATCATCTGTGATCTGAAATGGCTATCATTGCATTATATCTGTATATATGATATCTATTTAGGCATTGCTTATGTTTTGCATCCGCGCTAGTCCAGCCCCCGCTCCGTCGTTAGTTAAATAACCTAACGGGTAATGACGGGGCCCCGTGGCGAATGCAGATGGCATAAGCGTACGTCATATTTTGGTTGTTTTCTGCAATGGTAGGATTAAATGATGGGACACATTAAAATTAATGCAAGAAAAATAAACCAAGTTAAACTCGTTGGAATACTTTGAAAAACCACTCGGTTCTTTTCAAAACCAAACTTTTATATGCGGAGCTTGAACCACTCCTTTTGAAAGCTATCTCGTTCCATCGATTATATCAAGTTCACTACGTTCACGGTTTCGCCAAAACCATTTGTAGCCCTCCATCGTTTCACATGAATGGTCAATGAGTATTCAAGCTATGTATGTTGGCCAAAGTCAAGGCATAGTGATTGGTAGCTATTGGGTATTCATGTGCAGCTTAGATAGATGTGTTTGTTTGTGGCAGTCGTTCTACCATGTTGGCCAAAGTCAAGGGTATGTGCGGTTGGGCTCAAATTAACCTGGAGAATGACGGGTAGAACTTGACATGTGACTTATGATATTTTGGCCAAAGTCAAGGTCATAAGAGCATGGGGCAAAAATTCACATCGGGAGTTTCAAAAGAACTGAAACTTGCTAGCGTTGCATACCATTTGGAGTGTGATGATTCTAGTAGGATTCCTTCAGTTTTGTCACACGATGATATTTGGATCCCGATCCTACTGTGTGTATATGCTACTCCTCCGGAACTTTCTCACTTAACGATCAATGCTATAAACCAAGCAGGTGTCTAGAAAGGTGTTAGCGGGGCTACGCCCACAGGGAAAAGAGGTTATTTAATTAAGGAATTTCGCGAAAGCGTTGGAAAACCTCCCTCGAAGTACCGACACTGGCCTGGCTGAACGGTTAAGCAAGTATTGTACGGTGAGATTGATCCCGACTAGTTCTTCCTTTATGGTTTGAGGAGGGATTCGAGAGACAGTGGGAGAAATCCTGTTTAGACAAATTAAAAACCATTCTAAACTTGCAAGAGCATCATGCTAAAGTGTTTCTTCTCTCTCTCCTAATTGCAGCGACCAAACAACATGACTGGACTTAAGTTACTACTAGATAAAAACATACTGACAGGGCCAAACTACAAAGATTGGCTCAGGAATGTCAAAATGGAAATCACTTATGACAAGTTGGGGTATCTTCTTACCACCAAAGCTCCCCCTGTTCTAGGTCCCAAAACCAGCGTCGCGGATAGGGAAATCCGTAAGACCTACGAAATCGACTGCGCGAAGGCCAAGTGCCTCTATGGACAACGAACATCAGTGGAGGCACGAGAATATGGACCTCGAATCCAAATTTCTCCATACAAAAGAACTGTATGGAGTGCAATCTCGTATCGCCTGATACGAAGTGTCGAAGATGTTTTTTTCGGCAAGATTGGTCGTCGGATCATTGGTAGCGGAACACGTGCTTTAGATGATTGGCTACATAGAGGAGCTCGCGGACCTTGGGACCACGTTGGAGAATGAGCTTTATACAGACTTGATTCTTCAGTCCCTTCCTTCCACTTACGCCCAGTTCATCCTGAATTTCAACTTGCAAGAAAAGGAAGTTGAACTTTCAGAGCTTCTCAACATGCTGAGGAGTGCAGAGGGCACCCTACAGAAAGGTAGGGAAACATCCACTTTGTTTGTAGGAGGATCTTCCTCTTCTAGGTCCAAGGCGAAAGCCAAAGGAAAGAAGATGAAAACCCCCGCCAAACCAAGGGGCGGTGTTAGTAAGGTGGATACGAAGGGAAAGGCAAAAGCAACAAAGGTAGCGGGGAAGCTTGTGGATAAGGAAGAATGCTTTTACTATCACAAGAGTGGACACTGGAAGAAAAATTGCAGGGCTTGGAAAGCAAGAACACAGGATCTGAAGCAGGTTGCGGCTTCAGCTTCAGGTGAGTATGTTATTGAAAACTGTCTATCAATAAACTCTACGTCCTGGGTACTGATTGAATGTAAAATTCTCGATGTGTAAATCAAATCAAATAGTCTCCGGCAACGGAGCCATTTGATAGAACTGTAATTTTCAGATGTGTCGTATCGAATCAAAAATTTAAATTGACCGCAATCAAACTACGGTGTCGGATGTAGTTAATGAATGAGTGCGGATCGTCCACAGGGATTTCAATATTCGTTTGTATTTTAATGTGTTTGAAATGAAATGTTAAGCAACAATAAAAGAAAACATGATTCAAGAATGATTTGTATTCGTGTGTCACTATTCTCTATTAAAGAATCAAAAAACTATAAACAATCAAGAATCGGGGTTTCAATGGTATTTTCCAAACAACAATCAAGAATAATAGAGAGGCTCATAGGAATCGATCGGATCTTTAGATGTGTTGTAGTCTACAATATTTCGCATTCTTGTCCTTCGAAGAATTGATACTAGATCAATGGTGATCGACGCGAGTTAGGGTTTTCTTGATGAAATTAAGGTTTCATCTCTTAACCCTTGTTCTTTCGAGGATACCATTTATATTCTAGCCTCTAGCAATTTCAAGAAGCGATCCGATTTCCCAAATCTCGAGCGATGTCGATCAAGAAAGCATCGCAACGAATTGGGTCGTCGATTCTTGAACTTGCTAGGGTTTACAAACTCGTGGGATTCAAGAATCGATTACAAATTTGCTACATCATCATACTAAAGATCGTTTCGACTCCTTAACGAGCGGAGTTTTATTCACACATCACCACATAGACAATATTCAAGAATAGTAAAGATAACATGATGCGGAATTTAAAGAAAACAAGATAGAAGAAAATATAACCTTTTATTTAATCAACAATTTCAATACATTCTTTCAAGATCTACAAGAAGAAGAAAATCGATCGTTGACTCGGCTTCGCTCGTCTCCGTGGATCGTGGATCTACTTTGATCTCTTGCCCGATGGAAGATCGGCTCGGCTCATAAAAGGGTTGAAGGCATCTTGCTTGGCTTGCACTCAAGATCTTGAATTGTGGTTGGATTTAGGGTTAGGGTTTCCTACAAGCTCTCTCACTAAACTTGAGGAAGAGGAAGATGGAGAAAAGAGAATGGCTAAAATCTAAGATATCACTTATGATCCTCTTTATGGCAACATTATCTATATCCCTAATGAGTGAGTCTAGGGTCTTATTTATAGAACTTTCACAACCCTAGGTTTAGGTTTGAATTGGACTTTCCCTCCCAAAGTTTGTTGACAAGGTTTGTTGGGCTTTAGCTTAGGGTTAAAGCAAGGGTTTAGGAAAGTTCTAGAAGTATTAGGCTAGTTTAGGAGTTTGCTGATCTGGTGGAAGTATCTGGAATCTTCTGGAAGTTTGTGTGCATTATTGAGCTGTAGCCACTGAAACAGGAGTTTCGATGCAATTTGAGGAGCTGAGTCCCTGGGCCCGCCGCAGATCCGCCGCAAGAAGTACCTTTAGGCCGCTCTTCCGCCGCGCATTGATGGGCTTGGGTCTTGGGCTTTCTGGTGAAGCTTGGTACTGCTGTTTGGGCTTTTCTTTGATGTTTTGAATTGCAGTTTCCCTTCTGTGTTGATACCAGATTTGAGTTCAGTGAGTTTACGAGCAATTGTAATGGTCGAGCACGCTTTTCTTTTCTTGCACAAATATCTCAACACGGGTTGCATGATATGGAAAATATGCTATGTAATGCAATGCGGTCAATTTCCCTAAAATTGCCGGTTTTAAGGTCGAATACATGTAATTTGATATTTTGCTACCGATTAGCTAATATGTGAATTATGAATACCGTACACTTTTATATGTATGCAGATGATAAGGAAATTGCCGGTTAAAATATGCAATATTTTCGACTGATCAAATACCCCCAAACTTAATTTCGATCGTCTCGAGCGAATGTTTTATTAAAAAGAGAAGGAGAAAACAAAGAAAGAGAAAAACTAACTAGCACACTTTCGTAGGCAACACGATAGCACTGAGCACGTGCAACAAGCCTTTAAACCTCTAGGTGTCCCTAGTAGGAGGAGTGTTGTCTCCTGAGGGTTTTCAGCGGATTGCACCCACAAAATCCAAAAATAAAAGTAAGATCATGAATATTACATTTAAAGATAAGAATAGTAAAAGAAAAGCCTTGAAAATTAGGGTTTCCAACTAAGCTAGCTTTTCTGTTGTCATGAGCCCTATCTTAATGGTCATGAAAAGATGTCAGAAATCACGTCCTCCCTCAATAAAACATCGTCTTATTCTTCATTCATATCTTTATTCCAAACATCGATCATATCACCCTGCGTGTGTGTAAAGACATCCCTACACCCGGAGAATTCAATTCAAGCTATCATACCCTTGCCCATCGACCTCAGTACTTCTTGGCAAACGAGATTGCTTACACACTTTCATGCGACCGTTAATACTTCTTGAGGTACTAACCGACCGATTACTAATGTGCTTGCTAACTTGGTGTATTTTCCTAGTCTTGCACCACCTCAGGCATAGCAGTGACTCCCAGACCAGTTGACCTTAGGGCACTAGGTGAAGAAGCACCCTTTTGCTATATATTTTTCTTGCCCTTGGTGATAACAAAACCAGTATCCATTTTTCTCACCACTTTAAAACACATTTTTTTTTCATACTTTTGGCTTTAAGACAAGAGCATTTCAAGGTATCCTCTACTATCCCAGGCTTCAAGACGTGTGTAAGTGCGAATAGCAGGGTAGCAACGTTCAAAATGTTTGGTTTCCAGAATAGAAACTATTTTTCAGACTTATTTTTATCCTCAGATTAGTGACGTCCTTCATCTTACTAACCCTTGGGAGAACGGCTCATAACTACTTATTACTAGTTCGTATAAGAAAACCTCTAATTTTCTTAGTTTTCTAAAATTTTTCCAATCTTATGGATGTAATTGTTCACTGTCTAAACTTTCATTATCTTATTTATATACAAAAAGGTGTAAATATTAAAATTATTTTTATATTTGAAAATTTTTAAATTTTTATAGGTTTTGAAAAATTTTCAATTTTTATAGATTTTTTTTAAAAGAAATGTTTTGTGCTTATGCAGATGATATGCAAATGATGCAAAAATAAGCACAAACCTCCCCCAAACTTGTTTTCAACAGTGTCCTCACTGTTGCCGACAGTTATACCTACAAAAATCTGTAAATCTGGGAGGAATTATTAGTGGGGGCAAAATATATAAGTGAAGAACTTCCTCCAAACTTGTTTTATTTACTCACCTTCATTCAAAAAATGATGCAATGATATACTGGACATGAAAGTGAGACGGAGGAATTTTAATCAAAATAAACTGGCTCTTGTAAGAACAAGAGCTCCTCCGTGGGGTCAGTGGAAAAATACGGTTTTAATTTATGTCCATTTACTTTGAAAACAGTGCCGTTTTTAACATTTTCAATATCTACTGCCCCGTGCGGGTATACAGACCGCACAACAAAAGGTCCCTTCCAACGAGATCGGAGCTTACCCGCGTGAAGGTGTAATCGTGAATCATAAAGAAGGACTTGTTGACCAGGTAAAAATGTTTTCCTTACAATGCTTTTATCGTGAAAAACCTTAGTCCTATTCTTTGTGATTACAGCATTATCATAAGCTTCATCGCGGAGTTCGCTTAGTTCGTTAAGTTGCAGCTTCCGAAAGTTGCAAGCAAGGTTTAGATCAAAATTTATTTCTTTTATAGCCCATAATGCTTTATGTTCTATCTCAACAGGTAGATGACATGCTTTTCCAAACACTATCCTATATGGAGACATTCCTAGGTCGGTCTTATATGCAGTCCTGAATGCCCAAAGAGCATCCGTCAATTTGGTCGACCAGTCTTTTCTATTTTTGGCAACAGTTTTCTCCAGGATAAGTTTGATTTGTCTGTTTGAGATCTCAGCCTGCCCGCTAGTTTGGGGGTGATAGGGTGTAGAAAGTCGGTGGTTGATTGAATATTTCCGCATCAGAGTCTCGAAAGATCTGTTGCAGAAGTGTGTCCCATTATCGCTAATAATAGCGCGTGGGTGTCCAAATCGCGAGAAGATATTCTCTTTAAAGAACTTAATGACAACTTTCCTGTCATTAGTGCGACTTGGAATGGCTTCTACCCACTTGGAGACATAATCAACCGCCAGCAATATGTACAGATTCCCAAAGGAGTTGGGAAAAGGACCCATAAAATCTATGCCCCAAACATCAAACATTTCAACAACCAGAATGGGTTGCTGAGGCATTTCATTCCTCTGGGATATTCTACCCGTATACTGACATTGTGTATAGGTTTTGCAATGCTCAAATGCGTCCTTGAATAAGGTCGGCCAATAAAATCCACATTGCAAAACCTTTTCCGCTGTTTTTCTAGGACCAAAGTGACCCCCACAGGCCTGATCATGACAAAATGAAAGAATACTCTTGAACTCTTCATTCGGGACGCACCGGCGAATGATCTGATCAGGACAATATTTAAACAAATAAGGCTCGTCCCAGTAATAGTGTTTTACTTGGGAAAGAAAGCGGTATTTGTCCTGTTTTGACCAATCGCTCGGTATAAGTCCCGTAGCATGATAGTTCACAATATCCCTGAACCATGGTTCAGCAGATATGCTCAAGAGTTGTTCATCAGGGAACGAGTCATTGATCGGCAGGGTCACAGGGGAAGAAACGATGCGTGAAAGGTGGTCAGCTACTACGTTTTCACATCCTTTCTTATCTTTGATAACAAGATCGAATTCTTGTAAAAGAAGGATCCAACGTATTAGTCGACCTTTGGCATCTTTCTTCGCCAACAGATGTTTTAAAGCGGAATGGTCAGTATATACAACAATAGGTGAGCCGATTAAGTAAGGCCTGAATTTCTCTAATGCGAATACAACCGCTAATAGTTCTTTCTCTGTGGTTGTATAATTGATTTGCGCATCATTCAGGGTCTTACTAGCATAGTAAATCACGTGTGGCATCTTTTCAATGTGTTGTCCAAGGACAGCACCTACTGCAAAATCAGATGCGTCACACATCAGCTCAAAGGGGTAGTCCCAGTTTGGTGATGATAAAACGGGGGCTGAAGTGAGTGAGTGTTTAAGTGAGTCGAAAGCTGTCTCGCAATCCGAGTCAAAGAGGAAGGTTGTATCCTTGGCCAGGAGTAGTGTTAAAGGTCTAGCAATTTTGCTAAAGTCCTTTATGAATCTCCTATAAAAGCCTGCGTGGCCAAGGAAAGAGCGAATATCTTTGACGCTTTTGGGATGAGGGAGGTTTTGAATGACATCTACTTTAGCTCTGTCAACCTCAATGCCTTTCTGTGAAATGACATGTCCAAGGACTATTCCTTCTTGGACCATAAAGTGGCATTTTCCCCAGTTCAAAGTCAAGTTCTTCTCTTTGCATCGAGTAAGAATAGCGTCCAGATTCGCTAGGCATTCAGAAAAAGAGTCTCCAAAATTCGTAAAGTCGCCCATAAAGATCTCCAGGAAATTCTCTACCATATCAGAGAATATCCCCATCATACACCGCTGAAAGGTAGCGGGAGCATTGCATAGCCCGAAGGGCATGCGACTGTAAGCAAAGGTACCAAAAGGACAAGTAAAAGTGGTTTTATCTTGATCCTTTTTGGCGATGGGGACCTGATTGTAGCCTGAGTGACCGTCCATGAAACAATAGTACTGTCGTCCTGCTAAGCGTTCCAGCATTTGATCAATAAATGGTAGAGGAAAATGATCTTTCCTCGTAGCAGCGTTGAGTTTTCTATAATCGATGCATACACGCCACCCAGTTTGGGTGCGTGTCTGAATCAACTCATTCGCTTCATTTGTGATCACAGTGATGCCGGATTTCTTAGGAACGACGTGTATAGGACTTACCCACTGGCTATCGGAGATCGGGTATATAATACCACTATCTAAGCATTTGACGATCTCTTTCATGACAGCTTCCTTCATGACGGGATTTAACCGTCTCTGTGGTTCTCGGGTCGGTCTGGCATCATCCATCACATGTATATGATGTTCAACTATCAAGGGACTAATCCCTTTGATGTCCGCCATACTCCAACCAAACGCCTCTTTATTAGATTTTAATACCGATAAAAGTGCATTCTCTTGCTCTGATGCAAGAGAACTGGATATTATAACCGGTAAAGTCTCTTTCTCACCAAGATATACATATTTTAGGTGAGAAGGTAAGACCTTGAGATCTAATTCAGGCGGAGAAATGATAGAAGGAAGGATCATAGATTGATTTTTGGATTTACAAAGAAGCTCAGAGCCTGTGAAAGATACAGACTCAGGTGGAGAAAAGTCAGAAGTGCAGGACTCAAGTGTAAGTGTAGTGTCCTCACTAAGATCAAGTGTAAGATCAAGCAGAGATGTGCTAATGTCATCGAGATCAGTAAAGCAAAGTTCCTCGGCTCCACAACTATCGGGAGCGATCTCATGGACAGAGCACACATCTAAAATATGAGCACTAGGTTCTGATGGCTGACTCCCAACTCTGTAGATATTTAGTTCAATGGTCATATTTCCAAATGATAAGTTCATTGAACCATTTCTACAGTTTATAACAGCGTTGGAAGTGGCAAGGAAAGGACGACCTAAAATCACCGGAATTTGGCCCCGGGGGTTTGCTACAGGATGTGTGTCGAGCACAATGAAGTCTACAGGGAAAACAAATTCCCCGACCTTTATCAACACATCCTCTAATTCACCCCTTGGTTTGGTGATAGATCGGTCTGCCATCTGGAGAGTGCAATGAGCAGGTTTCAGCTCTCCAATTCCTAGTTGCTCATAGACAGAATAAGGTAACAGGTTAACACTCGCGCCAAGGTCTAAAAGAGCACGATTTATGTTTTTACCCCCAATCAAAATCGATATTGTAGGACATCCTGGGTCCTTTCGTTTCTTTGGTAGCTGGGGAATAAAAGCAGTGCAGATATTATTAGCCATAAAGACCTTCTTCGGCACCTGAGTCTTCCTCTTCCTAGTGCACAAGTCCTTTAGAATTTTCGCGTAAGCGGGGACTTGTTGAATCGCATTTAGGAGAGGGATATTGATGTTAACCTGTTTGAACATTTCTAATATTTTCTCCATATGAGGACTCGTTCTGTTAGCCCTTAACCGGTTCGGGTAAGGTGCTTTCGCAATAAGCGCAGGGTCCATCATAGGAGAAGGAAAGGGGGGTAGACGAGATCCCAAAAGAGGTGTGGGGACCGTCTGTGGAAAACTATAAGGGTTGGGTGAAGGTGTTGAGCCTAAAGGGAACTGGAGAATAGGCTCGTGCGAAGGTGGTTTGGTAGAAGAAGAAGGATCAGAAGGAGAAGTGTGTGTATGTGGAAAGGTCTCAGCCGGAGTGTTGATATGATTATCAGTATTATCAATATCTTCCCCGACATTATTATTCAGCACTCTTCCCGATCTCAACGTGGTAATGGCATTTACATTGTAATGCCCAGGATTCTGTAGGGGTTGAGAGGGAAGTTTCCCTTTTTCTCTCGCACTCATTTCGGCTTTGAGGCGTGCGATTTCAGCTTCCATCGTTCTAATACTCTCAGCTTGTGACGCTGAGTTTTTCTTTATTTCACTGACGGAAGATCTAACCTCAGTCGAAACCTCCATGAAATTTGATAAAAGTGATTTCATGGTTTGAGTAAATTGAGAGAAATCGTCAGAACAGGACTGCATAGGATTAGACTGTGCAGGAGTGTTGCCCTGGTTTTGGAAATTTTGTGACTGGTAGGGGTGCTGAGTGAGTTGGAGGGGTTGCTGTTGTGGTGGAGGAAGAGCCCTTTGAAAGTTATTTGTGTTTGGAACCGTGTTTTGAGATTGATTTTGGTTCCAAGCAAAATTCGGGTGGTTCCTCCAACCCTGATTGTACGTGGAAGAATATGGATCGTTTCGAGGTCGTTGAAATGCGGCATTAGAATGCTCGTGACCTTGAAACGCCGAGTTTAAAGGACATTCTTCCGTTAAATGTGACGGATCAGAACAGCACCCACAAACAGTTTTGGGGAGTGATACCGGGTTTAGGGAGGCTGCTGCAAATTTGTGTTCCATAGCGTCGAGCTTCTTTTGCATTGCTGCCATTTCTGCTCGAACACCTATGGACACATCTATTTGGTGTACGCCACCCCTATTCAATGGTTGGGTTCCACTCTCCCAAATTAGTGATTTTTCAGCGAACTCTTCTAAGTATCGCCAGGCTTCCACATCGTCTTTGGTCATAAAAGTACCTTGACACATATTTTCATGGCTCTGTTTAGTGCTAGGGTTACTGCCCTCATATATGATTCGGTAAAGTTCCCATCTCGGGATGCCGTGATGAGGACATTGAACCAAGAGATCCTTGAAACGTTCAAAGTATTTTGAAAATGGTTCAGTAGGGAGCTGGGCAAATTGGTTCAGTTCGCTACAGATTCGAGCCGTCTTTTGGACTGGGTAAAATTTCTTCAGGAATGCTGCGACGAATTCTTCCCAATTCGTAATAGAGTGTGCAGTAGTGTTATATAGCCACTTCTCGGCTATATCGCACAAGGTAAAAGGAAGAACTCGTAGACGCATCGCATCCACAGAAAGTTGAGACGTACCCATCATTGCGCATACGTTTTCAAATTTGGTAATGAAAACGTAAGCGTCCTCGGTCTCGAGTCCGTGGTATTTGGGTAAAAGATTGATATACTGGGGCTTTATTTCAAAGTTATCCCCATTGGCTGGTGGTGTGGATAAGCAGGTCGAAAGAGGACCTCTATGTGGATAGCATCTTTCCTGGAGAGAAATGTGGGGAGGATTCTGCGCACCAACGGACGGCGGCAGATTAGGGTTATAGAAGTTTGATGGATTCGGATCCATCGGTGTGGTTGTGGTAGTAGGTAAAGAAAAGGTAAATGGAGAATTATCGACTTCGGAGTCGATAAAAGGTACGCGGACTAAACGGGCACTAGAATCCCGTGTCCAGCCTATCTTGTACTAAAAAGGGTTAGTACAAGTGGCAGCGTTGGCTTATAATTAGGGTTAAAATGAATGCGGTGTTTGCTTTAAAAAGGGACGGATTTTGAAAAAATGATGCGACAACCAAATGCAGCAACACAAACCCTAAAATCTAATGGTCACCTAAGTCCGGCTCTAGACCGCTCCTAACTGCCAAAAGACAAGTCGCGGGATCAATCCTTCACTGCCTCTTTGTCCCCCTGTGGCCGGATGAGTGCCAGGTAAGTGGGAAGGAACCACCACTACAGTGGACCTAATTAATAACCACTAGCCTTAGACACACTCTCCTTAGGCACCACAAGAAAACGCGGATAAGCAATGAATTACCCACGGCCCTCTCTTGTCCTAAATGAGCGCGACAGTCCTTAGAGTCATCTCTAGATTTCTTTTAGTTAATGTGGGTCAATGCGGATGCAAGTTTGGTAGTTTTCGGGGCCTAGGAAGGGTAATGAAATCCCCACCTAATTTGGATTTGGCCGTGCCCCTTAAATTCCGTATTTAATATGCAAAACAACCAAGAAAAACAAAATCACGCACAATTTTAATTTGCTTTTGCGGCGCAGCTATTGTTTGCAAAGAATCCTGCAGAAAGGATTAGTTGGAGCTAAAAAGGGCGAGGGGAGAGAGGCAGAAATCACCTGCACTGAAAATTATGCAGAGAATCCCCAAGACTGCGGCGGTTCCGCCGCAATAACCACGTATATGCCGCGCTTCCGCGGCTTGTTTATGGGTTCACTGCACCTAATTTCTTCAGTTGCTTTCTGTTCCTATCTCCAGCTCTCTGGTATATCCCAAATAATTTTTCCACAGCACAGAATGCTCCAGATCACCTTGCAATCAATTCACAACACACGTATAAGAGTTTGTACGAATTTTGATTTCAAGAAGTGAGACGTAATAATTCTTTCACTTCAAACTATAAAATGTAAACGAATTAGCGCGTAATCCCCGGCAACGGCGCCATTTGATTGAATGTAAAATTCTCGATGTGTAAATCAAATCAAATAGTCTCCGGCAACGGAGCCATTTGATAGAACTGTAATTTTCAGATGTGTCGTATCGAATCAAAAATTTAAATTGACCGCAATCAAACTACGGTCTCGGATGTAGTTAATGAATGAGTGCGGATCGTCCACAGGGATTTCAAGATTCGTTTGTATTTTAATGTGTTTGAAATGAAATGTTAAGCAACAATAAAAGAAAACATGATTCAAGAATGATTTGTATTCGTGTGTCACTATTCTCTATTAAAGGATCAAGAAACTATAAACAATCAAGAATCGGGGTTTCAATGGTATTTTCCAAACAACAATCAAGAATAATAGAGAGGCTCGTAGGAATCGATCGGATCTTTAGATGTGTTGTAGTCTACAATATTTCGTATTCTTGTCCTTCGAAGAATTGATACTAGATCAATGGTGATCGACGCGAGTTAGGGTTTTCTTGATGAAATTAAGGTTTCATCTCTTAACCCTTGTTCTTTCGAGGATACCATTTATATTCTAGCCTCTAGCAATTTCAAGAAGCGATCCGATTTCCCAAATCTCGAGCGATGTCGATCAAGAAAGCATCGCAACGAATTGGGTCGTCGATTCTTGAACTTGCTAGGGTTTACAAACTCGTGGGATTCAAGAATCGATTACAAATTTGCTACATCATCATACTAAAGATCGTTTCGACTGCTTAACGAGCGGAGTTTTATTCACACATCACCACATAGACAATATTCAAGAATAGTAAAGATAACATGATGCGGAATTTAAAGAAAACAAGATAGAAGAAAATATCACCTTTTATTTAATCAACAATCTCAATACATTCTTTCAAGATCTACAAGAAGAAGAAAATCGATCGTTGACTCGGCTTCGCTCGTCTCCGTAGATCGTGGATCTACTTTGATCTCTTGCCCGATGGAAGATCGGCTCGGCTCATAAAAGGGTTGAAGGCATCTTGCTTGGCTTGCACTCAATATCTTGAATTGTGGTTGGATTTAGGGTTAGGGTTTCATACAAGCTCTCTCACTAAACTTGAGGAAGATGAAGATGGAGAAAAGAGAATGGCTAAAATCTAAGATATCACTTATGATCCTCTCTATGGCAACATTATCTATATCCCTAATGAGTGAGTCTAGGGTCTTATTTATAGAACTTTCACAAACCTAGGTTTAGGTTTGAATTGGACTTTCCCTCCCAAAGTTTGTTGACAAGGTTTGTTGGGCTTTAGCTTAGGGTTTAAGCAAGGGTTTAGGAAAGTTCTAGAAGTATTAGGCTAGTTTAGGAGTTTGCTGATCTGGTGGAAGTATCTGGAATCTTCTGGAAGTTTGTGTGCATTATTGAGCAGTAGCCACTGAAACAGGAGTTTCGATGCAATTTGAGGAGCTGAGTCCCTGGGCCCGCCGCAGATCCGCCGCAGGAAGTACCTTTAGGCCGCTCTTCCGCCGCGCATTGATGGGCTTGGGTCTTGGGCTTTCTGGTGAAGCTTGGTACTGCTGTTTGGGCTTTTCTTTGATGTTTTGAATTGCAGTTTCCCTTCTGTGTTGATACCAGATTTGAGTTCAGTGAGTTTACGAGCAATTGTAATGGTCGAGCACGCTTTCCTTTTCCTGCACAAATATCTCAACACGGGTTGCAAGATATGGAAAATATGCTATGTAATGCAATGCGGTCAATTTCCCTAAAATTGCCGGTTTTAAGGTCGAATACATGTAATTTGATATTTTGCGACCGATTAGCTAATATGTGAATTATGAATACCGTACACTTTTATATGTATGCAGATGATAAGGAAATTGCCGGTTAAAATATGCAATATTTTCGACTGATCAGGTACTGGATACCGGATCAGGATCTCATATCTGTAATTCTTTGCAGGCGTTGAGAATGCGTAGGTTTTTGAAAGAAGGTGACATGACCCTCAAAGTTGCAAACGGAGCTAGCATGGATGCTGAGGCCGTGGGGGACTATCACCTGGGAATGTCAGATGGACATGTTTTGGTTTTACGTAATTGCTTTTTTGTACCCAATGCAACTTGTAATATCATTTCTGTATCTTTGATTTCTAAAGAAGGTTATGAATTTGCGTTTGTAATTAATGTTGTAAACATTCACCATAATCAAGTTCTGATTGGGTCAGGTACATTAAGCAATGGTATATACATATTAAACCAACCACAGATTTTCAATGTCCAGAATACACACAAAAGAAAGTCTCTGGAAATAAATCAGACTTTCTTATGGCATTGTAGACTGGGTCACATCAATGAGAGAAGGTTGACGAAGTTACATACAGAAGGATATTTGGATCCGTTCGAATATTAATCATATGCAACTTGTCAATCCTGTCTCAATAGACAGATGACAAAGACTCCGTTCACTGGACACGGAGTGAGAGCGAGCGAGCTCTTGGGACTCGTACACAGCGACGTGTGCGGTACAATGTCTACGCATGCACGAAGCGATTATTCTTACTTCATTACATTTACGGATGACTTTTCAAGGTACGGTTATGTCTTCTTAATGAAACATAAATCCGAAGCCTTTGGAAAATTCCAGGAATATAAGAATGAAGTAGAAAAATAAACAGGCAAAAGTATCAAAACACTGAGATCTGATCGAGGTGGTGAATACTTAAGTGCCGAGTTCCTGGATTACTTAAAAGAGAATGGAATTCTCTCTCAGCTTACTGCTCCATACACCCCGCAACATAATGGTGTATCGGAGAGGCGGAACCGCACCCTATTGGATATGGTACGGTCCATGATGAGTAACGCTGAGTTACCGCGATCATTCTGGGGATATGCACAAGAATCAGCTGCATATCTTATGAACCGAGTTCCAACTAAGACTGTGCCTACTACACCATATCAAATGTGGTGTGGGAAGAGACCCTATCTTAATCACATTAAGACATGGGGATGTCCAGCTTTTGTCAAAAAGCAACATGCGGATAAGCTCGAGGCACGCTCAGTACAGTGCAAGTTTATGGGATATCCAAAGAACTCCAAGGGATATTTCTTCTATTGCTTAGAGGAACAAAAGGTTTTTGTTTCTCGGCATGCCCACTTCTTGGAAACTCAGTTTTTGGAGAATCAGATAAGTGGGAGCGTAATAGAACTGGAAGAAATTCCAGAACCACGAGCTATTACTGAAAGCTTAATAGAACCAGAGGGTTCGAAAGATCAGGACATTCCTATGCCGCTCGGCATAAGTAGTAGGCAGTCTCATCCGCCCGAGAGATACTACGGTTTTCTCATAGACAGGGATAGAGAGGATTGCATCATTGATAGTGATGAGCCGACTAGCTTCCAGCAGGCCATTCAGAGGTTGACTCGGTAAAATGGTTGGATGCAATGCGGACCGAAATGGAGTCCATGTACACCAACAAAGTATGGACGTTGGACGTTGCTCCAGATGGGGTAAAACCCTTAGGATGCAAGTGGATCTTCAAAAGGAAGATTGGTGTAGATGGACAGGTTGAGACCTATAAAGCTAGACTTGTTGCAAAGGGTTTCCGTCAAAGACCTGGCTTGGACTATGACGAAACCTTTTCTCCAGTGGCTATGCTAAAATCCATTCGGATCCTTCTTGCCATTGCTGCCTTCCACGATTATGAGATCTGGCAAATGGACGTAAAGACCACTTTTCTAAATGGAAATTTAGAGGAGTGTGTCTATATGGACCAGCCAGAGGGTTTCATTCAGAGTGGGAGCAGCGGAAAGGTTTGCAAGTTGCTTAAGTTTATCTATGGACAAAAGCAGGCATCGCGGAGTTGGAATATCTGTTTTGATGAGACGGTCAAAGAATTTGGCTTTATCAAAAATCCAGATGAACCATGCATCTATAGTAGATTTGTAGCGAGAACTATAGTATTCCTCGTTTTATACGTGGATGACATTCTCTTGATAGGAAATAATATTCCTATGCTATAATCTGTCAAAGGGTTCTTATCACACAGGTTCTCCATGAAAGACCTGGGTGATGCCTCATACATTCTGAGGATCCGTATCTATCGTGACAGATCCAAGAGGATACTGGGACTCTCACAGTCCAGGTACATCGACACCATACTGGAAAGATTCAGTATGGAAGATTCCAAGCGCAATAATCTACCGGCTTGTCACGGGATCACCCTCTCCAAAGAGATGTCTCCCAAGACTGATTTGGAAAGGGATCACATGTCTATTATACCCTACGCTTCTGCGGTAGGCTCTACAATGTATGCGATGTTGTGTACCGGACCAGATGTAGCTTATGCACTGAGTGTGGTAAGCCGGTATCAGTCAAACCCTAGGGAGAAACACTGGATAGCAGTAAAGAACATTCTCAAGTACCTGAGAAAACTAAGGAGATGTTCTTGGTGTATGGCGGAAAAGACCTCCAGATCGAGGCCTTTGCTGACTCCAGCTTGTTAGTGTTTATGCCCTAGAAGGCCATTACTGTATCATACTAGCTTGTATATTACTTAATGGAAGCTTGGGATATTCACACGTATATAACAGTCTTGCTAAACATGGTAGTATGCTACTTGGTTTTTCTATCTTAATATGTGAGTGTACGTATTGATAGAGCTCTTAGGATCTTGCTTGGCTACCAGCGTTGTGATGGCAGTCACACTAGTGGGGGCTGGGTAGTCTACAAGCACATCCTTATTCAGGTCCCTGGTCGTTGGATTATCGAGACAGAGCATCGATACTCCGGAGTAGACTAGTGTGTACGCTTCTCTTCCCAGTTGGGGAGATGGTCTGTCCCACAGCCGTCAGTACGTCGTACTGGAGATAGTATACAGGTGCTCGTTAGGTTACGGGTACACCGGACAGGACTCACAGGGAACTGTTGGTTGGTTTGATACCAGTCGTCAGTGAACAGTTCCCAGGTGACATGAGTACAGCGTAGTCCGCAGACTTGACACTGCTACTTCGCCTCGAGTGTGTCCCACTGTTCTTAGATTGCTACCTTACCACGGCTCAAAGGAGTCGTGCAAACAGGTAGCAGTTGGGTGCAGTCCCGAGCACTTGGAGGCAGTGGCGGTTAGACAGGATTCGTCCCTCCCGGTATTGGGAGTAGATATCGTGCTGTGTCAGAGAGCCATTACGCAAAGTCCCTGGCCAGGGCAAGCGAGATTTGCTGGTAGGTTCCAGCAGTTTCTCAGGGGGTAATGGGCTTCACTCCGACACGACTTATACCGCTATTAGGGGACTGACGCTTGCCGCCCCCTAGGCCCGATATGCGATAGTCATGGACGAACGGACCGGACTGTATGGAGATTGTCACATCAGACTCAGTAGGAGTTCGGATGGGTTTACTCATCGGCCTTCTTATCGACAACTACCTGGGGACCGTTACGTACAGCTAGTGCCGCTTGCGGTCTGTGGTTAAACCCACTGCCAGCGTAGTAGTCGAGTCTCTAGAGTCCCACACAGAGAGTTTCCTACTCCAGGCGAAACGATATAGAGGTTGCATGGTTTTGCGACAAAGGGTTCGGACGCATACGTGCGTTTACGCGCGTACGACTTTCGGACAGATTTTACCAGTCGGCTTTGGTTTAAGCCAGTTACTGGTATCCGGTTATTGGATTTATACAGTCTAAAGTTTTTCCGTATATTTACGGATCGGAGGGGCGTTCTCGTAATTACTCGAGAAGCTTCTAGAAGATGTGACTAAGGAGGTTTGTTTTGGAAAGAGAGTGAGTCATAGTGGTGATTCATTCACTTCATTAATGCTCATTTATTGCTTAATGACTCATGTTAATGAATCATCACAAGATATTTTGTGAAGCATGCTTATTCATTTCCTTTATTGATTTATTGAAAATAAGAATGCTTCATAATATTATGATACACTCTCTCTCTTCTCTCATTATCATATCACACATTCTCTCTCCTCAAGCTCTCATCTTCAAACCCTAATCCTTAATCCTCATGTGTTGAGATCAAAGGATTAGTTAGACTAAACAATCCATAACCTTCACTCTTTATCATCCTATCATCTTTGATTAGCAATCAAAGTTGATTAGTTACCTCAAGTTAGAGGTTTAGCTTGGAGTTTCGCTCTCGGGTGGATCGTCTACTACCTAGAGAAGGCCGAGGAGAACCAAGGAGGACATAAAGAAGAAGGACCGGTTCATTAGGTATAATCCCTAATCACTTATGTAAAGAAACTCATAAAATACGGTTATTTAGAGTTTAGCTTCGATTCAAGCGGTTAGTCGATGTTCGTTGTTTAAACTTGATAGTTTTTTGTAAATTCCGCCTCCCCATAAGTACTGGGGTGTAGTACATCGACTTACAGTGGTATCAGAGCCTCGCTAAACACTAAATAACTTAATCGCAAATTTGTACGAATTTCGAACGAAAAAACGAACCCGGAAAACCCTAGTTCTGTTAAGTTTCTGTCGAAGTGAAAATGAAGTCCTAAAATTTTTTTGGAGTGTTCAGAGAGCTTGACATGAGTACAGGAGAACACCCAAGAAATTTGAACCCATGATTCGACTAAAGCGCCGCGGAAGCGCCGCGGATCCCACCGATCCGCCGCGCTTCCGCGGCCGAGTTGCCGAGTCATGGGCTCAATTTTTTTGGGTGGGTCCCCTGTGATATTTGGGGTTTTCTGGAATATTTAATTATTGCTCAGGTTACTGTTTAACAGAGCAGATTTTGGAGCAATTTTGAAGTTGTTTATTCGATCGAAAAATACAGTATTTGCGTATTGGATTATATCTGTGATTGTTTGATGTGTTCGTAAACCTCCCCCAACTGCTAGTATGTCGGTTGGCAGGGGGTTGCACATTTCTGAAATGGTTATATCTGTTTGTGCATATAAACTGTATTGGACTGTTGTGGTGTATAGCCAGGGTTAACAATGGTTTATTGATTTATTCATATGTTGTAAATGTAATTTGTTGTAATATTATTTTCGCGGGGCACTTCCAGGTTGCGGTCGTAGCCACCGTTGTATTATTTCATTTTACTGTTTTTGCTCCTAGGACTGACCCAAGGTGGGGTACACAGACTGCCGGGTGGGTAGTTTGCCGTACCCGTAGGGGTCGAGGGTGGGGTAAACGGCTATTCATCACAACTGTGTAATCTGTCTTTTCTTGCAGGCTCAAAAGAAATACAGATTGCTTGCAAATCCAATATTGTTTATCTGTGTTCTGGAATGAATATCATTGCGTCAGACGAATGTAAAATATCTATATTTATTATAGCTATTTAGACGTCACTTATGTTTTTCACCCGCGCTAGCCCAGCCCCCGCTCTGTCGTTAGTTAAGTAACCTAACGGGTGATGACGGGACCCCGTGGCGAATGCGGATGGCATAAGAGGACGTTATATTTTCGTTGTTTTCTGCAATGATAGGTTAATGATGGGACGCATTATCTATAATGCAAAGTAAAACAAACCAAAGTTTAAATCGTTGGAACAATTTAAAAGAAACCACTCGGTTATTTTTAAAACAGATAGTTTTAAATGCGGAGATTTAACCACTCCTTTTAAAAGCTATCAGGTTCCTTCGGTTATATCAAGTTCACTACGTTCACGGTTTCGCCAAAACCAGTCGTAGCCCTCCGTCATTTCTTATGGATGGTCAGTAGTATTCAAGCTATGCTTGTTGGCATACGTAAAGGCATAGTGTTTGGTAGCTACTGGGGTATTCATTTGTAGCATAGATAGATGTGTTGGTTTGGGACAGTCGCATTACCTTGTTGGCATACGTCAAGGGTATATACGGGTGGGTTCAAATTAACAAGATAATGATGGGCAGAACTTGACATGTGACTTATGATTTGTTGGCATACGTCAAGGTCATAAGAGCATGGGGCAAAAACTTATATCGGGAATTTCTAAAGAAACTGAAATTTGCAAAGAAATGCATACCATTTGGAGTTTGTTGAATGTTGGTAGGATTCCTTCAACATTATCATACGATGATATTTGGATCCCGATCCTACTGTGAGTATATGCTACTTATCAGGATATTCGTCGCTTAACGATCAATGCTATAAACCTAGTAGGTGTCCAGAAAAGTGTCAGCGGGGTTACGCCCCCAGAGAAAAGAGGTTATTTAATTAAGGAACTTCGCGAAAGCGTTGGAAAACCTCCCTCGAAGTATCGACACCGGCCTGGCTGAACGGTTAAGCAAGTATTGTACGGTGAGAATAGTCTTGGCTAATTCTTCTTTTATGGTTTGAGGAAGGATTCGAGAAACAGTGGGAGCCATCCAGTTTAGATAAACTAAAAACCACTCTAAACTTGCAAGAGCATCATGCTAAAGAGTTTTCTTCTCTCTCTCCTAATTGCAGCGACCCTGAAAATGACTGGACTTAAGTTACTTTTAGAGAAAAATATACTGACAGGGCCAAACTATAAAGATTGGCTGCGGAATGTCAAGATGGCTTTGACCTATGACAAACTGGGGTACGTCCTCACCGCTACGGCACCTGCTGTCCCTGGTCCCAAATCCAGCAATGCGGATAAGGAAATCCGCAAAACCTGGGATTTAGATTGCGCGAGAGCCAAGTGCATCGTGCTTGCCTCGATGAATAATGAACATCAGAGGAGGCACGAGGATATGTCCCTAGATGGCATATTTCTCCATACAAAGGAACTTTATGGAGAGCAATCTCGTATAGCAAGATACGAGACCTCTAAGAAATTATTTCGAGCGAGGTTGGCTGTCGGGTCATCGGTAGGTGAACATGTCCTACAGATGATCGGCTATATTGAAGAGCTCGCGGACCTTGGAACGACTTTGGATAATGAGCTCTATACAGACCTTGTTCTCCAGTCCCTTCCTCCCACCTACGCCCAGTTTATCCTCAACTTCAATCTTCAAGGAAAAGAAGTTGAACTTGCGGAACTCCTAAACATGTTAAGGAGTGCAGAGGGCACCTTGCAGAAGGCAAGGGAAACACCCGCTATGTTTGTTGGCGGTTCATCTTCTTCCGGGTCCAAGGCTAGGGCCAAAGGAAGGAAGAAGAAGGCCGCACCCAGACCTAGAGGAGGTGTTAGTAAGGTGGGAAAGAAGGGAAAGAAAAAGTTTACAGCACCGGTAGTTGGCCTGGATGAGTGCTTCCATTGTCACAGGAAAGGGCACTGGAAGAAGGATTGCAAGGCGTGGAACGCCAAGAACCAGGAACCGAAGCAAGCTGTGGCTTCGACTTCAGGTGTGTTTGTAATTGAGAATTGTCTGTCGATCAACTCTACTTCCTGGGTATTGGATACCGGGTCAGGATCTCATATTTGCAATTCATTGCAGGCACTGAGAAACCGTAGAGTGCTGAAGGAAGGTGATATGATCCTCAGGGTTGCTAACGGAGCTAGCGTGGGAGCTGCGTCCGTCGGGGATTATCACCTAGGATTGACGAGTGGACACATTTTGGTTTTACATAACTGTTATTTTGTACCCAGCTTAACGTGTAATATCATATCAGTTTCCTTGTTATCAAATAAAGGTTATGATTTCACGTTTGTAAGAGATGTTGTCAACATCCACCTTAATCATGGTTTGATTGGGTCCGGTACTCTAAATAACGGCATATATGTGTTAAACCAACTCTAAATTTTCAATGTCCAGAACACACTAAAAAGAAAGTCTCCAGATTTAAATAAAGCTTTCTTATGGCATTGTAGACTGGGTCACATCAATGAGAGAAGGTTGACTAAGTTGCATAGAGAAGGATATTTGGACACGTTCGAATATCAAACTTATGACACTTGTCAATCTTGTCTCAAAGGAAAGATGACAAAGACTCCATTCACTGGACAAGGAGTAAGAGCGAGCGAGCTCTTAGGACTCATACACAGTGATGTATGCGGTCCAATGTCTACACATGCGAGAGGTGGTTATTCCTACTTCATTACTTTCACGGATGATTTCTCTAGGTTTGGACATGTCTTCTTAATGAAGCACAAATCCGAAGCCTTTGAGAAATTCCTGGAATACAAGAGTGAAGCGGAAAACCAAACAGGCAAAAGTATTAAGACACTGAGATCTGATCGAGGTGGAGAATACTTAAGTGCCGAGTTCCTAGGTTACCTAAAAGAGAAAAGAATTCTCTCTCAGCTTACTCCACCATACACTCCACAGCACAACGGTGTATCGGAGAGACGGAATCGAACCCTATTGGATATGGTACGATCCATGATGAGTAATGCTGAGTTACCGCGATCTTTCTGGGGGTATGCGCTAGAATCAGCGATACATCTTTTGAACAGAGTTCCAACCAAAACTGTGCCTACCACACCATATCAGATGTGGAGTGGGAAGAAACCCTATCTTCAGTACCTGAAGACGTGGGGATGTCCAGCTTTTGTAAAAAAGCAGCATCCGGACAAGCTCGAGGCACGCTCAGTAGAGTGTAAGTTTGTGGGATATCCAAAGAACTCTACAGGATATTGCTTCTATTACGCAGAGGAACAAAAGGTTTTTGTTTCTCGTCATGCCCGCTTCTTAGAAACTGAATTTTTGGAAAATCAGAAGAGTGGGAGCGAAATAGAACTGGAAGAAATTCCAGAACCACAAACTGCTACTGAAAGTTTGGTAGAACCAGAGGTTCAAGAAGAACAGAACATTCCCGCACCCCTCCGCAGGAGTAGTAGGCCGTCTCGTCCGCCTGAGAGATACTACGGTTTTCTCATAGATGGGGATAGAGAGGATTGCATCATAGATGATGATGAACCTACTGACTTCAGGCAGGCCATCCAGAGCGGCGACTCGGTACGATGGCTAGATGCAATGCGGACCGAAATGGAGTCCATGTACACCAACAAAGTATGGACTTTGGACTTTGCTCCAGATGGGGTAAAACCCATAGGATGCAAATGGATCTTCAAGAAAAAGATTGGTGTAGATGGACAGGTGGAAACCTATAAGGCTAGACTTGTTGCAAAGGGTTTTCGTCAAAGACCTGGTTTGGACTATGACGAAACTTTTTCTCCAGTGGCTATGCTCAAATCCATTCGGGTCCTTCTTGCTATTGCTGCCTTCCATGATTATGAAATCTGGCAGATGGACGTAAAGACGGCTTTTCTAAATGGAAATTTAGAAGAGAGCGTCTATATGGATCAGCCAGAGGGTTTCAATCAGAGTGGGAGCAGCGGGAAAGTGTGCAAGCTGCTTAAGTCTATTTATGGACTAAAGCAGGCATCGCGGAGTTGGAACATCTGTTTTGATGAGACAGTCAAAGAATATGACTTTATCAAAAATCCAGATGAACCGTGCATATATAGTAAAGTAGTGGCCAGAAGTGTCGTATTCCTCGTCTTGTACGTGGATGACATTCTATTGATAGGAAATGACATTCCTATGCTACAATCTGTCAAAGGATTCTTGTCACACAGGTTCTCCATGAAAGACCTGGGTGATGCCTCTTACATTCTGGGGATCCGGATCTATCGTGATAGATCCAAGAGGATGTTGGGACTTTCGCAGTCCAGGTATATCGACACTGTACTGAAAAGATTCAGTATGGAAGATTCAAAGCGCGGTAATCTACCGGCTTGTCACGGAATCACCCTCTCCAAAGAGATGTCTCCCAAGACTGATTTGGAAAGGGAACGCATGTCTATTATACCCTACGCTTCTGCGGTAGGCTCTATAATGTATGCGATGTTGTGTACCAGACCAGATGTAGCTTATGCACTAAGCGTGGTAAGCCGGTATCAGTCAGACCCAGGGGAGAAGCACTGGATAGCAGTAAAGAACATTCTCAAGTACCTGAGGAGGACTAAGGAGATGTTCTTGGTTTACGGCGGAAAAGACCTCAGGTTGGAGGCCTTTGCCGATTCCGGCTTCCAGAGTGATAAGGACGATTCCAAGTCCATGTCGGGTTATGTCTTTACCCTCAATGGAGGGGCGGTGTGCTGGAAGAGCTCCAAGCAGGACACCGTTGCTGACTCGACGATGGAAGCGGAGTATATAGCTGCTTGCGATGCCGCAAAAGAAGCAGTCTGGATGAAGAAGTTCCTAACAGAACTTCAGGTGGTTCCTACCATAGTTGATCCAATACCTCTGTATTGCGACAACAACGGAGCTATAGCTTTAGCGAAGGAACCAAGGTCCCATCAGAAGTCCAGACACATCTTGAGGCGGTATCACCTGATCAGGGAGATCATTGATCGTCAGGAGATCGAGGTTCGGAGAGTTTCTTCAGAAGAGAACATTGCTGATCCATTCACGAAGGCCCTTCCTCAGATTCAGTTCGAGAGGCTACTCGAGATCATTGGTCTGCGATATGCCAGTACATGGCCCTAGTGCAAGTGGGAGATTGTTAGTGTTTATGCCCTAGAAGGCCATTACTGTATCATACTAGCTTGTATATTACTTAATGGAAGCTTGGGATATTCACATGTATATAACAGTCTTGCTAAACATGGTAGTATGCTACTTTGTTTTTCTATCTTAATATGTGAGTGTACGTATTGATAGAGCTCTTAGGATCTTGCTTGGCTACCAGCGTTGTGATGGCAGTCACACTAGTGGGGGCTGGGTAGTCTACAAGCACATCCTTATTCAGGTCCCTGGTCGTTGGATTATCGAGACAGAGCATCGATACTCCGGAGTAGACTAGTGTGTACGCTTCTCTTCCCAGTTGGGGAGATGGTCTGTCCCACAGCCGTCAGTACGTCGTACTGGAGATAGTATACAGGTCCTCGTTAGGTTACGGGTACACCGGACAGGACTCACAGGGAACTGTTGGTTGGTTTGATACCAGTCGTCAGTGAACAGTTCCCAGGTGACATGAGTACAGCGTAGTCCGCAGACTTGACACTGCTACTTCGCCTCGAGTGTGTCCCACTGTTCTTAGATTGCTACCTTACCACGGCTCAAAGGAGTCGTGCAAACAGGTAGCAGTTGGGTGCAGTCCCGAGCACTTGGAGGCAGTGGCGGTTAGACAGGATTCGTCCCTCCCGGTATTGGGAGTAGATATCGTGCTGTGTCAGAGAGCCATTACGCAAAGTCCCTGGCCAGGGCAAGCGAGATTTGCTGGTAGGTTCCAGCAGTTTCTCAGGGTGTAATGGGCTTCACTCCGACACGACTTATACCGCTATTAGGGGACTGACGCTTGCCGCCCCCCTAGGCCCGATATGCGATAGTCATGGACGAACGGACCGGACTGTATGGAGATTGTCACATCAGACTCAGTAGGAGTTCGGATGGGTTTACTCATCGGCCTTCTTATCGACAACTACCTGGGGACCGTTACGTACAGCTAGTGCCGCTTGCGGTCTGTGGTTAAACCCACTGCCAGCGTAGTAGTCGAGTCTCTAGAGTCCCACACAGAGAGTTTCCTACTCCAGGCGAAACGATATAGAGGTTGCATGGTTTTGCGACAAAGGGTTCGGACGCATACGTGCGTTTACGCGCGTACGACTTTCGGACAGATTTTACCAGTCGGCTTTGGTTTAAGCCAGTTACTGGTATCCGGTTATTGGATTTATACAGTCTAAAGTTTTTCCGTATTTTTACGGATCGGAGGGGCGTTCTCGTAATTACTCGAGAAGCTTCTAGAAGATGTGACTAAGGAGGTTTGTTTTGGAAAGAGAGTGAGTCATAGTGGTGATTCATTCACTTCATTAATGCTCATTTATTGCTTAATGACTCATGTTAATGAATCATCACAAGATATTTTGTGAAGCATGCTTATTCATTTCCTTTATTGATTTATTGAAAATAAGAATGCTTCATAATATTATGATACACTCTCTCTCTTCTCTCATTATCATATCACACATTCTCTCTCCTCAAGCTCTCATCTTCAAACCCTAATCCTTAATCCTCATGTGTTGAGATCAAAGGATTAGTTAGACTAAACAATCCATAACCTTCACTCTTTATCATCCTATCATCTTTGATTAGCAATCAAAGTTGATTAGTTACCTCAAGTTAGAGGTTTAGCTTGGAGTTTCGCTCTCGGGTGGATCGTCTACTACCTAGAGAAGGCCGAGGAGAACCAAGGAGGACATAAAGAAGAAGGACCGGTTCATTAGGTATAATCCCTAATCACTTATGTAAAGAAACTCATAAAATACGGTTATTTAGAGTTTAGCTTCGATTCAAGCGGTTAGTCGATGTTCGTTGTTTAAACTTGATAGTTTTTTGTAAATTCCGCCTCCCCATAAGTACTGGGGTGTAGTACATCGACTTACACAGCTTCCAGAGTGATAAGGATGATTCCAAGTCCATGTCGGGTTTTGTCTTTACCCTCTATGGAGGGGCGGTGTGTTGGAAGAGTTCCAAACAGGAAACCGTTGCTGACTCGACGATGGAAGCGGAATATATCGCTGCTGCAGATGCCGCAAAAGAAGCCGTCTGGATAAGGAAGTTCCTAACAGAACATCAGGTGGTTCCATCCATTGTTGATCCAGTACCTCTGTATTGCGACAACAACGGGGCTATAGCTTTAGCGAAGGAACCCAGGTCCCATCAGAAGTCCAGACACATCTTGAGGCGGTATCACCTGATCAGGGAGATCGTGGGTCGCCAGGAGATCGAGGTTCGGAGAGTTGCTACGGAAGATAACACTGCGGATCCATTCACGAAGGCCTTACCCCAGACTCAGTTCAAGCGGCTGATCGAGATGATAGGTCTTCGATACACCAATACATGGCCTTAGTGCAAGTGGGAGATTGTTAGTGTATATGCCCTAGAGGCCATTACTGTATCAAACTAGTATGTATATTACTTAATGGAAGCTTGGGATATTCACCTTGTATTGACAATCTTGCTCAAAATGGTAGTATGCTACTTGGTTTGTTTCTGCTTTAATGTGTGCATGTGTTTCTTTCAGCATATCGTCTTTACACATTAGTGGAGCCCTTAGGATCTTTGCTTGATTACCAACGTTGTGATGGCAGTCACACTCGTAGGGGTTGGGTAATCTATAAGCACATCCTTATGCAGGTCCCTAGTCGCAGGACTATCGAGACAGGGCATCGATACTCCGGAGTAGACTAGCATATGCGCTTCTTATCCCAGCTTGGGAGACGGTCTGTCCCACAGCCGTCAGTAAGTCGTACTTGAGATAGTATACGGGTGCTCGTTAGGTTACGAGTACACTGGACAGGACTCGTCGGGAACTGTTTGTTGGTATTTTACCTATCGTCAGTTATCAGTTCCCAGGTGACATGAGTACAGCTTAGTCTGTTGACATGACACTGTCACTTCGCCTCGAGTGTGTTCCCACTGTACTTTGATTTCTACCTACCACGACTCAAAGGAGTCGTGCAAACAGGTAGTTTTTGGGTGCAGTACCAAAGCACATGGAGGCAGTGACGGTTAGACAGGATTCGTCTCTCCCGGTATTGGGGGTTGATATCGCGCTGTGTCTAGGAGAGCTATTACACAAAGTCCCTGCCCAGGGCAAGCGAGATAGACTGGCAGGTTTCCAGTGTTATCTCAGGTGTACCGGGCTACACTCCGACACGACTTGTACCGCTAGTAGGGGACTGACGTTTACCGCCCCCTAGGCCTGCCATGCGATGTTCTTAGATGAACAGACCGGACTGTACGGAGACTGTCACATTCAGGCTCAGTAGGAGTTCAAATGGGTTTCACCTCGTCCGTCTTTTTATCGGCATCTACCTGGGGGCCGTTACGCACTGCTAGTGCCGCTTGCGGTCTGTGGTTAAACCCACTTCCAGCGTAGTGTCGAGTCTTTAGAGTCCCACACGGAGAGTTATTCGCCTTTATGCAAAAGTGTAGAGGTCGCATGGTTTTGCGACAGGTCGCATGGTTTTGCGACAGCGTTCGGTCACATTCGTGCACTTGTGCACGTTTAGTGTCCAGGCAGTTATTACTAGCGGGCTTTGGTTTAAGCCAGATCCTAGTATACGTTTTGGGATTGGTTTTATCTCGTTTGTATTCGTGTTCCCCAGAACGCGGATACGGGTGTGTATGCACAGTTGACAGAGACACGGGCAGAGGATTCTCATTAGGGTTATTGACTGTTGACTTTTGCTAAACCCTAATGAGAATTAGACTTATGATTAAAAATAATATTAATTAAGTATTATAGTGACATGGTTAGGGTTGAAAGGTTGACCTTGTTGACTTGTTGACTTTTGTTGACCATTTGACTAGGTTGGACTTGTTGACCACCATCATGACAATGGCTATCATTTGTTTGCATTGACTTGTGCTTGCTTGATGGTTCACAAATTGCATTTAATGCAAGAAATGATTGTTAGTTATATGTATGCCCTAGAGGCCATTTCTGTACATACCATGTATATTGTAATGGATGCTTAGACATATATAGGGAGGACTTTCTTGCTCGACATGATAGTACGCTATCTGGTTGTACTTTATCTTAACATGTACTCTGATTTCCTCTATGTTAATGTTGTTAAAGCCCTTAGGATATGTACTCGACTACTGGGACTCTGATGAGATCATACTAGTGGGGCCGCGGTAGTCGACGAGTACATCCTATAACTGTTCCTAGTCGAGGGTGTATCAAGACAGGGTATCGATACACCAGAGTAGACTAGCGTATACGCATATTGACCCATATGATGGGCGATGGATGATCCCATATCCATCGGTGTTTGACATCAAGGATGGTGTACGGGTGCTCAGTAGAGACTGGGTACACTGGACGGACTCGCCGAGAACTCCCAGATGGTATTATACCTCACGTCAGATGGCAGTTCTCCGGTGACACTGGTACAGAGTATTCTGTTGACCCGAGAACGTCATAGAGTCTTGTGTGATTCCCACTGTGCTTTGATTTCCATCATACCACGTCCAAGAGGGCATGCAAAAAGGTGGCTTTTGGGTACAATCCCGAATCATATGGAGGCAATGAGCGATAGGAAGGGATTCGTCTCTCCCGGTATAGGGAGTTGATGTTGTGCTGTGTTCTATTAGCTATAACCGGAAATCCCTGGCCAGGGTTGTTGAGATATAATAGTAAGTGTTATCAGTAGTTTCTCAAACTGTTATAGACCTCAAATCGACACGACTTATCGAGCTACTGGGTTTGACGTTTACCACCCCTAGGCGAGATATGCGACATATCAGACGACGAGACCGGACTGTACGGGAGTGTTACTGATTGGATTCACAGGAGAATGTACAGGCTTGCTTGTTGATCTTCTGAGCGCTCAATACCTGGGTGGCTGTTACGTTTAGCTGACCGCTTGCAGCTTGTGGGTGTTTGATATGATCATCACCTACTACCGGCGTATTGACGATTCTTTAGAGTCCTACACAGAGATTTCTTGGCTCAGGCAAAACGAAGTAGGAGCACATATGTGATATGTGCGGGACCGAGGATAATACGATATGAGATACCGTATTCTATTCTCGCGATATTTGATATCAGCCGGGTCATCGGATCAAGTGTTGATTCGATGAATCGGTACGGATAAATATTAGTCGGTTATATGTGATATAGCCGGATTGTCGGATCAAGTGTTGATTCGATAATTTAATGTATAATAATATATATGATATATTAAATTACATTAACTAATATTAGCTCACTAAAAGATTCTTTTTCTCACTCGGACTCGGGTAATACATTGATATATATGCGATATATGTTAATTGTATTATTTTCTTTTGTTACAATAAATATTATATATGTGATATATAATATTGTAACATGATATGATAACTAATGCAACATGTTTAGTAAAGATTAAACAAGATTAGGGTTTGATTTGGGTTAATGCTTTCTAGATGTTTCTAGAAGGTTTTATTTTGTTTTGGAAAAGATATTTTCAAGTGACTCATTCTTAACCTAACCCAAAACCATAGCCTTGGTTAATTCTCTACAATGGTTTAGTCAACAATGGTTGCATTATTGATCATTTTTATCCTTTCATTATTCATCACAAAAGGATGCTAATTATTCATTCATCTTCTTCCTTCTTTCTTTTCATGAAAAAGCTTTCTAGCTTTTTCTAAGTGATGAAAAATGAGTGAGAATAAGAAAATAAAAGAGAGAAAAAAATCCTATTTCATCATTCTCATCTACCCTTGCCTTTTAGATGAGAGTGTTCACTTCATTTAGTGAGTGTTAGCTTGTGTTAATGAAACTTCAAGGTAGATCATCTATGTTATCGAATATCGGAAGCAAGACTGCTTCTTTTTCTTCGTGGAGCCTCTCAAGAGTCCGGAACACGATGATCGCAGCGAAAGGACCTCAACACGGAGCTTAAGAAGTCAAGGACCGGATCTACAATGGTTGTAATCCCTCTCACTTAGAGTTAAAGATTTTAACATGTTTGTTTTCGCCTAAACTCTAGTTTAAAGATCCGGCTTCGGGTTGTTCGGCACGGCTAATTTTTAAATCGGGCATGGTTGATGCCTAGTAGACCCTTGTGCGCATGCCCAGCAACCCAATAGTGGTATTAGAGCCAAGCTAGAGCTTTAGGCGAAGTCTAGACGAAGTTTAAAGTCCGATCGAACCCGGAAACCCCGATGTTTACCCTTCTCTGTACATTTTTCAAAAATGTGGTTCTTTATGAATTAAAAATGCTCAGAAAAACAAGCAGTAAAAACTAAGAATTACTGTGAAGTACGGTCCACTAAGTCAATTATTTGACCGCGGAACCGCGGCCAAAATTTGGACTTAGTCCCTCATATTTCATGTAATTATTCTTAGGTCCTTTCTTGTCATTTTTTTCTGGGAAATTTTTAATTCCACTCAAGTGTTGAGTTTTCTAGGGTTGTATTGGGGACTCGTTGATTCGATCGGATAATTTAACTTCGTTTAGATTGTCCGGATAATTTTTAGAAACTGTTAACAAGTTCGAACGGATATCAATAACTCACTTTTTCCCCTGTCGGAAAATTTTCAAAAGTTGGATTTTTTCTCGTGTTTGAAACTTTCGTAAAGTCATGCAAGTAACGCGTTGGACCCTCTAGAAGACAACAAACCTTAACTCGATTATGTGTCCGTCTTGAACTGCCTCTGAACCTTAGGGTTTGTGGCAGTACGGCGTGCCACATGTGAGGCGTTGTCTTGACCCTTCTACGGCTGGACCATTGGTACTGTGGCATGTGATGGATGTTTTTAAACTGATTTCAAGTGTTGAGATATATTTGGGAAATCTTGGGTGTTTGATTATTCATTCGAAAAGTTTAACATTGTCTATTTATCTGGAATGTGATACAATATTTGGAATTCACATGTAGTTATGATATAACTAATTTGAATGTTATAAATCTAGCAGTTTAGTCTCAGATGATCGGTTGCTACGGAATTTTGATGTGATCAAAAGTCCGTCGCAATCACGTAGCGTACGCGGATACTCGCCGGGTAAACTTAATAGATAGCCACGCCCCATAACCCCGACTAAGTGACTGTAGGAGAACACCGTCACCAAAAGCATCCGTTCGGGTGCTCACGGCAGCGGTGTTCCGCCTTAGTGCACTTCGTCGACGGCATCCGGGGGTGCGGCCGTCTACTAAAGTTTGCGACGAGTATTCGATAAGGATGTCGGGAATCTTGTTGAATTGCCGATCTTGATATTGAAAAGGGTTTTCGATAATGAGACTAAAATGCGGGGCTTATAATTGTTAGGCATGCGATGTCTAAGGAATTCATTTGGTTAGGCATGCGATGTCTAAGAAGGTTGCGGATTCCAACTGTTGTAGTTTTACACTTTCTTTTCTGTGACCGTAAGTGTAGTATGTGGTGTATCGCCGGCTTCGTTGCTAAACATCAACGACAATCGGGATACGCATACTTGCTTACGTTGATAATATGAGATATTATGTGTTGCTGTGATGTGTTATATTGGATCGTCGCGTTTTCAATAGCCGGGGGTTTTATGTGAGATGAGAGTTTTTCTTTTTCATTTCGTCGCGTTTTCAATAGCCGGGGGTTTTATGTGAGATGAGAGTTTTTCTTTTTCATTCATGTAAAATTCATTTGTATGTAATATTCTTTTATTGGGGCACTTCCGGGCTGAGTATGATGTCACCATTGTATATTATTTACTTTTCCGCATTAGGTTGACCCAAGGCGGGGAGCACAAGTAACCGGGTTCTAGGGTCCAGTGGGAGACCATCTCGAGGAGTCGAGACCGGGTCTCCTAACCCTAGAATTGGCAGTGTTGCTTGTTTCTCTCGTAGGGGTCTAGGTATGTGGGTTTGGCTATTCATCGCGACTGTGGAATCCGTGTTTTATATAGGCTCGTATTAAAACACGGACGTCCTAGTATATCTAATATTTCATATATGTTCTTTTGCTGCAATGTTCTGTGATGAGATCATATTACTGCCTGAGACGAATGTTTATATTATATATATGAGATATATGTTATATTGCAGATTTCGTTTCAAATGTGATGCTTGTGAAGCATAATAAAATGGGACTTCATTAATGAGATTAATGAAACTAAAAGAAACCTAAAGATGTTGTAGAAACTTTTTTAAAAACTGGTAGCTCTAGTTCTTGCTTTGCATAGCGGTGTTCCTTGTAGAACATCCAGCACCTTATTCGATAAGGAAAGAGCCGAGATCCCATCACCAGATGTAACCTCTTTAGCGAAACTAGAAGATGCTACAAACTCGGTTTGTCTATTGATTGTTTCTATAGTTTTTGCTTTGCATAGTGGTATATATGATATACCCTGCAACTTATTCGATGAGAAAAGGGCCGACGATCCCTTCACCGGGAGTGACCACTTTAGCAAAACTAGAAAAACCTCAAAAAAACACTCCATTTAAATTTCACTCGATTCTACAACGATATCAAGTTCATTACGCAAAAGGTTTTCTTAAAAACCTGACGTAGCCCTCCGTCATTTCAGATAAGTACTAGTTAGTATTCATGCTGCGTTTGTTGACTATGTTAAGGCGTAGTATGCGGTAGCTGATTAGTGCTTATCTGTATAAGCATATGACGCGAATGGATTAGGGTAGTCATGGGACTTTGTGGACTATGTTAAGGGTCATGCGGGTGGGTTTAATTCAATCGGGAAATGACGGGTTGAACTTGACTAGCACTTATGATTTGTTGACTATGTTAAGGTCATATAGCTGCTAGGGGTAAAATATTATTGGGAATTTCAAGTGTTGAAATTTGCAATGAGATTGCATACCTTCTATGAGATAGTTGGATCCCGATACCCGCTGCGAGTAAGAGTTACTCCTGGGAGAGTTTTACACATTACAATTAGCCGATCAAGTAGGTGTCTAGAAAGTTGTTAACGGGGTTACGCCCCAGGGAAAATGAGGTTTACTTTAATTAGGTCCGTGCGAAAGCACGGGGAACCTCCCTAAAAGTACCGGCACTGGCCTGGCTGAAAGATTGGCGAACTTGTGGCGTGTAATTAATCCCGTCTAGTCTTTCCGTTTAGGGTTTGAAGGAAGATTTGACTAAAACAGTGGGAGACATCCTGATTAGATAAATTGATAACCAATCTAATCTTGCAAGAGCATACGCTGAGTATTTTCTTCTCTTTCTCTCCAGGTAGCGACCATATCACGCCTTAATCAAGATAATAAAACGGATATATTGACCGAACTCGCTTGTTATACTGAGCTGGGGAACGTTGGTCCCGCTCCAACTTATAATTGCTATAAGACAGAGCAGGAAATTGGGGATTACCAGAATTCCCGTGCCACCTAAACGAAGAATGTGCATGTTGATGCATCATCTTCGGGTGTGTTCATTACATAGAACTGTTTCTCAGTATCCTTTACGTCCTGGGTATGAGATACCGGATCAGGATCCCGCATATGTAATCTGTTACATGGACTACAGAAAGGTAGAGAACTGAGAACGGGCGATAAGTTTCATGAGATAGAAAACGATGCAAGTGTTGCAGCCAAGTCTGTTGGTCACTATCACCCTGTATTACCAGAATACATTGATTCTGAACGAATGTTATTAGATACCGAACCTGATATACAACATCAAATCAGTCTCTTTATTAGTGAAGAAAGGATATAATTTTGTATTGTTGGATAATGTTTTGAACATTTCCTATATCAAGAGTTGATCGGTTTATGCACGTTATCTAAAAGCATTGACGTTCTAAATCAAACTACAGTTCTTAGTATACAGAACACACACGAGAGGAAGAGTTCAGAAATGAACGAATCCTTCTTTAGGAATTGTAGACTAGGTCATATCAATGCGACCCGACTAGCTAAGTTATATTTAGATGCATATTTAAATCTGTTTGAATTTACATTTTGTGAAACTTGCCGGTCATGTCACAAAGATAAGATGACCATAGCTCTGTTTATTGGAAACAGAGAAAGAGTTAGTGAACTCTTGGGATTGATACATGCTGATGTATGAAAGTCTCCTGTCTACACATGCCAAGACCGGTTCTTTGTACTTCATTACATTCTCTGATGATCTCTCAAGATTCAGACATATGTTCCTGTTGAAACACAAGTCCGAACCTTTTGAGATATTCACAGAATGTAAGTTAGAAGTAGAGAACCAAATTACGGGTATAAGTATTATGTCCTTTGATGAGATCAAGGAGGAGAATACTTGAGCACGGAATTCCTGGACTATTCTAAAGGATAATGAGATTCTCTCTCAGCATTACTCCTCCGTATACACCACAACACGTCGGTGTATCGGGGCAGAGCAATAGCACCTTATGTGATATGGTGTGCTCTATGATGAGTACTACTGATTTTCCTATTTCCTTATGCACTTGAGAAGCTGCATACCTATTGAATAGGGTTCAAATCAAATCAGTTGCGTACCACTTCATATGTGATATGGAATGGGAAGAGCCAATATCATAAGTATGTTAAGATTTGGGGTTGTCCGGCCTATGTCTGAAAAGCAAAATCCGGACAAGCTCGAGGCAAGGTCTGTTATGTAAGTCCACGTTACCTCTCCCGGTTCTTTCGGGCTTGCGGAAATGGTGAAAAACGATTTTTAGGGTTTGGGTAACATGGACTACAAAAATGGATTTTGGCTAAACTACACACTAGCAACCTAACGAGAGAGTTGTATACTCAGTTAGGGGTTATACCTCACATGAACTCCTTCTTCTTGAACTCTTAGTAGTGGTTGGATGGTGTTTTCCTCATCGCCTTCTTTCGTCAAAGATGGATCCACCTGAGAGTTGCAACCTTCGGCTCCTTTCTCGAACTTTGAGAGAACTAAGGTCTTTGGCTTGCTAGACCTTCAACCTTAGAGTGAGTAGAGAGTGGTTTAGAGTACTTTATCTCAAGGAGAGGTTTCTCAACACATGAGAATGGATCTCCTTGAACTAGAGGAGGAAGAAGAAGAAAAGAGGAGAGAGAATGGTTATGATAGAATGAAATGGTTTTTCTGCAACCATAACATAATAAGTGAATTATATAATAATAATATTAATCCAAAAATGAAAAAGGTGATGGATGGCTTGATGAGACCATTATCATATCACATTAAATGTTTTTTGCAAAGATCAAAGAGCATCTTTGATGTGTAATGATGATGGTCAAAGTTTCAACCAAGGTCAACAAGTCAACCTTGGTCAACAAGTCAACAAACCGAACCATGACACAATTTAATTTAATTAATATTATTAATTGATATATCACATATTCATTAGGGTTTGGAAAAAGACGACTGTCTACTGTGCATACGGACCCGTTCCAAAACCCTAATGAAAAACCTCTTCCTCCGCCTCAAACAACTGTGCATACAAACCCGCATTCGTGTT
Source organism: Agapanthus africanus (assembly GCA_030015575.1). NCBI lineage: Eukaryota > Viridiplantae > Streptophyta > Magnoliopsida > Asparagales > Amaryllidaceae > Agapanthus > Agapanthus africanus. Next base: position 232,554,327 of record JASDDO010000010.1, read on the forward strand.
CCGAGGAACATGAATACAATGAGATAAAACTAACCCCAAAACATATACTAGGATCTGGCTAAATCCAGAGCCCGCTAGTAATGACTGTCCGGACACCAAACGTGCACAAGTGCGCGGATGTGAACGAACCTTGTCGCAAAACCATACGACCTCTACTCTGTTTTTCCCAAAGGAGAATAACCCTCTGTGTGGGACTCTAAAGACTCGACACTACACTGGAAGTGGGTTTTACCACAGACCGTAAGCGGCACTAGCTGTACGTAACGGTCCCCAGGTAGATGCCGATAAGAAGACGGACGAGGTGAAACCCATCTGAACTCCTACTGAGTCTGCATGTGACAATCTCCGTACAGTCCGGTCTGTTCGTCTGATAACATCGCATGGCGGGCCTAGGGGGCGGTAAACGTCAGTCCCCTAATAGCAATACAAGTCGTGTCGGAGTGAAGCCCAGAAAACCCTGAGATAACACTGGAAACCTACCAGTATATCTCGCTTGCCGTGGCCAGGGACAACTTGTGTAATGGCTCTCCTAGACACAGCGCGATGCCAACCCCCAATACCGGGAGAGACGAATCCTGTCTAACCGTCACTGCCTCCAAGTGCTTCGGGACTGCACCCAACCACTACCTGTTTGCACGACTCCTTTGAGCCGTGGTAGGGTAGTAATCAAAGTACAGTGGGAACACACTTGAGGCGAAGTGACAGTGTCAAGTCAGCGGACTAAGCTGTACTCATGTCACCTGGGAACTGATAACTGACGATAGGTATAATACCAACCCACAGTTCCCGACGAGTCCTGTCCAGTGTACTCGTAACCTAACGAGCACCCGCATACTATCTCAAGCACGACGTACTGACGATTGTGGGACAGACCGCCTCCCGCACTGGGATGAGAAGCGCATACGCTAGTCTACTCCGGATTATCGATGCCCTGTCTCGATAATCCCACGACTAGGGACGTGTGTATAAGGATGTGTTTGTAAATTATCCAGCTCCTACGAGTGTGACTGCCATCACAACGCTGGTAATCAAGCAAAGATCCTAAGGGCTCCACTAATGTGTATAGATGATACAATAAAGAAACACATGTACACATTAAAGCAGAGACAAACCAAGTAGCATACTACCATTTCGAGCAAGATTGTTTATACAACTGTGAATATCCCAAGCTTCCATCAAGTAATATACATACTAGTTTGATACAGTAATGGCCTCTAAGGCATATACACTAAGAATCTCCCACTTGCACTAAGGCCATGTACTGGCGTATCGAAGACCTATCATCTCGATCAGCCGCTCGAATTGAGTCTGGGGTAAGTCCTTTGTGAATGGATCTGCAGTGTTATCTTCTGAAGCAACCCTCCGAACCTCGATCTCCTTGCGATCCACGATCTCCCTGATCAGGTGATACCGCCTCAAGATGTGTCTGGATTTCTGATGGGACCTGGTTTCCTTTGCTAAAGCAATAGCCTCGTTGTTGTCTCAATACAGAGGTATTGGGTCAACCATGGACGGAACCACCTGAAGTTCTTTCAATAACTTCCTTATCCAGACGGCTTCTTTTGCGGCATCAGATGCAGCGATATATTCCGCTTCCATAGTCGAGTCAGCAACGGTTTCCTGTTTGGAACTCTTCCAACACACCGCCCCTCCGTTGAGGGTAAAGACAAAACCCGACATGGACTTGGAATCATCCTTGTCACTCTGGAAGCTGGAGTCAGCAAAGGCCTCAATCTGGAGGTCTTTTCCGCCATACACCAAGAAAACCTCCTTAGTCTTTCTCAGGTACTTGAGAACGTTCTTTACCGCTATCCAGTGTTTCTCCCCAGGGTTTGACTGATACCTGCTTACCACACTCAGTGCATAAGCCACATCTGGCCTGGTACACAACATCGCATACATTATAGAGCCTACCGCAGAAGCGTAGGGTATAATAGACATGCGATCCCTTTCCAAATCAGTCTTGGGAGACATCTCTTTGGAGAGGGTGATCCCGTAACAAGCCGATAGATTACCGCGCTGGGAATCTTCCATACTGAATCTTTTCAGTATGGTGTCGATGTACCTGGACTGCGAAAGTCCTAGTATCCTCTTGGATCTTTCACGATAGATCCGGATCCCCAGAATGTAGGAGGCATCACCCAGTTCTTTCATGGAGAACCAGTGTGACAAGAACCCTTTGACAGATTGTAGCATAGGAATGTCATTTCCTATCAAGAGAATGTCATCCTCGTATAAAATGAGGAATACAACAGTTCTTGCTACAAATCTACTATAGATGCATGGTTCATCTGGATTTTTTTATAAAGCCAAATTCCTTGACCGTCTCATCAAAACAGATGTTCCAACTCCGCGATGCCTGCTTTAGTCCATAGATGGACATAAGCAACTTGCACACCTGTACGCTCCTCCCACTCTGAATGAAACCCTCTGGCTGGTCCATATAGACACACTCCTCTGAATTTCGATTTAGAAAAACGGTCTTTACGTCCATCTGCCAGATCTCATAATCGTGGAAAGCAGCACTGGCAAGAAGGATCCGAATGGATTTCAGCACGGCTACTGGAGAAAAGGTCTCGTCATAGTCCAAACCAGGTCTTTGACGAAAACCCTTTGCAACCAATCTAGCTTTATAGGTCTCAACCTGTCTATCTACACCAATCTTCCTTTTGAAGATCCACTTGCATCCTACGGGTTTTATCCCATCTGGAGCAACGTCCAACGTCCATACTTTGTTGGTGTACATGGACTCCATTTCGGTCCGCATTGCATCCAACCATTTTACCGAGTCAACGCTCTGAATGGCCTGCTGGAAGTTAGTCGGCTCATCACTATCAATGATGCAATCCTCTCTATCCCCGTCTATGAGAAAACCGAATCTCTCGGGCGGATGAGACTGCCTACTACTCCTGCGGAGCGGTGTAGGAATGTCATGTTCTTTTGAACCCTCTGGTTCTACTAAGCTTTCAGTAATAGCTCGTGGTTCTGGAATTTCTTCCAGTTCTATTGCCCTCCCACTTATCTGATTTTCCAAAAATTCAGTTTCCAAGAAGTGGGCATGACGAGAAACATAAATCTTTTGTTCCTCTTCACAATAGGAAAAAATATCCCTTGGAGTTCTTTGGATATCCCACAAACTTGCACTGTACTGAGCGTGCCTCGAGCTTGTCCGCATGCTTCTTTTTGACAAAAGCTGGACATCCCCATGTCTTAATGTGATTAAGATAAGGTCTCTTCCCACACCACATCTGATATGGTGTAGTAGGCACAGTCTTAGTGGGAACTCGGTTCAAAAGGTATGCAGCTGATTCTAGTGCATATCCCTAAAATGATCGCGATAACTCAGCGTTACTCATCATGGAACGTACCATATCCAATAGGGTCCGGTTCCGTCTCTCCGATACACCGTTATGTTGCGGAGTGTATGGAGGAGTAAGCTGAGAGAGAATTCCATTCTCTTTTAAGTAATCCAGAAACTCGGCACTTAAGTATTCACCATCTCGATCAGATCTTAGTGTCTTGATACTTTTGCCTGTTTCTTTTACCACTTCATTCTTATATTCCTGGAATTTTCCAAAGGCTTCGGATTTATGTTTCATTAAGAAGACATAACCGTACTTGAAAAGTCATCCGTAAAAGTAATGAAGTAAGAATAACCGCTTCATGCATGCGTAGACATTGGACCGCACACGTCGCTGTGTACGAGTCCCAAGAGCTCGCTCGCTCTTACTCCGTGTCCAGTGAACGGAGTCTTTGTCATCTTTCCTTTGAGACAGGATTGACAAGTTGCATATGATTGATATTCGAACGGATCCAAATATCCTTCTGTATGCCACTTCGCCAACCTTCTCTCATTGATGTGACCCGGTCTACAATGCCATAAGAAAGCCTGATTAGATTCCGAAGACATTCTTTTGTGTGTATTCTGGACATTGAAAATCTGTGGTTGGTTTAATACGTATATTCCATTGTTTAATGTACCTGACCGAATCAGAACTTGATTAAGGCGAATGTTTACAACATTACTTACAAACGCAAATTCATAACCTTCTTTAGAAACTAAAGATACAGAAATGATATTACAAGTTGCATTTGGTACAAAATAACAATTACACAAAACCAAAACGTGTCCATCTGACAATCCCAGGTGATAGTCCCCCACGGACTCAGCATCCATGCCAGCTCCGTTTGCAACTCTGAGGGTCATATCACCTGCCTTCAAAACCTTACGGTTTCTCAACGCCTGCAAAGAATTACAGATATGAGATCCTGATCCGGTATCCAATACCCAGGAAGTAGAGTTTATTGATAGACAGTTTTCAATAACATACACACCTGAAGCTGAAGCTGCAACTCGCTTCAGATCCTGTGTTCTGGCCATCCAAGCCCCGCAATCTTTCTTCCAGTGTCCACTCTTGTGACAATAAAAGCATTCCTCCTTTCCTACAAGATTTCCCGCTTCCTTTGTTGCTTTTGCTTTTCCCTTCGTATCCACTTTACTAACACCGCCCCTTGGTTTGGCGGGGGTTTTCTTTTTCTTTCCCTTGGCTTTCGCCTTGGACCTAGAAGATGAAGATCTTCCTACAAACAAAGTGGATGTTTCCTTACCTTTCTGTAGGGTGCCCTCTGCACTCCTCAGAATGTTGAGGAGTTCTGAAAGTTCAACTTTCTTTTCTTGCAAGTTGAAATTCAAGATGAACTGGGCGTAAGTGGAAGGAAGGGACTGAAGAATCATGTCCGTATAGAGCTCATTCTCCAATGTGGTCCCAAGGTCCGCGAGCTCCTCAATGAAGCCAATCATCTTAAGCACATGTTCCGCTACTGATGATCCGACGGCCAATCTTGCCGAAAATAACTTCTTCGACACTTCGTACCTTACGATACGAGATTGCTCTCCATACAGTTCTTTTGTAAGGAGAAATATGGATTCGAGGTCCATATTCTCATGCCTCCTCTGATGTTCGTTGTCCATAGAGGCAAGCACGAGGCACTTGGCCTTCGCTCAATCAATCTCCCAAGTCTTACGGATTTCTATATCCGTGACGCTAGAGGTGGGACATGGGACAGGGGGAGCTTTGGTGGTAAGGAGATACCCAACTTGTCGTAAGTGATTGCCATTTTGACATTCCTGAGCCAATCTTTGTAGTTTGGCCCGGTCAGTATGTTTTAATCTAGTAGTAACTTAAGTCCAGTCATGTTGAATGGTTGCTGCAATTAGGGGAGAGAGAAGAAACACTTTAGCATGATGCTCTTGCAAGTTTAGAGTGGTTTTTAATTTGTCTAAACAGGATGGCTCCCACTGTCTCCCGAATCCCTCCTCAAACCAAAAAGGAAGAATTAGTCAGGATCAATCTTACCGTACAATACTTGCTTAACCGTTCAGCCAGGCTAGTATCGGTACTTCGAGAGAGGTTTTCCAATGCTTTCGCGAAGTTCCTTAATTAAATAACCTCTTTTCCCTGGGGCGCAACCCCACTAACAACTTTCTCGACACCTACTAGGTTTATAGCATTGATCGTTAAGCGAGAATTTTCCTGAAGAGTACCATATACTCACAGTAGGATCGGGATGCAAATATCATTGCGTGACAAAACTGAAGGAATCCTACCAGAATCATCACACTCTAAATGGTATGCAGCGCTAGCAAGTTTCAGTTCTTTTGAAACCCCCGATGTGGATTTTTGCCCCATGCTCTTATGACCTTGACTTTGGCCAACAAATCATAAGTCACATGTCAAGTTCTACCCGTCATTTCCAGGTTAATTTGAACCCACCCGCACCTACCCTTGACTTTGGCCAACAAGGCAGTACGACTGTCCCAAACCAGCACATCTATCTATACTGCACATGAATACCCAATAGCTACCAATCACTATGCCTTGACTTTGGCCAACAAACATAGCTTGAATACTATTGACCATCCATGTGAAACGACGGAGGGCTACGAATGGTTTTGGCGAAACCGTGAACGTAGTGAACTTGATATAATCGATGGAACGAGATAGCTTTTAAAAGGAGTGGTTTAAGCTCCGCGTTTAAAAGTTATTTTGAAAAGAAACCGAGTGGTTTTTGAAAGTATTGCAACGACTTTTACTTTGGTTTATTTTTCTTGTATTAGTTCTTTTAATGTGTCCCATCAATTAATCCTACCATTGCAGAAAACAACAAAAATATGACGTACGCTTATGCCATTCGCATTCGCCACGGGGCCCCGTCATCACCTGTTAGGTTACTTAACTAACGACAGAGCGGGGGCTGGGCTAGCGCGGCTGCAAAACATAAGCAACGCCTAAATAATATCATACATAGATATATAGCAATGATAGCCATTTCAGATCACAGATGAATACATTGGATATACTAGGAATCCGCAATTTGTCCGAGCCTGTAACGAAAAGCGGATTACACGGTTGCGATGAATAGCCAATACCCCACCCTAGACCCCAATGGGTGCGGAAAACTACCCGCCAAATATCCGAAGTGGAGCAACCTCCCTCAACGACGTGAGTAGGCCACTCGGCACTTCGAGATACCCGGTAGTTTGTGCACCCCACCATGGGTCTATCCTAGGAGCAAAAACAGTAAAAAGAAATTATACAATGACGGCTACAACCCCGACCCGGTTGTGCGGCCAAAAATAATATTACATCAATTTACATATTACATGAATTGAAAGATAAAAGAAAACTCTCATCTCACAACCCCCGGCTATTCATCCGCGACAATCCAACGAATTCATATACACATACCATCAACATCACAGATCACAGATATGTATAACCCCCACTAATCGACGTATAGCGATTAGTAGACGTTCAGTACATATAAAACATTACAGATATAACCATTAGCGAAAGTCTACAGAAAATTGACCAAAATACGGATTTCTAATCACCCCCAAAACAAACTTTTTCTCTGGAAAATCTGGGCAGAAAAGAAACATCCCAAAAATCCCAAAACACCACCAGAAACAAACTGCAGGAGAAACGATCCACGGCCGAGTCAACCCGGCCACGAATCCGCGGCAGAAGCAAGCTTCTGCCGCGGAACCGCGGCAGATGCAAGCTTCTGCCGCGGAACCGCGGCGAGTTGGTCGGCTCGTGCGATCGTTTTTCTTGCCTGTTTATAGAAAAGCCTGAGCCGATTTTTAAGACATGATTTTTTATTTTTAGAGCAGAAAAAAAATTCGGCAGCAACTAGGGTTTTCCGGGGTGTTTTGCGGTTTTTTCGTTCGGTCGATATACTAAATACTTTGCTAACATGCTAGGGTGTGTTTAGTTAAGCTCTGATACCACTGTATGTCCACGTTACCTCTCCTGGTTCTTTCGGGATTGCGAAAATGGTGAAAAACGATTTTTAGGGTTTGGGTAACATGGACTACAAAAACGGATCTTGGCTAAACTACACACTAGCAACCTAACTAGAGAGTTGTCTACTCGGTTAGGGGTTATACCTCACTTGAACTCCTTCTTCTTGAACTCTTAGTAGTGGTTGGATGGTGCTTTCCTCGTCGCCTTCTTTCGTCAAAGATGGATCCACCTGAGGGTTGCAACCTCAGGCTCCTTTCTCGAACTTTGAGAGAACTAAGGTCTTTGGCTTGCTAGACCTTCAACCTTAGAGTGAGTAGAGAGTGGTTTAGAGTATTTTGTTAGTGTTTATGCCCTAGAAGGCCATTACTGTATCATACTAGTTTGTATATTACTTAATGGAAGCTTGGGATATTCACATGTATATAACAGTCTTGCTAAACATGGTAGTATGCTACTTGGTTTTTCTATCTTAATATGTGAGTGTAAGTATTGATAGAGCTCTTAGGATCTTGCTTGTCTACCAGCGTTGTGATGGCAGTCACACTAGTGGGGGCTGGGTAGTGTACAAGCACATCCTTATTCAGGTCCCTGGTCGTTGGATTATCGAGACAGAGCATCGATACTCCGGAGTAGACTGGTGTGTACGCTTCTCATCCCAGTTGGGGAGATGGTCTGTCCCACAGCCGTCAGTACGTCGTACTGGAGATAGTATACAGGTGCTCGTTAGGTTACGGGTACACCGGACAGGACTCACAGGGAACTGTTGGTTGGTTTGATACCAGTCGTCAGTGAGCAGTTCCCAGGTGACATGAGTACAGCATAGTCCGCAGACTTGACACTGCTACTTCGCCTCGAGTGTGTCCCACTGTTCTTAGATTGCTACCCTACCACGGCTCAAAGGAGTCGTGCAAACAGGTAGCAGTTGGGTGCAGTCCCGAGCACTTGGAGGCAGTGGCGGTTAGACAGGATTCGTCCCTCCCGGTATTGGGAGTAGATATCGTGCTGTGTCAGAGAGCCATTACGCAAAGTCCCTGGCCAGGGCAAGCGAGATTTGCTGGTAGGTTCCAGTAGTTTCTCAGGGTGTAATGGGCTTCCCTCCGACATGACTTATACCGCTATTAGGGGACTGACGCTTGCCGCCCCCCTAGGCCCGATATGCGATACTCTTGGACGAACGGACCGGACTGTATGGAGATTGTCACATCAGACTCAGTAGGAGTTCGGATGGGTTTCCTCATAGGCCTTCTTATCGACAACTACCTGGGGACCGTTACGTACAGCTAGTGCCGCTTGCGGTCTATGGTTAAACCCACTGCCAGCGTAGTAGTCGAGTCTCTAGAGTCCCACACAGAGAGTTTCCTATTCCAGGCGAAACGATATAGAGGTTGCATGGTTTTGCGACAAAGGGTTCGGACGCATACGTGCGTTTACGCGCGTACGACTTTCGGACAGTTTTTACCAGTCGGCTTTGGTTTAAGCCAGTTACTGGTATCCGGTTATTGGATTTTTACATTCTAATGTTTTTCCGTATTTTTGCGGATTGGAGGGGCGTTCTCGTAATTGTACGAGAAGCTTCTAGAAGATGTGACTAAGGAGGTTACTTTGGATAAGATTGTGAGTCATGAGAGTGATTCATCATTATCATTATTGCACCATAAATGATAATGACACATGCTTAATGAATCACCTCTTTTCATTTATGAAGCATGCTTATTCATTTCTATTATTTCATTATTATAAAATAAGAATGCTTCATAATATATTATGATACACTCACTTTCTCATCTCATAATTATAATCATATTCTCTCTCCTCAAGCTCTCATCTTCAAGAGACTAATCCTTAATCCTCATGTGTTGAGATCAAAGGATTAGTTAGACTTAAACATCCATTACCTTCACTCTATATCATCTTTTCTTCTTTGATTAGCAATCAAAGTAGATTAGTTACCTCAAGTTAGAGGTGTAGCTTGGTGTTTTGCTCTCGGGTGGATCGTCTACTACCTAGAGAAGGTCGAGGAGAACAAAGGAGGACACAACGACGAAGGACCGGTTTCATTAGGTATAATCCCTAAACACAATTGATAAGAAACTCTTTGTGTACGGTTATTTATAGTTTAGCTTCGATTTAAGCGGTTAGTCGATGTTCGTTCCTTAAACATGATCGTTTTTTGTAATTTCCGCCTCCCCATAAGTACTGGGGTGTACTACATCGACTTACAGTGGTATCAGAGCCTCGCTAAACAATAAATAACTTGATTGCAAATTTGTACGAATTTTGAACGGAAAAACGAAGCCGGAAAACCCTAAAATATTTCAGTTTCTGTCAAGTTTAAAATGATGTCCTATAATTGTTCAGGGTTGCTCAGAAAGCTAGAAAAGAGTCCAGGAGAACACCCATGAAATTCGAGCCCATGACTCGGCTAAAGCGCCGCGGAAGGGCGGCGGATCCCACCGATCCGCCGCGGTTCCGCGGCCGAGTTGCCGAGTCATGGACTCATCTTTCATGTGTGGGTCCTCTCTGGTATTTGGGGTTTTCTGGAATATTTTAATTTTGCTCAGGTTTCCAGTATACAGAGCAGATTTTGGAGCAATATTAAAGATGTTTAATCGATCGAAATTGTACAGTATTTGCATATTGGATTATATCTGTGATTGTTTAATGTGTTCGTAAACCTCCCCTAACTGCTAGTATGTCGGTTGGCAGGGGGTTGCACATTTCTGAAATGGTTATATCTGTTTGTGCATATAAACTGTATTGGACTGTTGTGGTGTTTAGCCGGGGTTTAGCAATGGGTTATTGTTTAATTCATTTGTTGTAAATGTAATTTGTTGTAATAATATTTTGCGGGACACATCCAGGTTGCGGTTGTAGCCACCGTTGTATTATTTCATTTTACTGTTTTTGCTCCTTGGACTGACCCAAGGTGGGGTACACAAACTGCCGGGCGGGTAGTTTGCCGTACCCGTAGGGGTCGAGGGTGGGGTAACGGCTATTCATCACAACTGTGTAATCTGTCTTTTCTTGCAGGCTCAAAAGAAATACAGATTGCTTGCAAATCCAATATTGTTTATCTGTGTTCTGGAATGAATATCATTGCGTCAGACGAATGTAAAATATCTATATATATTGTAGCTATTTAGACGTCACTTATGTTTTACACCCGCGCTAGCCCAGCCCCCGCTCTGTCGTTAGTTAAGTAACCTAACGGGTGATGACGGGACCCCGAGGCGAATGCGGATGGCATAAGAGGACGTTGTATTTTCGTTGTTTTCTGCAATGATAGGTTAATGATGGGACGCATTATCTATAATGCAAAGAAAATAAACCAAAGTTTTAATCGTTGGAACAATTTAAAAGAAACCACTCGGTTAATTTTAAAACAGATATTTTTAAACGCGGAGCTTTAACCACTCCTTTTAAAAGCTATCAGGTTCCTTCGGTTATATCAAGTTCACTACGTTCACGGTTTCGCCAAAACCAGTCGTAGCCCTCCGTCATTTCATTTGGGTATTCAGTAGTATTCAAGCTATGCATTTTGGCCAAAGTCAAGGCATAGTGTTTGGTAGCTGCTGGGTTTTCATTTGTTGCATAAGATAGATGAGTTGTTTTGGGACAGTCGTATTACCATTTGACCAAAGTCAGGGGTATATACGGATGGGTTCAAATTGACAAGATAATGACGGGTAGAACTAGACATGTGACTTATGACATTTTGACCAAAGCCAAGGTCGTAAGAGCATGGGGCAAAAACTTATATCGGGAATTTCTAAAGAAACTGAAATTTGCAAAGAGATGCATACCATTTTGAGTTTGATGAATGTTGGTAGCATTCATACAACATTATCAGACGATGATATTTGGATCCCGATCCTACTGTGAGTATATGCTACTTATCAGGATATTCGTCACTTAACGATCAATGCTATAAACCTAGTAGGTGTCCAGAAAAGTGTCAGCGGGGTTACGCCCCCAGAGAAAAGAGGTTATTTAATTAAGGAACTTCGCGAAAGCGTTGGAAAACCTCCCTCGAAGTATCGACACCGGCCTGGCTGAACGGTTAAGCAAGTATTGTACGGTGAGAATAGTCTTGACTAATTCTTCTTTTATCGTTTGAGGAAGGATTCGAGAAACAGTGGGAGCCATCCAGTTTAGATAAACTAAAAACCACTCTAAACTTGCAAGAGCATCATGCTAAAGAGTTTTCTTCTCTCTCTCCTAATTGCAGCGACCCTGAAAATGACTGGACTTAAGTTACTTTTAGAGAAAAATATACTGACGGGGCCAAACTATAAAGATTGGCTGCGGAATGTCAAAATGGCTTTGACCTATGACAAACTGGGGTACGTACTCACCGTTACGGCACCTGCTGTCCCTGGTCCCAAATCCAGCAGTGCGGATAAGGAAATCCGCAAAACCTGGGATTTAGATTGCGCGAGAGCCAAGTGCATCGTGCTTGCCTCGATGAACAATGAACATCAGAGGAGGCACGAGGATATGTCCCTAGATGGCATATTTCTCCATACAAAGGAACTTTATGGAGAGCAATCTCGTATAGCAAGATACGAGACCTCTAAGAACTTGTTTCGAGCGAGGTTGGCTGTCGGGTCATCGGTAGGTGAACATGTCCTAAAGATGATCGGCTAAATAGAAGAGCTCGCAGACCTTGGGACGACTTTGGATAATGAGCTCTATACAGACCTTATTCTCCAGTCCCTTCCTCCCACCTACGCCCAGTTTATCCTCAACTTCAATCTTCAAGGAAAAGAAGTTGAACTTGCGGAACTCCTGAACATGTTAAGGAGTGCAGAGGGCACCTTGCAGAAGGCAAGGGAAACACCCGCTATGTTTGTTGGCGGTGCATCTTCTTCCGGGTCCAAGGCTAGGGCCAAAGGAAGGAAGAAGAAGGCCGCACCCAAACCTAGAGGAGGTGTTAGTAAGGTGAGAGGGAAGGGAAAGAAAAAGACTGCAGTACCGATAGTTGGCCAGGATGAGTGCTTCCATTGTCACAGGAAAGGGCACTGGAAGAAGGATTGCAAGGCGTGGAACGCCAAGAACCAGGAACCGAAGCAAGCTGTGGCTTCGACTTCAGGTGTGTTTGTAATTGAGAATTGTCTATCGATCAACTCTACTTCCTGGGTATTGGATACCGGATCAGGATCTCATATTTGCAATTCATTGCAGGCACTGAGAAACCGTAGAGTGCTGAAGGAAGGTGATATGATCCTCAGGGTTGCTAATGGAGCTAGCGTGGGAGCTGCGTCCGTCGGGGATTATCACCTAGGATTGACGAGTGGACACATTTTGGTTTTACATAACTGTTATTTTGTACCCAGCTTAACGTGTAATATCATATCAGTTTCCTTGTTATCAAATAAAGGTTATGATTTCACGTTTGTAAGAGATGTTGTCAACATCCACCTTAATCATGGTTTGATTGGGTCCGGTACTCTAAATAACGGCATATATGTTTTAAACCAACTCCAAATTTTCAATGTCCAGAACTCACTAAAAAGAAAGTCTCCAGATTTAAATAAAGCTTTCTTATGGCATTGTAGACTGGGTCACATCAATGAGAGAAGGTTGACTAAGTTGCATAGAGAAGGATATTTGGACTTGTTCGAATATCAATCTTATGACACTTGTCAATCTTGTCTCAAAGGAAAGATGACAAATACTCCATTCACTGGACAAGGAGTAAGAGCGAGCGAGCTCTTAGGACTCATACACAGCGATGTATGCGGTCCAATGTCTACACATGCGAGAGGTGGTTATTCCTACTTCATTACTTTCACGGATGATTACTCAAGATACGGATTCATTTATCTGATGAAACATAAATCCGAGGCTTTTGAGAAATTCCAGGAGTATAAGAATGAAGTGGAAAACCAAACCGGCAAAAGTATCAAGACACTTAGATCTGATCGAGGTGGTGAATACTTGAGTGCCGAGTTCCTAGGTTACCTAAAAGAGAAAGGAATTCTCTCTCAGCTTACTCCTCCGTACACTCCACAGCATAACGGTGTATCGGAGAGACGGAATCGAACCCTATTGGATATGGTACGATCCATGATGAGTAATACTGAGTTACCGCGATCTTTCTGGGGTTATGCGCTAGAATCAGCGGCATATTTTCTGAACAGGGCTCCTACCAAGACTGTGCCTACCACTCCATATCAGATGTGGATTGGGAAGAAACCCCATCTTCAGCATATGAAGATTTGGGGATGTCCAGCTTTTGTTAAGAAGCAGCATGTGGACAAGCTCGAGGCACGATCAGTAAAATGTATGTTTGTGGGATATCCAAAGAACTCCAAGGGATATTATTTCTATTACGCAGAGGAACAAAAGGTTTTTGTTTCTCGTAATGCCCATTTTCTGGAAAATCAGTTTTTAGAAAAGGAAATAAGTGGGAGCGAAATAGAACTGGAAGAAATTCCAGAACCACAAACTGCTACTGAAAGTATGGTAGAACCAGAGGTTCAAGAAGAACAGAACATTCCAGCACCCCTCCGCCGAAGTAGTAGGCCGTCTCATCCGCCTGAGAGATACTACGGTTTTCTCATAGATGGGGATAGAGAGTATTGCATCATAGATGATGATGAACCTACTGACTTCCAGCAGGCCATCCAGAGCGGCGACTCGGTATGATGGCTAGATGAAATGCGGACCGAGATGGAGTCCATGTACACCAACAAAGTATGGACTTTGGACTTTGCTCCAGATGGGGTAAAACCCATAGGATGCAAATGGATCTTCAAGAAAAAGATTGGTGTAGATGGACAGGTGGAAACCTATAAGGCTAGACTTGTTGCAAAGGGTTTTCGTCGAAGACCTGGTTTGGACTATGACGAAACTTTTTCTCCAGTGGCTATGCTCAAATCCATTCGGGTCCTTCTTGCTATTGCTGCCTTCCATGATTATGAAATCTGGCAGATGGACGTAAAGACGGCTTTTCTAAATGGAAATTTAGAAGAGAGCGTCTATATGGATCAGCCAGAGGGTTTCAATCAAAGTGGGAGCAGCGGGAAAGTATGCAAGCTGCTTAAGTCTATTTATGGACTAAAGCAGGCATCGCGGAGTTGGAACATCTGTTTTGATGAGACAGTCAAAGAATATGACTTTATCAAAAATCCAGATGAGCCGTGCATATATAGTAAAGTTGTAGCCATAAGTGTCGTATTCCTCGTCTTGTACGTGGATGACATTCTATTGATAGGAAATGACATTCCTATGCTACAATCTTTCAAAGGATTCTTGTCACACAGGTTCTCCATGAAAGACCTGGGTGATGCCTCTTACATTCTGGGGATCCGGATCTATCGTGATAGATCCAAGAGGATGTTGGGACTTTCGCAGTCCAGGTATATCGACACTGTACTGAAAAGATTCAGTATGGAAGATTCTAAGCACGGTAATCTACCGGCTTGTCACGGAATCACCCTCTCCAAAGAGATGTCTCCCAAGACTGATTTGGAAAGGGAACGCATGTCTATTATACCCTACGCTTCTGCGGTAGGCTCTATAATGTATGCGATGTTGTGTACCAGACCAGATGTAGCTTACGCACTGAGCGTGGTAAGCCGGTATCAGTAAGACCCAGGGGAGAAACACTAGATAGCAGTAAAGAACATTCTCAATTACCTGAGGAGGACTAAGGAGATGTTCTTAGTTTACGGCGGAAAAGACCTCAGGTTGGAGGCCTTTGCTGATTCCGGCTTCCAGAGTGATAAGGACGATTCCAACTCTATGTCGGGTTATGTCTTTACCCACAATGGAGGGGCGGTGTGCTGGAAGAGCTCCAAGCAGGACACTGTTGCTGACTCGACGATGGAAGCGGAGTATATAGCTGCTTGCGATGCCGCAAAAGAAGCAGTCTGGATGAAGAAGTTCCTAACAGAACTTCAGGTTGTTCCTACCATAGTTGATCCAATACCTCTGTATTGCGACAACAACGGAGCTATAGCTTTAGCAAAGGAACCAAGGTCCCATCAGAAGTCCAGACACATCTTGAGGCGGTATCACCTGATCAGGGAGATCATTGATCGTCAGGAGATCGAGGTTCGGAGAGTTGCTTCAGAAGAGAACATTACTGATCCATTCATGAAGGCCCTTCCTCAGATTCAGTTCTAGAGGCTGCTCGAGATCATTGGTCTACGATATGCCAGTACATGGCCCTAGTGCAAGTGGGAGATTGTTAGTGTTTATAACCTAGAAGGCCATTACTGTATCATACTAGTTTGTATATTACTTAATGGAAGCTTGGGATATTCACATGTATATAACAGTCTTGCTAAACATGGTAGTATGCTACTTGGTTTTTCTATCTTAATATGTGAGTGTACGTATTGATAGAGCTCTTAGGATCTTGCTTGTCTACCAGCGTTGTGATGGCAGTCACACTAGTGGGGGCTGGGTAGTCTACAAGCACATCCTTATTCAGGTCCCTGGTCGTTGGATTATCGAGACAGAGCATCGATACTCCGGAGTAGACTGGTGTGTACGCTTCTCATCCCAGTTGGGGAGATGGTCTGTCCCACAGCCGTCAGTACGTCGTACTGGAGATAGTATACAGGTGCTCGTTAGGTTACGGGTACACCGGACAGGACTCACAGGGAACTGTTGGTTGGTTTGATACCAGTCGTCAGTGAGCAGTTCCCAGGTGACATGAGTACAGCATAGTCCGCAGACTTGACACTGCTACTTCGCCTCGAGTGTGTCCCACTGTTCTTAGATTGCTACCCTACCACGGCTCAAAGGAGTCGTGCAAACAGGTAGCAGTTGGGTGCAGTCCCGAGCACTTGGAGGCAGTGGCGGTTAGACAGGATTCGTCCCTCCCGGTATTGGGAGTAGATATCGTGCTGTGTCAGAGAGCCATTACGCAAAGTCCCTGGCCAGGGCAAGCGAGATTTGCTGGTAGGTTCCAGTAGTTTCTCAGGGTGTAATGGGCTTCCCTCCGACACGACTTATACCGCTATTAGGGGACTGACACTTGCCGCCCCCCTAGGCCCGATATGCGATAGTCTTGGACGAACGGACCGGACTGTATGGAGATTGTCACATCAGACTCAGTAGGAGTTCGGATGGGTTTCCTCATCGGCCTTCTTATCGACAACTACCTGGGGACCGTTATGTACAGCTAGTGCCGCTTGCGGTCTGTGGTTAAACCCACTGCCAGCGTAGTAGTCGAGTATCTAGAGTCCCACATAGAGAGTTTCCTATTCCAGGCGAAACGATATAGAGGTTGCATGGTTTTGCGACAAAGGGTTCGGACGCATACGTGCGTTAACGCGCGTACGACTTTCGGACAGTTTTTACCAGTCGGCTTTGGTTTAAGCCAGTTACTGGTATCCGGTTATTGGATTTTTACAGTCTAAAGTTTTTCCGTATTTTTGCGGATTGGAGGGGCGTTCTCGTAATTGTACGAGAAGCTTCTAGAAGATGTGACTAAGGAGGTTACTTTGGATAAGATTGTGAGTCATGAGAGTGATTCATCATTATCATTATTGCACCATAAATGATAATGACACATGCTTAATGAATCACCTCTTTTCATTTATGAAGCATGCTTATTCATTTCTATTATTTCATTATTCTAAAATAAGAATGCTTCATAATATATTATGATACACTCACTTTCTCATCTCATAATTATAATCATATTCTCTCTCCTCAAGCTCTCATCTTCAAGAGACTAATCCTTAATCCTCATGTGTTGAGATCAAAGGATTAGTTAGACTTAAACATCCATTACCTTCACTCTATATCATCCTTTCTTCTTTGATTAGCAATCAAAGTAGATTAGTTACCTCAAGTTAGAGGTGTAGCTTGGTGTTTTGCTCTCGGGTGGATCGTCTACTACCTAGAGAAGGTCGAGGAGAACAAAGGAGGACACAAAGACGAAGGACCGGTTTCATTAGGTATAATCCCTAAACACAATTGATAAGAAACTCTTTGTGTACGGTTATTTATAGTTTAGCTTCGATTTAAGCGGTTAGTCGATGTTCGTTCCTTAAACATGATCGTTTTTTGTAATTTCCGCCTCCCCACAAGTACTGGGGTGTACTACATCGACTTACATATTTTATCTCAAGGAGAGGTTTCTCAACACATGAGAATGGATCTCCTTGAACTAGAGGAGGAAGAAGAAGAAAAGAGGAGAGAGAATGGTTATGATAGAATGAAATGGTTTTTCTACAACCATAACATAATAAGTGAATTATCTAATAATAATATTAATCCAAAAATGAAAAAGGTGATGGATGGTTTGATGAGACCATTATCATATCACATTAAATGTTTTTTGCAAAGATCAAAGAGCATCTTTGATGTGTAATGATGATGGTGAAAGTTTCAACCAAGGTCAACAAGTCAACCTTGGTCAACAAGTCAACAAACCCAACCATGACACAATTTCATTTAATTAATATTATTAATTGATATATCACATATTCATTAAGGTTTGGAAAAAGACGACTGTCTACTGTGCATACGCACCCATTCCAAAACACTAATGAAAAACCTCTTCCTCCGCCTCAAACAACTGTGCATACACACCCGCATTCGTGTTCCGAGGAACATGAATACAATGAGATAAAACTAACCCCAAAACATATACTAGGATCCGGCTCAAACCAGAGCCCGTTAGTAATGACTGTCTGGACACCAAACGTGCACAAGTGCGCGGATGTGAACGAACCCTGTCGCAAAACCATTCGACCTCTACTCTGTTTTGCCCAAAGGCGAATAACCCTCTGTGTGGGACTCTAAAGACTCGACACTACGCTGGCAGTGGGTTTAACCATAGGCCGCAAGCGGCACTAGCTGTACGTAACGGTCCCCAGGTAGATGCCGATAAGAAGACGGACGAGGTGAAACCCATCTGAACTCCTACTGAATCTGCATGTGACAATCTCCGTACAGTCCGGTCTGTTCGTCTGATAACATCGCATGGCGGGCCTAGGGGCGGTAAACGTCAGTCCCCTAATAGCGGTACAAGTCGTGTCGGAGTGAAGCCTAGAACACCCTGAGATAACACTGGAAACCTACCAGTATATCTCGCTTGCCCTGGCCAGGGACTACTTGTGTAATGGCTCTCCTAGACACAGCGCGATGCCAACCCCCAATACCGGGAGAGATGAATCCTGTCTAACCGTCACTGCTTCCAAGTGCTTCGGGACTGCACCCAACTACTACCTGTTTGCACGACTCCTTTGAGCCGTGGTAGGATAGTAATCAAAGTACAGTGGGAACACACTTGAGGCGAAGTGACAGTGTCAAGTCAGCGGACTAAGCTGTACTCATGTCACCTGGAAACTGATAACTGACGATAGGTATAATACCAACCCACAGTTCCCGATGAGTCCTGTCCAGTGTACTCGTAACCTAACGAGCACCCGCATACTATCTCAAGCACGACGTACTGACGACTGTGAGACGGACCGCCTCCCGCACTGGGATGAGAAGCGCATACGCTAGTCTACTCCGGATTATCGATGCCCTGTCTCGATTATCCCACGACTAGGGATGTATGTATAAAGATGTGCTTATAGATTACCCAGCTCCCACGAGTGTGACTGCCTTCACAATGCTGGTAATCAAGCAAAGATCCTAAAGGCTCCACTAATGCGTATAGATGATACAATAAAGAAACACATGTACACATTAAAGCAGAGACAAACCAAGTAGCATACTACCATTTCGAGCAAGATTGTCTATACAACTGTGAATATCCCTAGCTTCCATCAAGTAATATACATACTAGTATGATACAGTAATGGCCTCTAGGGCATATACACTAACATGTTATGTAGAACTGGAAGGAGTTCCAGCTATACAAACTACAGCAGATGATTCGGTAGAAGCAAAAGATTCAATAGTAACCAACGAACCTCAGCCACTCCGCCGATCTAGTAGGGTTCCTCACCCACCTGAGAGATACTTCGGTTTCTCTATGACAGTGGGAGCGAGGATTGCATCATGAGATGATGACCCAACTAGTTTCGAGCTGGCCATCTGGAGTGGGACTCTGTAAGAATGGCTGGATGCTTATCGATCTGAGATGGAATCCTTATACACCAACAAAGTATGGACTTTGGTTGCTTTATCTGAAGGGTTAAATCCCCATCAGGAGCAAGTATATCTTGAGAAGATTATTTGGTGTACATGGAAAAGTTGAGACTTTCAAAGCTATGCTTAAGTCCATCCAGATCCTATTTGCCACGGCTACATACGATGACTACGATATCTGGTGGTTCGGTTTCATGACTGCTTTTCTAAATGTTGATTTGGAAGAGAGCATCTATAAGTACACAGCCAGAGGGCTTCGTAGACAGTGGGAGCAGCGGAAACGTGGGCAAGATGTTTTATGTTGATAAAGCAGGCATCGCAGAGTTGGAACATCTGTTTTGATGTGGTAGTCAAAGAGTTTGACTTCATCAAAATGGTAGATGGACCTTGTATATACAAAAAGGTAATAGGCAGTATGGTGGTGATCCTCGTAGAGTACGTGGATGACATACTCTTAATAGGGAAGGAGTTTCCTATGCTACTCTCGGTCAATCTCCGCTTATCACAAGGATTCTCCATCTAGGATCATAGTGATACCTCCTGAATCCTGCATTTAGGATCTATGAGATGAATCTAATTGGATGTTAGGATACTCACTAGTTGTAGTGAGATGGTATCAATCGATCCTGGGGAGAATCACTGGAAAGCTTCCAGGGTGATAAGGACGACTGAATGTCAGTCGTAGGCATTGTCTTTACCCTCAGTGCAGGGACGGTATGCTGGAAGAGTTCCAAGCTAGATACCGTGACTTACTAGACGATTAAAGGCAAGATTCATCGTTACCAAGGATGCTACCAAAGAGGCAGTCTGGATATATAAGTTCATGAGATGAACTTTGTTCCTACCATTGTGTGACAATGGAGTTGTGGCTTTTTACTAAGGAACCCCCGTCCCATCAGAAATCCAGATATAATTCTTAGGCAGTATCACCTGATCATGGAGATGGTTGATCTCCAGGGAGATCGAGGTTAGGAGAGTAGACACAGAGGACAACAACGCGGATCCACTTATAAAGGCCTTCTTCCCAGTAGAGACTTTTATGGGATGGTTGAGTATGAGATACTTCAACCACAGCTAATTGTTGGGTATGTGATACCACAACAGATGGCCCTAGTGCAAGTGGAAGATTGTTAGTTATATGTATGACTTAGAGGCCATTACTGTACATACGATGTGTATTGTAATGGATGCTTGGACATATATAGGGAGGACTTTCTTGCTCGACATGATAGTACGCTATCTGGTTGTACTTTATCTTAACATGTGCTCTGATTGTCTCTATGTTACATGTTGTTAAAGACCTTAGGATATGTACTCGACTACTGGGACTATGATGAGATCATACTAGTGGGGCCGCGGTAGTCGATGAGTAAATCCTATAACTGTTCCTAGTCGAGGGTATATCGAGACAGGGCATCGATACACCACAGTAGACTAGCGTATATGCATCTTGACCCATATGATGGGCGATGGATGATCCCATATCCATCGGTGTTTGACATCAAGGTTGGTGTACGGGTGCTCAGTAGAGACTGGGTACACTGGACGGACTCGCCGAGAACTCCCAGATGGTATTATACCTCACGTCAGATGGCAGTTCTCCGGTGACACTGGTACAGAGTACTCTGTTGACCCGAGATCGTCATAGATTCTTGTGTGATTCCCACTGTTCTTTGATTTCCATCATACCACGTCCAAGAGGGCGTGCTAAAAGGTGGCTTTTGGGTACATCTCTCCCGGTATAGAAAGTTGATGTTGTGCTGTGTTCGATTGGCTTTAACCGGAAATCCCTGGCCAGGGTTGTTGAGATTTACTGGTAAGTGTTATCTGTAGTTTCTCGAACTGTTATAGACCTCAAATCGACACGACTTATCGAGCTATTGTGGTTTGACGTTTACCACCCCTAGGCGAGATATGCGACATATCAGACGACGAGACCGGACTGTACGGGAGTGTTACTGATTGGATTCACAGGAGAATGTGCAGGCTTGCTTGTTGATCTTCTGAGCGCTCAATACCTGGGTGGCTGTTACGTTTAGCTGACCGCTTGCAGCTTGTCGGTGTTTGATATGATCATCACCTACTGCCGGCGTATTGACGATTCTTTAGAGTCCTACACAGAGGTTTCTTGGCTCAGGCAAAACGAATTAGGAGCACATATGTGATATGTGCGAGACCGAGGATAATACGATATGAGATACCGTATTCTATTCTCGCGATATTTGATATCAGCCGGGTCATCGGATCAAGTGTTGATTCGATAAATCGGTACGGATAAATATTAGTCGGTTATATGTGATATAGCCGGATTGTCAGATCAAGTGTTGATTCTATAATTTAATGTATAATAATATATATGATATATTAAATTACATTAACAAATATTAGCTCACTAAAAGATTCTTTTTCTCACTCGGGTAATACATTGATATATATGCGATATATGTTAATTGTATTATTTTCTTTTGTTACAATAAATATTACATATGTGATATATAATATTGTAACATGATATGATAACTAATGCAACATGTTTAGTAGAGATTAAACAAGATTAGGGTTTGATTTGGGTTAATCCTTTCTAGATGTTTCTAGAAGGTTTTCTTTTGTTTTGGAAAAGATATTTTCAAGTGACTCATTCTTAACCTAACCCAAAACCCTAGCCTTGGTTAATTCTCTACAATGGTTTAGTCAACCATGGTTGCATTATTGATCATCTTCATCCTTTCATTATTCATCACAAAAGGAAGCTAATTATTCATTCATCTTCTTCCTTCTTTCTTTTCATGAAAAAGCTTTCTAGTTTTTTTCTAAGTGATGAAAAATGAGTGAGAATAAGAAAATAAAAGAGAGCAAAAATCCTACTTCATCATTCTCATCTACCCTTGCCCTTTAGATGAGAGTGTTCACTTCATTTAGAGAGTGTTAGCTTGTGTTAATGAAACTTCAAGGTAGATCATCTATGTTATCGAAGATCGGAAGCAAGACTGCATCTTTCTCTTCTTGGAGCCTCTCGAGAGTCCGGAACACGATGATCGCAGCGAAGGGACCTCAACACGGAGCTTAAGAAGTAAAGGACCGGATCTACAAAGGTTGTAATCCCTCTCACTTAGTGTTAAAGTGTTTAACATGTTTGTTTTTGCCTAAACTCTAGTTTAAAGATCCGGCTTCAGGTTGTTCGGCACGGCTAATTTTTAAATCGGGCATGGTTGATGCCTAGTAGACCCTTGTGCGCGTGCCCAGCAACCCAATAATGATATTGCCATTTGTCATGATAACAACCATCATATTATACACAATTATTATTACTTGTTATCATAATTTTTTGGATTGTGAGAGCTTGGATGGCAAAAGACTTGCTCATTCTTTCATTTCATTTCTCTCTCTTGCTAAAGCTCTCTTCCTCTTCCTCTTGCTCTCTCTCTAGCTCAAGGCAACTCCCTCTCATGAGTTGAGAAACATTTCCTTAGAGATAAAAAAAACGCATATCACTTCTCTACTCATCCTAGTTCACAAGTTTTGGCAAACCAAGTGTTCTAGTTTCTTCAAGTTTGAAGTAGAAGCCAAAAGGTAGAAGCTTTCGGGTGGATCCATCTTCGGTGCGAGGAGACGACAAGGTGAGGCCGATCCGTACACCGCAAAGAGTTGAAGACGAAGGAGTTCAAGAAAGGTATAACCCCCTAACCGAGTAAGTAAAACTCTTAGTTAGGATTGTTAGATGGTTGTTTAACAAAGATCCGTATTATGAGTCCATGTTACCACCCTTAGAAAAATTGTTTTTCACCATTTCCGCAACCCCGTAAGTACCGGGGAAGGGTAGCATGGACTTACAATATATTGCTACCTGAGGCACTGACACGGGCACATGGGTTTACACTTGGGTTAGACTTTTACCCTAGCCATTGTTATAGGCTGCTGGTTATATATTCGAGGATATATTATGATTGTTGACCTAGGATTGCGTTGTTCATGCGATTTCTGTTCGTAGATGTTTTTATACTCAAGAGTTGGCAACTCACCCCCGTTGTGCCACTGTTCTTGCAGGTTTTGTCGTACAGGTTTCATTACGGTTTTGCTGGCACTGCTTCTTTCGTGTGACTTGCTAGTAGGTGGGTTTATTGGTATCGTACCCATCATATTACTTTGTATAATATTATTCAGTTGTATCTAGTAAATTCCATCAACCAAACATGTATTTGTTTTGAGATAGAGACCAGTGATGTTATTCTTTCGACCTTAGAGTCGCGCGTTATATTTCTGTGGATTTCTTGTTGTTTTGAGTTTCCTTTAGAGTTTTGATCCTCGCCCTTGGTGTTGTATATTATATTGCTTGTGTGGTTGTGACCGTCGATTGACGAAGAGCTAGCTCCCGCTTGGGGATGCCTTTTTATTGATTTCGTATACTATTCATGTTGTATCCCGTTTGGGGGCCAGTATTTACAATGGAGACTCTGCCGAAATTTTCAGGAAATATTTGATGTTTTTAAAAATGCATAATTCGGCTTATGCTATTAAAACTACTTGATTTAAATTGGTTTCCCTTCACTCTACTACTTCTCTTGGGTTGGATTTTTGGGTTTTCGGTTTACTTAGATTACGTACGCCTCGAGACGTTTCGTAGTTTAAGTGCCAGTCATGTTCCGTACTTTCGGGACGTGACATAACTGCAACAAGTTAATATAAATATCATGCGGTTCTTAGTTTCTCCAATTCTAAATAACATCAAGTAAAGGTAAACAATGTAGTTATAACCAGATATATGTGAAAACATAAGGGTATAGGAAGGTATATGTATCTACCTATAAGTAATGATGTAGTATACCCCCTGGGTATAAGTGAAATATATGCACGATATACCTGTAGCTATGTCATAAAGTGTGTATGTACCTATCACTAATGGTACAATACTCTGTAGGTATACAGGTATCTAACATATAAGTATATGAAGGCATATGTGTAAGAATGTAAGTATACAGGTATGCTAAATGTCATATACGATAAGAAATATGTAGCGTTTTGAAAATCGTTTCGGTGAAATTTCGAAAAAACGGTAAAATAAGGGGGTTTTCTGTAAAAAGTCAAAATTCAAATATCTTTATTATAAAATTAAATATTCATATTCTAGCTATGTAATTGCTAGTATTTGGTGTTTATTGAGCAACTGATGAAATTTCAATTTTTCTGAAAAAAAATTTATTTTATTATTATTTTAAGCCGTCACTAATACATTTAATTAGGGAAAATTACAAATTGGAATGAATTGAAACAAATTTTGTGCATCATAAAACATTAAATAAAATTTTATCATGTGGTTTTTGAAATTAAATCGTTTGCTAAAACGGTTTAGAAAATATCGAAGAAAAAGGCTTTTTTCGGTGAAATTAGTGTTAATGGGAATTGAGGTAATACATTCATCTTTTTCCCTAACCCACACACCCACACCTCATCCTCTCTCCCCTTCCCCATAGGGCCGGCCCCACCTTGACAGCTCCCCCCCTCTCTCACTCCAATTGCCTCACCTTTCAAAAGAAAAGAAAAGAAAAGAAAAAGGAAAATGAAAGAAAGTCAAAAGGGAGTGTAGACTTTGTCTTTTTCTCCCCATTTTTCTTCACCTCCCTCTCTCTCCTCCCCCCCCCCCAACTCCCTTGCTGGCCGAAAATCCCTGCACCAACAGCCCTCTTTCTCCCCCCCATTGTTCCATCTCTTTTGCTTCAAAAAATTCATCAAATACCCATCAAAAAAATCCCAAAATCTAAATCTAGTTCTTACCCATTTTAGTGTAGCCTTAGATGCATGGATCTTGGTACAAGGTTTTCATTTTGGAGGTCTAGATTTCATGTTTGATCATGGATTTGTAAGGTATAAATTTTGTGCCCCATGGTTGTTTGTTGATTAGTTGCATATATGATTTTGTTTATAAGTGTTAAATTGGTTGTTGTGGTTTGTATGATGAAAATTCAAGAGAAGAACTTGAATCCAAGTTACGGTTTTGTGAAATTGGTGTATGGTTGTGTAATGTATTTAAGCTCTTATGACATGTTAAAACAAGTTAGTAGCTAGTTGTTAATTGTTAGTTTAAAAATTGTGATAATTACACTAATTCGGTTAACTAGGTTTTGGGAATTTAATTAATCAATTGGGATAAAAATCTAATTAGGGTATCCATGGTATTATTAACATTTTAAATTTTATTTTAATATTTTAGATCATGCAAATCCAAACTAAATTGTTGTTTATGCATTTTTGCTAAAATGGTTGAAATTTGGGTAAAATTGCAAACTAGTTTTTTTGAACGTATATAGTTTGATGAGATTAAATTGTGGTTATGGGTTATATGACTTATTTAAGTTATTTAATAAGTATTATAGCCGCTAGAATTGTTTAAATATCGAGTTTTGTACTAAAACGGGAAATTTTGCTTCCTAGTTTTTCGGAAAAGCGGCTTTTAAAGTGAATTTGGGGTTTTTGTGAGTTTTAACCTATTTTATATTAAAATTAGTGTTCATGAATGTGCAAATGAGTGTATTTGGGTTTTTCTCGATTGTCTGGCGTTTGTACGCCGATGTTGAGGATTTTTTGGTTGATTTGTGGAAGCAACCATAGGTTTTGACCTATGTGGGATTCGTGTGTCGTTTTGGTCATGAGTCGGATTTTAATGCGATACGGTGCGTTATGATATGTAGGTACCCCCATGTGGACTTCGAGACGACAAGCAAGCGCGTGGCGACGTCGGCACCGGTGAGCGAGGACCAGGTGAGTAGATTTATATCTACGGGGAGAAGTCGGGTGGATGGCGTATAGCACCCCCGCAGTCCGTGGTGGTGTATACGGATGCGTATACACACCAACAATTATTATATGTTATTTGGGATTAATAACGATGTTTAGGATGGATATTGGTGTGTTGGATTATTTTAATGTGCGAACCCTAGGGTAGTGTTGCACTACACATACATACTTGCATACATTCCTATTTATATGTGCTCATGGGATTCTTTATAGTTATGTGTTCACATGGGTATGGGACTATGTGTTCACATACGGATTTGAGGATGATACTTGGGATTTAGCTGAGTCGATGAGATTTGTTTTGTGGTTGTGATATCCGTGATATGGCAGGATTCGTACTTGAGGTACATCCTAGTGTTATAGCGGATCTTGGGGCGGCGATACGGGTGAATAGTGTTATAAATAAAATGGTCGACATGTGATCGTGATATGAGGCATGATATGATAGGATATTGATATTAGGCCGTATCGGGCGATGTATACCCCTTGATGATGATATGTGCTGACGATATCGGTTTGTACCAGATTGTCGATCAGTAGTCAGATCATGAGAATATTGAGGATATTAGTATTGTACTAGACATAGGTCAGTACCCTAGACTATGATCTTGGATAAAGAGGATACCAGAGGAATAGTGTGAGGAATATGATATTGACCCGTACCCAGAGTTGGGGATACCGTACGACGGATTTACGTACGAGCTATATCTTGATGATTGATCCGCACTCTTGACTTGGGATGTCTGATTATAGATATGGTATCGGATATGATATTATTGAGGCGGGATCACCGACTACTATATATACAGGTATGTATATGGATCGACTCAGATGTTAGGCGGTTTCCTTACCTGTAGTCTAGCTGTTAGCTTAGCCCTTTAGTTTAGTTTAGTTGTTAGATTAGATTCGATTCTTACCTATTTCAAAAACTAACGAATCTTGGGCATTTTAAAAGACAGCCCAAAGGATCCTACGGATATTTCAAAAGATGTATCTTTTCATAAAAACACCGTAGCCCCTATTTTCAAAACCCCATGATTCGTGTTATTTCAAAAGTCACCATTTGTAGGACTTATATTAGATTAATGCAGATTATTTATAGTTGCGTCTAGTATTCAGCTCCCGCTCATTATTGTGGTTCGCTTCTCATCGCATGCTTATATTATGTTTCATACTCCATTATTGATATCATGCTGTTAGGACACCAGCACCATTACCGATGATGCGTATGTACCACGTACACTTACTTGCCGGCTCACACACATCTTCATCGGTAATTGCCATGTCACGTACACCTTAGAAAATATTATTGCTTGACTTAGCCTGTTAGCTAATAGTTTAGACATGATATTAGTGTAGTTGCCTCATATGTTAGTTTAGACATTGTAGTTATTACCTGCTACTTCATGCATACTGTTATTCATTGTTATGCCGCATTCATTGATTCTCATGCATATATTCACTATTTTACGTTTTATTGAGGTTTTGGATTCGGATTTCCATAAGATTTTCTGGATTTGGAGGAAAACCGCAAAAACATAAATAAACCTTTTCTCTCTTTTAAAATAAAAAGTGCGGTTTTCCCATGATGTATGAGTCGTCCACCATGAGTTTGCTAATGGATTTCGAGACCCGATTCGAGGAGACGGATGAACCGTTTCGGGTACATGGTGGACCCGGTAAGGTATCCCGGGGCAAGAAGCGCGTGATGATGACGATGTAAGCCTGGCAGGGGAGCACTACCTACTGGTGATTTTACCCGACGCGTCGGATATCCGGAGGATACCGTCGTGGTCTTGAGATGGATGGTAGGGGCCGGTCTGGACTGACGGCGCCCTAGATATTTTGATTGAGACATTGAGATTTCGAGATATTGAGGTACAGAGACTATGATACAGAGATATCGAGATATTGGGATTACGTTTTGTGCCGATGCTAGGCACTGTTTTATGCTGATTTCATTATGATACCTCATTTTAAAAATACAAAGGAAATCTCACTAAATTATGAAAACAGTTCTTCATTTACATGTATTCTGTTTCCATGCATTCATACCTCATTCATATGATATATTGCTACCTGAGGCACTGACACGGGTACATGAGATTACACTCGGGTTAGATATTTACCCTAGCCTTGTTATAGGTTGCATGTTATATATATAATTGGGGATATATTTGATCTTTGACCTAGATTGCGTTATTTAAGTGATTTCTTTTCGTAGATGTTTTCTATTCATGAGTTGGCAACTCACCCCCGTTGTGCCCCAGTTTCTTGCAGGATTGCCGTACAGGTTTCATTACGGCTTTGCGGGCATAGTTTCCTTCGGGTGATTTGCTAGTAGGTGGGTTTACTTGTATCGTACCCCCATTATATATCTTGTATATCATTATTCTGTTATATCTAGAAGTTCCATCAACCAAACATGTATTTATTTTTGAGATAGAGACCAGTGATGTTATTCTTTCGACCTTAGAGTCGCGCGTTATATTTCTGTGGTTTTCTTATGGTTTTGAGTTTCCTTTTGAGTTTTGATCCTCGCCCTTGGCGTTGTATATTATATTGCTTGTGTGGTTGTGACCGTCGATTTACGAAGAGCTAGCTCCCGCTTGGGGATGCCTTTTTTTTGATTTCGTATACTATTCATGTTGTATCCCGTTTGGGGGCCAGTATTTACAAAGGAGACTCTGCCGAAATTTTCAGGAAATATTTGATGTTTTTAAAAACGCATAATTCGGCTTATGCTATTAAAACTACTTGATTTAAATTGGTTTTCCTTCACTCTACTACTTTTCTTGGTTTGGATTTCTGGGTTTTCGGTTTACTTAGATTACGTACGCCTCGAGACGTTTCATAGTTTAAGTGTCGGTCATGTTCCGTACTTTCGGGACGTGACAAAGTTGGTATCAGAGCGTTAGGTTTTACCTTCGGAACGTAGGATGAACCTTGGTTGATGGAATAGGTGAATAAAGTAGGGTGACGTACCGTGGGTATGTTCCGCGGCATACTTACGACACGCCACTCCGCTTAAGGAGCCTTAGGATGTACATTTCTTTGCTCAGTATTATATTCATTCCGATCTAGCCTCATCAGTACCAGTTATGGTTTTGCTGCCACGATTACGGGCAGGGAGAGCTACGGGTAGAGTTGCGGTCAGCACGAGCTCGTTACGAACGAGGACTAACCAGAACATAATTCCGGCGACACACGATTGTAGAGTTGTGTCTTTTGATTGTGATTTCGCGCCCCGAGCGTTGGATGGATCGCTGTATGAGATTACTTGGACATTCCGATCAGCACTAGAGGATTGAGCCAATGATAGAGGCCAGCCAGATTTTGAAGACCGTTGGTGTGTTGCTTACTCCTGATGATTGAGGCACCGTTCAGTATGCAGACGAGCGAGCCAGTTATTGCTGCGAACGACGAGATATTGCCCCAGATGCTGGAGTTAGTGCAGAATGAGTTGTACTAAGAGATGATAGAAGGTCGCTAGTCATCGAGGATGAATGACTAGGACATGTGGATCGTTCGCCTACCCCGATGCGAGGTCATCAGATAGATTGATTCCAGCTAGAAACGACTTCACGCGGAGACGTTGGGAGTCGACAGAGACGATCGAATGTCAGAAACCTATTATTCCAAGTTTAAAGTAGTCGGAAAGACATGCAGGAAATTCTATGGTCCCTATAGAAGAATGAAACCCTAACTCGACTTAATGACCGTGTGAAAGCCTTTGAACCTTCGGGTTTGCGGCAGTTCTACGGCGCCATTAGTGAGGCTTGGGTTTGCCCTTCTACGGCTGGACCACCGATGCTGTAGTATGTACTCGATACTATTAAACTGTGCCCAAGATGTTGAGCTCTTGGGGGATTATGAGGTTTTGACGACTCGATCGGATGGCTCGACTTAATTCGGATGCTAGGTGGTGAGATGCATTTCTTGGGAGACTCCGGGTACGAGGATAGCCGTTGGAGCTCAGTCCATGCAGCCGCGATGAGACGAGTCCGAAGCAGTCGACATTAGAGAAAAGTGGAGTAAGTGGTTCGTACAAGATCTGGATATGATGATGTTCCACTCAGCCGACATCAGAGATGCGATGCACATGCCGAGGCATTGTACTTGGATATACCTTCCAGAAGCAGCATGATGAGTATGCAGCCGTTCCGGAGCAAGGAGCGGATGTAGTAAAGGGCGATGACTTCCGGGCAGTTAGGCAGAGACGAGACTTGGATGAGACCTTGAGCAGGAATCCTTCCAGGCCATTGATGCAATGATATTTGCACCCAGGATCAGATGTGTCACGTGCATTCAGAGAGCCAGAGGCCCACGCCAGTGATATGCTGCCTTGACAGGGCCGATGAGATAATGGATCGTGAGATTGGTAATCCACGGAGAAGACTTGGACCCAGGAGTGGTCATGTTACGCACACCAGCAGGCTAGAGTTCATGATCATCGACGAGACATCCCACTAGTGACCGCGATAGTTAGCCCGAGATTCTTAGAGGATGCACTTGAGCGGTACTATTCCGCCATTATTGATTTCGATGTTTTGGGTGATTTATTCTTATGATTTGATTTTGATGATTGAGGATTTACGATCTTTGCACAGTGTTGCCCTTGATATAGTTTTCGTGCTTTGGTTTCACATGTTTGTGATTTTACGGTTTTAGACATTTGAGTTGATTTGGTGCGTATGCATGCACACGATTTGGTTTTTGCACTCGGTATAGTTCATATATGCTTGTAGTGCAGTGTTACGTATGTTGTGCATTTAGATGCCCTGGACTTCGATTTCGATGGTGATGTTCGATATTTGTTTTGTGCACCTTGTGCACCTGATTGGATTTTGCGTATATTCGGCACTTGATATTGGATTTCATGATTTCGTGCACGATGGATGCACCTGATTTGGATTTTCGCGCATGTTGGGCGTATGTTTTGAAGTGTGATTTTGGTGCACACCAGATGCACTAAATCGAGATTTTTCGTGCATGTCAGATGCACCTGATTTTGCTGTCAGGCACACATGTTGCCTACGACAGATGTTTCGTGCACACCCGATGCACTTAGATGTTGTTTCTGTGCATATGTATGGCACATATTTGGATTTTGATTTCCGTGCGCACCAGACGCACGTAGTATTCATACGCGTATTTCGGGATTGATTTTTCTTATAGAGCAGTACGTTTTATGATATTTGCTATCTGTCTTCGTACTGGGCAGGACTCGTCAGAGGACAGTACCTGAATATATTTGGCATTCATTTTCTTCAGTTATTTACATATATAGATTTGATATTTACGTGTATAGTTTCGAGTTATATCATATTGATTTTGTATTGGATTTGACATTTATGTCTTTACCATGACTCCGATGATTGCGAGATGCTTGACGGAGTTTTGATTTGAGTTATATGCTCATTGCTCATGCACATGCATTGCGCTATGATGCGTATTATGTACTTATGGTTTCGGAGCCCCGACGACTTGATGATTTTGCTTAGATATTTTTGTATTTGGGGGGAGTTTTACTTTAAATTCGGGGACCGAATTTTTTTAAGGGGGGAAGATTGCAGCGTTTTGAAAATCGTTTCGGTGAAATTTCGAAAAAACGGTAAAATAAGGGGGTTTTCTGTAAAAAGTCAAAATGCAAATATCTTTATTATAAAATTAAATATACATATTCTAGCTATGTAATTGCTAGTATTTGGTGTTTATTGAGCCACTGGTGTAATTTCAAATTTTCTGAAAAAAATTTATTTTATTATTATTTTAAGTCGTCACTAATACATTTAATTAGGGAAAATTACAAACTGGAATGAGTTGAAACAAATTTTGTGCATCATAAAACAATAAATAAAATTTTATCATGTGGTTTTTAAAATGAAATCGTTTGCTAAAACGGTTTAGAAAATATCGAAGAAAATGGCTTTTTTCGGTGAAATTAGTGTTAATGGGAATTGAGGTAATATATTCATATTTTTCCCTAACCCACACACCCACACCTCACCCTCTCTCCCCCTCCCCACATGGTCGGCCCCACCTTGACAGCCCCCCCTCTCTCTCCAATTACCTCACCTTTCAAACGAAAAGAAAAGAAAAGAAAAAGAAAAATGAAAAGAAGTCAAAAGGGGATGTAGACTTTGTATTTTTCTCCCCATTTTTCTCCACCTCCCTCTCTCTCCTCCCCCCCCCCCCCCACTCCCTTGCTGGCCGAAAATCCCTGCACCAACAGCCCTCTTTCTCCCCCCCATTTTTCCATCTCTTTTGCATCAAAAAATTCATCAAATACCCATCAAAAAAATCCCAAAATCTAAATCTAGTTCTTACCCATTTTAGTGTAGCCTTAGATGCATGGATCTTGGTGCAAGGATTTCATTTTGGAGGTCTAGATTTCATGTTTGATCATGGATTTGTGAGGTATAAATTTTGTGCCCCATGGTTGTTTGTTGATTAGTTGCATATATGATTTTGTTTATAAGTGTTAAATTGGTTGTTGTGGTTTGTGTGATCAAAATTCAAGAGAAGAACTTGAATCCAAGTTAGGGTTTTGTGAAATTGGTGTATGGTTATGTAATGTATTTAAGCTCTTATGACATGTTAAAACAAGTTAGTAGCTAGTTGTTAATTGTTAGTTTAAAAATTGTGATAATTACACTAATTCGGTTAACTAGGTTTTGGGAATTTAATTAATCAATTGGGATAAAAATCTAATTAGGATATCCATGGTATTATTAACATTTTAAATTGTATTTTAATATTTTAGATCATGCAAATCCAAACTAAATTGTTGTTTATGCATTTTTGCTAAAATGGTTGAAATTTGGTTAAAATTGCAAACTAGTTTTTTTGAACGTATATAGTTTGATGAGATTAAATTGTGGTTATGGGTTATATGACTTATTTAAGTTGTTTAATAAGTATTATGGCCGCTAGAATTGTTTAAATATCGAGTTTTGTACTAAAACGGGAAATTTTGCTTTCTAGTTTTTTGGAAAAACGGGTTTTAAAGTGAATTTGGGGTTTTTGTGAGTTTTAACCTATTTTATATTAAAATTAGTGTTCGTGAATGTGCAAATGAGTGTATTTGGGTTTTTCTCGATGGTCTGGCATTTGTACGCCTATGTCGAGGGTTTTTGGGTCGATTTGTGGAAGCAACCATAGGTTTTGACCTATGTGGGATTCGTGTGTGGTTTTGGTGATGAGTCGGATTTTAATGCGATGCGGTGCGTTATAATATGTAGGTACCCCTATGTGGACTTCGAGAAGACAAGCAATCGCGTGGCGACGTCGGCACTGGTGAGCGAGGACCAGGTGAGTAGATTTATATCTACGGGGAGAAGTCGGGTGGATGGCGTATAGCACCCCCGCAGTCCGTGGTGGTGTATACGGATGCGTATACACACCAACAATTATTATATGTTATTTGGGATTAATAACGATGTTTAGGATGGATATTGGTGTGTTGGATTATTTTAGTGTTGCGAACCCTAGGGTAGTGTTGCACTACACATACATACTTGCATGCAATCCTATTTATATGTGCTCATGGGATTCTTTATAGTTATGTGTTCACATGGGTATGGGACTATGCGTTCACATACGGATTTGAGGATGATACTTGGGATTTAGCTGAGTCGATGAGATTTGTTTTGTGGTTGTGATATCGGTGATATGGCAGGATTCGTACTTGAGGTACATCCTGGTGTTATAGCGGATCTTGGGGCGGCGATACGGGTGAATAGTGTTATAAATAAAATGGTCGACATGTGATCATGATATGAGGCATGATATGATAGGATATTGATATTAGGTCGTATCGGGCGATGTATACCCCATTGATGATGATATATGCTGACGATATCGGTTTGTACGAGATTGTCGATCAGTAGTCAGATCATGAGTATATTGAGGATATTAGTATTGTACTAGACATAGGTCAGTACCCTAGACTATGATCTTGGATAAAGAGGATACCAGAGGAATAGTGTGTGGAATATGATATTGACCCGTACCCAGAGTTGGGGATGCCGTACGACGGATTTACGTACGAGCTATATCTTGATGATTGATCCGCACTATTGACTTGGGATGTCTGATTATAGATATGGTATCGGATATGATATTATTGAGGCGGGATCACCGACTAATATATATACAGGTATGTATATGGATCGACTCAGATGTTAGGCGGTTTCTTACCTGTAGTCCAGCTTGTTAGCTTAGCCCTTTAGTTTAGTTTAGTTGTTAGATTAGATTCGATTCTTACCTATTTCAAAAACTAACGAATCATGGGAATTTTAAAAGACAGCCCAAAGGATCCTACGGATATTTCAAAAGACGTATCTTTTCATAAAAACACCGTAGCCCCTATTTTCAAAACCCCATGATTCGTGTTATTTCAAAAGGCACCATTTATAGGACTTATATTAGATTAATGCAGATTAGTTATAGTTGCGTCTGGTATTCAGCTCCCGCTCATTATTGTGATTCGCTGCGCATCGCATGCTTATATTATGTTTCACACTCCATTATTGATATCATGCTGTTAGGACACCAGCACCATTACCGATGATGCGTATGTACCACGTACACTTACTTGCCGGCTCACACACATCTTCATCGGAAATTGCCATGTCACGTACACCTTAGAAAATATTATTGCTTGACATAGCCTGTTAGCTAATAGTTTAGACATGATATTAGTGTATTTGCCTCATATGTTAGTTTAGACATTGTAGTTATTACCTGCTACTTCATGCATACAGTTATTCATTGTTATGCCGCATTCATGGATTCTCATGCATATATTCACTATTTTACGTGTTATTGAGGTTTTGGATTCGGATTTCCATGAGATTTTCTGGATTTGGAGGAAAACCGCAAAAACATAAATAAACCTTTTCACTCTTTTAAAATAAAAAGTGTGGTTTTCCCATGATGTATGAGTCGTCCACCATGAGTTTGCTGATGGATTTCGAGACCCGATTCGAGGAGACGGATGAACCGTTTCGGGTACATCGTGGACCCGGTAAGGTACCCCGGGGCAAGAAGCGCGTGATGATGACGATGTGACCCTGGTAGGGGAGCACTACCTACCGGTGATTTTACCCGACGCGTCGGATATCCGGAGGATACCGTCGTGGTCTTGAGATGGATGGTAGGGGCCGGTCTGGACTGACGGCGTCCTAGATATTGTGATTGAGACATTGAGATTTCGAGATATTGAGGTACAGAGACTGTGATACAGAGATATCGAGATATTTGGATTACGTTTTGTGCCGATGCTAGGCACTGTTTTATGTTGATTTCATTATGATACCTCATTTTAAAAATACAAAGGAAATCTCACTAAATTATGAAAACAGTTCTTCATTTACATGTATTCTGTTTCCATGCATTCATACCTCATTCATATGATATATTGCTACCTGAGGCAGTAACACGGGCGCATGAGATTACACTCGGGTTAGATATTTACCCTAGCTTTGTTATAGGTTGCATTTTATATATATAATTGAGGATATATTTGATCTTTGACCTAGGTTGCGTTATTTATGCGATTTATTTTCGCAGATGTTTTCTATTCACGAGTTGGCAACTCACCCCCGTTGTGCCCCAGTTTCTTGCAGGATTACCGTACTGGTTTCATTATGGCTTTGCGGGAATAGTTTCCTTCGGGTGATTTGCTAGTAGGTGGGTTTACTTGTATCATACCTCCATTATATATCTTGTATATCATTATTCTGTTGTATCTAGAAGTTCCATCAACCAAACATGTATTTATTTTTGAGATAGAGACCAGTGATGTTATTCTTTCGACCTTAGAGTCGCGCGTTATATTTCTGTGGTTTTCTTGTGGTTTTGAGTTTCCTTTTGAGTTTTGATCCTCGCCCTTGGCGTTGTATATTATATTGCTTGTGTGGTTGTGACAGTCGATTGACGAAGAGCTAGCTCCCGCTTAGGGATGCCTTTTTATTGATTTCGTATACTATTCATGTTGTATCCCGTTTGGGGGCCAGTATTTACAAAGGACACTCTGCCGAAATTTTCAGGAAATATTTGATGTTTTTAAAAACGCATAATTCGGCTTATGCTATTAAAACTACTTGATTTAAATTGGTTTTCCTTCACTCTACTACTTTTCTTGGTTTGGATTTCTGGGTTTTCGGTTTACTTAGATTACGTACGCCTCGAGACGTTTCGTTGTTTAAGTGCCGGTCATGTTCCGTACTTTCGGGACGTGACAAAATATGAATCAATGTCTCAATGTTCCTAACCAAGCAATATCATATATATAAGTGGGTTGTGCGTGACATAGCAATTATTGACGGTGTGTGTGGCAAACAATCAGTGCTCGTGCAACATAGGCCGTCAATAAAGGTGCAGTGTCCTAAGGATACTAGTCCAAGCACAACACTAGCTAAGCAGTAGGGTAAATGCGCAAATTCTAAATCTGACATAGAATATGCGACAAAAGTAACATCTCTAGCCCAGTCGCATAACGCCATGCGGGCGATTCCCCTATAGATGTTAAATCTACTCACCAACGCTCCAAGCTAGGTGAAGTCTACCACCTGTTTTCCTCTAGTAGCAGTGTCCGAAGTCCCCGCCTGCGAACCTGCAACATTAAAACAATAACGCCAAAATATATTAATAATAGATCAAAAACACGTACAAACTACATTAGACTGACGCAACAACGCAAAACATACTCTCAAGTGTTCGTATTGTGGCTAACGTGCGTAGCGACACGACGAAACTAACCCAAGAGCAAAACCACACAAAATGCACGATCCGTGTCGAATAACGTATCGCACGAACACAAAACACTACAACCTACCTAAGTGAACCCAGATTTTGCATACAAAGAAAACTCAACAATCAAATAAGACCAAACTTACCCAAACCACAGCATAGACCTACCCTCAAAAACCCACACCCCAACTCAAACCAACGGCCGACGTCGCCGGACTTCATTCGAGTGGTCACCGGCCGAGTCCGATCCCTATGGGTGCGTGCTCCAGGTGAGGTCATATAGTCACAGGTACAACACAACTACTTTGTTTGGTTTTCTACTACACTTTCCGGGTCACAGCAGATCCCAAATGTCACAAACCGACACTAAAAATACGATATTATGCACCAAACTAAACTTTAACTATTATAAACTGAAACTAACTAGCTAAGCTACACTAAAAACACTTAAACAACAGCAAACGAATATTACCTACACAAAAGAACTCAAAGATCCTAGCTTTGTATGATCCAAGGCATCCAAGAGGCAATATCCACGAAAAGATGTGATTTTTGCATTTATCTGATCCCCGGCACGGGGACTATTTCTATACCGCCTTACCGGATGGCCCCGGCAGAGCTTAAGGATCGGCTGTAAGATTTTCCTGATAGGGGACTTGTACGTCCGAGTGTTTCGCCTTGGGGAGATCCTGTCCTGTTCATCAAGAAGAAAGACGGCAGTTTGAGGTTGTGCATTGATTATCGTCAATTGAACCGAGTGACGGTGCGGAATAGGTATCATTTACCTCGCATTGACGATTTGTTTGATCAGCTCCATGGTGCGGGACATTTTTCTAAGATTGATTTGAGATCGGGTTATCATCAGTTGCGGGTTCGGAATGATGACATTCCGAAGACTGCTTTTCGTACGAGCTACGGGCATTATGAGTTTTTGGTGATGTCGTTCGGACTCACCAATGGCCCAGCAGCGTTCATGGATTTGATGAACCGGATTTTCAGGCCGTTCCTCGACCAGTTTATTATTGTGTTTTTAATGACATTCTGATTTATTCCAAGAGTCGAGAGGAGCATGAGCAGCACTTGAGGATTGTGTTGCAGACATTGAGAGAGCACCAGCTGTTTCCTAAATTCTCGAAGTGTGCCTTCTGGCTTGATAGTGTTGACTTCCTTGGTCATGTGGTTACGGGAGACAGTATTCGTATGGACCCGAGGACGGTCGAGGCCGTACAGCTTTGGCCCAGACCTGTATCAGTGACAGAGGTCCATAGCTTTTTGTGATTAGCCGGTTACTACTACTGTTTCGTGCAAGAGTATCGCTGCACCGCTGACCGGACTGACCAGGAAGGGGGTTCCTTTTCTTTGGACTGAGGCATGCGAGCTGAGTTTTTTGCAGTTAAAGACTCGGTTGATGACTGCACCGGTTTTATCATTGCCTTCTGGATCGGGCGGCTTTGTCGTTTACTATGATGGTTCTCGAGTGGGGCTCGGTTGTGTATTGATGCAGCATGATAGAGTTATCGCTTATGCTTCCCGGCAGTTGAAGAAGCACGAGCAGAATTATCCTACTCATGATCTTGAGATAGCCACGGTCGTCTTTGCGCTTAAGATTTGGAGACACAACTTGTACGGGGAGTCGTGTCAGATTTTCACAGACTACCAGAGCTTAAAGTACATCTTCCAGCAGCGGGATTTGAATTTGAGATAGCTCTAGTGGATGGAGCTTGGGAAGGATTATGATTGTGAGATCCTTTATCACCCGGGCAAGGCGAATGTGGTAGCCGATGATTTGAGTCGTAGGCCTGGGGGAAGCTTGTCCCAGTTGAGCACAGTTTAGAGACTGTCTTATGCAGATTGGCAGATCTTGTTCGACAGCAGAGTGCAGTTTGAGTTCACTTCCACTGGGGGACACCTTGCTCATGTCCACGCCCGTCTACTTCTACTTGATCGTATTCGTGAGTCACAGCCCTCCGATGCCCGTTTGTCTGAGATTCTTGAGCATGTTCTGCAGGGTAGAGATTCGAAGTTCTTGATTGATGACCATGGTGTGCTACATTTTGGGAATCATTTGTATGTACCTGATACCGATGGGTTGAGATGCGAGATCTTAGAGCAGGCACATCAGTCAACTTTTCGTGTTCACCAAGGTTCCACCAAGATGTATCGTGACTTGAGAGATATC
Organism: Agapanthus africanus; assembly: GCA_030015575.1. Classification (NCBI taxonomy): domain Eukaryota; kingdom Viridiplantae; phylum Streptophyta; class Magnoliopsida; order Asparagales; family Amaryllidaceae; genus Agapanthus; species Agapanthus africanus. The sequence continues at coordinate 232,593,432 of JASDDO010000010.1, forward strand.
TACTGGTAGGCAGGGATGAAGAGTGATGTTTGAGATTTTGTTTCGAGGTGCCTAACTTATCAGCAAGTCAAAAATGAGCATCAGAGACCGGCTGGAGAGTTGCAGACTTTACCCGTTCCGGAGTAGAAATGGGAACAGATCTCCATGGATTTCGTTGTGGGTCTACCCAGTTCCAGTCGAGGGTATGACTCCATTTGGGTGATTGTAGACCGGTTAACGAAAGCGACTCACTTCCTTCCAGTGAAGACCACTTTCGGTTATGCTCAGTATGCTCAGTTGTACATTGATGAGATTGTGCATTTGCACGGCGTTCCCATATGCATTGTATTGTCCTCTTTGACTGAACATCGTTTTGCGGATGGAAAGCGGTGCTAAAACTCAAACGGTGATAAAACTGAGCATACTGAGCAGGCACAACAGTCGCCAGACTCCGGTTATGACGGTGGTAGAGTACGATGTTCAGTTTACCCAGCTATCGGTGTATGCTCCGTATCTGGTGGACACTGAGGAGATGTAGATCAAGAGGTTTGTACGAGGCCTGCTTACCCAGTTGTTCCTCGCTATCAGCGCACAGCATTGTGACACATATGCAGCCGCAGTGAATGCATCCCTATTGATTGAGGAGCGTCTTTCCGAGAATTCGGTCGTTCCGGAACCAAAGAGGGTTTGTACTTGTGTATCAGCCCGGAGACAGATGTTTAAACGCCGCGACAGATTTCGTTCAGGTCATGGGAGTAGCAGAGGCTTGGGACGAGGTCAGTTGTTTAGCTCTTATCCATAGGAGGGTCAGCAGCCATCGTCTGGATGTTTCCTGTGCGGGAGTTTCTATCATCGCGTTAGAGATTGTATTGAGCCATGTAAGGACGAGGCAGCCATATTGCATGTTACCTTACCACCTTCTCCACCTCAGAGAGCGTTGCCTCTTGCGCCTGTTGTTGCTCCGTGTAAGACTTATGCTCAGAGAGGTCATGGTCGCGGAGGGTTTGTTCAAAGAGGACGGCATGGCAGAGGCGGAGGACATCCAGTTGCTGGTAGAGGGCAGGCACGAGTATTTGCTTTGACTCATCAGGACGCGCAGGCATCCAATGCAGTGGTCTCAGGTACTCTTTCAGTATGTTCTTTTGATGCACACGTTTTGTTTGATCCGAGATCTACGCAATCGTATGTTTCTACACACTTCGTGCCGAGGTTAGGCCGAGAGTCGTGTTTGCTAGATCAGCCGCTTGTCGTGACTACCACAGTTGGCGATTCGTTTGTTGCGCGATATGTGTTTCGGTCGTGTGTCATCCGTATTGGAAATAGTAAGTCTTCCGTCGACTTGATCCTTCTTGAGATGTTAGACTTTGATGTTCTCCTGGGCATGGACTAGTTAGCTACGTGGTACGCGTCCGTGGACTGCCGTGAGAAGATAGTCAGGTTTTGATTTCCAGGCGAGTCAGTTCTTGTTGTGCAGGGGGACCGTGGTGTCGCCCCTCACAGTTTGATTTCATCCCTTTGCGCTAGTCGACTTTTGAGGAGGGGATGTCGGGGATTTTTGGCTTTCATACGTGATACTAGAGCCACAGTAGATTCGTTGGACCGGGTTCCTATTGTGAGAGATTTTCCCGACGTTTTTCCCGATGAATTACTTGGATTGCCGCCAAAGAGTGAGATTGAGTTTTACATTTATCTGATCCCCGGCACGGGGTCTATTTCTAGACCGCCTTAGCGTATGGCCCGGGTGGAGCTTAAAGATCAGCTGCAAGAGTTTCTTGATAGGGGACTTGTACGTCTGAGTGTTTCGCCTTGGGAAGCTCCTGTCCTATTCATCAAGAAGAAGGACGACAGTTTGAGGTTGTGCATTGATTATCGTCAACTGAACCGAGTGACGGTGCGGAATAGGTATCCTTTACCTTGCATTGACGATTTTTTTGATCAGCTTCAGGGTGCGGGACATTTTTCTAAGATTGATTTGAGATCGGGTTATCATCAGTTGCGGGTTCGGAATGATGACATTCCGAAGACTGCATTTCTTACGCGCTACGGGCATTATGAGTTTTTGGTGATGTCATTCGGACTCACTAATGCCCCAGCAGCGTTCATGGATTTGATGAACCGGATTTTCAGGCCGTTCCTCGACCAGTTTATTATTATGTTTATTGATGACATTCTGGTTTATTCCAAGAGTCGAGAGGAGCATGAGCAGCACTTGAGGATTGCGTTGCAGACGTTGAGAGAGCACTAGCTTTTTGCTAAATTCTCGAAGTGTGCCTTCTGGCTTGATAGTATTTACTTCCTTGGTCACATGGTTACGGGAGACGGTATTCGTGTGGACCCGAGGAAGGTCGAGTCCGTACAGCTTTGGCCAAGACTTGTATCAATGACAGAGGTCCATAGTTTTTTGGGCTTAGCCGGTTACTACTGCGGTTTCGTGCAGGACTTCTCGAGTATCACTGCACCGCTGACCGGACTCACCAGGAAGGGGGTTCCTTTTCTTTGGACTGAGGCATGCGAGCTGAGTTGTCAGCACTTGAATAGTCGGTTGACAACTGCACCAGTTTTATCTTTGCCTTCTGGATAGGGTGGCTTTGTCGTTTACTGTGATTCTTCTCGAGTGGGGCTCGGTTGTGTATTGGTGCAGCATGATAGAGTTATCGCTTATGCTTCCCGATAGTTGAAGAAGCACGAGCAAAATTATCCTACTCATGATCTTGAGATGGCCGCGGTGGTCTTTGCGCTTAAGATTTGGAGACACAACTTGTACGGGGAGTCGTGTCAGATTTTCACAGACCACCAGAGCTTAAAGTACATCTTCCAGCAGAAGGATCTGAATTTGAGACAACGCCGTTGGATGGAGCTTGTGAAGGATTATGATTGTGAGATCCTTTATCACCCGGGCTAGGCGAATGTGGTAGTCGATGCTTTGATTCGTTGGCCCGGGGGTAGCTTGTCCCAGTTGAGCACAGTTTAGAGACAGTCTTCTGCAGATTGCCAGATCTTGTGCGACAGCAGAGTGCAGTTTGAGTTCACTTCCACTGGGGGACAGCTTGCTCATTTCCACGCCCGTCCACTTCTACTTGATCGTATTCGTGACGCACATCCTGCCGTTGCCCGTTTGTCTGAGATTCTTGAGCATGTTCGGCAGGGTAGAGATTCGTAGTTCTTGATTGATGACCAGGGTGCGCTACGTTTTGGGACTCGTTTGTGTGTACCTGATACCGATGGGTTGAGACGCGAGATCCTAGAGCAGATACATCAGTTAGCTTTTAGTGTTCACCAAGGTTCCACCAAGATGTATCGTGACTTGAAAGATATATACTAGTAAGCAGGGATGAAGAGTGATGTTTCGGATTTCGTTTCGAGATGACTGACTTGTCAGCAAGTCAAAGCTGAGCATCAGAGACCGGCAGGAGAGTTGCAGCATTTACCCATTCTGGAGTGGAAATGGGAACATATCTCCTTGGATTTCGTTGTGGTTCTACCCAGGTCCAGTCGAGGGTATGACTTCATTTGAGTGATTGTAGACCGGTTGACGAAAGCGTCTCACTTCGTTCCAGTGAAGACCACTTTTGTTTATGCTCAGTATGCTCAGTTGTACATTGATGAGATTGTGCGTTTGCACGGCGTTCCCACATGCATTGTGTAAGTGCACGGCAGCGCCCCGGCCGTCAATCCGACGCCGGAATACGAAAACGAAACTTTTTAAAAAAACTAGAAACCGGCACTACCGCGCACTATAAAACCCGGATCGGGCCATTAACCTAACTCTAGCAAACAAGAAAATGGGGTAGAGAGCTATACCAAGCGATCTGTGTCCTTTGGTCTTCGCCTCCACTCTGATCTCCTCGCGGAATCTCCGGTCTTCATTTCCTCGTCGGAACAGGCACCACATCGCCGGGTTCTTTTACGGGCTCCCACCTCTGGACCGAGGCAACTCGGGCACGAAGTTGGCGAGCCGACGTGCCCAAGAAATGCTGTAGATGAAGTGTAGAAACCATTGTCTCAATGGGGTTGAAGTTGCCTTTATGGATGGGAGAAGGAGAAGAACTTTGAAATGGAGCTTTATGATTTTGTGGCAAGCAAAATAAGAATGATAATCTTTTTCCCCACACCAAAAATGAATCCCTCATCTCCCCTCTCTCAAAGTGGCCGGCCCCTAAATGAAGAATGAGGAGAGAGAGAAAATGGCATATACAAATGTGTGAAGATAAATGAGGAAATTATCTCACCTCAAGGTCAAATCCAAATCGATTCTCATAAATTCAAAGGAGAAGATGGAAAAATAATCTCATGATGGTAGAACCATCAAGAAGCCTCATTTACAAATAACACCCTCCAAAATTGCTAATTTGCAAATATGCAAATTAGCCACTCCATCAGAAAAATCCGGCCAGGAAGAAACAAAGGAAAACCGGCCGAGACGGAATACAAACTGGCAACTTCAAAAAACTGGTCCCGTAATTAATTACAGGAAAACCCCGCAACTGTATATACATACCCGCATTTGTATTCCCACTGAATACAAATGCAATGAGACAAAATCTACACTGTACAATACTAGGATCCGGCTTAAACCAAAGCCCGCTAGTATTATCCGTCCGATCATGATCCGTGCAATACCGCACGTATCTGATCGAACCCTGCCATATCTCCATACGGCCTCTACAGCGTTTCGCCCGAAACTTGAGAAAACGGTCTGTTGGGGGACTCTAAAGACTCGTCAGTACTTTGGTTGTGGATTTAACCACTAGCACGTCAGAGGTATTAGCCTATACGTAAGGGCTACCAGGTATTGACCAAAAGGGACATCGATGAGTGAACTCATCCTGACACCCTACTGAGCCTGTCAGTGACAATATTCGTACAGTCCGGTCCGTTCGTCTATGAGCATCGCATGGCGGGCCTAGGGGGTTGTTAAAAGTCAGACCCCCAAAAGCGGTACAAGTCGTGTCGGAGTGTAGCCCAGAACACCCTGAGATACTACTGGAATACCTACAAGTAAATCGCCTGCCTTGGCCAAGGACTTCGTGTAATGGCCCTCCTAGACACTGCGCGACCTCACCCCCAATACCGAGAGAGACGAACCCCTGCAGATCCGCTCACTGTCTCTATGTGGGTCGGGACTGTACCCAACTAAAACCTGTTTGCACAACTCCTTTGAGCGCGGTAGGGTAGTAATCAAAGTACAGTGGGAACTCACACGAGACAAATGACGATCTCAGGTCGATGAACTAACCTGTACACATGTCACCAGGGAACTGCTATCTGACGTCAGGTATAAGACCAACTAGCATGTTCCCGGCGAGTCCTGTCCGGTGTACTCGTAACCCAATGAGCACCTGTATACATCTTAGGTGAACCAACTGACACCAATGGCTTGTGAGACCGGCCACCGCCCCTCGTCGGGGTCTCGACTGTATACACTAGTCTACTCTGGAGTATCGATGCCCTGTCTCCAAACTCCCATGAATAGGGACCTTTTAAGGATGTGCTTATAGACCCCAGCTCCCATGTATATGATCGCCCTCATACTGCTGGCAGTCAAGCAAGAATCCTAGGGGCTCTATCAACGTGTAATAGCGACCTGTAAGGTCACCTAAAACAGTACACGATGATAAAGATAAACCAGATAGCATACTATCATCTTGAGTATGACTCTCCTACCGGTACATGTCCTCCCTCAATCATTGCAATCATGTGCCTGTGATACAATAATTGACTCTGATGGAACTATCTCCAGAATTCTTCCACTTGCACTCAAGGCTAATTATTGCGATGTCGCATAATCACAGCCCGTGTGAAAACGAACACCCAACTCCTCTACTAGTCAGTCTCACAAAGCTCGTTTGTGAAACTATTGCGTTCGAGGAATAGCCTCAGGGAGTGGATCCGCTGTGATTTTTCTTTCTATGTCTCTCTTTATCTCAAGTTCGCGGAGAACCCATCTTCCGAAATGAGCAATACCTGTCTTAGAATATGTTTAGATATCTGATGGGACCTAGCTCATAAATGAACTCCAAATCCAAACTTCTTAGAATGTATCGTCAACTGAACTTAATCAGTATCCTGCGCCATGCCTCCTTGAGTATCCGCTTGGACCTCTTGTCCAAACTACTGCCCCTCGTCAGAGGGAAAACTATAACTCTAACAGCCACTCTGTCATCCAGGTCACCTTGGAAGCCTGGAATGATAACTGTCTCCCGAAGGAGGATGCTGTTATCATATCCCTAGAACATTCACTTATGTTCTAAAACTGCTTCCGAATGTTTCTCCAGGATTGGATCAATATCAACTAGTTGCATCTCGTGCAAAAACAACATCTGGTGTGGTACTTGACATCTCATGATCAACTCAATTGCCTAAGCAAGTGATCTGCCAATCATGCACAACCCTCTCCCCTTCAGTCTGTAAGACACCTTTAGAGAGGGTGACTCCATCACCTGCAGGTACACTACCGTGCCAGGAGTTGTCCATTCTAAAACACCTTTAGAATGCTGTCTAAGTTCCATGATTGGACACTTCACAAATCTAGATCTAAAACCATAGATCTAGTAACCAGAATACGTAATATTATTTCCAAGCCCTATGTGGAGAAACCACTGTGTGACAACCAAAGTATAACCGATCGTAGTATAGGAATTTCACTTCCTACTCTGTGTATGTCATCCAAACACCTGGATATCACACCCTACTACCTTCTTAACAGATCCATCCCCTATTCTGATGAAGTCAAATCTATGACTTGTTAGTGTTTATGCCCTAGAAGGCCATTACTGTATCATACTAGCTTGTATATTACTTAATGGAAGCTTGGGATATTCACATGTATATAACAGTCTTGCTAAACATGGTAGTATGCTACTTGGTTTTTCTATCTTAATATGTGAGTGTACGTATTGATAGAGCTCTTAGGATCTTGCTTGGCTACCAGCGTTGTGATGGCAGTCACACTAGTGGGGGCTGGGTAGTCTACAAGCACATCCTTATTCAGGTCCCTGGTCGTTGGATTATCGAGACAGAGCATCGATACTCCGGAGTAGACTAGTGTGTACGCTTCTCATCCCAGTTGGGGAGATGGTCTGTCCCACAGCCATCAGTACGTCGTACTGGAGATAGTATACAGGTGCTCGTTAGGTTACGGGTACACCGGACAGGACTCACAGGGAACTGTTGGTTGGTTTGATACCAGTCGTCAGTGAACAGTTCCCAGGTGACATGAGTACAGCGTAGTCCGCAGACTTGACACTGCTACTTCGCCTCGAGTGTGTCCCACTGTTCTTAGATTGCTACCCTACCACGGCTCAAAGGAGTCGTGCAAACAGGTAGCAGTTGGGTGCAGTCCCGAGCACTTGGAGGCAGTGGCGGTTAGACAGGATTCGTCCCTCCCGGTATTGGGAGTAGATATCGTGCTGTGTCAGAGAGCCATTACGCAAAGTCCCTGGCCAGGGCAAGCGAGATTTGCTGGTAGGTTCCAGCAGTTTCTCAGGGTGTAATGGGTTTCACTCCGACACGACTTATACCGCTATTAGGGGACTGACGCTTGCCGCCCCCCTAGGCCCGATATGCGATAGTCATGGACGAACGGACCGGACTGTATGGAGATTGTCACATCAGACTCAGTAGGAGTTCGGATGGGTTTACTCATCGGCCTTCTTATCGACAACTACCTGGGGACCGTTACGTACAGCTAGTGCCGCTTACGGTCTGTGGTTAAACCCACTGCCAGCGTAGTAGTCGAGTCTCTAGAGTCCCACACAGAGAGTTTCCTACTCCAGGCGAAACGATATAGAGGTTGCATGGTTTTGCGACAAAGGGTTCGGACGCATACGTGCGTTTACGCGCGTACGACTTTCGGACAGATTTTACCAGTCGGCTTTGGTTTAAGCCAGTTACTGGTATCCGGTTATTGGATTTTTACAGTCTAAAGTTTTTCCGTATTTTTACGGATCGGAGGGGCGTTCTCGTAATTACTCGAGAAGCTTCTAGAAGATGTGACTAAGGAGGTTTGTTTTGGAAAGAGAGTGAGTCATAGTGGTGATTCATTCACTTCATTAATGCTCATTTATTGCTTAATGACTCATGGTTAGTGAATCATCACAAGATATTTTGTGAAGCATGCTTATTCATTTTCATTTATTCATTTGTTGAAAATAAGAATGCTTCATAATATTATGATACACTCTCTCTCTTCTCTCATTATCATATTACACATTCTCTCTCCTCAAGCTCTCATCTTCTAACCCTAATCCTTAATCCTCATGTATTGAGATCAAAGGATTAGTTAGACTAAACAATCCATAACCTTCACTCTTTATCAATCTATCATCTTTGATTAGCAATCAAAGTTGGTTAGTTACCTCAAGTTAGAGGTTTAGCTTGGAGTTTCGCTCTCGGGTGGATCGTCTACTACCTAGAGAAGGCCTAGGAGAACCAAGGAGGACATAAAGAAGAAGGACCGGTTCATTAGGTATAATCCCTAATCTCTTATGTAAAGAAACTCATAAGAATACGGTTTTTAGGGTTTAGCTTCGATTCGTGCGGTTAGTCGATGTTCGTTGTTTGAACTTGATTGTTTTTGTAAATTCCGCCTCCCCATAAGTACTGGGGTGTACTACATCGACTTACAGTGGTATCAGAGCCTCGCTAAACACTAAATAACTTAATCGCAAATTTGTACGAATTTCGAACGAAAAAACGATCCCGGAAAACCCTAGTTCTGTATAGTTTCTGTCGAACTTAAAATCAAGTCCTAAAATTTTTTTAATGTGTTCAGAGAGCTAGAAAGGGGTCCAGGAGAACACCCAAAAAATTCGAGACCATGAATCGGCAACTCGGCCGCGGAAGCGCGGCGGATCGGTGGGATCCGCCGCGCATCCGCGGCGCTTTGGCCGAGTCATGGACTCGTTTTTCTTGGGTGGGTCCCCTGTGACATTTGGGGTTTTCTGGAATATTTAATTATTGCTCAGGTTACTGTTTAACAGAGCAGATTTTGGAGCAATTTTGAAGTTGTTTATTCGATCGAAAAATACAGTATTTGCGTATTGGATTATATCTGTGATTGTTTGATGTGTTCGTAAACCTTCCCCAACTGCTAGTATGTCGGTTGGCAGGGGGTTGCACATTTCTGAAATGGTTATATCTGTTTGTGCATATAAACTGTATTGGACTGTTGTGGTGTATAGCCGGGGTTAACAATGGTTTATTGAATTATTCATTTGTTGTAAATGTAATTTGTTGTAATATTATTTTCGCGGGGCACTTCCAGGTTGCGGTTGTAGCCACCGTTGTATTATTTCATTTTACTGTTTTTGCTCCTAGGACTGACCCAAGGTGGGGTACACAGACTGCCGGGTGGGTAGTTTGCCGTACCCGTAGGGGTCGAGGGTGGGGTAAACGGCTATTCATCACAACTGTGTAATCTGTCTTTTCTTGCAGGCTCAAAAGAAATACAGATTGCTTGCAAATCCAATATTGTTTATCTGTGTTCTGGAATGAATATCATTGCGTCAGACGAATGTAAAATATCTATATTTATTATAGCTATTTAGACGTCACTTATGTTTTACACCCGCGCTAGCCCAGCCCCCGCTCTGTCGTTAGTTAAGTAACCTAACGGGTGATGACGGGACCCCGTGGCGAATGCGGATGGCATAAGAGGACGTTATATTTTCGTTGTTTTCTGCAATGATAGGTTAATGATGGGACGCATTATCTATAATGCAAAGTAAAACAAACCAAAGTTTAAATCGTTGGAACAATTTAAAAGAAACCACTCGGTTATTTTTAAAAAACAGATATTTTTAAAATGCGGAGATTTAACCACTCCTTTTAAAAGCTATCAGGTTCCTTCGGTTATATCAAGTTCACTACGTTCACGGTTTCGCCAAAACCAGTCGTAGCCCTCCGTCATTTCTTATGGATAGTCAGTAGTATTCAAGCTATGTTTGTTGGCTTTCGTCAAGACATAGTGTTTGGTAGCTGCTGGGGTATTCATTTGTTACATAGATAGATGTGTTGGTTTGGGACAGTCGCATTACCTTGTTGGCTTTCGTCAAGGGTATATACGGGTGGGTTCAAATTAACAAGATAATGATGGGCAGAACTTGACATGTGACTTATGATTTGTTGGCTTTCGTCAAGGTCATAAGAGCATGGGGCAAAAACATATATCGGGAATTTCTAAAGAAACTGAAATTTGCAAAGAGATGCATACCATTTGGAGTTTGATGAATGTTGGTAGGATTCCTTCAACATTATCATACGATGATATTTGGATCCCGATCCTACTGTGAGTATATGCTACTTATCAGGATATTCGTCGCTTAACGATCAATGCTATAAACCTAGTAGGTGTCCAGAAAAGTGTCAGCGGGGTTACGCCCCCAGAGAAAAGAGGTTATTTAATTAAGGAACTTCGCGAAAGCGTTGGAAAACCTCCCTCGAAGTATCGACACCGGCCTGGCTGAACGGTTAAGCAAGTATTGTACGGTGAGAATAGTCTTGGCTAATTCTTCTTTTATGGTTTGAGGAAGGATTCGAGAAACAGTGGGAGCCATCCAGTTTAGATAAACTAAAAACCATTCTAAACTTGCAAGAGCATCATGCTAAAGAGTTTTCTTCTCTCTCTCCTAATTGCAGCGACCCTGAAAATGACTGGACTTAAGTTACTTTTAGAGAAAAATATACTGACAGGGCCAAACTATAAAGATTGGCTGCGGAATGTCAAGATGGCTTTGACCTATGACAAACTGGGGTACGTCCTCACCGCTACAGCACCTGCTGTCCCTGGTCCCAAATCCAGCAATGCGGATAAGGAAATCCGCAAAACCTGGGATTTAGATTGCGCGAGAGCCAAGTGCATCGTGCTTGCCTCAATGAACAATGAACATCAGAGGAGGCACGAGGATATGTCTCTAGATGGCATATTTCTCCATACAAAGGAACTTTATGGAGAGCAATCTCGTATAGCAAGATACGAGACCTCGAAGAAACTGTTTCGAGCGAGGTTGGCTGTCGGGTCATCGGTAGGTGAACATGTCCTACAGATGATCGGCTATATTGAAGAGCTCGCGGACCTTGGGACGACTTTGGATAATGAGCTCTATACAGACCTTGTTCTCCAGTCCCTTCCTCCCACCTACGCCCAGTTTATCCTCAACTTCAATCTTCAAGGAAAAGAAGTTGAACTTGCGGAACTCCTGAACATGTTAAGGAGTGCAGAGGGCACCTTGCAGAAGGCAAGGGAAACACCCGCTATGTTTGTTGGCGGTTCATCTTCTTCCGGGTCCAAGGCTAGGGCCAAAGGAAGGAAGAAGAAGGCCGCACCCAGACCTAGAGGAGGTGTTAGTAAGGTGGGAAAGAAGGGAAAGAAAAAGATTGCAGCACCGGTAGTTGGCCTGGATGAGTGCTTCCATTGTCACAGGAAAGGGCACTGGAAGAAGGATTGCAAGGCGTGGAACGCCAAGAACCAGGAACCGAAGCAAGCTGTGGCTTCGACTTCAGGTGTGTTTGTAATTGAGAATTGTCTGTCGATCAACTCTACTTCCTGGGTATTGGATACCGGGTCAGGATCTCATATTTGCAATTCATTGCAGGCACTGAGAAACCGTAGAGTGCTGAAGGAAGGTGATATGATCCTCAGGGTTGCTAACGGAGCTAGCGTGGGAGCTGCGTCCGTCGGGGATTATCACCTAGGATTGACGAGTGGACACATTTTGGTTTTACATAACTGTTATTTTGTACCCAGCTTAACGTGTAATATCATATCAGTTTCCTTGTTATCAAATAAAGGTTATGATTTCACGTTTGTAAGAGATGTTGTTAACATCCACCTAAATCATGGTTTGATTGGGTCAGGTACTCTAAATAACGGCATATATGTGTTAAACCAACTCCAAATTTTCAATGTCCAGAACACACTAAAAAGAAAGTCTCCAGATTTAAATAAAGCTTTCTTATGGCATTGTAGACTGGGTCACATCAATGAGAGAAGGTTGACTAAGTTGCATAGAGAAGGATATTTGGACACGTTCGAATATCAAACTTATGACACTTGTCAATCTTGTCTCAAAGGAAAGATGACAAAGACTCCATTCACTGGACAAGGAGTAAGAGCGAGCGAGCTCTTAGGACTCATACACAGCGATGTATGCGGTCCAATGTCTACACATGCGAGAGGTGGTTATTCCTATTTCATTACTTTCACGGATGATTACTCAAGATACGGATTCATTTATCTGATGAAACATAAATCCGAGGCTTTTGAGAAATTCCAAGAGTATAAGAATGAAGTAGAAAACCAAACCGGCAAAAGTATAAAGACACTTAGATCTGATCGAGGTGGTGAATACTTGAGTGCCGAGTTCCTAGGTTACCTAAAAGAGAAAGGAATTCTCTCTCAGCTTACTCCTCCATACACTCCACAGCATAACGGTGTATCGGAGAGACGGAATCGAACCCTATTGGATATGGTACGATCCATGATGAGTAATGCTGAGTTACCGCGATCTTTCTGGGGTTATGCGCTAGAATCGGCGGCATATCTTTTGAACAAAGTTCCAACCAAAACTGTGCCTACCACACCATATCAGATATGGAGTGGGAAGAAACCCTGTCTTCAGTACCTGAAAACATGGGGATGTCCAGCTTTTGTTAAAAAGCAGCATGTGGACAAGCTCGAGGCACGCTCAGTAGAGTGTAAGTTTGTGGGATATCCAAAGAACTCGATGGGATATTATTTCTATTACGCAGAGGAACAAAAGGTTTTTGTTTCTCGTCATGCCCGCTTCTTAGAAACTGAATTTTTGGAAAATCAGAAGAGTGGGAGCGTAGTAGAACTGGAAGAAATTCCAGAACCACAAACTGCTACTGAAAGTTTGGTAGAACCAGAGGTTCAAGAAGAACAGAACATTCCCGCACCCCTCCGCAGGAGTAGTAGGCCGTCTCGTCCGCCTGAGAGATACTACGGTTTTCTCATAGATGGGGATAGAGAGGATTGCATCATAGATGATGATGAACCTACTGACTTCAGGCAGGCCATCCAGAGCGGCGACTCGGTACGATGGCTAGATGCAATGCGGACCGAAATGGAGTCCATGTACACCAACAAAGTATGGACTTTGGACTTTGCTCCAGATGGGGTAAAACCCATAGGATGCAAATGGATCTTCAAGAAAAAGATTGGTGTAGATGGACAGGTGGAAACCTATAAGGCTAGACTTGTAGCAAAGGGTTTTCGTCAAAGACCTGGTTTGGACTATGACGAAACTTTTTCTCCAGTGGCTATGCTCAAATCCATTCGGGTCCTTCTTGCTATTGCTGCCTTCCATGATTATGAAATCTGGCAGATGGACGTAAAGACGGCTTTTCTGAATGGAAATTTAGAAGAGAGCGTCTATATGGATCAGCCAGAGGGTTTCAATCAGAGTGGGAGCAGCGGGAAAGTATGCAAGCTGCTTAAGTCCATTTATGGACTAAAGCAGGCATCGCGGAGTTGGAACATCTGTTTTGATGAGACAGTCAAAGAATATGACTTTATCAAAAATCCAGATGAACCGTGCATATATAGTAAAGTTGTGGCCAGAAGTGTCGTATTCCTCGTCTTGTACGTGGATGACATTCTATTGATAGGAAACGACATTCCTATGCTACAATCTGTCAAAGGATTCTTGTCACACAGGTTCTCCATGAAAGACCTGGGTGATGCCTCTTACATTCTGGGGATCCGGATCTATCGTGATAGATCCAAGAGGATGTTGGGACTTTCGCAGTCCAGGTATATCGACACTGTACTGAAAAGATTCAGTATGGAAGATTCTAAGCGCGGTAATCTACCGGCTTGTCACGGAATCACCCTCTCCAAAGAGATGTCTCCCAAGACTGATTTGGAAAGGGAACGCATGTCTATTATACCCTACGCTTCTGCGGTAGGCTCTATAATGTATGCGATGTTGTGTACCAGACCAGATGTAGCTTACGCACTGAGCGTGGTAAGCCGGTATCAGTCAGACCCAGGGGAGAAACACTGGATAGCAGTAAAGAACATTCTCAAGTACCTGAGGAGGACTAAGGAGATGTTCTTGGTTTACGGCGGAAAAGACCTCAGGTTGGAGGCCTTTGCTGATTCCGGCTTCCAGAGTGATAAGGACGATTCCAAGTCCATGTCGGGTTATGTCTTTACCCTCAATGGAGGGGCGGTGTGCTGGAAGAGCTCCAAGCAGGACACCGTTGCTGACTCGACGATGGAAGCGGAGTATATAGCTGCTTGCGATGCCGCAAAAGAAGCAGTCTGGATGAAGAAGTTCCTAACAGAACTTCAGGTGGTTCCTACCATAGTTGATCCAATACCTCTGTATTGCGACAACAACGGAGCTATAGCTTTAGCGAAGGAACCAAGGTCCCATCAGAAGTCCAGACACATCTTGAGGCGGTATCACCTGATCAGGGAGATCATTGATCGTCAGGAGATCGAGGTTCGGAGAGTTGCTTCAGAAGAGAACATTGCTGATCCATTCACGAAGGCCCTTCCTCAGATTCAGTTCGAGAGGCTACTCGAGATCATTGGTCTGCGATATGCCAGTACATGGCCCTAGTGCAAGTGGGAGATTGTTAGTGTTTATGCCCTAGAAGGCCATTACTGTATCATACTAGCTTGTATATTACTTAATGGAAGCTTGGGATATTCACATGTATATAACAGTCTTGCTAAACATGGTAGTATGCTACTTGGTTTTTCTATCTTAATATGTGAGTGTACGTATTGATAGAGCTCTTAGGATCTTGCTTGGCTACCAGCGTTGTGATGGCAGTCACACTAGTGGGGGCTGGGTAGTCTACAAGCACATCCTTATTCAGGTCCCTGGTCGTTGGATTATCGAGACAGAGCATCGATACTCCGGAGTAGACTAGTGTGTACGCTTCTCATCCCAGTTGGGGAGATGGTCTGTCCCACAGCCATCAGTACGTCGTACTGGAGATAGTATACAGGTGCTCGTTAGGTTACGGGTACACCGGACAGGACTCACAGGGAACTGTTGGTTGGTTTGATACCAGTCGTCAGTGAACAGTTCCCAGGTGACATGAGTACAGCGTAGTCCGCAGACTTGACACTGCTACTTCGCCTCGAGTGTGTCCCACTGTTCTTAGATTGCTACCCTACCACGGCTCAAAGGAGTCGTGCAAACAGGTAGCAGTTGGGTGCAGTCCCGAGCACTTGGAGGCAGTGGCGGTTAGACAGGATTCGTCCCTCCCGGTATTGGGAGTAGATATCGTGCTGTGTCAGAGAGCCATTACGCAAAGTCCCTGGCCAGGGCAAGCGAGATTTGCTGGTAGGTTCCAGCAGTTTCTCAGGGTGTAATGGGTTTCACTCCGACACGACTTATACCGCTATTAGGGGACTGACGCTTGCCGCCCCCCTAGGCCCGATATGCGATAGTCATGGACGAACGGACCGGACTGTATGGAGATTGTCACATCAGACTCAGTAGGAGTTCGGATGGGTTTACTCATCGGCCTTCTTATCGACAACTACCTGGGGACCGTTACGTACAGCTAGTGCCGCTTACGGTCTGTGGTTAAACCCACTGCCAGCGTAGTAGTCGAGTCTCTAGAGTCCCACACAGAGAGTTTCCTACTCCAGGCGAAACGATATAGAGGTTGCATGGTTTTGCGACAAAGGGTTCGGACGCATACGTGCGTTTACGCGCGTACGACTTTCGGACAGATTTTACCAGTCGGCTTTGGTTTAAGCCAGTTACTGGTATCCGGTTATTGGATTTTTACAGTCTAAAGTTTTTCCGTATTTTTACGGATCGGAGGGGCGTTCTCGTAATTACTCGAGAAGCTTCTAGAAGATGTGACTAAGGAGGTTTGTTTTGGAAAGAGAGTGAGTCATAGTGGTGATTCATTCACTTCATTAATGCTCATTTATTGCTTAATGACTCATGGTTAGTGAATCATCACAAGATATTTTGTGAAGCATGCTTATTCATTTTCATTTATTCATTTGTTGAAAATAAGAATGCTTCATAATATTATGATACACTCTCTCTCTTCTCTCATTATCATATTACACATTCTCTCTCCTCAAGCTCTCATCTTCTAACCCTAATCCTTAATCCTCATGTGTTGAGATCAAAGGATTAGTTAGACTAAACAATCCATAACCTTCACTCTTTATCAATCTATCATCTTTGATTAGCAATCAAAGTTGGTTAGTTACCTCAAGTTAGAGGTTTAGCTTGGAGTTTCGCTCTCGGGTGGATCGTCTACTACCTAGAGAAGGCCGAGGAGAACCAAGGAGGACATAAAGAAGAAGGACCGGTTCATTAGGTATAATCCCTAATCTCTTATGTAAAGAAACTCATAAGAATACGATTTTTAGGGTTTAGCTTCGATTCGTGCGGTTAGTCGATGTTCGTTGTTTGAACTTGATTGTTTTTGTAAATTCCGCCTCCCCATAAGTACTGGGGTGTACTACATCGACTTACATGACTGTCACATCAGAAATAGATGATCTATCTCCGCTATATCTACTTTAGTCCATAAATAGACATAAGCTACTTGTCCACTATGCTTCCGCTGCTCCCACTGACTACGAAAACCCTCTGGCAGAGTCATATACACGTGCACTTCTAAAGCTAGTTTAGAACGACGCTGTACTCATCCTCCTGCCGGGTCTCACAGTCTGGAACAACGGCAATGGCAAGTCTGGGTAAACAAGAACTTCCCTGTCACCGTCCTTGAGGCTACCGGAGTACCTCTCGGGTGCCTGAGGTTACCCACCTTATCTGCGGAGTGGCCAATGGAATGTCAAACTAGATTGAATCTTTAGGTTCTTATCAAATTTTTAGTAATCGTTTGCGGTTCTGGAATCACTTCTAGTTCTACCATACTCCCACTACTGTTTTCTGAAAAAATCCATTTTTATTAAAACTGTGGCGAGTCAAGAACAATATCACTATTGATCTTCCAGATGGTAGAAAGTCAACCCTCGTCATAGCCTGGGTTAACCCACAAACTGCCATTACAGAAACGTGCCTTGAGTTATCCAGAGTCTGGTTTTAAGCATAAGCTGGACAACTCCCCGTACCTTAACAATGTCAAGATATGAACTGTTCTATATCCAATATAGAAACAGAGACACTGATTTAATTGAACCAGATTAAAATCATGCAGCTGTCTCTAATGCATGTTAACTAAATGGAAGAAGGCCGATCAGCGTTACTCAACTTAGGAATGCTTTCAATTATGAGTAACCTGAAAGAGAAGCAAGTTCTTTTAATCATTACTATTAACTGAATACCACACACAAGTATCTACATCTTCGATCACCATGAAGAATCCCGATACTTGCAATATCTGGTTCTCTACTTTAATCTTATACCTATAACATCTCAAAACTTGGACCCTGTGTTTCTACGAAACACTTGTCTAAAAACTAGAGAGGTCATAAGTAAACCGAATATAGTACGAGGACCAACCCCTCTGTCCTAATGGACACTGGACAATATACAATACTCTGTATAAGTCCCCTGAGTCTAGTGACTCATTCACTGTGTGTTGTAGGTTGAAAACTGTACTTATGGTTAAGAAGAATTACACCGCTGTTCAATGCTCCTTACCTAACCATCCACTGATATAGGTAAATGTCATAGACATAATTTCAAAAAGGTATATCTCACTCTATAAAAATAGACGTACAAATATATCAATTTGAAATTGGTGCATAACAACGGATATTCAAAACCAAATATTTGTCGTCCGACAAACAACCCAGGTGACTTCCTCAAATATCACCAATTACAACGAATTCCGATAAAATGAGGATGATCACCTAATTCACAATAACTTACTCCCACTCATCATCTGTAAAACCATACAGATGTGAGAATCAAACCTGGTAAATACATACCTTGGAGCAACTGTCTAATTTAGAAATCAGTTTTCTTTTAACAGTGCACAGTGAAACTGAAACATTGAAATGTTTCGATGGGGTATCCCGGTATTCCTAGTAATGCCTCTTCCATTATCCAGATTCACAACTGTAACCGTATAATTCTTTGCCATCTCTCCAAATCCCTTTATATGTCTTTAGTCATTATCTTCTGTACACCCTCTTTGGCTAAATGGTTTTCTTCCTTCCCTACCTTTCGGCACCAGCCTATGGTTTGGAAGAAGACTATCCAATAAGCATAATGGGTGTACTGTCCTAATCCTAGGAGCACTCGCAATGCGAGAGAAGGTGAAGATAAAAGATAACCGAATAAAGCTTATTCATATTTCTCCTGAACCAGAATCCATCCCCGAACTGGAACAAGTTCCTTTCGAGTTCGTATATAACCATACGATGGAGTATCCAAATAAACTGTGGATCTTCGTAGTGATACGGAGTGTCCTAGAGAAATACAAAGGTGATGTGGGAGTGGTAATGAAATACTTGGTTTGGTCGTGAATAGCAGTCGCAGTTTACTTTGCCCTCTTACTAATCCCTTTATTTGTCTTTACATAATACCATCTGTACACCATCGTTAGGCTAATTGGTTTTCCTTATTCCCTACCAGTCGGCACCTGCCTATGGTTTGGAAGAAGACTATCCAATTTGCGTAATAGGTGTACTATCTCCTAAACCAAGGAGTACTCGCACCCTGAGAGAAGGTAAAAGGAAAAGACAACTGAATAGTCATATTCGTTTTCTCCAGAACCGGAAACCATCCTCGAATAAATTCCTTCGAGTTCGTATATAACCATATGATGGTTTTATCCAATGGAAGTGGACGTTCATAGTAATACGGGGTGTTCTGGAGAAAAGGGTAAAAGTAGGAGTGGCAAAGAGGTTTGCAACTCTGACAATCCAAAAGCCAGTGTTTAAAGAAGGTTCGGTTAATTTTGGTCACTGAGTCATAGTTAAGGGTCGGGTCATGGTCGCTGCCAAAGAGAGAGAGAAAAGAAACACTCAGTGTGCACTCTAACATAGATCAGAATGGTTATCACTTTATCTAATCAGGAAACCTCCCACTGTAACGTCAAATTCTTCTCCAAACCTGAAAGAAGAATTAGTCGGGATCACCCGAGGAGTAAACCAACTCATCAGTGGGAATCGGGATGCAACTATCATCGCATGATAATGTGACGGAATCCGCTCACGTTATCACACACCAGATGGTATGCGCATATCTGGCAAGTTTCAGTTTCTTTAGAAACTCCCGATGTTTTTTTTGCCCCATGCTCTTATGACCTTGATGAAGGTCAACAAATCATAAGTCACATGTCAAGTTCTACCCGTCATTGTCCAGGTTAATTTGATCCCACCCGTACAAGCCCTTGACGAAGGTCAACAAGGCTATACGACTGTCCCAAACCAACGCATCTATCTATGCAGCAGAAAGGTAACAAGCAGCTACCATACACTATGCCTTGACTAAAGTCAACAAACACAGCATGAATACTATGTGCTACCCGTCTGAAATGACGGAGGGCTACAAATGGTTTCTGGAAAAAATCCTTTAACGTAATGAACTTGATATCGTTGAAGGAACCGGATAGCTTTTAAAAATATAGTGGTGAAAACCTTTGCTAAAGAAGTCACTCTCGGTGAAGGGATCTCGGCTCTTTCCCCGTCGACTGAGGTGCTGGATATTCATAACCGAATACCACTGTGCAAAGAAAAAGTAAACGACTATAGTGAATTTATTGCCCTGACGCAAACTTCTGTCCAAGGGGTCACTCCCAGTGAAGGGATCTCGGCCCTTGCCTCGTCGACTGAGGTGCTGGATATTCATAACCGAATACCACTGTGCCAAACAAAAGAGAACGCCCTTGCAATAACAGCTTTTTGAAAAATTGTTCCAACAACATCAGAATAGGTTTGTTTAGCTTGCATTGATCCGAATCAACGCAGTCCCATCAATTGATCACACCACAAAGAACGAAAGTAATGATGTACCTATATGCCATCCGCATTCGCTACTGGGTCCCGTCATCACCCGTTAGGTTACTTAACTAACGACAGAGCGGGGACTGGACTAGCGCGGATGCAAAACATATACAACATCTACTAGTATATTTATCAATATATAATATTCGCTCAAGGCGTGATAAAATGCAACATCACTGAAATGTAATAAGCATCACAGAACAATATAGATATATGGGATCCTCGGGTTTCATAGAGCCGCTACTGAAACCGGACGTTCCCCTGGTCGTGTGGATAGCCTGTGCAATGAAATTTGTTGGAGATAGTGCCCTCAGAGTCAATTATTGGATCACAGACACGTGATTGCAATGATTGAGGGAGGACATATACAGGAAGGACAGTCTTACTCAAGATGATATTATGCTATATGGTTTATCTTTATCATCGTGTACTGGTTTAGGTGACCTTACAGGTCACTATTGCATGTTGATAGAGCCACTAGGATTCTTGCTTGACTACCAGCAGTATGGGGACGATCATATACGTGGGAGCTGGGGTCTATAAGCACATCCTTAAATGGTCCCTAGTCGTGGGAGTTTCGAGACAGGGCATCGATACTCCAGAGTAGACTAGTGTATACAGTCGAGACCCCGACGAGGGGCGGTGGCCGGTCTTACAAGCCACTGGTGTCAGTTGGTTCACCTAAGATGTATACAGGCGCTCATTGGGTTATGAGTACACCGGACAGGACTCGCCGGGAACATGCTAGTTGGACTTATACCTGACGTCAGATAGCAGTTCCCTGGTGACATGTGTGCAGGTTAGTTCATCGACCTGAGTTCGTCATTTGTCTCGTGTGACTTCCCACTGTGGTTTGATTACTACCCTACCACGCTCAAAGGAGACATGCAAACAGGTTTTAGTTGGGTACAGTCCCGAGCCAAATGGAGGCAGTGAGCGGATCTGCAGGGGTTCGTCTCTCCCGGTAATGGGGGTGAGGCCGCGCTGTGTCTAGGAGAGCCATTACACGAAGTCCTTGGCCAAAGCAGGAGATTTACTGGTAGGTATTCCAGTAGTATCTCAGGGTGTTCTGGGTTATACTCCGACACGACTTGTACCGCTTTTGGGGGTCTGACTTTTACCAACCCCCTAGGCCCGCCATGCGATGCTCATAGACAAACGGACCGGACTGTACGAATATTTTCACTGACAGGCTCAGTAGGGCGTCAGGATGAGTTCGCTCATCAACGTCCCTTTTGGTCAATACCTGGTGGCCCGTCACGTATAGGCTAATACCTCTGACGTGCTAGTGGTTAAATCCACAACCAATGTATTGACGAGTAATTAGAGTCCCCCACAGACCAGTTTCTCAAGTTTCGAGTGAAACGCTGTAGAGACCGTATGGAGATATGGCAGGGTTCGATCAGATACGTGCGGTATTGCACGGATCGTGATCGGACAGATTTTACTAGCGGGCTTTGGTTTAAGCCGGATCCTAGTATTGTACAGTATAGATTTTGTCTCTTTGCATTTGTATTCAGTGGGAATGCAAATGCGGGTATGTATATACAGTCGTGGGGTGTTCCTGTAATTTATTACAGGATCAGTTTTCTGAAGTTGCCAGTTCGCATTCCGTTCCGGCCAGTTTTCCTTTGTTCCTTCACGGCCGGACTTTTATGATGGAGGGGCTAATTTGCAAGTTTGCAAATTAGCTATTGTGGAGGGTTTATTTGGATATGGAAAGATTATGATAGCATCTTTTCTTTTCATGCATCATTTCTTTAGCATTAAATGTGATGAGAGTTGATTAGATTTAAACAAGACTTTGATGTGATCTTTTATGCTAGTTATCATCCAATTTCTTCTCTTGCTTTTGGATTCACATTTTTCCTCCCATCATGAGAGAGAGGCCGACCACTTCATGAGGGTGAAGATAGAGTTCATTTTTCATGAGGGAAATTGATTCATCTCATTTTGCTTGCTTGCAAAATTCTCAACCTCTCTCCAAAGTTCTTTCATTCCTCCATCAGGGAAACTTCACAACCCCAATAGAGACAATGGATTATACACTTGCCTACAGCAATTCTTGAGCACGTCGACTCGCCAGCTTCGTGGCCGAGTTGCCTCGGTCCAGAGGTGGGAGCCCGTAAAAGAACCCGGCGATGTGGTGCCCGTTACGACGAGGAGGCGACGACCGGAGATTCCGCGAAGAGATCGGAGTGGAGGTGAAGACCGAAGGACACGGATCGCTTGGTATAGCTTCTCTACTCTTATTCTTGTTTTCTAGAGTTAGTTTAATGGCCCGATCTGGGATTTTTGTGCGCGGTGGTGCTGGTTTCTAATTTTTAGAAAAGTTTCGTTTCCGCATTCCGGCGTCGGATTGACGGCCGGGGCGCTGCCGTGCACTTACATTGGTATTAGAGCCACGCCATTAACCTAGTCTAGCTTGCTCTAACGTGTTTACAAGTTCGATCGAACGGATTTTCCAAAAACCACATTTCCATGTCGCACTTTCTGTCGAATTTTTCCTTGCTCTAAAAATTATTTGGTATATTGGAAAAATACGTGCAGGGTTTTTTGAGAATTCGGTGAAAATTTGGTAGGCTGAAGTTACTGTAGTGCGGCGGAACAGCGGCCAAAACCACGTTTTGGCCGCGGAACCGCCGCCGAATTTTGGCTTCACTGCACCAAATTTCCACAGTGGCTCCCTGACATGGAAATAGTGTTTCTGGTATATTCTTTTTGGGCCCAGATGTTTTTGAGTGCTACAGTTGTGCTTGGGGCCCACTTCGGATAATTTTAAACATGTTAGTTCACAGTATTTACATTATATCTGCGACCGTGAATGTCATATGATCGGTAAATCCTGTCTAACTGCTATAGCACTTTTAGACGGATTTGCGAACGTGACATTCACGTTGATGTACTGTGTTGTGCTGTGATGTTGCGGATTGGTCGTGGGGGATAGCCTGGATGCAATGCTAGTGCAGTTTGGTGTATTATGTACATTTGATATTGCGGGGAGAGCGTCCGACATGTGGACTGCCATCACTGCCTGTTTGTATATTATTCTTTTAGAGCACGACCGGGGTGTGGTTGATGTACCCGTTGTATATTTTACTTTCTTTACTAGGATTACCCCAAGGACGGGTGCACGGATAGCCGGGTTCTAGAGGACAACGGGCCCGCATCTCATGGCATTGAGACGGAGGGGGATTTACTCTAGAATTGGCGGGCTATTCTCCGCACTCGTAGGGGGTACAGGTTGACCCAGGAGGGGTGCCCAAGTTACCGGATTCCATGAAGTGCTGGGTGGTCCATTCACGTTGCTGAAGGGGGCTGCCTCGCTTCAGGTTTTGACGGGTAACTTGCCGCGCCCGTAGGGGTTTAGGATTTCATTGCACAGGCTATCCACACGACCAGGGGAACGTCGGGTTTCAGCAGCGGCTCTGTGAAACCCGGGGATCCCAGATAACTGTATTGTTCTATGATGCTTATTACATTTTTGTGATGTTGCATTTTATCACGCCTTGAGCGAATATTATATATTGATATATATACTAGTAGATGTTGTATATGTTTTGCATCCGCGCTAGTCCAGTCCCCGCTCTGTCGTTAGTTAAGTAACCTAACGGGTGATGACGGGACCCAATGGCGAATGCGGATGGCATATACGTACATCATTATTTTCGTTCTTTATTGGTGTGATCAATTGATGGGACTGCGTTGATTCGGATCAATGCAAGCTAAACAAACTTATTCTGATGTTGTTGGAACATTTTTCAAAAAGCTGTTATTGCAAGGACGTTCTCTTTTGTTTTGCATCGTGGTATTCAGTTGGAATATCCTTCTCCTCAGTCGACGAGGCAAGGGCCGAGATCCCTTCACCGGTAGTGACCCCTTGGACAGAAGTTTGCGTCAGGGCAATAACTTCACAATAGCCGATTAATTTTGCTTTGCATCGTGGTATTCAGTTGGAATATCCTGCACCTCATTCTACGGGGAAAGAGCCGAGATCCCTTCACCGGGAGTGACCTCTTTAGCAAAGGTTTTCGTCACTATATTTTTAAAAAGCTATCCGGTTCCTTCAACGATATCAAGTTCATTACGTTAAAGGTTTTTCGCCAGAAACCATTCGTAGCCCTCCGTCGTTTCAGACGGGTAGCACGTAGTATTCATGCTATGTTTGTTGACCTTCGTCAAGGCATAGTGTATGGTAGCTGCTTGTTACCTTTCTGCTGCATAGATAGATGCGTTGGTTTGGTACAGTCATATAGCCTTGTTGACCTTCGTCAAGGGCTTGTACGGGTGGGTTCAAATTAACCTGGACAATGACGGGCAGAACTTGACATGTGACTTATGATTTGTTGACCTTCGTCAAGGTCATAAGAGCATGGGGCAAAAATCACATCGGGGGTTTCTAAAGAAACTGAAACTTGCCAGATATGCGCATACCTTCTGGCGTGTGATAACGTGAGCGGATTCCGTCACGTTATCATGCGATGATAGTTGGATCCCGATTCCCACTGATAAGTTGGTTTACTCCTCGGGTGATCCCGACTAATTCTTCTTTCAGGTTTGGAGAAGAATTTGACGTTGCAGTGGGAGGTTTCCTGATTAGATAAAGTGATAACCATTCTGATCTAGGTTAGAGTGCACGCTGAGTGTTTCTTTTCTCTCTCTCTTTGGCAGCGACCATTGACCCGACCCTAAGACTATGACTCAGTGACCAAGTTGACCGAACCTTCTTTAACACTGGCTTTTGGATTGTCAGAGTTGCAAACCTCATCGCCACTCCTACTTTTACCCTTTTCTCCAGGACACTCCGTATTACTACGAACGTCCACTTCCATTGGAAAAAACCATCGTATGGTTATATACGAACTCGAAGGAATTTATTCAAGGATGGTTTCCGGTTCTGGAGAAAACGAATAGGTTTATTCAGTTGTCTTTTCCTTTTACCTTCTCTCAGGTTGCGAGTACTCCTTGGTTTAGGAGATAGTACACCTATTACGCAAATTGGATAGTCTTCTTCCAAACCATAGGCTGGTGCCGAACGGTGGGGAATGCAGAAAACCAATTAGCATAAACGATGGTGTGCAGAAGGTATTAAGTAAAGACATATCAAGGGATTCTAAGAGGGCAAAGTAAATTGCGACTGCTATTCACGACCAAACCAAGTATTTCATTACCACTCCCACTTCACCTTTCTATTTCTCCAGGACACTCCGTATCACTACGAAGATCCACAGCTTATTAGATACTCCATCGTATGGTTATATACGAACTCGAAAGAAACTTGTTCCTGTTCGGGAATGGATTCAGGTTCAGGAGAAATAGGAATAAGGTTTATTCGGTTGTATTTTATCTTCACCTTCTCTCGCATTGCGAGTGCTCCTAGGGTTAGGACAGTACACCCATTATGCTTATTGGATAGTCTTCTTCCAAACTATAGGCTGGTGCCGAACGGTAGGAAAGGAAGAAAACCATTTAGCCTAAGAGGGTGTACATAAGGTAATGACTAAAGACATATAAATGGATTTGGAGAGATGGCAAAGAAATATACGGCTACAGTTGTGAATATGGATAATGGAAGAGGCATTACTAGGAATACCGGGATACTCCATCGAAACATTTCAATGTTTCAGTTTCACTATGTATTGTTAAAAGAAAACTGATTTCCTAACTAGTCCTTAATCCACGGTATGTATTTACCAGGTATGATTCTCACATCTGTATGGTTTTACAGATGATGGGTGGGAGTAAGTTATTGAGAATTAGGCGATCATCCTCATTATATCGGAATTCGTTGTAATTGGTGATATTTGAGGAAATCACCTTGGTTGTTTGCCGGACGGCAAATATTTGGTTTTGAATATCCGTTGTTATGCACCAATTTCAAATTGATATATCTGTACGTCTATTTTTATAGAGTGATATATACCTTTTTGAAATTATTTCTATGACATTTACCAATATCAGTGGATGGTTAGGTAAGGAGCATTGAACAACGGTGTAATTCTTCTTAACCATAAGTACAATTTTCAACCTACGACACACAGGGATTGAGTTATTAAACTCAGGGGTCTTATACAGAGTATTGTATGTTGTCCAGTGTCTATTAGGACAGAAGGGATGGAACTCGTACTATATTCTGTTTACTTGTGACTTCTTTAGTTCTTAGACATGTGTTTCGTAGAAATACAAGGTCCAAGTTTTGAGAAGTTATAGGTATATGAATAAAGTAGAGAACCAGGTGTTGCAAGTATCGGGATTCTTCAAGGTGATCGAAGATGTAGATACTTGTGTATGGTATTCAGATGATAGTAATGATTAAGAGAACTTGCTTCTCTTTCAGGTTACTCATAATTGGAAGTATTCCTAAGTTGAGTAACGCTGATAAGCCTCCTTCCATTTAGTTAACATGCACTGGAGACAGCTGCATTATTTGAATCTGGTTCAATTAAATCAGTTCCTCTGTTTCTATATTGGATATAGAACAGTTCATATCTTAACGATGTTAAGGTACGGGGAGTTGTCCGGCTTATGCTTGAAACCAAACTCTGGATAACTCAAGGCACGTTTCTGTAATGGCTGTTTGTGGGTTGCCCCAGGCTATGACGAAGGTTGACTTTCTACCATCTGGAAGATCAATAGTGATATTGTTCTTGACTCGCCACGGTTTTATTAAAAATGGATTTTTTCAGAAAATAGTAGTGGGAGTATGGTAGAACTGGAAGTGATTCCAGAACCGCAAACGATTACTGAAAATTTGATAAGAACCTAAAAGATTCAATCTGGTTTGACTTTCCATTAGCCACTCCGCAGATATGGTGGGTAACCTCAGGCGCTCGAGAGGTACTTCGGTAGCCTCAAGGATGGTAGCAGGGAGGTTCTTGTTTACCCAGACTTGCCATTGCTGTTGTTCCAGACTGTGAGACCCGGCAGGAGGATGAGTATAGCGTCATTCTAAACTAGATTTATAAGTGTACGTCTATATGACTCTGCCAGAGGGTTGTCGAAGTTAGTGGGAACAGCGGAAGCATTGGTGGACAAGTGGCTTATGTCTATTTATAGACTAAAGCAGATATACCAGAGATAGATCATATATTTCTGATGTGACAGTCATAGGTTTGACTTCATCAGAATAGGGGATGGATCTGGTAAGAAGGTAGTAGGGTATGATGTCCTGGTATTTGCATGACATACACAGAGTAGGAAGTGAAATTCCTATACTACGGTCGGTTATATTTTGGTTTTCACACAGTAGTTTCTCCACGGAATTGGATATTTTATCAGACATTCTGGTTACTGGATCTTTGGTTTTAGTTCTAGATTTGGGTGGTTTCCCAATCAGGGTACTTAGACAGCATTCTAAGAGTATTTAGAATGGACGACTTCTGGCATGGTGGTGTACTTGCAGGTGATGGAGTCACCCTCTCTAAAAGTGTCTTATAGACTAAAGGGGAGAGGGATGTGCATGATTGGCAGATCACTTGCTTAGGCAATTGAGTCGATCATGAGATGTCAAGTACCACACCAGATGTTATCTTTGCATGAGATGCAGTAAATTGATATTAATCCAATCCTGGAGAAATGTTCGAAAGCAGTTTTAGAACATGAGTGAATGTTCTAGGGATATGATAACGGCAGCCTCCTTTAGGAGACGGTTATCATTCCAGGCTTCCAAGGTGACCTGGACGGCAGAGTGGCTGTCAGAGTTGTAGTTTTCCCTCTGACTAGGGGCAGTATTTTGGACAGGTGGTCCAGGTGGATACTGAGGGAAGGATGGCGCAGGATACTGATTAAGTTCAGTTGACGATACAGTCTAAGAAGTTTGGATTTGGAGTTCATTTATGAGCTAGGTCCCATCAGACATCCAGACACATTCTAAGACAGGTATTGCTCATTTCGGGAGATGGGATTCTCCGCGAACTTGAGATATAGAGAGACATAGAAAGAAACATCAAGGCGGATCCACTCACTGAGGCTATTCCTCGAACGCAATAGTTTCGCAAACGAGCTTTGTAAGACTGACTACTAGAGGAGTTGGGTGTTCGGTATCACACGGGCTGTGAGTATGCGACATCGCAATAATTAGCCTTGAGTGCAAGTGGGAGATTGTTGGAGATAGTTCCCTCAGAGTCAATTATTGGATCACAGGCACGTGATTGCAATGATTGAGGGAGGTCCTATCCCGGTAGGACAGTCTTACTCAAGATGATAGTATGCTATCTGGTTTATCTTTATCATCGTGTACTGCTTTAGGTGACCTTACAGGTCACTATTGCACGTTGATAGAGCCCCTGGGATTCTTGCTTGACTACCAGCAGTATGAGGGCGATCATATGCGTGGGAGCTGGGGTCTATAAGCACATCCTTAAATGGTGCCTAGTCGTGGGAGTTTCGAGACAGGGCATCGATACTCCAGAGTAGACTAGTGTATACAGTCGAGACCTCGATGAGGGGCGGTGGCCGGTCTCATAATCCACTGGTGTCAGTTGGTTCACCTAAGATGTATACAGGTGCTCATTGGGTTATGAGTACACCGTACAGGACTCGCCCGGAACATGCTAGTTGGTTTTATACCTGAAGTCAGATAGCAGTTCCCTGGTGACATGTGTACATGTTAGTTCATCGACCTGAGATCGTCATTTGTCTCGTGTGAGTTCCCACTGTGCTTTGATTACTACCCTACCACGCTCAAAGGAGACGTGCAAACAGGTTTTAGTTGGGTACAGTCCCGAGCCACATGGAGGCAGTGAGCGGATCTGCAGGGGTTTGTCTCTCCCGGTATTGAGGGTGAGGTCGCGCTGTGTCTAGGAGAGCCATTACACGAAGTCCTTGGCCAAGGCAGGAGATTTACTGGTAGGTATTCCAGTAGTATCGCAGGGTGTTATGGGATACACTCCGACACGACTTGTACCTCTTTTGGGGGTCTGACTTTTACCAACCCCTAGGCCCGCCATGCGATGCTCATAGACGAACGGACCGGACTGTACGGATATTGTCACTGACAGGCTCAGTAGGGTATCAGGATGAGTTTGCTCATCGACGTCCCTTTTGGTCAATACCTGGTGGCCCGTCACATATAGGCTAATGCCACTGACGTGCTAGTGGTTAAATCCATAACCAATGTATTGACGAGTCTTTAGAGTCCCCCACAGACCAGTTTCTCATGTTTCGGGAGAAATGCTGTAGAGGCCGTATGGAGATATGGCAGGGTTCGATCAGATACGTGCGGTATTGCACGGAACGTGATCGGACAGATTTTACTAGCGGGCTTTGGATTAAGCCGGATCCTAGTATTGTACAGTATAGATTTTGTCTCTTTGCATTTGTATTCAGTGGGAATGAAAATGCGGGTATGTATATACAGTAGCGGGGTTTTCCTGTAATTTATTACGGGATCAGTTTTCTGATGTTGCCAGTTTGCATTCCTTTCTGGCCAGTTTTCCTTTGTTCCTTCACGGCCGGACTTTTCTGATGGAGGGGCTAATTTGCAAGTTTGCAAATTAGCTATTGTGGAGGGTTTATTTGGATATGGAAAGATTATGATAGCTTCTTTTCTTTTCATGCATCATTTCTTTAGCATTAAATGTGATGAGAGTTGATTAGATTTAAACAAGACTTTGATGTGATCTTTTATGCTAGTTATCAACCAATTTCTTCTCTTGCTTTTGGCTTCACATTTTTCCTCCCATCATGAGTTAGAGGCCGGCCACTTCATGAGGGTGAAGATAGAGTTCATTTTTCATGAGGGAAATTGATTCATCTCATTTTGCTTGCTTGCAAAATTCTCAACCTCTCTCCAAAGTTCTTTCATTCCTCCATCATGGCAACTTCACAACCCCAATCGAGACAATGGATTCTACACTTGCCTACAGCAATTCTTGAGCACGTCGACTTGACAGCTTCATGCCCGAGTTGCCTCGGTCCAGAGGTGGGAGCCCGTAAAAGAACCCGGCGATGTGGTGCCCGTTACGACGAGGAGGCGACGACCGGAGATTCCGCGAGGAGATCGGAGTGGAGGCGAAGACCGAAGGACACAGATTGCTTGGTATAGCTTCTCTACTCTTATTATTGTTTTCTAGAGTTAGGTTAATGGCCCGATCCAGGATTTTTGTGCGCGGTGGTGCCGGTTTCTAGTTTTTAGAAAAGTTTCGTTCCCGCATTCCGGCGTCGGATTGACGGCCGGGGCGCCGCCGTGCACTTACAAAATCCTAAACCCCTATTGGTGCGGCAAGTTACCCGCCAAATCCTGAAGCGAGGCAGCCCCCTTCAACAACGTGAATAGACTACCCAGCACTTCAAGGAATCCGGTAACTTGGGCACCCCTCCTTGGGTCAACCTGTACCCCTTACGAGTGTGGCGAATAGCCCGCCAATTCTAGAGCGAAGCCCCCTCCGTCTCAAAGCAATGAGATGCGGGCCCGTTGCCCTCTAGAATCCAGTTATCCGTGCACCCCTCCTTGGGGTAATCCTAGTACAGAAAGTAAAATATACAACGGGTACATCGACCTCAGCCCGGTCGTGCCCCAAAAGAATAATATACAAACAGGCAGTAACGGCAGTCCACATGTCGGACGCTCGCCCCGCAATATCAAATGTACCTAAACAACCAAACTGTACTACCATTGCATCCAGGCTATCCCCCACGACCAATCCGCAATATTGTGAACTAACATGTTTAAAATTTTCGATCGACTAAATTTTCCCGAAGCGGGCCCCAAGCACAACTGTAGCACTCAAAAACATCTTGGCCCAAAAAGAATATACCAGAAACCCTATTTCCATGTCAGTGAGCCACTGTAAAAATTTGATGCAGTGAAGCCAAAATTCGGCGGCGGTTCCGCGGCCAAAAGGTGGTTTTGGCCGCTGTTCCGCCGCGGCACAGTAACATCAGCCTACCAAATTTTCAGAGAATGCATAAAAAAACCCTGCACGTATTTTTACAATGTACCAAATAATTTTTAAAGCACTGTAAAATTCAACAGAAACTTGAAATGGAAACGCGGTTTTTTTAAAATCCGTTTGATCGAACTTGTAAACACGTTAGAGCAAGCTAGACTAGGTTAATGGCGTGGCTCTGATACCAATGTAAGTGCACGGCAGCGCCCCGGCCGTCAATCCGACGCCGGAATGCGGAAACGAAACTTTTCAAAAAACTTTAAAACCGGCACTACCGCGCCCTATAAAACCCGGATTGGGCCATTAACCTAACTCTAGCAAACAAGAAAATGGGGTAGAGAGCTATACCAAGCGATCCGTGTCCTTCGGTCTTCGCCTCCACTCCGATCTCCTCACGGAATCTCCGGTCTTCATTTCCTCGTCGGAACGGGCACCACATCGCCGGGTTCTTTTATGGGCTCCCACCTCTGGACCGAGGCAACTCGGGCACGAGGTTGGCGAGCCGACGTGCCCAAGAAATGTTGTAGATGAAGTGTAGAAACCATTGTCTCAATGGGGTTGAAGTTGCCTTTATGGATGGGAGAAGGAGAAGAACTTTGAAATGGAGCTTTATGATTTTGTGGCTAGCAAAATGAGAATGATAATCTTTTTCCCCACACCAAAAATGAATCCCTCATCTCCCCTCTCTCAAAACGGCCGGCCCCTAAATGAAGTATGAGGAGCGAGAGAAAATGGCATATACAAATGTATGAAGATAAATGAGGAAATTATCTCACCTCAAGGTCAAATCCAAATCCATTCTCATAAATGCAAAGGAGAAGATGGAAAAAGAATCTCATGATGGTAGAACCATCATGAAGCCTCATTTACAAATAACACCCTCCAAAATTGCTAATTTGCAAATATGAAAATTAGTCCCTCCATCAGAAAAATCCGGCCAGGAAGGAACAAACGAAAACTGGCCGAGACGGAATACAAACTGGCAACTTCAAAAAATAGATCCCGTAATAAATTACAGGAAAACCACGCAACTGTATATACATACCCGCATTTGTATTCCCACTGAATACAAATTCAATAAGACAAAATCTACACTGTACAATACTAGGATCCGGCTTAAACCAAAACCCGCTAGTATTATCCGTCCGATCATGATCCGTGCAATACCGCACGTATCTGATTGAACCCTGCCATATCTCCATACGGCCTCTACAGCGTTTCGCCCGAAACTTGAGAAAACGGTCTGTGGGGGACTCTAAAGACTCATCAATACTTTGGTTGTGGATTTAACCACTAGCACGTCAGAGGTATTAGCCTATACGTAACGGGCTACCAGGTATTGACCAAAAGGGGCGACGATGAGCGAACTCATCCTGACACCCTACTGAGCCTGTCACTGACAATATCTGTACAGTCCGGTCCGTTCGTCTATAAGCATCGCATGGCGGGCCTAGGGGGTTGGTAAAAGTCAGACCCCCAAAAGCGGTACAAGTCATGTCGGAGTGTAGCCAAGAACACCCTGAGATACTACTGGAATACCTACCAGTAAATCTCCTTCCTTGGCCAAGGACTTCGTGTAATGGCCCTCCTAGACACTGCGCGACCTCACCCATAATACCGGGAGAGACGAACCCCTGCAGATCCGCTCACTGCCTCCATGTGGCTCGGGACTATACCCAACTAAAACCTGTTTGCACAACCCCTTTGAGCGTGGTAGGGTAGTAATCAAAGTATAGTGGGAACTCACACGAGACAAATGACGATCTCAGGTCGATGAACTAACCTGTACACATGTCACCAGGGAACTGCTATCTGACGTCAGGTATAAGACCAACTAGCATGTTCCCGGCGAGTCCTGTCCTGTGTACTCATAACCCAATGAGCACCTGTATACATATTAGGTGAACCAACGGACACCAGTGGCTTGTGAGACCGGCCACCGCCCCTCGTCGGGGTCTCGACTGTATACACTCGTCTACTATGGAGTATCGATGCCTTGCCTCGAAACTCCCACGACTAGGGACCTTTTAAGGATGTGCTTATAGACCCCAGCTCCCACGTATATGATCGCCCTCATACTGCTGGCGGTCAAGCAAGAATCCTAGAGGCTCTATCAACGTGTAATAGCGACCTGTATGGTCACCTAAAACAGTACACGATGATAAAGATAAACCAGATAGCATACTATCATCTTGAGAAAGACTGTCCTACCGGTATAGGTCCTCCCTCAATCATTGCAATCACGTGCATGTGATCCAATAATTGACTCTGAGGGCACTATCTCCAACACATTGTATCCGATAGGGGCACCCAGTTTACTAGCCGTCTTTGGAAGAAGCTACAGGAAGCTTTAGGTACCCGTTTGAGTTTTAGCATCGCTTTCCATCCGCAGACCGATGGTCAGTCAGACCGGACTATATAAACTCTGGAGGATATGCTTCGTGCGTGCGTGCTTGATTTTGGTGGCAGTTGGGATCGTCACTTGCCATTGATAGAGTTCTCCTATAATAACAGTTATCAGGAGACGATTCAGATGGCACCTTTTGAGGCTTTGTATTGTAGGAAGTGTCGATCGCTGGTCCGTTGGACCGAACTCAGCGAGAGCGGGATTTTAGGACCCCAGCTAGTTCAAGAGACTACGGAGAAAATTCAGTCGATTTAGGATAGGATGAGAGCAGCCCAGTGCAGACAGAAGTCATATGCCGACCGTCGTCGTCGTAGGCTCGAGTTTGCAGTTGGGGATCATGTATTCCTACGTATTTCTCCAATGAAGGACGTGATGAGATTTGGGAAGAAAGGGAAACTTAGCCCCAGATTTGTAGGTCCTTTCGAGAAACTTGAGCGAGTTGGTACCGTTGCCTATCGTTTGGCACTTCCACCCAGTTTTCCGGATGTTCACCCCGTATTCCATGTGTCGATGCTTCGCAAGTACCTTCATGACCCTTCTCACATGATTCATGTAACACCTTAGAATGCGATTAGTGTTAATTAAGCGTTAATGCGGGTTTTTAGGGAAAAGTTTACCAAATCGGTTTCCTCACATTTTATAACAATTAATTAATAATTTATTTTTAATTGTTTTCTCTTGCACATATTAGTGCATGTTAAAGTGAGGGTTGTTTAGTGTTAACCTTGTTTAGTAGCCATGACATCTTAATTAACCCATGCCTTGATTTAATCTTGCCTTAACCTTGCCTTAGATATTTGTGTGAGAAATATCTACTTTGTTTTAGATTGAGAGAGAGAGAGGTGGCTAGCTAAGTCATGGAGGCTTTAATGAAGCATTAATGGTTGATGGAGGTGAGGGAGAGAGTAAGAATAAGGGATAAGTTCACCCTACACTCACCCTCTCACCCTTTTCTCTCCTCACTCTCTCATTCTCTCCTCACTTTCTCACACTCAATTATCCTTCATCTTCTCAACTTCCAAACTGAAACCCTCACTACCTTATCACTAAACTCTTGCAAAACTTCATAAAATCCCACTAAAACACTTCTCATGTCATGTTTTAGCCACCAGGTAGCCTTGAAGCTTGGAAAACTAGGATTTTTGAGCAAGAGTGGCTAGGTAATGACCTCTAACTGTTAATTAGGAGTTTATATTGTTCTGTTGTCTTGTAGTTATGGATTAGAACACTAAAGGTTTAGTTTTGTGCAAATATCGTATTTTTAGTGTCATATTGGAGTCTCTGTGATATGCTGTAGAACCAAGTGTTTGTTGGAAAAGTTCCCATCACAGTGATCTAGTATTGTGACCTAGAACCCACAATAAAAACCTGAGACCACTCCTTCATTTTTTGGCCGCAAATATATTGGTTCTGGCCGCAAATTGCGGCCAGAGTGGGGGCTGGGGTGTTGAGTCTTGGTCGTGGGGTCTCTGTGGTTGTATGTGGTCTCGTGGAACTTGGAACTTTCAATAATTATTTGTATATCAAAATCTGGGATCACTTTGCTATAATCTACTGTTTTGAATATGCGTGTTACGTTATCCGACACGGTTCGTGATCTTGTGTAGCTACTGCACTTGGGTTGGTTTTGGGTTGTCGCTACACACGTTAACCACTAGACGAACACTTGAGAGTTGGATTAGAGTTGGTGCGTCGGTCAAACGTAGTTTGACGTGATATTGGTCAATTTCTGAGATTTTTGCACTTGCTATATTTGTATTAATACGATCGCAGGCGGGGACTTCGGACGCTGCGAAGAAGGGGAAGCGGGTGATTGGATCTACCTAGTCCGCGATTGTCGGTGAGTAGATTTAACATCTACGGGGAGATCGCCCGTATGGCATTAAGCGTCAGGGCTAGATATGATATGATAAGATATTAGCTGCATGCTTATATGCACATATAGAGATTGTGCTTGGACATCATTGCATATTATTACTTGTTGTGCCGGGAATTGTACCCTGTGGACACTGCACTATTATTGACAGTTCATGTTGCACGAGCACTAATTGTATACTACACACACACTGTCGGTAATTGCCATGATAAGAACAATACACATACATATGTGATATGGTATTGATTAGTGACATTGAGGCAATGATTCTTGTGAGGTTGCGTATATGAAATATAGCATACCTGTATACCTACATGCTTACACACATACCTTGTTATGTTACGGCTACACTTATACCTATATGGTATTGTATCATTATTGACATGTGTATACACATATGAGATATAGCTACATATACATCATGCATACATACTTACATGTTCACCCTTATATGATGTTGCTTGGATTTTGGAGAATTGGGAACCACATGATATATTAAATAACTTGATGTACTTAAATATCGGTTTTCCCTTGATATGCTCATATTACTATTTTATGTTGCATACATCAGTTTTCATGGATTTACGCATTGAGATATGGATTTCATATGATTTTCTGGATTTGAGAACCGCGGGGATATTTCAAGAAATGTGTTTTGTCTTGAAAACCCGGTTTCTCTTGATATGATATTTCAGTGCGTCCACCTTGAGTTTTTCGGTTCTGAGACTTGTGTTAGATACCCGATTCGAGGAGAGGTAGGCACCGTCTGTGGGTACATGGTGGACCCGGTTAGGTACCCCGAGGCAAGAAGACTCGTATTGTTAGGCGGTGAGCCCGGCGGAGGGAGTACTACATACCGGTGATAGTATTTAGACTCGGCGGGGATCTGGAGGATACCGACCGGAGTTATGAGATGGACTTGGACCGACCGTTCTGCCGTAGCCCGAGGGCCGATCCGGGCAGACAGAGCCCATGGTACGGGGATTTACGTGTCGATGCTTGACACGGGTTTCATGATGTTTGGAGTGTCGATGTTGGACACTCAGGTTCAATGATTTGATGTGTCGTTGAGGGACACACATATATACATATATATACACGGGCATAGTTTTCATATTGTTCCGAGTGTCGATGTTTGACACTCAGGTTCCATGATTTGATCTGTCGTTGAGGGACACACTTATATACATATATATATATACACACACACACACATGCATAGTTTTCATGATATTTTCGGGTGTCGATGTTGGACACTCGGGTTCCATGAGACTTACAGGATATGAGGGCCGATCTGAGGATGCGGTGCCTGAGGATTTTGGGATTTGACGTGTAAGTGAGGGAAACTGGGGTTTTTCCATGCTGTTGATTTTTGCATGAGGTTTTATTTACTCATCCCCCACTCAGGATTATTTTGATATGCATTGCTTCATATAGTTGTAGTACCCTGATGATGTACCTTTACATGATTGTTGCATGTTCATATTGCCATACTTATGCTATCAGATTTGTCACGACCCGAAGTTCGACTCATGACCGGTACTTAATCACGTAACGTCTCAGGCATGATGCGACTAAGTAAGCCGAAACCCAGAAATCAAAACCATTAAAAGTAGTGAGTGTTGAAATCATTTGTTTAAAGCATTTGGAAAACCTTAAGTAGTTTAATAACAATCTTTAAAGTTTAAGTTATTATCTTAAAAATTTTGGCTGCATTTCCTTTGTAAAACTAACCCCGAAATCGAGTACAAAACAGGATATGAGTAAAAATGAAAAACAATATAATAAGGCATCCCAAAGGGGTGCAATCACGCCCAACGACGGAATCAAACACCACAAAAGTAATATACGACGCCGTAGCGAAGAAATGAGCAATAAGTGAAAAATATCACAGAATGATAAACTACACAAGTAAAGTCGGCTCACACGAGCTCGACACCAGAATATAAATAATATACATCATCGTCCTCACACTGGTCTCTAAATCAATACATAAAGTAGAAGGAGAATACTAGATACAAAAGTGTATACAATAGAAATAACCAGATACCACAACCCACCAAATGGCAAAACAGCTCACGCTCCAACTGTAGTTGTATCTGTAGCCGAAAAGATGGAAGAAGGCGGCCTGCCGCTACTACTCTAAGGGGCAACCTGCAAATACTGCGGCACAACGGGGGTAGTTGCCAACTCGTGAATAGAGATAACATATAAAGGTAATCGAGAGCATGCACGTACTGCGCTACTCTATCATATGCCAGCAGATGATATCTATGTGCGATAAGCAGTATATGCAATAATCATGCAAGTGCTCTATCATGTAATATGACTACAGGATGAGATGCAAAATAATGAATGCTGAGCATGGGAAATACAACATCTACAGTGAATGTCAACGTGGAAAATATAATCGGTGCCCATCAATGCACCAAGATCCCAATAAACCCAGGCGCCGGCACTCTCATCGGCCCTCAAATCCTGTAAATCTCAGAGAATCACGAGTGCCCAACATCGGCACCCAAAACATCATGAAATAATCATGTCCAGCATCGACACGCAAATCCTCATATATGGGGCTCCGTTAGTCCGGGTCAGCCCACGGGCTCCGTCTGCGGTATCGGCCCTCGGCCTCAGCAGTACGAGTCGTCCTGTATCCATATATCGACTCTGGTCAGTATCCTGCGGATAACTGTCAGGTCCAACCAATCACCGGTAGGTACTCGCCACCCTGTCAGGCTCATCGTCTACTCCACGAAAACATTTCTCGCCCCGGGGAACCATACCAGGTCCACCACGAACCCGCAAACGGATCATCCAACTCCTCGAATCGGGTTTCAAGCACACGTCTCAGAAACGAGAAAACGCGTGGTGGACACACCAAAATATCATATCAAGAAAAACCGGGTTTTCAAATAGTGCATATTTTCTTAAATAACTCTACGGTCCTCAAAACCAGAAATCTCATGAAATCCAAAACCAATGTATAAGTCAATACGATATGATATGTGCATCCAGTCATATTATAAGTAAAAGGGAGAAACCACTCTTTAAAATAGTTTCAGTTTTTCAAAAGGCATCATGCGGCTCCCAGTTTCTACAAAAATCAGCTTATCCAAGTTGGTACAGTTTGAACATGCATAAGTATGTAAATGAGTACGTGCACAAGTATGAACATATAAAGGAGTACGTGCACAAGTATGAACATATAAAGGAGTACGTGCACAAGTATGAACATGTAAAGGAGTACGTGCACAAGTATGAACATGTAAGGGAGTACGTGCACAAGTATGAACATGTAAAGGAGTACGTGCACAAGTATGAACATGTAAGGGAGTACGTGCACAACTATGAACATGTAAGGGAGTACGTGCACAACTATGAACATGTAAGGGAGTACGTGCACAAGTATGAACACGTAAGGGAGTACGTACACAAGTATGAACATGTAAAGGGAGTACGTGCACAAGTATGAAGATGTAAAGGAGTACGTGCATAAGTATGAACATGTAAAGGAGTACGTGCACAAGTATGAACATGTAAAGGGAGTACTTGCACAAGTATGATAATCATATCGAATCATATGTGAGATGAACTACAGTATAATGATCATGGCAATTCAACAGTGTGAGTGTCATGGCAGTTACTAACGGTGTGTGTGTAACATGTGTTGGAGATAGTGCCCTCAAAAGTCAATTATTGGATCGCAGGTACGTGATTGCAATGATTAAGGCAGGACCTATACCGATATGACAGTCTTGCTCAAGATGATAGTATGCTATCTGGTTTGTCTTTATCATCGTATACATGCTTTAGTTCGCTATTGCATATTGATAGAGCCCATAGGATTCTTGCTTGACTACCAGCAGTATGATGGCGATCATATACGTGGGAGCTGGGGTCTGCAAGCACATCCTTATAGTGTCCCTAGTCATGGGAGTTTCAAGATAGGGCATCGATACTCAAGAGTAGACTAGTGTATACAGTCGAGACCCCGACGAGGGGCGGTGGCCGGTCTCACAAGCCATTGGTGTCAGTTTGTTCACCTAAGATGTATACAGGTGCTCATTTGTGTTATGAGTACACCGGACAGGACTCGCCGGGAACCTGCTAGTTGGTATTATACCTAGCGTCAGATAGCAGTTCCCTGGTGACATATGTACAGGTTTGTTCATCGACCTGAGGTCGTCATTTTTCACGTGTGAGTTCCCACTGTGCTTTGATTTCTACCCTACCACGGCTCAAAGGAGTCATGCAAACAGGTCTTTTTTGGATACAGTCCCGAGCCACATGGAGGCAAGTGAGCGGATCGGCAGGGGATTCGTCTCTCCCGGTATTGGGGGTGAGATCGCGCTGTGTCTAGGAGAGCCATTACACAAAGCCCTCGGCCGAGGCAGGAGATTACTGGTAGGTACTCCAGTAGTATCTCAGGGTGTTCTGGGCCACTCTTGGACACGACTTATAACGCTATTGGGGGTCTGACGTTACCAGCCCTTAGGCCGATATGCGATACTCATAGACGAACGGACCGGACAGTATGTATATTGTCACTGTCAGGCTCAGTAGGGTTTATGGATGAGTTCGCTCGTCAGCTTCCCTTCCAATCAATACATAGGCAACCGTTATGTACAGCTTGTACCTCTGACATGCTAGAGGTTATACCTTGTGCCAGTGTGTTGATGAGTCATTAGAGTCCCCCACAGACACTTTCTTAAGTTCGGGCGAAATGTTGTAGAGGCCGTATGGTTTTATGGCAGGGTTCGGAAAATGCACGTGCGTTTTCGCACGTGTCATTTTTCGGGCAGATAATACTGGTCGGCTTTGGTTTAAGACGGATCCAAGTATTATGCTGTGTAGATATAATATCTTTTGTCTCAGTTGCATTTGTATTCGGTCGTAATACAAATGCGGGTATGTTTATACAGATACAGGGTTATCCTGAAATTCGTTTCAGGATCAGTTTTGGAAGTTGCCAGTTTCCCGTTTTCTATCAGCCGTATTTAACTTTCGGTTAAATACGGATTTATCTTTTCTTGAGATGAGTGTGGAAGTTTCTAGAGGCTTCTAGAAAGTAGTGACTAGGTTCATGCATCTTTGTGACTCATTAGTGCATTTAATGATGTTTGATGAATAGGGTTAATGATTCATCATTTGCATTGATTGTGTTCATACTAGGTATTTAGATGACTCATTTCTTCTTTATTGTTATGGTCACTCTCCCCTCCTCCTACACTCACCTCTCCCCCTTCATATATATGACCGGCCACCCCTTGGTGGAAGGTAATGGTTGTGACTCACTAGGGAAAAGATTATGATAGATTTGTGTATGGAAATTTCATATAGCTCAAATTCTTATCACCCGATTCCAAAAGGCAACTTCATTAGCCGTTCGTCCATAGCTTTGGACGTAACGAGACAAAGTGTTCTACTCTTTCTCTACATCAACTTGGTCGTCTCTTCTAGCAAACTTGACGATCGAGTTGCCTCGGTTCAGAGGCGGGAACCCGTTTAAAGATCCGTCGATGTGGTGCCACCTGGACGAGAAGACTGGAGATTCAGGAGATCGGAGTAGCCGCAACAAAGCGTGGGATGATGGTTGAAGACCGAAGGACTCAGATCGTTCGGTATAACTCTTCTACCCACTTTGTAGTTCGTTAGTTTAGCTTTAATGGCAGATTCGGGTTATAGTACGCTGTAGAGCCAGTTGTAAAAAGTTTTTGTTCCGTATTTGGCGTCTGTTAGACGGCCGGGGCGCTACCGTGGACTTACAGTGGTATCAGAGACTCACCATTAAGCTATACTAACTTGTGCTAACACGTTTAAAATTTCGATCGAACGGAATTTCGAAAATCACAATTTTTAGTGTAAAAGTTTCTGTCGATTTTTAAAAGGGAATAAAAATTATTTTACATATCACAGAAAACAGAGCAGGCTTTTTTAAGCATTCTGGGAAAATTTAGGCACGTGATCCCACAGTGCCACCGCTGATTCACGGTCAAACCTAGGGTTTGACCGCGGAACCGTGGCCAGTATGTGGGAACAGTGGATGAAATTTTTCCAGTGAGCTTTATATGGTTAATTGTGGTTTTTGGTATATTTCTTTTGGGCCCTGTTTTTGTTACTGTACAGCAGATGTTTGTGGGGCCCACTTTGGGATATTTTGTCGATCGAAATTTAAACGTGTTAGTTTACAGTACTTATATTATATCTCCGACCGGGAATGTCATTTGAGCGGTAAATTGCGTCTAATTGCTATAGCTCTTTTAGACGGATTTGCGAACGTGACATTCGCGTTGATGTTCTATGTTGTGCTGTGATATTGCGGATTTGTCGTGGTGGATAACAGTGTGCAATGGTAGTGCAGTTTGGATTTATTTGTACATTTGATATTGCGGGGCGAGCGTCCAACTTGTGGACTGACGTCACTGCCTGTTTGTATAATATTCTTTTGGGGCACGACCGGGCTGAGGTCGATGTACCCGTTGTACATATTTTTTATTTCTGTACTAGGTTTACCCCGCGACGTAGTGCACGGATAGCCGGGTTCTGGAGGGCAACGGGTCCGTATCTCATGGCTTTGAGAGGCAGAGGGACCTCACTCTAGAATTGGCAGACTATTCGCCGCACTCGTAGGGGGTACAGGTTGACCCAAGGAGGAGTGCTCAATTCACCGGATTCCGTGAAGTGTCGGGTGTTCCATTCACATTGCTGTGGGGGACTACCTCGCTTCAGGTTTTGGCGGGTAACTTGCCGCACCCGTAGGGGTATAGTTTTCATTGCACAGGCTATCCACACGACCAGGGGAACGTCGGGTTTCGGTAGCGGCTCTGTGAAACCCGAAGATCCCAGATTATCTGTATTGTTCTGTGATGCTTATTACTTTTCTGTAATGTTGTATATTATCACGCCTGGAGCGATTATTGTATATTGGTATATATACTATTAGATGTTGTATATGTTTTACACCCGCGCTAGTCCAGTCCTCGCTCTGTCGTTAGTTAAGTAACCAAACGGGTGATGACGAGACCCTGTAGCGAATGCGGATGGCATATACGTACATTTTATTTTTCGTTCTTTTCTAGTGTGATTGGTTGATGGGACTGCGTTGATTCTGATCAATGCAAAGCAAAACAAACCTATATTTGATGTTGTTGGAACAAATTTTAAAAGTGTTATTACAAAGACGTTTCTTTTTGTTTTGCATAGTGATATTCAGTTTAGAATATCCTGCACCTCATTCACGAGGCAAGGGCCGAGATCCCTTCACCGGGAGTGACCCCTTGGGCAGAAGTTTACGTCAGGGTAATAACTTCAATATATTCGATTACAAGTTGCTTTGCATCG
This sequence comes from Agapanthus africanus, assembly GCA_030015575.1. NCBI lineage: Eukaryota > Viridiplantae > Streptophyta > Magnoliopsida > Asparagales > Amaryllidaceae > Agapanthus > Agapanthus africanus. The sequence continues at coordinate 232,635,857 of JASDDO010000010.1, forward strand.
CGGTATTCAGTTGGAATATCCTGCACCTCATTTCACGAGGAAAGAGCCGAGATCCCTTCACCCGGAGCGACCTCTTTAGCAAAAGGTTTTCACCACTATATCTTTATAAAAAGCTATCAGGTTCCTTCAACGAGATCAAGTTCATTACGTTAAAGGTTTTTCGCCAAAAACCAGCCGTAGCCCTCCGTCGTTTCTTTTGTGTATTCAGTAGTATTCAAGCTATGTCTTTTGGCCAAAGTCAAGGCATAGTGTTTGGTAGCTGCTGGGTATTCATCTGTTGCATAGATAGATGAGTTGGTTTGGGACAGTCGTTCTGCCATTTTGGCCAAAGTCAAGGGCATGTGCGGGTGGGTTCAAATTGACCAGGATAGTGACGGGTTGAACTTGGCATGTGACTTATGACATTTTGACCAAAGTCAAGGTTATAAGAGCATGGGGAAAAAATCATATCGGGAGTTTCAAACATAAAGGAAACTTTCCAGGCATACCTTCGGGAGTGTGATAACTTGAGTGGCTTCCATCAAGTTATCATGCGATGATAGTTGGATCTCGATTCTCACTGATGAGTTTGTTTACTCTTCGGGTGATCCCGACTAATTCTTCTTTCAGGTTTCGAAAAGAATTTGAGATTACAGTGGGAGGTTTTCTGATTAGATAAAGTGATAACCGTTCTGATCTAGGTTAGAGTGCACGCAGAGTGTTTCTTTTCTCTCTCTCCTTTTGGAAGCGACCTTTTTGGCCGACCCTAGACTATGACTCAGTGACCAAGTTGACTGAACCTTCTTAAAATACTGGCTTTTGGATTGTCTATAGTTGCATAAGTTATTGCCGCTCCTTCTTTTACCCTTTGCACTTCTCAGAACACCCCGTATTACTACGGATATCCACTTCCATTGGATAGATCCATCGTATGGTTATATACGAACTCGAAGGAACTTCTTCGAGGATGGATCCAGGTTCAGGAGAAATTGAATTGGTTTATTCAGTTGTCTTTTATTATCACCTTCTCTCAGGTTGCGAGGGCTCCTTGGTTTAGGAGAGTACACCTATTACGCTTATTGGATAGTCTTCTTCCAAACCATAAGGTGGTGCCGAAAGGTAGGGAATGAAGAAAACCAATTAGCCTAAGTATGGTGTACTGAAGGTAATAGCTAAAGACAAAATAAAGGGATTAGAAAGAGGGCAAAGTAAATTGCGACTGTTATCATTCACGACCTAAACCACGTACTTCATCGCCACTCCTGTTTGACCTTTGCTTTTTTCCCCAGTTCGGAAGAAATAGAATAAGGTATTATTCAGTTGTCTTTAATCATCACCTTCTCTCAAGTTACGAGTACTCCTTGGTTTAGGAAGGTACACCTATTACGCTTATTGGATAGTCTTATTCCAAACCATAGGCAGGTACCGAAAGGTAGGGAATGAAGAAAACTAATTAGCCTAAGTAGGGTGTACAGAAGGTAATGAATAAAGACAAATAAAGAGATTTGGAGAGATGGCAAAGAAATATACAGTTATAGTCATGAATTGGATTATGGAAGAGGCATTACTAGGAATACCAGAATACCCCTACGAAACATTTTCAAGTTTTCAGTGCATTGTTAAAGGAAAACTGATTTCCCGATTAAATACTTACTCCAGGGTATGTATTTACCAAGTATGATTATCACATCTGTATGGTTTTACAGATAATGAGTGGGAGTAGGTTATTGGGAATAAGGTGATCATCCTCATTATATCGGAATTCGTTGTAATTGGTGATATTTGAGGAAGTCGCCTGGGTTTTTGCCGGACGGCATGTATTTGGTTTTGAGTATCCGTTGTTGTGCACCAATTTCAAAATGATATATCTGTACGTTTATTTTTATAAAGTGAGATATAACCCATTAAAATTATGTCCATGACATTTACCTATATCGGTTGACGATTGGGTAAGGAGCATTGAACAACGGAGTAGTTCTTAACCATAAGTACAGTTTTCAACCTACGACGCACAGGTTTTTGAGTTATTTAAACTAAGCGGACTTATACGGAGTATTGTATGTTGTCCAGTGTGCGTCATGACAAAGGGGTTGGTCCTCGTACTCTGTTCTGTTTACTTGTGACTTCTCTAGATTTTAGAAAAGTGTTTCGTAGAAATACAGGGTGTAAAGTTTTGAAGTTGTGGGTATAAGAATAAAGTAGAGAACCAGGTGTCACAAGTATCGGGATTCTTCAAAGAGATCGAAGATGTAGATTCTTGTGATTGGTATTCAGATGATAGTAATGGTTTTGAGAAACTTGTTTCTCTTTCGGGTTACTCATAATTGGATGGATTCCTAAGTTGAGTAATGCTGATTAACCTCTCTCCATTAAGTAGATATGCACTGGAGACAGAAGCATAATTTGAATTAGGTTCCAATTAAATTAGTGTCTCTATTTCTATATTGTATATAGAATGGTTCGTATCTTAACGATGTTAAGATACGGGGAGTTGTCCGGCTTATGGTTAAAATCAGACTCTGGAAAACTCAGGGCATGTTTCTGTAATGGCAGTTTGTGGGTTGACCTGGGCTTAGTCGATGGTTAATTTTCTACCATCTGGAAGATCAATAGTGATATTGTTCTTGACTCGTCACAGTTTTAGCAAAATGAATTTTTTCAGAAAACAGTAGTGGGAGTATGGTAGAACTGGAAGTGATTCCAGAACCGCAAGCGATTATGGAAAATTTAATAGGACCTATATATTCAATCAAGTTTGACATTCCAATAGCCACTCCACAGATATGGTGGGTAACCTCAGACACCCGAGAGGTACTCTGGTAGCCTCAAGGACGGTGACAGGGAGGTTCTTGTTTACCCAGACTTGATACTACTGTTGTTCCAGAGTTTGAGATCCGGCAAGAGGATAAGTATAACGTCGTTCTAAACTAGCTTTAGAAGTGTACGTAGATATTATTCTGCCAGAGAGTTGTCGTAGTCAGTGGGAGCAGCGGAAGCGTAGTGGGCAAGTAGTTTATGTCTATTTATAGGCTTGAGCAGATATAGCGGAGATAAGATCATCTAATTTTGATGTGACAGTCATGGGTTTGACTTCATCAGAATAGGGGATGGATCTGTTAAAGAAGGTAGTAGGGTATGATGTTCTGGTATTTGGATAACATACACAGAGTAGGAAGTAAAATTCCTGTACTACGATCGGTTGTATTTTGGTCGTCACATAGTTGTTTCACCACAAAGGACATGGATATAATATCTGACATTCTGGTTACTAGATCTATGGTTTTAGAACTAGTATTGGGTAGTTTCCCAATCAGGGTACTTTGACAGTATTCTAATAGTATTTTAGAATAGATGGCTCCTGGCATGGTAGTGTACCTGCAGGTGATGGAGTCACCCTCTCTAAAGGTGTCTTACAGACTAAAGGGGAGAGGGATGTGCATGATTGGCAGATCACTTTCTTAGGCAATTGAGTCAATCGTGAAATGTCAAGTACTACACCAGATGTTGTTTTCGCACTAGATGCGATAAGTAAATATTAACCCAATCCTGGAGAAACATAAGAAAGCAGATTTAGAACATAAGTGAATGTTCTACGGATTTGATGACGGCAGCCTCCTTCGGGAGACAGTTATCATTCCAGGCTTCAAAAGGTGACATGGATGACAGAGTGATTGTCAAAGTTATAGTTTTGCCTCTGACGAGGGACAGTATTATGGACAGGTGGTCCGAGAGGATACTGTGGGAGGCTTGGTGCTAGATACTGATTAGGTTCAGTTATCAATACAGTCTAAGAAGTTTGGATTTGAAGTTCATTTATGAACAAGGTCCCATCACATATTCAGACATATTCTAAGACAGGTATTACTCGATTCAGGAGATGGCTTTCTCCGCGAACTAGAGATTAAGAGAGACATAGAAAGAAACATCAGGGCGGATCCACTCACTGAGGCTATTTCTCGAACACAAGAGTTTTACAAACCAGCTTTATGAAACTGATTAGTAGAGGAGTTAGATGTTCGGTGTCACACGAGCTGTGAGCATGCGATATCGCAATAATTAGCCTTAAGTGCAAGTGGGAGATTGTTGGAGATAGTGCCCTCAAAAGTCAATTATTGGATCGCAGGTACGTGATTGCAATGATTAAGGCAGGACCTATACCGATATGACAGTCTTGCTCGAGATGATAGTATGCTATCTGGTTTGTCTTTATCATCGTATACATGCTTTAGTTCGCTATTGCATATTGATAGAGCCCATAGGATTCTTGCTTGACTATCAGCAGTATGATGGCGATCATATACGTGGGAGCTGGGGTATGTAAGCACATCCTTATAGTGTCCCTAGTCGTGGGAATTTCGAGACAGGGCATCGATACTCCAGAGTAGACTAGTGTATACATTCGAGACGCCGATGAGGGGCGGTGGCCGGTCACACAAGCCATTGGTGTCAGTTTGTTCACCTAAGATGTATACAAGTGCTCATTTGGGTTATGAGTACACCGGACATGACTCGTTGGGAACCTGCTAGTTGGTATTATACCTAGCGTCAGATAGAAGTTCCCTGGTGACATGTATACAGGTTAGTTCATCGACCTGAGGTCGTCATTTTTCTCATGTGAGTTCCCACTGTGCTTTGATTTCTACCCTACCACGGCTCAAAGGAGTCATGCGAACATGTCTTTTTTAGGTACAGTCCCGAGCCACATGAAGGCAAGTGAGCGGATCGGAAGGGGATTCGTCTCTTCCGGTATTGGGGGCGAGATCATGCTGTGTGTAGGAGATCCATTACATAAAGCTCTTGGCCGAGGCAGGATATTTACTGGTAGGTACTCCAGTAGTATCTCAGGGTGTTCTGGGCCACTCTCTGACACAACTTATACCGCTATTGGGGGTCTGACGTTATCAGCCCCTAGGCCGATATGCGATGCTCATAGACGAACGGACTGGACTATATGTATATTGTCACTGTCAGGCTCAGTGGGGTTTATGGATGAGTTCGCTCGTCAGCTTCCCTTCCAATCAATACATAGGCAACCGTTATGTACAGCTTCTACCTCTGACGTGCTAGAGGTTATACCCAGTGCCAGTGTGTTGATGAGTCATTAGAGTCCCCCACAGACACTTTCCTAAGTTCGGGCGAACCGTTGTAGAGGCCGTATGGTTTTATGGCACGGTTCGGAAAATGCACGTGCGTTTTCGCACGTGTCATTTTTCGGGCAGATAATACTGGTCGGCTTTGGTTTAAGCCGGATCCAAGTATTATGCTGCGTAGATATAATATCTTTTGTCTCAGTTGCATTTGTATTCGGTCGTAATACAAATGCGGGTATGTTTATACTGATACGGGGTTACCCTGAAATTCATTTCAGGATCACTTTTGGAAGTTGTCTGTTTCTAGTTTTCTATCAGCCTTATTTAACATTCGGTTAAATACGGATTTATCCTTTCTTGAGATGAGTGTGGAAGTTTCTAGTGGCTTCTAGAAAGTAGTGACTAGGTTCATGCATCTTTGTGACTCATTAGTGCATTTAATGATGTTTGATGACTAGGGTTAATGATTCATCATTTGCATTGAATGTGTTCATACTAGGTGTTTAGACGACTCATTTCTTCTTTAATGTTATGGTCACTCTCCCCTCCTCCTACACTCACCTCTCTCCTCCATATATATGGCCGGTCACCCCTTGGTGGAAGGTTATGGTTGTGACTCATTAGGGAAAAGATTATGATAGATTTGTATATGGAAATTTAATATAGCTCAAATTCTTATCACCCGATTCCAAAAGGCAGCTTCATTAACCGTTCGTCCATAGCTTTGGACGTAACGAGACAAAGTGTTCTACTCTTTCTCTACATCATCTTGGTCGTCTCTTCTAGCAAACTTGACGATCGAGTTGCCTCGGTTCAAAGGCGGGAGCCCGTTTAAAGATCTGTCGACGTGGTACCACCTGGAAGAGAAGACTGGAGATTCAGGAGATCGGAGCAGCCGCAACAAAGCATGAGATGATGGTTGAAGACCGAAGGACTCGGATCGTTCGGTATAACTCTTCTACCCACTTTGTAGTTTGTTAGTTTAGCTTTAATGGCAGATCCGGGTTATAGTACGCGATATCACCAGTTGTAAAAAGTTTTTGTTCCGCATTTAGCGTCTTTTAGACGGTCGGGGCGCTACCGTGGACTTACTACATGCAGATTAGGGATCGTGCAACATGAACCGTTAGTAACAGTGCGGTGTTCTTACCAATTCTAAGTTCATATACATATAGCAGAGGATGCGCTATGCAACAAACAGTATCCATGAACAGTCAATGTAGGTAAATGGAATATGCTGCTACAAGGTCCTATCAGCCCTGACGCATAACGCCATGCGGGAGATTTCTCCATTGATGTTAAATCTACACACCGTAGTCTCACGCTAAGTGTAGCCGACGACTTGTTTCCCCTTCTTCGCGGCGTCCGTCGTACTCGTCTGCGAACCTAGAATTTCACAAAACATCACACATAAGCTCAAATCCATAAAAACACGACATGAAAGCCAAACTAGAAACCCGTGTCGCGAACCAAACGCGTGTGTGCGCGATACGCTAAAACGTGTTATTACGCGCCCGAAGCTACCCCGACACGTCGCGATACGCAGAAAACCCCAAACCTACACACGTATCACACGTGTCGCGAAGATTTAAAAATACGAGAAATAGGGTAATTGATCCCAGATTTTTCTACAGAGGGAATTAAACAAAATTGCATATACCATAAGTCTTAAAAATGCAGCAGACTCCTATAGAAAAGACCCCAGCACCCAGGTCCCCCATCTGGCCGCAAGTTGCGGCCAGAATGAATATTCCGGTGGCCGGGGTAGGGGGTTTAGCTCCCATGCTTCGTGTGTGTTCTCTAATACTAGTGTACATGCTCCAGTAAATACAGTTTTATTCTAAACCTAACGGGGTACAAGAAGATTACACAGAACCAAAACCTAGTTGTAAAAATGTCATTTTAACACTAAATCGATACTTTAAGGTATTTTTGTGAAACCTGAAGCAAAACCTTGGTTAAAACCACACTAATAACACATCAATATGCAAAGCAAGCCATAAAAACATAATTTTAACAAAAACTTCACTAATATCCCCTCATTAGCACCAAAAATGCATCAAACATGATAATTTGCTAAAAATACTACAAGTTATGAAATTGGGTAACATGGTTGAGTTTGATACCTTCAAAAGATCCTAAGGGAACTCAAAATCCAGCCCTTGCCCTTACTTGCATTGATTTGCTTTCAAAATCACCAAAAGACCCATTTTTCAAGGTTTTGAGTGAAGGAATGAGAGGTTTTGGGTAGGGTTTTGTGTAAGAACCAAAAGAGAAACAAGAGGAGAAGAAAATGAGGAAAATGTTGCTACTAGAGCTGCTGTTTTTCTGCTGAAAATTTCAGCAAGAGAGGGAGAGAAAAGAGAGAGAGAATGGTCAAAAAGTCCACCAATCTCACCTAACCACCATACCTCCCCTTTCTCATTTAAATTTGAATTTTTAAAGGAGTTTTAAAAAAGATAAATTGGGAAAATAATAAGCCATGCAAGAAAGAAAATGGGTTACAAGTTAACACTTGCTTAGATTGCAAAAAGGATAAGTGTGCATGTGTACACTAACCTAGCTTAAGAAAGCAATTAAGGAAATGAAAATTTAATTAAGGTGGACACAAGAAAAATTATAATTAATACACCCCAATTATATATATAAACATCTCTCATCACAATTTGCGCTAGTTTACAAAAGAAATAAGTTTTACGGGTTTTTATGAAAAACGCGCATCATTTACTAATTAACGCGAAATTATCCTAAACGAATTTCTAAAGCGTTACAATATACCCCCTTAAAGAAATTCGGTCCCCGAATTTAAAAAAAATATAACTACACATACCTTCAAAGAGATGGGGATATTTCTTCCTCATCTCGCTCTCGGCCTCCCAAGTGACCTCCTCGCTGCTCGGGCCATGCCAAAGGACCTTGACAGACAGTATATCTTTCGATCTCGATTTCTTCACTTCTCGATCCAAGATGACCACCGGCAGCTCTGCATAGGAAAGGTCGTTCTCAAGCTGGATCGTCGGGTGCTGAATCGCATGCGAAGGATCATGAAGATACTTGCGGAGCATCGAAACATGAAATACGGGGTGCACATCTGGAAAACTGGGCGGTAGGGCTAACCGATACGCAACTGCACCGACATGCTCGAGGATCTCGAAGGGCCCCACGTATCTGGGACTAAGCTTACCCTTCTTCCCAAATCTCATCACCCTTTTCATTGGGGAGACCCTCAAGAAAACGTGATCACCAACAGAAAATTCAAGTCTGCGCCGACGATGGTCCGCATAAGATCTCTGCCTACTCTGGGCTGCCCTCATCCTATCGCGAATCAACTGGATCTTCGCGATCATCTCTTCAACAATCTGTGGCCCTAAGATACTGCTCTCACTGAACTCTGTCCAACAGGCTGGCGATCTGCATCTTCTACCATATAGATCCTCGAATGGTGCCATCTGAATGGTCTCCTAGTCGCTGTTGTTGTAGGAGAACTCCACTAAGGGTAAATGATGATCCCAGCTACCCCAAAAATCTAATACGCACGCTCGGAGCATGTCCTCGAGAGTCTGAATAGTCCGCTCTGACTGGCCGTCGGTCTGCGGATGAAATGCTGTGCTGAAACTCAAGAAGGTGCCCAAAGCATCCTGAAGCCTCTGCCATAGTCGGCTGGTAAACTGGGTGCCTCTGTCAGACACTATACACGTCGGAACTCCGTGCAATCGTACAATCTCATGGATGTATATCTGGGCATACTGGGCAAATCCGAAAGTCTTCTTCACCGGCAGGAAGTGAGCCGCTTTCGTCAAACGATCCACGATCACCCAGATGGAGTCATACCCTCGACTAGTCCTGGGTAAACCCAAAATGAAGTCCATAGAAATCTGCTCCTATTTCCACTCCGGAATGGGTAACGGTTGTAGCTCTCCCGCGGGCCTTCACTTGCTGACAAGTCAGGCATCTCGACACAAAATCTGCTATGTCCCTCTTCATTCCGTCCCACCACTAAACATCTCTAATATCATGGTACATCTTGGTGGAACTTAGATGAACACTGTACACCGATCGATGTGCCTCCTCAAGAATCACGCGCCGCAGTCCCTCAGCATCTGGTATGCACAGTCTAGTCCCAAATCGCAGTATCCCCTGATCATCGATCACGAACTCGGAAAATCTGCGTTGTCCAATCTGTGCCTTGAGCACTGAACAACGGTCATCACTGTACTGTGCCTCATGTATACGGTCAAGCAACTGTGGGCGTGCACGAACATGCGCAAGATGTCCTCCGATCGGTGTAAACTCGAACTGTACTCGGCTGTCGCATAAAATCTGCCAATCTGCCGACGACTGGCTCATTCCCCTGCGCTCAAACAAGATAGACCTCCCCCGGGCCTCCTGCTCAAAGCATCTGCCACTACATTAGCTCTGCCCGGGTGGTACAAGATCTCGCAATCGTAGTCCTTCACTTACTCCATCTAACGGCGATGTCTAAGATTCAGGTCTCGCTGCTGAAATATATACTTTAAGCTCTTGTGATCAGTGAATATCTGGCACGACTCGCCGTATAGGTAATGTCGCCAGATCTTAAGTGCAAAGACCACTGCAGCCATTTCCAAATCATGAGTGGGGTAATTGTGTTCATGTTTCATCAATTGTCGTGAAGCATACGTAATCACTCTGTCATGTTGCATCAATACGCACCCTAGCCCCACTCGAGAAGCATCATAAAAGACCACAAATCTGCTCGATCCTGAAGGCAATGATAACACCGGCGCCGTAGTCAGTCGAGTCCGTAGCTGCTGAAAACTGTGCTCACACTCCTCCGTCCAATCGAAAGGAACTCCCTTCCGGGTCAACCCAGTCAAAGCTGTAGCAATACGAGAGAAGTCCTGCATAAATCTCCTGTAGTAACCGGCCAACCCTAAAAAGCTGCGAATCTCTGTAACGGATGTGGGTCTGGGCCAACGCTGAACGGCCTCGATCTTCCTCGGGTCCACACATATACCATCTCGTGTAATCACGTGGCCCAAAAAGTCTACGCTGTCCAGCTAGAATGCGCTCTTGGAGAATTTTGCGAAAAGCTGGTGCTCCCTCAAGGTCTGCAGTGTAATCCGCAGGTGATGCTCGTGTTCCTTTCTGCTCCGGGAATACACCAAAATATCGTCAATGAATACGATGATGAACAATTCAAAATACAGCCGGAAAATACGGTTCATCAACTCCATGAATGCTGCTGGCGCATTGGTGAGTCCGAACGACATCACCAAAAACTCATTATGGCCGTAGCGCGTGTGGAAAGCTGTCCTAGGAATGTCCTCCTGTCTAACTCATAGCTGATGGTAGCCTGATCGCAAATCGATCCTCGAAAAGTATCCTGCCCCCTGAAGCTAGTCGAACAAGTCGTCGATGCGTGGCAAAGGATACCTGTTCCGCACTGTAACCCTGTTCAGCTGGCGGTAGTCGATACACAGACGCAAACTGCCGTCCTTCTTCTTAACAAACAGGACCGGAGCACCTCAAGGAGAAACACTGGGTCTAATAAGTCCCTTATCCAGCAAATCTTGCAACCGACCCTTCAAATATGTAAGTTCCGTCAGGGCCATCCGATAAGGCGGTATGGAAATAGGCCCCGTACCGGGAATCAAATCAATACAGAAAGAAATGTCGCGCTCGGGAGGTAGCCCAGGAAGCTCGTCAGGGAACACATCAGGGAACTCGCTAACAACCGGAACCCGATCCAACGGAACCTCTGTAGCTCTAGTATCGCAAACATAGGCGAGAAATCCCTGACATCCTTTCCTCAAAAGCTGTCCAGCGCGAAAAGAAGAAATCAAACTGTGAGGGGCGGCACCACGGTCCCCCAACACAACAAAAACCGACTCGCCGGAAAAACAAAATCTAACTGTCTTCTCGCGGCAGTCCACAGACGCATAGCACGTGGCTAACCAATCCATGCTCAAAAGAACGTCGAAGTCCAACATCTCAAGATGGATCAAGTCGACAGGCAACTCTCTCTCGCCAATACGGACGATACAGAATCGGAACACGTGTCTACTAACAAATGACTCTCCTACAGGAGTGGTCACAACAAGCGGCTGATCAAGCACACCGGACTCTCTACCCAAACTCGGCACAAAGTGTGTGGATACGTATGAGTGCGTGGATCCGGGATCGAACAACACGTGTGCATCAACAGAACTTACTGGAAGGATACCTGAGACCACCGCATTGGACGCCTGCGCGTCCTAATGCGTCAAAGCAAAAACCCGTGCCTGTCATCCACCTGCGACTGACTGTCCCCTACCGGTACCTGGTTGTCCTCTGCCTCGGTCACCTTGTCCTCTATGAGCAAATCCTCCGCGACCACGACCTCTCTGTGCATGAGTCTGACGCCGAGCAACAGTAGGTACAATAGGCATCGCCCTCTGGGGTGGTGAAGGTGGTAAGGTGACATGCGGTACTGCTGCCTCCCTCCGGTGTATCTCGGGACAATATCTAACGAGGTGAAGTAGACTGCCGCACCTAAAGCACCCCTGTGATGGCTGCTGACTCTCCCGTGGATACGAACTAAACATCTGGCCTCGTCCCGAATCTCTGCTACTCCTCGTACCTGAATGAAACCTGTCGCGGCATCTAAATGTCTGTCTATGTGCTGATATACCAGTATGAACTCTCTTCGGCCCTGGAACTACCGAAGTCTCAGCAAGGCGCTCCTCGACTAATAAGGCCGCATCAACCGCTGCTGCATAAGTCTCGCAATGCTGCGCGCTAATCGCGAGGAACAGCGGGGTAAGTAAGCCTCGAACAAACCTCTTGACTCGTATCTCCTCAGTAGCCACTAGGTATGGGGTATAAGCATATAGCTCTGTGAACAACACATCGTACTCTGCCACTGTCATCTCCGGAGTCTAGCGTAAGGACACGAACCTGCGCGCTCTAGCATCTCTGACACTCAGTGGAAGAAAGCGGGCAAGGAATATCGTCAGGAACTCTGTCCAGGTCATAGGAGGAAGACCTGCTACTCTACCCTTCTCGACCGATTCACACCATTTCTGCGCAAGACCTTCCAGGCGAAAGCTCGCGAACTCTACCCATCTCGCATCTGTGCATATGAGGGAACGGCATATCCGGGCCATCCTGTCAATGAAAGACTGTGGGTCCTCGGCTGCATCAGTGCCTGTGAAGACCGGAGGCTTCAGCTCATAAACTCTGATAGCGACACCGTCATAACCTCTGTAGCTGCAGGGGCATCTGCCTGTACTGCGGGTACCATCATGGTCCCTGCAACGGGTGGAACTACCTCTGATCGCTGCGCTCGAAGTCTCTCAACTAGCGACCCCATCATCTGGCGCATCTCCTGCATACTGGATCCTACCGTCTGGCGCATCGCCTGCATACCAGCCCCTAAGATGGAGATCTGATCTATTGTAGGAGGAACAGCCTGCTCAGGTACAACCGGTGTACTACCCGGATCAGTCCTCGTCTCGGACGAGTCAACTCGAATCTCGGCCCTCGCTGCCGCTCTCTGCGCCCTCGTAGTCTTTGGCGGCATAATGGCTGAAAAGAAAATAGGATTCGATAAGGATATGGAAATCGAATCGCAAGAATGCATATACTCATGAAGGAAATTAAATCAATAAGTCCTAAGGTCGCTTAGGCGGAATACCGTGTCGTGAGTATGCCGCGGAACATACACACGCTACGCCACTCTGCTTCAGCTACCTACTCCATCATACCAGGGTCATCCTACACTACGAAAGGTAAAATCTACACTCTGAAACCAACATTGTCACGACCCGAAGTTCGACTCGTGACCGGCACTTAACCACGTAACGTCTACAGGCGTAACGCGACTAAGTAAGCCGAAACCTAGAAATCAAAACCATTAAAAATAGTGAGTGTTGAAAACATTTGTTTAACGCATTTGGAAAACCTTAAGTAGTTTAATAACAATCTTTAAAGATTAAGTTATTATCTTAAAAATTTTGGCTGCATTTCCTTTGTAAAACTAACCCCGAAATTGGGTACAAAACAGGATATGAGTAAAAATGAAACACAATATAATAAGGCATCCCAAAGGGGAGCAATCACGCCCAACGAAGGAATCAAACACCACAGAAGTAATATACGACGCCGTAGCGAAGAAATGAGCAATAAGTGAAAAACATCACAGAATGATAAACTGCACAAATAAAGTCGGCTCACACGAGCTCGACACCAGAATACATATAATATACATCATCGTCCTCACACTAGTCTCTAAGTCAATACATAAAGTAGATGGGGAATACTAGATACAAAAGTATATACAATAGAAATAACCAGATACCACAACCCACCTAACAGCAAAACAGCTCACGCTCCAACTGTAGTGGTATCTGTAGCCGAAAAGATGCAAGAAGGCAGCCTGCCGCGACTACTCTTAGGGGTAACCTGCAAATACTGTGGCACAACGGGGTTGAGTTGCCAACTCATGAATAGAGATAACATATAAAGGTAATCGCAAGCATGCACGTACTGCGCTACTCTATCATATGCCAGCAAATGATATCTATGTGCGATAAGCAGTATGTGCAATAATCATGCAAGTGCTCTATCAGGTAATATGACTACATGATGAGATGCAAAATAATGAATGCTGAGCATGGGAAATATAACATCTACACGGAATGTCAACGTGGAAAAATAATCGGTGCCCATCAATGCACCCAGATCCCAATAAACTCAGGCGCCGGCACTCTCATCGGCCCTCAAATCCTGTAAATCTCAGAGAATCACGAGTGCCCAACATCGGCACCCAAAACATCATGAAATAATCGTGTCCGGCATCGACACGCAAATCCTCATATATCGGGCTCCGTCAGCCCGGGTCAACCCACGGGCTCCGTCTGCGGTATAGGCCCTCGGCCCCAGCAGTACGAGTCGTCCTGTATCCATCTATCGACTCTGGTCAGTATCCTCCGGATAACCGACAGGTCAAACCAATCACCGGTAGGTACTCGCCACCCTGTCCGGCTCATCTTCTACTCCACGAAAACATTTCTCGTCCCGGGGAACCATACCGGGTCCACCATGAACCCGCAAACGGATCATCCAACTCCTCGAATCGGGTATTAAGCACACGTCTCAGAACCGAGAAAATGCGTGGTGGACGCACCAAAATATCATATCAAGAGAAACCGGGTTTTCAAATAGTGCATATTTTCTTAAATAATTCCACGGTCCTCAAAACCAGAAATCACATGAAATCCAAAACCAATGTATAAGTCAATGCGATGTGATATGTGCATCCAGTCATATTATAAGTAAAAGGGAGAAACCGCTCTTTAAAATAGTTTCAGTTTTTCAAAAGGCATCATGCGGCTCCCAGTTTCTATAAAAATCAGCTTATCTAGGTAGGTATAGTTTGAACATGCATAAGTATGTAAATGAGTACGTGCACAAGTATGAACATGTAAAGGAGTACGTGCACAAGTATGAACATGTAAGGGAGTACGTGTACAAGTATGAACATGTAATGGAGTACGCGCATAAGTATGAAAATGTAAAGGAGTATGTGCACAAGTATGAACATGTAAGGGAGTATGTGCACAAGTATGAACATGTAAGGGAGTACGTGCACAAGTATGAACATGTAAAGGAGTACGTGCACAAGTATGAACATGTAAGGGAGTACGTGCACAAGTATGAACATGTAAAGGGAGTACGTGCACAAGTATGGACATGTAAAGGAGTACGTGCATAAGTATGAACATGTTAAGGAGTACGTACACAAGTATGAACATGTAAAGGGAGTACGTGCACAAGTATGATAATCATATCGAATCATATGTGAGATGAACTACAGTATAATGATCATGGCAATTCGACAGTGTGAGTGTCATGGCAGTTACTAACGGTGTGTGTGTAATATGCAGATTAGGGCTCGTGCAACATGAACCGTTAGTAACAGTGTGGTGTTCTTACCAATTCTAAGTTCATATACATATAGCAGGGGATGCTGTATGCAACAAACAGTATCCATGAACAGTCAATATAGGTAAATGCAATATGCTGCTACAAGGTCCTATCAGCCCTGATGCATAACGCCATGCGGGCAATTTCTCCGTGGATGTTAAATCTACTCACCGTAGTCTCGCACTAAGTGTAGCCGACGACTTGTTTCCCCTTCTACGCGGCGTCCGTCGTACTCGCCTGCGAACCTAAAATTTCACAAAACATCACACATAAGCTCAAATCCACAAAAACACGACATTAAAGCCAAACTATAAACTCGTGTCACGAACCAAACGCATGTGTGCGCGATACGCTAAAACGTGTGATTACGCGCCCGAAGCTAACCCGACACGTCGCGATACGCAGAAAACCCCAAACCTACACAAGTATCACACATGTCGCGAAGATTTAAAAATATGAGAAATAGGGTAATTGATCACAGATTTTTCTTCAGAAGGAATTAAACAAAATTGCATATACCATAAGTCTTAAAAATGCAGCAGACTCTTACAGAAAAGCCCCAGCACCCAGGTCCCCCATCTGGCCGCAAATTGGGGCCAGAATGAATATTCTGGCGGCCGGGGTAGGGGGTTTAGCTCTCGTGCTTCGTGTGTGTTCTCTAATACTAGTGTACATGCTCCAGTAAATACAGTTTTATTCTGAAGCTAACGGGGTACAAGCAGATTAAACAGAACCAAAACCTAGTTGTAAAATTGTCGTTTTAACACTAAATCGATACTTTAAGGTATTTTTGTGAAACCTGAAGCAAACCCTTGGTTAAAACCACACTAATAACACAACAATAAGCTAAGAAAGCCATAAAAACATAATTTTAACAAAAACTTCACAAATATCCCCTCATTAGCACCAAAAATGCATCAAACACGATATTTTGCTAAAAATACTACAAGTTATGAAATAGGGTAACATGGTTGAGTTTGATACCTTCAAAAGATCCTAAGGGAACTCAAAATCCAGCCCTTGCCCTTACTTGCACAGATTTGGCATCAAAATCACCAAAAGACCCATTTTTTCAAGGTTTTGAGTGAAGGAATGAGAGGTTTTGGGTAGGGTTTTGTGTAAGAACCAAAAGAGAAACAAGAGGAGAAGAGAATGAGGAAAATGTTGCTGCTGGAGCTTCTGTTTTTCTGCTGAAAATTTCAGCAAGAGAGGGAGAGAGAATGGTCAAAAAGTCCACCAATCTCACCTAACCACCATACCTCCCCTTTCTCATTTAAATTTTAATTTTTAAAGGGGTTTTAAAAAAGATAAATTGGGAAAATAATAAGCCATGCAAGAAAGAAAATGGGTTACAAGTTAACACTTGCTTAGGTTGCAAAAAGGATAAGTGTGCATGTGTACACTAACCTAGCTTAAGGAAGCAATTAAGGAAATAAAAATTTAATTAAGGTGGACACAAGCAAAATTATAATTAATACACCCCAATTATATATATAAACATCTCTCATCACAATTTGCGCTAGTTTACAAAAGAAATAAGTTTTACGGGTTTTTATGAAAAACCCGCATCATTTACTAATTAACGCGAAATTATCCTAAACGAATTTCCAAAGCGTTACAAGATTACATGTGATAGATTTATTGTTGTTCGTGCATACTTGCAATTTTCAATATGATGTTATTTGCTATTCACGAGTTGGCAACTCACCCCCGTTATGCCACAGTGTTTTGAAGGTCTAATCCTCAGAGTAGTCGCGGTATGGCACCTTATTATCTCTACTTTTGCGGATACCGCTACGGTTGGCTGTGAGGCCTTTTGCTATAGGTGGGTTTGCGGTTTTCCGATGGTATCGTTGTATATCTTTTGTATATAGTACTCTCCATCTACTACCTTCATGTATTGACTTAGAGACGAGTTGTAAGGATCGGTGTTGTTTATTCTTATGACTCTGGTTGTCGTGCTCGTGTAAGCCTGCAAGTCCACGTTGCCCACCCCGGTGCTTGCGGGGAGGCGGAAAACGGAATAAAAATCGGATTTTTACTACTCTAGGCAACATGGACTAGACAAAGGAGGATCTTTGCTAAACAAAAACTAGCTAAAGCTAACTAGAAACTAGCTAAAGGGTAGAATGGTTATACCTAGGGCTTTATGTCCTTCTCTTCTTGCTCCTTGGAGTAGTAGAAAGGGATCACCTTTGTCATCTTCTTACGTCGAAGAAGGATCCACCCGAAAGCCTCAACCTTTGGCTTCAACTTCAAGCTAGAAGTAACTAGGGCTAGAAGTTCTAATCCTAGAACCCTAGATGAGAGTAAAGATTATCTAGAAGAGGTTTTCTCTCAAGCTCAAGTGTTTCACAACACATGAGAGGGGAGAGCTTGAGGAAGAGGAAGAGCAAGAGAGAGAAAGTATATGATAGAATGATAGAATAATAAGCCATTCTCTCATATATGTGTGAATTATAAAAAATAGATAATTAGCTAGATAATTGTCATGGTTAATCAAGACTTGACCATTATCATTTCACATTAAATGAAAATTGCAAAGATCAAAGAGCATCTTTTATATGGAATGATGATGGTCAACGTGTCAACTAATGTCAACAAGTCAAGTATGGTCAAAATGTCAACAATCCTAACCATGCACAATTATATATATATATATATATATATATATATATAGCTAATATCAATTAATTATAATACACACATAAGCATTAGGGTTAATAAAATGACAATGGTCATTAACCCTAATCAAAGTCCTCTTCCTCTGACTCAATCAACTGTGCATACGCACCCGCATTCGTGATCCGAGGAATACGAATACAAAGAGATAAAACCAATCCCAAATCATATACTAGGATCTGGCTTATACCAAAGCCCGCTAGTATAAGCTGTCCGGACAGCAAACGTGCACAAGTGCGCGGATGTGAACGAACCCTGTCGCAAAACCATGCGACCTCTACTCATTTTGACTAAAGGCGAATAGCTCTCTGTGTGGGACTCTAAAGACTCGACACTACGCTGGCAGTGGGTTTAACCACAGACCGCAAGCGGCACTAGCTGTACGTAACGGTCCCCAGGTAGATGCCGATAAGAAGACTGATGAGGTGAACCCCATCTGAACTCCTACTGAGCCTGAATGTGACAGGCTCCGTACAGTCCGGTCTGTTCGTATGATACATCGCATGGTGGGCCTAGGGGGCGGTGAACGTCAGTCCCCTAATAGCGGTACAAGTCGTGTCGGAGTGTAGCCCAGAACACCCTGAGATAACACTGGAAACCTACCAGTATATCTCGCTTGCCCTGGACAGGGATTACTTGTGTAATGGCTCTCCTGGACACAGCGCGATGTCAACCCCCAATACCGGGAGAGACGAATCCTTTCTAACCGTCACTGCCTCCAAGTGCTTCGGGACTGCACCCAAAAACTACCTGTTTGCACGACTCCTTTGAGCCGTGGTAGGGTAGTAATCAAAGTGCAGTGGGAACACACTCGAGGTGAAGTGACAGTGTCAAGTCAACGGACTAAGATGTACTCATGTCACCCGAGAACTGATAACTGACAATAGGTATAATACCAACCAACAGTTCCCGACGAGTCCTGTCCAGTGTACTCGTAACCTAACGAGCACCCGTATACTATCTCAAGTACGACGTACTGGCGGCTGTGGGACAGACCGTCTCCCACGCTGGGTTGAGAAGCGCATACGCTAGTCTACTCCGGAGTATCGATGCCCTGTCTCGATAGTCCAACGACTAGGGACCTGTATAAGGATGTTCTTATGGATCACCCAGCCCCCACTAGTGTGAGCGCCATCACAACGCTGGTAATCAAGCTATAATCCTAAGGGCTCTACTAATATGTATATAAGCGATATGCTAAAAGAAACACATGCACATATTGAAGTAGAGACAAACCAAGTAGCATACTACCATTTCGAGCAAGATTGTATATACAACTGTGAATATCCCAAGCTTCCATCAAGTAATATTCAAACTAGTATGATACAGTAATGGCCTCTAAGACAATCTCCCAGTTGCACTAAGGCCATGTACTGGCATATCGAAGACCTATCATCTCGATCAGCCGCTCAAACTGAGTCTGGGGCAAGGCCTTGGTGAATGGATCTGCAGTGTTATCTTCTGAAGCAACCCTCCGAACCTCGATCTCCTGGCAATCCACGATCTCCCAGATCAGGTGATACCGCGTCAAGATGTGTCTGGATTTCTGATGGGACCTGGGTTCCTTCGCTAAAGCTATAGCCCAGTTTTTGTCGCAATACAGTCGTATTGGGTCAACAATGGACGGAACCACCTGAAGTTCTTTCAAGAACTTCCTCATCCAGACAGCTTCTTTTGTGGCATCAGATGCAGCGATGTATTCCGCTTCCATAGTCGAGTCAGCAACGGTTTCCTTTTTGGAGCTCTTCCAACACACCGCCCCTCCATTGAGGGTAAAGACAAAACCCGACATGGACTTGGAATCATCCTTGTCACTCTGGAAGCTGGAGTCAGCAAAGGCCTCAATCTGGAGGTTTTTTGCGCCATACACCAAGAACATCTCCTTAGTCCTTCTCAGATACTTGAGAATGTTCTTTACCGCTATCCAATGTTTCACCCCAGGGTTTGACTGATACCTGCTTACCACACTCAGTGCATAAGCCACATCTGGTCTGGTACACAACATCGCATACATTATAGAGCCTACCGCAGAAGCGTAGGGTATAATAGACATGCGCCCTCTCCAAATCAGTCTTGGGAGACATCTCTTTGGAGAGGGTGATCCCGTAACAAGCCGGTAGATTACCGCACTTCGAATCTTCCATACTGAATCTCTTCAGTATGGTGTCGATGTACCTGGACTGTGAAAGTCCTAATATCCTCTTGGATCTGTCACGGTAGATCCGGATACCCAGAATGTATGAGGCATCACCCAGGTCTTTCATGGAGAACCTGTGTGACAAGAAACCCTTGACAGATTGTAGCATAGGAATGTCATTTCCTATTAAGAGAATGTCATCCACGTATAAAACGAGGAATACTACAGTTCTCGCTACAAATCTACAATAGATGCATGGTTCATCTGTATTTTTGATAAAGCCAAATTCCTTGACCGTCTCATCAAAACAGATGTTCCAACTCCGCGATGCTTGCTTTAGTCCATAAATGGACTTAAGCAACTTGCACACCTTTCCGCTGCTCCCACTCTGAATGAAACCCTCTGGCTGGTCCATATAGACACACTCCTCTAAATGTCCATTTAGAAAAGCGGTCTTTACGTCCATCTGCCAAATTTCGTAATCGTGGAAGGCAGCAATGGCCAGAAGGATCCGAATGGATTTCAGCATAGCTACTAGAGAAAAGGTTTCGTCATAGTCCAAACCAGGTCGCTGATGAAAACCCTTTGCAACCAGTCTAGCTTTATAGGTCTCAACCTGTCCATCTACACCAATCTTCCTTTTGAAGATCCACTTGCATCCTACGGGTTTTACCCCATCTGGAGCAATGTCCAACGTCCATACTTTGTTGGTGTACATGGACTCCATTTCGGTCCGCATTGCATCCAGCCATTTTACCGAGTCGACGCTCTGAATGGCTTGCTGGAAGTTAGTAGGCTCATCACAATCTATGATGCAATCCTTTCTATCCCCGTCAATGAGAAAACCGTAGTATCTCTCGGGTGGATGAGACTGCCTACTACTCCTGCGGAGTGGCGTGGGAATTTCCTGATCTTTCGAACCCTCTGGTTCTACTAAGCTTTCTGTAATAGGTCGTGGTTTTGGAATTTCTTCCAGTTCTATTGCGCTCCCACTTAGTTCTTTTTCTATGAACTGGTGTTCTAGAAAGTGGGCATGGCGAGAAACAAAAACCTTTTGTTCCTCTTCGCAATAGAAGAAATATCCCTTGGAGTTCTTTGGATATCCCACAAACTTGCATTGTACTGAGCGTTCCTCGAGCTTGTCCGCATGATGCTTTTTTCAAAAGCTGGACATCCCCATGTCTTAATGTGATTAAGATAGGGTCTCTTCCTACACCACATCTAATATGGTGTGGTAGGCACAGTCTTAGTTGGAACTCGGTTCAAAAGGTATGCAGCTGATTCTAGCGCATATCCCCAGAACGATCGCGACAACTCAGCGTTACTCATCATGGACCGTACCATATCCAATAGGGTTCGGTTCCGTCTCTCCGATACACCGTTATGTTGCGGAGTGTATGGAGGAGTAAGCTGAGAGAGAATTCCATTCTCTTTTAAGTAACCCAGGAACTCGGCACTCAAGTATTCACCACCTCGATCAGATCTCAGTTCCTTGATACTTTTGCCTGTTTGTTTTTCTACTTCATTCTTATATTCCTGGAATTTTTCAAAAGCCTCGGATTTATGTTTCATTAAGATGACATAACCGTACCTTGAAAAGTCATCCGTAAAAGTAATGAAGTAAGAATAACTGCTTCGTGCATGCATAGACATTGGACCGCACACGTCGCTGTGTACGAGTCCCAAGAGCTTGCTCGCTCTTACTCCGTGTCCAGAGAACGGAGTCTTTGTCATCTTTCCCTTGAGACAAGATTGACAAGTTGCATACGATTGATATTCGAACGGATCCAAATATCCTTCTGTATGTAACTTAGTCAACCTTCTCTCATTGATGTGACCCAGTCTACAATGCCATAAGAAAGTTTTATTGATTTCTGGAGACTTTCTTTTGTGTGTATTCTGGACATTGAAAATCTGTGGTTGGTTTAATACGTATATACCGTTGTTCAATGTACCTGACCTAATCAAAACTTGATTACGGTGAATGTTTACTACATTACTTACAAGTGCAAATTCATAACCTTCTTTTGATAATAAAGATACAGAAATGATATTACAGGTTGCATTTGGTACATAATAACAACTACGCAAAACCAAAAAGTGTCCATCCGACAATCCCTGGTGATAGTCCCCCACGGCCTCAGCATCCATGCTAGCACCGTTTGCAACTCTGAGGGTCATGTCACCTGCCTTCAAAACTCTACGCTTTCTCAACGCCTACAAAGAATTACAGATATGAGATCCTGATCCGGTATCCAATACCCAGGAAGTTGAGTTTATCGATAGACAGTTTTCAATAACATACACACGTGAAGCTGAAGCCGCAACTCGCTTCAAATCCTGGGTTCTGGCCTTCCAAGCCTTGCAATCCTGTTTCCAGTGTCCACTTTTGTGACAGTAGAAGCATTCTTCCTTCCCCACTAGCTTTCCCGCTACCTTTGTTGCCTTTCCCTTTCCCTTCGTATCCACTTTACTGACACCGCCTCTTGGTTTGGCGGGGGCTTTCTTCTTCTTACCCTTGGCTTTCGCCCTGGATCTAGAAGAGGAAGATCCTCCTACAAATAAAGTGGATGTCTCCCTACCCTTTTATAGGGTGCCCTCAGCACTCCTCAACATGTTCAGAAGTTCGGAAAGTTCAACCTCCTTTCCTTGCATGTTGAAGTTAAGGATAAACTGGGCGTAAGTGGTAGGAAGGGACTGGAGAATCAAATCAGTGTAGAGTTCATTCTCTAACGTGGTCCCAAGGTCCGCGAGCTCCTCTATGTAGCCAACTTATATTGACGGAATCAATTAGAAAGGACTAATCTTAGGCACGTGTTCCGTTACCGATGATCCGACGGCCAATCTTGCCGAAAATAGCTTTTTCGACACTTCGTATCTTGCGATACGAGACTGCTCTCCATACAGTTCTTTTGTATGGAGAAATATGGACTCTAGGTCCATATTCTCGTGCCTCCTCTGATGTTCGTTGTCCATCGAGGCAAGTACGAGGCATTTGGCCTTCGCGCAATTTATCTCCCATGTCTTACGGATTTCGACATCCGTGACGCTGGAGGTGGGACATGGGACAGGGGGAGCTTTGGTGGTAAGGATATACCCCAACTTGTCGTAAGTGATTGCCATCTTGACATTCCTGAGCCAATCTTTGTAGTTTGGCCCTGTCAGTATGTTTTTATCTAGTAATAACTTAAGTCCGGTCATGTTGAATGGTCCCTGCAATTAGGAGAGAGAAAAGAAACACTTTAGCATGATGCTCTTTCAAGTTTAGAGTGATTTTTAGTTTGTCTAAACTGGATGGCTCCCACCGTCTCTCGAACCCCTTCTCAGACCGTAAAGAAAGAATTAGTCGGGATCAATCTCACCGTACAATACTTGCTTAACCGTTCAGCCAGGCCAGTGTCGGTACTTCGAGGGAGGTTTTCCAACGCTTTCGCGAAGTTCCTTAATTTAAGAACCTCTTTTCCCTGGGGGCGTAGCCCCGCTAAAACCTTTCTAGACACCTACTAGGTTTATAGCATTGATCGTTAAGTGAGAACTTTCCCGAGGAGTAGCATATACTCACAGTAGGATCGGGATCCAAATATCATCGCGTGATAAAACCGAAGAAATCCTACCAGAATCACCACACTCCAAATGGTATGCAGCGCTAGCAAGTTTCAGTACTTATGAAACTCCCGATGTGGATTTTTGCCCCATGCTCTTATGACCTTGACTTTGGCCAAAATATCATAAGTCACATGTCAAGTTCTACCCGTCATTCTCCTGGTTAATTTGGACCAACCCGTACCTACCCTTGACTTTGGCCAAAATGGAAGCACGCCTGTCCCAAACCAACGCATCTATCTATGCTGCACATGAATACCCAATAACTACCAATCACTATGCCTTGACTTTGGCCAAAATACATAGCTTGAATACTTTTTGACCATTCAAGTGGAATGACGGAGGGCTACGAATGGTTTTGGCGAAACCGTGAACGTAGTGACCTTGATATAATCGATGGAACGAGATAGCTTTTAAAAGGAGTGGTTCAAGCTCCGCGTTTAAAAGTTTAGTTTTGAAAAGAACCGAGTGGTTTTCAAAGTGTTCCAATCGACTTTTACTAGGTTTATTTTCTTGCATTAGTTCTTTTAATGCGTCCCATCATTTAATCCTACCATTGCAAAAAACAACCAAAATATGACGTATGCTTTGTAAGTCTACGCTAGCGCCCCGGCAGTCTACAGACGCCAAATGCGGAACAAAAACTTTTAAACTGGCGCTATCGTATACTTTAACCCGGATCTTCCATTATTGCTAAACTAACAAACTGTAAAGAGTGTAGGAATGTTATACCGAACGATCCGAGTCCTTCGTTCTTTAACCATCATCACACGCTCCGTTGCGGCTGCTCCGATCTCGTCGATCTCCGATATCCTCGTCGAAGTGGCACCACATCACCGATTCTTTAAACGGGCTCCCGCCTCTGACTTGAGGCAACTCGATCGTCAAGTTTGCTATAAGAGACGACCAAGAATGATGTAGAGAATGAGTAGATGACTTTGTCTCACTTCGTCCAAATCCGTGGACGATCGGTTAATGAAGTTGCCGTGGAAATCGGGTGATGGAATGAAATGAACTGTAAAATTCCATACACCCCGAATACTACATAATCTTTTCTTCAATGAAAAACATCAAGTGAAGTGAGGAGAGAGAGGGCCGGCCATATATAGCAAGAGGGAGGTGACCGTAGGAGAGGGGGGTGACCACAAGAGAAAACTTCTCACTTCAAAATATCTTAAGCAATCCAAAAGGTATTAATGGTAAATGGTGACTCATTAAACACATCATCAAAAACCCATTAATGCACTAATGAGTCATGAAGCCTAGTCATCATCTAGAACCTTCTAGAAGCTTCTAGAAGCACTGACTCAGCACATCCAAGAAAAGATAAATCCGTCTTTAACCGAATGTTAAAAGACGGCTGATAGAAAACTGGAAACTGGCAACTTCCAAAAGTGATCCTGAAACGAATTTCAGGACAACCTCGAAACTGTATAAATATACCCGCATTTGTATTACGACCGAATACAAATGCAACTGAGACAAAGATATTATACCTACTCAATATAATACTCGGATCCGGCTTAAACCAAAGCCGACCAGTATCATCTGCCCGAAAACTGACACGTGCGTAAACGCACGTGCATTTTCCGAACCCTGCCATAAAACCATACGGCCTCTACAACGTTTCGCCCGAACTTGGGAAACTGTCTGTGGGGGACTCTAATGACTCGTCAGTACCCTAGAAGTGGGTTTAACCACAAACCGTCAGCGGCACTAGCTATGTGTAACGGCTGCCCATGGACTGACCTCAAGGGAGGCTGATGAGCGAACTCAAGGGAGGCCGATGAACGAACTCATCCAGAAACCTTACTGAGCCTAATAGTGATAATGTATATACAGTCCGGTCCGTTCGTCTATGAGTATCGCATATCTGCCTAGGGGGCTAGTAACGTCAGACCCCCAATAGCAGTATAAGTCGTGTCGGAGTGAAGCCCAATAACACCCTGAGATACTACTGGATTACCTACCAGTAAATCTCCTACCATGGCCATGGATTTGTGTAATGGCTCTCCTAGACACAGCACGATCTCTCCCCCAATACCGGGAGAGACGAATCCCCTGCCGATCCGCTCATGTGCCTCCATGTGGCTCGGGACTGTACCCCAAAGCTACCTGTTTGCATGACTCCTTTGAGCCGTGGTAGGGTACAAATCAAAGCACAGTTGTAACTCACATTAGACAAATGACGACCTCAGGTCGATGAACTAACCTGTACACATGTCACCAGGGAACTGCTATCTGACGGTAGATATAATACTAACTAGCAGATTCCCGGCTAGTCCTGTCCGGTGTACTCATAACCCAATGAGCACCTGTATACATCTTAGGTGATCCAACTGACACCAGTGGCTTGTGAGACCGGCCACCGCCCCTCGTCGGGGTCTCGACTGTACACACTAGTCTACTCCGGAGTATCGATGCCCTGTCTCGAAACTCCCACGACTAGGGACCACAATTAAGGATATGCGTATAAACTACCCAACTCTCACGTATATGATCGCCATCATACTGTTGGTAGTAAAGCAAGATCCTAAGGGCTCTATCAAAGTGTAACATGCAATCAGTCACCTGAACATGTACACGACTGATAAAGGCAAACCAGATAGCATACTATCATCTCGAGTAAGACTGTCATACCGGTATAGGTCCTCCGCAATCATTGCAATCACGTACCCGCGATCCAATAATTGACTATGAGGGCACTATCTCCAACAATCTCCCACTTGCACTCAAGGCTAATATTGCGATGTCGACTACTCACAGCCCGTGTGAAACCGAACATCCAACTCCTCTACTAATCAGGTTCACAAAGCCCGTTTGTAAAACTATTGTGTTCGAGAAATAGCCTCAGTGAGTGGATCCGCCTAGAAGTTTCTTTCTATATCTCTCTAAATCTCAAGTTCGCGGAGAAAGCCATCTCCCGAAATGAGTAATACCTGTCTTAGAATATGTCTGGATATCTGATGGGACCTGGTTCATAAATGAACTCCAAATCCAAACTTCTTAGACTGTATCGATCACTGAACCTAATCAGTATCGGGCACCATGCCACCCACAGTATCCTCTTGGACCACCTGTCCATAATACTGTCCCTCTTCGTCAGAGGGAAAAACTATAACTCTGACAATCATTCTGTCATCCATGTCACCTTTGAAGCCTGGAATGATAACCGTCTCCCAAAGGAGGCTGCCGTCATCAAATCCGTAGAACATGTACTTATGTTCTAAAACTGCTTCCTTATGTTTCTCCGGGATTGGATTAATACAAACTTATTGCAACTAGTGCAAAACCAACATTTGGTGTGGTACTTGACATCTCATGATTGACTCAATTTCCTAAGCAAGTGATCTGCCAATCATGCACATCCCTCTCCTCTTAAGTCTGTAAGACACCTTTAGAGAGGGTGACTCCATCACCTGCAGGTACACCACCATGCTAGGAGTCAACTATTCCAAAAACCATTAGAATATCTGTCAAAGTACCCACATTGGGAAACTACCCAAATCCAGATCTAAAACCATAGATCTAGAAACCAGAATGTCAAATATTATATCCATATCCTGTCTGGAGAAACAACTGTGTGACGACCACAGTACAGCCGATCGTAGTATAGGAATTTTACTTCCCACTCTGTGTATGTCATCCAGATACCATGACATCACACCCTACTACCTTCTTAACTGATCCATCCACTATTCTGATTGAAGTCAAACACATGACTGTCACATCAAAATTAGATGATCTATCTCCGCTATAACTGCTCAAGTCTATAAATAGATATAGGCATCTTGCCCACTATACTTCCGCCGCTCCCACTGACTACGACAACCCTCCTACCGGGTCTCATATCCTGGAACAACAGTAGTGTCAAGTCTTGGTAGATAAGAACCTCCCTGTCACCGTCTCTGAGGCTACCGAAGTACCTCTCGGGCGTCTGAGGTTACCTACCATACCTGCGGAGTGGCTATTGGAATGTCAAACCTGATTGAATATATAGGTCCTATTAAATTTTTCGTAATCGTTCGCGGTTCTGGAATCACTTCCACTTCTACCATACTCCCACTACTGTTTTCTGAAAAATATCCATTTTACTAAAACTGTGACGAGTCAAGAACAATATCACTATTGATCTTCCAAATGGTAGAATATCAACCCTCGTCATTGCCAGGGTCAACCCACAAACAGCCATTACAGAAACGTGCCCTGAGTTATCCAGTGTCTGGTTTTAAGCATAAGCTGGACAACTCCCCGTACCTTAATATCTTTTAAGGTACGAACTATTCTATATCCAATATAGAAACTTTGGCACTTATTTAATTGGAACCATATTCAATCCATGCATCTGTCTCCAGTGCATATCAACTTAATGGAAAGAGGCTAATCAGCATTACTCAACTTAGGAACCCATCCATTTATGAGTAACCTGAAAGAGAAACACGTTTCTCAAAACCATCACTATCATCTGAATACCAATCACAAGAATCTACATCTTCGATCTCTTTGAAGAATCCCGATACTTGTGATACCCGGTTCTCTACTTTATTCTTATACCCACAACTTCTCAAAACTTAGACCTTGTATTTCTACGAAACACTTGTCTAAATACTAGAGAAGTTATAAGTAAACAGAACATAGTACGGGGACCTACCCCTTTGTCCTGATGGACACTGGACAACATACAATACTCTGTATAAGTCCGCTGAGTTGAACAACTCAAAACCTGTGCGTTGTAGGTGGAAAACTGTACCGTGGCGATTTCCTCAAATATCACCAATTACAACGAATTCCGATATAATGAGGATGATCACCTAATTCCCAATATCTTACTCCCACTCATCATCTGTAAAACCATACAGATATGAGAATGAAACCTGGTAAATACATACCCTTGGAGTAAGTGTCTAATCGGGAAAACAGTTTTTCCTTTAACAATGTACTGAAACATGAAAATGTTTCGTAGGGGTATCCTGGTATTCATAGCAATGCCTCTTCCATAATCCAATTCATGACTTCAACCGTATATTTTATTGCCGTCTTTCCAAATCCCTTTATTTGTCTTTAGTCGTTACCTTCTGTACACCATCGTTAGGCTAAATGGTTTTCATCCTTCCCTACCGTTCGGCACCAGCCTATGGTTTGGAAGAAGACTATCCAATAAGCATAATAGGTGTACCCTCCTAAACCAAGGAGTACTCGCAACTGAGAGAAGGTGATGATAAAAGACAACTGAATAATACCTTATTCTTTTAAAGGTGAAATAGGAGCGGCGATGAAGTACGCGGTTTTGGTCGTGAATGATATCAGTCGCAATTTACTTTGCCCTCTTTCTAATCCCTTTATTTTGTCTTTACATATTACCTTCTGCACACCCTACTTAGGCTAATTGGTTTTCTTCATTCCCTACCTTTCGGCACCAGCCTATGGTTTGGAATAAGACTATCCAATAAGCGTAATAGGTGTACTCTCCTAAACCAAGGAGCTCTCGCAACCTGAGAGAAGGTGATAATAAAAGACAACTGAATAAACCAATTCTATTTCTCCTGAACCTGGATCCATCCTCGAAGAAGTCCCTTCGAGTTCGTATATAACCATACGATGGCTCTATCCAATGGAAGTGGATATCCGTAGTAATACGGGTGTTCTGAGAAATTCAAAGGGTAGAAGAAGGAGTGGCAATGACTTATGCAACTCAGACAATCCAAAAGCTAGTATTTTAAGAAGGTTCGGTCAAACTGGTCACTGAGTCATAGTCTAGGGTCGGTCAAAGGTCGCTGCCAAAGAGAGAGAGAGAAAAGAAACACTCTGCGTGCACTCTAACCTAGATCAGAATGGTCATCACTTTATCTAATCCGGAAACATCCCACTGTCCTGTCAAATTCTCCTCCAAACCTAAAGAAGAATCAATCGGGATCACCCGAAGAGTAAACCAACTCATCAGTGGGAATCGGGATCCAACTCTCATCGCATGATAACGTGATGGAATGCATCCACGTTACTCATACTCCAGATGGTATGTGCATACTTGGCAAGTTTCAGTTTCTTTAGAAACTCCCGATATGATTTTTATGCCCCATGCTCTTATGACCTTGACGTATGCCAACAAATCATAAGTCACATGTCAAGTTCTGCCCGTCATTATCTTATTAATTTGAACCCACCCGTACATACCCTTGACGTATGCCAACAAGGTAATACGACTGTCCCAAACCAACTCATCTATCTATGCAACAAATGAATACCCAGCAGCTACCAAACACTATGCCTTGACGTATGCCAACAAACATAGCTTGAATACTACTGACCATCCATAAGAAACGACGGAGGGCTACGGCTGGTTTCTGGCGAAAAACCTTTAACGTAGTGAACTTGATATCGCTGAAGGAACCTGATAGCTTTTTAAAATATAGTGGCGAAAACCTTTTGCTAAAGAGGTCATTCCCGGTAAAGGGATCTCGGCTCTTTCCTCGTTGAATGAGGTGCAGGATATTCCACTGAATACCGCTATGCAAAGCAACTTGTAATCGACTATAGTGATGTTATTACTCTGACGCAAACTTCTGCCCAAGGGGTCAGTCCCGGTGAAGGGATATCGGCCCTTGCTCCGTCGAATGAGGTGCAGGATATTCCACTGAATACCGCTATGCATAACAAAAGAAAACGTCTTTGCAATAACACTTTTTAAATTGTTCCAACAACTGTATACAGGTTTGTTTTACTTTGCGTTGATCAGAATCAACGCGGTCCCATCAATTAATCACACCAGAAAAGAACGAAAATAAAATGTACGTATATGCCATCCGCATTCGTCACTGGGTTCCGTCATTACTCGTTAGGTTACTTAACTAACGACAGAGCGGGGACTGGACTAGCGCGGGTGTAAAACATATACAACATCTAATAGTATATAAACCAATATACAATAATCGCTCCAGGCGTGATAATATGCAATATTACAGAAAAGTAATAAGCATCACAGAACAATACAGATATCTGGGATCCCCGAGTTTCACAGAGCCGCTGCTGAAACTCGACGTTCACCTGTCGTGTGGATAGCCTGTGCAATGAAACCTAGACCCCTACGGGTGCGGCAAGTTACCCGCCAAAACCTGAAGCGAGGCAGCCCCCTACAGCATAGTGAATGGACCACCCAGCACTTTATGGAATCCGGTAATCTTGGGCACCCCTCCTTGGGTCAACCTGTACCCCCTACGAGTGCGGCGAATAGTCTGCCAATTCTAGAGTGGGACCCCTCTGCCTCTTAAAGCCATGAGATGCGGACCCGTTGCCCTCCAGAACCCGGCTATCCGTAAACTCCGTCGCGGGGCAAAACCTAGTACAGTAATGAAAAATAGTACAATAGGTACATCGACCGCAACCTGGTCGTGCCCCAAAAGAATATTATACAACAGGCAGTGACGGCAGTCCACAAGTTGGACGCTCGCCCCGCAATATCAAATGTACAAATAAACTCAAACTGTACTACCATTGCACACTGCTATCCACCACGACAAATCCGCAACATCACAGCACAACACAGAACATCAACGCGAATGTCACGTTCGCAAACCCGTCTAAAAGAACTATAGCAATCAGACGCGGTTTACCGATCAAATGACATTCCCGGTCGGAGATATAATGTAAGCACTGTAAACTAACGTGTTTAAATTTCGATCGACCAAAGACCAAATATCAAAAAGTGGGCCCCACTGCTTACTGGTGAACAGTAACAAAGCCTGGGCCAAAAAGATATATACCAAAAATCACAAAATCCAACAGAGAACCTACTGACAAAATTTGGGAGCACGAGCTCACCACATGGCCGCGGATGCGCGGCCAAACCATGGGTTTGGTCGCGTTTCCGCGGCGCTTTGGTGGAGACACGTGCCCAAATTTCGTCGTGGTTCTTAGAAAAGCCTGCACAGATTTTTAAGACATGTAGAATTTGTTTTTGAGACCATTTAAAATCAACAGAAACTGTCGGCTTGGAATTTTGTAATTTTCGATTTCCGGTTCGATCGATGTTTTAAACGCGTTAGCACAAGTTAGTATAGCAAAATGGTGAGGCTCTGATACCACTGTAAGTCTACGCTAGCGCCCCGGCAGTCTACAGACGCCAAATGCGGAACAAAAACTTTTAAACTGGCGCTATCGTATACTTTAACCCGGATCTTCCATTATTGCTAAACTAACAAACTGTAAAGAGTGTAGGAATGTTATACCGAACGATTCGAGTCCTTCGTTCTTCAACCATCATCCCACGCTCCGTTGCGGCTGCTCCGATCTCGTCGATCTCCGATATCCTCGTCGAAGTGGCACCACATCACCGATTCTTTAAACGGGCTCCCGCCTCTGACTTGAGGCAACTCGATCGTCAAGTTTGCTATAAGAGACGACCAAGAATGATGTAGAGAATGAGTAGATGACTTTGCCTCACTTCGTCCAAATCCGTGGACGATCGGTTAATGAAGTTGCCGTGGAAATCGGGTGATGGAATGAAATGAACTGTAAAATTCCATACACCCCGAATACTATCATAATCTTTTCTTCAATGAAAAACATCAAGTGAAGTGAGGAGAGAGAGGGCCGGCTATATATAGCAAGAGGGAGGTGACCGTAGGAGTGGGGGGTGACCACAAGAGAAAACTTCTCACTTCAAAATATCTTAAGCAATCCAAAAGGTATTAATGGTAAATGGTGACTCATTAAACACATCATCAAAAACCCATTAATGCACTAATGAGTCATGAAGCCTAGTCATCATCTGGAACCTTCTAGAAGCTTCTAGAAGCACTGACTCACCACATCCAAGAAAAGATAAATCCGCCTTTAACCGAATGTTAAAAGACGGCTGATAGAAAACTGGAAACTGGTAACTTCCAAAAGTGATCCTGAAACGAATTTCAGGACAACCCCGAAACTGTATAAATATACCCGCATTTGTATTACGACCGAATACAAATGCAACTGAGACAAAGATATTACACCTACTCAATATAATACTCGGATCCGGCTTAAACCAAAGCCGACCAGTATCATCTGCCCGAAAACTAACACGTGCGTAAACGCACGTGCATTTTCCGAACCCTGCCATAAAACCATACGGCCTCTACAACGTTTCGTCCGAACTTGGGAAACTGTCTGTGGGGGACTCTAATGACTCGTCAGTACCCTGGTAGTGGGTTTAACCACAAACCGTCAGCGGCACTAGCTATGCGTAACGGCTGCCCATGGACTGACCTTAAGGGAGGCTGATGAGCGAACTCAAGGGAGGCCGATGAACGAACTCATCCAGAAACCCTACTGAGCCTAACAGTGACAATGTATATACAGTCCGGTCCGTTCTTCTATGAGTATCGCATATCTGCCTAGGGGGCTAGTAACGTCAGACCCCCAATAGCAGTATAAGTTGTGTCGGAGTGAAGCCCAATAACACCCTGAGATACTACTGGAGTACCTACCAGTAAATCTCCTACCATGGCCATGGATTTGTGTAATGGCTCTCCTAAACACAGCACGATCTCGCCCCCAATACCGGGAGAGACGAATCCTCTGCCGATCCGCTCACGTGCCTCCATATGGCTCGGGACTGTACCCAAAAGCTACCTGTTTGCATGACTCCTTTGAGCCGTGGTAGGGTAGAAATCAAAGCACAGTGGGAACTCACACGAGACAAATGACGACCTCAGGTCGATGAACTAACCTGTACACATGTCACCAGGGAACTGCTATCTGACGGTAGATATAATACTAACTAACAGATTCCCGGCGAGTCCTGTCCGGTGTACTCATAACCCAATGAGCACCTGTATACATCTTAGGTGATCCAACTGACACTAGTGGCTTGTGAGACCGGCCACCGCCGCTCGTCGGGGTCTCGACTGTACACACTAGTCTACTCCGGAGTATCGATGCCCTGTCTTGAAACTCCCACGACTAGGGACCACAATTAAGGATATGCGTATAAACTACCCAACTCTCACGTATATGATCGCCATCATACTGTTGATAGTAAAGCAAGATCCTAAGGGATCTATCAAAGTGTAACATGCAATCAGTCACCTGAACATGTACACGACTGATAAAGGCAAACCAGATAGCATACTATCATCTTGAGTAAGACTGTCATACCGGTATAGGTCCTCCGCAATCATTGCAATCACGTACCCGCGATCCAATAATTGACTATGAGGGCACTATCTCCAACATGCTTATGCCATTCGCATTCGCCACGGGGCCCCGTCATCACCTGTTAGGTTACTTAACTAACGACAGAGCGGGGGCTGGGCTAGCGCGGCTGTAAAATATAAGCAACGCCTAAATAGTTATAGTATATAGATATATAGCAATGATAGACATTACAGATCGCAGATGAATACATTGGATATACTAGGAATCCGCAATACGTTCGAGCCTGCAACGAAAAGCGGATTACACGGTCGCGGTGAATAGCCAATACCCCACCCAAGACCCCTACGGGTGCGGCAAACTACCCGCCAAGTACCCGAAGCGAAGCAACCTCCCTCAACACCGTGAGTAGGCCACTCGACACTTCGAGATACCCGGTAGTTTGTGCAACCCCTCCATGTGTCTATCCTAGGAGCAAAAACAGTAAAAAGAATTAAACAATGACGGCTACAACCCCGACCCGGTTGTGCGGCCATATAAATAATAATACATCAATTTACATATTACAATGAATGAAAGAAAAAGAAACACTCATCTCACATCCACCCCGGCTATTCACCCGCGACAATCTAACGCATTCATATACACATACCATCATCAAACACAGATCACAAATATGTATAACCCCCACTAATCGGCATATAGCGATTAGCCGACGTTTAATACATATAAACATCACAGATATAACCCATTAGTCAAAGTGTAGTGAAGTTCGATCAAAAATACGGATTTATATGCCCCCAAAAACAAATTTCTTTTCTGGAAAACCTGGGCACAAATAAACCATCTTAAAAATCCCAAAACCAAGCCAGAAGAACACTGCACCAAACTCGACCCAGAACCGAGTCAAAACGGCCGCGGTTCCGCGGCAATAGGCATGCTTTTGCCGCGGAACAGCCGCGCTTTGAGCGATTCACTGGATCATTTTTGGTGGCTTTCTTCACAAAACCCTGAGATGATTTTTGACGTAAGATTTATTTTATTTTGAACAGAAAAAAAACAACAGAAAGTTAGGGTTTTGCATTTTTAGTTTTGTGATTTTTTCCGATTGAACTTCCATACACTTTACTACCTAGCTAGTTTATGTTTAGTTAGGCTCTGATACCACTGTAAGTCCACGTTGCCCATCCCGGTGCTTGGGGTGAGGCGAAAAACGGAATAAAAATCGGATTTTTACTACTCTAGGCAACATGGACTAGACAAAGGAGGATCTTTGCTAAACAAAAACTAGCTAAAGCTAACTACAAACTAGCTAAAGGGTAGAATGGTTATACCTAGGGCTTTATGTCTTTCTCTTCTTTCTCCTTGGATTAGTAGAAAGGGATCACCTTTGTCGTCTTCTCACGTCGAAGAAGGATCCACCCGAAAGCCTCAACCTTTGGCTTCAACTTCAAGCTAGAAGTAACTAGGGTGCTAGAAGTGCTAATCCTAGAACCCTAGATGTGAGTAAAGATTATCTAGAAGAGGTCCTCTCTCAAGCTCAAGTGTTTCTCAACACATGAGAGGGGAGAGCTTGAGGAAGAGGAAGAGCAAGAGAGAGAAAGTATATGATAGAATGAGAGAATAATAAGCCATTCTCTCATATATGTCTGAATTATAAAAAATAGATAATTAGCTAGATAATTGTCATGGTTAATCAAGACTTGACCATTATCATTTCACATTGAATGAAAATTGCAAGGATCAAAGAGCATCTTTTATATGAAATGATGATGGTCAACATGTCAACTAAGGTCAACAAGTCAAGTATGGTCAAAATGTCAACAATGCTAACCATGCACAATTATATATATATATAGCTAATATCAATTAATTATAATACACACAAAAGCATTAGGGTTAATAAAATGACAATGGTCATTAACCCTAATCAAAGTCCTATTCCTCTGACTCAATCAACTGTGCATACGCACCCGCATTCGTGATCCGAGGAACACGAATACAAAGAGATAAAACCAATCCCAAATCATATACTAGGATCTGGCTTAAACCAAATCCCGCTAGTATAAGCTGTCCGGAAGCAAACGTGCACAAGTGCGCGGATGTGAACGAACCCTGTCGCAAAACCATGCGACCTCTACTCATTTTGCCTAAAGGCGAATAGCTCTCTGTGTGGGACTCTAAAGACTCGACACTACGCTGGCAGTGGGTTTAACCACAGACCGCAAGCGGCACTAGCTGTACGTAACGGTCCCCAGGTATATGCGGATAAGAAGACTGACGGGGTGAACCCCATCTGAACTCCTACTGACCCTGAATGTGACAGTCTCCGTACAGTCCGGTCTGTTCTTCTGATACATCGCATGGCGGGCCTAGGGAGGCGGTGAACGTCAGTCCCCTAATAGCGGTACAAGTCGTGTCGGAGTGTAGCCCATAACACCCTGAGATAACACTGGAAACCTACCAGTATATCTCGCTTGCCCTGGCCAGGGACTACTTGTGTAATGGCTCTCCTGGACACAGCGCAATGTCAACCCCCAATACCGGGAGAGACGAATCCTGTCTAACCGTCACTGCCTCCAAGTGCTTCGGGTCTGCACCCAAAAACTACCTGTTTGCACGACTCCTTTGAGCCGTGGTAGGGTAGTAATCAAAGTGCAGTGGGAACACACTCGAGAAGAAGTGACAGTGTCAAGTCAGCGGACTAAGCTGTACTCATGTCACCTGGGAACTGATAACTGACAATAGGTATAGTACCAACCAACAGTTCCCGATGAGTCCTGTCCAGTGTACTCGTAACCTAACGAGCACCCGTATACTATCTCAAGTACGACGTACTGGCGGCTGTGGGACAGACCGTCTCCCACGCTGGGATGAGAAGCGCATACGCTAGTCTACTCCGGAGTATCGATGCCCTGTCTCGATAGTCCAACGACTAGGGACCTGTATAAGGATGAGCTTATGGATCACACAGCCCCTACGAGTGTGAGCGCCATCACAACGCTGGTAATCAAGCAATAATCCTAAGGGCTCTACTAATATGTATATAAGCGATATGCTAAAAGAAACACATGCACGTATTGAAGTAGAGGCAAACCAAGTAGCATACTACCATTTCGAGCAAGATTGTATATACAACTGTGAATATCCCAAGCTTCCATCAAGTAATATACAAACTAGTATGATACAGTAATGCCTCTAGGGCATATACACTAACAATCTCCCAGTTGCACTAAGGCCATGTACTGGCGTATCGAAGACCTATCATCTCGATCAGCCGCTCGAACTGAGTCTGGGGCAAGGCCTTGGCTAAGATGCTCCGACGCGAGATGGGTAGAGTTCATGAGATTTCGTCTGGAGGTTTTGGCCCAGAAGTGGTGCGAGTCTTTAGAGAAGGGCAGAGTCGCAGGTCTTTCTCCTATGACCTGGGCTGAGTTCGTGACGGTGTTTCTTGCGTGTTTTCTTCTGCAGAGCGTCAGGAATGATCGAGCGCGCAGTTCGAGTCATTACGCCAGACTCCGGGTATGACGGTGGCCGAGTACGATGTGCAGTTTACCTGCTGTCTGTGTATTCTCCGTATTTGGTAGCTACTGAGGAGATGCGGGTTAAGAGGTTTGTTCGAGGCCTGCTTACCCAATTGTTCTTCGCTATCAATGTTCAGCATTGTGACACGTATGCAGAAGCGGTGGACGCAGCCCTATTGGTTGAGCAGCATCTTTCCGATACGTCGGTTTTTCCGTAACCGAAGAGAGTTCGTACTGGTGTATCATCATGGAGACGGACGTTTGGACACCAGGACAGATTCCGTTCAGGTACTGGGGGTAGTGGAGGCTTGGGACGAGGCCAGTTATTTAGCTCTTATCCCCAGGAGAGTCAGCAGTCGTCGGTTGGATGTTTTCGGTGTGGCAGTCCCCATCACCGCATCAGAGATTGTACCACAATGCGAAAGAAAGAGGCAGCGGTTCCACATGTTACCTTACCACCTTCTCCACATGGGAGAGAGTTTCCTCTTATGTCTGTTGTTGTCCCGCGTCAAACTCATGCTCAGAGAGGTCGTGGTCGCGGTGGTTTTGTTCAGAGAGGAAGGGGTGGTAAAGGTGGAGGTCAGCCAGTTGCTGGTAGAGGACAGGCTCTGGTGTTTGCCTTGACTCATCAGGACGCGCAGGCGTCCAATGCAGTGGTTTCAGGTACTCTTTCTGTATGTTCTTATGATGCACATGTTTTATTTGATCCGGGATCTACGCATTCGTATGCTTCTACGCACTTCGTGTCGAGGTTGGGCCGAGAGTCGTGTTTGCTAGATCAGCCTCTT
Organism: Agapanthus africanus; assembly: GCA_030015575.1. Taxonomy (NCBI): domain Eukaryota; kingdom Viridiplantae; phylum Streptophyta; class Magnoliopsida; order Asparagales; family Amaryllidaceae; genus Agapanthus; species Agapanthus africanus. Next base: position 232,673,736 of record JASDDO010000010.1, read on the forward strand.
GTTGTGATTACTCCTGTTGGCGATTATTTTGTTGCGCGACATGTGTTTCTGTCGTGTGCCGTTTGTATAGGAGATAGAGATTCATCCGTTGACTTGATCCTTCTAGATATGTTGGACTTCGACGTTCTCCTTGGCATGGACTGGTTAGTAGCTTGTTATGCGTCTATAAACTGCCGTGAGAAGACAGTCATTTTTAGTTTTCCAAGCGAGTCTGTTCGGGTTGTGCAGGGGGACCGTGGTGTCGCCCCTCACAATTTGATTTCAGCCCTTTGCGCTAGTCGGCTTTTGAGGAGGGGATGTCGGGGATTCTTGGCGTTCATTTGTGATACTGGAGCCACAGTAGAGTCGTTGGACCGGGTTCCTATCGTGCGAGAGTTTTCCGACGTTTTTCCCGATGAGTTACCTGGTTTGCCGCGAGGGCGCGATATTGAGTTTTGCATTGATCTGATTCCTGGCAGGGGGCCTATTTCTATACCGCCTTACCGGATGGCTCCGGCAGAGCTTAAAGAGCTTAAAGATCAATTGCAAGAGTTGCTTGATAAGGGACTTGTGCGTTCGAGTGTTTCGCCTTAGGGAGCTCCTGTGCTGTTCGTCAAGAAGAAGGACGGCGGTTTGAGCTTGTGTATTGATTATCATCAATTGAACTGAGTTATGGTGCGGAATAGGTATACTTTACCTCGCACTGACGATTTTTTTGATCAGTTCCAGGGTGCGAAACATTTTTCTAAGATTGATTTGCATTCGGGTTATCATCAGTTGCGGGTTTGGAATGATGACATTCCGAAGACTGCTTATCGTACACGCTACGGGCATTATGAGTTTCTGGTGATGTCGTTCGGACTCACCAATGCCCCAGTAGCGTTCATGGATCTGATGAACCGTATTTTCAGGCCGTTCCTTGACAAGTTTTTATTGTGTTTAATGATGACATTCTGGTTTACTCTAGGAGTCGAGAAGAGCATAAGCAGCACTTGAGAATTGCTTTACAGATATTGAGAGAGCACCAGTTGTTTGCTAAATTCTCAAAGTGCGCATTTTAGCTTGGTAGAGTAGACTTCCTGGGTCATGTGGTGATGGGAGACGGTATTCTTGTGGACCCGAGGATGATCGAGGCTGTACAGCTTTAGCCTAGACCTGTATTTATGACAGAGGTCCGCAGCTTTTGGGCTTAGCTGGTTATTACTGCCGCTTCGTGCAGGATTTCTCGAGTATCGCTGCACCGCTGACCGGACTGACCCTGAAGGGGGTTCCTTTTCTTCGGAATGATGCGTGCGAGCAGATTTTTCAGCAGTTGAAGACTCGGTTGACGACTGCACCAGTTCTATCTTTGCCTTCTGGATCAGGTAGCTTCGTTGTTTACTACGATGCGTCTCGAGTGGGGCTCGGTTGTGTACTGATGCAGCATGATAGAGTGATTGCTTATGCTTCTAGGCAACTGAAGAAGCACGAGTAGTATTATCCCACTCAAGATCATAAGATGGCCGCGGTGGTTTTTGCGTTGAAGATTTAGAGACACTACTTGTACGGGGAGTCGTGTCAGATTTTCACGGACCACAAGAGCTTGAAGTACATCTTCCAGCAGCGGGACCTGAATCTGAGACAACGCCGGTAGTTGGAGCTTGTGAAGGATTATGATTGTGAGATCCTTTATGTTGGATATAGTGCCCTCAAAGTCAATTATTGGATCGCAGGTACGTGATTGCAATGATTGAGAGTGGACCTATACCGATATGACAGTCTTGATCGAGATGATATTATGCTATCTGGTTTGTCTTTATCATCGTATATATGCTTTAGTTCACTATTGCATGATGATAGAGCCCATAGGATTCTTGCTTGACTGCCAGCAGTATGATGGCGATCATATACGTGGGAGCTGGGGTCTATAAGTACATCCTTAAAGTGTCCCTAGTCGTGGGAGTTTCGAGACAGGGCATCGATACTCACAGTAGACTAGTGTATACAGTCGAGACCCCGATGAGGGGCGGTGGCTGGTCTCACAAGCCACTGGTGTCAGTTAGATCACCTAAGATGTATACATGTGCTCATTAGGTTGTGAGTACACCGGACAGGACTCGCCGGGAACATGCTAGTTGGTATTATAAATATCGTCATATAGCAGTTCCCTGGTGACATGTGTACAGGTTAGTTTGTCGACCTGAGATCGTCATTTGTCTTGTGTGGGTCCCCACTGTGCTTTGATTACTACCCTACCATGCTCAAAGGAGACGTGCAAACAGGTTTTAGTTGGGTACAGTCCCGAGCCACATGAAGGCAGTGAGTGGATCGTCGGGGATTCGTCTCTCCCGGTATTGGGGGTTGATGTCGCAAAGTCCACGGATGGCCATCACTAGAAATCCTCGGTCGGGGTAGTGGAGAATTACTGATTTGGATCAGTGGTTTCTCAGGAGGTGATGGGCTTCATACCGACACAAATTATCGCGTTATTAGGGGTCTGACTTTATCCACCCCCCTAGACTCGATATGCGATACTCTTTAGACGAACGGACCGGACTGTACGGATATTGTCATTGTCAGGCTCAGTAGGGTTTCTGGATGAGTACGCTCGTCAGCTTCCCTTCCAATCAATACATAGGCAACCGTTACGTACAGCTTGTACCTATGACGTGCTAGTGGTTATACCTAGTGCCAGTGTGTTGATGAGTCATTAGAGTTCCCAACAGACAGTTTCCCAAGTTCGGGCGAAACGTTGTAGAGGCCGTATGGTTTTATGGCAGGGTTCGGAAAATGCACATGGGTTTACGCACGTGTCATTTTTCGGCCAGATAATACTGGCGGGCTTTGGTTTAAGCCGGATCCGAGTATTATACTGTGTAGATATAATATCTTTATCTCAGTTGCATTTGTATTCGGTTGTAATACAAATGCGGGGATGTTTATACTGTTATGGGGTTATCCTGAAATTCGTTTCTGGATCGCTTTTGGAAGTTGCCAGTTCCAGTTTTCTATCACCCGTATTAAACATTCGGTTAAATGAGGATTTATCTTTTCTTCATGAGGGTGAGTCCTGAGGTGAGTCATTAGTGTGGAATGTTCTAGAATGGTGACTAGGTTAGTGACTCATTAGGTTGCATTAATTGTTTTGCAAGGTGTTAAGTGAGTCACCATTTGCATTAATGGGGTTTTGTTTGCATTATGGATATTTGTTAAGATCTTTTCCTCGTAGTCACCACTTTGCTCCCACCCTCACCTCCCCCCCTATATTATGGCCGTCCCCCCCCTCTTGAAAGATGATGGAATTGCAAAAGAAAAAGACTATGGTTTTGGCTTCATAGAAATTTCATATATATTCATTTATCATTTCATTTGAATCCAAAATGGCAACTTCATTGACCGTTCGTCCATGGCTTTGGAAGAAGTGAGACAAAGTGTTCTACTCATTCTCTACATCAATCTTGGTCATCTCTTTTAGCAAACTTGATGATCGAGTTGCCTCGGTTCAAAGGCGGGAGCCCGTTTAAAGATCCGTCGACGTGGTGCCACCTGGACGAGAAGACTGGAGATTCAGGAGATCAGAGCAGCCGCAACAAAGCGTGGGATGATGGTTGAAGACCGAAGGACTCGGATCGTTTGGTATAACATTTCTACCCACTTTGTAGTTTGTTAGTTTAGCTTTAATGGCAGATCCGGGTGATAGTACACGATAGCGCCAGTTGTAAAAGTTTTTGTTCCGCATTTGGCGTTTGTTAGACGGACGGGGCGCTACCGTGGACTTACAGTGGTATCAGAGCCTCGCCATTAAGCTTTATTAACTCGTGCTAACGCGTTTAAAATATCGATCGAACGGAATTTCGAAAACTATAATTTTCTGTACAAAAGTTTCTATCGATTTTAAATCTGGCCTAAAAATTATTTTGAGCATCACAGAAAACTGTGCAGGTAATTCTAAGCAAACTGGTGAAATTTGGTCATGTGATCCCACAGAACGGCCGCGGATCCGCGGCCCAAACCAGGGTTTGGCCGCTGATCCGCCGCGCTTTTGTGGGAACAGTGAGCCAAATTTCTACAGTATGTTATACATGGCAAATTGTGGCTTTTGGAATATTTCTTTTGGGCCCATATTTTGTTACTATACAGCAGATGTACGTGGGGCCCACTTTGGGATGTTTTGTGGATCGAAATTTTAAACTTATTAGTATGCAGTACTTATATTATATCTCCGACCGGGAATGCCATTCAAGCGGTAAATTGCGTCTAATTGCTATAGTCCTTTTAGACGGATTTGCGAACGTGACATTCACGTTGATGTTCTGTGTTGTGCTGTGATGTTGCGGATTTGTCGTGGTGGATAGCAGTCTGTAATGGTAGTGCAATTTGGATTTATTTGTATATTTGATATTGCGGGGCGAACGTCCAACATGTGGACTGCCGTCACTGCCTGTTTGTATAATATTCTTTTTGGGGCACGACCGGGCTGAGGTCGATGTACCTGTTGTACATATTTTTATTTCTGTACTAGGTTTACCCCGCGACGGAGTGCATGGATAGCCGGGTTCTGGAGGGCAACGGGTCCGTATCTCATGGCTTTGAGAGGCAGAGGGGCCTCACTTTAGAATTGGCAGACTATTCGCCGCACACGTAGGGGGTACAGGTTGACCCAAGAAGGGGTGCTCAAGTTACCGGATTCCATGAAGTGCCGGGTGGTCCATTCACTTTGCTGTAGGGGGCTTCCTCGCTTCATGTTTTGGCGGGTAACTTGCTGCACCCGTAGGGGTCTAGGTTTCATTGCACAGGCTATCCACACGACCAGGGGAACGTCGGGTTTCAGTAGCGGCTCTGTGAAACTCGGGGATCCCAGATTATCTGTATTGATCTGTGAAGCTTATTACTTTTCTGTAATGTTGCATATTATCACGCCTGGAGCGATTATTGTATATTGGTATATATACTATTAGATGTTGTATATGTTTTACACCCGCGCTAGTCCAGTCCCCGCTCTGTCCTTAGTTAAGTAACCTAACGGGAGATGACGAGACCCAGTGACGAATGCGGATGGCATATACGTACATTTTATTTTTCGTTCTTTTCTGGTGTAATTAATTGATGGGACTGCATTGATTCTTATTAATGCAAGGATAAAACAAACCTATATTTGATGTTGTTGGAACCAATTGTTGTTACAAGGACGTTTTCTTTTGTTTTGCATAGCGATATTCAGTTAGAATATCCTGCACCTCATTCGACGAGGCAAGGGCCGAGATACCTTCACCGGGAGTGACCCCTTCGGCAGAAGTTTACGTCAGGGTAATAACTTCACTATTGTCGATTACAAGTTGCTTTGCATTGCGATATTCAGTTAGAATATCCTGTACCTCATTCCACGAGGAAAGAGCCGAGATCCCTTCACCAGGAGTGCCCTCTTTAGAAAAAGGTTTTCGCAGCTATATTTTTATAAATAGCTATCAGGTTCCTTCAGCGATATCAAGTTCATTACGTTAAAGGTTTTTCGCCAAAAACTAGCTGTATCCCTCCGTCATTTCTTTTGGGTATTCAGTAGTATTCAAGCTATGTATTTTGGCCAAAGTCAAGGCATAGTGTTTGGTAGCTGCTGGGTATTCATTTGTTGCATAGATAGATGAGTTGGTTTGGGACAGTCGTTCTGCCATTTTGTCCAAAGTCAAGGGCATGTGCAGGTGGGATCAAATTGACCTAGATAGTGATGGGAAGAACTTGGCATGTGACTTATGACATTTTGACCAAAGCCAAGGTCATAAGAGCATGGAGCAAAAATTACATCGGGAGTTTCAAACATACAGGAAACTTGCCAGGCATGCGCATACCATCTGGAGTGTGATAACTTGAGTGGCTTCCATCAAGTTATCATGCGATGATAGTTGGATCCCGATTCCCTCTGATGAGTTGGTTTACTCTTCGGATGATCTCGATTGATTCTTCTTTCAGGTTTGGAGGAGAATTTGACGGAACAGTGGGAGGTTTCCTGATTAGATAAAGTGATAACCATTCTGATCTAGGTTAGAGTGCACGCAGAGTGTTTCTTTTCTCTCTCTCTCTCTTTGGCAGCGACCATTGACCGACCGTAAACTATGACTCAATGACCAAGTTGACCGAACCTTCTTAAAATACTGGCTTATGGATTTTCCGAGTTGCATAAGTCATTGTCGCTCCTTCTTTTACCCTTTGCATTTCTCAGAACACCCCGTATTACTACGGACATCCACTTCCGTTGGATAGATCCATCGTATGGTTATATACGAACCCGAAGGACTTTTCGAGGATGGATCCAGGTTCAGGAGAAATAGAATTGGTTTATTCAGTTGTGTTTTATTATCACCTTCTCTCAGGTAGCGAAGGCTCCTTGGTTTAGGAGGGTACACCTATTACGCTTATTGGATAGTCTTATTTCAAACCATAGGCAGGTGCTGAAAGGTAGGGAATGAAGAAAACCAATTAGCTTAAGTAGGGTGTATAGAAGGTAATAACTAAACACAAAATAAAGGGATTAGAAAGAGGGCAAAGTAAATTGCGACTGCTATCATTCATGACCAAACCACGTACTTCATCGCCACTCCTATTTCACCTTTGCTTTTTTCCAGTTCGGGAGAAATAGAATAAGGTATTATTCAGTTGTCTTTTATCATCACCTTCTCTCAAGTAGCGAGTACTCCTTGGTTTAGGAGTGTACACCTATTATGCTTACTGGATAGTCTTCTTCCAAACCATAGGCTGGTGCCGAACGGTAGGGAAGGAAGAAAACCATTTAGCCTAACGATGGTGTACAGAAGGTAATGAATAAAGACAAATAAAGGTATTTGGCGAGATGGCAAAGTAATATACGGTTAAAGTCATGAATTGGATTATGGAAGAGGCATTACTAGGGAATACCAGGATACCCCTACGAAACATTTTTATGTTTCAGTGCATTGTTAATGGAAAACTGATTTCCCGATTAGATACTTACTCCAAGGTATGTATTTATCAGGTAAGATTCTCACATCTGTATGGTTTTACAGATGATGAGTGGGAGTAGGTTATTGGGAATAAGGTGATCATCCTCATTATATCGGAATTCGTTGTAATTGGTGATATTTGAGGAAGTCGCCAGAGTTTTTGTCGGACGACATGTATTTGGTTTTGAGTATCCGTTGTTGTGCACCAATTTCAAAATGATATATCAGTACGTTTATTTTTTATAAAGTGAGATATAACTTTTTGAAATTTTGTCCGTGACATTTACCTATATCAGTTGACGATTGGGTAAGGAGCATTAAACAACGGAGTAGTTCTTAAACCATAAGTACAGCTTTCAACCTACGATGCGCAGGTTTTGAGTTATTCAACCCAACGGACTTATACAGAGTATTGTATGTTGTCCAGAGTCCGTCAGGACAAAGGGGTTGGTTCCCGTACTATGTTCTGTTTACTTGTGACTTCTCTAGTTTTTAGACAAGTGTTTCGTAGAAATACAAGGTCTAAGTTTTGAGAAGTTATGGGCATAAGAATAAAGTAGAGAACCAGGTGTCGTAAGTATCGGGATTCTTCAAAGAGATCGAAGATGGAGATTTTTGTGACTGGTATTCAGTTGATAGTAATGTTTTTGAGAAAATTGTTTCTCTTTCAAGTTACTCATAATTGGATGTATTCCTAAGTTGAGTAATGCTGATTAGCCTCTCTTCATTAAGTTAATATTCACTGGAGACAGCTGCATGGTTTTGAATCTGGTTCCAATTAAATAAGTGCCAAAGTTTCTATATTGGATATAGAATGGTTCATATCTTAACGATGTTAAGGAACGGTGAGTTGTCCAGCTTATGCTTAAAACCAGACTCTGGATAACTCAATGCACGTTTCTGTAATGGAAGTTTGTGGGTTGACCCTGGCTTTGACGAGGGTTGACTTTCTACCATCTGGATGATCAATGGTGATATTGTTCTTAACTCGCCACAGTTTTAGTAAAATGGATTTTTCAGAAAACAGTAGTGGGAGTATGGTAGAACTGGAAGTGATTTCAAAACCGCAAACGATTACGGAAAATTTAATAGGACCTATATATTCAATCAGGTTTGACATTCCAATATCCACTCCGCTGATATGGTGGGTAACCTCAGACACCCGAGAGGTACTCCAGTACCCTCAAGGACGGTGACAGGGAGGTTCTAGTTTACCCAGACTTGACACTACTGTTGTTCCAGGCTATGAGACCCGGCAGGAGCTTAAGTATAGCGTCGTTCTAAACTAGATTTAGAAGTGCACGTGTATATTATTCTGCCAGAAGGTTGTCGTAGTCAGTGGTAGCAGCGGAAGCATAATGGGCAAGTAGCTTATGTCTATTTATAGACTTGAGCAAATATAGCGGAGACAGATCATCTATTTTTGTTATGACAGTCATGTCTTTGACTTCATCAGAATAGGGGATGGATCTGTTAAGAAGGTAGTAGGGTGTGATGTCCTGGTAATTGGATGACATACACAGAGTAGGAAGTAAAATTCTTATACTACAATCAGTTATACTGTGGTAGTCACACAGTTATTTCTTCACACAGGATATGATATAATATCAGACATTCTGGTTACTAGATCTTTGGTTTTAGATCTAGATTTGGGTAGTTTCCCAATGTGAGTACTTTGACAGTATTCTAGTAGTATTTTAGAATAGATGACTCCTGGCATGGTAGTGTACCTGCAGGTGATGGAGTCACCCTCTCTAAAGGTGTCTTACAGACTAAAGTGGAGAGGGATATGCATGATTGGCAGATCACTTGCTTAGGCAATTGAGTCAATCGTGAAAAGTCAAGTACCATACCAGATGTTGTTTTTGCACTAAATGTAATAAGTTTATATTAATCCAATCCTGAAGAAACATAAGGAAGCAGTTTTAGAACATAAGTGCATGTTCTACGGATTTGATGACGGCAGCCTCCTTCGGGAGACGGTTATCATTCCAGGCTTCAAAGGTGACATGAATGACAGAGTCATTGTCAGAGTTATAGTTTTCCCTCTGACGAGAGACAGTATTATGGACTGTTGGTCCAAGAGGATAATGTGGGGGGCATGGTGCCGGATACTGATTAGGTTCAATTATCGATACAGTCTAAGAAGTTTGGATTTGAAGTTCATTTATGAACTAGGTCCCATCAAATATCCAGACATATTCTAAGACAGGTATTACTCAATTCGGGAGATGGCTTTCTCCGCGAACTTGAGATTAAGAGAGACATAGAAAGAAACATCAGAGCAGATCCACTCACTAAGGCTATTTCTCGAACACGAGAGTTTTACAAACGAGCTTTATGAAACTGATTAGTAGAGGAGTTGGACGTTCGGTATCACACGGGCTGTGAGTATGCGACATCACAATAATTAGCCTTAAGTGCAAGTGGGAGATTGTTGGATATAGTGCCCCCAAATTCAATTATTGGATCGCAGGTACGTGATTGCAATGATTGAGAGAGGACCTATACCGATATGACAGTCTTGCTCGAGATGATAGTATGCTATCTAGTTTTTCTTTATCATCGTATATATGCTTTAGTTAACTATTGCATGATGATAGAGCCCATAGGATTCTTGCTTGACAGCCGGCAGTATGATGGCGATCATATACGTGGGAGCTGGGGTCTATAAGCACATCCTTAAAGTGTCCCTAGTCGTGGGAGTTTCGAGACACGGTATCGATACTTTAGAGTAGACTAGTGTATACAGTCGAGACCCCGACGAGGGGCAGTGGCCGGTCTCATAAGCCATTGGTGTCAGTTGGATCACCTAAGATGTATACAGGTGCTCATTAGGTTATGAGTACACCGGACAGGACTCGCCGGGAACATGCTAGTTTGTATTATACATATCGTCAGATAGCAGTTCCCTGGTGACATGTGTACAGGTTAGTTTGTCGACCTGAGATCGTCATTTGTCTCGTGTGAGTTCCCACTGTGCTTTGATTACTATCCTACCACGCTCAAAGGAGACGTGCAAATAAGTTTTAGTTGGGTACAGTCCCGAGCCACATGGAGGCAGTGAGCGGATCGTCGGGGATTCGTCTCTCCCGGTATTGGAGGTTGATGTCGCACAATGCACGGATGGCCATCACTAGAAATCCTCGGCTGGGGTAGTGGAGAATTACTGATTTGGATCAGTGTTTTCTCAGGAGGGGACGGGCTTCATACCGACACGAATTATCGCGTTATTAGAGGTCTGACTTTATCCCACCCCTAGACTTGATATGCGATACTCTTTAGACGAACGGACCAGACTGTACGGATATTGTCTCTGTCAGGCTCAGTAGGGTTTCTGGATTAGTTCGCTCGTCAGCTTCCCTTCCAATCAATACATAGGCAACCGTTACGTACAGCTTGTACCTCTGACGTGCTAGTGGTTATACCCAGTGCCAGTGTGTTGATGAGTCATTAGAGTCCCCCACAGACAGTTTCCCAAGTTCGGGCGAAACGTTGTAGAGGCCGTATGGTTTTATGGCAGGGTTCGGAAAATGCACGTGCGTTTACGCACGTGTCATTTTTCGGGCAGATAATACTGGTGGGCTTTGGTTTAAGCCAGATCCGAGTATTATACTGTGTAGATATAATATCTTTGTCTTGGTTGCATTTGTATTCGGTCGTAATACAAATGCGGGGATGTTTATACTGTTACTAGGTTATCCTGAAATTCGTTTCGGGGTCGGTTTTGGAAGTTGCCAGTTTCCAGTTTTCTATCACCAGTATTAAACATTCGGTTAAATGCAGATTTATCTTTTCTTCATGAGGGTGAGTCCTGAGGTGAGTCATGAGTGTGGAATGTTCTAGAATGGTGACTAGGTTAGTGACTCATTAGGTTGCATTAATTGGTTTGCAAGGTGTTAAGTGAGTCACCATTTGTATTAATGGGGTTTTGTTTTCATGAAGGATATTTGTTAAGATCTTTTCCTTGTAGTCACCACTTTGCTCCTACCCTCACCTCCCTCCTCCTATATTATGGCCGGCCCCTCCCCTCTTGAAAGATGATGGAATTGCAAAAGAAAAAGACTATGGTTTTGGCTTCATGGAAATTTCATATATATTCATTTCTCATTTCATTTGAATCCAAAAAGGCAACTTCATTAACCGTTCGTCCATGGCTTTGGATGAAGTAAGACAAAGTGTTCTACTCATTCTCTACATCAATCTTGGTCATCTCTTTTAGCAAACTTGATGATCGAGTTACCTCGGTTCAAAGGCGGGAGCCCGTTTAAAGATCCGTCGACGTGGTGCCACCTGGACGAGAAGACTGGAGATTCAGGAGATCAGAGCAGCCGCAACAAAACGTGGGATGATGGTTGAAGATCCGTCGATGTAGTTTGTTAGTTTAGCTTTAATGGTAGATCCGGGTGATAGTACACGATAGGGCCATTTGTAAAAGTTTTTGTTCGGCATTTGGCGTCTGTTAGACGTCCGGGGCGCTACCGTGGACTTACACTTTATCACCCGGGCAAGGAGAATGTGGTAGCAGATGCTTTGAGTATTAGGCCCGGGGGTAGCTTGTCCTAGTTGAGCGCAGTTCAGCGACAGTCTTCTGGAGATTGGAAGATCTTGTGCGATGGTAGAGTACAGTTTGATTTCACTTCCACCGTAGGACAGCTTGCTCATGTCCGTGCCCATCCACTTCTACTTGATCGTATCCGTGAGGCGCTGCCCAGTGATGCCCGTTTGTCTTAGATTATTGAGCTTGTTCGGAAGGGTACAGATCCGGAGTTCTTGACTGATGACCAGGGTGTGCTACGTTACAGGACTCGCTTGTCTGTACCAGATATTGATGGGTTGAGACGCGAGATCCTAGAGCAGATACATCGGTCAACATTTAGCGCTCATCCAGGTTCCACCAAGATGTACCGTGACTTGAAAGACATTTACTGGTGGGAAGGGATGAAGCGCGATATTTCGGACTTCGTTTCGAGGTGCCTGACTTGTCACCAAGTCAAGGCTGAGCATCAGAGACCGGCTGGAGAGTTGCAGCCTTTACCCGTTTCTGAATGGAAATAGGAGCAAATTTCCATGGACTTTGTTGTAGGTCTACCCAGGACCAGTCGGGGGTATGACTCCATTTGGGTGATTGTTGACCGGCTGTCGAAAACGGCTCACTTTCTTCCAGTGAAGACCACTTTCGGTTATGCTCAGTTGTATATAGATGATATTGTGCGTTTGCACGGCATTCCCACATGCATTGTATCCACAGGGGCACCCAGTTTACTAGCCGTCTTTGCCAGAAGCTTCAGGAAGCTTTAGGTACCTGGTTGAGTTTTAGCACCGCTTTCCATCCGCAGACCGATGGTCAGTCAGAGCGGACTATACAGACTCTAGAGGATAAACTTCGGGCATGTGTGCTTGATTTTAGTAGCAGTTGGGATCGTCACTTGTCGTTGATTGAGTTCTCCTACAACAACAGCTCCCAGGAGACTATTCAGATGGCACCTTTTGAGGCTTTGTATGGTAGGATGTGTCGATCACCAGTCTGTTGGACCGAACTCAGTGAGAGTAGGGTTTTGGGACCCAAGCTAGTTCAGGAGACTACGGAGAAGATCCAGCTGATTCAGGACAGGATGAGAGCAGCCCAGTGCGGGCAGAAGTCTTATGCCGACCGTCGTCGTCACAGACTTGAGTTCGCAGTGGGGGATCATGTATTCCTGCTGTAACATTTTGAAAATCGTTTCGGTCAAATTTCGGAAAATCGGTAAAATAAGGGATTTTCTGTAAAAAGTCAAAATACAAATATCTTTATTATAAAATTAAATATACATATACTGGCAATAAAATTGCTAGTATTTGGTGTTTATTGAGCCACTGGTGAAATTTCAAATTTCCTGAAAATTTTTCCGAAATTAATTATTTTAATATTATTTTAAGTCGTCCCTAATACATTTAATTAGGGAAAATTACAAATTAGAATGAGTTGAAACAAATTTTTTGCAACATAACACATTAAATAAAATTTTATCATGTGGTTTTTGAAATGAAATGGTTTGCCAAAACGGTTTAGAAAATATCGAAGAAAAATGCTTTTTTCGGTGAAATTAGTGTTAATGGAAGTGGGGTACAACATTTATCTTTTTTCTCACCCAAACAAAATCCACACCCACTCCCTATAGCTCTGGCCGGCCACCTTGACAGCCCACCATTCTTGGGCCTCTCATCTCACAAAAAAATAAAACAAAGAAAAGAAAAGAAAAGAAAGGAAATGTAGAAACAAAAGTGGACTTTGACTAGATGTTATTTCTCCCCACCTCCCTCTCTCTCCTCTTTTTTCTCCTCCTGCAGCCGAGCCTCCCTAAATTTCTGTCCAGAAATTTCCCCAAAACCCCATCTCTTTTTCCCTCAAAAAAATGTCCAAATTCCATCAAAAATGAAGCAAAAATCCAAATCCGGCTCCTACCCATTTTCCCTCATCTTCTTTAGCATGGATCTTGGTGCAAGGATTTCAAATTGGAGGTCTAGATTTCTAGTTTGATTCATGGTCGTGAGATATAACTTTTGACCCATTGTTCTTTTTGGTTCAAATTCCTTATTGAAGCTTGTTAGGTGCTTAATTTCGGTTTAATTGAAAGTTGTGGGTTTGCAAGAGAAGGTTTAGATTAGGGTTTGTGAAAAATCTAGTTAGGGTTTTGTGTTGTGAAACTATGGCTGTGGGAGGTATTTGCCATATTAATGTTTTGCTAAATCAAATTAAGTTGCTAGTTTGCATTTTTGTTGATTTAAAATGTGATATTTATATAAATTGTAAACTAGGTTTTTAAAATAATTATATTTTTGTGAGATAAAATTAAAATTAAGGTTTCATGTCATTATAAATATTATATTGAGTGGTTTAATGTCTTTAGTTCATGAAAATCCTAACTAAATTGTTGTTTGTGCATTTTTGCTAAAAATTGTTAAAAATTGGGTATTTTGTAAACTAGAATTTTGGGGTTAATGGAATTTAATGAGATTAAATTATGGAAATTGTTTTTATAACTTATTTAAGATATTTAATAAGTATTATGGCCGCTAGATTTGTTTAAACGTCGAATTTTGTACTAAAACGGGTAATTTTTGCACTAAAACGGGTAATTTTTGCTTGCTAGATTTTCGGAAAAATGGCTTTTAAAATGAGTTTGGGGTTTTTGTAAATTGTAACCTATTTTATATTATAGTTAGTGTTCGTGGATGCGCAAATGAGTGTGTTTGGGTTTTCTCGATGGTTTGATGTTTGTACATCGACGTCGAGGGTTGGTTTGGCTATTCTTGCATGCATAGGCGATAGGTTTTGACCTATGCGTGATACGCGTGCCGATTTGATTTTCGTATGCCATTTCGATTTCGAATTTGGTTTTAATGCGATACGATGCGTTATGATATGTAGGTACCCCATGTGGACTTCGAGACGACAAGCAAGCGCGTGGCGACGTCGGCACCGGCGAGCGAGGACCAGGTGAGTAGATTTATATCTACGGGGAGAAGTCGGGTGGATGGCGTATAGCACCCCCGCAGTTCGTGGTGACGTATACGAATGCGTATACACACATATATTGATTATATATTGTTTGAGGTTATTGATGCTAAATATGGATATTTGGTGTGCTTGGATGATTTGGTGTCGCGAAACCCTAGAGTAGTGGTCACACCACACATGCACACACACACCCATACTTGCATTCATTCTTCTTTCATATGCGCTTATATGAGATTCTATATAGTAATGTGTTCACAAGGGTATGGGACTATGTGTTCATATACTAGATTTGAGATGAGTCGATGAGATTTGATTTGAGGCCGTGAGATCGGTGATATGGCAGGGTTCGTATTTGAGATACGGCATGACGTTGTAGCGGGTCCTTTGACGTAGTCTTTCACACACGTGCATGCATACTTAGGCGGTATCAGTATTGTACTAGACGCATATCAGTACTCCGGATTATGATCTTTGATAAAGAGGATACCAGATGAACAATGTGATGAATGTGATATTGACCCGTACCCAGATTTGGGATGCCGTACGACGGATTTACGTACGAGCTATATATTGGTGATTGATCCGCATTCTTGACTTGGGAATATCTGATTATAGATATGGTATCGGATTGATAGTATTGAGGCGGGATCACCGACTAATATATATTCATATATGTATCGACTCAGATACTAGGCGGTTTCCTTACCTTTAGTTCAGCCATATAGTTTAGTGTAGTTGCCAGACTAGATTAGATTTTTACCTATTTCAAAACTAACGGATCGTGGGTATTTTAAAAGACAGGTCAAGGGATCTACGGATATTTCAAAAGACGTATCCTTTCTTAAAACCACCGTAGCCCTTATTTTCAAAACCCAACGATTCGTGTTATTTCAAACGGCACCATTGTTTAGTATTTAGCTCCCGCACATTATTGTTGTTCTCTTCGCATCTCATGCTTGTATTATGATTCATATTCTATTGTTGATATCATGCTGTTAGGACACCAGCACTATTACCGATGATGCATATGTACCACGTACACTTACATGCCGCCTCACACACATCTTCATCGGTAATTGCCATGTCACGTACACTTAGAGAATATTATTGCTTGATTTAGCTTGTTAGCTAGTAGTTTGACATGATATTAGTGTACTTTCCTTATATGCCAGCTTAGATATTGTAGTTATTACTTGTCACTTCATGCATATTGTTATTCATTGTTATGCCGCATTCATGGATTCTCATGCCTATATTCATGGTTTTACATGCTATTGATAATTTGGATTCGGATTTCCATGAGATTTTCTGGATTTGGGGGAAAACCGCAAAACTTATATAAGCTTCCTCTCTCTCTTTTTAAATAAAAAGTTCGGTTTTCCCATGATGTATGAGTCGTCCACCATGAGTTTGCAGATGGATTTCGAGACCCGAGTTCGAGGAGTGGAGGAACCGTTTCGGGTACATGGTGGACCCGGTGCGGTACCCCGGGGCAAGAGGATCGTGTTGTTGACGTTGAGCCTGGCAGGGGAGCATTACCTACCGGTGATTTTACCCGACGCGTCGGATATCCGGAGGATACCTTCGTAGTCTTGAGATGGATGGTAAGGACCGGTCTGGACTGACGGCGCCCTAGATATTGAGATTTGAGACTTTGAGATTTCGAGATATTGAGGTACTGAGATTTGAAGATCCAGGTCAGTCCGGGTAGCCGGAGCCTGAGATATTGAGATATGTGGATTTTTGTTTTTGTGTCGATGCTAGACACGGTTTATACTGATTTCCTTATGATACCTCATTTTTAAAAAATACAGAAATCTCACTGATTTATGAAAGAAGATTCTTCAGTACATGTACTCTGTTTTCATGCATTCATACATCATCCATATGATATATTACTATCTGAGACACTAACACGAGCACTTGGTATTACCGTTGTTTAGAGGTATACCGTAGCCATTATTATAGGCTGCTGGTTATATATTTGAGGATATATTATGATCGTATGACTTAGGATTGCGTTGTTCATGCGATTTCTGTTCGTAGATGTTTCTATTCACGAGTTGGCAACTCACCCCCGTTGTGCCACAGTTTCTTGCAGGTTTTGCCGTACAGGTTTCATTACGGCTTGCTGGCACTGCTTCTTTTCGGGTGACTTGCTAGTAGGTGGGTTTATTTGTATCGTACCCATCATTATACCTTATATATTATTATTCTGATTGTATCTAGAAGTTCCATCAACCAAACATGTATTTATTTTGAGATAGAGACCAGTGATTTTATTCTTTCGACCTTAGAGTCGCGCGTTATATTTCTGTGGATTTCTTGTGGTTTTGAGTTTCCTTTTGAGTTTTGATCCTCGCCCTCGGCGTTGTATATTATATTGCTTGTATGGTTGTGACCGTCGATTGATGAAGAGATAGCTCCCGCTTGGGGATGCCTTTTATTGATTTCGTATACTATTCATGTTGTATCCCGTTTGGGAGCCAGTATTTACAAAGGAGACTCTACCGAATTTTTCATGAAATATTTGATGTTTTTAAAACCGCATAATTCGGCTTATGCTATTAAAACTACTTGATTTTAAATTGGTTTTCCTTCACTCTACTACTTTTCTTGGTTTGGATTTCTGGGTTTTCGGCTTACTTAGATTACATACGCCTCGAGACGTTTTGTAGTTTAATTGCCGGTCATGTTCCGTAATTTCGGGACGTGACAAAGTTGGTATCAGAGCGTTAGGTTTTACCATTGGAGCGTAGGATGACCCTTGGTTGATGGAATAGGTGACTAAAGTAGAGTGACGTACCGTGGTATACTTACGATATGCTACTCCACTTAAGGAGCCTTAGGATATACGTTTCTTTGCTCAGTATCATATTCATTCCTGATCTAGCCTCATCGGTACCTGTCATGGTTTTGCTGCCATGATTACGGGCAGAGAGAGCTATGGCTAGAGTTGCGGTCAGCATGAGCTTGTCACGAACGAGGACTGACCAGGGCGTAATTCCGGCGACACACGATTGCGGAGATGTGTCTTTTTATTGTGCTTTCGCGCCACGAGCGTTGGGTGGATTGCTGTATGAGATTACTCAGACGTGCAGATCAGCCCCAGAGGATTGAGCCAATGACAGAGGCCAACCAGATTTTGATGACCGTTGGTGTATTGCTTATTCATGATGATTTAGGCACTGTTCAGCGTGCAGACGAGTGAGCCAGTTATTGCTGCGAACGACAAGATATCGCCCTAGATGTTGGAGCTATTGCAGTACGAGTTGTACTAAGAGATGATAGAAGGTCGCTAGTCACCCGGGGATGAATGACTAGGACATGTGGTTCGTTCTCTACCTTGATGCGAGGTCATCAGATAGATTGATTCCAGCTAGAGACGACTTCACGCGGAGATGTAGAGAGTCGACAGAGACGATCGAATGTCGGAAACCTATTATTTCGGGTTTAAAGTATTCGGAAAGACATGCAGGCAATTCTATGGACCCTCTAAAAGAATGAAACCCTAACTCGACTTAATGACCGTGTGAAAGCCTTTGAACCTTAGGGTTTGCGGCAGTTCCGCAGCGCCATTAGTGAGGCTTGGGTTTGCCCTTCTACGGCTGGACCATCGATGCTGTGGTATGTACTCGATACTGTTAAACTGTACCCAAGATGTTGAGCTCTTGGGAAATTATGAGGTTTTGACGAATCGATCGGATGGTTCGACTTCATTCGGATACTAGGTGGTGAGATGCATTTCTTGGGAAACTCCAGATACGAGATAGCCGTTGGAGCTCAGTCCATGCAGCCACGACGAGACGAGTCTGAAGCAGTCGACATTAGGGAAAAGTGGAGTAAAGAGGTCCGTACAAGATCTGGATAAGATGACGTTCCACTCCACCGACACAAGAGATGCGATACGCATGCCGAGGCATTGTACTTGGATATACCTTCCAGAAGGACTCGCGATGAGTATGCAGCCGTTCCAGAACGAGAACAGATCTAGTAAGGGACGATGACTTCCGGACAGTTCGGCAGAGACGACATTTGGGAGAGATCTCGATAGGACCTTTCTGGAATAAATTACGAGAAGGCTTGGACTCAGGAGTGGTCATGTTATGCACACCGGCAGGCCAGAGTTCAGGATCGTCGACGAGACATGCTATGAGTGACCACGACAGTTGGCCAGAGGTACTTAGAGGAAGTGCTTGAGAGGGGACTATTCCGCCATATTTGATTTCGGTATTTTGGGCGATCTATTCGCATGATTGATTTTGATGATTGAGTTTCAAGATATTTGTTTTCATGCGCCATGGTTGCACCTACTGAGTATTTACGATTTTTGCACAGTTGTTGCACTTGAGATAGTTTTCGTGCCTTGGTTTCTCATGTTTGTGATTATATGGATTTCATACAGTTGAGTTGATTTGTGTGTATATACGCATACAATTTGGTTTTTGCACTCGGTATAGTTCACATATGCTTGCAGTACAGTGATACGCATTTTGTGCACTTAGATGCACTAGACTTCGATTTCGATTGTGATACTCGATATTTGTTTTGTGCACCTTATGCACCTGATTTGATTTTGCGCATGTTCGGCGCTTAATATTGGATTTCATGATTTCATGCATGATGGATGCACCTGGTTTTGATTTTCGTGCATGTTGAGCGCATGTTTTGAGAAGCGATTTCGGTGCACACCAGATGCACTAAATCGAGATTCTTCGTGCGTGTCAGACGCACCTGTCCTTGCTGTCAGGAACACACGTTCCCTATGACAGATGTTGTGGGCACACACTATGCACTTAGATGTTGTTTCTGTGCGCATGTATGGCAGAAAATATGGATTTTGATTTCCGTGCGCACCAGACGCACGTAGTATTCATATGCGTATTTTGGGATTGATTTCTTATAGAACAGTACATTTTTATGATATTTGCTATGTGTTTTTGTACTGAGCGGGATTAGTCAGAGGACAGTACCTGAATGTATTTTGCATGCATTGATAGCTATCGAAAGGAATTCCAAAAGCGAGCTATAGTCTCAGTATTTATCTACGTGTCTGATATGACACGAAACATTTAAAACAAGGAAACCCTTCTAAATTATTTCCCGAATGGCGGAACGTACATTTTAAACAAAAGGTATATATGTATATGGTTATTTTCTTATGAAATACGTCCGCCATTGTGCAGTGTTATGCGCATTGCACAGCGAATTTAAAAAATTTGGCATGCATTTCCTTCGGATATTTACAAATATAGATTTGATATTTACGTGTATAGTTTCGAGATATATCGTATTGGTTTTGTATTGGATTTGACATTTATGTCCTGACCATGACTCCGATGATTGCGAGTTGCTTCACGGAGTTTTGATTTTAAGTTATATGCTCATTTTTCATGCGCATGCGCTGCGCTGCGCTACGATTTGTTTTATGTATTTACGATTTCGGAGCCCCGACGACTTGATGGTTTTGCTTAGATGTTTTAGTATTTGGGGGGGGGGGTTAATTTAAATTCGGGGACCGAATTTCTTTAAGGGAGGAAGATTGTAACGTTTTGAAAATCGTTTCGGTGAAATTTCGGAAAATCGGTAAAATAAGGGGGTTTTCTGTAAAAAAACAAAATACAAATATTTTTATTATAAAATTAAATATACATATTCTAGCTATGAAATTGCTAGTATTTGGTGCTTATTGAGCCACTGGTGAAATTTCAAATTTTCTGAAATTTTTCACGAAATTAATTACTTTAATATTATTTTAAGCCGTCCCTAATACATTTAATTAGGGAAAATTACAAATTAGAATGAGTTGAAACAAATTTTGTGCACCATAACACATTAAACAAAATTTTATCATGTGGTTTTTGAAATGAAATGGTTTGCCAAAACGGTTTAGAAAATATCGAAGAAAAAGGCTTTTTCGGTGAAATTAGTGTTAATGGAAGTAGGGTACAACATTTATCTTTTTTTCTGACCCAAACAAATCCCACACCCACTCCCCTATAGCTCTGGCCGGCCCCCTTGACAGCCCACCATTCTTGGGCCTCTCATCTCACAATAAAAATAAAACAAAGAAAAGAAAAGAAAAGAAAGGAAATGTACAAACAAAAGTGGACTTTGACTAGATGTTATTTCTCCCCACCTCCCTCTCTCTCCTCTTTTTTCTCCACCTGCTGCCGAGCCTCCCTAAATTTCTGTCCAGAAATTTCCCCAAAACCCCATCTCTTTTTCCCTCAAAAAAATGTCCAATTCCATCAAAAATGAAGCAAAAATCCAAATCCGACTCCTACCCATTTTCCCTCATCTTCTTTAGCATGGATCTTGGTGCAAGGATTTCAAATTGGAGGTCTAGATTTCTAGTTTGATTCATGGTCGTGAGGTATAATTTTTGACCCATTGTTCTTTTTGGTTCAAATTCCTTATTGAAGCTTGTTAGGTGCTTAATTTCGGTTTAATTGAAAGTTGTGGGTTTGCAAGAGAAGGTTTAGATTAGGGTTTGTGAAAAATCTAGTTAGGGTTTTGTGTTGTGAAACTATGGCTGTGGGAGGTATTTGCCATATTAATGTTTTGCTAAATCAAATTAAGTTGCTAGTTTGCATTTTTGTTGATTTAAAATGTGATATTTATATAAATTGTAAACTAGGTTTTTAAAATAATTATATTTTTGTGAGATAAAATTAAAATTAAGGTTTCATGTCATTATAAATATTATATTGAGTGTTTTAATGCCTTGAGTTCATGAAAATCCTAGCTAAATTGTTGTTCGTGCATTTTTGCTAAAAATTGTTAAAAATTGGGTATTTTGTAAACTAGAATTTTAGGGTTAATGGAATTTAATGAGATTAAATTATGGAAATTGTTTTTATAACTTATTTAAGATATTTAATAACTATTATGGCCGCTAGATTTGTTTAAACGTCGAATTTTGTACTAAAACGGGTAATTTTTGCACTAAAACGGGTAATTTTTGCTTGCTAGATTTTCGGAAAAATGGCTTTTAAAATGAGTTTGGGGTTTTTGTAAATTGTAACCTATTTTATATTATAGTTAGTGTTCGTGGATGCGCAAATGAGTGTGTTTGGGTTTTCTCGATGGTTTGATGTTTGTACATCGACGTCGAGGGTTGGTTTGGCTATTCTTGCATGCGTAGGCGATAGGTTTTGACCTATGCGTGATACGCGTGCCGATTTGATTTTCGTATGCCGTTTCGATTTCGAATTTGGTTTTAATGCGATACGGTGCGTTATGATATGTAGGTACCCCATGTGGACTTCGAGACGACAAGCCAGCGCGTGGCGACGTCGGCACCGGCGAGCGAGGACCATGTGAGTAGATTTATATCTACGGGGAGAAGTCGGGTGGATGGCGTATAGCACCCCCGCAGTTCGTGGTGACGTATACGAATGCGTATACACACATATATTGATTATATATTCTTTGAGGTTATTGATGCTAAATATGGATATTTGGTGTACTTGGATGATTTGGTGTCGCGAAACCCTAGAGTAGTGGTCACACCACACATGCACACACACACCCATACTTGCATTCATTCTTCTTTCATATGCGCTTATATGAGATTCTATATAGTAATGTGTTCACAAGGGTATGGGACTATGTGTTCATATACTAGATTTGAGATGAGTCGATGAGATTTGATTTGAGGCCGTGAGATCGGTGATATGGCAGGGTTCGTATTTGAGATACGGCATGACGTTGTAGCGGGTCCTTTGACGTAGTCTTTCACACACGTGCATGCATACTTAGGCGGTATCAGTATTGTACTAGACGCATATCAGTACCCCGGATTATGATCTTTGATAAAGAGGATACCAGATGAACAATGTGATGAATGTGATATTGACCCGTACCCAGATTTGGGATGTCGTACGACGGATTTACGTACGAGCTATATATTGATGATTGATCCGCATTCTTGACTTGGGAATATCTGATTATAGATATGGTATCGGATTGATAGTATCGAGGCGGGATCACCGACTAATATATATTCATATATGTATCGACTCAGATACTAGGCGGTTTCCTTACCTTTAGTTCAGCCATATAGTTTAGTGTAGTTGTCAGACTAGATTAGATTTTTACCTATTTCAAAACTAACGGATCGTGGGTATTTTAAAAGACAGGTCAAGGGATCTACGGATATTTCGAAAGACATATCCTTTCTTAAAACCACCGTAGCCCTTATTTTCAAAACCCAACGATTCGTGTTATTTCAAATGGCACCATTGTTTAGTATTTAGCTCCCGCTCATTATTGTTGTTCTCTCCGCATCGCATGCTTGTATTATGATTCATATTCTATTGTTGATATCATGCTGTTAGGACACCAGCACTATTACCGATGATGCGTATGTACCACGTACACTTACATGCCGGCTCACACACATCTTCATCGGTAATTGCCATGTCACGTACACTTAGAGAATATTATTGCTTGATTTAGCTTGTTAGCTAGTAGTTTGACATGATATTAGTGTACTTTCCTTATATGCCAGGTTAGATATTGTAGTTATTACTTGTCACTTCATGCATATTGTTATTCATTGTTATGCCGCATTCATGGATTCTCATGCCTATATTCATGGTTTTACATGCTATTGATAATTTGGATTCGGATTTCCATGAGATTTTCTGGATTTGGGGGAAAACCGCAAAACTTATATAAGCTTCCTCTCTCTCTTTTTAAATAAAAAGTGCGGTTTTCCCATGATGTATGAGTCGTCCTCCATGAGTTTGCAGATGGATTTCGAGACCCGAGTTCGAGGAGTGGAGGAACCGTTTCGGGTACATGGTGGGCCCGGTGCGGTACCCCGGGGCAAGAGGATCGTGTTGTTGACGTTGAGCCTGGCAGGGGAGCATTACCTACCGGTGATTTTACCCGACGCGTCGGATATCCGGAGGATACCTTCGTAGTCTTGAGATGGATGGTAAGGACCGGTCTGGACTGACGGCGCCCTAGATATTGAGATTTGAGACTTTGAGATTTCGAGATATTGAGGTACTGAGATTTGAAGATCCAGGTCAGTCCGGGTAGCCGGAGCCTGAGATATTGAGATATGTGGATTTTTGTTTTTGTGTCGATGCTAGACACGGTTTATACTGATTTCCTTATGATACCTCATTTTTAAAAAATACAGAAATCTCACTGATTTATGAAAGAAGTTTCTTCAGTACATGTACTCTGTTTTCATGCATTCATACATCATCCATATGATATATTACTATCTGAGGCACTAACACGAGCACTTGGTATTACCGTTGTTTAGAGGTATACCCTAGCCATTGTTATAGGCTGCTGGTTATATATTTGAGGATATATTATGATCGTATGACTTAGGATTGCGTTGTTCATGCGATTTCTGTTTGTAGATGTATCTATTCACGAGTTAGGAACTCACCCCCGTTGTGCCACAGTTTCTTGCAGGTTTTGCCATACAGGTTTCATTACGGCTTGCTGGCACTGCTTCTTTTCGGGTGACTTGCTAGTAGGTGGGTTTATTTGTATCGTACCCATCATTATACCTTGTATATTATTATTCTGATTGTATCTAGAAGTTCCATCAACCAAACATGTATTTATTTTGAGATAGAGACCGGTGTACCCGTAACCTAACGAGCACCTGTATACTATCTCCAGTACGACGTACTGACGGCTGTGGGACAGACCATCTCCCCAACTGGGATGAGAAGCGTACACACTAGTCTACTCCGGAGTATCGATGCTCTGTCTCGATAATCCAACGACCAGGGACCTGAATAAGGATGTGCTTGTAGACTACCCAGCCCCCACTAGTGTGACTGCCATCACAACGCTGGTAGACAAGCATGATCCTAAGAGCTCTATCAATACGTACACTCACATATTAAGATAGAAAAACCAAGTAGCATACTACCATGTTTAGCAAGACTGTTATATACATGTGAATATCCCAAGCTTCCATTAAGTAATATACAAACTAGTATGATACAGTAATGGCCTTCTAGGGCATAAACACTAACAATCTCCCACTTGCACTAGGGCCATGTACTGGCATATCGTAGACCAATGATCTCGAGTAGCCTCTCGAACATAATCTGAGGAAGGGCCTTCGTGAATGGATCAGCAATGTTCTCTTCTGAAGCAACTCTCCGAACCTCGGTCTCCTGACGATCAATGATCTCCTTGATCAGGTGATACCGCCTCAAGATGTGTCTGGACTTCTGATGGGACCTTGGTTCCTTCGCTAAAGCTATAGCTCCGTTGTTGTCACAATACAGAGGTATTGGATCAACTATGGTAGGAACCACCTGAAGTTCTGTTAGGAACTTCTTCATCCAGACTGCTTCTTTTGCGGCATCGCAAGCAGCTATATACTCCGCTTCCATCGTCGAGTCAGCAACGGTGTCCTTCTTGGAGCTCTTCCAGCACACCGCCCCTCCATTGAGGGTAAAGACATAACCCGACATGGACTTGGAATCGTCCTTATCACTCTGGAAGCCGGAATCAGCAAAGGCCTCCAACATGAGGTCTTTTCCGCCGTAAACCAAGAACATCTCCTTAGTCCTCTTCACGTACTTGAGAATGTTCTTTACTGCTATCCAGTGTTTCTCCCCTGGGTCTGACTGATACCGGCTTACCACGCTGAGTGCGTAAGCTACATCTGGTCTGGTACACAACATCGCATACATTATAGAGCCTACTGCAGAAGCGTAGGGTATAATAGACATGCGTTCCCTTTCCAAATCAGTCTTGGGAGACATCTCTTTGGAGAGGGTGATTCCGTGACAAGCCGGTAGATTACCGCGCTTAGAATGTTCCATACTGAATCTTTTCAGTACAGTGTCGATATACCTGGATTGCGAAAGTCTTAACATCCTCTTGGATCTATCACAATAGATCCGGATCCCAGAATGTAAGAGGCATCACCCAGGTCTTTCATGGAGAACCTGTGTGACAAGAATCCTTTGACAGATTGTAGCATAGGAATGTCATTTCCTATCAATAGAATGTCATCCACGTACAAGACGAGGAATACGACACTTCTGGCTACAACTTTACTATATATGCACGGTTCATCTGGATTTTTGATAAAGTCATATTCTTTGACTGTCTCATCAAAACAGATGTTCCAACTCCGCGATGCCTGCTTTAGTCCATAAATGGACTTAAGCAGCCTGCATACTTTCCCGCTGCTCCCACTCTGATTGGAACCCTCTGGCTGATCCATATAGACGCTCTCTTCTAAATTTCCATTCAGAAAAGCCGTCTTTACGTCCATCTGCCAGATTTCATAATCATGGAAGGCAGCAATTGCAAGAAGGACCCGAATGGATTTGAGCATAGCCAATGGAGAAAAAGTTTCGTCATAGTCCAAACCAGGTCTTTGACGAAAACCCTTTGCAACAAGTCTAGCCTTATAGGTTTCCACCTGTACATCTACACCAATCTTTTTCTTGAAGATCCATTTGCATCCTATGGATTTTACCCCATCTGGAGCAAAATCCAAAGTCCATACTTTTTTGGTGTACATGGACTCCATTTCGGTCCGCATTGCATCTAGCCATCATACCGAGTCGCCGCTCTGGATGGCCTGCTGGAAGTCAATAGGTTCATCATCTTCTATGATGCAATCCTCTCTATCCCCGTCTATGAGAAAACCGTAGTATCTCTCAGGCGGATGAGACGGCCTACTACTCCTGCGGAGGGGTGCGGGAATGTTCTGTTCTTCTTGAACCTCTGGTTCTACCAAACTTTCAGTAGCAGCTTGTGGTTCTGGAATTTCTTCCAGTTCTATTACGCTCCCACTCTTCTGATTTTCTAAAAATTCAGTTTCTAAGAAGCGGGCATGACGAGAAACAAACACATTTTGTTCCTCTGCGTAATAGAAGCAATATCCTGTAGAGTTCTTTGGATATCCCACAAACTTACACTCTACTGAGCGTGCCTCGAGCTTGTCCGGATGCTGCTTTTTTACAAAAGCTGGACATCCCCATGTCTTCAGGTACTGAAGATAGGGTTTCTTCCCACTCCACATCTGATATGGTGTGGTAGGCACAGTTTTGGTTGGAACTCTGTTCAAAAGATGTATCGCTGATTCTAGCGCATACCCCCAGAAAGATCGCGGTAACTCAGCATTACTCATCATGGATCGTACCATATCTAATAAGGTTCGATTCCGTCTCTCCGATACACCGTTGTGCTGTGGAGTGTATGGAGGAGTAATCTGAGAGAGAATTCCTTTCTCTTTTAGGTAACCTAGGAACTCGGCACTTAAGTATTCTCCACCTCAATCAGATCTCAGTGTCTTAATACTTTTTCCTGTTTGGTTTTCCGCTTCACTCTTGTATTCTAGGAATTTCTCAAAGGCTTCGGATTTATGCTTCATTAAGAAGACATGTCCAAACCTAGAGAAATCATCTGTAAAAGTAATGAAGTAGGAATAACCACCTCTTGCATGTGTAGATATTGGACCACATACATCGCTGTGTATGAGTCCTAAGAGCTCGCTCACTCTTACTCCTTGTCCAGTAAATGGAGTCTTTGTCATCTTTCCTTTGAGACAAGATTGACAGGTGTCATAAGATTGATATTCGAACGAGTCTAAATATCCTTCTCTATGCAACTTAGTCAACCTTCTCTCATTGATGTGACCCAGTCTACAATGCCATAAGAAAGATTTATTTAAATCTGGAGACTTTCTTTTTAGTGTGTTCTGGACATTGAAAATTTGGAGTTAGTTTAAAACATATATTCCGTTATTTAGTGTACCTGACCCAATCAAACCATGATTAAGGTGGATGTTGACAACATCTCTTACAAAC
This sequence comes from Agapanthus africanus, assembly GCA_030015575.1. Taxonomy (NCBI): domain Eukaryota; kingdom Viridiplantae; phylum Streptophyta; class Magnoliopsida; order Asparagales; family Amaryllidaceae; genus Agapanthus; species Agapanthus africanus. The sequence continues at coordinate 232,700,987 of JASDDO010000010.1, forward strand.
GTGAAATCACAACCTTTATTTGATAACAAGGAAACTGATATGATATTACACGTTAAGCTGGGTACAAAATAACAGTTATGTAAAACCAAAATCTGTCCACTCGTCAATCCTAGGTGATAATCCCCGACGGACGCAGCTCCCACGCTAGCTCCGTTAGGAACCCTGAGGATCATATCACCTTCCTTCAGCACTTTACGGTTTCTCAGTGCCTGCAATGAATTGCAAATATGAGATCCTGATCCGGTATCCAATACCCAGGAAGTAGAGTTGATCGACAGACAATTCTCAATTACAAACACACCTGAAGTCGAAGCCACAGCTTGCTTCGGTTCCTGGTTCTTGGCGTTCCACGCCTTGCAATCCTTCTTCCAGTGCCCTTTCCTGTGACAATGGAAGCATTCATCCTGACCTACTACCGGTGCTGCAAACTTTTTCTTTCCCTTCCCTCTCACCTTACTAACACCTCCTCTAGGTTTGGGTGCGGCCTTCTTCTTCCTTCCTTTGGCCCTAGCCTTGGACCCGGAAGAAGATGTACCGCCAACAAACATAGCGGGTGTTTCCGTTGCCTTCTGCAAGGTGCCCTCTGCACTCCTTAACATGTTCAGGAGTTCCGCAAGTTCAACTTCTTTTCCTTGAAGATTGAAGTTGAGGATAAACTGGGCGTAGGTGGGAGGAAGGGACTGGAGAATAAGGTCTGTATAGAGCTCATTATCCAAAGTCGTCCCAAGGTCTGCGAGCTCTTCTATATAGCCGATCATCTTTAGGACATGTTCTCCTACTGATGACCCGACAGCCAACCTCGCTCGAAACAAGTTCTTAAAGGTCTCGTATCTTGCTATACGAGATTGCTCCCCATAAAGTTCCTTTGTATGGAGAAATATGCCATCTAGGGTCATATCCTCGTGCCTCCTCTGATGTTCATTGTTCATCGAGGCAAGCACGATGCACTTGGCTCTCGCGCAATCTAAATCCCAGGTTTTGCGGATTTCCTTATCCGCATTACTGGATTTGGGACCAGGGACAGCAGGTGCCGTAGCGGTGAGGACGTACCCCAGTTTGTCATAGGTCAAAGCCATTTTGACATTCCGTAGCCAATCTTTATAGTTTGGCCCCGTCAGTATATTTTTCTCTAAAAGTAACTTAAGTCCAGTCATTTTTAGGGTCGCTGCAATTAGGAGAGAGAGAAGAAAACTCTTTAGCATGATGCTCTTGCAAGTTTAGAGTGGTTTTAGTTTATCTAAACTGGATGTCTCCCACTGTTTCTCGAATCCTTCCTCAAACCATAAAAGAAGAATTAGCCAGGACTATTCTCACCGTACAATACTTGCTTAACCGTTCAGCCAGGCTGGTGTCGATACTTCGAGCGAGGTTTTCCAACGCTTTCGTGAAGTTCCTTAATTAAATAACCTCTTTTCTCTGGGGGCGTAACCCCGCTGACACTTTTCTGGACACCTACTAGGTTTATAGCATTGATCGTTAAGTGACGAATATCCTGATAAGTAGCATATACTCACAGTAGGATCGGGATGCAAATATCATCGTATGATAATGTTGAAGGAATCCTACCAACATTCATCAAACTCCAAATGGTATGCATCTCTTTGCAAATTTCAGTTTCTTTAGAAATTCCCGATATAAGTTTTTGCCCCATGCTCTTATGACCTTGACGTATGCCAACAAATCATAAGTCACATGTCAAGTTCTGCCCATCATTATCTTGTTAATTTGAACCCACCCGTATATACCCTTGACGTATGCCAACAAGGTAATGCGACTGTCCCAAACCAACACATCTATCTATGCAACAAATGAATACCCCAGCAGCTACTAAACACTATGCCTTGACGTATGCCAACAAGCATAGCTTGAATACTACTGACCATCCATAAGAAATGACGGAGGGCTACGACTGGTTTTGGCGAAACCGGGAACGTAGTGAACTTGATATAACCGAAGGAACCAGATAGCTTTTAAAAGGAGTGGTTAAAGCTCCGCATTTAAAAATATCTGTTTTAAAAATAACCGAGAGGTTTCTTTTAAATTGTTCCAACGATTTAAACTTGGTTTATTTTCTTTGCATTATAGATAATGCGTCCCATCATTAACCTATCATTGCAGAAAACAACGAAAATACAACGTCCTCTTATGCCATCCGCATTCGCCACGGGGTCCCGTCATTACCCGTTAGGTTACTTAACTAACGACAGAGCGGGGGCTGGGCTAGCGCGGGTGTAAAACATAAGTGACGTCTAAATATCTATCATATATATAGATATTTTACATTCGTCTGACGCAATGATATTCATTCCAGAACACAGATAAACAATATTGGATTTGCAAGCAATCTGTATTTCTTTTGAGCCTGCAAGAAAAGACAGATTACACAGTTGTGATGAATAGCCGTTACCCCACCCTCGACCCCTACGGGTACGGCAAACTACCCACCCGGCAGTTTGTGTACCCCACCTTGGGTCAGTCCTAGGAGCAAAAACAGTAAAATGAAATAATACAACGGTGGCTACAACCGCAACCTGGATGTGCCCCGCAAAATAATATTACAACAAATTACATTTACAACAAATGAATCAAATAATAAACCATTGCAAAACCCCGGCTATACACCACAACAGTCCAATACAGTTTATATGCACAAACAGATATAACCATTTCAGAAATGTGCAACCCCCTGCCAACCGACATACTAGCAGTTAGGGGAGGTTTACGAACACATTAAACAATCACAGATATAATCCAATATGCAAATACTGTACAATTTCGATCGATTAAACATCTTTAATATTTCTCCAAAAACTGCTCTGTTAAACTGAAACCTGAGCAAAATTAAAATATTCCAGAAAATCCCAAATATTATACAGAAGCAACAGAAGAAAAATTGGTTCCTGAATTGCCAACTTGGCGGCGGAACCGCGGCGACCCAGTAGGGTGAGGCCGCGGTTCCGCGGCGCGTTAGACGATTCAGGGGACCAGTTTTCTTGGGTGTTCTTATAATGTCTTTTCAAGCTTTCTGAACGAACCTGAAAAATTTTTGGACTTCATTTAAATTTCGACAGAAACTTGACAGTTCGGGGTTTTCCGGTTTCGTTTTTTTCGTTCGAAATTCGTACAAATTTGCTATTAAGTTATTTATTGTTTAGCGAGGCTCTGATACCAATGTAAGTCGATGTTGTACACCCCAATACTTGTGGGGAGGCGGAATTTTCAAAAACGAACTTGTTTAGTGAACGAACATCGACTAACCGCTTGAATCGAAGCAAAACTATAAATAACCGTACACAAAGAGTTTCATAACTATTGTGTTTAGGGATTATACCTAATGAAACCAATCCTTCGTCTTTACGATCTCCTTGTTCTCCTCGGCCTTCTCTAGGTAGTAGACGCTCCACCCGAGAGCAAAACTCCAAACTAGACCTCTAACTTGAGGTAACTAATCTTCTTGGATTGCTAATCAAAGAAGATAGAATGAAATAGAGTGATGGTTATGGATTGATTAGTCTTTCTAATCCTTTGATCTCAACTCATGAGGTGTAAGGATTAGTCTTTTGAAGATGAGAGCTTAAGGAGAGAGAATGTGAGAATGATAATGAGATAAGATTGTGAGTATCATAACATATTACGAAGCATTCTCATTAAAGAATAAATGAATAAATGTGATGAATAAGCATGCTTCATAAATGTTAAGTGGTGATTCATTAAGCATGAGTCATTAATCATTTATGGTGCAATAATGACAATGATGAATCACTCTCATGACTCACAAATCTTATCCAAAGTATATGCCATCTAAACCTCCTTAGTCATCACTTCTAGAAGCTTCTCGCATAATTACGAGAACGCCCCTCCAATCCGCAAAAATACGGAAAAACTTTAGACTGTAAAAATCCAATAACCGGATACCAGTAACTGGCTTAAACCAAAGCCGACTGGTAAAAACTGTCCAAACGACGTAAGTATGTAAACACACATACGCGTCCGAACCCTTGTCGTAAAACCATACGACCTCTATATCGTTTCGCCTGGAGTAGGAAACTCTCTGTGTGGGACTCTAGAGACTCGACTACTACGCTGGCAGTGGGTTTAACCACAGACCGCAAGCGGCACTAGCTGTACGTAACGGTCCCCAGGTAGTTGTCGATAAGAAGGCCGATGAGGAAACCCATCCGAACTCCTACTGAGTCTGATGTGACAATCTCCATACAGTCCAGTCCGTTCGTCCAAGACTATCGCATATCGGGCCTAGGGGGGCGGCAAGCGTCAGTCCCCTAATAGCGGTATAAGTCGTGTCGGAGGGAAGCCCATTACACCCTGAGAAACTACTGGAACCTACCAGCAAATCTCGCTTGCCCTGGCCAGGGACATTAAGTAATGGCTTTCTGACACAGCGCGATATCTACTCCCAATACCGGGAGGGACGAATCCTGTCTAACCGCCACTGCCTCCAAGTGCTCGGGACTGCACCCAACTGCAACCTGTTTGCATGACTCCATTGAGCCGTGGTAGGGTAGCAATCTAAGAACAGTGGGACACACTCGAGGCGAAGTAGCAGTGTCAAGTCTGCGGACTACGCTGTACTCATGTCACCTGGGAACTGTTTACTGACGACTGGTATAAAACCAACCAACAGTTCCCTGTGAGTCCTGTCCGGTGTACCCGTAACCTAACGAGCACCTGTATACTATCTCCAGTACGACGTACTGACGGCTGTGGGACAGACCATCTCCCCAACTGGGATGAGAAGCGTACACACTAGTCTACTCCGGAGTATCGATGCTCTGTCTCGATAATCCAACGACCAGGGACCTGAATAAGGATGTGCTTGTAGACTACCCAGCCCCCACTAGTGTGACTGCCATCACAACGCTGGTAGACAAGCAAGATCCTAAGAGCTCTATCAATACGTACACTCACATATTAAGATAGAAAAATCAAGTAGCATACTACCATGTTTAGCAAGACTGTTATATACATGTGAATATCCCAAGCTTCTATTAAGTAATATACAAACTAGTATGATACAGTAATGGCCTTCTAGGGCATAAACACTAACACGGAGGATACCTTCGTAGTCTTGAGATGGATGGTAGGGGCCGGTCTGGACTGATGGCGCCCTAGATATTGAGATTTGAGACATTTAGATTTCGAGATATTGAGGTACTGAGATTTGATGATCCAGGTCAATCCGGGTAGCCGGAGCCTGAGATATTGATATATGTGGATTTATATTTTTGTGTCGATGCTAGACACGGTTTATACTGATTTCCTTATGATACCACATTTTAAAAAAATACAGAAATCTCACTGAGTTATGAAAGCAGTTTCTTCAGTACATATACTCTGTTTTCATGTATTCATACATCATCCATATGATATATTGTTATCTGAGGCACTGACACGAGCACTTGGTATTACCGTTGTTTAGAGGTATACCCTAGCCATTTTTATAGGCTGCTAGTTATATATTTGAGGATATATTATGATCGTATGACTTAGGATTGCGTTGTTCATGCGATTTCTGTTCGTAGATGTTTCTATTCACTAGTTGGAAACTCACCCCCGTTGTGCCACAGTTTCTTGCAGGTTTTGCCGTACAGGTTTCATTACGGCTTGCTGGCACCGCTTCTTTTCGGGTGACCTGCTAGTAGGTGGGTTTATTTGTATCGTACCCATCATTATACCTTGTATATTATTATTCTGATTGTATCTAGAAGATCCATCAACTAAACATGTATTTATTTTGAGATAGAGACCAGTGATTTTATTCTTTCGACCTTCGCGCGTTATATTTCTGTGGATTTTTTGTGGTTTTGAGTTTCCTTTTGAGTTTTGATCTTCGCCCTTGGCGTTGTATATTATATTGCTTGTGTGGTTGTGACCGTCGATTGACGAAGATCTAGCTCCCGCTTGGGGATGCCTTTTATTGATTTCGTATGCTATTCATGTTGTATCCCGTTTGGGAGCCAGTATTTACAAAGGAGACTCTGCCGAAATTTTCAGGAAATATTTAATGTTTCTAAAACCGCATAATTCGGCTTATCCTATTAAAACTAATTGATTTTAAATTGGTTTTCCTTCACTCTACTACTTTTCTTGGTTTGGATTTCTGGGTTTTCGGCTTACTTAGATTACGTACGCCTCGAGACGTTTCGTAGTTTAAGTGCCGGTCATGTTCCGTAATTTCGGGACGTGACACCTGCGGATTTCTCCGATGATGGGCGTTATGAGATTTAGGAGGAAGTAGAAGCTCATTCGCAGATTTGTAGGTCCTTTCGAGATCCTTGAGCGAGTTGGTACCGTTGCCTATAGTTTGGCACACCCGCCCAGTTTTCCGGATGTTCACCCCGTATTTCATGTGTCGATACTTCGTAGATATCTTCATGATCCTTCTCACATGATTCAGCACCAGACCGTTCTGCTTGAGCGCGATCTTTCGTTCACCAAGCAGCCGATAGTTATTTTGGATCGGCAGGTGAAGAAACTTCGATCAAAGGTCTTGCCATCTGTGAAGGTTCTTTGGCGTAGCCCTGTTAGTGTATATGCCCTAGAGGCCATTCCTGTATCATACTAGTTTGTATATTACTTAATGGAAGCTTGGGATATTCACCTTGTATATACAATCTTGCTCAAAATAGTAGTATTCTACTTAGTTTGTTTCTACTTCAATGTGTACATGTGTTTATTTTAGTATATCGCCTATACACATTAGTGGAGCTCTTAGGATCTTTGCTTGATTACCAGCGTTGTGATGGCAGTCACACTAGTGGGGCTGGGTAATCTAGAACTACATCCTTATGTAGGTCCCTGGTCGCAGGACTATCGAGACAGGGCATCGATACTCCGGAGTAGACTAGCGCATGCGCTTCTCATCCCAGTGTGGGAGACGGTCTGTCCCACAGCCGTCGGTACGTCGTACTTGAGAGAGTATGCGGGTGCTCATTGGGTTACGAGTACACTGGACAGGACTCGTCGGGAACTGACTAGTTGGTATTATACCTATTGTCAGTTATCAGTTCCCAGGTGACATGAGTACAGCTTAGTCCGCTGACTTGACACTGTCACTTCGCCTCGAGTGTGTTCCCACTGTACTTTGATTACTATCCTACCACGGCTCAAAGGAGTCGTGCAAACAGGTGGTAGTTGGGTGCAGTCCCGAAGCACTTGGAGGCAGTGACGGTTAGACAGGATTCGTCTCTCCTGGTATTGGGGGTTGACATCGCGCTGTGTCTAGGAGAGCCATTACACGAGTAGTCCCTGGCCAGGGCGAACGAGATATACTGGTAGGCTTCCAGTTTTATCTCAGGGTGTTTTGGGCTTCACTCCGACACGACTTGTACCGCTATTGGGGGACTGACGTTTACCGCCCCCTAGGCCCACCATGCGATGTATCAGACGAACAGACCGGACTGTACAGAGATTGTCACATTCAGGCTCAGTAGGAGTTCAGATGGGTTTCACCTCGTCAGTCTTCTTGTCGGCATCTACCTGGGGACCGTTACGCACAGCTAGTGCCGCTTGCGGTCTGTGGTTAAACCCACTGCCAGCGTAGTGTCGAGTCTTTAGAGTCCCACACAGAAAGCTATTCGCCTTTAGGCAAAAGAGTAGAGGTCGCATGGTTTTGCGGCAGGTCGCATGGTTTTGCGACAGGGTTCGGTCATATCCGTGCACTTGTGCACGTACAGTGTCCGGACAGTTGACACTAGCGGGCTTTGGTTTAAGCCAGATCCTAGTGTATGTATTGGGATTGGATTTATCCAGTTTGCATTCGTGTTCCTCGGAACGCGGATGCGGGTATGTATGCACAGTTGACGGAGAGACAGAGGCGGAGGATTCTCATTAGGGTTGTTGACCGTTGACAGTTGACTATTGACTTTTTGCTCAACCCTAATGATAATATGATATGTGGTTAACAATTATATTAATTAGGTATTATGGTGACATGGTTGTTCAGTTGTTGACTTTTTTGACTTGTTGACATTTGTTGACTTGTTGACTTTGTTGACCGGTTGACTAGGCTTGACTAGTTGACCATCATGATAACCATAGCTATCATTTCATGTCAAATACTTTTGCTTGCTTGCTCTTTTGTGCAAAATGAGTGCATGAAATGATATGGCTATGGTTGCTTAAACCATCACATAATACTTGATTGATATGATGTGTTATGTTTATTTTGGATTATGAGAGCCAAATGAGAAAAGTCTTCTCTCATTCTTTCATGCTCATTCTCTCTCTTGTTCTTGGGCTCTCATCTCCTCCTCTTGCTCTTCCTCTTTTGACTCTATGGTTCACTTGTCTCATGAGTTGAGAACCAAGAACCATAGATAAAATCCCATACAAACTCTTCTCTACTCACTCTAGTTCACAAGGTTTGGCAAACCGAGTGAACTAGTTTCTTCAAAGTTCGAAGAAGGAGCCAAAGGTTGAGGCTTTCAGGTGGATCTATCTTCGCCGCAAGGAGACGATGGGGAGAAGCCGATTCGGACGACCATCGAAGCTTGAAGACGAAGGAGTTCGAGAAAAAGAAAGGTATAACCCCCTAACCGAGTAGTTAGCAACTTGTAGTTTGGTTGTTAGTTAGATGTTTAACAAAGATCCGGGTTTTAAGTCCATGTTACCACCTCTAAGAAAATCGTTTTTTATCAAATTCCGCATGCCCGAAAGTACCGGGAGAGGTAGCATGGACTTACAGTGGTATCAGAGCCTAGTTAAACTCTATCTAACATGTTAGCAAAGTAGCTAGAAGATCGATCAAAGAAAAGTGGCAAAACGAAACCGAGAATGTCTAGTTTCTGCCGGTTTTTTTTCTGTTCAAAAGTTGATAATTTTCATCTCAAAAATTGGCTCAGGCTTTTGTTTGAATAACCACCAAATTTGGTCCCACGAACGATTCAAAGCGCCGCGGAAACGCGGCGGGAGCACGCTCCCGCCGCGGTTTCGCGGCCGAGTTGACTCGGTCGGGGTCCAAAGTTGGTGCAGTGTATTTCTGGGGTTGTTTTGGGATTTTTGGAATATGTATTTTCTGTCCAGATTTTTCAGAAAGAAAATTTTGTATTGGGGGCCTATAAATCCGTATTTTTGATCGAACTTCTAAAAGACTTATGCTGACGGGTTTTTGTGTAATGTGGTATTTGTATTGAACGTCTACTAATCGCTATATGTCGATTAGTGGGGGTTATACAAATCTGTGATCTGTAATGTTATTGGAATGTGTATATGAATTCATTGGATTGTCGCGGGTGAATAGCCGGGGGTTGTGAGACGAGAGTTTTCTTTTCTTTCAATTCATGTAAATTTGTAAATTGATGTAATAACTATTTGTACGGCTGCACAACCGGATCGGGGTTGTAGCCGTCATTGTATAATTTCTTTTTACTGTTTTTGCTCCTAGGATAGACCCATGGAGGGGGTGCACAAACTACCGGGTATGCCGAAGTGCCGAGTGGCCTACTCAAGGGGATGAGGGAGGTTGCTTCTCTTCGGGTACTTGGCGGGTAGTTTGCCGCACCCGTAGGGGTCTTGGGTGGGGTTTTGGCTATTCACCGCGACCGTGTAATCTGCTTTTCTTTACAGGCTCATACGAATTGCAGGTTCCTAGTATATCCAATGTGTTCATCTGTGATCTGAAATGTCTATCATTGCAATATATCTATATATGATATTATTTAGGCGTTGCTTATGTTTTACAGCCGCGCTAGCCCAGCCCCCGCTCTGTCGTTAGTTAAGTAACCTAACGGGTAATGACGGGGCCCCGTGGCGAATGCGAATGGCATAAGCGTACGTCATATTTTGGTTGTTTTCTATAATGGTAGGATTAAATGATGGGACGCATTAAAAGAACTAATGCAAGAATATCACGCATTAAAAGAACTAATGCAAGAAAATAAACCAAGTAAAAGTCGTTGGAACACTTTCGAAAAACCACTCGGTTCTTTTCAAAACTAACTTTTAAATGCGAAGTTTGAGCCACTCCTTTTAAAAGCTATCTCGTTCCATCGATTATATCAAGTTCACTACGTTCACGGTTTTGCCAAAACCATTCGTAGCCCTCCATCATTTCAGTTAAATATTCGGTAGTATTCAAGCTATGTATTTTGACCTCACGCCAAGGCATAGTGATTGGTAGCTGCCGGATATTTATCTGTTGCATAGATAGAATGCGTTGGTTTGGGACAGCCGTATTACCATTTTGGCCTACGTCAAGGGTAGGTACGGGTGGATTCAAATTAACCTGGATAATGATGGGAAGAACTTGACATGTGACTTATGACATTTTGACCTCACGCCAAGGTCATAAGAGCATGGGGCAAAAATCCACATCGGGAGTTTCAAAAGAACTGAAACTTGCTAGTGTTGCATACCATTTGGAGTGTGATGATTCTGGTAGGATTCCTTCAGTTTCGTCACGCGATGATATTTGGATCCCGATCCTACTGTGAGTATATGCTACTCCTCGGGAAATTTCTCACTTAACGATAATTGCTATAAACCTAGTAGGTGTCTAGAAAGGTGTTAGCGGGGCTACGCCCCCAGGGAAAAGAGGTTCTTAAATTAAGGAACTTCGCGAAAGCGTTGGAAAACCTCCCTCGAAGTACCGACACCAGCCTGGCCGAACGGTTAAGCAAGTATTGTACGGTGAGATTGATCCTGACTAATTCTTCCTTTTTGGTTTTAAGGAGGGATTCGAGAAACAGTGGGAGCCATCCTGTTTAGACAAACTAAAAACCACTCTAAACTTGCAAGAGCATCATGCTAAGTGTTTCTTCTTCTCTCTCCTAATTGCAGCGACCAATCGAAATGACTGGACTTAAGTTACTTCTAGATAAAAACATACTGACAGGGCCAAACTACAAAGATTGGCTCAGGAATGTCAAAATGGCAATCACTTACGACAAGCTGGGGTATCTTCTTACCACCAAAGCTCCCCCTGTCCCTGGTCCCACTTCCAGCGTCGCGGATAAGGAAATCCGTAAGACTTGGGAGATTGATAGCGCGAAGGCCAAGTGCCTCGTACTTGCCTCGATGGACAACGAACATCAGAGGAGGCACGAGAATATGGACCTTGAATCCATATTTCTCCATACAAAAGAACTGTATGGAGAGCAATCTCGTATCGCAAGATACGAAGCGTCAAAAAAGTTATTTTCGGCAAGGATGGCCGTCGGATCATCAGTAGCAGAACACGTGCTTAAGATGATCGGCTACATTGAGGAGCTCACGGACCTAGGGACCATATTGGAGAGTGAGCTCTATACAGACTTAGTTCTCCAGTCCCTTCCTTCCACTTACGCCCAGTTTATACTGAACTTCAACTTACAAGAAAAAGAAGTTGAACTTTCAGAGCTCCTCAACATGCTGAGGAGCGCAGAGGGCACCCTACAGAAAGGTAGGGAAACATCCACTTTGTTTGTAGGAGGATCATCTTCTTCTAGGTCCAAGGCGAAAGCCAAGGGAAAGAAGAAGAAAGCCCCCGCCAAACCAAGAGGCGGTGTTAGTAAAGTGGATACGAAGGGAAAAGCTAAAGCAACAAAGATAGCGGGGAAGCTTGTGGATAAGGAAGAATGCTTTTATTGTCATAAGAAAGGACACTGGAAGAATGATTGCAGGGCTTGGAAAGCCAGGACACAGGAATTAAAGCAGGTTGCGGTTTCAGCTTCAGGTGTGTATGTTATTGAAAACTGTCTTTCAATAAACTTTACTTCCTGGGTATTGGATACCGGATCAGGATCTCATATCTGTAATTCTTTGCAGGCGTTGAGAAACCGTTGGGTTTTGAAGGAAGGTGACATGACCCTCAGAGTTGCGAACGGAGCTAGCATGGATGCTAAAGCCGTGGGGGACTATCACCTGGGAATGTCAGATGAACATGTTTTGGTTTTGCGTAATTGCTTTTTTGTACCCAACGCAACTTGTAATATCATTTCTGTATCTTTAGTTTCTAAAGAAGGTTATGAATTTGCGTTTGTATGTAATGTTGTAAACATTCACCTTAATCAAGTTTTGATTGGGTCAGGTACATTGAGCAATGGTATATACGTATTAAACCAACCACAGATTTTCAATGTCTAGAATACACACAAAAGAAAGTCTCCGGAAATAAATCAAACTTTCTTATGGCATTGTAGACTGGGTCACATCAATGAGAGAAGGTTGACGAAGTTACATACAGAAGGATATTTGAATCCGTTCGAATATCAGTCGTATGCCACTTGTCAATCATGTCTCAAAGGAAAGATGACAAAGACTCCGTTCACTGGACACGGAGTAAGAGCGAGAGAGTTCTTGGGACTCGTACACAGCGACGTGTGCGGTCCAATGTCTACACATGCGCAAAGCAGTTATTCTTACTTCATTACTTTTACGGATGACTTCTCGAGGTACGGTTATGTCTTCTTAATGAAACATAAGTCCGAAGCCTTTGGAAAATTCCAGGAATATAAGAATGAAGTAGAAAAACAAACCGGCAAAAGTATTAAGATTCTAAGATCGGATCGAGGTGGAGAATACTTAAGTGCCGAGTTCCTGGATTATTTAAAAGAGAACGAAATTCTCTCTCAGCTTACTCCTCCATACACTCCGCAACATAACGGTGTATCGGAGAGACGGAACTGAACCCTATTGGATATGGTTCGGTCCATGATGAGTAACACTGAGTTACCGCGATCATTCTGGGGGTATGCGCTAGAATCAGCTGCATACCTTTTGAACCGAGTTCCGACTAAGATTGTGCCTACCACACCATATGAAGTGTGGAGTGGGAAGAAACCCTATCTTCAATATCTGAAGATCTGGGGATGTCCGGCTTTTGTCAAAAAGCAGCATGCGGACAAGCTCGAGGCACGCTCAGTACTGTGGAAGTTTGTGGGATACCCAAAGAACACCAGGGGGTATTTTTTCTACCACGCAGAGGAACAAAAAGTCCTTGTTTCTCGTAATGCCCACTTTCTAGAACACCAGTTCTTAGAAAAGGAAATAAGTGGGAGCACAGTAGAACTGGAAGAAATTCCAGAACCACAAACTATTACTGAAAGCTTAGTGGAACCAGAGGGTTCAAAAGAATAGGACATTCCTACGCCGCTCCGCAGGAGTAGTAGGCAGTCTCATCCGCCCGAGAGATACTACGGTTTTCTCATAGACGGGGGTAGAGAGGATTGCATCATAGATTATGATGAGCCTACTAGCTTCCAGCAAGCCGTTCAGAGCGTCGACTCGGTAAAATGGCTGGATGCAATGCGGACCGAAATGGAGTCCATGTACACCAACAAAGTATGGACGTTGGACATTGCTCCAGACGGGGTAAAACCCGTAGGATGCAAGTGGATCTTCAAAAGGAAGATTGGTGTAGATGGACATGTTGAGACCTATAAAGCTAGACTGGTTGCAAAGGGTTTTCGTCAAAGACCTGGTTTGGACTATGACGAGACCTTTTCTCCAGTAGCTATGCTGAAATCCATTCGGATCCTTCTTGCCATTGCTGCTTTCCACGATTATGAGATCTGGCAGATGGACGTAAAGAACGCTTTTCTAAATGGAAATTTAGAGGAGTGTGTCTATATGGACCAACCAGAGGGTTTCATTCAGAGTGGGAGCAGCGGAAAGGTGTGCAAGTTGCTTAAGTCCATTTACGGACTAAAGCAGGCATCGCGGAGTTGGAACATCTGTTTTGATGAGACGGTCAAGGAATTTTGCTTTATCAAAAATCCAGATGAACCATGCATCTATAGTAGATTTGTAGCGAGAACTGTAGTATTCCTCGTTTTATACGTGGATGACATTCTCTTAATAGGAAATGACATTCCTATGCTACAATCTGTCAAGGGGTTCTTGTCACACAGGTTCTCCATGAAAGACCTGGGTGATGCCTCATACATCCTGGGGATCCGGATCCATCATGATAGATCCAAGAGGATATTAGGACTTTCACAGTCCATGTACATCGACACCATACAGAAAAGATTCAGTATGGAAGATTCCAAGCGCGGTTACCTACCGGCTTGTCACGGGATCACCCTCTCTAAAGAGATATCTCCCAAGACTGATTTGGAGAGGGATCGCATGTCTATTATACCCTACGCTTCTGCGGTAGGCTCTATAATATATGCGATGTTGTGTACCAGACCGGATGTAGCTTATGCACTGAGTGTGGTAAGCCGGTATCAGTCAAACCCTGGGGAGAAACACTGGATAGCGGTAAAGAACATTCTCAAGTACCTGAGAAGGACTAAGGAGATGTTCTTGGTGTATGGCGGAAAAGACCTCCAGATCGAGGCCTTTGCTAACTCCAGCTTCCAGAGTGAAAAGGATGATTCCAAGTCCATGTCGGGTTTTGTCTTTACCCTCAATGGAGGGGCGGTGTGTTGGAAGAGTTCCAAACAGGAAACCGTTGCAGACTCGACGATGGAAGCGGAATACATCGCTGCATCTGATGCCGCAAAAGAAGCTGTCTGGATAAGGAAGTTCTTGAAAGAACTTCAGGTGGTTCCATCCATTGTTGATCCAATACCTCTGTATTGCGACAACAACGGGGCTATAGCTTTAGCGAAGGAACCCAGGTCCCATCAGAGATCCAGACACATCTTGAGGCGGTATCACCAGATCAGGGAGATCGTGGATCGCCAGGAGATCGAGGTTCGGAGAGTCGCTTCACAAGATAACACTGCAGATCCATTCACCAAGGCCTTGCCCCAGACTCAGTTCGAGCGGCTGATCGAGATGATAGGTCTTCGATACGCCAGTACATGGCCTTAGTGCAAGTGGGAGATTGTTAGTGTATATGCCCTAGAGGCCATTACTGTATCATACTAGTTTGTATATTACTTAATGGAAGCTTGGGATATTCACCTTGTATATACAATCTTGCTCAAAATAGTAGTATGCTACTTGGTTTGTTTCTATTTCAATGTGTACATGTGTTTATTTTAGTATATCGCCTATACACATTAGTGGAGCTCTTAGGATCTTTGCTTGATTACCAGCGTTGTGATGGCAGTCACACTAGTAGGGCTGGGTAATCTAGAAGCACATCCTTATGCAGGTCCCTGGTCGCAGGACTATCGAGACAGGGCATCGATACTCCGGAGTAAACTAGCGCATGCGCTTCTCATCCCAGTGTGGGAGACGGTCTGTCCCACAGCCGTCGGTACGTCGTACTTGAGAGAGTATGCGGGTGCTCGTTGGGTTACGAGTACACTGGACAGGACTCGTCGGGAACTGACTAGTTGGTATTATACCTATTGTCAGTTATCAGTTCCCAGGTGACATGAGTACAGCTTAGTCCGCTGACTTGACACTGTCACTTCACCTCGAGTGTGTTCCCACTGTACTTTGATTACTACCCTACCACGGCTCAAAGGAGTCGTGCAAACAGGTGGTAGTTGGGTGCAGTCCCGAAGTACTTGGAGGCAGTGACGGTTAGACAGGATTCGTCTCTCCCGGTATTGGGGGTTGACATCGCGCTGTGTCTAGGAGAGCCATTACACGAGTAGTCCCTGGCCAGGGCAAATGAGATATACTGGTAGGCTTCCAGTGTTATCTCAGGGTGTTTTAGGCTTCACTCCGACACGACTTGTACAGCTATTGGGGGATTGACGTTTACCGCCCCCTAGGCCCGCCCTGCGATGTATCAGACGAACAGACCGGACTGTACAGAGATTGTCACATTCAGGCTCAGTAGGAGTTCAGATGGGTTTCACCTCGTCAGTCTTCTTGTCGGCATCTACATGGGGACCGTTACGCACAGCTAGTGCCGCTTGTGGTCTGTGGTTAAACCCACTACCAGCGTAGTGTCGAGTCTTTAGAGTCCCACACAGAAAGCTATTCTCCTTTAGGCAAAAGAGTAGAGGTCGCATGGTTTTGCGGCAGGTCGCATAGTTTTACGACAGGGTTCGGTCATATCCGTGCACTTGTGCACGTACAGTGTCCGGACAGTTGACACTAGCGGGCTTTGGTTTAAGCCAGATCCTAGTGTATGTATTGGGATTGGATTTATCCAGTTTGCATTCGTGTTTCTCGGAACGCGGATGCGGCTGTGTATGCACAGTTGACGGAGAGACAGAGGCGGAGGATTCTCATTAGGGTTGTTGACCGTTGACAGATGACTATTGACTTTTTGCTCAACCCTAATGAGAATATGATATGTGATTAACAATTATATTAATTAGGTATTATGGTGACATGGTTGTTGAGTTGTTGACTTTGTTGACTTTTGTGGACTTGTTGACTTTGTTGACCGGTTGACTAGGCTTGACTAGTTGACCATCATGATAACCATAGCAATCATTTCATGGCAAAGACTTTTGCTTGCTTGCTCTTTTGTGCAAAATGAGTGCATGAAATGATATGGCTATGGTTGCTTATACCATCACATAATACTTGATTGATATGATGTGTTATGATTGTTTTGGATTATGAGAGCCAAATGAGAAAAGTCTTCTCTCATTCTTTCATGCTCATTCTCTCCCTTGTTCTTGAGCTCTCATCTCCTCCTCTTGCTCTCCCTCTCTTGACTCTATGGTTCACTTGTCTCATGAGTTGAGAACCAAGAACCATAGATAAAATCCCATACAAACTCTTCTCTACTCACTCTAGTTCACAAGGTTTGGCAAACCGAGTGAACTAGTTTCTTCAAAGTTCAAAGAAGGAGCCAATGGTTGAGGCTTTCAGGTGGATCTATCTTCGGCGCAAGGAGACGACGGGGAGAAGCCGATTCGGATGACCATCGAAGCTTGCAGACAAAGGAGTTCGAGAAAAAGAAAGGTATAACCCCCTAACCGAGTAGTTAGCAACTCGTAGTTAGGTTGTAAGTTAGATGTTTTACAAAGATCCGGGTTTTAAGTCCATGTTACCACCTCTAAGAGAATCGTTTTTTATCAAATTCCGCATGCCCGAAAGTACCGGGAGAGGTAGCATGGACTTACAAGCCCGACTAGTGAGGAGATCACTTGGGAGGCCGACAGTGAGATGCGGATGAAATTCCCTCATCTCTTTGAAGGCACACTTCCTAAGAATTTTAATTCGGGGTCAAATTTCCGCCACGACCCAAAGTTTGGATGTGACCGGCACTTAGATTATATGATATCTAAAGATATCGATACAATCTGAGTAAGCCAAAAACCAAGATCAAGAACCCCTTTTTGCGGAAATTTAGAAATTTTCAGTATTTAAGTAATAAGAATGAAGTAGCATGCCGAAACGTTTCAAAAAAAAGAAATGTAACAACTGATGTTAAACTTTCGACAGTGCCTATCTTTTTAATTATTAATAGAAATCCAATTTAAGTTGTATAAATAAATTGCATCCCTAGTTGGGAGCAAACAATGCCAACAGCGGAAATCAATACGCAATCATAGTACAACACTCAAGGTGAAGAATTTCATGCAAGATTTAATACAACATAAGTTAACATAACTAACGATATCACTCGGTTTAAATAATATACAACATGTTTTGTTCTAAGTCAATATACATGGTCTGATGGAGTAATACTAGATCCAGAATATACATATCCCAAATAGGAGGTTACTCCATATGTAACCCACCTAGCAAAAAGAGCGGTAATAGCTGACGAATGGATCTGCACTGCTGCTAAGCGTCCACACGACTCCTGCAAGGAACTATGGCACAACGGGGGTGAGTTGCCAACTTAGTGAATAAAACTAACATATATCGGCTGATAATGTAAGTATGCCGAACTAGAACTAATATCAACACTAATGAATGTGATGCATAATAACAGGTGGAAGAATGAATATGTACTACTCAATGTATAAATCAAAACTGAAATATCATCAATTATTTTCCAAATAAGGTTCATTTTTCCGTGTCCAACATCGACACAAATCTTCGGTGTTTCATCAGGCATCGTTCCTCGAACGATCATGTCAATCAATAACACCAGTCGGTATCACCTAGATATCCGTCGTGTTCACCACTGTCTCCGTTATCGAGTATCCTCGTTAGGCTCCCCGCCTAAAGTGCGGCTCTCCTGCCCCTCGGCCTCGACCGGGTCCACAATGAATCCAGGTGTATAGCTACCCCACTCAGCC
Source organism: Agapanthus africanus (assembly GCA_030015575.1). NCBI lineage: Eukaryota > Viridiplantae > Streptophyta > Magnoliopsida > Asparagales > Amaryllidaceae > Agapanthus > Agapanthus africanus. Next base: position 232,719,043 of record JASDDO010000010.1, read on the forward strand.
TGGATATACGTAATAATCCGTAACTGTATAGCTACCCCACTCGGTTCGGAATAAAACCAAATCATAAAAACATCTAATGGTGGACATGTCACATCAATCATGAAGAATCACTGAATACACTTAATAGTGCATAAAAACTCAAAACCATAAATCCGCAATAATCCAATGCATCTTATATCAAAATTACTAATACTTGAATATAAAACATGATAACCACCATTCTTGATGTTTAAGGTATGATGTGAATCATATTTAGGATGATAAGTACTAAGTGTATATGTGACATGTTAATATCGACGAGGTGTAGTGTAACATGTAGATATGTGCATGTGCAGCATGACTCGTAGATAATTTGTGCAGTGTTCTAACAGTTATTAACATAATGATATATATATATGAATTCATACGATCAAACTTTTTATACTAGGGAACAATTATAATTTAAACTTAAACTACGGGCGTATCACGCCATCCATACAAAATCCCCAGTAGATGTTTAGTCTACTCACCGGAATACGTCGAATCAACTCAGTTCATCAATTCCTTTCCTTTCCTTGCGGCCTCCGAAGTTCCCGTACTCAAATCTAACATCGATATTAATTTCTATAAGAAACGGATAAACTTCGATACGGCGAAACATGAAAATACAAGTTTTAGTTATTAACTATACTACATACTACTACTAAAAACTATCTAAGACCTATACTAATGGTAATTTACCCAATCACCGTTCGTAACAGAAAACAGAAACGCGTTACGAAATATCCGTGTCGTGTTTTAGAATTTTAACTCCTATTTCAGATATTAGGTTCCAGATTTCATATGCTGCTAAAATAACTTAAACAAACAATACCAAACAACACAATCCATGAACATTGACCTACCCTAAAAATCCCAGCACCCAAATCCCTTAAAAGTCCGGCGAGCTCGGATTTCGCCTTCATGTCGCCGGAAAAAATACGAGGTCAGGGGTCCGTCTTCCTATGAGTTATTTTAAGTCCAATTTTTAAGATGATGTAACTGTTTGATTATGTAAATTTTTATCTAAACTACAGCAGATTCATGACAGAGCCTAAATTTTTAAAAATACGAAATTTACCGATATTCGATCTCTAAACTAAAACAGTTACAGAACTAAAATCCTACAGTGTTTAAAGATTACCTATAGAGGATTGCTGGAAGATCTTCCTCCAAGATGCACAAGCTCCTAGTTCCTAGCTTGAGGGTGAGGAAAATCCTTAGAACATAGCTCTTCTCTTCTCTTCTCTTTTCTTTTATTTTCTTTGTTATTCTAAGTTTTCTCTTTGCTTTTCTTTCCTATGTTCTGATCAAATTTTGGTTTTCTTTGAACTAAACAAGTGTGTAAAAGATAAGGGGAGTGAGCTATGAGATGTAGGAGGAGGTGTCACCAAAATGGAGGTGGTAGTTTCATGCAAGTAGGTGGTGTAGCAAGGAAAATGGTGGGGTTTTCATGCAAAGGGTGAGGTGTGTGCATGAGGTGTATATGCAAGAAGGAGGTGTCTTCAATGTGTTATGATACACGAAATGTTTATATTAACCTTAACCAATTCCTACCCCTTTTTGTATAACAACCCTTAAACAATTCTAATTTGCATAAAGAAACTAACCTTTTCACATAACCCCTCATACTATATCATATTACACATGAAGCTAAACTTTTCACTAAAACCCTTAAAGTTCCTTAATGTTACATACTTAAAATTTCAATTTAATTAGTTTCACACTACTTATGAAAATGTCTTATTTTGTTTCAATAAATTTTTAAATTAACATTTTATTATTTAATTAATTAATTTAATTTATTATCTAAAATTTTCAAAATGTTACAATATCCCCGTTAAGAAAATTCGGTCCCCGAAATTAAAACTTAACTATACATACCTACAAAAAGATGTTGAAATTTCTTCCGCATCGCATCTTCAGCCACCCAAGTGATCTCCTCTCGATTCGTTCCTCGCCAAATAACCTTTACAGACGGAAGTACCCTTGATCTCAGTTTCTTTGCCAGCCGGTCTAGAATAGCTACCGGTTGCACTGTGTGGGATAAATCCTTCTCAAGCTGTATGGTCTGATGCTGGATCGTGTGAGAGGGATCGTGAAGATACTTACGAAGCATAGACATAAGAAACACTGGATGCACATTGGGAAAATTCGGTGAAGGTGCTAAACGATAAGCTTCAGCACCCACTCTTTCCAGAATCTAGTAGGGTCCGACATATCTGGGGCTAAGCTTCCTCTTTCTCCTAAAACGCATCACACCCTTCATCGGAGATACACGAAGGAACACATGGTCTCCCACATCAACTCGAGTCTACGACGGTGTCGATCAGCATATTATTTCTATCTACTTTGGGCAGCTCTCATTCAGTCCGGCATTAACTGGATCTTTTCTGTAGTTTCCTGTACTATCTGCGGTCCCAAAATGTTATTTTCGCTGAGTTCTGTCCAGCAAACGGCTGATCGACACCTTCTCTCTTTCAATGCTTCAAAAGGTTGCATCTGGATCGTCTCCTGGAAACTGATGTTGTAAAATAATTTTATCAACGGTAAGTGACTATCCCAACTGCCACTGAAATCAAGACTACTGGCTCGAAACATATCCTCTAAAGTCTGTATGGTCTTCTCTGACTGACCATCTGTCTGTGGGTGAAAAGCTGTACTAAAATTCAATCGGTTATCTAGAGCCTCTTAAAGTTTCTGCCATAGCTGACTGGTAAACTGTGTACCCTTATCGGACACTATGCACGTCGGAACTCCATGCAATCGCACAATCTCATCAATATAGATTTGAGCATACTATACATATCCAAACATTGTCTTCACCGGAAGAAAGTGAGCTGTCTTTGTCAATCTATCTACAATCACTCCGATTGAATCATACCTTCTACTGGTCCTGGGTAGACCCACAATGAAATCCATGGAGATCTGCCCCCATTTCCACTCCGGAATAGGCAAGGGCTGCAACTCTCCTGCCGGCCTCTAGTGCTCGGCCTTGACTAGCTGACAAGTCATGCATCTCAAAATAACTCTGTGGCCTCTCTCATCGTTCTTTCCCACTAATAGACATCTCTAAAGTCATGATACATCTTGGTGGAACAAGGATAAACACTATATGCTGACTGATGGGTCTCCTCTAAGATTTCAAGTCTCAGTTCCTCTATATCCGGCACACGAAGACGAATCCAAAATTGTAATACTCCATGGTCATCTATCACGAACTCATATTCTCTATCCTATCTAACCTAATCTATGATCTGCAACAAGCGAGAATTTGTGGCTATGTCTCTCGGATACGATACAATAATTAAGGACGGGTGAGAATATGAGCTAACTGTCCTCCTATCGATATGAACTCAACTGTACACTGCTATTACATAGAATCTGCCAGTCTGGGGATGACTGTGTCTGCACTGTGCTCAAATAAGATTAGCTACCTCCGGGCCTCCAACTCAAGGCTTCTGCCACAACATTCGCTTTGCCCGGATGATAAAGAATCTCGCAATTATAATCCCTCACGAGTTCCTTCCATCTACACTGCCTCAGATTAAGATCTCACCGCTGAAAGATATAACTTAAGCTTCTATGGTCTGTAAATATTTGGCATGACTCGCCATATAGGTAATGTCTCCAGATCTTCAGTGCAAAAATCACCACAGGCCTTTCTAAATCATAAGTTGGATAGTCCTGCTCATGCTTCTTCAACAGCTGAGAAGCATAAGTGATAACCCTGTCATGCTGCATTAATACACAGTCTAGCCCCACTCGAGAAGCATCACAATAAATCACAAATTCGCCCAATCCAAAAGGCAATGATAACCATGGTACAGTAGTCAGACGATTCTCCAACTGCTGGAAACTATGCTCGCATGCCTCAGTCCAAAGAAATGGAACCTCCTTCCTGGTCAACCCAGTCAACGATGCGGCGATACGAGACAAACCCTGCACAAAGCGTCGGTAGTAACGGCCAAACTCAAGAAACTGTGAATCTCCGTAACTGATACAGGTTTAGGCCAGTGCCGAACTACCTCGATCCTCTTTGGGTTCACACATATCTCATCTCTCATAACTACATGACCCAAGAAATCCACACTATCCAGCCAGAAAGCACACTTGGAAAATTTAGCGAACAGCTGAGGCTTCCTCAAGGTTTGCAATGTGATACTGTTACGTCCCGAAAGTACGGAACATGACCGGCACTTAAACTACGAAACGTCTTAAGGCGTACGTAATCTAAGTAAGCCGAAAAACCTAGAAATCCAAACCAAGAAAAGTAGTAGAGTGAAGGAAAACCAATTTAAATCAAGTAGTTTTAATAGCATAAACCGAATTATGCGTTTTTAAAAAAACATCAAATATTTCCTGAAAATTTCGGCAGAGTCTCCTTTGTAAATACTGGCCCCCAAACGAGATACAACATGAATAGTATACGAAATCCATAAAAAAAGGCATCCCCAAGCGGGAGCTAGCTCTTCGTCAATCGACGGTCACAACCACACAAGCAATATAATATACAACGCCAAGGGCGAGGATCAAAAACTCAAAAGGAAACTCAAACCACAAGAAATCCACAGAAATATAACGCGCGACTCTAAGGTCGAAAGAATAACATCACCGGTCTCTATCTGTCACGACCCGAAAGAGCACGTGACTGGCCCTTGAACCATATGAAGTCTATAGGACCCCATCTGATCCAAGAAAGCCAAAGCCCAGCAATCTAAAACCATTTAAAGAGTAAATAAGGAAAACTGTTTTTGAAAAGTAAGGAAATCATGTTTGGAAATCAAAGTTTTTAAATAACTAAGCCGAATATGCATTTTTTTAAAATGTGTAACCTTTCCTGAAAATTTCGGCAGAGTTTCCTTTGTAAAAACTGGCCCCGAACGGGGTACAACAAGAATAATATATATGAAATGATAAAAGGCATCCCCAAGCAGGAGCTAGCTCTTCGTCCATCGACGGTCAAAACCACGCAAGCAATAATAATATACAACGCCAAAGGGCGAGGATCAAAACCCAAAAAAAAGAAACTCAAAACAGCCAGAAAACCGTAATACTACTAGCGCGACTCTAAGGTCGAAATAAAACAACACTGTTTTCTAAGTCTGAAACAATAAACAAGTTTTGGTTGATGGAAATTCTAGATACAATAAATGATACATGAACAATGGCGGTTCTGATACAAAAGAACCCACCTATCCAAACAAGTCACCCATAAGGAAGCAGTGTGCCAGAAATGCCGCTATGGAATCTGTACGGCAAAAACCTGCAGGGACTGGGGCACAACGGGGGTGAGTTGCCAACTCATGAATAGAAAATATCTACAAGCAGAGATCGAATGCATGACCCATCCTAGGTCAATACGATCAGATATAAATAAACATCAATATGAATAAAGCTGAAGCATGCTAAACTGGCAATGTAATCTCTACATGAGTGTAATGCCAAGTACTCGTGCTAGTGCCTCAGGTAATAGCATGTCATGAATATGGGGTATGATCAATGTAATCAAATCTGCACACACGTGGATCCCGTCCACTCGTCACCCAATGACAATAACCATCATGCAAGTAAATATCATGAAACCTGTGCATGGAAATATGAGGATATAACCCACCCGTGTCCCTCGCGACACGTCAAAATCATGGAACCGGAGTGCCCAGCATCGGCACTCGAAAACATCATGAAAACTGTGCCCAGCATCGGCACATAAATCCTCATATATCGGGCTCCGTCAGTCCGGATCGGCCCGCGGGCTCTGTCTGCGGTATCGGCCCTCGGCCCCGGCAGGACGCCCAAATCTATCCATCGACTCTGGTCAGTATCCTCCGGATAACCGCCAGGTCCAACCATTCACTGGTAGGTACTCGCCCGCCTCCAGGCTCAGTTGGCAAAGCTCATCGATCATCTTGCCTAGGGGAACCATACCGGGTCCACCATGTACCCGCAATCGGCTCATCCACTCCTCGATTCGGGTTTCACATGTCGCTCTCAGCACCGAGAAAACACATGGTGGACGCACTGAAATATCATATCAAGGGTAACCGGGTTTTTAAAGCAATGACATATTCTCTTTTGAAACACTCTCGGTTACCAAATCCAGAAATATCATAGAAACAACATATCTCAATGCGTATAATCAAAAGCATGAAGTATGCCACATGTAAAGGAAGGTATGCATATCATCATGTCATGCAAGGATCATATACTGAATGCAATAGTACTACAGTGTAGTGACATGGCAATTATCGATGATGAGTGTGTGAGCCGGCAACAAGTGTACGTGGAACATATGCATCATCGATAATGGTGCTGGTGTCATAGCAGCATGACTGAAATATAACCACAGTACAAGCGATGCAATGCAAATAGCATGAATATGCGGAATCGAATAATCAACGCAGAAGTAAAGAATCTACACCAATCTGTACAAGTCTTGCAGGGGTGCCATTTGAAATAAGACGAATCAGGGCTTTTGGAAAAACAAGGGCTACGGTGTTTTAAGAAAAGATAAATCATTTGAAAATATCCGTATGACCCTTCTGCCTATCTTTAAAATATCCCCGATTCGTTAGTTTGAAATAGGTATGACTCGGTCCAGTCTAATGTCTACTAAGTAATCAAGACAGGAGGGGTAAGAAACCACCTAATCTGAGTCAATATATATAGATATGATAGTCGGTGATCTCGCCTCAATAACATATCGTAAGATATCCTCGAGTCATGAGTTCGGATCTATCATCAATATCGGCTCGTACGGTAGATCGTCGTACGGCATCCCAATAGCTGGGTAGGGGTCAATGTCACAGTACCTCATCACATATCAGGTATCACTATCATCAGATCGCATAATCTGGGGTACTACTCTAAGTCTAGTACAAATCGATACCATCTATAAAAATATGAATGCGGGTAAAGCACATGTCCAAAGGCCCGCTAAAACTATCATATCGTACCTTGAAGACAAGCTATGTCGCATCGCCAATCTCACGGCCTCACATCAAGTATCATCTCAAACCACGTATCATCCTCAAATCCCGTATATAAACACATAGTCCCATACCCATGTGTAGATATACGCACCATCATATGCACTCTAATAAATGAAAGAATGAATGCAAGTATGTGTGTAAATGTATGTGTGAGTGCAACCACTACTCTAGGGTTCGCACTATACTAAACCAATATATTCTTATCATCAAAATATCATTATTACCATCAATAACCCTAAACAACACATAATAAATATTAGTGTGTATACGTATTCGTATACATCACCACGGACTGCGGGGGTGCTATACGCCATCCACCCGACTTCTCCCCGTAGATATAAATCTACTCACATTGCTTCTCGTGTGCCAAAGCCGATGTCACTATCTTCACCTCCTTTGCCTCAACATCACGCGGGGTACCTACAAGTATATCACAATGCTAAAGCACATGAAAATCACATCGGAAACCAAAATAGCACACGCTACCCGCATAGGTAAAAACCTATCGACTCGCATGTAAACACAATCAAAATCCACTTGTCGTTGACGTCCAAACGCCACCCGACAGGAATGAATCACCAAATACCAAAATCCATGCTAAAACAAGTCCCAAATTATACACCAACATAGGAAAATCAACCCAGATTTCACCGTAGATGGAATCAGTCAAAACTAGACATACTCAGGGTCAAAACTAGAGGAAATGGGGGCATGCACAGAAAACGAGGAAATTCCTTAAAATACCTTATTTTAGAATTTTCCATAATTTTTCCCCATTTATCTGTATTTAATTATACCAGAATATTAAAATATTCATTAAAATAATATTAAATTATAAATTTCCCAAAAATCATATTTTATTATTTTGAAGACGTTACAATCTACCCCCCTTAAAGAAATTCGGTCCCCGAATTTAAATTAAACCCCCAAATACTAAAATATTTCAATACAAATTCCAAGTCATCGGGGCTCCGAAATCATCTATACATAAAACATCATAGTGCAATGCATGCGCATGAGTACTGAGCAGATAACTCAAAAGCAACACTCCATCAAGCATCCGCAATCATCGAAGTCATGGTAACGACACAATGTCAAATCCAATACAGAATCAATATGATATGGACCAAGACTATACATGTAGACACCCAATCTATACATGTAATTAGCTGATGCAACTGTATGCCAAATCTTTTTAAGTCGCTATGCGATGCGCGTAACACTGCACAGTGGCGGACGTTTCTCATAAGAAAATAACTATATATGTGTATATATATCCTTTGTTTAATAAGCACGTTCCACCATTTTGAAAATAATCAGAAGGGTTTCCTTGTTTTTAAAACGTTTTGTGTCATATCGGACACGTAGGTATATACTGAGACTATAGCTCGCTTTTCGGAAATCCCTTCGATAACTATCGATGCATGCAAAATATATCCAGGCTCTGTCCACTGACTAGTCTTGCTCAGTATGAATGCAAATATCCCACATCATAAAAATGTACTGCTCCAAAAGGAATAAATTCCAAAAATGCACATAACACCACCCTGTGCGTCTGACGCGCACGGAAATCAAAATCCATATATGCGCTAAACATGTGCACAAAACAACATCTAGGTGCAACGGGTGTGCACGAAGCATCTGTCATAGGCAACATGTGTGCCTGACAGCCAAAACAGGTGCATCTGACATGCACGAAGAATCTCGATTTAGTGCATCTGGTGTGCCCCAAAATCTTATCTCAAAACATGCACCCAACATGTGCGAAAATCCAAATCGGTGCATCCATCATGCACGAATGAAAATCTAGACCCTGCGCACTCAATATGCACGGAATCACAAAATCCAATAGCAACGTCTAATATGCCTAAGTCCAGTCAAAAGCACGGAGTGCAAGAATCCACATCAATATCACAATCAAAATCGACATACCGAAAGGCATCAAATCGAAGTCAGGTGCAATCGTAATGCACAAAATATAAATCCAGTGCAACAAAGGCACGAAATATAAATCTGATGCGATAAACGCAAGAAACATAAAACTGGTGTGACAAATGCACGAAGTATAGAACTGGTGCATCCCATGCACAAATACCAAGCAATAACTCAAATACGTAAGTAGCAACACCAAGTGTATCCAGATATGAAGAAAATCATAAGCGTGTGCAGCTGCGGGCACAAAACACATATCGATGCACTACAAGTACATATAAGCTATACCGAGTGCAAAATCAAAACACTAAAATTACATGAAACTCTGCTGGAAGCGTAAATCAAATCACCAGCATAAAATAGGCATGAAATCGCAATCAACAGCTCAAGAGTAATAACTATGTACAAGGTATAAATACCCAGTAGGTGCAACCATGGTGCACAAAATCAAATATCATGAAACTCAGTCAACAAGACTAAATCATGCGAATAGATCTCCCAAAATACCGAAATCCAAAGCAACGGATACGTCATAATCAAATCACAAAATCACAAATCATAATTACCGTCGTCGGTATACCCTCCTTCAGGGTCGAGAAGGTACCGGTACATCCGATGCTAGTGGCGCAAGATATCTACTTGCCTCTTGCTCGCGGCTGGCGTCCTCTGCCTCTGGTTCCTGATCTTTCCTGTAGATTACCAACTCGCAATCCATCGGCTCATCGGCCCGGTCAGGTGTGCTGACAGGAACGATTCCGTTCTTTCACTTCCCTGGTCATCTCTCGGTCAATCCTCATGACCGCTCGTAAAGCAGCACATCTCTGGCGCCGACCTCGGGTCCTCTGAATGCATATCACACATCTGATCCTGGGTGCAACTCTTATTGCAGCAGTGTACTGGAAGGAATCCTACTCAAGGTCTCTTCTGATCTTGCCTAAGCCAAACTGTAAGGAGGCTGGTACTCTGGCGTAATCTTTTCTCGCTCTCTGGACCTCTGCGTCCTTAGTACAACATCTCCTCGGAAGCTGGTCGCATCTCTGCGCCTCTGTATGCATGTCCGGCCTTTAATCTTAACGGGGTGTAGTAACAGCTCGTCTGCCTCTCGCACGAACTTCTTGTCCCGCTTGTCTGTATCATCGACCATTCGACGTCGTGTCTTTATCTGCACACTGCAATGTCCTCGGCTACGGTCCACCCGAAGTCTCTAACACGGACTCGAAATCACGAACTCAGTATCTTCATCACTCAGTAGAAGATATCTAGCCGAACACGTCCTCAACGTGCATATCGCATCTCTGATGTCAGCGGAGTGGAACGTCATCTCGTCGAAATCTCGTGCAAACTCTTTACTCCACCTTGCTCCACTATCGACTGATTCGGACTCATCTCATCATGGCTACACAGACTGCGCTCCGACGGCTATGCTCATATCTGGAGTCTCCCAAGCAGTGTCCCATCACATGATATCCGAATGATGTCGAATCATCCGATCGACTCGTCAGAACCTCACAATCCCCCAAGAGCTCAACATCTCGGGTACAGTTTAATAGTATCGAGTACATGCCACAGCGTCGGTGGTCCAGCCGTAGAAGGGCAAACCCAAGCCTCACTAATGGCGCCGAGGAACTGCCGCAAACCCTAAGGTTCAAAGGCTTTCACACGGTCATTAAGTCGAGTTAGGGTTTCATTCTTCTAGAGGGTCCATAGAATCACCTGCATGTCTTTCCGTATACTTTAAACTTGGAAAATGGGTTCCTGACCTTCGATCGTCTCAATCGACTCTAAACGAATCTGCGTGAAGTCGCCTCTAGCTGGAATCAATCTATCTGATGACCTCGCATCGGGGTAAGCGAACGAACCACATGTCCTAGTCATTAATCCTCGGTGACTAGCGACTCACTATCACATCTCTAAGAATATGCTCATGCTGCAGTAGCTCCAATCATCTGGGCGATATCTCATCACTCGCAGCAACAACTGGCTCATTCGTCGGTACGCTAAGCAGCGCCTCAACCATCATGAATAAGCAATACATCAACGGTCATCACATCCTGGCTGGCCTCTATCAGTGGCTCAATCCTCTGGTACCGTCCGGTACATCCTAGAAATCTCACAGCAGAGATCCGTCAAACGCCCATAGTGCGGAAACACAAAATACGAAGCCTCAATGCAACCGTATGTCTCTGGAATCACGCCCCGGTCAGTCCTCGTCCGCGACGAGCTCATGCTGACAACTCGAGCCGTAGCTCACTCTGCCCGTGCAATCGCGGCAGCAAAACCATAACCAGTATCGATGAAGATAGATCATAGGAAGGAATATGACACAATGCAAGGAAATGTACAACCTAAGGTTTCTTAAGCGGAGTGGCGTGTCGTAAGTATGCCGCGGAACATACCCACGGTACGTCACTCTACTTTAGTCACCTATTCCATCAACCAAGGGTCATCCTACACGACGAAAGTTCGGGTCTAATACCCCCTCGACCAAGTCTAAGTTCCGTAAGGTCAAGCCTAAGTTCCTTATATAGATAACGCCCTAGGCTCCACATAGTCAAACTTAGACTCGAACCAAGGTCAACCTAGCGCTCTGATACCAACTTTGTCACGACCCGAAAGAGCACGTGACTGGCCCTTGAACCATATGAAGTCTATAGGACCCCATCTGATCCAAGTAAGCCAAAGCCCAGCAATCTAAAACCATTTAAAGAGTAAATAAGGAAAACTGTTTTTGAAAAGTAAGGAAATCATGTTTGGAAATCAAAGTTTTTAAATAACTAAGCCGAATATGCATTTTTTTAAAATGTGTAACCTTTCCTGAAAATTTCGGCAGAGTTTCCTTTGTAAAAACTGGCCCCGAATCAGGTACAACAAGAATAATATATATGAAATGATAAAAGGCATCCCCAAGCGGGAGCTAGCTCTTCGTCCATCGACGGTCACAACCACGCAAGCAATAATAATATACAACGCCAAAGGGCGAGGATCAAAACCCAAAAAAAAGAAACTCAAAACAGCCAGAAAACCGTAATTCTACTAGCGCGACTCTAAGGTCGAAATAAAACAACACTGTTTTCTAAGTCTGAAACAATAAACAAGTTTTGGTTGATGGAAATTCTAGATACAATAAATGATACATGAACAATGGCGGTTCTGATACAAAAGAACCCACCTATCCAAGCAAGTCACCCATAAGGAAGCAGTGTGCCAGAAATGCCGCTATGGAATCTGTACGGCAAAAACCTGCAAGGACTGGGGCACAACGGGGGTGAGTTGCCAACTCGTGAATAGAAAATATTTACAAGCAGAGATCGAATGCATGACCCATCCTAGGTCAATACGATCAGATATAAATAAACCTCAATATGAATAAAGCTGAAGCATGCTAAACTGGCAATGTAATCTCTACATGAGTGTAATGCCAAGTGCTCGTGCTAGTGCCTCTGGTAATAGCATGTCATGAATATGGGGTATGATCCATGTAATCAAATCTGCACACACGTGGATCCCATCCACTCGTCACCCAATGACAATAACCATCATGCAAGTAAATATCATGAAACCTGTGCATGGAAATATGAGGATATAACCCACCCGTGTCCCTCGCGACACGTCAAAATCATGGAACCGGAGTGCCCAGCATCGGCACTCGAAAACATCATGAAAACTGTGCCCAGCATCGGCACATAAATCCTCATATATCGGGCTCCGTCAGTCCGGATCGGCCCGCGGGCTCTGTCTGCGGTATCGGCCCTCGGCCCCGGCAGGACGCCCAAATCTATCCATCGACTCTGGTCAGTATCCTCCGGATAACCGCCAGGTCCAACCAATCACCGGTAGGTACTCGCCCGCCTCCAGGCTCAATCGGCAAAGCTCATCGATCATCTTGCCGAGGGGAACCATACCGGGTCCACCATGTACCCGCAATCGGCTCATCCACTCCTCGATTCGGGTTTCACATGTCGCTCTCAGCACCGAGAAAACACATGGTGGACGCACTGAAATATCATATCAAGGGTAACCGGGTTTTTAAAGCAATGACATATTCTCTTTTGAAACACTCTCGGTTCCCAAATCCAGAAATATCATAGAAACAACATATCTCAATGCGTATAATCAAAAGCATGAAGTATGCGACATGTAAATGAAGGTATGCATATCATCATGTCATGCAAGGATCATATACTGAATGCAATAGTACTACAGTGTAGCGACATGGCAATTATCGATGATGAGTGTGTGAGCCGGCAACAAGTGTACGTGGAACATATGAATCATCGATAATGGTGCTGCTGTCCTAGCAGCATGACTGAAATATAACCACAGTACAAGCGATGCAATGCAAATAGCATGAATATGCGGAATCGAATAATCAACGCAGAAGTAAAGAATCTACACCAATCTGTACAAGTCATGCAGGGGTGCCATTTGAAATAAGACGAATCAGGGCTTTTGGAAAAACAAGGGCTACGGTGTTTTAAGAAAAGATAAATCATTTGAAAATATCCGTATGACCCTTCTGCCTATCTTTAAAATATCCCCGATTCGTTAGTTTGAAATAGGTATGACTCGGTCCAGTCTAATGTCTACTAAGTAATCTAGACAGGAGGGGTAAGAAACCACCTAATCTGAGTCAATATATATAGATATGATAGTCGGTGATCCCGCCTCAATAAAATATCGTAAGATATCCTCGAGTCATGAGTTCAGATCTATCATCAATATCGGCTCGTACGGTAGATCGTCGTACGGCATCCCAATAGCTGGGTAGGGGTCAATGTCACAGTACCTCATCACATATCAGGTATCACTATCATCAGATCGCATAATCTGGGGTACTACTCTAAGTCTAGTACAAATCGATACCATCTATAAAAATATGAATGCGGGTAAAGCACATGTCCAAAGGCCCGCTAAAACTATCATATCGCACCTCGAAGACAAGCTATGTCACATCGCCGATCTCACGGCCTCACATCAAGTATCATCTCAAACCACGTATCATCCTCAAATCCCGTATATAAACACATAGTCCCATACCCATGTGTAGATATACGCACCATCATATGCACTCTAATAAATGAAAGAATGAATGCAAGTATGTGTGTAAATGTATGTGTGAGTGCAACCACTACTCTAGGGTTCGCACTATACTAAACCAATATATTTTTATCATCAAAATATCATTATTACCATCAATAACCCTAAACAACACATAATAAATATTCGTGTGTATACGTATTCGTATACATCACCACGGACTGCGGGGGTACTATACGCCATCCACCCGACTTCTCCCCGTAGATATAAATCTACTCACATTGCTTCTCGTGTGCCAAAGCCGATGTCGCTATCTTCACCTCCTTTGCCTCAACATCACGCGGGGTACCTACAAGTATATCACAATGCTAAAGCACATGAAAATCACATCGGAAACCAAAATAGCACACGCTACCCGCATAGGTAAAAACCTATCGACTCGCATGTAAACACAATCAAAATCCACTTGTCGTTGACGTCCAAACGCCACCCGACAGGAATGTATCACCAAATACCAAAATCCATGCTAAAACAAGTCCCAAATTATACACCAACATAGGAAAATCAACCCAGATTTCACCCTAAATGGAATCAGTCAAAACTAGACATACTCAGGGTCAAAACTAGAGGAAATGGGGGCATACACAGAAAACGAGGCAATTCCTTAAAATACCTTATTTTAGAATTTTCCATTATTTTCCCCCATTTATCTGTATTTAATTATACCAGAATATTAAAATATTCATTAAAATAATATTAAATTATAAATTTCCCAAAAATCATATTTTATAATTTTGAAGACGTTAGACTATCTCAAAATAAATACATGTTTGGTTGATGGAACTTCTAGATACAACAGAGTAATAATATACAAGATATATAGTGAAGGGTACGATACAAATAAACCCGCCTATTAGCAAATCACCCGGAAATGGAAGTAGTGCCAGCAAAGCCGTAATTAAACCTGTACGGCAAAACCTGCAAGAAACTGTGGCACAATGGGGATGAGTTGCCAACTCGTGAGTAGAAAAACATCTATGAACCGAAATCGCATGAACAAAGCAATCCTAGGTCAACAATCATAATATATCCTCAAATATATAACCAGCAGACTATAACAATGGCTAGGGTAAAAGTCTAACCCAAGTGTAATCCCATGTGTCCGTGTCAGTGCCTCAGGTAGCAATATATCATATGGATGATGTATGAATGCATGAAACAGAATGCATGTACTGAAGAAAACTGCTTTCAAAATTTAGTGAGATTTCTGTATCTTTTTAAAACGAGGTATCATAATGAAATCAGCATAAACAGTGCCTTGCATCGACACAAAACAAATATCCAAATACCTCGATAGCTATGTGTCGCAATCTCTATACATCAATATCTCAAATATCTCTGTATGTCTCAATCTCACTATCTAGGGCGCCGTCAATCCAGACCGGCGCCTACCATCAATCTCTAGACCACGACGGTATCCTCTGGATATCCGACGCGTCGGGTAATATCACCGGTCGGTAGTGCTCCCCTGGCAGGCTCAACGCCATCATCTGCGATCCTCTTGCCCCGGGGTACCGCACCGGGTCCACCATGTACCCGAAACGGTTCCTCCACTCCTCGAACTCGGGTCTCGAAATCCATCAGCAAACTCATGGTGGACGACTCATACATCATGGGAAAACCGCACTTTTCTTTAAAAAAAGAGAAAGAATTTTATAAGTGTTTTTGCGGTTTTCCCCCAAATCCAGGAAATCTCATGAAAATCCGAATCCAAATCCTCAATAGCATGTAGACAGTGAATATAGACATAAAAATCCATGAATGCGGCATATCATTGAATAATAACATGCATGAAGTAGCAAGTAATATCTACAATGTCTAAACTAGCATATAAGGCAAGTAACTAATATCATGTCTAAACTATTAGATAACAACCTATGTCAAATGAAATAGTATTTTCTAAAGTGTTCGTGACAAGTAAGTGTACATGGTACATACGCGTCCTCGGTAATGGTGCCGGTGTCCTACCAGCATGATATTAACAATAGAATATGAATCAAAAATAAGTATGCGATGCGGAGCAACAACAATAAAGAGCGGGAGCTAAATACTAGACACAAAGATAACAAATCTATATTTAATATAAATCTAGTCTAACAACTACACTAAACTAAAGAGCTAAGCTAACTGGCTACTGCAGGTAAGGAACCGCCTAACATCTGAGTTGATACATATGTATATATATATATATATATTAGTCGGTGATCCCTCCTCGATAATATCACATCCGATACCATATCTATAATCAGTTATTCCCAAGTCAAGAGTGCAGATCAAACATCAATATATAGCTCGTACGTAAATCCAACATACGGCATCCCCAAATCTGGGTACGGGTCAATATCCCATTCATTAATTATTCATCTGGTATCCTCTTTGTCCAAGATCATAATCTGGGTACTGATCTACGTCTAGTACGATACTAATATCATCAATATAGTCATGATCTGACTGCTGACCTACAGCCTCATACAAACCGATATCATCATCATATATCGTCAGAAAAAGGTATACATCGCCTAATGCGACCTATTATGAATATCTTAACATATCATATCTCATATCACGATGACATGTCGACCATTTTATTTATATCACTATTCACGTGGTATCATCGTCCAAAGATCCGTTATAACATCGTGACGTATCTCAAATACGAATCCTGCTATATCACCGATCTCACGGTCTCAAATCAATCTCATCGACTCACCTCAAATCCCAAAAATTATCGTCAAATCCAGTATATGAACACATAGTCCCATACCTATGTGAACACATAAATACATATTCCCGTATAAGCACAAATGAAAGAAGCATGTATGCAAGTATGGGTGTGGTGCAAATGTGGTGCAACCTCTACTCTAGAGTCTCGCAACACTAAACCTATCCAATCACACATAAAATCTATCTTTATCATCAATAACTCAACAATATATAATCAATATATATGTGTGTATACGTATTCGTATACATCACCACGAACTGCGGGGGTGCTATACGCCATCCACCCGACTTCTCCCCGTAGATATAAATCTACTCACCTGATCCTCGCTCGTTGGTGCCGACGTCGCCACGCGCTTGCTTGTCGTATCGAAGTCCACATGGGGTACCTACATATCATAATGTACCGTATCGCATTAAAACCAAATTCGAAATCGAAACGGCACATGAAAATCAAATCGGCACGCGTATCACGCATAGGTCAAAACCTATCGCATACTCATGCAAGAATAGCCAAACCAACCCTCGACGTCGATGTACAAACATCAAACCATTGAGAAAAACCCAATCACACTCATTTGCACATTCACGAACACTAATTATAATATAAAATGTGTTAAAACTCACGAAAACCCCAAATTCACTTTAAAAGCCATTTTTCCGAAAATCTAGCAAGCAAAAATTACCCGTTTTAGTACAAAACACGACGTTTAAACAAATCTAGCGGCCATAATACTTATTAAATATCTTAAATAAGTCATAAAAATAATTTCCACAATTTAATATCATTAAATTTCATTAACTTAAAATTCTAGTTTACAATATACGAAAATTTAACAATTTTATAGCAAAAATGTACAAACAACAATTTAGCTTGGATTTTCATGAATCAAAGGCATTAAACCACTCAATATAATATTTATAATGACATGAAACCATAATTATATTTTAATCTAAAGCAATTAACAATTTTCCAAAAACCCTAATTAGCAAAATAACTTAATTAGGACATTTTATAAGTAATGGTTTGTAATTAACAATTAGATTAGCTTTCTACAAAACTTAAGATTTTAACCCACATCACTAAACCATGCACAATCGATCACAACCCATTTCCACAACAAAACCCTAACTTGAAATTTTTAATCGTGCAATTAAACTCATCAAAAACCTAATTAAGCACTTAGTTAACTTAGATTAAAGCAACTAGACAACAAATTTAACAAAAGCATGACATTATACCTCCCATGTTTGAGATCAAGCTCAAGATGTAGACTCTCAAAATGCCATCTTGATCCCTAGATCCATACTAGAATGGTCAAGTAAAAATGGGTAGGATTTAGATTTTGATTTTGTTGGCTTTTTGTGTGATTTTTGTTGATTTTTTTGAAGGAAAATGGAGGGGATTTGGGGAGGGCTGCTGTTGTTGAGGGGGAAGGGAATTCTCGGCCAGGTTGAGGGGAGTGAGGAGAGAGAAGGAGGTGGAGAAAGTGGGGGGAGAAAGTCAAAGTCAAACCAATACCCATATATCTATTCCTTCTCTCTTTATTCTATTCATTTCCTTTTATCAAAAGAAGTGGGGACATGGGGGAAATGGGGCTGCTGAAAATTCAGCCAAGGAGGGGAGGAAAAATGTGGGGTGTGAGTGTGGGTGTGGAAAAAAAAAGATAAATATTATACCCCCAAAACCATTTACACTAATTTCACCAAATAAGCCTCTTTTCTTCAATATTTTCTAAACCGTTTTGGCAAACGATTTCGTTTCAAAAATAATATTTTACATGTCAGTTTAGTGTGTCATGAATTATAAAATTTGTATCAACCGATTCCAATTTGTAATTTTTCCTAATTAAATGTATTAGTGACGACTTAAAATAATATTAAAATAATTAATTTCGGAAAAAATTTCAGAAAATTTGAAATTTCACCAGTGGCTCAATAAACACCAAATACTAGCAATTACATATCTAGAATATGTATATTTAATTTTAAAATAAAGATATTTGTATTTTGACTTTTTACAGAAAACCCCCTTATTTTACGGATTTTCCGAAATTTCACCGAAACGATTTTCAAAACGTTACAGATACGCAAGTGTTGCTCGTGCTCTTCTCGTCTACGGGAGTATACAAGGATGTTATCCATGAATACAATAATGAACTGATCATGGAATGGCCTGGAAATGCGGTTCATCATATTCATGAAAACTGCTGGGGCATTGGTGAGCCCGAACGACATCACCAAAAACTCATAATGCCCGTATCGTGTGGGAAAAGCATTCTTTGGAATGTTATCCTTCCGAACTCTCAACTGATGATACGAGCTAGTGGATACCTATTTCGCACAGTAACTCGATTCAGCTGCCTGTAGTCGATGCACAGTCTCATGCCGCCGTCCTTCTTTTTAAAGAACGAGACAAGAGCTCCCCAGGGTGATACACTTGGAAGAACAAGCCTTCTATCCAACAACTCTTGCAACTGACCTTTGAGTTCTTTCAACTCCGTCGGGGCTATCCGATAAGGTGGTATAGAAATAGGCCCCGCACCCAGAATCAAGTCAATGAAAAATTCGATATTGCGTTCAGGCGGTAATCCTGGTAATTCAGCAGGAAAACACATCCGGAAATTCTCGTACGATCGGAACCTAGTCCAACTGGACTTCGGCGGCTCCTACGTCTTGAACAAACGCTAAAAACCCACGACAACCCTTCTTCAAGAGCCGTTCCGCATAAAGAACAGAAATCACGTTGGCAGGAGTTATACTACAGTCTCCCCGCACACCAAAATCGGTTCGCCTGGAAAACAGAATCTGACCGCTTTCCCCCGACAATCTATATAAACTTGACAAGCGGCCAACCAATCCGTATCAAGGAGTATATCAAAATCTAACATACCTAGGAGAATCAAATCAACTAATGAATCCTTATCACCGATACTTACTGAACAAGACCTGAATACATGTCGAGCTACAAAAGAATCTCCAACAGGAGTAATCACAACTAGCGGTAACTCTAATAACGTCGACTCTATCCCTAGAGAAAGTACAAAGTGAGCAGATATGTAAGAATGCGTAGAACCGGGATGTCACGACCCGAAAAGTACGGAACATGACCGACACTTAAATTACGAAACGTCTCGAGGCATACGTAATCTAAGTAAGCCAAAACCCAGAAATCAAAACCAAAGAAGCAGTAGAGTGAAGGAAAAACCAATTTAAAGCAAATAGTTTTAATAACATAAGCCGAGTGTTCATTTTAAAATCTCAAGTCTTTTCTGAAAATTGCGGCAGAGTCTCCTTTGTAAATACTGGCCCCCAAACGGGATACAACATGAATAGTATACGAAATAAATAAAAGGCATCCCCAAGCGGGAGCTAGCTCTTCGTCAATCGATGGTCACAACCACGCAAGCAATATAATATAGAACGCCGAAGGGCGAGGATCAAAAGTCAAAAGAAAACCAAAAATCCGCAAGAAAACCCATAATAATGCAACGTGCGACTCTAAGGTCGAAATAATAACAAGTCTAGTCTTCTATCTCTATCAAATATACAATCTGGTTGATGGAGTTTCTAGATACAACTGAAATAATAAATATACAAGGGTGGTCCAGATGCAAAAGAACCCACCTACCAAAGCAATCAACCGGAAGGAACAGTATGCCAGCAAAGCCACAACGAAACCTGTACGGCAAAATCTGCAAGGAACTGTGGCACAATGGGGGTGAGTTGCCAACTCGTGAGTAGAAAACATCTACGAGTAGAAATCGCATGCATAATACTATCCTAGGTCATATCAGGTAATATCCTTAAATAATATCCTGATCCATCTAAATATAAGTTCAAAACCCCGTGCAAGTGTCAGTGCCTCAGATAGCAACAAATCAAATATATATGATGTATGAATGTATTACGAATGGAAACATAATATATCATGAGTGAGACAACAGTTTTCTTTAATCAATGAGATTTCTATATGTATATCAATCTATCATCAATGAAAGCAACAGAGAAATCAGTGTCAGCATCGACACAAAACATAAGTCTTAGTATCTCAATATCAAATCTCATTATCTCAAATCTCAGATCTCAAATATCAATATCTCAGGCATCCGTATCATCAGCGGGATCAGCCCGCGGGCCCCGGCAGAACGGATCAGCCTGTATCCATCTCATGACTCCGGCCGGTATCCTCCGGATAACCGACGAGTTCCAAATAATATCACCGATAGTTAGTGCTCTCCTGCCAGGCTCATCGAATACAACTCGAGCTTCTTTCCCCGGGTTACCATACCGGGCCCACCATGTACCCGAGACGGTTCATCCAACTCCTCGAATCGGGTCTCGAAATCCAACAGCAATCATGAAAATTCATGGCGGGCGACTCATACATCATGAGAAAACCGCAATTTGCATTTTAAAATGATGATACTACGCTTTTATTAAATTCTTGCGGTTTTCCCCTAAATCCAGAAATCTCATGTAAATCCGAAATCATCAAAATCATGATACCAATAAACAGTGAATACCGGCAGAAATCTCCATAATACTGCATAACCAATGAATATATGAATGCACCTAATATCATGCAATGAATGCAATATTTAAACTAGCATATGGAAGCTATAACATATTGCGACTATCAGTTATCAAGCTATGTCAATGAAAAGGTATTTTCTAAAGTGTACGTGACATGGCAATTACCGATGATGATGTGTGTGAGCCGGCAAGTAAGTGTATGTGGAACATACGCATCATCGGTAATGGTGCTGGTGTCCTGACAGCATGGTTCATAATCACTAAGTACACAATAAACATGCAATGAGACGATAACAACATGATAAATAGCAATAAATAGTAAATGCAACAATAACATGCAGAACATGAATGATAACGTAACAATAAGAATCTACATCGCTACACCTGTGTTATACTGTTTTGCTGTTTGAAAAAGTACGAATCGTGGTGTTTTGAAAATAAGGCTACGGTGTTTTTAAGAAAAGGTACATCTTTTGAAATATCCGTAGTATCCCTTGACATGTCTTTAAAATCCTCATGATTCGTTAGTTTTGGAAATAGGCATGACTCGGGTCCAATCTAACATCTACTAGGTAAACTACAGGTCTAACTATCAATCAATCGAAAGGGGTATGGAAACCACCTAAATCTGAGTCGATATATATATATATGTATAATAGTCGGTGATCCCGCCTCAATACTATCCCATACGATACCCTATATAATATGACATCCTCGAGTCAAGAGTGTGGATCTATCATCAAAAATATAGCTCGTATGGTAAATCCGTCGTACGGCCGCCTAAATCTAGGTACGGGTCAAATATCACATTTATCTCATTATTCGTCTGGTATCCTATCCATCATATATCATGAGCTGGGGTACTGATCTAAGTCTAGTTCAATACTGATACCATCTATGTAATGTATACGTGTGTATGATAACACCATGCCTTAAGAACCCGCTAAAATATCATGTCGTATCTCAAATACGAACCATATCATATCACCCATCTTATGGCCCCAAGCCCAATCTCATCGACTCATCTCCAAGTCCAAGTACTTATCCTCAAAATCTATGTATATATATATATATATATACACATATCCCCATATACGCACAAGTAAAATAAATGTATGCATGTGTGTGTGTATGTGTGGGTGTATGCAAATCCTTACTCAAGGGTTTCGTGACTAAGAAATACGCTAAGTCTTTTCATCAATTCTCGCTAACCCTGAACCCATAAGCTCCTAAGGCTTCTCTTACTAGGTGTTCATATCTCATAATAACATATAAAAGTATATCGTTACCACATCACCTCATTCCTCATAACTTTGGGGGGTGCTATACGCCATCCACCCGACTTCCCTCGTAGATATAAATCTACTCACCTGGTCCTTGTCTGCCGAAGTCGATGCCGCCATCCCCTTCCTCGTCGTCCGAAGTCCACGTGAGGGGTACCTATACGCAAATATATAATAACGTAAACCGAAATCGCGGACAGAACAAAAACAGCGCATGAAACGCGCATAGGTTAAAACCTATGACCCGCTCATGCAACAGAACCAAAAGACCCTCGACATCGGCATATAATGTTAGTGTATATGCCCTAGGGGCCATTATTGTATCATACTAGTTTGTATATTACTTAATGGAAGCTTGGGATATTCACATGTATATAACAGTCTTGCTAAACATGGTGGTATGCTACTTGGTTTTTCTATCTTAATATGTGAGTATACGTATTGATAGAGCTCTTAGGATCTTGCTTGACTACCAGCGTTATGATGGCAGTCACACTAGTGGGGGCTGGGTAGTCTACAAGCACATCCTTATTCAGGTCCCTAGTCATTGGATTATCGAGACAGGGCATCGATACTCCGGAGTAGACTAGTGTGTACGCTTCTCATCCCAGTTAGGGAGATGGTCTGTCCCACAGCCGTCAGTACGTCGTACTGGAGATAGTATGCAGGTGCTCGTTAGGTTACGGGTACACCGGACAGGACTCACAGGGAAATGTTGGTTGGTTTTATACCAGTCGTCAGTGAACAGTTCCCAGGTGACTTGAGTACAGCATAGTCCGCAGACTTGACACTGCTACTTCGCCTCGAGTGTGTCCCACTGTTCATAGATTGCTACCCTACCACGGCTCAAAGGAGTCGTACAAACAGGTAACAGTTGGGTGCAGTCCCGAGCACTTGGAGGCAGTGGCAGTTAGACAGGATTCGTCTCTCCCGGTATTGGGGGTTAATATCGCGCTGTGTCAGAAAGCCATTACGCAAAGTCCCTGGCCAGGGCAAGCGAGATTTGCTGGTAGGTTCCAGTAGTTTCTCAGGGTGTAATGGGCTTCGCTCCGACACGACTTATACCGCTATTAGGGGACGGACGCTTGCCTCTCCCTAGGCCCGATATGCGATAGTCTTAGACGAACGGACCGGACTGTACGGAGATTGTCACATCAGACTCAGTAGGAGTTCGGATGGGTTCCCTCATCGGCCTTCTTATCGACATCTACCTGGGGACCGTTACATACAGCTAGTGCCGCTTGCGGTCTGTGGTTAAACCCACTGCCAGCGTAGTAGTCGAGTCTCTAGAGTCCGACGCAGAGAGTTTCCCTACTCCAGGCGAAACGATATAGAGGTCGTATTGTTTTACGACAAGGGTTCGGACGCATACGTGTGTTTACGCACGTACGACTTTCGGACAGTTTTTACTAGTCGGCTTTGGTTTAAGCCAGCTACTAGTATCCGGTTATTGGATTTATACAGTCTAAAGTTTTTCCGTGTTTTCACGGATAGGAGGGGCGTTCTCGTAATTGCGCGAGAAGCTTCTAGAAGATGGTGACTAAGGAGGTTAAGGTGGCATATACATTAAATGAGATTAGTGAGTCATATGGATGATTCATCCATGTCATTAATGCTTCATAATTGCTTAATGACTCATGGATGTGAATCACCATTAGATATTTATCAAGCATGGTTGTAAAACATTATCTTTTCTTTTCTTGATAAAATAAAATGCTTGATATATATTATGATAACTCATTTTCTCATTTCATGATTATTCTCACCTTCTCTCTCCTCAAGCTCTCCCTCTTCAAACCCTAATCCTCCCCTCTCATGTGTTGAGTACAAGGATTAGTTAGACTACTTAATCCATAACCCTCTCTCTATTTCATCTATGTACTTTGATTAGCACTTAAAGATACCTAGTTGCCTCAAGTTTAGAGGCAAAGCTTGGAGTTTAGCTCTCGTGGTGTATCGTCTACTACTTGGAGAAGGCCGAGGAGGAGGTGGAGTTCGTAAAGACGAAGGACACGGTTCTTTAGGTATAATCCCTTTACATAGTAGTTGTTAACTTCTATGTTAGTTGTTAGTTATCGTTTAGTTTCGATTCATGCGGTTAGTCGATGTTTAGCATAAGAACAAGATCGTTTTTCATATTTCTGCCTCCCAGCAAGTCGTGGAGTGTTGTACATCGACTTACAGCGGTATCAAAGCCTCGCTAAACAATAATTAACTCAGTTGCAAAATTGTATGAATTTCGAACGAAAAAACCAAAACCGGAAAACCCCGATATCATGAGTTGCTGTCGATTTTTAAATGAGGTCCAAAAATTTTTCAGGGACCTTCAGAAAGCCCTAAATGATAGTATTAGAACACCCAAGAAAACTGGGCTCATGAATTGTCTAAAGCGCCGCGGAACCGCGGCGAAACCCCCCGATCCGCCGCGATTCCGCCGCCGAGTTGCCGATTCACCAGCCCAATTTTCCTGTGTTGGTTCTCTGTGATATTTGGTATTTTCTGGAAATTTTAAATTTTTGCTCAGGTTTCAGATTTACAGAGAAGTATTGGAGCAAAATTAAATGTGTTTAATCGATCGAAATTATACGGTATTTGCTTGTTGGATTATATCTGTGTTTGTATAATGTGTTCGTAAACCTCCCCTAACTGCTAGTATGTCGGTTGGCAGGGGGTTGCACATTTCTGTAATGGATTTTATCTGTTTGTGTATATGAACTGTATTGGACTGTTGTGATGTATAGCCGGGGTTATGTGATGGGTTATTATTTAATTCATTTGATGTAAATGTAATTTGTTGTAATATTATTTTGCGGGGCACATCCAGGTTGCGGTTGTAGCCACCGTTGTATTATTTCATTTTACTGTTTTTGCTCCTAGGACAGACCCAAGGTGGGGTGCACAAACTGCCGGGTGGGTAGTTTGCCGTACCCGTTGGGGTCTTGGGTGGGGTAATGGCTATTCATCACAACTGTGTAATCCGTCTTTTGTTGCAGGCTCAAAACAAACACGGATTGCTTGTAAATCCAATAAAGTTCATCTGTGATCTGGAATGCCTATTATTGCGTCTGACGAATGTACAATATCTATATATGATAGCTATTTAGACGTCATTTATGTTTTACACCCGCGCTAGCCCAGCCCCCGCTCTGTCGTTAGTTAAGTAACCTAACGAGTAATGACGGGACCCCGTGGCGAATGCGGATGGCATAAAAGGACGTAGTATTTTCGTTGTTTTCTGCAATGATAGGTTAATGATGGGACGCATTATTTATAATGCAAAGAAAATAAACCAAAAGATTAATCGTTGGAACAATTTAAAAGAAACCACTCGGTTAATTTTAAAAACAGATATTTTTAAATGCGGAGCTTTAACCACTCCTGTTAAAAGCTATCAGGTTCCTTCGGTTATATCAAGTTCACTACGTTCACGGTTTCGCCAAAACCATTCGTAGCCCTCCGTCATTTCATCTGGGTATTCAGTAGTATTCAAGCTATGTATTTTGACCAACGCCAAGGCATAGTGTTTGGTAGCTGCTGGATATTCATTTGTTGCATAAGATAGATGAGTTAGTTTGGGATAGTCGTATGATCATTTTGGCCAACGTCAAGGATATGTACGGATGGGTTCAAATTAACAAGATAATGATGGGTAGAACTTGACATGTGACTTATGATATTTTGACCAACGCCAAGGTCATAAGAGCATGGGGCAAAAATATATATCGGGAATTTCTAAAGAAACTGAAATTTGCAAAGAGATGCATACCATTTGGAGTTTGATGAATGTTGGTAGGATTCCTTCAACATTATCATACGATGATATTTGGATCCAGATCCTACTGTGAGTATATGCTACTTATCAGGATATTCGTCACTTAACGATCAATGCTATAAACCAAGTAGGTGTCAAGAAAAGTGTCAGCGGGGTTACGCCCCTAGAGAAAAGAGGTTCTTTAATTAAGGAACTTCGCGAAATCGTTGGAAAACCTCCCTCGAAGTATCGACACTAGCCTGGCTGAACGGTTAAGCAAGAATTGTACAGTGAGAATAGTCCTGGCTAATTCTTCTTTTATGGTTTGAGGAAGGATTCGAGAAACAGTGGGAGCCATCCAGTTTAGATAAACTAAAAACCACTCTAAACTTGCAAGAGCATCATGCTAAAGAGTTTTCTTCTCTCTCTCCTAATTGCAGCGACCCTGAAAATGACTGGACTTAAGTTACTTTTAGAGAAAAATATACTAACAGGGCCAAACTATAAGGATTGGCTGCGGAATGTCAAAATGGCTTTGACCTATGACAAATTCGGGTACGTCCTCACCGCTACGGCACCTGCTGTCCCTGGTCCCAAATCCAGTAATGCGGATAAGGAAATCCGCAAAACCTGGGATTTCGATTGCGCGAAAGCCAAGTGCATCGTGCTTGCCTCGATGAACAATGAACATCAGAGGAGGCACAAGGATATGGAACTAGACGCCATATTTCTCCATACAAAGGAACTTTATGGAGAGCAATCTCGTATAGCAAGATACGAGATCTCAAAGAACTTATTTCGAGCGAGGTTGGCTGTCGGGACATCGATAGGAGAACATGTCCTAAAGATGATCAGCTATATAGAAGAGCTCGCAAACCTTGGGACGACTTTGGATAATGAGCTATATACAGACCTTATTCTCCGTCCCATCCTTCCACCTACGCCCAGTTTATCCTGAACTTCAACATTCAAAGAAAAGAAGTTGAACTTCCGGAACTCCTGAACATGTTAAGGAGTGCAGTGGGCACCTTGCAGAAAGCAAGGGAAACACCCGCTATGTTTGTTAGCGATGCATCTTCTTCCGGGTCCAAGGCTAGGGCCAAAGGAAGGAAGAAGAAGGCCGCCCCCAGACCTAGAGGAGGTGTAAGTAAGGTGGGAGGGAAGGGAAAGAAAAAGTTTGCGGTACCGGTAGTTGGCCAGGATGAGTGCTTCCATTGTCACAGGAAAGGGCACTGGAAGAAGGATTGCAAGGCGTGGAACGCCAAGAACCAGGAACCGAAGCAAGCTGTGGCTTCAACTTCAGGTGTGTTTGTAATTGAGAATTGTCTGTTGATCAACTCTACTTCCTGGGTATTGGATACCGGATCAGGATCTCATATTTGCAATTCATTGCAGGCACTGAGAAACCGTAGAGTGCTGAAGGAAGGTGATATGACCCTAAAGGTTGCTAACAGAGCTAGCGTGGGAGCTGCGTCCGTCGGGGATTATCACCTAGGATTGACGAGTGGACACATTTTGGTTTTACATAACTGTTTTTTTGTACCAAGCTTAACGTGTAATATCATATCAGTTTCCTTGTTATCAAATAAAGGTTATGATTTCACGTTTGTAAGAGATGTTGTTAACATCCACCTTAATCTTGGTTTGATTGGGTCCGGTACACTAAATAACGGTATATATGTTTTAAACCAACTCCAAATTTTCAATGTCCAGAACACACTAAAAAGAAAGTCTCCAGATTTAAATAGAGCTTTCTTATGGCATTGTAGACTGGGTCACATCAATGAGAGAAGGTTGACTAAGTTGCATAGAGAAGGATATTTGGACTCGTTCGAATATCAAACTTATGACACTTGTCAATCTTGTCTCAAAGGAAAGATGACAAAGACTCCATTTACTGGACAAGGAGTAAGAGCGAGCGAGCTCTTAGGACTCATACACAGCGATGTATGTGGTCCAATGTCTACACATGCAAGAGGTGGTTTTTCCTATTTCATTACTTTCACGGATGATTACTCAAGGTACGAATTCATTTATCTGATGAAACATAAATCCGATGCTTTTGAGAAATTCCAAGAGTATAAGAATGAAGTAGAAAACCAAACCGGCAAAAGTATCAAGACACTTAGATCTGATCGAGGTGGTGAATACTTGAGTGCCGAGTTCCTAGGTTACCTAAAAGAGAAAGGAATTCTCTCTCAGCTTACTTCTCCATACACTCCACAGCATAACGGTGTATCGGAGAGACGGAATCGAACCCTATTAGATATGGTACGATCCATGATGAGTAATGCTGAGTTACCGCGATCTTTTTGGGGTTATGCGCTAGAATCAGCGGCATATCTTTTGAACATGGTTCCTACCAAGACTGTGCCTACCACGTCATATCAGATGTGGAGTGGGAAGAAACCCTATCTTCAGTATTTGAAAATATGGGGATGTCCAGCTTTTGTTAAAAAGCAGCATGTGGACAAGCTCGAGGCACGATCAGTAAGGTGTAAGTTTGTGGGATATCCAAAGAACTCCAAGGGGTATCTATTCTATTACGCAGAGGAACAAAAGGTGTTTGTTTCTCGTAATGCCCATTTTCTAGAATATCAGTTTTTAGAAAAGGAAATAAGTGGGAGCGAAATAGAACTGGAAGAAATTCCAGAACCACAAACTGCTACTGAATGTTTGGTAGAACCGGAAGTTCAAGAAGAACAAGACATTCCCGCACCCCTCCGCAGGAGTAGTAAGCCGTCTCATCCGCCTGAGAGATACTACGGTTTTCTCATAGATGGGGATAGAGAGGATTGCATCATAGATGATGATGAACCTACTGACTTCCATCAGGCCATCCAGAGCGGCGACTCGGTACGATGGCTAGGTGCAATGCGGACCGAAATGGAGTCCATGTACACCAACAAAGTATGGACTTTGGACTTTGCTCCAGATGGGGTAAAACCCATAGGATGCAAATGGATCTTCAAGAAAAAGATTGGTGTAGATGGACAGGTGGAAACTTATAAGGCTAGACTTGTTGCAAAGGGTTTTCGTCAAAGACCTGGTTTGGACTATGACGAAACTTTTTCTCCAGTGGCTATGCTCAAATCCATTCGGGTCCTTCTTGCTATTGCTGCCTTCCATGATTATGAAATCTGGCAGATGGACGTAAAGACGGCTTTTCTGAATGGAAATTTAGAAGAGTGCGTCTATATGGATCAGCCAGAGGGTTTCAATCAGAGTGGGAGCAGCGGGAAAGTATGCAAGCTGCTTAAGTCCATTTATGGACTAAAACAGGCATCGCGGAGTTGGAACATCTGTTTTGATGAGACAGTCAAAGAATATGACTTCATCAAAAATCCAGATGAACCGTGCATATATAGTAAAGTTGTAGCCAGAAGTGTCGTATTCCTCGTCTTGTACGTGGATGACATTCTATTGATAGTTAATGACATTCCTATGCGACAATCTGTCAAAGGATTCTTGTCACACAGGTTCTCCATGAAAGACCTGGGTGATTCCTCTTACATTCTGGGGATCCGGATCTATCGTGATAGATCCAAGAGGATGTTGGGACTTTCGCAGTCCAGGTATATCGACACTGTACTGAAAAGATTCAGTATGGAAGATTCTAAGCGCGGTAATCTACCGGCTTGTCACGGAATCACCCTCTCCAAAGAGATGTCTCCCAAGACTGATTTTGAAAGGGAACGCATGTCTATTATACCCTACGCTTCTGCGGTAGGCTCTATAATGTATGCAATGTTGTGCACCAGACCAGATGTAGCTTACGCACTGAGCGTGGTAAGCCGGTATCAGTCAGACCCATGGGAGAAGCATTGGATAGCAGTAAAGAACATTCTCAAGTACCTATGAAGGACTAAGGAGATGTTCTTGGTTTACGGCGAAAAAAACCTCAGGTTGGAGGCCTTTGCTGATTCCGGCTTCCAGAGTGATAAGGAAGATTCCAAGTCCATATCGGGTTATGTCTTTACCCTCAATGGAGGGGCAGTGTGCTGGAAGAGCTCCAAGCAGGACACCGTTGCTGACTCGACGATGGAAGCGGAGTATATAGCTGCTTGCGATGCCACAAAAGAAGCAGTCTGGATGAAGAAGTTCCTAACAGAACTTCAGGTGGTTCCTACCATAGTTGATCCAATACCTCTGTATTGCGACAACAACGGAGCTATAGCTTTAGCGAAGGACCCAAGGTCCCATCAGAAATCCAGACACATCTTAAGGCGGTATCACCTGATCAGGGAGATCATTGATCGTCAGGAGATCGAGGTTCGGAGAGTTGCTTCTGAAGAGAACATTGTTGATCCATTCACGAAGGCCCTACCTCAGATTCAGTTCGAGAGGCTATTCGAGATCATTAGTCTTCGATATGCCAGTACATGGCCCTAGTGCAAGTGGGAGATTGTTAGTGTATATGCCCTAGGGGCCATTATTGTATCATACTAGTTTGTATATTACTTAATGGAAGCTTGGGATATTCACATGTATATAACAGTCTTGCTAAACATGGTAGTATGCTACTTGGTTTTTCTATCTTAATATGTGAGTATACGTATTGATAGAGCTCTTAGGATCTTGCTTGACTACCAGCGTTGTGATGGCAGTCACACTAGTAGGGGCTGGGTAGTCTACAAGCACATCCTTATTCTGGTCCCTAGTCATTGGATTATCGAGACAGGGCATCGATACTCCGGAGTAGACTAGTGTGTACGCTTCTCATCCCAGTTAGGGAGATGGTCTGTCCCACATCCTTCAGTACGTAGTACTGGAGATAGTATGCAGGTGCTCGTTAGGTTACGGGTACACCGGACAGGACTCACAGGGAACTGTTGGTTGGTTTTATACGAGTCGTCAGTGAACAATTCCCAGGTGACATGAGTACAGCATAGTCCGCAGACTTGACACTGCTACTTCGCCTCGAGTGTGTCCCACTGTTCTTAGATTGCTACCCTACCACGGCTCAAAGGAGTCGTGCAAACAGGTGGCAGTTGGGTGCTGTCCCGAGCACTTGGAGGCAGTGGCAGTTAGACAGGATTCGTCTCTCCCGGTATTGGGGGTTGATATCGCGCCGTGTCAGAGAGCCATTACGCAAAGTCCCTGGCCAGGGAAAGCGAGATTTGCTGGTAGGTTCCAGTAGTTTCTCAGGGTGTAATGGGCTTCGCTCCGACACGACTTATACCGCTATTAGGGGACTGACGCTTGCCGCCCCCCTAGGCCCGATATACGATAGTCTTAGAAGAACGGACCGGACTGTACGGAGATTGTCACATCAGACTCAGTAGGAGTTCGGATGGGTTCGCTCATCGGCCTACTTATCGACATCTACCTTGGGACCGTTACGTACAGCTAGTGCCGCTTGCGGTCTGTGGTTAAATCCACTGCCAGCGTAGTAGTCGAGTCTCTAGAGTCCCACGCAGAGAGTTTCCCTACTCCAGGCGAAACTATATAGAGGTCGTAAGGTTTTACGACAAGGGTTCGGACGCATACGTGTGTTTACGCACGTACGACTTTCGGACAGTTTTTACTAGTCGGCTTTGGTTTAAGCCAGTTACTAGTATCCGGTTATTGGATTTATACAGTCTAAAGTTTTTCCGTGTTTTTACGGATAGGAGGGGCGTTCTCGTAATTGCGCGAGAAGCTTCTAGAAGATGGTGACTAAGGAGGTTAAGGTGGCATATACATTAAATGAGATTAGTGAGTCATATGGATGATTCATCCATGTCATTAATGCTTCATAATTGCTTAATGACTCATGGATGTGAATCACCATTAGATATTTATCAAGCTTGGTTGTAAAACATTATCTTTTCTTTTCTTTTCTTTTCTTGATGAAATAAAATGCTTGATATATATTATGATAACTCATTTTCTCATTTCATGATTATTCTCATCTTCTCTCTCCTCAAGCTCTCCCTCTTCAAACCCTAATCCTCCCCTCTCATGTGTTGAGTACAAGGATTAGTTAGACTACTTAATCCATAACCCTCTCTCTATTTCATCTAGGTACTTTGATTAGCACTTAAAGATACCTAGTTGCCTCAAGTTTAGAGGCAAAGCTTGGAGTTTAGCTCCCGTGGTGGATCGTCTACTACTTGGAGAAGGCCGAGGAGGAGGCGGAGTTCGTAAAGACGAAGGACACGGTTCTTTAGGTATAATCCCTTTACATAGTAGTTGTTAACTTTTATGTTAGTTGTTAGTTATCGTTTAGCTTCGATTCATACGGTTAGTCGATGTTTAGTATAAGAACAAGATCGTTTTTCATATTTCCGCCTCTCCGCAAGTCGTGGGGTGTTGTACATCGACTCACATATAAACGCCGATTGATCGAGATAAAACACAAACGTATATATCGCAGTTCTAAAACTCATTAATTATAATATAAAACAGGGTTTAAATCATCAAAACCATAAAAGCAATCAAATCGTTTTATTTCGCAACAAAACCTTGAAAGCGTCAATTTACGGTTTCACTTTAAAACTTGATGTTTAAACGAAACTAATGGCCAAAATATTCACTAAAGATCATAACTAGGTTATATAAACCATTTCTATAATTTATTCTCATCAATTTGTATTGAATTGAAAATTCTAGTTTGCAAAATATGAAATTTTAACACTTTTTAAAGCAAAAATTCACAATTCAATAACTAAGCTAGATTTTGCATATTTTAAATTGTTCAACCACTAATGGAAACCTTAATGATGTGCTAAAACCCTAACTAGATTTTAATTCCACATTTTTAATTAATTTCAAAAAAACCTAGTTAGCAAATAGCATAATTATCACAATGTTAAACTAACAAATTAGCAACTAGTAACCAAATTAGATTTTGCATTCAATTACATGTTAATCTCCTCATTACATACTAAATGATGAAATAAAACCCTAACCTTAATTTCAACATCAACCCCCTTTCTAGAATTACATAAACTTGCAATGACAATCAAATTTCACACTTGAAATAACTAATTTAGCATAATTTGAAGCCCACTAATGCAAGTAACCTCTTAGATTAGGTTGTATAGGAACTAGATAACAACATAAATTTAATTAACTTAATAATGGTGTATTGAATTCCTAATTCAACTCAAGCCATCATCTTTAAAAGCCTAGAATTAAAGTTAGCACTAAAATTTAACACTAATTCAATTTCATTCAAGGAATTTAACCATAAGTGTTAATTGGGTAAAGATTATACCTCAATATCTAGAGATCTAGCAAGAATATTTGCCTCCAAAGATGGCCTCCTAGCATCCAAGATCCATGCAAGAATGACTAAGGAGAAATGATGAAGAATGGGCTTGAAATTGTGAAGTTTAAATTGGATTTTGATGGATTTTTTATGGAATTTTTAAGATGAAAAGAGATGGAACAAGGAGGGGGAGGGGGCTGCTGTTTCGGCCAGGAGAGGGGAGTGGGGAGAACTTTGGAGTTGTGGAAATTTTCCCCAAGTCAAAGCCATCCATTCCCAAAGTACACCATACCCCAAAATAATATATATTAATCCATTTATAAATCCATTCTCTTCACAAGAGTTGAAGTCAAACAAGAGGAGGAAAAAGTGGGCTGCTGCAGGTGGGGCCGACCAAGGAGGGGTGAGCATGTTGTGAGAGATTGGCAAAAAAAATTCCATGACAAAAGACCCCTACAAGTTCATAATTGCAAGTTTTAGTTTAGTTTATTTAAATTTAAATTTTCCATTAATTATAACCAATTAGAAATTGGAATAAAATGTTTAAAAAATTTGTATTACTCACTAAATTTTAGTTGTCATGGTTCTAAAGTATGTAATTAGCCCATTCAAAATTTTATTTATCGCTAATTTAATGTTTTTTTAACAGCTTAAAATAATATTAAAAAATGATAAATTAGGGAAAAAATTTAAACGACTAGAATTTTATAAGTGGCTCATTAGCTACTAAATACTAGCAATTACCTATCAAAATTAGGTATAATTAGGCCTATATTGAAAAATAATTAAAATGACAATTTACGGAAAATACCAATTACTTACTGATTTTCAGGAAAATACCAAAACGAATTTTCAAGGCATTACAATCTTCCCCCCTTAAAAAAATTCGGTCCCCGAATTTATATTAAAACTCCCCCAAATACTTAAACATTTCAGCAAAACAATCAAGTTGGGGCTCCGAAATCATAAATACATAAAGCATATATCGTAGCGCAATGCATGCGCATGAAAAAGAGTGTATAACTAAAAATCAAAACTCCGTCAAGCATCCCGCGATCATTGGAGTCATGGGGAAGACATCAATGTCTAAATCCAATAGGAAAACCAATATGATATACATCAACACTATACATATAAACATCTGAAGGAAATGCATACCAAACCATTTTAAGTCGTTGTGCGATGCGCATATCGTTGCACAGTGGCGGACGTTTATTGTAAGAAAATAACTATATATATATATATATCCTTTGTTTAACATACACGTTCCGCCATTTTGAAAACAATTTAGAATGGTTTCCCTTGTAAAAAGTTTCGTGTCATCTCGGACACGTAGGTAAATACTGAGACTATAGCTCCTCTTTGGAAATCCCTTCGATAACTATCAGTGCATGCAAAAATATACTCAGGTACTATCCTCTCACTAGTCCAGCTCAGTACTAACCAAATAGAAAGTATCATAAAAACGTACTGCTCCATAAGAAATCAAATATCATGAAACTCGGTCATCAAAACTCAATCATGAAATAAATCACCCAAAAATACTGAAATCCAAAGTGATGGATACGTGATAGTCAATCACAAAATCACAAATCATAAATACTGTCGTCGATATGTCCGTCTTCCGAAGTCGAGAAGGTGTCGGTGCATCCAATGCTAGCAGAGCAAGATATCTACTTACCTTCTGATCATGGCCTGTCGCCCAGTGCCCTTAGGCTCTCGTCTCTCACTACAGATTGCTAAGTACATAGCTCCTCGGCTCAATGGTCCAATATCGAAACGATAACGGA
This sequence comes from Agapanthus africanus, assembly GCA_030015575.1. Lineage (NCBI taxonomy): Eukaryota > Viridiplantae > Streptophyta > Magnoliopsida > Asparagales > Amaryllidaceae > Agapanthus > Agapanthus africanus. Next base: position 232,754,358 of record JASDDO010000010.1, read on the forward strand.
AGTAGTCCGCTCTGGCACATCCTCTAAACATCTCTGGCCAACTATTATAGTTAGTCATAACATGTCTCGTCGACGATGCCGAACTCTGGCCTACTGGGTGTGCGTCATATGACCGCTCCTGGGTCCAGGTCTTCTCGTTAGGTATTTCCAGAAAAATCTTGTCGGGGTCTCTCCCTATCTCGTTTCTGCCGAACTTCCCGGAAGTTATCATCTCTTGCTAAATCTGTATCTTGTTCCGGAACGGCTGCATACACATCATGACTCCTTCTGGAAGATATATCCATATACAACGCCTCTGCATGCGTATCACATCTCTAATGTCGACGGAGTGGAACGTCATCTTATCAAGATCTCGTACAAATCTCTTACTCCACTTTCCTCTAATGTTGACTGCTTCGGACTCGTCTCTTCGTGGCTGCATGGACTGCGCTCTAACGACTACACTCGTATCTGGAGTCTCCCAAGCAATGCATTCCATCACCTGATATCCGAATGAAGTCGAACCATCCGATCGATTTGTCAAAACCTCATAATCCCCAAGAGCTCAACATCTTAGGTACAGTTTAATAGTATCAAATATATGCCATAGCACCTATGGACCAACCGTAGAAGGGCAGATCGAAGCCTCACTAATGGCACCGATAAACTACCGCAACCCTAAGGTTCACCGGCGTTCCATGGTCATTAAGTCGAGTTAGGGTCTCAATATTTTAGAGGGTCTGTAGAATTGTTTGCATTTTTTTTCGAATACTTTAAACTTGGAAAATGGGTTCCTGACATTCGATCGTCTATATCGACTCTTAACGTATCATCGTGAAGTCGCCTCTAGCTGGAATCAATCGATCTGATGACCTCGCATCGGGGTAGGCAATGAATCACATGCCCTAGTCTTTTATCCTTCGTGACTAGCGACCTTTTATCATATCCCTAAGTACAACTCGTGCGGAGTTAGCTTCAAACATCCGGGGCGATATCTTTTCATTCGCCAAAATCACTGGCTCATTCGTCGGCACGCTGAACAGTGCGTCAATCATCAACATAATCTGTGCTCTGACGGTCATCACAATCTGGCTGGCCTCTTGAAGGGGACAAATCCTCTGGTGCTGATCTTCACGTCTGAGAAATCTCATAAAAACGATCCATCAAAAGCTCGTGGCGCGAAAACACAAAAAAATGGCGCCTCTATGCAAACCGTATGTCCCTGGAATCACGCCCTACTCAGTCCCCGTCCATGACGAGCTCGTGCTGATCGCAACTCTGGCCGTAACTCTCCATGCCCGTGCAACCGTGGTAACAAAACAATAACGGTTACTGATGAGGATAGATAATAGGAATGAATATAATACTGTGCAAGAAATGTACATCCTAAGGCTTCTTAAGCGGAGTATCGTATCGTAAGTATGCCGCGGAACATACACACGGTACGTCACTCTTCTTAAGTCACCTACTCTATCAACCAAGGGCCATCCTACACTCAGGAGGTAAAACATAACGCCCTGATACCAACTTTGTCACGACCCAAAAAGTACGGAACATGACCGGCACTTAAATTACGAAACGTCTCGAGGCGTACGTAATATAAGTAAGCCAAAACCCAGAAATCAAAACCAAAGAAGCAGTAGAGTGAAGGAAAAACCAATTTAAAGCAAATAGTTTTAATAACATAAGCCGAGTGTTCATTTTAAAATCTCAAGTCTTTTCTGAAAATTTCGGCAGATTCTCCTTTGTAAATACTGGCCCCCAAACAGGATACAACATGAATAGTATACGAAATAAATAAAAGGCATCCCCAAGCGGGAGCTAGCTCTTCGTCAATCGACGGTCACAACCACGCAACCAATATAATATACAACGCCGAAGGACGAGGATCAAAACTCAAAAGAAAACCCAAAATCAGCAAGAAAACCCATAATAATGCAACGCTCGACTCTAAGGTCGAAATAATAACAAGTCCGGTCTTCTATCTCTATCAAATAAACAATCTGGTTGATGGAGTTTCTAGATACAACTGAAATAATAAATAAACAAGGGTGTTCCTGATGCAAAAGAACCCACCTACCAAAGCAATCACCCGGAAGGAACAGTGTGCCAGCAAAGCCGCAACGAAACCTGTAGGGCAAAACCTGCAAGGAACTGTGGCGCAACGGGGGTGAGTTGCCAACTCGTGAGTAGAAAACATCTATGAGTAGAAATCGCATGCATAATGCTATCCTAGGTCATATCAGGTAATATACTCAAATAATATCGTGATCCATCTACATATAAGTGCAAAACCCCGTGCACGTGTCATTGCCTCAAATAGCAACAAATCAAATATATATGATGTATGAATGCATTACGAATGGAAACAGAATATATCATGAGTGAGACGACTGTTTTCTTTAATCAATGAGATTTCTATATGTATATCAATCAAGTATCATCAATGAAAGCAACAGAGAAATCAGTGTCAGCATCGACACAAAACATAAGTCTCAGTATCTCAATATCAAATCTCAATATCTCAAATCTCAGATCTCAAATATCAATATCTCAGGTATCCGTATAATCTGCGGGATTGGACCGTAGGCTCCGGCAGAACGGATCAGCATGTATCCATCTCATGTCACCGACCGGTATTCTCCGGATAACCGCCGAGTTCCAAATAATATCACCGGTAGGTAGTGCTCCCCTACAAGGCTCATCGAATACAACTCGAGCTTCTTGCCCCGGGGTACAACTACTCGAATCGGGTCTCGAAATCCAACATCAATCATGAAAACTCATGGTGGACGACTCATACACCAAGAGAAAACCGCAATTTGCATTTTAAAATGATGATACAAAGCTGTTATTAAATTCTTGCGGTATTCCCCTAAATCCAGAAATTTCATGTAAATCCGAAATCATCAAAATCATGATACCAATAAACAGTGAATACCGGCATAAATCTCCATAATACTGCATAACCAATGAATATAAGAATGCACCTAATATTATGCAATGAATGCAATATTTAAACTAGCATATGGAAGCTATTACCTATTGCGACAATCAGTTATCAAGCTATATCAATGAAAAGGTATTTTCTAAAGTGTACGTGACATGGCAATTACCGATGATTATGTGTGTGAGCCGGCAAGTAAGTGTATGTGGAACATACGCATCATCGGTAATAGTGCTGGTGTCCTGACAGCATGGTTCATAATCACTAAGTACACAACAAACATGCAATGAGACGATAACAACATGATAAATGACAATGAATAGTAAATGCAACAATAATATGCGGAACATGAATGATAACGTAACAATAAGAATCTACATCTCTACACCTGTGTTATACTGTTTTGTCGTTTGAAATAGTACGAATCGTGGTGTTTTGAAAATAAGGCTACGGTGCTTTTAACAAAAGGTACGTCTTTTGAAATATCCGTAGTATCCCTTAAAATAACTTTAAAATCCCACGATTCGTTAGTTTTGGAAATAGATATGACTCGAATCCAGTCTAACATCTACTAGGTAAACTACAGGTCTAACTAACAACCAAGCAAAAGTGGTATGGAAACCACCTAAATCTGAGTCGATATATATATACATTGTTAGTGTATATGCCCTAGAGGCCATTACTGTATCATACTAGTTTGTATATTACTTGATGGAAGCTTGGGATATTCATAGTTGTATATACAATCTTGCTCGAAATGGTAGTATGCTACTTGGTTTGTCTCTGCTTTAATATGTGCATGTGTTTCTTTAGCATACCGCTGATATACATATTAGTAGAGCCCTTAGGATCTTTGCTTGATTACCAGCGTTGTGATGGCGCTCACACTCGTGGGAGCTGGGTGATCTATAAGCACATCCTTATACAGGTCCCTAGTCGTTGGACTATCGAGACAGGGCATCGATACTCCGGAGTAGACTAGCGTATGCGCTTCTTATCCCAGTGTGGGAGACGGTCTGTCCCACAGCCGTCAGTACGTCGTACTTGAGATAGTATGCGAGTGCTCGTTAGGTTACGAGTACACTGGACAGGACTCGTCGGGAACTGTTGGTTGGTATTATACCTATCGTCAGTTATCAGTACCCAGGTGACATGAGTACAGCTTAGTGCGCTGACTTGAAACTGTCATTTCGCCTCGAGTGTGTTCCCACTGCACTTTGATTACTACCCTACCACGGCTCAAAGGAGTCGTGCAAACAGGTAGTTTTTGGGTGCAGTCCCGAAGCACTTGGAGGCAGTGACGGTTAGACAGGATTCGTCTCTCCCGGTATTGGGGGTTGACATCGCGCTGTGTCCAGGAGAGCCATTACATGAGTATTCCCTTGCCAGGGCAAGCGAGATATACTGGTAGGTTTCCAGTGTTATCTCAGGGTGTTCTGGGCTACGCTCCGACACGACTTGTACCGCTATTAGGGGACTGACATTCACCGCCCCCCTAGGCCCGCCATGCGATGTATCAGACGAACAGATCGGACTGTACGGAGACTGTCACATACAGGCTTAGTAGGAGTTCAGATCGGGTTCACCTCGTCAGTCTTCTTATCGGCATCTACCTGGGGACCGTTACGTACAGCTAGTGCCGCTTGCGGTCTGTGGTTAAACCCACTGCAAGCGTAGTGTCGAGTCTTTAGAGTCCCACACAGAGAGCTATTCGCCTTTAGGCAAAATGAGTAGAGGTCGCATGGTTTTGCGACAGGGTTCGTTCACATCCGCGCACTTGTGCACGTTTGCTATCCGGACAGCTTATACTAGCGGGCTTTGGTTTAAGCCGGATCCTAGTATATGATTTGGGATTGGTTTTTCTCATTGTATTCGTGTTCCTCGGATCACGAATACGGGTGCGTATGCACAGTTGCTTGAGACAGAGGGAGAGGACATTGATTAGGGTTAATTTTATTAACCCTAATGCTTATGTGTGTATTATGGCTAATTGTTATTAGTTTAATATAATTGTGCATGGTTATGGTTGTTGACCATTTGACTATCTTGACTTGTTGACCTTAGTTGACATGTTGACCATCATCATTCCATATAAAAGATGCTCTTTGATCCTTGCAATTAGCATTAACTATGAAATGATAATGGTCATGTCATGATTAACCATGACAATTATCTAGCTAATTATCAATTTAAAGTAATTCACACATATATGTGAGAATGGTTATTATTCTCTCATTCTATCATTCACTTTCTCTCTCTTGTTCTTCCTCTCCCTCAAGCTCTCCTCTCTCATGTGTTGAGAAACACTTGAGCTTGAGAAAAAACCCTTCTTGATAATCTCTACTCTCATCTAGGGTTCAACGATTAGCACTTCTTGCACGCTAGTTACTTCTAGCTTGGAGTTAAAGCCAAAGGTTGAGGCTTTCGGGTGGATCTTTCTTCGACTTGAGAAGAAGACAAAGGTGACCTCTTTCCACTACTCCAAGGAGCAAGGAGAGAAGAACATAAAGCCCTAGGTATAACCTTTCTAACACTTAGCTAGTTTCTAGTTAGCTTTAGCTTGTTTTTGTTTAGCAAAGATCCTTCTTTGTCTAGTCCATGTTGCCTAAGTTGATAAAAATTTGATTTTTATTCCGTTTTCCGCCTCCCCGTAAGTACCGGGGTGGGCAACGTGGACTTACAGTGGTATCAGAGCCTAACTAAATATAAACTAGCTAGGTAGTAAAGTGTATTGAAGTTCAATCGAAAAAAATCGAAAAACCGAGTTTTCAAAACCCTAAGTTTCTGTTAAAATTTTTTCTGTTCAAAACAAAATAAATCATACTCCAAAAATCATCTCAGGGTTTTGTGAAGAGAGCCACCAAAAACGATCCAGAGATTTGACCAAAGAGCCACAGTTCCGCGGCAATAGCAAGCTATTGCCGCGCAACCGCGGCCGTCTTGGCTCGGCTCTGGGTCGAGTTTGGTGCAGTGTTTTTCTGGCTTGGTTTTAGGATTTTTAAGATGGTTTATATGTGCCCAGGTTTTCCAGAATAGAAATTTGTTTTTGGCGGCCTATAAATTCGTATTTTTTATCGAACTTCAATACACTTTGACTATAAGGGTTATATCTGTAATGTTTATATGTATTGAACGTCGTCTAATCGCTATATGTCGATTAGTCGGGGTTATACATATCTGTGATCTGTGTTTGATGATGGTATGTGTATATGAATGCGTTGGATTGTCGCGGGTGAATAGCCGGGGTGGATGTGAGATGAGTGTTTCTTTTTCTTTCATTCATTGTAATATGTAAATTGATGTAATTATTATTTGTTTGGCCGCACAACCGGGTCGGGGTTGTAGCCGTCATTGTATAATTCTTTTTACTGTTTTTGCTCCTAGGATAGACCCATGGAGGGGGTGCATAAACTACCGGGTATCTCGAAGTGCCGAGTGGTCTACTCACGGTGTTGAGGGAGGTTGCTTCTCTTCGGGTGGGGTATTGGCTATTCACCGCGACCGTGTAATCCGCTTTTCGTTGCAGGCTCGAACGGATTGCGGATTCCTAGTATATCCAATGTATTCATCTGTGATCTGTAATGTCTATCATTGCTATATATTTATATATGATAACTACTTAGGCGTTGCTTATGTTTTACAGCCGCGCTAGCCCAGCCCCCGCTCTGTCGTTAGTTAAGTAACCTAACGGGTGATGACGGGGCCCCGTGGCGAATGCGAATGTCATATGCGTACGTCATATTTTGGTTGTTTTCTGCAATGGTAGGATTAAATGATGGGACGCATTAAAAGAACTAATGCAAGAAAATAAACCAAGTAAAAGTCGATTGGAACACTTTGAAAACCACTCGGTTCTTTTCAAAACTAAACTTTTAAACGCGGAGCTTGAACCACTCCTTTTAAAAGCTATCTCGTTCCATCGATTATATCAAGTTCACTACGTTCACGGTTTCGCCAAAACCATTCGTAGCCCTCCGTCATTCCACATGAATGGTCAAAAAGTATTCAAGCTATGTATTTTGGCCAAAGTCAAGGCATAGTGATTGGTAGCTATTGGGTATTCATGTGCAGCATAGATAGATGCGTTGGTTTGGGACAGTCGTGCTGCCATTTTGGCCAAAGTCAAGGGTAGGTACGGGTGGGTCCAAACTAACCAGGAGAATGACGGGTAGAACTTGACATGTGACTTATGATATTTTGGCCAAAGTCAAGGTCATAAGAGCATGGGGCAAAAATCCACATCGGGAGTTTCATAAGTACTGAAACTTGCTAGCGCTGCATACCATTTGGAGTGTGATAATTTTGGTAGGATTCCTTCGGTTTTATCACGCGATGATATTTGGATCCCGATCCTACTGTGAGTATATGCTACTCCTCGGGAAAACTCTTACTTAACGATCAATGCTATAAACCTAGTAGGTGTCTAGAAAGGTGTTAGCGGGGCCACGCCCCCAGGGAAAAGTGGTTCTTAAATTAAGGACCTTCGCGAAAGCGTTGGAAAACCTCCCTCGAAGTACCGACACTGGCTTGGCTGAATGGTTAAGCAAGTATTGTACGGTGAGATTGATCCTGACTAATCCTTTCTTTACGGTTTGAGAAGGGATTCGAGAGACAGTTGGAGCCATCCAGTTTAGACAAACTAAAATCCACTCTAAACTTGCAAGAGCATCATGCTAAAGTGTTTCTTTTCTCTCTCCTAATTGCAGCGACCATTCAACATGACCGGACTTAAGTTATTACTAGATAAAAACATATTGACAGGGCCAAACTACAAAGATTGGTTCAGGAATGTCAAGATGGCAATCACTTACGACAAGTTGGGGTATGTCCTTACCACCAAAGCTCTCCCTGTCCCAGGTCCCAAAACCAGTGTCGTAGATAGGGAAATCTACAAGACCTGGGAAATAGATTGCGCGAAGGCCAAATGCCTCGTACTAGCCTCGATGGACAACGAACATCAGAGGAGGCACGAGAATATGGACCTAGAGTCCATATTTCTTCATACAAAAGAACTGTATGGAGAGAAGTCTCGTATCGCCAGATACGAAGTGTCGAAGAAGTTGTTTTCGTCAAGGTTGGCCGTCGGATCATCGGTAGCGGAACACGTGCTTAAGATGATTGGCTACATAGAGGAGCTCGCGGACCTTGGGACCACGTTGGAGAATGAACTCTATACTGATTTGATTCTGCAGTCCCTTCCTTCCACTTACGCCCAGTTTATCCTTAACTTCAACACGCAAGGAAAGGAGGTTGAACTTTCCGAACTTCTGAACATGTTGAGGAGTGCTGAGGGCACCCTACAGAAAAGTAGGGAGACATCCATTTTGTTTGTAGGAGGATCTTCCTCTTCTAGATCCAGGGCGAAAGACAAGGGTAAGAAGAAGAAGAAAGCCCCCGCCAAACCAAGAGGCGGTGTCAGTAAAGTGGATACGAAGGGAAAAGGAAAAGCAACAAAGTTAGCGGGAAAGCTGGTGGGGGAGGAAGAATGCTTCTATTGTCACAAAAGTGGTAACTGGAAACAGGATTGCAAGGCTTGGAAAGCCAGAACACAGGATTTGAAGCGAGTTGTAGCTTCAGCTTCAGGTGTGTATGTTATTGAAAACTGTCTATCAATAAACTCTACATCCTGGGTATTGGATACCGGATCAGGATCTCATATCTGTAATTCTTTGCAGGCGTTGAGAAAGCGTAGAGTTTTGAAGGCAGGTGACATGACCGTCAGAGTTGCAAACGGTGCTACAATGGATGCTGAGGCCGTGGGGGACTATCACCTGGGATTGTCGGATGGACACTTTTTGGTTTTGCGTAGTTGTTATTATGTACCAAATGCAACCTGTAATATCATTTCTGTATCTTTATTATCTAAAGAAGGTTATGAATTTGCATTTGTAAGTAATGTAGTGAACATTCACCTTAATCAAGCTTTGATTGGGTCAGGTACATTGAACAACGGTATATACGTATTAAACCAACCACAGATTTTCAATGTCCAGAATACACACAAAAGAAAGTCTCCAGAAATCGATAAAACTTTCTTATGGCATTGTAGACTGGTTCACATCAATGAGAGAAGGTTGACTAAGTTACACACAGAAGGATATTTGGATCCGTTCGAATATCAATCGTATGCAACTTGTCAATCCTGTCTCAAAGGAAAGATGACAAAGACTCCGTTTACTGGACACGGAGTAAGAGCGAGCGAGCTCTTGGGACTCGTACACAGCGACGTGTGCGGTCCAATGTCTACACATGCGCGAAGCGGTTATTCTTACTTCATTACTTTTACGGATGACTTTTCAAGGTACGGTTATGTCTTCTTAATGAAACATAAATCCGAGGCTTTTGAAAAATTCCAGGAATATAAGAATGAAGTAGAAAAACAAACAGGCAAAAGTATCAAGGCACTGAGATCTGATCGAGGTGGTGAATACTTGAGTGCCGAGTTCCTAGGTTACTTAAAAGAGAATGGAATTCTCTCTCAGCTTACTCCTCCATACACTCCGCAACATAACGATGTATCGGAGAGACGAAACCGAACCCTATTGGATATGGTACGGTCCATGATGAGTAACGCTGAGTTGCCGCGATCGTTCTGGGGATATGCGCTAGAATCAGCTGCATACCTTTTGAACCGAGTTCCAACTAAGACTGTGCCTACTACACCATATCAGATGTGGTGTGGGAAAAGACCCTATCTTAATCACATTAAGACATGGGGATGTCCAGCTTTTGTAAAAAAGCAGCATGCGGACAAGCTCGAGGCACGGTCAGTACAGTGCAAGTTTGTGGGATATCCAAAGAACTCCAAGGGATATTTCTTCTATTGTGAAGAGGAACAAAAGGTGTTTGTTTCTCGCCATGCCCACTTTCTAGAACACCAGTTCATAGAAAAAGAATTAAGTGGGAGCGCAATTGAACTGGAAGAACTTCCAGAACCACGAGCTATTACTGAAAGCTTAGTAGAACCAGAGGGTTCGAAAGATCAGGACATTCCCACGCCACTCCGCAGGAGTAGTAGGCGGTCTCATCCGCCCGAGAGATACTACGTTTTTCTCATTGACGGGGATAGAGAGGATTGCATCTTAGATTGTGATGAGCCTACTAGCTTCCAGCAAGCCATTCAGAGCGTCGACTCGGTAAAATGGCTGGATGCAATGCGGACCGAAATGGAGTCCATGTACACCAACAAAGTATGGACGTTGGACATTGCTCCAGATGGGGTAAAACCCGTAGGATGCAAGTGGATCTTCAAAAGGAAGATTGGTGTAGATGGACAGGTTGAGACCTATAAAGCTAGACTGGTTGCAAAGGGTTTTCGTCAAAGACCTGGTTTGGACTATGACGAAACTTTTTCTCCAGTAGCTATGCTGAAATCCATTCGGATCCTCTTGCCATTGCTGCCTTCCACGATTATGAGATTTGGCAGATGGACGTAAAGACAGCTTTTCTAAATGGACATTTAGAGGAGTGTGTCTATATGGACCAGCCAGAGGGTTTCATTCAGAGTTGGAGCAGCGGAAAGGTATGCAAGTTGCTTAAGTCCATTTATGGACTAAAGCAGGCATCGCGGAGTTGGAACATCTGTTTTGATGAGACGGTCAAGGAATTTGGCTTTATCAAAAATCCAGATGAACCATGCATCTATTGTAGATTTGTAGCGAGAACTGTAGTATTCCTCGTTTTATACGTGGATGACATTCTCTTAATAGGAAATGGCATTCCTATGCTACAATCTGTCAAGGGGTTCTTGTCACACAGGTTCTCCATGAAAGACCTGGGTGATTCCTCATACATTCTGGGTATCCGGATCTACCGTGACAGATCCAAGAGGATATTAGGACTTTCGCAGTCCAGGTACATCGACACCATACTGAAGAGATTCAGTATGGAAGATTCCAAGCGCGGTAATCTACCGGCTTGTCACGGGATCACCCTCTCCAAAGAGATGTCTCCCAAGACTGATTTGGAGAGGGATCGCATGTCTATTATACCCTACGCTTCTGCGGTAGGCTTTATAATGTATGCGATGTTGTGTACCAGATCAGATGTGGCTTATGCACTGAGTGTGGTAAGCTGGTATCAGTCAAACCCTGGGGAGAAACATTGGATAGCAGTAAAGAACATTCTCAAGTACCTGAGAAGGACTAAGGAGATGTTCTTGGTGTATGGCGGAAAAGACCTCCAGATTGAGGCCTTTGCTGACTCCAGCTTCCAGAGTGACAAGGATGATTCCAAGTCCATGTCGGGTTTTGTCATCACCCTTAATGGAGGGGCGGTGTGTTGGAAGAGCTCCAAACAGGAAACCGTTGCTGACTCGACTATGGAAGCGGAATACATCGCTGCATCTGATGCCGCAAAAGAAGCTGTCTGGATGAGGAAGTTCTTGAAAGAACTTCAGGTGGTTCCGTCCATTGTTGACCCAATACCTCTGTATTGCGACAACAACGGGGCTATAACTTTAGCGAAGGAACCCAGGTCCCATCAGAAATCCAGACACATCTTGAGGCGGTATCACCTAATTAGGGAGATCGTGGATCGCCAGGAGATCGAGGTTCCGAGGGTTGCTTCAGAAGATAACACAGCAGATCCATTCACCAAGGCCTTGCCCTAGACTCAGTTCGAGCGGCTGATCGAGATGATAGGTCTTCGATACGCCAGTACATGGCCTTAGTGCAAGTGGGAGATTGTTAGTGTATATGCCCTAGAGGCCATTACTGTATCATACTAGTTTGTATATTACTTGATGGAAGCTTAGAATATTCACAGTTGTATATACAATCTTGCTCGAAATGGTAGTATGCGACTTGGTTTGTCTCTGCTTTAATATGTGCATGTGTTTCTTTTAGCATATCGCTGATATACATATTAGTAGAGCCCTTAGGATCTTTGCTTGATTACCAGCGTTGTGATGGCGCTCACACTCGTGGGAGCTGGGTGATCTATAAGCACATCCTTATACAGGTCCCTAGTCGTTGGACTATCGAGACATGGCATCGATACTCCGGAGTAGACTAGCGTATGCGCTTCTTATCCCAGTGTGGGAGACGGTCTGTCCTACAGCCGTCAGTACATCGTACTTGAGATAGTATGCGGGTGCTCGTTAGGTTACGAGTACACTGGACAGGACTCGTCGGGAACTGTTGGTTGTTATTATACCTATCGTCAGTTATCAGTTCCAAGGTGACATGAGTACAGCTTAGTCCGCTGACTTGACACAGTCACTTCGCCTCGAGTGTGTTCCCACTGCACTTTGATTACTACCCTACCACGGCTCAAAGGAGTCGTGCAAACAGGTAGTTTTTGGGTGCAGTCCCGAAGCACTTGGAGGCAGTGACGGTTAGACAGGATTCGTCTCTCCCGGTATTGGGGGTTGACATCGCGCTGTGTCCAGGAGAGCCATTACACGAGTAGTCCCTGGCCAGGGCAAGCGAGATATACTGGTAGGTTTCCAGTGTTATCTCAGGGTGTTCTGGGCTACGCTCTGACACGACATTTACCGCTATTAGGGGACTGACGTTCACCGCCCCCTAGGCCCGCCATGCGATGTATCAGACGAACAGACCGGACTGTACGGAGACTGTCACATACAGGCTCAGTAGGAGTTCAGATGGGGTTCACCTCGTCAGTCTTCTTATCGGCATCTACCTGGGGACCGTTACGTACAGCTAGTGCCGCTTGCGGTCTATGGTTAAACCCACTGCAAGCGTAGTGTCGAGTCTTTAGAGTCCTACACAGAGAGCTATTCGCCTTTAGGCAAAATGAGTAGAGGTCGCATGGTTTTGCGACAGGGTTCGTTCACATCCGCGCACTTGTGCACGTTTGCTGTCCGGACAGCTTATACTACCGGGCTTTGGTTTAAGCCGGATCCTAGTATATGATTTGGGATTGGTTTTTCTCATTGTATTCGTGTTCCTCGGATCACGAATACGGGTGCGTATGCACAGTTGCTTGAGACAGAGGGAGAGGACTTTGATTAGGGTTAATGATTATTATCATTTTATTAACCCTAATGCTTATGTGTGTATTATGGCTAATTGATATTAGTTTAATATAATTGTGCATGGTTATGGTTGTTGACCATTTGACTATCTTGACTTGTTGACCTTAGTTGACATGTTGACCATCATCATTCCATATAAAAGATGCCTTTTGATCCTTGCAATTAGCATTAATTATGAAATGATAATGTTCATGTCATGATTAACCATGACAATTATCTAGCTAATTATCAATTTAAAGTAATTCACACATATATGTGAGAATGGTTATTATTCTCTCATTCTATCATTCACTTTCTCTCTCTTGTTCTTCCTCTCCCTCAAGCTCTCCCCTCTCATGTGTTGAGAAACACTTGAGCTTGAGAAAAACCCCTTCTTGATAATCTCTACTCTCATCTAGAGTTCAAGGATTAGCACTTCTTGCACCCTAGTTACTTCTAGCTTGGAGTTGAAGCCAAAGGTTGAGGCTTTCGGGTGGATCTTTCTTCGACTTGAGAAGACGACAAAGGTGACCTCTTTCCACTACTCCAAGGAGCAAGGAAAGAAGGACATAAAGCCCTAGGTATAACCTTTCTAACACTTAGCTAGTTTCTAGTTAGCTTTAGCTTGTTTTTGTTTAGCAAAGATCCTTCTTTGTCTAGTCCATGTTGCCTAAGTTGATAAAAATTTGATTTTTATTTCGTTTTCCGGCTACCCGTAAGTACCGGGGTGGGCAACGTGGACTTACATACATGTATAATAGTTGGTGATCCCGCCTCAATAGTATTCCATACGATACCCTATATAATATGACATCCTCGAGTCAAGAGTGCGGATCTATCATAAAAAATATCGCTCGTACGGTAAATCCGTCGTACGGCCTCCCAAATCTGGGTACGGGTCAAATATCACATTTATCTCATTATTCGTCTGGTATCCTTTCCATCATATATCATGAGCTGGGGTACTGATCTAAGTCTAGTACAATACTGATACCATCTATGTAATGTATGCGTGTGTATGAAAACCACATGCCTAAAGAACCCGCTAAAATATCAAGTCCTATCTCAAATACGAACCATATCATATCACCCATCTCATGGCCCCAAGCCCAATCTCATCGACTCATCTCCAAGTCTAAGTACTTATCCTCAAAATATATGTATATGTGTATATATATATATATATATATATATATATCCCTATATACGCACAAGTAAAATAAATGTATGCATGTGTGGGTGTATGCAAATCCTTACTCTAGGGTTTCGTGACTAAGAAATCCGCTAAGTCCTTTCATGAATTCTCGCTAACCCTAAACCCATAAGCTCCTAAGGCTTCTCTTACTAGGTGCTCATATCTCATAATGACATATAAAAGTATATCGTTACCACATCACCTCATTCCTCATAACTTTGCGGGGGTGCTATACGCCATCCACCCGACTTCCCCCGTAGATATAAATCTACTCACCTGGTCCTTGTCTGCCGAAGTCGATGCCGCCATCCCCTTCCTCTTTGTCCGAAGTCCACGTGAGGGGTATCTATACGCAAACATATAATATCGTAAACCGAAATCGCGGACAGAACCAAAACAGCGCACGAAACGCGCATAGGTTAAAACCTATGACCCGCTCATGCAACAGAACCAAAAGACCCTCGACATCGGCGTATAAACGCCGATTGATCGAGATAAATCACAAACGTACATATCATAGTTCCAAAACTCATTAATTATAATATAAAACTAGGTTTAAATCATCAAAACCTTAAAAGCAATCAAATCGTTCTATTTCGCAACAAAACCTGAAAAGTGTCAATTTACCGTTTCACCTTAAAACTTGATGTTTAAACGAAACTAATGGCCAAAATATTCACTAAATATCATAACTAGGTTATATGAACCATTTCTATAATTTATCCTCATCAATTATTATTGAATTGAAAATTCTAGGTTGCAAAATATGAAATTTTAACACTTTTTAAAGCAAAAATTCACAATTCAATAAATAAGCTAGATTTTGCATATTTTAAATTGTTAAACCACTCATGGAAACCTTCATGATGTGCTAAAACCCTAACTAGATTTTAATTCCACATTTTAAATTAATTTCAAAAAAACCTAGTTAGCAAATAGCATAATTATCACAATTTTAAACTAACAAATAAGCAACTAGTAACCAAATTAGATTTTGAATTCAATTACATGTTAATCTCCTCATTACATACTAAATGATGAAATAAAACCCTAACCTTAATTTTAACATCAACCCCCTTTCTAGAATTACATAAACTTGCAATGACAATCAAATTTCACACTTGAAATAACTAATTTAGCATAATTTGAAGCCTACTAAAGCAAGTAACCTCTTAGATTAGGTTGTATAGGAACTAGATAACAACATAAACTTAATTAACTTAATAATGGTGTATTGAAATCCTAATTCAACTCAAGCCATCATCTTTAAAAACCTAGAATTAAAGTTAGCACTAAAATTTAACACTAATTCAATTTCATTCAAGGAATTTAACCATAATTATTAATTGGGTAAAGATTATACCTCAATATCTATAGATCTAGCAAGCATATTTTCTTCCAAATATGGCCTCCTAGCATCCAAGATCCATGCTAGAATGGCTAAGCAGAAATGATGAAGAATGGGCTTGAAATTGTGAAGTTTAAATTGGATTTTGATGGATTTTTGATGCAATTTTGAAGATGAAAAGAGATGGAACAAGGAGGGGGAGGGGGCTGCTGTTTCGGCCAGGAGATGGGAGTCGGGAGAAGTGTGGAGTTGTGGAAATTTTCCCCAAGTCAAAGCCATCCATTCCCAAAGTACACCATACCCCAAAATAATATATATTAATCCATTTATAAATCCATTCTCTTCACAAGAGTTGAAGTCAAACAAGAGGGGGAAAAAGTGGTCTGCTACAGGTAGGGCCAGCCAAGGAGGGCTGAGGATGTTGTGAGAGATTGAGAAAAAAAATTTCATGCAAAAAGACCCCCCACAAGTTCATAATTGCAAGTTTTAATTTAGTTTATTTAAATTTTAATTTTCCCTTAATTATTACCAATTAGAACTTGGAATAAAATGTTTAAAAAATATATATTTCTCACTAGATTTTAGTTGTCATGGTTCTAAAGTATGTAATTAGCCTATTCAAATTTGTATTTATCGCTAATTTAACGTATTTTTAACAGCTTAAAATAATATTAAAAAATGATAAATTAGGGAAAAATTTTAATTGACTAGAATTTTATAAGTGGCTCATTAGCTACTAAATACTAGCAATTACCTATCCAAATTAGGTATAATTAGGCCTATATTGAAAAATAATTAAAATGACAATTTACGGAAAATACCAATTACTTACCGATTTTCGGGAAAATACCAAAACGTCTTTTCAAGGCGTTATACGGGATCGAAAAAAATATGTGCATCTAAGGAACATACCGCAAGAGTACCTGTCACAATTGCATTGGATGTCTGGGCATCCTGTGAAGTCAATGCAAAAACTCGTGCCTGGCCCCTTCCCGCATCCTGTCATCCTCTCCCTCGGTCTTCTCGTCCTCTCTGGAAACGTCCGGCAAAGACCCGACCTCGTGGTGTAATACTCTGGCGCATAGTGCCAACTGGGGGAGGAAGTAAAGCCATCGAAGTAGAAAAAGAAGGGGGTAAAGCAGCCTGCGGAACAACAGTCCCTCCATGGCGTCTACAATCCCTCGCGAAATGCCCTGGAAGTCTACAACTAAAATAGGTAGATGGGGGCCTCTGCTTATCGGGTACGAATTGAACATCTGGCCCTGAGTCCAACCTCGACCAAAATTGCGGCCTGGAATAAATCTGCCTCTACCTCCTCGTCCTCTCGAATTACGATCGTCACGACCATGGCCTCTATGGGCGTTGATCTGCGTGGAATAACAACAGGTGTAGGAGGTAATGTGCTCGGAGGAGGTGGTGAAGATGGTGAAGTCACATGAGAGAACGATACCTCACCCTGTCGTATCACGGTACAATTACGGATAAAGTGATACGGATATTCATACCTGAAACATCTTTGCGAGGGATGTTGATCATATGGGTACAGGTAACATAACTGGTCCAAAAAGAATCCGCCAAAGCCTCTACGAACATGTCTAGGAGCTGATGTATTAGTACAAATTCGCCTTGGTCCCTGAACAACCGTACGTGGAGTGATGGCTGATCTCCGTGCTCGACTAATCTCTATCAAGGATCCGATCATTTGGCGCATCTCATGAACACTCGCCTCCATCCTAGCTATACGATCAATAGAGGGTAGATCAATCTATTCATGAAGGATAGGCGCACTGCCTTGATCTGTCCCCGTCTCAGATGAGCCCGCTCCAATCTTATATCTAACAGTGGCCCCGTGAGTCCTCATAGTCATTGATGACTCAGTGGCTAGAGTAAGAAACAGGATTGATAAGGACATTGCAATTGTATCACTGGGTACATGGAATCAAGAAAGGAAGTACGAATAATTATGTCATAAGGTCACTTAGGCTGAGTATCGTAGCGTAAATATGCCGTAGAACATATGTACGGTACTCTACTCATCCTAAATCACCTACTCCATCAACCAAGGGTCAACCTACCTAACGAATTTAAAGCCTACTATACTCAATTCTCTACTCGGTTCCGTAAGGTTAATCCTAAGCTTTGATACCAATTTTGTCATGACCCAAAATTTGGATGTGACCGGCACTTAGATTATATGATATCTAAAGATATCGACACAATCTGAGTAAGCCAAAAACCAAGATCAAGAACCCCCATTTGCGGAAATTTAGAAATTTTCAGTATTTAAGTAATAAGAATGAAGTAGCGTGCCGAAACGTTTCAAAAAAAAGAAATGTAACAACTGATGTTAAACTTTCGAAAGTGCCTATCTTTTTAATTAATAATAGAAATCCAATTTAAGTTGTATAATTAAATTGCATCCCTAGTTTGGAGCAAACAATGCCAACAGCGGAAATGAATACGCAATCAGAGTACAACACTCAAGGTGAAGAATTTCATGCAAGATTTAATACAACATAAGTTAACATAACTAACGATATCACTCGGTCTAAATAATATACAACATGTTTTGTTCTAAGTCAATATACCTGGTCTGATGGAGTAATACTAGATCCAGAATATACATATCCAAAATAGGAGGTTACTACTATGTAACCCACCTAGCAAAAAGAGCGGTAAAAGCTGACGAATGGATATGCATTGCTGCTATGCGTCCACACGACTCCTGCAAGGAACTATGGCACAATTGGGGTGAGTTGCCAACTCAGTAAATAAAACTAACATATATCGGCTCATAATGTAAGTATGCCGAACTAGAACTAATATCAACACCAATGAATGTGATGCATAATCACAGGTGGAAGCATGAATATGTAATACTCAATGTATAAATCAAAACTGAAATCTCATCAATTATTTTCCAAATAAGTTTCATTTTTCTGTGTCCAACATCGACACAAATATTCGGTGTTTCATCAGGCATCGTTCCCCGAACAGTCCTGTCAATCAATAACACCGGTCGGTATCACCTAGATATCCGCGGTGTTCACCACTGTCTCCGGTATCGAGTATCCTCGTTAGGCTCCCCGCCTAAAGTGCGGCTCTCCTGCCCCTCGGCCTCGACCGGGTCCACCGTGAATCCAGCTGTATAGCTACCCTACTCAGCCTGGATATACGTAATAATCTGTAACCGTATGGCTACCCCACTCGGTTCGGAATAAAACCAAATCATAAAAACAACATCTCATGGTCGACATGTCACATCAATCATGAAGAATCACTGAATACAGTTAATAGTGCATAAAAACTCAAAACCATAAATCCGTAATAATCCAATGCATATTATATCAAAATTACTATACTTGAATATAAAACATGATAACCACCATTCTTGATGTTTAAGGTATGCTGTGAATCATATTTAGGATGATAAGTACTAAGTGTATATGTGACATGTTAATATCGACGAGGTGTAGTGTAACATGTAGATTTGTGCATGTGTAGCATGACTCGTCGATAATTTATGCAGTGTTCTAACAGTTATTAACATAATGATATTTATATATATGAAAGCATATAATAAAACTTTTTATACTAGGGAACAATTATAATTTAAACTTAAACTACGGGCGTATCACGCCATCAATACAAAATCCCCCGGTAGATGTTTAGTCTACTCACCGGAATACGTCGAATCAACTCAGATCATCAATTACTTTCCTTTCCTTGCGGCCTCCGAATTTCCCGTACTCAAATCTAACATCGATATTAATTCGTATAAGAAACGGCTAAACTTCGATACGGCGAAGTATGAAAATACAAGTTTTATGTATTAACTATACTGCATACTACTATTACAAACTATCTAAGACCTATACCAATGGTAATTTACCCAATCGCTGTTCGTAACAGAAAACATAAACGCGTTACGAAATATCCGTGTCGTGTTTTAGAATTTTAACTCCTATTTCCGATATTAGGTTCCAGATTTCATATACTGCTAAAATCACATAAACAAACAATACCAAACATCCTAATCCATGAACATAGACCTACCCTACAAATCCCAGCACCCAAATCCCTTAAAAGTCCAGCGAGCTCGGATTTTGCCTTCATGTCACCGGCCAAAATCCGAGGTCAGGGGTCCGTCATCCTATGAGTTATTTTAAGTCCGATTTATAAGAAGATGTAACTGTTTGATTATGTAAATTTTTATATAAACTACAACAGATTCAAGACAGAGCCTAAATTTGTAAAAATACGAAATTTACCGATATTCGATCTCTAAACTAAAACAGTTACAGAACTAAAATTCTACAGTGTTTAAAGATTATACCTACAGAGGATTGCTAGAAGATCTTCCTCCAAGATGCACAAGCTCCTAGTTTCTTGCTTGAGGGTGAGGAAAATCCTTAGAATTTAGCTCTTCTCTTCACTTCTTTTTTCTTTTATTTTCTTTGTTGTTCTAAGTTTTCTCTTTGCTTTTCTTTTCTATGTTCTGATCAAATTTTGGTTTTCTATGAACTGAACAAGTGTGTAAAAGATAAGGGGGGTGAGCTATGAGATGTAGGAGGAGGTGTCACCAAAAAGGAGGTGGTAGTTTCATGCAAGTAGGTGGTGTAGCAAGGAAAATGGTGGGGTTTTCATGCAAAGGGCGAGGTGTGTGCATGAAGTGTATATGCAAGAAGGAGGTGTCTTCATGGTGTTATAATACACCAAGGGTTTAAATTAACCTTAACCAATTCCTACCCTTTTTGTATAACAACCCTTAAACAATTCTAATTTTCATAAAGAAACTAAGGTTTTCATATAACCCCTCATACTATATCATATTACACATGAAGCTAAACTTTTCACTAAAACCCTTGAAGTTCCTTATTGTTACATACTTAAAATTTCAATTTAATTAGTTTCACACTACTTATGAAAGTGTCCTATTTTGTTTCACCAACTTTTTAAATTAATATTTTATTATTTAATTAATTTAATTTAATTTATTATCTAAATTTTTCAAAATGTTACAATATCACCCCCCCTTAAGAAAATTCGGTTCCCGAATTTAAAACTTAACTATACATACCTCCAAAAAGATGTGGAAATTTCTTCCGCATCGCATCTTCGGCCACCCAAGTGATCTCCTCTCGATTCGTTGCTCACCAAAGAACCTTTACAGACGGAAGTACCCTTGATCTCAGTTTCTTTCCCTACCGGTCTAGAATAGCTACAGGTTGCACTCTGGAGGATAAATCCTGCTCAAGCAGTACGGTCTGATGTTGGATCGCGTGAGAGGGATCGTGAAGATACTTACGAAGCATAGACATAAGAAACACTCGATGCACATCGTGAAAATTCGGTGGAGGTGATAAACGATAAGCCTCGGCACCCACTTTTTCCAGAATCTAGTAGGGTCCGACATAAATGGGGTTGAGCTTCCTCTTTCTCCCGAAACGCATCACACCCTTCATCGGAGATACATGAAGGAACACATGGTCTCCCACATCAACTCGAGTCTACGACGGCGTCGATCAGCATATTATTTCTATCTACTTTTGGCCGCTCTCATTCAGTCCTGCATTAACTGGAACTTTTCTGTAGTTTCCTGTACTATTTGCGGTCCCAAAATGCCACTTTCGCTGAGTTCTGTCCAGCAAACGGGTGATCGACACCGTCTCTCATTCAAAGCTTCGAAAAGTGCCATCTGGATCGTCTCCAGGAAACTGTTGTTGTAAAAGAATTTTATCAACGGTAAGTGACGATCACAACTGCCACTGAAATCAAGACCGCAGGCTCAAAGAATATCCTCTAAAGTCTGTATGGTCCGCTCTAACTGACCATCTGTTTGCGGGTGAAAAGCTGTACTAAAATTCAATCGGTTATCTAGAGCCTCTTGAAGTTTCTGCCATAGCCGACTGGTAAACTGTGTACCCCTATCGGACACTATGCACGTCGGAACTCCATGCAATCGCACAATCTCATCAATATAAATATGAGCATACTATACATATCCAAACATTGTCTTCACCGGAAGAAAGTTAGCTGTCTTTGGCAATCTATCTACAATCACTCCGATTGAATCATAATCTTTACTGGTCCAGGGTAGACCCACAATGAAATCAATGGAGATCTGCTCCCATTTCCTCTCCGGAATAGGCAAGGGCTGCAACTCTCCTGCCGTCCTCTAGTGCTCGGCCTTGACTTGCTGACAAGTCATGCATCTCAAAACAACTCTGTGACCTCTTTCTTCATTCCTTCCCACAAATAGACATCTCTCAAGTCATGATACAACTTGGTGGAACCAGGACGAACATTATATACTGACTGATGGGTCTCCTCTAAGATTTCAAGTCTCAGTTCTACTGAATCCGGCACACGAAGACGAATCCCAAATTGTAATACTCCACGGTCATCTATCAAGAACTCAGAATATCTATCCTATCTAACCTAATCTATGATCTCCAACAAGAAAGCATCTATGGCTATGTCTCTCGGATACGATACAATAACTAAGGACGGGTGCGAATATGAGCTAACTGTCCTCCTGTCGATATGAACTCAACTGTACACTTCTATTACATAGAATCTTCCAGTCTGCGGATGACTATGTCTGCACTATGCTCAAATAAGATATGCTACCTCCGGACCTCCAAATCAAGGCCTCTGCCACAACATTCTCTTTACCTGGATGATAAAGAATCTCGCAATTATAGTCCCTCACGAGTTCCATCCATCTACGCTGCCTCATATTAAGATTTCACCGCTGAAAGATATAACTTAAGCTTCTGTGGTCTGTGAATATTTGGCATGACTCGCCGTATAGGTAATGTCTCCAGATCTTGAGTGCAAAAATCACCGCAGGCATTTCTAAATCATGAGTGGGATAGTTCTGCTCATGCTTCTTCAACTGCTGAGAAGCATAAGTGATAACCCTGCCATGCTGCATTAATACACTGTCTGGCCCCACTCGAGAAGCATCACAATAAACCACAAAATCGCCCAATCCCGAAGGCAATGATAACCCTTGTACAGTAGTCAGACTAGTCTCCAACTGATGGAAACTATGCTCACATGCCTCAGTCTAAAGAAATGGAACCTCCTTCCTGGCCAACCCAGTCAACGATGCGGCGATACAAGACAAACCCTGCACAAAGCGTCGGTAGTAACCGTCCAAACTAAAGAAACTGTGAATCTCCGTAACTGATACAGGTTTGGGCCAGTGCCGAACTGCCTCGATCCTCTTTGGGTTCATACATATCTCGTCTCTCGTAACTACCTGACACAAGAAATCCACACTATCCAGCCAGAAAGCACAGTTGGAAAATTTTGCGAACAGCTGAGGCTTCCTTAAGGTTTGCAATGTGATACGCAAGTGTTGCTCGCGCTCTTCTCATTTACGGGAGTATACAAGGATGTTATCTATGAATACAATAATGAACTGATCATGAAATGGCCTGGAAATGCGATTCATCATATTCATGAAAGCTGCTGGGGCATTGGTGAGCCCGAACAACATCACCAAAAACTCGTAATGCCCGTATCGTGTGCGAAAAAGCAGTCTTCGTAATGTCATCCTTCCGAACTCTCAACTGATGATACCATGACCGCAAGTCAATCTTCGGGAAATAGCCAGCTGTAACGTTTCAAAATAATAAAATATGATTTTTGGGAATTTTTATAATTTAATATTATTTTAATGAATATTTTAATATTCCGGTATAATTAAATACAAATAAATGGGGGGAAATTTTGGAAAATTCTAAAATAGGGTATTTTATGGAATTATGCCATTTTAAGTTTTTAAGATTAGTTATATGCTAATTTAGTGCTAATCGCAATTAAAAATCGCTAATCGGATTTTAGCATTTTTGTGCAAAAATGAGCACATATCATTTTCCACACTTATTACACTTGTGTTACATTTCTATTGCCATGGTTGTTCATTTGGGTTCACTATTGGAGTGAGAAGAAAGGGAAAAGAAAAAAAAGAAAAAGGTTGGAATGATTATGAGAGACAGAGACCAAGTCAACACTCACTTTATGAACCATACTCCCATCATTTTCCCCTTCTCATTCTCTCTCCTTTCCCTCTCTTTGAGCTGCTACTGCCCCTCTCCCTCTCTCTCCCTCTTCATGAAACCCTAGATCCACAATGAAATCAACACCAAAACCCCATTCCCACTTCACAAAACTTGCTCCCAAGCTCACTAGCTACACTTTGAACCTAGAAAGATTGGATTTGGAGGACTTTGAGCAACTCAAGAATTTTCTTGAGTTGCCAAAGGAGGTAATTTCTGCACCCTAGTGTAGTATTTCAATTTCCTTGTGCATCAATTCTAGTTTCAAGTCGATATGGTGTAATTTGGTGGATTTGTGAAACTTCAAGTTAGGGTTTATGTGAGATCTGAAATTAAAGATGAAATTGAGACTTGTGGTGACCTTAGAACCCCTGGTGTGATGTTATTTTGGATCAATCTAGAGACTTGAAACCAGAATACGGATTTATGAGACGATGTCGGAGAAAAACTGTGAATCTGTGATCGTATTTAGGAATCTGCTATCACCCTGAGACCCTAAAAATAAAACTGAGCTGACAGTGAGATGTGCATGCACCATGGAACCACCACACCAAACCCTAGCCCCAAACTCCAAAGTACGGCCGCCAATTAATTCCTTCTGGCCGCAAATTGCGGCCAGAACAGGAGGGAATTGCCTCGATTTTGGTGCATGGCCCTATTTCCAGTAGTCTTGACCCTGGGTATATCTAGTTTTGACTGATTCCAGTTAGGATAAAATCTGGGTTGATTTGCTTGAGTTGGCGTATGATTTATGACTTGTTTTAGCATGGATTTTGGTATTTGGTGATACGTTTTTTTCGGGTGGCGTTTGGACGTCAACGACCAGTGGATATTGAACGTGTTTACATGCGAGACGATAGGTTTTTACCTATACGAGTAGCGTGTGCTATTTTGGTTTCCGATGTGATTTTCATGTGCTTTAGCGTGGTGATATACTTGTAGGTACCCTACGTGATGTTGAGGCGAAGAAGATGAAGATAGCGGCATCGGCATCGGCACACGAGAAGCAAGGTGAGTACATTTATATCTAAAGGAGAGAAGTCGGGTGGATGGCGTATAGCACCCCCGCAGTCCGTGGTGATGTATACGAATACGTATACACACATATCTCTAACGTTTTGAAAATCGTTTCGGTGAAATTTCGGAAAAATCGGTAAAATAAGGAGGTTTTCCGTAAAAAGTCAAAATACAAATATCTTTATTATAAAAATTAAATATACATATTCTAGCTATGTAATGGCTACTATTTGGTGTTTATTGAGCCACTGGTGAAATTTCAAATTTTCTGAAAAAAAATTATTTTATTATTATTTTAAGACGTCACTAATACATTTAATTAGGGAAAATTACAAATTGGAATGAGTTGAAACAAATTTTGTGCATCATAAAATATTAAATAAAATTTTATCATGTGGTTTTTGAAATTAAATCATTTGCTAAAACGGTTTAGAAAATATCGAAGAAAAAGGCTTTTTTCGGTGAAATTAGTGTTAATGGGAATTGGGGTTTAGCATTTATCTTTTTCCTAACCCACACACCCACACCTCACCCTCTCTCCCCCCTCCCCATATGGCCGGCCCCACCATGACAGCCCTCCCCCTCTCCCTCTCTCCAATCACTTCTTTTTTCCAAAGAAAAGAAAAAGAAAAGAATAGAAAATGATAGAATTAGAGTGGACTTTGACTAGAGTGGACTTTCCCCACCTCACTCTCTCTCCTCCCTCACCCAATCCCCACAAATTCTAGCCAAAATCTGAACCCACAACAGCCCCTTCATTCTTCATCTCCTTCTCTTTAAAAAAGTTCTTCAAAAATGCTTGAAAAATCCACAAAAAATCAAGCAAAAATCCAAATCAAAATCCACCTCCTACTCATTTTCCCTTGGCTACCATAGCATGGATCTAGGGATTTAGATTTCAATTTGGGAGGCTAAGTGTGCTTGTGGGATCTTCAAATTAGTTGGGTATAAATTCTAACCTTTTTGCTTAATGTGTTGTTAATTGCTTAGGTTAGCTTAATTAATTGTTTAATTAGGTTTTTAATTAGTTCTAGGTGCATGATTTAAAATTCAAGAGAGTGTTTGATTTCAAATTGGTATTTTGTGTTGTGAGATTTAGTTTATGTGATATAATTGACATATTAATGTTATGCTAAATCCAATTTAAATTGCTAGTTTGCATATTTGTTGATTTAAAAGTGATAATTATATAATTGGTAAACTAGGTTTTTTAAATAATTATATTCTTATGAGATAAAATTCAAATTTAGGTTTCATGTCATTATAAAGATTATATTGAGTGGTTTAATGCTTTTAGTTCATGAAAATCCAAGCTAGATTGTAGTTTGTGCATTTTTGCTATAAAATTGTTAAAAATTTAGGTATTTTGTAAACTAGAATTTTAACGTTTATGGAAATTAATGAGATTAAATTATGGGAATTGTTTTTATGACCTAATTAAGATATTTAGTGAATATTGTGGCCGCTAGATTCGTTTATACATCATGTTTTGTACTAAAACGGCGAATTGTGCTTGCTAGATTTTCGGAAAAATGACTTTTTAAGTGAAATTGGGGTTTTTGTGAGTTTTAACCTATTTTATATTAAAATTAGTGTTCGTGAATGTGCAAATGAGTGTATTTGGGTTTTTCTCGATGGTTTGGCGTTTGTACGCCGACGTCGAGGGTTTTTGGGTTGATTTGTGAAAGCAACTATAGGTTTTGACCTATGTGAGATTCGTGTGACGTTTTGGTCATGGGTCGGATTTTAATGCGATACGATGTGTTATGATACGTAGGTACCCTCGCGAGGACTTCGAGACGACAAGAAGGCACGTGGCGACATTGGCACCGGCGAGCGAGGACCAGGTGAGTAGATTTATATCTACGGGGAGAAGTCGGGTGGATGGCGTATAGCACCCCCGCAGTCCGTGGTGGTGTATACGGATGCGTATACACACCAACAATTATTATATGTTAATTGGGATTAATAACGATGTTTAGGATGGATATTGGTGTGTTGGTTTATTTTAGTGTCGCGAACCCTAGGGTAGTGTTGCACTACACATACACACATACATACTTGCATACATTCCTATTTATATGTGCTCATGGGATTCTTTATAGTTTTGTGTTCACATGGGTATGGGACTATGTGTTCACATACGGATTTGAGGGTGATACTTGGGATTTATAATTAGTCGATGAGATTTGATTTGAGGCCGTGAGATCGGTGATATAGCAGGGTTCGTATTTGAGATACGACATGACGTTGTAGCGGGTCCTTGACGTAGTGTTTCACACGCGTGCATGCATATTTAGGCGGTATCAGTATTGTACTAGACGTAGATCAGTACCCCGATCATGATATTTGATAAAGAGGATACCAGGTGGATAGTATGATGAATGGAATATGAACCCATACCCAGATTTGGGGATGCCGTACGACGGATTTACGTACGAGCTATATTTTGATGATTGATCCGCACTCTTGACTTGGGATGTCTGATTATAGATATGGTATCGGATATGATATTATTGAGGCGGGATCACCGACTAATATATATACAGGTATGTATATGTATCGACTCAGATGTTAGGCGGTTTCCTTACCTGTAGCCCAGCTGGTCAGCTTAGCCCTTAGTTTAGTTTAGTTTAGTTGTTAGATTAGATTCGATTCTTACCTATTTCAAAACTAACGAATCGTGGGTATTTTAAAAGACAGCCCAAGGGATCCTACGGATATTTCAAAAGACGTATCTTTTCATAAAAACACCGTAGCCCCTATTTTTAAAACCCCATGATTCGTGTTATTTCAAAAGGCACCTTTTGTAGGACTTATATTAGGTTAATGCAGATTAGTTATAGTTGCGTCTAGTATTCAGCTCCCGCTCATTGTTGTTCGCTCCGCATCACATGCTTATATTATGCTTTATATTCTACTGTTGCTATCTTGTGGTTAGGACACCAGCACCATTACCGATGATGCGTATGTTTCACGTACACTTACTTGCCGGCTCACACACATCTTCATCGGTAATTGCCATGTCACGTACACCTTAGAAATATTATTGCTTGACATAGCCTGTTGGCTAATAATTTAGACATGATATTAGTGTACTTGCCTTATATGTTAGTTTAGAAATTGTAGTTATTACCTGCTACTTCATGCATACTGATATTCATTGTTATGCCGCATTCATGGATTCTCATGCATATATTCACTTTTTACGTGCTATTGAGGTTTTGGATTCGGATTCCATGAGATTTTCTGGATTTGGGGAAAACCGCAAAACATATACAAACTTCTTCTTTCTTTTTTTAAATAAAAAGTGCGGTTTTTTCCCATGATGTATGAGTCGTCCACCATGAGTTTGCTGATGGATTTCGAGACCCGATTCGAAGAGACGGATGAACCGTTTTGGGTACATGGTGGACCCGGTAAGGTACCCTGGGGCAAAAAGCGCGTGATGATGACGATGTGAGCCTGGCAGGGGAGCACTACCTACCGGTGATTTTACCCGACGCGTCGGATATCCGGAGGATACCGTCGTGGTCTTGAGATGGATGGTAGGGGCCGGTCTGGACTGACGGCGCCCTAGATATTGTGATTGAGACATTGAGATTTTGAGATATTGAGGTACAGAGACTGTGATACAGAGATATCGAGATATTGGGATTACGTTTTGTGCCGATGCTAGGCACTGTTTTATGCTGATTTCATTATGATACCTCATTTTTAAAATACAAAGGAAATCTCACTAAATTATGAAAACGGTTCTTCATTTACATGTATTCTGTTTTCATGCATTCATACCTCATTCATATGATATATTGCTACTTGAGGCACTGACACGGGCACATGAGATTACACTCGGGTTAGATATTTACCCTAGCCTTGTTATAGGCTACGTGTTATTCATATATTTGAGGATATATTATGATCATTGACCTAGGTTGTGTTATTTATACGATTTCTGTGCGTAGATGTTTTTCTATTCACGAGTTGGCAACTCACCCTCGTTGTGCCCCAGTTTCTTGCAGGTTGCCGTACAGGTTTCATCACGGCTTTGCGGGCATAGTTTCCTTCGGGTGATTTGCTAGTAGGTGGGTTTACTTGTATCGTACCCCCATTATATAACTTGTATATTATTATTCTGTTGTATCTAGAAGTTCCATCAACCAAACATGTGTTATTTTTGAGATAGAGACCAGTGATGTTATTCTTTCGACCTTAGAGTCGTGCGTTATATTTCTGCAGATTTCTTGTGGTTTTGAGTTTCCTTTTGAGTTTTGATCCACGCCGTTGGAGTTGTATATTATATTGCTTGTGTGGTTGTGACCGTCGATTGACGAAGAGCTAGCTCCCGCTTGGGGATGCCTTTTTATTGATTTCGTATATTATTCATGTTGTATCCCGTTTGGGAGCCAGTATTTACAAAGGAGACTCTGCCGAAATTTTCAGGAACTACTTGATGTTTTTTTTAAAACCGCATAATTCGGCTTATGCTATTAAAACTACTTGATTTTAAATTGGTTTTCCTTCACTCTACTACTTTTCTTGGTTTGGATTTCTGCGTTTTCGGCTTACTTAGATTACGTACGCCTCGAGACGTTTCGTAGTTTAAGTGCCGGTCATTTTCCGTACTTTCGGGACGTGACAAAGTTGGTATCAGAGCGTTAGGTTTTATCTTCGGAGCGTAGGATGACCCTTGGTTGATGGAATAGGTGACTAAAGTAGAGTGACGTACCGTAGGTATGTTCCGCGGCATATTTACGATACGCTACTCCATTTAAGAAGCCTTAGGATGTACATTTCTTTGCTCAGTATTATATTCATTCCGATCTAGCCTCATCAGTACCAGTTATGGTTTTGCT
The DNA here is from genome assembly GCA_030015575.1 of Agapanthus africanus. Classification (NCBI taxonomy): domain Eukaryota; kingdom Viridiplantae; phylum Streptophyta; class Magnoliopsida; order Asparagales; family Amaryllidaceae; genus Agapanthus; species Agapanthus africanus. The sequence goes on from JASDDO010000010.1 coordinate 232,783,751, forward strand.
GCCACGATCACGGGTAGGGAGAGCTACAGCTAGAGTTGTGGTCAGCACGAGCTCGTCACGAACGAGGACTGACCAGGGCGAAATTCCGGCGACACACGATTGCGGAGATGTGTCTTTTTACTGTGTTTCCGCGCCACGAGCGTTTGGCGGATCGCCATTATGAGGTTACTCGGATGTGCTGATCGACACTAGAGAATTGAGCCAATGATAGAGGCCAGCCAGATTTTGATGACCGTTGGTGTATTGCTCACTCATGATGATTGAGGCACTGTTCAGCGTGCAGACGAGTGAGCCAGTTGTTGTTGTGAGCGATGGGATATTGCCCCAGACGCTGGAGCTAATGCAGTATGAGTTATACTAATAGATGATAGAAGGTCGCTAGTCACCCGACGATGAATGACTAGGATATGTGGTTCGTTCGCCTACCCGATGAGAGGTCATCAGATAGATTGATTCCAGCTAGAGACGACTTCACGCGGAGACGTTGGGAGTCGACAGAGATGATCGAATGTCAGAAACCTATTATTCCAAGTTTAAAGTAGTCGGAAAGACAAGCAGGCAATTCTATGGTCCCTCTAGAAGAATGAAACCCTAACTCGACTTAATGACCGTGTGAAAGCCTTTGAACCTTAGGGTTTGCGGCAGTTCCGCGGCGCCATTAGTGAGGCTTGTGTTTGCCCTTCTAGGCTGGACCACCGATGCTGTGGTATGTACTCGATACTATTAAACCGTGCCCAAGATGTTGAGCCCTTGGGGGATTATGAGGTTCTGACAATCGATTGGATGGTTCGACTTAATTCGGATGCTAGGTGGTGAGATGCATTTCTTGGGAGACTCCCGATACGAGGATAGCCGTTGGAGCTCAGTCCATGCAGCCGCGACGAGACGAGTCCAAAGCAGACGACATTAGAGAAAAGTGAAGTAAGAGGTTCATACCAGATCTAGATGAGATGACGTTCCACTCCGCCGACATCAGAGATGCGATGCGCATGCCGAGGCATGTTACTTGGATTTACCTTCCAGAAGGAGTTGCGATGAGTATGCAGTCGTTCCAGAGCAAGATGCAGATATAGGAAAGGACGATGACTTCAAGACAGTTGGCAGAGATGAGACATGGAAGAGACCGTGAGCAGGATTCCTTCCAGGACACTACTGCAATGACACTTGCACCCAGGATCAGATGTATCACGTACATTCAGAGAGCCAGAGGCAGACGCCAGTGATATGCTGTCTTACGAGTGGTCACGATGATTGACCGAGAGGTGACCAGAGAAGTGCCAGAACGGGATCATCCCCGTTAGCACACCTGACAAGGCCGATGAGCCGATGGACCGAGAGATTGGTAATTCACGGTGAAGACCTTGACCCAGAAGTGGTCATTGTTACGCACACCAGCAAGCCCGAGTTCATGATCATCGACGAGACGTCTCACTAGTGACCGCAACAATTGGCCCGAGATTCTTAGAGGATGAGCTTGAGCCGTACTATTCCGCCATTATTGATTTCGATGTTTTGGGTGATTTATTCGCATGATTTGATTTTGATGATTAAGGATTTACGATCTTTGCACAGTGTTGCACTTGATATCGTTTTCGTGCTTGGGTTTAACATGTTTGTGATTTTACGGTTTTAGACATTTGAGTTGATTTTGTGCGTATGCACGCACACGATTTAGTTCCTGCACTCTGTATAGTTTATATATGCTTGCAGTACAGTGATACGCCTTTTGTGCACTTAGATGCACTGGACTTTGATTTCGATGGTGATGTTCGATATTTGTTTTGTGCACCTTGTGCACCTGATTTGATTTTGCGCATGTACGGCACTTGATATTGGATTTCATGATTTCGTGCACGATGGATGCACCTGATTTGGATTTTATCGCATGTTGGGCGCATGTTTTGAAGTGTGATTTTGGTGCACACCAGATGCACTAAATCGAGATTTTTCGTGCATGTCAGATGCACCTGATTTTGCTGTCAGGCACACATGTTGCCTACGACAGATGTTTCGTGCACACCCGATGCACTTAGATGTTGTTTCTGTGCATATGTATGGCACATATTTGGATTTTTATTTCCGTGCGCACAAGACGCACGTAGTATTCATACGCGTATTTTGGGATTGATTTTTCTTATAGAGCAGTACGTCTTTATGATATTGCTATGTGTTTTCGTACTGAGCAGGACTAGTCAGAGGACAGTACCTGAATATATTTTACATGTATAGTTTCGAGTTATATCATATTGGTTTTTCTTTGGATTTTGTATTGATGTCTTCCCCATGACTCCGATGATTGTGGGATGCTTGACGGAGTTCTGATTTGAGTTATATGCTCATTTTTCATGTGCATGCGTTGCGCTACGAATTGTTTTATCTATTTATGATTTCGGAGCCCCGGCGATTTGATGGTTTTGGCTGAAATATTTTAGAATTTGGGGGAAGTTTTAATTTAAATTCGGGGATCGAATTTTTTTAAGAGGGGAAGATTGTAACGTTTTGAAAATCGTTTCGGTGAAATTTCGGAAAAATCGGTAAAATAAGGAGGTTTTCCGTAAAAAGTCAAAATACAAAAATCTTTATTATAAAAATTAAATATACATATTCTAGCTATGTAATGGCTAGTATTTGGTGTTTATTGAGCCACTGGTGAAATTTCAAATTTTCTGAAAAAATATTATTTTATTATTATTTTATGCCGTCACTAATACATTTAATTAGGGAAAATTACAAATTGGAATGAGTTGAAACAAATTTTGTGCATCATAAAACATTAAATAAAATTTTATCTTGTGGTTTTTGAAATGAAATCGTTTGCTAAAACGGTTTAGAAAATATCGAAGAAAAATGCTTTTTTCGGTGAAATTGGTGTTAATGGGAATTGGGGTTTAGCATTTATCTTTTTCCTAACCCACACACCCACACCTCACCCTCTCTTCCCCCTCCCCATATGGCCGGCCCCACCATGACAGCCCTCCTCCTCTCCCTCTCTCCAATCACTTCTTTTTTCAAAAGAAAAGAAAAAGAAAAGAGTAGAAAATGATAGAATTAGAGTGGAATTTGACTAGAGTGGACTTTCCCCACCTCACTCTCTCTTCTCCCTCACCCAATCCCCACCAATTCTAGCCAAAATCTGAACCCACAACTGCCCCTTCATTCTTCATCTCCTTCTCTTTAAAAAAGTTCATCAAAAATGCTTGAAAAATCCACAAAAAATCAAGCAAAAATCCAAATCAAAATTCACCTCCTACCCATTTTCCCTTGGCTACCATAGCATGGATCTAGGGATTTAGATTTCAATTTGGGAGGCTAAGTGTGCTTGTGGGATCTTCAAATTAGTTGGGTATAAATTCTAACCTTTTTGCTTAATGTGTTGTTAATTGCTTAGGTTAGCTTAATTAATTGTTTAATTAGGTTTTTAATTAGTTCTAGGTTCATGATTTAAAATTCAAGAGAGGGTTTGATTTCAAATTGGTATTTTTTGTTGTGAGATTTAGTTTATGTGATATAATTGACATATTAATGTTATGCTAAATCCAATTTAAGTTGCTAGTTTGCATATTTGTTGATTTAAAAGTGATAATTATATAATTGGTAAACTAGGTTTTTTAAATAATTATATTCTTTTGAGATAAAATTCAAATTTAGGTTTCATGTCATTATAAAGATTATATTGAGTGGTTTAATGCTTTTAGTTCATGAAAATCCAAGCTAGATTGTTGTTTGTGCATTTTTGCTATAAAATTGTTAAAATTTAGGTATTTTGTAAACTAAAATTTTAACGTTTATGGAAATTAATGAGATTAAATTATGGGAATTGTTTTTATGACTTAATTAAGATATTTAGTGAATATTGTGGCCGCTAGATTCGTTTATACATCGAGTTTTGTACTAAAACGGCGAATTGTGCTTGCTAGATTTTCGGAAAAATGACTTTTTAAGTGAAATTAGGGTTTTTGTGAGTTTTAACCTATTTTATATTAAAATTAGTGTTCGTGAATGTGCAAATGAGTGTATTTGGGTTTTTCTCGATGGTTTGGCGTTTGTACGCCGACGTCGAGGGTTTTTGGGTTGATCTGTGAAAGCAACCATAGGTTTTGACCTATGTGAGATTCGTGTGACGTTTTGGTCATGGGTCGGATTTTAATGCGATACGATGTGTTATGATACGTAAGTACCCTCGCGAGGACTTCAAGACGACAAGCAGGCATGTGGCGACATTGGCACCGGCGAGCGAGGACCAGGTGAGTAGATTTATCTACGGGGAGAAGTCGGCTGGATGGCGTATAGCACCCCCGCAGTCCGTGGTGGTGTATACGGATGCGTATACACACCAACAATTATTATATGTTAATTGGGATTAATAACGATGTTTAGGATGGATATTGATGTGTTGGATTATTTTAGTATCGCGAACCCTAGGGTAGTGTTGCACTACACATACACACATACATACTTGCATACATTCCTATTTTTATGTGCTCATGGGATTCTTTATAGTTTTGTGTTCACATGGGTATGGGACTATGTGTTCACATACGGATTTGAGGGTGATACTTGGGATTTATGATTAGTCGATGAGATTTGATTTGAGGCCGTGAGATCGGTGATATAGCAGGGTTCGTATTTGAGATACGACAAGACGTTGTAGCGGGTCCTTGACGTAGTGTTTCACACGCGTGCATGCATACTTAGGCGCTATCAGTATTGTACTAGACGTAGATCAGTACCCCGATCATGATATTTGATAAAGAGGATACCAGGTGGATAGTATGATGAATGTGATATGAACCCATACCTAGATTTGGGGATGCCGTACGACGGATTTACGTACGAGCTATATTTTGATGATTGATCCGCACTCTTGACTTGGGATGTCTGATTATAGATATGGTATCGGATATGATATTATTGAGGCAGGATCACCGACTAATATATATACAGGTATGTATATGTATCGACTCAGATGTTAGGCGGTTTCCTTACCTGTAGCCCAGTTGGTCAGCTTAGCCCTTAGTTTAGTTTAGTTTAGTTGTTAGATTAGATTCGATTCTTACCTATTTCAAAACTAACGAATCGTGGGTATTTTAAAAGACAGCCCAAGGGATCCTACGGATATTTCAAAAGACGTATCTTTTCATAAAAACACCGTAGCCCCTATTTTCAAAACCCCATGATTCGTGTTATTTCAAAAGGCACCTTTTGTAGGACTTATATTAGGTTAATGCAGATTAGTTATAGTTGCGTCTAGTATTCAGCTCCCGCTCATTATTGTTGTTCGCTCCGCATCACATGCTTATATTATGATTTATATTCTACTGTTGCTATCTTGTGGTTAGGACACCAGCACCATTACCGATGATGCGTATGTTCCACGTACACTTACTTGCCGGCTCACACACATCTTCATCGGTAATTTCCATGTCACGTACACCTTAGAAATATTATTGCTTGACATAGCCTGTTAGCTAATAATTTAGACATGATATTAGTGTACTTGCCTTATATGTTAGTTTAGAAATTGTAGTTATTACCTGTTACTTCATGCATACCGATATTCATTGTTATGCCACATTCATGGATTCTCATGCATATATTCACTTTTTACGTGCTATTGAGGTTTTGGATTCGGATTCCATGAGATTATCTGGATTTGGGGAAAACCGCAAAACATATACAAACTTCTTCTTTCTTTTTTTAAATAAAAAGTGCGGTTTTTTCCCATGATGTATGAGTCGTCCACCATGAGTTTGCTGATGGATTTCGAGACCCGATTCGAGGAGACGAATGAACCGTTTCGGGTACATGGTGGACCCGGTAAAGTACCCCGGGGAAAGAAGCGCGTGATGTTGACGATGTGAGCCTGGCAGGGGAGCACTACCTACAGGTGATTTTACCCGACGCGTCGGATATCCGGAGGATACCGTCGTGGTCTTGAGATGGATGGTAGGGGCCGGTCTGGACTGACGGCGCCCTAGATATTGTGATTGAGACATTGAGATTTCGAGATATTGAGGTACAGAGACTGTGATACAGAGATATCGAGATATTGGGATTACGTTTTGTGCCGATGCTAGGCACTGTTTTTTGCTGATTTCATTATGATACCTCATTTTTAAAATACAAAGGAAATCTCACTAAATTATGAAAACGGTTCTTCATTTACATGTATTCTGTTTTCATGCATTCATACCTCATTCATATGATATATTGCTACTTGAGGCACTGACACGGGCACATGAGATTACACTCGGGTTAGATATTTACCCTAGCCTTGTTATAGGCTACGTGTTATTCATATATTTGAGGATATATTATGATCATTGACCTAGGTTGTGTTATTTATACGATTTCTGTGCGTAGATGTTTTTCTATTCACGAGTTGGCAACTCACCCTCGTTGTGCCCCAGTTTCTTGCAGGTTGCCGTACAGGTTTCATCACGGCTTTGCGGGCATAGTTTCCTTCGGGTGATTTGCTAGTAGGTGGGTTTACTTGTATCGTACCCCCATTATATAACTTGTATATTATTTTTCTGTTGTATCTAGAAGTTCCATCAACCAAACATGTGTTATTTTTGAGATAGAGACCAGTGATGTTATTCTTTCGACCTTAGAGTCGTGCGTTATATTTCTGCAGATTTCTTGTGGTTTTGAGTTTCCTTTTGAGTTTTGATCCACGCCGTTGGCGTTGTATATTATATTGCTTGTGTGGTTGTGACCGTCGATTGACGAAGAGCTAGCTCCCGCTTAGGGATGCCTTTTTATTGATTTCGTATACTATTCATGTTGTATCCCGTTTGGGAGCCAGTATTTACAAAGGAGACTCTGCCGAAATTTTCAGGAACTACTTGATGTTTTTTTTTAAAACCGCATAATTCGGCTTATGCTATTAAAACTACTTGATTTTAAATTGGTTTTCCTTCACTCTACTACTTTTCTTGGTTTGGATTTCTGGGTTTTCGGCTTACTTAGATTACGTACGCCTCGAGACGTTTCGTAGTTTAAGTGCCGGTCATTTTCCGTACTTTCGGGACGTGACAATATCTTTATTATGTGTTGTTATGATTATTGATGATAATAATGGAATTATTGATGATAAGGATTTATTGGTTTAGTATAGTGTGAACCCTAGAGTAGCGGTTGCACTCACACATACACGCACACATATACTTGCATACATTCTTTCATTTATCTGTGCGCATATGGAGGTGTGTATATCTACACATGGGTATGGGACTATGTGTTCATATACGGGATTGAGATGAGTCGATGAGGTTTGATTGAGGGCGTGAGATTTGGCGATATGATGGTAGTGATACCTGTTATGTGATGAGATAATGTGATATTGACTCAGATTTAGGTGGTTTTCATACCCCTCCCGATTGACTTGATTGTTGGGTTCGTAGTTTGCATAGTAGGCGTTAGACTAGACCCGAGTCATACTTATTTCAAAACTAACAAACCGGGGATATTTTAAAGATAGGCAAAAGGGATTCTACGGATATTTTCAAACGACACATCTTTTCTTAAAACACCGTAGCCCCTATTTTACCAAAAACGCTGATTCGTCCTTTTTCAAAAGGCAAGGCTGCATGAAATATTTATTGAGACAGGTTCTTTACTATTGCGCTTATTATTCGATTCGGCATATTCATGCCATTTGTATTGCATTGCTTGTGTTCATTGATATATTACAGTCATGCTGCTAGGACACCAGCACCATTATCGATGATGCGTATGTTCCATGTACACTTTTTGCCGGCTCACACACTTCATCATCGATAATTGCCATGTCACTACACTGTAGTACTGTTGCACTCAGGATATGATTCTTGCATGACAGACTGATGTGCTTACATTCTTTTACATGCCACATACATCATGCTTTCTGATTATACGCATTGAGATATGTTGTTTCCATGATATTTCTGGTTTTGGGAACCGTGGGTATTTCAAAAGGGAACATGTAACTGTTTTAAAACCCAGTTACCCTTGATATGATATTTCAGTGCGTCCACCATGTGTTTTCTCGGTGCTGAGAGAGACATGTGAAACCCGATTCGAGGAGGCGGATGAGGCCGATTGCGGGTACATGGTGGACCCGGTATGGTTCCCCAGGGCAAGAAATGTTTTTCGTGGAGTAGACGATGAGCCTAGCAGGGTGGCGAGTACCTACCGGTGATTGGTTGGACCTGGCGGTTATCCGGAGGATTCTGACCAGAGTCGATAGATGGATATGGGCGTACTGCTGGGGCCGAGGGCCGATTCCGCAGACGGAGCCCGTGGGCTGATCCGGACTGACGGAGCCCGATATATGAGGATTTACGTGCCGATGCTGGGCACAGTTTTCATGATGTTTTCGAGTGTCGATGCTGGGCACTCCGGTTCCATGATTTTGACGTGTCGCGAGGGACACAGGTGGTTTATATCCTCATATTTCCATGCATATGCTGATGATATTTACATGCGTGATGGTTGTTGTCATTGGGTGACGAGTGGACGGGATCCACGTACATGCAGATTGATTTCATTAATTATACCTCACATTTTATGACATGTCCTTACCTGAGGCACTGACACGGGTATTTGGCACTACTCATGTATAGAGATAACATTGCCAGTTTAGCATGCTTCAGACTTATTCATATTGAGGTTTATTTATATCTGATCGTATTGACCTAGGATGGGTCATGCATTCGATCTCTGCTTGTAGATATTTTCTATTCACGAGTTGGCAACTCACCCCCGTTGTGCCACAGTCCTTGCAGGTTTTTGCCGTACAGATTCCATAGCGGCATTTCTGGCACACTGCTTCCATATGGGTGACTTGCGTTGGTAGGTGGGTTCTTTTGTATCAGAACCGCCATTGTTCATGTATTATTCATTGTATCTAGACATTCCATCAACCAAAAATTGTATATTGTTTCAAACTTAGAAAACAGTGTTGTATTATTTCGACCTTAGAGTCGCGCTTGTAGTATTACGGTTTTCTGGCTGTTTTGAGTTGTTTTTTTTGTGTTTTGATCCTCGCCCTTTGGCGTTGTATATTATTATTGCTTTCACGGTTGTGACCGTCGATTGACGAAGTGCTAGCTCCCGCTGGGGGATGCCTTTTATCATTTCATATATATTATTCTTGTTGTACCCCGTTCGGGGCCAGTTTTTACAAAGGAAACTTTGCCGAAATTTTCAGGAAAGGTTACACATTTTAAAAATGCATATTCGGTTTAGTTATTTAAAAACTTTGATTTTTGAAACATGATTTCTTTACTTCTTAAAATCCGTTTTCCTTATTTACTCTTTAAATGGTTTTAGATTTCTGGGCTTTTGGCTTACTAGGATTAGATGGGGTCCTATAGACTTCATATGGTTCAAGGGCCAGTCACGTGCTCTTTCGGGTCGTGACAAAGTTGGTATCAGAGCGCTAGGTTGACCTTGGTTCGAGTCTAAGTTTGACTATGTGGAGCCTAGGGCGTTATCTATATACGGAACTTAGGCTTGACCATACGGAACTTAGACTTAGTCAAGAGGGTATTATACCCGAACTTTCGTCGCATAGGATGACCCTTGGTTGATGGAGCAGGTAGCTTGAGTAGAGGGACGTACCGTACGTATGTTCCGCGGCATACTTACGACACGCCACTCCTCTTAAGAAACCTTAGGATGTACATTTCCTTGCACAGTATTATATTCATTCCTATGATCTATCCTCATCGATACTGGTTATGGTTTTGCTGCCACGATTGCATGGGCAGAGTGAGCTACAGCTTGAGTTGCGTCAGCATGAGCTCGTCATGGACGAGGACTGACCAGGGCATGATTCCTGAGACATACGATTGCATATTGAAGCGACGTCTTATTGTGTTTTTGCGCCATGAGCGTTGGATTGATCGCTTTTAGGAGATTTCTAGGGCGTACCGATCGGTACCGGAGGATTGAGCCACTGATAGAGGACAGCCAGGATGTGATGACCATTGATATGTCACTTATTCATGATGATTGAGGCGTTGTTCAGCGTACGGACGGATGAGCCAGTTGTTGCTGCGAATGATGAGATATCGCCCAGATGATTGGAGCTACTGCAGCATGAGAATATACTTCGAGATATGATGGTGAGTCGCTAGTCATCGAAGATGAATGACTAGGACATGTGGTTCGTTCGCTTATCCCGATGCGGGGTCACCAGATAGATTGATTCCAGCTAGAGGCGACTTCACGCAGATTCGTTGAGAGGCGATTGAGACGATCGAATGTCAGGAACCCATTTTCCAAGTTTAAAGTATTTGGAAAGACATGCAAGCGATTCTATGGACCCTCTAGAAGAATGAAACCCTAACTCAACATAATGACCGTGTGAAAGCCTTTGAACCTTAGGGTTTGCGGCAGTTCCGCAGCGCCATTAGTGAGGCTTGGGTTTGCCCTTCTACAGCTGGACCACCGATGCTGTGGTATGTACTCGATACTATTAAACTGTACCCAAGATGTTGAGATCTTGGGGGATTATGAGGTTTTGACGAGTCGATCGGACGATTCGACATCATTTGGATATCATGTGATGGGACACTGCTTGGGAGACTCCAGATACGAGCACAGCCGTTGGAGCGCAGTCTGTGTAGCCACGATGAGATGAGTCCGGATTAGTCGATATTGAAGCAGAGTGGAGTAAAGAGTTCGCATGAGATTTCGACGAGATGACGTTCCACTCCACTGACATCAGAAATGCGATATGCATGCTGAGGACGTGTTCGACTAGATATCTCCTACTGAGTGATGAAGATACCGAGTTCGTGATTTCGAGTCCGTGTGAGGGACTTCGGATGGAACGTAGCCGAGGGCATTGCAGTGCGCGGATAGAGATGCGATGTCGAAATGGACGATGATACAGACAAGCGGGATAAGAAGTTCGTGTGAGATGCCGACAAGCTGTTATTACACCCCGTTAAGATTAAAGGTCGGTTATGCATACAGAGGCTCAGGGATGTGACCAGCTTTCGAGTAGATGTTATACTAAGGACGCGGGTGTCTAGAGAGCGAGAAAAGATTTATGCCATAGTACCAGCCTCCGTACAGTTTGGCTTAGGCGAGATCAGAAGAGACCTTGAACAGGATTCCTTCTAGTACACTGCTGCAATAAGATCTGCACCAGGAGCCGATGTGTGATGTGAATTCATAGGACCAGAGGTCGGCGCCAGAGATGTGCTGCTTTATGAGCGGTCGTGAGGATTGACCGAGAGATGACCAGAAAAGTGCCAGAACGGAATCGTTCCTGTTAGCACACCTGACCGGGCCGATGAGCCGATGGATTGCGAGATTGGTAATCCACAGTGAAGATAAGGAACCAGAGGTAGAGGACGCCAGCCGCGAGCAAGAGGCAAGTAGATATCTTGTGCCGCTAGCATTGGATGTACCGGCACCTTCTCGACTTCGAAGGAATATATACCGACGGCGGTATTTATGATTTGTGATTTTATGATTTGACTATCACGTATCCGTCACTTTGGATTTCGGTATTTTGGGCGATCTATTCGCATGATTTAGTCTTGATGACTGAGTTCCATGATATTTGATTTTGTGCACCATGGTTGCACCTACGGGGTATTTATACCTTGCGCATAATTATTACTCTTGAGGTATTGATTGTGATTTCATGCATATTTTATGCCGGTGATTTGATTTACGCTTCCAGCATAGTTTTCATGTACTTCTAGTGTTTTGATTTGATTTGTGCACGCTGATGCACACGGTTGTGAGATTTTCCATCGCGGTACACCTGATTTTGATTAAGCCGCATTGTATATTGTTTCGTGCCTTGGCTGCACCTGCTTATGACTTCATGGATTTCATACGGTTGATTTGATGTTGTGCATATGCTACGCACACAATTTGATTTTGCACTCGGTACAGCTTATATGTGCTTGTAGTGCATTGATATGTTTTTTGTGCACGCAGTTGCACACGTTTATGATTTCCTTTATACCTGGGTACACTTGGTGTTGCTGCTTACGCATTTGAGTTATTGCTTGATATTTGTGCATGGGATGCACCAGTTCTATACTTCGTGCGTTTGTCGCACCAGTTTTATGTTTCTTGCGTTTATTGCATCAGGTTTATATTTCGTGCCTTTGTTGCACCGGATTTATATTTTTTGCACTACGGTTGCACCTGACTTCGATTTGATGTCATTCGATATGTCGATTTTGACCCTGACATTGATGATTGATTCTTACACTCCGTGCTTTGATTGGACTTATGCATGTTCGGCGTTGCTATTGGATTTTGTGATTCCGTGCATGTTGAGTGCGCAGGGTTTAGATTTTCATTCGTGCACGATGGATGCACCGACTTGGATTTTCGCGCATGTTGGGCACATTTTTTGAGATACGATTTTGGTGCACACCAGATGCACTAAATCGAGATTCTTCATGCATGTCAGATGCACCTGATTTGGCTGTCAGGCACACACGTTGCCTATGACAGATGCTTCGTGCACACCCGTTGCACCTAGATGTTGTTTTGTGCACCTGTATGGCACATATATGGATTTTGATTTCCGTGCGCACCAGACACACAGGGTGGTGTTCTGTGCATTTTTTTTTTGGGATTTATTCCTTTTGGAGCAGTATATTTGTATGATATTTGATATTCGTTTTGTACTGTGCAGGACTAGTCAGAGGTTAGTACCTGGATATATTTTGCATGCATTGATAGTTATCGAAGGGAATTTCAAAAAGCGAGCTATAATCTCAGCATATATACCTACGTGTCCGATATGACACGAAACGTTTTAAAAACAAGGAGACCCTTCCAAATTGTTTTCAAAACGGCGGAACATATATAGTAAACAAAGGATATATACGTATATAGTTATTTTCTTATGAAAAACGTCCGCCACTGTGCAGTGTTACGTGCATCGCACGGCGATTTAAAAAGATTTGGCATGCATTTACATCAGCTATTGGTTTTGTATTGGATTTGACATTTGTGTCTTTACCATGACTCCGATGATTGCGGGATGCTTGGCGGAGTTTTACTTTTGAGTTATCTGCTCAGTACTCATGCGCATGCATTGCGCTATAATGTTTTATGTATTGATGATTTCGGAGCCCCGATGACTTGGAATTTGTATTGAAATATTTTAGTATTTGGGGGTTTAAATTTAAATTCGGGGACCGAATTTCTTTAAGGGGTGTAGATTGTAACGTTTCAAAATAATAAAATATGATTTTTGGGAATTTTTTAAATTTAATATTATTTTAATGAATATTTTAATATTCCGGTATAATTAAATACAAATAAATGGGGGAAAATTTTGGAAAATTCTAAAATAGGGTATTTTATGGAATTATGCCATTTTAAGTTTTTAAGATTAGTTATATGCTAATTTAGTGCTGATCGCGATTAAAAATCGCTAATCGGATTTTTAGCATTTTTGTGCAAAAATGTGCACATATCATTTTCCACACTTATTACACTTGTGTTACATTTCTATTGCCATGGTTGTTCATTTGGGTTCACTATTGGAGGGAGAAGAAAGGGAAAAGAAAAGAATGAAAAAGGTTAGAATGATTATGAGAGAGAGAGAGAGACCAAGTCAACCCTCACTTTATGAACTATACTCCCATCATTTTCCCCTTCTCATTCTCTCTCCTCTCCCTCTATTTGAGCTGCTGCTGCCCCTCTCCCTCTCCCTCCCTCTTCATGAAACCCTAGATCCACAATGAAATCAACCCCAAAACCCCATTCCCACTTCACAAAACTTGCTCCCAAGCTCACTAGCTACACTTTGAACCTAGCAAGATTGGATTTGGAGGACTTTGAGCAACTCAAGAATTTTCTTGAGTTGCCAAAGGAGGTAATTTCTGCACCCTAGTGTAGTATTTCATTTTCCTTGTGCATCAATTCTAGTTTCATGTCGATATGGTGTAATTTGGTGGATTTGTGAAACTTCAAGTTAGGGTTTATGTGAGATCTGAAATTAAAGATGAAATTGAGACTTGTGGTGACCTTAGAACCCCTGGTGTGATGTTATTTTGGATCAAACTAGAGACTTGAAACCAGAATACGGATTTATGAGACGATGTCGGAGAAAAACTGTGAATCTGCGATCGTATTTAGGAATCTGCTATCACCCCGAGACCCTAAAAATAAAACTGAGCTGACAGTGAGTTGCGCAGGCACCATGGAACCACCACACCAAACCCTAGCCCCCAACTCCAAAGTACGGCCGCCAATTAATTCCTTCTTGCCGCAAATTGCAGCCAGAGCAGGAGGGAATTGCCTCGATTTTGGTGCATGGCCCTATTTCCAGTAGTCTTGACCCTGAGTATGTCTAGTTTTGACTGATTCCAGTTAGGGTAAAATCTGTGTTGATTTTCTTGAGTTGGCGTATGATTTATGACTTGTTTTAGCATGGATTTTGGTATTTGGTGATACGTTTCTGTCGGGTGGAGTTTGGACGTCAACGACCAGTGGATATTGAACGTGTTTACATGCGAGACGATAGGTTTTTACCTATACGAGTAGCGTGTGCTATTTTGGTTTCCGATGTGATTTTCATGTGCTTTAGCATGGTGATATACTTGTAGGTACCCTACGTGATGTTGAGGCGAAGAAGAAGAAGATAGCGACATCGGCATCGGCACACGAGAAGCAAGGTGAGTAGATTTATATCTACGGGGAGAAGTCGGGTGGATGGCGTATAGCACCCCCGCAGTCCGTGGTGATGTATACGAATACGTATACACACATATATTTATTATGTGTTGTTATGATTATTGATGATAATAATGGAATTATTGATGATAAGGATGTATTGGTTTAGTATAGTGCGAACCCTAGAGTAGTGGTTGCACTCACACATACACGCACGCATATACTTGCATACATTCTTTCATTTATCTGTGCGCATATGGAGGTGTGTATATCTACACATGGGTATGGGACTATGTGTTCATATACGGGATTGAGATGAGTCGATGAAGTTTGATTGAAGCCGTGAGATTTGGCGATATGACAGAGTTCATATTTGAGATGTGATATGATGGTAGTGATACCTGTTATGTGATGAGATAATGTGATATTGACTCAGATTTAAGTGGTTTTCATACCCCTCCCGATTGACTTGATTGTTGGGTCCGAAGTTTGCATAGTAGGCGTTAGACTAGACCCGAGTCATACCTATTTCAAAACTAACGAACCGGGGATATTTTAAAGATAGGCAAAAGGGATTCTACGGATATTTTCAAATGACACATCTTTTCTTAAAACACGGTAGCCCCTATTTTACCAAAAACCCTGATTCTTCCTTTTTCAAAAGGCAAGGCTGCATGATATATTTATTGAGACAGGTTCTCTACTATTGCGCTGATTATTCGATTCCGCATATTCATGCCATTTGCATTGCATTGCCTGTGTTCATTGATATATTACAGTCATGCTGCTAGGACACCAGCACCATTATCGATGATGCGTATGTTCCACGTACACTGTTTGCCGCCTCACACACTTCTTCATCGATAATTGCCATGTCACTACGCTGTAGTACTGTTGCATTCAGGATATGATTCTTGCATGACAGACTGATGTGCTTACATTCTTTTACATGCCACATACATCATGCTTTCTGATTATACGCATTGAGATATGTTGTTTCCATGATATTTCTGGTTTTGGGAACCGTGGGTGTTTCAAAAGGGAATATGTAACTGTTTTAAAACCCGGTTACCCTTGATATAATATTTCAGTGCGTCCACCATGTGTTTTCTTGGTGCTGAGAGAGACATGTGAAACCCGATTCGAGGAGGCGGATGAGGCCGATTGTGGGTACATGGTGGACCCGGTATGGTTCCCCGGGGCAAGAAATGTTTTTCGTGGAGTAGACGATGAGCCTAGCAGGGTGGAGAGTACCTACCGGTGATTGGTTGGACCTGGCGGTTATCCGGAGGAAACTGACCAGAGTCGATAGATGGATATGGGCATACTGCTGGGGCAGAGGGGCGATTCCGCAGACGGAGCCCGTGGGCTGATCCGGACTGACGGAGCCCGATATATGAGGATTTACGTGCCGATGCTGGGCACAGTTTTCATGATGTTTTCGAGTGTCGATGCTGGGCACTTCGGTTCCATGATTTTGACGTGTCGCGAGGGACACAGGTGGTTTATATCCTCATATTTCCATGCATATGCTGATGATATTTACATGCATGATGGTTATTGTCATTGGGTGACGAGTGGAAGGGATCCACGTACATGCAGATTGATTTCATTGATTATACCTCACATTTTATGACATGTTATTACCTGAGGCACTGACACGGGTATTTGGCACTACTCATGTATAGAGATTACATTGCCAGTTTAGCATGCTTCAGACTTATTCATATTGAGGTTTATTTATATCTGATCGTATTGACCTAGGATGGGTCATGCATTCGATCTTTGCTTGTAGATATTTTCTATTCACGAGTTGGCAACTCACCCCCGTTGTGCCACAGTCCTTGCAGGTTTTTGCCGTACAGATTCCATAGCGGCATTTCTGGCACACTGCTTCCATATGGGTGACTTGCGTTGGTAGGTGGGTTCTTTTTTATCAGAACCGCTATTGTTCATGTATTATTCATTATATCTAGATATTCCATCAACCAAAACTTGTATATTGTTTCAGACTTAGAAAACAGTGTTGTATTATTTCGACTTTAGAGTCGCGCTTGTAGTATTACGGTTTTCTGGCTTTTTTGGGTTTTGATCCTCGCCCTTTGGCGTTGTATATTATTATTGCTTGCATGGTTGTGACCATCGATTGACGAAGAGCTAGCTCCCGCTGGGGGATGCCTTTCATCATTTCATATATATTATTCTTGTTGTACCTCGTTCGGGGCCAGTTTTTACAAAGGAAACTCTGCCGAAATTTTCAGGAAAGGTTACACATTTTAAAAATGCATATTTGGCTTAGTTATTTAAAAACTTTGATTTTCGAAACATGATTTCTTTACTTAAAATCCGTTTTCCTTATTTACTTTTTAAATGGTTTTAGATTTCTGGGCTTTTGGCTTACTTGGATTAGATGGGGTCCTATAGACTTCATATGGTTCAAGGGCCAGTCACGTGCTCTTTCGGGTCGTGACACCAGCTCCATGCAGCTGATCGAATAAGTCATCGATACGAGATAGTGGATACCTATTTCGCACAGTAACTCGAATCAGCTGCCTGTAGTCGATGTACAGTCTCATGTCGCCGTCCTTCTTGGCTTTCATACGAGATACTAGAGCCACAGTAGATTCGTTGGACTGGGTTCCTATTTTGAGAGATTTTCCCGATGTTTTTCCCGATGAATTACCTGGATTGCCGCCAGTGTGTGAGATTGAGTTTTGCATTTATCTGATCCCCGGCACGGGGCCTATTTCTATACCGCCTTACCGGATGGCCCCGGCGGAGCTTAAGGATCAGCTGCAAGAGTTGCTTGATAGGCGACTTGTACATCCGAGTGTTTCGCCTTGGGGAGCTCCTGTCCTGTTCATCAAGAAGAAGGACGGCGGTTTGAGGTTGTGCATTGATTATCCTCAATTGAACCGAGTGATGGTGCGGAATAGGTATCCTTTACCTCACAATAACGATTTTTTTGATCAGCTCCAGGATGCAGGACATTTTTCTATGATTGATTTGAGATCGGGTTATCATCAGTTGCGGGTTCGGAATGATGACATTCCGAAGACTGCTTTTCGTACGCGCTACGGGCTTTATGAGTTTTTGGTGATGTCGTTCGGACTCACCAATGCCCCAGCAGCGTTCATGGATTTGATGAACCGGATTTTCAGGTCGTTACTCAACCAGTTTATTATTATGTTTATTGATGACATTCTGGTTTATTCCAAGAGTCGAGAGGAGCATGAGCAGCACTTAAGGATTGCATTGCAGACATTGAGAGAGCACCAGCTGTTTGCTAAATTCTCGAAGTGTGCCTTCTGGCTTGATAGTGTTGACTTCGTTGGTTATGTGGTTACGGGAGACGGTATTCGTGTGGACCCGAGGAAGGTCGAGGCCGTACAGCTTTGGCCCAGACCTGTATCACTGACAGAGGTCCGTAGCTTTTTGTAGGGTTCCTAGGCACTCTTGTGAAGGTTCATAAGGCATCAAACATGCCCGAATAAAATTTTAGACGTGCCGAAGAACCCAAAGACGGGATCTTTGCGAGATTATTAGGGTTTAACTGTTGGAGATAGTGCCCTCATAGTCAATTATTGGATCACAGGTACGTGATTGCAATGATTGCGGAGGACCTATACCGGTATGACAGTCTTACTCGAGATGATAGTATGCTATCTGGTTTGCCTTTATCAGTCGTGTACATGATCAGGTGACTGATTACATGTTACACTTTGATAGAGCCTTTAGGATCTTGCTTTACCACCAACAGTATGATGGCGATCATATACGTGAGAGTTGGGTGGTTTATACGCATATCCTTAATAGTGGTCCCTAGTCGTGGGAGTTTCGAGACAGGGCATCGATACTCCGGAGTAGACTATTATGTACAGTCGAGACCCCGACGAGGGGCGGTGGCCGGTCTCACAAGCCACTGGTGTCAGTTGGATCACCTAAGATGTATACAGGTGCTCATTGGGTTATGAGTACACCGGACAGGACTCGCCGGGAATCTGCTAGTTAGTATTATATCTACCGTCAGATAGCAGTTCCCTGGTGACATGTGTACAGGTTAGTTCATCGACCTGAGGTCGTCATTTGTTTCGTGTGAGTTCCCACTGTGCTTTGATTTCTACCCTACCACGGCTCAAAGGAGTCGTGCAAACCGATAGCTTTTGGGTACAGTCCCGAGCCATATGGAGGTACGTGAGCGGATCGGCAGGGGATTCGTCTCTCCCGGTATTGGGGGCGAGGTCGTGCTGTGTCTAGGAGAGCCATTACACAAAGTCCATGGCCATGGCAGGAGATTTACTGGTAGGTACTCCAGTAGTATCTCAGGGTGTTATTGGGCTTCACTCCGATACGACTTATACTGCTATTGGGGGTCTGACGTTACTAGCCCCCTAGGCAGATATGTGATACTCATAGAAGAATGGACCGGACTGTATATACATTGTCACTGTTAGGCTCAGTAGGGTTTTCCGGATGAGTGCGCTCATCGGCATCCCTTGAGGTCAGTCCATGGGCAGCCGTTACGCATTGCTAGTGCCGCTGACGGTTTGTGGTTAAACCCACTGCCAGGGTACTGACGAGTCATTAGAGTCCCCCACAGACAGTTTCCCAAGTTCGGGCGAAACGTTGTAGAGGCCGTATGGTTTTATGGCAGGGTTCGGAAAATGCACGTGCATTTACGCACGTGTTATTTTTCGGGCAGATAATACTGGTCGGCTTTGGTTTAAGCCGGATCCGAGTATTGTATTGAGTAGGTATAATATCTTTGTCTCAGTTGCATTTGTATTCAGTCGTAATACAAATGCGGGTGTATTTATACATTTTCGGGGTTGTCCTGAAATTCGTTTCAGGATCACTTTTGGAAATTGCCAGTTTCCAGTTTTCTATCAGCCGTCTTTTAACATTTGGTTAAAGGCGGATTTATCTTTTCTTGAGATGAGGTGAGTCAGTATTCTAGAAGTTTCTGGAAGTGATGACAAGGATGGTGACTAGGTTCATGACTCATCTTTGCATTTATTAAATGGTGACTAGGTTTTAGTGACTCATTGTTTTAATTAATGTCTTTTGTTTTGCTTAAGATCTTTTGTTATGATAAGGATGATTTCTTGTGGTGACCCCCCCTCTCCTACGGTCACCCCCTCTCTATATATGAGGCCGCCCCCCCCTCTCTCTCACTAGTTGTTGTTTTCATTTGTAGAAAAGATATGATAGTATTTGGGGTGCATGGAATTTTACAGTCCATTTCATTCCATCACCCAATTTCCTCGGCAACTTCATTAACCGATCTTCCACGGATTTGGACGAAGTGAGACAAAGTCATCTACTCATTCTCTACATCATTCTTGGTCGTCTCTTTTAGCAAACTTGACGATCGAGTTGCCTCGAGTCAGAGGCGGGAGCCCGTTTAAAGAATCGTCGACGTGGTGCCACCTCGACGAGGATATCGGAGATCGACGAGATCGGAGCAGCCGCAACGGAGCGTGGGATGATGGTTGAAGAACGAAGGACTCGGATCGTTCGGTATAACCTTTCTACACTCTTTACAGTTTGTTAGTTTAGCAATAATGGCAGATCCGGGTTAAAGTATACGATAGCGCCAGTTAAAAGTTTTTTGTTCCGCATTTGGCGTCTGTAGACGGCCGGGGCGCTAGCGTAGACTTACAGTGGTATCAGAGCCTCACCATTTTGCTATGCTAACTTGTGCTAACGCGTTTAAAACATCGATCGAACCGGAAATCAAAAATCTCATTTTTACAATTTGACAGTTTCTGTTGATTTTAAATGGTGTCCTAAAATTTTTCTACACATCTCAGAAAACTGTGCAGGCAATTATTAGAACGACGACAAAATTTGGGCTCGTGACCCCACCAAACCGCCGCGGAAACGCGGTCAAACCAATTGTTTGACCGCGCATCCGAGGCCATGTGGTGAGCTCGTGCTCCCAAATTTTGTCAGTGGGTTCTTCTCTGGAATTTGTGGTTTTTGGTAAATATCGTTTTGGCCCAGATTTTGTTACTGTTCACCAGTAAGTCGTGGGGCCCACTTTTTGATATTTGGTCGATCGAAATTTAAACACGTTAGTTTACAGTGCTTACATTATATCTCCGACCGGGAATGTCATTTGATCGGTAAACCGCGTTTGATTGCTATAGTTCTTTTAGACGGGTTTGCGAACGTGACATTCGCGTTGATGTTCTGTATTGTGCTGTGATGTTGCGGATTTGTCGTGGTGGAGAGCAGTGTGCAATGGTAGTACAGTTTGTGTTTATTTGTACATTTGATATTGCGGGGCGAGCGTCCAACTTGTGGACTGCCGTCACTGCCTGTTGTATAATATTCTTTTGGGGCACGACCAGGTTGCGGTCGATGTACCTATTGTACTATTTTTCATTTCTGTACTAGGTTTTGCCCCGCGACGGAGTGCAAGGATAGCCGGGTTCTGGGGGGCAACGGGTCCGCATCTCATGGCTTTGAGAGGCAGAGGGGTCCCACTCTAGAATTGGCAGATTATTCGCCGCACTCGTAGGGGGTACAGGTTGACCCAAGGAGGGGTGCCCAAGCTTGCCGGATTCCGTGAAGTGCTGGGTGGTCCATTCACTATGCTGTAGGGGGCTGCCTCGCTTCAGGTTTTGGCGGGTAACTTGCCGCACCCATAGGGGTCTAGGTTTCATTGCACAGGCTATCCACACGACAGGGGAACGTCGAGTTTCAGCAGCGGCTCTGTGAAACTCGGGGATCCCAGATTATCTATATTGTTCTGTGATGCTTATTACTTTTCTGTAATGTTGCATACTATCACGCCTGGAGCGATTATTGTATATTGGTTTATATACTATTAGATGTTGTATATGTTTTACACCCGCGCTAGTCCAGTCCCCGCTCTGTCGTTAGTTAAGTAACCTAACGGGTGATGACGGGACCCAGTGACGAATGCGGATGGCATATACGTACATTTTATTTTCGTTCTTTTCTGGTGTGATTAAATGATGGGACTGCGTTGATTCTGATCAATGCAAAGTTAAACAAACCTGTTTACAGTTGTTGGAACAAATTTAAAAAGTGTTATTGCAAAGACGTTTTCTTTTGTTATGCATAGCGGTATTCAGTGGAATATCCTGCACCTCATTCGACGGGGCAAGGGCTGATATCCCTTCACCGGGACTGACCCCTTGGGCAGAAGTTTGCGTCAGAGTAATAACTTCACTATAGTCGATTACAAGTTGCTTTGCATAGCGGTATTCAGTGGAATATCCTGCACCTCATTCCAGGAGGAAAGAGCCGAGACCCCTTTACCGGGAATGACCTCTTTAGCAAAAGGTTTTCGCCACTATATTTTAAAAAAGCTATCAGGTTCCTTCAGCGATATCAAGTTCACTACGTTAAAGGTTTTTCGCCAAAAACCAGCCGTAGCCCTCCGTCACTTCTTTTGGGTATTCAGTAGTATTCAAGCTATGTATTTTGACCTAACGCCAAGGCATAGTGTTTGGTAGCTGCTGGGTATTCAATTGTTGCATAGATAGATGAGTTGGTTTGGGACAGCCGTTCTGCCATTTGGACCGAACGCCAAGGGCATGTGCGGGTGGGTTCAAATTAACAAGATAGTGATGGGTAGAACTTGGCATGTGACTTATGACATTTTGACCTAACGCCAAGGTTATAAGAGCATGGGGCAAAAACTATATCGGGAGTTTCTAAAGAAACTGAAACTTGCCAAGTATGCGCATACCTTCTGGAGTATGAGTAACGTGGATGCATTCCATCACGTTATCATGCGATGAGAGTTGGATCCCGATTCCCACTGTTGAGTTGGTTTACTCTTCGGGTATCCCGATTGATTCTTCTTTAGGTTTGGAGGAGAATTTGACAGGACAGTGGGAGGTTTCCGGATTAGATAAAATGATGAC
Source organism: Agapanthus africanus (assembly GCA_030015575.1). Taxonomy (NCBI): domain Eukaryota; kingdom Viridiplantae; phylum Streptophyta; class Magnoliopsida; order Asparagales; family Amaryllidaceae; genus Agapanthus; species Agapanthus africanus. The sequence goes on from JASDDO010000010.1 coordinate 232,806,307, forward strand.
CATTCTGATCTAGGTTAGAGTGCACGCAGAGTGTTTCTTTTCTCTCTCTCTGGCAGCGACCTTTGACCGACCCTAGACTATGACTCAGTGACCAGGTTGACCGAACCTTCTTAAAATACTGGCTTTTGGATTGCCTATGTTGCATAAGTCATTGCCACTCCTTCTTCTACCCTTTGCATTTCTCAGAACACCCGTATTACTACGGATATCCACTTCCATTGGATAGATCCATCGTATGGTTATATACGAACTTGAAGGGACTTCTTCGAGGATGGATCCAGGTTCAGGAGAAATAGAATTGGTTTATTCAGTTGTCTTTTATTATCACCTTCTCTCAGGTTGCGAGAGCTCCTTGGTTTAGGAGAGTACACCTATTACGCTTATTGGATAGTCTTATTCCAAACCATAGGCTGGTGCCGAAAGGTAGGGAATGAAGAAAACCAATTAGCCTAAGTGGGGTGTGCAGAAGGTAATATGTAAAGACAAAATAAAGGGATTAGAAAGAGGGCAAAGTAAATTGCGACTGATATCATTCACGACCAAACCGCGTACTTCATCGCCACTCCTAATTCACCTTTAAAGGAATAAGGTATTATTCAGTTGTCTTTTATCATCACCTTCTCTCAGTTGCGAGTACTCCTTGGTTTAGGAGGGTACACCTATTATGCTTACAGGATAGTCTTCTTCCAAACCATAGGCTGGTGCCGAACGGTAGGGAAAGAAGAAAACCAGTTAGCCTAACGATGGTGTACAGAAGGTAACGACTAAAGACAAATAAAGGGATTTGGAGAGACGGCAATAAAATATACGGTTGAAGTCATGAATTGGATTATGGAAAAGGCATTGCTATGAATACCAGGATACCCCTACGAAACATTTTCATGTTTCAGTGCATTGTTAAAAGAAAAACTGTTTTCCCGATTAGACACTTACTCCAAGGGTATGTATTTACCAGGTTTCATTCTTATATCTGTATGGTTTTACAGATGATGATTGGGAGTAAGATATTGGGAATTAGGTGATCATCCTCATTATATCGGAATTCGTTGAAATTGGTGATATTTGAGGAAATCGCCAGGGTACAGTTTTCCACCGACAACGCACAAGTTTTGAGTTGTTCAACTCAGCGGACTTATACAGAGGATTGTATGTTGTCCAGTGTCCATCAGGACAAAGGGGTAGGTCCTCGTACTATGTTCTGTTTACTTATAACTTCTCTAGTATTTAGACATGTGTTTCGTAGAAATACAAGGTCTAAGTTTTGAGAAGTTGTGGGTATAAGAATAAAGTAGAGAACCAGGTATCACAAGTATCGGGATTCTTCAAAGAGATCGAAGATGTAGATTCTTGTGATTGGTATTCAGATGATAGTGATGGTTTTGAGAAACGTGTTTCTCTTTCAGGTTGCTCATAATTGGATGGATTCCTAAGTTGAGTAATGCTGATTAGCCTCTTTCCATTAAGTTGATATGCACTGGAGACAGCTGCATGATTTGAATATGGTTCCAATTAAATAGTGCCAAAGTTTCTATATTGGATATAGAATCGTTCGTTCCTTAAAAGATATTAAGGTACGGGGAGTTGTCCAGCTTATGCTTAAAACCAGACTCTGGATAACTCAGGGCACGTTTCTGTAATGGCTGTTTGTGGGTTGACCCTGGCTATGACGAGGGTTGATATTCTACCATTTGGAAGATCAATAGTGATATTGTTCTTGACTCGCTACAGTTTTAGTAAAAATGGATCTTTTTCAGAAAACAGTAGTGGGAGTATGGTAGAACTGGAAGTGATTCCAGAACCGCGAACGATTACGGAAAATTTAATAGGACCTAAACATTCAATCAGGTTTGACATTCCAATAGCCACTCCACAGATTTGGTGGGTAACCTCAGACACCCGAGAGGTACTTCGGTAGGCTCAAGGACGGTGACAGGGAGGTTCTTATCTACCCAGACTTGACACTACTGTTGTTCCAGGATATGAGACCAAGTAGGAGGGTTGTCGTAGTCAGTGGGAGCAGCGGAAGCATAGTTGGCAAGATGCTTATATCTATTTATAGACTTGAGCAGTTATAGCGGAGATAGATCATCTAATTTTGATGTGACAGTCATTGGTTTGACTTCAATCAGAATAAGGGATGGATCAGTTAAGAAGGTAGTAGGGTGTGATGTCATGGTATCTGGATGACATACACAGAGCAGGAAGTAAAATTCCTATACTACGATCTGTTGTACTTTGGTCGTCACACAGTTGTTTCTCCAGACAGGATATGGATATAATATTTGACATTCTGGTTTCTAGATCTATGGTTTTAGATCTGGATTTGGGTAGTTTCCCAATGTGGGTACTTTGACAGATATTCTAATGGTTTTTGGAATAGATGACTCCTAGCATGGTGGTGTACCTGCAGGTGATGGAGTCACCCTCTCTAAAGGTGTCTTACAGACTAAAGGGGAGAGGGATGTGCATGATTGGCAGATCACTTGTTTAGGCAATTGAGTCAATCATGAGATGTCAAGTACCACACCAAATGTTGTTTTTGCACTTGATGCGATAAGTTTGTATTAATCCAATCCTGGAGAAACATAAGGAAGCAGTTTTAGAACATAAGTACATGTTCTACGGATTTGATGACGGCAGCCTCCTTCGGGAGACGATTATCATTCCAGGCTTCAAAGGTGACATGGTTGACAGAGTGATTGTCAGAGTTATAGTTTTTCCCTCTGACGAAGAGGGACAGTATTATGGACAAGTGGTTCAAGAGGATACTGTGGGTGGCGTGGTGCCGGATACTGATTAGGTTCAGTGATCGATACAGTCTAAGAAGTTTGGATTTGGAGTTCATTTATGAACAAGGTCCCATCAGATATCCAGACATATTCTAAGACATGTATTACTCGATTCGGGAGATGGCTTTCTCCGCGAACTTGAGATTTAGAGAGATATAGAAAGAAACTTCTAGGCGGATCCACTCACTAAGGCTATTTCTCGAACACAATAGTTTTACAAACGGGCTTTGTGAAACTGATTAGTAGAGGAGTTGGATGTTCGGTTTCACACGGGCTGTGAGTAGTCGACATCGCAATAATTAGCCTTGAGTGCAAGTGGGAGATTGTTGGAGATAGTGCCCTCATAGTCAATTATTGGATCACAGGTACGTGATTGCAATGATTACGGAGGACATATACCGGTATGACAGTCTTACTAGAGATGATAGTATGCTATCTGGTTTGCCTTTATCAGTCGTGTACATGATCAGGTGACTGATTACATGTTACACTTTGATAGAGCCCTTAGGATCTTGCTTTACCACCAACAGTATGATGGCGATCATATACGTGAGAGTTGGGTGGTTTATACGCATATCCTTAATTGTGGTCCCTAGTCGTGGGAGTTTCGAGACAGGGCATCGATACTCCGGAGTAGACTAGTGTGTATAGTCGAGACCCCGACGAGGGGCGGTGGCCGGTCTCACAAGCCACTGGTGTCAGTTGGATCACCTAAGATGTATACAGGTGCTCATTGGGTTATGAGTACACCGGACAGGACTCGCCGGGAATCTGCTAGTTAGTATTATATCTACCGTCAGATAGCAGTTCCCTGGTGACATGTGTACAGGTTAGTTCATCGACCTGAGGTCGTCATTTGTCTCGTGTGAGTTCCCACTGTGCTTTGATTTCTACCCTACCACGGCTCAAAGGAGTCGTGCAAACAGGTAGCTTTTGGGTACAGTCCCGAGCCATATGGAGGCACGTGAGCGGATCGGCAGGGGATTCGTCTCTCCCGGTATTGGGGGCGAGGTCGTGCTGTGTCTAGGAGAGCCATTACACAAAGTCCATGGCCATGGCAGGAGATTTACTGGTAGGTACTCCAGTAGTATCTCAGGGTGTTATTGGGCTTCACTTCGACACGACTTATACTGCTATTGGGGGTCAGACGTTACTATCCCCCTAGGCAGATATGCGATACTCATAGACGAACGGACCGGACTGTATAAACATTGCCACTGTTAGGCTCAGTAGGGTTTTCCGGATGAGTGCGCTCATCGGCATCCCTTGAGGTCAGTCCATGGGCAGCCGTTACGCATTGCTAGTGCCGCTGACGGTTTGTGGTTAAACCCACTGCTAGGGTACTGACGAGTCATTAGAGTCCCCCACAGACAGTTTCCCAAGTTCGGGCGAAACGTTGTAGAGGCCGTATGGTTTTATGGCAGGGTTCGGAAAATGCACGTGCGTTTACACACGTGTTATTTTTCGGGTAGATAATACTGGTCGGCTTTGGTTTAAGCCGGATCCGAGTATTGTATTGAGTAGGTATAATATCTTTGTCTCAGTTGCATTTGTATTCAGTCGTAATACAAATGCGGGTGTATTTATACAGTTTCGGGGTTGTCCTGAAATTCGTTTCAGGATCACTTTTGGAAGTTGCCAGTTTCCAGTTTTCTATCAGCCGTTTTTTAACATTTGGTTAAAGGCGGATTTATCTTTTCTTGAGATGAGGTGAGTCAGTATTCTAGAAGTTTCTGGAAGTGATGACAAGGATGGTGACTAGGTTCATGACTCATCTTTGCATTTATTAAATGGTGACTACGTTTTAGTGACTCATTGTTTTAATTAATGTCTTTTGTTTTGCTTAAGATCTTTTGTTATGATAAGGATGATTTCTTGTGGTCACCCCCCCTCTCCTACGGTCACCCCCTCTCCATATATGAGGCCGGCCCCCCCTCTCTCTCTCTCACTAGTTGTTGTTTTCATTTGTAGAAAAGATATGATAGTATTTGGGGTGCATGGAATTTTACAGTCCATTTCATTCCATCACCCAATTTCCTCGGCAACTTCATTAACCGATCGTCCACGGATTTGGACGAAGTGAGACAAAATCATTTACTCATTCTCTACATCATTCTTGGTCGTCTCTTTTAGCAAACTTGACGATCGAGTTGCCTCGAGTCAGAGGCGGGAGCCCGTTTAAAGAATCGTCGACGTGGTGCCACCTCGACGAGGATATCGGAGATCGACGAGATCGGAGCAGCCGCAACGGAGCGTGGGATGATGGTTGAAGAACGAAGGACTCGGATCGTTCGGTATAACCTTTCTACACTCTTTACAGTTTGTTAGTTTAGCAATAATAGCATATCCGGGTTAAAGTATACGATAGAGCCAGTTAAAAGTTTTTTGTTCCGCATTTGGCGTCTGTAGACGGCCGGGGCGCTAGCGTAGACTTACATTAACATGCAAGTAAACATCTTTACCACTAAGTGTAAGGGATTACAACCTTTGTAGTCCGCTCCTTCGCTTCATAAGCTCCGAGTAGAAGTCCCTTCGCCACGATCCACGATCTCCCAGACTCAAGAGAGGCTCCACGACTCGAACGATCCATGCTAGCTTGTAGTGTTCCATTTCTCCGATGATCTACGTCGAAGTTGCTATAACTCAAGCTCTCTCACTCTAATGTGGTGAACACCCTAATCTAATGGGCTAGATTAGATGAGGGTGATGGAGTAGTATTTATGCTATCTTTTTAAATCAATTTCTCACAAGAAATCATCACAAAATGAATAACTAGTGAGCTTTCTCAAAGCTCAAGATAGAAGAAGATGATGGAAAAAGAGTTAATCCTTTTGTGATGAATAATAGAAAAGAATATATGATTGATCATGGAACCACGGTCAAGGATGACAAGGTTAACCATTGTAGAGAATAAACTAGGACTAGGGTTTGGTTAGGTTAAAGAATGAGTCATGGATAAATATCAACCATAATATCTTCTTCATGACAAAAGGAAAGCTTCTAGATGGTGCAAGAAGGAGCAAACCCTAATCAAACCCTAATCTCCACTAAACATGTTCTATTATTAATCATATCATGTCACAATAATATATATCACATATATATTATATATTTGCAACAAAAGAAAATAATACAATGAACATATATCGCATATATATCATTGTATTATCCGGTGAGAAAATGAAATAATAAAGCGAGCCAATATTAGATAATGTAATACAATATATAATATATGTTATTATACATTAAATCATCGAATCAACACTTGATCCGACAATCCGGCTATATCGAATATAACCGACTAATATATCATGTACCGATTCATCAAATCAACACTTGATCCGATGACCCGGTTCATATCAAAATATCGCGAGAATATAATACGGTATCTCATATCGCATTATCCTCGATCCTGCACATATCACATATGTGCCTCTACTCCGTTTTGCCTGAGCCAAGAAACCTCTGTGTAGGACTCTAAAGAATCGTCAATACGCCGGCAGCAGGTGATGATCATATCAAACACCAACAAGCTGCAAGCGGGCAGATAAACGTAACAGCCACCTAGGTATTGAGCGATCAGAAGATCAACAAGCTTGCCTGTACGTTCTCCTCTGAATCCAATCAGTAACACTCCAATACAGTCCGGTCTCTTCGTCTGATATGTCGCATATCAAGTCTACGGGTGGTATACGTCAGACCCCAGTAACTGATAAGTCGTGTCGATGTGAGGCACATAACGGGTCAAGAAACTACCAGTAACACTTACCAGTAAATCTCTATATCAGCCCTGGCCAGGGACTTCCAGTTATAGCCAATCGAACACAACACAACATCAACTACCTATACCGGGAGAGACGAATCCCCTCTATCGCTCATTGCCTCCATGTGATTCGGGACTGCACCCAAAAGCCACCGTTTTGCACACCCTCTTGGACGTGGTAAGGTGGAAATCAAAGCACAGTGGGAATCATACATGACTCTATGACGATCTTGGGTCTACAGACTACCCTGTACCAGTGTCACCGGAGAACTGCCATCTGACGTATGGTATATCACCATCTAGGAGTTCTCGGCGAGTTCGTCCAGTGTACCCAGTCTCCACTGAGCACCCGTACACCAATCTTGATTTCAGACACCGATGGATATGGGATCATCCATCGCCCATCATATGGGTCAAGATGCGTATACGCTAGTCTACTCTGGTGTATCGATGCCCTGTCTTGATATACCCTCGACTAGGAACAGTTATAGGATGTACTCATCGACTACCATGGCCCCACTAGTATGATCTCATCATATTCCTAGTAGTCGAGTACAGATCCTAAGGGCATTATCAACATGTAAGAGAAAGACAGTAAACCAATACAAGTCAACATGTTAAGACAAAGTGAAACCAAATAGCATACTATCATGACGAGCAAGAAAGTCCTCTCTATATATATCTAAGCATCCATCATAATATACATCATATGTACAACAAAGGCCTCTAGGGCATATACATAACTAACAATCTCCCACTTGAACTAAGGCCAGCTGCTGTAGTATCTTATACCTAGCATCCCGAATAATCTCTCAAACTGTATCTGGGGAATGGCCTTCATGAGTGGATCCGCAGTGTTGTCCTTCGTATCTACTCTCCTGACCTCGATCTCCCGGCGATCAACTATCTCCCTGATCAGGTGATACCGCCTCAGAATATGTCTGGACTTCTGATAGGACCTGGGTTCCTTGGCCAAAGCCACAACTCCATTGTTATCGCAATACAGAGGTATTGGATGCTCAATGGATGGAACCACACCAAGTTCACTAATGAACTTCTTTATCCAGATAGCCTATTTGGCAGCATCGTTGGCAGCGATGTATTCAGCCTCCATCGTTGAGTCTGCAATGGTATCCTGTTTGGAACTCTTCCAACATACCGTCCCTCCATTGAGGGTAAAGACAAATCCCGAGTGCGACTTAGAGTCGTCCTTATCACTTTGGAAGCTTGAATCGGTAAAGGACTCTACCCGGAGTTCTCCGTTACCATACACCAAGAACATCTCTTTAGTCCTTCGTAAGTACTTGAGAATGTTCTTCACAGCTGTCCAGTGACTCTCTCTAGGATCTGCTTGATACCGACTCACTACACTTAGTGAGTATGCTACATCGGGTCTGGTACATAGCATCGCATACATGATAGAGCCTACTGCCGAAGCATAGGGTATCCCTTGCATGCGAGCTCTCTCCAAATCAGTTTTGGGAGACATCTCTTTGGAGAGAGTGAGTCCAGAGATCGTGGGTTGGTTCCCACGCTTAGATTCTTCCATACTAAACCTCTTTAGTATGGTGTCAATGTACCTGGATTGGTACAATCCCAGTATCCGTTTAGATCTATCTCTATAGATCATGATTCCCAATATGCAGGAGGCATCACCTAGATCTTTCATTGAGAATCTTTATGATAAGAAGAGCTTGACTGATTGCAGCATAGGAATATCATTTTCTATCAAGAGTATGTCATCCACGTACAATACGAGGAAGACAACCTTACTCTCTGCTACCTTCTTATAGATACAAGGTTCATCTATATTTTTGACTACAACATCAAAACAGATGTTCCAACTCCGCGATGCTTGCTTTAACCCATAAATGGATTTAAGCAGCTTGCACACCTTTCCGCTGCTCCCACTATCTATGAAGCCCTCTGGCTGAGTCATGTACACGCACTCTTCTAAATCACCGTTTAGAAAGGCGGTCTTAACATCCATTTGCCAGATTTCGTAGTCATGGTATGCAACAATGGCAAGTAAGATCCGGATGGACTTAAGCATAGCCACTGGTGAAAAGGTTTCGTCATAATCCGCACCTGGTCTTTGACGAAAACCCTTTGCAACAAGTCTGGCTTTGAAAGTCTCAAATTTTCCATCTACACCAAATTTCTTTTTAAAGATCCACTTGCTCCCAATGGGTTTTACCCCTTCAGGAGCATTTTCTAAAGTCCATACTTTGTTGGTGTTCATGGATTCCATCTCAGATCGCATTGCATCCAGCCATTTCACAGAGTCGCCACTCGTGATGGCCTGCTCGAAACTAGTCGGGTCATCATCTTCCATGATGCAATCCTCGCTTCCACCATCAATGAGAAAACCGTAGTATCTCTCAGGTGGATGAGAAACCCTGCTAAATCGGCGGAGAGGCTGGGGTTCATCGGGTACTACTGAATCCTCTGGTTCTACCAAGTTTTCTGTTATAGTTTGTGTCGCTGGAACCTCTTCCAGTTCTACCTCCTCGCCATAAATTTCTTTTTCAAGAAATTCCTTTTCTAAAAAGGTGGCATGTCGAGAAACAAATATCTTTTGTTCCTCAGTGTGGTAGAAGATATACCCTTGTAAGTTCTTGGGATATCCTACAAACTTACATAGGACAGACCTTGCCTCGAGTTTGTCCGGATTTAGCCTTTTGACATAGGCCGGACAACCCCATATCTTAACATACTTAAGAGATGGTCTCTTCCCTTTCCATATCTCATATGGAGTTGTAGGCACTGATTTGGTAGGAACCATATTCAATAGTTGTATGTATGTCTCAAGCGCATACCCCCAGAAGGAAATAGGCAACTCAGCCTCGCTCATCATAGAGCGCACCATATCCAATAGGGTGCGATTACTACGTTCCGATACACCGTTGTGCTGTGGTGTATAAGGAGGAGTAAGCTGAGAGAGAATCCCATTCTCTTTTAGATAATCCAGAAAATCATTGCTCAAGTATTCTCCTCCTCGATCAGATTGAAGGATCTTAATACTTTTGCCCGTTTGGTTCTCTACTTCGTGCTTATAATCTCTGAATTTCTTAAAAGCTTCAGACTTGTGTTTCATCAGGAACACATGTCCGTATCTAGAGAGATCGTCAGTGAATGTAATGAAGTAGGAAGAACCGTTCCTGGCATGCGTAGACATCGGACCGCATACATCTCTATGTACCAGTCCTAAGAGTTCTGTAACTCTTTCTCCGTGTCCACTAAACGGAGCTTTGGTCATTTGACCTTTGAGACATGAATGGCATGTATCATAAGATGATAATTCGAACGGGTTCAAATATCCATCCTTATGTAACTTAGCCAGTCGTGTCGCATTGATATGACCAAGTCTACAATGCCACAAGTAGGATTCGTTCATTTCTGAACTTTTCCTCTTGTGTGTGTTTTGTATATTGAGGACTGTATTTTGATTGAGAATGAATATGCCATTATGTAACGAGCCTGATGCAATCAACTTTTGATTTAGGAATATGTTCATAACATTATCCTGTACTACAAAATTATATCCTTCTTTACTTAATAAAGAAACCGATATAATGTTGAACATCATGTTCGGTATATAATAGCACTCATTCAGAATCAGTGTATTAGGACTTGGTATACTAGGTGATATTCGCCAACTGCTTTGGCTGAATACTTGCACCATTCCCTACTTGAACGGAATGATCACCTTTTCCCAGTTCTCTACCTTTACGTAGCCCATGTAACAATTTACATATGTGGGATCCTCATCCGGTATCTAATACCCAGGACGTAGGGTGAACTGAGAAACAGTTCTCAATAACTAACACACCCGAACAACGTGCATCAACATGCATGTTCTCCGTTTGGGCGGTGTGAGAATCCAGATATTCTACTATTCCCTGTTCAGTCTTATAACTCTTATAAGAAAGAACGGGACCAACGTTTCCCTGCTCAGTATAATAAGCCGTTTCAGTCAATACATCCATATTATTATCTTGATTATGGCCTGATATGGTCGCTACCTGGAGAGAGAGAGAAGAAAACACTTTAGTGTATGCTCTTACATGATTAGATTGGTTATTATCTTATCTAATCATGATGTCTTACACTGTTTTTATCAAATCTACCTTCAAACCCTAAAAGGTAAGATTAGCCGGGATTAATTACACCCTACAATTTCATCAATCTTTCAGCCAGATCAGTGTCGGTACTTTTGAGGGAGGTTCCCCGTGCTTTCACACGGACCTAATTAAAGTAAACCTCGTTTTCCTAGAGGCGTAACCCCGTTAGCACTTTTCTAGACACCTACTTGATCGGCTAATTGTCCTGTGTAAAACTCTCCTAGGAGTAACTCTTACTCGCAGTGGGTATCGGGATCCAACTATCTCATAGGTGGTATGCAATCTCATTGCAAATTTCAACACTTGAAATTCCCGATAATGCTTTTACCCCTAACGTGTTATGACCTTGACGAATGCCAACAAACCATAGTCCGCTAGTCAAGTTCTACCCGAACATTTCTTGAATGAATTAAACCCAGCCGTACGTCCCTTGACGAAAGCCAACAAAGCCGTACGACTAACCAACCCAATCTCATCATATGTTGCAGATAAGTAATAGTTAGCTACCGCACACTACGCCTTGACGAAAGCCAACAAACGCAGCACGAATACTAAGTATTACCTATCTAAAATGTCGGAGGGCTACACAGGTTTTTCGGAAAACCTTGAGCTTAATGAACTTGATTGTCATAAAATCGAGTGTTTTTGAAAAGGAGTGTTTTTGAGGCTTTTCTAGTTCCGCTAAAGAGGCCACTCCCGGTGAAGGGATCTCGGCTCGTTCCCCATCGAATAAGGTGCAGGGTATATCATATATACCGCTGTGGAAAGCAAAAACTATAGAAGCTGCCAAAAACTAAACCGCGAGTTTGTAGCATCTGCCAGTTTCGCTAAAGAGGTCACTCTCGGTGAAGAGATCTCGGCTCTTTCCTCATCAAATAAGGTGCAGGGTATATCATATATACTGCTATGCAAAGCAAAACTGTAGCTACCCTTTTTATAAAATTTTGATTCTACAACATTTTTTATGTTTCTTTTCTTTTTATTAATCTCATTAATAAAATCCCATCAGCTTATGCTTCCTAAGCATCACAGAAGAAACGGAAGCAGTAATATTTATATATCAGCATACATATATATAGTATAAGCATCCGTCTCAGACAGTAATATGATCTCATCACAGAACATTGCAGCAGAAAAACATATATGAAATATTGGATATACTAAGATGTCCGTGTTTTTAATACGAGCCGGTATAAAACACGGATTCCACGGTCGATATGAATAGCCAAACCCACATCCCTAGACCCCTACGAGAGTGGCAAGTAACACTGCCAATTCTAGGGTTAGGAGACCCGGTCTCGACTCCTCGAGATGGCCTCCCACTGGACCCTAGAACCCGGTTACTTGTGCTCCCCTCCTTGGGTCTACCTAATGCGGAAAAGTAAATAATATACAATGGTGACATCAACCTCATCTCGGAAGTGCCCCAATAAAAGAATATTACATGAATGAAAATAAAAACCCCCATCTCACATAAAACCCCCGGCTATTCAGAACACGACGACCCAATATAACATATCACAGCAACACATAATATCATATATCATCAACATAAGTAAGTATGCATACACCGATCGTCGTTGATGTATAGCAACGAAGACCGGCAATACAACTACATACTACACTTACGGTCACAGAAAAAATTTGTAAAACTACAATATTTGGAATCCACAATCATTTTAGACATCGTAAATCCGAAATATCACATACTTCGCATTTCATGCCTAACTATATGAATTCCACATATTGTATCACATTCCAGATAAATAGACAGTATTAAACTTTCCGACCGGATAATCAAATACCCATGATTTCCAAAATAGCTCAACTCAGAGTGGAGTTCAAATAATCCCAGAATATGTCACAGTACCGATGATCCAGCCGTAGAAGGGTCAAGCCAACGCCTCACATGTGGCACGCCGTACTGCCCCAAACCCTAAGGTTTAGAGGCAGTTCAAGACGGTCACATAATCGAGTTAAGGTTTGTTGTCTTATAGAGGATCCACCGCGTTACATGCACATTTTTCTGAAAGATTTAAAACCCAATAAAAATTCAAAACTTGAATGTTTTTCGTGCCGGGAAAAAGTGAGTTAATGATATCCGCTCGAACATTTTAACAGTTTCTAAATATCCGGAAAACATCACAAAATTAATTTTTCCGATCGAACCAACGATTACAAAATAAACCCCAGAACACTCAACACCTGAGTCAGTTTAAAAATACCCAGAAAAATAAAAAAGCATCACTAGACATTACTGTGTAAAAATAATAGCCCATATCTACAGTACGGCCGTGGATCCGCGGCCTAAGCGAGTTATGGCCGCGGTTCTGCGGCGATATGTACGGATTGGGTGCTCGTATTTTACAGTAATGTTTATATTTACCTACTGAATTTTTTAGGTATTTTTAATTCAGAAAAATCACAGTTTTTAAAAAATATCTAGAGAAGGGTTCATTTCGTAGTTTCGGGGTTCGTTCGGAGTTTTAACTTCGTATACACGTCGCCTAATGCTCTAGCCAGGCTCTGATACCACTGTAGGGTTCCTAGGCACTCTTGTGAAGGTTCATAAGGCATCAAACATGCCCGAATAAAATTTTAGACGTGCCGAACAACCCAAAGCCGGGATCTTTGCAAGATTATTAGGGTTTAACATGCAAGTAAACATCTTTACCACTAAGTGTGAGGGATTACAACGTTTGTAGACCGCTCCTATGCTTCATAAGCTCCGAGTAGAAGTCCGTTCGCCGCGATCCACGATCTCTCGGACTCAAGAGAGGCTCCACGACTCGAACGATCCATGCTAGCTTGTAGTGTTCCGTTTCTCCGATAATCTACGTCGAAGTTGCTATAACTCAAGCTCTCTCACTCTAATGAGGTGAACACACTAATCTAATGGGCTATATTAGATGAGGATGATGAAATAGTATTTATACTATCTTTTTATATCAATTTCTCACAAGAAATCATCACAAAATGAATAACTAGTGAGCTTTCTCAAAGCTTAAGAGAGAATAAGATGACGGAAAAAGAGTTAATCATTTTGTGATGAATAATAGAAAAGAATATATGATTGATCATGGAACCATGGTCAAGGATGACAAGGTTAACCTTTGTGGAGAATAAACTAGGGCTAGGGTTTGGTTAGGTTAAAGAATGAGTCATGGATAAATATCAACCATAATATCTTCTTCATGACAAAGGAAAGCTTCTAGATGGTGCAAGAAGAAGCTAACCCTAATCAAACCCTAACCTTGCTTAATCTCCACTAAACATGTTCCATTATTAATCATATCATGTCACAATAATATATATCACATATATATTATATATTTGCAACAAAAGAAAATAATACAATTAACATATATCGCATATATATCAATGTATTATCCGGTGAGAAAATGAAATAATAAAGCGAGCCAATATTAGATAATGTAATACAATATATCATATATATTATTATACATTAAATCATTGAATCAACACTTGATCCGACAATCCGGCTATATCGAATATAACCGACTAATATATCATGTACCGATTCGTCGAATCAACACTTGATCCGATGACCCGGTTCATATCTAAATATCGCGAGAATATAATACGGTATCTCATATCGCATTATCTTCGATCCTGCACATATCACATATGTGCCTCTACTCCGTTTTGCTTGAGCCAAGAAACCTCTGTGTAGGACTTTAAAGAATCGTCAATACGCCGGTAGCAGGTGATGATCATATCAAACACCCACAAGCTGCAAGCGGTCAGCTAAACGTAACAGCCACCCAGGTATTGAGCGATCAGAAGATCAACAAGCTAGCCTGTACGTTCTCCTGTGAATCCAATCAGTAACACTCCCGTACAGTACGGTCTCTTCATCTGATATGTCGCATATCAAGTCTAGGGGTGGTATACGTCAGACCCCAGTAACCGATAAGTCGTGTCGATGTGAGGCTCATAACGGGTCGAGAAACTACCAGTAACACTTACCAGTAAATCTCTATATCAGCCCTAGCCAGGGACTTCCAGTCATAGCCAATCGAACACAGCACAACATCAACTCCCTGTACCGGGAGAGACGAATCCTCTCCTATCGCTCATTGCCTCCATGTGATTCGGGACTGCACCCAAAAGCCACCGTTTTGCACGCCCTCTTGGACGTGGTAAGGTGGAAATCAAAGCACAGTGGGAATCACACAAGACTCTATGACGAGTTTGGGTCTACAGAATACCCTGTACCAGTGTCACCAGAGAACTTCTATCTGACGTGTGGTATATCACCATCTGGGAGTTCTCGGCGAGTCCATCCAGTGTACCCAGTCTCCACTGAGCACCCGTACACCATCTTTGATGTCAAACACCGATGGATTTGGGATCATCCATCGCCCATCATATGGGTCAAGATGCGTATACGCTAGTCTACTCTGGTGTATCGATGCCCTGTCTCGATATACCCTCGACTAGGGACAGTTATAGGATGTACTCATCGACTACAATGGCCCCACTAGTATGATCTCATCATAGTCCCAGTAGTCGAGTAAAGATCCTAAAGGCTTTATCAACATGTGAGAGAAAGACAGTAAACCAATACAAGTCAACATGTTAAGACAAAGTGAAACCAAATAGCATACTATCATGACGAGCAAGAAAGTCCTCTGTATATATATCCAAGCATCCATCATAATATACATCATATGTACAACAATAGCCTCTAGGGCATATACATAACTAACAATTTTTGGGCTTAGCCGGTTACTACTGTTGTTTCGTGCAGGACTTCTCGAGTATAGCTGCACCACTGCCCGGACTGACCAGGAAGGGGGTTCCTTTTGTTTGGACTGAGGCATGCGAG
Source organism: Agapanthus africanus (assembly GCA_030015575.1). Lineage (NCBI taxonomy): Eukaryota > Viridiplantae > Streptophyta > Magnoliopsida > Asparagales > Amaryllidaceae > Agapanthus > Agapanthus africanus. The sequence goes on from JASDDO010000010.1 coordinate 232,821,835, forward strand.
CTGATTTTTCAGCAGTTGAAGACTCGGTTGACAACTGCACCAGTTTTATCTTTGCATTCTGGATCGGGCGGCTTTGTCGTTTACTGTGATGCTTCGCGAGTGGGGCTCGGTTGTGTATTGATGCAGCAGGATAGAGTTATCGCTTATGCTTCCCGGAAGTTGAAGAAGCACGAGCAAAATTATCCTACTCATGATCTTGAGATGGCCGCGGTGATCTTTGCGCTTAAGATTTGGAGACGCTACTTGTACGGGGAGTCATGCCAGATTTTCACAGACCACCAGAGCTTAAAGTACATCTTCCAGCAGTGGGATCTGAATTTGATACAGCGCCGTTGGATGGAGCTTATGAAGGATTATGATTGTGAGATCCTTTATTACCCGGGCAAGGCGAATGTGGTAGCCGATGCTTTGAGTCGTAGGCCCAGGGGTAGCTTTTCCCAGTTGAGCACAGTTTAGAGACAGTCTTCTACAGATTGGCAGATCTTGTGCGACAGCAGAGTGCAGTTTGAGTTCACTTCCACTGGGGGGACAGCTTGCTCATGTCCATGCCCGTCCACTTCTACTTGATCGTATGCATGACGCACAGCCCACAGATGCCCGTTTGTCTGAGATTCTTGAGCATGTTCGGTATGGTAGAGATTCAGAGTTATTGATTGATGACCAGTGTGCGCAACGTTTTGGGACTCATTTGTGTGTACCTGATACCGATGGGTTGAGACGCAAGATCCTAGAGCAGGCACATCAGTCAGCTTTTAGTGTTCACCCAGGTTCCACCAAGATGTATCGTGACTTGAGAGATATCTACTGGTGGGCAGGGTTGAAGAGTGAAGTTTCGGATTTCGTTTCGAGGTCCCTGACTTGTCAGCAAGTCAAAGCTGAGCATCAGAGACCGGCAGGAGAGTTGCAGTCTTTACCCGTTCCGGAGTAGAAATAGGAACAGATCTCCTTGGATTTCATTGTGGGTCTACCCAGGTCCATTCGAGGGTATGACTCCATTTGGGTGATTGTAGACCGGTTGACGAAAGCGGCTCACTTCCTTCCAGTGAAGACCACTTTCGGTATGCTCAGTTGTACATTGATGAGTTTGTGCGTTTGCATGGCGTTCCCATATGCATTGTATCCGATATGGGCACTCAGTTCACTAGCCGTCATTGGAAGAAGCTACAGGAAGCTTTGGGTACCCGTTTGAGTTTTAGCACCGCTTTCCATCCGCAGACCGATGGTCAGTCAGAGCGGACTATACAGACTCTGGAAGATATGCTTCGTGCGTGCGTGCTTAATTTTGGTGGCAGTTGGGATCGTCACTTGCCATTGATAGAGTTCTCCTATAATAACAGTTATCAGGAGACGATTCAGATGGCACCTTTTGAGGCTTTGTAAGGTAGGAAGTGTCGATCGCCAGTCTGTTGGACCGAACTCAGCGAGAGCGGGATTTTGGGACCCCAGCTAGCTCAAGAGACTACGGAGAAAATTCAGTTGATTCAGGATAGATGAGAGCAGCCCAGTGCAGAAAGAAGTCCTATGCTGACCGTCGTTGTCACAGGATCGAGTTCGCAGTGGTGGATCAAGTTTTCCTACGGATTTCTCCGATGAAGGACGTGATGAGATTTAGGAAGAAAGGGAAACTTAGCCCTAGGTTTGTAGGTCCTTTCGAGATCCTTGAGCGAGTTGGTACCGTTGCCTATCGTTTGGCACTTCCACCCAGTTTTCCGGATGTTCAACCCGTATTCCATGTGACGATACTTCGCAAGTACCTTCAGGACCCTTCTCACATGATTCATATAACACCTTAGAATGCGATTAGAGTTAATTAAGCGTTAATGTGGGTTTTCAGGGAAAAGTTTACCAAATCGGTTTCCTAACATTTTATAACAATTAATTAATAATTTATCTTTAATTGTTTTGGCTTGCACACATTAGTGCATGTTAATGTGAGGGTTGTTTAATATTAAACTTGTTTAGTAGCATGACACCTTAATTAACCCATGCCTTGATTTAACCTTGCCTTAGATATTTGTGTGAGAAATATCTACTTTGTTTTGGATTGAGAGAGAGGTGACTTGGTGACTCATGGAGGCTTTAATGAAGCATTAATGGTTTCATTAGTGGAGGTGAGGGAGAGAGTAAGAATAAGGGATAAGTTCACCCTACACTAATCCTCTCACCCTTTTCTCTCCTCACTCTCTCATTCTCTCTTCACTTTCTCACACTCAATTATCCTTCATCTCCTCAACTCCCAAAATAAAACCCTCACTACCCCATCACTAAACTCTTGCAAAACTTCATAAAATCCCACAAACACTTCTCATGTCATGTTTTAGCCACTAGGTTTCCTTGGATCTTGGAAAGCTAGGATTTTTGAGCAAGAGTGGCTAGATAATGACCTCTAACTGTTAATAAGGAGTTTATATTGTTGTGTTGTCTTGTAGTTATGGATTAGAACACTAAAGGTTTAGTTTTGTGCAAATATCGTATTTTTAGTGTCATATTGGAGTCTCTGTGATCTGCTGTAGAACCAGGTGTTTGTTGGAAAAGTTCCCATCACAGTGATCTAGTGTTGTGACCTAGAACCCACCATAAAAACCTGAGACCACTCCTTCATTTTTTGGCCGCAAATATATTGGTTCTGGCCGCAAATTGCGGCCAGAGTGGGGGCTGGGGTGTTGAGTCTTGGTCGTGGGGTCTCTGGGGTTGTATGTGGTCTCGTTGAATTTGCAACTTTCACTAATTATTTATATATCAAAATCTGGGATCACTTTGCTATACTCTAGTGTTTTGAATACGCGTATTACGTTATCCGACACGGTTTGTGATCTTGTGTAGCTGCTGCACTTGGATTGGTTTTGGGTTGTCGCTACACACGTTAACCACTAGACGAACACTTGAGAGTTGGATTGGAGTTGGTGCGTCGGTCAAATGTAGTTTGTACGTGATATTGGTCGATTTCTGAGATTTTTGCACTTGCTATGTTTGTGTTAATAGGATCGTAGGCGGGGACATCGGACGCTGCGAAGAAAGGGAAGCGGGTGAATGGATCTACCTTGTCCGCGATTGTCGGTGAGTAGATTTAACATCTACGGGGCGATCACCCGTATGGCGTTAAGCGTCAGGGCTAGATATGATATGATAAGATATTAGCTGCATGCTTATATGCAGATATAGAGATTATGCTTAGACATCATTGCATATTATTACTTGTTGTGCCTGGACTTGTACCCTGTGGACACGGCACTATTATTGACAATTCATGTTGCACGAGAACTAATTGTATGCTACACACACTGTCGGTAACTGCCATGATAAGCACAATACACATACATATGTGATATGGTATTGATTAGTGACATTGAGGCATTGATTCTTGTGCGGTTGCGCATATGAAATATAGCATACTTGTATACCTACCTGCTTACACACATGCCTTGCTATGCTACGGCTACACTTATACCTATATGGTATTGTATCATTATTGACAGGTGTATACACATATGAGATATAGCTACATGTACATCATGCATACATACTTACATGTTCACCCTTATATGATGTTGCTTGGATTTTGGAGAATTGGGAACCGCGTGATATATTTAATAACTTGAAGCATTTAAATATCGGTTTTCCCTTGATATGCTCATATTACTGTTTTATGTTGCATACATCAGTTTTCATGGATTTACGCATTGAGATATGCATTTCATGTGATTTTCTGGATTTGAGAACCACGGGAATATTTCATGAAATGTGTATTGTCTTGAAAACCCGGTTTTTCTTGATATGATATTTCAGTACGTCCACCATCTCTTTGAAGGTACGCATAGTAAGATTTTAATTAAGCAATAATACGGGGATGCGGAAGAAATTCCCTCATCTCTGTGAGGGTACGCAAAGTAAGATTTTTAAATTCGGGGACAAATTTCTTTAAGGAGGGAAGATTGTAACACCTTAGAATGCGATTGGTTTTAATTAAGCGATAATGCGGATTTTTAGTAAAAAGTTTACCAAAATAGTTTTCAAATATTTTATAAAACTTAATTAATATTTTATTATTATTTATTTCGGGCTTGCACACACGTGTGCATGTTAACCTAGGGTTAATTAGGGTTAACCATGCTTAAGTAGCCATGGCACCTTAACCCCATTTTAAATAAGTGTATGTAATTATTTAGGTTATTTAGTTATAAAAATAAAAGGGTTGAAAAATTGGTTGACTTGAGAGAGAGAGAGAGAGGGTTGGCATGGAATGATGAGGGAAGGGAAAGCATGGCTTGCATTTGATGAGGAGAGAGAAGAGGGGGGCATTGCTCATCTAAACTCACACCCCATTTGTGTTCACCACTCTCAACCCTCACTCACATAATCCCTCACTCTCACCTCCTTCTCTCATTCTTATAATTTTTCTTCACCTCATTTCCCTCACACCCTCAAACTGAAACCTTAACCCAAATCCATCACAAACCCAAGTAAATCTTCACTAAACCCCACTAAAACCATTCACAAGTCAAGATTAAGCCGCTAAGATCAATTGGAGCATGGAAAACTAGGATTTTGAGCAAGTGTGGATTTATAATGACCTCTAAACTGTTAATTAAGTTGTTACAATGTTGTGTGGATTAGTAGTTGTTAATTAGAACACTAAAGATATAGTTTTGAGTCCATATCGCATTTTTAGTGCTAGTTTAGTGTCACTGTAACCAGCTATCACCACGAATGTTCATTGTAAAAACTAGCAGGGTAGTAGTGTTTAACTAGAGGCCCTGAGTGTTCACCTGAAGTACGAACCCCACCCGACCAAGGAAAACCAACGACATTAGGGTAAATTCCGGCGAGCTCGGCTGTGTAGTGGACTGGGGTGTTGTGTTTTTGTGGGTAGCTGTCCGTGTGCTATCCCAGGTGTTTGGTACTGCTAGATTTTTAGGTTTTGACTGTGGGTAAAATCTATGAGCACTTAGGTAAATTTAGACGTTTCGGCAATGTTTTGATCCGACGTATTTTAGTGTTTCGGGTAGCTAGCTGTCGTGGGTTTGTTTTGGTGATGTCGCCACACACGTTAGCCGCTAAGCGAACCCTTTTGTAGCTTAAGGGAACCGATTCATTAAATTGGCGTTGTGTTCGTTATTATTGCGTAGTTTGCTAAATCCACACGTTATTGTGTTTTGTATTAATAGGATCGCAGGCGGGGACTTCGGACACTGCGAAGAAAAGAAAGCAAGTGGTTGGATTTACCTAGCTCGAGATCATCGGTGAGTAGATTTAACATCTACGGGAAAATCGCCCGTATGGCGTTAAGTGTCAGGGCTAGATATGATATTATAGCCGCATGTTTATATGCATATATATTGATTGTGCATGAGCATCATTGCATACCATTACTTGTTGTGCCTTGACTTAGTACCTAGTGGACACTGCACCATTACTGACGGTTCATGTTGCACAAGCACTAAATTGTATGCTACACCCACACCGTCAGTAATTGCCATGACACGCACAACCTATACATAAATGCGGTATTGTATTGTTTTTGATATTGATACATTGATTCTTTTTCTATTGCGCTTATGAAATGCATCGTATATACATAGCTACATGTACACCCTTATATGATGTTGCTTTTGATTTTGGAGAAATTGGGAACCACATGATATATTTAAAAACTGGATTCATTTAAATGAGCGGTTTTCCCTTGATATGCTCATATTATGGTTTTATGTTGCATATATCATATTTCATGGATTTACGGAATGAGATACGGATTTAATGTGATTTATTGATTTGAGAACCGTAGGGATATTTCAAGAAAAAATGCATTGTTTTGAAAACCCGGTTTCTCTTGATATGATATTTCAGTGCGTCCACCATGAGTTTTCTCGGTTCCGAGACTTGTGTTAGAAACCCGATTCGAGGAGCTGGATGATCCGTTTGCAGGTTCATGGTAGACCCGGTATGGTACCCCGAGGCAAGAAAGGGATGTTGTGTAGTGGACGATGAGCCTGGCAGAGGGATTACTACCTACCTATGATTGGTTAGACCTGGCGGTTATCCGGAGAATACCGACCGGAGTTGTGAGATGGATATGGGCCGATCCGGACTAACGGAGCCCGTGGGCCGATCTGGACTGACGGAGCCCGAGTTATGTGGATTTACGTGTCGATGTTGGACACGGGATTTCATGACGTTTTTGAGTGCCGATGTTGGGCACTCAGGTTCCATAAGATTTACAGGATATGAGGGCCGAACGGAGCTTGAGATATTGGGATTTGGGGTGTCGTTGATGGACACCGGTTTTTCCACGGTGATGATTCATTGATGATAATATGTTTTATCCCATACTCAGTAGTTATTTGATATGCATTGCTTCATTTATTTGTAGCACTTGATAGAGTATCTTTCATGATTGTTGCATATCCATATTGCCATAATTATGCTATCAGATTGCATGTGATAGATTTTCGTTGTACGTGCATACCTGCGATTATCTGTATGATGTTACTAACTATTTGCGAGTTGGCAGCTCACCCCCGTTGTGCCATAGTGTTTTGCAGGCTTGACCCTCAGAGTAGTCGCGGCAGGGCTTCTTACTGTATCTTTTACCGCGGATACCGCTACGGTTGGCATTGAGACTTTTTGCTATAGGTGGGTTCGTGATTATCCATTTACGTTCATTGTACATCTCATTTTATCTAGTACTCTCCATCTACCATTTCCATGTATTGACCTAGAGACGAGTTGTGAGGACGATATTGTATATTTTGTGACTCTGCGTGTCGAGCTCGTATGAGCCGACTTTTATTATGCAGTTTTATCTCTTATGCTGTTTTCACTTTATATTGTCTATTTCTTCGCTACAACGTCGTACATTATGCTTGTGGTGGTTGTTTCTGCCTTTAGGTGTGATTTGCTCCCGTTTGGGGATGCTTTACTTATATCTTATGTTTGTACCTGTTTCGGGGCAAGTTTTTACAAAGGAAGTGCTGCCGAAATTTTTATGAAAATAAACTTAAGTTTAAAGATTTTTACTTGAGATTTCCAAATGTTTTTAACAATGTTTTTATCACTTACTACTTTTGATGGTTTAGATTTCTGTGTTTTCAGCTTACTTAAATTGCGTTACGCCTGTTGACGTCACGTTGTTTAAGTGCCGGTCACGTGCCAAATTTTGGATCGTGACATAGGACATCACACCGTACTACCTTCTTAACAGATCCATATCCTATTTTGATGAAGTCAAAGCCTATGACTGTCACATCAAAAATAGATTATCTAACTCTGCTATACTTGCTTTAGTCTATAAATAGACACAAGCTACTTGTCCACTATGCTTCCGCTGCTCCCACTGACTACAACAACCCTCTGGCAGAGTCATATACACGTGCACATCTAAAGCTAGTTTAGAACGACGCTATACTCATCCTCCTGCCGGGTCTCATAGTCTAGAACAACAGTAAATGACAAGTCTGGGTAAACAAGAACCTCCCTGTCACTGTCTTTAAGGATACCGAAGTACTTCTCGAGTGCCTGAGGTTACCCACCATATCTGCGGAGTGGCTAATGGAATGTCAAAACCTGTTGAATCTTTAGGTTCTATTAAACTTTCAGTAATCGTTTGTGGTTCTGGAATCACTTCCACTTCTACCATACTCCCACTACTGTTTTCTGAAAAAATCCATTTTGCTAAAACTGTGGCGAGTCAAGAACATTATCACTATTGATCTTCCAGATGGTAGAAAGTTAACCCTCGTCATAGCCAGGGATAACCCACAAACTGCAATTACAGAAACGTGCATTGAGTTATCCAGAGTGTGGTTTTAAGCATAAGCCGGACAACTACATATACCTTAATATCGTTAAGATATGAACAATTCTATATACAATATAGAAACAGAGGCACTGATTTAATTGGAACCAGATTCAAATTATGCAGCTATCTCCAGTGCACGTCAACTAAATGGAAGGATGCCGATCAACATTACTCAAATAGGAGTGCATCCAGATATGAGTAACCTGAAAGAGAAGCAAGTTCTCAAAACCATTACTATCAACTGAATACCAAACACAAGTATCTACACCTTCGATCACCTTGAAGAATCTTGATACTTGCAACACATGGTTCTCTACTTTATTCTTGTACCTATAACTTCTCAAAACTTGGACCTTGTATTTCTACGAAATACCTGTCTAAAACTAGAGAAGTCACAAGTATACAGAATATAGTGCGAGCACCAACCCCTTTGGCCTAATGGACACTGGACAATATACAATACTTTGTATAAGTCTTCTGAGTTGAATAACTCAAACCCTGTGCGTCGTAGGTTGAAAATTGTACTATGGTTAAGAAGAATTACACCGCTGTTTAATGCTCTTTACCAAGTCATCAACTGATATAGGTAAATGACATGGACATAATTTCAAAAAGTTATATATCACTTTATAAAATAAACGGATATATCAGTTTGAAATTGGTGCATAACAACGGATATTCAAAACCAAATATTTGCTGTCAGGCAAAACCCCAGGTGATTTCCTCAAATATCACTAATTACAACAAATTCCGATATAATGAGGATATAATCATCTAATTATCAATAACTTACTCCCACTCATCATCTGTAAAACCATACAGATGTGAGAATCAAATCTGGTAAATACATACCCTGGAGTAAGGATCTAATTGGGAAATCGGTTTTCAATTAACAACGCATAGTGAAGCCGAAACATGAAAATGTTTCGAAGGGGTAACCAAGTATTCCTAGTAATGCCTCTTCCATTATCCAGATTCATGACTGTGACCATATATTTCCTTTCCATCTCTCTAAATCCCTTTATTTGCCTTTATCCATTACCTTATGTACACCACCCTTAAGCTATATGGTTTTCTTCATTCCCTACCGTTCGGCACCAGCCTATGGTTTGGAAGAAGACTATCCAATAAGCGTAATAGGTGTACTCTCCTAATCATAGGAGCACTCGCAACCTGAGAAAAGATAAAGATAAAAGACAACCGAATAATCCTTATTCTATTTCCCCTGAACCAAAATCCATTCTCGAACTGGAACAAGTTCATTCAAGTTCGTATGTAACTATACAATGGATTATCCAATAAATGTTGATCTTCGTAGTGATACGGGGTGTTTTGGAGAAATTCAAAGGTGAAGTAGGAGTGGCGATGATATACGCGGTTTCGTCATGAATGATAGCAGTCGCAATTTACTTTTCCCTCTTTCTAATCACTTTATTTGTCTTTACTTATTACCTTCTGTACACCACACTTTGGCTAATTGCTTTTCTTCCTTCCCCACCTTTCGGTATCTTCCTATAGTTTGGAAGAAGACTATCCAATAAGCGAATTAGGTGTACCATCTCCTAATCCTAGGAGCCCTCACAACCTGAGAGAAGGTAAAAGTAAAATACAACCGAATAGTCATATTCAATTTCTCCAGAACCGGAAACCGTTCTCGAATCTGAAACAAGTTTCTTTGAGTTCGTATGTAGCTATACGATGGTCATATCCAATAAATGTGGATCTTCGTAGTGATACGGAATGTTCCGGAGAAAAGCAAAGGTAAAAGTAGGAGTGGCAATGAAGTATGCAATTCGGACAATCCAAAAGCCAGTGTGTTTTAAGAAGGTTCGGTTAACTTGGTTCTAGTCTAGGGTCGGGCCATGTTTGCTGTTCAGGTGAAAATATTGCAATTTTTAACATAACAATTTCCTCACTTTTCTATTCATTTAAGGATGTTGGATTTAAATATAACATGTATTACAAGTTCGTATGGAAAATATCAAATACCACGTGTTATACATTATAATCAACATTCTGGAAAGAAGTTGTGTGTTTACTAGTTCACGCATGATATTGTATATCTCAACATTCTTTAGTGAGATTTTGTGCAGAAAATTATTTCAAGACAGATATCGGAATCGCAAATTCGCCGATAAAATACACCAAGTCAAAGAGTTAAAATATGGCAGAAATTCAGAAGTGATAATAAGATTCCAGATATCACAATAACACCAAAAGGTGAAGATCAGAACATCCCTTGAATACCATATAGTGATCCCACCAAATGGCCGCAGAACCGCGGACGAGTCAGCCCGATCCGCCGCGGATCCGCGGCCGATTCATGGAGCCGGCGGTCGATACTTCTCCAGAAGCTTCACTCCAATGCCCTAGCTTAAGGAAGACGCTTAATACCGTCCTAGCTTCTCTGGGAAGCCTCCATATAATAACCTAGCTTCTTATGCAAGCTTGATAATCACCTTACTCTAGAAGCTTCCCTACAACTACCTAGCTTCTTCGAGAAGATTGACCTAGCTTATAGTGGAAGATTGGTGAAGATCTATATAAAGGGACCTAGGGCTACATTGTTGAGGTTGTTCATCAAGTGACAAAGTACACAAATCAAAACCAAATCCAATCCAATTCAATCAAGATCCAAATCAAGATTCGTTGAGATCTGTAGGGATGCTAGGCACTGCCACAAGGGTCTATGAGACATCAACCATGCCCGATTTAAAATTTAGCCGTGCCGAACAACCCTTAACAAGATATTTATACTAGAGATTAGGAGAAACATAGCATGTTAAACACTTTAACATATAAGAATTTAGGATTACAACCTTTGTAGTTCGGTCCTTCACTTCATAAGCTCCGTGTTGTGGTCCCTTCGTTGAGATCATCAAGTTGCGGACTGTCGAGATGCTCCACGAAGAGAAAGATGCAAGCTTTCTTCCGATCTTCGATAACAAAGATGGTCTACCTTGAAGTTTCAATAACACAAGCTCTCACTCACTAAATGAAGTGAACACCCTAATCTAAATGGTAAGGATAGATTAGGATGATGAAGTAGGATTATAGATCTCATTTATTATCTTAATCTCACTCATTTTCATCACTAAGCAAAAAGCTAGAAAGCTTTTGCATCAAGAACTCAAGGAAGAAGAAGAAGCATAATGAATAATCCTTTTGTGATGAATAATGCAAAGTAATTATAAGGTTAGAAATGCAACCATGGTTCAAGTAACCTTTGTAGAGATTTAACTAGGGTTAGGGTTTGGGTTGGGTTAAAGAATGATTCACTTAAAATATCAACACAAATATCTTTGCACAAAACAAAACAAAACCTTCTAGAAACTTCTACAAAAGTTTAACCCAAATCCAACCCTAACCATGTTTAATCTCCACCAATCTGTTGCATTAATAACCACATCATGTTACAATATTAAATATCACATATATAATATTTATTGTAACAAAAAAAATAATACATTTAACATATATCGCATATATATCAATGTATTACCCGAGTGAGAAAAAGGATCTTTTATTGAGCTTATATCAGTTAATGTAATTTAATATATCAAATATATAATTATACATTAAATTATCGAATCAACTCTTGATCCGATAATCCGGCTATTTCATAAATAACCGATTAATATAATCTGAATCAGTTCATCGAATCAACACTTGATCCGCTGACCCGGCTATATCACATATACCTGGCCGATATCTCATATCGCGAGAATCTAATACGGTATTACATACATGTATTGTTCTCGGTCCCGCACATATCATATATGTGCTCCTACTCCGTTTTGCCTGAGCCAAGAAACCTCTGTGTAGGACTCTAAAGAATCGTCAATACGCCGGCAGTAGGTGATGATCATATCAAACACCCACAAGCTGCAAGCGGTGAGCTAAACGTAACAGCCACCCAGGTATTGAGCACTCAGAAGATCAACAAGCAAGCCTGTACATTCTCTCGTGAATCCAATCAGTAACACACCCGTATAGTCTGGTCTCTTCGTCTGATATGTCGCATATCTCGCCTAGGGGTGGTAAATGTCAGACCCCGGTAGCTTGATAAGTCATGTCGATATGAGGTCCATAACAGTTCAAGAAGCTACTGATAACACTTACCAGTAAATCTCAGCAACCCTGGCCAGGGATTTCCAGTTATAGCCAATCGAACACAGCGCAACATCAACTCCCTATACCGGGATAGACGAATCCCCCCTATCGCTCATTGCCTCCATGTGATTCGGGACTGTACCCAAAAGCCACGTTTTTGCACGCCCTCTTGGACGTGGTATGATGGAAATCAAAGCACAGTGGGAATCACACAAGACTCTATGACGATCTCGGGTCCACAGAATACTCTGTACCAGTGTCACCAGAGAACTGCCATCTGACGTGAGGTATAATACCTTCTGGGAGTTCTCGGCGAGTCCGTCCAGTGTACCTAGTCTCCACTGAGCACCCGTATACCTTCTCTGATGTCAAACACCAATGGATATGAGATCATCCATCGCCCATCATATGGGTCAAGAAGCGCATACGCTAGTCTACTCTGGAGTATCGATGCCCGGTCTCGGTACTCCCACGACTAGGATCATCTGAAGGATGTACTTGGCGACTACACTGTCCTCACTAGTATGATCCGCATCATAGTCCTGGTAGTCAAGTACTCATCCTAAGGGCTTTATCAACATGTAACATAGAGATAATCAGAGTACATGTTAAGATAAAGAGTAACCGGATAGCGTACTATCATGTCGAGCAAGAAAGTCCTCCCTATATATGTCTAAGCATCCACTACAATATACATCGTATGTACAGTAATGGCCTCTAGGGCATACATATAACTAACAATCTCCCACTTGCACTAGATCCATCTGTTGTGGTATTACATACCCAACAATTAGCTGTGGTCGAAGTATCTCATACTCAACCATCCCATAAAAAGTCTCTACTGGGAAAAAGGCCTTTGTGTGTGGATCCGCGCTGTTGTCCTCTGTGTCTACTCTCCTAACCTCGATCTCCATGGAGATCAACCATCTTCATGATCAGGTGATACTGCCTAAGAATTATATCTGGATTTCAGATGGGACTGGGGTTCCTTGGCATAAGCCAAAACTCTATTGTCACACAATGGTAGGAACGAAGTTCATCCCATGAACTTATATATCCAGACTGCTTTTTTGGTAGCATCCTTGGTAACGATGTAACTTTCCTTTAATCGTCTAGTAAGTCACGGTATCTAGCTTGGAAATATTCCAACATACCGTCCCTCCACTGAGGGTAAAGACAATTCCTGCGACTGACATTCAGTCGTCCTTATCACTCTGGAACCATTCCAGTGATTCTCCCTAGGATCTATTCATACCATCTCACTACAACTAGTGAGAATCCCAACATCTAATTAGATCTATCTCATAGATCCAAAAACCCAGGATTCAGGAGGTATCGTTTTGATCCTATATGAAGAATCCTTGTGATAAGCGGAGATTGACCGAGCGTAGCATAGGAAACTCCTTCCCTATCGAGAGTATGTCATCCACGTACTCTACGAGGATCATCACCATACTCCCTACTACCTTTTTGTATATACAAGGTTCATCTACCATTTTGATGAAGTCAAACTCTTTGACTTCCACATCAAAACAGATATTCCAACTCCGCGATGCCTGCTTTATCCTATAAAGCATCTTGCACACGTTTCCGCTGCTCCCACTGTCTACGAAGCCCTCTGGCTGTGTACTTTTAGACCTTCTCTTCCAAATCATCATTTAGAAAAGCAGTCATGACACCCAACCGCCAGATATCGTAGTCATGGTATGTAGCTGTGGCAAGTAGGATCTGGATGGACTTAAGCATAGCTTTGAAAGTCTCAACTTTTCCATGTACACCAAGTAATCTTCTGAAGATATACTTGCTCTTGATGGGGATTTAACCCTTCAGATAAAACAACCAAAGTCCATACTTTGTTGGTGTATAAGGATTCCATCTCAGATCGCTAAGCATCCAGCCATTCTTACAGAGTCCTACTCCTGATGGCCAGCTCGAAACTAGTTGGGTCATCATCTCATGATGCAATCCTCGCTCCCACTGTCATAGAGAAAACCGAAGTATCTCTCAGGTGGATGAGGTTCCTTACTAGATCGGTGGAGAGGCTGAGGTTCGTTGGAAACTATTGATTCCTTTGGTTCAACCAAATCATCAGCTGCAGTTTGTATACCTGGAACTTCTTCCAGTTCTATCTCATGACCAATAATTTCTTCACAAGAAATTCCCTTTCACAAAGGTGGCATGCTAAGAAACAAAACATCTTTTGTTCCTCGGTTAGGTAGAAGATATTCTCTTGCGAATGCTTAGGATATCCAATAAACTTCTACAGAACTGACTTTGCCTCGAGCTTGTCTGGATTTTGCTTTTAGACATAGGCCGGACAACCCCAAATCTTAACTTACTTAAGATATGGGCTCTTCCCATTCCATATCACATATGAAGTGGTAGGCAACTGATTTGATTTGAACCCTATTCAATAGGTATGCAGCTTCTTAAGTGCATAACCTCCAAAAGGAAATAGGAAACTCAGTAGTACTCATCATAGAGCATACCATATCTAATAGGGTGTGATTGCTCCGCCCCGATACACATGCGTGTGTGGTGTATACGGAGGAGTAATGCTGAGTGAGAATATCATTCTCGTTTAGAATAGTCCAGGAATCCCGTGCTCAAGTATTCTCCTCCCTGATCATATCAAAGGACATAATACTTATACTCGTTTTTGGTTCTCTACTTCTAACTTATATTCTGTGAATATCTCAAAAGGTTCATACATGCGTTTCAACAGGAACATATGTTTCAACAGGAACATATGTCTGAATCTTGAGAGATAAATAGTGAATGTAATGAAGTATAAAGAACCGATCTTGGCATATGTAGACAGGGGACTTTCATACATCAGCATGTATCAATCTCAAGAGTTCACTAACTCTTTCTCTGTTTCCAATAAACGGAGCTGTGGTCATCTTATCTCTGTGACATGACCGACAAGTTTCACAAGATGTAAATTCAAACTAATTTAAATATGCATCTAAATGTAACTTCAGCTAGTCGGGTCACATTGATATGACCTAGTCTACAATGCCTCAAGAAGGATTCGTTCATTTCTGAACTCTTCCTCTTGTGTGTGTTCTGTATACTAAGAGCTGTGGTTTGATTTAGAACGTCTATGCTTTTAGATAATGTGCCTGAAACGATCAATACTTGATATAGGAAATGTTCAAAACATTATCCAACAATACAAAATTATTTCCTTCTTTACTAATAAAGAGACTGATATGATGTTGTATTTCAGGTTCGGTATCTAATAACATTAGTTCAGAATCAATGTATTCTGATAATACAGGGTGATAACTACCAACAGACTTGGCTGCAACACTTGCACCGTTTCTATCTCATGAAACTTATCACCCGTTCTCAGTTCTCTACCTATCTGTAGCCCATGTAACAAATTACATATGTGGGATCCTGATCCGGTATCTCATACCCACGACGTAAAGGATACTGAGAAACAGTTCTCTACAATGTACACACCCGAATAAGATGCATCAGCATGCACTTTCTTCGTTTGGGCAGCACGGGAATTCTGGTAATCCCCAATTTCCTGTTCTGTCTTATAACAATTATAAGTTGGAGCGGGACCAACATTCCTTAGCGCAGTATAACAAGCAGGTTCGGTCAATACATCCGTATTTTTATCTTGATTAAGGCGTGACATAGTCGTAACCAGGAGAGAGAGAGAGAAGAAAACACTCATCGTGCGCTTTTACAAGATTAGATTGGTTTTCAATTTATATAATCAGGATGTTTCCCACCGTTTTAGTCAAATCTTCCTTCAAACCCTAAAAGGAAAGACTAGCCGGGATTAATTACACTCTACAAGTTCGCCAATCTTTCGGCCGGGCTAGTGTCGGTACTTTGAGGGAGGTTCCCCGTGCTTTCGCACGGACCTAATTAAAATAAACCTCATTTTCCCAGGGGCGTAACCCCGTTAACACCTTTCTAGACACCTACTTGATCTGCTAATTGTAATGTGTAAAACTTTCCCTGGAGTAACTCTTACTCGCAGCGGTTATCGGGATCCAACTATCTCATAGAAGGAATGCAATCTCATTGCAAATTTCAACACTTGAAATTCCCAATAATATTTTACCCCTAGCGTCCTATGACCTTGCCGCAGGCCAACAAACCATAGTTCGCTACTCAATTTCAACCCATACATTTCCTGATTGAATTAAACCCACCCGCACGATCCTTGACGTAGGACAACAAAGTCGCACGACTAGCTTAATCCAATCGCATCGTATGCTGCAGATAAGCACCAGTTAGCTACCGCACACTACGCCTTGACGCAGTCCAACAATCGTAGTACGAATACTAAAAACTACTTATCTGAAATGACGGAGGGCTACGACAGGTTTTTAAGAAAACCCTTTGCGTAATGAACTTGATATCGTTGTAGAATCGAGTGATTTTTTAATGGAATGTTTTCGAGGCCTTTTCTAGTTTCGTTAAAGAGGTCACACCCGGTGAATGGATCGTCGGCTCTTTCCTTATCGAATAAGGTGCAGGATATTTCAAAAATATCACTATGCAAAGCTAAAACTACAGAAACAATCAAAAGACAAACCGAGTTTGTAGCATCTGCTAGTTTCGCTAAAGAGTTCACTCCCGGTGAAGGGATCTCGACTCTTTCCTTATCAAATAAGGTGCTGGAAGTTCTACAAGGAACACCGCTATGCAAAGAAAGAACTAGAGCTACCAGTTTTTAAACAAGTTTCTACAACATCTTTAGCTTTCTTTTATTTCATTAATCTCATTAACGAAGTCCCATTTTATTATGCTTCACAAGCATCATCATTTGAAACGAAATCTGCAATATAACGTATATCTCATATATATAATATAAACATTCGTCTCAGGCAGTAATATGATCTCATCACAGAACATTGCAGCAGAAGAACATATATGAAATATTGGATTTACTAGGAGGTCCGTGTTTTTAATACGAGCCTGTATAAAACACGGATTCCACGGTCCCGATGAATAGCCAAACCCACATCCCTAGACCCCTTCGAGAGCGGCAAGCAACACTGCCAATTCTAGGGTTAGGAGACCCGGTCTCGACTCCTCGAGATGGTCTCCCACTGGACCCTAGAACCCGGTTACTTGTGCTCCCCGCCTTGGGTCTACCTAATGCGGAAAAGTAAATAATATACAATGGTGACATCATCCTCAGCCCGGAAGTGCCCCAATAAAAGAATATTACATACAAATGAATTTTACATGAATGAAAAAGAAAAAACTCTCATCTCACATAAAAAAAACCCGGCTATTCAGAACACGACGATACAATATAACATATCACAGCAACACATAATATCTCATATCATCAACGTAAGCAAGTATGCGTATCCCGATTGTCGTTGATGTATAGCAACGAAGCCAGCTATACACAACATACTACGCTTATGGTCACAGAAAAGAAAGTGTAAAACTACAACATTTGGAATCCACAATCTACTTAGACATCGTAAAGCCGAAATATCACATACTTCGCATTTCATGCCTAACTACGTGAATTCCACATATTGTATCACATTCCAGATAAATAGACAATGTTAAACTTTCCGATCGAATAAACAAACACCTAAAATTTCCCAAATAGTTCTGAACAATTGAGTGGAGTTCAAAAAGTATCAATCACATGCTATAGTACCAATGGTCCAGCCGTAGAAGGGTCAAGCCAATGCCTCACACGTGGCAACGCCGTACTGCCACAAACCCTAAGGTTTAGAGGCGGTTCAGACGGTCACATCATCGAGTTAAGGTTTGTGTTCTTCTAGAGGGTCCACCACGTAACTTGCATGAATTTCCGGAAGTTTCAAACTCGAGAAAAAATCCAACTTTTGAAAAAATTTCCGACAGGGGAAAAAGTGAGTTATTGTTATCCGTTCGAACTTTTTAACAGTTTCTAAAATTATCTGGGAAAAATAAACGAAATTAAAATATCCGATCAAATCAATGAGTCTCCAATACAACCCAGAAAACTCAACACTTGAGTAGAATTAAAAATTCCCAGAACAATCAGAAATTACATACGGACATTACTGTGCAAAACACGTGCCATGATTCCACTGTTTGGCCGCGGAACCGCCGCGCAAGACATGGTACGGCCGTGGTTCCGCGGCGCTTTAATGGAATTGGAGGCACGTGCTGCACAGTAATTCTTGTAATTCCCTGCTGATATTTTTGAGTATTTTTAATGCACAAAAAATCACATTTTTATAAAAATTCCAGAGAAGGGTCCGTGTCGGGGTTTCGGGGTTCGATCGGACTTTGAACTTCGCTAAGACTTCGCCTAAAGCTCTAGCTAGGCTCTGATACCACTGTAGGGATGCTAGGCACGGCCACAAGGGTCTACGAGGCATCAACCATGCCCGATTTAAAATTTAGCCGTGCCGAACAATCCTTTACAAGATCTTTATACTAGAGATTAAGCGAAACATAGCATGTTAAACACTTTAACATCTAAGAGTTTGGGATTACAACCTTTGTAATCCGGTCCTTCACTTCATAACCTCCGTGTTGTGGTCCCTTCGCTGCGATCATCAAGTTCCGGACTCTCAAGAGGCTCCACGAAGAGAAAGATGCAAGCTTCCTTCCGATCTTCGATAACAAAGACGATCTACCTTGAAGTTTCATTAACACAAGCTCTCACTCACTAAATGAAGTGAACACCCTAATCTAAATGGCTAGGATAGATTAGGATGATGAAGTAGGATTATAGCTCTCATTTATTATCTTAATCTCACTCATTTTCATCACTAAGAAAAAAGCTAGAAAGCTTTTGCATCAAGAACTCAAGGAAGAAGAAGTAGCATAATGAATAATCCTTTGGTGATGAATAATGCAAAGTAATGATAAGGTTAGAAATGCAACCATGGTTCAAGTAACCTTTGTAGAGATTTAACTAGGGCTAGGGTTTGGGTTCGGTTAAAGAATGAGTCACTTAAAATATCAACACAAATATCTTTGCACAAAACAAAACCAAACTTTCTAGAAAAGCTTAACCCAAATCAAACCCTAACCATGTTTAATCTCCACTAATCATGTTGCATCAATAACCACATCATGTTACAATATTATATATCACATATATAATATTTATTGTAACAAAATAAAATAATACATTTAACATATATCGCATATATATCAATGTATTACCCGAGTGATAAAAAGAATCTTTTAGTGAGCTTATATTAGTTAATGTAATTTAATATATCAAATATATAATCATACATTAAATTATCGAATCAACTCTTGATCCGATAATCCGGCTATTTCATAAATAACCGACTAATATAATCTGAATCAGTTCATCAAATCAACACTTGATCCGATGACCCGGCTATATCACATATACCCGGCCGATATCTCATATCGCGAGAATCTAATAAGGTATCACATACACGTATTGTTCTCGGTCCCGAACATATCGTATATGTGCTCCTACTCCGTTTTGCCTGAGCCAAGAAACCTATGTGTAGGACTCTAAAGAATCGTCAATACGCCGGCAGTAGGTGATGATCATATCAAACACCCACAAGCGGCAAGCGGTCAGCTAAACGTAATAGCCACCCAGGTATTGAGCGCTCAGAAGATCAACAAGCAAGTTTGTACATTCTCCCGTGAATCCAATCAATAACACTCCCGTACATTCCGGTCTCTTCGTCTGATATGTCGCATATCTCGCCTAGGGGTGGTAAACGTCAGACCCTAGTAGCTTGATAAGTCATGTCGATATGAGGTCCATAACAGTTCGAGAAACTACTGATAACACTTACCAGTAAATCTCAGCAACTCTGGCCAGGGATTTCCAGTTATAGCCAATCGAAAACAGCGCAACATCAACTCCCTATACCGGGAGAGACAAATCCCCTCCTATCGCTCATTGCCTCCATGTGATTCAGGACTGTACCCAAAAGCCACCTTTTTGCACGCCCTCTTGGACGTGGTATGATGGAAATCAAAGCACAGTGGGAATCACACAAGACTCTATGACGATCTTGGGTCTACAGACTACTCTGTACGAGTGTCACCAGAGAACTGCCATCTGACGTGAGGTATAATACCATCTGGGAGTTCTCGGCGAGTCCGTCCAGTGTACCTAGTCTCCACTGAGCACCCGTATACCATCTCTGATGTCAAACACCAATGGATATGAGATCATCCATCGCCCATCATATGGGTCAAGAAGCGCATACGCTAGTCTACTCTGGAGTATCGATGCCCTGTCTCGGTACTCTCACGACTAGGAACATTTGAAGGATGTACTTGGCGACTACACTGTCCTCACTAGTATGATCCGCATCATAGTCCTGGTAGTCAAGTACTCATCCTAAGGGCTTTATCAACATGAAACATGAATACAATCAGAGTACATGTTAAGATAAAGAGTAACCAGATAGCGTACTATCATGTCGAGCAAGAAAGTCCTCCCTATATATGTCCAAGCATCCACTACAATATACATCGTATGTACAGTAATGGCCTCTAGGGCATACATATAACTAACAAGATCAACATCAAGCGATGACATCCACGATCCTTTATGCGATGCCGATCCTCATCAAGAGCAAGAGATCCTCGACAGGTCCAAGTCTCACGGAGATCGAGCCAAGCATAGATCGACAACAAATTCTCTTTTCAAAGGAGTGATCGAGAGCGTTTTCTTATAAATCTCGAATTGAGAAGTGTAATTTGAAGAATATTTAATAAAGGTGATCATTCGTTAATTCTCGCTTTCTTTAAATTCTTCCATTATGAAATTTCTAATTCTTGATTCTTTTGTTTTCATGATGCGTGAGTGAAATCTCCGCTTGTAAAGGATTCAAGGGAATCAGTAGATCAAATGGTGATGAAATCCTAAACTAGTCTTAAGTCTTATGGGAATTATGAATTTTAGGAAAAAGAATCATCAACGACTAAATTTGGAGCGAGATCACCGTTCTTGATAATTTCGTTGCAATTTGGGATTAAATGGGTGATGATTCTCTTTGCTAAAGGCTAGATTTGAATGATGATCAATGAAAAGACAAGGGATAGTGAAGGAGAAACCTAAATTTCTTCAATAGATCCCTAATCTTCATTCATCGCCATCGTTCTATCTATAATTCATCAATAGATAAGATAAGTCAATTTTAATATTTTTCATTGCTATTAATTCCTATCGAATCCTACAGGCTATTCTACATTTTCTTGATACTTAAAATTGAAATTGGATACTTTCTTGATTACTAAATCTTAGATTCTTTCATGATATTTCTTGAAAATATTTCATCAACTAAATCTTGATTCATCTTCTTTAATATTTTCTTTCGACTCAACTAATGCAAGAACGAATAAATACACGAATCTAAGTGGATGATCCGTACTCATTAACGAACTACATCGACACCGTTATTGATTGCGGCTATAAATTCTTTGATTGTGATAACACTTTTCAACACATCGAGAAATGATTGATCAAATGGCGCCATTACCGGGGATCGCGTGCTAATTTGTTCGTTCTTGCTATTTGAGTTGAAATATTATTATTCCATAAAAAAATTAAATCAAAATCGCATCGTGTGCTTAACGATTTGTGTGTGAATTTTGCAAGGGAATCTGGAATCACTGCAGCAGGGATAAAAATATTCAGATCATTTCATCGAGATCAGAGGATCCAGGGGAGCATCAGTACCAAATTTCGTTTACAAAACCGTACATTTGACCGCGGAACCGTGGCGAGAATCACATTTTTGCGGCGGATCCGCGGCGTTCTCGAAGACTTAGGGTTTGAGCTCTCTGTGGTAAATTCTACACTTTCTTATCTCCTCTCTGATATTGTCCAATAACAATTTTCTGCAGGATTCTTTGCTAAAATTCGCAGCGCTCAAAAATAAAAATTTGTTGCGTGTTTTGATATTGTTTGTGTGCATATTTTAATACGGAAATTAAGGGGCAAAGACCAAATTCAGATTAGGTGGGGATTTCATTACCCTTCCTAAGCCCCAAAAATCACAAAACTAGCATCCGCATCACCCTACATTAACTAAAAAATATCTAGATAGTACTCTAAGGACCGTCGCGCTCACTTAGGACAGAAGAAGGTTGTGTGTAATCTATTGCTTATCCGCATTTCTTTTGTGGTGTCTAAAGCAAGTGTGTCTAAGGCATGTTGTTACTTAATTAGGCCCGCTACTTACGTAGCGGAGAACCTCCCACTAACCTGGCACTTACCTGGCCACAGGAGAAATAAAGAGGTAGTAGAGGATTTATCCTGCGATTTGTCTTCTGGAAGTCTATGAGCGGTCTAGTGATTTGACCTAGGTGACCATTAGATCTAAGGTTGCTTGTGCATTTTTTGTGATTTTTCAAAATGCGTCTTTTTTCAAAACAAACACCAAACCAACTTTTCTCTAATTATCACAGACGCTGCCGCTTGTACTAAACCGTTTAGTGCATGCTCGGCTGGACACGGGATTCTAGTGCCCGTCTTGTCCGCGTTCCTCCTATCGACTCCAAACTCTGTATTTCTACATCTTCTTTTTCCTCACCATACACCACACCCACCACGATGGACGGATCTCCATCAAATTTTAACACCACTTTGCCACCGCCCGCAGGTGCGCAGAATCTACCACGTATGACTCTCCAACAGAGATGCTATCCTATACGTGGTCTTCTTTCTACTTGTCTTTCTATTCCACCAGCCAATGGGGATAACTTCAAAATCAAACCTCACTACATCAATCTTTTACCTAAATTTCACGGCCTCGACTCTGAAGACGCATACATTTTTATTACCAAATTTGAAAACGTATGTGCTATGATGGGCACTTCACAACTTTCTGTGGATGCTATGAGATTGCGTCTTTTCCCGTTCACTTTGTGCGATTTAGCCGAAAAATGGCTTTATAACACAGTTGCACATTCTATTTCAAACTGGGATGAATTCGTCATAGCATTCTTTAAGAAATTTTATCCCAATCATAAGACCGCCCGTGTCCGTAGATAAATCAATTAACTTACCCAGCTTCACAATGAACAATTTTGGAAGTGTTTTGAACGATTCAAGGATCTGCTAGTCCAATGTCCTCATCACGGAATCCATAGATGGGATCTCTGTCGAATCATATATGAGGGCATTAATCCAACAACAAAACAGATGCTTGAATCTATGTGTCAAGGCAATTTCATGTTTAAAGACGATGGTGAAGCTTGGAAATTTTTAGAAGATTTTGCTGAAAAAACTTTCAATGGGAGAGTGTAAGCCAACCATCATCTAGGTGTGGTATCCATCAACTTAATATTTCCATAGCAGTCAAAGCTGAAATGGCAGCAATGCAAAAGAAACTTGAAGCTATGGAACACAAATTTTTATTAGCCTCCCTAAACCAGGTCACACTCCCTAAAACTGTGTATGGATGCTGTTTTGATCCATCACATCTGACGGAAGAATGTCTTTTGAATTCTCTATTTCAAGGTCAAGAGCACACTAATGCTGCCTTCCAGCAAAGACTTAGAAACGATCCTTATTCTTCCACTTATAATCAGGGTTGGAGGAATAACCCTAATTTTTCTTGGAACCAACAACAAACTCAAAATACGGTTCCAAACCAAAATAACTTTCAAAAGGGCCCTCCACAACAACAGCAACCACTACAACTGAGTCAGCACCCCTATCAACCAGAAAATTTTCAAAATCCGTTCAACACTTCTGCACCGTATAATAATTCTTTGCAATTGACCGGTACCTGTTAGGTTTACCTTGCACCTGATGAAGGGTTTGGAAGCATCACATGTCTCAAAATTAAATTTTTTAGGTGCTAAGTGAACATACAAAGAATCATCACAAGAATTTTAGGGTTTCAAAACATTGACAACAATACAAGTAGGAAAAACTAGGGTTTTGAGAGTACAACCTTTGTAGCTACCTACGCTAGACTCCTTGGCTACTTGAGGGTTGGATAAGGTCCGCTTGAGATCCGTCTAGGTCCACGATGATCCACCCGGAGTCTTCTTTGTCCAAGCTAGAAACTTCAAAAGATAAAGAGAAGAAATGGAAGCTAACACTCTTCACTAATTGGCAAGACTAGTGTAGAATGGTGTTGTGGTTGATTTTCTCACTTCAAAATCCTAACTTGGTTACTCTTTTGCTTACTTGAAAGAACTAGAGAGCAAGAGAGAAAGGAGGAAGAAGATGATGGCTTTCTAAGCTCAAGATAATGATAAGCTTAATAAGAAAAATAGAAAATATAAGTATATATATTTTCTACTCTTCATCTCAAACCATGGTTACATAATAAAGATATTATTGTACTTGAGTTAAAAGACAAAAGGAAGATTAACTCATGGTTAAAAAGTGGGTGAACAAAGGTTAGTTCAAAGAAGAGTGTAGAAGATAACCATGGATTAATCTTTTTCTTTTCTTTTGTTTTAAAACAAATACAAAAATATATCCATATATAATCATAAGGTGTGAGTCTTATATTTCCACCATCTTCTATATATACAACCATGATAGAATGATGTATGTGTAGGACTACGGTAGCGCCCCAGTTGTCTATCCGAGGCCAAAATGCGGAAACGAAAATTTTTCTTAACTTTAAACCGGCACTACCGCATCCAAAAACCCCGGATCGTAACCATTAACCGAAGCTATACCGAGCGATCCGTGTCCTTCGGTCGTCGGCCTCCACTCCGATCTCCTCACGGAATCTCCGGTCTTCATCTCCTCGTCGGAAAGGGCACCACATTGAGAAGTCTTTTTACGGGCTCCCGCTTCATCCGAAGCAACTCGGGCGCGAAGTGTGCTAGCCGACGCGTCCAAGGTGTTGTAGAGAATGTTTGTGATCACTTTGTCTCTTGCATCCATGGCTTTGGATGGAGGTTGAAGTGTTGCCATTGATGAAAGCAAAAAGCTAGAGGAAAAAGAAGAAGAACAAGAGCTTTTCTTTTTCTTTTCTTTTCTCTTGTTGTAATGAGAGTGAGAGTGAGAGATTATCAAAATACATGACCAATAATACTAACCATGGCAGCCCCTCTCTCTCTCCATCTCATTTCAACACATTAAACAATTCATTAATGTGACATTTTTGCTAAAAAAAGAGACCATGAGTCATAGTATAAGTCTATGTCACATTAATGCATTGTCATGATGATTTCTAGCTCATTATTTCCTAAAGCAAACATTAATCCAAATGTTTGCCATAACAAAGAAAATCCGGCAACATCTAAAGTAAACTCGTGACGGATCACAAGGATACCCCTCACCTGTATATACATACCTGCACCCGCATTCCGACTGAGTGCGAATGCGATGAGACAAAAGTAATCCAACAAATCTAATACTAGGATCCGGCTTAAAACAAAGCCTACTAGTATGATTCGTCCGATCATGATCCGTGCAATACCGCACGTATAAGATCGAACCCTGCCATATATCATACGGCCTCTACAACGTTTCGCCCGAAACTTGAGAAACTGTCTGTGGGGGACTCTAAAGACTCGTCAATACTATGGCTGTGGATTTAACCACTAGAACGTCAGAGGTATTAGCCGTACGTAACGGGCTACCAAGTATTGACCAAAAGGGACGTCGATGAGCGAACTCATCCTGACACCCTACTGAGCCTGTCAGTGACTATATCCGTACAGTCCGGTCCGTTCGTCTATGAGCATCGCATGGCGGGCCTAGGGGGGTGGCAAAAGTCAGACCCCCAAAAGCGGTACAAGTCATGTCGGAGTGTAGCCCAGAACACCCTGAGATACTACTGGAATACCTACCAGTAAATCTCCTGCCTCGCTCGAGGGCTTTGTGTAATGGCTCTCCTAAACACAGCGCGACCTCACCCCCAATACCGGGATAGACGAACCCCTGCAGATCCGCTCACTGCCTCCATGTGGCTAGGGTCTGTACCCAACTAAAACCTGTTTGCACGACTCCTTTGAGCCGTGGTAGGGTAGTAATCAAAGTACAGTGGGAACTCACACTAGACAAATGACGATCTCAGGTCGATGAACTAACCTGTACACATGTCACCAGGGAACTGCTATCTGACGTCAGGTATAAGACCAACTAGCAAGTTCCCGGCGAGTCCTATCCGGTGTACTCATAACCCAATGAGCACCTGTATACATCTTAGGTGAACCAACTGAGACCAGTGGCTTGTTAGACCGGCCACCGCCCCTCGTCGGGGTCTCGACTGTATACACTAGTCTACTCTGGAATGTCGATGCCCTGTCTGGAAACTCCCACGACTAGGGACCTTTTAAGGATGTGCTTATAGACCCCAGCTCCCACGTATATGATCGCCCTCATACTGCTGGAAGTCAAGCAAGAATCCTAGGGGCTCTATCAACGTGAAATAGTGACCTGTAAGGTCACCTAAAGCAGTACACGATGATAAAGATAAACCAGATAGCATACTATCATCTTGAGTAAGACTGTCCTACCGGTATAGGTACTCCCTCAATCATTGCAATCACGTGCCTGTGATCCAATATTTGACTCTGAGGGCACTATCTCCAACAATCTCCCACTTGCACTCAAGGCTAATTATTGCGATGTCGCATACTCACAGCCCGTGTGATACCGAACACCCAATTCCTCTACTAGTCAGTCTCACAAAGCTCGTTTGCGAAACTATTGTGTTCGAGGAATAGCCTCAGTGAGTGGATCCGCTGTGATGTATCTTTTTATGTCTCTCTTTATCTCAAGTTCGCGGAGAAAGCCATCTCCCGAAATGTGCAATACCTGTCTTAGAATATGTCTGGATATCTGATGGGACCTAGTTCATAAATGAACTCCAAATCCAAACTTCTTAGACTGTATCTTCAACTGAAACCAATCAGTATCCTACGCCATGCCTCCCTCAGTATCCTTTTGGACCTCCTGTCCAAACTACTGCCCCTCGTCAGAGGAAAAACTATAACTCTGACAGCCACTCTGCCATCCAGGTCACCTTGGAAGCCTGGAATGATAACTGTCTCGCGAAGGAGGATGCCGTTATCATATCCCTAGAACATCCACTTATGTTCTAAAACTTCTTCCGAATGTTTCTCCAGGATTGGATAAATATCAACTTATTGCATCTACTGCAAAAACAACATCTGGTGTAGTACTTGACATCTCATGATTGACTCAATTGCCTAAGCAAGTGATCTGCCAATCATGCACATCTCTCTCCTCTTTAGTCTGTAAGACACCTTTAGAGAGGGTGACTCCATCACCTGCAGCTACAGTACCATGCTTGGAGTCGTCCATTCTAAATACCTTTAGAATGCTGTCTAAGTACCCAGATTGGGAAACTACCCAAATCTAGATCTAAAACCATAGATCTAGTAACCAGAATGTCTAATATAATATCCAAGTCCTATGTGGAGAAACCACTGTGCGACAACCAAAGTATAACCGATTGTAGTATAGGAACATCACTTCCTACTCTGTGTATGTCATCCAAATACCAAGACATCACACCCTTCTACCTTCTTAACAGATCCAACCCCTATTCTGATGAAGTCAAACCTATGACTGTCACATCAGAAATAGATGATCTATCTCCGCTATATCTGCTTTAGTCTATAAATAGACATAAGCTACCTGTCCACTATGCTTCCGCTGCTTCCACTGACTGCGACAACCCTCTGGCAGAGTCATATACACGTACACTTCTAAAGACAATTCAGAACGACGCTATATTCATCCTCCTGCCGGGTCTCACAGTCTGGAACAACAGCAATGGCAAGTCTGGGTAAACAAGAACCTCCCTGTCACCGTCCTTGAGGCTACCGGAGTACCTCTCGAGTGCCTGAGGTTACCCACCATATCTGCGGAGTGGCTAACGGAATGTCAAACCAGATTGAATCTTTAGGTTCTTATCAAATTTTCAGTAATCGTTTACGGTTCTGGAATCACTTCCAGTTCTACCATACTCCCACTACTGTTTTCTGAAAAATCCATTTTTATTAAAACTGCGGCGAGTCTAGAACAATATCACTATTGATCTTCCAGATGGTAGAAAGTCAACCGTCGTCATAGCCCGGGTCAACCCACAAACAGCCATTACAGAAACGTGCCTTGAGTTATCCAGAGTCTGGTTTTAAGCATAAGCCGGAAAACTCCCCGTACCTTAACATCGTCAAGATATGAACTGTTCTATATCCAATACAGAAATAGAGGCTCTGATTTAATTGGAACCAGATTCAAATCATGCAGCTGTCTCCAGTACATGTCAACTAAATGGAGAGAGGCCGATGAGCGTTACTCAACTTAGCAATGCTTCCAATTATAAGTAACCTGAAAAAGAAGCAAGTTCTCTTAATCATTACTATCAACTGAATACCATACACAAGTATCTACATCTTGGATCACCCTGAAGAATCCCGATACTTGCAATACCTGGTTCTCTACTTTATCCTTATACCTATAACTTCTCAAAAGTTGGACTCTGTGTTTCTATGAAACACTTGTCTAAAAACTAGAGAAGTCATAAGTAAACCGAATATAGTACAAGCACCAACCCCTCTGTCCTAATGGACACTGGACAATATACAATACTCTGTATAAGTCCCCTGAGTCTAGTGACTCATTCACTGTGTGTCGTAGGTTGAAAACTGTACTTATGGTTAAGAAGAATTACACCGCTGTTCAATGCTCCTTACCTAACCATCCACTGATATAGGTAAATGTCATAAACATAATTTCAAAAAGGTATATCTCACTCTATAAAAATAGACGTAAAGATATATGAATTTGAAATTGGTGCATAACAACGGATATTCAAAACCAAATATTTGCCGTCCGGCAAACAACCCGGGTGATTTCCTTAAATATCACCAATTACAACGAATCTTGATATAATGAGGATGATCACCCAATTCCCAATAACTTACTCCCACTCATCATCTGTAAAACCATACAGATGTGAGAATCAAACCTGGTAAATGCATACCCTGGAGTAAAGACTAATTGGGAAATCGGTTTCCTTTTAACAATACACAGTGAAACTGAAACATGTAAATGTTTCGAAGGGGTATGCGAGTATTCCCAGTAATGCCTCTTCCATTATCAGATTCACAACTGTAACCGTATATTTCTTTGCCATCTCCAAATCCCTTTATATGTCTTTAGTCATTACCTTCTATATACCCTCTTAGGCTAAATGGTTTTCTTCTTTCCCTACCGTTCGGCTCCAGCCTATGGTTTGGAAGAAGACTATCCAATAAGCATAATGGGTGTACTGTCCTAATCCTAGGAGCACTCGCAACGCGAGAGAAGGTGAAGATAAAATATAACTGAATAAAACCTTATTCCTATTTCTCCTGAACCAGAATCCATCCCCGAACCGGAACAAGTTCCTTTCGAGTTCGTATATAACCATACGATGGAGTATCCAAATAACTATGGATCTTCGTAGTGATACGGAGTGTCCTGGTGAAATACAAAGGTGAAGTGGGAGTGGTAATGAAATACTTGGTTTGTCCGTGAATAGCAGTCGCAGTTTATTTTTACTCTTACTAATCCCTTTATTTGTCTTTACATAATACCTTCTGTACACTATCGTTAGGCTAATTGGTTTTCTTCATTCCCTACCGGTCGGCACCTGCCTATGGTTTGGAAGAAGACTATCCAATAAGCATAATAGGTGTACTGTCCTAATCCAAGAAGCACTCGCAACCTGAGAGAAGGTAAAAGGAAAAGAAAACTGAATAGTCCTATTCATTTTCTCCAGATCCGGAAACCGTCCTCTAATAAATTCCTTCGAGTTCGTATATAACCATACGATTGTTTTATCCAATGGAAGTGGATGTTCGTAGTAATACGGGTGTCCTGGAGAAAAGGGTAAAAGTAGGAGTGGTAATTAGGTATGCAACTCAGACAATCCAAAAGCCAGTGTTATAAGAAGGTTCGGTCAACTTGGTCACTAAGTCATAGTCAGGGGTCGGGTCATGGTCGCTGCCAAAGAGAGAGAGAAAAGAAACACTCAGCGTGCACTCTAACCTAGATCAGAATGGTTATCATTTTATCTAATCAGGAAACCTCCCACTGTAACGTCAAATTCTCCTCCAAACCTGAAAGAAGAATTAGTCAGGATCAACCGAGGAGTAAACCAACTCATCAGTAGGAATCGGGATCCAACTATCATCGCATGATAACGTGACGGAATCCACTCACGTTATCACACTCCAGAAGGTATGCGCATGCCTGGCAAGTTTCAGTTTCTTTAGAAACTCCCGATGTGTGTTTTTACCCCTAGGACCCAAGTGACCTTGACGGAGTCAACAAATCAAAGAGTCGTAGTCAAATTAAACCCATCATTATCTGGATTGCATTAAACCCACCCGTACATGCCCTTGATGGAGTCAACAAGGCCGCACGACTGTCCTAACCAATCCCATTTATGCAACAAACAAGCACCACTTAGCTACCGTACACTACGCCTTGATGGAGTCAACAAACGCAGCACGAATACTAAACAATACCCGTAAGAAATGACGGAGGGCTACGGCTGGTTTTTGGAGAAAAACCTTTAACGTAATAAACTTGATATCGTTGAAGGAACTGCATAACTTTTTATAAAAATATAGTGACGAAAACTTTCGCTAAAGAGGCCACTCCCGGTGAAGGGATCTCGGCTCTTTTCCCGTAGAATGAGGTGCAGGATATTCCAACTGAATACCACGATGCAAAGCAAAAGGCAATCGGCTATAGTGAAGTTATTACTCTGACGCAAACTTCTGTCCAAGGGGTCACTCCCGGTGAAGGGATCTCGGCCTTTGCCTCGTCGACTGAGGTGCTGGATATTCATAACCGAATACCACTGTGCAAAACAAAAGAGAACATCTTTGCAATAACAGCTTTTTGAAAAGTGTTCCAACAACATCAGAATAGGTATGTTTAGCTTGCATTGATCCGAATCAACGCAGTCCCATCAATTGATCACACCAATAAAGAACGAAAATAATGATGTACGTATATGCCATCCGCATTCGCCACTGGGTCCCATCATCACCCGTTAGGTTACTTAACTAACGACAGAGCGGGGACTGGACTAGCGCGGGTGTAAAACATATACAACATCTACTAGTATATATATCAATATATAATATTCGCTCAAGGCGTGATAAAATGCAACATCACAGAAATGTAATAAGCATCACAGTGTATGTCCATGCTATCTCTCCCGGTACTTTCGGGCATGCGGAATTTGATGAAAAACAATTTTCTAGAGGTGGTAACATGGACTCAAAACCGGATCTTTGTTAAACTAAGCTACCTAACAACCTAACTAAGAGTGGTTAACTACTCGGTTAGGGAGTTATACCTTTCTCTCTTGAACTCCTTCGTCTTCTACACTTGATGGTTGTCCGGATCGGCTTCACCCCGTCGTCTC
This sequence comes from Agapanthus africanus, assembly GCA_030015575.1. Classification (NCBI taxonomy): domain Eukaryota; kingdom Viridiplantae; phylum Streptophyta; class Magnoliopsida; order Asparagales; family Amaryllidaceae; genus Agapanthus; species Agapanthus africanus. Next base: position 232,853,122 of record JASDDO010000010.1, read on the forward strand.
CTTGCGCCGAAGATCGATCCACCCGAAAGCTTCTACCTTTGGCTTCTTCTTCGAGCTTTGAAGAAACTAGTTTACTCGGTTTGCTAAACCTTGTGAACTAGAGTGAGTAGAGGAGAGTGTGTTGGGATTTTTCTCTATGGTTCTTGGTTCTCAACACATGAGACAAGTGAACCATAGACTAAAGAGAGGGAGAGCAAGAGGAACAGGATGAGAGCTCAAGAACAAGAGAGAGAATGAAAATGATAGAATGAGAAAGACTTTTTTCTCTCTTGGCTCTCATAATCCAAAGAAATTATAACAAAACATAGAAATCAAGTATTATGTGATGGTTTAAGCTAAAATAGCCATATCATTTCATGCACTCATTTTTCACAAGAGAACAAGCAAGAAAAAAGTCTTTGCCATGAAATGATAGCCATTGTCGTCATGATGGTCAACTAGTCCAACCTAGTCAACCGGTCAACAAAGTCAACAGGTCAACAAAGTCAACCCCTCAAAAACCATGTCACCATAATACTTAATTAATATTATTGTTAATCATATATCATATTCTCATTAGGGTTTAGCAAGAAGTCAATGGTCAACAGTCAACAGTCAACAACCCTAATGAGAATCCTCTGCCTCTGTCTCTCCGTCAACTGTGCATACACACCCGCATCCGCGTTCCGAGGAACACGAATACATACCAGATAAAATCAATCCCAAAACGTACACTAGGATCTGGCTTATACCAAAGCCTGCTAGTGTTAACTGTCCGGACACTGTACGTGCACAAGTGCACGGATGTGACCTAACCCTGTCGCAAAACCATGCGACCTGTCGCAAAACCATGCGACCTCTACTCTTTTGCCTAAAGGCGAATAGTTTTCTGTGTGGGACTCTAAAGACTCGACACTACGCTCGCAGTGGGTTTAACCACAGACCGCAAGCGGCACTAGATGTGCGTAACGGCCCACAGATAGATGCCGACAAGAAGACTGACGAGGTGAAACCCATCTGAACTCCTACTGAGACTGAATGTGACAGTCTCCGTACAGTCCGGTCTGTTCGTCTGATACATCGCATGGCGGGCCTAGGGGGCGGTAAACGTCAGTCCCCTAATAGCGGTACAAGTCGTGTCGGAGTGAAGCCCAAAACACCCTGAGATAACACTGGAAGCCTACCAGTATATCTCGCTTGCCCTGGCCAGGGACTACTCATGTAATGGCTCTCCTAGACATAGCGCGATGTCAACCCCCAATACCGGGAGAGACGAATCCTGTCTAACCGTCACTGCCTCCAAGTGCTTCGGGACTGCACCCAAAAACTACCTGTTTGCACGACTCCTTTGAGCCGTGGTAGGGTAGTAATCAAAGTGCAGTGGGAACACACTCGAGGCGAAGTGATAGTGTCCAGTCAGCGGACTAAGCTGTACTCTTGTCACCTGGGAACTGATAATTGACGATAGGTATAGTACCAACCATCAGTTCCCGACGAGTCCTGTCCAGTGTACTCGTAACCTAACGAGCACCCGCATACTATCTCCAGTACGACTTACTGAAGGCTGTGGGATAGACCATCTCCTACACTGGGATGAGAAGCGCATACACTAGTCTACTCTGGAGTATCGATGCCCTGTCTCGATAGTCCTGCGACTAGGGACCTGCATAAGGATGTGCTTTTGGATTACCCAGCCCCATTAGTGTGACTGCCCTCACAACGCTGGTAATCAAGCAAAGATCCTAAGGGCTCCACTAATGTGTATAGGTGATATACTAAAAATAAACACATGTACACATTGAAGTAGAAACAAACCAAGTAGCATACTACTATTTTGAGTAAGATTGTATATACAAGGTGAATATCTCAAGCTTTTATTAAGTAATATACAAACTAGTATGATACAGTAATGGCCTCTAGGGCATATACACTAACAATCACCCTCTTGCACTAAGGCCATTTACTGGCGTATCGAAGACCTATCATCTCGATCAGCCGCTCGAACTGAGTCAGGGTCAAGGCCTTGGTGAATGGATCTGCAGTGTTATCTTCTGAAGCGACCCTCCGAACCTCGATCTCCTGGCGATCCACGATCTCCCTGATCAGGTGATACCGCCTCAAGATGTGTCTGGATCTCTGATGGGACCTGGGTTCCTTCGCTAAAGCTATAGCCCCGTTGTTGTCACAATACAGAGGTATTGGATCAACAATGGACGGAACCACCTGAAGTTCTTTCAAGAACTTCCTCATCCAGACAGCTTCGTTTGCGGCATCAGATGCAGCGATGTATTCCGCTTCCATCGTTGAGTCTGCAACGGTTTCCTGTTTGGAACTCTTCCAACACACCGCCCCTCCATTGAGGGTAAAGACAAAACCCGACATGGACTTGGAATCATCCTTGTCACTCTGGAAGCTGGAGTTAGCAAAGGCCTCGATCTGGAGGTCTTTTCCGCCATACACCAAGAACATCTCCTTAGTCCTTCTCAGGTACTTGAGAATGTTCTTTACCGCTATCCAGTATTTCTCCCCAGGGTTTGACTGATACCGGCTTACCACACTCAGTCATAAGCTACATCCGGTCTGGTACACAACATCGCATACATTATAGAGCCTACCGCAGAAGCGTAGGGTATAATTGAAATGCGATCCCTCTCTAAATCAGTCTTGGGAGACATCTCTTTAGAGAGGGTGATCCCGTGACAAGCCGGTAGGTTACCTCGCTTGGAATCTTCCATACTGAATCTTTTCAATATGGTGTCGATGTACCTGGACTGTGAAAGTCCTAATATCCTCTTGGATCTATCACGATGGATCCAGATCCCCGGGATGTATGAGGCATCACCCAGGTCTTTCATGGAGAACCTGTGTGACAAGAACCCCTTGACAGATTGTAGCATAGGAATGTCATTTCCTATTAAGAGAATGTCGTCCACGTATAAAACGAGGAATACTACAGTTCTCTCTACAAATCTACTATAGATGCACGGTTCATCTGGATTTTTGATAAAGCCAAATTCCTTGACCGTCTCATCAAAACAGATGTTCCAACTCCGCGATGCCTGCTTTAGTCCATAGATGGACTTAAGAAACTTGCACACCTTTCCGCTGCTCCCACTCTGAATGAAACCCTCTGGCTGGTCCATATAGACACACTCCTCTAAATTTCCATTTAGAAAAGCGCTCTTTACGTCCATCTGCCAAATCTCATAATCGTGGAAGGCAGCAATGGCAAGAAGGATCCGAATGGATTTCAGCATAGCTACTGGAGAAAAGGTTTCGTCATAGTCCAAACCAGGCCTTTGACGAAAACCCTTTGAAACCAGTCTAGCTTTATAGGTCTCAACCTGTCCATCTACACCAATCTTCCTTTTGAAGATCCACTTGCATCCTACGGGTTTTACCCCGTCTAGAGCAATGTCCAACGTCCATACTTTGTTGGTGTACATGGACTCCATTTCGGTCCGCATTGCATCCAGCCATTTTACCGAGTCAACGCTCTGAATGGCCTGCTGGAAGCTAGTAGGCTCATCATAATCTTTGATGCAATCCTCTCTATCCCCGTCTATGAGAAAACTGTAGTATCTCTCGGGCGGATGAGACTGCCTCCTACTCCTGCGGAGCGGTGTAGGAATGTCCTGTTCTTTTGAACCCTCTGGTTCTACTAAGCTTTCAGTAATAGTCTGTGGTTCTGGAATCTCTTCCAGTTCTATTTCGCTCCCACTTGTTTCCTTTTCTAAGAACTTGTGTTCCAGAAAATGGGCATTACGAGAAACAATGATCTTTTGTTCCTCTGCGTAATAGAAGAGATACCCCTAGGAGTTCTTTGGGTATCCCACAAACTTGCACAGTAGTGAGCGTGCCTCGAGTTTGTCCACATGCTGCTTTTTGACAAAAGACGGACAACCCCAGATCTTCAGATATTGAAGATAGGGTTTCTTCCCACTCCATATCTCATATGGTGTGGTAGGCACAGCCTTACTTGGAACTCGGTTCAAAAGGTATGCGGCTGATTCTAGCGCATACCCCCAGAATGATCGCGGTAACTCAGTGTTACTCATCATGGACCGTACCATATCCAATAGGGTTCGGTTCCGTCTCTCCGATACACCGTTATGTTGCAGAGTGTATGGAGGAGTAAGCTGAGAGAGAATTCCATTCTCTTTTAAATAGTCCAGGAACTCGGCACTCAAGTATTCACCACCTCGATCCGATCTTAGAATATTGATACTTTTGCCGGTTTGTTTTTCTACTTCATTCTTATATTCCTGGAATTTTCCAAAGGCTTCGGACTTATGTTTCATTAAGAAGACATAACCGTACCTTGAAAAGTCATCCGTAAAAGTAATGAAGTAAGAATAACCGCTTCGTGCATGCGTAGACATTGGACCGCACACGTCGCTGTGTACGAGTCCCAAGAGCTCGCTCGCTCTTACTCCGTGTCCAGTGAACGGAGTCTTTGTCATCTTTCTTTTGAGACAGGATTGACAAGTGGCATACGATTGATATTCGAACGGATTCAAATATCCTTCTGTATGTAACTTCGTCAACCTTCTCTCATTGATGTGACCCAGTCTATAATGCCATAAGAAAGTCTGATTTATTTCCGGAGACTTTCTTTTGTGTGTATTCTGGACATTGAAAATCTGTGGTCGGTTTAATACGTATATGCCATTACTTAATGTACCTGACCCAATCAGAACTTGATTAAGGTGAATGTTTACAACATTACTTACAAATGCAAATTCATAACCTTCTTTAGATAATAAAGATACAAAAATGATATTACAAGTTGCATTGGGTACAAAATAGCAATTACGCAAAACCAAAACATGTCCATCTGATAAGCCCAGGTGATAGTCCCCCACGGACTCCGCATCCATGCCAGCTCCGTTTGCAACTCTGAGGGTCATATCACCTGCCTTCAAAACCCTACGCTTTCTCAGTGCCTGCAAAGAATTACAGATATGAGATCCTGATCCGGTATCCAATACCCAGGAAGTAGAGTTTATTGAAAGACAGTTTTCAATAACATACACACCTGAAGCTGAAGCCGCAACTTGCTTCAGATCCTGTGTTCTGGCCTTCCAAGCCCTGCAATCATTCTTCCAGTGTCCCTTCTTATGACAATAGAAGCATTCTTCTTTATCCACAAGCTGCCCCGCTTTCTTTGTTGCTTTTTCTTTAGCTTTTCCCTTCGTATCAACTTTACTAACACCGCCCCTTGGTTTCGCGGGGGCTTTCTTCTTCTTTCCCTTGGCTTTCGCCTTGGACCTAGAAGAGGAAGATCCTCCTACAAACAAAGTGGATGTTTCCCTACCTTTCTGTAGGGTGCCCTCTGCGCTCCTCAGCATGTTGAGGAGTTCTGAAAGTTCAACTTCCTTTTCTTGTAAGTTGATGTTCAGGATAAACTGGGCGTAAGTGGAAGGAAGGGACTGGAGAATCAAGTCCGTATAGAGCTCATTCTCCAACGTGGTCCCAAGGTCCGCGAGCTCTTCTATGTAGCCAATCATCTTAAGCACCTGTTCCGCTACCGATAATCCGACGGCCAACCTTGCCGAAAATAACTTCTTCGACACTTCGTATGTTGCGATACGAGACTGCTCTCGATACAGTTCTTTTGTATGGAGAAATATGGACTCGAGGTCCATATTCTTGTGCCTCCTCTGATGTTCGTTGTCCATAGAGGCAAGCATGAGGCATTTGGCCTTCGCGCAATCGATCTCCCAAGTCTTACGGATTTCCTTATCCGCGACGCTGGAGGTGGGACCTGGGACAGGGGGAGCTTTGGTGGTAAGAAGATACCCCAGCTTGTCGTAAGTGATTGCCATTTTGACATTCCTGAGCCAATCTTTGTAGTTTGGCCCTGTCAGTATGTTTTTATCTAGAAGTAACTTAAGTCCAGTCATGTTGATTGGTCGCTGCAATTAGGAGAGAGAGAAGAAACACTCAGCATGATGCTCTTGCAAGTTTAGAATGGTTTTTAGTTTGTCTAAATAGGATGGCTCCCACTGTTTCTCAACTCCCTCCTCAAACCAAAAAGGAAGAATTAGTCAGGATCAATCTCACCGTACAATTCTTGCTTAACCGTTCAGCCAGGCTAGTGTCGGTACTTCGAGGGAGGTTTTCCAACGCTTTCGCGAAGTTCCTTAATTTAAGAACCACTTTTCCCTGGGGGCGTAGTCCCGCTAACACCTTTCTAGACACCTACTAGGTTTATAGCATTGATCGTTAAGTGAGAAATTTCCCGAGGAGTAGCATATACTCACAGTAGGATCGGGATCCAAATATCATCGCGTGACAAAACTTAAGGAATCCTACCAGAATCATCACACTCCAAATGGTATGCAGTGCTAGCAAGTTTCAGTACTTATGAAACTCCCGATGTGGATTTTTGCCCCATTCTCTTATGAACTTGGCGTGAGGTCAAAATGTCATAAGTCACATGTCAAGTTCTTCCCATCATTATCCAGGTTAATTTGAACCCACCCGTACCTACCCTTGACGTAGGCCAAAATGGCAGTACGACTGTCTCAAACCAACGCATTCTATCTATGCAACAGATAAATATCCGGCAGCTACCAATCACTATGCCTTGGCGTGAGGTCAAAATACATAGCTTGAATACTACCGAATATTTAACTGAAATGATGGAGGGCTACGGATGGTTTTGGCAAAACCGTGAACTTAGTAAACTTGATATGATCGATGGAACGAGAGAGCTTTTAAAAGGAGTGGCTCAAGCTCCGCATTTAAAAGTTAGTTTTGAAAAGAACCGAGTGGTTTTTCGAAAGTGTTCCAACGACTTTTACTTGGTTTATTTTCTTTCATTAGTTCTTTTAATGCGCGTTTTTCTTGCATTAGTTCTTTTAATGCGTCCTATCATTTAATCCTACCATTGCAGAAAACAACCAAAATATGACGTACGCTTATGCCATTCGCATTCGCCACGGGGCAACGTCATTACCCGATAGGTTACTTAACTAACGACAGAGCGGGGGCTGGGCTAGCACGGCTGTAAAACATAAGCAACGCCTAAATAATATCATATATAGATATATTGCAATGATAGCCATTTCAGATCACAGATGAACACATTGGATATACTAGGAACCCGCAATTCGTACGAGCCTGTAACGAAAAGCAGATTACACGGTCGCGGTGAATAGCCAATACCCCACCCAAGACCCCTACGGGTGCGGCAAACTACCCGCCAAGTACCCGAAGCGAAGCAACCTTCCTCAACTCCGTGAGTAGGCCACTCGGCACTTCGGGATACCCGGTAGTTTGTGCACCCCCTCCATGGGTCTATCCTAGGAGCAAAAACAGTAAAAAGAAATTATACAATGACGGCTACAACCCCGACCCGGTTGTGCGGCCATACAAATAATTATTACATCAATTTACAAATTTACATGAATTGAAAGAAAAGAAAACTCTCATTTCACAACCCCCGGCTATTCACCCGCGACAATCCAATGAATTCATATACACAAACCAATAACATTACAGATCACAGATTTGTATAACTCCCACTAATGGACATATAGCGATTAGCAGACGTTCAATACAAATATCACATCACAGATAAAAACCTGTCAGCTTAAGTCTTTAGAAACTCGATCAAAATACGGTTTTTAAAGCCCCAAAAACAAAATTTTCTTTCAGGAAAATCTGGGCTGAAAAAACATATACCAAAATTCCCAAAATACCCCACTGAATATACTGTAGCAAAGAAGATCCAGGGAAGAGCCAATACGGCCGCGGAACCGCGGCAATAGCAAGCTATTGCTGCGTTTCCGTGGCGCTTTGATGAGATCACAGGACCGTCTTTCTACAGTATACTCTAAAAACCCTGAGTCGATTTTTAAAGCATGATTTATTACTTTTACAGAACTTTGAAAATCGACAGCAAGTTAGATTTTTGGGTGTATTTCGTGACTTTTTCTCCGATCGAATTTCTAGTTACTATGCTAACATGTTAGGAAGTGTTTAACTAGGCTCTGATACCACTGTAAGTCCATGCTACCTCTCCCGGTACTTTTGGGCATGCGGAATTTGATGAAAAACAATTTTCTAGAGACGGTAAGATGGACTCAAAACCGGATCTTTGTTAAACTAAGCTACCTAACAACCTAACTAATAGTTGTTAACTACTCGGTTAGGGAGTTATACCTTTCTTTCTTGAACTCCTTCGTCTTCTACACTTGATGGTTGTCCAGATCGGCTTCACCCCGTCGTCTCCTTGCGCCGAAGATCGATCCACCCGAAAGCTTCTACCTTTGGCTTCTTCTTCGAGCTTTGAAGAAACTAGTTCATTCGGTTTGCTAAACCTTATGAACTAGAGTGAGTAGAGGAGAGTGTGTTGGGATTTTTCTCTATGGTTCTTGGTTCTTAACACATGAGACAAGTGAACCATAGACTAAAGAGAGGGAGAGCAAGAGGAAGAGGATGAGAGCTCAAGAACAAGAGAGAGAATGAAAATGATAGAATGAGAAAGACTTTTTTTTCTCTGGGCTCTCATAATCCAAAGCCATCATAACAAAACATAGCAATCAAGTATTATATGATGGTTTAAGCTACAATAGCCATATCATTTCATGCACTCATTTTTCACAAGAGAACAAGCAAGCAAAAAGTCATTGCCATGAAATGATAGCCATTGTCATCATGATGGTCTAGTCCAACCTAGTCAACCGGTCAACAAAGTCAACAAGTCAACAAAGTCAACCCCTCAACAACCATGTCACCATAATACTTATTTAATATTATTGTTAATCATATATCATATTCTCATTAGGGTTTAGCAAGAAGTCAACAGTCAACAGTCAACAACCCTAATGAGAATCCTCTGCCTCTGTCTCTCCGTCAATTGTGCGTACACACCCGCATCCGCGTTCCGAGGAACATGGATGCATACCAGATAAAATCAATCCCAAAACGTACACTAGGATCCGGCTTAAACCAAAGCCCGCTAGTGTTAACTGTCCGGACACTGTACGTGCACAAGTGCACGGATGTGACCGAACCCTGTCACAAAACCATGCGACCTGTCGCAAAACCATGCGACCTCTACTCTTTTGCCTAAAGGCGAATAGCTTTCTGTGTGGGACTCTAAAGACACAACACTACACTAGCAGTGGGTTTAACCACAGACCGCAAGCGGCACTAGCTGTGCGTAACGGCCCCCAGGTAGATGCCGACAAGAAGACTGACGAGGTGAAACCCATCTGAACTCCTACTGAGCCTGAATGTGACAGTCTCCGTACAGTCCGGTCTGTTCGTTTGATACATCGCATGGCGGGCCTAAGGGGCGGTAAACGTCAGTCCCCTAATAGCGGTACAAGTCGTGTCGGAGTGAAGTCCAAAACACCCTGAGATAACACTGGAAGCCTACCAGTATATCTCGCTTGCCCTGGCCAGGGACTACTCATGTAATGGCTCTCCTAGACACATCGCGATGTCAACCCCCAATACCGGGAGAGACGAATCCTATCTAACCGTCACTGCCTCCAAGTGCTTCGGGACTGCACCCCAAAACTACCTGTTTCTACGACTCCTTTGAGCCGTGGTAGGGTAGTAATCAAAGTGCAGTGGGAACACACTCGAGGCGAAGTGATAGTGTCAAGTCAGCGGACTAAGCTGTACTCATGTCACCTGGGAACTGATAACTGACGATAGGTATAGTACCAACCATCAGTTCTCGACGAGTCCTGTCCAGTGTACTCGTAACCTAACGAGCACCCGCATACTATCTCCAGTACGACGTACTGATGGCTGTGGGACAGACCATCTCCCACACTGGGATGAGAAGCGCATACGCTAGTCTACTCCGGAGTATCGATGCCCTGTCTCAATAGTCCTGCGACTAGGGACCTGCATAAGGATGTGCTTATGGATTACCCAGCCCCACTAGTGTTACTGCCATCACAACGCTGGTAATCAAGCAAAGATCCTAAGGGCTCCACTAATGTGTATATGTGATATACTAAAAATAAACACATGTACACATTGAAGTAGAAACAAACCAAGTAGCATACTACTATTTTGAGCAAGATTGTATATACAAGGTGAATATCCCAAGCTTCCATTAAGTAATATACAACCTAGTATGATACAGTAATGGCCTCTAGGGCATATACACTAACACACAGAACAATACAGATAATCTGGAAGCCCCGGGTTTCACAGAGCCGCTGCTGAAACCCGACGTTCCCTTGGTCATGTGGATAGCCTGTGCAATGAAATCCTAGACCCCTACGGGCGCGACAAGTTACCCGCCAAAACCTGAAGCGAGGCAGCCCCCTTCAACAACATGAATGGACTACCCAGCACTTCACGGAATCCGGTAACTTGTGCACCCCTCCTGGGTCAACCTGTACCCCCTACGAGTGCGGCGAATAGCCCGCCAATTCTAGAGTGAAGCCCCCTCCGTCTCAAAGCCATAAGATGCGGGCCCGTTGCCCTCTAGAACCCGGCTATCCGTGCATCCCTCCGCGGGGCAATCCTAGTACAGAAAGTAAAATATACAATAGGTATATCGACCTCAGCCCGGTCGTGCCCCAAAAGAATAATATACAAACAGGCAGTGACGCTAGTCCACATGTCGGACGCTCGACCCGCAATATCAAATGTACTTAATAAACCAAACTGTACTACCATTGCATCCAGGCTATCCACCACGACAAATCCGCAACATCACAGCACAACACAGAACATCAACGTGAATGTCACGTTCGCAAATCCGTCTAAAAAGGCTATAGCAATTAGACAGGGTTTACCGATCAAGTGACATTCACGGTCGCAGATATAATGTAAATACTATGAACTAACATGTTTCAAAATTTCGATCGACAAAGTTTACCGAAGTGGGCCCCAAGCACAGTACCCAGAACTCAAATAAATCTGGGCCCAAACAGTATATTCCAAAAACCCCATTTCCCTGTCAGAGAGACACTGTAAAAATTTGGTCCAATGAAGAGCTAGAACGGCGGCGGAACCGCGGCCAAAAGGGGGTTTAGGCCGCGGTTCCGCGGCGTTCCTAAGGAATCAGTCCACCAAATTTCTGCAGTGCCCCTACAAAACCCTGCCTGATTTTCTGCAGTACACCAAATAATTTTTTTACAACAGAAAAATTTCGACAGAAACTGCACATTTGAAAACGCGATTTCGGAATTTTTGTTCGATCGAAGTTCTAAACACACTAGAGCTAGCTAGTAAAGGTTAATGGCGTGGCTCTGATACCATGTAGGACTACGGTAGCGCCCCGGCCGTCTATCCGAGACCAAATTGCGGAAACAAAATTTTTTCTTAACTTTAAACCGGCACTACCGCATCCTAAAACCCCGGATCGTAACCATTAACCTAATGCTAGCTAACATGAGAATGGGTAGGAAGCTATACCGAGCGATCCGTGTCCTTCGTTCTTCGGCCTCCACTCCGATCTCCTCGCGGAATCTCCGGTCTTCATCTCCTCATCGGAAAGGGCACCACATCGAGAAGTCTTTTTACGGGCTCCCGCTTCATCCGAAGCAACTCGGGCGTGAAGTGTGCTAGCCGACGCGTCCAAGGTGTTGTAGAGAATGTTTGTGATCACTTTGTCTCTTGCATCCATGGCTTTGGATGAAGGTTGAAGTGTTGCCATTGATGAAAGCAAAAAGCTAGAGGAAGAAAAAGAAGAACAAGAGCTTTTCTTTTTCTTTTCTTTTCTCTTGTTGTAATGAGAGTGAGAGTGAGAGTGAGAGATTATCAAAATACAAGACCAATAATACTAACCATGGCAGCCCCTCTCTCTCTCCATCTCATTTCAACACATTAAACAATTCATTAATGTGACATTTTTGCTAAAAAAGAGACCATGAGTCATAGTATATGTCTATGTCACATTAATGCATTGTCATGATGATTTCTAGCTCATTATTTCCTTAAGAAAACATTAATCCAAATGTTTGCCATAACAAAGAAAATCCGGCAACATCTAAAGTAAACTCGTGACGGATCACAAGGATACCCCTCACCTGTATATACATACCTGCACCCGCATTCCGACTGAATGCGAATGCGATGAGACTAAAGTAATCCAACAAATCTAATACTAGGATCCGGCTTAAACCAAAGCCTACTAGTGTGATTCTTCCGATCATGATCCGTGCAATACCGCACGTATAAGATCGAACCCTGCCATATATCATACGGCCTCTATAACGTTTCGCCCGAAACTTGAGAAACTGTCTGTGGGGGACTCTAAAGACTCGTCAATACTATGGCTATGGATTTAACCACTACCACGTCAAAGGTATTAGCCGTACGTAACGGGCTACCAAGTATTGACCAAAAGGGACGTCGATGAGCGAACTCATCCTGACACCCTACTGAGCCTGTCAGTGACAATATCCGTACAGTCCGATCCGTTCGTCTATGAGCATCGCATGGCGGGCCTAGGGGGTTGGCAAAAGTCAGACCCCCAAAAGCGGTACAAGTCATGTCGGAGTGTAGCCCAGAACACCATGAGATACTACTGGAATACCTACCAGTAAATCTCCTGCCTCGGCCGAGGGCTTTGTGTAATGGCTCTCCTAGACACAGCGCGACCTCACCCCCAATACCGGGATAGACGAACCCCTGCAGATCCGCTCACTGCCTCCATGTGGCTCGGGACTGTACCCAACTAAAACCTGTTTGCACGACTCCTTTGAGCCGTGGTAGGTTAGTAATCAAAGTACAGTGGGAACTCACACGAGACAAATGACGATCTCAGGTCGATGAACTAACCTGTACACATGTCACCAGGGAACTGCTATCTGACGTCAGGTATAAGACCAACTAGCAAGTTCCCAGCGAGTCCTGTCCGATGTACTCATAACCCAATGAGCACCTGTATACATCTTAGGTGAACCAACTGAGACCAGTGGCTTGTGAGACCGGCCACCGCCCCTCGTCGAGGTCTTGACTGTATACACTAGTCTACTCTGGAGTGTTGATGCCCTGTCTCAAAACTCCCACGACTAGGGACCTTTTAAGGATGTGCTTATAGACCCCAGCTCCCACGTATATGATCTCCCTCATACTGCTGGAAGTCAAGCAAGAATCCTAGGGGCTCTATCAACGTGCAATAGTGACCTGTAAGGTCACCTAAAGCAGTACACGATGATAAAGATAAACCAGATAGCATACTATCATCTTGAGTAAGACTGTCCTACCGGTATAGGTCCTCCCTCAATCATTGCAATCACGTGCCTGTGATCCAATAATTGACTCTGAGGGCACTATCTCCAACAGTATGCATGTATGTGTGCATGCACATCCATATGTGCATGAACAAGAATGAATGAATGCATACATGCATGCATACACCCAAAAAAGAGAAGAAAAGGATTTCTAGTGAGAAACTAATGGTTAAATGATAAATCAACACTTGATTTAGCAACCCGGTCATATCACATACGACCCGACCAAAAGCAAGCCGCCTGATTAATATACGGTATCTCATATGCGCATTTTAACCGGGTCCATGCGCGTATCGTATATGCGCACCACAACATTTCTCCTGGACTAGGTAACTCCTTTGTGGGACTCTAAGACTCGTCAATACACCGGCAGTGGGTTATAATCATATCAAGAACCCCCAAGCCGCAAGCGGTCAGCTAAACGTAACGGCCACCCGGGTATTGAGCGATCAGAAGAAAACAAGCGAACCTGCTACAACTCCCATCGAGCCAACCGGCAACACTACCGTACAGTCCGGTCTCTTCGTCAGATATGCTGCATATCGAGTCTAGGGATAGTAACGTTGACCCCAATAACTCAATAAGTCATGCCGATGAACGGTCTATAACAGATCGAGAAACTACTGATAACACTTATCAGTAAATCTCAACAGCCCTGGCCAGGGACTTACTGATATAGCCAGTCGGGTACAGTACAGCATCAACTCCCAATACCGGGAGAGACGAAACCCCTCCTATTGCTCATCGCCTTCGTGTGTCCCGGGACTGTACCCAACGGCCACCTGTTTGCACGACTCAGTAGAGCCATGGTAGGGTGGTAATCAAAGTACAGTAGGAGAACACACAAGACTCTATGACGATCTCGGGTCTACAGACTAACCTGCACCAGTGTCACCTGAGAACTGCTATCTGACGATAGATATAATTCCATATAGGAGTTCTCGGCGAGTCAGTCCAGTGTACCCAGTCACCACTGAGCACCCGTATATGATCTCGATGTCAAACATCGATGAATGTGGGAACATCCATTGCCCATCATATGGGTCTAGTATCATATACGCTAGTCTACACTGGTATATCGATGCCCTGTCTCGATACACCTACGACTAGGGACATTCCAGGATATGCTTATAAACTACAAATGTCCCAATAGTATGATCTCCATCATAATCATAGTAATCAAGCCTATATCCTCAGGGCTTTATCAACATGTTTGAATGAATAAAAGCATGATCAAATCAACATGTCAGATAAAGAAGAACCAGATAGCATACTATCATAACGAGCAAGAATGTGCACTGAATATATATATATATACATGTATAAATACATCCACTATGATATAATGGCCTCTAGGGTATATATATAACCAACAATCTCCTATTTGCACTAAGGCCAGTTATTGGCGTATCGCATACCCAACATCTCAAAAAGTCGCTCATGCTGCGGCTGAGGAAGGGCCTTGGTGAGTGGATCCGCGGCGTTATTCTTTGTGTCTACTCTCTTAATCTCGATCTCGCGGTGATCTACAATCTCCCGGATCAAATGAAAGCGCCTCCGGATGTGTCTGGACCGCTGATGGGACCTGGGCTCCTTGGCTAACGCCATAGCCCCATTATTATCACAATACAATGGTATTGGATCAATAGTGGTTGGAACTACTCCTAGCTCCGAGACGAACTTCCTCATCCAGACGGGTTCCTTGGCGGCATCATTCGCAGCAATGTACTCAGCTTCCATCGTAGAGTCTGCAACGGTATCCTGTCTGGAACTCTTCCAACTTACCTCCCCTCCATTGAGGGTAAATGCAAACCCAGAGATAGATTTGCTATCGTCCTTATCGCTCTGGAAGCTCGAATCGGTAAAGGCCTCCATCTGGAGATCTACATTACCATACACCAAGAACAATTCTTTAGTCCTTCGCAAGTACTTAAGAATGTTCTTCACAGCTATCCAGTGATTCTCCCCTGGGTTGGATTGATACCTGCTTACAACACTAAGTGCATAAGCTACATTTGGGTGTGTACATAACATCGCATACATTATAGATCCTACTGCCGAAGCATAGGGTATAATGCTCATGCGAGCTCTCTCTTCATCGGTCTTTGGGCAAGAGTCCTTGGAGAGAGTGACCCCGTGGCAAGCGGGTAAGGCACCCCGCTTGGAGTCTTCCATACTAAACCATTTTAGGATGGTGTTGATGTACCTGGTTTGGGACAATCCCAATAATCTCTTGGATCTATCCCTATAGATCCTAATACCTAGAATGTATGTGGCATCACCCAGGTCCTTCATGGAGAACCTTAGTGATAAGAAAGATTTGACCGACTGTAGCATAGGAATATCATTTCCTATCAGAAGAATGTCATCCACGTACAATACGAGGAATGTGACAGCTCTTCCTACAGCCTTCTTATAAACACAAGGTTCATCTGGATTTTTGATGAAATCAAACTCTTTGATAACATCATCGAAATAGATGTTCCAACTCCGTGATGCCTGCTTTAACCCATATATGGATTTAAGCAATCTACATGCTTTCCCGTTGCTCCCACTGTCAATGAAGCCCTCCGGCTGATCCATATAAACGCATTCTTCTAAATCTCCATTTAGAAATGCCGTTTTATCGTCCATCTGCCAGATTTCATAGTCGTAGTGAGCAGCAATAGCAAGTAGGATCTGAATGGATTTAAGCATGGCTACGGGCGAAAAATTCTCATCATAGTCCGAACCTGGTCTTTGACGAAAACCCTTCGCCACAAGTCTTGCCTTATAGGTCTCTACCTGCCCATCTACACCAATCTTTCTTTTAAAGATCCATTTGCATCCCACAGGTTTTACCCCAGGGGGTACAACGTCCAAAGTCCAAACTTTGTTGGTGTACATAGACTCCATTTCGGATCTCATGGCATCCAGCCACTTCACAGAGTCACCACTCGTGATAGCTTGCTGAAAACTGGTAGGGTTATCATCCTCCATGATGCAGTCTTCTCTGTCACCATCAATGAGGAAACCGTAGTACCTCTCCGGTGGGCGAGAAGTCCTACCAGACCTACGGAGTGGCCGAGGTTCTTCAGTTTCTATTGCAACAGCCGGTTCAACCAAGTCGTCATTTATAGTTTGTGTCTCTAGAACCTCTTCTAGATCCACCGCATTGCCATCTTCTTTATCTGTGAAAAACTCTTTTTCTAAGAATGTGGCATACTGAGAAACAAACACCTTTTGTTCCTCCTTGTGGTAGAATAGATAACCATAAGAGTTCCTTGGATATCCTACAAAGTTACACATGACCGACCGTGTCTCGAGTTTGTCCAGATTCTGCTTTTTAACATAGGCCGGGCAACCCCAAATCTTAATTCTCTTAAGAGATGGTCTCTTCCCATGCCATATCTCATATGGCGTGGTAGACATGGTTTTGGTTGAAACCCTGTTTAAAAGAAAAGCTGCAGTCTCCAATGCATGCCCCCAAAATGAGACAGGTAACTCAGCATCACTCATCATGGAACGGACCATATCTAATAGGGTCCGATTTCGTCGTTCAGACACACCGTTGTGCTGTGGTGTGCAAGGAGGAGTGAGCTGACAGAGAATCTCATTCTCTTTTAGGAAGTTTGCAAATTTTGTACTGAGGTACTCCCCACCTCGATCAGATCGAAGCATTTTGATACTCAAGCCGGTTTGTTTTTCAACTTCTTTTTTATATTCAGTGAATTTCTCGAAAGCTTCGGATTTGTGCTTTAATAAAAATACATTACCGAATCTTGAGAAATCCTCAGTGAAAGTAATGAAGTAAGAAAAACCGCCTCTAGCCTGTGAAGACATTGGCCCACATACATTACTATGTATGAGTCTTAGGTGCTCGGTAGCTCTTTCTCCGTGTCCGGTAAACGGAGTTTTGGTCATTTTACCCTTGATACAAGACTGGCAAGTCGCATAAGATTTATATTCAAAGGAGTTTAAATATCCATCTTTGTGTAACTTGTTTAGTCTTGTTTCGTTAATATGACCAAGTCTACAGTGCCAAAGAAAAGCTTCATTTATTTCTGAAAGTTTTCTTTTATTAGTGTGTTGTATGCTGAAAACTGTGTGTTGATTTAGGACGTATATCCCGTTATTAAGTGTACCATACCCAACCAACATTTGATTCAGATGAATGTTCATAACATTGTTCTGCAATATAAAGTTATATCCTTCATTGTCTAACAAAGAAACAAATATTATATTACATAGCATACTTGGTACAAAATAACATGGGTTCAAAACTAATATACACCCAGATGGCAACCCCAAGTGATACTCTCCCACTGCGACTGTATGTACATTGGAACCATTTCCAACGCGGAGAGTATGGTCACCTGTCTTCAAAACCTTGCTATTTCTCAGCCCTTGCATAGAATTGAAAATGTGAGAACCTGAACCGGTATCTAATACCCAGGAAGCAGAGTTTATTGAAAAACAGTTTTCTGTCACAAACACACCTGAAGCGGAATCATCCCCATGCTTCTTCTTGAGATTCAAGTACTCCGTACAGTTGCGCTTCCAATGTCCTGTTTTGTGGCAATGAAAACATTCCCCTTTCACCGATTCTCCAGCTTTGGACTTTTCCTTCCCCTTAACCTTTTTAACTCCACCCTTAGGATTGGTGGGCTTCTTCTTTTCTTTTCCTTGGCCTTAGCCTTTGGGCGAGAAGAAGAAGATTGCCCAACACTCAAAACGGGAGTTTTCACTGATTTCAGTGTGCTCTTTGCACTCCTTAACATATTAAGGAGTTCAGGTAGTTCCCTCTCCATGTTGTGCATGTTGAAGTTAACTATAAATTGAGCAAAGGTGGAGGGGAGGGACTGCAGAATAATATCCGTATATTGTTCATTGTCCATCGTCCATCCAAGGTCCTCAAGCTCTTCTATGAGAGCTATAATCTTCAGAACATGGTCTCCTACTGATGTGCCGGGGGCCATTCGCATCTGAAACAATTTCTTCGATGCTTCGTATCGTAATACGCGGGATTGCTCTTCATACAACTCCTTTGAATGGAGGAATATGGCTTGAATGTCCATATTCTCGTGCTGCTTTTGATGTGTGTTGTCCATCGATGCAAGCGCGAGGCATTTGGCCGTGGCACAGTCAGCGTCCCATGTCTTGCGGACATCTTTGTCCGCAACTAAGGATTTTGGACCTGGGACGGGCGGGGCTGAAGCCTTGAGGACATATGATACTATATCATAAGTCAAGGCTATTTTCAGATTCCTCAGCCAGTATTTATAATTGGTCCCATTCAGTTTATTTTTATCTAGTAGAAGCTTGAGTCCAGTCATTGGTATCTGCCATTAAGAGAGAGAAACGAATACACTCAGCGAAAGCTCTTGCAAAGATCAGATTGGTTATTATCTTGTCTAATCGATGTCTCCCACTGCTTTAATCAAGTTTTTCTTTCAAACCTTAAAAAGAAAAACTAGCCAGGATTAATTACAGTCTACAACTTCGCTAACCGTTCAGCCAGGCCAGTGTCGGTACTCGAGGGAGGTTCCCCGTGCTTTCGCACGGACCTAATTAAAGTAAACCTCATTCTCCTAGAGGCGTAGCCCCGTTAACACCTTTCTAGACACCTAATGAGTTAGCTAATTGTAAACTGCAAAACTCTCCTGGGAGCAACTATTGCCCACAGTGGGGTCGGGATCCAACCATCATATGGATGGTATGCAATCTCATTGCAAATCTCAACACTTGAAATTCCCGATGCGGTTTTTACCCCTGGTACCTATGACCTTAACTATGGTCAACAAATCATAAGTACCAGTCAAGTTCTACCCGTCATTTCTTGATCAATTAGACCCACCCATATGACCCTTAACTATGGTCAACAAAGTCGTATGAATGTCCTAATTAATCTGCATCATATGCAGTGTAGGAAGACATAACTTAGCTACCGTACACTACGCCTTAACTAAAGTCAACAAACGTAGCACGAATACTAAGTACTCTACTTCCTAAAATGACGGAGGGCTGCGGAGGATTTTTAAGAAAATCTTTAACGCTTTGAACTTGATATCGTCGTAGAATCAAATGGTTTTTCAAAAGGAGTGGCTTGTGCTCCGCAGTTTTGAAATATAGCTTTTTCATAAAGAGCCGAGTGGTTTTCAAATCCGATTCTACAACATCTTTTTAGGTTTATTTTCTTTACATTAATCATATTAATGTAGTCCCATCATTTAAGTCCTTAAGCTAATCACAGAAAAGAAACGAAAAATACAACGTACGCTTATGCCATCCGCATTCGCCGTAATGTTCCGTTATGCACCGTTAGGTTACTTAACTAACGGCATACCGGGACGGGACTAGCGCGGGTGTATAATATAAGCAACGTCTACTATATATCTCATATATAATATATCATTCGTCTCAGATATCACAGAACATAGGCAGCAGAAACATAGATATAATGTGGGATATATCCGTATTTAGTATTTAGCCAACAATATAAAATACGGCTTCCACAGTCACGATGAATAGCCAAGCCCACGCCCCTAGACCCCTACGAGAGCGGCAAGCGACCCTACCAATCCTGGAGTTTAGGAGACCCGGTCTCGACTCCTCGAGATGGCCTCCCACTGAACCCCACAACCCGGTCACTTGTGCTCCCCTCCTTGGGTCTATTCTAATGCGGAAAAGTAAATAATATACAACACTGGTGACATCAACCTCAACCCGGAAGTGCCCAAATAAAAGAATATTACATTACATTTGAACTTTACATGAATGAAAATAAAACTCTCATCTCACATAAAACCCCCCCGGCTATTCAATCGCGGCAATCCTGCACATCATATCTCAGCAACACATGATATCATATATCATCAACGTAAGTAAGTATACGTACCCCGATTGTCGTTGATGTATAGCAACGAAACCGGCGATATGCGACATACTACACTTACGGTCACAGAAAAGAAAGTGTAAAACTACAATATTTGGAATCCACATTCACTTTAGACATCGTAAATCCGAAATATCACATACTTCGCATTTCATGCCTTACTGTATGAATTCCACATATTGTATCACATTTCAGATAAATAGACAGTATTAAAGTTTTCGATCGAATAATCAAATACCCAAAATTTCCTAAAGCTCAACACTTGAGCGGAGTTCGAAAAACCCGGAATGTGTCACGGTAGTAGCGGTCCAGCCGTAGAAGGGTCAAGCCAACGCCTCACATGTGGCACGCCGTACTGCCCCAAACCCTAAGGTTCAAAAGGCAGTTCAAGACGGTCACATAATCGAGTTAAGGTTTGTTATCTTCTAGAGGGTCCACTACTTAACTTGCACGTATTTCCAAAAGATTTAAATACCGTGAAAAAGTGAGTTAATGATACTCGTTCGAACATTTTAATACTTTCTAAATTATCCGAAAAAGGCATGAATTTAAAATTCCGATCGAATCACCGAATCCAAAACAATCTCCAGAACATACAACACTTAAACCAGATTAAAAATACCCAAAAATATATACAAGAAGTTCTAAACATTACTGTACAAAAAAGAGGCTTTGTTTCATGTGTACGGCCGCGGAGCCGCGGCCCAAGCAAGCTTTGGCTGCGGTTCCGCGGTGGGATTTACTGTTCATGGCTTCGTTTTTTATAGTGGTGCTTAGATTTCCCTGCTGAATTTTTTTACATATTTTTAATTCTGGAAATACACAGGTTTGAAAAATTGTCCAGAGAGGGTTCAAAAAATCCGTATTTTGGTTCGATCGGAGTTTTAACTTCGCTAATGTGTCACCTAAAGTTCTAGGTCAGCTCTGATACCAATGTTAGGTTTACCTTGCACCTAATGAAGGGTTTGGAAGCAACACATGTCTCAAAATTAAATTTTTTAGGTGCTAAGTGAACATACAAAGAATCATCACTAGAATTTTAGGGTTTCAAAACATTGACAACAATACAAGTAGGAAAAACTAGGGTTTTGGGAGTACAACCTTTGTAGCTCCCTACGCTAGACTCCTTGGCTACTTGAGGGTTGGAAAAGGTCCACTTGAGATCCTTCTAGGTCCACGATGATCCACCCGGAGTCGTCTTTGTCCAAGCTAGAAACTTCACAAGATCAAGAGAAGAAATGGAAGCTAACACTCTTCACTAATTGGCAAGACTAGTGTAGAATGATGTTTTGGTTGATTTTCTCACTTCAAAATCCTAACTTGGTTACTCTTTTGCTTACTTGAAAGAACTAGAGAGCAAGAGAGAAAGGAGGAAGAAGATGATCGCTTTCTAAGCTCAAGATAATGATAAGCTTAATAAGAAAAATGGAAAATATAAGTATATATATTTTCTACTCTTCATCTCAAACCATGGTTACATAATAAAGATATTATTGTACTTGAGTTAAAAGACAAAAGGAAGATTAACTCATGGTTAAAAAGTGGGTGAACAAAGGTTAATTCAAAGAAGAGTGTAGAAGATAAGCATGGATAAATCTTTTTCTTTTCTTTTGTTTTAAAACAAATACAAAAATATATCCATATATAATCATAAGGTGTGAGGCTTATATTGCCACCATCTTCTATATATACAACCATGATAGAATGATGTATGCATGTATGCGTGCATGCACATCCCTATGTGCATGAACAAGAATGAATGAATGCATACATGCATGCATACACCCAAAAAAGATAAGAAAATGATTTCTAGTGAGAAACTAATTGTTAAATGATAAATCAACACTTGATTTAGCAACCCGGTCATATCGCATACGATCCGACCAAAAGCAAACCGCCCAATTAATATACGGTATCTCATACGCACATTTTAACCGGGTCCATGCGCATATCGCAAATGCGCACCACAACGTTTCGCCTAGACTAGGTAACTCCTTTGTGGGACTCTAAAACTTGTCAATACGCCGGCAGTGGGTGATGGTCATATCAAGTACCCCCAAGCCGCAAACGGTCAGCTAAACATAACGGCCACCCGGGTATTGAGCGATCAGAAGAAAACAAGCGAACCGCTATAACTCCCGTCGAGCCAACCGGAAACACTACCGTACAGTCCGGTCTCTTCGTCAGATATGCTGCATATCGAGTCTAGGGATGGTAACGTTGACCCCAATAACTCAATAAGTCGTGCCGATGAACGGTCTATAACAGATCGAGAAACTACTGATAACACTTATCAGTAAATCTCAACAGCCTTGGCCAGGGACTTACTGATATATCCAGTCGGGCACAGTACAGCATCAACTCCCAATACCGGGAGCGAAGAAACCCCTCCTATCGCTCATCGCCTTCGTATGTCCCGGGACTGTACCCAACGACCACCTGTTTGCATGACTCAGTAGAGCCGTGGTAGGGTGGTAATCAAAGTACAGTAGGAGAACACACAAGACTCTATGACGATCTCGGGTCTACAGACTAATCTGCACCAGTGTCACATGAGAACTGCTCTCCAACGATAGATATAATTCCATATAGGAGTTCTTAGCGAGTCCGTCCAGTATACCCAGTCACCACTGTGCACCCGTATACGATCTCGATGTCAAACATCGATGAATGTGGGAACATCCATCGCCCATCATATGGGTCTAGTATCATATACGCTAGTCTACACTGGTATATCGATGCCCCGTTTCGATACACCTACGACTAGGGACATTCCAGGATATGCTTATAAACTACAGATGTCTCACTAGTATGATCTCCATCATAATCACAGTAGCTTATATCCTCAGGGCTTTATCAACATGTATGAATGAATAAAAGCATGATCAAATCAACATATCAGATAAAGAAGAACCAGATAGCATACTATCATGACGAGCAAGAATGTACACTGAATATATATATATATACATGTATAAATACATCCACTATCATATAATTGCCTCTAGGGCATACATATATCCAACAGTATCGATAATTCCTCTTCACTCGAAAAAACCATGAATTTGTTTCTGAAAAATTTCATGCAAGTTTCGGCTGAGATAAAGTCTTCTGTCGATAATATAAAGATGGAGTCCGCCTCCCATGGTGAGAGTATTAAATCGATAGAAGCACAAATTGCACGATTAAATGCCGAAATGAGTGCTAGAGAGAAAGGAAAACTTCCATCTCACCCCTACCTAATCCTGGACATTCACAACACTACAATGTGAGTGCCATTACAACGTTGAGATCTGGAAGAGTGCTGAATAATCAAGTCGGTGAACAGATTGATATAGATAATGATGAATCTATCAATAACACCCCACCTTCCATTACCACTTCCACTACCACTTCCACATCCACTTCCACTTCCGACCCTACTTCATCTACTCTACCATCTTCTTCCGAGTCTATTCTCCGTTTTCCTCAAGGCTCGAACCCTCAGCCCACTTCTTCTAGTCAACCAAAGATGATCCCCACTCCTATTCTGGGATCTTTTCCACCCACACCGCCTTCTCCAATGTTGGACCCAGCTCTTATTGCTAAAGCTCATTTTCCGAATCGGTTAAGGGGAAACAAACCAAGTCCACATATGGAGAAGATTATGGAAATGTTTAAACAGGTTAACATCAACATCCCTCTCCTAGATGCTATACAACAAGTCCCGGCTTATGCGAAAATTCTTAAGGACTTGTGCACTAGGAAGAGGAAGACTCAAGTGCCCAAAAAGGTATTCTTGACAAATAATGTTAGCACTGCTTTTACCCCACAATTACCAAAGAAACGTAAGGACCCTGGATGTCCAACAATCTCGATTTCTATTGGGGGTAAAAATATTAACCGTGATTTACTTGACCTTGGCGCTAGTGTTAACCTGCTTCCATACTCTGTCTACGATTTGTTAGGGATTGGAGAGTTGAAACCAGCTCATTGTACTCTCCAGATGGCAGAACTATCCATCACCAAACCTTGGGGTGAACTTAAGGATGTGTTGATAAAAGTCTGGGAATTCATATTCCCTGTGGACTTTATTGTTCTAGATACACAACTTGTAGAAAATCCAAGGAACCAAATTCCGGTGATTCTTGGTCGACCCTTCCTAGCCACTTCCAATGCTAACATTAATTGTCGAAACGGTTCTATGACCCTATCCTTCGGAAAGATGTCAATTGAGTTGAACATTTATAAAATTGGAAGTCAGCCATCTGAACCCTCTGCTCAATTGCTTGATGTCTGTTCTGTCCATGAGATAGCTTCCGAAAGCTGCAAGGTTGACGAACTTTGCTTTGATGATCTCGAAGACATTAGCACATCATTGTTTGATCTTGCACATTATAGTGAGGACACTTTTGACGAGTCCATCCCTGAGTTTGAATCTTCTGACTCATCACAAAAGTCTGACACACTATTCGAGTCTGTATCCATTGCAGGCTATGAACT
Organism: Agapanthus africanus; assembly: GCA_030015575.1. Taxonomy (NCBI): domain Eukaryota; kingdom Viridiplantae; phylum Streptophyta; class Magnoliopsida; order Asparagales; family Amaryllidaceae; genus Agapanthus; species Agapanthus africanus. The sequence goes on from JASDDO010000010.1 coordinate 232,877,680, forward strand.
TCTTCGAGAATCCGAATGTCATTCACTTACCCCACCTTCTATTGTCTCACCGTCGACATTAGATCTCAAATTGTTACCTTCTCATCTTAAATATGCATATTTAGGTGAGAATGAGTATTTGCCTGTGATCATATCCGCTTCTCTAGCCTTAGAGCAAGAGAACGCTCTTTTGATGGTCTTAAGATCTAATAGGCAGGCCTTTGGTTGGACAATGGCTGACATCAAAGGGATTAGTCCCTTAATTGTTGAACATCATATACATTTGATAGATGAAACCAAACCAACCCGAGAACCACGAAGACGGTTGAATCCCGTCATGAAGGAGGCGGTAAAGAAAGAAATTGTCAAATGCCTTGACAGTGGTATCACCCAATCTCTGATAGCCAATGGGTAAGTCCTATTCATGTAGTCCCTAAAAAATCCGGCATCACGGTCATATCTAATGAGGCTGATGAGTTGATCGAGACACGCACTCAAACTGGGTGGCGTTTATGTATTGATTACAGAAAACTCAATGCCGCAACGAGGAAAGACCACTTCCCTCTACCTTTTATTGACCAGATGTTGGAACGATTAGCTGGACATGAATATTATTGTTTCATGGACGGATACTATGGCTATAACTAGGTCCTTGTTGCCGAAAAGGATCAAGATAAAACAACATTTACTTGTCCTTTTGGTACTTTTGCTTATAGATTAATGCCCATTGGGTTATGCAATGCTCCCGCTACATTTCAGCGGTGTATGATGGGGATATTCTCAGACATGGTCGAGAATTTTCTGGAGATTTTCTTGGACGATTTCTCGATATTCGGAGACTCTTTTGATGATTGCCTATCTCATCTTTACGCAGTTCTCACTCGTTGTAAAGATAAGAACTTAAGTTTGAATTGGGAAAAATGCCATTTCATGGTCCAAGAGATTATTGTTCTTGGACATGTCATTTCACGAAAAGGCATTGAGGTCGACAGAGCAAAAATCGATGTCATTCAAAACCTTCCTCATCCTAAATGCGTCAAAGATATACGATCTTTTCTTGGTTATGCAGGATTTTATAGGAGAATCATTAAGGATTTTAGAAAAATTGTTAGACCCTTAACTCTTCTCTTGGACAAGGATACCACATTTCACTTTGATTCGGACTGTGAGGTTGCATTTGACTCTCTGAAAAGCTCACTCACTACAGCCCTCATTCTTTCATCTCCTGATTGGATCCACACGTTTGAGCTTATGAGTGATGCATCAGATTTTGCTGTTGGTGCAGTCTTAGGACAACACATTGAGAAGATGCCACATGTGATTTATTACACAAGTAAGACCTTGAATGATGCCCAAATTAATTATACAACTACTGAGAAAGAACTCTTGGCAGTTGTATTTGCATTAGAAAAATTCAGGCCTTACTTGATTGGCTCACCGATTCTGGTTTACACTGATCACTCTTCCTTAAAACATCTTTTATCGAAGAAAGATGCTAAAGGTAGGTTAATACGTTGGATCCTTCTATTACAAGAATTTGATCTTGCCATTCGAGATAAGAAAGGATGTGAAAACGTAGTAGCCGACCATCTTTCACGCTTCTCTTCTTCGCCATCTGTGACACTGCCAATTAACGACTCTTTTCCTGATGAACAGCTCTTGACCACATCCTACGAACCTTGGTTCGTCGATATTATGAATTATCTTGCAACGGGACTTATTCCAAATGATTGGTCTAAACAGGACAATTATCGATTTCTATCCCAAGTAAAGCACTTTTACTGGGATGAACCTTATTTGTTTAAGTATTGTCCTGACCAAATCATTCGAAAATGTGTCCCCAACGATGAATTCAAGAGTGTCTTGTCATTCTGTCATGATCAGGCATGCGGCGGTAACTTTGGTCCACGAAAGACGGCGGAGAAGGTTTTGCAATGCGGTTTCTATTGGCCAACTTTATTCAAAGATGCATTTGATCATTGCAAAACCTATCCACAATGTCAACACACGGGTCGGATTTCTAAAAGAAATGAGATGCCTCTTCAACCGATCTTGGTTGTAGAAATTTTCGACGTTTCGGGTATTGATTTTATGGGTCATTTTCCCAACTCTTTTGAGAATTTGTACATATTGTTAGCGGTTGATTACGTCTCAGAATGGGTTGAACCTATTCCATGTCGCACTAATGACAACAAGATTGTCATTAAGTTCCTTAAAGAAAATATCTTTTCGCAACTTGGGCACCCTCGCGCTATGATTAGCGACAACGAGACGCATTTCTGTAATCGGTCTTTCGGGACATTGATGCGGAAATATGCAATTAACCATAAACTTTCCACACCCTATCATCCCCAAATGAGCGGGCAAGCTGAGATTTCCAATAGGCAAGTCAAACAAATTCTGGAGAAAACAGTTTCTAAAAACCGGAAAGATTGGTCAACCAAATTGACGGATGCTCTTTGGGCATTTCGTACGGCTTAAAAGACCGATCTTGGTATGTCTCCTTACCGCCTAGTGTTTGGAAAGGCTTGCCACCTTCCTGTTGAGATTGAACATAAAGCATTATGGGCAATTAAAGAACTTAACTTTGATTTAAATCAAGCCTGCAACTTTCAGAAGCTGCAATTAAATGAGCTATGCGAACTCCGCGATGAAGCTTACGATAATGCGGTGATAGTAAAGAACTGGACGAAGGTATTTCACGATAAAAATATTTTGATAAAAACTTTTACACCAGGTCAATAAGTCCTTCTTTATGATTCACGTCTCCATCTTCATCCGGGTAAGCTTCGATCTCGTTGGAAAGGACCATTTGTTGTGCGGTATGTCTACCCGCACAGGGCAGTTTAAGTCGAAGATAGAAAAACGGTACAATTGTCAAAGTGAATGGACATTGATTAAAACCATATTTTTCCACTGACCCCTCGGAGGAGCTCCTGTTTTTACAGGAGCCGCTTTATAATGATTAATTTTCCTCCACCTCACCTCCATGTCTTGGTAATATTGTCTCATATTTAGAATGGAGGTGAGGAAAATTGTACATATTGAAAAAAAAATTTGCAAAATTGTAAATAAATAAAACATAAGTTGGGGAAAGATTTTCACTTTCATTTATTCTTTCCCCCGTTAATAACTTTTCCTCCAAAGCCTATAGGTTTTTGAGATTTAACAGATGACAAAGTGAGGACACTGCTGTAAACAGGTTTGGGGAAGGTTTGTGCTTATTTACGCATCACTTTGCATCACACTTTACATAAGCACAAAATTTTCAAAAAAATTTCTTTGATAATAAAAGATTAGAAAGTGAAAAATTACATCTAAAAGATTGGAGAAGTTTAAGAAAAATAAGAAAGTTAGATATTTTCTTAAACGAAACTAGTAATAAGTAGTTATGAGCCGTTGTCCCAAGAGTTAGTAAGATGAAAGGAGTCACTAATATCAGGATAAAAATAAGTCTGAAAAATAGTTCCTATTCTGGAAGTCAAACATCTGAATGTTGATACCCTACTATACGTACTTACACACGTCTTGAAACTCGGGATAGTAGAGGATACCTTGAAATACTCTTGTCTAAAAGCCAAAGTATAAAGAAAATAATAATGAAGCATAAAAGTATAAAATGGTGAAGAAAAATGAACACTGGTTTTGTAATCACCAAGGCAGTATAAAAAAATATAGTGAGGGTTCTTCATCACCCATTGCCTTAGACTAACTGGTTTGAGAGTCACTGCTAAGCCTTAGGTGTTGCAAGACGAGGAAATTGCTAATTACGCTATGTGAGCACATTAAGTAATCGGTCGGTTAGTATCTCAAGAAGTATTAACGGTCGCATGAAGAGTCTGTGAGCAATTCCATCTAAAATATTCACCGACTAAAAAGTACTGAGGTGGATGGACAAGAGTATGATAGCTTGAATTGAATTCTCCGAGTGTAGGGATGTCTTTTACACACACGTAGGGGTATATGATCGGAGTTTGGAAGAAAGGTAGGGATGAAGAAAAAGGACGATGTTTTATTGAGGGATGATGTGATTTCTAACATCTTTTCATGACTATTAAGATAGGGCTCAAGACAACCGAAAAGCTAGTGTAGTTGGAAACTCTGATTTTCAAAGTTCTTTCTTTTACAGTTCTTATCTTTATATGTAACTTTCACACTCTTCCTTTTATTATGTCATTTTGTGGGTGCAATCCCTTGAAAACCCTCAGGAGACAACACTCCTCCTACTAGGGACACCTAGAGGTTTAAAGGCTTGTTGCACATGCTCAGTGCAATCGTGTTGCCTATGAAAGTGTGCTAGTTAGTTTTTCTTTTTCATTATATTCTTTCCTTCTCCTGAATAAAAGAAGTATGCTTGGGACGATCAAAGTCAAGTTTGGGGGAATTTGTTCAGTCGAAAATATTGCAATCTTTAACATAACAATTTCCTCACTTTTCTATTCATTTAAGGATGTTGGTTATAAATATAACACGTATTACAAGTTCGTCTGGAAAATATCAAAAACCACGTGTTATACAATATAATCAACATTCTGGAAGGAAATTGTGTGTTTATCAGTTCACGCATGATATTGTATATCTCAACATTCTTCAGTGAGATTTTGTGCAGAAAATTATTTCAGGAGATATATCGGGATCGCAAATTCGCCGATAAAATACAGCAAGTCAAAGAGTTAAAATCTGGCAGAAAATCATAAGAGATAAGAAGATTCCAGATATCACAATAACACCCAAAGGCCAATATCAGAACATCCCTAAAATACCATACAGTGATCCCACCAAATGGCCGCGGAACCGCGACCGAGTCAGCCCGATCCGCCGCGGATCCGCGGCCAATTCATGGAGCCGGCGGTCGATACTTCTCCAGAAGCTTCACTCTAACGCTTTAGCTTATGGAAGACGCTTCATACCGTCCTAGTTTCTCGGGGAAGCCTCCACATAATAACCTATCTTCTTATGCAAGCTTGATAACTACCTTACTCTAGAAGCTTCCTTACAACTACCTAGCTTCTTTGAGAAGATTGACCTAGCTTCTAGTGGAAGATTGGTGAAGAGCTATATAAAGGGACCTAGGGCTACATTGTTGAGGTTGTTCATCAAGTGACAAAGTACATAAACAAAATCCAAATCCAATCCAATCCAATTCAATCAAGATCCAAATAAAGATTTGTTGAGATCAACATCAAGCGACGACATCCACGATCCATTAAGCGAAGCCGATCCTCGAATTCTCTTTTCAAAGGAGTGATCGAAAGCATTTTCTTGTAAATCTCGAATTGAGAAGTGTAATTTGAAGAAGATTTAATAAAGATCATCATTCGTTAATTCTCGCTTTCTTTAAATTCTTGCATTATGAAATTTCTTATTCTTGATTCTTTTGTTTTCATGATGCGTGAATGAAATCTCCGCTTGTAAAGGATTCGAGAGAATCGGTAGATCAAATGGTGATGAAATCCTAAACTAGACTTAAGTCTTATGAGAATTATGAACTTTAGGAAAAAGAATCATCAACAACTAAATTTGGAGCAAGATCACCGTTCTTGATAATTTCGTTGCAATTTGGGATTAAATGAGTGATGATTCTCATTGCTAAAGGCTAAATTTTAATGATGATCAATGAAAAGACAAGGGATAGTGAAGGAGAAACGCTAGTTTATTCAATATATCCCTAATCTTCATTCATCGCCATCGTTCTAGCTATAATTCATCAATAAATAAGATAATTCATTATTAGTATTCATCATTGCTACTAATTCCTATCAAATACTACAAGCTATTCTACATTTTCTTAATACTTAAAATTGATATTGGACACTTTCTTGATTACTAAATCTTAGATTCTTTCATGATGTTTCTTGAAAATATTTCATTAACTAAATCTTGATTCATCTTCTTGAATTTTCTTTAATATTTTCTTTCGACTCAACTAAAGAAAAAACGAATAAATACATGAATCTCAGTGGACGATCCATACTCATTAACGAACTACATCGACACCGTTATTGATTGCGGCTATAAATTCTTGGATTGTGATAACACTTTTCAACACATCGATAAATGATCAATCAGTCGCTGCCAAAGAGAGAAAGAAAAGAAACACTCAGCGTGCACTCTAACCTAGATCAGAATGGTTAATCACTTTATCTAATCAGGATGTCTCTCACTGTATCCTCAAATTCTCCTCCAAATCCAAAAGAAGAATTAGTCGGGATCATCTAAAATTACCCGAGGAGTAAACCAACTAATCAGTTGGAATACGGATCCGACTATCATCGCATGATAACTTGATGGAATCCACTCAAGTTATCACACTCCAGAAGGTATGCGCATACCTGGCAAGTTTCCTATATGTTTGAAACTCCAGATGTGATTTTTACCCCATGCTCTTATGACCTTGACGAAGGCCAACAAATCATAAGTCACATGTCAAGTTCTACCCGTCATTGTCCAGGTTAATTTGAACCCACCAGTACATACCCTTGACGAAGGCCAACAAAGTAGTACGACTGTCCCAAACCAACGCATCTATCGATGCAACAGAAAAGTAACAAATAGCTACCATACACTATGCCTTAACGAAGGCCAATAAACATAGTATGAATACTAAGTGCTACCCATCTGAAATGATGGAGGGCTACGAATGATTTTTGGCAAAAAACCTTTAACGTAATGAACTTGAAATCGTTGAAGGAACCGAATAGCTTTACAAATATATAGTGGCGAAAACCTTTGCTAAAGAGGTCACTCCTGGTGAAGTGATCTCGGCTCTTCGTGGAATGAGGTGCAGGATATTCCAAACTGAATACTACGATGCAAAGCAAAAAGTAGTCGACTATAGTGAAGTTATTGTTAGACCATGTTACACACCCCGGTAGTTTGCGGGTAGGCGGAATAGGAAAAAATCAAATTTTTCTTTACAATGTAACATAGACTAGCCATGAGGATCTTTGCTAAAACTTAACTAACAAGCTAGGAGTGCTAACTACTATGTTATATGATTATACCTCAAGCTTTAAGTCCTTCTTGTCCTTGTTGTGCTTCTCCTTCTTCTCCTTGTTGTGCTTCTCCTTGTTGTGAGCTCCTTGGAGTAGTTGTGGATGGTTCCTCCTCACCGGCTTCTTCACGTCAAAGATGACCCACCTGAAGGTCTTTACCTTGAGCTCCAACCTCTATAATGAAATAACTAGGGTGCTTGGTGTGCTAAACTAAGAACCCTAGAGTGAGTAGAGAAAGATTTTGGTGGCTAAGTCTCAACAACCTTTGATTCTCAACTCATGAGACATTAAGGTCTTGAGAGAGGAAGAAGGAGAGAGAGCCATGAGAGAGAGTGTATCAAAAATAATGAAGGGGGCTCTCATATGAGGAAAAAGAATAATAAGTTTTATTATGATAATTATGATGGCAACCTTGATTTGACCATTATCATGTCACAATTAATGCTAAGCATAATATCTCATGCTCAACAAAAATATCTAAGTCAACAATGGTCAGCTAGTCAAATGGTCAAACCAATTAGCCATGACACAATTATCACTAATAAGAATTAATAAACAATTTCCTCCATCTCATTATTGTTTTAATCAAGTCAATGGTCAAAACCCTAATGTGGTGTCTCCTTCTCTGCCCCTATCAACAGTATATACATACCCGTATCTGTGTTCCGAGAAACACGAATACAATGAGACTAAGCCAATCCAAAATCAAATACTAGGATCTGTCTTAAACCAAGGCCCACTAGTATCAACTGCCCGAACACCAGACACGCACAAGTGCGCGTAGATGAACGAACCCTGTCGTAAAACCATACGACATCTACCTCGTTTCGCCCAAAGGTAGAAAACCCTCTGTGTGGGACTCTAAAGACTCGACACTACACTGGAAGTGGGTTTAACCACAGGCCGCAAGCTGTAATAGCTGTACTTAACGGTCCCCAGGTAGATGTCGATAAGAAGGCCGATGAGGAAAACCCATCAGAACTCCTACTGAGCGTGAATGTGACAATCTCCGTACAGTCCAGTCTGTTCGTCTAAGAGTATCGCATATCGGGCCTTTGGAGGTAGCAAACGTCAGACCCCTAATAGCGGTATAAGTAATGTCGGAGTGTAGCCCAGAACACCCTGAGAAAACTACTGGAAAACCTACCAGTAAATCTCACTTGCCCTGGCCAGGGACTTTGTGTAATGGCTCTCCTAGACACAGCGCGATATTAACCCCCAATACCGGGAGAGACGAATCTTGTCTAACCGCCACTGCCTCCAAGTGCTTCAGGACTGCACCCAACTACTACCTGTTTGCAAGACCGAATAGAGCCGTGGTAGGGCAGCAATCAAAGAACAGTGGGAACACACTTGAGGCAAAGTAGCAGTGTCAAGTCAACAGACTAAGCTGTACTCATGTCACCTGGGAACTGCTAACTAACGATAGGTATAATACCAACCAACAGTTCCCGACAAGTCCTGTCCAGTGTACTGGTAACCTAATGAGCACCTGCATACTATCTCTAGTACGACGTACTGATGGCTGTGGGACAGACCATCTCTCCTGCTGGGATGAGAAGTGTATGCACTAGTCTACTCTGGAACATCGATGCCCTGTCTCGATAATCCTACGAGTAGGGACCTATAAAAGGATGTTCTTATGGACTACCCAGCCCCTACTAGTGTGATCGCCATCACAACGCTGGTAGTCAAGCAAAGATCCTAAGGGCTCCATCAATATGTAGTACTGATATGTTAAAAGAAACATATACACGTATTAAGATTGAAACTAACCAAGTAGCATACTACAATATCGAGCAAGACTGTCGTCAATCCATGTATATATCCCAAGCTTCCAAAATGTAATATACAAACTAGTACTATACAATAATGGACTCTAAGGCATATATATCAAAAAATCTCCAACTTTCACTAAAGGCCAATAATTGGTGTACCGCATACCCAACCTCTGCACTAAGGGCAGCTTCTGGCGTACCGCATACCCAATAGCTATAAAAGTCGCTCGAACTGTGTTTGAGAGAGGGCCTTTGTGAATGGATCCGCCATGTTATCTTTAGTGTCCACTCTCCGTACCTCGATCTCCTGGCGATCAATGATCTCCCTGATCAGGTGATACCGCCTTAAGATGTGTCTGGATTTCTGATGGGACCGTGGTTCCTTCGCTAAAGCTATAGCCCCATTGTTATCACAATTCAAAGGTATTGGGTCAACAATGGACGGAACCACCTGAAGTTCATTAATGAACTTCTTTATCTAGACCGCCTCTTTTGCGGCATCGCTTGCAGCAATGTATTCAGCCTCCATCGTCGAGTCTGCGACGGTATCCTTTTTGGAACTCCTCCAAAACACCGCCCCTCCGTTGAGGGTAAACACAAAACCTGAGACAGACTTGCAGTCATCCATGTCACTCTGGAAGCTTGAATCGGTAAAGGACTCGACCCTGAGGTCTCCATTACCGTAAACCAAGAACATCTCCTTAGTCCTTCTCACGTACTTGAGAATGTTCTTTACTGCTGTCCAGTGGTTCTCACCTGGGTCTGACTGATACCGGCTCACCACGCTTAGCGCGTAAGCAACATCTGGTCTTGTATATAGCATCGCATACATTATAGATCCTACCGCTGAAGCGTAGGGTATAGTGCTCATGCGAACCCTCTCCTCGTCAGTCTTGGGAGACATCTTCTTGGAGAAGGTGATTCTGTGTAATGCGGGTACATTACCACGCTTGGAATCTTCCATACTAAATCTCTTTAATACGGTCTCTATGTACCTGGACTGCGAAAGTCCCAGTAATCTCTTGGATCTATCTCTGTAGATCTTGATCCCCAGAATGCACGAGGCATCACCCAGGTCCTTCATGGAGAACCGTTGTGACAAGAATAGCTTGACCGATTGTAGCATAGGAATGTCATTTCCTATCAAAAGAATGTCGTCCATATACAAGACTAGGAATACGACAGTTCATCCTACAATCTTCTTATAAATACAAGGCTCATCCTTGTTCTTAATGAATTCAAATTCCTTGACTGTTTCATCAAAATAGATGTTCCAGCACCGCGATGCCTGCTTTAATCTATAAATGGATTTAAGCAACTTACACACCTTCCCGCTGCTCCCACTGTCTACAAAACCTTCTGGCCTATCCATATAAACGCACTCTTCCAAACTGCCGTTTAAAAAAGACGTTTTTACGTCCATCTGCCAGATGACATAGTCATGGAAGGCACCAATAACAAGTAGGATCCGAATGGATTTGAGCATAGCAACTGGAGAAAAAATTTCGTCATAGTCCACACCAGATCTTTGACGAAAACCTTTTGCAACGAGTCACCTTATAGGTTCCTACCTGCCCATCTACACCAAGTTTCCTTTTGTAGATCCATTTGCATCCAACGGGTTTTACCCCAGGTGGAGCAATATCCAAGGTTCATACTTTATTAGTGTACATGGACTCCATTTCGGATAGCATAGCATCCAGCCACTTATCAGAGTCCCTACTGATAATGGCCTGCCTGAAACTGGTAGGGTCATCTTCTTCCAAGTTGCAATCCGCTCGATCCCCATCTATGAGAAAACCGTAGAATCTCTCGGGCGGATGAGAAATCCTACCAGATCTGCGGAGTGGCTGAGGTTCGTCCGGGACTATTGAACTTTCTGGTTCTACTAAATCCTCAGTTTGAGTTTGTAGTTTAGATATTTCATCCAGTTCTACCGTGCTCCCACTTACTTCTTTTGCAAGAAATTTCCACTCCAAAAAGGTGGCGTGCTGAGCAACAAACACCATCTGTTCCTCGGTGTGGTAGAACAGATATCCATTTGAATACCTGGGATATCCTACAAACTTATATAAAACTGACTGTGCCTCAAGTTTGTCCGGATTGTGGTTTTTCAAATATACCGGACAACCCCATATCTTAACCCGTTTAAGACATGGTTTTCTACCACTACATACTTCATATGGAGACTTTGGCACAGATTTAGACGTAACCTGATTCAACAAGTATGCTGTTGTTTCAAGCGCAAGTCCCCAGAATGAAAGAGGTAACTCAGCACTACTCATCATGGAGCGAACCATGTCCAATAGGGTACGGTTCCCCCGCTCCGATACGCCGTTGTGCTGTGGTGTATATGGAGAAGTAAGCTAAGAGATAATACCATTATCTTTTAGAAAGTCCCTGAATTCAGTGCTTAAGTACTACCCTCCTCTATCAAATTGGAGGATCTTGATACTTTTTCCATTCTGGTTCTCTACTTCATTTTTGAATTCTTTGAATTTCTCAAAAGCTTCAGATTTGTGTTTCATGAGATACACATATTCGAACCTAGAGAGATCGTCAGTGAATGTGATGAAGTACGAGAACCCTCCCCTTGCATGTATAGATATCGGACCACACACATCAATGTGTATGAGTCCCAAGAGCTCTACTGCTCTTTCTCCATGTCCGGTGAACGGATATTTGGTCATCTTCCCTTTGAGACAAGACTGACAGGTTTCATAAGATGAAAATTTGAACATATTCAAGAGTCCATCTTTATGTAACTTACTTAGTATTTTCTCTCCGATATGACCAAGTCTACAATGCCCCAAGTAGGATTCGTTCCTATCTGAACTCTTCCTCTTGCGTGTGTTTTGTATATTGAGAACTGTATTCTTATTTAAAATAGATACCATTACACAGTGTACCTTCTGCAACCAGTACCTTATCAAGGTAAATGTTCATGATATTTCTATCAAGAACAAAGTTATATCCATCTTTATTAAGTAAAGAAACCGATATGATGTTGCAAACCATGGAAGGTACATAGTAGCAATTGTTCAAAATCATAGTATTGTCATTTGGCAACACTAGGTTATATTCACCGACGACTGCAGCATTAACTTGTGCCCCGTTCCCTACCCTGAGGAACATATCACCAGGTCCAACTATCCTACTTTTTCTCTGTCCCTGCAATAAATTACAGATATGAGATCCTGATTCGGTATCTAGTACCCAGGAGGTAGGACTGACCGAAAAGCAGTTCTCAATTACAAGAACACCTAAAGTAGATGCAATAGTGTGCTTCTTCTTCAATGGGGTTTCCTTAGAATTCAAACTATCCACTTTCCCCTGCTCATACTTACGATCGCCATCATAAGTTAGAGCCAAACCGACATATCCCATCCCCGAAAAAGAATTCGGATCGGTCAAGCGATATATTTTATTATCTTGATTACGGCGTTAAATGGTTGCTACCTGAAGAGAGAGAAAAGAAACACTCAGCGTGCGCTCTTGTAAGATTAGATTGGTTATTGATTTATCTAATCAAGTTGGCTCCCACTGTTTCCTCGAATTCTTCTTCAAACCTTAAAAGAAGAACTAGTCAGGATTAATTGCACTTTATAATACTTGCTTAACCTTTCAGCCAGGCTAGTGTTGGTACTTCGAGGGAGGTTTTCCAAGGCTTTAGCGAAGTTCCTTAATTACATAACCTCTTTTCCCTGGAGGTGTGGCCCCGCTAACACCGTTCTAGACACCTACTTGGTTTATAGCATTGATTGTTAAGTGAAATAATCTCCCGAGAGTAATCCAACTCATCAGTGGGATCGGGATCCAACTATCATTGTGTGATGACCTAGATGGAATCCACTCTAGTCATCATACTCCAGAAGGTATGCTGAATCTGCAAGTTTCCTGTATGTTCGAAACTCCCGATGTGGTTTTTGCCCTAAACGGCTTCATGACCTTGACAGAGGTCAACATGTCATAAGTCGCAAGTCAAGTTCAACCCGTCATTGTCCTGGATTGATTTAGACCCACCCGCACAAGTCCTTGACAGAGGTCAAAATGACTGTGCGACTGTCTTAAATAATCGCATCTATCTATGCAGCATACGAGCATTTCTTAGCTACCATTCACTATGCCTTGACAGAGGTCAACATACACAGCATGAATACTAAGTAATACTTGTAAGAAATGATGGAGGGCTACGGCTGGGTTTTTGGAGAAAAACCCGTTAACGTAATGAACTTGATATCGTTGAAGGAACCTGATAGCTTTTGAAAAGGAGTGGTTTAAGCTCCGTCTTTTTTTGAAAATTTCTGGTTTTGAAAAAACCGAGTAATCTATAGTATTGACTTTAGCTCAAGAGGTCACTCCCCGTGAAGGGATCTCGGCTCTTGCCTCGTAGAATGAGGTGCTGGATATTCATGACCGAATAGCACTATGCAAAGCAAAAGAATATAACTATAGTTTTTCGAAATTTGTTCTAACAACATCTTTTAGGTTTATTTTCTTGCATTAATCAAAATTAATGCAGTCCCATCAATTAATCTTACCATTGCAGAAAACAACGAAAATATAACGTACGCTTATGCCATCCGCATTCGCCACGGGGCCCCGTCATCACCCGTTAGGTTACTTAACTAACGACGGAGCGGGGGATGGACTAGGGCGGATGCAAAACATAAGTAAAGTCCACTAGATATTTTATATAGATATATACATTCATCAGACACAATGATAGTCATTCCAGATCACAGATGAACACATTGGATATGCTAGGAATCTGTGTTTCGTTTGAGCCTGCAACGAAAGACGGATTACACGATCGTGATGAATAGCCAAAACCCCACCCTAGACCCCTACGGGTGCAGCAAACTACCCGCCAAATACCCGAAGTGAAGCAACCTCTCTCAACAAAGTGAGTAGGTCACTCGGTACTTCAATGTACCCGGTAGTTTGTGCACCCCACCTTGGGTCTATCCTAGAAGCAGAAAACAGTAGAAGAAATAATATACAATGGTTGCTACAACCTCAACCCGGATGTGCGACCATAAATAATATTACATCAATTTACAATTTACATTAAATGAAAGATAAACGCTCATCTCATATCCCCGGCTATTCATCCATGACAATCCAACAAGTTCATATACACAAACCAATAGCACATTTCACAGATATGTGCAACACCCACTAATCGACGTATAGCAATTAGAAGACGTTCAGCACACATAATGTTAGTTATATGTATGCCCTAGAGTCCATTACTGTACATACGATGTATATTGTAATGGATGCTTGGACATATATAGGGAGGACTTTCTTGCTCGACATGATAGTATGCTATCTGGTTGCACATTATCTTAACATGTACTCTGATTGTCTCTATGTTACTTGTTGATAAAGCCCTTAGGATATGTACTCGACTACTGGGACTATGATGAGATCATACTAGTGGGGCCACGGTAGTCGACGAGTACATCCTATAATTGTTCCTAGTCGAGGGTGTATCGAGACAGGGCATCGATGCACCGGTGTAGACTAGCGTATTCGCATCTTGACCCAAATGATGGGCGATGGATGATCCCATATCCATCGGTGTTTGACATCAAGGATGGTGTACGGGTGCTCAGTAGAGACTGGGTACACTGGACGGACTCACCGAGAACTCCCAGATGGTATTATACCTCACGTCAGATGGCAGTTCTCCGGTGACACTGGTATAAAGTAGTCTGTTGACCCGAGATCGTTATAGAGTCTTGTGTGATTCCCACTGTGCTTTGATTTCCATCATATCACGTCCAAAAGGGCGTGCAAAAAGGTGTCTTTTGGGTACAGTCCCGAATCACATGGAGGCAATGAGCGATATGAGGGGATTCGTCTCTCCCAGTATAGGGAGTTGATGTTGTGCTGTGTTCGATTGGCTATAACCGGAAATCCATGGCCAGGGTTGCAGAGATTTACTGGTAAGTGTTATCAGTAGTTTCTCGAACTGTTATAGACCTCATATCGACACGACTTATCAAGCTACTGGGGTCTGATATTTACCACCCCTAGGCCAGATATGCAACATATCAGACGACGAGACCGGACTGTACGGCAGTATTACTGATTGGATTCACCGGAGAATGTGCAGGCTTGCTTGTTGATCTTCTGAGCGCTCAATACCTGGGTGGCTGTTACGTTTAGCTGACCACTTGCAGCTTGTGGGTGTTTGATATGATCATCACCTACTGCCGGCGTATTGACGATTCTTTAGAGTCCTACACAGAGGTTTCTTGGCTCAGGCAAAACGAAGTAGGAGCTCATATGTGATATGTGCGTGACCGAGGATAATGCGGTATGTGATACCGTATTGGATTCTCGCGATATGAGATATCGGTCGGGTATATGTGATTTAGCCGGGTCATCATATTAGTCGGTTATATGAGATATAGCCGGATTGTCGGATCGAGTGTTGATTCGATAATTTAATGTATAATAATATATATGATATATTAAATTACATTAACTAATATTAGCTCACTAAAAGATTCTTTTTCTCACTCGGGTAATACATTGATATATATGTGATATATGTTAATTGTATTATTTTATTTGGTTACAATAAATATTATATATATGATATATAATATTGTAACATGATATGATAACTAATGCAACATGTTTAGTAGAGATTAAACAAGATTAGGGTTTGATTTGGCTTAATGCTTTCTAGATGATTCTAGAAGGTTTAGTTTTATTTTGTGAAAGATATTTTGTTATGACTCATGCTTTAACCCAACCCAAACACTAACCCTAGTTAATTCTCTACATGGGTTTAGTTGACCATGGTTGCATTAATCATCATATTTATCCTTTCATTATTCATCACAAAAGGTTTCATGTTGATTGTTCATCTTCTTCCTTCTTTCTTTTCATGAAAAAGCTTTCTAGCTTTTTCTAAGTGTTGAAAATGAGTGAGAATAAGAAAACAAATGAGAGCAAAAATCCTACTTCATCATCCTCATCTATGCTTGCCATTTAGATGAGGGTGTTCACATCATTTCATGAGTGATAGCTTGTGTTAACGAAACTTCAAGGTAGATCATCTTTGTATCGAAGATCGGAAGCAAGACTGCATCTTTCTCTTCGTGGAACCTCTCGAGAGTCCGGAACACGATGATCGCAGCGAAAGGACTTCAACACGGAGCTTAAGAAGTGAAGGACCGGATCTACAAAGGTTGTAATCCCCCTCACTTAGTGTTAAAGTGTTTAACATGCTTTTTTCGCCTAATCTCTAGTTTAAAGATCCGGCTTCGGGTTGTTCGGCACGGCCAATTTTTAAATCGGGCATGGTTGATGCCTCGTAGAACCTTGTGAGTGTGCCCAGTAACCCTACAGTGGTATCAGAGCCAAGCTAGAGTTTTAGGCGAAGTCTAGGCGAAGTTTAATGTCCGAGCGAACCTGGAAACCCCGATGTTTACCCTTCTCTGTACATTTTTCAAAAATGTGGTTTTTTATGAATTAAAAATGCTCAGAAAAACAAGCAGGAAAAACTAAGAATTACTGTGAAGTACGGTCCACTAAGTCAATTATTTGACCGCGGAACCGCCGCCAAAACCTTGGTTTGGCGGTGGTTCCGCGGCTAAAATTTGGACTTAGTCCCTCATATTTCATATATTTATTCCTATGTCCTTTCCTGACATTTGTTTCTTGGAAATTTTTAATTCCACTCAAGTGTTGAGTTTTCTACGGTTGTATTGGGGACTCGTTGATTCGATCGGATAATTTAATTTTGTTTAGTTTGTCTAGGTAATTTTTAGAAACTGTTAAAAAGTTCGAACGGATATCAATAACTCACTTTTTCCCCTGTCGGAAAATTTTTCAATAGTTCGATTTTTTCTCTAGTTTAGGAACGTTCTAAGTCGTGCAAGTAACACGGTGGACCCTCTAGAAGACAACAAACCTTAACTCGATTATGTGACCGTCTTGAACTGCCTAAACCTTAGGGTTTAGGGAAGTACGGCGTGCCACATGTGAGGCGTTGGTTTGACCCTTCTACGGCTGGACCATTGGTACTGTGGCATGTGATGGATGTTTTTAAACTTATTTCAAGTGTAGAGATATATTGGGGAAATCTTGGGTGTTTGATTATTCGATCAGAATGTTTAACATTGCCTATTTATCTGGATTGTGATACAATAATTGGAATCCACATGTAGTTATGAGATAACTAATTTGAATGTTATAAATCTAGCGGTTTAGTCTCAGATGATCGGTTGCCACGGAATTTTGATGTGATCAAAAGTCTGTCGCAATCACGTAGCGTACGCGGATACTCGTCGGGTAAGCTTAATAGACAGCCACGCCCCATAGCCCCGACCAAGTGACTGTAGGAGAACCCCGTCGCCAAAAGCATCCGTTCGGGTGCTCACGGCAGCGGTGTTCCGCCTTAGTGCACTTCGTCGACGACATCCGGGGGTACGGCCGTCTACTAAAGTTTGCGACGAGCATTCGATCAGGATGTCGGGAATCTTGTTGAATTGCCCGACTTGATATTGAAAAGTGTTTTCGATAAAGAGACTAAAATGGGGGGTTTATAATTGTTAGGCATGCGATGTCTAAGGAATTCATTTGGTTAGGCATGCGATGTCTAAGGAGGTTGCGGATTCCAGCTGTTGTAGTTTTACACTTTCTTTTCTGTGACCGTAAGCGTAGTATGTGGTGTATCGCCGGCTTCGTTGCTATACATCAACGACAATCGGGATACGCATACTTGCTTAAGTTGATGATATGTGATATTATGTGTTGCTGTGATATGTTATATTGGATCGTCGCGTTTTGAATAGCCGGGGGTTGTATGTGAGATGAGAGTTTTTTTCTTTTTCATTCATGTAAAATTCATTTGTATGTAATATTCTTTTATTGGGGCACTTCCGGGCTGAGGATGATGTCACCATTGCATATTATTTACTTTTCCGCATTAGGTAGACCCAAGGCGGGGAGCACAAGTAACCGGGTTCTAGGGTCCAGTGGGAGACCATCTCGAGGAGTCGAGACCGGGTCTCCTAACCCTAGAATTGACAGTGTTACTTGCCACTCTCGTAGGGGTTTAGGGATGTGGGTTTGGCTATTCATCGCGACTGTGAAATCCGTCTTTTATACAGGCTCGTATTGAAAACACGGACGTCCTAGTATATCCAATATTTCATATATGTTCTTCTGCTGCAATGTTCTGTGATGAGATCATATTACTGCCTGAGACGAATGTTTATATTATATATATATGAGATATATGTTATATTGCAGATTTCGTTTCAAATGTGATGCTTGTGAAGCATATTAAAATGGGACTTCATTAATGAGATTAATAAAATAAAAGAAACCTAAGATGTTGTAGAAACTTGTCTCAAAAACTGGTAGCTCTAGTTCTTGCTTTGCATAGCGGTGTTCCTTGTAGAACATCCAGCACCATATTCGATAAGGAAAGAGCCGAGATCTCTTCACCGGGAGTGACCTCTTTAGTGAAACTAGCAGATGCTACAAACTCGGTTTGTCTTTTGATTGCTTCTATAGTTCTTGCTTTGCACAGCGATATTTGTGAAATATCCTGCACCTTATTCGATGAGGAATGAGCCGACGATCCCTTCACCGGGAGTGACCTCTTTAGCGAAACTAGAAAAGGCCTCAAAAACATTCCATTTAAAATCACTCGATTCTACAACGATATCCAGTTCATTACGCAATAGGTTTTCTTAAAAACCTGTCGTAGCCCTCCATCATTTTAGGAAGTAGAGTACTTAGTATTCGTGCTGCGTATGTCAACTTTAGTTGAGGCGTAGTGTACGGTAGCTAAGTGATGTCTTCCTACACAGCATATGATGCGATTAGTTAGGACATTCATGTGATTATGTCGACCATGGTTGAGGGTCATATAGGGTGGGTCTGATTAATCATGAAATGACGGGTAGAACTTGACTAGTACTTATGATATGTTAACCTTAGTTAAGGTCATAAGTACTAGGGGTAATATATTATTGGGAATTTCAAGTGTTGAAATTTGCAACGAGATTGCACACCTTCTATGAGATAGTTGGATCCCGATACCCGCTGCGAGTAAGAGTTACTCCTGGGAGAGTTTTACACATTACAATTAGTCGATCAAGTAGGTGTCTAGAAAGGTGTCAACGGGGTTACGCCCCTGGGAAAATGAGGTTTACTTTAATTAGGTTCGTGCGAAAGCACGGGGGACCTCCCTCAAAGTACCGGCACGAGCCTGGCTGAAAGATTGACGAAATTGTAGGGTGTAATTAATCCCGGCTAGTCATTCCTTTTAGGGTTTGAAGGAAGATTTGATTAAAACAGTGGGAGACATCCTGATTAGACATATTAGATAACCAATCTAATCTTGCAAGAGCATACGCTGAGTGTTTTCTTCTCTCTCTCTCCAGGTAGCGACCATATCATGCCTTAATCAAGATAATTATACGGATGTATTGACTGAACCCGCTTGTTATACTGAGCTAGGGAACGTTGGTCCCGCTCCAACTTATAATTGTTATAAGACAGAGCAGGATATAGGGGATTACCAGAATTCCCGTGCCGCCCAAACGAAGAAAGTGCATACTGATGCATCATCTTCGGGTGTGTTCATTACAGAGAACTGTTTCTCAGTATCCTTTACGTCCTGGGTATTTGATACCGGATCAGGATCCCATATATGTATTTTGTTACATGGGCTACAGATAGGTAGAGAACTGAGAACGGGTGATAAGTTTCATGAGATAGAAACGGTGCAAGTGTTGCAACCAAGTCTGTTGGTCACTGATTGATCATTTCTTTGTGTGTCGTTTTAGAAAATGAATAGAATCACAATCAAAGAATTATATTTGACCGCAATCAATTACGGTGTCAGTTGTAGATTGTAAGTGAGTGCGGATCAGAACAGCACCCACAAACCGTTTTGGGGAGCGACATTGGGTTTAGGGAGACTGCAGAAAATTTGTGTTCCATAGTGTCGAGCTTCTTTTGCATTGCTTCCATCTCAGCTCGAACACCTATGGACACATCTATTTGGTGTACGCCACCCCTATTCAATGGTTGGGTTCCACTCTCCCACTATAGTGATTTTTCAACGAACTCTTCTAAGTACTTCCAAGCTTCCCCATCATCCTTAGTCATAAAAGTACCTTGACACATGTTTTCAAGGATCTGTTTAGTGTTTGAGTTAATGCCCTCATAAATGATTCGGCAAAGCTCCCATCTCGGGATGCCGTGATGAGGACACTGAACCAAAAGATCCTTGAAGCGTTCAAAGCATTTTGAAAATGGTTCGGTTGGGAGCTGGGCAAATTGATTCAGTTCGCTACGGATTCGAGCTGTCTTTTGGATTGGGTAAAATTTCTTAAGGAATGCAGCGACGAATTCTTCCCAATTCGTAATAGAGTGTGCGGTAGTGTTATATAGCCACTTCTCGGCTATATCGCACAATGTAAATGGAAGAAGTCGTAGATGCATCGCATCCACTGAAAGTTGTGACGTACCCATCATTGCGCATACGTTTTCAAATTTGGTAATGAAAACGTAAGCGTCCTCAGTCTCGAGTCCGTGGAATTTGGGTAAAAGATTGATATACTGGGGCTTAATCTCAAAGTTATCCCCATTGGCTGGTGGTGTGGATAAGCAGGTCGAAAGAGGACCTCTAAGTGGATAGCATCTCTCCTGGAGAGAGATGCGGGGTGGATTCTGCGCACCAACGGACGGCGGCAGATTAGGGTTAAAGAAGTTTGATGGAGTCGGATCCATCGGTGTGGGTGTGGTAGTGGGTAAAGGAAAAGTAGATGGAGAAGTATCGACTTCGGAGTCGATAAATGGTATGCGGACTAAACGGGCACTAGAATCCCGTGTCCAGCCTATCTTGTACTAAAAAGGGTTAGTACAAGTGGCAGCGTTGACTTATAATTAGGGATAAATGAATGAATGCGGAGTTTGCTTTTGAAAAAGGGTCGGATTTTTTTTTTTTTTGAAAAAATGATGCGACACAACAAATGCAGCATACAAACCCTAGAATCTAATGGTCACCTAGGTCCGGCTCTAGACCGCTCCTAACTGCCAAAAGACAAGTCGCAGGATAGAATCCTCCACTGCCTCTTTGTTCCCCTGTGGCCAGCTAAGTGCCAGGTAAGTGGGAAGGTACTCCACTACGTAAGTAGTGGGCCTAATTAATAACCACTAGCCTTCGACACACTTTCCTAGGCACCACAAGAAAACGCGGATAAGCAATGAATTACCCACGGCCTTCTTCTGTCCTAATTGAGCGCGACAGTCCTTAGAGTCATCTCTAGATTTCTTTTAGTTAATGTGGGTCAATGCGGATGCAAGTTTGGTGGTTTTCGGGGCCTAGGAAGGGTAATGAAATCCCCACCTAATTTGGATTTGGCCGTGCCCATTAATATCCGTATTTATAATGCAAACAACCAAGAAACAAAATTACGCACAAATTTAATTTTGCAATTTGCGAGCTGCTATTCTTTGCAAAGAATCCTGCAGCAAACTATTAGTTGGAGCTAAAAAGAGAAGAGAGGAGAAAGTAAGAAGTTACCTGAAGGAAAAATTTTGCAGAGAACCCTCCAAGATGCCGCGGTTCCGCCGCATTTGGGTGCTTAGGACGCTCTTCCGCGGTCTCTTTATGAGATCACCCCACCAAAATTCTTCAGAGAGTCTTTATAGACTCCCTCTGATCTCTGGTATTTTCCAAAATTTTTTTCCAATTTCCAGCAAGCTCCAGATCTCCTTGCAATGAAACACAACAAATTGTTTAGGGTTTGCAAGAATTTTGATCTCAAAAATCACAATGAAATAAATCTTTCAATTCAAACTTTAAAATGAAAACGAATTAGCGCGCGATCCCCGGCAACGGCGCCATTTGATTGATCCCCGGCAACGGCGCCATTTGATTGATCATTTCTTTGTGTGTCGTTTTAGAAAATGAATAGAATCACAATCAAAGAATTATATTTGACCGCAATCAATTACGGTGTCAGTTGTAGATTGTAAGTGAGTGCGGATCGTCCATAGGGATTGTGCGATTCGTTTTTATATTTGCTTTGTTTGAATCAAAAAGTTAATTGAAAAGAAAAGAAAACATGATTCAAGAATTTATCAATTGATTCAAGTGTCACGAGTTTAATCTAGAATCAAGAACTGATAAACAATCAAGAATTGGGTTTCGATAATATTTCCAAACAAAATGTCAAGAATCTAAATGAGGCTCGTAGGAATCGATCGGATCTATAGATGTGATGTAACCTCAAGATTTCGTGTTCTTTTCCTTCGAAGGATTGATACTAGATCGATGATGATCGACGAGAGTTAGGGATTTCTTGATTGAAACTAGGGTTTCATCGTTTAACCCTTGTTCTTTCGTTAATTTCATTCACATTCTAGCCTCCAGCAATTTCAAGAAACGATCGTAACTCCCCAATCTCGAGCGATATCAATCAAGAAAGCATCGCAACGAAATGGGTCGTCGGTTCTTGAATTTGCTAGGGTTTACAAAACTCGTAGGAATCAAGAATCGAATTAAGATATATTACATCATCATTCTATTGATCGTCTCGACTCCTCGACGAGCGGAGTATTACTCAAGCATCACAACAAGAATTATAACTAGAAATTTAGATTGACTCATGATGCAATAATTTAAAGAAAACAAGATAAAAGAATTTCACCCTTTATTTATATCAACAATTTGATTACAGTCGCTCAAGAACTACAAGAGGAAGAATTAAATTGTCGACTTGGCTTCGCTCGGCTCCATGAGTCGCGAATCGGCTTGGACCACTTGCTCCGTTGAAGACCGACTCGGCTCCTAAAAGGTTGCAAGGCTTCTTGCTTGAATGGGTACTCGGGATCTTGGCTTTTAAATGGAATTAGGGTTAGGGTTTCACACAAATCCTCTCACTAGACTTGTGGAAGAAGAAGATGAAGAGAGAGATAGAATGGCTCTCAAATGAACTAATGGATTGATTTTTCCAAGCTCATGAATTATATTTTTTACAAATGAGCCTAGGGTCTTATTTATAGAACACCCAAACCCTAAGCCTTTGAGTTCCCTCCAAAAGTTTGTTGAAAGACTTCTAGAAAGAGTTTGTTAGGCTTAGCTTAGGGTTTAAGCTAGGGTTTAGGAAGAAGTTTCTAGAATGATAGGCTAGTTTAATGTTGATCCCAAAGCTTGCTGATCTGGCAGAAGTCTCTGGAGTCTTCTGGAAATTGGAGTGTCTTTTTGAAGTGTAGGAGCGGATCTAGGAGTTCTGCAGCAAAATTGGAGTGGTGATCTATCAAGGCCGCCGCGGAACCAAGGCACAAGGCGGCTTAGGCCGCGGTTCCGCGGCCAAGTAGGCTCCTTGTGGCTCGGTTCTTCTGGTGTTGTCTTGGCATGCTATTTGGAGCTTAATTTGATATGTTGAATTTTATTTTGCCTTTTGGATTGGTACCAGAACTGAAATCATTGAGTTGGCGTAACGTTTGATCGGTACCATGTAAATTTTTGGCCTTTCTTCTGGATTTTCCTGTACAGATCTCAAAACAAGTATTGCGCAAATGTAGGGATGATGCGATGCCATGAAATGCGGTCAATTTCCTTTATAGTGTCGGTTTTAGAGTCTAATACATGTAATCTGATATTTTGCGACGGTTTTGCTAATATGTAAAATATGAATGCCGAACACTTCTATATGGATGCAAATGATGAGGAAATTGCCGGCTAAAATATACAATATTTTCGACTAATCAGTCACTATCACCCTGTATTACCAGAATACATTGATTCTGAACGAATATTATTAGATACCGAACCTGATATACAACATCATATCAGTCTCTTTATTAGTAAAGAAAGGATATAATTTTGTATTGTTGGATAATGTTTTGAACATTTCCGATATCAAGAGTTGATCGGTTCAGGCACGTTATCTAAAAGCATTGACGTTCTAAATCAAAACTACAGTTCTTAGTATACAGAACACACACAAGAGGAATAGTTCAGAAATGAACGAATCCTTCTTGAGGTATTGTAGACTATGTCATATCAATGCGACCCGACTAGCTAAGTTACATTAAGATGCATATTTAAATTTATTTGAATTTACATCTTGTGAAACTTGCCGGTCATGTCACAAAGATAAGATGACCACGGCTCTGTTTATTGGAAACAGAGAAAGAGTTAGTGAACTCTAGGGATTGATACATGCTGATGTATGAAGGCCCCTGTCTACACATGCCAAGATCGGTTCTTTGTACTTCATTACATTCTCTGATGATCTCTTAAGATTCAGACATATGTTTCTGTAGAAACTCAAGTCCGAAGCTTTTGAGATATTCACAGAATATAAATTAGAAGTAGAGAACCAAAAAGGGGTAAAAGTATTATGTCCTTTGATGAGATCAAGGAGGGGAATACTTGAGCACGGAATTCATGGACTATTCTAAAGGAGAATGAGATTCTCTCTCAGCATTACTCCTCCGCATACACCACAGCACGTCGGTGTATCGGGGCGGAGCAAAGTACCCTATGTGATATGGTGTGCTCCATGATGAGTAATACTGAGTTTCCTATTTCCTTTTGGGATGTTATGCACTTGAGAAGCTGCATACCGATTGAATAAGGTTCAAATCAAATCAGTTGCCTACCACTTCATATGTGATATGGAAAGGGAAGAGCCCATATCTTAAGTTTTTTAAGATTTGGGGTTGTCCGGCCTATGTCTAAAAGGCAAAATCCGGACAAGCTCGAGGCAAAGTCAGTTCTGTAGAACTGGAAAGGTTCCAGCTACACAAACTGCAACTGATGATTTGATAGAACCAAGGATTCAATATTTTCTAACGAACCTCAGCCTCTCCGCCGATCTAATAGGGTTCCTCACCCACCTGAGAGATACTTCGGTTTCTCTATGACAGTGGGAGCGAGGATTGCATCATGAGATGATGACCCAACTAGTTTCGAGTTGGCCATCAGGAGTGAGACTCTGTAAGAATGGCTGGATGCTAAGCGATCTGAGATGGAATCCTTATACACCAACAAAGTATGGACTTTAGTTGCTTTATCTGAAGGGTTAAATCCCCATCAGGAGCAAGTATATCTTGAGAAGATTACTTGGTGTACATGGAAAAGTTAAGACTTTCAAAGCTATGCTTAAGTCCATCTAGATCCTACTTGCCACGGCTACATACCATGACTACGATATCTGGCGGTTGGGTGTCATGACTGCTTTTCTAAATGATGTTTTAGAAGAGAGCGTCTATAAGTACACAGCCAGAGGACTTTGTAGAAAGTGGGAGCAGCGGAAACGTGTGCAAGATGTTTTATGTGATAAAGCAGGCATCGCGGAGTTGGAACGTCTGTTTTGATGTGGTAGTCAAAGAGTTTGACTTCATCAAAATGGTTGATGAACCTTGTATATACAAAAAGGTAGTAGAGAGTATGGTAGTGATCCTCGTAGAGTACGTGGATGAAAAACTCTTGATAAGGAAGGAGTTTCCTATGCTACGATCAGTCAATCTCCGCTTATCACAAGGATTCTCCATATAGGATCAAAAGGATCAAAATGATACCTCCTAAATCCTGGGTTTTGGATCTATGAGATAGATCTAATTGGATGTTAGGATACTCACTAGTTGTAGTGAGAAGGTATCAATCGATCCTGGGGAGAATCACTGGAAAGGTTCCAGGATGATAAGGATGACTGAATGTCAGTCGCAGGCATTGTCTTTACCCTCAGAGGAGGGACGGTATGTTGGAAGAGTTCCAAGCTAGATACCGTGACATACTAGACGATATAAAGGCAAGATACATCGTTACCAAGAATGCTACCAAAGAGGAAGTCTGGATATATATAAGTTCATGAAATGAACTTCGTTCCTACCATTTTGTGACAATGGAGTTGTGGCTTTAGCCAAGGAACCCCCGTCCCATCAGAAATCCAGATATAATTCTTAGGCAGTATCACCTGATCATGGAGATGGTTGATCTCCAGGGAGATCGAGGTTAGGAGAGTAGACACAGAGGACAACAGCGCGGATCCACTCACAAAGGCCTTTTTCCTTGTACAGACTATTATGGGATGGTTGAGTATGAGATACTTCAACCGCTGCTACTTGTTGGGTATGTGATACCACAACAGATGGCCCTAGTGCAAGTGGGAGATTGTTAGTTATATGTATGCCCTAGAGGCCATTACTGTACATACGATGTATATTGTAATGGATGCTTGGACATATATAGGGTGGACTTTCTTGCTCGACATGATAGTATGCTATCTGGTTGCACTTTATCTTAACATGTACTCTGATTGTCTCTATGTTACATGTTGATAAAGACCTTAGGATATGTACTCGACTACTGGGACTATGATGAGATCATACTAGTGGGGCCACGGTAGTCGACGAGTACATCCTATAATTGTTCCTAGTCAAGGGTGTATCAAGACAGGGCATCGATGCACCGGTGTAGACTAGCGTATTAACATCTTGACCCATATGATGGGCGATGGATGATCCCATATCCATCGGTGTTTGACATCAAGGATGGTGTACGGGTGCTCAGTAGAGACTGGGTACACTGGACGGACTCACCGAGAACTCCCAGATGGTATTATACCTCACGTCAGATGGCAGTTCTCCGGTGACACTGGTACAGAGTAGTCTGTTGACCCGAGACCGTCATAGAGTCTTGTGTGATACCCACTGCGCTTTGATTTCCATCATACCATGTCCAAGAGGGCGTGCAAAAAGGTGGCTTTTGGGTACAGTCCCGAATCATATGGAGGCAATGAGCGATAGGAGGGGATTCGTCTCTCCCGGTATAGGGAGTTAATGTTGTGCTGTGTTCGAATGGCTATAACCGGAAATCCCTGGCCAGGGTTGCAGAAATTTACTGGTAAGTGTTATCAGTAGTTTCATGAACTGTTATAGACCTCATATCGACACGACTTATCAAGCTACTGGGGTCTGACGTTTACCACCCCTAGGCGAGATATGCAACATATCAGACGACGAGACCGGACTGTACGGGAGTGTTACTGATTGGATTCACAGGAGAATGTGCAGGCTTGCTTGTTGATCTTCTGAGCGCTCAATACCTGGGTGGCTGTTACGTTTAGCTGACCGCTTGCAGCTTGTGGGTGTTTGATATGATCATCACCTACTGCCGGCGTATTGACGATTCTTTAGATTCCTACACAGAGGTTTCTTGGCTCAGGAAAAACGAAGTAGGAGCACATATGTGATATGTGCGTGACCGAGGATAATGCGGTATGTGATACCGTATTGGATTCTCGCGATATGAGATATCGGCCGGGTATATGCGATATAGCCGGGTCATCGTATTAGTCGGTTATATGAGTTATAGCCGGATTTTCGGATCGAGTGTTGATTCGATAATTTAATGTATAATAATATATATGATATATTAAATTACATTAACTAATATTTGCTCACTAAAAGATTCTTTTTCTCACTCGGGTAATACATTGATATATATGCGATATATGTTAATTGTATTATTTTATTTGGTTACAATAAATATTATATATGTGATATATAATATTGTAACATGATATGATAACTAATGCAACATGTTTAGTAGAGATTAAACAAGATTAGGGTTTGATTTGGGTTAATGCTTTCTAGATGATTCTAGAAGTTTAGTTTTGTTTTGTGAAAGATATTTTGTTATGACTCATGCTTTACCCCAACCCAAACCCTAACCCTAGTTAATTCTCTATATGGGTTTAGTTGACCATGGTTGCATTAATCATCATATTTATCCTTTCATTATTCATCACAAAAGGTTTCATGTTGATTGTTCATCTTCTTCCTTCTTTCTTTTCATGAAAAAGCTTTCTAGCTTTTTTTAAGTGATGAAAAATGAGTGAGAATAAGAAAACAAATGAGAGCAAAAATCCTACTTCATCATCCTCATCTATTCTTGCCATTTAGATGAGGGTGTTGACATCATTTAATGAGTGATAGCTTGTGTTAACGAAACTTCAAGGTAGATCATCTTTGTATCGAAGATCGGAAGCAAGACTGCATCTTTCTCTTCGTGGAACCTCTCGAGAGTCCGGAACACGATGATCGCAGCGAAGGGACTTCAATACGGATCTTAAGAAGTGAAGGACCGGATCTACAACGGTTGTAATCCCTCTCACTTAGTGTTAAAGTGTTTAACATGCTTGTTTTCGCCTAATCTCTAGTTTAAAGATCCGGCTTCGGGTTGTTCGGCACGGCTAATTTTTAAATCGGGCATGGTTGATGCCTCGTAGAACCTTGTGCGTGTGCTTAGCAACCCTACACATAACACATCACAGATATAATCCGATTAGCTAAAGTTTATAGAATTTCGATCAATAACCATATTTGAATCTACTCCAAGTACAACACTGTACACAATAATTCCTGAGCAGAAACAAAATATCCTAGAAAACACAAAACAACCACAGAGAGCACCAGAAAAAATTTGGACCAACTCGGAGTTGACTCGGCCGCGGATCCGCGGCGGAACGCATGGTTCAGCCGCGGTTCTGCAGTTGTCTAACCGAGTTAGGCGCCCAAATTTCTCCAGTGTTCTAGAAAAAGCCCGCACTTATTTTTCAGGTCACTGAAAACATTTTTAGACCTATTTTAAAATTCGACAGAAAGTGGAAGTTTTTATCGTGTTTTCGGGATTTTTCCGTGATCGAAGATCTAAAGGCTTTGCTAACATGTTAGTTATGGTTAAGCCTAGCTCTGATACCACCGTTAGACCATGTTACACACCCCGGTAGTTTGCGGGGAGGCGGAATAGGTAAAAATCAAAATTTTCTTTACAATGTAACATAAACTAGCCATGAGGATCTTTGCTAAATATTAACTGACAAACTAGGAGTGCTAACTACTATGTTAGATGATTATACCTCAAGCTTGAAGTCCTTCTTCTCCTTGTTGTGCTTCTCCTTGTTGTGAGCTCCTTGGAGTGGTTGTGGATGGTTCCTCCTCACCGGCTTCTCCACGTCAAAGATGATCCACCCGAAGGTCTCTACCTTGAGCTCCAACCTCTATAACGAAGTAACTAGGGCGCTTGGTGTGATAAACTAAGAACCCTAGAGTGAGTAGAGAATGATTTTGGTGGCTAAGTCTCAACAATCTTTGATTCTCAACTCATGAGACATTAAGGTCTTGAGAGAGGAAGAAGGAGAGAGAGTCATGAGAGAGAGTGTATCAAAAATAATGAAGGGGGCTTTTATATGAGGAAAAAGAATAATAAGTTTTATTATGATAACTGTTATGGCAACCTTGATTTGACCATTATCATGTCACAATTAATGCTAAGCATAATATCTCATGCTCAACAAAAATATCTAAGTCAACAATGGTCAACTAGTCAAATGGTCAAACTAATTAACCAAGACACAATTATCACTAATAAGAATTAATAAACAATTTCCTCCATCTCATTATGGTTTTAATCAAGTCAATGATCAAAACCCTAATGGGGTGTCTCCTTCTCTGCCCTATCAAACGTATATACATACCCGTATTTGTGTTCCGAGAAACACGAATACAATGAGACTAAACCAATCCAAAATCAAATACTAGGATCTGGATTAAACCAAAGCCCACTAGTATCAACTGCCCGAACACCAGACACGCACAGGTGCACGTAGGTGAACGAACCCTGTCGTAAAACCATATGACCTCAACCTCGTTTCGCCCAAAGGTGGAAAACCCTCTGTGTGGGACTCTAAAGACTCGACACTACGCTGGCAGTGGGTTTAACCACATGCCGCAAGCGGTACTATCTGTATGTAACGGTCCCCAGGTAGATGTCGATAAGAAGGCCGATGAGGAAAACCCATCGGAACTCTTACTGAGCCTGAATGTGACAATCTCCGTACAGTCTGGTCTGTTCGTCTAAAAGTATCGCATATCGGGCCTAGGGGGTAGCAAACGTCAGACCCCTAATAGCGGTATAAGTCATGTCGGAGTGTAGCCCCGAACACCTCGAGAAAAAAACTGGAAAACCTACCAGTAAATCTCACTTGCCCTGGCCCGGGACTTTGTGTAATGGCTCTCCTAAACACAGCGCGATATCAACCCCCAATACCGGGAGAGACGAATCCTGTGTAACCGCCAATGCCTCCAAGTGCTTCGGGACTGCACCCAACTACTACCTGTTTGCATGACTCAATAGAGCCATGGTAGTGCAGCAATCAAAGAACTGTTGGAACACACTTGAGGCGAAGTAGCAGTGTCAAGTCAACAGACTAAGCTGTACTCATGTCACCTGGGAACTGCTAACTGACGATAGGTATAATACAAACCAACAGTTCCCGACGAGTCCTGTCTAGTGTACTCGTAACCTTACGAGCACCAGCATACTATCTCTAGTACGACGTACTGGTGGCTGTGGGACAGACCATCTCCCCTGCTGGGATGAGGAGCGTATGCACTAGTCTACTCTGGAGCATCGATAATCCTACGACTAGGGACCTGTAAAAGGATGTGCTTATGGACTACCTAGCCCCCACTAGTGTGATCACCATCACAATGCTGGTAGTCAAGCAAAGATCCTAAGGGCTCCATCAATATGTTAAAAGAAACAAACCAAGTAGCATACTACAATAACGAGCAAGACTGTCGTCAATCCATGTATATATCCCAATCTTCCAAAATGTAATATACAAACTAGTACTATACAATAATGGCCTCTAGGGCATATATATCCAACAGTTATTACCCTGACGCAAAATTCTGCCCAAGAGGTCACTCCCGGTGAAGGGATCTCGGCTCCTGCCTCGTGAAATGAGATGTTGGATATTCTTAACCGAATACCGCTATGCATAACAAAAGAAAACGTCCTTGTAATAACAGGTTTTGAAAATTATTCCAACAACATCGAATAGGTCTGTTTTCCTTGCATTGATCAGAATCAACGCAGTGCCATTAATTAATCACACCAGAAAAGAACAAAAATATGATGTACGTATATACCATCCGCATTCGCCACTGGGCCCCGTCATCACCCGTTAGGTTACTTAACTAACGACAGAGCGGGGGCTGTACTAGCGCGGGTGCAAAACATATACAACATCTACTAGTATATATATAAATATATATAATAATTTGTTAGTTATATGTATGCCCTAGAGGCCATTATTGTACATATGATGTATATTATAGTGCATGCTTGGACATATATAGGGAGGACTTTCTTGCTCGACATGATAGTATGCAATATGGTTGCCCTTTATCTTAACATATGCACGCATTGTCTCTCTGTCACATGTTGATAAAGACCTTAGGATGAGTACTAGACTACCGGGATTATGATGTAGATCATACTAGTGGGGCCAGGGTAGTCGGTAAGTACATCCTTCAATTGTTCCTAGTCGTGGGAGTATCGAGACGAGGCATCGATATTCCAGAGTAGACTAGCGTATACGCTTCTTGACCCATGTGATGGGCGATGGATGATCCCATATCCATTGGTGTTTGATATCAGAGATGGTATACGGGTGCTCAGTGGAGACTAGGTACACTCGATGGACTCGCCGAGAACTCCTAGATGGTATTATACCTCACGTCAGATAGCAGTTCTCTGGTGACACTGGTACAAGTTAGTCTGTCGACCCGAGATCGTCATAGAGTCATGTGTGATTCCTACTGTGCTTTGACTTCCACCTTACAACGTTCAAGAGATCATGCAAAACGGTGGTTTTTGGGTACAGTCCTGAGACACATGGAGGCAATGAGCGATAGGAGGGGATTTCGTCTCTCCCGGTATTGGGGGTTGATGTTGCGCTATGCTCGATTGGCCATAATAGGAAATCCCTGGCCAGGGTTGCTGAGATTTACTGGTAAGTGTTATCAGTAGTTTCTCGAACAGTTATAGGCATCACATCGGCATAACTTATCAGGCTATTTGGTTCTGACGTTTACCATCCCTCAGGCTGAGATATGCAACATATCTTATGAAGAGACCGGACTGTACGGTAGTGTTACTTATTGGATTCGTAGGAGTATGAGAAGGCTTGCATGTTGATCTTCTGATCGCTCAATACCCGGGTAATCGTTACGTCCAGCTAGTACCGCTGACGGCTTATGGGTGTTTGATATGATCATCACCTACTGCCGGCGTATTGACGAGTCTTTAGAGTCCTACACAGAGGTTTCCTGGCTCAGGCGAAAAGAAGTAGGAGCACATATGTGATATGTGCGGGACCGAGATTAGTGCGCGTATGTGATACCGCATTCTATTCTTGTGACATGTGATATCGATCGGTTATATGTGATATGGCCGGGTTATCGAATCAAGTGTTGATTCGATAAAGTTGATACATATGATATTAGTCGGTTATATGTGATATAGCTAGATTATTAAATCAAGTGTTGATTTAATAATTTAATGTATAATTATATATATAATATATTGATTTACATTAACTAATATTAGATCACTTAAAGAATTTCTCTTTCTCACATGTGTGCACTTAATATATATGAGATATATATTATAGTGTCATGCTAGTTGCTACATGCAACATGGGTGTATGAGACTCACAACATGCTTAACATAATGATGGGTTTTATTTATTTCAAGTAAATCAAAATTAGTTGGAAATTAGTCACATGGTTTGAGCTTAGTGGAAGCTTGTATAACCATTGACTTAGTCCACTAATTTTGTTTTACATTAGATATTTATTAACCCAACCATTACCTTAAGCCTTGGTTAAGTCTCTACATGAGTTAATATGAGATATTATCTCACCCATGGTTTTTATTCTTGTAGGGTTCCTAGGCACGCTAATGAGGTCTCACAAGGCATCAACCATGCCATTTTCAAAATTTTACGGTGCCGAGAAACCCTAGACTAGATCGTTAACTAGAAGTTTAGGCGAAACAAGAAACTAGTTAACAACTTAACTAAGTGAACGAACAAACAACCTTTGTAGATCCGTTTCTCCACCTCCATGGCTCCGCGATGAAGTCTCCTCGCTGTCCAAATCGAATCCATGACTCTAGCATCGGCTTCATCGGAGAAATAGGCGGGCTAGGTCGTCGACGTCGATGCCGAAAATGATCTACGTCGAGGCATCACAAGATCAAGCTCCAACTTCACCAAGTCATGAAACTTGTGAAGAAAATACCCTATACTACTTGGCAAGAGGTAGAGGATGAAGAAATAGGAAGTGGGTTCACTTTAGAATTGGATTTCTCACTCTTTTTCTCAAGATGCCATTAATGGTGGCAAGCTTTTTTCTTGAAGAAGATGATGATGATAGAATATGATGAGTATTCTCATTAAAATGAAAATAATATGAATACTTATCATATACTAACCATGGTGAAGTGTAGAGAATGAACCAAGGTTAAGTGGAATGGTTAGGGTTAAGCATGAAAACAAAAAGGTCACTTAGTCAAAGCTTCATGAAGCTTCAACTAGCAAACAAAGAAAGCCACCATTCATTTATTTTGCAAAATAAATAAACAAAATATATAAATGAATAAGTAAATCAAAAACCCTAACCATTACACAACCATGGTTTAATCATACACCTAATCAAGTGAGCATGTATCATCAAACATGACACAAACAAGTGCACAAAAGTATATCTCATATACAACTTATGTACATTAAGTGAGAAAATCCATTTAAAGTGAACTAATACTAGTTAATGCAAAGTAATATATCTAATATATAATTATACATTAAATCATTAAATCAATACTTGATTTAACGATCCGGTCATATCGCATATAACCGACTAATATCAATAGTAACAACTTATCGAATCAACACTTGATCCGATAACCCGGCTATATCGCATATAACCGATCAATGTTACAAATCGCGAGAATCAAATACAGTATCACATACTGGTATTATTCTCGGTCCCACACATATCTCATATGCGCTCCTATTTCGTTTCGCTTGAGCCAGGAAACCTCTGTGTATGACTCTAAAAAATCGTCAATACGTCGGCAGCAGGTGATGATCACATCAAACACCCACAAGCCGCAAGCGGTCTGCCAAACGTAATGGCCACCCGGGTATTGAGCGATCAGAAGATCAATGAGCAAGCCCGCTCATACTCCTGTGAATCCAACCAGTAACACTTACCGTACAGTCCGGTCTCGTCGTCTGATATGTCGCATATCTTGCCTAGGGGTGGTAAACGTGAGACCCCAATAGCTCGATAAGTCGTGTCGATGTGAGTTCTATAATAGTTCGAGATACTACAGGTAAAACTTACCAGTAAATCTCAGCAACCCTGGCCAGGGATTTCCGGTTATAGCCAATCGAACACAGCGCAACATCAACTCCCAATACCGAGAGAGACGAATCCCCTCCTATCGCTCATTGCCTCCATGTGATTCGGGACTATACCCAAAAGCCACCGTTTTGCACGCCCTCTTGGACGTGGTAAGGTGGAAATCAAAGCACAGTGGGAATCACACAAGACTCTATGACGATCTCGGGTCTACAGACTAACCTGTACCAGTGTCACCAGAGAACTGCCATCTGACATGAGGTATAATACCATCTGGGAGTTCTCGGCGAGTCCGTCCAGTATACCCAGTCTGTACTGAGCACCCGTATATCATCTCTGATGTCAAACACCAATGGATATGGGATCATCCATCGCCCATCTGTATGGGTCGAGAAGGTATACGCTAGTCTCCTCTGGTATATCGATGCCCCGTCTCGATACACCAACGACTAGGGTCCTTGAAGGATGTACTTATGGACTACCGTGTCCCCACTAGTATGATCCGCATCATAGTCTAGGTAGTCAAGTACACATCCTAAGGGCTTTACCAACATGTAACAGAGAGAAAACCAGTATACACGTCAAGGTAAAGAGTAACCAGATACCATACTATCATATCGAGCAAGAAAGTCCTCCCTATATATGTCCCAGGATCCACTACAATATACATCCTATGTACAGTAATGGCCTCTAGGGCATACATATAACTAACAATTATCACTCATAGATTCATTCTACACTTGCTTCATTCCATGGTAGCTTTTCTTCATCTCCTTCCTTAAGCTCGGTAGCTTTCTGAGAGGTGAAGAAAATTAGTGAGAAAAATATTTCTAAAGTGAGCAAAATTCCTACTTCATCAACCTACACTAGATTAGCCATTTAGTTTAGGTTGTTTTCTTCACAATTAGTGAAGAGGTAGCTTGAGTTGGTATCTCCTCGACGTAGATCATCTTCGGGCTCGAAGACTTCAAGCAAGCTTGTTCTTTCTTCTTGTGGAGCCTTTCTAGAGTCCGGGAGTTCACTACTTGGAGCGAAGGGACTACTACACGGAGCTATTTAAGTGAAGGACCGGTCTACAAAGGTTGTATTACTTGTTCACTAAGATGTAAAGATGTTTACATTCTAGTTTTGTCTAATTCTCTAGTTAAGATTATAGGTTAGGGTTCTTTAGCGCGCCAAAGCTTTGAAAACGGCATGGTCGATGCCTCCTGAAACCCAGTGGCGGTGCTGCGGAACCCTACAGTGGTATCAGAGCCATGCTTGAGAATTAGACGATGTTTGTAGAATTACGAAACCGAAACAACTCCGAAACATCGAAACAAATAACCAAGTTTCTGTCGAAATTTTCAAAGTGTCTAAAATTTTTTTAAGCAATTGAAAAATGTTGCATGTGATTTAATATAAACATTGAAGAAATTTGAACCCCTTTCACCGGATTTGACCCGGCGAAGAGAACAAAAAATCCTGCCTGGCCGGTTTTGCAAGCTTGTTTTGGCTTTAAATTTTTTCTAAGTTCCGGTCTCTGGGTTTTGGTGTTTCAGGTGTTGCTTGTTTTTACTGAGAGTGCATGTGATGTTATCTTTAAGTAAAGGCAATTCAGAGTGTTTCTTAGTCGTAATTCTAACATCGTTTCGGGTAATCTTGACGACGTCAAAAAGTTCGAACGAATATCAATAACCCATTTTCTCCCTCGCTGGAAATTATCCAAAAGTTGGATTTTTCCAAGTTTAAAATTATCAGAAAATCATGCAAGTAATTCTATGGACCATCCAGAAGAACGATACCCAAACTCGACTCTTTGACCGCGGAACCGCGGGCAAACCCTAGGGTTTGTGGGAGTTCCGCGGCGCTATGAGTGAGGCATGGGTCGGCCCTTCTACGGTTGGTCCATATGCGCTGTGGCATATTCTGGGTATTTTTTAAAACTGTGCTCAAGTGTTGAGCTCTTTGGGAAATTTTGGGTGTTTGTTGATTCGATCAAAAAGTTTAACATCGTCTAGCTATCTGTGAAATGTGATACAATATTTGGAATCCAAAATAATTAGTTTTGTGAAAACTAATTTGAATTATATAAATCTAGCAATTTAGTCTCATATGATCGGTTGCCATGGGATTTTTATGTGGATCAAAAGTTCATTGCAATTACGTAGTGTGCTTGAATACTCGCCGGATAACGTTACTCGATAGCACGCCCCATAGCCCCGACCAAGTGACTGTAGAAGAACTCCGTTGCCTAAAGAATCCGTTCGGGTGCTCGCGGCCACGGTGTTCCACGTAAGTGCACTTTGTCAACGGCATCGGGGGTGCGGCCGTCTACTAAAGTTTCCGACGAGCATTCGATCAAGTCGTCGGGAATCTTGTTGAATTTCCCGACTTGTTATTGAGAAGTGTTTTCAATAACGAGACTAAAATGCGGGGTTTATAACTGTTAGGCATGGAATTCAGAATATGTGATATTCCGGGTTTATGATGTCTAAGGAATTCATTTGGTTAGGCATGAAATCCAAAGTATGTGATACATTGGGTTTATGATGTCTAAGGTGCTTGCGGATTCCAATTGTTGTAGTTTTTCACTTTCTTTTCTGCGACCGTAAGTGTAATATATGGTGTATCGCCGGTTTCGTTGCTATATGTCAACGCCAATTGGGATACACATATTTACATACGTTGATGACATGTGATGTTATGTGTTGCTGTGATATGTTATATTGGATCGTCGTATTTGAATAGCCGGGTTTTTTTTTATGTGAGATGAGAGTTTTTTCATTTTCATTCATGTAAAAACTTGTATGTAATATTCTTTTATTGTGGCACTTCCGGGTTGAGGATGATGTCACCATTGATGTATATTATTTAGTTTTCCGCATTAGGATGACCCAAGGTGGGGAGCACAAGTAACCGGGTTTCAAAGTCCAGTGGGAGAACATCTCGAGGAGTCGAGACCGGGTCTCCTAACTCTAGAATTGGTAGGGTTGCTTGCCACTCTCTTAGTTGTCTAGGGATGTGGGTTTGGCTATTCATCACGACCATGGAATCCATGTTTTTACTGGCTTAATTTAAAACACGGAATTCCTAGTATATCCAATATTCCATATGTTATCTTCTGCTACTGATATTCTGTGATGTGATCACTTTATATGATGAAACGAATGTTGCTATTATATATATGATATATAATAAACGTTGCTTATGTTTTGCATCCGCGCTAGTCCCGCCCCGATATGCCGTTAGTTAAGTAACCTAATGGTGCATAACGGGACACTGTGGCGAATGCGGATGGTATAACCGTATGTTATACTTTCATTTCTTTATCTGTAATGCTTAGGAAGTATAAATGATGGGACTTCATTAATGAGATTAACGAAAAGAAAAGAAACTTAAAGATGTTGCAGGATCCTGTTTTAAAAACCGGTAGCTCTAGTTCTTTCTTTGCATAGAGGTATTCCTTGTAGAATATCCAGCACCTTATTCGATAAGGAAAGAGCCGAGATGCCTTTACTGGGAGTGACCTCTTTAGCGAAACAGGCAGATGCTACAACCCGCTCGGTTTTGGTTTTTGATTGCTTTTTTAGTTCATGCTTTGCATAATGGTATTCATGGATATCCAGCACCTCATTTGATGAGGAAAGAGCCGAGATCCCTTCACCGGGAGTGACATCTTTACCGAAACTAGTAAAAGCCTAAAAAACACTCCTTTTCAAAACCACTCGATTCTACAACGATATCAAATTCATTACGCTAAGGGTTTTCTTAAAAACCTGTCGTAGCCCTCCGTCATTTCAGATAAAGACTATTTATTATTCGTGATGCGTTTGTTGACCTTGTCAAGGCGTAGTGTGCGGTAGCTTATTAGTGCTTATCTGCAAAGCATGAGATGCGATTGGATTAGGCTAGTCGTGCGGCCTTGTTGACCTTGTCAAGGGTCGTGCGGGTGGGTTTACTTCAATCATGAAATGTACGGGTTGAACTTGACTTGTGATTTATGCTTTGTTGACCTTGTCAAGTTCATAGATCGCTTGGAGAAAAATATTATCGGGAATTTCATGTGTTGAAATTTGCAATGAGATTGCATACCTTCAATGAGATAGTTGGATCCCGATACTCATTGCGAGTAAGAGTTACTCCTGGGAGAGTTTTGCACATTACAATTAGCCGATCAATGTAGGTGTCTAGAAATGTGTTAACGGGGTTATGCCCCTAGGAAAATAGGGTTTATTTTAATTAGGTATGTGTGAAAGCACGGGGAACCTCCCTCAAAGTACCGACACTGGCCTGGCCGAAAGATTAGCGAACTTGTAGGGTGTCATTAATCCCGGCTAGTCTTACCTTTTAGGGTTTGAAGGAAGATTTGATAAAAACAGTGGGAGCCATCATGATTAGATAAAATAATAACCAATCTAATCTTGCAAGACCATACGCAGAGTGTTTTCTTCTCTCTCTCTCCTGGTAGCGACCGTGACATGCCTTAATCAAGATAATAATATGGATGTGTTGACCGAACCTGCTTATTATACTGAGCTGGGAAACGTTGGTTCCGCTCTATCTTATAATTGTTATAAGTACGAGCAGGAAATAGGGGAATATCCGGATTCCCATGCCACCCATTCGAGGAATGAGCATATTGATGCGTATTCTTCGGGTGTGTTCATTACCGAGAACTATTTCTCAGTACACTCTACATCCTGGGTATGAGATACCGGTACAGGATCCCACATATGTAATCTGTTACATAGGCTACAGAAAGGTAGAGAACTGGGATTGGGTGATATGTCTTTAAGTGTAAAGAATGGTGCAATTGTTGCAGCCAAATCAGTTGGCAGATATCACCTTGTATTACCAAATACATCGATTCTGAACGAATGTTATTACATACCGAACCTGATATACAACATTACATTAGTTTCTTTATTAAGTTAAAGAAGGATATAATTTTGTATTACAGGACAATGTTTTGAATAATTTCCTTAATCAAGAGTTGATTGGTTCAGGCACGTTATGTAATAGCATATACATTCTAAATCGAACCACAGTTCAAAGTATACAGAACACACACAAGATGAGTAGTTCAGAAATGAACGAATTCTTCTTGCGGCATTGTAGACTAGGTCATATCAATGTGACACGACTAGCTAAATTACATAAGTATGAATATAAGAATCCGTTCGAATTTTTATCTTATGATACTTGCCAGTCTTGTCTCAAAGGTAAAATGACCAATACTCCGTTTACTGGAAACAGAGAAAGAGTTGGTGAACTCTTAGGACGGATACATGATGACGTATACGGTCCTATGTCTACACATACCAGGGTTGGTTCATTGTACAACATTACATTCATTGACGATCTCTTAAGATTCGGACATGTGTTTCTATTGAAACACGAGTCTAAATCTTTTAAGAAATTCAAGGAATATAAGTACGAAGTAGAGAACCAAACGGGTAAAAGTATTAAGTCCTTCGATGTGATCGAAGAAGGGAATACTTGGGCATGGGATTCCTGGATTATTTAAAAGAGAATAAGATTCTCTGTCAGCTTACTCCTTCGTATACACCACAGGACTACGGTGTATCGAGGCGGAGGAATCGCACCCTATGAGATATGGTGCGCTCTATGATGAGTACTGCTGAGTTGCTTGTTTCTTTTTGGAGTTATGCACTTGAGAAGCTGCATACCTATTGAATAGGGTTCCGACCAAATCAGCGCCTATCACTCCATATGTGATATGGTATAGTAAGAGACCATGTCTTAAACGAGTTAAGATATGGGATTGTCCATCCTATGTTGAAAAGCAAAATCCGGACAAGCTCGAGGCAAGGTTAGTTCTGTAAGTTTGTTGGATATCCCAAACATTTGCGAGGGTATATTTTCTACCAAACCGAGGAACAAAAAGTGTTTTGTTTCTCAACATGCCACCTTTTTATAAAAGGAATTTCTTATGGTAGAAATTTGTGGTCATGAGGTAGAACTGGAAGGAGTTCCAGCTACACAAACTGGAACTAATGATTTAGTGGAACAAAAGGATTCAATAGTTTCCAACGAACCTCAGCCTCTCCGCGAATCTGGAAGGGTTCCTCATCCACCTGAGAGATAATACGGTTTCCTCGGTGATGGTAGGAGTGAGGATTGCATCATGGTAGATGATGACCCAACTAGGTTCAAGCAGGCCATCACGAGTGAGGACTATATGAAATGGCTGGATGCTATGCAATCAAAGATGGAATCCATGTACACCAACAAAGTATGACTTTGAACGTTGCACCTTAAGGGGTAAAACCCATCGGGAGCAAGTGGATCTTGAGAAGATTCTTGGTGTAAATGGAAAAGTTAAGACTTTCAAAGCTAATCTTAAGTCCATCAGAATTAGGGCAGGAATCGCGGAGTTGGAACATCTGTTTTGATATGGCAGTCAAAGTGTTTGACTTCACCAAAAGGTAGATGAACCTTGTATATACAAGAAAGTTGTAGAGAGTAAGGTTGTCTTCCACATATTGTACGTAGATGACATACTCTTGATAGGAAATGGTTTCCTATGCTACACTCGGTCAAGCTCCTCTTATTATGAGGATTCTCCATGGAAGATCTGGATAATATCTACTACATCTTGTGGATTATGATCTATGGTGATAGATCTAAGTGGATGTTGGGAGTGTCCTAAATCTAGGTACATTAACACCATACTAAAGGGGTTTAGTTTGGAGGATTCTAAGCGTGGTGGTTCGCCCACTAATTCAGGAATCACTCCCTCCAAAAAGATGTCTTCCAAGACTGATTTGTAGAGAGCTCGCGTACAAGGGATACCCTATGCTTCGGCACTAGGCTCTATCATGTATGCGATGTTATGTACCAGACCAGATGTAGATAACTCACTAGGTGTAGTTACCAGGAATCAATCTGATCTTGGGAGAATTACTGGACAGCTGTGAAAGGCAGTCTTAAGTACTTGAGAAACACTAAAGAAATGTTCTTAGAGTTTTGGTAAAAGTGAACTCCAGTGGAAGTCCTTTACCAATTTGAGCTTCCAGAGTGATAAGGTCGACTGCGAGTCGGTCACAGGCTTTTTCTTTACCCTCAGTGGAGGGACGGTATGTTGGAAGAGTTCTAAGCTTGATACTGTGGCAAACTAGACAATAAAAGCTCAATACATCGCTACCAACGATGCTACCAAAGTGGATGTCTGGATATTTCTTGTTCATGAGATGAACATGGTTTCCTACCATTAAGCGTCCAATAACTGTTATTGTGACAACAATGGAGATTTGGCTTTGGCCAAGGAACGCCGGTCCCATCAGCGATCTAGACATATTCTGAGGCAGTATCACCTGATCAGCCAGATGGTTGATCTCCAAGGGATTCAGTTTAGGAGAGTTAATGAGAAAGATAACACGGCGGATACATTCACAAAGGCCTTTCCAGACAGAGACTTTTATTTAGGACAATGGGTATGAGATACTACAACAACTGGCCCTAATGCAAGTGGGAGATTGTTAGTAATATGTATGCCATAGAGGCCATTATCGTACATATGATGTATATTATTGTGGATGCTTGGACATATATAGGGAGGACTTTCTGTCTCTACATGATAGTATGCTACCTGGTTGCCCTTTATCTTAACATGTGCACGCATTGTCTCTCTGTCACATGTTGATAAAGCCCTTAGGATGAGTACTAGACTACCGGGATTATGATGTAGATCATACTAGTGGGGCCAGGGTAGTCGGTAAGTACATCATTCAATTTTTCCTAGTCGTGGGAGTATCGAGACATGGCATCGATATTCCAGAGTAGACTAGCGTATACGCTTCTCGACCCATGTTATGGTCGATGGATGATCCCATATCAATTGGTGTTTGACATCATAGATGGTATACGGGTGCTCAGTGGAGACTGGGTACATTGGACGGACTCACTGAGAACTCCTAGATTGTATTATACCTCACGTCAGATAGCAGTTCTCTGGTGACACTGGTACATGTTAGTCTGTCGACACGAGATCGTCATAGAGTCTTGTGTGATTCCCACTATGCTTTGATTTCTACCTTACCACTGTGCTTTGATTTCCACCTTACCACGTTCAAGAGATCGTGTAAAACGGTGGTTTTTGGGTACAGTCCCGAGTCACATGGAGGCAATGAGCGATAGGAGGGGATTTCGTCTCTCCCGGTATTGGGGGTTGATGTTGCGCTATGCTCGATTAGCCATAACAGGAAATCCCTGGTCAGGGTTGCTGAGATTCACTGGTAAGTGTCATCAGTAGTTTCTCGAACCATTATAGGCCTCACATCGGCATGACGTATCAGGCTATTGGGGTCTGACGTTTACCACCCCCAGGCTGAGATATGCGACATATCTGACGAAGAAACCAGACTGTACGGTAGTGTTACTTATTGGATTCGCAGGAGTATGAGCAGGCTTGTTTGTTGATCTTCTGATCGATCAATATCCGGGTAGCCGTTACGTCCAGCTAGTACCGCTGACGGCTTGTGGGTGTTTGATATGATCATCACTTACTGCCGGCGTATTGACGAGTCTTTAGAGTCCTACACAGAGGTTTCCTGGCTCAGGCGAAAAGAAGTAGGAGCACATATGTGATATGTGCGGGACCGAGATTAGTGCGCGTATATGATACCGCATTTTATTCTCGCGACATGTGATATCGATTGGTTATATGTGATATGACCGGGTTATCGAATCAAGTGTTGATTCATAAAGTTGATACATATGATATTAGTCGGTTATATGTGATATAGCCAGATTATTAAATCAAGTGTTGATTTAATAATTTAATGTATAATTCTATATATAATATATTGATTTACATTAACTAATATTAGCTCACTTAAAGAATTTCTCTTTCTCACATGTGTGCACTTAATATATATGAGATATATATTATAGTGCCATGCTAGTTGCTACATGCAACATGGGTGTATGAGACTCTCACCATGCTTAACATAATGTTGGTTTTATTTATTTCAAGTAAATCAAAATTAGTTGGAAATTAGTCACATGGTTTGAGCTTAGTGGAAGCTTTTAGAACCATTAACTTAGTCCACTAATTTTGTTTTACATTAGATATTTATTAACCCAACCATTACCTTAAGCCTTGGTTAAGTCTCTACATGAGTTAATATGAGATATTATCTCACCCATGGTTTCTATTCTCACTCATAGATTCATTCGACACTTGCTTCATTCCATGGTAGCTTTTCTTCATCTCCTTCCTCAAGCTCTGTAGCTTTCTGAGAGGTGAAGAAAATTAGTGAGAAAAATATTTCTAAAGTGAGCAAAATTCCTACTTCATCAACCTACACAAGATTAGCCATTTCGTTTAGGTTTTTTGCTTCACAATTAGTGAAGAGGTAGCTTGAGTTGGTGTCTCCTCGACGTAGATCATCTTCGGCCTCGAAGACTTCAAGCAAGCTTGTTCTTTTATCTTGTGGAGCCTTTCTAGAGTCCGAGAGTTCACTACTTGGAGCGAAGGGACTACTACATGGAGCTATTGAAGTGAAGAACCTGTCTACAAAGGTTGTATTCCTTTTTCACTAAGATGTAAAGATGTTTACATTCTAGTTTTGTCTAATTCTCTAGTTAAGATTCTAGGTTAGGGTTCTTTAGCGCGCCAAAGCTTTGAAAATGGCATGGTCGATGCCTCCCGAAATCCAGTGGCGGTGCTGCGAAATCATACATAATCGCTCCAGGCATGATAAATGCAACATCATAGATAAGCGATAAGCATCACAGAACAAACTGATAATCTGGGAGCCCCGGGTTTCCTTTGAGCCGCAACTGAAACCCGACGTTCCCATGGTCATGTGGATAGCCTGTGCAATGAAAACCTAGACCCCTATGAGTGCGGAAAATTACCCGCCAAAACCAGAAGTGAGGCAACCCCCTTCATCAAAGTGAATGGGCCACCCAGCACTTCACGGAATCCGATAACTTGAGCACCCCTCCTTGGGTCAACCTCTACCCCCTACGAGTGCGGCGAATAGCCCGCCAATTCTAGAGTGAGGCCCCTTCCATCTCAACGCCATGAGATACAGAACCGTTGACCTCTAGAACCCGGCTATCTGTGCACTTCACCGCGGGGTAAGCCTAGTACAGAAAAGAAAATATA
Organism: Agapanthus africanus; assembly: GCA_030015575.1. Lineage (NCBI taxonomy): Eukaryota > Viridiplantae > Streptophyta > Magnoliopsida > Asparagales > Amaryllidaceae > Agapanthus > Agapanthus africanus. Next base: position 232,921,833 of record JASDDO010000010.1, read on the forward strand.
TACAACGTTGACATCGACCTCAACCCAGTCGTGCCACAAATAAATATTATACAAGCAGGCAGTGACGACGGTCCACATGTCTGACGCTCGCCCCGCGATATCAAATGTACAAATGAAACTAAACTCTACTAACATTGCACCCAAGCTATCCACCACGACGATTCAGCCACAACACAACACAACACAGAACATCAACGTGAATGTCACGTTCGCAAATCCGTCCAAAAGACATATAGCAATTAGACAAGTTGTACCGCTCTAATGACATTCACGGTCGCAAATAGTAATGCATGTACTGTAAAACTTTAAACAGTGTTAGAAATATCGACTTCAAACAACCCCGATTTGCCCCTAAACAAAAGGATAACACCATATCCAAAATGGGCAAAACAAACAATACCACTGAACCTATATTCCAGTGACTAGACAACACCCCAAAATTCAAGTCCAATCTCCTGTACAAAACCGGTCTGGCCGGATTTTCTGCTAGTCTCGACGGGTCTGTAGTGGAGTTTAGGGCTCGTGTTTGGGGTATGTTCTAGTAGTCACACAAGTAGTCTTCTGCAATTGTTTAGAAAAAATTGAAGACAAAAATAAAATTGACAGAAACTAGAATACTAGATGGTATTGTTTCGGAGTTGTTTCGGTTTTGATACTTTAACATCGTCTAAAACAACTAGTATGAGGTTAATGGGTTGGCTCTGATACCATGTTGGGTTACGCCAGCGCCCCGGCCATCAATCCGGGGCCAAATGCTGAACAAAAATTTAATAAACCGGCGCTAACGGAACCCGATTCCCCGGATCGACCATTAACCCTACACTAGTTATCTATAAAGGAGTTTAGAAAGGTTATACTGAATGATCTGTGTCCTTCGGTCTTCAACATTCATCCCAAGCTCCTCATAGCTTCCTTGATCAAGTTTGATCTCCGATCTCCCCCATCAAAGACGATCCACCTTGAGAGTATGTAATATGGGCTCCGACCTCAAATCCGAGGCAACTCGAGTACCTAGTTCGCAACCCTAGATAGCCAAGATAAAGTAGAGAGTGTGTAGGATTAAATTGTCTCAATACACCCTAGGTTTCTCAACACATGAGACATGTAGGGTGGAGGTAGAAGAAGATGCCATTGAGAGAAGAGTGTGAAGAAATTTTTGGCAACACAAGAAAAATTGGGTTGCTGCCTTTTTTCCTTTTTTGTGTTGTTGTGTGAGTTATTTGTTGTGAGCACTTATACAACTCGAGAAAAAATATCTCTTACCTCACTACAAATATATCATACTACAAACAAGAAATCATCATGCCACCATGAGTCACAACATGACCAACTACCATGAGCCACACCCATGTGGCATGCATGAATCAAAGCCAAACAATGAGTCACACTTTCTACTCAAATAAACATTTAACCTAAATGTTTATAAACAATAAAAGAGATGGCCTCTTCTAAAGTGATCTTGTAATAAATTACAAGAATACCCATCATCCGTATATACAGACCCGCATCCATATTCCGAAAGAATACGAATACAACGTGACGAAAATAATCCAACAATATAATACTAGGATCCGGCTAAACCAAAGCCCAATAGTATTATTCGTCCGAATCATGATCCGTGCATAAGTGCACGTATATGCTCGAACCCTGCTAGAAACCATACGGCCTCTACAATGTTTCGTCCGAAGCATGGAAACCATATGTGTGGGACTCTAAAGACTCGCCAATGCGCTGGCAGTGGGTTTAACCATAAGCACGTTAGCGGCACTAGCTGTACGTAACGACTACACAGGTATTGAGCGAAAGGGAGGCCGACGAGCAAACTCATCCTGAAACCCCTATTGATCCTGACAGTGACAATATCCGTACAGTTCGGTCCGTTCGTCTATGAGTATCTCATATCGAGTCTAGGGGGTGGATAAAGTCAGACCCCTAATAACTTCAAATTCAGTGTCGGTATGAAACCCATCACCGCCTGGGAAACTACCGATCCTAGATCAGTAATTCCTGACTACCTTAGCCAAGGATTTCTGGTGATGGCCACCCGTGCACAACGCGGCATCAACCCCCAATACCAGGAGAGACGAATCCCCTAACGATTCGCTCATTTCCTCCATGTGGCTCGGGATTGTACCCAACTAAAACCTATTTGCACGACTCCTTTGAGCCTTGGTAGGGTAATAATCAAACCATAGTGGGAACTCACATGAGACAAATGACGATCTCAGGTCGATAGACTAACCTGTACACTTGTCACCAGGGAACTGCTATCTGACAATAGGTATAATACCAACTAGCAGGTTCCCGGCTAGTCCGTCCGGTGTACTCATAACCCAATGAGCACCTGCATACATCTTAGGTGAACAAACTGATACCAATGGCTTGTGAGACCGGCCACTGCCCCTCGTCGGGGTCTCGATCAGTATACATTAGTCTACTCTAGAGTATCGATGCCCAGTCTCGAAACTCCTACGACTAGGGACATTTAAGGATGTGCTTATAGACCACCAGCTCCCACGTATAAGATCGCCATCATACTGCTGGTAGTCAAGAAAGAATCCTATGGTCTTTATCAACATATAATAGTGATCTGTAAAGCCACCTAAAGCAATTACATGATGATAAAAACAAACCAGATAGCATATTATCATCTCGAGTAAGACTGTTCTACCCGTATAGGCCCTCCCTCAATTATTGCAATCATGTGCCTGCGATCCAAAAATTGACTTGAGGGCACTAAAGCAAACAAGTCTTTAGACCTGAGGTCGTCATTTGTCTCGTGCGAGTTCCCACTGTGCTTTGATCACTACCATACCACGGCTCTTCTGAGTCGTGCAAACAGGTTTTGGTTGGGTATAGTCCCAAGCCACATGGAGGCAGTGAGTGATTGTCTGGGATTCGTCTCTCCTGGTATTGGGAGTTGATATCGCATTATGTTCGATTGGCTAGGACCATAAGACCTTGGCCAAGGCAGTTGGGATTTACTGATAGGCTGATCAGTAGTTTCCCGGATTGGGCCTGAGCCGCATCAGCGCGAATTATCAGGTTATTAGGGTCCAACGTTTACCACCCCCTAGAACCGGTATGCGATACTCTTAGATGAAGAGACCGGACTGTATGGATATTGTCACGGATAGGCTCGGTAGGGATCGGGACGAGTTTGCTCGTCGGCTTTCCTTTTTGACAGGTACCTGGGTAGCCATTACGTACAGCTAGTGCCACTGACGTGCTTGTGGTTAAATCCACTGCCAGCGTACTGTCGAGTCTTTAGAGTCCCACATAGAGGTTTTCCCTGCTTCGGGCGAAACGATGTAAAAGCCGTATGGTTTTACGGCAGGGTTTGATCACATACGTGTATTTGTGCACGCATGATATTCGAGCAGATAATACTAGCGGGCTTTTGTTTAAGCCGAATCCTAGTATTATATTGATGGATTATTTTCGTCTCTTTTGTATTCGTATTTTTCGGAATACGAATACGGGTATGTATATACGGTGAGGGGTATTCTTGTAATTTGTTACAAGAGTGCTTTTAAGAAGAAGAATCCTCATTATTTTTTTAACCATTTAGTTAAATGGTTAATGAGGTAGAGGTATAAGGTGTTGACTTTTCTTAAGTGAACCATTGCTAAATTGTTAACTCACTTAGTGAGTTATGGATTACTATTGAGGCAAGAAAATATCTAGATATTTTTGTGATGGAGACATTTCTCATCATTATCTAGGCATGCTTGCATTATTAGAAAAAAGATTAGCCATTCTTCACTTGATTTTTTCTATGGTTGCTCTCTACAACACTCTCATCTCCTCCAAACTTTTCTTCTTCTACCTCAAGCCCTAATAGTCTCATGTGTTGAGAAACCTAGGGTTCTTGAGACAAAATATTCCATCATCACTCTCTACATCACCTAAGTTACTTAGATTAGCAAACCAAGTGACCTAGTTACCTCGGTTTAAATGTAGGAGCCCAAAGTAGACACTCTCGGATGGATCATCTTCGACACAAAGTGCCGACGATCAAGCTCGAGCATGGAGGCCTCTAGGAGCACACTAAAGGAGAGGAGTGAAGACCCGAAGGACTTGATCCTCTTGGTATAACTCTTTTCGTAGTAGATAGCTTCCCCCTTTTTTCTAGTTAGGTTTATGGTAGATCCGGTTTAAGATTATTCTAGCGCCAAGTTTCGATCGATTGAAAAAAAATTGTTCCGCATTTGTCCACTGAAGTTGGCCGGGGTGCTAGCGTAACCTTTCATGGTATCAGAGACAGCCCATAAACCCTATACAAGCAAGTTTAAACAATGATAAAATAACGAAACCGAAACAACTCCAAAACATTGAAACCAAACTTCAAGTTTCTGTCGATTTTTTCAGAGGCTCCAATTTTTTTTAACAATTGCAGAGTGCTCTTTTCATTGTAGGATGAACACCGACCAAAAACGAGACGATTATAACAAATTTTAAACAACCAAAACTTGATAAAAACCGGCCTCACCAGTTTTCTAGTGAGGAATTGGCTCGAGTTTTGGTTTGTGTTCTTGTCTCTTGAATTTTGGGTTTCAGGTGTTGTTTATTTTTGCCCAGGTTGGATATTCTGGTTTCTTTGAGTTTGGGGCAATTCGGAGTATTTCGAAGTCGTTATATTTGACACTGTTTAATTGTTTTCAGTACATTCACTTCTATCTGCAACCGTGAATGTCATTTGATCGGTATAACTCGTCTAATTGCTATATGTTTCTTTAGACGGGTTTGCGAACATGACATTCACGTTGATGTTCTGTGTTTGTGCTGTGGTTGTGGTTGGATAGTCATGGTGGATAGCTTGTGGTGCAATGTTAGATGTTCAGTTAAAGATTTATTTGTATATTCATATTGCAGGGCGAGCGTCTGACATGTGGACTGTCGTCTTCGCCGGGTTGTATATTATTTGATTGGGGCAAGACCGGGTTGAGGTCGATGTCACCATTGTACATATTATTTTTCTTTTTCTGTACTAGGATTACCTCGCGGGGGAGTGCACAAATAGCCGGGTTCTAGAAGGAAACAAGCTAGCATTTCGTGGCGCTGAGATGGAGGGGGTTTCATTCTAGAATTGGCGGGCTATTCGCCACACTCGTAGGGTATATAGGATGACCCACGGAAGGGTGCTCAAGTTACCGGATTCTGTGGAGTCCTGGGTGGCCAATTCACTTTGTTGATTGGGGTTATCTCACTTCTGGGATTAGCGGGTAACTTTGCAGGGTTACCTAGCGCGGCAGCAAGGTTTCGGGAGGCATCGTCCATGCCGTTTTCAAATTTTTGCCGTACTAAAGAACCCTAACCCTATTATCTTAACTAGAGATTTAGACGAACTAGCAATGCAAACAACTTTACATCTAAGTGAATGAGGAATACAACCTTTGCAGACCGGTCCTTCACTTCTAAAGCTCCGTGTACTAGTCTCTTCGCTCCAAGTAGTGAACACCCGAACTCTAGTAAAGGTTTACATGAAGAAATGAACAAGCTTGCTCGAAGTCTTCGAGGCCGAAGATGATCTACGTCGAGGAGACTCAAGCTCATGATACCTCTTCACTAATGGTAGATTAGTGAAGCAAACACCCTAAACTAAATGGCTAATATAGTAGAGAATGATGAAGTAGGAATTGTGCTCACTTTAGATTAATTTTTCTCACAATATTTCATCACCTTTTCAAAAGCTAGAAAGCTTTTCCATGAGGAAGAAGAAGATGAAGTGAAGATGAGAATGAAAACTCATGAGGTGAGAATAGCAACCATGGGTGAGTTAGTGCCATACACTAACTCATGTAAAGAATAAACCATGGCTAACAATAATGGCCAGGTTAATAAATATCTACTAGTAAATCAAAATTAGTGGACTTGGTCAATGGTTCCAGAAGCTTCTACAACCTTCAACCATGTGACTAATAACCAACTAATTTGATTTACTTTAAATAAATAAAACCCATCATTATTATAAGAATGGTGTGAGTCTCATACATCCATGAAGCATGTGACATCAAGCATGACACAAATAAAATGTACATTAATATATATCACATATATACAATATGCATACAAGTGAGAAAAAGAAATGTTTAAGTGAGCTAATATTAGTTAATGTAATTCTATATATCGAATATATAATTATACATTAAATTATAAAATCAACACTTGATTTAATAATCCGGCTATATCACATACAACCGGCTAATATCAAATATAACAATCTATCGAATCAACACTTGATCCGATAACCCGGCTATATCATATATAACCGACCGATATCACATATCGCGAGAATAGAATACGGTATCACATTCTCGTATTAATCTCGGTCCTGCAGATATCATATATGTGCTCCTACTTCGTTTCGCATGAACCAGGAAACCTCTGTGTAGGACTCTAAAGACTCAGCAATACGCCGGCAGTAGGTGATGATCATATCAAACACCCATAAGCCACAAGCGGTCTGCTAAATGAAACGGCCACCCGGGTATTGAGTGATCATAAGATCAACAAGCAAGCCTGCTCATACTCCTACGAATCCAATCAGTAACACTACCGTACAGTCCGGTCTCTTCGTCAGATATGTTGCATATCGCTGCCTGGGGGTGGTAAAACGTCAGACCCAATAGCCTGATAAGCCATACCTATGCAATGTACATAACGGTTCGAGAAACTACTGATAACAGTTACCAGTAGATCTCAGCATCCCTGGCCAGGGATTTCTTGTTATGTCCAATCGAGCATAGCGCGACATCAACTCCCAATACCGGGAGAGACGAATCCCCTCCTATCGCTCATTGCCTCCATGTGACTCGGGACTGTACCCAAAAACCATCTTTTTGGACGATCTCTTGAACGTGGTATGGTGGAAATCAAAGCACAGTGGGAATCACACAAGACTCTATGACGATCTCGGGTCGACAGACTAACCTGTACCAGTGTCACCAGAGAACTGCTATCTGACGATATGTATAATACAATCTAGGAGTTCTCGGCGAGTCCGTCCAGTGTACCCAGTCTCCACAGAGCACCCGTATACCATCTCTGATGTAAAACACCAATGGATATGGGATCATCCATCACCCATCATATGGGTCAAGAAGCGTATACGCTAGTCTACTCTGGAATATCGATGCCCCGTCACGATACTTCCACGACTAGGAACATTTGAAGGATGTACTTACCAACTACCATTACCCCACTAGTATGATCTGCATCATAATCCTGGTAGTCAAGTACTCATCCTTAGGGCTTTATCAACATGTAATAGAGAGACTAAGTGTACATGTTAAGATAAAATGCAACCAGATAGCATACTATCATGTCGAGCAAAAAAGTCCTCCCTTTATATGTCCAAGCATCCACTACAATATACATCACATGTACAGTAATGGCCTCGAGGGCATACATATAACTAACAATCTCCTACATGCACTAAGGCCATTTGTTGCAGTATCTCATACTCAACGTCCTATAGAAGTCTCTCTAGGGAAAGGCCTTTGTGAGTGGATCCGCCGTGTTATTCTTCGCGTCAACTCTCCTAACCTCGATTCCGTAGAGATCAACCATCTTCCTGATCAGGTGATATTGTCCTCAGAATATGTCTGGAACGCTGATGGGACCGGTGTTCCTAGGCCAAAACTACAACTCCATTGTTGTCACAATAATAGTTATTGGACGCTCAATGGTAGGAACCATGTTCATCTCATGAACAAGAAATGCCCAAACAGCCACTTTGGCAGCATCGTTGGTAGCAATGTATTCAGCCTTTATCGTCTAGTATGCCACGGTATCTAGCTTGGAACTCTTCCAACATACCGTCCCTCCACTGAGGGTTAAATCAATGCCTGTGACTGACTTTCAGTCAACCTTATCACTCTGGAAGCTTGACCAAGAACATTCTTTTAGTGCTTCTCAAGTACTTAAGAATGTCTTACACCGCTGTCCTGTGATTCTCCCAAGATCCGATTGATTCCTGATCACTACACCTAGTGAGTCAGCTACATCTGGTCTGGTACATAACATCGCATACATAATAGAGCCTAGTGCCGAAGCATAGGGTATCCCTTGCATGCGAGCTCTCTCCAAATTATTCTTGGGAGACATCTTTTTGGAGAGAGCGATCCATGAGTAAGTGGGCGAACCACCACGCTTAGAGTCTTCCATACTAAACCCCTTTAGTATGGTGTTAATGTACTTGGATTTGGGACACTCCCAACATCTACATAGATCTATCACTATAGATCATAATCCACAAGATGTAGTAGGTATCATCCAGATCTTCCATGGAGAACCATCGGGATAAGAGGAGCTTGACCGAGTGTAGCATAGGAAACCATTTCCTATCAAGAGTATGTCATCTACATAAAATACGTGTAAGATCACCTTACTCTCTACAACCTTCTTGTATATACAAGGTTCATCTACCTTTTGATGAAGTCAAACTCATTGACTGCTACATCAAAACAGATGTTCCAACTCCGCAATACCTGCTTTAATCCTGAAGGACTTAAGCATGGCTTTGAAAGTCTCAACTTTTCCATCTACACCAATGATCTTCTCAAGATCCATTTGCTCCCGATGTGTTTTACCCCTTTAGGTACAACAATCAAAATCATAATTTGTTGGTGTACATGGATTCCACCTTTAATTCCATAGCATCCAGCCATTTCATAAAGTCTCCATTTGTGATGGCCTGCCTGAACCTAGTTGGGCCATCATCTACCATGATGCAATCCTCACTCCCACTGTCATGGAGAAGACCGTAGTATCTCTCAAGTGGATAAGGAACCCTACCAGATTTGCGGGGAGGCTGAGGTTCGTTGGAGACTATTGAATCCTTTGGTTTCATCAAATCATCAACTGTTAGTTTGTCTAGCTGGAACTCCTTCCAGTTCTACCTCATGACCATAAATTTCTTCACAAGAAATTCCTTTTCTAAAAAGGTGGCATGCTGAGAAACAAAAAACCTTTTGCTCCTCAGTGTGGTAGAAGATATACTCTCACAAATGTTTGGGATATCCAACAAACTTATAGAATTGACCTTGCCTTGAGTTTGTCCGGATTTTGCTTTTCAACATAGGCCGGACAACCCCATATCTTAACTCGTTTAAGACAAGGTGTCATCCCATTCCATATCTCATATGGAGTGGTAGGCCCTGATTTGGTTGGAACCCCATTCAACAGGTATGCAGCTTCTCAAGTGCATAACTCCAAAAGGAAATAGGTAACTCAGCAATACTCATCATAGAGCGCGCCATGTCTCATAAGGTGTGATACCTCCGCCCCGATACACCGTTGTGCTGTGGTGTACAAGAAGGAGTAAGCTGAGAGAGACTCTCATTCTCCTTTTAGAAACTCCAGGAACTCCATGCGCAAGTATTCTCCTCCTCGATCACATCGAAGGACTTAATACATCTACCCGTCTGGTTCTCAACTTCAAGCTTTTATTCCTTAAATTTCTCAAAAGTTTCAAACTCGTATTTCAACAGGAGCACATGTCCGAATCTTGAGAGATCGTTGATGAATGTAATGAAGTACAAAGAACCAAACATGGCATTTGTAGACATAGGACCGTATACATCATCATGTATCAGTCCCAGAGTTCAGTAATTCTATCTCTGTTTCTAGTAAACAGAGTATTGGTCATTTTATCTTTGAGACAAGACTAGCAAGTATCATAAGATGAAAATTTGAACAGATTCTTATATTCATCCTTATATAACTTAGCTGGTCATATAGTATTGATATGACCTAATCTACAATGCCATATGAAGGATTCGTTCATTTCTGAACTACTCCTCTTGTGTGTGTTCTATATACTTTGAACTGTGGTTTGATTTAGAACGTATATTCCATTTCATAACGTGCCCGATCCAATCAACTCTTGATTCAGGATAATGTTCACAACATTATCCTCCAATACAGAATTATATCCTTCTTTAACTCAATAAAGAATTTGATGTAATGTTGTATATTAGGTTCGGTATCTAATAACATTCGTTCAGAATCAATGTATTTACCATTTGGTAATACAAGGTGATATTTGCCAACAAACTTGGCAACAACAATTTCTCCATTCTCTAACACTTAGAGACATCACTCATTCTCAGTTCTCTACCTTTCTGTAGCCAATGTAACAGATTATATATGTGGGATCCTTATGTGGTATCTCATACCTAGGACGTAGAGGATACTGAGAAACAGTTCTCGGTAATGAACACACCCGAAGAATACACATCAATATGCTCATTCTTCGAATGGGTGGCATGGGAATCCGGATATTCCCCAATTTCCTGCTCGTACTTATAACAATTATAAGATAGAGCGGAACCAACGCTCCCCAGCTCCGTATAATAAGCAGGTTCGTTCAATGCATCCAAATTATTATCTTGATTAGGGCGTGACATTGTCACTACCAGGAGAGACAGAGAAGAAAACACTCAGCGTATGCTCTTCCAAAATTAGATTGGTTATTATTTTATCCAATCAGGATGGCTCCCACTGTTTTTATCAAATCTTCCTTCAAACCCTAAAAGGTAAGACTAGCCGGGATTAATTACACCCTACAAGTTCGCCAATCTTTTGGCCAGGCTAGTATCGGTACTTTGAGGGAGGTTCCCCGTGCTTTCGCACGGAACTAATTAAAATAAACCTCATTTTTCCAGGGGCGTAACCCCGTTAACACCTTTCTAGAGACCTATTTTGATCGGCTAATTGTAATGTGTAAAACTCTCCCAGGAGTAACTCTTACTCGCAGTGGGTATCAGGATCCAACTATCTCATAGAAGGTATGCAATCTCATTTCAAATTTCAACACTTGAAATTCCCGATAATATTTTACCCCTAGTGACTTATGACCTTAACTATGATCAACAAATAATAAGCACTAGTCAAGTTCTACCGTCATTTCCTGATTAATTAGACCCACCCACATGACCCTTAACTATGGTCAACAAAGTCATATGACTTTCCTAATTAAACGCATCATATGCTGTGTAGGAAGACTTCACTTAGCTACCTCACACTACGCCTTAACTATGGTCAACAAACGTAGCACGAATACTAAGTACTCTACTTCCTAAAATGACGGAGGGTTACGACAGGTTTTTAAGAAAACCATTTGCGTAATGAACTTGATATCGTCGTAGAATCGAGTGATTTTGAAAAGGAGTGTTTTTGAGGATTTTACTAGTTTTGCTAAAGAGGTCACTCCCGGTGAAGGGATTTCGGCTCTTTCCTCATCGAATGAGGTGCAGGATATTTCACAAATATCACTATTCAAAGCAAGAACTAAAAAAAAAGCAATCCAAAGACAAACCGAGTGGGTTGTAGCATCTGCTAGTTTCGCTAAAGAGGTCACTGCCGGTGAAGGGATCTCGGCTGTTTCCTTAACGAATAAGGTGCTGGATATTCAACAAGGAATACCGCTATGCCAATTAAGAACTAGAGCTACCAGTTTTTAAAACAAGTTTCTACAACATCTTTAGGTTTCTTTTTCTTTCATTAATCTAATTAATGAAGTCCCATCAATTATGCTTCCTAAGCATCATAGAAGAAACGAAAGCAGTAATATTTATTATATCTCATATATATAATATAAGCATTTTTCTCAACATATCAAGTGGTCACATCATAGAATATCAGCAGCAGAAGAACACAAATGAAAAATTGGATATACTAGGAATTCCGTGTTTTAAATTAAGCCAGTATAAAACACGGATTCCACGGTCGTGATGAATAGCCAAACCCACATCCCTAGACACCTACGAGAGCGGCAAGCAACCCTCCCAATTCTAGAGTTAGGATACCCGGTCTCCACTCCTCGAGATGGTCTCCCATTGGACCGTAGAATCCGGTTACTTGTGCTCTCCTCCTTGGGTCTATCCTAATGCGGAAAAGTAAATAGTATAAATCAATGGTGACATCATACTCAACCGGGAAGTTCCCCAATAAAAGAATATTACATACAAGTTTTTACATGAATGAAAATGAAAAACTCTCATCTCACATAAAAAACCGGCTATTCAAAACAAGACGATCCAATATAACATATCACAGCAACACATAACATCACATGTCATCAACGTAAGTAAATATGCGTATTGTTAGTGTATATGCCCTAGGGGCCATTATTGTATCATACTAGCGTGTATATTACTTAATGGAAGCTGGGATATTCACAGTTATATTAACAGTCTTTCTAATCATGGTAGTATGCTACTTGTTTATTTCTATCTTAATATTTGTATATGTTAGCATATCGAGAATACATATTGATAGAGACCTTAGGATCTTGCTTGACTACCAGCGTTGTGATGGCAGTCACACTAGTGGGGGCTGGGTAGTCTACAAGCACATCCTTTTTCTGGTCCCTAGTCATAGGATTATCGAGACAGGGCATCGATACTCCGGAGTAGACTAGTGTGTACGCTTCTCATCCAGTTGGGAAGATGGTCTGTCCCATAGCCATCAGTACGTTGTACTGGAGATAGTATAGAGGTGCTCGTTGGGTTACGGGTACACCGGACAGGACTCGCAGGGAACTGTTAGTTGGCATTATACCCGTCGTCAGTTAACAGTTCCCAGGTGACATGAGTACAGCATAGTCCGCAGACTTGACACTGCTGCTTCGCCTCGAGTGTGTTCCCACTGTTCTTAGATTGCTACCCTACCACGGCTCAAAGGAGTCGTGCAAACAGGTAACAGTTGGGTGCATTCCCGAAGCACTTGGAGGTAGTGGCGGTTAGATAGGATTCGTCTCTCCCGGTATTGGGAGTTGATATCGCGCTGTGTTTGGAAAGCTATTACGCAAAGTCCCTGGACATGGCAAGCGAGATTTACTGGTAGGATCAGTAGCTTCTCAAGGTGTAATGGGCTTCACTCTGACACGACTTATACCGCTTTTAGTGGACTGACGCTTGCCGCCCCTAGGCCCGATATGCGATAGTCATAGACGAATAGACCGGACTGTATGGAGGTTGTCACATCAGGCTCAGAAGGAGTTCGGATGGGTTTCCTCATCAGCCTTCTTATCGACATCTACCTGGGGACCGTTACGTACAGCTTGTGCCGCTTGCGGTCTGTGGTTAAACCCACTGCCTGCGTAGTAGTCAAGTATTTAGAGTCCCACACAGAGAGTTTCCCTGCTTCGGGTGAAACGTGTTAGTTATATGTATGCCTTAGAGGCCATTACTGTACATACGATGTATATTGTAATGGATGCCTGGACATATATAGGGAGGACTTTCTTGCTCGACATGATAGTATGCTATCTGGTTGTACTTTATCTTAACATGTACTTTGATTGTCTCTATGTTACATGTTGATAAAGCCCTTAGGATATGTACTGGACTACTAGGACTATGATGAGATCATACTAGTGGGGCCACGGTAGTCGACGAGTACATCCTATAACTGTTCCTAGTCGAGGGTGTATCGAGACAGAGCATCGATACACCAGAGTAGACTAGCATATACGCATCTTGGCCCATATGAAAGGCGGTGGATGATCCCATATCCATTGGTGTTTGACATCAAGGATGGTGTACGGGTGCTCCGTAGAGACTGGGTACACTGGACGGACTCGCCGAGAACTCCCAGATGGTATTATACCTCACGTCAGATGGCAGTTTTCCGGTGACACTGATACAGAGTAGTCTGTTGACCCGAGATAGTCATAGAGTCTTGTGTGATTCCCACTGTGCTTTGATTTCCATCATACCACGTCCAAGAGGGCGTGCAAAAAGGTGGCTTTTGGGTACAGTCCCGAATCACATGGAGGCAATGAGCGATAGGAGGGGATTCGTCTCTCCCGGTATAGGAAGTTGATGTTGTGCTATGTTCGATTGGCTATAACTGGAAATCCTTGGCCAGGGTTGCTGAGATTTACTGGTAAGTGTTATCAGTAGTTTCTCGAACTGTTATAGACCTCAAATCGACACGACTTATCGAGCTAGTATGGTCTGACGTTTACAGCCTGTACATTCCCTAGGCGAGATATGCGACATATCAGATGACGAGACCGGACTGTATGGGAGTGTTACTGATTGGATTCACAGGAGAATGTACAGGCTTGCTTGTTGATCTTCTGAGCGCTCAATACCTGGGTGGTTGTTATTAGCTGACCGCTTGCAGCTTGTAGGTGTTTGATATGATCATCACCTACTGTCGGCGTATTGACGATTCTTTAAAGTCCTACACAGAGGTTTCTTGACTCAGGAAAAATGGAGTAGGAGCACATATGTTATATATGCGGGACCGAGGATAATGCGGTATGTGATACCGTATTGGATTCTTGCGATATGAGATATCGGCCGGGTATATGTGATATAGCCGGGCCATCGTATTAGTCGGTTATTTGTGAAATAGCCGGATTATCGGATGAAGTGTTGATTCGATAATTTAATGTATAATAATATATATGATATATTAAATTACATTAACTAATATTAGCTCACTAAAAGATTCATTTTCTCATGGAATAATACATTGATATATATGAGATATATGTTAATTGTATTATTTTCTATTGTTACAAAATATGTTGTATATGTGATATATAATATTGTAACATGTTAGGGTTACAAATTTAACAATGGTTTAAGGTTTAAACTTGGTTAGGGTTTAGATTAGGGTTAGCTTTTGCATGAAGCTTCCATGAAGCTTTGACTTTGTGTTTTGCTTGATATTTTGTGAAGATATTGTGTTAACCCAATCCAAACTATTAACTCTAGTTAATTCTCTACAAGGGTTAACTCCTTCATGCTTAACCCTTGGTTAGATTTGTAACCACTAAAAACAATTCATTATTCATCACAAAAGGATTATGATATTCTTCTTCTTCTTCCTTCTTCTTTCTTTCATGGAAAAAGCTTTCTAGCTTTTTTCCAAGTGATGAAAATGAGTGAGAATATGAAAATAAAAGAGAGCAAAAATCCTACTTCATCATTCTCATATATCCTTGCCCTTTAAATGAGAGTGTTCACTTCATTTAGTGAGTGTTAGCTTGTGTTAATGAAACTTCAAGGTAGATCATCTTTGTTATCGAAGATCGGAAGCAAGACTAAATCTTTCTCTTCGTGAAGCCTCTCGAGAGTCCGGAACACGATGATCGCAGCGAAGAGACCTCAACACGGAGCTTAAGAAGTGAAGGACCGGATCTACAAAGGTTGTAATCCCTCTCACTTAGTGTTAAAGTGTTTAACAAGCTTGTTTTCACCTAAACTCTAGTTTAAAGATCCGGCTTTGGGTTGTTCGGCACGGATAAAATTTTAATCGGGTATGGTTGATGCCTCGAAGACCCTTGTGGCAGTGCCTAGCAACCCTACAATGGTATCAGATCCAAGCTAGAGCTTTAGGCGAAGACTAGACGAAGTTTAAAGTCCGATCGAACACCGAAACCCTAATTTGAACCCCTCTCTGGATATTTTTCAAAAATGTGATTTTTTATGAATTAAAAATGCTCAGAAAATTAAGCAGGAAAATATATGAATTACTGTGAAGTACGGACTTGTAATTCGCTGATTTGACGGCGGAACCGCGGCCAAACCAAGTGTTTGGCGGCGGTTCCGCGGCCAAAATTTTGAATTAGTCCCTGGAACTTCATATATTTATCCTTAGGTCTTTTCTTGTCATTTTTTTTCTGGGAAGTTTTTAATTCCACTCAAGTGTTAAGTTTTCTTGGGTTGTATTGGGGACTCGTTGATTCGATCGGATAATTTAACTTTGTTTAATTTTTCCGGATAATTTTAGAAACTGTTAAAAAGTTCAAACGGATATCAATAAATCACTTTTTCCCCTGTCGGAAATTTTTTCAAAAGTTGGATTTTTTTTCGAGTTTAAGAACGTTCTAAGTCGTGCAAGTCACGCGGTGGACCCTCTAGAAGACAACAAACCTTAACTCGATTATGTGACTGTCTTGAACTGCCTCTAAACCTTAGGGTTTAGGACAGTACGGCGTGCCACATGTAAGGCATTGGCTTGACCCTTCTACGGCTGGACCATTGGTACTGTGGCATGTGATGGATGTTTTTAAACCGATTTCAAGTGTTGAGATATATTGGGGAAATCTTGGGTGTTTGATTATTCGATCGGAAAGTTTAACATTGTCTATTTATCTGGAATGTGATACAATATTTGGAATCCACAGGTAGTTATAAGATATCTAATTTGAATATTATAAACATAGTAGTTTAGTCTCAAATGATCGGTTGCCACGGAATTTTGATGTGATCAAAAGTCCGTCGCAATCACGTAACGTACGCGGATACTCGCCGGGTAAACTTAATAGACAGCCACGCCCTATAGCCCCGACCAAGTGACTGTAGGAGAACCCCATCGCCGAAAGCATCCGTTCGGGTGCTTGCGGCAGCGGTGTTCCACCTTAGTGCACTTCGTCGACGGCATCTTGGGGTGCGGCCGTCTACTAAAGTTTGCGACGAGCATTCGATCAGAATGTCGGGAATCTTATTGAATTGCCCGACTTGATATTAAAAAGAGTTTTCGATAATGAGACTAAAATGCGGGGTTTATAATTGTTAGGCTTGCGATTTCTAAGGAATTCATTTGGTTAAGCATGCGATATCTAAAGAGGTTGTGGATTCCAACTGTTGTAGTTTTACACTTTCTTTTCTATGACCGTAAGCATAGTATGTGGTGTATCGCCGGTTTCGTTGCTATACATCAACGACAATCGGGATAAGCATACTTGCTTATGTTGATGATATGAGATATTATGTGTTGCTGTGATATGTTATATTGGATCGTCGTGTTCTGAATAGCCGGGGGTTTTATGTGAGATGAGAGTTTTTTTTCTTTTTCATTCATGTAAAATTCATTGTATGTAATATTCTTTTGTTGGGGCAATTCCGGGCCGAGGATGATGTCACCATTGTATATTATTTACTTTTTCGCATTAGGCAGACCCAAGGCGGGGAGCACAAGTAACCGGGTTCTAGGGTCCAGTGGGAAACCATCTCGAGGAGTCAAGACCGGGTCTCCTAACCCTAGAATTGGCAGTGTTGCTTGCCTCTCTCGTAGGGGTCTTGGGATGTTGGTTTGGCTATTCATCATGACCGTGGAATCCGTGTTTTATACTGGCTCGTATTGAAAACAAGGACATCCTAGTATATCTAATATTTCATATATGTTCTTCTGCTGCAATGTTCTGTGATGAGATCATATTACTGCCTGAGACGAATGTTTATATTATATATATGAGATATATATTATATATTGTTGATTTCGTTTCATATCTGATGCTTATGAAGCATATTAAAATGGGACTTTATTAATGAGATTAATGAAATAAAAGAAACCTAAAGATATTGTAGAAACTTGTTTAAAATACTGGTAGCTCTATTCTTGCTTTGCATAGCGGTGTTCCTTGTAGAACATCCAGCACCTTATTCGATAAGGAAAGAGCCGAGATCCCTTCACCGGGAGTGACCTCTTTAGTGAAACTAGCAGATGCTACAAACTCGGTTTGTCTTTTGATTGCTTCTATAGTTCTTGCTTTGCACAGCGGTATATATGATATACCCTGCACCTTATTCGATGAGGAAAGAGCCGACGATCCCTTCACCGGGAGTGACCTCTTTAGAAAAACTAGAAAAGGCCTCAAAAACACTCCATTTAAAATCACTCGATTCTACAACGATATCAAGTTCATTACGCTCATGGTTTTCTTAAAAACCTGCGTAGCCCTCCATCATTTCAGATAAGTACTACTTAGTATTCGTGCTGCGGTAGTTTGGCAAGCATCAAGGCGTAGTGTACGGTAGCTAACTAGTGCTTATCTGCTAGCATACGATGCGATTGGATTAGGGTATTCGTACGGCGTTGTTTGGCATGCGTCAAGCGTCGTGCGGGTGGTTTTAATTCAATCAAGAAATGTACGGGTTGAACTTTACTAGCGGACTATGGGTTGTTTGGCATGCGTCAAGGTCATAGCACGCTAGGGGTAAAAGTATTATTGGGAATTTCAAGTGTTGAAATTTGCAATGAGATTGCATACCTTCTACTAGATAGTTCGATCCCGATACCCGCTGCGAGTAAGAGTTACTCCTGGGAGAGTTTTACACATTACAATTGGCCAATCAAGTAGGTGTCTAGAAAGATGTTAACGGGGTTACGCCTCTGGGAAAACGAGGTTTACTTTAATTAGGTTCGTGCGAAAGAACGGGGGACCTCCCTCAAAGTACCGACACTGGCCTGGCTGAAAGATTGGCGAACTTGTGGCGTGTAATTAATCCCGGCTAGTCTTTCCTTTTAGGGTTTGAAGGAAGATTCGATTAAAAAAGTGGGAGAGATCCTAATTTGATATATTAGATAACCAATCTAATCTTGCAAGAGCATACGCTGAGTGTTTTCTTCTCTCTCTCCCCAGGTAGCGACCATATCACGCCTTAATCAAGATAATAATACGGATGTATTGACCGAACCCGCTTGTTATACTGAGCTGGGAAACGTTGGTCTCGCTCCAACTTATAATTGTTATAAGACAGAGCAGGAAATTGGGGAATACCAGATTTCCCGTGCCGCCCAAACGAAGAAAGTGCATGTTGATGAATCATCTTCGGGTGTGTTCATTACAGAGAACTGTTTCTCAGTATCCTTTACGTCCTGGGTTTGTGATACCGGATCAGGATCCCGTATATGTAATCTGTTACATAGGCTACTGTAACACCTTAGAATGTGTTTTGTGGTTAATTATATTTTATATATATAGTTTTTAATAAAAGTTTACCAAATTGGGTTTTAATTATTTTATCCTATTTAATGAGTATTTTATTAGAATTTTGTTAGGCACACACATACTTGTGCATGTTAACTAGAGTGTTAATTTAAGGTTTAACCATTTTCCCTAATCTAGTTTATGTTTTGTTTAATGTGTATGGTTGTTTTTAAATAAAAGGAATTTAAAAAGGGTTTTAAATTGGTTTGAATGGTTGACCTTGTGGGAGGGAGAGAGAGAGAGATGGGCATGGGAGCATGGTGTGAACCATGCCCATTTAATGAAGAGAGAGAGTGAGTGGGAGGGGTCTTTGATTATTCTCTCATTTATCCCTTTGTTCTCTCATTCTCTCACTCTTTCTCTCTCTCTCTCACACACACACACACCCTCACCTCAGCAGCTCCAGCAGTAGCAGCAGAAGATACAACAGCAGCAGCTCCGGCTTCAGCTCCAGCAGCAGCAGCAGCCATCAGCATCAACATCAGTAGCAGCAGACAGCAACAACATAAGCAGTTGTAGCAGCAGCAGCCCAGCACTTGCAGTAGCTCCTTTCACTTCTTCTCCTGCTTCTTGAGATCCTTTTGGGTATATTTCCTTAACCCAATTTCCTACTTTGCTTAGCTTGTATGGTTTAGTGTCGGTTTGTGTTAAATTGTTAGTTTAGTGCTAGATTGTGGTGTTTATGCGGAATGTTGATTAAGTGTTGATTGTGTTAGCTAACCCTATCTATTTAAGTGTTGTTAGGGTCACCTTAACTGAGTTTAACCCAGATTACACTAAAATACCATAAGGTTTCCAAATTGTGCAATTTGGTGCTTTTAAAGTGATATATGGACATTCTGTGATCTGCTTTTGACCCGGATCCTTCAGAACAAAATTGGGAAAACAGGAGCATGCTCACTAGGTTTAGACAACACCACAAGAATACGAGACCCCCATTCCCAACTAAGGCCGCAGATTTATTAGGTTTGGCCGCAATTTGCGGCCAAGAGGGGGGCAGGGGTGTTGAGGTCTTGGCCAGGGTTGTCTGTAGGGTTGTATAGTGCTTTGGCATGTCTAGTTTTGTAAGTTTTGACCTGTAGGAAAATCTGGGATCAAATAACGTTATTCATGTCCGTTGTGTTTGCACGATACGCGCGATACGTGAGTGGGTTCTGTGATCCAGCGTATCACGGCGTGTCGCGATGGTTTTAGACGCATATACACACGTTTTAGCGTATCGTGCATACGCGCGTTTAGTTCGCGACGCAAGTTTCTCGTTTCGGTTCGATATCACGTTTTGCGGAATATTTGGCATATATATGATTTCTATGTCTTATTTGCAGGTTTGCAGGCAGGGACTACGGACACTGCTACAGGGGGAGCAGATGGTAGGATTCACCTAGCATGGAGCGTAGGTGAGTAGATTTAACATCTACAGGGGAATCGCCCGCATGGCGTTATGCGTCTGGGCTAGGATTCAAATACCTGTCGCATATTCTACGTCATTGTTAGAATTGCGCCTTTACCATATTTCCTTGATATAGTTATATTGTGACTAGCAGCCGTAGGACACTGCACACATTATTGACGGTTCCTGTTGCACGAGCACGGATTTTATGCTACACACACCGTCAATAATTTCCATGTCACACACAACCCCTTATAGATTCTATTGCTTAGCACACATGACATCTAGCTTATCGGTATACCTTGCACATATTCTAGTGATACCGGGAGGATATCCTTCATATTTTACTTATACCCAGGGGGGTATACGACATCAGTTCTTATAGGTAGATACCTATACATTGCTACACCTGTATGTTACACACATATTCAGTTGCAGTTACATATTTACCTTTACTGATGTTACTTAGCTGTACCTTATTGGTTTCGCATACATCTGGTTTCAGCTACATATTCTCATTTATATGCTCGCATTTCAGATATATCGCATATGTTTATTCCTGGACTGCGCATTATTATTTAGATTTTACATGATGTTTTCTGGATTTGGGAACCGCGGGAGTTCATGAAATTATGCATACATTGAAAAACCCGGTTTCCTTGATATGATATTTGCGCATCCACCATGGGTTTTATCGGTGCTGATTATTTGTACCCCATGCGAGGAGGCATAGAGGCCGCATGAGGGTACATGGTGGGGCCCGAAGGTACCCCGGGGTGAGAACGGATCGCTCGATTTGTTAGACGGTGAGCCTATCAGGGGAACCATACCGTCCGGTGATATTACCTTTTACTCGGCGGTTATCTTAGGGATACCGACCGGAGTCTTGTACGTATGCATACGTCGAAAGGCGAGGGTCAGAGCTAGGCACTAGTGCTTTCGGGACAGCGTATGATATGTACCTATCAGGATTTCTGTGTCGATACTTGGCACATTGTTTTCATGATATTTCTTTTAAACACCTTTGTATATATAACAGGGGATTAGCCGTTGTTATATATACCCTTACACCAATATTAGGGGAATGGGACGCTGATATATGTGTATTGCCCCCATCATATTTATTTCTGCAAACATATATACCTTTAGGATATTAGAAACTTACTTGAGATTCGACTTGGGATATAGGTGATTCATTGACATTGGATATTGGATATGAAAGGGATTGTTGTTTTGTACATTCGAGATATAGGAGAGCTACTCGATATTGTACATTGAGATGATGTGAGTGACCAGTTTGGGGGGGGCTGATTTGAGGATTTGGGATTTGAGTGTCTTGATGGATTGTGATCCTGCCACGATGTCAGGTTTCCGTGGAAATGACACATTCTACCCCATACCTCACACTTATCTATTCTATGCACAGATACATATATTGGTAGTACTTGTTAGTGTACCCTTATGATAGTTGCATTTTTACATTTTCATATCCCTATTGCATGGTTATTGCATATTATTGTCATGTCACTATTGCTTCACATATTGATTGTACCTGCCAGTGTATTCCCTTTATTCAGCATTTGCATGACATGTTATTACTGTAATCGCATATCTTAGATTCATGTTGTACGTGCATTCCTGCGGTTACCTGCATATGTTATCTACTATTCACGAGTTGGCAACTCACCCCCGTTGTGGCACAGGTGTTTCAGGTTGTTCCCCAGAGTAGTCGAGGCAGGCTATTCAGCTTTTCAGCTATCATCTTTTGCCACAGATACCGCGTCAGCTCATAGTACTATTTTGCTTAGGTGGGTTTTGGTGGTTATCTGTATTTTGTATTGTACATTCGTTGTATCTTGTACTCTCCATCTACTATTATGTTGTTGACTTAGAGACTTGGTGAGGACGTTACTGTATATTATTTGTGGGTTTGTTGTCTTTTATATACAGCTTTCTCTCTATTGTCCTTATTTCTTTGCTATAGCTTCATATTTTTGTGTTGTATTCATCTTGGCTAGTTTTTACAAAAGGGGGTGTTGCCAAAATTTTAAAGAAATAAAGTAGAACTTTTAATGAATTTGGGTTGCGATTTCAAATATTTCAAAAACTTATATTATCTTTTCCGTATTTTTATGGTTTAGATTTCTGGGTTTTGGCTTTCTTTTACTACGTTACGTCTTAGGGCGTTGCGTAGTACTAGGGCCGTCACGAGCCAATTTCGGGTCGTGACAAAGTTGGTATCAGAGCGCTAGGTTTTACCTTTCGGAGTGTAAGATGACCTTAGTATGATGGAGTAGGTAGCTTAAGCAGAGTAACGCAGTGTGTGTATGTCTGCAGCATACCCATGATGCGGTACTTTGCATTAAGTAACCTAAGTACAAATTGCTTGACATTCCTTCCTTGATGATTCATATCCTTGAGATTCGATTCCTTATTCTCATCGAATCTTATATCTATTTATAGCCTTGCCGCCGATGACTATGGGGACTCAGAGTGATGCAGCGAGGGCCGAGGTCAGAGTTGGCTCGAGTGAGACGAGTACTGACCAGGATGGCACTCTAGTTGCACAGGTGCAGACGGATCAGCCTACAACCTATACTATGGATAGACTTTTGGTAGAGATGCAAGACTTCCGCCAGACTATGAGTTCATTGGTTGATGTTGTTCGAGAGCTACGACAGGAGGTTGTCACCCCTGTTACTCAGTTGTCACTTGCGATCAGCATGCAGCAGTCTGTCACCTACAAAGCACCAGTGGTTGCAGCTCCAGTTGATGAGGCGCATATTCCAGAGGCTCAGAGAGTTCCAGGACAGTGGAGGACTCGTACCAGTGTACCAGCCCAGAGACAGAGGTTTGGTCATCGAGACAGATTTCGTGGCCGTCGCGGGAGTAGCAGAGGCTTAGGGCGAGGACGGTCATTCAGCTCTCATCCCCAGGTGGTCAGCAGTCAGCGCGTGGATGTTTTCGATGCAGAAGCCTTCAGCACTTTGTCAGGGATTGTTCCTCAGCACGGCGTCAGGATCGTACTCAGAGAGGCCGTGGACGTAGAAGATTTGCTCAGAGGGCTCAGTCTACCAGAAGAGTTCATCCAGCTGCGAGTAGAGGGCAGACACAGGAGTTTGCTTCTACTCATCGGGACGCGCAGACGTCCAATGTTGAGTTTTCAGGTACCCTTGATTTATATGTTCTTTTCATGTATTCGTTTGTTTTTCATGCTTGTACCGTGGTTGGGTAGATTAGTCGTACTTGTGCTAACTTCTGTCAGCGATTCTTTTGTTGCGCGACACGTATTCAGTTGTGTGCCAATCGGATAGGAGATAGAGATTCGTCCGTCATTTTGATCCTTCTAGAGAGGTTGGAGTTGACGTTCTCCTGGGCACGGACTGTTTAATTACGTGCTAGGCGTCTGTGGGCTACCGTGAGAAAACAGTCAGGTTTGTCTTCCCGGCAAGTCAGTTCTCGTTGTGCAGGTGGATAGTTGTGCCGCCTCTCACAGCTTGAATTCAGCCTTTTTCGCTAGTCGGCTTCTGAGGAGATGTCGTGGATTCTTGGCGTTCATTCGTGATACCGGAGCCACAGTGGGATTGTTGGACCGGGTTCCTTTCGTGCGAGAGTTTTTCCGGCGTTGTTCCGGATGAGCCGGCAAAGCTTGGGAGCTAAAGGATCAGCTGCAGAGTTGTTGTATGGGGAGTTTTGTGCGTCTGAGTGTTTTGCTTTTGGAAGCTCCTATTTCTGTTCATCAAGGAGAAAGACGACAGTTTAGGGTTGCGTATCGACGGGTCGTTAATTGAACCGGCTTACGGTACGGATGGGTATCCCTTACCTCGCATTGACGATTTCTTCGATCAGCTCCAGAGTGCGAGACATTTTCTTAGTTTGCTTGGGATCAGGTCATCATTATTGCGGATTCGGGGTGATGACATTCCGAAGGCTGCCTTGTGCGTGCTACGGGCTTGTGTGTTTTGGTGTGTCACTGGACTCGCCAGTGCCCTAGCAGCATTCGTATATATGATGAACCAGATTTCTGCAGGCCGTTCCTCGACCAGTCATTGTTGTGTTATTTACGACATTCTGTTCTATTTAATGTGTCATGAGGGACAGGAGTAGCACTTGAGGCTTTGTTATGCAAATACTGGGAGAGCACCAGCAGTTGCTAAATTCTCGGAGTGTTTCTTCAGGCTTGTTTTGTGTTGACTCCTAGGTCTTATAGTCGCGGGAGACGGTTTTGTATGGTTCCGAGAAAGATCGTGGCTGTACAGCTTAGGCCCAGACTTATGTGCAGGACGGAGGTCCGCAAATTTTTGGGCTTAGCAGGTTCTTACCACCGTTTCATGCAGGATTGCTAGAATAGTGCTCCACCATCGACTGAATTGACCGGAAAGGAGGTTTCTTTTCTTTGGACTGAGGCATATGTGCGGAATTTTCAGCAGTTGAAGATTCGGTTAACAACTGCATCAGTTCTTTCTTTGCCTTTGGCTCCGGCGGCTTTGTTGTTTAACTGTAATGTTTCTTGAGTGGGCTCGAGTGTGTACTGATTTGACACTACAGAGTCATCGCTTTTGCTTCCCTACATTTGGAGGAAGTACGAGAAGGATATTCCACTTATGATCTGGAGATGGCCGCGGTGGTTTTCCGTTGGAGATTTGGGGACACTACTTGTTTGAGAGTCGTATCAGATTTTCCACGGACCCCTAGAGCTTAATGAACAACTTCCTGCAGCGGATTTTGATTGTTGTGTTAGTCTTCTGCAGATTTACAGTTTTTGTGTGATCGTTGAGTATAGCTTAAGTTTGTCTCTACGGAGGGGAAAGCTTGCTCATGTCCGCGCCCGACCACTTTCCTTAATCGTTTTCGCGAGACACTGCCCGCCGATGCTCGTTCGTTAGTGATACTTGAGCATACTCGGCTGGGTAATGATTCAGAGTCCTTGATTTGTGAAAATGATGTGCTAAGTTAGGGACATGTTTGTGTACCTGACATTATCAGGTAGAGACTTGAAATCCTAGAACAGGCACATCAGTCAACTCTCTGTATTCATTCAACTTCCACCAACATTTAACGTAACTTGTCAGATAGTTACGGGTGGACAGAGATGTAAAGAGAAGTTTCAAGTTTCGTTTCAAGGTGTCTGTCTTGTTGAGTGCTTGGGTCGAGCATCTGTGGCCGGCTGGAGAGTTGCAATCTTTTACCGTTCCGAAGTAGGAGTGGGAGCAGATCTCCATGAATTTCGTTATGGTTTCTACCCAAGTTTAGTTAGGGTGTGACTCCATACGGATTCTTGTCGTCCGGTTATACTCAGTTTGCTCAGTTGTTCTTTGTTAAGTTGTGTGTTTGTTTTAATTGTTGTCAGCAGTTGGGGGATCGTTACTCGCCATCGTTAGAGTTCTCCTTCGATAGCTGTTATCAGGAGACACTCCAATTGGCCACCTTTAGGTTTAGGGGTTAGGTCGTGTCGATCACCAGTCTGTTATTTTTCTTACTCTGCGTAAGTAGGACCTTGGACCCCAGCTAGTCTAGAGACTTTGGAGATGGTCCAGTTGTGTTAGGTCAGGATGGAAATTTGTCCATTGCGAACTGAGGTCTTATGCCGACTGTGTTGGTCATAGACTCGAGTTCGCAGGGATAGATCATGTATTCCTACGGACTTTTCCGATGAAAAGACGTGTTGGATTTTGGAAAGCTTGTCCCAGGATTTAGGTCCTTCTGAGATCCTATAAGCGAGTTAGTTTCGTTGCCTTTAAATTGGCACTTCCGCCCAGATTATTGGATTTTCACCCCGTATTCCTTGTGATGATACTTTACAATTACCTTCATTTCCTTTTTCACATGATTTAGCACAGACCTTGTAGCTTGGACGCGATCTTTCGTTCACCAGCGGCCATTTATGTTATTGGCTCGGCAGGTGGAGGAACATTGGTCAAGGGACTTGCCGTCTGTGAAGGGTTTTCTTGGATGTAGCCGTATAGTGAGGTAGTCACATGGGAGGCTGCGAGTGAGATTTGAGTATTTTAATCTTCTCATTGAAGGTACGCGTAACAGTATATTTTTAAATTCGGAGACAAATTTCTTTTAAGGGGGGAGATTGTAACACCTTAGAATGTGTTTTGTGGTTAATTATATTTTATATATATAGTTTTTAATAAAAGCTTACCAAATTGGGTTTTAATTATTTTATCCTATTTAATGAGTATTTTATTAGAATTTTGTTAGGCACACACACACACTTGTGCATGTTAACTAGAGTGTTAATTTGAGGTTTAACCATTTTCCCTAATCTAGTTTATGTTTTGTTTAATGTGTATGGTTGTTTTTAAATAAAATGAATTTAAAAAGGGTTTTAAATTGGTTTGAATGGTTTTCCTTGTGGGAGAGAGAGAGAGAGATGGGCATGGGAGCATGGTGTGAACCATACCCATTTAATGAAGAGAGAGAGTGAGAGTGGGAGGGGTCTTTGATTATTCTCTCATTTCTCCCTTTGTTCTCTCATTCTCTCACTCTCTCACACACACACACACACACACACATCCTCACCTCAGCAGCTCCAGCAGCAGCAGCAGAAGACACAACAGCAGCAGCTCCGGCTTCAGCTCCAGCTGCAGCAGCAGCCATCAGCATCAGTAGCAGCAAACAGCAACAACATCAGCAGCTGTAGCAGCAGCAGCCCAGCACTTGCAGCAGCTCCTTTCACTTCTTCTCCTGCTTCTTGAGATCCTTTTGGGTATATTTCCTTAACCCAATTTCCTACTTTGCTTAGCTTGTATGGTTTAGTGTCGGTTTGTGTTAAATTGTTAGTTTAGTGCTAGATTGTGGTGTTTATGCGGAATGTTGATTAAGTGTTGATTGTGTTAGCCAACCCTATCTATTTAAGTGTTGTTAGGGTCACCTTAACTGAGTTTAACCCAGATTACACTAAAATACCATAAGGTTTCCAAATTGTGCAATTTGGTGCTTTTAAAGTGATATATGGACATTCTGTGATCTGCTTTTGACCCGGATCCTTCAGAACAAAATTGGGAAAAACTGGAGCATGCTCACTAGGTTTAGACAACACCACAAGAATACGAGACCACCATTCCCAACTAAGGCCGCAGATTTATTAGGTTTGGCCGCAATTTGTGGCCAAGAGGGGGGCAGGGGTGTTGAGGTCTTGGCTAGGGTTGTCTGTAGGGTTGTATAGTGCTTTGGCCTGTCTAGTTTTGTAAGTTTTGACCTGTAGAAAAATCTGGGATCAAATACCGTTTTTCATGTCCGTTGTGTTTGCGCGATACGCGCGATACGTGAGTGCGTTTTGTGATCCAGCGTATCGCGGCGTGTCGCGATGGTTTTAGACGCGTATACACACGTTTTAGCGTATCGTGCACACGCGCGTTTAGTTCGCGATGCGAGTTTCTCGTTTTGGTTCGATATCGCGTTTTGCGGAATATTTGGCTTATATATGATTTCCCTGTCTTATTTGCAGGTTTGCAGGTAGGGACTACGGACACTGCTACAGGGGGAGCAGATGATAGGACTCACCTAGCGTGGAGCGTAGGTGAGTAGATTTAACATCTACAAGGGAATCGGCCGCATGGCGTTATGCATCTGGGCTAGGATTCAAATACCTGTAGCATATTCTACGTCATTGTTAGAATTGCGCCTTTACCATATTTCCTTGATATAGTTATATTGTGACTAGCAGCCGTAGGACACTGCACATATTATTCACGGTTCCTGTTGCACGAGCATGGATTGTATGCTACACACACACCGTCAATAATTGCCATGTCACACACAACCCCTTATAGATTCTATTACTTAGCACACATGACATCTAGCTTATCGGTATACCTTGCACATATTCTAGTTATATCGGGGGGATATCCTTCATATTTTACTTATACCCAGGGGGGTATACGACATCAGTTCTTATAGGTAGATACATATACATTGCTACACCTGTATGTTACACACATATTCAGTTGCAGTTACATATTTACCTTTACTGATGTTACTTAGTTGTACCTTATTGGTTTCGCATACATCTGGTTTCAGCTACATATTCGCATTTATATGCTCGCATTTCAGATATATCGCATATGTTTATTCCAGGACTGCGCATTATTATTTGGATTTTACATGATGTTTTCTGGATTTGGGAACCGCGGGAGTTCATGAAATTATGCATACATTGAAAAATCCGGTTTCCTTGATATGATATTTGCGCATCCACCATGGGTTTTATCGGTGTTGATTATTTATACCCCATGCGAGGAGGCGTAGAGGCCGCATGAGGGTACATGGTGGGGCCCGGAGGTACCCCGGGGCGAGAACGGATCACTGGATTTATTAGACGGTGAGCCTGTCAGGGGAACCATACCGTCCGGTGATATTACCTTTTACTCAGCGGTTATCTTGGGGATATCGACCGTAGTCTTGTACGTATGCATACGTCAAAAGGCGAGGGTCAGAGCTAGGCACTCGTGCTTTCGGGAGAGCGTATGATACGTACCTATCAGGATTTCTGTGTCGATGCTTGGCACATTGTTTTCATGATATTTCTTTTAAACACCTTTGTATATATAACAATGGATTAGCCGTTGTTATATATACCCTTACACCAATATTAGTGGAATGGGACGCTAATATATGTGTATTGCCACCATCATATTTATTTCTGCAAATATATATACCTTTAGGATATTAGAAACTTACTTGAGATTCGACTTTGGATATAGGTGATTCATTGACATTGGATATTGGATATGAAAGGGTTTGTTGTTTTGTACATTCGAGATATAGGAGAGCTACTCGATATTGTACATTGAGATGATGTGAGAGCCCAGTTTGGGGGGGCTGATTTGAGGATTTGGGATTTGAATGTCTTGATAGATTGTGATCCTGCCACGATGTCAGGTTTCCGTGGAAATGACACATTCCACCCCATACCTCACACTTATCTATTCTATGCACAGATTCATATATTGGTAGTACCTGTTAGTGTACCCTTATGATAGTTGCATATTACATTTTCATATCCCTTTTGCATGGTTATTGCATATTATTGTCATGTCACTATTGCTTCACATATTGATTGTACTTGCTAGCGTACTTCCCTTTATTCAGCATTTGCATGACATGTTATTACTGTAATCGCATATCTTAGATTCATGCTGTACGTATATTCCTACGATTACCTGCATATGTTATCTACTATTCACAAGTTGTCAACTCACCCCCGTTGTGCCACAGGTGTTTCAGGTTGTTCCCCAGAGTAGTCGAGGCAGGCTATTCAGCTATCATCTTTTGCTACAGATACCGCGTCAGCTCACAGTACTATTTTGCTTAGGTGGGTTTTGGTGGTTATCTGTATTTTGTATTATACATTCGTTGTATCTTGTACTCTCCATCTACTATTATGTTGTTGACTTAGAGACTTGGTGAGGACGTTACTGTATATTATTTGTGGGTTTGTTGTCTTTTATATACAACTTTCTCTCTATTGTCCTTATTTCTTCGCTATAGCTTCATATTTTTGTGTTCTATTCATCTTGGCTAGTTTTTATAAAAGGGGCTGTTGACAAAATTTTGAAGAAATAAAGTAGAACTTTTAAAGAATTTGGGTTGCGATTTCAAATGTTTCAAAAACTTATTTTATCTTTTCCGTATTTTTATGGTTTAGATTTCTGGGTTTTGGCTTTCTTTTACTACGTTACGTCATAGGGCGTTGCGTAGTACTAGGGTCGTCACCAGCCAATTTCGGGTCGTGACAGCTACAGATAGGTAGAGAACTGAGAACGGCTGATAAGTTTCATGAGATAGAAACGGTGCAAGTGTTGCAGCTAAGTCTATTGGTCACTATCACCCTGTATTACCAGAATACATTGATTCTGAACAAATGTAATTAGATACCGAACCTGATATACAACATCATATCAGTCTTTTTATTGGTAAAGAAAGGATATAATTTTGTATTGTTGGATAATAGTTTGAACATTTCCTATATCAAGAGTTGATCGGTTCAGGCACGTTATATAAAAGCATAGACGTTCTAAATCAAACTACAGTTCTTAGTATACAGAACACACACAAGAGGAAAGTTCAGAAATGAACGAATACTTCTTGAGGCATTGTAGACTAGGTCATATCAATGCGACCCGACTAGCTAAGTTACATTTAGATGCATATTTAAATCCGTTTGAATTTAAATATTGTGAAACTTTCCGGTCATGTCACAAAGATAAGATGACCATAGCTCTGTTTATTGGAAACAGAGAAAGAGTTAGTGAACTCTTGGGATTGATACATGCTGATGTATGAAAGTCTCCTGTCTATACATGCCAAGACCGGTTCTTTGTACTTCATTACATTCTTTGATGATCTCTCAAGATTCAGACATATGTTCCTGTTGAAACACAAGTCCGAACCTTTTGAGATATTCACAGAATGTAAGTTAGAAGTAGAGAACCAAAATACGGGTATAAGTATTATGTCCTTTGATGAGATCAAGGAGGAGAATACTTGAGCACGGAATTCCTGGACTATTCTAAAGGAGAATGAGATTCTCTCTCAGCATTACTCCTCCATATACACCACAGCATGTCGGTGTGTCGGGGTAGAGCAATAGCACCCTATGTGATATAGTGTGCTCTATGATGAGTACTACTGAGTTTCCTATTTCCTTTTGGGAGTTATGCACTTGAGAAGTTGCATACCTATTGAATAGGGTTCAAATCAAATCAGTTGCCTACCACTTCATATGTGATATGGAATGGGAAGAGCCCATATCTTAAGTATGTTAAGATTTGGGGTTGTCCGGCCTATGTTTGAAAAGCAAAATCCGGACAAGCTCGAGGTAAAGTCAGATCTGTGGAAGTTTGTTAGATATCCCAAGCATTCGCAAGGGAATATCTCCTACCAAACTGAGAAACAAAAGTGTTTTATTTCTCAACATGCCACCTTTGTGAAAGGGAATTTCTTGTGGAAAAATTAGTGGTCATGAGATAGAACTGGAAAGAGTTCTAGCTATACAAACTACAGCAGATGATTTGGTAGAACCGAAGGATTCAATAGTAAGTAACGAACCTCGGCCTTTCCGCCGATCTAGTAGGGTTCCTCACCCACCTGAGAGATACTTCGGTTTCTCTATGACAGTGGGAGCGAGGATTGCATCATGAGATGATGACCCAATTAGTTTCGAGCAGGCTATCAGGAGTGGGACTCTGTAAGAATGGCTGGATGCTTATCGATCTGAGATGGAATCCTTTTACACCAACAAAGTATGGACTTTGGTTGCTTTATCTGAAGGGTTAAATCCCCATCAGGAGAAAGTATATCTTGAGAAGATTACTTGGTGTACATGGAAAAGTTGAGACTTTCAAAGCTATGCTTAAGTACATCCAGATCCTACTTGCTACGGCTACATACCATGACTACGATATCTGGTGGTTGGGTGTCATGACTGCTTTTCTAAATGATGTTTTAGAAGAGAACGTCTATAAGTACACAGCCAGAGGGCTTCGTAGATAGTGGGAGCAGCGGTAACGTGTGCAAGATGTTTTATGTGATAAAACAGGCATCGCGGAGTTGGAACATCTATTTTGATGTGGTAGTCAAAGAGTTTGATTTCATCAAAATGGTAGATGAACCTTGCATATACAAAAAGGTAGTAGGGAGTATGGTGGTGATCCTCGTAGAGTACGTGGATGACATACTCTTGATAGGGAAGGAGTTTCCTATGCTACAATCGGTCAATCTCCGCTTATCACAAGGATTCTCCATATAGGATCAAAATGATACCTCCTAAATCCTGGGTTTTTGATCTATGAGATAGATCTAATTGGATGTTAGGATACTCACTAGTTGTGGTGAGATGGTATTAATCGATCCTGAGGAGAATCACTAGAAAGGTTCCAGGGTGATAAGGACGACTGAATGTCAGTCGCATGCATTGTCTTTACCCTCAGTGGAGGGAAGGTATGTTAGAAGAGTTCCAAGTTAGATACTGTGACATACTTGACGATTAAAGGCAAGATACATCGTTACCAAATATGGTACAAAAGAGGAAGTCTGGATACATATAAGTTCATGAGATGAACTTCGTTCCTACCATTGTGTGACAATGGAGTTGTGGCTTTTGCCAAGGAACCCCCCATCCCATCTGAAATCTAGATATAATTCTTAGGCAGTATCACCTGATCATGGAGATGGTTGATCTCCAGGAAGATCGAGGTTAGGAGAGTAGACACAGAGGACGACAGCGCGGATCCACTCACAAAGGCCTTTTTCCCAGTAGAGACTTTTATAGGATGGTTGAGAATGAGATACTTCAACCACAACAAATTGTTTGGTATGTGATACCACAACAGATGACCCTAGTGCAAGTGGGAGATTGTTAGTTATATGTATGCCCTAGAGGCCATTTCTGTACATACGATGTATATTGTAATGGATGCTTGGATATATATAGGGAGGACTTTCTTGGTCGACATGATAGTATGCTATCTGGTTGTACTTTATCTTAACATGTAC
The DNA here is from genome assembly GCA_030015575.1 of Agapanthus africanus. Classification (NCBI taxonomy): domain Eukaryota; kingdom Viridiplantae; phylum Streptophyta; class Magnoliopsida; order Asparagales; family Amaryllidaceae; genus Agapanthus; species Agapanthus africanus. The sequence continues at coordinate 232,954,469 of JASDDO010000010.1, forward strand.
TTTGATTGTCTCTATGTTACATGTTGATAAAGCCCTTAGCATATGTACTGGACTACTGGGACTATGATGAGATCATACTAGTGGGGCCACGGTAGTCGACGATTACATCGTATAACTGTTCCTAGTCGAGGGTGTATCGAGACAGGGCATCGATACACCAGAGTAGACTAGCGTATACGCATCTTGACCCATATGATGGGCGATGGATAATCTCATATCCATCGGTGTTTGACATCAAGGATGGTGTACGGGTGCTCAGTAGAGACTGGGTATACTGGACGGACTCGCCGAGAACTTCCAGATAGTATTATACCTCACGTCAGATGGCAGTTCTCCGGTGACACTGGTACAGAGTAGTTTGTTGACCCGAGATCGTCATAGAGTCTTGTGTGATTCCCACCATGCTTTGATTTCCATCATACCACGTCCAAGAGGGCATGCAAAAAGGTGGCTTTTGGGTACAGTCACGAATCACATGGATGCAATGTGCGATATGAGGGGATTCGTCTCTCCCGGTATAGGGAGTTGATGTTGTGCTGTGTTCGATTGGCTATAACTGGAAATCCCTGGCCAGGTTTGCTGAGATTTACTGGTAAGTGTTATCAGTAGTTTCTCGAACTGTTATAGACCTCAAATCGACACGACTTATCGAGCTACTGGGGTCTGACGTTTACCACCCCTAGGCGAGATATGCGACATATCAGACGACGAGACCGGACTGTACGAGAGTGTTACTGATTGGATTCACAGAAGAATGTACAGGCTTGCTTGTTGATCTTCTGAGCGCTCAATACCTGGGTGGCTGTTACGTTTAGCTGACCGCTTGCAGCTTGTGGGTGTTTGATATGATCATCACCTACTGCCGGCGTATTGACGATTCTTTAAAGTCCTACACAGAGGTTTCTTGATTCAGGAAAAACGGAGTAGGAGCACATATGGGATATGTGCAAGACCGAGGATAATGAGGTATGTGATACCGTATTGGATTCTCGCGATATGATATATCGGCCGGGTATATGTGATATAGCCGAGTCATCGTATTAGTCGGTTATTTGTGAAATAGCCGGATTATCGGATCAAGTGTTGATTCGATAATTTAATGTGTAATAATATATATGATATATTAAATTACATTAACTAATATTAGCTCACTAAAAGATTCATTTTCTCACGGGATAATACATTGATATATAAGAGATATATGTTAATTGTATTATTTTCTATTGTTACAAAATATGTTGTATATGTGATATATAATATTGTAACATGTTAGGGTTACAAATTTAACAATGGTTTAGGGTTTAAACTTGGTTAGGGTTTGGATTAGGGTTAGCTTTTGTATGAAGCTTCCATGAAGCTTCATGACGCTTTGACTTTGTGTTTTGCTTGATATTCTGTGAAGATATTATGTTAACCCAATCCAAACCATTAACTCTAGTTAATTCTCTACAAGGGTTAACTCCTTCATGCTTAACCCTTGGTTAGATTTGTAACCACTAAAAACAATTCATTATGCATCACAAAAGGATTATGATATTCTTCTTCTTCCTTCTTCTTTCTTTCATGGAAAAAGCTTTCTAGCTTTTTTTCCAAGTGATGAAAATGAGTGAGAATAAGAAAATAAAAGAGAGCAAAAATCCTACTTCATCATTTTCATCTATCCTTGCCCTTTAGATGAGAGTGTTCACGTCATTTAGTGAGTGTTAGCTTGTGTTAATGAAACTTCAAGGTAGATCATCTTTGTTATCGAAGATCGGAAGCAAGACTGCATCTTTCTCTTCGTGAAGCCTCTCGAGAGTCCAGAACACGATGATCGCAGCGAAGGGACCTCAACAAGGAGCTTAAGAAGTGAAGGACCGGATCTACAAAGGTTGTAATCCCTCTCACTTAGTGTTAAAGAGTTTAACATGCTTGTTTTCACCTAAACTCTAGTTTAAAGATCCGGCTTTGGGTTGTTCGGCACGGCTAAAATTTTATTTGGGCATGGTTGATGCCTGGAAGACCCTTGTGGCAGTGCCTAGCAACCCTACAAAACGATATAGAGGTCATATGGTTTTACGACAGGATTCAGACGCATACGTGTTTTTTCGCACGTACGATGTTCGGACAGTTTTTACTAGCAGACTTTGGTTTAAGCCAGATTCTAGTATTGGATTATTGGATTTATACAGTTTCAGTATTTCCGTGTTTCACGGATAGGAGGGGCGTTCTCGTAATTACTCGAGAAGCTTCTCGAAGATTGATGAGGTGGAGAGCTTAGCTGTTATATGCATTAAATGGTTTTTGTGACTCATGGAGATGATTCATCAAGTGAGTTAATGAAGCATTAATGGTTTTAATGACTCATTATATGATTCATTTGTATTAAATGAAGCATGAAGATATTTGTGCAAAGATATTTTGTGCAAGATATTTTATGCTTCATGATATATATACACAAATGAGTTAATTTCCATATGATAATTACTTTCACAGTCTCTCTCCTCAAGCTCTCTCTCTCTCTCTCTTCAACCCTAACCCTAACCTCTCATGTGTTGAGATCCAAGGGTTAGCAAGACTAATAGATCCCTAATCCTATTCTATATCCTCTAGGTTACTTTGATTAGCACTCATAGAAACCTACTTACCTCAAGTGAGAGGTTAAAGCTTGAAGAAGTAGCTCTCGGGTGGATCTTCTATCACAATGAGGAGGCCGACGAGGAGGTGGTCTACGAGAACAAGAAGGATTTGATTCATTAGGTATAATCATCTTTCATAGTAGCTAAACACTTCTATGTTGTTGTTAGTAAGGGTTTGGCAAAAATCCGTAAAGTTAGTCGATGTTAGTTTAAACAAAATGATTGTTTTACCTATTCCTCCTTCCCGCATCTTGTGGGGTGTCTATCGTCGACTTACAGATGTATCAGAGCCTCGTTAAACCATAACTAACTTGTTAGTAAAGTCGTTAGAAATTCGATCGCAAAACGAACCCGAAAATACGACGTTTTGACCTAGTTTCTGCCGTTTTTAAAACGGGGTCTATAAAAAATAAAAGCAGGGAATTATAAGATTACTGGAGAAATTTAGGATCCTAACTCATCCAAACCGCCGCGGAACCGCGGCCGATCCAAAGCGATCCGCCGCGGATCGGCGGCCGAGTTGAAGCCGAGCCAGCCTAAATTTTCCCAGTAACTCTTCTGTGTTGATGTTGTATTTTCTGGAATGTTTTGTTTCTGTTCAGGTTTCAGGTGCACAGAGAATTATTTGGAGTAGAATCATTTGCGTTTGCTTGATCTAAATTCTAAGATGTTTGGCTAACTTGATTATATCTGTGATTTGTTTAATGTGTTCGTAAACCTCCCCTAACTGCTAGTATGTCAGTTAGCAGGGGTTGCACATTTCTGTAATGGTTTTTACTGGTTTGTGTTTGTGGACTTGTTGGATTGTCGTGAATGGATAGCCGGGGATGTGAGACAAGTGTTTTTATCATTCAAATGTAATTTATAAATTGTTGTAATATTCTTTTACGGGGCACATCCGGGCTGAGGTTGTAGCCACCGTTGTATTATTTCATTTACTGTTTTCTGCTCCTAGGATAGACCCAAGATGGGGTGCACAAACTACCGGGTACTTTGAAGTGTTTAGTTGCCTGCTCACGTTGTTGAATGAGACCGCTTCACTTCGGGTACTTGGCGGGTAGTTTGCCATACCCGTAGGGGTCTAGGGTGGGGTTTTGGCTATTCATCGCGACTGTGTAATCCGTCTTTCTTTACAGGCTCAAAAGGAATGCGGATTCGTAGAAAATCTAATATGTTCATTTGTGATCTGGAATGCCTATTATTGCGTCCGACGAATGTACAATATCTATATATGATAGCTATTAGACGTCACTTATGTTTTGCACCCGCGCTAGCCCAGCCCCCGCTCTGTCGTTAGTTAAGTAACCTAACGGGTGAATGACGGGGCCCAGTGGCGAATGCGGATGGCATAAGAGGACGTTGTATTTTCGTTGTTTTCTGCAATGATAGGTTAATTGATGGGACGCATTATATTAATGCAAAGAAAATAAACCAAAGTTGAATCCTTGGAACAGTTTAAAAGAAACCACTCGGTTATTTTAAAACAGAAGATACTTTTTAAATTGCGGAGCTTTTACCACTCCTTTTTAAAATCTATCAGGTTCCTTCGATCATATCAAGTTCACTACGTTCACGGTTTCGCCAAAACCATTCGTAGCCCTCCGTCATTTCATTTGGGTATTCAGTAGTACTCAAGCTATGTATTTTGACCAACGCCAAGGCATAGTGTTTGGTAGCTGCTGGGTATTCATTTGTTGCATAGATAGATGAGTTAGTTTGGGACAATCGTATTATCATATGGCCAACGTCAGGGGTATGTACGGATGGGTTCAAATTAACAAGATAATGATGGGTAGAACTTGACATGTGACTTATGACATTTTGACCAACGCTAAGGTCATAAGAGCATGGGGCAGAAATTTATATCGGGAATTTCTAAAGAAACTGAAATTTGCAAAGAGATGCATACCATTTGGAGTGTGATAATTTTGGTAGGATTCCTTCAGCTTTATCACACGATGATATTTGGATCCCGGTCCTACTGTGAGTATCCGCTACTCATCAGGAGATTCGTCACTTAGCGATCAATGCTATAAACCAAGTAAGTATCGAGAATGGTGTCAGCGGGGTTATGCCCCCAGGGAAAAGAGGTTATTTAATTAACGAACTTCGCGAAAGCGTCGTAAAACCTCCCTCGAAGTACTGACACCGGCCTGGCTGAACGGTTAAGCAAGTATTGTACAGTGAGAATAGTCCTGACTAGTTCTTCCTTTTTGGTTTGAGGAGGGTTTCGAGAAACAGTGGGAGCCATCCTGTTTAGATAAACTAAAAACCCCTCTAAACTTGCAAGAGCATCATGCTAAAGTGTTCCCTCTCTCTTTTATTGCAGCGACCCAAAACATGACAGGCCTTAAGTTACTATTAGAGAAAAATATTCTGACAGGGCCAAACTATAAAGATTGGTTCCGGAATGTCAAGATGGCTTTGACTTATGACAAATTGGGGTATGTCCTTACTGCTAGGGCACCTGTTGTCCTTTGTCCAGAATCCAGTATTGCGGATAAGGAAATCCACAAGACCAGGGAGTTAGATTGCGCGAAAGACAAATGCATCGTGCTTGCTTCTATGAATAATGAACATCAGAGGAGGCACGAGGATATGGATCTTGAATCCATATTTCTCCACACAAAGGATCTGTATGGAGAGCAATCTCATATAGCAAGATACGAGACCTCAAAGAACTTGTTTCATTCGAGGCTGGCTGTCGGATCATCTGTAGGAGAACATGTCCTAAAGATGATTGGCTATATAGAAGAGCTCGCGGACCTCGGGACGACTTTAGAGAATGAACTCTATACAGACTTGGTTCTTCAGTCCCTTCCTTCCACTTACTCCCAGTTTGTTCTGAATTTCAACATTCAAGGAAAGAAGTTGAACTTCCAAAACTCCTTAACATGTTGAGGAGTGCAGAGGGCACCTTGCAGAGAGCAAGAGAAACACCCACTATGTTTGTTCGCGGTGCTTCCTCTTCCAGGTCCAAGGCAAGGGCCAAATGAAGGAAGATGAAGGCCGCTACAAAACCAAGAGGTGGTGTTGGTAAGGTGGGAGCTAAGGGAAAGGCAAAGGTTGCGGTGCCAGTAGTGACAAAAGATGAGTGCTTCCACTGTCGTAGGAAAGGCCATTGGAAGAAAGATTGCAAAGCTTGGATTGCCAAGAACCAGGAACCGAAGCAAGCTGTGGCTTCGACTTCAGGTGTGTTTGTAATTGAAAATTGTCTGTCAATCAACTCTACTTCCTGGGTATTAGATACCGGATCAGGATCTCATATATTCAATTCATTGCAGGCACAGAGAAACCGTAGAGTGCTGAAGGTTGGTGATATGACCCTCCAGGTTGCTAACGGAGATAGCGTTGGTGCTATGTCCGTAGGGGATTATCACCTAGGATTGACGAGTGGACATATTTTGGTTTTGCGCAACTGTTTTTTTGTACCTAGTTTAACGTGTAATATCATATCAGTATCGTTGTTATCAAAAGATGGTTATGATTTCACGTTTGTAAGCGATGTTGGAAACATCAACCTTAATCATGGTTTGATTGGGTCCGGTGCACTAGATAACGGTATATACGTGCTAAACCAATTACAGATTTTCAATGTCCAGAACACACTAAAAAGAATGTCTCCGGATATAAATCAGGCTTTCTTATGGCATTGTAGACTGGGTTACATAATGAAACAAGGTTAACTAATTTACATAGAGAAGAATATTTGGATCCGTTCGAATATCAATCTTATGCAACTTGTCAATCATGTCTCAAAGGAAAGATGACAAAGACTCCATTCACTGGACATGGAGTAGGAGCGAGCGAGCTCTTAGGACTCATACCCAGCGATGTATGTGGTCCAATGTCTATACATGCAAGAGGTGGTTTTTCATATTTCATTACTTTTGCGGATGATTACTCTAGGTACGGATTCATTTTCTTAATGAAACATAAATCCGAGGCCTTTGAGAAATTCCATGAATATAAGAATGAAGTAGAAAACCAAACCGGCAAAAGTATCAAGACACTGAGATCTGATCGAGGTGGTGAATACTTAAGTGCCGAGTTCCTAGGTTACCTAAAAGAGAAAGGAATTCTCTCTCAGCTTACTCCTCCATACACTCCACAGCATAACGGTGTATCGGAGAGATGGAACCGAACCCTATTGGATATGTTACGTTCCATGATGAGTAATGCTGAGTTACCGCGATCTTTCTGGGGTTATGCACTAGAATCAGCTGCATATCTTTTGAACAGGGCTCCTACCAAGACTGTTCCTCATATAAGATTTGGAGTGGGAAGTAACCCTATCTTCACTATCTGAAGATATGGGGATGTCCAGCTTTTGTTAAAAAGCAGCATGCGAACAAACTCGAGGCATGATCAGTACAGTGTAAGTTTGTGGGATATCCAAAGAACTCCAAGGGGTATTTCTTCTAACGTAGAGGAAAAAAATGTTTTTGTTTCTCGTAATGCCCATTTTCTAGAACAGTAGATTTTAGAAAAGGAAACAAGTGGGAGCGCAATAGAACTGGAAGAAATTCCAGAACCACAAACTACTACTGAAAGTTTGGTAGAACCAGTAGTTCAAGAAGAACAGGACATTCCCGCACCCCTCCGCAGGAGTAGTAGGCCGTCTCATCCGTATGAGAGATACTACGGTTTTCTCATAGATGGGGATAGAGAGGATTGCGTCATTGATAATGATGAACCTACTAGCTTCCAGCAGGCCATCTAGAGCGGTGACTCGGTAAGATGGCTGGATGCAATGCGGACCGAGATGGAGTCCATGTACACCAAAAAAGTATGGACTTTGGACTTTGCTCCAGATGGGGTAAAACCCATAGGATGCAAATGGATCTTCAAGAAAAAGATTGGTGTAGATGGACAGGTGGAAACCTATAAGGCTAGAGTTGTTGCAAAGGGTTTTCGTCAAAGACCTGGTTTGGACTATGAAGAAACTTTTTCTCCAGTGGCTATGCTCAAATCCATTCGGATCCTTCTTGCCATTGCCGCCTTCCATGATTATGAGATCTAGCAGATGGACGTAAAGACGCCTTTTTTAAATGGTAATTTAGAAGAGTGCGTCTATATGGATCAGCCAGACGGCTTTTTTAAATGTTGCAAATGCTTTTTTAAATGGTAATTTAGAAGTGTGCAAGTTGCTTAAGTCCATTTATCGACTAAAGCACGCATCGCGGAGTTGGAACATCTGTTTTGATGAAACGGTCAAAGAATACGACTTTATCAAAAATCCAGATGAACCATGTATATATAGTAAAATTGTAGCACGAACTGTCGTATTCCTCGTCTTGTACGTGGATGATATTCTATTGATAGGAAATGACATTCCTATACTACAATCTGTCAAAGGATTCTTGTCACACAGGTTCTCCATGAAAAACCTGGGTGATGCCTCTTACATTCTGGGGATCCGGGTCTATCGTGATAGATCCAAGAAGATGTTGGGACTTTCACAGTCCAAGTATATCAACACTATACTGAAAAGGTTCAGTATGGAAGATTCTAAGCGCGGTAGTTTACCGGCTTGTCACGGAATCACCCTCTCCAAAGAGATGTCTCCCAAGACTGATTTGGAAAGGGATCGCATGCCTATTATACCCTACGCTTCTGCGGTAGGCTCTATAATGTATGTGATGTTGTGCACTAGACCAGATATAGCTTACGCACTGAGCGTGGTAAGCAGGTATCTGTCAGACCTTGGGGAGAAGCACTGGAGAGCAGTAAAGAACATTCTCAAGTACATGAGAAGGACTAAGGAGATGTTCTTGGTTTACGGCGGAAAAGACCTCAAGATCGAGGCCTTTGCTGATTCCAGCTTCCAGAGTGACAAAGATGACTCCAAGTCCATGTTAGGTTATGGCTTTACCCTCAATGGAGGGGCGGTATGCTGGAAGAGTTCCAAGCAGGACACCATTGCTGACTCGACGATGGAAGCGGAGTATATCGCTGCTTGCGATGCCGCAAAAGAAGCGGTCTGAATGAAGAAGTTCCTAACAGAACTTCTGGTGGTTCCTACCATTGTTGATCCAATACCGCTGTATTGCGACTACAATGGAGCTATAGCTTTAGCGAAGGAACCCAGGTCCCATCAGAAGTCCAGACACATCTTAAGGCGGTATCACCTGATCAGGTAGATCAGAGATCGACAGGAGATCGTGGTCCGGAGAGTTCCTACAGAGGAGAACACTGCATATCCATTCACTAAGGCTTACCTCAGATTCAGTTCGAAAGGCTACTCGAGATGATAGGTCTTCGATACGCCAGTACATCGCCCTAGTGCAATTGGAAGATTGTTAGTGTATATGCCCTAGGGTCCATTATTGTATCATACTAGCTTGTATATTACTTAATAGAAGCTTGCGATATTCACAGTTATATTAACAGTCTTGCTAAACATGGTAGTATGCTACTTGGTTTATTTCTATCGTAATATGTGTATATGTTAGCATATTGAGAATACATATTGATAGAGCCCTTAGGATCTTGCTTGACTACCAGCGTTATGATGGCAGTCACACTAGTGGGGGCTAGGTAGTCTACAAGCACATCCTTTTTCAGGTCCCTAGTCATAGGATTATCGAGACAGGGCATCGATACTCCGGAGTAGACTAGTGTATACGCTTCTCATCCCAGTTGGGGAGATGGTCTGTCCCACAGCCATCAGTACGTCGTACTGGAGATAGTATATAGGTTCTCGTTGGGTTACGGGTACACAGGACAGGACTCGCAGGAAACTGTTGGTTGGTATTATACCCGTCGTCAGTTAACAGTTCCCAGGTGACATGAGTACAGCATAGTCCGCAAACTTGACACTACTGCTTCGCCTCGAGTGTGTTCCTACTGTTCTTAGATTGCTACCCTACCACGGCTCAAAGGAGTCGTGCAAACAGGTAGCAGTTGGGTGCAGTCCCAAAGCACTTGGAAGCAGTGGCGGTTAGATAGGATTCGTTTCTCCCGGTATTGGGAGTTGATATCGCGCAGTGTTTGGAGAGCCGTTACGCAAAATCCCTGGCCAGGGCAAGCGAGATTTATTGGTAGGATTTCCAGTAGCTTCTCAAGGTGTAATGGGCTTCACTCCGACACGACTTATACCGCTTCTAGGGGACTGACGCTTGCCGCCCCCTAGGCCCGATATGCGATAGTCATAGACGAACAGACCGGACTGTATGGAGATTGTCACATCAGGCTCAATAGGAGTTTGGATTGGTTTCCGCATCGGCCTTCTTATCGACATCTACCTAGGGACCGTTACGTACAGCTAGTGCCGCTTGCGGTCTGTGGTTAAACCCAATGCCAGTGTAGTAGTCGAGTCTTTAGAGTCCCACATAGATAGTTTCCTTGCTTCGGGCGAAACGATATAGAGGTCGTATGGTTTTACGACAGGGTTCGGACACATACGTGTTTTTACGCACGTACGATGTTCGGACAGTTTTTACTAGCAGGCTTTGGATTAAGCCAGATTCTAGTATTGGATTATTGGATTTATACAGTCTCAGTATTTCCTTGTTTTCACGTATACGAGGGGCGTTCTCGTAATTACTCGAGAAGCTTCTAGAAGATTGATGAGGTTGAGAGCTTAGGTGTTATATGCATTAAATGGTTTTTGTGACTCATGGAGATGATTCATCAAGTGAGTTAATGAAGCATTACTGGTTTTAATGACTCATTGGATGATTCATTTGTTTTAAATGAAGCATGAAGATATTTATGCAAAGATATTTTGTGCAAGATATTTTATGCTTCATGATATATATACACAAATGAGTTAATTTCCATAAGATAATTACTTTCACATTCTCTCTCCTCAAGCTCTCTCTCTCTCTCTCTTCAACCCTGACCCTAACCTCTCATGTGTTGAGATCCAATGGTTAGCAAGACTAATAGATCCCTAATACTATTCTATATCCTCTAGGTTACTTTGATTAGCACTCATAGCAACCTAGTTACCTCAAGTGAGAGGTTAAAGCTTGGAGAAGTAGCTCTCCAGCGGATCTTCTATCACAACGAGGAGGCCGACGAGGAGGTGGTCTACGAGAACAAGAAGGACTTGATTCATTAGGTATAATCATCTTTCATAGTAGCTAAACACTTCTATGTTGTTGTTAGTTAGGGTTTGGCAAAGATCCGTAAAGTTAGTCGATGTTAGTTTAAACAAAATAATTGTTTTACCTATTCCGCCTCCCCGCATCTTGTGGGGTGTCTAACGTCGACTTACACGTATCCCAATTGTCTTTGACTTATAGCAACGAAACCGGCAATACACCACATATTACACTTATGGTCGAAGAAAAGAAAGTGAAAAACTACAAGAATTGGAATCCGCAACAACCTTAGACATCAAAAACCCAATGTATCACATACTTTAGATTTAATGCCCAACTAAATGAATTCTTTAGACATCACATGCCTAACAATTATAAACCTCGCATTTTAGTCTCGATATAGAAAACACTTTCCAATAACCTGTCACGACCCGAAGGTACGGAAAGTGACTGGCACTTAGATAACGAGACGTCTAAAGGCGTAACGTAAACTAAGTCAGCCAAAGCCCATAAAATCTAAACCAAAACCAAAGAGAGTGAAGGAAACCTTTCATGAAAATGACTTGAAATCAATTAAGTTACATTAACTCTAAAAAAAACATCAAAAATTTCCGAAAATTTCGGCAGAGTCTCTTTTGTAAATACTATCCCCCAAAATGGGTATAATAAGATATATAAACCTGTAATAACAAAATGGCATCCCCAAGCGGGAGCTAGCTCTTCGCCCAAGGCGGATCACAACCACACGCAATATATATGTAATATCAAGAAAAAGAGCATAAAGAAATGCAAAATATAAGAAAACACAACGTCGGCTCAAGTGAGCTCGACCCAAAAGAAACCACATATGCACAAATCTCTCAGTTTCATCACTAGGTCGCAAATACAAATAAGAAGTGGTAGATGGAGAATACTAGATACAAAGATAATACAAAAAGAGATAAAAGTGTCATCGCAACCCACCTAAGTGCAATGTCGCGAGTCTGAGAAAAAGGAGCCAATGCTAAGAAAATCCTGCCGCTAGAAGGCTGACGGGTCTGACCTGCAAGACACTGTGGCACAACGGGGGTGACTTGCCAGCTCGTGAGTAGCGAGTAACATCTAGTAATTCTATCGTAAGAATGCACGCAAATGCGTCACAACATGTATGTCTAGATGTGATGTAATGCCTCTAGTATGCATGCACATGTATGCAATATCAATACGAAATCTTTAAGTGTTTTAAAATACTATAAGTTCTGCATTCTTAACTTTAGAAAAAGAATATCTGTGCAATAGCTAAGTACCATCTTGAAATCATCTGAAAACCGTGTCAAACATCGACACCAAATATGGAAATATATATGTCTCAATGTCTCACTTTATCAATGTCTCAATACATCGGGCCCCGTAAGTCCGGATCGGCCCATATCATCAAATCTCAAGACAACGGTCGGTATCCCCCGGATATCCACCGCGCTAGACATCACCGGTAGGTACTCTTCCCCTGCCAGGCTCATCGTCTACAACTCGATCTTCTTGCCCCGGGGTACCATACCGGGCCCACAATGTACGCGAGACGGTTCATCCACTCCTCGAATCGGGTCTCAAAATCCAACAGAAAACATGAAAACTCATGATGGACGATGCATACATCACGAGAAAACCACAACTTTATTTTAAAATGATAATAATAAGCTTTTGTTAAATTCCTGCGGTTTTCCCCAAAATCCAGAAATCTCATCAATATTGAAATCCTCAAGAAAAATCGTAATACCCAACATGTTGTATATGATAAATGCTTATGGTATTAACGGTATGCAATGTGATTTGTGGCTAGAAATCTATATAAGCATGATGCTAATGCGAGGTATATACATGTTATGCAATTCAATGTATCATGTATGATGTAAGCGGTGATACCAAACTAAGCAAGTTCTAAAGTGCTCGTGACATGTCAATTACCAAGGCGTATGTGTTCACATGAATAGTGCGCGTGCAACATGAGCCAATGGTAATGGTGTACGTGTCGTAAGAGGTGCTATCACACATGTGTATATGGATATCAATGCAATTCTAGCAGACGAATAGCTATAAAAGTATGCATATGAATGAGGGGGTTAGCTAACTAACAATGCCTATAGTTGCAAGTAATAAGTAATCCTAACTATGGGGAGCCTCGCGCCATCCAGACGATTTCCCCCATAGATGAATACATCTACTCACCTGAATGCCTCGCTAATCCGATCCAACCACCGCTTTGCCTTTGCGCGTCGCGTCCGATGTTTCCGCAACCGATCCTAAAATTGCATAACACACAACATAAGATTTCACCTCATGAAACAACGCAAGTCACCATATGAAAAGATCAACGCTCATGAATTAATCACAACGTGCACTCGGTGCGCGGAAAACACACGAGAATCGCTAAAACCTTAACTAAAATCGTCGTTTCGGGGCAACCGTCGAAAATAAAACCCGACTAGAAAAAACTCCGCATTGGCACACACTAATAGTCGCATGAGATTCTAATTGTATCGCCCATATATCGTAATTAGATCACCTCCTAATTTTTTTAGAAAATCTAGTAAGCATTGACATAGCAATTTCGATGCAAATATCGCGATTTAACGATATAGCGATCGCTACATCGCACAAACAACCAATCTAACCAACTAGATGGCCATATTACTAACTTAAACCAACTTATCCTACATCAAAACCTAATTAGAACATCTACCCTTCTCTTGAAATTCACTAGCAAGCAAAGTTAACCAAATTTCACACTTTAGATATCTAATTTAACATATTTAAGCTACCAATTTAACAACTAGATTAAAAATTATACCTCCCAAGTTGTGATCCCCTTGCACCTAGCCTCTAAAGAGGTCTCCTTTCACCTTGTCTTAAACCAATTTGGGCTTGATAAGGGATAGCATAAGGGTTAGGTTTGAATTAGTGAATGAAATGGTGGATTTTTGTGGATTTTTGAAGGAATTATGAAGCAAGAAGTGAGGGGGAAAATGGGGCTGTTTGCTGCAGCAAATTTCGACCAGAAAGAGGAAGGGTGAGATGTGAGGGAATGGTGTGGAATTTTCTACACAAAAGTCCTTCACAAGATCAATAAATGACCATCACATCAAATTTTACAAAAAAAAAACCCATTTAAATTCATTTTCAAACCATACAACAACTATACTTGAAATGTTTTGACAAAATTTTGTTAAACTAAAATTTTTGTTTATAATGGTTCCTAATTATGAAATTTACCCAATTAAATTTGTATTTATCACCAATTTAATGTATTTTTGAAAGCTTAAAATAATATTAAAAAAATAATTAATTAAGGAAATTTTTTTTAATTAACTAGAAAATTTTAAGTGACAATTTAGTGACCAAATTTTAACAATATCTTATCTAAATTTTGTATAATTAGGCCTATATTGAAAAATACTTATTTCGACTTTTTACGGAAAAGACTGCTAATGTTGCCGATTATCGAAAAACTGCCTAAACGATTTTCGAAGCGTTACAATCTTCCCCCCTTAAAGAAATTCGGTCCCCGAATTTAAAATCTAACTATGCGTACCTTCAAAAAGATAGGGATATCTCTTCCTCATCTCAACCTCCGTCTCCCAGGTGACCTCCTCGCTGTTCGGGCCACGCCAAAGAACCTTGACAGATAGTATAACCTTCGACCTCAATTTCTTCACCTCCCAATCCAAAATGACAACCGGCTGCTCGGTGAATGAAAGATCACGCTCTATCTAGATCGTCTGGTGCTGAATCGCATGGGAAGGATCATGAAGGTACTTGCGGAGCATCGAAACATGGAACACGGGATAAACATTGGGGAAGTTGGGAGGAAGGGCTATTCGATAAGCGACTGAACCAACACGCTCTAGGATCTCGAAAGGACCAACCTATCTAGGACTAAGCTTCCCTTTCCGCCCAAATCTCATCACACCCTTCATCGGAGAGACCCTCAGGAAAACATGATCGCCAACAGCGAACTCGAGTCGGCGACGGCGCTTGTCAGCATATGATTTCTGCCTACTCTGTGCTGCTCTCATCCTGTCCCGAATCAGCTGTATCTTTTCAGTCGTCTCTTGTACGATCTGCGGCCCCAAAATACTGTTCTCCCTGAGCTATGTCCAACATACAGGTGATCGACATCTCCTCCCATATAAAGCCTCGAAAGGTGTCATCTGAATCGTCTCCTGGAACCTATTATTGTAGGAGAACTCGATCAAGGGAAAATGACGATCCCAGCTACCACCGAAATCTAAAACACAAGATCTGAGCATGTCCTCAAGAGTCTGTATAGTACGCTCTGACTGACCGTCAGTCTGCGGATGGAAGTCTGTGCTAAAACTCAATCAGGTGCCCAAAGCTTCCTGATGTTTCTGCCATAATCGGCTGGTAAACTGGGTGCCCGGTCGGACACGATGCAAGTCGGAACGCCATGCAGTCCTACGATCTCATCAATATAAACCTGGGCGTACTGAGAAAATCCAAAAGTGATCTTCACTGGCAGGAAGTGAGCCGCTTTCGTCAGTCGATCCACAATCACCCAAATAGAGTCATACCCTCGACTGGTCCTGGGTAGACCCACAATGAAGTCCATGGAGACCTATTCCCACTTCCACTCAGGGATGGGCAATGGCTGTAACTCACCGGCTGGCCTCTGGTGCTCGGCCTTGACTTGCTGACAAGTCAGGCATCTCGACACAAAGTCTGTAACATCCTTCTTCATCCCGTCCCACCAGTAAACCTCTCTCAAATCACAGTACATCTTGGTGGAACCTGGATGCACACTGTATACTGATTTATGTGCCTCCTGAAGAATATCACGCCTCAGTCCCTCAGAATCTGGTACGAACAGTCGAATCCCAAATCGAAGTATCCCCTGATCATCAATCACGAACTCAGAAACTCTGCCGTGCCGAATCTGCTAGATATTCTCTAAAATACGGGCATCGCCGGACTGTGCCTCGTGGATACGGTCAAGTAACTGTGGGCGTGCTCTGAAATGGGCCAGTTGTCCCCCTGTAGGAGTAAACTCGAACTGCACTCTGCTGTCACATAAAACCTGCCAATCCGCCGTCGAATGCATCTGTACTGCGCTCAAACAAGATAGGCTACCTCTGGGCCTCCTACTCAAAGCATCTACAACCACATTCGCCTTGCCCGGATGGTATAAAATCTCGCAGTCATAATCTTCCACCAACTCCATCCAACAACATTGTCTCAGATTCAGATCTCGATGCTGAAAGATATACTTCAAACTCTTGTGGTCAGTGAATATCTGGCACGACTCGCCGTATAGGTAATGTCTCCAGATCTTAAGTGCAAATACCACTGCAGCCATCTCTAAATCATGAGTGGGGTAGTTCTATTCGTGTTTCCTCAGCTGCCGAGAAGCATACGCGATAACTCTGTCGTGCTGCATCAATACACAGCCCAGCCCCACTCGAAAAGCATCACAATATACCACGAACCCGCCTGATCCTAAAGGCAATGCTAATACTGGTGCAGTAGTCAGACGAGTCTTCAACTGCTGGAAACTATCCGCACATGCCTAGGTCCAATCGAAAGGAACACCTTTCTGGGTCAACCCGGTCAACGGTACAACAATACGGGAGAATTCCTGGACAAAACGTCGATAATAGCCGGCCAAACCTAGAAAGCTGCGAACCTCTGTAACTGATACCGGTCTAGGCCAACGGTGGACTGCCTCGATCTTCTTCGGATCCACATAAATACCATCTCTCGTCACCACATGACACAAGAAGTCGACACTGTCTAACCAGAATGCTCACTTGGAAAATTTGTCGAACAGCTGATGCTCCCTCAAAGTCTGCAATGTGATACGCATGCTCCTCCCGGCTCCGCGAATAAACCAAGATGTCGTCAATGAATACAATTATGAACTGATCGAGATACGGCCTGAATACACAGTTCATCAAGTCCATAAATGCTGTCGGGGCATTGGTGAGCCCGAACGACAACACCAAGAACTCATAATGACCATATCGAGTACGGAAAGAGGTCTTCGGAATATCCTCCTTCCGAACCCGCAACTGGTGATAACCTGACCATAAATCAACCTTCGAGAAAAACCCTGCACCCTAGAGTTGATCGAATAAGTCATCAATGCGGTGTAGGGGATATCAGTTCCGCACAGTAACCCGGTTCAGCTGACGATAATCAATGCATAAGCGCATACTGTCGTACTTCTTCTTAACAAACAG
Source organism: Agapanthus africanus (assembly GCA_030015575.1). Taxonomy (NCBI): domain Eukaryota; kingdom Viridiplantae; phylum Streptophyta; class Magnoliopsida; order Asparagales; family Amaryllidaceae; genus Agapanthus; species Agapanthus africanus. The sequence goes on from JASDDO010000010.1 coordinate 232,971,371, forward strand.
GACGGGAGCACCCCAAGGTGACACACTCAGTCAGATAAGCCCTTTGTCCAGCAAGTCCTGTAACTGATCTTTCAGCTCTCTCAGCTCCGCCGGGGCCATCCGATAAGGCGGTATAGAGATAGGCCCCGTGCCGAGGATTAAGTCGATACAGAACTCAATCTCGCGCTCTGGTGGCAGACCAGGTAGCTCGTCAGGGAATACATCAGGAAACTCTCTCACAACAGGGACCTGGTCCAACGGAACCTCTGTGGAGCTAGTATCACAAACATAGGCTAAGAATCCCTGACACCCTTTTTGCAAGAGATGACCAGCGCGAAGGGAAGAAACCAAGCTGGGAAAGGTAGCGCTACGATCTCCCTGAATAACAAGAATCGGCTCACCAGGAAAGCTGAATCTGACTGCCTTCTCACAGCAATCCACGGATGCATACCAGGTGGCTAGCCAGTCCATACCAAGAAGAACGTAAAAGTCTAGCATATCGAGGAGAATCAAATCAACTGAAGAATCTCTCTCCCCGATACGAACGGAACATGATCGGCACACAAAACGGGCAACTAACGACTCGCCTACCGGAGTAATAATGACAAGCGGCTGATCTAACGGAGAAGACTCTCGGCCCAACCTCGGTGCAAAGTACGTGGATACATAGGAATGTGTGGAGCCTGGATCAAATAATACCCGTGCATCAAAAGAACATACTGGCAGAGTACCTGCAACGACGACATTGGACGCCTGTGCATCCTGAGGAGTCAACGCAAACACTCGGGCCTGTCCACCACTAATAGCTGGCTGTCCTCTGCCTCTACCTCGGCCTCTGCCTCTGCCTCTGTCGCCTTGTCCTCTAGGAACCAGACCGCCACGCCCACGACCTCTAGGAGCATCTGGCTGGCGTGGAGCATCATCAGGGGTAGGAAGTAGAGCTCTCTGAGAAGGTGGTAAGGTCACATGCGGGACTGTCGCCGCGCCCTGGCGCCCTATGGTACAGTCTCTGACACGATGGTACTGACTCCCGCACGGAAAACATCCTGGCGACGACTGCTGGGTCTGTGGATATGAACCAAATAACTGACATCGTCTCAATCCTCTGCCGCCACCATCTCCCGGAAATAATCTATCGCGGTGTCTACCCATCTGCCACTGAGCTGGCATATCAGTACGGATCCTCTTCGGCCCAGAAACGACCGGAGTCTCAGAAATGCGCTCCTCCAAAAGTAAGGCTGCGTCCATCGCGGCTGCCTATGTATCAAAGTGCTGGGTGCCGATAGCAAGAAATAGTTGTGTGTCAATCCCTCGCAAAAACCTCTTTATTCTCTTCTCTTCCGTGTCTACTAGGTACGGAGCATATCGAGACAACTGGGTAAACTGTATATCATACTCCGGCACTGTCATCCCAAGAGTCTTGCGCAAAGACTCAAAACTACGGGCTCGAGCATATCGAACACTCTCTGGAAGAAAACGGGCAAGAAATGTAGCTGTGAACTCATCCCAGGTCATAGGAGATAGACCTGCAGCTTGGCCACTCTCTACTGAATCATACCACGTCTGGGCAAGGCCCTCCAGACGAAAACTCGCGAACTCCACCCATCTATCATCAGAACACCTCAACGAACGGCAAATCCTTGCCATCCTATCAAGAAATGCCTGTGGGTCCTCTGTCGCATCCGTACCAGTAAAAGCTGGAGGTCTCAATCTCATAAACTCCTGTAGTGAAGCAGGGATAGTCGCAGTGGTAGCAGGAGTGACCATCTGTGCAGCAGGTACAATCGTGGTCTGTACGGTGGAAGGAACGTCCTCGGATCTCTGTGCCTGAGTGGACTCAACTAAAGATCCCATCATTTGTTGCAACTCCTGTATACCGGCCTCTAATCTGGCAATGCAGTCAGGAGAAGGCGGATCAATATGACCCTGAGGGGTAGGCGTATCATCCCACTCGATCCTCACCTCAGACGAGCCCGCTCGAAGCTCATCCCTAGCGGCAGACCGCTGAGCTCTCGTAGTCTTTGGCGACATCGAAGCTGGAATAAGAAACAGGAGCGATAAGAACATTGCAATTGAATCAAGGAATGCAAGGAATCAAGAAAGGAAATACAAGCAATTATTCTGTAAGGTCACTTAGGCGGAGTACCGTATCTTAAGTATGCCGCGGAACATATCCACGCTACGCCACTCTGCTTAAGTCACCTGCTCCATCTACCATGGGTCGTCCTACACTCAGAAAGGTAAAACCTACGCTTTGATACCAACTTTTTCATGACCCGAAGGTACGAAACGTGACTGTCACTTAAATTACGAGATGTCTAAAGGCGTAACGTAAACTAAGTCAACCAAAGCCCAGAAAATCTAAACCAAAACCTAAGAGAGTGAAGGAAACCTTTCATGAAAATGACTTAAAATCAATTAAGTTACATTAACTCTAAAAAAAACATCAAAAATTTCCGTAAATTTCTGCAGAGTCTCCTTTGTAAATACTATCCCCCAAAATGGGTATAACAAGATATATAAACCTGTAATAACAAAATGGCATCCCCAAGCGGGAGCTAGCTCTTCGCCCAAGGCGGATCACAACCACACGCAATATATATGTAATATCAAGAAAAAGAGCATAAAGAAATGCAAAATATAAGAAAACACAACGTCGGCTCAAGTGAGCTCGACCCAAAAGAAACCACATATGCACAAATCTCTCAGTTTCATCACTAAGTCGCATATACAAATAAAAAGTGGTAGATGGAGAATACTAGATACAAAGATAGTACAAAAAGAGATAAAAGTGTCATCGCAACCCACCTAAGAGCAATGTCGCGAGTCTGAGAAAAAGGAGCCAATGCTAAGAAAATCCCGCCGCTAGAAGGCTGACGGGTCTGACCTGCAAGACACTGTGGCACAACGGCGGTGACTTGCCAGCTCGTGAGTAGCGAGTAACATCTAGTAAGTCAATCGTAAGAATGCACGCAAATGCGTCACAACATGTATGTCTAGATGTGATGTAATGCCTCTAGTATGCATGCACATGTATGCAATATCAATACGAAATCTTTAAGTGTTTTAAAATGCTATAAGCTCTGCATTCTTAACTTATAGAAAAAGAATATCTGTGCAATAGCTAAGTACCATCATGAAATCATCTGAAAACCGTGTCAAACATTGACACTAAATATGGAAATATATATGTCTCAATGTCTCACTGTATCAATGTCTCAATACATCGGGCCACGTAAGTCCGGATCGGCCCATATCATCAAATCTCACGACAACGGTCGGTATCCCCCGGATATCCGCCGTGCTAGACATCACCGGTAGGTAGTCTTCCCCTGCCAGGCTCATCGTTTACAACTCGATCTTCTTGCCCCGGGGTACCATACCGGGCCCACAATGTACGCGAGACGGTTCATCCACTCCTCGAATCGGATCTCAAAATCCAACAGAAAACATGAAAACTCATGATGGACGACGCATACATCACGAGAAAACTGCAACCTTATTTTAAAATGATAATAATAAGCTTTTGTTAAATTCCTGCAGTTTTCCCCAAAATCCAGAAATCTCATCAATATTGAAATCCCCAAGAAAAATCGTAATACCCAACATGTTGTATATGATAAATGCTTATGGTATTAACGATATGCAATGTGATTTGTGGCTAGAAATCTATATAAGCATGATGCTAATGCGAGGTATATACATGTTATGCAATTCAATGTATCATGTATGATGTAAGCGGTGATACCAAACTAAGCAAGTTCTAAAGTGCTCGTGACATGTCAATTACCAAGGCGTGTGTGTTCACATGAATAGTGCACGTGCAACATGAGCCAATGGTAATGGTGTACGTGTCGTAAGAGGTGCTATCACACATGTGTATATGGATATCAATGCAATTCTAGCAGACGAATAGCTATAAAAGTATGCATATGAATGAGGGGGTTAGCTAACTAACAATGCCTATAGTTGCAAGTAATAAGTAATCCTAACTATGGGGCTCCTCGCGCCATCCAGACGATTTCCCCCGTAGATGAATAAATCTACTCACCTGAATGCCTCGCTAATCCAATCCAACCACCGCTTTACCTTTTGCGCGTCGCGTCCGATGTTTCCGCAACCGATCCTAAAAATTGCATAACACACAACATAAGATTTCACCTCATGAAACAACGGCAAGTCCACCATATGAAAAGATCAACGCTCATGAATTAATCACAAACGTGCACTCGGTTGCGCGGGAAAAACACACGAGAATCGCTAAAAACCTTAACTAAAATCGTCGTTTCGGGGCAACCGTCGGAAAATAAAACCCGACTAGAAAAAACTCCCGCAATTCGCACACACTAATAGTCGCATGAGATTCTAATTGTATCGCCCATATATCGCAATTAGATCACCTCCTAATTTTTTTAGAAAATCTAGTAAGCATTTACATAGCAATTTCGATGCAAATATCGCGATTTAACGATATAGCGATCGCTACAATCGCACAAAACAACCAATCTAACCAACTAGATGGCCATAATACTAACTTAAAACCCACTTATCCTACATCAAAACCTAATTAGAACATCTGCCCTTCTCTTGAAATTCACTAGCAAGCAAAGTTAACCAAATTTCACACTTTTAGATATCTAATTTAACATATTTAAGCTACCAATTTAACAACTAGATTAAAAATTATACCTCCCAAGTTGTGATCCCCTTGTACCTAGCCTATAAAGAGGTCTCATTTCACCTTGTCTTAAACCAATTTGGGCTTGAGAAGGGATAGCATAAGGGTTAGGTTTGAATTAGTGAAGGAAATGGTGGATTTTTGTGGATTTTTGATGATTTTTGAAGGAATTATGAAGCAAGAAGTTAGGGGAAAAATGGGGTTGTTTGCTGCAGCAAATTTCGACCAGCAAGAGGAAGGGAGATATGTGAGGGAATGGTGTGGAATTTTCTACACAAAAGTCCTTCACAAGATCAATAAATGACAATCACATCAAATTTTACAAAAAAAACCCCATTTAAATTCATTTTCAAACCATACAACAACTATACTTGAAATGTTTTGACAAAATTTTGTTACAGTAAAATTTTTGTTTATAATGGTTCCTAGTTATGAAATTTACCCAATTAAATTTGTATTTATCACCACTTTAATGTATTTTTAAAAGCTTAAAATAATATTAAAAAAATAATTAATTAAGGAATTTTTTTTAATTAACTAGAAAATTTTAAGTGACAATTTAGTGACCAAATTTTAGCAATATCTTATCTAAATTTTGTATAATTAGGCATATATTGAAAAATACTTATTTCGAATTTTTACGGAAAAGACTGTTAATTTTGCCGATTACCGAAAAACTGCCTAAACGATTTTCGAAGCGTTACATAACCAGTCGGGTAATTCAACAAGATTCCCGATAACCTGATCGAATGATCGTCAAAAACTTTAGTAGACGGCCGCACCCACGATACCGTCGATGAAATGCACTAAGGCGGAACACCGCGGCCGCGAGCATCCGAGCTGATGCTTTTAGCGACGGGGTTCTCCTACAGTCACTTGGTCGGGGCTATGGGGCATGGCTATCTAATAAAGTTACCCGGCAAGTATCCGTGTATGCTACGTAATTGCGACGAACATTTGATCCACATCAAAATTCCGTGGCTACCGATCAAATGAGACTAAATTTCTAGATTTATAAAATTCAAACTAGTTATCACATAACTAATTGTGTGGATTCCAAATATTGTATCACAATCACAGATAGCTAGACGATGGTAAACTTTTCGATCGAATAAACAAACACCCAAAATTTCCCAAAAAGCTCAACACTTGAGCGGAGTTTAAAAAGTACCCAGAAAATGCCACAGCACCTATGAACTATCCGTAGAAGGGCCGACCCATGCCTCACTCATGCCGCCACGGAACTGCCACAAACCCTAGGATATGACCCCGGTTCCGCGATCCAAAAAGTCGAGTTTGGGTATCGTTCTTCTATAGGGCCAACATAATTGCTTGCATGAATTTCTGAAAATTTTAAACTCGGAAAAATCCAACTCTTGGAAGATTTCCAGCACGGGAAAATATGGGTTATTAATATCCGTTCAAACTTTTTAAGGTCGTCTAAATAACCCGAATAGATGTTAGAATTACGATTACGAAACACTCCGAATTACCTTTGCAGAAAGTTAACATCACATGCAATTTTAGCAAAAACAAGCAACACCTGAAATACTAAAACCCAGAGACTGGAACACAGAAAATATTTGAAGCCCAAATTCCCCGAAGGAAATGGTGAGCTCGGTTTTTTAAGACTTGTAGCCGGCCAAAAATTGGTGGGAAGGGGTCAAATTTGTACTGTGTTCATGTTACATCACATATAACATTCTGCAGTTGCTTAAAAAAATTATAGAGGCCATTTAAAATTCGACAGAAACTAGGATTGTGTATCGGGTGTTTCGGAGTTGTTTCGGTTTCGTAATCTAACAAACATCGTCTAATTCTCTAGCTCGGCTTTGATACCACTGCAGGGTTACCTAGCGTGGCAGCAAGGTTTCGGGAGGCATTGTCCATGCCGTTTTCAATTTTTTGCCGTACTAAAGAACCCTAACCCTAGAATCGTAACTAGAGATTTAGATGAACTAGCAATGCAAACAACTTTACATCTAAGTGAATGAGTAATGTAACCTCTGTAGACCGGACTTCACTTCTAAAGCTCCGTGTAGTAGTCCCTTCGCTCCAAGTAGTGAACACCCGAACTCTAGTAAAGGTTCACATGAAGAAATGAACAAGCTTGCTCGAAATCTTCGAGGCCGAAGATGATCTACGTCGATGAGACTCAATCTCATGCTACCTCTTCACTAATGGTAGATTAGTGAAGCAAACACCCTAAACTAAATGGCTAATATAGTAGAGGATGATGAAGTAGGAATTGGGCTCACTTTAGATTAATTTTTCTCACAATATTTCATCACCTTTTCAAAAGCTAGAAAGCTTTTCCATGAGGAAGAAGAAGATGAAGTGAAAATGAGAATGAAAACTCATGAGGTGAGAATAGCAACCATGGGTGAGTTAGTGTCATACACTAACTCATGTAGAGAATAAACGATGGCTAACAATAATGGTTAGGTTAGTAAATATCTACTAGTAAAACAAAATTAGTGGAATTGATCAATGGTTCCACAAGATTTTACAAGCTTCAACCATGTGACTAATTACCAACTAATTTGATTTACTTTAAATAAATAAAACTTATCATTATTATAAGCATGGTGTGAGTCTCATACACCCATGAAGCATGTGGCATCAAGCATGACACAAATAAAATGTACATTAATATATATCACATATATACTATATGCACACAAGTGTGAAAAAGAAATGTTTAAGTGTGAGCTAATATTAGTTAATGTAATTCAATATATCAAATATATAATTATACATTAAATTATCAAATCAACACTTGATTTAATAATCCGGCTATATCACATACAACTGACTAATATCTTATGAATCAACACTTGATTCGATAACCCGGCTATATCACATTTAACTGACCGATATCACATATCGCGAGAATATAATACGGTATCACATACGCGTATTAATCTCTGTCCCGCACATATCATATATGTGCTCTTACTTCATTTCGCATGAACCAGGAAACCTCTGTGTAGGACTCTAAAGACTTGTCAATACGCCGGCAGTAGGTGATGATCATATCAAACAGCCACAAGCCGCAAGCGGCCGGCTAAACGTAACGGCCACCCGGGTATTAAGCGATAAAAAGATCAACAAGAAAGCCTTCTCATACTCCTGCAAATCCAATCAGTAACACTACCGTACAGTCCGGTCTCTTCGTCAGAGACGTAAGTGCATCTTCCAGGCCATTCATGGCGGTTTCTGCATATCTCATCCTGGGGGTTGTAAAACGTGAGACCCCAATAGCTGATAAGTCATGCCTATGCAAGGTCCATAACAGTTCGAGAAACTACTAATAACACTTACCAGTAGATCTCAGCAACCCTGGCCAGGAATTTCCTGTTATGGCCAATCGAGCATAGCGCAACATCAACTCCCAATACCGGGAGAGACGAATCCCCTCCTATCGCTCATTGCATCCATGTGACTCGGTATTGTACCCAAAAACCACATTTTTTAACAATCTCTTGAATGTGGTATGGTGGAAATCAAAGCACAGTGGAAATCACACAAGACTCTATGACGATCTCGGGTCGACAGACTAATCTGTACCAGTGTCACGAGAGAACTGCTATCTAACGATAGGTATAATACCATCTAGGAGTTCTCGGCGAGTCCGTCCAATGTACCTAGTCTCCACTGAGCACCCATATACCATCTCTGATGTAAAACACCAATGGATATGGGATCATCCATCGCCCACCATATGGGTCGAGAAGCGTATACTCTAGTCTACTCTGGAATATCGATGCCCCGTCTCGATACTCCCATGACTTGGAACATTTGAAGGATGTACTTACCGACTACCATTTCCCCCACTAGTATGATCTGCATCATAATCCTAGTAGTCAAGTACTCATCCTAAGGTCTTTATCAACATGTAATAGAGAGACTAAGTGTACATGTTAAGATAAAGTGCAACCAGATAGCTTACTATCATGTCGAGCAAGAAAGCCCTCCCTATATATGTCCAAGCATCCACTACAATATACATCACATGTACAGTAATGGCCTCTAGGGCATACATATAACAAATAAACATGCCGCGCTCATAGGGGTCCAGGTTTTCATTGCACAAGCTATCCATACGACCGGGAACGTCGGGTTTTATTTGCGGCTCAAATGAAACCCGGGGCTCCAAGATTATCTACCTTTCTGTATTGTTGACTGAGATTCTGTGATGTTGATTATATCATGCCTGGTACGAATGTAATATATATTTATATAAATATTAGTAGATGTTTTATATGTTTTGCACCCATGCTAGTCCAGCCCCCGCTCTGTCGTTAGTTAAGTAACCTAACGGGTGATGACGGGGCCCAGTGGCGAATGCGGATGGCATATATGTACATCATATTTTTGTTCTTTTCTGGTGTGATAAGGTTAAATGATGGGACCGCATTAATTTTGATTAATGCAAGAAAAGAAACCCAAAAAGATGATGTTGGAAAAAATTTCAAAAACTTATAATTTTATTCTTTCTCTTTGCATAGTGGTATTCGGTCTTGAATATCCTGCACCTCATTCCATGAGGCAAGAGCTGAGATCCCTTCGCGGAGAGTGACCTCTTGAGCAAAATCTTATACTATAGATTACTCAGTTTTCTTCAAAACCACTAGTTTTCAAAAGCGGAGACTAAACCACTCCTTTTCAAAGCTATCAGGTTCCTTCAATGATATCAAGTTCATTATGTTAACGAGTTTTTCTCCAAAAGCCCAGCCGTAGCCCTCCGTCATTTCGGATAAAAAACACATAGTATTCATGCGGTGTTTGTTGGCCAAAGTCAAGGAATCGTGAATGGTAGCTGTATGTTGCTTATCCGTAGCATAGATGGATGCATTAGTTTAGGACAGTCATACCATCTTGTTGGCCAAAGTCAAGAGTTTGTGCTGGTGGGTCTAAATCAATTAGGACAATCACGGGTAGAACTTGACTTGCGCGTAATGATTTGTTGGCCAAATTCAAGGTCATGAGCGCTTAGGGCAAAAACCACATCGGGAGTTTCAAACATACAGGAAACTTGCAGATTTAGCATACCTTCTGGAGTGTGGTGACTAGAGTGGATTCCATCTAGTGCATCACACAATGATAGTTGGATCCTGATCCCACAGATGAGTAGGATTACTCTCGGAAGATTATATCACTTAACAATCAATGCAATAAACCAAGTAGGTGCCTAGAACGGTGTTAGCGGGGCTACGCCTCCAGGGAAAAGATGTTATATAATTAAGGAACTTCACGAAAGCGTTGGAAAACCTCCCTCGAAGTACCAACACTAGCCTGGCTGAAAGTTTAAGCAAGTATTGTGACGTGCGATTAATCCTGACTAGTTCTTCTTTTAGGGATTGAAGAAGAATTCGAGAAAACAGTGGAAGCCATCCTGATTAGACAAATTAATAACCAATCTAATCTTGCAAGAGCGCACGCTAAGTGTTTCTTTTCTCTCTCTCCAGGTAGCAACAATTTCACGCCCTAATCAAGATAATAAAATGTATCGCTTGACCGATCCGAATTCTTATTTGGGGCTGGGAAACGCTAGTTTGGCTGTAACTTATGACGGCGGTCATGAGTATAAGCACAGGAAAGAGGATAGTCTGAATTCCTTGATGACCCCAACGAAGAAGAAGCATACTATTGAGTCTTCTTCAGGTGTTTTTGTTTTTAAGAACTATTTTTCGGTCAGTCCTACCTCCTGGGTACTAGATACCGGATCAGGATCTCATATCTGTAATTTATTGCAGGTACTGAGAAAAAGTAGGATAGTTGGACCTGGTTATATGTCCCTCAGAGTAGGGAACGAAGCACAAGTTGATGCTGCTACCGTCGGTGAATATCACCTAGCATTGCCAAGTGGTAATACTATGATTTTGAACAATTGCTACTATGTACCTTCCATAGTTTGCAAAATCATATATGTTTCTTTACTTGATAAAGATGGATATAATTTTGTTCTTGATAGAAATAACATGAACAATTACCTTGATAAGGTATTGGTTGTGTAACATTTCAGAAAAAAATAAAATATTAATTTTGGGAATTTATATAATTAAATAATAAATATTATGAATATTTTAATTATGCGGTATAATTATATACCGATAAATTGGGAAATATTTGGAAATTTATATAAATTGTTGATTTTGAAAGAATGTTATATGATTTAGACATTTTATAAATTTTATAAAATTATGTATATACAAGTTTATTCTAAACTTGATTAATAATCACTAATTATGCATTAAGCGTGATTATGCACATGACATGCACCATGTCTTATTGCTAACACTTGTTACATTTCTTTTTCTTGTTTGAAAACCAGGCACCATTTCTTTTCTTATTTGGTTTTATTTGTTTTGGTTGGAAAATAGAAAAGAAAAGAAAAAGGGAATAAAGAAATGGGTATAGGGAAGAGAGAGAAGAGAGAGAGAGAGAGAGAGAGATGAGGGGTTCTTTGACTTGGGTCGTTCTTCATCCTCTTCAATTTTCCCCTCCTCCTTCCTCTCATGGCTGCCCTCTCCCTCTACCTCCTTCACCTCCTTACTACACCTCCATTTCCACATCAAAACACTTCTTTTCCTTCATTAAAAATGTGCACAAGCTCACTACAAGCATGGGGAACCAAAAAAGTTTGGATTTTGAGCACTTTGGGCAACTCAAGAAAATTCTTGAGTTGCCAAATGAGGTAATTCTTTCACCATTAGTATAGAATTTCATTCACTTTAGCATCCATACATGTTTAGACGTGTTTTAGTGAGGTTTAGTGAACTTAGAAAATTCCTAAGAGAGGTTTGAGGAATTCTTGAGATTGGATTGTGTATTGAGGTTAAATTAGTGACTACAACCCCTGTGGTGATCGTATCTTGGACTAAAACCAGAGGCTAGACCCCAAGACATGAACTTAGAAACCCCGACATCGGAAGATTGTGGGAATTGTGGTGATATTTGGAGTTCTGCTATGACCCGGGGCACCTGAAAAATATTTAGCGAAGACTGAGAGATGTGCAGGCAACCTAGAAGCTAACCCAAAAACCCGAGACCCCAATACCACTTACATGCCACAGATTTAATCACTTGGGCCGCAAATTACGGCCTGGGTACTCCCATTTTGGTTCGTGCTTGATCCAGGGCTTTATCATCAGTAAATTAGACCCCCCACATATGCAAAATTGGCTAATTTCACCTAGGGTAAAATCTGGAGGTGTTTTCTTGAGTTGATACCTTGTTTTTTGCGACATCGTTTTAACTTTGGTTTTAGTATTTGGGTTTTAACTCGATGGTTTGACGTTTGTACATCGACATCGAGGATTTGTTTGGCATTTCTTGCATGCGAAGTTCGTAGGTTATAACCTATGTACCCTTCGTATGTCGTACCGTATTTCTCGTATTTGATTCTCGTTTACGATATGATATTCAATGAATTGTAGGTACCTCCGTGTGGACTTCGGATGACGAGGAAGATAATGGCGACAACGAATTCGACAAGAAAGGATCAAGATGAGTAGATATATATCTACGGGGGAAGTCGGGTTGATGGCGTATAGCACCCCTGCAGTTTCGTAGTATAGTATACGAATACGTATATATATATATATATATATATATATATATATATATATATAAACATGTGTATTGTGAGACTCATGATTATCAAGATAGGTTTTAGGTGTTCATGGGAAAGTTTTAGTGTAATTAGAAGTAACTTAGTTTAGCTTCTTAGTCGCGAAACCCTAGAGTAAAGATTTGCACACACGCACACACACACACGCATACATTTGATTTACTTGTGTGTATATGGGGATATATATATATACATATATGTATGTGAGTATGTATGTATATATATATATATATATATATATGTATACATATACCTGGATGATGAGGATAGTATATGGCACTTGGAGATGAGTCGATGTGATTGGGCATGATGCCACGAGATCGGTGATGTGACTTGGTTCGTATTATGAGATACGACATGATTTTATAGCGGATCTTTAGGCGATGTGTTTTCATACACATGCATATATATATCTATATATATATATATAGATAGATATGTTGATGGTATCGGAATATACTAGACTTTAGATCGGTACCCCTAATTCAGGATATGATTATAAGGATACCAGAGGAATAATGAGATAAATGTGATATTCGACCCGTACCCAGATTTGGCATGCCGTACGATGGATTTACCGTACGAGATATAATTATGATGATAGATCCGCACTCTTGACTCGAGTATGTAATATTATATATTATATCGTACGTGACACTATTGAGGCGGGATCACCGACTACTAGATATTTATATATCGACTCAGACTTAGGTGGTTTTCCTTACCCTTCGAGTAGTCTGTTAGTTTAGTCCTGTAGTTTACTTAGTATATGTTAGACTGGGCTCGAGTCATACTTATTTCCAAAACTAACGAATCTTGAGTATTTCAAAGAAAGGCCAAGGGATACTACGGATATTTCAAAGGACGTTCCTTTTCTTAAAAACACCGTAGCCCCTATTTTCTAAACACATGATTCATGTTATTTCAAATGTCAAAACTGTATCACTCATATATATAAATGTATATTCTTATATGTTGCGTTATTATTCATGTTCCATATATTCTTGTTGTTCGCATCGCATTGCATTGCATGCTTATTTGTGTTTTCATTAGTTATTATAAAATCATGCTGTCAGGACACCAGAACCATTACCGATGATGTGTATGCTCCACGTACACCTGCTTGCCGGCTCACACATATCATCATCGGTAATTTTCATGTCACGTATATATTAGAAAACACTACTTCATTAGTATAAATTGTTAGCTGATAGTTTCGACATAGTACTAGTGCGCTTGCTTTTATATGATAGCTTAGACATTGCATTTATTACTGTGATATCTCATGCATGTGTATTTTTATTTGTCATGCAATATTATGGTATTCAATGTTTATTGACTTTTGATTATGGGATTCGGATTTCTCATGAGATTTATGGATTTGGAGAGACCGCAAGGATTTTATAAACCCACTATCAATTTCAAAAAATAAAAAATTGCGGTTTCCTCATGTTATGATGTGAGATATGTCCACCATGAGTTTTCTCGGCTCTTGAGCGATATCATACACCTGATTCGAGGAGGAGGAGGAACCATCTATGGGTGAATGGTAGACCCAGTGCGGTACATAGGGGCAAGATGGTCACAGATGATGGCGTTGAGCCTGGTAGGGGAGCACTACCGACCGGTGATTGTGACGCGGCAGATATCCGGAGGATACCGACGTAGTCTTGAGATTTGATGATATAGGCCAGTCCGGATTGTCGGAGCCTGAGGTATTGAGATTTGATGATACGGGCCAGTCCGGATTGCCGGAGCCAGAGATATTGAGATAGCGAGATATATATTTTGTGTCGATGCTAGACACTGATTCTCTGCTGATTTCATTGATGATACTTCGATTTTATACAGAAATCTCATTGAGATAAGAAAACAGTTTTCTCATTTAGATGTATTCTGTCTTCATGCATTCATACATCATATATATGATTTGTTGCTACCTGAAGCACTGACACGAGCACTTGGTATTACATTTATGTATAGCTGCTTACCCTGGCTATTAGGTGATGTTTCAGGTAATATTTTATATGGATATTATGGTATGACCTAGGATAGAGTCATACATGCGATTTCTGCTCGGTGATATTTTCTACTCACGAGTTAGCAACTCACCCCAGTTGTGCAACAATTTCTTGCAGGTTTTGTCGTATAGGTTTTCTTGGCGGCTTTGCTGGCACACCGCTTCTTTCCGGGTGATTGCTTTGGTAGGTGGGTTCACTCGTATCGTGACCACCATTGTACATTTATTTATTTCAGTTGTGTCTAGTAACTCAATCAACCAGACTTGTATTTATTTATAGACATAGAAGACCAGTGTATATTCTTTCGACCTTAGAGTCACGCTTGTATTATTATGGTATTCTTGATGATATTGGTTTTCCTTTTGAGTTTTGATTCTCGCCCTTCGGCGTTGTATATTATATTGCTTGCGTGGTTGTGACCGCCAATTGGCGAAGAGCTAGCTCTCGTTTGGGGATGTCTTTTATCATTTATGTATATTATTCATGTTGTGCCCGTTTGGGGTCAGTATTTACAAAGGAAACTCTGCCGAAATTTTCGGAAAAGACTTGATGTTTTAAAAATACTACGACTTTCAAAGTGATTTATACGCAAACTTTTAAACAAGTTTCCCTTCACTTTCTACTTTTAAATGGTTTAGATTTCTGGGATTTTGGCTTACTTGAATTAGATGGGGTCCTATAGACTTCTTATAATTCAAGTGCCAGTCACGTGCCATTTCGGGTCGTGACAGGTTGCAAAAGGTACACATTGTAATTATATTTATGTTCTAAATCAAAACACAGTTTTTAATGTACAAAACACACGCAAGAGGAAGAGTTCAGATACGAACGAATCCTACTTGTGGCATTGTAGACTTGGTCATTTCGGAGAAAAGAGAATGAGTAAATTGCATAAGGATGGATATTTGAATACGTTCGAATTTTCATCTTATGAAACTTGTCAGTCCTGTCTCAAAGGAAAAATGACCAAATCTCCATTCACAGGGCACGGAGAAAGAGCAGGAAGCTCTTGGGACTCATATACAGTAATGTATGTGGTCCAATGTCTATACATGCATGGGGTGGATTCTCGTAGTTCATCACATTCACTGATGATCTCTCTCGATTTGGATATGTGTATCTTATGAAACACAAATCTGAAGCTTTTGAGAAATTCAAAGAAGAACGAAGTAGAGAACCAGATTGTTAAAAGTATCAAGATCCTCCGATCTGATAGAGGAGGAGAGTACTTGAGTACGGAATTTCGGGACTTTCTAAAAGAGAATGGTATTCTCTCTCAGCTTACTCCTCCGTATACACCACAGCACAACGGTGTATTGGAGCAAAGGAACCGTACCCTATTGGACATGGTTCGCTCCATGATGAGTAATGCCGAGTTGCCTCTTTCTTTCTGGGGGTTTGCTCTTGAATCAGTTGCATTCATATTGAATAGAGCACCGTCCAAGTCAGTGTCTACCACCCCATATGAAATATGGTGTGGGAAGAGACCGTGTCCTAATTACATTAAGATATGGGGGTGTCCTACTTTTGTTAAAAAGAAGAATCCAGATAAACTCGAGGCAAGGTCTGTATTGTGCAAGTTTGTGGGATACCCTAAGTATTCTAAAAGGTATTTGTTCTACCATACCGAGGATCATAAGGTGTTTGTATCTCGCCACGCTACCTTTTTGGAAAGGGAATTTCTTGCAAAAGAAATTAGTGGGAGTACGGTAGAGCTGGAAGAAATTCAGGAACCACAGACTATAACAGAGGATTTGGAAGAATCCCTAGATTCGGTAATACCTGATGAACCTCAGCCACTCTGCAGATCTAGTAGGATTTCTCATCCGCCCAAGAGATACTATGGTTTTCTCATTGACGTGGATTGAGAGGATTGCATGTTGGAAGAAGATGATCCTACTAGTTTCTGGCAGGCCATTATCAGTAGGGACTCTGATAAGTAGATGGATGCTATGAAATGCAAAATGTAGTCCATGTACGCCATTATAGAGTGGACCCCGGAAGTTGCTCCACCTAGGTTAAAACCTGTTGGATGCAAATGGATCTACAAGAAGAAGATTGGTGTAGATGGTGTAGGGTTACGGAAGCGCCCCGGCCATCAATCCATGGCCAAATGCGGAACAAAAACTTTAAAAATTCGGCGCTAACGAAACCCTAATCGACGGATCGTACCATTAACCCTATACTAGAACTATATGGCAAGATGATCTACTTCGAGGAAACACGAACTCAAGCTATCTCTTCACTAATATGAAATTAGTGAAGCCAACACACTAAACTATATGGCAAGTATAGAAGAGGATGATGAAGTAGGAAGTGGGCTCTCTTTAGTTTTCTTTTTCTCACTATGTTTCATCACATGGAAAAAAGCTAGCAAGCTTTTGTGAGGAAGAAGAAGATGAACAAGTGATGAATGAATTAGATGAGGTTAGAAATGCAACCAAGGGTTAGTTTATGTCATGGCTAACCCATATAGAGAATAAACCATGAGCAAGGGTTAAAGGTTAGGTTAATAAATATCTTAAGAGAAAACAAAAGAGTTGGACTTAGTCAAAGTTCTACAAGGTTCATCCAAGCTCTTAACCATGAGTAATTATCCAACAATTTTGAATTTCCTTAATAATAAATATAAAACCCTAACATTAACCAAGCATGGTGTGGGTCTCATACATACTTGTTGCATGTGTAACCTAGCATGTCACAATGTTATATATCACATATCTAATTTGTTAACAAAAGAAAATAATACAATTAACATATATCACATATATATCAATGTATCATCAAGTGAGAAAAAGTAATGCTTAAGTGAGCTAATATTAGTTAATGTGATTTAATATATCAAATATATATAATTCTACATTAAATTATTAAATCAATACTTGATTTAATAATCAGGTTATATCACATATAACCGACTAATATCTAATGCAACAACTTATCGAATCAACACTTGATCAGATAAACCGGGTATATCACATATGACCGACCAATGTCACAAGTCACGAGAATAGAATGCGGTATCACATACGCGTAACAATCTCGGTCCCGCACATATCACATATGTGCTCCTACTCCGTTTCGCCTGAGCCAGGAAACCTCTGTGTAGGACTCTAAAGACTCGTCAATACGCCGGTAGTAGGTGATGATCATATCAAACACCCACAAGCCGCAAGCGGCCAGCTAAACGTAACGGCCACCCGGGTATTGAGCGATCATAAGATCAACAAGCAAGCCTGTACATACTCATGCGAATCCAATCAGAAAAACTACCGTACAGTCCGGTCTCTTCGTCTGATATATTGCATATGCAGTCTAGGGGTGGTAAACGTCAGACCCCAGTAACCGATAAGTCGTGTCGATGTGAGGCTCATAACGGGTCGAGAAACTACTGATAACACTTACCAGTAGATCTCCATATCATCCCTGGCCAGGGACTTCCAGTTATAGCCAATCGAGCACAGCGCAACATCAACCCCCAATACTGGGAGAGACGAAACCCCTACTATCTCTCATTGCCTCCATATGATTCGGGACTGTACCCAAAAGCCACCATTTTGCACGTTCTCATGAATGTGGTAAGGTGGAAATCAAAGCACAGTAGGAATTACACAAGACTCTGTGACGATCTCGGGTCTACAGACTAACCTGTACCAGTGTCATCAGAGAACTGCTATCTGACGATAGGTATAATACCATCTAGGAGTTCTCGGAAAGTCCGTTCAGTGTACCCAGTCTCCACTGAGCACCCGTACACCATCTTTGATGTCAAACACCAATGGATGTGGGATCATCCATCGCCCATCATATGGGTCAAGATGCGTATACGCTAGTCTACTCTGGAGTATTGATGCCATGTCTCGATACACCCTCGACTACGAATAATTATAGGATGTACTCGTGGACTACCCTGGCCCTACTAGTATGATCTCCATCATAGTCCTAGTAGTCAAGTACATATCCTAAGGGCTTTATCAACATGTGAGAGCAAGACAGTAACACAATACAAGTCAACATGTTAAGACAAAGAGCAACCAGATAGCATACTATCATTTCGAGCAAGAAAGTTCTCTCTATATATATCCAAGCATCCACTATAATATACATCATGTGTACGATAATGGCCTCTAGGGCATATACATATATTACAATCTCCTACTTGCACTAAGGTCAACTGTTGTTGTCACGTCCCGAAAGAGCACGTGACTGGCACTTGAACCATATGAAGCCTATAGGACTCCATCTGATCCAAGTAAGCCGAAAGCCCAGAAATCTAAAACCATTTTGAAGAATAAATAAAGAAAACTGGTTTAAAGAAGTGAAGAAATACAGGTTTCAAATCAAGGTTTTTTTTTAAATAACTAAGCCGAAGGTATGTATTGAAAGCAATAAGTCTTTTCTAAAAATTTCGGCAGAGTTTCTCTTGTAAAACTGGCCCCGAATGGGGTACAACATGAATAACAATATATAAAATGATAAAGGCATCCCCAAGCGGGAGCTAGCTCTTCGTCAATCGACGGTCACAACCACGCAATGATATGATAATATACAACGCCAAGTGGCGAGGATCAAAACCAAAAGAAAACTCAAAAGTAGCAAGAAAACCGCAATACTACTAAGCGCGACTCTAAGGTCGAATAATACAACACTATCTCTGAGTCTGAAAGAATATACAAGTTTTTTTTTTTTGGTTGATGGACAATTTCTAGATACAATGAAATAAATAAATACAAAGGTGATTCCTGATACGAAAGAATCCACCTACCAAAGCAAATCACCCGCAAGAAGGAAATGTGCCAGAAATGCCGCAATAGAACCTGTACGGCAAAACCTGCAAGAACTGTGGCACAACGGGGGTGAGTTGCCAACTCGTGAATAGAAACATCTACAAGGATAAATCGAATGCAAGACATAATCCTAAGTCAACGATCAATAATATAATCCACAAGAGTACATCTGAGTGTAATAAGGTGGCAAGGTAACATCTAATCATGTATATAGTGCCAGGTACTCAGGTAATAACATGTCATCAGTATAAGGTATGTCTGCATGAAGTATCAATGAAGAAATATCAATAATATCAATACACATATATTAGCGTCCCATACCACTAATATTGGTGTAAGATAAGTGTAAATCCAGTCTGTATATGAACCATGTCTGTATATATGTGGAACTCGTCCACCCGTCACCCAATGACAATAAGCATCATGTATGCAATGCGAGGATATAAACAAAATCATGGAAAAACATCATGAAACCCGTGCCTAGCATCGACACGTAAATCCTCCTGTATCGGGCATCCGTCATTCCGGAGCATACCCTATCTCAATCCATCGGGCATCCGTCATTCCGGAGCATACCCTATCTCAATCCATCGGGCATCCGTCATTCCGGACCATACCCTATCTCAATCCATCGGGCATCCGTCATTCCGGAGCATACCCTATCTCAATCCATCGGGCATCCGTCATTCCGGAGCATACCCTATCTCAATCCATCGGGCATCCGTCATTCCGGAGCATACCCTATCTCAATCCATCCTCTAGCACCGAGAAAACACGGGGCGACGCCCCAAATATCATATCAAGGGAACCGGGTTTTCATAAAGTGCCTCTTTTCTTAAATAACCCCACGGTCTTCAAAAACCAGAAATCACATGAAAATCCAACATCAGGAAGTAAATACAATGCGACGTACTATGCAATCAATCCATGATATATGCAACATGTAAAGAGAGTAATCATATCGGAAATCATGCAACATGGAATAGGAATGCGCATATGTCGAATGAAGCATCATATCACAAATGCAATAGTACTACGGTGTAGTGACATGGCAATTATCGATGATGAAGTGTGTGAGCCGACAAATAGTGTACGTGAAACATACGCATCATCGATAATGGTGCTGGTGTCCTAACAGCATGATAATAACATGGTAATGAACATATGCCAGCAATGCGAATAGCATGAATATGCGGAAATCTAGTAATCAGCAGCACAGTGAAGTATCTACTATGCAAACTACATCTAAGTATCCTGTCAAATCAGGAGGGGTAGGTGTGGAAACCACCTAAAACTGAGTCTAAGTATATATGTAGATATATAGTCGGTGATCCCACCTCAATGTCATATCGTAAGATATCCTCTAGCTATGAGTGCGGATCTATCATCAATATCAGCTCGTACGGTAAACCGTCGTACGGCATTCCCAAAAGCTGGGTACAGGTCAACATCTCACTGTCTCATCACATAACAAATATCACCATCATCAGATCATATAGTCTGGGTGTACTACTCTATATCTAGTACAAACGGTAACATCGGTAAAGTATGCATGCGGGGGTAAACACCATCCCAAGCCCGCAAGAATCACAAGTCATATCCCACATATGAATCGTATCAAATCTCCGATCCCAGGGCACCAAGCCCACAATATCGACTCATCTCCAAAGTCGTCACATATCATCAATCACAGTGTAAGTACATGTGAAAAGCAAGGGTATGTGTATAGGGTAATTCTATCCTAGGGTTCGCGACTATGAACTACACTAGTCACTTCTAACCCTACATATCCAACATACACCTAATATCACAATACCATATAATAAGCTATCTACGGACTGCGGGGGTGCTATACGCCATCCACCCGACTTCCCCCTGTAGATATAATCTACTCACCTTGCATCATCATTTGCGGACATCACCATGCATTTGCTTGACGTCCGAAGTCTTCATGGGTACCTACACATCAAAATATCGTATATGCGCATTAAAACCAAATCCAATCTAAAACGGCGCATAAACTCCAAAACGATACGATAAGGGGGCCTATAGGTGAGAACCTATGGCACGCCTTCGAAACCATCCATAGTCCTCTATATCGTCGTATAAACGACAATAGTCGAGGCAAAACACATTCCACCATTTCAGAATCCAAAAATACGGAATACGGAAACACGAATCCAAAACGACAACATAGGATATATGTCCCAGATTTCACCCTAGGAAGAATCTATCAAAAATAGAAGTACCCAGGGCCAAGAATTGATGAAATGGGGCCAGGCATGCAAAACGAGGAGATTCCTCTCTGGTCTGGCCGCAAATTGCGGCCAGAAAGGAGGTTTTGGCGGCCGGGAAAAAGAATCAGGGGCTAGGGTTTTGGGTGTTGCCTCTATGTTGCCTGCACATCTCACTATAAATCCAATTTTATTTATGGGATCTCGGGGTGATAGCAGATTCAACAACACAGTGACAGATTTCCTATTTTCCCCGATATCGGTTTCTAAAATCCGTATTCTGGTTCTAGCATCAGGTTTGGGGTTCCAATTCAAACACTAGGGTGTTGGTAAGATCAATACTGAGCCCAATTTCATAATGCAACACCAATTCACTCAAACCCTAACTAGGTTTTCCTCAATTCCATAATATCACACAATATCGATAAAATCTTGACATGGGGTTATAGGAAAGGCTATAATTAAGCAAATGGTTCAGAAATTACCTTCATTAGCAACTCAAGAAAATTCTTGAGTTGCCCTCTAGTGACCAAATCCATGCTTCTTTAGCTCCATGTGTAGATCTAGGGATTTTGGACATTTTTAGTGAAAGGAGTTTGGGGTTTTGGGGTGATCTTAGAGATGATTCATGGCTTGAGGAGGGGAGGGAAATGGAGAAGGGGGCAGCAGCAGCAAGGGAGAGGAAGAGGGAGAGAAATGAGAATGAAGAGAATGGCTAAGGGTATAGGGTCAAAGTCCACCTCTCTCTCTCACCTACCCTCATCATTGCATTTTCTTTTCTTTTTCTTTTCTTTTAAAACCCAACCCTTCTCACATCACTAGTAAACCCAAATGAAAACCATGTCAAGAAAAATACACAAGTGTAGAAAAAGTGATATGTGCAAGTTTTGCACAAAATTGCCAAAAAACCCAATTAGCGATTTTAATCGCGATTAGCACTAAATTAGTGTCAAACTAATCACAAAAACTTAAAAATGTCATAATTCACTAATTTACCCTATTTTAGAATTTTCCATAATTTTTCATAATTTTTCTAACATTTTTCCTATTTATTTGCATTTAATATTAAAATAATCAATAAAATAATATTAAATTATAAAAATTCCCAAAATTAATATTTTATATTTTTGAAGATGTTACAATCTACCCCCCTTAAAGAAATTCGGTCCCCGAATTTAAATTTAAACCCCCACTACTAAAACAATCTCAGTAATAATCCATTTTGTCGAGGCTCCAAAAGCATCAACACATAAGAATATCATAAAAGTATACTGCTCTACTAGAAATCAATCCCCAAAATGCATATATAAGAATATCCTATGCGTCTGGTGCGCAAGGAATCAAAATCCATATATGTGTCAAACAGGTGTACAAATAACATCTAGGTGCAACGGGTGTGCACGAAACATCTGTCGTAGGCAACGTGTGTGCCTGACAGAAAAGTCAGGTGCATGTGACATGCACGAAAAATCCCGATTTAGTGCATCTGGCGTGCACCAAAATCGTAAATCAAAACACTAAAGGTGCATGAAAACTATGCTGGAAGTGTAACTCAAATCACTGAATACGATAGGCATGAAATCTCAATCAATATCTCAAATGTAATAACTCAGCGCAAAATATATAAATATCCAGTGGGTGCATGAAACCATATCATGAAACTCAGTCATCAAAACTAAATCATGCAAACAGAACGCCCAAAATACCGAAATCCAAAATGACGGATACGTGATAATCGAATCACAAAATCACAAATCCTAAATACCGTCTTCGGTAGTTCCTCCTTCAAGGTCGAGAAGGAGTCGGCGCAATCCACTGCTAGCAGCGCAAGATATCTAACTGCCTTATGTTCACGGTCTGGCGTCCTCTGACTCTCTGGGTCCTTACCTTCTCTGCGGATTACCTATCACGCGGTCAATCGGCTCATCGGCCCTGTCAGGTGTGCTAACGGGGACGATTCCGTTCTGGCACTTCTCGGTCAAACCTCACGGCCACTCGTAAGGAAGCATATCACTGGCGTCGGCCTCTGGCTCTCTGAATGCACGTCACACATTTGATCCTGGGTGCAACATCATTGCAGCAACGCCCTAGAAGGAATCCTGCTCAAGGTCTCTTCCAATCATGCCTATGCCGATCTGTGCGGAGGCTGGCTCTCCTGCACAACCTCTTCTCGCTCAAAAGATACCCGTGTCCTCAGCACAATATCTTCTCAGAAACTGGTCGCATCCCAACGTCTCTGTAAGCAAATCAGGTCTCTAATCTCGACGGAAAGCAATGACAGCTCGTCAGTGCCTCACACGAACCTCTTGTTCCAACTGTCTCTATCGTCGTCCACTATGACGTCACGCCAAGCTACTATGCACTGCTCTGTCTCGGCCACGGTCAATCTGAAGTCTCTCACACGGACTCGAATCACGTATTCTGTAGCTTCATCACTCTGTAGCAGATGTCAGGCCGAACTGGTCCTCGGGAACACGTCTCAACCATCGGAGGAATACTCATCACTCATCCATCCTTGATCAATTCGCAACGCATCTGGTTAAGTTCCTCTATCCGAACTTGGTCAACTACCTCGTCGACAATGCTGGACTCTGCCCTGCTGGGTGTGCACAAAATGACCACTCTGGGTCTAAGTCTTCTCGTATCGTACTCCAGAAAGGTCCTGCCGAGGTTCGTTTCTCAACTCTCAATCCTGCCGAAATGCCCGGAAGTCATCATCCAATGCTGAAACTCAAGCTCATTCCGGAACGGCTGCATACTTATCACGCTTCTTTCTGGAAGATATATCCATAAACCACGCCTCTGGGTGCGTATCACATCTCTAATGTCAGCGGAGTGGGACGTCATCTCGTCGAAACCTCGTACGAACTCTTTTCTTCACTCTGCTCAAATGTCGACTGATTCGGACTCGTCTCATCGTGGCTACACGAACTGCGCTCCGACGGCTACGCTCGTATCTGGGGTCTCCCAAGCAGTATCCCATAACGATATCCGAAAGATGTCGAACCATCCGATCGACTCGTCAGATCCTCATAATCCCCCAAGAGCTCACATCTCGGGTATAGTTTAATAGTATCGAGTACATGCCACAGCGTCGGTGGTCCAGCCGTAGAAGGGCAAACCCAAGCCTCACTAATGGCGCCGCGGAACCGCCGTAAACCCTAAGGTTCAAAGGCTGTCACACGGTCATTAAGTCGAGTTAGGGTTTCATTCTTCTAGAGGGTCCATAGAATCACCTGCATGTCTTTCCGTATACTTAAACTTGGAAAATGGCTCCTGACATTCGATCGTCTCAATCGACTCTCAACGAACCTGCGTGAAGTCGTCTCTATCTGAAATCAATCCGCCTGATGACCCGCATCGGGGTAAGCAAACTCACCACACGTCCTAGTCATTCATCCTCGGTGACTAGCGACTCGCTATCATCTCTCTAAGTACATGCTCATGCTGCAGTAGCTCCAATCATCTGGGCGATATCTCATCATTTGCAGCAGCAACTGGCTCATACGCCTGTACGCCGAACAACGCCTCAATCCTCCAGGAAAGGCAACACAATGGCGGTCGTCTCTGAATCAGCCTGCTCTAGATCTGAGTAAGACTCTCCACACTGGAAATCTTCAACGCATCTGGGCCCGCTCTGGCGCAAAATCGGACGAATCACCTTCGTCTCTCAAATCGGGTAGACTAGCTATCACCTGCCGCATCTATGCCCGAAAGCTCCGGCAATCTCAGCTCGTAAGCTCCGAAAGCGACATCCTGTCAATCTCAGCAACAGCTGGTCCATCTGTCTGCTCGGTAGCCGACATCACAATCCCTGAGGTATACTGTACATCAACAGTCCTCTCTCAACTGGCAGCTCTAACAAAGGCACGATCATCCGGTGCAAACCAAGCACTCGCCTCCACTAGAGGTCACAAACACCAAAACTAACTCGAGACGTTCCCATGTCACCAGAAAACACAAAGGTCGGCCCTCGTACCAAACGAGCTCACACCGGCCGTAACCCTAGCAGCAGCCCAAACTGCGCTCAAACATGGTGACAGGAATCTCAATCGAGTATCAAAGAGTACACCAGTGGCAAGAAGGGAAACAACAGATCCAAAGTGGATACATGATCATAGGAAGGAACATCAATGGAGGTATGATCATGAAACTAATAGAATCGGGGATCTCAAATGGATGTATAATCCAGGATATGAAAGAATCACTGATCTCAAAACAAATGTCCATCCTAAGGTTCCTTAAGCGGAGTGGCGTGTCGTAAGTATGCCGCGGAACATACCAACGGTACGTCACTCTACTTTAGTCACCTAATCCATCAACCAAGGGTCATCCTAAAACGACGAGAGTTCGGGTTTACACCCCCTCAACCAAGTCTATGTTCCGTAAGGTCAAGCCAAAGTTCCGTATGTAAACAACTCCTTAGGCTCCACATAGTCAAACTTAAACTTGAACCAAGGTCAACCTAGCACTCTGATACCAACTTTGTCACGTCCCGAAAGAGCACGTGACTGGCACTTGAACCATATGAAGCCTATAGGACTCCATCTGATCCAAGTAAGCCGAAAGCCCAGAAATCTAAAACCATTTTGAAGAATAAATAAAGAAAACTGGTTTAAAGAAGTGAAGAAATACAGGTTTCAAATCAAGGTTTTTTTTTAAATAACTAAGCCGAAGGTATGTATTGAAAGCAATAAGTCTTTTCTAAAAATTTCGGCAGAGTTTCTCTTGTAAAACTGGCCCCGAATGGGGTACAACATGAATAACAATATATAAAATGATAAAGGCATCCCCAAGCGGGAGCTAGCTCTTCGTCAATCGACGGTCACAACCACGCAATGATATGATAATATACAACGCCAAGTGGCGAGGATCAAAACCAAAAGAAAACTCAAAAGTAGCAAGAAAACCGCAATACTACTAAGCGCGACTCTAAGGTCGAATAATACAACACTATCTCTGAGTCTGAAAGAATATACAAGTTTTTTTTTTTTGGTTGATGGACAATTTCTAGATACAATGAAATAAATAAATACAAAGGTGATTCCTGATACGAAAGAATCCACCTACCAAAGCAAATCACCCGCAAGAAGGAAATGTGCCAGAAATGCCGCAATAGAACCTGTACGGCAAAACCTGCAAGAACTGTGGCACAACGGGGGTGAGTTGCCAACTCGTGAATAGAAACATCTACAAGGATAAATCGAATGCAAGACATAATCCTAAGTCAACGATCAATAATATAATCCACAAGAGTACATCTGAGTGTAATAAGGTGGCAAGGTAACATCTAATCATGTATAAAGTGCCAGGTACTCAGGTAATAACATGTCATCAGTATAAGGTATGTCTGCATGAAGTATCAATGAAGAAATATCAATAATATCAATACACATATATTAGCGTCCCATACCACTAATATTGGTGTAAGATAAGTGTAAATCCAGTCTGTATATGAACCATGTCTGTATATATGTGGAACCCGTCCACCCGTCACCCAATGACAATAAGCATCATGTATGCAATGCGAGGATATAAACAAAATCATGGAAAAACATCATGAAACCCGTGCCTAGCATCGACACGTAAATCCTCCTGTATCGGGCATCCGTCATTCCGGAGCATACCCTATCTCAATCCATCGGGCATCCGTCATTCCGGAGCATACCCTATCTCAATCCATCGGGCATCCGTCATTCCGGAGCATACCCTATCTCAATCCATCGGGCATCCGTCATTCCGGAGCATACCCTATCTCAATCCAACGGGCATCCGTCATTCCGGACCATACCCTATCTCAATCCATCGGGCATCCGTCATTCCGGAGCATACCCTATCTCAATCCATCGGGCATCCGTCATTCCGGAGCATACCCTATCTCAATCCATCGGGCATCCGTCATTCCGGAGCATACCCTATCTCAATCCATCGGGCATCCGTCATTCCGGAGCATACCCTATCTCAATCCATCCTCTAGCACCGAGAAAACACGGGGCGACGCCCCAAATATCATATCAAGGGAACCGGGTTTTCATAAAGTGCCACTTTTCTTAAATAACCCCACGGTCCTCAAAAACCAGAAATCACATGAAAATCCAACATCAGGAAGTAAATCCAATGCGACGTACTATGCAATCAATCCATGATATATGCAACATGTAAAGAGAGTAATCATATCGGAAATCATGCAACATGGAATAGGAATGCGCATATGTCGAATGAAGCATCATATCACAAATGCAATAGTACTACGGTGTAGTGACATGGCAATTATCGATGATGAAGTGTGTGAGCCGACAAATAGTGTACGTGAAACATACGCATCATCGATAATGGTGCTGGTGTCCTAACAGCATGATAATAACATGGTAATGAACATATGCCAGCAATGCGAATAGCATGAATATGCGGAAATCTAGTAATCAGCAGCACAGTGAAGTATCTACTATGCAAACTACATCTAAGTATCCTGTCAAATCAGGAGGGGTAGGTGTGGAAACCACCTAAAACTGAGTCTAAGTATATATGTAGATATATAGTCGGTGATCCCACCTCAATGTCATATCGTAAGATATCCTCTAGCTATGAGTGCGGATCTATCATCAATATCAGCTCGTACGGTAAACCGTCGTACGGCATTCCCAAAAGCTGGGTACAGGTCAACATCTTACTGTCTCATCACATAACAAATATCACCATCATCAGATCATATAGTCAGGGTGTACTACTCTATATCTAGTACAAACGGTAACATCGGTAAAGTATGCATGCGGGGGTAAACACCATCCCAAGCCCGCAAGAATCACAAGTCATATCCCACATATGAATCGTATCAAATCACGATCCCAGGGCACCAAGCCCACAATATCGACTCATCTCCAAAGTCGTCACATATCATCAATCACAGTGTAAGTACATGTGAAAAACAAGGGTATGTGTATAGGGTAATTCTATCCTAGGGTTCGCGACTATGAACTACACTAGTCACTTCTAAACCTACATATCCAACATACACCTAATATCACAATACCATATAATAAGCTATCTACGGACTGCGGGGGTGCTATACGCCATCCACCCGACTTCCCCCTGTAGATATAATCTACTCACCTTGCATCATCATTTGCGGACATCACCATGCATTTGCTTGTCGTCCGAAGTCTTCATGGGTACCTACACATCAAAATATCGTATATGCGCATTAAAACCAAATCCAATCTAAAACGGCGCATAAACTCCAAAACGATACGATAAGGGGGCCTATAGGTGAGAACCTATGGCACGCCTTCGAAACCACCCATAGTCCTCTATATCGTCGTATAAACGACAATAGTCGAGGCAAAACACATTCCACCATTTCAGAATCCAAAAATACGGAATACGGAAACACGAATCCAAAACGACAACATAGGATATATGTCCCAGATTTCACCCTAGGAAGAATCTATCAAAAATAGAAGTACCCAGGGCCAAGAATTGATGAAATGGGGCCAGGCACGCAAAACGAGGAGATTCCTCTCTGGTCTGGCCGCAAATTGCGGCCAGAAAGGAGGTTTTGGCGGCCGGGAAAAAGAATCAGGGGCTAGGGTTTTGGGTGTTGCCTCTATGTTGCCTGCACATCTCACTATAAATCCAATTTTATTTATGGGATCTCGGGGTTATAGCAGATTCAACAACACAGTGACAGATTTCCTATTTTCCCCGATATCGGTTTCTAAAATCCGTATTCTGGTTCTAGCATCAGGTTTGGGGTTCCAATTCAAACACTAGGGTGTTGGTAAGATCAATACTGAGCCCAATTTCATAATGCAACACCAATTCACTCAAACCCTAACTAGGTTTTCCTCAATTCCATAATATCACACAATATCGATAAAATCTTGACATGGGGTTATAGGAAAGGCTATAATTAAGCAAATGGTTCAGAAATTACCTTCATTAGCAACTCAAGAAAATTCTTGAGTTGCCCTCTAGTGACCAAATCTATGCTTCTTTAGCTCCATGTGTAGATCTAGGGATTTTGGACATTTTTAGTGAAAGGAGTTTGGGGTTTTGGGGTGATTTTAGAGATGATTCATGGCTTGAGGAGGGGAGGGAAATGGAGAAGGGGGCAGCAGCAGCAAGGGAGAGGAAGAGGGAGAGAAATGAGAATGAAGAGAATGGCTAAGGGTATAGGGTCAAAGTCCACCTCTCTCTCTCACCTACCCTCATCATTGCATTTTCTTTTCTTTTCCTTTTCTTTTAAAACCCAACCCTTCTCACATCACTAGTAAACCCAAATGAAAACCATGTCAAGAAAAATACACAAGTGTAGAAAAAGTGATATGTGCAAGTTTTGCACAAAATTGCCAAAAAACCCAATTAGCGATTTTAATCGCGATTAGCACTAAATTAGTGTCAAACTAATCACAAAAACTTAAAAATGTCATAATTCACTAATTTACCCTATTTTAGAATTTTCCATAATTTTTCATAATTTTTCTAACATTTTTCCTATTTATTTGCATTTAATATTAAAATAATCAATAAAATAATATTAAATTATAAAAATTCCCAAAATTAATATTTTATATTTTTGAAGATGTTACAGTTGTAGTATCTCATACCCAACATCTCGAAAAGTCTCTCAAATTGAATCTGGGGTTTGGCCTTCGTGAGTGGATCCGCAGTGTTGTCCTTAGTGTCAACTCTCCTGACCTCGATCTCGCGGCGATCAGCTATATCCCGGATCAGGTGATATCGCCTCAGAATATGCCTGGATCTCTGATGGGACTGGGTTCCTTGGCCAAAACCATAGCTCCATTGTTATCACAATACAAAGGTATTGGATGCTCAACGGACGGAACCACTCCAAGTTCAGTTATGAACTTCTTTATCCAGACAGCCTCTTTGGCAGTATCGTTGGCAGCGATGTATTCAACCTCCATCGTCGAGTTTGCCACGGTTTCCTGTTTGGAACTCTTCCAACAAACCACCCCTCTATTGAGGGTAAAGACAAATCCCGAGTGCGACTTAGAGTGTAGCGTTTTGAAAATCGTTTCGGTGAAATTTCGGAAAAATCGGTAAAATGAGAGGGTTTTCTGTAAAAAGTCAAAATACAAATATCTTATTATAAAAATTAAATATACATATTCTAGCTTTGTAATTGCTATTATTTGGTGTTTATTGAGCCGCTGGTGAAATTTCAAATTTTCTGAAAAAAATATTATTTTATTATTATTTTAAGCCGTCACTAATACATTTAATTAGGGAAAATTACAAATTGGAATGAGTTGAAACAAATTTTGTGCATCATAAAACATTAAATAAAAATTTATCATTTGGTTTTTGGAACGAAATCATTTGCCAAAACGGTTTAGAAATTATTGAAGAAAAAAGGCTTTTTTTTAGCGTAAATGGATGTTTGGGGTATCGTATTTATCATTTTTCATCACCCCACACCCGTGCCCACACCCACACACCCCCACTTACTCCTCCCCATGGCTGAATTCAGCACCCACCATATTTTTCCCCACTTGATTTTCAAGGAAAAAGAAATTAAAGAAAAGAAAAGAAAATGAGTGAAGTAGTTAGACTTTTGACTTTGTTTGACCTTGACCTTGTCCCCCCCCCATTTTCCTCACCTCCCTCTCTCTCCCCCACCCACTTTTCTGGCCGAAAATTCCTTCTCCCCACAGCAGCCCCCCCTCCATTTTCCCCTCTCTTTTCCCTTCAAAACATCATGAAAAATTGCATCAAAAATCCACCAAAAATCCCACAAAATCAAAATCAAAGTCCTACCCATTTTAGCTTAGCCCGTTTAGCATGGATCCTTATAAAAAGAGAGCATTTTGGGAGGCCATGGAGTCTTGTGGACCTTCATATATTTTTGGGTATAATTCTAAAACTTTTTGTTGCTTAAATTGTTACTAATTTCTTAAGCTAATTTAATTAAGTGTTATTTGGATATGTGAGTTTAATTGCAAGTTTTGGAATTCAAGTTGTGAAATTGAATGCAAGTTAGGGTTTATAAAATTGGTGTATGGTTGTATGTTATAATTAGGCTTTGTTGTCATGTTAATACAAGTTTAGTAGCTAGTGCTAATGGCTAGCTTAAAATTTTTGTTATTTTGCTAATTTGCTTACTAGGTTTTTGAAATTTGTTAAATTCTTGGGATTAAAAATGTGATTAGGTTTTTCTTAGCTTCATTAACTTTATTAAGTGTGGTTTAATGCTTTGGATCATGCAATTCTAAGTTAGATTGTAGTTTGTGCATTTTGCTTTGAAATTGTTAAAAAGGGTATTTTTGTAAACTAGAATATTAGGATTTTTGGAATTTAATGAGATTAAATTCCGGAAATTGTTTATATGACTTATTTAAGATATTTAATAAATATATTGGCCGCTACATTCATTTAAACATCGTGTTTTGTACAAAAACGACGAATTGTGCTTGCTAGATTTTCGGAAAAATGACTTTTTAAGTGAAATTGGCGTTTTTGTGAGTTTTAACCTAGTTTATATTAAAATTAGTGTTCGTGAATGTGCAAATGAGTGTGATTGGATTTTCTCGATGGTTTGACGTTCGTACATCGACATCGAGCGTTGGTTTGACTATTCCTGCATGCGTGGGCGATAGGTTTGGACCTATGCGTGATACGCGTGCCGATTTGATTTTCGTATGCCGTTTCGATTTCGAATTTAGTTCTAATGCGATATGGTACGTTATGATATGTAGTTACCCCCATATAGAGTTCGAGACGACAAGCAAGCGCGTGGCGACGTCGGCACCGGCTAGCGAGGACCAGGTGAGTAGATTTATATCTACGGGGAGAAGTCGGGTGGATGGCGTATAGCACCCCCGCAGTCCGTGGTGGTGTATACGGATGCATATACACACCAACAATTATTATATGTTATTTGGGATTAATAACGATGCTTAGGATGGATATTGGAGTGTTGGATTACTTTAGTGTTGCGAACCCTAGAGTAGTGTTACACACACATACACACATACATACTTGCATACATTCCTATTGATATGTGCTCATGGGATTCTTTATAGTTATGTGTTCACATGGGTATGGGACAATGTGTTCACATACGGATTGAGGATGATACTTGGGATTGAGCTGAGTCGATGAGATTTGATTTGAGGCCGTGAGATCGGTGATATAGCAGGGTTCGTATCTTAGATACGACATGACGTTGTAGCGGGTCCTTGACGTAGTGTTTCACACACGTCCATGCATACGTAGGCGGTATCAGTATGGTACTAGACGTAGATCAGTACCCCGATCATGATATTTGATAAAGAGGATACCAGGTGAATAGTATGATGAATGTGATATTGACCCGTACCCAGATTGGGATGCCGTACGACGGATTTACGTACGAGCTATATTGATGATTGATCCGCACTCTTGACATGGGATGCCTGATTATAGATATGGTATCGGATATGATATTATTGAGGCGGGATCACCGACTATACATATACAGGTATGTATATGTATCGACTCAGATGATAGGCGGTTTCCTTACCTGTAGTTCAGCTTGTTAGTTCAGCCGTATAGTTTAGTGTAGTTGTTAGATTAGATTAGACTTCTTACCTATTTATAAAACTAACGAATCGTGGGCATTTTTAAAGACAGCTCAAGGGAATCTACGGATATTTCAAAAACGACGTATCTTTTCATAAAAACACCGTAGCCCCTATTTTCAAAACCCCATGATTCGTGTTATTTCAAAAGGCACCATTCGTAGGACTTATATTAGATTATTGCAGATTAGTTATCGTTGTGTCTAGTATTCAGCTCCTGCACATTATTGCTGTTCGCTCTGCCTCGCATATTTATTTTGCTGCATATTCCATTATTGATATCATGCTGTTAGGACACCAGCACCATTACCGATGATGCGTATGTACCACGTACACCTACTTGCCGGCTCACACACATCTTCATCGGTAATTGCAATGTCACGTACACTTTAGAGAATATAATTGCTTGACTTAGATTGTTAGCTGGTAGTTTTGACATGGTATTAGTGTACTTCCCTTATATGCCATATTAGACATTGTAATTATTACCTACCACTTCATGCATACTGTTATTCAGTTGTTCATGCCTTGTTCATTATCATTGACATATGCACTTGTGATGATTTCTTGAGATTTAAGATATTTCTGGATTTCGGGGAAAGCCGCAAAATTTACAACTTATGATCTTTTAAAATATAAAATGTTGCGGTTTTCTAGTGATGTAAAGTGTCGTCCACCATGAGTTTGCTGTGGTTTTGGAGATCAGTGTCGAGGAGTGGAGGAACCGTCACGGGTACAAGGTGGGCCCGGTGCGGTACCTCGGGGCAAGATGAATGTGGTGATGACGTTGAGCCTGGCAGGGGAGCACTACCGACCGGTGATTTTACCTGACGCGTCGGATATCCGGAGGATACCGTTGTGGTCTTGAGATAGATGGTAGGGGCCGGTCTGGACTGACGGCGCCCTAGATATTGTGATTGAGACATTGAGATTTTTGAGATTTTGAGGTACAGAGATTACGACACAGAGATATCGAGATATTTGGATACTTGTTTTATGTCGATGCTGGGCACTGTTTATGCTGATTTCATTTATGGTACCTCCTATTTAAAAATAAGGAAATCTCACTAAACTATGAAAACAGTTCTTCATTTACATGTATTCTATTTTCATGCATTCATACCTCATTCATATGATATATTGCTACCTGAGGCACTGACACGGGTACATGAGATTACACTCGGGTTAGATATTTACCCTAGCCTTGTTATAGGCTGCATGTTATATATAATGGAGGATATGTTATGATCATTGACCTAGGATTGCGTTATTTATGCGATTTCTGTGCGTAGATATTTTTCTATTCACGAGTTGGCAACTCACCCCCGTTGTGCCCCAGTTTCTTGCAGGTTTGCCGTACAGGTTTCATTACGGCTTGCGGGCATAGTTTCCTTCGGGTGATTTGCTAGTAGGTGGGTTTACTTATATCGTACCCCCCCATTATATAACTTGTATATTATTATTCAGTTGTATCTAGAAGTTCCATCAACCAAACTTGTATTTATCTCAGATAGAGACCAGTGATGTTTATTCTTTCGACCTTAGAGTCGCGTGTTGTATTTCTGTGGTTTTCTTATGGTTTTGAGTTTCCTTTTGAATTTTGAACCTCGCCGTTGGCGTTGTATATTATATTGCTTGTGTGGTTGTGACCGTCGATTGACGAAGAGCTAGCTCCCGCTTGGGGATGCATTTTTATTGATTTCGTATACTATTCATGTTGTATCCCGTTTAGGGGCCAGTATTTACAAAGGAGACTCTGCCGAAATTTTCAGAAAATACTTGATGTTTTAAAAACGCATAATTCGGCTTATGCTATTAAAACTACTTGTTTTAAATTGGTTTTCCTTCACTCTACTACTTTTCTTGGTTTGGATTTCTGGGTTTTCGGCTTACTTAGATTACGTACGCCTCGAGACGTTTCGTAGTTTAAGCGCCGGTCATGTTCCGTTTTTTTTCGGGTCGTGACAAAGTTGGTATCAGTGCGTTAGGTTTTACCTTCGGAGAGTAGGATGACCCTTGGTTGATGGAATAGGTGACTAAAGTAGAGTGACGTACCGTTGGTATGTTCCGCGGCATATTTACGACACGCCACTCCACTTAAGAAGCCTTAGGATGTACATTTCCTTGTTCAGTATTATATTCCTTCCTGATCTAGCCTCATCGGTACCAGTTTGGTTTTGCTGCTACGGTTACGGGCAGGGAGAGGTACGGCTAGAGTTGCGGTCAGCACACGCTCGTCACGAACGAGGACTGACCTGGGCGAAATTCCGGCGACACACGATTGCAGAGATGTGTCTTCTTACTGTGTTTCCACGCCACGAGCGTTTGGCGGATCGCCTTTATGAGGTTACTCGGATGGGCTGATCGACACTAGAGGATTGAGCCACTGACAGAGGCCAGCCAGATTTTGATGACCGTTGGTGTGTTGCTTACGCCTGATGATTGAGGCACTGTTCAACGTGCAGACGAGCGAGCCAGTTGTTGCTGCGTGCGACGAGATATCGCCCCATATGTTGGAACTATGGCGGGGCGAGTTGTACGAATAGATGATAGAAGGTCGCTAGTCACCCGATGATGAATGACTAGGACAGGTGGTTCGTTCGCTTACCCCGATGCGAGGTCATCAGATAGATTGATTCCATCTAGAGACGACTTCACGCGAAGGTGTTGGGAGTCGACAGAGACGATCGAATGTCACAAACCTATTATTCCAAGTTTAAAGTAGTCGGAAAAACATGCAGGTAATTCTATGGTCCCTCTAGAAGAATGAAACCCTAACTCGACTTAATGACCGTGTGAAAGCCTTTGAACGTTCGGGTTTGCGGCAGTTCTACGGCGCCATTAGTGAGGCTTGGGTTTGCCCTTCTACGGCTGGACCACCGATGCTGTGGTATGTGTTCGATACTATTAAACTGTGCCCAAGATGTTGAGCTCTTGGGGGATTATGATGTTTTGACGAATCGATCGAATGGTTCGACTTCATTCGGATGCTAGGTGGTGAGATGCATTCTTGGGAGACTCCAGATACGAGGATAGCCGTTGGAGCTCAGTCCATGTAGCCACGATGAGACGAGTCCAAAGCAGTCGACATTAGAGAAAGTGGAGTAAAGAGGTCCGTACAAGATCTGGATAAGACGTCGTTCCACTCCACCGACATCAGAGATGCGATACGCATGCCGAGGCAGAGTACTGGATATACCTTCCAGAAGGAGTCGCGATGGGTATGCAGCCGTTCCGGAACAAGATGCAGATATAGGAAAGGACGATGACTTCCGGACAGTTGGCAGAGACGAGACATGGAAGAGACCGTGAGCAGGATTCCTTCCAGGACACTGCTGCAATGATACTTGCACCCAGGATCAGATGTGTCACGTACATTCAGAGAGGCAGAGGCCGACGCCAGTGATATGCTGTCTTACGAGTGGTCGCGATGACTGACCGAGAGATGACCAGAGAAGTGCTAGAATAGGATCATCCCCGTTAGCACACCTGACAGGGCCGATGAGACGATGGACCGAGAGATTGGTAATTCACAGTGAAGACCTTGACCCAGTAGTGATCATTGTTACGCACATGAGCAGGCCAGAGTTCATGATCATCGACGAGACGTCCCACTAGTGACCGCGACAGTTGGCCCGAGATTCTTAGAGGATGCACTTGAGCGGTACTATTCCGCCATTATTGATTTCGATGTTTTGGGTGATTTATTCGCATGATTTGATTTTGATGATTGAGGATTTACGATCCTTGCACAGTGTTGCACTTGATATCGTTTTCGTGCTTGGGTTTCACATGTTTGTGATTTTACGGTTTTAGACATTTGAGTTGATTTTGTACGTATGCACGCACACGATTGGTTCCTGTACTCTGTATAGTTTATATATGCTTGCAGTGCAGTGATACGCCTTTTGTGCACTTAGATGCATTGGACTTTGATTTCGATGGTGATGTGCGATATTTGTTTTGTGCACCTTGTACACCTGATTTGATTTTGCGCATGTTCGGCACTTGATATTGGATTTCATGATTTCGTGCACGATGGATGCACCTGATTTGGATTTTCGCGTATGTTGGGCGCATGTTTTGAAGTGTGATTTTGGTGCACACCAGATGCACTAAATCGAGATTTTTTGTGCATGTCAGATGCACCTGATTTTGCTGTCAGGCACACACGTTGCCTACGACGGATGCTTTGTGCACACCCGATGCACTTAGATCTTGTTTCTGTGCACTTGTATGGCACGTATATGGATTTTGATTTCCGTGCGCACCAGACGCACGTAGTATTCATACGCGTATTTTGCGATTGATTTTTTTCTTTTAGAGCAGTACGTTTTTATTATATTGCTATGTGTTTTCGTACTGAGCAGGACTAGTTAGAGGACAGTACCTGAATATATTTTTGCATGCATTGATAGTTATTGAAGGGATTTCCAAAAAGCGAGCTATAGCCTCAGTATTTACCTACGTGTCTGATATGACACGAAATGTTTAAAACAAGGAGACCCTTCTAAATTGTTTCCAAAATGGCGGAACGTACATTTCAAACAAAGGTATATATGTATATAGTTATTTTCTTATGATAGACGTCCGCCACTGTGCAGTGTTATACACGTTGCACAGCGACTTAAAGAGATTTGGCATGCATTTCCTTCAGATACTTACAGATATAGATTCGATATTTACATTTATAGTTTCGAGTTATATCATATTGGTTTTGATTTGGATTTGGCATTGATGTCTTCTCCACGACTCCGATGATCGCGGGATGCTTGACGGGGTTTTGATTTGAGTTATATGCTCATTTTTCAAGCGCATGCGCTGCGCTACGATTTGTTTTATGTATTTACAATTTCGGAGCCCCGACGACTTGATGGTTTTTCTTAGATGTTTTAGTAATTGGGGGAGTTTGAATTTAAATTCGGGGACCGAATTTCTTTAAGGGGGAAGATTGTAGCGTTTTGAAAATCGTTTCGGTGAAATTTCGGAAAAATCGGTAAAATGAGGGGGTTTTCTGTAAAAAGTCAAAATACAAATATCTTATTATAAAAATTAAATTTACAAATTCTAGCTATGTAATTGCTATCATTTGGTGTTTATTGAGCCGCTGGTGAAATTTCAAATTTTCTGAAAAAAATATTATTTTATTATTATTTTAAGCCGTCACTAATACATTTAATTAGGGAAAATTACAAATTGGAATGAGTTGAAACAAATTTTGTGCATCATAAAACATTAAACAAAAATTTATCATGTAGTTTTTGGAACGAAATCATTTGCCAAAATGGTTTAGAAATTATTGAAGAAAAAAGGCTTTTTTTTAGCGTAAATGGATGTTTGGGGTATTGTATTTATCATTTTTCATCACCCCACACCCGTGCCCACACCCACACACCCCCACTTACTCCTCCCCATGGCTGAATTCAGCACCCACCATATTTTTCCCCACTTGATTTTCAAGGAAAAAGAAATGAAAGAAAAGAAAAGAAAATGAGTGAAGTAGTTAGACTTTTGACTTTGTTTGACCTTGACCTTGTCCCCCCCCCCCCCATTTTCCTCACCTCCCTCTCTCTCCCCCACCCACTTTTCTGGCCGAAAATTCCTTCTCCCCACAGCAGCCTCCCCTTCATTTTCCCCTCTCTTTTCCCTTCAAAACTTCATGAAAAATTGCATCAAAAATCCACCAAAAATCCCACAAAATCAAAATCAAAGTCCTACCCATTTTAGCTTAGCCCGTTTAGCATGGATCCTTGTGAAAAGAGAGCATTTTGGGAGGCCATGGAGTCTTGTGGACCTTCATATATTTTTGGGTATAATTCTAAAACTTTTTGTTGCTTAAATTGTTATTAATTTCTTAAGCTAATTTAATTAAGTGTTATTTGGATATGTGAGTTTAATTGCAAGTTTTGGAATTCAAATTGTGAAATTGAATGCAAGTTAGGGTTTATAAAATTGGTGTATGGTTGTGTGTTATAATTAGGCTTTTTTGTCATGTTAATACAAGTTTAGTAGCTAGTACTAATGGCTAGCTTAAAAATTTTGTTATTTTGCTAATTTGCTTACTAGGTTTTTGAAATTTGTTAAATTCTTGGGATTAAAAATTTGATTAGGTTTTTATTGGCTTCATTAACTTTATTAAGTGTGGTTTAATGCTTTGGATCATGCAATTCTATGCTAGATTGTAGTTTGTGCATTTTGCTTTGAAATTGTTAAAAAGGGTATTTTTGTAAACTAGAATATTAGGATTTTTGGAATTTAATGAGATTAAATTCCGGAAATTGTTTATACGACTTATTTAAGATATTTAATAAATATATTGGCCGCTACATTCATTTAAACATCGTTTTTTGTACAAAAACGGCGAATTGTGCTTGCTAGATTTTTGGAAAAATGACTTTTTAAGTGAAATTGGCGTTTTTGTGAGTTTTAACCTAGTTTATATTAAAATTAGTGTTCGTGAATGTGCAAATGAGTGTGATTGGATTTTCTCGATGGTTTGACGTTCGTACATCGACATCGAGCGTTGGTTTGACTATTCCTGCATGCGTGGGCAATAGGTTTGGACCTATGCGTGATACGCGTGCCGATTTGATTTTCGTATGCCGTTTCGATTTCGAATTTAGTTCTAATGCGATATGGTACGTTATGATATGTAGGTAC
Organism: Agapanthus africanus; assembly: GCA_030015575.1. NCBI lineage: Eukaryota > Viridiplantae > Streptophyta > Magnoliopsida > Asparagales > Amaryllidaceae > Agapanthus > Agapanthus africanus. Next base: position 233,010,948 of record JASDDO010000010.1, read on the forward strand.
CCCCATGTGGACTTCGAGACGACAAGCAAGCGCGTGGCGACGTCGGCACCGGCTAGTGAGGACCAGGTGAGTAGATTTATATCTACGGGGAGAAGTCTGGTGGATGGCGTATAGCACCCCCGCAGTCCGTGGTGGTGTATACGGATGCGTATACACACCAACAATTATTATATGTTATTTGGGATTAATAACGATGCTTAGGATGGATATTGGTGTGTTGGATTACTTTAGTGTTGCGAACCCTAAAGTAGTGTTACACACACATACACACATACATACTTGCATACATTCCTATTTATATGTGCTCATGGGATTCTTTATAGTTATGTGTTCACATGGGTATGGGACTATGTGTTCACATACAGATTGAGGATGATACTTGGGATTGAGCTGAGTCGATGAGATTTGATTTGAGGCCGTGAGATCGGTGATATAGCAGGGTTCGTATCTTAGATACGACATGACGTTGTAGCGAGTCCTTGACGTAGTGTTTCACACACGTCCATGCATACGTAGGCGGTATCAGTATGGTACTAGACGTAGATCAGTACCCCGATCATGATATTTGATAAAGAGGATACCAGGTGAATAGTATGATGAATGTGATATTGACCCGTACCCAGATTGGGATGCCGTACGACGGATTTACGTACGAGCTATATTGATGATTGATCCGCACTCTTGACTTGGGATGCCTGATTATAGATATTGTATCGGATATGATATTATTTAGGCGGGATCACCGACTATACATATACAGGTATGTATATGTATCGACTCAGATGATAGGCGGTTTCCTTACCAGTAGTTCAGCTTGTTAGTTCAGCCGTATAGTTTAGTGTAGTTGTTAGATTAGATTAGACTTCTTACCTATTTATAAAACTAACGAATCGTGGGCATTTTTAAAGACAGCTCAAGGAAATCTACGGATATTTCAAAAACGACGTATCTTTTCATAAAAACACCGTAGCCCCTATTTTCAAAACCCCATGATTCGTGTTATTTCAAAAGGCACCATTCGTAGGACTTATATTAGATTATTGCAGATTAGTTATCGTTGTGTCTAGTATTCAGCTCCCGCACATTATTGCTGTTCGCTCTGCCTCGCATATTTATTTTGCTGCATATTCCATTATTGATATCATGCTGTTAGGACACCAGCACCATTACCGATGATGCGTATGTACCACGTACACCTACTTTCCGGCTCACACACATCTTCATCGGTAATTGCCATATCACGTACACTTTAGTGAATATAATTGCTTGACTTAGATTGTTAGCTGGTAGTTTTGACATGGTATTAGTGTACTTCCCTTATATGCCATATTAGACATTGTAGTTATTACCTACCACTTCATGCATACTGTTATTCAGTTGTTCATGCCTAGTTCATTATCATTGACATATGCACTTGTGATGATTTCTTGAGATTTATGATATTTCTGGATTTCGGGGAAAACCGCAAAATTTACAACTTATGATCTTTTAAAATATAAAATGTTGCGGTTTTCTAGTGATGTATAGTGTCGTCCACCATGAGTTTGCTGTGGTTTTGGAGATCCGTGTCGAGGAGTGGAGGAACCGTCACAGGTATATGGTGGGCCCGGTGCGGTACCCCGGGGCAAGATGAATGTGGTGATGACGTTGAGCCTGGCAGGGGAGCAATACCGACCGGTGATTTTACCTGACGTGTCGGATATCCGGAGGATACCGTCGTGGTCTTGAGATAGATGGTAGGGGCCGGTCTGGACTGACGGCGCCCTAGATATTGTGATTGAGACATTGAGATTTTTGAGATTTTGAGGTACAGAGATTACGACACAGAGATATCGAGATATTTGGATACTTGTTTTGTGTCGATGCTGGGCACTGTTTATGCTGATTTCATTTATGGTACCTCCTATTTAAAAATAAGGAAATCTCACTAAACTATGAAAACAGTTCTTCATTTACATGTATTATATTTTTATGCATTCATACCTCATTCATATGATATATTGCTACCTGAGGCACTGACACGGGTACATGAGATTACACTCGGGTTAGATATTTACCCTAGCCTTGTTATAGGCTGCATGTTATATATAATGGAGGATATATTATGATCATTGACCTAGGATTGCGTTATTTATACGATTTCTGTGCGTAGATGTTTTTCTATTCACGAGTTGGCAACTCACCCCCGTTGTGCCCCAGTTTCTTGCAGGTTTGCCGTACAGGTTTCATTACGGCTTGCGGGCATAGTTTCCTTCGGGTGATTTGCTAGTAGGTGGGTTTACTTATATCGTACCCCCCCATTATATAACTTGTATATTATTATTCAGTTGTATCTAGAAGTTCCATCAACCAAACTTGTATTTATCTCAGATAGAGACCAGTGATATTTATTCTTTCGACCTTAGAGTCGCGCGTTGTATTTCTGTGGTTTTCTTATGGTTTTGAGTTTCCTTTTGAATTTTGAACCTCGCCGTTGGCGTTGTATATTATATTGCTTGTGTGGTTGTGACCGTCGATTGACGAAGAGCTAGCTCCCGCTTAGGGATGCATTTTTATTGATTTCGTATACTATTCATGTTGTATCCCGTTTAGGGGCCAGTATTTACAAAGGAGACTCTGCCGAAATTTTCAGAAAATACTTGATGTTTTAAAAACGCATAATTCGGCTTATGCTATTAAAACTACTTGTTTTAAATTGGTTTTCCTTCACTCTACTACTTTTCTTGGTTTGGATTTCTGGGTTTTCGGCTTACTTAGACTACGTACGCCTCGAGACGTTTCGTAGTTTAAGTGTCGGTCATGTTCCGTTTTTTTTCGGGTCGTGACATAGAGTCTTCCTTATCACTTTGGAAGCTCGAATCGGTAAAGGATTCCATTTGGAGTTCACCGTTACCATGCACCAAGAACATCTTCTTAGTCCCTTTCAAGTACTTGAGAATGTTCTTCACAGCTGTCCAGTGACTCTCTCCTCGATCTGCTTGATACCTACTCACTACACTTAGTGAGTATGCTACATCGGGTCTGGTACATAGCATCACGTACATGATAGAGCCTACTGCCGAAGCATAGGGTATCCCTTGCATGCGAGCTCTTTCTAAATCAGTCTTAGAAGACATCTCTTTGGAGAGAGTGAGTCCAGAGATCGTGGGTAAATTCCCATGCTTGTATTCTTCCATAAACCTCTTTAGTATGGTGTCAATGTACCTGGATTAGGACAATCCCAGTATCCTTTTAGATCTATCTCTATAGATCTCAATCCCCAAGATGCAGGAGGCATCACCTAGATCTTTCATTGAGAATCTTTGTGATAAGAAGAGATTGACCGAGTGCAGCATAGGAACATCATGAGTATGTCATCCATGTACAATACGAGGAAGACAACCTTACTCTCTGCCACCTTCTTGTATATAAATGTTTCATCTTTGTTCGTGATAAAGTTAAACTCTTTGACTACCACATAAAAACAGATGTTCCAACTCCGCGATGCCTTCTTTAACCTGTAGATGGATTTAAGTAGCTTGCACACCTTTCCGCTGCTCCCACTGTCTACGAAGCCCTCTGGCTGAGTCATGTATATGCACTCTTCTAAATCACCATTTAGAAAGGCGGTCTTAACATCCATCTGTCAGATTTCGTAGTCATGGTATGCAGCAATGGCAAGTAAGATCCGGATGGACTTAATCATAGCCACTAAAGAAAAGGTTTCATCATAATCCACACCTGGTCGTTGACGAAAACCTTTTGCAACAAGTCTAGCTTTGAAAGTCTCAACTTTTCCATCTACACCAAGTTTCTTCTTAAAGATCCATTTGCTCCCAATGGGTTTTACCCCTCTAGGAGAAACTTCCAAAGTCTATACTTTGTTAGTGTACATGGATTCCATCTCAGATCGCATTGCATCCATCCATTTCCCAGAGTCCCCACTCGTGATGGCCAGCTCGAAGCTAGTCGGGTCATCATCTTCCATGATGCAGTCCTCGCTCCCACCATCAATGAGAAAACCGTAGTATCTCTTAGATGGATGAGAAACCCTACTAGATCGGCGGAGCTGCTGAGGTTCGTCGGGAACTATCGAATCCTCTGGTTCCACTAAATCTTCAGTTGTAGTTTGTGTAGCCGGAGTTTCTTCCAGTTCTACCCCGTTGCCACTAATTTCCTTTGCAAGAAATTCCTTTTCTAAAAAGGTGGCATGTCGAGGAACAAACACCTTTTTTTCCTCGCCGTGGTAGAAAAGATATCCATGTGAATGTTTGGGATATCCCACAAACTTGCAAAGAACTGACCGTGCCTCGAGTTTGTCCAGATTTTTCCTTTTGACATAGACCGGACAACCGCATATCTTAACTCGTTTAAGACATGGTCTCTTCCCACTCCATATCTCATATGGTGTAGTAGGTACGGATTTAGATGGAACTTGATTTAATAGGTATGTTGTTGTCTCAAGCGCATAACCCAAAAATGAAATAAGCAACTCAGCGGTGCTCAACATAGAGCGCACCATATCTAATAGGGTGCGATTCCTCCGTTCCGATACACCGTTGTGCTGTAGTGTATACGAAGGAGTAAGCTGACAGAGAATCCCATTCTCTTTTAGATAATCCAGGAACTTATTGATCAAGTATTCTCCTCCTCGATCAGATCGAAGGATCTTAATACTTTTACCCGTTTGGTTCTCTACTTCGTGCTTATATTCTTTGAATTTCTCAAAAGCTTCAGACTTGTGTTTCAACAGGAACACATGTCCGTATCTTGAGAGATCGTCAGTAAATGTAATGAAGTACGAGGAACCATTCCTGGCATGTGTAGATATGGGACCACATACATCACTATGTATCAGTCCCAAGAGTTCCGTAACTCTTTCTCCATGTCCGCTAAACGGAGATTTGGTCATTTTTCCATTGAAACATGACTGGCAAGTGTCATAAGATGAAAATTCGAACAGATTCAAATATCCATCCTTTTGTAACTTAGCTAGTCGTGTCGCATTGATATGACCTAGTCTACAATGCCACAAGAAGGATTCGTTCATTTCTGAACTCTTCCACTTGTGTGTGTTTTGTACATTAAGAACTGTGCTTTGATTCAGAACGTATATGCCATTATTTAACGAGCCTGATCCAATCAACTTTTGATTCAGGAAGATGTTCATAGCATTATCCTCTACTACAAAATTATATCCTTCTTTACTCAATAAAGAAACTGATATAAGATTGCATATCAGGGTCGGAATGTAATAGCATTCGTTTAGAATCAATGTATTACCATTTGGTAATACAAGGTGATATTCTCCAACTGCTTTGGCTGCAACAGTTGCACAATTCCCTACTCTTATGGAATGATCACCCTCTCCCAGTTCCCTACCTTTCCGTAGCCCATGTAACATATTACATATATGGGATCCCGATCCGGTATCTAATACCCAGGACGTAGAGTGTACTGAGAAACAGTTCTCGATAACTAACACACCCGAAGAAGATGCATCAACATGCTTGTTCTTCGTTTGGGCAGTGTGGGAATCCGGATAGTCCCCTATTTCCTGCTCAGTCTTATAACAATTATAATAAAGAACGGAACCAACATTCCCCTGCTCAGTATAATAAGCGGGTTCGGTCAATACATCCATATTATTATCTTGATTAAGGTCTGACATGGTCGCTACCTGGAAAGAGAGAGAGAAGAAAACACTTTAGAGTATGCACTTGCAAGATTAGATTGGTTATTTTCTTATCTAATCAGGATGGCTCCCACTGGTTTTATCAAATCTTTTTTCAAACCCTAAAAGGTAAGACTAGCCGGGATTAATTACACCTTACAAGTTCGTCAATCTTTCGGCCAGGCCAGCGTTGGTACTTTGAGGGAGGTTCCCCGTGCTTTCGCATGGACCTAATTAAAATAAACCTCGTTTTCCCAGAGGCATAATCCCATTAACACCTTTCTAGACACCTACTTGATCGGCTCATTGTTGTGTGTAAAATTTTCCCAGGAGTAACTCTTACTCATAGTGGGTATCAGGATCCAACTATCTCATAGAAGGTATGAAATCTCATTGCAAATTTCAACACTTGAAATTCCCGATAATACCTTTTCCCCTAACCTCCTATGACTTTGACAAAGGCCAACAAACCATAGGATGCTAGTCAAGTTCAACCCGTCATTTCCTGATTGAATTAAACCCACCCGTATGACCCTTGACAAAGGCCAACAAGGTCGTACAACTACCCTAATCCAATCGCATCATATGCATAAGCAGATAAGTACTAGTCAGCTACCGCACACTATGCCATGACAAAGGACAACAAACGCAGCACGAATACTAAATAATCTTTATCTGAAATGACGGAGGGCTACGACAGGTTTTTATGAAAACCTTTCCGTAATGAACTTGATATCGTTGTAGAAACAAGTGATTTTGAAAAGGAGTGTTTTTAGGCTTTTACTAGTTTGGCTAAAGAGGTCACTCTCGGTGAAGGGATCTCGGCTATTTCCTTATCGAATAAGGTGCAGGATATTTCATAAATACCGCTATGAAAAGCAAGAACTATAGAAGCAATCAAAAACAAAACTGAGTAAGTTGTGGCATCTTCTAGTTTCGCTAAAGAGGTCACTCCCGGTGAAGGGATCTCGGCTTTTTCCTTATCGAATAAGGTGCTGGATATTCTACAAGGAATACCGCTATGCAAAGCAAAAACTAGAGCTACCCTTTTTATAAATTTGATTCTACAACATCTTTTAGGTTTCTTTTCTTTCATTAATCTTATTAATGACGTCCCATCATTTATGCTTCCTAAGCATCACAGAAGAAACGAAAATACAACGTACGCTTATGCCATTCACATTCACCACAGTGTCCCGTTATGCACCGTTAAGTTACTTAACTAACGGCATAGCGGGGCGGGACTAGCGCGGGTGTAAAACATAAGCAGCGTTTATTATATATCATATATACAATAATAAAGCATTCGTCTCACGTATATAAAATGATCACATCACAGAATATCAGCAGCAGAAGATAACATATGAAATATTGGATATAGTAGGAGGACCGTGTTTTTTTTGAGCCTTTATAAAACACGGATTCCACGGTCGCGATGAATAGCCAAACCCATACCCCTAGACCCCTACTAGAGTGGCATGCAACCCTCCCAATTCTAGGTTAGGAGACGCAGTCTCGACTCTTCGAGATGGCCTCCCACTGGACCCTAGAACCCAGTTGCTTGTGCTCTCCTCCTTGGGTCTAGCCTAATGCGTAAAAGTAAATAACATACAACAATGGTGACATCATCCTCAACCCGGAAGTGCCCCAATAAAAGAATATTACATATAATGAATTTTACCTGAATGAAAATAAAAACCCTCATCTCACATAAAACCCCCCGGTTATTCAAATCACGACGATCCAATAGAACATATCACAGCAACACATAACATCACATGTCATCAATGTAAGTAAATATGCATATCCCAATTGTTGTTGACATATAGCAACGAAACCGGCGATACATCACATATTACACTTACGGTCGCAGAAAATAAAATGTCAAACTACAACATTTGGAATCCACAATCACTTTAAACATTGTAAACCCGAAATATCACATACTTCGTATTTCATGCTTAACTATATGAATTCCACATATTGTATCACATTCCAGATAACTAGAAAATTTTAAACTTTTCGATCGAATAACCAAACATCCAAAATTTCCCAAAGAGCTCAACACTAGAGCGGAGTTCAAAAAAGGTCCCAGAACATGCCACAGCTCCTATGAACCAGCCGTAGAAGGGTAAACCAATGCCTCACCTGTGGCACCGCTGAACTACCACGAACCCTATGGTTTGGTGGCAGTTCTGACTGTCACGGAATTGAGTTAGGGTTTCGTTCTTCTAGAGGGTCCACAGAATCGCTTGCATGTGTTTCTGAAAGTTTTATACTAAGGAAAAATCCAACACTTGGAAAAATTTCCATTAAGGGAAAAAGTGAGTTATTGATATCCGTTCGAACTTTTTAACACGGTCTAAAATACCCGAAAAAAAACTAGAATTATGAATACGAAACACTCCGAATTGCCTCTGTAAAAAGATAACTTCACATGAAAATTTAGCAAAAACAAACAACACCTGAAATACCAAACCCCAGAGACTGAAACACTGTAAAAATTTGATCCCAGAACCCAACACAAAAACCGAGCAGGCCAGTTTTCTTGCTCATGTGGCCGGCCTAAAAAATGTGGGGGTTGAATTTCTACAGTGTTCATATTGTATCGCATACAACATTCTGCAACTGTTTAAAAAAAATTTTGAATCCTTAAAAAAATCAACAGAAACGAGGGTTCGTATTCGGGTGTTTCGGAGTTGTTTCGGTTTCATAATCCTACACAATCCGTCTAATTCTCTAGCTAGGCTCTGATAACACTGCTGGGTTGTCTAGCATGACAACAAAGTTTTGGGAGGCATCGTCCATGCCAATTTCAAATTTTTGCCGTTCTAGCTAACCCTAACCCTAGGTTCTTAACTAAAGAATCATACGGAATCGATAAAGTAAACATCTTTACTTCTAGGTGATTAGGGATTACAACCATTGTTGTCCTCTCCTTCACTTCAAAAGCTCCAAATAGTCGTCCCTTCGCTGCGATCCTAGAACTCCCGGACTCTTGAGAAGCTCCACAAGGCGTATGGTGCATGCTTGCTTGTAGTCTTCGAAATCAAAGATGATCTACTTCGAGGAAACACGAACTCAAGCTATCTCTTCACTAATATGAAATTAGTGAAGCCAACACACTAAACTATATGGCTAGTATAGAAGAGGATGATGGAGTAGGAAGTGGGCTCTCTTTAGTTTTCTTTTTCTTACTTTGTTTCATAACATGGAAAAAAGCGAGCAAGCTTTTGTGAGGAAGAAGAAGATGAACAAGTGATGAATGAATTAGATGAGGTTAGAAATGCAACCAAGGGTTAGTTTATGTCATGGCTAACCCATGTAGAGAATAAACCATGAGGTAGGGTTAAAGGTTAGGTTAATAAATATTTTAAGAGAAAACAAAAGAGTCGGAATTAGTCAAAGTTCTACAAGCTTCATCCAAGCTCTTAACCATGGGTAATTATCCAACAATTTTGAATTTCATTAATAATAAATATATAACCATAACATTAACTAAGCATGTTGTGAGTCTCATACATATATGTTTCATGTGTAACCTAGCATGTCACAATGTTATATATCATATATATAATTTGTGAACAAAAGAAAATAATACAATTAACATATATCACATATATATTAATGTATCATCAAATGAGAAAAAGTAATGCTTAAGTGAGATAATATTAGTCAATGTAATTTAATATATCAAATATATATAATTCTACATTAAATTATTAAATCAATACTTGATTTAATAATCTGGCTATATCACATATAACTGACTAATATCTTATGCAACAACTTATCGAATGTGGTATCACATACGCGTATCAATCTCGGTCCCGCACATATCACATATGTGCTCCTACTCCATTTCGCCTGAGCCAGGAAACCTCTGTGTATGACTCTAAAGACTCGTCAATATACCGGCAGTAGGTGATGATCATATCAAACATCCACAAGCCGCAAGCGGTCAGCTAAACGTAACGGCCACCCGGGTATTGAGCGATCAGAAGATCAACAAGCAAGCCTGTATATACTCCTGCGAATCCAATCAGTAACACTACCGTACAGTCCGGTCTCTTCGTCTGATATGTTGCATATGCAGTCTAGGGGTGGTAAACGTCACACCCCAGTAACCGATAAGTCGTGTCGATGTGAGGCTCATAACGGGTCGAGAAACTACTGGTAACACTTACCAGTAGATCTCCATATCAGCCCTGGCCAGGGACTTCCAGTTATAGCCAATCGAGCACAGCGCAACATCAACCCCCAATACCGGGAAAGACGAAACCCCTCATATCGCTCATTGCCTCCATGTGATTTGGGACTGTACCCAAAATCCACCGTTTTGCACGTTCTCATGAACGTGGTAAGGTGGAAATCAAAGCACAGTGGGAATCACACAAGATTCTATGACGATCTCGGGTCTACAGACAAACCTGTACCAGTGTCACCAGAGAACTGCTATCTGACGATAGGTATAATACCATCTAGGAGTTCTCAGGGAGTTCGTTCAGCGAACCCAGTCTCCACTGAGCACCCCTACACCATCTTTGATGTCAAACACAAATGGATGTGGGATCATCCATCGCCCATCAAATGGGTCAAGATGCGTATACGCTAGTCTACTCCGGAGTATCTTTCGGGTTCCTTAGCACCCTCACGGTGTTTATTAGGGCATCAAACATGCCATTTCAAGATTTTCTAGAGAGCTAAAGAACCCGAACGAGGATCGAACTAGAGACTTAGGGTTTAACAAGATTGTAAACTCTTTACAAACTAAAGGGAAGAAGGAATACAACCTTTGTAGACCGGTCCTTCACTTCAATAGCTCCATGTAGTAGTCCCTTCGCTGCATCACGAACACCCGGACTCTAGAGAGGCTCTACAATATGTACGGAATAAGCTTGCATCGAAGTCTTCGAGGCCGAAGATGATCTACGTCGAGGAGACACTAGCTCATGCTATCTCTTCACTAATGGTGAGATTAGTGAAGCAAACACCCTAAACTAAATGGCAAGTAGTAGAGGATGATGAAGTAGGAAGTGGGCTCACTTTAGTTTTATTTTTCTCACAATAAATCATCACTTTGAAAAAGCTGGCAAGCTTTTTCTCTTTAGGAAGAAGAAGAAGTGATGAAGAAAATGAATGAGAGAGTGAGGTTAGAATTGCAACCATGGTGAGTTAGCTGTAAGTCTACGGTAGCGCCCCGGCCGTCTGTACGAGGCCAAAATGCGGAAACGAAACCTTTTTCAAACTAGAAAACCGGCGCTATCGTATTCTTAAAACCCGGATCGAACCATTAACCCACAACTAGCTACAAGAGAAAAGGTTGGAAAGCTATACCGATCGATCCGTATCCTTCGGTCTTTGGCCACCATCCCAAGCTCCTCGCGGCATCTCCAGTCTTGATCTCTTCGTCAGAAAGGGCACCACATCTACGAGTCTTTTTACTGGCTCCCGCTTCATCCGAAGCAACTCGGACACGAAGTGTGCTAGCCGACGTGTCCAAGGTGTTGTAGAGAATGTTTGTGATCACTTTGTCTCTTGCATCCATTGATTTGGATGGAGGTTAGAGATGAAGCCATTGATGGAGATAATGAGCTAGAGGAGGAGGAAGAAGAAGAAGCTCTTTTCTTTTGTGGTTCTTGTATGAAAATGAGAGAGTGAGTTTCAAAAATACAAAACCAAACTATATGTCATGGCAGCCTCTCTCTCTCTTTTCATCAAATCGAAACACAAATCAATCGACTAATGTGACATTTTGCACAAAAAAGAAACCATGAGTCATAATATATGTCTATGTCACATTAATGCATCTCATGATGAAATTCTAGCTCATTATTTCCATTAACAAATATTAATCCAAATGTTTGCAAGAATAAAAAGATATGGCAACATCTAAAATAAACTCGTGACGGATCACAAGGATACCCCTCACCTGTAAATACATACCTGCATCCGCATTCCGAATGAATGCGAATGCGACGAGACTAAAGTAATCCAACAAATCTAATACTAGGATCTGGCTTAAACCAAAGCCCACTAGTCAATTCCGTCCGATCAAGATCCGTGCACTACCGCACGAATAAGATCGAACCCTGACATATATCATACGGACTCTACTACGTTTCACCCGAAACTTGAGAAACTGTCTCTGGGGGACTCTAAAGACTCGTCAATACTTTGGCTGCGTATTTAACCACTAGCACGTCAGAGGTATTAGCCGTAAGTAACGGGCTACCAGGTATTGACCATACGGGAGGTCAATGAACGAACTCATCCTGACACCCAACTGAGCCTGTCAGTGACAATATCCGTACAGTCCGGTCCGTTCGTCTATGAGTATCGCATGTCGGGCCTAGGGGTTGGTAAAAGTCAGACCCCCAAAAGCAGTACAAGTCGTGTCGGAGTGTAGCCCAGAACACCCTGAGATACTACTGGAATACCTACCAGTAAATCTCCTGCCTTGGCCAAGAACTTCGTGTAATGGCTCTCCTAGACACTACGCGACCTCACCCCCAATACCGCGAGAGACGAATCTCTGCCGATCCGCTCACTGCCTCCATGTGGCTCGGGACTGTACCCAACTAAAACCTGTTTGCACGACACTTTTGAGTCGTGGTATGGTAGTAATCAAAGTACAGTGAGAACTCACACGAGACAAATGACGATCTCAGATCGATGAACTAACATGTACACATGTCACCAGGGAACTGCTATCTGACGCTAGGTATAATACAAACTAGCATGTTCCCGGCGAGTCCTGTCCGGTGTACTCATAACCCAATGAGCACCTGTATACATCTTAGTTGAACCAACTTACACCAATGGCTTGTGAGACCGACCACCGCCCCTCGTCGGGGTCTTGACTGTATACACTAGTCTACTAATGGAGTATCGATGCCCAGTCTCGAAACTCCCACGACTAGGAACCTTTTAAGGATGTGCTTATAGACCCCAGCTCCCACGTATATGATCGCCATCATACCGCTGGTCGTCAAGCAAGAATCCTAAGGGCTATCAGCGTGCAATATTGACCTGTAAGGTCACCTGAAGCAGTACACGATGATAAAGACAAACCACGGTAGCATACTATTCTCTATCAACGTGTAATAGTGAACTACAATGTCACCTAAAGCATGTACACGATGATAAATACAAACCAGATAGTATACAAACCTCTTGAGTAAGACTATCCTACCGGAATAGGTCCTCCCTCAATCATTGCAATCACGTGCCTGCGATCCAATAATTGACTCTGAGGGCACTATATCCAACAATCTCCCACTTGCACTCAAGGCTAATTATTGCGATGTCGCATACTCACAGCCCGTGTGATGCCGAACACCCAACTCCTCTGATCAGTCTTACAAAGCCCGTTTGCGAAACTATTGCGTTCGAGAAATAGCCTCTGCTAGTCGATCCGCCCTGATGTTTCTTTCTATGTCTCTCCTTATCTCAAGTTCGCGGAGAAAGCCATCTCCCGAAATGAGCAATACCTGTCTTAGAATAAGTCTGGATATCTGATGGGACCTAGTTCATAAATGGACTCCAAATCCAAACTTCTTAGACTGTATCGTCAATTGAAACCAATCAGTATCCTGCGCCATGCCTCCCTCAGTATCCGCTTGGACCACCTGTCCAAAATGCTGCCCCTCGTCAGAGGGAAAACTATAACTTTGACAGCCACTCTGTCATCCAGGTCACCTTGGAAGCCTGGAATGATAACTGTCTCCTAAAAGAGGCTGTTGTTATCATATCCCTAGAACATCCACTTATGTTCTAAAACTGCTTCCGAATGTTTCTCCAAGATTGGATCAATATCAACTTATTGCATCTACTGCAAAAACAACATCTGGTGTGGTACTTGACATCTCATGATTGACTCGATTGCCTAAGCAAGTGACCTGCCAATCATGCACATCCCTCTCCCATTTAGTCTTTAAGACACCTTTAGAGAGGGTGACTCCATCACCTATAGGTACACTACCATGCCTGGAGTCGTCCATTCTAAATACCTTTAGAATGCTGTCTAAATACCCTGATTGGGAAACTACCCAAATCTCGATCTAAAATCATAGATCTAGTAACCAGAATATCTGATATAATATCCATATCCTATATGGAGAAACCACTGTGTGACAACCAAAGTATAACCGATCGTAGTATAGGAATATCACTTCCTACTCTGTGTATGTCACCCAAATACCAGGACATCACACCCTACTACCTTGTTAACAGATCCATCCCTTATTCTGATGAAGTCAAACCTATAACTGTCACATCAGAAATAGATGATCTATCTCCGCTATATTTGCTTTACTCCAAAAATAGACATAAGCTACTTGTCCTCTATGCTTCCGCTGCTCCCACTGACTACGACAACCCTCTGGCAGAGTCATATACACGTACACTTCTAAAGCTAGTTTAGAACGATGCTATACTCATCCTCCTGCCGGGTCTTACAGTCTGGAACAACAGCAATGGCAAGTCTGGGTAAACAAGAACCTCCCTGTCACCTTCTTTAAGGCTACCGGAGTACCTCTCGGGTGCTTGAGGTTACCCACCATATCTGCGGAGTGGCCAATGGAATGTCAATCCAGATTGAATCTTTAGGTTCTTATCAAATTTTCAGTAATCGTTTGCGGTTCTGGAATTACATCCAGTTCTACCATACTCCCACTACTGTTTTCTGAAAAAAATCTATTTTTATTAAAATTGTGGCGAGTCAAGAACAATATCACTATTGATCTTCCAGATGGTAGAAAGTCAACCCTCGTCATAGCCCGGGTCAACCCACAAACAGCCATTACAGAAACGTGCCTTGAGTTATCCAGAGTCTGGTTTTAAGCATAAGCCGGAAAACTCCCCGCACCTTAACATCGTTAAGATATGAACCGTTCTATATCCAATATAGAAACAGAGGCACTGATTTAATTGGAACCAGATTCAAATCATGCAGCTGTCTCCAGTGCATGTCAACTAAATGGAGAGAGTCCGATCAGCATTACTCAACTTAGGAATACATCCAGATATGAGTAACCTGAAAGAGAAGCAAGTTCTCATAATCATTACTATCAACTAAATACCATATACAAATATCTACATTTTCGATCACCTTGAAGAATCCTTATACTTGCAACGCCTGGTTCCCTACTTTATTCTTATACCTATAACTTCTCAAAACTTAGACCTTGCATTTCTATGAAACACATGTCTACGAACTAGAGAAGTCACAAGTAAACAGAATATAGTACGAGTACCAACCCCTCTATCCTCATGGACACTGGACAACATACAATACTCTGTATAAGTCCCTTGAGTCTAATAACTCATTCCCTGTGTGTCGTAGGTTGAAAACTGTACTTATGGTTAAGAAGAATTACACCGCTGTTTAATGCTCCTTAGCTAACCATCCACTGATATAGGTAAATGTGATAGACATAATTTCAAAAAGTTATATCTCACTTTATAAAAATAAACGTACAGATATATCAATTTGAAATTGGTGCATAACAACGGATATTCAAAACCAAATATTTGCCGTCCGGCAAACAACCCAGGAGATTTCCTCAAATATCACCAATTACAACGAATCCCGATATAATGAGGATGATCACTCAATTCCCAATAACTAACTCCCACTCATCATCTGTAAACCCATACCGATATGAGAATCAAACCTTGTAACTACATACCCTGGAGCAAGGACGAATTGGGAAATCAGTTTTCTTTTAACAATACATAGTGAAATTGAAACATGTAAATGTTTTGAAGGGGTATCCGAGTATTCCTAGTAATGCCTCTTCTATTATCAGATTCACAACTGTAACCGTATATTTCTTTGCCATCTCTCCAAATCCCTTTATATGTCTTTAGTCATTACCTTCTGTACACCACCATTAGGTCAAATGGTTTTCTTCCTTCCCTACCGTTCGGCACCAGCCTATGGTTTGGAAGAAGACTATCCAATAATCATAATGGGTGTACTCTCCTAATCCTTGGAGCACTCGCAACCCGAGAGAAGGTAAAAATAAAAGACAACTGAATAAAACCTTATTCCAATTTCTCCTGAACCGGAATCCATCACCGAACTGGAACAAGTTCCTTCAAGTTCGTATATAACCATACGATGGAGTATCCTAATAACTGTGGATCTTCGTAGTGATATGGAGTGTCCTGGAGAAATACAAAGGTGAAATAGGAGTGGCGATGAAATACTTGGTTTGGTCGTGAATAGCGGTCGCAGTTTACTTTGCCCTATTACTAATCCCTTTATTTTGTCTTTACTTAATACCTTTTGTACACCATTGTTAGGCTAATTGGTTTTCTTCATTCCCCACCGTTCGACACCAACGTATGGTTTGGAAGAAGACTATCCAATAAGCGTAATAGGTGTACTGTCCTAATCCAAGGAACACTCACAACCTGAGAGAAGGTAAAAGGAAAAGACAACTGAATAGTCATATTCGTTTTCTCCAGAACCGGAAACCATCCTTGAATAAGTTCCTTCGAGTTCGTATATAACCATACGATGGTTTTATCCAATGGAAGTGGATGTTCGTAGTAATACGGGGTGTTCTGGAGAAAAAAGGGTAAAAGTAGGAGAGGAAATGAGGAATGCAACTCTGACAATCCAAAAGCCAATGTTTTTAAGAAGGTTCGGTTAACTTGGTCACTGAGTCATAGTCAAGGGTCGGGTCATGGTCGCTGCCAAAGAGAGAGATAAAAGAAACACTCAGCGTGCACTCTAACCTAGATCAGAATGGTTATCACTTTATCCAATCAGGAAACCTCCCACTGTATCCTCAAATTCTCCTCCAAACCTGAAAGAAGAACTAGTCGGGATCACCCGAGGAGTAAACCAACTCATCAGTGGGAATCGGGATCCAACTATCATCACATGATAACATGATGGAATCCACTCATGTTATGACACTCCAGAAGGTATGCGCATATCTGGCAAGTTTCAGTTTCTTTAGATACTCCAGATGTGATTTTTACCCCATGCTCTTATGACCTTGACGAAGGTCAACAAATCATAAGTCACATGTCATGTTCTACCCATTATTGTCCAGGTTAATTTGAACCCACCCCTACAAGCCCTTAACGAAGGTCAACAAGGCTGTACGACTGTCCCAAACCAACGCATCTATCTATTCAGCAGAAAGGTAACAAGCAGCTACCATTCACTATGCCTTGACGAAGGTCAACAAACATAGCATGAATACTATGTGCTACCCGTCTGAAATGACGGAGGGCTACGAATGGTTTTTGGCGAAAAACCTTTAACGTAATGAACTTGATATTGTTGAAAGAACCGGATAGCTTTTTATAAAAATATAGTGGCGAAAACCTTTGCTAAAGAGGTCACTCCCGGTGAAGGGATCTCAGCTCTCTCCCCGTAGAATGAGGTGCAGGATATTCCAACTGAATACCACGATGCAAAGCCAAAAGTAATCGACTATAGTGAAGTTATTACCCTGACTCAAACTTCTGTCCAAGGGGTCACTCCCGGTGAAGGGATCTCGGCCCTTGCCTCGTCGACTGAGGTGCTGGATATTTATAACCGAATACCACTGTGCAAAACAAAAGAGAACGTCCTTGCAATAATAGCTTTTTGAAAAGTGTTCCAACAACATCAAAATAGGTTTGTTTGGCTTGCATTGATCCGAATCAATGCAGTCCCATCAATTAATCACACCACAAAAGAACGAAAATATGATGTACGTATATGCCATCCGCATTCGCCACTGGGTCCTGTCATCACCCGTTAGGTTACTTAACTAACGACAGAGCAGGGACTGGACTAGCGCGGGTGTAAAACATATACAACATCTACTAGTATATATATCAATATATAATATTCTCTCATGGCGTAATAAAATGCAACATCACAGAAATGTAATAAGCATCACAGAACAATACAGAAAATCTGGAAACCCCGGGTTTCACAGAGCCGCAACTGAAACAAGATGTTCCCCTGGTCGTTTGGATAGCCTGTGCAATGAAATCCTAGACCCCTACGGGCGCAGCAAGTTACCCGCCAAAACCTGAAGCGAGACAACCCCCTTCAACAACGTGAATGGACCACCCAACACTTCACGGAATTCGGTAACTTGAGCACCCCTCCTTGGGTCAACCTGTACCCCCTACGAGTGCGGCGAATAGCCCGCCAATTCTAGAGTAAAGACCCCTCCGTCTCAAAGCCATGAGATGCGGACCCGTTGCCCTCTAGAACCCGGCTACCCGTGCACCCCACCACGGGGTAAACCTAGTACAGAGAGTAAAATATATACAACGGGTACATCGACCTCAGCCCGGTCGTGCCCCAAAAGAATAATATACAAACAGGCAGTGACGGCAGTCCACATGTCGGACGCTCGCCCCGCAATATCAAATGTATAAATAAAACCAAACTGTACTACCATTGCATCCAGGCAATCCACCACGACAAATCCGAAACATCACAGCACAACACAGAACATCAACGTGAATGTCACGTTCGCAAATCCGTCTAAAAGGGCTATAGCAATTAGACATGATTTACCGATCAAATGACATTCACGGTCGCAGATATAATGTAAATACTGTGAACTAACATGTTTAAAATTTTCGATCGACAAAATTTCCCGAAGTAGGCCCCAAGTACTATTCCCAATACTCAAAATAATCTGGGCCAAAAATTAAATTACCAGAAACCCCATTTCCAAGTCAGAGACCATCTGAAGAAATTTGGTAAAGTGAAGCTACAGTACGGCCGCGGAACCGCGGCCAAAGCATTGGTACGGCCGCGGTTCCACCGAGCCACAGTAATATCAGAGAACCAAATTTTCCCAGATTGCATAAAAAAACCTGCATGTTTTTCTGCAGTACACCAAATAATTTTTTTACAACAGAAAAATTTCGACAGAAACTGATGACTTGGAAATGCAGTTTTTGAAAATTTCGTCCGATCGAAGTTCTAAACACGCTAGAGCAAGCTAGTAAAGGTTAATGGCGTGGCTCTGATACCATGTAAGCCTATGGTAGCGCCCCGGCCGTCTGTCCGAGGCCAAAATGCGGAAACGAAAACTTTTTCGAAACTTGAAACCGGCACTATCGTATGCTTAAAACCCGGATCGAACCATTAACCTACAACTAGCAACCTAGAGAAGGGATAGAAGGGCTATACCGATCGATACGTGTCCTTCGGTCTTTGGCCACCATCCTAAGCTCCTCGCAGCATCTCCAGTCTTGATCTCCTCGTCGGAAAGGGCACCACATCTACGAGTCTTTTTACGGGCTCCCGCTTCATCTGAAGCAACTCGGGCACGAAGTGTGCTAGCCGACGTGTCTAAGGTGTTGTAGAGAATGTTTGTGATCTTTTTGTCTCTTGCATCCATTGATTTGGATGGAAGTTAGAGATGAAGCCATTGATGGAGATAATGAGCTAGATGAGGAGGAAGAAGAAGAAGCTCTTTTCTTTTGTTGTTCTTGTATGAAAATGAGAGAGTGAGTTTCAAAAATACAAAACCAAATTATATGTCATGGCAACCCCTCTCTCTCTCTCTCTTCATCAAATCAAGACACAAATCAATCCAGAAATGTGACATTTTTCACAAAAAAGAGACCATGAGTCATAATATATGTCTATGTCACATTAATGCATCTCATTATGAAATTCTAGCTCATTATTTCCATTAACAAACATTAATCCAAATGTTTGCAATAATAAAAAGATACGGCAACAACTAAAGTAAACTCGTGACGGATCACAAGGATACCCCTCACCTGTATATACATACCTGCATCCGCATTCCGACTGAATGCGAATGCGACGAGACTACAGTAATCCAACAAATCTAATACTAGGATCCGGCTTAAACCAAAGCCCAATAGTATGATCCGTCCGATCAAGATCCGTGCACTACCGCACGAATAAGATCTAACACTGCCATATATCATACGGCCTCTACAACGTTTCGCCTGAAACTTGAGAAACTGTCTGTGGGGGACTCTAAAGACTCGTCAATACTTTGGCTACGGATTTAACCACTAGCACGTCAGAGGTATTAGCCGTACGTAACGGGCTACCAGGTATTGACCATAAGGGAGGTCGATGAGCGAACTCATCCTGACACCCTACTGAGCCTGTCAGTGACAATATCCGTACAGTCCGGTCCGTTCGTCTAAGAGTATCGCATGTCGGGCCTAGGGGGTTGGTAAAAGTTAGACCCCCAAAAGCGGTACAAGTCATGTCGGAGTGTAGCCCAGAGCACCCTGAGATACTACTGGAATACCTACCAGTAAATCTCCTGTCTTGGCCAAGGACTTCGTGTAATGGCTCTCCTAGACACAGCGTGACCTCACCCCCAATACCGAGAGAGACGAACCCCTGCCGATCCGCTCACTGCCTCCATGTGGCTCGGGACTGTACCCAACTAAAACCTGTTTGCACGACTCCTTTGAGCCGTGGTAGGGTAGTAATCAAAGTACAGTGGGAACTCACACGAGACAAATGACGATCTCCGGTCGATGACCTAACCTACACACATGTCACCAGGGAACTGCTATCTGACGCTAGGTATAATACCAACTAGCATGTTCCCGACGAGTCCTGTCTGGTGTACTCATAACCCAATGAGCACCTGTATATATCTTAGGTGAACCAACTGACACCAATGGCTTGTGAGACCGGCCACCGCCCCTCGTCGGGGTCTTGACTGTATACACTAGTCTACTAATGGAGTATCGATGCCCAGTCTCGAAACTCCCACGACTAGGGACCTTTTAAGGATGTGCTTATAGACCCCATCTCCCACGTATATGATCGTCATCATACTGCTGGTCGTCAAGCAAGAATCTTAAGGGCCCTATCAGCGTCCAATAGTGACCTGTAAGGTCACCTGAAGCAGTACACGATGATAAAGACAAACCACGATAGCATACTATTCTCTATCAACGTGTAATAGTGAACTACAATATCACCTAAAGCATGTACACGATGATAAAGACAAACCATATAGTATACAAACCTCTCGAGTAAGACTGTCCTACCGGTATAGGTCCTCCCTCAATCATTGCAATCATGTGCCTGCGATCCAATAATTGACTCTGAGGGCACTATATCCAACATTAGTGTCATGCCTAAATCATGTAGAGAATAAACCATAGTCTAAGGTTAAGAGTTGGGTTAACAAATATCTTAAGCTAAACAAAAGAGTGGACTTGGTCAATGTTTTCTATAAGTTTCTCCAAGCTTCAACCATGACTCATTCCAAATCTTTTGTGAATTACTTAATGATAAATAAAACCCAAACATAAACCCTAGCATGGTATAATTCTCATACACACATGTTGCAAGTGCAACCTAGCATGACACAACAATATATATCACATATATATTTTGTGTACAAAAAGAAAATAATACAATTAACATATATCACATATATATTAATGTATCATCAAGTGAGAAAAATGAATACTTAAGTGAGCTAATATTAGTTAATTTAATTTAATATATCAAATATATAATTATACATTAAATTATTAAATCAACTCTTGATTTAATAATCCGGCTATATTACACAAAACCGACTAATATTAAATGCAACAACTTATCGAATCAACACTTGATCCGATAATCCGGTTATATCACATATACCCGAACAATGTCACAAGTCGCGAGAATAGAATGTGGTATCTCATACGCGCATTAATCTCGGTCCCGCACATATCACATATGTGCTCCTACTCCAATTCACATGAACCAGGAATCTCTGTGTAGGACTCTAAAGACTCGTCAATACGCCGGCAGTAGGTGATGATCATATCAAACCCCCACAAGCCGCAAGCGGTCTGCTAAACGTAACGGCCACCCGGGTATTGAGCGATCAGAAGATCAACAAGCAAGCCTTCTCATACTCCTGCGAATCCAATCAGTAACACTACCGTACAGTCCGGTCTCTTCGTCAGATATGTCGCATGTCACAGCCTGGGGGGGTATAACCTCAGACCCCAATTTCCTGATAAGTTATGCAGATGCAATGTCCATAACGGTTCGAGAAACTACTGATAACACTTACCAGTAAATCTCAGCAACCATGGCCAGAGAATTCCTGTTATGGCCAGTCGAGCATAGCGCAACATTAACTCCCAATACCGGGAGAGACGAAACCCCTCCTATCGCTCATTGACTCCATGTGACTCGGGACTGTACCCAAAAACCACCTTTTTGCATGATCTCTTGACCGTGGTATGGTGGAAATCAAAGCACAGTGGGAATCACACAAGGCGCTATGACGATCTCGGGTTTACAGACTAACCTGTACCAGTGTCATCAGAGAACTGCTATCCGACGATAGGTATAATACCATCTAGGAGTTCTCGGCGAGTCCGTTCAGTGTACCCAGTCTCTACTGAGCACCCGTATACCTTCTCTGATGTCAAACACCAATGGATATGGGATCATCCATCGCCCATCATATGGGTCGAGAAGCGCATACGCTAGTCTACTCTGGTGTATCGATGCCCTGTCTCGATACTCCCACGACTAGGAACATTTTGAAGGATGTACTTATCGACTACCATGTCCCCACTAGTATGATCTGCATCATAATCCTGGTAGTCAAGTGTTAGTGTATATGCCCTAGGGGCCATTTTTGTATCATACTAGTTTGTATATTACTTAATGGAAGCTTGGGATATTCACAGTTGTATTAACAGTCTTGCTCAACATAGTAATATGCGACTTGGTTTATATCTATCTTAATATGTGTATATATTTCTTTTAGCATATCGCGAATACATATTGATAGAGCCCATAGGATCTTGCTTTACTACCAGCGTTGTGATGGCAGTCACACTAATGGGGGCTGGGTAGTCTACAAGCACATCCTTTTTCAGGTCCCTAGTCGTAGGATTATCGAGACAGGGCATCGATACTCTGGAGAAGACTAGTATGTACGCTTCTCGTCCCAGCAGGAGAATGGTCTGTTCCACAGCCATTAGTACGTTGTACTGGAGATAGTATGCAGGTGCTCGTTGGGTTACGGGTACACCGGATAGGACTCGCAGGGAACTGTTGGTTGGTATTATACCCGTCGTCAGTTGACATGAGTATAGCATAGTCCATAGACTTGACACTGCTTCTTTGCCTCGAGTGTGTTCCCACTATTCTTAGATTGCTACCGTACCACGGCTCGACTGAGTCGTGCAAACAGGTAGCAGTTGGGTGCAGTCCCGAAGCACTTGGAGGCAGTGGCGGTTAGATAGGATTCGTCTCTCCCGGTGTTAGGGGTTGATATCGCACTGTGTTTGGAGAGCCATTACGTAAGGTCCCTGGCCAGGGCAAGCGAGATTTACTGGTAGGTTTTCCAGTAGTTTCTCAAGGTGTAATGGGCTTCACTCCGACACGACTTATACCGCTTATAGTGGACTGACGCTTGCCGCCCCCCCTCCCAGGCCCGATATGCGATAGTCTTAGATGAACAGACCGGATTGTACGGTGATTGTCACATCAGGCTCAGTAGGAGTTCGGATGGGTTTCCTCATCGGCCTTCTTATCGACATCTACCTGGGGACCGTTACGTACAGCTAGTACCTCTTGCGGCCTGTGGTTAAACCCACTGCCAGCATAGTGTCGAGTCTTTAGATTCCCACACAGAGAGTTTCCCTACTTCGGGCGAAACGATATAGAGATCGTATGGTTTTACGACAGGGTTCGTGTAACGTTTTAAAAAAATAATTAAATAAATAATTAAATGAATAAAATTGTTTAAGTGAATTTTATGATTTTCGGTAAAGTAAAATGTATTTTTCGTAAAACCAAACCGTGATTGTTTTTCATTATAATTTCAAAAATACCTATTTTAATTATGTAATTACTAGTAAATGGTGTTTATTTAGCCACTTATAAATTTTTAGTTTAATTAAATATTTTTCCTAAATTAATTATTTTAAATATTAACATAAGATTTATTTTTACACTAAATTAGTGTAAATTACAAATTTGAATGGTTTTAATTTGTAAAAATGAACCATGGCATGTTAGAATTTAGTGTGTATCATGCAAAATTTATTTGCAAATTTTTCCTATTTCTAGAGTTTTCTTGAGTTGCTATAGTAAAGAAATAAAAGAAAAATAAATAAATGCATGAAAAGACATAATGAAGTGATATTTTGGTGGAGACTTCTACACAACTTTTGTCACACTCTTCCTTCTCTCCCTCACCTCCAAAAATGCCCGGCCTCACCCTACATGGTAGCCCCCATTTTCCTCATTTTATTTTGCTCCAAAATTCATCAAAAATCCTTTAAAAATTCAATAAAAATCCACAAAATCCTATTTATTTCATACCCTTTATTCCTTGCTCATTTTTATATGGATTTTGGAGATGGAAAGCATGCATTTTGGAGGCTCATTTTCTTGTTTGGATTTCATATTTTGGAGGTATAAATTTCCTTCATTTGTTTATTTGTTATTAGATGTTTCTTTTAAGCATGTTTAGATTTAATGAATTAATTCTATGTTCAATTTTTAAAATTCAAGTTAGGGTTGTAAATTCAAGTTATGATTTTTATTAATTAATTAGGGTTATAATAGTTAGTTTAACACTTTTATAATTGGAAAAATCTTGCATGGTTGTTAAATTGTAAATTTTTCATTTAAAATTGTTTAAATTAGGAATTTTGCTTACTAGGATTCTATAAAACATAATTTTTGGTGAAATAAAATTTCAATTAATATTTGTAACACTAGATTGTGGTCTTAATAAGGGTATTAACTTGTTGGTGGAGTGGAAACTTAAATTGATTGCTAGTTTCTATTGAAAATTGATAAATTGTGATAAAAATTGTTATTTTGTAAACTAGATTTTTGAAATTCCTAAATAAATGAGATTAAAAATATAACTTATGGTTTCATTAAATCATTATCATCATGAATTGTGGTTTAATACATTAATTCATGAAAAATCATGTTTTGTGGTGGAATTGTGGTATTTTGCTTGAAAAATGTTGAAAATTGTTAAAGGTTGCAAACTAGAAATTTCAAATTAATGCAAATTTGTGTAATAAAAATATAGTAATGGTTTGTATAGTCTAGTTATGCTATTTAATGAGTTTTATAACCATTGGTTTCATTTAAATGTCAAGTTTTGATGAAAAACGGTAAATTGGCATTTTCGGGTTTTACGAAATTGGACGGTTTGATGGATTTTAGGGTTTCGATGAATTTAATCATGTTTTATAATATAAGTAATGTGTTTTAAAACTACGAATTATTTGTTGATGTTTATCTCGATCCATCGGAGTTTGTATGCCGATATCGAGTGATATTTGGTTCTTTTGCGTGGACGGGACATAGGTTTTAAGCTATGCTGGTTCATTGCGTCGTTTTGACTTTTGTATGTGATTCAGTTTACGATTCTATTTATATGTTTACGTTTAGGTACCTCTCACGTGGACTGCGGGCGATGAAGAGGAGGATGGCGACACCGTCTTCGGCAGACATGGACCAGGTGAGTAGATGCATATCTACGGGGGGAAGTCGGGTGGATGGCGTTTAGCACCCCCGCAACGTAGAATAGGAATAGTACTAATTAAATATTGAGGTACATGGGACTTTAAAATAGTACCCGGACTGTAACTTGTGATTGATCACGATATGGCATATGTATGACTTGATTACGACATCATATAGGTGTGACCTGATGTCGATATCATAGAGGTGTGACTTGAGGACGATATGATACATATGGCATGTTATTTCTGAGGATAAACTAATGATGCTTATTATGATGGCAATGCTATATGATTGATGTATGCGATCACGGTTTAGCACCTTGATCATGAGATGTGTTGATGATGATATTATACTAATGATGAGACACCTAGGAGATACTTGACCCGTACCCTGATATTGGGATGCAGTACGATGGATTTTACCGTACGAGGCATAAATATGATGATTGATCCGCACTCTTGATTCGAGGAAGCCGTACTACGTACGTGACGCTATTGAGGCTGGATCGCCGACTATTAGAGATATTGATTCAGACCTTAGGTAGACTCTTGTTTCTTTTTGACTAGTTTCTTAGGTTTTGTTCCTTAGGAGGTTAGATGGACACTAGATTAGGTTCGAGTCATATAGTGGTAGTGGTAATGGAATATCAAATGAGTGGATAACATACATCCGTCTTACTTTCACACTGGAATCATAATGCATGTTCTTACATATGCTGCTATAATCAGTATAAACCTTACCTGTTAGGACACCAGCACCATTACCGATGATGCGCATATTCCACGCACACTCATTTGCCGGCTCACACACATCATCATCGGTAATTGCTATGTCATGTATATTTTAGATCATATTATCTTTTATTGATAGAATCAGTTAACAACTAGACCGATATAATATTGTGATTATTTTCTGATGTTAGTATAGACATGATATTTATCACTTAGACATTCATGCATTCATATTTTCATGTTATCATGCAGTATCATGGGCATATGCCGACACTTATCATATACTTACACATGATTTTAAGATTTGGATTTCTATGAGATTTCTGGATTTTTGGGGAAAACCGCAAGAATATATAAAACTTCTCTCTCTCTCCTCTTCTCTTTTTAAAATAAGATGCAGTTTTCTCGTGATGTATGTGTCGTCCACCATGAGATTTCATGTTTTCTGTTGGATTTCTAGACCAGATTCGAGGAGTGGATGAACCGTCTCGGGTACATGGTGGGCCCGGTATGGTACCCCTGGGCAAGAAGATCGAGTTGTAGACGATGAGCCTGGCAGGGGAAGGCTACGTACCGGTGATGTGTGGCGCGGCGGATATCCGGAGGATACCGACCATTGTCGTGAGATTTGATGACATGGGCCGATCCGGACTGACGGAGCCTGAGGTATTGAGACTATGAGACTTGAGATTTACATGTTTGTGTCGATGCTTGACACGGATTTCCATGGATTTTATTGTTGAGATTTCAGATTGCTATACACATTTTACTATGATAACAGTTAAAGATTTCTTATACAGATATATCTGGATTTCAGGATTGATTATTTATATTCATGGTGCATGCATATCTATTCATATGACATAGTATTATATGAGGCACTGACACGAGCACGGAGTATCTGCATTTACACGTAGTATTACCCTGCTATTACTAGATGATTGGGACATAGTAGTGTATTATTATGACCTAGGATAGAGTCGTGCATTCGATTTCTTTTCGTAGATGTCTTCTACTCACGAGTTGGCAACTCACCCCCGTTGTGCCAAATTTTATTACAGGTTCGATGTACAGGTTTCCCTGGCAGCTTGCTCGCACATCATTTCATTCAGGGTGATTTGCACGGTAGGTTGGTTCACTTGTATCCGAACCACCATTGTACTTTTATTCTTTCATTTGTATCTAGTAAGCTCCATCAACCATACTTGTATTACTTGATAAGTTTATTGGACCAGTTATTTATTTCGACCTTAGAGTCGCGCATGTATTATTCTGATCTGGTGGTTTTGTTTTCTTTTGAGTTTTGAGTCTCGCCCTTTGGCGTTGTATACTATTGTGTATTGTTGTGGTTGTTTCCGCCTGTTGGCGTTGAGCTAGCTCCCGTTTGGGGATGCTTTTTATTGTTTATGTATATTATACTTGTTGTACCCGTTTGGGGCCAGTTTTTACAGAGGAGACTCTGCCAAAATTTTTGGGAAATTTGCTGATACTTTTAAACTTGTTTTTCTTCATGTTTTCTTTTCTTCTTCTTCTTTTATATGGTTTAGATTTCTGGGCTTCGGCTTACTTAGGTTACGTTGGGCCTCTAAACGTTTCGTAATCTTAGTGCCGGTCACGTTCCGTACTTTCGGGTCGTGACAAGGTTCGGACATATACGTGTAATTGTGCACGTATGATGTTCGGAAAGGTTATACTAGCGGGCTTTGGTTTAAGCCAGTTTTTAATATTGGATTATTGGATTTATACAGTCTCAGTATATCCGTGTTTTTCATAAATATGGATGGGAGGGGCATTCTCGTAATTAGTCGAGAAGCTTCTAGAAGAAAGGTGACTCATTTAGTTTTAATTCATTTGTGAATTAAACTTAATGAGGTGGAAAGGTGATGTGTAATTTTCATTAATTACACCATGAGTCATGAGGTGATTCACATCATGGTAATTAATGAAGCATGGTTGTTGATTATATTTATTATTTTTTAGATATTTTTCATGCTTCATAATTATCTAAGAGACTCAAGATTTAATTCATTATCACATACACATTCTCTCTCCTCAAGCTCTCATCTTCTTCATCCTAACCCTAATCCTCTCATGTGTTGAGAACCCTAGGGTTAGCAAGACTAATAGATCCTTAATCTATCTCTATATCCTCTAGGTCACTTGGATTAGCAATCCTAGCCACTTAGTTACTTCAAGTTAGAGGTTAAAGCTTGAAGAAGGAACTTTCGGGTGGATCTTCTATTACATCGAGGAGGCCGACGAGGAGGTGAACAACAAGAACAAGAAGGACTAGTATCTTGAGATATAATCATCTATCATAGTAGTTTAGTACTTCTAGATAGTTTGTTAGTTAGGGTTTAGCAAAGATCCGTTTGATAGTCGATGTTACTTTGAACAAAATGATTGTTTTTTCCTATTCCGCATTCCCGCATCTTGTGGGGTGTGTAATGTTGACTTACAGTGGTATCAGAGCCTAGCTAAACCATAACTAACATGTTAGAAAAGTCTTTAGAAATTCGATCGCAATTTAATTCCGAAAAACCGACAATTTCACTAAGTTTCTGCCGATTTTAAATTGGGGTCTAAAAATTTTTCCAGGGACCTTAAAAATACAAGCAGGTTTTTTTTAAGAATTATGAAGAAATTTGGGACCGTGACTCGTCCAAACGACCGCGGAACCACGGCCAATCCAAGCCATCCGCCGCGGATCCGCGGCCGAGTTGACACCGAGTCAACCCAAATTTGCTCAGTTATTCTTCTGTGTTGATATTGTGTTTTCTGGGATGTTTTGTTTCTTCTCAGGTTTTTTATGCACAGAGAATTATTTGGAGTAGATTCATATGTGGTGCTTAATCGAAATTCTAAGAAGTTTGGCTAACTGGATTATATCTGTGTTGTGTTTAATGTGTTCGTAAACCTCCCTTAATTGCTAGTATGTCGGTTAGCAGGGGGTTGCACATTTCTGTAAAGGTTACTTTATGTTTGTGGATATGAACTTGTTGGATTGTCGTGAATGGATAGCCGTGGATGTGACACGAGTGTTTCTTTCATTCAAATGTAAATTTTAATTTGTTGTAATATTCTTTTGCGGGGCACATCCGGGTTGAGGTTGTAGCCACCGTTGTATTATTTCATTTACTGTTTTCTGCTCGTAGGATAGACCCAAGGTGGGGTGCACATACTACCGGGTACTTTGAAGTGCTTAGTGGCCTAATCACGTCGTTGAGGGAGACCGATTTACTTCGGGTACTTAACGGGTAGTTTTCCGTACCCATAGGGGTCTAGGGTGGGGTTGGCTATTCATCACGACTATGTAATCCGTCTTTCATTGCAGGATCAAAAGAAATGCGGATTCCTAGAATATCCAATATGTTCATCTGTGATCTGGAATGCCTATTATTGCGTCTGACGAATGTACAATATCTATATATGATATCTACTAGGCGTTGCTTATGTTTTGCATCCGTGCTAGCCCATCCCCCGCTCCGTCGTTAGTTAAGTAACCTAACGAGTGAATGACGGGGCCCAGTGGCGAATGCGGATGGCATAAGCGGACATTGTATTTTCGTTGTTTTCTGAAATGATAGGTTAATTAATGGGACGCATTATATTAATGCAAAGAAAATAAACCAAAGTTGATCGTTGGAACAATTTAAAAGAAACCACCCGGTTATTTTTAAAACAGCAAATTTTTTATTGCGGAGCTTAAACCACTCCTTTTCAAAGCTATCAGGTTCCTTCGATCATATCAAGTTCACTATGTTCACGGTTTCGCCAAAACCATTCATAGCCCTCCGTCATTTCATTTGGGTATTCAGTAGTATTAAAGCTATGTATTTTGACCAACGCCAAGGCATAGTGTTTGGTAGTTGCTGGGTATTCATCTGTTGCAAAGATATAAGAGTTGGTTTAGGACAGTCGTACTGCCATTTGGCCAACTTCAGGGGTATGTACGGGTGGGTTCAAATTAACAAGATAATGATGAGTAGAACTTGACATGTGACTTATGACATTTTGGCCAACGTCAAGGTCATAAGAGCATGGGGCAAAAATCCACATCGGGGGTTTCTAAAGAAACTGATACTTGCTAGAGTTGCATACCATTTGGAGTGTGATAATTTTGGTAGGATTCCTTCAGCTTTATCACACGATGATATTTGGATCCCGATCCTACTGTGAGTATATGCTAATCATCGGGAGATTCTTTCACTTAACGATCAATGCTATAAACTAAGTAGGTGTCGAGAAAGGTGTCAGCGGGGCTACGCCCTCAGGGAAAAGAGGTTATTTAATTAAGGAACTTCGTGAAAGCGTCGTAAAACCTCCCTCGAAGTACCAACACCGGCCAGGCTGAACGGTTGAGCAAGTATTGTACGGTAAGAATAGTCCTGACTAGTTCTTCATTTTTGGTTTGAGGAAGGATTCGAGAAACAGTGGGAGCCATCCTGTTTAGATAAACTAAAAACCACTCTAAACTTTCAAGAGCATCATGCTAAAGTGTTTTTTTCTCTCTCTTAATTGCAGCGACCCGGAACATGACGGGCCTTAAGTTATTATTAGATAAAAGTATTTTGAGAGGGACAAACTATAATGATTGGTTCAGGAATGTCAAGATGGCAATCACCTATGACAAATTGGGGTATGTCCTTACTACTAAGGCCCCTGCCGTCCCAGGTCCAGAATCCAGTGTCGCGGATAAGGAAATCCGCAAGACCTGCGAGTTAGACTGCGCGAAAGCCAAATGCATCGTGCTTGCCTCTATGGATAATGAACATCAGAGGAGGCACGAGAATATGGATCTTGAAGCCATATTTCTCCACACCAAGGAACTGTATGGAGAGCAATCTCGTATAGCTAGATACGAGACCTCGAAGAACTTGTTTCAGTCGAGGCTGGCCGTCGGATCATTTCTAGGGGAACATGTCCTTAAGATGATTGGCTATATTGAGGAGCTGGCGGACCTCGGAACAACATTAGAGAATGAGCTGTATACAGACTTGGTTCTTCAGTCCCTTCCTTCCACCTACGCCCAGTTTATCTTGAATTTAAATATTCAAGGTAAAGAAGTTGAACTTCCAGAACTCCTTAACATGTTGAGGACTGCAGAGGGCACCTTGCAGAAAGCAAGGAAAACACCCATTATGTTTGTTCATGGTGCTTCCTCTTCCAGGTCCAAGGCAAGGACCAAAGGGAGGAAGAAGAAGGCCGCTGACAAACCAAGAGGTGGTGTTGGTAAGGTGGGAGTCAAGGGAAAAGCAAAGGCTGCGGTGCCGGTAGTAGCAAAGGACAAGTGCTTGCACTGTCGTAGGAAAGGCCATTGGAAGAAAGATTGCAAATCTTGGATTGCCAAGGACCAGGACCCGAGGCAAGTTGTGGTTTCGGCTTCAGGTGTGTTTGTAATTGAAAATTGTCTGTCAATCAACTCTACTTCCTAGGTATTGGATACCGGATCAGGATCTCATATATGCAATTCATTGCAGGAACTGAGAAACCGTAGAGTACTGAAGGCTAGTGATATGACCCTCCAGGTTTCTAACGGAGCGAGAGTGGATGCTGTGTCCATAGGGGATTATCACCTTGGATTGACGAGTGGACATATTTTGGTTTTGCGCGACTGTTTTTGTGTACCTTGTTTAACGTGTAATATCATATCAGTATCGTTGCTATCAAAAGAAGGTTATGATTTCACGTTTGTAAGCGATGTTGTTAACATCCAACTTAATCATGGTTTGATTGGGTCCGGTGCACTAGATAATGGTATATATGTGTTAAACCAATTACAGATTTTCAATGTCCAGAACACACTAAAAAGAAAGTCTCAAGATATAAATCAGGCTTTCTTATGGCATTGTAGACTAGGTCACATCAATGAGAAAAGGTTAAATAAGTTACATAAAGAAGAATATTTGGATCCGTTCGAATATCAATCTTATGCCGCTTGTCAATCATGTCTCAAAGGAAAGATGACAAAGACATCGTTCACTGGAAACGAAGTAAGAGCGAGCGAGCTCTTAGGACTCATACACAGCGATGTATGTAGTCCAATGTCTACACATGGAAGAAGCGGTTTTTCGTATTTCATTACTTTTACGGATGATTACTCTAGGTATGGATTCATTTTCTTGATGAAATATAAATCCGAGGCCTTTGAGAAATTCCGAGAATATAAGAATGAAGTAGAAAACCAAACCGGCATAAGTATCAAGACACTAAGATCTGATAGAGGTGGTGAATAATTAAGTGCCGAGTTCCTGGGTTACCTAAAAGAGAATGGAATTCTCTCTCAGCTTACTCCTCCATACACTCCACAATATAACGGTGTATCGGAAAGACGGAACCGAACCCTATTGGATATGGTATGTTCCATGATGAGTAATGCTGAGTTACCTCGATCATTCTGACGTTATGCACTAGAATCAGCTGCATATCTTTTGAACAGGGTTCCTACCAAGACTGTGCCTACCACACCATATCAGATGTGGAGTGGGAAGAAACTCTATCTTCAGTATCTCAAGATATGGGATGTCCAGCTTTTGATAAAAAGAAGCATGCGGACAAACTCGAGGCACGCTCAGTACAGTGTATGTTTGTGGGATATCCAAAGAACTCCAAGGGTTATTTTTTCTATTACGCAGAGGAACAAAAGGTTTTTGTTTCTCGTAATGCCCATTTTCTAGAACAACAGATTTTAGAAAAGGAAACAAGTGGGAGCGCAATAGAACTGGAAGAAATTCCAGAACCACAAGCTACTACTGAAAGCTTGGTAGAACCAGAAGTTCCATAAGAACAGGACATTCCCGCACCCCTCCGCAGGAGTAGTAGGCCATCTCATCTGCCTGAGAGATACTACGGTTTTCTGATAGACGGGGATAGAGAGGATTGCGTCATTGATAATGATGAACCTACTAGCTTCCAGCAGGCCATCCAGAACGGCGACTCAGTAAGATGGCTGGATGCAATGCGGACCGAGATGGAGTCCATGTACACCAACAAAGTATGGACTTTGGACTTTGCTCCAGATGGGGTAAAACCCATAGGATGCAAGTTGATCTTCAGAAAGAAGATTGGTGTAGATGGACAGGTGGAAACCTATAAGGCTAGACTTGTTGCGAAGGGTTTTCGTCAAAGGCCTGGCTTGGACTATGACGAAACTTTTTCACCAATGGCTATGCTCAAATCCATTCAGATCCTTCTTACCATTGCTGCCTTCTACGATTATGAGATCTGGCAGATGGACGTAAAGACGGCTTTTCTAAATGGAAATTTGGACGAGTAAGTCTATATGGATCAGCCAGAAGGTTTCAATCAGAGTGGGAGCAGCGGGAAAGTGTGCAAGTTGCTTAAGTCCATTTATGGACTAAAGCAGGCATTGAGGAGTTGGAACATCTGTTTTGATGAAACGGTCAAAGAATATGACTTTATCAAAAATCCAGATGAACCATGAATATATAGTAAGATTGTAGCACGAACTGTCGTATTCCTCGTCTTATACGTGGATGACATTCTTTTGATAGAAAATGACATTCCTATGCTACAATCTGTCAAAGGATTCTTGTCACACAGGTTCTCCATGAAAGACCTGGGTGATACTGTAAGTCTATGGTAGCACCCCGGCCGTCTGTCCGAGGCTAAAATGCGGAAACGAAAACTTTTTCAAAACTTGAAACCGGTGCTATCGTATGCTTAAAACCCGGATCGAACCATTAACCTATAACTAGCAACCTAGAGAAGGGATAGAAGGGCTATACCGATCGATCCGTGTCCTTCGGTCTTTGGCCACCATCCTAAGCTCCTCGCGGCAACTCCGGTCTCGATCTCCTCATCGGAAAGGGCACCACATCATCGATTCTTTTTACGGACTCCCGCTTCATCCGAAGCA
Organism: Agapanthus africanus; assembly: GCA_030015575.1. NCBI lineage: Eukaryota > Viridiplantae > Streptophyta > Magnoliopsida > Asparagales > Amaryllidaceae > Agapanthus > Agapanthus africanus. Next base: position 233,044,712 of record JASDDO010000010.1, read on the forward strand.
ACTCGGGCACGAAGTGTGCTAGCCGACGTGTCCAAGGTGATATAGAGAATGTTTGTGATCACTTTGTCTCTTGCATCCAAGAGATGGATGGAGGTTGAAGGTGTTGCCATTGATGGAGATTATGAGCTAGAGAAGAAAGAGGAAGAAGATGAAGTTTTTCTCTTTCTTTTCTTTTGTGATATCATCATAAAATGAGAGTGTTAGAACCATAATATGAGAGCTAACCACCATCATATGGCAGCCTCTCTCTCTCCTCTTATCAATTCAACACACGAAACAAACACTAATGTAACATTTTACAAAAAAAAGAGACCATGGGTCACTATATATGTCCATGTCACATTTAATGCATCTCATGATGAATTCTAGCTCATAATTTCCAAATGTAAACATTAACCCAAATGTTTACAACAATAAAAAGATACGGCAACATCTAAAGTAAACTCGTGACGGATCACAAGGATACCCCTCACCTGTATATACATACCTGCATCCGCATTCCGACTGAATGCGAATGCGATGAAACTAAAGTAATCCAACAAATCTAATACTAGGATCCGGCTTAAACCAAAGCCCACTAGTATGATCCGCCCGATCATGATGCGTGCACTACTGCACGTATATGATCGGACCCTGCCATATAACATACGGCCTCTACAACGTGTCGCCCGAAACTTGAGAAACTGTCTGTGGGGGACTCTAAAGACTCGTCAATACATTGGCTGTGGATTTAACCACTAGCACGTCAGAGGTACTAGCTGTACGTAACGGGCTACCAGGTATTGACCAAAAGGGAGGTCGATGAGCGAACTCATCCTGACACCCTACTGAGCCAGTCAGTGACAATATCCGTACAGTCCAGTCCGTTCGTCTATGAGAATCGCATGGAGGGCCTAGGGGGTTGGTAAAAGTCAGACCCCCAAAAGCGGTACAAGTCATGTCGGAGTGTAGCCTAAAACACCCTGAGATACTACTGGAATACCTACCAGTAAATCACCTGCCTTGGCCAAGGACTTCGTGTAATGGCTCTTCTAGACACAGCGCGATCTCACCCCCAATACCGGGAGAGACGAAACCCCTGCCGATCCACTCACTGCCTCCATGTGGCTCGGGACTGTACCCAACTAAAACCTGTTTGCACGACTCCTTTGAGCCGTGGTAGGGTAGTAATCAAAGTACAGTGGGAACTAACGCGAGACAAATGACGATCTCAGGTCGATGAACTAACCTGTACACATGTCACCAGGGAACTGCTATCTGACGTCGGGTATAATACCAACTAGCACGTTCCCGGCGAGTCCTGTCCGGTGTACTCATAACCCAACGAGCACTTGTATACATCTTAGGCGAACCAACTGACACCAATGGCTTCTGAGACCGGCCATCGCCCCTCGTCGTAGTCTCGACTGTATACACTAGTCTACTAATAGAGTATCGATGCCCAGTCTCAAAACTCCCACGACTAGGGACCACTTTAAGGATGTGCTTATAGACCCCAGCTCCCATGTATATGATCTCCATCATACTGCTGGCCATCAAGCAAGAATAGTATGGGCTCTATCAACGTGCAATAGTGACCTGTAATGTTACCTAAAGCTGTACACGATGATAAAGATAAACCTTGGTAGCATACTATTCTCTATCAACGTGTAATAGTGAACTACAATGTCACCTAAAGCATGTATACGAAGATAAAGACAAACCAGATAGTATACAAACCTCTCGAGTAAGACTGTCCTATCGGTATTGGTCCTCCCTCAATCATTGCAATCACGTGCCTGTGATCCAATAATTGACTCTGAGGGCACTATTGTCACGACCCGAAGGTACGGAATGTGACCGACACTTAAATTACGAAGCGTCTAGAGGCGCAACGTAATCTAAGTAAGCCGAAGCCCAGAAATCTAAACCATATAAAAGAAGAAGTAAAGGAAAACATGTAGAAAAACAAGTTTAAAAGAAACATCCAATTTTTTACAAAAATTTCTGCAGAGTCTCCTTTGTAAAAACTGGCCCCAAACGGGTACAAACAAGAATAATATATATACAAACAATAAAAAGGCATCATCAAGCGGGAGCTAGCTCTACGCCAACAGGCGGAAACAACCACACCATGCACAATAATATACAACGCCAAAGGGCGAGGCTAAAAACTCAAAAGAAAACAAATCCACCAGATACTATAATAATACAAGCGCGACTCTAAGGTCGAAATAAACAACTGGTCCTCTAAACTATCAAGTAATATAAGTCTGGTTAATGGAGCTTACTAGATACCAATGAAATAATAAAAGTACAACGGCGGTCCTGATACCAGTGAACCAACCTACCAAGCAAATCACCCTGAATGAAATGATGTGACAGCAAACTGCCAAGGAAACCTGTACATCGAACCTGTAATAAAATTTGGCACAACGGGGGTGAGTTGCCAACTCGTGAGTAGAAGACATCTGCGAAAAGAAATCGAATGCACAACGTTGTCTTAGGTCATAATAATATACTAATATATCACTAGTCATCTAGTAATGGCAGGGTAATAAACTACGCGTAAGTGCAAATGCTCCGTGCTCGTGTCAGTGCCTCAAATAGTAATATGTCATGTCAATGAGTATGCATGCACTATGAATGTAAAACAATCAACCCTGAAATCTAGATATATCTGTATAAGAAGTCTTTAATTTTCATCATAGTAAAATTTGTATAGAAATCTGAAATATCATCGATGAAATCCATGGAAATCCGTGTCAAGTATCGACACAAAACATGTAAATCTCAAGTCTCAATACCTCATAGTCTCAATATCTCGGGCTCCGTCAGTCCGGATCGGCCCATATCATCAAATCTCACGACAACGGTCGGTATCCTCCGGATATCGGCCGCGCCAGACATCACCGGTAGGTAGTCTTCCCCTGCCAGGCTCATCGTCTACAACTCGATCTTCTTGCCCTGGGGTACCATACCGGGCCCGCCATACGCCCGAGACGGTTCATCCACTCCTCGAATCAGGTCTCGAAATCCAACCGAAAACATGAAATCTCATGGTGGACGACAAATACATCACGAGAAAACCGCAGCTTATATTTTAAAAAGAGAGGGACAGAGAGAGAGAAAAGTTTTTTATATATTCTTGCGGTTTTCCCCAAAATCCAGAAATCTCATAGAAATCCAAAATCCCAAAATCATGAGTAAGTAAATAATAAGTATCGGCATAAGCCCCACAATACTGCATGATAACATGAAAATGTCAATGCATGAAATGTCTAAATAATAAATGCAATGTCTAGACTAACACCTGAGAGTAATCACAATATTATATTGATCAAGCCTTTTGCTAATTCTATCAATAAAAGATAATATGTTCTAAAGTGTATGTGACATAGAAATTACCGATGATGATGTGTGTAAGCCGACAAATAAGTGCACGTGGAATATGGACATCATCGGTAATGGTGTTGGTGTCCTAACAAGAAGAGTTTCATACTGACTAAAGAAACATATGCATGAACATGCAACATGATGATTACGATCTGAATGTAAAGATGGATGTGTATTAACCACTCATTTGTAATATACATGCCTAACTACAACTATATGACTCGAGCCTAAACTAGTATCTATCTAACCCCCTAAGGAACTAAACTAAAGAAACTCGTCGATAAGAAATAAGAATCCACCTAAGGTCTGAGTCCATATCTCTAATAGTCGGCGATCTAGCCTCAATAGCGTCACGTAGGTAGTACGACTTCCTCGAATCAAGAGTGCGGATCAATCATCACATCTATGCCTCGTACGGTAAAATCCATCGTACGGCATCCCAATATCGGGATACGGGTCAAGTATCACCTACGTACATCATCATTCGTATAATATCATCATCAAATAATGTCATGATCAAAGGTATTGTACTATAATCGCATACATCCCAATATCATCAATCATATCTCATTGTCTGCGTACATATACATCGTCAATTGTTCCTAAGAAATATCATGTCATATATATCATATCGTAACCATGTCACACATATATCATATCCTAATCAAGTCACACATATATCATATCGTAACCAAGTCACACATATATCATATCGTAATCAAGTCACGGGTTACAGTCTGGGTTCTATTCTAGAGTCTCGTATATCTCAATGTCATCATCACCTATTATCGTTTATTTATACATATCCATTTTCTCATTTTCCAACGATCCGCTAACATCATAACATGACTGTATAGACAAGAGATCACAACATCAAGCCCAGTTATATTGTCTCATCCCCATGTATCATATAACATCCTTATATCACATATACATATTGTTTATATACATACATACATATACATATACATATATAAACACACACATACACCAAGTCAAGTTTCTGTGTGTGTGTGTGTGTCTACCTGAAACCTACGAATCCCCTCCAAGGCATTCATCCTCTGGTAAAGTCTTTCTAAATCAGTCTAGTCCAACCTAAATTCATTAATAGGGTCCTACTCACTAAGAATCTAAGGTCATGTCTGACTTCCTAATGACAATAAGTAATATTCCTATTCTACGTTTGCGGGGGTGCTAAACGCCATCCACCCGATTTCCCCCGTAGATATACATCTACTCACCTGGCCCTTGTCTATCCAAGTGGATGTCGCCATCCCCTTCTTCATTGTCTGAAGTCCACGTGAGGGGTACCTATATGCAAACATATATAATATCATAAACCAAATCACGGACAAAACCAAAACGACGCACGAAACGCGCATAGGTTAAAACCTATGACCCGCTCATGCAAAAGAACCAAATATCACTCGATATCGGCGAAAAAATGCCGATTTATCGAGATAAAACAACAATAAACAACTCGTAGTTTCAAAACTCATTATTTATAATATAAAACTTGGTTTAAATCATCGAAACCTTAAAATCGATCAAATCGTCCTTTTTCGCAAAACCTTGAAAATGTCAATTTACCGTTTTACTTCAAAACTTGTTGTTTAAATGAAACTAATGGTCATAATATTCATTAAATAACATAACTAGATTATATAAACCATTACTATATTTTTATCATACTAATTTGTCTTAATTTGAAAATTCTTGTTTGCAATTTTAGCCAAATTTAACACTTTTTAAGCCAAAATTCACAATTCCACAACTAAATTTGTTTTTGCATATTTTAAAGTGTTAAACCACTCCATGAAACCTTAAGGATGTGCTAAAGCCCTAACTAGATTTTTAATCCAACATTTTAAATGAATTTCAAAAACCTAGTTTAATAAAAATAGCAATTTTGTAAAAATTTGAAAGTGAAAGCTAGCCAATTGTAACTAGATTATGTTTCACACTCAAATAACATGTTAATCTCCTCATTAATACCATAATATAATAATAAAATCCTTAATTAGAATTTTACCTCACCACTATATACAATTTATAAAAATCTAGTTTGCAAAATTGTTTAATTTAAACAATTTTGAATGAACAATTTACAATACATCAACCATACTAGATTTTCCTTTTCTAAAAATGTTAAACTAGTTATTATAACCCCAATTAATTAATAAAAACCCTAACTTGATTTTAGAAACCCTATCTTGAATTTTAAACTTGCAAATAGAATTAATTAAGAAAATCTAAATATGCTAGATTAAAGCATTTAACAACAATTAATCATAGGAATAAAAATTATACCACCAAAACATGAGATCCAAACATGAAAATATGCTTCCAAAATAATGGTTTCCAACTCCAAAATCCATGCTAAATAGGTCAAAGGAAAATGGTAGAGATTCAATATTGATTTTAAGGTTTATTTTTTGGAATTTTTGTTGAATTTTGATGATTTTTAATGCAAAAATGATGGGGGGGGGGAATTTGGGGGCTGCCCATGGAGGTGAGACCGGCCAAGGCATGAAGGAAAAAGAGAGAAAGAAAAATATCTGAAGAATTGTGTAGAAAGTTCTTCATTTGATGCTTCTTTTATGTCTTTTCATCATTTTCTTATTTTTTGTTTATTTTCTTTTCTAAGTTAATCCTAGAAAAGTCTAGAACCATGGAAAAATTTGAGAAAAGATTTTGCATATTACACACTTTCTTCTAATATGTAATGGTTCACTTTTGCTAATTTAACCCATTCAAATTTGTAATTTACACTAATTTAATGCATAAATAAAGCTTATGTTAATATTTAAAATAATTAATTTAGGAAAAATATTTAATTAAACTAAAAATTTATAAGTGACAAAATTAACACCATTAACTAGTAATTACATAATTAAAATATATCTTTTTAAATTTATAATGAAAAATAATTATGGTTAAGTATTACGGAAAAAAAACGTTTTATTTTACCGAAAATCAGAAAATTCACTTAAAGGATTTTATTTATTTAATTATTTATTTATTTATTTTTAAAACGTTACAATCTTCACCCTTTTAAGAAATTCGGTCCCCGAATTTAAATTAAAATCCCCCCAATACTAAAACATTCAGCCAAAACACTCAAATCGTCGGGGCTCCAAAATCATCTGTACGTAAAACACATCTTAGCGCAATGCATGCGCATGAAAAACGAGTACATAACTCAAACTTAAAACTCCTTCAAACATAACGCAATCATCGGAGTTATGGTGAGAATAAAATATCAAAGCTCAATATGAAAACCAACATGATGTACATCAGAACTATAACTTATATAAAGTGCGCATCGTAGTAAAATCGTCCAAACATCTGAATAAAGAAGCATGCAAAAACCCCTTTTTAAAATCGTCGTGCGATACGCGTGTCACGGCATAAGTAGCGGACGTTTATTTTTTATTTTTATATATATTTTTTTAAAATAGCTATACTTATATATCTTTTATTTAACATACACGTACCGCCTGGTTACTAAACCAAATATTAATCATTATAAAAACATACTGTTCAAAATGAAATCATTCCCAATCACATCATAAAAATATCATGTGCGTCCGGTGCACACTGAAATCAAAACCAAATACAGATGCCACGAATACGCACAGAAACAAAATTGAGTGCAACAGGTGTGCACCAAAAACATCTGTCAAGTGCAACGGGCGTGCACGACACTAATATCAGGTGCATCTAATCTGCACAAAACCCCGATTTAGTGCATCTGGTGTGCACAAAATCACATCAAGTGCGCCAAGTGTGCGTAAGAATCTCAATCAAGTGCACATCGTGTACAAGAAACATACACCGAATATCAAAATCGAAATCACGGTACGAAAAATGCATGAAAACTATGTCGAAGCATACGTCAAAATCATGTGCAACCCATATGCATGAAATCAAATCAATATCTCAAAATATATAAAACCAAATCGAGTGCACTGGGTATGTACAAAACAACATCAATACAACTGATACATGAAACACGAATAGAGTGTAATGAATGTACACATAGGAAATACCAATCGTAGAACAAAATCCTCAAAATACCAAAATCCAAACAACGGAAATTTGAAATTCAAATCACCAAATCACAATCATAAACACTGTCGTCAATGTGCGCCTTTTCTAATGTCGACTGATTCGAACTCGTCTCCTTATCGCTGTGCTGACTGCGCTGCAACCGGCTATGCTTATATCGAGAGCCTCCCGTGTAATCTATCCCTTCACCTGATATCCGGACTACATTAAACTTTTCGATCAATTCATCAAAATCCTATAATTCCCTGAGAGCTCAACACTCAAGTACAGTTTAAAAATATCCCGTACATGCCCCAGCATCTGCGGACCAGCCGTAGAAGGGCAAACCCAAGTCTCACTAATGGCACCGCGGAACTGCCGTAAACCCTAAGGTTCAAAAGCGTTCTCATGGTCATTATGTCGAGTTAGGGTTTCATTCTTCTAGAGGGTCCATAGAAATACCTGCATGTTCTTCCGAATACCTTAAACTTGGGAAAATGGGTTTCTGACAATCGTTCGAACCTTTTTAACTTCGTCTGCATGGCATGTGAACACCCTTCGTCTGCCCGCTAAACAATGCTTCAATCCTCAAGAATAAACGATACCCTAATCGTCATCACATTCGAGCCGCAGCTCCCTCTTCCCGTGCGACCGTGGTAATAGAAACCACCATCCGATATTGACGAAGATAGATCAAAGGAAAGAATAGAATACGGTGCAAAGAAATGTACATCCTAAGACTTCTTAAGCAGAGTAGCGTATCGTAAGTATGCCGCGGATCATACCCATGGTAATTCACTCTACCAAAATCACCTACTCCATCAACCAAGGGTCACCCTAGACTTATACAAAGGTTAAACCTAGCGCTCTGATACCAACTTTATCATGACCCGAAGGTACGGAATGTGACCGACACTTAAATTACGAAGCGTCTAGAGGCGCAACGTAATCAAAGTAAGCCGAAGCCCAGAAATCTAAACCATATAAAAGAAGAAGTAAAGGAAACCATGTAGAAAAACAAGTTTAAAAGCAACATCCAATTTTTTTCAAAAATTTCGGCAGAGTCTCCTTTGTAAAAATTGGCCCCAAACGGGTACAAACAAGAATAATATATATATAAACAATAAAAAGGCATCCCCAAGCGGGAGCTAGCTCTACGCCAACAGGCGGAAACAACCACACCATGCACAATAATATACAACGCCAAAGGGCGAGGCTCAAAACTCAAAAGAAAACAAATCCACCAGATACTATAATAATACAAGCGCGACTCTAAGGTCGAAATAAACAACTGGTCCTCTAAACTATCAAGTAATACAAGTCTGGTTGATGGAGCTTACTAGATACCAATGAAATAATAAAAGTACAACGGCGGTCCTGATACCAGTGAACCAACCTACCAAGCAAATCACCCTGAATGAAATGATGTGCCAGCAGTCTGCCAAGGAAACCTGTACATCGAACCTGTAATAAAATTTGGCACAACGGGGGTGAGTTGCCAACTCGTGAGTAGAAGACATCTACGAAAATAAATCGAATGTACGACGTTGTCGTAGGTTATAATAATATACAAATATATCACTAGTCATCTAGTAATTGCAGGGTAATAAACTACGCGTAAGTGCAAATGCTCTGTGCTCGTGTCAGTGCCTCAAATAGTAATATATCATGTGAATGAGTATGCATGCACCATGAATGTAAAACAATCAACCCTGAAATCTGGATATATCTGTATAAGAAGTCTTTAACTTTCATCATAGTAAAATTTGTATAGAAATCTGAAATATCATAGATGAAATCCATGGAAATCCGTGTCAAGTATCGACACAAAACATGTAAATCTCAAGTCTCAATACCTCATAGTCTCAATATCTCGGTCTCCGTCAGTCCGGATCGGCCCATATCATCAAATCACACAACAACGGTCGGTATCCTCCGGATATCCGCCGCGCCAGACATCACCAGTAGGTAGTCATCCCCTGCCAGGCTCATCGTCTACAACTCGATCTTCTTGCCCCGGGGTACCATACCGGGCCCACCATGTGCCCGAGACGGTTCATCCACTCCTCGAATCGGGTCTCGAAATCCAACCGAAAACATGAAATCACATGGTGGACGACACATACATCACGAGAAAACCGCAACTTATATTTTAAAAAGAGAGGAACAGAGATAGAGAAAAGATTTATATATATTCTTGCGGTTTTCCCCAAAATCCAGAAATCTCATAGAAATCCAAAATCCCAAAAGCATGAGTAAGTAAATAATAAGTATCGGCATAAGCCCCACAATACTGCATGATAACATGAAAATGTGAATGCATGAAATGTCTAAGTAATAAATGCAATGTCTAGACTAACACCTCAGAGTAATCACAATAATATATTGTCCTAGCCTTTAGCTGATTCTATCAATAAAAGATAATATGTTCTAAAGTGTATGTGACATAGAAATTACCGATGATGATGTGTGTGAGCCGGCAAATAAGTGTACGTGGAATATGCACATCATCGGTAATGGTGCTAGTGTCCTAACAAGCAGAGTTTCATACTGACTAAAGAAACATATGCATGAACATGCAACATGATGATTACGATCTGAATGTAAAGATGGATGTGTATTCACCACTCATTTGTAATATACATGTCTAACTACAACTATATGACTCGAGCCTAAACTATTATCTATCTAACCCCCTAAGGAACTAAACTAAAGAAACTAGTCGATAAGAAATAAGAATCCACCTAAGTTCTGAGTCCATATCTCTAATAGTCGGTGATCCAGCCTCAATAGCGTCACGTACGTAGTACGACTTCCTCGAATCAAGAGTGCGGATCAATCATCATATCTATGCCTCGTACGGTAAAATCCATCGTACGACATCCCAATATCAGGGTACGGGTCAAGTATCACCTACGTACATCATCATTCGTATAATATCATCATCAAATAATGTCATGATCAAAGGTACTATACTGTAATCGCATACATCCCAATATCATCAATCATATCTCTTTGTCTGCGTACATATACATCGTCAATTGTTCCTCAGAAATATCATGTCATATATATCATATCGTATTCATGTCACCCATATATCATATTGTAATCAAGTCACACATATATCATATCATAACCAAGTCACACATATATCATATCGTAATCAAGTCACAGGTTACAGTCCGGGTTCTATTCTAGAGTCTCGTATATCTCAATGTCATCATCACCTATTATCGTTTATGTATACATATCCATTTTCTCATTTTCCAACGATCCACTAACATCATAATACGACTGTATAGCCAAGAGATCACGGCATCAAGCCCAGTTATATTGTCTCATCCCCATGTATCATATAACATCCTTATATCACATATACATGTTGTGTGTTTATACACACACACACACACACGCACACACATACACACATATACACCAAGTCAAGTTTCTGTGTGTGTGTGTGTCTCTACCTGAAACCTACGAATCCCCTCCAAGACATTCATCCTCAGGTGTCACGACCCGAAAGAGCACGTGACTGGCCCTTGAACCATATGAAGCCTATAGGACTCCATCTGATCCAAGTAAGCCAAAAGCCCAGAAATCTAAAACCATTTAAGAATAGTAAAGGAACTGGTTTAAAGAAGTGAAGAAAACATGTTTGAAATCAAGGTTTTTAAATAACTAAGCCGAATGTGCATTTTAAAAACAGTACAATCTTTTCCAGAAAATTCGGCAGGGTTTCTTTTGTAAAAATGGCCCCGAATGGGGTGAAACAAGAATAACGATATATATGCAATGATAAAGGCATCCCCAAGCGGGAGCTAGCTCTTCGTCAATCGACGGTCACAACCACACAATGATATGATAATATACAACGCCAAGTGGCGAGGATCAAATCCAAAGAAAGCTCAAAAGCAACAAGAAAAACCGCAATACTACTAAGCGCGACTCTAGGTCGAATAATACAACACTGCCTCTAAGTCTGAAAGAATAAACAAGTTTTGGTTGATGGAAATTCTAGATACAATGGAAAAAAAATAAATACAATGGTGGTTCTTGATGCGAAAGAATCCACCTACCAAAGCAAATCACCCGCAAGAAGGAAGTGTGCCAGAAATGCCGCAAAAGAACCTGTACGGCAGAACCTGCAAGAACTGTGGCACAACGGGGGTGAGTTGCCAACTCATGAATAGAAACATCTACAAGCAGAAATCGAATGCAAGACATAATCCTAAGTCAACGATCAGGAATATAATCCACAAGAGTACATCTGAAGTATGATAAGGTGGCAAGGTAACATCTAAATATGTAAGTGGTGCCAGGTACTCAGGTAATAACATGTCATGAATGTAAAGTATGCTGCATGAAGTAAATATGGTGAAATATCAATGATATCAATACACATATATTAGCGTCCCATACCACTGATATTGGTGTAAGGGTATATATAACAGCGACCTCATACCCTGTTATATATACAAATGAAGTATGATAAGTGTAAAACCAGTCTGTATACTATCCATGTCTGTATATATGTGGAACCCGTCCACCTGTCACCCACTGACAGTAAGCATCATGTATGCAATGTGAGGATATAAACAAAATCATGGAAAAGCATCATGAAACCCGTGCCTAGCATCGACACGTAAATCCTCATCCATATGGGGCTCCGTCTGCGGTATCGGCCCTCGGCCCCCGGCAGTACGAGTCAACCCATGTCCATCTCTGGGCTCCGTCTGCGGTATCGGCCCGTCGGCCCCGGCAGTACGCCCATCTCTCGGCTCCAGGCGGTATCCCCCAGATAACCGCCGAGTAAAAGGTAATATCACCGGACAGTATGGTTCCCCAGCCGGGCTCATCGGCTCATAGCACATCGACATCTCTTTCTTGCCCCGGGGTACTCCGGGCCCCACCATGTACCCTCGTACGGCTTCGACGCCTCCTCGTAGGGGTATATAAATCAGAACCGATAAAACTCATGGTGGAAGCTGAAATATCATATCAAGGGTAACCGGGTTTCAAAACATTTACATAATCACTTGAAATACCCACGGTTCCCCAAATCCAGAAATATCATGGAAACAAACATCCCAATGCGCATAATCAGAAAGCATGATGCAGGTGACATATAAATGAAGTGCAAGTATAACGACATATCATGCAACATGGAATAATGGTATGCACATACAAGGTCATATCCTGATGCAATAATACTACTGTGTAGTGACATGGCAATTATCGATGATGAAGTGTGTGAGCCGGCAAATAGTGTACGTGGAACATACGCATCATCGATAATGGTGCTGGTGTCCTACAGCATGACAATAATATAGCAATGAACATATGCCAGCAATGCGAAAAGCATGAAAATGCAGAAATCTAGTAGTCAACACCACAGTGAAGTATCTACTATGCAACTACATCTAAATATCAGGTCAATCAGGAGGGGTAGGTGTGGAAAACACCTAAATCTGAGTCGGCATATATATATATAGTCGGTGATCTCGCCTCAATGTCATATCGTAAGATATCCTCGAGTTATGAGTGCGGATCCATCATCAATATCGGCTCGTACGGTAAATCATCGCACGGCATCCCCAAAAGCTGGGTACAGGTCAACATCTCACTATCTCATCACATAACAGGTATCACTATCATCAGATCATATAGTCTGGGGGTACTACTCCATGTCTAGTATAAATCGATACCATCAGTAAAGTATGCATGCGGGGGTAAACACATATCCCAAGCCCGCAAGAATCACAAGTCATATCCCAAATATGAATCATATCAAAACACCGATCTCAGGGCACCACGCCCACATCATTGACTCATCTCCAAAGTCATCCCATATCATCAATCACAGTGCAAGTATAAGTGATAAGCAAGGGTGTGTGTGTAGGTGTAATTCTATCCTAGGTTTCGCGACTATGAACTACTCTAGTCACTTCTAACCCTACACTATCCATAAACACCTATTAACACAATAAACTACATAGTAATCTATCTACGGACTGCGGGGGTGCTATACGCCATCCACCCGACTTCCCCTTGTAGATATAATCTACTCACCTTGCATCATCATTTGCGGACGTCACCACGTATTTGCTTGTCGTCCCAAAGTCTTCATGGGTACCTACACATCAAAATATCGTATATGCGCATTAAAATCAAATCCAATCTAAAACGGCGCATAAAATCCAAAACGATACGATAAGGGGCCTATAGGTGAAAACCTATGGCACGCCTTCAAAACCATCAATAACTCCTCTATATCGTCGTATAAACGACAAATTGTCGAGGCAAAACACAATCCACCATTTCAGAAATGAAAATACGGAATACGGAAATACGAATCCAAAACAACAACTTAGGATATATGTCCCAGATTTCACCCTAGAAAGAATCTGTCAAAACTAGAAGTACCCAGGGCCAAGAATTGATGAAATGGGGGCATGCACGCAAAACGAGGAATTTCCTCTCAGGTCTGGCCGCAAATTGCGGCCAGAAAGGGGATTTTGGCGGCCTCAAGGTGGAGTGGGGAGCTAAGGTTTTGGGTGTTGCCTCTAGGGTGCCTGCACATCTCAATTCCCACTCAATATCATTTTAGGGTTCTCGGGGTGTTAGCAGATTCCAAATAACAGTGACAGATTACACAATTTCCCCGATATCGGTTTCTAAAATCCGTATTATGGGTTTAAACTTCAGGTTAGGGTCTCAATTCATACACTAGGGTGTTGGTGTATCCTCAATTGAACTCAATTTCACAATACAACCCAAGTTCCTCTCAAACCCTAACTAGGTTTTCATCAAATCCATAATATCACACAATATCGATTAAACCTTAACATGGGGTTATAGGAAAGGCTATAATTAAGCTAATGGTTCAGAAATTACCTTCATTAGCAACTCAAGAAAATATCTTGAGTTGCACTCTAGTGGCCAAATCCATGCTTCTTTAGCTCCATGTGTAGATCTAGGGATTTTGCACAATTTTAATGAAAGGAGATTGGGGTTTTGGGGTGTTTTATGAGATGAAGTGGGGAGTTGAAGAGGGGAGGGAGAAGATGAGGAAGGGGCAGCAGCAGCAGCTAGAGGAAGAAGAGGGAGGGAAAAATGATGAGGAATGAAGGGGTATGGCCAAGGGTACAAGGTCAAAGGTCCACCTCTCTCTCTCACCTACCCTCATCATTTCCTTTTCTCTTTTCTTTTCTTTTTCCTTTTTCTTTTAAAACCAAACCTTCTCACAAGAATAGTAAACCCAAAAGAAATCCATGGGAAGAAAAATGCGCAAGTGTAGAAAATGTGATATGTGCAAGTTTTGCACAAAATTGCCAAAAAACCCGATTAGCGATTTTAATCGCGATTAGCACTAAATTAGTGTCAAACTAATCACAAAAACTTAAAAATGTCATAATTCACTAATTTACCCTATTTTAGAATTTTCCATAATTTTTCATAATTTTTCTAACATTTTTTCCTATTTATTTGCATTTAATATTAAAATAATCAATAAAATAATAATAAATTATAAAAATTCCCAAAATTAATATTTTATATTTTTGAAAATGTTACAATCTACCCCCCTTAAAGAAATTCGGTCCCCGAATTTAAATTTAAACCCCCAATACTAAAAACAATTTCAGTAATAATCCATTTTGTCGGGGCTCCGAAAAATCAACACATAGAGAATATCATAAAAATGTACCGCTCTACTAAAAATCAATCCCCAAAATGCATATATAAGAGTATCCTATGCGTCTGGTGCACAAGGAACCAAAATCCATATATGTGTCAAACAGAGGTACAAAACAACATTTAGGTTCAACTGGTGTGCACGAAACATCTGTCGTAGGCAACGTGTGTGCCTGACAGAAAAAAAAATCAGGTGCATGTGACATGCACGAAGAATCCCGATTTAGTGCATCTGGCGTGCACCAAAATCGTAAGACAAAACACTAAAGGTGCATGAAAACCACGCTGGAAGTGTAAATCAAATCACTGAATACAGCAGGCATGAAATCTCAATCAATATCTCAAATATAATAACTCAGCGCAAAATATATAATATCCAGTGGGTACATGAAACCAATATCATGAAACTCAATCGCCAAAACTAAATCATGCAAACAGAACGCCCAAAATACCGAAATCCAAAATGACGGATACGTGATAATCGAATCACAAAATCACAAATCATAAATAACGTCCTCGGTAGTTCCTCCTTCAAGGTCGAGAAGGAGTCGGTGCAATCCACTGCTAGCAGCGCAGGATATCTACGTGCCTCTTGCTCACGGTCTGGCGTCCTCTGACTCTCTGGGTCCTTATCTTCTCTGGGGGTTACCAATCTCACAGTCAATCGGCTCATCGGCCCTGTCAGGTGTGCTAACGGGGACGATTCCGTTCTGGCACTTCTCTGGTCACCTCTCGGTCAATCCTCACGACCACTCGTAAGGCAGCATATCACTGGCGTCGGCCTCTGGCTCTCTGAATGCACGTCACACATCTGATCCTGGGTGCAAACATCATTGCAGCAACGTCCTGGAACGAATCCTGCTCAAGGTCTCTTCCAATCATGCCTATGTCGATCTGTACGGAGGCTGGCTCTCCTGCACAACCTCTTCTCGCTCAAAAGATACCTGTGTCCTCAGCACAATATCTTCTCAGAAACTGGTCACATCCCAACGTCTCTGTAAGCAAATCAGGTCTCTAGTCCCGACGGGAAGCAATGACAGCTCATCAGTGTCTCACACGAACCTCTTGTTCCAACTGTCTCTATCGTCGTCCACTATGGCGTCATGCTAAGCTACGATGCACTGCACTGTTCTCGGCCACGGTCAATCTGAAGTCTCTCACACGGACTCGAAATCGCGAAATCTGTAGCTTCATCATTCTGTAGCAGATGTCAGGCCGAACTGGTTCTCGGGAACACGTCCCAACCATCGGAGGAATACTCATCACTCGTCCGTCCTTGATCAATTCGCAACGCATCTGTGTAAGTTCCTTATCCGAACCTGGTCAACTACCTTGTCGACAATGCTGAACTCTATCCTGCTGGGTGTGCACAAAATGACCACTCTGGGTCTAGGTCTTCTCATATCGTTTCCCGAAGGGTCCTGTCGGGTTCCTTTCTCAATTCTCAATCCTGCCGAAATGCCCGGAAGTCGTCATCCCATGCTGAAGCTAAAGCTTTTTCCGGAACGGCTGCATACTTATCGCGCTTCTTTCTGGAAGATATATCCATATACCACGCCTCGGGATGCATATCACATCTCTAATGTCAGCGGAGTGGGACGTCATCTCGTCGAAATCTCGTACGAACTCTTTTCTTCGCTCTGCGTCAATGTCGACTGATCCGGACTCGTCTCATCATGGCTGCATGTACTGTGCTCCAACGGCTATGCTCGCATCTGGAGTCTCCCAAGTAGTGTCCCATCACGATATCCGAAAGATGTCGAACCATCCGATCGACTCGTCAGATCCTCATAATCCCCCAAGAGCTCACATCTCGGGTACAGTTTAATAGTATCGAGTACATGCCACAGCGTCGGTGGTCCAGCCGTAGAAGGGCAAACCCAAGCCTCACTAATGGCGCCGCGGAACCGCCGTAAACCCTAAGGTTCCAAGGCTGTCACACGGTCATTAAGTCGAGTTAGGGTTTCATTCTTCTAGAGGGTCCATAGAATCACCTGCATGTCTTTCCGTATACTTTAAACTTGGAAAATAGGCTCCTGACATTCGATCGTCTCTATCGACTCTCACGAACCTGCGTGAAGTCATCTCTAGCTGGAATCAATCCGCCTGATGACCTCGCATCGGGGTAAGCGAACTCACCACACGTCCTAGTCATCCATCCTCGGTGACTAGCAACTCGCTATCATCTCTCTAAGAACATGCTCATGCTGCAGTAGCTCCAATCATCTGGGCGATATCTCGTCATTTGCAGCAGCAAATGGCTCATACGCCTGTACGCCGAACAACGCCTCAATCCTCCAGGAAAGGCAATACATAAGCGGTCATCTCTGAGTCGGTCTGCTCTAGATCTGAGTAAGACTCTCCACACTGGAAATCTTCAACTCAACTGGCCCGCTCTAACAATGGCCTGATCATCCGGTGCAAGACCAAGCACTCGCCTCCACTAGAGGTCACAATCACCAACACTAACTCGAGACGTTCCCATGTCACCAGAAAACACAATGGTCGGCCCTCTTACCAGACGAGCTCACACCGGCCGTAACCCTAGCAGCAGCCCAAACTGCGCTCAAACATGGTGACAGGAACCTCAGTCGAGTATCAAAGAGAGCACATCAATGGCAAGAAAGGGAATAACAGATCCAAAGTGGATACATGATCATAGGAAGGAACAGCATCAATGGAGGTATGATCATGAAACTAGTAGAATCGGGAATCTCAAACGGATGTATAATCCAGGATATGAAGAGAATCACTAATCTCAAATGTATGTACATCCTAAGGTTCCTTAAGCGGAGTGGCGTGTCGTAAGTATGCCGCGGAACATACCAACGGTACGTCACTCTACTTTAGTCACCTAATCCATCAACCAAGGGTCATCCTAATACGACGAAAGTTCGGGTTTACACCCCCTCGACCAAGTCTAAGTTCCGTAAGGTCAAGCCTAAGTTCCGTATATAAACAACTCCCTAGGCTCCACATAGTCAAACTCAGACTCGAACCAAGGTCAACCTAGCGCTCTGATACCAACTTTGTCACGACCCGAAAGAGCACGTGACTGGCCCTTGAACCATATGAAGCCTATAGGACCCCATCTGATCCAAGTAAGCCAAAAGCCCAGAAATCTAAAACCATTTAAGAATAGTAAAGGAACTGGTTTAAAGAAGTGAAGAAAACATGTTTGAAATCAAGGTTTTTAAATAACTAAGCCGAATGTGCATTTTAAAAACAGTACAATCTTTTCCAGAAATTTCGGCAGGGTTTCTTTTGTAAAAATGGCCCCGAATGAGGTAAAACAAGAATAACGATATATATGCAATGATAAAGGCATGCCCAAGCGGGAGCTAGCTCTTCGTCAATCGACGGTCACAACCACACAATGATATGATAATATACAACGCCAAGTGGCGAGGAACAAATCCAAAGAAAGCTCAAAAGAAACAAGAAAAACCGCAATACTACTAAGCGCGACTCTAGGTCGAATAATACAACACTGCCTCTAAGTCTGAAAGAATAAACAAGTTTTGGTTGATGGAAATTCTAGATACAATGGAAAAAAAAATAAATACAATGGTGGTTCTTGATGCGAAAGAATCCACCTACCAAAGAAAATCACCCGCAAGAAGGAAGTGTGCCAGAAATGCCGCAAAAGAACCTGTACGGCAGAACCTGCAAGAACTGTGGCACAACGGGGGTGAGTTGCCAACTCGTGAATAGAAACATCTACAAGCAGAAATCGAATGCAAGACATAATCCTAAGTCAACGATCAGGAATATAATCCACAAGAGTACATCTGAAGTATGATAAGGTGGCAAGGTAACATCTAAATATGTAAGTGGTGCCAGGTACTCAGGTAATAACATGTCATGAATGTAAAGTATGCTGCATGAAGTAAATATGGTGAAATATCAATGATATCAATACACATATATTAGCGTCCCATACCACTAATATTGGTGTAAGGTATATATAACAGCGACCTCATACCCTGTTATATATACAAATGAAGTATGATAAGTGTAAAACCAGTCTGTATACTATCCATGTCTGTATATATGTGGAACCCGTCCACCTGTCACCCACTGACAGTAAGCATCATGTATGCAATGTGAGGATATAAACAAAATCATGGAAAAGCATCATGAAACCCGTGCCTAGCATCGACACGTAAATCCTCATCCATATGGGGCTCCGTCTGCGGTATCGGCCCTCGGCCCCCGGCAGTACGAGTCAACCCATGTCCATCTCTGGGCTCCGTCTACGGTATCGGCCCGTCGGCCCCGGCAGTACGCCCATCTCTCGGCTCCAGGCGGTATCCCCCAGATAACCGCCGAGTAAAAGGTAATATCACCGGACAGTATGGTTCCCCAGCCGGGCTCATCGGCTCATAGCACATCGACATCTCTTTCTTGCCCCGGGGTACTCCGGGCCCCACCATGTACCCTCGTACGGCCTCGACGCCTCCTCGTAGGGGTATATAAATCAGAACCGATAAAACTCATGGTGGAAGCTGAAATATCATATCAAGGGTAACCGGGTTTCAAAACATTTACATAATCACTTGAAATACCCACGGTTCCCCAAATCCAGAAATATCATGGAAACAAACATCCCAATGCGCATAATCAGAAAGCATGATGTAGGTGACATATAAATGAAGCGCAAGTATAACGACATATCATGCAACATGGAATAATGGTATGCACATACAAGGTCATATCCTGATGCAATAATACTACTGTGTAGTGACATGGCAATTATCGATGATGAAGTGTGTGAGCCGGCAAATAGTGTACGTGGAACATACGCATCATCGATAATGGTGCTGGTGTCCTACAGCATGACAATAATATAGCAATGAACATATGCCAGCAATGCGAAAAGCATGAAAATGCAGAAATCTAGTAGTCAACACCACAGTGAAGTATCTACTATGCAACTACATCTAAATATCAGGTCAATCAGGAGGGGTAGGTGTGGAAACCACCTAAATCTGAGTCGGTATATATATATATATATATATATAGTCAGTGATCTCGCTTCAATGTCATATCGTAAGATATCCTCGAGTTATGAGTGCGGATCCATCATCAATATCGGCTCGTACGGTAAATCATCGCACGGCATCCCCAAAAGCTGGGTACAGGTCAACATCTCACTATCTCATCACATAACAGGTATCACTATCATCAGATCATATAGTCTGGGGGTACTACTCCATGTCTAGTATAAATCGATACCATCAGTATGCATGCGGGGGTAAACACATATCCCAAGCCCGCAAGAATCACAAGTCATATCCCAAATATGAATCATATCAAAACACCGATCTCAGGGCACCACGCCCACATCATTGACTCATCTCCAAAGTCATCCCATATCATCAATCACAGTGCAAGTATAAGTGATAAGCAAGGGTGTGTGTGTAGGTGTAATTCTATCCTAGGTTTTGCGACTATGAACTGCTCTAGTCACTTCTAACCCTACACTATCCATAAACACCTATTAACACAATAAACTACATAGTAATCTATCTACGGACTGCGGGGGTGCTATACGCCATCCACCCGACTTCCCCCTGTAGATATAATCTACTCACCTTGCATCATCATTTGCGGACGTCACCACGTATTTGCTTGTCGTCCCAAAGTCTTCATGCGTACCTACACATCAAAATATCGTATATGCGCATTAAAATCAAATCCAATCTAAAACGGCGCATAAAATCCAAAACGATACGATAAGGGGCCTATAGGTGAAAACCTATGGCACGCCTTCAAAACCATCAATAACTCCTCTATATCGTCGTATAAACGACAAATAGTCGAGGCAAAACACAATCCACCATTTCAGAAATGAAAATACGGAATACGGAAATACGAATCCAAAACAACAACTTAGGATATATGTCCTAGATTTCACCCTAGAAAGAATCTGTCAAAACTAGAAGTACCCAGGGCCAAGAATTGATGAAATGGGGGCATGCACGCAAAACGAGGAATTTCCTCTCAGGTCTGGCCGCAAATTGCGGCCAGAAAGGGGATTTTGGCGGCCTCAAGGTGGAGTGGGGAGCTAGGGTTTTGGGTGTTGCCTCTAGGGTGCCTGCACATCTCAATTCCCACTCAATATCATTTTAGGGTTCTCGGGGTGTTAGCAGATTCCAAATAACAGTGACAGATTACACAATTTCCCCGATATCGGTTTCTAAAATCCGTATTATGGGTTTAAACTTCAGGTTAGGGTCTCAATTCATACACTAGGGTGTTGGTGTATCCTCAATTGAACTCAATTTCACAATACAACCCAAGTTCCTCTCAAACCCTAACTAGGTTTTCATCAAATCCATAATATCACACAATATCGATTAAACCTTAACATGGGGTTATAGGAAAGGCTATAATTAAGCTAATGGTTCAGAAATTACCTGCATTAGCAACTCAAGAAAATTTCTTGAGTTGCCCTCTAGTGGCCAAATCCATGCTTCTTTAGCTCCATGTGTAGATCTAGGGATTTTGCACAATTTTAATGAAAGGAGATTGGGGTTTTGGGGTGTTTTATGAGATGAAGTGGGGAGTTGAAGAGGGGAGGGAGAAGATGAGGAAGGGGCAGCAGCAGCAGCTAGAGGAAGAAGAGGGAGGGAAAAATGATGAGGAATGAAGGGGTATGGCCAAGGGTACAAGGTCAAAGGTCCACCTCTCTCTCTCACCTACCCTCATCATTTCCATTTCTCTTTTCTTTTCTTTTTCCTTTTTCTTTTAAAACCAAACCTTCTCACAAGAATAGTAAACCCAAAAGAAATCCATGGGAAGAAAAATGCGCAAGTGTAGAAAATGTGATATGTGCAAGTTTTGCACAAAATTGCCAAAAAACCCGATTAGCGATTTTAATCGCGATTAGCACTAAATTAGTGTCAAACTAATCACAAAAACTTAAAAATGTCATAATTCACTAATTTACCCTATTTTAGAATTTTCCATAATTTTTCATAATTTTTCTAACATTATTTCCTATTTATTTGCATTTAATATTAAAATAATCAATAAAATAATAATAAATTATAAAAATTCCCAAAATTAATATTTTATATTTTTGAAAATGTTACATCAGGTAAAGTCTTTCTAAATCAGTCTAGTCCAACCTAAATTCATTAATAGGGTCCTACTCACAAAGAATCTAAGGTCACGTCTGAATTCCTAATGACAATAAATAATATTCCTATTCTACGTTTACGGAGGTGCTAAACGCCATCCACCCGATTTCCCCCGTAGATATACATCTACTCACCTGGCCCTTGTCTGTCCAAGTCGATACCGCCATCCTCTTCTTCATCGTCCGAAGTCCACATGAGGGGTACCTATAAGCAAACATACATAATATCGTAAACCAAATCACGGACAAAACCAAAACGACGCACGAAAAGCGCATAGGTTAAAACCTATGACCCGCTCATGCAAAAGTACCAAATATCGCCCTATATCGGCGTAAAAATGCCGATTTATCGAGATAAAACACCAATAAACAACTCTTAGTTTCAAAACTCATTATTTATAATATAAAACATGGTTTAAATCATCGAAACCTTAAAATAGATCAAATCGTCCCATTTCGCAAAACTTTGAAAATGTCAATTTACCGTTTTACTTCAAAACTTGTTATTTAAATGAAACTAATGGTCATAATATTCATTAAATAACATAACTAGATTATATAAACCATTACTATATTTTTATCACACTAATTTTTCTTAATTTGAAAATTCTAGTTCGCAATTTTAGCCCAATTCAACACTTTTTAAGCCAAAATTCACAATTCCACAACTAAATTTGATTTTGCATATTTTAAAGTGTTAAACAACTCCATGAAACCTTAAGGATGTGCTAAATCCCTAACTAGATTTTTAATCCAACATTTTAAATGAATTTCAAAAACCTAGTTTAATAAAAATAGCAATTTTGTAAAAAATTGAAAGTGAAAGCTAGCAAATTGTAACTAGATTATGTTTCACACTCAAATAACATGTTGATCTCCTCATTAACACCATAATCTAATAATAAAAACCTCAATTAGAATTTTACCTCACCACTATATATAATTTATAAAAATCTAGTTTGCAAAATTGTTTAATTTAAACAATTTTGAATGAACAATTTACAATAAATCAACCATACTAGATTTTCCATTTCTAAAAATGTTAAACTAGTTATTATAACCCCACTTAATTAATAAAAACCCTAACTTGATTTTAGAAACCCTATCTTGAATTTTAAACTTGCAAATAGAATTAATTAAGAAAATCTAAATATGCTAGATTAAAGCATTTAACAACAATTAATCATAGGAATAAAAATTATACCTCCAAAACATGAGATCCAAACATGAAAATATGCTTCCAAAATAATGGTTTCCAACTCCAAAATCCATGCTAAATAGGTCAAAGGAAAATGGTAGAGATTGAATATTGATTTTGAGGTTTATTTTTTGGAATTTTTGTTGAATTTTGATGATTTTTAATATAAAAATGATGGGGGGGGAAATTTGGGGGCTTCCCATGGAGGTGAGGCCGGCAAAGGCATGAAGGAAAAAGGGAGAAAGAAAAAGATGTGAAGAATTGTGTAGAAAGTTCTTCATTTGATGCTTCTTTTATGTCTTTTCATCATTTTCTTATTTTTTTGTTTATTTTCTTTTTTAAGTTAATCCTAGAAAAGTCTAGAACCATGGAAAAATTTGAGAAAAGATTTTGCAT
This sequence comes from Agapanthus africanus, assembly GCA_030015575.1. Classification (NCBI taxonomy): domain Eukaryota; kingdom Viridiplantae; phylum Streptophyta; class Magnoliopsida; order Asparagales; family Amaryllidaceae; genus Agapanthus; species Agapanthus africanus. The sequence continues at coordinate 233,068,573 of JASDDO010000010.1, forward strand.
ATTACACACTTGCTTCTAATATGTAATGGTTCACTTTTGCTAATTTAACCCATTCAAATTTGTAATTTACACTAATTTAATGCATAAATAAAGCTTATGTTAATATTTAAAATAATTAATTGAGGAAAAATATTTAATTAAACTTAAAATTTATAAGTGACTAAATAAACACCATTTACTAGTAATTACATAATTAAAATAGATCTTTTTAATTTTATAATGAAAAAGAATTATGGTTAAGTTTTACGAAAAAACATTTTATTTTACCGAAAATCAGAAAATTCACTTAAAGGATTTTATTTATTTATTTATTTATTTATTTTTAAAACGTTACAACTATATCCAACAATCTCCCACTTGCACTCAAGGCTAATTATTGCGATGTCGCATACTCACAGCCCGTGTGATACCGATCGCCCAACTCCTCTACTAATCAGTCTCACAAAGCCCCTTTGCGAAACTATTGCGTTCGATGAATAGCCTCAGTGAGTGGATCCGCCCTGATGTTTCTTTCTATGTCTCTCTTTATCTCAAGTTCTCGGAGAAAGCCATCTTCCGAAATGAGCAATACCTGTCTTAGAATATGTTTGGATGTCTGATGGGACCGAATTCAAAAATGAACTCAAAATACAAACTTCTTAGACCGTATCGTCAACTGAACTTAATCTGTATCCTGCGCCATGCCTGCCTCAGTATCCGCTTAGACTACCTGTCCAAACTACTGCCCCTCGTCAGAGGGAAAACTATAACTCTGACAGTCACTCTGTCATCCATGTCACATTGGAAGCCTGGAATGATAATCGTCTCCTAAAGAGGCTGTTGTTATCATATCCCTATAACATCCACTTATGTTCTAAAACTTCTTCCGAATGTTTCTCCTGGATAGGATTAATATCTGCTTATTGCATCTAGTGCAAAAACAACGTCTGGTGTTGTACTTGACATCTCATGATTGACTCAATTGCCTAAGTAAGTGATCTGCCAATCATGCACATCCCTCTCCCTTTAGTCTGTAAGACACCTTTAGAGAGGGTGACTCCATCACCTACAGGTACACTACCGTGCTAGGAGTCGTCCATTCTAAAACACCTTTAGAATGCTGTCTAAGTACCCAATTGGGAAACTACCCAAATCTAGATCTAAAACCATAGATCTAGTAACCAGAATGTCTGATATAAAATCCATGTCCTTTGTGGAGAAACTACTGTGTGACAACCAAAGTATAATTGATCGTAGTATAGGAATTTCACTTCCTACTCTGTGTATGTCATCCAAATACCAGGACATCACACCCTACTACCTTCTTAACAGATCCATCCCGTATTCTGATGAAGTCAAACCTATGACTGTCACATCAGAAATAGATGATCTTTCTCCGCTATATCTGCTTTAGTCCATAAATAGACATAAGCTACTTATCCACCAATGCTTCCGCTGCTCCCACTGACTACGACAACCCTCTGGTAGAGTCATATACACGTACACTTCTAAAGCTAGTTTAGAACGAAGCTATACTCATCCTCCTGCCGGGTCTCACAGTCTGGAACAACAGCAATGACAAGTATGGGTAAACAAGAACCTCCCTGTCACCGTCTTTGGGCATACTGAAGTACCTCTCGAGTGCCTGAGGTTACCCACCATATCTGCGAAGTGGCCAATGGAATGTCAATGCAGATTGAATCTTTCGGAACTATTAAATTTTTAGTAATCGTTTGCGGTTCTGGAATCACTTCCAGTTCTACCATACTCCCACTACTGTTTTCTGAAAAAATCCATTTTACTAAAACTGCGGCGACTCAAGAACAATATCACTATTGATCTTCCAGATGGTAGAAAATCAACCCTCTTCATAGCCTGGGTCAACCAACAAACAGCCATTACAGAAACGTGCCTTGAGTTATCCAAAGTCTGGTTTTAATCATAAGCCAGACAACTCCCTGTACCTTAACATCGTTAAGATATGAACCGTTCTATATCCAATATAGAAACAGAGGCACTGATTTAATTGGAACCAGATTCAAATCATGCGTCTGTCTCCAGTGCATGTCAACTAAATGGAGAGAGGCCGATCAGCATTACTCAACTTAGGAGTACATCCAGATATGAGTAACCTGAAAGAGAAGCAAGTTCTCTTAATCATTACAATCAACTGAATACTATACACAAGTATCTACATCTTCGATCACCTTGAAGAATCATGATACTTGCAATACCTGGTTCTCTACTTTATTCTTATACCTATAACTTCTTAAAATGTAGACCTTGCATTTCTACGAAATACATGTCTAAGAACTAGAGAAGTCACAAGTAAATAGATTATAGTACGAGTACCAACCCCTCTGTCCTCATGGACACTGGACAACATACAATACTCTGTATAAGTCCCTTGAGTCTACTAACTCATTCTCTGTGTGTCGTAGGTTGAAAACTGTACTTATGGTTAAGAAGAATTACAACGCTGTTTAATGCTCCTTACCTAACCATCCACAGATATAGGTAAATCTCATGGACATAATTTTAAAAAGATATATCTCACTTTATAAAAATAAACGTACAGATATATCAAGTTGAAATTGTTGCATAACAACGGATATTCAAAACCAAATATTTGCAGTCCGGCAAACAAACCAGGCGATTTCCTCAAATATCACCAATTACAACGAATCCCGATATAATGAGGATGATCATCCAATTCCCAATAACTTACTCCTACTCATCATCTATAAAACCATACAGATGTGAGAATCAAACATAGTAAATACATACCCTGGAGCAATGACTAATTGGGAAATCAGTTTTCCTTTAACAATACACAGTGAAACTGAAACATGTAAATATTTCGAAGGGGTATCCGGGTATTCTTAGTAATGCCTCTTCCATTATCAGATTCATAACTGTAACCGTATATTTCTTTGCCATCTCTCCGAATCCCTTTATATGTCTTTAGTCATTACCTTCTGTACACGCTCTTAGGCTAAATGGTTTTCTTCCTTCCCTACCGTTCGGCACCGGCCTATGGTTTGGAAGAAAACTATCCAATAAGCATAATAGGTGTACTGTCCTAATCCTAGGAGCACTCGTAACCCGAGAGAAGGTAAAGATAAAAGATAACTGAATATACCTTATTCCTATTTCTCCTGAACCATAATCCATCCCCGAACTGGAACATGTTCCTTCGAGCTCGTATATTACCATACGATGGAGTATCCAATAAACTGTGGATCTTCGTAGTGATACGGGGTGTTACGGAGAAATACAAAGGTGAAGTAGGAGTGGCGATGAAATACTTGGTTTGGTCGTGAATAGCAGTTGCAATTTACTTTGCCCTCTTACTAATCCCTTTATTTGTTTTTACTTAATACCTTCTGTACACCTTTTAGGCTAAATGGTTTTCTTCATTCCCTACCGTTCGGCACCAGCCTATGGTTTGGAAGAAGACTATCCAATAAGCGTAATAGGTGTGCTGTCCTAATCCAAGGAACACTCGCACTCTGAGAGAAGGTAAAAGGAAAAGACAACTGAATAGTCCTATTCGTTTTCTCCAGAACCGGAAACCATCCTCGAATAAATTCCTTTGAGTTCGTATATAACCATACGATGGTTTTATCCAATGGAAGTGGACGTTCGTAGTAATATGGGGTGTTTTGGAGAAAAGGGTAAAAGTAGCAGTGGTAATGAGGTATGCAACTCTGACAATCCAAAAGCCAGTGTTTAAGAAGGTTCGGTCAACTTGGTCACAGAGTCATAGTCAAGGGTTGGGTCATGGTCGCTGCCAAAGAGAGAGAGAAAATAAATACTCTACGTGCACTCAAACCTAGATCAGAATGGTTATCAGTTTTTCTAATCAGGAAACCTCCCACTGTAACCTCAAATTCTCCTCCAAACCTGAAAGAAGAATTAGTCGGGATCACCCGAGGAGTAAACCAACTCATCAGTGGGAATCGGGATACAACTATCATCGCATGATAACGTGATGGAATCCACCCACGTTATCACACTCCAGAAGTATGCGCATATCTGGCAAGTTTCAGTTTCTTTAGAAACTCCCGATATGATTTTTACCGCAAGCGGCTTATGACCTTGACAAGGTCAACAAACCATAAACCACTAGTCAAGTTCAACCCGTTATTATTCTGGATTGCATTAAACCCACCCGTACGTGCCCTTAACTAGGTCAACAAGGCCGCACGACTGTCCTAACCAATCCCATTTATGCAACAAACAAGCACCACTTAGCTACCGAACACTACGTCTTGACTAGGTCAACAAACGCAGCACGAATACTAAATAAAACCCGTAAGAAATGACGGAGGGATACGGTTGGTTTTTGGTGAAAAACCTTTAACGTAATGAACTTGATATCATTGAAGGAACTGCATAGCTTTTTATAACAATATAGTGGCGAAAACCTTTGCTAAAGAGGTCACTCCCGGTGAAGGGATCTCGGCTCTTTCCCCGTAGAATGAGGAGCAGGATATTCCAACTGAATACCATGATGCAAAGCAAAAAGTAATCGGCTATAGTGAAGTTATTACCCTGATGCAAACTTCTGTCCAAGAGGTCACTCCCGGTGAAGGGATCTCGGCCCTTGCCTCGTCGACTGAGGTGCAGGATATTCATAACCGAATACCACTGTGCAAAACAAAAGAGAACGTCCTTGCAATAACAGCTTTTTGAAAAATATTCCAACAGCATTAGAATAGGTTTTTTTAGCTTCCCTTTATCCTAATCAATGCAGTCCCATCAATTAATCACACCACAAAAGAACGAAAATATGATATACGTATATGCCATCCGCAATCGCCACTGGGTCCCGTCATCACCCGTTAGGTTACTTAACTAACGACAGAGCGCGGACTGGACTAGCGCGGGTGTAAAACATATACAACATCTACTAGTATATATATTAATATATAATATTCTCTCATGGCGTGATAAAATGCAGCATCACAGAATTGTAATAAGCATTACAGAACAATACAGATAATCTGGGATCGTCGAGTTTCATAGTGCCGCTACTGAAACCCGACGTTCCCCTGGTCGTGCGGATAGCCTGTGCAATGAAATCCTAGACCCCTACGGGCACGGCAAGTTACCCGCCAAAACCTGAAGCGAGGAAGCCCCCTTCAACAAAGCGAATGGACCATCCAGCACTTCACGGAATCCGGTAACTTGAGCACCCCTCCTTGGGTCAACCTGTACCCCCTAAGAGTGCGGCGAATAGCCCGCCAATTCTAGACCCATCCGTCTCAAAGCCATGAGATGCAGGCCTGTTGCCTTCTAGAACCCGGCTATCCGTGCACCCCTCTGCGGGGTAATCCTAGTACAGAAAGTAAAATATACAACGGGTACATCGACTTCAGCCCGGTCGTGCCCCAAAAGAATAATATACAAACATGCAGTGACGGCAGTCCACAAGTTGGACGCTCGCCCCGTAATATCAAATGTACAAATACAACCAAACTTTACTACCATTGCATCCAGGATATCCACCACGACAAATCTGCAACATCACAGCACAACACAGAACATCAACGTGAATGTCACGTTCGCAAATCCATCTAAAATGGCTATTGCAATTAGACAGGATTGACCGATCAAATGACATTCACGGTCACAGATATAATGTAAATACTGTGAACTAACAAGTTTAGAATATTCGACCGACAAAATTTCCCGAAGTGGGCCCCAAGCACAATACCCAGTACTCAAACAAATCTGGGCCCAAACAAAAATTACCAGAAACCCCAATTCCAAGTCAGAGAACACTGTACAAAATTTGGTGCAGTGAAGAGATAGAATAGCGGTGGAACCGTGGCCAAAACATGGGTAAGGCCGCGGTTCCACGGCGCAACAGTAACAACAGTCAACCAAATTTTCGTCCGATCGAAGTTCTAAACAGGTTAGAGCAAGCTAGTAAAGGTTAATGGCGTAGCTCTGATACCATGTAAGTCTACGGTAGCGCCCCGGCCGTCTGTCCGAGGCCAAAATGCGGAAACAAAAACATTTTCAAAACTTGAAACTGGCGTTATCGTATGCTTAAAACCCGGATCGAACCATTAACTTACAGCTAGAAACCTAGAGAAGGGATTGAAGGGTTATACCGATCGATCCGTGTCCTTCGGTCTTTGGCCACCATCCCAAGCTCCTCGCGGCAACTCCGGTCTCGATCTCCTCTTCGGAAAGGGCACCACATCATCTATTCTTTTTACAGGCTCCTGCTTCATCCGAAGTAACTCGGGCATGAAGTGTGCTAGCCGACGTGTCCAAGGTGATGTAGAGAATGTTTGTGATCACTTTGTCTCTTGCATCCATGACATGGATGGAGGTTGAAGGTGTTGCCATTGATGGAGATTATGAGCTAGAGAAGAAAGAGGAAGAAGAAGAAGTTTTTCTCTTTCTTTTCTTTTGTGATATCATCATAAAATAAGAGTGTTAGAACCATAATATGAGAGCTAACCACCATCATATGGAAGCCCTTCCCTCTCCTCCTATCAATTCAACACACAAAACAAACATTAATGTGACATTTTACACAAAAAAGAGACCATGAGTCACTATATAAGTCCATGTCACATTTAATGCATCTCATGATGAATTCTAGCTCATAATTTCCAAATGTAAACATTAACCCAAATGTTTACAACAATAAAAAGATTCGACAACATCTAAAGTAAACTCGTGACGAATCACAAGGATACCCCTCACCTGTATATACATACATGCATCCGCATTCTGACTGAATGCGAATGCGATGAGACTAAAGTAATCCAACAAATCTAATACTAGGATCCGGCTTAAACCAAACCCCACTAGTATGATGCGCCCGATCATGATGCGTGCACTACTGCACGTATATGATCGGACCCTGCCATATATCATACGGCCTCTACAACGTTTTGCCCGAAACTTGAGAAACTGTCTGCGGGGGACTCTAAAGACTCGTCAATACATTGGCTGTGGATTTAACCACTAGCACGTCAGAGGTACTAGCTGTACGTAATGGGCTACCAGGTATTGACCAAAAGGGAGGTCGATGAGCGAACTCATCCTGACACCCTACTGAGCCTGTCAGTGACAATATCCGTACCGTCCGGTCCGTTCGTCTATGAGCATCGCATGGCGGGTCTAGGGGGTTGGTAAAAGTCAGACCCCCAAAAGCAGTACAAGTCATGTCGGAGTGTAGCCAAGAACACCCTAAGATACTACTGGAATACCTACCAGTAAATCACCTGCCTTGGCCAAGGACTTCGTGTAATGGCTCTCCTAGACATAACGCGATCTCACCCCCAATACTGGGAGAGACGAAACCCCTGCCGATTCGCTCACTGCCTCCATATGGCTCGGGACTGTACCCAACTAAAACCCGTTTGCATGACTCCTTTGAGCCGTGGTAGGGTAGTAATCAAAGTACAGTGGGAACTCACACGAGACAAATGACGATCTCAGGTCGATGAACTAACCTGTACACATGTCACCAGGGAACTGCTATCTGACGTCAGGTATAATACCAACTAGCATGTTCCCGGCGAGTCCTGTCCGGTGTACTCATAACCCAATGAGCACCAGTATACATCTTAAGTGAACCAACTGACACCAATGGCTTGTGAGACAGGCCACCGCCCCTCGTCGGGGTCTCGACTGTATACACTAGTCTACTAATGGAGTATCGATGCCCAGTCTCAAAACTCCCATGACTAGGGACCACTTTAAGGATATGCTTATAGACCCCAGCTCCCACGTATATGATCTCCATCATACTGCTGGCCGTCAAGCAAGAATCCTATGGGCTCTATCAACGTGCAATAGTGACCTGTAAGGTTACCTAAAGCTGTACAAGATGATAAAGATAAACCATGATAGCATGCTATTCTTTATCAACGTGTAATAGTGAACTACAATGTCACCTAAAGCATGTACACGATGATAAAGACAAACCAGATAGTATACAAACCTCTCGAGTAAGACTGTCCTACCGGTATAGGTCCTCCCTCAATCATTGCAATCACGTGCCTGTGATCCAATAATTGACTCTGAGGGCACTATAACCAACAGATACCTCTTACATTCTGGGGATCCAGATCTATCGTGATAGATCTAAAAGGATGTTAGGACTTTCGCAGTCCAGGTATATCAACACTATACTGAAAAGATTCAGTATGGAACATTCTAAGCGCGATAATTTACCGGCTTGTCATGGAATCACCCTATCCAAAGAGATGTCTCCCAAGACTGATTTGGAAAGGGTTCGCATGTCAGTTATACCCTACGCTTCTGCTGTAGGCTCTATAAGTATGCGATGTTGTGTACCAGACCAGATGTAGCTTACGCACTAAGCGTGGTAAGCATGTACCAGTTAGACCCAGGGGAGAAGCATTGAATAGCAGTAAAGAACATTCTCAAGTACCTGAGAAGGACTAAGGATATGTTCTTGGTTTACGGCGGAAAAGACCTCCAGATCGAGGCTTTTGCTGACTCCAACTTCTAGAGTGACAAGGATGACTCCAAGTCCATGTCAGGTTATGTCTTTACTCTCAATGGAGGGGCGGTGTGCTGGAAGAGTTCTAAGCAGGACACCGTTGTTGACTCGACGATGGAAGCGGAGTATATCGCAGCTTTTGATGCCGCAAAAGAAGCAGTCTGGGTAAAGAAGTTCTTAACAGAACTTCAGGTGGTTCCATCCATTGTTGATCCAATACCTCTGTATTATGACAACAACGGGGCTATAGCTTTAGCGAAGGAACCCTGGTCCCATCAAAAGTCCAGACACATCTTGAGGCAGTATCACCTGATCAGGGAGATCATAGATCGCCGGGAGATCGAGATCCGGAGAGTTGCTTTAGAGGTGAACACTGCAGATCCATTCACAAAGGCCTTACCTTAGACAAAGTTCGAGAGGCTATTCGAGATGATAGGTCTGTGATACGCCAGTACAAGGCCCTAGTGCAGGTGGGAGATTGTTAGTGTATATGCCTTAGGGGCCATTATTGTATCATACTAGTTTGTATATTACTTAATGGAAACTTGGGATATTCACAGTTGTATTAACAATCTTGCTCAACATAGCAGTATGCTACTTGGGTTATATATATCTTAATATGTGTATATGTCACTTTCAGCATATCGCGAATACATATTGATAGAGCCTATAGGATCATGCTTCACTACCAGCGTTGTGATGGCAGTCACACTAGTGGAGGCTGGGTAGTCTACAAGCACGTCCTTTTTCAGGTCCCTAGTCGTAGGATTATCGAGACAGGGCATCGATACTCCGTAGTAGACTAGTGTACACGCTTCTCGTCCCAGCAGGGGAAATGGTCTGTCCCACAGCCATTAGTACGTTGTACTGGAGATAGTATGCAGGTTCTCATTGGGTTACGGGTACATCGGACAAGACTCGCAGGGAACTGTTGGTTGGTATTATACCCGTCGTCAGTTAACAGTTCCCAGGTGACATGAGTACAGCATAGTCCGTAGACTTGACACTGCTGCTTCGCATCAAGTGTGTTCCCACTGTTCTTAGATTGCTACCCTACCACGGCTCGACTGAGTCGTGCAAACAAGTAGTAGTTGGGTGCTGTCCCGAAGCACTTGGACGCAGTAGTGGTTAGATAGGATTCGTCTCTTCCGGTGTTGGGGGTTGATATTGCGCTGTGTTTGGAGATCCATTACGCAAGGTCCCTGGTCAGGGCAAGCGAGATTTACTGGTAGGTTTTCCAGTAGTTTCTCAAGGTGTAATGGGCTTCACTCCGACAGGACTTATACTGCTTATAGGGGACTAACACTTGCCACCGTCCCCCAGGCCCGATATGCGATAGTCTTAGACGGACAGACTGGACTGTACGGAGATTGTCACATCAGGCTCGGTAAGAATTCGGATGTGTTTCCTTATCAGCCTTCTTATTGACATCTACCTTGGGACCGTTACGTACAGCTAGTACCGCTTGCGGCCTGTGGTTAAACCCACTGCCAATGTAGTGTCGAGTCTTTAGAGTCCCATACAGAGAGTTTCCCTACTTCGGGTGAAACGATATAGAGGTCGTATGGATTTACGACAGGGTTCGGACATATACGTGTACTTGTGTACGTATGATGTTCGGACAGGTTATACTAGCGGGCTTTGGTTTAAGCCAGTTTCTAGTATTGGATTATTGGATTTATACAGTCTCAGTATATCCGTGTTTTTCGTAAATACGGATGGGAGGGGCATTCTCGTAATTATTCGAGAAGCTTCTAGAAGAAAGGTGACTCATTTAGTTTTAATTCATTTGTGAATTAAACTTAATGAGGTGGAGAGGTGATATGTAATTTTCATTAATTACACCATGAGTCATGAGGTGATTCACCTCAAGGTAATTAATGAAGCATGGTTGTTGATTATATTTATTATTGTTTAGATATTTTTCATGCTTCATAATTATCTAATAGACTCAAGATTTAATTCATTATCACATACACAATCTCTCTCCTCAAACTCTCATCTTCTTCATCTTAACCCTAATCCCCTCATGTGTTGAGAACCCTAGGGTTAGCAAGACTAATAGATCCTTAATCTATCTTTATATCCTCTAGGTCACTTGGATTAGCAATCATTGCCCCTTAGTTACCTCAAGTTAGTGGTTAAATCTTGAAGAAGGAACTCTCAGGTGGATCTTCTATTACATCGAGGAGGCCGACGAGGAGGTGAACAACAAGAACAAGAAGGACTAGTATCTTGAGGTATAATCATCTATCATAGTAGTTTAGCACTTCTAGATAGTTTGTTAGTTAGGGTTTAGCAAAGATCCGTTTGATAGTCGATGTTACTTTGAAAAAAATGATTGTTTTTCCTATTCCGCCTCCCCGCATCTAGTGGGGTGTATAACGTTGACTTACATCAAGTACTCATCATAAGGGCTTTATCAATATGTAATAGAAAGACAATAAGTGTACATGTTAAGATAAAGAGCAACCAGATAGCATACTATCATATTGAGCAAGAAAGTCCTCTCTATATATTTCCAGGCATCCACTACAATATACATCCCATGTTTAGTAATGGCCTATAGGGCATACATATAACTAACAATCACCCACTTGCACTATGGCAATCTGTTGTAGTATCCAATACCCAACAATATAGCAGTGGTTGTAGTATCCCATACTCAACCATCCCATAGAAGTCTCTCTAGGGGTAAGGCCTTTGTGAGTGGATTCGTTGTGTAATCCTTCGTGTCTACTCTCCTGACTTCGATCCCTTAGAGATCAGCCATCTCCCTGATCAGGTGAAACTTGCCACAGAATATGTCTGGAACACTGATGGGAACTACGTTCCTAGGCCAAAACCACAACTCCATTGTTGTCACAAATAATAGTTTTTGGACGCTCAATGGTAGGAACCTTGTTCATCTCATGAACAAGAAATGTCCAGACAGAGACTTTGGCAACATCATTGGTAGCAATGTATTCAGCCTTTATCATCTAGTATGTCACGGTATCCATCTTGGAACTCTTCCAACATACCGTCCCTGCACTGAGGGTAAAAACAATGCCTGTGACCGACTCTCAGTCGACCTTATCACTCTGGAAGCTCGAACTAAGAACTTTCTTTTAGTGCTTCTCAAGTACTTAAGAATGTCCTCCAAAGCTTTCCAGTGATTTTCCAAACATCCGATTGATTACTGATCACTACACCTAGTGATTCATCTACATCTGGTCTGGTACATAACATCGCATACTCTGACAGAGCCTACTGCTGAAGCATAGGGTATCCCTTGCACGCGAGCTCTCTCCAAATCAGTCTTGGGAGACATCTTTTTGGAGAGAGTGATCCATGAGTAAGTGGGCGAACACCACGCTTAGAATCATCCATACTAAACCCTTTTAATATGGTGTTGATGTACCTGGATTTGGGACACTCCCAATATCCACTTAGATCTATCATCATAGATCATAATCCACAAGATGTAGTAGGTATCATCCAAATCTTCTATTGAGAATCCTCGTGATAAGGGGAGCTTGACCGAGTGTAGCATAGGAAACCATTTTCTATCAAGAGTATGTCATCTAAGTACAATACATGGAAGACAACCTTACTTTCTACAACCTTCTTGTATATACAAGGTTCACCTACCTTTTGATGAAGTCAAACTCTTTGACTGTCACATCAAAACAGATGTTCCAACTCCACGATGCTTGTATTGATCCTGATGGACTTAAGCATAGCTTTGAAAGCCTCAACTTTTCCATTTACACCAAGAATCTTCTCAAGATTCATTTGCTCCCAATGGGTTTTACGCCTTCAGGTGCAACATTCAAAGTCATACTTTGTTGGTGTACATGGATTCCATCTTTGATCGCATAGCATCCAGCCATTTCACAAAGTCTCCACTTGTGATGGCCTGCCTGAACCTAGTTGGGCCATCATCTCATGATGCAATCCTCGCTCCCATTATCACCGAGAAGACCGTAGTATCTCTTAAGTGGATAAGGAACCCTACCAGATTCGCAGAGAGGCTGAGGTTCGTTGGAGACTATTGAATCCTTTGGTTTCACCAAATAATCAGCAGTTAGTTTGTCTATCTGGAACTCCTTCCAGTTCTACCTCATGACCATTAATTTCTTCATAAGAAATTCCTTTTCTGGGAAAGATGGCATGCTGAGAAACAAAACACCTTTTGCTCCTCAGTTAGGTAGAATATATACCCTCGCAAATGTTTGGGATATCCTAACAAACTTACAGAGAACAGACCTTGCCTCGAGCTTGTCTGGATTCCGCCTTTCATCATAGGCCGGACAACCCCATATCTTAACTCATTTAAGACATGGTCTCTTCCCATTCCATATCTCATATGGGGTGGTAGGCATTGATTTGGATGGAACCCCATTCAATAGGTATGCAACTTCTCAAGTGCATAACACCAAAAAGGAAACAGGTAACTCAGCAATACTCATCATAGAGCGCTCCATATCTCATAGGGTGCGATACCTCCGTCCCGATACACCGTTGTGTTGTGGTGTACTCGAAGGTGTAAGTCGATGTACAACACCGCACGAGTTGCGGGGATGCGAAAATATGAAAAACAATTATGTTCTTTGGATTAACATCGACTAACCGAAGAATCTTTGCTAAACTATAACTAACATATACATAAGAGTTGTTAACTACTATGAGAAGTGATTATAGCTAGTGAACCTAGTCCTTCGTCTTTTCGTAATCGACCTCCTCCTCGGCCTCCTCTATGTAATAGACGATCCACCCGAGAGCTTCTATTCCAAGCTTCACCTCTAATCTTGAGGTAATTAGGTTTCTTTAGTTGCTAATCAAAGGCACCTAGGTGATATAGAGTGAGGTTATGGATTAATTAGTCTTTTTAATCCTTGACCTCAACACATGAGAGGGGAGGATTAGGGTTTGAAGAGAGAGTGGGCTTGAGGAGAGAGAAGGTGAGCATCATTATCATGGAAAAAATGAACTCTCTTGAATATATATGAAGCATAATCATTTATCAAATAAATAAATATATATAATTAATCATCATGCTTCATTAATTCAATATGTGTGATTCACTACATGAGTCATTAACCATTTAATGATGCATTAATGATATGGATGAATCACACAAATGAGTCACAAAAGCAATAAATGCTTATGCCACCTAAACCCTCAAGTCACCATACTTCTAGAAGCTTCCCGCCAAATTACGAGAACGCCCCTCCTGTCCTTGAAAACACGGAAAAACTTTAGACTGTATAAATCCAATAATCCGATACTAGAATCTGGCTTAAACCAAAGCCGGCTAGTAAAAACTGTCCGAACGTCGTACATGCGTAAACACACGTATGCATCCGAACCCTTGTCGTAAAACCATACGACCTCTATAACGTTTCGCCTGGAGCAGGGAACCCCTATGTATGGGACTCTAAAGACTCGACTACTACGCTGGCAGTGGGTTTAACCACAGACCGCAAGCGGCTCTAGCTGTACGTAAGGGTTCCCAGGTAGATGTCGATAAGAAGGCCGAAGAGGAAACCCACCCGAACTCCTACTGAGCCTGTCCGTGACAATATCCGCGCAGTCCGGTCTGTTTGTCTAAGAGTATCGTATGTATCGTCTAGGGAGGTGGTGAACGTCAGACCCCTAACAACCGTACAAGTCGTGCCGGTATGGCTCAAGACCATCCGATAATCTACTGATCAGTCCATCAGTAATTCTCAATCAGCCCTGGCCAGGGACTTATGGTAATGACCAACCGATCACAGTGCGATATCAACTCTCTATACTGGGAGAGACGAATCCCTAACAGTCGCTCACTGCCTCCATGTGGCTCGGGACTGTGCCCAACTAAAACATGTTTGCACGACTCCTTTGAGCCGTGGTAGGGTAGCAATCAAAACACAGTGGGAACTCACACGAGACAAATGATGACCTTAAGTCAACAGACTATCTGCACACATGTCACCTGAGAACTGCTATCTGACGTTAGGTATAATACCATCCGGTCAGTTCTCGGCGAGTCCTGTCCGGTGTGCTCACACTCAGTGAGCATCTGTATACAATCTTAAGTGCACATCACCCTGCGGGACCAATCCATCACCCCTCGTCAGGGTCTAGATATGTATACACTAGTCTACTCTGGAGCATCGATGCCCAGTCTCGATACTCCTGCGATCGGGGACGTTTAAGGATGTGCCTATTGACTATCCAGCTCCCACAAGTATGACTGCCATCACAACGCCGGTAGTCAGGAAAACACCCTATGGGTTTTATCAACATGTATATAAATACTAAGTAAAATATATCACACGTTAAGATAAAGACAAACCAAATAGCGTACTATCATATCAAGCAAGATTTTTATGTACATACATATCCCTAGCATCCTATACAACGAAGGCCTAGGGCATATATATCCAACAATCTCCCACTTGCACTAAGGACTATAATTGGCGCAATGAGTACCCACTGTCTTCACTAGATCCAGTTGCTGGCGTACCGCATGCCCAACATCTCAAACATCCTCTCGAACTGGACTTGAGGGATGGCCTTGGTGAACGGATCTGCCGCGTTGTCTTTTGTGTCCACTCTGCGCACCTCGATCTCCCGACGATCTACGATCTCCTTGATCAGGTGATACCGCCTCAAGATATGCCTAGATTTCTGATGGACCTTGGTTCCTTCGCTAATGCTACAACCCTATTGTTATCATAATACAAAGGTATTGGATTGGTAATGGACGGAACCACCGGAAGTTCAGAGATGAACTTCTTCATCCAGACAGCTTCTTTCGCGGCTTCGTTAGCAGCTATATACTCAGCCTCCATGGTTGAGTCTGCGACGGTATCCTGTTTGGAACTCCTCCAACATACCTCCCCACCATTGAGGGTAAACACAAAACCCGAAATGGATTTAGAGTCATCTTTGTCACTTTGGAAGCTGGAGTCGGTAAAAGCCTCGACCTGGAGGTCCCCATTACCGTAAACCAAGAACATCTCATTAGTCCTTCTCAGGTACTTGAGAATGTTCTTTACCGCTATCCAATGCTTCTCACCAGGGTCAGACTGATACCTACTTACTACACTAAGTGCGTAAGCTACATCTGGTCTTGTACATATCATCGCATACATTATGGATCCTACTGCCGAAGCGTAGGGTATAATGCCCATGCGAGCCCTCTCTTCATCAGTCTTTGGAGACATCTCTTTGGATAGGGTGATCCCGTGACAAGCGGGTAAATTACCGCGTTTGGAATCTTCCATACTAAATCTCTTTAGTATAGTGTCAATATACGCGGACTGTGAAAGTCCCAACATTCTATTGGATCTATCACGATAGATCTTAATGCCCAGAATGTAGGATGCATCTCCCAAGTCTTTCATGGAGAATTTCCATGACAAGAAGAGCTTTACTGATTGCAGCATAGGGACATCATTCCTTATCAGTAGTATGTTGTCGACGTACAAAACGAGGAAGACTACTGCTCCTTCTACAATCTTCCTATAAATACATGGTTTATCTACATTTTTGATAAAGTCAAATTCTTTTACCGTCTCATCAAAGCAGATGTTCCAACTCCACGATACTTGCTTTAATCCATAAATGGATTTAAGCAACTTGCACACTTTTCCGCTGCTCCCACTGTCTAAGAAACCTTCTGGTTGATACATGTAATCACTCTCTTCTAAATGTCCATTTAGAAAAGCTGTTTGTACGTCCATCTGCCAGATTTCATAGTCATGGAAGGCAGCAATGGCAAGCAGGATCCGAATGGATTTAAGCATAGCTACTGGTGAAAAGGTTTCATCATAGTCCAATGCTGGTCTTTGACGAAAACCTTTTGCAACGAGTCTAGCTTTGTAGGTTTCCACTTGTCCAAATGCACCAATCTTTTTTTGAAGATCCATTTGCATCCAACTGGTTTCACCCTAGGAGGAGCAACTTCTAAAGTCCATACTTTATTGGTGTACATGGATTCCATTTCGGATCTCATAGCATCCAGCCACTTCACCGAGTCTTTACTCGTGATAGCCTGCTGAAAGTTAGTAGGCTCATCATCATCGATGATGCAATCCTCTCGATCCCCATTTACAAGAAACCCATAGTATCTTTCAGGAGGATGAGAAAACCAACTAGATCTGCGGAGTGGCGTTGGTTCGTCGGGTTCTATTGAAACCTGAGGTTCTACTAAGTCCTCGGCAGCAGTTTGAGGTTCTGGAATTTCTTCCAGCTCTACCGCGCTCCCACTAATTTCTTTTGCAAGAAATTCGCTCTCTAAGAAGTCAATGTGGCGAGCAACAAACACCTTTTGTTCTTCATGTTAGTGTTTATGCCCTAGAAGGCCATTACTGTATCATACTAGCTTGTATATTACTTAATGGAAGCTTGGGATATTCACATGTATATAACAGTCTTGCTAAACATGGTAGTATGCTACTTGGTTTTTCTATCTTAATATGTGAGTATACGTATTGATAGAGCTCTTAGGATCTTGCTTGGCTACCAGCGTTGTGATGGCAGTCACACTAGTGGGGGCTGGGTAGTCTACAAGCACATCCTTATTCAGGTCCCTGGTCGTTGGATTATCGAGACAGAGCATCGATACTCCGGAGTAGACTAGTGTGTACGCTTCTCATCCCAGTTGGGGAGATGGTCTGTCCCACAGCCGTCAGTACGTCGTACTGGAGATAGTATACAGGTGCTCGTTAGGTTACGGGTACACCGGACAGGACTCACAGGGAACTGTTGGTTGGTTTGATACCAGTCGTCAGTGAACAGTTCCCAGGTGACATGAGTACAGCGTAGTCCGCAGACTTGACACTGCTACTTCGCCTCGAGTGTGTCCCACTGTTCTTAGATTGCTACCCTACCACGGCTCAAAGGAGTCGTGCAAACAGGTAGCAGTTGGGTGCAGTCCCGAGCACTTGGAGGCAGTGGCGGTTAGACAGGATTCGTCCCTCCCGGTATTGGGAGTAGATATCGTGCTGTGTCAGAGAGCCATTACGCAAAGTCCCTGGCCAGGGCAAGCGAGATTTGCTGGTAGGTTCCAGCAGTTTCTCAGGGTGTAATGGGCTTCACTCCGACACGACTTATACCGCTATTAGGGGACTGACGCTTGCCGCCCCCCTAGGCCCGATATGCGATAGTCATGGACGAACGGACCGGACTGTATGGAGATTGTCACATCAGACTCAGTAGGAGTTCGGATGGGTTTACTCATCGGCCTTCTTATCGACAACTACCTGGGGACCGTTACGTACAGCTAGTGCCGCTTGCGGTCTGTGGTTAAACCCACTGCCAGCGTAGTAGTCGAGTCTCTAGAGTCCCACACAGAGAGTTTCCTACTCCAGGCGAAACGATATAGAGGTTGCATGGTTTTGCGACAAAGGGTTCGGACGCATACGTGCGTTTACGCGCGTACGACTTTCGGACAGATTTTACCAGTCGGCTTTGGTTTAAGCCAGTTACTGGTATCCGGTTATTGGATTTTTACAGTCTAAAGTTTTTCCGTATTTTTACGGATCGGAGGGGCGTTCTCGTAATTACTCGAGAAGCTTCTAGAAGATGTGACTAAGGAGGTTTGTTTTGGAAAGAGAGTGAGTCATAGTGGTGATTCATTCACTTCATTAATGCACATTTATTGCTTAATGACTCATGTTAATGAATCATCACAAGATATTTTGTGAAGCATGCTTATTCATTTCTTTTTATTCATTTGTTGAAAATAAGAATGCTTCATATTATTATGATACACTCTCTCTCTTCTCTCATTATCATATTACACATTCTCTCTCCTCAAGCTCTCATCTTCTAATACTAATCCTTAATCCTCATGTGTTGAGATCAAAGGTTTAGTTAGACTAAACAATCCATAACCTTCACTCTTTATCATTCTATCATCTTTGATTAGCAATCAAAGTTGATTAGTTACCTCAAGTTAGAGGTTTAGCTTGGAGTTTTGCTCTCGGGTGGATCGTCTACTACCTAGAGAAGGCCGAGGAGAACCAAGGAGGACGTAAAGAAGAAGGACCGATTCATTAGGTATAATCCCTAATCTCTTATGTAAAGAAACTCATAAGAATACGGTTTTTAGGGTTTAGCTTCGATTCATGCGGTTAGTCGATGTTCGTTGTTTAAACTTGATAGTTTTTTGTAAATTCCGCCTCCCCATAAGTACTGGGGTGTACTACATCGACTTACAGTGGTATCAGAGCCTCGCTAAACACTAAATAACTTAATCGCAAATTTGTACGAATTTCGAACGAAAAAACGAACCCGGAAAACCCTAATTCTGTATAGTTTCTGTCGAACTTAAAATCAAGTCCTAAAATTTTTTTGGAGTGTTCAGAGAGCTAGAAAGGAGTCCAGGAGAACACCCAAGAAATTCGAGCCCATGACTCGGCAACTCGGCCGCGGAAGCGCGGCGGATCGGTGGGATCTGCCGCGCATCCGCGGCGCTTTGGTCGAGTCATGGACTCGTCTTTCTTGTGTGGGTCCCCTGTGACATTTAGGGTTTTCTGGAATATTTAATTATTGCTCAGGTTACTGTTTAACAGAGCAGATTTTGGAGCAATTTTGAAGTTGTTTATTCGATCGAAAAATACAGTATTTGCGTATTGGATTATATCTGTGATTGTTTGATGTGTTCGTAAACCTCCCCCAACTGCTAGTATGTCGGTTGGCAGGGGGTTGCACATTTCTGAAATGGTTATATCTGTTTGTGCATATAAACTGTATTGGACTGTTGTGGTGTATAGCCGGGGTTAGCAAAGGGTTATGGTTTAATTCATTTGTTGTAAATGTAATTTGTTGTAATATTATTTTTGCGGGGCACTTCCAGGTTGCGGTCGTAGCCACCGTTGTATTATTTCATTTTACTGTTTTTGCTCCTAGGACTGACCCAAGGTGGGGTACACAGACTGCCGGGTGGGTAGTTTGCCGTACCCGTAGGGGTCGAGGGTGGGGTAAACGGCTATTCATCACAACTGTGTAATCTGTCTTTTCTTGCAGGCTCAAAAGAAATACAGATTGCTTGCAAATCCAATATTGTTTATCTGTGTTCTGGAATGAATATCATTGCGTCAGACGAATGTAAAATATCTATATTTATTATAGCTATTTAGACGTCACTTATGTTTTACACCCGCGCTAGCCCAGCCCCCGCTCTGTCGTTAGTTAAGTAACCTAACGGGTGATGACGGGACCCCGTGGCGAATGCGGATGGCATAAGAGGACGTTATATTTTCGTTGTTTTCTGCAATGATAGGTTAATGATGGGACGCATTATCTATAATGCAAAGTAAAACAAACCAAAGTTTAAATCGTTGGAACAATTTAAAAGAAACCACTCGGTTATTTTTAAAACAGATAATTTTAAATGCGGAGATTTAACCACTCCTTTTAAAAGCTATCAGGTTCCTTCGGTTATATCAAGTTCACTACGTTCACGGTTTCGCCAAAACCAGTCGTAGCCCTCCGTCATTTCTTATGAATGGTCAGTAGTATTCAAGCTATGTTTGTTTGGCCCTTAGTCAAGACATAGTGATTGGTAGCTGCTGGGGTATTCATTTGTTGCATAGATAGATGAGTTGGTTTGGGACAGTCGTATTACTTTGTTGGCCCTTAGTCAAGAGTATACGGATGGGTTCAAATCAACAGGATAATGATGGGCAGAACTTGACATGTGACTTATGATTTGTTGGCCCTTAGTCAAGGTCATAAGAGCATGGGGCAAAAACTTATATCGGGAATTTCTAAAGAAACTGAAATTTGCAAAGAGATGCATACCATTTTGAGTTTGATGAATGCTGGTAGCATTCCTACAACATTATCAGACGATGATATTTGGATCCCGATCCTACTGTGAGTATATGCTACTTATCAGGATATTCGTCGCTTAACGATCAATGCTATAAACCTAGTAGGTGTCCAGAAAAGTGTCAGCGGGGTTACGCCCCCAGAGAAAAGAGGTTATTTAATTAAGGAACTTCGCGAAAGCGTTGGAAAACCTCCCTCGAAGTATCGACACCGGCCTGGCTGAACGGTTAAGCAAGTATTGTACGGTGAGAATAGTCTTGGCTAATTCTTCTTTTATGGTTTGAGGAAGGATTCGAGAAACAGTGGGAGCCATCCAGTTTAGATAAACTAAAAACCACTCTAAACTTGCAAGAGCATCATGCTAAAGAGTTTTCTTCTCTCTCTCCTAATTGCAGCGACCCTGAAAATGACTGGACTTAAGTTACTTTTAGAGAAAAATATACTGACGGGGCCAAACTATAAAGATTGGCTGCGGAATGTCAAGATGGCTTTGACCTATGACAAACTGGGGTACGTCCTCACCGCTACGGCACCTGCTGTCCCTGGTCCCAAATCAAGCAATGCGGATAAGGAAATCCGCAAAACCTGGGATTTAGATTGCGCGAGAGCCAAGTGCATCGTGCTTGCCTCGATGAATAATGAACATCAGAGGAGGCACGAGGATATGTCCTTAGATGGCATATTTCTCCATACAAAGGAACTTTATGGAGAGCAATCTCGTATAGCAAGATACGAGACCTCAAAGAAATTGTTTCGAGCGAGGTTGGCTGTCGGGTCATCGGTAGGTGAACATGTCCTACAGATGATTGGCTATATAGAAGAGCTCGCAGACCTTGGGACGACTTTGGATAATGAGCTCTATACAGACCTTGTTCTCCAGTCCCTTCCTCCCACCTACGCCCAGTTTATCCTCAACTTCAATCTTCAAGGAAAAGAAGTTGAACTTGCGGAACTCCTGAACATGTTAAGGAGTGCAGAGGGCACCTTGCAGAAGGCAAGGGAAACACCCGCTATGTTTGTTGGCGGTTCATCTTCTTCCGGGTCCAAGGCTAGGGCCAAAGGAAGGAAGAAGAAGGCCGCACCCAGACCTAGAGGAGGTGTTAGTAAGGTGGGAAAGAAGGGAAAGAAAAAGATTGCAGCACCGGTAGTTGGCCTGGATGAGTGCTTCCATTGTCACAGGAAAGGGCACTGGAAGAAGGATTGCAAGGCGTGGAACGCCAAGAACCAGGAACCGAAGCAAGCTGTGGCTTCGACTTCAGGTGTGTTTGTAATTGAGAATTGTCTGTCGATCAACTCTACTTCCTGGGTATTGGATACCGGGTCAGGATCTCATATTTGCAATTCATTGCAGGCACTGAGAAACCGTAGAGTGCTGGAGGAAGGTGATATGATCCTCAGGGTTGCTAACGGAGCTAGCGTGGGAGCTGCGTCCGTCGGGGATTATCACCTAGGATTGACAAGTGGACACATTTTGGTTTTACATAACTGTTATTTTGTACCCAGCTTAACGTGTAATATCATATCAGTTTCCTTGTTATCAAATAAAGGTTATGATTTCACGTTTGTAAGAGATGTTGTCAACATCCACCTTAATCATGGTTTGATTGGGTCCGGTACTCTAAATAACGGCATATATGTGTTAAACCAACTCCAAATTTTCAATGTCCAGAACACACTAAAAAGAAAGTCTCCAGATTTAAATAAAGCTTTCTTATGGCATTGTAGACTGGGTCACATCAATGAGAGAAGGTTGACTAAGTTGCATAGAGAAGGATATTTGGACACGTTCGAATATCAAACTTATGACACTTGTCAATCTTGTCTCAAAGGAAAGATGACAAAGACTCCATTCACTGGACAAGGAGTAAGAGCGAGCGAGCTCTTAGGACTCATACACAGTGATGTATGTGGTCCAATGTCTACACATGCGAGAGGTGGTTATTCCTACTTCATTACTTTTACAGATGATTTCTCTAGGTATGGATATGTTTTCTTAATGAAGCATAAATCAGAAGCCTTTGAGAAATTCCTGGAATTCAAGAGTGAAGCGGAAAACCAAACAGGCAAAAGTATTAAGACACTGAGATCTGATCGAGGTGGAGAATACTTAAGTGCCGAGTTCCTAGGTTACCTAAAAGAGAAAGGAATTCTCTCTCAGCTTACTCCTCCATACACTCCACAGCACAACGGTGTATCGGAGAGACGGAATCGAACCCTATTGGATATGGTACGATCCATGATGAGTAATGCTGAGTTACCGCGATCTTTCTGGGGTTATGCGCTAGAATCAACAGCATATCTTTTGAACCAGGTTCCAACCAAGACTGTGCCTACCACACCATATCAGATGTGGAGTGGGAAGAAACCCTGTCTAAAACATTTTAGGACATGGGGGTGTCCAGCTTTTGTAAAAAAGCAGCATGTGGACAAGCTCGAGGCACGCTCAGTACTGTGTAAGCTTGTGGGATATCCAAAGAACTCCAAGGGATATTATTTCTATTACGCAGAGGAACAAAAGGTTTTTGTTTCTCGTCATGCCCACTTCTTAGAAACTGAATTTTTAGAAAATCAGAAGAGTGGGAGCGAAATAGAACTGGAAGAAATTCCAGAACCACAAACTGCTACTGAAAGTTTGGTAGAACCAGAGGTTCAAGAAGAACAGAACATTCCCGCACCCCTCCGCAGGAGTAGTAGGCCGTCTCGTCCGCCTGAGAGATACTACGGTTTTCTCATAGATGGGGATAGAGAGGATTGCATCATAGATGATGATGAACCTACTGACTTCAGGCAGGCCATCCAGAGCGGCGACTCAGTACGATGGCTAGATGCAATGCGGACCGAAATGGAGTCCATGTACACCAACAAAGTATGGACTTTGGACTTTGCTCCAGATGGGGTAAAACCCATAGGATGCAAATGGATCTTCAAGAAAAAGATTGGTGTAGATGGACAGGTGGAAACCTATAAGGCTAGACTTGTTGCAAAGGGTTTTCGTCAAAGACCTGGTTTGGACTATGACGAAACTTTTTCTCCAGTGGCTATGCTCAAATCCATTCGGGTCCTTCTTGCTATTGCTGCCTTCCATGATTATGAAATCTGGCAGATGGACGTAAAGACGGCTTTTCTGAATGGAAATTTAGAAGAGAGCGTCTATATGGATCAGCCAGAGGGTTTCAATCAGAGTGGGAGCAGCGGGAAAGTATGCAAGCTGCTTAAGTCCATTTATGGACTAAAGCAGGCATCGCGGAGTTGGAACATCTGTTTTGATGAGACAGTCAAAGAATATGACTTTATCAAAAATCCAGATGAACCGTGCATATATAGTAAAGTTGTGGCCAGAAGTGTCGTATTCCTCGTCTTGTACGTGGATGACATTCTATTGATAGGAAATGACATTCCTATGCTACAATCTGTCAAAGGATTCTTGTCACACAGGTTCTCCATGAAAGACCTGGGTGATGCCTCTTACATTCTGGGGATCCGGATCTATCGTGATAGATCCAAGAGGATGTTGGGACTTTCGCAGTCCAGGTATATCGACACTGTACTGAAAAGATTCAGTATGGAAGATTCAAAGCGCGGTAATCTACCGGCTTGTCACGGAATCACCCTCTCCAAAGAGATGTCTCCCAAGACTGATTTGGAAAGGGAACGCATGTCTATTATACCCTACGCTTCTGCGGTAGGCTCTATAATGTATGCGATGTTGTGTACCAGACCAGATGTAGCTTACGCACTAAGCGTGGTAAGCCGGTATCAGTCAGACCCAGGGGAGAAGCACTGGATAGCAGTAAAGAACATTCTCAAGTACCTGAGGAGGACTAAGGAGATGTTCTTGGTTTACGGCGGAAAAGACCTCAGGTTGGAGGCCTTTGCTGATTCCGGCTTCCAGAGTGATAAGGACGATTCCAAGTCCATGTCGGGTTATGTCTTTACCCTCAATGGAGGGGCGGTGTGCTGGAAGAGCTCCAAGCAGGACACCGTTGCTGACTCGACGATGGAAGCGGAGTATATAGCTGCTTGCGATGCCGCAAAAGAAGCAGTCTGGATGAAGAAGTTCCTGACAGAACTTCAGGTGGTTCCTACCATAGTTGATCCAATACCTCTGTATTGCGACAACAACGGAGCTATAGCTTTAGCGAAGGAACCAAGGTCCCATCAGAAGTCCAGACACATCTTGAGGCGGTATCACCTGATCAGGGAGATCATTGATCGTCAGGAGATCGAGGTTCGGAGAGTTGCTTCAGAAGAGAACATTGCTGATCCATTCACGAAGGCCCTTCCTCAGATTCAGTTCGAGAGGCTACTCGAGATCATTGGTCTGCGATATGCCAGTACATGGCCCTAGTGCAAGTGGGAGATTGTTAGTGTTTATGCCCTAGAAGGCCATTACTGTATCATACTAGCTTGTATATTACTTAATGGAAGCTTGGGATATTCACATGTATATAACAGTCTTGCTAAACATGGTAGTATGCTACTTGGTTTTTCTATCTTAATATGTGAGTATACGTATTGATAGAGCTCTTAGGATCTTGCTTGGCTACCAGCGTTGTGATGGCAGTCACACTAGTGGGGGCTGGGTAGTCTACAAGCACATCCTTATTCAGGTCCCTGGTCGTTGGATTATCGAGACAGAGCATCGATACTCCGGAGTAGACTAGTGTGTACGCTTCTCATCCCAGTTGGGGAGATGGTCTGTCCCACAGCCGTCAGTACGTCGTACTGGAGATAGTATACAGGTGCTCGTTAGGTTACGGGTACACCGGACAGGACTCACAGGGAACTGTTGGTTGGTTTGATACCAGTCGTCAGTGAACAGTTCCCAGGTGACATGAGTACAGCGTAGTCC
The DNA here is from genome assembly GCA_030015575.1 of Agapanthus africanus. Lineage (NCBI taxonomy): Eukaryota > Viridiplantae > Streptophyta > Magnoliopsida > Asparagales > Amaryllidaceae > Agapanthus > Agapanthus africanus. The sequence continues at coordinate 233,093,718 of JASDDO010000010.1, forward strand.
GCAGACTTGACACTGCTACTTCGCCTCGAGTGTGTCCCACTGTTCTTAGATTGCTACCCTACCACGGCTCAAAGGAGTCGTGCAAACAGGTAGCAGTTGGGTGCAGTCCCGAGCACTTGGAGGCAGTGGCGGTTAGACAGGATTCGTCCCTCCCGGTATTGGGAGTAGATATCGTGCTGTGTCAGAGAGCCATTACGCAAAGTCCCTGGCCAGGGCAAGCGAGATTTGCTGGTAGGTTCCAGCAGTTTCTCAGGGTGTAATGGGCTTCACTCCGACACGACTTATACCGCTATTAGGGGACTGACGCTTGCCGCCCCCCTAGGCCCGATATGCGATAGTCATGGACGAACGGACCGGACTGTATGGAGATTGTCACATCAGACTCAGTAGGAGTTCGGATGGGTTTACTCATCGGCCTTCTTATCGACAACTACCTGGGGACCGTTACGTACAGCTAGTGCCGCTTGCGGTCTGTGGTTAAACCCACTGCCAGCGTAGTAGTCGAGTCTCTAGAGTCCCACACAGAGAGTTTCCTACTCCAGGCGAAACGATATAGAGGTTGCATGGTTTTGCGACAAAGGGTTCGGACGAATACGTGCGTTTACGCGCGTACGACTTTCGGACAGATTTTACCAGTCGGCTTTGGTTTAAGCCAGTTACTGGTATCCGGTTATTGGATTTTTACAGTCTAAAGTTTTTCCGTATTTTTACGGATCGGAGGGGCGTTCTCGTAATTACTCGAGAAGCTTCTAGAAGATGTGACTAAGGAGGTTTGTTTTGGAAAGAGAGTGAGTCATAGTGGTGATTCATTCACTTCATTAATGCACATTTATTGCTTAATGACTCATGTTAATGAATCATCACAAGATATTTTGTGAAGCATGCTTATTCATTTCTTTTTATTCATTTGTTGAAAATAAGAATGCTTCATATTATTATGATACACTCTCTCTCTTCTCTCATTATCATATTACACATTCTCTCTCCTCAAGCTCTCATCTTCTAATACTAATCCTTAATCCTCATGTGTTGAGATCAAAGGTTTAGTTAGACTAAACAATCCATAACCTTCACTCTTTATCATTCTATCATCTTTGATTAGCAATCAAAGTTGATTAGTTACCTCAAGTTAGAGGTTTAGCTTGGAGTTTTGCTCTCGGGTGGATCGTCTACTACCTAGAGAAGGCCGAGGAGAACCAAGGAGGACGTAAAGAAGAAGGACCGGTTCATTAGGTATAATCCCTAATCTCTTATGTAAAGAAACTCATAAGAATACGGTTTTTAGGGTTTAGCTTCGATTCATGCGGTTAGTCGATGTTCGTTGTTTAAACTTGATAGTTTTTTGTAAATTCCGCCTCCCCATAAGTACTGGGGTGTACTACATCGACTTACACTTCAGTGTGGTAGACCAGATATCCCCTTGAATGCTTAGGGTATCCTACAAACTTGCACAAAACCGATCGTGCCTCGAGCTTGTCCGGATTATGCTTTTTAACATATGCCGGACACCCCCATATCTTGATATACTTGAGATATGGTCTCTTCCCGCTCCACATTTCATATGGAGTTGTAGGCACAGACTTAGTCGGAACTTTATTCAATAGGTATGTTGCTGATTCTAGCACAAAACCCCAGAAGGAAAGTGGCAACTCAGCATTACTCATCATTGAACGCACCATGTCCAGTAGCGTGCGATTCCTCCTTTCTGATACACCATTATGCTGAGGTGTATAAGGCGGAGTAAGCTAAGAGAGAATTCCATTATTTTTTAAGCATTCAAGGAAACTGGTACTTAAGTATTCTCCACCTCGATCAGATCGAAGTGTCTTGATGCTTTTACCAGTCTGTTTCTCCACTTTATTTTTATACTCCTTAAACTTCTCAAAGGCCTCGAATTTATGCTTCATTAAGAACACATGTCCATACCTAGAGAAGTCATCAGTAGAAGTGATGAAGTAGGAGTGACCGCTTCGTGCATGTATAGACATTGGACCACATACATCACTGTGTACAAGTCCCAAGAGTTCCGTGGCTCTTTCTCCGTGTCCGATGAACGGAGATTTTGTCATTTTTCCTTTGATACATGATTGACAAGTTGCATATGATGAATATTCAAACGGATCTAAATATCCATCTTTATGTAACTTAGTCAACCTTGTTTCTTTTATATGACCAAGTCTACAATGCCATAGGAAGGCTTGGTTTGAATCTGGAACCTTTCTTTTAAGCGTGTTTTGAATATTGAAAACTTGAGGTTGATTAAGTATGTATATGCCGTTTTTCAGTGTGCCAAACCCAATCATTTCTTGATTTAGGAGAATGTTCATGACATTTCTTTCAAGCGCAAAATTATATCCTTCATTAGATAACAAAGATACTGATATAATATTACACAGCATACTGGGAATACAAAAACAGCTGTAAAACACAAAAATGTGCCCACTACTCAACCCTAGGTGATATTCCCCTATTGCAATAGCATCTACGTGCATTCTATTGCCCATCCGGAGAGTCATATCACCTGTCTTCAGTGCTCTATGGTTTCTCAGATCCTGTAAAGAATTACAGATGTGAGAACCAGAACCGGTATCAAGTACCCATGATGTAGAGTTTACTGAATGACAATTTTCGATTACAAACACACCTGAAGCAGAAGCAGCAGCTTGCTTCGTGTCCTTGGCTTTGAAGGATATGCAATCCTTCTTCTAATGCCCTTGCTTGTGACAATAATAGCATTCGTTCTTATCCGCCTTCACCCTTCCTGCCTTGTTCGTTCCCTGCACCTTCTTGACCCCGCCTTTCGGTTTGGTGGCTTTCATCTTCTTCTTCCCTTTAGCTTTCGCTTTAGATTTAGAAGAGGATGATTGGCCAACATACAGAACGGGGGTCTTCTCCTTTTCAAGGAGGTCTCTGCTACCCTCAACATGTTGAGGAGCTTTGGAAGATCAGCTTCCATTTAGTGCATGTTGAAGCTCAGCACGAACTGAGAGAAGGTGTGGGGATGGGACTTGCAAAATCAAGTCGATGTACAAATCATTATCTAGTACGCATCCCAGGTTTGCAAGTTCCTCAATGAGGCTGATCATTTTCAGGACGTGCTCTCCTACAGGTGATCCTGGAGCTAACCTCATCTGGAAGAGTTTCCTTGAGGTCTCGTACCTTGCGATACGGGAGTGCTCCCCATACAATTCCTTGCAATGGAGAAGATGGATATAATATCCATACTCTCGTGCTGTTTCTAGAGTTCATTGTTCATGGACGCCAGCACGATACACTTAGCTCTCTCACAGTCTAGATCCCAGGTTTTGCGAACCTCCCTTGTCCGCAACTGAGGAATCTGGTCCTGGGATAGGGGGAGGAACAGCGGTGGTAACATATGCAACTTTGTCATAAGCCAGTGCAATGTTGACGTTCCTTAGCCAATCTTTATAGTTTTGCCCGGTCAGTGTATTTTTTTCAAGTAATAGTTTTAGTCCTCTCATGGTAGCTGCCCCAGAGAGAGAGAGAAAAGAAACACTCGGCATATGCTCCTGCAAGTTTAGATTGGTTTATTAGTTTATCTAAACAGGATGGCTCCTACTATTTCCTCAAATCCTTCTTCAAAACCTAAAAGAAGAATTTGTCAGGATTTAATCACACGTCACAATACTTGCTTAACCTTTCAGCCAGGCCAGTGTTGGTATTTCGAGGGAGGTTTTCCAACGCTTTCGCGAAGTTCCTTAATTAAAGAACCTCTTTTCCCTAGAGGCGTAGCCCCCCTAACACCTTTCTAGACACCTACTTGGTTTATAGCATTGATTGTTTTGTGAAAAAATTTCCCGAGAGATCCAACTCATCAGTGGGATCGGGATCCAACTATCATTGCATGATGCCCTAGATAGAAGCCACTCTAGTCACCACACTCAGAAGGTAAGCTAAATCTGCAAGTTTCCTTTATGTTTGAAACTCCCGATATGATTTTTACCCCCAAGCTCTTATGACCTTGACGTAGGCCAACAAATCATATGATGCAAGTCAAGTTCTACCCGTCGTTGTCCTGATTAATTTAGATCCATCCGTACTCGCCCTTGACGTAGGCCAACAAGGCTGTACGACTGTCGTAAACTAATGCATCTATCTATGCAACAAATAAGCAACACATTTCTACCATACACTATGCCTTGATGTAGGCCAACAAACATAGCATGAATACAATGTGTTGTTTATTTGAAACGACGGAGGGTTACGGCTGGTTTTTGGCAAAAAACCGTTAACGTAGTGAACTTGATTTGATCGAAGGAACTAAGATAGCCTTTTAGAAAAGGAGTGGTTTAAGCTCCGCATTTAAAATTTGCTTTTTGAAGAAAACCGAGTGGTTTTGAAATTGTTCCAACGATATAGTTTTGGTTTATTTTCTTTGCATTAATGATAATGCGTCCCATCATTAACCTATCATTGCAGAAAACAACGAAAATACAACGTCCTCTTATGCCATCCGCATTTGCCACGGGGTCCAGTCATCACCCGTTAGGTTACTTAACTAACGGCAGAGCGGGGGCTGGGCTAGCGCGGGTGTAAAACATAAGTGATGTCTAAATAGCTATTACATATAGATATTGTACATTCGTCAGACGCAATAATAGGCATTCCAGATCACAGATAAACATTATTGGATATGCAAGCAATCCGCGTTTCTTTTGATCCTGCAACGAAAGACGGATTACACAGTTGTGATGAATAGCCATTACCCCACCCTAGACCCCTACGGGTACGGCAAACTACCCACCAAGTACCCGAAGTGAAGCGGTCTCCCTCAACAACGTGAGTAGGCCACTAAACACTTCAAAGTACCCGGTAGTTTGTGCACCCCACCTTGGGTCTATCCTAGGAGCAAAAAAAGTAAAAAGAAATAATACAACGGTGGCTACAACCGCAACCTGGATGTGCCCCGCAAAATAATATTACAACAATTTACAATTACATCAAATGAATGAATATAATAACCCATCTCAAACCCCGGCTAATCATCACAACAATCCAATTAAGTTCATAATCACAAACGGTAATCATTACAGAAATGTGCAACCCCAGGCCAACCGACATACTAGCAGTTAGGGGAGGTTTACGAACACATTATACAATCACAGATATAATCTAATTAGCCAAACATCGTATAATTTCGATCGAGCGAACACATTAGATTCTACTCCCAAAACTTCTCTGTGCATCTGAGACTTGAGCAGAAAATAAACATTCCAGAAAAGACAAAAACATCACAGAAGAGTTACTGGGGAGAACTGGGCTGAATCGGCTTCAACTCAGCCGTAGATCCGCGGCGGATCGGTGGGATCGGCCGCGGTTCCGCGGCTGTTTGGCCGATTCATGCACCCAATTTTCTCCAGTAACCTTAGGTTTGTAAGTGCACGGCGGCGCCCCGGCCGTCAATCCGACGCCGGAATGCGAAAACGAAAAAACTTTTTTAGAAACTAGAAAACCGGCACCACCGCGCACTAGAAACCTGGATCGGGCCATTAACCTAACTACTTGCAAACTAAAAGATGGGTAGAGAGATATACCGAGCGACCCGTGTCCTTCGGTCTTCTTGTCGTCGTCCCGATCTCCCGCGGAATCACCGTTCGGCACCTCCTCGTCGGAAAGGGCACCACGTAGCCGAATTCTTTTATGGACTCCCACCTCTTGACCGAGGCAACTCGTGCGCAAAGTTGGCAAGCCGACACGTCCAACAGTGCTGTAGGTGCAGTGTAGTAGCTTGTCTCTTTAGGGTTTATGAAGTTGCCATTATGGAGGAATGAACAATGAACTTTTGAGAGGTGAGGGATTTTTTGTGGCAAACATAGAATAATGTGATGAATCAATTTTCCTCACCCAAAATGAAAACCTCTCTCTTTCTCCCTCAAAGTGGCCGGCCTCTCTTCATGGGGGGAAAAAGAATGAATCCCATAACAAGAGGAGAAAATGCAAGATAAAGATAAGAAAAATGGTCACTCCAATTTCCCAATCAATCCTTTCACACACCATCACATTAAATGCAAGACAAGAGACTAAAATGGAATCTCATCATGAAGGAACTATCATGAAGCTCTCATATGCAAGAAACCCCCTCCACAATAAGTTATTTGCAAACTTGCAAATAACCCCCTCCACCAGAAAGTTCGGCCGTGAAGGAACGGAAAACCGACCGGAACGGAATGCAAACTGGCAACTTCAGAAAACTGATCCCGTAATAAATTACAGGAAAACCCCACGACTGCATATACATGCCCGCATTTGTATTCCCACTGAACACAAATGCAAAGAGATAAAATTACACTGTCTAATACTAGGATCCGGCTTAAACCAAAGCCCGCTAGTAAAATCCGTCTGATCACGATCCGTGCAATACCGCACGTATCAGATCGAACCCTGCCATATCTCCATACGGCCTCTACAGCGTTTCGCCCAAAACTTGAGTAACTGTGTGTGGGGGACTCTAAAGACTCGTCAATACTATGGTTGTGGATTTAACCACTAGCACGTCAGAGGTATTAGCCATACGTGACGGGCCACCAGCTATTGATCAAAAGGGACGTCGATGAGCGAACTCATCCTGACACCCTACTGAGCCTGTCAGTGACAATATCTGTACAGTCCGGTCCGTTCGTCTATGAGCATCGCATGGCGGGCCTAGGGGGTTGGTAAAAGTCAGACCCCCAAAAGCGGTACAAGTCATGTCGGAGTGTAGCCCAGAACACCCTGAGATACTACTGGAATACCTACCAGTAAATCTCCTGCCTTGGCCAAGGACTTTCCATGTACTGGCTCTCCTAGACACAGCGCGACCTCCCCCCCAATACCGGGAGAGACGAACCCCTGCTGATCCGCTCACTGCCTCCATGTGGCTCGGGACTGTACCCAACTCGGCACTTAAGTATTCTCCACCTCGATCAGATCTCAGTGTCTTAATACTTTTGCCTGTTTGGTTTTCCCGCTTCACTTTTGTATTCCTGGAATTTCTCAAAGGCCTCGGATTTATGCTTCATCAAGAAGACATGTCCAAACCTAGAGAAATCATCTGTAAAAGTAATGAAGTAGGAATAACCACCTCTCGCATGTGTAGACATTGGACCACATACATCGCTGTGTATTAGTCCTAAGAGCTCGCTCGCTCTTACTCCTTGTCCAGTAAATGGAGTCTTTGTCATCTTTCCTTTGAGACAAGATTGACAAGTGTCATAAGATTGATATTCGAACGAGTCCAAATATCCTTCTCTATGCAACTTAGTCAACCTTCTCTCATTGATGTGACCCAGTCTACAATGCCATAAGAAAGCTTTATTTAAATCTGAAGACTTTCTTTTTAGTGTGTTCTGGACATTGAAAATTTGGAGTTGGTTTAAAACATATATGCCGTTATTTAGTGTACCTGACCCAATCAAACCATGATTAAGGTGGATGTTGACAACATCTCTTACAAACGTGAAATCATAACCTTTATTTGATAACAAGGAAACTGATATGATATTACACGTTAAGCTTGGCACAAAATAACAGTTATGAAAAACCAAAATGTGTCCACTCGTCAATCCTAGGTGATAATCCCCGACGGACGCAGCTCCCACGCTAGCTCCGTTAGCAACCTTTAGGGTCATATCACCTTCCTTCAGCACTCTACGGTTTCTCAGTGCCTGCAATGAATTGCAAATATGAGATCCTGATCCGGTATCCAATACCCAGGAAGTAGAGTTGATCGACAGACAATTCTCAATTACAAACACACCTGAAGTCGAAGCCACAGCTTGCTTCGGTTCCTGGTTCTTGGCGTTCCACGCCTTGCAATCCTTCTTCCAGTGCCCTTTCCTGTGACAATGGAAGCACTCTTCCTGGCCAACTACTGGTGCTGCAATCTTTTTCTTTCCCTTCCCTCCCACCTTACTAACACCTCCTCTAGGTCTGGGTGCGGCCTTCTTCTTCCTTCCTTTGGCCCTAGCCTTGGACCCGGAAGAAGATGTACCGCCAACAAACATAGCGGGTGTTTCCCTTGAATTCTTCAAGGTGCCCTCTGCACTCCTTAACATGTTCAGGAGTTCCGGAAGTTCAACTTCTTTTCTTTGAAGATTGAAGTTCAGGATAAACTGGGCGTAGGTGTGAGGAAGGGACTGGAGAATAAGGTCTGTATAGAGCTCATTATCCAAAGTCGTCCCAAGGTCTGCGAGCTCTTCTATGTAGCCGATCATCTTTAGGACATGTTCTCCTACTGATGACCCGACAGCCAACCTCGCTCGAAATAAGTTCTTTGAGGTCTCGTATCTTGCTATACGAGATTGCTCTCCATAAAGTTCCTTTTTATGGAGAAATATGCCATCAAGGTCCATATCCTCGTGCCTCCTCTGATGTTCATTGTTCATCGAGGCAAGCACGATGCACTTGGCTTTCGCGCAATCTAAATCCCAGGTTTTGCGGATTTCCTTATCCGCATTACTGGATTTGGGACCAGGGACAGCTGGTACCGTAGCGGTGAGGACGTACCCCAATTTGTCATAGGTCAAAGCCATTTTAACATTCCGCAGCCAATCTTTATAGTTTGGCCCTGTCAGTATATTTTTCTCTAAAAGTAACTTAAGTCCAGTCATTTTCAGGGTCGCTGCAATTAGGAGAGAGAGAAGAAAACTCTTTAGCATGATGCTCTTGCAAGTTTAGAGTGGTTTTTAGTTTTTCTAAACTGGATGGCTCCCACTGTTTCTCGAATCCTTCCTCAAACCATAAAAGAAGAATTAGCCAGGACTATTCTCACCGTACAATACTTGCTTAACCGTTCAGCCAGGCTGGTGTCGGTACTTCGAGGGAGGTTTTCCAACGCTTTCGCGAAGTTCCTTAATTAAATAACCTCTTTTCTCTGGAGGCGTAACCCCGCTGACACTTTTCTGGACACCTACTAGGTTTATAGCATTGATCGTTAAGTGACGAATATCCTGATAAGTAGCATATACTCACAGTAGGATCGGGATCCAAATATCATCGTATGATAATGTTGAAGGAATCCTACCAACTTTCATCAAACTCCAAATGGTATGCATCTCTTTGCAAATTTCAGTTTCTTTAGAAATTCCCGATATAAGTTTTTGCCCCATGCTCTTATGACCTTGACGTATGCCAACAAATCATAAGTCACATGTCAAGTTCTGCCCATCATTATCTTGTTAATTTGAACCCAGCCGTATATACCCTTGACGTATGCCAACAAGGTAATACGACTGTCCCAAACCAACACATCTATCTATGCAACAAATGAATACCCCGGCAGCTACCAAACACTATGCCTTGACGTATGCCAACAAGCATAGCTTGAATACTACTGACCATCCATAAGAAATGACGGAGGGCTACGACTGGTTTTGGCGAAACCGTGAACGTAGTGAACTTGATATAACCGAAGGAACCTGATAGCTTTTAAAAGGAGTGGTTAAGGCTCCGCATTTAAAAATATCTGTTTTAAAATTAACCGAGTGGTTTCTTTTAAATTGTTCCAACGAGTTAAACTTGGTTTATTTTCTTTGCATTATTGATAATGCGTCCCATCATTAACCTATCATTGCAGAAAACAACGAAAATACAACGTCCTCTTATGCCATCCGCATTCGCCACGGGATCCCGTCATCACCCGTTAGGTTACTTAACTAACGACAGAGCGGGGGCTGGGCTAGCGCGGGTGTAAAACATAAGTGACGTCTAAATAGCTACAATATATATAGATATTTTACATTCGTCTGACGCAATGATATACATTCCAGAACACAGATAAACTTTATTGGATTTGCAAGCAATCTGTATTTCTTTCGAGCCTGCAAGAAAAGACAGATTACACAGTTGTGATGAATAGCCATTACCCCACCCAAGATCCCTACGGGTACGGCAAACTACCCGCCCGGCAGTTTGTGTACCCCACCTTGGATCTGTCCTTGGAGCAAAAACAGTAAAATGAAATAATACAACGGTGGCTACAACCGCAACCTGGATGTGCCCCGCAAAATAATATTACAACAAATTACATTTACAACAAATGAATTAAATAATAACCATTTCAAAACCCCGGCTATACACCACAACAGTCCAATACAGTTTATATGCACAAACAGATAAAACCATTTCAGAAATGTGCAACCCCCTGCCAACCGACATACTAGCAGTTAGGGGAGGTTTACGAACACATTAAACAATCACAAATATAATCCAATATGCAAATACTGAACAATTTCGATCGATTAAACATCTTTAATATTGCTCCAAAAACTGCTCTGTTAAACTGAAACCTGAGCAAAATTAAAATATTCCAGAAAACACTAAATATCACAGGGACCCACACAAGAAATTTGAGTTCATGACTCGGCAACTCGGCCGCGGAACCGCGGCGGATCGCTTGGGATCCGCCGCGCTTCCACGGCTCTTTAGCCGAGTCATGGGCCCAATTTTCTTGGGTGTTCTCCTGTATGCTTTTCCAGCTTTCTGCACATGCCTGAAAAATTTTTAGACATCATTTAAATTTCGACAGAAACTTGACAGATTAGGGTTTTCCGGTTTCGTTTTTTTCGTTCGAAATTCGTACAAATTTGCAATTAAGTTATTTATTGTTTAGCGAGGCTCTGATACCACTGTAAGTCGATGTAGTACACCGCAATACTTGTGGGGAGGCGGAATTTTCAAAAACGAACTTGTTTAGTGAACGAACATCGTCTAACCGCTTGAATCGAAGCTAAACTATAAATAACCGTACACAAAGAGTTTCATAACTATTGTGTTTAGGGATTATACCTAATGAAACCAGTCCTTCGTCTTTACGATCTCCTTGTTCTCCTCGGCCTTCTCTAGGTAGTAGACGATCCACCCGAGAGCAAAACTCCAAACTAAACCTCTAACTTGAGGTAACTAACCTTCTTGGATTGCTAATCAAAGAAGATAGAATGAAATAGAGTGATGGTTATGGATTGATTAGTCTTTCTAATCCTTTGATCTCAACACATGAGGTGTAAGGATTAGGGTTTGAAGATGAGAGCTTGAGGAGAGAGAATGTGAGAGTAAATTCTGAGATAAGATTGTGAGTATCATAACATATTATGAAGCATTCTCATTAAAGAATAAATGAATAAATATGATGAATAAGCATGCTTCATAAATGTTAAGTGGTGATTCATTAGCATGAGTCATTAATCATTTATGGTGCAATAATGACAATGATGAATCACTCTCATGACTCACAAATCTTATCCAAAGTATATGCCATCTAAACCTCCTTAGTCACCATCTTCTAGAAGCTTCTTGCACAATTACGAGAACGCCCCTCCAATCCGCAAAAATACGGAAAAACTTTAGACTGTAAAAATCCAATAACCGGATAACAGTAACTGGCTTAAACCAAAGCCGACTGGTAAAAACTGTCCGAAAGTCGTACGCGCGTAAACGCACGTATGCGTCCGAACCCTTGTCGTAAAACCATACGACCTCTATATCGTTTCGCCTGGAATAGGAAACTCTCTGTGTGGGACTCTAGAGACTCGACTACTACGCTGGCAGTGGGTTTAACCACAGACCGCAAGCGGCACTAGCTGTACGTAACGGTCCCCAGGTAGTTGTCGATAAGAAGGCCGATGAGGAAACCCATCCGAACTCCTACTGAGTCTAATGTGACAATCTCCATACAGTCCGGTCCGTTCGTCCAGGACTATCGCATATCCGGCCTAGAGGGCGGCAAGCGTCAGTCCCCTAATAGCTGTATAAGTCATGTCGGAGCGAAGCCCATTACACCCTGAGAAACTACTGGAACCTACCAGTAAATCTCGCTTGCCCTGGCCAGGGACTTTGCGTAATGGCTCTCTGACACAGCGCGATATCTACTCCCAATACCGGGAGGGACGAATCCTGTCTAACCGCCACTGCCTCCAAGTGCTCGGGACTGCACCCAACTACTACCTGTTTGCACGACTCCTTTGAGCCGTGGTAGGGTAGCAATCTAAGAACAGTGGGACACACTCTAGGCGAAGTAGCAGTGTCAAGTCTGCGGACTACGCTGTACTCATGTCACCTGGGAACTGTTCACTGATGACTGGTATAAAACCAACCAACAGTTCCCTGTGAGTCCTGTCCGGTGTACCCGTAACCTAACGAGCACCTGTATACTATCTCCAGTACGACGTACTGACGGCTGTGGGACAGACCATCTCCCCAACTGGGATGAGAAGCGTACACACTAGTCTACTCCGGAATATCGATGCTCTGTCTCGATAATCCAACGACCAGGGACCTGAATAAGGATGTGCTTGTAGACTACCCAGCCTCCACTAGTGTGACTGCCATCACAACGCTGGTAGTCAAGCAAGATCCTAAGAGCTCTATCAATACGTACACTCACATATTAAGATAGAAAAACCAAGTAGCATACTACCATGTTTAGCAAGACTGTTATATACATGTGAATATCCCAAGCTTCCATTAAGTAATATACAAGCTAGTATGATACAGTAATGGCCTTCTAGGGCATAAACACTAACAACTAAAACCTGCTTGCATGTCTCCTTTAAGCGTGGTAGGGTAGTAATCAAAGAACAGTGGGAACTCATACGAGACAAATGACGATCTCAGGTCGATGAACTAACCTGTACACATGTCACTAGGGAACTGCTATCTGACATCAGGTATAATACCAACTAGCAGGTTCCCGGCGAGTCCTGTCCGGTGTACTCATAACCCAATGAGCACCTGTATACATCTTAGGTGAACCAACTGACACCAGTGGCTTGTGAGACCGGCCACCGCCCCTCGTCGGGGTCTCGACTGTATACACTAGTCTACTCTGGTGTATCGATGCCCTGTTCGAAACTCCCACGACTAGGGACCTTTTAAGGATGTGCTTATAGACCCCAGCTCCCACGTATATGATCGCCCTCATACTGCTGGTAGTCAAGCAATAATCCTAGGGGCTCTATCAACGTGCAATAGTGATCAGTAATGTCACCTAAAGCAGTGCACGATGATAAAGATAAACCAGATAGCATATTATCATCTTGAGTAAGACTGTCCTACCGGGATAGGTCCTCCATCAATCATTGCAATCACGTGCCTGTGATCCAATAATTAACTCTGAGGGCACTATCTCCAACAATCTCCCACTTGCACTCAAGGCTAATTATTGCGATGTCGCATACTCACAGCCCGTGTGATACCGAACACCCAACTCCTCTACTAGTCAGTCTCACAAAGTTCGTTTGCGAAACTATTGCGTTCGAGGAATAGCCTCAGTGAGTGGATCCGCTGTGATGTTTCTTTCTATGTCTCTCTTTATCTCAAGTTCACGGAGAAACCCATCTCCCGAAATGAGCAATACCTGTCTTAGAATATGTCTGGATGTCTTATGGGCCCAAGCTCATAAATGAACTCCAAATCCAAACTTCTTAGACTGTATCGTCAACTGAACTTAATCAGTATCCTGCGCCATCCTTCCCTCAGTATCCTCCTGGACCACCTGTCCAAAATACTGCCCCTCATCAGAGGGAAAACTATAACTCTGACAGTCACTCTGCCGTCCAGGTCACCTTGGAAGCCTGGAATGATAACTGTCTCCCGAAGGAGAACGCTGTTATCATATCCCTAGAACATCAACTATGTTCTAAAACTGCTTCCGACTGTTTCTCCAGAATTGGATCAATATCAACTTATTGCATCTACTGCAAAAACAACATCTGGTGCGGTACTTGACATGTCATGATCAACTCAATTGCCCAAGCAAGTGATCTGCCAATCATGCGTATCCCTCTCCCCTTTAGTCTGTAAGACACCTTTAGAGAGGGTGACCCCATCACCTGCAGGTATACTACCGTGCCCGGAGTCGTCCATTCTAAATACTCATAGAATGTTGTCAAAGTACCCATATTGGGAAACTACCAAAATCTAGATCTAAAACCATAGATCTAGTGACCAGAATGTCTGATATAATATCCAAGTCCTGTATGGAGAAACCACTGTGTGACAACCAAAGTATAACCGATCGTAGTATAGGAATATCACTTCCTACTCTGTGTATGTCATCCAAATACCAGGACATCACACCCTACTACATTCTTAACAGATCCATCCCCTATTCTGATGAAGTCAAACCTAAGACTGTCACATTAGAAATAGATGATCTATCTCCGCTATATCTGCTTTAGTCTATAAATAGAAATAAGGCACTTGTCCACCATGCTTCCGCTGCTCCCACTGACTACGACAACCCTCTGGCAGAGTCATATACACGTGCACTTCTAAAGCTAGTTTAGAACGACGCTATACTCATACTCCTGCCGGATCTCACAGTCTGGAACAACAGCAATGGCAAGTCTGGGTAAACAAGAACCTTCCTGCCACCGTCCTTGAGCATACCGAAGTACCTCTCGAGTGCCTGAGGTTACCCACCATATCTGCGGAGTTGCCAATGGAATGTCAAACCAAATTGAATCTTTAGGTTCTTATCAAATCTTCAGTAATCGTTTGCGGTTCTGGAATCACTTCCAATTCTACCATACTCCCACTACTGTTTTCTGAAAAAATCCATTTTTATTAAAACTATGGCGAGTCAAGAACAATATCACTATTGATCTTCCAGATGGTAGAAAATCAACCCTCGTCATAGCCCGGGTCAACCCACAAACAGCCATTACAGAAACGTGCCTTGAGTTATTCGGAGTCTGGTTTTAAGCATAAGCCGGACAACTCCCCGTACCTTAACATCGTTAAGATATGAACTGTTCTATATCCAATACAGAAACAGAGGCACTGATTTAATTGAACTAGATTCAAATCATGCAGCTGTCTCCAGTGCATGTCAACTAAATGGAAGGAGGCCGATCAGCGTTACTCAACTTAGGAATGCTTCCGATTATGAGTAACCTGAAAGAGAAGCAAGTTCTCTTAATCATTACTATCAACTGAATACCATACAAAAGTATCTACATCTTCAATCACCTTGAAGAATCCCGATAATTGCAACACCTGGTTCTCTACTTTATCCACATACCTATAACCTCTCAAAACTTGGACCCTGTGTTTTTACGAAACACATGTCTAAGAACCAGAGAAGTCACAGGTAAACAGAATATAGTACGAGGACCAACCCCTCTGTCCTTATGGACACTGGACAACATACAATACTCTGTATAAGTCCCCTGAGTCTAATAACTTATTCCCTGTGTGTCGTAGGTCGAAAACTGTACTTATGGTTAAGAAGAATTACACCGCTGTTTAATGCTCCTTACCTAACCATCCACTGATATAGGTAAATGTCATAGACATAATTTCAAAAAGGTATATCTCACTCTATAAAAATAGACGTACAGATATATCAATTTAAAATTGGTGCATAACAACGGATATTCAAAACCAAATATTTACCGTCCGGCAAACAACCCAGGTGACTTCCTCAAATATCACCAATTACAACGAATCCCGATATAATGAGGATGATCACCTAATTTCCAATAACTTACTCCCACTCATCATCTGTAAAACCATACAGATGTGAGAATCATGCCTGGTAAATACATACCCTGGAGCAAGTGTCTAATTGGGAAATCAGTTTTCTTTTAACAATACACAGTGAAACTGAAACATTGAAATGTTTCGATGGGGTATCTCGGTATTCCTAGTAATGCCTATTCCATTATCCAGATTCACAACTGTAACCATATAATTCTTTTCCATCTCTCCAAATCCCTTTATATGTCTTTAGTCGTTACCTTCTGCACACCCCTTTAGGCCAAATGGTTTTCTTCCTTCCCTACCGTTCGGCACCAGCCTATGGTTTGGAAGAAGACTATCCAATAAGCATAATGGGTGTACTGTCCTAATCCTAGGAGCACTCGCAATGCGAGAGAAGGTGAAGATAAAAGACAACGGAATAAACCTTATTCCTATTTCTCCTGAACCAGAATCCATCCCCGAACTGGAACAAGTTCTCTTCGAGTTCGTATATAACCATACGATGGAGTATCCAAATAAACTGTGGATCTTCGTAGTGATACGGTGTGTCCTGCAGAAATACAAAGGTGAATTGGGAGTGGTAATGAAATACTTAGTTTGGTCGTGAACAGCAGTCGCATTTTACTTTGCCCTCTTACTAATCCCTTGATATGTCTTTACTTAATATCTTCTGTACACCTTAGTTAGGCTAATTGGTTTTCTTCAATCCCTACCATTCGGCACCTGCCTATGGTTTGGAAGAAGACTATCCAATTTGCGTAATAGGTGTACTATCTCCTAAACCAAGGAGTACACGCAACCTGAGAGAAGGTAAAAGGAAAAGACAACTGAATAGTCCTATTCGTTTTCTCCAGAACCGGAAACCATCCTCGAATTCCTTCGAGTTCGTATATAACCATACGATGGTTTTGTCCAATGGAAGTGGACGTTCGTAGTAATACGGGGTGTCCTGGAGAAAAGGGTAAAAGTAGGAGTGGCAATGAGGTTTGCAACTCTGACAATCCAAAAGCCAGTGTTTAAGAAGGTTCGGTTAATTTTGGTCACTGAGTCATAGTGTAAGGTCGGGTCAATGGTCGCTGCCAAAGAGAGAGAGAAAAGAAACACTTATCGTGCACTCTAACCTAGATCAGAATGGTTATCACTTTATCTAATCATGAAACCTCCCACTGTAACCTCAAATTCTTCTCCAAACCCGAAAGAAGAATTAGTCGGTATCACCCGAGGAGTAAACCAACTCATCAGTGGGAATCGGGATCCAACTATCATCGCATGATAACGTGACGGAATCCGCTCACGTTATCACACTCCAGAAGGTATGCGCATATCTGGCAAGTTTCAGTTTCTTTAGAAACTCCCGATGTGGATTTTTGCCCCATTCTCTTATGACCTTGACGAAGGCCAACAAATCATAAGTCACATGTCAAGTTCTACCCGTCATTGTCCAGGTTAATTTGAACCCACCCGTACAAGCCCTTGACGAAGGCCAACAAGGCTATACGACTATCCCAAACCAACGCATCTATCTATGCAGCAGAAAGGTAACAAGCAGCTACCATACACTATGCCTTGACGAAGGCCAACAAATATAGCATGAATACTACGTGCTACCCGTCTGAAACGACGGAGGGCTACGAATGGTTTCTGGCGAAAACCTTTAACGTAATGAACTTAATATCGTTGAAGGAACCAGATAGCTTTGTAAAAATATAGTGGCGAAAACCTTTGCTAAAGAGGTCACTCCCGGTGAAGGGATCTCGGCTCTTTCCCCGTAGAATGAGGTGCAGGATATTCCAACTGAATACCATGATGCAAAGCAAAAGTAATCGGCTATAGTGAAGTTATTGCCCTGACGCAAACTTCTGTCCAAGGGGTCACTCCCGGTGAAGGGATCTCGGCCCTTGCCTCGTCGACTGAGGAGCAGGATATTCCAACTGAATACCACGATGCAAACAAAAAAGAACGTCCTTGCAATAACAGCTTTTTGAAAAGTGTTCCAACAACATCAGAATAGGTTTGTTTAGCTTGCATTGATCCGAATCAACGCAGTCCCATCAATTGATCACACCACAAAGAACGAAAATAATGATGTACGTATATGCCATCCGCATTCGCCACTGGGTCCCGTCATCACCCGTTAGGTTACTTAACTAACGACAGAGCGGGGACTGTACTAGCGCGGATGCAAAACATATACAACATCTACTAGTATATATATCAATATATAATATTCGCTCAAGGCGTGATAAAATGCGACATCACAGAACAATACAGATATCTGGGATCCCCGGGTTTCATAGAGCCATTACTGAAACCCGACGTTCCCCTGGTCGTGTGGATGGCCTGTGCAATGAAAATCCTAGACCCCTACGGGCGCGGCAAGTTACCCGCCAAAACCTGAAGCGAGGCAGCCCCCTTCAGCAACGTGAATGGACCACCCAGCACTTCACGGAATCCGGTAACTTGGGCACCCCTCCTGGGTCAACCTGTACCCCCTACGAGTGCGGCGAATAGCCCGCCAATTCTAGAGTGAAGCCCCCTCCGTCTCAATGCCATGAGATGCGGGCCCGTTGCCCTCTAGAACCCTGCTACCTGTGCACCCCTCCGCGGGGTAATCCTAGTACAGAAAGTAAAATATACATACAATGGGTACATCGACCTCGACCCGGTCGTGCCCCAAAAGAATAATATACAAACAGGCAGTGACGGCAGTCCACATGTCGGACGCTCACCCCGCAATATCAAATGTACATATAAAACAAAACTGTACTACCATTGCATCGAGGCTATCCCCCACGACCGATCCGCAACAACACAGCACAACACAGAACATCAACGTGAATGTCACGTTCGCAAATCCGTCAAAAAGGGTTATAGCAGTTAGACTGGATTTACCAATCGAGTGACATTCACGGTCGCAGATATAATGTAAATACTGTGAACTAACATGTTTAAAATTCTCGATCGATCAAATATACCGAAGTAGGCCCTAAGTAGTAGCGCTCACAGAAAATCTGGGCCCAAAAAGAATGTTCCAAAACCCCTATTTCCATGTCGAAAGCCCTCTGGGAAAATTTGGTACGGCGTTGACTTTCTTCCACCGCGGAACCGCGGCCAAACCAGGGGTTTGACCGCGTTTCCGCGGTCGTATTGAAGCTTCACGTCACCAAATTTTTGCAGAACGCTTAAAATTTTCTGCATATTATTCTGAAACAACCAGAAAAATTTTTAGAGCCCAAAAAAATTTCGACAGAAACTTGTGCAATGGAAATCGGGTTTTCGGAAATTTGTTCGATCGAACTTATAAACACATTAGAGCAAGCTAGACTAGGTTAATGGCGAGGCTCTGATACCACTGTAAGTGCACGGCGGCGCCCCGACCGTCAATCCGACGCCGGAATGCGGAAACAAAAAAACTTTTCTAGAAACTAGAAAACCGGCACCACCGCGCACTAGAAACCCGGATCGGGCCATTAACCTAACTACTAGCAAACTAAAAGATGGATAGAGAGATATACCGCGCGATCCGTGTCCTTCGGTCTTCTCGTCGTCGTCTCGATCTCCCACGGAATCACCGTTCGTCACCTCCTCGTCGGAAAGGGCACCACGTAGCCGAATTCTTTTACGGGCTCCCACCTCTTGACCGAGGCAACTCAGGCGCGAAGTTGGCAAGCCGACGCGTCCAAGAGTGCAGTAGGTGTAGTGTAGTAGCTTGTCTCTTTGGGGTTTATGAAGTTGCCATTATGGAGGAATGAACAATGAACTTTTGAGAGGTGAGGGATTTTTTGTGGCAAACATAGAATAATGTGATGAATCAATTTTCCTCACCCAAAATGAAAACCTCTCTCTTTCTCCCTCAAAGTGGCCGGCCTCTCTTCATGGGGGGAAAAAGAATGAATCCCATAACAAGAGGAGAAAATGGAAGATAAAGATAAGAAAAATGGTCACTCCAATTTCCCAATGAATCCTTTCACACACCATCACATTAAATGCAAGACAAGAGACTAAAATGGAATCTCATCATGAAGGAACTATCATGAAGCTCTCATATGCAAGAAACCCCCTCCACAATAAGTTATTTGCAAACTTGCAAATAACCCCCTCCACCAGAAAGTCCGTCCGTGAAGGAACAAAGGAAAACCGGCCGGAACGGAATGCAAACTGGCAACTTCAGAAAACTGATCCCGTAATAAATTACAGGAAAACACCGCGACTGCATATACATGCCCGGATTTGTATTCCCGCTGAACACAAATGCAAAGAGACAAAATTACACTGTCTAATACTAGGATCCGGCTTAAACCAAAGCCCGTTAGTAAAATCCGTCCGATCACGATCCGTGCAATACCGCACGTATCAGATCGAACCCTGCCATATCTCCATACGGCCTCTACAGCGTTTCTTCCGAAACTTGAGTAACTGTGTGTGGGGGACTCTAAAGACTCGTCAATACTATGGCTGTGGATTTAACCACTAGCACGTCAGAGGTATTAGCCATACATGACGGGCCACCAGCTATTGACCAAAAGGGACGTCGATGAGCGAACTCATCCTGACACCCTACTGAGCCTGTCAGTGACAATATCCGTACAGTCTGGTCCGTTCGTCTATGAGCATCGCATGGCGGGCCTAGGGGTTGGTAAAAGTCAGACCCCCAAAAGCGGTACAAGTCATGTCGGAGTGTAGCCCAGAATACCCTGAGATACTACTGGAATACCTACCAGTAAATCTCCTGCCTTGGCCAAGGACTTTCCATGTACTGGCTCTCCTAGACACGGCGCGACCTCACCCCCAATACCGGGAGAGACGAACCTCTGCAGATCCGCTCACTGCCTCCATGTGGCTCGGGACCGTACCAAACTAAAACCTGTTTGCACGTCTCCTTTGGGCGTGGTACGGTAGTAATCAAAGCACAGTGGGAACTCACACGAGACAAATGACGATCTCAGGTCGATGGACTAACCTGTACACATGTCACCAGGGAACTGCTATCTGACATCAGGTATAATACCAACTAGCAGGTTACCGGCGAGTCCTGTCCGGTGTACTCATAACCCAATAAGCACCTGTATACATCTTAGGTGAACCAACTGACACCAGTGGCTTGTGAGACCGGCCACCGCCCCTCGTCGGGGTCTCGACTGTATACACTAGTCTACTCTGGAGTATCGATGCCCTGTCTCGAAACTCCCATGACTAGGGACCTTTTAAGGATGTGCTTATAGACCCCAGATCCCACGTATATCATCGCCCTCATACTGCTGGTAGTCAAGCAAGAATCCTAGGGGCTCTATCAACGTGCAAAAGTGATCAGTAATGTCACCTAAAGCATTACACGATGATAAAGATAAACCAGATAGCATATTATCATCTTGAGTAAGACTGTCCTACCGGGATAGGTCCTCCATCAATCATTGCAATCACGTGCCTCTGATCCAATAATTAACTCTGAGGGCACTATCTCCAACAAGGTTTTCCTGCTTGTATTTTTAGAGGCCCCTGAAAAATTTTTTAGACCTCGATTTAAATTCGACAGAAACAATGTGATTTCGATGTTTTTTCCGGTTCGTTTTGCGTTCGAAATTCTTACGACTTTGCTAATAAGTTAATTATTGTTTAGCGAGACTCTGATACCACTGCAAGTCGATGTACAATACCCCACGAGTTGCAGGGAGGAGGAAATATGAAAAACAATTATGTTCTTTGGATTAACATCGAATAACCGAAGAATTTTTGCTAAACTATAACTAACATATACATAGGAGTTGTTAACTACTATGAGAAGTGATTATACCTAGTGAACCTAGTCCTTCGTCTTTACGTAATCGACCTCCTCCTCGGCCTCCTATATGTAATAGACGATCCACCCGAGAGCTTCTATTCCGAGCTTCACCTCTAATCTTGAGGTAACTAGGTTTCTTTAGTTGCTAATCAAAGGCACCTAGGTGATATAGAGTGAGGTTATGGATTAATTAGTCTATCTAATTCTTGATCTCAACACATGAGAGGGGAGGATTAGGGTTTGAAGAGAGAGTGAGCTTGAGGAGAGATAAGGTGAGCATCATTATCATGGAAAAAATGAACTCTCTTGAATATATATGAAGCATAATCATTTATCAAATAAATAAATAAATATGATTAATCATCATGCTTCATTAATTCAATATGTGTGATTCACTACATGAGTCATTAACCATTTAATGATGCATTAATGACATGGATGAATCACACAAATGAGTCACAAAAGCAATAAATGCTTATGCCACCTAAACCCTCAAGTCACCATACTTCTAGAAGCTTCCCGCCAAATTACGAGAACGCCCCTCCTGTCCGTGAAAACACGGAAAAACATTAGACTGTATAAATCCAATAATCCGATACTAGAATCTGGCTTAAACCAAAGTCGGCTAGTAAAAACTGTCCGAACGTCGTACGTGCGTAAACACACATATGCGCCTGAACCCTTGTCGTAAAATCATACGACCTCTATATTGTTTCTCCTGGAGCAGGGAAACCCTCTGTGTGGGACTCTAAAGACTCGACTACTACGCTGGCAGTGGGTTTAACCACAGACCGCAAGCGGCACTAGCTTTACGTAACGGTCCCCGGGTAGATGTCGATAAGAAGGACGATGACGAAACCCACCCGAACTCCTACTGAGCCTGTCCGTGACAATATCCGCGCAGTCCGGTCTGTTCGTCTAAGTGTATCGTATGTACGGTCTAGGGAGGTGGTAAACGTCAGACCCCTAACAACCGTACAAGTCATGCCGGTATGGCTCAAGACCATCCGAGAATCTACTGATCAGTCAACTAGTAATTCTCAATCATCCCTGGCCAGGGACTTATGGTAATGACCAACCGATCACAGTGCGATATCAACTCACTATACCAGGAGAGACGAATCCCTAACAGTCGCTCACTGCCTCCATGTGGCTCGGGATTGTGCCCAACTAAAACCTGTTTGCACGACTCCTTTGAGTCGTGGTAGGGTAGCAATCAAAACACAGTGGGAACTCACACGAGACAAATGATGACCTTAAGTCAACAGACTATCTGCACACATGTCATCTGAGAACTGCTATCTGACATTAGGTATAATACCATCCAGTCAGTTCTCGGCGAGTCATGTCCGGTGTACTCACACTTAGTGAGCATCTGTATACAATCTTAGGTGCACATCACCAATGGCTGCGGGACCAATCCATCACCCCTCGTCAGGGTCTAGATATGTATACACTAGTCTACTCTGGAGCATCGATGCCAAGTCTCGATACTCCTGCGACCAGGGACGTTTAAGGATGTGCCTATTGACTATCCAGCTGCAACAAATATGACTGCCATCACAACGCCAGAAGTCAGGAAAGCACCTTATGGGTTTTATCAACATGTATATAAATACTAAGTAAAACATATCACACGTTAAGATAAAGACAAACCAAATTGCGTACTATCATATCAAGCAAGATTGTTATGTACATACATATCCCTAGCATCCTATACAATGAAGGCCTCTAGGGTATATATATCCAACAGAAGGAGTAAGCTGAGAGAGAATCACATTCTCCTTTAAATAATCCAGGAACTCCATGCCTAAGTATTCTCCTCCTCGATCACATCGAAGGACTTTAATACTTCCACCCGTCTGGTTCTCAACTTCAAGCTTACATTCCTTGAATTTCTCAAAAGTTTCAGACTCATGTTTCAACAAGAACACATGTCCGAATCTTGAGAGATAGTCGATGAATGTAATGAAGTACAAAGAACTAACCTTGGCATTTGTTGACATAGGACCGTATACATTATCATGTATGCGTCCTAAGTGTTCACTAACTCTTTCTCTGTTTCCAGTAAACAGAGTATTGGTCATTTTACCTTTGAGATAAGACTGGCAAGAAGCACAAGATGAAAATTCGAACAGATTCTCATATTTATCCTTATGTAACTTAGCTGGTCTTGTCGCATTGATTTGACCTAGTCTACAATGCCACAAGAAGGATTCGTTCATTTCTGAACTACTCCTCTTGAGTGTGTGTTTTACATACTTTGAACTGTGATTTGATTTAGAACGTATATGCTATTATCTAACGTGCCTGATCGAATCAACTCTTGATTCAGGAACATGTTCACAACATTATCCTCCAATACAGAATTATATCCTTCTTTAACTCAGTAAAGAAACTGATTTAATGTTGTATATCAGGTTCGGTACCTAATGACATTTGTTCAGAATCAATGTATTAATACAAGGTGATATCTGCCAACAGACTTGGCTGCAACAATTGCACCATTCTCTAACACTTAGAGACATATCACCCATTCTCAGTTCTCTACCTTTCTGTAGCCCATGTAACATATAACATATGCGGGATCCTTATCTGATATCACATACCCAGGACGTAGAGGATACTGAGAAACAGTTCTTGGTAATGAACACACCCGAAGAAGATGCATCAACATGTACTTTCTTCGTTTGGGTCGCATAGGAATTCGGATATTCCCCTATTTCCTGCTTGGCCTTATAAGAATTATAAGATAGAGCGGAACCAACATTCCCCAGCTCAGTATTAAAAGTAGGTTCGGTCAATGCATCCATATTATTATCTTGATTAAGGCGTGACATTGTCGCTACCAGGAGAGAGAGAGAAGAAAACACTCTGCGTGCGCTCTTGCAGGATTAGATTGGTTATTAGTTTATCGAATCAGTATGGCTCCCACTGTTTTTATCAAATCTTCCTTCAAACCCTAAAAGGTAAGACTAGCCGGGATTAATTACCCTACAAGTTCGCCAATCTTTCGGCCAGGCCAGTGTCGGTACTTTGATGGAGGTTCCACATGCTTTCGCACGGACCTAATTAAAATAAACCTCGTTTTCCCAGCGGCGTAACCCCGTTAACACCTTTCTAGACACTTACTTGATCGGCTAATTATAATGTGTAAAACTCTCCCAGGAATAACTCTTACTCGTAGCGGGTATCGGGATCCAACTATCTCATAGAAGGTATGCAATCTCATTGCAAATTTCAACACTTGAAATTACCGATAATATTTTTTTACCCCTAGCGTCCTATGACCTTGACGGAGGCCAACAAACCATAGGCTGCTAGTCAAGTTCAACCCGTACATTTTATGATTGAATTAAATCCACCCGCACAACCCTTGATGCAGGCCAACAAAGTCGCACGACTACCCTAATCCAATCGCATCGTATGCTGCAGATAAAAACTAGTTAGCTACCGCACACTATGCCTTGACGCAGGCCAACAAACGTAGCACGAATACTAAATAGTACTTATCTAAAATGACGGAGGGCTACGAAGGTTTTTAAGAAAACCATGAGCGTAATGAACTTGATATCGTTGTAGAATCGAGTGAATTTTAAAAGGAGTGTTTTTGAGGCCTTTACTAGTTTTGCTAAAGAGGACACTCCCGGTGAAGGGATCTCGGCTCTTTCCTTATCGAATAAGGTACTGGATATTTCACAAATACCACTATACAAAGCAAAAACTATAAAAGCAATCAAAAGACAAACCGAGTGGGTTGTACCATCTGCCAGTTTCGCTAAAAAGGTCACTCCTGGTGAAGGCATCTCGGCTCTTTCCTTATCGAATAAGGTGCTGGATATTCTACAAGGAATACCGCTATGCAAAGCAAAAACTAGAGATACCAGTTTTTAAGACAAGTTTCTACAACATCTTTAGGTTTCTTTTTCTTTCAATAATCTCATTAATGAATTCTCATCAAATTATGCTTTCTAAGCATCACATAAGAAACGAAAGCAACAATATTTATTATATCTCATATATATATATATATAATATAGGCATTCATCTCAGAACATATCAAGTGATCACAACACAAAATATCAGCAGTAGAAGAATCACATATGAAATATTGGATATACTAGGAATTCCGTGTTTTATTTAAGCCAGTAAAAATGCGGATTCCATGGTCGTGACGAATAGCCAAACCCATATCCCTAGACCCCTACGAAAGTGGCAAGCAACCCTACCAATTCTAGAGTTAGGAGATCCGGTCTCGATTCCTCGAGATGGTCTCCCACTGGACCCTAGAACCCGGTTACTTGTGCTCCCCGCCTTAGGTCTATCATAATGCGGAAAAGTAAATAATATACATGAATGGTGACATCATCCTCAACCCGGAAGTGCCCCAATAAAAGAATATTACATACAATGAATTTTACATGAATGAAATTAAAACCCACATCTCATATAAAACCCCGGCTATTCAAAACACGATGATCCAATATAACATATCACAACAACACATAACATCACATGTCATCAATGTAAGTAAATATGCGTATCCCAATTGTCGTTGACATGTAGCACCGAAACCGACAATACACCACATATTACACTTACGGTCGCAGAAAAGAAAGTGAAAAACTACAACAGTTGGAATCCGCAACCACCTTAGAAATCATAAACCCAATATATCACATATATTGGATTTCATGCCTAACAAAATGAATTCCTTAGACATCTCATGCCTAACAATTATAAACCCCGCATTTTAGTCTCGATATTGAAAACAATTATCAATAACCAATCGGGTAATTCAACAAGATTCCCGATAACCAGATCGAATGCTCATCGGAAACTTCAGTAGACGGGCACACACCTCGATGTCGTCGACGAAGTTTACTAAGAAGGAACACCGCTGCCGCGAGCACCCGAATGGAATCTGTTGGCGACGGGGTTCTCCTACAGTCACTTGGTCGGGGCTATGGGGCATGGCTATCTAGTAAGGTTACCCGGCGAGTATCCGCGTACGCTATGTAATTGCGACGGATTTTTGATCAACATCAAAATTCCGTGGCAACCGATCAATTGAGACTAAACCGCTAGATTTACAAAATTCATACTAGTTATCACATAACTAATTATAGTGGATTCCAAATATTGTATCACAATCACAGAAAGCTAGGTGACGTTAAATATTTCGATCGAATCAACGAATTCCCAAAATTCCCAGAGAGCTCAACACTTAAGCAGAATTAAAAATTCCCAAAAGCAGTCCCCAGTACCTATGGACCTACAGCCGAAGGACCGACCCAAGCCTCTCAAGTGGCGCCGCAGATCTACCCCCAAAACCATGTTTTAGCCGCGGATCCGTGGTCACTTAGACGAGTTAGGGTTTCGTTCTTCAGGTGTGTCCATAGAATTCCCTGCATGTTTTTCTGAATATTTTTAACCTGAAAAATTTCAACTTTTTGAAAAATTTCCAGAAAGTGGGAAAATTATGGTTTTCGGAGTTCGATCGGACTTTTAATTTCGCCTACGCAACGCCTAATGCTCTAGCTAGGCTCTGATACCTCTGTAGGGTTCCTTAGCACCCTCATGGTGTTTACTAGGGCATCAAACATGCCATTTCAAGAATTTCTAGAGAGCTAAAGAACCCGAACGAGGATCGAACTAGAGACTTAGGGTTTAACTAGATTGTAAACTCTTTACAAACTAAAGGGAAGAAGGAATACAACCTTTGTAGACCAGTCCTTCAATTCAATAGCTCCATGTAGTAGTCCCTTTGCTGCGATCACGAACTCCCGGACTCTAGAGAGGCTCCACAAGATGTACGAAACAAGCTTGCATCGAAGTCTTCGAGGCCGAAGATGATCTACGTCGCGGAGACACTAGCTCATGCTATCTCTTCACTAATGGTGAGATTAGTGAAGCAAACACCCTAAACTAAATGGCAAGTAGTAGAGGATGATGAAGTAGGAAGTGGGCTCACTTTAGTTTTATTTTTCTCACATTAAATCATCACTTAGAAAAAGCTAGCAAGCTTTTTCTCTTTAGGAAGAAGAAGAAGTGATGAAGAAAATGAATGAGAGAGTGAGGTTAGAATTGCAACCATGGTGAGTTAGTGTCATGCCTAACTCATGTAGAGAATAAACCATAGTCTAAGGTTAAGGGTTGGGTTAACAAATATCTTAAGCTAGACAAAAGAGTGGACTTGGTCAAAGTTTTCTACAAGCTTCTCCAAGCTTCAACCATGACTCATTCCTAATCTTTTGTGAATTACTTAATGATAAATAAAACCCAAACATAAACCCTAGCATGGTATAAGTCTCATACATATATGTTGCAAGTGTAACCTAGCATGACACAACAATATATATCACACATATATTTTGTGTACAAAAAGAAAATAATACAATTAATATATATCACATATATATTAATGTATCATCAAGTGAGAAAAATGAATACTTAAGTGAGCTAATATTAGTTAATGTAATTTAATATATCAAATATATAATTATACATTAAATTATTAAATCAACTCTTGATTTAATAATCCGGCTATATTACATATAACCGACTAATATCAAATGCAACAACTTATCGAATCAGCACTCGATCCGATAATCCGGCTATATTACATATACCCGACCAATGTCATAAGTCGCGAGAATAGAATATGGTATCTCATACGCGCATTAATCTCGGTCCCGCACATATCACATATGTGTTCCTACTCCGTTTCGCATGAACCAGGAAACATCTGTGTAGGATTCTAAAGACTCGTAAATACGACAGCAGTAGGTGATGATCATATCAAACACCCACAAACCGCAAGCGGTCTGCTAAACGTAACGGTCACCAGGGTATTGAGCGATCAGAAGATCAACATGCAAGCCTGCTCATACTCGTGCGAATCCAATCAGTAACACTACCATACAGTCCGGTCTCTTCGTTAGATATGTCGCATATCACAGCTTGGGGGTGGTATAACGTCAGACCCCAATAGCCTGATAAGTCATGCCGATGCAAGGTCCATAACGGTTCGAGAAACTACTGATAACACTTACCAGTAAATCTCAGCAACCGTGGCCAGGGATTTCTTGTTATGGCCAATAGAGCATAGCGCAACATCAACTCCCAATACCGGAAGAGACGAAACCCCTCCTATCATTCATTGCCTCTATGTGACTCGGGACTGTACCCAAAAACCACCTTTTTGCAAGATCTCTTGACCGTGGTATGGTGAAAATCAAAGCACAGTGGGAATCACACAAGACTTTATGACGATCTCGGGTCTACAGACTAACCTGTACCAGTGTTACCAGAGAACTGCTATCCGACGATAGGTATAATACCATCTAGGAGTTCTCGGCGAGTCCGTTCAGTGTACCAAGTCTCCACTGAGCACCCATATACCTTCTCTGATGTTAAACACCAATGGATATGGCATCATCCATCGCCCATCATATGGGTCGAGAAGCGCATACGCTAGTCTACTCTGGAGTATCGATGCCCTGTCTCGATACTCCCACGACTAGGAACATTTTGAAGGATGTAATTATCGACTACCCTGTCCCCACTAGTATGATCTGCATAATAATCCTGGTAGTCAAGTACTCATCCTAAGGGCTTTATCAACATTTAATAGAGAGACAATAAGTGTACATGTTAAGATAAAGAGTAACCAGATAGCATACTATCATATTGAGCAAGAAAGTCCTCTCTATATATGTCCAGGCATCCACTACAATATACATCCCATGTACAGTAATGGCCTCTAGGGCATACATATAACTAACAGTATCGATGCCCTGTCTCGATACACTTTCGACTAGGAACAATTATAGGATGTACTCATGGACTACCCTAGCCCCACTAGTATGATCTCCATCACAGTCCTGGTAGTCAAGTACATATCCTAAGGGCTTTATCAACATGTGAGAGCAAGACAGTAATACAATACAAGTCAACATGTTAAGACAAAGAGCAACCAGATAGCATACTATCATGTCGAGCAAGAAATTCCTTTCTATCTATATCCAAGCATCCACTATAATATACATCATGTGTACAATAATGGCCTCTAGGGCATATACATATCTAACACACAATATATAAACATGCCAGTGAAGTCGAAATCGATGATACGGTAGTATATACCATGCGAAATACGGCCAGAAACTATGCAGGAATCATGATGCAATGAGGTATGTATATATAACTAACAAATCCTACGTATCCATCTTAATGAATTGAATATGCGAGTATAAGTCCACGGATTATATACGATGCATATGCACAATTATCGATCCTAAGCATGTTCTATAGTGTTCGTGAGATAGCAATTACCAATGGCATGTGTGTTCGCATCAATAGTGCACGTGCGATATGAACCAATGGTAATGATGTAAGTGTCCTATGAGACGGTATCACACACACACATACACACACACACACAAACATATCGATAAGAGATGATGCAATGCAATGAGATGCATAACTAGGAAACTACGCGTATAATGCAAGTACTATAATTAATACTAAACCATCGGGCACCTCGCGCCATCCAGATGATCCCCACATAGATGTGTACATCTAGTCACCAGGACGCCTCGGCTAATTTGATCCGATATCCACCTTGTCTTTCCACGCCGCGTCCGACGCCTCTGCACCCGATCCTAGAATCGCACACAAGAAATTAAGAGAATGAATATAAGAATCATCGCGGAACAAACGACACAAATTAATCACGCGCATACTAGACGCGCACAAACTTGATGCACAAACGCGCTTGCGACAATGCCACAACTACAGCTAGGGTCTCTATACGTGACCACGACCATGTCTAAAACCCAATCGCATATTCACAACTCATTAAATATTATATGAATTAGGTTGTAGCTCAATTCAACCTCAAACTCACTTAAAACCCATTTATTCCAAAAACCTAGTAAGCCTCCATTTGCTATTTTTGTTCAAATCTACATGTTTTAATAAATCTAGTGGCCACAATATTCACTAAATATCTTAAATAAGTCACACAAACCATTACAAAAATTTTATCACAGCAATTTCTATTAATCCTAAAATCCTAGTTAGCAAAATTATCTAATTTTAACAATTTTAAAGTAACAATTTACAAATCAACAACTAGACAAGATTTTGCATGACTTAAGGTGTTCAACTACATATTATAATCTTAATTATGTGATAAAAACCCTAACTCTAAATCCAAACCCTTCTATTGAATTTTCAAACCTTGCAATTAAAACCTAATTTAAATACCTAATAAGCTACATTAAAGTA
Organism: Agapanthus africanus; assembly: GCA_030015575.1. Lineage (NCBI taxonomy): Eukaryota > Viridiplantae > Streptophyta > Magnoliopsida > Asparagales > Amaryllidaceae > Agapanthus > Agapanthus africanus. Next base: position 233,124,271 of record JASDDO010000010.1, read on the forward strand.
ATTAACTAAAAATTAAACCTTAGGGTTAGGATTTGTACCTCACAAACTTGAGATCAACTTGTAAACTTGGTCTCCCAAAATGACTTCTTGCCTCAAGAATCCAAGCTAGAATGAGCAAAGAATAATTGTTAAAGGTTAATTGAGGAATTAGTAGGATTTTGTGTTGATTTTTGTATGGATTTTTGTGATGAATTTGGAGTGAAAACAGATGGAGAATTGGGGAATGGGGGTTGCCTTTGCTCGGCCAGCAGGAATGGGAGAGAGGAGAGAGAGATAGAAGTGTGTGGTTTTGTCTAGAACTTCCCCAATTAATACCTCTTTTTTAGTCAATTCAATATTAATTTATTTTTATTTGATGAAATGAGGTGAGTTGAATGGAGAGAGAGGGGGGCTGCAACCAATAGGTTCAGCCAAAGGAGGTAAGGGTTTGTGTGTGTGTGTGTGTGTAGAAATTTCTAATGAAGAAAAATCCATCAAAGCTCATTAATGCATTTCACACAATTTAAATTTTCATTTTATTTTATTTTCCACTTCCTTTTTACCCTATAACCCACTAGAATTTGGAGACAAGTTATAAAAAGAACATGTTACTAACTAGGGTTAAGTTGTCATGGTTCACATTTGTACAATTAACACATTCCAAATTATAATTTATACTAATTAAATGTATAATAGAAAGCTTATAATAATGTTAAAAATAATTAATTAAGAAAAATATTTAATAAGACTAGCAAATTTTTTAATTGACCAATTAAATACCAAATATTAGCAATTTCATAACTAAAATAGGCGTATTTAAATCTATGATGAAAAATGATTATAGTTATGTTTTACGGAAAACACAATTTATTTTACCGATTATCTAGAAAATTCTCCTAAACGATTTATTTATTTACTTATTTATTTATTTATTTTTAAAACGTTACAATCTTCCCCCCTTAAAGAAATTCGGTCCCCGAATTTAAAATCTAACTACACGTACCTTCGAAGAGATGGGAATATTTCTCCCGCATCTCGACCTCGACTTCCTGCGTGACCTCTTCGCCACTCGGACCATGCCAAAGAACCAATACGGTCTGTATTTCCTCGGACCTCGGTTTCTTCACCTGCCGGTCTAGAATGACTATCGACTACTCGGCTAAAGAAAGATTGCGCTCCTGCTAGATCGTATGATGTTGTATCGCGTGAGCGGGGTACGGAATATACTTGCGGAGTATCGATATCTGAAACACGGGGTGAACATCTAGAAGCTGGCTGGAAGAGTCAAACGATACATAACTGTGCCGAAACGCTCGAGAATCTTAACACATCCTTCATCTGAGAACCTTTCAAGGAAACACGAGCGCCAACGATGAACTCAAGTCTGCAAAGGCATCTATCAGCATTAAACTTTTGCCTATTCTAGGCCGCTCTTATCCTATTCCGAATCAATTGAATCTTTTCGGTCGTGTCCCGCACAATCTGTGGCCCCAAAACTACTCTCACTGCTGCTTGTCCAAAATACGGGTGATCGACGTTTCCTCCTATATAATACCTTGAAGGGTGCCATCTGAATCTTCTCCCGGAAGATGTTATTATTGGAAAACTCTATCAAGGGCAAGTGGCGATCCCAACTGCCACTAGAACGCAAGCTCATAGCATATCCACAAGAATCTAAATGGTCTGCTTTAACTGATCGTCAGTCTGTGGATCGAAAAATGCACTGAAACTCAATTGGTATCCAATGCTTCCTGAAGTTCCTGCCCTAGTCGGCTGGTGAACTGGATGCCTCTGTCGGACATAAACAAGTCGAAACTCTATGTAGTCACACAATCTCATTAACATGTATCTAAGCATACTGAATGAATCTGAAAGTGATCTTAATAGAAGAAAGTGAGTTGCTTTCGTTAATCGGTCTACGATTACTCAAATAGTGTCATAATCTCAACTGATCCTAGGTAGACCCACGATAAAATCCATAGAGATCTGCCCCTATTTCTGCTTCGGTATGGGCAAAGGTTGTAATTCTCCTACTGGCCTCTGATACTCGGCCTTGATTTGCTGACAAGTCAGCATTCCGAAACAAAATCTATGATATCTCTCTTTATCCCTTCACATCTGTAGACTTTTCTCAAATCTCATTCCATCTTGGTGGAACCCGGATGAACACTACATACTGACTGATGTGCCTCCTCTAAGATCTCGCGTCTCAGTCCCTTAGAATCTGGTACACACATTCGAGTCCCAAATCGTAGTATTCCCTGATCATCAATCACGAACTCTGAATCTCTACCATGTCAAACCTGCTCCATGATCTCTGACAGACGAACGTCATAGGACTATGCCTCACTGATACGGTCCATTACTATGGACATGCACGGACACGGGCGAGTTGTCCCTCGGTCAACGTAACTCGAACTATGCTCAGCTGTCACAAGGAATCTACCAATCTGCCGTCGACTGTCCCTAAACCATGCTCAAACAAGAAAAACTACCTCCAGCTTCCGACTCAAAACATCTGCCACACATTCTCCTTGCCCGGACGATAAAGAAAATCGCAGTCATGGTTTTCACTAGCTCCATCCATCGGCGCTGTCTTAAAATTATCTCTCGCTGCTGAAAGATATACTTTAAGATTCTTGTGATCCGTAAATATCTGGCACGACTCGTCTCCAAATCTTAAGTGTAAAATCACTGCATCCATCTCCTAGTCATGAGTTGAATATTTCTACTCACGCTTCTTCAACTGTCGAGAAGCATTACAATAACCAACAAAACCGCCTGATCCTGAAGGCAAAATAATATTGGCGCCGTAATCAAACGAGTCTTCAACTACTAAAAGCTCTGCTCGCATACCTCAGTCCAACGAAAAGAAACTCCCTTTCGGACCAACCCGGTCAACGTTGCAGCTATCTGTAGAAAAAAAATCCTGTACGAAATGTCAATAGCATCCGTCCAAACCCAAATTGCTGTGAACCTCTGTCACTGATACAGATCTGGGCCAGTGCTGAACGACCTCGATCTCATTCGGTTCCATACATATACTATCTCTCTTAACTACATGACCCAAACAGTCCACACTAACCAACCGGAAAACACACGTGGATAATTTGGTGAATAGCTGGCGCTCCCTCAAAGTCTGCAACGAAATCCTCAGTTACTGCCCAGGCTCCACTCGACTCTAAAAGTACACTAAAATATCCTCAATGAACACGATGATAAACTGATCAAAAATGGCCTGGGTATTCGGTTCATCCAATCCATAAACGCTGCTGGGGCATTGGTGAGCTCGAACGACATCACCAAAACTCATAACGACCGTAACTTGTGTGAAAAATAATCTTCGGAATATCATCCTTTCGAACCCACAACAGGTAGTAGCCTGACCACAAGTCAATCATCGAGAAATGTCCCGCACAGTAACCCAATTCAACTAACGATAATCAATATATATACGCCAACGGCCTTCCTTCTGACGAACAGGACAGGAGCTCCCCAAGGTGACGCACTCAGACGAACAAACCCTTAATCCAACAAATCTTACAACTATTCCTTCAGTTTATTTAAGCTCCACCGGGTTCATCCAATATGTCGGTATAGAAAAGACTCCGTGCCGGGAATCAAGTCAAAGCAGAACTCAACATTGTGCCCTGGCGACAAACCAAGCAACTTGTTAGGAAAAGCATCATGAAATTCCCTCACAATCTGGACCTGGTCCAACGGGACCTCTACGGCTCCAACATCGCAACCATACGCCAAGAATTCCTGACATCCTTTCCTCGGGAGCTAACTAACGCGAAGAGAAGAAATAAAATCGGGAAGGGTGGCACTACGGTCTCCCCGAAAAACAAGAACGGGCTCACCTAGGAAACTAAATATGACTGCTTGCTCACGGCAGTCCACGGACACATAACGCGTGGCTAACTAATCCAAGGCCAGAAGAACGTCAAAGTCTAACATATCGGGAAGAATCAAATCGACAAAAGAATCCTTATCACCGAAGCGAACGAATCACGAACGAACAACATATCGAGCGACCAAAAGATTAGCCTGTGACAACGGCGTCTATCTAACCGCCTCTGAGATGGCATACTTGTACAAATCCGCTTTGGTACAAAAACGACCGAAGTCTCATAAATGTGCTCGTCTAGCAGTAAGGTTGCATCCATCGCGGCTGCATAAGTGCCAAAATGCTGGGTGCCTATAGCAAGCAATAACTGTATGTCCAATCTCCACACGAACCTCTTTATCCGTTTCTCTTCAGTGTCCTCCAGGTAAGGAGCATATCGAACCACCAAGAAATATGAATGTCGTACTCGGACACTGTCATCCCAGGAGTCTTGCGCAAAGACTCAAAACTATGAGCTCGGACATTTCGAACACTCTTCGGAAGGAAACGAGCAAGAAATATAGCTATGAACTCATCCCAAATCATAGGAAGTAGATCTGCAGCTCGGCCTCGCTCAACTGACTCGCATCACGTCTGAGCAAGACCTCTTTACGAAAACTAGCAAACTCAACCCATATCTTGTCAGAACATCTCTATGAACGAAAATTCAAGCTATCCTGTCGAGGAATGTCTGCGGATCCTCCGTCGCATCTGTGCTGGTAAAAGATTGAGGCTTTAGCCTCAAAACTCTCTTAAGGATACGGAAAAATCTTGGTAACAACAAAAACAGTTGCTTGAGCAACATGTACAAAAACAGTCCCTGAAATAAGAGGGACATCATCGGCTCTCGGAGCTCGTCTAACCACCACTAACAATCCAATCATCTGTCGCATGTCCTGAATACTCGACTCCAGCCTAGCCATCCGTCCTGGAGAAGGCGGATCACTCTGTCCCTGAGGGGTAGGCGTACCGCCCTGATCGATCCTCATCTCAAACGAGCCTACTCTAATCTCATCCACGGCGGCAGCCCTCTAGCCCTTATAGTCTCCGGCGTCATAGTGGCTGGAATAAGAAACAGGATCGATAGGAACATTGCGATCGATTCAAAGGATTTCCGGAATCAAGAAAGGAAATACAAGCAAATATATATATATATATATATATATATATATCCTAAGGTCACTTAGGCGAAGTACCGTATCGTAAGTATGCCGCGGAACATACACACACTACGACACTTTAAGGATGTGCTTATAGAACACCCAACTCTCACGTGTATGATCGCCATCATACTGCTGGTAGTCAAGCAAGAATCTTATGGGCTCTATCAACATGTAATAGTGATCTGTAATGTCACCTGAAGAATGTACACGATGATAAAGACAAACCAGATAGCATACTATCATCTTGAGTAAGACTGTTCTACCAGTATAGGTCATCCCTCAATCGTTGCAATCACGTGCCTGTGATCCAATAATTGACTTGAGGGCACTATAGCCAACATATGGGTATGTGGAAACCTATAAAGCTAGACTTGTTGCAAAAGGTTTTCGTCAAGGACCAGGATTGGACTATGACGAAACCTTTTCTCCAGTGGCTATGCTCAAATGTCACGACCTAAAGGTACGGAACGTGACTGGCACTTAAATTGCAAAACGTCTCAAGGCATAACATAATCTAAGTAAGCCAAAACCAGAAATCTAAACCAATTAATGAAATATAGTGAAGGAAAACCTTAATTTAAAAGATAATTTTTAGTAAAGTAAGAGTCACCTTAAAACATTTAAATACATCAAATTTCATGAAAATTTTGGCAGAGTCTCCTTTGTAAATACTGGCCCCCAAATGGGTACAGCCTAAGAAAATACATATAATCAAGAATAAAGGCATCCCCAAGCGAGAAATGGCTCTTCTCCAATGGCGGAACACAACCACATGCAATTAATATATATCAAAAGCATAAAATAATCATCTGAAAGAAAGAATAAGAAACACCACGTCGGCTCAAGTGAGCACCGACACCAAAAACCACAAATACAAGTCTCACAAGTCTCACCGTCTATTCCAATATACAGGGATAGATAGAGTATACAAAATACAAATAAAATACACGGTGGGAGCAAAAGCAAATCCTCCAAAACCCACCTATGAGCAAGCTGCAAGACGAAGCAAACAAAGCAGAAAAGAAGGTACACCCGCCGCTACTGTGCTGACGGGTCAGACCTGCAAGATACCGTGGCACAACGGGGGTGAGTTTCTAACTTGTTAGTAGTAAGTAACATCTAATAAGGCTATCGTAAGCATGCACGCAAATGCGTCACAACCTACGCATATACTTATATGATGCGATGCACTAGTATGTATGCAACCTGAATGCAAAATCAACATGAAACCTGAGTATGTTTGGTATAAGAAAATCTTTATTTTTAACTTAGAAACACTCATGTGAAATTACTGAAGTAATATCAATGAAATCAAAAGAAATCCGTGTCAACATCGACACAAAATCAGAATATCTTAATGTCTCAATATCTCAAAGTTGCAATAACTCGATGTCTCAACATCTCAATGTCTCAATGTCTCAACATCTCAATGTCTAGGGCTCCGTCAGTCTGGATCGACCCATATCATCAAATCTCACGACCATGTCGGTATCCTCCGGATATCCGCCGTGTCAGACATCACCGGTAGGTAGTCTGCCCCTGCCAGGCTCATCGTCTACAACTCGAGCTTCTTGCTCCGGGGTACCGTACCGGGCCCACCATGTACCCGAAACGGTTTATCCTGCTCCTCGAATCGGGTCTCGAAAACCAACATCAATCATGAAAACTCATGGTGGACGACACATACATCATGAGAAAACCGCAACTTTCATTTTAAAAGGATAATAAGTTTATAAATTCTTGCGGTTTTCCCCAAAATCCAGAAATCTCTTAAATACTGAAATCTTCGAGAAGAATCACAATATATAAACATGCCAGTGATGTGGAAATCTATGATACGGTAGTATATACCATGCGAAATACGGCCAGAAACTATGCAGGAATCATGATGCAATGAGGTATGCATATATAACTAACAAATCCTACGTATCCATCTTAATGAAATGAATATGCGAGTATAAGTCCACGGATTATATACGATGCATATGCACAATTATCGGTCCTAAGCAAGTTCTATAGTGTTCGTGATATAGCAATTACCTATGGCGTCTTTATTCACATCAATAGTGCACGTGCGGCATGAACCAATGATAATGGTGCAAGTGTCGTATGAGACGGTATCACACACACACAGAGATATATATATATACATCGATACGAGATGATGCAATGCAATGAGATGCATAACTAGGAAACTACGCGTATAATGCAAGTACTATAATTAATACTAAACTATCGGGCGCCTCGCGCCATCCAGACGATCCCCCCATAGATGTATACATCTACTCACCGGGACGCCTCGGCTAATTTGATCCGATATCTGCCCTGTCTTTCCGCACCGCGTCCGACGCCTCTGCACCCGATCCTAGAATCGCACACAAGCAATTAAGAGAATGAATATACGAATAGTCGCGGAAAAAACAACACAAATCAATCACGCGCACTACTAGACACGCACACACTTGGTGCACAAACGCGCTCGCGACAACGCCACACATACAGCTAGGGTCGCTATACGTGACCACGACCATGTCTAAACCTCAATCGCGTATTCACAACTCATCGAATATTATATGAATTAGGTTGTAGTTAAATTCAACCTCAAACTCACTTAAAACCCATTTATTCCAAAAACCTGGTAAGCCTTCATTTTCCATTTATGTTCAAAACTACATGTTTTAACAAATCTAGCGGCCACAATATTCCTTAAATATCTTAACTAAGTCACACAAACCATTACTAAAATTTTATCACACCAATTTGTATTAATCCTAAACACCTAGTTTGAAAAATTATCTAATTTAAACAATTTTAAAGTAACAATTTACAAATCAACAACTAGACTAGATTTTGCATGACTTAAGGTGTTAAACTACATATTATAATCTTAATGATGTGATAAAAACCTTAACTTTAAATCCAAACCCTTCTCTTGAATTTTCAAACCTTGCAATTAAAACCTAATTTAAACACCTAATAAGCTAGATTAAAGTAATTAACTAACAATTAAACCTTAGGGTTAGGATTTATACCTCACAAACTTGAGATCAACTTGTAAACTTGGTCTCCCAAAATGGCTTCTTGCCTCAAGAATCCAAGCTAGAATGAGCAAAGAATAATGGTTAAAGGTTAATTGAGGAATCAGTGGAATTTTGTGTTGATTTTTGTATGGATTTTTGTGATGAATTTGGAGTGAAAAGAGATGGAGAATTAGGGAATGGGGGGCTGCCTTTGCTCGGCCAGCAGGAATGGGGGAGAGAGAGAGAGAGAAGAGTGTGATTTTGTCTAGAACTTCCCCAATTACTACCTCTTTTTTAGTAAATTCAATATTAATTTATTTTTATTTGATGAAATGAGGTGAGTTGAATGGAGAGAGAGGGGGGGCTGCAGCCAATATGTTCGGCCAAAGGATGTAAGGGTTTTTGTGTTTGCGTGTGTATATAGAAATTTCTAGTAAAGAAAAATCCATCAAAGCTCATTAATGCAATTCACACCATTTAAATTTTCATTTTATTTTATTTTCCACTTCCTTTTTACCCTAGAACCCACTAGAATTTGGAGACAAGTTATAAAAAGTACATACTACTAACTAGGGTTAAGTTGTTATGGTAAACATTTGTACAATTAACCCATTCCAAATTGTAATTTACACTAATTAAATGTTTAAAAGAAAGCTTATAATCATGTTAAAAATAATTAATTAAGAAAATATTTAATAAGACAAGAAAATTTTTTAAGTGACCAATTAAATACCAAATATTAACAATTTCATAACTAAAATAGGCGTATTTAAATCTATGATGAAAAATAATTATAGTTAGGTTTTACAAAAAACACAATTTATTTTACCGATTATCTAGAAAATTCTCTTAAACGATTTATTTATTTACTTACTTATTTATTTATTTTTAAAAAGTTACATCCAATCCATTCGGATCCTACTTGCCATTACTGTCTTATATGACTATGAAATCTGGCGGATGGACGTAAAAATGGTTTTTCTAAACGGAAGTTAGAAGTATGCGTTTATATGGATTAGCCAGAAGGTTTTGTAGACAGTGGGAGCAGAGGGAAGGTGTGCAAGTTCCTCAAATCCATTTATGGTTTGAAGCAGGCTTCGCGGAGATGGAACATCTGTTTTGATGAAACGGTCAAGGAATTTGACTTCATCAAGAACGAGGATGAGCCATGTATTTATAAGAAGATTGTAGGACGAACTGTCGTATTCCTAGTCTTGTACGTGGACGACATTCTTTTGATAGGAAATGATATTCCTATGCTACAATCGGTCAAGTTATTCTTGTCACAACGGTTCTCCATGAAGGACCTGGGTGATGCCTCGTACATTCTGGGGATCAAGATCTGCAGAGATAGATCTAAGAGATTATTAGGACTTTCGCAGTCCAAGTACATAGAGACCGCACTAAAGAGATTTAGTATGGAAGATTTCAAGCGCGGTAACATACCTGCATTGCATGGAATCACCCTCTCTAAGGAGATGTCTCCCAAGACTGACGAGGAGAGGGTTCACATGAGCACTATACCCTAAGCTTCGGCAGTAGGATCTATAATGTATGCAATGCTATGTACAAGACCAGATGTAGCTTACGCGCTAAGCGTGGTGAGCCGGTATCAGTCGAACCCAGGTGAGAACCACTGGACAGCAGTGAAGAACATTCTCAAGTACCTGTGAAGGACTAAGGAGATGTTCTTGGTTTTCGGTAATGGAGACCTGAAGGTCGAGTCTTTTACCTATTCAAGCTTCCAGAGTGACAGGATGACAGCAAGTCTGTTTCGGGTTTTGTGTTTACCCTCAACAGAGGGGCGATGTGTTGGAAAAGCTCCAAATAGGATACCGTCGCAGACTCGACGATGGAGGCTGAATACATTGCTGCAAGCGATGCCGCAAAAGAAGCGTTCAGGTTGAAGAAGTTCATTACTGAACTTCAGGTAGTTCCTTCCATTGTTGACCCAATACCTCTGTATTGCGACAACAATGGGGCAATAGTCTTAGCGAAGGAACCACGGTCCTATCAGAAGTTCAGACACATCTTAAGATGGTATCACCCGATCAGGGAGATCATAGATCGCTAGGAGATCGAGGTCCGGAGAGTGGATACAAAAGAGAACACTGCGGATCCATTTACAAAGGCCCTCCATCAAGCGCAGTTCGAGAGACTTTTTAAGATGTTGGGTATACGGTACGCCAGCAGCTGGCCTTAGAGTATACGTTGGGTATTCGGTACGCCAATTACTGGCCTTTAGTGCAAGTGGGAGATTGTTGGATATGTATGCCCTAGAGGCCAGTATTGTATATATATAAATATGGATGCTGGGGATATGTATATACAGGACAATCTTGCTCAGTATATAGTATATTGTTTGACTTGTCTTTGTCAAGATATGTGTATTTATTTCGATTGATGTTTTATCCAGCTTGCACATATTGATAAAGACTCGATACAGTAGTATACTATTATGGTTTGTCTTTATCTTAACATGTGCATATGTTATATATGTCGACCACATGTTGATAAAGCCCGTAGGATCTTGCTTGACTACCAGCGTTATGATGGCGATCATACTTGTGGGAGTTGGGTAGTCTATAAGCATATCCTTAAAAGTCCCAAATCGTAGGAATATCGAGATCGGGCATTGATACTCCAGAGTAGACTTGTGTATACGTTTCGAGACCCCGACGAGGGGCGGTGGTTGGTCCTACAACCATTCGTGTGATCACCTAAGATTGTATACGGGTGCTCACTGGGGGTGAGTACACTGGACGGACTCGCTGAGAACCTCTAGATGGTATTATACCTATCGCCAGATAGCGGTTATCATATGGCATGTGTACAGGTTATTCTTTGGACCCGAGGTCGTCATTTGTCTTGTGTAAGTTCCAACTGTGCTTTGATCGCTACCCTACCATGGCTCTACTAAGTCGTGCAAACAGGTTTTGGTTAGGTACAGTCCCGAGCCACATGGAGGCAGTGAGTGATTGTCAGGGATTCGTATATCCCGGTATTGGGAGTTGAAATCGCACTGTGTTCGATTGGCTAGGACCATAAGACCTTGGCCAAGGCAGTTGGGATTTACTGATAGGTTGATCAGTAGTTTTCCGGATTGGTCCTGAGCCGCATCAGCGTGAATTATCAGGTTATTAGGGTTTGACGTTTACCACCCCCTAGACCCGGTATGCGATACTCATAGACAAAGAGGCCGGACTGTACGGATATTGTCACGGATAGGCTTAGTAGGGATCTGGATGAGTTTGCTCGTCGACTTTCCTTTTCGACAGGTACCTGGGTAGCCGTTACGTACAGCTATTATCGCTGACGTGCTTGTGGTTAAATCCACTGCCAGCGTACTGTCGAGTCTTTAGAGTCCCACACAGAGGGTTTCCCTGCTATGGGCGAAACGATGTAGAGGCCGTATGGTTTTACGGCAGGGTTCGATCACATACGTGTACTTGTGCACGCATGATGTTCGGGCGGATAATACTAGCGGGCTTTGATTTAAGCCGGATCCTAGTATTATATTGATGGATTATTTTTGTCTCTTTTGTATTCATATTTTTCAGAATACGAATACGGGTATGTATATACGGTGAGGGGTATTCTTGTAATTTGTTACAAGAGATCTTTTTAGAAGAAGAATCCTCATTATTTGTTTTAACCATTTAGTTAAATGGTTAATGAGGTGGAGGTATGGGGTGTTGAATTTTCTTAAGTGAACCATGGCTAAATTGTTAACTCACTTAGTGAGTTATGGATTACTATTGAGGCAAGAAAATATCAAGATATTTTTAGGATGGAGACATTTCTCATCATTATCTAGGAATGCTTGCATTATTAGAAAAAAGATTAGCCATTCTTCACTTGAGTTTTTCTATGGTTGCTCTCTACAACACTCTCATCTCCTGCAAGCTTCTCTTCTTCTACCTCAAGCCCTAATAGTTTCATGTGTTGAGAAACCTAGGGTTCTTAAGACAAAATATTCCATCATCACTCTCTACATCACCTAGGTTACTTAGATTAGCAAACCAAGTGACCTAGTTACGTCGGTTTAGAGGTAGGAGCCCAAAGTAGACACTCTCGGGTGGATCATCTTCGACACAAGGAGTCGACGATCAAGCTCGATCATGGAGGCCACTAGAAGCGCACTAAAGGAGAGGAGTGAAGACCCGAAGGACTTGAGCCTTTTGGTATAACTCTTTTCATAGTAGATAGCTTGCCCCTTTTTTCTAGTTAGGTTTATGGTAGATCCGGTTTTAGATTATTCTAGTGCCAAGTTTCAATCGATTGAAAAAAATTAGTTCTGCATTTGGCTACGGAAGTTGGCCGGGGCGCTACCGTAACCATTCAATAACATCGAGTAGCAGTAAAGGTAATAATATAAGTATATGTGTAAAGCCAAGTACTCATGTCCGTATCGCAAAGTTGTTAGGAATATATATGCCCTAGAGGCCATTATTTTATGATATAGTGGATGCTTGGACATATATATAGAGGACTTTATTGCTCGACATGATAGTATGCTATCTGGTTACTCTTTATCTTAACATATACACTAGTATTTTCATACTGTCTCTCTGATACATGTTGATAAAGCCCTTAGGATGTTTTCTTGACTACCAGGACTATGATGCAGATCATACTACTAGGACTTATATAGTCTACAAGCACATCCTTTAATTGTTCCTAATCGAAGAAGTATCGAGACAGGGCATCGATATTCCAGAGTAAACTAGTGTGTACGTTTCTTGACCCTGTATGGGGCGATGGTTGATCCCATAACCATTGGTGTTTGACATCAAAGATTGTACACATATGCTCATTAGAGAATGGGTACACTGAATAGGACTCGCCGAGAACTCCTAGTTGGAACTATACCTATCGTCAGATAGAAGTTCTCTGGTGACACTGGTACAGGTTCTGTAGACCCGAGATCGTCATAGAGTCTTGTGTGGTTCCCACTGTGCTTTGATTTCCTCCCTACCACGGCTCAAAGGAGTCATGCAAACAGGTGGATTTTGGATACAGTCCCGAGTTACATGGAGGTAATGAGCGATAGAAGGGGTTTCGTCTCTCCCGGTATTGGGAGTTGATGTTGCGCTATTGTCAGGCCCTGGAATTGGCACATGACTGGCACTTGAATCATGTGAAGTCTATAGAACCCCACCTAATTCAAGTAAGCCAAAAGCCCAGAAATCTAAACCTTTTTGGGAAAATAGTGGAGGTGCAGTTTTGAAATAAAGTTTTACTGAAATCAAGTTCTTTCTTTAAAACATAGATAGTAGTATACGAAAACACAATGTGTGTATCTAACTTGAAAATATTTTCGTCATTGAAAATTTAGGCAGCACCTCCTTTGTATAACTTAACCCGAAAACGGTACAAACAACATAATATAAGGCTTCCCCAAGCGGGAGCTAGCTCTTCGCCAATTGGCGGAAACAACCACGCAAGTAATACAAATATACAACGCCGAAAGCGAGGATCAAAACTCAGAAAGAAAGTAAGAAAACTAAAGCATCATCAAGAAAACAGAAACAATAATAAATACACAAGCGCGACTCTAAGGACGAAAGAATAAACAAACTAAGGTTTCTAAGTCTACTAAAAATATACATTGTCTGGTTGATGGAGCTTTTAACTAGATACAACTGGAATAAAATATACAAGTATAAAATGGTGGTCACGAGGAAATGTGTCCCGCCTATCAATACAATCACCCTGAAAGAAGTGATATGTTAGCAAGCCGCAACGGAACCTGTACGGCCAAACCTATAAGAAACTGTGGCACAATGAGGGCGAGTTGTTGTTCATCACAGAAAACTGTATTTCAATACCGCTCATTCATTGTCATTTTTGTATAATATCGGTACTATTAACCCGTGTGTGCTCAATAAATTTAGATTACAGGTATTCGTGACAAAACACTGGAAACACACTCAAATACACGGATATGACATTTGTGAGCCGACACTACAACCAGAACTGCAAACCGATCTATATTTAAAGAGTTTCTTTTTACAACATGCATGTGTACACACTTTTTTTTTTATCTAAACTGGTCCAACACATACAAGTGTGAACACCCTTTGTGATGCATGAACCTAGGGCGCTGCCTTGCACAAGTGGGCACACAAGTTGGCACACACAAATGATGACTTGTGTAAGAGAAGAGGCAAGTGGGTGTAGGTAATGAGTGATATGGAAAGTTGTGATGTGATTTGAAGATTGATTTCCCTCCAAAAGCTACTGAGCATAACCCAAGTTGTTGTCAATAAATCAAACATTACCAGTGAGATTGTGGAGAGCACAAAACATCACGAAACCAACACGAGACCCAATGACCCAAAGTAGACCGGCGAAATGGTCCAAACATCCAGTGCCGCCGGTCCCATCATGCACAAAGCTTCCCATTTTTCTTCTAGCTTTCCCTTGTTGTCACATTATCCTTAGTATATTGTTTGTTTAATCTTATTTTGTGCCTATATGTACCAGATCAGTGAGCAAGGGAAAAGGATGAATTGATAGATATACTTTGGGCTATAGTTTAACTCTTTGTTCCATTTTCATTTTGAAGATTTGTACATAGTAGCTAGTTCACCTTGAGTTCTTTGCCTTCTCTTGATCTTGCAACCTCTTCATTGAGCTTGCAAGTTTAAGTTTTGGATATTGACTTCATGTTTTTTATCATCACTTGGAATTAATAAAGCTTTAATTTTGCACTTGGGTTCTTAGTATTCATTTTCTATCTCTTTTACTTACTTGCAATTGAACTTCTTACCATTTACTTACTTGCAATGTTGTGTTATTCCTTTTATGTCATTTCATTTACACTTTCTTTTATTGTTTTGATTGTTTGTGAATAGTGGTATTGTTAGGAAAAGATTGTGGTTATGTAAATTAAGGTTTTCTTTGCTCATTTCCTTTGCCTGATATTTTCCCATTGAACTCCGCCCAAACCTTACACAAGCGCTCCGTTTGGCACCCTACCTTACCAAGGTATCGGTGATCCCTAACCATGACCGGTTGCGTTCGGTTTGGCCGGAAGCGAAAGTCAAGAGACAAGAATGGACGGACATAGGTCAATAAGCCGGATTTCACAAATATCATGCTTAAACACCCTAATCCACGTTGCTGCCGATTACTCTAGCTTCAATAGTCAAAGCTCATCACAAAGGATTGAGTACGGATTTACCTAACTTACACAAACCTATCTCTATTCCTAACAAACTTATACTTTGCATATACAACACTTAGGTTAGAAACGAACAGTTCCGACCCTTGCTTAACTCGTAATAACAAGAACGTAAAACGCACCATCTCCCTGCGGACGACCCGTACTCATCACGGCCTGATTGCGGTTAACTTTAGAACTAGATACGACACGCAAAATCCTTAAGGATCAGTTTCCAAGTTGTAAGTAGAAGACATCACCGAGTAGAAACCGAATGTATGACGATCTCGTAGGTCATACAGTACAATGCAATAATAACAGCACAATAACAATGAGTAACGATAGAGGTGATAATATAGACATATGTGTAAGGTCAAGTACTCATGTCCGTATCATAAAATAACTACATGTCACATGTGTTATGCATGAATGCCTCACTAAAATGGGTGTGCCCAGCATCGGCACACAGAATCATCAGAAAATCTAAGTGCCCAGCATCGACACTCAGAATCATCATGAAAAACCGTGTCCATCAGCGACACATCATCCTCATAAATCTCGGGCTCCGTCAGTCCGGATTGGCCCAAATCATCTGATCACACGACTACGGTCGGTATCCTCTGGATATCCGCCGCGTCAAATATCACCAGTCGGTAGTGCTCCCCTGCCAGGCTCATCGTCTACATCTCGAGCTTCTTGCCCCGGGGTTCCTTACCGGGTCCACTATGTATATATATGCAATGCAATGAGTGACAGGAAAAAGCAATAAATGTAACATAATAAAATATAAATCTATATACGAGTCATACAGTGATAGTGTTGGAAATAGCACGAATCGTTGTTTTTAGAAAAGTAGGGGATACGGTGTTTTGAGGAGAGAAATACCAATTTGAAAATCCATAGCATCCCTCGATTACCCACATGAAAAATACCTACGATTCGCTAGTTTTGAAAATAGGTATGACTCGAACTAAACTCTAACGTCTACTTAATAATTTAGGAAACTAACTAAAAGCTAAACTAAAACCTGGGTCAAGGTAATGGTAGACTATACGTATCCGAGTCAATATATCTAGTAGTCGGCGATCCGGCCTCATAGCATCACGTACAGTATAACACATCGTACGGCATCCTCGAGTCAAGAGTGCGGATCAATCATCATATATACCTCGTACTGAAATATCCATCGTACGACATCCTCAAAATCGAGGGTACAGGTCAAATATCCTATATATATCATCATTCGTATGGTATCATTCATCGTACTATATCAAAATCACGGGTACGGATCTAAGGTCTCGTACAATCTATTATTTCATCAAGTCACATGTTACCGCATGTTTTCATATATATATCACCCAATGATCGTGTTGAATATAGTGTAAGTCTACGGTAGCGCCCCGGCCGTCTAACAGACGCCAAATGCGGAACAAAAACTTTTTAACTGGCGCTATCGTATACTATAACCTGGATCTACCATTATTGCAAAACTAACAAACTACATAGAGGGTAGAAAGGTTATACCGAACGATCCGAGTCCTTCATTCTTTAACCATCATCCCACACTCCGTTGCGGCTGCTCCGATCTCGTCAATCTCCGATCTTCTCGTCCAGGTGGCACCACGTCAACGGATCTTTAAACGAGCTCCCGCCTCTGACCCGAGGCAACTCGGTCATCAAGTTTGCTAAAAGAGATGACCAAGATTGATGTAGAGAATGAGTAGAACACTTTGTCTCGCTTCGTCCAAACCCACAGACGAACGGTTAATGAAGTTGCCTTTTTGGATTAGAATCAAATGAGATATGAAAATATATATGAACTAGATCTCTCTTCTCATTTTAACAACCCTTTCTTTTTCCCAAAAAAATCATCATCATTCAAAAAGAGGGGCCGGCCACTATATGAAGAGGAGGGGAGATGAGGGTAGGAGCAAAGTGGTGACTATAAAGCAAAAGATCTTAATCAAAATATCCTAAGCATTACAAAATCTCATTAATGCAAAATCCACCTTGCATAAAACAATAAATGCACTAAACCACCTCTCATAACACCTCACCATCTTCTAGAAGCTCACTCATGACTCACCTCATGACTCACCCTCATGAAGAAAAGATAAATCCGTATTTAACCGAATGTAAAATATGGGTGATAGAAAACTGGAAACTGGCAATTTCCAAAAGCGATCCTGAAACGAATTTCAGGACAACCCCGTAACAATATAAACATACCCGCATTTGTATTATGACCGAATACAAATGCAATTGAGATAAAGATATTATATCTACACAGTATAATACTCGGATTAGGCTTAAACCAAAGCCCACCAGTATTATCTGCCCGAAATATGACACGTGCGTAAACGCACGTGCATTTTCCGAACCCTGCAATAAAACCATACGGCCTCTACAACGTTTCGCCCGAACTTGGGAAACTATCTGTGGGGGACTCTAATGACTCGTCAGTACCCTGGCAGTGGGTTTAACCACAAGCCGTCAGCGGCACTAGCTGTGCGTAACGGCTGCCTATGTACTGACCTCAAGGGAGGCCGATCAGTGAACTCATCCGGAAACCCTACTGAGTCTAACAGTGACAATGTATATACAGTCCGTTCCATTCGTCTATGAGTATCGCATATCTGCCTAGGGGGCTGGTAACGTCAGACCCCCAATAGCGGTATAAGTCGTGTCGGAGTGTAGCCCAAAAACACCCTGAGATACTACTGGAGTACCTACCAGTAAATCTCCTGCCTCGGCCGAGGGATATGTGTAATGGCTCTCCTAGACACAGCGTGATCTCACCCCCAATACCGGGAGAGACGGATCCTCTGCCGATCCTCTCACTTGCCTCCATGTGGCTCGGGACTGTACCCAAAAACTACCTGTTTGCATGACTCCTTTGAGCCGTGGTAGGGTAGAAATCAAAGCACAGTGGGAACTCACACCAGACAATTGACGACCTCAGGTCGATGAACTAACATGTATACATGTCACCAGGGAACTGCTATCTGACGATAGGTATAATACCAACTAGCAGATTCCCGGCGAGTCCTGTCCGGTGTACTCATAACTCAATGAGCACCTGTATACATCTTAGGTGATCCAACTGAAACCAGAGGGTTGTGAGACCGGCCACCGCCCCTCGTCGGGGTCTCGACTGTATACACTAGTCTACTCCGGAGTATCGATGCCCTGTCTCGAAACTCCCACGACTAGGGACCACAATTAAGGATGTGCTTATAGACTACCCAACTCTCACCTATATGATCGCCATCATACTGTTGGTAGTCAAGCAAAATCCTAAGGGCTCTATCAACGTGTAACAGTGATCCTGTACACGAATGATAAAGGTAAACCAGATAGCATACTATCATCTCAAGTAAGACTGTCCTACCGGTATAGGTCCTCCTCAATCATTGCAATCACGTGCCTGCGATCCAATAATTGACTTTGAGGGCACTATGTCCAACAATCTCCCACTTGCACTTAAGGATAATTATTGCGATGTCGCATACTCACAGCCCGTGTGATACCGAACATCCAACTCCTCTACTAATCAGTTTCACAAAGCTCGTTTGTAAAACTATTGTGTTCGAGAAATAGCCTTAGTGAGTGGATCCGCCCTGATGATTCTTTCTAAGTTTCTCTTAATCTCAAGTTTGCGGAGAAAGCCATCTCCCGAATTGAGTAATACCTGTCCTAAAATATGTCTGGATATCTGATGGGACCTAGTTCATATATGAACTCCAAATCCAAACTTCTTAGATTGTATCGATCACTGAACCTAATCAGTATCGAGCACCAAGCCTCCCACAGTATCCTCTTGGACCACCTGTCCATAATACTGTCCCTCATCAGAGGGAAAACTATAACTCTGACAATCACTCTGTCATCTATATCACCTTTGAAGCCTGGAATGATAACCGTCTCCCGAAGGAGGCTGCCGTCATCAAATCCGTAGAACATGCACTTATGTTCTAAAACTGCTTCCTTATGTTTCTCCAGGATTCGATTAATACAAACTTATTGCATCTAGTGCAAAAACAACATGTGGTGTGGTACTTGACATCTCATGATTGACTCAATTGCCTAAGCAAGTGATCTGCCAATCATGCACATCCCTCTCCCCTTTAGTCTGTAAGACATCTTTAGAGAGGGTGACTCCATCACCTGCAGGCACACTACCATGCCAGGAGTCATCTATTCTAAAAACCTTTAGAATACTGTCAAAGTACCCACATTGGGAAACCACCCAATTCTAGATCTAAAACCATAGATCTAGAAACCAGAATGTCAGATATTATATCCATATCCTTTCTGGAGAAACAACTGTTTGACGACCAAAGTAAAACCGATCGTAGTATAGGAATTTTACTTCCCACACTGTGTATGTCATCCAAATACCAGGACATCACACCATACTACCTTCTCAACATATCCATCCCCTATTCTGATGAAGTCAAATCCATGACTGTCACATCAAAATTAGATGATCTATCTCCGCTATAACTGCTCTAGTCTATAAATAGACTTAAGCTACTCGCCCACTATGCTTCTGCTGCTCCCACTGACCACAACAACCCTCTGGAAGAATAATATATACGTGCACATCTAAAGATAGTTTAGAACGACGCTATACTTAACCTCCTGTCGGGTCTCATAGTTTGGAGCAACAGTAGTGTCAAGTCTGGGTAAGCAAGAACCTCCCTGTCACCGTCCTTGAGGCTACCGGAGTACCTCTCGGGTGTCTAAGGTTACCCACCATATCTGCGGAGTGGCTAATGGAATGTCAAACCTGATTGAATCTTTAGGTCCTATTAAATTTTCTGTAATCGTTTGCGGTTCTGGAATCACTTCCAGTTCTACCATACTCCCACTACTGTTTTCTGAAAAAAAAATTCATTTTACTAAAACTGTGGCGAGTCAAGAACAATATCACTATTGATCTTACAGATGGTAGAAAGTCAACCCTCGTCATAGCCTAGGCCAACCCACAAACTGCCATTACAAAAAGGTGCCCTGAGTTATCCAGAGTCTGGTTTTAAGCTTAAGCCGGACAACTCCCTGTACCTTAATATCGTTAAGATATGAACCATTCTATATCCAATATAGAAACTTTGGCACTTATTTAATTGGAACCAGATTCTAATCATGCAGCTGTCTCCAGTGCATATCAACTTAATGGAGAGAGGCTAATCAGCATTTCTCAACTTAGGAATACATCCAATTATGAGTAACCTGAAAGAGAAACAAGTTTCTCAAAACCATTACTATCATTTGAATACAAATCACAAGTATCTACATCTTCGATCTCTTTGAAGAATCCCGATACTTGCGACACCTGGTTATCTACTTTATTCTTATACCCACAACTTCTCAAAACTTAGACCTTGTATTTCGGCGAAACACTTGTCTAAAAAAAACTAGAGAAGTCATAAGTAAACAGAACATAGTACGAGGACCAACCCCTTTGTCCTGATGGACACATACAATACTCTGTATAAGTCCGTTGAGTTTGAATAACTCAAAACCTGTGCGTCGTAGGTTGAAAAATGTACTTATGGTTAAGAACTACTCCGTTGTTCAATGCTCCTTACCCAATCGTCAACTGATGTAGGTAAATGTGATCGGCATAATATCAAAAAGTTATATCTCACTTTATAAAAAATAAACGTACATATATATCAATTTAAAATTGGTGCACAACAACAGATACTCAAAACCAAATACATGCCTGCCGCCAATAACCTAGGCAACTTCCTCAAATATCACCAATTACAACGAATTCCGATATTATGAGGATCATCACCTAATTCCCAATAACTTCCTCCCACTCATCATCTGTAAAACCATATGGATGTGAGAATCATACCTGGTAAATACATACCCTGGAGTAAGTATCTAATCGGGAAATCAGTTTTCCTTTAACAATGCACTGAAACATGAAAATGTTTCATAGGGGTATCATGGTATTCCTAGTAATGCCTCTTCCATAATCCAATTCACTACTGTAACTGTATATTTCTTTGCCATCTCTCCAAATCTCTTTATTTGTCTTTAGTCTTTACCTTCTGTACACCATCGTTAGGCTAAATGGTTTTCTTCCTTCCCTACCGTTCGGCACCAGCCTATGGTTTGGAAGATGACTATCCAGTAAGAATAATAGGTGTACCCTCCTGAACCTAGGAGTACTCACATCATGAAAGAAGGTGATGATAAAAGACAACTGAATAATACCTTATTTTTTAAAGGTGAAATAGGAATTGCGATGAAGTACGTGGTTTGGTCGTGAATGATAACAGTCGCAATTTACTTTGCCCTCTTTCTAATCCCTTTATTTTGTCTTTACATATTACCTTCTGTACACCCTACTTAGGCTAATTGGTTTTCTTCATCCTCTACCTTTCGGCAGCTGCCTATGGTTTGGAATAAGACTATCCAATAAGCATAATAGGTGTACTCTCCTAAACTAAGGAGCCCTCGCAACCTGAGAGAAGGTGATAATAAAAGACAACTGAATAAACCAATTCTATTTCTCCTGAACCTGAATCCATACTCGAAGAAGCCCCTTCGAGTTCGTATATAACCATACGATGGATCTATCCAATGGAAGTGGATGTCCGTAGTAATACGGGGTGTTCTGAGAAATGCAAAGGGTAAAAGAAAGAGTGGCAATGATTTATGCAATTTAGACAATCCAAAAGCCAGTATTTTAAGAAGGTTCGGTCAACTTGGTCACTGAGTCATAGTCTAGGGTCGGTCAAAGATCGCTGCCAAAGAGTGAGAGAAAAGAAACACTCTGCGTGCACTCTAACCTAGATCAGAATGGTTATCACTTTATCTAATCCGGAAACCTCCCACTGTACTGTCAAATTCTCCTCCAAACCTAAAAGAAGAATCAATTGGGATCACCCGAAGAGTAAACCAACTCATCAGTGGGAATCAGGATCCAACTCTCATCGCATGATAACGTGACGGAATCCACTCATGTTATCACACTCCAGAAGGTATGCGCATACTTGGCAAGTTTCAGTTTCTTTAGAAACTCTCGATATGATTTTTGCCCCATGCTCTTATGACCTTGACTTTGGTCAAAATGCCATAAGTCACATGCCAAGTTCTTCCCGTCATTATCTTGTCAATTTGAACCCACCAGCACATGCCCCTGGCTTTGGCCAATCGGCAGAACGACTGTCCCAAACCAACTCATCTATCTATGCAACAAATGAATACCCAGCAGCTACCAAACACTATGCCTTGACTTTGGCCAAAATACATAGCTTGAATACCACTGAATACCCAAAAGAAATGACGGAGGGCTACGGCTGGTTTTTGGCGAAAAACCTTTAACGTAATGAACTTGATATCGCTGAAGGAACATGATAGCTTTTTATAAAAATATAGTGGCGAAAACCTTTGCTAAAGAGGTCACTCCCGGTGAAGGGATCTCGGCTCTTTCCCCGTGGAATGAGGTGCAGGATATTCCAACTGAATACCGCGATGCAAAGCAACATGTAATCGATTATAGTGAAGTTATTACCCTGACGCAAACTTCTGCCCAAGGGGTCACTCCCGGTGAAGGGATATCGGCCCTTGCCTCGTCGAATGAGGTGCAGGATATTCCAACCGAATACCGCTATGCAAAACAAAAGGAAACGTCTTTGTAATAACACTTTTTAAAACTGTTCCAACAACATCCAAACAGGTTTGTTTTTCTTTGCATTGATCAAAATCAACGCAGTCCCATCAATTAATCACACCAGAAAAGAAAGAAAATAAAATGTACGTATATGCCATCCGCATTCGCCACTGGGTCCCGTCATCACCCGTTAGGTTACTTAACTAACGACAGAGCGGGGACTGAACTAGTGTGGGTGCAAAACATATACAACATCAACTAGTATATATACCAATATACAATAATCGCTCTTGGCATTATAATATGCAACATTACAGAAAAGTAATAAGCATCACAGAACAATACAGATAATCTGGAATCCCCGGGTTTCACAGAGCCGCTGCTGAAACCCGACGTTCCCCTGGTCGTGTGGATAGCCTATGCAATGAAACCTAGACCCTTACGGGTGCGGCAAGTTACCCGCCAAAACCTGAAGCGATGCAGCCCCCTTACAGCATAGTGAATGGACCACCCGGCACTTCACGGAATCCGGTAACTTGAGCACCCCTCCTTGGGTCAACCTGTACCCCCTACGAGTGCGGCGAATAGTCTGCCAATTCTAGAGTGAGGCACCTCTGCCTCTCAAAGCGATGAGATGCGGACCCGTTGCCCTCCAGAACCCGGCTATCCATGCAATCCGTCGCGGGGTAAAACCTAGTACAGAAATGAAAAATATGTACAACGGGTACATCGACCTCAGCCCGGTCGTGCCCCAAAAGAATATTATACAAATAGGCTGTGACGGCAGTCCACATGTTGGACGCTCGCCCCGCAATATCAAATGTACAAATAAATCCAAACTGCACTACCATTGCACACTGCTATCCACCACCACAAATCCGCAACATCACAGCACAACACAGAACATCAACGCGAATGTCACGTTCGCAAATCCGTCTAAAAGGACTATAGCAATTAGACGCAATTTACCGCTCAAATGACATTCCCGGTCGGAGATATAATGTAAGTACTGTAAACTAACAAGTTTAAAATTTCGATCGACAAAACTTACCGAAGTGGACCCCTCGTACATCTGCTGTACAGTAACAAAATATAGGCCCAAAATAAATATTCCAGAAACCACAATTTTCAATGTAGAACCTACTGTAGAAAAATGGTTCACTGTAGCTCTAAAACGGCCGTGGAACTGCGGGTTTGTGCGGCGGTTCCACGGCGCTTTGGAGTCAACAGTTGACCAAATTTCACCAGTATTCTTAAAATTGCTTGCACAATTTTCTTAGATGCTCAAAATAATTTTTAGATCTGTTTAAAAATTCGACAGAAACTTTTCACAGAAAATTGCGATTTTTGAAATCTCGTTCGATCGATGTTTTAAACGCATTAGCACAAGTTAGTAAAGCTTAATGGCGAGGCTTTGACACCACTATAAGTCTACGGTAGCGCCCCGGCCGTCTAACAGACGCCAAATGCGGAACAAAAACTTTTTAACTGGCGCTATCGTATACTATAACCCGTATCTGCCATTATTGCTAAACTAACAAACTACATAGAGGGTAGAAAGGTTATACCGAACGATCCGAGTCCTTCGTTCTTTAACCATCATCCCACACTCCGTTGCCGCTGCTCCGATCTCATCGATCTCCGATCTTCTCGTCCAGGTGGCACCACGTCAACGGATCTTTAAACGGGCTCCCACCTCTGAACCGAGGCAACTCGGTCATCAAGTTTGCTAAAAGAGATGACCAAGATTGATGTAGAGAATGAGTAGAACACTTTGTCTCGCTTCGTCCAAAGCCATGGACGAACGGTTAATGAAGTTGCCTTTTTGGATTGGAATCAAATGAGATATGAAAATATATATGAACTAGATCTCTCTTCTCATTTTAACAACCCTTTCTTTTTCCCAAAAAAATCATCATCATTCAACAAGAGGGGCCGACCACTATATGAAGAGGAGGGGAGGTGAGGGTAGGAGAAAAGTGGTGACTATAAAGCAAAAGATCTTAATCAAAATATCCTAAGCATTACAAAATCTCATTAATGCAAAATCCACCTTGCATAAAAAAATAAATGCACTAAGCCACCTCTCATAACACCTCACCATCTTCTAGAAGCTCACTCATGACTCACCTCATGACTCACCCTCATGAAGAAAAGATAAATCCGTATTTAACCGAATGTAAAATACGGGTGATAGAAAACTGGAAACTGGCAACTTCTAAAAGCGATCCTGAAACGAATTTCAGGACAACCCCGTAACAGTATAAACATACTCGCATTTGTATTACGACCGAATACAAATGCAACTGAGACAAAGATATTATATCTACACAGTACAATACTCGGATTCGGCTTAAACCAAAGCCCACCAGTATTATCTGCTCGAAATATGACACGTGCGTAAACGCACGTGCATTTTCCGAACCCTGCCATAAAACCATAAGGCCTCTACAACGTTTCGCCCGGACTTGGGAAACTGTCTGTGGGGGACTCTAATGACTCGTCAGTACCCTGGCAGTGGGTTTAACCACAAGCCGTCAGCGGCACTAGCTGTACGTAACGGCTGCCCATGTACTGACCTCAAGGGAGGCCGATGAGTGAACTCATCCGGAAACCCGACTGAGTTTAACAGTGACAATGTATATACAGTCCGGTCCGTTCGTCTATGAGTAACGCATATCTGCCTAGGGGGCTGGTAACATCAGACCCCCAATAGCGGTATAAGTCGTGTCGGAGTATAGCCTAAAAACACCCTGAGATACTACTGGAGTACCTACCAGTAAATCTCCTGCCTCGGCGGAGGGCTATGTGTAATGGCTCTCCTAGACACAGCGCGATCTCACCCCCAATACCGGAGAGACGAATCCCTTGTCGATCCGCTCACTTGCCTCCATGTGGCTCGGGACTGTACCCAAAGACTACCTGTTTGCACGACTCCTTTGAGCCGTGGTAGGGTAGAAAATAAAGCACATTGGGAACTCACACGAGACAAATGACGACCTCAGGTCGATGAACTAACCTATATACATGTCACCAGGGAACTGCTATCTGATA
Organism: Agapanthus africanus; assembly: GCA_030015575.1. Classification (NCBI taxonomy): domain Eukaryota; kingdom Viridiplantae; phylum Streptophyta; class Magnoliopsida; order Asparagales; family Amaryllidaceae; genus Agapanthus; species Agapanthus africanus. The sequence goes on from JASDDO010000010.1 coordinate 233,150,180, forward strand.
TAGGTATAATACCAACTAGCAGATTCCTGGCGAGTCCTGTCCGGTGTACTCATAACCCAATGAGCACCTGTATACATCTTAGGTGATTCAACTGACACCAGTGGTTTGTGAGACCGGCCACCGCCCCTTGTCGGGGTCCCGACTGTATACTCTAGTCTACTCCGGAGTATCGATGCCCTGTCTCGAAACTCCCACGACTAGAGACCACAATTAAGGATATGCTTATAGACTACCCAACTCTCACGTATATGATCGCCATCATACTGTTGGTAGTCAAACAAGATCCTAAGGGCTCTATCAACATGTAACAGTGATCAGTCACCTGAACCTGTACACGACTGATAAAGGTAAACCAGATAGCATACTATCATCTCGAGTAAGACTGTCCTGCCGGTATAGGTCCTCCTCAATCATTGCAATCGCGTGCCTGCGATCCAATAATTGACTTTGAGGGCACTATGTCTAGACTGTCCTACCGGTATAGGTCCTCCTCAATCATTGCAATCAGCGGCATATCATTCGAACATGGTACCTACCAAAACTGTGCCTACCACTCCATATCAGTTGTGGAGTAGGAAGAAACCCCATCTACAGTATATAAAGATCTGGGGATGTCCAGCTTTTGTTAGAAAGCAGCATGTGGACAAGCTCGAGGCACGATCAGTAAAGTGTAAGTTTGTGGGATATCCAAAGAACTCTAGGGGATATCTATTCTATTACGCAGAGGAACAAAAGGTATTTGTTTCTCGTAATGCCAATTTTCTATAACATCAGTTTTTAGAAAAGGAATCAAGTGGGAGCGAAATAGAACTGGAAGAAATTCCAGAACCACAAACTAATACTGAAAGTTTGGTAGAACCGGTAGTTCAAGAAGAACAGGACATTCCCGCACCCCTCCGCAGGAGTAGTAGGCCGTCTCATCCGCCTGAGAGATACTACGGGTTTCTCATAGATGGGGACAGAGAGGATTGCATCATATATGATGATGAACCTACTGGCTTCCAGCAGGCCATCCAGAGCGGTGACTCGTTACGATGGCTAGATGCAATGCGGGCCGAAATTGAGTCCATGTACACCAACAAAGTATGGACTTTGGACTTTGCTCCAGATGGGGTAAAACCCATAGGATGCAAATGGATCTTCAAGAAAAAGATTGGTGTAGATGGACAGGTGGAAACCTATAAAGCTAGACTTGTTGCAAAGGGTTTTCGTCAAAGACCTGGTTTGGACTATGACGAAACTTTTTATCCAGTGGCTATGCTCAAATCCATTCGGGTCCTTCTTGCTATTGCTGCCTTCCATGATTATAAAATCTGGCAGATGGACGCAAAGACGGCTTTTCTAAATGGTAATTTAGAAGAGTGCGTCTATATGGATCAGCCAGAGGGTTTCAATCAGAGTGGGAGCAGCGAGAAAGTATGCAAGTTGCTTAAGTCCATTTATGGACTAAAGCAAGCATTGCTGAATTGGAACATCTGTTTTGATGAAACAGTCAAAGAATATGACTTTATCAAAAATCCAGATGAACCGTGCATATATAGTAAAGTTGTAGCAAGAACTGTCGTATTCCTCGTCTTGTACATGGATGACATTCTATTGATAGGAAATGACATTTCTATGCTACAATCTGTCAAAGGATTCTTGTCACACAGGTTCTCCATGAAAGACCTGGGTGATGCCTCTTACATTCTGGGGATCCGGGTCTATCGTGATAGATCCAAGAGGATGTTGGGACTTTCGCAGTCCAGTTATATCGACACTGTACTGAAAAGATTCAGTATGGAAGATTCTAAGCGCGGTAATCTACCGGCTTGTCACGGAATCACCCTATCCAAAGAGATGTCTCCCAAGACTGATTTGGAAAGGGAACGCTTGTCTATTATACCCTACGCTTCTGCGGTAGGCTCTATAATGTATGCGATGTTGTGCACCAGACCAGATGTAGCTTACGCACTGAGCGTGGTAAGCCGGTATCAGTCAGACCCAGGGAAGAAGCACTGGATAGCAGTAAAGAATATTCTTAAGTACCTGAGGAGGACTAAGGAGATGTTCTTGGTTTACGGCGGAAAAGACCTCAGGATGGAGGCCCATGCTGATTCCGGCTTCCAGAGTGATAAGGACGATTCCAAGTCCATGTCAGGTTATGTCTTTACCCTCAATGGAGGGGCGGTGTGCTGGAAGAGCTCCAAGCAGGACACCGTTGCTGACTCGACGATGGAAGCGGAGTATATTGCTGCTTGCGATGCCGCAAAAGAAGCGGTCTGGATGAAGAAGTTCCTAACAGAACTTCAGGTGGTTCCTACCATTGTTGATCTAATACCTCTGTATTGCGACAACAACAGAGCTATAGCTTTAGCGAAGGAACCAAAGTCCCATCAGAAGTCCAGACACATTTTAAGGCGGTATCACCTGATCAGGGAGATCGAGGTTCGGAGAGTTGCTACTGAAGAGAACATTGCTGATCCATTCACAAAGGCCCTACCTCAGATTCAGTTCGAGAGGCTACTCGAGATCATCGGTCTTCGATATGCCAGTACATGGCCCTAGTGCAAGTGGGAGATTGTTAGTGTATATGCCCTAGGGGCCATTATTGTATCATACTAGTTTGTATATTACTTAATGGAAGCTTAGGACATTCACATGTATATAACAGTCTTTCTAAACATGGTAGTATGCTACTTGGTTTTTCTATCTTAATATGTGAGTATACGTATTGATAGAGCTCTTAGGATCTTGCTTGACTACCAGCATTGTGATGGCAGTCACACTAGTGGGGGCTGGGTAGTCTACAAGCACATCCTTATTCAGGTCCCTAGTCGTAGGATTATCGAGACAGGGCATCGATACACCGGAGTAGACTAGTTTGTACGTTTCTCATCCCAGTTGGGGAGATGGTCTGTCCCACAGCCGTCAGTACGTCGTACTGGAGATAGTATGCAGGTGCTCGTTGGGTTACGAGTACACCGAACAGGACTCATAAGGAACTGTTGGTTGGTTGTATACCAGTCGTCAGTGAACAGTTCCCAGGTGACATGAGTACAGCATAGTCCGCAGACTTGACACTGCCACTTCGCCTCGAGTGTGTCCCACTGTTCTTAGATTGCTGCCCTACTACGGCTCAAAGGAGTCGTGCAAACAAGTAGCAGTTGGGTGCAGTCCCGAGCACTTGGAGGCAGTGGCGGTTAGACAAGATTCATCTCTCCCGGTATTGGGGGTTGATATCGCGCTGTGTCAGAGAGCCATTACGCAAAGTCCCTGGCCATGGCAAGCGAGATTTGCTGGTAGGTTCCAGTAGTTTCGCAGGGTGTAATGGGCTTCGCTCCGACACGACTTATACCGCTATTAGGGGACTGACGCTTGCCGCCCCCCTAGGCCCGATATGCGATAGTCTTAGACGAACAGACCGGACTGTACGAAGATTGTCACATCAGACTCAGTATGAGTTCGGATGGGTTTCCTCATCGGCCTTCTTATCGACATCTACCTGGGGACCGTTATGTACAGCTAGTGCCGCTTGCGGTCTGTGGTTAAACCTACTGCCAGCGTAGTAGTCGAGTCTCTAGAGTCCCACACAGAGAGTTTCCCTACTCCAGGCGAAACGATATAGAGGTCGTATGGTTTTACGACAAGGGTTCGGACGCATACGTGTGTTTACGCACGTACGACATCCGGACAGTTTTTACTAGTCGGTTTTGGTTTAAGCCAGTTTCTAGTATCCGGTTATTGGATTTATATAGCCTAAAGTTTTTCCGTATTTCACGGAAAGGAGGGGCGTTCTCGTAATTGCGCGAGAAGCTTCTAGAAGATGGTGACTTGGGGGTTAAGGTGGCATATGAATTAAATGAGATTAGTGAGTCATTTGAGTGATTCATCCAAGTCATTAATGCATCATAAATACTTATTGACTCATGGAGATGAATCACCCTCTTATATTTATTAAGCATGATGATTAATCATTCATTTTCTTTTGTTGGATAAATCATAATGCTTGATATATATTATGATAGCTCATTTTTTCATCTCATTCTCTTGCTCACTTTCTCTCTCCTCAAGCTCTCCCTCTTCAAACCCTAATCCTCCCCTCTCATGTGTTGAGTATAAGGATTAGATTAGACTACTTAATCCTTAACCATTCTCTATATCACCTAGGTTACTTAGATTAGCAATTTAAGAAACCTAGTTACCTCTAGTTTGAGGTGAAGCTTGTAGTAAAGCTCTCGGGTGGATCTTCTACTACTTAGAGAAGGCCGGAGAGGACGTGGAGAACGACCAGACGAAGGACTCGGTACTTTAGGTATAATCACTTATCATAGTAGTTAACTCTTCTATGGTTTCTTGTTAGTTATTGTTTATACAAAGATTCTCGGTTAGTCGATGTTTACGCCTTAAACAAGATCGTTTTTCATTTTTCTGCCTCCCCGCAAGTCGTGGGGTGTTGTACATCGACTTACAGTGGTATCAGAGCCTCGCTAAACAATAATTAACTCATTAGCAAAGTCGTAAGAATTTCGAACGCAAAAAGAACCGGAAAAATCATCGTTTTAACGCAGTTTCTGTCGAATTTAAAACAGGCCCTAAATTTTTTTCAGGGCCCTGCAGAATAACAAGCATGAAATTATAGGGCTACTGAAGAAATTTGGACACCCAACTCGGCTAAATCACCGTGGAACCGCGGCGGATCCATGCGATCCGCCGTGGATCCGCGGCCGAGTTAGGGCCGAGTCGGCCCAAATTTTTCCAGTAACCCCTTTGTGTTAACAGTGATATTTCTGGATATTTTATTTTCTGCTAAGATCTCAGGTGCACAGAGAAGTTTTGCAGTAGAATCTAAAGTGTTTTGCTCGATCGAAATTTTACGATGTTTGCTAATATGATTATATCTGTGTTTGTATAATGTGTTCGTAAACCTCCCCTAACTGCTAGTATGTCGGTTGGCAGGGGGTTGCACATTTCTGTAATGGTTTTTTCTGTTTGTGGTTGTGAACTGTATTGGACTGTTCTGATGATTAGCCGGGGTTTGAGATGGGTTGTTATATTCATTCATTCAATGTAATTGTAATATGTTGTAATATTATTTTGTGGGACGCATCCAGGTTGTGGATGTAGCCACCGTTGTATTATTTCATTTTACTGTTTTTTCTCCTAGAATAGACCCAAGGTGGGGTGCACAAACTACCGGGTACTTTGAATTGTTTAGTGGCATACTTACTTTGTTGAGGGAGACCGCTTCACTTCGGGTATTTGACGGGTAGTTTGCCGTACCCGTAGGGGTCTAGGGTGGGGTAATGGCTATTCATCACAACTGTGTAATCCGTCTTTTGTTGCAGTCTCTAAACAAACACGGATTGCTTGCAAATCCAATAAAGTTCATATGAGATCTGGAATGCCTATTATTGCGTCTGACGAATGTACAATATCTATATATGATAGCTATTTAGACATCACTTATGTTTTACACCCGCGCTAGCCCAGCCCCCGCTATGTCGTTAGTTAAGTAACCTAACGGGTGATGACGGGACCCCGTGGCGAATGCGGATGGCATAAGAGGACGTTGTATTTTCGTTGTTTTCTGCAATGATAGGTTAATGATGGGACGCATTATTTATAATGCAAAGAAAATAAACCAAAAGATGAATCGTTGGAACAATTTAAAAGAAACCACTCGGTTATTTTAAAACAAATGATATTTTAATTGCGGAGCTTTAACCACTCCTTTTAAAAAGCTATCAGGTTCCTTCGGTCATATCAAGTTCACTACGTTCACGGTTTCGCCAAAACCATTCGTAGCCCTCCGTCATTTCATTTGGGTATTCAGTAGTATTCAAGCTATGTATTTTGACCTAACGCCAAGGCATAGTGTTTGGTAGCTGCTGGGTATTCATTTGTCGCATAGATAGATGAGTTAGTTTGGGACAATCGTATTATCATTTTGGTCGAACGTCAACGATATATACGGATGGGTTCAAATTAACAAGATAATGATAGGTAGAACTTGACATGTGACTTATGACATTTTGACCTAACGCCAAGGTCATAAGAGCATGGGGCAAAAATATATATCTGGAATTTCTAAAGGAACTGAAATTTGCAAAGAGTTGCATACCATTTGGAGTTTGATGAATGTTGGTAGGATTCCTTCAACATTATCATACGATGATATTTGGATCCCGATCCTACTGTGAGTATATGCTACTCATCAGGATATTCGTCATTTAACGATCAATGCTATAAACCAAGTAGGTGTCAAGAAAGGTGTCAGCGGGGTTACGCCCCCAGAGAAAAGTGGTTATTTAATTAAGGAACTTCGCGAAAGCGTTGGAAAACCTCCCTCGAAGTACCGACACCAGCCTGGCTGAATGGTTAAGCAAGTATTGTACAGTGAGAATAGTCCTGGCTAATTCTTCTTTTATGGTTTGAGAAAGGATTCGAGAAACAGTGGGAGCCATCCAGTTTAGATAAATTAAAAACCATTCTAAACTTGCAAGCGCATCATGCTAAAGAGTTTTCTTCTCACTCTCCTAATTGCAGCGACCCTGAAAATGACTGGACTTAAGTTACTTTTAGAGAAAAATATACTGACTGGGCCAAACTATAAAGATTGGCGGCGGAATGTCAAAATGGCCTTGACTTATGACAAATTGGGGTATGTCCTCACCACTAAGGCACCTGAAGTCCCAGGTCCCAAATCCAGTAATGCGGATAAGGAAATCCGCAAAACCTGGGATTTAGATTGCGCGAAAGCCAAGTGCATTGTGCTTGCCTCGATGAACAATGAACATCAGAGGAGGGACGAGGATATGGATCTTGAATCCATATTTCTCCATACAAAAGATCTGTATGGGGAGCAATCTCGTATAGCAAGATACGGGACCTCAAAGAAGCTGTTTCAAGCGAGGTTGGCCGTCGGATCATCGGTAGGAGAACATGTCCTAAAGATGATTGGCTATATAGAAGAGCTCGCAGACCTTGGGACGACTTTGGATAATGAGCTCTATACAGACCTTATTCTCCAGTCCCTCCCTCCCACCTACGGCCAGTTTATTCTGAACTTCAACATTCAAAAAAAAGAAGTTGAACTTTCAGAACTCCTTAACATGTTGAGGAGTGCAGAGGGCACCTTGCAGAAGGCAATGGAAACACCCGCTATGTTTGTTCGCGGTACTTCTTCTTCCGGGTCCAAGGCTAAAACCAAAGGAAGGAAGAATAAGGCCGCCAACAGACCTAGAGGAGGTGTTAGTAAGGTGGGAGGGAAGGGAAAGAAAAAGTTTACGGTACCGGTGGTGGCCTAGGATGAATGCTTCCATTGTCACAGGAAAAAGCACCGGAAAAAGGATTGCAAGGCGTGGAACGCCAAGAACCAGGAACCGAAGCAAGCTGTGGCTTCGACTTCAGGTGTGTTTGTAATTGAGAATTGTCTGTCAATCAACTCTACTTCCTGGGTATTGGATACCGGATCAGGATTTCATATTTGCAATTCATTGCAGGCACTGAGAAACCGTAGAGTGCTGAAGGAAGGTGATATGACCCTGATGGTTGCTAACGGAGCTAGCGTGGGAGCTGTGTCCGTAGGGGATTATCACCTGGGATTGACGAGTGGACACATTTTGGTTTTATATAACTGTTTTTGTGTACCCAGCTTAACGTGTAATATCATATCTGTTTCCTTGTTATCAAATAAAGGTTATGATTTCATGTTTGGAAGTGGTGTTGTTAACATCCACCTTAATCATGGTTTGATTGGGTCCGGTACACTGGATAACGATATATATGTGTTAAACCAACTCCAAATTTTCAATGTCCAGAACACACTAAAAAGGAAGTCTCCAGATTTAAATAAAGCTTTCTTATGGCATTGTAGACTGGGTCACATCAATGAGAGAAGGTTGACTAAGTTACATAGAGAAGGATATTTGGACTCGTTCGAATATCAAACTTATGCCACTTGTCAATCTTGTCTCAAAGGAAAGATGACAAAGACTCCATTTACTGGACATGGAGTAAGAGCGAGCGAGCTCTTAGGACTCATACACAGCGATGTATGTGGTCCAATGTCTACACATGCAAGAGACGGTTTTTCCTATTTCATTACTTTCACGGATGATTACTCAAGGTACGGATTCATTTATCTGATGAAACATAAATCCGAGGCTTTTGAGAAATTCCAAGAGTATAAGAATGAAGTAGAAAACCATACCGGCAAAAGTATCAAGACACTAAGATCTGATCGAGGTGGTGAATACTTGAGTGCCGAGTTCCTAGGTTACCTAAAAGAGAAAGGAATTCTCTCTCAGCTTACTCCTCCATACACTCCACAGCATAACGGTGTATCGGAGAGACGGAATCGAACCCTATTGGATATGGTACGATCCATGATGAGTAATGCTGAGTTACCGCGATCTTTTTGGGGTTAAGTGCTAGAATCAGCGGCATATCTTTTGAACATGGTAGCTACCAAAACTGTGCCTACAACACCATATCAGATGTGGAGTGGGAACAAACCCCATCTACAGTATATAAAGATTTGGGGATGTCCAGCATTTGTTAAAATGCAGCATGTGGACAAGCTCGAGGCACGATCAGTAAAGTGTAAGTTTGTGGGATATCCAAAGAACTCCAGGGGATATCTATTCTATTACGCAGAGGAACAAAAGGTATTTGTTTCTCGTAATGCCCATTTTCTAGAACATCAGTTTTTAGAAAAGGAATCAAGTGGGAGCGAAATAGAACTGGAAGAAATTCCAGAACCACAAACTAATACTGAAAGTTTGGTAGAACCGGTAGTTCAAGAAGAGGACATTCCCTCACCCCTCTGCAGGAGTAGTAGGCTGTCTCATCCGCCTGAGAGATACTACGGGTTTCTCATAGATGGGGACAGAGAGGATTGCATCATAGATGATGATGAACCTACTGGCTTCCAGCAGGCCATCCAGAGCGGCGACTCGGTACGATGGCTAGATGCAATGCGGACTGAAATGGAGTCCATGTACACCAACAAAGTATGGACTTTGGACTTTGCTCCAGATGGGGTAAAACCCATAGGATGCAAATGGATCTTCAAGAAAAAGATTGGTGTAGATGGACAGGAGGAAACCTATAAAGCTAGATTTGTTGCAAAGGGTTTTCGTCAAAGACCTGGTTTGGACTTTGACGAAACTTTTTCTCCAGTGGCTATGCTCAAATCCATTCGGGTCCTTCTTGCTATTGCTGCCTTCCATGATTATGAAATCTGGCAGATGGACGTAAAGACGGCTTTTCTGAATGGTAATTTAGAAGAGTGCGTCTATATGGATCAGCCAGATGGTGTCAATCAGAGTGGGAGCAGCGGGAAAGTATGCAAGTTGCTTAAGTCCATTTATGGACTAAAGCAGGCATCGAGGAGTTGGAACATCTTTTTTGATGAAACAGTCAAAGAATATGACTTTATCAAAAATCCAGATGAACCGTGCATATATAGTAAAGTTGTAGCAAGAACTGTCGTATTCCTCTTCTTGTACGTGGATGACATTCTAATGATAGGAAATGACATTCCTATGCTACAATCTGTCAAAGGATTCTTGTCACAAAGGTTCTCCATGAAAGACCTGGGTGATGCCTCTTACATTCTGGGGATCCGGGTCTATCGTGAAAGATCCAAGAGGATGTTGGGACTTTCGCAGTCCAGGTATATCGACACTGTACTGAAAAGATTCAGTATGGAAGATTCTAAGCGCGGTAATCTACCGGCTTGTCACGGAATCACCCTATCCAAAGAGATGTCTCCCAAGACTGATTTGGAAAAGGAACGCATATCTATTATATCCTACGCTTCTGCGGTAGGCTCTATAATGTATGCGATGTTGTGCACCAGACCAGATGTAGCTTACGCACTGAGCGTGGTAAGCCGGTATCAGTCAGACCCAGGGGAGAAGCACTGGATAGCAGTAAAGAACATTCTCAAGTACCTAAGGAGGACTAAGGAGATGTTCTTGGTTTACGGCGAAAAAGACCTCAGGATGGAGGCCTATGCTGATTCCGGCTTCCAGAGTGCTAAGGACGATTCCAAGTCCATGTTAGGTTATGTCTTTACCCTCAATGGAGGGGCGGTGTGCTGGAAGAGCTCCAAGCAGGACACCGTTGCTGACTCGACGATTGAAGCGGAGTATATTGCTGCTTGCGATGCCGCAAAAGAAGCGGTCTGGATGAAGAAGTTCCTAACAGAACTTCAGGTGGTTCCTACCATTGTTGATCCAATACCTCTGTATTGCGACAACAACGGAGCTATAGCTTTAGCGAAGAAACCAAGGTCCTATCAGAAGTCCAGACACATCTTAAGGCGGTATCACCTGATCAGGGAGATCATTGATCGTCGGGCGATCGAGGTTCGGATGTTGCTACTGAAGAGAACATTACTGATCCATTCACAAAGCCCCTACCTCAGATTCAGTTCGAGAGACTACTCGAGATCATCGGTCTTCGATATGCCAGTACTTGGCCCTAGTGCAAGTGGGAGATTGTTAGTGTATATGCCCTAGGTGCCATTATTGTATCATACTAGTTTGTATATTTCTTAATGGAAGCTTGGGATATTCACATGTATATAACAGTCTTTCTAAATATGGTAGTATGCTACTTGGTTTTTCTATCTTAATATGTGAGTGTACGTATTGATAGAGCTCTTAGGATCTTGCTTGACTACCAGCGTTGTGATGGCAATCACACTAGTGGGGGTTGGGTAGTCTACAAGCACATCCTTATTCAGGTCCCTAGTCGTAGGATTATCGAGACAGGGCATCGATACTTCGGAGTAGACTAGTGTGTACGTTTCTCATCCCAGTTGGGGAGATGCTCTGTCCCACAGCCGTCAGTACGTCGTACTGGAGATAGTATGCAGGTGCTCGTTGGGTTATGAGTACACCAGACAGGACTCACAGGGAACTGTTGGTTGGTTTTATACCAGTCGTCAGTGAACAGTTCCCAGGTGACATGAGTACAACATAGTCCGCAGACTTGACACTGCTACTTCGCTTCGAGTGTGTCCCAATGTTCTTAGATTGCTACCCTACCACTGCTCAAAGGAGTCGTGCAAATAGGTAGCAGTTGGGTGCAGTCCCGAGCACTTGGAGGCAGTGCCGGTTAGACAGGATTCGTCTCTCCCGGTATTGGTGGTTGATATCGCGCTGTGTCAGAGAGCCATTACGCAAAGTCCCTGGCCATGGCAAGCTCGATTTGCTGGTAGGTTCCAGTAGTTTCTCAGGGTGTAATGGGCTTCGCTCCGACACGAATTATACCGCTATTAGAGGACTGACGCTTGTCGCCCCCTAGGCCCGATATGCGATAGTCTTAGACGAACAGACCGGACTGTACAGAGATTGTCACATCAGACTCAGTAGGTGTTCGGATGGGTTTCCTCATCAGCCTTCTTATCGACATCTACCTTGGGACCGTTACGTACAGCCAGTGCCGCTTGCGGTCTGTGGTTAAACCCACTGCCAGCGTAGTAGTCGAGTCTCTAGAGTCCCACACAGAGAGTTTCCCTACTCTAGGCGAAACGATATAGAGGTCGTATGGTTTTACGACAAGGGTTCAGACGCATACGTGTGTTTACGCACGTACGACATCCGGACAGTTTTTACTAGTCGGCTTTGGTTTAAACCAGTTTCTAGTATCCGGTTATTGGATTTATATAGTCTAAAGTTTTTCTGTGTTTTCACGGATAGGAGGGGCGTTCTCGTAATTGCACGAGAAGCTTCTAGAAGATGGTGACTTGGGGGTTAAGGTGGCATATGCATTAAATGAGATTTGTGAGTCATTTGAGTGATTCATCTAAGTCATTAATGCATCATAAATGCTTAATGACTCATGGAGATGAATCACCCTCTTATATTTATTAAGCATGATGATTAATCATTCATTTTATTTTGTTGGATAAATCATAATGCTTGATATATATTATGATAGCTCATTTTCTCATCTCATTCTCTTGCTCACTTTCTCTCTCCTCAAGCTCTCCCTCTTCAAACCCTAATCCTCCCCTCTCATGTGTTGAGTACAAGGATTAGATTAGACTACTTAATCCTTAACCATTCTCTATATTACCTAGGTTACTTAGATTAGCGATTTAAGAAACCTAGGTACCTCTAGTTTGAGGTGAAGCTTGTAGTAAAGCTCTCGGGTGGATCTTCTACTACTTAGAGAGGCCGGAGAGGACGTGGAGAACGACCAGATGAAGGACTCGGTACTTTAGGTATAATCACTTATCACAGTAGTTAACTCTTCTATGGTTTCTTGTTAGTTATTGTTTATGCAAAGATTCTCGGTTAGTCGATGTTTACGCCTAAAACAAGATCGTTTTTCATTTTTCCGCCTCCCCGCAAGTCGTGGGGTGTTGTACATCGACTTACACTTAAAAGGTCCCTGGTCGTGGGAGTTTTCGAGATAGGGAATCGATACTCCGGAGTAGACTAGTGTATACAGTCGATGTTAGTTATATGTATGCCCTAGAGGCCATTACTGTAGATTGGATGTATATTGTAGTGGATACTGGGACATATATAGGGAGGATTTTCTTGCTCGACATGATAGTGTGCTATCTGGTTACCCTTTACCTTAACGCGTACACTGATTGTCTCTCTGTTACATGTTGGTAAAGCCCTTAGAATGTGTACTTGACTACCTGGACTATGATACGGATCATACTAGTGGGGACATGGTAGTCCATAAGTACATCCTTCAAAGTCTCTACTCGTGGGTGTATCGAGACGGGGCATGGATATACCAGAGTAGACTAGCGCATACCTTCTCGACCCATACAGATGGGCGATGGATGATCCCATATCCATTGGTGTTTGACATCAGAGATGATATATGGGTGCTCAGTAGAGACTGGGTACACTGGACGGACTCGCCGAGAACTCCCAGATGGTATTATACCTTACGTCAGATGGCAGTTCTCTGGTGACACTGGTACAGAGTAGTCTGTTGACCCAAGATCGTCATAGAGTCTTGTGTGGTTCCCACTGTACTTTGATTTCCATCTTACCACGTCGAAGAGGGCATGCAAAACGGTGGTTTTTGGGTACTGTCCCGAGTCACATGGAGGCAATGAGCGATAGGAGGGGATTCGTCTCTCCCGGTATAGGGAGTTGATGTTGCGCTGTGTTCGATTGGCTATAACAGGAAATCCCTGGCCAGGGTTGCTGAGATTTACTGGTAAGTGTTACCAGTAGTTTCTTGAACAGTTATAGACCTCGTATCGACACGACTTATCGAGCTATTGGGGTCTGACGTTTACCACCCCTAGGCGAGATATGCGACATATCAGACGATCAGACCGGACTGTACGATAGTGTTACTGGTTGGATTCACAGGAGTATGAGCGGGCTTGCTTGTCGATCTTCTGATCGCTCAATACCCGGGTGGCCGTTACGTTTGGCAGACCGCTTGCGGCTTGTGGGTGTTTGATATGATCATCATCTGCTACCGGCGTATTGACGAGTCTTTAGAGTCCTACACAGAGGTTTCCTGGCTCAAGCGAAACGAAATAGGAGCGCCTATGAGATATGTGCGGGACCGAGAATAATGCGTGTATGTGATACCGTATTTCATTCTCGCGATGAATGTATCGAATGGTTGTATGCGATATAACCTAGTTATCGATTCAAGCGTTGATTCGATAAACCGATACATTGTATACTAGTCGGTTGTGTGCGACATGACCGGATCATTGAATCAAGTGTTGATTTAATGATTTAATGCATGTTTATATATTTGATATATTACTTTGCATCAACTAGTATCGGTTCACTTTATAATGGATTTTCTCACTCGAATGTGCGCATTACATATGCGATATGATTTTGTGCACTAGATTGTATCATGTTTGATGATACATGCATTTTGGTTAAATGTAAAGAATTAAACCATGTTTTAAGAGGATAATTAGGGTTTTGATTTCCTTATTCATTTATTAATCTTTTTCTTCTTGGAAAAAAGAAAAAGGAAATGAGAAAATGGTTGCTATTTTGTTTGTATTCTTTGAAGCTTCATGAACTTTGACCATAGCAACCATTTTGTCTTCTTATACAAACCCTAACCATTCATCTAACTTGAGTTAACTCTCTACAATTAACCATGGTCTTGTTATGATAAGGTTTGATTATTCAATTCATTTTAATTAACTTATCATAACTATTATCTTCTTCTTCCTCATTTTTCTTCAAGTGAAGAAAGCAAGGTCATCAATGGTGATTGATGATAAAGAGTGAGAAATCCAATTCTAAAGTCTACCCACTTCCTATTTCTTCATCCTCTACCTCTTGCCAAGTAGTAGAGTGTGTTTCCTTCACAAGTTTTTAGGGCTTGGTGAAGGTGGAGCTTGATTTAGCGATGCCTCGACGTAGATCATCTTCGGCATGGACATCGACGACCTAGCTCGCTTTTTCTCCGACGAAGCCGACTCTAGAGCCCGGATTCCTTTTGGACAGTGGAGACGACTTCGTTGCGGAGCTATGGAGGTGGAGCACCGGATCTACAAAGGTTGTATTTCCGATATCCCATTAGTTAAGTTGTTAACTAGATTGTTTCTCGCCTAGAAATCTAGCCGACGATCCGTTGTCGGGTCTCTCGGCACCGTTAAAATTTGAAATTGGCATGTTCGATGCCTTGTGAGACCACTATAGGGTTCCTAAGAACCTTTCACTGGTATCAGAGCCTAGCTAGAGCCTTAGGCGAAGTCTAGACGGAATTTGAAACCCGAACGAACCCGAAACCCAATATCAAAATGGCTCTCTGTCCTTTTTTCAAAAACTGGGATTTTTCCAAATTAAAAATATGCAGAAAATCAAGCAGGGTTTTCTAAGAATTACTGTAAATTTCGTGGGCCTAAGTCAACTTTTCCACCGCGGAACCGCGGCACGTGCTATGCACTACGCGGCGGTTCAGCGGCGGTTTTGTCGTTTTGTGTGTTTTGTTTTTCACAGTAATTATCAGATTTCTGTGCTGGTTTTCCTGGGATATTTTAATATTTATTATACAGATGAGTTTTCTGGAGTTGTTTTGGGGATTCGGTGTTTCAATCGGGGTATCAAATTTTGTCTATGTGGCTTTCCGGATAAATTTTAGAATATGTTAAAAAGTTCGACCGGATATAAATACCCAATTTTTCCCTTGTCGGGAAATTTCCAAGTGTTGGATCTTTCCGTAGTTTAACGACGTTCTAAGTAGTGCAAGTAACGCAATGGACCCTCTAGAAGACAACAAACCTTAACTCGATTATGTGACCGTCTTGAACTGCCCTTTGAACCTTCGGGTTTGGGGCAGTACGGCGTGCCACATGTGAGGCGTTGGCTTGACCCTTCTACGGCTGGACCGTTGGTACTGAGGCATGAACTGAATGTTGTTAGACTTATTTCATGTGTTGACCTGTTTCGGGAAAACTTGGGTGTTCGAATGTTCAATCGGAAAGTTTAACATTTTCTGTTTATCCGGAATAGGATACAATAATTGGAATTCACAAGTAGTTATGTGATAACTGAATGAATGTTATAAACATAGCAGTTTAGTCTGACTTGATCGGTTGCCACGGAATTTTGATGTGATCAAAAGTCCGTTGCAATCACGTAGTGTACGCGGATACTCACCGGGTAAACTTAATAGACAGCCTCACTCCATAGCCCCGACCAAGTGACTATAGGAGAACCCCGTCGCCGAAAGCATCCGTCCGGGTGCTCGCGGTAGCGGTGTTCCGCCTTGGTGCACTTCGTCGACGGTATCGGGGGTGCGGCCGCCTACTGAAGTTTGCGACGAGCATTCGATCAGGATGTCGGGAATCTTGTTGAATTGCCCGACTTGATATTGAAAAGTGTTTTCGATAATGAGACTTAAATGCGGGGTTTATAATTGTTAGGCATGCGATGTCTAAGTAATTCATTTGATTAGGCATGCGATGTCTATGCAGGTTGCGGATTCCAACTGTTGTAGTTTTACACTTTCTTTTCTGTGACCGTATGTGTAATATGTGATATCGCCGGTTTCGTTGCTATATGTCAACGACAATTGGGATGCGCATATTTACTTACGTTGATGACATGTGATGTTATGTGTTGCTGGATATGTTATATTGGATCGTCGTGTTTGAATAGCCGGGGGTTTTTATGTGAGATGAGTGTTTTTCATTTTCTTTCATGTAAAAACTTGTATATAATATTCTTTTATTTGGGGCACTTCCAGGTAGCAGAAGTAGTCACCTTTTGTATATTATTTACTTTTCCGCACTAGGATAGACCCAAGGCGGGGAGCACAAGTAACCGGGTTCTGGAGTCCAGTGGGAGACCAACTCGAGGAGTCGAGTCCGTGTCTCCTAACTCCAGAATTGGTAGGGTTGCTTGCCGCTCTCGTAGGGGTCTAGGGGTGTGGGTTTGGCTATTCATCACGACCGTGGAATCCGTGTTTTATACTGGCTCGTATTAAAAACACGGACGTCCTAGTATATCCAATATTTCATATGATTCTTCTGCTGCGATATCTGTGATGTGATCATGTGATGTTCTATGATAGATGCAGTATATAATATATATGATATATTATATAGACGTTACTTATGTTTTACACCCGCGCTAGCCCTGCCCCGCTCTGCCGTTAGTTACCTAACCTAACGGTGCACGAGGGGACATCGAGGCGAATGCGGATGGCATAAGTGTACGTCGTATTTATCTGTGATGATTAGGTAATTAAATGATGGGACTTCATTAATGAGATTAATGAAATAAAAGAAACCTAAGATGTTGTAGAATCGAATTTCAAAATAAAACAGGTAGCTACAGTTCTTGCTTTGCACAGCGGTATATGTGATATATCCTGCACCTTATTCGATAAGGAAAGGACCGAGATCCCTTCACCGGGAGTGACTCCTATAGCAATAACTGGCAGATGCTACACACTCGGTTTGTCTTTTGATAACTTTTAAGTATTTTTACTTTGCACAGTGATATATATGATATATCCCGCACCTCATTCGACGAGGAAAGGACCGACGAATCCTTCACCGGGAGTGACTCCTTTAGCAAAATAAGAAAAGCCTCAAAAGCACTCCATTTCAAAATTCATTCGATCCTACAACGATATCAAGTTCATTACGCAATAGGTTTTCAGAAAAACCTGTCGTAGCCCTCCGTCATTTCAGATAAATCCTGTTTAGTATTCGTGCTGCGTTTGTTGACTTTGTCAAGGCGCAGTGTGCGGTAGCTAACCAGTATTTATCTGCTTATGCATATGATGCAGATTGGGTTTGGGTAGTCGTGCGGCCTTGTTGACCTTGTCAAGGGTCGTGCGGGTGGGTTTGATTCAATCAAGAAATGACGGATTGAACTTGACTTGCGGTCTATGGTTTGTTGACCTTGTCAAGGTCATAGATCGTTCGGGGCAAAATATTATCGGGAATTTCAAGCGTTGAAATTTGCAATGAGATTGCATACCTTCTATGAGATAGTTGGATCCCGATACCCGCTGCGAGTAAGAGTTACTCCTGGGAAAGTTTTATACATTACAATTAGGCGATCAAGTAAGTGTCTAGAAAAGTGTCAACGAGTTTACGCCTTTGGGAAAACGAGGTTTACATTAATTAGGTTCGTGCGAAAGCACGGGGGACCTCCCTCAAAGTACCGACACTAGCCTGGCTGAAAGATTGGCGAACTTGTAGTGTGTAATTAATCCCGGCTAGTCTTTCCTTTTAGGGTTTGAAGGAAGATTTGATAAAAAGCAGTGGGAGCCATCCTGATTAGATAAAATAATAACCAATCTATTCTTGACAGAGCGCACGCTGAGTGTTTTCTTCTCTCTCTCTCCAGGTAGCGACCATATCACTCCTTAATCAAGATAATAATACGGATTATTGACCGAACCCGCTTGTTATACTGAGCTGGGGAACGTTGGTCCCGCTCCAACTTATAATTGTTATAAGACAGAGCAGGAAATTGGGGAATACCAGATTTCCCGTGCCGCCCAAACGAAGAGAGTGCATGCTGATGCATCATCTTCGGGTGTGTTCATTATACAGAACTGTTTCTCAGTATCCTCCGAATCCTAGGTATATGATACCGGATTAGGATCCCAGATATGTAATATGTTACATAGGGCTACAAAAGGGTAGAAAAACTGAGAACGGGTGATAAGTTTCATGAGGCAGAAAACGGGGCAAGAGTTGCAGCCAAGTCTGTCGGTCACTGTCACCCTGTATTACCAATACATTGATTCTGAACGAATGTTATTAGATACCGAACCTGATATACCAAATCATATCACTCTCTTTGTTAGAAAAGAAAGGATATAATTTTGTATTGATGGATAATGTTTTGAACATTTCCTATATCAAAAGTTGATCGGTTCAGGCACGTTGTCTAAAAGCATTAATGTTCTAAATCAAACTACAGTTCTTAGTATATGGAATACACAAAAGAGGAAGAGTTCAGAAATGAACGAATTCTTCTTGAGGTATTGTAGACTAGGTCATATCAATGCGACCCGACTAGCTGGAGTTACATTTAGATGCATATTTAAATCAGTTTGAATTTACATCTTGTGAAACTCGCCAGTCATGTCACAAAGATAAAATGACCATAGCTCTGTTTATTGGAAACAGAGAAAGAGTTAATGAACTCTTGGGATGATACATGTTGATGTATGTAGGTCCCCTGTCTACACATGCCAGGATTGGTTCTTTATACTTCATTACGTTCTCTGATGATCTCTTTTAGATTCAGACATATGTTCCTGTTGAAACACAAGTCCGAACCTTTTGAGATATTCACAGAATATAAGTTAGAAGTAGAGAACCAATATACGGGTATAAGTATTATGTCCTATGATGATCAGGGAGGAGAATACTTGTGCATGGAATTCCTAGACTATTCTAAAGGAGAATGAGATTCTCTCTCGGCATTACTCCTCCGAATACACCATAGCACGATGGTATATCGGGGCGGAGCAATCACACCCTATTTGATATGGTGTGCTCTATGATGAGTACTACTGAGTTACCTATTTCCTTTAGGGAGTTATGCACTTATGAAGCTGCATACCTATTGAATAGGGTTCGAATCAAATCTGTTGCCTACCACTTCATATGTGATATGGAAAGGGAAGAGCCCATGTCTTAAGTTAGTTAAGATTTGGGGTTGTCCGGCCTATGTCTAAAAGCAAAATCCGGACACGCTCGAGGCAACGTCTGTTATATAGAACTGGAAACGTTCCAGCTATACAAACTGGAGTTGATGATTTGGTAGAACCGAAGGATTCAGTATATTCCAACGTACCTCAGCCTCTCCGCCGATCTAGTAGGGTTCCTCACCCACCTGAGAGATACTTCAGTTTCTCTATGACAGTGGGAGCAAGGATTGCATCATGAGATGATGACCCAACTAGCTTCGAGCTGGCCATCAGGAGTGAGACTCTGTAAGAATGGCTGGATGCTTAGTGATCTGAGATGGAATCCATGTACACCAACAAAGTATGGACTTTAGTTGCTATATCTGAAGGGTTAAATCCCCATCAGGAGCAAGTATATCTTGAGAAGATTACTTGGTGTAAATGGAAAAGTTGAGATTTTCAAAGCTAGACTTGTTAAAGATTTTCGTCATTGACCAGGCGGGGATAATGAAGAAACCTTTTCCAGTACCTATGCTTAAGTCCATCCAGATCCTACTTGCCACGGCTACATACCATGACTACGATATCTGGCGGTTGGGTGCCATGACTCCTTTTCTAAATGATGTTTTAGAAGAGTGTGTCTATAAGTACACAGCCAGAGGGCCTCGTAGACAGTGGGAGCAGAGGAAACGTGAGCAAGATGTTTTATATGATAAAGCAGGCATCGCGGAGTTGGAACATCTGTTTTGATGGATTAGTCAAAGAGTTTGACATCATCAAAATGGTAGATGAACCTTGTATAAACAAAAAGGTAGTAGGGAGTATGGTAGTCCTCGTAGAGTACGTGGACGACATACTCTTGATAGGGAAGGAGTTTCCTATGCTACGCTCGATCAATCTCCGCTTATCACAAAGATTCTCCACGTAGGATCAAAGTGATACCTACTAAATCCTGGATTTTGGATCTATGAGATAGATCTAAATGGATGTTAGGTAACTCACTAGATGTAGTGAGATGTATCAATCGATCTTGGGGAGAATCACTGGAAGTGTTCCAGGGTGATAAAGACGACTGAATGTCAGTCGCAGGCATTGTCTTTACCCTCAGTAGAGGGACGGTATGTTGGAAGAGTTCCAAGCTAGATACCGTGACATACTAGACGATAAAGGCACGATACATCGCTACTTAAGATGCTACCAAAGAGGCTGTTTGGGTGTATATAAGTTCATGAGATGAACTAGGTTCCTACCATTGTGTGACAATGGAAGTGTGGCTTTGGCCAGGGAACCCCTGTCCCATAAGTGATCCAGACATATTCTAAGGCAGTATCACCTGATCGTGGAGATGGTTGATCTCCATGGTGATCAAGGTTAGGAGAGCAGACTAAGAGGACAACACGGCGGATCCACTCACGAAGGCCTATTCCCAGAGAGAGACTTTTATGGGATGGTTGAGTATGAGATACTACAACCACTGCTACAAATGGCCCTAGTGCAAGTGGGAGATTGTTAGTTATATGTATGCCCTAGAGGCCATTACTGTACATTGGATGTATATTGTAGTGGATGCTGGGACATATATAGGGAGGACTTTCTTGCTCGACATGATAGTGTGCTATCTGGTTACCCTTTACCTTAACGCGTACACTGATTGTCTCTCTGTTACATGTTGGTAAAGCCCTTAGGATGTGTACTTGACTACCTGGACTATGATGCGGATCATACTAGTGGGGACATGGTAGTCCATAAGTACATCCTTCAAAGTCCCTAGTCGTGGGTGTATCGAGACGGGGCATCGATATACCAGAGTAGACTAGCGCATACCTTCTCGACCCATACAGATAGGCGATGGATGATCCCATATCCATTGGTGTTTGACATCAGAGATGATATACGGGTGCTCTGTAGAGACTAGGTGCACTGGACGGACTCGCCGAGAACTCCCAGATAGTATTATACCTTACGTCAGATGGCAGTTCTCTGGTGACACTGGTACAAAGTAGTCTGTTGACCCGAGATCGTCATAGAGTCTTGTGTGGTTCCCACTGTGCTTTGATTTCCATCTTACCACGTCCAAGAGGGCGTGCAAAACGGTGGTTTTTGGGTACAGTCCCGAGTCACATGGAGGCAATGAGCGATAAGAGGGGATTCGTCTCTCCCGGTATAGGGAGTTGATGTTGCGCTGCGTTCGATTGGCTATAACAGGAAATCCCTGGCCAGGGTTGCTGAGATTTACTGGTAAGTGTTACCAGTAGTTTCTCGAACAGTTATAGACCTCGTATCGACACGACTTATCGAGCTATTGGGGTCTGACGTTTACCACCCCTAGGCGAGATATGCGACATATCAGACGATCAGACCGGACTGTACGGTAGTGTTACTGGTTGGATTCACAGGAGTATGAGCGGGCTTGCTTGTCGATCTTCTGATCGCTCAATACCCGGGTGGCCGTTACGTTTGGCAGACCGCTTGCGGCTTGTGGGTGTTTGATATGATCATCATCTGCTACCGGCGTATTGACGAGTCTTTAGAGTCCGACACAAAGGTTTCCTGGCTCAAGCGATACGAAATAGGAGCGCATATGAGATATGTGCGGGACCGAGAATAATGCGTGTATGTGATACCATATTTCATTCTCGCGATGAATGTATCGAATGGTTGTATGCGATATAACCTAGTTATCGATTCAAGCGTTGATTCGATAAACCGATATATTGTATACTAGTCGGTTGTGTGCGACATGACCGGATCATTGAATCAAGTGTTGATTTAATGATTTAATGCATGTTTATATATTTGATATATTACTTTGCATCAACTAGAATCGGTTCACTTTATAATGGATTTTCTCACTCGAATGTGCGCATTACATATGCGATATGATTTTGTGCACTAGATTGTATCATGTTTGATGATACATGCATTTTGGTTAAATGTAAAGAATTAAACCATGTTTTAAGTGGATAATTAGGGTTTTGATTTCCTTATTCATTTATTAATCTTTTTCTTCTTGGAAAAAAGAAAAAGGAAATGAGAAAATGGTTGCTATTTTGTTTGTATTCTTTGAAGCTTCATGAACTTTGACCATAGCAACCATTTTGTCTTCTTATACAAACCCTAACCATTCATCTAACTTGAGTTAACTCTCTACAATTAACCATGGTCTTGTTATGATAAGGTTTGATTATTCATTTCATTTTAATTAACTTATCATAACTATTATCTTCTTCTTCCTCATTTTTCTTCAAGTGAAGAAAGCAAGGTCATCAATGGTGATTGATGATAAAGAGTGAGAAATCCAATTCTAAAGTCTACCCACTTCCTATTTCTTCATCCTCTACCTCTTGCCAAGTAGTAGAGTGTGTTTCCTTCACAAGTTTTTAGGGCTTGGTGAAGGTGGAGCTTGATTTAGCGATGCCTCAACGTAGATCATCTTCGGCATGGACATCGACGACCTAGCTCGCTTTTTCTCCGACGAAGCCGACTCTAGAGCCCGGATTCCTTTTGGACAGCGGAGACGACTTCGTTGCGGAGCTATGGAGGTGGAGCACCGGATCTACAAAGGTTGTATTTCTGATATCTCATTAGTTAAGTTGTTAACTAGATTGTTTTTCGCCTAGAAATCTAGCCGACGATCCGTTGTCGGGTCTCTCGGCACCGTTAAAATTTGAAATTGGCATGTTCGATGCCTTGTGAGACCACTATAGGGTGCCTAGGAACCTTTCAGTCGAGACCCCGACGAGGAGATATGGCCGGTCTCACAAGCCATTGGTGTCAGTTGGATCACCTAAGATGTATACAGGTGCTCATTGGGTTATGAGTACACCGGACAGGACTCGTTGGGAACATGCTAGTTGGTTTTATACCTGACGTCAGATAGCAGTTCCCTGGTGACATGTGTACAAGTTAGTTCATCGACCTGAGATCGTCATTTGTCTCGTGTGAGTTCCCAGTGTGCTTTGATTACTACCCTACCACGGCTCAAAGGAGTCGTGCAAACAGGTTTTAGTTGGGTACAGTCCCGAGCCACATGGAGCCAGTGAGTGGATCGGCAGGGGTTTCTTCTCTCCCGGTATTGGGGGTGAGATCGCGCTGTGTCTAGGAGAGCCATTACACGAAGTCCTTGGCCAAGGCAGGAGATTTACTGGTAGGTATTCCAGTAGTATCTCAGGGTGTTCTGGGCTCCACTCCGACACGACTTGTACTGCTTTTGGGGGTCTGACTTTTACCAACCCCCTAGGCCCGCCATGCGATGCTCATAGACGAACGGACCGGACTGTACGGATATTATCACCGACAGGCTCAGTAGGGTGTCAGGATGAGTTCTCTCATCGACCTCCCGTTTGGTCAATACCTGGTTGCCCGTTACGTATAGCTAGTACCACTGACGTGCTAGTGGTTAAATCCACAGTCAAAGTATTGACGAGTCTTTAGAGTCCCCCACAGACAGTTTCTCAAGTTTCGGGCGAAACGTTGTAGAGGCCGTATGATATATGGAAGGGTCTGATCATATACGTGCAGTAGTGCACGGATCATGATCGGGATTATCATACTAGTGGGCTTTTGTTTAAGCCGGATCCTAGTATTAGATTTGTTGGATTACTTTAGTCTCATCGCATTCGCATTCAGTCGGAATGCGGATGCAGGTATGTATATACAGGTGAGGGGTATCCTTGTGATCCGTCACGAGTTTACTTTAGATGTTGCCATATCTTTTTGTTGTAAACATTTGGGTTAATGTTTGCAAGTGGAAAATGTGAGTGGAAGTCATCATGAAGAGGCACAATCAATTAGGTGACTCATGGTCTCTTTTTTAGCACTAATGTCACTAAATCGATTGATTTGTGTGTTGAATTGATGGTTGGAGAGAGAAAAGGCAGCCATATCCTTTTGGGTTAGCTCTTGTATTTTCTCATTCTTGCTCTCATTATCAATTCAACAAAAGTAAAGAAAAGAAAAGTAGAGCCTCTTCTTCTTCTTCTTCCTCTAGCTTACATCATCCACCAATGACATCAACTCTAACCTCCATCCATACAATGGATGCAAGAGACAAAGTGATCACAAACATTTCTACAACACCTTGGACATGTCGGCTAGCACAATTCGTGCCCGAGTTGCTTCGGATGAAGCGGTAGCCCGTAAAAAGACTCGATGATGTGGTGCCCTTTCTGACGAGGAGATCGAGACCGGAGATGCCGCGAGGAGCTTGGGATGGTGGCCAAAGACCGAAGGACGCGGATCGATCGGTATAGCTTTCCAACCCTTTCTCTAGTTGCTAGTTGTAGGTTAATGGTTCGATCCGGGTTTTTAAGCATACGATAGCGCCGGTTTCTAGTTTGAAAAAGTTTCGTTTCCGCATTTTGGCCACGGAAAGACGGCCGGGGCGCTACCGTAGACTTACAGATCCTTTATTATATCATATCATAAACAGTATCTCAACGCAATCACATATCATAACCTCACGGCATCATGCCCGATCATATCGACTCATATCCATATAACATATACTATCCCAATCTCACGTGTATATGTGTATATGCATATATATACAAACACACCTGCACACACACACACACACACACATATATACACACCTAAATATACACACAATTACCAAGTGCATGAGTGTGTGAGTATGTGTGGGACAACACATAACTTGCGATTCGCTAGAAGGTAATAACCTTATGGATAGGTCTTCCTAGTTAAACCTAATCTAACCTATGGTTTCCTAGATACCCAATTTTCTAAGTATCCAAATATCGCATCCAAACATATAATAATAGTAATACCCAATTCTACGGTTGCGGGGGTGCTACACGTGTCACGACCCGAAATGGCACGTGACTGGCACTTGAATCATATGAAGCCTATAGGACCCCATCTAATTCAAGTAAGCCAAAAATCCCAGAAATCTAAACCATTTTAAAAAGAAGTGAAGAAAACATATTTTGAAGCAAGTGGATTTAATAACACAAGCCGAAGGATGCATTTTTAAAATCTCAAGTCTTTTCTGAAAATTTCGGCAGAGTTTCTTTGTAAATACTAGCCCAAAAAGGGGTACAACATGCATATTATGAATAAAGGCATCCCCAAGCGGGAGCTAGCTCTTCATCAATTGACGGTCACAACCACGCAAGTAATATAATATACAACGCCAAGGACGAGGATCAAAACTCAAAGGAAACTCAAATCATCAAGAAAACCATAATAATACAACGCGCGACTCTAAGGTCGAAATAATAACAACGGGTTTTCTAAATCTGAAATAAATATACAAGTCTGGTTGATGGAGTTTACTAGATACAGCTGAAAATAAATGTACAATGGTGGTCACGATACAAGTGAGTCCACCTACCAAAGCAATCACCCGGAAAGGACCAGTGTGCCAGAAAGCCGCAATGAAACATGCACCGCAAAAACCTGCAAGAAACTGTAGCATAACGGGGGTGAGTTGCCAACTCGTGAGTAGAAAACATCACAGAGCATAAATCGTATGTATGACTCAATCCAAGGTCAATACGATCAGTAATATATATCCTCAATATGATAAGTCTGAAGCATGATAAGGTGGAAAGGGTAGACCTCAATACAAAAGTACAATACCAAGTGCTCGTGTCAAGGCCTAAGGTAGTAACATTTCATAAATATGAGGTATGATCAATGTAATCAACATGAAATCAGTGTCAACAATATACTCAAGTCTATCAGTATGTGGATATCATCCAACTATGTAATCAACCAATGACACAACAACATCATACACGTAAATATCATAAAAGCATATGCATGAAAGTATGAGGATATAAATCAACGTGTGTCCTTCACGACACATCAAAATCATAGAACCTGAGTGTCCAGTATTGACACTCGAAACATCATGAAACCCGTGCACAGCATCGGCACGTAAATCCTCATATCTCTCGGGCTCCGTCAGTCCGGATCGGCCCATAACATATCTCGACTCCGGTCGGTATCCTCGGGATAGCCGCCAGTGTAAGTGCACGGCGGCGCCCCGGCCGTCAATCCGACGCCGGAATGCGGAAACGGTGAATAACTTAAATTTTGCGGACTTTGCAAACCGGCACCACCGCGCACTAAACCCCGGATCGTGCCATTAAACTTATTCTAGCAACTAAAGAGAATGGGTTAGAGATATACCGACGATCCAAGTCCTCCGGTCTTCATCTCCACTCCGATCTCCTCGCGGGATCTCCGTCCGTCTCCTCCTCGTCGGAAAGGGCACCACGAAGCCGGGTACTTTTACGGGCTCCCACCTCGATACCGAGGCAACTCGTGCATGAAGCCGGCTACTCGACATGCTCAAGATATGCTGTAGGAAGTGTAGTGTAGAGTGGATGTCTCACTTTGGGGTTTGTTGCCATTTGTAGATGATGGAGGAAACAAGATAAGAAGAATGGTGCTTGCATTTTTCTTAGCATGAAAAGAGATCAAGAAAGAAGAAAACTCTCAAAGATGAAGCTCTCATCTTCTTCTCACTCAACCATGAAAAAAAAACTTATGCATCAAGTGAGAATAATGGTGGAGGAAAATCTATATGAAGCAAGAAGGGAGGTGAGTGTAGGAGATGTAGAAAGGGTGACCACATCAAGAGACAAAGAAACATACACCATGCTTCATACTATTGAACCCATACCCTCACTTTATCACACTCAAATCTCATAAAGCAAAAGCATGGTTGAAAAGAAATGAAAGCTATCATAATCAATCTTTTACAAGAAACCCCCTCCACAAATGTTATTTGCACAATTGCAAATAACCCCCTCCATCGGAAAAGTCCGGCAGGGAAAGAACAAAGGAAAACCAGCCGGAACGGAATGCAAACTGGCAACTCCAGAAAACTGGTTCCGTAACAAATTACAGGAAAACCCCATACTGTGCATACACACTCGCATTTGTATTCCGACCGGATACAAATGCAAAGAGACAAAATCTACACTGTACTAAACTAGGACCGGCTTAAACCAAAGCCGGCTAGTAATATCCGTTCGATCCTGATCCGTGCAATACCGCACGTATCTGATCGAACCCTGCCATATACCTACACGGCTACTAGTACAAACCGTCCGATCCTGATCCGTGCAATACCGCACGTATCTGATCGGACCCTGCCATATCTCCATACGGCCTCTACAGCGTTTCGCCCGAAAGCTTGAGTAACTGAAAGTGTGGTGGACTCTAAAGACTCGTCAATACTATGGCTGTGGATTTAACCACTAGCACGTCAGAGGTATAAGCCAATACGTGACGGGCCACCAGCTATTGACTAAAAGGGACGTCGATGAGGAAGCTCACCCCGACACCCAACTGAGCCTGTCAGTGACAATATCCATGCAGTCCGGTCCGTTCGTCTATGAGTATCGCATGGCGGGCCTAGGGGGTTGGTAAAAGTCAGACCCCCAAAAGCGGTACAAGTCGTGTCGGAGTGTAGCCCAGAACACCCTGAGATACTACTGGAATACCTACCAGTAAATCTCCTGCCTTGGCCAAGGTCTTCGTGTAATGGCTCTCCTAGACACAGCGCGACCTCACCCCCAATACCGGGAGAGACGAAACCCCCGAAGATCCGCTCACTGCCTCCATGTGGCTCGGGACTGTACCCAACTAAAACCTGTTTGCACGACTCCTTTGAGCCGTGGTAGGGTAGTAATCAAAGTACAGTGGGAACTCACACGAGACAAATGACGATCCTCAGGTCGATGAACTAACCTGCACACAAGTCACCAGGGAACTGCCATCTGACGTCTGGTATATGACCAACTAACATGTTCCCGGCGAGTCCTGTCCGGTGTACTCATAACCCAATGAGCACCTGTATACATCTTAGGTGATCCAACTGACACCAATGGCTTGTGAGACCGGCCACCGTCCCTCGTCGGGGTCTCGACTGTATACACTAGTCTACTCTGGAGAATCGATGCCCTGTCTCGAAACTCCAACGACTAGGGACCTTTTAAGGATGTGCTTATAGACTACCAGCTCCCACGTATATGATCGCCCTCATACTGCTGGTGGTCTAGCAAGAATCCTAGGGGCTCTATCAACGTGTAATAGCGACGTGTCATGTCACTTAAAACAGTACACGATGATAAAGGTAAACCAGATAGCATACTATCATCTCGAGTAAGACTGTCCTACCGGGATAGGTCCTCCCTCAATCATTGCAATCACGTGCCTGTGATCCAATAATTGACTCTGAGGGCACTATCTCCAACAATCTCCCACTTGCACTCAAGGCTAATTATTGCGATGTCGCATACTCACAGCCCGTGTGATACCGAACATCCAACTCCTCTACTAGTCAGTCTCACAAATCCCGTTTGTGAAACTATTGCGGTCGAGGAATAGCCTCAGTGAGTGGATCCGCCTTGAAGTTTCTTTCTATGTCTCTCTATATCTCAAGTTCGCTGAGAAAGCCATCTCCCGAAATGAGTAATACCTGCCTTAGAATGTCTGGATGTCTGATGGGACATAGCTCAAAAATGAACTCCAAATCCAAACTTCTTAGACTGTATCTTCAACTGAACTTAATCAGTATCCTGCGCCATGCCACCCTCAGTATTCCCTTGGACCATCTGTCCAAAATACTGCCCCTCATCAGAGGGATAACTATAACTCTGACAACCTCCTTGTCGTCCATGTCACCTTGGAAGCCTGGAATGATAACTGTCTCTCGAATGAGGCTGTCGTTATCATATCCCTAGAACATCCACTTATGTTCTAAAACTGCCTCCGACTGTTTCTCCAGGATTGGATCAATATTAACTTATTGCATGTAGTGCAAGAACAACATCTGGTGTGGTACTTGACATCTCATGATTGACTCAATTGCCTAAGCAAATGATCTGCCATTCATGAGTATCCCTCTCCCCTTCAGTCTATAAGACACCTTTAGAGAGGGTGACTCCATTACCTGCAGGTGTACTACCGTGCCAGGAGTCGTCCATTCTAAATACTCATAGAATGCTGTCAAGGTACCCAGATTAGGAAACCACCCAAATCTAGATCTAAAACCATAGATCTAGTAACCAGAATGTCTGATATAATGTCCAAGTCCTTTGTGGAGAAACCACTGTGTGACGACCAAAGTATAACCGATCATAGTATAGGACTATCACTTCCTACTACCTTCTCAACAGATCCATCCCCTATTCTGATGACGTCAAACCTGTGACTGTCACATCAGAAATGGATGATCTATCTCCTCTATATCTGCTTTAGTCTATAAATAGACATAAGCCTGATGTCCACCAATGCTTCCGCTGCTCCCACTGACTACGACAACCCTCTGGCAGAGTCATACAGACGTGCACTTCTAAAGCTAGTTTAGAACGACGCTATACTCATCCTCCTGCCGGGTCTCGCAGCCTGGAACAACAACAATGGCAAGTGTGGGTATACAAGAACTTCCCTGTCACCGTCCTTGAGGCTACCGGGGTACCATTCGGGTGCCTGAAGTTACCCACCTTATCTGCGGAGTGGCCAATGGAATGCCAAATCAGATTGAATCTTTAGGTTCCTTATCAAATCTTCAGTAATCGTTTGCGGTTCTGGAATCACTTCCAGTTCTACCATACTCCCACTGCTGTTTTTGAAAAAATCCATTTTTAATAAAACTGTGGCGAGTCTTGAACAATATTTCTATTGATCTCCCAGATGGTAGAAAGTCAACCCTCGTCATAGCCTGGGTCAACCCACAAACAGCCATTACAGAAATGTGCCTATGAGTTATCCAGAGTCTGGTTTTAAGCATAAACCGGACAACTCCCCGTACCTTAACAATGTTAAGATATGAACTGTACTATATCCAATATAGAACCAGAGGCACTGATTTAATTGAACCAGATTCAAATCATGCAGCTATCTCCAGTGCATGTCAACTAAATGGAGAGAGGCCGATCAGCGTTACTCAACTTAGGAATACTTCCAATTTTGAGTAACCCGAAAAAGAAGCAAGTTCTCTTAATCATTACTATCAACTGAATACCATACACAAGTATCTACATCTTCGATCACTTTGAAGAATCCCGATACTTGCAACACCTGGTTCTCTACTTTATTCTTATACCTATAACTTCTCAAAACTTCGACCCTGTGTTTGTACGAAACACCTGTCTAAGAACTAGAGAAGTCATAAGTAAGCAGAATACAGTACGAGGACCAACCCCTCTGTCCTGATGGACCCTGGACAACATACAATACTCTGTATAAGTCCCTTGAGTCAGATAACTCATTCACTGTGTGTCGTAGGTTGAAAACTGTACTTTTGGTTAAGAAGAATTACACCGCTGTTCAATGCTCCTTACCTAACCATCCACTGATATAGGTAAATGTCATCGACATAATATCAAAAGGTATATCTCACTCTATGAAAATAGACGTACAGATATATCAATTTGAAATTAGTGCACATCAACGGATATTCAAAACCAAATATTTGCCGACCGGCAAACAGCCCAGGTGATTTCCTCAAATATCACTGATTCCAACGAATCCCGATATAATGAGGACGATCACCCAATTCCCAATAACTTACTCCCACTCATCATCTGTAAAACCATACAGATGTGAGAATCAAACCTGGTAAATACATACCCTGGAGTAAGTATCTAATCGGGAAATCAGTTTTCTTTTAACATTACACAGTGAGACTGAAACATTGAAATGTTTCGATGGGGTATCCCGGTATTCCTAGTAATGCCTCTTCCAGATTCACGACTGTAACCGTATAGTTCTTTGCCACCTCTCCAAATCCCTTCATATGTCTTTAGTCTTTACCTTCTGTACACCCCTTTAAGCCAATTGGTTTTCTTCCTTCCCTACCGTTCGGCACCAGCCTATGGTTTGGAAGAAGACTATCCAAAAAGCATAAAGGGTGTACTGTCCTAATCCTAGGAGCACTCGCAACGCGAGAGAAGGTGAAGATAAAAGACACCTGAATGTACTTTATTCTTATTTCTCCTGAACCAGGATCCATCCCCGAACTGGAACAAGTTCCTTTCGAGTTCGTATATAACCATACGATGGATTATCCAATAAAATGGGATCTTCGTAGTGATACGGAGTGTCCTGGAGAAATACAAAGGTGATTTAGGGTTGGCGAAGAAATACTTGGTTTGGTCGTGAATAGCAGTCGCAATTTACTTTGCCCTCTTACTAATCTCTTGCTTTGTCTTAATCTTAATACCTTCTGTACACCGTTTAGGCTAACTGGTTTTCTTCATTCCCTACCGGTCGGCACCAGCCTATGGTTTGGAAGAAGACTATCCAATTTGCGTAATAGGTGTACTACTCCTAAACCAAGGAGTACTCGTAACTTGAGAGGAGGCAAAAAGGAAAAGACAACTGAATAATCCCATTCGTTTTCTCCAGAACCAGAAACCATCCTCGAATTCCTTCGAGTTCGTATCTAACCATACGATGGTTTTGTCCAATGGAAGTGGACGTTCGTAGTAATACGGGGTGTCCCGGAGAAAAGGGTAAAAGTAGGAGTGGCAATGAGGTCTGCAACTCTGACAATCCAAAAACCAGTGTTAAGAAGGTTCGGTCAACTTGGTCACTGAGTCATAGTCTTAGGGTCGGGTCAAGGGTCGCTGCCAAGAGAGAGAAAAGAAACACTCAGCGTGCACTCTAACCTAGATCAGAATGGTTGTCACTTTTTCTAATCAGGAAACCTCCCACTGTACCTCAAATTCTCCTCCAAACCTGAAAGAAGAATTAGTCGGGGTCACCCGAGGAGTAAACCAACTCATCAGTGGGAATCGGGATCCAACCATCATCGCATGACAACGTGACGGAATCCGCTCACGGTATCACACTCCAGAAGGTATGCGCATATCTGGCAAGTTTCAGTTCTTTTGAAACTCCCGATGTGATTTCTGCCCCATGCTCTTATGACCTTGACTTTGGCCAACAAATCATAAGAAACATGTCAAGTTCTACCCGTCATTCTCCAGGTTGATTCGAATCCACCCGCACAAGCCCTTGACTTTGGCCAACAAGGCTATACGACTGTTCCAAACCAACGCATCTATCTATGCTGCATATGAATAACCAACAGCTACCAAACACTGTGCCTTGACTTTGGCCAACAAACACAGCTTGAATACTATTGACTACCCATATGAAACGACGGAGGGCTACGAATGGTTTCTGGCGAAAACCTTTAACGTAATGAACTTGATATCGTTGAAGGAACGGATAGCTTTTTAGAAAATATAGTGACGAAAAAACCTTTACTAAAGAGGTCACTCCCGGTGAAGGGATCTCGGCTCTTTCCCCGTAGAATGGGGTGCAGGATATTCCAACTGAATACCACGGTGCAAAGCAAAAGTAATCGGCTATAGTGAAGTTAATGCCCTGACGCAAACTTCTGTCCAAGGGGTCACTCCCGGTGAAGGGATCTCGGCCCTTGCCTCGTCGACTGAGGAGCAGGATATTCCAAACTGAATACCACGATGCAAAACAAAAGTGAACGTCCTTGCAATAACAGCTTTTTGAAAAGTGTTCCAACAACATCATATTAGGTTTGTTTTTAAACTTGCATTGATCCGAATCAACGCAGTCCCATCAATTGATCACACCACAAAGAACGAAAATATACTGACGTACGTATATGCCATCCGCATTCGCCACTGGGTCCCGTCATCACCCGTTAGGTTAGCTAACTAACGGCAGAGCGGGGACTGGACTAGCGCGGATGAAAAGCATATACAACATCTACTAATATATATACCAATATATTATATTTCGCTCAAGGCGTGAAAAGAAATGCAACATCACAGAAATGTACAGCATCATAGAACAATACAGATATCTGGGATCCCCGGGTTTCACAGAGCCACTACTGAAACCCGACGTTCCCCTGGTCGTGTGGATAGCCTGTGCAATGAAATCCTAGACCCCTACGGGCGCGGCAAGTCACCCGCCAAAACCTGAAGCGAGGCAGCCCCCTTCAGCTCCGTGAATGGACCACCCAGCACTCCACGGAATCCGGCAACTTGGGCACCCCTCCTGGGTCAACCTGTACCCCCTACGAGTGCGGCGAATGGCCCGCCAATCCTAGAGTGAAGCCCCCTCCGTCCCAATGCCATGAGATGCGGGCTTGTTGCCCTCTAGAACCCGGCTATCCGTGCACTCCTCCGCGGGGTAATCCTAGTACAGAAAGTAAAATATACATACACCGGGTACATCGACCGCAACCAGGTCGTGCCCCAAAAGAATAATACAAACAGGCAGTGACGGCAGTCCACATGTCGGACGCTCGCCCCGCAATATCAAATGTACATAATTCAACAACACTGTACTAGCATTGCATCCAGGCTATCCCCCACGACCGATCCGCAACATCACAGCATAAACATAGAACATCAACGTGAAAGTCACGTTCGCAAATCCGTCTAACCGGGCTATAGCAGTTAGACCGGATTTACCGATCGAGTGACATTCACGGTCGCAGATATAATGTAAATACTGTGAAAAATGTGTTTAGAATTTTCCGATTGATCAAACAATTAACAAGTGGGCCCCAAATCAAAACTGTAGCACTCACAGAAACACTGGGCCCAATTTTAATATCCCAGAAACCACATTTCTCACTCAGGAACATACTGCAAAATTTTGGGGGGGTGAACAGTAAACATTGCGGCGGAAGAGCGGCCAAAGCAGGGGTTTGGCCGCCCTTCCGCGGCGGAACAGTGAGATCATGTTACCAAATTTTTACAGTATGCTTCTATTTCCCTGCACATCACTCTGAGACAACCTGAAAAATTTTTGGACTCAAAAAAAAATTCGACAGAAACTGATGTGGTTGAAATACGTGTTTTCGGGATTTTGTTCGATCGGAAACGTAAAACACATTACACCAAGCTAGACTATGTTAATGGCGAGGCTCTGATACCACTGTAAGTGCACGGCGGCGCCCCGGCCGTCAATCCGACGCCGGAATGCGGAAACGGTGAATAACTTAAATTTTGCGGACTTTGCAAACCGGCACCACCGCGCACTAAACCCCGGATCGTGCCATTAAACTTATTCTAGCAACTAAAGAGAATGGGTTAGAGATATACCGACGATCCAAGTCCTCCGGTCTTCATCTCCACTCCGATCTCCTCGCGGGATCTCCGTCCGTCTCCTCCTCGTCGGAAAGGGCACCACGAAGCCGGGTACTTTTACGGGCTCCCACCTCGATACCGAGGCAACTCGTGCATGAAGCCGGCTACTCGACATGCTCAAGATATGCTGTAGGAAGTGTAGTGTAGAGTGGATGTCTCACTTTGGGGTTTGTTGCCATTTGTAGATGATGGAGGAAACAAGATAAGAAGAATGGTGCTTGCATTTTTCTTAGCATGAAAAGAGATCAAGAAAGAAGAAAACTCTCAAAGATGAAGCTCTCATCTTCTTCTCACTCAACCATGAAAAAAAAACTTATGCATCAAGTGAGAATAATGGTGGAGGAAAATCTATATGAAGCAAGAAGGGAGGTGAGTGTAGGAGATGTAGAAAGGGTGACCACATCAAGAGACAAAGAAACATACACCATGCTTCATACTATTGAACCCATACCCTCACTTTATCACACTCAAATCTCATAAAGCAAAAGCATGGTTGAAAAGAAATGAAAGCTATCATAATCAATCTTTTACAAGAAACCCCCTCCACAAATGTTATTTGCACAATTGCAAATAACCCCCTCCATCGGAAAAGTCCGGCCGGGAAAGAACAAAGGAAAACCAGCCGGAACGGAATGCAAACTGGTAACTCCAGAAAACTGGTTCCGTAACAAATTACAGGAAAACCCCATACTGTGCATACACACTCGCATTTGTATTCCGACCGGATACAAATGCAAAGAGACAAAATCTACACTGTACTAAACTAGGACCGGCTTAAACCAAAGCCGGCTAGTAATATCCGTTCGATCCTGATCCGTGCAATACCGCACGTATCTGATCGAACCCTGCCATATACCTATACGGCTACTAGTACAAACCGTCCGATCCTGATCCGTGCAATACCGCACGTATCTGATCGGACCCTGCCATATCTCCATACGGCCTCTACAGCGTTTCGCCCGAAAGCTTGAGTAACTGAAAGTGTGGTGGACTCTAAAGACTCGTCAATACTATGGCTGTGGATTTAACCACTAGCACGTCAGAGGTATAAGCCAATACGTGACGGGCCACCAGCTATTGACTAAAAGGGACGTCGATGAGGAAGCTCACCCCGACACCCAACTGAGCCTGTCAGTGACAATATCCGTGCAGTCCGGTCCGTTCGTCTATGAGTATCGCATGGCGGGCCTAGGGGGTTGGTAAAAGTCAGACCCCCAAAAGCGGTACAAGTCGTGTCGGAGTGTAGCCCAGAACACCCTGAGATACTACTGGAATACCTACCAGTAAATCTCCTGCCTTGGCCAAGGTCTTCGTGTAATGGCTCTCCTAGACACAGCGCGACCTCACCCCCAATACCGGGAGAGACGAAACCCCCGAAGATCCGCTCACTACCTCCATGTGGCTCGGGACTGTACCCAACTAAAACCTGTTTGCACGACTCCTTTGAGCCGTGGTAGGGTAGTAATCAAAGTACAGTGGGAACTCACACGAGACAAATGACGATCCTCAGGTCGATGAACTAACCTGCACACAAGTCACCAGGGAACTGCCATCTGACGTCTGGTATATGACCAACTAGCATGTTCCCGGCGAGTCCTGTCCGGTGTACTCATAACCCAATGAGCACCTGTATACATCTTAGGTGATCCAACTGACACCAATGGCTTGTGAGACCGGCCACCGTCCCTCGTCGGGGTCTCGACTGTATACACTAGTCTACTCTGGAGAATCGATGCCCTGTCTCGAAACTCCAACGACTAGGGACCTTTTAAGGATGTGCTTATAGACTACCAGCTCCCACGTATATGATCGCCCTCATACTGCTGGTGGTCAAGCAAGAATCCTAGGGGCTCTATCAACGTGTAATAGCGACGTGTCATGTCACTTAAAACAGTACACGATGATAAAGGTAAACCAGATAGCATACTACATCTCGAGTAAGACTGTCCTACCGGGATAGGTCCTCCCTCAATCATTGCAATCACGTGCCTGTGATCCAATAATTGACTCTGAGGGCACTATCTCCAACAGCCAGGTCCAACCAATCACTGGTAGGTAGTGGTCATTCTGTCAGGCTCACCGTCTACTGCACAACAAATTCGTTCTCGCCCCGGGATACCATACCGGGTCCACCATGTACCCGCAATCGGCCTCATCCAACTCCTCGAATCGGGTATCGCATGCCAGTCTTAGAACCGAGAAAACTCATGTTGGACGCACAGAAATATCATATCAAGAGAAACCGGGTTTTTAAAACAATACATACTTTCTTTTAAAATGTTCACGGTTCTCAAATCCAGAAATCTTATGAAAACAGCATATCTCAATGCGTATAATCGTAAAGCATGATGTATGCGACATGTAATAGAAAGGTAAGCATATCCGTATATCATGAAACATGGAACAGTAATATGCACATATCAAGGGAAACCGCTCTTTCAAATGAATCCAGTTTTAAAATATATCTTGCGGTTCCCAACTTTTCCAAAGTCAAATGGAGCATCGTAAAAAGGTGCATATGTAACTATAACAAGTATATTGTGCAAGGAGTCATATCATGATGCAGCAATCCTACTGTGTAGTGACATGGCAATTATTGATGATGATGTGTGTGAGCCAGCAAGCAGGTGTACGTGGAGCATACGTATCATCGGTAATGGTGCTGGTGTCCTGACAACATGGGTTTAATATAACATAAATCACAAGTATATAATCATGCAATGCACTAATAACAACATGAATATATGGAAATGGAAAAGTAAATGCAACAATAAGGAATATACATTAGTTATACGAGTCATGTAGTTTGTCATTTGAAATCACACGAATTGTGGTGTTTGGAAAAATAGGGGCTACGGTGTTTTTAAGAAAAGGTACGTCCTTTGAAATATCCGTAGAATCCCTTGGCCGGTCTTTAAAATACTCACGATTCGTTAGTTTTGAAATAGGTATGACTCGAGTCTATTCTAACATCTATAAGTAACTACAGGATTAAACTAACAGGCTAATCGAAAGGGTACGGAAACCACCTAAATCTGAGTCGATAAATATAAATATAATAGTCGGTGATCCCTCCTCAATAGTATCACATACGATACACTATATAACATGACATCCTCGAGTCAAGAGTGCGGATCTATCATCAATATAAAGCTCGTACGGTAAATCCATCGTACGGCATCCCAATCTGGGTACGGGTCGAATCTCACATTTATCTCATCATTTATCTGGTATCCTTATCATCATATCCTGTATTAGGGGTACTGATCTAAGTCTAGTACAAACTGATACCATCTACAAATATATGCGTGTATGAAACACACGCCTAAAGGCCCGCTATAATCTCATGTCGTATCTCATAATACGAACCATAACATATCACCGATCTCATGGCACCATGCCTAATCTCATCGACTCATCTCCAAATACCATATACTATCCTCATCATCCATGTATAGGTATACGTATATATATACATAGTCCCATACCTATGTGTGTGCATATATATATACATATCCCCATATACGCCGTCACGACCCGAAAATGGCACGTGATGGCCCTTAAACTACGCAACGTCTACAGGCGTAACGCAATTTACGTAAGCCAAAAACCCAACAATCTAAACCATCAAAAGTAGTAAGAAATAAGAACAATTTTAAAACCTTTAAAATCTGAATCCAAATTCTTTAAAAGTCCAACTTTATTTCCATTAAAATTTTGGCAACACCTCCTTTGTAAAAACCAGCCCCAAAAATGGGTACAACATAAATATAAGTAAAGCATCCCCAAACGGGAGCAAAAGCATGCCTAATGGCAGAAAACAACCACCACAACAGATATACGACGCCGTAGCGAAGAAATAAAAGACGATAGACGTAAAACTGCATAAAAAACATCCAAGTCTCAAAATAACATACAACACTGTCCTCACATCAAGTCTCTAAGTCAATATGAAGGTATTAGATGGAGAGTACAAGGATACAACGAATATACAATACAACACGAATAACCACAAAACCCACCTAAAGCAAAAACTGCACACTGTGAGCCGATGCGGTATCCGCAGCAAAAGTTGATAGATAGATGAATAGCCTGCCTAGACTACTCTGGGAACAACTTGCAAAATAAACTGTGGCACAACGGGGGTGCGTTGCCAACTTGTGAATACTAAATAACATATGCAGGAAATCGCAAGTATGCACGTACAGCGCGAATCTAACATATGCAATTAATAGCAATAAATGGTCATATGAATGCAATAGTCATGAAAGGTATATTAACGGTACAACTAATACATGAAGCAATAATAATATGACAATCTGTATGCAACAATCATGTAAGGTACTATATCGGTACTACTAATACATGAAGAAAAGATATGAATAAAGGTATGTAAATGCAACAGTCATGGAAGGTATTCTAGCAGGTACACTAATGCATGCAACAGTGCATAAACAGTAAATGTGGAGTATGGGGTGAAACATGTCATTCCACGGAATCCTGACATCGTGGTAGGATCAAAATCCATCAGGACAATCCAAATCCCAATTCCTCAAATCAGCCCCCAAATCGGCTCTCATATCGTATATAAGTCTCACAAATCCTGAATGTACAACATCAAGTAAATCTCATATATCCTGAATGTACAAAATCAAGTAAGTCTCATATATCCTTTATGTACAATATCAAGTAATCTCAAATGTCCTAAATCCAATATCAAGTGAATCTCTTATATCCTAGGTATATTTGAATGAATAAATATAATGATGTATATAAATTGATATGTATACATATATATTAGCGTCCCACACCGTTAATATATATATATATATATATATATATATGCATATTTAAGAACGTCCCACTCCACTGTTATATATACTTAGGAGTAAAATATCATGAAAACAATGTGTCAAGCATCGACACAGAAATGCTGATCTATTAGGTGCTGTCACCACGACTGGCACCCTGATAGGTACATATCACAAGCTATCCGAAAAGCCCGAGTTCCTAGCTATGACCCTCATCTTTCCACGTATCCATACGTACATGACTACAGTCGGTATCCCCACGATTATCGCCGAGTCATTGGTAATGTCACCGGATGGAATGGTTCCCCTGCCAGGCTCATGGGCATGTTACATCGACTCTTGCCCGGGGGTACCTCCGGGCCCCACCATGTCCCCTTATACGGCCCACGACTCCTCCGCGCATGGGGTATATATATCAGAACCGATAAATTTCATGGTGGATGCTGAAATATCATATCAAGGGAAACCGGGTTTTTCAAATAATGCATAATTTCATGAAACTACCACGGCCCCCAAATCCAGAAAACACCATGAAGAATCCATAACTCAATGCGAAAATCCATGAATAAAATATACGCAACATAAAACTATAATGTAAGCATATAAAGGAAAAGCTGCTAATTAACTGCAACAAGTTAATAAAATATATCATGCGGTTCCTAATTTGTCCAGTTCTAAATAACATCAATTAAAGGTAAACATGTAGCTATGTCATGACATATGTGTAAGCATGTAGGTATACAGGTACGCTATATATCATATGCATAAAGAAATATGAATAAATGTCTCAATGTACCTAACCAAACAATAGTATATAGGTATGTGTGTTGTGCGTAACATGGCAATTATTGACAGTGTGTGTGGCATACAATCAGTGCTCGTGCAACATGAGCCGTCAATAATATGTGCGGTGTCCTAAGGGTACTAATCGAAGCACAACAATATCTAAGCAATAAAGTGTATGCGCAACTCTAAATATGAAATAGAATATACGATAAGTCAAGTCATCTCTAGCCCAGACGCATAACGCCATGCGGGCGATTCTCATGTAGATGTTAAATCTACTCACCACGCTCTTGGCTAAGTGAAGCTAACCACCTGTTTTCCCTTCGTCGCAGCGTCCGATGTCCCCGCCTGCGAACCTAAAACAATAACACGATAAAACAAGTGTATATTAAGAATAGACTTAAAACACGTACAAACTACATTTAACCGACGCAACAACACAAAACTTACTCTCAAGTGTCCGTATTGTGGCTAACGTGCGTAGCGACACGACGAAAACAACTCAAGAGAAAAACCACTCAAAGTGCATGATCCGTGTCATATAACGTATCGCGCTTAGACGTAACATAAGAAACTACCTTGGTTATCCCAAATTTCGTATACAGAGAAAACTCAACAAAAAAACAGAACCAAACGCACCCAAACCATAGAATAGAGCTACCCTCAAAAACCCACACCCCAACTCCAAGCCAAAACCGACGTCACCGGGATTCTCCTTCAAGTCACCGGTCGAGATCCGAGCAGGTGGGTTCGTGTTCCAGGTGGTGTCCTATGGTCTCAGGTACTACACAACTACATTGTTTGGTTTTCTAGTAAAATCTCCAGGTCACAGCAGATCACAGATGTCACATTTAGGCACTAAAAATACGATATTCGCACGAAACGACACCAAACGCTATCTAAACTGAACTAACAATCTAAGCTACACTATAAACACATAAAACAACAGAAAGAGATCAATACCTACTCAAAATAACTCAAAGATCCAAGCTTCACAAACTCCAAGGCATCCAAGAGGAAAAAGGTGTTCAAAGATGTAATTTTTGTAAGATTTGTGAATAAGTGAGATGGATTTTGTGAAGGACAATGAAGTGTTCAGTTGTGATAAGGGAGAGGGAAATAAAAAATGAGAAGGGAAATGAGTGAGAGAGAGTGTATGAAGAAATGAGAGAGAGAGATAAGGTTAAGGGTGAGGGTGAGTGTAACCATTTGCATTAATGCAACATCAATGCATTCACACACACCTCATCACATCCAAAACAAATATCTCCTCTTCTCACTCAAAATATCTAGGGAATGGTTAAGGAATGGATTAGGGTTAAGGCTGTTAGGCCACGGCAGCGCCCCGGCCATCTGAACGAGGCCAAAATGCGGAAATAAAATTTTTTCTTAACTTTAAACCGGCGCTACCGCGGACTATAAACCCGGATCGGGCCATTAAGCTAGTGCTAGCTAACTAGAGAAGGGGTAGAGAGATATACCGAGCGATCTGTGTCCTTCGGTCTTCTCGTCGTCATCCCGATCTCTCCGCGGAATTTCCGGTCTTCATCTCCTCATCAGAAGGGCACCACATCGCCGGGTTCTTTTACGGGCTCCCACCTCTTGACCGAGGCAACTAAGGCACGAAGTTGGCGAGTCGACGTGTCCAAGAATGTTGTAGATGAAGTGTAGAAAGCTTTGTCTCATTGGGGTTGAGAAGTTGCCATGATGGAGGAATGAACAATGGAGATGAACTTGGGAATTTTGGTGTAAGCAAAAAAATATGAGATGAACCATTTTCCACACCAAAACAAATGAACCTCTCTCCTTGTATTGGCCGGCCCCTTGATTGGAGAAT
The DNA here is from genome assembly GCA_030015575.1 of Agapanthus africanus. Lineage (NCBI taxonomy): Eukaryota > Viridiplantae > Streptophyta > Magnoliopsida > Asparagales > Amaryllidaceae > Agapanthus > Agapanthus africanus. The sequence goes on from JASDDO010000010.1 coordinate 233,191,864, forward strand.
GAGAGAGAGCAAAATCAAGAGGGAGGGAGTGGATGAATAATCATGTAAGAGAGAGAAAGTGATAATCATGAACAATAATGATCACAACCAAATCTCCACTCCAACACCTAATCATATCAAGTCATGATGAACAAATGAAGTCAATGCAAGCTACAACCATCATGAAACTACTACTAGCAAATAACACCCTCCACTAAACATATTTGCATGCTTGCAAATAACCCACTCTCCACCAATTTTCAGCCAAAGAAGGAACAAAAGAAAAATAGCCGAAACAGAAAGAAAACTGGCAACTCCAAAGAACTGATCCAGTAATAAATTACAGGAAAACCCCGTGATTTTATATACATACCCGCATTTGTATTCAGACCGAATACAAATGCAATGAGACAAAATCTACACTATACAATACTAGGATCCGGCTTAAACCAAAGCCCGCTATTATTATCCGTCCGATCATGATCCGTGCAATACCGCACGTATATGATCGAACCCTGCCATATCTCCATACGGCCTCTACAGCGTTTCGCCCAAAACTTGAGAAACTGTCTGTGGGGGACTCTAAAGACTCGTCAATAATTTGGCTGTGGATTTAACCATTAGCACGTCAGAGGTATTAGCCATACGTAACGTGCTACCAGGTATTGACCAAAAGGGATGTCGATGAGCGAACTCATCATGACACCCAACTGAGCATGTCAGTGACAATATCCGTACAGTCCGGTCTGTTTCTCTATGAGTATCGCATGGCGGGCCTAGGGGGTTGGTAAAAGTCAGACCCCCAAAAGCGGTACAAGTCGTGTCGGAGTGTAGCCCAGAACACCCTGAGATACTACTGGAATACCTACCAGTAAATCTCCTGCCTCGGCCGAGGGCTTTGTGTAATGGCTCTCCTAGGCACAGCGCGACCTCACCCCCAATACCGGGAGAGACGAACCCTTGCAGATCCGCTCACTGCCTCCATGTGGCTCGGGACTGTACCCAACTAAAACCTGTTTGCACGACTCCTTTGAGCTGTGGTAGGGTAGTAATCAAAGTACAGTGGGAACTCACACGAGACAAATGACGATCTCAGGTCGATGAACTAACCTGTGCACATGTCACCAGGGAACTGCTATCTGACGTCAGGTATAAGACCAACTAGCATGTTCCCGGCGAGTCCTGTCCGGTGTACTCATAACACAACGAGCACCTGTATACATCTTTGGTGAACCAACTGACACTAGTGGCTTGTGAGACTGGCCACCGCCCCTCGTCGGGGTCTCGACTGTATACACTAGTCTACTCTAGAGTATCCATGCCCTGTCTCGAAAACTCCCACGACTAGGGACCTTTTATGGATGTGCTTATAGACCCCAGCTCCCACGAATATGATAGCCATCATACTGCTGGCCGTTAAGCAAGAATCATAAGGGCTCTATCAACGTGCAATAGTGACCTGTAAGGTCACCTAAAATAGTACACGATGATAAAGATAAACCAGATAGCATACTATCATCTTGAGTAAGACTGTCCTACTGGGATAGGTCATCTCTCAATCATTGCAATCACGCGCCTGTGATCCAATAATTGACTCTGAGGGCACTATCTCCAACAATCTCCCACTTACACTCAAAGCTAATTATTGCGATGTCACATACTCACAGCCCGTGAAATACCGAACACCCAACTCCTCTACAAATCAGTCTCACAAAACACGTTTGCGAAACTGTTGCGTTCGAGGAATAGCTTTAGTGAGTGGATCCGCTCTAATGTTTCTTTCTATGTCTCTCTTTATCTCAAGTTCGCGGAGAAAACCATCTCCCGAAATGAGCAATACTTGTCTTAGAATATGTCTGGATATCTGATGGGACCTAGTTCATAAATGAACTCCAAATCCAAACTTCTTAGACTGTATCGTCAACTGAACTTAATCAGTAACCTGCGCAATGCCTCCCTCAGTATCCACCTGGACCACCTGTCCAAAATACCGCCCCTCGTCGGAGGGAAAACTATAACTCTGACAACCACTCTGTCATCCAGGTCACCTTGGAAGCCTGGAATGATAACCGTCTCCAGAAAGAGGCTGTTGTTATCATATCCCTAGAACATCTACTTATATTCTAAAACTGCTTCCGATCGTTTCTCCACGATTGGATCAATATCATCGTATTGCATCTCGTGCAAAAACAACATCTGGTATGGTACTTGACATCTCATGATTGACTCAATTGCCTAAGCAAGTGATCTGCCAATCATGCACATACCTCTCCCCTTTAGTCTGTAAGACACCTTTAGAGAGGGTGACTCCATCACCTGCAGGTACACCACCATGCCAGGAGTCGTCCATCCTAAAACACCTTTAGAATGCTGTCTAAGTACCCAGATTGGGATACTGCCCAAATCTAGATCTAAAACCATAGATCTAGTAACCAGAATGTCTGATATGAAATCTATGTCCTTTATCGAGAAACCACTGTGTGACAACCAAAGTATAACCGACCGTAGTATAGGAATTTCACTTCTTACTCTGCGTATGTCATCCAAATACTAGGACATCACAACTACTACCTTCTTAACAGATCCATCCCCTATTCTGATGAAGTCAGACCTATGACTGTCACTTCAGAAATAGATGATCTATCTCCGCTATATCTGCTTTAGTCTATAAATAGACATAAGCCACATGTCCACCAATGCTTCCGCTGCTCCCACGGACTACGACAACCCTCTGGCAGAATAATATACACGTACGCTTCTAAAGCCAGTTCAGAACGACGCTATACTCATCCTCCTGCCGGGTCTCATAGTCTGGAACAACAGCAATGGTAAGTCTGGGTAAACAAGAACCTCCCTGCCACCGTCCTTGAGGCTACCGGAGCACCTCTCGGGTGCCTGAGGTTACCCACCATATCTGCGGAGTGGCCAATGGAATGTCGAATCAGATTGAATCTTTAGGTTCTTATCAAATTTTCAGAAATCGTTTGCAGTTCTGGAATCACTTCCAGTTCTACCATACTCCCACTACTGTTTTTCTGAAAAAAATCCATTTTTTATTAAAACTGTGGCGAGTCAAGAACAATATCACTATTGATCTTCTATATGGTAGAAAATCAAGTCTCGTCATAGCCCGGGTCAACCCACAAACAGCCATTACAGAAACGTGCCTTGAGTTGTCCAGTGTATGGTTTTAAGCATAAGCTGGACAGCTCCCCGTACCTTAACAATGTCAAGATATGAATTGTTCTATATCCAATACAGAAACAGAGGCACTGATTTAATTGAACCAGATTCAAATCATGCAGCTGTCTCCAGTACATGTTAACTAAATGGAGAGAGGTCGATCAGCATTACTCAACTTAGGAGTGCTTCCAATTATGAGTAACCTGAAAGAGAAGCAAGTTCTCTTAATCATTACTATTAACTGAATACCATACACAAGTATCTACATCTTCGATCACCTTGAAGAATCCCGATACTTGCAATACTTGGTTCTCTACTTTACTCTTATACCTGTAACTTCTCAAAACTCAGACCTTGTGTTTCTACAAAACACTTGTATAAGAACTAGAGAAGTCATAAGTAAACCGAATATAGTATGAGGACCAACCCCTCTGTCCTAATGGACACTGGACAATATACAATACTCTGTATAAGTCCTCTGAGTCTAATAACTCAAACCCTGTGCGTTGTAGGTTGAAAACTGTACTTATGGTTAAGAAGAATTACACCGCTGTTTAATACTCCTTACCTAACCATCCACTGATATAGGTAAATGTCATCGACATAATTTCAAAAAGTTATATCTCACTTCATAAAAATGAACGTACAGATATATCAATTTGAAATTGGTGTATAACAACGGATATTCAAAACCAAATATTCGCCGTACGGCAAAAAACCCAGGAGACTTCCTAAAATGTCACCAATTACAACGAATTCCGATATAATGAGGATAATCACCTAATTCCCAATAGCTTACTCCCACTCATCATCTGTAAAACCATACAGATGTGAGAATCAAACCTGGTAAATACATACCCTGGAGCAAGTGTCTATTTATGAAATCAGTTTTCCTTTAACAGTACACAGTGAAAATGAAACTTTGAAATGTTTCGTAGGGGTATCCTGGTATTCCTAGTAATGTCTCTACCATTATCCATATTCACAACTGTAACCGTATATTTCTTTGCCATCTATCCAAATCCCTCCAGATTCACAACTGTAACCGTATATTTCTTTGCCATCTCTCCAAATCCATTCATATGTCTTTAGTCATTACCTTCTATACACCCTCTTAGGCTAAATGGTTTTCTTCCTTCCCTACCTTTCGGCACCAGCCTATGGTTTGGAAGAAGACTATCCAATAAGCGTAATGGGTGTACTGTCCTAATCCTAGGAGCACTCGCAACGCGAGAGAAGGTGAAGATAAAAGACACCTGAATAAACCATATTCCTATTTCTCCTGAACCAGAATCCATCCCCGAACTGGAACAAATTCCTTTCGAGTTCGTATATAACCATACGATGGAGTATCCAATAAACTGTGGATCTTCGTAGTGATACGGAGTGTCCTGGAGAAATACAAAGGTGAAGTCGGAGTGGTAATGAAATACTTGGTTTGGTCGTGAATAGCAGTCGCAATATACTTTGCCCTCCTTCCAATCCCTTTATTTGTCTTTACTCAATACCTTCTGTACACCACACTTAGGCTAATCGGCTTTCTTCATTCCCTACCGTTCGGCACCAGCCTAAGCTTTGGAAGAAGACTATCCAATAGGCGTAATGGGTGTATTATCCCCTAAACCAAGGAGTACTCGCAACCTGATAGAAGGTAAAAGGAAAAGACAACTGAATAGTCCTATTCGTTTTCTCCAGAACCGGAAACCATCCTCGAATAAATTCCTTCGAGTTCGTATATAACCATACGATGGTTTTAACCAATGGAAGTGGACGTTCGTAGTAATACGGGGTGTCCTGGAGAAAAGGGTAAAAGTAGGAGTGGCAATGAGGTACGCAACTCTGACAATCCAAAAGCTAGTGTTTTAAGAAGGTTCGGTTAATCTTGGTCACTGAGTCATAGTCAAGAGTCGGGTCATGGTCGCTGCCAAAGAGAGAGAGAAAAGAAACACTCAGGGTGCACTCTAACCTAGATCATAATGGTTATCACTTTATCTAATCAGGAAACCTCCCACTGTAACGTCAAATTCTCCTCCAGAAAGAAGAATTAGTCGGGATCACCCGAGGAGTAAACCAACTCATCAGCAGGAATCGGGATCCAACTATCATCGCATGATAATGTGATGTAATCCACTCACATTATCTCACTCCAGAAGGTATGCGCATACCTGGAAAGTTTCAGTTTCTTTAGAAACTCCCGATGTATGCTTTTACCCCAAGCGGCTTATGACCTTGACTAGGTCAACAAACCATAAACCGCTAGTCAAGTTCAACCCGTCATTATTCTGGACTGCATTTAACACACCCGTACGTGCCCTTGACTAGGTCAACAAGGCCACACGACTGTCCTAACCAATCCCATTTATGCAACAAACAAGCACCACTTAGCTACCGAACACTACGTCTTGACTAGGTCAACAAACGCAGCATGAAGACTAAATAATACCCGTAAGAAATGACGGAGGGCTACGGCTGGTTTTTGGCGAAAAACCTTTTACGTAATGAACTTGATATCGTTGAAGGAACAACATAACTTTTTATAAAAATATAGTGACGAAAAACTGTGCTAAAGAGGTCACTCCCGGTGAAGGGATCTCGGCTCTTTCCCCGTAGAATGAGGTGCAGGATATTCCAACTGAATACCACGATGCAAAACAAAATTAATCGGCTATAGTGAAGTTATTACCCTGACGCAAACTTCTGTCCAAGGGGTCACTCCCGGTGAAGGGATCTCGGCCCTTGCCTCGTAGACTGAGGTGCTGGATATTCATAACCGAATACCACTGTGCAAAACAAAAGTGAACGTCCTTGCAATAACAGCTTTTTGAAAAATTGTTCCAACAACATCAGAATAAGTTTTTTTAGCTTGCATTGATCCGAATCAATGCAGTCCCATCAATTGATCACACCAATAAAGAACGAAAATAATGATGTACGTATATGCCATCCGCATTCGCCACTGGGTCCCGTCATCACCCGTTAGGTAACTTAACTAACGACAGAGCGGGGACTGGACTAGCGTGGATGCAAAATATATACAACATCTACTAATATATATATATATATCAATATATAATATTCTCTCAAGGCGTGATAAAATGCAACATCACAGAAATGTAATAAGCATCACAGAACAATACAGATATCTGGGATCCCCGGGTTTCATAGAGCCGCTACTGAAACCCGACGTTCCCCTGGTCGTGTGGATAGCCTGTGCAATGAAATCCTAGGCCCCTACGGGCGCGGCAATTTACCTGCCAAAACCTGAAGCGAGGCAGCCTCCTTCAGCAACGTGAATGGACCACCCAGCACTTCACCGAATCCGGTAACTTGGGCACCCCTCCTGGGTAAACCTTTACCCCCTACGAGTGCGGCGAATAGTCGGCCAATTCTAGAGTGTGGCCCCCTCCGTCTCAACGCCATGAGATGCGGGCCCGTTGCCCTCTAGAACCCGGCTACCCGTGCACCCCTCCGCGGGGTAATCCTAGTATAGAAAGTAAAAATATACATACAACGGGTACATCGACCTCAGCCCGGTCGTGCCCCAAAAAAATAATATACAAACAGGCAGTGACGGCAGTCCACATGTCGGACGCTCGCCCCGCAATATCAAATGTACATAAACAACCAAACTATAGTAACATTGCATCCAAGCTATCCACCACGACAATCCGCAACATCACAGCACAACACAGAACATCAACGTGAATATCACGTTCGCAAATCCATCTAAAAGGGCTATAGCAGTTAGACAGGATTTCCCGATCAAATGACATTCACGGTCGCAGATATAATGTAAATACTGTGAACTAACATTTTAAAATTTTCGATCGACTAAATTTCCCGAAGTGGGCCCCAAGCACAACTATAGCACTAAAAAACATCTGGGCCCAAACAGAATATACCAGAAACCCTATTTCCCTGTCAGAAGCCCACTGTAAAAATTTGGTGTAGTTTGGACACAAAACGGCGGCGGATCCACGGCCCAAGCATGGTTTTGGCCGCTAATCCGCCGCGCTACAGTAATATCGGCCGACCAATTTTCACAGAATTATCAAAAAACCTTGCACATAATTTTCCAATGTACCAAATAATTTTTAGAGCAAGGAAAAATTCGACAGAAAGTGCGACATGGAAATGCGGTCTTTGGAAAATCTGATCGATCGAACTTGTAAACATGTTAGAGCAAGCTAGACTAGGTTAATGGCCTGGCTCTGATACCATGTTAGGCCACGGCAGCGCCCCGGCCGTCTGAACGAGGCCAAAATGCGGAAATAAAATTTTTTCTTAACTTTAAACCGGCGCTACCGCGAACTATAAACCCGGATCGGGCCATTAAGCTAGTGCTAGCTAACAAGAGAAGGGGTAGAGAGATATACCGAGCGATCTATGTCCTTCGGTCTTCTCGTCGTCATCCCGATCTCCCCGCGAAATCTCCGGTCTTCATCTCCTCGTCGGAAAGGCACCACATCGCCGGGTTCTTTTACGGGCTCCCACCTCTTGACCGAGGCAACTCGGGCACGAAGTTGGCGAGTCGACGTGTCCAAGAATGCTGTAGATGAAGTGTAGAAAGCTTTGTCTCATTGGGGTTGAGAAGTTGCCATGATGGAGGAATGAACAATGGAGATGAACTTGGGAATTTTTGTGGAAGCAAAAAAAAATGAGATGAACCATTTTCCACACCAAAAAAAATGAACCTCTCTCCTTGTATTGGCCGGCCCCTTGATTGGAGAATGAGAGAGAGCAAAATCAAGAGGGAGGGAGTGGATGAATAATCATGCAAGAGAGAGAAAGTGATAATCATGAACAATAATGATCACAACCAAATCTCCACTCCAACACCTAATCATATCAAGTCATGATGAACAAATGAAGTCAATGCAAGCTACAACCATCATGAAACTACTACTAGCAAATAACACCCTCCACTAAACATATTTGCATGCTTGCAAATAACCCCCTCTCCACCAATTTTCAGCCAAAGAAGGAACAAAAGAAAAATGGCCGAAACGGAAAGCAAACTGGCAACTCCAAAGAACTGATCCCGTAATAAATTACAGGAAAACCCCGTGATTGTATATACATACCCGCATTTGTATTCCGGCCGAATACAAATGCAATGAGACAAAATCTAGACTATACAATACTAGGATCCGGCTTAAACCAAAGCCCGCTAGTATTATCCGTCCGATCATGATCCGTGCAATACCGCACGTATATGATTGAACCCTGCCATATCTCCATACGGCCTCTACAGCGTTTCGCCCGAAACTTGAGAAACTGTCTGTGGGGGACTCTACAGACTCGTCAATACTTTGGCTGTGGATTTAACCACTAGCATGTCAGAGGTATTAGCCATACGTAACGGGCTACCAGGTATTGACCAAAAGGGACGTCAATGAGCGAACTCATCATGACACCCTACTGAGCCTGTCAGTGACAATATCGTACAGTCCGGTCCATTTGTCTATGAGTATCTCATGGCGGGCCTATGGGGTTGGTAAATGTCAGACCCCCAAAAGCGGTATGATCAGTCGAAAATACTGCATTTTAACACGGCAATTTCCCTATCAATTGCATTCATCTAGAGCTGTTCGGCATTCATATAGCACATATTAGCAAAACAGTCGTAAAATACCAGATTGCATGTGTTAGACTTTAAAACCAGCACTTTAAGGGAAATTGACTGTATTTCATAACATCGCATCATTCTTGTGTAGCGCAACTTGTGTTTCGAAGTCTGTGCAGGAAATTCCAAGAGAACGGCCAAATTTGTGAAACAAAGACTGTAAAAAAGACGCCAACTCAAGGATTTGAAATCTGGAAATGATAGAGAAGGAATTCAGGGATTCATTATATCATAAAAATACCAAGATGTCATCAGAAAGCAGCAGATGAAGATTGAAGCCCTAAGGCAGCCACTTGGCCGCGGAACCGCGGCCGGAGCCGCCTTGCGCCGCGCTTCCGCGGCTGACTTGCCACGTCGTCAACCAATTTTAGCTGCAGAACTCCCCCCTCAGTTCCAGAACCTCATCAAGACATGACATTTTCCAGAAGACTCGTGAACATTCTGCCAGATCAGCAAAAGGGTTCCTTATACAAGCTAAACACTCCTAGCTTCCAAAGCAAGCTTCACCCTAACTACATTAAGAGCCTAGAACCTTCTCCCTAACCTCCTAGCTTAAGGTGGAAGCTAAACCCTAACTAACTAGTTCTAGAGGCTTTTACCTAACTAACTAGCTTATAAGGGAAGCTAACCTAATCCAAGCTTCTTAAGGAAGCTACTCATTCCCAAACCTATAAAAAGGACCCTAAGCCTCACTTGAAACGGTTGTTCAAAAATTGGGTTGTTCAATTAGTTCTTCATCATTTTTGGTTGTTGATTGCTGTTGAAATCCTATCACTCTATCAACCCAACACTTACCACCTCCAAACCCTAACCCTAATCCAATCAAGAAACCAAATTCAAGATCCTTTGAGTTCTAGCAAGCAAGTCTTCAACCATCCTTTAGAAGCGAAGCCGGTCTTCATCGGAGCATGAGATCCAAGCTGATCCGCGACTCAAGGAGCTGATGCAACGCTAGATTCGACAATCTTGTTCCTTCTCAAATTCTTGTAGTCTTGAGCAATGTGTAACAAATTGTGGAATAAATAAAGGTGAAGATTCTTTTAACTTGCTTATATTTCAATTCAAGCATTATGATTCAACTTCGATTCTTGAATATATTCTTTGTGATGATGCTTGAATAAAACTCCGCTCGTGGAAGAGTCAAGATGATCGGTAGAATGATGATGTTGAGGAATCTTTAAACGTTTTCTTAATTCCTATAACGATTGTAAATTCTTGAAAATTGAATGATCGATGATCTAGATCGATGTGAAATGCGTTCTTGATTACCTTCGTACGATCTAGAGGTATACGATCAATCATTCGATTTCCTAGAAGCTATCTTGTGAATGTGATTCATCGAAAGGATAAAGGATAGGATGAGGAAACCCTAATTCTTCGCAAGATCCTTAATCCTCGATAAATCGACATCGATTTAGCATCAACTTGTTAATGGATAAGAAACGGTAATTGTTAGTCTTCTTCACATCTATGATCTAATCGAATCCTACGAACCTTACTTCAAATCTTGAAACTTAAATCGATTGGAATTATATCAATTCTTGATTCTTGATGTTTAACGCTTTCTTGATTCTTGATTTGATTTAGTTGATTCTTGAAATTCATCGATATAAATCTTGAATCGTTTGCTTTTCTTTTCTATTAAATTTTCAATTCAAACAAAACAAAATACGAACGAATCGCATAATCCCTGTGGACGATCCGCACTTACTAACGCGCTACATTCAACACCGTTATTGATTGCGGTCAAAATATTTTTGGTTGTTATTTCTATTCTATTTCTAAAAACCGACACAACGAGAAATCGTTTCAATCAAATGGCGCCGTTGCCGGGGACCGTGCGCTAATTCGTTCTTTATTTGAAATTTGAATTGAAAGATTTATTCCATTTCAATTTTGTGATCAAAATTCGCACAAAATCTAAACGTGTTGTTGTGATTTGATTGCGAGGAATTCTGGAAGCTGTGGAGCAATTGAAATTTTTTTCAGAATATTGCAGAGGACTCACGGGCTGAACATAAGCTCTCTGTAAAAAATTTGTGCAGTGAACAGTACCTACGGCAGTGATTCCGCGGTTTGAGCAAGCATCTGCGGCGGTTTCGCGCATTGGTAGAGGGTTCTCTGTGCAAATTTTCTCTCAGGTCCTCTAAAACTTTCTTATCTCCTCCTCGGTCTGCTCCAATTAACAAATTTCTGCAGCCTTCTTTGCAAAAATCGCAGCGCCGCAAAAAAGAAAAATAAATTGTGCGTGTTTTTGATTTTGTGGTTGTTTGCATATTAATACGGACATTAAGGGGCAAAGAACAAATCCAGATTTGGTGGGGAGTTGATTACCCGTCCTAAGCACGAAAAATCACAAACTTGCATCCGCATTTACACTCATTAACTAAAAAATATCTAGAGATGACTCTAAGGACCGTCGCGCTCACTTAGGACAGAAGAAGGCCGTGGGTAATTCATTGCTTATCCGCGTTTCTTTTGTGGTGTCTAAGGTAAGTGTGTCGAAAGCTAGTGGTTACTTAATTAGGCCCACTACTTACGTAGTGGAGAACCTCCCAGTTACCTGGCACTTACCTGGCCACAGGAGAGACAAAGAGGCAGTGGAGGATTTATCCTGCGACTTGTCTTTTGGCAGTTAGGAGCGGTCTAGAGCTTTGACCTAGGTGACCCCTAGAATTAAGGTTTTTCTTGTTGCATTTGTTGTGATCGCATCATATTTGTCAAAAATCCGTATCATTTTTCAAAACAAACACCGCATTCATTCATTTCCCCTAATTATAAGTCACGTTGCCACTTGTACTAACCCTTTTTAGTGCAAGATAGGCTGGACACGGGATTATAGTGCCCGTTTGTAAGTGCACGGCGGCGCCCCGGCCTCCATCCCGAGGCCAAAATGCGGAAGCGGTGATATACTTAAATATTTCATGAACTGGCATCACCGCGCACTAATACCCGGATCGAACCATTAACTAGTCCTAGTTAACTACAAGAAAGGGAATAGAGATATACCGACTGATCCGAGTCCTCCTGTCTTCTCGTCGTCGTCCCGATCTCCCGCGGAAACTCCGGTCGTCGCCTCCTTGCCGGAAGGGCACCACATCGTCTGCATCTTTTACGGGCTCCCACCTCAATACCGAGGCAACTCGGGCACGAAGATGGCTAGTCGACGTGCCCAAGATTTGCTGTAGAATGTGGTGTAGAACTTGTGTCTCATTTGGGGTTCATGGAAATGCCATTTTGGTAGAGGGATGATACAAGAACTATGTGGAGGAACTTGGGGATATTTTTGGAGCATGAAATGAACCAAATACCCACACTCAAATATTTGGACAGCCCCCAAAGGGAGTGGCCGGCCATGCATCTTGTGAGGGGGAGTGAGAATGAGTGTGTGTCAAAAAATGAGGGGAGCCTCACACATATTATCCAAGAGAGAGAGAGGAATGGTTATCATATGAAGTAATGATCACAAAGAAAATCCAACACTCATACAACCATCATCAACAACCATGATTGCTCACAAAGTCAAGTAATCATGAACTCTAGAAAGTCAAGGTCAACAAGAGCTATCATGAATCAACAAAATGCAAAGAACCCCCTCCACAAATGCTTATTTGCACAAATGCAAATAAGCCCTCCTCCACTAATCTTCGGCCAATGAACGATACAAATGAAAATGGCCGAAACGGAAAGCAAACTGGCAACTCCAAAAATCTGGTCCCGTAATAAATTACAGGAAAACCCCGATACTGTGCATACACACCCGCATTTGTATTCCGACCGAAATACAAATGAAATGAGACAAAATCTACGCTGTACTATACTAGGATCCGGCTTAAACCAAAGCCGGCTAGTAATATCCGTTCGATCTTGATCCGTGCAATACCGCACGTATCTGATCGAGCCCTGCCATATAACCATACGGCCTTTAGTACAAACTGTCCAATCCGTACAATACCGCACGTATCTGATCGGACCCTGCCATATCTCCATACGGCCTCTACAACTTTTTGCCCGAAAGCTGAGTAACTGAATGTGGGGGACTCTAAAGACTCGTCAATACCTTGGTTGTGGATTTAACCACTAGCACGTCAGAGGTATAAGCCAATACGTAACGGGCTACCAGGTATTGACTAAAAGGGACGTCTGTGAGCGAACTCAGCCTGACAACCCTACTGAGCCTGTCAGTGACAATATCCGTACAGTCCGGTCCGTTCGTCTATGAGCATCGCATGGCGGTCCTAGGGGGTTGGTAAAAGTCAGACCCCCAAAAGCGGTACAAGTCGTGTCGGAGTGTAGCCCAGAACACCCTGAGATACTACTAGAATACCTACCAGTAAATCTCCTTGCCTCGGCCGAGGGCTTCGTGTAATGGCTCTCCTAGACACAGCGCGACCTCACCCCCAATACCGGGAGAGACGAACCCCTGAAGATACGCTCACTGCCTCCATGTGGCTCGGGACTGTACCCTACTAAAACCTGTTTGCACGACTCCTTTGAGCCGTGGTAGGGTAGTAATCAAAGTACAGTGGGAACTCACACGAGACAAATGACGATCTCCAGGTCGATGAACTAACCTGTACACATGTCACCAGGGAACTGCCATCTGACGTCTGGTATATGACCAACTAGCATGTTCCCGGCGAGTCCTGCCCGGTGTACTCATAACCCAATGAGCACCTGTATACATCTTAGGTGAACGAACTGACACCAGTGGCTTGTGAGACCGGCCACCGCCCCTCGTCGGGGTCTCGAATGTACACACTAGTCTACTCTGGAGTATCGATGCCCTATCTCGAAACTCCCGCGACTAGGGACCATTTAAAGATGTGCTTATAGACTACTAGCTCCCACGTATATGATCGCCCTCATACTGCTGGTGGTCAAGCAAGAATCCTAGGGGCTCTATCAACGTGCAATAGTGACCTGTCAGGTCACCTAAATCAGTACACGATGATAAAGATAAACCAGATAGCATACTATCATCTTGATTAAGACTGTCCTAGCGGGATAGGTCCTCCATCAATCATTGTAATCACGTGCCTGTGATCCAATAATTGACTCTGAGGGCACTATCTCCAACAATCTCCCACTTGCACTCAAGGCTAATTATTGCGATGTCGCATACTCACATCACGTGTGATACCGAACACCCAACTCCTCTACTAGTCAGTCTCACAAAGCTCGCCTGCGAAACTATTGCGTTCGAGGAATAGCCTTAGTGAGTGAATCCGCCTTGATGTCTCTTTCTATGTCTCTCTATATCTCAAGTTCGTGGAGAAACCCATCTCCTGAAATGAGTAATACCTGTCTTAGAATGTGTCTGGATGTCTGATGGGACGTAGCTCATAAATGAACTCCAAATCCAAACTTCTTAGACTGTATCGTCAACTGAACTTAATCAGTATCCTGCGCCATGCCTCCCTCAGTATTGCCTTGGATCACCTATCCAAAATACTGCCCCTCGTCAGTGGGAAAACTATAACGCTGACAACCTCCTTGTCGTCCAGGTCACCTTGGAAGCCTGGAATGATAACTGTCTCCGGAATGAGGCTGTCGTTATCATATCCCTAGAACATCCACTTATGTTCTAAAACTGCTTCCGACTGTTTCTCCAGGATTGGATCAATGTCAACTTATTGCATCTAGTGCAAGAACAACATCTGGTGTCGTACTTGACATCTCATGATTGACTCAATTGCCTAAGCAAGTGATCTGTCAATCATGCACATCCCTCTCTACTTTAGTCTGTAAGACACCTTTAGAGAGGGCGACTCCATCACCTGCAGGTACACTACCGTGCCAGGAGTCGTCCATTCTAAATACTCTTAGAATGCTGTCTAAGTACCCTTAATTGGGAAACCACCCAAATCTAGATCTAAAACCATACATCTAGTAACCAGTATGTCTGATATAATATCCAAGTCCTGTGTGGAGAAACCACTGTGTGACGACCAAAGTATGACCGATTGTAGTGTAGGAATATCACTTCCTACTCTGTGTATGTCATCCAAATACTATGACATCACACCCTACTACCTTCTCAATATATCCATCCCCTATTCTGATGAAGTCAAACCTATGAATGTCACATCAGAAATTGATGATCTATCTCCGCTATATCTGATTTAGTCTATAAATAGACATAAGCTACATGTCCACCAATGCTTCCGCTGCTCCCACTGACTACAACAATCCTCTGGCAGAGTCATATACACGCACACTTCTAAAGCAAGTTTAGAACGACGCTATACTCATCCTCCTGCCGGGTCTCACAGTCTGGAACAACAGCAATGGCAAGTGTGGGTAAACAAGAACCTCCCTGTCACCGTCCTTGAGGCTACCGGAGTACCTCTCGGGTGCCTGAGGTTACCCACCTTATCTGCGGAGTGGCCAATGGAATGTCAAGCCAGATTGAATCTTTAGGTTCCTATCAAATCTTCAGTAATCATTTGTGGTTCTGGAATCACTTCCAGTTCAACCATACTCCCACTACTGTTTTCTGAAAAAATCCATTTTTAATAAAACTGTGGCGAGTCTAGAACAATATCGCTATTGATCTTCCAGATGGTAGAAAGTCAACCCTCGTCATAGCCTGGGTCAACCCACAAACAGCCATTACAGAAACGTGCCTTGAGTTGTCCAGTGTCTGGTTTTAATCATAAGCCAGACAACTCCCCGTACCTTAACATCGTTAAGATATGAACTGTTCTATATCCAATATAGAACCAGAGGCACTGATTTAATTGAACCAGATTCAAATCATGCAGCTGTCTCCAGTGCATGTCTACTAAATGGAAAGAGGCCGATCAGCGTTACTCAACTTAGGAATGCTTCCAATTATGAGTAACCTGAAAGAGAAGCAAGTTCTCTTAATCATTACTATCAGCTGAATACCATACTCAAGTATCTATATCCTCGATCACTTTGAAGAATCCCGATACTTGCGATACCTGGTTCTCTACTATATTCAAATACGTATAACTTCTCAAAATTCGGACCCTTTGTTTCCAAGAAACACCTGTCTAAAAACTAGAGAAGTCATAAGTAAACCGAATATAGTACGAGGACCAACCCCTCTGTCCTGATGGACCCTGGACAACATACAATAGTCTGTATAAGTCCCTTGAGTCTGATAACTCATTCACTGTGTGTCGTAGGTTGAAAACTGTACCTTTGGTTATGAAGAATTACACCGTTGTTCAATGCTCCTTACCTAACCATCCACTGATTTAGGTAAATGTCGTAGACATAATTTCAAAAGGGTATATCTCACTCAATGAAAATAGACGTACAGATATATCGATTTGAAATTGGTGCATAACAACGGATATTCAAAACCAAATATTTGCCGACCGGCAAACAGCCCAGGTGATTTCCTCAAATATCACCGATTACAACGAATCCCGATATAATGAGGATGATCACCCAATTCCCAATAACTTACTCCCACTCATCATCTGTAAAACCATACAGATGTGAGAATCATTCTTGGTAAATACATACCCTAGAGCAAGTGTCTAACTGGGAAATCAGTTTTCCTTTAACAGTACACAGTGAAACTGAAACATTGAAATGTTTCGTTGGGGTATCCCGGTATTCTTAGTAATGCCTCTTCCAGATTCACGACTGTAACCGTATAATTCTTTGCCACCTCTCCAAATCCATTTATATGTCTTTAGCCATTACCTTCTGCACACCCCTCTAGGCCAAATGGTTTTCTTCCTTCCCTACCGTTCGGCACCAGCCTATGGTTTGGAAGAAGACTATCCAATAAGCATAATGGGTGTACTGTCCTAATCCTAGGAACACTCGCAAAGCGAGAGAAGGTGAGGATAAAAGACAACCGAATAAACCTTATTCCTATTTCTCCTGAACCAGAATCCATCCCCGAACTGGAACAAGTTCCTTTCGAGTTCGTATATAACCATACGATGGAGTATCCAATAAACTGTGGATCTTCGTAGTGATACGGAGTGTCCTGGAGAAATACAAAGGTGATTTAGGATTGGCGAAGGAATACTTGGTTTGGTCGTGAATAGCAGTCACAATTTACTTTGCCCTCTTACTAATCCCTTGCTTTGTCTTAACTCAATACCTTCTGTACACCATCGTTAGGCTAATTGGTTTTCTTCATTCCCTACTGGTCGGCACCAGCCTAAGGTTTGGAAGAAGACTATCCAATTTGCATAATAGGTGTACTACTCCTAAACCAAGGAGTACTCGCAACCTGAGAGAAGGTAAAAGGAAAAGACAACTGAATAGTCCTATCCGTTTTCTCCAGAACCGGAAACCATCCTCGAATAAATTCCTTCGAGTTCGTATCTAACTATGCGATGGTTTTGTCCAATGGAAGTGGACGTTCGTAGTAATACGGGGTGTCCTGGAGAAAGGGTAAAAGTAGGAGTGGCAATGAGGTTTGCAACTCTGACAATCCAAAAGCCGGTGTTTAAGAAGGTTCGGTCAATTTTGGTCACTGAGTCATAGTCTTAGGGTCGGGTCAATGGTCGCTGCCAAAGTGAGAGAGAAAAGAAACACTCAGCGTGCACTCTATTCTAGATCAGAATGGTTACCAATTTATCTAATCTGGAAACCTCCCACTGTACCGTCAAATTCTCCTCCAAACCTGAAAGAAGAATTAGTCGGGATCACCCGAGGAGTATACCAACTCATCAGTGTGAATCGGGATCCAACTATCATCGCATGATAACGTGACGGAATCCGCTCACGGTGTCACACTCCAGAAGGTATGCGCATATCTGGCAAGTTTCAGTTTCTTTAGAAACTCCCGATGTGATTTCTGCCCCATGCTCTTATGACCTTGACTTTGGCCAACATATCATAAGTCACATGTCAAGTTCTACCCGTCATTCTCCAGGTTGTTTTGAATCCACCCGTACCTACCCTTGACTTTGGCCAAAATGGCAGTACGACTGTCCCAAACCAACGCATCTATCTATGCTGCATATGAATGCCCCAATTGTAAGTCGATGTAGTACACCCCAGTACTTATGGGGAGGCGGAAATTACAAAAACTTATCAAGTTTACACAACAAACATCGACTAACCGCAAGAATCGAAGCTAAACCCTAAAAAACCGTATTCTTAAGAGTTTCTTTACTTAAGTGATTAGGGATTATACCTAATGAACCGGTCCTTCTTCTTTATGTCCTCCTTGGTTCTCCTCGGCCTTCTCTAGGTAGTAGACGATCCACCCGAGAGCGAAACTCCAAGCTAAACCTCTAACTTGAGGTAACTAACCAACTTTGATTGCTAATCAAAGATGATAGAATGATAAAGAGTGAAGGTTATGGATTGTTTAGTCTAACTAAACCTTTGATCTCAACACATGAGGATTAAGGTTAGTATCTTGAAGATGAGAGCTTGAGGAGAGAGAATGTGTGTTATGATAATGAGAGAAGAGAGAGAGTGTATCATATTATTATGTGAAGCATTCTTATTTTCAACAAATGAATAAAATGAAATGAATAAGCATGCTTCAAAATATCTTGTGATGATTCATTAACATGAGTCATTAAGCAATAAATGTGCATTAATGAGATGAATGAATCACCACTATGACTCACTCTCTTTCCAAAACAAACCTCCTTAGTCACATCTTCTAGAAGCTTCTCGAGCAATTACGAGAACGCCCCTCCGATCCGTAAAAATACGGAAAAACTTTAGACTGTTAAAATCCAATAACCGGATACCAGTAACTGGCTTAAACCAAAGCCGACTGGTAAAATCTGTCCGAAAGTCGTACGCGCGTAAACGCACGTATGCGTCCGAACCCTTTGTCGCAAAACCATGCAACCTCTATATCGTTTCGCCTGGAGTAGGAAACTCTCTGTGTGGGACTCTAGAGACTCGACTACTACGCTGGCAGTGGGTTTAACCACAGACCGCAAGCGGCACTAGCTGTACGTAACGGTCCCCAGGTAGTTGTCGATAAGAAGGCCGATGAGTAAACCCATCCGAACTCCTACTGAGTCTGATGTGACAATCTCCATACAGTCCGGTCCGTTCGTCCATGACTATCGCATATCGGGCCTAGGGGGGCGGCAAGCGTCAGTCCCCTAATAGCGGTATAAGTCGTGTCGGAGTGAAGCCCATTACACCCTGAGAAACTGCTGGAACCTACCAGCAAATCTCGCTTGCCCTGGCCAGGGACTTTGCGTAATGGCTCTCTGACACAGCACGATATCTACTCCCAATACCGGGAGGGACGAATCCTGTCTAACCGCCACTGCCTCCAAGTGCTCGGGACTGCACCCAACTGCTACCTGTTTGCACGACTCCTTTGAGCCGTGGTAGGGTAGCAATCTAAGAACAGTGGGACACACTTGAGGCGAAGTAGCAGTGTCAAGTCTGCGGACTACGCTGTACTCATGTCACCTGGGAACTGTTCACTGACGACTGGTATCAAACCAACCAACAGTTCCCTGTGAGTCCTGTCCGGTGTACCCGTAACCTAACGAGCACCTGTATACTATCTCCAGTACGACGTACTGATGGCTGTGGGACAGACCATCTCCCCAACTGGGACGAGAAGCGTACACACTAGTCTACTCCGGAGTATCGATGCTCTGTCTCGATAATCCAACGACCAGGGACCTGAATAAGGATGTGCTTGTAGTCTACCCAGCCCCCACTAGTGTGACTGCCATCACAACGCTGGTAGACAAGCAAGATCCTAAGAGCTCTATCAATACGTATACTCACATATTAAGATAGAAAAACCAAGTAGCATACTACCATGTTTAGCAAGACTGTTATATACATGTGAATATCCCAAGCTTCCATTAAGTAATATACAAGCTAGTATGATACAGTAATGGCCTTCTAGGGCATAAACACTAACAATCTCCCACTTGCACTAGGGCCATGTACTGGCATATCGCAGACCAATGATCTCGAGTAGCCTCTCGAACTGAATCTGAGGAAGGGCCTTCGTGAATGGATCAGCAATGTTCTCTTCTGAAGCAACTCTCCGAACCTCGATCTCCTGACGATCAATGATCTCCCTGATCAGGTGATACCGCCTCAAGATGTGTCTGGACTTCTGATGGGACCTTGGTTCCTTCGCTAAAGCTATAGCTCCGTTGTTGTCGCAATACAGAGGTATTGGATCAACTATGGTAGGAACCACCTGAAGTTCTGTTAGGAACTTCTTCATCCAGACTGCTTCTTTTGCGGCATCGCAAGCAGCTATATACTCCGCTTCCATCGTTGAGTCAGCAACGGTGTCCTGCTTGGAGCTCTTCCAGCACACCGCCCCTCCATTGAGGGTAAAGACATAACCCGACATGGACTTGGAATCGTCCTTATCACTCTGGAAGCCGGAATCAGCAAAGGCCTCCAACCTGAGGTCTTTTCCGCCGTAAACCAAGAACATCTCCTTAGTCCTCCTCAGGTACTTGAGAATGTTCTTTACTGCTATCCAGTGCTTCTCCCCTGGGTCTGACTGATACCGGCTTACCACGCTTAGTGCGTAAGCTACATCTGGTCTGGTACACAACATCGCATACATTATAGAGCCTACCGCAGAAGCGTAGGGTATAATAGACATGCGTTCCCTTTCCAAATCAGTCTTGGGAGACATCTCTTTGGAGAGGGTGATTCCGTGACAAGCCGGTAGATTACCGCGCTTTGAATCTTCCATACTGAATCTTTTCAGTACAGTGTCGATATACCTGGACTGCGAAAGTCCCAACATCCTCTTGGATCTATCACGATAGATCCGGATCCCCAGAATGTAAGAGGCATCACCCAGGTCTTTCATGGAGAACCTGTGTGACAAGAATCCTTTGACAGATTGTAGCATAGGAATGTCATTTCCTATCAATAGAATGTCATCCACGTACAAGACGAGGAATACGACACTTCTGGCCACAACTTTACTATATATGCACGGTTCATCTGGATTTTTGATAAAGTCATATTCTTTGACTGTCTCATCAAAACAGATGTTCCAACTCCGCGATGCCTGCTTTAGTCCATAAATAGACTTAAGCAGCTTGCATACTTTCCCGCTGCTCCCACTCTGATTGAAACCCTCTGGCTGATCCATATAGACGCTCTCTTCTAAATTTCCATTCAGAAAAGCCGTCTTTACGTCCATCTGCCAGATTTCATAATCATGGAAGGCAGCAATAGCAAGAAGGACCCGAATGGATTTGAGCATAGCCACTGGAGAAAAAGTTTCGTCATAGTCCAAACCAGGTCTTTGACGAAAACCCTTTGCAACAAGTCTAGCCTTATAGGTTTCCACCTGTCCATCTACACCAATCTTTTTCTTGAAGATCCATTTGCATCCTATGGGTTTTACCCCATCTGGAGCAAAGTCCAAAGTCCATACTTTGTTGGTGTACATGGACTCCATTTCGGTCCGCATTGCATCTAGCCATCGTACCGAGTCGCCGCTCTGGATGGCCTGCCTGAAGTCAGTAGGTTCATCATCATCTATGATGCAATCCTCTCTATCCCCATCTATGAGAAAACCGTAGTATCTCTCAGGCGGACGAGACGGCCTACTACTCCTGCGGAGGGGTGCGGGAATGTTCTGTTCTTCTTGAACCTCTGGTTCTACCAAACTTTCAGTAGCAGTTTGTGGTTCTGGAATTTCTTCCAGTTCTATTTCGCTCCCACTTGATTCCTTTTCTAAAAACTGATGTTCTAGAAAATGGGCATTACGAGAAACAAATACCTTCTGTTCCTCTGCGTAATAGAATAGATATCCCCTGGAGTGCTTTGGATATCCCACAAACAAACATTTTACTGATCGTGCCTCGAGCTTGTCCACATGCTGCTTTTTAACAAAAGCTGGACATCCCCAAATCTTTACATACTGTAGATGGGGTTTCTTCCCACTCCACATCTGATATGGAGTGGTAGGCACAGTCTTGGTAGGTACCATGTTCAAAAGATATGCCGCTGATTCTAGCGCATAACCCCAGAAAGATCGCGGTAACTCAGTATTACTCATCATGGATCGTACCATATCCAATAGGGTTCGATTCCGTCTCTCCGATACACCGTTATGCTGTGGAGTGTATGGAGGAGTAAGCTGAGAGAGAATTCCTTTCTCTTTTAGGTAACCTAGGAACTCGGCACTTAAGTATTCTCCACCTCGATCAGATCTTAGTGTCTTAATACTTTTGCCTGTTTGGTTTTCCGCTTCATTCTTGAATTCCAGGAATTTCTCAAAGGCCTCTGATTTATGCTTCATTAAGAAAACATATCCATACCTAGAGAAATCATCTGTAAAAGTAATGAAGTAGGAATAACCACCTCTCGCATGTGTAGACATTGGACCGCATACATCGCTGTGTATGAGTCCTAAGAGCTCGCTCGCTCTTACTCCTTGTCCAGTGAATGGAGTCTTTGTCATCTTTCCTTTGAGACAAGATTGACAAGTGTCATAAGTTTGATATTCGAACGTGTCCAAATATCCTTCTCTATGCAACTTAGTCAACCTTCTCTCATTGATGTGACCCAGTCTACAATGCCATAAGAAAGCTTTATTTAAATCTGGAGACTTTCTTTTTAGTGTGTTCTGGACATTGAAAATTTGGAGTTGGTTTAACACATATATGCCGTTATTTAGAGTACCGGACCCAATCAAACTATGATTAAGGTGGATGTTAACAACATCTCTTACAAACGTGAAATCATAACCTTTATTTGATAACAAGGAAACTGATATGATATTACACGTTAAGCTGGGTACAAAATAACAGTTATGTAAAACCAAAATGTGTCCACTTGTCAATCCTAGGTGATAATCCCCGACGGACGCAGCTCCCACGCTAGCTCCGTTAGCAACCCTGAGGATCATATCACCTTCCTTCAGCACTCTACGGTTTCTCAGTGCCTGCAATGAATTGCAAATATGAGATCCTGACCCGGTATCCAATACCCAGGAAGTAGAGTTGATCGACAGACAATTCTCAATTACAAACACACCTGAAGTCGAAGCCACAGCTTGCTTCGGTTCCTGGTTCTTGGCGTTCCACGCCTTGCAATCCTTCTTCCAGTGCCCTTTCCTGTGACAATGGAAGCACTCATCCAGGCCAACTACCGGTGCTGCAATCTTTTTCTTTCCCTTCTTTCCCACCTTACTAACACCTCCTCTAGGTCTGGGTGCGGCCTTCTTCTTCCTTCCTTTGGCCCTAGCCTTGGACCCGGAAGAAGATGAACCGCCAACAAACATAGCGGGTGTTTCCCTTGCCTTCTGCAAGGTGCCCTCTGCACTCCTTAACATGTTTAGGAGTTCCGCAAGTTCAACTTCTTTTCCTTGAAGATTGAAGTTGAGGATAAACTGGGCGTAGGTGGGAGGAAGGGACTGGAGAACAAGGTCTGTATAGAGCTCATTATCCAAAGTCGTCCCAAGGTCCGCGAGCTCTTCAATATAGCCGATCATCTGTAGGACATGTTCACCTACGGATGACCCGACAGCCAACCTCGCTCGAAACAGTTTCTTCGAGGTCTCGTATCTTGCTATACGAGATTGCTCTCCATAAAGTTCCTTTGTATGGAGAAATATGCCATCTAGGGACATATCCTCGTGCCTCCTCTGATGTTCATTGTTCATCGAGGCAAGCACGATGCACTTGGCTCTCGCGCAATCTAAATCCCAGGTTTTACGGATTTCCTTATCCGCATTGCTGGATTTGGGACCAAGGGCAGCAGGTGCTGTAGCGGTGAGGACGTACCCCAGTTTGTCATAGGTCAAAGCCATCTTGACATTCCGCAGCCAATCTTTATAGTTTGGCCCCGTCAGTATATTTTTCTCTAAAAGTAACTTAAGTCCAGTCATTTTCAGGGTCGCTGCAATTAGGAGAGAGAGAAGAAAACTCTTTAGCATGATGCTCTTGCAAGTTTAGAGTGGTTTTTAGTTTATCTAAACTGGATGGCTCCCACTGTTTCTCGAATCCTTCCTCAAACCATAAAAGAAGAATTAGCCAAGACTATTCTCACCGTACAATACTTGCTTAACCGTTCAGCCAGGCCGGTGTCGATACTTCGAGGGAGGTTTTCCAACGCTTTCGCGAAGTTCCTTAATTAAAGAACCTCTTTTCTCTGGGGGCGTAACCCCGCTGACACTTTTCTGGACACCTACTAGGTTTATAGCATTGATCGTTAAGCGACGAATATCCTGATAAGTAGCATATACTCACAGTAGGATCGGGATCCAAATATCATCGTATGATAATGTTGAAGGAATCCTACCAACATTCATCAAACTCCAAATGGTATGCATCTCTTTGCAAATTTCAGTTTCTTTAGAAATTCCCGATATAAGTTTTTACCCCATGCTCTTATGACCTTGGCGTTAGGTCAAAATGTCATAAGTCACATGTCAAGTTCTACCCATCATTATCTTGTCAATTTGAACCCATCCGTATATATCCTTGACGTTCGGCCAAAATGATAATACGACTGTCCCAAACTAACTCATCTATCTATGCAACAAATGAATATCCAGCAGCTACCAAACACTATGCCTTGGCGTTAGGTCAAAATACATAGCTTGAATACTACTGAATACCCAGATGAAATGACGGAGGGCTACGAATGGTTTTGGCGAAACCGTGAACGTAGTGAACTTGATATAACCGAAGGAACCTGATAGCTTTTAAAAGGAGTGGTTAAATCTCCGCATTTAAAAATATCTGTTTTAAAAATAACCGAGTGGTTTCTTTTAAATTGTTCCAACGATTTGAACTTTGGTTTGTTTTACTTTGCATTATAGATAATGCGTCCCATCATTAACCTATCATTGCAGAAAACAACGAAAATATAACGTCCTCTTATGCCATCCGCATTCGCCACGGGGTCCCGTCATCACCCGTTAGGTTACTTAACTAACGACAGAGCGGGGGCTGGGCTAGCGCGGGTGTAAAACATAAGTGACGTCTAAATAGCTATAATAAATATAGATATTTTACATTCGTCTGACGCAATGATATTCATTCCAGAACACAGATAAACAATATTGGATTTGCAAGCAATCTGTATTTCTTTTGAGCCTGCAAGAAAAGACAGATTACACAGTTGTGATGAATAGCCGTTTACCCCACCCTCGACCCCTACGGGTACGGCAAACTACCCACCCGGCAGTCTGTGTACCCCACCTTGGGTCAGTCCTAGGAGCAAAAACAGTAAAATGAAATAATACAACGGTGGCTACAACCGCAACCTGGAAGTGCCCCGCGAAAATAATATTACAACAAATTACATTTACAACAAATGAATAAATCAATAAACCATTGTTAACCCCGGCTATACACCACAACAGTCCAATACAGTTTATATGCACAAACAGATATAACCATTTCAGAAATGTGCAACCCCCTGCCAACCGACATACTAGCAGTTGGGGGAGGTTTACGAACACATCAAACAATCACAGATATAATCCAATACGCAAATACTGTATTTTTCGATCGAATAAACAACTTCAAAATTGCTCCAAAATCTGCTCTGTTAAACAGTAACCTGAGCAATAATTAAATATTCCAGAAAACCCCAAATATCACAGGGGACCCACCAAAGAAAATTGAGCCCATGACTCGGCAACTCGGCCGCGGAAGCGCGGCGGATCGGTGCGATCCGCCGCGCTTCCGCGGCGCTTTTGTCGAATCATGTGCTCGTTTTTCTTGGGTGTTCTCCTGTGTTCATGTCAAGCTCTCTGAACACTCCAAAAAAATTTTAGGACTTCATTTTCACTTCGACAGAAACTGAACAGAACTAGGGTTTTCCGGGATCGTTTTTTCGTTCGAAATTCGTACAAATTTGCGATTAAGTTATTTAGTGTTTAGCGAGGCTCTGATACCACTGTAAGTCGATGTAGTACACCCCAGTACTTATGGGGAGGCGGAAATTACAAAAACTTATCAAGTTTACACAACAAACATCGACTAACCGCAAGAATCGAAGCTAAACCCTAAAAAACCGTATTCTTAAGAGTTTCTTTACTTAAGTGATTAGGGATTATACCTAATGAACCGGTCCTTCTTCTTTATGTCCTCCTTGGTTCTCCTCGGCCTTCTCTAGGTAGTAGACGATCCACCCGAGAGCGAAACTCCAAGCTAAACCTCTAACTTGAGGTAACTAACCAACTTTGATTGCTAATCAAAGATGATAGAATGATAAAGAGTGAAGGTTATGGATTGTTTAGTCTAACTAAACCTTTGATCTCAACACATGAGGATTAAGGTTAGTATCTTGAAGATGAGAGCTTGAGGAGAGAGAATGTGTGTTATGATAATGAGAGAAGAGAGAGAGTGTATCATATTATTATGTGAAGCATTCTTATTTTCAACAAATGAATAAAATGAAATGAATAAGCATGCTTCAAAATATCTTGTGATGATTCATTAACATGAGTCATTAAGCAATAAATGTGCATTAATGAGATGAATGAATCACCACTATGACTCACTCTCTTTCCAAAACAAACCTCCTTAGTCACATCTTCTAGAAGCTTCTCGAGCAATTACGAGAACGCCCCTCCGATCCGTAAAAATACGGAAAAACTTTAGACTGTTAAAATCCAATAACCGGATACCAGTAACTGGCTTAAACCAAAGCCGACTGGTAAAATCTGTCCGAAAGTCGTACGCGCGTAAACGCACGTATGCGTCCGAACCCTTTGTCGCAAAACCATGCAACCTCTATATCGTTTCGCCTGGAGTAGGAAACTCTCTGTGTGGGACTCTAGAGACTCGACTACTACGCTGGCAGTGGGTTTAACCACAGACCGCAAGCGGCACTAGCTGTACGTAACGGTCCCCAGGTAGTTGTCGATAAGAAGGCCGATGAGTAAACCCATCCGAACTCCTACTGAGTCTGATGTGACAATCTCCATACAGTCCGGTCCGTTCGTCCATGACTATCGCATATCGGGCCTAGGGGGGCGGCAAGCGTCAGTCCCCTAATAGCGGTATAAGTCGTGTCGGAGTGAAGCCCATTACACCCTGAGAAACTGCTGGAACCTACCAGCAAATCTCGCTTGCCCTGGCCAGGGACTTTGCGTAATGGCTCTCTGACACAGCACGATATCTACTCCCAATACCGGGAGGGACGAATCCTGTCTAACCGCCACTGCCTCCAAGTGCTCGGGACTGCACCCAACTGCTACCTGTTTGCACGACTCCTTTGAGCCGTGGTAGGGTAGCAATCTAAGAACAGTGGGACACACTTGAGGCGAAGTAGCAGTGTCAAGTCTGCGGACTACGCTGTACTCATGTCACCTGGGAACTGTTCACTGACGACTGGTATCAAACCAACCAACAGTTCCCTGTGAGTCCTGTCCGGTGTACCCGTAACCTAACGAGCACCTGTATACTATCTCCAGTACGACGTACTGATGGCTGTGGGACAGACCATCTCCCCAACTGGGACGAGAAGCGTACACACTAGTCTACTCCGGAGTATCGATGCTCTGTCTCGATAATCCAACGACCAGGGACCTGAATAAGGATGTGCTTGTAGTCTACCCAGCCCCCACTAGTGTGACTGCCATCACAACGCTGGTAGACAAGCAAGATCCTAAGAGCTCTATCAATACGTATACTCACATATTAAGATAGAAAAACCAAGTAGCATACTACCATGTTTAGCAAGACTGTTATATACATGTGAATATCCCAAGCTTCCATTAAGTAATATACAAGCTAGTATGATACAGTAATGGCCTTCTAGGGCATAAACACTAACACCAATAGCTACCAATCACTGTGCCTTGAATTTGGCCAACATACACAGCTTGAATACTATTGAACACTCATATGAAACGACGGAGGGCTACGAATGGTTTCTGGCGAAAACTTTTAACGTAAAGAACTTGATATCGTTGAAGGAACGGATAGCTTTTAAAATATAGTGACGAAAACCATTGCTAAAGAGGTCACTCCCGGTGAAGGGATCTCGTCTTTTTCCCCATAGAATGAGGTGCAGGATATTCCAAATGAATACCACGATGCAAAGCAAAAGTAATCGGCTATAGTGAAGTCATTTCCCTGACGCAAACTTCTGTCCAAGGGGTCACTCCCGGTGAAGGGATCTAGGCCCTTGCCTCGTCGACTGAGGAGTAGGATATTCCAACTGAATACCACGATGCAAAACAAAAGTGAACGTCCTTGCAATAACAGCTTTTTGAAAAGTGTTCCAACAACATCAGATTAGGTTTGTTTTTAACTTGCATTGATCCGAATCAATGCTGTCCCATCAATTGATCACACCACAAAGAACGAAAATATACTGATGTACGTATATGCCATCCGCATTCACCACTGGGTCCCGTCATTACCCGTTAGGTTAGCTAACTAACGACAGAGCGGGGACTGGACTAGCGCGGATGCAAAACATATACAACATCTACTAATATATATATACCAATATATTATATTTCGCTCAAGGCGTGATAAGAAATGCAACATCACAGAAATGTACCGCATCACAGAACAATACAGATATCTGGGATCCCCGGGTTTCACAGAGCCACTACTGAAACCCGACGTTCCCCTGGTCGTGTGGATAGCCTGTGCAATGAAATCCTAGACCCCTACAGGCGCGACAAGTCACCCGCCAAAACCTGAAGCGAGGCAGCCCCCTTCAGTACCGTGAATGGACCACCCAGCACTTCACGGAATCCGGTAACTTGGGCACCCCTCCTGGGTCAACCTGTACCCCCTACGAGTGCGGCGAACAGCCCGCCAATTCTAGAGTAAAGCCCCCTCCGTCTCAATGCCATGAGATGCGGGCTTGTTTCACTCTAGAACCCGGCTATCCGTGTACCCCTCCTTGGGGTAATCCTAATACAGAAAGTAAAATATACATACAACGGGTACATCGACCGCAACCTGGTCGTGCCCCAAAATAATAATACAAACAGGCAGTGACGGCAGTCCACATGTCGGACGCTCGCCCCGCGATATCAAATGTACATAATACAACCACAACTGTACTAGCATTGCATCCAGGCTATCCCCCACGACCGATCCGCAACATCACAGCATAACACAGAACATCAACATGAAAGTCACGTTCGCAAATCCGTCTAACCGGGCTATAGCAGTTAGACAGGATTTACCGATCAAGTGACATTCACGGTCGCAGATATAATGTAAATACTGTGAACTAATGTGTTTAAAATATCTGATCGATCAAATTTACCAAGTGGACCCCCAAGTACTACTGTAGCACATCAAGAAATTCTGGGCCCAAACATAATATTCCAGAAACCCTATTTTCAACCCAGAGAGCAACTGCAGAAATTTGATGCAGTGATCTCAACATAGTGCGGCGGAACCGCGGCCCAAAGGGGTGTTTGGCCGCGGTTCCGCGCTCCCACTGTGGAGTCACTGTATCGAATTTCTACAGTGTTCTTAGAATTTCCAGTACATCACTTTTCTACAACCTGAAAAAATTTTCGAGCCAGAAAAAAATCGACAGAAAACAGATGTGAAGAAAACGCGGGTTTTTGGAATTTTGGTCGATCGGAAATGCAAACACATTAAACAAAGCTAGACTATGTTAATGGCGACGCTCTGATACCACTGTAAGTGCACGGCGGCACCCCGGCCTCCATCCCGAGGCCAAAATGCAGAAGCGGTGATATACTTAAATATTTCATGAACTGGCACCACCGCGCACTAATACCCGGATCGAACCATTAACTAGTCCTAGCTAACTACAAGAAAGGGAATAGAGATATACCGACTGATCCGAGTCCTCCGGTCTTCTCGTCGTCGTCCCGATCTCCCGCGGAAACTCCGGTCGTCGCCTCCTTGCCGGAAGGGCACCACATCGTCTGCATCTTTTACGGGCTCCCACCTCAATACCTAGGCAACTCGGGCATGAAGCTGGCTAGTCGACGTGCCCAAGATTTGCTGTAGAATGTGGTGTAGAACTTGTGTCTCATTTGGGGTTCATGGAAATGCCATTTTGGTAGAGGGATGATACAAGAACTATGTGGAGGAACTTGGGGATATTTTTGGAGCATGAAATGAACCAAATACCCACACTCAAATATTTGGACAGCCCCCAAAGGGAGTGGCCGGCCATGCATCTTGTGAGGGGGAGTGAGAATGAGAGTGTGTCAAAAAATGAGGGGAGCCTCACACATATTATCCAAGAGAGAGAGAGGAATGGTTATCATATGAAGTAATGATCACAAAGAAAATCCAACACTCATACAACCATCATCAACAACCATGATTGCTCACAAAGTCAAGTAATCATGAACTCTAGAAAGTCAAGGTCAACAAGAGCTATCATGAATCAACAAAATGCAAATAACCCCCTCCACAAATGCTTATTTGCACAAATGCAAATAAGCCCTCCTCCACCAATCTTCGGCCCATGAACGATACAAATGAAAATGGCCGAAACGGAAAGCAAACTGGCAACTCCAGAAAACTGGTCCCGTAATAAATTACAGGAAAAGCCCGATACTGTGCATACACACCCGCATTTGTATTCCGACCGAAATACAAATGCAATGAGACAAAATCTACGCTGTACTATACAAGGATCCGGCTTAAACCAAAGCCGGCTAGTAATATCCGTTCGATCCTGATCCGTGCAATACCGCACGTATCTGATCGAGCCCTGCCATATAACCATACGGCCTTTAGTACAAACTGTCCGATCCGTACAATACCGCACGTATCTGATCGGACCCTGCCATATCTCCATTCGACCTCTACAGCTTTTTGCCCGAAAGCTGAGTAATTGAATGTGGGGGACTCTAAAGACTCGTCAATACCTTGGTTGTGGATTTAACCACTAGCACGTCAGAGGTATAAGCCAATACGTAACGGGCTACCAGGTATTGACTAAAAGGGACATCTGTAAGCGAACTCAGCCTGACAACCCTACTGAGCCTGTCAGTGACAATATCCGTACAGTCCGGTCCGTTCTTCTATGAGCATCGCATGGCGGGCCTAGGGGGTTGGTAAAAGTCAGACCCCCAAAAACGGTACAAGTGTGTCGGAGTGTATCCCAGAACACCCTGAGATACTACTGGAATACCTACCAGTAAATCTCCTTGCCTCGGCCGAGGGCTTCGTGTAATGGCTCTCCTAGACACAGCGCGACCTCACCCCCAATACCGGGAGAGACGAACCCCTAAAGATACGCTCACTGCCTCCATGTGGCTCGGGATTGTACCCAACTAAAACCTATTTGCACGACTCTTTTGAGTCGTGGTAGGGTAGTAATCAAAGTACAGTGGGAACTCACACGAGACAAATGACGATCTCCAGGTCGATGAACTAACCTGTACACATATCACCAGGGAACTGCCATCTGACGTCTGGTATATGACCAACTAGCATGTTTCCGGTGAGTCTTGTCCGGTGTACTCATAACCCAATGAGCACCTGTATACATCTTGGGTGAACGAACTGACACCAGTGGCTTGTGAGACCGGCCACCGCCCCTCGTCGGGGTCTCGAATGTACACACTAGTCTACTCTGGAGTATCGATGCCCTATCTCAAAACTCCCACGACTAGGGACCATTTAAGGATGTGCTTATAGACTACCAGCTCCCACGTATATGATCGCCCTCATACTGCTGGTGGTCAAGCAAGAATCCTAAGGGCTCTATCAACGCGCAATAGTGACCTGTCAGGTCACCTAAAGCAGTACACGATGATAAAGATAAACTAGATAGCATACTATCATCTTGAGTAAGACTGTCCTAGCGGGATAGGTCCTCCATCAATCATTGTAATCACGTGCCTGTGATCCAATAATTGACACTGAGGGCACTATCTCCAACACCGTTTAGTCCGCGTTCCCCCGATCGACTCCGAAGTCGGTATTTCTCCATTTACTTCTTCTTTACCAACTACCACACCCACATCGATGGATCCGTCTCCATCGAATTTCTTTACCACTAATCTACCGCCGTCCGTTGGTGCGCAGAATCCACCCCGCATCTCTCTCCAAGAGAGGTGCTATCCTTTGCGAGGTCCTCTTTCGACCTGCTTATCCATTCCACCAGCCAACGGGGATAATTTTGAGATTAAACCCCAATACATCAACCTTTTACCCAAATTCCACGGACTCGAGACTGAAGACGCATACGTTTTTATCACCAAATTTGAAAACGTATGCGCAATGATGGGTACGTCACAACTTTCAGTGGATGCTATGCGTCTACGTCTTCTTCCATTTACTTTGTGCGATATAGCCCAGAAGTGGCTATATAACACTACCGCACATTCCATTACGAATTGGAAAGAATTCGTTGCGGCATTCCTTAAGAAATTTTACCCTATGCAAAAGACAGCTCGAATCCGTAGCGAACTAAATCAATTCACCCAGCTTCCTACTGAACCATTCTCAAAATGCTTTGAACGATTCAAGGATCTTTTGGTTCAATGTCCTCATCACGGCATCCCGAGATGGGATCTTTGCCGAATCATTTATGAGGGCATTAACCCAAACACTAAGCAGAACCTTGAAAACATGTGTCAAGGCACCT
Organism: Agapanthus africanus; assembly: GCA_030015575.1. Lineage (NCBI taxonomy): Eukaryota > Viridiplantae > Streptophyta > Magnoliopsida > Asparagales > Amaryllidaceae > Agapanthus > Agapanthus africanus. Next base: position 233,224,154 of record JASDDO010000010.1, read on the forward strand.
TTATGACCAAGGATGATGGGGAAGCTTGGAAAGTTTTAGAAGAGTTCGCTGAAAAATCATTAAAGTGGGAGAGTGGAACCCAATCATCGATTAGGGGCGGCGTACACCAAATTGATGTGTCCATAGGTGTTCGAGCTGAGATGGCAGCAATGCAAAAGAAGCTCGAGGCTATGAAACATAAGTTTTCAGCAGCCTCCCTAAACCCAATGTCGCTCCCCAAAACTGTATGTGGGTGTTGTTCTGATCCTTCTCACTTAACAGAAGAATGTCCATTAAACTCTCCGTTTCAAGGTCACGAGCATACCAATGCCGCATTCCAAAGACCTAGAAACGATCCATATTCTTCCACGTATAATCAGGGTTGGAGGAATCACCCGAATTTTGCTTGGAACCAACAACAACAACATCAAAACACGGTTCCAAGCCAATAATTTCCAAAGGGCTCTTCCACCACAACAGCAACCACTTCAACTCACTCAGCACCACTACCAGTCACAAAATTTTCAAAACCAGGTCAACACTGCTGCACCGTCTAATCCTATGTAGATGACCTGTTCTGACGAATTCTCTTAATTCACTCAAACCATGAAATCACTCTTGTCAAATTTCATAGAGGTGTCGGCTGAGGTTAGATCTTCCGTCAGTGAGATAAAGAAAAACTCAGCGTCCCAAGCTGAGAGTATCAGATCGATGGAAGCTGAAATTGCACGACTTAAAGCCGAAATGAGTGCGAGAGAAAAAGGGAAACTTCCGTCTCAACCCCTACCGAATCCTGGGCATTACAATGTAAATGCCGTCACAACGTTGAGATCAGGAAGAGTGCTGAATAACCATGTTGGGGAAGGAATTGATGATATTGAAAATCATATCAATAACACCCCGGCTGAGACCTTTCCTCACACACACACTTCTACTTTTGATCCTTGTTCTTCTAGCCCACCGTCTTCTCGCGAGCCTATTCTCCATTTCCCTCTAGGCTCGACACCTCAGTATAGCTCTTCTAGTTCTCCACAGACGATCCCCACTCCTCTTTTAGGATCACGTCTACCCCCACTTCCTTCTCCTATGATGGACCCAGCGCTTGTTGCTAAAGCTCCTTACCCGAATCGGTTAAGGGGTAACAAAACGAGTCCACATATGGAGAAAATTATGGAAATGTTCAAACAGGTTAACATCAACATCCCTCTCCTAGATGCTATTCAACAAGTCCCCGCTTATGCGAAAATTCTTAAGGACTTGTGCACTAGGAAGAGGAAGACTCAAGTGCCGAAGAAGGTCTTCATGTCTAATAACATTAGCACTGCTTTTATCCCACAGCTACCAAAGAAACGTAAGGACCCAGGATGTCCTACGATATCGATTTCTATTGGAGGTAAAAACATCAACCGTGCTCTTTTAGACATTGGCGCAAGTGTTAACCTACTTCCATATTCTGTCTATGAGCAGCTAGGGATTGGAGAGTTGAAACCAGCTCACTGCACTCTCCAAATGGCAGACCGTTCAATCACCAAACCAAGGGGTGAACTAGAGGATGTGTTGATAAAGGTCAGGGAATTTGTATTCCCTGTAGACTTCATTGTACTCGATACACAACCTGCAGTGAAACCCCGGAGTCAAATTCCGGTGATTTTGGGTTGACCATTCCTTGCTACTTCCAATGCTGTTATTAACTGTAGAAATGGTTCAATGAACTTATCATTTGGAAATATGACCATTTAACTAAACATCTACAAAGTTGGAAGTCAGCCATCAGAACCTTCTGCTCATATTCTTGATGTGTGCTCTGTCCACGAGATTGCTCCCGAAAGTTGCGGAGTTGAGGAACTTTGCTTTATAGATCTCGATGACACTACCACATCACTGTTTGATCTTGCACATGATCTTAGTGAGGACACCCTTTCCACACTTGAGTTCGACACTCCTGACTTATCACCACCCGAGTCTGTATCTTTTACAGGCTATGAGCTTCTTTGTGACTCCGAAAATCACTCGATGATCCCACCTTCTATTATTTCTCTGCCAGCATTAGATCTCAAAATTTTACCTTCTCATCTTAAATATGCTTATTTAGGTGAGAACGAGTCTTTACCGGTTATCATATCCACTTCTCTAGCATCAGAGCAAGAGAATGCACTTTTATCGGTATTGAGATCTAATAAAGAGGCGTTTGGTTGGACTATGGCAGATATCAAAGGGATTAGTCCCTTGATTGTAGAACATCATATACATGTGATGGATGATGCCAGACCAACCCGAGAACCACAGAGACTGTTGAACCCCGTCATGAAGGTGTTGGAGATAGTGCCCTCAGAGTCAATTATTGGATCACAGGCACGTGATTGCAATGATTGAGGGAGGACCTATCCCGGTAGGACAGTCTTACTCGAGATGATAGTATGCTATCTGGTTTACCTTTATCATCGTGTACTGCTTTAGGTGACCTGACATGTCGCTATTGCACGTTGATAGAGCCCCTAGGATTCTTACTTGACTACCGGCAGTATGAGGGCGATCATATACGTGGGAGCTGGTAGTCTATAAGCACATCCTTAAAAGGTCCCTAGTCGTAGGAGTTTCGAGACAGGGCATCGATACTCCAGAGTAGACTAGTGTATACAGTCGAGACCCCGACGAGGGGCGGTGGCCGGTCTCACAAGCCACTGGTGTCAGTTGGTTCACCTAAGATGTATACAGGTGCTCATTGGGTTATGAGTACACCGGACAGGACTCGCCGGGATCATGCTAGTTGGTCTTATACCTGACGTCAGATAGCAGTTCCCAGGTGACATGTGTACAGGTTAGTTCATCGACCTGGGGATCGTCATTTGTCTCGTGTGAGTTCCCACTGTACTTTGATTACTACCCTACCACGGCTCAAAGGAGTCGTGCAAACAGGTTTTAGTTGGGTACAGTCCCGAGCCACATGGAGGCAGTGAGCGGATCTTCGGGGGTTTCGTCTCTCCCGGTATTGGGGGTGAGGTCGCGCTGTGTCTAGGAGAGCCATTACACAAAGACCTTGGCCAAGGCAGGAGATTTACTGGTAGGTATTCCAGTAGTATCTCAGGGTGTTCTGGGCTACACTCCGACACGACTTGTACCGCTTTTGGGGGTCTGACTTTTACCAACCCCCTAGGCCCGCCATGCGATGCTCATAGACGAACGGACCGGACTGTACGGATATTGTCACTGACAGGCTCAGTTGGGTGTCGGGGTGAGCTTCCTCATCGACGTCCCTTTTAGTCAATAGCTGGTGGCCCGTCACGTATTGGCTTATACCTCTGACGTGCTAGTGGTTAAATCCACAGCCATAGTATTGACGAGTCTTTAGAGTCCACCACACTTTCAGTTACTCAAGCTTTCGGGCGAAACGCTGTAGAGGCCGTATGGAGATATGGCAGGGTCCGATCAGATACGTGCGGTATTGCACGGATCAGGATCGGACGGGTTTGTACTAGTAGCCGTATAGTTATATGGCAGCGTTCGATCAGATACGTGCGGTATTGCACGGATCAGGATCGGACGGATATTACTAGCCGGCTTTGGCTTAAGCCGGTCCTAGTTTAGTACAGTGTAGATTTTGTCTCATTGCATTTGTATCCGGACGGAATACAAATGCGGGTGTGTATGCACAGTGTGGGGTTTTCCTGTAATTTATTACGGGACCAGTTTTCTGGAGTTGCCAGTTTACATTCCGTTCCGGCCGGTTTTCCTTTGTTCTTTCCCGGCCGGACTTTTCTGATGGAGGGGGTAATTTGCAGTTTTGCAAATTACTTTTGTGGAGGGGTTTCATGCATTATGATAGCATCTTTTCTTTTTCCTTCATAATGGTTAGCATCTTTGCTTTATGAGATTTGATGTGATAAGGAATGATTTGAAGTTGATGTTATGTTTAGTGATGATTATGCTTTATGTTGTGGTCACCCCTTCTTGCTCCTACCATCACCTCCCTTAATGCTTCATATTCATTTTCCTCCACCACATTATTCTCACTTGATGGATGATAAGTTATTTTTCATGGTTGGAAAAAGAAAGAGAGAAAAAGAAAGTGAGAAGAAGAAAAAGAAAGAGAAGAAGAAAAGAAAAGAGAGAAAGAAAAAGATGAGAGCTTCACCATGAGAGTTTCATTCTTGATCTTCTTTCCATGCTAGAAAAATGCAAGCACCATTTTTCTAGTCTTGATTCCTCCATCATCCACAAATGGCAACCAACCCCAAAGTGAGACATACATTCTACATTCACTCCCTACAGCATATCTTGAGCATGTCGAGTAGCCGGCTTCATGCGCGAGTTGCCTCGGTATTGAGGTGGGAGCCCGTAAAAGTACCCGGCTTCGTGGTGCCCTTTCCGACGAGGAGGAGACGGACTGAGATCCCGCGAGGAGATCGGAGTGGAGATGAAGACCGGAGGACTTGGATCGTCGGTACATCTCTAACCTATCTTGTTAGTTAGCTAGACTAGTTTAATGGTAACGATCCGGGGTTTAGTGCGCGGTGGTGCCGGTTTGCTAAGTCCGCAAATTTTTAAGTTTACCACCGTTTCCGCGTTTGGCCGTCGGATTGACGGCCGGGGCGCCGCCGTGCACTTACAGTGGTATCAGAGCCTCGCCATTAACATAGTCTAGCTTGGTGTAATGTGTTTTACGTTTCCGATCGAACAAATTTCCAAAAACCGTATTTTTCTAGCACATCAGTTTCTGTCGAAATTTTTTGGAGTCCAAAAATTTTTCTGGTTGTCTCAGAGTGATGTGCAGGGAATTTTAACCATGCTGAAAAAAATTGGTACCATGATCTCACTATTCCGCCGCGCAAGCGCCGCGAAACCCCACCTCGTGCGGCCCTTCCGCCGCGCACTATTCATGTCACATCACCAAATTTTTCCAGAGGCCTTCTGGGCTGAAAATATGGGTTTTGGAATATTAAAATTGGGCCCAGGGTTTCTGTGAGTGCTACAGTTTTGTTTGAGGGCCCACTTGTTAATTTTTGATCGATCGGATATTTTAAACACATTTTTCACAGTATTTACATTATATCTGCGACCGTGAATGTCACTCGATCGGTAAATCCGGTCTAACTGCTATAGCCCGGTTAGACGGATTTGCGAACGTGACTTTCACGTTGATGTTCTGTGTTTATGCTGTGATGTTGCGGATCGGTCGTGGGGATAGCCTGGATGCAATGCTAGTACAGTGTTGGTGTATTATGTTCATTTGATATTGCGGGGCGAGCGTCCGACATGTGGACTGCCGTCACTGCCTGTTTGTATTATTCTTTTGGGGCACGACCTGGTTGCGGTCGATGTACCCGTTGTATGTATATTTTACTTTCTGTACAAGGATTACCCCGCGGTGGGGTGCACGGATAGCCGGGTTCTAGAGGGCAACAAGCCTGCATCTCATGGCATTGAGACGGAGGGGGCTTCACTCTGGGATTGGCGGGCTATTCGCCGCACTCGTAGGGGGTACAGGTTGACCCAGGAGGGGTGCCCAAGTTGCCGGATTCCGTGGAGTGCTGGGTGGTCCATTCACGGAGCTGAAGGGGGCTGCCTCGCTTCAGGTTTTGGCGGGTAACTTGCCGCGCCCGTAGGGGTCTAGGATTTCATTGCACAGGCTATCCACACGACCAGGGGAACGTCGGGTTTCAGTAGTGGCTCTGTGAAACCCGGGGATCCCAGATATCTGTATTGTTCTGTGATGTTGTATATTTCTGTGATGTTGCATTTCTTTTCACGCCTTGAGCGAAATATAATATATTGGTATATATATTAGTAGATGTTGTATATGTTTTACATCCGCGCTAGTCCAGTCCCCGCTCTGTCGTTAGTTAGCTAACCTAACGGGTAATGACGGGACCCAGTGGCGAATGCGGATGGCATATACGTACATCAGTATATTTTCGTTCTTTTTGGTGTGATTAATTGATGGGACTGCGTTGATTCGGATCAATGCAAGTTAAACAAACCTAATCTGATGTTGTTGGAACACTTTTCTAAAAGCTGTTATTGCAAGGACGTTCACTTCTGTTTTGCATCGTGGTATTCATTTGGAATATCCTGCTCCTCCGTCGACGAGGCAAGGGCCGAGATCCCCTCACCGGGAGTGACCCCTTGGACAGAAGTTTGCGTCAGGGCATTAACTTCACTATAGCCGATTACTTTTGCTTTGCATCGCGGTATTCATTTGGAATATCCTGCACCCCATTCTACGGGGAAAGAGCCGAGATCCCTTCACCGGGAGTGACCTCTTTAGCAACGGTTTTCGTCACTATATTTTTTAAAAGCTATCCGTTCCTTCGACGATATCAAGTTCTTTACGTTAAAGGTTTTCGCCAGAAACCATTCGTAGCCCTCCGTCGTTTCATATGGGTAGTCAATAGTATTCAAGCTGTGTTTGTTGGCCAAAGTCAAGGCACAGTGTTTGGTAGCTGTTGGTTATTCATATGCAGCATAGATAGATGCGTTGGTTTGGAACAGTCGTATAGCCTTGTTGGCCAAAGTCAAGGGCTTGTGCGGGTGGATTCGAATCAACCTGGAGAATGACGGGTAGAACTTGACATGTGACTTATGATTTGTTGGCCAAAGTCAAGGTCATAAGAGCATGGGGCAGAAATCACATCGGGAGTTTCAAAAGAACTGAAACTTGCCAGATATGCGCATACCTTCTGGAGTGTGATACCGTGAGCGGATTCCGTCACGTTGTCATGCGATGATGGTTGGATCCCGATTCCCACTGATGAGTTGGTTTACTCCTCGGGTGACCCCGACTAATTCTTCTTTCAGGTTTGGAGGAGAATTTGAGGTACAGTGGGAGGTTTCCTGATTAGAAAAAGTGACAACCATTCTGATCTAGGTTAGAGTGCACGCTGAGTGTTTCTTTTCTCTCTCTCTTTGGCAGCGACCATTGACCCGACCCTAAGACTATGACTCAGTGACCAAGTTGACCGAACCTACTTAACACTGGCTTTTGGATTGTCAGAGTTGCAGACCTCATTGCCACTCCTACTTTTACCCTTTTTTCCAGGACACCCCGTATTACTACGAACGTCCACTTCCATTGGACAAAACCATCGTATGGTTAGATACGAACTCGAAGGAATTCGAGGATGGTTTCCGGTTCTGGAGAAAACGAATAGGATTATTCAGTTGTCTTTTCCTTTTTGCCTCCTCTCAAGTTACGAGTACTCCTTGGTTTAGGAGTAGTACACCTATTACGCAAATTGGATAGTCTTCTTCCAAACCATAGGCTGGTGCCGACCGGTAGGGAATGAAGAAAACCAGTTAGCCTAAACGGTGTACAGAAGGTATTAAGATTAAGACAAAGCAAGGGATTAGTAAGAGGGCAAAGTAAATTGCGACTGCTATTCACGACCAAACCAAGTATTTCTTCGCCAATCCTAAAAAACCTTTGTATTTCTCCAGGACACTCCGTATCACTACGAAGATCCCATTTTATTGGATAATCCATCGTATGGTTATATACGAACTCGAAAGGAACTTGTTCCAGTTCGGGGATGGATCCTGGTTCAGGAGAAATAAGAATAAAGTACATTCAGGTGTCTTTTATCTTCACCTTCTCTCGCGTTGCGAGTGCTCCTAGGATTAGGACAGTACACCCTTTATGCTTTTTGGATAGTCTTCTTCCAAACCATAGGCTGGTGCCGAACGGTAGGGAAGGAAGAAAACCATTTGGCCTAAAGGGGTGTACAGAAGGTAAAGACTAAAGACATATGAAGGGATTTGGAGAGGTGGCAAAGAACTATACGGTTACAGTCGTGAATCTGGAAGAGGCATTACTAGGAATACCGGGATACCCCATCGAAACATTTCAATGTTTCAGTCTCACTGTGTACTGTTAATGGAAAACTGATTTCCCGATTAGACACTTACTCCAGGGTATGTATTTACCAGGTATGATTCTCACATCTGTATGGTTTTACAGATGATGAGTGGGAGTGAGTTATTGGGAATTGGGTGATCATCCTCATTTTTGAGGAAGTCACCTGGGTTGTTTGCAAGTTAGCAATTATTTGGTTTTGAATATCCGCGGTTATGCACCAATTTCAAATTGATATATCTGTACGTCTATTTTCATAGAGTGAGATATACCTTTTGATATTATGTCGATGACATTTACCTATATCAGTGGATGGTTAGGTAAGGAGCATTAAACAGCGGTGTAATTCTTCTTAACCAAAAGTACAGTTTTCAACCTACGACACACAGTGAATGAGTCACTAGACTCAAGGGACTTATACAGAGTATTGTATGTTGTCCAGTGTCCATCAGGACAGAGGGGTTGGTCCTCGTACTGTATTCTGTTTACTTTTGACTTCTCTAGTTCTTAGACATGTGTTTCGTAGAAACACAGGGTCTAAGTTTTGAGGAGTTATAGGTATTTGAATAGAGTAGAGAACCAGGTATAGCAAGTATCGGGATTCTTCAAAGTGATCGAAGATGTAGATACTTGTGTGTGGTATTCAGTTAATAGTAATGATAAAGAGAAATTACTTCTCTTTCAGGTTACTCATAATTGGAAGCATTCCTAAGTTGAGTAACGCTGATCGGCCTCCTTCCATTTAGTTGACATGCACTGGAGATAGCTGCATGATTTGAATCTGGTTCAATTAAATCAGTGCCTCTGGTTCTATATTGGATGTAGAACAGTTCATATCTTAACGTTGTTAAGGTACGGGGAGTTGTCCGGCTTATGCTTAAAACCAGACACTGGACAACTCAAGGCACGTTTCTGTAATGGCTGTTTGTCGGTTGACCCAGGCTATGACGCGGGTTGATTTTCTACCATCTGGATGAACAATAGCAATATTGTTCTAGAATCGCCACAGTTTTATTAAAAATGGATTTTTTCAAAAACAGCAGTGGGAGTATGGTAGAACTGGAAGTGATTCCAGAACCGCAAACGATTACTGAAGATTTGATAAGGAACCTGAAGATTCAATCTGATTTGACATTCCATTGGCCACTCCGTAGATAAGGTGGGTAACTTCAGGCACCCGAGAGGTACTTCGGTAGCCTCAAGGACGGTGACAGGGAAGTTCTTGTTTACCCACACTTGCCATTGTTGTTGTTCCAGGCTGCGAGACCCGGCAGGAGGATGAGTATAGCGTCGTTCTGAACTAGCTTCAGAAGTGTACGTGTATATGACTCTGCCAGAGGGTTGTCGTAGTCAGTGGGAGCAGCGGAAGCATTGGTGGACATCAGGCTTATGTCTATTTATAGACTAAAGCAGATGTAGCGGAGATAGATCATCTGTTTCTGATGTGACAGTCATAGGTTTGACGTCATCAGAATAGGGGATGGATCTGTTGAGAAGGTAGTAGGGTGTGATATCCTGGTATTTGGATGACATACACAGAGTAGGAAGTGATATTCCTATACTACGAGCGGTTATACTTTGGTCGTCACACAGTGGTTTCTCCACACAGGACTTGGATATTATATCAGACATTCTGGTTACTAGATCTATGGTTTTTGATCTAGATTTGGGTGGTTTCCCAATCAGGGTACCTTGACAGCATTCTAAGGGTATTTAGAATGGACGACTCCTGGCACGGTAGTGTACCTGCAGGTGATGGAGTCACCCTCTCCAAAGGTGTCTTACAGACTAAAGGGGAGAGGGACGTGCATGATTGGCAGATCACTTGCTCAGGCGAATGAGTCAATCGTGAGATGTCAAGTACCACACCAGATGTTGTTCTTGCACTAGATGCAATAAGTTGATATTGATCCAATCCTGGAGAAACAGTCGGAAGCAGTTTTAGAACATAAGTGGCTGTTCTAGGGATATGATAACGAAAGCCCCATTCGGGAAACAGTTATCATTCCAGGCTTCCAAGGTGACCTGGACGACAAGGAGGTTGTCAGAGTTATAGTTTTTCCTTCTGACGAAGGGCAGTATTTTGGACAGGTGGTCCAAGGCAATACTGAGGGTGGCATGGCGCAGGATACTGATTAAATTCAGTTGACGATACAGTCGAAGAAGTTTGGATTTGGAGTTCACTTATGAGCTAGGTCCCATCAGACATCCAGACATTCTAAGACAGGTATTGCTCATTTCGGAAGATGGCTTTCTCCGCGAACTTGAGATATAGAGAGACATAGAAAGAAACATCAAGGCGGATCCACTCACTGAGGCTATTCCTCGACCGCAATAGTTTCACAAACGGGATTTGTGAGACTGACTAGTAGAGGAGTTGGGTGTTCGGTATCACACGGGCTGTGAGTATGCGACATCGCAATAATTAGCCTTGAGTGCAAGTGGGAGATTGTTGGAGATAGTGCCCTCAGAGTCAATTATTGGATCACAGGCACGTGATTGCAATGATTGAGAGAGGACCTATCCCGGTAGGACAGTCTTACTCGAGATGATAGTATGCTATCTGGTTTACCTTTATCATCGTGTACTGCTTTAGGTGACCTGACATGTCGCTATTGCACGTTGATAGAGCCCCTAGGATTCTTACTTGACTACCGGCAGTATGAGGGCGATCATATACGTGGGAGCTGGTAGTCTATAAGCACATCCTTAAAAGGTCCCTAGTCGTAGGAGTTTCGAGACAGGGCATCGATACTCCAGAGTAGACTAGTGTATACAGTCGAGACCCCGACGAGGGGCGGTGGCTGGTCTCACAAGCCACTGGTGTCAGTTAGTTCACCTAAGATGTATACAGGTGCTCATTGGGTTATGAGTACACCGGACAGGACTCGCCGGGAACATGCTAGTTGGTCTTATACCTGACGTCAGATAGCAGTTCCCAGGTGACATGTGTACAGGTTAGTTCATCGACCTGGGGATCGTCATTTGTCTCGTGTGAGTTCCCACTGTACTTTGATTACTACCCTACCACGGCTCAAAGGAGTCGTGCAAACAGGTTTTAGTTGGGTACAGTCCCGAGCCACATGGAGGCAGTGAGCGGATCTTCGGGGGTTTCGTCTCTCCCGGTATTGGGGGTGAGGTCGCGCTGTGTCTAGGAGAGCCATTACACAAAGACCTTGGCCAAGGCAGGAGATTTACTGGTAGGTATTCCAGTAGTATCTCAGGGTGTTCTGGGCTACACTCCGACACGACTTGTACCGCTTTTGGGGGTCTGACTTTTACCAACCCCCTAGGCCCGCCATGCGATGCTCATAGACGAACGGACCGGACTGTACGGATATTGTCACTGACAGGCTCAGTTGGGTGTCGGGGTGAGCTTCCTCATCGACGTCCCTTTTAGTCAATAGCTGGTGGCCCGTCACGTATTGGCTTATACCTCTGACGTGCTAGTGGTTAAATCCACAGCCATAGTATTGACGAGTCTTTAGAGTCCACCACACTTTCAGTTACTCAAGCTTTCGGGCGAAACGCTGTAGAGGCCGTATGGAGATATGGCAGGGTCCGATCAGATACGTGCGGTATTGCACGGATCAGGATCGGACGGGTTTGTACTAGTAGCCGTATAGTTATATGGCAGCGTTCGATCAGATACGTGCGGTATTGCACGGATCAGGATCGGACGGATATTACTAGCCGGCTTTGGCTTAAGCCGGTCCTAGTTTAGTACAGTGTAGATTTTGTCTCATTGCATTTGTATCCGGACGGAATACAAATGCGGGTGTGTATGCACAGTGTGGGGTTTTCCTGTAATTTATTACGGGACCAGTTTTCTGGAGTTGCCAGTTTACATTCCGTTCCGGCCGGTTTTCCTTTGTTCTTTCCCGGCCGGACTTTTCTGATGGAGGGGGTAATTTGCAGTTTTGCAAATTACTTTTGTGGAGGGGTTTCATGCATTATGATAGCATCTTTTCTTTTTCCTTCATAATGGTTAGCATCTTTGCTTTATGAGATTTGATGTGATAAGGAATGATTTGAAGTTGATGTTATGTTTAGTGATGATTATGCTTTATGTTGTGGTCACCCCTTCTTGCTCCTACCATCACCTCCCTTAATGCTTCATATTCATTTTCCTCCACCACATTATTCTCACTTGATGGATGATAAGTTATTTTTCATGGTTGGAAAAAGAAAGAGAGAAAAAGAAAGTGAGAAGAAGAAAAAGAAAGAGAAGAAGAAAAGAAAAGAGAGAAAGAAAAAGATGAGAGCTTCACCATGAGAGTTTCATTCTTGATCTTCTTTCCATGCTAGAAAAATGCAAGCACCATTTTTCTAGTCTTGATTCCTCCATCATCCACAAATGGCAACCAACCCCAAAGTGAGACATACATTCTACATTCACTCCCTACAGCATATCTTGAGCATGTCGAGTAGCCGGCTTCATGCGCGAGTTGCCTCGGTATTGAGGTGGGAGCCCGTAAAAGTACCCGGCTTCGTGGTGCCCTTTCCGACGAGGAGGAGACGGACTGAGATCCCGCGAGGAGATCGGAGTGGAGATGAAGACCGGAGGACTTGGATCGTCGGTACATCTCTAACCTATCTTGTTAGTTAGCTAGACTAGTTTAATGGTAACGATCCGGGGTTTAGTGCGCGGTGGTGCCGGTTTGCTAAGTCCGCAAATTTTTAAGTTTACCACCGTTTCCGCGTTTGGCCGTCGGATTGACGGCCGGGGCGCCGCCGTGCACTTACAGAAGGAAGCGGTGATGAAAGAGATCGTCAAATGCCTTGATAATGGTATTATATACCCAATCTCCGATAGCCAATGGGTGAGTCCTATACATGTCGTCCCTAAGAAATCCGGCATCTCTGTTATTACCAATGAGGCAAATGAGTTGATTCAGACACGCGCCCAAACTGGGTGGCGTGTATGTATTGATTACAGAAAACTCAATGCCGCCACGAGAAAAGACCACTTTCCTCTACCTTTCATTGATCAGATGCTGGAACGCTTAGCTGGACGTGAGTATTATTGTTTTATGGACGGATACTCTGGCTATAATCAGGTCCCCATAGACAAAAAGGATCAAGATAAAACCACTTTTACTTGTCCTTTTGGTACCTTTGCTTATAGACGCATGCCCTTTGGGTTATGCAATGCTCCCGCTACATTTCAGCGGTGTATGATGGGGATATTCTCTGACATAGTCAAGAATTTTTATGAGATTTTTATGGACGATTTCTCGATTTTCGGAGACTCTTTTTCTGATTGCCTATCGAATCTTGTCGCAGTTCTTACTCATTGCAAAGAGAAGAACTTAACCTTGAATTGGGAAAAATGCCATTTCATGGTCCACGAAGGAATTGTACTTGGACATGTTATTTCACAGAAAGGCATTGAGTTTGACAGAGCTAAGATAGATGTCATTCAAAACCTTCCTCATCCCAAAAGCGTCAAGGACATTCAACCATTTCTTGGCCATGCGGGCTTTTATTGGAGATTCATTAAGGATTTTAGCAAAATTGCTAGACCCTTAACTCTTCTCTTGGCCAAGGATGCGACCTTCCACTTTGACTCGGATTGTGAGGCAGCTTTCGACTCACTTAAACATTCCCTCACTACAGCCCCCGTTCTATCGTCTCCAAATTGGGACTACCCCTTTGAGCTTATGTGTGATGCATCAGATTTTGCAGTTGGTGCAGTCTTAGGACAGCACATTGAAAAGATGCAACACGTGATCTATTATGCAAGTAAGACCCTGAATGATGCTCAAATTAACTATACAACTACCGAAAAAGAACTTTTGGCGGTTGTATTTGCATTAGAAAAATTCAGGCCTTACTTAATTGGCTCACCAATAGTTGTGTACACTGACCACTCCGCCTTGAAACATCTTTTAGCGAAGAAAGATGCAAAAGGTAGGCTAATACGTTGGATCCTTCTATTACAAGAATTTGATCTTGTTATCAAAGATAAGAAAGGATGTGAAAACGTTGTAGCCGACCATCTTTCACGCATCTCTTCTTCACCTGTGACCCTGCCGATCAATGATTCGTTTCCAGACGAACAACTCTTGAGCGTATCCAATGAACCTTGGTTCAGGGATATTGTGAACTATCTTGTCACGGGACTGATACCCATCGATTGGTCAAAACAGGACAAATACCGTTTTCTATCCCAAGTAAAACACTTTTACTGGGATGATCCATATCTGTTTAAGTATTGTCCGGATCAGATCATTCGCCGGTGTGTCCCGAAAGAAGAGTTCAAGAGTGTTCTTTCTTTTTGTCATGATCAGGCCTGTGGGGGTCAGTTAGGTCCTAAAAAGACGGCGGAGAAGGTTTTGCAATGCGGATTTTATTGGCCAACCTTATTCAAGGACGCATTTTAGCATTGCAAAACCTGTACACAATGTCAGTACACGGGTAGAATTTCCCGGAGAAATGAAATGCCTCAGCAACCCATCTTAGTGGTTAAAATTTTCGATGTTTGGGGAATTGACTTTATGGGTCCCTTTCCCAACTCCTTTGGGAATTTGTACATACCGCTGGCGGTTGATTACGTCTCAAAGTGGGTTGAAGTCATTCCATGTCGCACTAATGACAAGAAGGTTGTCATTAAATTCTTAAAAGAAAATATCTTTTCACGATTTGGACACCCACGCGCTATCATTATATTGGATATATATACCCTAGAGGCCTACATTGTATAGGATGCTTGGGATATATATGTTCATGACAGTCTTGCTTGATATGATAGTGCGCTATTTGGTTTGACTTTGTCTTAACGTATAATATATTTTACTTGGTATTTATATATATATGTTGATAAAGCCCATAGGGTGTTTGTCTGACTACTGGCGTTGTGATGGCAGTCATACTAGTGGGAGCTGGATAGTCAATAGGCACACCCTTAGATGTCCCTGGTCGCAGGAGTATCGAGATTGGGCATCGATACTCCGGAGTAGACTAGTGTATACATATCTAGACCCTGACGAGGGGCAATGGATTGGTCCCGCAACCATTGGTGGTGTTCACCTAAGATTGTATACAGATGCTCACTGGGTGTGAGTACACCGGACAGGACTCGCCGAGAACTGACTGGATGGTATTATACCTAACGTCAGATAGCAGTTCTCAGGTGACATGTGTGCAGATAGTCCGTTGACTTAAGGTCATCATTTGTCTCGTGTGAGTTCCCACTGTGCTTTGATTGTTACCCTACCACGGCTCAAAGGAGCCGTGCAAACAGGTTTCAGTTGGGCACAGTCCCGAGCCACGTGGAGGCAGTGAGCGACTGTTAGGGATTCGTCTCTCCCGGTATAGGGAGTTGATATCGCACTATGGTCGGTTGGTCATTACCATAAGTCCCTGGCCAGGGCTGATTGAGAATTACTGATGGAATGATCAGTAGATTCTCGGGTGGTCTTGAACCATACCGATACGACTTGTACGGTTATTAGGGGTCTGACGTCCACCACCTCCCTAGACCGTACATGTGATACTCTTAGACGAACAGACCGGACTGCGCAGATATTGTCACAGACAGGCTCAGTAGGATTTCAGATGGGTTACCTCATCAGCTTTCTTATCGACAACTACCTGGGGACCGTTACGTACAGCTAGTGCCGCTTGCGGTCTGTGGTTAAACCCACTGCTAGCGTAGTAGTCGAGTCTTTAGAGTCCCACACAGAGATTTCCCAAACCCAGGCCAAAAGATATAGAGGTCGTATGGTTTTTCGACAAAGGTTCGGACGCATACGTGTTTGAACGCACGTACGACATTCGGACAGTTTTTACTAGCTGGCTTTGGTTTAAGCCAGATTCTAGTATCAGGTTATTGGATTTATACGGTCTAAAGTTTTTCCGTGTTTTCACGGATAAGAGGGGCGTTCTCGTAATTTTCCGAGAAGCTTCTAGAAGGATGTGACATGGAGAGAGAGGTGGCATTTTCATTTATTGAATTAGTGACTCATTGTGAGTGATTCATCATGTCATTAAAGCATCATTTATTGCTTAATGACTCACATGATGAATCACCCACTTGAATTATTGAAACATGGTGAATAATCTCATATTATTCATTTCTTTATAATTCGTTATGTTTCATATATCAAGTGAGAAGCTTTTTCTTTATCTTTAATAATATCATTATCATCTTCTCACTCTCTCTCTTCAAGTTCTCTCTCCTTCACCAAACCCTAATCCTACCCTCATGAGTTGAGAACAAGGATTAGGAAAGACTAATTACTCCATAACCTATCTCTACATCACCTTAGCTACTCTATTTAGCAACTAGAGAAACTAAGTAACCTCAAGTTTAGAGGTTATAGCATGGATTAGGGTTCTCGGGTGGATCGTCTATCACGGGAGAAAGCCGAAGAGGACGTGGAGATCCAAAGAGGCCGTAGACAACATCAAGACGAAGGACTAGAACCGTTTGGTATAATCTCTTAGCATAGTAGTTTAAAACTCTATAGCTTTTGTTAAAACTTGTTTAGCAAACGATTCATACGGTTAATCGATGTTTGATCATAGAACTTGATTGTTATTCATATTTCCGCCTCCCCACAAGGATTGGGGTGTTGAACATCGACTTACAGTGGTATCAGAGCTTAGATAAACAATATTTAACTTAATTGCAAATTTGTACGAATTTCGAACGGAAAAACGAAGTCGGAAAAACCTAAAAACATCAAGTTTCTGTCGAAATTTAAATGAAGTCAAAAAATTTTTTCAGGCATGTTCAGAAAGCTTGACATGACACCAGAAGAACACCCAAGAAATTTGGGCTCCTGAATCGGCAACACGGCCGCGGAACCACGGCGGATCGGCACCGATCCGCCGCGCTTCCGCCGCCGAGTTGCCGAGTCAGGAACTCAAATTTCCTGTGCTGCTTCTCTGTGTTATTTGGGATTTTCTGGGATATTTAATATTTGCTCAGGTTTCAGTTTTACAGAGCAGTTTTTGGAGCAGATTAAAGATGTTTAATCGATCGAAATTGTACAGTATTTGCATATTGGATTATATCTGTGATTGTATAATGTGTTCGTAAACCTCTCCTAACTGCTAGTATGTCAGTTGGCAGGGGTTGCACATTTCTGAAATGGTTTTTTAACTGTTTGTGTATATAAACTGTATTGGACTGTTATGGTGATTAGCCGGGTTTTGTGATGGGTTATTGTTTTAATTCATTCAATGTAAATGTAACAAGTTGTAATATTATTTTGCGGGGCACATCCAGGTTGCGGTTGTAGCCACCGTTGTATTATTTCTTTTTACTGTTTTTGCTCCTAGGATAGACCCAAGGTGGGGTGCACAAACTACCGGGTATTTTGAAGTGTTGGGGCAGACCGCTTCACTTCTGGTACTTGGCGGGTAGTTTGCCGTACCCGTAGGGGTCTGGGGTGGGAAAATGGCTATTCATCACAACTGTGTAATCTGTCTTTCATTGCAGGCTCAAATGAAATGCAGATTGCATGCAAATCCAATATTGTTTATCTGTGATCTGGAATGCCTATTATTGCGTCTGACGAATGTACAATATCTATATATGATAGCTATTTAGACGTCGCTTATGTTTTACACCCGCGCTAGCCCAGCCCCCGCTCTGTCGTTAGTTAAGTAACCTAACAGGTGATGACGGGACCCCGTGGCGAATGCGGATGGCATAAGAGGACGTTGTATTTTCGTTGTTATCTGTAATGATAGGTTAATGATGGGACGCATTATTATTAATGCAAAGAAAATAAAACCTAAACTGAATCGTTAGAACAATTTCTAAAAACCACTCGGTTTTCTTGAAAAAGCAAATTTTAAATGCGGAGCTTAAACCACTCCTTTTAATAAAAGCTATCTTAGTTCCTTCGATCAAATCAAGTTCATTACGTTAACGGTTTTTTGCCAAAAACCAGCCGTAACCCTCCGTCGTTTCAGATAGACAGCACATCGTATTCATGCTATGCTTGTTGGCCTACGTCAAGGCATAGTGTATGGTAGCAGTGTGTATGCCTATTTGTTGCATAGATAGATGCATTAGTTTAATACAGACGTACACCTTGTTGGCCTACGTCAAGGGCTTGTACGATGTATTTAAATTGATCAGGACAACGACGGGTAGAACTTGACTTGCGACTTATGACTTGTTGGCCTACGTCAAGGTCTATAAGAGCTTGGGGTAAAAATCACATCGGGAGTTTCAAACATAAAGGAAACTTGCAGATTTAGCTTACCTTCTGGAGTGTGGTGACTAGAGTGCCTTCCATCTAGGGCATCATGCAATGATAGTTGGATCCCGATCCCACTGATGAGTAGGAATACTCTCGGGAATTTCTCTCACTTAACAATCAATGCTATAAACCAAGTAGGTGCCTAGAAAGGTGTTAGAGGGGCTACGCCTCCAGGGAAAAGAGGTTCTTTAATTAAGGAACTTCGCGAAAGCATTGGAAAACCTCCCTCGAAGTACCAACACCAGCCTGGCTGAAAGGTTAAGCAAGTATTGTGACGTGTGATTAAATCCTGACTAGTTCTTCTTTTAGGTTTTGAAGAAGGATTTGAGGAAACAGTGGGAGCCATCCTGTTTAGATAAATTAATAAACCAATCTAAACTTGCAAGAGCATATGCTGAGTGTTTTCTTTTCTCTCTCTCTGGCAGCTACCATGACTGGACTAAAACTATTACTTGAAAAGAATATACTGACCGGGCAGAACTATAAAGATTGGCTAAGAAACGTCAATATTGCGCTGACTTATGACAAAGTTGCATATGTTACCACCGCTGTTCCTCCCCTTATCCCAGGACCAGATTCCTCAGTTGCGGACAAGGAAGTTCGTAAAACCTGGGATCTAGACTGTGAGCGAGCTAAGTGTATCGTGCTGGCGTCCATGAATAATGAACTCCAGAAACAGCACGAGAGTATGGATATTGTATCCATATTCCTCCATTGCAAGGAATTGTATGGTGAACACTCCCGTATCGCGAGGTACGAAACCTCAAGGAAACTCTTCCACATGAGGTTAGCTCCAGGATCGCCTGTTGGAGAGCACGTCCTCAAAATGATCACCCTCATTAAGGAACTCGCAAACCTGGGATGCGTGCTAGAGAATGATTTGTATATCGACTTGATTTTGCAGTCCCTTCCCCACACCTTCTCTCAGTCCGTGCTGAACTTCAACATGCACGAAATGGAAGCGGATATTCCAAAGCTCCTCAATATGTTGAGGGTAGCAGAGACCTCCTTGAAAAAGGAGAAGACCCCCGTTCTGTATGTTGGCCAATCATCTTCTTCTAAAACTAAAGCGAAAGCTAAAGGGAAGAACAAGATGAAAGCCACCAAACCGAAGGGTGGGGTCAAGAAGGTGCAGGGAACGAACAAGGCAGGAAGGGTGAAGGCGGAAAAGAATGAATGCTTCTATTGTCACAAGCAGGGGCACTGGAAGAAGGATTGTCAGGCCTTCAAAGCCAAGGACATGAAGCAAACAGTAGCTTCTACTTCAGGTGTGTTCGTAATCGAAAAGTGTCTTTCAGTAAACTCTACTTCATGGGTACTTGATACCGGTTCTGGTTCTCACATCTATAATTCTTTGCAGGATCTGAGAAATAGTACAGTACTGGGGGCAGGTGATATGACTCTCCGGATGGGCAATGGAATGCATGTAGATGCAGTTGCAATAGGGGAATATCACCTAGGGTTGAACAGTGGAAACATTTTGGTATTGTATAACTGTTTTTGTATTCCCAGTATGTTTTGTAATATTATATCAGTATCTTTATTGTCTAATAAAGGATATAATTTTGTGCTTGAAAGAAATGTCATGAACATTCTCCTAAATCAAGAACTGATTGGGTTTGGCACACTGGAAAACGGAATATACATACTTAATCAACCACAAATTTTCAATATTCAAAACACGCGTAAAAGAAAGGCTCCAGATTCGAATCAAGCCTTTCTATGGCATTGTAGACTTGGTCATATAAATGAAACAAGGTTGACTAAGTTACATAAAGATGGATATCTAGATTCGTTTGAATATTCATCATATGCAACTTGTCAATCATGTATCAAAGGAAAAATGACCAAATCTCCGTTCACCGGACACGGAGAAAGAGCCACCGAACTCTTGGGACTAGTACACAGTGATGTATGTGGTCCGATGTCTATACATGCACGAAGTGGTCACTCCTACTTCATCACTTTTACTGATGACTTCTCTAGGTATGGACATGTGTTCTTAATAAAGCATAAATCCGAGGCTTTTGAGAAGTTTAAGGAGTATAAAAATGAAGTAGAGAAACAAACTGGTAAAAGCATCAAGACACTTCGATCTGATCGAGGTGGAGAATACTTAAGTACCAGTTTCCTTGAATACTTGAAAGCGAATGGAATTCTTTCTCAGCTTACTCCACCTTATACACCTCAGCATAATGGTGTATCAGAAAGAAGGAATCGCACGCTATTAGATATGGTGCGTTCAATGATGAGTAGTGCTGAGTTACCACTTTCCTTCTGGGGATTTGCTCTAGAATCAGCCGCATATCTATTAAATAGAGTTCCAACTAAGTCTGTACCTACCACTCCATATGAAATGTGGTGTGGGAAGAGACCATATCTCAAGTATATCAAGATATGGGGGTGTCCGGTATATGTTAAAAAGCAAAATCCGGACAAGCTCGAAGCACGATCGGTTTTATGCAAGTTTGTAGGATACCCCAAGCATTCAAGGGGGTACATGGTCTACCACACTGAAGAACAAAAGGTGTTTGTCGCTCGTCACATTGTCTTCTTAGAAAGCGAATTTCTTGCAAAAAAATTAGTGGGAGCGCGGTAGAACTGGAAGAAATTCCAGAACCTCAAACTGCGACCGAAGACTTAGAAGAATCTCAGATTTCAATAGAACATGACGAACCAACGCCACTCCGCAGATCTAGTAGGCTTTCTCATCCTCCTGAAAGATACTATGGTTTTCTTCTTGATGGGGATCGAGAGGATTGCATCATCAATGATGATGAGCCTACTAGTTTTCAGCAGGCTATCACAAGTAGCGACTCAGTAAAGTGGCTGGATGCAATGAGATCCGAAATGGAATCCATGTACACCAATAAAGTATGGACTTTAGAAGTTGCTCCTCCTGGGGTAAAACCAGTTGGGTGCAAATGGATCTTCAAAAAGAAGATTGGTACATTTGGACAAGTGGAAACCTACAAAGCTAGACTAGTAGCAAAAGGTTTTCGTCAAAGACCAGGATTGGACTATGATGAAACTTTTTCACCAGTAGCTATGCTTAAATCCATTCGGATCATGCTTGCCATTGCTGCCTTCCATGACTATGAAATCTGGCAAATGGATGTAAAAATAGCTTTTCTAAATGGACATCTGGAAGAGAGTGTTTACATGGATCAACCAGAAGGTTTCTTAGACAGTGGGAGCAGCGGAAAAGTGTGCAAATTGCTTAAATCCATTTATGGGTTAAAGCAAGCATCGCGGAGTTGGAACATCTGCTTTGATGAAACAGTCAAGGAATTTGACTTTATCAAAAATGTAGATGAACCATGTGTTTATAGGAAGATTGTAGAAGGAGCAGTAGTCTTCCTCGTTTTGTACGTCGACGACATACTACTGATAGGGAATGATATCCCTATACTACAATCAGTAAAGCTCTTCTTATCACAGAAATTCTCTATGAAAGACTTGGGAGATGCATCATACATTCTGGGCATTAAGATCTATCGAGATAGATCTAATAGAATATTGGGACTTTCACAGTCCAGGTATATAGACACTATACTAAAGAGATTTAGTATGGAAGATTCCAAGCGCGACAATATGCCCGCTTGTCACGGAATCACCCTCTCCAAAGAGATGTCTCCAAAGACTGATGAAGAGAGGGCTCGCATGGGCATTATACCCTACGCTTCGGCGGTAGGATCAATAATGTATGCGATGTTATGTACCAGACCAGATGTAGCTTACGCACTTAGTGTGGTAAGCAGGTATCAATCGGACCCAGGTGAGAAACATTGGATAGCGGTGAAGAACATTCTCAAGTACCTGAGAAGGACTAAGGAGATGTTCTTGATTTACGCCAATAAGGACCTCCAGGTAGAGGCTTTTACCGACTCCGGCTTCCAAAGTGACAAGGATGATTCTAAATCTATTTCGGGTTTTGTGTTTACCCTCAATGGAGGAGCGGTATGTTGGAAGAGTTCCAAACAAGATACCATCGCAGACTCAACCATGGAGGCTGAGTATATAGCTGCTAGTGAAGCCGCAAAAGAGGCTGTCTGGATGAGGAAGTTCATTTCTGAACTTCAGGTGGTTCCGTCCATTGCCAATCCAATACCTTTGTATTGCGATAACAATGGCGCTATAGCTTTAGCGAAGGAACCAAGGTCCCATCAGAAATCCAGGCATATCTTAAGGCGTTTTCACCTGATCAGGGAGATCGTGGATCGTCGGGAGATCGAGATACGGAGAGTGGACACAAAAGACAACACGGCAGATCCATTCACCAAGGCCATTCCTCAAGTACAGTTCGAGAGGCTTTTTGAGATGTTGGGCATGCGGTACGCAAGCAACTGGATCTTGTAGAGACAGTGGGTACTCATTGCGCCAATTATAGGCCTTAGTGCAAGTGGGAGATTGTTGGATATATATGCCCTAGAGGCCTACATTGTATAGGATGCTTGGGATATATATGTACATGACAGTCTTGCTTGATATGATAGTGCGCTATTTGGTTTGACTTTGTCTTAACGTATAATATATTTTACTTGGTATTTATATATATATGTTGATAAAGCCCATAGGGTGTTTATCTGACTACTGGCGTTGTGATGGCAGTCATACTAGTGGGAGCTGGATAGTCAATAGGCACACCCTTAGATGTCCCTGGTCGCAGGAGTATCGAGATTGGGCATCGATACTCCGGAGTAGACTAGTGTATACATATCTAGACCCTGACGAGGGGCAATGGATTGGTCCCGCAACCATTGGTGGTGTTCACCTAAGATTGTATACAGATGCTCACTGGGTGTGAGTACACCGGACAGGACTCGCCGAGAACTGACTGGATGGTATTATACCTAACGTCAGATAGCAGTTCTCAGGTGACATGTGTGCAGATAGTCCGTTGACTTATGGTCATCATTTGTCTCGTGTGAGTTCCCACTGTGCTTTGATTGTTACCCTACCACGGCTCAAAAGAGCCGTGCAAACAGGTTTCAGTTGGGAACAGTCCCGAGCCACGTGGAGGCAGTGAGCGACTGTTAGGGATTCGTCTCTCCCGGTAAAGGGAGTTGATATCGCACTGTGGTCGGTTGGTCATTACCATAAGTCCCTGGCCAGGGCTAATTGAGAATTACTGATGGAATGATCAGTATATTCTCGGGTGGTCTTGAACCATACCGACACGACTTGTACGGTTATTAGGAGTCTGACATCCACCACCTCCCTAGACCGTACATGTGATACTCTAAGACGAACAGACCGGACTGCGCGGATATTGTCACAGACAGGCTCAGTAGGATTTCAGATGGGTTACCTCATCAGCTTTCTTATCGACAACTACCTGGGGACCGTTACGTACAGCTAGTGCCGCTTGCGGTCTGTGGTTAAACCCACTGCCAGCATAGTAGTCGAGTCTTTAGAGTCCCACACAGAGATTTCCCAAACCCAGGCCAAAAGATATAGAGGTCGTATGGCTTTTCGACAAAGGTTCGGACGCATACGTGTTTGAACGCACGTACGACATTCGGACAGTTTTTACTAGCTGGCTTTGGTTTAAGCCAGATTCTAGTATCAGGTTATTGGATTTATACAGTCTAAAGTTTTTCCGTGTTTTCACGGATAAGAGGGGCGTTCTCGTAATTTTCCGAGAAGCTTCTAGAAGGATGTGACATGGAGAGAGAGGTGGCATTTTCATTTATTGAATTAGTGACTCATTGTGAGTGATTCATCATGTCATTAAAGCATCATTTATTGCTTAATGACTCACATGATGAATCACCCACTTGAATTATTGAAACATGGTGAATAATCTCATATTATTCATTTCTTTATAATTCATTATGTTTCATATATCAAGTGAGAAGCTTTTTCTTTATCTTTAATAATATCATTATC
The DNA here is from genome assembly GCA_030015575.1 of Agapanthus africanus. Taxonomy (NCBI): domain Eukaryota; kingdom Viridiplantae; phylum Streptophyta; class Magnoliopsida; order Asparagales; family Amaryllidaceae; genus Agapanthus; species Agapanthus africanus. The sequence continues at coordinate 233,248,097 of JASDDO010000010.1, forward strand.
ATCTTCTCACTCTCTCTCTTCAAGTTCTCTCTCCTTCACCAAACCCTAATCCTACCCTCATGAGTTGAGAACAAGGATTAGGAAAGACTAATTACTCCATAACCTATCTCTACATCACCATAGCTACTCTATTTAGCAACTAGAGAAACTAAGTAACCTCAAGTTTAGAGGTTATAGCATGGATTAGGGTTCTCGGGTGGATCGTCTATCACGGGAGAAAGCCGAAGAGGACGTGGAGATCCAAAGAGGCCGTAGACAACATCAAGACGAAGGACTATAACCGTTTGGTATAATCTCTTAGCATAGTAGTTTAAAACTCTATAGCTTTTGTTAAAACTTGTTTAGCAAACGATTCATACGGTTAATCGATGTTTGATCATAGAACTTGATTGTTATTCATATTTCCGCCTCCCCACAAGGATTGGGGTGTTGAACATCGACTTACACATTAGCGATAACGGGACACATTTCTGCAACAGGTCTTTCGAGACTCTGATGCGGAAATACGCAATCAACCACAGACTTTCTACACCCTATCATCCCCAAACGAGCGGGCAGGCTGAGATTTCGAATAGACAGATCAAACAAATCTTGGAGAAGACTGTTGCTCAAAATAGAAAAGGCCGGTCGACCAGACTGACGGATGCTCTTTGGGCATTCCGAACTGCATTTAAAACCGACCTAGGGATGTCTCCATATAGGTTAGTGTTTGGGAAGGCATGTCACTTGCCAGTCGAGATTGAGCATAAAGCATTGTGGGCTATTAAGGAAATCAACTTTGACCTAAACCAAGCCTGCAACTTTCGGAAGCTGCAATTAAATGAGCTAAGCGAACTCCGCGATGAAGCTTATGATAACGTTGTAATCATAAAGAATAGGACCAAGGTTTTTCATAATAAAAACATTTTAAGGAAAACATTTTTACCTGGTCAACAAGTCCTTCTTTATGATTCACGACTACACCTTCACGCGGGTAAGCTTCGATCTAGGTGGAAGGGACCTTCTGTTGTGCGGTCTGTATACCCGCACGGGGCAGTAGAAGTAGAAAATGTTAAAAACGACACATTTTCCAAAGTGAAGGGACATAGACTAAAGCCGTATTTTTCCACTGACCCCACGGAGGAGCTCCTGTTCTTACAGGAGCCATTTTACCTTGATTAAAATTCCTCCGTCTCACCCCGTATCCTGTATATCACTGCATCATCTTTTTGAATGGAGGTGAGTGAAAAGAATAAGTTTGGGGGAGGTTCTTCACTGATATATTTTGCCCCCACTAATAAATTCCTCCCAGGCTTACAGGTTTTGTAGATATAGTGGTTGGCAACAGTGAGGACACTGTTGAAAACAAGTTTGGGGGAGGTTTGTGCTTATTTTTTCATCATTTGCATATCATTTGCATAAGCACAAAACATTTCTTTAAAAACCTATAAAAATTTCAAAAATTTCAAAACCCATAAAAATTAAAAAGTTTTCAAAATATAAAAATATTTAACATTTTTTGTACATAAATAAGATAATAAAAGATTAGATAATGAAAAATTTAAAGCCGATGTATGAAGGAAATAAAAAAAATGAAGAAAATATAAAAAAAAATGGTGAGAAAAATGAACACTGGTTTTGTTATCGCCAAGGCAGCAATAAAAAAAATATAGCGAGGGTGCCTCTTCACCTAGTGCCCTAAGGCCAACTGGTCTGGGAGTCACTGCTAAGCCTTAGGGGGTGCAAGACGAGGAAAAATACCAAATAAGCAAGCACATGAGTAATCGGTCGGTTAGTACCTCAAGAAGTATTAACGGTCGCATGAAAGTGTGTGAGCAATCTCATATAAATATTCATTAATTAAAAAGTACTGAGGCTGATGGGCAAGAGTATGATATCTTGAATTGAATTCTCCAGGTGTAGGGATGTCTTTACACACACGCAGGGTTATATGATCGATGTTTGGATGAAAGATAGGAATGAAGGATAAGATGATGTTTTATTAAGGGATGATGTGATTTCTAACATCTTTTCATGACTATTAAGATAGGGCTCATGACAACCGAAAAGTTAGCTTAGTTGGAAACCATAATTTTCAAAACTTTTCATTTACAATTCTTATCTTTAAATGTAATATTCATGATCTTCCTTTTATTATTGGATTTTGTGGGTGCAATCCGCTGAAAACCCTCAGGAGAAAACACTCCTCCTACTAGGGACACCTAGAGGTTTAAAGGCTTGTTGCACGTGCTCAGTGCAATCGTGTTGCTTACGAAAGTGTGCTTGTTAATTTTTCTCTTTCTTTATTATATCCTTCTATTCTTAATAAAACAGTTCGCTCGAGACGATCGAAAATAAGTTTGGGGGAATTTGATCAGTCGAAAATACTGCATTTTTAACACGGTAATTTCCCTATCAATTGCATTCATCTAGAGCTGTTCGGCATTCATATAGCACATATTAGCAAAACAGTCGTAAAATACCAGATTGCATGTGTTAGACTTTAAAGCCAGCACTTTAAGGGAAATTGACTGTATTTCATAACATCGCATCATTCTTGTGTAGCGCAACTTGTGTTTCGAAGTCTGTGCAGGAAATTCCAAGAGAATGGCCAAATTTGTGAAACAAAGACTGTTAAAAAGACGCCAACTCAAGGATTTGAAATCTGGAAATGATAGAGAAGGAATTCAGGGATTCATTATATCATAAAAATAACAAGATGTCATCAGAAAGCAGCAGATGAAGATTGAAGCCCTAAGGCAGCCACTTGGCCGCGGAACCGCGGCCGAAGCCACCTTGCGCCGCGGTTCCGCGGCTGACTTGCCACGTCATCAACCTATTTTAGCTGCAGAACTCCTCCTTCAGTTCTAGAACTTCATCAAGACATGACATTTTCCAGAATACTCCTGAACATTCTGCCAGATCAGCAAAAGGGTTCCTTGTACAAGCTAAACACTCTTAGCTTCCAAAGAAAGCTTCACCCTAACTACCTTAAGAGCCTAGAACCTTCTTCCTAACCTCCTAGCTTAAGGTGGAAGCTAAACCCTAACTAACTAGTTCTGGAGGTTTCTACCTAACTAACTAGCTTACAAGGGAAGCTAACCTAATCCAAGCTTCTTAAGGAAGCTACTCATTCCCAAACCTATAAAAAGGACCCTAAGCCTCACTTGAAAAGGTTGTTCAAAAATTGGGTTGTTCAATTAGTTCTTCATCATTTTTGGTTGTTGATTGTTGTTGAAATCCTATCACTCTATCAACCCAACACTTACCACCTCCAAACCCTAACCCTAATCCAATCAAGAAACCAAATTCAAGATCCTTTGAGTTCTAGCAAGCAAGTCTTCAACCATCCTTTAGAAGCAAAGCCGGTCTTCATCGGAGCTTGAGATCCAAGCCAATCCGCGACTCAAGGAGCCGATGCAATGCTAAATTCGACAATCTTGTTCCTTCTCAAATTCTTGTAGTCTTGAGCAATGTGTAACAAATTGTGGAATAAATAAAGGTGCAGATTCTTTTAACTTACTTATATTTCAATTCAAGCATTATGATTCAACTTCGATTCTTGAATATATTCTTTGTAATGATGCTTGAATAAAACTCCGCTCGTGGAGGAGTCGAGATGATCGGTAGAATGATGATGTTGATGAATCTTTAAACATTTTCTTAAGTCCTATAACGATTGTAAATTCTTGAAAATTGAATGATCGATGATCTAGATCGATGCGAAATGCGTTCTTGATTATCTTCGTACAATCTAGAGGTATACGATCAATCATTCGATTTCTTAAAAGCTATCTTGTGAATGTGATTCATCGAAAGGACAAATGATAGGATGAGGAAACCCTAATTCTTCGCAAGATCCTTAATCCTCGATAAATCGACATCGATTTAGCATCAACTTGTTAATGGATAAGAAACGGTAATTGTTAGTCTTCTTCACATCTATGATCTAATCGACTCCTACGAGCCTTATTTCAAATCTTGAAACTTAAATCGATTGGAATTATATCAATTCTTGATTCTTGATGTTTAACGCTTTCTTGATTCTTGATTAGATTTAGTTGATTCTTGAAATTCATCGATATAAATCTTGAATCGTTTGCTTTTCTTTTCTATTAAATTTTCAATTCAAACAAAACAAAATACGAACGAATCGCACAATCCCTGTGGACGATCCACACTTACTAACGCGCTACATTCGACACCGTTATTGATTGCGGTCAAAATATTTTTGGTTGTGATTTCTATTCTATTTCTAAAAACCGACACAACGATAAATTGTTTCAATCACGGTACAATTCGTGTCGGAGTGTAGCCCAGAACACCCTGAGATACTACTGGAATACCTACCAGTAAATCTCCTGCCTCGGCCGAGGGCTTTGTGTAATGGCTCTCCTAGACACATCGTTACCTCACCCCAAATACCGGGAGAGACGAACCCCTGCAGATCCGCTCACTGCCTCTATGTGGCTCGGGACTGTACCCAACTAAAACCTGTTTGCATGACTCCTTTGAGCCGTGGTAGGGTAGTAATCAATGTACAGTGGGAACTCACACAAGACAAATGACGATCTCGGGTCTGTAAGTCCATGCTACCTCTCCCGGTACTTTCGGGCCTGCGGAATTTGATAAAAAACGATTTTCTTAGAGGTGGTAACATGGACTTAAAACCCGGATCTTTGTTAAACATCTAACTAACAACCTAACTACGAGTTGCTAACTACTCGATTAGGGGGTTATACCTTTCTTTTTCTCGAACTCCTTCGTCTTCAAGCTTCAATGGTCGTCTGAATCGGCTTCTCCCCGTCGTCTCCTTGCGCCGAAGATAGATCCACCTGAAAGCTTCAACCTTTGGCTCCTTCTTCGAACTTTGAAGAAACTAGTTCACTCGGTTTGCTAAACCTTGTGAACTAGAGTGAGTAGAGAAGAGTTTGTATGGGATTTTATCTATGGTTCTTGGTTCTCAACTCATGAGACAAGTGAACCATAGAGTCAAGAGAGGGAGAGCAAGAGGAGGAGATGAGAGCTCAAGAACAAGAGAGAGAATGAGCATGAAAGAATGAGAGAAGACTTTTCTCATTTGGCTCTCATAATCCAAAACAATCATAACACCTCATATCAATCAAGTATTATGTGATGGTTTAAGCAACTATAGCCATATCATTTCATGCACTTATTTTGCACAAAAGAGCAAGCAAGCAAAAGTCTTTGCCATGAAATGATAGCTATAGTTATCATGATGGTCAACTAGTCAAGCCTAGTCAACCGGTCAACAAAGTCAACAAGTCAACAAAAGTCAACAAGTCAACAAAGTCAATCCCTCAACAACCATGTCGCCATAATACTTAATTAATATAATTGTTAATCACATATCATATTCTCATTATGGTTGAGCAAAAAGTCAATAGTCAACTGTCAACGGTCAACAACCCTAATGAGAATCCTCTGCCTCTGTCTCTCCGTCAACCGTGCATACACACCCGCATCCGTGTTCCGAGGAACGCGAATGCATACTGGATAAAACCAATCCCAAAAGGTACACTAGGATCTGGCTTAAACCAAAGCCTGCTAGTGTAAACTGTCCGGACACTGTACGTACACAAGTGCACGGATGTGACCGAACCCTGCCGCAAAACCATGCGACCTGTCGCAAAACCATGCGACCTCTACTCTTTTGCCTAAAGGCGAATAGATTTCTGTGTGGGACTCTAAATACTCGACACTACGCTGGCAGTGGGTTTAACCACAGACCGCAAGCGGCACTAGCTGTGCCTAACGGTCCCCAGGTAGATGCCGACAAGAAGACTGACGAGGTGAAACCCTTCTGAACTCCTACTGAGCCTGAATGTGACATTCTACGTACAGTCCGGTCTGTTCGTCTGATACATCGCATGGAGGGCCTAGGGGGCGGTAAACGTCAGTCCCCCAATCGCGATACAAGTCGTGTCGGAGTGAAGTCCAAAACACCCTGAGATAACACTGGAAGCCTACCAGTATATCTCGTTTGCCCTGGCCAGGGACTACTCGTGTAATGGCTCTCCTAGACACAGCGCGATGTCAACCCCCAATACCGGGAGAGACGAATCCTGTCTAACCGTCACTGCCTCTAAGTGCTTCGGGACTGCACCCAACTACTACCTGTTTGCACGACTCCTTTGAGCCGTGGTAGGGTAGTAATCAAAGTGCAGTGGGAACACACTCGAGGCGAAGTGACAGTGTCAAGTCAGCGGACTAAGCTGTACTCATGTCACCTGGGAACTGATAACTGACGATAGGCATAATACCAACTAGTCAGTTCCCACCGAGTCCTGTCCAGTGTACCCGTAACCTAACGAGCACCCGCATACTATCTCCTGTACGACGTACTGATGGCTGTGGGACAGACTACCTCCCACTCTGGGATGAGAAGCGCATACGCTAGTCTACTCCAGAGTATCGATGCCCTGTCTCGATAGTCCTGCGACTAGGTACCTGCATAAGGATGTGCTTATAGATTACCCAACCCCCACTAGTGTGACTGTCATCACAACGCTGGTAATCAAGCAAAGATCCTAAGGGCTCCACTAATGTGTATAGGTGATATACTAAAATAAACACATGTACACATTGAAGTAGAAACAAACCAAGTAGCATACTACTATTTTGAGCAAGATTGTACAAACAAGGTGAATATCCCAAGCTTCCAATAAGTAATATACAAACTAGTATGATACAGTAATGGCCTCTAGGGCATATATACTAACAATCTCCCACTTGCACTAAGGCCATGTACTGGCGTATCGAAGACCTATCATCTCGATCAGCCGCTCGAACTGAGACTGGGGCAAGGCCTTGGTGAATGGATCTGCCGTGTTATCCTCTGAAGCGACTCTCCGAACCTCGATCTCCTGGCGATCCACGATCTCCCTGATCAGGTGATACCGCCTCAAGATGTGTCTGGATCTCTGATGGGACCTGGGTTCCTTCGCTAAAGTTATAGCCCCGTTGTTGTCGCAATACAGAGGTATTGGATCAACAATGGACAGAACCACCTGAAGCTCTTTCAAGAACTTCTTCATCCAGATAGCTTCTTTTGCGGCATCAGATGCAGCGATGTATTCCGCTTCCATCGTCGAGTCTGCAACGGTTTCCTGTTTGGAACTCTTCCAACACACCGCCCCTCCATTGAGGGTAAAGACAAAACCCGACATGGACTTGGAATCATCCTTGTCACTTTGGAAGCTGGAGTCAGCAAAGGCCTCGATCTGGAGGACTTTTCCGCCATACACCAAGAACATCTCCTTAGTCCTTCTCAGGTACTTGAGAATGTTCTTTACCGCTATCCAGTGTTTCTCCCCAGGGTTTGACTGATACCGGCTTACCACACTCAGTGCATAAGCTACATCCGGTCTGGTACACAACATCGGATACATTATAGAGCCTACCGCAGAAGCGTAGGGTATTATGGCCATGTGATCCCTCTCCAAATCAGTCTTGGGAGACATCTCTTTAGAGAGGGTGATCCCGTGACAAGCCGGTAGGTTACCGCGCTTGGAATCTTCCATACTGAATCTTTTCAGTATGGTGTCGATGTACCTGGACTGTGAAAGTCCTAATATCCTGTTGGATCTATCACGATGGATCCGGATCCCCAGGATGTATGAGGCATCACCCAGGTCTTTCATGGAGAACCTGTGCGACAAGAACCCCTTGACAGATTGTAGCATAGGAATGTCATTTCCTATTAAGAGAATGTCTTCCACGTATAAAACGAGGAATACTACAGTTCTCGCTACAAATCTACTATAGATGCATGGTTCATCTGGATTTTTGATGAAGCCAAATTCCTTGACCGTCTCATCAAAACAGATGTTCCAACTCCGCGATGCCTGCTTTAGTCCGTAGATGGACTTAAGCAACTTGCACACCTTTCCGCTGCTCCCACTCTGAATGAAACCCTCTGGCTGGTCCATATAGACACCCTCCTCTAAATTTCCATTTAGAAAAGCGGTCTTTACGTCCATCTGCCAAATCTCATAATCGTGGAAGGCAGCAATGGCAAGAAGGATCCGAATGGATTTCAGCATAGCTACCGGAGAAAAGGTCTCGTCATAGTCCAAACCAGGTCTCTGACGAAAACCCTTTGCAACCAGTCTAGCTTTATGGGTCTCAACCTGTCCATCTACACCAATCTTCCTTTTGAAGATCCACTTGCATCCTACGGGTTTTACCCCGTCTGGAGCCATGTCCAACGTCCATACTTTGTTGGTGTACATGGACTCTATTTCGGTCCGCATTGCATCCAGCCATCTTACCGAGTCAACGCTCTGAATGGCCTGCTGGAAGCTAGTAGGCTCATCACAATATATGATGCAATCCTCTCTATCCCCGTCTATGAGAAAACCGTAGTATCTCTCGGGCGGATGAGACTGCCTACTACTCCTGCGGAGCGGCGTAGGAATGTCCTGTTCTTTTGAACCCTCTGGTTCCACTAAGCTTTCAGTAATAGCTCGTGGTTCTGGAATTTCTTCCAGTTCTTCTGTGCTCCCACTTATCTGGGTTTCCAAAAACTCAGTTTTGAAGAAGTAGGCATGACGAGAAACTTTTTGTTCCTCTTCGTAGTAGAAGAAATATCCCTTGGAGTTCTTTGGATATCCCACGAACTTATACTGTACTGAGCGTGCCTCGAGCTTGTCCGCATGCTGCTTTTTAACAAAAGCTGGACATCCCCATGTCTTAATGTGCTTAAGATAGGGTCTCTTCCCACACCACATCTCATATGGTGTAGTAGGCACAGTCTTAGTAGGAACTCTGTTCAAAAGGTATGCAGCTGATTCTAGCGCATACCCCCAGAATGATCGCGGTAACTCAGCGTTACTCATCATGGACCGTACCATATCCAATAAGGTTCGGTTCTGTCTCTCCGATACACCGTTATGTTGCGGAGTGTATGGAGGAGTAAGCTGAGAGAGAATTCCGTTCTCTTTTAAATAGTCCAGGAACTCGGCACTCAAGTATTCTCCACCTCGATCCGATCTTAGAGTCTTAATACTTTTGCCGGTTTGTTTTTCTACTTCATTCTTATATTCCTGGAATTTTCCAAAGTCTTCGGACTTATGTTTCATTAAAAAGACATAACCGTACCTCGAGAAGTCATCCGTAAAAGTAATGAAGTAAGAAGAACCGCTTCGCGCATGTGTAGACATTGGACCGCACACGTCGCTGTGTACGAGTCCCAAGAGCTCGCTCGCTCTTACTCCGTGTCCAGTGAACGGAGTCTTTGTCATCTTTCCTTTGAGACAGGATTGACAAGTGGCATACGATTGATATTCGAACGGATTCAAATATCCTTCTGTATGTAACTTCGTCAACCTTCTCTCATTGATGTGACCTAGTCTACAACGCCATAAGAAAGTTTGATTTATTTCCGGAGACTTTCTTTTGTGTGTATTCTGGACATTGAAAATCTGTGGTTGGTTTAATACGTATATCCCATTGCTCAATGTACCTGACCCAATCAAAACTTGATTAAGGTGAATGTTTACAACATTACTTGCAAACGCAAATTTATAACCTTCTTTAGAAACTAAAGATACAGAAATGATATTACAAGTTGCGTTGGGTACAAAAAAGCAATTACGCAAAACCAAAACATGTCCATCTGACATTCCCAGGTGATAGTCCCCCACGGCCTTAGCATCCATGCTAGCTCCGTTCGCAACTCTGAGGGTCATGTCACCTGCCTTCAAAACCCTATGGTTTCTCAACGCCTGCAAAGAATTACAGATATGAGATCCTGATCCGGTATCCAATACCCAGGAAGTAGAGTTTATTGAAGGACAGTTTTCAATAACATACACACCTGAAGCTGAAGTTGCAACCTGCTTCAATTCCTATGTTCTGGCCTTCCAGGCTCTGCAATCATTCTTCCAGTGTCCTTTCTTATGACAATAGAAGCATTCTTCCTTATCCACAAGCTTCCCCGCTTTCTTTGTTGCTTTAGCTTTTCCCTTCGTATCCACTTTACTAACACCGCCCCTTGGTTTGGCGGGGTCTTTCTTCTTCTTTCCCTTGGCTTTCGCCTTGGACCTAGAAGAAGATGATCCTCCTACAAACAAAGTGGATGTTTCCCTACCTTTCTGTAGGGTGCCCTCTGCGCTCCTCAGCATGTTGAGGAGCTCTGAAAGTTCAACTTCTTTTTCTTGCAAGTTGAAGTTCAGTATAAACTGGGCGTAACTGGAAGGAAGGGACTGGAGAACTAAGTCCGTATAGAGCTCACTCTCCAATGTGGTCCCTAGGTCCGCGAGCTCCTCAATGTAGCCGATCATCTTAAGCACGTGTTCTGCTACTGATGATCCGACGGCCATCCTTGCCGAAAATAACTTTTTCGACGCTTCGTATCTTGCGATACGAGACTGCTCTCCATACAGTTCTTTTGTATGAAGAAATATGGATTCCAGGTCCATATTCTCGTGCTCCTCTGATGTTCATTGTCCATAGAGGCAAGCACGAGGCATTTGGCCTTCGCGCTATCAATCTCCCAAGTCTTACGGATTTTCTTATCCGCGACACTGGAAGTGGGACCAGGGACAGGGGGAGCTTTGGTGGTAAGAAGATACCCCAGCTTGTCGTAAGTGATTGCCATTTTGACATTCCTGAGCCAATCTTTGTAGTTTGGCCCTGTCAGTATGTTTTTATCTAGAAGTAACTTAAGTCCAGTCATGTCGATTGGTCGCTGCAATTAGGAGAGAGAAGAAGAAACACTCAGCAAGATGCTCTTGCAAGTTTAGAGTGGTTTTTAGTTTGTTTAAACAGGATGGCTCCCACTGTTTCTCGAATCCCTCCTCAAACCAAAAAGGAAGAATTAGTCAGGATCAATCTCACCGTACAATACTTGCTTAACCGTTCAGCCAGGCCAGTGTCGGTACTTCGAGGGAGGTTTTCCAATGCTTTCGCGAAGTTCCTTAATTTAAGAACCTCTTTTCCCTGGGAGCGTAGCCCCGCAAACACCTTTCTAGACACCTACTTGGTTTATATCATTGATCGTTAAGTGAGAAATTTCCCGAGGAGTAGCATATACTCACAGTAGGATCGGGATCCAAATATCATCGCGTGACGAAACTGAAGGAATCCTACCAGAATCATCATACTCCAAATGGTATGCAACGCTAGCAAGTTTCAGTACTTATGAAACTCCCGATGTGGATTTTTGCCCCATGCTCTTATGACCTTGACTTTGGCCAACAAATCATAAGTTTCACAAACCTGTTTGCATGACTCCTTTGAGCCGTGGTAGGGTAGTAATCAATGTACAGTGGGAACTCACACAAGACAAATGACGATCTCGGGTCTGTAAGTCCATGCTACCTCTCCCGGTACTTTCGGGCATGCGGAATTTGATAAAAAACGATTTTCTTAGAGGTGGTAACATGGACTTAAAACCCGGATCTTTGTTAAACATCTAACTAACAACCTAACTACGAGTTGCTAACTACTCGGTTAGGGGGTTATACCTTTCTTTTTCTCGAACTCCTTCGTCTTCAAGCTTCGATGGTCGTACGAATCGGCTTCTCCCCGTCGTCTCCTTGCGCCGAAGATAGATCCACTTGAAAGCTTCAACCTTTGGCTCCTTCTTCGAACTTTGAAGAAACTAGTTCACTCGGTTTGCTAAACCTTGTGAACTAGAGTGAGTAGAGAAGAGTTTGTATGGGATTTTATCTATGGTTCTTGGTTCTCAACTCATGAGACAAGTGAACCATAGAGTCAAGAGAGGGAGAGCAAGAGGAGGAGATGAGAGCTTAAGAACAAGAGAGAGAATGAGCATGAAAGAATGAGAGAAGACTTTTCTCATTAGGCTCTCATAATCCAAAACAATCATAACACCTCATATCAATCAAGTATTATGTGATGGTTTAAGCAACCATAGCCATATCATTTCATGCACTCATTTTGCACAAAAGAGCAAGCAAGCAAAAGTCTTTGCCATGAAATGATAGCTATAGTTATCATGATGGTCAACTGGTCAAGCCTAGTCAACCGGTCAACAAAGTCAACAAGTCAACAAAAGTCAACAAGTTAACAAAGTCAATCCCTCAACAACCATGTCACCATAATATTTAATTAATATAATTGTTAATCACATATCATATTCTCATTAGGGTTGAGCAAAAAGTCAATAGTCAACTGTCAACGGTCAACAACCCTAATGAGAAGCCTCTGCCTCTGTCTCTCCGTCAACTGTGCATACACACCCGCATCCGTGTTCCGAGGAACACGAATGTATACTGGATAAAACCAATCCCAAAAGGTACACTAGGATCTGGCTTAAACCAAAGCGTACTAGTGTAAACTGTCCGGACACTGTACGTGCACAAGTGCACGGATGTGACCGAACCCTGCCGCAAAACCATGCGACCTGTCGCAAAACCATGCGACCTCTACTCTCTTGCCTAAAGGCGAATAGCTTTCTGTGTGGGACTCTAAAGACTCGACACTACGCTGGCTGTAGGTTTAACCACAGACCGCAAGCGGCACTAGCTGTGTGTAACGGTCCCCAGGTAGATGCCGACAAGAAGACTGACGAGGTAAAACCCATCTGAACTCCTACTGAGCCTGAATGTGACATTCTCCGTACAGTCCGGTCTGTTCGTCTGATACATCTCATGGCGGGCCTAGGGGGCGGTAAACGTCAGTCCCCCAATAGCGGTACAAGTCGTGTCGGAGTGAAGCCCAAAACACCCTGAGATAACACTGGAAGCCTACCAGTATATCGCGTTTGCCCTGGCCAGGGACTACTCGTGTAATGGCTTTCCTAGACACAGCACGATGTCAACCCCCAATACCGGGAGAGACGAATCCTGTCTAACCGTCACTGCCTCCAAGTGCTTCGGGACTGCACCCAACTACTACCTATTTGCACGACTCCTTTGAGCCGTGGTAGGGTAGTAATCAAAGTGCAGTGGGAACACACTCGAGGCGAAGTGACAGTGTCAAGTCAGCGGACTAAGCTGTACTCATGTCACCTGGGAACTGATAACGGACGACAGGCATAATACCAACTAGTCAGTTCCCGACGATTCCTGTCCAGTGTACCCGTAACATAACGAGCACCCGCATACTATCTCCAGTACGACGTACTGATGGCTGTGGGACAGACCACCTCCCACTCTGGGATGAGAAGCGCATACGCTAGTCTACTCCGGAGTATCGATGCCCTGTCTCGATAGTCCTGCGACTAAGGACCTGCATAAGGATATGCTTATAGATTACCCAGTCCCCACTAGTGTGACTGCCATCACAACGCTGGTAATCAAGCAAAGATCCTAAGGGCTCCACTAATGTGTATAGGTGATATACTAAAATAAACACATGTACACATTGAAGTAGAAACAAACCAAGTAGCATACTACTATTTTGAGCAAGATTGTACAAACAAGGTGAATATCCCAAGCTTCCATTAAGTAATATACAAACTAGTATGATACAGTAATGGCCTCTAGGGCATATACACTAACAGGGTCGATGAACTAACCTGTACACATGTCACCAGGGAACTGCTATCTGACGTCAGGTATAAGACCAACTAGCATGTTCCCGGCGAGTCCTGTCCGGTGTACTCATAACCCAATGAGCACCTGTATACATCTTTGGTGAACCAACTGACACCAGTGGCTGCCACCGCCCCTCGTCGGGGTCTCGACTGTATACACTAGTCTACTCTGGAGTATCGATGCCCTGTCTCGAAAACTCCCACGACTAGGGACCTTTTAAGGAGGTGCTTATAGACCCCAGCTTCCACGTATATGATCGCCATCATACTGCTGGCCGTCAAGAAAGAATCCTAAGGGCTCTATCAACACGCAATAGTGACCTGTAAGGTCACCTAAAGCAGTACACGATGATAAAGATAAACCAGATAGCATACTATCATGTTGAGTAAGACTGTCCTACTGGGATAGGTCATCTCTCAATCATTGCAATCACGTGCCTGTGATCCAATAATTGACTCTGAGGGCACTATCTCCAACAAAGGCAAAAGGATTAAAGCAAAGATTAGATTAATGGTTAAGTGTCATGGTTGCTAAGAATAAGATTAGCACAAACAAACCCTCACATTTACGTGCACACGTGCGTGCATGCCATAAAAAATAATAATAAAATTATTAATTAAATGTTATGAAATGTGTGGAACCTGAATTGGTAAACTTTTTACAGTAAACCCGCATTAACGTCTAAACTAACACTAACCGAAATCTAAGGCGTTACAATCTCCCCCCTTATAAAAATTCTTTCCCGAATTTAAATTCTCACTGAGCGTACCTTCAAGGAGAAGATTACAAAACTCTCATATCTCGCTCGCAGCCTCCCAAGTAATCACCTCACTATATGGCTACGTCCAAGAAAACCCTCCACAGATGTCAAGACCCTTGACCGCGGTTTCTTCACCTGCCGAGCCATTAACACAATTGGCTGCTGGTGAACGAAAAGATCGAGTCCAAGATAAATGGTCTGATGCTGAATCATGTGAGAAAGGTCATGAAGGTAATTGCAAAGTATCTACACAAGGAATACGGGGTGAATACTAAATAATCTGGGCAGAAGTGCCAAGTTAAAGGCAACGAAACTAACTCGCTTGAGGATCTCAAAAGGACCTACAATCTTGCGATAAGCTTCCCAAAATTCAACACGTCATTCATCAGAAAATCCATAGGAATACATGATCTCCCACTGCGAACTTAAGTCTGTGACCACCACGGTCGGCATAAGACCTCTGTCTGCACTAGGCTACCTCATCCTGACCTGAACCAACTGGATCATTTCCGAAGTCTCTAGACTAGCTAGGGTCCAAAAATCCTACTTACGCAGAGTCAGAAAAACTGACTGGAGATCGACACCACCTAACAACCAAAACCTAAAGGTTTCCAATTGGAGTGTCTCCTGATAACAACTATCGAAGGAGAACCCTAACAATGGCATATAACGATCCTAACTCCCGACAACAATTAGTACGTATGCACAAGCATATCCTCCAGAGTCGGTATAGCCCGCTCTCACAAAACCATCATCCCGCGGATGGAAAAACGGAGCTAAAGCTCAACCAGTACCCAAGGCTTCCTGAAACTCCTGCCCTAAACGGCAAGCGAACAGGGTGCCTCTATTGGATACAACACATGAAGGAACTCCGTGCAAACGCTCCAACATAACAAAGAACAACTAAGCAAATCGAGTAAAACCGGACAACAAACACCAAATGCAGTCACACCCAGACTAAACCTGGGTGGACACCACTACGACATTCTTGGAGATCTGCTCCCATTCCCACTCCGGAAACGGTTAAAGGTTGTAACTCTCCAACCGGTCTCAGATGCTTAACCTTAGCTCACAACAAGACACACCTTGAAACGAAATCCGAAACTTCACTCTTCATCCCGGTCCACCCGTAACTATCTCACAAGTCACGCCAAATGTTGGTGGAACTTGAATGAATACCGAGAGTTGACTGATGTGCCTGCTCTAGGATTTCACGTCTCTGCCCATCAGCAACAGCTACACAAACGCGTCCCTAAACGTAGCACACCTTGGTCAAAAATCAAGGACTCCGAATCTTTACCCAGCCGAGTATGCTCAAGAATCTCTGACGAACGAGCGTCGACGAGCGGTGCCTCGCGAAAGCGATTAAGGAAAAGTGGACGGGCACGGACATAAGCAAGCTGTCCCCTCAGTAGAGACGAACATAAGCTGTACTCAACGATCGCACAAGAACTGTAAATCTGCAGACAACGGTCTCAACAATCAACACCCGCTGCAGGAAGATGTACATTAAGCTCTGGTGGTCCGTGAAAATCTGACACGACTCTCCGAACAAGCAGTGTCTCTAAATATCTAACGCATGACCACCGCGGCCATCTCCAGATCATGATTGGGATATCCTGCTCGTGCTTCCTCCAACTGACGGGAAGTAAAAGCGATAACTCTATAGTGTCACCTCAGTACACAATCGAGCCCCACTCGCGAAACATTAAAGTTAAACAACAAAGTCGCCCGAACCAGAAAGCAAAGAAAGAACTGGTGCAGTTGTCAACCGAGTCTTCAACTGCCGAAAACTCCGCACGCATGCCTCAGTCCAAAGAAAAGAACCTCCTTTCAAGTCAATTTAGTCAACGGTGCAGTGATACACTAGCAATCCTGCACGAAACGGCGGTAAAAACCTGCTAAGCCCAAAAATCTGCGGACTTCCGTCCCACACACAAGTCTGGGACAAAGCTGTACGGCCTCGATCCTCCTCAGAACCGTACAAAAACCGTCTCCCGTAACTACAAGACCTAGGAGTCAACACAATCAAGCCTGAAAGAACACTCGGAGAATTTAGCAGACCACTGGGGCTCTCCCAATGTCTGCAAAACAAATCCTCAAGTGTTGCTCCTGTTCCTCACGACACATTGGAATAGACCAGAATGTCATCAATGACACAACAATAAACTGGTCGAGGAATGGCCTGAAGAAATCTGGTTCATCATATTTACGAATGTTGCTAGGGCATTGGAGGGTCCAATCGACACAACCAAAACGCATACTACCCGTAACGTGCACCAAAAGCAGACTTCAAAATGTCATCACTCCGAACCCGCAACAATGATGACCTGATCCCAAACAAACTTAGAAAATGTCTCGCACTCGGGAGCTGATCGAAGAAATCGTCAATGCGAGGTAAAGGATACCTATCCGCACCATAAGCCGGTTCAATTGACGATCCATCGATACACAACCTCAACTGCCATCCTTCTCCTGACGATCAGAATAGGAGCTCCCCAGAGCGAAACACTCAGACTCATAAGCCCCCCCGAACAAACAACTCTGCAGCTGATTCTTAAGCTCCGCCGGCTCATCTGGAACAACGTCGGAAAACTCTCGCACGAAGGAACCCAGTCCAACAAACCCACTGTGGCTCCGGTATCACAAATGAACACCAAGAATCCTCAACATCCTCTCCTCAAAAGCCGACTAGCGAAAAAAGCCGAATTCAAGCTGTGAGAGGTGGCACCACTGTCCTCCCGCACAACAAGAACTGACTCGCCGGGAAAACAAAACCTGACTGTTTTCTCACGGCAGTCCACAGACGCCTAACACGTAGCTAACCAGTCTGTGTAAGGTTCCTAGGCACGATAATGAGGTCTTACAAGGCATCAACCATGCCAATTTCAAATTTTACAAGTGCCGAGAAACCCTAATACGGATTCGTTGACTAGAGTTTAGGCGAAAAGTGAAACTAGTTAACATCTTAACTAAAAGAAAGAAGCTACAACCTTTGTAGATCCGGTTCTCCACTTCCTTTGCTCTACGTAGACGTCCTCTCGCTGTCCATATCGAATCCCGGACTCTAGCATCGGCTTCATCGGAGAAATGGGCGGGCTAGGTCGTCGGCTTCGATGCCGAAGATGATCTACGTCGAGGCAACACAAGATCAAGCTCCAACTTCACTAAGCAATGAAACTTGTGAAGAAAACACCCTATACTACTTGGCAAGAGGTAGAGGATGAAGAAATAGGAGGTGGGTTCACTTTAGAATTGGATTTCTCACTCTTTTACTCAAGATGCCATTAATGGAATCAAGTTTCCTTCTTGAAGAAGAAGAAGAAGATGATAGAATATGATAAGTCTCTTATTTAAGAAAGAAACTAATATGAATACTTATCATATACTAACCATGGTCAAGTGTAGAGAGTAAACTAGGGTTAGGTGAATGGTTAGGTTAAGAGAAGAAAACAAAAATGGTCAAGGTTTCAACCCTTCATGAAGCTTCATGAAAGAAACAAGAAAAGCCACCATTTCCATTTTCTTTTCCAAAATAAATAATCAAAATAAATAAATAAATAAGTAAACAAAACCCTAACCATTCATATAACCATGGTTTAATCTTTACACATGCATAAGTAAACATGTATCATCAAACATGATACAATCAAGTGTACACAAAAATATATCACATATACAATGTGCACATCAAGTGAGAAAATCCTTTTAAAGTAAACCAATACTAGTTAATGCAAAGTAATATATCAAATATATAATTATACATTAAATCATTAAATCAACACTTGATTCAATGATCCGGTCATGTCGCACATAACCGACTAGTATCCAATGTATCGACTTATCGAATCAATATTTGATTCGATAACTAGGTTATATCGTATACAACCAATCGAAACATTCATCGCGAGAATGAAATACGGTATCACATACACGCATTATTCTCGGTCCCGCACATATCTCATATGCGCTCCTATTTCTTTTCGCTTGAGCCAGGAAACCTCTGTGTAGGACTCTAAAGACTCGTCAATACTCCGGCAGCAGGTGATGATCATATCAAACACCCACAAGCCGCAAGCGGTCTGCTAAACGTAACGGCCACCCGGGTATTGAGCGATCAGAAGATCGACGAGCAAGCCCGCTCACACTCCTGTGAATCCAACCAGTAACACTTACCGTACAGTCCGGTCTGTTCGTCTGATATGTATCATATCAAGTCTAGGGGTGGTAAACGTCAGACCCCAATAACCGATAAGTCGTGCCGATGTGAGGCTCATAACGGGTCGAGAAACTACTGGTAACACTTACCAGCAAATCTCTGATCAGCCCTGGCCAGGGACTTCCCTGTTACGGCCAATCGAGCACAGCGCAACATCAACCCCCAATACCGGGAGAGACGAAACCCCTCCTATCGCTCATTGCCTCCATGTGACTCGGGACTGTACCCAAAAACCACCGTTTTGCACGCCCTCATGGACGTGGTAAGGTGGAGATCAAAGCACAGTGGGAATCACACAAGACTCTATGACGATCTCGGGTCTACAGACTAATCTGCACAAGTGTCACCTGAGAACTGCCATCTGACGTGAGGTATAATACCATCTGGGAGTTCTCGGCGAGTCCGTCCAGTGTACCCAGTCTCCACTGAGCACCCGTATACCATCTCTGATGTCAAACACCAATGGATATGGGATCATCCATCGCCCATCTCATGGGTCGAGAAGCGTATACGCTAGTCTACACTGATATATCGATGCCCCGTCTCGATACACCCACGACTAGGGACCTTGAAGGATGTACCTATGGACTACCATGTCCCCACTAGTATGATCTGCATCATAGTCCAGGTAGTCAAGTACACATCCTAAGGGCTTTACCAACATGTAACTATAAGACAGTTTAAAGAGACTAGTATACATGTTAAGATAAAGAGTAACCAGATAGCATACTATCATATCGAGCAAGAAAGTCATCTCTATATATGTCCAAGCATCCAATATAATATACATCATCTGTACAATATTGGCCTCTAGGGCATACATACAACTAACAATCTCCCACTTGCACTAGGGCCAGCTGCTGTAGTATCGCATACCGAGCATCCCGAAGAGTCTCTCAAACTGTATCTGGGGAATGGCCTTCGTGAGTGGATCCTCCGTGTTGTTCTTCGTGTCAACCCTCCGGACCTCGTGTTTGTCTACGCTAGCCCCCCGGCAGTCTACAGACGCCAAATGCAGAACAAAAACTTTTTAACTGGCGCTATCGTATACTTTAACCCGGATCTGCCATTATTGGTAAACTAACAAACTGTAAAGAGTGTAGAAAGGTTATACCGAACGATCCGAGTCCTTCGATCTTTAACCATCATCCCACGCTCCGTTGCGGCTGCTCCGATCTCGTCGATCTCCGATATCCTCGTCGAGGTGGCACCACATCGACGATTCTTTAAACGGGCTCCCGCCTCTGACTTGAGGCAACTCGATCGTCAAGTTTGCTAAAAGAGACGATCAAGAATGATGTAGAGAATGAGTAGATGACTTTGTCTCACTTCGTCCAAATCCGTGGACGATCGGTTAATGAAGTTGCCGAGGGAATTGGGTGATGGAATGAAATGAACTGTAAAATTCTATGCACCCCAAATACTATCATAATCTTTTCTCTCTAAAATGAAATCAACAAGTGAAGTGAGGAGGAGAGAGAGGGCCGGCCACTTTATATAAGGAGGGAGGTGACCGTAGGAGCAAGTGGTGACCATAACATGAAGCATATCATGAAGGAAAAAATCTAAACCAAAACAAAAAGCATTTATGTAAACCATGACTCATATAAACATAGTCATCACATAATAAATGCAATTAAAGGTTCATGAACCTAGTCACCTCTTCTAGTGGCTTCTAGAAACTTCCAGAACACTGACTTACCTCATGCAAGAAAAGATAAATCCGTCTTTAACCGAATGTTAAAAGACGGCTGATAGAAAACTGGAAACTGGCAACTTCCAAAAGTGATCCTGAAACGACTTTCAGGATAACCCCGAAACTGTATAAATATACCCGCATTTGTATTACGACCGAATACAAATGCAACTGAGACAAAGATATTATACCTATTCAATATAATACTCGGATCCGGCTTAAACCAAAGCCGACCAGTATCATCTGCCCGAAAAATAACACGTGCGTAAACGCACGTGCATTTTCCGAACCCTGCCATAAAACCATACGGCCTCTACAACGTTTCGCCCAAACTTGGGAAACTGTCTGTGGGGGACTCTAATGACTCGTCAGTACCCTGGCAGTGGGTTTAACCACAAACCGTCAGCGGCACTAGCAATGCGTAACGGCTGCCCATGGACTGACCTCAAGGGATGACGTTGAGCGAACTCATCCGGAAAACCCTACTGAGCCTAACAGTGACAATGTATATACAGTCCGGTCCGTTCGTCTATGAGTATCGCATATCTGCGTAGGGGGCTAGTAACGTCAGACCCCCAATAGCAGTATAAGTCGTGTCGGAGTGAAGCCCAATAACACCCTGAGATACTACTGGAGTACCTACCAGTAAATCTCCTGCCATGGCCATGGACTTTGTGTAATGGCTCTCCTAGACACAGCACGACCTCGCCCCCAATACCGGGAGAGACGAATCCCCTGCCGATCCGCTCACATGCCTCCATATGGCTCGGGACTGTACCCAAAAACTACCTTTTTGCACGATTCCTTTGAGACGTGGTAGGGTAGAAATCAAAGCACAGTGGGAACTCACACGAGAAAAATGACGACCTCAGGTCGATGAACTAACCTGTACACATGTCACCAGGGAACTGCTATCTGACGGTAGATATAATACTAACTAGCAGATTCCCGACGAGTCCTGTCCGGTGTACTCATAACCCAATAAGCACCTGTATACATCTTAGGTGATCCAACTGACACCAGTGGCTTGTGAGACCGGCCCCCGCCCCTCGTCGGGGTCTTGACTGTACACACTAGTCTACTCCGGAGTATCGATGCCCTGTCTCGAAACTCCCACGACTAGGGACCACAATTAAGGATATGCGTATAAACCACCCAACTCTCACGTATATGATCGCCATCATATTGTTGGTGGTAAAGCAAGATCCTAAGGGCTCTATCAAAGTGTAGCAGTGATCAGTCACCTGAACCTGTACACTACTGATAATGGCAAACTAGATAGCATACTATCATCTCGAGTAAGACTGTCCTACCGGTATAGGTCCTCCGCAATCATTGCAATCACGTACCTGTGATCCAATAATTGACTATGAGGGCACTATCTCCAACAATCTCCCACTTGCACTCAAGGCTAATTATTGCGATGTCGACTACTCACAGCCCGTGTGAAACCGAACATCCAACTCCTCTACTAATCAGTATCACAAAGCCCGTTTGTAAAACTATTGTGTTCGAGAAATAGCCTTAGTGAGTGGATCCGCCTAGAAGTTTCTTTATATATCTCTCTTAATCTCAAGTTCGCGGAGAAAGCCATCTCCCGAATTGAGTAATACCTGTCTTAGAATGTGTCTGGATATCTGATGGGACCTAGTTCATAAATGAACTCCAAATCCAAACTTCTTAGACTGTATCCATCACTGAACCTAATCAGTATCCGACACCATGCCACCCACAGTATCCTCTTGGACCACCTGTCCACAATACTGTCCCTCGTCAGAGGGAAAAACTATAACTCTGACAATCTCTCTGTCAACCATGTCACCTTTGAAGCCTGGAATGATAACCGTCTCCCGAAGGAGGCTGCCGTCATCAAATCCGTAGAACATGTACTTATGTTCTAAAACCGCTTCCTTATGTTTCTCCAGGATTGGATTAATACAAACTTATTGCATCTTGTGCAAAAACAACATCTGGTGTGGTACTTGACATCTCATGATTGACTCAATTGCCTAAGCAAGTGATCTGCCAATCATGCAGATCCCTCTCCCCTTTAGTCTGTAAGACACCTTTAGAGAGAGTGACTCCATCACCTGCAGGTACACCACCATGCTAGGAGTCAACTATTCCAAAAACCATTAGAATATCTGTCAAAGTACCTACATTGGGAAACTACCCAAATCCAGATCTAAAACCATAGATCTAGAAACCAGAATGTCAAATATTATATCCATATCCTGTCTGGAGAAACAACTGTGTGACAACCACAGTTCAACCGATCGTAGTATAGGAATTTTACTTCCTACTCTGTGTATGTCATCCAGATACTATGACATCACACCCTACTACCTTCTTAACTGATCCATCCCCTATTCTGATTGAAGTCAAACCCCTGACTGTCACATCAAAATTAGATGATCTATCTCCGCTATAAATGCTCAAGTCTATAAATAGATATAAGCATCTTGCCCACTATGCTTCCGCTGCTCCCACTGACTACGACAACCCTCTTACCGGGTCTCATATCCTGGAACAACAGTAGTGTCAAGTCTTGGTAGATAAGAACCTCCCTGTCACCGTCCTTGAGCCTACCGAAGTACCTCTCGGGTGTCTGAGGTTACCTACCATATCTGCGGAGTGGCTATTGGAATGTCAAACCTGATTGAATGTATAGGTCCTATTAAATTTTCCGTAATTGTTCGCGGTTCTGGAATCACTTCCAGTTCTACCATACTCCCACTACTGTTTTCTGAAAAAGATCCATTTTAATAAAACTGTGGCGAGTCAAGAACAATATCACTATTGATCTTCCAAATGGTAGAATATCAACCCTCGTCATAGCCAGGGTCAACCTACAAACAGCCATTACAGAAACGTGCCCTGAGTTATCCAGAGTCTGGTTTTAAGCATAAGCTGGACAACTCCCCGTACCTCAATATCTTTTAAGGTAAGAACTATTCTATATCCAATATAGAAACTTTGGCACTTATTTAATTGGAACCATATTCAAATCATGCAGCTGTCTCCAGTGCATATCAACTAAATGGAAAGAGGCTAATCAGCATTACTCAACTTAGGAATCCATCCAATTATGAGTAACCTGAAAGAGAAAACTCGTTTCTCAAAACCATCACTATCATCTGAATACCAATCACAAGAATCTACATCTTCGGTCTCTTTGAAGAATCCCGATACTTGTGATACCTGGTTCTCTACTTTATTCTTATACCCACAACTTCTCAAAACTTAGACCTTGTATTTCTACGAAACACTTGTCTAAATACTAGAGAAGTTATAAGTAAACAGAACATAGTACGAGGACCTACCCCTTTGTCCTGATGGACACGGGACAACATACAATACTCTGTATAAGTCCGCTGAGTTAAACAACTCAAAACCTGTGCGTCGTAGGTTGAAAACAGTACCCTGGCGATTTTCTCAAATATCACCAATTACAACGAATTCCGATATAATGAGGATGATCACCTAATTCCCAATATCTTACTCCCAATCATCATCTGTAAAACCATACAGATATGAGAATGAAACCTGGTAAATACATACCCTTGGAGTAAGTGTCTAATCGGGAAAACAGTTTTTCTTTAACAATGCACTGAAACATGAAAATGTTTCGTAGGGGTATCGTGGTATTCATAGTAATGCCTCTTCCATAATCCAATTCATGACTTCAACCGTATATTTTATTGCCATCTCTCCAAATCTCTTTATTTGTCTTTAGCCGTTACCTTCTGTACACCATCGTTAGGCTAAATGGTTTTCTTCCTTCCCTACCATTCGGCACCAGCCTATGGTTTGGAAGAAGACTATCCAGTAAGCATAATAGGTGTACCCTCCTAAACCAAGGAGTACTCGCATCTCGAGAGAAGGTGATGATAAAAGTCAACTGAATAATACCTTATTCTTTTAAAGGTGAAATAGGAGCGGCGATGAAGTACGCGGTTTTGGTCGTGAATGATATCAGTCGCAATTTACTTTGCCCTCTTTCTAATCCCTTTATTTTGTCTTTACATATTACCTTCTGCACACCCTACTTAGGCTATTTGGTTTTCTTCATTCCCTACCTTTCGGCACCAGCCTATGGTTTGGAATAAGACTATCCAATAAGCGTAATAGGTGTACTCTCCTAAACTAAGGAGCTCTCGCAACCTGAGAGAAGGTGATAATAAAAGACAACTGAATAAATCAATTCTTTTTCTCCTGAACCTGGATCCATCCCCGAAGAAGTCCCTTCGAGTTCGTATATAACCATACGATGGATCTATCTAATGGAAGTGGATATCCGTAGTAATACGGGTGTTCTGAGAAATTCAAAGGGTAAAAGAAGGAGTGGCAATGACTTATGCAACTCAGACAATCCAAAAGCCAGTATTTTTAAGAAGGTTCGGTCAACTTGGTCACTGAGTCATAGTCTAGGGTCGGTCAAAGGTCGCTGCCAAAGAGAGAGAGAAAAGAAACACTCTGCGTGCACTCTAACCTAGATCAGAATGGTTATCACTTTATCTAATCCGGAAACCTCCCACTGTCCTGTCAAATTCTCCTCCAAACCTAAAGAAGAATCAATCGGGATCACCCGAAGAGTAAACCAACTCATCAGTGGGAATCGGGATCCAACTCTCATCGCATGATAACGTGATGGAATGCATCCACGTTACTCATACTCCAGAAGGTATGCTCATACTTGGCAAGTTTCAGTTTCTTTAGAAACTCCCGATATTGTTTTTGCCCCATGCTCTTATAACCTTGGCGTTAGGTCAAAATGTCATAAGTCACATGCCAAGTTCTACCCATCACTATCTTGTTAATTTGAACCCACCCGCACATGCCCTTGGCGTTAGGTCAAAATGGCAGAACGGTTGTCCCAAACCAACTCATCTATCTATGCAACAATTGAATACCCAGCAGCTACCAAACACTATGCCTTGGCGTTAGGTCAAAATACATAGCTTGAATACTACTGAATACCCAAAAGAAGTGACGGAGGGCTACGGCTGGTTTTTGGCGAAAAACCTTTAACGTAGTGAACTTGATATCGCTGAAGGAACCTGATAGCTTTTTAAAATATAGTGGCGAAAACCTTTTGCTAAAGAGGTCATTCCCGGTAAAGGGATCTCGGCTCTTTCCTCGTGGAATGAGGTGCAGGATATTCCACTGAATACCGCTATGCAAAGCAACTTGTAATCGACTATAGTGAAGTTATTACGCTGACGCAAACTTCTGCCCAAGGGGTCAGTCCCGGTGAAGGGATATCGGCCCTTGCCCCGTCGAATGAGGTGCAGGATATTCCACTGAATACCTCTATGCATAACAAAAGGAAACGTCTTTGTAACAACACTTTTTAAATTTGTTCCAACAACTGTAAACAGGTTTGTTTTAACTTTGCATTGATCAGAATCAACGCAGTCCCATCATTTAATCACACCAGAAAAGAACGAAAATAAAATGTACGTATATGCCATCCGCATTCGTCACTGGGTCCCGTCATCACTCGTTAGGTTACTTAACTAACGACAGAGCGGGGACTGGACTAGCGCGGGTGTAAAACATATACAACATCTAATAGTATATAAACCAATATACAATAATCGCTCCAGGCGTGATAGTATGCAACATTACAGAAAAGTAATAAGCATCACAGAACAATACAGATATCTGGGATCCCCGGGTTTCACAGAGCCGCTGCTGAAACCCGATGTTCCCCTGTCGTGTGGATAGCCTGTGCAATGAAACCTAGACCCCTACGGGTGCAGCAAGTGACCCGCCAAAACCTGAAGCGAGGCAGCCCCCTACAGCATAGTGAATGGACCACCCAGCACGTCACGGAATCCGGTAATCTTGGGCACCCTTCCTTGGGTCAACCTGTACCCCCTACGAGTGAGGCGAATAGTCTGCCAATTCTAGAGTGAGACCCCTCTGCCTCTCAAAGCCATGAGATGCGGACCCGTTGCCCCCCAGAACCCGGCTATCCATGCACTCCGTCGCGGGGTAACCCTAGTACAGAAATAAATAATAGTACAATAGGTACATCGACCGCAACCTGGTCGTGCCCCAAAAGAATATTATACAACAGGCAGTGACGGCAGTCCACATGTTGGACGCTCGCCCCGCAATATCAAATGTACAAATAAACTCAAACTGTACTATCATTGCACACTGCTATCCACCACGACAAATCCGCAACATCACAGCACAACACAGAACATCAACGCGAATGTCACGTTCGCAAACCCGTCTAAAAGAACTATAGCAATCAGACGCGGTTTACCGATCAAATGACATTCCCGGTCGGAGATATAATGTAAGCACTGTAAACTAACGTGTTTAAATTTCGATCGACCAAATATCAAAAAGTGGGCCCCACTACTTACTGGTGAACAGTAACAAAATCTGGGCCAAAACGATATTTACCAAAAACCACAAATTCCAGAGAAGAACCCACTGACAAAATTTGGGAGCATGCGCTCACCACGTGGCCGCGGATGCGCGGCCAAACCATGGGTTTGGCCGCGTTTCCGCGGCTGTTTGGTGGAGACACGTGCCCAAATTTGGTCGTGGTTCTCAGAAAAGCCTGTACAGATTTTTAAGACATGCAGAAAAATTTTAGGAGACCATTTAAAATCAACAGAAACTGTCAAGCTAGGATTTTGCAATTTTCGATTTCCGGTCGGATCGATGTTTTAAACGCGTTAGCACAAGTTAGTATAGCAAAATGGTTAGGCTCTGATACCACTGTTTGTCTACGCTAGCGCCCCGGCAGTCTACAGACGCCAAATCCGGAACAAAAACTTTTTAACTGGCGCTATCGTATACTTTAACCCGGATCTGCCATTATTGCTAAACTAACAAACTGTAAAGAGTGTAGAAAGGTTATACCGAACGATCCGAGTCCTTCGTTCTTCAACCATCATCCCACGCTCCGTTGGGGCTGCTCCGATCTCGTCGATCTCCGATATCCTCGTCGAGGTGGCACCACATCGACGATTCTTTAAACGGGCTCCCGCCTCTGACTTGAGGCAACTCGATCGTCAAGTTTGCTAAAAGAGACGACCAAGAATGATGTAGAGAATGAGTAGATGACTTTGTCTCACTTCGTCCAAATCCGTGGACGATCGGTTAATGAAGTTGCCGAGGGAATTGGGTGATGGAATGAAATGAACTGTAAAATTCCATGCACCCCAAATACTATCATAATCTTTTCTCTCTAAAATGAAATCAACAAGTGAAGTGAGGAGGAGAGAGAGGGCCGGCCACTTTATAGAAGGAGGGAGGTGACCGTAGGAGCAAGTGGTGACCATAACATGAAGCATATCATGAAGGAAAAAATCTAAACCAAAACAAAAAGCATTTATGTAAACCATGACTCATATAAACATAGTCATCACATAATAAATGCAATTAAAGGTTCATGAACCTAGTCACCTCTTCTAGTGGCTTCTAGAAACTTCCAGAACACTGACTCACCTCCTGCAAGAAAAGATAAATCCGTCTTTAACCGAATGTTAAAAGACAGCTGATAGAAAACTGGAAACTGGCAACTTCCAAAAGTGATCCTGAAACGACTTTCAGGATAACCCCGAAACTGTATAAATATACCCGCATTTGTATTACGACCGAATACAAATGCAACTGAGACAAAGATATTATACCTACTCAATATAATACTCGGATCCGGCTTAAACCAAAGCCGACCAGTATCATCTGCCCGAAAAATAACACGTGCGTAAACGCACGTGCATTTTCCGAACCCTGCCATAAAACCATACGGCCTCTACAACGTTTCGCCCGAACTTGGGAAACTGTCTGTGGGGGACTCTAATGACTCATCAGTACCCTGGCAGTGGGTTTAACCACAAACCGTCAGCGGCACTAGCAATGCGTAACGGCTGCCCATGGACTGACCTAAAGGGATGCCGATGAGCGAACCCATCCGGAAAACCCTACTGAGCCTAACAGTGACAATGTATATACAGTCCGGTCCGTTCGTCTATGAGTATCACATATCTGCCTAGGGGGCTAGTAACGTCAGACCCCCAATAGCAGTATAAGTCGTGTCGGAGTGAAACCCAATAACACCCTGAGATACTACTGGAGTACCTACCAGTAAATCTCCTGCCATGGCCATGGACTTTGTGTAATGGCTCTCCTAGACACAGCACGACCTCGCCCCCAATACCGGGAGAGACGAATCCCCTGCCGATCCGCTCACGTGCCTCCATATGGCTCGGGACTGTACCCAAAAACTACCTGTTTGCACGACTCCTTTGAGCCGTGGTAGGGTAGAAATCAAAGCACAGTGGGAACTCACACGAGACAAATGACGACCTCAGGTCGATGAACTAACCTGTACACATGTCACCAAGGAACTGCTATCTGACGGTAGATATAATACTAACTAGCAGATTCCCGGCGAGTCCTGTCCGGTGTACTCATAACCCAATGAGCACCTGTATACATCTTAGGTGATCCAACTGACACCAGTGGCTTGTGAGACCGGCCACCGCCCCTCGTCGGGGTCTCGACTGTACACACTAGTCTACTCCGGAGTATCGATGCCCTGTCTCGAAACTCCCACGACTAGGGACCACAATTAAGGATATGCGTATAAACCACCCAACTCTCACGTATATGATCGCCATCATACTGTTGGTGGTAAAGCAAGATCCTAAGGGCTCTATCAAAGTGTAGCAGTGATCAGTCACCTGAACCTGTACACTACTGATAAAGGCAAACCAGATAGCATACTATCATCTCGAGTAAGACTGTCCTACCGGTATAGGTCCTCCGCAATCATTGCAATCACGTACCTGTGATCCAATAATTTACTATGAGGGCACTATCTCCAACACCTCGATCTCCCGGCGATCAACTATCTCCCGGATCAGGTGATACCGCCTCAGAATATGCCTGGATCGCTGATGGGACCTGGGTTCCTTGGCCAAAGCCACCGCTCCATTGTTATCGCAATACAAAGGTATTGGATGCTCAATGGATGGAACCACTCCAAGTTCAGTAATGAACTTCTTGATCCAGACAGCCTCTTTGGCAGCATCGTTGGCAGCGATGTATTCAGCCTCCATCGTCGAGTCTGCCACGGTTTCCTACTTGGAACTCTTCTAGCTAACCGCCCCTCCGTAAAGGGTAAAGACAAATCCCGACTACGACTTAGAGTCGTCCTTATCACTCTGGAAGCTCGAATCGGTAAAGGACTCCACTTGGAGTTCTCCATTACCATACACCAAGAGCATCTCTTTAGTCCTTCGCAAGTACTTGAGAATGCTCTTCACAGCTGTCCAGTGACTCTCTCCAGGATCAGCTTGATACCTGCTCACTACACTTAGTGAGTATGCAACATCGGGTCTGGTACATAGCATCGCGTACATGATAGACCCTACAGCCGAAGCATAGGGTATCCCTTGCATGCGAGCTCTCTCCAAATCAGTCTTGGGAGACATCTCTTTGGAGAGAGTGACTCCAGAGATCGTGGGCAAGTTCCCACTCTTGGATTCTTCCATACTAAAGCTCTTTAGTATGGTGTCAATGTCCCTGGATTGGGACAATCCCAATATCCGTTTGGATCTATCTCTATAGATCCTAATACCCAATATGCAGGAGGCATCACCAAGATCTTTCATTGAGAATCTTTGTGATAAGAAGAGCTTGACCGATTGCAGCATAGGAATATCATTTCCTATCAAGAGTATGTCGTCCACGTACAATACGAGGAAGACAACCTTACTCTCTGCTACCTTCTTGTAGATACAAGGTTCATCTGGGTTTTTAACGAAATCAAACTCTTTGATAACGACGTCAAAGCAGATGTTCCAACTCCGCGATGCTTGCTTTAATCCATAAATGGATTTAAGCAGCTTGCACACCTTCCCGCTGCTCCCACTGTCTATGAAGCCCTCTGGCTGAGTCATGTACACGCACTCTTCTAAATCACCGTTTAGAAAGGCGGTCTTAACATCCATTTGCCAGATTTCGTAGTCATGATATGCAGCGATGGCAAGCATGATCCGGATGGATTTAAGCATAGCCACTGGAGAAAAGGTTTCGTCATAGTCCACACCTGGTCTTTGACGAAAGCCTTTTGCAACAAGTCTAGCTTTGAAAGTCTCCACTTTCCCATCTACACCAAGTTTTTTCTTGAAGATCCACTTGCTCCCAATGGGTTTTACCCCTTCAGGAGCAACATCTAAAGTCCAAACTTTGTTGGTGTACATGGATTCCATCTCGGACCGCATAGCATCCAGCCATTTCACTGAGTCCCTACTCGTGATGGCCTGCTCGAAGCTAGTTGGGTCATCATCCTCCATGATGCAATCCTCGCTCCCACCATCTATGAGAAAACCGTAGTATCTCTCAGGTGGGTGAGGAACCCTACTAGATCGGCGGAGTGGCTGGGGTTCTTTGGGAACTACGGAATCCTCTGGTTCCACCAGATCTTCTGTTGTAGCTTTTGTAGCTGGAACCTCTTCCAGTTCTACCTCATGACCACTAATCTCTTTTTCAAGAAATTCCTTTTCTAAATAGGTGGCATGCCGAGAAACAAACACTCTTTGTTCCTCAGGGTGGTAGAAGATATACCCTTGTGAATTCTTTGGATATCCTACAAATTTGCATAGAACAGATCGTGCCTCGAGTTTGTCTGGATTTTGTCGTTTGACGTAGGCTGGACAACCCCATATCTTAACATAGTTAAGACATGGTCTCTTTCCTTTCCATATCTCATATGGAGTGGTAGGCACAGATTTGGTGGGGACCATATTCAATAGATGTATGGCTGTCTCAAGCGCATACCCCCAGAAGGAAATAGGTAACTCAGCTGTGCTCATCATAGAGCGCACCATATCTAATAGAGTGCGGTTCCTCCGTTCTGATACACCATTGTGCTGTGGTGTATATGGAGGAGTCAGCTGAGAGAGAATCCCATTCTCTTTTAGGAAGTCCAGGAATTCATTGCTCAAGTATTCACCTCCTCGATCAGATCGAAGGATTTTAATACTTTTTCCGGTTTGGTTCTCGACTTCTTGTTTATATTCTCTAAATTTCTCAAAAGTTTCAGACTTGTGTCTTATCAAGTACACATGTCCGTATCTTGAGAGATCGTCAGTGAATGTAATGAAGTACGAAGAACCATCCCTGGCATGTGTAGACATGGGACCGCATACATCACTATGTATCAGTCCCAAGAGTTCGGTAACTCTTTCTCCGTGTCCCGTAAACGGAGTTTTGGTCATCTTGCCTTTGAGACATGACTGGCAAGTGTCATAAGATGAAAATTCGAATGGTTTCAAATATCCAGCCTTATGCAACTTAGCCAGTCGTGTCGCATTGATGTGACCCAGTCTACAATGCCACAAGAAGGATTCGTTCAGTTCTGAACTCTTCCTCTTGTGTGTGTTTGTTATGCTCAGAACTGTTGATTGATTTAGAACATAAATGCCATTGCACAACGTGCCTGATCCAACCAACTTTTGGTTACGGAAAATGTTCATAACATTGTCCTGTAATTCAAAAATATATCCCTCTTTACTTAAAAAAGAAACCGATATAATGTTGCATATCAGGTTCGGCATGTAATAGCATTCGTTCAGAACCAATGTATTACCAGTCGGTAATACAAGGTGATATTCCCCGACAGTCTTAGCTGCAACAATTACACCATTTCCAACTCTAATGTCTTTATCACCTTCTCCAAGTTCTCTACCTTTCCTGAGCCCATGTAACTGATTACATATATGGGATCCTGACCCGGTATCTAATACCCAGGACGTGGAGCAAATGGAGAAACAGTTCTCTGTAACGAACACACCCGAAGAAAATGCATCATCATGTACTTTCTTCATTTGGGTGGCATGGGAATCCTGGTATTCCCCTATATCCTATTCAGTCCTATAACTCTTATAAGAAAGAACGGAACCAACGTTCCCCAGCACAGTATAACATGCGGGTTCGGTCAATACATCCATATTATTATCTTTAATAGGGCATGACATGGTCGCTACCTAGAGAGAGAGAGAAGAAAACACTTTAGCGTATGCTCGTGCAAGATCAAATTGGTTATTATCTTATCTAATCAGGATGGCTCCCACTGGTTTTTATCAAATCTTCCTTCAAACCCTAAAAGGAAAGACTAGCCGGGATTAATTACACCCTACAACTTCGCCAATCTTTCAGCCAGGCCAGTGTCGGTACTTTGAGGGAGGTTCCCCGTGCTTTCGCACGGACCTAATTAAAGTAAACCTCGTTTTCCCAGAGGCGTAACCCCGTTGACACCTTTCTAGACACCTACTCGATCGGCTAATTGTAATGTGTAAAACTCTCCCAGGAGTAACTCTTACTCGCAGTGGGTATCGGGATCCAACTATCTCATAGAAGGTATGCAATCTCATTGCAAATTTCAACACTTGAAATTCCCGATAATGCTTTTGCCCCTAGCGTGCTATGACCTTGACGAAAGCCAACAAACCACAGCCTGCTAGTCAAGTTCAACCCGTACATTTCTTGACTGAATTAAACCCACCCGCACGACCCTTGATGAAAGCCAACAAAGCCGTACGACTACCCTAATCCAGTCGCATCATATGCAGCACATAAGCAGCACATAGTTACCGCACACTACACCTTGACGAAAGCCAACAAATGTAGCACGATACTATATGTAACTTATCTGAAATGACGGAGGGCTACGTCAGGTTTTTCTGAAAACCATGAGCGTAATGAACTTGATATCGTTGTAGAATCGTGTGAATTTTGAAATGGAGTGTTCTTGAGGCTTTTCTAGTTTTGCTAAAGGGGTCACTCCCGGTGAAGGGATCGTCGGCCCTTTCCTCGTTGAATGAGGTGCGGGATATATCATATATATCACTGTGCAAAGAAAAACTTCAAAAGCAATCAAAAGCAAACCGAGTGTGTAGCATCTGCCAGTTATTGCTAAAGGAGTCACTCCCGGTGAAGGGATCTCGGTCCTTTCCTCATCGAATAAGGTGCAGGGTATATCATATATACCGCTATGCAAATCAAAACTGTAGCTACCCTTTTTGTTTAAAATTTGATTCTGCAACATCTTTTAGGTTTCTTTTCTTTCATTAATCACATTAATGAAGTCCCATCATTTAAGTCACATAAACATCACAGATAAATACGACGTACACTTATGCCATCCGCATTCGCCTCGATGTCCCCTCGTGCACCGTTAGGTTAGGTAACTAACGACAGAGCAGGGCAGGGCTAGTGCGGGTGCAAAACATAAGTAATGTCTATATAATATATCATATATACTATATACTGTATCCATCAGAACATATCAAATGATCACATCACAGATATCGCAGCAGAAAATATCATATGAAATATTGGATATACTAGGACGTCCGTGTTTTCAATACGAGCCAGTATAAAACACGGATTCCACGGTCGTGATGAATAGCCAATCCCATACCCCTAGACCCCTACGAGAGCGGCAAGCAACCCTACCAATTCTAGGGTTAGGAGACCCGGACTCGACTCCTCGAGATGGTCTCCTACTGGACCCTAGAACCCGGTTACTTGTGCTCCCCTTCTTGGGTCTATCCTAATGCGGAAAAGTAAATAATATACAAAAGGTGACATCTTCCGCAACCTGGAAGTGTCCCAATAAAAGAATATTACATACAAGTTTTTACATGAATTAAAATGAAAAAACACTCATCTCACATAAAAAACCCCGGCTATTCGAACACGACGATCCAATATAACATATCCAGCAACACATAACATCACATGTCATCAACGTAACTAAGTATGCATACCCCAATTGTCGTTGATGTATAGCAACGAAACCGGCGATATCGACATACTACACTTACGGTCACAGAAAAGAAAGTATAAAACTACAACAGTTGGAATCCACAACCTCTTTAGACATCGCATGCCTAATCAAATGAAATACTTAGACATCATATGCCTAACAATTATAAACCCCGCATTTTAGTCTCATTATCGAAAACTCTTTTCAATATCAAGTGAGACTAAACCGCTAGATTTATAACATTCATTCAGTTATCTCATAACTGTTTATGAATTCCAATTATTGTATCCCATTCCGGATAAATAAAAAATATTCAACTTTCCGATCGAACATTCGAACACCCAAGTTTTCCCGAAACCGATCAACACATGAAATAAGTTCAAAGACATTCACTTCATGCCTCAGTACCAATGGTCCATCCGTAGAAGGGTCAAGCCAACGCCTCACATGTGGCACGCCGTACTGCCCCAAACCCTAAGGTTCAAAGGGCAGTTCAAGACGGTCACATAATCGAGTTAAGGTTTGTTGTCTTCTAGAGGGACCATCGCGTTACTTGCACTACTTAGAACGTCATTAAACTACGGAAAAGTCCAACAATTGGAAATTTCCCGGCAGGGGAAAGATTGGGTATTTACATCCAGTCGAACTTTTTAACATATTCTTAAATTATCCGGAAAAACACATATACAAAATTTGATAATCCGATCGAATCTTCGATTCCCTATACAATTCCAGAATACTCAACTATTGAGTCATAATAAAAATACCCAGAAAATATAGAAGTCAAATATAAGAATTACTGTGCAGAAAGAAATAGGAGAAGAGACAAAGTGGCCGCGGAATAGCCGCATTAGCCATGCTAATGCCGCGGTTCCGCCGCACTTTGGTGGAATCATGTGATCGTACTTCACTGTAATTCTTAGAAATTCCTGCTTAGTTTTCTGCATATTTTTAATTCACAAAAATCCAAATTTTCAGAAAATTTCCAGAGAGCATTTTGGAATTGAGTTTTTCGGTTCGATCGGGTTTCAAACGTCGTCTACACTTCGCCTAAGGCTCTAGCTAGGCTCTGATACTACTGTAAGGTTCCTAAGCACGATAATGAGGTCTCACAAGGCATCAACCATGCCAATTTCAAATTTTACAAGTGCCGAGAAACCCTAATACGGATTCGTTGACTAGAGTTTAGGCGAAAAGTGAAACTAGTTAACATCTTAACTAAAAGAAAGAAGCTACAACCTTTGTAGATCCGGTTCTCTACTTCCTTAGCTCCACGAAGACGTCCACTCGCTGTCCATATCGAATCCCGGACTCTAGCATCGGCTTCATCGGAGAAATGGGCGGGCTAGGTCGTCGGCTTCGATGCCGAAGATGATCTACGTCGAGGCAACACAAGATCAAGCTCCAACTTCACTAAGCAATGAAACTTGTGAAGAAAACACCCTATACTACTTGGCAAGAGGTAGAGGATGAAGAAATAGGAGGTGGGTTCACTTTAGAATTGGATTTCTCACTCTTTTACTCAAGATGCCATTAATGGAATCAAGTTTCCTTCTTGAAGATGAAGAAGAAGACGATAGAATATGATAAGTCTCTTATTTAAAAAAGAAACTAATATGAATACTTATCATATATTAACCATGGTCAAGTGTAGAGAGTAAACTAGGGTTAGGTGAATGGTTAGGTTAAGAGAAGAAAACAAAAATGGTCAAGGTTTCAACCCTTCATGAAGCTTCATGAAAGAAATAAGAAAAGCCACCATTTCCATTTTCTTTTCCAAAATAAATAATCAAGATAAATAAATAAATAAGTAAACAAAACCCTAACCATTCATATAACCATGGTTTAATCTTTACACATGCACAAGTAAACATGTATCATCAAACATGATACAATCAAGTGTACACAAAAATATATAACATATACAATGTGCACATCAAGTGAGAAAATCCTTTTAAAGTAAACCAATACTAGTTAATGCAAAGTAATATATCAAATATATAATTATACATTAAATCATTAAATCAACACTTGATTCAATGATCCGGTCATGTCGCATATAACCGACTAGTATCCAATGTATCGACTTATCGAATCAATCTTTGATTCGATAACTAGGTTATATCGCATACAACCAATCGAAACATTCATCGCGAGAATGAAATACGGTATCACATACATGCATTATTCTCGGTCCCGCACATATCTCATATGCGCTCCTATTTCGTTTCGCTTGAGCCAGGAAACCTCTGTGTAGGACTCTAAAGACTCGTCAATACTCCAGCAGCAGGTGATGATCATATCAAACACCCATAAGCCGCAAGCGGTCTGCTAAACGTAACGGCCACCCGGGTATTGAGCGATCAGAAGATCGACGAGCAAGCCCGCTCACACTCCTGTGAATCCAACCAGTAACACTTACCGTACAGTCCAGTCTGTTCGTCTGATATGTCGCATATCAAGTCTAGGGGTGGTAAACGTCAGACCCCAATAACCGATAAGTCGTGCCGATGTGAGGCTCATAACGGGTCGAGAAACTACTGGTAATACTTACCAGCAAATCTCTGATCAGCCCTGGCCAGGGACTTCCCTGTTACGGCCATTCGAGCACAGCGCAACATCAACCCCCAATACCGGGAGAGACGAAACCCCTCCTATCGCTCATTGCCTCCATGTGACTCGGGACTGTACCCAAAAACCACCGTTTTGCACGCCCTCATCGACCTGGTAAGGTGGAGATCAAAGCACAGTGGGAATCACACAAGACTCTATGACGATCTCGGGTCTACAGACTAATCTGCACAAGTGTCACCTGAGAACTGCCATCTGACGTGAGGTATAATACCATCTGGGAGTTCTCGGCGAGTCCGTACAGTGTACCCAGTCACCACTGAGCACCCGTATACCATCTCTGATGTCAAACACTAATGGATATGGGATCATCCATCGCCCATCTCATAGGTCGAGAAGCGTATACGCTAGTCTACACTGGTATATCGATGCCCCGTCTCGATACACCTACAACTAAGGACCTTGAAGGATGTACCTATGGACTACCATGTCCCCACTAGTATGATCTGCATCATAGTCTAGGTAATCAAGTACACATCCTAAGGGCTTTACCAACATGTAACTATAAGACAGTTTAAAGAGACTAGTATACATATTAAGATAAAGAGTAACCAGATAGCATACTATCATATCGAGCAAGAAAGTCATCTCTATATATGTCCAAGCATCCAATATAATATACATCATCTGTACAATACCGGCCTCTAGGGCATACATACAACTAACAGTCTGTGCCCAGGAGAACGTCAAATCCAACATCTCTAGAAGGATCAAAACAACGGACGAATCTAAATCTCCTATCCGATTGGAAGACGAATGAAATACGTGTCGCGCAACAAAAGAATCACCGACAAAAGTTAACACAACAAAGAGCTGATCTAGCTAACACGACTCTTGGCCCAACCACGGCACAAAGTGTGTAAAACAAATAAGTGCATCAAAAGAACACACAAATTAAGAATACCTGAAAACTCTGCATTGGACGCCCGCACGTCCCGATAAGTAGAAGCGAACTCTCATGTCTGCCCTCTACCCGTAACTGACTGAAATCCTCCTATGCCAACTTGTCCCCTCTGAGCGAACCTTCTGTGTCCCCGACCTCTCTGAACACGAGTCTGACGCGGTGCTAAGGAACAGTCCCTAATGAGGTGATGAAGGCTCCCGCACCACAAACATCCACGCGACGACTGCTGACCCTCCTGGGGATGAGAGATGAACGACTGTCCACGTCCTAAGCATATGCTACTCCCGCGACGGTCATGAAATCTGTCTCGATGACTAGGCCTTTGTCTCTTAGATGGTACACCGGTACGAGTCCTCCACGGTCCTCGAACTCCCAAAGTCTTTGGAAGACGTGCCTTATCAACTGGGGCTGCATCCACTGGTGCTATGTAGGTGACGGAATGTTGTGTCCTGATCACAAGGAACAACTGGGTAACAGGGGTGACAACCTCCTGTCGCTGAGCTCGAATGGCCTCAACCAATGAACTCATCGTCTGGCGCATGTCCTGCATCTCTGCCACAAGCCTAGCGATACTATATGTCGAAGGCTGATCCGTCTGCTCCTGTGCAACGAGCGCACCATCCTGGTCAGTCCTCGTCCTACCCGAGTCCAACCTGACCTCGGCCCTCGCTGCATCACTCTGAGTCCCCATAGTCATTGGTGGCAAAGGCTATAAATGGAAAGGGATTCGATAAGAATATGGAAATCGAATCAAAAGGATATATCATTAAGAAAGGAATTTCAAGCAATTTGTACTTAGGTCGCTTTAGGCGGAGTACCGCATCGTGAGTATTCCGCGGACATACACACACTACGTTACTCTGCTTAAGCTACCTACTCCATCATACCAAGGTCATATTACACTCCGAAAGGTAAAACCTAGCGCTCTGATACCAACTTTGTCACGACCCGAAAATGGTACGTGATGGCCCTTAAACTACGCAACGTCTACAGGCGTAACGCAATTTAAGTAAGCCGAAAACCCAGCAATCTAAACCATCAAAAGTAGTAAGAAATAAGAACAATTTTAAAACCTTTGAAATCTCAATCCAAATTCTTTAAAAGTTCAACTTTATTTCCTTTAAAATTTTGGCAGCATCTCCTTTGTAAAAACCAGCCCCAAAAATGGGTACAACATAAATATAAGTAAAGCATCCCCAAACGGGAGAAAAAACACGCCCAAATGCGGAAAACAACCACCACAACAGATATACGATGCCGTAGCGAAGAAATAAAAGATGATAGAAGTAAAACTGTAAGTTCACGTTACCCGTCCCGGTTCTTTCGGGGATGCGGAAATGGTGAAAAACGATTTTTTCGGTGAAGGTAACATGGACTAGAAACAGGATCTTTGCTAAACAAACTATCTAACAACCTAACTAAGAGATTAGCTACTATGTTAGGGGTTATACCTAATCTAGAACTCCTTCTCTTCGACTCCTTGTAGTGGTCGGATCGGCCTCACCTCGTCGCCTCCTTGTGCCGAAGATGGGTCCACCTGAAAGCTTCTACCTTTGGCTCCAACCTCAATCAAGAGGAAACTAAAATACTTGGCTTGCTAGACCTTGTACTCTAGGATGAGTAGAGAAGTGTTTTAGGGTTTTATCTCAATGGTTCTTATTTCTCAACTCATGAGACAAGAGAACCATGAGCAAGAGGAAGAGAAAGAGGAAGAGAGAGAGCTTGGATGAGAGATAGTGAAAATGATAGAATGTGAGAAGACCTTTACAACCATGCTCTCAAAAACCAAAATAATCATGATAATAACAATAATTAAGTATTTTGTGATGGTTCATGTCAATGGCATTATCATTTCATGAATTTAGTGCATTTTGTAAACAAACAAGCAAGCAAAAGTCATACCCATGAAATGATAGCCATTGAAATGATGATGGTCAACAAGTCCAAACTAGTCAACCGGTCAACAAAGTCAATAAGTCAACAAAGTCAAACTTTCAACCCAACCATGGTACAGTAATACTTAATTAATATTATTATTAATCATATTTCTTATTCTCATTATGGTTTAGAAAAAGTCAACAGTCAACAACCCTAATGAGAATCCTCTGCCTCTGTCTCGGTCAACCGTGCATACACACCCGCATCCGCGTTCCGAGGAACACGAAATACAAACGAGATAAAACCAATCCCAAAGCGTATACTAGGATCTGGCTTAAACCAAAACCCGCTAGTAATAACTGCCCGGACACCAAACGTGCACAAGTGCGCGGATGTGAACGAACCCTGTCGCAAAACCATGCGACCTCTACTCTGTTTTGCCCAAAGGTGAATAGCTCTCTGTGTGGGACTCTAAAGACTCGATACTACGCTGGCAGTGGGTTTAACTACAGACCGCAAGCGGCACTAGCTGTGTGTAACGGCCCCCAGGTAGATGCCGATAAGAAGACTGATGAGGTGAAACCCATCCGAACTCCTACTGAGCCTGAATATGACAGTCTCCGTACAGTCCGGTCTGTTCATCTAAGAATATCGCATGGCGGGCCTAGGGGGTGGTAAACGTCAGTCCCCTAATAGCGGTACAAGTCGTGTCGGAGTGTAGCCCAGAACACCCTGAGATAACACTGGAAACCTACCAGTATATCTCGCTTGACCTGGCCAGGGACGACTATGTGTAATGGCTCTCCTTGACACAGCGCGATATCAACTCCCAATACCGGGAGAGACTAATCTTGTCTAACCGTCACTGCCTCTAAGTGCTTCGGGACTGCACCCAACTACTACCTGTTCGCACGACTCATTTGAGCCGTGGTAGGGTAGTAATCAAAGTACAGTGGGAACACACTCGAGGCGAAGTGACGATGCCAAATCGACAGACTAAGCTGTACTCATGTCACCTGGGAACTGATAACTGACAATGGGTATAGTACCAACCAACAGTTCCCGACGAGTCATGTCCAGTGTACTCGTAACCTAACAACACCCGCATATTATCTCAAGTACGACGTACTGACGGCTGTGGGACAGACCGTCTCCCCTGCTGGGATGAGAAGCGCATACGCTAGTCTACTCCGGAGTATCGATGCCCTGTCTCGATAGTCCTACGACTAGGGACCTGTATAAGGATATGCTTGTGGATTACCCAGCCCCTACGAGTGTGACTGCCATCACAACGCTGGTAATCAAGCAAATATCGTAAGGGCTCCACTAATGTGTATAGGTGATATTCTAAAAGAAACACATGTACACATTGAAGTAGAAACAAACCAAGTAGCATACTACCATTTTGAGCAAGATTGTCTATACAAATGTGAATATCCCAAGCTTCCATCAAGTAATATACAAACTAGTATGATACAGTAATGGCCTCTAGGGCATATACACTAACAATCACCCACTTGCACTAAGGCCATGTACTGGCGTATCGAAGACCTATCATCTCGATCAGCCGCTCGAACTGAATCTGGGGTAAGGCCTTCGTGAATAGATCTGCAATGTTATCTTCCGTAGCAACCCTCCGAACCTCGATCTCCAGGCGATCCACGATCTCCCTGTTCAGGTGATACTGCCTCAAGATGTGTCTGGACTTATGATGGGATCTGGGTTCCTTCGCTAAAGATATAGCCCTGTTGTTGTCACAATACAGAGGTATTGGATCAACAATGGACGGAACCACCTGAAGTTCTTTCATGAAATTCCTTATCCAGACGGCTTCTTTTGCGGCATCAGCAGCAGCGATATATTCCGCTTCCATCGTTGAGTCAGCAACGGTTTCCTATTTGGAACTCTTCCAACACACCGCCCCTCCATTGAGGGCAAAGACATAACCCGACATGGACTTGGAATCATCCTTGTCACTCTGGAAGCTGGAGTCAGCAAAGGCCTCGATCTGTAGGTCTTTTCCTCCATACACCAAGAACATCTCCTTAGTCCTTCTCAGGTACTTGAGAATGTTCTTTACCGCTATCCAGTGCTTCTCCCCAGGTTTTGAGTGATACCGGCTTACCAAACTTAGTGCATAAGCTACATCTGGTCTGGTACACAACATCGCATACATTATAAAGCCTACCGCAGAAACGTAAGGTATAATAGACATGCGATCCCTTTCCAAACCAGCCTTGGGAAACATCTCTTTAGAGAGGGTGATCCCGTGACAAGCCGGTAGATTACCGCGCTTGGAATCTTTCATACTGAATCTTTTCAGTATGGTGTCGATGTACCTGGACTGTGAAAGTCCTAATATCCTCTTGGATCTATCACGATGGATCCGGATCCCCAGAATGTAAGAGGCATTACCCAGGTCTTTCATGGAGAACCTATGTGACAAGAACCCTTTGACAGATTGTAGCATAGGAATGTCATTTTCTATCAAGAGAATGTCGTCCATGTAAAAAACGAGGAATACGACAGTTCGTGCTTCAATTTTACTATAGATGGATGGTTCATCTGGATTTTTGATAAAGACAAATTCTTTGACCGTCTCATCAAAACAGATGTTCCAACTCCGCGATGCCTGCTTTAGTCCATAAATGGACTTAAGCAACTTGCACACTTTTCCGCTGCTCCCACTCTGAATGAAACCCTCTGGCGGGTCCATATAGACACACTCCTTAAATTTCCATTTAGAAAAGCGGTCTTTACGTCCATATGCCAAATCTCATAATCGTGGAAGGCAGCAATGGCAAGAAGGATCCGAATGGATTTCAGCATAGCCACTGGAGAAAAGATTTCGTCATAGTCCAAACCAGGTCTTTGACGAAAACCCTTTGCAGCAAGTCTAGCCTTATAGGTATCAACCTGTCCATCTACACCAATCTTCCTCTTGAAGATCCACTTGCATCCGACGGGTTTTACCCTATCTGGAGCAACGTCCAAAGTCCATACTTTGTTGGTGTATATGGACTCCATTTCGGTCCGCATTTCATCCAGCCATTTTACCGAGTCAACGCTCTGAATGGCCTGCTGGAAGCTAATCGGCTCATCACTATCAATGATGCAATCCTCTCTATCCCCGTCTATGAGAAAACTGTAGTATCTCTCGGGCGGATGAGACTGCCTACTACTCCTGCAGAGCGGCGCAAGAATGTCCTGTTCTTTCGATCCCTCTGGTTCTACTAAGATTTCAGTAATTGCTCGTGGTTCTGGAATTTCTTCCAGTTCTATTGCGCTCCCACTTATCTGATTTTCTAAAAATTCAGTTTCCAAGAAGCAGGCATGACGAGAAATAAAAACCTTTTGTTCCTCTTCGCAATAGAAGAAATATCCCTTGGAGTTCTTTGGATATCCCACAAACTTGCACTGTACTGAGCGTGCCTCGAGTTTTTCCGCATGCTGCTTTTTGACAAAAGCTGGACATCCCCATGTCTTAATGTGCTTAAGATAGGGTTTCTTCCCACTCCACATCTGATATGGTGTGGTAGGCATTGTCTTAGTTGGAACTCGGTTCAAAAGGTATGCAGC
This sequence comes from Agapanthus africanus, assembly GCA_030015575.1. NCBI lineage: Eukaryota > Viridiplantae > Streptophyta > Magnoliopsida > Asparagales > Amaryllidaceae > Agapanthus > Agapanthus africanus. Next base: position 233,291,079 of record JASDDO010000010.1, read on the forward strand.
TGATTCTAGTGCATATCCCCAGAATGATCGCGGCAACTCAGCGTTACTCATCATGGAACGTACCATATCCAATAGGGTTCGGTTCCGTCTCTCCGATACACCGTTATTTTGCGGAGTGTATGGAGGAGTAAGCTGAGAGAGAATTCCATTCTCTTTTAGGTAATCCAGGAACTCGGCACTCAAGTATTCACCACCTCGATCAGATCTCAGTGGCTTGATACTTTTGCCGGTTTGTTTTTCTACTTCATTCTTGTATTCCTGGAATTTTCCAAAGGCTTCAGATTTATGTTTCATTAAGAAGACATATCCGTACCTTGAAAAATCATCCGTAAAAGTAATGAAGTAAGAATAACCACTTCGCGCATGTGTAGACATTGGACCTCACACATCGCTGTGTACGAGCCCCAAGAGCTCACTCGCTCTTACTCCGTGTCCAGTGAACGGAGTCTTTGTCATCTTTCCTTTGAGACAGGATTGACAAGTTGTATATGAATGATATTCGAACGGATCCAAATATCCTTTTGTATGTAACTTCGTCAACCTTCTCTCATTGATGTGACCGAGTCTATAATGCCATAAGAAAGCATGATTTATTTCTGGAGACTTTCTTTTGTGTGTATTCTGGACATTGAAAATCTGTGGTTGGTTTAATATGTATATTCCATTGCTTAATGTACCCGACCCAATCAGAACTTGATTAAGGTGAATGTCTACAACATTGCTTACAAATGCAAATTCATAACCTTCTTTAGACATTAAAGATACAGATATGATATTACAAGTTGCATTGGGTACAAAATAACAATCCCCAAAAACCAAAACATGTCCATCTGACATTCCCAAGTGATAGTCCCCCACGGACTCAACATCCATGCCAGCTCCGTTTGCAACTCTGAGGGTCATATCACCTGCCTTCAAAACCCTACGCTTTCTCAGTTCCTGCAAAGAATTACAGATATGAGATCATGATCCAGTATCCAATACCCAGGAAGTAGAGTATATTGATAGACAATTTTCAACAACATACACACCTGAAGCCGAAGCCGCAACTTGCTTCGGGTCCTGGTTCTTAGCCTTCCAAGCCCTGCAATCCTTTTTCCAGTGTCCTTTCTTATGACAATAGAAGGATTATTCCTTTTCCACAAGCTGCCCCGCTATCTTTGTTGCCCTTGCTTTTCCCTTTGCTTCCACTTTACTAACACCGCCCCTTGGTTTGGTGGGGGCTTTCTTCTTCTTTCCCTTGGCTTTCGCCTTGGACCTAGAAGAGGAAGGTCTTCCAACAAACAAAGTGGATGTTTCCCTACCTTTCTGTAGGGTTCCCTCTGCACTCTTCAGCATGTTGAGGAGTTCTGAAAGTTCAACTTCTTTTTCATGCAAGTTGAAGTTCAGGATAAACTGGGCGTAAGTGGAAGGAAGGGACTGGAGAATCAAGTCAGTATAGAGCTCTCTCTCTAACGTGGTCCCAAGGTCCACGAGCTCTTCAATATAGCCAATCATCTTAAGCACGTGTTCCGCTACCGATGATCCGACGGCCAATCTCGCCGAAAACAGCTTTTTCGAGACTTCGTATCTGGCGATACGGGATTGCTCTCCATACAGTTCTTTTGTATGGAGAAATATGGATTCAAGTTCCATATTCTCGTGTCTCCTCTGATGTTCATTGTCTATAGAACCAAGCACAAGGCACTTGGCCTTCGCGCAGTCGATCTCCCAGGTCTTACGGATTTCCTTATCCGCGAAGCTGGAGGTGGGACCTGGGACTGGGGGAGCTTTGGTGGTAAGAAGATACCCCAGCTTGTCGTAAGTGATTGCCATTTTGACTTTCCTGAGCCAATCTTTGTAGTTTGGCCCTGTCAGTATGTTTTTATCTAGTAATAACTTAAGTCTGGTCATGACGATTGGTCGCTGCAATTAGGAGAGAGAGAAGAAACACTTTAGCATGATGCTCTTGCAAGTTTAGAGTGGTTTTTAGTTTGTCTAAACAGGATGGCTCCAACTGTTTCTCGAATTCCTCCTCAAACCAAAAAGGAAGAATTAGTCGGGATCAATCTCACCGTACAATACTTGCTTAGCCGTTCAGCCAGGCCAATGTTGGTACTTCGAGGGAGGTTTTCCAATGCTTTCGCGAAGTTTCTTAATTAAATAACCTCTTTTCCCTATGGCCGTAGCCCCGCTAACACCTTTCTAGACACCTACTTTGTTTATAGCATTGATCGTTAAGTGAGAAATTTCCCGAGGAGTAGCATATACTCACAGTAGGATCGGGATCCAAATATCATCGTGTAACAAAACTGAAGGAATCCTACCAGAATCATCACACTCCAAGTGGTATGCAGTGCTAGCAAGTATCAGTTTCTTTAGAAACTCCCGATATGGATTTTTTCCCCATGCTTTTATGACCTTGACTTTGGCCAACAAATCATAAGTCACATGTCAAGTTCTACCCATCATTCTCCAGGTTAATTTGAACCCACCCGTACCTACCCTTGACTTTGGACAACAAGGCAGCACGACTGTCCCAAACCAACGCATCTATCTATGCTGCATATGAATATCCAATGGCTACCAATCACTATGCCTTGACTTTGGCCAACAAACACAGCTTGAATACTATTGACTATCCATATGAAATGGCGGAGGGCTACGAATGGTTTTGTCGAAACCGTGAACGCAGTGAACTTGATATAATCGATGGAACGTGATAGCTTTTAAAAGGAGTGGCTTAAGCTCCGCGTTTAAAAGTTGTTTTTGAAAAGAAACCGAGTGGTTTTGAAATTGTTCCAACGACTTTAACTTTGGTTTATTTTCTTTCATTAATTTAATGTGTCCCATCATTTAATCCCACAATTGCAGAAAACAACGAAAATACGATGTACGCTTATGCCATCTGCATTCGCCACGGGGCCCCGTCATTACCCGTTAGGTTACTTAACTAACGACAGAGCGGGGGCTGGACTAGCGCGGATGCAAAACATAAGCAACGCCTAAATAGATATCATATATAGATATTTACATTCATCAGATGCAATGATAGCCATTCCAGATCACAGATGAACACATTGGATATACTAGGAATCCACGTTTCGTTCGAGCCTGCAACGAAAAGCGGATTACACGATCGCGATGAATAGCCAAGACCCCACCCTAGACCCCTACGGGTGCGGCAAACTACCCGCCAAATACCCGAAGTGAATCAACCTCCCTCAACAATGTGAGTAGGCCACTCGGCACTTCAAGGTACCCGGTAGTTTGTGCACCCCACCTTGGGTCTATCCGAGGAGCAAAAACGGTAAAAGAAATAATATACAATGGCGGCTACAACCTCATCCCGGATGTGCGGCCATACAAATAATATTACATCAATTACATATTACATCAAATGAAAAGTTAAAGAAAAATCTCATCTCACAACCCCCGGCTATTCATCCGCGACAATCCAATGAATTCATATACATATACGAGCAACATTACAGATCACAGATATGTATAACCCCCACTAATCGACGTATAGCGATTAGCAGACGTTCAATACATATATCACATCACAGATATAATCCATTAGCTAAAGTCTACAGAACTTCGATCAAAATACGGATTTGTAACCACCCAAACACAAATTTGTTTTCTGGAAAATCTGGGCAGAAACAACATATTCCAAAAATCCCAAAACACCACACAAAACACACTGCAGCAAAACCGACCCACGGCCGAGTCAACTCGGCCGCGGATCCGCGACAAGAAGCAGGTTCTTGCTGCGGTTCCGCAGTGAGTTGGTCGACTCGCTGGATCGTTTTTGCTGTGTGTTTACAGAAAACCCTGAGCCGATTTTTAAGATATGTCAAATTGTTTTTTGAGCTGTTTTAAAAATCGACAGCAAGCATGGTTTTCGGACGTGTTTTGTGATTTTTTTCTCCGATAGAAATTCTATATACTTTGCTAACATGATAGATAGTGTTTAGCTAGGCTCTGATACCACTGTAAGTCCACGTTACCCGTCCCGGTTCTTTCGGGGATGCGGAAATAGTGAAAAACGATTTTTTCGGTGAAGGTAACATGGACTAGAAACCGGATCTTTGCTAAACAAACTAGCTAACAACCTAACTAAGAGATTAGCTACTATGTTAAGGGTTATACCTAATCTTGAAGTCCTTCTCTTCGACTCCTTGTAGTGGTCGGATCGGCCTCACCTCGTCGTCTCCTTGTGCCGAAGATGGATCCACCTGAAAGCTTCTACCTTTGGCTCCAACCTCAATCAAGAGAAAACTAAAATACTTGGCTTGCTAGACCTTGTACTCTAGGATGAGTAGAGAAGTGTTTTAAGGTTTTATCTCAATGGTTCTTGTTTCTCAACTCATGAGACAAGAGAACCATGAGCAAGAGGAAGAGAGAGAGCTTGGATGAGAGATAGAGAAAATGATAGAATGAGAGAAGACCTTTACAACCATGCTCTCAAAAACCAAAATAATCATGATAATAAAAATAATTAAGTATTTTGTGATGGTTCATGTCAATGGCATTATCATTTCATGAATTTAGTGCATTTTGTAAACAAACAAGCAAGCAAAAGTCATAGCCATGAAATGATAGCCATTGAAATGATGATGGTCAACAAGTCCAAACTAGTCAACCGGTCAACAAAGTCAACAAGTCAACAAAGTCAAACTTTCAACCCAACCATGGCACAGTAATACTTAATTAATATTATTATTAATCATATTTCTTATTCTCATTAGGGTTTAGAAAAAGTCAACAGTCAACAACCCTAATGAGAATCCTCTGCCTCTGTCTCGATCAACCGTGCATACACACCCGCATCCGCGTTCCGAGGAACACGAAATACAAACGAGATAAAACCAATCCCAAAACGTATACTAGGATCTGGCTTAAACAAAAGCCCGCTAGTAATAACTGCCCGGACACCAAGCGTGCACAAGTGCGCGGATATGAACGAACCCTGTCGCAAAACCATGCGACCTCTACTCTGTTTTGCCCAAAGGCGAATAGCTCTCTGTGTGGGACTCTAAAGACTCGACACTACGCAGGCAGTGGGTTCAACCATAGACCGCAAGCGGCACTAGCTGTGCGTAACGGCCCCCAGGTAGATGCCGATAAGAAGACAGATGAGGTGAAACCCATCCGAACTCCTACTGAGCCTGAATGTGACAATCTCCGTACAGTCCGGTCTGTTCTTCTTAGAATATCGTATGGCGGGCCTATGGGGCGGTAAACGTCAGTCCCCTAATAGCGGTACAAGTCGTGTCGGAGTGTAGCCCAGAACACCCTGAGATAACACTGGAAACCTACCAGTATATCGCGTTTGCCCTGGCCAGGGACTACTCGTGTAATGGCTTTCCTAGACACAGCGCGATGTCAACCCCCAATACCGGGAGAGACGAATCCTGTCTAACCGTCACTGCCTCCAAGTGCTTCGGGACTGCACCCAACTACTACCTGTTTGCACGACTCCTTTGAGCCGTGGTAGGGTAGTAATAAAAGTACAGTGGGAACACACTCGAGGGGAAGTGACGATGTTAAGTCGGTAGACTAAGCTGTACTCATGTCACCTGGGAACTGATAACTGACGATAGGTATAGTACCAACCAACAGTTCCCGACGAGTCCTGTCCAGTGTACTCGTAACCTAACGAGCACCCGGATACTATCTCAAGTACGACGTACTGACGGCTGTGGGACAGACCGTCTCCCCTGCTGGGATGAGAAGCGCATACGCTAGTCTACTCCGGAGTATCGATGCCCTGTCTCGATAGTCCTACGACTAGGGACCTGTATAAGGATGTGCTTGTGGATTACTCAGCCCCCACGAGTGTGACTGCCATCACAACGCTGGTAATCAAGCAAAGATCCTAAGGGCTCCACTAATGTGTATAGGTGATATGCTAAAAGAAACATATGTACACATTGAAGTAGAAACAAACCAAGTAGCATACTACCATTTCGAGCAAGATTGTCTATACAAATGTGAATATCCCAAGCTTCCATAAAGTAATATACAAACTAGTATGATACAGTAATGGCCTCTAGGGCATATACACTAACAAAAACTGCATAAAAGACATCCAAGTCTCAAAATAACATACAACACCATCCTCACATCAAGTCTCTAAGTCAACATGAAGGTAGTAGATAGAGAGTACAAGGATACAATGAATATACAATACAACACGAATAAGCACAAAACCCACCTAATGCAAAAACTGCATACTTTGAGCCGATGCGGTATCCGCAGCAAAAGATGATAGATAGATGAATGGCCTGCCTCGACTACTCTGGGAAAAACCTGCAATACAAACTGTGGAACAATGGGGGTGAGTTGCCAACTCATGAATAGTAAATAACATATGCAGGAAATTGCAAGTATGCACGTACAGCGCGAATCTAACATATGCAATTAATAGCAATAAATGGTCATATGAATGCAATAGTCATGAAAGGTATACTAACAGGTACAACTAATACATGAAGCAATAATAATATGACAATCTGTATGCAACAATCATGTAAGGTACTATATCGGTACTACTAATACATGAAGAAAAGATATGAATAAAGGTATGTAAATGCAACAGTCATGCATGCAGCAGTGCATATACAGTAAATGCGGAGTATGGGGTGAACCATGTCATTTCTACGGAATCCTGACATCGTGGTAGGATTAAAATCCATCAAGACAATCCAAATCCTAATTCCTCAAATCAGCCCCCAAATTGGATCTCATATCATATATAAGTCTCACAAATCTTGAATGTACAACATCAAGTAAATCTCATATATCCTGAATGTACAAAATCAAGTAAGTCTCATATATCATTTATGTACAATATCAAATAATCTCAAATGTCCTAAATCCAATATCAAGTGAATCTCTTATATCCTAGGTATATTTGCATGAATAAATATGATGATGTATATAAATTGATATGTATACATATATATTAGCGTCCCACTCCACTAATATATATATATATATATACAAATATATATATGCATATATAACAGCGTCCCACTCTACTGTTATATATACTTAGGAGTAAAATATCATGAAAACAATGTGTCAAGTATCGACACAGAAATGCTGATCTATCAGGTGCTGTAACCACGACTGGCACCCTGATAGGTACGTGTCACACGCTATCCGAAAAGCCCGAGTGCCTAGCTCTGACCCCTCGTCTTTCCACGTATCCATACGTACATGAATCCCGTCGGTATCCCCACGATAACCGCCGAGTCATTGGTAATGTCACCGGATGGTATGGTTCCCCTGCAGGCTCATGGGCATGTTGCATCGACTCTTTTCCCGGGGTACCTCCGGGCCCCACCATGTACCCTCATACGGCCCACGACTCCTCCTCGCATGGGGTATATATATCAGAAACCGATAAATCTCATGGTGGATGCTGAAATATCATATCAAGGGAAACCGGGTTTTTCAAATAATGCATCATTTCAAGAAACTACCACGGCCCCCAAATCCAGAAAACATCATGAAGAATCCATAACACAATGCGAAAATCCATGAATAAAATATACGCAACATAAAACTGTAATGTAAGCATATAAAGGAAAAGCCTCTAATTAACTACAACAAGTTAATATAATATATCATGTGGTTCCTAATTTCTCCAATTCAAAATAACATCAATTAAAGGTAAACATGTAGCTATGTCATGGCATATGTGTAAGCATGTAGGTATAAAGGTATGCTAGATATCATATGCATAAAGAAATATGAATAAATGTCTCAATGTCCCTAACCAAACAATAGTATATAGGTATGTGTGTTGTGCGTAACATAGCAATTATTGACGTTGTGTGTGGCATACAATCAGTGCTCGTGCAACATGACCCGTCAATAATATGTGCGGTATCCTAAGGGTACTATTCCAAGCACAACAATATCTAAGCAATAAAGTGGTATGCGCAACTCTAAATATGAAATAGAATATGCGACAAGTCAAGTCATCTCTAGCCCAGACGCATAACGCCATGCAGGCGATTCCTGTGTAGATGTTAAATCTACTCACCACGCTCTTGGCAAAGTGAAGCTAACCACCTATTTTCCCTTCGTCGCAGCGTCCGATGTCCCCGCCTGCGAACCTAAAACAATAAAACGATAAAACAAGTGTATATTAGGAATAGACCTAAAACACGTACAAACTACATTTAACCCGACGCAAAAACATAAAACTTACTCTCAAGTGTCCGTATTGTGGCTAACATGCGTAGCGACACGACGAAAACAACTCAAGAGCAAAACCACTCAAAGTGCACGATCCGTGTCATATAACGTATCGCGCTTAGACATAACACAGAATCTACCTAGGTGATCCCAGATTTCCTATACAGAGAAAACTCAACAAACAAACAGAACCAAACACACCCAAACCACATAATAGAGCTACCCTAAAAAACCTACACCCCAACTCCAAGCCAAAACTGACGTCGCCGGAATTCTCCTTCAAGTCGCCGGCCGAGACCCGAGCAGGTGGGTTCGTGTTCCAGGTGGTGTCCTATGGTCTCAGGTACTACACAACTACATTGTTTGGTTTTCCAGTAAAATATCCGTGTCACAACAGATCACAAATGTCACATTTAGGCACTGAAAATACGATATTTGCACGAAATGACACCAAACCTATCTAAACTGAACTAACAAGCTAAGCTACACTATAAACACATAAAACAACAGAAAGAGATCAATACCTACTCAAAACAACTCAAAGATCCAAGCTTTGCAAGCTCCAAGGCATCCAAGAGGAAAAAGGAGTTCAACGATGTGATTTTTCTGAGATTTGTGAATAAGTGAGATGGATTTTGTGAAGGATAATGAAGTGTTCTGTTGTGATAAGGGAGAGGGAAATAAAAAATGAGAAGGAAAATGAGTGAGAGAGAGTGTATGAAGAAATGAGAGAAAGAGGTGAGGTTAAGGGTGAGGGTGAGTGTAACCATTTGCATTAATGCACCATCAATGCATTCACACACACCTCATCACATCCAAAACAAATATCTCCTCTTCTCACTCAAAATATCAAGGGAATGGTTAAGGATTGGATTAGGGTTAAGTCAAAGGATTAAAGCAAAGATTATATTAATGGTTAAGTGTCATGGTTGCTAAGAACAAGATTAGCACAAACAAACCCTCACATTTACGTGCACACGTGCGTGCATGCCATAACAAATAATAATAAAATTATTAATTAAATGTTATGAAATGTGAGGAACCCGAATTGGTAAACTTTTTACAGTAAACCCGCATTAACGTCTAAACTAACACTAACCGAATCTAATGCGTTACATACGCATAAGTAAACAAGGTAAGCATGTGTGTGCGTGTGGGTGTGAACCTTATTCTAGGGCTCGCGAATAAACTAACTAGCGACACTATCATCCAATTATACTAAAATTATCCATGACTCCCAAAGTCAATCTAGATAATCATAATCTCACAATAAACATATAAGTATATCCATATAATATATACCATACACTACACTACGAACTGTGGGGGTGCTATACGCCATCCACCCGACTTCCCCCGTAGATATATATCTACTCATCTGATCTTCGCTTGCCAATGCCGACGTCGCCACACGCTTTCTTGTCGTCTCAAACTCCTCATGGGGGTACCTACATATCACATTAAAACCCAATTCAAAACCAAAACGACACGCTAAAAGCCTATAGGTTAGAAACAATGGACTACGCCTTCAAAACCACCAAATAACACTCGATATAGACGTACAAATGTCAAGTGACCGAATACAAAACAAAATACAAAAACTTGGTTCACGAAAAGTTTACAAAAACAATGCAGCAACCTACGAAACTTGCTCCAGATTTTGTCTAAGATGAAAACAAGGTGCACAAACAATACTGGGGTGAGTATATAGGGTATATGACCTACAGAAGCAACCTGGGCACCCAACTCACCAATGTGGCCGGCCCCAAGCCCTAAAAATCCGGCCTGCCCGGTTCTGGGGTCTTGGATTTGGTTCGTTTTGGCTGGGTGGTCTCGTAGTGCTTTAACTAGGTCTCTGAAGTTCCTTGCTTTTCTTGAAAATATTCCAGGTCATCCCAGATTTTCCTGCACCCACTAATTACACACAAAAGCGACATTATCAGTTTCAGATTTGGGTTTCAGGTTATATTTTGTGTTTGGTCTGGGTTTATAACACTTAGGGGGGTTTAAGGTCACCACCAAAGCCTATTAGCACTAACACAACTCAAGACTTCCTCAACCCTCATCTAGGAATTCTCAAAGGCCACTAATCTACACTAAAACACTTCTAAACATGTATTTATGCTAAAGTGAATGAAAAACTACACAAATGGTGAAGAGATTACCTCATTTGGCACTCATGAATCTCCTAGAGCATCAAAATCTGATTTTTCTTTGTCCAAAATGCTTGTGAGGAGCGTGTGCATCTTTTTTGTGAAGTGGGGATGGACTTTTGATGAATTTTTAATGGTGAAGTGAGGTGTTTTGTGATGGGGGAGGAAGAGGGCAGCAGCCATCAGAGGGGAGATGAGAGGAAAGATGAAGATGATGAATGAACAAAGAGCCATGCCTAGGTTTGACCCCTCACCCTCTCTCTCTCTCTTACCCATACCTCATTTCTTTAATGTTTTCTTTTTCTTTTCTATTTTCTTTTATCTTTTCTCTCTTTTCATTTAAAAACTAAGAAATGAAATGAAGAAAACAAAGAAAAGACATGGTAGGAAAATGTAACAAGTGTAATTTGACATGGTGCATGTCATGCACAAAACAAGCTTAATGCGCGATTAACGATATTTAATCGCGATTAGCATTACAATAGTGTATAATGAATCATAAAATTTCATAATTTACTTAAATCCAATAAAACACCCACTTTTTAGTAATTTCTATAATTTTCCAAATTTTTCCCGGTTTATCGGTATTTAATTATACCGCACAAATAAAATATTCAATATATTTATTATTTAATTATAAAAATTCCCAAAATAATATTTTATTTTTCTGAAATGTTACAATCTTCCCTCCTTAAATAAATTCAGTCTCGGAATTTAAATTTAAACCCCACAAATTCTAAAACATTTCAGCCGAAAGATTAAGTCGTCGGGGCTCCGAAATCATAAATACATAAAAACACATCGTAGCGCAATGCATGCGCATGAAAACGAGTATATAAACCAAACATCAAAATCAAAATCAAAACTCCGTCAAGCATCCTACAATCATCGGAGTTATGGGGAAGACATCAATGTCTAAATCCAATACGAAAACCAACATGATATACATCCAAACTATACATGTAAGTATCTGAAGGAAATGCATGCCAAAACTTTTTAAGTTGTTGTGCGATGCACGTATCGTGGCACGGTGGCGGACGTTTATCGTAATAAAATAACTATATATATATATATATACACACACACACACACCCTTTGTTTAACATACTCGTCCTGCCGTTTTGGAAAAAAATATTTAGAAGGGTTTTCTTGTTTTAAACGTTTCGTGTCATCTCAGACACGTAGGTAAATACTGAGACTATAGCTCCCTTTTTGGAAATCACTTCGATAACTATCAATGCATGTAAAATATATCCAGGTACTGTCCTATGACTAGTCCTGCTCAGTTACTATATCAAATAGTAAATATCATAAAAACCCACTGCTCAAAGGAAATCAAATCCCAAAATGTAAATAAGAATGCCACGTGCGTCAGGAGGGCACGGAAATTGAAACCCATGAATGTGCCATACATGTGCACAGAAACAACATCTAAGTGCAACGGGTGTGCATGAAACACCTTTCTGTTGGAGATAGTGTCCTCATAGTCAATTATTGGATCACAGGTACGTGATTGCAATGATTGCGGAGGACCTATACCGGTAGGACAGTCTTACTCAAGATGATAGTATGCTATCTGGTTTGCCTTTATCAGTCGTGTACATGTTCAGGTGACTGATTACATGTTACACTTTGATAGAGCCCTTAGGATCTTGCTTTACCACCAACAGTATGATGGCGATCATATACGTGAGAGTTGGGTGGTTTATATGCATATCCTTAATTGTGGTCCCTAGTCGTGGGAGTTTCGAGACAGGGCATCGATACTCCGGAGTAGACTAGTGTGTACAGTCGAGACCCCGACGAGGGGCGGTGGCCGGTCTTACAAGCCACTGGTGTCAATTGGATCACCTAAGATGTATACAGGTGCTCATTGGGTTATGAGTACACCGGACAGGACTCGCCGGGAATCTGCTAGTTAGTATTATATCTACCGTCAGATAGCAGTTCCCTGGTGACATGTGTACAGGTTAGTTCATCGACCTGAGGTCGTCATTTGTCTCGTGTGAGTTCCCACTGTGCTTTGATTTCTACCCTACCACGGCTCAAAGGAGTCATGCAAACAGGTAGTTTTTGGGTACAGTCCCGAGCCATATGGAGGCACGTGAGCGGATCGGCAGGGGATTCGTCTCTCCCGGTATTGGGGGCGAGGTCGTGCTGTGTCTAGGAGAGCCATTACACAAAGTCCATGGCCATGGCAGGAGATTTACTGGTAGGTACTCCAGTAGTATCTCAGGTTGTTATTGGGCTTCACTCCGACACGACTTATACTGCTATTGGGGGTCTGACGTTACTAGCCCCCTAGGCAGATATGCGATACTCATAGACGAACGAACCGGACTGTATATACATTATCACTGTTAGGCTCAGTAGGGTTTTCCGGATGAGTGCGCTCATCGGCATCCCTTGAGGTCAGTCCATGGGCAGCCGTTACGCATTGCTAGTGCCGCTGACGGTTTGTGGTTAAACCCACTGCCAGGGTACTGACGAGTCATTAGAGTCCCCCACAGACAGTTTCCCAAGTTCGGGCGAAACGTTGTAGAGGCCGTATGGTTTTATGGCAGGGTTCGGAAAATGCATGTGCGTTTACGCACGTGTTATTTTTCGGGCAGATGATACTGGTCGGCTTTGGTTTAAGCCGGATCCGAGTATTATATTAGGTAGGTATAATATCTTTGTCTCAGTTGCATTTATATTCGGTCGTAATACAAATGCGGGTATATTTATACAGTTTCGGGGTTATCCTGAAAGTCGTTTCAGGATCACTTTTGGAAGTTGCCAGTTTCCAGTTTTCTATCAGCCGTCTTTTAACATTTGGTTAAAGACGGGTTTATCTTTTCTTGAGATGAGTGTGGATTCTTCTAGAAGATTCTAGAGAGAGTGACTTGACATGGTGAGTCATTAGTGCATTAATGGTATCATTAATGCTTGATGACTAAGGGTTTTTTGATTCATTGTTTCTAAATGAGTCATGCTTTGCTTTAATGATCAAGATAAGCTTCTTGTTTATTGTCACCCCCCCTTGATTGCTCCTACCATCACCTCCCTCTTCTATATATTATGGCCGGCCATTCTTTGTGAAAAAGAGAGAGAATGATTTCATTTTTGGAGAGAAAAGACTATGGTTAAGGGTGCATGGAAATTTCATTACCTCTTTCATTCCATCACCCGATAAAAATGGCAGCTTCATTTACCGATCGTCCACGGACTTGGACGAAGTGAGACAAAGTCATCTACTCATTCTCTACATCATTCTTGGTCGTCTCTTTTAGCAAACTTGACGATCGAGTTGCCTCGAGTCAGAGGCGGGAGCCCGTTTAAAGAATCGTCGACGTGGTGCCACCTCGACGAGGATATCGGAGATCGACGAGATCGGAGCAGCCGCAACGGAGCGTGGGATGATGGTTGAAGAACGAAGGACTCGGATCGTTCGGTATAACCTTTCTACACTCTTTACAGTTTGTTAGTTTAGCAATAATGGAAGATCTGGGTTAAAGTATACGATAGCGCCAGTTAAAAGTTTTTTGTTCCGCATTTGGCGTCTGTAGACGGCCGGGGCGCTAGCGTAGACTTACAGTGGTATCAGAGCCTAACCATTTTGCTATACTAACTTGTGCTAACGCGTTTAAAATATCGATCCGACCGGAAATCGAAAACTACAAAATTCCAACTTGACAGTTTCTGTTGATTTTAAATGGTCTCCTAAAATTTTTCTGCATGTCTTAAAAATATGTGCAGGCTTTTCTAAGAACCACGTAGAAATTTGGGCACGTGATTCGATGATACCGCCGCGGAAACGCGGTCAAACCTATGGTTTGACCGCGCTTCCGCGGCCATACAGTGAGTTTGTGGCCCCAAATTTTGTCAGTGAGTTCTATGTTGGATTTTGTGGTTTTTGGTAAATATCGTTTTGGCCCAGATTTTGTTACTGTTCACCAGTAAGCCATGGGGCCCACTTTTTGATATTTGGTCGATCGAAATTTAAACATGTTAGTTTACAGTGCTTACATTATATCTCCGACCGGGAATGTCATTTGATCGGTAAACCGCGTTTGATTGCTATAGTTCTTTTAGACGGGTTTGCGAACGTGACATTCGCGTTGATGTTCTGTTTTGTGCTGTGATGTTGCGGATTTGTCGTGGTGGATAGCAGTGTGCAATGGTAGTACAGTTTGTGTTTATTTGTACATTTGATATTGCGGGGCGAGCGTCCAACTTGTGGACTGCCGTCACTGCCTGTTGTACAATATTCTTTTGGGGCACGACCAGGTTGCGGTCGATGTACCTATTGTACTATTTTTCATTACTGTACTAGGTTTTGCCCCGCGACGGAGTGCACGGATAGCCGGGTTTTGGGGGGCAACGGGTCCGCATCTCATGGCTTTGAGAGGCAGAGGGGTCCCACTCTAGAATTGGCAGACTATCCGCCGCACTCGTAGGGGGTACAGGTTGACCCAAGGAGGGGTGCCCAAGCTTACCGGATTCCGTGAAGTGCTGGGTGGTCCATTCACTATGCTGTAGGGGGCTGCCTCGCTTCAGGTTTTTGCGGGTAACTTGCCGCACCCGTAGGGGTCTAGGTTTCATTGCACAGGCTATCCACACGACAGGGGAACGTCGGGTTTCAGCAGCGGCTCTGTGAAACTCGGGGATCCCAGATATCTGTATTGTTCTGTAATACTTATTACTTTTCTGTAATGTTGCATATTATCACGCCTGGAGCGATTATTGTATATTGGTTTATATACTATTAGATGTTGTATATGTTTTACACCCGCGCTAGTCCAGTCCCCGCTCTGTCGTTAGTTAAGTAACCTAACGGGTGATGACGGGACCCAGTGACGAATGCGGATGGCATATACGTACATTTTATTTTCGTTCTTTTCTGGTGTGATTAAATGATGGGACTGCGTTGATTCTGATCAACGCAAAGTAAAACAAACCTGTATACAGTTGTTGGAACAATTTAAAAAGTGTTGTTACAAAGACGTTTCCTTTTGTTATGCATAGCGGTATTCAGTGGAATATCCTGCACCTCATTCGACGGGGCAAGGGCCGATATCCCTTCACCGGGACTGACCCCTTGGGCAGAAGTTTGCGTCAGAGTAATAACTTCACTATAGTCGATTACAAGTTGCTTTGCATAGCGGTATTCAGTGGAATATCCTGCACCTCATTCCACGAGGAAAGTGCCGAGATCCCTTTACCGGGAGTGACCTCTTTAGCAAAAGGTTTTCGCCACTATATTTTAAAAAGCTATCAGGTTCCTTCAGCGATATCAAGTTCACTACGTTAAAGGTTTTTCGCCAAAAACCAGCCGTAGCCCTCCGTCACTTCTTTTGGGTATTCAGTAGTATTCAAGCTATGTATTTTGACCTAACGCCAAGGCATAGTGTTTGATAGATGCTGGGTATTCAATTGTTGCATAGATAGATGAGTTGGTTTGGGACAGTCGTTCTGCCATTTTGACCTAACGCCAAGGGCATGTGCGGGTGGGTTCAAATTAACAAGATAGTGATGGGCAGAACTTGGCATGTGACTTATGACATTTTGACCTAACGCCAAGGTTATAAGAGCATGGGGCAAAAACTTTATCGGGAGTTTCTAAAGAATCTGAAACTTGCCAAGTATGTGCATACCATCTGGAGTATGAGTAACGTGGATGCATTCCATCACGTTATCATGCGATGAGAGTTGGATCCCGATTCCCACTGATGAGTTGGTTTACTCTTCGGGTGATCCCGATTGATTCTTCTTTAGGTTTGGAGGAGAATTTGACAGGACAGTGGGAGGTTTCCGGATTAGATAAAGTGATGACCATTCTGATCTAGGTTAGAGTGCACGCAGAGTGTTTCTTTTCTCTCTCTCT
The DNA here is from genome assembly GCA_030015575.1 of Agapanthus africanus. NCBI lineage: Eukaryota > Viridiplantae > Streptophyta > Magnoliopsida > Asparagales > Amaryllidaceae > Agapanthus > Agapanthus africanus. The sequence continues at coordinate 233,307,294 of JASDDO010000010.1, forward strand.
TTGGCAGCGACCTTTGACCGACCCTAGACTATGACTCAGTGACCAGGTTGACCGAACCTTCTTAAAATACTGGCTTTTGGATTGTCTGAGTTGCATGAGTCATTGCCACTCCTTCTTCTACCCTTTGAATTTCTCAGAACACCCGTATTACAACGGATATCCACTTCCATTGGATAGATCCATCGTATGGTTATATACGAACTCGAAGGGACTTCTTCGAGGATGGATCCAGGTTCAGGAGAAATAGAATTGGTTTATTCAGTTGTCTTTTATTATCACCTTCTCTCAGGTTGCGAGAGCTCCTTGGTTTAGGAGAGTACACCTATTACGCTTATTGGATAGTCTTATTCCAAACCATAGGCTGGTGCCGAAAGGTAGGGATCGAAGAAAACCAATTAGCCTAAGTAGGGTGTGCAGAAGGTAATATGTAAAGACAAAATAAAGGGATTAGAAAGAGGGCAAAGTAAATTGCGACTGATATCATTCACGACCAAAACCGCGTACTTCATCGCCACTCCTATTTCACCTTTAAAAGAATAAGGTATTATTCAGTTGTCTTTTATCATCACCTTCTCTCGAGATGCGAGTACTCCTTGGTTTAGGAGGGTACACCTATTATGCTTACTGGATAGTCTTCTTCCAAACCATAGGCTGGTGCCGAACGGTAGGGAAAGAAGAAAACCAGTTAGCCTAACGAAGGTGTACAGAAGCTAACGACTAAAGACAAATAAAGGGATTTGGAGAGACGGCAATAAAATATACGGTTGAAGTCATGAATTGGATTATGGAAGAGGCATTACTATGAATACCAAGATACCCCTACGAAACATTTTCATGTTTCAGTGCATTGTTAAAGAAAAATTGTTTTCCCGATTAGACGCTTACTCCAAGGGTATGTATTTACCAGGTTTCATTCTCATATCTGTATGGTTTTACAGATGATGAGTGGGAGTAAGATATTGGGAATTAGGTGATCATCCTCATTATATCGGAATTCATTGTAATTGGTGATATTTGAGGAAATCGCCAGGGCACAGTTTTCAACCTACGACGCACAGGTTATGAGTTGTTTAAACTCAACGGACTTATACAGAGTATTGTATGTTGTCCAAGTGTCCATCAGGACAAAGAGGTAGGTCCTCGTACTATGTTCTGTTTACTTATAACTTCTCTAATATTTAGACAAGTGTTTCGTAGAAATACAAGGTCTAAGTTTTGAGAAGTTGTGGGTATAAGAATAAAGTAGAGAACCAGGTGTCACAAGTATCGGGATTCTTCAAAGAGATCGAAGATGTAGATTCTTGTGATTGGTATTCAGATGATAGTGATGGTTTTGAGAAACGTGTTTCTCTTTCAGGTTACTCATAATTGGATGGATTCCTAAGTTGAGTAATGCTGATTAGCCTTTTTCCATTAAGTTGATATGCACTGGAGACAGTTGCATGATTTGAATATGGTTCCAATTAAATAAGTGCCAAAGTTTCTATATTGGATATAGAATAGTTCGTACCTTATAAGATGTTAAGGTATGGGGAGTTGTCCAGCTTATGATTAAAACCAGACTCTGGATAACTCAGGGCACGTTTCTGTAATGGCTGTTTGTGGGTTGACCCTGGCTATGACGAGGGTTGATATTCTAGCATTTGGAAGATCAATAGTGATATTGTTCTTGACTCGCCACAATTTTAGTAAAATGGATCTTTTTCAGAAAACAGTAGTGGGAGTATGGTAGAACTGGAAGTGATTCCAGAACCGCAAACGATTACGGAAAATTTAATAGGACCTATATATTCAATCAGGTTTGACATTCCAATAGCCACTCCGCAGATTTGGTGGGTAACCTCAGACACCCGAGAGGTACTCCGGTAGCCTCAAGGACGGTGACAGGGAGGTTCTTTTCTACCCAGACTTGACACTACTGTTGTTCCAGGTTATGAGACCCGGTAGGAGGGTTGTCGTAGTCAGTGGAAGCAGCAGAAGCATAGTGGCCAAGAAGCTTATATCTATTTATAGACTTGAGCAGTTATAGCAGAGATAGATCATCTATTTTTGATGTGACAGTCATGGTTTTGACTTCAATCAGAATAAGGGATGGATCTGTTAAGAAGGTAGTAGGGTGTGATGTCATGGTATCTGGATGACATACACATAGTAGGAAGTAAAATTCCTATACTACGATCGGTTGAACTGTGGTCGTCACACAGTTGTTTCTCCAGACAGGATATGGATATAATATTTGACATTCTGGTTTCTGGATCTATGGTTTTAGATCTGGATTTGGGTAGTTTCCCAATGTGGGTACTTTGACAGATATTCTAATGGTTTTTGGAATAGATGACTCCTAGCATGGTGGTGTACCTGCAGGTGATGGAGTCACCCTCTCTAATGGTGTCGTATAGACTAAAGGGGAGAGGGATGTGCATGATTGGCAGATCACTTGCTTAGGCAATTGAGTCAATCATGAGATGTCAAGTACCACACCAGATGTTGGTTTTGCACTAGATGCAATAAGTTTGTATTAATCCAATCCTGGAGATACATAAGGAAGCAGTTTTAGAACATAAGTACATGTTCTAGGGATTTGATGACGGCAGCCTCCTTCGGGAGACGATTATCATTCCAGGCTTCAAAGGTGACATGGATGACAGAGTGATTGTCAGAGTTATAGTTTTCCCTCTGACGAAGAGGGACAGTATTATGGACAGGTGGTCCAAGAGGATACTGTGGGAGGCATGGTGCCGGATACTGATTAGGTTCAGTGATTGATACAGTCTAAGAAGTTTGGATTTGGAGTTCATTTATGAACTAGGTCCCATCAGATATCCAGACATATTCTAAGACAGGTATTACTCAATTCGGGAGATGGCTTTCTCCGCGAACTTGAGATTTAGAGATATATAGAAAGGAACTTCTAGGCGGATCCACTCACTAAGGCTATTTCTTGAACACAATAGTTTTACAAACGGGCTTTGTGAAACTGATTAGTAGAGGAGTTGGATGTTCGGTTTCACACGGGCTGTGAGTAGTCGACATCGCAATAATTAGCCTTGAGTGCAAGTGGGAGATTGTTGGAGATAGTGCCCTCATAGTCAATTATTGGATCACAGGTACGCGATTGCAATGATTGCGGAGGACCTATACCGGTAGGACAGTCTTACTCAAGATGATAGTATGCTATCTGGTTTGCCTTTATCAGTCGTGTACATGTTCAGGTGACTGATTACATGTTACACTTTGATAGAGCCCTTAGGATCTTGCTTTACCACCAACAGTATGATGGCGATCATATACGTGAGAGTTGGGTGGTTTATACGCATATCCTTAATTGTGGTCCCTAGTCGTGGGTGTTTCGAGACAGGGCATCGATACTCCGGAGTAGACTAGTGTGTACAGTCGAGACCCCGACGAGGGGCGGTGGCCGGTCTCACAAGCCACTGGTGTCAGTTGGATCACCTAAGATGTATACAGGTGCTCATTGGGGTATGAGTACACCGGACAGGACTCGCCGGGAATCTGCTAGTTAGTATTATATCTACCGTCAGATAGCAGTTCCCTGGTGACATGTGTATAGGTTAGTTCATCGACCTGAGGTCGTCATTTGTCTCGTGTGAGTTCCCACTGTGCTTTGATTTCTACCCTACCACGGCTCAAAGGAGTCGTGCAAACAGGTAGTTTTTGGGTACAGTCCCGAGCCAAATGGAGGCACGTGAGCGGATCGGCAGGGGATTCGTCTCTCCCGGTATTGGGGGCGAGGTCGTGCTGTGTCTAGGAGAGCCATTACACAAAGTCCATGGCCATGGCAGGAGATTTACTGGTAGGTACTCCAGTAGTATCTCAGGGTGTTATTGGGCTTCACTCCGACACGACTTATACTGCTATTGGGGGTCTGACGTTACTAGCCCCCTAGGCAGATATGCGATACTCATAGAAGAACGGACCGGACTGTATATACATTGTCACTGTTAGGCTCAGTAGGGTTTTCCGGATGAGTGCGCTCATCGGCATCCCTTGAGGTCAGTCCATGGGCAGCCGTTACGCATTGCTAGTGCCGCTGACGGTTTGTGGTTAAACCCACTGCTAGGGTACTGACGAGTCATTAGAGTCCCCCACAGACAGTTTCCCAAGTTCGGGTGAAACGTTGTAGAGGCCGTATGGTATTATGGCAGGGTTCGGAAAATGCACGTGCGTTTACGCACGTGTTATTTTTCGGGCAGATGATACTGGTCGGCTTTGGTTTAAGCCGGATCCGAGTATTATATTGAGTAGGTATAATATCTTTGTCTCAGTTGCATTTGTATTCGGTCGTAATACAAATACGGGTATATTTATACTGTTTCGGGGTTATCCTGAAAGTCGTTTCAGGATCACTTTTGGAAGTTGCCAGTTTCCAGTTTTCTATCAGCCGTCTTTTAACATTTGGTTAAAGACGGGTTTATCTTTTCTTGAGATGAGTGTGGATTCTTCTAAAAGATTCTAGAGAGAGTGACTTGACATGGTGAGTCATTAGTGCATTAATGGTATCATTAATGCTTGATGACTAAGGGTTTTTTTATTCATTGTTTCTAAATGAGTCATGCTTTGCTTTAATGATCAAGATAAGCTTCTTGTTTATTGTCACCCCCCCTTGATTGCTCCTACCATTACCTCCCTCTTCTATATATTGTTGCCGGCCATTCTTTTTGAAAAAGAGAGAGAATGATTTCATTTTTGGAGAGAAAAGACTATGGTTAAGGGTGCATGGAAATTTCATTACCTCTTTCATTCCATCACCCGATAAAAATGGCAGCTTCATTTACCGATCGTCCACGGACTTGGACGAAGTGAGACAAAGTTATCTACTCATTCTCTACATCATTCTTGGTCGTCTCTTTTAGCAAACTTGACGATCGAGTTGCCTCGAGTCAGAGGCGGGAGCCCGTTTAAAGAATCGTCGACGTGGTGCCACCTCGACGAGGATATCGGAGATCGACGAGATCGGAGCAGCCGCAACGGAGCGTGGGATGATGGTTGAAGAACGAAGGACTCGGATCGTTCGGTATAACCTTTCTACACTCTTTACAGTTTGTTAGTTTAGCAATAATGGAAGATCCGGGTTAAAGTATACGATAGCGCCAGTTAAAAGTTTTTTGTTCCGCATTTGGCGTCTGTAGACGGCCGGGGCGCTAGCGTAGACTTACACTTTCAAGGGCAACGGGTGTGCCTGACAGCAATATCAGGTGCATATAATATGCACAAAGAATCCCAATTTAGTGCATCTGGTGTGCACCAAAATTGCATCTCATATCATGCGCCCAACATGCGCGAAAATCCAAATCAAGTGCATCCATAATGCTCGAATAAAATCTAAATCAAGTGCATCCAACATGCACGAAATTCAATATCAAGCTCCGAACATGCGCAAAGATCCAATCCAAGCGCGTCAAATATGTGCAAGAATCCAATCAAGTGCACAGGGTGCACGAAAACAAATATCGATTATCACAATCAAAATCGACAGTATACAACACATCTCAAATCCAAATCCAAATCAGGTATACCGTGGTATAAAATCTCACAACCCTATGCATCAGCGTGCACAAAATCTAATCGAAACACTAAAAGTGTATGAAATCTATGCCGAAAACACAAGTCAAATCATATGCATTCCATAGGCATGAAATCAAATCAGCATCTCGAATGATATCAAATCAAAGTCAAGTGCAACTGTGGTACACAAAAATACATATCAATGCACTGCAAGCATATGTGAGCTATACCGAGTGCAAAAACCAAATCGAGTGCGTACCACATGCACAAAAATCAACCCAACTGTATGAAATCCATGAAATCATAAACATGTACAGCCAAGACACAAAAACGATATCAAGTGCAATAAATGTGCACAAATCATAAATCAACACAACGGTGCATAAACCATATCTCAAGTGCAATAACTATGCACAAAATATAAATACCCAGTAGGTGCAGCCATGGTGCACGAAAACAATATCATGAAACTCAGTCATCAAAACTCAATCATGCGAATAGATCGCCCAAAATACCGAAATCCAAAAATGAAGGATGCGTGATATTCGAATCACCAAATCCCAGATCGTAAACATTGTCTTCGATATGTCCTTCCCTCGCAGTCGAGGTGTCAATGCATCCAAAGCTAGCAGAGCAAGATATCTACTTGCCTCATGTTCATGGTCTGGTGCATGGTGCTTTTAGTCTCTTGTCTCTCACTGCGAATTGCTAGATATATAGCTCCTCGTCTCAATGACCCAATATGGAATGACGACGGAAACAGTCCCGCTCTGCCACATCCTCTGAAGATCTCTGGCCAATAATCTCGTCGACGATGCCGAACTCTGGCCTGCTGGGTGTGCACAATATGACCTCTCCTGGGTCTAAGTCTTCTTGTATAGTATTCTAGAAAGGTTCTGTTGAAATCTCTCCCAAATCTCGTTTCTGCCGAACTGCCCGGAATTATCACCTTTTAACTAAATCTGCTTCTTGTTCCGGAATGGCTGCATACTCATCGCGACTCTTTCTGGAAGACATATCCATGAACAACGCCTCTGCATGCGTATCACATCTCTGATGTCGGCGAAGCGGAACGTCATCTCATCAAGATATCTTGCGAACCTCTTACTCCTCTTTCCTCTAATGTCAACTGATTCGGACTCATCTCTTCGTGGCTGCATGGACTGCGCTCCAACGGCTATACTCGTATCTGGAGTTTCCCAAGCAATGCATCCTATCACATGATATCTGAATGACGTCGAACCATTCGATCGATTCGTCAAAGTTCCATAATACCACAAGAGCTCATCATCTTGAGTAAAGTTTAATAGTATTCTAGTACATGCTACAACACCTATGAACCAACCGTAGAAGGTCAAACCCAAGCCTCATCAATGGCACCGCTGAACTGCTATAAACCCTAAGGTTTCATAGCGTTCTCATGGTCATTATATCGAGTTAGGGTTCCATTCTTATAGAGGGTCCACGGAATTACTTGCATGTTTCTCTGAATACTTTAAACTTGGAAAATGGGTTTCTGACATTCGATCGTCTTCCTCGACTCCCAACGTACCTGCGTGAAGTCGTCTCTAGCTGAATTCAATCAATCTGATGACCTCGCATCGGGGTAAGAGAACAAACCACATGTCTTAGTCATTCCTCCTTGGGTGACTAGTGATCTTCTATCATATCTCTAAGTATGCTCGTGCGGCATAGCTCCAAACATCTAGGGCGATATCTCATCATTCGCAGCAACAACTGGCTCATTCGTCTGCATTCTGAATAGTGCCTCAATCATCAAGAATAATCTGTGCATTGACGGTCATCACATTCTGGCTGGACTCTATCAGTGGCTCGATCCTCTGGTGCTAATCTGCACGTCCGAGTAATCTCGTAAAAGCGACCTATCAAACGCTCATGGCGCGAAAACACAATAAAACGACGCCTCTATGGAATCGTATGTTCCTGGAATCACGCTCTGGTCAGTCCTCGTTCGTGACGAGCTCGTGCTGACCGCAACTCTAGCCATAGCTCTCTCTGCCCGAGTAATCGTAGCAGCAACAACCATAAACCGATATCGATGAGGATAGATCATGAATGAATATAATACTGTGCAAGGAAATGTACATCCTAAGGCTTCTTAAGCGGAGTGGCGTATCATAAGTATGCCACGGAACATACACACGGTACGTCACTCTCCTTAAGTCACCTACTCCATCAAACAAGGTCAACCTATGCGACGAAAGTTCAGGTCTAATACCCCCTCGACTAAGACTAAGTTCCGTAAGGTCAAGCCTGGATTCCGTATATATAAAAATGCCCTAGGCTCCGCATATTCAAACATAGACTCTAACCAAGGTTAACCTAGCGCTCTGATACCAACTTTGTCACGACCCGAAATGGCACGTGAGTGGCACTTGAATCATATGAAGCCTATAGGACCCCATCTAATTCAAGTAAGCCAAAAATCCCATAAATCTAAACCATTTTAAAAAGAAGTGAAGAAAACATATTTTGAAGCAAGTGGTTTTAATAACACAAGCCGAAGTATGCATTTTTAAAATCTCAAGTCTTTTCTGAAAATTTCGGCAGGGTTTCCTTTGTAAATACTGGCCCCAAAAGGGGTACAACATGGATAATATGAATAAAGGCATCCCCAAGCAGGAGCTAGCTCTTCGTCAATTGACGGTCACAACCACGCAAGCAATATAATATACAACGTCAAGGGTGAGGATCAAAACTCAAAGGAAACACAAATCATCAAGAAAACCATAATAATACAACGCGCGACTCTAAGGTCGAAATAATAACAACTTGTTTTCTAAATCTAAAATAAATATACAAGTCTGGTTGATGGAGTTTACTAGATACAACTCAAAATAAATGTACAATGGTGGTCACGATACAAGTGAGTCCACCTACCAAAGCAATCACCCGGAAAGAAGCAGTGTGCCAGAAAGCCGCAATGAAACCTGTATGGCAAAAACCTGCAAGAAACTGTGGCACAACATGGGTGAGTTGCCAACTCGTGAGTAGAAAACATCACAGAGCGGAAATCGTATGTATGACTCAATCCTAGGTCAATACGATCAGTAATATATATCCTCAATATGACAAAGTCTGAAGCATGATAAGGTGGCAAGGGTAAAACTCTATACGAAAGTACAATACCAAGTGCTCGTGTCAGTGCCTCAGGTAGTAACATATCATAAATATGAGGTATGATCAATGTAATCAATATGAAATCAGTGTCAACAATATACTCAAGTTTATAAGTATGTTGATATCATCCAACTATGTAATCAATGCTTGAATGCATGTGGATCTCGTCCACGGATCAACCAATGACACAACAACATCATGCACGTAAATATCATAAAAGCATATGCATGAAAGTATGAGGATATAAATCAACGTGTTTCCCTCGCGACACATCAAAATCATGGAACCTGAGTGTCAAGCATCGACACTCGAAACATCACGAAACCCGTACCCAGCATCGGCACGTAAATCCTCATATCTCTCGGGGTCCGTCAGCCCGGATCGGCCTATAAAATCTCTCGACTCCGGTCGGTATCCTCCGGATAGCCGCCAGGTCCAACCAATCACCGGTAGGTAGTGGTCTTTCTGCCAGGCTCACCGTCTACAGCACAGCAAATTCGTTCTCGCCCCGAGGTACCATACCGGGTCCACCATGTACCCGCAATCGGCCTCATCCAGCTCCTCAAATCGGGTATCACATGCCAATCTCAGAACTGAGAAAACACATGGTGGACGCACAGAAATATCATATCAAGAGAAACCGTATTTTTAAAACAATACAAACTTTCTTTTAAAATGACCACGGTTCTCAAATCCATAAATCTCATGAAAACAGCATATCTCAATGCGTATAATCGTAAAGCATGATGTATGCGACATATAATAGAAAGGTAAGCATATCTGTATATCATGCAACATGGAACAATAATATGCACATATCAAGGGAAACCACTCTTTCAAATCAATCCAGTTTTAAAATATATCTTGCGGTTCCCAACTTTTCCAAAGTCAAATGCAGCATCGTAAAAAGGTGCATATGTAACTATAGCAAGTATATTGTGCAAGGAGTCATATCATGATGCAGCAATCCGACTGTGTAGTGACATGGCAATTATCGATGATTATGTGTGTGAGCCGGCAAGCAGGTGTACGTGGAGCATACGCATCATCGGTAATTGTGCTGGTGTCCTGACAGCATGGGTTTAATATAACATAAATCACAATTATATAAGCATGCAATGCGCTAATAACAACATGAATATATGGAAATGGAAAAGTAAATGCAACAATAAGGAATCTACATTAGTTATACGAGTCATACAGTTTGTCATTTGAAATCTCACGAATCGTGGTGTTTGGAAAAATAGGGGCTACGTTGTTTTTAAGAAAGGGTACGTCCTTTGAAATATCCGTAGAATCCGTTGGCCTGTCTTTAAAATACTCACGATACGTTAGTTTTGAAATAGGTATGACTCGAGTCTAGTCTAACTTCTATAAGTAACTATAGGACTAAACTAACAGGTTAATCGAAAGGGTACGGAAACCACCTAAATCTGAGTCGATACATATAAATATAATAGTCGGTGATCCCGCCTCAATAGTATCACATACGATACACTATATAACATGACATCCTCGAGTTAAGAGTGCGGATCTATCATCAATATAAAGCTCGTACGGTAAATCCATCGTACGACATCCCAATCTGGGTACAGGTCGAATCTCATATTTATCTCATCATTTATCTGGTATCCTTATCATCATATCCTGTATTAGGGCTACTAATCTAAGTCTAGTACAAACTGATACCATCTACAAATATATGCGTGTATGAAACACAAGCCTAAAGGTCCGCTATAATCTCGTGTTGTATCTCATAATACGAACCATAACATATCACCGATCTCACGGCACCATGCCCAATTTCATCGACTCATCTCCAAATACCATATACTATCCTCATCGTCCATGTATAGGTATATGTATATATATACATAGTCCCATACCTATGTGTGTGCATATATATACATATCCCCATATACGCACAAGTAAAACAAGGTAAGCATGTCTGTGCATGTGGGTGTGAACCTTATTCTAGGGCTCACGACTAAACTAACTAGCGACACTATCATCCAATTATACTAAAATTATCCATGACTCCCAAAGTCTATCTAGATAATCATAATCTCATAATAAACATATAAGTATATCCATATAATATATACCATACACTACACTACGAACTGAGGGAGTGCTATACGCCCTCCACCCGACTTCCCCCGTAGATATATATCTACTTACCAGATCTTTGCTTGCCAATGTCGACGTCGCCACGTGCTTGCTTGTCGTCTCGAAGTCCTCGTGAGGGTATCTACATGTCACAACGTATCGTATCGCATTAAAACCCAATTCAAAACCAAAACGACACGCTAAAAGCTTATAGGTTAGAACCTATGGACTACGCCTTCAAAACCACCAAATAGCACTCGATATAGACGTAAAAACGTCAAGTGACCGAATACAAAACACAATACGAAAACTTGGTTCACGAAAAGTTTACAAAAACAATGCAGCAACCGACGAAACTTGCTCCAGATTTTGTCTAAGATGAAAACAAGGTGCACAAACAATACTGGGGTGAAGTGTTAGTTATATGTATGCCCTAGAGGCCATTACTGTACATAGGATGTATATTGTATTGGATGCTGGGACATATATAGGGAGGACTTTCTTGCTTGACATGATAGTATGCTATCTGGTTACTCTTTATCTTAACGTGTACACTGATTGTCTCTCTGTTACATATTGGTAAAGCCCTTAGGATGTGTACTTGACTACCTGGACTATGATGCGGATCATACTAGTAGGGACATGGTAGTCTATATGTACATCCTTCAAGGTCCCTAGTCGTGGGTGTATCGAGACGGGGCATCGATATACCAGAGTAGACTAGCGTATACCTTCTCGACCCATACAGATGGGCGATGGATGATCCCATATCCATTGGTGTTTGACATCGGAGATGATATACGGGTGCTCAGTGGAGACTGGGTACACTGGATGGACTCGCCGAGAACTCCCAGATGGTATTATACCTTACGTTAGATGGCAGTTCTCTGGTGACACTGGTACAGGTTAGTCTGTAGACCCGAGATCGTCATAGAGTCTTGTGTGATTCCCACTATGCTTTGATTTCCACCTTACCACGTCCAAGAGGGCGTGCAAAACGGTGGTTTTTGGGTACAGTCCCGAATCACATGGAGGCAATGAGCGATAGGAGGGGATTCGTCTCTCCCGGTATAGGGAGTTGGTGTTGCGCTGTGTTCGATTGGCTATAACCGGAAATCCCTGGCCAGGGTTGCTGAGATTTACTGGTAAGTGTTACCAGTAGTTTCTCGAACTGTTATAGACCTCATATCGACACGACTTATCGAGCTACTGGGGTCTGACGTTTACCACCCCTAGGCGAGATATGCGACATATCAGACGACGAGACCGGACTGTATGGTAAGTGTTACTGGTTGGATTCACAGGAGTGTGAGCGGGCTTGCTCGTTGATCTTCTGATCGCTCAATACCCGGGTGGCCGTTATGTTTAGCAGACCGCTTGCGGCTTGTGGGTGTTTGATATGATCATCACCTGCTGCCGGCGTATTGACGAGTCTTTAGAGTCCTATACAGAGGTTTCCTGGCTCAAGAGAAACGAAATAGGAGCGCATATGAGATATGTGCGGGACCGAGAATAATACCAGTATGTGATACTGTATTCTATTCTCGCGATTTGTATCATCGGACGGTTATATGTGATATAGCCGGGTTACCGAATCAAGTGTTGATTCGATATATTGATACACATGATATTATTCGGTTATGACCGGATCGTTAAATCAAGTGTTGATTTAATGATTTAATGTATAATTATATATTTGATATATTACTTTACATTAACTAGTATTGGTTCACTTAAGATTATCTTTTTTATCACTAGTTTGTATCATGTTTGATGATACTTGCAAACTTGGGTGTGTATGCTTTAAGCCATAGTTTAGGTTAATGTTTAAGGTTTTATTTATTTATTTATTTATTTAATTTGTCAAAAACCAAAATGGTGGCTTTATTTGTTTTCTTGCTTGAAGCTTCATGAAGTTTCTTTTAAGCATCTTTGAAAATTCTAACCATTTTGTTTTATGCCTTAACCTAACCATCAACCTAAACCCTAGTTTATTCTCTACACAAGTTAACTCACCCATGGTTGCTAAATGATAAACTTCACTTGAATTTCTTTTTGATAATATTTGATTTATTCTTTTCTTCTTCTTCTTCTTCTTCATGAAGAAAAGAAGAAAGCTTTCTTGAAAAAATTTCAAGTGTTGAAATCAAGTGAGAAATCCAAATCGAAAGCGAACCCACTTCCTATTTCTTCATCCTCTACCACTTGCCATGTTGTATAGGGTGTTTTCTTCACATGTTTCATGACCAAGTGAAGATGGAGCTTGAGTTAGAGTTGCCTCGACGTAGATCATCTTCGGCATCGAAGTCAACGACCTAGCCCGCTTATTTCTCTGACGAAACCATCGCTAGAGTCCGGGATCCCCGTGATCGCAGCGAAGGGACGTCATCACGGAGCTAAAGAAGTGGAGGACCGGATCTACAAAGGTTGTATTTCCATTCACTTAGTAGCAAAGTAGTTTGCTTGCTTGTTTGTTTCGCCTATGCTCTAGTTAACGATCTATATTAGGGTTTCTCGGCACATGGAATTTTGAATTTGGCATGGTAGATGCCTTGTGGAACCTCTTGAGTGTGCATAGGAACCCTACAGTGGTATCAGAGCCTAGCTAGAGCTTTAGGCGAAATGTAGATGATGTTTGAAATCCGATCGAACCCCGAAACCCTAACATTAAACCCTTCTCTGTACTTATTTCAGAACTGTGGAATTTTGTGAATTAAAAATATGCAGAAAAATAAACAGGGTTTTTTAAGAAATACTGTGCAAAACGTGCGCCTAAATCGATCAAGGCGCCGTGGAACCGTGGCACGAGCATGGCTCGTGCGGCGGTTCCGCGGCCGTACTGTCACTACTTTCATCACTGTTTGCCCAGTAATGTCTTAATATTATTCCTGTGTTTTCTGGGAATTTTTAATTTGCACTCAAAAGTTGAGTTTTCTGGGTTGTATTGGGAGTTCGTAGATTCGATCGGAAAATTTAATTTCGTCTATGAGTTTTTCCGGGTATTTTTTGAACATGTTAAAAGGTTCGACCGGATAAAAATACCCACTTTTTCCCCTGCCGGGAAATTTCCAATTGTTGGATTTTCCGTAGTTTAATAACGTTCTAAGTAGTGCAAGTAACGCGATGGTCCCTCTAGAAGACAACAAACCTTAACTCGATTATGTGACCGTCTTGAACTGCCCTTTGAACCTTAGGGTTTGGGGCAGTACGGCGTGCCACATGTGAGGCGTTGGCTTGACCCTTCTACGGCTGGACCGTTGGTACTGTGGCATGAAGTGAATGTTTTTAAACTTATTTCATGTGTTGAGCTGTTTCGGGAAAACATGGGTGTTTGATTGTTCGATCGGAAAGTTTAACATTTTCTATTTATCAGGAATGTGATACAATATTTGGAATCCACAAGTAGTTATGAGATAACTGATTTGGATGTTATAAACATAGCAGTTTAGTCTCACTTGATCGGTTGCCACGGAATTTTGATGTGATCAAAAGTCCGTCGCAATCACGTTGCATACGCGGATACTCGCCGGGTAAAATTTATAGACAGCCACACCCCATAGCCCCGACCAAGTGACTGTAGGAGAACCCCGTCGCCGAAAGCATCCGTTCGGATGCTCGCGGCAGCGATGTTCCGCCTTGGTGCACTTCGTCGACGGCATCGGGGGTGCGGCCGCCTACTAAAGTTTGCGACGAGCATTCGATCAATATGCCGGGAATCTTGTTGAATTGCCCGACTTGATATTGAAAAGTGTTTTCGATAATGAGACTAAAATGCGGTGTTTATAATTGTTAGGCATGCGATGTCTAAGGAATTCATTTGGTTAGGCATGCGATGTCTAAACAGGTTGCGGATTCCAACTGTTGTAGTTTTACACTTTCTTTTCTGCGACCGTAAGTGTAATATGTGATATCGCCGGTTTCGTTGCTATATGTCAACGACAATTGGGATGCGCATATTTACTTACGTTGATGACATGTGATGTTATGTGTTGCTGGATATGTTATATTGGATCGTCGTGTTTGAATAGTCGGGGTTTTTTTTTTATGTGAGATGAGTGTTTTTCATTTTCATTCATGTAAATTTAATTGTATATAATATTCTTTTATTGGGGCACTTCCGGGTTGAGGTTGCTGTCACCATTTGTATATTATTTACTTTTCCGCACTAGGAAAGACCCAAGGAGGAGAGCACAAGTAACCGGGTTCTGGAGTCCAGAGGGAGACCAACTCGAGGAGTCGAGTCCGGGTCACCTAACTCTAGAATTGGTAGGGTTGCTTGCCGCTCTCGTAGGGGTCTAGGGGTGTGGGTTTGGCTATTCATCGCGACCGTGGAATCCGTGTTTTATACAGGCTCGTATTAAAAACACAGACGTCCTAGTATATCCAATATTTCATATGTTTCTTCTGCTGCGATATCTGTGATGTGATCATATGATATGTTGTGATAGATACTATATATAATATATTTGATATATTATATAGACGTTACTTATGTTTTACACCCGTGCTAGCCCTGCCCCGCTCTGCCGTTAGTTACCTAACCTAACGGTGCACGAGGGGACATCGAGGCGAATGCGGATGGCATAAGTGTGCGTCGTATTTATCAGTGATGTTTAGGTGATTTAAATGATGGGACTTCATTAATATGATTAATGAAAGAAAAGAAACCTAAAAGATGTTGTGAAATCGAATTTTCAAAAATAGGTAGCTACAGTTCTTGCTTTGCATCACGGTGTTCCTTGTAGAACATCCTGCACCTTATTCGATAAGGAAAGGGCCGAGATCCCTTCACCGGGAGTGACCCCTTTAGCAATAACTGGCAGATGCTACAACCCTCGGTTTGTCTTTTGATTGCTTCTATAGTTTTTGCTTTGCACAGCGGTATATATGATATATCCTGCACCTTATTCGATAAGGAAAGGGCCGACGATCCTTTTACCGGGAGTGACCCCTTTAGCAAAACTAGAAAAGCCTCAAAAACACTCCATTTTAAAATCATTTGATTCTACAACGATATCAAGTTCATTACGCAATAGGTTTTCAGAAAAACCTGTCGTAGCCCTCCGTCATTTCAGATAAGTCCTACTTAGTATTCGTGCTACGTTTGTTGGCCTGCGTCAAGGCGTAGTGTGCGGTAGCTAACTAGTATTTATCTGTTTATGCATATGATGCAGATTGGATTAGGGTAGTCATGCGACTTTGTTGGCCTGCGTCAAGGGTCGTGCGGGTGGGTTTAATTCAATCAAGAAATGATGGGTTGAACTTGACTAGCGGACTATGGTTTGTTGGCCTGCGTTAAGGTCATAGGACGCTAGGGGTAAAATATTATTGGGAATTTCAAGTGTTGAAATTTGCAATGAGATTGCATACCTTCTATGAGATAGTTGGATCCCGATACCCGCTACGAGTAATTGTTACTCCTGGGAAAGTTTTACACATTACAATTAGCCGATCAAGTTGGTGTCTAGAAAGGTGTCAACGGGGTTACGTCTCTGGGAAAACGAGGTTTACTTTAATTAGGTCCAATACAGGGGATAGTTTATAAGGAGTATGAGCTACAGGAAAAACCACAACACCTTCACCTGATATTGGTCCGGTGAGATTCCTAAAATGGCCGGCGCCGCCGGTCATTAAGGAGTATTCTTGGCTCGTTTTCTCGTGGTAGTCTCCTAATAGTCTATCTAGGTTAATTGTAACATTCCAAAAAAATTAAATATTATTTTTAGGAATTTTTATAATTTATTATTATTTTATTGAATATTTTAATATTTTGGTATAATTAAATACAGAAAGATTTGGAAAAATTATGGAAAATTCTAAAATATGGTGGAATTATGTCATTTTTATGTTTTTATGAGTAGTTATATGCTAATTTAGTGCTAATCGCGATTAAAAATCGCTAATCTGTTTTTTAGCAATTTTGTGCAAAACATGCACATATCTTTTTCTACACTTGGAGGCAGTGACGGTTAGACAGGATACTCCAAAACATGCACATATCTGTTTAGCAATTTTGTGCAAAACATGCACTAACTACTCGTATAATTTGGCCAGGGACTTCCTCCCACCTTCAAGCCTTCATTACATCTCAAAAACAATACCAAAACCCTACCTCCCATTTCATAAAATGTGTGCACAAGCTCAAGATCTACACATTGGACCAAGAAAGCAAGGATTTTGGGCACTAGGGGCAACTCAAGAAAATTCTTGAGTTTCCAAATGAGATAATTTCTGGATCATTAGCTTAGTTTATGCATTACTTATACCCCATATTTAGATTGAACCGATATTGTGTGTTTTTGTGGACTTGAGGAAAACCTAGTTAGGGTTTGGGGGAATTTTGTGTTGTAATGTGAAATTGAGCTCAGTAGAGGTTGTATAACCACCCTAGTGCTGGAATTTAGACCCAAACCTGAGACTTAAGACTCGAAATACGAATTTAGAAACCGATATCGGAGAATTTGTGAAATCTGTGAAGGTTACATTGAATCTGCTTTCACCCCGAGACTCTGAAAATTAAATTGATTGGACAGTGGTATGTGCAGGCATCCAGGAAGCTATCACCAAGACCCTGGCCCGTACTTCCCTTTCCCGGCCGCAAATTAATTCCCTCTGGCCGCAAATTGCGGCCAGACCTGCAACAAATTGGGTCGTTTTGGTTCTACAGCTCCTACATGTGTATATTAGGCCCCTGGCATGTATAGATTTGTCTAATTTGACCTAGGGTGTAATCTGGAGCCTATTTCCTTTGTTGATGTTTTGGATTCATGTTTCCGTATTCAGTATTTTAATTCTGAATTTACGTATTGTGTTTACCTCGACTATTTGGCATTTATACGACGATATCGAGGATTGATTGTTGGTTTTGGAGGCGTAACCATAGGTTCTAACCTATAGGCCCCATAGCGTATCGTTTTGGTTTTCGTGTGTCGTTTTAGCTTTGATTTGGTTTTAACGCGCATATACGATACTTTGATATGTAGGTACCCCATGAAGACTTCGGGACGACAAGCAAGCGCGTGGCGACGTCGACAAATGAAGATGCAAGGTGAGTAGATTATATCTACGGTGGAAGTCGGGTGTATGGCGTATAGCACCCCCGCAGTCCGTAGTAGATATAATGTATATATATTATATATAATAGTTATAGTGTGTCGTGGATATTATGTTAGGTGTATTATGGATAGTTTAGGGTTAAAAGAAACTAGTGTAGTTCATAGTCGCGAACCCTAGAATAGATTTACACCTACACGTACACCCTTGCATATTCATTATACTTGCACTGTGTTTGATGATGTTGGAAGACATTGGAGATGAGTCGATGATATTGGGCATTGTGCCGCGAGATCGGTGATTTGATATGATTCGTATTTGGGATACGACATGTGATCTCTAGCGGGCCTTTGGACGTGTGTTTACACACGCAGTCATATTGATGGTATCAGTTGTACTAGACTTAGATCAGTACCCCAGATTATGTGATATGATGATGAGGATACCAAATAATTGATGAGCTGATTGTGATATTGACCCGTACCCAGCTATTGGGATGCCGTACGACGATTTACCGTACGAGCTTTATATTGATGATAGATCCGCACTCATGACTCGAGGATGTCAGATGATATACTGTATCGTACGCGATACTATTGAGGCGGGATCACCGACTATTATATTATTTATATATATATCGACTCAGATTTAGGTGGTTTCCATACCCCTCCTGATGGACTTGGCTTAGTAGATGTTAGACTAGACCCGAGTCATACCTATTTCAAAACTAACGAATCGGGAATATCTTAAGGACAGGCAAAGGGATTCTACGGGTATTTTCAAAAGACGTATCTATTCTTAAAAACACCGTAACCCTTATTTTACCAAAACCCCGATTCGTCTTATTTCAAATGGCACCACTGCATGACATGTACATATTGGTATAGATTCTTCACTGTTGCATTGATTATTCGATTCCGCATCACATTGCATTTGTTTATTTCTATATTGAAATTATGTTGTTAGGACACTAGCACCATTATCGATGATGAATATGTTCCACGTACACTTGCTTGCCGGCTCACACACTTCATCATCGATAATTGCCATGTCACTACACAGTAGTATTATTGCATCAGGATATGACCGTGTATGTGCATACTATTATTCTATGTCACATACATCATGCTTTCTGATTATACGCATTGAGATATTCGTTTTCATGATATTTCTGGATTTGGGAACCGTCGATAATTTCAAAGGAGAGTATGTACTTAATTGAAAAACCCGGTTTCCTTGATCTGATATTTGCGCAGCCACCATGAGATTTATCGGTTCTGATTATATACCCCCATACGAGGAGTGTGTGCCGTATGAGGGTACATGGTGGGGCCCGGTATGGTTCCCCTCGGCAAGATGATCGATGGATTTTGCCGATTGAGCCTGGAGGTAGGCGAGTACCTACCGGTGATTGTATTTGAGCTCGGTGGATATCCAGGGGATACCGACCGGAATTGAGAGATGGACATGGGCTGACCCGTGTTGCTGGGGCCGAGGGCCGATACCGCAGACGGAGACCCATATGGACGAGGATTTACGTGCCGATGCTAGGCACAGGTTTCATGATGTTTTCCATGATTTTGATTATATCCTCATATTTACATGCATGATGCTTATTGTCATTGGGTGACAGGTGGACGGGATCCACATATATACAGACATTGTGTAAGTCCATATTTCGACCCCCGGTTCTTACGGGGAGGCGGAAACGGTATAAAAACAAATTTTTATCGCAAGAGGCAACATGGACTAAGCAAGGTCGGGATCGTTGTCTAAACTAAAACTAGTAAACATGCTAAAAGGATTTAGCTACTCAGATGAAGATGGTTATACCTAGACTTGAACTCCTTCGTCTTCAAACTTTGTAGAGGTTGATGGTTCTCCTTTGTCGCCTTCTTCCGTCGAAGATGGATCCACCTCGAAGGCTCGACCTTTGGGCTCTATCTCGTACTTGGAGTGAACTAGAATCGCCGGCTTGCTAGACCCTTGATCCTAGAGTGAGTAGAGAGTGTCTAAGGGTTGCTTTTGTTTTTCAAGAGAAGGATTCTCAACTCATGAGAAGGTT
This sequence comes from Agapanthus africanus, assembly GCA_030015575.1. Classification (NCBI taxonomy): domain Eukaryota; kingdom Viridiplantae; phylum Streptophyta; class Magnoliopsida; order Asparagales; family Amaryllidaceae; genus Agapanthus; species Agapanthus africanus. The sequence continues at coordinate 233,327,188 of JASDDO010000010.1, forward strand.
TCTCTTGGCTAGAGGAAGAAGAAGATGAAGTGAAGAGAGAGAGTGAATATGATAGAATGAGCTCTCATTTCCTTTCTTGCAACCATAATGCAAAAAGAAAATGAATTATCAAATAACAATAATAATAATCAAAATGAAAAAGGTTTGATGGAAAGTTTAGGAATGACTAATATCATTACAAACATTAAATGAAAAAGCAAGAGTGAAAAAGCATCTTGCATTTGTAATGATGGTGGTCAAATGTTCAACCATGGTCAACAAGTCAACCATGGTCAACAAGTCAACAAAAACTAACCATGACACAATTTCATTTTATTATATATTATTAAATGATATAATACAAATCCATTAGGGTTTGGAAAAAGACGACTGTCAACTGTGCATACGCACCCGTTCCGAAAAACCTAATGAAAGTCATCTTCCTCTTCCTCAAATAACTGTGCATACACACCTGCATCCTTGTTCCGAGGAACATGAATACTGAGAGATAAAAGCAACCCCAAATACTATACCAGTATCCGGCTCAAACCAGAGCCCGCTGGTAATATCCGTCCGGACTCCAAACGTGCACAAGTGCGCGGATGAGAACGAACCCTGTCGCAAAACCATGCGACCTCTACTCTGTTTTGCCCATAGGCGAATACCCTCTGTGTGGGACTCTAAAGACTCGACACTACGCTGGCAGTGGGTTTAACCACAGACCGCAAGCGGCACTAGCTGTGCGTAACGGTCCCCAGGTAGATGTCGACAAGAAGGCTGACGAGGTGAAACCCCATCGGTACTCCTACTGAGTCTGAATGTGACAGTCTCCGTACAGTCCGGTCTGTTCGTCTGATACATCGCATGGCGGGCCTAGGGGGCGGTAAACGTCAGTCCCCCAATAGCGGTACAAGTCGTGTCGGAGCGAAGCCCAAAACACCCTGAGATAACACTGGAAACCTACCAGTATATCTCGTTTGCCCTGGCCAGGGACTACTCGTGTAATGGCTCTCCTAGACACAGCGCGATGTCAACCCCCAATACCAGGAGAGACGAATCCTGTCTAACCGTCACTGCCTCCAAGTGCTTCGGGACTGCACCCAACCACCACCTGTTTGCACGACTCCTTTGAGCCGTGGTAGGGTAGTGATCAAAGTGCAGTGGGAACACACTCGAGGCGAAGTGCCAGTGTCAAGTCAGCGGACTAAGCTGTACTCATGTCACCTGGGAACTGATGACTGTCGATAGGTATAATACCAACCTGTCAGTTCCCGACGAGTCCTGTCCAGTGTACTCGTAACCCAACGAGCACCCGTATACTATCTCCAGTACGACGTACTGATGGCTGTGGGACAGACCATCTCCCACACTGGGATGAGAAGCGCATACGCTAGTCTACTCCGGAGTATCGATGCCCTGTCTCGATAGTCCTGCGACTAGGGACCTGTATAAGGATGTGCTTATAGATTACCCAGCCCCCACTAGTGTGACTGCCATCACAACGCTGGTAATCAAGCAAAGATCCTAAGGGCTCCACTAATGCGTATAAGTGATATAGTAAAATAAACACAAGTACACATTGAAGTAGAGACAAACCAAGTAGCATACTACTATTTTGAGCAAGATTGTATATACAAGGTGAATATCCCAAGCATCCATTAAGTAATATACAAACTAGTATGATACAGTAATGGCCTCTAGGGCATATACACTAACACATTGATCACATACAGACTTTTATTACATTGATCATACTTCATTTGTATATATAACAGGGTATGCTGGCGCAGCTATATATACCCTTACACCAATATTAGTGGAATGGGATGCTAATATATGTGTATTGATATCTATTTCGATACTTCATCATATTTACTTCATACAGACATACCTTATATTTACGACATGTTATTACCTGAGGCACTGGCTCGGGTACTTGGCACTACATACATGATTAGATGTTACATTGCCACCTTATCATGCTTCAGGCTTATTCTTTGAGGTTTATATACTAATCGTTTGACCTAGGATTATGTCATGCATTCGATTTCTGCTTGTAGATATTCTCTATTCACGAGTTGGCAACTCACCCCCGTTGTGCCACGGTTCTTGCAGGTTTTGCCGTACAGGTTCCTTAGCGGCATTTCTGGCACACTGCATCCATGTGGGTGAATTGCATTTGGTAGGAGGGTTCTTTTGCATCAAGAACCACCATTGTACTTGTATTATTCCTTTGTATCTAGAATTTCATCAACCAAAACTTATATATTGTTTCAGACTTAGACACTAGTGATGTATTATTTCGACCTTAGAGTCGCGTGTAGCAGTAATACGGTTTTCATGTTATTGTGAGTTTCTTTTGAGTTTTGATCCTCGCCATTCGGCGTTGTATATTATATTGTTTGTGTGGTTGTGACCTGATTGATAACATTTTCCGATTGTGTAAAATGTAAAAGTATCGATTCAAATAGTCCCCGATTTCGGTGCCATTTGATTGATCGTAAAATGCGAGACTGAGTAAGTAAATCAAATCGATAAGAGTCTCTTTGTGTCGGTAATTAGAAAATTGAATAAAGTTCACAATAAAAATAAATTATATTTGACCGCAATCAACTACGGTGTCAGTTGTAGATCGTAAGCGAGTGCGGATCGTCCACAGCGATTGTGCGATTCGTTTTTATATTTGCTTTGTTTGAATTGAAAAGTTAATCGAAAAGAAAAGAAAACATGATTCAAGAATTTATCAATTGATTCAGGTGTCACGAGTTTAATCCAGAATCAAGAAACTGATAAACAATCAAGAATTGGGTTTCGATGATATTTTTCCAACCAAAATGTCAAGAATCTAAATGAGGCTCGTAGGAATCGATCGGATCTATAGACGTGATGTAATCTCAAGATTTCGTGTTCTTGTCCTTCGAAGGATTGATACTAGATCGATGATGATCGACGAGAGTTAGGGCTTTCTTGATGAAACTAGGGTTTCATCCTTTAACCCTTGTTCTTTCGTTGATATCATTCACATTCTAGCCTCTAGCAATTTCAAGAAACGATCGTAACTCCCCAATCTCGAGCGATATCAATCAAGAAAGCATTGCAACGAATTGGGTCGTCGATTCTTGATCTTGCTAGGGTTTACAAAACTCATAGGATTCAAGAATCGATTTAAGATATATTACATCATCATTCTATTGATCGTCTCGACTCCTCGACGAGCGGAGTATTACTCAAACATCACAACAAGAATTACAACTAAAAATTTAGATTGAATCATGATGCAAGAATTTAAAAGAAACAAGATAAAAGAATATCACATTTTATTTATATCAACAATTTGATTACAGTCGCTCAAGAACTACAAGAGGAAGAATTAAATTGTCGACTTGGCTTCTCTCGGCTCCGTGAGTCGCGGATCGGCTTGGACCACTTGCTCTGTTGAAGACCGGCTCGGCTCCTAAAAGGTTGCAAGGCTTCTTGCTTGAATGGGTACTCGGGATCTTGGCTTTTGGTTGGAATTAGCGTTAGGGTTTCACACAAGTCCTCTCACTAGACTTGTGGAAGAAGAAGATGAAGAAAGAGATAGAATGGCTCTAAAATGAACTAATGGATTGATTTTTCCAAGGTTCCAAGATTGAATAATCAATTTTACAAGTGAGTATAGGGTCTTATTTATAGAACACCCAAACCCTAAGCCTTTGAGTTCCCTCCAAAAGTTTGTTGAATGACTTCTAGAAAGAGTTTGTTAGGCTTAGCTTAGGGTTTAAGCTAGGGTTTAGGGAGTAGTTTCTATAATATAAGGCTAGTTTAGTGTTGATCCCAAAGCTTGCTGATCTGGCAGAAGTCTCTGGAGTCTTCTGGAAATTGGAGTGTCTTTTTGAAGTGTAGGAGTTGAACTAGGAGTTCTGCAGCAAAATTGGAGTGATGATCTGTCAAGGCCGCCGCGAAACCGCGGCACAAGGCGGCTTAGGCCGCGGTTCCGCGGCCAAGTAGGCTCCTTGTGGCTTGGTTCTTCTGGTGTTGTCTTGGCATGCTATTTGGAGCTTAATTTGAAATGTTGAATTTTACTTTGCCTTTTGGATTGGTACCAGAACTGAAATCATTGAGTTGGCGTAATATTTGATCGGTACCGTATAAATTTTGGCCTTTCTTCTGGATTTTCCTGCACAAATCTCAAAACAAGTGTTGCGCAAATGTAGGGATGATGCGATGCTATGAAATGTGGTCAATTTCCTTTATAGTGTCGGTTTTAGAGTCTAATACATGTAATCTGATATTTTGCGACAGTTTTGCTAATATGTAAAATATGAATGCCGAACACTTCTATATGAATGCAAATGATAAGGAAATTGCCGGCTAAAATATACAATATTTTCGACTTATCAAATTCCCCCAAACTTAATTTCGATCGTCTCGAGCGAACTGTTTTATTAAAAAGAGAAGGAGAAAATAAAGAAAGAGAAAAACTAACTAGCACACTTTCGTAGGCAACACGATTGCACTGAGCACGTGCAACAAGCCTTTACACCTCTAGGTGTCCCTAGTAGGAGGAGTGTTGTCTCCTGAGGGTTTTCAGCGGATTGCACCCACAAAATCCAATAATAAAAGAAAGATCATGAATATTACATTTAAAGAAAAGAATTGTGAAAGAAAAGCCTTGAAAATTTGGGTTTCCAACTAAGCTAGCTTTTCGGTTGTCATGAGCCCTATCTTAATGGTCATGAAAAGATGTCAGAAATCACGTCCTCCCTCAATAAAACATCGTCTTATTCTTCATCTCTATCTTTATTCCAAACATCGATCATATAACCTGCGTGTGTGTAAAGGACATCCCTAAACCCGGAGAATTCAATTCAAGCTATCATACTCTTGCCCATCAGCCTCAGTACTTTTTAATTAATGAATATTTAGATGAGATTGCTCACACACTTTCATGCGACCGTTAATACTTCTTGAGGTACTAACAGACCGATTACTCCTGTGCTTGCTTACTTGGTGTATTTTCCTCGTCTTGCACCACCTCAGGCATAGCAGTGACTCCCAGACTAGTTGGCCTTAGGGCACTAGGTGAAGAAGCACCCTCGCTATACATTTTTTATTGCCCTTGGTGATAACAAAACCAGTGTCCATTTTTCTCACCACTTTATATTTTTTCTATTCACTTTTTTTTTCTTTTTATTTCCTTCATACATCGGCTTTAAGACAAGAGCATTTCAAGGTATCCTCTACTATCCCAGGCTTCAAGACGTGTGTAAGTGCGAATAGCAGGGTAGCAACGTTCAAAATGTTTGGCTTCCAGAATGGAAACTATTTTTCAGACTTATTTTTATCCTCAGATTAGTGACGTCCTTCATCTTACTAACCCTTGGGACAACGGCTCATAACTACTTATTACTAGTTCGTATAAGAAAACTTCTAAATTTTCTTAGTTTTCTTAAATTTTTTTCTAATCTCATGGATGTAAATGTTCACTATCTAAACTTTCATTATCTTATTTATATACAAAAAAGTGTAAATATTAAAATTATTTTTATACTTGAAATTTTTTTAAATTTTTATGGGTTTTGAAAATTTTAAATTTTTATAGATTTTTAAAAGAAATGTTTTGTGCTTATGCAAATGATATGCAAATGATGCGAAAATAAGCACAAACCTCCCCCAAACTTGTTTTCAACAGTGTCCTCACTGTTGCCAACATCTATATCTGAAAAATCTGTAAGTCTGGGAGGAATTATTAGTGGGGGCAAAATATATAAGTGAAGAACTTCCCCCAAACTTATTCTTTTCACTCACCTCCATTCAAAAGATGATGCAATGATATACAGGATATGAAGGTGAGACGGAGGAATTTTAATCCAAATAAACTGACTCTTGTAAGAACAAGAGCTCCTCCGTGGGGTCAGTGGAAAAATACGGCTTTAATCTATGTCCATTCACTTTGAAAAAGGTGTCGTTTTTAACATTTTCAATCTCTACTGCCCCGTGCGGGTATACAGACCGCACAACAAAAGGTCCCTTCCATCGAGATCGGAGCTTACCCGCGTGAAGGTGTAATCGTGAATCATAAAGAAGGACTTGTTGACCAGGTGAAAATGTTTTCCTCAAAATGTTTTTATCGTGAAAAACCTTAGTCCTATTCTTTGTAATTACAGCGTTATCATAAGCTTCATCGCGGAGTTCGCTTAGCTCATTAAGTTGCAGCTTTCGAAAGTTGCAAGCAAGGTTTAAATCAAAATTTATTTCTTTAATGGCCCACAATGCTTTATGCTCAATCTCGATGGGTAGATGACATGCTTTTCCAAACACTATCATATATGGAGACATCCCTAGGTCGGTCTTATATGCAGTTCGGAATGCCCAAAGAGCATCCGTCAGTTTGGTCGACCAGTCTTTTCTATTTTTAGCAACAGTTTTCTCCAGGATAAGTTTGATTTGTCTGTTTGAGATTTCAGCCTGTCCGCTTGTTTGGGGATGATAGGGTGTAGAAAGTCGGTGGTTGATTGAGTATTTCCGCATCAGAGTCTCGAAAGATCTGTTGCAGAAATGTGTCCCATTATCGCTAATAATAGCGCGTGGGTGTCCAAATCGCGAGAAGATATTCTCTTTCAAGAACTTAATGACAACTTTCTTGTCATTAGTGCGACATGGAATGGCTTCTACCCACTTTGAGACATAATCGACCGCCGGCAGTATGTACAAATTCCCAAAGGAGTTGGGAAAAGGACCCATAAAATCTATGCCCCAAACATCGAATATTTCAACAACCAGAATGGGTTGCTGAGGCATTTCATTCCTCTAAGAGATTCTACCCGTATACTGACATTGTGTACAGGTTTTGCAATGCTCAAATGCGTCCTTGAATAAGGTCGGCCAATAAAATCCACATAGCAAAACCTTCTCCGCCGTTTTTCTAGGACCGAAGTGACCCCCACAGGCCTGATCATGACAAAAAGAAAGAACACTCTTGAACTCTTCATTCGGGACACACCGGCGAATGATCTGATCAGGACAATATTTAAACAAATAGGGCTCGTCCCAGTAAAAGTGTTTTACTTGGGATAGAAAACGGTATTTGTCCTGTTTTGACCAATCGCTGGGTATCAGTCCCGTGGCATGATAGTTCACAATATCCCTGAACCAAGGTTCAGCGGATATGCTCAAGAGTTGCTCGTCAGGAAACGAGTCATTGATCGGCAGGGCCACAGGGGAAGAAATGATGTGTGAAAGATGGTCGGCTACTACGTTTTCACATCCTTTCTTATCTTTGATAACAAGATCGAATTCTTGTAACAGAAGGATCCAACGTATTAGTCGACCTTTTGCATCTTTTTTCGCCAGAAGATGTTTTAAAGCGGAATGGTCAGTATACACAACTATAGGTGAGCCGATTAAGTAAGGCCTGAATTTTTCTAATGCAAATACAACCGCTAAGAGTTCTTTTTCTGTGGTTGTATAATTGATTTGCGCATCATTCAGGGTCTTACTTGCATAGTAAATCACGTGTGGCATCTTTTCGATGTGCTGTCCTAAGACTGCACCTACTGCAAAATCAGATGCGTCATACATTAGCTCAAAGGGGTAGTCCCAGTTTGGTGATGATAAAACGGGGGCTGAAGTGAGTGAGTTTTTAAGTGAGTCGAAAGCTGTCTCGCAATCCGTGTCAAAATGGAAGGTCGTATCCTTAGCCAGGAGAAGAGTTAAAGGTTTAGCAATTTTGCTAAAGTCCTTAATGAATCTCCTATAAAAGCCCGCATGGCCAAGGAAAGAGCGAATATCTTTGACGCTTTTGGGATGAAGGAGGTTTTGAATGACATCTATCTTAGCTCTGTCAACCTCAATGCCTTTCTGTGAAATAACATGTCCAAGAACAATTCCTTCTTGGACCATGAAATGGCATTTTTCCCAGTTCAAAGTCAAGTTCTTCTCTTTGCAACGAGTAAGAACAGCGTCAAGATTCGCTAGGCAATCGGAAAAAGAGTCTCCAAAAATCGAAAAGTCGTCCATAAAGATCTCCAGAAAATTCTCTACCATATCAGAGAATATCCCCATCATACACCGCTGAAAGGTAGCGGGAGCATTGCATAACCCAAAGGGCATACGACTGTAAGCAAAGGTACCAAAAGGACAAGTAAAAGTGGTTTTATCTTGATCCTTTCTGGCGATGGGGACCTGATTATAGCCTGAGTATCCGTCCATAAAACAATAATACTCTCGTCCCGCTAAGCGTTCCAGCATCTGATCAATGAATGGCAGAGGAAAATGGTCTTTCCTCGTGGCAGCATTGAGTTTTCTATAATCGATACATACACGCCACCCAGTTTGGGCGCGTGTCCGAATCAACTCATTTGCTTCATTAGTTATAACTGTGATGCCGGATTTCTTAGGAACGACATGTATAGGACTCACCCATTGGCTATCGGAGATGGGGTATATAATACCATTATCTAAGCATTTGACGATCTCTTTCATTACAGCTTCCTTCATGACGGGATTCAACCGTCTCTGTGGTTCTCGGGTTGGTCTGGCACCATCCATCACATGTATATGATGTTCAACTATCAAGGGACTGATCCCTTTGATGTCCGCCATACTCCAACCAAACGCCTCTTTGTTAGATCTCAATACCGATAAAAGTGCATTCTCTTGCTCTAATGCTAGAGAAGCGGAAATTATAACCGGTAAAGTCTCCTTCTCACCTAAATAAGCATATTTCAGATGAGACGGTAAAATTTTGAGATCTAATTCGGGCGGAGAAATGATAGAAGGAGGGATCATTGAGTGATTTTTGGATTTACAAAGAAGCTCAGAGCCTGTGAAAGATACAGACTCGGGTGGAGAAAAGTCAGAAGTGCAGGACTCAAGTGCAGGTAAAGTGTCCTCACTAAGATCTTGTGTGAAGTCAAACAGAGATGTGGTAATGTCATCGAGATCAGTAAAGCAAAGTTCCTCAGCTCCACAACTATCGGGAGCGATCTCATGGGCAGAGCACACATCTAAAATATGAGCAGAGGGGTCTGATGGCTGACTTCCAACTTTGTAGATATTTAGTTCAATGGTCATATTTCCAAATGATAAGTTCATTGAACCGTTTCTACAGTTTATAACAGCGTTGGAAGTGGCAAGGAAAGGACGACCTAGAATCACCGGAATTTGGTCCCGGGGGTTTGCTACAGGCTGTGTGTCAAGTACAATGAAGTCTACAGGGAAAACAAATTCCCCGACCTTTATTAACACATCCTCTAATTCACCCCTTGGTTTGGTGATAGATCAGTCTGCCATCTGGAGAGTGCAGTGAGCAGGTTTCAGCTCTCCAATCCCTAATTGCTCATAGACAGAATAAGGGAGTAGGTTAACACTCGCGCCAAGGTCTAAAAGAGCACGATTTATGTTTTTACCCCCAATAGAAATTGATATTGTAGGACATCCTGGGTCCTTTCGTTTCTTTGGTAGCTGGGGAATAAAAGCAGTGTTGATATTATTAGCCATGAAGACCTTCTTCGGCACTTGGGTCTTCCTTTTCCTAGTGCACAAGTCCTTAAGAATTTTCGCATATGCGGGGACTTGTTGGATTGCATTTAGGAGAGGGATATTGATGTTAACCTGTTTGAACATTTCTAAAATTTTCTCCATATGAGGACTCGTTCTATTACCCCTTAACCGGTTCGGGTAAGGAGCTTTCGCAATAAGCGCAGGGTCCATCATAGGAGAAGGAAGAGGGGGTAGACGAGGTCCCAAAAGAGGTGTGGGGACCGTCTGTGGAGAACTATAAGGGTTGGGAGAAGGTGTGGAGCCTAATGGGAAATGGAGAATAGGCTCTCGAGAAGATGGTGTGGTAGAAGAAGAAGGATCAGAAGGAGAAGTGTGTGTGTATGGAAAGGTCTCAGCCGGGGTGTTGATATGATTTTCAGTATCATCAATACCATCCCCGACATGATTGTTCAGCACTCTTCCCGATCTCAACGTTGTGATGGCATTTACATTGTAATGCCCAGGATTCTGTAGGGGTTGAGAGGGAAGTTTCCCTTTTTCTCTCGCACTCATTTCGGCTTTTAGGCGTGCGATTTTAGCTTCCATCGATCTGATACTCTCAGCTTGGGACGCTGAGTTTTTCTTTATCTCACTGACGGAAGATCTAACCTCAGTCGAAACCTCTATGAAATTTGATAACAGTGATTTCATGGTTTGAGTGAATTGAGAGAATTCGTCAGAACAGGTCATAGGATTAGACTGTGCAGGAGTGTTGACCTGATTTTGGAAATTTTGTGACTGATAGGGGTGCTGAGTGAGTTGAAGGGGTTGCTATTGTGGAAGAGGAAGAGCCCTTTGAAATTTATTCGTGTTTGGAACCGTGTTTTGAGATTGATTTTGGTTCCAAGCGAAATTCGGGTGATTCCTCCAACCCTGATTGTACGTGGAAGAATATGGATCGTTTCGAGGTCTTTGAAATGCGGCATTAGAATGCTCGTGACCTTGAAACGAAGAGTTTAATGGACATTCTTCCGTTAAATGAGACGGATCAGAACAGCACCCACAAACAGTTTTGGGGAGCGACATTGGGTTTAGGGAGGCTGCAGAAAATTTGTGTTCCATAGCGTCGAGCTTCTTTTGCATTGCTGCCATCTCAGCTCGAACACCTATGGACACATCTATTTGGTGTACGCCATCCCTATTCAATGGTTGGGTTCCACTCTCCCACTGTAGTGATTTTTCAGCGAACTCTTCTAAATACTTCCATACTTCCCCATCATCCTTGGTCATAAAAGTACCTTGACACATGTTTTCAAGGCTCTGTTTAGTGTTTGGTGTTGGAGATAGTGCCCTCAGAGTCAATTATTGGATCACAGGCACGTGATTGCAATGATTGAGGGAGGACCTATCCCGGTAGGACAGTCTTACTCGAGATGATAGTATGCTATCTGGTTTATCTTTATCATCGTGTACTGCTTTAGGTGACCTGACATGTCGCTATTACACGTTGATAGAGCCCCTAGGATTCTTGCTTGACGACCGGCAGTATGAGGGCGATCATATACGTGGGAGCTGGTAGTCTATAAGCACATCCTTAAAAGGTCCCTAGTCGTAGGAGTTTCGAGACAGGGCATCGATACTCCAGAGTAGACTAGTGTATACAGTCGAGACCCCGACGAGGGGCGGTGGCCGGTCTCACAAGCCACTGGTGTCAGTTGGTTCACCTAAGATGTATACAGGTGCTTATTGGGTTATGAGTACACCGGACAGGACTCGCCGGGAACATGCTAGTTGGTCTTATACCTGACGTCAGATAGCAGTTCCCTGGTGACATGTGTACAGGTTAGTTCATCGACCTGAGATCGTCATTTGTCTCGTGTGAGTTCCCACTGTGCTTTGATTACTACCCTACCACGGCTCAAAGGAGTCGTGCAAACATGTTTTAGTTGGGTACAGTCCCGAGCCACATGGAGGCAGTTAGCGGATCTTCAGGGATTCGTCTCTCCCGGTATTGGGGGTGAGGTCGCGCTGTGTCTAGGAGAGCCATTACGCAAAGCCCTCGGCCGAGGCAGGAGATTTACTGGTAGGTATTCCATTAGTATCTCAGGGCGTTCTGGGCTACACTCCGACACGACTTGTACCGCTTTTGGGGGTCTGACTTTTACCAACCCCCTAGGCCCGACATGCGATGCTCATAGACGAACGGACCGGACTGTACGGATATTGTCACTGACAGGCTCAGTAGGGTGTCAGGATGAGTTCGCTCATCGACGTCCCTTTTGGTCAATAGCTGGTGGCCCGTCACGTATTGGCTTATACCTCTGACGTGCTAGTGGTTAAATCCACAGCCATAGTATTGACGAGTCTTTAGAGTCCACCACACTTACAGTTACTCATGCTTTCGGGCGAAACGCTGTAGAGGCCGTATGGAGATATGGCAGGGTCCGATCAGATACGTGCGGTATTGCACGGATCAGGATCGGACAGTTTTGTACTAGTGGCCGTATGGTCATATGGCAGCGTTCGATCAGATACGTGCGGTATTGCACGGATCAGGATCGGACGGATATTACTAGCCGGCTTTGGTTTAAGCCGGATCCTAGTATAGTACAGTGTAGATTTTGTCTCATTGCATTTGTATCCGGACGGAATACAGATGCGGGTGTGTATGCACAGTATGGGGGTTTTCCTGTAATTTATTACGGGACCAGTTTTCTGGAGTTGCCAGTTTGCATTCCGTTCCGGCCGGTTTTCGTTTGTTCTTTCCCGGCCGGACTTTTCCGATGGAGGGGGTTATTTGCAATTGTGCAAATAACTTTTGTGGAGGGGGTTTCTTGCTATTGTGTTGATTATGATATCTTTCATCCATGATGGTGTATTTATGAGATTTGATTGAATGAGGATGGGTTATAGTTATGGAAGTATGGTTGATGTTTTCTTGCTTTTGATATGGTCACCATTTCTATCTCCTACACTCACCTTCCTTCTAAGGTTATGGATTTATATTCTCATTCCTCCACCATTATCATTCTAATGAGAGAAAAGAAAGAACACTTGAGAGAAAGAAAAGAATGAGAGAGAGTTCATCTTGTTTGTGAGGAATTCTTCATCTCCTTCTTCTTCTTGTTTTGGAAAAATGAAAGCACCATTTTTCCTAACCCCATTCCTCCATCAAGGCAACTACAAACCCCATATGAGACTAGCATCATCTACTACACATTCTACAGCATATCTTGAGCATGTCGAGTTGCCGGCTTCATGCCCGAGTTGCCTCGGTATCGAGGCGGGAGCCCGTAAAAGACGCAGGCGATGTGGTGCCCTTTCCGGCGAGGAGGCGACGATATGGAGACTACACTTTCCGCGGGAGATCGGGACGATGACGAGAAGACCGGAGGACTCGGATCACTCGGTATACTTCTCACCCTATCTCTTAAATGCTAGCATTAGGTTAATGGTTACGATCCGGGTTTTCTTTGTCCGCGGTAGCGCCGGTTTCCGAGCAAGGAAAATTTTTGATTCCGCATTTTGGCCTCGAGTACGAGGCCGGGGCGCTGCCGTGGCGCAACATGGTATCAGAGCCACGCCATTAACCTTACCTAGCTTGTTCTAATGTGTTTTTCAGTTCCGATCGACCGAAATTCCAAAAACCGTATTTTCCCTTCACATCAGTTTCTGTTGAAATTTTTTAAAGTCTAAAAATTTTTCTGGTAGTCTCAGAATGATGTGCAGGGAGTTATAAGACCACTGTAAAAATTCGACAACTTCAGTCGACTACCTGAGCGCGGAAGCGCGGCAAAACCCCACCTTGAGCCGCTCTTCCGCCGCACTCTGGTGTCGTCACTGTGCCCAATTTTTCCAGTGGACTTGTGGGCTAATTTTAAGGGTTTTGGGATATTAAACTTGGGCCCAGGTTTTCTGTGAGTGCTACAGTTTTGATTGGGGGCCCACTTGTTAATTTTTGGTCAATCGGAAAATTTTAAACACATTATTTCACAGTATTTACATTATATCTGCGACCGTGAATGTCACTTGATCGGTAAATCCGGTCCAACTGCTATAGCCCGTGTAGACGGATTTGCGAACGTGACTTTCACGTTGATGTTCTATGTTTATGCTGTGATGTTGCGGATAGGTCGTGGGGGATAGCCTGGATGCAATGCTAGTACAGTTTTGGTGTATTATGTACATTTGATATTGCGGGGCGAGCGTCCGACATGTGGACTGCCGTCACTGCCTGTTTGTATTATTCTTTTGGGGCACGACCTGGTTGCGGTCGATGTACCCAGTGTATGTATTTTTACTTTCTGTACTAGGATTACCCCACGGTGGGGTGCACGGATGGCCGGGTTCTAGAGGGCAACGGGCCCGCATCTCATGGCATTGAGACGGAGGGGGCTTCACTCTAGGATTGGCTGGCTATTCGCCGCACTCGTAGGGGGTACAAGTTGACCCAGGAGGGGTGCCCAAGTTACCGGATTCCGTGAAGTGCTGGGTGGTCCATTCACGGTGCTGAAGGGGGCTGCCTCGCTTCAGGTTTTGGCGGGTGACTTGCCGCGCCCGTAGGGATCTAGAATTTTTTATTGCACAGGCTATCCACACGACCAGGGGAACGTCGGGTTTCAGCAGCGGCTCTGTGAAACCCGGGGCTTCCAGATATCTGTATTGTTCTGTGATGCTGTACATTTCTGTGATGTTGCATTTTATCACGCCTTGAGCGAAATATAATATATTGGTATATATATTAGTAGATGTTGTATATGTTTTACATCCGCGCTAGTCCAGTCCCCGCTCTGCCGTTAGTTAGCTAACCTAACGGGTGATGACGGGACCCAGTGGCGAATGCGGATGGCATATACGTACGTCAGTATATTTTCGTTCTTTGTGGTGTGATTATTTGATGGGACTGCGTTGATTCGGATCAATGCAAGATAAACAAACCTATTCTGATGTTGTTGGAACAATTTTTCAAAAAGCTGTTATTGCAAGGACGTTCACTTTTGTTTTGCATCGTGGTATTCATTTGGAATATCCTGCTCCTCAGTCGACGAGGCAAGGGCCGAGATCCCTTCACCGGGAGTGACCCCTTGGACAGAAGTTTGCGTCAGGGCAATAACTTCACTATAGCCGATTACTTTTGCTTTGCATCGTGGTATTCAGTTGGAATATCCTGCACCTCATTCTACGGGGAAAGAGCCGAGATCCCTTCACCGGGAGTGACCTCTTTAGTAAAGGTTTTCGTCACTATATTTTCTAAAAGGTTATCCAGTTCCTTCAACGATATCAAGTTCATTACGTTAAAGGTTTTTCGCCAAAAACCAGTCGTAGCCCTCCGTCATTTCAGATTAGTGTTACTTAGTATTCATGCTGCGTTTGTCGTGCATTGCCGTGGCGTAGTGTTCGGTAGCTATGTAATGCTTTTCTGTCACAAGGATAAGTGGATTGGTTAGGACAGTCGTACGGTCTTGTTGGCATTGTCAAGGACTCGTACGGGTGGGTTTAATGCAATCAAGATAATGACGGGTAGAACTTGACTAGGACTCTTTGGTTTGTTGGCATTGTCAAGGTCACTTGGGTCCTAGGGGTAAAAACAAACATCGGGAGTTTCAAAAGAACTGAAACTTGCCAAGCATGCGCATACCTTCTGGAGTATGGTAACTTGAGTGGATTCCGTCAAGTTATCATGCGATGATAGTTGGATCCCGATTTCCACTGATGAGTTGGTTTACTCCTCGGGTGATCCCGACTAATTCTTCTTTCAGGTTTGGAGGAGAATTTGAGGTACAGTGGGAGGTTTCCAGATTAGATAAAGTGATAACCATTCTGATCTAGGTTAGAGTGCATGCTGAGTGTTTCTTTTCTCTCTCTCTTTGGCAGCGACCATTGACCCGACCCTAAGACTATGACTCAGTGATCAAGTTAACCGAACCTTCTTAACACTGGCTTTTGGATTGTCAGAGTTGCAGACCTCATTGCCACTCCTACTTTTACCCTTTTCTCCAGGATACCCCGTATTACTGCGAACGTCCACTTCCATTGGACAAAACCATCGTATGGTTAGATACGAACTCGAAGGACTTCGAGGATGGTTTCTGGTTCTGGAGAAAACGAATAGGATTATTCAGTTGTCTTTTCTTTTCACCTTCTCTCAGGTTGCGAGTACTCCTTGGTTTAGGAGTAGTACACCTATTACGCAAATTGGATAGTCTTCTGCCAAACCATAGGCTGGTGCCGACCGGTAGGGAATGAAGAAAACCAGTTAGCCTAAATGGTGTACAGAAGGTATTAAGTTCAGACAAATAAAGGGATTAGTAAGAGGGCAAAGTAAAATGCGACTGATATTCACGACCAAACCAAGTTTTTCTTCGCCAATCCTAAATCACCTTTGAATTTCTCCAGGACACTCCGTATCACTACGAAGATCCACAGTTTATTGGATACTCCATCGTATGGTTATATACGAACTCGAAAGGAACTTGTTCCAGTTCGTGGATGGATTCTGGTTCAGGAGAAATAGGAATAAAGTACATTCAGGTGTCTTTTATCTTCACCTTCTCTCGCATTGCGAGTGTTCCTAGGATTAGGACAGTACACCCTTTATGCTTTTTGGATAGTCTTCTTCCAAACCATAGGCTGGTGCCGAACGGTAGGGAAGGAAGAAAACCATTTGGCCTAAAGGGGTGTGCAGACGGTAATGACTAAAAACATATAAAAGGATTTGGAGAGGTGGCAAAGAATTATACGGTTATAGTTGTGAATCTGGATGATGGAAGAGGCATTACTAGGAATACCAGGATACCCCAACGAAACATTTCAATGTTTCAGCATTCACTGTGTACTGTTAATGGAAAACTGATTTCCCGATTAGACACTTACTCCAGGGTATGTATTTACTAGGTATGATTCTCACATCTGTATGGTTTTACAGATGATGAGTGGGAGTAAGTTATTGGGAATTAGGTGATCATCCTCATTGTTTGAGGAAGTCACCTGGGTTGTTTGCCGGACGGCAATTATTTGGTTTTGAATATCCGCGGTTATGCACCAATTTCAAATTGATATATCTATACGTCTATTTTCATAGAGTGAGATATACCTTTTGATATTATGTCGATGACATTTACCTATATCAGTGGATGGTTAGGTAAGGAGCATTAAACAGCGGTGTAATTCTTCTTAACCATAAGTACAGTTTTCAACCTACGACACACAGTGAAAGAGTTGTTAGACTCAGCGGACTTATACAGAGTATTGTATGTTGTCCAGTGTCCATTAAGACGAGGGGTTGGTCCTCATACTATATTCTGTTTACTTTTAACTTCTCTAGTTCTTAGACATGCGTTTCATGAAACACAGGGTCTAAGTTTTGAGGAGTTATAGGTATTTGAATAGAGTAGAGAACCAGGTGTAGCAAGTGTCTGGATTCTTCAAAGTGATCGAAGATGTAGATACTTGTGTATGGTATTCAGTTGATAGTAATGATAAAGAGAAATTACTTCTCTTTCAGGTTACTCATAATTGGAAGCATTCCTAAGTTGAGTAACGCTGATCGGCCTCTCTCCATTTAGTTGACATGCACTGGAGACAGCTGCATGATTTGAATCTGGTTAAATTAAATCAGTGCCTCTGGTTCTATATTGGATGTAGAACAGTTCATATCTTAACGTTGTTAAGGTACGGGGAGTTGTCCGGCTTATGATTAAAACCAGACTCTGGATAACTCAAGGCACGTTTCTGTAATGGCTGTTTGTGGGTTGACCCAGGCTATGACGAGGGATGATTTTCTACCATCTTGACTCGCTACAGTTTTAACAAAAATGGATTTTTTTCAGAAAACAGCAGTGGGAGTATGGTAGAACTGGAAGTGATTCCAGAACCGCAAACGATTACTGAAGATTTGATAAGGAACCTAAAGATTCAATTTGGTTTGACATTCCATTGGCCACTCCGCAGATAAGGTGGGTAACTTCAGGCACCCGAGAGGTACTTCGGTAGCCTCAAGGACGGTGACAGGGAAGTTCTTGTTTACCCACACTTGCCATTGTTGTTGTTCCAGGCTGCGAGACCCGGCAGGAGGATGAGTATAGCGTCGTTCTAAACTAGCTTTAGAAGTGCACGTCTATATGACTCTGCCAGAGGGTTGTCGTAGTCAGTGGGAGCAGCGGAAGCATTGGTGGACATCAGGCTTGTGTCTATTTATAGACTAAAGCAGATATAGCGGAGATAGATCATCTATTTCTGATGTGACAGTCATAGGTTTGACTTCATCAGAATAGGGGTGGATCTGTTGAGAAGGTAGTAGGAAGTGATATTCCTATACTACGATCGGTTATACTTTGGTCGTCACACAGTGGTTTCTCCACATGGGACTTGGAAATAATATCTGACATACTGGTTACTAGATCTATGGTTTTAGATCTAGATTTGGGAGGTTTCCCAATCTGGGTACCTTGACAGCATTCTATGAGTATTTAGAATGGACGACTCCTGGCATGGTAGTGTACCAGCAGGTGATGGAGTCACCCTCTCTAAAGGTGTCTTACAGACTAAAGAAGAGAGGGATGTGCATGATTGGCAGATCACTTGCTTAGGCAATTGAGTCAATCATGAGATGTCAAGTACCACACCAGATGTTGTTCTTGCACTAGATGCAATAAGTTGACATTAATCCAATCCTGGAGAAACAGTCGGAAGCAGTTTTAGAACATAAGTGAATGTTCTAGGGAAATGATAACGACAGCATCATTTGGGAGACAGTTATCAGTCCAGGCTTCCAAGGTGACATGGACGACAAGGAGGTTGTCAGAGTTATAGTTTTCCTTCTGACGAGGGGCAGTATTTTGGACAGGTGGTCCAAGGCAATACTGAGGGTGGCATGGCGCAGGATACTTATTAAGTTCAGTTGACGATACAGTCTAAGAAGTTTGGATTTGGAGTTCATTTATGAGCTAGGTCCCATCAGACATCCAGACAATCTAAGACAGGTATTGCTCATTTCGGGAGATGGCTTTCTCCGCGAACTTGAGATATAGAGAGACATAGAAAGAAATATCACTGCGGATCCACTCACTGAGGCTATTCCTCGAACGCAATAGTTTCGCAAACGGGTTTTGTGAGACTGACTAGTAGAGGAGTTGGGTGTTCGGTATCACACGGGCTGTGAGTATACGACATCGCAATAATTAGCCTTGAGTGCAAGTGGGAGATTGTTGGAGATAGTGCCCTCAGAGTCAATTATTGGATCACAGGCACGTGATTGCAATGATTGAGGGAGGACCTATCCCGGTAGGACAGTCTTACTCGAGATGATAGTATGCTATCTGGTTTATCTTTATCATCGTGTACAGCTTTATGTGACCTGACATGTCGCTATTACACGTTGATAGAGCCCCTAGGATTCTTCCTTGACGACCGGCAGTATGAGGGCGATCATATACGTGGGAGCTGGTAGTCTATAAGCACATCCTTAAAAGGTCCTTAGTCGTAGGAGTTTCGAGACAGGGCATCGATACTCCAGAGTAGACTAGTGTATACAGTCGAGACCCCGACGAGGGGCGGTGGCCGGTCTCACAAGCCACTGGTGTCAGTTGGTTCACCTAAGATGTATACAGGTGCTCATTGGGTTATGAGTACACCGGACAGGACTCGCCGGGAACATGCTAGTTGGTCTTATACCTGACGTCAGATAGCAGTTCCCTGGTGACATGTGTACAGGTTAGTTCATCGACCTGAGATCGTCATTTGTCTCGTGTGAGTTCCCACTGTGCTTTGATTACTACCCTACCACGGCTCAAAGGAGTCAAGCAAGCAGGTTTTAGTTGGGTACAGTCCCGAGCCACATGGAGGCAGTGAGCGGATCTTCAGGGGTTCGTCTCTCCCGGTATTGGGGGTGAGGTCGCGCTGTGTCTAGGAGAGCCATTACGCAAAGCCCTCGGCCGAGGCAGGAGATTTACTGGTAGGTATTCCAGTAGTATCTCAGGGCGTTCTGGGCTACACTCCGACATGACTTGTACCGCTTTTGGGGGTCTGACTTTTACCAACCCCCTAGGCCCGACATGCGATTCTCATAGACGAACGGACCGGACTGTACGGATATTGTCACTGACAGGCTCAGTAGGGTGTCAGGATGAGTTCGCTCATCGACGTCCCTTTTGGTCAATAACTGGTGGCCCGTCACGTATTGGCTTATACCTCTGACGTGCTAGTGGTTAAATCCACAGCCATAGTATTGACGAGTCTTTAGAGTCCACCACACTTACAGTTACTCATGCTTTCGGGCGAAACGCTGTAGAGGCCGTATGGAGATATGGCAGGGTCCGATCAGATACGTGCGGTATTGCACGGATCAGGATCGGACAGTTTTGTACTAGTGGCCGTATGGTCATATGGCAGCGTTCGATCAGATACGTGCGGTATTGCACGGATCAGGATCGGACGGATATTACTAGCCGGCTTTGGTTTAAGCCGGATCCTAGTATAGTACAGTGTAGATTTTGTCTCATTGCATTTGTATCCGGACGGAATACAGATGCGGGTGTGTATGCACAGTATGGGGGGTTTCCTGTAATTTATTACGGGACCAGTTTTCTAGAGTTGCCAGTTTGCATTCCGTTCCGGCCGGTTTTCGTTTGTTCTTTCCCGGCCGGACTTTTCCGATGGAGGGGGTTATTTGCAATTGTGCAAATAACTTTTGTGGAGGGGGTTTCTTGCTATTGTGTTGATTATGATATCTTTCATCCATGATGGTGTATTTATGAGATTTGATTGAATGAGGATGGGTTATAGTTATGGAAGTATGGTTGATGTTTTCTTGCTTTTGATATGGTCACCATTTCTATCTCCTACACTCACCTTCCTTCTAAGGTTATGGATTTATATTCTCATTCCTCCACCATTATCATTCTAATGAGAGAAAAGAAAGAACACTTGAGAGAAAGAAAAGAATGAGAGAGAGTTCATCTTGTTTGTGAGGAATTCTTCATCTCCTTCTTCTTCTTGTTTTGGAAAAATGAAAGCACCATTTTTCCTAACCCCATTCCTCCATCAAGGCAACTACAAACCCCATATGAGACTAGCATCATCTACTACACATTCTACAGCATATCTTGAGCACGTCGAGTTGCCGGCTTCATGCCCGAGTTGCCTCGGTATCGAGGCGGGAGCCCGTAAAAGACGCAGGCGATGTGGTGCCCTTTCCGGCGAGGAGGCGACGATATGGAGACTACACTTTCCGCGGGAGACCGGGACGATGACGAGAAGACCGGAGGACTCGGTATACTTCTCACCCTGTATACTTCTCACCCTATCTCTTGAATGCTAGCATTAGGTTAATGGTTACGATCCGGGTTTTCTTTGTCCGCGGTAGCGCCGGTTTCCGAGCAAGGAAAATTTTTGATTCCGCATTTTGGCCTCGAGTACGAGGCCGGGGCGCTGCCGTGGCGCAACATTTGGGTTAATGCCCTCATAAATGATTCGGCAAAGCTCCCATCTCGGGATGCCGTGATGAGGACACTGAACCAATAGATCCTTGAAACGTTCAAAGCATTTTGAAAATGGTTCGGTAGGAAGCTGGGCAAATTGATTCAGTTCGCTACGGATTCGAGCTGTCTTTTGGATTGGGTAAAATTTCTTAAGGAATGCAGCGACGAATTCTTCCCAATTCTTAATAGAGTGTGTGGTAGTGTTATATAGCCATTTCTCGGCTATATCGCACAATGTAAATGGAAGAAGTCGTAGACGCATCGCATCCACTGAAAGTTGTGACGTACCCATCATTGCGCATACATTTTCAATTTTGGTAATGAAAACGTAAGCGTCCTCAGTCTCGAGTCCGTGGAATTTGGGTAAAAGATTGATATACTGGGGCTTAATCTCAAAGTTTTCCCCATTGGCTGGTGGTGTGGATAAGCAGGTCGAAAGAGGACCTCGAATAGGGTAGCACCTCTCCTGGAGAGAGATGTGGGGTGGATTCTGCGCACCAACGGACGGCGGCAGATTAGGGTTAAAGAAGTTTGATGGATTCGGATCCATCGGTGTGGGTGTGGTAATGGGTAAAGAAAAGATAAATGGAGAAATATCGACTTCGGAGTCGATAAAGGGTACGCGGACTAAACGGGCACTAGAATCCCGTGTCAGTACAAGTGGCAGCGTTGGCTAATAATTAGGGGTAAATGAATGCATGCGGTGTTTGCTTTTGAAAAGGGACGGATTTTTGAAAATGATGCGACACAACAAATGCAGCACACACCCTAGAATCTAGTGGTTACCTAGGTCCGGCTCTAGACCGCTCCTAACTGCCAAAAGACAAGTCGCAGGATAGAATCCTCCACTGCCTCTTTGTTCCCCTGTGGCCAGGTAAGTGCCAGGTAAGTGGGAAGGTACTCCACTACGTAAGTAGTGGGCCTAATTAATAACCACTAGCCTTCGACACACTTTCCTAGGCACCACAAGAAAACGCGGATAAGCAATGAATTACCCACGGCCTTCTTCTGTCCTAATTGAGCGCGACAGTCCTTAGAGTCATCTCTAGATTTCTTTTAGTTAATGTGGGTCAATGCGGTTGCAAGTTTTATGGTTTTCGGGGCCTAGGAAGGGTAATGAAATCCCCACCTAATTTGGATTTGGCCGTGCCCCTTAATATCCGTATTTAGAATGCAAACAACCAAGAAACAAAATCACGCACAAATTTAATTTTTGCAATTTGCGAGCTGCTATTCTTTGCAAAGAATCCTGCAGAAAATTGTCAGTTGGAGCTAAAAAGAGGAGAGAGGAGAAGTCAAGAAAGTACCTGAAGCAAAAAAATTTCAGAGATCCCCCCAAGAGGCCGCGGTTCCGCCGCAGATCCTGCCTTATGCCGCGCTTCCGCGGTTGGATGGTGTGATCACTGAACAAAAATTTTTCAGGGAGCTTCTGTAGACTCCATCTGCTCTCTGGTATTTTCCAAAAAAATTTATCAATTTCCAGCAAACTCCAGATCTCCTTGCAATGAAACACAACAAATTGTTTAGGGTTTGCACGAATTTTGATCTCAAAAATCACAATGAAATAAATCTTTCAATTCAAAATTTGATATAAAACGAATTAGCGCGCGATCCCCGGCAACGGCGCCATTTTGATTGAAACATTTTCCGATTGTGTAAAATGTAAAAGTATCGATTCAAATAGTCCCCGATTTCGGTGACATTTGATTGATCGTAAAATGCGAGACTGAGTAAGTAAATCAAATCGATAAGAGTCTCTTTGTGTCGGTAATTAGAAAATTGAATAAAGTTCACAATCAAAAAAAATTATATTTGACCGCAATCAACTACGGTGTCAGTTGTAGATCATAAGCGAGTGCGGATCGTCCACAGGGATTGTGCGATTCGTTTTTATATTTACTTTGTTTGAATTGAAAAGTTAATCGAAAAGAAAAGAAAACATGATTCAAGAATTTATCAATTGATTCAGGTGTCACGAGTTTAATCAAGAATCAAGAAACTGATAAACAATCAAGAATTGGGTTTCGATGATATTTTTCCAACCAAAATGTCAAGAATCTAAATGAGGCTCGTAGGAATCGAGAGGATCTATAGACGTGATGTAATCTCAAGATTTCGTGTTCTTGTCCTTCGAAGGATTGATACTAGATCGATGATGATCGACGAGAGTTAGGGCTTTCTTGATGAAACTAGGGTTTCATCCTTTAACCCTTGTTCTTTCGTTGATATCATTCACATTCTAGCCTCTAGCAATTTCAATAAACGATCATAACTCCCCAATCTCGAGCGATATCAATCAAGAAAGCATCGCAACGAATTGGGTCGTCGATTCTTGATCTTGCTAGGGTTTACAAAACTCGTAGGATTCAAGAATCGATTTAAGATATATTACATCATCATTCTATTGATCGTCTCGACTCCTCGACGACCGGAGTATTACTCAAACATCACATCAAGAATTACAACTAAAAATTTAGATTTAATCATGATGCAAGAATTTAAAGAAAACAAGATAAAAGAATATCACCTTTTATTTATATCAACAATTTGATTACAGTCGCTCAAGAACTACAAGAGGAAGAATTAAATTGTCGACTTGACTTCGCTCGGCTCCGTGAGTCGCGGATCGGCTTGGACCACTTGCTCTGTTGAAGACCGGCTCGGCTCCTAAAAGGTTGCAAGGCTTCTTGCTTGAATGGGTACTCGGGATCTTGGCTTTTGGTTGGAATTAGGGTTAGGGTTTCACACAAGTCCTCTCACTAGACTTGTGGAAGAAGAAGATGAAGAAAGAGATAGAATGGCTCTAAAATGAACTAATGGATTGATTTTTCCAAGGTTCCAAGATTGAATAATCAATTTTACAAGTGAGTCTAGGGTCTTATTTATAAAACACCCAAACCCTAAGCCTTTGAGTTCCCTCCAAAAGTTTGTTGAAAGACTTCTAGAAAGAGTTTGTTAGGCTTAGCTTAGGGTTTAAGCTAGGGTTTAGGGAGAAGTTTCTAGAATATAAGGCTAGTTTAGTGTTGATCCCAAAGCTTGCTGATCTGGCAGAAGTCTATGGAGTCTTCTGGAAATTGGAGTGTCTTTTTGAAGTGTAGGAGCTGAGCTAGGAGTTCTGCAGCAAAATTGGAGTGATGATCTGTCAAGGCCGTCGCGGAACCGCGGCACAAGGCGGCTTAGGCCGCGGTTCCTCTGCCAAGTAGGCTCCTTGTGGCTTGGTTCTTCTGGTGTTGTCTTGGCATGCTATTTGGAGCTTAATTTGATATGTTGAATTTTACTTTGCCTTTTGGATTGGTACCAGAACTGAAATCATTGAGTTGGCGTAATATTTGATCGGTACCGTATAAATTTTGGCCTTTCTTCTGGATTTTCCTGCACAGATCTCAAAACAAGTGTTGCGCAAATGTAGGGATGATGCGATGCCATGAAATGTGGTCAATTTCCTTTATAGTGTCGGTTTTAGAGTCTAATACATGTAATCTGATATTTTGCGACAGTTTTGCTAATATGTAAAATATGAATGCCGAACACTTCTATATGAATGCAAATGAAGAGGAAATTGCCGGCTAAAATATACAATATTTTCAACTAATCATGACCGTCGATTGACGAAGAGCTACCTCTTGCTTGGGGATGCCTTTTATCACTACATATATATATTATTCTCGTTGTACCCCATACGGGGTCAGTTTTTACAAATGAAACTCTGCTGGAATTTTCAGAAAAGACTACACATTTTTAAAATACATTTCGGCTTAGTTATTTAAAAATCTTTGATTTACAAAATATGTTCTTGCTTATTAAAAACCAGTTTTTTTTATTTACTCTTAAAATGGTTTTAGATTTCTGGGCTTTTGGCTTACTTGGATCAGATGGAGTCTTATAGACTTCATATGGTTCAAGGGCCAGTCACGTGCTCTTTCGGGTCGTGACAAAGTTGGTATCAGAGCGCTAGGTTAACCTTGGTTCGAGTCTAAGTTTGACTATGTGGAGCCTAGGGCGTCTATATATATACGGAACTTAGGCTTGACCTTACGGAACTTAGACTTAGTCGAGGGGGTATTAGACCCGAACTTTCGTCGTGTAGGATGACCATTGGTTGATGGAATAGGTGACTAAAGTAGAGCGACGTACCGTGGGTATGTTCCGTGGCATACTAACGATACGCTACTCCGCTTAAGGAGCCTTCGGATGTACATTTCTTTGCATAGTACTATATTCCTTCCTATGATCTATCCTCATCGATTCTGGTTTTGATTTTGCTGCCACGATCACACGGGCAGAGAGAGAGCTACGGCTAGAGTTGCGTCAGCATGAGCTCATCACAGAAGAGGGCTGACCAGGACGTGATTCCAGAGACATACGATTGCATATAGAAGCGTCGTTCTATTGTGTTTTCGTGCCATGAGCGTTTGACAGATCGCCTTTACGAGATTTCTCGGACGTGCCGTTTCGTACCAGAAGATCAGGCTACTACTAGAGGCCAGCCAGATGTGATGACCATTGATATATCGCTTATTCAGGATGATTGAGGCGCTGTTCAGCGTACAGACGAATGAGCCAGTTGTTGCTGCAAACGACGAGATATCGCCCAGATGATTGGAGCTACTACAGCATGAGTATATACTTAAAGTGATGATAGTGAGTCGCTACTCACCCGAGGATGAATGACTAGGACATGTGGTTCGTTCGCTTACCCCGATGCGAGGTCATCAGATGGATTGATTCCAGCTAGAGGCGACTTAACGCAGGTTCGTTGAGAGTCGATAGAGACGATCGAATGTCAGGAGCCCATTTTCCAAGTTTAAAGTATACGGAAAGACATGCAGGCGATTCTATGGACCCTCTAAAAGAATGAAACCCTAACTCGACTTAATGACCGTATGAAAGCCTTTGAACCTTATGGTTTGCGGCAGTTCCGCGGCGCCATTAGTGAGGCTTGGGTTTGCCCTTCTACGGCTGGACCACCGACGCTGTGGCATGTACTCGATACTATTAAACTGTACTCAAGATGTTGATCTCATGGGGGATTATGAGGTTCTGATGAGTCGATCAGACGATTCGACATCATTCGAATATCATGTGATGGGACACTGCTTGGGAGACTCTAGATACGAGCATAGCCGTTGGAGCGCAGTCCGTGCAGCCACGATGAGACGAGTCCGAATCAGTCGACATTGAAGCAGAGTGAAGTAAAGAGTTCGCAAGGAATTTCGAAGAGATGACGTTCCCATCCACTGACATCAGAGATGCGATACGCACGCAGAGGCATTGTTTATGGATATATCTTCCAGAAAAGGCGCGATGAGTATGCAGCCGTTCCGGAACAAGAATTAGCTTCAGCAATGGACGATGACTTCTGGGAAATTCGGCAGAAAAGAGATATGCGAGAGACTTCGGATTGACCGTAGCCAAGAACATTGTAGTGCGCAGATAGAGACGTGACGTCGAAGTGGACGATGGTACGGACAAGCGGGACAAGAGGTTCGTGCGAGACGCTGACGAGCTGTCATTACTTTCCGTCGAGCCCGGAGACCTGATATGCTTACAGAGGCATTGGGATGCGGCCAATTTCCGAGGAAATGCTGCGCAGAGGACGCAGATGTCCATTGAGCGAGAAGAGATTATGCGAGAGTACCAGCCTCCGTACATATCGGCATAGGCAAGATTGGAAGAGACCCTGACCAGGATTCCTTCTAGGACACTGCTGCAATGATATTTTCACCCAGGATCAGATGTGTCACGTGCATTCAGAGAGTCAGAGGCCGATGCCGGTGACATGCTGCTTTACGAGTGGTCATGAGGAATGACCGAGAGATGACCAGAGAAGTGCCAGAACGGAATCATCCCCGTTAGCACACCTGACAGGGCCGATGAGCCGATGGATCGTAAGATTGGTAATCCACAGAGAAGATAAGAACCCAGAGACAGAGGACGCCAGACCGTGAGCAAGAGGCAAGTAGATATCTTGCGCTGCTAGCATTGGATGCACCGACACCTTCTCGACTTTGAAGGAGGGACTACCGACGACGGTATTTATGATTTGTGATTTTGTGATTCGATTATCACGAATCCGTCACTTTGGATTTCGGTATTTTGGGCGTTCTGTTTTCATGATTTAATCTTGATGGCTGAGTTTCATGATATTTGTTTTTATGCACCAAGGTTGCACCCACTGGGTATTTATATTTTGCTCATAGTTATTACGCTTGAGGTATTGATTGTGATTTCATGCCTATTTTATGCTGATGATTTGATTTATGCTTCCAGCATAGTTTTCATGCACTTTAGTGTTTTGATTTGATTTGAGCATGTTGATGCACACGGTTGTGAGATTTTCCACCGCGGTACACCCGATTTGGATTGGGCCACATTGTATACCTTCGATTTTGGATTTTCGCGCATGTTGGGCGCATGTTTGGAGATACGATTTTGGTGCACACCAGATGCACTAAATCGGGATTCTTTGTGCATATCAGATGCACCTGATTTTGCTGTCAGGCACACACGTTGCCTATGACAGATGTTTCGTGCACACCAGTTGCACCTAGATGTTGTTTTGTGCACATGTATGGTACATATATGGATTTTGATTTCCGTGCGCACCAGACGCACCGGATATTCATATATACATTTTGAGATTTATTCCTTATGGAGCATTACGTTTTATGATATTTGCTATGTGTTTTCATACTGAGCGGGACTAGTCAGAGGACAGTACCCGCATACTTTTGCACGTATTTACTTTAGTTATTTATACATATAGCTTTCATATTTACATGTATAATTTTGATGTACATCATATTGGTTCTGTTTTGGATTTGACATTTGTGTCTTTACCATGACTCCGATGATTGCAGGATGCTTGACGGAGTTTCGATTTTGAGTTATCTTCTCATTATTTATGTGCATGTATTACGCTATGATGTGTTTTATGTATTGATGTTTTCGGAGGCCCGACAATTTGGATTTTTACTGAAATGTTTTAGTATTTGGGGGTTTAAATTTAAATTCGGGGACCGAATTTATTTAAGAGGGGAAGATTGTAACATTTCAAAAAAATAAAATATTATTTTTGGGAATTTTTATAATTTAATATTATTTTATTGAATAATTTAATATTTTGGTATAATTAAATACAGAAAGATTTGGAAAAATTATGGAAAATTCTAAAATATGGTATTTTATGGAATTATGTCATTTTTAAGTTTTTATGAGTAGTTATATGCTAATTTAGTGCTAATCGCGATTAAAAATCGCTAATCGGTTTTTAGCAATTTTGTGCAAAACATGCACATATCTCTTTCTACACTTGTGTTACTTTTTTCTTGCCATGGTTTTACTTTGGGGTTACTATTCTAGTGAGAAGGTTTTAGAGAGGAAAGAAAATGAAAAAGGAAAAGAAAAGAGAGGTATGGGCATGTAGTAGGTATGGGGGGAGTTTGACCTTGGACCCCTTTCCCTCTCCCTCTCGTTTCTCCCTCATCTCTCCCTCTCCCTCTTCAGCTCCAGCAGCTGCTGCTGCCCCTCTTCTTCCTCCCACCTTCAAGCCTTCATTATATCTCAAAAACAATACCAAAACCCTAACCCCCCCCCCCGCCATTTCATAAAAAGTGTGCACAAGCTCAAGATCTACATATTGGACCAAGAAAGCAAGGATTTTGGGCACTAGGGGCAACTCAAGAAAATTCTTGAATTGCCAAATGAGGTAATTTCTGGATCATTAGCTTAGTTTATGCATTACTTATACCCCATATTTAGATTGAACCGATATTGTGTGTTTTTGTGGACTTGAGGAAAACCTAGTTAGGGTTTGGGGGAATTTTGTGTTTTAATGTGAAATTGAGCTCAGTAGAGGTTATATAACCACCCTAGTGCTGGAATTTAGACCCAAACCTGAGACTTAAGACCTAGAATACAGATTTAGAAACCGATATCGGAGAATTTGTGAAATCTATGAAGGTTACATTGAATCTGCTTTCACCCCGAGACTCTGAAAATTAAATTGATTGGACAGTGGTATGTGCAGGCATCCAGCAAGCTATCACCAAGACCCTAGCCCCTACTTCCCTTTCCCGGCAGCAAATTAATTCCCTCTGGCCGCAAATTGCGGCCAGAACTGCACCAAATTGGGTCGTTTTGGTTCTGCAGCTCCTACATGTGTAGATTAGGCCCCTGGCATGTATAGATTTGTCTAATTTGACCTAGGGTAAAATCTGGAACCTATTTCCTTTGTTTCTGTTTTGGATTCGTGTTTCCTTATTCCATATTTTAATTCTGAATTTACGTATTGTGTTTACCTCGAGTATTTAGCGTTTATACGACGATATCGAGGATTGATTGTTGGTTTTGGAGGCGTAACCATAGGTTCTAACCTATAGGCCCCATAGCATATCGTTTTGGTTGTCGTGTGTCGTTTTAGCTTTGATTTGGTTTTAATGCGCATATACGATACTTTGATATGTAGGTACCCCATGAAGACTTCGGGACGACAAGCAAGCGCATGGCGACGTCGACAAATGAAGACGTAAGGTGAGTAGATTATATCTACGGGGAAAGTCGGGTGGATGGCGTATAGCACCCCCGCAGTCCGTAGTTGATATAATGTATATATATTATATATAATAGTTATGGTGTGTTGTGGATATTATGTTAGGTGTATTATGGATAGTTTAGGGTTAGAAGCAACTAGTTTAGTTCATAGTCGCGAACCCTAGAATAGATTTACACCTACACGTACACCCTTGCATATTCATTATACATGCACCGTGTTTGATGATATTGGACGACATTGGAGATGAGTCAATGATATTGGGCATTGTCCCGCGAGATCGGTGATTTGATATGATTCGTATTTGGGATACGACATGTGATCTCTAGCGGGCCTTTGGACGTGTGTTTACACACACAGTCATATTGATGGTATCAGTTGTACTAGACTTAGATCAGTACCCCAGATTATGTGATATGATGATGAGAATACCAAATAATTGATGAGCTGATTGTGATATTGACCCGTACCCAGCTATTGGGATGGCGTACGACGATTTACCGTACGAGCTTTATATTGATGATAGATCCGCACTCATGACACGAGGATGTCAGATGATATACTGTATCGTACGCGATACTATTGAGGCGGGATCACTGATTATTATATTATTTATATATATATCGACTCAGATTTAGGTGGTTTCCATACCCCTCCTGATAGACTTGGCTTAGTAGATGTTAGACTAGACCCGAGTCATACCTATTTCAAAACTAACGAATCGGGAATATCTTATGGACATGCAAAGGGATTCTACGGGTATTTTCAAAAGACGTATCTATTCTTAAAAACACCGTAACCCTTATTTTACCAAAACCCCGATTTGTCTTATTTCAAATGGCACCACTGCATGACATGTACATATTGGTATAGATTCTTCACTGTTGCATTGATTATTTGATTCCGCATCGCATTGCATATGTTTATTTCTATATTGCAATCATGCTGTTAGGACACCAGCACCATTATCGATGATGCATATGTTCCACGTACACTTGCTTGCCGGCTCACACACTTCATCATCGATAATTGCCATGTCACTACACAGTAGTATTATTGCATCAGGATATGACCTTGTATGTGCATACTATTATTGTATGTCACATACATCATGCTTTCTGATTATACGCATTGAGATATTCGTTTTCATGATATTTCTGGATTTGGGAACCGTGGATAATTTCAAAGGAGAGTATGTACTTAATTGAAAAACCCGGTTTCCTTGATATGATATTTGCGCAGCCACCATGAGATTTATCGGTTCTGATTATATACCCCATACGAAGAGTGTGTGCCGTATTAGGGTACATGGTGGGGCCCGGTATGGTTCACCTCGGCAAGATGATCGATGGATTTTGCCGATTGAGCCTGGAGGTGGGCGAGTACCTACCGGTGATTGTATTTGAGCTCGGCGGATATCCGGGGAATACCGACCGGAGTTGATAGATGGACATGGGATGACCAGTGCTGCCGGGGCCGAGGGCTAATACCGCAGAAGGAGCCCCATATGGACGAGGATTTACGTGCCGATGCTAGGCACAGGTTTCATGATGTTTTACATGATTTTGATTATATCCTCATATTTACATGCATGATGCTTTTTGTCATTGGGTGACAGGTGGGCGGGATCCATATATATACAGACATTGATCACATACAGGCTTTTATTACATTGATCATACTTCATTTGTATATATAACAGGGTATGAGGGCGCTGTTATATATACCCTTACACCAATATTAGTGGAATGGGACGCTAGTATATGTGTATTGATATCTATTTCGATACTTCATCATATTTACTTCATGCAGACATACCTTATAATTACGACATGTTATTACCTGAGGCACTAGCACGGGGACTTGGCACTACATACACGATTAGATGTTACATTGCCACCTTATCATGCTTCAGGCTTATTCTTTGAGGTTTATATACTGATCGTTTGGCCTAGGATTATGTCATGCATTCGATTTCTGCTTGTAGATATTCTATATTCACGAGTTGGCAACTCACCCCCGTTGTGCCACGGTTCTTGCAGGTTTTGCCGTACAGGTTCCATAGCGGCATTTCTGGCACACTGCTTCCTTGCGGGTGAATTGCATTTGGTAGGTGGGTTCTTTTGCATCAAGAACCACAATTGTACTTGTATTATTCCTTTGTATCTAGAATTTCATCAACCAAAACTTGTATATTGTTTCAGACTTAGACACTAGTGATGTATTATTTCGACCTTAGAGTCGCGTGTAGCAGTAATACGGTTTTCATGTTATTGTGAGTTTTGATCCTCGCCATTCGGCGTTGTATATTATATTGTTTGTGTGGTTGTGACCATCGATTGACGAAGAGCTAGCTCCCGCTTGGGGATGCCTTTTATCACTGCATATATATATTATTCTCGTTGTAACCCATACGGGGTCAGTTTTTACAAAGGAAACTCTGCCGGAATTTTCAGAAAAGACTACACATTTTAAAAATGCATTTCAGCTTAGTTATCTAAAAATCTTTGATTTACAAAATATGTTCTTGCTTATTAAAAACCAGTTTTCTTTATTTACTCTTAAAATGGCTTTAGATTTCTAGGCTTTTGGCTTACTTGGATCAGATAGAGTCCTTTAGACTTCATATGGTTCAAGGGCCAGCCACGTGCTCTTTCGGGTCGTGACATTAATGTACATGTTTGATTATCTTTTCAAGATCCCAGGTTACTCCATATTCCCTGTAGCCCTCAAAGATCAACGAAACCGATATCGGGAAAATCTATGATCATGTCTTGGGGTTTTTCTGTGCTAAATTGGTTCAGAACAACACTAACAAGCTTGTGGTCACTAATTATGCTCAACTACACCATCACAACTCCATATAAGCCATAACCCTCATCTAGGAATTTTTCTTCATCACAAAACCACATTCAAACAACTCTAAATTACTATAGGAGTTAAGGAAACATAAATTCTAAGCTAAGGGTGTAGGAATATACCCCATTTGGCAACTCAAGAATTTTCTTGAGTTGCCTAAAGTCTTCAAAATCTAATCTTGATGCCTCCATAGGGTTGGTAGTGAGGTTGTGCATATTTTATGTGAAAGGAGCATGGAGTTTTTTTGAGGATTTTGGGGGTGTTTAGGATAGTAGAGAGGAGGTGGAGGATGAGGGAGAAGGAGGTGAAGAAAATGTGAGTTGAGAAGGAAGTGAAGAAAATGTAAATAAAAAGATATGAAGATTAGCTACTAAGTGTGTAGAACTTTCTCACACACACACACACTCTCTCTCTCTCCCTCCCTCTCTCAAGCCATACTTCTTTGTCCCCTCTCTCTCCTCATTTGACCATCCTAATATTTCCCCTTTTTCTTTTTTATTTTTTTTAAAACAAAAATCATTTGAAAAGAAGAAACAAAAAGAGAAACCATGGGGCATACTAATTAAAATGTAACAAACATTTGAAACTTGGTATGGTGCATGTCATGCACATAAACCGGATTAATGTATAATTAGTGAAATATTAATCGAGTTTAGTATTAAACTCATATACAAATAATTGTATAAATATTTATAAATATCCAAATCAATATTTCATAATAATTTCCAAACTATTGGTATATAATTATACTATTTCATTAAAACCAATCCCCTTAATATCAAGAAAATATATTATTTTAATTATTTAAATTCCAAAAAATAATATTTTCTTTTTCCTGAAATGTTACAATCTTCCCCACTTAAATAAATTCGGTCCTTGAATTTAAATTTAAACCCCCTAAATACTTAAACATTTCAGCAAAACCATGAAGTCGTCGGGGCTCCGAAATCACGAATACATGAACATGTCATTGCGCAATGCCTGCGCATGAAAAACGAGTGTAAAACTCAAAATCATAACTCCGTCAAGCGTCACGCCATCCTGGAAGTTAATGTGGAAACACTATTATCAAAAATCATTACGAAAATCAAATGTGATATTATTAGGATTATAGCGTAAGAATAATACGCATCTCGTGAAATCGTGAAAACAACTGAATAATAGTGCATGCTAAATCTCTTTTCAAATCGTTGTGCGATGCGCAAGTTACGACACAAGCAGCGGGCATTTTATAATAAGGAAATAGCTATATATATACTTATCTTTTGTTTAACATATGCGTCCCACCTTTGAAATGATTCAGAAGGGTTTTCTTTCTAAATTTTTGTGTCATCGTGGACATGTAGGAAATATGGAGACTATAACTCTTTTTGAAAATCCCTTCCGTAGATATTGATGCATGCAAAAATACACAGGTACTGTTCTCAGACTAGTCCTGCTCGGTCACCAAACCCTAGTATACGTCATAAAAACACGATGCTCAAACGAAAACAACCTCAAATAAAACATATACAAATGCCACATGCGTCTGGTGTGCACGGAAATCGAAATCAAGATAGGTGCCACGAATGTGCACAGAAACAAAGACTCAAGTGCAGCGGGTGTGCACAAAGAACATATATCGAGTGCAATGGGTGTGCATGACAACAATATCAGGTGCATCTGATTTGCATGAAGAATCTCGATTTGGTGCATCTGGTGTGCACAAAATCAGATCTAGCACGCCAAGGGTGCGCAAAAATCCCAATCAAGTTCACAAGGTGCACGAAAACATATATCCTGTGCACGAGGGTGCCCGAAAACAATTATCGAATATCAAAATCGAAATCAGCGGTATACGACATACACCAAATCAAATCAAGTATACCGCGGTATATGAACTCGTAAACGTTTGCAGCTGCATGCACAAAACAATATCAAATACTGAAAGTGCTCATAAACCACATCGATTGCATGAATCCAAATCATGTGCATACTATATGCACTAAATCAAAATCAAGTACCTCGGAGTGCGTAAAAATCAAAATCAAGCGCAAATGGGTATGCGTAAAAATGAAAATCAGTACAACTGATACACAAAAATACGAATCAAGTGCAACTGTGGTGCATATAAGAAATATCAATCACGAAACGAAATACTCAAAATGCCAGACTCAAAACGACGGAAACGTGATATCCGAATCACCAATTCGCAAATCATAAATAACTGTTGTCGATGTGCCCATCCTTCAATGTCGAAAGGTGCCGGTGCATCTAAGGCTGGCAAAGTAAGATATCTACTTGCCTCCCCTCATTTCTCACCGCGGATCACCAGTTACATGACTCCTCGGCTTGACAGCCCGACTCGGAGTAATGACGGAAACAGTTCCGCTCTGGCGCTTCTCTGAAAATCACCTGACCAATTAACCTGATCACTCGTATCTGTAACGTTTTGAAAATCGTTTCGGTGAAATTTCGGAAAATCGGTAAAATTAAGGGGTTTTCCGTAAAAAGTCAAAATATAAATATATTTATTATAAAATTAAATATACATATTCTAGCTATGTAAATGCTAGTATTTGGTGTTTATTGAGCCACTGGTAAAATTTCTAATTTTGTGAAAAATTTTCCAAAATTAATTATTTTAATATTATTTTAAGCCGTCACTAATACATTTAATTAGGGAAAATTACAAATTGGAATGAGTTGAAACAAATTTTGTGCATCATAACGCATTAAACAAAATTTTAACATGTTGTTTTTAAAATGAAAAAAATTGTCAAAACGGTTTTAGAAAATATCGAAGAAAAATGCTTAAATAGTGAAATTAGTGCAAATAGATATTAGGGTATAACATTTATCATTTTTCCCTCACCCACACTCACCCAAAACCTCTCTCCCCTCTTCAAATTAGCAGCCCAAGTGCCCCCTCATTCTCCCCACTTGAATTGTTAAAAGAAAAATCAAGAGAAAAGAAAAGGAAATGAAAGGAATTAGATAATGAGGTATGGGCTTAGTTGACTTTGACCATTCCATTGACCCACACAACACACTCTATCTCTCCCCCTCCCCATTCCAGCCGAAACCCACTGCCCCCTCAACAGCAGCCCCTTCCCCTTGCTTCTTTCTCATTCTTGTTCAAACAAAACCCCAAATTTCCATCAAAAATCTAAAGAAAAACACACAAAATCAAAACAAAATCAAAATCCAACTCCTACCCATTTTTCCTTGGCTACTTTAGCATGGATCTAGGGATCAAGATTTCAATTTGGGAGGCTAAGTGTGCTTGTGGGATCTTCAAATTAATTGGGTATAAATTCTAACATTTTTGCTTAATTTGTTTTTAATTGCTTTAAGTTAGCTTAATTAAGTGTTTAATTAGGTTTTTTTTAATTGGTTCTTATTGCATGGTTTAAAATTTCAAGAGAGGGGTTTGAATTCAAATTGGGGTTTTGTGTTGTGAGATTATGGTTGTGTGATGTATTTGACATATTAATGTTATGCTAAAACTAATTTAGTTGCTAGTTGCAAAAGATTAATTTAAATTGTAATAATTTTAAGAAATTGCAAACTAGGTTTTAGAGAAATATATATATAATTGAGATTAAAATGTAATTAAATTTTTCATGACATCATTAACATTATAATGAGTGGTTTAATACTTTAGGTTATGCAAAACCAAGTTTAATTGTTGAATTGTGAATTTTGCTTTAAAAGGAGTTAAAAATTGATATTTTTAAAAACTAGGATTTTGGAATTTATGCAAATTGATGAGAATAAATTATAGAAATGGTTTATATGACTTAGTTATGATATTTAGTGGATATTGTGGCCGGTAGATTTGTTTAAACATCGAGTTTTGTACTAAAACGGTTAATTTTGCTTGCTAGATTTTCGGAAAAATAGCTTTTAAAGTGAGTTTGAGGTTTTTGTGAATTGCAACCAATTTCATATTATAATTAGTGTTTGTGAATGTGTAAATGGGTGTGTTTGGATTTTTCTCTATGGTTTGACGTTTGTACATCGACATCGAGGGTTGGTTTGGCTATTCTTGCATGCGTAAGTGATAGGTTTTGAGCTATGCGTGATACGCGTGCCGATTTGGTTTTCGTATGCCGTTTCGATTTCGAATTGGGTTTTAATGTGATACGGTGCGTTATGATATGTAAGTACCCCATGTGGACTTCAAGACGACAAGCAAGCGCGTGGCGACGTCGGCACCGGCGAGCGAGGACCGGGTGAGTAGATTTATATCTACGGGGAGAAGTCGGGTGGATGGCGTATAGCACCCCCGCAGTTCGTAACATAGCTTATATAATGGATATATATATGTGGTTTATGATATTCAGGATATGGTTATGTGTTCATGGATTTGTAGTGTTACTTGCGAAACCCTAGAGTAGTTGTTGCACCCACACACGCACACGCACTTCCCTACATTCATTCTTTTACATCTGCGTATATGGGGATATGTGTATATGTATTCACATGGGTATGGGACTATGTGTACATATACTGGATTATGAGAATAGTACTTGGGATTGGAGATGAGTTGATGAGATTGGATTTGAGACCGTGAGATCGGTGATACGACAGGGTTCGTATTTGAGGTACGACATGATATTTTAGCGGGTCCTTTAACATGGTGTTTTCATATACACGCATGCATTTACTTAGATTGATATTAGTATTGTACTAGACGTAGATCAGTATCCCGGATTATGATCTTTGATAAAGAGGATACCAGATGAATAATGTGATGAATGTGATATTTGACCCGTACCCAGATTTGGGAAGCCGTACGACGGATTTACGTACGAGCTATATATTGATGATAGATCCGCACTCTTGACTTGAGGATGTCATATTATAGATATTGTATCGTATGTGATACTATTGAGGCGGGATCACCGACTATATATATATATATCGACTCAGATGTTAGGCGGTATCCTTACCTTTCGTTTAGCCTGTTAGCTCAGCCTTATAGTTTAGTGTAGTTGTTAGACTATATTCGATTCCTACCTATTTCAAAAACTAACGAATCGTGGGTATTTTAAAAGACAGGCCGAGAGATTCTACGGATATTTCAAAGGACGTATCTTTTCTTAAAAACACCGTAACCCTTATTTTCAAAACACCACGATTCGTGTTATTTCAAATGGCACTACTGTATGACTTATATTTATATTAAATACACATTAGTTATCATTGTGTTTATCATTCAACTCCTGCACATTATTGCTGTTCGCTTCGCATCGCATGTTTATATTGGGATTTCATATACCATTATAGATATCATGCTGTCAGGACACCAGCACCATTACCGATGATGCATATGTTCCATGTACACTTACTTGCCGGCTCACACACACCATCATCGGTAATTGCCATATTACGTACACTTTAGAAAATACCTTTCATTGACATACCTTGATAACTGATAGTCGCAATATGTTATAGTTTCCATATGCTAGTTTAAATATTGCATTCATTACATGATATTAGGTGCATTCATATATTCATTGGTTATGCAGTATTATGGAGATTATGCCGGTATTCACCGTTTATTGGTATCATGATTTTGATGATTTCGGATTTACATGAGATTTCTGGATTTGGGGGAAAACCGCAAGAATTTAATAAAAGCTTAGTATCATCATTTTAAAATGCAAATTGCGGTTTTCTCATCATGTATGATTCGTCCACCATGAGTTTCATGATTGCTGTTAGATTTCGAGACCCGATTCAAGGAGTTGGATGAACCGTCTCGGGTACATGGTGGGCCCGGTATGGTACCCCGGGGCAAGAAGCTCGAGTTGTATTCGATGAGCCTGGCAGGGGAGCACTACCTACCGGTGATATTATTTGGACCCGTCGGTTATCCGGAGGATACCGGCCGGAGTCATGAGATGATTATAGGCCGATCCGTTCTGCCGGAGCCTGCAGGCCGATCCAGCAGATGATACGGACGCCTGAGATATTGAGATTTGATATTGAGATACTGAGACTTATGTTTTGTGTCGATGCTTGACACTGATTTCTCTGTTGCATTCATTGATGATACTTGATTGATATATATATATATATATATATAGAAATCTCATTGATTAAAGAAAACAGTTGTTTCATTCATGATATATTCTGTTTAAATTCGTAATGCATTCATATATCATATATCTGATATGTTGCTATCTGAGGCTCTGACACGAGCATGTAGTATTACACTATGAATAGCTGGACCAGGATTTTATTGAGGATATTACATGATATGACCTAGGATAGCGTTATGCATGCGATTTCTACTCGTAGATGTTTTCTACTCACGAGTTGGAAACTCACCCCCGTTGTGCCACTGTTCCTTTCAGGTTTTTCTAACGTTACAAAATAATAAAATATGATTTTGGGGAATTTTTATAATTTAATATTATTTTAATGACTATTTTAATATTCCGGTATAATTAAATACAAATAAATGAGGAAAAATTATGGAAAATTCTAAAAAAGGGTATTTTATAGAATTATGCCATTTTTAAGTTTCTATGATTAGTTATATTCTAATTTAGTGCTAATCGCGATTAAAAATCGCTAATCGGATTTTTAGCATTTTTGTGCAAAAATGGGCACATATCATTTTCCACACTTGTTACACTTGTTACACTTGTTATATGTTTTGGGTGCATGGTTGCTTAGGGTTCACCATGGTTGGAGAAGAAAAGAAAAGAAAAGAAAGAAAAAGGTTGGAATGATTATGAGAGAGAGAGACCAAGTCAACCCTCACTTTATGAACCATATTCCCATCATTTTCCCCTTCTCATTCTCTCTCCTCTCCCTCTCCTTGAGCTGCTGCTCCTGCCCTCTCCCTCTTCTTCCTCCTCCCTCTTCAACTTAGATCCACCATTAAAACCTAACCAAAACTCTATCCCCATTTCACAAAAGTTGCTCCCAAGCTCAATAGCTACACATTGAACCTAGCAAGATTGGATTTGGAGGACTTTAAGCAACTCAAGAATTTTCTTGAGTTGCCGAAGAAGGTAATTTCTGCACCCTAGTATAGTATTTCAATTTCCTTGTGCATCAATTCTAGTTTCATGTCGATATGGTGTAGTTTGGTGGATTTGTGAAACTTCAAGTTAGGGTTTATGTGAGATCTGAAATTAAAGATGAAATTGAGGCTTGTTGTGACCTTAGAACCCCTGGTGTGATGTTATTTTGGATCAAACTAGAGTCTAGAACACAGAATACGGATTTATGAGACGATGTCGGAGAAAAACTGTGAATCTGCGATCGTATTTAGGAATCTGCTATCACTCTGAGAACCCTAAAATAAAATTAAGTTGACAGTGAGATGTGCAGGCACCATGGAACCACCACACCAAACCCTAGCCCCCAACTCCAAACCTCGGCCGCCAATTAATTCCTTCTGGCCGCAATTTGCGGCCAGAGTAGGAGGAAACCGTCTCGATTTTGGTGGATGGCCCTATTTCCAGTAGTCTTGACCCTGGGTATGTCTAGTTTTGACTGATTCCTGTTAGGGTAAAATCTGGGTTGATTTTATTGAGTTGGTGTATGATTTACGACTTTTTTTAGCATGGATTTTGGTATTTTGGTGATTCGTTTCTGTCAGGTGGCGTTTGGACGTCAACGACAAGTGGATATTGAACGTGTTTACATGCGAGACGATAGGTTTTTACCTATGCGAGTAGCGTGTGCTATTTTGGTTTCCGATGTGATTTTCATATGCTTTAGCATTGTGATATACTTGTAGGTACCCTACGTGATGTTGAGGCAAAGAAGATGAAAATGGTGACATCGGCATCGGCACATGAGAAGCAAGCTGAGTAGATTTATATCTACGGGGAGAAGTCGGGTGGATGGCGTATAGCACCCCCGCAGTCCGTGGTGATGTATACGAATACGTATACACATATATATTTATTATGTGTTGTTAGGATTATTGATGGTGATAATGAAATTATTGATGATAAGGATGTATTGGTTTAGTAGTGCGAAACCCTAGAGTAGTGGGTGCACTCACACATACACGTACACATATACTCGCATACATTCTTTCATTTATCTGTGCGCATATGGAGGTGTGTATATCTACACATGGGTATGGGACTATGTGTTCATATACGGGAATTGAGGACGATACGTGGGATTGAGATGAGTCGATGATATATAATTTGAGGCCGTGAGATCGGCGATATGACAGAGTTCGTATTTGAGATGTGTTATGATGGTAGTGATACCTGTTAGGTGATGAGATAATGTATATTGACTCAGATTTAGGTGGTTTTCATACCCCTCCCGATTGACTTGATTGTTGGGTCCGTAGTTCGCATAGTAGGCGTTAGACTAGACCCGAGTCATACCTATTTCAAAACTAACGAATCGAGGATATTTCAAAAATAGGCAAAAAGGTATTCTATGGATATTTTCAAATGTAGCATCTGTTCTTAAAACACCGTAGCCCTTATTTTACCAAAAACCCCGATTCGTCTTATTTCAAAAGGCAAGGCTGTATGATATAGTTATTAAGGTAGATTCTTTACTATTGCGTCGATTATTCTATTGCGCGTATTCATATTAATTGCATCGCATTACTTGTGCTTATTGCTATATTACCATCATGTTGTTAGGACACCAGCACCATTATCGATGATGCGTATATTCTACGTACACTATTTGCCGGCTCACACACATCATCATCGATAATTGCCATGCCACTACACAGTAGTACTGTTGCATTCCTGATATGATCCTTGCATGGCATATGGTACACTTATACCTGTACACATACATAGATGATTCTGACTTGATTAGAGATTTGAGGACCGCAAGATATTCTTTAAAACTGATTCATTTTAAAAAGAGCGGTTTCCCTCGACATATGCACATTACTATTCCATGTTGCATGACTTACTGATATGCTTACCTTTCTTTACATGTCGCATACATCATGTTTGATTATACGCATTGAGATATGTTGTTTCCATGATATTTCTGGATTTGGGAACCGCGGGTATTTCAAAAGAGAATATGTAATTGTTTTAAAAACCCGGTTACCCTTGATATGATATTTCAGTGCATCCACCATGTGTTTTCTCGGTGCTGAGAGCGACATATGAAACCCGATTCGAGGAGGCGGATGAGGCCGATTGCGGGTACATGGTGGACCCGGTAAGGTACCCCAGGGCGAGAACGGTTTCGTTATGTAGTATACGGTGAGCCTAGCAGAAGGACTACTACCGACCGGTGATTGATTGGACATGGCGGTCATCCGGAGGATACCGACCAGAGTCGATAGATGGATATGGGCGTACTGCTGGGGCCGAGGGCCGATTCCGCAGATGGAGCCCGTGGGCTGGCCCGGACTGACGGAGCCCGTTATATGAGGATTTACGTGCCGATGCTGGGTACAGTTTTCATGATGTTTTTGAGTGTCGATGCTGGACACTCCGGTTCCATGATTTTGACGTGTCGCGAGGGACACATGTGGTTTATATCCTCATATTTCCATGCATATGCTGATGATATTTACATGCATGATGGTTATTGTCATTGGATGACGAGTGGACGAGATCCACGTACATGCAGATTGATTTCATTGATCATACCTCACATTTTTGATATGCTATTACCTGAGGCACTGGCACGAGCACTTGGCACTATACTCATGTATAGAGATTACATTGCCAGTTTAGCATGCTTCAAACTTATTCATATTGAGGTTTATATAAATATATCTGATCGTATTGACCTAGGATGGGTCATACATTCGATCTCTGCTTGTAGATATTTTCTATTCAAGAGTTGGCAACTCATCCCCGTTGTGCCACAGTTCTTGCAGGTTTTGCCGTACAGATTCCATAGCGGCTTTTCTGGCACACTGCTTCCATACGGGTGACTTGCTTTGTTAGGTGGGTTCTTTTGCATCAGAACCACCCTTGTGCTTATACTTTTCAGTTGTGTCTAGAATTCCATCAACCAAAACTTATATATTGTTTCAGACTTAGAGACAGTG
Source organism: Agapanthus africanus (assembly GCA_030015575.1). Classification (NCBI taxonomy): domain Eukaryota; kingdom Viridiplantae; phylum Streptophyta; class Magnoliopsida; order Asparagales; family Amaryllidaceae; genus Agapanthus; species Agapanthus africanus. Next base: position 233,369,528 of record JASDDO010000010.1, read on the forward strand.
ATGTATTATTTCGACCTTAGAGTCGCGCTTGTAGTATTACGGTTTTCTGGCTGTTTTGAGTTTCTTTTTTGGTTTTGATCCTCGCCCTTTGGCGTTGTATATTATTATTGCTTGCGTGGTTGTGACCGTCGATTGACGAAGAGCTAGCTCCCGCTTGGGGATGCCTTTTATCATTGCATATATATTGTTTTTGTTGTACCCCGTTCGGGGCCAGTATTTACAAAAGAAACTCTGCCGAAATTTTCAGAAAAGACTTTACATTTTTGAAATGCATATTCGGCTTAGTTATTTAAAAACCTTGACTTCAAACATGTTCTCTTCACTTCTTTAAACCAGTTTTCTTTACTTACTCTTAAAATGGTTTTAGATTTCTGGGCTTTTTGCTTACCTGGCGCAGATCGAGTCCTATAGACTTCATATGGTTCAAGGGCCAGTCACGTGCTCTTTCGGGTCGTGACAGTTTTGCCGTACAGGTTTCGTTGCGGCTTTGTTGGCACATTGTTCCTTCCGGATGATTGCCTTGGTAGGTGGGTTCTTTGCATCAAGACCACCGTTGTTTATTTACTATTTCAGTTGTATCTAGAAACTCCATCAACCAGATTGTATATTTGAGAGAGATAGAAAACCAGGCCTGTTATTCTTTCGACCTTAGAGTCGTGCGTTGTATTATTATGGTTTTCATGCTGATTTGAGTTTTCTTTTGAGTTTTGATCGTCGCCCTTCGGCGTTGTATATTATATTTCTTGCGTGGTTGTAACCGTCGATTGACGAAGGGATAGCTCCCGCTTGGGGATGCCTTTTTACTCATTTCGTATACTATTCATGTTGTATCTCGTTTGGGGCCAGTATTTACAAAGGAGACTCTGCCCAAATTTTCAGAAACTACTTGGGATTTTTAAAACTTCATACTTCAGCCTATGTTGATTAAAACTACTTGTTTTAAATTGGTTTTTCTTTCACTCTACTCTGCTTGGTTTTGATTTCTGGGTTTTGGCTTACTTAGATTACGTACGCCTCGAGACGTTTCGTAATTTAAGTGCCGGTCATGTTCCGTACCTTTCAGGTCGTGACAAAGTTGGTATCAGAGCGTTAGGTTTTACCTTCGGAGTGTAGGATGACCCTTGGTTGATGGAGTAGGTGACTCAAGTAGAGTGACGTACCATGTGTATGTTCCGCGGCATACTTACGATATGATACTCCGCTTAAGAAGCCTTAGGATGTACATTTATTTGCACAACATTATATTCATTCCTATGATCTAGCCTCATCAGTACCAGTTATGGTTTTGTTACCATGGTTACACGGGCAGAGAGCTGCGGCTAGAGTTGCGATCAGCACGAGCTCGTCACGAAAGAGGACGGACCAGGGCGTGATTCCAGGGGCATACGATTGCATAGAGGCGTCGTTTTATTACGTTTTCGCGCTACGAGCGTTTGATGGATCACTTTTACGAGATTTCTCGGACGTACAGATCAGCACCAGAGGATTAAGCTACTGATAGAGGCCAGCCAGGATGTGATGACCGTTAATGCACCATATTTTGATGTTTGAGGCACTGTTCAGCGTGCGGACAGAAGATTCAGATGTTGCTGCGACTGACGAGATATCGCCCCAGAAGTTTGGAGCTATGCCACACGAGTTATACTTCGAGATATGATAGAAGGTCGCTACTCACCAAGGATAAAAGACTAGGACATGTGATTCATTGCCTACCCCGATGCGAGGTCATCAGATGGATTGATTCCAGCTAGAGGCGACTTCACGCTGACACGTTGAGAGTCGATAGAGACGATCGAATGTCAGAAACCCATTTTCCAAGTTTAAAGTATTCGGAAAACAATGCAAGCAATTCTACGGACCCTCTAGAAGAATGAAACCCTAACTCGATTTAATGATCATGGAATGCAGGTGAACCTTAGGGTTTGCGACAGTTTAGCGGTGCCATTAGTAAGGCTTGGGTCTGCCCTTCTACGGTTGGTCCATAGGTGTTGTGGCATATATTCGATACTATTAAACTGTACCCAAGATGTTGAGCTCTTGGGGGATTATGAGGTTTTGACATATCGATCGGATGGTTCGACTTCATTCGGATATCAGGTGATGGGATGCGTTGCTTAGGAAGCTCCAGATACGAGTGTAGCCATTGGAGCGCAGTCCATGCAGCCACGAAGAGACGAGTCCGAAGCAGTCGACATTTGAAAAAAGTGGAGTAAGAGGTTCGTACGAGATCTTGACGAGATGACGTTCCACTCCGGCGACATCAGAGATGTGATACACAAGCAGAAGCGTTGACTATGGATATATATTCCAGGAGGAGTCGTGATGAGTATGCAGCCGTTCCGGAATAAGATATAAATATAGTAAGAGGATGATAACTTCCGGGCAGTTCGGCAGAAACGAGATTTGGGAGAGACTTCGATAGGACCTTTCTGAGATTCTATACGAGAAGACTTGGGCCCAGGATCAGTCATATTATGCACACCCAGCAGGCCAGAGTTCGTCATCGTCTACGAGACTTGTTATGAGTAACCATGAGAGTTGGCCAGAGATCTTTAGAGGATGTGTCAGAGCGGACTGCTTCAGTTATCGTTTCCATATTGGACTGTTGAGCCGAGGAGCGATGTACTTAGCAATCTGCAGTGAGAGACGAGAGCCTAAGGGCATTAGGCGACATGCCATGATCAGAAGGCAAGTAGATATCTTGCTCTGCTAGCATTGGATGCATCGACACCTTCTCGACTTTGAAGGACGGACGTATCGACGACGGTATTTATGAGTTATGATTTTGTGATTGACTATCACGTATCCGTCACTTTGGATTTCAGTATTTTTGGGTGATTTATTTCATGACTGAGTTTTGATGACCGAGTTTCATGATATTTGATTTCATGCTTAGGGCATGAATATGATTTGACTTATACTTTCGACATAGTTTTCATGCACTTCTAGTATTCGATTTTCTTTTGTGCACGCCCATGCACAGGATGGTGAGATTTTATACCATGGTATACCTGATTGGGATTTTGATTGAAATGTATCGTATACCGTCGATTTCGAGTGTGATAATCGATATTCGTTTTCATGCACATTATGCACTTGATTTGGATTTTGCGCATACTTAAATCACTTGATGCGATTTAGGTGCACACCAGATGCACTAAATCGAGATTCTTCGTGCATATCAGATGCACCTGGTTTTGCTGTCAGGCACACACGTTGCCTTTGACAGGTGTTTCGTGCACACCCGTTGCACTTAGATGTTGTTTCTGTGCATATGTATGGCACATTCATGGATTTTTATTTCCGTGCACACCAGACGCACATGGCATTCATATATATATTTGGGATTGATTTCTTTTGGAGCAGTATATTTTATGATGTTTTCTATTTGGTTTAGTACTGAGCAGGACTAGTCAGAGGACAGTACCTGAGTATATTTTGCATGCATTGATACTTATCGAAGGGATTTCCAAGGAGGAGCTATAGTCTCAGTATTTATCTGCGTGTCAGTGATGACACGAAACTGTTTAAAAGGGAAACCCTTCTAAATTGTTTTCAAAATGGTGGGACGTGTATGTTAAACAAAGGATATATATATATATATATATATATATATATATATCTAGTTACTTTCTCACAATGGACGTCCGCCACTGTGCAGTGATACACACATTGCACAGCGATTTAAAAAAGGTTTGGCATGCATTGCTTCCAGATGCTTTAATGATGTATATCATATTGGTTTTCGTATTGGATTTGGACATTGATGTCTTCCCCATGACTCCGATGATTGCGGGATGCTTGACGGAGTTTTGATTTTGAGTTATACACTCTTTTTCATGCGCATGCATTGCGCTACGATATATGTTTTATGTATTTATGATTTCGGAGCCCCGACAACTTGATGGTTTTTCTGAAATATTTTAGTATTTGGGGGGAGTTTTAGATTAAATTCGGGGAACGAATTTCTATAAGGGGGGAAGATTGTAACGTTTTGAAAATCGTTTCGGTGAAATTTCGGAAAATCGGTAAAATAAGGGGGGTTTCCGTAAAAAGTCAAAATATAAATATATTTATTATAAAATTAAATATACATATTCTAGCAATGTAATTTCTAGTATTTGGTGTTTATTGAGCCACTGGTAAAATTTCTAATTTTCTGAAAAAATTTCCGAAATTAATTATTTTAATATTATTTTAAGACGTCACTAATACATTTAATTAGGGAAAATTAAAAATTGGAATGAGTTGAAAATTTTTTTTTGCATCATAATGCATTAAACAAAATTTTAACATGTTGTTTTTGAAATGACAAAAATTGTCAAAACGGTTTTAGAAAATATCGAAGAAAAAGGCTTAAATAGTGAAATTAGTGCAAATAGATATTGGGGTATAACATTTATCATTTTTCCCTCACCAACACTCACCCACACCCTCTCTCCCCTCTCCAAATCAGCAGCCCAACTGCCCCCTCATTCTCCCCACTTGAATTGTTATAAGAAAAATCAAGAGAAAAGAAAAGGAAATGAAAGGAATTAGATAATGAGGTATGGGCTTAGTTGACTTTGACCATTCCATTGACCCACACAACACACTCTATCTCTCCCCCTCCCCATTCCAGCCGAAACCCATTGCCCCCTGAACAGCAGCCCCCTCCCCTTGCTTCTTGCTCTTTCTTGTTCAAAGAAAACCCCAAATTTCCATCAAAAATCCAAAGGAAAACACACAAAATCAAAGCAAAATCAAAATCCACCTCCTACCCATTTTTCCTTGGCTACTTTAGCATGGATCTAGGGATCAAGATTTCAATTTAGGAGGCTAAGTGTGCTTGTGGGATCTTCAAATTAATTGGGAATAAATTCTAACCTTTTTGCTTAATTTGTTGTTAATTGCTTTAAGTTAGCTTAATTAGGTTTTTTAATTGGTTCTTATTGCATGATTTAAAATTTCAAGACAGGGGTTTGAATTCAAATTGGGGTTTTGTGTTGTGAGATTATGGTTGTGTGATGTATTTGACATATTAATGTTATGCTAAAACTAATTTAGTTGCTAGTTGCAAAAGGTCAATTTAAATTGTAATAATTTTAAGAAATTGCAAACTAGGTTTTAGTGAAATACATATATAATTGAGATTAAAATGTAATTAAGTTTTTCATGACATCATTAACATTATAATGAGTGGTTTAATACCTTAGGTTATGCAAAACCAAGTTTAATTGTTGAATTGTGAATTTTTCTTTAAAAGGTGTTAAAAATTGATATTTTTGCAAACTAGGATTTTGGAATTTATGCAAATTGATGAGAATAAATTATAGAAATGGTTTATATGACTAGTTATGATATTTAGTGGATATTGTGGCCCCTAAATTTGTTTAAACATCGAGTTTTGTACTAAAACGGTTAATTTTGCTTGCTAGATTTTCGGAAAAATAGCTTTTAAAGTGAGTTTGAGGTTTTTGTGAATTGCAACCTATTTCATATTATAATTAGTGTTTGTGAACGTGTAAATAGGTGTGTTTGGTTTTTCTTGATGGTTTGACGTTTGTACATCGACATCGAGGGTTGGTTTGGCTATTCTTACATGCGTAGGCGATAGGTTTTGACCTATGCGTGATACGCGTGCCGATTTGGTTTTCGTATGCCGTTTCGATTTCGAATTGGGTTTTAATGCGATACGGTGCGTTATGATATGTAGGTACCCCATGTGGACTTCGAGATGACAAGCAAGCGCGTGGCGACGTCGGCACCGACGAGCGAGGACCAGGTGAGTAGATTTATATCTACGGGGAGAAGTAGAGTGGATGGCGTATAGCACCCCCGCATTTCGTAATATAGCTTATATAATGGATATATATATGTGGTTTATGATATTTGGGATATGGATATGTGTTCATGGATTTGTAGTGTTACTTACGAAACCCTAGAGTGGTTGTTGCACCCATACACGCACACACACTTGCTTACATTCATTCTTTTACATGTGCGTATATGGGGATATGTATATATGTATTCACATGGGTATGGAACTATATGTACATATAATGGATTATGAGAATAGTACTTGGGATTGGTGATGAGTCGATGAGATTGGATTTGAGACCGTGAGATCGGTGATACGACAGGGTTCGTATTTGAGGTACGACATGATATTTTAGCGGGTCCTTTAACATGGTGTTTTCATACACACGCATGCATTTATTTAGATTGGTATTATTATTGTACTAGATATAGATCCGTATCCCGGATTATGATCTTTGATAAAGAGGATACCAGATGAATAATGTGATGAATGTGATATTTGACCCATACCCAGATTTGGGATGCCGTACGACGGATTTACGTACGAGCTATATATTGATGATAGATCCACACTCTTGACTTGAGAATGTCATATTATAGATATTGTATCGTATATGATATTATTGAGACGGGATCACCGACTATTATATATCTATCTATATATATATATATATATCGACTCAGATGTTAGGCGGTTTCCTTACCTTTCGTTTAGCCTGTTAGCTCAGCCCTATAGTTTAGTGTAGTTGTTAGACTATATTCGATTCCTACCTAGTTCAAAAATTAACGAATCGTGGGTATTTTAAAAGAAAGGCCGAGGGATTCTACGGATATTTCAAAGGACGTATCTTTTCTTAAAAACACCGTAGCCCTTATTTTCAAAACACCACGATTCATGTTATTTCAAATGGCACTACTGTATGACTTATATTTATATTAAATGTAGATTAGTTATCGTTGTGTTTATCATTCAGCTCCTGCACATTATTGCTGTTCGCTTCGCATCGCATCTTTATATTGTAATTTCATATACCATTATAGATATCATGCTGTCAGGACACCAGCACCATTACCGATGATGCGTATGTTCCACGTACACTTACTTGTCGGCTCACACACATCATCATCAGTAATTGCCATGTCACGTACACTTTAGAAAATACCTTTCATTGACATAGCTTGATAACTGATAGTCGCAATATTTTATAGCTTCCATATGCTAGTTTAAATATTGCATTCATTGCATGATATTAGGTGCATTCATATATTCATTGGTTATGCAGTATTATGGAGATTATGCCGGTATTCACCGTTTATTGGTATCGTGATTTTGATGATTTCGGATTTACATGAGATTTCTGGATTTGGGGGAAAACCGCAAGAATTTAATAAAAGCTTAGTATCATCATTTTAAAATGCAAATTGCGGTTTTCTCATGATGTATAAGTCGTCCACCATGAGTTTTCATGATTGCTGTTGGATTTCGTGACCCGGTTTGAGGAGTTGGATGAACCGTCTCGGGTACAGGGTGGGCCCGGTATGGTACCCCGGGGCAAGAAGCTCGAGTTGTATTCAATGAGCCTGGCAGGGGAGCACTACCTACCTGTGATATTATTTGGACCCGTCGGTTATCCGGAGGATACCGGCCGGATTCATGAGAAGGTCATAGGCTGATCCGTTCTGCCGGAGCCCGCGGGCCGATCCAGCAGATGATACGGACGCCTGAGTTATTGAGATACTGAGACTTATGTTTTGTGTCGATGCTTGACACTGATTTCTCTGTTGCATTCATTGATGATACTTGATTGATATATATATATATATATATATATATATATATATAGAAATCTCATTGATTAAAGAAAATAGTTATTTCATTCATGATATATTCTGTTTAAATTCGTAATGCATTCATACATCATATATCTGATATGTTGCTATCTGAGGCTCTGACACGAGCATGTAGTATTACACTATGAATAGCTGGACCAGGATTTTATTGAGGATATTACATGATATGACCTAGGATAGCGTTATACATGCGATTTCTACTCATAGATGTTTTCTACTCACGAGTTGGCAACTCACCCCCGTTGTGCCACAGTTCCTTGTAGGTTTTGCCGTATAGCTTTCGTTGCGGCTTTGTTGGCACACTGTTCCTTCCGGGGGATTGCCTTGGTAGGTGGGTTCTTTGCATCAGGACCACCATTGTTTATTACTATTTCAGTTGTATCTAGAAACTCCATCAACCAAATTGTATATTTGAGAGAGATAGAAAACCAGGCCTGTTATTCTTTCGACCTTAGAGTCGCGCGTTGTATTATTAAGGTTTTCATGCTGATTTGAGTTTTCTTTTGAGTTTTGATCCTCGCCCTTCGGCGTTGTATATTATATTGCTTGCGTGGTTGTGACCGTCGATTGACGAAGAGCTAGCTCTCGCTTGGGGATGCCTTTTTACTCATTTCGTATACTATTCATGTTGTATACCGTTTGGGGCCAGTATTTACAAAGGAGACTCTGCCGAAATTTTCAGAAAATACTTGGGATTTTTAAAACTTCATACTTCGGCCTATGTTGGTTAAAACTACTTGTTTTAAATTGGTTTTTCCTTCACTCTACTCTGCTTGGTTTTGATTTCTGGGTTTTGGCTTACTTAGATTACGTACGCCTCGAGACGTTTCGTAATTTAAGTGCCGGTCATGTTCCGTACCTTTCGGGTCGTGACAGTATCGTATTGCGTCAATGATGGAAATATCTAGCCCACTGAGTGTGTGCGATACAGCTGATCCTGGGTTCAAGCCTTATCATGTAGTCTTCCAGAAAGATCCTGTCGGGGTCTCTTCAAATCTCTTTTTTGAAGGACTGCCCGGAAGTTATCACCCTTTACTTAATTTGTTTCTTGTTCCGAGACAGCTTCATTCTTATCATGACATTCTTCTAGAAAACAAGTCCATCTCCAACGCGTCTGCGTGCATATCAAGTCTCTGATATCAACGGAGTGGAACGACAACTCGTCAATATCTCGTATGAACCTCTTACTCCGCTTCCCTTCAGTATGGACCAATTCGGAATCATCTTTTCGTAGTTGTGTGGACGGCGCTCCATTTGACTGTAGTCATATCTGAAAGTCTACCCTAGCACCACTATGAGGTCCAAGTGACATCAAGCATGCCAAATTCAAATTTTTATGGGTGCTAAGCTAGACTATCCAAGATCCTTAGCTAGTTGATTAGGTTTATAGTTTGATATCAAGAAAAACTATGAGAAGTGAAAGATGGCTATACCCTCGTAGATCGAGTCCTTCACTTCACATGCTCCGTGTTGTAGTCCCACGACTCCACTAGGCTCCACTTGAGGGTTTGGACGAGCTTCCTTCGATGACCTTCGTGCCGAAGATGATCCACGCAAAGTCCCTCCAACTCAAGCTACCTCTACACTAAACTCTTTAGCATAGTAAACACGCTACACTCGATCGCTAGTCAAGTGTAGGATGGTGAAGTAGAGGATGTTAAAGCTCACAAGTTTGTGTTCAAGTTTCATGGTTCACATCACATGTGAGGGTTGAAGCTTGAACCATGACATTGAGGAAGATGAAGAAGCTAGAGAGCATGAGAGCATAATGGGAGCAACTCAAGAAAATAGCTAAGTGTTGAATGAACAAGTGAATGGCTAACCCCTTGACCTCACTCATTCAAGCATGGAATTATTGCAATATAAAATTGCACCCATGCTTGAATAGTGAGTCAAGATGAATAAACAATGATAAAAGCCCATGCTTGCAACCATGCTCCCAAAGTTTTCCCATTTTCCACCTCATTTCTATTTTCATAAAATAGAAATTTATGTCATGATACATATATATATTTATATATATGTTATATATATATATATATTTATATATATGTCATATATATATATATATATTAATACATATAATAAAATATTTAGTGAGCTAATGATATTAGTTAAGATATAATTATATCAAATATAATAAATATCACATTATTAAATCAACACTTGATTTAATAATCCGGTTATTCACATATGACCGACTAATATCATTTATCTGTATATCACAATATCAAATCAACACTTGATTCGACAATCAGGTTATATCACATATAACCGAAGCGATAACAGATAACTGCCAGATTATAATACGGTATCACATACACGTATTTAATCAAGCCCACACACATATCACATATGTGTCCTATTTCGTTTCTCTTGAACCAGGGAACTTCTGTGTGGGACTCTAAAAACTCGTCAATACGCCAGCAGTGGGTGATGATCACATCAGTCACCTATAAGCCGTCAGCGGTACTAGCTGGACGTAACGGCTACCCGGGTATTGAGCGATATGAAGATCCACAAGCAACCTTGTCCATACTCTCCATGAAGCCTATCAGTAACACTACCGTACAGTCTGTTCTCTTCGTCTGATATGTCGCATATCATGTCTAGGGGTGGTTAACGTCAGACCCCAATAACGTGATAAGTCATGCCGATGTCTGGCTTATAACGGTTCGAGAAACTACTGATAACACTTATTAATAAATCTCAAAAGCAGCCCTGTCCAGGGACTTCCAGTTATAGCCAATCGAGCATAGCGCAACATCAACCCCCAATACCGGGAGAGACGAAACCCCTCTTATTGCTCATTGCCTTCATACGATTAGGGGCTATAAAAAGGACCTAAGCCTACATTAAAAAGGTTGTAGAATTTTAGTTTATTTTTAGTACACAATTACAAAAACAATTTAGATCCAATTTCAAGAACACTAAATCTCAAGATCAAGAATCATCGAGAAGTTCATCAAGAGATTCAACACAAGATCCTTTACGCGAAGCCGATCGTCATCAAAGAGCACGTGATCCTCGATAGATCCAAGACTCGCGGTGATCGAGCAAAGCGAAGATCGACGGAGAAATTACCTCTTCAAGGGAGTGATCGAGAGCTATTCTTCTTGTAATCTCGGATTGAAGAAGTTGTAATTTGAAGTTGAATAATAAAAGTGATCATTACTTTTAGTCTTGCTTTCTTTAAATTTTCGCATTATGAAATCTCTATTTGTTGATTCTTCTATTTTCATAATGTGAGAATAAATATCCGCTTGCTAAGGATTCGAAGAAATTTGGTAGATCAAATGGTGAACGAATTCTATATTCATCTTAAGTCTTATGGAGATTATAAACTTTAGCAAAAAAGAATCATTAATGTCCAAATTGTGAGTGAGATCAATTTATTGAGAATTTCGTCATAATTTGGGGATTAGATTGATGATCCTTCTTGTTAAAGGCTAGATAGGAATGACAATAAATGAAAGGACAAGGGGCAATGAAGGAGAAACCCTAGTTTCTTCAAAGGATCCCTAACTCTCATTATTAGCCATCTATCTAGTTATAATTCTACCAATAGATAAGATGAATCATCTTGAATAATCATCATTGGCTACTAATTTCGTTCGAATCCTACAAGCCTACTTCAATTTTCTTGATAACTACATTTGATCTTGGACAATTTTCTTGATTTCCTTTCTCGAAAACGATTTATTGATTTTCTTGAAAATATGAATTCAACTCAATCTTGAACCACTTCTTGAATTTCCTTTACTATTTCTTTCGACTCAACTAAAGCAAGAATTTACGAATTCCTCGAATCCCAGATGACGACCCGTACTCACTAACGCTCGCTACACGCGATACCGTTATTGATTGCGGTTATTATACGACTAAAACATTCCATCACTTCTTTACTACATCTTTTCTTTAAAATCAAAGAGGTGAGTGAAATCGATTCAATCAGTATACTACCAACTAGGAGTCCTCGGCGAGTCCTGTTCGATGTACCCATTCTCCAATGAGCACCCGTGTACAATCTTTGGTGTCACACACCAATGGTTGTGGGATCAACCATCGCCTACTAAGGGACAAGAAACGTACACACTTGTCTACTCTGGAATATCGATGCCCTAGTCTTGATATTCCCTCTACTAGGAACTGATTAAAAGATGTACTTTTGGACCATCCTGGCCCCACTAGTATGATCTCATCATAATCCTGGTAGTCAAGTACATATCCTAAAGGCTTTATCAACATGTAAGAGATAGACTGTATAAATACCATTCTACATGTTAAGATAAAGGTAACCTGATAGCATACTATCATGTCGTCAAGAAAGTCCACTATATATATGTCCAAGCATCCACTATATCAACAATATTGGCCTCTAGGGCATACATATTCCTAACAATCTTCCACTTGCACTAAGGCCAGTTGTTGTAGTATCTCATACCCAACGTCCCAAAAGTCTCTTGAATAGCATCTGGGAGAAGGCCTTGGTGAGTGGATCTGCTGTATTATCCTCTGTGTCAACTCTCCTGACCTCGATCTCCCGGAGTTCAACTATCTCCCTGATCAGGTTATAATGTCTATGAATATGTTTGGATCGCTGACGGGACCGGGGTTCCTAGGCCAAAGCCACAACTCCATTGTTATCACAATACACAGCTATTGGATGCTCAATGGTAGGAACCAAGTTCATCATATGAACTTATTCATCCAGACAAGCTCTTTTGCAGCATCGTTGGTAGCGATGTAATTAGCCTTTATCAACGAGTCTTCTACGGTATATAGCTTGGAACCCTTCCAACATACCGTCCCTCCACTGAGGGTGAAGACAAAACCCGAGACTGACTTTCAGTCATCCTTATCACTCTGGAAGCTTGAATCGGTAAAGGCCTCCACCTGGAGTTCGCCATTACCATACACCAAGAACATCTCTTTAGTCCTTCTCAAGTACTTAAGAATGTTCTTCACGGCTTTCCAGTGGTTTTCCTAAAGATCTTTTTGATACTTACTCACTACACCTAGTGAGTAAACTACATCCGGTCTGGTACATAACATCGCATGCATGATTGACCCGACTGCCGAAGCCCTCTCCAAATCAGTCTTGGGAGACATCTCTTCGGAGAGAGTGATTCCTGAACAAGCGGGTACATTACCACGCTTAGAATCTTCCATACTAAACCCCTTTAGTATGGTTTCTATGTACCTTGATTGGGAAAATCCCAAATCCATTTAGATCTATCTCTATAGATCTATATCCCCAGGATGTAGGAGGCATCAGTTAGATCTTTCATGGAGAACTTGTGTGATAAAAGGAACTTGACCGTGTGTAGCATAGGAACATCGTTTCCTATCAAGAGTATGTCATCCACGTACAATACGAGGAAAACAACCATACTCTCTACAACCTTCTTATTTATACATGGTTCATCTACCTTTTTGATGAAGTCAAACTCTTTGACAGCTTCATCAAAACAGATGTTCCATCTCCGCGATGCCTATTTTAACCCGTAGATGGATTTAAGCAGCTTGCACATACTTCCACTGCTCCCACTGTCTACGAAGCCCTCTGGCAGTGTCATATACTCGCTCTCTTCTAAATCACCATTTAGAAAAGCGGTTTTGACATGCATCTACCAGATTTCGTAGTCATGGTATGCAGCAATGGCAAGTAGGATCCTGATGGACTTAAGCATAGCGATAGGAGAAAAGGTTTCATCATAGTCGACTCCAGGTCGTTGACGAAAAACCTTTTGCTACAAGTCAAGCTTTGAAAGTCTCAACTTTTCCATCTACACTAGATTATCTTTCTCAAAGATCCTCTTGTTCCCGATGGGCTTTACCCCTTTAGGAGCAACATGCAAAGTCAACACTTTGCTGGTGTACATAGATTCCATTTCAGATCGCATAGCATCCAGCCATTACACATAGACTCTACTTGTGATGGCCTGTTCGAAACTAGTTGGGTCATCATCTCCATGATGCAATCCTCGCTCCTACCGTCTATGAGAAAATCGTAGTATCTCTCAGGTGGATGAGGAAACATACTAGATCTCCGGAGTGGCTTCGGATCTTCAGGGACTATTGAATCCTCCGGTTCCAACAAATCGTCAGTTATAGTTTGTTTTTGCTGGAACTGCTTCCAGTTCTACCTCATTGCCACTAATTTCTTTGACAAGAAATTCCTTTTCTAAAAGGGTGGCATGTCAAGAAACAAAACATCTTTTGTTCCTCGGTGTGGTAGAAGATATACCCTCGCGAATGGTTGGGATATCCTACAAACTTGCACAGAACTGACCTTGCCTCGAGATTGTCCGGATTTTTCTTTTCAACATAGGCCGGACAACCCCATATCTTAACTCGTTTAAGAGATGGTCTCTTCCCATTCCATATCTCATATGGAGTGGTAGGCAACGGATTTGATCAGAACTCTATTCAATAGGTATGCATCTTCTTAAGTGCATGTCCCTGAAAGGAAATAGGCAACTTAGCAGCACTCATCATAGAGCGCACCATATCTCATAGGGTGCGATTCCTCTACCCTGATATACCGTTGTGTTGTGGTGTATACGGAGGAGTAAACTGAGAGAGAATCTCATTCTCTTTTAAATAGTCTCGGAATTCCATGCTCAAGTATTCTCCTCCCCGATCATATCGAAATATTTGAATATTTTTACCCATCTGATTCTCAATTTTGTACTTACATTCCTTGAAGTTCTCAAAAGATTCAGTTTTGTGTTTCAACAAGAACGCATGTCCGTATCTTGAGAGAACATCAGTGGATATAATAATGTACGCGGAACCATCCCTGGCGTATGTAGACATAAAACCGCATACATAACTATGTATATGTCCAATAGTTCAGTAGCTCTTTCTCCGTTTTCAGTAAATGGAGATTTGGTCACCTTGGTTTTTGAGACATGACTGGCAAGTTTCATAAGATGTAGATTCGAACGGATTCAAATATGCATCCTTATGGAACTTTAGCTAGTTTTGTTTCATCGATATGACCAAGTCTACAATGCCACAAGAAGACTTCGTTCATTTCTGAACTGTTCCTCTTGTGTGTGTTCGATACGTTTGGAACTGTGGTTTGATTCAGAACGTGTACACTGTTATACGACATACCTTACCCAATCAACACTTGATTTAGAAAAATATTCACTATATTATTGGTATGAAATAATAGTTGCTCAGAATCATTGTATTACCAGTTGGTAACACTAGGTGATATTTGCCAACTGCTTTGGCTGCAACAATTGCACCATTCCCTACTACCAGATACATATCACACTTTCCCAGTTCTCTACCTTTCTATAGCCCATGTAACAAATTGCATGTGTGGGATCCTGATCCGGTATCTAATACCCAGGATGTAGAAGTAACTGAGAAGCAATTCTTACTTACGAACACACCCGAAGACAATGCATCAACATGCTTATTCTTCGTTTGGCTTGCGTGGGAATCCAGATATTCCCCTATTCCTTGCTCAGACTTATGACAATCATAAGATAGAGCGGATCCTAGCCCAGTATAATAAGTGGGTTCGGTCAATACATCCATATTATTATCTTCATTAAGGCATGTCATCGGTCGCTACCAGGAGAGAGAGAAGGATAATCACTTTGCGTGCGCCCTTTGCAAGATTAGATTGGTTATTATCTTATCTAATCAGGATGCCTCCTACTGTTTTTATCAAATCTTCCTTCAAACCATAAAAGGTAAGATTAGCCGGGATTAATTACATCCTACAGGTTCGCCAATCGTTCGGCCAGGCAGGTATCAGTACTCCGAGGGAGGTTTCCCGTGCTTTTACACGGACCTAATTAAAATAAACCCCGTTTCCCTATAGGCATAACCCCGTTGACACCTTTCTAGACACCTAATGGATTAGCTAATTGTAAAGTGCAAAACTCTCTCAGGAGTAACTCTTACATACAGTGGGTATCGGGATCCAACTATCATATAGAAAGTATGCAATCTCATTGCAAATTTCAACACTTGAAATTCCTGATAATGTTTTTACCCCTAACGTCCTATGACCTTGACGCAGGCCAACAAACCATAGGGCGTTGATCAGTCAAAAATACTGCATTTTTAACATGGCAATTTCCCTATCATTTGCACTCATCTAGAGCTGTTAGGCATTCATATAGCACATATTAGCAAAACAGTCGTAAAATACCAGATTGCATGTGTTATACTCTAAAACCGGCATTTTTAGGGAAATTGACTGTGTGTCATGGCATTGCATCATTCTTGTGTAGCGCAACACTTGTTTTGAAGTCTGTGCAGGAAATTCCAGAAGAATGGTCAAATTTGTATAAAAGTGCTGTTTAAAAGACGCCAACTCAGGGATTTGAAATCTGGCAATAATCTAGAAGGCATTCGGAGATTCAATATATCAGTAAAATACCAACATTTTATCAGAAATCCACAGCTGAAGAATGAAGCTCCAAAGAAGCCACATGGCCGCGGATCCGCGGCCGGAGCCGCCTTGCGCCGCGGATCCGCGGTGGGTATGCCATGTCACCTCCTCTGCTTCACTTCATAACTCCTCTCTCAAGTTCTACAGCTCATTCCAGCCACTGAATTTCCAGAGAACTCCAGAACATTCTGCCAGATCAGAAAGGGTTCCTTGATCAAAGCTTAACACTCCAAGCTTCCTAAGCAAGCTTCACCTTAACTATATTAAGAGCCTAGAACCTTCTCCCTAACTTCCTAGCTTAAGGTAGAAGCTAAACCCTAACTAACAAGTTCTAGAGACTTCTACCTAACTAACTAGCTTACAAGGGACTAACTAGCTTACAAGGGAAGCTAACCTAATCCAAGCTTCTTAAGGAGGCTAATCATTCCAAAACCTATAAAAAGGACCATAGGCCTCACTTGAAAAGGTTGTTCTTCATCTTCCCCAAAAATCCTCCTATAAGTTGAGTGACACATCTTGTAGCCCTAACCCTAATCCAATCAAGAAACCAAAGTTCAAGATTCTTTGAGTTCAAGCAAAGCAAGTCTTCAACCATCCTTTAGAAGCGAAGCCGGACTTCATCGGAGCAAGTGATCAAGCCGATCCACGACTCAAGGACCCGAAGCGACGCCAAATTCGACGATCTTGCTCCCTTCTCAAATTCTTATAGTTCTTTGAGCAAAGTGTAACAAATTGTTGATTAAATAAAGGTGGGATTCTTTTAACTTGCTTATCTTTCAATTCAAGCATTATGATTCAACTTCGATTCTTGAATGTATTCTTTGTGATGATACTTGAGTAAAACTCCGCTCGTGGAGGAGTCGAGACGATCGGTAGAATGATGATGTTGATGAATATTTAAACATTTTCTTAAGTCCTATAATGATTGTAAATTCTTGAAAATTGAATGATCGATGATCTAGTTTCGGTGTGAAATACTTTCTTGATTATTTTCGCACGGATCTAGAGATCAACGATCGATCATTCGATTTCCTAGAAGCTATCTTGTGAATGTGATTCATCGAAAGGACAAAGGATAGGATGAGGAAACCCTAGTTCTTCGCAAGATCCTTAATCCTCGATAAATCGACATCGACCTAGCATCAATTCGTTAATGGATAGGAAAAAGTAATTTCTAGTCTTCTTCACATCTAAGATCTAATCGACTCCTACGAGGTACATTTCAATTCTTGAAACTTAAATCGATTGGAATTATATCAATTCTTGATTCTTGATTTTTAACGCTTTCTTGATTCTTGATTAGATCTAGTTGGTTCTTGAAATTCATTGATATAAATCTTGAATCGTTTGCTTTTCTTTTCTATTAAATTTTCAATTCAAAACAAAACAAATACGAACGAATCGCACAATCCCTGTGGACGATCCGCACTTACTAACGCGCTATATTTCGACACCGTTATTGATTGCGGTCAAATAATTCTTTGACTGTGATTTTTATTCATTTTCTAAACCAACACACAAAGAAACGATCAATCAAATGGCGCCGTTGCCGGGGATCGTGCGCTAATTCGTTCTTTATTTGAAATTTGAATTGAAAGATTTATTCCATTACAATTTTGAGATCAAAATTCGCGCAAAATCTAGACGTGTTGTTGTGATTTGATTACGAGGAAATCTGGAAGCTGTGGAGCAAGTGAAAAAAATTTCAGACATTTCCAGAGAGCTCAAGGAGTGAACAGTAGCTTGCTGTAGAATTTTTGTGCATTGAACAGTACCTACGACCGCGGAAGCACGGTTTAAGCCAACATTTGCGGCGGATCCGCGCCTTGGTGGGAGCCTCTCAGTGCAATCTTCTCTAAGGTCCTCTAAAACTTTCTTATCTCCTTCTCTGTCTGCTCAAATTAACAGTTTTCTGCAGGCTTCTTTGCAAAAATCGCAGCGCCGCAAAAAGAAAAATAAATTGTGCGTGTTTTTGGTTTTGTGGTTGTTTGCATATTAATACGGACATTAAGGGGCAAAGACCAAATCCAGATTAGGTGGGGAGTTCATTACCCTTCCTAAGCCGCAAAAATCACAAACTTGCATCCGCATTTACCCTTATTAACTAAAAAAGATCTAGAGATGACTCTAAGGACCGTCGTGCTCACTTAGGACAGAAGAAGGCCGTGGGTAATTCATTGCTTATCCGCGTTTCTTTTGTGGTGTCTAAGGCAAGTGTGTAGAAGGCTAGTGGTTACTTAATTGGGCCCACTACTTACGTAGTGGACAACCTCCCACTTACCTGGCACTTACCTGGCCACAGGAGAGACAAAGAGGCAGTGGAGGATTTATCCTGCGACTTGTCGTTTGGCAGTTAGGAGCGGTCTAGAGCTTTGACCTAGGTGACCCCTAGAATTAGGGTTTTTGCTTGTTGCATTTGTTGTGATCGCATCATTTTTTCAAAAATCCGTATCATTTTTCAAAACAAACACCGCATTCATTCATTTCCCCTAATTATAAGTCATGCTGCCACTTGTACTAACCCTTTTTAGTGCAAGATAGGCTGGACACGGGATTCTAGTGCCCGTTTAGTCCGCGTTCCCTTGATCGACTCCGAAGTCGGTATTTCTCCATTTACTTCTTCTTTACCCACTACCACACCCACATCGATGGATCCATCTCCATCAAATTTCTTTACCACTAATCTGCCGCCGTCCGTTGGTGCACAGAATCCACCCCGCATCTCTCTCCAAGAGAGGTGCTATCCTTTGCGAGGTCCTCTTTCGACCTGCTTATCCATTCCACTAGCCAACGGGGATAATTTTGAGATTAAACCCCAATACATCAACCATCTACCCAAATTCCACGGTCTCGAGACTGAAGATGCATACGTCTTTATCACCAAATTTGAAAACGTATGCGCAATGATAGGTACGTCACAACTTTCAGTGGATGCTATGCGTCTACGTCTTCTTCCATTTACCTTGTGCGATATAGCCGAGAAGTGGCTATATAACACTACCGCACATTCCATTACGAATTGGGAAGAATTCGTTGCGGCATTCCTTAAGAAATTCTACCCTATGCAAAAGACAGCTCGAATCTGTAGCGAACTAAATCAACTCACCCAACTTCCGACTGAACCATTCTCGAAGTGCTTTGAACGCTTCAAGGATCTTTTGGTTCAATGTCCTCATCACGGCATCCCGAGATGGGATCTTTGCCGAATCATTTATAAGGGAATTAATCCAAACACTAAACAGAACCTTGAAAACATGTGTCAAGGCACCTTTATGACCAAGGGTGATGGGGGAAGCTTGGAAATTTTTAGAAGAGTTCGCTGAAAAATCCTTACAGTGGGAGAGTGGAACCTAGTCATCGTCTAGGGGTGGCGTACACCAAATTGATGTGTCCATAGGTGTTCGAGCTGAGATGGCAGCAATGCAAAAGAAGCTCGAAGCTATGGAACACAAATTTTTAGCAGCCTCCCTAAATCTGATATCGCTCCCCAAAACGGAAGAATGTCCATTAAACTCTCCGTTTCAAGGTCACGAGCATACCAATGCCGCATTTCAAAGACCTAGAAACGATCCATATTCTTCCACGTAAAATCAGGGTTGGAGGAATCACCCGAATTTTTCTTGGAACCAACAACAACAACATCAAAACACGGTTCTAAGCCAAAATAATTTCCAAAGGGCTCTTCCACCACAACAGCAACCACTTCAACTCACTCAGCACTCCTACCAGTCACAAAATTTTCAAAATCAGGTCCACACTCCTGCACCGTCTAATCCTATGACCAGTTCTGACGAATTCTCTCAATTCACTCAAACCATAAAATCACTCTTGTCAAATTTCATAGAGGTGTCGGCTGACGTTTGGTCTTCCGTCAGTGAGATAAAGAAAAACTCAGTGTCCCAAGCTGAGAGTATCAAATCGATGGAAGCTGAAATTGCACGACTTAAAGCCGAAATGAGTGCGAGAGAAAAAGGGAAACTTCCGTCTCAACCCCTACCGAATCCTGGGCATTACAATGTAAATGTCGTCACAACGTTGAGATCAAGAAGAGTGCTGAATAACCATGTTGGGGAAGAAATTGATGATATTGAAAATCCTATCAATAACACCCCGGCTGAGACCTTTCCTCACACACACACTTCTACTTCTGATCCTTGTTCTTCTACCCCACCGCCTTCTCACGAGCCTTTTCTCCGTTTTCCACAAGGCTCGACACCTCAACACAGCTCTTCTAGTTCTTCACAGACGACCCACACTCCTCTTTTGGGATCACGTCTGCCCCCACTTCCTTCTCCTATGATGGACCCAGCACTTATTGCTAAAGCCTCTTACCCGAATCGGTTAAGGGGTAACAAATCGAGTCCACATATGGAGAAAATTATGGAAATGTTCAAACAGGTTAACATCAACATCCCTCTCCTAGATGCTATTCAACAAGTCCCCGCTTATGCGAAAATTCTTAAGGACTTGTGCACTAGGAAGAGGAAGACTCAAGTGCCGAAGAAGGTCTTCATGTCTAATAACATTAGCACTGCTTTTATCCCACAGCAACCAAAGAAACGTAAGGAGCCAGGATGTCCTACAATATCGATTTCTATTGGGGGTAAAAACATCAACCGTGCTCTTTTAGACCTTGACGCAAGTGTTAACCTACTTCCATATTCTGTCTATGAGCAGTTAGGGATTGGAGAGTTGAAACCAGCTCACTACACTCTCCAAATGACAGACCGTTCAATCACCAAACCTAGAGGTGAACTAGAGGATGTGTTGATAAAGGTCGGGGAATTTGTATTCCCTGTGGACTTCATTGTACTCGATACACAACCTGTACTGAACCTCCAGAGCCAAATTCCGGTGATTTTGGGTCGACCATTCCTTGCCACTTCCAATGCTGTCATAAACTGTAGAAACGGTTCAATGAAATTATCCTTTGGAAATATGACCATTGAACTGAACATCTAAAAATTTGGAAGTCAGCCATCAGAACCCATTGCTCATATTCTTGATGTGTGCTCTGTCCACGAGATTGCACCCGAAAGTTGCGGAGTTAATGAACTTTGCTTTACAGATCTCGACGACACTACCACATCACTGTTTTACCTTGCACATGATCTTAGTGAGGACACCTTTCCCACACTTGGGTCCGACACTCCTGACTTATCACCACCCGAGTCTGTTTCTTTCACAGGTTATGAGCTACTTTTTTACTCCGAAAATCACTCGATGATCCCACCTTCTATTATTTCTCTGCCAGCATTAGATCTTAAAATTTTACCTTCTCATCTTAAATATGCATATTTAGGTGAGAATGAGTCTTTACCGGTTATCATATCCACTTCTCTAGTATCAGAGCAAGAGAATGCACTTTTATCGGTATTGAGATCTAATAGGGAGGCGTTTGGTTGGACTATGGCGGACATCAAAGGGATTAGTCCCTTGATAGCAGAACATCATCTACATGTGATGGATGATGCCAGACCAACCCGAGAACCACAGAGACGGTTGAATCCCGTCATGAAGGAAGGGGTGATGAAAGAGATCGTCAAATGCCTTGATAATGGTATTATATACCCAATCTCCGATAGCCAATGGGTGAGTCCAATACATGTCGTCCCTAAGAAATCCGGCATCACTGTTATTACCAATGAGGCAAATGAGTTGATTCAGACACGCGCCCAAACTGGATGGCGTGTATGTATTGATTACAGAAAACTCAATGCCGCCACGAGGAAAGACCACTTTCCTCTACCTTTCATTGATCAGATGCTGGAACGCTTAGCTGGACATGAGTATTATTGCTTTATGGACGGATACTCTGGCTATAATCAGGTCCCCATTGCCAAAAAGGATCAAGATAAAACCACTTTTACTTGTCCTTTTGGTACCTTTTCTTATAGACGCATGCCCTTTGGGTTATGCAATGCTCCCGCTACCTTTCAGCGGTGTATGATGGGGATATTCTCTGACATGGTCGAGAATTTTTTGGAGATTTTTATGGACGATTTCTCGATTTTCGGAGACTCTTTTTCTGATTGCCTATCGAATCTTGACGCAGTTCTTACTCGTTGCAAAGAGAAGAACTTAACCTTGAATTGGGAAAAATGTCATTTCATGGTCGAAGAGGGAATTTTGCTTGGACATGTTATTTCACAGAAAGGCATTGAGGTTGACAGAGCGAAGATAGATGCCATTCAAAATCTTCCTCATCCCAAAAGCGTCAAGGACATTCGATCATTTCTTGGCCATGCGGGCTTTTATAGGAGATTCATTAAGGATTTTAGCAAAATTGCTAGACCCTTAACTCTTCTCTTGGCCAAGGATACGACTTTCCACTTTGACTCGGATTGTGAGGCAGCTTTCGACTCACTTAAACACTCCCTCACTACAGCCCCCGTTCTATCGTCTCCAAATTGGGACTACCCCTTTGAGCTGATGTGTGATGCATCCGATTTTGCAGTAGGTGCAGTCTTAGGAAAACACATTGAAAAGATGCCACACATGATCTATTTTGCGAGTAAGACCCTGAATGATGCTCAAATTAACTATAAAACTATCGAAAAAGAACTTTTGGCGGTTGTATTTGCATTAGAAAAATTCAGGCCTTACTTGATTGGCTCACCAATAGTTGTGTACACTGACCACTCCGCCTTGAAACATCTTCTAGCGAAGAAGGATGCTAAAGGTAGGCTAATACGTTGGATCCTTCTATTACAAGAATTTGATCTTGTTATCAAAGATAAGAAAGGATGTGAAAACGTTGTAACCGACCATCTTTCACGCATCTCTTCTTCACCCGTGACCCTGCCGATCAATGATTCGTTTCCAGACGAACAACTCTTGAGCGTATCCAATGAACCTTGGTTCAGGGATATTGTAAACTATCTTGTCACGGGACTTATACCCAGCGATTGGTCAAAACAGGACAAATACCGTTTTCTATCCCAAGTAAAACACTTTTACTGGGATGATCCATATCCGTTTAATTATTGTCCTGATCAGATCATTCGCCGGTGTGACCGAAATGAGCAGTTCAAGAGTGTTCTATCTTTTTGCCATGATCAGGCCTGTGGGGGTCACTTCGGTCCTAAAAAGACGGCGGAGAAGGTTTTGCAATGCGGATTTTATTGGCCAACCTTGTTCAAGGACGCATTTGATTATTGCAAAACCTGTACACAGTGTCAGTACACGGGTAGAATTTCCCGGAGAAATGAAATGCCACAGCAACCCATCTTAGTGGTTGAAATTTTCGATGTTTGGGGCATTGACTTTATGGGTCCCTTTCCCAACTCCTTTGGGAATTTGTACATACTGTTGGCGGTTGATTACGTCTCGAAGTGGGTTGAAGCCATTCCATGTCGCACTAATGACACGAAGGTTGTCATTAAGTTCTTAAAAGAAAATATCTTTTCGCGATTTGGACACCCACGCGCTATAATTAGCGATAACGGGACACATTTCTGCAACAGGTCTTTCGAGACTCTGATGCGGAAATACGCAATCAACCATAGACTTTCTACACCCTATCATCCCCAAACGAGCGGGCAGGCTGAGATTTCGAATAGACAGATCAAACAAATCCTGGAGAAGACTGTTGCTAAGAATAGAAAAGATTGGTCGACCAAACTGACGAATGTTCTTTGGGCATTCCGAACTGCATTTAAAACCGACCTAGGGATATCTCCATATAGGTTAGTGTTTGGGAAGACATGTCACTTGCCAGTCGAGATTGAGCATAAAGCATTGTGGGCTATTAAGGAAATCAACTTTGACCTAAACCAAGCCTGCAACTTTCGGAAGCTGCAATTAAATGAGCTAAGCGAACTCCGTGATGAAGCTTATGATAACGTTGTAATCGTAAAGAATACGACTAAGGTTTTTCACGATAAAATCATTTTGAGGAAAACATTTTCACCTGGTCAGCATGTCCTTCTTTATGATTCATGACTACACCTTCACGCGGGTAAGCTTCGATCTCGGTGGAAGGGACCTTTTGTTGTGCGGTCTGTATACCCGCACGGGGCAGTAGAGGTAGAAAATGTTAAAAACGGCATATTTTTCAAAGTGAATGGACATAGACTAAAGTCATATTTTTCCACTGACCCCACTGAGGAGCTCCTGTTCTTACAGGAGCCATTTTATTTGGATTAAAATTCTTTCGTCTCACCTCCATGTCCTGTATATTACTGCATCATCTTTTGAATGGAGTTGAGTGAAAAGAATAAGTTTGGGGGAGGATCTTCACTTATATATTTTGCCCCCACTAATAAATTCCTCTCAGGCTTACATGTTTTGTAGATATAGCGGTTGGCAACAGTGATGACACTATTGAAAACAAGTTTGGGGGAGGTTTGTGCTTATTTTTGCATCATTTGCATATCATTTGCATAATCACAAAATATTTCTTTAAAAACCTATAAAAATTTAAAAATTTCAAAACCCATAAATTTTTCAAAATTTTCAAAATATAAAAATATTTAATATTTAACATTTTTTGTACATAAATAAGATAATAAAAGATTAGATAGTGAAAAATTACATCCATGAGATTGGAAAAATTTAAGAAAACCAAGAAAATTAGAAGTTTTCTTATACAAACTAGTAATAAGTAGTTATGAGCCGTTGTCCCTGTTAGTGTATATGCCCTAGAGGCCATTACTGTATCATACTAGTTTGTATATTACTTAATGGAAGCTTGGGATATTCACAGTTGTATATACAATCTTGCTCGAAATGGTAGTATGCTACTTGGTTTGTCTCTGCTTTAATATGTGCATGTGTTTCTTTTAGCATATTGCTGGTATACATATTAGTAGAGACCTTAGGATCTTTGCTTGATTACCAGCGTTGTGATGACGCTCGCACTCGTGGGAGCTGGGTAATCTATAAGCACATCCTTATACAGGTCCCTGGTCGTTGGACTATCGAGACAGAGCATCGATACTCCGGAGTAGACTAGCGTATGCGCTTCTCATCCCAGTGTGGGAGACGGTCTGTCCCACAGCCGTTAGTACGTCGTACTTGGGATAGTATGCGGGTGCTCATTAGGTAACGAGTATATTGGACAGGACTCGTCGGGAACTGTTGGTTGGTAATATACCTATCGTCAGTTATCAGTTCCCAGGTGACATGAGTACAGCTTAGTCCGCTGACTTGACACTGTCACTTCGCCTCGAGTGTGTTCCCACTGCACTTTGATTACTACCCTACCACGGCTTAAAGGAGTCGTGCAAACAGGTAGTTTTTGGGTGCAGTCCCGAAGCACTTGGAGGCAGTGACGGTTAGACAGGATTCGTCTCTCCCGGTATTGGGGGTTGACATCGCGCTGTGTCCAGGAGAGCCATTACACGAGTAGTCCCTGGCCAGGGCAAGCGAGATATACTGGTAGGTTTCCAGTGTTATCTCAGGGTGTTCTGGGCTACACTCCGACACGACTTGTACCGCTATTAGGGGACTGACGTTCACCGCCCCCCTAGGCCCGCTATGCGATATATCAGACGAACAGACCGGACTGTACGGAGACTGTCACATACAGGCTCAGTAGGAGTGCAGATGGGGTTCACCTCGTCAGTCTTCTTATCGACATCTACCTGGGGACCGTTACGTACAGCTAGTGCCGCTTGCGGTCTGTGGTTAAACCCACTGCCAGCGTAGTATCGAGTCTTTAGAGTCCCACACAGAGAGCTATTCGCCTTTAGGCAAAATGAGTAGAGGTCGCATGGTTTTGCGACAGGGTTCGTTCGCATCCGCGCACTTGTGCACGTTTGCTGTCCGGACAGTTTATACTAGCGGGCTTTGGTTTAAGCCGGATCGTAGTATATGATTTGGGATTGGTTTTTCTCTGTGTATTCGTGTTCCTCGGATCACGAATGCGGGTGCGTATGCACAGTTGCTTGAGATTGAGGGAGAGGACCTTGTTTAGGGTTAATAACTATTGTCATTTTATTAACCCTATTGCTTTTGTGTGTATTATAGTTAATTGATAATTAGCTTAATAATTGTGCATGGTTGTTGTTGTTGACCATTTGACTTCATTGACTTGTTGACCTAGTTGACAACTTGACCATAATCATTTCATTTGGAAGATGCTCTTTGATCCTTGCAATTTGCATTAATATTGAAATGATAATGGTCATATCTTGATTAAACCATGACAATTTTCTAGCTAATTATTGAATTAAAATATTACACACATATTAGTGAGAATGGCTCACTAATAATTCATTCTCTCATATCATTTCTTTCTCTTGTTCATCCTCTCCCTCAAGCTCTCTCCCTCTCATGTGTTGAGAAACAAAAAGCTTGAGAAAAACCCTCACTTGATCTTCTCTACTCTCTTCTATGGTTCAAGTCTTAGCATTTCTTGCACTCTAGTTACTCCTAGCTTGGAGTTGAAGCTAAAGGTCGAGGCTTTCGGGTGGATCCTTCTTTGACGGGAGAAGACAAGCAAGGCGACCTTTTTCTACCATTCCAAGGAGCAAGGAGAGAAGGACTTTGAGCTCAAGGTATAACCTTTCCATCACTTAGCTAGTTACTAGTTAGGGTTAGCTTGTTTTTGTTTAGCAAAGATCCTTAAAGCTTGGTCTATGTTGCCTATAGTTGATAAAAATCCAATTTTTATTATGTTTTCCGCCTCCCCGTAAGCACCGGGGTGGGCAACCTGGACTTACAGTGGTATCAGAGCCTAACTAAACATAAACTAGCTAAGTAGTAAAGTGTAACGAAGTTTCGAAACCGGAAAATCGAAAAACCAAACTCACAAAACCCTAAGTTTCTGTTATTTTTTTTTCTGGTCAAAATAAAATTTGTTATACACCAAAAATTATCTCAGGGTTTTGTGTAGAAAACCACCAAAGACGAACCAGAGAGGCGACCAAAGGGCCGCGGATCCGCGGCAATAGGAAGTTCTTGCCGCGGAACCGCGGCCGTCTTGTCCCCTCTCTGCTTCGATTTTGGTGCAGTGTGTTTCTGTGTTGGTTTTGGGATTTTTAGGATATGTTATATGTGCCCAGATTTTCCAGAACTAAAATTTACTTTTGGGGGCCTATAAATCCGTATTTTTCCGGAACTTCACTACACTTTAACTATATCGGTTATATCTGTGATGCTTGTATGTATTGAACGTCGGCTAATCGCTATAAGTCGATTAGTCGGGGTTATACATCTGTGTGATCTGTGATTGTTATTGGTTTGTGGATATGAATGGATTGGATTTTCGCGGGTGAATAGCCGGGGTGGATGTGAGATGAGCGTTATTTTTTCTTTCATTCATTTGTAACATGTAAATTGATGTAATAATATTATTTGTATGGCCGCACAACCGGGTCGGGGTTGTAGCCGTCATTGTATAATTCTTTTTACTGTTTTTGCTCCTAGGATAGACCCATGGAGGGGGTGCACAAACTACCGGGTATCTCGAAGTGCCGAGTGGCCTACTCACGGTGGTGAGGGAGGTTGCTTCGCTTCGGGTGCTTGGCGGGTAGTTTGCCGCACCCGTAGGGGTCTTGGGTGGGGTATTGGCTATTCACCGCGACCGTGTAATCCGCTTTACTTTGCAGGCTCGAACGCATTGCGGATTCCTAGTATATCCAATGTATTCATCTGTGATCTGTAATGTCTAGCATTGCTATATATTTATATATAATAACTATTTAGGCGTTGCTTATGTTTTACAGCCGCGCTAGCCCAGCCCCCGCTCTGTCGTTAGTTAAGTAACCTAACGGGTGATGACGGGGCCCCGTGGCGAATGCGAATGGCATAAGCGTACGTCATATTTTGGTTGTTTTCTGCAATGGTAGGATTAAATGATGGGACGCATTAAAAGAACTAATGCAAGAAAATAAACCAAGTAAAAGTCGATTGGAACACTTTGAAAACCATTCGGTTCTTTTCAAAACTAAACTTTTAAACGCGGAGCTTGAACCACTCCTTTTAAAAGCTATCTCGTTCCATCGATTATATCAAGTTCACTACGTTCACGGTTTCGCCAAAACCATCCGTAGCTCTCCGTCGTTTCGTATGGATATTCAATAGTATTCAAGCTATGTTTGTTGACCTTCGTCAAGGCATAGTGATTGGTAGCTGTTGGGTGTTCATATGTAGCATAGATAGATGCGTTGGTTTGGGACAGTCGTACTACCTTGTTGACCTTCGTCAAGGGTATGTGCGGGTGGGTTCAAATTAACCTGGATAACGACGGGTAGAACTTGACATGTGACTTATGATTTGTTGACCTTCGTCAAGGTCATAAGAGCATGGGGCAAAAATCTACATCGGGAGTTTCATAAGTACTGAAACTTGCTAGCGCTGCATACCATTTGGAGTGTGATAATTCTAGTAGGATTCCTTCGGTTTTATCACGCGATGATATTTGGATCCCGATCCTACTGTGAGTATATGCTACTCCTCGGGGACTTTCTCACTTAACGATCAATGCTATAAACCAAGTAGGTGTCTAGAAAGGTGTTAGCGGGGCTACGCCCACAGGGAAAAGAGGTTACTTAATTAAGGAACTTCGCGAAAGCGTTGGAAAACCTCCCTCGAAGTACCGACACTGGCCTGGCTGAACGGTTAAGCAAGTATTGTACGGTGAGAAAGATCCCGACTAATTCTTCCTTTGTGGTTTGAGGAGGGATTCGAGAGACAGTAGGAGCCATCCTGTTTAGATAAATTAAAAACCAATCTAAACTTGCAAGAGCATCATGCTAAGTGTTTTCTTCTCTCTCTCTTAACTGCAGCGACCCAATGACCGCACCTAGGTTACATCTAGATAATAAGATGACTGAATCTGACTGTTACGACAGGCAAAGGTCTGTCCAGATGTCCATTGCCCAGGACAAGCTGGGACACCTCTTGACTGATCCAACCCCTGCCGTCTCAGGTCCAGTTTCCCCTGTCACGGATATCGATATTCGTAGGACATCGGAAGAAGACTGTGCGAAAGCCAAGTGCCTCGTGTTAGCCTCAGTTGATAGTATATACCAGAGGCAGCACGAGAAGAAAGACTCCGCTTCTATCTTCCTCCATAACAAAGTTTTATATGGAGAGCAATCTCGTATCGCAAGATATGAGACCTCGAACGAATTGCTTCCAATGAGGTTGGCTATCGGGTCATCTGTAGGGGGCAACGTCCTTACAGAGACCAGCTCTTTTGAGCTCTCGGACCTGAAGACCACGTTGAAGAATGGGTCAGATGCTGACTTAGTTCAACAGTCTCTGCCTACTACCCTGAAGGAAACCAGGGAAGTAGAAAGAAAGAGAAAGGCAGAAGTTTCTGGAATGGATGCAGTAAAAGAGGGATGTTCCTATTGTTACGGGAATGAACATGGGCAGAAGGATTGCAGGGCTTGTAAAGCCAGTAGCCAGAATTCGAAGCATGTTGTGGCTTCTGCTTCGGGTGTGTTTGTGATAGAGAACTGTATGTCAGTTAACCCTACTTCCTGGGTATTGGATACCGGATCAGGATCTCATATCTGTAACTCGTTACAGGCTTTGAGAAACCGTAGGGTTAACAGGAAAGGTGATATGACTCTCAGGGTTGCTAACGGAATGAGCATGTATGCTGAATCCGTAGGGGAATATCATCTAGGACTGACAACTGGGCAGATATTGATTCTGCGTAACTGTTTTTAGGTACCAGGTGCGACTTGTAATATCATATCTGTATCCTTAATTTCTAAGGAAGGATATGATTTTACTTTTGTAAGCGATGTAGTTAACATCCACCTAAATCAAGGTCTGATTGGGTCAGGTACATTACAAAACGGTATATACGTATTGAATCAAGCTCAGATCTTCAGTGTCCAGAACACACTCAAAAGAAAGTCTCTGGAAACTAATCAGGCTTTCTTATGGCATTGTAGACTTGGTCACATTAATGAGACACGGTTAACAAAGTTACATAAAGAGGGATACTTAAATCCGTTTGAGTATCAGTCTTATGCCACTTGTGAATCTTGTCTTATGGGAAAGATGACAAAGACTCCGTTCACTGGACACGGAGAAAGAGCAAGCGAGCTCTTGGGACTCATACACAGTGATGTGTGTGGTACAATGTCTACACATGCGCGAAGTGGTTATTCATACTTCATTACTTTCACAGATGATTTCTCTAGGTATGGGCATGTCTTCTTGATGAAGCACAAATCCGAGGCCTTTGAGAAATTTCAAGAATACAAGAATGAAGTTGAAAAACAAACAGGCAAAGGTATCAAGACACTAAGATCTGATCGAGGTGGTGAATACTTAAGTGCCGAGTTTCTGGGCTACTTAAAAGAGAATGGAATTCTCTCTCAGCTTACTCCTCCATACACACCACAACACAACGGTGTATCGGAACGGCGGAATCGAACCCTATTGGATATGGTTCGTTCCATGATGAGTAAGGCTGAGTTACCGCGATCCTTCTGGGGTTATGCGCAGAAACAGCAGCATATCTCTTGAACAAGGCTCCAACCAAGACTGTGCCTACCACCCCATATCAGATGTGGAGTGGGAAGAAACCCTGTCTCAAGTACCTTAAGACATGGGGATGTCCAACTTTTGTAAAAAAGCAGCATGCGGACAAGCTCGAGGCACGCTCAGTACTGTGTAAGTTTGTGGGATACCCAAAGAACTCCAGGGGGTATTTTTTCTATTCCGCAGAGGAACAAAAGGTTTTTGTTTCTCAGCATGCCCACTTCTTGGAAACTGAATTTTTAGAAAATCAGATAAGTGGGAGCACAATAGAACTGGAAGAAATTCCAGAACCACAAGCTATTACTGAAAGCTTGGAAGAACCAGAAGTTTCAAGAGAACCGGACATCCCAGCGCCACTCCGCAGGAGTAGTAGGTAGTCTCATCCGCCCGAGAGATACTACGGTTTTCTCATAGACGGGGATAGAGAGGATTGCACCATGGATTATGGTGAGCCTACTAGCTTCCAGCAAGCCATCCAGAGCGGCGACTCGGTAAAATGGCTGGATGCAATGCGGGCCGAGATGGAGTCCATGTACACCAACAAAGTTTGGACTTTGGACTTTGCTCCAGAAGGGGTAAAACCCGTAGGCTGCAAATGGATCTTCAGAAAGAAGATTGGTGTAGATGGGCAGGTTGAGACCTATAAAGCTAGACTTGTTGCAAAGGGTTTTCGTCAAAGACCTGGTTTGGACTATGACGAGACCTTTTCTCCAGTGGCTATGCTGAAATCCATTCGGATCCTTCTTGCCATTGCTGCCTTCCACGATTATGAAATCTGGCAGATGGACGTAAAGACGGCTTTCCTAAATGGAAATTTGGAAGAGTGCGTCTATATGGATCAGCCGGAGGGATTCAATCAGAGTGGGAGCAGTGGCAGAGTGTGCAAGTTGCTAAAGTCCATATATGGACTTAAGCAGGCATCGCGGAGTTGGAACATCTGCTTTGATGATACTGTCAAAGAATTCGACTTTATCAAAAACCCAGATGAACCATGCATTTACAGTAAGATTGTAGGGAGAACTGTGGTATTCCTCGTCTAGTACGTGGATGAAATTCTCCTAATAGGAAATGATATTCCTATGCTACAGTCAGTCAAAGGATTCTTGTCGCAGAGGTTCTCCATGAAGGACCTGGGCGATGCCAACTACATTCTGGGGATCCAGATCTATCGTGATAGATCTAAGAGGATGTTGGGACTTTCACAGTCAAGGTACATCGACACCATACTAAAAAGGTTCAGTATGGAAGATTCCAAGCGCGGTAATCTACCGGCTTGTCACGGGATCACCCTCTCCAAAGAGATGTCTCCCAAGACTGATTTGGAGAGGGATCGCATGTCTATTATACCCTACGCTTCTGCGGTAGGCTCTATAATGTATGCGATGTTGTGTACCAGACCAGATGTAGCATACGCATTGAGCGTTGTAAGCCGGTATCAGTCAAACCCAGGGGAGAAATACTGGATAGCGGTAAAGAACATTCTCAAGTACCTGAGAAGGACTAAGGAGATGTTCTTGGTGTATGGCGGAAAAGACCTCCAGCTTGAGGCCTTTGCTGACTCCAGCTTCCAGAGTGACAAGGATGACTCCAAGTCCATGTCGGGTCATGTCTTTACCCTCAATGGAGGGGCGGTTTGCTGGAAGAGTTCCAAGCAGGAGACCGTTGCTGACTCAACTATGGAAGCGGAGTACATAGCTGCTTGCGATGCCGCAAAGGAAGCTGTCTGGATGAAGAAGTTCCTCAAGGAGCTTCAAGTGGTTCCTACCATTGTTGATCCAATACCGCTGTATTGCGACAACAACGGAGCTATAGCTTTAGCGAAGGAACCCAGGTCCCATCAGAAACCCAGACACATCTTAAGGCGGTATCACCTGATCAGGGAGATCGTGGATCGCCAGGAGATCGAGGTCCGGAGAGTTGCATCAGAGGATAACACAGCAGATCCATTCACCAAGGCCTTGCCCCAGACTCAGTTCGAGCGGCTGATCGAGATGATAGGTCTTCGATACGCCAGTACATGGCCTTAGTGCAAGTGGGAGATTGCTAGTGTATATGCCCTAGAGGCCATTACTGTATCATACTAGTTTGTATATTACTTAATGGAAGCTTGGGATATTCACAGTTGTATATACAATCTTGCTCGAAATGGTAGTATGCTACTTGGTTTGTCTCTGCTTTAATATGTACATGTGTTTCTTTTAGCATATTGCTGGTATACATATTAGTAGAGCCCTTAGGATCTTTGCTTGATTACCAGCGTTGTGATGGCGCTCGCACTCGTGGGAGCTGGGTAATCTATAAGCACATCCTTATACAGGTCCCTGGTCGTTGGACTATCGAGACAGGGCATCGATACTCCGGAGTAGACTAGCGTATGCGCTTCTCATCCCAGTGTGGGAGACGGTCTGTCCCACAGCCGTTAGTACGTCGTACTTGGGATAGTATGCGGGTGCTCATTAGGTAACGAGTACACTGGACAGGACTCGTCGGGAACTGTTGGTTGGTAATATACCTATCGTCAGTTATCAGTTCCCAGGTGACATGAGTACAGCTTAGTCCGCTGACTTGACACTGTCACTTCGCCTCGAGTGTGTTCCCACTGCACTTTGATTACTACCCTACCACGGCTCAAAGGAGTCGTGCAAACAGGTAGTTTTTGGGTGCAGTCCCGAAGCACTTGGAGGCAGTGACGGTTAGACAGGATTCGTCTCTCCCGGTATTGGGGGTTGACATCGCGCTGTGTCCAGGAGAGCCATTACACGAGTAGTCCCTGGCCAGGGCAAGCGAGATATACTGTTAGGTTTCCAGTGTTATCTCAGGGTGTTCTGGGCTACACTCCGACACGACTTGTACCGCTATTAGGGGACTGACGTTCACCACCCCCTAGGCCCGCCATGCGATGTATCAGATGAACAGACCGGACTGTACGGATACTGTCACATACAGGCTCAGTAGGAGTGCAGATGGGGTTCACCTCGTCAGTCTTCTTATCGACATCTACCTGGGGACCGTTACGTACAGCTAGTGCCGCTTGCGGTCTGTGGTTAAACCCACTGCCAGCGTAGTGTCGAGTCTTTAGAGTCCCACTCAGAGAGCTATTCGCCTTTAGGCAAAATGAGTAGAGGTCGCATGGTTTTACGACAGGGTTCGTTCGCATCCGCGCACTTGTGCACGTTTGCTGTCCGGACAGTTTATACTAGCGGGCTTTGGTTTAAGCCGGATCCTAGTATATGATTTGGGATTGGTTTTTCTCTGTGTATTCGTGTTCCTCAGATCACGAATGCGGGTGCGTATGCACAGTTGCTTGAGATTGAGGGAGAGGACCTTGTTTAGGGTTAATGACTATTGTCATTTTATTAACCCTATTGCTTTTATGTGTATTATAGTTAATTGATAATTAGCTTAATAATTGTGCATGGTTGTTGTTGTTGACCATTTGACTTCATTGACTTGTTGACCTAGTTGACAACTTGACCATAATCATTTCATTTGGAAGATGCTCTTTGATCCTTGCAATTTGCATTAATATTGAAATGATAATGGTCATATCTTGATTAAACCATGACAATTTTCTAGCTAATTATTGAATTAAAATATTACACACATATTAGTGAGAATGGCTCACTAATAATTCATTCTCTCATATCATTTCTCTCTCTTGTTCATCCTCTCCCTCAAGCTCTCTCCCTCTCATGTGTTGAGAAACAAAAAGCTAGAGAAAAACCCTCACTTGATCTTCTCTACTCTCTTCTAGGGTTCAAGTCTTAGCATTTCTTGCACTCTAGTTACTCCTAGCTTGGAGTTGAAGCTAAAGGTCGAGGCTTTCGGGTGGATCCTTCTTTGACGGGAGAAGACAAGCAAGGCGACCTCTTTCTACCATTCCAAGGAGCAAGGAGAGAAGGACTTTGAGCTCAAGGTATAACCTTTCCATCACTTAGCTAGTTACTAGTTAGGGTTAGCTTGTTTTTGTTTAGCAAAGATCCTTAAAGCTTGGTCCATGTTGCCTATAGTTGATAAAAATCCAATTTTTATTATGTTTTCCGCCTTCCCGTAAGCACCGGGGTGGGCAACGTGGACTTACAGTCCCAAGGGTTAGTAAGATGAAGGAAGTCACTAATCTGAGGATAAAAATAAGTCTGAAAAATAGTTCCTATTCTAGAAGCCAAACATTTTGAACGTTGATACCCTGCTATTCGCACGTACACACGTCTTGAAGCCCAGGATAGTAGAGGATACCTTGAAATACTCTTGTCTAAAAGCCAAAGTATGATCAGTCGAAAATACTGCATTTTTAACATGGCAATTTCCCTATCATTTGCACTCATCTAGAGCTGTTAGGCATGCATATAACACATATTAGCAAAACAGTCGTAAAATACCAGATTGCATGTGTTATACTCTAAAACCGGCATTTTTAGGGAAATTGACTGTGTGTCATGGCATTGCATCATTCTTGTGTAGCGCAACACTTGTTTTGAAGTCTGTGCAGGAAATTCCAGAAGAATGGTCAAATTTGTATAAAAGTGCTGTTTAAAAGACGCCAACTCAGGGATTTGAAATCTGGAAATAATCTAGAAGGCATTCAGATATTCAATATATCAGCAAAATACCAACATGTTATCAGAAATCCACAGCTGAAGAATGAAGCTCCAAAGAAGCTACATGGCCGCGGATCCGCGGCCGGAGCCGCCTTGCGCCGTAGATCCGCGGTGGGTATGCCACGTCACCTCCTCTGCTTCACTTCATAACTCCTCTCTCAAGT
Source organism: Agapanthus africanus (assembly GCA_030015575.1). Lineage (NCBI taxonomy): Eukaryota > Viridiplantae > Streptophyta > Magnoliopsida > Asparagales > Amaryllidaceae > Agapanthus > Agapanthus africanus. The sequence continues at coordinate 233,404,819 of JASDDO010000010.1, forward strand.
TCTACAGCTCATTCCAGCCACTGAATTTCCAGAGAACTCTAGAACATTCTGCCAGATCAGAAAGGGTTCCTTGATCAAAGCTTAACACTCCAAGCTTCCTAAGCAAGCTTCACCTTAACTACATTAAGAGCCTAGAACCTTCTCCCTAACTTCCTAGCTTAAGGTAAAGCTAAACCCTAACTAACTAGTTCTAGAGATTTCTACCTAACTAACTAGCTTACAAGGGAATCTAACCTAATCCAAGCTTCTTAAGCAAGCTAATCATTCCTAAACCTATAAAAAGGACCCTAGGCCTCACTTGAAAAGGTTGTTCTTCATCTTCCCCAAAAATCCTCCTACAAGTTAAGTGACACATCTTGTAGCCCTAACCCTAATCCAATCAAGAAACCAAAGTTCAAGATTCTTTGAGTTCAAGCAAAGCAAGTCTTCAACCATCCTTTAGAAGCGAAGCCGGACTTCATCGGAGCAAGTGATCAAGTCGATCCGCGACTCAAGGAGCCGAAGCGACGCCAAATTCGACGAACTTGTTCCCTTCTCAAATTCTTGTAGTTCTTTTAGCAAAGTGTAACAAATTGTTGAATAAATAAAGGTGAGATTCTTTTAACTTGCTTATCTTTCAATTCAAGCATTATGATTCAACTTCGATTCTTGAATGTATTCTTTTTGATGATGCTTGAGTAAAACTCCGCTCGTGGAGGAGTCGAGACGATCGGTAGAATGATGATGTTGACAAATCTTTAAACATTTTCTTAAATCCTATAATGATTGTAAATTCTTGAAAAGTGAATGATCGATGATCTAGTTTCGGTGTGAAATACTGTCTTGATTATTTTCGCACGGATCTAGAGATCAACGATCGATCATTCGATTTTCTAGAAGCTATCTTGTGAATGTGATTCATCGAAAGGACAAAGGATAGGATGAGGAAACCCTAGTTCTTCGCAAGATCCATAATCCTCGATAAATCGACATCGACCTAGCATCAATTCGTTAATGGATAAGAAAAAGTAATTTCTAGTCTTCTTCACATCTAAGATCTAATCGACTCCTACGAGCTACATTTCAATTCTTGAAACTTAAATCGACTGGAATTATATCAATTCTTGATTCTTGATTTTTAACGCTTTCTTGATTCTTGATTAGATCTAGTTGATTCTTGAAATTCATTGATATAAATCTTGAATCGTTTGCTTTTCTTTTCTATTAAATTTTCAATTCAAAACAAAACAAATACGAACGAATCGCACAATCCCTGTGGACGATCCGCACTTACTAACGCGCTACATTTCGACACCGTTATTGATTGCGGTCAAATAATTCTTTGATTGTGATTTCTATTCATTTTCTAAACCGACACACAAAGAAACGATCAATCAAATGGCGCCGTTGCCGGGGATCGTGCGCTAATTCGTTCTTTATTTGAAATTTGAATTGAAAGATTTATTCCATTACAATTTTGAGATCAAAATTCGCGCAAAATCTAAACGTGTTGTTGTGATTTGGTTACGAGGAAATCTGGAAGCTGTGGAGCAAGTGAAAAAATTTTCAGACATTTCCAGAGAGCTCAAGGAGTGTACAGTAGCTTGCTGTGGAATTTTTGTGCATTGAACAGTACCTACGACCGCGGAAGCGCGGTTTAAGCCAACATTTGCGGCGGTTCCGCGCCTTGGTGGGAGCCTCTCAGTGCAATCTTCTCTCAGGTCCTCTAAAACTTTCTTATCTCCTTCTTTGTCTGCTCAAATTAACAGTTTTCTGCAGGCTTCTTTGCAAAAATCGCAGCGCCGCAAAAAGTAAAATAAATTGTGCGTGTTTTTGGTTTTGTGGTTGTTTGCATATTAATACGGACATTAAGGGGCAAAGACCAAATACAGATTAGGTGGGGAGTTCATTACCCTTCCTAAGCCCCAAAAATCACAAACTTGCATCCGCATTTACCCACATTAACTAAAAAAGATCTAGAGATGACTCTAAGGACCGTCGCGCTCACTTAGGACAGAAGAAGGCCGTGGGTAATTCATTGCTTATCCGCGTTTCTTTTGTGGTGTCTAAGGCAAGTGTGTCGAAGGCTAGTGGTTATTTAATTAAGCCTACTACTTACGTAGTGGAGAACCTCCCACTTACCTGGCACTTACCTGGCCACAGGAGAGACAAAGAGGCAGTGGAGGATTTATCCTGCGACTTGTCTTTTGGCAGTTAGGAGCGGTCTAGAGCTTTGACCTAGGACACATATGTGATTTAATAATCCTGTTATATCACATATCACCAACTAATATCATTTATCTGTATATCACATTATCAAATCAACTCTTGATTCGAAAATCTGGTTATATCACATATAACCAAACCGATAACAGATAACTGCCAGATTACAATACGGTATCACATACACGTATTTAATCAGGCCAACACACATATCACATATGTGTCCTACTTCGTTTCGCTTGAACAAGGGTACTTCTGTGTGGGACTATAAAGACTCGTCAATACACTAGCAGTAGGTGATGATCACATCAGTCACCTATAAGCCGTCAGCGGTACTAGCTGGACGTAACGGCTACCCGGGTATTGAGCGATATGAAGATCAACAAGCAAGCTTGTCCATACTCTCCATAAAGCCTATCAGTAACACTACCGTACAGTCCGGTCTCTTCGTCTCATATGTCGCATATCATGTCAAGGGGTGGTCAACTTCAGACCCCATTAATGTGATAAGTCATGCCGATGTCTGGCTTATAACGGTTCGAGAAACTACTGAAAACACTTATCAATAAATCTCATAAGCAGCCATGGCCAGGGACTTCCATTTATAGCCAATAAAGCAAAGCGCAACATCAATCCCCAATACTGGGAGAGACGAAACCCCTCCTATTTCTCATTCATTGCCTCTATACGACTCAGGACAGTACCCAAAATACACCTGTTTGCACGTCTCCTTTGAGCGTGGTAGGGAGGAAATCAAAGCACAGTGGGAGCCGCACAAGACTCTATGACGATCTTGTGTCTACAAACTAACCTGTACCAGTGTCACCAGAGGACTGCTATCTGACGATAGGTATACTACCAACTAGGAGTCCTCGGCGAGTCCTGTCCGGTATACCCATTCTCCAATGAGCACCTGTGTACAATCTTTTTTTTCACACACCAATGGTTGTGGGATCAACCATCGCCTTCTAAGAGACAAGAAACGTACACACTAGTCTACTCTGGAATATCGATGCCCTAGTCTCGATAATCCCTCGACTAGGAACTGATTAAAGGATGTACTTTTGGACCACCCTGGCCCCACTAGTATGATTTCATCATAATCCTGGTAGTCAAGTACATATCCTAATGGCTTTATCAACATGTAAGAGACAGACAGTATAAATACCAGTCTACATGTTAAAATAAAGGTAAACTAATAGCATACTATCACGTCGAGCAAGAAAGTCCTCTATATATATGTCCAAGCATCCACTATATCAACAATAATGGCCTCTAGGGCATACATATTCCTAAAAATATTGAAAACACTTTTCAATATCTAGAGTCTCCCTTTTTCGAAGCTATGAACTCGGTATCTCTAATATCCTGTAGTAAGCATCTAGCCAAAACGTCCTCGGGAACTCATCTAAATCATCGGAGTGATGCGCTTACGCTCGTCCTATCTCGATCGACCGAGGTCCCCTTCTAGCTTAAGTTAGTCAATCTGACGATCTCGCATCGGTGTATCCAAACGAACAACATGTCCTAGTCATTCATCCAGGGGTGACTAGCGATCTCCTATCATATCTCCGTGTATAAGCTCATGATACATCAGCTTCAATGGTCTAGGGCGATATCTTATCAAAATCAGCTACATCTGGCTCATCTGTCTGCACGGTAGACAACGTCTCAATCATCTGGAGTAGACGGTACTTTAATAACCTTCGCAAACTGGCTGGCCTCTAGAAATGGCTCGGTCATCTGGTGTAGATCTCGAATGCTCGGGTCAACAAGAAATCTTAGTAAGACAATAATTCAATGCGTTTGTGCGCCATCGAAATACATCCTGGTCAGTCCTCATCCCTGACGAGCTCATGCTGACCGCAACTTTAGCCACGGCTCTCTCTGCTCGTATAGCCAAGGTACGGAAACCACAATCCGATATCGATGAGGATAGATCATAGGAACGAATAGAATACAATGCATAAGAAATGTACATCTTAAAGCTTCTTGAGCGGAGTAGCGTATCGTAAGTATGCCGCGGAACATACACATGGTACGTCACTCTACTTAAGTCTCCTACTCCATCAACCAAGGTCAGCCTACGCGATGAAAGTTCGGGTCTAACACCCACTCGGCCAAGTCTAAGTTCCGTAAGGTCAAGCCTAGGTTCCGAATATATATATATATATATATATATATATATATATATATATATACGCCCTAGACTCTACATAGTCAAACCTAGACTCGAACCAAGATTAAACCTAACGCTCTGATACTAATTTTGTCATGATGCAGAATTGGCACATGAATGGCACTTGAATCATGTGAAGCCTATAGGACCCCACCTAATTCAAGTAAGCCAAAAGCCCAGAAATATAAAACTTTTTGGGAGTGGAGGTGCAGTTTTGTAATAAGGTTTTACTGAAAATAAGTTCTTTCTTTAAAACATAGATAGTAGTGTACGAAAACACAATGATTGTATCTAACTTATAAACATTTTCGTCATTGAAAATTTAGGCAGCACCTCCTTGTATAACTTAACCCGAAAACGGTACAAACAATATAATTTAAGGCATCCCCAAGCGGGATCTAGCTCTTCGCCAATTGGCGGAAACAACCACGCAAGTAATGCAAATATAAAACGCCGAGGCGAGGATCAAAACTCAGAAAGAAACTACGAAAACTAAAGCATCATCAAGAAAACAGAAATAATAATAAATACACAAACGAGCTCTAAGGCCGAAAGAATAAACAAACTAAGGTTTCTAAGTCAACTAAAATATACATAGTATGGTTGATGGAGCTTTTAACTGGATACAACTGGAATAAAATATACAAGTATAAAATGGCGGTCACGAGGCAATATGTCCCACCTATCAATGCAATCACCCTGAAGGAAGTGATGTGCAAGCAAGCCGCAACGGAACCTGTAAGAAACTGTAGCACAACGGGGGTGGGTTGCCAACTTGTGAACAGAAAACATCACCGAGTAGAAACCGAATCTATGACGATCTCCTAGATCATACAGTACAATGCAATAATAATAGTGGCACAATAACAACAAGTAACGGTAGAAGTGATAATATAGACATATGTGTAAGGTCAAGTACCCATGTCCGTATCATAAAAGAAATACATGTCACATATGTTATGTATGAATGACTCACTAAAATGGGTGTGCCCAGCATCGGCACACAAAATCATCAGAAAATCTAGGCGCCCAGCATCGACACTCGGAATCATCATGAAAAACCGTGTCCATCAGTGACACATCATCCTCATAAATCTCGGGCTCCGTCAGTTCGGATCGGCCCAAATCATCTGATCACACGACTACGGTTGGTATCCTCTAGATATCCACCGCGTCAAATATCACAGGTCGGTAGCGCTCCCCTACCGGGCTCATCGTCTACATCTCGAGCATCTTGCCCCGGGGTACCATACTGGGTCCACCATGTATATATATGCAATGCAATGAGTGATAGGAAAAAGAAATAAATGTAACATAATAAAATATAAATCTATATACGAGTCATACAGTGATAGTGTTGAAAATAGCACGAATCGTTGTTTTTAGAAAAGTAGGGGCTGCGGTGTTTTGAGGAGAGAAATACCATTTTGGAAATACGTAGCATCCCTCGATTGCCCACATGAAAAAAACCTACGATTCACTACTTTTGAAAATAGATATGACTCGAACTATACTCTAACGTCTACTTAATAATTTAGGAAACTAACTAAAAGCTAAACTAAAACCTGGGTCAAGGTAGTGCTAGACTATACGTATCCGAGTCGATATATCTATTAGTCAGCGATTCGGCCTCATAGCATCACGTACGGTATAACACATCGTACGACATCCTCGAGTCAAGAGTGTGGATCAACCATCATATATACCTCTTACGGAAATATCCATCGTACGGCATCCTCAAAATCGAGGGTACGGGTTAAATATCCAATATATATCATCATTCGTACGGTATCATTCATCGTACTATATCAAAATCACGGGTACGGATCTAAGGTCTCGTACAATCTATTATTTCATCAAGTCACATGTTATCGCATGTTTGCATATATATATCGCCCAACGATCCTTTATTATATCATATCATAAACAGCATCTCAACTCAATCACATATCATAACCTCACAGCATCATGCCCGATCATATCGACTCATATACATATAACATATACTATCCTCATCTCATGTGTATATGTTAGTTATGTGTATGCCCAAGAGGCCATTATTATACATATGATGTATATTATAGTGGATGCTTGGACATATATAGAGAGGACTTTCTTGCTCGACATGATAGTATGCTATCTGGTTGCTCTTTGTCTTAACATGTAGACTTGATTGTGATACTGTCTTGCTCTCACATGTTGATAAAGCCCTTAGGATGTGTACTTGACTACCAGGACTATGATAGAGATCATACTAGTTGGGCCAGGGTAGTCCACAATTACATCCTTTAATTGTTCCTAGTCGAGGGTGTATCGAGACAGGGCATCGATATTCCAGAGTAGACTATCGTATAAGCTTCTTGACCCATATGATGGGCGATGGATGATCCCGCATCCATTGGTGTTTGACATCAAAGATAGTATACGGGTGCTCAGTGGAGACTGGGTACACTGAACGGACTCGCCGAGAACTCCTAGTTGGTATTATACTTATCGTCAGATAGCAGTTCTCTGGTGACACTAGTACCGGTTAGTTTGTAGACCCGAGATCGTCATAGAGTCTTGTGTGATTCCAACTGTGCTTTGATTTCCACCTTACCACGTTCAAGAGAACGTGCAAAACGGTGTCTTTTGGGTACATTCCCGTATCACATGGAGGCATGAGCTATAGGAGGGGAGTCGTCTCTCCCGGTATTGGGGGTTGATGTTACGCTGTGCTCGATTGTCTATAACAGGAAGTCTCTGGCCAAGGCTGATACGGAGATTTACTGGTAAGTGTTATCAGTAGTTTCTCGACCCTTTATGAGCCTCATATCCGCACGACTTATCAGTTAATGGGGTCTGGCGTTTACCACCCCTAGACTAGATATACGACATATCAGACGAAGAGACCGGACTGTAAGGTAGTGTTACTGAAGGGCTTTACAGGAGTATCAGCAGTCTTGCTTGTTGAACTTCTGATCGATCAATACCCGGGTAGCAGTTACATCCAGCTAGTACCGCTGACGACTTGTGGGTGCATGATATGATCATCACCTACTACCGGCGTATTGACGAGTCTTTAGAGTCCTACACAGAGGTTTACTGGCTCAGGCAAAACGAAGTAGGAGCACATATGTGATATGTGCGGGACCGAGATTAATACGAGTATGTGATACCGTATTCTATTCTCGCGATATATGATATCGGTCTCTTATATGTGATATAGCCGGGTTATCGAATCAAGTGTTTATTCGATAAGTTGATACAAATAATATTAGTCGGTCATATGAGATATAACTGGATTATTAAATCAAGTGTTGATTTAATGATTTAATGTAAAATTATATATTTGATATATTAATTTACATTAACTAATATTAGCTCACTTAAGCATTTCTTTTCTCACTTATGCATTTGATATATATGTGATATATATTAATTGTATTTCTTTTTGTGTCATGCTTGACGCCACATATTACATGGGTGTATGAGACTCACACCATGCTCATGATAATGTAAGGTTTATTTATTTAAAGCAAATCCAAATTAGTTGGAAATTAGTCATATGGGTGAAGCTTGTGGACCCATTAACTTAGTCCACTAGTTTTGTCTTACCATAGATATTTATCAACCTAACCATTATCTAAACCCATGGTAAAGTCACTACATGAATTATATGAGATATTTCTCACCCATGGTCGCCATAACATTATTGGCTTCATCTTCTTCATCAACAAGAGATAGCTCTCTAGATTTTGGAGAGGTGAGGAAAATTAGTGAGAAAAAGATTTCTAAAGTGAGCAAAAATCCGACTTCATCATTCTCTACTAGATTAGCCATTTAGTTTAGGGTGTTAGCTTCACAAATAGTGAAGAGCTAGCTTGAGTTAGTGTCTTCTCGACGTAGATCATCTTCGGCCTCGAAGACTTCAAGCAAGCTTGTTCCTTTCATCTTGTGGAGCCATTCTAGAGTCCGGAAGATCACTACTTGGAGCGAAGAGACTACTACATGGAGCTATTGAAGTGAAGGACCAGTCTACAAAGGTTGTATTCCATGTTCACTTAGATGTAAAGTTGTTTATATGTTGTATTGTCTAATTCTCTAGTTAAGATTCTAGGGTTAGGGTTGTTTAGCATGGAAAAATTTTGAAAATGGCATGAACGATGCATCCCGAAACTTTATTGTCGTGCTAGGCATTCCTACAGTGGTATCAGAGCCAAGCTAGAGAATTAGACGATATTTGTAGAATTACGAAACCGAAACAACTCCGAAACACTCGAAACAAAAACCTAGTTTCTGTCAAAATTTTTAAGTCGTCTAAAATTTTTTTAAGCAACTGCAAAATGTTATATGAGATGTAACATGAACACTGGACAAATATGAACCCATTTCGCCGGATTTGACCCGGCGAGATACCCATTAAATCCGGCCTGGCCGGCCCATTCATTTCATTTCGGGTTCGTTTTAGTTTGGTGTTCTGGTCTCTGGGTTTTGGTGTTTCAGGTGTTGCTTGTTTTTTCTAAAATTGCATCAGATGTTAATTTTCTATAAAGGAAATTCGGAGTGTTTCGTAGTAGTAATTCTAACATCGTTTCGGGTTTTTTAGACGGCGTTAAAAAGTTCGAACGAATATCAATAACCCATTTTTTCCCTCAATAGAAATTTTCCAAGAGTTGGACTTTTCCAAGTTAAAGAACATTCAAAAATCATGCAAGTAAAGCGATGGACCCTCTAGAAGAACGAAACCCTAACTCGATTCTATGACTATAAGAACTACCGCCAAACTCTAGGGTTTGCGGTAGTTCCGCGGCGCCATAGGTGAGGCAAGGGTTGGCCCTTCTACGGTTGGTCCATAGGTACTGTGGCATGTTCTGAGTATTTTTAAACTGTGCTCAAGTGTTGAGCTCTTTGGGAAATTTTGGGTGGTTGTTGAATTGATCGGAATGTTTAACATCATCTAGCTATCTGTGGAATGTGATACAATATTTGGAATTCATATTGTTAGCCATGAAATCCGAAGTATGTGATATTTCGAGTTTATGATGTCTAAGGTGATTGTGGATTCCAAATATTGTAGTTTGACATTTTCTTTTCTGCGACCGTAAGTGTAATATGTGGTGTATCGCTGTTTTCGTTGCTATATGTCAACGACAATTGGGATACGCATATTTACTTACGTTGATGACATGTGATGTTATGTGTTGCTGGGATATGTTATATTGGACCGTCATGTTTTGAATAGCCGGGTTTTTTATGTAAGATGGGAGTTTTTTCATTTTCATTCATGTAAAAACTTGTATGTAATATTTTTTTATTAGGGCACTTCCGGGTTGAGGATGATGTCACCATTGTTGTATATTATTTACTTTTCCGCATTAGGATGGACCCAAGGAGGGGACCACAAGTAACCGGGTTCTAGGGTCCAGTGGGAGACCATCTCGAGGAGTCGAGACCGGGTCTCCTAACTCTAGAATTAGTAGGGTTGCTTGCCGCTCTCGTACGGGTCTAGGGATGTGGGTTTGGCTATTCATTGCGACCGTGGAATCCGTGTTTTATGCTAGCTTAATTTAAAACACGGAATTCCAAGTATATCCAATATTTCATATGTTATCTTCTGCTGCTGCTGATATTCTGTGATGAGATCACTTTATATGTGTAAGACGAATGCTTTATTATTTTATATATATGATATATAATAAACTTTGCTTATGTTTTTCACCCGTGCTAGTCCCGCCCCGCTATGTCGTTAGTTAAGTAACCTAACGGTGCATAACGGGACACTGTGACGAATGCGGATGGCATAAGCGTACGTTGTATTTTCGTTTCTTCTGTGATGCTTAGGAAGATTAATTGATGGGACTACATTTATGAGATTAATGAAAAAGAAAGAAACCTAAAAGATGTTGTGGAATCAAATTTTCAAAAAGGGTAGCTTTAGTTTTTGCTTTGCATAGCGGTATTCCTTATAGAATATCCAGCACCTCATTCGATGAGGAAATAGCCGAGATCCCTTCACCGGGAGTGACCTCTTTAGCGAAACTAGCAGATGCTAAAACCCACTCAGTTTTGTCTTTTGATTGCTTCTTTTAGTTCTTGCTTTGCATAGTGGTATTTGTGAAATATCCTGCACCGTATTCGATAAGGAAAGAGCCGAGATCCCTTCACCGGGAGTGACCTCTTTAGAAAAACTAGTAAAAAGCCTTAAAAACACTCCTTTTTCAAAAATCACTTGTTTTTACAACGATATCAAGTTCATTAAGCAAAAGGTTTTCATAAAAACTTGGCGTAGCCCTCCGTCATTTCAGATAAGGACTATTCAGTATTCGTACTACGTTTGTTGATCTTGTCAAGGCGTAGTGTATGGTAGCTGATTAATGCTTATCTGCAAAAGCAGGAGATGCGATTGGATTAGGGTAGTCGTACGGCCTTGTTGACCCTGTCAAGGGTCGTGTGGGTGGGTTTAATTCAATCATGAAATATACGGGTTGAACTTGACTTGCGATTTATGGTTTGTTGACCTTGTCAAGGTCATAGATCGCTTGGGGAAGAATAATGTCGGGAATTTCAAGTGTTGAAATTTGCAATGAGATTGCATACCTTCTATGAGATAGTTGGATCCCGATACCCACTGCGAGTAAGAGTTACTCCTGGGAGTGTTTTACACATCACAATTAGCCGATCAAGTAGGTGTCTAGAAAGGTGTTAACAGGGTTACGCCCCAGGGAAAACGAGGTTTATTTTAATTAGGTCCATACGAAAGCACGGGGAACCTCCCTCAAAGTACCAACACTGGCCTGGCCTAAAGATTGGCGAACTTATAGGGTGTATTTAATCCCGGCTAGTCTTACCTTTTAGGGTTTGAAGGTAGATTTGATAAAAACAGTGGGAGCCATCCTGATTAGATAAGATTATAACCAATCTAATCTTGCAAGAGCATACGCTAAGTGTCTTCTTCTCTCTCTCTCCAGGTAGCGACCATGTCATGCCTTAATCAAGATAATAATATGGATGTATTGACCGAACCCGCTTGTTATACTGAGCTAGGGAACGTTGGTTCCGCTCCCACTTATAATTGTTATAAGTCCGAGCAGGATATAGGGGAACATCCGGGTTCCTATGCCATCCAAACGAAGAATAAGCATGTTGATACATCTTCTTCGGGTGTGTTAGTTACCGAGAACTGTTTCTCACTACACTCTACGTCTTGGGTATTAGATACCGGATCAGGATCCCACATATGTAATATGTTACTTGGGCTAAAGAAAGGTAGAGAACTGGGAATAGGTGATCATTCTCTAAAAGTAGGGAATGGTGTAACACCTTATAATGCGATTAGTGTTAATTAGGCGATAATGTGGGTTTTCGCTAAAAAGGTTTACCAAAGTAGCTTTCTTGCATTTTAGTTAGATTAATTAATATTTTATTATTATTTGTTTTGGGTCACACACACGTGTGCATGTTATCACGGGGGTTGTTTAGTGTTAACCTTGTTTAGTGGACATGACACTTTAATCAAATTCATGCCTTAATTTAACCTAGCACTTAGATATTTGTGGTGAGATATTTCCTTGTGTTTTTGGAATGGAGGAAGGTGGCAAGGTGACTCATGGGAGGAGTCATGCTTGCATTTATGATGGAGAGGGAGAGAGTAAGTGTATGGGTGCACTTACCCTACACTCACCCACTCATCTCTATCTCATATCACTCTCTCTCTAATTCTTATCTCTATATCTTTCTCAATTATTTCTCATTACTCCTAAACCCTCAACTGAACCTTCATCAATCCTTCACTAAACCTTGCAAAACTTCATTAAACCTCACCAAATCACCTCTTATGTCTTGTTTTAGCCACTAGGATCCCTTGGAGCTTGGAAAGCTAGGATCTTTGAGCATGTGTGGTTAGGTATTTCCTTTAAACTGTTAAATAGGTGTTATAATGTTGTGTAGCTTGTTAGTTGTTGTTTAGAACACTTAAAGTATAGTTTCATGCACATATCGTATTTTTAGTGTCATTATAGGATATCTGTGATCTGTTGTGACCCGAGTGTATACTGGAAAATCCAGCAATGTAGTAGTGTTGTACCAGAAACCCTAAGCATTCACCTAAAGCACGAACCCCATAGGCTTGGATTTTGCCGGCGACATGTAGGGAAATTCCGGCGAGCTTGGCCTTTTGGTGGAGTTGGGACTTGGGTTTTGTAGGGTAGTTGTCTGCAGTTGTTTAGAAGTGTTTGGTACTTTTTGATTTTTGTGTTTTATCAGTATACAAAATCTGGGATCACTTTTCTTGTTTCTAGTGTTTCGAATACGCACGTTACGTTATCCGACACGGTTCGTGTACTTTGTGTAACTGTTGCTCTTGGGTTTGTTTCGTAGTGTAGCTACGCACGTTAGCCACTAAACGAACACTTGAGAGTTTTTTTGGAGTTGGTGCATCGGTCAAACGTAGTTTGTACATGTTTTTGGTCGATTCCTAATATGAAATTTTTATGTTGTTATATGATTTTAAGGTCGCCGGCGGGGACTTCGGACGCTGCGAAGAAGGGAAAGGAAGTAGTTGGCTATACTTAGCCCACGATTATCGGTGAGTAGATTTAACATCTACAGGGGAATTGCCTGCATGGCGTTATGCGTCTGGGCTAGATTCAATGATATGATTATTAGTTATAAGTATATGGACATTGATTGTGCATGTGTACCATTCTAGCATATCTCATTTCCTATTGTATATGGACATAGTATTAATGAGACACAACACTATTACTGATGGTTCATATTGCACGAGCACAAATTATATGCTACAGACACACCATCGGTAATTGCCATGACACGCACAACACATGCTTACACCTATACATATGTGATATTGTATTGGTTAGGGACATTGAGACATGATCCTTATTCCATTGAGCATATGAAATATAGCATACCTTTATACCTACATGCTTAAACATATTCCTTGCTATGCCTACATGCTTACACATATACCAATATGGTATTGTATCATTATTGACAGGTATATACACATATCTTGCTATAGCTACATGTACATCATGCATACATACTTACATGTACACCCATATATCTCGCTATAGCTTAATGTTCACCCTTATATGATGTTGCATGTACTATGGAGAAATTAGGAACCGCGTGATATATTTATTAACTTGATGCATTTAAATAGCGGTTTTCCCTTGTTATGCTCATATTACTGTTTTATGTTGCATATATTATATTTCATGGATTTACGCAATGAGATATGGATTTCATATGATATTTTCTGGATTTGAGGACCGTGGTATTTCATGAAATTATGCATTGTTTGAAAAAACCCGGTTTCTCTTGATATGATATTTCGATGCGTCCACCATGAGATTTCTCGGTTCTGAGACTTGTGTTAGAAACCTGATGCGAGGAGTGGACGAGGCCGTGTGCGGGTACATGGTGGACCCGGTATGGTATCCCGGGGCAAGAAATGGATGTCGATGGATAAGCCGATGAGCCTGGCAGGGGAGGTGCACTGCCTACCGGTGACAGTATTTAGACTCAGCGGTTATCTGGGGGATTCCGACCGGAGTTATGTACTGACATGATATGTTGATTGCGAGTGCCGATGTTGGACACTCAGGTTCCATGAGATGTACGGACATGATATGTGGATTGTGAGTGTCAGAGTTGGACACTCAGGTTTCGTGGATTGCAAGTGTCGATATTGGACACTCAGGTTCCGTGAGATGTATGGATATGATATGTGGATTTACGTGTCGATGCTGGACACTAGTTTTCATGATGTTTTCGGGTGTCGATGTTGGACACTCAGGTTCCATGAGACTTGCAGGATATGAAGGCCAATCTGAGGATGCGGTGCTTGAAGTATTGGGATTTGGAGTGTCGTCGATGGACACTAGTATCTCCACGATGAGGATTCCATGATGATGATATGTTTTATCCCATACTCAGCATTTATTGATATGCATTGCTTTATGTTTTAGTAGTACCTGATAGATTACCTTTCATGACTTTTGCATATACATATTGCCATATTATACTATCAGCTTGCATGTGATAGATTTTCGCAGTACGTGCATACCTGCGATTACTTGCATGATGTTATTTAATATTCACGAGTTGGTAACTCACCCCCTTTGTTCCACAGTGTTTTGCAGGTAGCCCCTCAGAGCAGTCGCGGCAGGGCTTCTTCTTATCGTATCATCTTTTGCAGCGAATACCGCTACGGCTGACTGTGAGCAGTTTCGCTATACGTGGGTTTTGCGGTTATCTGATGATGCTTATTGTATATCTTGTTGTATCTAGTACTCTCCATCTACCCATTTCATGTATTGACTTAGAGACGAGATGCGAGGACGATATTGTATATTGTTTTGTGACTCTGGATGTCGTGCTCATGTGAGCCGGCCTTTTATGCAGCTTTATCTTTTATGCGGTTGTCACTATTTATCATCCATTTTCTTCGCTACGGAGTCGTATATCTGCTTGTGGTGGTTGTTCCCGCCTTTGGGCGTGGTTTTTCTCCCGTTTGGGGATGCTATACTTATATCTTATGTTGTACCCTTTTGGAGCTAGTTTTTACAAAGGAGGTGCTGCCAAATTTTAAAGAAAGTAAATTTGGACTTTAAAGATTTTACTTGAGATTCCCAAAAGCTTTTAACAATGTTCTTATCACTTACTACTTTTGATGGTTTAGATTGCTGGGTTTTCGGCTTAATTAGATTGCGTTACGCCTGAAGACGTTACGTGGTTTAAGGGCCGTCACGTGCCAAATTTCGGGTCGTGACAAGGTTGGTATTAGAGTGCTAGGTTTTACTTTTCAGAGTATAGGATGACCTTGGTATGATGGAGAAGGTAGCTTAAGCAGAGTGACGTAGTGTATGTATGTCCGCGGCATACTTACGACACGGTACTCTGCCTAAGTGACCTTAGGACATATTGCTTGAAATTCCTTCCGTGATTATATACATCCTTGTGATTCGATTTCCGTGTTCTTATCGAATCCTGTTTCCATTTCTAGCAATTATGTCGCCGCTGACTATGAGGGCGCAGAGAGAGGCAGCGAGAGCCGAGGTCAGAGTTAGCTCGTCTGAGACGAGAACTGACCAGGATGGTACGCTCGCTGTACAGGAGCAGATTGATCCGCCTTCGATAGATCGTATCGCTAGGCTTGAGACATAGATGCAGGATTTGCGCCAGATGATGGGATCGTTGGTTGAGGCCAGTCGAGCGCAGCGACAGGAGGTTGCCACCCCTGTTACCTAGTTATTCCTTCCTATCAGCACACAGCATTGTGTCACATACACAGCAGCAGTGGACGCAGCCCTACTAGATGAGGAGCGTCTTCCCGAGACTTTGGTAGTTTCAGGACCGAGGAGGACTCGTACAGGTGTATCAGCCCAGAGACAGATGCTTAGACGCCGCGACATATTTCGTTCGGTTTGCGAGAGTAGCAGAGGCTGGGGACAAGGACAGTTATTTAGCTCTTACCCCCAGGAGGGTCAGCAGTCATCGTATGGATGTTTCCGGTGCGGGAGTTTCCATCACCTCGTCAGGAATTATACCATGGTACGCCAGAGAAGGGCAGTAGTACCATATTTTACCTTACCACCTTCACCTCAGGGAGCGTTGCCTTTTGCGCTTATTGTTGATCTGCGTCAGACTTATGTTCAGAGAGGTCGTGGTCACGGAGGGTTTGTTCAGAGAGAACAGGATAGCAGAGGAGGAGTACAGCCAGTTGCAGGTAGAGGGTAGGAACGAACGTTTGCTTCTACTCATCGGGACGCGCAGGCGTCCAATGCAGAGTTTTCAGGTATTCTTATTCGTATGTTCTTTGATGCGCATGTTTTGTTTAATCCGGGATCTATGCACTCGTTTGTTCTACATATTTCGTGCTGAGGTTGGGCCGAGAGTGTTGTTTGCTAGATCAACCATTTTTTTGTGATTACTCCTGTTAGCGATTCTTTTATTGCGCGACGCGTGTTTCGGTCATGTGCCAATCGGATAGGAGATAGAGATTCGTCTGTCGATTCGATCCTTCTAGAGATGTTGGACCTTAACGTTCTCCTGGGCATGGACTGGTTAGCTACGTGCTATGCGTCTGTTGACTGCCACGAGAAGACAATCAGGTTTTGTTTTTCCGGCGAGTCTGTTCTTGTTGTGCAGGGGGGCCGTGGTGCCACCACTCACAGCTTGATTTCAGCCTTATTCGCTAGTCGGCTTTTGAGGAGAGGATGTCGAGGATTCTTAGCTTTCATTCATGATACCGGAGCCACAGTAGATTCATTGGACCGGGTTCCTATCGTGTGAGAGTTTTCCGACGTTGTTCCAGATGAGCCGGCGGAGCTTAGGAAGCTTAAGGATCGGCTGCAAGGGTTGTTTGTTAGGGGACTTGTACGTCCAAGTGTTTCTCTTTGGGGAGCTCCTATTCTGTTCGTCAAGAAGAAGGACGACAGTTTGAGGTTGTGTATTGATTTTTCATCAATTGAACCGAGTTACGGTGCAGAATAGGTATCCTTTACCTCGCATTGACGATTTGTTTGATCAGCTACAGGGTGCGGGACATTTTCTAAGTTTGTTTAAGATCAGGTCATCATCAATTGCGGGTTCGGAATGATGACATTCCGAAGACTGCTTTTTGTTAGTGTATATGCCCTAGGGGCCATTATTGTATCATACTAGCTTGTATATTACTCAATGGAAGCTTGGGATATTCACAGTTATATATCAGTCTTGCTAAAAATGGTAGTATGCTACTTGGTTTGTTTCTACTTTAATATGTGCATATGTTTCTTGTAACATATTATTTATACATATTAGTAGAGCCCATAGGATCTTTGCTTGATTACCAGTGTTGTGATGGCAGTCACACTAGTAGGGGCTGGGTAGTCTATAAGCAACATCCTATACACCTGGTCGTTGGATTATCGAGACAGGGCATCGATATTCCGGAGGGCTACGTCTAGTTTTTGGCGAAAAACTTTTAACATAATGAACTTGATATCGTTGAAGGAACTGCATAGTTTTTAAAAATATAGTGGCGAAAACCTTTGCTAAAGAGGTCACTCCCGGTGAAGGGATCTCGGCTCTTTCTCCGTAGAATGAGGTGCAAGATATTCTAACTGAATACCACGATGAAAAGCAAAAGTAATCGACTACAGTAAGGTTATTACCCTGACGCAAACTTCTGTCCAAGGGGTCACTCTCGGTGAAGGGATCTCGGCCCTTGCCTCGTCGACTAAGGTGCTGGATATTCCAACTGAATACCACTGTGCAAAACAAAAGAGAACGTCCTTGCAATAAAAGCTTTTTGAAAAATGTTCCAACAACATCAGAATAGATTTGTTTAGCTTGCATTGATCCGAATCAATGCAGTCCCATCAATTGATCACACCAATAAAGAACGAAAATAATGATGTACGTATATGCCATCCGCATTCGCCACTGGGTCCCGTCATCACCCGTTAGGTTACTTAACTAAAGACAGAGCAGGGACTGGACTAGCACGGATGCAAAACATATACAACATCTACTAGTATATATATCAATATATAATATTCGCTCAAGGCGTGATAAAATGCAACATCACAGAAAATGTAATAAGCATCACAGAACAATACAGATATCTGGGATCCCTGGGTTTCATAGAGCTGCTACTGAAACCCGACGTTTCCCTGGTCGTGTGGATAGCCTGTGCAATGAAATCCTAGACCCCTACGGGCGCGGCAAGTTACCCGCCAAAACCTGAAGCGAGGCAGGCCCCTTCAGCAACATGAATGGACCACCCAGCACTTATTGGAATCCGGTAACTTGGGCGCCCCTCCCTGGGTCAACCTGTACCCCCTACGAGTGCGGCGAATAGCCCGCCAATTCTAAAGTGAAGCCCCCTCTGTCTCAACGCCATGAGATGCGGGCCCGTTGCCCTCTAGAACCCGTCTATCCGTGCAAACCACCTTGGGGTAATCCTAGTACAGAAAGTAAAATATACATACAACGGGTACATCGACCTCATCCCGGTCGTACCCCAAAAGAATAATATACAAACAGGCAGTGATGGCAGTCCACATGTCGGACGCTCGCATGCAATAACAAATGTACATAAATAACCAAACTGTACTAACATTGCATACAGGCTATCCACCACGACAAATCCGCAACATCACGGCACAACACAGAACATCAACGTGAATGTCACATTCGCAAATCCGTCTAAAAGGGCTATAGCAGTCAGATAGGATTTACCGATCAAGTGACATTCACGGTCACAGATATAATGTAAATACTATGAACTAACATGTTTAAAATTTTCGATCGACTAAATTTACCCGAAGTGGGCCCCAAGCACAACTATAGCACTCAAAGAAAATCTGGGCCCAAAAAGAATATACTATAAACCCTATTTCCTTGTCCAAAGAGCACTGTAGAAATTTGGCACTGTGAAGAGTTAAAATGTCGGCGGAACCGCGGCCAATGCATGGGTTTGGCCGCGGTTCCGCGGTGTACAGTAACTTCACGCGACCAAATTTTCACAGAATGCTTAAAAAACCCTGCTCGTATTTTTACAATGTACCAAATAATTTTTTGACCACTGAAAAAATTCGACAGAAACTGGACTTGAAAATACGGTTTTTGGAAAATCCGATCGATCGAACTTGTAAACATGTTAGAGCAAGCTAGACATGGTTAATGGCGTGGCTCTGATACCATGTAGGACCACGGCAGCACCCCGGCCGTCTGTACGAGGCCAAAATGCGGAAACAAAAACTTTTCTTTACTTAGAAACTAGCGCTACCGCGGACTATAAACCCGGATCGGACCATTAACCTACTACTAGCTAACTAGAGAAAGGGTAGAGAGATATACCGAGCGATCCGTGTCCTTCGGTCTTCTCGTCGTCATCCCGATCTCCTCGCGGAATCTCCGGTCTTCATCTCCCCGTCGGAAAGGGCACCACATCACCGGGTTCTTTTACGGGCTCCCACCTCTGGACCGAGGCAATTCGGGCATGAAGTTGGCGAGTCGACGTGTCCAAGAATGCTGTAGGCTAAGTGTGGATTACTTTGTCTCAAAGGGTTGTAAGAAGTTGCCATTTGGAAGTGTAGAAGGAGATGTGAACTTTTGGGATGAACAAGGGAATTTTTAGCAAGCAAATGAGTCTCATTCTTTTCCTAAAAAAATTGGACAGCCCCCCTCCTTCAAATGGCTGGCCAAGGATAAGGAGGAGAGAGGGAGTGGGTCAATCATACAAGAAAGAGAAATGGGCGATCATGATCAAATATGTCACACCAAAAAGTCTCATCAAAAACCCATCATCATAATGCAAGTCATGATGAACAAATGAAGTCAAAAGATGGTGGCACCATCATGAAGCTATCATGTGCCACTAAAAGTCTTCACCATTATTAAAATGCACAATTGCAAATAACCCCCTCCACCAAAATTCAGCCAAAGAAAGAAACAAAGGATAAAGGCCGAAACGGAAAGCAAACTGGCAACTTCAAAAAACTGATCCCGTAATAAATTACAGGAAAACCCCGCGACTGTATATACATACCAGCATTTGTATTCTGCCCGAATACAAATGCAATGAGACAAAATCTACATTGTACAATACTAGGATCCGGCTTAAACCAAAGCCCGCTAGTATTATCCGTCCGATCATGATCCGTGCAATACCGCACATATAAGATCGAACCCTGCCATATCTCCATACGGCCTCTATAGCATTTTGCCCGAAACTTTGAGAAACGGTCTGTGGGGGACTCTAAAGACTCGTCAATACTTTTGTTATGGATTTAACCACTAGCACGTCAGAGGTATTAGCCATACGTAATGGGCTACCAGGTATTGACCAAAAGGGACGTCGATGAGCGAACTCATCCTGACACCCTACAGAGCCTGTCAGTGACAATATCCGTACAGTCCGGTCCGTTCGTCTATGAGCATCGCATGGCGGGCCTATGGGATTGGTGAAAGTCACACCCCCAAAAGCGGTACAAGTCGTGTCGGAGTGTAGCCCAGAACACCCTGAGATACTACTGGAATACCTACGAGTAAATCTCCTGCCTTGGTCAAGGACTTCGTGTAATGGCTCTCCTAGACACAGCGCGACCTTACCCCCAATACCGGGAGAGACGAACCCCTGCAGATCCGCTCACTGCCTCCATGTGGCTCGGGACTGTACCCAACTAAAACCTGTTTGCACGACTCCTTTGAGCGTGGTCGGGTAGTAATCAAAGCACAGTGGGAACTCACACGAGACAAATGAAGATCTCCGGTCGATGAACTAACCTTTACACATTTCACCAGGGAACTGCCATCTGACGTCAGGTATAAGACCAACTAGCATGTTCCCGGCGAGTCCTGTCCGGTGTACTCATAACCCAATGAGCACCTGTATACATCTTAGGTGAACCAACTGACACCAGTGGCTTGTGAGACCGGCCACCTCCCCTCGTCGGGGTCTCGACTGTATACACTAGTCTACTCTGGAGTATCGATGCCCTGTCTCGAAACTCCCTCGACTAGGGACCTTTTAAGGATGTGCTTATAGACCCCAGCTCACACATATATGATCGCCCTCATACTGCTGGCAGTCAAGCAAGAATTCTAGGGGCTCTATCAACGTGTAATAGCGACCAGTAAGGTCACCTAAAACAGTACACGATGAAAAAGATAAACCAGATAGCATATTATCATCTTGAGTAAGACTGTCCTACCGGCATAAGTCCTCCCTCAATCATTGCAATCACGTGCATGTGATCCAATAATTGACTCTGAGGGCACTATATCGAACAGACATAACCATGGATAATTATAGTGGTTAGGTTAATAAATATCCTAAGTAAAACAAAAATGGGTGGACTTTGTCAAAGCACTCACAAGCTTCATGATTTGAACAATTATCCACTAATTTTGTATTTACTTTGAATATTAAAACCCCACCATTATAATTAAAATGGTGCATGTCTTATACACCCATGTAGTGTGTATCAACAACCATGACACACAAAAGAACAATGCACATTAATATATATCACATATATATTACATGTACACAAAAGTGAGAAAAGAAAGCTTAAGTGAGCCAATGTTAGTTAATGTAAATTAGTATATTAAATATACAATTATACACTAAATTATTAAATCAACACTTGATTTAATAATCCGGCTATATCACATATAACCGACCAACACTAAATGTACCAACTTATCGAATCAACACTTGATTCGATAACCCAGCTATATCACATATAACCGGCCGATTCAAAAGTCATGAGAATAGAATACGGTATCACATACACGCATAATTCTCGGTCCCGCACATATCACATATGCGCTCCTATTTCGTTTTTCCTGAGCCAGTAAAACCTCTATGTAGGACTCTAAAGGCTCGTCAATACGCCGGCAGTAGGTGATGATCACATCAAGCACCCACAAGCTATCAGCGGTACTAGCTGGACATAATGCCTACCCGGGTATTGAGAGATCAGAAGATCAGCAAGCAAGCCCGCTCCAACTCCTGCAAAAGCCTAACGGTAACACTTGCCGTACAGTCCAGTCTCTTCGTCTGATATGTCGCATATCTCGTCTAGGGGTGGTAAACGTCAGACCCCAGTAATTCGATAAGTCGTGCAGATTTGAGGCTCATAACGGGTCGAGAAACTACTAGTAACACTTACCAGTAAAACTCTAAAACAGCCCTGGCCAGGGACTTCCTGTTATAGCCAATCGTGCACAGCGCAACATCAACCCCCAATACCGGGAGAGACAAATCCCCTCTGTATGGTTGCTAGGCACACGCACAAGGGTCTACGAGGCATCAACCATGACCGATTAAAATTTTAGCCATGCCGAACAACTCTAATACGAATCTTTAAACTAGGTTTTAGGCGAAAACTAGCATGTTAACAACTTTAACACTAAGTGAAAGGGATTACAATCTTTGTAGATTCGGTCCTCCACTTCATTAGCTCCGTGTAGACATCCCCATCGCTGTGATCATGAACTCCAGACTCTAGAGAAGCTCCACGAGAAGAACGAACGTGCTTGCTACGATGACTTCGTGGCCGAAGATGATCTACGTCGGGGAGACACTAACTCAAGCTATTCCTTCACTAGGTCATGAACTTTGTGAAGAGAACACACTCTACTACATGGAAAGTGATAGAGGATGAAGAAGTAGGAAGTGGGCTCACTTTAGAATTGATTTTCTCACTCTTTTTCTCATGGCACCATTGGAGCTAGTAAGCTTTTGGATGGAGCTTGATGAAGAAGAAGAAGAAGCAAGAAAGAATAATCCATCCAAAATGAAAAATTATCCTCAATAATGTAACCATGAGTGAGTTAAGCCCTCATGCTTAACTCATGTAGATAATTAACCAAGGCTTTAGGTTAAAGGTTAGGTTAAAGAATATCAAAAGAAATGACAAAAGAGTGGACTTTGTCAAAGCTTCTCCAAGCTTCTTCAAGCTTGATTTCTTTGACTAAGTTAAACCCTTTTGTTAAATCTTAAGATAAAACAATAACCCTAATCTTTACCCTAATCTTGGTATGAGTCTCATACACCCAACTTTGATGTATCATCAAGCATGATACAAACATGCACACTTGCATATATCATATATAAACAATGTGCACAAACTAGTGAGAAAATAAATCATAAGTGAGCTAATACTAGTTAATGCAATGTAATATATCAAATATATAATTATGCATTAAATTATTAAATCAACTCTTGATTTAATAATCCGGCTATAACCGACTAATATCAAAAGTAACAACTTATCGAATCAACACTTGATCCGATAACCCGGCTATATCGCATACAACCGATCAATGTCACGAATTGCGAGAATAGAATACGATATCTCATATCGTATTAATCTCGGTCCCGCACATATCACATATATGCTCCTACTTCGTTTCGCTTGAGCTAGGAAACCCCAGTGTAGGACTCTAAAGACTCGTCAATACGCCGGCAGTAAGTGATGATCATATCAAACACCCACAAGTCGCAAGCGGTATGGTAAACGTAACGGCCACCCGGGTATTGAGCGATCAGAAGATCAACAAGCAAGGCCGCTAGTTCTCCTACGAATCCAATCAGTAACACTCCCGTACTGTCCGGTCTCGTCGTCTGATATGTCGCATATCTCGCCTAGGGGTGGTAAACGTCAGACCCCAGTAGCTCGATCAGTCGTGTCGATATGAGGTCTATAACAGTTCGAGAAACTACTGGTAACACTTACCAGTAAATCTCAGCAACCCTGGCCAGGGATTTCCGGTTATAGCCAATCGAACACAGCACAACATCAACTCCCTATACCGGGAGAGACGAATCCCCTCCTATCGCTCATTGCCTCCATGTGATTCGGGACTGTACCCAAAAACCACCGTTTTGCACGCCCTCTTTGACGTGGTAAGGTGGAAATCAAAGCACAGTAGGAATCACACAAGACTCTATGACGATATCGGGTCAATAGACTACTCTGTACCAGTGTCACCGGAGAACTACCATCTGACGTGAGGTATAATACCATCTGGGAGTTCTCGGCGAGTCTGTCCAATGTACCCAGTCTCCACTGAGCACCCGTACACCATCCTTGATGTCAAACAACGATGGATATGGGATCATCCATCGCCCATCATATGGGTCAAGATGCGTATACGCTAGTCTACTCTGGTGCATCGATGCCCTATCTCGATACACCCACGACTAAGGACCTTGAAGGATGTACTTATGGACTACCATGTCCCCACTAGTATGATCCGCATCATAGTCCAGGTAGTCAAGTACTCATCCTAAGGGCTTTACCAACATGTAACAGAGAGACAATCAGTATACACGTTAAGGTAAAGTGTAACCAGATAGCATACTATCATGTCGAGTAAGAAAGTCCTCCCTATATATGTCCAAGCATCCACTACAATATACATCGTATGTACAGTAATGGCCTCTAGGGCATACATATAACTAACACCCTCCTATCGCTCATTGCCTCCATGTGACTCGGGACTGTACCCAAAAACCACCGTTTTGCATGCTTTCTTGGACATGGTAAGGTGGAAATCAAAGCACAGTGGGAATCATAAAAGACTCTATGACGATCTCGGGTCTACAGACTAACCTGTACCAGTGTCACCGGAGGACTGCCATCTGACGTGAGGTATAATACCATCTGGGAGTTCTCGGCGAGTCCGTCCAGTGTACCCAGTCTCCACTGAATACTTGTATACCATCTCTGATGCCAAACACCAATGGATATGGGATCATCCATCGCCCATCTATATGGGTCGAGAAGGTATACACTAGTCTACTCTGGTATATCGATGCCCCGTCTCGATGTACCCAGTCTCCATCATAATCTAGGTAGTCAAGTACGCATCCTGAGGGCTTTACCAATATATAACAGAGAGACAATCAGTGTACATATTAAGATAAAGAGTAACCAGATAGCATGCTATCATGCCGAGCAAGAAAGTCCTCCCTATATATGTCCAAGCATCCACTACATTGTACATCTCATGTACAGTAATGGCCTTTAGGGCATACATATAACTAACAATCTCCCACTTGCACTAGGGCCATCATATAGCAGTGGTTATAGTATCTCATACTCAACTATCCTATAAAAGTCTCTCTCTGGTAAAAGGCCTTTGTGAGTGGATCCACGGTGTTGTCCTCTGAGTATACTCTTCTAACCTCGATCCCCTGGAGATCTTCCATCTCCATGATCAGGTGATACTGCCTTAGAATATATCTGGATCACTGATGGGATAGGCGTTCCCAGGCATAAGCCACAACTCCATTGTCACAGAATAATAGGAACGAAGTTCATCTCATGAACTAATATACACCCAGACTGCCTCTTTGGTAGCATCTTAGGTAGCGATGTATCCAGCCTTTATCGTCTAGTATTGTTAGTTATATGTATGCCCTAGAGGCCATTACTGTACATATGATGTATATTGTAATGGATGCTTGGACATATATAGGGAGGACTTTCTTGCTCGACATGATAGTACGCTATCTGGTTGTACTTTATCTTAACATGTACTATGATTGTCTCTATATTACATGTTGATAAAGCCCTTAGGATATGTACTCGACTACTGGGACTATGATGAGATCATACTAGTGGGGCCACGGTAGTCGATGAGTACATCCTATAAGTGTTCCTAGTCGAGGGTGTATCGAGACAGGGCATCGATACACCAGAGTAGACTAGCGTATACGCATCTTGAGCCATATGATGGGCGATGGATGATCCCATATCCATCGGTGTTTGACATCAAGGATGGTGTACGGGTGCTCAGTGGAGACTGGGTACACTGGACGGACTTGCCGAGAACTCCCAGATGGTATTATACCTTACATCAGATGGCAGTTCTCCGGTGACACTGGTACAGAGTAGTCTGTTGACCCGAGATCGTCATAGAGTCTTGTGTGATTCCAACAGTGCTTTGATTTCAATCATACCACGTCCAAGAGGGCGTGCAAAAAGGTGGCTTTTGGGTACAATCCCGAATCACATAGAGGCAATGAGCGATAGGAGGGGATTCGTCTCTCCCGGTATAGGGAGTTGATGTTGCGCTGTGTTCGATTGGCTATAGCTGGAAATCCCTGGCTAGGGTTGCTGAGATTTACTGGTAAGTGTTACCAGTAGTTTCTCGAACTGTTATAGACCTCATATCGACACGACTTATCGAGCTACTGGGGTCTGACGTTTACCACCCCTAGGCGAGATATGCGACATATCAGACGACGAGACCGGACTGTACGGGAGTGTTACTGATTGGATTCACAGGAGAACTCGCGGGCTTGCTTGTTGATCTTCTGATCGGTCAATACCCGGGTGGCCGTTACGTTTAGAGCACCGCTTACGGCTTGTGGGTGTTTGATATGATCATCACCTACTGCCGGCGTATTGACGAGTCTTTAGAGTCCTACACAGGGGTTTCCTGGCTCAAGCGAAACGGAGTAGGAGCACATATGTGATATGTACGGGACCGAGATTAATACGATTTGAGATACCGTATTCTATTCTCGCAATTTGTAACATTGATTGGTTGTATGCGATATAGCCGAGTTATCGGATCAAGTGTTGATTCGATAAGTTGTTACACATGATATTAGTCGGTTATTGCCGGATTATTAAATCAAGAGTTGATTTAATAATTTAATGTAGAATTATATATTTGATATATTACATTACATTAACTAGTATTAGCTCACTTAAGATTTATTTTCTCACTTGTTTGTGCACATTGTTTATATGTGATATATGCAAGTGTACATGTTTGTATCATGCTTGATGATACACACAAGATGGGTGTATGAGACTCATACCAAGATTAGGGTAAAGATTTGGGTTATTGTTTTATCTTACGATTTAACAAAAGGGTTTAACTTAGTCAAAGTAATCAAGCTTGAAGAAGCTTGGAGAAGCTTTGACAAAGTCCACTCTTTTGTCATTTCTTTTGATATTCTTTAACCTAACCTTTAACCTAAAGCCTTGGTTAATTCTCTACATGAGTTAAGCATGAGGGCTTAACTCAACCATGGTGCCATTATTTAATTGGATAAGTTTTCATTTGGATGGATAATTCTTTCTTTCTTCTTCTTCTTCATCAAGCTCCATCCAAAAGCTTACTAGCTCCAATGGTGCCATGAGAAAAAGAGTGAGAAAATTAATTCTAAAGTGAGCCCACTTCCTACTTCTTCATCCTCTACCACTTGCCATGTAGTAGAGTGTGTTCTCTTCACGAAGTTTATGACCTAGTGAAGGAATAGCTTGAGTTAGTGTCTTCCCGACGTAGATCATCTTCGGCCTCGAAGTCATCGTAGCAAGCACGTTCGTTCTTCTCGTGGAGCTTCTCTAGAGTCCGGAGTTTACGATCGCAGCGATGGGGACGTCTACACGGAGCTAATGAAGTGAAGGACCGGATCTACAAAGGTTGTAATCCCTTTCACTTGTAGTTAAAGTAGTTAACTTGATTGTTTTCGCCTAAACCCGAGTTTAAAGATCCGGCTTCGGGTTGTTCGGCACGGCTAAAATTTTAATCGGGCATGGTTGATACCTCGTAGACCCTTGTGCGCGTGCCTAGCAACCCTACAGTGGTATCAGAGCCAAGCTAGAGCTTTGGGCGAAGTCTAGATGAAGTTTAAAGTCCAATCGAACCCGGAAACCCCGATGTTTACCCTTCTCTGTACATTTTTCAAAAAGGTGATTTTTTATGAATTAAAAATGCTCAGAAAAACAAGCAGGAAAACATAAGAATTACTGTGAAGTACTGTCCACTAAGTCAATATTTTGACCGCGGAACCGCGGCCAAACCAAGGGTTTGGCGGCGGTTCCGCGGCCAAAATTGTGACTTAGTCCCTGAAATTTTATGTAATTATTCTTAGGTCCTTTCTTGTTATTCTTTTCTGGGAATTGTTTTATTCCACTCAAATGTTGAGTTTTTTAGGGTTGTATTGGGGACTCATTGATTCGATCGGATAATTTAACTTTGTTTAGTTTGTTCCAGATATTTTTAGAAACTGTTAAAAAGTTCGAACGGATATCAATAACTCACTTTTTCCCCTGTCGGAAAATTTTTCAAAAGTTGGATTTTTTCTCGGGTTTAAGAACGTTCTAAGTCGTGCAAGTAACGCGGTGGACCCTCTAGAAGACAACAAACCTTAACTCGATTATGTGACCGTCTTGAACTGCCTTTTGAACCTTTGGGTTTGGGGCAGTACGGCGTGCCACATGTGAGGCGTTGGCTTGAACCTTCTACGGCTGGACCATTGGTACTGTGGCATGTGATGGATGTTTTTAAACTGATTTCAAGTGTTGAGATATATTGGGGAAATCTTGGGTGTTTGATTATTCGATCGGAAAGTTTAACATTGTCTATTTATCTGGATTGTGATACAATATTTGGAATCCACAAGAAGTTATGAGATAACTAATTTGAATGTTATAAACATAGAAGTTTAGTCTCAATTGATCGGTTGCCATGGGATTTTGATGTGATCAAAAGTCCGTCGCAATCACGTAGCGTACGCGGACACTCGCCGGGTAAACTTAATAGATAGCCATGCCCCATAGCCCCGACTAAGTGACTGTAGGAGAACCCCGTCGCCAAAAGCATCCATTCGGGTGATCGCGGAAACGGTGTTCCGCCTTAGTGCACTTCGTCGACGGCATCCGGGGGTGCGGCCGTCTACTAAAGTTTGCGACGAGCATTCGATCAGGTTGTCGGGAATCTTGTTGAATTGCCCGACTTGATATTGAAAAGAGTTTTCGATAATGAGACTAAAATGTGGGGTTTATAAATGTTAGGCATGCGATGTCTAAGGAATTCATTTGGTTAGGCATATGATGTCTAAGAAGGTTGCGGATTCCAACTGTTGTAGTTTTACACTTTCTTTTCTGTGACCGTAAGCGTAATATGTGATATCGCCGGTTTCGTTGCTATATG
Organism: Agapanthus africanus; assembly: GCA_030015575.1. Taxonomy (NCBI): domain Eukaryota; kingdom Viridiplantae; phylum Streptophyta; class Magnoliopsida; order Asparagales; family Amaryllidaceae; genus Agapanthus; species Agapanthus africanus. The sequence continues at coordinate 233,433,662 of JASDDO010000010.1, forward strand.
TCAACGACAATTGGGATACGCATGTTTACTTATGTTGATGACATATGATGTTATGTGTTGCTGGATCTGTTATATTGGATCGTCGCGTTTGAATAGCCGAGGGTTTTATGTGAGATGAGAATTTTTCATTTTCACTCATGTAAATAACTTGTATGTAATATTCTTTTATTGGGGCACTTCTGGGATGAGGTTGATGTCACCACTTGTATATTATTTACTTTTCCGCATTAGGTAGACCCAAGACGGGGAGCATAAGTAACCGGGTTCTAAGGTCCTGTAGGAGACCATCTCGAGGAGTCAAGACCGGTATCCTAACCCTAGAATTGGCAGTGTTGCTTGCCACTCTCGTAGGGGTCTAGGGATGTGGGTTTGGTTATTCATCGCAACCGTGGAATCCGTGTTTTATACAGGCTCGTATTGAAAACACGGACGTCCTAGTATATCCAATGTTTCATATGTTTCTTCTGCTGCGATATCTGTGATGTGATCATTTGATGTTATATGATAAATACTGCATATAGTATATATGATATATTATATAGACGTTACTTATGTTTTACGCCCGCGCTAGCCCTGCCCCGCTCTGCCGTTAGTTACCTAACCTAACGGTGCACGGGGGGACATCGAGGCTAATGCGGATGGCATAAGTGTACGTCATATTTATCTGTGATGTTTAGGTAACTTAAAAGATGGGAATTCATTAATATGATTAATGAAAGAAAAAGAAACCTAAAAGTTTTTGTGGAATCGAATTTTCAAAAACAGGTAGCTACAGTTCTTACTTTGCATCGCGGTGTTCCTTGTAGAACATCCTGCACCTTATTCGATAAGGAAAGGGCCGAGATCCCTTCACCGGGAGTGACCCCTTTAGCAATGACTGGCAGATGCTACACCCCTCAGTTTGTCTTTTGATTGCTTTTGGATTTTTTGCTTTGCATAGTGATATATATGAAATATCCTGCACCTTATTCGATGAGGAAAGGGCCGACGATCCCTTCACCGGGAGTGACCCCTTTAGCAAAACTAGAAAAGCCTCAAAAACACTCCATTTAAAATCACTCGATTATACAACGATATCAAGTTCATTACGCTCATGGTTTTCTTAAAAACCTGCGTAGCCCTCCGTCATTTCAGATAAGTACTACTTAGTATTCGTGTTGCGGTAGTTTGGCATGCGTCAAGGCGTAGTGTACGGTAGCTAACTAGTGCTTATCTGCTAGCATACGATGCGATTAGATTAGGGTATTCGTACGGCGTTGTTTGGCATGCGTCAAGGGTCGTGCGGGTGGGTTTAATTCAATCAAGAAATGTACAGGTTGAACTTGACTAGCGGACTATGGGTTGTTTGGCATGCGTCAAGGTCATAGCACGCTAGGGGTAAAATATTATTGGGAATTTCAAGTGTAGAAATTTGCAATGAGATTGCATACCTTCTATGAGATAGTTGGATCCCGATACCCGCTGCGAGTAAGAGTTACTCCTGGGAGAGTTTTACACATTACAATTAGCCGATCAAGTAGGTGTCTAGAAAGGTGTTAACGGGGTTACGCCTCTGGGAAAACGAGGTTTACTTTAATTAGGTCCGTGCGAAAGCACGGGGAACCTCCCTCAAAGTACCGACACTGGCCTGGCTGAAAGATTGGCGAACTTGTAGCGTGTAATTAATCCCGCTTGTCTTTCCTTTTAGGGTTTGAAGGAAGATTTGATTAAAACGGTGGGAGTCATCCTGATTAGATAAAATAATAACCAATCTGATCTTGCAAGAGCATACGCTGAGTGTTTTCTTCTCTCTCTCTCCAGGTAGCGACCATATCACGCCTTAATCAAGATAATAAAACGGTTATATTGACCGAACCCGCTTGTTATACTGAGCTGGGGAACGTTGGTCCCGCTCCAACTTATAATTGTTATAAGACAGAGCAGGAAATTGGGGAATACCAGATTTCCCGTGCCGCCCAAAAGAAGAAAGTGCATGCCGATGCATCATCTTCGGGTGTGTTCATTACATAGAACTGTTTCTCAGTATCCTTTACGTCCTGAGTATGAGATACCGGATCAGGATCCCGCATATGTAATCTGTTACATGGGCTACAGAAAGGTAGAGAACTGAGAACGGGTGATAAGTTTCATGAGACAGAAAACGGTGCAAGTGTTGCAGCCAAGTCTGTTGGTCACTATCACCCTGTCTTACCAGAATACATTGATTCTGAACAAATGTTATTAGATACCGAACCTGATATACAACATCATATCAGTCTCTTTATTAGTAAAGAAGGATATAATTTTGTATTGTTGGATAATGTTTTGAACATTTTCTATATCAAGAGTTGATCGGTTCAGGCACGTTATCTAAAAGCATTGACGTTCTAAATCAAACTACAGTTCTTAGTATACAGAACACACACGAGAGGAAGAGTTCAGAAATGAATGAATCCTTCTTGAGGCATTGTAGACTAGGTCATATCAATGCGACCCGACTGGCTGAAGTTACTTATAGATGCATATTTAAATTAGTTTGAATTTACATCTTGTGAAACTTGCCGGTCATGTCACAAATATACGATGACCATAGCTCTGTTTATTGGAAACAGAGAAAGAGTTAGTGAACTCTTGGGATTGATACTTGCTGATGTATGAAAGTCCCATGTCTACACATACCAAGACCGGTTCTTTGTACTTCATTACATTCTCTGATGATCTCTCAAGATTCAGACATATGTTCCTGTTGAAACACAAGTCTGAACCTTTTGAGATATTCACAGAATATAAGTTAGAAGTAGAGAACCAACAACGGGTATAAGTATTATGTCCTTTGATGTGATCAAGGAGGAGAATACTTGAGCACGAGATTCCTGGACTATTCTAAAGGAGAATGATATTTTCTCTCAGCATTACTCCGTATACACCACAGCACGTCGTTGTATCGGGGCGGAGCAATAGCACCCTATGTGATATGGTGTGCTCTATGATGAGTACTACTGAGTTTCCTATTTCCTTTTAGGAGTTATGCACTTGAGAAGCTGCATACCTATTGAATAGGGTTCAAATCAAATCGGTTGCCTATCACTTCATATGTGATATGGAAAGGGAAGAGCCCATATCTTAAGTTTGTTAAGATTTGGGGTTGTCCAGCCTATGTCTAAAAGCAAAATCCGGACAAGCTCGAGGCAAGGTCTGTTATGTAGAAATGGAAATGTTCCAGCTATACAAACTGCAGCTGATGATTTGGTGGAACCAAAGGATTCAATAGTTTCCAACGAACCTCAGCCTCTCCGCCAATCTAGTAGGGTTCCTCACCCACCTGAGAGATACTTCGGTTTCTCTATGACAGTTGGAGCGAGGATTGCATCATGAGATGATGACCCAACTAGTTTCGAGCTGGCCATCAGGAGTGGGACTCTGTAAGAATGGCTAGATGCTTATCGATCTAAGATGGAATCCTTATACACCAACAAAGTATGGACTTTGGTTGCTCTATCTGAAGGGTTAAATCCCCATCAGGAGCAAGTATATCTTAAGAAGATTACTAGGTGTACATGGAAAAGTTGAGACTTTCAAAGCTATGCTTAAGTCCATCCAGATCCTACTTGCCACAGCTACGTACCATGACTACGATATCTGGCGGTTAGGTGTCATGACTGCTTTTCTAAATGATGTTTTAGAAAAGAGCGTCTATAAGTACACAGCTAGAGGGCTTCGTAGACAGTGGGAGCAGCGGAAACGTGTGCAAGATGTTTTATATGATAAAACAGGCATCACGGAGTTGGAACATCTGTTTTGATGTGGTAGTCAAAGAGTTTGACTTCATCAAAATGGTAGATGAACCTTGTATATACAAAAAGGTAGTATGGAGTATGGTGGTGATCCTCGTAGATTACGTGGATGACATACTCTTGATAGGGAAGGAGTTTCCTATGATACGCTCGGTCAATCTCCGCTTATCACAAGGATTCTCCATATAGGATCAAAGTGATACCTCATAAATCCTGGGTTTTTGGATCTATGAGATGATCTAATTGGATGTTAGGATTCTTACTATTTGTAGTGAGATGGTATCAATTGATCCTGGGGAGAATCACTGGAAAGGTTCCAGGGTGATAAGAACGACTGAATGTCAGTCACAGGCATTGTCTTTACCCTCAGTGGAGGGACGGTATGTTGGAAGAGTTCCAAGCTAGATACCGTGACTTACTAGACGATTAAAGGCAAGATACATCGTTACCAAGAATGCTACCAAAGAGGCAGTATGGATATATAAGTTCATGAGATGAACTTCGTTCCTACCATTGTGTGACAATGGAGTTGTGGCATTAGCCAAGGAACTACCGTCCCATCTGAAATCCAGATATAATTCTTAGGCAGTATCGCCTGATCATGGAGATGGTTGATCTCCAGGGAGATCGAGGTTAGGAGAGTAGACACAGAGGACAACAGCGCGGATCCACTCACAAAGGCCTTTTTCCCAGTAGAGACTGTTATGGGATGGTTGAGTATGAGATACTTCAACCACAGCTAATTGTTGGGTATGTGATACCACAACAGATGGCCCTAGTGCAAGTGGGAGATTGTTAGTTATATGTATGCCCTAGAGGCCATTACTGTATATACGATGTATATTGTAATGGATGCTTGGACATATATAGGAAGGACTTTCTTGCTCGACATGATAGTACGCTATCTGGTTGTACTTTATCTTAACATGTACTCTAATTGTCTCTATATTACATGTTGATAAAGCCCTTAGGATATGTACTCGACTACTGGGACTATGATGAGATCATACTAGTGGGGCCACGGTAGTCGACGAGTACATCCTATAACTGTTCCTAGTCGAGGGTGTATCGAGACAGGCATCGATACACCAGAGTAGACTAGCGTATACGCATCTTGACCCATATGATGGGTGATGGATGATCCCATATCCATCGGTGTTTGACATCAAGGATAGTGTACGGGTGCTCAGTGGAGACTGGGTACACTGGACGGACTCGCCGAGAACTCCCAGATGGTATTATACCTTACGTCAGATGGCAGTTCTCCGGTGACACTGGTACAGAGTAGTCTGTTGACCCGAGATCGTCATAAAGTCTTGTGTGATTCCCACTGTGCTTTGATTTCCATCATACCACATCCAAGAGGGCGTGCAAAAAGGTGGCTTTTGGGTACAATCCCGAATCACAGGGAGGCAATGAGAGATAGGAGGGGATTCGTCTCTCCCGGTATAGGGAGTTGATGTTGCGCTGTGTTGGATTGGCTATAGCTAGAAATCCCTGGCCAGGGTTGCTGAGATTTACTAGTAAGTGTTACCAGTAGTTTCTCGAACTGTTATAGACCTCATATCGACACGACTTATCGAGCTACTGGGGTCTGACGTTTACCACCCCTAGGCGAGATATGCGACATATCAGACGATGAGACCGGACTGTACGGGAGTGTTACTGATTGGATTCACAAGAGAACTAGCGGGCTTGCTTGTTGATCTTCTGATCGCTCAATACCCGGGTGGCCGTTATGTTTAGCACACCGCTTGCGGCTTGTGGGTGTTTGATATGATCATCACCTACTGCCGGCGTATTGACGAGTCTTTAGAGTCCTAGACAGGGGTTTCCTGGCTCAAGCGAAATGGAGTAGGAGCACATATGTGATATGTGCGGGACCGAGATTAATATGAAATGAGATACCGTATTCTATTCTCGCGATTTGTAACATTGATCGGTTGTATGTGATATAGCCTGGTTATCGGATCAAGTGTTGATTCGATAAGTTGTTACACATGATATTAGTCGGTTATTGCCGGATTATTAAATCAAGAGTTGATTTAATAATTTAATGTATAATTATATATTTGATATATTACATTACATTAACTAGTATTAGCTCACTTAAGATTTATTTTCTCACTTGTTTGTGCACATTGTTTATATGTGATATATGCAAGTGTACATGTTTGTACCATGCTTGATGATACACACAAGATGGATGTATAAGACTCATACCAAGATTAGGGTAAAGATTTGGGTTATTGTTTTATCTTAAGATTTAACAAAAGGGTTTAACTTAGTCAAAGTAATCAAGCTTGAAGAAGCTTGGAGAAGCTTTGACAAAGTCCACTCTTTTGTCATTTCTTTTGATATTCTTTAACCTAACATTTAACCTAAAGCCTTGGTTAATTCTCTACATGAGTTAAGCATGAGGTCTTAACTCAACCATGGTGCCATTATTTAATTGGATAAGTTTTCATTTGGATGGATAATTCTTTCTTTCTTATTCTTCTTCATCAAGCTCCATCCAAAAGCTTACTAGCTCTAATGGTGCCATGAGAAAAAGAGTGAGAAAATCAATTCTAAAGTGAGCCCACTTTCTACTTCTTCATCCTCTACCACTTGCCATGTAGTAGAGTGTGTTCTCTTCACGAAGTTTATGACCTAGTGAAGGAATAGCTTGAGTTAGTGTCTCCCCGACGTAGATCATCTTCGGCCTCGAAGTCTTCGTAGTAAGCACGTTCGTTCTTCTCGTGGAGCTTCTCTAGAGTCCGGAGTTCACGATCGCAGCGTTGGGGACATCTACACGGAGCTAATGAAGTGAAGGACCGGATCTACAAAGGCTGTAATCCCTTTCACTTGTAGTTAAAGTAGTTAACTTGATTGTTTTCGCCTAAACCCTAGTTTAAAGATCCGGCTTCGGGTTGTTCGGCACGGCTAAAATTTTAATCGGGCATGGTTGATGCCTCGTAGACCCTTGTGCGTGTGCCTAGCAACCCTACAAGTATGCCACGGTGTTTAGCTTGGAACTCTTCCAACATACCGTCCCTCTACTGAGGGTAAAGACAATGTCTGTGACTGACATTCAGTCGACCTCTTCACCCTGGAAGGTATCCAGTGATTCTCCCCAGGATCGATTGATACCATCTCACTACACCTAGTGAGAATCCTAACATCCATTTAGATCTATCACATAGATCCAAAACCCTGGATCTAGGAGGTATCACCTTGATCCTATATGGAGAATCCATGTGATAAGAGGAGATTGACCGAGTATAGCATAGGAAACTCCTTCCCTATCAAGAGTATGACATCCTACGTACAGTACGAGAATTACCACCATACTCTCTGCTACCTTTTTTGTATATATAAAGTTCATCTACCATTTTGATGAAGTCAAACTCTTTTACTACCACATCAAAACAGATGTTCCAACTCCGTGATGCCTGCTTTAACCTATAAAGCAACTTGCACACGTTTCCGCTGGTACCACTATCTACGGATCCCTCTGGCTGTGTACTTATAGATACTTTGTTCTAAATCACTATTTAGAAAAGCAGTCATGACACCCAACCGCCATATATCGTGGTCATGGTATATAGCAGTGGCAAGTAGGATCCGGATGGACTTAAGCATAGGCCCAGAAAAGGTTTCATCATTATCCAAACTTGGTTGATGAAGAGAACTTTTTACAACAAGTCTTAGCTTTGAAAGTCTAAACTTTTCCATGTACACCAAGTAATCTTCTAAAAATATACTTGCTCCTAATGGGGATTTAGCCCTTTAGATATAGCAACCAAAGTCCATACTTCGTTTGTGTACATAGATTCCATCTCAGATCGCATAGCATCCAGTCATTCTTACAGAGTCCCCACTCTTGATGGCCTGCTCGAAACTAGTTGGGTCATCATCTTATGATGTAATCCTCGCTCCTACTGTCATAGAGAAACCAAAGTATCTCTTAGGTTGGTGAGAAACCCTACCAGATCGGCGGAGAGGTTGAGGTTCGTTGGGAGCTATTGAATCCTCTGGTTCTACCAAATCATCAGCTGTAGTTTGTATAGCTGGAACTCCTTCCAGTTCTACCTCATGACCACAAATTTCTTTCCAAAATAAATTCCTTTTCTAAAAAGGTGGCATGCCGAGAAATAAAACACCTTTTGTTCCTCGGTGCGGTAGAAGATATTCCCTTGTGAATGCTTGTGATATCCAACTAACATCCACAGAACTGACCTTGCCTCGAGCTTGTCCGGATTTTGCTTTTAGACATAGGTCGTACAACCCCAAATCTTAACTTACTTAAGACATGGGCTCTTCCCATACCATATCTCATATGGAGCGGTAGGCACCTGATTTGGCTGGAACCTAATTCAATAGGTATGCAGCTTCTCAAGTGCATAATCCCCAAAAGGGAATAGGCAACTCAGTAGTACTCATCATAGAGCGCACCATATCTAATAGGGTGCAATTGCTCCGCCCCGATACACCGTTGTGCTGTGGCGTATACAGAGGAGTAATGCTGAGAGAGAATCTCATTCTCCTTTAGAATAGTCCAGGAATTCCGTGCTCAAGTATTCTCCTCCCTGATCTCATCATAGGACATAATACTTATACCCGTTGTGGTTCTCTGCTTCTAACTTATATTCATGGAATTTCTCTAAAGCTTCAGACTTTTGTTTCATCAGGAACATATGTCCGAATCTTGATAGATCATCAGTGAATGTAATGAAGTACAAAGAACCGGTCCTGGCATGTGTAGATAGGGGACCTACATACATCATCATGTATCAATCCCAAGAGTTCACTAACTCTTTCTCTGTTTCCAATAAACGGAGCTATGGTCATCTTATCTTTGTGACATGACTGGCAAGTTTCACAAGATGTAAATTCAAACTGATTTAAATATGCATCTAAATGTAACTTAGCTAGTCGGGTCGCATTGATATGACCTAGTGTACAAAGCCTCAAGAAGGATTCGTTCATTTCTGAACTCTTCCTCTTGTGTGTGTTTTATATGTTAAGAACCGTGGTTTGATTTAGAACGTATATGCTTTTAGATAACGTGCCTGAACCGATCAACTCTTGATATAGGAAATGTTCAAAACATTATCCAACAATACAAAATTATATCCTTCTTTACTAAATAAAGAGACTGATATGATGTTGTATATCAGGTTCGGTATCTAATAACATTCATTCAGAATCAATGTATTTGGTAATACAGGGTGATAACTGCAAACACTTTGGCTGCAACAATTGCACCGTTTCCAATTCTTGAAACTTTATCACCCGTTCTTAGTTCTCTACCTATTAGTAGCCCATGTAACAGATTACATATGTGGGATCCTGATCTGGTATCTCATACCCAGGACGTAGAGGATACTGAGAAACAGTTCTCAGTAATGAACATACCCGAAGAAGATGCATTATCATGCACTTTCTTCGTTTGGGCGACACAGGAATCCTGGTAATCCGCTATTCTCTTCTCGGTCTTATAACAATTATAAGTTGGAGCGGGACCAACATTTCCCAGCACAGTATAACAAGCGGGTTCGGTCAATACATCCATATTATTATCTTGATTAAGGCATGACATGGTCGCTACCTGGATAGAGAGAGAAAAAAACACTCTGCGTGCGCTCTTATAAGATCAGATTGGTTATTATTTTATCTAATCAGGATGGCTCCTACTGTTTTTATCAAATCTTCCTTCAAACCCTAAAAGGAAAGACTAGCCGGGATTAATTACACCCTACAAGTTCGCCAATCTTTCAGCCAAGCTAATGCCGGTAATTAGAGGGAGGTTCCCCGTGCTTTCGCACGGACCTAATTAAAATAAACCTCATTTTCCCAGAGGCATAACCCCGTTGACACCTTTATAGACACCTACTTGATCAGCTAATTGTCCTGTGTAAAACTCTCCCAGGAGTAACACTTACTCGCAGTGGGTATCGGGATCCAACTATCTCATAGAAGGTATCCAATCTCATTGCAAATTTCAACACTAGAAATTCCCGATAATATTTTGCCCCTAACGTCCTATGACCTTGACAGAGGTCAACAAATTATAGGCTGCTTGTCAAGTTCAACCCGTCATTTCTTGATTGAATTAAACCCACCCGCACGACCCTTAACGGAGGTCAACAAGGTCGTACGACTACCCTAATCCAATCTGCATCATATGCATAAGCAGATAAATACTAGTCAGCTACCGCACACTACGTCTTGACGGAGGTCAACAAACGTAGCACGAATACTAAGTAGGACTTATCTGAAATGACAGAGGGCTACGACAGGTTCTTCAGAGAACCTATTGCGTAATGAACTTGATATCGTTGTAGAATCGAGTGAATTTTGAAAAGGAGTGTTTTTTAGGCTTTTACTAGTTTCGCTAAAGATGTCACTCCCAGTGAAGGGATCTCGGCTCTTTCCTCATCGAATGAGGTGCAAGATATTTCATAAATACCACTATGCAAAGCAAAAACTATAAAAGCAATCAAAAGACAAACCGAGTTTTGTAGCATCTGCTAGTTTCGCTAAAGAGGTCACTCCCGGTGAAGGGATCTCGGCTCTTTCCTTATCGAATAAGGTGTTGGATATTCTACAAGGAATACTGCTATGCAAAGCAAGAAGTAGAGCTACCAGTTTTTAAAACAAGTTTCTACAACATCTTTAGGTTTCTTTTCTTTCATTAATCTCATTAATGAATTCCCATCATTTAAGTTACCTAAACATCACAGATAAATACAACGTACGCTTATGCCATCCGCATTCGTCTCGATGTCCCGTCGTGCACCGTTAGGTTAGGTAACTAACGGCAGAGCAGGGTAGTGCTAGCGCGGGTGTAAAACATAAGCAACGTCTATATTATATATCATATATACTATATACAGTATTTATCTCAACATATCAAATGATCACATCACAGATATCGCAGCAGAAAACAACATATGAAATATTGGATATACTAGGATTTCCGAGTTTTATATTAAGACTGTATAAAACACGGATTCCACGGTCGTGATGAATAGCCAAACCCACATCCCTAGACTCCTACGAGAGTGGCAAGCAACCCTACAAATTCTAGAGTTAGGAGACCCGGTCTCGACTCCTCGAGATGGTCTCCCACTGGACCCTAGAACCCGGTTACTTGTGCTCTCCACCTTGGGTCTATCCTAATGTAGAAAAGTAAATAATATACAACAATGGTGACATCATCCTCAACCCGGAAGTGCCCCAATAAAAGAATATTGCATACAAAGAATTTTACATGAATGAAAATAAAAACTCTCATCTCACATAACCCCCGGCTATTCAAAACACGACGATCCAATATAACATATACAGCAACACATAACATCACATGTCATCAACGTAAGTAAATATGCGTATCCCAATTGTCGTTGACATATAGCAACGAAACCGGCGATACACCACATATTACACTTACGGTCGCAGAAAAGAAAATGTCAAACTACAACATTTGGAATCCATAATAACCTTAGACATCATAAACCCAAAATATCACATACTTTGAATTTCATGCCTAACTATATGAATTCCACATATTGTATCACATACCAGAAATAGCTAGACGATGTTAAACATTCCGATCGAATTAACAAATACCCAAAATTACCCAAAAATCTCAACACTTGAGCGAAGTTAAAAGGATTCAGCACATGCCACAGTACCAATGATCCAGCCGTAGAAGGGTCAAACCAACGCCTCACCTACGACACCGCGGAACTACGACAAACCCTAAGGTTCAGTCGCGGTTCCGAGGGCATAGAATCGAGTTAAGGTTTTGTTCTTCTAGAGGGTCCATCACATAACTTGCATGATGTTTGAATGCTTTTTAACTACGGAAAAAATCCTACACTTGGAAAATTTTCCGGCAAGGGTTAAAACGGGTATTTGATATCCGATCGAACTTTTTAATACCGTCTAAAGTAACCCGAAAATAGTTAAAATTATGATTACGAAACACTCTGAGTTGCCTTTGCATTGAGTTAATCATCACATGAAAAAGTAGCAAAAATAAACAACACCTGAAACACCAAAACCTAGAGCAAAGACCAAGGAAAAAATTTAAGACTATTTCAAGCAGGTGGGGCTGGCCTCCCCGGTTTTCTATCCCATATGCTCGGTCCAAATCCGAGCACATGGTCCTAACTTTCTCCCATGTTCATTGTTTAGCTCATAGATGATTCTGTACATGTTTGCAAAATTTTTGGAGCTCATTTGAAAATCGACAGAATGCAGGTTTTAGTATTTCATGTTTCGGAGTTCGTTTCGTTTTCATAATCTAACATTATCCGTATAATTTTCTAGCTAGGCTCTGATACCATTGTAAGGTTCCTATCGACGGCAGCAAGGTTCCGGGAGGCATCGTCCATGCCATTTTTAAAAAATTGCCGTTAAAAAGAACTCCAAACTAGAATCGATAACTAGAAAATAATACGTAAACTAATGTAAACCATTTACATCTAAGTGAAATAGAAATACAACCTTTGTAGATCGGTCCTTCACTTAAAAAGCTCCTTGTAGTAGTCCCTTCGCTGCGATCATGTTGCTCCCGGACTATTGGACGGCTCCATGAGAAGAAGGCAACGGTCTTGCTTAAAGTCTTCGAGGCCAAAGATGATCTGCGTCAAGGGGATACGACCTCAAGCTACTACTTCACCAAAGTGAAGCAAACACCCTATACTAAAGTGCTAATCTAGTAGAGGATGGTGAAATAGGAAGTAGGCTCACTTTAGAATTTCTTTTCTTACATTACTTTCTGACTTTTATCAAACCCTAGCAAGCTTTTCTTTTGGAAGAAGAAGATGAAGAAAGAAGAAGATAATGAGGTTAATCCAAAGTGAGATAAGTAACCATGGGTGAGTGGGTATCATATACTAACTCATGTAGAGACATAACCATGGCTAATTATAGTAGTTAGGTTAATAAATATCCTAAGTAAAACAAAAATGAGTGGACTTTGTCAAAGAACTCACAAGCTTCTACAAGCTTCATGCTTTGAACAATTATCCACTAATTTTGTATTTACTTTGAATATTAAAACCCCACCATTATAATTAAAATGGTGTATGTCTTATACACCCATGTAGTGTGTATCAACAACCATGACACACAAAAAAATAATGCACATTAATATATATCACAAATATATTACATGTACACACAAGTGAGAAAAGAATTCTTAAGTGAGCCAATGTTAGTTAATGTAAATTAGTATATCAAATATACAATTATACACTAAATTATTAAATCAACACTTGGTTTAATAATCCGGCTATATCACATATAACCGACTAACACTAAATGTACCAACTTATCGAATCAACACTTGATTCGATAACCCAGCTATATCACATATAACCGGCCGATACAAAAGTCGCAAGAATAGAATACGGATCACATACACGCATAATTCTCGGTCCCGCACATATCACATATGCGCTCCTATTTCGTTTTGCCTGAGCTAGTAAAACCTCTATGTAGGACTCTAAATACTCGTCAATACACCGGCAGTAGGTGATGATCACATCAAGAACCCACAAGCCGTCAGCGGTACTAGCTGGACGTAACGGCTACCCGGGTATTGAGCGATCAGAAGATCAGCAAGAAAGCCCGCTCCAACTCCTGCAAATGCCTAATGGTAACACTTGCCGTACAGTCTGGTCTCTTCGTCTGATATGTTGCATATCTCGTCTAGGGGTGGTAAACGTCAGACCCCAGTAACTCGATAAGTCATGCCAATTTGAGGCTCATAACGGGTCGAGAAACTACTGGTAACACTTACCAGTAAATCTCTGAAACAGCCCTGGCCAGGGACTTCCTGTTATAGCCAATCGAGCACAACACAACATCAACCCCCAATACCGGGAGAGAAGAATCCCCTCCTATCGCTCATTGCCTCCATGTGACTCGGGACTGTACCCAAAAACCACCGTTTTGCACGCCCTCTTGGACGTGGTAAGGTGGAAATCAAAACACAGTGGGAATCATACAAGACTCTATGACGATCTCGGGTCTACAGACTAACCTATACCAGTGTCACCAGAGAACTGCCATCTGACGTGAGGTATAATACCATCTGGGAGTTCTCGGTGAGTCCGTCCAGTGTACCCAGTCTCTACTGAGCACCCATATAACATCTCTGATGTCAAACACCAATGGATATGGGATCATCCATCGCCCATCTATATGGGTCGAGAAGGTATACGCTAGTCTACTCTGGTATATCGATGCCCCGTCTCGATACACCCATGACTAGGGACATTAAAAGATGTACTCACGGACTACCTTTGTCCCACTAGTATGATCTCCATAATAATCTAGGTAGTCAAGTACGCATCCTAAGGGCTTTACCAACATGTAACAGAGATACAATCAGTGTACATATTAAGGTAAAGAGTAACCAGATAGCATTTTATCATGTCGAGCAAGAAAGTCCTCCCTATATATGTCCAAGCATCTACTACATTGTACATCTCATGTACAGTAATGGCCTTTAGGGCATACATATAACTAACAACCCTCATCTAGGAATTTTTCTTCATCACAAAACCACATTCAAACAACTCTAAATTACTATAGGAGTTAAGGAAACTTAAATTCTAAGCTAAGGGTGTAGGAATATACCTCATTTGGCAACTCAAGAATTTTCTTGAGTTGCCCAAAGTCTTCAAAATCTAATATTGATGCCTCCATAGGGTTGGTAGTGAGATTGTGCACATTTTTTGTGAAGGGGTATGGAGTTTTTCTGAGGATTTTGGGGGTGTTTAGGACAGTAGAGAGGAGGTGGAGGATGAGGGAGAAGGAGGTAAAGAAAATGTGAGTTGAGAAGGAGGTGAAGAAAATGTAAATAAAAAGATATGAAGAATGGATACTAAGTGTGTAGAACTTTCTCACACACACTCTCTCTCTCCCTCCCTCCCTCCTTCTTTGTCCCCTCTCTCTCCTCATTTGACCATCCTAATATTTCTCCTTTTTATTTTTATTTTTATTTTTATTTTTAAAAAAAAATCATTTAAAAAGAAGAAACAAAAAGAGAAACCATGGGGCATACTAATTAAAATGTAACAAGCATTTGAAATATGCTATGGTGCATGTCATGCACATAAATCGGATTAATGTATAATTAGTGAAATATTAATCGAGTTTAGTATTAAACTCATATACAAATAATTCTATAAATATTTATAAATATCCAAATCAATATTTCATAATAATTTCCAAATATTTTCCAAACTGTTGGTATAGAATTATACTATTTCATTAAAACCAATCCCCACATTATTTGTAATATCCAGAAAATATATTATTTTAATTATTTAAATTCTGAAAAATAATATTTTATTTTTCCTGAAATGTTACAATCTTCCCCCCTTAAATAAATTCAGTCCCCGAATTAAAATTTAAACCCCCCAAATACTTAAACATTTCAGCAAAACCATGAGTCGTCGGGGCTCCGAAATCTCGAATACATGAACATGTCATTGCGCAATGCCTGCGCTTGAAAAACGAGTGTAAAACTCAAAATCATAACTCCGTCAAACGTCACGCCATCCGGGGAGTTAATGTGGAAACACTATTATCAAAAATCATTACGAAAATCAAATGTGATATTATTAGGATTATAACGTATGTATAATACGCATCTCGTGAAATCGTGAAAACAACTGAATAATAGTGCTTGCTAAATCTATTTTCAAATCGTCGTGTGATGCGCAAGTTACGGCACAAGTAGCGGGCGTTTCATAATAAGTAAATAGACACACACACACACACACACACACACACTTATCTTTTGTTTAACATATACGTCCCGCCTTTGAAATGATTCAGAAGGGTTTTCTTTATAAATTTTCGTGTCATCATGGACACGTAAGAAAATATGGAGACTGTAGCTCTTTTTGAAAATCCCTTCCGTAGATATTGATGCATGTAAAAATACTCAGGTATTGTCCTCATACTAGTCCTGCTCAGTCACCAAACCGTAGTATACGTCATAAAACGCGATGCTCAAACGAAAACAACCTCAAATAGAACATATACAAATGTCACGTGCGTCTGGTGTGCACGGAAATTGAAATCAAGATAGGTGCCACGAATGTGCCTGGAAATCGAAATCAATATAGAAGCAATTCTTTCGAGATGTCATATCTTGTGATACGAGATTGCTCTCCATATAAGATTTTGTTATGGAGGAAGATAGAAACTAAGTCCATCTTCTCGTGCTGCCTCTGGTATTCACCATCAACTGAGGCTAACACGAGACACTTAGCATTCGCACTGTCTTTTTCCCTTGTCTTACGGATATCATCCGCGACGGTGGAAACTGGGACTGGGACGGCGGGGCTTGAGTAGTAATGAGGTGGTCCAGCTTTTCATAGGTAATGGAGATCCGGACAAACTTTTCCAGTCAATATAGTATAACTCGGTCATTATTTTATCTATCTGTAACCTAATCTGGTCACCTGGTCGCTGCAATTAAGAAAAAGAGAAGAATACACTCAGCATGATGCTCTTGCAAGTTTAGATTGGTTTTTAATTTATCTAAACAGGATGGCTCCCACTGTTTCTCGAATCCTTCCTCAAACCATAAAAGAAGAATTAGTCAGGATTAATCTCACCGTACAATTCTTGCTTAACTGTTCAGCCAGGCTAGTGTCAGTACTTCGTGGGAGGTTTTACGACGCTTTCGCGAAGTTCCTTAATTAAATAACCTCTTTTCCCTGGAGGCGTAGCCCCGCTAACACCGTTCTAGACACCTACTTGGTTTATAGCAATGATCATTAAGTGAAAAATCTCCCGAAGAGTAGTATATACTCACAGTAGGATCGAGATCCAACTATCATTATGTGATAATCCTGAAGGAATCCTACCAACATTATCACACCCCAAATGGTATGCAGCACTAGCATGTTTCAGTTTCCTTAGAAACTCCCGATATGGATTTTTGCCCCATGCTCTTATGACCTTGACGAAGGCCAACAAATCATAAGTCATGTCTCAAGTTCTACCCATCATTGTCTAGGTTAATTTGAACACACCCGTATATACCCTTGACAAAGGCCAACAAAGTAATACGACTGTCCCAAACCAACTCAATTTATCTATGCTACATATGAATACACGGCAGCTACCAAACACTATGCCTTGGCGAAGGTCAACAAACATAGCTAGAATACTACTGAATATTCATATAAAATGACGGAGGGCTACAAATGGTTTTGGCGAAACCGTGAACGTAGTGAACTTGATATAATCGAAGGAACCTGATAACTTTTTAAAAGGAGTGGTTTAAGCTCCGCATTTAAAAGTCTCTTGTTTTGAAAAAACCGAGTGGTTTTAAAATTTGTTCCAACGATTCAGCTTTGGTTTGTTTGCTTTGCATTAATGTAATGCAGTCCCATCATTTACACCTATCATCACAGAAAAAGACAAAAATACCACGTCCACTTATGACATCCGCATTCGCCACTGGGCCCCGTCTAACACCGTTAGGTTACTTAACTAACGTAAGAGCGGGGGCTGGACTAGCGCGGCTGAAAAACATAAGCAACGTCTATTATATAGCATATATATAATAAAAATTCATCTGACACAATAATAGGCATTCCAGACCACAGATGAACATATTGGATATACTAGGAATTCCGTGTTTCATTTAATCCTGTAACGAAAGACGGATTCCGTAGTCGTGATGAATAGCCAAACCCCACCCCAGACCCCTACTGGTGCGGCAAACTAACCGCCAAATACCCGAAGTGAAGCAACCTCCCTCATTAAAATGGGTAAGCCACTCAACACTTCAATGTAACTGGTAGTTTGTGCACCCCACCTTGGGTTTATCCTTGGAGCAGAAAACAGTAAAAGAAAATAATACAACGGTGGCTACAACCTCAACCCGGATGTGCCCCGCAAAATAATATTACATCATTTTACAGTTTACATCGAATGAAAGATAAAAACCCTCATCTCACATCCCCGGCTATTCATCCACGACGATCCAATAAGTTCATATACACAATCCAATATCACAGATCACAGATATGTGCAACCCCCATTAATCGACGTATAGCGATTAGCAGACGTTCAGCACATATATCACAACACAGATAAAACCCGATTAGCAAATAACTTAGAATTTCGATCGAAAACTATTTTCCATGTCTACCCCAAGTGCAAACCAGCACAGAAAATATCATGGGTAGAAACCAAATATCCCAGAGAACCATACACCCAAAATAAGACACACAGAGGAAATACGAGCCAACTCGGCCACGACTCGGCCGCGGAACGGTGGAAAATCGACCCATTCGCCGCGATTCCACGGTGGCTGTGACGAGTTAGGGTCGCGTTTTTCTGCCGTGTTCTTATAATTCCCTGCTTATATTTTTCATGCCTCTGAAATAATTTTTACGACGGTTTTAAAAGTCGACAGAAACCAAAGGGACCGGGTGTATAGTTTTCGAGTTTTCCGAGGATCGAAGTTCTAATAAGTTGCTAACAAGATAGTAAAGGTTTAGTTAGGCTCTTATACCACTGTAAGTCGCCGCGCACTCCGTTGGTTCGCGGGGAGGCAAAATATGCAAAAAACGATTTTTTCAAAGCTCGCAACACCGACTTGAACTCCAGGATCGATACTAAACCCTAACTAGCTAACTTGTAAGAGGTTAACTGCTCGTAAAGAAGTGTTATACCTCACGATACCAAGTCCTTCGGGTCTTCATTGATGTCCTCCACCTCTTCATAAGTTCCGAGGATCGGGAAACCTCGACGGCCTCCTCGAGTCAAAGACGATCCACCCCAGAGTCTATAGTTCGAGCTCCTACCTCGAATTTGAGGTAACTACAGCTTCTAGTTCGCTAAACTAAAAGTCCTAGATGGTGTATAGTGAGAAGATGGATTGATTTGTCTCTTGGAACCCTAGGATTCTCAACACATGAGAGCTTTTAGGGTTTTGATGAAGAAGAAGATGACTTGAGGAAATGAGAGTGAAGAAGAGAGCTTGGAAAAAGAATAACTCATTTGTGATGAATAATGAACCATGTAGATAATTGATGAGATAAAAATATCTCACAAATATCAAGCATGGTTTAAAATATCAATTTTGTCATGTGATGAGTCATGCCTCAAAAAATAAATATATCCACCTCATTTTCTCCACCTCATTAAAAGATTTAATCCATAAATAAAAGAAACCCTAATGAGGTGTTACCTTCTAGAAGCTTTCCTAAGGAAATTACAAGAACGCACATCATCCGTATATAAATACCCGCATCCGTATTCCGAAGAATACAAATACAAAGAGACGAAAAATAATCCATCAATATAATACTAGGATCCGGCTTAAACCAAAGCCCACTAGTATATCCGCCCGAACATCGTACGTGCACAAGTACACGTATGTGATCGAAGCCCTGCCGTAAAACCATACGGCCTCTACACCTTTTGCCCGGTGCAGGGAAAACCTCTGTGTGGGACTCTAAAGACTCGACACTACTCTGGCAGTAGCTTTAACCACAAGCCGCAAGCGGTACTAGATGCACGTAACGGCTACCTAGGTATGTGTCGATAAGAAGGCCGATGAGCTAACTCATCCGAACTCCTACTGAGCTTATCTATGAAAATCTCCGTACAGTCCGGTCTGTTCGTCTAAGAGTATCGCAAATCGGGCCTAGGGGCGGTAATCGTCGGACCCCTAATAGCACAATAAGTCATGTCGGAGTATAGCCTAAAACACCCTGAGAAACTACTGGAGTACCTACCAGTAAATCTCGCTTACCTTGGCCATGGACTTTGTGTAATGGCCTTCCGAACACAGTGTGAGATCAACCCCCAAATACCGGGAGAGAAGAATCCTATCTAACCGCCACTGCCTCCAACTGCTTCGGGACTACACCCAACTGTAAGTCCATGCTACCTCTCCCGGTACTTTCGGGCATGCGGAATTTGATAAAAAACGATTTTCTTAGAGGTGGTAACATGGACTTAAAACCCGGATCTTTGTTAAACATCTAACTAACAACCTAACTACGAGTTGCTAACTACTCGGTTAGGGGGTTATACCTTTCTATTTCTCAAACTCCTTCGTCTTCAAGCTTTGATGGTCGTCCGAATCGGCTTCTCCCCGTCGTCTCCTTGCGCTGAAGATAGATCCACCTGAAAGCCTCAACCTTTGGCTCCTTCTTCGAACTTTGAAGAAACTAGTTCACTCGGTTTGCTAAACCTTGTGAACTAGAGTGAGTAGAGAAGAGTTTGTATGGGATTTTATCTATGGTTCTTGGTTCTCAACTCATGAGACAAGTGAACCATAGAGTCAAGAGAGGGAGAGCAAGAGGAAGGAGATGAGAGCTCAAGAACAAGAGAGAGAATGAGCATGAATGAATGAGAGAAGACTTTACTCATTTGGCTCTCATAATCCAAAACAATCATAACACATCATATCAATCAAGTATTATGTGATGGTTTAAGCAACCATAGCCATATCATTTCATGCACTCATTTTGCACAAAAGAGCAAGCAAGCAAAAGTCTTTGCCATGAAATGATAGCTATAGTTATCATGATGGTCAACGAGTCAAGCCTAGTCAACAAGTCAACAAAAGTCAACAAGTCAACAAAGTCAACAACTCAACAACCATGTCACCATAATACCTAATTAATATAATTGTTAATCACATATCATATTCTCATTAGGGTTAAGCAAAAAGTTAATAGTCAACTGTCAACGGTCAACAACCCTAATGAGAATCCTCCGCCTCTGTCTCTCCGTCAACTGTGCATACACACCCGCATCCGCGTTCCGAGGAACACGAATACAAACTAGATAAATCCAATCCCAAAAGGTACACTAGGATCTGGCTTAAACCAAAGCCCGCTAGTGTAAACTGTCCGGACACTGTACGTGCACAAGTACACGAATGTGACCGAACCCTGTCGCAAAACCATGCGACCTGTCGCAAAACCATGCGACCTCTACTCTTTTGCCTAAAGGCGAATAGCTTTCTGTGTGGGACTCTAAAGACTCGACACTACGCTGGCAGTGGGTTTAACCACAGACCGCAAGCGGCATTAGCTGTGCGTAACGGTCCCCAGGTAGATGCCGACAAGAAGACTAACGAGGTGAAACCCATCTGAACTCCTACTGAGCCTGAATGTGACAATCTCGGTACAGTCCGGTCTGTTCGTCTGATATATCGCATGGCGGGCCTAGGGGGCGATAAACGTCAGTCGCCCAATAGCGGTACAAGTTGTGTCGGAGTGAAGCCCAAAACACCCTGAGATAACACTGGAAGCCTACCAGTATATCTCGTTTGCCCTGGCCAGGGACTACTCGTGTAATGGCTCTCCTAGACACAGCGCGATGTCAACCCCCAATACCGGGAGAGACGAATCCTGTCTAACCGTCACTGCCTCGAAGTGCTTCGGGACTGCACCCTACTACCACCTGTTTGCACGACTCCTTTGAGCCGTGGTAGGGTAGTAATCAAAGTGCAGTGAGAACACACTCGAGGCGAAGTGACAGTGTCAAGTCAGCGGACTAAGCTGTACTCATATCACCTGGGAACTGATAACTGACGATGGGCATAATACCAACTAGTCAGTTCCCGACGAGTCCTGTCCAGTGTACTCGTAACCCAACAAGCACCCGCATACTCTCTCAAGTACGACGTACTGATGGCTGTGGGACAGACCATCTCCCACACTGGGATGAGAAGCGCACACGCTAGTCTACTCCGGAGTATCGATGCCCTGTCTCAATAGTCCTGCAACCAGGGACCTGCATAAGGATGTGCTTCTAGATTACCCAGCCCCACTAGTGTGACTGCCATCACAACGCTGGTAATCAAGCAAAGATCCTAAGAGCTCCACTAATGTGTATAGGCGATATACTAAAATAAACACATGTATACATTGAAGTAGAAACAAACCAAGTAGCATACTACTATTTTGAGCAAGATTGTATATACAAGGTGAATATCCCAAGCTTCCATTAAGTAATATACAAACTAGTATGATACAGTAATGGCCTCTAGGGCATATACACTAACATCAACTACTACCTGTTTGCATGACTCCTTTGAGCCGTGGTACAGTAGTAATCAAAGTACAGTGGGAACACACTCGAGGTGAAGTAGCTGTTGGCTATAGTGCCCTCAAGTCAATTATTGGATCGCAAGCACGTGATTCCAATGATTGAGGGAGGACCTATACCGGTAGAACAATCTTACTCGAGATGATAGTATGCTATCTGGATTGTCTTTATCATCGTGTACATGCTTCAGGTGACATTATAGATCACTATTACATATTGATTGAGCCTATAGGATTCTTGCTTGATTACCAGCAGTATGATGGCAATCATATACATGAGAGTTGAGTGGTCTATAAGCACATCCTTAAAATGTCCCTAGTCGTGGGAGTTTCGAGACTGGGCATCGATACTCCAAGAGTAGACTAGTGTATACTGATCGAGACCCCGACGAGGGGCGGTGGCCGGTCACACAAGCCATTAGTGTTAGTTGGTTCACCTAAGATGTATACAGATGCTCATTGTTATGAGTACACCGGACGGACTCGCCGGGAACATGCTAGTTGGTATTATACCTATTGTCAGATAGCAGTTTCCTGGTGACATGTGTACAGGTTAGTCTATCAACCTGAGATCATCATTTGTCTCGTGTGAGTTCCCACTGTGCTTTGATTACTACCCTACCACGGCTCAAAGAGCCGTGCAAACAGGTTTTAGTTGGGTACAGTCCCGATCCACATGGAGGAAGTGAGCGGATCGTCAGGGGATTCGTCTCTCCCGGTATTGGGGGTTGATGTCGCGATGTGCACAGGTGGCCGTCACCCGCAAACTAGATGTCATGCTAGTGGGATTCAATGTAAGAGGAGGAACCAGAAATCCTTGGCCAAGGTAGTCGAGAATTACTGATTCTTATCAGTAGTTTCTCAGGTGGTGATGGGCTTCATACCGACACTAAATGTCGCGTTATTAGGGGTCTGACTTTATACACCACCCCCCTAGACTCGATATGCGATACACATAGACGAATAGACCGGACTGTACGGATATTGTCACTGTCAGGCTCAGTAGGGGTTTCAGGATGAGATTGCTCGTTGGCCTCCCTTTCGCTCAATACCTGGGTAGCCGTTACGTATAGCTAGTGCTGATGACGTGCTTGTGGTTAAATCCACTACCAGCGTATTGACGAGTCTTTAGAATCCCACACAGAGAGTTTCCCTGCTTCGGGCGAAACGATGTAGAGGCTGTATGGTTTTACGGCAGGGTTCGATCACATACGCGTACTTGTGCACGGATGATGTTCGGACGGATAATACTAGTGGGCTTTGGTTTAAGCCGGATCCTAGTATTATATTGTTGGATTATTTTCGTATTATTGTATTCGTATTCTTCGGAATACAGATGCGAGTATGTATGTATGGATGAGGGTTATTCTTGTAATTTATTACAAGATTACTTTTAGAAGATTACAGCTCATCATGGTTTAGACCTTTTTGGATTAAAAGGTTATAGATGTGTAGGATGAGGTGTTTATTGCATTTTTGTGGCATGGCTAAATAGTGACCCATGGTTACTATTCTAGCATGCTTAAGGTTTTTGTTTGTTGTGAGATTATGTTGACTTGAGATATTTTTTGTTGACGAAGATATTTTGGAGACATGGACATCTATGTGATGCCTCCATTATTTCTTATCACACTCACACAACAAACAAAAATACAAGCCATTATTCATTTTTCTTTTTCTCTCTCTTGAGTTGCTCTCAACGCCTCATTCTCATGGCATCTTCTTCTTCATCTAGCTCCACCCAAACCCTCTCATGAGTTGAGAATCCTTGGGTGTCTTGAGACAAATTAATCTTTCATCACTCTCTACTTCATCTGCGGTATCTAGAGTGGTGATCTAGGTGCCCTAGTTGCCTCGGATATGAGGTTGGAGCTCGTTGCATAGACTCTCGGGTGGATCATCTTTGATGGAGGGAGACCGGAGATCAAGCTTGATCATGGAAGCCCCTAGGAACTTGGGATGATGGTTGAAGACGGAAGGACATGGATCTATTCGGTATTACCATTCTAACTCCTTTGCATGTTTTGTTATCTAGGGCCTATGGGTAGATCCGGGTAATTGGTTGTGGTAGCGCCAAGTTTTATAAAGTTTTGTTCCGCATTTATTCACGGATTGATGGCCGGGGCGCTGCCGTAACCCAACATGGTATCAGAGCCACTCCATAAGCCTTAGTTAACTCATTGCGATATTTGAAATCCGCCATTTTATTCGTGCAAAAACTGCCGACAAAAGCAGTTCCGAAAATAGAAAGTTTGAGATGTTTGCACACCCCGCAGGCTCACGGTTTGAACTGAGAAGCCGCGGGGTGGTGCATGGGCACCCCGAGGAATCCTCGAGGGGGCCGAACGGCTGGGCCTACTCCCCAATACCACCACAAGGTGGTCTTGGCTGTGGGGACCCGAAACTTCCCCACCTTGGGCAGTTTCGGGTCCGCCTCACCCTCTAGCCACCTCGTGGTGGCCTCGGAGGTGGGGTACCCCTTCTAGGCCCCCCGACTCGAAGTTAATTTCGTGCTATAACTCCCCATGAAGGTTCGGGCATGTTTCGTTTTGATTCGGACTTCCGAATTGGCTTTAAACGGTCGGTTTTTGGAACTTTAGCTCACTGTTTTTTTCATGGTTTCAGAAATTGGTTTAGTTTGCTAATTGCGTGCGGAATTCTAATGTCATAATTTTTAGTACATACATTACTATCTACGCCCGTGAATGTAATTAGAGCGGTACAACTTGTCTAATTGCTATAGTTCTTTTAGACGGGTTTGCGAACGTGACATTCACGTTGATGTTCTATGTTATGCTGTGTTGTGGAGGGTTCGTCGTGGTGGATAGCTTGGGTGCAATGGTAGTAAAGTTTGGATTTATTTGTACATTTGATATTGCGGGACGAGCATCCAACATGTGGATTGCCGTCACTTCCAGTTTGTATATTATTTGTTTGGGGCACGACCGGGTTGAGGTCGATGTCACCCTTGTACTTATTTTATTTTCTGTACTAGGATTACCCCGCGGTGGAGTGCACGAATAGCCAGGTTCTAGAGGGAAACGGGCCCGCATCTCATGGCTTTGAGAAGGAAGGGGCCTCACTCTAGAATTGGCGGGTTATTCGCCGCACTCGTAGGGGGTATAGGTTGACCCAAGGAGGGGTGATCAAGTTACTGGATTCCGTGAAGTGCCGGGTGGCCCATTCACATTGATGAAGGGGGTTGCCTCACTTCTGGTTTTGGCGGGTGACTTGCCACGCTCATAGGGGTCTAGGTTTTCATTGCACATGCTATCCACATGACCAGGGAAACGTCGGGTTTCACTTGCGTCTCAAAGGAAACCTGGGGCTCCCAGATTATCGGTATTGTTCTGTGATGCTTATCACTTATCTGTGATGTTGCATTTATCATACCTGGAACGATTATTATATATTGTTATATATATACTAGTAGATGTTGTATATGTTTTGCACCCGCGCTAGTCCAGCCCCCGCTCTGTCGTTAGTTAAGTAACCTAACGGGTGATGACGAGGCCCAATGGCGAATGCGGATGGCATATACGTACATCATATTTTCGTTCTTTTCTAGTGTGATTAATTGATGGGACTGCGTTGATTCTGATCAATGCAAGGAAAACAGACCTATTCGATGTTGTTGGAACAAATTTTCAAAAGTTGTTATTACAAGGACGTTTTTCTTTTGTTTTGCACAGCAATATTCGGTTATGAATATCCAGCACCTCATTCGACGAGGCAAGAGCCGAGATCCCTTCACCGGGAGTGGCCTCTTGGGCAGAAGTTTGCGTTAGGGTAATAACTTCACTATAGTCGATTACTTTTTGCTATGCATCGTGATATTCGGTTTGGAATATCCTGCACCTCATTCGACGAGGAAAGAGCCGAGATCCCTTCACGGGGAGTGACCTCTTTAGCAAAGGTTTTCGCCACTATATATTTGTAAAGATATCCGGTTCCTTCAACGATATCAAGTTCATTACGTTAAAGGTTTTTCGCCAAAAACCATTCGTAGACCTCCGTCATTTCAGAAGGGTAGCACTTAGAATTCATGCTATGTTTGTTGACTTTCGTTAAGGCATAGTGTATGGTAGCTATTTGTTACCATTCTGTTGCATAGATAGATGTGTTGGTTTGGGACAGTCGTACAGCCTTGTTGACCTTCGTCAAGGATGAGTACGGATGGGTTCAAATTAACCTGGACAATGACGGGTAGAACTTTACATGTGACTTATGATTTGTTGACCTTCGTCAAGGTCATAAGAGCATGGGGTAAAAATCACATCGGGAGTTTCAAACATACAGGAAACTTTCCAGACATGCGCATACCTTCTGGAGTGTGATAACTTGAGTGGATTCCATCAGGTTATCATGCGATGATAGTTGGATCCCGATCCACTGATGGGTTGGTTTACTCCTCGGGTGATTTTAGATGATCCCGACTAATTCTTCTTTAGGGTTTAGAGGAGAATTCGAGGAAACGGTAGGAAACATCCTGATTAGATAAAGTGATTAACCATTCTGATCTAGATTAGAGTGCACGCTAAGTGTTTCTTTTCTCTCTCTCTCTTTGGCAGCGACCATGGCCCCCTATACTAGAACTCATAAACAAAGTTAACCAAACCTTCTTACAACACACTGGCTTTTGGATTGTCAGAGTTGCATACTTTATTGCCACTCCTACTTTTACCCTTTGCTCTTCTCCGAAACATTCTGTATCACTACGAAGATCCACATTTATTGGATATGACCATCGTATAGTTACATACAAACTCGAAGAAACTTGTTTCAGATTCGAGAATGGTTTCCGGTTCTGGAGAAATTGAATAGGACTATTCAGTTGTCTTTTCCTTTTACCTGCTCTCAGGTTGTGAGGGCTCCTAGGATTAGGAGAGGTACACATATTGCGCTTATTGGATAGTCTTCTTCAAAACCATAGGCAGGTGTCGAAAGGTAGGGAAGGAAGAAAACCAATTAGCCTAAGTGAGGTGTACAGAAGGTAATAAGTAAAGACAAATAAAGAGATTAGAAAGAAGGCAAAGTAAATTGCGACTGCTATCATTCACGACCAAACCGCGTATATCATCGACACTCCTACTTCGCCTTTGCATTTCTCCAGAACACCCCATACCACTACGAAGATCCACATTTATTGGATAAGCCATCGTATAGTTACATATGAACTCGAAGGAACTTGTTCCAGTTCAAGAATGGATTCTGGTTCAGGAGAAATAGAATAAGGATTATTCAGTTTTCTTTTCCCTTTACCTTCTCTCAGGTTGCGAGGGCTCCTAGGATTAGGAGGGTACACCCATTACGCTTATTGGACAGTCTTCTTCCAAACCATAGGTTGGTGCCGAACGGTAAGGAAGGAAGAAAACCATTTAGCCTAAGGGTGGTGTACAGAAGGTAATGAGTAAAGACAAATAAAGGGATTTGGAGAGATGGCAAGGAAATATACGGTCACAGTCATGAATCTGGATAATGGAAGAGGCATTACTAGGAATACCCGGCTACCCCTTCGAAACATTTTCATGTTTCAGTTTCACTATGCGTTGTTAATTAAAACCTGATTTCCCAATTATATCCTTACTCCAGGGTATGTATTTACCAGGTTTGATTCTCTCATCTGTATGGTTTTACAGATGATGAGTGGGAGTAAGTTATTGGGAATTAGGTGATTATATCCTCATTATATCGGAATTCGTTGTAATTGGTGATATTTGAGGAAATCACCTGGGGTTTTGCCTGATGGCAAATATTTGGTTTTGAATATTCGTTGTTATGCACTAATTTCAAACTGATATATCTGTAAATTTATTTTATAAAGTGAGATATAACTTTTTGAAATTATGTCTATGACATTTACCTATATCAGTTGATGATTGGGTAAGGAGCATTAAAAAGCGGTGTAATTCTTCTTAACCATAGTACATTTTTCAACCTACGCCGCACAGGGTTTGAGTTATTCAACTCAGGGGACTTATACAAAGTATTGTATGTTGTCCAGTGTCCATTAGGACAAAGGGGTTGGTGCTCGTACTATATTCTATTTACTTGTGACTTCTTCAGTTTTAGACAAGTGTTTCGTAGAAATACAAGGTCTAAGTTTTGAGAAGTTATAGGTACAAGAATAAAGTAGAGAACCATGTATTGCAAGTATCAGGATTCTTCGAGGTGATCGAAGATGTAGATACTTGTGTTTGGTTTTCAGTTGATAGTAATGGTTTTGAGAACTAGCTTCTCTTTCAGGTTACTCATATCTGGATGCACTCCTAAGTTGAGTAATGTTGATCGGCCTCTCTCTATTTAGTTGACATGCACTAGAGACAGCTGCATGATTTGAATCTGGTTCCAATTAAATTAGTGCTTCTGTTTCTATATTGAATATAGAATGGTTCATATCTTAACGATGTTAAGGTATATGGAGTTGTCCGGTTTATGCTTAAAACCAGACTCTGAATAACTCAAGGCACGTTTCTGTAATGGCGGTTTGTGGGTTATCCTGGGCTATGCGAGGGTTGACTTTCTAACATCTGGAAGATCAATAGTGAAATAGTTCTTGACTCGCCACAATTTTAGTAAAATGGACTTTTTCAGAAAACAGTAGTGGGAGTATGGTAGAACTGGAAGTGATTCCAGAACCACAAACGATTACTGAAAATTTAATAGAACCTAAAGATTTAATCGGGTTTGACATTCCATTAGCCACTCCGCAAATATGGTGGGTAACCTCAAGCACCCGAGAGGTACTTCGGTATCCTCAAATACGGTGATAAGGAGGTTCTTGTTTACCCAGACTTGCCATTACTGTTGTTCTAGACTATGAGACCCGGCAATAGGATGAGTATAGCGTCGTTCTAAACTATCTTTAGAAGTGCACGTGTATATGACTCTGCCCGAGGGTTGTTGTAGTCAGTGAGAGAAGCGGAAGCATAGTGGACAAGCAGCTTGTGACTATTTATAGACTAAAGCAGGTATAGCGGAGATAGATCATCTATTTTTGATGTGACAGTCAAAGGCTTTGACTTCATCAGAATAGGAGATGGATATATTAAGAAGGTAGTAGGGTGCAATGTCCTGTTATTTGTATGACATACACTTTATAGGAAGTGAAATTCCTACACTACGATCGATTATACTGTGGTTTTCACACGGTGGTTTCTCCAAATAGGATATGGATATTATATCAAGCATTCTGGTTACTAGATCTATGGTTTTAGATCTAGATTTGGGTAGTTTCCCAATCTGGGTACTTAGTGTAGGGTTCCTAGGCACTCTTGTGAAGGTTCATAAGGCATCAAACATGCCCGGATAAAAATTTAGACGTGCCGAACAACCCAAAGACAAGATCTTTGCTAGAAAATTAGGGTTAAGCAAACAAGATTACATCTTTTAAGCTAAGTGTGAGTGATTACAACTTTTGTAGTCCGCTCCTTCGCTTCACAAGCTCCGAGTAGAAGTCCCTTCGCCGCGATCCACGATCTCCCGGACTCAAGAGAGGCTCCACGACTCGAACGATCCATGCTAGCTTGAAGTGTTCCAAATCTCCGATGATCTACGTCGAAGTTTCAATAACTCAAGCTTTCTCACTCTAAAGAGATGAACACACTAATCTCATAGGCTAGATGAGATGGGGATGAGGGAGTAGTATTTATGCTTTCTTTTTAATTCACTTTCTCACAATTTATCATCACAAATGGGATTTCTAGTGAGCTCAAAATCAAGAGAGAAGAAGATGATAATGGAAAATGATAATGATAATTCCTTTTGTGATGAATAGAAATAAAAGTAAATGATTGATGTATCAACCATGGTCAAGGATGAGTGGCTAATAGTTTGTAGAGAATAAACTAGAGTTAGGGTTTGGTTGGGTTAGCAATGGGTCATCAACAAATATCTTAACCATGACAAAAGAAAAAGCTTCTAGAAAGTGCAAGAAGCAACTAACCCTAATCAAACCCTAATCCCTTTTTAATCATCCTTAAACATGTTTAATAATAAATCATATCATGTCACAATAATATATATCACATATATATTATATATTTGCAACAAAAGAAAATAATACAATTAACATATATCGCATATATATCAATGTATCATCCAGTGAGAAAATGAAATAGTAAAGCGAGCCTATATTAGATAATGTAATACAATATATCATATATATTATTATATATTAAATCATCGAATCAACAATTGATCCGACGATCCGGCTATATCGAATATTACCGACTAATATATCATGTACCGATTCATTGAATCAACACTTGATCCGATGACCCGGTTCATATCTAAATATCGCGAGAATATAATACGGTATCTCATATCGTATTATCCTCGGTCCCGCACATATCACATATGTGCTCCTACTCCGTTTTGCCTGAGTCAAGAAACCTCTGTGTAGGACTCTAAAGAATCGTCAATACGCCGGCAGTAGGTGATGATCATATCAAACACCCACAAGCTGCAAGCGGTCAGCTAAACGTAACGGCCACCCAGGTATTGAGCGATCAGAAGATCAACAAGCTAGCCTGTGCGTTCTCCTGTGATTCCAATCAGTAACACTCCCGTACAGTCCGGTCTGTTCGTCTGATATGTCGCATATCAAGTCTAGGGGTGGTAAACGTCAGACCCCAATAACCGATAAGTCGTGTCGATGTATGGCTCATAACGGTTCGAGAAACTACTAGTAACACTTACCAGTAAATCTTTATATCAGCCCTGGCCAGGGACTTCCAGTTATAGCCAATCGAACACAGCACAACATCAACTCCCTATACCGGGAGAGACGAATCCCCTCCTATCGCTCATTGCCTCCATGTGATTCGGGACTGTACCCAAAAGCCACCATTTTGCACGCCCTCTTGGACGTGGTAAGGTGGAAATCAAAGCACAGTGGGAATCACACAAGACTCTATGACGATCTCGGGTCTACAGACTACCCTGTACCAGTGTCACCGGAGAACTGCCATCTGACGTGTGGTATATCACCATCTGGGAGTTCTCGGCGAGTTCGTCCAGTGTACCCAGTCTCCACTGAGCACCCGTACACCATCTCTGATGTCAAACACCGATGGATATGGGATCATCCATCGCCCATCATATGGGTCAAGATGCGTATACGCTAGTCTACTCTGGTGTATCGATGCCCTGTCTCGATAAACCCTCGACTAGGAACAGTTATAGGATGTACTCATCAACTAACATGGCCCCACTAGTATGATCTCATCATAGTCCCAGTAGTCGAGTACAGATCCTAAGGGCTTTATCAACATGTGAGAGAAAAACAGTAAACCAATACAAGTCAACATGTTAAGATAAAGTGAAACCAAATAGCATACTATCATGACGAGCAAGAAAGTCCTCTCTGTATATATCTAAGCATCCATCATAATATACATCATATGTACAACAATGGCCTCTAGGGCATATACATAACTAACAATCTCCCACTTGCACTAAGGCCAGCTGCTGTAGTATCTCATACCTAGCATCCCGAATAATCTCTCAAACTGTATCTGGGGAATAGCCTTCGTGAGTAGATCCGCAGTGTTGTCCTTCGTATCTACTCTCCTGACCTCGATCTCCCGGCGATCAACTGTCTCCCTGATCAGGTGATACCGCCTCAGAATATGTCTGGACTTTTGATGGGACCTGGGTTCCTTGGCTAACGCCACAGCTCCATTGTTATCGCAATACAGAGGTATTGGATGCTCAATGGATGGAACCACTCCAAGTTCACGAATGAACTTCTTTATCCAGACAGCCTCTTTGGCAGCATCGTTGGCAGCGATGTATTCAGCCTCCATCGTCGAGTCTGCAACGGTATCCTATTTGGAACTCTTCCAACATACCGCCCTTCCATTGAGGGTAAAGACAAATTCCGAGTGCGACTTAGAGTCGTCCCTATCACTTTGGAAGCTGGAATCGGTAAAGGACTCCACCTGGAATTCTCCGTTACCATACACCAAGAACATCTCCTTAGTCCTTCGTAAGTACTTGAGAATGTTCTTTACAGCTGTCCAGTGACTCTCTCCAGGATCTGCTTGATACCGACTCACTACACTTAGTGAGTATGCTACATCGGGTCTGGTACATAGCATCGCATACATGATAGAGCCTACTGCCGAAGCATAGGGTATCCCTTGCATGCGAGCTCTCTCCAAATCAGTCTTGGGAGACATCTCTTTGGAAAGAGTGAGTCCAGAGATCGTGGGTTGGTTTCCACGCTTGGATTCTTCCATACTAAACCTCATTAGTATGGTGTCAATGTACCTGGATTGGGACAATCCCAGTATCCGTTTAGATCTATCTCTATAGATCATGATTCCCAATATGCAGGAGGCATCACCTAGATCTTTCATTGAGAATCTCTGTGATAAGAAGAGCTTGACTGATTGCAGCATAGGAATATCATTTCCTATCAAGAGTATGTCATCCACGTACAATACGAGGAAGACAACCTTACCGTCTGCTACCTTCTTATAGATACAAGGTTCATCTATATTTTTGATGAAGTCAAACTCTTTGACTACAACATCAAAACAGATGTTCCAACTCCGCGATGCTTGCTTTAACCCATAAATGGATTTAAGCAGCTTGCACACCTTTTCGCTGCTCCCACTATCTACGAAGCCCTCTGGCTGAGTCATGTACACGCTCTCTTCTAAATCACCGTTTAGAAAGGCGGTCTTAACATCCATTTGCCAGATTTCGTAGTCATGGTATGCAGCAATGGCAAGTAAGATCCGGATGGACTTAAGCATAGCCACTGGAGAAAAGGTTTCGTCATAATCCACACCTGGTCGTTGACGAAAACCCTTTGCTACAAGTCTAGCTTTGAAAGTCTCAACTTTTCCATCTACACCAAATTTCTTTTTAAAAATCCACTTGCTCCCAATGGGTTTTACCCCTTCAGGAGCATTTTCCAAAATCCATACTTTATTGGTGTACATGGATTCCATCTCAGATCGCATTGCATCCAGCCATTTCACAGAGTCACCACTCGTGATGGCCTGCTCGAAACTAGTCGAGTCATCATCATCCATGATGCAATCCTCGCTTCCACCATCAATAAGAAAACCGTAGTATCTCTCAGGTGGACGAGAAACCCTACTAGATCGGCGGAGAGGCTGGGGTTCGTTGGGTACTATTGAATCCTCCGGTTCTACCAAATCTTCAGTTTCAGTTTGAGTTTGTGTAGCTGGAATTTCTTCCAGTTCTACCTCTTCGCCACTAATTTCTTTTGCAAGAAATTCCTTTTCTAAAAAGGTGGCATGTCGAGAAACAAACACCTTTGTTCCTCGCGATGGTAGAAAAGATATCCATGTGAATGTTTGGGATATCCCACAAACTTGTATAGAACTGACCGTGCCTCGAGTTTGTCTGGATTTTGCCTTTTGACATAGGCCAGACAACCTCATATCTTAACTCGTTTAAGACATGGTCTCTTCCCACTCCATATCTCATATGGTGTGGTAGGTACAGATTTAGTTGGAACTTGATTCAATAGGTATGCTGCTGTCTCCAGTGCATACCCCCAGAAAGAAATAGGTAACTCAGCTGTACTCATCATCGAGCGCACCATATCTAATAGGGTGCGATTCCTCCGCTCAGATACACCGTTGTGCTGTGGTGTATAAGGAGGAGTAAGCTAAGAGAGAATCCCATTCTCTTTTAGATAATCTAGAAACTCACTGCTTAAGTATTCACCTCCTCGATCAGATCGAAGAATCTTAATACTTTTGCCCGTTTGATTCTCTACTTCTTGCTTATATTCTCTGAATTTCTCAAAAGCTTCAGACTTGTGTTTCATCAGGAACACATATCCGAATCTTGAGAGATCGTCAATGAATGTAATGAAGTAGGAAGAACCGTTCCTGGCATGCGTAGACATTGGACCGCATACATCACTATGTACCAGTCCTAAGAGTTCGGTAACTCTTTCTCCGTGTCCACTAAACGGAGCTTTGGTCATTTTTCCTTTAAGACATGAATGGCAAGTATCATAAGATGATAATTCGAACGGATTCAAATAACCATCCTTATGTAACTTAGCCAGTCGTGTCGCATTGATATGACCAAGTCTACAATGCCACAAGTAGGATTCGTTCATATCTGAACTTTTCCTCTTGTATGTGTTTTGTATATTCAGGACTGCATTCTGATTTAGAATGAATATGCCATTATGTAACGAGCCTGATGCAATCAACTTTTGATCTAGGAATATGTTCATAACATTATCCTTTACTACAAAATTATATCCTTCTTTACTTAATAAAGAAACTGATATAATATTGCACATCATGTTCGGTATATAATAGCACTCATTTAGAATCAGTGTATTACGACTTGGTAATACAAGGTGATATTCGCCAACTGCTTTGGCTACAATACTTGCACCGTTCCCTACTTGAACGGAATGATCACCTTTTCCCAGTTCTCCACCTTTACATAGCCCATGTAACATTTTACATATATGGGATCCTGATCCGGTATCTAATACCCAGGACGTAGGGTGAACTGAGAAACAGTTCTCAATAACTAACACACCTGAAGAAGATGCATCAACATGCATGTTCTTTTGGGCGGGTTGAGAATCCAGATATTCTCCTGTTTCCTGTTCAGTCTTATAACTCTTATAAGAAAGAACGGGTCCAACGTTCCCTTGCTCAGTACAATAATCGGGTTTAGTCAATACATCCATATTATTATCTTGATTATGGCCTGACATGGTCGCTACCTGGAGAGAGAGAGAAGAAAACACTTTAGCGTATGCTCTTGCAAGATTAGATTGGTTATTATCTTATCTAATCAGGATGTCTCCCACTGTTTCTATCAAATCTACCTTCAAATCCTAAAAGGTAAGATTGGCCGGGATTAATTACACCCTACAATTTCGTCAATCTTTCAGCCAGATCAGTGTCGGTACTTTGAGGGAGGTTCCCCGTGCTTTCGCACGGACCTAATTAAAGTAAACCTCGTTTTCCCAGAGGCGTAACCCAGTTAACACTTTTCTAGACACCTACTTGATCGGCTAATTATCCTGTGTAAAACTCTCCCAGGAGTAACACTTACTCGCAGTGGGTATCGGGATCCAACTATCTCATAGGAGGTATGCAATCTCATTGCAAATTTCAACACTTGAAATTCCCGATAATGCTTTTGCCCCTAACCCCTATGACCTTGACAAAGGCCAACAAACCATAGGAATCTAGTCAAGTTCAACCCGTCATTTCTTGATTGAAATTAAATCCACCCGCACGACCCTTGACAAAGGCCAACAAGGTCGTACGAATACCCTAATCCAATCACATCATATGTTTAAACAGATAAGTACCAGTTAGCTACCGCACACTACGCCTTGACAAAGGCCAACAAACGCAGCACGAATACTAAATAGTCTTTATCTGAAATGACAGAGGGCTACGCAGGTTTTTCAGAAAACCCTGAGCGTAATGAACTTGATATCGTCGTAGAATCGATTAGTTTTTGAAAAGGAGTGTTTTTGAGGCTTTTCTTAGTTTTGCTAAAGGGGTCGCTCCCGGTGAAGGGATCGTCGGCCATTTCCTCATCGAATAAGGTGCAGGATATATCATATATACCGCTGTGCAAAGCAAAACTTTAAAAGCAATCAAAAGACAAACCGAGTTTTGTAGCATCTGCCAGTTTCGCTAAAGAGGTCACTCCCGGTGACGGGATCGTCGGCTCTTTCCCCATCGAATAAGGTGTAGGATATATCATATATACCGCTCTGCAAAGCAAAACTGTAGCTACCCTTTTTATAAAGTTTTAATTCTACAACATCTTTAGGTTTCTTTTTCTTTTATTAATTTTATTAATAAAAATCCCATCAGCTTATGCTTCCTAAGCATCACAGAAGAAACGAAAGCAGTAATATTTATATATCAGCATATATATATATATATAGTATAAGCATTCGTCTCAGGCAGTAATATGATCTCATCACAGAACATTGCAGCAGAAGAACATATATGAAATATTGGATATACTAGGACGTCCGTGTTTTCAATACGAGCCTGTATAAAACACGGATTCCACGGTCGCGACGAATAGCCAAACCCACATCCCAAGACCCCTACGAGAGCGGCAAGTAACACTGCCAATTCTAGGGTTAGGAGACCCTGTCTCGACTCCTCGAGATGGCCTCCCACTGGACCCTAGAACCCGGTTACTTGTGCTCCCCTCCTTGGGTCTACCTAATGCGGAAAAGTAATAATATACAAGGGTGACATCAACCTCAACCTGGAAGTGCCCCAAATAAAAGAATATTACATTACAAATGAATTTTACATGAATGAAAATAAAAACCCTCATCTCACATAAAACCCCCGGCTATTCAGAACGCGACGATCCAATATAACATATCACAGCTACACATAATATCACATATCATCAACGTAAGTAAATATGCGCATCCCAATTGTCGTTGACATATAGCAACGAAACCGGCGATATCACATATTACACTTACGGTCACAGAAAAGAAAGTGTAAAACTACAACATTTGGAATCCATAATCACTTTAGACATCGTAAATCCAAAATATCACATACTTCGCATTTCATGCCTAACTCTATGAATTCCACATATTGTATCACATTCCAGATAAATAGACAGTATTAAACTTTTCGAACAGATAATCAAATACCCAAAATTTCCTAAAGTGCTCAACACTTGAGCGGAGTTCAAATAATCCCAGAATATGTCACAATACCAGTGATCCAGCCGTAGAAGGGTCAAGCCAACGCCTCATATGTGGCACGTCGTACTGCCCCAAACCCGAAGGTTCAAAAGGCAGTTCAAGACGGTCACATAATCGAGTTAAGGTTTGTTGTCTTCTAGAGGGTCCACCGCTTAACTTGTACAAGTTTTCCGAAAGATTTAAACCCGATAAAAATTCAACACTTGAAAGTTTTACGTGCCGGGAAAAAGTGAGTTAATCATATCCGTTCGAACTTTTTAACAATTTCTAAATATCTGGAGATAATAACGAATTTAAATTTTCCGATCGAATCTACGATTACAAAATAAACCCCAGATTAAACAACACTTGAATCACTTTTAAAAATACCCAGAAGCATCAACAAGCACCTACGGATATTACCATGAAGCCACGTGTCACAATCCCACAAATAGGCCGCGGAACCGCCGCGGGAAGCATGTTTTGTGGGCCCGTGTTTCATGGTAATTCTTAGAATTCCCTGCTAATTTTTTTACGTATTTTTAATTCAGAAAAATCCCAGATTTTGAAAAATTTCCAGAGAGGGGGTAAATTTTGTCGGTTCGGGTTCGATCGGAGTTTTAACTTCGTAAACATGACACCTAATGCTCTAGCTAGGCTCTGATACCACTGTAGGGTTCCTAGACACTCTTGTGAAGGTTCATAAGGCTTCAAACATGCCCGGATAAAAATTTAGACGTGCCGAACAACCCAAAGACATGATCTTTGCTAGAAAATTAGGGTTAAGCATACAAGATTACATCTTTTAAGCTAAGTGTGAGGGATTACAACCTTTGTAGTCCGCTCCTTCAGTTCACAAGCTCCGAGTAGAAGTCCCTTCGCCGTGATCCACGATCTCTCGGACTCAAGAGAGGCTCCACGACTCGAACGATCCATGCTAGCTTGAAGTGTTCCAAATCTCCGATGATCTACGTCGAAGTTTCAATAACTCAAGCTTTCTCACTCTAAAGAGATGAACACACTAATCTCATAGGCTAGATGAGATGAGGATGAGGGAGTAGTATTTATGCTTTCTTTTTAATTCACTTTCTCACAATTTATCATCACAAATGGGATTTCTAGTGAGCTCAAAATCAAGAGAGAAGAAGATGATAATGGAAAATGATAATGATAATTGCTTTTGTGATGAATAGAAATAAAAGTATATGATTGATGTATCAACCATGGTCAAGGATGAGTGGCTAATAGTTTGTAGAGAATAAACTAGAGTTAGGGTTTGGTTGGGTTAGCAATGAGTCATCAACAAATATCTTAACCATGACAAAAGAAAAAGCTTCTAGAAAGTGCAAGAAGCAACTAACCCTAATCAAACCCTAATCCCTTTTAATCATCCTTAAACATATTTAATAATAAATCATATCATGTCACAATAATATATATCACATATATATTATATATTTGCAACAAAAGAAAATAATACAATTAACATATATCGCATATATATCAATATATCATCCAGTGAGAAAATGAAATAGTAAAGCGAGCCTATATTAGATAATGTAATACAATATATCATATATATTATTATACATTAAATCATCGAATCAACACTTGATCCGACGATCCGGCTATATCGAATATTACCGACTAATATATCATGTACCGATTCATCGAATCAACACTTGATCCGATGACCCGGTTCATATCTAAATATCGCGAGAATATAATACGGTATCTTATATCGCATTATTCTCGGTCCTGCACATATCACATATGTGCCTCTACTCCGTTTCGCCTGAGCCAAGAAACCTCTGTGTAGGACTCTAAAGAATCGTCAATACGCCGGTAGCAGGTGATGATCATATCAAACACCCACAAGCTGCAAGCGGTCAGCTAAATGTAACAGCCACCCAGGTATTGAGCGATCAGAAGATCAACATGCTAGCCTGTGCGTTCTCCTGTGAATCCAATCAGTAACAATCCCGTACAGTCCGGTCTGTTCGTCTGATATGTCACATATCAAGTCTAGGGATGGTAAACGTCAGACCCCAATAACCGATAAGTCGTGTCGATGTATGGCTCATAACGGGTCGAGAAACTACTGGTAACACTTAGGAGTAAATCTCTATATTAGCCCTTGCCAGGGACTTCCAGTTATAGCCAATCGAACACAGCACAACATCAACTCCCTATACCGGGAGAGACGAATCCCCTCCTATCGCTCATTGCCTCCATGTGATTCGGGACTGTACCCAAAAGCCACCATTTTGCACGCCCTCTTGGACGTGGTAAGGTGGAAATCAAAGCACAGTGGGAATCACACAAGACTCTATGAAGATCTCGGGTCTACAGACTAACCTGTACCAGTGTCACCGGAGAACTGCCATCTGACGTGTGGTATATCACCATCTGGGAGTTCTCGGCGAGTCCGTCCAGTGTACCCAGTCTCCACTGAGCTCCCGTACACCATCTCTGATGTCAAACACCGATGGATATAGGATCATCCATCGCCCATCATATGGGTCAAGATGCGTATACGCTATTCCACTCTGGTGTATCGATGCCCTGTTTCGATATACCCTCGACTAGGAATAGTTATAGGATGTACTCATCGACTAACATGGCCCCACTAGTATGATCTCATCATAGTCCCAGTAGTCGAGTACAGATCCTAAGGGCTTTATCAATATGTGAGAGAAAAACAGTAAACCAATACAAGTCAACATGTTAAGATAAAGTGAAACCAAATAGCATACTATCATGACGAGCAAGAAAGTCCTCTCTGTATATATCTAAGCATCCATCATAATATACATCATATGTACAACAATGGCCTCTAGGGCATATACATAACTAACACTTAGACGGTATTCTAAAGGTGTTTTTAGAATGGACGACTCCTGGTATTGTGGTGTACCCGCAGGTGATGGAGTCACCCTCTCTAAAGGTGTCTTACAGACTAAAGGGGAGAGGGATGTGCATGATTAGCATATCACTTGCTTAGGCAATTGAGTCAATCATGAGATGTCAAGTACCACACCAGATGTTGTTGTTGCACTAGATGCAATAAGTTTATATATTACTCCAATCCTGGAGAAACGTTCGGAAGTAGTTTATGAACATAAGTGGATGTTCTAGGGATTTAGTGACGGCAGCCTCCTTCGGGAGACGGTTATCATTCCAGGCTTCCAAGGTGACCTGGATGACAGAGTGACTGTCAGAATTATAGTTTTCCCTCTTTTGAGGGGAAGTAGTTTGGACAGGTAGTCCAAGCAGATACTGAGGGAGGCATAGCGTAGGATACTGATTAAATTCAGTGGACGATACAGTCTAAGAAGTTTGCTGGATTTGTAGTTCATTTATGAACTAGGTCCCATCAGATATCCAGACATATTCTAAGTCAGGTATTGCTCGTTTTGGGAGATGGCTTTCTCCACGAACTTAAGATAAAGAGAGACATAGAAAGAAACATTGGAGCGGATCCACTCACTGAGGCTATTTCTCGAATGCAATAGTTTTACAAACGAGCTTTGTGAAACTGATTAGTAGAGAAGTTGGGTGTTCGGTATCACACGGGCGTGAGTATACGATGCCGCAATAAATAGCCTTAAGTGCAAGTAGGAGATTGTTGGCTATAGTGCCCTCAAGTCAATTATTGGATCGCAGGCACGTGATTGCAATGATTGAGGGAGGACCTATACCGGTAGAACAGTCTTACTCGAGATGATAGTATGCTATCTGGATTATCTTTATCATCGTGTACATGCTTCATGTGACATTACAGATCACTATTACATGTTAATAGAGCCCATAGGATTCTTGCTTGACTACCAGCAGTATGATGGCGATCATATACGTGAGAGTTGGGTGGTCTATAAGCACATCGTTAAAATGTCCATAGTCATGAGAGTTTCGAGACTGGGCATCGATACTCCAAGAGTAGACTAGTGTATACTGATCGAGACCCCGAAGAGGGGCGGTGGCCGGTCTCACAAGCCGTTGGTGTGAGTTGGTTCACCTAAGATGTATACAGGTGCTCATTGGGTTATGAGTACACCGGACGGACTCGTCGGAAATATGCTAGTTGATATTATACCTATTGTCAGATAGCAGTTCCCTAGTGACATGTGTACAGGTTAGTCTATCGACCTGAGATCGTCATTTGTCTCGTGTGAGTTCCCACTGTGCTTTGATTACTACCCTACCACGGCTCAAAGGAGCCGTGCAAACAGGTTTTAGTTGGGTACAGTCCCGAGCCATATGGAGGCAGTGAGCGGATCGTCGGGGGATTCGTCTCTCCCGGTATTGGGGGTTGATGTCGCGGTGTGCATGGGTGGCCATCACCAGAAATCCTTGGCCAAGATAGTCGAGAATTACTAATTCGGATCAGTAGTTTCTCAGGTGGTGATGGTCTTCATACCGACACAAAATGTCGCGTTATTAGGGGTCTGATTTTATCCACCCCCTAGACTCGATATGCGATACTCATAGACGAACGGACCGGACTGTACGGATATTGTCACTGTCAGGCTCAGTAGGGGTTTCAGGATGAGTTTGCTCGTCGGCCTACCTTTCGGTCAATACCTGGGTAGCCGTTACGTACAGCTAGTGCCGCTGACGTGCTTGTGGTTAAACCCACTGCCAGTGTATTAACGAGTCTTTAGAGTCCCACACAGAGGGTTTCCCTGCTTCGGGCGAAACGATGTAGAGGCCGTATGGCTTTACGGCAGGGTTCGATCACATACGTGTACTTGTGCACGGATGATGTTCGGACGGATAATACTAGTGGTCTTTAGTTTAAGACGGATCCTAATATTATATTGTTGGATTATTTTCTTCTCATTGTATTTGTATTCTTCGGAATACGGATGCGGGTATGTATATACGGATGAGGGGTATTCTTGTAATTTATTACAAGATTACTTTTAGAAGATTACAGCTCATCATGGTTTAGACCTTTTTGGACTTAAAGGTTATTGAGGTGTAGGATGAGGTGTTTATTGCATTTTTGTGGCATGGCTAATTTGTGACCCATGGTTACTATTCTAGCATGCTTAGGGTTTTTGTTTGTTGTGAGATTATATTGACTTGAGATATTTTTTGTTGACTAAGATATTTTGGAGACACGGACATTTATGTGATGGCTCCATTATTTCTTATCATACTCACACAACAAACAAAAATACAAGCCATTATTCATTTTTCTTTTTCTCTCTCTTGAGTTGCTCTCAACACCTCATTCTTATGGCATCTTCTTCTTCCGCTAGCTCCACCCAAACCCTCTCATGAGTTGAGAATCCTTGGGTGACTTAAGACAAATTAATCCTTCATCACTCTCTACTTCATCTACGGTATCTAGAGTGGAGATCTAGGTGCCCTAGTTGCCTCGGATATAAGGTTGGAGCTCGTTGCATAGACTCTCGGGTGGATCATCTTCGATGGAGGGAGACCGGAGATCAAGCTTG
This sequence comes from Agapanthus africanus, assembly GCA_030015575.1. Taxonomy (NCBI): domain Eukaryota; kingdom Viridiplantae; phylum Streptophyta; class Magnoliopsida; order Asparagales; family Amaryllidaceae; genus Agapanthus; species Agapanthus africanus. The sequence continues at coordinate 233,475,708 of JASDDO010000010.1, forward strand.
ATCAAGGAAGCCCCTAAGAGCTTGGGATGATGGTTGAAGACCAAAGGACACGGATCTATTCGGTATAACCATTCTAACTCCTTTGCATGTTTTGTTATGTTGGGCTTATGGGTAGATTCGGGTAATTGGTTGTAGTAGCGCCAAGTTTTATAAATTTTTGTTCCGCATTTGGTCACGGATTGATGGCTGGGACGCTGCCGTAACCCAACAGTAGCAGTGTCAAGTCGACGGACTAAACTGTACTCATGTCATCTGGGAACAACTACCCGACGATAGGTATAATACCTACCAGCAGTTCCCGGCGAGTCATGTCCAGTGTACTCATAACCTAATGAGCACCTGCATACTATCTCCAGTACGACGTACTAATGGCTGTAGGACAGACCATCTCCCCTGCTGGGATGAGAAGCTTATACACCAGTCTACTCTGGAGTTTCGTTGCCCCGTCTCGATAATTCTACGACTAGGGACCTGTATAGGATATACTTATAGACTATCCAGCCTACACTAGTGTGAGTGACATCACAGCGCTGGTAATCTGTTAGTTGTATGTATGCCCTAGAGGCCAGTATTGTACAGATGATGTATATTATATTGGATGCTTGGACATATATAGAGAGGACTTTCTTGCTCGATATGATAGTATGCTATCTGGTTTCTCTTTACTTTAACATGTATACTTGTCTCTTTATACTATCTTATCGTTACATGTTGGTAAAGCCCTTAGGACGTGTACTTGACTACCTGGGCTATGATGCGGATCATACTAGTGGGGACATGGTAGTCCATAAGTACATCCTTCAAGGTCCCTAGTCATGGGTGTATCGAGATGTGGCATCGATATACCAGTATAGACTAGCGTATATGCTTCTCGACCCATGAGATGGGCGATGGATGATCCCATATCCATTGGTGTTTGACATCAGAGATGGTATAAGGGTGCTCAGTGGAGACTGGGTACACTGGACGAACTCGCCGAGAACTCCCAGAAGGTATTATACCTTACGTCATATGGTAGTTCTCTGGTGACACTTGTGCAGGTTAGTCTGTAGACCCGAGATTGTCATAGAGTCTTGTGTGATTCCCACTGTGCTCTGATACCACTGTAGGGTTACTAGGCACACTAACAAGGCTCAACAAGACATCGACCATGCCAAAATTAAATTTTTATGTGCCGAATAACACTAAGCAAGATCGTATATTAGAGTTTAGGCGAAACTATTAGCAAGTAAACAACTTTACTCTAAAGGGAATACGAAATACAACCTTTGTAGATCGGTCCTTCACTTCTAAAGCTTCTTGATGAAGTCCTTTCGCTGCGATCATGGTTCTCCCGGGCTCTTGCATGGCTTCACGACGCTAGGGATGCGACCTTGCTTGAAGTCTCCGAGGCCGAAGATGATCTACGTCGAGGGAATTCTGACTCAAGCTCCTACTTCACTAACTTAAGAATTAGTGAAGCAAACACCCTATACTAAAGGGCTAGTCTAGTAGAGGATGGAGAAATAGGAAGTGGGTTCTCTTTAGAATTTTGTTTCTCACAAGGATTCTCACTTTGGATCAAACCCTAGCTTGCTTTTTCCTTTTGTTCAATGAAGAAGATGATGAACAAAAGAAAGTGAAGAGGATAATGATCAAGTGAGTAGGCTAACCATGGTGAGTGAGTATCATATACTAACTCTTGTAGAGCCATAACCATAGCTAACACTTATGGTTGGGTTAAGAAATATCTATGGTAAAAACAAACTCAAGTGGAATTAGTGTGTAAAACATAAGTAACGCCTATATAATATATCATATATACTATATACAGTATTTATCACAGAACATCAAATGATCACATCACAGATATCGCAGCAAAAAAACATATGAAACATTGGATATACTAGGACGTCCGTGTTTTATTTTGTGATGATTAGGTGACTTAAATGATGGGACTTCATTAATGTGATTAATGAAAGAAAAGAAACCTAAAAGATGTTGTAGAATCAAATTTTCAAATAAAAAGGGTAGCTACAGTTTTGCTTTGCATAGCGGTATATATGATATACCCTGCACCTTATTCGATGAGGAAAGAGCCGAGATCCCTTCACCGAGAGTGACCTCTTTAGCAAAACTGGCAGATGCTACAACACTGGGTTTGACTTTTGACTGCTTTTGGAGTTTTGCTTTGCATAGTGATGTATATGATATATCCTGCACCTTATTCCATAAGGAAAGAGCCGAGATCCCTTCACCGGGAGTGACCTCTTTAGCAAAACTAATGAAAGCCTCAAAATCACTCCATTTCAAAATTCATGCGATTCTACGACGATATCAAGTTCATTACGCAATAGTTTTTCAGAAAAACCTGTCGTAGCCCTCCGTCATTTCAGATAAGTCCTGGTTAGTATTCGTGATGCGTTTGTTGACCTTGTCAAGGCGTAGTGTGCGGTAGCTGACCAGTATTTATCTGTTTATGCATATGATGCAGATTGTTTTAGGGTAGTCGTACGGCCTTGTTGACCTTATCAAGGGTCGTGCGGGTGGGTTTAATTCAATCAAGAAATGACGGGTTGAACTTGACTTACGGTCTATGGTTTGTTGACCTTGTCAAGGTCATAGATCGTTTGGGGCAAAATATTATCGGGAATTTCAAGTGTTGAAATTTGCAATGAGATTGCATACCTTCTATGAGATAGTTGGATCCCGATACCCACTGCGAGTAATTGTTACTCCCGGGAGAGTTTTACACAGGACAATTAGCCGATCAAGTAGGTGTCTAGAAAGGTGTCAACGGGGTTACGCCTCTGGGAAAATAAGGTTTACTTTAATTAGGTCCGTGCAAAAGCACGGAGAACCTCCCTCAAAGTACCGACACTGGCCTGGCTGAAAGATTGGCGAAGTTGTAGGGTGTAATTAATCCCGGATGGTCTTTCCTTTTAGGGTTTGAAGGAAGATTTGTTAAAAAACAGTGGGAGCCATCCTGATTAGATAAGATAATAACCAATCTGATCTTGCAAGAGCATACGCTAAAGTGTTTTCTTCTCTCTCTCTCCAGGTAGTGACCATATCATGTTTTAATAAAGATAATAATATGGATGTATTGACCGAACCCGCATGTTATACTGTGCTGGGGAACGTTGGTTCCGTTCTTTCTTATAAGAGTTATAAGACTGAACAGGATATAGGGGAATACCAGGATTCTCATGCCACCCGAATGAAGAAAGTACATGTTGATGCATTTTCTTCGGGTGTGTTCGTTACAGAGAACTGTTTCTCCATTTGCTCTACGTCCTGGGTATTAGATACCGGGTCGGGATCCCATATATGTAATCAGTTACATGGGCTTAGGAAAGGTAGAGAACTTGGAGAAGGTGATATAGACATAAGGGTTGGAAATGGTGAAATTGTTGCAGCTAAAACCGTCGGGGAATATCACCTTGTATTACCAACAGGTAATAATTGGTTCTGAACGAATGTTATTACATGTCGAAGCTGATATGCTACATTATATCGGTTTCTTTGTTGAGAAAAGAGGGATATAATTTTGTATTACAGGATAATGTTATGAACATTTTTCTAAACCAAAAGTTGGTTGGATCAGGCACGATGTGCAATGGCATTTATGTTCTAAATCAATCAACAGTTCTGAGAATAACAAACACACACAAGAGGAAGAGTTCAGAAATGAACGAATCCTTCTTGTGGCATTGTAGACTGGGTCACATCAATGCGACACGACTAGCTAAGTTGCATAAGGATGGATATTTAAATCCGTTTGAATTTTCATCTTATGACACTTGCCAGTCATGTCTCAAAGGCAAGATGACCAAAACTCCGTTTACGGGACACGGAGAAAGAGTTACGGAACTCTTGGGATTGGTACATAGTGATGTATGCGGCCCCATGTCTACACATGCCAGGAATGGTTCTGCGGACTTCATTACATTCACTGACGATCTCTCTAGATTCGGATATGTGTTCCTGATGAAATACAAATCAGAAGCTTTTGAGAAATTTAGAGAATATAAACAAGAAGTCGAGAACCAAACCGGAAAAAGTATTAAAATCCTACGATCTGATCGAGGAGGTGAATACTTGAGCAATGAATTCCGGGACTTCCTAAAAGAGAATGGGATTCTCTCTCAGCTGACTCCTCCATATACACCATAGCACAACGGTGTATCTGAACGAAGGAACCGCACCCTATTAGATATGGTGCGCTCTATGATGAGCACAGCTGAGTTACATATTTCCTTCTGGGGGTATGCGCTGGAGACGACAGCATACCTATTGAATCAAGTTCCATCTAAATCTGTACGTACCACACCATATGAGATATGGAGTGGGAAGAGACCATATCTTAAACGAGTTAAGATATAGGGTTGTCCGGCCTATGTCAAAAGACAAAATCCAGACAAACTCGAGGCATGATCAGTTCTTTGCAAGTTTGTGGGATATCCAAAGAACTCGTATGGGTATTTTTTCTACCGCAGTGAGGAACAAAAAGTGTTTATTGCTCAACATGCCACCTTTTTAGAAAAGGAATTTCTTGTAAAAGAAATTAGTGGCAAAGTGGTAGAGCTGGAAGAGGTTCCAGATACACAAACTGCAACTGAAGATTTAGTGGAACCAGAGGATTCGGTAGTTCCCAACGAACCTCAGCCTCTCCGCCGATCTAGTAGGGTTCCTCACCCACCTGAGAGATACTACGGTTTTCTCATGGATGGTGGGAGCGAGGATTGCATCATGGTTGATGACGACCCAACTAGCTTCGAGCAGGCCATCACGAGTGGGGACTCAGTGAAATGGCTGGATGCAATGCGGTCCGAGATGGAATCCATGTACACCAACAAAGTGTGGATTTTGGAAGTTGCTCCTGAAGGGGTAAAACCCATTGGGAGCAAGTGGATCTTCAAGAAAAAACTTGGTGTAGATGGGAAAGTGGAGACTTTCAAAGTTAGACTTGTTGCAAAGGGTTTTCGTCAAAGATCAGGTGTGGACTATGACGAAACCTTTTCTCCAGTGGCTATGCTTAAATCCATCCGGATCATGCTTGCCATCACTGCATATCATGACTACGAAATCTGGCAAATGGATGTTAAGACCACCTTTCTAAACGGTGATTTAGAAGAGTGCGTGTACATGACTCAGCCAGAGGGCTTCATAGATAGTGGGAGCAGCGGGAAGGTGTGCAAGCTGCTTAAATCCATTTATGGATTGAAGCAAGCATCGCGGAGTTGGAACATCTGTTTTGACATCGTTATCAAAGAGTTTGATTTCGTCAAAAACGTAGATGAACCTTGTATCTACAAGAAGGTGGCAGAGAGTAAGGTTGTCTTCCTCGTATTGTACGTGGACGACATACTCTTGATAGGAAATGAAATTCCAATGCTGCAATCGGTGAAGCTCTTCTTATCACAAAGATTCTCAATGAAAGATCTTGGTGATGCCTCCTGCATATTGGGAATTATGATCTATAGAGATAGATCTAAAAGGATATTGGGATTGTCCCAATCCAGGTACATTGACACCATACTAAAGAGGTTTAGTATGGAAGAGTCCAAACGTGGGTTTTTACCCACGATCTCAGGGCTCACTCTCACCAAAGAGATATCTCCCAAGACTGATTTGGAGAGAGCTTGCATGCAAGGGATACCCTATGCTTCGGCAGTAGGCTCTATCATGTACGCGATGCTATGTACCAGACCCGATGTAGCATACTCACTAATGTAAGTCCACGTTGCTCACCCCGGTTCTTACAGGGAGGCGGAAACGGCTAAAAACAATGATTTTGGCGCAAGGCAATATGGACTGAAAGCCAGATCTTGGCTAAATTAGAAACTAGCAAACAAGTAGAGGCTTTAACTACTATGCTGTAGAAAATATACATCACGAAACCGGTCCTTCGGATCTTCTCTCCATTGTCCGGCTCGTCCATCCACGCTCCGAGGGTCAATCCGGATCTAGGTCACCTACGCGGCCTTCTTAAGTCGAAGACGATCCACTCGAGAGTTGTACACCAAGCTCCACCTCAAGCCGAGGCAACTAGGGCAACGAGATCGCTAATCTAGATACCCTAGGTTGTGTAGAAGAGAAAGATGGATGTGTTTGTCTATGTGGATTCTTTTTCTCTCAACACATGAGATCAAAAGAGTTTATTAAGAGGAAGAAGATGAAGGAGAAACTCTAGCAACCATGGAGCTTTTCTTTTCTTCTCACTTCAAGAGAGAGAATGAGAAGAGAATAATGAAAAGGATTAACTAAAGAGAATGAACCATGGTTGCAATAATACACCAAAACCATCATTACTAATCCTATCATGATAAAGTTGATGCTACATTGAATTGACCATTATCATAATCAAAAATTAAAAAGAAAATCAAAGAAGAGTGTAGACCTCTCTTGAAGGTCAATGGTCAACTCCGGTCAACGGGTCAACAAAGTCAAGAGAGGTCATGGTGGTCAAATGGTCAATGCAATTAGCCATCACTAAACTATCACTAAAAGGATTAGTAAACAATGTCTCCGGCTCATAATGGTTTTGACCAAACGAATTGCCAAAACCCTAATGAACCTGCTACATAACGGTTTTGGCCGAACCAACTGCCAAAACCCTAATGAGGCTCCTCCTCCTTCATCGCTCCTCAAAACTGTGCATACACACCCGCATCCGCATTCCGTAGAATGCGAATGCACAGAAGACAAAAACAAATCCATCCGTGCAATACTAGGATCTGGCTTAAACCAAAGCCCACTAATATTGCCTGCCCGAACAGCATACGTACACAAGTGCACGTAAGTGATCGTAGCCCTGCCGTAAAACCATACGGCCTCTACACGTTTCGCTCAGTGCAGGGAATTTCTCTGTGTGGGACTCTAAATACTCGACACTACGCTAGCAGAGGGTTTAACCACAGACCGCAAGCGGCACTAGCTGTACGTAACGGTCCCCAGGTAGATGTCGATAAGAAGGCCGATGAGGTAAACCCATCCGAACTCCTACTGAGCCTGTATGTGACAATCTCCGTACAGTCCGGTCTGTTCGTCTGATACATCGCATGGCGGGTCTAGGGGGCGGTGAACGTCAGTCCCCTAATAGCGGTACAAGTCGTGTCAGAGTATAGCCAGAACACCCTGAGATAACACTGAAAACCTACCAGTATATCTCGCTTGCCCTGGCCAGGGACTACTTGTGTAATGGCTCTCCGAGACACAGCACGATGTCAACCCCCAATACCGGGAGAGACGAATCCTGTCTAACCGTCACTGCCTCCAAGTGCTTTGGGACTGCACCCAACTACTACCTGTTTGCACGACTCCTTTGAGCCGTGGTAGGGTAGTAATCTAAGTACAGTAGGAACACACTCGAGGCGAAGTGACAGTGTTAAGTCGACGGACTAAGATGTACTCATGTCACCTGGGAACTGATAACTGACGTTAGGTATAATACCAACCAACAGTTCCCGACGAGTCCTGTCCAGTGTACTCGTAACCTAACGAGCACCCACATACTAGCTCAAGTACGACGTACTGACGGCTGTGGGACAGACCGTCTCCCCCGCTGGGATGAGAAGCGCATACGCTAGTCTACTCCGGAGTATCGATGCCCTGTCTCGATAGTCCTACGACTAGGGACATGTATAAGGATGTGCTTATGGATTACCCAGCCCCCACGAGTGTGACTGCCATCACAACGCTGGTAATCAAGCAAAGAGCCTAAGGGCTCTACTAATATGTATAAGCGATATGCTAAAAGAAACACATGCACATATTGAAGTAGAAACAAACCAAGTAGCATACTACCATTTTGAGCAAGATTGTCTATACAACTGTGAATATCCCAAGCTTCCATTAAGTAATATACAAGCTAGTATGATACAGTAATGGCCTCTAGGGCAGATACACTAACAATCTCCCACTTGCACTAAGTCCATGTACTGGCGTATCAAAGACCTATCATCTCGATCAGCCGCTCGAACTGAGTCTGGGGTAGGGCCTTCGTGAGTGGATCTGCAGTGTTGTTCTCCGTATTTACTCTCTTCACCTCGATCTCCTGGTGATCTACGATCTCCCTGATCAGGTGGTACCGCCTCAAAATGTGCCTGGACTTCTGATGGGACCTGGGTTCCTTCGCTAAAGCTATAGCGCCGTTGTTGTCACAATACAGCGGTATTGGATCAACAATGGTAGGAACCACCTGAAGCTCCGTGAGGAACTTCTTCGTCCAGACAGCTTCCTTTGCGGCATCGCAAGCAGCTATGTACTCCGCTTCCATAGTTGATTCTGCAACGGTCTCCTGCTTGGAACTCTTCCAGCAAACCGCCCCTCCATTGAGGGTAAAGACATAACCCGACATAGACTTGGAGTCCTCCTTGTCACTCTGGAAGCTGGAGTCAGCAAAGGCCTCGAGCTGGAGGTCTTTTCCGCCATACACCAAGAACGTCTCCTTAGTCCTTCTTAGGTACTTGAGAATGTTCTTTACCGCTATCCAGTGTTTCTCCTCTGGGTTCGACTGATACCGGCTTACAACGCTCAATGCGTATGCTATATCTGGTCTGGTACATAGCATCGCATACATTATAGAGCCTACCGCAGAAGCGTAGGGTATAATAGACATGCGATCCCTTTCCAAATCAGTCTTGGGAGACATCTCTTTGGAGAGGGTGATCCCGTGACAAGCCGGTAAATTACCGCGCTTGGAATCTTCCATACTGAATCTTTTCAGTATGGTGTCGATGTACCTTGACTGTGAAAGTCCCAACATCCTCTTAGATCTATCACGATAGATCTGGATCCCCAGAATGTAGTTGGCATCGCCCAGGTCCTTCTTGGAGAACCTCTGCGACAAGAATCCTTTGACTGACTGTAGCATAGGAATATCATTTCCTATTAGGAGAATGTCATCCACGTACAAGACGAGGAATACTACAGTTCTCCCTACAATCTTACTGTAAATGCATGGTTCATCTGGGTTTTTGATAAAGTCGAATTCTTTGACAGTATCATCAAAGCAGATGTTCCAACTCCACGATGCCTGCTTAAGTCCATAGATGGACTTGAGCAACTTGCAAACTTTACTGCTGCTCCCACTCTGATTGAATCCCTCCGGCTGATCCATATAGACGCACTCTTCCAAATTTCCATTTAGGAAAGCCGTCTTTACGTCCATCTGCCAGATTTCATAATCGTGGAAGGCAGCAATGGCAAGAAGGATCCGAATGGATTTCAGCATAGCCACTGGAGAAAAGGTCTCGTCATAGTCTAAACCAGGTCTTTGACGAAAACCCTTTGCAACAAGTCTAGCTTTATAGGTCTCAACCTGCCCATCTACACCAATCTTCTTTCTGAAGATCCATTTGCAGCCTATGGGTTTTACCCCTTCTGGAGCAAAGTCCAAAGTCCAAACTTTGTTGGTGTACGTGGACTCCATCTCGGTCCGCATTGCATCCAGCCATTTTACCGAGTCACCGCTCTGAATGGCTTGCTAGAAGCTAGTAGGCTCACCATAATCCATAGTGCAATCCTCTCTATCCCCGTCTATGAGAAAACCGTAGTATCTCTCGGGCGGATGAGACTGCCTACTACTCCTGCGGAGTGGCGCTGGGATGTCCGGTTCTCTTGAAACTTCTGGTTCTTCCAAGCTTGCAGTAATAGCTTGTGATTCTGAAATTTCTTCCAGTTCTACTACGCTCCCATTTGCTTCTTTTTCTAAAAACTGATGTTCCAGAAAGTGGGCATGACGAGAAACAAAAACCTTTTGTTCCTCTGCGTAATAGAAAAAATACCCCCTGGAATTCTTTGGGTATCCCACAAACTTACACAGTACTGAGCGTGCCTCGAGCTTGTCCGCATGCTGCTTTTTTACAAAAGCTGGACATCCCCATATCTTCAGATACTTAAGACAGGGTTTCTTCCCACACCACATCTGATATGGTGTGGTAGGCACAGTCTTGGAGGGAACCTTATTCAAAAGATATGCAGCTGATTCTAGCGCATAACCACAGAAGGATCGCGGTAACTCAGCCTTACTCATCATGGAACGAACCATATCCAATAGGGTTCGATTCCGCCTTTCCAATACACCGTTATGTTGTAGTGTGTATGGAGGAGTAAGCTGAGAGAGAATTCCATTCTCTTTTAAGAAGCCCAGAAACTCGGCACTTAAGTATTCACCACCTCGATCAGATCTCAGTGTCTTGATACTTTTTCCTGTTTGTTTTTCAACTTCATTCTTGTATTCCCGAAATTTCTCAAAGGCCTCGGATTTGTGCTTCATCAAGAAGACATGCCCATGCCTAGAGAAATCATCTGTGAAAGTAATGAAGTATGAATAACCACTTCGCGCATGTGTAGAAATTGGACCACACACGTCACTGTGTATGAGTCCCAAGAGCTCACTCGCTCTTTCTCCGTGTCCAGTGAACGGAGTCTTTGTCATCTTTCCTATGAGACAAGATTCACAAGTGGCATAAGACTGGTACTCGAACGAATCTAAGTATCCTTCTTTATGTAACTTTGTTAACCGTGTCTCATTTATGTGACCCAGTCTACAATGCCATAAGAAAGCCTGATTAAAATCCGGAGACTTTCTTTTAAGTGTGTTCTGGACACTGAAGACCTGAGCTTGATTCAAAACGTATATACCGTTTTTCAATGTATCTGACCCAATCAGAACTTGATTTAGGTGGATGTTTACTACATCGCTTACAAATGTAAAATCATATCCTTCCTTAGAAAGTAAGGATACGGATATGATGTTACAAGTCGCACCTGGTACATAAAAACAGTCACGCAGAATCAATATCTGCCCAGTTGTCAGTCCTAGATGATATTCCCCTACGGATTCAGCATACATGCTCATTCCGTTAGCAACCCTGAGAGTCATATCACCTTTCTTGATAACCCTGCGGTTTCTCAGAGCCTGTAACGAATTACAGATATGAGATCCTGATCCGGTATCCAATACCCAGGAAGTAGGGTTAACTGACATACAGTTCTCTATTACAAACACATCCGAAGCCGAAGCCACAACATGCTTTGAATTCTGGCTACTGGCTTTGCAAGCCATGCAATCCTTCTGCCCATGTTCATTCCCGTAACAATAGGAACGTCCCTCTTTCACTATATCCATTCCTGAAACTTCTGCCCTTCCCTTTCTTTCTACTTCCCTGGTTTCCATCAGGGTAGTAGGTAAAGACTGTTGAACTAAGTCAGTATCTGACCCGTTCTTCAACGTGGTCTTCAGGTCCGAGAGCTCAAAAGAGCTGGTCTCTGTAAGGACGTTGCCCCTTACAGATGACCCGATAGCCAACCTTGCTGGAAGCAATTCGTTCGAGGTCTCATATCTTGCGATACGAGATTGATCTCCATATAAATCTTTGTTATGGAGGAAGATAGAAACTGAGTCCATCTTCTCGTGCTGCCTCTGGTATGTACCATTAACTGAGGCTAACACGAGGCACTTGGCTTTCGCACAGTCTTCTTCCGATGTCCTACGGATATCAATATCCGTGACAGGGAAAACTGGACCTGAGATGACAGGGGTTGGATCAGTCAAGAGGTGTCCTAGCTTGTCATGGGCAATGGACATCTGGACAGACCTTTGCCAGTCATAACAGTCAGATTCAGTCATTTTATTATCTAGATGTAACCTAGGTGCGGTCACTGGGTCGCTGCAATTAAGAGAGAAAGAAGAAAACACTTAGCATGATGCTCTTGCAAGTTTAGATTGGTTTTTAATTTATCTAAACAAGATGGCTCCCACTGTCTCTTGAATCCCTCCTCAAACCATAAAGGAAGAATTAGTCAGGATTAATCTCACCGTACAATACTTGCTTAACCGTTCAGCCAGGCCAGTGTCGGTACTTCGAGGGAGGTTTTCCAACGCTTTCGTGAAGTTCCTTAATTAATTAACCTCTTTTCCCTGTGGGCGTAGCCCCGCTAACACTTTCTAGACACCTACTTGGTTTATAGCATTGATCGTTAAGTGAGAAAGTTCCCGAAGAGTAGCATATACTCACAGTAGGATCGGGATCCAAATATCATCGCGTGACAAAACTGAAGGAATCCTACCAGAATCATCACACTCCAAATGGTATGCAGCGCTAGCAAGTTTCAGTACTTTTGAAACTCCCGATGTGGATTTTTGCCCCATGCTCTTATGACCTTGACGAAGGCCAACATATCATAAGTCACATGTCAAGTTCTACCCGTCATTGTCCAGGTTAATTTGAACCCACCCGTACATACCCTTGACGAAGGCCAAAATAGTAGTACGACTGTCCTAAACCAACGCATCTATCTATGCTACAGATAAATATTCAGCAGCTACCAATCACTATGCCTTGGCGAAGGTCAAAATACATAGCTTGAATACTACTGAATATTTAACCGAAATGACGGAGGGCTACGAATGGTTTTGGAGAAACCGTGAACGTAGTGAACTTGATATAATCGATGGAACGAGATAGCTTTTAAAAAGTGTGGTTCAAGCTCCGTGTTTAAAATGCTGGTTTTTGAAAAGAACCGAGTGGTTTTCAAAGTGTTCCAACGACTTTTACTTGGTTTATTTTCTTGCATTAATTCCAATGCGTCCCATCAATTAATCCTACCATTGCAGAAAACAACCAAAATATGGCGTACGCTTATGCCATCCGCATTCGCCACGGGGCCCCATCATCACCCGTTAGATTACTTAACTAACGACAGAGCGGGGGCTGGACTAGCGCGGATGCAAAACATAAGCAACACCTAAATAGATATCATATATAGATATATAGCAATGATAGCCAATCCAGATCACAGATGAACACTTTGGATATGCTAGGAACCCGCGATTCGTTCGAGCCTGCAACGAAAAGCGGACTACATGGTCGCGATGAATAGCCAAACCCCACCCTAGACCCATACGAGTGCGGCAAACTACCCGCCAAGTACCCGAAGAGAAGCAACCTCCCTCAACACCGTGAGTAGGCCACTCGGCACTTCGAGATACCCGGTAGTTTGTGCACCCCACCTTGGGTCTATCCTAGGAGCAAAAACAGTAAAAAAGAAATTATACAATGACGGCTACAACCCCGACCCGGTTGTGCAGCAATACAAATAACATTACATCAATTTACAAATTTTACAATGAATGAAAGAAAAAGAAACTCTCATCTCACATCCACCCCGGCTATTCATCCGCGACAATCCAACGAGTTCACATACACAAACCATCAACATAACAGATCACAGATATGTATAACCCCCACTAATCGACGTATAGCGATTAGCGGACGTTCAATACATATAGAACATCACAGAAAATATTCATTAGCCAAAGCGTACGGAATATCGATCAAAATACGGATTTGTAACCACCCAAAAAGTCATTTTGTTCTCTGGAAAATCTAGGTAGAAACAACATGTATTAAAAATCCCAAAACAACCAGATAAGAACACTGCAGCAAAACGGAGTCGCGGCCGAGTCAACTCGGCCGCGGATCCGCGGCCAAACCCATGGTTTGGCCACATTTCCGCGGTGAGTTGGCAGAGTCAGAGGCTCAGTTTTGCTGTGTGTTCTATAAAAACCCTGAGATGAATTTTCATGTTTGTCAAATAATTTTTTGAACAGTATAAAAATTCGACAGAAAGTTGGTTTTTGTCGGATGTGTTTTGCGACCTTTTTCCGATCGATATTCTTAACACTTTGCTAACTTGCTAGTTTATGTTTAGCTGGGCTCTGATACCACTGTAAGTCCACGTTGCTCACCCCGGTTCTTACGGGGAGGCGGAAATGGCTAAAAAAAATGATTTTGGCGCAAGGCAACATGGACTGAAAGCCAGATCTTGGCTAAACTAGAAACTAGCAAACAAGTAGAGGCTTTAACTACTATGCTGTAGAAAATATACCTTACGAAACCGGTCCTTCGGATCTTCTCTCCGCTGTCCGGCTCGTCCATCCACGCTCCGAGGGTCGATCCGGATCTAGGTCACCTCCGCGGCCTTCTTAAGTCGAAGACGATCCACCCGAGAGTTGTACACCAAGCTCCACCTCAAGCCGAGGCAACTAGGGCAACGAGATCGCTAATCTAGATACCCTAGGTTGTGTAGAAAAGAAAGATGGATGTGTTTGTCTATGTGGATTCTTTTTCTCTCAACACATGAGATAAAAAGAGTTTATCAAGAGGAAGAAGATGAAGGAGAAACTCTAGCAACCATGGAGCTTTTCTTTTCTTCTCACTTCAAGAGAGAGAATGAGAAGAAAATAATGAAAAGGATTAACTAAAGAGAATGAACCATGGTTGCAATAATACACCAAAACCATCATTACTAATCCTATCATGATAAAGTTGATGCTACATTGAATTGACCATTATCATAATCAAAAATTAAAAAGAAAATCAAAGAAGAGTGTAGACCTCTCTTGAAGGTCAATGGTCAACTCCGGTCAACGGGTCAACAAAGTCAAGAGATGTCATGGTGGTCAAATGGTCAATGCAATTAGCCATCACTAAACTATCACTAAAAGGATTAGTAAACAATGTCTCCGGCTCATAATGGTTTTGACCAAACGAATTGCCAAAACCCTAATGAACCTGCTACATAACGGTTTTGGCCGAACCAACTGCCAAAACCCTAATGAGGCTCCTCCACTTTCATCGCTCCTCAAAACTGTGCATACACACCCGCATCCGCATTCCGAAGAATGCGAATGCACAGAAGACAAAAACAAATCCATCCGTGCAATACTAGGATCTGGCTTAAACCAAAGCCCACTAGTATTGCCTGCCCGAACAGCATACGCACACAAGTGCACGTAAGTGATCGTAGCCCTGCCGTAAAACCATACGGCCTCTACACGTTTCGCTCAGTGCAGGGAAACTCTCTGTGTGGGACTATAAAGACTCGACACTACGCTGGCAGAGGGTTTAACCACGGACTGCAAGCGGCACTAGCTGTACGTAACGGTCCCCAGGTAGATGTCGATAAGAAGGCCGATGAGGTAAACCCATCCGAACTCCTACTGAGCCTGTATGTGACAATCTCCGTACAGTCCGGTCTGTTCGTCTGATATATCGCATGGCGGGCCTAGGGGGTGGTGAACATCAGTCCCCTAATAGCGGTACAAGTCGTGTCGGAGTGTAGCCCAGAACACCCTGAGATAACACTGGAAACCTACCAGTATATCTCGCTTGCCCTGGCCAGGGACTACTTGTGTAATGGCTCTCCTAGACACAACGCGATGTCAACCCCCAATACCGGGATAGACGAATCCTGTCTAACCGTCACTGCCTCCAAGTGCTTCGGGACTGCACCCAACTACTACCTGTTTGCACGACTCCTTTGAGCCGTGGTAGGGTAGTAATCTAAGTACAGTGGGAACACACTCGAGGCGAAGTGACAGTGTTAAGTCGGCGGACTAAGCTGTACTCATGTCACCTGGGAACTGGTAACTGACGATAGGTATAATACCAACCAACAGTTCCCGACGAGTCTTGTCCAGTGTACTCGTAACCTAACGAGCACCCGCATACTATCTCAAGTACGACGTACTGACGGCTGTGGGACAGACCGCCTCCCCCGCTGGGATGAGAAGCGCATACGCTAGTCTACTCCGGAGTATCGATGCCCTGTCTCGATAGTCCTACGACTAGGGACCTGTATAAGGATGTGCTTATGGATTACCCAGCCCCCACGAGTGTGACTGCCATCACAACGCTGGTAATCAAGCAAAGATCCTAAGGGCTCTACTAATATGTATAAGCGATATGCTAAAAGAAACACATGCACATATTGAAGTAGAAACAAACCAAGTAGCATACTACCATTTTGAGCAAGATTGTCTATACAACTGTGAATATCCCAAGCTTCCATTAAGTAATATACAAGCTAGTATGATACAGTAATGGCCTCTAGGACATATACACTAACAACTAAGTGTACTGAGTAGGTATCAAGCTGATCCTGGAGAGAGTCACTGGACAGCTGTGAAGGGCATTCTCAAGTACTTGTGAAGGACTAAAGAGATGCTCTTGGTGTATGGTAATAGAGAACTCCAAGTGGAGTCCTTTACCGATTCGAGCTTCCAGAGTGATAAGGACGACTCTAAGTCGCAGTCGGGATTTGTCTTTACCCTTTACGGAGGGGCGGTTAGCTGAAAGAGTTCTAAGCAGGAAACCGTGGCAGACTCGACAATGGAGGCCGAATACATCGCTGCCAACGATGCTGCCAAAGAGGTTGTCTGGATCAAGAAGGTCATCACTGAACTGGGAGTGGTTCCATCCATTGAGCATCCAATACCTTTGTATTGCGATAACAATGGAGCGGTGGCTTTGGCTAAGGAACCCAGGTCCCATCAGCGATCCAGGCATATTCTGAGGCGGTATCACCTGATCCGGGAGATAGTTGATCGTCGGGAGATCGAGGTCAGGAGGGTTGACACGAAGAACAACACAGCGGATCCACTCACGAAGGCCATTCCCCAGATACAGTTTGAGAGACTCTTCGGGATGCTTGGTATGCGATACTACAGCAGCTGGCCCTAGTGCAAGTGGGAGATTGTTAGTTGTATGTATGCCCTAGAGGCCAGTATTGTACAGATGATGTATATTATATTGGATGCTTAGACATATATAGAGAGGACTTTCTTGCTCGATATGATAGTATGCTATCTGGTTTCTCTTTACTTTAACATGTATACTTGTCTCTTTATATTGTCTTATCGTTACATGTTCGTAAAGCCCTTAGGATGTGTACTTGACTACCTGGACTATGATGCGGATCATACTAGTGGGGACATGGTAGTCCATAAGTACATCCTTCAAGGTTCCTAGTCGTGGGTGTATCGAGACGGGGCATCGATATACCAGTGTAGACTAGCGTATATGCTTCTCAACCCATGAGATGGGCGATGGATGATCCCATATCCATTGGTGTTTGACATCAGAGATGGTATACGGGTGCTCAGTGGAGACTGGGTACACTGGACGGACTCGCCGAGAACTCCCAGATGGTATTATACCTTACGTCAGATGGCAGTTCTCTGGTGACACTTGTGCAGGTTAGTCTGTAGACCCGAGATCGTCATAGAGTCTTGTGTGATTCCCACTGTGCTTTGATTTCCACCTTACCACGTCCATGAGGGCATGCAAAAAGGTGGTTTTTGGGTACAGTCCCGAGTCACATGGAGGCAATGAGCGATAGGAGGGGTTTCTTCTCTCCCGGTATTGGGGGTTGATGTTGCGCTGTGCTCGATTGGCCGTAACAGGGAAGTCCCTGGCCAGGGCTTATTTAGAGATTTGCTGGTAAGTGTCACCAGTAGTTTCTCGACCCGTTATGAGCCTCACATCGGCACGACTTATCGGTTATTAGGGTCTGACGTTTACCACCCCTAGACTTGATATGCGACATATCAGACGAGGAGACCGGACTGTACGGGAAGTGTTACCGGCAGGCTTTTACAGGAGTTGGAGCGGGCTTGCTTGCTGATCTTCTGATCGTTCAATACCCGGGTGGCCGTTACGTCCAGCTAGTACCGCTGACGGCTTGTGGACTCTTGATGTGATCATCACCTACGGCCGGCATATTGACGAGTCTTTAGAGTCCTACACAGAGGTTTTACTGGCTCAGGCAAAACGAAATAGGAGCACGTATGTGATATGTGCAAGACCGAGAATAAATGCGTGTATGTGATACCGTATTATATTCTCGCGACTTTTTTGTATCGGTCGGTTATATGTGATATGACCGGGTTATCGAATCAAGTGTTGATTCGATAAGTCGATACAATGGATGTTAGCCGGTTATATGAGATATGACCGGATTATTGAGTCAAGTATTGATTTAATAATTAAGTGTATAATTGTATATTAGATATACAAATTTACACTTGCTAACACTTGTTCACTTTAGGGTTTTTCTCACATGTGAACACTTGTATATATATATATATATGTGTGATATATATATATATATTAAAGTGTTTTCTTTTGTATCATGGTTGATGATACACTAGACTTGGGTGTATGAGACTTACACCATGCTACATATTATGTTGGGTTTTTATATTTTAAGTAATTACAAAATTAAGTGGAGGATTAGATCAATGCATGAAGCTTGTGGAAGATTGTGGATGCATTGACTAAGTCCACTTGAGTTTGTTTTTACCATAGATATTTCTTAACCCAACCATAAGTGTTAGCTATGGTTATGTCTCTACAAGAGTTAGTATATGATACTCACTTACCATGGTTAGCCTACTCACTTGATCATTATCCTCTTCACTTTCTTTTGTTCATCATCTTCTTCATTGAACAAAAGGAAAAAGCAAGCTAGGGTTTGATCCAAAGTGAGAATCCTTGTGAGAAACAAAATTCTAAAGAGAACCCACTTCCTATTTCTCCATCCTCTACTAGACTAGCCCTTTAGTATAGGGTGTTTGCTTCACTAATTCTCAAGTTAGTGAAGTAGGAGCTTGAGTCGGAATTCCCTCGACTTAGATCATCTTCGGCCTCGGAGACTTCAAGCAAGGTCGCATCCCTCGCATCGTGAAGTCATACAAAAGCCCGGGAGAACCTTGATCGCAGCGAAGGGACTTCATCAAGGAGCTTTAGAAGTGAAGGACCGATCTACAAAGGTTGTATTTCGTATTCCCTTTAGAGTAAAGTTGTTTACTTGCTAATAGTTTCGCCTAAACTCTAGTATACGATCTTGCTTAGTGTTATTCGGCACATAAAAATTTAATTTTGGCATGGTCGATGCCTTGTTGAGCCTTGTTAGTGTGCCTAGTAACCCTACATAATCAAGCAAATGATCCGAAGGGCTCTACCAATATGTATAAGCGATATGCTAAGAAAGCGCATGCACATATTGAGGTAAAAACAAACCAGGTAGCATACTACCATTTCGAGCAAGACTGTTACTATATCCGTGTATATCTCAAGCTTCCAATAAGAATATACTATCCAGTATGATACAATAATGGCCTCTTGGGCATATATCACTAACAGGTACCGACATATATAAACATATCGTATCACATCAAAATCCTTTTCGAACACCGACACGACCCGCGAAGCGCACATAGGTTAGAACCTATGATCAACACGCGCAAAACATCCAAACAACCCTTGTCGTCGACATACAAACGTCCCACGACCGAGATAAAACACAATATCGAAACTCAAGTTATTAAAAACCACAAAACTCAAAACAGCAACTTAGAAAACTAGCTCCAGATTTTGACTCGGGAAATTTAGGACTAAACAAACAATACAGGGGATAGTTTACAAGGTGTATGAGCTACAGGCAAAACCACAACACCATCACCTGATATTAGTCCGGAGAGAATCCTATAATGGCCGTCGCCGCCAGTCATTAGGAAGTATTCATGGCTCGTTTTCTCGTGGTAGTCTTCTAGTGGTCTATCTAGGTTAATGTATATGTTTAATTTTCTTTTAAAGATCCCAGGTTACTCCAGATTCACTGTAATCCTCAAAGATCAAAGAAACCGATATCGGGAAAATCTATGATCAAATCTTGGGGGTTTTCTGTGCTAAATTGGTCCAGAACAACACTAACAAGCTTGTGGTCACTAATTATGCTCAACTACACCATCACAACTCCATATATGCCCTAACCCTCATCTAGGAATATTTCTTCATCACAAAACCACATTCAAACAACTCTAAATTACTATAGGAGTTAAGGAAACTTAAATTCTAAGCAAAGAGTGTAGGAATATACCTCAATTGGCAACTCAAGAATTTTCTTGAGTTGCCCAAAGTCTTTAAAATCTAACCTTGATGCCTCCATAGGGTTGGTAGTGAAGTTGTGCACATTTTTTATGAAGGGAGTATGGAGTTTTTGTGAGGATTTTAGGGATGTTTAGGATAGTAGAGAGGAGGTAGAGGATGAGGGAGAAAGAGGTGAAGAAAATGTCAGTTGAGAAGGAGGTGATGAAAATGTAAATAAAAAGATATGAAGAATGGCTACTAAGTGTGTAGAACTTTCTCACACACACACACACACTCTCTCTCTCCCTCCCTTTCTCATGCCATACTTCTTTGTCCCCTCTATCTCCTCATTTGACCATCCTAATATTTCCCCTTTTTCTTTTTCTTTTTTTTAAAAAAAATCATTTAAAAAGAAGAAACAAAGAGAGAAACCATGGGGCATACTAATTAAAATGTAACAAGCATTTGAAACATGCTATGGTGCATGTCATGCACATAAACCGGATTAATGTATAATTAATCAAATATTAATCGAGTTTAGTATTAAACTCGCATACAAATAATTGTATAAATATTTATAAATATCCAAATCAATATTTCATAATAATTTACAAATATTTTCCAAACTATTGGTTTATAATTATACTATTTCATTAAAACCAATCTCCACATTATTTGTAATATCCAGAAAATATATTATTTTAATTATTTAAATTCCGAAAATAATATTTTATTTTTCCTGAAATGTTACAGCTATGTTCGATTGGCTATAACAGTAAGTCCCTGGCCAGGGCTGATGAGATTTACTGGTAAGTGTTAGTTATGTATACGCCCTAGAGGCCATTATTGTACATGAGATGTATATTATAGCGGATGCTTAGATATATATAGAGAGGAATTTCTTGCTCGACATGATAGTATGCTATCTGGTTGCTCTTTGTCTTAACATGTTGACTTGTATTGTGATACTGTCATGCTCTCACATGTTGATAAAGCCCTTAGGATTTGTACTTGACTACCAGGACTGTGATGGAGATCATACTAGTGGGGCCAAGGGTAGTCCACAAGTACATCCTATAATTGTTCTTAGTCGAGGGTGTATCGGGACAGGGCATAGAGATTCCAGAGTAGACTAGCGTATACGCTTCTTGACCCGTATGATGGGCGATGGATGATCCCAGATCCATTAGTGTTTGACATCAAATATGGTATGCGGGTGCTCAGTGGAGACTGGGTACACTGAACGGACTCGCCGAGAACTCCTAGTTGGTATTAAACCTATCGTCAGATAGCAGTTCTCTGGTGACACTGGTACAGGTTAGTCTGTAGACCCGAGTGTAAGTCTACGCTAGCGCCCCGGCAGTCTATAGACGCCAAATGCGGAACAAAAACTTTTTAACTGGCGCTATCGTATACTTTAACCCGGATCTGCCATTATTGCTAAACTAACAAACTGTAAAGAGTGTAGAAAGGTTATACCGAACGATCCGAGTCCTTCGTTCTTTAACCATCATCCCACGCTCCATTGCGGCTGCTCCGATCTCGTCGATCTCCGATATCCTCGTCGAGGTGGCACCACGTCGACGATTCTTTAAACGGGCTCCCGCCTCTGACTTGAGGCAACTCGATCGTCAAGTTTGCTAAAAGAGACGACCAAGAATGATGTAGAGAATGAGTAGATGACTTTGTCTCACTTCATCCAAAGCCGTGGACGATCGGTTAATGAAGTTGCCGAGGGAATTGGGTGATGGAATGAAATGAACTGTAAAATTCCATGCACCCCAAATACTATCATATCTTTTACAACCATATGAAAACATCAAGTGAGAGAGAGAGGGAGGAGAGAGAGGGCCGGCCATATATAGGTAGAGGGAGGTGAGTGTAGGAGAGAGGGGAGAGTAACCTTAAGCAAAAGATCATGAACAAATATCCTTAGCTAAACAAAATGCTTTAATGTTAAAGCATGAGTCATAAACCTAGTCATCATGCTTTAATAAACCATTAAATGCATCGAATGAAAACTCAACACCAATTAATCCTAGTCACTTCATCTAGAATCTTCTAGAACACTGACTCACCTCAACTGAAGAAAAGATAAATCCGTCTTTAACCGAATGTTAAAAGACGGCTGATAGAAAACTGGAAACTTCCAAAAGTGATCCTGAAACGACTTTCATGATAACCCCGAAACTGTATAAATATACCCGCATTTGTATTACGACCGAATACAAATGTAACTGAGACAAAGATATTATACCTACTCAATATAATACTCGGATCCGGCTTAAACCAAAGCCGACCAGTATCATCTGCCCGAAAAATAACACGTGCGTAAACGCACGTTCATTTTCCGAACCCTGCCATAAAACCATACGGCCTCTACAACGTTTCGCCCGAACTTGGGAAACTGTCTGTGGGGGACTCTAATGACTCGTCAGTACCCTGGCAGTGGGTTTAACCACAAACCGTCAGCGGCACTAGCAATGCGTAACGGCTGCCCATGGACTGACCTCAAGGGAGGCTGATGAGCGAACTCATCCAGTAACCCTACTGAGCCTAACAGTGACAATGTATATACAGTCCGGTCCGTTCGTCTATGAGTATCGCATATCTGCCTAGGGGGCTAGTAACGTCAGACCCCCAATAGCAGTATAAGTCGTGTCGGAGTGAAGCCCAATAACACCCTGAGATACTACTGGAGTACCTACCAGTAAATCTCCTGCCATGGCCATGGACTTTGTGTAATGGCTCTCCTAGACACAGCACGACCTCGCCCCCAATACCGGGAGAGACGAATCCCCTGCCGATCCGCTCACGTGCCTCCATATGGCTCGGGACTGTACCCAAAAACTACCTGTTTGCACGACTCCTTTGAGCCGTGGTAGGGTAGAAATCAAAGCAGAGTGGGAACTGATACGAGACAAATGAAGACCTCAGGTCGATGAACTAACCTGTACACATGTCACCAGGGAACTGCTATCTGACGATAGATATAGTACTAACTAGCAGATTCCCGGCGAGTCCTGTCCGGTGTACTCATAACCCAATGAGCACCTGTATACATCTTAGGTGATCCAACTGACACCAGTGGCTTGTGAGACCGGCCACCGCCCCTCGTCGGGGTCTCGACTGTACACACTAGTCTACTCCGGAGTATCGATGCCCTGTCTCGAAACTCCCATGACTAGGGACCACAATTAAGGATATGCATATAAACTACCCAACTCTCACGTATATGATCGCCATCATACTGTTGGTAGTAAAGCAAGATCCTAAGGGCTCTATCAAAGTGTAACATGTAATCAGTCACCTGAACATGTACACGGCTGATAAAGGCAAACCAGATAGCATACTATCATTTTGAGTAAGACTGTCCTACCGGTATAGGTCCTCCGCAATCATTGCAATCACGTACCTGTGATCCAATAATTGACTATGAGGGCACTATCTCCAACACCGAGATCGTCATAGAGTCTTGTGTGATTCCCACTGTGCTTTGATTTCCACCTTACCACGTTCAAGAGAACGTGCAAAACGGTGGCTTTTGGGTAAAGTCCTGAATCACATGGAGGCAATGAGCAATAGAAGGGGATTCGTCTCTCCCGGTATAGGGGGTTAATGTTGCGCTGTGCTCGATTGGCCAAAATAGAAAGTCCCTGGCCAGGGCCGATTCGGAGATCTACTGGTAAGTGTTATCAGTAGTTTCTCGACCCGTTATAAGCCTCACATCGGCACGACTTATCAGTTACTGGGGTCTGACGTTTACCACCCCTAGACTAGATATGCGACATATCAGACGAAGAGACCGGACTGTACGGTAATGTTACTGACAGGCTTTACAAGAGTTAGAGCGGGCTTTATTTTTGATCTTCTGATCGCTCAATACCCGGGTAGCCGTTACGTCCATCTAGTACCGCTGACGGCTTGTGGGTGCTTGATGTGATCATCACCTACTGCCGGCGTATTGACGAGTCTTTAGAGTCCTACACAGAGGTTTACTGGCTCTGGCAAAATGAAGTAGGAGCGCATATGTGATATGTGTGGGACCGAGATTAGTACGTGTATGTGATACCGTATTATATTCTCGCGATATTAGTATCGGTCGGTTATATGTGATATAGCCGGGTTATCGATTCAAGTGTTGATTCGATAATATGATACAAATGATATTAGTCGGTTATATGTGATATAACCGGATTATTAAATCAAGTGTTGATTTGATAATTTAATGTATAATTGTATATTCGATATACTAGATTGCATTAACTAATATTAGCTCACTTAAACATTTCATTTTCTCACTTGTGTACATATAGTATATATGTGATATATATTAATTTACATTTTATTTGTGTCATGCTTGATGATTCACACTACATGGGTGTATGAGACTTAGACCATTCTCATGATAATGTGAGGATTATTTATTTAAAGTAAATCCAAATTAGATAGAAATTAGTCACATGCATGAAGCTTGTGGAAGCTTGTAGATGCATTGACTTAGTCCACTAATTTTGTTTTACTTAAGATATTAATTAATCCAACCATTCTCATTAGCCATGGTTATGTCTCTACATGAGTTATTATATGATACAAACTCACCCATGATTGACATTCACTCTCTCATCTATTTTTTGCTTCTTCTTCCTTTTCACAAGAGAGAGCTCTCTAGGTTCATGAGAGGTGAGGAAAATTAGTGAGAAAATCAATTCTAAAGTGAGCAAAAATCCTACTTCATCATCCTCTACTAGATTAGCCATTTAGTTTAGGGTGTTAGCTTCACTAATCCCTCATTAGTGAAGAAGTAGCGTGGGTTAGTGTCTCCTCGACGTAGATCATCTTCGGCCTCGAAGACTTCTTGCAAGCTCGTTCCTTTCACCTTGTGGAGCCGTTTTAGAGTCCGCAAGATCACTAATTAGAGCGAAGGGACTACTAAACGGAGCTATTGAAGTGAAGGACTGGTCTACAAAGGTTGTACTCCTAGTTCACTTAGTTGTAAAGTTGTTTACACTTTGTTTCGTCTAAATCTTTAGTTAAGATTATAGGGTTAGGGTTAAGTAGCATGGCAAAAATTTGAATTTGGCATGGACGATGCCTCCCAAAACCTTGTTGTCATGCTAGGTTTCCCTACAGTTGTATCAGAGCCAAGCTAGAGAATTAGACGATGTTTGTTAGATTACGAAACCGAAACTACTCCGTAACTTGAAACAACGAAATCTAGTTTCTGTCGAATTTTAAATGGGCTCTAAAAAAATTTTAGCAACTGCAGAATGTTGTATGTGATATAACATGAACACCATCGAAATTTGAAGCAATCCCACCTGTTTTTGGCCGGCCACATGAGTACAAAATCCGGCCAGGTCGATTTGATTAGGGAATTATGGCTTCAAATTTTTTCAGTGTTCGAGTCTCTGGGTTTTGGTGTTTCAGGTGTTGCTTGTTTTTTCTAAAATTTCATGAGATGTTAATTTTCTATAAAGGAAATTCAGAGTGTTTTTTAGTCATAATTCTAACATGTTTTCGGGTTATTTAGACTGCGTTAAAAAGTTCAAACGGATATCAAATACCCACTTTAACCCTCGCCGGAAAATTTTCCAAGAGTTGGATTTTTTTTCATAGTTAAAGAACATTCAAATATAATGCAAGTGATTCGATGGACCCTCTAGAAGAATGAGACCCTAACTCGATTCTATGACCGTAAGAACCGCCGCCAAACCCTAGGATTTGCGGTAGTTCCGCGGCGCCATAGGTGAGGCAAGGGTTGACCCTTCTACGGTTGGTCTATAGGTACTGTGGCATGTACTGAGTATTTTTAAACAAGCTCAAGTGTTGAGCTTTTTGGGAAATTTTGGGTGTTTGTTGATTCGATCGGAATGTTTAACATCGTCTAGATTTTTCTGGAATGTGATATAATATTTGGAATTCATATTGTTAGGCATGAAATCCGAGATATGTGATATTTCGGGTTTATGATGTCTAAGGTGATTGTGGATTCCAAATGTTGTAGTTTGACATTTTCTTTTCTGCGACCGTAAGTGTAATATGTGGTGTATCACCGTTTTCGTTGCTATATGTCAACGACAATTGTGATACACATATTTACTTACATTGATGACATATGATGTTATGTGTTGTTGTGATATGTTTTATTGGATCGTCGTGTTTTGAATAGCCGGGGGTTTTATGTGAGATGAGAGTTTTTTATTTTCATTCATGTAAAATTCTTTGTATGTATAATTCTTTTATTGGGGCACTTCCGGGTTGAGGATGATTGTAACACCTTAGCATAAGGGTTAGTGAATAATTATAATTAAATAATGGTTTTTAATAAAAAGTTTACCAAATTGTGTTTTAAATATTTTTCCTAATTTAATAAACATTTTTCCAAAATTTTCCTAAACTTGCACACACATGTGCATGTAAACTAGGGTTTTTAAATTAAGTAAATACAATAATTATTAACCATGGTGGGTTAATTTTAGGATTTAGTCTTATGGATTCTTAATTGGGTTTTTATTGGTTAATTAAAAGGTTGCTTTAATTTGAATTTTTGATAGTGTGTTGACTTGTGAGAAGGAGAGAGAGAGGGGGCATCATAGCTTAGCCATGCTTGCCATTAATGAAGAGAGAGAGTGAGGGGTTGACCCTTGAGTGTAGGTTGTTTTTCTCTCATTTCTTTTTTTCTCTCCAACACTCACAAACACTCACACACACACACACTCTTACCTGAACCAGAAGCAGCAGCAGCAACATGGAGGCATCAGCAGCAGCATGAGAAGTAGCAGCAGCAGCAAGAAGTAGCAGCAGCAGCAGAGGGAAACAGCAACAGCAGCAAGCATCAACTTCGACTGCAGCCTCTTCTCTTCTCTTCTTCACCTTCCTCCTGCTTCCTAGGGTTAAGTATGAGGTATATTTCCTAACTTGATCCCTAGTTAGCTTAGATTGTGTAGTTTTGCTTCGGTTTATGGATATTGGTGCGTTTTAGTGTGATATGGGGTATTTTGTATGAATCTTGTGCAAACGAAGTAAGTTGTGGTTCCAGTAGGTTGATTGAGGTTTGTGGAGGCCATTGTAACCTAGTTCAACCCCGATTACACTAAAATACCACCAGTTTTCCTATGTGATGCAAAATGTCGTTTTTGTGCAAAAAGTGAACTTTTCTGGATCTGCTTTTGACCCGTTGAGTGCAGAATGAAATTGAGGAGACTGTAGTGTAGTGGAGTGGAGATGATGCACCAGGTGAAACCCGACCCCCTAACTCCCCCCTTTGGCCGCCAAAACCGCCATTCTGGCCGCAATTTGCGGCCATACAGGAAGGGTTTTAGGTGTTTTTGGGTTCTGTAGGTGTATTCCAGTGTGTAGAGTCTTTTGGTATATATATATTTGTAAGATCAATTCTGTAGGAAAATCTGGGACCAAATACCTGTTTTGCCGTTTTTCTAAACCTTCGCGACACGCGTGATACGTGAGTAGGTTTGGGTTCTGCGTATCGCAGCGCGTCGGGGTAGTTTCGTGGCGCGTGAGTACACGTTTTAGCGTATCGCGCACACGCGCGATTGGGTTGTGACACAGGTTTCTTGTTGGTTTATAATGTCGCGTTTTGTGACTTAAGCTTATGTGTGATATGTGTATGTGATTCTAGGTTCACAGGCCAGTGAGACGGACGCTGCGAAGAAGGGCAAGCAAGTGGTTGGATACACCTAGTGTGAGACACGGTGAGTAGATTTCACATCTACGGGGATATCGCCCGCATGGCGTTATGCGTCAGGGCTGATAGGACTTTGTTATTATATATTTCATGCACCCCATAGACTGTCCTTGCATATTGCATTCCTTACTATACATAGATACATATTGATTAGAACTGATAGAACTGCCATGATCATACTATTGTATATTGTTGTAACTCATCTATATTTGATATCTATATCACGGTGGATCATTGCATTGTAGTTCTTTCTCATGTGACATGACTTGATATACACATTGATGCACCTATCACATCGCAGTTACTTGTATTATTGTTGGGATTTCATATGATTTATGGATTTGGGGACCGTGGCCTTTTCAAATAAGTAACCAGTTAAAAACCCGGTTCCCTTGATATGATAATTTGGGGCGTCGCCCCGTGTTTTCTCGGTGCTTGAGGCACGGATTGATATAGGGCTGACCCGGACTGACGGATGCCCGATGGATTGATATAGGGCTGACCCGGACTGACGGATGCCCGATGGATTGATATAGGGCTGACCCGGACTGACGGATGCCCGATGGATTGATATAGGGCTGACCCGGACTGACGGATGCCCGATGGATTGATATAGGGCTGACCCGGACTGACGGATGCCCGATGGATTGATATAGGGCTGACCCGGACTGACGGATGCCCGATGGATTGATTGAGGGCTGACCCGGACTGACGGATGCCCGATATATATATTGAGAGAGGGATGACCCGGACTGACGGATTCCCGGTACATACTTGAGAGAGGGCTGACCCGGATTGACGGAGCCCGATACAGGATGTTTTGCGTGTCGATGCTAGACACGAGTATTTATGATATTTGGGTGCCGATGTTGGGCACTCGGGATTTTCAGGGATATACAGGATATGAGGGCCGATGGAGTATCGGCGTTTGAGATGTTGGGATTTGTGGTGCATACATACTTATGTAGTCCACCTCGATACTTCATGTAGATACTATATCCCCATGCTCAGCATTTATTATCACATCTCACCCTGTAGTATATCACCTGATAGAGGACTGGCATTATTATTGTGCATACTGCCACATCGCATTGATATTATCTGCTGGCATTAGTAGAGCCACGCTACATGTGCATGCTTGCGATTACCTTTATATGTTATCTCTATTCACGAGTTGGCAACTCACCCCCGTTGTGCCACAGTGCTTGCAGGTTGCCCTGGGGAGTAGTCACGGCTGGCTGTTACCGCATCTTTTGGCACAGATACCCTTTTGAGCTGAGTTAGCCCTTTTGCTGTTTAGGTGGGTTTTGTACGGTATCTGTTATCTTTCTGTTATACATTGATGTATCTAGTATTCTCCATCTACTTTTCTGTATTGACTTAGAGACAGTTGTGAGGACGATATGTATGATTTTATTTTCTGGTGTCGAGCTCGCATGTGAGCCGGCTTTGTTTTATGCAGTCTTATCTTTATGATATTGTCCTTGTTTTACTGTGTATTCTTCGCTACGGCGTCGTATATCATTTTGTGATGCTTCATTCTTGTCACTTGTTATTTCTGCTACACCTTGTTTTGACCCGATTTTCGGGGCTAATGTTTTAAAAAGGGAAATGTTACCAAAATTATAAAACTTGTAACTTTGGAACTTAAAAAGGTTTTCTACTAAATAAATGGAAGTTTTTCGGACATGTACGATTGTTTTACAAATGTTTTAAAATCACTCTATATTTATTGGTTTTGATTTCTGGGTTCGGCTTACTTAGCCGCGTTACGCCTGTAGACGTTGCGTGGTTAAGTGCCGGTCACGAGTCGAATTCTCGGGTCGTGACAAAGTTGGTATCAAAGCGTAGGTTTTACCTTCGGAGTGTAGGATGACCCTGGTATGATGGAGTAGGTAGCCGCAGCAGGGTAGCGTAGCGTGCGTATGTTCCGCGGCATACTCACGACACGGTACTCTGCTTACGCGACCTTAGGGCTTGTTGATTTGATTCCTCCTTATATTCTTGTGATTCGATTTCCGTGTTCTTATCGAATCCAAATTTTCTTTCAGCCAATATGCCGCCTAAGACTACGAGGGCACAGAGAGCGGCCGCGAGGGCCGAGATTCGAGTTGACTCGTCTGAGACGAGGACTGATCCGGGCAGTGCACCCGTTGTACCCGAGCAGGCTGTTCCTGCCGTGACAGAGCAGATCGCCACGCTAGGGGCTGGTATGCAGGAGATGCGCCAGACGGTGGGATCTAGCATGCAGGAGATGCGCCAGATGATAGGATCGCTTGTTGAGACGCTTCGAGCGCAGCGACCAGAGGTAGCTCCACCAGTTCCAGAGACCGCTATGGTACCTACCGCACAGCCAGCTGCCCCTGCAGCCACAGAGGTGATTACAGTGTCGCTATCAGAGTTCATGAGGCTGAAGCCTCCGGTTTTCACAGGCACCGATATAGCCGAGGACCCACAGTCTTTCATCGACAGGATGGCCAGGATATGCCGTTCCCTCAGATGCGCAGATGCGAGATGGGTCGAGTTCGCGAGCTTTCGCCTGGAAGGTCTTGCGCAGAAATGGTGTGATTCGGTGGAGAAGGGCAGAGCAGCAGGTCTTCCTCCTATGACCTGGACGGAGTTCGTGACTATATTTCTAGCCCGTTTCCTTCCCCGGAGTGTTAGAGATGCCCGAGCACGCAGGTTTGAGTCCTTGCGCCAGACGCCAGGGATGACAGTGGCAGAGTATGACGTACTGTTTACAGAGCTAGCAGTCTACGCCCCACATCTAGTGGCCACCGAGGAGTTGCGAGTCCGGAGATTTGTTCGAGGCTTGATTTCACCAGTGTTCCTCGCGATCAGCGCGCAGCACTACGAGACCTATGTAGCAGCTGTAGACGCAGCCCTAGTGGTCGAGGAGCACCTTGTTGAGACTTCGGCACTCCCAGAGCCGAAGAGAGCTCGTGCGGGTACTTCAGCACAGAGACAGCCTTTTCGGCGCCGTGATAGACGTATTGCAGGCAGCAGAGATTCAGGGTGGGGCCGGTTATTCAGTTCTTATTCCCAGGATGGTCAGCGGCCGTCGTCGGGATGTTTTCGCTGTGGGAGTTCTTACCACCGTGTACGGGATTGTCCTGAGTTACCCCGGACCGAGGCGACAGCACCGCATGTCACATTACCACTTTCACCACCCCAGAGAGCGTTGCCTATCGTACCTACCGTTGCTCCACGCCAGACTCAGACACAGCGAGGTCGTGGGCGTGGAGGAGTTGCTCAGAGAGGGCGAGGTGACC
Source organism: Agapanthus africanus (assembly GCA_030015575.1). NCBI lineage: Eukaryota > Viridiplantae > Streptophyta > Magnoliopsida > Asparagales > Amaryllidaceae > Agapanthus > Agapanthus africanus. The sequence goes on from JASDDO010000010.1 coordinate 233,506,391, forward strand.
GAGGCAGAGGGCAGCCAGCCGCAGGTGGTGGACAGGCGAGGGTTTTTGCTTTGACACATCAGGACGCGCAGGCGTCCAATGCAGTGGTTTCAGGTATCCTCCCTGTATGTTCAGTTGACGCACATGTACTGTTCGATCCCGGATCCACACACTCGTACGTATCCACACACTTCGTGCCGAGTTTGGGTAGAGAGTCCGGCTTACTTGATCAGCCGCTTGTGGTGACTACTCCTGTGGGAGAGTCGTTTGTTGCTAGGCACGTGTTCCGATCCTGTATCGTCTGTATTGGCGAGAGAGAGTTGCCTGTCGACTTGATCCTTCTGGAGATGTTGGACTTCGACGTTCTTTTGGGCATGGATTGGTTAGCCACGTGCTATGCTTCTGTGGACTGCCGCGAGAAGACAGTTAGATTCTGTTTCCCCGGTGAGTCGGTTTTTGTTGTGTTGGGGGACCGTAGTGCCGCCCCTCACAGTGTGATTTCTTCTTTTCACGCTGGACAGCTTTTGAGGAAGGGATGTCAGGGATTTCTCGCTTATGTTCGCGATGCTCGCGCTACAGAGGTTCCATTGGATCAGGTTCCGATTGTTAGCGAGTTTCCTGATGTGTTCCCTGATGAGCTTCCTGGGTTGCCGCCCGAGCGCGACATTTCCTTCTGTATTGATTTGGTTCCTGGTTCGGGGCCTATTTCTATACCGCCCTATCGGATGGCCCCGGCGGAACTTCATGAGCTGAAGGGTCAGTTACAGGATTTGCTGGACAAGGGACTTATTCGACCCAGTGTTTCTCCTTGGGGTGCTCCAGTCCTGTTCGTCAGGAAGAAGGACGGCAGCTTACGTCTTTGTATCGACTACCGCCAGCTGAACAGGGTGACAGTGCGGAACAGGTATCCTTTGCCGCGTATCGACGATTTGTTCGACCAGCTTCAGGGGGCAGGGTACTTTTCGAGGATCGATTTGCGATCGGGCTATCATCAGCTGCGAGTTCGACAGGAGGACATTCCCCGGACAGCCTTCCGTACGCGCTACGGCCATTACGAGTTCTTGGTGATGTCGTTCGGACTCACCAATGCCCCAGCAGCCTTCATGGATTTGATGAACCGTATTTTCCGGCCTTATTTGGATCTGTTCATCATAGTCTTCATTGACGATATCTTGGTGTATTCCCGGAGTAGTGAGGAGCACGAGCAGCACCTGCGGATTACATTGCAGACATTGAGGGAGCACCAGCTTTATGCAAAATTCTCCAAGTGTGCTTTTTGGTTAGACAGCGTGGCCTTCTTGGGTTACGTGATTTCACGAGACGGTATATGTGTTGACCCGAGGAAGATCGAGGCCGTTCAGCGTTGGCCCAGACCCACATCGGTGACGGAGATTCGCAGCTTTTTGGGATTGGCCGGTTACTACAGGCGTTTTGTGCAGGACTTCTCACGTATTGCTACACCGTTGACCGGGTTGACCCGGAAGGGAGTTCCCTTCGATTGGACGGAGGAGTGCGAGCACAGTTTTCAGCAGTTACGGACTCGGCTGACGACGGCACCGGTGTTATCTTTACCTTCCGGATCGGGCGGATTTGTGGTCTTTTGTGATGCTTCTCGAGTGGGATTGGGATGCGTTCTGATGCAGCATGATAGGGTGATCGCGTATGCCTCGCGACAATTGAAGAAGCACGAGCAGAACTACCCCACTCATGATTTGGAGATGGCAGCAGTGGTCTTCGCACTTAAGATCTGGCGACATTACCTATACGGCGAGTCGTGCCAGATATTTACGGATCACAAGAGTCTGAAATACATATTCCAGCAGCGGGACCTGAACCTTCGACAACGTCGATGGATGGAGTTAGTGAAGGATTACGACTGCGAGATCTTATATCACCCGGGAAAGGCAAATGTGGTGGCGGATGCTTTGAGCAGAAGGCCCGGGAGTAGTTTATCATGTTTGAGCGCAGTGCAGGAGCAGTCATCGGCAGATTGGCAGATATTATGCGACAGCCGAGTACAGTTCGAGTTCATGCCGATTGGAGGACAGATAGCGCACGTCCGTGCACGCCCACAGTTGATTGATCGTATACGTGAGGCACAGCTCAGTGACGACCGATGTTTAGAGATCATGGCACAGATGGGACAGGACCGATTTTCCGAGTTCGTGACCGATGATCAGGGGATACTACGGTTTGGAGTCAGACTGTGCGTACCTGATACTGAGGGACTGAGGCGTGAGATTCTTGAGGAGGCACATCGATCGGTGTATAGCGTACATCCCGGTTCCACCAAGATGTATCATGATATGAGAGATGTTTACTGGTGGGACGGAATGAAGAGGGACATTGCAGATTTTGTATCGAGATGCCTGACTTGTCAGCAAGTCAAGGCTGAGCACCAGAGGCCCGCGGGAGAGCTACAGCCATTACCTATCCCGGAGTGGAAATGGGAACAGATTTCGATGGATTTCGTGGTGGGTCTACCCAGGACTAGTAGGGGGTATGACTCCATCTGGGTGATCGTGGATCGTTTGACGAAAGCAGCTCACTTCCTACCGGTGAAGACGACTTTCGGATTTACTCAGTATGCCCAGATCTATATTGACGAGATAGTGCGACTACACGGAGTCCCGACGTGCATTGTGTCCGACAGAGGCACCCAGTTTACTAGTAGACTATGGCAGAGGCTTCAGGAGGCTTTGGGCACTCGCTTGAGTTTCAGCACGGCATTTCATCCGCAGACCGACGAACAGTCAGAGCGGACCATTCAGACTCTCGAGGACATGCTCAGAGCTTGTGTACTAGATTTCGGAGGTAGCTGGGATCATCATTTGCCCTTGGTAGAGTTTTCCTACAATAACAGCTACCAGGAGACTATTCAGATGGCACCGTTTGAGGCTCTTTACGGGAGGAGATGCAGGTCACCTACTTGTTGGACAGAGCTCAGTGAGAGCAGTATCTTAGGGCCACAGATCGTTGAGGAGACGACCGCAAAGATCCAGTTGATTCGCGATAGGATGAAAGCAGCGCAGAGTAGGCAGAGAGCTTATGCAGACCGTCGACGACGCAGACTTGAGTTTTCCGTTGGTGATCATGTTTTCTTGAGGGTCTCCCCAATGAAAGGTGTGATGAGGTTTGGGAAGAAGGGGAAGCTTAGCCCCAGGTATGTGGGCCCCTTCGAGATCCTCGAGCGTGTCGGTGCAGTGGCTTATCGATTAGCCCTTCCGCCCAGCTTTCCAGACGTGCACCCCGTATTCCATGTCTCGATGCTCCGCAGATATCTTCATGATCCTTCGCATGCGATTCAGCATCCGGCGATCCAGCTTGAGAGCGATCTTTCCTATGCAGAGCACCCGGTGATGATCTTGGATCGACAAGTGAAGAAATTGAGATCGAAGGAGATTCCATCAGTTAAAGTACTTTGGCGTGGTCAGAACCGTGAAGAGGTCACTTAGGAGACCGAAAGCGAGTTGATGAAGACGTATCCCCATCTTTTTGAAGGTAACCTTAGTTAGATTTTTGAAATTCGGGGACGAATTTCTTTAAGGGGGAGAGATTGTAACACCTTAGGATAAGGGTTAGTGAATAATTATAATTAAATAATGGTTTTTAATAAAAAGTTTACCAAATTGTGTTTTAAATATTTTTCCTAATTTAATAAACATTTTTCCAAAATTTTCCTAAACTTGCACACACATGTGCATGTAAACTAGGGTTTTTAAATTAAGTAAATACAATAATTATTAACCATGGTGGGTTAATTTTAGGATTTAGTCTTATGGATTCTTAATTGGGTTTTTATTGGTTAATTAAAAGGTTGCTTTAATTTGAATTTTTGATAGTGTGTTGACTTGTGAGAAGGAGAGAGAGAGAGGGCATCATGGCTTAGCCATGCTTGCCATTAATGAAGAGAGAGAGTGAGGGGTTGACCCTTGAGTGTAGGTTGTTTTTCTCTCATTTCTTTTTTTCTCTCCAACACTCACAAACACTCACACACACACACACTCTTACCTGAACCAGAAGCAGCAGCAGCAACATGGAGGCATCAGCAGCAGCATGAGAAGTAGCAGCAGCAGCAAGAAGTAGCAGCATCAGCAGAGGGAAACAGCAACAGCAGCAAGCATCAACTTCGACTGCAGCCTCTTCTCTTCTCTTCTTCACCTTCCTCCTGCTTCCTAGGGTTAAGTATGAGGTATATTTCCTAACTTGATCCCTAGTTAGCTTAGATTGTGTAGTTTTGCTTCGGTTTATGGATATTGGTGCGTTTTAGTGTGATATGGGGTATTTTGTATGAATCTTGTGCAAACGAAGTAAGTTGTGGTTCCAGTAGGTTGATTGAGGTCTGTGGAGGCCATTGTAACCTAGTTCAACCCCGATTACACTAAAATACCACCAGTTTTCCTATGTGATGCAAAATGTCGTTTTTGTGCAAAAAGTGAACTTTTCTGGATCTGCTTTTGACCCGTTGAGTGCAGAATGAAATTGAGGAGACTGTAGTGTAGTGGAGTGGAGATGATGCACCAGGTGAAACCCGACCCCCTAACTCCCCCCTTTGGCCGCCAAAACCGCCATTTTGGCCGCAATTTGCGGCCATACAGGAAGGGTTTTAGGTGTTTTTGGGTTCTGTAGGTGTATTCCAGTGTGTAGAGTCTTTTGGTATATATATATTTGTAAGATCAATTCTGTAGGAAAATCTGGGACCAAATACCTGTTTTGCCGTTTTTCTAAACCTTCGCGACACGCGTGATACGTGAGTAGGTTTGGGTTCTGCGTATCGCAGCGCGTCGGGGTAGTTTCGTGGCGCGCGAGTACACGTTTTAGCGTATCGCGCACACGCGCGATTGGGTTGTGACACAGGTTTCTTGCTGGTTTATAATGTCGCGTTTTGTGACTTAAGCTTATGTGTGATATGTGTATGTGATTCTAGGTTCACAGGCCAGTGAGACGGACGCTGCGAAGAAGGGCAAGCAAGTGGTTGGATACACCTAGTGTGAGACACGGTGAGTAGATTTCACATCTACGGGGATATCGCCCGCATGGCGTTATGCGTCAGGGCTGATAGGACTTTGTTATTATATATTTCATGCACCCCATAGACTGTCATTGCATATTGCATTCCTTACTATACATAGATACATATTGCTTAGAACTGATAGAACTGCCATGATCATACTATTGTATATTGTTGTAACTCATCTATATTTGATATCTATATCACGGTGGATCATTGCATTGTAGTTCTTTCTCATGTGACATGACTTGATATACACATTGATGCACCTATCACATCGCAGTTACTTGTATTATTGTTGGGATTTCATATGATTTATGGATTTGGGGACCGTGGCCTTTTCAAATAAGTAACCAGTTAAAAACCCGGTTCCCTTGATATGATAATTTGGGGCGTCGCCCCGTGTTTTCTCGGTGCTTGAGGCACGGATTGATATAGGGCTGACCCGGACTGACGGATGCCCGATGGATTGATATAGGGCTGACCCGGACTGACGGATGCCCGATGGATTGATATAGGGCTGACCCGGACTGACGGATGCCCGATGGATTGATATAGGGCTGACCCGGACTGACGGATGCCCGATGGATTGATATAGGGCTGACCCGGACTGACGGATGCCCGATGGATTGATTGAGGGCTGACCCGGACTGACGGATGCCCGATATATATATTGAGAGAGGGATGACCCGGACAGACGGATTCCCGGTACATACTTGAGAGAGGGCTGACCCGGATTGACGGAGCCCGATACAGGATGTTTTGCGTGTCGATGCTAGACACGAGTATTTATGATATTTGGGTGCCGATGTTGGGCACTCGGGATTTTCAGGGATATACAGGATATGAGGGCCGATGGAGTACCGGCGTTTGAGATGTTGGGATTTGTGGTGCATACATACTTATGTAGTCCACCTCGATACTTCATGTAGATACTATATCCCCATGCTCAGCATTTATTATCACATCTCACCCTGTAGTATATCACCTGATAGAGGACTGGCATTATTATTGTGCATACTGCCACATCGCATTGATATTATCTGCTGGCATTAGTAGAGCCACGCTACATGTGCATGCTTGCGATTACCTTTATATGTTATCTCTATTCACGAGTTGGCAACTCACCCCCGTTGTGCCACAGTGCTTGCAGGTTGCCCTGGGGAGTAGTCACGGCTGGCTGTTACCGCATCTTTTGGCACAGATACCCTTTTGAGCTGAGTTAGCCCTTTTGCTGTTTAGGTGGGTTTTGTACGGTATCTGTTATCTTTCTGTTGTACATTGATGTATCTAGTATTCTCCATCTACTTTTCTGTATTGACTTAGAGACAGTTGTGAGGACGATATGCATGATTTTATTTTCTGGTGTCGAGCTCGCATGTGAGCCGGCTTTGTTTTATGCAGTCTTATCTTTATGATATTGTCCTTGTTTTACTGTGTATTCTTCGCTACGGCGTCGTATATCATTTTGTGATGCTTCATTCTTGTCACTTGTTATTTCTGCTACACCTTGTTTTGACCCGATTTTCGGGGCTAATGTTTTAAAAAGGGAAATGTTACCAAAATTATAAAACTTGTAACTTTGGAACTTAAAAAGGTTTTCTACTAAATAAATGGAAGTTTTTCGGACATGTACGATTGTTTTACAAATGTTTTAAAATCACTCTATATTTATTGGTTTTGATTTCTGGGTTCGGCTTACTTAGCCGCGTTACGCCTGTAGACGTTGCGTGGTTAAGTGCCGGTCACGAGTCGAATTCTCGGGTCGTGACAATGATGTCACCATTGTTGTATATTATTTACTTTTCCGCTTTAGGATAGACCCAAAGTGGGGAGCACAAGTAACCGGGTTCTAAAGTCCAGTGGGAGACCATCTCGAGGAGTCGAGTCCGGGTCTCCTAACTCTAGAATTGGTAGGGTTGCTTGCCGCTCTCGTAGGGGTCTAGGGATGTCGGTTTGGCTACTCATCGCGACCGTGGAATCCGTGTTTTATACTGGCTTAATTTAAAACACGAAATTCCTAGTATATCCAATATTTCATATATTATCTTCTGCTGCTGATATTCTGTGATGTGGTCACTTTATATGTCTGGGACGAATGCTATATTATTGTATATACGATATATAATAAACGTTGCTTATGTTTTGCGCCCGCGCTAGTCCCGCCCCGCTATGCCGTTATTTAAGTAACCTAACGGGACACTGTGGCGAATGCGGATGGCATAAGCGTACGTTGTATTTTCGTTTCTTCTGTAATGCTTAGGAAGCATAATTGATGGGATTTCATTAATGAGATTAATGAAAGAAAAGAAACCTAAAAGATGTTGTAGAATCAAATTTTCAAAAAGTGTAGCTCTAATTTTTCTTTGCATAGCGGTATTCCTTGTAGAATATCCAGCACCTCATTCGATGAGGAAAGAGCCGAGATCGCTTCACCGGGAGTGACCTCTATAGCAAAAGCTAGCAGATGCTACAACTCACTCGGTTTTGTTTTTGATTGCTTCTATAGTTCTAGCTTTACATAATGGTATTTGTGAAATATCCTGCACCTTATTCGATAAGGAAAAAGCCGAGATCTCTTCACCGGGAGTGACCTCTTTAGCAAAACTAGTAAAAGCCTCAAAGACACTCCTTTTCAAAATCACTCAATTCTGCAACGATATCAAGTGCATTACGCAAAAGGTTTTCTTAAAAAGCTGTCGTAGCCCTCCGTCATTTCAAATAAGTCCTACTTAGTATTCGTGCTACGTTTGTTGACCTCCGTCAAGGCGTAGTGTGCGGTAGCTGACTAGTACTTATCTGCTGCATATGATGTGATTGTTTTAAGGTAGTCGTACGACCTTGTTGACCTCCGTCAGGGGTCATGCGGGTGGGTTTAATTCAATCAAGAAATGACGGGTTGAACTCCACTAGCAGCCTATGGTTTGTTGAACTCCACTAGCAGCCTATGGTTTGTTGAACTCCGTCAAGGTCATTGGACGCTAGGGCAGAATATTGTCGGGAATTTCAAGTGTTGTAATTTGCAATGAGATTGCATACCTTCTATGAGATAGTTGGATCCCGATACCCACTGCGGGTAAGAGTTACTCCTGGGAGAATTTTACACATGACAATTAGCCGATCAAGTAGGTGTCTAGAAAGGTGTTAACGGGGTTACACCCCTGGGAAAATGAGGTTTATTTTAATTAGGTCCGTGCGAAAGCATGGGGAACCTCCCTCAAAGTACCAACACTGGCCTGGCTGAAAGATTGGCGAACTTGTAAGGTGTAATTAATCCCGGCTAGTCTTACCATTTAGGGTTTGAAGGAAGATTTGATAAAAACAGTGGGAGCCATCCTGATTAGACAAGATAAAAACCAATCTAATCTTGCAAGAGCATACGCTAAAGTGTTTTCTTCTCTCTCTCTCCACGTAGCGACCATGTCAGGCCTTAATCAAGATGATAATATGGATGTATTGACTGAACCCGCTTGTTATGCTGAGCAGGTGAACGTTGGTTCCATTCTTTCTTATAATTGTTATAAGACTGAGCAGGAAATAGGGGAATATCTGGATTCCCCGCCACCCAAACGAAGAATAAGCATGTTGATGCATCTTCTTTGGGTGTGTTAGTTACCGAGAACTGTTTCTCAGTACACTCTACGTCCTGGGTATTAGATACCGGATCGGGATCCCACATATGTAATATGTTAGATGGGCTAAAGAAAGGTAAAGAACTGGGAATGAGTGATCATTCCGTAAGAGTAGGGAATGGTGCAAATGTTGCAGCCAAAACAGTTGGCGAATATCACCTTGTATTACCAAATGGTAATACATTGATTCTAAACGAATGCTATTACATACCGACCCTACCCTGATATGCAATCTTATATCTGTTTCATTATTAAGTAAAGAGAGATATAATTTTGTAGTAAAGGATAATGTTATGAATATCTTCCTGAATCAAAAGTTGATTGGATCAGGCTAGTTAAATAATGGCATATACGTCCTAAATCAAACCACGGTTCTTAATGTACAAAACACACACAAGAGGAAGAGTTCAGAAATGAACGAATCTTTCTTGTGGCATTGTAGACTAGGTCATATCAATGTGACACGACAAGCTAAGTTACATAAAGATGGATATTTGAATCCGTTCGAATTATCATCTTATGAAACTTTCCATTCATGTCTCAAAGGGAAGATGACCACAACTCCGTTTAGTGGACACGAAGAAAGAGTTACGGAACACTTGGGACTGATACAAAGTGATGTATGTGGTCATATGTCTACACATGCCAGGAATGGTTCCTCATACTTCATTACATTCACTGACGATCTCTCAAGATACGGACATGTGTTCCTGTTGAAACACAAGTCTGAAGATTTTGAGAAATTCAAAGAAAATAAGCATGAAGTTGAGAACCAGACGTGTAAAAGTATTAAATCCTACGATCTGATCGGGAAGGAGAATACTTGAGCACGGAATTCCGTGACTATCTAAAAGAGAATGGGATTCTCTCTCAGCTTACTCCTCCGTATACACCTGTTCAGTCGAAAATATTGCAATCTTTAACATAACAATTTTCTCACTTTTCTAAACATCTAAGGGTGTTTGTTATAAATATACCATGTATTACAAGTTTGTCTGGAAAACATCAATTGCTACATGTTATACATTATAATCAACACTTTGGAAGGAAATTGTGTGTTTATTATTTCACGCATGATATTGTATATCTCAACAATCTTCATTGAGATTTTTTTGCAGAAAATTATTTCAGGATAGATATCGGAATCGTAAATTCGCCAACAAAATGCTGCTAATCAAAGAGTTAAAATCTGCCAGAGATTCAGAAGGGATTTAAAGATTCCAGATATCACCTGAACACTAATAGACCAACAAAAGAAGACAGAAGAATTTTGAAGCAACAATCTCACCAAACGGCCGCGGATCCGCGGCCGAGTCAGGCCGATCCGCCGCGGATCCGCGGCCGAGTTAGGGCATCCGGTGACAACACTTCTTCAGAAGCTTCATCTCAACTTCCTAGCTTGTTGAAGACGCTCCATAGTAACAACCTTGTTCTGGAAACTTCCCTACAACAGCTTAGCTTCTTGAGGAAGCGTGATAACTACCTTATTCTAGAAGTTTCCCTACAACTACCTAGCTTCTTGGGGAAGATTGACCTAACTTCTAGTAGAAGATTGGTGAAGGACTATAAAAAGGGACCTAAGCCTACATTAATGAGGTTGTTGAGTTGTTGATTAGTTGATTTCTATTACACAAACCAAAACCAAATTCAATTCCAAATTAAGATCCAAATCAAGAATCGTTGAGAACAATATCGAGCGACGACACTCAAGATCCTTTACGCGAAGCCGATCGTCATCAAGAGCACAAGATCCTCGACAGGTCCAAGTCTCACGGAGATAGAGTGAAGCGAAATTCGACGGAATAGTTACCTCTTCAAGGGAGCGATCGAGAGCAATTCTTGTAACCTCAGATTGAAGGAATGTATAATTAGAAGTTGATTAATAAAGGTGATCAATTGTTAATTCTCTCTTTCTTTACATTTTCGCATTATGAAATTTCTAATTCTTGATTCTTTTATTTTCATGATGCGTGAGTGAAATCTCCGCTTGTTAAGGATTCGAAGGAATTCGGTAGGTCAAATGGTGATAAAATCCATTACGCATCTTAAGTCTTATAAGAATTATGAACTTTAGGAAAAAGAATCGTCAATGACCAAATTTGGAATGAGATCACCGTTCTTGATAATTTCGTTGCAATTTGGGATTAAATGATTGATGGTTCTCTTTGCTAAAGGCTAGATTTGAATGATGATAAATGAAAAGACAAGGGATAGTGAAGCAGAAACCCTAGTTTCTTCAAAAGATTCCTAATCTTCATTCATCGCCATTGTTCTAGCTATAATTCATCAATAGATAAGATAAGTCATTATTAGTATTCATCATTGCTTCCAATTCCTATCGAATCCTACAAGCTATTCTACATTTTCTTGATAACTAAAATTGAAATTGGACATTTTCTTGATTACTAAATCTTTAACTCTTTCTTGATTTTTTTTCATGAAAAAATTTCATCCAATAAATCTTGATTCGTTTTCTTGAAATTTCTTTACTATTTTCTTTCGACTCAACTAAAGCGAGAACGAATAGATACACGAATCTCAGTGGACGACCCGTACTCATTAACGAACTACAACACCGTTATTGATTGCGGCTATAAATTCTTTGATTGCGATAACACTTTTCATAACGAATCAAGAAATACATCAACCAACACCACAGCACAACGGTGTATCGGAACGGAGGAATCACACCCTATTAGATATGGTGTGCTCTATGATGAGCACTGCTGAGTTGCCTATTTCCTTTTGGGGGTATGCGCTTGAGACAGCCATATACCTATTGAATAGAGTTCCAACCAAATCAGTGCCTACCACTCTATATGAGATATGGGAGGGGAAAAGACCGTGTCTTAATTTTGTTAAGATATGAGGTTGCCCTGCCTATGTTAAAAAGAAAAATCCGGACAAGCTCGAGGCAATGTTAATTCTGTGCAAGTTTATAGGATATCCCAAACATTCGTGAGGACATATCTTCTACCAACCTGAGAAACAAAAGGTGTTTGTTGCTCAGCATGCCACCTTTTTAGAAAAGGATTTTCTTACAAAGGAAATTAGTGGCGAGGAGGTAGAACTGGAAGAAGTTCCAGCGATACAAACTACGACGGAAGATTTGGTAGAACTAGAGGATTTGATAGCTCCCAATGAACCTCAGCCTCTCCGCCATTCTAGTAGGATTCCTTATCCACCTGAGATATACTGCGGTTTTCTCGTTGATGGTGGGAGTGAGGATTGCATCATGGAAGATGATGACCCAACTAGCTTCGAGCAGACCATCACGAGTGGGGACTCTGTGAAATTGCTGGATGCAATGCGATCTGAGATGGAATCCATGTACACCAACAAAGTATGGACTTTGGAAGTTGCTTCTGAAGGGGTAAAACCCATTAGGAGCAAATGGATCTTTAAGAAGAAACTTGGTGTAGATGGAAAAGTTGAGACTTTCAAAGCTAGACGTGTTGCAAAAGGTTTTCGTCAACGACCGGGTGTGGATTATGATGAAACCTTTTCTCCAGTGGCTATGCTTAAGTCCATCCGGATCTTACTTGCCATTGCTGCATACCATGACTACGAAATCTAGCAAATGGATGTTAAGACCGTCTTTCTAAATGGTGATTTAGAAGAGAGCGTGTACATGACTCAACTAGAGGGCTTCATGGACAGTGGGAGCAGCAGGAAGGTGTGCAAGCTGCTTAAATCCATCTACGGGTTGAAGCCGGTATCACGGAGTTGGAACATCTATTTTGATATCGTAGTCAAAGAGTTTGATGTTGGGAATTCACCCGCACGCGCAAACTCGTATGTTATGGAAACGGATATGCAATGAAGGAAACGGATTGCGCACGCGGGATCGTTCTCGTTTTAAATATTTATAAACCACAAGTGCACGGCACGTTGTAGTAAGCCGGCAAGTACGGGTCGATCCGCAGGGAATTGTGATTAGGTATTGTTGTTTAAGGTTCAACAAATTAATGAATTGGGTTGGTTGTCACAAAAATAAATAGAATACAAAAACAAGAAAAGGCAAGTAAAGAAGTTAAAGAAGAATGGTCGTGGCTTTTGTTCGGAAGAATGAATCGCGACAATTCCCTCGACGCTCCTTTGATAATGAGTTGTCCGTTCTCACGTTGATCCCGGCATGAAGCACGACTTGTCGAAGCGGTTGCGATGCACAAGTCATCAAAATCCGATATTCTCCGTAATCACGAAACTAGTCCGTTTGTTCACTTACCATTTTGTATGTCCGCGCTTGAGGTATCAACGCTAAGTACAAGTCTTAACAAGCATACGTCAACAACAAAAATACAAGTTAGTGAGTGAGAGAAAATGATTTTAGGGTTGAGTTTGCTAGGTTCTTATGATAGTATATCGTATATGAAACCAAGCGATTGTCAAGCACTTGATCACAAAATATGATATCTAAACCTAGCAACCTCAACACTAAATTGACTTTAGCTTAAACATTGAAATGAGGAAAGGGAGTGAATATGGTGTATGAGGAGGTTACAAAGAAACCATGTTTCAAAACACCATATCACATCAATACATAGCAATCTTTAAGTTAGAATCATATAGTTAAGTGCATTAAACATAAACAAGAGTGGGGGAGGCAAAAGCCTTTCATCTCACTTCCTCACCAATACCACAACCAAAGAATTAGTTAAGTTTGATAAAAGAAAAGAAAAACAAGCAAGTAAAGAAAATAAACACAAATATTATTAACACTTGAGAAAGAGGTACAAGAATTTGGTTACTTGTTCAACATCCTTAATGAAGATTTCCAAAGAAAGCTTTAAGAGGGAGGAAGAAGAAGAAGAAACCAATGATGAAGCCCACTCACCCTCAAGCTAAACTAAAAAGAAAATCAAAACTAAGAAAAACTATAAGAATCTATGAGAATGAGATAGTCCTCCCCTTGCTTCACTGGTCTGCTATATATAGGCACCAAAAATGATTAAACAAACAATAAGAATGAGGTGACAAGGCAGCAAAGGAGGGCCCACAGAATTTTGGTGCACTTTGGGGCAAGGGGGGCCGAGCTCACCGGTTTTGGGGGGCATGTGCTCGGTCCAAATACGAGGAGAGTGTCTCGTCTTGATGTGGTAGGTATATGTGTTCCCACATATCACTCTGGTGATGTTTGTTTGATCTAAAATAACCTGGTTTGTATACAGAGATTTGGAGGGAACAAGATTCTTCAAATCACATCATAACTTTATGAATTTATTAGCCATGTCCACCAATGTGCCCACTTTATCATGTCTTGTGCCATGGGCAGCCCCCTCTTAGGTCCAAGCTATGTGCACACTTGTATGTGTAAGGCCATTCTTGGCAAAAAGTGTGTACACATGCATTATTTGCAAGAGAGCTCCTGGGACGTCGGTCTGTTTTCTATTCTGATTGCAGTGTCGTCTCCCAAATGTTATATTCGTGATTTTGAGTGTGTTTTCCAGTATTTGTCTTGGATACCAGTAAACTGTAATTACTGAGCAGACACTGATTAATAGTACTGATAAATAGCAAAATAGATAATGAATGAAAGGTATTAAAATGCAGTTTTCTGTGGTGAACAAATACCCCAAAACTTATATATTGCTCGTCCTGAGCAATACGAAAAAAATCCTAGTCTCACTTTCCCAGGGAAAGCGATTGCACTGAGCACGTGCAATAAGCCGTTAAACCTCTAGGTGTCCCTAGTAGGAGGAGTGTTGTCTCCTGAGGGTTTTCAGCGGATTACACCCACAAAATCCAGTCAAGTTAGCATCGCGCGGAAACTGTTGATTCTAATCTTTAAGGTTAAGAATCAAAGTTAGAAGTTCTGTTACCCAAGTGAGAAATGTTAAACCCTATTTTTCACTCCTCACAATTTGTTTAACATAAGCTAATACACGTCCTTACGTGATTGTGCGGGAAGTGTCCATAAGTTTTAAGAACATTGATTAGGGTCATCATGTCATAATTACAGACCAGGATAAACTTCTGAAGGATCACATGAGTTTGAAAGGAGTTAAGATTTTCTCAAGTTTTATTCCCCAGTTAGGTTTCAAGTCAGAATATATATCATTTTTAACAGAGAATCTAAGTCTTATTTTTCACTCCACCCTTTCACTTGTTTTTTTTTCATACACACCTTTCGTTATCGTGCAAAACGTCTTAATAAATACAAACCTTCATATCTCCGCGAAAAAAACTGTTTAAATAGAAAATTCTTCTCCGCCAAGATTATTCTCCCACAAAGAACCGTTAGGACTTTTAACTTGGAGAGAACACTTGCTTAGCTTGTTTTATCTGGCGATTGGAAACTTAGCGAGCTTTGGGTCAATGACACTCAAACCAGATGGTTTTAGGGCATTAGGTGTGGAGACACCCCAAGGACTTAATTACCCAAGTTACCAAGGCCACAAAACAAAAGACTCATTTTATTTTCAATTATGCACTCAGTGAAAATGGAGATATTGCCATCCTTTTCTTTTAAATTCGAAGACGTTACATGTGATAAGGTGTGTAATTACTCCAACAAGGTTCCAGATGGATTATTTTTCAGACTTATAGCTCTTATTAAAACCTCAATAATACCCTTCATATTCACCTTACTTCGTGAACTATTCTTGATATTACTCAACTCAGAACAAACCTGTTTGATCCTAAAGATGTTTATCAATTTACAAGTTTACAGACATATCAGACTTTCATCAAATTCTCAAAAATATATGACACGTGTAAAGTGTTATAAAAGACGTATATCAGCAATGGTTAAACACAAAGGAGGGTTATTTTTCGGGTCGTCGGTCTCTCGAAAAGGATTTAGTTATTTCTAACTTATCAACCGGTCCATCAGACTTCGAATCAAAGTCCCCTCGCTAGCTAACATGACAAAGTTTTTATATTTTTGGGGAAAAATTTACATTTTTTATGGGTTTTTTAATATGTATGCAATACAGAATATACAATATACACATGATGCAGATAAACGCAGTGCTCACCCCCAAACCTGAGCTTTACGATGTCCTCATCGTTGCCCACGTCTCCGGTAGCTAGACCTAGACATCAGGGTGAGAATTTTATTTAAAGAAAAAAGAAAAAACCTAAGACTAATTACAACATATACATGTTAAAAGATTGGGTTAGTCCCGAAATTAATACCAGCCATTTAAAGATTTTGTCTATATAGTGCAATGGCTGGTAAAAGAATATGTATATACAAAAGAAAAAGAAAAAGACAAGGTATATGTTAGATGTTAGTGAAGGGCATGGGCGTGTAATAGTAGGGATCGGAAGATGATGAAGGTGAAGACGAAGTTTTGAAGAGGAAAAAGAATTATTGTTCGAATGAATTTAATTTTCAAGAAGTATATGTTGAGTTTCAAAGTCAGGTTTGTTCAAAAACTGGAGTTCATCCGCAAAAAGTTCGGCAAAAGAAAGGTTCTTAGGATGTTCCCAAACGGATCCTGACTCAAACTTACCAAGTATATCCAGTTCATCCGCAAAAATTTCCTCAAAACTTGATATGAAAGAATATTCTTCAAAGTTGTCTTCCTCCCTATGATTTTTCACAATCCTATTCTCATCACTATAGCTCACAGACTCTTCCAATACAATATTGCCCTTATCACATTCACATCTAGGTAGATTCATGTCATCTAAAAAGGTAGGTTCCCACACTAAGGTTTCCTCCAAAACAATATCACTAGGTGATACAAAAATTGTGGGTTCCTGATCATTAATCTTTTCTGACAATCTCTTCAAACCATACCCGACAAATTCACAAGGTTCCTCCTCTAAAATTGGAATGTACAAATCAGTCAGAGGCTTTTCTTGTGTGTCCAGATAACACTAATTAAAATCAATCGTATCATCATCTATGAAATCATCAAAATTCATTTGATCATTTACATCACTCGGGTGACTTCCTAAATAACAGATATTAACATTATTGGGTTCCGAATGACTGTGTTCACTCCCTAGAATCCTCACAGCTAAATGTTTCGTGTGTTCCTTTATTATAGACAATGATTGAGCTTGAGCAAGAAACAATTGCTCAGACGGTTGTATGCACAGGGCTAGCCTAGAAGCCGTTTGATTCTCGACCACAGTCATCACTTCAATACCATTTTTCTAAAACGATCAACCTAGCATCCATCTCACTATCACACCCTAATGATGTGTCAATTATTTCAGGTAAGGAGGGTTGTGATGGTGGTGATGCTAGAGCAGTCAATCTTTCGACCTCTTTCTCTATATCTTCAATCATTAGGTATCTAATTGAGGTGGGACTGGGTTCAAGACTGTTAGGTGGATGACCGTTAGAAAAACTCTGGGATGGTTGGTCACCCCCTAGAAAAGGACAATTTTCATGAATGTGGGAAGAATTTTGGCAATTTGAACAAATGAATTGGGACTAAGTATAAACAAAAGAATAAGAATCGTGAGAAATTGAAGTAAATTGTGTATCACCCATATTAACAAGAATTCACAAATATCATAAACACAAAGAATGTCACACCCCTAGCTGTCTACGGTATGCTAGTAAACTAGACCTGCTCAAGAACCTGATTGTCGAAATAAAACTGTGTCAAGAAACGGGCTCAAGATATACGGATCACGAAGCCAGGTAAGTGCAAGAGAGAAGGGGAGGTTTTCCAACGCTTTCGCGAAGTTCCTTAATTAGATAACCCTTTCTCTTGAACACTTGCCTAGATACCCCGTGAACGATATACCGTTAAGAGGTGTTCTAAACGCAGTTAACTTCTCCTAATGAGCGCGATGTCCTTAAAGTCAAAGTCTAGTTGATTTTAAATTACTGTGGGTATGAAAGTATGATGTTATGTGATTTGTGGGCTACAGAGAAAAGGTGATGAAATCCTTTACCGTATCTTGTTTGGTCATTTTTGCCCTTAAATCCGTATTAAGATGCAATGCGCAATCAAATAAAAGAATTCAAGAAGTCAATCAATTTAATTCAATTATTTTCGTTTAAGTTTAGGCGCTGCAAAAAATACGGTTAGTTCTCTGTACAATTAGCGGCAAAATTGTGCGAAGAATCCTGCAAAAGATAAAATATTGGAATGCGTCGGATTTGAGCGAAGGTGTTAGAAAATACGTACCAAAATGATTTGGTTTAAGAAAACCCCTTTGAAAGTGATCCGAGTCTTTTGATTGTTCGCCTGCGCGGGTCAAACTACCTGGATCTTTGGCACTGTACTTTCCTAACGTCTTGTAATTGCATTTGAGCCTCGCTCTGCACGATCGCTGGTCGTAATTCCTTAAAAACCTGAAATGTCGGAAAATACGATATTTAGTGTCAAAAAGCGATATATATGTGCCCCAATTCCTGCACACTTAAAATTAGAAAAATCAAACAATACCACTAGAACACTGACAACAAACTGGAGACAACCCAAGAAGAAAAAATCACAAAAACCATCATTGGGCCGGCGAGCTCGGATTTCCCCTTGTTGTCGCCGGCCAAGTGATGCTTGTTTGTGTTGGAATTTTATGTGGCACCTCCAAATTATGTGAGTATTATAATGGTCTTACTTTATTTTTCAGTTGAATCACATAGTGCAATCTGGTATGAAGGACAGAGAACTAAATAAAAGGAATGTCGTATTGTTGGTTTTTGAAAAATTTGAGTTAGTAGTTAGTTTTGTTAGTAAGAACCAAAAAATACCAACTCCTAATACTACAACTCCCCGGCAACGGCGCCAAAAACTTGTTGGGAATTCACCCGCGCGTGCAAACGAGTATGTTATGGAAACAGATATGCAATGAAGGAAACAGATTGCACACGCAAGATCGTTCTCGTTTTAAATATTTATAAACCGCAAGTGCACGGCGCGTTGTAGCAAGCCGACAAGTACGGGTCGATCCGCAGGGAATTGTGATTAGGTATTGTTGTTTAAGGTTCAACAAATTAATGAATTGGGTTGGTTGTCACAAAAATAAATAGAATACGAAAACAAGAAAAAGCAAGTAATGAACTTAAAGAAGAATGGTCGTGGCTTTGGTTCGGAAGATTGAATCGCGACAATTCCCTCGACGCTCCTTTGATCATAAGTTGTCCATTCTCACGTTGATCCCGGCATAAAGCACGACTTGTCCAAGCGGTTGCGAGGCACAAGTCGTCAAAATCCGATATTCTCCGCAATCACGAAACTAGTCCGTTTGTTCACTTACCGTTTTGTATGTCCGCGCTTGAGGTATCAACGCTAAGTACAAGTCTTAACAAGCATACGTCAACAACAAAAATACAAGTTAGTGAGTAAGAGCAAATGATTTTAGGGTTGAGTTTGCTAGGTGCTTGTGATAGTATATCGTATATGAAACCAAGTGATTGTCAAGCACTTGATCACAATATACGATATCTAAACCTAGCAACATCAACACTAAATTGACTTTAGCTTAAACAATGAAATGGGGAAAGGGAGTGATTATGGTGTATGTGGAGGTTACAAAGTAACCATGTTTCAAAACACCATATCGCATCAATACATAGCAATCTTTAAGTTAGAATCATATAGTTAAGCGCATTAAACATAAACAAGAGGTGTAGAAGGCAAAAGACTTTCATCTCACTTCCTCACCAATACCACAACCAAGGAATTAGTTAAGCATGATAAAAGAAAAGAAAAACAAGCAAGTAAAGAAAAGAAACACAATTATTATTAACACTTGAGAAAGAGGTACAAAAATTTGGTTACTTGTTCAACCTCCTTAATGAAGCTTTCCAAAGAAAGCTTCAAGAGGGAAGAAGAAGAAGAAACCAATGATGAAGCCTACTCACCCTCAAGCTAAACCAAAAAGAAAAGCAAAACTAAGAAAAACTATGAGAATCTATGAGAATGAGAGAGTCCTCCCCTTGCTTCACTAGTCTGCTATATATAGGCACCAAAAATGATTAAACAAACAATAAGAATGAGGTGACAAGGCAGCAAGGGAGGGCCCACAGAATTTTGGTGCACTTTGGGGCAAGGGGGCCGAGCTCACCGGTTTTGGGGGGCATGTGCTCGGTCCAAATCCGAGGAGAGTGGCTCGTCTTGATGTGGTAGGTATATGTGTTCCCCCATATCACTCTGGTGCTGTTTGTTTGATCCAAAATAACCTTGTTTTTATGCAGAGATTTGGAGGGAACAAGATGCTTCAAATTACATTATAACTTTATACATTTATTAGCCATATCCCCCCATGTACCCACTTCATCATGTCTTGTGCCATGGGCAGCCTCCTCCTAGGTCCAAGCTATGTGCACACTTGTATGTGTTGGACCATTCTTGGCAAAAAGTGTGTACACATGCATTATTTGCAAGAGAGCTCCTGGGACGTCGGTCTGTTTTCTATTCTGATTGCAGTGTCGGCTCCCAAATGTTATATCCATGATTTTGAGTATGTTTTCCAATATTTGTCATGGATACCAGTAAACTGTAATTACTGATCAGACATTGATTAATAGTACTGATAAATAGAAAAATAGATAATGAATGAATGGTATTAAAATGCAGTTTTCTGTGGTGAACATTTGACTTCGTCAAAAACGTAGACGAACCTTGTATATAGAAGAAGGTGGTAGAGAGTAAGGTTGTCTTCCTCTTATTGTACGTGGATAACATACTCTTGATAGGAAATGATATTCATATGCTGCACTCGGTCAAGCTCTTCTTATCACAAAGATTCTCAATGAAAGATCTAGGTGATGCCTCCTACATCTTGGGGATTAACATCGATAGAGATAGATCTAAACTGATACTGGGATTGTCCCAATCTAGGTGCATTGACACCATACTAAAGAGGTTTAGTATGGAAGAATCCAAGCGTGGGAATTTACCCACGATCTCAGGACTCACTCTCTCCAAAAAGATGTCTCCTAAGACTGATTTGGAGAGAGCTCGCATGCAAGGGATACTTTATGCTTCGGCAGTAGGCTCTATCATGTACGCGATGTTATATACCAGACCCGATGTAGCATACTCACTAAGTGTAGTGAGTAGGTATCAAGCAGATCCAGGAAAGAGTCAGTGGACAGCTTTGAAGAACATTCTTAAGTACTTGAGAAGGACTAAAGAGATGTTCTTGGTGTATGGTAACGGTGAACTCCAAGTGGATTCCTTTACCGATTAGAGCTTCCAGAGTGATAAGGAAGACTCTAATTCAGTCTTGGGATTTGTCTTTACCCTCAATGGAGGGGCGGTTTATTGGAAGAGTTCCAAACAGGAAACCGTGGCAGACTCGACGATGGAGGCTGAATACATCGCTGCCAACGATGCTGCCAAAGAGGCTGTCTGGATGAAGAAGTTCATAACTGAACTTGGTTTGTGTTCCGACCATTGAGCATCCAATACCTTTATATTACGATAACAATGGAGCAGTGGCATTGGCCAAGGAACCTAGGTCCCATCAGCGATCCAGGCATATTCTGAGGTGGTATCACCTGATCCGGGAGATGGTTGATCGCCGGGAGATCGAGGTCAGGAGAGTTGACATGAAGAACAACATAGCGGATCTACTCACGAAGGCCATACCCTAGATACAAATTGAGAGACTCTTCGGGATGTTGGGTATGAGATACTACAACAAATGTTTTAGTGCAAGTGGGAGATTGTTTGTTATGTATATGACCTAGAGGCCATTATTATACATGAGATGTATATTATAGTGGATGCTTGGATATATATAGAGAGGACTTTCTTGCTCGATATGATAGTTTGCTATCTGGTTACTCTTTATCTTAACATGTTGACTTGTATTGTGATACTGTCATGCTCTCACATGTTGATAAAACCCTTAGGATTTGTACTTGACTACCAGGACTGTGATGGAGATCATACTAGTGGGGCCAAGGGTAGTCCACAAGTACATCTTATAATTGTTTCTAGTCGAGGGTGTATCGAGACAGGGCATCGATATTCCAGAGTAGACTAGCGTATATAATTCTTGACCTATATGATGGGCGATGGATGATCCCACATCCATTGGTGTTTGACATCAAAGATGGTATACGGGTGCTCAGTGGAGACTGGGTACACTGAATGGACTCGCCGAGAACTTCTAGTTGGTATTATACCTATCGTCAGATAGCAGTTCTCTGGTGATACTGGTACAGGTTAGTCTGTAGACCCGAGATCGTCATAGAGTCTTGTGTGATTCCCACTGTGCTTTGATTTCCAACTTACCACGTTCAAGAGAACGTGCAAAATGGTGGCTTTTGGGTACATTCCCGAATCACATGGAGGCAATGAGCGATAGGAGGGGATTCGCCTCTCCCGGTATAGGGTTTGATGTTGCGCTGTGCTCGATTGGCCATAACAGGAAGTCCCTGGCCAGGGCTGATTCGGAGATCTACTTGTAAGTATTATTGTTGGGGTAAAAATTTACACCCCGGTTGACCAAGTCAAAATCAAAGTCAACCCCAAGCCAAGTGGGCCCAAGCCCAGATCCAGTGGGCCCATGCCCGGGTCGAGCCAGAACATGAAGCGGCCGGCCTCCCCCCATGCCAAGATAAAAATTTTGTAATAAATAATTTTGTTGCATTTCTTTTATTTTATTTTATGGATAAATGTAAGAAAAATAGGAATAAAGCCAAATTTTTGTAAAGCCCATGGCTTATGTGCAAAAAGAAATGGCACATGAGCCAGGGGATAGGCAAAATGCCATTTTGTGAAGCCCAAGGGGCTATGTGTAAAGTGTATAGCCTATAAAGGCAAAGATAATGAAAAAATGCCAACAACTTTTCTCTCTCCAAAAAAAAGTTTTAGATCTGAGATCTTTCCTCCTTCTTCAAGGTTCCAAAACCTTCTTCTTTCTTTTGAATTAAATCAAGAGTTTTACTCTTCCATTTTCAAAACTAAATAGTTTTCCACCACAAAACCCACTAAGGGGAACTCAGATCTTCCATTAGATCTTAAAAAGAAGAGATTTTTTTTAAAAAATCCCATATCTTTTGATCTTCAAGATCCAGCTAACAGAGGAGGAAGAAGAAGAACATCTTTCACTAAACCCAAAAAAAACAAACTCAGGAGTCCAACTCCTCTCTGATTTCTCTTCCGAGAAATTTTTTTAGGCTAAAAGTCTCTTTTTTCTCGCCAGCGCTCAAGCGCAGAGCGCCCGTGTGCCGACATGTGGCGCGCTTGTGCTCAAGAGCTGAACGCTCGAACGCAAAGCGCCCACGTGCCGACACGTGGTGCGCTTGCGCTCCAGCGCAAGTGCTCGAGCGCAAGTCGCCCCGGTGCCGACACGTGGCGCGCTTGCGCTCCAGCGCAAGCGCTCGAGCGCAAGTCGCCCAGGTGCCGACACGTGGCGCGCTTGCGCTCAAGCACAAGCGCTCGAGCACAAGTCGCCCCCGTGTCGACACCTCAAGCGCAAGCGCTCAAGAGCAAGTCGCCCCCATGCCGACACGTGGCGCACTTGCGCTCAAGCGCCCAGCGCTCAAGCGCAGAGCGCCCACGTACCGACACGTGGCACTCTAGCGCCTGAGCGCACAGCGCCCAAGGTGCTGCCCCACGCATCCTTTGAATGTATTTTCCCCTTTTTATATATATACATATGTATACATATGTACACATACACATACTCCACGACACTGTCCCTGTTAGAAAAAATTTCTAACGGGGCGCTCCCCCGCACCCCGCAAGGGGGCTGCTAGCCCCCTTGACCCCCAGCCCGCAATCCTGGTAGCGGGACCCCCGTAAAAACTCTGCGTGGCTCCCGATATATCCAAACCCCCCTCAAAAATAAAACACACGTACACTGCACATTGAGTTCGCATGACCAGTTTAACCCGTTAATCGGAGGTTCCCCCGCCCTAAAGGCGGGGGGTAATTAACGGAAGCTTAGTCCGCGGCTGTCGGAGATTCGGATCCCCATAATCATTAAACCTCGGCATACCCTAGGCAGGTGGAATCTATAGTACGCCTGACAAGCGCGCGCGTATTCCCATCTCAATGGGGTGACGAAAACCACCCTACAGATTTTGGCACGCCCGGTGGGACCAATCTCTCCTCCCATATTTCGGGTTAAACGTTCATGCGAACTCAATCAATATACATATCGATTGCCTATACTGAAATGATGTTCTTTTTTCCGTGCAGCAATCAACCTTCGACGACAATGTCTCCCCGATGAATTCAGCTTCCATCATGACCCCGATTCCGTACGTGGTCAAGATCCGCTCGTGTGGTTCTCCCCGCAAGCCTCAGTCGACAGTGGGAGGAACCGTCCCGCCAGTTTGGCTCCGTCATCATCTACCCTGCCGGAAGCGCTCATCTGGCGGAGATCCCGGCGGAACAGGTGGCCAAGCCGATCTCAAGGGGTAAGAGGCCGAATGTCGTGATCGCCAAGGCACCACAACCGAAACTTAAGACGGTATCTGAATGATTCTCTCGTGCTCCAGCGGGGGGCAAGAACTTCGGTACAAAGGGCAAAGCCAAATGTTGCGGACGAGCTCAGGCGATGACTTCAACAAATGCACAATCGAGCGTATCTCCAAGGCTCTCCATCGACCGGTCTGCAGCGTCTTCCCAAAGAGCCGAAGTTTGCCAGGTGCTTAGAACGGAAAAGTTAAGGCAGAAGTGGCTCAGGTATCGAGCCAACAAGAGGGCCAAGGCTTCGGCCAAATGGAATCGTGTGAAGTTCCAAGTGCAGGGTTGCCCCGCGAAGACGGCTGAGTCGGAAGTAAGAATCAGCAATTCCTTTGAGCCTCTGAAGCGGGTTCAGAAAAACGCCATGACCGCCAAAATCAAGAAGACAGCGGTCCGAACAGTGCCACAAAGAGACGTGTCCCGGCCCCAACAGAAAAAGTATGACACCATCTCTTCAAGAGTCTATCAAGCACTCTGTGCCGCACGAAAGCAGCGGGGCAAACCCAGAAAAGAAGCGCCAGCACCATTCAAGAACCTGGTTAGGCCAGCCGCCTTCAATCGACTACCAGCTACCGAAGCAAGGGGGTCAAGACAGCGATCCATGAAATAAGCCGCCAATGATAGAAAGACGGCCGGATATATCATCCATACGGTCTATATGGCGGGCGGCGCCCCAGCGACAACCTTCGCAGCAAAAACAAGGACGGGGCCACCACATCCCAAGCCCAATCTAGCCTGAATGTGGTTGCCGCCGTCCAAGAACAGCCGCCCCCGCTGGATGAAGAAAACCCTCTCGATGAGGATGATAGGCAGATAGACCCCTCGGTCCATGTAAAGTCATGCTCGGACAGCGAGGAAGAGCCGACTTTCCGCCCCAAGACTGCGGAGGAGGAGCTGCTTCAAGAGCTTCGAAAATAGCTCAGGAGCAAAGATAAAGAGATGGCCAAGCTCTATTCGAAGATTGACGACTTAACGAACGTGGTGATGCAGCTTACGGCTCAAATTGCTCGAGCACTTCCCAATCAGGCACAAGCCGCTACTAATCAGCCGGGTGATGACAATCCGAGACAGCCAATGCTTGTTCCTTTGGGACCAAGACTGGTCGAGCCGAATGAAAGCCGGCCACATTCCGCTCCTACGGACGCCTTGGCCCCAGATAGCACTATCCCGCTAACACAGGATCGGATAATGGATTTGGTCACCAGCAAGGTTAAAACATTGGTGGCCGAAGCTGAAGCTCAGAAAGAAATCGGCAGTAGTGGGCGGCCATATCCCGCGCAGTACGATCTGATTGAGTTCCCAAGCGGCTACGTCATTCCTAAGTTCGGAAGATTTGATGGAACGGGGAATGCAAACCAGCACGTCGCCCACTTCAAAGCATCGTGCGGAAATACAGGGGGCAATGACGCACTCCTTCTTTGTCAGTTTGTCAACAGCCTGACCGGCGTCGCCTTCGACTGGTATGCGAGTATACCGGACGGGTCCGTCATTACCTTTGCCCAAATGGAGTCCCTGTTTCGGCAAAGGTTCATGAGTGTCAGTGATAAAATCTCCATTGCCGACCTTGTGAGGACCAAGCCTGGGAAGAATGAAAGCAACACCGACTGTATCGCCCGATGGCGTAATCTCACAGTCAAGTGCGAACCGCCGCTGGAGCAGGACCAGTCCGTCAGCCTTCTCATTGGGAACCTCAGCAATTGGATGGTCCCATTCTTGTGTACAGCGGGCCTCAAGACATTTCAGGAGCTAACCAAGAAAGTCCAAATGCTGGAACGCTCGAAGCAAGAGTCCCCGCCGGACTCTCAGAGAGACAAAACCTGGAAAAGCAAGCGGGACGACAATCGTAGAAGCGGGAGTTCCAGCAGTACCAATGTCTTCAATGCCTCCGACAATGAAGAAAAGCGAAGGGCGGGCGAATCCAAAACCAACCGGTCTCGAAAGCCATTGCTGGGAGGAGATGGGCCTTCTCTAGAGGAGAAAAAGAACAAGGTTTACTCTTTCAGAAGGGACAAAGTCCGCAAGATATTTAAAGATGCCTTGAACAACGGCTTACAATTGCCGGAGTCGAAAAGACCCCAAGAAGCAAAAATGACCGACAATCCTCTGTATTGCCCGTACCACCGAGTAGTGAGCTATGCGATCGAGGATTGCTATATCTTCAAAGACTGGGTCGAGAAGCAGTACAAGGCTGGAGAAATTGAGTTGTCCAAAAGTGTGTTGGTGAACAATCAAGTTGCTACCACCAATTTTATACAGACAGAAGTTGAAGCCTTCTGGGAGCAGACAGCCGAACCCGCTGCCCCGAGAAATGAAACGGAATCATCACGGCCTCCGTGGAGTACGCACATATCTAATAAGACGAAGAAGATGATAAAGCTACTTCGGAAAGAACCCAGGACGGAATGGGAAGGGCAGAAGAGGCCTACCAGTCCAGCTGCCAATGCGGCTCCATCAGGCTCAAAATCCAAGAAGCTCAAGAAGAAGAAAAGTGCAGCTCGGCACGAAAAAGAGTCTGCAGGGAGATCGACCATTCAAAAATATATCGATTCCCTCGAAGAATATGAACAAAAGGAAAGAACATTGATTCAATTGAAGGAGTTCTTCCCTATACAAGCGGCTGAAATTCTGGAGGAGTTAGAAGAAGACTCCAATGAAGAGATCCCAGTAGTGACCTACTACGCCATCCATCTTGGCAGCGACTCCGAGGATGAGCTATGTTTTCCCGAAGAGGACGAGGAGCTCACCACAAAGGCCAATCAAATCCAGCTCAGAAGCGGCAGGGCTCTACCGCAAAATCAGGGCAACGCCCCAAAAGAGAGGGAAAAACAAGTCGCTAATGAAGAAGATGGCAGAGAACCGGCCGATGAAAACATAAGTCCTTCCTCGGTGGACTGTAATGTCTTGGCACATCTCCAGAAGCTTCCGTCTCTCCTGAGCATCAACGACGCCTTGGTCCTATCTAAGGAGCTTAGAGATGTTCTCATTCACGCTCTACAAAACCCCTAGCGGTATCAGGCTCACATTGCGGAAATTAATATGAAAGAAGCCCAGCACGCTTTGCATACCGCCGCAGTCACATTTAAGGATGAAGACTTGCTACTGGGAACGGCTGAGCATAATCGGCCGCTTTACGTGACCGGGTACAGCGACGGAGATCGAATTAATCGCATATTGATTGATCCAGGGTCCTCAGTGAACATCATGAACTTGCGAACTCTGAAGAGTTTGTCAATGGACGTTCGACACCTGTCAAGGGAAAGGATTGTCATTCAAGGCTTCAACCAAAATTGCCAGCAAGTTCTGGGGTCTATAGCTTTGCCAATCAAATTTGGGGATCTGCAAACTGAAGCTAAGATATACGTGATCGACGCCAACACATCTTATAAGATTCTCTTGGGGCGGCCGTGGCTCCACGATTACGGCATCATTCCGTCAACTCTCCATCAATGCATGAAGTATACTACAAATGACGAAGAAAGACGCATTGACGGAGACATCCAGCAGTTCGGTGTGCATGAAGTCCGATATGAAGATTCTCGGTACTTTATTAACCACCAAAATGCTAAGCCACAACCGACTGAGGATAGACCGGCCCCAAGACTCAAAAGCAAATCTGCGCCGGCTGTCACTTTCAAAAGAAAAAATACCCAAGTGCGCCCGCATTTCGGCAGCGACACTGATGAGTCCGACGCTGGAAGCCCGTCCTTCCGTAAAACTCGCCCTCATTTCGGCAGCGATACAGACGAATCTGTTACTGAAGGCCCATCTAGCTGCAAAGTCCGCCCTCATTTTGGCAGTGACACTGAAGAGTCAGAAGAAGAGGACCTGCCGTGCAACAGCGGTGCAGACCGTCCCCCCATGCAGCAAGCGAAACTACGAGAGACCTTCGAAGTCGCAAAAGGGTCCCTGGCCATCACAAGGGTGCCGAAACGGATGAGCAAAGAGCTCGACGCATTGTTAGTCTCTACCGTGGACCAGCTAAAAACTTTCTACGTGCCCGGGAGGAAAAATGGACAGAAGGGCATCCTGTTTTACAGGTCAAACCCTGTTGTGCACCCGGACGGTCTTTCTGTTGCGTGCCTTCCCTATGAGAGAGGCATAAGAGCCGTCCTCAATCCCAGATACTATGCACCCGAGATGCGGGAATACTTTAAGAAGTGCGGATGCCGGTTATATCAAACGGAGTCCGAAGCAAAGTTTTACGAAGGGCTATGGTATCCGCCCCAGGTCCGAGCACTCATCGATGGACGAATTCCAGATAGACGGGGCATAGGCTACATTCAACCTGATTCCAAAGCGTGCTATATGATCCATGTTGGTGAGGCCAGCGAAAGATCAAATGATGATGACGAGATAGCCGAGCTAGAAGAAGATCCTCAAGAGCTCGAAGATGGCGGACAAGCAACCTTTGATGAGCTAACCGAGATTGACTTAGGAACGCCCGATAATCCAAGGCCGACCTACATCAGCTCACTCTTGTCGGAGGAAATGAAAGAGCAGATAATTGCCCTGCTGCGTGAGTTCGTCGACTGCTTCGCGTGGACGTACAAAGAAATGCCTGGCCTTTCCCCTGAGGTAACCGTGCATAAGCTGGCTATATCTCCTGATGCTAAGCCAGTCAAACAAGCTCCTCGAAGAATGAGAAGGGAGTTGGAAGAAAAGGTCATCGAGGAAACCAAGAAACTCATCGATGCCGGCTTCATCAGTGAAGAGAAATATGCGGACTGGATCGCATGCATAGTCCCAGTGAAGAAGAAAAATGGGCAGATCCGAGTTTGTGTCGATTTCAGGGACCTCAACAAGGCATGTCCTAAAGACGACTTCCCGCTACCGGTCATGGAAATGATGGTCGATGACACCTCAAATTATGAACTGTTCACCTTTATGGATGGCTCGTCTGGATATAATCAGATCAAGATGTCGCCTGAGGATGAGAAGCACACAGCATTTCGAACCCCGATCGGAATATATTGCTGCAAGGTAATGCCATTCGGAATGAAGAACGCAGGTGCTACATATCAAAGGGCAATGACTAATATCTTTGATGACCTAATCCATAAAGTCGTCGAATGCTATGTTGATGATCTGGTCGTCAAGACTAAAGCCAAGGCCGATCATATCCAAGATCTCAGGACCGTTCTCACCAGACTGAGGGAATACGATCTGAAGATGAATCCTCTGAAGTGCGCTTTTGGCGTGTCATCGGGAAAATTCCTGGGCTTCATAGTCCGACATCGAGGGATCGAAGTTGACCCATCAAAGATAAAGGCCATCATGGAGATTCCCCCTCCGAAGAGTCTGACGCAGCTAAGATCTTTTCAAGGCAAGCTTGCTTATATACGGAGGTTTATCTCAAATTTATCGGGGAGATGTAGGCCCTTCTCAAAGCTCATGAAGAAAGGAGCTCCTTTTATCTGGGATGCCGAATGTCAAGCAGCGTTCGAAAGCATCAAACAATACTTGTTGCACCCTCCAGTGATGGCCGCTCCCATTCTAAATAAACCGCTGATTCTCTACACTGCCGCGCTGGACGAGTCACTCGGTGCGCTCCTTGCCCAGAATAACGAGGAGGGAAAAGAAAATGCCCTTTACTACCTCAGTCGAACTCTAGTCGGGGCGGAACACAACTACTCCCCAATCAAAAAGCAATGCCTGGCTCTAATATTTATTGTGAAGAAGCTGAGGCACTATTTGCTCGCTCATCGGGTTATGCTGATCTCCAAGGTCGACCCGCTCAAACACTTGATGACCAAAGCAAGCCTAGCCGGCAGAATGGCAAGATGGGCTGTCATGCTACTTGAGTTTGACATAGTTTATACCCCTCAGAAAGCAGTAAAAGGGCAAGCTATTGCAGACTTTCTCGCCGCTCATCCTATACCAGAAGGGTCGCCGCTAAATTGTGAGTTACCCGACGAACAAGTGCTGCACCTCGAGGAAAATGAGCCATGTTGGGAGCTCTACTTCGATGGGGCCTCATCAATAAGGAGCTCCGTCAGATCAAGCGTCCCGGAGGTAAAAGCGGGGATAGGATTAGTATTCATCATGCCATCAATGGGAATCGTACGGCGTTCTTTTGCTCTCAGCGAGCCTCGGACAAACAATGAAGCTGAGTATGAAGCTCTGATATGTCACGGCCCGAAAGTACGGAACATGACCGGCACCTAAACTACGAACGTCTCGAGACGTACGTAATCTAAGTAAACCGAAAACCCAGAAATCCAAACCAAGAAAAGTAGTAGAGTGCAGGAAAAACCAACTTAAAGCAAGTAATTTCAATAGCATAAGCCGAATTATGCGGTTTTTAAAACATCAAAAATTTACTGAAAATTTCGGCAGAGTCTCCTTTGTAAATACTGGCCCCCAAACGGGATACAACATGAATAGTATACGAAATCAAGAAAAAGGCATCCCCAAGAGGGAGCTAGCTCTTCGTCAATCGACGGTCACAACCACACAAGCAATATAATATACAACGCCAACGGCGAGGATCAAAACTCAAAAGGAAACTCAAAACCACCAGAAATATAACGAGCGACTCTAAGGTCGAAAGAATAAACAACACTGGTCTCTATCTCAATAAATACATGTTTGGTTGATGGAATTTACTAGATACAACGGAATAATATTATACAAGGTAATATGATGGGTACGATACAAGAAAAACCCACCTACTAGCAAGTCACCCGAATGAAACTGAGCCCGCAAAGCCGTAAAGAAATATGTACGGCAAAACCTGCAAGAAACTGGGGCACAACGGGGGTGAGTTACCAACTCGTGAATAGAAAAACATCAACGAATAAAAATCGCATGTATGACGCAATCCTAGGTCATACGATCATAATATATAATCCTCCAATAACATGCAGCCTATAACAAGGCTAGGGTAAATATCTAACCCGAGTGTAATCTCATGTGCCTGTGTCAGTGCCTCAGGTAGCAATATATCATGTGAATGAGGTATGAATGCACGGAACAGAATGCATGTACTGACGAAAACTTCTTTCATAAATCAGTGAGATTTCTGTATTTTTGAAGTGAGGTACCATAAATGAAATCAGCATAAAACAGTGCCCAG
Source organism: Agapanthus africanus (assembly GCA_030015575.1). Classification (NCBI taxonomy): domain Eukaryota; kingdom Viridiplantae; phylum Streptophyta; class Magnoliopsida; order Asparagales; family Amaryllidaceae; genus Agapanthus; species Agapanthus africanus. The sequence continues at coordinate 233,537,435 of JASDDO010000010.1, forward strand.
CATCGACACAAAACAAGTGTCCAAATATCTCGATATCTCTGTATCACAATCTCTGTATCTCAATATCTCAAAATCAATATCTAGGGTGCCGTCAATCCAGACCGGCCCCTACCATCCATCTCAAGACCACGACGGTATCCTCCGGATATCCGACGCGTCGGTAATATCACCGGTCGGTAGTGCTCCCCTGCTAGGCTCAACGTCAACAACACATTCCTCTTGCCCCGGGGTACCGCACCGGGCGCACCATGTACCCGAAACGGTTCATCCATCTCCTCGAATCGGGTCTCGAAATCCATCAGCAAACTCATGGTGGACGACTCATACATCATAGGAAAACCGCATTTTTTATTTAAAAAGAAAGAAAGCAGTTTATATATGTTTTGCGGTTTTCCTCCAAATCCATAAAATATCATGGGAATCCGAATCATCAATAGCATGTAAAACCATGAATATAAGCATGAGAATCCATGAATACGGCATAACAATGAATAACAGTATGCATGAAGTAGCAGGTAATAACTACAATGTCTAAACTATTAGTTAACATGCTATGTCAAGCAATAATATTTTCTAAGGTGTACGTGACATGGCAATTACCGATGAAGATGTGTGTAAGCCGGCAAGTAAGTGTACGTGGTACATACGCATCATCGGTAATGGTGTTGATGTCCTAACAGCATGATGTCGACAATGCAATATGAAATAACAATGCAAGTATGCAATGCGGAGCGAGCAACCAAAATGAACGGAATACAAGACACAACGATAACTAAACTGCATTACCCTAATATAAATCCTACAAATGGTGCCCTTTTGAAATAACACGAATCATGGGGTTTTGAAAATAGGGGCTACGGTGTTTTTATGAAAAGATACGTCTTTTGAAATATCCGTAGGATCCCTTGGGCTGTCTTTTAAAATACCCACGATTCGTTAGTTTTTGAAATAGGTAAGAAATCTAATCTAGTCTAACAATTACACTAAACTATACGGCTGAACTACAGGTAAGGAAACCGCCTATCATCTGAGTCGATACATATACATACCTGTATATGTATAGTCGGTGATCCCGCCTCAATAATATCATATCCGATACCATATCTATAATCAGACATCCCAAGTCAAGAGTGCGGATCAATCATCAATATATAGCTCGTACGTAAATCCTTCGTACGGCATCCCCAAATCTGGGTACGGGTCAAAGTCACATCAATCACACTATTCATCCAGTATCATCTTTATCAAATATCATGATCCAGGGTAATGAACTACGTCTAGTACAATACTGATACCATCTATGTAAGCATGCAGGTGTATGAAACACTGCGCCAATGGACCCGCTAAAACATCATGTCGTATCTCAAATACGAATCCTGCCATATCACCGAAGTCACAACCCCAATACAAATCTCATCGACTCATCTCAAACCCAAGCCTCAAATTCGTATGTGAACCCATAGTCCCATACCCATGTGAACACATAACAATATATCCTGTATAAGCATAAATGAAAGAAGAAAGTATGCAAGTATGGGTTGGTGTGTGCATGTGTAGTGCGACCACTACTCTAGGGTTTCGGGACACTAAATCATCCAAGAACACCAAATATCCATATTATCATCAATATACTGAAACAATGTATATATATAGGTGTGCATACGTATTCGTATACATCACCACGAACTGCGGGGGTGCTATACGCCATCCACCCGACTTCTCCCCGTAGATATAAATCTAATCACCTGGTCCTCGCCCGCCGGTGCCGACGTCGCCACGCGCTTGCTTGTCATCTCGAAGTCCACATGGGGTTACCTACATATCATAACGCACCATATCGCATTAAAACTAAATTCGAAATCGAAACGGCATATGAAAATCAAATCGGCACGCGTATCACGCATAAGTCCAAACCTATCGCCTACGCATGCAAGAATAGTCAAACCAACTCTCGATGTCGATGTACAAACGTCAAACCATCGAGAAAAATCCAATCACACTCATTTTCACATTCACGAACCCTAATTTTAATATAAACTAGGTTAAAACTCACAAAAACCTCAATTTCACTTAAAAAGTCATTTTTCCGAAAATCTAGCAAGCACAATTCGCCGTTTTTGTACAAAACATGACGTTTAAATGAATGTAGCGGCCAATATACTTATTAAATATCTTAAATAAGTCATATAAACAATTCCCGGAATTTAATCTCATTAAATTCCAAAAACCCTAATATTCTAGTTTACAAAATACCTAAAATTTAACAATTTCAAAGCAAAAATGCACAAACTACAATCTAGCTTAGATTTGCATGATCTAAAGCATTAAACCACACTTAATAAAGTTGATGAAGTCATGAAAAACCTAAACACATTTTTAATCCCAAGTATTTAACCAATTTCAAAAACCTAGTAAGCAAATTAGCAAATTAACACAATTTTTAAACTAACCATTAGCACAAGCTACTAATCTTGTATTAACATGACAAAAAGCCTAAATATAACACACAACCATACACCAATTTTATAAAACCCAAACTTGCATTCAAATTCCTAACTTGAATTCCAAAACTTGCAACTTAAGCCTAATTAACAGTTAAGTAGTTTAGCTTTAAGAAATTTGTAACAAATTAAGCAAAAATGTTTTAGAATTATACCCCAAAAACATTTGAAGATCCACAAGCATCCATGGCCTCCCAAAATGCTCTCTTTTTACAAAGATCCATGCTATACGGGCTAGGCTAAAATGGGTAGGAGTCGGATTTGGGTTTTGGGATTTTTTTTTATGGATTTGAGGCAATTTTTGATGAAGTTTGAAGAGAAAAGAGAAGGGAAATGGGGGGGGCTGCTGCTGTAGGAGGGGGGGTTGCTGGAATGGGAGTGGGAGAGGAGAGAGAGGGAGGTAGAGAAAGTGCGGGGAGAAGTCAAAGTCAATTCAAGGTCAAAGGTCCACCTCATTTCTCCATTTTCTTTTCTTTTCTTTCATTTCTTTTCCTTTGAAATTCAACTGGGGAAAAAGATGGTGGCTGCTGAATTCAGCCAAGGGGAGAAGTGAATGGGGGTGTGTGGGTGTGGATACGGGTGTGGGGTGATGAAAAATGATAAATACAATACCCCAAACATCTATTTACGCTAAAAAATGCCTTTTTTCTTCAATAATTTCTAAACCGTTTTGGCAAATAATTTCGTTCCAAAAACCACATGATAAAATTTTATTTAATGTTTTATGATGCACAAAATTTGTTTCAACTCATTCCAATTTGTAATTTTCCTTAATTAAATGTATTAGTGACGGCTTAAAATAATAATAAAATAATATTTTTTTCAGAAAATTTGAAATTTCACCAGCGGCTCAATAAACACCAAATAATAGCAATTAAATAGCTAGAATATGTATATTTAATTTTTATAATGAGATATTTGTATTTTGACTTTTTACAGAAAACCCCCTTATTTTACCGATTTTTTCGAAATTCCACCGAAACGATTTTCAAAACGTTACAATCTTCCCCCTTAAAGAAATTCGGTCCCCGAATTTAAATTCAAACTCCCCCAAATACTAAAAACATCTAAGAAAACCATCAAGTTGTCGGGGCTCCGAAATTGTAAATACATAAAACAAATCGTAGCGCAGCGCATGCGCTTGAAAAATGAGCATATAACTCAAATCAAAACTCCGTCAAGCATCCCGCAATCATCGGAGTCATGGAGAAGACATCAATGCCAAATCCAAATCAAAACCAATATGACATAACTCGAAACTATACATGTAAATATCGAATCTATATCTGTAAGTATCTGAAGGAAATGCATGCCAAATCTCTTTAAGTCGCTATGCAACGCGTATAACACTGCACAGTGGCGGACGTCTATCATAAGAAAATAACTATATACATATATACCTTTGTTTGAAATGTACGTTCAACCGTTTTGGAAACAATTTAGAAGGGTCTCCTTGTTTTAAACATTCCATGTCATATCAGACACGTAGGTAAATACTGAGGCTATAGCTCGCTTTTTGGAAATCCCTTCAATAACTACCAATGCATGCAAAAATATATTCAGGTACTGTCCTCTGACTAGTCCTGCTCAGTACGAAAACACATAGCAATATCATAAAAACGTACTGCTCTATACGAAATCAATCCCAAAATATGCACATGAATGCTACATGTGTCTGGTGCGCACGGAAATCAAAATCCATATACGTGCCATACAAGTGCACAGAAACAAGATCTAAGTGCATCGGGTGTGCACAAAGCATCTGTCGTAGGCAACGTGTGTGCCTGACAGCAAAATCAGGTGCATCTGACATGCACGAAAAATCTCGATTTAGTGTATCTGGTGTGCACCAAAATCATATCTCAAAACATGCGCTCGACATGCGCGAAAATCCAAGGCCGGTACATCTATCATGTATGAAATCATGAAATCCAATATCAAGCGCCGAATATGCGCAAAACCAAATCAGGTGCACAAGGTGCACGAAACAAATATCGAGTATCACAATCGAAATCGAAGTCCAGTGCCTCTAAGTGCACAAAAGGCGTATCACTGCACTGCAAGCATATATAAACTATACAGAGTGCAGGAACCAAATCGTGTGCGTGCATACGCACAAAATCAACTCAAATGTCTAAAACCGTAAAAGCACAAACATGTGAAACTAAAGCACGAAAACGATATCAAGTGCAACACTGTGCAAAGAACGTAAATCCTCAATCATCAAAATCAAATCATACGAATAAATCACCCAAAACATCGTAATCAATAATGGCGGAACAGTTCCGCTCAAGCGCATCCTCCAAGAATCTCTGGACAACTGTCATGGTCACTCATAGCATGTCTCGTCGACGATCCTGAAATATGGCCTGCTGGTGTGCATGACATGACTACTCCTGGGTCAAGGTCTTCACTGTGAATTACCAATCTTTCGGTCCATCGGCTCATCGGCCCTGTCGGGTGTGCTAACGGGGACGATTCCGTTTTGGCACTTCTCTGGTCATCTCTCGGTCAATCCTCACGACCACTCGTAAAACAGCATATCACTGGCGTCGGCCTCTGGTTCTCTGAATGTACCTGACACCTCTGATCCTGGGTGCAAGTATCATTGCAGAAGTATCCTGGAAGGAATCCTGCTCACGGTCTCTTCCATGTCTCGTCTCTGCCAACTGTCCGGAAGTCATCGTCCTTTACTATATCTGCATCTTGCTCTGGAACGACTGCATTCTCATCACGACTCTTCTGGAAGGTATATCCAAGTACCATGCCTCGGCATGCGCATCGCATCCCTGATGTCGGCGGAGTGGAACGTCATCTCATCTAGATCTGGTACGAACCTCCTACTTCACTTTTCTCTAATGTCGTCTGCTTTGGACTCGTCTCGTCGCGGCTGCATGGACTGAGCTCCAACGACTATCCTCGTATCTGGAGTCTCCCAAGAATGCATCTCACCACCTAGCATCTGATTGAAGTCGAACCATTCGATCGATTCATCGAAACCTCATAATCCCCCAAGAGCTCAACATCTTGGTACAGTTTAATAGTATCGAATATATATACCACAGCATCGGTGGTCCAGCCGTAGAAGGGCAAACCCAAGCCTCACTAATGGCGCCGCAGAACTGCCGCAAACCCGTAGGTTTAAAGGCTTTCACACGGTCATTAAGTCGAGTTAGGGTTTCATTCTTCTAGAGGGACCATAGAATTGCCTGCATGTCTTTCCGACTACTTTAAACTTGGAATAATAGGTTTCTGACATTCGATCGTCTCTGTCGACTCCCAACGTCTCCACGTGAAATCGTCTCTAGCTGGAATCAATCTATCTGATGACCTCGCATCGGGGTAAGCGAACGATCCACATGTCCTAGTCATTCATCCTCGATGACTAGCGACCATCTATCATCTCTTAGTACAACTCATTCTGCACTAACTCCAGCATCTGGGGCAATATCTCGTCGTTCGCAGCAATAACTGGCTCGCTCGTCTGCACGCTGAACGGTGCCTCAATCATCAGGAGTAAGCAATAGTTCAATGGTCATCAAAATCTGGCTGGCCTCTATCAGTGTCTCAATCCTCTAGTGCAAATCATCACGTCCGAGTAATCTCATAAAGGCGATCCGCCAAACACTCATGGCGCGGAAACACAGTGAAAAGACACTTCTCTGCAATCGTGTGTCGCCGGAATCATGCCCTGGTCAGTCCTCGTTCTTGACGAGCTCATGCTGACCGCAACTCTAGCCGTAGCTCTCCCTGCCCGTAATCGTGGCAGCAAAACCAAAACTTGTACCGATGAGGCTAGATCAGGAAGGAATATAATACTGAACAAGGAAATGTACATCCTAAGGCTTCATAAGTGGAGTGGCGTGTCGTAAATATGCCGCGGAACATATCAACGGTACGTCACTCTACTTTAGTCACCTATTCCATCAACCAAGGGTCATCCTACGCTCCGTAGGTTAAAACCTAACGCTCTGATACCAACTTGTCACGGCCCGAAAGTACGGAACATGACCGGCACCTAAACTACGAACGTCTCGAGACGTACGTAATCTAAGTAAACCGAAAACCCAGAAATCCAAACCAAGAAAAGTAGTAGAGTGCAGGAAAAACCAACTTAAAGAAAGTAATTTCAATAGCATAAGCCGAATTATGCGGTTTGTAAAACATCAAAAAATTTACTGAAAATTTCGGCAGAGTCTCCTATGTAAATACTGGCCTCCAAACGGGATACAACATGAATAGTATACGAAATCAAGAAAAAGGCATCCCCAAGCGGGAGCTAGCTCTTCGTCAATCGACGGTCACAACCACACAAGCAATATAATATACAACGCCAACGGCGAGGATCAAAACTCAAAAGGAAACTCAAAACCACCAGAAATATAACGAGCGACTCTAAGGTCGAAAGAATAAACAACACTGGTCTCTATCTCAATAAATACATGTTTGGTTGATGGAATTTACTAGATACAACGGAATAATATTATACAAGGTAATATGATGGGTACGATACAAGAAAAACCCACCTACTAGCAAGTCACCCGAATAAAACTGAGCCCGCAAAGCCGTAAAGAAACATGTACCGCAAAACCTGCAAGAAACTGGGGCACAACAGGGGTGAGTTGCCAACTCGTGAATAGAAAAACATCAACGAATAAAAATCGCATGTATGACGCAATCCTAGGTCATACGATCATAATATATAATCCTCCAATAACATGCAGCCTATAACAAGGCTAGGGTAAATATCTAACCCGAGTGTAATCTCATGTGCCTGTGTCAGTGCCTCAGGTAGCAATATATCATGTGAATGAGGTATGAATGCACGGAACAGAATGCATGTACTGACGAAAACTTCTTTCATAAATCAGTGAGATTTCTGTATTTTTGAAGTGAGGTACCATAAATGAAATCGGCATAAAACAGTGCCCAGCATCGACACAAAACAAGTGCCCAAATATCTCGATATCTCTGTATCACAATCTCTGTACCTCAATATCTCAAAATCAATATCTAGGGTGCCGTCAATCCAGACCGGCCCCTACCATCCATCTCAAGACCACGACGATATCCTCCGGATATCCGACGCGTCGGTAATATCACCGGTCGGTAGTGATCCCCTGCTAGGCTCAACGTCAACAACACATTCCTCTTGCCCCGGGGTACCGCACCGGGCCCACTATGTACCCGAAACGGTTCATCCATCTCCTCAAATCGGATCTCGAAATCCATCAGCAAACTCATGGTGGACGACTCATACATCATAGGAAAACCGCATTTTTTATTTAAAAAGAAAGAAAGCAATTTATATATGTTTTGCGGTTTTCCTCCAAATCCATAAAATATCATGGGAATCCGAATCATCAATAGCATGTAAAACCATGAATATAAGCATGAGAATCTATGAATACGGCATAACAATGAATAACAGTATGCATGAAGTAGCAGGTAATAACTACAATGTCTAAACTATTAGTTAACATGCTATGTCAAGCAATAATATTTTCTAAGGTGTACGTGACATGGCAATTACCGATGAAGATGTGTGTGAGCCGGCAAGTAAGTGTACGTGGTACATACGCATCATCGGTAATGGTGCTGATGTCCTAACAGCATGATGTCGACAATGCAATATGAAATAACAATGCAAGTATGCAATGCGGAGCGAGCAACCAAAATGAACGGAATACAAGACACAACGATAACTAAACTGCATTACCCTAATATAAATCCTACAAATGGTGCCCTTTTGAAATAACACGAATCATGGGGTTTTGAAAATAGGGGCTTCGGTGTTTTTATGAAAAGATACGTCTTTTGAAATATCCGTAGGATCCCTTGGGCTGTCTTTTAAAATACCCACGATTCGTTAGTTTTTGAAATAGGTAAGAAATCTAATCTAGTCTAACAATTACACTAAACTATACGGCTGAACTACAGGTAAGGAAACCGCCTATCATCTGAGTCGATACATATACATACCTGTATATGTATAGTCGGTGATCCCACCTCAATAATATCATATCTGATACCATATCTATAATCAGACATCCCAAGTCAAGAGTGTGGATCAATCATCAATATATAGCTCGTACGTAAATCCGTTGTACGGCATCCCCAAATCTGGGTACGGGTCAAAGTCACATCAATCACACTATTCATCCAGTATCATCTTTATCAAATATCATGATCCAGGGTAATGAACTACGTCTAGTACAATACTGATACCATCTATGTAAGCAAGCAGGTGTATGAAACACTGCGCCAAAGGACCCGCTAAAACATCATGTCGTATCTCAAATACGAATCCTGCCATATCACCGAAGTCACAACCCTAATACAAATCTCATCGACTCATCTCAAATCCAAGCCTCAAATTCATATGTGAACCCATAGTCCCATACCCATGTGAACACATAACTATATATCCCGTATAAGCATAAATGAAAGAAGAAAGTATGCAAGTATGGGTTGGTGTGTGCATGTGTAGTGCGACCACTACTCTAGGGTTTCGGGACACTAAATCATCCAAGAACACCAAATATCCATATTATCATCAATATACTGAAACAATATATATATATATAGGTGTGCATACGTATTCGTATACATCACCACGAACTGCGGGGGTGCTATACGCCATCCACCCGACTTCTCCCCGTAGATATAAATCTACTCACCTGGTCCTAGCCCGCCGGTGCCGACGTCGCCACGCGCTTGCTTGTCGTCTCGAAGTCCACATGGGGTTACCTACATATCATAACGCACCATATCGCATTAAAACTAAATTCGAAATCGAAACGGCATACGAAAATCAAATCGGCACGCGTATCACGCATAGGTCCAAACCTATTGCCTACGCATGCAAGAATAGTCAAACCAACCCTCGATGTCGATGTACAAACGTCAAACCATCGAGAAAAATCCAATCACACTCATTTGCACATTCACGAACCCTAATTTTAATATAAACTTGGTTAAAACTCACAAAAACCCCAATTTCACTTAAAAAGTCATTTTTCCGAAAATCTAGCAAGCACAATTCGCCATTTTTGTACAAAACATGACGTTTAAATGAATGTAGCGACCAATATACTTATTAAATATCTTAAATAAGTCATATAAACAATTCTCGGAATTTAATCTCATTAAATTTAATCTCATTAAATTCCAAAAACCCTAATATTCTAGTTTACAAAATACCTAAAATTTAACAATTTCAAAGCAAAAATGCACAAACTACAATCTAGCTTAGATTTGCATGATCTAAAGCATTAAACCACACTTAATAAAGTTGATGAAGTCATGAAAAACCTAAACACATTTTTAATCCCAAGTATTTAACCAATTTCAAAAACCTAGTAAGCAAATTAGCAAATTAACACAATTTTTAAACTAACCATTAGCACAAGCTACTAATCTTGTATTAACATGACAAAAAGCCTAAATATAACACACAGCCATACACCAATTTTATAAAACCCTAACTTGCATTCAAATTCCTAACTTGAATTCCAAAACTTGCAACTTAAGCCTAATTAACATTTAAGTAGTTTAGCTTTAAGAAATTTGTAACAAATTAAGCAAAAATGTTTTAGAATTATACCCCAAAAACATTTGAAGATCCACAAGCATCCATGGCCTCCCAAAATGCTCTCTTTTCACAAAGATCCATGCTATACGGGCTAGGCTAAAATGGGTAGGAGTCGGATTTGGGTTTTAGGATTTTTTTTGATGGATTTGAGGCAATTTTTGATGAAGTTTGAAGAGAAAAGAGAAGGGAAATGGGGGGGCTGCTGCCGCTGTAGGAGGGGGGTTGCTGGAATGGGAGTGGGAGAGGAGAGAGAGGGAGGTAGAGAAAGTGGGGGGGAGAAGTCAAAGTCAATTCAAGGTCAAAGGTCCACCTCATTTCTCCATTTTCTTTTCTTTTCTTTCATTTCTTTTCCTTTGAAATTCAAGTGGGGAAAAAGATGGTGGCTGCTGAATTCAGCCAAGGGGAGAAGTGAATGGGGGTGTGTGGGTGTGGGTACGGGTGTGGGGTGATGAAAAATGATACATACAATACCCCCAAAAATCCATTTACGCTAAAAAAAGCCTTTTTTCTTCAATAATTTCTAAACCGTTTTGGCAAATAATTTTGTTCCAAAAACCACATGATAAAATTTTATTTAATGTTTTATGTTGCACAAAATTTGTTTCAACTCATTCAAATTTGTAATTTTCCTTAATTAAATGTATTAGTGACGGCTTAAAATAATAATAAAATAATATTTTTTTCAGAAAATTTGAAATTTCACCAGCGGCTCAATAAACACCAAATAATAGCAATTACATAGCTAGAATATGTATATTTAATTTTTATAATGAGATATTTGTATTTTGACTTTTTACAGAAAACCCCCTTATTTTACCGATTTTTTCGAAATTCCACCGAAACGATTTTCAAAACGTTACATGATAGCTGGTTTGGAACTCACCATAGAAATGGAAATCCTTCGGCTACGGGTTTACGGTGACTCCCAGCTTGTCGTCAACCAAGTAAGCGGCGACTATAAGATATACAAACCCGAGTTAGCTCGGTACAAAGGCCGGGTGGTGGAACTCATGAAACGGTTCACTCATATTGAACTAATGAGAATCCCTAGAGCATTGAACGGAAAAGCCGACATACTCGCTCGCTTAGCCAAGGAGCTGGCTGATCCTGACATGGACGAAAGTCTGATCACAGTCAGGAGCCGGCAAATTCAACCCCAGTCTCTCTACGAGAAGAGGAAAGCGCGGAACAGAAGAGCAGTCCCACCGAAGAAGCTTCGATCATCCAAGACGAGCCCGGTTGGAGAGAACCCTTCATAGAGTACCTCCAATACGACAAGCTGCCCGAAGAAAAATCTACGAGGATTCAGCTGAAGAAAAGAGCTCTCCGATACATGTTTGTAAAAGACACGTTATACCGCAGGTCATATGACCAACTCTGGCTTAGGTATCTGTCATTGGCCGAAGCCCAAAAGGTCATGAAAGATGTTCACTCGGGCGTTTGCGGTGCTCACCAATCTGGCCCCAAGATGCGACTTCAAATCAAACGGCTTGGGTATTACTGGCCCACCATGATACGGGATTGCGGAGAACATGCAAAGAAATGTCAGATCTGCCAAATCCATGGTGATTTCATTCACAAGCATCCCAATCCGTTGCATCCTACGGTGGCGTCGTGGCCCTTCGAAGTCTGGGGCACCGACATTGTTGGCCCAATTGATCCTCCGTCATCTAAAGGCCACCGGTTCATACTGGCCGCGACAGACTACTTCTCCAGATGGGCTGAAGCTGTCCCGCAAAAAGAAGTCAAGACAAAAGATATTCTGACATTCTTCCAGCATAATATTCTATACCGCTTCGGTACACCAAGAAGAATCATTTCTGACAACGGGCCTTCTTTCAAGAGCTTCAATGTCTCAAGGTTCGCTTCTCAGCACAAGATAGACTGGAGATATTCCTCCATCTATAATCCAAGAGCCAATGGGCTAGCCGAAGCCTTCAATAAGACTCTATGCAAGCTCCTGAGGAAAAATGCTTCAGCCAACAAGAGAGACTGGAATCTCAAACTTCACGAGGCATTGTGGGCATATCGTACCACGCACCGTACTCCAACTCAGTCCACTCCATACTTATTACTCTTCGGAGTGTAGGCGGTCCTCCCCCTCGAAGTCGAAGTTCCAAGCTTAAGAATGGCCGTTCAGCATGAGTTGACGGAGGAGGAAAACGTTCTCCTTCGACTTGAAGAACTCGATGCCCTCGAAGAAAAGAGGCTCGCGGTGCAGTAAAGTCTGGAGCTATACCGAGCCCAAATGTCACGGGCCTATGACAAGATAACCCGTCTCCGCGCTTTCAAGAAAGGTGAATTGGTGTTGGTCCTCAAAAGACCGATCATCCCCAATCGACATGCCAAGGGAAAATTCGAGCCAAACTGGGAAGGACCATACATCATCGAGAAAGTGTTCGACGGAGGATCCTACCAACTAATAAGTGCCGAGGGAGAAAGGCCCATGCCACCCATCAATGGTCGATATCTCAAGAAATACTACACGTGAATGCTCCAAGTCGCAGGCGAATTGAGCACATCAGCCCTACGGTCTGGATCATACATCCTGCAAAACCGTATACAATCCACGGGAATAAATAACCCCTATCTCTCCCAAATCCTACCGGTGAGACTACTTTTAAAGTCCCACCAGCGGCAAAAAAAAAAGAAAAAGAAATAAAAAATAAACAGTATGTCCACAAGCAAAACGGGCACGGATGAAAACCCGAAAGAGCTCCGTGAGTAAAAACAGCAGGACTACCGGCGAGTCTGTAAAAACCCGAAAGGGCGCAAACTCGTGAAAAGAGATGAAATACACTCGCAAAGTCCTCTCGACCTTGTGAGGAGAAAACCCCTGAGTGAGATCCTTACGACTCACAAAGGAGCAACACACTTAGGAATCCTCACGATTCCTAAGGAGAAAATACACCTGCGGGATCCTTACGACTCGTAGGGAGAAAATGCTTTTATGGGACCCTCACGGCCCATAAAATTGAAAAGCCTTAGGTGATAGGGACCCAAACCTGTCTCCTAAGCCATCGTTCCCCAACGGGCAATGGCAAATGATGAGTCGCTCCTGGCATTTCACTTCAGTGTTAGCGGTGCTGATGCCGACCAAAAACCCAAATCACAAGTCCTCCCAAGGCAAATGATGAGTTGCTCCAGGCATTATTCCAGTGCAGCAATGCTGATGCCAAACAAGATTCAAATTCCAAGTCCCCAAACGGCGAATGTTGAGTCGCTCCTGGTACCACATTTCAGTGCAGCGATGCAGACGCCAACAAATCCCTGAAATCTTTCCGGCCCTACGGTCTGGATCATACATCCTGCAAAACCGTATACAATCTACGGGCGTAAAACAATCCCAATCTCTCCCAAGTCCTACCGGTGAGACCACATTCAAAGTCCAAAAAAATAAAATAAAAAATAATAGTAATAATAAAAAAATATAAAAATATAAAAAGGTATGTCCACAAGCAAAATGGGCACGGATGAAAACCCGAAAGGGCTCCATGAGTAAAAACAGCAGGACTGCCGGCGTGTTTGTGAAAACCTGAAAGGACGCAAACTCGTGAAAAGGAGATGAAATGCACTCTCAAAGTCCTCTCGACTTTGAGAGGAGAAAATTCCCACGTGAGATCCTTATGACTCACAAAGGAGAAACACACTTAGGAGTCCACACGACTCCTAAGGAGAAAATACACCTACGAGATTCTTTCGACTCATAGGGAGAAAATGCTTTTATGGAACCCTTACGGCCTATAAAATTGAAAAGTCTTAGGTGATAGGGATCTAAACCTGCCTCCTAAGCCATCAATTCCCGAATCCTCTTGGGGCAAATGATGAGTTGCTCCTGGCATTATTCCAGTGCAGCAATGCAGATACCAAACAAAAACCAATTCCCAAACCCTGTCATGACAAATGATGATTCGCTCCTGGTACCATATTCCAACGTAGCGATACTGATGTCAACCCAAATCACATCAGGTCGACAAAACAACCAATGACCTCCCTGGCAGAACCAAATTCCACCTCGGAAACAAGTCAACTTCATCCCTGACGCCGCAAGAAGCGGGGCAAGTCAAATCCAGCATCGACCGTCCAAGTCACAAAAAGGGCAGAACCGACCGTCCACGTCGCTAAAATGGCAGCATCGACCGTCCAAGTCGCAAAAAGGGAAGCATCGACCGTCCACGTCGCTAAAATGGCAGCACCGACCGTCCATGTCGCAAAAAGGGCAGAATCGACCATCCAAGTTGCTAAAATGGCAGCACCGACCGTCCAAGTCGCAAAAAGGGCAGTACCGACCGTCCAAGTCGCTAAAATGGCAGCACCGACCGTCCAAGTCGCAAAAAGGGCAGCAACGACCGTCCAAGTCGCTAAAATGGCAGCATCGACCGTCCAAGTGGCAAAAAGGGCAGCATCGACCGTCCACGTCGCTAAAATGGCAGCACCGACCGTCCACGTCGCAAAAAGGGAAGAACCGACCGTCCAAGTCGCTAAAATGGCAGCACCGACCGTCCAAGTCGTAAAAAGGGCAGTACCGACCGTCCAAGTCGCTAAAATGGCAGCACCGACCGTCCAAGTCGCAAAAAGGGCAGCACCGACCCTCCAAGTCGCAAAAAGGGCAGCATCGACCGTCCAAGTCGCAAAAAGGGCAGCGCAGGATTCCTACAAAGCGGGAACCAGATCACTCTGGGCCAGGGAAAACGTCTATCACGGACACTCCTTCTCAGAGACATGTTAAGCAACGACCGCCCATGTCGTAAAAAGGGCAGTGCCAGCTTCCCAAAAAGCGGGAACCAAATCAAGTCGCCTCCACGTGAAAGAAGATCCACCAATTTCATGCACACGACCCACATATGTGGTGTGCATTTATTGATGGGGGGCAATTTGTTGGGGTAAAAATTTACATCCCGGTTGACCAAGTCAAAATCAAAGTCAACCCCAAGCCAAGTGGGCCCAAGCCCAGATCAAGTGGGCCCATGCCCGGGTCGAGCCAGAATATGAAGTGGCCGGCCTTCCCCCCATGCCAAGATAAAACTTTTGTAATAAATAATTTTGTTGCATTTCTTTTATTTTATTTTATGGATAAATGTAAGAAAAATAGGCATAAAGCCAAATTTTTATAAAGCCCATGGCTTATGTGCAAAAATAAATGGCACATGAGCCATGGGATAGGCAAAATGCCATTTTGTGAAGCCCAAGGGCTATGTGTAAAGTGTATAGCCTATAAAGGCAAAGATAATGAAAAAATGCCAACAACTTTTCTCTCTCCAAAAAAAAGTTTTAGATCTGAGATCTTTCCTCCTTCTTCAAGGTTCCAAAACCTTCTTCTTTCTTTTGAATTAAATCAAGAGTTTTACTCTTCCTTTTTCAAAACTAAATAGTTTTCCACCACAAAACCCACTAAGGGGAACTCAGATCTTCCAATAGATCTTAAAAAGAAGAGATTTTTTTTTAAAAATCCCATATCTCTTGATCTTCAAGATCCAGCTAACAGAGGAGGAAGAAGAAGAACATCTTTCACTAAACCCAAAAAAACACAAACTCAGGAGTCCAACTCCTCTCTAATCCGAGAAATTTTTTTAGGCTAAAAGTCTCTTTTTCTCTCCGGCGCTCAAGCGCAGAGCGCCCGCGTGCCGACCTGTGGCGCGCTTACGCTCCAGCGCTCAGCGCTCGAGCGCAAGTCGCCCCGGTGCCGACACGTGGCGCGCTTGCGCTCCAGCGCAAGCGCTCGAGCGCAAGTCGCCCCGGTGCCGACACGTGGCGCGCTTGCGCTCAAGCGCCCAGCGCTCAAGCGCCCAGCGCCTACGTGCCGACACGTGGCACTCTAGCGCTTGAGCGCACAGCGCCCAAGGTGCTGCCCCACGCATCCTTTGGATGTCTTTTCCCTTTTTTATATATATACATGTATATATATACATATGTATACATATGTACACATACACATACTCCACGACACTGTCCCTGTTAGAAAAACTTTCTAACGGGACGCTGCCCCGCACCCCGCAAGGGGGCTGCTAGCCCTCTTGACCCCCAGCCCGCAATCCGGGTAGTGGGACCCCCGTAAAAACTCTGCATGGCTCCCGATATATCCAAACCCCCCTCAAAAATAAAACACACGTACACTACACATTGAGTTCGCATGACCAGTTTAACCCGTTAATCAGAGGTTCCCCCGCCCTAAAGGCGGGGGGTAATTAACGGCAGCTTAGTCCGCGGCTGTCGGAGATTCGGATCCCCATAATCATTAAACCTCTGCCTACTCTAGGCAGGGGGAATCTGTAGTACGCCTGACAAGCGCGCGCGTATTCCCATCTCAATGGGGTGACGAAAAACACCCTACAATTATCAGTAGTTTCTAGACCCGTTATGATCCTCACATCGGCACGACTTATCGGTTACTGGGGTCTGACGTTTACCACCCGTAGACTAGATATGCGACATATCAGACGAAGAGACCGGACTGTACGGAAGTGTTATTGACAGTCTTTACAGGAGTTAGAGCGGGATTGCATGTTGATATTCTGATCGCTCAATACCCGGGTAGCCGTTACGTCCAGCTAGTACCGCTGACGGCTTGTGGGTGCTTGATGTGATCATCACCTACTACCGGCGTATTGACGAGTCTTTAGAGTCCTACACAGAGGTTTACTAGCTCAGGCAAAACGAAGTAGGAGCGCATATGTGATATGTGCGGGACCTAGATTAGTACGAGTATACGATACCGTATTATATTCTCACGATATTAGTATCGGTCGGTTATATGTGATATAGCTGGGTTATCAATTCAAGTGTTGATTCGATAAGATGATACAAATGATATTAGTCGGTTAAATGTGATATAGCCGAATTATTAAATCAAGTGTTGATTTGATAATTTAATGTATAATTGTATCTTTGATATACTAGATTACATTAACTAGTATTATGCCACTTAAACATTTCCTTTTCTCACTTGTGTGCATATAGTATATATATGATATATATTAATGTACATTTTATTTGTGTCATGCTTGATCATACACACTACATGGGTGTATGAGACTTAGACCATGCTCATGATAATGTGAGGATTATTTATTTAAATTAAATCCAAATTAGATGGAAATTAGTCACATGCATGAAGCTTGTGGAAGCTTGTAGATGCATTGACTTAGTTGTCACGACCCGAAATTTAGTTCATGACCGGCACTTAAATCACGCAACGTCTAAAGGCGCAACGTAAATTAAGTAAGCCGAAGCCCAGAAATCTAAACCTTTTTACGAATATAAAAGAGGTGAAGTTTTGAAATAAGGGTATAATGAAATCAAAAGTTTTCTTAAATGCATGGATAATGGAACATGAAAAATGCAAGTGGATTTTATTAGTTGGAAAACATGTTTCGTCTTTTAAAAATTTGGGCAGCACCTCCTTTTGTATATTTTGATCCAAAACCACATACACATGATAATATAAAAGGCATCCTCAAGCGGGAGCTAGCTCTTCACCAATCGGCGGATTCACAACCACGCAAGTCACAATATAAGTATATAACGCCCAACGGCGAAGATCGCCACAAAAGATAAAGAAATAAGCAAAATATCAAACCCACCAAGCGAACATATAACCCATGCTCAAGTCTCGCGACTACAAGTCTTGCTAAGTCTTATTACTTATACAAATACTAGTTTCTGATTTGATGGAGTTAACTAGATACAACAGGAATAATAAATACAAGAGGGGTACAATCCAACATGTACCACCAACCAAAGCAAAACACCTGAATGCAAGCTGTGTGCCAGCGATGCCGCTACTGATCCATGCGGTCAACCTGCAAGAACTGTGGCACAAGGGGGTAAGTTGCCAACTCGTGAGTACAAAACATCATCAGGTAGAAATCGAATAAACAACGATTCCTAGGTCAACTATATCATAAAGGTAATACTATGATATCTAGGGTGACAGTATCTGCATATGTGCCAACAATATACTCAATGCCTATCTGCATATGGATATCATCCACGTGTCCATCAATGACACAACAACGTCATACATGTAAATATCATAAAAGCATATGCATGAAAGTATGAGGATATAAATCAACGTGTGTCCCTCTCGACACATCAAAATCACGGAACCTGAGTGTCCAGCATCGACACTCGAAACATCATGAAACCCGTATCCAACATCGACACGTAAATCCTCATATCTCGGGCTCCATCAGTCCGGATCGGCCCATATCATCTCACGACTCCGGTCGGTATCCTCCGAATAAACGCCGAGCCTAAATACTATCACTGTCACGACCCGAGAATTCGACTCGTGACCGGCACTTAACCACGCAACGTCTACAGGCGCAACGCGGCTAAGTAAGCCGAACCCAGAAATCAAACCAATAAATATAGAGTGATTTTAAAACATTTTGTAAAACAATCGTACATGTCCAAAAAAAAAACTTCCATTTATTTAGTAGAAAACCTTTTAAGTTCAAAAGTTATGAGTTTTATAATTTTGGTAACATTTCCCTTTTAAAACATTAGCCCCGAAAGTCGGGTAAAAACCAGGTGTAGCAGAAATAACAAGTGACAAGAATGAAGCATCACAATATGATATACGACGCCGTAGCGAAGAATACACAGTAAAACAAGGACAATATCATAAAGATAAGACTGCATAAAGTAAAGTCGGCTCACATGCGAGCTCGACACCAGAATATAAAATCATACATATCGTCCTCACAACTGTCTCTAAGTCAATACAGAAAAGTAGATGGAGAATACTAGATACATCAATGTACAACAGAAAGATAACAGATACCGTACAAAACCCACCTAAACAGCAAAAGGGCTATCTCAGCTCAAAAGGGGTATCTGTGCCAAAAGATGCGGTAACAGCCAGCCGTGACTACTCCCCAGGGCAACCTGCAAGCACTGTGGCACAACGGGGGTGAGTTGCCAACTCGTGAATAGAGATAACATATAAAGGTAATCGCAAGCATGCACATGTGATAATGAATTGCGTGGCTCTACTAATGCCAGCAGATAATATCAATGCGATGTGGCAGTATGCATAATAATAATGGCAGTCCTCTATCAGGTGATATACTACAGGATAAAATGTGATAATGAATGCTGAGCATGGGGATATAGTATCTACATGAAGTATCGAGGTGGACTACATAAGTATGTATGCACCATAAATCCCAACATCTCGAACGCCGGTACTCCATCGGCCCTCATACCCTGTATATCCCTGAAAATCCCGAGTGCCCAACATCGGCACCCAAATATCATAAATACTCGTGTCTAGCATCGACACGCAAAACATCCTGTATCGGCCTCCGTCAATCCGGGTCAGCCCTCTCTCAAGTATATACCGGGAATCCGTCAGTCCGGGTCATCCCTTTCTCAATATATCGGGCATCCGTCAGTACGGGTCAGCCCTATATCAATCCATCGGGCATCCGTCAGTCCGGGTCAGCCCTCTATCAATCCATCGGGCATCCGTCAGTCCGGGTCAGCCCTCTATCAATCCATCGGGCATCCGTCAGTCCGGGTCAGCCCTCTATCAATCCATCGGGCATCCGTCAGTCCGGGTCAGCCCTCTATCAATCCGTGCCTCAAGCACAGAGAAAACACGGGGCGACGCCCCAAATTATCATATCAAGGGAACCGGGTTTTTAAATGGTTCTTATTTGAAAAGGCCACGGTTCCCAAATCCATAAATCATATGAAATCCCAACAATAATACAAGTAACTGCGATGTGATAGGTGCATCAATGTGTATATCAAGTCATATCACATGAGAATGAACTACAATGCAATGATCCACTGTGATATAGGTATCAAGTCTAGATGAGTTACAACAATATATAATAGTATGATCATGGCAGTTCTATCAGTTCTAAGCAATATGTATATATGTATAGCAGGAAATGCGATATGCAATGACAGTCTATGGGGTGCATGAAACATATAATAACCAAGTCCTATCAGCCCTGACGCATAACGCCATGCGGGTGATATCCCCGTAGATGTGAAATCTACTCACCGTGTCTCGCGCTAAGTGTAGCCGACGACTTGCTTTCCCTTCTTCGCAGCGTCCGTCTCACTGGCCTGCGAACCTAAAATCACATAACATATCACACATATAAGCTCAATTTTACCAAAAACGCGACATTACGGTCAAGCTAGAAACTCGTGTCGCAAACTAGTCGCGCGTGTGCGCGATACGCTAAAACGTGTAATCACGCGCCACGAAACTACCCCGACGCGCCGCGATACGCAGAAACCCAAACCTACTCACGTATCACGCGTGTCGCGAAGGTTTAGAAAACGGCAAAATAGGTAACTGGTCCCAGATTTTGATACAGGAAAGATATTGCAAAACTAAATATACCAAAATAACTCCCAGACAAACAGAGACCTACACCCCAAACCCCAACCCAAATCTCCCCAATCTGGCCGCAATTTGCGGCCAGAATGCCCATTTCGGCGGCCAGACTTGGGAATTGGGTCCCCAGGTTTGGTTTGTGCACTCTACACCACACATACATGCTACAGTAATCACTAGTTTTGTTCTGAAAAGTCTCGAGTAGTAGCAGATCCAGAAAGCTCAAATTGTGCACAAATACGACATTTGCATCAAAAATGAAACCTGGTGGTATTTTAGTGTAATAGGGGTTGGACTAGGTTACAATGGTCTCAACAGACCTCAAGCATCCTACTGAAACCAAATCACCTCCCAAATGCACAAAGTTCCCACTAAACATCCCATATCGCACTAAAACGCACCAATATCGATTAACCGATGCAAATCGACACTAACCAAGCTAACTAGGGACTAAATTAGGAAATATACCTCAACTTAACCCTAGGGAGCTGGAGGAAGGTGGAGAAGTGAAGAGAAGAGGCTGCACTGGGGGCTGCTACTGCTCACTGCCTCTGCTGTTGCTGCTGTTTTGTGCTTGCTGCTGCTGCTTCTTCTTGCTGCTGCTGCTCTCATGCTGCTGCTGCTGCTGCTGCTTCCATGTTGCTGCTGCTGCTTCTGGCCTCAGGTAAGTGGGTGTGTGAGTGTTTGTGAGTGTTGGAGAGAAAACAAGAAATGAGAGAAAAAAAAAACCTACACTCAAGGGTCAACCCCTCACTCTCTCTCTTCATTAATGGCAAGCATGGGCTAAGCCATGATGCCCTCTCTCTCTCTCCTTCTCACAAGTCAACCCTAAATCTAAAATTCAAATTAAAGCAACTTTTAACTAATTAATAAAACCCACTTAAGAATCCAAAAGAATTAATCCCACAATTAACCCACCATGGTTAAAATTATGGTATTTTCTTCATTTAAAAACCCTAGTGTACATGCACATGTTTGTGCAAGCCTAATAAAATTTTGGAAAAATATTTATTAAATTAGGAAAAATATATAAAACCCAATTTAGTAAACTTTTTGTTAAAAACCATTATTTAATTATAATTATTCACTAACCCTTATCCTAAGGTGTTACAATCTCTCCCCCTTAAAGAAATTCGTCCCCGAATTTCAAAAATCTAACTAAGGTTACCTTCAAAAAGATGGGGATACGTCTTCATCATCTCACTTTCGGTCTCCCAAGTGACCTCTTCACGGTTCTGACCACGCCAAAGTACTTTAACTGATGGAATCTCCTTCGATCTCAATTTCTTCACTTGTCGATCCAAGATCATCACCGGGTGTTCTGCATAGGAAAGATCGCTCTCAAGCTGGATCGCCGGATGCTGAATCGCATGCGAAGGATCATGAAGATATCTGCGGAGCATCGAGACATGGAATACGGGATGCACGTCTGGAAAGCTGGGCGGAAGGGCTAATCGGTAAGCTACTGCACCAACACGCTCGAGGATCTCGAAGGGGCCCACATACCTGGGGCTAAGCTTCCCCTTCTTCCCAAACCTCATCACACCTTTCATTGGGGAGACCCTCAAGAAAACATGATCACCGACAGAAAACTCAAGTCTGCGTCGTCGACGGTCTGCATAAGCCCTCTGCCTACTCTGCGCTGCTCTCATCCTATCGCGAATCAACTGGATCTTCGCGGTCGTCTCCTCAACGATCTGTGGCCCTAAGATACTGCTCTCACTGAGCTCTGTCCAACAAGTAGGTGACCTGCATCTCCTCCCGTAAAGAGCCTCAAACGGTGCCATCTGAATGGTCTCCTGGTAGCTGTTATTGTAGGAAAACTCTACTAAGGGCAAATGATGGTCCCAGCTACCTCCAAAATCTAGTACACAAGCTCTGAGCATGTCCTCGAGAGTCTGAATGGTCCGCTCTGACTGTCCGTCGGTCTGCGGATGAAATGCCGTGCTGAAACTCAAGCGAGTGCCCAAAGCCTCCTGAAGCCTCTGCCATAGTCTACTAGTAAACTGGGTGCCTCTGTCGGACACAATGCACGTCGGGACTCCGTGTAGTCGCACTATCTCGTCAATATAGATCTGAGCATACCGAGTAAATCCGAAAGTCGTCTTCACCGGTAAGAAGTGAGCCGCTTTCGTCAAACGATCCACGATCACCCAGATGGAGTCATACCCCCGACTAGTCCTGGGTAGACCCACCACGAAGTCCATCGAAATCTGTTCCCATTTCCACTCCGGAATGGGTAACGGCTGTAGCTCTCCCGCGGGCCTCTGGTGCTCAGCCTTGACTTGCTGACAAGTCAGGCATCTCGATACAAAATCTGCGATGTCCCTCTTCATTCCGTCCCACCAGTAAACACCTCTCATATCATGATACATCTTGGTGGAACCGGGATGGACGCTATACACCGATCGATGTGCCTCTTCAAGAATCTCACGCCTCAGTCCCTCAGCATCAGGTACGCACAGTCTGACTCCAAACCGTAGTATCCCCTGATCATCGATCACGAACTCGGAAAATTTGTCCTGTCCCATCTGTGCCATGATCTCTGAACATCGGTCATCACTGAGCTGTGCCTCACGTATACGATCAATCAACTGTGGACGTGCACGGACATGCGCTATTTGTCCTCCAATCGGCGTGAACTCGAACTGTACTCGACCGTCGCATAATATCTGCCAATCTGCGGATGACTGCTCCTGCACTGCGCTCAAACATGATAAACTACTTCCGGGCCTCCTGCTCAAAGCATCCGCTACCACATTTGCCTTGCCCGGGTGATATAAGATCTCGCAGTCATAATCTTTCACTAACACCATCCATCGACGCTGCCGAAGGTTCAGGTCCCGCTGCTGGAATATGTATTTCAAACTCTTGTGATCCGTAAATATCTGGCACGACTCGCCGTACAGGTAATGTCGCCAGATCTTAAGTGCGAAGACCACTGCTGCCATCTCCAAATCATGAGTGGGGTAGTTCTGTTCGTGCTTCTTCAATTGTCGCGAGGCATACGCGATCACCCTATCATGCTGCATCAGAACGCATCCCAATCCCACTCGAGAAGCATCACAAAAGACCATAAATCCGCCCGATCCGGAAGGTAAAGATAACACCGGTGCCGTCGTCAGCCGTGTCCGTAACTGCTGAAAGCTGTGCTCGCACTCCTCCGTCCAAACGAAAGAAACTCCCTTCCGGGTCAACCCGGTCAACGGTGTAGCAATACGGGAGAAGTCCTGCACAAAACGCCTGTAGTAACCGGCCAATCCCAAAAAGCTGCGAATCTCCGTCACTGATGTGGGTCTGGGCCAACGCTGAACGGCCTCGATCTTCCTCGGGTCAACACATATACCGTCTCGTGAAATCACGTGACCCAAGAAGTCCACGCTGTCTAACCAAAAAGCACACTTGGAGAATTTCGCATAGAGCTGGTGCTCCCTCAATGTCTGTAATGTAACCCGCAGGTGCTGCTCGTGCTCCTCACTACTCCGGGAATATACCAAGATATCGTCAATGAAGACTATAATGAACAGATCCAAGTAAGGCCGGAAAATACGGTTCATCAAATCCATGAAGGCTGCTGGCGCATTGGTGAGTCCGAACGACATCACCAAAAACTCGTAATGGCCGTAGCGCGTACGGAAGGCTGTCCGAGGAATGTCCTCCTGTCGAACCCGCAGCTGATGATAGCCCGATCGTAAATCGATCCTCGAAAAGTACCCTGCCCCCTGAAGCTGGTCGAACAAATCGTCGATACGCGGCAAAGGATACCTGTTCCGCACTGTCACCCTGTTCAGCTGGCGGTAGTCGATACAAAGACGTAAGCTGCCGTCCTTCTTCCTGACGAACAGGACTGGAGCACCCCAAGGAGAAACACTGGGTCGAATAAGTCCCTTGTCCAGCAAATCCTATAACTGACCCTTCAGCTCACGAAGTTCCGCCGGGGCCATCCGATAGGGCGGTATAGAAATAGGCCCCGAACCAGGAACCAAATCAATACAGAAAGAAATGTCGCGCTCGGGCGGCAACCCAGGAAGCTCGTCAGGGAACACATCAGGAAACTCGCTAACAACCGGAACCTGATCCAATGGAACCTCTGTAGCGCGAGCATCGCGAACATAAGCGAGAAATCCCTGACATCCCTTCCTCAAAAGCTGTCCAGCGCGAAAAGAAGAAATCACACTGTGAGGGGCGGCACTACGGTCCCCCAACACAACAAAAACCGACTCGCCGGGGAAACAGAATCTAACTGTCTTCTCGCGGCAGTCCACAGAAGCATAGCACGTGGCTAACCAATCCATGCCCAAAAGAACGTCGAAGTCCAACATCTCAAGGAGGATCAAGTCGACAGGCAACTCTCTCTCGCCAATACAGACGATACAGGATCGGAACACGTGCCTAGCAACAAACGACTCTCCCACAGGAGTAGTCACCACAAGCGGCTGATCAAGCAAGCCGGACTCTCTACCCAAACTCGGCACAAAGTGCGTGGATACGTACGAGTGTGTGGATCCGGGGTCGAACAGTACATGT
Organism: Agapanthus africanus; assembly: GCA_030015575.1. Classification (NCBI taxonomy): domain Eukaryota; kingdom Viridiplantae; phylum Streptophyta; class Magnoliopsida; order Asparagales; family Amaryllidaceae; genus Agapanthus; species Agapanthus africanus. The sequence goes on from JASDDO010000010.1 coordinate 233,562,417, forward strand.
GCGTCAACTGAACATACAGGGAGGATACCTGAAACCACTGCATTGGACGCCTGCGCGTCCTGATGTGTCAAAGCAAAAACCCTCGCCTGCCCACCACCTGCGACAGCTGCCCTCTGCCTCGGTCACCTCGCCCTCTCTGAGCAACTCCTCCACGCCCACGACCTCGCTGTGCATGAGTCTGGCGCGGAGCAACGGTAGGTGCGATAGGCAACGCTCTCTGGGGTGGTGAAAGTGGTAATGTAACAGGCGGTGCTGGCGCCTCTGTCCGGGGTAACTCAGGACACTCCCGTACACGGTGGTAAGAGCTCCCACATCGAAAACATCCCGACGACGGCCGCTGACCATCCTGGGAATAAGAACTGAATAACCGGCCCCGCCCTGAATTTCTGCTGCCTGCAATACGTCTATCACGGCGCCGAAAAGGCTGTCTCTGTGCTGAAGTATCCGCACGAGCTCTCTTCGGCTCTGGGAGTGCCGAAGTCTCAACAAGGTGCTCCTCGACCACTAGGGCTGCGTCTACCGCGGCTGCGTAGGTCTCGTAGTGCTGCACGCTGATCGCGAGGAACACTGGTGAAATCAAGCCTCGAACAAATCTCCGGACTCGCAACTCCTCGGTGGCCACTAAATGTGGGGCGTAGACTGCTAGCTCTGTAAACAGTACGTCATACTCTGCCACTGTCATCCCTGGCGTCTGGCGCAAAGACTCAAACCTGCGTGCTCGGGCATCTCTAACACTCCGGGGAAGGAAACGGGCTAGAAATATAGTCACAAACTCCGTCCAGGTCATAGGAGGAAGACCTGCTGCTCTGCCCTTCTCCACGGAATCACACCACTTCTGCGCAAGACCTTCCAGGCGAAAGCTCGCGAACTCGACCCATCTCGCATCTGCGCATCTGAGGGAACGGCATATCCTGGCCATCCTGTCGATGAAAGACTGTGGGTCCTCGGCTGTATCGGTGCCTGTGAAAACCGGAGGCTTCAGCCTCATGAACTCTGATAGCGATACTGTAATCACCTCCGTGGCTGCAGGGGCAACTGGCTGTGCGGTAGGCACCATAGCGGTCTCCGGAACTGGTGGAGCTACCTCTGGTCGCTGTGCTCGAAGCGTCTCAACAAGCGATCCTATCATCTGGCGCATCTCCTGCATGCTAGATCCCACCGTCTGGCGCATCTCCTGCATACCAGCCCCTAGCGTGGCGATCTGCTCTGTCACGGCAGGAACAGCCTGCTCGGGTACAACCGGCGTACTGCCCGGATCAGTCCTCGTCTCGGACGAGTCAACTCGAATCTCGGCCCTCGCGGCCGCTCTCTGTGCCCTCGTAGTCTTAGGTGGCATATTGGCTGAAAGAAAATTTGGATTCGATAAGAACACGGAAATCGAATCACAAGAATATAAGGAGGAATCAAATCAACAAGTCCTAAGGTCGCGTAAGCGGAGTACCGTGTCGTGAGTATGCCGCGGAACATACGCACGCTACGCTACCCTGCTGCAGCTACCTACTCCATCATACCAGGGTCATCCTACACTCCGAAGGTAAAACCTACGCTCTGATACCAACTTTGTCACGACCCGAGAATTCGACTCGTGACCGGCACTTAACCACGCAACGTCTACAGGCGCAACGCGGCTAAGTAAGCCGAACCCAGAAATCAAACCAATAAATATAGAGTGATTTTAAAACATTTTGTAAAACAATCGTACATGTCCAAAAAAAAACTTCCATTTATTTAGTAGAAAACCTTTTAAGTTCAAAAGTTATGAGTTTTATAATTTTGGTAACATTTCCCTTTTAAAACATTAGCCCCGAAAGTCGGGTAAAAACCAGGTGTAGCAGAAATAACAAGTGACAAGAATGAAGCATCACAATATGATATACGACGCCGTAGCGAAGAATACACAGTAAAACAAGGACAATATCATAAAGATAAGACTGCATAAAGTAAAGTCGGCTCACATGCGAGCTCGACACCAGAATATAAAAATCATACATATCGTCCTCACAACTGTCTCTAAGTCAATACAGAAAAGTAGATGGAGAATACTAGATACATCAATGTACAACAGAAAGATAACAGATACCGTACAAAACCCACCTAAACAGCAAAAGGGCTATCTCAGCTCAAAAGGGGTATCTGTGCCAAAAGATGCGGTAACAGCCAGCCGTGACTACTCCCCAGGGCAACCTGCAAGCACTGTGGCACAACGGGGGTGAGTTGCCAACTCTGAATAGAGATAACATATAAAGGTAATCGCAAGCATGCACATGTAGCGTGGCTCTACTAATGCCAGCAGATAATATCAATGCGATGTGGCAGTATGCATAATAATAATGGCAGTCCTCTATCAGGTGATATACTACAGGATGAAATGTGATAATGAATGCTGAGCATGGGGATATAGTATCTACATGAAGTATCGAGGTGGACTACATAAGTATGTATGCACCATAAATCCCAACATCTCGAACGCCGGTACTCCATCGGCCCTCATACCCTGTATATCCCTGAAAATCCCGAGTGCCCAACATCGGCACCCAAATATCATAAATACTCGTGTCTAGCATCGACACGCAAAACATCCTGTATCGGCCTCCGTCAATCCGGGTCAGCCCTCTCTCAAGTATATACCGGGAATCCGTCAGTCCGGGTCATCCCTTTCTCAATATATCGGGCATCCGTCAGTACGGGTCAGCCCTATATCAATCCATCGGGCATCCGTCAGTCCGGGTCAGCCCTCTATCAATCCATCGGGCATCCGTCAGTCCGGGTCAGCCCTCTATCAATCCATCGGGCATCCGTCAGTCCGGGTCAGCCCTCTATCAATCCATCGGGCATCCGTCAGTCCGGGTCAGCCCTCTATCAATCCATCGGGCATCCGTCAGTCCGGGTCAGCCCTCTATCAATCCATCGGGCATCCGTCAGTCCGGGTCAGCCCTCTATCAATCCATCGGGCATCCGTCAGTCCGGGTCAGCCCTCTATCAATCCATCGGGCATCCGTCAGTCCGGGTCAGCCCTCTATCAATCCATCGGGCATCCGTCAGTCCGGGTCAGCCCTCTATCAATCCGTGCCTCAAGCACCGAGAAAACACGGGGCGACGCCCCAAATTATCATATCAAGGGAACCGGGTTTTTAAATGGTTCTTATTTGAAAAGGCCACGGTTCCCAAATCCATAAATCATATGAAATCCCAACAATAATACAAGTAACTGCGATGTGATAGGTGCATCAATGTGTATATCAAGTCATATCACATGAGAATGAACTACAATGCAATGATCCACTGTGATATAGGTATCAAGTCTAGATGAGTTACAACAATATATAATAGTATGATCATGGCAGTTCTATCAGTTCTAAGCAATATGTATATATGTATAGCAGGAAATGCGATATGCAATGACAGTCTATGGGGTGCATGAAACATATAATAACCAAGTCCTATCAGCCCTGACGCATAACGCCATGCTGGTGATATCCCCGTAGATGTGAAATCTACTCACCGTGTCTCGCGCTAAGTGTAGCCGACGACTTGCTTTCCCTTCTTCGCAGCGTCCGTCTCACTGGCCTGCGAACCTAAAATCACATAACATATCACACATATAAGCTCAATTTTTCCAAAAACGCGACATTACGGTCAAGCTAGAAACTCGTGTCGCAAACTAGTCGCGCGTGTGCGCGATACGCTAAAACGTGTAATCACGCGCCACGAAACTACCCCGACGCGCCGTGATACGCAGAAACCCAAACCTACTCACGTATCACGCGTGTCGCGAAGGTTTAGAAAACGGCAAAATAGGTAACTGGTCCCAGATTTTGATACAGGAAAGATATTGCAAAACTAAATATACCAAAATAACTCCCAGACAAACAGAGACCTACACCCCAAACCCCAACCCAAATCTCCCCAATCTGGCCGCAATTTGCGGCCAGAATGCCCATTTCGGCGGCCATACTTGGGAATTGGGTCCCCAGGTTTGGTTTGTGCACTCTACACCACACATACATGCTACAGTAATCACTAGTTTTGTTCTGAAAAGTCTCGAGTAGTAGCAGATCCAGAAAGCTCAAATTGTGCACAAATACGACATTTGCATCAAAAATGAAACCTGGTGGTATTTTAGTGTAATAGGGGTTGGACTAGGTTACAATGGTCTCAACAGACCTCAAGCATCCTACTGAAACCAAATCACCTCCCAAATGCACAAAGTTCCCACTAAACATCCCATATCGCACTAAAACGCACCAATATCCATTAACCGATGCAAATCGACACTAACCAAGCTAACTAGGGACTAAATTAGGAAATATACCTCAACTTAACCCTAGGGAGCTGGAGGAAGGTGGAGAAGTGAAGAGAAGAGGCTGCACTGGGGGCTGCTACTGCTCACTGCCTCTGCTGCTGCTGCTGTTTTGTGCTTGCTGCTGCTGCTTCTTCTTGCTGCTGCTGCTCTCATGCTGCTGCTGCTGCTGCTTCCATGTTGCTGCTGCTGCTTCTGGCCTCAGGTAAGTGGGTGTGTGAGTGTTTGTGAGTGTTGGAGAGAAAACAAGAAATGAGAGAAAAAAAAAACCTACACTCAAGGGTCAACCCCTCACTCTCTCTCTCTTCATTAATGGCAAGCATGGGCTAAGCCATGATGCCCTCTCTCTCTCTCCTTCTCACAAGTCAACCCTAAATCTAAAATTCAAATTAAAGCAACTTTTAACTAATTAATAAAACCCACTTAAGAATCCAAAAGAATTAATCCCACAATTAACCCACCATGGTTAAAATTATGGTATTTTCTTCATTTAAAAACCCTAGTGTACATGCACATGTTTGTGCAAGCCTAATAAAATTTTGGAAAAATATTTATTAAATTAGGAAAAATATATAAAACCCAATTTAGTAAACTTTTTGTTAAAAACCATTATTTAATTATAATTATTCACTAACCCTTATCCTAAGGTGTTACAATCACCGGTAGGTAGTGCTCCCCTGCCAGGATCACCGCCTAACAATACGAGTCTTCTTTGCCCGGGGTACCTCACCGGGTCCACCATGTACCCGCAGACGGTGCCTGCCGCTCCTCAAATTGGGTTTCACATGCCAATTTCATAACCGAGAAAACACATGGTGGACGCAGTGAAATATCATATCAAGAGAAACCAGGTTTTTAAAACAATACATACTTTCCTTTGAAATAACCACGGTTCTAAAATCCAGAAATCGCATGAAAACAGCATATCTCAATGCGTATAATCGTAAAGTATGATGTATGCGACATATAACAGAATGTAAGCATATCCGTATATCATGCAACATGGAACAGTGATGTGAGCATGGGCATATCATCATAATGTGAGCATAGCAATAAAATAGCATGATGTAGCAATTCTACTATGTAAGTGACATAGTAATTATCGATGATGAAGTGTGTGAGCCGGCCAATCTGTATAAGTGTAACATGCGCATCATCGATAATGGTGTAGGTGTACTAGCACAGGTATATGGAATGCAATGAAAATGACATGAACGTAGCATAAGTAAATCGTCAGCTAAATGCTATAAGGTATATGTATCTAACATGACCGAGTCGGTTAATCTATCAATCGGCATCCAGCCTCACAAGTCAAGGGTACAGATCAATCATCAGATACACTCATCGCGTATGGTAATCCATCGTACGGCGGCATTAAACAATTAGGGATTCTATTAACCTATATGACAATGAGGATACGGACCTAATCTCTCGTACCGCATAACACTCATGATTCATAACATCATATATATCTATATACCTACATCCCAGGTCACATCCATAACAATCTCATATCAGGGGACCGGCAAGGGTATCAATCATCTCATATCGACTCGCATCTGTATACCAACATATCAATCAAGTTATCATATCACATCGTATATCCTTTTCATCGCATTAAGTCATCTTACATCAAGTCAATTTTATATATATACATTCTACCTTATACGTCAAATGTCATGCTACTCTAAAATTCATACTTATTCTAGTGCAACTACATATCTATAAGTCGTGATTCACATTCACTTTTCATATCCCTAAAGCTTTCATCTCATATCTCAATATATATATTCAATCACTCATATCATCTCTAACTATCTTTTAACCATGTCCCTAGTTTTCTAATCTAGGTTTCTACGACTGTATCCTATAGATCGGTTTCCATTTATAATTTGCGGGGGTGCTATACGCCATCCACCCGACTTCCCCCGTAGATATAGATCTACTCACATTGATCCTTGCTTGCCGAATTCAATGACGCCATGCTCTGTCGTCTCGGAATCCACGTGATGGTACCTACAATAAATACATAGTCGTAATGTTATAAAAATCAAGTCCGGAAAACCAATATGGCACACGGTGCGCTCATAGGTTAGAACCTATAGCCTATGCATGCAAAAACAACCAATTATCCCTCGTCGTTGACGTAAAAACATCCAACGACAAAATACAATATCAAATACCAAAACCCAAGTTTCAGAATCGTAAAACACGAAAACAACAACCTAAGAAAACCACTCACAGATTTCACCCTAGGCCAAACTAGAACATTTTGCATATTGGGTTGCTCTAGATATCGGATAAGGAAGCTATGGTCCAAAAATCACACGAAACCACCATGACATGGCCGCAATTTGCGGCCAAATCCTTTAAATTTGCGGCCAGAAAAGCTCAATAGGGGCTAGGGTTTCAGGTGTTGCTTCATAGTTGCCTGCACGTCTCACTGTCATGGGAACTTAATTTATGGGTCTCTCGGGTCATCCCAGATTCCTAATTACACTCACAAACTGTCAAATAATCGATATCGGGAAATTCTAACTTCGTGTTTTTGATTTCTATTCTCTGGTCTAGGTCAAGAATCATCTCTAATGTCTTGTAAACAGCCACTAAATATCACCACATGTCCACACAATCACTCAACCCTTCTCTAGGAAATTTCTAACTTCACAAACCCTAACCCAATCATATTCTAAACTAAACTAGAATACAAGAAAACTCAAACTAACTAAATGGAAGAAGATATACCTCATTTGGGCAACTCAAGAAAAACCCTAGATGCCCAAGTACATCAAAATCCAACTTTGATAGGTCCAATGGGTTTGTAGAGAGGTGGGGATCATCTTTTGTGACGGGAGTATAGGGTTTTGGTGAAGATTTTGAGATGATGTATGGAGGTGGAGCTGGAGGGAGATGAGGAGGAAGAAGATGAAGAAAATAATGGGGAAGAAATAATGGGCAACCCCCTCTCTCTCTCTTTCTTATTCTCACCCTCTCTCAACTCATTTCTCTCTCTCTCTCTCCTATCATTCTCTCTTTTACCCTTATCTCTTTTTCTTTTCTTTTTTAAAACCAAACCACATAATACCCCAAAAAAACACAAGAAAACAACATGTAACCAAAATGCAACATGATATGGTGCACTAGCCGTGAAAAACTGTAGAAACATGGATTTGTCTTAATCGTGATTAGTAGTGCACTAATCACTTTTTATTTAAAATGCATATAATTAATTATAAATGTAGGGTTACTAGGCACTGTCACAAGGTTCTACAAGGCATCAACCATGCCAAAATCAAAAAATTTCATGTGCCAAACAAGCCTAACCAAGATCTTAGACTAGAGATTAGGCGAAACAAAAAGCAAGTAAACAACTTTACTTCTAAGAGTTTGGGATTACAACCTTTGAAGTCCGTCCTTCGCTTCATAAGCTCCATGTTGAGGTCCCTTCGCCGCGATCATCATGTACCCGGACTCTAGAGAGGCTCCATGAAGAGAAAGATGCAATCTTGCTTCCGATCTTCAATAACAAAGATGATCTACCTTGAAGAAACTCAAACCCAAGATCTTGCTTTGCTAATCAAGTATTAGCAATGCAAACACCCTAATCTAAGTGGCTAGAATAGATGAGGATGATGAAGTAGGAATTTAGCTCTCATTTGTTTTCGATTTCTCACTCATTTTCATCACTTATGAAAAAGCTAGAAAGCTTTTCATCAAAAAGAAAGAAGAAGAAGAAGAAAATCCATTTGTGATGAATAATGAAATCTTGTGTGTGAGGTTAGAAATGCAACCATGGGTTAAGAATATAAACTTAACCCTTGTAGAAAAATAACTATAGTAAAGGGTTGGGTTGGGTTAAAGAAATATCTATGCAAAATATCACAAGTCAAAGCTTCAAGAAGCTTCTAGAAAGCTTCATGCAAGCTTAACCCTAATCCAAACCCTAACCATATTTAAACTCCACAAAACATGTTGCATTTATAACCCTAACTTGTTACAATATTATATATCATATATACAAAATTTATTATAAGAAAATAAAATAATACAATTATCATATCTCACATATATATCAATGTATTACCCGAGTGAGAAAAAGAATCTTTAAGTGAGCTTATACTAGTTAATGTAATTTAATATATCAAATATATAATTATATATTAAATTATCGAATCAACACTTGATCCGATAATCCGGCTATTTCATAAATAACCGACTAATATAATCTGTATCAGTTTATCGAATCAACACTTGATCCGATGACCCGGCTATATCACATATACCCAGCCGATATCTCATATCGCGAGAATCTAATACGGTATCGCATACACGTATTATTCTCGGTCCCGCATATATCACATATGTGCTCCTACTCCGTTTTGCCTGAGCCAGGAAACCTCTGTGTAGGACTCTAAAGAATCGTCAATACGCCAGCAGTAAGTGATGATCATATCAAACACCCACAAGCTGCAAGCAGTCAGCTAAACGTAACAGCCACCCAGGCATTGAGCGATCAGAATATCAACAAGCAAGCCTGTACATTCTCCTGCGAATCCAATCAGTAACACTCCCGTACAGTCCGGTCTCTTCGTCTGATATGTCGCATATCTCGCCTAGGGGTGGTAAACGTCAGACCCCAGTAGTTTGATAAGTCGTGTCGATATGAGGTCCATAACAGTTCGAGAAACTATTGATAACACTTACCAGTAAATCTCAGCAACCCTGGCCAGGGATTTCCAGTTATAGCCAATCGAACACAGCGCAACATCAACTCCCTATACCGGGAAAGACGAAACCCCTCCTATCGCTCATTGCCTCCATGTGATTCGGGACTGTACCCAAAAGCCATCTTTTTGCACGCCCTCTTGGACGTGGTATGATGGAAATCAAAGCATAGTGGGAATCACACAAGACTCTATGACGATCTCGGGTCTACAGACTAACCTGTACCAGTGTCACCAGAGAACTGTCATCTGACGTGAGGTATAATACCATCTGGGAGTTCTCGGCGAGTCCGTCCAGTGTACCCAGTCTCCACTGAGCACTCGTATACCTTCTCTGATGTCAAACACCAATGGATATAGGATCATCCATCGCCCATCATATGGGTCAAGAAGCGCATATGCTAGTCTACTCTGGAGTATCGATTCCCTGTCTCGGTACTCCCACGACTAGGAACATTTGAAGGATGTACTTGGCGACTACACTGTCCCCACTAGTATGATCTGCATCATAGTCATGGTAGTCAAGTACTCATCCTGAGGGCTTTATCAACATGTGACATAGAGACAATCAGAGTACATGTTAAAATAAAGAGTAACCAGGTAGCATACTATTATGTCGAGCAAGAAAGTCCTCCCTATATATGTCCAAGCATCCACTACAATATACAACGTATTTATAGTAATGGCCTCTCGGGCATACATATAACTAACAATCTCCCACTTGCACTAGGGACATCTGTTGTAGTATCTCATACCCAACAATAAGCTGTGGTTGAAGTATCTCATACTCAACCATCCCATAAAAGTCTCTACTGCGAAATAGACCTTTGTGAGTGGATCCGCGTTGTTGTCCTCTGTATCTAATCTCCTAATCATGATCTCCTTGGAGATCAACCATCTCTATGATCAGGCGATACTGCCTAAGAATATGTCTGGATCTTTGATGGGACGGGGGTTCCTTGGAAAAAGCCAAAACTCCATTGTCACACAATGGTAGGAACGAAGTTCATCTCATGAACTTATATATATATATATATCCAGACTGCCTCTTTGGTAGTATCCTTGGTAACGATGTATCTTTCCTTTAATCGTCTAGTAAGTCACGGTATCTAGCTTGGAACTCTTCTATCATACCGTCCCTCCACTGAGGGTAAAGACAATGCCTGTGACTGACATTCAGTCGTCCTTATCACCCTGGAACCTTTCCAGTGATTCGCCCCAGGATCCATTGATACCATCTCACTACAACTAGTGAGAATTCTAACATCCAATTAGATCTATCTCATAGATCCATAACCCAGGATTTAGAAGGTATCACCTTGATCCTATAGAGAATCTTTATGATAAGAGGAGATTGACCGAGCATAGCATAGGAAACTCCTTCCCTATCAAGAGTATGTCATCCACGTACTATACGAGGATCACCGCCATACTCTCTACTACCTTTTTATATATACAATGTTCATCTACCATTTTGATGAAGTCAAACTCTTTGACTACATCAAAACAGACGTTCCAACTCCGCGATGCCTGATTTATCGCATAAAACAACTTGCACACATTTCCGCTGCTCCCACTGTCTACGAAGCCCTATGGCTGTGTGCTTATAGACGCTTTCTTCCAAATCACTATTTAGAAAAGCAGTCATGACACCCAACCGCCAGATATCGTAGTCATAGTATGTAGCAGTGGCAAGTAGGATCTGGATGGACTTAAGCATAGCTTTGAAAGTCTCAACTTTTCCATGTACACCAAGTAATCTTCTCAAGTTATACTTGCTCCTGATGGGGATTTAACCCTTTAGATAAAGCAACCAAAGTCCATACTTTGTTAGTGTTTAAGGATTCCATCTCAGATCGCTAAGCATCCAGCCATTCTTACAGAGTCCCCACTCCTGATGGCCTGCTCGAAACTAGTTGGGTCATCATCTCATGATGCAATCCTCTCTCCCACTGTCATAGAGAAACCGAAGTATCTCTCAGGTGGATGAGGAACCCTACCAGATCGGCTGAGAGGCTGAGGTTCGTTGGAAACTATTGAATCCTCCGGGTTTACCAAATCATCAGCTGTAGTTTGTATAGCTGGAACTCCTTCCAGTTCTACCTCATAACCACTAATTTCTTCACAAGAAATTCCCTTTTTTCTCAAAAAGTGGTATGCCGAGAAATAAAACATCTTTTGTTCCTCGGTGTGGTAGAAGATATTCCTTTGCTAATGCTTGGGATATCTAACAAACTTCCACAGAACTGACCTTGCCTCGAGCTTGTCCGGATTTTGCTTTTGACATAGGCCGGACAACCCCAAATCTTAACATCTTTAAGAGATGGGCTCTTCCCATACCATATCACATATGGAGTGGTAGGAATCTGATTTGGTTGGAACCCTATTCAATAGGCATGCAACTTCTCAAGCGCATAACCCTAAAAGAAAATAGGCTACTCAGTAGTACTCATCATAGAGCACACCATATCACATAGGGTGTAATTGCTCCGCCCCGATACACCGACGTGCTGTGGTGTATTCGAAGGAGTAATGCTGAGAGAATCTCATTCTTTTTTAGAATAGTCCAGGAATTCCGTACTCTAGTATTCTTCTCCTTGATCACATCAAAGGACATAATACTTATACCCGTTTTTGGTTCTCTACTTCTAACTTATATTCTGTGATTATCTCAAAAGTTTTGGACTTGTGTTTCAACAGGAACATATGTCTGAATCTTGAGAGATCGTCAGTGAATGTAATGAAGTACAAAGAACCGGTCCTGGCATATATAGACAGGGGACTTTCATACATCATCATGTATCAATCCCAAAAGTTCACTAACTCTTTCTCTATTTCCAATAAACGGAGCTGTGGTCATCTTATCTTTATGACATGACTGGCAAGTTTTACAAGATGTAAATCCAAACTAATTTAAATATGCATCTTTATGTAACTTCAGCTAGTCGGGTCATATTGATATGACCTAGTCTACAATGCCTCAAGAAGGATTCGTTCATTTCTGAACTCTTCCTCTTGTGTGTGTTCTGTACGTTAAGAATTGTGGTTTGATTTAAAACGTCTATACTTTTAGATAACGTGCCTGAACCGATCAACTCTTGATATAGAAAATGTTCAAAATATTATCCAACAATACAAAATTATATCCTTCTTTACTAATAAAGAGACTGATGTGATGTTGTATATCAGGTTCGGTATCAATAACATTCATTCAGAATCAATGTATTCTGGTAATACAGGGTGATAACTGCCAACAGACTTGGCTGCAACACTTGCATCGTTTCCAACTCTTGAAACTTATCACCCGTTCTCAGTTCTCTACCTCTCTGTAGCCCATGTAACAAATTACATTTGCGGGATCTTGATCCGGTATCTCATACCCAGGATGTAAAGGATACTGAGAAACAGTTCTCGGTAATGAACATACCCAAAGATGATGCATCAACATGCACTTTCTTCGTTTGGGCGGCACAGGAATTCTGGTAATCCCCTATTTCCTGCTCTGTCTTATAACAATTATAAGTTGGAGCGGGACCAACGTTCCCTAGCGCAGTATAACAAGCGGGTTCGGTCAATACATCTGTATTATTATCTTGATTAAGGCGTGACATAGTCGCAACCAGGAGAGAGAGAGAGAAGAAAACACTCAGCGTATGATCTTGCAAGATTAGATTGGTTATTAATATATCTAATCAGGATGTCTCCCACTGTTTTAGTCAAATCGTCCTTCAAACCCTAAAAGGAAAGACTAGCCGAGATTAATTACACCCTACACGTTCGCCAATCTTTCAGCCAGGCCAGTGTCGGTACTTTGAAAGAGGTTCCTCGTGCTTTCGTACGGACCTAATTAAAATAAACCTCGTTTTCCCAGGGGCGTAACCCCATTGACACCTTTCTAGACACCTACTTGATCGGCTAATTGTAATGTGTAAAACTCTCCCAGGAGTAACTCTTACTCGCAGCGGGTATCGGGATCCAACTATCTCATAGAAGGTATGCAATCTTATTGCAAATTTCACCTCTTGAAATTCCTAATAGTATTTTACCCCTAGCATCTTATGACCTTGACGAAAGCCAACAAACCATATGTAGGGTTCCTAGGCACACTAATGAGGTCTCACAAGTGATCAAACATGGCTAATTCAAAATTTTCCATGTGCCTACAAACCCTAATACGGATCGTTAACTAGATTTATAGGTGATGCGATGCAAGTAAACAACTTTAACTTAAAGGAAAGAGGCTACAACCTTTGTAAATCCGGTCCTCCACTTCGTAGGCTCCGCGATGACGTCCCTCCGCTGTCCATATCGGATCCCGGACTCTAGCATCGGCTTCATCGGAGAAATGGGCGGGCTAGGTCGTCGACTTCGATGCCGAAGATGATCTACGTCGAGGCAACTCAAGGTCAAGCTCCAACTTCACCAAGTCATGAAACTTGTGAAGAAAACACCCTATACTACTTGGCAAGTGGTAGAGGATGAAGAAGTAGGAAGTGGGTTCACTTTGGAATTGGATTTCTCACTCTTTTTCTCAAGTTGGCATTAATGGAGGCAAGGTTTCTTCTTTGTTGAAGAAGAAGAAAGAATATGATAAGTCCTTTTTTAAAAGGAAAATAATATGAATACTTATCATATACCAACCATGGTTAGGTGTAGAGAATAGACTATGGTTAGGTGGAATGGTTAGGGTTAAGCATGAGACAAATATGGTGGACTTGTTCAAAACTTCATGAAGCTTCAACAAGCAAACAAAGAAAGCCACCATATCAATTTATCTTTTCCAAAATAAATAAACAAAATAAATAAATGAATAAGTAAACAAAATCAAAACCCTAACCATTCATATAACCATGGTTTAATTCTTTACACAAACCCAAGTGAGCATATATCATCAAACATGATACAAACAAGTGCACAAAAATATATCACATATACAATGTGCATTTCAAGTGAGAAAATCCATTTAAAGTGAACTAATATTAGTTAATGCAAAGTAATATATCAAATATATAATTATGCATTAAATCATCAAATCAATACTTGATTTAACGATCCGGTCATATCGCATATAACCGACTAATATCCAATGTATCGGCTTATCGAATCAATCCTTGATTCGATAACTAGGCTATATCGCATACAACCAATCGATACATTCATTGCGAGAATAGAATACGGTATCACATACACGCATTATTCTCGGTCCCGCACATATCTCATATGCGCTCGTATTTCATTTCGCTTGAGCCAGGAAACCTCTGTGTAGGACTCTAAAGACTCGTCAATACGCCGGCAGCAGATGATGATCATATCAAACATCCACAAGCTGCAAGCGGTCTGCTAAACATAACGGCCACCCGGGTATTGAGCGATCAGAAGATCGACGAGCAAACCCGCTCACACTCCTGTGAATCCAACCAGTAACACTTACCGTACAGTCCAGTCTGTTCGTCTGATATGTCGCATATCTCTCCTAGGGGTGGTAAACGTCAGACCCCAATAGCTTGATAAGTCATGCTGACATGAGGTCCATAACAATCATGAAACTACTGATAACTCTTACCAGTATATCACTGCAACCCTGGCCAGGGATTTCCTGTTATGGCCAGTCGAGCATAGCGCAACATCAACCCCCAATACCGGGAGAGACGAATCCCCTCCTATCGCTCATTGCCTCCATATGAATCGGGACTGTACCCAAAAACCACCTGTTTGCACGCCTCAGTAGAGCCGTGGTGGAAATCAAAGCACAGTGGTAGACACACAAGACTCTATGACGATCTCGGGTCAACAGACTAAGCTGTACCAGTGTCACCAGAGAACTGCCATCTGACGTGAGGTATAATACCATCTGGGAGTTCTCGGCGAGTCCGTTCAGTGTACCCAGTCTCCACTGAGCACCCGCATACCATCTCCGATGTCAAACACCAATGGATATGGGATCATCCATCGCCCATCATATGGGTCGAGAAGATATACGCTAGTCTACTCTGGAATATCGATGCCCCGTCTCGATATTCCCACGACTAGGAACATTGAAGGATATACTCATGGACTACCCAGGCCCCACTAGTATGATCTGCATCATAGTCCTGGAAGTCGAGTACACATCCTAAGGGCTTTATCAACATGTAATCAGAGAGACAGAAAGTATACATGTTAAGATAAAGAGCAACCAGATAGCGTACTATCATGTCGAGCAAGAAAGTTCTACCTATATTTGTCCCAGCATCCACTACAATATACATCCAATGTACAGTAATGGCCTCTAGGGCATACATATAACTAACAATCTCCCACTTGCACTAGGGCCATCTGTAGCAGTAGTTGTAATATCTAATACTCAACTATCCCCTAAAAGTTTCTCTTTGGGAAAAGGCCTTTGTGAGTGGATCCGCCGTGTTGTCCTCTGAGTCTACTCTCCTAACCTTGATCACCCTGGAGATCAACTATCTCCATGATCAGGTGATGCTGCCTCAGAATATGTCTGGGTCACTGATGGGACCAGGGTTCCAGGGCCAAAGCCACACTTCCATTGTCATACAATGGCAGGAACCTAGTTCATCTCATGAACCAATATACACCCAAACTACCTCTTTGGTAGTATCTTTAATAGCGATGTTACCAGCCTTTATCGTCTAGTTTGCCACGGTATCTAGCTTGGAACTCTTCCAACATACCGTCCCTTTACCGAGGGTAAAGACAATGCCTGTGACTGATATTCAGTCGTGCTTATCAGTGTGGAACTTTTCCTGTGATTCTCCCCAAGATCGATTGATACAATCTCATTATACCTAGTGAGAACCCTAACATCTCTTTAGATCTATCTCATAGATCCAAATCTCAGGATTTAGGAGGTATCATCTTTATCCTATTGGAGAATCTCATGTGATAAGAGGAGATCGACCGATCGTAGCATAGGAAACTCCTTTCCTATCAAGAGTATGTTTTCCACGTACAATACGAGGATGACCACTTTACTCTCTATTACCGTTTTGTATATACAAGGTTCATCTACCATTTTGATGATGTCAAACTCTTTGACTATCATATCAAAACAGACGTTCCAACTCCGCGATGCCTACTTTATTCTGTAAAGCAACTTGCACACGTTTCCGCTGCTCCCACTGTTTACGAAGCCCTCCGGTTGTGTTCTTGTAGACGTTCTCTTCTAAATCAATATTTAGAAAAGTAGTCATGGCACCCAACCACCAGATATCGTGGTCATGGTGTGTAGCAATGGCAAGTAGGATCTGGATGGACTTAAGCATAGTCCCTGGAAAAGGTTTCATCATTATCCACGCCTGGTTGATGATGAAAACCTTTAACGAGTCTAGCTTTGAAAGTCTCAACTTTTCCATCTACACCATGTAATCTTCTCAAGATATACTTGCTCCTGATGGGGATTTAACCCTTCAGATATTGCAACCAAAGTCCATACTTTGTTGGTGTATATGGATTCCATCTCAGATCGCTAAGCATCCAGCCATTCTTACAGAGTCTCTACTCTCGATGGCCTACTCGAAACTAGTTGGGTCATCATCTCATGATGCATTCCTCGCTCCCACTGTCATCGAGAAACCGAGGTATCTCTCAGGCAGATGAGGAATCCTACTAGATCGGCGGAGAGGCTGAGGTTCTTCGGGAACTATTGAATCCTTTGGTTCTGTCAAATCATCAGCAGTTTTGTATAGCTGGAACTTTTCCAGTTCTACAGAACTGTCCTTGCCTCGATCTTGTCCGGATTTTGCTTTAGACATAGGCCGAACAATCCTAAATCTTAACTTACTTAAGAGATAGGATCTTCCCACACCATATCTTATATGGAGTGGTAGGCACTGATTTGATTCGAACCTAATTCAATAGGTATGCAGCTTCTCAAGTGCACAACCCCAAAAAGAAATAGGTAACTCAGTAATACTCATCACAGAGCACACCATATCTAATATTGTGCGATTGCTCCACCCCGATACACCGTTGTGCTGTGGTGTATTCAGAGGAGTAACACTGAGAGAGAATCTCATTCTCCTTTAGAATAGTCCAGGAATTCAATGCACAAGTATTCTCCTCCCTGGTCTTATCATAGGACATAATACTTATACCCGTATTTTGGTTCTCTACTTCCAACTTATATTCTGTGAATACCTCAAAAGCTTCGGACTTATGTTTTAACAGGAACATATGATTGAATCTTAAGAGATTATCAGAGAATATAATGAAGTATAAAGAACGAGTCCTGGCATGTGTAGACAAGAGACCTTACATACATCATCATGTATCAGTCCCAAGAGTTCATTAACTCTTTCTCTGTTTCCCATAAACAGGGCTATGGTCATCTAATCTTTGTGACATGACTGGCAAGTTTCACAAGATGTAAATTCAAACTGATTTAAATATGCATCTAAAATGTAACTTCAGCCAGTCGGGTCGCATTGATGTAACCTAGTCTACAATGCCTCAAGAAGGATTCGTTCATTTCTGAACTCTTCCTCTTGTGTGTGTTCTGTATACTAAGAACTGTAGTTTGATTTAGAACGTCAATGCTTTTAGATAACGCGCCTGAACTGATCAACTTTTGATATAGGAAATGTTCAAAACATTATCCATCAATACAAAATTATATCCTTCTTTACTAATAAAGAGACTGATATGATTTTGTATATCAGGTTCGGTATCTAATAGCATTTGTTCAGAATCAATGCATTGGTAATACAGGGTGACAATGACCAACAGACTTGGCTGCAACACTTGCCCCGGTTTTTGTCTCATGAAACTTATCACCCGTTCTCAGTTTTCTACCCTTTTGTAGCCCTATGTAACAGATTACATATCTGGGATCCTGATCCGGTATCAAATACCCAGGATGCAGAGGATACTGAGAAACAGTTCTGTGTAACGAACACACCCGAAGAAGATGCATCATATGCACTTTCTTCGTTTGGGCGGCATAGGAATTCTGGTATTCCCCTATTTCCTGCTCTGTCTTATAACAATTATAAGTTGGAGCGGGACCAACGTTCCCCAGCTCAGTATAACAAGCGGGTTCGGTCAATACATCCATATTATTATCTTGATTAAGGCGTAATATGGTCGCTACCTGGAGAGAGAGAGAAGAAAACACTCAGCGTGCGCTCTTGCAAGATCAGATTGGTTATTTATTTTATCTAATCAGGATGGCTCCCACTGTTTTTTATCAAATCTTCCTTCAAACCTTAAAAGGAAAGACTAGCGGGATTAATTACACTCTACAAGTTCGCCAATCTTTCAGCCAGGCCAGTGTCGGTACTTTGAGGGAGGTTTCCCGTGCTTTCGCACGGACCTAATTACAGTAAACCTCGTTTTTCCAGAGGCGTAACCCCGTTGACACCTTTCTAGACACCTACTTGATCGGCTAATTTGCAAAGTGCAAAACTCTCCCAGGAGTAACAATTACTTGCAGTGGGTATCGGGATCCAACTATCACATAGAAGGTATGCAATCTCATTGCAAATTTCAACACTTGAAACTCCCGATAATGGTTTTTACCCCTAGCACCTATGACCTTGGCTAAGGTCAACAAATCATAGATACTAGTCAAGTTCTACCCGTCATTTCGTGATTAATTAGACCCACCCACATGACCCTTGGCTAAGGTCAACAAAGCCACATGACTGTCCTAACTAATCGCATCATATGCGGTGTAGGAAGACATCACTTAGCTACCGCACACTACGCCTCGGCTATGGTCGACAAACGTAGCACGAATACTAAGTACTCTACTTCCTAAAATGACGGAGGGTTGCGAATGGTTTTTGTGAAAACCTTTAACGCTTTGAACTTGATCTCGTTGCGGAATCAAATGGTTTTTAAATAGAATGTTTTTGAAGCTTTTCTAGTTTTGCTAAAGGGATCACTCCCGGTGAAGGGATCGTCGGCCCTTTCCTCGTCGAATGAGGTGCGGGATATATCATATATATCACTGTGCAAAGCAAAAACTATAGAAGCAATCAAAAGACAAACCGAGTGTGTAGCATCTGCCAGTTATTGCTAAAGGAGTCACTCCCGGTGAAGGGATCTCGGTCCTTTCCTCATCGAATAAGGTGCAGGATGTTCTACAAT
This sequence comes from Agapanthus africanus, assembly GCA_030015575.1. Lineage (NCBI taxonomy): Eukaryota > Viridiplantae > Streptophyta > Magnoliopsida > Asparagales > Amaryllidaceae > Agapanthus > Agapanthus africanus. Next base: position 233,581,539 of record JASDDO010000010.1, read on the forward strand.
GAACACCGCGATGCAAAGCAAGAACTATAGCTACCTGTTTTATTTTGAAATTCGATTCCACGACATCAATTAGGTTTATTTTCTTTCATTAATCTCATTAATGAATATCCCATCATTTAAGTCCACCTAAACATCACAGATAAATATAACGTACGCTTATGCCATCCGCATTCGCCTCGATGTCCCGTCTGCACCGTTAGGTTAGGTAACTAACGCCAAAGCGAGGCAGGGCTAGTGCGGGTGTAAAACATAAGCAACGTCTATATAATATATCATATATACTATATATAGTATCTATCTGAACAAATCACATGATCACATCACAGATAACGTAGCAGAAAATATCATATGAAATATTGGATATACTAGGACGTCCGTGTTTTCAATACGAGCCAGTATAAAACACGGATTCCACGGTCGTGATGAATAGCCAATCCCACACCCCTAGACCCCTACGAGAGCGGCAAGCAGCCCTACCAATTCTAGGGTTAGGAGACCCGGACTCGACTCCTCGAGTTGGTCTCCCACTGGACCCCAGAACCCGGTTACTTGTGCTCCCCTCCTTGGGTCTATCCTAATGCGGAAAAGTAAATAATATACAAATGGTGACAACATCCGCAACCTGGAAGTGCCCCAATAAAATAATATTACATACAAGTTTTTACATGAATGAAAATGAAAAAAACACTCATCTCACATAAAAAAACCCCTGGCTATTCAACCACGACGATCCAATATAACATATCCAGCAACACATAACATCACATGTCATCAACGTAAGTAAATATGCGCATCCCAATTATCGTTGACATATAGCAACGAAACCGGCGATATCACATATTACACTTACGGTCACAGAAAAGAAAGTGTAAAACTACAACAGTTGGAATTCGCATCCTCTTTAGACATCGCATGCCTAATCAAATGAAATACTTAGACATCACATGCCTAACAATTATAGACCCCACATTTTGGTCTCATTATCGAAAACTCTTTTCAATATCAAGTCGGGCAATTCAACAAGATTCCCGACATTTTGATCGAATGCTCGTCGCAAACTTTAGTAGGCAGCTGCACCCCCGACGCCGTCGACGAAGTGCACCAAGGCGGAACACCGCTGCCGCGAGCACCCGAACGGATGCTTTCGGCGATGGGGTTCTCCTACAGTCACTTGGTCGGGGCTATGGGGCGAGGCTGTCTGATAAGTTTACCCGACGAGTATCCGCGTACGCTACGTGATTGCGACGGACTTTTGATCACATCAAAATTCCGTGGCAACCGATCAAGTGAGACTAAACCGCTAAATTTATAACATTCATTCAGTTATCTCATAACAACTTGTGAATTCCAATTATTGTATCACATTCCGGATAAGATAGAAAATGTTAAACTTTCCGATCGAACATTCGAACACCCAAGTTTTCCCGATACAGCCCAACACATGAAATAAGTCTAAAAACATTCAGTTCGTGCCTCAGTACCAACGGTCCAGCCGTAGAAGGGTCAAGCCAACGCCTCACATGTGGCACGCCGTACTGCCCCAAACCCTAAGGTTCAAAGGGCAGTTCAAGACGGTCACATAATCGAGTTAAGCTTTGTTGTCTTCTAGAGGGACCATCTCATTACTTGCACTACTTAGAACGTCATTAAACTACGGAAAAGTCCAACAATTGGAAATTTCCCGGCAGGGGAAAAAGTGGGTATTTATATCCGGTCGAACTTTTTAACATATTCTAAAACTATCCGGAAAAACACATAGACAAAGTTAGACAATCAGATCGAAACACCGAGTCCCCAATACAACCTAGAAAACACAACTCTTGAGTTCAGATTAAAAATTCCCAGGAAAACCAGCACTACAAAATAGGAGTTACTGTGTAAAATTCATTGAACAAGGAGACCGTACGGCCGCGGAACCGCCGCACGAGGCATGCTCGTGCCGCAGAACCGCGGCGGTTTGATGGAATTAGGCTATCAAATTTCACAGTAACTCTTACAATCTCCTGCTGATTTTTCTGCATATTTTTAATCTGGAAAAAACCCAGTTTTTGAAAAAAGTCCAGAGAGCATTTTGGAGTTAGGGTTTCGGTTCGATCGGACTTCTAACTCCATCTACGCATCGCCTAAGGCTCTAGTTAGGCTCTGATACCACTGTAGGGTTCCTAGGCACACTAATGAGGTCTCACAAGTGATCAAACATGGCTAATTCAAAATTTTCCATGTGCCTACAAACCCTAATACGGATCGTTAACTAGATTTATAGGTGATGTGATGCAAGTAAACAACTTTAACTTAAAGGAAAGAAGCTACAACCTTTGTAGATCCGGTCCGCCACTTCCTAGGCTCCGCGATGACGTCCCTCCACTGTCCATATCGGATCCCGGACTCTAGCATCGGCTTCATCGGAGAAATGGGCGGGCTAGGTCGTCGACTTCGATGCCGAAGATGATCTACGTTGAGGCAACTCAAGATCAAGCTCCAACTTCACCAAGTCATGAAACTTGTGAAGAAAACACCCTATACTACTTGGCAAGTGGTAGAGGATGAAGAAATAGGAAGTGGGTTCACTTTGGAATTGGATTTCTCACTCTTTTTCTCAAGTTGCCATTAATGGAGGCAAGGTTTCTTCTTTGTTGAAGAAGAAGAAAGAATATGATAAGTCCTTTTTTAAAAGGAAAATAATATGAATACTTATCATATACCAACCATGGTTAGGTGTAGAGAATAGACTATGGTTAGGTGGAATGGTTAGGGTTAAGCATGAGACAAATATGGTGGACTTGTTCAAAGCTTCATGAAGCTTCAACAAGCAAACAAAGAAAGCCACCATATCAATTTATCTTTTCCAAAATAAATAAACAAAATAAATAAATGAATAAGTAAACAAAATCAAAACCCTAACCATTCATATAACCATGGTTTAATTCTTTACACAAACCCAAGTGAGCATGTATCATCAAACATGATACAAACAAGTGCACAAAAATATATCGCATATACAATGTGCATTTCAAGTGAGAAAATCCATTTAAGTGAACTAATATTAGTTAATGCAAAGTAATATATCAAATATATAATTATGCATTAAATCATCAAATCAATACTTGATTTAACGATCCGGTCATATCGCATATAACCGACTAATATCCAATGTATCGGCTTATCGAATCAATCCTTGATTCGATAACTAGGTTATTTCGCATACAACCAATCGATACATTCATCGCGAGAATAGAATACGGTATCACATACACGCATTATTCTCGGTCCCGCACATATCTCATATGCGCTCCTATTTCGTTTCGCTTGAGCCAGGAAACCTCTGTGTAGGACTCTAAAGACTCGTCAATACGCCGGCAGCAGATGATGACAATATCAAACATCCACAAGCCGCAAGCGGTCTGCTAAACGTAACGGCCACCCGGGTATTGAGCGATCAGAAGATCGACGAGCAAGCCCGCTCACACTCCTGTGAATCCAACCAGTAACACTTACCGTACAGTCCGGTCTGTTCGTCTGATATGTCGCATATCTCGCCTAGGGGTGGTAAACGTCAGACCCCAATAGCTTGATAAGTCATGCTGACATGAGGTCCATAACAATCGTGAAACTACTGATAACTCTTACCAGTATATCACTGCAACCCTGGCCAGGGATTTCCTGTTATGGCCAGTCGAGCATAGCGCAACATCAACCCCCAATACCGGGAGAGACGAATCCCCTCCTATCGCTCATTGCCTCCATGTGAATCGGGACTGTACCCAAAAACCACCTGTTTGCACGACTCGGTAGAGACATGGTAGGGTGGAAATCAAAGCACAGTGGGAGACACACAAGACTCTATGACGATCTCGGGTCAACAGACTAAGCTGTACCAGTGTCACCAGAGAACTGCCATCTGACGTGAGGTATAATACCATCTGGGAGTTCTCGGCGATTCCGTTCAGTGTACCCAGTCTCCACTGAGCACCCGCATACCATCTCCGATGTCAAACACCAATTGATATGGGATCATCCATCGCCCATCATATGGGTCGAGAAGATATACGCTAGTCTACTCTGGAATATCGATGCCCCGTCTCGATATTCCCACGACTAGGAACATTGAAGGATGTACTCATGGACTACCCAGGCCCCACTAGTATGATCTGCATCATAGTCCTGGAAGTCGAGTACACATCCTAAGGGCTTTATCAACATGTAATCAGAGAGACAGAAAGTATACATGTTAAGATAAAGAGCAACCAGATAGCGTACTATCATGTCGAGCAAGAAAGTCCTACCTATATATGTCCCAGCATCCACTACAATATACATCCAATGTACAGTAATGGCCTCTAGGGCATACATATAACTAACACCATAGGCTACTAGTCAAGTTCAACCGGTCATTTCCCGATTGAATTAAATCCACCCGCACGACCCTTGACGAAAGCCAACAAAGTCGACGACTACCCTAACTCAATCGCATCATATGCTTATACAGATAAGTATAAATAGCTACCGCACACTACGCCTTGATGAAAGCCAATAAACGTAGCACGGATACTATGAAGTACTTATCTGAAATGACGGAGGGCCACGACAGGTTTTTAAGAAAACCCTATGCGTAATGAACTTGATAACGTTGTAGAATCGAGTGATTTTAAATGGAATGTTTTTGAAGCCTTTTCTAGTTTTGCTAAAGAGGTCACTCCCGGTGAAGGGATCTCGGCTCTTTCCTCATCGAATAAGGTGCAGGATATTTCACAAATATCACTATGAAAAGCAAAAACTATAAAAACAGTCAAAAGACAAACCGGGTTTGTAGCATCTGCTAGTTTCGCTAAAGAGGTCACGGTGAAGGGATCTCGGCTCTTTCCTTATCGAATAAGGTGCTGGATATTCTACAAGGAATACCGCTATGCAAAGCAAGAACTAGAGCTACCAGTTTTTGAGACAAGTTTCTACAACATCTTTAGGTTTCTTTTAGTTTCATTAATCTCATTAATGAAGTCTCATTTTATTATGCTTCACAAGCATCCGATATGAAACGAAATCAACAATATATAATATATATCTCATATATACAATATAAACATTCGTCTCAGGCAGTAATATGATCTCATCATAGAACATTGCAGCAGAAGATAGCATATGAAATATTGGATATACTAGGATTTCCGTATTTTATGCGAGCCTGTATAAAACACGGATTCCACGGTCGTGATGAATATCCAAACCCACATCCCTAGACCCCTTCGATAGCGGCAAGTAACCCTGTCAGTTCTAGAGTTAGGAGACCCGGTCTTGACACCTCGAGATGGTCTCCCACTGGACCCTAGAACCCGATTACTTGTGCTCCCCGCCTTGGGTCTATCCTAATGCGGAAAAGTAAATAATATACAATGGTGACATCATCCTCATCCCGGAAGTGCCCCAATAAAAGAATATTACATACAATGAATTTTACATGAATAAAAAAGAAAAACTCTCATCTCACATAAAAACCCCGGCTATTCAAAACGTGACGATCCAATATAACATATCACAGCAACACATAACATCACATGTCATCAACGTAAGTAAATATGCGTATCCCAATTGTCGTTGATGTATAGCAACGAAACCGGCGATACACCACATATTACACTTACGGTCGTAGAAAAGAAAGTGTAAAACTACAACAGTTGGAATCCGCAACCACCTTAGACATCTCATGCCTAACCAAATGAATTCCTTAGACATCACATGCCTAACCATTATAAACCCCGCATTTTAGTCTCAATATCGAAAACTCTTTTCAATATCAATTCGGGCAATTCAACAAGATTCCCGACATCCTGATCGAATGCTCGTCGAAAACTTTAGTAGATGGCCGCACCCCCGATGCCGTCGACGAAGTGCACTAGGGCGGAACACCGCTGCCTCGAGCACCCGAACGGATGCTTTTGGCGACGGGGTTCTCCTACAGTCACTTGGTCGGGGCTATGGGGCGTGGCTGTCTATTAAGTTTAACCGGCGAATATCCGCGTACTCTACGTGATTGCGACGGACTTTTGATCGCATCAAAATCCCGTAGCAACCGATCATCTGAGACTAAACTGCTAGATTTATAACATTCAAATTAGTTATCTCATAACTACTTGTGGATTCCAAATATTGTATCGCATTCCAGATAAATAGAAAATGTTAAACTTTCCGATCGAATAAACAAACACCCAAGATTTCCCAAATAGTTCTCAACACTTGAAATTAGTTTAAAAGCATCCATCACATGCCACAGTATCAATGGTCCAGCCGTAGAAGGGTCAAACCAACGCCTCATGTGTGGCAACGCCGTACTGCCCCAAACCCTAAGGTTTAGAGGCGGTTCAGACGGTCACATAATCGAGTTAAGGTTTGTGTTCTTCTAGAGGGTCCACCGCGTTATTTGCACGACTTTGAACGTTCTTTAACTAAGGAAAAATCCAACACTTGGAAATTTTCCGATAGGGGAAAAAGTGAGTTATTGGCATCCGTTCGAACCTTTTAACACGTTCTAAATTACCCGGAAAAACTTAAACGAAGTTAAACTTTCCGATCGAATCAACGAATTCTAAAGGATCTCCAGAACACTCAACACTTGAGTAATATTAAAAATTCCCAGAAGCACTTGGTAACACTGATTAATCTCAAAAACTATCTAGTAACCGTAATCAGAAACGGCGTCGCTTTGCAGCTAGCCAGTGAATACGGGTCGATCCACAGAGATGTGTAATTTTCTTAATGTGCTTTTATGAGTTGATTCCAAATGTTGTTTGGATTGATTTATTAAATCTAAAAAAAACTAGATCTATCGATAAACAAAATTAATCTAAATTAAAGTCTTACTAGGGTTAGGATTAGGGGATGTTTGGAGATTAAAGGTTTCCTCACCGCTTTCAATGCCTTATGTTTGATCAATTAGATGTTACGGTAATTATCAATAAAGTGGATTAGAGTCTTTCGGGAAGATGTTTCTTCCTCTAGATTCGTATCCTTCCTGTTGCGCCACGGCAGCGCCCCGGCCTCGTACTCGAGGCCAAAATGCGGAATCAAAAATTTTCCTTACTCGGAAACCGGTGCTACCGCGGACAAAGAAAACCCGGATCGTTTACCATTAACCTAATGCTAGCAATCAAGAGATAGGGTGAGAAGTATACCGAGTGATCCGAGTCCTCCGGCCTTCTCGTCATCGTCCCGATCTCCCGCGGAAAGTCTCGTCTCCACATCGTCGACTCCTCGCCGGAAAGGGCACCACATCGCCTGCGTCTTTTACGGGCTCCCGCCTCAATACCGAGGCAACTCGGGCATGAAGCCGGCAACTCGACATGCCCAAGATGTGCTATAGAATGTAGTGTAGATGATGCTAGTCTTAAATGGGGTTTGTTGCCTTTGATGGAGGAATGAGGTTGAGAAAAGAACTTGGGGATTTTGGTAGCAATGAAAAATGAGATGTATGATTAATCTCCAACACCAAATGAACCTCTCTCATTTTTTCCCACCTCAAAAATAATGTGGCCGGCCTCTTTTTTTGCTCAATGAGAATGGTGGAGGGAATGAAGACTAATACCAAGGGAGGTGAGTGTAGGAGAATAGAAGAGGTGACCACATCAAAAGCAAGAAAACATCAACCATACTCCACACTATTAAACCCATACCCTCTCATTAAAGCAAGTGATGGTGGAAAATAAAAGATACCATCATAATCTCTCATAATGCATGAAACCCCCTCCACAAATGTAATTTGCAAAACTGCAAATTACCCCCTCCATCAGAAAAGTCCGGCCGGGAAAGAACAAACGAAAACCGGCCGGAACGGAATGCAAACTGGCAACTCCAGAAAACTGGTCCCGTAATAAATTACAGGAAAACCCCGATACTGTGCATACACACCCGCATCTGTATTCCGCCCGGATACAAATGCAATGAGACAAAATCTACACTGTACTAAACTAGGACCGGCTTAAGCCAAAGCCGGCTAGTAATATCCGTTCGATCCTGATCCGTGCAATACCGCACGTATCTGATCGAATCCTGCCATATATCCATACGGCCACTAGTACAAACTGTCCGATCCTGATCCGTGCAATACCGCACGTATCTGATCGGACCCTGCCATATCTCCATACGGCCTCTACAGCGTTTCGCCCGAAAGCTTGAGTAACTGTAAGTGTGGTGGACTCTAAAGACTCGTCAATACTATGGCTGTGGATTTAACCACTAGCACGTCAGAGGTATAAGCCAATACGTAACGGGCCACCAGCTATTGACTAAAAGGGACGTCGATGAGCGAACTCATCCTGACACCCTACTGAGCCTGTCAGTGACAATATCCGTACAGTCCGGTCCGTTCGTCTATGAGCATCGCATGTCGGGCCTAGGGGGTTGGTAAAAGTCAGACCCCCAAAAGCGGTACAAGTCGTGTCGGAGTGTAGCCCAGAACGCCCTGAGATACTACTGGAATACCTACCAGTAAATCTCCTGCCTCGGCCGAGGGCTTTGCGTAATGGCTCTCCTAGACACAGCGCGACCTCACCCCCAATACCGGGAGAGACGAACCCCTGCAGATCCGCTCACCGCCTCCATGTGGCTCGGGACTGTACCCAACTAAAACCTGTTTGCACGACTCCTTTGAGCCGTGGTAGGGTAGTAATCAAAGCACAGTGGGAACTCACACGAGACAAATGACGATCTCAGGTCGATGAACTAACCTGTACACATGTCACCAGGGAACTGCTATCTGACGTCTGGTATAAGACCAACTAGCAGGTTCCCGGCGAGTCCTGTCCGGTGTACTCATAACCCAATGAGCACCTGTATACATCTTAGGTGAACCAACTGACACCAGTGGCTTGTGAGACCGGCCACCGCCCCTCGTCGGGGTCTCGACTGTATACACTAGTCTACTAATGGAGTATCGATGCCCTGTCTCGAAACTCCTACGACTAGGGACCTTTTAAGGATGTGCTTATAGACTACCAGCTCCTACGTATATGATCGCCATCATACTGTTGGTAGTCAAGCAAGAATCCTAGGGGCTCTATCAACGTGTAATAGCGACATGTCAGGTCACCTAAAGCAGTACACGATGATAAAGGTAAACCAGATAGCATACTATCATCTCGAGTAAGACTGTCCTACCGGGATAGGTCCTCCCTCAATCATTGCAATCACGTGCCTGTGATCCAATAATTGACTCTGAGGGCACTATCTCCAACAATCTCCCACTTGCACTCAAGGCTAATTATTGCGATGTCGCATACTCACAGCCCGTGTGATACCGAACACCCAACTCCTCTACTAGTCAGTCTCACAAAACCCGTTTACGAGACTATTGTGTTCGAGGAATAGCCTCAGTGAGTGGATCCGCAGGGATGTTCCTTTCTATGTCTCTCTATATCTCAAGTTCGCGGAGAAAGCCATCTCCCGAAAAGAGCAATACCTGTCTTAGAATGTCTGGATGTCTGATGGGACCTAGCTCATAAATGAACTCCAAATCCAAACTTCTTAGACTGTATCGTCAACTGAACTTAATCAGTATCCTGCGCCATGCCACCCTCAGTATTGCCTTGGACCACCTGTCCAAAATACTGCCCCTCGTCAGAAGGAAAACTATAACTCTGACAACCTCCTTGTCGTCCATGTCACCTTGGAAGCCTGGACTGATAACTATCTCCCAAATGAGGCTGTCGTTATCATATCCCTAGAACATTCACTTATGTTCTAAAACTGCTTCCGACTGTTTCTCCAGGATTGGATTAATGTCAACTTATTGCATCTAGTGCAAGAACAACATCTGGTGTGGTACTTGACATCTCATGATTGACTCAATTGCCTAAGCAAGTGATCTGCCAATCATGCACATCCCTCTCTTCTTTAGTCTGTAAGACACCTTTAGAGAGGGTGACTCCATCACCTGCTGGTACACTACCATGCCAGGAGTCGTCCATTCTAAATACTCATAGAATGCTGTCAAGGTACCCAGATTGGGAAACCACCCAAATCTAGATCTAAAACCATAGATCTAGTAACCAGTATGTCAGATATTATTTCCAAGTCCCATGTGGAGAAACCACTGTGTGACGACCAAAGTATAACCGATCGTAGTATAGGAATATCACTTCCTACTACCTTCTCAACAGATCCACCCCTATTCTGAAAAAGTCAAACCTATGACTGTCACATCAGAAATAGATGATCTATCTCCGCTATATCTGCTTTAGTCTATAAATAGACGCAAGCCTGATGTCCACCAATGCTTCCGCTGCTCCCACTGACTACGACAACCCTCTGGCAGAGTCATATAGACGTGCACTTCTAAAGCTAGTTTAGAACGACGCTATACTCATCCTCCTGCCGGGTCTCGCAGCCTGGAACAACAACAATGGCAAGTGTGGGTAACAAGAACTTCCCTGTCACCGTCCTTGAGGCTACCGAAGTACCTCTCGGGTGCCTGAAGTTACCCACCTTATCTGCGGAGTGGCCAATGGAATGTCAAACCAGATTGAATCTTTAGGTTCCTTATCAAATCTTCAGTAATCGTTTGCGGTTCTGGAATCACTTCCAGTTCTACCATACTCCCACTACTGTTTTCTAAAAATCCATTTCTTTTAAAATGTGGTGAGTCAAGAACAATATCTCTATTGATCTTCCAGATGGTAGAAAGTCAACCCTCGTCATAGCCTGGGTCAACCCGCAAACAGCCATCACAGAAACGTGCCTTGAGTTGTCCAGTATCTGGTTTTAAGCATAAGCCGGACAACTCCCCGTACCTTAACATCGTTAAGATATGAACTGTTCTATATCCAATATAGAACCAGAGGCACTGATTCAATTGAACCAGATTCAAATCATGCAGCTATCTCTAGTGCATGTCAACTAAATGGAAGGAGGTCGATCAGCGTTACTCAACATAGGAATGCTTCCGATTATGAGTAACCTGAAAGAGAAGCAATCTCTCTTCATTATTACTATCAACTGAACACCATACACAAGTATCTACATCTTCGATCTCTTTGAAGAATCCCGATACTTGCAATACCTGGTTCTCTACTTTATCCAAATACCTATAACTTCTCAAAATTCGGACCCTGTGTTTCAACGAAACACTTGTCTAAAAACTAGAGAAGTCATAAGTAAACCGAATATAGTACGAGGACCAACCCCTCTGTCCTAATGGACACTGGACAACATACAACACTCTGTATAAGTCCGCTGAGTCTAACAACTCTTTCACTGTGCGTCGTAGGTTGAAAACTGTACTTATGGTTAAGAAGAATTACACCGTTGTTTAATGCTCCTTACCTAACCATCCACTGATATAGGTAAATGTCATCGACATAATATCAAAAGGTATATCTCACTCTATGAAAATAGACGTACATATATATCAATTTGAAATTGGTGCATAACCGCGGATATTCAAAACCAAATAATTGCCGTCCGGCAAACAACCCAGGTGACTTCCTCAAATAATGAGGATGATCACCTAATTCCCAATAACTTACTCCCACTCATCATCTGTAAAACCATACAGATGTGAGAATCATACCTGGTAAATACATACCCTGGAGTAAGTGTCTAATCGGGAAATCAGTTTTCCATTAACAGTACACAGTGAAACTGAAACATTGAAATATTTCGTTGGGGTATCCTGGTATTCCTAGTAATGCCTCTTCCATTATCCAGATTCACAACTGTAACCGTATAATTCTTTGCCACTTCTCCAAATCCCTTTATATGTCTTTAGTCATTACCTTCTGTACACCCCATTAGACCAAATGGTTTTCTTCCTTCCCTACCATTCGGCACCAGCCTATGGTTTGGAAGAAGACTATCCAAAAAGCATAAAGGGTGTACTGTCCTAATCCTAGGAACACTCGCAATGCGAGAGAAGGTGAAGAGAAAAGACACCTGAATGTACTTTATTCCTATTTCTCCTGAACCAGAATCCATCCCCGAACTGGAACAAGTTCCTTTCGAGTTCGTATATAACCATACGATGGAGCATCCAATAAACTGTGGATCTTCGTAGTGATACGGAGTGTCCTGGAGAAATACAAAGGTGATTTAGGATTGGCAAAGAAATACTTGGTTTGGTCGTGAATATCAGTCGCATTTTACTTTGCCCTCTTACTAATCACTTGCTTTGTCTTAATCTTAATACCTTCTGTACATCGTTTAGGCTAATTGGTATTCTTCATTCCCCACCGGTCGGCACCAGCCTATGGTTTGGAAGAAGACTATCCAATTTGCGTAATAGGTGTACTACTCCTAAACCAAGGAGTACTCGCAACCTGAGAGAAGGTGAAAAGAAAAGACAACTGAATAATCCTATTCGTTTTCTCCAGAACCAGAAACCATCCTCGAAGTCCTTCGAGTTCGTATCTAACCATACGATGGTTTTGTCCAATGGAAGTGGACGTTCGCAGTAACGCGGGGTGTCCTGGAGAAAAGGGTAAAAGTAGGAGTGGCAACGAGGTCTGCAACTCTGACAATCCAAAAGGCCTGTGTTAAGAAGGTTCGGTCAACTTGGTCACTGAGTCATAGTCTTAGGGTCGGGTCAATGGTCGCTGCCAAAGAGAGAGAGAAAAGAAACACTCAGCGTGCACTCTAACCTAGATCAGAATGGTTATCACTTTGTCTAATCTGGAAACCTCCCACTGTACCTCAAATTCTCCTCCAAACCTAAAAGAAGAACTAGTCGGGGTCACCCGAGGAGTAAACTAACTCATCAGTGGGAATCGGGATCCAACTATCATCGCATGATAACTTGACGGAATCCACTCAAGTCACCACACTCCAGAAGGTATGCGCATGCCTGGCAAGTTTCAGTTCTTTTGAAACTCCCGATGTGATTTTTACCCCTAGGACCCAAGTGACCTTGACTGAGCCAACATATCAAAGGATCCTAGTCAAGTTCAACCCGTCATTATCTTGATTGCATTAGACCCACCCGCACGAGTCCTTGACTGAGCCAAAATGACCGTACGACTGTCCTAACCAATCACATATCCATGCAACAGAAAGACACTACATAGCTACCGTACACTACGCCTCGGCTAAGCACGACATACGCAGCACGAATACTAAGTAATACCAATCTGAAATGACGGAGGGCTACGACTGGTTTTTGGCGAAAAACCTTTAACGTAATGAACTTGATATCGTTGAAGGAACTGCACAACCTTTTATAAAATATAGTGACGAAAACCTTTACTAAAGAGGTCACTCCCGGTGAAGGGATCTCGGCTCTTTCCCCGTAGAATGAGGTGCAAGATATTCCAACTGAATACCACGATGCAAAGCAAAAGTAATCGGCTATAGTGAAGTTAATGCCCTGACGCAAACTTCTGTCCAAGGGGTCACTCCCGGTGAAGGGATCTCGGCCCTTGCCTCGTCGAATGAGGAGCAGGATATTCCAAATGAATACCACGATGCAAAACAAAAGTGAACGTCCCTGCAATAACAGCTTTTTGAAAAGTGTTCCAACAACATCAGAATAGGTTTGTTTAGCTTGCATTGATCCGAATCAATGCAGTCCCATCATATGATCACACCAATAAAGAACGAAAATATACTGATGTACGTATATGCCATCCGCATTCGCCACTGGGTCCCGTCATCACTCGTTAGGTTAGCTTACTAACGACAGAGCGGGGACTGGACTAGCGCAGATGAAAAACATATACAACATCTACTAATATATATACCAATATATTATATTTCGCTCAAGGCGTGATAAAATGCAACATCACAGAAATGTACAGCATCACAGAACAAAACAGATATCTGGAAACCCCGGGTTTCACAGAGCCGCTGCTGAAACCCGACGTTCCCCTGGTCGTGTGGATAGCCTGTGCAATGAAATCCTAGACCCCTACGGGCGCGGCAAGTCACCCGCCAAAACCTGAAGCGAGGCAGCCCCCTTCAGTACCGTGAATGGACCACCCAGCACTTCACGGAATCCGGCAACTTGGGCACCCCTCCTGGGTCAACCTGTACCCCCTACGAGTGCGGCGAATAGCCCGCCAATCCTAGAGTGAAGCCCCCTCCGTCTCAATGCCATGAGATGCGGGCCCGCTGCCCCCTAGAACCTGGCTATCCGTGCACTCCTCCGCGGGGTAATCCTAGTACAGAAAGTAAAATATACATACACCGGGTACATCGACCGCAACCAGGTCGTGCCCCAAAAGAATAATACAAACAGGCAGTGACGGCAGTCCACATGTCGGACGCTCGCCCCGCAATATCAAATGTACATAATACAACAAAACTGTACTAGCATTGCATCCAGGCTATCCCCCACGACCGATCCGCAACATCACAGCATAAACATAGAACATCAACGTGAAAATCACGTTCGCAAATCCGTATAACCGGGCTATAGCAGTTAGACCGGATTTACCGATCGAGTGACATTCACGGTCGCAGATATAATGTAAATACTGTGAAATAATGTGTTTAAAATTTTCCGATTGACCAAAAATTAACAAGTGGGCCCCCAATCAAAACTGTAGCACTCACAGAAAACCTGGGCCCATATTTAATATTCCAAAACCCCTAATTTAAGCCCACAAGACCACTGGAGAAATTCGAAGCAGTGACCCCACCAACCTGCGGCGGAAGGGCGGCACAAAGGGGGTTCTTGCCGCGCTTCCGCGCTCCTGTTGAGTGATCACTGTCTCGAATTTTCCCAGAGTTCTTAGAACTCCCTGCACATCATTCTGAGACCACCTGAAAAAATTTTAGACTTCAAAAAATTTCAACAGACACTGATGTGAAGGAAAAATACGGTTTTTGGAATTTCGGTCGATCGGAACTGAAAAACACATCAAACGAAGCTAGGTAAGGTTAATGGCGTGGCTCTGATACCATGTTGCGCCACGGCAGCGCCCCGGCCTCGTACTCGAGGCCAAAATGCGGAATCAAAAATTTTCCTTACTCGGAAACCGGCGCTACCGCGGACAAAGAAAACCCGGATCGTTTACCATTAACCTAATGCTAGCAATCAAGAGATAGGGTGAGAAGTATACCGAGTGATCCGAGTCCTCCGGTCTTCTCGTCATCGTCCCGATCTCCCGCGGAAAGTCTCGTCTCCACATTGTCGCCTCCTCGCCGGAAAGGGCACCACATCGCCTGCGTCTTTTACGGGCTCCCGCCTCAATACCGAGGCAACTCGGGCATGAATCCGGCAACTCGACATGCCCAAGATGTGCTACAGAATGTAGTGTAGATGATGCTAGTCTCAAATGGGGTTTGTTGCCTTTGATGGAGGAATGAGGTTGAGAAAAGAACTTGGGGATTTTGGTAGCAATGAAAAATGAGATGTATGATTAATCTCCAACACCAAATGAACCTCTCTCATTTTTTCACACCTCAAAAAGAATGTGGCCGGCCTCTTTTTTTGCTCAATGAGAATGGTGGAGGGAATGAAGACTAATACCAAGGGAGGTGAGTGTAGGAGAATAGAAGAGGTGACCACATCAAAAGCAAGAAAACATCAACCATACTCCACACTATTAAACCCATACCCTCTCATTAAAGCAAGTGATGGTGGAAAATAAAAGATACCATCATAATCTCTCATAATGCATGAAACCCCCTCCACAAATGTAATTTACAAAACTGCAAATTACCCCCTCCATCAGAAAAGTCCGGCCGGGAAAGAACAAACGAAAACCGGCCGGAACGGAATGCAAACTGGCAATTCCAGAAAACTGGTCCCGTAATAAATTACAGGAAAACCCCGATACTGTGCATACACACCCGCATCTGTATTCCGCCCGGATACAAATGCAATGAGACAAAATCTACACTGTACTAAACTAGGACCGGCTTAAGCCAAAGCCGGCTAGTAATATCCGTTCGATCCTGATCCGTGCAATACCGCACGTATCTGATCGAATCCTGCCATATATCCATATGGCCACTAGTACAAACTGTCCGATCCTGATCCGTGCAATACCGCACGTATCTGATCGGACCCTGCCATATCTCCATACGGCCTCTACAGCGTTTCGCCCGAAAGCTTGAGTAACTGTAAGTGTGGTGGACTCTAAAGACTCGTCAATACTATGGCTGTGGATTTAACCACTAGCACGTCAGAGGTATAAGCCAATATGTAACGGGCCACCAGCTATTGACTAAAAGGGACGTCGATGAGCGAACTCATCCTGACACCCTACTGAGCCTGTCAGTGACAATATCCGTACAGTCCAGTCCGTTCGTCTATGAGCATCGCATGTCGGGCCTAGGGGGTTGGTAAAAGTCAGACCCCCAAAAGCGGTACAAGTCGTGTCGGAGTGTAGCCCAGAACGCCCTGAGATACTACTGGAATACCTACCAGTAAATCTCCTGCCTCGGCCGAGGGCTTTGCGTAATGGCTCTCCTAGACACAGCGCGACCTCACCCCCAATACCGGGAGAGACGAACCCCTACAGATCCGCTCACCGCCTCCATGTGGCTCGGGACTGTACCCAACTAAAACCTGTTTGCACGACTCCTTTGAGCCGTGGTAGGGTAGTAATCAAAGCACAGTGGGAACTCACACGAGACAAATGACGATCTCAGGTCGATGAACTAACCTGTACACATGTCACCAGGGAACTGCTATCTGACGTCTGGTATAAGACCAACTAGCAGGTTCCCGGCGAGTCCTGTCCGGTGTACTCATAACCCAATGAGCACCTGTATACATCTTAGGTGAACCAACTGACACCAGTGGCTTGTGAGACCGGCCACCGCCCCTCGTCGGGGTCTCGACTGTATACACTAGTCTACTAATGGAGTATCGATGCCCTGTCTCGAAACTCCTATGACTAGGGACCTTTTAAGGATGTGCTTATAGACCACCAGCTCCCACGTATATGATCGCCATCATACTGTTGGTAGTCAAGCAAGAATCCTAGGGGCTCTATCAACGTGTAATAGCGACATGTCAGGTCACCTAAAGCAGTACACGATGATAAAGGTAAACCAGATAGCATACTATCATCTCGAGTAAGACTGTCCTACCGGGATAGGTCATCCCTCAATCATTGCAATCACGTGCCTGTGATCCAATAATTGACTCTGAGGGCACTATCTCCAACACTTCCTTTATCGATAATTACCCTAACCTCCATGGAAAACACGCGCAACCGGGCCTTTATACTACGGTGTCACCGTTACCTCGAAGGGTAGGGTGCCGTAGGGAGCAGTTGTGCGTGTATGCATGGAGTTCTAATTCTTAGGTATGAAATGGCATGAAAGGGGTGAGAGATCTCATCTCTCAAACCTTTCCCTAAGGCTAACCCTAACAAGCAAGGAGATTACTCGCTCATTAGGGGATTAAAAGACATACTAATTAAAAGAGAATTAAAAGCGAAGAAAAAAAATTAACTTACTAATTTGATGGCTCCCTCCAAGCAATAATACAGAACAGATCTGAATTTGTTTATTGAAAAGAGGCATGAGTTTTACAGATCTGTGATTACAATTTATAGGAAAACAGGAAAACTAGGGTTACAGAGTCTCGCGCATGTGCAATTACAGATATGCCCACGAAAAATCCCAACACCCGCACCGACGCACCGACACGAGAAAAATCCACCGACACGGGCACTTAATGGCTGCGGAACCACGGCATTAGTGGGCTTGGGCCGCGGTTCCGCGGCCCTTTGGTGAGATCATCTCACCAAACTTCCTGGGCTGGTTCTTTATACTTTGGGATTTTTATTTCCATAATTCTTTTCTCTGTTCGGCTTCTTATTCTTCTCCAGATCTTTCAGTGAAAAGTTGTAGCGATCTTTTAACCGTTTGCCTTGACATTTTGGACCTTGCACTGTTCTTCATCTAGGCTTGACTAGGACCCTTCTACTTGTTGGTCAAAATGTTGGAGATAGTGCCCTCAGAGTCAATTATTGGATCACAGGCACGTGATTGCAATGATTGAGGGAGGACCTATCTCGGTAGGACAGTCTTACTCGAGATGATAGTATGCTATCTGGTTTACCTTTATCATCGTGTACTGCTTTAGGTGACCTGACAGGTCGCTATTGCACGTTGATAGAGCCCTAGGATTCATGCTTGACTGCCAGCAGTATGAGGGCGATCATATAAGTGAGAGCTGGAGTCTACAAGCACATCCTTAATAGGTCCCTAGTCGTGGGAGTTTCGAGACAGGGCATCGATTCTCCAGAGTAGACTAGTGTATACAGTCGAGACCCCGACGAGGGGCGGTGGCCGGTCTCACAAGCCACTGGTGTCAGTTGGATCACCTAAGATGTATACAGGTGCTCATTGGGTTATGAGTACACCGGACAGGACTCGCCGGGAACATGCTAGTTGGTCCTATACCTGACGTCAGATAGCAGTTCCTAGGTGACATGTGTACAGGTTAGTTCATCGACCTGGGGATCGTCATTTGTCTCGTGTGAGTTCCCACTGTACTTTGATTACTACCCTACCATGGCTCAAAGGAGTCGTGCAAACAGGTTTTAGTTGGGTACAGTCCCGAGCCACATGGAGGCAGTGAGCGGATCTTCGGGGGTTTCGTCTCTCCCGGTATTGGGGGTGAGGTCGCGCTGTGTCTAGGAGAGCCATTACACGAAGACCTTGGCCAAGGCAGGAGATTTACTGGTAGGTATTCCAGTAGTATCTCAGGGTGTTCTGGGCTACACTCCGACACGACTTGTACCGCTTTTGGGGGTCTGACTTTTACCAACCCCCTAGGCCCGCCATGCGATACTCATAGACGAACGGACCGGACTGTACGGATATTGTCACTGATAGGCTCAGTAGGGCGTCAGGATGAGTTCGCTCATCGACGTCCCTTTTAGTCAATAGCTGGTGGCCCGTTACGTATTGGCTTATACCTCTGACGTGCTAGTGGTTAAATCCACAGCCATAGTATTGACGAGTCTTTAGAGTTCACTACACTTTCAGTTACTCAGCTTTCGGGCGAAACGCTGTAGAGGCCGTATGGAGATATGGCAGGGTTCGATCAGATACGTGCGGCATTGCACGGATCGTGATCGGACGGTTTTTACTAGCCGGCTTTGGCTTAAGCCGGATCTTAGTATTTGATAGTGTAGTTTTGTCTCTTTACATTTGTATTTCGGTCGAAATACAAATGCGGGTGTGTATGCACAGTATCGGGGTTTTCCTGTAATTTATTACGGGACCAGTTTTCTGGAGTTGCCAGTTTGCATTCCGTTCCGGCCGGTTTTCCTTTGTTCTTTCCCGGCCGGACTTTTCCGATGGAGGGGGTTATTTGTAATTGTGCAAATAACACTTTGTGGAGGGGTTTATTGCATAAGTTTTGATTTGATTGCATCTTTGCTCCATGATGCATTAATTAAGGTATGGATGGGTATGGGTTTTTTTTTTGTGTTGGAAATTGGATATGGGGGGGCCGGCCACTGTTCCAGGGTGGTGAGTGATTAATTAATTTGGATTTTGTATTGAGGGTGCTGCTGGAATTGGAAAGGAGGTGTGAATGAATTTTTATTTTCCTTTTGGGATTAATTTATTCACACATGATTGCATTGTGTTAAAATGAGAGTGCTGGGGCTGTTGGATTTTTGGGCTTGATTCATTCATTTCCAGTGAGCAAATTTTAGTGGCCGAGCTCCTTTTTTTTCAAGCATGCTCAATTTCTCCATCTTGCATCCATGAAATTCTAGTGCAAAATTCTTCCAAAAGAAATGGCAACCTCATAACCCCAAAAGAGACAAGCTTCTACACTATATCTATAGCAAATCTTGGACGCGTCGGCTAGCCAACTTTGCGCCCGAGTTGCCTCGGTCAAGAGACGGGAGCCCGTAAAAGACGCAGGCAATGTGGTGCCCTTCCGGCGAGGAGACGACGGACGAAGTATCCGCGGGAGATCGGAGTGGAGATGAAGACCGAAGGACTCGGATCAGTCGGTACATCTCTAACCCATCCTCTAGTTGCTAGATCTAGTTTAATGGCCCGATCCGGGGTTTAGTGCGCGGTGGTGCCGGTTTGCTAAGTCCGCAAAATTAAAGTTTATCACCGTTTCCGCATTTGGCCGTCGGGTTGTCGGCCGGGGCGCCGCCGTGCACTTACAGTGGTATCAGAGACTCGCCATTAACTTTGTCTAGCTTGGTTTAATGTGTTTTACGTTTCCGATCGAACAAAATCCCGAAACCGCATTTTTCATGCACATCAGTTTCTGTCGAATTTTTTTTTGAGTCCAAAAATTTTTCAGGTTGTCTCAGAGTGATGTGCAGAGAGTTCTAAGAATACTGCAAAATTTTGGTGAAGCGATGATTCCGTACGACCGCGGAAGGGCGGCCTAAGCCCCTCATTGGCCGCGCTTCCGCCGCAGGAATAAGACTTCACTTCATCAATTTTTTTCAGTGGGCTTGTGGGCTTAAAATATGGGTTTTGGAATATTAAAATTGGGCCCAGTTTTTCTGTGAGTGCTGCAGTATTGGTTTGGGGGCCCACTTGTTAAGTTTGATCAATCGGAAAATTTTAAACACATTTTTCACAGTATTTACATTATATCTGCGACCGTGAATGTCACTCGATCGGTAAATCCGGTCTAACTGCTATAGCCCGGTTAGACGGATTTGCGAACGTGACTTTCACGTTGATGTTTTGTGTTTTTGCTGTGATGTTGCGGATCGGTCGTGGGGGATAGCCTGGATGCAATGCTAGTACAGTTTTGTTGTATTATGTACATTTGTTATTGCGGGGCGAGCGTCCGACTTGTGGACTGCCGTCACTGCCTGTTTGTATTATTCTTTTGGGGCACGACCTGGTTGCGGTCGATGTACCCGGTGTATGTATATTTTACTTTCTGTACTAGGATTACCCCGCGGAGGGGTGCACGGATAGCCGGGTTCTGGAGGGCAACAAGCCCGCATCTCATGGCATTGGGACGGAGGGGGCTTCACTCTGGCATTGGCGGGCTATTCGCCGCACTCGTAGGGGGTACAGGTTGACCCAGGAGGGGTGCCCAAGTTGCCGGATTCCGTGGAGTGCTGGGTGGTCCATTCACGGAGCTGAAGGGGACTGCCTCGCTTCAGGTTTTGGCGGGTGACTTGCCGCGCCCGTAGGGGTCTAGGATTTCATTGCACAGGCTATCCACACGACCAGGGGAACGTCGGGTTTCAGTAGTGGCTCTGTGAAACCCGGGGATCCCAGATATCTGTATTGTTCTGTGATGCTGTACATTCTTTGATGTTGCATTTCTTTTCACGCCTTGAGCGAAATATAATATATTGGTATATATATTAGTAGATGTTGTATATGTTTTGCATCCGCGCTAGTCCAGTCCCCGCTCTGTCGTTAGTTATCTAACCTAACGGGTAATGACGGGACCCAGTGGCGAATGCGGATGGCATATACGTACGTCAGTATATTTTCGTTCTTTGTGGTGTGATCAAATGATGGGACTGCATTGATTCGGATCAATGCAAGTTAAAAACAAACCTAATCCGATGTTGTTGGAACACTTTTCAAAAAGCTGTTATTGCAAGGACGTTCACTTTTGTTTTGCATCGTGGTATTCATTGGAATATCCTGCTCCTCAGTCGACGAGGCAAGGGCCGAGATCCCTTCACCGGGAGTGACCCCTTGAACAGAAGTTTGCGTCAGGGCATTAACTTCACTATAGCCGATTACTTTTGCTTTGCATCGTGGTATTCAGTTGGAATATCCTGCACCCCATTCTACGGGGAAAGAGCCGAGATCCCTTCACCGGGAGTGACCTCTTTAGTAAAGGTTTTCGTCACTATATTTTCTAAAAAGCTATCCGTTCCTTCAACGATATCAAGTTCTTTACGTTTAAGGTTTTCGCCAGAAACCATTCGTAGCCCTCCGTCGTTTCATATGGGTAGTCAATAGTATTCAAGCTGTGTTTGTTGGCCAAAGTCAAGGCACAGTGTTTGGTAGCTGTTGGTTATTCATATGCAGCATAGATAGATGCGTTGGTTTGGAACAGTCGTATAGCCTTGTTGGCCAAAGTCAAGGGCTTGTGCGGGTGGATTCGAATCAACCTGGAGAATGACGGGTAGAACTTGACATGTGACTTATGATTTGTTGGCCAAAGTCAAGGTCATAAGAGCATGGGGCAGAAATCACATCGGGAGTTTCAAAAGTACTGAAACTTGCCAGATATGCGCATACCTTCTGGAGTGTGATACCGTGAGCGGATTCCGTCACGTTATCATGCGATGAGAGTTGGATCCCGATTCCCACTGATGAGTTGGTTTACTCCTCGGGTGACCCCGACTAATTCTTCTTTCAGGTTTGGAGGAGAATTTGAGGTACAGTGGGAGGTTTCCTGATTAGAAAAAGTGATAACCATTCTGATCTAGGATAGAGTGCACGCTGAGTGTTTCTTTTCTCTCTCTCTTTGGCAGCGACCATTGACCCGACCCTAAGATTTTGACTCAGTGACCAAGTTGACCGAACCTTCTAAACACTGGCTTTTGGATTGTCAGAGTTGCAGACCTCATTGCCACTCCTAGTTTTACCCTTTTCTCCAGGACACCCCGTATTACTACGAACGTCCACTTCCATTGGACAAAACCATCGTATGGTTAGATACGAACTCGAAGGAATTCGAGGATGGTTTCTGGTTCTGGAGAAAACGGATAGGATTATTCAGTTGTCTTTCCTTTTCACCCTCTCTCAGGTTGCGAGTACTCCTTAGTTTAGGAGTAGTACACCTATTACGCAAATTGGATAGTCTTCTTCCAAACCATAGGCTGGTGCCGACCGGTAGGGAATGAAGAAAACCAGTTAGCCTAAGCGGTGTACAGAAGGTATTAAGTTCAGACAAAGCAAGGGATTAGTAAGAGGGCAAAGTAAATTGCGACTGCTATTCACGACCAAACCAAGTATTTCTTCGCCAATCCTAAATCACCTTTGTATTTCTCCAGGACACTCCGTATCACTACGAAGATCCCATTTTATTGGATAATCCATCGTATGGTTATATACGAACTCGAAAGGAACTTGTTCCAGTTCGGGGATGGATCCTGGTTCAGGAGAAATAGGAATAAAGTACATTCAGGTGTCTTTTATCTTCACCTTCTCTCGCGATGCGAGTGCTCCTAGGATTAGGACAGTACACCCTTTATGCTTTTTGGATAGTCTTCTTCCAAACCATAGGCTGGTGCCGAACGGTAGGGAAGGAAGAAAACCATTTGGCCTAAAGGGGTGTACAGAAGGTAAAGACTAAAGACATATGAAGGGATTTGGAGAGGTGGCAAAGATCTATACGGTTACAGTCGTGAATCTGGAAGAGGCATTACTAGGAATACCGGGATACCCCATCGAAACATTTCAATGTTTCAGTCTCACTGTGTACTGTTAATGGAAAACTGATTTCCCGATTAGACACTTACTCCAGGGTATGTATTTACCAGGTATGATTCTCACATCTGTATGGTTTTACAGATGATGAGTGGGAGTGAGTTATTGGGAATTGGGTGATCATCCTCATTTTTGAGGAAGTCACCTGGGTTGTTTGCAAGTTAGCAATTATTTGGTTTTGAATATCCGCGGTTATGCACCAATTTCAAATTGATATATCTGTACGTCTATTTTCATAGAGTGAGATATACCTTTTGATATTATGTCGATGACATTTACCTATATCAGTGGATGGTTAGGTAAGGAGCATTAAACAGCGGTGTAATTCTTCTTAACCAAAAGTACAGTTTTCAACCTACGACACACAGTGAATGAGTCACTAGACTCAAGGGACTTATACAGAGTATTGTATGTTGTCCAGTGTCCATCAGGACAGAGGGGTTGGTCCTCGTACTGTATTCTGTTTACTTTTGACTTCTCTAGTTCTTAGACATGTGTTTCGTAGAAACACAGGGTCTAAGTTTTGAGGAGTTATAGGTATTTGAATAGAGTAGAGAACCAGGTATAGCAAGTATCGGGATTCTTCAAAGTGATCGAAGATGTAGATACTTGTGTGTGGTATTCAGTTAATAGTAATGATAAAGAGAAATTACTTCTCTTTCAGGTTACTCATAATTGGAAGTATTCCTAAGTTGAGTAACGCTGATCGACCTCCTTCCATTTAGTTGACATGCACTGGAGAAAGCTGCATGATTTGAATCTGGTTCAATTAAATCAGTGCCTCTGGTTCTATATTGGATGTAGAACAGTTCATATCTTAACGTTGTTAAGGTACGGGGAGTTGTCCGGCTTATGCTTAAAACCAGACACTGGACAACTCAAGGCACGTTTCTGTAATGGCTGTTTGTGGGTTGACCCAGGCTATGACGCGGGTTGATTTTCTACCATCTGGATGAACAATAGCAATATTGTTCTAGACTCGCCACAGTTTTATTAAAAATGGATTTTTTCAAAAACAGCAGTGGGAGTATGGTAGAACTGGAAGTGATTCCAGAACCGCAAACGATTACTGAAGATTTGATAAGGAACCTGAAGATTCAATCTGATTTGACATTCCATTGGCCACTCCGCAGATAAGGTGGGTAACTTCAGGCACCCGAGAGGTACTTCGGTAGCCTCAAGGACGGTGACAGGGAAGTTCTTGTTTACCCACACTTGCCATTGTTGTTGTTCCAGGCTGCGAGACCCGGCAGGAGGATGAGTATAGCGTCGTTCTGAACTAACTTCAGAAGTGTACGTGTATATGACTATGCCAGAGGGTTGTCGTAGTCAGTGGGAGCAGCGGAAGCATTGGTGGACATCAGGCTTATGTCTATTTATAGACTAAAGCAGATGTAGCGGAGATAGATCATCTATTTCTGATGTGACAGTCATAGGTTTGACGTCACCAGAATAGGGGATGGATCTGTTGAGAAGGTAGTAGGAAGTGATATTCCTATACTACGATCGGTTATACTTTGGTCGTCACACAGTGGTTTCTCCACACAGGACTTGGATATATATCAGACATTCTGGTTACTAGATCTATGGTTTTAGATCTAGATTTGGGTGGTTTCCTAATCTGGGTACCTTGACAGCATTCTATGAGTATTTAGAATGGACGACTCCTGGCACGGTAGTGTACCTGCAAGTAATGGAGTTGCCCTCTCTAAAGGTGTCTTTTAGACTAAAGTAGAGAGGGATGTGCATGATTGGCAGATCACTTGCTTAGCAATTGAGTCAATCATGAGATGTCAAGTACCACACCAGATGTTGTTCTTGCACTAGATGCAATAAGTTGATATTGATCCAATCCTGGAGAAACAGTCGGAAGCAGTTTTAGAACATAAGTGGCTGTTCTAGGGATATGATAACGGCTGCCTCTTTTAGGAGACGGTTATCATTCCAGGCTTCCAAGGTGACCTGGACGACAAGGAGGTTGTCAGAGTTATAGTTTTTCCCTCCGACGAGGGGCAGTATTTTGGACGGATGGTCCAAGGCAATACTGAGGGTGGCATGGCGCAGGATACTGATTAAGTTCAGTTGAAGATACAGTCTAAGAAGTTTGGATTTGGAGTTCATTTATGAGCTACGTCCCATCAGACATCCAGACATACTAAGACAGGTATTGCTCATTTCGGGAGATAGTTTTCTCCGCGAACTTGAGATATAGAGAGACATAGAAAGAAACTTCTAGGCGGATCCACTCACTGAGGCTATTCCTCGACCGCAATAGTTTCACAAACGGGATTTGTGAGATTGACTAGTAGAGGAGTTGGGTGTTCGGTATCACACGGGCTGTGAGTATGCGGCATCGAAATAATTAGCCCTGAGTGCAAGTGGGAGATTGTTGGAGATAGTGCCCTCAGAGTCAATTATTGGATCACAGGCACGTGATTGCAATGATTGAGGGAGGACCTATCCCGGTAGGACAGTCTTACTCGAGATGATAGTATGCTATCTGGTTTACCTTTATCATCGTGTACTGCTTTAGGTGACCTGACAGGTCGCTATTGCACGTTGATAGAGCCCTAGGATTCATGCTTGACTGCCAGCAGTATGAGGGCGATCATATAAGTGAGAGCTGGAGTCTACAAGCACATCCTTAATAGGTCCCTAGTCGTGGGAGTTTCGAGACAGGGCATCGATTCTCCAGAGTAGACTAGTGTATACAGTCGAGACCCCGACGAGGGGCGGTGGCCGGTCTCACAAGCCACTGGTGTCAGTTGGATCACCTAAGATGTATACAGGTGCTCATTGGGTTATGAGTACACCGGACAGGACTCGCCGGGAACATGCTAGTTGGTCCTATACCTGACGTCAGATAGCAGTTCCCAGGTGACATGTGTACAGGTTAGTTCATCGACCTGGGGATCGTCATTTGTCTCGTGTGAGTTCCCACTGTACTTTGATTACTACCCTACCACGGCTCAAAGGAGTCGTGCAAACAGGTTTTAGTTGGGTACAGTCCCGAGCCACATGGAGGCAGTGAGCGGATCTTCGGGGGTTTCGTCTCTCCCGGTATTGGGGGTGAGGTCGCGCTGTGTCTAGGAGAGCCATTACACGAAGACCTTGGCCAAGGCAGGAGATTTACTGGTAGGTATTCCAGTAGTATCTCAGGGTGTTCTGGGCTACACTCCGACACGACTTGTACCGCTTTTGGGGGTCTGACTTTTACCAACCCCCTAGGCCCGCCATGCGATACTCATAGACGAACGGACCGGACTGTACGGATATTGTCACTGATAGGCTCAGTAGGGCGTCAGGATGAGTTCGCTCATCGACGTCCCTTTTAGTCAATAGCTGGTGGCCCGTTACGTATTGGCTTATACCTCTGACGTGCTAGTGGTTAAATCCACAGCCATAGTATTGACGAGTCTTTAGAGTTCACTACACTTTCAGTTACTCAGCTTTCGGGCGAAACGCTGTAGAGGCCGTATGGAGATATGGCAGGGTTCGATCAGATACGTGCGGCATTGCACGGATCGTGATCGGACGGTTTTTACTAGCCGGCTTTGGCTTAAGCCGGATCTTAGTATTTGATAGTGTAGTTTTGTCTCTTTACATTTGTATTTCGGTCGAAATACAAATGCGGGTGTGTATGCACAGTATCGGGGTTTTCCTGTAATTTATTACGGGACCAGTTTTCTGGAGTTGCCAGTTTGCATTCCGTTCCGGCCGGTTTTCCTTTGTTCTTTCCCGGCCGGACTTTTCCGATGGAGGGGGTTATTTGTAATTGTGCAAATAACACTTTGTGGAGGGGTTTATTGCATAAGTTTTGATTTGATTGCATCTTTGCTCCATGATGCATTAATTAAGGTATGGATGGGTATGGTTTTTTTTTTTTTGTGTTGGAAATTGGATATGGGGGGGCCGGCCACTGTTCCAGGGTGGTGAGTGATTAATTAATTTGGATTTTGTATTGAGGGTGCTGCTGGAATTGGAAAGGAGGTGTGAATGAATTTTTATTTTCCTTTTGGGATTAATTTATTCACACATGATTGCATTGTGTTAAAATGAGAGTGCTGGGGCTGTTGGATTTTTGGGCTTGATTCATTCATTTCCAGTGAGCAAATTTTAGTGGCCGAGCTCCTTTTTTTTCATGCATGCTCAATTTCTCCATCTTGCATCCATGAAATTCTAGTGCAAAATTCTTCCAAAAGAAATGGCAACCTCATAACCCCAAAAGAGACAAGCTTCTACACTATATCTATAGCAAATCTTGGACGCGTCGGCTAGCCAACTTCGCGCCCGAGTTGCCTCGGTCAAGAGACGGGAGCCCGTAAAAGACGCAGGCAATGTGGTGCCCTTCCGGCGAGGAGACGACGGACGAAGTATCCGCGGGAGATCGGAGTGGAGATGAAGACCGAAGGACTCGGATCAGTCGGTACATCTCTAACCCATCCTCTAGTTGCTAGATCTAGTTTAATGGCCCGATCCGGGGTTTAGTGCGCGGTGGTGCCGGTTTGCTAAGTCCGCAAAATTAAAGTTTATCACCGTTTCCGCATTTGGCCGTCGGGTTGTCGGCCGGGGCGCCGCCGTGCACTTACACAAAAGTCACTCTTTTGTATCGTTTTTTGTCTTTTTCACTGTATTCACTCCAAGAACCTGTATCCTGTAACATGCAGCAGACATGCGTCAAAAGCATCTGTTTAATTATAAAACGAATAAGAATTGGGGAATATAAATTGTAATTTTATGATATGAACAAACACCTACGGATCAACTGTTGAAAAAACGATCCCTCAATCCTCAAGACTTGCCGTGGAACCGCCGCCAATACCTTGGTTTAGCCACGGTTCAGCGGCGCTTTGATGGATTCAGGAGTTCGTTTTTTTCCAATATTCATAAAATTACCTGCTTAATTTTCTGAGTATTTTTAATACAGAAAAAATCAACATTTTAAAAAATTTCCAGAGAGGGGGTCTAATTCGACGTTTCGGGGTTCGATCGACTTTAAACTTCGTCTAGACTTCGCCTAAAGCTCTAACTTGCTCTGATACCACTGTAGGGTTACTAGGCACTGTCACAAGGTTCTACATGGAATCAACCATGCCAAAATCAAAAAATTTCATGTGCCAAACAACCCTAACCAAGATCTTAGACTAGAGATTAGGCGAAACAAAGAGCAAGTAAACAACTTTACTTCTAAGAGTTTGGGATTACAACCTTTGTAGTCCGTCCCTTCGCTTCATAAGCTCCGTGTTGAGGTCCCTTCACCGTGCTCATCATGTACCCGGACTCTAGAGAGGCTCCATGAAGAGAAAGATGCAATCTTGCTTCCGATCTTCAATAACAAAGATGATCTACCTTGAAGAAACTCAAACCCAAGCTCTTGCTTTGCTAATCAAGTATTAGCAAAGCAAACACCCTAATATAAGTGGCTAGAATAGATGAGGATGAAGAAGCAGGAATTTAGCTCTCATTTGTTTTCGATTTCTCACTCATTTTCATCACTTATGAAAAAGCTAGAAAGCTTTACATCAAAAAAGAAGAAGAAGAAGAAGAAGAAAATCCATTTGTGATGAATAATGAAATCTTTTGTGTGAGGTTAGAAATGCAACCATGGGTTAAGAATATAAACTTAACCCTTGTAGAGAAATAACTATGGTAAAGGGTTGGGTTGGGTTAAAGAAATATCTATGCGAAATATCACAAGTCAAAGTCAAAGCTTCAAGAAGCTTCTTGAAAGCTTCATGTAAGCTTAACCCTAATCCAAACCCTAACCATATTTAAACTCCACAAAACATGTTGCATTTATAACCCTAACTTGTTACAATATTATATATCACATATACAATATTTATTGTAACAAAATAAAATAATACAATTAACATATATCACATATATATATCAATGTATTACCCGAGTGAGAAAAAGAATCTTTAAGTGAGCTTATACTAGTTAATGTAATTTAATATATCAAATATATAATTATACATTAAATTATCGAATCAACACTTGATCCGATAATCCGGCTATTTCATAAATAACCGACTAATATAATCTGTATCAGTTCATCGAATCAACACTTGATCCGATGACCCGGCTATATCACATATACCCGGCCGATATCTCATATCGCGAGAATCTAATACGGTATCGCATACATGTATTATTCTCGGTCCCGCACATATTACATATGTGCTCCTACTCCGTTTTGCCCGAGTCAGGAAACCTCTGTGTAGGACTCTAAAGAATCGTCAATACGCCGGTAATAGGTGATGATCATATCAAACACCCACAAGCTGCAAGCGGTCAGCTAAACGTAACAGCCACCCAGGTATTGAGCGATCATAAGATCAACAAGAAAGCCTGTACATTCTCCTGCGAATCCAATCAGTAACACTCCCGTACAGTCCGGTCTCTTCGTCTGATATGTCGAATATCTCGCCTAGGGGTGGTAAACGTCAGACCCCAGTAGCTTGATAAGTCGTGTCGATATGAGGTCCATAACAGTTCGAGAAACTATTGATAACACCTACCAGTAAATCTTAGCAACCCTGGCCAAGGATTTCCAGTTATAGCCAATCGAACACAGCCAGCGGACGTGAGGTATAATACCATCTGGGAGTTCTTGGCGAGTCCATCCAGTGTACCCTGTCTCCACTGAGCACCCGTATACCTTCTCTGATATGAAACACCAATGGATATGGGATCATCCATCGCCCATCATATGGGTCAAGAAGAGCATACGCTAGTCTACTCTGGAGTATCGATGCCCTGTCTCGGTACTCCCACGACTAGGAACATTTGAAGGATGTACTTGGCGACTACGCTGTCCCCACTAGTAAGATCTGCATCATAGTCCTGGTAGTCAAGTACTCATCCTGAGGGCTTTATCAACATGTGACATAGAGACAATCAGAGTACATGTTAAGATAGAGTAACCAGATAGCATACTATTATGTCGAGCAAGAAAGTCCTCCCTATATATGTCCAAGCATCCACTACAATATACAACGTATGTATAGTAATGGCCTCTAGGGCATACATATAACTAACAATAAAAATGCCAAATCCAATAAATATATTTTTAAATGAATAAATCATTTTAATCTCCAATTATTTCACAAATATTGGTATATATTTATACCATTTTATGAAAACCCCAATTTCGCAAATCGGTAGTTTTCGTGAAATATATTATTTTAATATTAAATTCCAAAAATAATATTTTATATTTTCTGAAATGTTACAATCTTCCCCCCTTAAATAAATTTGGTCCCCGAATTTAAACTTAAACCCCCAATTACTATAACATTTCAATAATCAACTCAAATCAATGGGGCTCCGAAATCACGGAAGATATAGAAATAACACAGCGCATCGTGTGCGCCTGAAAATGAGTACGAAACTCAAAATCGAACTCCGTAAAGCGTCACGCAAATCTTTGGATTTGCACGCATATCATCGGAGTTACAATGGAGATACAGATCTCGAAATCCACTACCAATATCCAATATGAACTAGTTAAATACTGTAATACGTATATAGTACGCATCCTTGAAAAATCTTCTAAATACTGCTTAAAACACATGCAAAATCTTTCTGAATAGCCGCGTGATGCATAACTCGCGGAACAAGTGACGGACGCTCATTTGTAAAGTAATAAATATATGTTCATATAGGTTTTGCTAAAATATACGTTCCGCCCTTTTAAAATACCCCAAAAGGTTTTCCTTTGTAAACGTTCGTATCGCTCACGGACATGTAGGAAATAGCGAGACTATAGATCCTTTTTGAAAACCTCTTGTTAAATTTTTTAATGCATGCAAAGTACTCAGGTACTGTCCTCTGATCAGTCATGTTCGGCTACTATATAGTATAGTGCCAATCATGAAAACAAAGTGCTCAAGAGCAAAATCAGCCCCAAAAGGCGTATCCAATGATCACGTGCATCTGGTGTGCACAGAAATCAAATCCAAATACAAGTGCCACAATATGCACAAAAGCAGAACTAAGTGCAATGGGTGTGCACGAAAGCATCTGTCCACTGCAACGGGTGTGCACGACAACAACATCTAGTGCATCTTTAGTGCACGAAAATCTCAATCCAGTGCAATTAATATGCACGAATGAAAATCCCAATCGAGTGCATCCGGTGTGTACAAAATCACATCTCATATCATGCGCCCAACAAGCGTGAAAATCCAAATCAAGTACTGTCACGACCCGAAAAGTACGGAACATGACCGGCACTTAAATTACCAAACGTCTCGAGGCGTACGTAATCGAAGTAAGCCAAAACCCAGAAATCAAAACCAGTTAAAGCAGTAGAGTGAAGGAAAAACCAATTTAAAGCAAGTGGTTTTAATCAACATAGGACGAAGTATGTATTTTTAAAATCTTAAGTATTTCCTGAAAATTTCAGCAGAGTCTCCTTTGTAAATACTGACCCACAAACGGGATACAACATGAATAGTATACGAAATACAAAAAAGCATCCCCAAGCGGGAGCTAGCTCTTCGTCAATCGACGGTCACAACCACGCAAGCAATATAATATACAACGCCGAAGGACGAGGATCAAAACTCAAAAGAAAACCCAAAATCAGCATGAAAACCATAATAATACAACACGCGACTCTAAGGTCGAATGAATAACAAGTCTGGTCTTCTATCTCTATCAAATATACAATCTGGTTGATGGAGATTCTAGATACAAATGAAATAATAAATAAACAATGGTGGTCCTGATGCAAAAGAACCCACCTACAGAAGCAATCATCCGGAAGTGGCAGTGTGCCAGCAAAGCCGCAACGAAACCTGAACTGCAAAACCTGCAAGGAACTGTGGCACAACGGGGGTGATTTGCCAACTCGTGAGTAGAAAATATCTACAAGTAGAAATCGCATGCATAACGCTATCTTAGGTCATATCAGGCAATATCCTCAAATAATATCCTGATCCATCTACAAATAAGTGCAATACTACGTGCACGTGTCGGTGCCTCAGATAGCAACATATCAGATATATATGATGTATGAATGCATTACGAATGGAAACAGAATATATCATGAGTGAGACAACTGTTTTCTTTAATCAATGCTATTTCTATATGTATATCAATGAAAGAAACAGAGAAATAAGTGTCAGCATCGACACAAAACGTAAGTCTCAGTATCTCAACATCAAATCTCAATATCTCAAATCTCAGATCTCAAATATCAATATCTCAGGCATCCGTATCATCTGCGGGATCGGCCCGCGGGCTCCGGCAGAACGGATCAGCCTGTATCCATCTAATGACTCTGTCCGGTATCCTCCGAATAACCGACGAGTCCAAATAATATCACCGGTAGGTAGTGCTCCCCTGCCAGGCTCATCGAATACAACTCGAGCTTCTTGCCCCGGGATACCATACCGGGCCCACCATGTACCCGAGACGGTTCATCCAACTCCTCGAATCGGGTTTCCAAATCCAACAGCAATCATGAAAACTCATGGTAGACGACTCATACATCACGAGAAAACCGCAATTTGCATTTTAAAATGTTGATACTAAGCTTTTATTAAATTCTTGCGGTTTTCCCCCAAATCCAGAAATCTCATTTAAATCCGAAATCATCAAAATCATGATACCAATAAACAGTGAATACCGGCATAAATCTCCATAATACTGCATAACCAATGAATATATGGATACACCTAATATCATGCAACGAATGCAATATTTAAACTAGCATATGGAAGCTATAACATATTGCGACTATCAGTTATCAAGCTATGTGATAAAAAGGTATTTTCTAAAGTGTACGTGGCATAGCAATTACCGATGAAGATGTGTGTGAGCCGGCAAACGAGTGTACGTGGAGCATACGCGTCATCGGTAATAGTGCTGGTGTCCTAACAGCATGGTTTCATAATTACTACGTACACAATAACATGCAATGAGGCGATAACAACATAATAAGGAAAATGAATAGTAAATACAACAATAATATGCGGAACATGAATAATAACGTAACAACAAGGAATCTACCTTACTATACATGTATTATACTGTTTTGCCGTTTGAAAAAGTACGAATCGTGGTGTTTTGAAAATAAAGGCTACGGTGTTTTTAAGAAAAGGTACGTCTTTTGAAATATCCGTAGTATCCCTTGACGTGTCTTTAAAATCCTGACGATTCGTTAGTTTTGAAAATAGGTATGACTCGGGTCCAGTCTAACATCTACTAGGTAAACTACAGGTCTAACTAACAACCAATCGAAAGGGGTATGGAAACCACCTAAATCTGAGTCGATATATATATATATACATGTATAATAGTCGGTGATCCCGCCTCAATAGTATCCAATACGATACCCTATATAATATGACATCCTCGAGTCAAGAGTGTGGATCTATCATCAATATATAGCTCGTACGGTAAATCCGTCGTATGGCCTCCCAAATCTGGGTACGGGTCAAATATCACATTTATCTCATTATTCATCTGGTATCCTCTTTATCAAATATCATGATCGGTGGTACTGATCTACGTCTAGTACAATACTAATACCATCTATGTATGCATACGTGTGTATGAAAATACCACGCCTAAAGGACCCGCTAAACATATCACGTCGTAACTCGAATACGAACCTTGTCACATCACTAATCTCACGGCCTCAAGCCCAATCTCATCGACTCATCTCTAATCCCAAGTACTTATCCTCAAAATCCACGTATATATATATATATACATAGTCCCATACCCATGTGTATATATATATACATATCCCCATATACGCACATGTAAATAGATGTATGCAAATGCGTGTGTGCGTGTGGGTGTGAACCTATTCTAAGGTTCGCGACTAAGAAACTATGCTAGTTTACTCTTAATTACCCTAAACTAAACCATGAACACAATAATCATCTCTTGATAATATCCACGTATCATGAATCACATATATAACATATATATATCATAACTATACTACGAACTGCGGGGGTGCTATACGCCATCCACCCGACTTCTCCCGTAGATATATATCTACTCACCTGGTCCTCGCTTGCCGAAATTGATGTCGCCACGCGCTTGCTTGTCGTCTTGAAGCCCTCGTGAGAGAACCTACGTGTAAACATATAGTATCGTAAACCGAAATCGCGGATGAAAGTCCAAAACAGCATACGAATTTCACATAGGTAAAAACCTAGGATCCGCTCAAGTAAAAGAACCAAATATCTCTCGACATCGGCGTATAAATGCCAATTGATCACGATAAAACCCAAACGTACCAATTGTGGTTTCACAACTCACTAAATTTTATAAGAAATAGGGTGCAAATCATCAAACCTTAAAATTAATCAAATCGATTTGTTTCCAAAAAACCTAGTAAGCGGTCATTAACCGTTTTAATACAAATCTTGATGTTTTAACACAAATCTTGATGTTTTAACAAAACTAATAGCCATAATATTCACCAAATATCATAACTAAGTCATAAAAACCATTTCTATAATTTATTCTCATCAATTTGTATTAAACTAACGTTTTTAGTTTGCACATTAACCCAATTTTAACCACTTTGAAGCAACAATACACAAATTCACAACTAGACTAGGTTTTGCATGCCCAAAAGTATTAAACCACTCATTATAATGTTAATGATGTGATAAAACCCTTACTATATTTTAAATTATCAATTATCAATTAATTACAAAAACCTTGTTAGCTAAAAATCTTAATTA
The DNA here is from genome assembly GCA_030015575.1 of Agapanthus africanus. NCBI lineage: Eukaryota > Viridiplantae > Streptophyta > Magnoliopsida > Asparagales > Amaryllidaceae > Agapanthus > Agapanthus africanus. The sequence goes on from JASDDO010000010.1 coordinate 233,616,599, forward strand.
GCACAATTTACATGCAACAATTAGTAAACTAGCAACTAGCTTAGGTTTATCAATACATAAGATGATAAATTACACTTTGCAACCATAATTACATAATAAAAACCCTAACTTAAATTTCACAAACCCTAATCTTGAATTTGGACTTGCAATTTAAAACCTAAATTAAACCCTTCATTAACTTAGTTTGAAGTAATAACAAACAATTTAACATAAGGTCAAGATTTATACCTCATAATCCATGGATCAAACATACAACCTAGCCTCCAAGATGCTCTCTTTGCTCCAAGGATTGATCAAAGAATAATGGGTAAGGCTTGGAGTTGGAATTAGCTTTGAATTTGCATGGATTTTGAAGTGATTTTGTGGATTTCTGATGCAAAATTGAGTGGAATTTTTGGCGGGGAGCTGCTGCTGTGTTGCTCGGCCAGGAGCAGGAGGTGGGTGGGTGTGGGTGATGGAAAAATGATAAATGTTATACCCCAATATCTATTTACACTAATTTCACTATTTAAGCCTTTTTCTTCGATATTTTCTAAAACCGTTTGACAGCTTCATTTCATTTTAAAAATAACATGTTAAAATTTTGTTTAATGTGTTATGATGTACAAAATTTGTTTCAACTCATTCCAATTTGTAATTTTCCCTAATTAAATGTATTAGTGACGGCTTAAAATAATATTAAAAAAATTAATTTCGGAAAAAATTTCAGAAAATTAGAAATTTTACCAGTGGCTCAATAAACACTAAATACTAGCAATTATATAGCTAGAATATGTATATTTAATTTTATATTAAAAGATATTTATATTTTGACTTTTTACGGAAAACCACCTTATTTTACCGATTTTTCCGAAATTTCACCGAAACGATTTTCAAAACGTTACAATCTTCCCCCCTTAAAGAAATTCGGTCCTCAAATTTAAATTAAAACTCCTCCCAAATACTAAAATATCTAAGCAAAACCACCAAGTCGTCGGGGCTCCGAAATCATAAATACATAAAACACATCGTAGCGCAATGCATGTGCATGAAAAACAGATATATAAACCAAAAATCAAAACTCCGTAAAGCATCCCGCAATCATCGGAGTTATGATGAAGACACCAATGTCAAGATCCAAAACGAAAATCAATATGATATACATCAAAACTATACCTGTAAATGTCAGAACAATAAGGTAAACATCATTAAAACATCTTGACGCAATGCATGCCAAACCTTTTTCAAATCGCTGTGCGATGTGTGTATCACTGCACAGTGGCGGACGTCCATTGTGAGAAAATAACTATATAGATATATATATATATATATATATATATATATCCTTTGTTTAACATACACGTCCCGCCGTTTTGAAAATAATTTAGAAGGGTTTCCCTTTTAAACAGTTTCGTGTCATCATTGACACGTAGGTAAATACTGAGACTATAGCTCCTCCTTGGAAATCCCTTCGATAACTACCAATGCATGCAAAATATACTCAGGTACTGTCCTCTGACTAGTCCTGCTCGGTACTAAACAAAATAGCAAGTATCATAAAATATACTGCTCCAAAAGAAATCAATCCTAAATATATATGAATGCCACGTGCGTCTGGTGCGCACGGAAATCGAAATCCATGAATGTTCCATACATGTTCACAGAAACAACATCTAAGTGCAACGGGTGTGCACGAAAACACCTGTCAAAGGCAGTGTGTGTGCCTGACAGCAAAACCAGGTGCATCTGATATGCACGAAGAATCTCGATTTAGTGCATCTAGTGTGCACCTAAATCGCATCAAGCGCCTTAAGTATGCGCAAAATCCAAGTCAAGTGCACAAGGTGCACGAAAACAAATATCGAATATCAAAATTGACGGTATACAACATATTTCAATCAAAAATCCCAATCAGGTATACCGTGGTATAAAATCTCACCATCCTGTGTATCGGCGTGCACAAAAGCAAATCAAAATACCAAAAGTGCATGAGAACTATGCCGAAAGCATAAGTCAAATCCTATGCATGCCCTAGGCATGAAATCAAATATCATGAAACTCGGTCATCAAAACTCAATCATGAAATAATTCACCCAAAAATACTGAAATCCAATATGACGGATACGTGATAATCAATCACAAATCATAAATGTTGTTGTCGATTTCCTTCCTTCAAGGTCGAGAAGGTGTCGGTGCACCCAATGCTAGCAGAGCAAGGTATCTACTTGCCTCCTGATCATGGCATGTCGCCTAGTGCCCTTAGGCTCTCGTCTCTCACTGTAGATTGCTAAGTACATAGCTCCTCGGCTCAACGGTCCAATATAGAAACGATAACGGAATAGCCCGCTCTAACACATCCTCTAAAGATCTCTGGCCAACTATCATGGTTACTCATAACATGTTTCGTCTACGATGCCGAACTCTGGCCTACTGGGTGTGCGTCATATGACCGCTACTGGGTCCAGGTCTTCTCGTTCAGTATTTCCAGAAAGGTCCTGTCGAAGTCTCTCCCAAGTCTCGTTTCTGCCAAACTTCCCGGAAGTTATCATCTCTTGCTAAATCTGTATCTTGTTCTGGAACGGCTGCATACTCATCACGACTCCTTCTGGAAGATATATCCATATACAACACCTCTGCAAGCGTATCACATCTCTGATGTCGGCGGAGTGGAATGCCATCTCATCAAGATCTCGTACGAACCTCTTACTCCACTTTTCTCTAATGTCGACTGCTTTGGACTCGTCTCTGCGTGGCTGCATGAACTGCGCTCCAACGGCTATACTCGTATCTGGAGTTTCCCAAGCAATGCATCTCATCACATGATATCCAAATTAAGTCGAACCATCCGATCAATTGTCAAAACCTCATAATCCCCCAAGTGCTCAACATCTTGAGTACAGGTTAATAATATCGAATATATGCCACAGCACCTATGGACCAACCGTAGAAGGGCAGACCCAAGCCTCACTAATGGCACCGCAAAACTGCCGGGTTCACCGGCGTTCTATGGTCATTAAATCGAGTTAGGGTTTCATTCTTCTAGAGTGTCCGTTGAATTACTTGCATTGTTTTCCGAATACTTTAAACATGGAAAATGGGTTCCTGACATTCGATCGTCTCTATCGACTCTCAACGTATCAGCGTAAAGTCGTCTCTAGCTGGAATCAATCAATCTGATTACCTCGTATTGGGGTAGGCGATGAATCACACGTCCTAGTCTTTCATCTTTGGTGACTAGCGATCTTCTATCATATCTCGAAGTATAACTCGTGTGGCGTTAGCTTCAAACATCTGGGGCGATATCTTTTCATTCGCCAAAATCACTGGCTCATTCGTCCGCACACTGAACAGTGCCTCAATCATCAAAATAATCTGTGCTCTGACGGTCATCACAATCTGGCTGGCCTCTTGAAGTGGCCCAATCCACTAGTGCTAATCTGCACGTTCGAGAAATCTCGTAAAAGCGATCCATCAAACGCTCGTGGCGCGAAAACACAATAAAATGGCACCTCTATGCAAACCGTATGTCCCTGGAATCACGCCCTGGTCAGTCCTCGTTCGTGACAAGTTCGCGCAGACCGCAACTCTAGTCGTAGCTCTCTCTTCCCGTACCACCGTGATAACAAAACCATAAACTGGTACTGATGAGGCTAGATCATAGGAATGAATATAATGTTGTGCAAAGAAATGTACATCCTAAGGCTTCTTAAGCGGAGTATCGTATCGTAAATATGCCATGGAACATATGTACGATACGTCACTCTACTCAAGCTACCTACTCCATCAACCAAGGGTCATCCTACACTCCGAAGGTAAAACCTAATTCTCTGATACCAACTTTGTCACGACCCGAAAAGTACGGAACATGACCGGCACTTAAATTACGAAACGTCTCGAGGCGTACGTAATCTAAGTAATCCAAAACCCAGAAATCAAAACCAGTTAAAGCAGTAGAGTGAAGAAAAACCAATTTAAAGCAAGTAGTTTTAATCAACATAGGCCGAAGTATGTATTTTTAAAATCTCAAGTATTTCCTGAAAATTTCGGCAGAGTCTCACTGACCCACAAACGGGATACAACATGAATAGTATACGAAATACAAAAAAGCAACCCCAAGCGGGAGCTAGCTCTTCGTCAATCGACGGTCACAACCACGCAAGCAATATAATATACAACGCCGAAGGGCGAGGATCAAAACTCAAAAGAAAACCCAAAATCAGCATGAAAACCATAATAATACAACGCGCAACTCTAAGGTCGAAAGAATAACAAGTCTGGTCTTCTATCTCTATCAAATATACAATCTGGTTGATGGAGTTTCTAGATATAACTGAAATAATAAATAAACAATGGTGGTCCTGATGCAAAAGAACCCACCTACCGAAGCAATCACCCGGAAGGGGCAGTGTGCCAGCAAAGCCACAACGAAACCTGTACGGCAAAACCTGCAAGGAACTGTGGCACAACAGGGGTGAGTTGCCAACTCGTGAGTAGAAAACATCTACGAGTAGAAATCGCATGCATAACGCTATCCTACGTCATATCAGGCAATATCCTCAAATAATATCCTGATCCATCTACAAATAAGTGCAATACTACGTGCGCGTGTCAGTGCCTCAAATAGCAACATATCAGATATATATGATGTATGAATGCATTACGAATGGAAACAGAATATATCATGAGTGAGACAACTGTTTTCTTTAATCAATGCGATTTCTATATGTATATCAATGAAAGAAACAGAGAAATAAGTGTCAGCATCGACACAAAACGTAAGTCTCAGTATCTCAACATCAAATCTCAATATCTCAAATCTCAGATCTCAAATATCAATATCTCAGGCATCCGTATCATCTGCGGGATCGGCCCGCAGGCTCCGGAAGAACGGATCAGCCTGTATCCATCTCATGACTCTGTCCGGTATCCTCCGAATAACCGACGAGTCCAAATAATATCACCGGTAGGTAGTGCTCCCCTGCCAGGCTCATCGAATACAACTCGAGCTTCTTGCCCCGGGATACCATACCGGGCCCACCATGTACCCGAGACGGTTCATCTAACTCCTCGAATCGGGTTTCCAAATCCAACAGCAATCATGAAAACTCATGGTGGATGACTCATACATCACGAGAAAACTGCAATTTGCATTTTAAAATGATGATACTAAGCTTTTATTAAATTCTTGCGGTTTTCCCCCAAATCCAGAAATCTCATTTAAATCCGAAATCATCAAAATCATGATACCAATAAACAGTGAATACCGGCATAAATCTCCATAATACTGCATAACCAATGAATATATGGATGCACCTAATATCATGCAACGAATGCAATATTTAAACTAGCATATGGAAGCTATAACATATTGCGACTATCAGTTATCAAGCTATGTGATAAAAAGGTATTTTCTAAAGTGTACATGACATGGCAATTACCGATGAAGATGTGTGTGAGCCGGCAAACGAGTGTACGTGGAGCATACGCGTCATCGGTAATGGTGCTGGTGTCCTAACAGCATGGTTTCATAATTACTACGTACACAATAACATGCAATGAGGCGATAACAACATAATAAGGAAAATGAATAGTAAATACAACAATAATATGCGGAACATGAATAATAACGTAACAACAAGGAATCTACCTTACTATACATGTATTATACTGTTTTGCCGTTTGAAAAAGTACGAATCGTGGTGTTTTGAAAATAAAGGCTACGGTGTTTTTAAGAAAAGGTACGTCTTTTGAAATATCCGTAGTATCCCTTGACGTGTCTTTAAAATCCTGACGATTCGTTAGTTTTGAAAATAGGTATGACTCGGGTCCAGTCTAACATCTACTAGGTAAACTACAGGTCTAACTAACAACCAATCGAAAGGGGTATGGAAACCACCTAAATCTGAGTCGATATATATATACATGTATAATAGTCGATGATCCCGCCTCAATAGTATCCAATACGATACCCTATATAATATGACATCCTCGAGTCAAGAGTGTGGATCTATCATCAATATATAGCTCGTACGGTTAATCCGTCGTACGGCCTCCCAAATCTTGGTACGAGTCAAATATCACATTTATCTCATTATTCATCTGGTATCCTCTTTATCAAATATCATGATCGGGGGTACTGATCTACATCTAGTATAATACTGATACCATCTATGTATGCATGCGTGTGTTTGAAAACACCACGCCTAAAGGACTCGCAAAACATATCATGTCGTAACTCGAATACGAACCCTGTCACATCACCGATCTCACGGCCTCAAACCCAATCTCATCGACTCATCTCCAATCCCAAGTACTTATCCTCAAAATCCATGTATATGCATACGTATATATATATATATATATACACACAGTCCCATACCCATGTGCAAATATATATATACATATCCCCATATACGCACATGTAAATAGATGTATGCAAATGCGTGTGTGCGTGTGTGCGTGTGGCTGTCAACCTATTCTAGGGTTCACGACTAAGAAACTATGCTAGTTTACTCCTAATTACCCTAAACTAAACCATGAACACAATAATCATCTCTTGATAATATCCACGTATCATGAATCACATATATAACATATATATATATATATATATATATATATATATATATATATATCATAACTATACTACGAACTGCGGGGGTGTTATACGCCATCCACCCGACTTCCCCCGTAGATATATATATCTACTCACCTGGTCCTCGCTTGCCGAAATCGATGTCGCCATGCGCTTGCTTCTCGTCTCGAAGCCCTCGTGAGGGTACCTATGTGTAAACATATAGTATCGTAAACCGAAATCGCGGATGAAAGTCCAAAACAGCATACGAATTTCACATAGGTAAAATCCTAGGTTCCGCTCAAGTAAAAGAACCAAATATCCCTCGACATCGGCGTATAAACGCCAATTGACCGCGATATAAACCAAACGTACCAATCGTGGTTTCACAACTCACTAAATGTTATAAGAAATAGGGTGCAAATCATCAAACCTTAAAATTAATCAAATCGATTTGTTTCCAAAAAACCTAGTAAGCGGTCATTAACCGTTTTAATACAAATCTTGATGTTTTTACAAAACTAACAGCCATAATATTCACCAAATATCATAACTAAGTCATAAAAACCATTTCTATAATTTATTCTCATCAATTTGTATTAAACTAACGTTTTTAGTTTGCACATTAACCCAATTTTAACCACTTCGAAGAAACAATACACAAATCCACAACTAGACTAGGTTTTGCATGCCCTAAAGTATTAAACCACTCGTTATAATGTTAATGATGTGATGAAACCCTTACTCTATTTTAAATTCTCAATTATGAATTAATTACAAAAACCTAGTTAGCTAAAAATCTTAATTAGCACAATTTACATGCAACAATTAGTAAAATAGCAACTAGCTTAGGTTTATCAATACATAAGATGATAAATTACACTTTTCAACCATAATTACATAATAAAAACCCTAACTTGAATTTCACAAACCCTAATCTTGAATTTGGACTTGCAATTTAAAACCTAAATTAAACCCTTCATTAACTTAGTTTGAAGTAATAACAAATAATTTAACAAAAGGTCAAGATTTATACCTCATAATCCATGGATCAAACATACAACCTAGCCTCCAAGATTATCTCTTTGCTCTAAGGATTCAAGCAAGATTGATCAAAGAATAATGGGTAAGGCTTGGAATTGGAATTGCATGGATTTTGAAGTGATTTTGTGGATTTTTGATGCAAAATTGAGTGGAATTTTTGGGGGGGAGCTGCTGCTGTGTTGCTCGACCAGGAGCAGGAGGTGGGTGGGTGTGGGTGAGGAAAAAATGATAAATGTTATACCCCAAATCTATTTACACTAATTTCACTATTTAAGCCTTTTTCTTCGATATTTTCTAAAACCGTTTGACAGCTTCATTTCATTTCAAAAATAACATGTTAAAATTTTGTTTAATGTGTTATGATGCACAAAATTTGTTTCAACTCATTCCAATTTGTAATTTTCCCTAATTAAATGAATTAGTGACGGCTTAAAATAATATTAGAATAATTAATTTCGAAAAAAAATTCAGAAAATTAGAAATTTTACCAGTGGCTCAATAAACACCAAATACTAGCAATTATATAGCTAGAATATGTATATTTAATTTTATATTAAAAGATATTTATATTTTGACTTTTTACGGAAAACCCCCTTATTTTACCGATTTTTCCGAAATTTCACCGAAATGATTTTCAAAACGTTACAAGTGCATCCGTCATGCAAAAATGAAATCTAAATCAAGTGCATCTGACATGCACGAATGAAATCTAAATCAAGTGCATCCAACATGCACGAACAAAATTTCAATCAAGGGCATTCGACATGCACGAATAAGATCTCACTCAAGTGCATTCGATGCTCACGAAATCCAATACCAAGCACCTAATATGCGCAAAAATCCAAATCAAATGCGTCAGGTCTGTAAAAAGCATCTAGTGCAGTAGCATGAACGAAAACGACCGTCAAGCGCAAACGCGCATAAAAACATAAATCTAGTAAAATGAATGCTCAAAGACATAAATCGGGTGCAACCAAGGTACGGAGTATAAATCCGGTGCAACCAATGCACGAAATACCAAGCTGGTGCAACAAATGCACGAAATAACAATCTGGTGCAACAAATGCACGAAATACGAATCCGGTGCATCCAGTGCACGAAATACAACTCCAGTGCATCCAGTGCACGAAATATAAATACAGTGCATCCAGTGCACGAAATACAAATCCGGTGCAACAAATGCACGGCGTAAAACCCCAGTGCAACAATTGCACAAAATACAAGTCGGATGCAACAAGTGCAAGGAAACGCAGCAATAACTCAAATGCGTATAAAAAGCAACACCGAGTGTACCAAGATGTATAAAATCATAAATGCGTGCAACTGCGTGCACAAAACACGTATCAATACACTGCAAGCACATGTCAGCTATACCGAGTGCAAAAATCAAATCGAGTACGTACCATATGAACAAAATCAAATCAACTGTATGAAAATCCACGAAATCACAAACACGTGCAGCCAAGGCACAAAATGAATATCAAGTGCAATAGATATGCACAAATCGCAAACCGATATAGCGGTGCATAAACATAAATCAACACAACGGTGTATAAAGCATATCTCAAGTGCAATAACTATGCACAAAAATGTAAATACCCAGCAAGTGCAGCCAGGATGCACGAAATCAATATCATGAAACTCAATCATCAAAACTCAAATCCAAGATCACAAACGCTAATCGCAACAAATGGCATTGAGGTACACCTCCTACAATGTCGAAAAATGTCGGTGCGTCCAAAACTGGCAGAGCAAGAACATCCGCTTGCCACCTACTCACGGTCTAGCATCCTCTGTCTCTGGGTCCTCATTTTCTATGTGGATTAAAAATCTCGCAACTCATCGGCTCGTCGGCCCGGTCGGGTGTGCTAACGGTAACGATCCCACTCTGGCATTCCTCTGGTCATCTCTCGGCCAATTAGCATGACCACTCATAAAGCAGCATGTCACTGGCGTCGGCCTCTGGCCCGTCTGAATACACGCGACACAACTGATCCTGGGTGCAATCTTATCGCAACAGTGTCCTGGAAGGAACCTGCTCAAGGTCTCTTCCAATCTCTCCTATGCCGAACTATACGGAGGCCGGTACTCTTGCATAATCTTTTCTTGTTTTCTGGACATCTGCGTTCTAAGCACAGCATTTTCTCAGGAACTGGCCGCATCCCAACACCTTTGTATGTATATCAGATCTCTAATCTCAACGGGGAGTAACAACAGCTCGTTAACATCTCGCACGAACCTCTTATTCCACTCGTCTTTATTATCGTCCGCTTTGACATCACGTCATGCTTTCTGCGTACTGCAATTGTTCTCGGCTACATTCAATCCGGAATCTCTTGCACGGACTCAAAATCGCGAACTCGGTATCTTCATCACTATGTAGAAGATATCTAGCCGAACACGTCCTCGGGAACTCATCCCAACCATCGGAGGAATACTCAATACTCGTCCGTTCTCGATCAACTCACAACGCATCTGGGTGACGTCCTCTATCCGAAGCTAGTCAACTTTCTGATCTCCTATCGGATTGTCACGACCCGAAAGAGCACGTGACTGGCCCTTGAACCATATGAAGTCTATAGGACTCCATCTGATCCAAGTAAGCCAAAAGCCCAGAAATCTAAAGCCATTTAAAGAGTAAATAAAGGCACTGGTTTTTAATAAGTAAAGAAAACATGTTTGAAATCAAAGTTTTTCAAATAACTAAGCCGAAAATGCATTTTTAAAATGTGTAGTCTTTTCTGGAAATTTCGGCAGAGTTTCCTTTGTAAAAACTGGCCCCGAACGGGGTACAACAAAAATAATATATATAAAATGATAAAAGGCATCCCAAAGCGGGAGCTAGCTATTCGTCAATCGACGGTCACAACCACGCAAGCAATAATAATAAACAACGCCAAAGGGCGAAGATCAAAACCCAAAAAGAAACTCAAAACAGCCAGAAAACCATAATACTACAAGCACGACTCTAAGGTCAAAATAATACATCACTGTGTCTAAGTCTGAAACAATATACAAGTTTTGGTTGATGGAATTTCTAGATACAACTGAAAAGTATATGTACAAGGGTGGTTCTGATGCAAAAGAACCCACCTACCAAAGCAAGTCACCCGTATGGAAGCAGTGTGCCAGAAAAGCCGCTATGGAATCTGTACGGCAAAATCCTGCAAGAACTGTGGCACAACGGGGGTGAGTTGTCGCGTTTTTTCCGTCGATAGGGAAAACGAAGCCTGAGAAGCAATTTCTGTCTGGAACCTCATCTAAATCTAAGGCTTCCGGTCAACTCGTGAATAGAAAATATCTACAAGCAGAGATCGAATGTACGATCCATCCTAGGTCAACACAATCAGATATAAATAAACCTCAATATGAATAAGTCTGAAGCATGCTAAACTGGCAATGTAATCTCTATACATGAGTGTAGTGCCAAGTGCTCGTGCCAGTGCCTCAGGTAATAGCATATCATAAATATGAGGTATGATCAATGTATCTGCATGTACATGGATCCCGTCCACTCGTCACCCAATGACAATAACCATCATGCATGAAAATATCATCAGCATATGCATGGAAATATGAGGATATAAACCACCTGTGTCCCTCGCGACACGTCAAAATCATGGAACCGGAGTGTCCAGCATCGACACTCGAAAACATCATGAAAACTGTGCCCAGCATCGGCACGTAAATCCTCATATATCGGGCTCCGTATGCGGAATCGGCCCTCGGCCCCAGCAGTACGCCCATATCCATCTATCGACTCTGGTCGGTATCCTCCGGATAACCGCCAGGTCCAACCAATCACCGGTAGGTACTCGCCCACCTCCAGGCTCAATCAGCAAAGTCCTTCGATCATCTTGCCGAGGGGAACCATACCGGGTCCACCATGTACCCGCAATCGGCTCGTCCACTCCTCGAATCGGGTTTCACATGTCGCTCTCAGCACCGAGAAAACACATGGTGGACGCACTGAAATATCATATCAAGGGTAACCGGGTTTTTAAAGCAATGACATATTCTCTTTTGAAATACCCACGGTTCCCAAAATCCAGAAATATCATGGAAACAGCAACTCTCAATGCGTATAATCAGAAAGCATGATGTATGTGACATGTAAAAGAAATGTAAGCACATCAGTCTGTCATGCAAGAATCATATCCTGAATGCAACAGTACTACAGTGTAGTGACATGGCAATTATCGATGATGAAGTGTGTGAGCCGGCAAACGAGTGTACGTGGAACATACGCATCATCGATAATGGTGCTGGTGTTCTAGCAGCATGACTGTAATATATCAATAAACATAAGCAATGCAATGCAAATAGCATGAGTATGCGGAATCGAATAATCAACACAACAGTACAGACTCTATCTCAATAAATGAACAAACTCTATCTCAATAAATATATCATGCAGCCTTGCCTTTTGAAATAAGACGAATCAGGGTTTTTGGTAAAATAAGGGCTACGGTGTTTTAAGAAAAGATGTGTCGTTTGAAAATATCCGTAGAATCCCTTTTGCTTATCTTTAAAATATCCCTGATTCGTTAGTTTTGAAATAGGTATGACTCGGGTCTAGTCTAACGCCTACTATGCGAACTACGGACCCAACAATCAAGTCAATCGGGAAGGGTATGAAAACCACCTAAATCTGAGTCAATATATACATATATATACAATAGTCGGTGATCCCTCCTCAATAGTATCACGTACGATACAGTATATCATATAACATCCTCGAGTCATGAGTACGGATCTAACATCAATATAAAGCTCATACGGTAAATTGCCGTACGGCATCCCAATAGCTGGGTACGGGTCAATATCACATTATCTCATCACATATCAGGTATCACTACCATCATATCACATAATCTAGGGTACAACTTGTTAGTGTATATGCCCTAGAGGCCATTACTGTATCATACTAGTTTGTATATTACTTAATGGATGCTTGGGATATTCACCTTGTATATACAATCTTGCTCAAAATAGTAGTATGCTACTTGGTTTGTTTCTACTTCAATGTGTACATGTGTTTATATTTTGTATATCGCCTATACACATTAGTGGAGCCCTTAGGATATTTGCTTGATTACCAGCGATGTGATGGCCGTCACACTAGTGGGGCTGGGTAATCTATAAGCACTTCCTTATGCAGGTCCCTGGTCGCAGGACCATCGAGACAGGGCATCGATACTCCGGAGTAGACCAGCGCATGCGCTTCTCATCCCAGTGTGGGAGACGGTCTATCCCACAGCCGTCAGTACGTCGTACTTGAGATAGTATGCGGGTGCTCGTTAGGTTACGGGTACACTGGACAGGACTCGCCGGGAACTGACTAGTTGGTATTATGCCTATCGTCAGTTATCAGTTCCCAGGTGACATGAGTACAGCTTAGTCCGCTGACTTGACACTGTCACTTCGCCTCGAGTGTGTTCCCACTGTACTTTGATCACTACCCTACCACGGCTCAAAGGAGTCGTGCAAACAGGTAGTGGTTGGGTGCAGTCCCAAAGCACTTGGAGGCAGTGACGGTTAGACAGGACTCGTCTCTCCCGGTATTGGGGGTTGACATCGCGCTGTGTCTAGGAGAGCCATTACACGAGTAGTCCCTGGCCAGGGCAAACGAGATATACTGGTAGGCTTCCAGTGTTATCTCAGGGTGTTTTGGGCTTCGCTCCGGCATGACTTGTACCTCTATTGGGGGACTGATGTTTACCGCCCCCTAGGCCCGCCATGCGATGTATCAGACGAACATACCGGACTGTACGGAGAATGTCACACTCAGGCTCAGTAGGAGTTCAGATGGGTTTCGCCTCGTCGGTCTTCTTGTCGGCACTACCTGGGGACCATTACGCACAGCTAGTGCCGCTTGCGGTCTGTGGTTAAACCCACTGCCAGCGTAGTGTCGAGTCTTTAGAGTCCCACACAGAAAGCTTTTCGCCTTTAGGAAAAAGAGTAGAGGTCGCATGGTATTGCGACAGGTCGCATGGTTTTGCGACAGGGTTCGGTCACATCCGTGCACTTGTGCACGTACAGTGTCCGGACAGTTTACACTAGCGGGCTTTGGTTTAAGCCAGATCCTAGTGTACCTTATGGAATTGGATTTATCCAGTTTGCATTCGTGTTCCTCGGAACGCGGATGCGGGTGTGTATGCACAGTTGACAGGGAGACAGAGGCAGTGGATTCTCATTAGGGTTATTGACAGTTGACCGTTGACTATTGACCTTTTGATCAACCCTAATGAGAATATGATAAGTGATTAACTATTATATTAATTAAGTATTATGGTGACATGGTTGTTGACTTTTGTTGACTTTGTTGACTTGTTGACTTTTGTTGACTTGTTGACTTTGTTGACCGGTTGACTAGGCTTGACTAGTTGACCATCATGATAACCATAGCCATCATTTCATGGCAAAGACTTTTACTTGCTTGCTCATTTGTGTAAAATGAGTGCATGATATGATATGGTTATGGTTGCTTCAACCATCACATAAGACTTTTGTTGATATGATGAGTTATGATTACTTTGGATTATGAGAGGGTGAAAGAAAAAAGAGAGCCTCATTCTTTCTTGCTCATTCTCTCTCTTGTTCTTGAGCTCTCCATTTTTGCTCTCACCCTCTTGCTCTTGCTCCCTCTCTTTACTCTATGGTTCATATCTCTCATGAGTTGAGAATTAAGAACCATAGATAAAATCCCATTCTATTTCTTCTCTACTCATTCTAGTTCACTAGGTTTAGCAAACCAAGTGAACTAGTTTCTTCAAAGAACGAAGAAGGAGCTAAAGGTTGGAGCTTTCAGGTGGATCTATCTTCGGCGTACGGAGACGACGAGAAGAAGCCAATCGGACCACCATCGGAGTTTGAAGACGAAGGAGTTCAAGACAAGCAAGGTATAACCCCCTAACCGAGTAGCTAGAAACTCAAGTTAGGTTGTTAGATAGATGTTTAACCAAGATCCGGGTTATAGGTCCATGTTATCACCTCCGTAAAAATTGTTTTTTACCAAATTCCGCAATCCCGAAAGTACCGGGAGAGGTAGCATGGACTTACAGTGGTATCAGAGCCTAGTTAAACTCTATCTAACATGTTAGCAAGTAACTAGAAGATCGATCAACGAAAAAGTCCCGAAACGAACCCCGGAATTTTAAACTTTCTGTCGATTTTAAAAGTGCTGGAAAACTTTTTTGAAAAACACCAAAAATCGACTCAGGCTTTTTTAAAGAAACTGCAAAAATTTGGGCCCATGACTCGATCAAAGCGCAGCGGAAACGCGGCCGAGTTGACTCGGTCATGGGTTTTATTTTTTGCAGATTGCTCATTGGGGTATTTTGGGATTTTTGGAATATATATTTTCTGCCCAGATTTTCCAGAACGAAAATTTTATTTTGGGGTTCCGAAAATCCGTATTTTTGATCGAACTTCTAAAAGACTTAAGCTAACGGGTTTTCTGTAATGTGATATTTGTATTGAACGTCTACTAATCGCTATATGTCGATTAGTTGGGTTATACAAATCTGTGATCTGTAATGTTGCTGGAATGTGTATATGAATATGTTGGATTGTCGCGGGTGAATAGCCGGGGGTTGTGAGACGAGAGTTTTCTTTTCTTTCAATTCATGTAAATTTGTAAATTGATGTAATAATTATTTGTATGGCCGCACAACCGGGTCGGGGTTGTTGCCGTCATTGTATAATTTCTTTTTACTGTTTTTGCTCATAGGATAGACCCATGGAGGGGGTGCACAAACTACCGGGTATGCCGAAGTGTCGAGTGGCCTACTCATGGAGATGAGGGAGGTTGCTACGCTTCGGGTACTTAGCGGGTAGTTTGCCTCACCCGTAGGGGTCTTGGGTGGGGTATTGGCTATTCACCGCGACCGTGTAATCTGTCTTTCGTTACAGGCTCGTACGAATTACAGATTCCTAGTATATCCAATGTATTCATCTGTGATCTGAAATGTTTATCATTGCAGTATATCTATATATGATATTATTTAGGCGTTGCTTATGTTTTACAGGCGCGCTAGCCCAGCCCCCGCTCTGTCGTTAGTTAAGTAACCTAACGGGTAATGACGGGGCCCAGTGGCGAATGCGAATGGCATAAGCGTACGTCATATTTTGGTTGTTTTCTGCAATGGTAGGATTAAATGATGGGACGCATTAAAAGAACAAATGCAAGAATATCACGCATTAAAAGAACTAATGCAAGATAATAAACCAAGTTAAAGTCGTTGGAACACTTTCGAAAAACCACTCGGTTCTTTTCAAAACAAACTTTTAAAATACGGAGTTTGAGCCACTCCATTTAAAAGCTATCTCGTTCCATCGACCAAATCAAGTTCACTACGTTCACGGTTTTGCCAAAACCATCCGTAGCCCTCCGTCGTTTCACATGAATAGTCAATAGTATTCAAGCTGTGTATGTTGGCCAAAGTCAAGCCACAGTGATTGGTAGCTATTGGGTGTTCATGTGTAGCATAGATAGATGCGTTGGTTTGGGACAGTCGTACCGCCATTTTGGCCAAAGTCAAGGGTAGGTACGGATGGATCCAAATTAACCTGGATAATGACGGGTAGAACTTGACATGTGACTTATGATATTTTGGCCAAAGTCAAGGTCATAAGAGCATGGGGCAAAAATCCACATCGGGAGTTTCATAAGTACTGAAACTTGCTAGATTTGCATACCATTTGGAGTGTGATGATTCTGGTTGGATTCCTTCAGTTTCGTCACGCGATGATATTTGGATCCCGATCCTACTGTGAGTATATGCTACTCCTCGGGAAATTTCTCACTTAACGATCAATGCTATAAACCTAGTAGGTGCCTAGAAAGGTGTTAGCGGGGCTACGCTCCCAGGGAAAAGAGGTTCTTTAATTAAGGAACATAGCGAAAGCGTTGGAAAACCTCCCTCGAAGTACCGACACCGGCCTGGCTGAACGGTTAAGCAAGTATTGTACGGTGGGATTGATCTTGACTAATTCTTCCTTTATGGTTTGAGGAGGGATTCGAGAAACAGTGGGAGCCATCCTGTTTAGACAAACTAAAAACTACTCTAAACTTGCAAGAGCATCATGCTGAGTGTTTCTTCTTCTCTCTCCTAATTGCAGCGACCAATCAACATGACTGGACTTAAGTTACTCTTAGATAAAAACAAACTGACAGGGCCAAACTACAAAGATTGGCTCAGGAATGTCAAGATAGCAATCACTTACGACAAGCTGGGGTATCTTCTTACCACCAAAGCTCCCCCTGTCCCTGGTCCCACTTCCAGCGTCGCGGATAAGGAAATCCGCAAGACTTGGGAGATTGATAGAGCGAAGGCCAAGTGCCTCGTACTTGCCTCGATGGACAACGAACATCAGAGGAGGCACGAGAATATGGACCTTGAATCCATATTTCTCCATACAAAAGAACTGTATGGAGAGCAATCACGTATCGCAAGATACGAAGCGTCGAAAAAGTTGTTTTCGGCAAAGATGGCCGTCGGATCATCGGTAGTCGAGCACGTGCTAAAGATGATCGGATACATTGAGGAGCTCGCGGACCTAGGGACCACATTGGAGGCTGAACTCTATACGGATATAGTTCTCCAGTCCCTTCCTTCCACTTACGCCCAGTTTATACTGAACTTCAACTTACAAGAAAAAGAGGTTGAACTTTCAGAGCTCCTCAACATGCTGAGGAGCGCAGAGGGCACCCTACAGAAAGGTAGGGATACATCCACTTTGTTTGTAGGAGGATCATCTTCTTCTAGGTCCAAGGCGAAAGCCAAGGGAAAGAAGAAGAAGGCCCCCGCCAAACCAAGGGGCGGTGTTAGTAAGATGGATACGAAGGGAAAAGGTAAAGCAACAAAGATAGCGGGGAAGCTTGTAGATAAGGAAGAATGCTTCTATTGTCATAAGAAAGGACACTGGAAGAATGATTGCAGGGCCTGGAAGGCCAGAACACAGGAATTGAAGCAGGTTGCAGCTTCAGCTTCAGGTGTGTATGTTATTGAAAACTGTCTTTCAATAAACTCTACTTCCTGGGTATTGGATACCGGATCAGGATCACATATCTGTAATTCTTTGCAGGCGTTGAGAAACCGTAGGGTTTTGAAGGCAGGTGACATGACCCTCAGAGTTGCGAACGGAGCTAGCATGGATGCTAAAGCCGTGGGGGACTATCACCTGGGAATATCAGATGGACATGTTTTGGTTTTGCGTAATTGCTTTTTTGTACCCAACGCAACTTGTAATATCATTTCTGTATCTTTAGTTTCTAAAGAAGGTTATGAATTTGCGTTTGTAAGTAATGTTGTAAACATTCACCTTAATCAAGTTTTGATTGGGTCAGGTACATTGAGTAATGGTATATACGTATTGAACCAACCACAGATTTTCAATGTCCAGAATACACACAAAAGAAAGTCTCCAGAAATAAATCAGACTTTCTTGTGGCATTGTAGACTGGGTCACATCAATGAGAGAAGGTTGACGAAGTTACATACAGAAGGGTATTTGAATGCGTTCGAATATCAGTCGTATGCCACTTGTCAATCCTGTCTCAAAGGAAAGATGACAAAGACTCCGTTTACTGTACATGGAGTAAGAGCGAGCGAGCTCTTGGGACTCGTACACAGTGACGTGTGCGGTCCAATGTCTACACATGCCCGAAGCGGACATTCTTACTTCATTACTTTTACGGATGACTTCTCAAGGTACGGTTATGTCTTCTTAATGAAACATAAGTCCGAGGCCTTTGGAAAATTCCAGGAGTATAAGAATGAAGTAGAGAAACAGACCGGCAAAAGTATTAAGATTCTAAGATCGGATCGAGGTGGAGAATACTTAATTGCCGAGTTCCTGGACTATTTAAAAGAGAACGGAATTCTCTCTCAGCTTACTCCTCCATACACCCCGCAACATAACGGTGTATCGGAGAGACGGAACCGCACCCTATTGGATATGGTGCGGTCCATGATGAGTAACGCTGAGTTGCCGCGATCATTCTGGGGATATGCGCTAGAATCAGCCGCATACCTTTTGAACCGAGTTCCCACTAAGACTGTGCCTACCACGCCATTTGAGATGTGGTGTGGGAAGAGACCCCATCTTAATCACATTAAGACATGGGGAAGTCCAGCTTTTGTCAAAAAGCAGCATGCGGACAAGCTCGAGGCACGCTCAGTACTGTGCAAGTTTGTGGGATATCCAAAGAATTCCAAGGGATATTTCTTCTACTGTGAAGAGGAACAAAAAGTTCTTGTTTCTCGTCATGCCCACTTTCTAGAACACCAGTTCATAGAAAAGGAAATAAGTGGGAGCGCAGTAGAACTGGAAGAAATTCCAGAACCACGGACTATTACTGAAAGTTTAGCGGAACCAGAGGGTTCGGAAGAACAGGACATTCCTACGCCGCTCCGCAGAAGTAGTAGGCAGTCTCATCCGCCCGAGAGATACTACGGTTTTCTCATAGACGGGGATAGAGAGGATTGCATCATAGATTATGATGAGCCTACTAGCTTCCAGCAGGCCGTTCAGAGCGTTGACTCAGTGAAATGGCTGGATGCAATGCGGACCGAAATGGAGTCCATGTACACCAACAAGGTATGGACGTTGGACGTTGCTACAGACGGGGTAAAACCCGTAGGATGCAAGTGGATCTTCAAAAGGAAGATTGGTGTAGATGGGCAGGTTGAGACCTATAAAGCTAGGCTGGTAGCAAAGGGTTTCCGTCAAAGACCTGGCTTGGACTATGACGAAACCTTTTCTCCAGTAGCCATGCTGAAATCCATTCGGATCCTTCTTGCCATTGCTGCCTTCCACGATTTTGAGATTTGGCAGATGGACGTAAAGACAGCTTTTCTAAATGGAAATTTAGAGGAGTGTGTCTATATGGACCAGCCAGAGGGTTTCATTCAGAGTGAGAGCAGCGGAAAAGTGTGCAAGTTGCTTAAGTCCATCTATGGCCATCGCGGAGTTGGAACATCTGCTTTGATGAGACGGTCAAAGAATTTGGCTTTATCAAAAATCCAGATGAACCATGCATCTATAGTAGATTTGTAGCGAGAACTGTAGTATTCCTCGTTTTATACGTGGATGACATTCTCTTAATAGGAAATGACATTCCTGTGCTACAATCTGTCAAGGGGTTCTTGTCACACAGGTTCTCCATGAAAGACCTGGGTGATGCCTCGTACATTCTGGGTATCCGGATCTACCGTGACAGATCCAAGAGGATATTAGGACTTTCACAGTCCAGGTACATCGACACCATACTGAAGAGATTCAGTATGGAAGATTCCAAGCGCGGTAACCTACCGGCTTGTCACGGGATCACCCTCTCTAAAGAGATGTCTCCCAAGACTGATTTGGAGAGGGATCGCATGTCTATTATACCCTACGCTTCTGCGGTAGGCTCTATAATGTATGCGATGTTGTGTACCAGACCAGATGTAGCTTATGCACTGAGTGTGGTAAGCCGGTATCAGTCAAACCCTGGGGAGAAACACTGGATAGCGATAAAGAACATTCTCAAGTATCTGAGAAGGACTAAGGAGATGTTCTTGGTGTATGGCGGAAAGGACCTCCAGATCGAGGCCTTTGCTGACTCCAGCTTCCAGAGTGACAAGGATGATTCCAAGTCCATGTCGGGTTTTGTCTTTACCCTCAATGGAGGGGCGGTGTGTTGGAAGAGTTCCAAACAAGAAACCGTTGCAGACTCGACGATGGAAGAGGAATACATCGCTGCATCTGATGCCGCAAAAGAAGCTGTCTGGATGAGGAAGTTCTTGAAAGAACTTCAGGTGGTTCCGTCCATTGTTGATCCAATACCTCTGTATTGCGACAACAAAGGGGCTATAGCTTTAGCGAAGGAACCCAGGTCCCATCAGAGATCCAGGCACATCTTGAGGCGGTATCACCTGATCAGGGAGATCGTAGATCGCCAGGAGATCGAGGTTCGGAGAGTCGCTTCAGAAGATAACACTGCAGATCCATTCACCAAGGCCCTGCCCCAGACTCAGTTCGAGCGGCTGATCGAGATGATTGGTCTTCGATACGCTAGTACATGGCCTTAGTGCAAGTGGGAGATTGTTAGTGTATATGCCCTAGAGGCCATTACTGTATCATACTAGTTTGTATATTACTTAATGGATGCTTGGGATATTCACCTTGTATATACAATCTTGCTCAAAATAGTAGTATGCTACTTGGTTTGTTTCTACTTCAATGTGTACATGTGTTTATATTTTGTATATCGCCTATACATATTAGTGGAGCCCTTAGGATCTTTGCTTGATTACCAGCGATGTGATGGTCGTCACACTAGTGGGGTTGGGTAATCTATAAGCACATCCTTATGCAGGTCCCTGGTCGCGGGACTATCGAGACAGGGCATCGATACTCCGGAGTAGACCAGTGCATGCGCTTCTCATCCCAGTGTGGGAGACGGTCTGTCCCACAGCCGTCAGTACGTCGTACTTGAGATAGTATGCGGGTGCTCGTTAGGTTACGGGTACACTGGACAGGACTCGTCGGGAACTGACTAGTTGGTATTATGCCTATCGTCAGTTATCAGTTCCCAGGTGACATGAGTACAGCTTAGTCCGCTGACTTGACACTGTCACTTCGCCTCGAGTGTGTTCCCACTGTACTTTGATCACTACCCTACCACGGCTCAAAGGAGTCGTGCAAACAGGTAGTGGTTGGGTGCAGTCCCGAAGCACTTGGAGGCAGTGACGGTTAGACAGGATTCGTCTCTCCCGGTATTGGGGGTTGACATCGCGCTGTGTCTAGGAGAGCCATTACACGGTAGTCCCTGGCCAGGGCAAACGAGATATACTGGTAGGCTTCCAGTGTTATCTCAGGGTGTTTTGGGCTTCGCTCCGGCACGACTTGTACCGCTATTGGGGGACTGATGTTTACCGCCCCCTAGGCCCGCCATGCGATGTATCAGACGAACAGACCGGACTGTACGGAGAATGTCACACTCAGGCTCAGTAGGAGTTCAGATGGGTTTCGCCTCGTCGGTCTTCTTGTCGGCACTACCTAGGGACCGTTACGCACAGCTAGTGCCGCTTGCGGTCTGTGGTTAAACCCACTGCCAGCGTAGTGTCGAGTCTTTAGAGTCCCACACAGAAAGCTTTTCGCCTTTAGGCAAAAGAGTAGAGGTCGCATGGTATTGCGACAAGTCGCATGGTTTTGCGACAGGGTTCGGTCACATCCGTGCACTTGTGCACGTACAGTGTCCGGACAGTTTACACTAGCGGGCTTTGGTTTAAGCCAGATCCTAGTGTACCTTATGGGATTGGATTTATCCAGTTTGCATTCGTGTTCCTCGAAACGCGGATGCGGGTGTGTATGCACAGTTGACAGGGAGACAGAGGCAGTGGATTCTCATTAGGGTTGTTGACAGTTGACCGCTGACTATTGACCTTTTGATCAACCCTA
Organism: Agapanthus africanus; assembly: GCA_030015575.1. Classification (NCBI taxonomy): domain Eukaryota; kingdom Viridiplantae; phylum Streptophyta; class Magnoliopsida; order Asparagales; family Amaryllidaceae; genus Agapanthus; species Agapanthus africanus. The sequence continues at coordinate 233,638,644 of JASDDO010000010.1, forward strand.
ATGAGAATATGATAAGTGATTAACTATTATATTAATTAAGTATTATGGTGACATGGTTGTTGACTTTTGTTGACTTTGTTGACTTGTTGACTTTTGTTGACTTTGTTGACCGGTTGACTAGGCTTGACTAGTTGACCATCATGATAACCATAGCCATCATTTCATGGCAAAGACTTTTACTTGCTTGCTCATTTGTGTAAAATGAGTGCATGATATGATATGGTTATGGTTGCTTCAACCATCACATAAGACTTTTGTTGATATGATGAGTTATGATTACTTTGGATTATGAGAGGGTGAAAGACAAAAGAGAGCCTCATTCTTTCTTGCTCATTCTCTCTCTTGTTCTTGAGCTCTCCATTTTTGCTCTCACCCTCTTGCTCTTGCTCCCTCTCTTTACTCTATGGTTCATATCTCTCATGAGTTGAGAATCAAGAACCATAGATAAAATCCCATTCTATTTCTTCTCTACTCATTCTAGTTCACTAGGTTTAGCAAACCAAGTGAACTAGTTTCTTCAAAGAACGAAGAAGGAGCTAAAGGTTGGAGCTTTCAGGTGGATCTATCTTCGGCGTACGGAGAAGACGAGAAGAAGCCAATCGGACCACCATCGGAGTTTGAAGACGAAGGAGTTCAAGACAAGCAAGGTATAACCCCCTAACCGAGTAGCTAGAAACTCAAGTTAGGTTGTTAGATAGATGTTTAACCAAGATCCGGGTTATAGGTCCATGTTACCACCTCCGTAAAAATTGTTTTTTACCAAATTCCGCATTCCCGAAAGTACCGGGAGAGGTAGCATGGACTTACACAACTCTAAGTCTCGTACCATCGATACCATCTATATAAATATGAATGCGGGGTAAAACACATGCCCAAAGGCCCGCTAAAACCATCATGTCGCATCTCAAATACGAACTCTGTCATATCGCCGAATCTCACGGCCTCAATCAAACCTCATCGACTCATCTCAATCCCACGTATCATCATCAAATCCCGTATATGAACACATAGTCCTATACCCATGTGTAGATATACACATCGCCATATGCGCACAGATAAATGAAAGAATGTATGCAAGTATATGTGTACGTGTATGTGTGGGTGCAACCACTACTCTATGGTTTCGCACTATACTGAACCAATACATCCTTATCATCAATAATTCCCTTATTACCATCAATAATCTTAAACAACACATAATAAATATACGTGTGTATACGTATTCGTATACATCACCACGGACTGCGGGGGTGTTATATGCCATCCATCTGAATTCTCCCCGTAAATATAAATCTACTCACCTTGCTTCTCATGTGCCGATGCCAATGTCGCCATCTTCATCTTCTTCGCCTCAACATCACGTCGGGTACCTACACGTATATCACAAACGCTAAAGCACATGAAATTCACATCAGAAAGCCAAAACAGCACACGCTACTCGCATAGGTAAAAACCTATCGTCTCGCATGTAGACACGATCAATATCCACTTGTCTTTGACGTCCAAACGCCACCCGACAAGAATGAATCACCAAATACCAAAATCCATGCTAAAACAAGTCGTAAATCATGCGCCAACATAGGAAAATCAACCCAGATTTTACCCTGATTGGAACCAGACAAAATTGGACATGCCATGGGTCAAGACTACTGGAAATAGGGCCATGCACCAAAAACGAGAACAAACCCCACTGCTCTGGCCGCAATTTGCGGCCAGATGGGATTTATCTGCGGCCGGAAATTGGAGTTGGGGGCTAGGGTTTGGTGTGGTGGTTCCAGGGTGCCTGCACATCTCACTGTCAACTCAATTTTATTTTAGGGTTCTCGGAGTGATAGCAGATTCCTAAATACGATCACAGATTCACAGTTTTTCCCCGACATCGTCTCAAAAATCCGTATTCTGTATTTTAGCTTCAGGTGTGGTTCAATCTATCATCACACCAGGGGTTCTAGGGTCACCACAAGCCTCAATTTCACTTTTGATTTCAGGTCTGTAAGTCCATGTCACACACCCCACTAACTTGCGGGGAGGCGGAATATATGAAAAACGATTATCAAAGCTTCGTAACACGGACTTGAGCGCATGAATCGTAATCTAAACCATTGCTAACGTTATACTAGAGGTTTAACTACTCGGTACCGGAGTTATACCTCACATTACATGTCCTTCGGGTCTTCATCGCTGTCCTCCACTCCTCGTAGGCTCCTTGGAACATCGGCAACTTCACGGCCTCCTCGAATCAAAGACGATCCACCCGAAAGCTCCTACGCCAAGCTAAATCTCAAACTTGAGATAACTAGGTTGCTTAAAGTGCTAATCTAAGCTACCTAGGGGATATAGAGTGAGGTTATGGATGTTTTAGTCTAGCTAACCCTTGATCTCAACACATGAGAGGTTAGGGTTAGGGTTTCAAGAGAGAGTGAGCTTGAGGAGAGAGAAGGAGAAGATGAGAATGATCATAATAAAAAAACCTTCTCACTTGAATATATGATACATAATGAATTATCAAATAATATTAATTAATTGATTATTCACCATGTTTCATTTAATCAAGGAGAGTGATTCATCATGTGAGTCATTAGATCATTAATGAAGCATTAATGATATGATGAATCATATAAATGAGTCACACAAAGTAATCATGAAAAAGCCACCTCAACCCCTCATGTCACCACTCTTCTAGAACCTTCTCGAAAAATTACGAGAACGCCCCTCCAATCCGTGAAAACACGGAAAAACTTTAGACTGTATAAATCCAATAACCTTATACTAGAATCTGGCTTAAACCAAAGCCGGCTAGTATAAACTGTCCGAAAAGTCGTACGTGTGAAAACACACGTACGCATCCGAACCCTTGTCGTAAAACCATACGACCTCTATATCGTTTCGCCTGGAGCAGGGAAACTCTCTGTGTGGGACTCTAAAGACTCGACACTACGCTGGCAGTGGGTTTAACCACAGACCGCAAGCGGCACTAGCTGTACGTAACGGTCCCCAGGTAGATGTCGATAAGAAGGCCGATGAGGAAAACCATCTCGAACCCCTACTGAGCCTGATTTGACAATCTCCGTACAGTCTGGTCTGTTCGTCTAAGACTATCGCATATCAAGCCTAGGGGGCGGCAAGCGTCAGTCCCCTAATAGCTGTATAAGTCGTGTTGGAGCGAAGCCCATTACGCCCTGAGAAGCTACTGGAACCTACCAGTATATCTCGCTTGCCCTGGCCAGGGACTTTGCGTAATGGCTCTCTGACACAGTGCGATATCAACTCCCAATACCGGGAGAGACGAATCCTATCTAACCGCCACTGCCTCCAAGTGCTCGGGACTGCACCCAACTGCTACCTGTTTGCACGACTCCTTTGAGCCGTGGTAGGGTAGCAATCTAAGAACAGTGGGACACACTCGAGGCGAAGCAGCAGTGTCAAGTCTGCGGACTATGCTGTACTCATGTCACCTGGGAACTGATAACTGATGATGGGTATAATACCAACCAATCAGTTCCTCGGCGAGTCCTGTCCGGTGTACCCGTAACCTAACGAGCACCTGTATACTATCTCTAGTACGACGTACTGATGGCTGTGGGACAGACCATCTCCCCAACTGGGATGAGAAGCGTATACACTTAGTCTACTCCGGAATATCGATGCCCTATCTCGATAATCCAACGACCAGGGACCTGTATAGGATGTTGCTTACAGACTACCCAGCCCCCACTAGTGTGATTGCCATCACGACGCTGGTAATCAAGCAAAGATCCTATGGGCTCTACTAATATGTATAAGTGATACGTTACAAGAAACATATGCACATATTAAAGTAGACTCAAACCAAGTAGCATACTACCATTTTTAGCAAGACTGTATATATAACTGTGAATATCCCAAGCTTCCATTAAGTAATACAATCTAGTATGATACAATAGTGGCCTCTAGGGTATATACACTAACAATCTCCCACTTGCACTAGGGCCATGAGCTGGCATATCGTAGACCTATCATCTCGAATAGCCTCTCGAACTGCGTCTGAGGAATGGCCTTTGTGAATGGATCAGCAATGTTATCCTCCGTCTTTACTCTTTTCACCTCGATCTCCCGGCGATCTATGATCTCCCTGATCAGATGATACCGCCTTAAGATGTGTCTGGACTTCTGATGGGACCTGGGTTCCTTCGCTAAAGCTATAGCGCCGTTCTTGTCACAATACAGAGGTATTGGATCAACACTGGTAGGAACCACCTGAAGTTCTGTGAGGAACTTCTTCATCCAGACTGCTTCTTTTGCGGCATCGCAAGCAGCTATGTACTCTGCTTCCATCGTTGATTCTGCAACGGTCTCCTGTTTGGAACTCTTCCAATAGACCGCCCCTCCATTGAGGGTGAAGACAAAACCTGACATGGATTTGGAGTCATCTTTGTCACTCTGGAAGCCGGAGTCGGCAAAGGCCTCCATCTGAAGGTCTTTTCCGCCATATACCAAGAACATCTCCTTAGTCCTCCTCAGGTACTTGAGAATGTTCTTTACTGCTATCCAGTGATTCTCCCCTGGGTTTGCTTGATACCGGCTTACTACGCTCAATGCGTATGCTACATCTGGTCTGGTACATAACATCGCATACATTATAGAGCCTACTGCAGAAGCGTAGGGTATAATCGACATGCGATCCCTTTCCAAATCAGTCTTGGGAGACATATCTTTGGAGAGGGTGATTCCGTGACAAGCCGGTAGGTTACCGCGCTTAGAATCTTCCATACTGAATCTCTTCACTATGGTGTCTATGTACCTGGACTGTGAAAGTCCCAATATCCTTTTTGATCTATCACGATAGATCCGGATCCCCAGAATGTATGTGGCATCACCCAGGTCTTTCATGGAGAATTTATGTGATAAGAATCTTTTGACTGACTGTAACATAGGAATATCATTTCCTATTAGGAGAATGTCGTCCACGTACAAGGCGAGGAATACTACAGCTCTCCCTACAATCTTACTGTATATGCATGGTTCATCTGGATTTTTGATAAAGTCAAATTCTTTGACAGCATCATCAAAACAGATGTTCCAACTCCGCGATGCCTGCTTTAGTCCATAAATGGACTTAAGCAGCTTGCACACTTTATCGCTGCTCCCACTCTGAATGAATCCTTCTGGCTGATCCATATAGACGCTTTCTTCTAAATTACCATTTAGAAAGGCCGTCTTTACGTCCATCTGCCAGATTTCATAATCGTGGAAGGCAGCAATAGCAAGAAGGATCCGAATAGATTTAAGCATAGCCACTAAAGAAAAGGTTTCGTCATAGTCCAAACCAGGTCTTTGACGGAAACCCTTTGCAACAAGTCTAGCCTTATAGGTTTCAACCTGTCTATCTACACCAATCTTCTTTTTGAAGATCCATTTGCATCCTACGGGTTTTACCCCATCTGGAGCAATGTCCAAAGTCCATACTTTGTTGGTGTACATGGACTCCATTTCGGTCCGCATTGCATCTAGCCATTTTACCGAGTCACCGCTCTGAATGGCTTGCTGGAAGCTAGTAGGCTCATCATATTCAATAGTGCAATCCTCTCTATCCCCGTCTATAAGAAAACCGTAGTATCTCTCGGGCGGATGAGATTGCCTACTACTCCTGCGGAGTGGCGTCGGGATGTCCGGTTCTTCTGAAACCTCTGGTTCAACCATACTTTCAGTAGTAGTTTGTGGTTCTGGAATTTCTTCCAATTCTATTTCGCTCCCATTTGTTTCCTTTTCTAAAAACTGATATTCTAGAAAATGGGCATTACGAGAAACAAAAACCTTTTGTTCCTCTGCGTAATAGAAAAAATACCCCCTGGAGTTCTTTGGGTATCCTACAAACTTACACAGTACTGAGCATGCCTCGAGCTTGTCCGGATGCTGCTTTTTTACAAAAGCTGGACATCCCCATGTCTTTAGGTACTGAAGACAGGGTTTCTTCCCACTCCACATCTGATATGGTGTGGTAGGCACAGTTTTGGTTGGAACCTTGTTCAAAAGATATGCAGCTGATTCTAGTGCATAACCCCAGAAAAATCGCGGTAACTCAGCTTTACTCATCATGGAACGAACCATATCCAATAGGGTTCGATTCCTCCTTTCTGATACACCATTGTGTTGTGGTGTGTATGGAGGAGTAAGTTGAGAGAGAATTCCATTCTCTTTTAAGTAACCCAGGAACTCGGCGCATAAGTATTCACCACCTCGATCAGATCTCAGTGTCTTGATACTTTTGCCGGTTTGTTTTTCCACTTCATTCTTGTACTCCTGGAATTTCTCAAAGGCCTCGGATTTATGCTTCATTAAGAAGATATGTCCATACCTAGAGAAATCATCCGTAAAAGTAATGAAGTAGGAATAACCACCTCGCGCATGTGTAGATATTGGACCACACACATCACTGTGTATGAGTCCTAAGAGCTCGCTTGCTCTTTCTCCGTGTTCAGTGAACGGAGTCTTTGTCATCTTTCCCATGAGACAAGATTCACAAGTGGCATAAGACTGATACTCGAATGGATCCAAGTATCCCTCTTTATGTAACTTTTTTAATCTTCTCTCATTGATGTGACCCAGTCTACAATGCCATAAGAAAGCCTGATTTGTTTCCGGAGACTTTCTTTTAAGTGTGTTCTGGACACTGAAAATCTGACCTTGATTTAATACGTATATTCCGTTTTCTAATGTACCTGACCCAATCAAAACTTGATTTAGGTGGATGTGAACCACATCTCTTGCAAAAGTAAAATCATATCCTTCCTTAGAAAGTAAGGGTACAGATATGATATTACAAGTCGTACCTGGTACATAAAAACAGTTACGCAGAATCAATATCTGCCCAGTTGTCAGTCCAAGATGATATTCCCCTACGGATTCAGCATCCATGCTCATTCCGTTAGCAACTGTGAGGGTAATATCACCTATCCCGATAACCCTACGGTTTCTCAGAGCCTGTAAAGAATTACAGATGTGAGTTCCTGACCCGGTATCTAATACCCAGGAAGTAGGGTTAACTGACATACAGTTTTCTATCATAAACACACCCGAAGTCGAATCCACAACATGCTTCGTATCCTGGCTACTGGCTTCTAAAGCCCTGCAATCACTCTGCCAATGCCCAATCCCATAGCAATAGGAATGTCCCTTAATAGGGTGGTCCAGCTTGTCATAGGCAATGGACATCTGGACAGATTTTTGCCAGTCATATAAGTCAGATTCAGTCAAATTATTATCTAGATGTAACCTATGTGTGGTCACAGGGTCGCTGCAATTTTAAGAGAGAGAAGAAGATACTTATTAGCATGATGCTCTTGCAAGTTTAGAGTGGTTTAATTTATCTAAACAGGATGGCTCCCACTGTTTCTCGAATCCCTCCTCAAACCATAAAAGAAGAATTAGCCAGGACAATTCTCACCGTACAATACTTGCTTAACCGTTCAGCCAGGCCAGTGTCGATACTTCGAGGGAGGTTTTCCAACGCTTTCGCGAAGTTCCTTAATTAAATAACCTCTTTTCTCTGGGGGCGTAACCCCGCTGACACCTTTCTTGACACCTACTTGGTTTATAGCATTGATCGTTAAGTGATGAATCTCCTGATAAGTAGCATGTACTCACAGTAGGATCGGGATCCAAAATATCATCGTATGATAATGTTGAAGGAATCCTACCAACATTCATCAAACTCCAAAATGGTATGCATCTCTCTGCAAATTTCAGTTTCTTTAGAAATTCCCGATGTGGATTTTTGCCCCATGCTCTTATGACCTTGACGAAGGCCAACATATCATAAGTCACATGTCAAGTTCTACCCGTCATTATCCAGGTTAATTTGAACCCACCCGTACATACCCTTGACGAAGGCCAAAATAGTAGTACGACTGTCCCAAACCAACGCATCTATCTATGCTACAGATAAATATCCAGCAGCTACCAATCACTATGCCTTGGCGAAGGTCAAAATACATAGCTTGAATACTACTGAATATTTAACTGAAATGACGGAGGGCTACGACTGGTTTTGGCAAAACCGTGAACGTAGTGAACTTGATATAATCGAAGGAACCTGATACTTTTTAAAAGGAGTGGCTAAAGCTCCGCAATTTAAAAATTCTAATTTCTTTTAAAATAACCGAGTAGTTTCTTTTAAATTTGTTCCAACGATTAAACTTTGGTTTATTTTCTTTGCATTATAATAATGCGTCCCATCTTTTTATCCTATCATTGCAGAAAACAACGAAAATACCACATCCTCTTATGCCATCCGCATTCGCCACGGGGTCCCGTCATCACCCGTTAGGTTACTTAACTAACGACAGAGCGGGGGCTGGGCTAGCGCGGGTGTAAAACATAAGTGACGTCTAATAGCTATTTATATATAGATATTGTACATTCGTCAGACGCAATAATAAGCATTCCAGATCACAGATAAACTTTATTGGATATGCAAGTAATGCGCGTTTCTTTTGAGCCTGCAATGAAAGACGGATTACACAGTTGTGATGAATAGCCATTACCCCACCCCAGACCCCTACGGGTACGGCAAACTACCCGCCAAGTACCAGAAGTGAAGCGGTCTGCCTCAACACTTCAAAATACCCGGTAGTTTGTGCACCCCACCTTGGGTCTATCCTAGGAGCAAAAAACAGTAAAAAGAAATAATACAACGGTGGCTACAACCGCAACCTGGATGTGCCCCGCAAAATAATATTACAACTTATTACAATTACATCGAATGAATTAATACAATAACCCATCACAAAACCCGGCTATTCACCACAACAGTCCAATACAGTTTATATACACAAACAGATAAAATCCATTACAGAAATGTGCAACCCCCTGCCAACCGACATACTAGCAGTTAGGGGAGGTTTACGAACATATTAAACATTACAGATAAAGATCCAATTAGCAAATAGTTTAGAACATCGATCGATTACCTATATCCGTGTCTACCCCCAAAAGCAAATCATCACAGAGGCAACCTGGGCAGAAACAGTATATACAGGAAAACAAAAAACCCAAAATTATGAATTACTGTGAAACTCCGAGTCAACTCGGCGTTGACTCGGTGGCGGTTCCGCGGCAAAAGCTCTCTACTGCCGCGGAAACGCGGCCGTTTAGTCGAGTTGCCTCCTCGAATTTTCCCAGATTTCTTATAATTCCCTGCTGTGAATTTTAAGGTATGTCAAAAAAATTTTGCGACACATTTAAAATTTACAGAAACTGTTATGGAATAGGGTTTTGTTTTCCGTGTTTTTCGTCGATCGAACTTCTAATCAATTGCTAACAAGCTAGTAATGGTTTAGTTGGCTCTGATACCACTGTAAGTCCATGTCACGCACCCCACTAACTTGCGGGGAGGCGGAATATATGAAAAACGATTATCAAAGCTTCGTAACACGGACTTGAGCGCATGAATCGTAATCTAAACCATTGCTAACGTTATACTAGAGGTTTAACTACTCGGTACCGGAGTTATACCTCACGTTACATGTCCTTCGGGTCTTCATCGTTGTCCTCCACTCCTCGTAGGCTCCTTGGAACATCGGCAACTTCACGGCCTCCTCGAATCAAAGACGATCCACCCGAAAGCTCCTACGCCAAGCTAAATCTCAAACTTGAGATAACTAGGTTGCTTAAATTGCTAATCTAAGCTACCTAGGGGATATAGAGTGAGGTTATGGATGTTTTAGTCTAGCTAACCCTTGATCTCAACACATGAGAGGTTAGGGTTAGGGTTTCAAGAGAGAGTGAGCTTGAGGAGAGAGAAGGAGAAGATGAGAATGATCATAATAAAAAAACCTTCTCACTTGAATATATGATACATAATGAATTATCAAATAATATTAATTAATTGATTATTCACCATGTTTCATTTAATCAAGGAGAGTGATTCATCATGTGAGTCATTAGATCATTAATGAAGCATTAATGATATGATGAATCATATAAATGAGTCACACAAAGTAATCATGAAAAAGCCACCTCAACCCCTCATGTCACCACTCTTCTAGAACCTTCTCGAAAAATTACGAGAACGCCCCTCCAATCCGTGAAAACACGGAAAAACTTTAGACTGTATAAATCCAATAACCTTATACTAGAATCTGGCTTAAACCAAAGCCGGCTAGTATAAACTGTCCGAAAACTCGTACGTGCGAAAACACACGTACGCATCCGAACCCTTGTCGTAAAACCATACGACCTCTATATCGTTTCGCCTGGAGCAGGGAAACTCTCTGTGTGGGACTCTAAAGACTCGACACTACGCTGGCAGTGGGTTTAACCACAGACCGCAAGCGGCACTAGCTGTACGTAACGGTCCCCAGGTAGATGTCGATAAGAAGGCCGATGAGGAAAACCATCTCGAACCCCTACTGAGCCTGATGTGACAATCTCCGTACAGTCCGGTCTGTTCGTCTAAGACTATCGCATAACAAACCTAGGGGGCGGCAAGCGTCAGTCCCCTAATAGCTGTATAAGTCGTGTTGGAGCGAAGCCCATTACGCCCTGAGAAGCTACTGGAACCTACCAGTATATCTCGCTTGCCCTGGCCAGGGACTTTGCGTAATGGCTCTCTGACACAGTGCGATATCAACTCCCAATACCGGGAGAGACGAATCCTATCTAACCGCCACTGCCTCCAAGTGCTCGGGACTGCACCCAACTGCTACCTGTTTGCACGACTCCTTTGAGCCGTGGTAGGGTAGCAATCTAAGAACAGTGGGACACACTCGAGGCGAAGCAGCAGTGTCAAGTCTGCGGACTATGCTGTACTCATGTCACCTAGGAACTGATAACTGACGATGGGTATAATACCAACCAATCAGTTCCTCGGCGAGTCCTGTCCGGTGTACCCGTAACCTAACGAGCACCTGTATACTATCTCTAGTACGACGTACTGATGGCTGTGGGACAGACCATCTCCCCAACTGGGATGAGAAGCGTATACACTTAGTCTACTCCGGAATATCGATGCCCTATCTCGATAATCCAACGACCAGGGACCTGTATAGGATGTTGCTTACAGACTACCCAGCCCCCACTAGTGTGATTGCCATCACGACGCTGGTAATCAAGCAAAGATACTATGGGCTCTACTAATATGTATAAGTGATACGTTACAAGAAACATATGCACATATTAAAGTAGACTCAAACCAAGTAGCATACTACCATTTTTAGCAAGACTGTATATATAACTGTGAATATCCCAAGCTTCCATTAAGTAATATACAATCTAGTTTGATACAATAGTGGCCTCTAGGGCATATACACTAACAAGGTCTAACCCTAAACCCTAACTAGAATTCTCCAAAGTCCACAAATGACACCATATCGATATGAAACTAGTATTGATGCACAAGAAATGAGATACTACTCTAATAGGTGCAGAAATTACCTCATTTGGCAACTCAAGAAAACTCTTGAGTTGCTCAAAGTCCTCCAAATCCATTCTTGCTAGGTTCAATGTGTAGCTAGTGAGCTCGGGAACATTTTTTGTGAAATGGGAATAGGGTTTTGGGATGGATTTCATGGTGGATCTAGGGTTTTTGTGAAGAGGGAGAGAGAGGGGGAGAGGCAGCAGCAGCTCAAGGAGAGGGAGAGGAGAGAGAATGAGAAGCAAAATGATGGGAGTATGGTTCAAAAAGGCGAAGGTTGACTTGGTCTCTCTCTCTCTCATGAAACCTTTATCTTTTCTTTTTCTTTTCCTTTTCTCTTCCTTCTCACTCAAGGCAAAACCCTAAGCAACCATATCCCCAAAACATGTAACAAGTGTGGAATGATATGTGCACATTTTTGCACAAAAATGCTAAAAATCCGATTAGCGATTTTTAATCGCGATTAGCACTAAATTAGCATATAACTAATCATAAAAATTTTTAAATGGCATAATTCCATAAAATACCCTATTTTAGAATTTTCCATAATTTTTTCCCCATTTATTTGTATTTAATTATACCGGAATATTAAAATATTCATTGAAATAATATTAAATTATAAAAATTCCCAAAAATAATATTTTATTATTTTGAAACGTTAAAATCTACCCCCCTTAAAGAAATTCGGTCCCCAAATTTAAATTTAAACCCCCAAATACTAAAATATTTCAATACAAATTCCAAGTCGTCGGGGCTCCGAATCGTCAATACATAAAACATCATAGCGCAATGCATGCGCATGAGTACTGAGCAGATAACTCAAAAGCAAAACTCCATCAAGCATCCCGAAATCATCGGAGTCATGGTAAACACACAAATGTCAAATCCAATACAAAACCAATATGATATAGATCAGAACTATACATGTAGACATACAATCTATACATGTGAATAGCTGATGTAAATGCATGCCAAATCTTTTTAAGTCACCGAGCGTTGCGCGTAACACTGCATAGTGGCGGACGCTTTTCATAAGAAAATAACCATATATGTATATATCTTTTGTTTACTATGTACGTTCCGCCATTTTGAAAACAATTTAGAAGGGTTTCCTTGTTTTTAAAACGTTTCGTGTCATATCGGACACGTAGGTATATATATGCTGAGACCATAGCTCGCTTTTTAGAAATCCCTTCGATAACTATCAATGCATGCAAAATATATCCAGGTATTGTCCTCTGACTAGTCCTGCTCAGTACAAAACGAATATCAAATAACATTAAAAAAAATGTACTGCTCCAAAAGGAATAAATCCCAAAAATGCACATAACACCACCATGTGCATCTGGTGCGCACGGAAATCAAAGTCCATATATGTGCCATACAGGTGCACAAAACAACATCTAGGTGCAACGGGTGTGCACGAAGTATCTGTCAAAGGCAACGTGTGTGTCTGACAGCCAAATCAGGTGCATCTAACTTGCACGAAGAATCTCGATTTAGTGCATCTGGTGTGCACCAAAATCGTATCTCAAAACATGCGCCCAACATGCGCGAAAATCCAAATCGATGCATCCATCGTGCACGAATGAAAATCTAAACCCTGCGCACTCAACATGCACGGAACCACGAAATCCAATAGCAACGCCGAACATGCGCAAGTCTAGTCAAAAGCACGGAGTGCAGCATCATAATTATCAGGGTCAAAGTCGACGATATACAATGCGGCTCAATCAAAATCAAGTGTGCCGTGATGGAAAATCTCACAACCGTGTGCATCAGCGTGCACAAATCAAATCAAAATACTAAAAGTGCTTGAAAACTATGTTGGAAGCGTAAATCAAATCACCGGCATAAAGTAGGCATGAAATCACAATCAATATCTCAAGAATAATAACTATGCGCAAGGTATAAATACCCAGTAGGTGCAACCATGGTGCACAAAATCAAATATCATGGAACTCAGTCATCAAGACTAAATCATGCAAATAGATCGCCCAAAATACCGAAATCCAAAGTGACGGATACATGATAATCAAATCACAAAATCACAAATCATAAATACCGCCGTCGGTATATCCTCTTTCGAAGTCGAGAAGGTGTCAGTACATCCAATGCTAGCGGCGCAAGATATCTACTTGCCTCTTGCTCGCGGCTGGCGTCTTCTGCCTCTGGTTCCTTATCTTCCATGTGGATTACCATTCTCGCAATCCATCGGCTCATCGGCCCGGTCAGGTGTGCTAACGGGAACGATTCCGTTCTGGCACTTTTCTGGTCATCTCTCGGTAAATCCTCACGACCGCTCGTAAAGCAGCACATCTCTGGCGCCGACCTCGGGCCCTCTGAATGCACATCACACATCGGCTTCTGGTGCAAATCTTATTGCAGCAGTGTACTGGAAGGAATTCCTGCTCAAGGTCTCTTCTGATCTCGCCTAAGCCAAACTGTACGGAGGCTGGTACTCTGGCATAATCTTTTCTCGCTCTCTGGACATCTGCGTCCTTAGTACAACATCTACTCGGAAGCTGGTCGCATCCCTGCGCCTCTGTATGCATATCTGACCTTTAATCTTAACGGGGAGTAGTAACAGCTCGTCTGCATCTCGCACGAACTTCTTGTCCCGCTTGTCTGTATCATCGTCCATTTCGACGTCGCGTCTCTATCTGCACACTGCAATGTCCTCGGCTACGGTCCATCCAAAGTCTCTCACACGGACTTGAAATCACGAACTCGGTATCTTCATCACTCGGTAGAAGATATCTAGCCGAAAACGGCCTCAGCGGGCGTATCGCATCTCTAATGTCAGCGGAATGATACGTCATCTCGTCGAAATCTCATGCGAACTATTTACTCCACTTGCTCCAATGTCGACTGATTCGGACTCGTCTACTCGTGGCTGCATGGACTACGCTCTAACGACTATGTTCGTATCTGGAGTCTCCCAAGCAGTGTCCCATTACCATATCCGAAAGATGTCGAACCATCCGATCGACTCGTCAGAACCTCATAATCCCCCAAGAGCTCAACACCTTGGGTGCAATTTAATAGTATCGAGTACATACCACAGCATCGGTGGTCCAGCCGTAGAAGGGCAAACCCAAGCCTCACTAATGGCGCCGCGGAACTGCCGCAAACCCTAAGGTTCAAAGGCTTTCACACGGCCATTATGTCGAGTTAGGGTTTCATTCTTCTAGAGGGTCCATAGAATCGCTTGCATGTCTTTCTGAATACTTTAAACTTGGAAAATGGGTTCCTGACATTCAATCGTCTCTATCGACTCTCAACGAATCTGCGTGAAGTCGCCTCTAGCTGGAATCAATCTATCTGGTGACCTCGCATCGGGGTAAGCGAACGAACCGCATGTTCTAGTCATTCATCCTCGGTGACAAGCGACTTACCATCATATCTCTAAGTATATGCTCAAGTTGCGGTAGTTCCAACCATCTGGGTGATATCTCGTCATTTGCAGCAGCAGCTGGCTCATTCGTCCGTACGCTAAATAGTGTCTCAATAATCATGAATAAGCGATATATCAATGGTCATCACATCTTGGCTGGCCTCTATCAGTGGCTCAATCCTCTGGTACTGATCGGTACGCCCGAGAAATCTCGTAAAAGCGATCTGTCAAACGCTCAAGGCGCGAAAGAACAATAAGACGAGGCCTCTATATGCAATCGTATGTCTCTGGAAACACGACCTGGTCAGTCCTCGTCCACGACGAACTCATGCTGACGCAACTCGAGCCGTATCTCACTCTGCCCGTGCAATCGTGGAAGCAAAACCATAACCAGTATCGATAAGGATAGATCATAGGAAGGAATATAATACGGTGCAAGGAAATGTACATCCTAAGGTTCCTTAAGCGGAATGGCGTGTCGTAAGTATGCCATGGAACATACGTACGGTATGTCACTCTACTCAAGCTACCTACTCCATCAACCAAGGGTCATCCTATGCGACGAAAGTTCGGGTGTAATACCCCCTCGACTAAGTCTAAGTTCCGTAAGGTCAAGCCTAAGTTCCGTATATATATAAACGCCCTAGGCTCCACATAGTCAAACTTAGAATCAAACCAAGGTCAACCTAGCACTTTGATACCAACTTTGTCACGACCCGAAAGGGCACGTGACTAGCCCTTGAACCATATGAAGTCTATAGGACTCCATCTAATCCAAGTAAGCCAAAAGCCCAGAAATCTAAAACCATTTAAAGAGTAAATAAAGGCACTGGTTTTTTAATAAGTAAAGAAAACATGTTTGAAATCAAAGTTTTTCAAAGAACTAAGCCGAAAATGCATTTTTAAAATGTGTAGTCTTTTCTGGAAATTTCGGCAGAGTTTCCTATGTAAAAACTGGACCCAAACGGGGTACAACAAGAATAATATATATGAAATGATAAAAGGCATCCCCAAGCGGGAGCTAGCTCTTCGTTAATCGATGGTCACAACCACACAGGTAATAATAATAAACAATGCCAAAGGGCGAGGATCAAAACCCAAAAAAAACTCAAAACAGCCAGAAAACCATAATACTACAAGCGCGACTCTAAGGTCAAAATAATACATCACTGTGTCTAAGTCTGAAACAATATACAAGTTTTGGTTGATGGAATTTCTAGATACAACTGAAAAGTATATGTACAAGGGTGGTTCTGATGCAAAAGAACCCACCTACCAAAGCAAGTCACCCGTATGGAAGCAGTGTGCCAGAAAAGCCGCTATGGAATCTGTACGGCAAAAACCTGCAAGAACTGTGGCATAACGGGGGTGAGTTGCCAACTCGTGAATAGAAAATATCTACAAGTAGAGATCGAATTTACGACCCATCCTAGATCAATACAATCAGATATAAATAAACCTCAATATGAATAAGTCTGAAGCATGCTAAACTGGCAATGTAATCTCTATACATGAGTATAGTGCCAAGTGCTCGTTCCAGTGCCTCAGGTAATAGCATATCATAAATATGAGGTATGATCAATGTATCTGCATGTACGTGGATCCCGTCCACTCGTCACCCAATAACAATAACCATCATGCATGAAAATATCATCAGCATATGCATGGAAATATGAGGATATAAACCACCTGTGTCCCTCGCGACATGTCAAAATCATGGAACCGGAGTGTCCAGCATCGACACTCGAAAACATCATGAAAACTGTGCCCAGCATCGGCACGTAAATCCTCATATATCGGGCTCCGTCTGCGGAATCGGCCCTCGGCCCCAGT
Source organism: Agapanthus africanus (assembly GCA_030015575.1). Lineage (NCBI taxonomy): Eukaryota > Viridiplantae > Streptophyta > Magnoliopsida > Asparagales > Amaryllidaceae > Agapanthus > Agapanthus africanus. The sequence goes on from JASDDO010000010.1 coordinate 233,655,266, forward strand.
AGTACGCCCATATCCATCTATCGACTCTGGTCGGTATCCTCCGGATAACCGCCAGGTCCAACCAATCACCGGTAGGTACTCGCCCACCTCCAGGCTCAATCGGCAAAGTCCTTCGATCATCTTGCCGAGGGGAACCATACCGGGTCCACCATGTACCCGCAATCGGCTCATCCACTTCTCGAATCGGGTTTCACATGTCGCTCTCAGCACCGAGAAAACACATGGTGGACGCACTGAAATATCATATCAAGGGTAACCGGGTTTTTAAAGCAATGACATATTCTCTTTTGAAATACTCACGGTTCCCAAAATCCAGAAATATCATGGAAACAGCAACTCTCAATGCGTATAATCAGAAAGCATGATGTATGTGACATGTAAAAGAAATGTAAACACATCAGTCTGTCATGCAAGAATCATATCCTGAATGCAACAGTACTACAGTGTAGTGACATGGCAATTATCGATGATGAAGTGTGTGAGCCGGCAAACGAGTGTACGTGGAACATACGCATCATCGATAATGGTGCTGGTGTCCTAGCAGCATGACTGTAATATATCAATAAACACAAGCAATGCAATGCAAATAGAATGATTATGCGGAATCGAATAATCAACGCAACAGTACAGACTCTATCTCAATAAATATATCATGCAGCCTTGCCTTTTGAAATAAGACGAATCAGGGTTTTTGGTAAAATAAAGGCTACGGTGTTTTAAGAAAAGATGTGTCGTTTGAAAATATCCGTAGAATCCCTTTTTCCTATCTTTAAAATATCCCTGATTCGTTAGTTTTGAAATAGGTATGACTCGGGTCTAGTCTAATGCCTACTATGCGAACTACGGACCTAACAATCAAGTCAATCGGGAGGGGTATGAAAACCACCTAAATCTGAGTCAATATATACATATATATATAATAGTCGGTGATCCCGCCTCAATAGTATCACGTACGATACAGTATATCATATAACATCCTCGAGTCATGAGTGTGATCTAACATCAATATAAAGCCCGTACGGTAAATCGTCGTACGACATTCCAATAGCTGGGTACGGGTCAATATCACATTATCTCATCACATATCAGGTATCACTACCATCATATCACATAATCTAGGGTACAACTCTAAGTCTAGTACCATCGATACCATCTATATAAATATGAATGCGGGGTAAAACACATGCCCAAAGGCCCGCTAAAACCATCATGTCGCATCTCAAATACGAACTCTGTCATATTGCCGAATCTCACGGCCTCAATCAAACCTCATCGACTCATCTCAATCCCGCGTATCATCCTCAAATCCCGTATATGAACACATAGTCCCATACCCATGTGTAGATATACACACCTCCATATGCGCACAGATAAATGAAAGAATGTATGCAAGTATATATGTACGTGTATGTGTGGGTGCAACCACTACTCTAGGGTTTCGCACTATACTAAACCAATACATCCTTATCATAAATAATTCCCTTATTACTATCAATAATCTTAAACAACACATAATAAATATACGTGTGTATACGTATTTGTATACATCACCACGGACTGCGGCGGTGCTATACGCCATCCACCCGACTTCTCCCCGTAGATATAAATCTACTCACCTTGCTTCTCGTGTGCCGATGCCGATGTCTCCATCTTCATCTTCTTCGCCTCAACATCACGTCGGGTACCTACACATATATCACAAATGCTAAAGCACAAGAAATTCACATCGGAAAGCCAAAACAGCACACACTACTCGCATAGGTAAAAACCTATCGTCTCGCATGTAGACACAATCAATATCCACTTGTCGTTGACGTCCAAATGCCACCCGACAGGAATGAATCACCAAATACCAAAATCCATGCTAAAACAAGTCGTAAATCATGCGCCAACATAGGAAAATCAATCCAGATTTTACCCTGATTGGAACCAGACAAAATTGCATATGCCATGGGTCAAGACTACTAGAAATAGGGCCATGCACCAAAAATGAGACCAAACCCCCTTACTCTGGCCGCAATTTGCGGCCAGATAGGATTTATCTACGGCCGGTAATTGGAGTTGGGGGCTAGGGTTTGGTGTGGTGGTTCCAGGGTGCCTGCACATCTTACTGTCAACTCAATTTTATTTTAGGGTTCTCGGAGTGATAGCAGATTCCTAAATACGATCACAGGTTCACAGTTTTTCCCCGACATCGTCTCATAAATCCGTATTCTATGTTTTAGCTTCAGGTTTGGTTCAATCTATCATCACACCAGGGGTTCTAGGGTCACCACAAGCCTCAATTTCACTTTTGATTTCAGGTCTAACCCTAAACCCTAACTAGAATTCTCCAAAGTCCACAAACGACACCATATCGATATGAAACTAGTATTGATGCACAAGAAATGAGATACTACTCTAATAGGTGCAGAAATTACCTCCTTTGGAAACTCAAGAAAACTCTTGAATTGCTCAAAGTCCTCCAAATCCATTCTTGCTAGGTTCAATATGTAGCTAGTGAGCTCGGGAACATTTTTGTGAAATGGGAATAGGTTTTGGGGTGGATTTCATGGTGGATCTAGGGTTTTTGTGAAGAGGGAGAGAGGGGGAGAGGGGCAGCAGCAGCTCAAGGAGAGGGAGAGGGGAGAGAATGAGAAGCAAAATGATGGGAGTATGGTTCAAAAATGTGAAGGTTGACTTGGTCTCTCTCTCTCTCATGAAACCTTTATCTTTTCTTTTTCTTTTCCTTTTCTCTTCCTTCTCACTCAAGGCAAAACCCTAAGCAACCATATCCCCAAAACATGTAACAAGTGTAACAAGTGTGGAAAATGATATGTGCACATTTTTGCACAAAAATGCTAAAAATCCGATTAGCGATTTTTAATCGCGATTAGCACTAAATTAGCACATAACTAATCATAAAAACTTAAAAATGGCATAATTCCATAAAATACCCTATTTTAGAATTTTCCATAATTTTTCCCCATTTATTTGTATTTAATTATACCGGAATATTAAAATATTCATTAAAATAATATTAAATTATAAAAATTCCCAAAAATAATATTTTATTATTTTGAAACGTTACACGGATCATCCAACGAACAACATCATCTCTGGATCGATCTACTCTAGATCTGAATAAGATTTTCCACACTGGAAATCTTCAACTCAACTGGGCCTGCGTCGGCGCATCAATCAGACGAATCATCTCAGTCGCTCAACTCTACTCAAGATAGACTAGCTATCTACCATCGCATCTCTGCCTGAAAGCTCCAGCGATCTCAGCTCATAAAGTCTGGAAGTGACATCCCATCAATCTCAGCAATAGCTGGGTCATCTGTCTGCAAGGTAGATGACATCACGATCTCTGAGGTAGGCTGTACATCAACGGTTCTTTCACAAAAGGCAGCCTCTATCAGTGGCCCTATCATACGGTGCAAAAACGAACACTCGCCTCAAAAAGAGATCACAACACAAATACAAAATCGAGACGTTCCCATGTCACCAGAAAACACGATGGTCAGTCCTCGTCCATGACGAGCTCGCCCTGACCGCATCACTAGCAGCAGCTCAAACTGCGCTCAAACCATGGTGAAAGGAACCTCAAGCATGTATTGATCAAAACAGATCAAAGGAATGAAAGGAATCAGCAGATCCAGAATGGATACATGATCATAAGGAGGAACGAAATCAATAAGAGTATGATCATGGAAACGAATAGAATCAAGGATCTCAAATGGATGTATAATCATGGGGACGAAGAGAATCACAGATCTCAAAATATGTACATCCTAAGGTTTCTTAAGTGGAGTATCGTATCGTAAATATGCCGCGGAACATACGTACGGTACGTCACTCTACTCAAGCTACCTACTCCATCAATCAAGGTCAGCCTATGTAACGAAAGTTCGGGTCTAATACCCCCCCCCCCCCGTTCAAGTCTAAGTTCCATAAGGTCAAGCCAAGATTCCGAAATAAATTACGCCCCAGACTCCATATAGTCAAACCAAAACTCGAACCAAGGTTAAACCTAGCGCTCTGATACCAACTTTGTCACGACCCGAAATTTAGTTCGTGACCGGCACTTAAATCACCCAACGTCTAAAGGCGCAACGTAAATTAAGTAAACCGAAGCCCAGAAATCTAAACCTTTTTAAGAAAATAAAAGAGGTGAAGTTTTGAAATAAGGGTATGATGAAATCAAAAGTTTTCTTAAATGCATGGATAATGGAACATGAAAAATGCAAGTGGATTTTATTAGTTGGAAAACATGTTGCGTCTTTTGAAAATTTGGGCAGCACCTCCTTTATATATTTTGATCCAAAACCACATACACATGATAATATAAAAGGAATCCCCAAGCGGGAGCTAGCTCTTCGCCAATCGGCGGATTCACAACCACCCAAGTCACAATATAAGTATACGACGCCCAACGGCGAAGATCACCACAAAAGATAAAGAAATAACCAAGACATCAAACCCACCAAGCGAACATATAACCCATCGCTCAAGTCACGCAACTACAAGTCTTAATAAGTCTTACTACTTATACAAATACTAGTTTCTGATTTGATGGAGTTAACTAGATACAACAGGAATAATAAATACAAGAGGGGTATGATCCAACAAGTACCACCTACCAAAGCAAAACACCCGAATGCAAGCTGTGTACCAGCGATGCCGCTGTTAGTTATGTATATGCCCTAGAGGCCATTGTTGTACATATGATGTATATTATAATGGATGCTTGGATATATATAGAGAGGACTTTCTTGCTCGTCATGATAGTATGCTATTTGGTTTCACTTTATCTTAACATATTGACTTGTACTGGTTTACTGTCTTACTCTCACATGTTGATAAAGCCCTTAGGATATGTACTCGACTACTGGGAGTATGATGAGATCATACTAGTGGGGCCATGGTAGTCGATGAGTACATCCTATAACTGTTCCTAGTCGAGGGTATATCAAGACAGGGCATCGATACACCAGAGTAGACTAGCGTATACGCATTTTGACCCATATGATGGGCAATGGATGATCCCATATCCATCGGTGTTGGACATCAAGGATGGTGTACGGGTGCTCAGTGGAGACTGTGTACACTGGACGGACTCGCCCAGAACTCCCAGATGGTGATATACCATACGTCAGATGGCAGTTCTCCGGTAACACTGGTACAGGGTAGTCTGTAGACCCGAGATCGTCATAGAGTCTTCTGTGATTCCCACTGTGCTTTGATTTCCACCTTACCACGTCCAAGAGGGTGTGCAAAACGGTGGCTTTTGGGTACAGTCCCGAATCACATGGAGGCAATGAGCGATAGGAGGGGATTTGTCTCTCCCGGTATAGGAAGTTGATGTTGTGCTGTGTTCGATTGGCTATAACTGGAAGTCCCTGGCCAGGGCTGATATAAAGATTTACTGGTAAGTGTTACCAGTAGTTTCTCGACCCGTTATGAGCCACACATCGACACGACTTATCGGTTACTGGGGTCTGACGTATACCACCCCTAGACTTGATATGCGACATATCAGACGAACAGACCGAACTGTACGGAAGTGTTACTGATTGGATTCACAGGAGAACGTACAGGCTAGCTTGTTGATCTTCTGATCGCTCAATACCTGTGTGGCTGTTACGTTTAGCTGACCGCTTGCAGCTTGTGGGTGTTTGATATGATCATCACCTGCTACCGGCGTATTGACGATTCTTTAGAGTCCTACACAGAGGTTTCTTGGCTCAGGAAAAACGGAGTAGAGGCACATATGTGATATGTGCAGGACCGAGGATAATGCGATATGAGATACCGTATTATATTCTCGCGATATTTAGATATGAACCGGGTCATCGGATCAAGTGTTGATTCGATGAATCGGTACATGATATATATTAGTCGGTTATATTCGATATAGCCGGATTGTCGGATCAAGTGTTGATTCGATGATTTAATGTATAATAATATATATGATATATTGTATTATATTATCTAATATTGGCTCACTTTATTATTTCATTTTCTCACCGGGTAATACATTGATATATATGCAATATATGTTAATCGTATTATTTTCTTTTGTTGCAAATATATAATATATATGTGATATATATTATTGCAACATGATATGATTAATAATGGAACATTTTTAGTGGAGATTAAGCAAGTTTAGGGTTTGATTAGGGTTAGCTCCTTCTTGCACCATCTAGAAGCTTTCCTTTTGTCAAGTGTAAGATATTATGGTTGATATTATCTTATGACTCATTCTTTAACCTAACCAAACCCTAGCCCTAGTTTATTCTCTAAAAAGGTTATCCTTGTCATCCTTGACCATGGTTCCATGATCAACCATATATTCATTTCTATTATTCATCACAAAAGGATTATCTCATTATTCATCATCTTCTTCTCTCTTGAGCTTTGAGAAAGCTTGCTAGATTTTCCTTTTGTGATGATTTCTTTTGAGAATATGATATAAAAAGAAAGCATAAATACTACTCCATCATCCTCATCTAATCTAGCCCATTAGATTAGGGTGTTCACCTCATTAGAGTGAGAGAGCTTGAGTTATTGCAACTTCGACGTAGATCATCGGAGAAACGGAACACTACAAGCTAGCATGGATCGTTCGAGTCGTGGAGCCTCTCTTGAGTCCGGAAGATCGTGGATCGCGGCGAAGGGACTTCTACTCGGAGCTTATGAAGCGAAGGAGCGGACTACAAAGGTTGTAATCCCTCACACATAGTAGTAAAGATGTTTACTTGCATGTTAAACCCTAATAATCTAGCAAAGATCCCGGCATTGGGTTGTTCGGCACGTCTAAAATTTTATTCGGGCATGGTTGATGCCTTATGAACCCTTACAAGAGTGCCTAGGAACCTTAAAGTGGTATCAGAGCCTAGCTAGAGCATTAGGCGACGTGTATACGAAGTTAAAACTCCGAACGAACCCCGAAACGACATTTTAAACCCCTCTCTGGATATTTTTTAAAATCTTTGATTTTTCAGAATTAAAGTTTCTTTAAAATACCAGCAGGAAAATATAAGAACCTCTGTGAAACACGTGTCAATGATCTGTACAATCAGCCGTGGAACCGCGGCAATACCTTGCTCCTGCAGCGGATCCGCGGCCGTACAGACATGTTGTTGACTCGTTTTTCCAGGGTTATATCTGTAGGTGATTATGTATTTTTCTGGGTACTTTTAATCTGACTCAAGTGTTGAGCGTTCTGGGGTTTATTTTGTAATCGTTGATTCGATCGGAATATTTAATTTTGTTATGTTTTAGTGTTGAGTGTTCTGGGGTTTATTTTGTAATCGTTGATTCGATCGGAATATTTAAATTTGTTATGTTTTCCGGATATTTAGAAACTGTTAAAAAGTTCGAGCGGATATCATTAACTCACTTTTTCCCGGCACGAAAAAAATTTCAAGTGTTCAATTTTTTATTGGGTTTAAATCTTTCGGATAAACGTACAAGTAACGCGGCGGTCCCTCTAGAAGAACACAAACCTTAACTCGATTATGCGACCGTCTGAACCGCCTCTAAACCTTAGGGTTTGGGGCAGTACGGCGTGCCACATGTGAGGCGTTGGCTTGACCCTTCTACGGCTGGATCATCGGTACTGTGACAGATTCTGGGATTATTTGAACTCCGCTCAAGTGTTGAGCTATTTAGGAAATTTTGGGTATTTGATTATCTGTTCGGAAAGTTTAATACTGTCTATTTATCTGGAATGTGATACAATATGTGGAATTCATATAGTTAGGAATAAAATGCGAAGTATGTGATATTTCGGATTTACGATGTCTAAAGTGATTATGGATTCCAAATGTTGTAGTTTTACAATTTCTTTTTTGTGACCGTAAGTGTAGTATGTAGTTGTATTGTCGGTCTTCGTTGCTATACATCTACGACGATCGGTGTATGCATACTTACTTACGTTGATGATATGTGATATTATGTGTTGCTGTGATATATTATATTGGATCGTCGTGTTCTGAATAGCCGGGGTTTTTATGTGAGATGAGGGTTTTTATTTTCATTCATGTAAAATTCAATTGTATGTAATATTTTTTTATTGGGGCACTTCCGGGATGAGGTTGTTGTCACCAGTGTATATTATTTACTTTTCCGCATTAGGTAGACCCAAGGAGGGGAGCACAAGTAACCGGGTTCCAGGGTCCAGTGGGAGGCTATCTCGAGGAGTCGAGACCGGGTCTCCTAACCCTAGAATTGGTAGTGTTACTTGCCGCTCTCGTAGGGGTCTAGGGATGTGGGTTTGGCTATTCATCGCGACCATGGAATCCGTGTTTTATACCGGCTCGTATTAAAAACACGGACATCCTAATATATCCAATATTTCATATATGTTTTTCTGCTGCAATGTTCTATGATGAGATCATATTACTGCCTGAGACGAATGCTTATACTATATATATATATATATATATATATATATGATATATAAATATTACTGCTTTCGTTTCTTCTGTGATGCTTAGGAAGCATAAGCTGATGGGATTTATTAATGAGCTTAATAAAAAGAAAAGAAACCTAAAAGATGTTGTAGAATCAAAACTTTATAAAAAGGGTAGCTACAGTTTTGCTTTGCATAGCGGTATATATGATATATCCTGCACCTTATTCGATAAGGAAAGAGCCGAGATCCCTTCACCGGGAGTGACCTCTTTAGCGAAACTAGCAGATGCTACAAACTCGCGGTTTAGTTTTTGACAGCTTGTATAGTTCTTGCTTTGCACAGCGGTATATATGATATATCATGCACCTTATTCGATGAGGAAAGAGCCGAGATCCCTTCACAGGGAGTGGCCTCTTTAGCGAAACTAGAAAAGCCTCAAAAACACTCCTTTTCAAAAACACTCGATTCTACAACGATATCAAGTTCATTACGTAATAGGTTTTCAGAAAAACCTGACGTAGCCCTCCGTCATTTCAGATAAGTCCTACTTAGTATTCGTGCTACGTTTGTTGATCTCCGTCAAGGCGTAGTGTACGGTAGCTGATTAGTATTTATCTGCTTATGCATATGATGCAGATTGGATTAGGGTAGTCGTACGGCCTTGTTGACCTCCGTCAAGGGTCGTGCGGATGGGTTTAATTCAATCAGGAAATGACGGGTTGGACTTGACAAGTAGCCTATGGTTTGTTGACCTCCGTCAAGGTCGTTGGACGCTAGGGGCAAAATATTTTCGGGAATTTCAAGTGTTGAAATTTGCAATGAGGGATTGCATGTAATACCTAGTTTCTTTTGTATGCCGATATCTGTATTTAAATAAAGTGTGGTTTACAAAATTTGTTTATTTATATTTATATTTATTTTATTTATTTTAAAACCCTAACCTATGCTTTTACCCAAATAGTTTTCATAAAACAAACCTAACCGAAAGCCCAAGTCACCTTATTTCTCACTCCCTTTTTTCTTTATAAACTTTCTTGAGCCCAAGCCCAAACAATTACCCCTTCTCATTTCTTTTGAATTCCCACAAATCCAAACCCATCAAACTCATGCAAACCGGCCTCACTCTTTCTCCTTCTTTGTTGTTATTGTTGCTTCTCCTTCTCCTTCTTTTAAATTCAATAAAATTCCACCTCTAAAGAAATTCCAGCCGATATCACCCATAAATTTCCATTTAATTCCTCCATTATTTCCCTCTTAAATTTCCTTAATACCCACATCTCTCTCTCTCTTCTTAAAATTTTCATTTAATTAAATCACACGTTTTTCCCCTCTCTCTATCCCACGTCTCTCTCTCCCTCCTCTCTCGTACGCACTTCCTCTCCCTCTCTCCCTCTACCCCGCGTTTCTCTCTCTCCTCTCGTTCGCACCCTCTCTCTCACATCTCGCACTCTCTATCCTTCCCCATATTTTTCTCGCTCCCCTCTCGACCTACACCCACGTCCACACCACACCGGCGCCCGCGCTCGCCTCGTCGCCGTCGACACCACCCTCGCCTTCCTCTCTCTCTCCGCTCACCTCCTCACCTCTCTCGTCTTCTCCCCTTGCAACCATCCCCGACAACGAGACCCACCACAACGAGCTTGAAGCAACAGCCCAGCCTTGCCTGCACACCCTCGTCGCCGTCGATTCGTCACCGACATCTCCGCACCTCGCCTCCTAGCTTATCACCGACCACCCACCATCACCTCCTCCGAAAAACCCACCCCTCTCTTCCACCAACTCAAACTCCGACAGCCACTGCCCGATCTCCCCTCCACTGCCCGCCAGCCACCACCTCCACCATCGGTGCTCACCAGCCGTCACCCTCGCCATTGTGACCTCCCCGCTTTCAGCTGTGCCCTCCACATCCTCCACCCGACTCCTGAGCTCCCCACCACCTCCAACTCGAGCTCCTTCCCTTGCCGGCCCTCCTCCTCCGAGCTTCGAGCTCCTTCCCAACGAATCAACTCCGAGCCACCTCCAGCGCCACCTCCTTCCTCACCCATAGCCGAGCATCCCCCTCACCTCTACTCCTTAAACCTTCGATCACCCCCTACCTACCCGAGTTCCCTTCCTCCATTGCCGGCGAGACTTCATCTTCCCCGAGAAAGCCCTGCATCCAAGCCCCCTTCAGCCGCTGCCTCCTTCGCCATCACAACACAGCCGCACCCACGAGCCCCCTTGCTGCGCAGCATCAACTTTGAACCCAAGCTCGAACAGAGGCCAAACCGTAGCCGCGCTCGCGTCGTTGTGCTGCCCATGCCCGTATTCGTGCCACCATCATCATCGCTATAGTGATCGTCGATTCATCGCAGGCAAGTATTTTTACTTGCTACATGCTAATCTATTCATGTTACAAAGTCAAATCGTATAAATTGCAAATTTACAATTCATGGTAACTTGTATGATATACCTGTTCGACGTATGATCTCAATGAAAATATTCATCTAATTTGACGGAATTGGATTGTCTATGCTGACCCATGTAGTGACGAATATCTTGTATAAATCTCACTGGAAAATACGACTATTAGTGACTAAAATGAATATCCCCAAATATACCCGTAAAACTAGAAATTTCGCGTATCTGAAAGTTGTTAAAATCACCATAAATTATGTACATACTGGAATGATGCGTTAGAGGGCTTAAATCGAAGCTGACTCGACGAACTATAACCCTATGCAATTCTCTAATGGTTTCTGTACTGAAATTGTGACGATATTTGGATCGGAGTGCAACTCTGGACTGCAGTCCAGAGCGACTCTGGTTATTGTTTGCTGTCCCGTAATGTGTACCACCTTGTTTCCTGAACTCGTATGTTGCGGAACTCTGCATTTTATCAAAGGTGAATCTGTTAGGTAAATAACACAAGTGGTTTCATTTCGTTTCATCATCGTTTGCTATTTAATTTGTAAATAAAAGGGCGGGACGTATGACAGTCCAGAACAGATTCAGAAGTGACAAACTAGTGATAAACAGTGTGTAGATTTCGATGTACTGATGAGATTGAGAATCCGTCTATTGAGTTGAATACCCTACTGAAAACCTTAGATATCATTCAACTGTAGCGTCGCTAAATTCTGATCCCAACTGGGGTTAAAATGCGTTGCGAAATGGACTTCCGATTCTGAAACCGGATTTCCAGCAGTGAACGCTTAAAATGAAATGGCCATATCTAGTGATCCTGAAACCCGATTGACGTGAAACAAAATTTGCTGGATAGATAATCACACATACTACTTATTCCTTGTTCATTGTTTCGCTAAATTTTGGCATATATTATTTATGATAAATTATGCAAGTGGTAGGACACCGACATATGACATCTTAATCCTGCCTTCCATACTGTTTTCTCATCACATCATATGTATATGTTATCGCATTAGTATCCTAGTGATCATGTGCATTACTCAGTGTTAGGTATTAGTGGTGATTGTTGCAAGTACGTTAGTGTTCGTGCATAAGTGGATAAGTGAAAGTGACACGTACTTGTACACAATCAGTGAACCCTATTATTCTATTGCATTGTCGACGTCTGTGGGACGCGTGTAAGTGTGACTATAAGTGGTATGGGACACTTATGGAAGCTCTTGCATGGGTGTCACAGATAAGGCACCAGACACTGCCATTTATCTTGGGTATTAGTCGGGACATGCTTGATGGAGATCCTGTCTCCAGTTCTCGCGCAGACTTGTCATGGACCGACCGGTATTTGAGGTTATGGTTGGCGTTTGATGTAGACCACGGGGTGTAGGGTAGTTTGAGTGTGAGTTCAACAGAATCTCGAGAGTCCCATGCCGGCTTATATATATGGAGATATATGGAGATTTACAGGGTACATGATTATTACCGTGAGTTATATTTTGGGCCCGTGGTCCCTTGCCCTTGGGTCCTACCCTTGGGTGGAGGACACTCGCGAGTGGTTGACTCTCACACTTGGACTGACGATAGGCTTAGTGACATGTACAATGAGACTTAGAGACTGATAGGGATAATGGCATTGATATACATTACTTACTGTGTTGACATACCTGGCATACTATTTTACTGCTTTACCGTTCACCTGATCTATTGGACACGTCATTGGTTACTTTATGTTCATATCTGTACCGTCTTGATTTACTATTATATATCTATTATCACTGTACGAGTTGCCACTTACATCTTTATATATATATATTGCTATTGTGTCTCTCTGACGACCTGAGTATGCATGCTCAGAGTGAGGAGTGGATCTAGCCTGGACCAGGACTAGACGTACATCGCGTACATCTTGATCAGCTATCCAGAACTATACTCTTTTTACCTCCATCAGGTCAGTTCTTTGTATTTGTTTTGTTTCAGTTACTGCATTTTTCATTACCTGTGCGTTGTTTACTGATTACCACGTAAAGCTAGAAGCATAAGTATGACTACGGCAGGATATTTCCTTGACCGTAGGAGCATGGCTGGCCTTGTCAACCCCTCGTATTCCGTATTTTAGGAACCAGGGCGTGACATTGCATACCTCCTATGATATAGTTGGATCCCGATACCCACTGCGAGTAAGTGTTACTCCTGGGAGAGTTTTACACAGGACAATTAGCCGATCAAGTAGGTGTCTAGAAAAGTGTTAACGAGGTTACGCCTCTGGGAAAACGAGGTTTACTTTAACTAGGTCCGTGCGAAAGCACGGGGAACCTCCCTCAAGTACCGACACTGATCTGGCTGAAAGATTGACGAAATTGTAGGGTGTAATTAATCCCGGCTAATCTTACCTTTTAGGGTTTGGAGGAAGATTTGATGAAAACAGTGGGAGACATCCTGATTAGATAAGATAATAACCAATCTAATCTTGCAAGAGCATACGCTAAAGTGTTTTCTTCTCTCTCTCTCCAGGTAGCGACTATGTCAGGCCATAATCAAGATAATAATATGGATGTATTGACTGAAACGTTGGTCACGTTCTTTCTTATAAGAGTTATAAGACTGAACAGGGAATAGTAGAATATCTGGATTCTCACGCCGCCCAAATGGAGAACATGCATGTTGATGCACCTTCTTCGGGTGTGTTAGTTATTGAGAACTGTTTCTCAGTTCACCCTATGTCCTGGGTATTAGATACCGGATCAGGATCCCACATATGTAAATTGTTACATGGGCTATGTAAAGGTAGAGAACTGGGAAAAGGTGATCATTCCGTTCAAGTAGGGAATGGTGCAAGTATTGCAGCCAAAGCAGTTGGCGAATATCACCTAGTATTACCAAGTCGTAATACACTGATTCTGAATGAGTGCTATTATATACCGAACATGATGTGCAGCATTATATCACTTTCTTTATTAAGTAAAGAAGGATATAATTTTGTAGTACATGATAATGTTATGAACATCTTCCTAAATCAAAAGTTGATTGCATCAGGCTCGTTACATAATGGCATATTCATTCTCAATCAAAATACAGTCCTCAATATACAAAACACACACAAGAGGAAAAGTTCAGAAATGAACGAATCCTACTTGTAGCATTGTAGACTTGGTCATATCAATGCGACACGACTGGCTAAGTTACATAAGGATGGATATTTGAATCCGTTCGAATTATCATCTTATGATACTTGCCATTCATGTCTCAAAGGAAAAATGACCAAAGCTCCGTTTAGTGGACACGGAGAAAGAGTTAAGGAACTCTTAGGACTGGTACATAGTGATGTATGCGGTCCCATGTCTACGCATGCTAGGAACGGTTCTTCCTACTTCATTACATTCACTGACGATCTCTCAAGATTCGGACATGTGTTCCTGATGAAACACAAGTCTGAAACTTTTGAGAAATTCAGAGAATATAAGCACGAAGTAGAGAACCAAACGGGCAAAAGTATTAAGATTCTTCGATCTGATCGAGGAGGTGAATACTTAAGCAATGAGTTCCTAGATTATCTAAAAGAGAATGGGATTCTCTCTCAGCTTACTCCTCCTTATACACCACAGCACAACGGTGTATCGGAGCGGAGGAATCGCACCCTATTAGATATGGTGCGCTCGATGATGATCACTGTTGAGTTACCTATTTCCTTCTAGGGGTATGCGCTTGAGACAGCGGCATACATACTGAATAAAGTTCCTACCAAATCTGTGCTTACCACCCCATATGAGATATGGGAAGGGAAGAGACCATATCTTAATTTTGTTAAGATATGGGATTGCCCGGCCTATGTCAAAAGACAAAACTCGAGGCAAGATCTGTTTTATGTAAGTTTATTGGATATCCCAAGCATTCGCGAGGGTATATTTTCTACCACAGTGAGGAACAAAGGGTGTTTGTTGCTCAACACGCCACCTTTTTAGAAAAGGAATTTCTTGCAAAAGAGATTAGTGGCTCTGAGGTAGAACTGGAAGAAGTTCCAGCAGAACAAACTACAACAGATGATTTAGTGGAACCAGAGGATTCAGTAGTACCTGACGAACCCCAGCCTCTCCGCCGATCTAGTAGGGTTTCTCATCCACCTGAGAGATACTACGGTTTTCTCATTGATGGTGGAAGCGAGGATTGCATCATGGAAGATGATGACCCGACTAGTTTCGAGCAGGCCATCATAAGTGGTGACTCTGTGAAATGGCTGGATGCAATGCGATCTGAGATGGAATCCATGTACACCAACAAAGTATGGACTTTGGAAAATGCTCCTGAAGGGGTAAAACCCATTGGGAGCAAGTGGATCTTTAAAAAGAAATTTGGTGTAGATGGAAAAGTTGAGACTTTCAAAGCTATACTTGTTGCAAAGGGTTTTCGTCAAAGACCAGGTGTGGATTATGACGAAACCTTTTCTCCAGTGGCTATGCTTAAGTCCATCCGGATCTTACTTGCCATTGCTGCATACCATGACTACGAAATCTGGCAAATGGATGTTAAGACCGCCTTTCTAAACGGTGATTTAGAAGAGTGCGTGTACATGACTCAGCCAGAGGGCTCCGTAGATAGTGGGAGCAGCGGAAAGGTATGCAAGCTGCTTAAATCCATTTATGGGTTAAAACAAGCATCGCGGAGTTGAAACATCTGTTTTGATGTTGTAGTCAAAGAGTTTGACTTCATCAAAAATATAGATGAACCTTGTATCTATAAGAAGGTAGCAGAGAGTAAGGTTGTCTTCCTCGTATTGTACGTGGATGACATACTCTTGATAGGAAATGATATTCCTATGCTGCAATCAGTCAAGCTCTTCTTATCACAAAGATTCTCAATGAAAGATCTAGGTGATGCCTCCTGCATATTGGGAATCATGATCTATAGAGATAGATCTAAACGGATACTGGGATTGTCCCAATCCAGGTACATTGACACCATACTAAAGAGGTTTAGTATGGAAGAATCCAAGCGTGGGAACCAACCCACGATCTCTGGACTCACTCTCTCCAAAGAGATGTCTCCCAAGACTGATTTGGAGAGAGCTCGCATGCAAGGGATACCCTATGCTTCGGCAGTAGGCTCTATCATGTATGCGATGCTATGTACCAGACCCGATGTAGCATACTCACTAAGTGTAGTAAGTCGGTATCATGCAGATCCTGGAGAGAGTCACTCGACAGCTGTGAAGAAAATTCTCAAGTACTTGCGAAGGACTAAAGAGATGTTCTTGGTGTATGGTAACGGAGAACTCCGGGTGGAGTCCTTTACCGATTCCAGCTTCCAAAGTGATAAGGACGACTCTAAGTCGCACTCAGGATTTGTCTTTACCCTCAATGGAGGGGCGGTATGTTGGAAGAGTTCCAAACAAGATACCGTTGCAGACTCGACGATGGAGGCTGAATACATCGCTGCCAACGATGCTGCCAAAGAGGCTGTCTGGATAAAGAAGTTCATTAGTGAACTTGGTGTGGTTCCATCCATTGAACATCCAATACCTCTGTATTGCGATAACAATGGAGCTGTGGCTTTAGCCAAGGAACCCAGGTCCCATCAAAAGTCCAGACATATTCTGAGGCGGTATCACCTGATCAGGGAGATAGTTGATCGCCGGGAGATCGAGGTCGGGAGAGTAGATACGAAGGACAACACTGCAGATCCACTCATGAAGGCCATTCCCCAGATACAGTTTGAGAGATAATTCGGGTTGCTAGGTATGAGATACTACAGCAGCTGGCCTTAGTGCAAGTAGGAGATTGTTAGTTATGTATATGCCCTAGAGGCCATTGTTGTATATATTATGTATATTATAAAGGATGCTTGGATATATATAGAGAGGACTTTTTTTCTCGTCATGATAGTATGCTATTTGGTTTCACTTTATCTTAACATGTTGACTTGTACTGGTTTACTGTCTTACTCTCACATGTTGATAAAGCCCTTAGGATATGTACTCGACTACTGGGACTATGATGAGATCATACTAGTGGGGCCATGGTAGTCGATGAGTACATCCTATAACTGTTCCTAGTCGAGATTATATCAAGACAGGGCATCGATACACCAGAGTAGACTAGCGTATACGCATCTTAACCTATATGATGGGCGATGGATGATCCCATATCCATCGGTGTTGGACATCAAGGATGGTGTACGGGTGCTCAGTGGAGACTGGGTACACTGGACGGACTCGCCCAGAACTCCCAGATGGTGATATACCACACGTCAGATGGCAGTTCTCCGGTAACATTGGTACAGGGTAGTCTGTAGACCCGAGATCGTCATAGAGTCTTATGTGATTCCCACTGTGCTTTGATTTCCACCTTACCACGTCCAAGAGGGCATGCAAAACGGTGGCTTTTGGGTACAGTCCCGAATCACATGGAGGCAATGAGCGATAGGAGGGGATTTGTCGCTCCCGGTATAGGGAGTTGATGTTGTGCTGTGTTCGATTGGCTATAACTGGAAGTCCCTGGCCAGGGCTGATATAAAGATTTACTGGTAAGTGTTACTAGTAGTTTCTCGACCCGTTATGAGCCACACATCGACACGACTTATGGGTTACTGGGGTCTGACGTATACCACCCCTAGACTTGATATGCGACATATCAGACGAACAGACCGGACTGTACGGAAGTGTTACTGATTGGATTCACAAGAGAACGTACAGGCTAGCTTGTTGATCTTCTGATCGCTCAATACCTGGGTGGCTGTTACGTTTAGCTGACCGCTTGCAGCTTGTGGGTGTTTGATATGATCATCACCTGCTACCGGCGTATTGACGATTCTTTAGAGTCCTACACAGAGGTTTCTTGGCTCAGGCAAAACGGAGTAGAGGCACATATGTGATATGTGCAGGACCGAGGATAATGCGATATGAGATACCATATTATATTCTCGCGATATTTAGATATGAACCGGGTCATCGGATCAAGTGTTGATTCGATGAATCGGTACATGATATATATTAGTCGGTTATATTCGATATAGCCGGATTGTCGGATCAAGTGTTGATTCGATGATTTAATGTATAATGATGTATATGATATATTGTATTACATTATCTAATATTGGCTCACTTTATTATTTCATTTTCTCACCGGGTAATACATTGATATATATGCGATATATGTTAATCGTATTATTTTCTTTTGTTGCAAATATATAATATATATGTGATATATATTATTGCAACATGATATGATTAATAATGGAACATGTTTAGTGGAGATTAAGCAAGGTTAGGGTTTGATTAGGGTTAGCTCCTTCTTGCACCATCTAGAAGCTTTCCTTTTGTCAAGTGTAAGATATTATGGTTGATATTATCTTATGACTCATTCTTTAACCTAACCAAACCCTAACCCTAGTTTATTCTCTACAAAGGTTATCCTTGTCATCCTTGACCATGGTTCCATGATCAATCATATATTCATTTCTATTATTCATCACAAAAGGATTATCTCATTATTCATCATCTTCTTCTCTCTTGAGCTTTGAGAAAGCTTGCTAGATTTTCCTTTTGTGATGATTTCTTGTGAGAATATGATATAAAAAGAAAGCATAAATACTACTCCATCATCCTCATCTAATCTAGCCCATTAGATTAAGGTGTTCACCTCATTAGAATGAGAGAGCTTGAGTTATTGCAACTTTGACGTAGATCATCGGAGAAATGGAACACTACAAGCTAGCATGGATCGTTCGAGTCGTGGAGCCTCTCTTGAGTCCGGGAGATCGTGGATCACGGCGAAGGGACTTCTACTCGGAGCTTATGAAGCGAAGGAGCGGACTACAAAGGTTGTAATGCCTCACACTTAGTAGTAAAGATGTTTACTTGCATGTTAAACCCTAATAATCTAGTAAAGTTGCCGGCTTTGGGTTGTTCGGCACGTCTAAAATTTTATTCGGGCATGGTTGATGCCTTATGAACCCTTACAAGAGTGCCTAGGAACCCTACAGCCGCTACTGATCCATGCGGTCAACCTGCATGAACTGTGGCACAACAGGGGTGAGTTTCCAACTCGTAAGTAGAAAAAATCATCAGGTAGAAATCGAATAAACAACGATTCCTATGTCAACTATATCATAAAGGTAATACTATGATATCTAGGGTGATCGTATCCGCATATGTGCCAACAATATACTCAATGCCTATTTGCATGTGGATATAATCCACGTGTCCATCAATGACACAACAACGTCATGCATGTAAATATCATAAAAGAATATGCATGAAAGTATGAGGATATAAATCAACGTGTATCCCTCTCGACACATCAAAATCATGGAACCTGAGTGTCCAGCATCGACACTCAAAACATCATAAAACCCGTTTCCAACATCGACACGTAAATCCTCATATCTCGGGCTCCGTCAGTCTGAATCGGCCCATATCATCTCACAACTCCGGTCGGTATCCTCCGGATAACCGCCGAGCCCAAATACTATCACCGGTAGGTAGTGCTCCCCTGCCAGGATCACCACCTAACAATACGAGTCTTCTTTCCCCGGGGTAGCTCACCGGGTCTACCATGTACCCGCAGACGGTGCCTACCGCTCCTCGAATCGGGTTTCATATGCCAATCTCAGAACCAAGAAAACACATGGTGGACGCACTGAAATATCATATCAAGAGAAACCGGGTTTTTAAAACAATACATACTTTCCTTTAAAATAACCACGGTTCTCAAATCTAGAAATTGCATGAAAACAGCATATCTCAATGCGTATAATCGTAAAGCATGATGTATGCGACATATAACAGAATGTAAGCATATCCGTATATCATGCAACATGGAACAGTGATGTGAGCATGGGCATATCATCATAATGTGAGCATAGCAATAAAATAGCATGATGTAGCAATTCTACTGTGTAAGTGACATAGTAATTATCGATGATGAAGTGTGTGAGCCGGCCAATCTGTGTAAGTGTAACATACGCACCATCGATAATGGTGTAGGTGTACTAGCACAGGTATATGGAATGCAATGAAAATGACATGAACGTAGCATAAATAAATCGTCAGCTAAATACTATAAGGTATACGTATCTAACATGACCGAGTCGGTGAATCTATCAATCGGCATCCAGCCTCACAACATCACGTACGGTATAATCCATCATACGGCATCCTCTAGTCAAGGGTACGGATCAATCATCAGATACACTCATCACGTACGGTAATCCATCGTACGGCGGCATTAAATAATTAGGGATTCTATCAACCTATATGACAATGAGGGTACGGACCTAATGTCTCGTACGGCATAACACTCATGGTTCACAACATCATATATATCTATAAACCAACATCCCAGGTCACATCCATAACAATCTCAAATCAGGGGACCGGCAAGGGTATCAATCATCTCATATCGACTCGCATCCGTATACTAACATATCAATCAAGTCATCATATCACATCGTATATCCTTTTCATCGCATTAAGTCATCATACATCAAGTCAATTTTATATATATACATTCTACCTTATACGTCAAATGTCATGCTACTCTAAAACTCATACCTATTCTAGTGCAACTACATATTTATAAGTCGTGATTCACATTCACATTTCATATCCCTAAAGCTTTCATCTCATATCTCAATATATATATTCAATCACTCATATCATCTCTAACTACCTTTTAACCATGTCCCTAGTTTTCTAATCTAGGTTTGTACGACTGTATCCTATAGATCGGTTTCCATTTATAATTTACGGGGGTGCTATACGCCATCCACCCGACTTCCCCCGTAGATATAGATCTACTCACATTGATCCTTGCTTGCCGAAGTCGATGACGCCATGCTCCGTCGTCTCGGAATCCACGCGAAGGTACCTACAATAAATACATAGTCACAATGCTATAAAAATCAATTCCGGAAAACCAATACGGCAAACGGTGTGCTCATAGGTTAGGACCTATAGTCTACGCATAAAAAAACAACCAATTATACCTCGTCATTGACGTACAAACATCCAACGACCAAATACAATATCAAATACCAAAACCTAAGTTTCAGAATCGCAAAACACGAAAACAGCAACCTAGGAAAACCACTCACAGATTTCACCCTAGGCCAAACAAGAACATTTTGCATATTGGGTTGCTCCAGATATCAGATAAGGAAGCTATGGTCCAAAAATCACACGAAACCACCACGACTTGGCCGCAATTTGCGGCCAAATCCTTTAAATTTGCGGCCAGAAAAGCTCAATAGGAGCTAAGGTTTCAGGTGTTGCTTCATAGTTGCCTGCATGTCTCACTATCATAGGAACTTAATTTATGGGTCTCTCGGGTCATCCCAGATTCCTAATTACACTCACAAACCGTCAAATAATCGATATCGGGAAATTCTAACTTCGTGTTTTTGGTTTTTATTCTCTCGTCCAGGTCAAGAATCATCTCTAATGTCTTGTAAACAGCCACTAAACATCACCACATGTCCACATAATCACTCAACCATTCTCTAGGAAATTTCTAACTTCACAAACCCTAACCCAATCACATTCTAAACTAAACTAGAATACAAGAAAACTCAAACTAACTAAATGGAAGAAGATATACCTCATTTGGGCAACTAAAGAAAAACCCTAGATGCCCTAGTTTATCAAAATCCAACTTTGATAGGTCCAATGGGTTTGTAGAGAGGTGGGGATCATCTTTTGTGAAGGGAGTATAGGGTTTTGGTGAAGATTTTGAGATGATGTATGAAGGTAGAAGTGGAGGGAGATGAGGAGGAGGAAGATGAAGAAAATAATGGGGAGGAAATAATGGGCAGCCCCCCCTCTCTCTTTCTTATTCTCACCCTCTCTCAACTCATTTCTCACTCACTCTCTCTCCAATCATTCTCTCTTTTACCCTTATCTCTTTTTCTTTTCTTTTTTAAAACCAAACCACATAATACCCCAAAAAAAACACAAGAAAATAACATGTAACCAAAATGTAACATGACATGGTGCACTAGCTATGGAAAACTGTAGAAATACGGATTTGGCTTAATCGCGATTAGTAGTGCACTAATCACTTTTTATTTAAACTGCATATAATTAATTATAAAAATGCCAAATCCAATAAATATATTTTTAAATGAATAAATCATTTTAATCTCCAATTATTTCAAAAATATTGGTATATATTTATACTATTTTACGAAAACCCCAATTTCGCAAATCGGTAGTTTTCGCGAAATATATTATTTTAATATTAAATTCCAAAAATAATATTTTATATTTTCTGAACTGTTACATTAGTCCACTAATTTTGTTTTACTTAAGATATTTATTAACCCAACCATTCTCATTAGCCATGGTTATGTCTCTACATGAGTTAGTATATGATACAAACTCATCCATGGTTGTCATTCACTCTCTCATCTATTTTTTGCTTCTTCTTCCTCTTCACAAGAGAGAGCTCTCTAGGTTCATGAGAGGTGAGGAAAATTAGTGAGAAAATCAATTCTAAAGTGAGCAAAAATCCTACTTCATCATCTTCTACTAGATTAGCCATTTCGTTTAGGGTGTTAGCTTCACTAATCCCTCATTAGTGAAGAAGTAGCTTGGGTTGGTGTCTCCTCGACGTAGATCATCTTCGGCCTCGAAGACTTCATGCAAGCTCGTTCCTTTCACCTTGTGGAGCCGTTCTAGAGTCCGCAAGATCGCTACTTGGAGCGAAGGGACTACTACACGGAGCTATTGAAGTGAAGGACCAGTCTACAAAGGTTGTATTCCTAGTTTACTTAGTTGTAAAGTTGTTTACACTTTGTTTCGTCTAAATCTTTAGTTACGATTCTAGGGTTAGGGTTAATTAGCATGGCAAAAATTTGAATTTGGCATGGACGATGCCTCCCGAAACCTTGCTGTTATGCTAGGTAGCCCTACAGTAAGTGTTATCTGTAGTTTCTCGAACCGTTATGAGCCATACATCGGCATGACTTATCTAGTTATTGGGGTCTGAAGATTCCACCCCTAGACTCGATATACGACATATCAGACGAAGAGACCGGACTGTACGGTAAGTGTTACTTATAGGCTTTATGGGAGTTTGGACAAGCTTGTTTGTTGATCTTCTATTCGCTCAATACCTACGTAGCCGTTACGTCCAGCTAGTACCGCTGACGGCTTATGGGTAACTGATGTGATCATTACCTACTGCTTGCGTATTGACGAGTCTTTAGAGTCCCACACAGAAGTTTCCTAGTTCAGGCGAAACGAAGTAGCGCACATATGCTGATACGTGCGGGGGCCAGATTAAATACGAGTATGTGATACCGTATTCTAATCTGGCAGTTATTTGTTATCGGTTAGATTATATGTGATATAACCGGATTATTGAATCAAGTGTTGATTTGATAATGTGATATACAGATAAATGATATTAGTCGGTTATATGTGATATAACCAGATTATTAAATCAAGTGTTGATTTAATAATTTGATATATATTATATTTGATATAATTATATATTAACTAATATTATTAGCTCACTAATTATTTTCTTAATATATATATTAATATATATATTTGATATATGCATATATATATATATATATATATATATATATATATATTAAATGAAGCATCGCATGGATTTTCTATTTTTAGAAAATAGAAAATGAGGTGGAAAATTGAGAGATATTTGTAGAATGGGCAAGTATGGCATTTATCTTTTTTTTATTAGTCTTGACTCACTATTCAAGCATGGTTGCAATTTATTACTACAATTTATTCCATGCTTGAATGAGTGAGGTCAAGAGACACTTAGCCATTCTACACTTTAGTTTTTCTTGAGCTTATTTTCCTCTCTAGCTCTCTCTCATTTTTCCTTCTTCTTCCTCTTGCTTCAACAAAACCCTAACCCTCACATGTGATGTGAATCATAGAGTTTTGTAGAAACCTAGTGGGCAAACAAAACCCCTGCTTCACCATCCTACACTTGATTAGCACTAAGGTGTAGTCGGTTTCCTTCACTAAAGTAAGTTTAGTGAAGAGGTAGCTTGGATTAGCGGAGCTTCGGGTGGAAACCTACTGAGCCTGAATGTGACAATCTCCGTACAGTCCGGTCTGTTCGTCTGAGAGTATCGCATGTCGGGCCAAGGGGGCGGTAAACGTCAGTCCCCTAATAGCGGTACAAGCCGTGTCGGAGTGTAGCCCAGAACACCCTGAGATAACACTGGAAACGCTACCAGTATATCTCGCTTGCCCTGGCCAGGGACTTTGTGTAATGGCTCTCCTAGACACAGCGCGATATCAACCCCCAATACCGGGAGAGACGAATCATGTCTAACCGTCACTGCCTCCAAGTGCTTCGGGACTGCACCCAACTACTACCTGTTTGCACGACTCATTTGAGCCGTGGTAGGGTAGTAATCTAAGAACAATGGGAACACACTCGAGGCGAAGTGACAGTGTCAAGTCAACGGACTATGCTGTACTCATGTCACCTGGGAACTGATAACTGACGATAGGTATAATACCAAACCAACAGTTCCCAGCGAGTCCTGTCCAGTGTACTCGTAACCTAACGAGCACCTGCATACTATCTCCAGTACGACGTACTGATGGCTGTGGGATAGACCATCTCCCCTCCTGGGATGAGAAGCGTATACACTAGTCTACTCTGGAGTATCGATGCCCTGTCTCGATAATTCTACGACTAGGGACCTGTATAAGGATGTGCTTGTAGATTACCCAGCCCCCACTAGTGTGACTGCCATCACAACGCTGGTAATCAAGCAAAGATCCTTAGGGCTCCACTAATGTGCATAGGCGATATGCTAAAAGAAACACATGCACACATTAAAGTAGAAACAAACCAAGTAGCATATTACCATTTCGAGCAAGATTGTCTATACAACTGTGAATATCCCAAGCTTTCATTAAGTAATATACAAACTAGTATGATACAGTAATGGCCTCTAGGGCATATACACTAACAATCTCCCACTTGCACTAAGGCCATGTACTGGCGTATCGAAGACCTATCATCTCGATCAGCCGCTCGAACTGAGTCTGGGGTATGGCCTTCGTGAATGGATCTGCAGTGTTATCTTTTGTAGCAACCCTCCGAACCTCGATCTCCCGGCGATCCACGATCTCCCTGATCAGGAGATACCGCCTCAAGATGTGTCTGGACTTCTGATGGGACCTGGGTTCCTTCGCTAAAGCTATAGCCCCGTTGTTGTCACAATACAGAGGTATTGGAGCAACAATGGACGGAACCACCTGAAGTTCTGTCAAGAACTTCCTCATCCAGACGGCTTCTTTTGCGGCATCAGATGCAGCGATATATTCCGCTTCCATCGTCGAGTCAGCAACGGTTTCTTCTTTGGAACTCTTCCAACACACCGCCCCTCCATTGAGGGTAAAGACATAACTCGACATGGATTTGGAGTCATCCTTGTCACTCTGGAAGCTGGAGTCAGCAAAGGCCTCCATCTGGAGGTCTTTTCCGCCGTAAACCAAAAACATGTCCTTAGTCCTTCTCAGGTACTTCAGAATGTTCTTTACCGCTATCCAGTGCTTCTCCCCAGGGTTTGACTGATACCGGCTTACCACACTCAGTGCATAAGCTACATCTGGTCCGGTACACAACATCGCATACATTATAGAGCCTACCGCAGAAGCGTAGGGTATAATAGACATGCGATCCCTTTCCAAATCAGTCTTGGGAGACATCTCTTTAGAAAGGGTAATCCCGTGACAAGCCGGTAGATTACCGCGCTTGGAATCTTCCATACTGAACCTCTTCAGTATGGTGTCGATGTACCTGGACTGTGAAAGTCCTAATATCCTCTTGGACCTATCAAGATGGATCTGGATCCCCAGAATGTAAGAGGCATCACCCAGGTCTTTCATGGAGAACCTGTGTGACAAGAACCCTTTGACGGATTATAGCATAGGAATGTCATTTCCTATCAAGAGAATGTCATCCATGTATAAAACGAGGAATACGACAGTTCCTGCTATAATTTTACTATAAATGCATGGTTCATCTGGATTTTTGATAAAGCCAAATTCTTTGACCGTCTCATCAAAACAGATGTTCCAACTCCGCGATGCCTGCTTTAGTCCATAAATGGACTTAAGCAACTTGCACACCTTCCCTCTGCTCCTACTCTGAATGAAACCCTCTGGCTTGTCCATATAGACACACTTCTCTAAATTTCCATTTAGAAAAGCGGTCTTTACGTCCATCTGCCAAATCTCATAATCGTGGAAGGCAACAATGGCAAGAAGGACCCGAATGGATTTGAGCATAGCCACTGGAGAAAAGGTTTCTTCATAGTCCAAACCAGGTCTTTGACGAAAACCCTTTGCAACAAATCTAGCTTTATAGGTCTCAACCTGTCCATCTACACCAATCTTCCTTTTGAAGATCCATTTGCAGCCTACGGGTTTTACCCTTTCTGGAGCAACGTCCAAAGTCCATACTTTGTTGGTGTACATGGACTCCATTTCGGTCCGCATTGCATCCAGTAATTTTACCGAGTCAGTGCTCTGAATGGCCTGCTGGAAGCTAGTCGGCTCATCATTATTAATGATGCAATCCTCTCTATCCCCGTCTATGAGAAAACCGTAGTATCTCTCGGGCGGATGTGACTGCCTACTACTCCTGCGGAGCGGCGCAAGAATGTCCTGTTCTTTCGAACCCTCTGGTTCTACTAAGCTTTCAGTAATAGCTTGTGGTTCTGTAATTTCTTCCAGTTCTATTGCGCTCCCACTTATTTATTTTTCTAAGAACTGATGTTCCAGAAAGTGGGCATGACGAGAGACAAAAACCTTTTGTTCTTCTGCGCAACAGAAAAGATACCCCCTGGAGTTCTTTGGGTATCCCACAAACTTGCACTGTACTGAGCGTGCCTCGAGCTTGTCCGCATGCTGCTTTTTGTCAAAAGCTGGATATCCCCAAATCTTCAGATATTGAAGATAAGGTTTCTTCCCACTCCACATCTGATATGGTGTGGTAGGCACAGTCTTAGTTGGAACTCGGTTCAAAAGATATGCAGCTGATTCTAGTGCATATTCCCAGAAAGATCGCGGTAACTCAGCGTTACTCATCATGGAGCTTACCATATCCAATAGGGTTCGGTTCCGTCTCTCCGATACACCGTTATGTTGTGGAGTGTATGGAGGAGTAAGCTGAGAGAGAATTCCATTCTCTTTTAGGTAATCCAGGAACTCGGCACTCAAGTATTCACCACCTCGATCAAATCTCAGTGTCTTGATACTTTTGCCTGTTTGTTTTTCTACTTCATTCTTGTATTCCTGGAATTTTTCGAAGGCTTCAGATTTATGCTTCATTAAGAAGACATGCCCGAACCTTGAAAAATCATCCGTAAAAGTAATGAGGTAAGAATAACCACTTCGCGCATGTATAGACATTGGACCGCATACATCGCTGTGTACGAGTCCCAAGAGCTCGCTCGCTCTTACTCCATGTCCAGTAAACAGAGTCTTTGTCATCTTTCCTTTGAGACAGGATTGACAAGTTGCATATGATTGATATTCGAACGGATCCAAATATCCTTCTTTATGTAACTTCGTCAACCTTCTCTCATTGATGTGACCCAGTCTACAATGCCATAAGAAAGCATGATTTATTTCTGGAGACTTTCTTTTGTGTGTATTCTAGACATCGAAAATCTGTGGTTGGTTTAATACGTATATACCATTGCTTAATGTACCCGACCCAATCAGAACATGATTAAGGTGAATGTTTACAACATTGCTTACAAATGCAAAATCATAACCTTCTTTAGACATTAAAGATACAGATATGATATTACAAGTCGCACTGGGTACAAAATAACAATAACGCAAAACCAAAACATGTCCATCTGACAATCCCAAGTGATAGTCCCCCACGGACTCAGCATCCATGCCAGCTCCGTTTGCAACTCTGAGAGTCATATCACCTGCCTTCAAAACCTTACTCTTTCTCAGTGCCTGCAAAGAATTACAGATATGAGATCCTGATCCGGTATCCAATACCCAGGAAGTAGAGTTTACTGATAGACAGTTTTCAATAACATACACACCTGAAGCCGAAGCCACAACTTGCTTCGGGTCCTGGTTCTTGGCCTTCCAAGCCCTGCAATCTTTCTTCCAGTGTCCTTTCTTATGATAATAAAAGCACTCTTCTTTCCCCACAAGCTGTCCCGTTACCTTTGCCATTTTTGCCTTTCCCTTGGCTTCCACTTTACTAACACCGCCCCTTGGTTTGGTGGGGGCTTTCTTCTTCTTTCCTTTGGATTTCGCCTTGGACCTAGAAGAAGAAGGTCCTCCAACAGACAAAGCGAGTGTTTCCCTTACTTTCTTTAGGGTGCCCTCTGCACTCCTCAACATGTTAAGGAGTTCCGGAAGTTCAACTTCCTTTCCTTGCATGTTGAAGTTCAGGATAAACTGGGCGTAAGTGGAAGGAAGGGACTGGAGAATCAAGTCAGTGTAGAGCTCGTTCTCTAACGTGGTCCCGAGGTCCGCGAGCTCTTCAATGTAGCCAATCATCTGAAGCACGTGTTCCGCTACAGATGATCCGACGGCCAATTTCTGGCGATACGGGATTGCTCTCCATACAGATCTTTTGTATGAAGAAATATGGATTCTAGGTCCATATCCTCGTGCCTCCTCTGATGTTCATTGTCCATAGAGGCAAGCATGATGCACTTGGTCCTCGCGCAATCAATCTCCCAGGTCTTACGGATTTCCTTATCCGCGACGCTGGATTGAGGTCCTGGGACAGGGGGAGCTTTGGTGGTAAGAAGATACCCCAACTTGTCGTAAGTGATTGCCATTTTGACATTCCTGAGCCAATCTTTGTAGTTTGGCCCTGTCAGTATGTTTTTATCTAGTAGTAACTTAAGTCCGGTCATGATGTTTGGTCGCTGCAATTAGGAGAGAGAGAAGAAACACTTTAGCATGATGCTCTTGCAAGTTTAGAGTGGTTTTTAGTTTGTCTAAACAGGATGGCTCCCACTGTTCCTCGAATCCTTCCTCAAACCAAAAAAGAAGAATTAGTCGGGATCGATCTCACCGTACAATACTTGCTTAACCGTTCAGCCAGGCCAGTGTTGGTACTTCGAGGGAGGTTTTCCAACGCTTTCGCGAAGTTCCTTAATTAAATAACCTCTTTTCCCTGTGGGCGTAGCCCCGCTAACACCTTTGTAAACACCTACTTGGTTTATAGCATTGATCGTTAAGTGAGAAAGTTCCCGAGGAGTAGCATATACTCACAGTAGGATCGGGATCCAAATATCATCGTGTGATAAAACTGAAGGAATCCTACCAGAATCATCACACTCCAAATGGTATACAGCACTAGCAAGTTTCAGTTTCTTTAGAAACTCCCGATGTGGATTTTTGCCCCATGCTCTTATGACCTTGACGTAGGCCAAAATATCATAAGTCGCATGTCAAGTTCTACCCATCATTTACCAGGTTAATTTGAACCCACCCGTACATACCCTTGATGTAGGCCAAAATGGCAGTACGACTGTCTCAAACCAACGCATCTATCTATGCAACAAATAAATATCCGGCAGCTACCAATCACTATGCCTTGGCGTAGGTCAAAATACATAGCTTGAATACTGCCGAATATTTAACTGAAATGATGGAGGGCTACGAATGGTTTTGGCGAAATCGTGAACGTAGTGAACTTGATATAATCGAAGGAACCTGATAGCTTTTAAAAGGAGTGGTTTAAGCTCCGCGTTTTAAAATTTTTCTGTTTTTGAAAAGAAACCGAGTGGTTTTAAAAAATTGTTCCAACGACTTTACTTTGGTTTATTTTCTTGCATTAATTTAATGTATCCCATCATTTAATCTTACCATTGCAGAAAACAACGAAAATATGACGTACGCTTATGCCATCCGCATTCGCCACGGGGCCCCGTCATTACCCGTTAGGTTACTTAACTAACGACAGAGCGGGGGCTGGACTAGCGCGGATGCAAAACATAAGCAACGCCTACTAGATATCATATATAGATATATACATTCGTCAGATGCAATGATAGCCATTCCAGATCATAAATGAACACATTGGATATACTAGAAATCCGCGTTTCGTTCGAGCCTGCAACGAAAGACGGATTACACGGTCGCGATGAATAGCCAAACCCCACCTTAGACCCCTACGGGTGCGGCAAACTACCTGCCAAGAACCCGAAGTGAAGCAACCTCCCTCAATAACGTGAGTAGGCCACTCGGCACTTCGAGGTACCCGGTAGTTTGTGCACCCCACCTTGGGTCTATCCTAGGAGCAAAAACAGTAAAAGAAATAATATACAATGGCGGATACAACCTCATCCCGGATGTGCGGCCATAAAATAATATTACATCAATTTACATATTACATCAAATGAAAGATAAAGAAAACTCTCATCTCACAACCCCGGGCTATTCATCCGCGACAATCCAACGAGTTCATATACACAATCCATCAGCATTACAGATCACAGATATGCACAACCCCCACTAATCGACGTATAGAGATTAGTTGACATTCAGTGCATATATCACATCACAGATATAACCCATTAGCTAAAGTCTATAGAACTTCGATCAAAAATACGGATTTGTAACTACCCCAAACACAACTTTGTTCTCTGGAAAATCTGGGCAGAAACAAAATACTTTAAAAATCCCAAAACAGAACACTGAACACACTACAGCAAATCTGAGTCGCGGCCGAGTCAACTCGGCCGCGGATCCGCGGTGAAACGCATGGTTTCGCCGCGGTTCCGCGGTGAGTTGACTGAGTCATGGGCTCGTTTTTGCTGTGTGTTCTTAGAAAACCCTGAGCCGATTTTTAAGATATGTGGAATTATTTTTGGAGCGGTTTTAAAAATCGGCCGAAAGTTTAGTTTTCGGACGTGTTTTGCGATATTTTCTCGGATCGAAATTCTAAATACTTTGCTAACATGCTAGTTGTTGTTTAGCTAGGCTCTGATACCACTGTAAGTCCACGTTGCCCACCCCGGTTCTTACGGGGAGGCGGAAACGGTAAAAAATGATTTTTTATGACAAGGCAACATGGACTAGAAAAGAGGATCTTTGCTAAACAAAACCTAGCAAACTAACTACAAGTTTAACTACTATGTTAGAGGGTTATACCTAGGTCTTGAACTCCTTCTCTTCTTGCTCCTTGGAGTGGCTTGAACGGCTCCACCTCGTAGTCTCTTCTTTGTCGAAGAAGAATCCACCCGAAAGCCTCTACCTTGAGATCCTACCTCAACCGAGAGGCAAATAAAGTGCTTGGCTTGCTAAACCTAGAACTCTAGAGTGGGTAGAGTGGAGTTTTAGTGGTTTTATCTCAATAGCTCATGGTTCTCAACACATGAGACATGAGAGCTTTGAGAAAGAGGAAGAGGATGAGCTTTTTTGGATGAGAGAGAGTGATCAAGTGAGAATGAGATAATAATTTACAACCATGCTCACAAAAGTAAGAATAATGATGATAATAATAATAATTAAGAATTGTGATGGTTAGTTTCAATGACCATTATCATTTAATGCATTTTGCAAAGAACAAGAAGCATCATTGAAATGAAATGATGATGGTCAACAAGTCCACAATGGTCAACCGGTCAACAAAGTCAACAAGTCAACAAAAGTCAAATGTTCAACTCAACCATGGCACAATAATCCTTAATTAATATTATTAATCATATTTCTTATTCTCATTAGGGTTTAGAAAAAGTCAACGGTCAACAACCCTAATGAGAATCCTCTGCCTCTGCCTCTGCCTCTGCCTCTGCCTCTGTCAACTGTGCATACACATCCGCATCCGTGTTCCGAGGAACACGAATACAATGAGATAAAACCAATCCCAAAATATATACTAGGATCTGGCTTAAACCAAAGCTCGCTAGTAATAACTGCCCGGACACCAAACGTGCACAAGTGCGCGGATGTGAACGAACTCTGTCGCAAAACCATGCGACCTCTACTCAGTTTTGCCCAAAGGCGAATAGCCCTCTGTGTGGGACTCTAAAGACTCGACACTACGCTGGCAATGGGTTTAACCACAGGCCGCAAGCGGTACTAGCTGTACGTAACGGTCCCCGGGTAGATGCCGATAAGAAGACTGATGAGGTGAACCCATCCGAACTCCTACTGTTCATCACAGAATTTTGTATTTTATACCACCCATTCTTGATCACATTGTATATAGGTAGGTGCTTTTAATCCGTATTTGCTGCATGTTTATAGATTACAGGTTTCCAGACCAAAAGAATACAAATCCGACAAAATCTCCACGGTTTTGCCAAAAATCAGAACATCTGTCACAAACAGATAAAAGTCAGGTTTCAGTATCCGTCCAGTACCAGTTCAAAGATGGGACGAAACTAGTTGTCATTTGTGACTAAATCAAGCGCGGGGCCCAAGGGAGATAGAAGTCAAAGGAGAGAAAAATTAAAAGCAATCTTGGACTATGAAATCTGAAGATATTCTGGAACACTTATTGCAGTTTAAAGTTTTCAGACACAAGGAAAAATGAATGCAAGACCAGAGACAGGAAAACGACAGGGTCTGGCCACCAACCCACCGCGGTTCCGCGGCCAAATGCCCACTATGGCCGCGGTTCCGCGGCGGACACGTGTCCTCATCTGATGCAATTTTGGGGTTATTTCTGTAATTATATTTGGGCTTATATTTTATTCCTGTTGTGTCAGAAACATGCCTATAAATAGCCCAGTTCGAGCCAGAGCCAAAGTGTGGATTCTTGTATTAGATTTTAGTTTAGTTTTCAATAAGAGTTGTATTTTCTTCATCTTCCTCCATTAAATCTTGTAGTGAGCTTTATTGAGTGTTGAAGAATGAAAGAAGTATTATTTTCCTACAAGCATGTCTTGTAATTTAGTTCTTTTATTTTGCTTGTAATTTCAATTGTTAAAAGCAGTTATTGTTATTTGTTTTTTGTTTTATTCTCTTCTATTTTCTTTTATCCTTACAACCATGATGCTTAGTGTGATCCTTGACTAAGTGAGGTCCCAAATAGCTAGTTGTGATTTTCTACCTCATTTCTTATTATCTATCTTTCTTTGTTTCATTTTATTTATCTTTTATAATGGGTGAGTAATTTCTCACTTGTTAGGGTAGGAAAAGGAAAGCTTGAGAGAAGGAAATCTCCCTCACTCTTTTCTTTGCCAAACATCCTGATTCGAACTCCCGTTAATTGAAGCACAATCCGCTCCCTACGGCACCATATTCTTTATAATAGCGGTGATACCCTAGTGAGACCGGCTGTGGTTGAATCAACCTGAGGTTACGACTAAGAGCCAAGAACGGACGGACAAGGACCAAAAAGAGGAAACTATGTGTTGGAAAGCCTAGCTTATACTCGCAAGTTTCCTTCTTAATCGTGCTAATCCCCGTTGTTGCCGATTACCGTAACATCGATATTAAGAGTGGCAAATGAATTAAGTGAGCGAGCTCCTAACTCAAACTAACCAAATCCTAACCCTTAACAAGTTCTCTTATCATTCATTTCTAATCTTAAACAAACATGGACACATTTGGACTTAACTCGTTAAAACATAAAGAAAAAGACTCCAATCTCTCTGTGGATCGACCCGTACTCATCCGGCTAGCTACAAAGCGAAACCGTCCTGATTGCGGTAATTAAACTAGAACACGCAGAAAAAGTATCAATCAAATGGCGTCGTTGCCGGGGAGACGGTAGTTTATTTCTTTGTGTAATTTCGGGTTAATTTGTGAATATAAATATAAACAAATATATACTGTAAAAATCATCTTGTTATTCTTTGTGCAAGAGTACAGGACAGGAAGAAGTTCAAGTTCAGTGCCAAAGTCGTGGGGAGTTAGACCCATACCTCGCGGCTACACCGCGGCGGATCAAGGCGAAACCCAAAATCCTCTGTGAGTATCCCAATCCTCTTCTCAACTCCTCTGAACTCCACTGAACTGTTCTTTCTGCAGCATTCTTTGCACCGCCTCCAAATAAAATTTTGCTGAGTGTTTTAGATTTTTTTGATTGTTACTGTTTTGCATCGATAATACGGACTTTAAGGGGCTCTAACACCAATCCAGATTGGGTGGGGATTTCATCACCCTTCCCAGGACCCCAGAAATCACATAAGGCATATGCATTGACCATTATTTAATTAAAAAATACTAGACTCAGCCCTAAGGACATCGCGCTCAATAGGACAGAGGACTAGTCGTAGGCATCGGTCGTTTATCCTAACCTGACTTTGCGGTGTCTATGCAAGTGTGTCTAAGGCAAGTGGTTACTTAATTAGGTTCACTACTTGTAGTGGAGAGCCTCCCACTCACATGGCACTTACCTGGCCGCAATTCGCGGTGAAGAAGCGGTTTGAGGTCCTATTTCTAGCCCTTTGGAACAGTTAGGAGCTGTCTAGCTGACCTAGACAGCTGACCTAGGTGACCCTAGATCTAGGTGTGATTGTGCATATTTTGTCTGTGATTGTTTGAAGTGAAGCCGTAAGTCCGTACATATTTCTGCAAAACTATTTCTAAAAAAAGAAAAAAAACACAAAACAAAAAAATTTATAAAACTTGCTCTTTGTCACCAAATTCCATTTCACCCAACTTCATCCACATTTCTCCATTGACGTTTTCTTACCCTCGCATTCTACGCTTTGACTATACTAAACTCGTTTAGTGTATGTCCGGTTGGACTCGGGACACTAGTGCCCACCTAGTCCGCGTTACGTTAGTCGCTACCGACTACGCGATCGACTCAGACGTCGAAACTCCTTCCACGCCTCTTTCACCCTTACCTTTGCCGGCCAACTCCGACGTTGACCGAGATTCTGTCCATACATCTTCACCTTCACCTTCCTCACACTCTTCTAACGAGATGTCGGGATTTCCTCATAACATCACCTTACCTCCTACGGGAATAATTCCACCTCCAGTAGGTGCGAATAACCCGCGACCACCTCTTGTTGAAGCGCCGCAGCGAATTGCGCTCCAAGATCGATTCTATCATACTCGTGCTGCACTCCCTACCTGTCTTTCCCTTCCACCGGCCAATAGGGATAATTTTGAAATTAAGCCCCACTTCATTAACATGCTCCCAAAATTTCATGGGCTTGAATCTGAAGATGCCTATATCTTCATCAACAAGTTCCAGAATGTTTGTGCTATGATGAAAACGACCCAGCTGTCAGACGATGCTATACGGCTACGAGTCATTCCGTTCACTTTGTGCGATCTTGCTGAAAAGTAAATGTATAGCACCGCTTCCCACTCCATAACTAGTTGGGACGAGTTTGTGAAAGCATTTCTCAAGAAATTCTATCCTAATCACAAAACCGCGAGGATCCGTAACGAAATCAACCAATTTTCCCAGCTTCCGACTGAACCTTTTTGGAAGTGCTTTGACCGATATAAAGACCTTCTTGTTCAGTGCTCTCATCACGGTATTGAGAGATGGCAATTTTGCCAAACTTTATACGAGGGCCTGAATCCAGTAACCAAGCAGTTGTTGGAAACCATTTGTCAAGGCCACTTCCTATCAAAATCTGACGAGGAAGCATGGCAATTCTTCGACGACCTTGTGGAACAAACGCTTCAATGGGAGAGCACCAGACCAAGTACTTCTTCTTCTTCCTCTACTTCTACTGGTCAGTCTAAGGTAGGCATTCACCAACTCGATGTCTCTATTGCAATGAAAGCCGAAATGGCTGCAATAACAAAAAAACTTGAAGCAATAGAGAGCAAATTTTCATCTCCTGCTCCTGCCCCTCTGTTCTTCCCCTTCGTACCATTTGTGCTTGTTGTTCCGATCCATCTCACCTAACCGAAGAGTGTCCTTACAATCCACCATCTCAAGGACAGGATCAGCTTAATGCTGCATTTCAGCAAAGACCAAGAAATGATCCATACTCTTCCACGTACAACCCTGGATGGAGAAACCACCCTAACTTCTCATGGAACCAGAATCAAAATCAGTTCCAAGGGCAGAACAATTTTCAAAGGGGGCCTCCTCAACAACAAGCACAACAACAGTATCAGCAGCCCTACCAATCCCAACCTTTTCAAAATGCGACGAAAAATTTTGCGCCCAACAATTCCTTTCCTCAAAACAACCTTGTTCCGTCCAACAATGATAAGGTTTCCTCGCTAGAACGAAGTCTGGAGGCGTTCGTTAAACAATCAACACAATCCACCGCCAACATCCAGTCATCTATTCAGTCACTGGTGCAACACACCGCTTCTCATGGGCAAAGCATCAAGACTATTGAGGCCCAGATTGCACAGCTGAATGCGGCTCTAAGCGAGCGAGAGAAAGGGAAGCTTCCATATTAACCGCTCCCAAATCCTGGTCACCCACATAATATACATGTTGCTCTTGAACAACAGAACCATAATGTGAGTGCCATGACTACATTGAGATCAGTAAGAATGCTGAACAACAACATCGGCACAACAGTTGAGGATAATGACACCGCGGCCGCTTCTTCTTCTTCATCTTCTAAGCCTATTCTTCATTCTTCAAAAGGCTCCTCTTCTTCTTCTTCTGCTCTGAACGGACCCACATCTCACTCCACGAAAACTCCGGCTCTGGGATCCGTTCCAACTCCACAATCTCCTCCACAAACATTGGACTCAACCAATTTCAAAAACGTTCCATTTCCAAACCGGTTGAGGTCCAATAAATAAAATCCACAAATGGAGAAGATTCTGGAGTTGTTTAAGTAGGTTAACATCAACATTCCCCTTTTAGATGTTGTCCAACAAGTCCCTTCCTATGCAAAAATCTTGAAGGACTTGTGCACGAAAAAGAGGAAATCTCAGGTACCCAAGAAAGTTTTCTTAGCTAGTGCCGTGAGTGATGCTCTTACCCAATCTTTACCTCAAAAACGGAAGGACCCTGGCTGTCCTATGATTTCAATCACCATTGGGGATAAGAACATCAACCGCGCACTTTTGGATCTTGGTGCCAGTGTTAACCTGCTTCCGTACTCAGTATATGAACAACTAGGTATAGGAGAACTGAAACCCACACATTGTACTCTCCAAATGGCCGACTGATCTATCACCCATCCTAGGGGTGAGTTAGAGGATGTGTTAATCAAGGTTGGGGACTTCATATTCCCCGTTGACTTCATTGTTTTAGACACACAGCCTGTAGCGAACCCCCAGAACCAAATTTCGGTGATACTCGGACGTCCATTCCTTGCAACCTCTAATGCTGTGATCAATTGTCGAAATGGTTCGATGAACCTATCTTTTGGAAACATGACAATTGAACTCAACATTTTCAGGTTGGGGAATCAGCCCTCTGAACCTAATGCTCATATACTAGACGTTTGTTCGATCCAGGAGATCACCTCAGAGGACTGTGAGTTCGAGGAGTTTTTGTTCGATCACAGCAATCTTGACGCCACTAGTGCGTTCCTCTTCGAAACTACTGCTGCTTCTGCTTCCGGCTGTGATTACGAGTGTTTCACCTTCTCGAACGATCTTGGCCAGTCACCACCCGAGTTTGAATCCTTTGAATTTCCGGATGAGTTAGCTGAACCATCCAACTCAGTTGCTTACACTCATTTTGAACCTCTGCTGGAATCCTTTGAGTTCAAGACCTTTTCACCAATATTGCCTTCAATCGTTTCACCGCCAACGCTCGAGCTCAAGACATTGCCATCTCACCTTAAGTACGCTTACTTGGGTGAAAACGAGACCCTCCCTGTTATCATCTCGGCTTCTCTAGCTCCAGAGCAAGAGAAAGCCCTTCTTACGGTCTTGCACAGCAATAGGCAAGCTTTTGGCTGGTCAATGGCGGACATCAAGGGGATTAGTCCCCTGATCGTTGAACATCACATTCATTTGATGGATGATGCCAAACCAGCCCGGGATCCACAAAGGCGACTTAACCCAGTAATGAAGGAGGCTGTCACGCCCCGCTTCCCAGAGTACGCAAGATTGGGCACGTGACATAGCCAATCATGCTACCTGTGGGTAGGAAGCATCCATCCACAGTCACATTACGGCTGTAGAGATATCAAGAACAAGATAAACTATCTAACACATGTCCCAATCCAGAATAACAAGAGTCAATGATAAATAAAATGCGGAAGCAAATGATCCAATACAATAATAGAAAAGTATGTCCCATAATGCGGGCTCACATCTGGAAATAAAAATGCAGGAAATAAAACTAATCACTACAGAACTCACAAATCAGCCTGCTGGCTGAAGTACTCCTGCTCGGTCAGCGACAGTGGTAAAGAATCTGGGCCATGCAAAACCCAGACGTCAGCGCGTCATGTCAACCAATAATATAAAATGAACAGTGTAATAGGCAATGCGGAAATAAACATGAATAAAGCAATAGTATGAAACAAGCAGTGCAGGGTAGTGTGCAGTGGGTAACTAAACTGGTCTGTCGGGTTTTCTATTCTAAAGTCTTTGAAATCAATTCGAGTAATCCTCCATGTAACTCAAAGGATATGTCCCGTTACCCCCCGGGACCACGGATCAGGAAGATGGGAACCAATAATGTTTCTGTCCCGTTGCCCCCCGAGACCACGGATCAGGAAATGTAAGAGTCACGAATGGCTCTGTCCCGTTACCCCCCGGGACCACGGATCAAGTAATACCCTTTTAAGTTACACTTTAGATTACCCTTTTGATTTCCCCATACCCCCAGGTTATATATGTCAGGTCAGGTATTCAGTAGTCAAGGACTAATGCCAACACAGGATCAGGTAACAGGTCAGGTTTGTCTGGATAGACAAGAAGAATGGTCCATGAGGACTCCATGTCAGGTTTGTTGGCATTAGGCATGAGATCAAGTAACAGGTCAGGTCATGGTATATCAGGTCAAGTCGATAGTAAAGGGTACCATGCCAGGTGCATCGGTATATATATATATCATGTGTAGCAAGGTCAGGTCAAGATGTAACAAAATCGGGGGTGTGCTCATAACAGGTATATAATCGAACAAGGAATAACAGCAGGAAATAAGCAATGAATTAA
This sequence comes from Agapanthus africanus, assembly GCA_030015575.1. NCBI lineage: Eukaryota > Viridiplantae > Streptophyta > Magnoliopsida > Asparagales > Amaryllidaceae > Agapanthus > Agapanthus africanus. Next base: position 233,694,076 of record JASDDO010000010.1, read on the forward strand.
ACAACAATAAGCAATTCATTTAATCACATTAGTGCATTGGTATAGTACAGCCGTTTTATCATATTAGCAGGTTTCGAGCACCCCTTGCGGTGGAATAGATCACCTGACGGTGCAATACCGTTATATCAATATCAGAATGTAATAGAGCTACATGTGTAAAGGCTATCATCCTTTAAACGGTAAAATGTGATTAACGGGTAAACTTCGTTATTAGGGTTAAAGTGGCAAAAATGTAATTTTAGGTTAACTGTATCATGATATATGTCATATTGCAACCAAATGAGAAAATAGCTATACCGAGTTAAGTTTGCAAGTTTAATGAGTCAAAACACATATAATTGTATAGTATAGCATGTAGCAAGTGATACTTGCCTCGACGGTTCGCGAACCGGGAAAAACGGATGTAACGTCGGCGGAAAAACACGCGACGGACGCACGGTTCACGGATCGAATCCAAACAACGAACAGTGGGACCACGCGGACCGGAGTACCTCGCTGGAGCGTCGGGTCAAGTCGTCGGCACGGCCGGATTCCGGCGAGATGCCAAAACAGCGACAAAAGTTTAGAAATACTACGTACGGACAAAGATCAACCAGAGGGGGAAAAGGAAGGGGGAAGGTAAAGGGAAGCTTACTGGGATTGCAAGGGTTGCGACAGCGACGGGGTCGACGGCGATGGGGCGCCGGCGAGGACGCTGCAAGCGGCAGACTCGTCTGCGGGTGCTGGAGGAGGAGAGACGGTGAGGAGGGAGAGGAAGTGGCCGGGTCTGGGGTGCAGGTGAAGAGGAGGTGGTCGGTGGTGGCGCAGGTGACGACGACGAGGGTCGACGGCGGCGTTTCCGGCCAACCGGAGAAGGTGCTAGGGTTGCTGTTGGGTCCCTGTTGCGGCGTCGGGCACTCGGGAGGAGGAGGAGGGTGTCGAGGTCGGAAAGAGGGGCGAAGGGGAAGGTGCTGGCGTCGTCGGCGACGAGTTGCGGTGGCGACGGCGAGCAGCGATGGGTGCAGATGGCTACGGCGTAGGTGCACGGGGACGTGGGGAAAGGAGGAAGGAGGGTTGTGGTTGCGACGAGGATGATGGTGGTGGTGGCGTCGGCGTTGGGCTGCGGCGGCGATAGGCACGGTGGCTGGGCTAGGGTTGCGATGGGGGTTCTCCTGAAAATATGGTGGAGACGAGGCTGTAAATATAGGGGATAGAGAGAGAGAGAGAGGGTTAGAGAGAGAGAGAGAGAAAAGTAGAGAGAGAGGAGAGATAGAGAGAAGGATAGAGGTGGGGCCCACGGGGGTTTAAACCCTCGTGATTGGCCAGGTTTGAGAAGGAAAATTTTTAAAAGATTTCTTAGATTTAAATTAACAGTAGGATATACGTATAACTAAAATATATTATATGGTTTAAATATTTTATTAATTTAGGATTTTGGCGCTAAATGAAACATTTCCAAATCGCGTCCGGGTTGGGTCCAAACATTTGAAATTCAATTAATAGGATTTTAAGCGGGTTCCAAATTCTAAAATGAAATGTTTTATGATTAAAAAGCATGCCCCCAAGTCGGATACCTGTACGCGCGCATAGTCGTCCAAACTCGCCCGTTTCACCGAACGGGATGAGAACTCGACACACGGACGCTACCACGCGGCTAGGGGTGACGAGTAGGCCAAGATAGATATCTTTAATTTTACTTTAGGTGCTAAAATTTGTTATATGCAAAAATGACTTAGCCAGTTAAAATTTTGCAGTAAGACCCAAACAAGCAAGATAAATGAAATGAGCAATATCTAACACTCAACCAGTAACAGAAATAGTAGTATTGGGTTCGGGTGTTACATCATACCCAACTACAAAAAGAATTTCGTCCTCGAAATTCCAAGAATACAAGATAGGAAACTACAGGAAAAGGTGAGGAAACCTCTGTCGGATCTCGTCTTCTCGCTCCCACGTAGACTCCCCATGCGATCGATTACCCCAGGAAACTAGCACAAGGGGGATAACCTTGTTCTTAAGAACCTTTTCCCTTCGATCCTTGATTTCAACCTGTCGCTCCTCAAAAGTTAGGTCCTCCCGTACAGTTAACTCCGAATGATCCAAGACGTGGGTTTCATCTCGAACATACCTTCGTAGTTGAGATACATGAAACACATCGTGCACACCTGCCAAGGACTGTGGTAACGCCAAACGGTACGCTACCTCCCCAATAAGCTCCAATATCTCGAAGGGTCCAACGAATCGAGGACTAAGCTTTCCCCGACTCCCAAAACGAATCACTCCTCTAGTCGGTGATATCTTTAAGAATACCAAATCACCCACGGCGAACTCTAGAGGTCTTCTTGACGTGTCAACCCAACTTTTCTGTCTGTCTTGGGCTGCCTTCATATGCTTCCTGATTGTATTCACCTTCTCGACTGTCTGTACCACCAAATCTGGTCCCAGTAATCTTCGTTCACCAACATCATCCCAACAAACGGGTGAACGACACTTGTGACCATACAAAGCTTCAAACGGAGCCATCTGGATAGTTGCTTGGAAACTATTGTTGTAAGAAAACTCCACCAAGTGTAAATGATCCTCCCATGAACCCTTGAAGTCCAACATGCACGCTCTCAACATGTCTTCAAGAGTTTGGATCGTTCTCTCCGACTGACCATCAGTTTGAGGATGATAAGCTGTGCTAAACTTCAATCGAGTCCCCAAACTTTCCTGTAAACTCCTCCAGAAGTGTGATAAGAACCGAGTGTCCCGATCGGACACGATGCTCACCGGTACGCCATGCAATCTTACAATCTCCTGCATGTACCGTTCTGCCAAAGTCTCCATTGATTGACCAACCCGAAAAGGAATAAAGTGAGCTGCCTTGGTCAACCGATCGACAATCACCCATACTGCATTGTTGCCCTTTGGACTCCGCGGTAAAGCCGTCACGAAATCCATGGTTATATGTTCCCACTTCCACTGAGGAATCGGAAGTGGTTGCAACAAACCAGCAACCCTTTGGTGTTCAGCCTTGACTTGCTGACATACCAAGCACTTAGCCACGAAGTGAGCAATCTCTCGTTTCATGCCTTCCCACCAGAAATGCTGTCGAATATCCTGGTACATCTTTGTACCTCCTGGATATACAGAGTAAGCTGAACTGTGTGCCTCCTTCATAAGCTCTTCACGCACATCCCCCTTTGGCACACACACACGGCTACCATACCTCAACGAACCATCTTCGTGGACCAGTAAATCTGTTCGTAGTCCAGCTTCAACCTGCTCTCGAAATCTTTGCAGTCTAGGATCCTGCGATTGTGCCGCTTTAATCTTCTCAACTAAGGACGACTGTACTTGCAACTGCATCAACTGTCCCGTAGAATGTGGTAGCACAACCTCCAAGTCAAATCTTCGAAAATCCGCAATGATCTCCCTCTGCGTAGTCAATACCTGAATCGCTGGTAACCGACTAAGCGCATCCGGCACGACGTTAACTTTTCCCGGATGGTACTTAAGATCAAGGTCGTAGTCGGCCATCAGCTCCAACCATCTGTGTTGCCTCATGTTCAACTCCTTCTGAGTGAACACATACTTCAAACTCTTGTGATCTGTAAAAACTTCGACTCTCTCGCCCAAAAGGTAGTGTCTCCAAATCTTCAAGGCGAAGATCACAGCCGCAAGCTCCAAGTCATGAGTCGGGTAATTCTTCTCATGGGTCTTCAGTTGTCTTGATGCGTAAGCTACGACCTTCCCATTCTGCATCAAAACACATCCCAATCCTTTTCCAGATGCGTCGCTGTGAATCACCAGTCCTCCGGAATTGTCTGGTACGGTCAGGATAGGGGCGGTTATCAACTTCTGCTTCAACATCTCGAAAGCCAATGCACATTTATCCGTCCAAACAAAAGGTACTTCCTTGCGCGTAAGCTTGGTCAACGGTTCTGCCAAACGAGCGAAGTTCTCCACAAATCTTCTGTAGTATCCGGCTAAACCAAGGAAACTTCTTACCTCAGCCACATTTCTTGGAATAGGCCAATCTCGAACTGCTGCAATCTTTTCGGGATCGACGGCGATTCCATCGCCCGACACAACATGCCCCAGAAACTTCACTTCTTCCAGCCAAAATTCGCACTTACTCATCTTCGCATGCAATTTCTCCTGTCTCAATGTCTGCAGTGCGATCTTCAAATGCTCAGCATGCTCCTCCGAACTCTTCGAGTAAACCAGAATATCGTTAATGAATACCACAATAAACTGGTCCAAGAATGGTGAAAAGATTTGGTTCATCAAATCCATGAATATTGCCGGCGCATTAGTTACTCCGAAGGGCATCACTAGATACTCGAAATGTCCATACCGAGTTCGAAACGCCGTCTTGCAATTATCTTCTGCTTTTACTCAGACCTGATGATATCCGGGTCGCAAATCCAGTTTCGAGAATACCCTCGCGCCACTAAACTGCTCAAAAAGTTCTCCAGTGCGAGGGATCGGGTACTTGTTCTTGATAGTCACCCAGTTTAATTCTCTATAATCAATGTACATCCTTCTCGTGCCATCCTTCCTCTTTACTAGAAGAACTGGAGCTCCCCAAGGCGAGTTGCTGCTTCGAATCCAACCCTTCTAAAGCAATTCACCAACTTGTTTCTTAACTTCTTCCAATTCCACTGGTGCCATTGGATAATAAGCTTTAGATACTGGCGCTGCACCAGGAATAAGGTCAATCGCGAACTCCACGTCTCGCTTCGGCGGTAAGCCCGATATATCTTCAAATACGTCCATAAAGTCGCGAACAACTGCCGGCTCTTCATTACTATCAACTTCCATAGCTGCAAGAACACTGTTTGTCGGCCTAGCCCTAAACTCGACTGGCCCGACAGAATTGCTTCCTTACCGCAACTGCTGTCTGCATCGTTGGCAGCTAAAGGTCCAGCGAAACTACTGAGTCTCTTCCATTCTGCTGCATGTGTAAGTCCACGTTGTGACCCCCGGTTCTTACGGGGAGGCGGAAACGGTATAAAACTCAAATTTTTAGCGCATGGGGCAACATGGACTAACAAAGTCGGGATCTTTTCTAAACTAAAACTAGCTATCATGCTAAAGGGAGTTAGCTACTCGGATGAAAGGTTATACCTAACTTGAACTCCTTCTTCTTGAAACCTTGTAGAGGTTGATAGTTCTTTCCTCGTTGCCTTCTTCCGTCAAAGATGGATCCACCTGAGGGTTCAACCTTCGGGCTCTTTCTCGAACTTAGAGTGAACTAGGATCTCCGGCTTGCTAAACCTTTAACCCTAGAGAGAGTAGAGAGTGTCTTTGGGGTGTTTTTCTTTCAAGGAGAGGGATTCTCAACACATGAGAAGGATTCTCCTTGAGCTAGAAGAAGAAGAAGATGAAGTGAGGAGAGAGAAGCAATATGATAGAATGAGTTCTTTTTCCTTTTGCAACCATAACAAAAGCAAAAAGAATTATCATATTAATAATAATAATGAAAATGAAATAGTTGATGGAAGGTTTAGGAATGACCATTATCATTTCATTCATTAAATGAATTTTGCTAGAATCAAAGAGCATCTTTGCAAAGTAATGATGATGGTCAAACATTCAACTATGGTCAACTAGTCAACCATGGTCAACAAGTCAACAAAAACCCAACTATGACACAATTTCATTTTATTAATATTATTAATTGATATAACATAAATCCATTAGGGTTTGGAAAAAGACGACTGTCAACTGTGCATACGCACCCGTTCCGAAACCCTAATGAAAATCCTCTTCCTCCGCCTCAAAACAACTGTGCATACACACCCGCATTCTTGTTCCGAGGAACATGAACACAATGAGATAAAATCAACCCCAAAACATATACCAGCATCTGACTCAAACCAGAGCCAGCCAGTAATATCCGTCCGGACTCCAAACGTGCACAAGTGTGCGGATGAGAACGAACCCTGTCGCAAAACCATGCGACCTCTATTCTGTTTTGCCCAATGGCGAATAGCCCTCTGTGTGGGACTCTAAAGACTCGACACTTACGCTGGCATTGGGTTTAACCACAGACCGCAAGCGGCACTAGCTGTGCGTAACGGTCCCCAGGTAGATGCCGACAAGAAGACTGACGAGGTGAACCCCATCTGAACTCCTACTGAGTCTGAGTGTGACAATCTCCGTACAGTCCGGTCTGTTCGTCTGATACATCACATGGCGGGCCTAGGGGGCGGTAAACGTCAGTCCCCTAATAGCGGTATAAGTCGTGTCGGAGTGAAGCCCAGAACACCCTGAGATAACACTGGAAGCCTACCAGCATATCTCGCTTGCCCTGGCCAGGGACTACTCGTGTAATGGCTCTCCTAGACACAGCGCGATGTCAACTCCCAATACCGGGAGAGACGAATCCTGTCTAACCGTCACTGCCTCCAAGTGCTTCGGGACTGCACCCAACCATTACCTGTTTGCACGACTCCTTTGATCCGTGGTAGGGTAGTGATCAAAGTGCAGTGGGAACACACTCGAGGCGAAGTGCCAGTGTCAAGTCAGCGGACTAAGCTGTACTCATGTCACCTGGGAACTGATAACTGACGATAGGTATAATACCAACCTGTCAGTTCCCGACGAGTCCTGTCCAGTGTACTCGTAACCCAACGAGCACCCGTATATTATCTCCAGTACGACGTACTGATGGCTGTGGGACAGACCATCTCCCACACTGGGATGAGAAGCGCATACGCTAGTCTACTCCGGAGTATCGATGCCCTGTCTCGATAGTCCTGCGACTAGGGACCTGTATAAGGATGTGCTTATAGATTACCCAGCCCCCACTAGTGTGACTGCCATCACAACGCTGGTAATCAAGCAAAGATCCTAAGGGCTCCACTAATGTGTATAGGTGATATACTAAAATAAACACATGTACACATTGAAGTAGAAACAAACCAAGTAGCATACTACTATATTGAGCAAGATTGTTTATACAAGGTGAATATCCCAAGCTTCCATTAAGTAATATACAAACTAGTATGATACAGTAATGGCCTCTAGGGCATATACACTAACAATCTCCCACTTGCACTAAGGCCATGTACTGGCGTATCGAAGACCTATCATCTCGATCAGCCGCTCGAACTGAGTCTGGGGTAAGGCCTTGGTGAATGGATCTGCAGTGTTCTCTTCTGAAGCAACCCTCTGAACCTCGATCTCCTTGCGATCCACGATCTCCCTGATCAGGTGATACCGCCTCAAGATGTGTCTGGATCTCTGATGGGACCTGGGTTCCTTCGCTAAAGCTATAGCCCCGTTGTTGTCGCAATACAGAGGTATTGGATCAACAATGGACGGAACCACCTGAAGTTCTCTCAAGAACTTCCTCATCCAGACAGCTTCTTTTGCGGCATCAGATGCAGCGATGTATTCCGCTTCCATCGTCGAGTCCGCAACGATTTCCTGTTTGGAACTCTTCCAACACACCGCCCCTCCATTGAGGGTAAAGACAAAACCCGACATGGACTTGGAATCATCCTTGTCACTCTGGAAGCTGGAGTCAGCAAAGGCCTCGATCTGGAGGACTTTTCCGCCATACACCAAGAACATCTCCTTAGTCCTTCTCAGGTACTTGAGAATGTTCTTTACCGCTATCCAGTGTTTCTCCCCAGGGTTTGACTGATACCGGCTTACCACACTCAGTGCATAAGCTACATCCGGTCTGGTACACAACATCGCATACATTATAGAGCCTACCGCAGAAGCGTAGGGTATAATAGACATGCGATCCCTCTCTAAATCAGTCTTAGGAGACATCTCTTTAGAGAGGGTGATCCCGTGACAAGCCGGTAGGTTACCGCGCTTGGAATCTTCCATACTGAATCTTTTCACTATGGTGTCAATGTACCTGGACTGAGAAAGTCCTAATATCCTCTTGGATCTATCACGATGGATCCGGATCCCCAGGATGTATGAGGCATCACTCAGGTCTTTCATGGAGAACCTGTGCGACAAGAACCCCTTGACAGATTGTAGCATAGGAATGTCATTTCCTATTAAGAGAATGTCATCCACGTATAAAACGAGGAATACCACAGTTCTCGCTACAAATCTACTATAGATGCATGGTTCATCTGGATTTTTGATAAAGCCAAATTCCTTGACCGTCTCATCAAAACAGATGTTCCAACTCCGTGATGCCTGCTTTAGTCCATAGATGGACTTAAGCAACTTGCACACCTTTCCGCTGCTCCCACTCTGAACGAAACCCTCTGGCTGATCCATATAGACACACTCCTCTAAATTTCCATTTAGAAAAGCGGTCTATACGTCCATCTGCCAAATCTCATAATCGTGGAAGGCAGCAATGGCAAGAAGGATCCGAATGGATTTCAGCATAGCCACTGGAGAAAAGGTTTCGTCATAGTCCAAACCAGGTCTTTGACGAAAACCCTTTGCAACAAGTCTAGCTTTATAGGTCTCAACCTGTCCATCTACACCAATCTTCCTTTTGAAGATCCACTTGCATCCTACGGGTTTTACCCCGTCTGGAGCAATGTCCAACGTCCATACTTTGTTGGTGTACATGGACTCCATTTCGGTCCGCATTGCATCCAGCCATTTTACCGAGTCAACGCTCTGAACGGCCTGTTGGAAGCTAGTAGGCTCATCATAATCTATGATGCAATCCTCTCTATCCCCGTCTATGAGAAAACCGTAGTATCTCTTGGGCGGATGAGACTGCCTACTACTCCTGCGGAGCGGCGTAGGAATGTCCTATTCTTTTGAACCCTCTGGTTCCACTAAGCTTTCAGTAATAGTCTGTGGTTCTGGAATTTCTTCCAGTTCTATTGCGCTCCTACTTATTTCTTTTTCTAAGAACCGATGTTCCAGAAAATGGGCATTACGAGAAACAAGGACTTTTTGTTCCTCTGCGTAATAGAAAAGATACCCCTTGGAGTTCTTTGGGTATCTCACAAACTTGCACTGTACTGAGCGTGCCTCGAGCTTGTCCGTATGCTGCTTTTTGACATAAGCTGGACATCCCCAAATCTTCAGGTACTAAAGATAGGGTTTCTTCCCACTCCATAACTCATATGGTGTGGTAGGCACAGTCTTAGGAGGAACTCGGTTCAAAAGGTATGCAGCTGTTTCTAGCGCATACCCCCAGAATGATCGCGGTAACTCAGCGTTACTCATCATGGACCGTACCATATCCAATAGGGTCCGGTTCCGTCTCTCCGATACACCGTTATGTTGCGGAGTGTATGGAGGAGTAAGCTGAGAGAGAATTCCATTCTCTTTTAAATAATTTAGGAACTCGGCACTTAAGTATTCTCCACCTCGATCCGACCTTAGAATCTTGATACTTTTGCCGGTTTGTTTTTCTACTTCATTCTTATATTCCTGGAACTTTTCAAAGGCTTCGGACTTATGTTTCATTAAGAAGACATAACCGTACCTTGAAAAATCATCCGTAAAAGTAATGAAGTAAGAATAACCGCTTCGCGCATGTGTAGACATTGGACCGCACACGTCGCTGTGTACGAGTCCCATGAGCTCGCTCGCTCTTACTCCGTGTCCAGTGAACGGAGTCTTTGTCATCTTTCCTTTGAGACAGGATTGACAAGTGGCATACGATTGATATTCGAACGGATCCAAATACCCTTCTGTATGTAACATAGTCAACCTTCTCTCATTGATGTGACCCAGTCTACAATGCCATAAGAAAGTCTGATTGATTTCCGGAGACTTTCTTTTGTGTGTATTCTGGACATTGAAAATCTGTGGTTAGTTTAATACGTATATACCATTGCTTAATGTACCAGACCCAATCAGAACTTGATTAAGGTGAATGTTTACAACATTACTTACAAACGCAAATTCATAACCTTCTTTAGAAACCAAAGATACAGAAATGATATTACAAGTTGCGTTGGGTACAAAAAAGCAATTACGCAAAACCAAAACATGCCCATCTGACATTCCCAGGTGATAGTCCCCCACGGCTTTAGCATCCATGCTAGCTCCGTTTGCAACTCTGAGGGTCATGTCACCTGCCTTCAAAACCCTACGGTTTCTCAACGCCTGCAAAGAATTACAGATATGAGATCCTGATCCGGTATCCAATACCCAGGAAGTAGAGTTTATTGAAAGACAGTTTTCAATAAAATACACACCTGAAGCTGAAGCCGCAACCTGCTTCAATTCCTGTTTCCTGGCTTTCCAAGCCCTGCAATCATTCTTCCAGTGTCCTTTCTTATGACAATAGAACCATTCTTCTTTATCCACAAGCTTCCCCGCTATCATTGTTGCCTTTGCCTTTCCCTTCGTATCCACTTTACTAACACCGCCCCTTGGTTTGGCGGGGGCTTTCCTCTTCTTTCCCTTGGCTTTCGCCTTGGACCTAGAAGAAGAAGATCCTCCTACAAACAAAGTGGATGTTTCACTACTTTTCTGTAGGATGCCCTCTGCGCTCCTCAGCATGTTGAGGAGTTCTGAAAGTTCAACCTCTTTTTCTTGTAAGTTGAAGTTCAGTATGAACTGGGCGTAAGTGGAAGGAAGGGACTGGAGAATCAAGTCCGTATAGAGCTCATTCTCCAACGTGGTCCCAAGTTCAGCGAGCTCCTCAATGTAGCCAATCATCTTAAGCACGTGTTCCGCTACCGATGATCCGACGGCCAATCTTGCCGAAAACAATTTCTTCGACACTTCGTATCTTGCGATACGAGATTGCTCTCCATACAGTTTATTTTGTATGGAGAAATATGGATTCAAGGTCCATATTCTCGTGCCTCCTCTGATGTTCGTTGTCCATCGAGGCAAGTACGAGGCACTTGGCCTTCGCGCTATCAATCTCCCAGGTCTTATGGATTTCCTTATCTGCAACGCTGGAGGTGGGACTTGGGACAGGGGGAGCTTTGGTGGTAAGAAGATACCCCAGCTTGTCGTAAGTGATTGCCATTTTGACATTCCTGAGCCAATCTTTGTAGTTTGGCCCTGTCAGTATGTTTTTATCTAGAAGTAACTTAAGTCCAGTCATGTTGATTGGTCGCTGCAATTAAGAGAGAGAGAAGAAACACTTTAGCACGATGCTCTTGCAAGTTTAGAATAGTTTTTAGTTTTTCTAAACAGGATGGCTCCCACTGTCTCTCGAATCCCTCCTCAAACCATAAAGGAAGAATTAGTCGGGATCAATCCCACCGCACAATACTTGCTTAACCGTTCAGCCAGGCCAGTGTCGGTACTTCGAGGGAGGTTTTCCAACGCTTTCGCGAAGTTCCTTAATTAAATAACCTCTTTTCCCTGGGGGCGTAGCCCCGCTAACACCTTTCTAGGCACCTACTAGGTTTATAGCATTGATCGTTCAGTGAGAAATTTCCCGAGGAGTAGCATATACTCACAGTAGGATCGGGATCCAAATATCATCGTGTGACGAAACTGAAGGAATCCTACCAGAATCACCACACTCCAAATGGTATGCAAATCTAGCAAGTTTCAGTACTTATGAAACTCCCGATGTGGATTTTTGCCCCATGCTCTTATGACCTTGGCGTGAGGTCAAAATGTCATAAGTCACATGTCAAGTTCTTCCCATCATTATCCTGGTTAATTTGAACCCACCCGTACCTACCCTTGACGTAGGCCAAAATGGCAGTACGACTGTCTCAAACCAACGCATTCTATCTATGCAACAGATAAATATCCGGCAGCTACCAATCACTATGCCTTGGCGTGAGGTCAAAATACATAGCTTGAATACTACCGTATATTTAACTGAAATGATGGAGGGCTACGAATGGTTTTGGCGAAACCGTGAACGTAGTGAACTTGATATAATCGATTGGAACGAGATAGCTTTTAAAAGGAGTGGCTCAAGCTCCGCATTTAAAAGTTAGTTTTGAAAAGAACCGAGTGGTTTTTCGAAAGTGTTCCAACGACCTGTTGCTTGGTTTATTATCTTGCATTAGTTCTTTTAATGCGTGATATTCTTGCGTTAGTTCTTTTAATGCGTCCCATCAATTAATCCTATCATTGCAGAAAACAACCAAAATATGACGTACGCTTATGCCATTCGCATTCACCACGGGGCCCCGTCATCACCCGTTAGGTTACTTAACTAACGACAGAACGGGGGCTGGGCTAGCGCGGCTGTAAAACATAAGCAACGCCTAAATAGTTATAAATGTAAAGCAATGATAGACATTACAGATCATAGATGAATACATTGGATATACTAGGAATCCGCAATCCGTTCGAGCCTGCAACGAAAAACGGATTACACGGTCGCGGTGAATAGCCAATACCCCACCCAAGACCCCTACGGGTGCGGCAAACTACCCGCCAAGTACCCGGTAGTTTGTGCACTCCTCCATGGGTCTATCCTAGGAGCAAAAACAGTAAAAAGAATTATACAATGACGGCTACAACCCCGACCCGGTTGTGCGGCCATACAAATAATAATATTACATCAATTTACATATTACAATGAATGAAAGAAAAAGAAAATCTCATCTCACATCCACCCCGGCTATTCACCCGCGACAGTCCAACGCATTCATATACACATACCATCATCAATCACAGATCACAGATATGTATAACCCCGACTAATCGACATATAGCGATTAGCCGACGTTCAATACATATAAACATCACAGATATAACCATTGTAGTCAAAGTGTGGTGAAGTTCGATAAAAATACGGATTTATAGGCCCCCAAAAACAAATTTCTTTTCTGGAAAATCTGGGCACAAATAACATATCTGAAAAATCCCAAAACCCTACCAGAAGAACACTACACAAAACACGATCACAAGAGGAGACAAAACGGCGGCGGTTCCGCGGCCTAAGCCACCCATTGCCGCGGAACCGCGGCGGTTTGAAGGAATCATGCGAACGTATTTCGTGGGTGTTATCACAAAACCCTGAGCCGATTTTAGGAGTAAAACTTTTTACTTTTACAGCACAAAAAATTTCAACAGAAACTTAGGGTTTTTGATTTTCCGGTTTTGCGATTTTTCTCGATCGAACTTCCATACACTTTACTACAAAGCTAGTTTAAGTTTAGTTAGGCTCTGATACCACTGTAAGTCCACGTTGCGACCCCCGATTCTTACGGGGAGGCGGAAACGGTATAAAACTCAAATTTTTAGCGCATGGGGCAACATGGACTAACAAAGTCGGGATCTTTTCTAAACTAAAACTAGCTATCATGCTAAAGGGAGTTAGCTACTCGGATGAAAGGTTATACCTAACTTGAACTCCTTCTTCTTGAAACCTTGTAGAGGTTGATGGTTCTTTCCTCGTTGCCTTCTTCCGTCAAAGATGGATCCACCTGAGGGTTCAACCTTCGGGCTCTTTCTCGAACTTAGAGTGAACTAGGATCTCCGGCTTGCTAAACCTTTAACCCTAGAGAGAGTAGAGAGTGTCTTTGGGGTGTTTTTCTTTCAAGGAGAAGGATTCTCAACACATGAGAAGGATTCTCCTTGAGCTAGAGGAAGAAGAAGATGAAGTGAGGAGAGAGAAGCGATATGATAGAATGAGTTCTTTTTCCTTTTGCAACCATAACAAAAGCAAAAAGAATTATCAAATTAATAATAATAAAAAAAATGAAATAGTTGATGGAAGGTTTAGGAATGACCATTATCATTTCATTCATTAAATGAATTTTGCTAGAATCAAAGAGCATCTTTGCAAAGTAATGATGATGGTCAAACATTCAACTATGGTCAACTAGTCAACCATGGTCAACAAGTCAACAAAAACCCAACCATGACACAATTTCATTTTATTAATATTATTAATTGATATAACATAAATCCATTAGGGTTTGGAAAAAGACGACTGTCAACTGTGCATACGCACCCGTTCCGAAACCCTAATGAAAATCCTCTTCCTCCGCCTCAAAACAACTGTGCATACACACCCGCATTCTTGTTCCGAGGAACATGAACACAATGAGATAAAATCAACCCCAAAACATATACCAGCATCTGACTCAAACCAGAGCTAGCCAGTAATATCCGTCCGGACTCCAAACGTGCACAAGTGCGCGGATGAGAACGAACCCTGTCGCAAAACCATGCGACCTCTACTCTGTTTTGCCCAATGGCGAATAGCCCTCTGTGTGGGACTCTAAAGACTCGACACTTACGCTGGCAGTGGGTTTAACCACAGACCGTAAGCGGCACTAGCTGTACGTAACGGTCCCCAGGTAGATGCCGACAAGAAGACTGACGAGGTGAACCCCATCTGAACTCCTACTGAGTCTGAGTGTGACAATCTCCGTACAGCCCGGTCTGTTCGTCTGATACATCGCATGGCGGGCCTAGGGGGCGGTAAACGTCAGTCCCCTAATAGCGGTACAAGTCGTATCGGAGTGAAGCCTAAAACACCCTGAGATAACACTGGAAGCCTACCAGCATATCTCGCTTGCCCTGGCCAGGGACTACTCGTGTAATGGTTCTCCTAGACACAGCGCGATATCAACCCCCAATACCGGGAGAGACGAATCCTGTCTAACCGTCACTGCCTCCAAGTGCTTCGGGACTGCACCCAACCATTACCTGTTTGCATGACTCCTTTGAGCCATGGTAGGGTAGTAATCAAAGTGCAGTGGGAATACACTCGAGGCGAAGTGCCAGTGTCAAGTCAGCGGACTAAGCTGTACTCATGTCACCTGGGAACTGATAACTGACAATAGGTATAATACCAACCTGTCAGTTCCCGATGAGTCCTGTCCAGTGTACTCGTAACCCAACGAGCACCCGTATACTATCTCCAGTACGACGTACTGATGGCTGTGGGATAGACCATCTCCCACACTGAGATGAGAAGCGCATACGCTAGTCTACTCCGGAGTATCGATGCCCTGTCTCGATAGTCCTGCGACTAGGGACCTGTATAAGGATGTGCTTATAGATTACCCAGCCCCCACTAGTGTGACTGCCATCACAACGCTGGTAATCAAGCAAAGATCCTAAGGGCTTCACTAATGCGTATAGGTGATATACTAAAATAAACACATGTACACATTGAAGTAGAAACAAACCAAGTAGCATACAACTATATTGAGCAAGATTGTTTATACAAGGTGAATATCCCAAGCTTCCATTAAGTAATATACAAACTGGTATGATACAGTAATGGCCTCTAGGGCATATACACTAACAGCATGCACGTCCACGGGTGCTCCATTCTGCCTTAGTCCGATGAATTTCTCTTCCATTTCCTCCCGTGCAGTCCGCGGGAAGAATTTCTCCAGGAAACTCTTAGAAAAATCCGCCCAACTGATCGGCTTGGGCAAGCGGGTCTCCTCCACAAGCCACCACTCTCGGGCGTAGTCCACTAGCTGAAAGCGTACCACAACAACTTTTTGGTCGTCTGGAATCTGTCACGGTCCCTACTCGGTCAACTGGTTAGCTCCAACGTTGTT
Source organism: Agapanthus africanus (assembly GCA_030015575.1). Lineage (NCBI taxonomy): Eukaryota > Viridiplantae > Streptophyta > Magnoliopsida > Asparagales > Amaryllidaceae > Agapanthus > Agapanthus africanus. The sequence continues at coordinate 233,709,453 of JASDDO010000010.1, forward strand.
TACAGACTGCTGAACGATCTGCAAACCTTCCTGGAACAAGTCTGGTTGCTGCTGGATCGGCTCGGTCTGTTTCTTTGATTCTCCAGCATTCCTCTTATTACTCCAAGCATGGCGGCTTCGTCCACACGCCTCTGGTACGTCTTCAAATTCTTACCTGCCATAATCCTGAACTCAAAACACCCAACATTAGCATGATGATAGATTCAATATTTAAATCAAGGCTAGAACTCCAAGATACTTAAATAGAGTACCGCATTGTAACTATGTCGCGGTATCATAGCCACAATTACTTAACTCCACCCAAGTCGCCTAAGTCCTAGAGATAACAAGAAATCAGGTTTTCGAGTCGACATGCAAAGTAAGTTTGCACGTCGCTATAATCAGGAAGAATGTGATTCAAGAATGGTAAAACGGTCAAGGTGGTAGGACATGTTTCCTAAGCACGGGTATTCTGATTCGCGTATTGGGTACAATACCCAACTACAAAAGAATCAACCCAACTAACCTATGGCTCTGATACCAAAAGAACCATGTCACGCCCCGCTTCCCAGAGTACGCAAGATTGGGCACGTGACATAGCCAACCATGCTACCTGTGGGTAGGAAGCATCCATCCACAGTCACATTACGGCTGTAGAGATATCAAGAACAAGATAAACTATCTAACACATGTCCCAATCCAGAATAACAAGAGTCAATGATAAATAAAATGCGGAAGTAAATGATCCAATACAATAATAGAAAAGTATGTCCCATAATACGGGCTCACATCTGGAAATAAAAATGCAGGAAATAAAACTAATCACTACAGAACTCACAAATCAGCCTGCTGGCTGAAGTACTCCTGCTCGGTCAGCGACAGTGGTAAAGAATCTGGGCCATGCAAAACCCAGACGTCAGCGCGTCATGTCAACCAATAATATAAAATGAACAGTGTAATAGGCAATGCGGAAATAAACATGAATAAAGCAATAGTATGAAACAAGCAGTGCAGGGTAGTGTGCAGTGGGTAACTAAACTGGTCTATCGGGTTTTCTATTCTAAAGTCTTTGAAATCAATTCGAGTAATCCTCCATGTAACTCAAAGGATATGTCTCGTTACCCCCCGGGACCACGGATCAGGAAGATGGGAACCAATAATGGTTCTGTCCCGTTGCCCCCCGGGACCACGGATCAGGAAATGTAAGAGTCACGAATGGCTCTGTCCCGTTACCCCCGGGACCACAGATCAAGTAATACCCTTTTAAGTTACACTTTAGATTACCCTTTTGATTTCCCCATACCCCCAGGTTATATATGTCAGGTCAGGTATTCAGTAGTCAAGGACTAATGCCAACACAGGATCAGGTAACAGGTCAGGTTTGTCTGGATAGACAACAGGAATGGTCCATGAGGACTCCATGTCAGGTTTGTTGGCATTAGGCATGAGATCAGGTAACAGGTCAGGTCATGGTACATCAGGTCAAGTCGATAGTAAAGGGTAGCATGCCAGGTGCATCGGTATATATATATATATCATGTGTAGCAAGGTCAGGTCAAGATGTAACAAAATCGGGGGTGTGCTCATAACAGGTATATAATCGAACAAGGAATAACAACAGGAAATAAGAAATGAATTAAACAACAATAAGCAATTCATTTAATCCTATTAGTGCATTGGTATAGTACAGCCGTTTTATCATATTAGCAGGTTTCGAGCACCCCTTGCGGTGCAATAGATCACCTGACGGTGCAATACCGTTATATCAATATCAGAATGTAATAGAGCTACATGTGTAAAGGCTATCATCCTTTAAACGGTAAAATGTGATTAACGGGTAAACTTCGTTATTAGGGTTAAAGTGGCAAAAATGTAATTTTAGGTTAACTGTATCATGATATATGTCATATTGCAACCAAATGAGAAAATAGCTATACCGAGTTAAGTTTGCAAGTTTAATGAGTCAAAATACATATAATTGTATAGTATAGCATGTAGCAAGTGATACTTGCCTCGACGGTTCGCGAACCGGGAAAAACGGACGTAACGTCGGCGGAAAAACACGCGACGGACGTACGGTTCACGGATCGAATCCAAACAACGAACAGTGGGACAACGCGGACCGGAGACCTCGCTGGAGCGTCGGGTCAAGTCGTCGGCACGGCCGGATTCCGGCGAGATGCCAAAACAGCGACAAAAGTTTAGAAATACTACGTACGGACAAAGATCAACCAGAGGGGGAAAAGGAAGGGGGAAGGTAAAGGGAAGCTTACTGGGATTGCAAGGGTTGCGACAGCGACGGGGTCGACGGCGATGGGGCGCCGGCGAGGACGCTGCAAGCGGCAGACTCGGCTGCGGGTGCTGGAGGAGGAGAGACGGTGAGGAGGGAGAGGAAGTGGCCGGGTCTGGGGTGCAGGTGAAGAGGAGGTGGTCGGTGGTGGCGCAGGTGACGACGACGAGGGTCGACGGCGGCGTTTCCGGCCAACCGGAGAAGGTGCTAGGGTTGCTGTTGGGTCCCTGTTGCGGTGTCGGGCACTCGGGAGGAGGAGGAGGGTGTCGAGGTCGGAAAGAGGGGCGAAGGGGAAGGTGCTGGCGTCGTCGGCGACGAGTTGCGGCGGCGACGGCGAGCAGCGATGGGTGCAGATGGCTACGGCGTAGGTGCACGGGGACGTGGGGAGAGGAGGAAGGAGGGTCGTGGTTGCGACGAGGATGATGGTGGTGGTGGCGTCGGTGTTGGGCTGCGGCGGCGATGGGCACGGTGGCTGGGCTAGGGTTGCGATGGGGGTTCTCGTGATGGGGTTCTCCTGAAAATATGGTGGAGACGAGGCTGTAAATATAGGGGATAGAGAGAGAGAGAGGGTTAGAGAGAGAGAGAGAAAAGTAGAGAGAGAGGAGAGATAGAGAGAAGGATAGAGGTGGGGCCCGCGGGGGTTTAAACCCTCGTGATTGGCCAGGTTTGAGAAGGAAAATTTTTAAAAGATTTCTTAGATTTAAATTAACAGTAGGATATACGTATAACTAAAATATATTATATGGTTTAAATATTTTATTAATTTAGGATTTTGGCGCTAAATGAAACATTTCCAAATCGCGCCCGGGTTGGGTCCAAACATTTGAAATTCAATTAATAGGATTTTAAGCGGTTCCAAATTCTAAAATGAAATGTTTTATGATTAAAAAGCATGCCCCCAAGTCGGATACCTGTACGCACGCGTAGTCGTCCAAACTCGCCCGTTTCACCGAACGGGATGAGAACTCGACGCACGGACGCTACCACGCGGCTAGGGGTGACGAGTAGGCCAAGATAGATATCTTTAATTTTACTTTATGTGCTAAAATTTGTTATATGCAAAAATGACTTTGCCAGTTAAAATTTTGCAGTAAGACCCAAACAAGCAAGATAAATGAAATGAGCAATATCTAACACTCAACCAGTAACAGAAATAGTAGTATTGGGCTCGGGTGTTACAGAGGCTGTAAAAGAGGAGATTGTAAAGTGTCTGAATAGTGGTATCATTTACCCTATCTCTGATAGCCAGTGGGTTAGCCCCATTCATGTTGTCCCTAAAAAGTCGGGCATAAAGGTCATAACCAACGAAGCGAACGAGTTAATCCCTACTCGCACCCAGACTGGGTGGCGAGTATGCATCGATTATAGAAAACTCAATGCCGCAACAAGAAAAGACCACTTTCCGCTACCTTTCATTGACCAAATGCTTGAAAGATTGGCTGGACATGAGTACTACTGCTTTCTTGATGGATACTCCGGCTATAATCAGATTCCCATCGCCGAAAAAGACCAGGACAAGACCACATTCACTTGTCCTTTCAGCACGTTTGCATATCGTCGCATGCCCTTTGGGTTATGCAATGCGCCCGCTACCTTCCAGCGGTGTATGATGGGAATCTTCTCAGACATGGTGGAAAAATTCTTGGAGATCTTCATGGACGATTTCTCCATTTTCGGCGATTACTTTGATGAGTGTTTGCTGCATCTTGACGCTGTCCTTACCCGGTGTAAGGATAAGAACCTCACTTTGAACTGGGAGAAGTGCCACTTCATGGTACGCGAAGGTATTGTCCTAGGACATATCATTTCGCAAAATGGTATAGAGGTTGACAAAGCGAAGATTGAGGTCATTTCCAATCTCCCTCCTCCCAGATGCGTCAGAGACATCCGAGCCTTCCTTGGCCATGCCGGTTTCTATAGACGGTTCATCAAGGACTTTAGCAAGATTGCTAGGCCCTTGACTCTTTTACTGGCCAAGGACACGATATTCGACTTCAACTCGAGCTGTATGACTGCATTCGAGTCATTAAAAAGCTCACTCAATTCTGCTCCCGTTCTTTCTTCTCCTGACTGGACGTATCCATTTGAGATTATGTGTGATGCATCCGACTTTGCCATCGGTGCTGTCCTTGGACAGCACATCGATAAGATGCCGCACGTAATCTATTATGCTAGCCGAACCCTGAACGATGCCCAATTGAACTACACAACAACCGAGAAGGAATTCTTGGCTGTTGTGTTTGCTTTAGAAAAGTTCAGGCCTTACTTGATCGGCTCTCCAGTCATTGTCTACACGGACCATTCAGCTCTTCGCCATCTTTTTGCAAAGAAAGATGCAAAATCTCGGCTGATACGTTGGATCCTCTTGCTTCAAGAGTTTGACCTTGTCATCAAGGACAAAAGAGGATGTGAAAACGTAGTCGCCGACCATTTCTCACGACTTCCTTCTTCGCCGTCGCTTCAAATTCCGATCAACGACGTTTTTCCGGATGAACAGCTCTTAACAGTATCTTGCGAACCCTGGTTCGCAGATATTGTGAACTATTTGGCCACAAGATTACTACCGACTGAATGGTCAAGTCAGGACAGACTTCGATTCTTATCTCATGTAAAACACTTTTACTGGGACGAACCCTATCTGTTCAAGTACTGTCCCGACCAGATTATTCGTCGGTGTGTCCCTGACAATGAATTCAAGAGTGTGTTGTCATTTTGCCACGATCAAGCGTGTGGCGGGAATTTTGGCCCAAAAAAGACAGCTGAGAAGATCTTGCAGTGTGGTTTCTACTGGCCACAACTCTTCTAAGATGCTCATGACTACTGCAAGACTTGCTCCCGGTGCCAACACTTGGGCCGGATATCCAGGAGGAACGAGATGCCACTACAACCAATCTTGGTTGTCGAGATTTTTGATGTTTGGGGTATTGATTTCATGGGGCCGTTTCCCAGCTCTTTTGGGAACCTGTACATTCTTCTGGCTGTTGATTATGTCTCAAAATGGGTCGAAGCCGTAACAAGCCGGACTAACGACAACAAGGTTGTCGTTAAATTCCTTAAAGAAAACATCTTTTCCCGGTTTGGACACCCCCACGCGATCATTAGTGACAATGGAACGCATTTCTGTAATAGGACTTTCGAGGCCTTGATGCGGAAATACTCCATTAATCATAAGCTATCCACGCCATACCACCCCCAAACAAGTGGGCAAGCCGAAGTGTCTAATCGGCAAATCAAACAGATTTTGGAGAAAACGGTTTCTAAGAACCGTAAGGACTGGTCTTTGAAACTCACCGATACCCATTGGGCGTTTCGAACTGCTTATAAGATCGATCTTGGCATGTCTCCTTATCGGCTTGTTTACAGAAAGGCTTGCTACCTTCCAGTGGAAATCGAGCATCGCGCATTTTGGACGATCAAAGAGCTGAACTTGACCCTTGAAGATGCGGGCAGCCATCGGAAGCTGCAGCTAAACGAATTGAACGAGCTTCGGGATGAAGCTTACGATAACGCGGTTGTCATCAAGAACCGAACGAAGGTGTTTCACGATAAACACCTTCTGCGCAAAACTTTCACACCTGGCCAACAGGTACTTCTTTATGACACCAGACTACATTTCCATCCCGGGAAGCTCAGATCTCGTTGGAAAGGACCATTCTTTGTGCGGACTGTATATCCGTACGGTGCGGTGGATTTGGAAAATCCAGAGGACGGTTCACTATTCAAAGTGAACGGACACAGGTTGAAACCGTTCCACACCGCAAACCCATCAGAGAAGCTCCTGCTGTTGCAGGAGCCGGTTTACATCGACTAATCTTCCTCCCCCTACACCCAAACTACGGTTATCCAGCCAAAAACAGTGGAAACGCTGTTTCAAATAAGTTTGGGGGTATGTATATACAATTTGTTTTTTTGTGCCTGGTAAAATTCCACTTGTATTAATACAATAAATAAAAAATAAAAACTAAAAAAAATATAAAATAAAATAAAAATATATGTATATAATATTTTTTTTAAAAATCTTCAACCCATAAAATATAATATTCTTTGTACATAATTCTTTTATTTCATTATTCTTTTTATAGGGGTTTTAGTGCAAATAACCAAAACCCCTATAAATAAATCTCTACCCCATTTCAGAATACCTCTGCCTCAAAAACAACAATCCAAGAGAAACCCTAGCCGCATCCAGAAACCACACCGTCGATCCGCTCCTCAAGCCGCGGAACCGCCGCTCCAATGCCCTCACGCCGCGGAACCGCCGCCTTCCTGACGACTTCCCCTCTGGATTTTTCCAGAGGAGGTTTGCTTTACTTTTTCCCTCTTTTAAGATCTGTAGAAATCCTATTTTTTGTATATGGCTCCACATTTCCAATTTGAAAGAAATTTCTCACAATTATTCGTCCATAACACGTATGGAAGCTATTTTGGCGACGAAATCCGGAAACGCGGATGGAATTACCTCTTGTATAACCATCCGAATGCATTCGCGCTTCCGGATCTTGTTGGTCGGTTCTTTGATAGCATGGAGGAGGGTTGCTTTGAAAAATATGGGTTTCTTCGCTTACTTTGGGGTGATCGGGAGATTATAATAGACAGAGACTTCATTCAAGAAGTCACATTGATACCCCGTATACCAGCTCATGACCAACCCCTCCAATTTGAGGATTACACGCCATTAATGGGCAACGATTGTTATAGGGGGCCTAGAAAAGGGATTCAGGCACGTACACTGTATGCGAATGTGTTGACCGTGTGCCGATGGGCACAAAATAACATATTTGGTAGTTCGCATAATACGACATTTTTCACACCTTCACTACACATCGTGCACACGTTAATGACTAGAAACCCAAGTTATGATATGTGCATTGTGTTACTTCAGTCGATTGGCGCCGGCAAAAGGGCGGCCAATTATCCGTGCCCGATGTTGGTAACACAACTGTGTCGCCATTTCCTCCTTGTTGATGAGTTTGAATGTCACATGCAAGATGGGGTTCCCATTCGACCCCTTCTTGAGGGTGTCTCCACATCCTATACTCGACTCCACGATATATGGTCGCGCACCGAGCCGGCCGAGAATGTGATGGCCAAGACACCAAGCTCGAGCTCCACATCGAGCGACGAAGAGCTCACCCCCGCTGCGTAAGCGCGCCTAATTCGACGAACACATAGGGGGGTTGAAAGAGTAATTGGGATGATGACGAACTTTGATCAGCGTCTAACGAACTTGGAACACGGAATGACCACCCTTTTGGCAAGAGAGGAAAGATCAAGATCACGATCGAGGGGAACAAGGGCAGAGAGAAGTGAAGCAGGGACAAACGAGGCAGTGTCTAGTAGACGCCGCAGGGAGCAGTGAGGACACTGCTATCAATAAGTTTGGGGGTGGGATTGGATTGTAAATAGTTATCCTTGCATTGCATCTGCACTTTTTATTTATCTTTTATGTAACTATTTTTTTCTACTTTGCATGTTTAATTTCTGCATCGCATTTTTGTTTTTCTTGCATTGCATTTTTATAATTAAAAATAAAAAAAATCTCAAAAATAAAAACAACAAAAAAATTGTAAAAAAAAAAAAATTGGCCATTCTTGACTCTAGTTTGATATGACACTTGACTAATTAGAAACAACTAGATCTTAAACTTAGTTAATTAAAAACCCTAAAAATAACTTTCCTTGAAGTATAACTGTAGAAAATATACGTCCCAGCGGTTTATTTAGAAATAAGCAAATTTTGAGTTCAATTCTTAGGCTAAGTCAAAATGAGGGAAGAGTATGGAAGCTCTATTTGAAGAGTAAGTCTGAAAAATAATTCAGAATCTTAAGTCCAAATTTCTGAAAATATATACCCTACAAATCGCACATACACGCACCTTGAAACTTGGAATAATAGAGGATACCTAGAAATACTCTTGCCTGAAAACCTAGTACGAAAGAAAAAACGGCATTTAAAGCTAACCACCAAAAAAGAGCACCATTGAAAAATATATCCGGTCTTGAAATAAAATAAAAAATAAAATAAAATAAAATAAAAAAAGAATAAAATAAAAGACCGGGAAAATTCTATTTACGCTTTAAGATCAAACATTTAGTAATCGGATGTTAGTGCCTCAAGAAGCATTAATACTCGTATGAAAAATGTGGGAGCAACACCGTCCATCATTAATGAAAAGAAGTAGTGCTAGGTATTAAGGCAAGGGTATTATAGCTTGAACTAAATTTCCAAGTGTATGGGTGATAATTACACACACGTAGGGGTATATAATCAGAGTTTGGAGGAGAGATAGGAATGAAAAATAGGGTTTATTTCTTCAGTAAAGCTGATAAAAATACCGGATTTGAGATTACGCTTAAGAAGGAAAATTCAAGAGATGCTGAAAGCTTTGTAAAATGGCTAGACGTATAGGATCTTAAGTTAAATAAAAAGGAAGTGTGAAGAATACGGGTTAATGATTTCTAAGTTAATGATAATAGAATTTCTTGCTAGAATGCTGAAATGTAGGATTAGAGTCGACGGCCAATTTGATCGGATTTTGTGGGTGTAATCCGCTGAAAACCCTCAGGAGACAACACTCCTCCTACTAGGGACACTTAGAGGTTTAACGGCTTGTTGCACGTGCTCAGTGCAATCGCGTTCCCTGCGAAAGTGAGGTTAGGACTTTTTGTGAATAAAATGGCTTTGCTCGGGACGAGCAAAAGATAAGTTTGGGGGTATTTGTTCATCACAGAATTTTGTATTTTATACCGCTCATTCTTGATCACATTGCATATAGGTAGGTGCTTTTAATTCGTATTTGCTGCATGTTTACAGATTACAGGTTTCCAGTCCAAAAGAATACAAATCCGACAAAATCTCCACGGTTATGCCAAAAATCAGAACATCTGTCACAAACAGATAAAAGCCGGGTTTCAGTATCCGTCCAGTACCAGTTCAAAAGATGGGACGAAACTAGTTGTCATTTGTGACTAAATCAAGCGCGGGGCCCAATGGAGTAGAAGTCAAAGGAGAGAAAAATTAAAAGCAATCTTGGACTATGAAATCTGAAGATATTCTGGAAGACTTATTGCAGTTTAAAGTTTTCAGACACAAAGAAAAATGAATGCAAGACCAGAGACAGGAAAACGACAGGGTTTGGCCACCAACCCACCGCGGTTCCGCGGCCAAATGCCCACTATGGCCGCGGTTCCGCGGCGGACACGTGTCCTCATCTGATGCAATTTTGGGGTTATTTCTGTAATTATATTTTGGCTTATATTTTATTCCTGTTATGTCAGAAACATGCCTATAAATAGCCCAGTTCGAGCCAGAGCCAAAGTGTGGATTCTTGTATTAGATTTTAGTTTAGTTTTCAATAAGAGTTGTATTTTCTTCATCTTCCTCCATTAAATCTTGTAGTGAGCTTTATTGAGTGTTGAAGAATGAAAGAAGTATTATTTTCCTACATGCATGTCTTGTAATTTAGTTCTTTTATTTTGCTTGTAATTTCAATTGTTAAAAGTAGTTGTTGTTATTTGTTTTTTGTTTTATTCTCTTCTATTTTCTTTTATCCTTACAACCATGATGCTTAGTGTGATCCTTGCCTAAGTGAGGTCCCAAATAGCTATTTGTGATTTTCTACCTCATTTCTTATTATCTTTCTTTCTTTGTTTCATTTTATTTATCTTTTATAATGGGTGAGTAATTTCTCACTTGTTAAGGTAGGAAAAGGAAAGCTTAAGAGAAGGAAATCTCCCTCACTCTTTTCTTTGCCAAACATCCTGATTTGAACTCCCGTTAATTGAAGCAAAATCCGCTCCCTACGGCACCCTATTCTTTATAATAGCGGTGATACCCTAGTGAGACCAGCTGTGGTTGAATCAACCTGAGGTTACGACTAAGAGCCAAGAACGGACGGACAAGGACCAAAAAGAGGAAACTATGTGTTGGAAAATCTAGCTTATACTCGCAAGTTTCCTTCTTAGTCGTGCTAATCCCCGTTGTTGCCGATTATCGTAACATCGATATTAAGAGTGGCAAATGAATTAAGTGAGCGAGCTCCTAACTCAAACTAACCAAATCCTAACCCTTAACAAGTTCTCTTATCATTCATTTCTAATCTTAAACAAACCTGGACACATTTGGACTTAACTCGTTAAAACATAAAGAAAAAGACTCTCATCTCTCTGTGGATCGACTCGTACTCATCCGGCTAGCTACAAAGCGAAACCGTCCTGATTGCGGTAATTAAACTAGAACACGCAGAAAAAGTATCAATCACCTACTGAGCCTGAATGTGACAATCTCCGTACAGTCTGGTCTGTTCGTCTGAGAGTATCGCATGTCGGGCCTAGGGGGCGGTAAAGGTCAGTCCCTTAATAGCGGTACAAGTCGTGTCGGAGTGTAGCCCAGAACACCCTGAGATAACACTGGAAACACTACCAGTATATCTCGCCTGCCCTAGCCAGGGACTTTGTGTAATGGCTCTCCTAGACACAGCGCGATATCAACCCCCAATACCGAGAGAGACGAATCCTGTCTAACCGTCACTGCCTCCAAGTGCTTCGGGACTGCACCCAACTACTACCTGTTTGCACGACTCATTTGAGCCGTGGTAGGGTAGTAATCTAAGAACAGTGGGAACACACTCGAGGCGAAGTGACAGTGTCAAGTCAACGGACTATGCTGTACTCATGTCACCTGGAAACTGATAACTGACGATAGGTATAATACCAAACCAACAGTTCCCAGCAAGTCCTGTCTAGTGTACTCGTAACCTAACGAGCACCTGCATACTATCTCCAGTACGACGTACTGATGGCTGTGGGACAGACCATCTCCCCTCCTAGGATGAGAAGCGTATACACTAGTCTACTCTGGAGTATCGATGCCCTGTCTCGATAATCCTACGACTAGGGACCTGTATAAGGATGTGCTTGTAGATTACCCGGCCCCCACTAGTGTGACTGCCATCATAACGCTGGTAATCAAGCAAAGATCCTAAGGGCTCCACTAATGTGTATAGGCGATATGCTAAAAGAAACACATGCACACATTAAAGTAGAAACAAACCAAGTAGCATACTACCATTTCGAGCAAGATTGTCTATACAACTGTGAATATGCTAAGCTTCCATTAAGTAACATACAAACTAGTATGATACAGTAATGGCCTCTAGGGCATATACACTAACAACTATCACATAGGAGTCCTCGGTGAGTCATGTTCAGTGTACCCAGTCTCCACTGAGCACCCGTATACCATCTCTGATGTCAAACACCAATGGATGTGGGATCATCCATCGCCCATCATATGGGTCAAGAGGCGTATACGCTAGTCTACTCTGGAATATCGATGCCCTGTCTCGATATTCCCTCGATTAGGAACAATTGAAGGATGTACTTGTGAACTACCCTGGCCCCACTAGTATGATCTGCATCATATTCCTGGTAGTCAGTACATATCCTAAGGGCTTTATCAATACGTGAGATAAAGGTAACCAGATATCATACTATCATGTCGAGTAAGAAAGTCTTCTCTGTATATAAATATCCAAGTATCCACTATAATATACATCATATGTACAATAATGGCCTCTAGGGTATACACATAACTAACAATCTCCCACTTGCACTAAGGCCATGTGTTGTAGTATCTCATACCCAACATCCCAAAAAGTCTCTCAAATTGCGTCTGAGGGAGGGCCTTCGTGAGTGGATCCGCTACATTGTCCTTCGTATCAACTCTCCTGACCTCGATCTCCCGGCGATCTACTATCTCCCGGATCAGGTGATACCGCCTCAGAATATGTCTGGATTTCTGATGGGACCAGGGTTCCTTGGCTAAAGCCACCGCTCCATTGTTATCACAATACACAGGTATTGGATGCTCAATGGATGGAACCACACCATGCTCAGCAATGAACTTCTTCATCCAGACAGCTTCTTTGGCAGCATCGTTGGCAGCGATGTATTCAGCCTCCATTGTCGAGTCTGCAACGGTGTCTTGGCTTGGAACTCTTCCAACACACCGCCCCTCCGTTAAGGGTAAAGACAAAACCCGAGACCGACTTACTGTCGTCCTTATCACTTTGGAAGCTCGAGTTGGTAAAGGACTCAACTTGGAGTTCACCGTTACCGTACACCAAGAACATCTCCTTAGTCCTTCTCAAGTACTTGAGAATGTTCTTTACAGCTGTCCAGTGATTCTCTCCTGGATCTGCTTGATACCTACTCACTACACTTAGTGAGTACGCTACATCTGGTCTGGTACATAACATTGCATACATGATAGAGCCTACCGCCAAAGCATAGGGTATCCCTTGCATGCGAGTTCTCTCCAAATCAGTCTTGGGAGACATCTCTTTGGAGAGAGTGAGTCCAAAGATCGTGGGTACATTCCCACGCTTGGACTCTTCCATACTAAACCTCTTTAGTACGGTGTCTATGTACCTGGATTGGGACAATCCCAGTATCCGTTTAGATCTGTCTCTATAGATCTTAATCCCTAAGATGTAGGAGGCATCACCTAGATCTTTCATTGAGAATCTATGTGATAAGAAGAGCTTGACCGAGTGCAGCATAGGAACATTGTTTCCTATCAAGAGTATGCCATCCACGTACAATACGAGGAAGACGACCTTACTCTCTGCAACCTTCTTGTATATACAAGGTTCATCTATATTTTTGATGAAGTCAAACTCTTTGACTACCTTATCAAAACAGATGTTCCAACTCCGCGATGCCTGCTTTAACCCGTAGATGGATTTAAGCAGCTTGCACACCTTTCCACTGCTCCCACTGTCTACGAAGCCCTCCGGCTGAGTCATATATACGCTCTCTTCTAAATCACCATTTAGAAAGGCGGTCTTAACATCCATTTGCCAGATTTCATAGTCATGGTATGCAGCGATCGTAAGTAGGATCCGGATGGACTTAAGCATAGCCACTGGAGAAAAGGTTTCATCATAATCCACACCGGTCGTTGACGAAAACCTTTTGCAACAAGTCTAGATTTGAAAGTCTCAACTTTTCCATCTATACCAATTTTCTTCTTAAAGATCCATTTACTCCCAATGGGTTTTACCCCTTCGGGAGCAACTTCCAAAGTCCATACTTTGTTGGTGTACATGGATTCCATCTCAGATCTCATCGCATCCAGCCATTTCACAGAGTCCTCACTCGTGATGGCCTGCTCGAAGCTAGTTGGATCATCATCTTCCATGATGCAATCCTCGCTCCTACCATCAATGAGAAAACCGTAGTATCTCTCAGGTGGATGAGGAACCCTACTAGATCTGCGAAGAGGCTGGGGTTCGTTGGGAACTACTGAATCCTCTGGTTCTACTAAATCTTCAGTTGTAGTTTGTTCTGCTGGAGCTTCTTCCAGCTCTACCTCTTCGCCACTAATTTCTTTTGCAAGAAATCCCTTTTCTAAAAAGGTGGCATGTTGAGCAACAAACACCTTTTGTTGTTCACTGTGGTAGAATAGATATCCATGTGAATGTTTTGGATATCCAACAAACTTACAAAGAACTGATCGTGCCTCGAGTTTGTCCGGATTTTGCTTTTTGACATATGCCAGACACCCCCATTTCTTAACTCGTTTAAGACATGGTCTCTTCCCACTCCATATCTCATATGGTGTGGTAGGTACAGATTTTGATGGAACTTGATTCAATAGGTATGCGGCTGCTGCAAGCGCATAACCCCAAAAGGAAATAGGTAATTCAGCGGTGCTCATCATAGAGCACACCATATCCAATAGGGTGCGATTCCTCCGCTCTGATACACCGTTGTGCTGTGGTGTATACGGAGGAGTAAGCTGAGAGAGAATCCCATTCTCTTTTAGATAGTCCAGGAACTCCGTGCTCAAGTATTCACCTCCTCGATCAGATCGAAGGATTTTAATACTTTTACCCGTTTGGTTTTCGACTTCGGATTTATATTCTTTGAATTTCTCAAAAGCTTCAGACTTGTGTTTCAACAGGAACACATGACCGAATCTTGAGAGATCGTCAGTGAATGTAATAAAGTACGAGGAATCATTCCTGGCATACGTAGACATGGGACCACATACATCACTATGTATTAGTCCCAAGAGTTCAATAGTTCTTTCTCAGTGTCTTGTAAACGGAGTTTTGTTCATCTTGCCTTTGAGACATGACTGGCAAGTGTCATAAGATGAAAATTCGAACGGATTCAAATATCCATTTTTATGCAACTTAGCTAGTCGTGTTGCATTGATATGACCTAGTCTACAATGCCACAAGAAGGATTCGTTCATTTCTGAACTCTTCCTCTTGTGTGTGTTATGTACGTTAAGAACTGTATTTTGATTCAGAACGTACAATCCGTTACATAACACACCAAACCCAATCAACACTTGATTTAGGTAAATTTTCATAACATTATTCTCTACTACAAAGTTATATCGTTCTTTATCTAATAAAGAGATTGATATTAAATTGCATATCATAGAGGGTACGTACTAACAGTCGTTCAGGATCAGTGTATTCCCTTTTGGTAATACAAGGTGATATTCATCAATTGCTTTGGCTGCAACATTTGCACCATTTCCTACTTTTAGGGAATGATCACCTTTTCCCAGTTCTCTGCCTTTCCTTAGTCCATGCAACATATTGCATATGTGGGATCCCGATCCGGTATCTAATACCCAGGACGTAGAGTGTATTGAGAAACAGTTCTCTGTAACTAACACGAAGAAGTTGCATCAACATGCTTATTCTTCGTTTGGGTGGCGTGGGAATCCGTATATGTTCCTATCTCCTGCTCGGACTTATAGCACTTATAAGTTGGAGCGGGAATAACGTTCCCCTGCTCAGTATAACAAGCGGGTTCGGTCAATACATCCATATTATTATCTTGATTAAGGCGTGACATTGGTTGCTGCCTGGAGAAAGATGGAAGGAAACGTGTTAGCGTGCGCTCTTTGCAAGATTAGATTGGTTATTATCTTATCTAATCAGGACGTCTCCCACTGTTTTTATCAAATCTTCCTTCAAACCGTAAAAGGTAAGATTAGTCGGAATTAATTACACCTTATAAGTTCGCCAATCTTTCAGTCAGGCCAGTGTTGGTACTTTGAGGGAGGTTCCCCGTGCTTTCGTACGGACCTAATTAGAGTAAACCTCGGTTTCGCAGGGGCGTAACCCCGTTAACACCTTTCTAGACACCTACTTGATTGGCTAATTGTGATGTGTAAAACTCTCCCAGGAGCAACTCTTACTCGCAGTAGGTATCGGGATCCAACTATCTCATAGAAGGTATGCAATCTCATTGCAAATTTCAACACTTGAAATTCCCGATAATACTTTTACCCCTAGCACACTATGACCTTGACAGAGGTCAACAAATCATAATGCAATAGTCAAGTTCAACCCGTCATTTCTGATTGAATCAGACCCACCCGCACGACCCTTGACAAAGGTCAACAAGGTCGTACGACTACCCTAATCCAATCACATCACATGTTTTACAGATAAGCACTAATCAGCTACTGCACACTACGCCTTGACAGAGGTCAACAAACGCAGCACGAATACTAAATAGTACCTATCTGAAATGACGGAGGGCTACGCATGTTTTTAGAAAAACTATGAGCGTAATGAACTTGATATCGTTGTAGAATTTAATGATTTTGAAAAGGAGTGTTTTTTAGGCTTTTCTAGTTTCGCTAAAGAGGTCACTCCCGATGAAGGGATCTCGGCTCTTTCCTAATCGAATAAGGTGTTGGATATTCTACAAGGAATACCGCTATGCAAAGCAAGAACTATAGAAGCAATCAAAAACTAAACCGAGTGATTTGTAGAATTTGCTAGTTTTGCTAAAGAGGTCACTCCCGGTGAAGGGATCTCGGCTCTTTCCTTATCGAATAAGGTGCTGGATATTCTACAAGGAATACCGCTATGCAAAGCAAAAACTAGAGCTACCCTTTTTGAAAATTTGATTCTACAACATCTTTAGATTTCTTTTTCTTGACATTAATCACATTAATGTTGTCCCATCATTTATGTTTCCTAAACATCACAGAAAAGAAACGAAAATAGAACATACGCTTATGCCATCCGCATTCGCCATGGGGTCCCGTCATTCACCGTTAGGTTACTTAACTAACGGCAGAGCGGGGGTTGGACTAGCGCGGGTGCAAAACATAAGCAACGTTTATTATATATCTCATATATAAATATAGCCATTACAGATCACAGATGAATACATTGGATATACTAGGAATTTCGCATTTCATTCAAGCCTTAATGAAAGACGGGTTCCACGGTCGTGATGAATAGCCAAAACCCCACCCTAGACCCCTATTGGTGCGGCAAACTACCCGCCAAATTCCCGAAGTGGAGCAACCTCCCTCAACAAAGTGAGTAGGCCACTCGGCACTTCGAAAACCCGGTAGTTTGTACACCCCACCTTGGGTCTATCCTAGGAGCAAAAATGGTAAAAAGAAATTATACAACGGTGGCTACAACCTCATCCCGGATGTGCCCCGCAAAATAATATTACATTGCTTTTTACAAATTACATTGAATGAAAGAAAAGAAAAACGCTCTTCACACATCCCCCGGCCATTCATCACGACGATCCAACATATTCATATACACAAACCATCTCATGATATCATTACAGAAGTGTGCAACCCCGACTAATCGACTTATAGCAATTAGTCGACGTTTCAAACACACATAAGAAAAAAATGAAAACCCGATTAACCAAGCACTTTAGAATTTTGATCGATAATTTTAAACCATGACAACACTTGTCATCTTCCAGTGCACAAACAACTTTGTGAAAATTACAGATGTCCCAGAAACACTATTTCCTCAATCTAAGCAAACTGCTGAAAAATGAGTCAACTCGGCCACGACTCGGCAGCGGATCGGCGGCCAAACACTGAGTTTGGTCGCGGATCCGCGGCGTTCCTGGCGAGCTAGAGTCTCGTTTTTCTACAGTGTGCTTAGAAAACCCTGCATGTATTTTTAAGGCCACTGAAATGATTTTTTGAACACTTTAAAAAATTGACAGCAGCATGAGCAGAAAACATGTTTTCGGGAGAAAAAATTGTCGATCGAGGTTCTAACTTTTGGCTAACAATCTAATTATGGTTTAGTTAGGCTCTGATACCATGTTGGTGAATGTTGCATGTTCCCACAACTCTTGTGAGGCGGAGGAAGCGATAAACGAAAATTTTCTTTACATACAACACGCACTTTTCAAAAGATCTTGTCTAAACCATAACTAGAAAACCCTAACTAGAGATCTTATCTACTATGTTAGGGATTATACCTTGATAATACGGTCCTTCGGGTCTTCTCTTTGGTGCAACTCCTTTGCTCCTTGCCTTCTCTTTTGATGAACTCCTTAGCTCCTATGGATATTGCCGATGTCCTCGATCTCCGGCCACCTCAAGACCTAGATGATCCATGCGAGAGCTATCATGCAAGCTACAAACTCTTCACAAGAGTTAAACCTAGAGATCAAGTTTGCTAGAAGAGATCACTAGGGTTATGTAGAGATTAGTGTATTGGATTATCTTTGATCCTTGGTTTTTGATTCACATCTCATGTGAGTGTTAAAACAAGGAAGAAGAAGGAGGAGAGAAGAAGGAGAGAGAAAGTGTTTTTCATAATGAGAAGAAAATCAAGCATGATGAAGGATATGGCACAAATGAAATAATTGAAGCATGCATTAAAAAATTAGCACCATGCTTCAATAGTAACTCCAAAATAATAAAATATAATACAAGCCATTCTTACAACCATGCTTAGACTTTCTTAATTTCCACCTCATTTATTCATTTTCATAAAATAAATAATGCATTATGAGGTGGCATCTTCTAGAAGGTGTAAGTGCACGGCAGCGCCCCGGCCGTCATTCCGAGGCCAAAATGCGGAAACGAAACTTTTTCTAAACTTGTAAACCGGCGCTACCGCGTACTAAAAACCTCAGATCAGACCATTAAACTAATGCTAGCTAACAAGAGAAGGGATAGAATGCTATACCGAGCGATCCGTGTCCTTGGGTCTTCGGCCACCATCTCGATCTCCTCGCGGAATCTCCGGTCTCCGTCTCCTCGTCGGAAAGGGCACCACATCGAGAAGTCTTTTTACGGGCTCCCGCTTCGTCCGAAGCAACTCGGGCGCGAAGTGTGCTAGCCGACGCGTCCAAGGTGTTGTAGAGAATGTTGTGATCACTTTGTCTCGTGCATCCATGGCTTCGGATGGAGATTAAAATGTTTCCATTGATGGAAGCAATGAGCTAAAGGAAGAAGAAGAAGAACAAGAGCTTTTCGTTTTCTTTTCTTTTCTTTTCTTTTGTTGGAATGAGAGTGAGAGAGTGAGTTCAAGGAAAAATACAAGACCAAAGAATCCTCACCCTGGCAGCCCCTCTCTCTCTCCATCTCATTTCAACACATTAAACAAAACACTAATGTGACATATTTGCTAAAAAAGAAACCATGAGTCATCTAAATGTCCATGTCACATTTAATGCAATGCATGATGAATTTCTAGCTCATTATTTCCATTAACAAACATTAATCCAAATGTTTGCAACAATAAAAAGATCCGGCAACATCTAAAGTAAACTCGTGACGGATCACAAGGATACCCCTCACCTGTATATACATACCTGCATCCGCATTCCGACAGAATGCGAATGCGATGAGACTAAAGTAATCCAACAAATCTAATACTAGGATCCGGCTTAAACCAAAGCCCACTAGTATGATCCGCCCGATCATGATCCGTGCAATACCGCACGTATATGATCGAACCCTGCCATATATCATACGGCCTCTACAACGTTTCGCCCGAAACTTGAGAAACTGTCTGTGGGGGACTCTAAAGACTCGTCAATACTTTGGCTGTGGATTTAACCACTAGCACGTCAGAGGTACTAGCTATACATAACGGGCTACCAGGTATTGACCAAAAGGGAGGTCGATGAGCGAACTCATCCTGACACCCTACTGAGCCTGTTAGTGACAATATCTGTACAGTCCGATCCATTCGTCTATGAGCATCGCATGGCGGGCCTAGGGGGCTTGGTAAAAGTCAGACCCCCAAAAGCGGTACAAGTCGTGTCGGAGTGTAGCCCAGAACACCCTGAGATACTACTGGAACACCTACCAGTAAATCTCCTGCCTTGGCCAAGGACTTCGTGTAATGGCTCTCCTAGACACAGCGCGACCTCACCCCCAATACCGGGAGATACGAACCCCTGCAGATCCGCTCACTGCCTCCATGTGGCTCGGGACTGTACCCAACTAAAACCTGTTTGCACGACTCCTTTGAGCCGTGGTAGGGTAGTAATCAAAGCACAGTGGGAACTCACACGAGACAAATGACGATCTCGGGTCGATGAACTAACCTGTACACATGTCACCAGGGAACTGCTATCTAACGTCTGGTATAATCCCAACTAGCAGGTTCCCGGCGAGTCCTGTCCAGTGTACTTATAACCCAATGAGCACCTGTATACATCTTAGGTGAACCAACTGACATAAATGGATTGTGAGACCGGCCACCACCCCTCGTCGAGGTCTCGACTTTATACACTAGTCTACTCTGGAGTATCGATGCCCTGTCTCGAAAACTCCCACGACTAGGGACCTTTTAAGGATGTGCTTATAGACCCCAGCTCCCACGTATATGATCGCCATCATACTGCTGGTAGTCAAGCAAGAATCCTAAGGTCTCTATCTGTTAGATATAGTGCCCTCAAAGTCAATTATTGGATCGCATGTACGTGATTGCAATGATTGAGGAGGACCTATACCGGTAGCACAGTTTTACTCAAGATGATAGTATGCTATCTGGTTTGCCTTTATCAGTCGTGTAAAGGTTTAGATGACTGATCACTGTTACACATTGATAGAGCCCTTAGGATCTTGCTTGACTACCAACAGTATGATGGCGATTATATACGTGAGAGTTGGGTAGTCTATAAGCACATCCTTAAATGTTGTCCCTAGTCGTGGGAGTTTCGAGACAGGGCATCGATACTCCGGAGTAGACTAGTGTATACAGTCGAGACCCGGACGAGGGGCGGTGGCCGGTCTCACAAGCCACTGGTGTCAGTTGGATCACCTAAGATGTATACAGGTGCTCATTGGGTTATGAGTACACCGGACAGGACTCGCCGGGAACCTGCTAGTTGGTATTTATACCTAGCGTCAGATGGCAGTTCCCTGGTGACATGTATACAGGTTAGTTCATCGACCTGAGGTCGTCATTTGTCTCGTGTGAGTTCCCACTGTGCTTTGATTTCTACCCTACCACGGCTCAAAGGAGTCGTGCAAACAGGTCTTTTTGGGTACAGTCCCGAGCCACATGGAGGCAAGTGAGCGGATCGGCAGGGGATTCGTCTCTCCCGATATTGGGGTGAGATCGCGCTGTGTCTAGGAGAGCCATTACACAAACCCTCGGCCAAGGTAAGAGATTTACTGGTAGGTACTCCAGTAGTATCTCAGGGTGTTCTGGGCTACACTCCGACACGACTTATACCGCTATTGGGGGTCTGACGTTACCAGCCCCCTAGGCCCGATATGCGATACTCATAGACGAACGGACCGGACTGTATGTATATTGTCATTGTTAGGCTCAGTAGGGTTTAAGGATGAGTTCGCTCATCGGCTACCCTTGAGGTCAGTACATGGGCAGCCGTTACGCACTGCTAGTGCCGCTAACGTGCTTATGGTTAAACCCGCTGCCAGGGTACTGACGAGTCATTAGAGTCCCCTATAGATAGTTTCCCAAGTTCGGGCGAAACATTGTAGAGGCTGTATAGTTTTATGGCAGGGTTCGGAAAATGCACGTGCGTTTACGCACGTGTCATATTTCGGGCAGATAATACTGGTGGGCTTTGGTTTAAGCCAGATCCATGTATTATATTGAGTAGATATAATATCTTTGTCTCGGTTGCATTTGTATTCAGTCGTAATACAAATGCGGGTATGTTTATACTGTTACGGGGTTATCCTGAAATTCGTTTCGGGATCGCTTTTGGAAGTTGCCAGTTTTCTATCACCCATCTTAAACATTCGGTTTAATGCGGATTTATCTTTTCTTCATTTGGGTGAGTCATGAGGGTGAGTCATGAGAAGGTTCTAGATTTGGTGACTAGGTTAGTGGGTCACCATTATGCATTAAATGTTTTATGCAAGGTGGAGTTTGCATTAATTGGTTTTGCAAGGTGTTTTAAGTGACTCATTCATTTCATTATTGCTTTAAGGTCAACCTCCCCCCTTGCTCCTACACTCACCCCCTCCCTTTATATGTGGCTGGCCCCCTCCTTGGTGAAAGATGATTGATTTTGCAAAAGAAAAAGGATTTGATTTGGTTCATGAAAATTTGTATGCTCATTTCTCATTTACCCAACTCAAAAGGCAACTTCATTAACCGTTCATCCATGGTTTTGGATGAAGCAAGACAAAGTGTTCTACGCGTTCTCTACTTCATCTTGGTCATCTCTTTTAGCAGACCTGATGACCGAGTTGCCTCGGTATAGAGGCGGGAGCCCGTTTAAAGATCCGTAGATGTGGTGCCACCTCGACAAGGAGCCAGGAGATCGGAGCAGCCGCAACAAAGCGTGGGATGATGGTTAAAGACCAAAGGGCTCGGATCGTTCGGTATAGCCTTTCTACCCACTTTGTAGTTTATTAGTTTAGCGTTAATGGAAGATCCGGGTTATAGTATGCGATAGCGCCAGTTATAAAAGTTCTTGTTCCGCATTTGGCGTCTGAAAGACGGCCGGGGCGCTACCGTAGACTTACATGGTATCAGAGCCACGCCATTAAGCTATACTAATTTGTTCTAACGCGTTTAAAACATCGATCGAACGGAATTTCCGAAACCACGATTTTCAGTGTAAAGTTTCTGTTGAATTTTTAAACAGGTCTAAAAATCAGTTTGAGAATCTCAGAAATTCGTGCAGGATTTTTTAAGAATACTGTAAAAATTTGGTAGACTGAAGCTTCCAAAGCGCCGCGGAACCGCCGCGCGAACCCTAGTTGGGCCGAGGTTCCGCCGCCGTTTTGGAGCAACGGTAAACCATTTTTCTACAGTAGGGTCTTCATGTAAAATTGTTGTTTCTGGAATATTTCTTTTGGACCCAAAGTTTGTTTATGTACTGCAGATGTACGTGGGGCCCACTTCGGGAAGTTTTGTCGATCGAAATTTTAAACTTGTTAGTTTACAGTACTTACATTATATCCCCAACCGTGAATGTCATTCGAGCGGTAAATTGTGTCTAATTGCTATAGTCCTTTTAGACGGATTTGCGAACGTGACATTCGCGTTGATGTTCTGTGTTGTGCTGTGTTGTTGCGGATTTGTCGTGGTGGATAGCAATGTGCAATGGTAGTGCGGTTTGGATTTATTTGTACATTTGATATTGCGGGGCGAGCGTCCAACTTGTGGACTGCCGTCACTGCCGGTTTGTATAATATTCTTTTGGGGCACGACCGGGCTGAGGTCGATGTACCCGTTGTACATATTTTTCATTTCTGTACTAGGTTTACCCCGCGACGGAGTGCACGGATAGCCGGGTTCTGGAGGGCAACGGGTCCACATCTCATGGCTTTGGGAGGCAGAGGGGCCTCACTCTAGAAATGTTAGACTATTCGCCGCACTCGTAGGGGGTACAGGTTGACCCAAGGAGGGGTGCTCAAGTTACCGGATTCCGTGAAGTGCGGGGTGGTCCATTCACTTTGTTGTAGGGGGCTGCCTCGCTTCAGGTTTTGGCGGGTAACTTGCCGCACCCGTAGGGGTCTAGGTTTCATTGCACAGGCTATCCACACGACCAGGGGAACGTCGGGTTTCAGCGGTGGCTCTGTGAAACCCGGGGATCCCAGATTATCTGTATTGTTCTGTGATGCTTATTACTTTTCTGTAATGTTGCATATTATCACGCCTGGAGCGATTATTGTATATTGGTATATATACTATTAGATGGTGTATATGTTTTACACCCACGCTAGTCCAGTCCCCGCTCTGTCGTTAGTTAAGTAACCTAATGGGTGATGACGGGACCCAGTGACGAATGCGGATGGCATATACGTATATTTTATTTTCGTTCCTTTCTGGTATGATTAATTGATGGGACTGAGTTGATTCTGATCAATGCAAAGGAAAACAAACCTGTTTGGAGTTGTTGGAACAGTTTTAAAAGGGTGTTATTACAAAGACGTTTCCTTTTTGTTTTGCATAGCTGTATTCGGTTGGAATATCCTGCACCTCATTCGACGAGGCAAGGGCCGATATCCCTTCACCGGGAGTGACCCCTTGGGCAGAAGTTTGCGTCAGGGTAATAACTTCACTATAGTCGATTACATGTTGCTTTGCTCGCGGTATTCAGTTGGAATATCCTGCACCTCATTCCACGAGGAAAGAGCCGAGATCCCTTCACCGGGAGTGACCTCTTTAGCAAAGGTTTTCGCCACTATATTTTTATAAAAAGCTATCAGGTTCCTTCAGCGATATCAAGTTCATTACGTTAAAGGTTTTTCGCCAAAAACCAGCCGTAGCCCTCCGTCATTTCATTTAGGTATTCAGTAGTATTCAAGCTATGTATTTTGACCAACGCCAAGGCATAGTGTTTGGTAGCTGCTGGGTATTCATCTGTTGCATAGATAGATGAGTGGGTTTGGGACAGTCGTTCTGCCATTTTGGCCAACGTCAAGGGCATGTGCGGGTGGGTTCAAATTGATAAGATAATGATGGGTAGAACTTGGCATGTGACTTATGACATTTTGACCAACGCCAAGATCATAAGAGCATGGGGCAAAAATCATATCGGGAGTTTCTAAAGAAACTGAAACTTGCCAAGTATGAGCATACCTTCTGGAGTGTGATAACGTGAGTGGATTCTGTCACGTTATCATGCGATGAGAGTTGGATCCCGGTTCCCACTGATGAGTTGGTTTATTCTTCGGGTGATCCCGATTGATTCTTCTTTCAGGTTTGGAGGAGAATTTAACAGTACAGTGGGAGGTTTCCGGATTAGATAAAGTGATAACCATTCTGATCTAGGTTAGAATGCACACAGAGTATTTCTTTTTTCTCTCTCTTTGGCAGCGACCTTTGACCGAACCTAGACTATTACTCAGTGACCAAGTTGACCGAACCTTCTTAAAATACTGGCTTTTGGATTGTCCGAGTTGCATAAGTCATTGCCACTCCTTCTTTTTACCCTTTGTATTTCTCAGAATACCCCGTATTACTACAGACATCCACTTCTATTGGATAGATTCATCGTATGGTTATATACGAACTCGAAGGGACTTCTTCGAGGATGGATCCAGGTTCAGGAGAAAATGAATTGGTTTATTCGGTTGTCTTTTATTATCACCTTCTCTCAGGTTGCGAGGGCTCCTTAGTTTAGGAGAGTACACCTATTACTCTTATTGGATAGTCTTATTCCAAACCATAGGTAGGTACCGAAAGGTAGGGAATGAAGAAAACTAATTAGCCTAAGTAGGATGTACAGAAGGTAATATGTAAAGAAAAAAATAAAGGGATTAGAAAGAGGGCAAAGTAAATTGTGACTGCTATCATTCACGACCAAACCGCGTACTTCATCGCCACTCCTATTTCACCTTTGCTTTTTCCCCAGTTCGGGAGAAATAGAATAAGGTATTATTCAGTTGTCTTTTATCATCACCTTCTCTCAAGTTGCGAGTACTCCTTGGTTTAGGAGGGTACACCTATTACGCTTATTGGATAATCTTTTTCCAAACCATAGGCTGGTGCCGAACGGTAGGGAAGGAAGAAAACCACTTAACCTAAAGGGGGTGTACAGAAGGAAATGAATAAAGACAAATAAAGGGATTTGGAGATATGGCAAAGAAATATACGGTTACAGTCATGAATAGGATTATGGAAGAGGCATTACTAGGAATACCAGGATACCCCTACGAAACATTTTAATGTTTCGGTTTCACTGCGCATTGTTAAAGGAAAACTGTTTTCCCGATTAGATACTTACTCCAGGGTATGTATTTACCAGGTTTCATTCTCATGTTTGTATGGTTTTACAGATGATGAGTGGGAGCAAGTTATTGGGAATTAGGTGATCATCCTCATTATATCGGAATTCGTTGTAATTGGTGATATTTGAGGAAATCGCCTGGGTACAGTTTTCAACCTACGACGCACAGGTTTTGAGTTATTCAACTCAGCGGACTTATACAGAGTATTGTATGTTGTCCAGTGTCCGTCAGGACAAAGGGGTTGGTCCTCGTACTATGTTCTGTTTACTTATGACTTCTCTAGTTTTTAGACAAGTGTTTCGTAGAAATATAATGTCTAAGTTTTGAGAAGTTGTGGGTATGAGAATAAAGTAGAGAACCGGGTATCGCAAGTATCGGGATTCTTCAAAGAGATCGAATATGTAGATACTTGTGAGTGGTATTCAGATGATAGTAATGGTTTTGAGAAACTTGTTTCTCTTTCAGGTTACTCATAAGTGGATGTATTCCTAAGTTGAGAAATGCTGATCGGCCTCTCTCCATTAAGTTGATTTGCACTGGAGATAGCTGCATGATTTGAATCTGGTTCCAATTAAATAAGTGCCAAAGTTTCTATATTGGATATAGAATGGTTCATATCTTAACGATGTTAAGGTACGGTGAGTTGTCCAGCTTATGCTTAAAACCAGACTCTGGATAACTCAAGGCACATTTCTGTAATGGCAGTTTGTGGGCTGACCCTGGCTTTGACGAGGGTTGACTTTCTACCATCTGGAAGATCAATGGTTATATTGTTCTTGACTCGCCACAGTTTTAGTAAAATGGATTTTTTCAGAAAACAGTAGTGGGAGTATAGTAGAACTGGAAGTGATTCCAGAACCGCAAACGATTACGGAAAATTTAATAGGACCTAAAAATTCAATCAAATTTGACATTCCATTAGCCACTCCGTAGATATGGTGGGTAACCTCAGACACCCGAGAGGTACTCCGGTAGCCTCAAGGACGGTGACAGGGAGGTTATTGTTTACCCAGACTTGACACTACTGTTGTTCCAGACTATGAAACCCGGCAGGAGGTTAAGTATAGCGTCGTTCTAGCTTTAGAAGTGCACGTATATATTATTCTGCCAAAGGGTTGTTGTGGTCAGTGGGAGCAGCAGAAGCATAGTGGGCAAGAAGCTTATGTCTATTTATAGACTTGAGCAAATATAGCGGAGATAGATCATCTAATTTTGATGTGACAATCATGGGTTTGACTTCATCAGAATAGGGGATGGATCTGTTAAGAAGGTAGTAGGGTGTAATGTCCTGGTATTTGGATGACATACACAGAGTATGAAGTAAAATTCCTATACTACGATCGGTTGTACTATGGTCGTCACACAGTTGTTTCTCCAGACAGGATATGGATATAATATCAGACATTGTGGTTTCTAGATCTATGGTTTTAGATCTAGATTTGGGTAGTTTCCCAATAAAGGTACTTTGACAGTATTCTAATAGTTTTTAGAATAGATGACTCCTGGTATGGTGGTGTGCCTGTAGATGATGGAGTCACCCTCTCTAAAGGTGTCTTACAGACTAAAGGGGAGAGGGATGTGCATGATTGGCAGATCACTTGCTTAGGCAATTGAGTCAATCATGAGATGTCAAATACCACACCAGATGTTGTTTTTTGCGATAAGTTTATATTAATCCAATCCTGAAGAAACATAAGGAAGCAGTTTTAGAACATAAGTGCATGTTCTACGGATTTGATGACGGCAGCCTCCTTCGGGAGACGGTTATCATTCCAGGCTTCAAAGGTGACATGGATGACAGAGTGATTGTCAGAGTTATAGTTTTCCCTCTGATAAGGGACAGTATTATGGACAGGTGGTCCAAGAGGATACTGTGGGAGGCTTGGTGCAGGATACTGATTAGGTTCAGTTGTCGATATAGTCTAAGAAGTTTGGATTTGGAGTTCATTTATGAACTAGGTCCCATCAGATATCCATACATATTCTAAGACAGGTATTACTCAATTCGGGAGATAGCTTTCTCCGCGAACTTGAGATTAAGAGAGATATAGAAAGAAACATCAGGGCGGATCCACTCACTGAGGCTATTTCAATAGTTTTACAAACGGGCTTTGTGAAACTGATTAGTAGAGGAGTTGGATGTTCGGTGTCACACGGGCTGTGAGTATGCGACATCGCAATAATTAGCCTTAAGTGCAAGTGGGAGATTGTTGGATATAGTGCCCTCAAAGTCAATTATTGGATCGCAGGTACGTGATTGCAATGATTGAGGAGGACCTATACCGGTAGCACAATTTTACTCGAGATGATAGTATGCTATCTGGTTTGCCTTTATCAGTCGTGTAAAGGTTCAGGTGACTGATCACTGTTACACGTTGATAGAGCCCTTAGGATCTTGCTTGACTACCAACAGTATGATGGCGATTATATACGTGAGAGTTGGGTAGTCTATAAACACATCCTTAAATGTTGTCCCTGGTCGTGGGAGTTTCGAGACAGGGCATCGATACTCCGGAGTAGACTAGTGTATACAGTCGAGACCCCGACGAGGGGCGGTGGCCGGTCTCACAAGCCACTGGTGTCAGTTGGATCACCTAAGATGTATACAGGTGCTCATTGGGTTATGAGTACACCGGACAGGACCCGCCGGGAACCTGCTAGTAGGTATTTATACCTTGCGTCAGATGGCAGTTCCCTGGTGACATGTGTACAGGTTAGTTCATCGACCTGAGGTCGTCATTTGTCTCGTGTGAGTTCCCACTGTGCTTTGATTTCTACTCTACCACGGCTCAAAGGAGTCGTGCAAACAGGTCTTTTTTGGGTACAGTCCCGAGCCACATGGAGGCAAGTGAGCGGATCGGCAGGTGATTCGTCTCTCCCGGTATTGGGGGTAAGATGGCGTTGTGTCTAGGAGATCCATTACACAAACCCTCGGCCGAGGTAGGAGATTTACTGGTAGGTACTTCAGTAGTATCTCAGGGTGTTCTGGGCTACACTCCGACACGACTTATACCAATATTGGGGGTCTGACGTTACCAGACCCCTAGGCCCGATATGTGATACTCATAGACGAACGGACCGGACTGTATGTATATTGTCATTGTTAGGCTCAGTAGGGTTTCAGGATGAGTTCGCTCATCGGCTACCCTTGAGGTCAGTACATGGGCAGCCGTTACGCACTGCTAGTGCCGCTGACGTGCTTGTGGTTAAACCCACTGCCAGGGTACTGACGAGTCATTAGAGTCCCCCACAGATAGTTTCCCAAGTTCGGACGAAACATTGTAGAGGCCATATGGTTTTATGGCAGGGTTCGGAAAATGCACGTGCGTTTACGCACGTGTCATATTTCGGGAAGATAATATTGGTGGGCTTTGGTTTAAGCTGGATCCATGTATTATATTGAGTAGATATAATATCTTTGTCTCGGTTGCATTTGTATTCGGTCGTAATACAAATGCGGGTATGTTTATACTGTTACGGGGTTATCCTGAAATTCGTTTCGGGATCGCTTTTGGAAGTTGCCAGTTTTCTATCACCCGTCTTAAACATTCGGTTTAATGCGGATTTATCTTTTCTTCATTTGGGTGAGTCATGAGGGTGAGTCATGAGAAGGTTCTAGATTTGGTGACTAGGTTAGTGGGTCACCATTATTCATTAAACATTTTATGCAAGGTGGAGTCTGCATTAATTGGTTTTGCAAGGTGTTTTAAGTGACTCATTCATTTCATTATTGCTTAAGGTCACCCCCCCCCCTTTCACCTACACTCACCCCCTCCCTTTATATGTGGCCGACCCCCTCCTTGGTGAAAGATGATTGATTTTGCAAAAGAAAAAGGATTTGATTTGGTTCATGAAAATTTGTATGCTCATTTCTCATTTACCCAACTCAAAAGGCAACTTCATTAACCGTTCATCCATGGTTTTGGATGAAGCGAGACAAAGTGTTCTACTCATTCTCTACTTCATCTTGGTCATCTTTTTTAGCAGACTTGATGACCGAGTTGCCTCGGTATAGAGGCGGGAGCCCGTTTAAAGATCCGTAGATGTGGTGCCACCTCGACGAGGAGCCAGGAAATCGGAGCAGCCGCAATAAAGCGAGGGATGATGGTTAAAGACCGAAGGACTCGGATCATTCGGTATAGCCTTTCTACCCATTTTGTAGTTTGTTAGTTTAGCGTTAATGGCAGATCCGGGTTATAGTATGCGATAGCGCCAGTTATAAAAGTTTTTGTTCCGCATTTAGCGTCTGAAAGACGGCCGGGACGCTACCGTAGACTTACACTATCAACGTGTAATAGCGACTTGTAAAGTCACCTAAAGCAGTACACGATGATAAAGATAAACCAGATAGCATACTATCATCTCGAGTAAGACTGTCCTACCGGTATAGGTCCTCCCTCAATCATTGCAATCACGTGCCTGTGATCCAATAATTGACTTTGAGGGCATTATATCCAACAGAAGGTATTCTTGTAACAATTACAAGAATACCCCTCCTCCGTATACTGTATACCGTATACCGTATACCCGTATCCAAATTCCGAAAAATACGAATACCAATAATCCAATAATATAATACCGGTATCCGGCTTAAACCAAAGCCTACCAGTATTATCGTTCCGATTATTATTCCTGTAACAATTACACGAACATAATCGAAACCCTGCCGCAACACCTTACGGCTGCCGTAACAACTTACGGCCTCTACATCTTTCGCCTGAACGAGAGAACCCTCTGTGTGGGACTCTAAAGACTTGTCACGCTCCACCCCCAATACAGAGAGTATTGTCCGCTTTGGCCGAAACCGCACGGTTTTTCCCTCTAGAGCAAACCGGACCCGACCAGGGGCCACTTCCCTGGAGGTCACCCATCCCAAGACTTCCCTGGCCCGACCACGCTTAACTACGGAGTTCTTAAACTCCTGTAGTTCCGGTTCACTTAAAAGGCGCCTCTGTATTGAAGAGTGGTATCATTCCATTTATAGTACAGATCTGTCCCCTTTCGGAATGTATTCCGAAGATTCCCCATTGTTCTACAGTGGGTCCCACGGACTCAAGAGGTGGCCCCCACGGATTCAAGAGGTGGCCTCCGCCCACTTAACACGACACTTGGCGTGGCACTTTGTTCCGTGTGGCACTTTGCTCCGTGAGCAAGAACCGGGTCCCGACATTCTCCCCACCTTTGAACAATGGTTCGTCCTCGAACCACAGACCTACTATTGAGGAACCGTCTTTGATACCATTCTGTCACGCTCCACACCCAATACAGAGAGTATTGTCCGCTTTGGTCGAAACCGCACGGATTTTCCCTCTAGAGCGAACCGGACCCGACCAGGGGCCACTTCCCAGGAGGTCACCCATCCCAAGACTTCCCTGGCCCGAGCACGCTTAACTACGGAGTTCTTAAGCTCCTGTAGTTTCGGTTCACTTAAAAGGCGCCTCTGTATTGAAGAGTGGTATCATTCCATTTATAGTACAGATCTGTCCCCTTTCGGAATATATTCCGAAGATTCCCCATTGTTCTACAGTGGGTCCCACGGACTCAAGAGGTGGCCCCCACGGATTCAAGAGGTGGCCCCTGCCCCCTTAACACGACACTTGGCGTGGCACTTTGTTCCGTGTAGCACTTTGCTCTGTGAGCAAGAACCGGGTCCCGACAAGACTCGACAGTACGCTGGCAGTGGATTTAACCACAAGCACGTCAGCGGCACTTGTTGGAGATAGTGCCCTCAGAGTCAATTATTGGATCACAGGCACGTGATTGCAATGATTGAGGGAGGACCTATCCCGGTAGGACAGTCTTACTCGAGATGATAGTATGCTATCTGGTTTACCTTTATCATCGTGTACTGCTTTAGGTGACCTGACAGGTCGCTATTGCATGTTGATAGAGCTCCTAGGATTCTTGCTTGACTGCCAGCCGTATGAGGGCGATCATATACGTGGGAGCTAGTAGTCTATAAGCACATCCTTAAAAGGTCCCTAGTCGTAGGAGTTTCGAGACAGGGCATCGATACTCCAGAGTAGACTAGTGTATACAGTCGAGACCCGGACGAGGGGCGGTGGCCGGTCTCACAAGCCACTGGTGTCAGTTGGTTCACCTAAGATGTATACAGGTGCTCATTGGGTTATGAGTACACCGGACAGGACTCGCCGGGAACATGCTAGTTGGTCTTATACCTGACGTCAGATAGCAGTTCCCTGGTGACATGTGTACAGGTTAGTTCATCGACCCGAGGATCGTCATTTGTCTCGTGTGAGTTCCCACTGTACTTTGATTACTACCCTACCACGGCTCAAAGGAGTCGTGCAAATAGGTTTTAGTTGGGTACAGTCCCGAGCCACATGGAGGCAGTGAGCGGATCTTCAGGGGTTCGTCTCTCCCGGTATTGGGGGTGAGGTCGCGCTGTGTCTAGGAGAGCCATTACACGAAGTCCTTGGCCAAGGCAGGAGATTTGCTGGTAGGTATTCCAGTAGTATCTCAGGGTGTTCTGGGCTACACTCCGACACGACTTGTACCGCTTTTGGGGGTCTGACTTTCACCAACCCCCTAGGCCCGCCATGCGATGCTCATAGACGAACGGACCGGACTGTACGGATATTGTCACTGACAGGCTCAGTAGGGTGTCAGGATGAGTTCGCTCATCGACGTCCCTTTTGGTCAATAGCTGGTGGCCCGTCACGTATTGGCTTATACCTCTGACGTGCTAGTGGTTAAATCCACAGCCATAGTATTGACGAGTCTTTAGAGTCCACCACACTTTCAGTTACTCAAGCTTTCGGGCGAAACGCTGTAGAGGCCGTATGGAGATATGGCAGGGTCCGATCAGATACGTGCGGTATTGCACGGATCAGGATCGGACGGTTAGTACTAGAGGCCGTATAGATATATGGCAGGGTTTGATCAGATACGTGCGGTATTGCACGGATCAGGATCGGACGGATATTACTAGCCGGCTTTGGTTTAAGCCGGATCCTAGTATAGTACAGTGTAGTTTTGTCTCTTTGCATTTGTGTTCAGTGGGAATACAGATGCGGGTGTGTATGCACAGTATCGGGGTTTTCCTGTAATTTATTACGGGACCGGTTTTCTGGAGTTGCCAGTTTGCATTCCGTTCCGGCCGGTTTTCCTTTGTTCTTTCCCGGCCGGACTTTTCCGATGGAGGGGGGTTATTTGCAAGTTTGCAAATAACATTTGTGGAAGGGGTATCTTGCATATTGGTGGCATCATGATAGTTTTTCATGATGAGATTCTTTTTCCTTCTTATCACTTGCTTTATGGTGATTAGAGTTGATTAGAGTTTGATGTGAGATTGTTATCATTTCTTTAGGGTTGTGGTCACCCCCTTTCTTTTACTACACTCACCTCCCTTATACATGATGCTTTCCCTCCACCATTTCCTTGTATAGGCCGGCCACTTTGAGAGAGGGAGAATGAGAGAGTTCATTTTGTTATGTAAGGAATTCTTCATCTCATATTCTTCTTGCTAGAAAATTGAAAGCACCAATTTTCCTAACCTCCTCCTCCATCCTCCATCATGGCAACTAAACCCCAAATGAGACATAGCCTCTACACTACATTCTACAGCAAATCTTGGGCACGTCGACTTGCCAGCTTCGTGCCCGAGTTGCCTCGGTATTGAGGTGGGAGCCCGTAAAAGATGCAGGCGACGTGGTGCCCTTCCGGCGAGGAGGCGACGACCGGAGTTTCCGCAAGAGATCGGGACGACGACGAGAAGACCGGAGGACACGGATCACTCGGTATATCTCTAACCCGTCTTGTAGTTAGCTAGGACTAGTTAATGGTTCGATCCGGGTGTTTAGTGCGCGGTGGTGCCGGTTTGCTAAGTTCGCAAAAAATAAAGTTTATCACCGCTTCCGCATTTGGTCGTCGGACTGACGGCCGGGGCGCCGCCGTGCACTTACAGTGGTATCAGAGCCTCGCCATTAACTTAGTCTAGCTTTGTTTAATGTGTTTACATTTCCGATCGACCAAAATTCCAAAATCCGCGTTTTGTTCACATCAGTTTTCTGTTGAAATTTTTTGAAGTCCAAAATTTTTTTCAGGTTGCAGAACAGCGATGTGCTAGAAAAAATAAGAGTTCTGTAAAAATTCGATGCACTAACTCCACTGTAGGAGCGCGGAACCGCGGCCAAACACCCCTTTGGGCCGCGGTTCCGCCGCACTATTTTGGGGTCGCTGCATCAAATTTCTGCAGTATCTTTTTGGGCTGAAAATAAAGGTTTTGGAATAATAACATTGGGCCCAGAATTTCTGTGAGTGCTACAGTATTGCTTGGGGGCCCACTTCGTAAAATTTAATCGATCGGATATTTTAAACACATTATTTCACAGTATTTTCATTATATCTGCGACCGTGAATGTCACTTGATCGGTAAATCCTGTCTAACTGCTACAGCCCGGTTAGACGGATTTGCGAACGTGACATTCACGTTGATGTTCTATGTATTGCTGTGATGTTGCGGATCGGTCGTGGGGGATAGCCTGGATGCAATGCTAGTACAGTTTTTGTTGTATTATGTGCATTTGATATTGCGGGGCGAGCGTCCGACATGTGGACTGCCGTCACTGCCTGATTGTATTATTATTTTGGGGCACGACCTGGTTGCGGTCGATGTACCCGTTGTATGTATATTTTACTTTTTGTACTAGGATTACCCCGCGAAGGGGTGCACGGATGGCCGGGTTCTAGAGGGCAACAAGCCCGCATCTCATGGCATTGAGACGGAGGGGGCTTCACTCTAGGATTGGCGGGCTATTCGCCGCACTCGTAGGGGGTACAGGTTAACCCAGGAGGGGTGCCCAAGTTACCGGATTCCGTGAAGTGCTGGGTGGTCCATTCACGGAGCTGAAGGGGGCTGCCTCGCTTCAGGTTTTGGCGGGTAACTTGCCGCGTCCGTAGGGGTCTAGGATTTCATTGCACATGCTATCCACACGACCAGGGGAACGTCGGGTTTCAGTAGTGGCTCTGTGAAACCTGGGGATCCCAGATATCTGTATTGTTCTGTGATGCTGTACATTTCTGTGATGTTGCATTTTATCACGCCTTGAGGAAATATAATATATTGATATATATATTAGTAGATGTTGTATATGTTTTTCATCCGCGCTAGTCCAGTCCCCGCTCTGTCGTTAGTTAGCTAACCTAACGGGTGATGACGGGACCCAGTGGCGAATGCGGATGGCATATACGTACATCAGTATATTTTCGTTCTTTGTGGTGTGATCAATTGATGGGACTGCGTTGATTTGGATCAATGCAAGTTAAAACAAACCTAATCTGATGTTGTTGGGACACTTTTCAAAAAGCTGTTATTGCAAGGACGTTCTCTTTTGTTTTGCATCGTGATATTCAGTTGGAATATCCTGCTCCTCAGTCGACGAGGCAAGGGCCGAGATCCCTTCACCGGGAGTGACCCCTTGGACAGAAGTTTGCGTCAGGGCATTAACTTCACTATAGCCGATTACTTTTGCTTTGCATCGTGGTATTCATTTGGAATATCCTGCACCTCATTCTACGGGGAAAGAGCCGAGATCCCTTCACCGGGAGTGACCTCTTTAGCAAAGGTTTTCGTCACTATATTTTTCTAAAAAGCTATCCGTTCCTTCAACGATATCAAGTTCATTACGTTAAAGGTTTTCGCCAGAAACCATTCGTAGCCCTCCGTCATTTCAGACGGGTAGCACGTAGTATTCATGCTTTGTTTGTTGACCTTCGTCAAGGCATAGTGTATGGTAGCTGCTTGTTGCCTTTCTGCAGCATAGATAGATGCGTTGGTTTGGGACAGTCGTATAGCCTTGTTGACCTTCGTCAAGGGCTTGTACGGGTGGGTTCAAATTAACCTGGACAATGACGGGTAGAACTTGACATGTGACTTATGATTTGTTGACCTTCGTCAAGGTCATAAGAGCATGGGGTAAAAATCACATCGGGAGTTTCAAAAGAACTGAAACTTGTCAGATATGCGCATACCTTCTAGAGTGTGATGACGTGAGCGGATTCCGTCTCGGTATCATGCAATGATAGTTGGATCCCGATTCCCACTGATGAGTTAGTTTACTCCTCGGATGACCCCGACTAATTCTTCTTTCAGGTTTGGAGGAGAAATTGAGGTACAGTGGGAGGTTTCCTGATTAGAAAAAGTGATAACCATTCTGATCTAGGATAGAGTGCACGCTGAGTGTTTTTTTTCTCTTTCTCTTTGGCAGCGACCATTGACCCGACCCTAGACTATGACTCAGTGACCAAGTTAACCGAACCTTCTTAACACTGGCTTTTGGATTGTCAGAGTTGCAGACCTCATTGCCACTCCTACTTTTACCCTTTTCTCCGGGACACCCCGTATTACTACGAACGTCCACTTCCATTGGACAAAACCATCGTATGGTTATATACGAACTCGAAGGACTTCGAGGATGGTTTCTGGTTCTGGAGAAAACGGATAGGACTATTCAGTTGTCTTTTCTTTTCACATTCTCTCAGGTTGCGAGTACTCCTTGGTTTAGGAGTAGTACACCTATTACGCAAATTGGATAGTCTTCTTCCAAACCATAGGCTGGTGCCGAACGGTGGGGAATGAAGAAAACCAATTAGCATAACGATGGTGTACAGAAGGTATTAAGTTCAGACAAAGCAAGGGATTAGTAAGAGGGCAAAGTAAATTGCGACTGCTATTCACGACCATACCAAATATTTCTTCGCCAATCCTAAATCACCTTTGTATTTCTCCAGGACACTCCGTATCACTATAAAGATCCACAGTTTATTGGATAATCTATCGTATGGTTATATACGAACTCGAAAGGAACTTGTTCCAGTTCGGGGATGGATCCTGGTTCAGGAGAAATAGGAATAAAGTACATTCAGGTGTCTTTTATCTTCACCTTCTCTCGCATTGCGAGTGCTCCTAGGATTAGGACAGTACACCCATTATGCTTATTGGATAGTCTTCTTCCAAACTATAGGCTGGTGCCGAACGGTAGGGAAGGAAGAAAAACCATTTGGCCTAAAGGGGTGTACAGAAGGTAATGACTAAAGACATATAAAGGGATTTGGAGAGGTGGCAAAGAATTATACGGTTACAGTTGTGAATCTGGATAATGGAAGAGGCATTACTAGGAATACCAGGATACCCTAACGAAACATTTCAATGTTTCAGTTTCACTGTGTACTGTTAATGGAAAACTGATTTCCCGATTAGACACTTACTCCAGGGTATGTATTTACCAGGTATGATTCTCACATCTGTATGGTTTTACAGATGATGAGTGGGAGTAAGTTATTGGGAATTGGGTGATCATCCTCATTATATCGGGATTCGTTGTAATCGGTGATATTTGAGGAAGTCACCTGGGTTGTTTGCCAGACGGCAAATATTTGGTTTTGAATATCTGTTGTTATGCACCAATTTCAAATTGATATATCTGTACGTCTATTTTTATAGAGTGAGATATACCTTTTTGAAATTATGTCTACGACATTTACCTATATCAGTGGATGGTTAGGTAAGGAGCATTAAACAGCGGTGTAATTCTTCTTAACCATAAGTACAGTTTTCAACCTACGACACACAGTGAATGAGTTATCAGACTCAAGGGACTTATACAGAGTATTGTATGTTGTCCAGCATCCATGAGGACAGAGGGGTTGGTTCTCGTACTATATTCGGTTTACTTATGACTCCTCTAGTTTTTAGACAGGTGTTTCGTGGAAACACAGGGTCTGAATTTTGAGAAGTTATAGGTATTTGAATAAAGTAGAGAACTAGGTATTGCAAGTATCGGGATTCTTCAAAGTGAACGAAGATGTAGATACTTGTGTATGGTATTCAGTTGATAGTAATGATTAAGAGAACTTGCTTCTCTTTCGGGTTACTCATAATTGGAAGCATTCCTAAGTTGAGTGACGCTGATCGGCCTCCTTCCATTTAGTTGACATGCACTGGAGACAGCTGCATGATTGAATCTGGTTCAATTAAATCAGTGCCTCTGGTTCTATATTGGATATAGAACAGTTCATATCTTAACGTTGTTAAGGTACGGGGAGTTGTCTGGCTTATGATTAAAACCAGACTCTGGATAACTCAAGGCACGTTTCTGTAATGGCTGTTTGTGGGTTGACCCAGGCTATGACGAGGGTTGATTTTCTACCATCTGGAAGATCAATAGTGATATTGTTCTTGACTCGCCACAGTTTTAATAAAAATGAATTTTTCAGAAAACAGTAGTGGGAGTATGGTAGAACTGGAAGTGATTCCAGAACCGCAAACGATTACTGAAGATTTGATAAGGAACCTAAAGATTCAATCTGGTTTGACATTCCATTGGCCACTCCGCAGATATGGTGGGTAACCTCAGGCACCCGAGAGGTGCTTCGGTATGCTCAAGGACGGTGGCAGGAAGGTTCTTGTTTACCCCCACTTGCCATTGTTGTTGTTCCAGGCTGCGAGACCCGGCAGAAGGATGAGTATAGCGTCGTTCTAAACTTGCTTTAGAAGTGTACGTTTATATGACTCTGCCAGAGGGTTGTCGTAGTCAGTGGGAGCAGCGGATGCATTGGTGGACAGGTAGCTTATGTCTATTTATAGACTAAAGCAGATGTAGCGGAGATAGATCATCTATTTCTGACGTGACAGTCATAGGTTTGACTTCATCAGAATAAGGGATGAATCTAGTAGGGTGTGATGTCATGGTATTTGGATGACATACACAGAATAGGAAAAGAAACTCCTATACTACGATCGGTTATACTTTGGTCGTCACACAGTAGTTTCTCCACATGGGATTTGGACATTATATCAGACATACTGGTTACTAGATCTATGGTTTTAGATCTGGATTTGGGTGGTTTCCCAATCTGGGTACTTTGACAACATTCTAAGAGTATTTAGAATGGACGACTCCTGGCACGGTAGTATACCTGCAGGTGATGGAGTCACCCTCTCTAAAGGTGTCTTACAGACTAAAGAGGAGAGGGATGTTCATGATTGGCAGATCACTTGCTTAGGCAATTGAGTCAATCATGAGATGTCAAGTACCACACCAGATGTTGTTCTTGCAGTAGATGCAATAAGTTGATATTGATCCAATCCTGGAGAAACAGTAGGAGGCAGTTTTAGAACATAAGTGTATGTTCTAGGGATTTGATAACGACAGCCTCATTAAGGGAGACAGTTATCATTCCAGGCTTCTAAGGTGACCTGGATGACAGGGAGGTTGTCAGAGTTATAGTTTTCCCTCTGACGAGGGGCAGTACTTTGGACAGACGGTCCAAGGCAATACTGAGGGAGGCATGGCGCAAGATACTGATTAAGTTCAGTTAACGATACAGTCTAAGAAATTTGGATTTGGAGTTCATTTATGAGCTAGGTCCCATCAGACATCCAGACATTTTAAGACAGGTATTGCTCATTTCGGG
Source organism: Agapanthus africanus (assembly GCA_030015575.1). Classification (NCBI taxonomy): domain Eukaryota; kingdom Viridiplantae; phylum Streptophyta; class Magnoliopsida; order Asparagales; family Amaryllidaceae; genus Agapanthus; species Agapanthus africanus. The sequence goes on from JASDDO010000010.1 coordinate 233,748,154, forward strand.
AGATGGCTTTCTCCGCGAACTTGAGATATAGAGAGACATAGAAAGAAACATCAAAGCGGATCCACTCACTGAGGCTATTCCTCGAACGCAATAGTTTCGCAAACGGGTTTTGTGAGACAGATTAGTAGAGGAGTTGGGTGTTCGGTATCACACGAGCTGTGAGTATGCGACATCGCAATAATTAGCCTTGAGTGCAAGTGGGAGATTGTTGGAGATAGTGCCCTCAGAGTCAATTATTGGATCACAGGCACGTGATTGCAATGATTGAGGGAGGATCTATCCCGGTAGGACAGTCTTACTCGAGATGATAGTATGCTATCTGGTTTACCTTTATCATCGTGTACTGCTTTAGGTGACCTGACAGGTCGCTATTGCACGTTGATAGAGCCCCTAGGATTCTTGCTTGACTGCCAGCCGTATGAGGGCGATCATATACGTGGGAGCTGGTAGTCTATAAGCACATCCTTAAAAGGTCCCTAGTCGTAGGAGTTTCGAGACAGGGCATCGATACTCCAGAGTAGACTAGTGTATACAGTTGAGACCCCGACGAGGGGCGGTGGCCGGTCTCACAAGCCTCTGGTGTCAGTTGGTTCACCTAAGATGTATACAGGTGCTCATTGGGTTATGAGTACACCGGACAGGACTCGCCGGGAACATGCTAGTTGGTCTTATACCTGACGTCAGATAGCAGTTCCCTGGTGACATGTATACAGGTTAGTTCATCGACCCGAGGATCCTCATTTGTCTCGTGTGAGTTCCCACTGTACTTTGATTACTACCCTACCACGGCTCAAAGGAGTCGTGCAAACAGGTTTTAGTTGGGTACAGTCCCGAGCCACATGGAGGCAGTGAGCGGATCTTCAGGGGTTCGTCTCTCCCGGTATTGGGGGTGAGGTCGCGCTGTGTCTAGGAGAGCCATTACACGAAGTCCTTGGCCAATGCAGGAGATTTGCTGGTAGGTATTCCAGTAGTATCTCAGGGTGTTCTGGGCTACACTCCGACACGACTTGTACCGCTTTTGGGGGTCTGACTTTCACCAACCCCCTAGGCCAGCCATGCGATGCTCATAGACGAACGGACCGGACTGTACGGATATTGTCACTGACAGGCTCAGTAGGGTGTCAGGATGAGTTCGCTCATCGACGTCCCTTTTGGTCAATAGCTGGTAGCCCGTCACGTATTGGCTTATACCTCTGACGTGCTAGTGGTTAAATCCGCAGCCATAGTATTGACGAGTCTTTAGAGTCCACCACACTTTCAGTTACTCAAGCTTTCGGACGAAACGCTGTAGAGGCCGTATGGAGATATGGCAGGGTCCGATCAGATACATGCGGTATTGCACGGATCAGGATCGGACGGTTAGTACTAGAGGCCGTATAGATATATGGTAGGGTTTGATCAGATACGTGCGGTATTGCACGGATCAGGATCGGACGGATATTACTAGCCGGCTTTGGTTTAAGCCGGATCCTAGTATAGTACAGTGTAGTTTTGTCTCTTTGCATTTGTGTTCAGTGGGAATACAGATGCGGGTGTGTATGCACAGTATCGGGGTTTTCCTGTAATTTATTACGGGACCGGTTTTCTGGAGTTGCCAGTTTGCATTCCGTTCCGGCCGGTTTTCCTTTGTTCTTTCCCAGCCGGACTTTTCCGATGGAGGGGGGTTATTTGCAAGTTTGCAAATAACATTTGTGGAAGGGGTATCTTGCATATTGGTGGCATCATGATAGTTTTTCATGATGAGATTCTTTTTCCTTCTTATCACTTGCTTTATGGTGATTAGAGTTGATTAGAGTTTGATGTGAGATTGTTATCATTTCTTTAGGGTTGTGGTCACCCCCTTTCTTTTACTACACTCACCTCCCTTATACATGATGCTTTCCCTCCACCATTTCCTTGTATAGGCCGGCCACTTTGAGAGAGGGAGAATGAGAGAGTTCATTTTGTTATGTAAGGAATTCTTCATCTCATATTCTTCTTGCTAGAAAATTGAAAGCACCAATTTTCCTAACCTCCTCCTCCATCCTCCATCATGGCAACTAAACCCCAAATGAGACATAGCCTCTACACTACATTCTACAGCAAATCTTGGGCACGTCGACTTGCCAGCTTCGTGCCCGAGTTGCCTCGGTATTGAGGTGGGAGCCCGTAAAAGATGCAGGCGACGTGGTGCCCTTCCGGCGAGGAGGCGACGACCGGAGTTTCCGTAAGAGATCGGGACGACGACGAGAAGACCGGAGGACACGGATCACTCGGTATATCTCTAACCCGTCTTGTAGTTAGCTAGGACTAGTTAATGGTTCGATCCGGGTGTTTAGTGCGCGGCAGTGCCGGTTTGCTAAGTTCGCAAAAAATAAAGTTTATCACCGCTTCCGCATTTGGTCGTCGGACTGACGGCCGGGGCGCCGCCGTGCACTTACAGTGGTATCAGAGCCTCGCCATTAACTTAGTCTAGCTTTGTTTAATGTGTTTACATTTCCGATCGACCAAAATTCCAAAATCCGCGTTTTGTTCACATCAGTTTTCTGTTGAAATTTTTTGAAGTCCAAAATTTTTTTCAGGTTGCAGAAAAGTGATGTGCTAGAAAAAATAAGAGTTCTGTAAAAATTCGATGCACTAACTCCACTGTAGGAGCGCGGAACCGAGGCCAAACACCCCTTTGGGCCGCGGTTCCGCCGCACTATTTTGGGGTCGCTGCATCAAATTTCTGCAGTATCTTTTTGGGCTGAAAATAAAGGTTTTGGAATAATAACATTGGGCCCAGAATTTCTGTGAGTGCTACAGTATTGCTTGGGGGCCCACTTCGTAAAATTTAATCGATCGGATATTTTAAACACATTATTTCACAGTATTTACATTATATCTGCGACCGTGAATGTCACTTGATCGGTAAATCCTGTCTAACTGCTACAGCCCGGTTAGACGGATTTGCGAACGTGACATTCACGTTGATGTTCTATGTATTGCTGTGATGTTGCGGATCGGTCGTGGGGGATAGCCTGGATGCAATGCTAGTACAGTTTTTGTTGTATTATGTGCATTTGATATTGCGGGGCGAGCGTCCGACATGTGGACTGCCGTCACTGCCTGATTGTATTATTATTTTGGGGCACGACCTGGTTGCGGTCGATGTACCCGTTGTATGTATATTTTACTTTTTGTACTAGGATTACCCCGCGGAGGGGTGCACGGATGGCCGGGTTCTAGAGGGCAACAAGCCCGCATCTCATGGCATTGAGACGGAGGGGGCTTCACTCTAGGATTGGCGGGCTATTCGCCGCACTCGTAGGGGGTACAGGTTAACCCAGGAGGGGTGCCCAAGTTACCGGATTCCGTGAAGTGCTGGGTGGTCCATTCACGGAGCTGAAGGGGGCTGCCTCGCTTCAGGTTTTGGCGGGTAACTTGCCGCGTCCGTAGGGGTCTAGGATTTCATTGCACATGCTATCCACACGACCAGGGGAACGTCGGGTTTCAGTAGTGGCTCTGTGAAACCTGGGGATCCCAGATATCTGTATTGTTCTGTGATGCTGTACATTTCTGTGATGTTGCATTTTATCACGCCTTGAGGAAATATAATATATTGGTATATATATTAGTAGATGTTGTATATGTTTTTCATCCGCGCTAGTCCAGTCCCCGCTCTGTCGTTAGTTAGCTAACCTAACGGGTGATGACGGGACCCAGTGGCGAATGCGGATGGCATATACGTACATCAGTATATTTTCGTTCTTTGTGGTGTGATCAATTGATGGGACTGCGTTGATTTGGATCAATGCAAGTTAAAACAAACCTAATCTGATGTTGTTGGGACACTTTTCAAAAAGCTGTTATTGCAAGGACGTTCTCTTTTGTTTTGCATCGTGATATTCAGTTGGAATATCCTGCTCCTCAGTCGACGAGGCAAGGGCCGAGATCCCTTCACCGGGAGTGACCCCTTGGACAGAAGTTTGCGTCAGGGCATTAACTTCACTATAGCCGATTACTTTTGCTTTGCATCGTGGTATTCATTTGGAATATCCTGCACCTCATTCTACGGGGAAAGAGCCGAGATCCCTTCACCGGGAGTGACCTCTTTAGCAAAGGTTTTCGTCACTATATTTTTCTAAAAAGCTATCCGTTCCTTCAACGATATCAAGTTCATTACGTTAAAGGTTTTCGCCAGAAACCATTCGTAGCCCTCCGTCATTTCAGACGGGTAGCACGTAGTATTCATGCTTTGTTTGTTGACCTTCGTCAAGGCATAGTGTATGGTAGCTGCTTGTTGCCTTTCTGCTGCATAGATAGATGTGTTGGTTTGGGACAGTCGTATAGCCTTGTTGACCTTCGTCAAGGGCTTGTACGGGTGGGTTCAAATTAACCTGGACAATGACGGGTAGAACTTGACATGTGACTTATGATTTGTTGACCTTCGTCAAGGTCATAAGAGCATGGGGTAAAAATCACATCGGGAGTTTCAAAAGAACTGAAACTTGTCAGATATGCGCATACCTTCTAGAGTGTGATGACGTGAGCGGATTCCGTCTCGGTATCATGCAATGATAGTTGGATCCCGATTCCCACTGATGAGTTAGTTTACTCCTCGGATGACCCCGACTAATTCTTCTTTCAGGTTTGGAGGAGAATTTGAGGTACAGTGGGAGGTTTCCTGATTAGAAAAAGTGATAACCATTCTGATCTAGGATAGAGTGCACGCTGAGTGTTTTTTTTCTCTTTCTCTTTGGCAGCGACCATTGACCCGACCCTAGACTATGACTCAGTGACCAAGTTAACCGAACCTTCTTAACACTGGCTTTTGGATTGTCAGAGTTGCAGACCTCATTGCCACTCCTACTTTTACCCTTTTCTTCGGGACACCCCGTATTACTACGAACGTCCACTTCCATTGGACAAAACCATCGTATGGTTATATACGAACTCGAAGGACTTCGAGGATGGTTTCTGGTTCTGGAGAAAACGGATAGGACTATTTAGTTGTCTTTTCTTTTCACCTTCTCTCAGGTTGCGAGTACTCCTTGGTTTAGGAGTAGTTCACCTATTACGCAAATTGGATAGTCTTCTTCCAAACCATAGGCTGGTGCCGAACGGTGGGGAATGAAGAAAACCAATTAGCATAACGATGGTGTACAGAAGGTATTAAGTTCAGACAAAGCAAGGGATTAGTAAGAGGGCAAAGTAAATTGCGACTGCTATTCACGACCATACCAAATATTTCTTCGCCAATCCTAAATCACCTTTGTATTTCTCCAGGACACTCCGTATCACTATAAAGATCCACAGTTTATTGGATAATCTATCGTATGGTTATATACGAACTCGAAAGGAACTTGTTCCAGTTCGGGGATGGATCCTGGTTCAGGAGAAATAGGAATAAAGTACATTCAGGTGTCTTTTATCTTCACCTTCTCTCGCATTGCGAGTGCTCCTAGGATTAGGACAGTACACCCATTATGCTTATTGGATAGTCTTCTTCCAAACTATAGGCTGGTGCCGAACGGTAGGGAAGGAAGAAAAACCATTTGGCCTAAAGGGGTGTACAGAAGGTAATGACTAAAGACATATAAAGGGATTTGGAGAGGTGGCAAAGAATTATACGGTTACAGTTGTGAATCTGGATAATGGAAGAGGCATTACTAGGAATACCAGGATACCCTAACGAAACATTTCAATGTTTCAGTTTCACTGTGTACTGTTAATGGAAAACTGATTTCCCGATTAGACACTTACTCCAGGGTATGTATTTACCAGGTATGATTCTCACATCTGTATGGTTTTACAGATGATGAGTGGGAGTAAGTTATTGGGAATTGGGTGATCATCCTCATTATATCGGGATTCGTTGTAATCGGTGATATTTGAGGAAGTCACCTGGGTTGTTTGCCAGACGGCAAATATTTGGTTTTGAATATCTGTTGTTATGCACCAATTTCAAATTGATATATCTGTACGTCTATTTTTATAGAGTGAGATATACCTTTTTGAAATTATGTCTACGACATTTACCTATATCAGTGGATGGTTAGGTAAGGAGCATTAAACAGCGGTGTAATTCTTCTTAACCATAAGTACAGTTTTCAACCTACGACACACAGTGAATGAGTTATCAGACTCAAGGGACTTATACAGAGTATTGTATGTTGTCCAGCGTCCATGAGGACAGAGGGGTTGGTTCTCGTACTATATTCGGTTTACTTATGACTCCTCTAGTTTTTAGACAGGTGTTTCGTGGAAACACAGGGTCTGAATTTTGAGAAGTTATAGGTATTTGAATAAAGTAGAGAACTAGGTATTGCAAGTATCGGGATTCTTCAAAGTGAACGAAGATGTAGATACTTGTGTATGGTATTCAGTTGATAGTAATGATTAAGAGAACTTGCTTCTCTTTCGGGTTACTCATAATTGGAAGCATTCCTAAGTTGAGTGACGCTGATCGGCCTCCTTCCATTTAGTTGACATGCACTGGAGACAGCTGCATGATTTGAATCTGGTTCAATTAAATCAGTGCCTCTGGTTCTATATTGGATATAGAACAGTTCATATCTTAACGTTGTTAAGGTACGGGGAGTTGTCTGGCTTATGATTAAAACCAGACTCTGGATAACTCAAGGCACGTTTCTGTAATGGCTGTTTGTGGGTTGACCCAGGCTATGACGAGGGTTGATTTTCTACCATCTGGAAGATCAATAGTGATATTGTTCTTGACTCGCCACAATTTTAATAAAAATGAATTTTTCAGAAAACAGTAGTGGGAGTATGGTAGAACTGGAAGTGATTCCAGAACCGCAAACGATTACTGAAGATTTGATAAGGAACCTAAAGATTTAATCTGGTTTGACATTCCATTGGCCACTCCGCAGATATGGTGGGTAACCTCAGGCACTCGAGAGGTGCTTCGGTATGCTCAAGGACGGTGGCAGGAAGGTTCTTGTTTACCCCCACTTGCCATTGCTGTTGTTCCAGGCTGCGAGACCCGGCAGAAGGATGAGTATAGCGTCGTTCTAAACTTGCTTTAGAAGTGTACGTTTATATGACTCTGCCAGAGGGTTGTCGTAGTCAGTGGGAGCAGCGGATGCATTGGTGGACAGGTAGCTTATGTCTATTTATAGACTAAAGCAGATGTAGCGGAGATAGATCATCTATTTCTGACGTGACAGTCATAGGTTTGACTTCATCAGAATAAGGGATGAATCTAGTAGGGTGTGATGTCATGGTATTTGGATGACATACACAGAATAGGAAAAGAAACTCCTATACTACGATCGGTTATACTTTGGTCGTCACACAGTAGTTTCTCCACATGGGATTTGGACATTATATCAGACATACTGGTTACTAGATCTATGGTTTTAGATCTGGATTTGGGTGGTTTCCCAATCTGGGTACTTTGACAACATTCTAAGAGTATTTAGAATGGACGACTCCTGGCACGGTAGTATACCTGCAGGTGATGGAGTCACCCTCTCTAAAGGTGTCTTACAGACTAAAGAGGAGAGGGATGTTCATGATTGGCAGATCACTTGCTTAGGCAATTGAGTCAATCATGAGATGTCAAGTACCACACCAGATGTTGTTCTTGCAGTAGATGCAATAAGTTGATATTGATCCAATCCTGGAGAAACAGTAGGAGGCAGTTTTAGAACATAAGTGTATGTTCTAGGGATTTGATAACGACAGCCTCATTAAGGGAGACAGTTATCATTCCAGGCTTCTAAGGTGACCTGGACGACAGGGAGGTTGTCAGAGTTATAGTTTTCCCTCTGACGAGGGGCAGTACTTTGGACAGACGGTCCAAGGCAATACTGAGGGAGGCATGGCGCAAGATACTGATTAAGTTCAGTTAACGATACAGTCTAAGAAATTTGGATTTGGAGTTCATTTATGAGCTAGGTCCCATCAGACATCCAGACATTCTAAGACAGGTATTGCTCATTTCGGGAGATGGCTTTCTCCGCGAACTTGAGATATAGAGAGACATAGAAAGAAACATCAAAGCGGATCCACTCACTGAGGCTATTCCTCGAACGCAATAGTTTCGCAAACGGGTTTTGTGAGACAGATTAGTAGAGGAGTTGGGTGTTCGGTATCACACGAGCTGTGAGTATGCGACATCGCAATAATTAGCCTTGAGTGCAAGTGGGAGATTGTTGGAGATAGTGCCCTCAGAGTCAATTATTGGATCACAGGCACGTGATTGCAATGATTGAGGGAGGACCTATCCCGGTAGGACAGTCTTACTCGAGATGATAGTATGCTATCTGGTTTACCTTTATCATCGTGTACTGCTTTAGGTGACCTGACAGGTCGCTATTGCACGTTGATAGAGCCCCTAGGATTCTTGCTTGACTGCCAGCCGTATGAGGGCGATCATATACGTGGGAGCTGGTAGTCTATAAGCACATCCTTAAAAGGTCCCTAGTCGTAGGAGTTTCGAGACAGGGCATCGATACTCCAGAGTAGACTAGTGTATACAGTTGAGACCCCGACGAGGGGCGGTGGCCGGTCTCACAAGCCACTGGTGTCAGTTGGTTCACCTAAGATGTATACAGGTGCTCATTGGGTTATGAGTACACCGGACAGGACTCGCCGGGAACATGCTAGTTGGTCTTATACCTGACGTCAGATAGCAGTTCCCTGGTGACATGTGTACAGGTTAGTTCATCGACCCGAGGATCGTCATTTGTCTCGTGTGAGTTCCCACTGTACTTTGATTACTACCCTACCACGGCTCAAAGGAGTCGTGCAAACAGGTTTTAGTTGGGTACAGTCCCGAGCCACATGGAGGCAGTGAGCGGATCTTCAGGGGTTCGTCTCTCCCGGTATTGGGGGTGAGGTCGCGCTGTGTCTAGGAGAGCCATTACACGAAGTCCTTGGCCAATGCAGGAGATTTGCTGGTAGGTATTCCAGTAGTATCTCAGGGTGTTCTGGGCTACACTCCGACACGACTTGTACCGCTTTTGGGGGTCTGACTTTCACCAACCCCCTAGGCCCGCCATGCGATGCTCATAGACGAACGGACCGAACTGTACGGATATTGTCACTGACAGGCTCAGTAGGGTGTCAGGATGAGTTCGCTCATCGACGTCCCTTTTGGTCAATAGCTGGTAGCCCGTCACGTATTGGCTTATACCTCTGACGTGCTAGTGGTTAAATCCGCAGCCATAGTATTGACGAGTCTTTAGAGTCCACCACACTTTCAGTTACTCAAGCTTTCGGGCGAAACGCTGTAGAGGCCGTATGGAGATATGGCAGGGTCCGATCAGATACATGCGGTATTGCACGGATCAGGATCGGACGGTTAGTACTAGAGGCCGTATAGATATATGGTAGGGTTTGATCAGATACGTACGGTATTGCACGGATCAGGATCGGACGGATATTACTAGCCGGCTTTGGTTTAAGCCGGATCCTAGTATAGTACAGTGTAGTTTTGTCTCTTTGCATTTGTGTTCAGTGGGAATACAGATGCGGGTGTGTATGCACAGTATCGGGGTTTTCCTGTAATTTATTACGGGACCGGTTTTCTGGAGTTGCCAGTTTGCATTCCGTTCCGGCCGGTTTTCCTTTGTTCTTTCCCGGCCGGACTTTTCCGATGGAGGGGGGTTATTTGCAAGTTTGCAAATAATATTTGTGGAAGGGGTATCTTGCATATTGGTGGCATCATGATAGTTTTTCATGATGAGATTCTTTTTCCTTCTTATCACTTACTTTATGGTGATTAGAGTTGATTAGAGTTTGATGTGAGATTGTTATCATTTCTTTAGGGTTGTGGTCACCCCCTTTCTTTTACTACACTCACCTCCCTTATACATGATGCTTTCCCTCCACCATTTCCTTGGATAGGCCGGCCACTTTGAGAGAGGGAGAATGAGAGAGTTCATTTTGTTATGTGAGGAATTCTTCATCTCATATTCTTCTTGCTAGAAAATTGAAAGCACCAATTTTCCTAACCATCTCCTCCATCCTCCATCATGGAAACTAAACCCCAAATGAGACATAGCCTCTACACTACATTCTACAGCAAATCTTGGGCACGTCGACTTGCCAGCTTCGTGCCCGAGTTGCCTCGGTATTGAGGTGGGAGCCCGTAAAAGATGCAGGCGACGTGGTGCCCTTCCGGCGAGTAGGCGACGACCGGAGTTTCCGCAAGAGATCGGGACGACGACGAGAAGACCGGAGGACACGGATCACTCGGTATATCTCTAACCCGTCTTGTAGTTAGCTAGGACTAGTTAATAGTTCAATCCGGGTGTTTAGTGCACGGTGGTGCCGGTTTGCTAAGTTCGCAAAAAATAAAGTTTATCACCGCTTCCGCATTTGGCCGTCGGACTGACGGCCGGGGCGCCGCCGTGCACTTACAGCACTAGCTGTGCGTAACGGCTACCCAGGTACATGTCGAAAAGGTGGCCGACGAGCGAACTCATCACAACCCCAACGAGTCTGCAAGCAACACTTACCGTATAGTCCGGTCTCTTCGTCTGATATGTCGCATATGAAGTCTAGGGGTGGAATATGTCAGACCCCAGTAACTTTATAAGTCATGCCGATTTTAGGCTCATAACAGGTCGAGAAACTACTGATAACACTTATCAGTAGATCTCCATATCAGCCCTGGCCAGGGACTTCCAGTTATTGCCAATCGAGCATAGCGCAACATCAACCCCCAAAACCGGGAGAGACGAAACCTCTTCTATCGCTTATTGCCTCCATACGACTCGGGACTGTACCCAAAATACACCTGTTTGCACGACTCCTCTTGAGCGTGGTAGGAAGGAAATCAAAGCACAGTGGGAGTCGCATAAGACTCTATGACGATCTCGGGTCTACAGACTAACCTGTACCAGTGTCACCAGAGGGCTGCTATCTGACGATATGTATACTACCACATAGGAGTCCTCGGTGAGTCATGTTCAGTGTACACAGTCTCCACTGAGCACCCGTATACCATCTCTGATGTCAAACACCAATGGATGTGGGATCATCCATCGCCCATCATATGGATCAAGAGGCGTATACGCTAGTCTACTCTGGAATATCGATGCCATGTCTCGATATTCCCTCGACTAGGAATAATTGAAGGATGTACTTGTGAACTACCCTGACCCCACTAGTATGATCTGGCATCATATTCCTGGTAGTCAAGTACATATCTTAAGGGCTTTATCAATACGTGAGATAAAGGTAACCAGATAGCATACTATCATGTCGAGCAAGAAAATCTTCTTTGTATATAAATATCGAAGTATCCACTATAATATACATCATATGTACAATAATGGCCTCTAGGGCATACACATAACTAACATTTTGCATGTGCTCTAGACACATGGAGAATTGATAAACTCTTCCTTTTTTAGGAAAAACTGTAGCGCAAGAGGAGTATGTCTCATATAAAAAAAAGCAAACACAATTTTGACAAGTACAATTGAAAATTTGGGTCGGAGAATTGTGAAATTTGGATTCCCAAATAGTACAATTGAAATTTTTTAGATTAACTATTTTTTTGTTTGATTGGTATTGAATTCCTAATATTGGATTTATAGATTCTTATAATTCTTGTTTGGTTGGTGAAAAAACGTGAGATTTGGATTTGAGAATTTTAGAAAGAGGTAGAAAGACGATTATTAAATAAATAAAAGTATAATTAAAGTAGCATGAAAATCTAAATCCTTGTAAATCCTAAAAATTTTATAGGATTCATTGATCCTTGTTTTCTGTGGGGCCCTCAAAAAAAACAAGAAAATCCAAACTCCCCGGTACTTATCCAATAAAACTCAAAATAATGGAATTATTGGATTTCCTAAATGGCGCCAAATCTAACACAATATTGCAGCCAAATCTAACACAATATTGCAGCCAAATGGGCCTCAGCTTCCAGAAAAGCTGTGTTTGTAAATATTAATTCACACACAGACCACTCAGTTCACTGATGAGGAATATTAATTCAGTCACAATCACTTTTTGATCTTTCAAAAATCAGCCAAAGCTCGTCTCTCTTCCTCTGAAAATCTCATTAATCACGTCAATGGCGGGTCAGGGTACGGCATCAGCGATCCTGGAGTTCTTCCTCCGCCAGCCGATCCCGGACGGCCTCATCAACTCCATCTTCCTGGCGCTCCCCATCTCCCCTCCCCACTCCCCTCGCCTCCTCAAGACCCTCCTCTTCCGCCACCTCGCCGCCGTCCCCTTCTCCTCCCAAACCCTAACCTCCCTCGAACGCATCGAACAGCTCGACCGCGACGAGGCCCTAACCCTAGCCCCCTCCTCCTCCCTCCAGCTCGCCTACGCCGCCGTCGCCGTAGACCTCACCGCGCGGTTCCTCGGCGACGGCGGAAACCCGGGGTTTTTTTTGGATGCGGTGGATAGGATTTGGAACCGCAGGGTTGGGGACCTGTTAGAGTCGGAGGAGGCTAGGGGGTTGGCCTCGGAGAGGCTGAGGCAGGAGAGGAGGCTGATGATGGCGGCGGCGGCGGGGGACGAGGAAGCGAGGGGGAGGTTGATGAGGAGGGAGACGGGGAGGGAGGCGGTGGAGGCGGTGGTGGAGTACTTGAAGGAGGCTGTGGTGGAGGAGATGGGGCCCACAATAATCGAAATGGCGGCGGCCGAGGTGGCTAGAGCTGATGGGGTGGAAATCGCAGGTGAGATCTTCCTCTTGGGGCTTTTCGATTTTACGTTTTGAAGTTTGCCCCAATACCTGGCAATGCATGGCTGGGTGGTAGTAATTTTGGTGTATAACTGGAATAGGATGCTTATGCAGTTATGAATTATGTATATATCTTCAGAAGGTTCAAAAGCTATGCTTTGCTTTGGTGGAGATGCCTTGTACTTCATCATGACGTTTTATTTATGGTAATGCAATATGTTTATATGTTGGTTAATTTCAATTTGAATAACCGGGATGAGTTATGCCCGGCTTTGGTATGGAGTAGGGGAAAACTAACTCTAGTTTGGAAACCCCTACTCCATTTTGAAAAACTAGACCTTGATGAGTGTTTGGCTTTGGAGTTTTCTAAACTCCAAAATGTTTGTTTTGGAACACACTCCAAAATGGGTGTTTTTCTTCAGAAATTTTGAAGATTGAAAAACTTTGGTAGGATTGGAGCTTTGTAAACTCTGGTTATTTTAATTTTGGCGTTTATATTACCAAAGTAAACTCCAAAGTCCATGCTGAATACGGCAACAGTTAGGATTTTGGAATAGATTAGAACACCTTGGTATGATTAGAGTTTTGTAAACTCCGGTTATCGTAACTTCACTCCATTCCCAAACTAGGGCTTCAACATTTAAATATTGAATATTCTTTCACTTTTGTCTGCCTATGTGCGCACCCCCCTATTGTGAAAATAAACCCTCTCCGGGGATCAAACTTGTAACATCTCATATTGGAGAGGAAATCGGTACCAACTGAGCTAAACCCGGCTAGTAGTGACATCTAAGGAAAAACTGTTGTGGATTTGAATATAATTACCTCAATTTAATTAATTGTTTGTTGGGTAGTACATGTTGTGGTAGACTTGTTCACAAACAATATCATGCTCTTTCCAGAAAATGTTGCTCCCTACCAAATAAAGCAACAATTGATAGATTTTTAACATGCTTAAAAAGTGAAATTTGGGTTGATTCCTTTGATTAAATAAATTATAATGGCTTATATTGTATAAAACTTAATTGATGGAAGATGCTAGAACTTTTAAGACGAGACTGTCACAACCCGGAATTGTACGTGACCGGCACGTGAATCACATGAAGTCTATAGGACCCCACATGGTTTCAAGTAAACCAAAAACCTGGAATCTAAACAATTTCCAAGAAATAGCGGAGGTGAAGTTAACTTAAAATCAAGTTTGGTTTAAGATCATTGCTATTGTTTAAAAATCGGACATCGCCTCTTTTGTAAATTTTGATAAAAACAGATACAATAACATAATAATAAAGCATCCCAAACACGGAAGCAAAACAACGTCCAACGGCGGATCAACAACCACGCAAGATACACACACGACGCCTCAGGTGAAAGATCAAATGCGGAAAGTAAATAGAATAGATATACATCAAGTCAACTCCAAACGAGTCCGACAACAACATACAACTCTAAAGTCTCGACAAATAACTAGGCTTAGTCTATGATGGAGTACTTCTAGATACAATAGGTAAAAGGCAAATGCCGATACAAAAAAATATAACCAGCCACTCATATACATGCGCAATTACGCCCACAAAACAGAAGATGTGCCCGAACTAGCCGCTAATCCAAGCGGTCAAACATGCACAAAACTACGGCACAACGGGGGTGAGTTGTCAACTCGTGAATAGTATTATATAACGAGCTAAAAATCGTAAGGATAAGCGGTGATATATCTAAACAATATAAACGTGTATATCAAGTAGGGTAAGAAGGCAGGCATCGTATGTGATTATAAGCTCTCATGTAAAATTCGTGTGCCGCAATCCTCTATATGAATCTATGTGTGGTTATCATGTCAAACTCGACTAAACAACATCAAGCCTGGCATGACATAACATCACCACAAACATTTGAAAGCATGAGTCACGGAAATAAACACAATACTACACAACGTAATGATGATCGATCATCAACAAACAGTAACTCACTGCGTACCAAATATACCAGTGTTAAAACACGATCACCGAAGTCGTGGTGCAATATCTATAGCACATGACCAAACCGAAATAGAAGCAAGGCCATAATACGTATAACACACATCCATATGCAATCCAATAAAAGTAGCCAAAAGACATGTAAAATCTTTTCAAAATAGCCATATGATGTCTATGTCATGGCACTAATAGCGGACGTTAATGTAAGAAAAAAATAGGTGTTTTATTTAAATATACGTCCCGCTCTGTTTATTTGAAAATAATGTAGAAGGGGTTTTCTTTTGAAAGTTTCTGTGCTGATCATAGGCACGTGGAAAATATGAGTTTATAACTCTTTATAATCCTCTTCAGTATACATCGATATATGAAAATACTAGTCAGATACTGTCTGGTGGGCCAGTCTTGTCCGGCTACTATGTATACAACATAATATATATCATCAGTGCAGGGTATCTATCTCGATCCCTCACCTATATATAATATATCCATCACAGTGTATGGCATCTATATCGATCCCTCACATAAATCCGTAGAGGCATCCTCTGTCAACTACCCTTAATCCCTCGTGGATTGATCACAATTATATCCGTAGAGGCATCCTGTATCAACCACACTCAACTATTATGGATTGATCATAAATATATATCACATGGATCCCCGGCCATATCCACCATGTTCGAATCATAATTATCTTTCTCATATTCTTTCCATATATACATATATACTCAATCTCGTAGGATTGATATCATATCATATCCTCGTACCCCTTTTAGTCTGTGTGAACTAGTTATAACACAGATATATGGTATATAACAGTATCAGCGAATATAATAACAGTAACACAAATGATAATGTAAGCGTAGCTTATCTGATAAAATGATTAACGCATAAGCGAATAACATGTATGGTAATCATAACGTAAACATATAGTAATTAAATATATATTGCAAGTAACCTCCTATATACATTTTGTAAAATATAACGAAACGTTAGTTGTAAATAAGGAGGCTGAGTTGTTTTAAAACATATAAATGCCCTTTTTTAAATCCAACATCACATCCTTATTATCTTTTTTGAAAATATGAAACGAATCGCTGTTGTGAAATTAGGGGTTATAATCCGACTATCATAATTTCCTCATCAGGATAAAATAAAACTCCACGAGTCAAAGTCAATAAAGCCGTATTCGGCAAATCCTCATCATCATGTCATCCAGTACGGAAATCTCACCTCGTACGATGACCGCCAGATATATCATTATATAATAATAATGATCGGTACGGATATCTCATCTACGTACCCAACATAGCAATATTAGTGCGGACTTCAAGTCTACGCACACCTCGCAACTCGTATGGATCTCAAGTCTACATACGCACACAGCGACCGATGCGGACATCTCGTCAACGCATATGCACAACGATCGGCACAGACATCTCATGTCACATACATACACGGCCATCAGTACGGACCTCCAGTCGCATACTCGCCCAACAATAAGTACGGACATCTAGTCTTGTACGCGTACCCAATATAAATCGTATAATAACATATTCCTACTATAACGTCAATTCTACTATGATTTGGAAGTAAAGCAGTTCTACGTGGCATGGCGGTACTAATGATGTGTAACATGCGAGTGTGATTGTGCAACATAGCAATCATTACTATTTGTGCTTATGTTCTACCAAGTGTTTCTATTATAAGTTTACTATACGATACTAACGGAATACACTACATATCGGACCAATCTAAACATACACGATATATATTTTAAACAAATTCAATGATATAATAAGCAATATATTTCACGGTGGTGCTATACGCCATCCACATGTTTTCTCCACTCGTAGATATAATCTACTCACTGTTTGCGATAGCGCTAGTTGTCTCCGACAATCACCTTGCGCATCCTTGCCGCCTCGGAGGTCTCCGCAACGAAACCTAGCATTCATACAATCACGTAACACACATAAGAAAGCATATCAGAACCGATACATCAAACAAAGGTCTATAGGTTAGAACCTATAACCAACAAAAGATAGGCGAATGCTAACAATAAGGAATTGCTCTCCCAGCATCGCTACTCAATCAAATCAACCAAAACCAGAATTGTAAATACGGTTTAAAAACCGTAAAACATCACCAAAACTACACTAAAACACTCCCAGATTTTGACACATGGAATATTAGGACAAATAGAGTATAAAAGAGGCTTATTCTACTCATAAACAAGTTCCAGACCAAGACTCACACCCAAATTCCTAACTTTGGCCGCAGATTTATTCATGGTAGTCGCAATTTGCGGTTTGTACATAGGGTTTTGGTCTCGTGCTTCTGTGGATGTCTTTTGGTGATCCTACTAGGTCAAATATATGTGCTAAATATTTTATAAAGGTCCTAGTTCATCCCAGATTTTATTTAAACACCAAAAACATTACAAAAACATTATTTTTCTAACATCTAATCCAAAAATCTGAAATTGAAATTCTTGGAAACTTGAACAAGATGAAATTTTATCTATATGGATGGATGTCAAAGGAAGTCCAAGCTCAAAAGATGTCTACTTGAGGCTTCATGAGGTTGTATGAGTTTGGCTTGAGCTCTTGAACAATCTAGATGAAGATATCATCAAAATTTCTTAAGAATTTATGAAAGTGGCCATGGGTTGAAGTGAGGGTTGAGAAGATGGATGAGTTCAGTTTGGAGATGAGAAGATGTAGAAAAAGGAGGAGGTGGAGGGGTGTAACGTGGAGGTGTAGGCTTGTTAGTGTAGGATGTGGTATGTTGTGTGTGAAGGTTTATTCTAAACCTAACATATACCAACCATTCTCATTTAAAACTGTAAGTCCACGTTACCTCTCCCGGTTCTTTCGGGCTTGCGGAAATGGTGAAAAACGATTTTTAGGGTTTAGGTAACATGGACTACTAAACCGGATCTTGGCTAAACTACACACTAGCAACTAACAAGAGAGTTATCTACTCGGTTAGGGGTTATACCTCAACTTGAACTCCTTCTTCTTAGACTCTTTGTAGTGGTCGGATGATGCTTTCCTCGTTGCCTTCTCTTGTCGAAGATGGATCCACCTGAGGGTTTCTTCCTTGAGCTCCTTTCTCGAACTTTGAGAAAACTAAAGTCTCCGGCTTGCTAGACCTTCAACCTTAAGAAGAGTAGAGAGTGACTTAGGGTGTTTTATCTCCAAGGAGAGGTTTCTCAACTCATGAGAATGATTCTCCTTGAACTAGAGGAGGAGGAAGATGAAGAGAGCAGAGAGAATGGTTATGATAGAATGAGAATAGTTTTTACAACCATAACAATATATGTGAATTATCAAATTAATAATATTAATCCAAAATGAAAAAGGTGATGGTTGGTTTGATAAGACCATTATCATTTCACATTAAATGATTTTGCAAAGATCAAAGAGCATCTAGAAAAGAAATGATGATGGTCAAAGTTTCAACCATGGTCAACCTTGGTCAACAAGTCAACAAACCCAACCATGACACAATTTCATTTAATTAATATTATTAATTGATATATCACAAATTCATTAGGGTTTGGAAAAAGACGACTGTCAACTATGCATACGCACCCGTTCCAAAACTCTAATGAAAAACCTCTTCCTCCGCCTCAAGCAACTGTGCATACACACCCGCATTCGTGTTCCGAGGAACATGAATACTACTGAGATAAAACTAACCCCAAAACATATACTAGGATCTGGCTCAAACCAGAGCCCGCTAGTAATGTCTGTCCGGACGCCAAAACATGCACAAGTGCGCGGATGTGAACGAACCCTGTCGCAAAACCATGCGACCTCTACTCTGTTTTGCCCAAAGGCGAATAACCCTCTGTGTGGGACTCTAAAGACTCGACACTACGCTAGCAGTGGGTTTAACCACAGACCGCAAGCGGCACTAGCTGTACGTAACGGTCCCCAGGTAGATGTCGATAAGAAGACTGACGAGGTAAACCCATCTGAACTCCTACTGAGCCTGAATGTGACAATCTCCGTACAGTCCGGTCTGTTCGTCTGAGAATATCGCATGGCGGGCCTAGGGGGCGGTAAACGTCAGTCCCCTACAAGCGGTACAAGTCGTGTCGGAGTGTAGCCCAGAACACCTGAGATAACATTGGAAACCAGTCTATCTCGCTTGCCCTGGCCAGGGACTTTATGTAATGGCTCTCCTAGACACAGCGCGATATCAACCCCCAATACCGGGAGAGACAAATCCTGTCTAACCGTCACTGTCTCCAAGTGCTTCGGGACTGCACCCAAAAACTACCTGTTTGCACGACTCCTTTGAGCCGTGGTAAGGTAGTAATCAAAGTACAGTGGGAACACACTTGAGACGAAGTGACAGTGTCAAGTCAACGGACTAAGCTGTACTCATGTCACCTGGGAACCGATAACCTGACGATAGGTATAGTACCAACCAACAGTTCCCAACGAGTCCTGTCCAGTGTACTCGTAACCTAACGAGCACCCGCATACTATCTCAAGTACGACGTACTGACGGCTGTGGGACAGACCGTCTCCCAAGCTGGGATAAGAAGCGCATACGCTAGTCTACTCCGGAGTATCGATGTCCTGTCTCGATAGCCCTGCGACTAGGGACCTGCATAAGGATGTGCTTATAGATTACCCAGCCCCCACGAGTGTGACTGTCATCACAACGCTGGTAATCAAGCAAAGATCCTAAGGGCTCCACTAATGTGTAAAGGCGATATGCTAAAAGAAACACATGCACATATTAAAGTAGAATCAAACCAAGTAGCATACTACCATTTTGAGCAAGAATGTCAATACAAGCTGAATATCCCAAGCCTCCATCAAGTAATATACGATCCAGTATGATACAGTAATGGCCTCTAGGGCATATACACTAACAAAAACAAAATACATTTTGCAGATAAATACCTCCTACACATAAATACCTTATACAAATAACTACTTTTATAAATAAATACCAAAATCTTAATAACCCATTTTTATCATTATTTAAAATTCTAAAATAACATTTAATATTTTTCTGAAATGTTACAATATCCCCCTTAAATATATTCGGTCTCCGAATTTAAATTTAAACCCAAATCTTAAAACATTTCAATGCATCAAATCCACGGGTTCCGAAGCCTCACACAAGCTCAAAATACTATATAATGTGTGATAATGATTTGAATAGCATACGTACATGCAAGCGCATCCAAATGGATCGTGCACAAATAAAAAACCATCGTCAACAAAACATCACTGAAATCCTATGCCAATCATCGACACTCGGAATACTCAAGATATCATAATGCAATGTATATGCATATGGAATGAATGTGTGAAACCCAGATAACTGGAACTCCAACACCGCCACGCTAACCACACTAACCACGATTCTACGTGTGATGTATGCAAACGAAATCAAATGCAACGTACATACATGAAAACAACATCAAGTGCATCAAGTGTGCACAAAACAATACTCAAATGCAACTGGTATGCATGAAAACAAAGAGCGATACTCCGCTCATCAAAATATCGAGGCCAAAACAAAGGTGATGTCCAGATCACCAAAATATCAAATCTAAAACAAGGAGTGGTACTCCGATCATCCCAAAACACAAATCAACGCAACTGACATTGAAGCGTACCTGCTTCAACATCGAAAGGTGTATGAGCACCCGGAGCAGTCAGAGCAAGAACTCCCGCTTGCTCGCCACTCATGGCTTGACGTCTTCTATCTCTAGATCCCTGTCCTCTTTGCACAAGACCACAATATCCTCTACCCATCAGATTCCCGGATGAAACCTGAGTAATCACCGGTGGAGGGGGAAAAGAAAACAAAGCAGCGCGTCGGGTTGCTATCATGTTCTGACACCTGACAGGACAGTTCCTAGCTTTATGACCGGGTCTCATACAATTAAAACACAACTGGGCTGGCCTCTACATCCTATCGGTGTCGAATGACTGCTCTCGGGGACATTCACTCACATCACCACTCTCCTGCTCCACAGATGGAGTCTCAGCTCGAGCCTGCTTCGGCTCTGAAGTCACTCCAATCTCAAAATAACGTTCCTCAATCTGCATGGCCGTATTCAATGCCTCTGCATAGGTATCGAAATGCTGGGCACCAACGGACAAAAACAGCTATACATCAAGTTTGCGCATGAATCTCTTAATCCGGATCTCTTCCGTAGGAACCAAATAAGGAGTATATCGTGATAACTGGGTGAACTGAAAATTATACTCGGCTACCGTCATGTTCGGAGTCTTAAGTGAAGACTCGAAACTACACGCACGGACGTCTCTGACACTCTGAGGTACGAATCGGGTCAAGAAAATCTTGGAAAATTCGTCCCAAGTCATAGGAGGAAGACCTACTGTTCGGCCTCTCTCGATCGAATCACACCATGTCTGAGCAAGACCCTCTAAACAAAAACTGGCTAACTCTACTGATCATGCATCAGAGCATCTCATCAAACGGAATATCCTCGCTATCTTGTCGAGGAACGACAACGGATTCTTTGACACCAACATACCAGTAAATATCGGAGGCCTCAGCCTCATAAATTCTAGAAACGACACGTCTATCGTCTCAATCACCGAAGGCATAACTGATCATTGAGCACCGCGCTGTATCAAAATCTCTGTAGCTGGCTATGCAACGACAGGTCTCTGGGTCCGAATAGTCTCGGCTAACGACCCAATCAACCGATATAGATCCTTAAAACTCGTCTCAAAACGAGAAATCCTATCTGAATACGGAGGATCAACTCATTCCACTGTCATCGGTATACCATCCTGGTCAGTCCTCGCCTCAAACTAGCCTGCCCTGACCTCATCACGAACTGCATCCCACTCGGCTCGTGCAGTCCCTGGCAACATGGTGACTGGAACAAGAAACAAACAAGGGTCGATTTCCGAATCACAACGGAAAAGTAATGCGATGCCACTAACTCAGAAGGAAACAAAGATAATTATGAAAGAATTTGAAATAGTTCCTAAGGTTACTTGAGAGAAGTTTTGTGTCGTAAATATACTGCGGAACATATGTACGGTAAGTAACTCTACTTAAGCTACCCACTCCATATCAAGGGTAGTTTAAAAATCGAAAGGTCGGGCTTAAGACCCCTAATGTTAAGTCTAAGTTCCGCAAGGTCAAGTCTAGGTCTCGAAAGATCCACCCTAGAGTCTACATGGTCAAACCTAAACCTAACAAAGGAAAACGAAGTTCGGGTCTAACACCCCAAAGTCAAGTTCGAGTTCCGCAAGGTTCGGACTAAGTTTCAAAACATTAAAACCTAGACACCACATAGTTAAACCTAGACTCGACAATGGTAAAACCTAGTGTTCTAATACCAACTTTGTCACAACCCGGAATTGTACGTGACTGGCACTTAAATCACGTGAAGACAATATGACCCTACATAGTTTCAAGTAAACAAACTACCAAAAATCTAAACCATTTTTCAAGAAATAGCGGAGGTGAAGTTTTGAAATGGTTTTACCAACTTAAAATCAAGTTTGGTTTAAGATCATTGCAATTATTTAAAAATCGGATATCACTTTCTTTGTAAATTTTGATAAAAACAGATACAATAACATAATAATAAAGCATTCCAAACACGGGAGCAAAATCAACGTCCAACGGCGGATCAACAGCCACGCAAGATATATATACACACACACGACACCTCAGACGAAGGATCAAATGCGGAAAGTAAATAGAATAGGTATACATCAAGTCGACTCCAAACGAGTCCGATAACAACATACAACTTTAAGATCTTGACAAATAACTAGGCTTGGTCTATGATGGAGTACTTCTAGATACAATAGGTACAAGGCAATGCCGATACAAAAGAATATAACCCACCACTCATATACATGTGCAACTACATCCACAAAACAGAAGATGTGTCCAAACCAGCCGCTACTGAACCAAGTGGTCAAACCTACATAAAACTACGGCATAACGGGGGTGAGTTGCCAAATCGTGAATAGTATTATATAACGAGCTAAAGATCGCAAGGATAAGCGGTGAAACATCTAAACAATATAAATGTGTATCAAGGAGGGTAAAAAGGCATGCATCGAAACTAGAGTTCGAGTAAAGAAATATGTGATAATAAGCCCTCATGTACAACTCGTGTGCCGCTATCCTCTATATGAATCTGTATGTGGTTATCATGTCAAACTCGACTAAACAACATCAAGCCTGGTACGGCATAACTTCACTACAAGCATCTGAAAGCATGTGGGTTATGGAAATAAACGCAATACTGCGCAACGCAATGATAATCCATCATCAACAAATGGTAACTCACTGAGCATCTGAAAGCATGTGAGTTATGAAAATAAACGCAATACTGCGCAACGTAATGATAATCCATCATCAACAAATGGTAACTCACTGCGTACCAAATATACCGGTGTCAAATCACGATCACCATAGTCGTGGTGCAATATCTATAGCACACGACCAAATCGAAATAGAAGTAAGGATATAATACGTATGGCACACATCCATATGCAATTCAATAAAAGTAGCCGAAAGATGTATGCATGTCAAATCTTTTCAAAATAGCCATATGATGTCTATGTCATGGCACTAGTAGCAGACGTTAATGTAAGAAGAAAATAGGTGTTTTATTTAAATATACGTCCCGCTCTGTTTATTTGAAAATGATATAGAAGTGGTTTTCTTTTGAATGTTTCTGTGCTGATCATAGGCACGTGGAAAATATGAGTCTATAACTCTTTATAACTCTCTTCAGTATACATCGATATATGAAAATACTGGTCAGATACTGTCTCGTGGACCAGTCCTGCCCGGCTACTATGTATACAGCATAATACATCTCATCAGTGCAGGGTATCTATCTCGATCCTTCACCTATATATAATATATCCATCACAATGCAGCGTATCTATATCAATCCCTCACATAAATCCGTAGAGACATCCTCCGTTAAGTACCCTCAATCCCACATGGATTGATCACAATTATATCCGTAGAGATATCATGTGTCAACTACTCTCAATCTCTGATGGACTGATCACAAATATATATATATATATATATATATATATATATATATATATATATATATATATCACATGGATCCCCGGCCGTATCCACCGTGCCTGAATCATAATCCTCTTTCTCATATTCTTTCAATATATACTCAATCTCGTAGGATTGATATCATATCACATCATATCCTCGTACCTCTTTTAGTCTGTGTGAACTAGTCATAACACTGATAGGTGATATATAACATCATATAATATAATAACAGTAACACGAATGATAATGGAAGCGTAGCATATCTGATTAAATGATTAACGCGTAAGCGAATAACATGTACGGTAATCATAACGTAAACGAACAGTAATTGAATATATATTGCAAGTAACCCCCTATGTACATTTTGTAAAATATTACGAAACGTTGGTTGTAAATAAGGAGGCTGCGGTGTTTTAAAATATGTAAATGCCCTTTTTAAATCCAATAGCACAGCCTTATTATCTCTTTTGAAAATATGAAACAAATCGCTGTTGTAAAATTAGGGGTTACAATCCGACTATCATAATCTCCTCATCAGGATAAAATAAGACTCCATGAGTCAAAATCAATAAAGCCGTATTCGGCAAATCCTCATCATCATGTCATCCAGTACGGAAATCTCACCTCGTACGATGACCACTAGATATATCATTATATAATAATGATGATCGGTGCGGATATCTCATCCACGTACCCAACACACAACAATAGTAGTGCGGACCTCAAATCTACGCATACCTCGCAACTCGTACGGCTCTCAAGTGAACATACGCACACAGCGACCGATACGAACATCTCGTTAACGCATACGCACAACGATCGGCACGGACATCTTGTGTTACGTACACACACGGCGATCAGTACGGACCTTCAGTCGCGTACTCGCCCAATAATAAGTATGGACATCTAGTCTCGTACGCGTACCCAATATAACTCGTATAATAACATATTCATACTATTACGTCAATTCTACTATGATATGTAAATAGGGCAGTTCTAAATGACATGGCAGTACTAATGATGTGTAGTGTAACATGCGAGTTTGTAATTGTGCAACATGACAATTATTAGTATTTGTGCTTGTGTTTTATCAAGTATTTCTATTATAAGTTTACTACACGATACTAACGGAATACGCTACATATCGGACCAATCTAAACATACGCGGCATATATCTTAAACAAATTCAATGATATATTAAGCAATATATTTCACGGGGGTGCTTTACGCCATCCATCTTATTTCCCCACTCATAGATATAATCTACTCACTGTTTGCGATCGCGCTAATCGTATCCGGCAATTGCCTTGCGCATCCTTGTCGTTTCGGAGGTCTCCGCAACGAAACCTAGCATTCATACAATCACGTAACGCACATAAGAAAGCATATCGGAACCGATATATCAAACAAAGGTCTATAGGTTAGAACCTATGACCAACAAAAGTTAGGCGAATGCTAACAACAAGGAATTACTCTCCCGGCATCGCTACTCAATCAAATCAACCAAAACCAGAATTGTAAATATGGATACGCAAGTTTAAAAACTATAAAACATCACCAAAACTATAATAAAACACTCCGAGATTTTGACTCGGAGAATATTAGGACAAATAGAGTATAAAAGAGGCTTATTCTACTCATAAACAAGTTCCAGGCCAAGACTCACATCCAAATTCCTAACGTTGGCCGCAGATTTATTCATGGTAGCCGCAATTCGCAGTTTGGACATGGAATTTTGGTCTCGTGCTTCTGTGGGTGTCTTCTGGTGATCCTACCAAATCAAATATATATGCTAAATATTTTATAAAGGTCCTAGTTCATTCCAAATTTTATTTGAACACCAAAAACATTACAAAACCATCATTTTTCTAACATCTAATTCAAAAATCTGAAACTGAAATTATTGGAAACTTGAACTAGATGAAATTTTGTCTATATGGATGGATGTCAAAGGAACTTCATGAGGTTGTATGAGTTTGGTTTGAGCTCTTGAACAATCTAGATGAAGATATCATCAAAATTTCTTAAGAATTTGTGAAGGTGGCCATGGGTTGAAATGAGGTTGAGGAGAAGGATGAGTTCAGTTTGGAGATGAGAAGAACGGTAAAGATTTTGAGAAGAAAAGGATGTAGAGAAAGGAGGAGGTGGAGGGGGTGTGGTATGTTGTGTGAAGGTTTATTCTAAACCTAACATATACCAACCACTCATTTAAAACAAAATACATTTTGCAAATAAATGCCTCCTACAAATAAATACCTTATACAAATAACTACTTTTACAAATAAATACCAAAATCCTAATAACCTTCTTTTTATCATTATTTAAATTCTAAAATAGCATTTAATATTTTTCTGAAATGTTACATAGACTTAGATACATAGGCCATGAGAGATAACATTCATTTTGTTTGTACGCTTAATTTTATGGTGTTACTATTCAATTTTGAATTAAATTCAATCTAAATATAGGGCAGGATGATATATCATTTTGAAAAAGATTCATCCTAATTACACCTTGCAGTGTTCATATCCATGTATCTATGATATATGTGAATGATAGATTATTAATTATAAATACTCAAAATAACAATAAATCGAAATCTTTCTTTATCCTCTAATTTTCCAATATCCATAACAAGAATCCATATCAAACAAAAGAAATGTTATAATGTCGATAATTGACATCAAATCCATATCAAACAAAAGAAATGCTGCAATAAACGATGTTAATTTTTAGTGGTTTTAAGTAGTCTTCATATCTACTTAAGTAATCAGCTTACAATATGACACTGCTCATAACCTTCATCAAAGACAGATTGAGGATTTTAACTGATGTCCTATGAGAATCAATTGCAAAATTAGTTTTCTTTATCGTGGAAAGGAGCTTCATACTGCAATTTCACATGTTGAATCTCAAGTTTTCCCTGGTGATGGGCAGAAAACTGGCTGTACTCACAGATAATCAGCAAAGATTAGCAAAAGTTTGAAGCAGATACAACAATCAGTCAGCTCCAGCTGCAACAGAACTCAAGGATATTTTAACAGGATTCTATGGGGGGCGGATTGGCACAGAAAGCGCAATCCTTGCAGAATGACTGCAAGTTGTAGTTAGACAATTGGGCTTGAGTTTTGTTGACCATATCCATTTTTCTCAAAAAGTTATGTGAAAAGTTATGGCAGAGATTATACAACTTTACTACATATTTGATTTCAACTTTAACGACAAGGCATAACACCAACATTCATTAGATTTAGATACACTATATATACACTGAAGATGCAGAAACGCATTATAACTGACTTCACGATCAATCATAACAATGCATACTTGAAACCACCCTAGTTCTCTGACGCAATCCTCCTGCACAATTAAATTATTCGTAACAGAGCATATGTCATAACCCTGCTTGACCACAACTAATAGCACAATTCTTGACTGTACAGTCGAAAAAGCGAATATAAACAAGGCACAAATGCTAAGGGTTAAAGAGTTGGTCGGTACAGCTACGACAAACTAGAAAGTTAAATCATCGCAGAAAATTGATGTCTTGGATCTACACAACTATTACAAACTAGTCAGCACACAGCTTTTAACTACAGCATCTGGAAGCATTCCACTGATGGGAAATGTTAAAGTTTCAATATCAGAGCAAAGAAATAGTAGAAAGAAATGTAGCTATTTTTTTTCAAGTTGCTCTCAAGCATCATACTCTCCTTGTGCAAACTTATTCTCCGGGTAGAACACAGCTACCACTTGATTCCCCCCAAACTTCCTTCCATTCAACCCAAGCCTAGCTTTAGTAGATCCATCAGTATCTTCATATTCCAAGAAGACCTAGAAAAAATAAAAGGTCAGTTCTGCCTAAATAACTTTCTACAAAATATTAGACAAAACGGTGATAGGAGCCTCAAAGTCGCTGCTGCAAAATTGTGAAGTTGTGCCGAGGGTTGACAGATTTTTAACATGCAACAACCGAAGTTTATGGGCCAAACCTGTAGATTTTGTGCAGGTGTATTTTTATCTGCTTTAATTTTGATAACCTCGGTTGCTTTGATAACAAGAGCCCCAACTAGAACTGAACAACGCTCAAAAGATTTTTGGGGGTTTAAAGTATATATTGCAGCATACAGAATGATCATGGAGATTTAAACATGAGCTTCTTATAAAGGTATTCTGTAAAATAAGAAATCCCAAAAGTTAAGGACATTTCTGTTCTGACCTTTCCAACACCAGGACCTTGCTCTCCGTTTGGACCTGGCCGTGGGATGACAATATTCACCAGTTTACCTGCACATGCGTACTATTCATGAGAATCCGGAAAAAATATTTAACAAAAAAAGGATGAAACCTACATCTCTGCTACTGTATAACAAACCCAAAAAGGTTGAATGGGAAGTTTGTCTCAAGAATACACGTGGAAGTGTGACATGCCATAAACCAGATCCCAATGAATTTTTATTCACAGGAACAAGGGGTACATGCAATGATCGCCTTTAGCAAACGAAAGGCTAGAAATTATCAGATTAGACACTCACCATATTTTCCACCTTCTCCCCTCATGTCTTCCAAAATGTCTTCATATTCCTCATCATCTCTCAGTTCATCTGGGTTAACCACCTGTGTTAAGCACACAACCTTTGTTGGAAGGCTACCTGCTTGAAACACAAGTCTCTGCAGCAAATAATAAAACACCTAGATTTTATAAAATGTCAAGTATAAGACATGAAGTTTATGTAAAATTCACATTGAGCCTTCATTGATTTCTTTAGAAAACAAGGACCGTTGTATCATACGAGTTAACTTTAAAAAATGATGTAAAAGAAATTCCCAATGCTATACCAGGTCACACAAATAAAAATGCACTCAGTTGAATATAAAATACTTGTATGTCATAATTAAATTTTTAAAAAAAAACGATTTTTACAAGCCTTGGAGGATCCCTAGGGAAGAGTTAAGAAATCTGCAGTTTTACCTGCAAAGCCACTTGTTGTTGTGCCTGCAACAATACATTCTCTTGCTCCGGTCTAGGCTGGGCTGCACCCTGGTTCGCTCGCCTAACAGTAAGTGTTTTATCTCCCATCTTGATTCCATTAAGAGCTGCACATGCAATGTCCGTGACCGAGAGGTCCTGGTACACACAAAATGCATAACCTTTCGAGTTGCCAGTTTCCCTATCCTTCACAAGATCAAATCCTCTAAGTGGCCCAAAAGACTCAAGCAACTCCCTTATTTGTGCTTCAGTAAAATAATAAGGAAGCCCTCCTACAAATATACGATCTGGCCCCTCTAGTCCACCAGCTGAACCAGGTGTCAGGCCGACTGCACCAAGGTTAAGATTGGGGTTCGGCTGGCTTGGACCAAGTGCAGCAGCTAGTGAAGGGTTGTAGTCACTTGGCCTTCTAACCTTTACCGGTGCCCCCTGAATAATATTGCAACAGAATCAAAGATCAGCATAAAACTTTATATGATCAATAGCATCTCCTATACATAAAATATTGTTATCCAATCCTCCAGAGAGCCTTTCTTATGATTGGATTGCAAATAAAGGTTTTGAGAAGCAGGATCTAAGATTCTCTTTCACGCTCGAATTCCAAAGATCAATCATGATCAGGGCGAAAATCCTGATCATTGTTGACAAGTATCCCAGATTCAGAAATGGGAGATGAAGGATTCATGGATTCACATTTTTCCAAAAGTCTAGGATACAATTTGTAGGGATATGGTAAAGCTGTGCGCACGCGCGTGTGTTAGAAAATTTTAACTAGACAGATAATCAGTCTTGATGCATAGATTGTTGGTCTTCGAACCATTGATGCATATGTTCAATGTATCTAGCATACATATAAATTAATGAGACATACTTGTGGAACTCTTTTAACCAAAAAGAGTCCCACAAGTATCCTCAAGGAAACAGACATTGCTCAAATTCTTCACACATAAGTAAATCCTTGATATTCATGTAACATACATATTTAGAAAAAAAAATACCTCAAATATAATGCCATCTAGGGCCATTGCATTGCTTGCCTCCTCAACTGACCTCATTTCCACAAAAGCAAACTTCTTTTCATGGTTTATATATACATTAACAACAGCATCACCTACACCAACATGAATATGATTAGATACGATTCTTACAGAAGTAAAAGAATTTTATCCCGATAGCAACAAGGCAAACAAAACTAACCTGGACCAGCTGTGTTCCCCCCAATAGCAGACATAACATGACTAAAAAATGTCGCAACGGACTGCAAGAAAATAATTCAGAAAAAATATATTAGAAAAAAATTATGAAATTATGTAGATAGGAATATATCTAGGGACCTCACAATAGAAGTATTATTAAGAGCCATATAGAGTAGAATATGTAGTACACCATATGGTTCACAATCCAACTGACCATGCAGGTGCAGAGAAAGGAGGGACTGGGGGCTCCGGGCCCCACAAAACATCTATAAATGCCTCAGTTCCCTTAGGGGCTGTTTGTTTCATAGAATTGGAGATTGAGTTGGAAGTCAAGGGGGCAACAAAAGTTTGTGTTTGATTCATCGACTCCATCTGTTGGCTTTAGAGTCAATCACATCATCAAACATCATCAAAAGTAAAGAGATGAAACCACCTTGACTTGTGCTTGACTCCTGTTACTTAAAAGTTTACTAAATAAACTCCTCCAAACAAAAAATAAAAAATAAAAATTCCCTCAAGTTTGCTACTCAAGTTTTGTACTCGATTAAACAAGGTTAAATTGCACAAATGTACCCATGAATTTTTACCATTTTTGCGATTGATATCATGAACTTTAATAATTAGAGATAGATACCATATACCTTTTTTGACATAAATAGCATACGGTGTTACATTTCATTAAAACTTGACAATTAAACCCCTTTGACTTTCTATTTTTCTTTCCCCAAATAAACTATTTTAATTATTTTCAACTTTAAAAAAAAATTCCTTCAAAAAAAATTCCTCTTTCTCCCCAAATCACACCCACACCCGATCCCCTAATCGATGGCAGCCAAAAGCGCTGCCCATTCACTCCCAAGAGTGCTTTCTCACGAGCGAAAGGAGTCAACGGTAGCTGTCAAAGGCATTGACGCCGAAGTCTGCAAGTAAAGAATCTCGGTTCTCCTAGATGACGACGATCATCAAGTAGGTGCTTCGAGTCAAATTCAAGAAAGCATCTTTCATCTCTTTGAGGTTAGCACTCTCGATTAGGATGTTGATTTCAAGGTTCGTGCTCTCGATCATGGGGACGACAAAGACGAGCGAGGGTTTTCTAGAAAAGGGTGGAGAGGACGGCGGCGCTCGGAGGCATGGGCCGAGTCGAGGCATCATAGAACAATGATGAAGGCGAAGGAGGAAGCGGCAGCAAGGGTTTCTTGAGAAGGGAGAAGAGGGTGTGGCACCCTAAGAGGGCGGGTGAGCTTAGCCGAGGTCAGGCATTGGAGAAGAACTTGTCCTCGCCGGCGATACAAAGACGAGGATTTGCCTGAGAAGGGAGGAGAGGAGGGGGGCAACACTTGGAAGAAGCGGCGTGGGCCCAGTCATGGTCGAGGCATTGGAGTACTTGCCCTCGCCGAAGATTGACGCTGGAGGAGGCGGTGGAGGTAGAAGATTTGATGGATGTGAGGGCGAGGAAGGTGCGAAGGAAGAGGTTGAGGCCGTGCTTTTTCTTTTTTGATGGCACATCTTGTAATGATGTTCTTCATTTTAATCAGTATAACTTTTTTCTTTAATTGAAAAAAAGGTTGTAGTGAAAGTTGATGGGTATATTTAAGAATATTGGTAAGGGTAAAATGTGAACATGTCAAAAATTGCTAACGTGGCAACTAAATATAACATTTGTTTACGGAAGAATAGCTAATGGTATTTAGTTGCAGTTGGGGGTGGTAGTTCATGGTATTTATATGCAATTAAATAAGTTAATGGTAGCAATCACAAAAACAGTGAAAGTTGATGGGAACATTTTTGCAATTTAGCCACTAAACAAACCCTAATCTTTATACTCAAGGGGAAAACAATTTCTGGACTCCTAGCACAAAAGTACAGTCAATTTTTTAAAGTCATCTTACTAAACAGGTCCTTAGTCCACCTCCAACTCTACAAAGACGCCTTATATTGTTAAATATGCCTTTTCACTACCGCACTAGGCTCTAGCTAGAAGTACTGTTCATAGGTACAGCCTTTTGTCATTTGGAGTTGAATGGAATTTAATGCAACTCCAATATGCAAGGAGCAAAGGGTTATCAGTCACTAATGCACTTCTTGAAAAAAGCAGATATATAGAATTCAGTATGTTAGGGAAAAGAAAAAGGAAAGGATAAACGAGTAATGAAGTTACTAAGACGACAAATCCAGTTTCAAATTGCAAGTTTTTTTGAACTTTTAGGTTAAATTTCAACGATCTTAATAATTTCAATAAATAAAGTGCATCTATAATCGATTCTCCCCATCATGGCCTACTGGAAAAACTAGTCTTAAATCTCATATTTTAAATTTTCGATATAAAAATTAAAATGGTCAATTTTCACTAAACTCTCATGGGCTATCACATTGTTTAGATATGAACCACGAACTCTTTTGACAACTAACACCATGAGTTTCCAATTCAATACCATCTGTCCTTTTGGCAAGAACATTCTACTTTTATCCACCTGTCTGTTATTTCATAAAATAACTGAAAATGATGTTAAATTCAAATTTGATGGGAAAAATTATTTCTAACAATTTATTCAACACATGGTATTTATTTTTAATTCAAAAGGTATGGTGCTTTTCTGAAAAATGTTGAAAATTCATGGTATTTTAGTATAAATTAATGTATTAAAGATTTGTCATACTGTATTAACTCCCACGAGAATAGATAATCCTGGCTCCGCCTTGTGCCAGTGGTATAAAACGTATAACCTCATCATTATTTTATCAAGCATTATCTCAAATTCAAAGGCGGAACTTTTGGATGCTGCGATGGTACACTATATCACCACGCCCATTTCCTTAGTCGAGCACAAGCAAAATTTTACAACTTTTACTATAAGAACAATGTAGTGTTGATTTACACTAAAAAATCTCCCCCAAAGTGCAACATTTTTTAAAAACATTAATTATTTACCGGTATGATTGAAGAAACTCGGGTAAGTTGCTTAATAATACCTCGATGTTTTACCCTTTTTGCACTTTAATACCATATGGTTTTCTTCTCAGCACTTTAATACCCTATTGCATTTCGTCGTTAGCACTTTGCTACCTTCTGCCCTTCCCGTCGTGTCTATTTTGCATCAGTTTATTCATTATTTTTTGTCTACATGATTCTAGGAATAAAGCGACGCCAAATAGACACGGCGGTAAATACAAAAGGTAGCAAAGTGCTAATGGTGAAATACATTAAGGTATTAAAGTGCTGACAAGAAAACTATATGGTATTAAAGTGCAAAAGTGGTGAAACATTGAGGTATTATTAAGCAATTTACCCAAAAAACCTCAATATGATCATCTAACAAAACCATAACACAATATATTAGTTCAGCAGCCACTTAAGGTTACAATGATGATCTGAGAGACAAAGCACATAGAGATCTTGCACAAATAAATAAAGACAGCACAACACAGACACAGAAGCCGGCTTAACTGACCGTTTTAGATATGCCAAGGTGTAACTTATTCAGCTAAAGATTGAACTGCCAAAACAAATGGCAAGATTGAAAAGATTTGAAAAGTTAGAAATCATACAAGTTATATAATTTAAAATAAGTGATCTGTTGACACCAAAAATAAAATTGTATGATATATGATAAAAATGTGTGCACTTGTGAGAATTACCTGCTCATTAGCTGTAGGAGAAAGGCCACCTACATATACCCGTCGTGCATGACGAGTTGCCTGTAATTTAGCAGATTTGTGTTAAGAATATAAATTATAAACAAGCAACGTAATAGGACAGCTTATCAGATCGCCATACCTGTTGAGTCATTGCCTGCACTGGCATCAAAGAAATAGCTGGAAACTGGACAGAGGAAACAATATTCAAATAATTCAAGACATTAGATTTCAAATGAACCAAGATGCTCATAGGAAAACTATAATAATTCACATAATTCAAAACAAATTAAGCAGGCATACCTGCCCAGGTGTCAAGGGGTTCAACATGTTCGAGAACATTCCAGGAATGGCAGGTGCGGCCCCAGTTACCTGGCCTGTTAAAAGAATTAGCTATATCACAGAATATAATATATCAAATAGTACAAGTAGCAGATATATGTGTACAGCATCATCTTTTATAGCCTCACGAATAGGAGATACGCCTGATTTCCCTATGAGTTTACCAAAAACAAAGAAACTTATTATTTTCAACTACTGGAGAAAATATTTGTAAGACTACCAAAAAAGGAATAGGTGCCTGTTGAGGAAGAATAAGATCCATCAAACTGGGGCATATATACCTCCTTGTACATTAAAGCTAGAGAAGTCGGGGCTCACGCCCATTGGCAGCACAGTGGAACAAGTTGCCCAATATTGCCTTCTTACAACAACATTACACAGAAAACAAACAAGAAAACACCAAAAACAAGAAAACAACCAAAAGTATGCTCAGTTTCGGAACAAAAACGCTAAAATAGAAATATATATATACAACATAAGAAGTCCAGTTAATGCATATTCAGTTATCATAATTCTCAATTCGTTATTTAAGTCCATGTTAACCTGGCTTGTAACAAAACCATGCATTAGACTCTGGTCTATTTGGAAGCTTAAGAATGCAATTCCTCTGTCAGAAGAGAAGCCTGAGTTTTACAGGATGGTTTCCGTTAATGGTTTACTAAAATTTTCTTATCAAAGTAAGAAGAAAGGGATAAAGCGCAAAGGTCTATGGGAAAATAAGCAGTTTTATTCAAGGATTGAATAAGTTTGGTATCATCCTTCAAAGGAAATATAACGACGACAGATGAAAGAAACCACCAACTAGCTAGTTCATAATGAATAAACATGCTAAGCTATATGAAAGGAATTCAATGGTTATGTCATGCCAGAGCATACAGGAAGAATAATAATTGCATGTACAGATACTTGTACAAAAATCAAAGATGAGAATAGCCTGTGAGCCATGATTTAGATCATGCTCTAACTGTAATTAAAAATTACAAAGATATCCCTCTTATAATTGAATTGGAAAATGTGGAATTTATGCTATGTCAGAAAAGAATGTGAACTAATTGAAATATTTTTAGCAAAGTGGCAGCCAAATTAAGGAGCTTCACACGACTGGTTCTAATCAATTGTTCTACTAACATGAATGGTGCTGCAATGGCAATCTCGCAATGGAAGCAGTTAAATGCTAAATAGAGTCCACAGGAGTTGCCAGAGGAAATATTAAGGTCACCTGTCATGGATTGCAAGCAGAACAATGGTTTATGGGGAAATGTAATTTATTTGTTGTTTCTTTAAGCATGTATTT
Source organism: Agapanthus africanus (assembly GCA_030015575.1). Classification (NCBI taxonomy): domain Eukaryota; kingdom Viridiplantae; phylum Streptophyta; class Magnoliopsida; order Asparagales; family Amaryllidaceae; genus Agapanthus; species Agapanthus africanus. Next base: position 233,783,291 of record JASDDO010000010.1, read on the forward strand.
TTATGTATGTTGTGTGGAGTCCTGCCACATATTACCATGCCATAACTATGTGCCTACGACTTTATGCATTATCAATAAGGGGGGAAATTGCACTACAATCTGAGAATTACATTAGAAACAAACATGCTACCAGGTAAAGGTAAATAAATGTACCTGGAACAGTAATACCCGGCATGAGGGCAGATGCAGGTGGAGCCATGTCAAAGCCGCTGATACGTTTGCTGCATCATAAAAGCCATCAAAAGTTAATAGGAATATCGAGAAAGATATTAAAGCATGATAAATAATTGAGATAGGCAGTTACGCCGCCCAAACAAAAGTATACTTTGACCAGTATTGAAAATGACAAGCAACTAAAATATAAACATAACCATTAACCAACAAAAAAATTTAATACGCTAATCATATTTATGCCAAAGATGTTCTGTAATAATAAGCATTTCATATGTGCCAACAAATAAGAAAACAGCCTGCCTGAAACATATCCAGATTAACTGACATAGACACAATCACTACAGGTTCTCTTCGAAGAGTAAAATAACTTACATTTCAGGATTAGAGGTTAGGCTTCTGTGATTGGCTTATACAATAAATTAAAGGCAGGATATTTTCTTTGCTGTATAAGGCAGGATATTTTCTTTCTTTATCTTAAAACGACAAGATCAAAAGTGGAACCTTGAGCGAAATGAAGTTCTCAAATGTCATGGAGAGCAAGGTTTAAAATCTCGGTATCGAACGGTCACTTTTGGGATCGGAATTGGCAATCTCGGCCGTATTGGATATAATATCGGATTTTATATCGCTTGGGAAAAAGAACTTCTAAAAAAATACGAATTTTTTTAACTAATCATTTGAAGAAACTATAAACAATTTGTCAGTCTCTTGCAATTAAAGATGTCTAAAGTTGTATTGATGATGCAAAACTAACAGTAATGACCCAACAAGCTACAATAAACCCGTTAAACAATTAATGCACCCATTAACTCATTAGTAAAACCACAAACCGTTAATAAACTTAATACTAAACACAATATTACTTGGTATCGGACAGCATTGGTCTTGGAACTCAGATAATCATTGTTGGGATTGGAAGCCTTTTCGGATCAGGATCAGCCAAGATTTCAACAATGTTGGGAAGTATGAATGATAAGCATCTTTCTTGACTTTTTCAGTAGCGATCAAGAAGGAAAGATGTATGACTACGAAAACAAAGTGGTCTTGAACTCTTGACTCCATCAAGTGCAAAAACCACTAGAATGATAAGCTCTGCTATATTATTTTATTAGGGGGATGACTAACAAGAAATATGAACATGTCAACCATTGTCTAAGCTGACTTGGATTGTACCCATCCATGCTCTCTTTCATCCAATCTAAACATGATCACCTGTCGTCTCTTAGATTCCCACTTAATGTTTCTCAACCCAATTCTTAATTAACAGCTCTTATTTTATATATAAATATATAAAAGGGATAAAATAGTCTGCAGGTTCAATGACTAAAATGGACTTTCAGACCATTTAATCTCCACAAATTCAATACTGAAAATACAAGATATGGATTGAGAATGACACCAGAAGATATTTAATTGAGACAAAAGGAATAGCTTTATTTCTGTGAGCTCAAGTCCTTGTGTGTATTCTCCATCTAATGAGTTCAGAAGTAACATAAGCTTATCAAGGTATTATCCTCGTCATAATAGTTTTGTATCGTTCAAAGAGGTTGCCTACGGAACCCCATTTAACATCGACATGCTTCAGGGAAAGATTGGCCAAATTCACTAGTACCAAATAGTTAACGAAAAGGGAGGAGATGCCACTAAATATTCAGAGCGATTGCTGGATAGAGAGGTGCACTTTTTTTTGTATGTGGTTCGTGCTCATGCAACTAAAAAGCCAAGTTCTAATATATTGTGAGTCTGACGAATACATATATCAGTTTTTGGCAGCAAAAATTAGTAGGAAAAAAAAGAAGAAAAGATAATCTAAAAAGACTTGCAGAAAGCACATATACGATGATAAAAGAACCAATCGAAATGCATATAGAGGGCAGCATCGAGGTCATGCATGACAGGATATTGCTACACATATAGTAATTACGGCAAGACAACAGAATTTCCAATTGGAGTAAGTTCACACCAAAAGTCAGTAATGAGCTTGTGCACACCAGCACATTAAAAAGCAAGTACTGCATTGCTAAGTAAGAAGATATATTATAGTTTAGTGTTCAGAATAATCTGATGTTAACCCAAGTAGATAGAAAGAATGACAAAATAGAATTAAAAGAAATGTGAGATGATCAGGAAAGGATCTATAAAGCAGCAAACCACAAAAATGACAAAATATGAAAGGTGATTTCCAGTAAAGAAGGAAATGAAAATGAAGATGTGGACGAAGTCAAACTGAGGTTGCAACAGTAAAGATCAAAAAATTGTGAGCCGGGATAAAGGAAAAGATAGCAATCATGAGAAAAAGTAGAAACAATTAGAACATGAATTAAGATTATGACATAAACCCAGCCTGTGGATGTTGGCATTTACTTTCTTCGAAAGACAGTGTCTTCCAATAGAAGCAATAACATCTTCATCCTATTAGGTTTGTGATTATCATCAAAATACCTCCCACTCCTACCAATTATCTATTAATGTATGGAACCTTTCAATTTGATGTAGGCATTATGCAACGTATAATTATCGATTCAAGAAGTGGCAGATAAGACCCATCGGGTACCACTATGTATACCAATACTCTAAATATATAGATGGCCTCTCCCAGGTCTGGTATATTGATCTGTGATACATCTCAGTATATAAGGCTGCATCGCAAATTAATTAAATGTGCCATTCTCTTTAACGGTTTCACCTAAGAAAGCAAGTTGAAACAAGTATGCATGTCAGAGAAAATACGCTGAGATGGAGCATGTTCAAACTCGCTTTCAAACCTCCATCACTAACATTCATATTATGCAAAAATATCAAGTTGTCTGTGCCACGATATTCATAGATCACATAAAGAAACATTGTAGTAACTTGAAGAATTTTAAGGTAGTAAAATTATAGAAACCATAATGGTGGCATAACAACATTTAGAATAACAAGGGGAAAACCGAACATTTGATATGATTTGTTGAATGATATATTGTAGAAAGTCTTACCTCTTTGATCTTGAACGAGAGCGAGATCTTGATCTATGGCTAGATCGACCTTTCGACCGCGACCGTGACCCATGCCTGTGGCGACTTTCTCTGTCTCTATCATAATCCCTATGCCTGAAGCAAATGTCATATAAGAACGTCATATAAGACGCAGCTTAATATGAAAGAAAGAACCTTGTTTCGTAAAACACAAGGTTATAAATTAATACACATCTCGGAGTATCCAATAAGATAGGGTAATGGGTTAAGACATTAGACATGTGACTGAAATAATAATTCGTGCTATAAATAACTAGCCATCTAAAGCATATATGACCTTGGCAATCCATTATCTATATCATAGTAGTTCTCAAAGAAAGATGTAATTTCGTATCAATAGAACATATAGCATGACGAAGATCTTAAATTATCAGAACAAAAAGAAAGGTAACGTCTAATGATAACAAGAATTACTGATGTTCCCATGTTACCAGCCAATAGCCATCTGCAGTATATCTAACACTTGACAACCCTCAACTCATCTTTAATCAGTTCAAATCCTCAAAAAGCAAAGTTGTGTGTATACGATATAGTAATTAATATATTATTTGGTAATACAAGTGCTAAAATATCTAGTAATCAAAACCAATTTAACATGTATCGTAAAGAATATGTTACTTATTCATAGTTAGCAAGTGAAGGAATAGAGAATCAGAATTTGTATTAGAACAAAGAAGGAAATAAAATATCACGTCGATAATATAGACGATGAAAGATTATGTATATACGGTAACCAAGTCCAACATTTACAAGAATGCTCAACTGGATTTGCGTTTAGTGCTCTTAGTAGAAAAAAGAGTCATGGATTAATAACCCAAACAAAACACACAAACTGACATTCACAGAATCAGAATGTCACTAATGTAAAATAATGGCATTTGGACCACTTTAAAGAAATGTGTCAGAAAACCAAAGGAAATGAATAGAAAATCATTTGTGGTGCTATTTCTATATATATACAGCCAGAGTTCTTATTCATACATGGTCACCAAATTTCCTAGTGAATATGGCCCAACTTACATACATGTGAAACTGGGCAGCAGAATACGATAAATTAAGAATAGAAAAACATATACTGACCAAATAGACATGGTTTAACATGCCAAATTTCATTTGAAATCCAATGTTACATTTAATGCGTCATACATGAAGATTCTACAAACAACATGCATGAATAGTAAATGATAGATACATACTCATAATGGGTGATAGAAACTTGGGAAAAAGAAGCAGTCACTTTACCTGTCACGGTCTCGACTACGGTGACGTTCGTGATCATCCTCTCGGATGTGATGGTGTTCCCTCCTCTCACTTCTGTCCCTGTCTCTGTGATCTCGGTGATGACGATCACCACGGTCACGGTCCTTGTCCCGTTCCCTATCTCTGTCTCGCTCCCTATCTCTGTCTCGATCCCTGTCTCTCTCACGGCTCTTTTCCTTTTCCCTCTCTCTACTCTTTGAAGATCCTCTTTCATAATCACGTGAATCATACTGCAACCAAGCGAATAAGCAGGTGAGGGGTAGAAGAGAAATATCACCACAACATCATACAACAGTCCTTAGAAAAGCTGGAATGATTAATCAACTGAATAACCTAACTTGCAGATCCATCAAGTTAACAAAGCTAATATCATCGTCCAAAAGAGTGAATAAATTCAAAATTAACGTCCAACACTGACCAATCTGAAAAGATCTATCACTGTCTCCGTTATTGTAAATAAGAATAAGGATAGTTGCACAAGACACCCCTGTAGGTTACTGTGTGGTACTTTTCACCCCCTCAAGTAATTTATTGGCACAAATACCCCCTTTGCTCATCAATTGAAACCTTAAAAAATGCTCAAATTCAACTCCAAACAACATGAACAAGTTCTAAAGCAAAATTAGACAATGATTTGACTTATTTAAAATTGAATTTGAGCATTTCTGAGAGAATTTTAGGGTTTCAATCGATGGATATTGGAGGTGTTTGTGCCAATAGTTAGATGAGGGATTATAAGTGCCACACATGGTAAACTACAAGGGTGTTTTGTGCTATCAAAACATAAAAATGAAACTTATGGCCAACCAAAACAAAGACTAAAAAAAACTACCGATCTTTACCCACTAATTACTACTTTCTTTTAACATATACAAATACTTTAACAAACTCCAAACCTACTTAATATAAAATTTGGAGGCGTAGAATCCAAAACATCCATTACTCCTCACATCAAAAAGCGTGATGATCCCTTTTCAAGTTCTTCAAAAATCCTCAACCATTCAACATATCTAGAATCACCCATTAACTCCCTAAATTTCCCAATAATTTTACAATTCTCCTTGAAGTGAGAGATAATATATATATATGAGGTTAATAGAGGAAAGATGCCATAGAAGAGAATTTCCTCCTATGGCGTCGGAAAAATGCACCCTACATATTTTTTCTCGACGATCGGCATAGATCACCTCCATCTTTATCAACTAAGATGTGGATACACCAAATTTCATGTGATTATACAATTTTTTCACCGTCGATTTAGTTGGTGCAAAATTAATGGTTTACCGACAATAGAACTTTTTACATTGTTAATTCAACGGTGAAAAGTGGTGGAATCACATGAAATTTGGTGTATGCACATCTTAGATGATAACGATGGATGCCGATCGTCGGAAAAAATGGTGGAGGTTGTATCTTTTCGACGGCATAGAAGGAAAACAAATACCAAAAGCTCAAATTTTAATTCTTTTTTGGATCTAAAAACACTACGGACCTATACAAAATCTTCAAACACCCACAAATCCCCCTGATCTACGCAGTAATATAGCAAAGAGTTCGGATTTCTAATGGAAACATGGAGCACAACACAATAAATTAAAGGAATTTAGAGCGAGTTAGACCTGAGATCTAGAATTGCCCATGTCATCGAAATCGCCGGCGCCGCCTCCGTTGTCGTTGGCGGCGTAGCGTTCTCCATTCCCTTCGTATCTCTCTTCGTAATCCGCCATCTGTATCAATCTCGCTCTCTTCCTCTAATTTTTTCCCCTCTTTCTCTCTCAGAGGCAATTAGGGTTTGGGTTTTGCTGCGTCTTTAGAAAGACTAATCAATAATCGGTATATATATCACGTGAGAAACCGTGTCCAGGGTGCAAGCAGGTCGGGTGTGCTAGGCGCAGGCTCGTTATGGACCCGTCCCGTATCAGCCCTTAGTCCTTAGTCCCAAATCCCTGTTGCTTTTGGAGCCGAGGTGCCCATCCTACTTGGAATGGAAGAATATCATGAAACCTCATATACTCGGTAATATGATGACCGGATATCTAATTTTAAGAAATTTTATACTGCCGTGCTTGGTATATTTTAATCATCTCCCGTAATATATGTATCTGCAACGGACGGCCGAACATCAGCGGATGGTCGACAGACGGCGGCGGGCCGACGGGAGACCGACGGAGGGAAGTGATAGTCTACCCTAGCACCACCATGAGATTCTAGCAGCATCAAACATGCCAAATTTTAAAAATTTCGGAGGCTAAGCTAGACTAACTAAGATCTTAATTAGAATATTAGGGTTTCCTATGATGATACCATGAAACTAAAGAGAAGGAAAGAGTATACAACCTTTGATGACCGTGTCCTTCTCTTCTAAAGCTCGGGATGTAGTCAACGCGAATCCACTAGGCTCCTCTTCGAGTTTGAACAGGCCTTCTCCGTGATCTTCGCGCCGAAGACAATCCACCCGAAGTTTCTCTAGCTCAAGCTGTCTCTTCACTAAACTATTTTTAGTGAAGCCAACACACTACACTTGATTGCTAATCAAGCGTAGGATGGTAAAAAAAGGGTGATGGTTTGCTCACTAATTTGTTCAAAACTTCATGGTTCACATCACATGTAAGGGGTTGGAGTTTTGATGCATGAAGAAGAAGAAGAAGATGTAGAGAGCAACACAAGAAAAATGGCTAAGTCTTGGAATGAGAGAAGAATGGCTCATCTTAAGACCTCACTCATTGAAGCAACCAATATTTTCACATAAAAATATAGTGTCATGCTTCAATAGTAAGTCAAGATAAATAAAATATTGGATAAAGCCATGCTTCCCTATTCCTCTTCATTTTCCACCTCATTTTCTATTTCCAATAAATAGAAAATCATACCATGCAGCATTATATATATATATATATATATATATATATATATATGAGATTAATGGAGGAAAGAGGCCATAGGAGGGAATTCCCTCCTATGGCGTCGAAAAAATACCCCCTCCACCAATTTTTCCGACGATCGGCCCCCATCATCTTCATCGTCATCATTTAAGATGTGGGTACACCAAATTTCATGTGATTCTACAACTTTTTCACCGTTGATTTAGTGGGTTCAAAATTAACGGTTTACCGACAATAGAACTTTTTACATTACTAAATCAACGGTGAAAAAGTTGTAGAATCACATGAAATTTGGTGTACCCACATCTTAAATGATGACGATGAAGATGATGGGGGCCGATCGTCGGAAAAATTGGTGGAGGGGGTATTTTTTCGACGCCATAGGAGGGAATTCCCTCCTATGGCATCTTTTCTCCATTATTCTATATATATATATATATATATATATATATATATATATATATATATATATATTATGAAGAATAATTAGTGAGCTAATAATATTAGTTAAGATATAATTATATCAAATATAATATATATCATATTATTAAATTAACACTTGATTTAATAATCCGGTTATATACATATAACCAACTAATATAATTAATCTTTATATCGCATTATCAAATCAACACTTGATTCGATAATCCGGTTATATCACATATAACCTAACCGATAACAGATAACCGCCAGATTACAATACGGTATCACATACACGTATTTAATTAGTCCCCCCGCACATATCACATATGTGCCCTACTTCGTTTCGCTTGAACCAGGAAACTTCTGTGTGGGACTCTAAAGACTCGTCAATACGCCATAAGTAGGTGATGATCACATCAGTCACCCATAAGTCGTCAGCAGTACTAGCTGGACATAACGGCTATTCAGGTATTGAGCGATATGAAAATCAACAAGTAAGCTTATCCATACTTAAGCTTATCCGTACTCTCCATGAAGACTATCAGTAACACTTACCGTACAGTACGGTCTCTTCATTTGATATGTCGCATATCATGTCTAGAGGTGGAAATCGTCAGACCCCAGTAACATGATAAGTCATGCCGATGTCTGGACTATAACGGTTTGAGAAACTACTGATAACTCTTATCAGTAAATCTCAGCAGCAGCCCTGGCCAGGGACTTCCAGTTATAGCCAATCGAGCATAGCGCAACATCAACCCCCAATACCGAGAGAGACAAAACCCCTCCTATCGCTCATTGCCTCCATGTGACTTGGGACTATACCCAAAATCCACTTGTTTGCACGACTCCTTTGAGCCGTGGTAGGGAGGAAATCAAGGCACAGTGGGAGCCACACAAGACTCCATGACGATCTCGGGTCTACAGACTAACCTGTACCAGTGTCTGTTAGTTATATGTATGCCCTAGAGGCCATTACTGTACATGTGATGTATATTGTAGTGGATGCTTAGACATATATAGGGAGGACTTTCTTGCTCGACATGATAGTATGCTATTTGGTTGCTCTTTATCTTAACATGTACACTTATTGTCTCTCTATTACATGTTGATAAAGCCCTTGGGATGAGCACTTGACTACCAGGATTATGATGTAGATCATACTAGTGGGGACAGGGTAGTCGGTAAGTACATCCTTCAAATGTTCATAGTCGTGAGAGTTGTTAGTTATATGTATGCCCTAGAGGCCATTGTTGTACATGAGATGTATATTGTAGTGGATGCTGGGACATATATAGGGAGGACTTTCTTGCTTGACATGATAGCACGCTATCTGGTTGCTCTTTATCTTAACATGTACACTTATTGTCTCTCTGTTACATGTTGATAAAGCCCTTAGGATGTGTACTCGACTTCCAGGACTATGATGCAGATCATACTAGTGGGGCCTGGGTAGTCTATGAGTACATCCTTCAATGTTCCTAGTCGTAGGGATATCAAGACGGGGCATCGATATTCCAGAGTAGACCAGCGTATATCTTCTCGACCCATGAGATGGACGATAGATGATCACATATCCATTGGTGTTTGACATCAGAGACGGTATGCGGGTGCTTAGTGGAGACTGGGTACACTGGACGGACTCGCCGAGAACTCCCAGATGGTATTATACCTCACGTCAAATGGCACTTCTCTGGTGACACTGGTACAGCTTAGTCTGTTGACCCGAGATCGTCATAGAGTCTTGTGTGTCTCCCACTGTGCTTTGATTTCCACCCTACCACGGCTCTACTGAGTCGTGCAAACAGGTGGTTTTTGGGTACAGTCCCGATTCACATGGAGGCAATGAGCGATAGGAGGGGATTCGTCTCTCCCGGTATTGGGGGTTGATGTTGCGTTATGCTCGACTGGCCATAACTGGAAATCCCTGGCCAGGGTTGCAGTGATTTACTGGTAAGAGTTATCAGTAGTTTCACGCTTGTTGTGGACCTTACATCGGCATGACTTATCAAGCTACTGGGGTCTGACGTTTACCACCCCTAGGCGAGATATGCGACATATCAGACGAACAGACCGGACTGTGCGGTAAGTGTTACTGATTGGATTCACAGGAGTGTGAGCAGGCTTGCTCGTTGATCTTCTGATCGCTCAATACACGGGTGGCCGTTACGTTTAGCAGACCGCTTGCGGCTTGTGGATGATTGATATGATCACCACCTACTGCCGGCGTATTGACGAGTCTTTAGAGTCATACACAGAGGTTTCCTGGCTCAAGCGAAACGAAATAGGAGCGCATATGAGATATGTGCGGGACCGAGATGTTAGTTATATGTATGCCCTAGAGGCCACTACTGTACATACGATGTATATTGTAATGGATGCTTGGACATATATAAGGAGGACTTTCTTGCTCGACATGATAGTATGCTATCTGGTTGTACTTTATCTTAACATGTACTCTGATTGTCTCTATATTACATGTTGATAAAGCCCTTAGGATGTGTACTCGACTACTGGGACTATGATGAGATCATACTAGTGGGGCCACGGTAGTTGACGAGTACATCCTATAACTGTTCATAGTCGAGGGTGTATCGAGACAAGGCATCAATACACCAGAGTAGACTAGCGTATACGCATCTTGACCCATATGATGGGCGATGGATGATCCCATATCCATCGGTGTTTGACATCAAGGATGGTGTACGGGTGCTCAGTAGAGACTAGGTACACTGGACGGACTCGCCGAGAACTCCCAGATGGTATTATACCTCACGTCAGATAGCAGTTCTCCGGTGACACTGGTACAGAGTAGTCTGTTGACCCGAGATCGTCATAGAGTCTTGTGTGATTCCCACTGTGCTTTGATTTCCATCATACCACGTCCAAGAGGGCGTGCAAAAAGGTGGCTTTTGGGTACAGTCCCGAATCACATGGAGGCAATGAGCGATAGGAGGGGATTCGTCTCTCCCGGTATAAGGAGTTGATGTTGTGCTGTGTTCGATTGGCTATAACCGGAAATCCCTGTCCAGGGTTGTTGAGATTTACTGGTAAGTGTTATCAGTAGTTTCTCGAACTGTTATAGACCTCATATCGACACGACTTATCGAGCTGCTGGGGTCTGACGTTTACCATCCCTGGGCGAGATATGCAACATATCAGACGACGAGACCGGACTGTACGGGAGTGTTACTGTTTGGATTCACAGGAGAATGTACAGGCTTGCTTGTTGATCTTCTGAGCGCTCAATACCTGAGTAGCTGTTACGTTTAGCTGACCGCTTGCAGCTTGTGGGTGTTTGATATGATCATCACCTACTGCCGGCGTATTGACGATTCTTTAGAGTCCTACACAGAGGTTCTTGGCTCAGGCAAAACGGAGTAGGGGCACGTATGTGATATGTGCGGGACCGAGGATAATGCGATATGAGATACCGTATTCTATTCTCGTGATATTTGATATCAGCCGGGTCATCGGATCAAGTGTTGATTCGATGAATCGGTACGGATAAATATTAGTCGGTTATATGCGATATAGCCGGATTGTCGGATCAAGTGTTAATTCGATAATTTAATGTATAATAATATATATGATATATTAAATTACATTAACTAATATTAGCTCACTAAAAGATTCTTTTTCTCACTCGGGTAATACATTGATATATATGCGATATATGTTAAATGTATTATTTTATTTTGTTACAATAAATATTATATATGTGATATATAATATTGTAACATGATATGGTTATTAATGCAACATGTTTAATGGAGATTAAACATGGTTAGGGTTTGATTAGGGTTAATCATTTCTAGAAGTTTCTAGAAGGTTTTCTTTTTTGTTTTGGAAAAGATATTTTGCAAGATATTTCTTTAACTCAACCCTAAATCCTAACCCTAGTTAATTCTCTACAATGGTTACTTGAACCATGGTTGCATTTCTAACCTTATCAAAGTCTATCATTATTCATCACAAAAGAAATTCTATCATTCTTAATCTTCTTCCTCCTTCTTTCTTCATGGAAAAAGCTTACTAGCTTTTTTTGAAGTGATGAATAAATGTGAGAAAAAGATAAATAAAGAGAGCAAAACTCCTACTTCATCATCCTCATCTTCCCTTGCCCTTTAGATGAGAGTGTTCACTCAATTTTAGTGAGTGTTAGCTTGTGTTAATGAAACTTCAAGGTAGATCATCTTTGTATCGAAGATCGGAAGCAAGACTGCATCTTTCTCTTCGTGGAACCTCTCGAGAGTCCGGAACACGATGATCGCAGCGAAGGGACCACAACACGGAGCTTAAGAAGTGAAGGACCAGATCTACAAAGGTTGTAATCCCTCTCACTTAGTGTTAAAATGTTTAACATGTTAGTTTTCGCCTAAACCCTATTTTAAAGATCCGTATTCGGGTTGTTCGGCACGGCTAAAATTTTAATCGGGCATGGTTGATGCCTCGTAGACCCTTGTGCGCGTGCCTAGCAACCCTACACGAGAATAATACCAATATGTGATACTGTATTCTATTCTCGCGATTTGTATCATCGGTCGGTTATATGAGATATAGCCGGGCTACCGAATCAAGTGTTGATTCGATACATTGATACACTAGATATTAGTCGGTTATATGCGATATGACCGGATCGTTAAATCAAGTGTTGATTTAATGATTTGATGTATAATTATATATTTGATATATTACTTTACATTAACTAGTATTGGTTCACTTAAGATTGATTTTCTCACTTGATGTGCACAAGTTGTATATATGATATATGTTTGTGCACTAGTTTGTATCATGATTGATGATACATACAAACTTGGGTGTGTGTATGACTTACCCCATTTTTAAGTTAATGTTTTAGGTTTTTAATTATTTTGGTAAAACAAAATGGTGGTTTTCTTTGTCTTGGCTTGAAGCTTCATGAAGCTTTTAAGCATCTTTGACAAAGTCCACTCCTTTTGTTTTGCATAAGATTTTCATTAACCAAACCATTACCTCAAACTATGGTTTAGTCTCTACAAAGGTAAACTCACCCATGGTTGCATTATGATAGACTTCACTTGATTATTCTTTTTACATAATTCATTTTTATTCTTATTCTTTTCTTTCTTCTTCTTCTTCTTCAAGAAGAAGAAAAGCTTGCTAGAAAATTTTCAAGTGAAGAAATAGAGTGAGAAATCCAAATCCAAAGTGAACCCACTTCCTATTTCATCATCCTCTACTACTTGCCATTTAGTTTAGGGTGTTCTCTTCACAAAGTTCATGACCTAGTGAAGATGGAGCTTGAGTTTGAGTCTCCTCGACGTAGATCATCTTCGGCCTCGAAGTCAACGACCTAGCCCGCTCATTTCTTCGAGGAAACCATCACTCGAGTCCGGGATCTCGATGATCGCAGCGAAAGGACGTCAACACGGAGCTTTAGAAGTGAAGGACCGGATCTACAAAGGTTGTAATCCCTTTCACTTAGTGTTAAAGTGTTTAACTTGCTAGTTTTCGCATAATCTCTAGTATACGATCTTGGTTAGGGTTGTTCGGCACGGCTAATTTTTTGAATCGGGCATGGTAGATGCCTTGTAGAACCTTGTTAGAGTGCCTAGGAACCTTACAGTGGTATCAGAGACAAGCTAGAGCTTTAGGCGAAATTTAAAGTCCGATCGAACCCGGATAACCCCGATTAAACCCTTCTCTGGACATTTTTTGAAATCGTGATTTTTTCAACATTAAAAATACTCAAAAAATTCAGCAGGGTATTTTAGGAATTACTGTAAAATAAAAAAACGAACCATTAATTCGCTTACACCGCCGCGGAACCGCGGCCGTAGCATGGCTTGCGCGGCGGTTCCGCGGCGCTACAGTGGGATTATGGATTCATTTTTGTACAGTAACATCCGATGGAACTGCTGCATGTTTCTGGGAATTTTTAATTTATACTCAAGTGTTGAGTTTTCTGGATTGTATTGGGGACTCAAAGATTCGATCGGATAATTTAACTTCGTTTAAGTTTTTCCGGGTAATTTTAGAAAGTGTTAAAAAGTTCGACCGGATATCAATAACTCACTTTTTCCCCTGCCGGAAAATTTCCAAGTGTTGGATTTTTCCGTAGTTTAAGAACGTTCTAAGTCGTGCAAGTAATGTAAGTCTACGTTAGCGCCCCGGCAGTCTACAGACGCCAAATGCGGAACAAAAACTTTTAACTCGCGCTATCGTATACTTTAACCCGGATCTTCCATTATTGCTAAACTAACAAACAGTAAAGAGTGTAGAAAGGTTGTACCGAACGATCCGAGTCCTTCGTTCTTCAACCATCATCCCACGCTCCGTTGCGGCTGCTCCGATCTCGTCGATCTCCGATATCTTCGTCGAGGTGGCACCACATCACCGATTCTTTAAACGGGCTCCCGCCTCTGACTTGAGGCAACTCGATCGTCAAGTTTGCTAAAAGAGACGACCAAGAATGATGTAGAGAATGAGTAGATGATTTTGTCTCACTTCGTCCAAATCCGTGGACGATCGGTTAATGAAGTTGCCGAGGGAATTGGGTGATGGAATGAAATGAGCTGTGGATTCCATACACCCCAAATCTATCATAATCTTTTTTTCAATGAAAAACCATCAAGTGAGAGAGAGAGAGGAGGGGGCCAGCCACTTATAGCAAGAGGGGGGTGACCGTAGGAGAGGGGGGTGACTACAAGCAAAAAGCTTCTCACTAAATATCCTAAGGAAAACAAGAAGCATTAATATCAAAGCATAAAGATCTTAATCAAAACAAGAATGATAAGAAATCAAAGCATGAGTCACAAGACACCTCACCATATCTAGAACCTTCTAGAACCTTCTAGAAGCACGACTCACTCTCATCCAAGAAAAGATAAATCCGTCTTTAACCGAATGTTAAAAGACGGCTGATAGAAAACTGGAAACTGGCAACTTCCAAAAGTGATCCTGAAACGACTTTCAGGATAACCCCGAAACAGTATAAATATACCCGCATTTGTATTACGACCGAATACAAATGCAACTGAGACAAAGATATTATACCTACTCAATATAATACTCGGATCCGGCTTAAACCAAAGCCGACCAGTATCATCTGCCCGAAAACTGACACGTGCGTAAACGCACGTGCATTTTCCGAACCCTGCCATAAAACCATACGGCCTCTACAACGTTTCGCCCGAACTTGGGAAACTGTCTGTGGGGGACTCTAATGACTCGTCAGTACCTTGGCAGTGGGTTTAACCACAAACCGTCAGTGGCACTAGCAATGCGTAACGGCTGCCCACGGACTGACCTCAAGGGAGACCGATGAGCGCACTCAAGGGAGGCCGATGAGTGAACTCATCCAGAAAACCCTACTGAGCCTAACAGTGACAATGTATATACAGTCCGGTCCGTTCGTCTATGAGTATCGCATATCTGCCTAGGGGGCTAGCAACGTCAGACCCCCAATAGCAGTATAAGTCGTGTCGGAATGAAGCCCAATAACACCCTGAGATACTACTGGAGTACCTACCAGTAAATCTCCTGCCACGGCCGTGGGCTTTGTGTAATGGCTCTCCTAGACACAGCACGATCTCGCCCCCAATACCGGGAGAGACGAATCCCCTGCCGATCCGCTCACGTGTCTCCATATGGCTCGGGACTGTACCCAAAAACTACCTGTTTGCACGACTCCTTTGAGCCGTGGTAGGGTAGAAATCAAAGCACAGTGGGAACTCACACGAGACAAATGACGACCTCAGGTCGATGAACTAACCTGTACACATGTCACCAGGGAACTGCTATCTGACGGTAGATATAATACTAACTAGCAGATTCCCGGCGAGTCCTGTCCGGTGTACTCATAACCCAATGAGCACCTGTATACATCTTAGGTGATCCAACTGACACCAGTGGCTTGTGAGACCGGCCACCGCCCCTCGTCGGGGTCTCGACTGTACACACTAGTCTACTCCGGAGTATCGATGCCCTGTCTCGAAACTCCCACGACTAGGGACCAAAATCAAGGATATGCGTATAAACTACCCAACTCTCACGTATATGATCGCCATCATACTGTTGGTAGTAAAGCAAGATCCTAAGGGCTCTATCAAAGTGTAACATGCAATCAGTCACCTGAACATGTACACGACTGATAAAGGCAAACCAGATAGTATACTATCATCTCGAGTAAGACTGTTCTACCGGTATAGGTCCTCCGCAATCATTGCAATCACGTACCTGCGATCCAATAATTGACTATGAGGGCACTATCTCCAACAATCTCCCACTTGCACTCAAGGCTAATATTGCGATGTCGACTACTCACAGCCCGTGTGAAACCGAACATCCAACTCCGAACATCCAACTCCTCTACTAATCAGTTCACAAAGCCCGTTTGTAAAACTATTGTGTTCGAGAAATAGCCTCGGTGAGTGGATCCTCCTAGAAGTATCTTTCTGAATCTCTCTTAATCTCAAGTTCGCGGAGAAAGCCATCTCCCGAATTGAGTAATACCTGTCTTAGAATATGTCTGGATATCTGATGGGACCTTAGTTCATAAATGAACTCCATATCCAAACTTCTTAGACTGTATGGATCACTGAACCTAATCAGTATCGGGCACCATGCCACCCACAGTATCCTCTTGAACCACCTGTCCATAATACTGTCCCTCTTCGTCAGAGGGAAAACTATAACTCTGACAATCACTCTGTCATCCATGTCACCTTTGAAGCCTGGAATGATAACCGTCTCCCGAAGGAGGCTGCCGTCATCAAATCCGTAGAACATGTACTTATGTTCTAAAACTGCTTCCTTATATTTCTCCAGGATTGGATTAATACAAACTTATTGCATCTAGTGCAAAAACAACATCTGGTGTGGTACTTGACATCTCATGATTGACTCAATCGCCTAAGCAAGTGATCTGCCAATCATGCACATCCCTCTCCCCTTTAGTCTGTAAGACACCTTTAGAGAGGGTGACTCCATCACCTGCAGGTACACCACCATGCTAGGAGTCAACTATTCCAAAAACCATTAGAATATCTGTCAAATACCCACATTGGGAAACTACCCAAATCCAGATCTAAAGCCATAGATCCAGAAACCAGAATGTCAAATATTATATCCATATCCTGTCTGGAGAAACAACTGTGTGACGACCACAGTGCAACCGATCGTAGTATAGGAATTTTACTTCCTACTCTGTGTATGTCATCCAGATACCATGACATCACACCCTACTGCCTCCTTAACTGATCCATCCCCTATTCTGATTGAAGTCAAAACCATGACTGTCACATCAAAATTAGATGATCTATCTCCGCTATAACTGCTCAAGTCTATAAATAGATATAAGCATCTTGCCCACTATACTTCCGCTGCTCCCACTGACTACGACAACCCTCCTACCGGGTCTCATAACCTGGAACAACAGTAGTGTCAAGTCTTGGTAGATAAGAACCTCCCTGTCACCGTCCTTGAGGCTACCGAAGTACCTCTCGGGTGTCTGAGGTTACCTACCATACCTGCGGAGTGGCTATTGGAATGTCAAACCTGATTGAATATATAGGTCCTATTAAATTTTCCTAATCGTTCGCGGTTCTGGAATCACTTCCAGTTCTACCATACTCCCACTACTGTTTTCTGAAAAAGATCCATTTTACTAAAACTGTGGCGAGTCAAGAACAATATCACTATTGATCTTCCAAATGGTAGAATATCAACCCTTGTCATAGCCAGGGTCAACCCACAAACAGCCATTACAGAAACGTGCCCTGAGTTGTCCAGAGTCTGGTTTTAAGCATAAGCTGGACAACTCCCCGTACCTTAATATCTTTTAAGGTACGAACTATTCTATATCCAATATAGAAACTTTGGCACTTATTTAATTGGAACCAAGATTCAATCATGCAGCTATCTCCAGTGCATATCAACTTAATGGAAAGAGGCTAATCAGCATTACTCAACTTAGGAATCCATCCAATTATGAGTAACCTGAAAGAGAAACACGTTTCTCAAAACCATCACTATCATCTGAATACCAATCACAAGAATCTACATCGTCGATCTCTTTGAAGAATCCCGATACTTGTGACACCTGGTTCTCTACTTTATTCTTATACCCACAACTTCTCAAAACTTAGACCTTGTATTTCTACGAAACACTCGTCTAAATACTAGAGAAGTTATAAGTAAACAGAACATAGTACGAGGACCTACCCCTTTGTCCTGATGGACACTGGACAACATACAATACTCTGTATAAGTCCGCTGAGTTAAACAACTCATAACCTGTGCGTTGTAGGTGGAAAACTGTACCCTGGCGATTTCCTCAAATATCACCAATTACAACGAATTCCGATATAATGAGGATGATCACCTAATTCCCAATATATTACTCCCACTCATCATCTGTAAAACCATACAGATATGAGAATGAAACCTGGTAAATACATACCCTTGGAGTAAGTGTTTAATCGGGAAAACAGTTTTTCCTTTAACAATGCACTGAAACATGAAAATGTTTCGTAGGGGTATCCTGGTATTCATAGCAATGCCTCTTCCATAATCCAATTCATGACTTCAACCGTATATTTTATTGCCATCTCTCCAAATCCCTTTATTTGTCTTTAGTCGTTACCTTCTGTACACCATCGTTAGGCTAAATGGTTTTCTTCCTTCCCTACCGTTCGGCACCAGCCTATGGTTTGGAAGAAGACTATCCAGTAAGCATAATAGGTGTACCCTCCTAAACCAAGGAGTACTCGTATCTTGAGAGAAGGTGATGATAAAAGACAACTGAATAATACCTTATTCTTTTAAAGGTGAAATAGGAGCGGCGATGAAGTACGCGGTTTTGGTCGTGAATGATATCAGTCGCAATTTACTTTGCCCTCCTTCTAATCCCTTTATTTTGTCTTTACATATTACCTTCTGCACACCCTACTTAGGCTAATTGGTTTTCTTCATTCCCTACCTTTCGGCACCAGCCTATGGTTTGGAATAAGACTATCCAATAAGCGTAATAGGTGTACTCTCCTAAACCAAGGAGCTCTCGCAACCTGAGAGAAGGTGATAATAAAAGACAACTGAATAAACCAATTCTATTTCTCCTGAACCTGGATCCATCCTCGAAGAAGTCCCTTCGAGTTCGTATATAACCATACGATGGATCTATCCAATGGAAGTGGATATCCGTAGTAATACGGGTGTTCTGAGAAATGCAAAGGGTAAAAGAAGGAGTGGCAATGACTTATGCAACATAGACAATCCAAAAGCCAGTATTTTAAGAAGGTTCGGTCGACCTGGTCACTGAGTCATAGTCTAGGGTCGGTCAAAGGTCGCTGCCAAAGAGAGAGAGAGAAAAGAAACACTCTGCGTGCACTCTAACATAGATTAGAATGGTCATCATTTTATCTAATCCGGAAACCTCCCACTGTCCTGTCAAATTCTCCTCCAAACCTAAAGAAGAATCAATCGGGATCACCCGAAGAGTAAACCAACTCATCAGTGGGAATCGGGATCCAACTCTCATCGCATGATAACATGATGGAATGCATCCACGTTACTCATACTCCAGATGGTATGCGCATACTTGGCAAGTTTCAGTTTCTTTAGAAACTCCCGATATAGTTTTTGCCCCATGGTCTTATAACCTTGGCGTTAGGTCAAAATGTCATAAGTCACATGCCAAGTTCTACCCATCACTATCTTGTTAATTTGAACCCACCCGCACATGCCCTTGGCGTTAGGTCAAAATGGCAGAACGGCTGTCCCAAACCAACTCATCTATCTATGCAACAATTGAATACCCAGCAGCTACCAAACACTATGCCTTGGCGTTAGGTTAAAATACATAGCTTGAATACTACTGAATACCCAAAAGAAGTGACGGAGGGCTACGGCTGGTTTTTGGCGAAAAACCTTTAGCGTAGTGAACTTGATATCGCTGAAGGAACCTGATAGCTTTTTAAAATATAGTGGCGAAAACCTTTTGCTAAAGAGGTCACTCCCGGTAAAGGGATCTCGGCTCTTTCCTCGTGGAATGAGGTGCAGGATATTCCACTGAATACCGCTATGCAAAGCAACTTGTAATCGACTATAGTGAAGTTATTACGCTGACGCAAACTTCTGTCCAAGGGGTCGGTCCCGGTAAAGGGATATCGGCCCTTACCCCGTCGAATGAGGTGCAGGATATTCCACTGAATACCGCTATGCATAACAAAAGGAAACGTCTTTGTAACAACACTTTTTAAATTGTTCCAACAACTGTATACAGGTTTGTTTTACTTTACGTTGATCAGAATCAACGCAGTCCCATCAATAATCACACCAGAAAAGAACGAAAATAAAATGTACGTATATGCCATCCGCATTCGTCACTGGGTCCCGTCATCACCCGTTAGGTTACTTAACTAACGACAGAGCGGGGACTGGACTAGCGCGGGTGTAAAACATATACAACATCTAATAGTTTATAAACCAATATACAATAATCGCTCTAGGCGTGATAGTATGCAACATTACAGAAAAGTAATAAACATCACAGAACAATACAGATAATCTGGGATCCCCGGGTTTCACAGAGCCGCTGCTGAAACCCGACGTTCCCCTGTCGTGTGGATAGCCTGTACAATGAAACCTAGACCCCTACGGGTGCGGCAAGTTACCCGCCAAAACCTGAAGCGAGGCAGCCCCCTACAGCATAGTGAATGGACCACCCAGCACTTCACAGAATCCGGTAATCTTGGGCACCCCTCCTTGGGTCAACCTGTACCCCCTACGAGTGCGGCGAATAGTTTGCCAATTCTGAAGTGGGGCCCCTCTGCCTCTCAAAGCCATGAGATGCGGACCCGTTGCTTTCCCGAACCCGGCTATCCGTGCACTCCGTCGCGGGGTAAAACCTAGTACAGTAATGAAAAATAGTACAATAGGTACATCGACCGCAACCTGGTCGTGCCCCAAAAGAATATTATACAACAGGCAGTGACGGCTGTCCACAATTTGGACGCTCGCCCCGCAATATCAAATGTACAAATAAACTCAAACTGTACTACCATTGCACACTGCTATCCACCACGACAAATCCGCAACATCACAGCACAACACAGAACATCAACGCGAATGTCACGTTCGCAAACCCGTCTAAAAGAACTATAGCAATCAGACGCGGTTTACCGATCAAATGACATTCCCGGTCGGAGATATAATGTAAGCACTGTAAACTAACGTGTTTAAATTTCGATCGACCAAAGACCAAATATCAAAAAGTGGGCCCCACTGCTTACTGGTGAACAGTAACAAAACCTGGGCCAAAACGATATTTACCAAAAACCCTAAAATCCATCACAGAACCCACTGACCAAATTTGGGAGCACGTGCTCACCACATGGCCGCGGATGCGCGGCCAAACCATGGGTTTGGCCGCGTTTCCGCGGCAGCTTGGAGGAATCACGACCCCAAATTTTGTCGTGGCTCTTAAAAACGCCTGCACAGATTTTTAAGATATACAGAAATAATTTTTGAGACCGTTTAAAAACAACAGAAACTGTCAAGCAAGGATTTTGCCGTTTTTGATTTTCGGTTCGATCGATGTTTTGAACGCGTTAGCACAAGTTAGTATAGCAAAATGGTTAGGCTCTGATACCACTGTAAGTCTACGTTAGCGCCCCGGCAGTCTACAGACGCCAAATGCGGAACAAAAACTTTTAACTCGCGCTATCGTATACTTTAACCCGGATCTTCCATTATTGCTAAACTAACAAACAGTAAAGAGTGTAGAAAGGTTGTACCGAACGATCCGAGTCCTTCGTTCTTCAACCATCATCCCACGTTCCGTTGCGGCTGCTCCGATCTCGTCGATCTCCGATATCTTCGTCGAGGTGGCACCACATCACCGATTCTTTAAACGGGCTCCCGCCTCTGACTTGAGGCAACTCGATCGTCAAGTTTGCTAAAAGAGACGACCAAGAATGATGTAGAGAATGAGTAGATGACTTTGTCTCACTTCGTCCAAATCCGTGGACGATCGGTTAATGAAGTTGCCGAGGGAATTGGGTGATGGAATGAAATGAGCTGTGGATTCCATACACCCCAAATCTATCATAATCTTTTTTTCAATGAAAAACCATCAAGTGAGAGAGAGAGAGGAGGGGGCCGGCCACTTATAGCAAGAGGGGGGTGACCGTAGGAGAGGGGGGGTGACTACAAGCAAAAAGCTTCTCACTAAATATCCTAAGGAAAACAAGAAGCATTAATATCAAAGCATAAAGATCTTAATCAAAACAAGAATGATAAGAAATCAAAGCATGAGTCACAAGACACCTCACCATATCTAGAACCTTCTAGAACCTTCTAGAAGCACGACTCACTCTCATCCAAGAAAAGATAAATCCGTCTTTAACCGAATGTTAAAAGACGGCTGATAGAAAACTGGAAACTGGCAACTTCCAAAAGTGATCCTGAAACGACTTTCAGGATAACCCCGAAACAGTATAAATATACCCGCATTTGTATTACGACCGAATACAAATGCAACTGAGACAAAGATATTATACCTACTCAATATAATACTCGGATCCGGCTTAAACCAAAGCCGACCAGTATCATCTGCCCGAAAACTGACACGTGCGTAAACGCACGTGCATTTTCCGAACCCTGCCATAAAACCATACGGCCTCTACAACATTTCGCCCGAACTTGGGAAACTGTCTGTGGGGGACTCTAATGACTCGTCAGTACCCTGGCAGTGGGTTTAACCACAAACCGTCAGCGGCACTAGCAATGCGTAACGGCTGCCCACGGACTGACCTCAAGGGAGACCGATGAGCGCACTCAAGGGAGGCCGATGAGTGAACTCATCCAGAAAACCCTACTGAGCCTAACAGTAACAATGTATATACAGTCCGGTCCGTTCGTCTATGAGTATCGCATATCTGCCTAGGGGGCTAGCAACGTCAGACCCCCAATAGCAGTATAAGTCGTGTCAGAGTGAAGCCCAATAACACCCTGAGATACTACTGGAGTACCTACCAGTAAATCTCCTGCCACGGCCTTGGGCTTTGTGTAATGGCTCTCCTAGACACAGCACGATCTCGCCCCCAATACCGGGAGAGACGAATCCCCTGCCGATCCGCTCACGTGCCTCCATATGGCTCGGGACTGTACCCAAAAACTACCTGTTTGCACGACTCCTTTGAGCCGTGGTAGGGTAGAAATCAAAGCACAGTGGGAACTCACACGAGACAAATGACGACCTCTGGTCGATGAACTAACCTGTACACATGTCACCAGGGAACTGCTATCTGACGGTAGATATAATACTAACTAGCAGATTCCCGGCGAGTCCTGTCCGGTGTACTCATAACCCAATGAGCACCTGTATACATCTTAGGTGATCCAACTGACACCAGTGGCTTGTGAGACCGGCCACCGCCCCTCGTCGGGGTCTCGACTGTACACACTAGTCTACTCCGGAGTATCGATGCCCTGTCTTGAAACTCCCACGACTAGGGACCAAAATCAAGGATATGCGTATAAACTACCCAACTCTCACGTATATGATCGCCATCATACTGTTGGTAGTAAAGCAAGATCCTAAGGGCTCTATCAAAGTGTAACATGCAATCAGTCACCTGAACATGTACACGACTGATAAAGGCAAACCAGATAGCATACTATCATCTCGAGTAAGACTGTTCTACCGGTATAGGTCCTCCGCAATCATTGCAATCACGTACCTGCGATCCAATAATTGACTATGAGGGCACTATCTCCAACAAGTAACGTGATGGACCCTCTAGAAGACAACAAACCTTAACTCGATTATGTGACCGTCTTGAACTGCCTTTTGAACCTTAGGGTTTGGGGCGGTACGGCATTGCCACATGTGAGGCGTTGGCTTGACCCTTCTACGGCTGGACCATTGGTACTGTGGCATGTGATGGATGTTTTTAAACTCCCCTCAAGTGTTGAGAATTATTTGGGAAAACTTGGGTGTTTGATTATTCGATCGGAAAGTTTAACATTGTCTATTTATCTGGAATGTGATACAATATTTGGAATCCACAAGTAGTTATGAGATAACTAATTTGAATGTTATAAATCCAGCAGTTCAGTCTCAAATGATCGGTTGCCACGGGATTTTGATGCGATCAAAAGTCCGTCGCAATCACGTAGCGTACGCGGATACTCGCCGGGTAAACTTAATAGATAGCCACGCTCCATAGCCTCGACCAAGTGACTGTAGGAGAACCCCGTCGCCAAAAGCATCCGTTCGGGTCCTCGCGGCAGCGGTGTTCCGCCTTAGTGCACTTCGTCGACGGCATCCGGGGGTGCGGCCATCTACTAAAGTTTGCGACGAGCATTCGATCAGGATGTCGAGAATCTTGTTGAATTGCCCGACTTGGTATTGAAAAGTGTTTTCGATAATGAGACTAAAATGCGGGGTTTATAATAGTTAGGCATGCGATGTCTAAGGAATTCATTTGGTTAGGCATGCGATGTCTAAGGATGTTGCGGATTCCAACTGTTGTAGTTTTACACTTTCTTTTCTGCGACCGTAAGTGTAATATGTGGTGTATCGCCGGTTTCGTTGCTATACATCAACGACAATTGGGATACACATATTTACTTACGTTGATGACATGTGATGTTATGTGTTGCTGCGATATGTTATATTGGATCGTCGTGTTTGAATGGCCGGTTTTTTTTTTATGTGAGATGAGTGTTTTTCATTTTCATTCATGTAAAAACTTGTATGTAATATTATTTTATTGGGGCACTTCCGGGCTGAGGATGATGTCACCATTGTATATTATTTACTTTTCCGCATTAGGATAGACCCAGGAGGGGAGCACAAGTAACCGGGTTCTAGGGTCCAGTGGGAGACCATCTCGAGGAGTCGAGTCCGAGTCTCCTAACTCTAGAATTGGTAGGGTTGCTTGCCGCTCTCGTAGGGGTCTAGGGGTGTGGGATTGGCTATTCATCACGACCGTGGAATCCGTGTTTTATACAGGCTCAAAATAAAATACGGACGTCCTAGTATATCCAATATTTCATATGTTGTTTTCTGCTGCGTTATCTGTGATGTGATCATGTGATATGTTCAGATAGATATTGTATATAGTATATATGATATATTATATAGACGTTGCTTATGTTTTACACCCGCGCTAGCCCTGCCCCGCTCTGCCGTTAGTTACCTAACCTAACGGTGCAGACGGGACATCGAAGCGAATGCGGATGGCATAAGTGTACGTTGTATTTATCTGTGATGTTTAGGTGGACTTAAATGATGGGACATTCATTAATGAGATTAATGAAAGAAAATAAACCTAAAAGATGTTGTAGAATCGAATTTCAAAAATTAGATAGCTCTAGTTGTTGCTTTGCATTGCGTTGTTCCTTGTAGAACATCCAGCACCTTATTCTATAAGGAAAGAGCCGAGATCTCTTCACCGGGAGTGACCTCTTTAGCAATAACTAGAAGATGCTACAACCTTCGGTTTGTCTTTTGATTGCTTTTCTAGTTTTTGCTTTGCATAGTGGTATTGTGAATATCCTGCACCTCATTCGACGAGGAAAGAGACGAGATCCCTTCACCGGGAGTGACCTCTTTAGCGAAACTAGCAAAAGCCTCAAAAACACTCCATTTAAAACCATTTGATTCTGCAGCGAGATCAAGTTCAAAGCGTTAAAGGTTTTCTTAAAAACCATCCACAACCTTCCGTCATTTTAGGAAGTAGAGTACTTAGTATTCGTGATGCGTTTGTCGATCATAGCCGAGGCGTAGTGTACGGTAGCTAAGTGATTTCTTCCTACACAGCATATGATGCGATTAGTTAGGAAAGTCATGTGACTTTGTTGACCTTAGCCAAGGGTCATGTGGGTGGGTCTAATTAATCACGAAATGACGGGTAGAACTTGACTGGTGCTTATGATTTGTTGACCATAGCCAAGGTCATAAGTGCTAGGGGTAAAAAACATTATCGGGAGTTTCAAGTGTTGAAATTTGCAATGAGATTGCATACCTTCTATATGATAGTTGGATCCTGATACCCACTGCGAGTAATTGTTACTCCTGGGAGAGTTTTGCACTTTACAATTAACCGATCAAGTAGGTGTCTAGAAAGGTGTCAACGGGGTTACGCCTCTGGGAAAACGAGGTTTAATTTAATTAGGTCCGTGCGAAAGCACGGGGAACCTCCCTCAAAGTACCGGCACTGGCCTGGCCGAAAGATTGGCGAACTTGTAGAGTGTAATTAATCCCGGCTAGTCATTCCTTTTAGGGTTTGAAGGAAGATTTGATAAAAACAGTGGGAGCTATCCTGATTAGATAAAAATATATAACCAATCTAATCTTGTAAGAGCGCATGCAGAGTGTTTTCTTCTCTCTCTCTCCAGGTAGCGACCATGTCACGCCTTAATCAAGATAATAATATAGATGTATTGACCGAACCCGCTTGTTATACTGAGCTGGGGAACGTTGGTCCCGCTCCAACTTATAATTGTTATAAGACCGAGCAGGAAATTGGGAAATACCAGATTTCCCGTGCCGCCCAAACGAAGAAAGTGCATGCTGTTGCGTCTTCTTCGGGTGTGTTCATTACAAAGAACTGTTTCTCTGTATCCTCTACGTCCTGGGTATTAGATATCGGATCAGGATCCCGCAAATATAATCTGTTATATGGGCTTCAGATAGGTAGAGAACTGAGAACGGGTGATAAATTTCATGAGATAGAAACGGTGCAAGCGTTGCAGCCAAGTCTGTTGATAGTTATCACCCTGTATTACTAGAATACATTGATTCTGAACGAATGTTATTAGATACCGAACCTGATATACAACATCATATCAGTCTCTTTTTATTAAAGAAGGATATAATTTTGTATTGTTGGATAATGTTTTGAACATTTCCTATATCAAAAGTTGATCGGTTCAGGCACGTTATCTAAAAGCATATACATTCTAAATCAAACCACAGTTCCTTACATACAGAACACACACAAGAGGAAGAGTTCAGAAATGAACGAATTCTTCTTGAGGCATTGTAGACTAGGTCATATCAATGTGACCCGACTAGCTGAAGTTACATTTAGATGCATATTTAAATTAGTTTGAATTTATATCTTGTGAAACTTGCCGGTCATGTCACAAAGATAAGATGACCTCAGCTCCATTTATTGGAAACAAAGAAACAGTTAGTAAACTCTTGGGACTGATACATAGTGATGTATGAAGGTCCCCTGTTTGTAGATACCAGGACTGGTTCTTTATACTTCCTTACATTTAATGAGAATCTCTCAAGATTCGGACACATGTTCCTGTTGAAACACATGTCTGAAACTTTTTGAGATATTCAAAGAATGTAAGATAGAAGTAGAGAACCAAAACCGGGTAGAAGTATTATGTCCTATGATGAGATCAGTGAGGAGAATACTTGTGCATGGAATTTCTGGACTGTTCTAAAGGAGAATGAGATTCTCTCTTAGCATTACTCCTCCGTATACACCATAGCACGATGGTATATCGGGGCGGAGCAATAGCACCCTATATGATATGGTGTGCTCTATGATGAGTACTACTGATTTTCCTATTTCCTTTTGGGAGTTATGCACTTGAGAAGTGAAGGGTTTCCAACAGCACCACTACAAGGGTTTGGAGGCAACATACATGCCATATTTAAAGTTTACATGGTGCTAAAGAAACTATCTTAAGGATCATGCTAGAAAATTTAGAGCAAGTTAACTTTAACACAAATACAAGTGGTAAAAGCTAGGGTTTTGAGAGTACAACCTTTGTAGCTCCCTACGCTAGACTCCTTGGCTACTTGAGGGTTGGAAAAAGGTCCGCTTGAGATCCTCTAAGTCCATGACGATCCACCCGGAGTCCTCTTTGTCCAAGCTTGAAACTTCACTAGATCAAGAGAAGAAATGGAAGCTAACACTTTACACTAATGGGCAAGACTAGTATAGAATGATGATGTGGTTTGTTTTCTCACTTCAAAATCCTAACTTGGTTACTGTAACACCTTAGAATGTGTTTTGGGGATAATTATATTTTAATTTATAGTTCTTAATAAAAAGTTTACTAATTTGGTTTTTAATTATTTTATCCTATTTATTGAATATTTTATTAGATTTTTCCTAGGCTTGCACACACTTGTGCATGATAACTAGGGTGCTAATTTGGGGTTTAACCATGATTGGCAACCATGGTGGACTAAACATTTCCTTAAACCATTTTAAGTTTTGTATTAAGTCATTTTGGGTTTTAATTATGGTTGTTGTTTTCTTTTTATTTTGTTTATGGAAATGATTGTTTTTGTGTTGACTTGGTGTGAGAGAGAGAGAGTGAATCATGGGGCATGATGGCTTGCCCATGCCTTCATTTAATGAAGAGAGAGGGAGAGAGAGGGTTGACCAAGCCTAGCTCTCATTTTCCCCTTGCCTTCTCATTCTTTTTCTCTCATACTCTCACACTCTCAAACACACTCACACACACACCTGCATCAGCTCCAGCAGCACCAGAAGACAGCAACAGCAGTAGCACCTTCATCAGCAGCTGAAGCAGCAGCTCATGCAACAACATCAGCATCAAGCAGCAGTAGCAGCAACCGCATCAGCAGCAGCAGAAGTCCAGCAGCATTAGCAACCCCTCATCTCCCCCATACACTCCTTCACCTGATTCCTAGGGTCCCTTAGGGTATATTTCTTAACCCAATTTCCCTTTTTGCCAAGCTCTTGTGTTAATTAGCTTCGGTTTGCTTTTAAAGTTAGTTTAGTGCTAAATTATGGTGATTTTGTGAGATGTTGGTTAAGTGATGATCGTGTGGGTAAACCTAGCTTATTTTAGTGTTGTTAGGGTCACCTTAACTGAGAGTAACCCCGGATTTCACTAAAATACCATAGGGTTTGATCTTTGTGCAAAATTGGTTTTTTAAGGCGACATTGTGGCATTCTGTGATCTGCTATTGACCCGGAACCTTCAGGATAAAATTGAGGAAACTGGAGCATGCTCACTAGGTATAGACACTACCACCAAAACACGAGCCCCTCATTCCCAAAGCTGGCCGCCAATTTAATCCATCTGGCCGCAAATTGCGGCCAGGAAGAGGAGATAGGTGTTGGGTTCTTGGCTAGGGTTGTCTGCAGTGTATTGTAGTGTTTTGGCATATATAGTTTTGTGAGATTTGACCTGTAGGAGAATCTGGGACAATATATCGTATTGCATGTCCGTTTTGTTTTCGCGATACGTGAGTGGGTTCTGCGATCCAGCGTATCGCGGCGTGTCGCGGTAGTTTTAGACGCATATACACACGTTTTAGTGTATCGTGCACACGCGCGTTTAGTTCGCGACGCGAGTTTCTCGTTTGGGTTCGATATCGCGTTTTGCGGAATATTTGGCTTATATATGATTTCCATGTCTAAATTGCAGGTTTGCAGGCGGGGACTATGGACACTGCTTCAGGGGGGAGCAGATGGTAGGATTCACCTAGCGTGGAGCGTAGGTGAGTAGATTTAACATCTACAGGGGAATTGCCCGCATGGCGTTATGCGTCTGGGCTAGGATTCTAATACTTGTCGCATATTCTACGTCATTGTTAGAATTGCGCATTTACCTTATTTCCTTGATATAGTTGTACTGTGACTAGCAGCCGTAGGACACTGCACATATTATTGACGGTTCATGTTGCACGAGCACGGATTGTATGCTACACACACCGTCAATAATTGCCATGTCACACACAACCCCTTATAGATACTATATTGCTTATCATACATGACATCTAGCTTATCGGTATACCTATAGTGTATCTTACCATTAGTGATAGGTATATCTACACCTTGCGATACAGCTACAGGTATACCTTGCACATATTTTACTTATACCCAGGAGGGTATACGACATCTTTTACTTATAGGTAGACACCTATACTTAGCTGTACCTTATTGATTTCGCATACATCTGGTTTCAGCTGCATATTCTCTTTTATATGCTCGCATTTCAGATATATCGCATATATTTTCCTGGATTTGCGCATTGTTTATTGGGATTTTAGATGATGTTTTCTGGATTTGGGAACCGTGGGAGTTCATGAAATTATGCATACATTGAAAAACCCGGTTTCCTTGATATGATATTTGCGCATCCACCATGAGTTTTATCGGTGCTGATTTATATATATACCCCTACGAGGAGGCGTCGAGGCCGTAGAGGGTACATGGTGGGGCCCGGTATGGTTCCCCTCGGCAAGAAGATCGATGGACTTTGCCGATTAAGCTTGGAGGCGGGCGAGCACCTACCGGTGACAGTACCAATGACTCGGCGGGGATCATGGAGACACCGTTGGGAGTCATGTACGTTTGCATACGTCGAAAGGCGAGGGTCAGAGCTAGGCACTCGTGCTTTCGGGATAGCATATGATACGTGATCAGGATTTCTGTGTCGATGCTTGGCACATGGTTTTCATGATATTTCTTTAACACCTTTGTATATATAACAGGGGATTTAGCCGTTGTTATATATACCCTTACACCAATATTAGTGGAGTGGGACGCTAATATATGTGTATTGACCCCATCATATTTATTTCTGCATATATAAATATTTAAGATGCTAGAATCTTACTTGAGATGTGATTTGGGATATTAGGTGATTCATTGAGATTGGATACAGGATACCTATGAGATTGTCGATTTGTATATTCGGGATATAGGAGATTACTCGATATTGTACATTGGGGAAATGTGAGACTTATATGATATGAGAGCCCAACTTTGGGGCTGATTTGAGGAATTGGGATTTGAATGTCTTGATGGATTGTGATCCTACCACGATGTCAGGTTTCCGTGGGAACGACATATTTCACTCCATACCTCATCCCTATTCACTTATGCACGGTTTTATATATTGGAAGTACCTGTTAGTGTACCCTTATGATTGCTGCATATCTACTTTCTCATATACCTATTGCATAGTTATTGCATACTATTATCATCTTATTATTGCTTCACATATTGATTGTACCTGCTAGTGTACTTTCCTTTATTCTGCATTTCACATGACCTGTTATTATTGCAATTGCATATCTTAGATTCATGCTGTACGTACATTCCCGCGATTACCTGCATATGTTATCTACTATTCACGAGTTGGCAACTCACCCCCGTTGTGCCACAGGTGTTTCAGGTTGTTCCCCAGAGTAGTCGAGGCAGGCTATTCAGCTTTTTATCTATCATCTTTTGCTACAGATACCGCATCGGCTCACAGTGCGCTATTTTGCTTAGGTGGGTTTTGGTGGTTATCTGTATTTTGTATTGTACCTTCGATATATTTGTACTCTCCATCTACTATTATGTTGTTGACTTAGAGACTTGGTGAGGACGTTATTGTATATTAATGGTGGATTTGTTGTCTTTTATATACAGTTTCCTTCCTATTGTCTTTTATTTCTTCGCTACGGCGTCGTATATTCATGATGTGATTGTTTTCCGCCTTTGAGCCAGTTTTTACAAAAGGGGTGTTGCTAAAATTTTAAATATAGAAAGTGGGAATTTTAAAGAATTTGGGTTGCGATTTCAAATGTTTCCAAAAACTTATATTATCTTTTCCATTTTTTTCCTGGTTTAGATTTCTGGGTTTTGGCTTTCTTTTACTGCTTTACGTCTTTAGGCGTTGCGTAGTATTAGGGCCGTCACGTGCCAAATTTCGGGTCGTGACAGTTACTCTTTTGCTCACTTGAGAAAACTAGAAAGCAAGAGAGAAATGAGGAACAAGATGATGGCTTTCTAAGAGCTCAAGATAATGATAAGGTTGTTAATAAAAATGAGAAATGAAAATATATATATTTTCACTCTCTCATTCTTAACCATAGTTATAAAATATCTAGATATTTTAGTTTGGAACAAAAATGACCATGGAAAATGAATCATGGTTAATCCAAGGGGTTAGTGCAAGAATAAAATATTAAACCATGAAACAATTTCCATTTTCATTTTCCTTTTCCAAAAATAATATCCATATATTTTATAAAGGGTGTGAGTCTTATATTGCCACCATCCACTATATCAACAACCATGATAGAATGATATATGCATGTATGTATGCATGCACATCCATATGTGCATGAATAAGAATGAATGCATACATGCATGCATACAACAAAAAGACAAGAAAGGATTTCAAGTGAGAAACTAATGGTCAATGATAAATCAACACTTGATTTAGCAACCCGGTCATATCACATACGACCCGACCAAAAGAAAACCGCCCGATTAATATATGGTATCTCATACACGCATTTTAACCGGGTCCACGCGCATATCTCATATGCGCACCACATCGTTTCTCCTGGACTAGGCAACTCCATTGTAGGACTCTAAGACTCGTCAATATGCCGGCAGTGGGTGATGATCATATCAAGCACCCCCAAGCCGCAAGCGGTCAGCTAAACGTAACGGCCACCCGGGTATTGAGCGATCAGAAGAAAACAAGCGAACCTGTCACAACTCCCGTCGAGCCAACCGGCAACACTACCGTACAGTCCGGTCTCTTTGTCAGATATGTTGCATATCGAGTCTAGGGATGGTAACGTCGACCCCAACAACTCAATAAGTCGTGCCGATGAATGGTCTATAACAGATCGAGAAACTACTGATAACACTTATCAGTAAATCTCAACAGCTCTGGCCAGGGACTTACTGATATAGCCAGTCGAGCACATCACAACATCAACTCCTAATACCGGGAGAGACGAAACCCCTCCCATCGCTCATCGCCTTCGTGTGTCTCGGGACTGTACCCAACGGCCACCTGTTTGCACGACTCAGTAGAGCCGTGGTAGGGTGGTAATCAAAGTACAGTGGGAGAACACACAAGACTCTATGACGATCTCGGGTCTACAGACTAACCTGCACCAGTGTCATCTGAGAACTGCTATCCGACGATAGATATAATTCCATATAGGAGTTCTCGGTGAGTCCATCCAGTGTACCCAGTCACCACTGAGCACCCGTATACGATCTCGATGTCAAACATCGATGAATGTAGGAACATCCATCGCCCATCATATATCGATGCCCCGTCTCGATATACCTACGACTAGGGACATTTCAGGATATGCTTATAAACTACAGATGTCCCACTAGTATGATCTCTATCATAATCATAGTAGTCAAGCCTATATCCATAGGGCTTTATCAACATGTGTGAATGAATAAAATCATGATCAAATCAACATGTCTGATAAAGAAGAACCAGATAGCATACTATCATGTCGAGTAAGAATGTACACTGAATATATATACATGTATAAATACATCCACTATCATATAATGGCCTCTAGGGCATACATATATCCAACAATCTCCCACTTGCACTAAGGCCAGTTATTGGCGTATCTCATACCCAACATCTCAAAAAGTCGCTCATGCTGCGGCTGAGGGAGGGCCTTGGTGAGTGGATCCGCGGCGTTATTCTTTGTGTTTACTCTCCTAATCTCGATCTCGCGGCGATCTACAATCTCCCGGATCAAATGAAAGCGCCTTAGGATGTGTCTGGACCGCTGATGGGACCTGGGCTCCTTGGCTAACGCCATAACCCCATTATTATCACAATACAATGGTATTGGATCAATAATGGTTGGAACTACTCCTAGCTCCGAGACGAACTTCCTCATCCAGACGGCTTCCTTGGCGGCATCATTCGCAGCAATGTACTCAGCCTCCATCGTAGAGTCTGCAACGGTATCCTGTTTGGAACTCTTCCAATTTACCGCCCTTCCATTGAGGGTAAATACAAACCCGGAGATAGATTTGCTGTCGTCCTTATCGCTCTGGAAGCTCGAATTGGTAAAAGCCTCCATTTAGAGATCTCCATTACCATACACCAAGAACAATTCTTTAGTCCTTCGCAAGTACTTAAGAATGTTCTTCACAGCTATCCAGTGATTCTCCCCTGGGTTGGATTGATACCTGCTTACAACACTAAGTGCATAAGCTACATCTGGGCGTGTACATAACATCGCATACATTATAGATCCTACTGCCGAAGCATAGGGTATAATGCCCATGCGAGCTCTCTCTTCATCAGTCTTTGGGCAAGAGTCCTTGGAGAGAGTGACCCCATGGCAAGCAGGTAAGGCACCTCGCTTGGAGTCTTCCATACTAAACCTTTTTAGGATGGTGTTGATGTACCTGGTTTGGGATAATCCCAATAACCTCTTGGATCTATCCCTATAGATCCTAATGCCCAGAATGTATGTGGCATCACCCAGGTCCTTCATGGAGAACCTAGTGATAAGAAAGATTTGACCGACTGTAGCATAGGAAT
Source organism: Agapanthus africanus (assembly GCA_030015575.1). NCBI lineage: Eukaryota > Viridiplantae > Streptophyta > Magnoliopsida > Asparagales > Amaryllidaceae > Agapanthus > Agapanthus africanus. Next base: position 233,817,366 of record JASDDO010000010.1, read on the forward strand.
ATCATTTCCTATCAGAAGAATGTCATCCACGTACAATACGAGGAATGTGACAGCTCTCCCTACAGCCTTCTTATAAACACAAGGTTCATCTGGATTTTTGATGAAATCAAACTCTTTGATAACATCACCGAAACAGATGTTCCAACTCCGTGATGTATGCTTTAACCCATATATGGATTTAAGCAATCTACATGCTTTCCCGCTGCTCCCACTGTCAATGAAGCCCTCTGGCTGATCTATATAAACACATTCTTCTAAATCTCCATTTAGAAATGCCGTTTTAACGTCCATCTGCCAGATTTCATAGTCGTAGTGAGCAGCAATAGCAAGTAGGATCCGAATGGATTTAAGCATGGCTACGGGAGAAAAAGTCTCGTCATAGTCCAAACCTGGTTTTGACGAAAACCCTTCGCCACAAGTCTTGCCTTATAGGTCTCTACCTGTCCATCCACACCAATCTTTCTTTTAAAGATCCATTTGCACCCCACAGGTTTTACCCCAGGGGGTACAACGTCCAAAGTCCATACTTTGTTGGTGTACATAGACTCCATTTCGAATCTCATGGCATCCAGCCACTTCACAGAGTCTCCACTCGTGATAGCTTGCTGAAAACTGGTAGGATCATCATCCTCCATGATGCAGTCTTCTCTGTCACCATCAATGAGGAAACCGCAGTACCTCTCCGGTGGGCGAGAAGTCCTACCAGACCTACGGAGTGGCCGAGGTTCCTCAGTTTCTATTGCAACAGCCGGTTCAACCAAGTCCGTCATTCGTAGTTTGTGTTTCTAGAACCTCTTCTAGATCCACCACATTGCCATCAGTTTCATTTGTAAAAAACTCTTTTTCCAAGAATGTGGCATACTGAGAAACAAACACCTTTTGTTCCTCCTTGTGGTAGAATAGATATCCATAAGAGTTCTATGGATATCCCACAAAATTACACATGACCGACCGTGTCTCGAGTTTGTCCGGATTCTGCTTTTTAACATAGGCCGGGCAACCCCAAATCTTAATTCTCTTAAGAGATGGTCTCTTCCCATGCCATATCTCATATGGCGTGGTAGACACGGTTTTGGTTGGAACCCTGTTCAGTAGAAACGCTGCAGTCTCCAATGCATGCCCCCAAAATGAGACGGGTAACTCAGCATCACTCATCATGGAATGGACCATATCTAATAGGGTCCGATTCCGTCGTTCTGACACACCGTTGTGCTGTGGTATGTAAGGAGGAGTGAGTTGAGAGAGAATCCCATTCTCTTTTAGGAAGTTTGCAAATTCTGTACTGAGGTACTCTCCACCTCGATCTGATTGAAGCATTTTGATACTCAAGCCGGTTTGTTTTTCTACTTCGAGTTTATATTCAGTGAATTTCTCGAAAGCTTCGGATTTGTGCTTTAATAAAAATACATGACTGAATCTTGAGAAATCGTCAATGAAAGTAATGAAGTATGAAAAACCGCCTCTAGCCTGTGTAGAAATTGGCCCACATACATCACTATGTATGAGGCCTAGGAGCTCAGTTGCTCTTTCTCCGTGTCCGGTAAACGGAGTTTTGGTCATTTTACCCTTGATACAAGACTGGCAAGTCGCATAAGATTTATATTCAAAAGGGTTTAAATATCCATCGTTGTGTAACTTGTTTAGTCTTGTTTCGTTAATATGACCAAGTCTACAGTGCCAAAGAAAAGCTTCATTTATTTCTGAAAGTTTTCTTTTATTAGTGTGTTGTATGCTGAAAACTGTGTGTTGATTTAGGACGTATATCCCGTTATTAAGCGTACCATACCCAACCAACATTTGATTCAGGTGAATGTTCATAACATTGTTCTGCAATACAAAATTATATCCTTCATTGTTTAACAAAGAAACGGATATTATATTACAAAGCATACTAGGTACAAAATAGCATGGGTTCAAAACCAACATACACCCAGACGGCAACCCTAAATGATACTCTCCCACCGCGACTGTATGTACATTGGAACCATTTCCAACGCGGAGAGTATGGTCACCTGTCTTCAAAACCTTGCTATTTCTCAGCCCCTGCATAGAATTGCAAATGTGAGAACCTGAACCAGTATCTAATACCCAGGAAGCGGAGTTTATTGAAAAACAGTTTTCTGTCACAAACACACCTGAAGCGGAAGCATCCCCATGCTTCTTCTTGAGATTTAAGTACTCCGTGCAGTTGCGCTTCCAATGTCCTGTTTTGTGGCAGTAATAACATTCCCCTTTCCCTGATTCTCCAGCTTTGGACTTGTCCTTCCCCTTAACCTTTTTAACTCCACCCCTAGACTTGGTGGGCTTCTTCTTCATCTTTCCTTTAGCCTTAGCCTTTGGGCGAGAAGAGGAAGATTGCCCAACACTCAAAACGGGAGTTTTCACTGATTTCAGTGTGCTATCTGCACTCCTTAATATATTAAGGAGTTCAGGTAGTTCCTTCTCCATGTTGTGCATGTTGAAGTTAACTATAAATTGAGCAAAGGTGGAGGGGAGGGACTGCAGAATAATATCCGTATATTGTTCATTGTCCATCGTCCATCCAAGGTCCTCAAGCTCTTCTATGAGAGCTATCATCTTCAGAACATGGTCTCCTACTGGTGTGCCAGGGGCCATTCGCATCTGAAACAGTTTCTTTGATGCTTCGTATCGTAATACGCGGGATTGCTCTCCATACAACTCCTTTGTATGGAGGAATATGGCGTGAATGTCTATATTCTCGTGATTCTTTTGATGTGTGTTATCCATTGATGCAAGCGCGGGGCATTTGGTCGTGGCACAGTCAGCGTCCCATATCTTGCGGACTTCAATATCCACAACTGAGGATTTTGGATCTGGGACGGGCGGGGTTGGAGCCGTGAGGACATATGATACTTTATCATAAGTCAAGGCAATGTTCAGATTCCTCAGCCAGTCTTTATAATTGGTCCCATTCAGTTTATTTTTATCTAGTAGAAGCTTGAGTCCTGTTATTGGGTATCTGGCATTAAGAGAGAGAAAAGAATACACTCAGCGAAAGCTCTTGCAAAGATCAGATTGGTTATTATCTTATATAATCGATGTCTCCCACTGCTTTAATCAATTTTTTCTTTCAAACCTTAAAAAGAAAACAAGCCAGGATTAATTACAGTCTACAACTTTGCTAGCTCCGTTTGCAACTTTGAGGGTCATGTCACCTGCCTTCAAAAACCTACTCTTTCTCAACGCCTGCAAAGAATTACAGATATGAGATCCTGATCCGGTATCCAATACCCAGGACGTAGAGTTTATTGATAGACAATTTTCAATAACATACACACCTAAAGCTGAAGCCGCAACCTGCTTCAGATCCTGTGTTCTGGCCTTCCAGGCCCTGCAATCTTTCTTCCAGTGTCCACTCTTGTGACAGTAAAAGCATTCTTCCTTATCCACAAGCTTCCCCGCTACCTTTGTTGCTTTTGCCTTTCCCTTCGTATCCACCTTACTAACACCGCCCCTTGGTTTGGCGGGGGTTTTCTTCTTCTTTCCCTTGGCTTTCGCCCTGGACCTAGAAGAGGAAGATCCTCCTACAAACAAAGTGGATGTTTCCCTACCTTTCTGTAGGGTGCCCTCTGCACTCCTCAGCATGTTGAGGAGCTCTGAAAGTTCAACTTCCTTTTCCTACAAGTTGAAGTTCAGGATGAACTGGGCGTAAGTGGAAGGAAGGGACTGAAGAATCAAGTCCGTATAGAGCTCATTCTCCAACGTAGTCCCAAGGTCCGCGAGCTCCTCTATGTAGCCAATCATCTTAAGCACGTGTTCCGCTACCGATGATCCGACGGCCAATCTCGCCGAAAACAACTTCTTCGACACTTCGTATCTGGCGATACGGGATTGCTCTCCATACAGTTCTTTTGTATGGAGAAATATGGATTCGAGGTCCATATTCTCGTGCCTCCTCTGATGTTCATTGTCCATAGAGGCAAGCACGAGGCACTTGGCCTTCGCGCAGTCGATTTCCCAGGTCTTACGGATTTCCCTATCCGCGACGCTGCTTTTGGGACCTGGGACAGGGGGATCTTTGGTGGTAAGAAGATACCCCAACTTGTCATAAGTGATTGCCATTTCGACATTCCTGAGCCAATCTTTATAGTTTGGCCCTGTCAGTATGTTTTTATCTAGAAGTAACTTAAGTCCAGTCATGATAATGGTCGCTGCAATTAGGAGAGAGAGAAGAAACACTTTAGCATGATGCTCTTGCAAGTTTAGAGTGGTTTTTAATTTGTCTAAACAGGATGGCTCCTACTGTCTCTCGAATCCCTCCTCAAACCATAAAGGAAGAACTAGTCGGGATCAATCTCATCGTACAATACTTGCTTAACCGTTCAGCCAGGCCAGTGTCGATACTTCAAGGGAGGTTTTCCAACGCTTTCGCGAAGTTTCTTAATTAAGTAACCTCTTTTCCCTGTGGGCGTAGCCCCGCTAACACCTTTCTAGATACCTACTTGGTTTATAGCATTGATCGTTAAGTGAGAAAGTTCCGGAGGAGTAGCATATACTCACAGTAGGATCGGGATCCAAATATCATCGTGTGACAAAACTGAAGGAATCCTACCAGAATCATCACACTCCAAATGGTATGCAGCGCTAGCAAGTTTCAGTTCTTTTGAAACCCCCGATGTGGATTTTTGCCCCATGCTCTTATGACCTTGACTTTGGCCAAAATATCATAAGTCACATGTCAAGTTCTACCCGTCATTCTCCAGGTTAATTTGAGCCCACCCGCACATACCCTTGACTTTGGCCAACATGGTAGAACGACTGCCCCAAACCAACACATCTATCTATGCTGCACATGAATACCCAATAGCTACTAATCACTATGCCTTGACTTTGGCCAACATACATAGCTTGAATACTTATTGACCATTCATGTGAAACGACGGAGGGCTACGAATGGTTTTGGAGAAACCGTGAACGTAGTGAACTTGATATAATCGAAGGAATGAGATAGCTTTCAAAAGGAGTGGTTCAAGCTCCGCATTTAAAAGTTTGGTTTTGAAAAGAACCGAGTGATTTTCAAAGTGTTCCAACGACTTTTACTTGGTTTATTTTTTTCTTGCATTAATTCCAATGCGTCCCATCATTTAATCCTACCATTGCAGAAAACAACGAAAATATGACGTACGCTTATGCCATCCGCATTCGCCACGGGGTCCCGTCATCACCCGTTAGGTTACTTAACTAACGACAGAGCGGGGGCTGGACTAGCGCGGATGCAAAACATAAGCAACACCTAAATAGATATCATATAGATATATATAAACATTCGTCACATGCAATGATAGCCATTCCAGATCACAGATGAATATATTGGATATACTAGGAATCCGCAATTCGTACGAGCCTGTAACGAAGAACGGATTACACGGTCGCGATGAATAGCCAAACCCCACCCTAGACCCCTACGGGTGCGGCAAACTACCCGCCAAGTATCCGAAGTGAAGCAACCTCCCTCAATAACGTGAGCAGGCCACTCGGCACTTCGAGGTACCCGGTAGTTTGTGCACCCCACCTTGGGTCTATCCTAGGAGCAAAAACAGTAAAAAGAAATTATACAATGACGGCTACAACCCCGACCCGGTTGTGCGGCCATACAAATAATAATACATCAATTTACATATTACAAGAATTGAAAGAATAAGAAAACCCTCATCTCACAACCCCCCGGCTATTCATCCGCGACAATCCAACGAATTCATATACACAAACCATCAACATTACAGATCACAGATATGTATAACCCCCACTAATCGACGTATAGCGATTAGCGGACGTTCAATACATATATCACATCATAGATATAACCCATTAGCCAAAGTGTAAAGAAGTTCGATCAAAAATACGGATTTGTGACCACCCTAAAAAGCAACTTGTTCTCTGGAAAATCTGGGTGGAAAAAAACTACATCAAAAATCCCAAAACAGCAATAGAAGAACACTGCAGGAAAAACGACCCACGGCCGAGTCAACTCGGCCGCGGTTCCGCGGTGAGTTGGTCGACTCGCTGGCTCATTTTTCTTCTGTGTTCTGTAAAATCCCTGAGCCAATTTTTAAAGTATGATTTATTATTTTTAGAGCAGATTTAAAAATCGGCAGAAACTTAGGGTTTTGAAAAAATGTTTTGCGATTTTTTTCGATCGAAGTTCTATATACTTTGCTAACTAGTTAGTTTGTGTTTAGCTAGGCTCTGATACCACTGTAATTCCATGTTGCCCACCCCGGTGCTTGCGGGGAGGCGGAAACGTTATGAAAAATCTGATTATTACAACACTAGGCAACATGGACTAACCAAAGGAGGGATCTTTGCTAAACAAAACTAACAACCAAAGCTAAAAGAGTTTAGCTACTCAGAAAAGGGATTATACCTAGGTCTTTACGTCCTTCTCTCCTTGCTCCTTGGAGTGAAAGAAAGGGTTCTCCTTGTCGCCTTCTCTTGCCGAAGAAAGATCCACCCGAGGGCATCAACCTTTGGCTCCAACCTCAAACTAGAAGTAACTAAGGTGCTTGGTGTGCTAGACCTAGGACCTTAGAAAGAGTAGAGAGTGTTTTTGAAGGGATTATCTCAAGCTCAAGTGGTTCTCAACTCATGAGAGGGGAGAGCTAGAGAGAGAGGAAGAGGAGGAGAGAGAATGAAAATTATCAAGTGAGAAGAATAATACAACCCTTCTCACATATATGTGATTTATGAAAATTAGATAATTAGCTAAAGATAATTGTCATGGTTAATCAAGAAATGACCATTATCATTTCACATTAAATGCTTTTGCAAGGATCAAAGAGCATTTTTCATATGGAATGATGATGGTCAACTTGTCAACCTAGGTCAACAAGTCAAGTATAGTCAAATGGTCAACAACCCTAACCATGCACAATTATAATTAACTAATTATTAATAAATCATAATTCACACATAAACATTAGGGTTAAGAAAATGACAATAGACATCAACTCTAATCAAAGTCCTCTGCCTCTGTCTCAGTCAACTGTGCATACACACCCGTACCCGTGTTCCGAGGAACACGAATACAATGAGATAAAACCAATCCCAAATCATATACTAGGATCCGGCTTAAACCAAAGCCCGCTAGTATAAGCTGTCCGGACACCAAACGTGCACAAGTGCACGGATGTGAACGAACCCTGTCGCAAAACCATGCGACCTCTACTCATTTTGCCTAAAGGCGAATAACCCTCTGTGTGGGACTCTAAAGACTCGACACTACGCTGGCAGTGGGTTTAACCACAGACCGCAAGCGGCACTAGCTGTACGTAACGGTCCCCAGGTAGATGCCGATAAGAAGACTGACAAGGTAAACCCCATCTGAACTCCTACTGAGCCTGAATGTGATAGTCTCCGTACAGTCCGGTCTGTTCGTCTAAGAACATTGCATGGCAGGCCTAGGGGGGCAGTAAACGTCAGTCCCCTACTAGCGGTACAAGTCGTGCCGGAGTGTAGCCCAGAACACCTGAGATAACACTGAAAACCTACCAGTCTATCTCGCTTGCCCTGGCCAGGGACTTTGTGTAATGGATCTCCTAGACACAACGCGACATCAACCCCCAATACCGGGAGAGACGAATCCTGTCTAACCGTCACTGCCTCCAAGTGCTTCGGGACTGCACCCAAAAACTACCTGTTTGCACGACTCCTTTGAGCCGTGGTAGGGTAGTAATCAAAGTACAGTGGGAACACACTCGAGGCGAAGTGACAGTGTCAAGTCAACAGACTAAGCTGTACTCATGTCACCTGGGAATTGATAACTGACGATAGGTATAATACCAACCAAAAGTTCCCGACGAGTCCTGTCCAGTGTACTTGTAACCTAACGAGCACCCGCATACTATCTCAAGTACGACGTACTGACGGCTGTGGGATAGACCGTCTCCCAAGATGGGATAAGAAGCGTATACGCTAGTCTACTCCGGAGTATCGATGCCTTGTCTCGATAGTCCTGCGACTAGGGACCTGCATAAGGATGTGCTTGTAGATTACCCAGCCCCCACGAGTGTGACTGCCATCATAACGCTGGTAATCAAGCAAAGATCCTAAGGGCTCCACTAATGTGTAAAGGCGATATGCTAAAAGAAACACATGCACACATTAAAGCAGAAACAAACCAAGTAGCATACTACCATTTTGAGCAAGAATGTCAATACAAGGTGAATATCCCAATCTTCCATCAAGTAATATACAATCTAGTATGATACAATAATGGCCTCTAGGGCAAATACACTAACACGTACGGCATCCCCAAATCTGGGTACGGGTCAATATCATACTCATCACACTGTTCATCTGGTATCCTCTTTATCAAGATCATCATCTGGGGTACTGACCTACGTCTAGTACACTACTAATATCACTATTCACATGGCATTGTCATCCAAAGATCCGCTATAACATCAGGACGTATCTCAAGTACGAATCCTGCCATATCACCGATCTCACGGGCTCAACTCAAATCTCATCGACTCATCTCAATCCCAAGTATCATCCACAAATCCAGTATGTGAACACCTAGTCCCATACCCAGGTGAACACATAAACACATCTCCCCATATACGCACAGGTAATAACATAGATGTATGCATGTGGCATGTGCGTGTATGGGTGTAACAATTACTCTAGGGTTTCGCAACTAACACTAAACTAATCCACGAACACCTAGAATCTACCTTTATCATCAAGTCTCATATCAACATAATATATATAATCAAAATATATGTGTGTATACGTATTCGTATACATCACCACGAACTGCGGGGGTGCTATACGCCATCCACCCGACTTCTCCCCGTAGATATAAATCTACTCACCTGGTCCTCGCTCGCCGGTGCCGACGTCGCCACGCGCTTGCTTGTCGTCTCCAAGTCCACATGTGGTACCTACATATCATAACGCACCGTATCGCATTAAAATCCGACTCATGACCAAAACGACACACGAATCCCATATAGGTCAAAACCTATGGCTGCTTTCACAAATCAACTCAAAAACCCTCGACATCGGCGTACAAACGTCGATTGATCAAGAAAAACACTGAACATACCAATCATGGTTTCACAAATCACTAATTATTATATGAAATATGTTAAAATTTACAAAAACCCCAAACTCACTTTAAAAGTCATTTTTTCGAAAATCTAGCAAGCAATATTACCCATTTTTTGTACAAAACTCGACGTTTAAACAAATCTAGCGGCCATAATACTTATTAAACATCTTAAATAAGTCATAAAAACAATTTCCACAATTTAATCTCATTAAATTCCATTAACCCTAAAATTCTAGTTTACAATATACCCAATTTTAACAATTTTATAGCAAAAATGCACAAACAACAATTTAGCTTGGATTTTCATGAACTAAAGGCATTAAACCACTCAATATAATAATTATAATGACATGTAACCTTAATTAGAATTTTATCTCACCAAAATATAATTATTTTAAAAACCTAGTTTGCAATTTATATAATTATCACAATTTAAATCAACAAAATTGCAAACTAGCAACTTAATTTGATTTAGCATAACCTTGATATGGCAAATACATCCCACAACCATAGTCTCACAACACAAAACCCTAATTAGATTTTTCACAAACCCTAATCTAAACCTTGTCTTGCAAACCCACATCTTTCAATTAAACCATAATTAAGCACCTAATAAGCTTCATTAAGGAATTTAAACCAACAATTGAACAATGGGTCAAAAGTTATACTTCACAAACCATGATCAAACTTGAAATCTAGACCTCCAATTTGAAATCCTTGCACCAAGATCCATGCTAAAGAAGATGAGGGAAAATGGGTAGGAGTCGGATTTGGATTTTAGCTTGATTTTAGATGGAATTTTGGACATTTTTTTGAGGGAAAACGAGGTGGGATTTTGGGGGAAAATTCTAGACAGCAAGAAGGAGGGGGCTCGGTTGTAAGTAGGGGAGAGAAGAGAGAGAGAGGGAGGTGGGGAAAATGATATCTAGTCAACCCTAGTCAAAGTCCACTCTCATTTCTTTTCTTATCTTTTACAAAACAAGTGGGGAAAATTGAGGGGGGGGGGGCTGCTGAATTCAGCCAAGGGGAAGGAAAAATGGGGGTGTGTGAGTGTGGGTATGGGTGTGGGGTGATGGAAAATGATAAATACTATACCCCCAAACATCCATTAACACCAAATTCACTATTTAAGCCTTTTTCTTCGATATTTTCTAACACCGTTTAACAACTTTATTTCAATTCAAAAACAACGCGTTAAAATTTTGTTTAATTTTTTATAATGTACAAAATTTGTTTCAACCCATTCCAATTTGTTATTTTCCCTAATTAAATGTATTAGCGACGGCTTAAAATAATATTAAAATAAATTTTTTTTTGGAAAATTTGAAATTTCACCAGTGGCTCAATAAACACCAAATACTAGTAATTACATAACTAGAATATGTATATTTAATTTTATAATAAAGATATTTGTATTTTGACTTTTTACAGAAAACCCCCTTATTTTACCGATTTTCCGAAATTTCACCGAAACGATTTTCAAAACGTTACAGATTCTCATATCTGTATGGTTTTACAGATGATGAGTGGGAGTAAGTTATTGGGAATTAGGTGATCATCCTCATTATATCGGAATTCGTTGTAATTGGTGATATTTGAGGAAGTCACCTGAGTTGTTTGCCGGACGGCAAATATTTGGTTTTGAATATCCGTTGCTATGCACCAATTTCAAATTGATATATCTGTACGTCTATTTTTATAGAGTGAGATATAAATTTTTAAAATTATGTCCATGACATTTACCTATATCAGTGGATGGTTAGGTAAGGAGCATTAAAACAACGGTGTAATTTTTCTTAACCATAAGTAAAGTTTTCAACCTACGACACACAGGGAATGAGTTATTAGACTCAGGGGACTTATACAGAGTATTGTATGTTGTCCAGTGTCCATGAGGACAGAGGGGTTGGTGCTCGGACTGTATTCTGTTTATTTGTGACTTCTCTAGTTCTTAGACATGTATTTCGTAGAAATGCAAGGTCTGAGTTTTGAGAAGTTATAGGTATATGAAAAAAGTAGAGAACCAGGCGTTGCAAGTGTCGGGATTCTTCAAGGTAATCGAAGATGCAGATACTTGTGTAGGGTATTCAGTTGATAGTAATGATTAAGAGAACTTGCTTCTCTTTCAGGTTACTCATAATTGGAAGTATTCCTAAGTTGAGTAACGCTGATAGGCCTCCTTCCATTTAGTTGACATGCACTGGAGACAGTTGCATGATTTGAATCTGGTTCAATTAAATCAGTGCCTCTGTTTCTGTATTGGATATAGAACAGTTCATATCTTAACATTGTTAAGGTATGGGGAGTTGTCCGGCTTATGATTAAAACCAGACTCTGGACAACTCAAGGCACGTTTTCGTAATGGCTGTTTGTGGGTTGACCCGGGCTATGACGTGGGTTGACTTTCTACCATCTGGAAGATCAATAGTGATATTGTTCCAGACTCGCCACAGTTTTAACAAAAATGGATTTTTTTTCTTCAGAAAACAGCAGTGGGAGTATGGTAGAACTGGAAGTGATTCCAGAACCGCAGACGATTACTGAAAATTTGATAAGAACCTAAAGATTCAATTTGGTTTGACATTCCATTGGCCACTCCGCAGATACGGTGGGTAACCTCAGGCACCCGAGAGGTACTCCGGTAGCCTCAAGGACGGTGACAGGGAGGTTATTGTTTACCCAGACTTGACACTACTGTTGTTCCAGGCTATGAGACCCAGCAGAAGGATGAGTATAGCGTCGTTCTAAACAAGCTTTAGAAGTGTACGTGTATATGATTTTGCCAGAGGGTTGTCGTAGTCAGTGGGAGCAGCGGAAGCATTGGTGGACAGGTGGCTTATGTCTATTTATAGACTAAAGCAGATAAAGCGGAGATAGATCATCTATTTCTGATGTAACAGTCATAGGTTTGACTTCATCAGAATAGGGGATGGATCTGTTAAGAAGATAGTAGGGTGTCATGTCCTGGTATTTGGATGACATACACAGAATAGGAAGTGAAGTTCCTATACTGCAATCGGTTATACTTTGGTTGTCACACAGTGGTTTCTCCACATAGGACATAGATATAATATCAGACATTCTGGCTACTAGATCTATGGTTTTAGATCTAGATTTGGGAAGTGTCCCAATCAGGGTACTTAGACAGCATTCTAAAGGTGTTTTAGAATGGACGACTCCTGGCACGGTAGTGTACCTGCAGGTGATGGAGTCACCCTCTCTAAAGGTGTCTTACTGACTAAAGGGGAGAGGGATGTGCATGATTGGCAGATCACTTGCTTAGGCAATTGAGTCAATCATGAGATGTCAAGTACCACACCAGATGTTGTTTTTGAAGTGGATGCAATAAATTGATATTAATCCAATCCTGGAGAAACGGTCGGAAGCAGTTTTAGAACATAAGTGGATGTTCTAGGGATATGATAACAACAGCCTCTTTTGGGAGACGGTTATCATTCCAGGCTTCCAAGGTGACCTGGATGACAGAGTGACTGTCAGAGTTATAGTTTTCTCTCTGATGAGGGGCAGTATTTTGGACAGGTGGTCCAAGCGGATATTGAGGGAGGCATGGCACAGGATACTGATTAAGTTCAGTTGACGATACAGTCTGAGAAGTTTGGATTTGGAGTTCATTTATGAACTAGGTCTCATCAGATATCCAGACATACTCTAAGACAGGTATTGCTCATTTCAGGAGATGGCTTTCTCCGCGAACTTGAGATAAAGAGAGACATAGGAAGAAACATTAGGGCGGATCCACTCACTGAGGCTATTCCTCGAACGCATTAGTTTCGCAAACTGGTTTTGTGAGACTGATTAGTAGAGGAGTTGGGTGTTCGGTATCACACGGGCTGTGTGTATGCGGCATCGCAATAATTAGCCTTAAGTGCAAGTGGGAGATTGTTGGAGATAGTGCCCTCAGAGTCAATTATTGGATCACAGGCACGTGATTGCAATGATTGATGGAGGACCTATGTCAGTAGGACAGTCTTACTCAAGATGATAGTATGCTATCTGGTTTACCTTTATCATCGTGTACTGCTTCAGGTGACCTTACAGGTCACTATTACACGTTGATAGAGCCCTCAGGATTCTTGCTTGACGACCAGCAGTATGATGTCGATCATATACGTGGGAGCTGGGGTCTATAAGCACATCCTTAAAAGGTCCCTAGTCGTGGGAGTTTCGAGACAGGGCATCGATACTCCAGAGTAGACTAGTGTATACAGTCGAGACCCCGACGAGGGGCGGTGGCCGGTCTCACAAGCCACTGGTGTCAGTTGGTTCACCTAAGATGTATACAGGTGCTCATTGGGTTATGAGTACACTGGACAGGACTCGTCGGGAACATGCTAGTTGGTCTTATACCTGACGTCAGATAGCAGTTCCCTGGTGACATGTGTACAGGTTAGTTCATCGACCTGAGATCGTCATTTGTCTCGTGTGAGTTCCCACTGTACTTTGATTACTACCCTACCACGCTCAAAGGAGACGTGCAAACAGGTTTTAGTTGGGTACAGTCCCGAGCCACATGGAGGCAGTGAGCGGATCTGCAGGGGCTCGTCTCTCCCGGTATTGGGGGTGAGGTTGCGCTGTGTCTAGGAGAGCCGTTACACGAAGTCCTTGGCCAAGGCAGGAGATTTACTGGTAGGTATTCCAGTAGTATCTCAGGGTGTTCTGGGCTACACTCCTACACGACTTGTACTGCTTTTGGGGGTCTGACTTTTACCAACCCCCTAGGCCCGCCATGCGATGCTCATAGACGAACGGACCAGACTGTACGGATATTGTCACTGACAGGCTCAGTAGGGTGTCAGGATGAGTTCGCTCATCGATGTCCCTTTTGGTCAATACCTGGTATCCCGTTACGTATGGCTAATACCTCTGACGTGCTAGTGGTTAAATCCACAGCCAAAGTATTGAGGAGTCTTTAGAGTCCCCCACAGACCGTTTTCTCAGGTTTCGGGCGAAACGCTGTAGAGGCCGTATGGAGATATGGCAGGGTTCAATCATATACGTGCGGTATTGCACGGATCATGATCGGACGGATAATACTAGCGGGCTTTGGTTTAAGCTGGATCCTAGTATTGTACAGTGTAGAGTTTGTCTCATTGCATTTGTATTCGGTCGGAATACAAATGCGGGTATGTATATACAATAGCGGGGTTTCCTGTAATTTATTACAGGATCATTTTTTTGAAGTTGCCAGTTTGTTTTCCGTTTCGGCCATTTTCTTTTGTTTCTTTCCTTGGCTGAAAATTGGTAGAGGAGGGCTTATTTGCAATTGTGCAAATTAGCATTGTGGAGGGTGGTCTTTGCATATTGTTGCTTCATGATATTGTACCTTCATTTGACTTATTTAGTTCATCATTGCTCGACTTTTGGAGATATGATGGTTGATGGAGTGTTGGACTTTGTTTGTGATCATTTCTTCTCATCATCACTCTTTTCTCTCTCTTGCATTATGATTGCTCACCCCCTTTGGATTTTCTCTCTTTCCCTTTGAAAAAGGAGAGGCCGGCCACTATTGAGGAGGTGGTTGGTTTTTGGTGTGAGGATTTTTGATTCATTCCATTGAAAAAGAAAAATCCTCAAGCTCATTCCACATTCTCACTTTTCCTCCACATCAAAATGGCAACTACAATAAATCCCATGAGACATAGAGTTCCACACTATTCTACAGCAATTCTTGGACACGTCGACTCGCTAACTTCGTGCCCGAGTTGCCTCGGTCCAGAGGTGGGAGCCCGTAAAAGAACCCGGCGATGTGGTGCCCTTCCGACGAGGAGATGAAGACTGGAGATTCCGCGGGGAGATCGGGACGACGACGAGAAGACTGAAGGACACAGATCGCTCGGTATATCTCTCTACCCCTTCTCTTGTTAGCTAGGATTAAGTTAATGGCCCGATCCGGGTTTTTAGTACACGGTAGCGCCAGTTTTAAAAGGTAAAGAAAAGTATCGTTTCCGCATTTTGGCCTCGTTCAGACGGCCGGGGCGCCGCCGTGCACTTACACTTAACTATGGTCAACAAAGTCGCATGAATGTCCTAATTAATCTGCATCATATGCAGTGTAGGAAGACATCACTTAGCTACCGTATACTATGCCTTAACTATAGTCAACAAACATAGCACGAATACTAAGTACTCTACTTCCTAAAATGACGGAGGGTTGCGGATGATTTTTAAGAAAATCTTTAACGCTTTGAACTTGATATCGTCGTAGAATCAAATGATTTTCAAAAGGAGTGGCTTGAGCTCCGCAGTTTTGAAATGTAGCTTTTTCATAAAAAGCCGAGTGGTTTTCAAATCTGATTCTACAACATCTTTTTAGGTTTATTTTCTTTACATTAATCATATTAATGTAGCCCCATCATTTAAGTCCTTAAGCCAATCACAGAAAAGAAACAAAAATACAACGTATGCTTATGCCATCCGCATTCGCCGCAATGTTCCGTTATGCACCGTTAGGTTACTTAACTGACGGCATACCGGGACGGGACTAGCGCGGGTGTAAAACATAAGCAACGTCTACTATATATCTCATATATAATATATCATTCGTCTCAGATTTCACATCACAGTATACAGGCAGCAAAAACACAGATATAATGTGGGATATACTAGGACGTCCGTATTTAGTATTTAGCCAACAATAGAAAATACGGATTCCACAGTCGCGATGAATAGCCAAGCCTACACCCCTAGACCCCTACGAGAGCGGCAAGCGACCCTACCAATTCTGGAGTTTAGGAGACCCGGTCTCGACTCCTCGAGATGGCCTCCCACTGAACCCCAGAACCCGGTCACTTGTGCTCCCCTCCTTGGGTCTATCCTAATGCGGAAAAGTAAATAATATACAACACTGGTGCAATCAACTTCAACCCGGAAGTGCCCCAAATAAAAGAATATTATATTACATTTGAATTTTACATGAATGAAAAGAAAACTCTCATCTCACATAAAAAACCCCGGCTATTCAATCGCGACAATCCCACACATCATATCTCAGCAACACATAATATCATATATCATCAACGTAAGTAAGTATGCGTACCCCGATTGTCGTTGATGTATAGCAACGAAACCGGCGATATACGACATACTACACTTACGGTCACAGAAAAGAAAGTGTAAAACTACAACATTTGAAATCCACAATCACTTTAGACATCGTAAATCCGAAATATCACATACTTCGCATTTCATGCCTAACTATATGAATTCCACATATTGTATTACATTCCAGATAAATAGACAGTATTAAACTTTCCGATCGAATAATCAAATACCCAAGATTTCCTTAATAGCTCAACACTTGAGCGGAGTACAAAAATCCCGGAACATGTCATAGTAGCAGCGGTCCAGCCGTAGAAGGGTCAAGCCAACGTCTCATATATGGCACGCCGTACTGCCCCAAACCCTAAGGTTTAGAGGCAGTTCAGACGGTCACATAATCGAGTTAAGGTTTGTGTTCTTCTAGAGGGCCCACCACGTTACTTGCACGTATTTCCGAAAGATTTAAACTCGAGAAAAATTCAACACTTGAAAGTTTTTCGTATCGGGAAAAAGTGAGTTAATGATATCCGTTCGAACTTTTTAATACTTTCTAAATTACCCGAAAACAGAACGAAATTAAATATTCCGATCGAATCAACGAATCCAAAACAATCCCCAGAACACTCAACACTTGAGTCTGATTAAAAATACCCAAAAATATGTACAAGCAGTTCTGGACATCACTGTACAAAAATGATAAAATATTGCTTCAGTACGGCTGCGGATCCGCATCCCAAGCAGGGTATGGCCGCGGTTCCGGGGCGGTTTGTACGGAATATGGTATCGTTTTTTTACAGAAATGCTTAGATTTTCCTTCTGAATTTTTAAAGTATTTTTAATTCTGAAAAAAACACAGTTTTAAAAAATTGTCCAGAGAAGGGTTAAAATGCGTATTTCGGGGTTCGATCGGAGTTTTAACTTCGCCTAAGCGTCGCCTAAGGTTCTAGCTTGGCTCTGATACCATGAAGGGTTTCCAACAGCACCACTACAAGGGTTTGGAGGCAACACACATGCCATATTTAAAGTTTACATGGTGCTAAAGAAACTATCTTAAGGATCATGCTAAAAAATTTAGAGCAACTTAAGTTTAACACAAATACAAGTAGTAAAAGCTAGGGTTTTGAGAGTACAACCTTTGTAGCTCCCTACGCTAGACTCCTTGGCTACTTGAGGGTTGGAAAAAGGCCTGCTTGAGATCCTCTAGGTCCACGACGATCCACCCGGAGTCCTCTTTGTCCAAGCTTGAAGCTTCACTAGATCAAGAGAAGAAATGGAAGCTAACACTTTACACTAATGGGCAAGACTAGTATAGAATGATGATGTGGTTTGTTTTCTCACTTCAAAATCCTAACTTGGTTACTCTTTTGCTCACTTGAGAAAACTAGAGAGCAAGAGAGAAATGAGGAAGAAGATGATGGCTTTCTAAGAGCTCAAGATAATGATAAGGTTGTTAATAAAAATGAGAAATGAAAATATATATATTTTCACTCTCTCATTCTTAACCATAGTTATAAAATATCTAGATATTTTAGTTTGGAACAAAAATGACCATGGAAAATGAATCATGGTTAATCCAAGGGGTTAGTGCAAGAATAAAATATTAAACCATGAAACAATTTCCATTTTCATTTTCCTTTTCCAAAAATAATATCCATATATTTTATAAAGGGTGTGAGTCTTATATTGCCACCATCTACTATATCAACAACCATGATAGAATGATGTATGCATGTATGTATGCATGCACATCCATATGTGCATGAATAAGAATGAATGCATACATGCATGCATACAACAAAAAGACAAGAAAGGATTTCAAGTGAGAAACTAATGGTCAATGATAAATCAACATTTGATTTAGCAACCCGGTCATATCACATACGACCCGACCAAAAGCAAACCGCCCGATTAATATACGGTATCTCATACACGCATTTTAACCGGGTCCATGCGCATATCTCATATGCGCACCACATCGTTTCGCCTGGACTAGACAACTCCATTGTGGGACTCTAAGACTCGTCAATACGCCGGCAGTGGATGATGATCATATCAAGCACCCCCAAGCCGCAAGCGGTCAGCTAAACGTAACGGCCACCCGGGTATTGAGCGATCAGAAGAAAATAAGCGAACCTGTCACAACTCCCGTCGAGCCAACCGGCAACACTACCGTACAGTCCGGTCTCTTCGTCAGATATGCTGCATATCGAGTCTAGGGATGGTAACGTCGACCCCAACAACTCAATAAGTCGTGCCGATGAATGGTCTGTAACAGATCGAGAAACTACTGATAACACTTATCAGTAAATCTCAACAGCCCTGGCCAGGGACTTACTGATATAGCCAGTCGAGCACAGCACAGCATCAACTCCCAATACCGGGAGAGACGAAACCCCTCCTATCGCTCATCGTCTTCGTGTGTCTCGGGACTGTACCCAACGGCCACCTGTTTGCACGACTCAGTAGAGCTGTGGTAGGGTGGTAATCAAAGTACAGTGGGAGAACACACAAGACTCTATGACGATCTCGGGTCTATAGACTAACCTGCACTAGTGTGACCTGAGAACTGCTATCCGACGATAGATATAATTCCATATAGGAGTTCTCGGTGAGTCCATCCAGTGTACCCAGTCACCACTGAGCACCCGTATACGATCTCGATGTCAAACATCGATGAATGTGGGAACATCCATCGCCCATCATATGGGTCTAGTATAATATACGCTAGTCTACTCTGGTATATCGATGCCCCGTCTCGATATACCTACGACTAGGGACATTTCAGGATATGCTTATAAATTACAGATGTCCCACTAGTATGATCTCTATCATAATCACAGTAGTCAAGCCTATATCCACAAGGCTTTATCAACATGTGTGAATGAATAAAAGCATGATCAAATCAACATGTCTGATAAAGAAGAACCAGATAGCATACTATCATGTCGAGCAAGAATGTACACTGAATATATATACATGTATAAATACATCCACTATCATATAATGGCCTCTAGGGCATACATATATCCAACAAGAAGCTGCATACACATTGAATAGGGTTCAAATCAAATCAGATGCCTACCACTTCATATGTGATATGGAAAGGGAAGAGCCCATATCTTAAGTTTGTTAAGATTTGGGGTTGTCCGGCCTATGTCAAAAGCAAAATACGGACAAGCTCGAGGCAAGGTCAGTTCTGTAGAACTGGAAGGAGTTCCAGCTATACAAACTACAGCTGATGATTTGATAGAACTAAAGGGTTCAATAGTCCCCGACGAACCTCAGCCTCTCCGCCGATCTAGCAGGGTTACTCATCCGCCTAAGAGATACTTCGGTTTCTCGATGACAGTGGGAGCGAGGATTGCATCATGAGATGATGACCCAACTAGTTTCGAGCAGGCCATCGAGAGTGATGACTCTGTAAGAATGGCTGGATGCTTAGCGAACTGAGATAGAATCCATGTACACCAACAGAGTATGGACTTTCGATGCTATATCTGAAGGGTTAAATCCCCATCAGGAGCAAGTATATCTTGAGAAGATTACTTGGTGTAGATGGAAAAGTTGAGACTTTCGAAGCTAGACTTGTTAAAGGTTTTCGTCATCGACCAGGCGTGGATAATGATGAAACCTTTTTCCAGTGCTTGTGCTTAAATCCATCCGGATCCTACTTGCCATTGCTACATACCATGACTACGATATCTGGTGGTTGGGTGTCATGACTACTTTTCTAAATAATGATTTAGAAGAGAACGTCTATAAGAACACAGCCAGAGGGCTTCGTAAACAGTGGGAGCAGCGGAAACATGTGCAAGATGCTTTGTGTGATAAAGCAGGCATCGCGGAGTTGGAACATCTGTTTTGATGTGGTAGTCAAAGAGTTTGACTTCATCAAAATAGTAGATGGACCTTGTATATACAAAAAGGTAGTAGAGAGTAAGGTGGTGATCCTCGTAGAGTACGTGGATGACATACTCTTGATAGGGAAGGAGTTTCCTATGCTACGCTCGGTCAATCTCCGCTTGTCACAAGGATTCTCCAAACAGGATCAAAGTGATACCTCCTAAATCCTAGGTTATGGACCTATGGAATAGATCTAAATAGATGTTAGGATTCTCACTAGTAGTAGTGAGATGGTATCAACCGATCCTGAGGAGAATCACTGGAAAGGTTCCATAAGGTTGACTGAATGTCAGTCACATGCATTGTCTTTACCCTCAGTGGAGGGACGGTATGTTGGAAGAGTTCCAAGCTAGATACCGTGGCAGACTAGACGATAAAGGCTGGTGACATCGCTATCAAAGATACTACCAAAGAGGCAGTTTGGGTGTATATCAGTTCATGAGATGAACTAGGTTCCTACCATTGTGTGATAATGGAAGTGTGGTTTTGACCCAGGAACCACGGTCCCATCAGTGACCTAGACATATTCCAAGGCAGTATCACCTGATAATGGAGATAGTTGATCTCCAGGGAGATCGAGGTTAGGAGAGTAGACTCAGAGGACAACACGGCGGATCCACTCACAAAGGCCTTTTCCCAGAGAGAGACTTTTATGGGATGGTTGAGTATGAGATACTACAACTACTGCTACAGATGGCCCTAGTGCAAGTAGGAGATTGTTAGTTATATGTATGCCCTAGAGGCCATTGCTGTACATAAGATGTATATTGTAGTGGATGCTGGGACATATATAGGGAGGACTTTCTTGCTCGACATGATAGTACGCTATCTGGTTGCTCTTTATCTTAACATGTACACTTATTGTCTCTCTGTTACATGTTGATAAAGCCCTTAGGATGTGTACTCGACTTCCAGGACCATGATGCAGATCATACTAGTGGGGCCTGGGTAGTCTATGAGTACATCCTTCAATGTTCCTAGTCGTGGGGATATCGAGACGGGGCATCGATATTCCAGAGTAGACTAGCGTATATCTTCTTGACCCATGAGATGGGCGATGGATGATCCCATATCCATTAGTGTTTGACATCAGAGACGGTATGCGGGTGCTTAGTGGAGACTGGGTACACTGGACGGACTCGCCGAGAACTCCCAAATGGTATTATACCTCACGTCAGATGGCAGTTCTCTGGTGACACTGGTACAGCTTAGTCTGTTGACCCAAGATCGTCATAGAGTCTTGTGTGTCTCCCACTATGCTTTGATTTCCACCCTACCACGGCTCTACTGAGTCGTGCAAACAGGTGGTTTTTGGGTACAGTCCCGATTCACATGGAGGCAATGAGCGATAGGAGGGGATTCGTCTCTCCCGGTATTGGGGGTTGATGTTGCGCTATGCTCGACTGGCCATAACTGGAAATCCCTGGCCAGGGTTGCAGTGATTTACTGGTAAGAGTTATCAGTAGTTTCACGCTTGTTGTGGACCTTACATCGGCATGACTTATCAAGCTACTGGGGTCTGACGTTTACCACCCCTAGGCGAGATATGCGACATATCAGACGAATAGACCGGACTGTGCGGTAAGTGTTACTGATTGGATTTACAGGAGTGTGAGCAGGCTTGCTCGTTGATCTTCTGATCGCTCAATACCCGGGTGGTCGTTACGTTTAGCAGACCACTTGCGACTTGTGGGTGATTGATATGATCACCACTTACTGCCGGCGTTTTGACGATTCTTTAAGTCCTACACAGAGGTTTCCTGGCTCAAGCGAAACGAAATAGAAGCGCATATGAGATATGTGCGGGACCGAGAATAATACCAGTATGTGATACTGTATTCTATTCTCGCGATTTGTATCATCAGTCGGTTATATGAGATATAGCCGGATTACCGAATCAAGTGTTGATTCGATATATTGATACATTAGATATTAGTCGGTTATATACGATATGACCGGATCATTAAATCAAGTGTTGATTTAATGATTTAATGTATACTTATATATTTGATATATTACTTTACATTAACTAGTATTGGTTCACTTAAGATTGATTTTCTCACTTGATGTGCACAAGTTGTATATGTGATATATGTCTGTGCACTAGTTTGTATCATGATTGATGATACATGCAAACTTGGGTGTGTGTATGACTTACACCATATTTAAGATAATGGTTTAGGTTTTTATTTATTTTGGTAAAACAAAATGGTGGTTTTCTTTGTCTTGGCTTGAAGCTTCATGAAGCTTTTAAGCATCTTTGACAAAGTCCACTCCTTTTGTTTTGCATAAGATTTTCATTAACCAAACCATTACCTCAAACTATAGTTTAGTCTCTACAAAGGTAAACTCACCCATGGTTGCATTATGATAGACTTCACTTGACTATTCTTTTTACATAATTCATTTTTATTCTTATTCTTTTCTTTCTTCTTCTTCTTCAAGAAGAAGAAAAGCTTGCTAGAAAATTTTCAAGTGAAGAAATAGAGTGAGAAATTCAAATCCAAAGTGAACCCACTTCCTATTTCATCATCCTCTACTACTTGACATTTAGTTTAGGGTGTTCTCTTCACAAAGTTCATAACCTAGTGAAGATGGAGCTTGAGTTTGAGTCTCCACGACGTAGATCATCTTCGGCCTTGAAGTCAACGACCTAGCCCGCTCATTTCTCCGAGGAAACCATCACTCGAGTCCAGGATCTCGATGATCGCAGTGAAGGGACGTCAACATGGAGCTTTAGAAGTGAAGGACCGGATCTACAAAGGTTGTAATCCCTTTCACTTAGTGTTAAAGTGTTTAACTTACTAGTTTTCGCATAATCTCTAGTATACGATCTTGGTTAGGGTTGTTCGGCACGGCTAATTTTTTGAATCGGGCATGGTAGATGCCTTGTAGAACCTTGTTAGAGTGCCTAGGAACCCTACAAGAGTATCGAGATAGGGCATCGATACTCCAGAGTAGACTAGCGTGTACGCTTCTCGACCCATGTAATGGGCGATGGATGATCCCATATCCATTGGTGTTTGACATCTGAGATGGTATACGGGTGATCATTGGTTGACTGGGTACACTGAACGGACTCGCCGAGAACTCCTAGATGGTATTATACCTATTGTCATATGGCAGTTCTCTGGTGACACTGGTACAGGTTAGTCTGTCGACCCGAGATCGTCATAGAGTCTTGTGTGGTTCCCACTGTGCTTTGATTTTCTCCCTACCACGGCTCAAAGGAGGCGTGCAAATAGGTGGATTTTGGATACAGTCTCGAGTCACATGGAGGCAGTGAGGGATAGAAGGGGATTCGTCTTTCCCGGTATTGGGGTTGATGTTGCGTTGTGCTCGATTGGCTATAAAAGGAAGTCCCTGGCCAGGGCTGATTTTGAGATTTACTGGTAAGTGTTATCAGTAGTTTCTCGACCAGTTATGAGCCTCATATCGGCATGACTTATCGAGTTACTGGGGTCTGACGTTTACCAACCCTAGACGAGATATGCGACATATCAGACGAAGAGACCG
The DNA here is from genome assembly GCA_030015575.1 of Agapanthus africanus. Lineage (NCBI taxonomy): Eukaryota > Viridiplantae > Streptophyta > Magnoliopsida > Asparagales > Amaryllidaceae > Agapanthus > Agapanthus africanus. The sequence continues at coordinate 233,840,920 of JASDDO010000010.1, forward strand.
GACTGTACGGTAGTGCCACTGATTGGATTCGCAGGAGTATGAGCAGGCTTGCTTATTGATCTTCTGATCGCTCAATACCCGGGTGGCCGTTACGTTTAGCAGATCGCTTGCGGCTTGTAGGTGTTTGATATGATCATCACCTACTGCCGGAGTATTCAAGAGTCTTTAAGTCCTTCACAGAGGTTTCCTGGCTCAAGCGAAACGGAGTAGGAGCACATATGTGATATGTGCGGGACCGAGATTAATACGATATGTGATATCGTATTCTATTCTCGCAATTTTTGTTATCGGTCGGTTATATGAGATATAGCCGGGTTATCGAATCAAGTGTTGATTCGATAAGTTGATACACATGATATTAGTCGGTTATATGTGATATAGCCGGATTATTAAATCAAGTGTTGATTTGATAATCTAATGTATAATTATATATTTGATATATTAACATACATTAACTAATATTGTTTCACTTAAGATTTCTTTTCTCACTTGTATTGTGTACATTGTATATATGTGATATATATTTGTGTACATGTTTTGTGTCACTCATGATGATACATGCTTCATGGGTGTGTGTGTGACTTACACCATGCTAGATATAATTTAGGATTTTTAATTTTCTAGGTAATTCAAAATTGGTTGGAAATTGATTAGTGGATGAAGCCTTGAGAAGCTTGGATTTCCATTGACCAAGTCAACTAGTTTTGTTTTGCCTAAGATATTTATAAACCCAACCATTATAATTAGCCATGATTAAGTCTCTACAAAGGTTAGTATATGATACTGACTCACCTTGGATTGCCATTCTCTACTTGATTTTATCATGAGAGTTTTCTTCTTCTCCTTCCTCAAGCTTTCTAGCTTCAATGGACATGAAGAAAAATGAGTGAGAAAATTATTTCTAAAGTGATCAAAATTCCTACTTCATCATCCTCTACTACTAGCCATTTAGTATAGGGTGTTTTCTTCACTAATTCCCCATTAGTTAAGGGGTAGCTTGGGTTAGTGTCTCCTCGACGTAGATCATCTTCGGTCTCGAAGACTTCGTGCTAGCTTGCTCATTTCTTTAGGGGAACCCTTTCTAGAGTTCGGGTGTTCATGATTTGCAGTGAAGGGAGTATTACACGGAGCATTAGAAGTGAAGGACCGGTCTACAAAGGTTGTATTCCTCATTCACTTAGATGTAAAAGTGTTTACATTTGTATTCGTTGGATTTTCTACTAAAGATTCTAGGGTTAAGATTAGCTAGGATGACAAATTTTTGAAATTGGCATGGACGATGCCTCCTGAAACCTTGCTGTCGTGCTAGGCAACCCTGCAGTGGTATTAGAGCCATGCTAGAAAATTAGACGATATTTGTTAGGTTACAAAACCGAAACGACTCCGAAACTTGAAACACTTGAACTTAGTTTCTGTCGATTTTAAAAAGTCTTCAAATTTTTTTTAAACAACTGCAGAATGTTGTATGAGATGCAACATGAACACACAAGAAAATTTAGCTCCCCTCGCCGGAAAATGGCCGGCCACATGCATAGAAAATCCGGCCACCTCGGCCACTTTGTGGAATTTAGGGTTAAATTTTTTGGTGTGTTCCAGTCACTGGGTTTTGGTGTTTCAGGTGTTGTTTGTCTTTGCTAATTTTGTATGAGATGTGATCTTACAGTATAGGCAATTCGGAGTGTTTCGTATTCATAGTTTTAACATTGTTTCGGATATTCGCATGTTGTCTAGGCGAAGTTAAAAAGTTCGAACGAATGTCAAAAACCCATTTTTCCAAGTTTAAGGTATTTGGAAAAACATGCAAGTAATTCTGTGAAACCTCTAGAAGAATGAAACCCTAACTCGACATAATGACCATGGAACCACTTTTGAACCGTAGGGTTTGCGGCAGTTCCGCGGTGCCATTAATGAGGCTTTGGTCTTCCCTTCTACGGCTGGTCCATAGGTACTGTGGCACGTTCTGGGTATTATTAAACTGTGCTCAAGTGTTGAGCTCTCGGGGAATTGTGGGACTTTGATGAATCGATTGAAAAGTTCAACATCGTCCGCATATCATGTGATGGGATAAAATACTTGGAATCCACATGATAACTGATTTGAATTTTATAAATCTAGCAATTTAGTCTCAGATTGATCGGTTGCCACGGGATTTTGATGTGATCAAAAGCCCGTCGCAATCACGTAGCGTACGCGGATACTCGCCGGGTAACCTTACTAGATAGCCACGCCCCATAGCCCCGACCAAGTGACTGTAGGAGAACCCCGTTGCTAAAAGCATCCGTCCGGGTGCTCGCGGCCGCGGTGTTACGCCTAAGTGCACTTCGTCGACGGTATCGGGGGAGCGACCGTCTACTAAAGTTTCCGATGAGAATTCGATTAGGATGTCGGGAATCTTGTTGAATTGCCCGACTTGATATTAAAAAGTGTTTTCGATATCGAGACTAAAATGCGGGGTTTATAATTGTCAGGCATGCGATGTCTAAGGAATTCATTTGGTTAGGCATGAAATCCGGAATATGAGATATTTCGGGTTTATGATGTCTAAGGTGGTTGCAGATTCCAATTGTTGTAGTTTTTCACTTTCTTTTCTGCGACCATAAGTGTAATATGTGGTGTATCGCCGGTTTCCTTGCTATACGTCAACGACAATTGGGATACGCATATTTACTTACGTTGATGACATGTGATGTTATGTGTTGCTGTGATATGTTATATTGGATCGTCGTGTTTGAATGGCCGGGTTTTTTTTATGTGAGATGAGAGTTTTTCATTTTCATTCATGTAAAAACTTGTATATAATATTCTATTATTGGGGCACTTCCGGGTTGAGGAAGATGTCACCGTTGATGTATATTATTTACTTTTCCGCATTAGGAAAGACCCAAGGAGGGGAGCACAAGTAACCGGATTCTAGAGTCCAGTGGGAGACCATCTCGAGGCGTCGAGTCCGGGTCTCCTAACTCTAGAATTGATAGGGTTGCTTGCCGCTCTCGTAGGGGTCTAGGGATATGGGTTTGGCTATTCATCACGACCGTGGAATCCATGTTTTATATTGGCTTAATTTAAAACCCGGAAATCCTAGTATATCCAATATTTCATATGTTGATTTCTGCTGCGATATTCTGTGATGTGATCACTTTGTATGATGAGATAGATACTGTATATAGTATATGTGATATATTATATAGACGTTGCTTATGTTTTACACCCGCGCTAGCCCTACCCCGCTCTGCCGTTAGTTACCTAACCTAACGGTGCATGACGAGACATCGAGGCGAATGCGGATGGCATAAGCGTACGTTGTATTTATCTGTGATGCTTAGGCAACTTAAATGATGGGACTTCATTAATGAGATTAATGAAAGAAAATAAACCTAAAGATATTGTGGAATCGAATTTTCAAAAACAGGTAGCTCTAGTTGTTGCTTTGCATAGCGGTATTCCTTGAAGAATATCCAGCACCTTATTCGATAAGGAAAGAGACGAGATCTCTTCACCAGGAGTGACCTCTTTAGCAATAACTGGCAGATGCTACAACCCTCGGTTTCGTCTTTTGATTGCTTTTCTAGTTCTTGCTTTGCATAGAGGTATTGTGAATATCCTGCACCTCATTCGATGAGGAAAGGCCGAGATCCCTTCACCGGGAGTGACCTCTTTAGCAAAACTAGCAAAGGCCTAAAAAACACTCCATTTTAAATCATTTAATTCTACAACGATATCTAGTTCATTACGCAAAGAGTTTTCTTAAAAACCTGTCGTAGCCCTCCGTCATTTCAGATAAGTAGTATTTAGTATTCGTGCTGTGTTTGTTGGCTTTTGTCAAGGCGTAGTGTGCGGTAGCTGACTAGTGCTTATCTTCTTAAGCATATGATGCGATTGAATTAGGGTAGTCGTGCGACCTTGTTGGCCTTTGTCAAGGGTCGTGCGGGTGGGTTTAATTCAATCAGGAAATGACGGGTTGAACTTGACTAGCATCCTATGGTTTGTTGGCCTTTGTCAAGGTCATAGGAGGTTAGGGGCAAAATATTATCGGGAATTTCAAGTGTTGAAATTTGCAATGAGATTGCATACCTTCTATGAGATAGTTGGATTCCGATACCCACTGCGAGTAAGAGTTACTCCTGGAAGAGTTTTACACATTACAATTAGCCGATCAAGTAGGTGTTTAGAAAGATGTCAACGGGGTTACGCCCATGGGAAAACGAGGTTTATTTTAATTAGGTCCGTGCAAAAGCACGAGGAACCTCCCTCAAAGTACCGGCACTGGCCTGACCGAAAGATTGGCGAACTTGTAGGGTTTAACTAATCCCAGCTAGTCTTTCCTTTTAGGGTTTGAAGGAAGATTTGATAAAAACAGTGGGAGCCATCCTGATTAGATAAAATAATAACCAATCTAATCTTGCAAGAGCATACGCTGAGTGTTTTCTTCTCTCTCTCTCAAGGTAGCGACCATGTCACGCCTTAATCAAGATAATAATATGGATGTATCGACCGAACCCGCTTGTTATACTGAGCTGGGGAACGTTGGTCCCGCTCCAACTTATAATTGTTATAAGACCGAGCAAGATATAGGGGATTACCAGGATTCCCGTGCCGCCCAAACGAAGAAAGTGCATGTTGATACATCTTCTTCAGGTGTGTTCATTACAGAGAACTGTTTCTCAGTATCCTCTACGTCCTGGGTATGAGATACCGGATCAGGATCCCGTTAATGTAATCTGTTACATGGGCTACAGATAGGTAGAGAACTGAGAATGAGTGATAAAGTTTTAAGAGTTAGAAACGGTGCAATTGTTGCAGCCAAGATGTTGGCAGTTATCACCCTGTATTACCAAATACATTGATTCTGAACGAATGTTATTAGATACCGAACCTGATATACAACATCATATCAGTCTCTTTATTTAGTAAAGAAGGAAATAATTTTGTATTGTTCGATAATGTTTTGAACATTTCTTATATCAAGAGTTGATCGGTTCAGGCACGTTATCTAAAAGCATATACGTTCTAAATCAAACTACAGTTCTTAACGTGCAAAACACATACAAGAGGAAGAGTTCAAAAATGAACGAATCCTTCTTGAGGCATTGTAGACTAGGTCATATTAATGCGACCCAACTAGCTAAGTTACATTAAGATGCATATTTAAATCAGTTTAAATTTACATCTTGTGAAACTTGCCAGTCATGTCACAAAGATAAAATGACTATAGCTCCGTTTACTGGAAACAGAGAAAGATTTAGTGAACTCTTGGGATTGATACATGATGATGTATGTAAGTCACATGTCTACACATGCCAGGAGCGGTTCTTTGTACTTCATTACATTCACTGATGATCTCTCAAGATTCGGACATATGTTTCTGTTGAAACACAAGTAAGCTTTTGAGAAATTCAAAGAATATAAGTTAGAAGTAGAGAACCAAAATGGGTATAAGTATTATGTCCTTTGATGTGATCAGGGAGGAGAATACTTGAGCATAAGAGTTCCTGGACTATTCAAAAAGAGAATGAGATTCTCTCTCTGCGTTACTCCTCCGTATACACCACAGCACAACGGTGTATCGGAGCAGAGCAATTGCACCCTATTAGATATGGTGCGCTCTATGATGAGTATTACCGAGTTGCCTATTTCCTTTAGAGTTATGCGCTTGAGGAAGCTGCATACCTATTGAATTGAGTTCCAACCAAATCGGATGCCTACCACTCCATATTCGATTTGGTATAGGAAGAGCCTATCTCTTAAGTAAATTAAGATTTGGGGTTGTCCGGCCTATGTCAAAAGCAAAATCCGGACAAGCTCGAGGCAAGGTCAGTTCTGTAGAAGTTTTTTGGATATCCTAAGCATTCGCAAGGGAATATCTTCTACCGCACCGAGGAACAAAATGCGTTTTATTTCTCGGCATGCCACCTTTTTAGAAAAGGAATTTATTTTTGAAAGAAATTTATAGTCATGAGGTAGAACTGGAAGGAGTTCCAGCTATACAAACTACAACTGATGATTTGGTAGAACCGGAGGATTCAATAGTTCCCGACGGACCTCAGCCACTCCGCCGATCTGGTAGGTTTCCTCATCCGCCTAAGAGATACTTCGATTTTCTCAATGACAGTGGGAGCGAGGATTGCATCATGAGATGATGACCCAACTAGTTTCGAGCAGGCCATCAAGAGTAGGGACTCTGTAAGAATGGCTAGATGCTAAGCGATCTGAGATGGAATCCATATACACCAACAAAGTATGGACTTTGGATGCTTTATCTGAAGGGTTAAATCCCCATCAGGAGCAAGTATATCTTGAGAAGATTACTTGGTATACATGGAAAAGTTGAGACTTTCAAAGCTAAGACTTGTTGCAAAAGGTTCCCGTCATCGACCGGGTGTGGATAATGATCAAACATTTTCTCCAGTGGCTATGCTTAAGTCCATCCGGATCCCACTTACCATTGCTACATACCATGACTACGATATCTGGCGGTTGGGTGTCATGACAGCTTTTCTAGATAGTGATTTAGAAGAGAGCGTCTAAAAGAACACAGCTAGAGGGCTTCATAGATAGTGGGAGCAGCAGAAACGTGTGCAAGTTGCTTTACGGGTTAAAGCAGGCATCGCGGAGTTGGAACATCTGTTTTGATATGGTAGTCAAAGTGTTTGACTTCATCAAAATGGTAGATGAACCTTGTATATACAAAAAGGTAGTAGAGAGTATTGTGGTCTTCCTCGTAATGTACATGGATGACATACTCTTGATAGGAAAGGTATTTCCTATGCTACGCTCGGTCAATCTCCTCTTATCACAAGGATTCTCCATATAGGATCAAGCTGATACCTCCTAAGTCCTGGGTTTTGGATCTATGAGATAGATCTAAGCGGATGTTAGGATTCTCACTAGGTGTAGTGAGATGGTATCAATCGATCCTGGGAAGAATCACTGGATAGCTTCCAGGGTGGTAAGGTTGACTGAATGTCAGTCACAGGCTTTGTCTTTACCCTCAGTGGAGGGACGGTATATTGGAAGAGTTCAAAGGTAGATACCGTGGCAAACTAGACGATGAAGGCTGGATACATCGCTACCAACGATACTACCAAAGAGGGAGTCTGGGTGTATATTAGTTCATGAGATGAACTTCGTTCCTACCATTGTGTGACAATGGAATTGTGGATTTGGCCTAGGAACCCCCGTCCCATCAGTGACCCAGACATATTCTAAGGCAGTATCACCCGATCATGGAGATGGTTGATCTCCAGGGAGATCGAGGTTAGGAGAGTAGACTCAGAGGACAACATGGCGGATCCACTCACAAAGGCCTTTTCCCAAGAGAGACTTTTATGTGATGGTTGAGTATGGGATACTACAACCACTGCTGATTGTTGGGTATTGGATACTACAACATATGACCCTAGTGCAAGTGGGAGATTGTTAGTTATATGTATGCCCTAGAGGCCATTACTGTACATGCGATGTATATTGTAGTGGATGCTTGGACATATATAGAGAGGACTTTCTTGCTCGACATGATAGTATGCTATCCGGTTGCTCTTTATCTTAACATGTACACTTATTGTCTCTCTATTACATGTTAATAAAGCCTTTAGGATGAGTACTTGACTACCAGGATTATGATGTAGATCATACTAGTGGGGATATGGTAGTCGGTAAGTACATCCTTCAAATGTTCCTAGTCGTGGGAGTATCGAGACAGAGAATCGATACTCCAGAGTCGACTAGCATGTACGCTTCTCAACCTATGTGATGGGCGATGGATGATCCCATATCCATTGGTGTTTGACATCAGAGATGGTATACGGGTGCTCAGTGGTTGACTGGGTACACTGAACGGACTCGTCGAGAACTCCAAGATGGTATTATACCTATCGTCATATGGCAGTTCTCTGATGACACTGGTACATGTTAGTCTGTCGACCCGAGATCGTCATAGAGTCTTGTGTGATTCCCACTATACTTTGATTTCCACCTTACCACGTACAAGAGAACATGCAAAACGGTGGTTTTTGGATACAATCACGAGTCACATGGAGGCAATGAGCGATAGGAGGGGATTCGTCTCTCCCGGTATTGGGGTTGATGTTGCGCTGTGCTCGATTGGCTATAACAGGAAGTCCCTGGCCAGGGACGATTCTGAGATTTACTGGTAAGTGTTATCAGTAGTTTCTCGATCCGTTATGAGCCTCATATCGGCACGACTTATCGAGTTACTGTGGTCTGACGTTTACCACCCCTAGACGAGATATGCGACATATCAGACGAAGAGACCGGACTGTACGGTAGTGTCACTGATTGGATTCACAGGAGTATGAGCAGGCTTCCTTGTTGATCTTCTGATCGCTCAATACCCAGGTGGCCATTACGTTTAGTAGACCGCTTGCGGCTTGTGGGTGTTTGATATGATCATCACCTACTGCCGCGTATTGTCGAGTCTTTAGAGTCCTACACAGAGGTTTCCTGGCTCAAGCGAAACGGAGTAGGAGCACATATGTGATATGTACGGGACCGAGATTAATACGATATGTGATACCGTATTTTATTCTCACGATTTGTGTTATCGGTAGGTTATATGAGATATAGCCGGGTTATCGAATCAAGTGTTGATTCGATAAGTTGATACACATGATATTAGTCGGTTATATGTGATATAGCCGGATTATTAAATCAAGTGTTGATTTGATAATCTAATGTATAATTATATATTTGATATATTAACATACATTAACTAATATTGTTTCACTTAAGATTTCTTTTCTCACTTGTATTGTGCACATTGTATATATGTGATATATATTTGTGTACATGTTTTGTGTCACGCTTGATGATACATGCTTCATGGGTGTGTGTGTGACTTACACCATGCTAGATATAATTTAGGGTTTTTAATTTTCTAGGTAATTCAAAATTGGTTGGAAATTGATTAATGGATGAAGCTTTGAGAAGCTTGGATTTCCATTGACCAAGTCAACTAGTTTTGTTTTGCCTAAGATATTTATAAACCCAACCATTATAATTAGCCATGGTTAAGTCTCTATAAAGGTTAGTATATGATACTAACTCACCTTGGGTTGCCATTCTCTACTTGATTTTATCATGAGAGTTTTCTTCTTCTCCTTCCTCAAGCTTTCTAGCTTCAATGGAAATGAAGAAAAATGAGTGAGAAAATTATTTCTAAAGTGAGCAAAATTCTTACTTCATCATCCTCTACCACTAGCCATTTAGTATAGGGTGTTTGCTTCACTAATTCTGCAGGGTTACATAGGACGACAGCAAGGTTTCGGGAGGCATCGTCCATGCCAAATTCAAAAATTTGCCGTTCTAGCTAACCCTAACTAAGAATCGTTTACTAGAAATCGACGGAATAAAATGCAAAAAATTTTGCAAAGGAAAGTGAACAAGGAATACGACCTTTGTAGATCGGTCCTTCACTTCTAAAGCTCCGTGTTGACGTCCCTTCGCTGCGATCATGGATCTCCTGAACTCTAGTATGGGTTCTCTCGAAGAAATGAACAAGCTTGCTCGTAGTCTTCGAGGCCGAAGATGATCTACGTCGAGGAGACTCAAACTCAAGCTAACCCTTCACTAGGTAATGAATTTTGTGAAGAGAACACCCTATACTACCCAAGAAAGTGTATATGATGATGAAGTAGGAAGTGGGCCTACTTTAGACTTTATTTTCTCACAATATTTCTGTAGGGTTACTAGGCACACTCGTGAGGTTCAACAAGGCATCAACCATGCCAAAATCAAATTTTTTATGTGCCTAACAACTCTATGCAAGATCATTAACTAGAGATTAGGCGAAACTAGAAGCTAGTAAACTACTTTACTACTAAGTGAGAGCGATTACAACCTTTGTAGATCCGGTACTTCACTTCATTAGCTCCGTGTAGACGTCCTCATCGCTGCGATCGTGAACTCCGGACTCTAGAGAAGCTCCACGAGAAGAACGAACGTGCTTGCTACGATGACTTCGAGGCCGAAGATGATCTACGTCGGGGAGACACTAACTCAAGCTATTCCTTCACTAGGTCATGAACTTTGTGAAGAGAACACACTCTACTATATGGCAAATGGTAGAGGATGAAGAAGTAGGAAGTGAGCTCACTTTAGAATTGATTTTCTCACTCTTTTTCTCATGGCACCATTGGAGCTAGTAAGCTTTTGGATGGAGCTTGATGAAGAAGAAGAAAGAATAAGAATAATTCCATCCAAATGAAAACTTATCCAATAGATAATGGCACCATGGTTGAGTTAAGCCCTCATGCTTAACTCATGTATAGAATTAACCAAGGCATTAGGTTAAGGGTTGGGTTAAAGAATATCAAGACAAAAGACAAAAGAGTGGACTTTGTCAAAGTTTCTCCAAGCTTCTTCAAGCTTGATTACTTTGACTAAGTTTAACCCTTTTGTTAAATGTTATGATAAAAGAATAACCCTAATCTTAAAACTAATCTTGGTACAAGTCCCATACACCCATCTTGTGTGTATCATCAAACATGATACAAACATGTACACTTGCATATATCACATATAAACAATGTGTACAAACTAGTGAGAAAATAAATCTTAGGTGAGCTAATACTAGTTAATGCAATGTAATATATCAAATATATAATTATGCATTAAATTATTAAATCAACTCTTGATTTAATAATCCGGCTATAACCGACTAATATCAATGTGTAACAACTTATCGAATCAACACTTGATCCGATAACCCGGCTATATCGTATACAACCGATCAATGTCATGAATCACGAGAATAGAATACGGTATCTCATATCGTATTAATCTCGGTCCCGCACATATCACATATGTGCTCCTACTTCGTTTCGCTTGAGCCAGGAAACCCCTGTGTAGGACTCTAAAGACTCGTCAATACGCCGGCAGTAGGTGATGATCATATCAAACACCCACAAACCGCAAGCGGTGTGCTAAACGTAACGGCCACCCGGGTATTGAGCGATCAGAAGATCAACAAGCAAGCCCGCTAGTACTCCTACGAATCCAATCAGTAACACTCCCGTACAGTCCGGTCTCGTCGTCTGATATGTCGCATATCTCGCCTTGGGGTGGTAAACGTCAGACCCCAGTAGCTTGATAAGTCGTGTCGATATGAGGTCTATAACAGTTCGAGAAACTACTGGTAACACTTACAAGTAAATCTCAGCAACCCTGTCCAGGGATTTCCGGTTATAGCCAATCGAACACAGCACACCATCAACTCCCTATACCGGGAGAGACGAATCCCTTCCTATCGCTCATTGCCTCCATGTGATTCGGGACTGTACCCAAAAGCCACCTTTTTGCACGTCCTCTTGGACGTGGTATGATGGAAATCAAAGCACAGTGGGAATCACACAAGACTCTATGACGATCTCGGGTCAACAGACTAAGCTGTACCAGTGTCACCAGAGAACTGCCATCTGACGTAAAGTATAATACCATCTAGAAGTTCTCGGCGAGTCCGTCCAGTGTACCCAGTCTCCACTGAGCACTCGTACACCATCCTTGATGTCAAACACCGATGGATATGGTATCATCCATCGCCCATCATATGGGTCAAGATGCGTATACGCTAGTCTACTCTGGTGTATCGATGCCCTGTCTCGATACACCCTCGACTAGGAACAGTTATAGAATGTACTCGTCGACTACCGTGGCCCCACTAGTATGATCTCATCATAGTCCCAGTAGTTGAGTACATATCCTAAGGACTTTACCAACATGTAACAGAGAGACAATCAGTGTACACGTTAAGGTAAAGAGTAACCAGATAGCATACTATCATGTCGAGCAAGAAAGTCCTCCCTATATATGTCCAAGCATCCACTACAATATACATCTCATGTATAGTAATGGCCTCTAGGGCATACATATAACTAACAATCTCCCACTTGCACTAGGGCCATCTGATAGCAGTGGTTGTAGTATCTCATACTCAACCATCCCATAATAGTCTCTCTCTGGGAAAAAGCCTTTGTGAGTGGATACGCCGTGTTGTCCTCTGAGTCTACTCTCCTAACCTCGATCTCCCTGGAGATCAACCATCTCCATGATCAGGTGATACTGCCTAAGAATTATATCTGGATTTCTGATGGGACGGTAGTTCCTTGGCTAAAGCCACAACTCCATTGTCACACAACGGTAGGAACGAAGTTCATCTCATGAACTTATATATATCCCGACTGCCTCTTTGGTAGCATCCTTGGTAACGATGTATCTTGCCTTTAATCGTCTAGTATGTCACGATATCTAGCTTGGAACTCTTCCAACATACCGTCCCTCTACTGAGGGTAAAGACAATGCCTACGATTGACATTCAGTCGTCCTTATCACCCTGGAACCTTTCCAGTGATTCTCCCCAGGATCGATTGATACCATCTCACTACATCTAGTGAGTGTCCTAACATCCAATTAGATCTATCTCATAGATCCAAACTCAGGATTTAGGAGGTATCATTTTGATCCTATGTGGAGAATCATTGTGATAAGCGGAGATTGACCGAGCATAGCATAGGAAACTCCTTTCCTATCAAGAGTATGTCATCCACGTACTCTACGAGGATCACCACCATACTCCCTACTATCTTTTTGTATATACAAGGTTCATCTACCATTTTGATGAAGTCAAACTCTTTGACTACCACATCAAAACAGATGTTCCAACTCCGCGATGCTTGTTTTATCACATAAAACATCTTGCACACGTTTCCGCTGCTCCCACTGTCTACGAAGACCTCTGGCTGTGTACTTATAAACGCTCTCTTCTAAAACATCATTTTTAGAAAAGCAGTCATGACACCCAACCGCCAGATATCGTAGTCATGGTATGTAGCCGTGGCAAGTAGGATCTGGATGGACTTAAGCATAGCTTTGAAAGTCTCAACTTTTCCATGTACACCAAGTAATCTTCTCAAGATATACTTGCTCTTGATGGAGATTTAACCCTTCAGATAAAGCAACCAAAGTCCATACTTTGTTGGTGTATAAGGATTCCATCTCAGATCGATAAGCATCCTGCCATTCTTACAGAGTCTCACTCTTGATGGCCAGCTCAAAACTAGTTGGGTCATCATCTCATGATGCAATCCTCGCTCCCACTGTCATAGAGAAACCGAAGTATCTCTCAGGTGGGTGAGGAACCCTACTAGATCGGCGGAGAGGCTGAGGTTCGTTGGTTACTATTGAATCCTTAGGTTCTACCAAATCATCAACTGTAGTTTGTATAGCTGGAACCTTTCCAGTTCTACATAACAGACCTTGCCTCGAGCTTGTACGGATTTTGCTTTTTAGACAGGCCGGACAACCCTAAATCTTAACAAATTTAAGATATGGGCTCTTCCCTTTCCATATCTCATATGAAGTGGTAGGCAACTTATTTGATTTGAACCCTATTCAATAGGTATGCAGCTTCTCAAGCGCATAACTCCCAAAAGGAAATAGGAAACTCAGTAGTACTCATCATAGAGCACACCATATCATATAGGGTGCAATTGCTCCGCCCCGATATACCATCGTGCTATGGTGTATACGGAGGAGTAATGCTGAGAGAGAATCTCATTCTCCTTTAGAATAGTCCAGGAATTCCGTGCTTAAGTATTCTCCTCCTTGATCACATCAAAGGACATAATACTTATACCCAGTTTATGGTTCTCTACTTCTAACTTATATTCCGTGAATATCTCAAAAGCTTCGGACTTGTGTTTCAACAGGAACATATGTCTGAATCTTGAGAGATCATCAGAGAATGTAATGAAGTACAAAGAACCGGTCTTGGCATGTGTAGACAGGGGACTTTCATACATCAGCATGTATCAATCCCAAGAGTTCACTAACTCTTTCTCTGTTTCCAATAAACAGAGCTATCGTCATCTTATCTCTGTGACATGACCGGCAAGTTTCAGAAGATGTAAATTCAAACAGATTTAAATATGCATCTAAATGTAACTTAGCTAGTCGGGTCGCATTGATATGACCTAGTCTACAATGCCTCAAGAAGGATTCGTTCATTTCTTAACTCTTCCTCTTGTATGTGTTCTGTATACTAAGAACTGTAGTTTGATTTAGAACGTCAATGCTTTTAGATAACGTGCCTGAACCGATCAACTCTTGATATAGGAAATGTTCAAAATATTATCCAACAATACAAAATTATATCCTTTCTTTACTAATAAAGAGGCTGATATGATGTTGTATATCAGGTTCGGTATCTTAATAACATTTGTTCAGAATCAATGTATTCTGGTAATACAAGGTGATAGTGACCAACAGACTTGGCTGCAACACTTGCACCGTTTTCTGTCTCATGAAACATATCACCCGTTCTCAGTTCTCTACCTATCTGTAGCCCATGTAACAGATTACATATGCGGGATCCTGATCCGGTATCTCATACCCAGGACGTAAAGGATACTGAGAAACAGTTCTATGTAATGAACACACCCGAAGATGATGCATCAGCATGCACTTTCTTCGTTTGGGCGGCACGGGAAATCTGGTATTCCCTAATTTCCTGCTCTGTCTTATAACAATTATAAGTTGGAGCGGGACCAACGTTCCCCAGCTCAGTATAACAAGCGGGTTCGGTCAATATATCCGTATTATTATCTTGATTAAGGCGTGATATGGTTGCTACCTGGAGAGAGAGAGAAGAAAACACTCAGCGTATGCTCTTGCAAGATTGGATTGGTTATCTAATATATCTAATCAGGATGTCTCCCACTGTTTTAATCAAATCTTCCTTCAAACCCGAAAAGGAAAGACTAGCCGGGATTAATTACACGCTACAAGTTCGCCAATCTTTCAGCCAGGCCAGTGTCGGTACTTTGAGGGAGGTTCCCCGTGCTTTCGCACGGACCTAATTAAAGTAAACCTCGTTTTCCCAGAGGCGTAACCCCGTTAACACCTTTCTAGACACCTACTTGATCGGCTAATTGTAATGTGTAAAACTCTCCCAGGAGTAACAATTACTCGCAGTGGGTATCGGGATCCAACTATCTCATAGAAGGTATGCAATCTCATTGCAAATTTCAACACTTGAAATTCCCGATAATATTTTGCCCCAAACGATCTATGACCTTGACAAGGTCAACAAACCATAGACCGTAAGTCAAGTTCAACCCGTCATTTCTTGATTGAATTAAACCCACCCGCACGACCCTTGACAAGGTCAACAAGGTCGTACGACTACCCTAAAACAATCTGCATCATATGCATAAACAGATAAATACTGGTCAGCTACCGCACACTGCGCCTTGACAAGGTCAACAAACGCAGCACGAATACTAAACAGGACTTATCTGAAATGACGGATGGCTACGACAGGTTTTTGTGAAAACCTATTGCGTAATGAACTTGATATCGTTGTAGAATCAAATGATTTTTAAATGGAGTGTTTTTGAGGCTTTTCTAGTTTTGCTAAAGGGGTCACTCCCGGTGAAGGGATCGTCGGCCCTTTCTTCATCGAATAAGGTGCAGGATATATCGTATATATCACTATGCAAAGCAAAAACTCCAAAAACAATCAAAATACAAACCGAGGGGTGTAGAATCTGCCAGTCATTGCTAAAGGGGTCACTCCCGGTGAAGGGATCTCGGCCCTTTCCTTATCGAATAAGGTGCAGGATGTTCTACAAGGAACACCGCGATGCAAAGGAAGAACCGTAGCTACCTGTTTTTGAAAATTCTATTCCACAACATCTTTTAGGTTTCTTTTCTTTAATTAATCATATTAATGATGTCCCATCATTTAAGTCACCTAAACATCACAGATAAATACGACGTACACTTATGCCATCCGCATTCGCCTCGATGTCCCCTCGTGCACCGTTAGGTTAGGTAACTAACGGCAGAGCGGGGCAGGGCTAGAGCGGGTGTAAAACATAAGTAACGTCTACATAATATATCGTATATACTATATACAGTATCTATCATAACATATCAAATGATCACATCACAGATATCGCAGCAGAAGAAACATATATGAAATATTGGATATACTAGGACGTCCGTGTTTTCAATACGAGCCAGTATAAAACACGGATTCCACGGTCGCGATGAATAGCCAAACCTACATCCCTAGACCCCTATGAGAGCGGCAAGTAACACTGCCAATTCTAGGGTTAGGAGACCCGGTCTCGACTCCTCGAGATGGTCTCCTACTGGACCCTAGAACCCGGTTACTTGTGCTCCCCGCCTTGGGTCTACCTAATGCGGAAAAGTAAATAATATACAAGTGGTGAAATCAACCTCATCCCGGAAGTGCCCCAATAAAAGAATATTACATACATTTGAATTTTACATGAATGAAAAAGAAAAACTCTCATCTCACATAAAACCCCCGGCTATCCAAAACGCGACGATCCAATATAACATATCCAGCAACACATAACATCACATGTCATCAACGTAAGTAAATATGCAAATCCCAATTGTCGTTGACATATAGCAACGAAACCGGCGATGTCACATATTACACTTACGGTCACAGAAAAGAAAATGTAAAACTACAACAGTTGGAATCCGCAACCTCCTTAGACATCGCATGCCTAACCAAATGAATTCCTTAGACATCGCATGCCTAACAATTATAAACCCCGCATTTTAGTCTCATTATCGAAAACTCTTTTCAATATCAAGTTGGGCAATTCAACAAGATTCCCGACATCCTGATCGAATGCTCGTCACAAACTTTAGTAGACGGCCGCACCCCCGATGCCGTTGACGAAGTGCACTAAGGCGGAACACCGCTGCCGCGAGCACCTGAACGGATGCTTTTGGCGACGGGGTTCTCCTACAGTCACTTGGTCGGGGCTATGGGGCATGGCTGTCTATTAAGTTTACCCGGCGAGTATCCGCGTACGCTACGTGATTGCGACGGACTTTTGATCGCATCAAAATTCCGTGGCAACCGATCTATTGAGACTAAAGTGCTATGTTTATAATATTCAAATCAGTTATCTCATAACAATTTGTGGATTCCAAATATTGTATCACATTCCAGATAAATAGACAATGTTAAACTTTCCGATCGAATAATCAAACACCCAAGTTTTCCCAAATAGCTCAACACTTGAGGGGAGTTTAAAAACATCCATTTCATGCCACAGTACCAACGGTCCAGCCGTAGAAGGGTCAAGCCAACGCCTCACATGTGGCACGCCGTACTGCCCCAAACCCTAAGGTTCAAAAGGCAGTTCAAGACGGTCACATAATCGAGTTAAGGTTTGTTGTCTTCTAGAGGGTCCATCACGTTACTTGCACTACTTAGAACGTTCTTAAACTTCGGAAAAATCCAACACTTGGAAATTTTCCGGGTCGGGAAAAAGTGAGTTATTGATATCCGGTCGAACTTTTTAACACTTTCTAAAATACCCGGAAAAACAAAATAAACAAAGTTAAATAATCCGATCGAATTATCGAATCCCCAATACAACCCAGAAAACTCAACTCTTGAGTAGAAATTAAAAATTCCCAGAAAACACAGGAATCACATAGGGACATTACTGTGCAAACCGTGACTAATAAGGCTACAGTATGGCCGCGGAACCGCCGCGCAAGCCAGGGTGGGGCCGCGGTTCCGCGGCGCTTTAGTCGAGTTGGGATCACGTGCTGCACAGTAACTCCTAGAAAACCCTGCTGAATTTTTTGGATATTTTTAATTTGGAAAAATCCACAGTTTCAAAAAATGTACAGAGAAGGGTGTAGTTTAGGGTTTCGGGGTTCGATCGGGTTTCCAACTTCGTTTACACTTCGCCTAAAGCTCTAGCTAGGCTCTGATACCACTGTAGGATTACTAGGCACACTCGTGAGGTTCAACAAGGCAAAAACCATGCCAAAATCAAATTTTTTATGTGCCTAACAACTCTATGCAAGATCATTAACTAGAGATTAGGCGAAACTAGAAGATAGTAAACTACTTTACTACTAAGTGAGAGGGATTACAACCTTTGTAGATCCGGTCCTTCACTTCATTAGCTCCGTGCAGACGTCCCCATCGCTGCGATCGTGAACTCCGTACTCTAGAGAAGCTCCACGAGAAGAACGAATGTGCTTGCTACGATGACTTCGAGGCCGAAGATGATCTACGTCGGGGAGACACTAACTCAAGCTATTCCTTCACTAGGTCATGAACTTTGTGAAGAGAACACACTCTACTACATGGCAAGTGGTAGAGGATGAAGAAGTAGGAAGTGAGCTCACTTTAGAATTGATTTTCTCACTCTTTTTCTCATGGCACTATTGGAGCTAGTAAGCTTTTGGATGGAGCTTGATGATGAAGAAGAAAGAATAAGAATAATTCCATCCAAATGAAAACTTATCCAATAGATAATGGCACCATGGTTGAGTTAAGCCCTCATGCTTAACTCATGTAGATAATTAACCAAGGCATTAGGTTAAGGGTTGGGTTAAAGAATATCAAGACAAAAGACAAAAGAGTGGACTTTGTCAAAGTTTCTCCAAGCTTCTTCAAGCTTGATTACTTTGACTAAGTTTAACCCTTTTGTTAAATGTTATGATAAAAGAATAACCCTAATCTTAAAACTAATCTTGGTATAAGTCCCATACACCCATCTTGTGTGTATCATCAAACATGATACAAACATGTACACTTGCATATATCACATATAAACAATGTGTACAAACTAGTGAGAAAATAAATCTTAAGTGAGCTAATACTAGTTAATGCAATGTAATATATCAAATATATAATTACGCATTAAATTATTAAATCAACTCTTGATTTAATAATCCGTCTATAACCGACTAATATCAATGTGTAACAACTTATCGAATCAACACTTGATCCGATAACCCGGCTATATCGTATACAACCGATTAATGTCACGAATTGCGAGAATAGAATACGGTATCTCATATCGTATTAATCTTGGTCCTGCACATATCACATATGTGCTCCTACTTCGTTTCGCTTGAGCCAGGAAACCCCTGTGTAGGACTCTGAAGACTCGTCAATACGCCGGCAGTAAGTGATGATCATATCAAACACCCACAAACCGCAAGTGGTGTGCTAAACGTAACGGCCACCCGGGTATTGAGCGATCAGAAGATCAATAAGCAAGTCCGCTAGTACTCCTGCGAATCCAATCAGTAACACTCCCGTACAGTCCGGTCTCGTCGTCTGATATGTCGCATATCTCGCCTTGGGGTGGTAAACGTCAGACCCCAGTAGCTTGATAAGTCGTGTCGATATGAGGTCTATAACAGTTCGAGAAACTACTGGTAACACTTACCAGTAAATCTCAGCAACCCTGGCCAGGGATTTCTGGTTATAGCCAATCGAACACAGCACACCATCAACTCCCTATACCGGGAGAGACGAATCCCTTCCTATCGCTCATTGCCTCCATGTGATTCGGGACTGTACCCAAAAGCCACCTTTTTGCACGCCCTCTTGGACGTGGTATGATGGAAATCAAAGCACAGTGGGAATCACACAAGACTCTATGACGATCTCGGGTCAACAGACTAAGCTGTACCAGTGTCACCAGAGAAATGCCATCTGACGTAAGGTATAATACCATCTGGGAGTTCTCGGCGAGTCCGTCCAGTGTACCCAGTCTCCACTGAGCACCCGTACACCATCCTTGATGTCAAACACCGATGGATAAGGGATCATCCATCGCCCATCATATGGGTCAAGATGCATATACGCTAGTCTACTCTGGTGTATCGATGCCCTGTCTCGATACACCCTCGACTAGGAACAGTTATAGGATGTACTCGTCGACTACCGTGGCCCCACTAGTATGATCTCATCATAGTCCCAGTAGTCGAGTACATATCCTAAGGACTTTACCAACATGTAACAGAGAGACAATCAGTATACACGTTAAGGTAAAGAGTAACCAGATAGCATACTATCATGTCGAGCAAGAAAGTCCTCCCTATATATGTCCAAGCATCCACTACAATATACATCTCATGTATAGTAATGGCCTCTAGGGCATACATATAACTAACAATTTCTTCATGTTTCATGGAGCTAGTAAGCTTGAAGAAGGAAGGAGATGAAGAAGGCAACCAAGAAAAATCAAGAATGAAAACTAATGAGGTGAGAATAGCAGCCATGGGTGAGTTAGTGTCATATACTAACCATTGTAGAGACTACACCATGGCTAATTAAAATGGTTAGGTTAATAAACATCTTAAGTGAGACAAAACAAGTGGACTTTGTCAAAGATGCTTCAAGCTTCTCCAAGCTTCCAAGCATGACAAAATTCTTACTAGTTTTGAATTATTAAGATAAATAAAAACCTTCACATTTTAATTATCATGGTGTAAGTCACACACACACCCATGCTTGCATGTATCATCAAGCATGATACAAACTATGTACATAAGTATATATCATATATACACTTAATGCACAAAACAAGTGAGAAAAGAAATCTTAAGTGAGATAATACTATTTAATGTAAATTAATATATCAAATATATAATTATACATTAGATTATCAAATCAACACTTGATTTAATAATCCGGCTATATCATATATAACCGACTAATATCAAGTGTATCAATTTATCGAATCAACACTTGATTCGATAACCCGGCTATATCACATATAACCGATCAATACGTATAAATCGCGAGAATAGAATATGGTATCTTATACACGTATTAATCTCGGTCCCGCACATATCTCATATGTGCTCTTACTCCGTTTCTCCTGAGCCAGGAAACCTCTATGTAGGACTCTAAAGACTCGTCAATACGCCGACAGTAGGCGATGATCATATCAAACACCCACAAGCCACAAGAGGCGTGCTAAACGTAACGGCCACCTGGGTATTGAGCGATCAGAAGATCAACAAGCAAGCCTGCTCATACTCCTGCGAATCCAATCAGTAATAGTTACCGTACAGTCCGGTCTCTTCTTCTGATATATCGCATATCTCGTCTAGGGGTGGTAAACGTCAGACCCCAGTAACTCGATAAGTCGTGCCGATGTGAGGCTCTGTCACGACCCGAAGGTACGGAACGTGACTGGCACTTAGATTACGAGACGTCTAAAGGCGTACCGTAACCTAAGTCAGCCAAAGCCCAGAAAATCTAAACCAAAATCAAAAGAGTGTGAAGGAAAACCTTACATGAAAACGATTTTAAATCAATTAAGTTGCATAGAATCCCTTTTTAAAAACATCAAAAATTTCCGAAAATTTCGGCAGAGTCTCCCCTGTATTTTCCATCCCCAAAATGGGTACAACAAGATAATAAACCTGTAATCATAAAATGGCATCCCCAAGCGGGAGCTAGCTCTTCGCCCAAGGCGGATCACAACCACATGCAATATATAAGTAATATCAAGAAAAGAGCATAAAAGAAATGCAAAATATCAGAAAACACACGTCGGCTCAAGTGAGCTCGACCCAAAAGAAACCACAAATATACAAATCTCTCAGTCTCATCACTAGGTCGCATATACAATATAAAATGGTAGATGGAGAATACTAGATACAATGATAGAGCAAAAGAAATAAAATATGCTCGCAACCCACCTACGGGCGATGTCGCGAGTCTGAGCAAAAGGAGCTGATGATAAGATAGCCGCCGCTACAAGACTGATGAGTCCGACCTGCAAGACACTGTGGCACAACGGGGGTGAGTTGCCAGCTCGTGAGTAGAATATAACATCTAGTAAGGCAATCGTAAGAATGCACGCAATGCTTCACAATATGTATGTCCATATGTGATATAATATCTCTAGTATGCATGCACATGTATGCAATGTCATTACTAAATCTTTAAGTGTTTTAAATGCTAAGGGTACTGCATTCTTAACTTTAGAAAATGAATATCTGTATAATAGCTAAGTACCATCAAGAAATCATCTGAAAACCCGTGTCAAGTATCGACACCAAATATGAAATCATATCTGTTTCAATATCTCACTGTATCAATGTCTCAAATATCGGGCTCCGTCAGTCCGGATCGACCCATATCATCAAATCTCACGACAACGGTCGGTATCCTCCGGATATCCGCCGCGCCAGACATCACCGGTAGGTAGTCTTCCCCTGCCAGGCTCATCGTCTACAACTCGATCTTCTTGCCCCGGGGTACCATACCGGGCCCACCATGTACCCGAGACGGTTCATCCACTCCTCGAATCGGGTCTCGAAATCCAACAGAAAACATGAAAACTCATGGTGGACGACACATACATCGCGAGAAAACCGCAACTTTGTTTTAAAAGTGATAAATATAAGCTTTTGTTAAATTTTTGCGGTTTTCCCCAAAAATCCAGAAATCGCAGCAATACTGAAATCCTCAAGAAAATCAAAATGTTCACATGCTATATATGCTAAATGTCTATGATATCAATGTATATGATGTGAATTTTGGCTAGAAAGCTATGTAAATATGATGATAATGCGAGGTATATGCAAGCTATGCAATTTCAGATATCATGTATGAATACAAGTGACGATACTAAGTTAAACAGGTTCTATAGTGCACGTGGCATGTCAATTACCAAAGGCGTGTGTGTCACATGAATAGTGCGCGTGCAACAGATGCCAATGGTAATGGTGTTCGTGTCCTACGAAGTGATATCGCATAAGTGTAGATGAATGTCCATGCAATCTAATATACGGTTAGCTATAAGGGTATGCAATGTACATAAACGGATAAGCTAGCTAACAATATAAATCTTACAAAAAGTAGGGTAACCCTAACTAGGGGGCGCATCGCGCCATCCAGACGATTCCCCCATAGATGAATACATCTACTCACCTGAAATCCCCGCTAATCCGATCCGACCACCGCCTTGCCTTTACGCGCCGTGTCCGATGTTTCCCCGACCGATCCTATATTTGCACAACACCAAGCATAAGATTACAAAACCTAAAACGATGCAAGTCACAATATACAATTATCGACGCTCTCGAATTAAACATAGCATGCACTCGGTGCGCGGGAAAACGCACGAAAATCGCTAATCTTTAACTAGAATCGTCATTTCGGGGAAATCGACAAAACTAAAACCCGACTAGACGAAACCCCGCATTCGCGCACTCTAAAAGTCCTATATGAAGCTAATTATATCGCTAAAATAACCCAATTTGATCGCATTCTATTTTGTATAAAAAATCTAGCAAGCAAAAGCATACCGATTCGATGCAAACGGCGCAATTTATCGATTTAGCGAGCGTAACCTTACACAATTAACCACTCTAACCAATTAGGTAACCAAAGACCTAACTTAATCCATCAACCATGCTTCAATAGTTCAAAATCAATCCCATTCTTGATTTTTATGAACAATTAATCACAACTAAATTAATGCTTCAAATATCAATTTTTATCACATTTAAACTACAAGTTAACAAACTAGTTTAGAATTTCACCTCACAAGTGGAACCCTAGCATGATCAAGCCACCAAAGAAGCCTCCTTTCTTCAAGTTTTAAACTAAATTGGTTTGAGGAGAGAGTGGATTAGGGTTTTGTTTTGAATTTGAGATGGAAATTTGTGAATTTTTAATGAATTTTAACAAGAAAATGAAGCAAGAAATAAGTGAGAAATGAGGGGATTTGTGCAGGTTGAGCTCGGCCAGCAACAAGGGAGGGGGTTTGTGGGTTTTTTGTAGAAGTTTCTAGGTCAAAAAACCTTTTATGTTCTCATTTAATGCTTTTCACATCAACTTTTTACAAAAAAACCCCATTTTACATCATTTTTTTCATAAATTTCAAACCCTAAAACTAAAATCTTATAAAGTTATGATACAATTTATTAACACTCTATTTTAGTTTATAAATATTCCTAATTATGAAATTTACCTAATTAAATTTGTATTTATCACTAATTTAATATATTTTTAAAAGCTTAAAATAAAAAAATAATTAATTACGAAATTTTTTTTTATTTAACTAGAAAATTATAAGTGACATTTTAGTGACAAAATTATAGTAATATCTTATCTAAATTTTGTATAATTAGGTCTACAATGAAAAATACCAATTTTGACTTTTTACGGAAAAAGCCGAAAAATTAGCCGATTACCGAAAAACTGCCTAACGATTTTCGAAGGGTTACAGGCTCATAACAGGTCGAGAAACTACTGGTAACACTTACCAGTAAATCTCAGAATCAGCCCTGGCCAGGGACTTCATTTTATAGCCAATTGAGCACAACACAACATCAACTCCCAATACCAGGAGAGACAATCCCCTCCTATCGCTCATTGCCTCCATGTGACTCGGGACTGTACCCAAAAACCACCATTTAGCACGTTGTCTTGAACGTGGTAAGGTAGAAATCAAAGCACAGTGGGAATCACACAAGACTCTATGACGATCTCGGGTCGACAGACTAACCTGTACCTGTGTCACCAGAGAACTGCCATCTAACGTGAGGTATAATACCATCTGGGAGTTCTCGGCGAGTCCGTCCAGTGTACCCAGTCTCCACTAAACACCCTTATATTATCTCTGATGTCAAACACCAATGGATATGGGATCATCCATCGCCCATCTACATGGGTCGAGAAGCTATACGCTAGTCTACTCTGGTATATCGATGCCCCGTCTCGATACACCCACGACTAGGGACATTAAAGGATGTACTCACAGACTACCTTTGTCCCACTAGTATGATCTCCATCATAATCTAGGTAGTCAAGTACGCATCCTAAGGGCTTTACTAACATGTAACAGAGAGACAATCAGTGTACATGTTAAGATAAAGAGTAACCAGATAGCATACTATCATGTCGAGCAAGAAAGTCCTCCCTATATATGTCCAAGCATCCACTACAATGTACATCTCATATACAGTAATGGCCTTTAGGGCATACATATAACTAACAATCTCCCACTTGCACTAGGGCCATCATATAGCAGTGGTTGTAGTATCTCATACTCAACCATCCCATAAAAGTCTCTCTCTGGGAAAAGGCCTTTGTGAGTGGATCCACCGTGTTGTCCTCTGAGTGTACTCTCCTAACCTCGATCCCCTGGAGATCAACCATCTCCATGATCAGGTGATACAGCCTTAGAATATGTCTGGATCACTGATGGGACGGGGGTTCCTAGGCATAAGCCACAACTCCATTGTCGTACAATGGTAGGAACGAAGTTCATCTCATGAACTTATACACACCCAGACTGCCTCTTTGGTAGTATCGTTGGTAGCGATGTATCCAGCCTTTATCGTCTAGTTTGCCACGGTATATAGCTTGGAACTCTTTCAACATACCGTCCCTCCACTGAGAGTAAAGACAAAGCCTGTGACTGACAATCAGTCGACCTTACCACCCTGGAAGCTATCCAGTGATTCTCCCCAGGATCTATTGATACCATCTCACTACACCTAGTGAGAATCCTAAAATCCACTTAGATCTATCTCATAGATCCAAAATCCAGGATTTAGGAGGTATCGCCTTGATCCTATATGAAGAATCTATGTGATAAGAAGAGATTGACCGAGTGTAGCATATGAAACTTTTTTCCTATCAAGAGTATGTCATTTACGTACAATACGAGGATGGCCACCTTACTCTCTACTACCTTTTTGTATATACAAGGTTCATCTACCATTTTGATGAAGTCAATCTCTTTGACTATCATATCAAAACAGATGTTCCAACTCCGCGATGCCTGCTTTAACCCGTAAAGCAACTTGCACACATTTCCATTGCTCCTACTGCCTATGAAGCCCTCTGGCCGTGTACTTATAGACGCTCTCTTCTAAATCACTATTTAGAAAAGCAGTCATGACACCCAACCGTCAGATATCGTAGTTATGGTATGTAGCAGTGGCAAGTAGGATCCGGATGGACTTAAGCATAGCCACTGGAGAAAAGGTTTCATCATTATCCACACGTGGTTGATGACGAGAACCTTTTGCAACAAGTCTGAGCTTTGAAAGTCTCAACTTTTCCATGTACACAAAGTAATCTTCTCAAGATATACTTGCTCCTGATGGGGATTTAACCCTTCAGATAAAGCTTCCAAAGTCCATACTTTGTTGGTGTATATGGATTCCATCTCAGATCGCTTAGCATCCAGCTATTCTTACAGAGTCCCCACTCTTGATGGCCTGCTCGAAACTAGTTGGGTCATCATCTCATGATGCAATCCTCGCTCCCACTATCATTGAGAAAACCGAAGTATCTCTCAGGCGGATGAGGAACCCTATCAGATCGGCGAAGAGGCTAAGGTTCGTCGGGGGCTATTGAATCCTCTGGTTCTACCAAATCATCAGCTGCAGTTTGTATAGCTGGAACTGCTTTCAGTTCTACCTCATGACCATAAATTTGTTTCCAAAATAAATCCCTTTTCTAAAAAGGTGGTCATGCCGAGAAATAAAACAACTTTTGTTCCGCGGTGCGGTAAAAGATATTCCCTTGCGAATGCTTAGGATATCCAACAAACTTCCACAGAACTGACCTTGCCTCGAGCTTGTCCGGATTTTGCTTTTGACATAGGCCAGACAACCCTAAATCATAACTTACTTAAGACATGGGCTCTTCCCATACCAAATCTCATATGGAGTGGTAGACATCTGATTTGGTTTGAACACTATTCAATAGGTATGGAGCTTCACAAGTGCATAATCCCAAAAGGAAATAGGCAACTCCATAGTACTCATCATAGAGCGCACCATATCGAATAGGGTGCGATTTCTCCGCCTTGTGCTGTGGTGTATTCGGAGGAGTAATGCTGAGAGAGAATCTCATTCTCCTTTAGAATAGTACAGGATCTCCGTACTAAAGTATTCTTGTCACGTCCCAAAAGTACGGAACATGACCGGCATAAAAACTATGAAATGTCTCGAGGCGTACGTAATCTAAGTAAGCCGAAAACCTAGAAATCCAAACCAGAAAAGTAGTAGAGTGAAGGAAAACCAATTTAAATCAAGTAGTTTTAATAGCATAAGCCGAATTATGCGTTTTTAAAAACATCAAATATTTACTGAAAATTTCGGCAGAGTCTCCTTTGTAAATACTGGCCCCCAAACGGGATACAACATGAATAGTATACGAAATCAATAAAAGGCATCCCCAAGCGGGATCTAGCTCTTCGTCAATCGACGGTCACAACCACACAAGCAATATAATATACAATGCCAAGGGCGAGGATCAAAACTCAACAGGAAACTCAAAACAACAAGAAATCCACAGAAATATAACGCGCGACTCTAAGGTCGAAAGAATAACATCACCGGTCTCTATCTCAAGAATAAATACATGTTTGGTTGATGGAACTTCTAGATACAACAGAGTAATAATATACAAGGTATATAATGAGGGGTATGATACAAATAAACCCACCTACTAACAAATCACCCGGAAATGGAAGTAGTGCCAGCAAAGCCGTAATGAAACCTGTACGGCAAAACCTGCAAGAAACTGTGGCACAACGGGGGTGAGTTGCCAACTCGTGAGTAGAAAAACATGTACGAACAGAAACCGCATGAACAACGCAATCCTAGGTCAACGATCATAATATATCCTCAAATATATATAACATGCAGCCTATAACAATGGCTAGGGTAAATATCTAACCCGAGTGAAATCCCATGTGCCCGTGTCAGTGCCTCAGATAGCAATATATCGTATGGATGAGGTATGAATGCATGAAACAGAATGCATGTACTGAAGAAAACTGCTTTCATAAATTAGTGAGATTTCTGTATCTTTTTAAAAACGAGATATCATAAATGAAATCAGCATAAACAGTGCCTAGTATCGACACAAAACAAATATCCATATATCTCGATATCTCTATGTCGCAATCTCTGTACCTCAATATCTCAAATATCTCTGTATCTCTCAATCTTACTATCTAGGGCGCCGTCAGTCCAGACCGGCCCCTACCATCAATCTCAAAACCACGACGGTATCCTCCGGATATCCGCCGCGTCGGGTAATATCATAGGTCGGTAGTGCTTCCCTGCCAGGCTCAACGCCATCATCTGCGATCTTCTTGCCCCGGGGTACCGCACCGGGTCCACCATGTACCCGAAACGGTTCATCCGTCTCCTCGAATCGGGTCTCGAAATCCATCAGCAAACTCATGGTGGGTGACTCATACATCATAGGAAAACCGCACTTTTTATTCAAAAAGAGAGAAAAGGTTTATTTATGTTTTTGCGGTTTTCCTGCAAATCCAAGAAATCTCATGAAATCCGAATCCAAGTCATCAATAGTATGTAAACAGTGAATATAGGCATGAAAATCCATGAATGCGACACAACAGTGAATAATAACACGCATGAAGTAGCAGGCAATAACTACGATGTCTAAACTAGCATATAAGCTCTGCAATCGTGTGTCGCCGAAATTACGCCCTGGTCAGTCCTCGTTCTTAACGAGCTCATGCTGACCGCAACTGTAGCCATAGCTTTCCCTGCCTGTAATCGTGGCAGCAAAACCATAACTGATACCGATGAGGCTAGATTATAGGAAGGAATATAACACTGAACAAGAAATGTACATCCTAAGGCTCCTTAAGTGGAGTAGCGTATCGTAAGTATGCCGCGGAACATACCCACGGTACGTCACTCTACTTTAGTCACCTATTCCATCAACCAAGGGTCATCCTACGCTCCGAAGGTAAAACCTAACGCTTTGATACCAACTTTGTCACGTCCCGAAAGTACGGAACATGATCGGCACTTAAATTACGAAACATCTCGAGGCGTATGTAATCTAAGTAAGACGAAAACCCAGAAATTCAAACCAAGAAAAGTAGTAGAGTGAAGGAAAACCAATTTAAATCAAGTAGTTTTAATAGCATAAGCCGAATTATGCGTTTTTAAAAACATCAAATATTTACTGAAAATTTCGGTAGAGTCTCCTTTGTAAATACTGGCCCCCAAACGGGATACAACATGAATAGTATACGAAATCAATAAAAGGCATCCCCAAGCGGGATCTAGCTCTTCGTCAATCGACGGTCACAACCACACAAGCAATATAATATACAACGCCAAGGGCGAGGATCAAAACTCAACAGGAAACTCAAAACAACAAGAAATCCACAGAAATATAACGCGCGACTCTAAGGTCGAAAGAATAACATCACCGGTCTCTATCTCAAGAATAAATACATGTTTGGTTGATGGAACTTCTAGATACAACAGAGTAATAATATACAAGGTATATAATGAGGGGTACGATACAAATAAACCCATCCACTAGCAAATCACCCGGAAATGGAAGTAGTGCCAGCAAAGCCGTAATGAAACCTGTACGGCAAAACCTGCAAGAAACTGTGGCACAACGGGGGTGAGTTGCCAACTCATGAGTAGAAAAACATGTACGAACAGAAACCGCATGAACAACGCAATCCTAGGTCAACGATCATAATATATCCTCAAATATATATAACATGCAGCCTATAACAATGGCTAGGGTAAATATCTAACCCGAGTGAAATCCCATATGCCCGTGTCAGTGTCTCAGGTAGCAATATATCATATGGATGAGGTATGAATGCATGAAACAGAATGCATGTACTGAAGAAAACTGCTTTCATAAATTAGTGAGATTTCTGTATCTTTTTAAAAACGAGGTATCATAAATGAAATCAGCATAAACAGTGCCTAGTATCGACACAAAACAAATATCCACATATCTTGATATCTCTGTGTCGCAATCTCTGTACCTCAATATCTTAAATATCTCTGTATCTCTCAATCTCACTATCTAGGGCGCCGTCAGTCCAGACCGGCCCCTACCATCAATCTCAAGACCACGACGGTATCCTCCGGATATCCGACACGTCGGGTAATATCACCGGTCACTAGTGCTCCCCTGCCAGGCTCAACGCCATCATCTGCGATCTTCTTGCCCCGGGGTACCGCACCGGGTCCACCATGTACCCGAAACGGTTCATCCGTCTCCTCGAATCGGGTCTCGAAATCCATCAGCAAACTCATGGTGGACGACTCATACATCATGGGAAAACCACACTTTTTATTTAAAAAGAGAGAAAAAGGTTTATTTATGTTTTTGCGGTTTTCCTGCAAATCCAAGAAATCTCATGAAATCCGAATCCAAGTCATCAATAGCATGTAAACAGTGAATATAAGCATGAAAATCCATGAATGCGACACAACAGTGAATAATAACACGCATGAAGTAGCAGGCAATAACTACGATGTCTAAACTAGCATATAAGGAAAGTACACTAATATCATGTCTAAACTATTAGCTAACAACCTATGTCAATGAAATAGTATTTTCTAAAGTGTTCGTGACATGGCAATTACCGATGAAGATGTGTGAGCCGGCAAGTAAGTGTACGTGGTACATACGCGTCATCGGTAATGGTGCTGGTGTCCTAACAGCATGATATCAACAATAGAATATGAAACATAATATAAGCATGCGATGCGGAGCGAACAACAATAATGAGCGGGAGCTAAATACTAGACACAAAGTTAACAATCTAAATTTTATATAAATCTAGTCTAACAACTACACTAAACTAAAGGGCTAAGCTAACTGGCTACTGAAGGTAAGGAAACCGCCTAACACCTGAGTCGATATATATATATATATATATATATATATATATATATATATATATATATATATATATATATATATATATATTAGTCGGTGATCCCGCCTCGATAATATCACATCCGATACCATATCTATAATCAAATATTCCCAAGTCAAGAGCGCGGATCAAACATCAATATATAGCTCGTACGTAAATCCGTCGTACGGCATCCCCAAATCTGGGTACAGATCAGTATCACATTCATCAAATTAATCATTTGGTATCCTCTTTATCAAAGATCATAATCCGGGGTACTGATCTACGTCTAGTACAATACTAATATCATCAATCTAATCATGATCCGACTGCTGATCTACAGCCTCATACAAACCGATATCATCATTATATATCGTCATAAAGAGGTATACATCGCCTAATGTGACCTATTATGAATATCTTAAAATATGTTATCTCATATCATGATTACATGGCAACCATTCAATGTATAACACTATTCACATATAACGTCGTCCCCAGATCCGCTATAATATCAGGACGTACCTCAAGTACGAATCCTGCCATATCACCGTTCTCGCGGTCTCAATCAAATCTTATCGACTCATCTCAAATCCCAAATACTATCCTCAAATCCAGTATGTGAACACATAGTCCCATACCCATGTGAGCACATAACAATATAACCCCATATAAGCACATATGAAAGAAGAATGTATGCAAGTATGGGTGTGTGTGTGTAAATGTGATGCAACCTCTACTCTAGGGTCTCGCAATACTAAACATATCCAATCACACCTAAAATCTATCCTTATCATCAATAAACTCAACAATATATAATCAATATATATGTGTGTATACGTATTCGTATACATCACCACGAACTGCGGGGGTGCTATACGCCATCCACCCGACTTCTCCCCGTAGATATAAATCTACTCACCTGGTCTTTGCTCGCCGGTACCGACGTCGCCACGCGCTTGCTTGTCGTCTCGAAGTCCACATGGGGTACCTACATATTATAACGCACCGTATCGCATTAAAATCAAATTCGAAATCGTAACGGCATACGAAAATCAAGTCGGCACGCATATCACGCATAGGTCAAAACCTATCGCCTACGCATGGAAGAATAGCCAGACCAACCCTCGATGTCGATGTACAAACGTCAAACCATCGAGAAAAACCCAAACACACTCATTTGCGCATTCACGAACACTAATTATAATATAAAATAGGTTAAAATTCACAAAAACCCCAAATTCACCTTAAAAGCCATTTTTCCGAAAATCTAGCAAGCAAAAATTGCCCGTTTTAGTACAAAACTCGACGTTTAAAATAATCTAGCGGCCATAATACTTATTAAACATGTTAAATAAGTCATACAACCCATTTCAAAAATTTAATCTCATCAATTCTTATAAAACTAAAAATTCTAGTTTTGCAATTTATCTAATTTTAACAATTTCAACTAAAAATGCACAAAACAACAACTACGCTTGGTTTTGCATGGTCCAAAGGCATTAAACCACTCATTATAATATTAATAATGACATGAAACCATAATTATATTTTAATCTAAAGCATTTAATAATTTTCCAAAAACCCTAGTTAGCAAAATAACTTAATTAAGACATTTTATAAGTAATGGTTTGTAATTAACAACTAGATTAGCTTTCTACAAGACTTAAGATGTCAATCCATATCACATAACCATGTACAATTGATCACAACACAATTCTACAACAAAACCCTAACTTGAATTCCATAATCATGCAATTAAACTCATCTAAAACCTAATTAATCACATAGTTAACTTAGATAAAAGCAACTAGACAACAAATTTAACAAAAGCATGAGATTATACCTCCCATGTTGAGATCAAACTTAAGATCTAGCCTCCCAAAATGCTCTCTTTTCACAAGGATCCATGCTTGAAAGGCCAAGGAATTATGGGTAAAACCTGGATTTGGAATTAGAGTTGAATTTGTATGGATTTGAAGTGATTTTTGTGGATTTTTTTGATGCAAAATGGGGTGAGATTTTGGGGGGAGGGGCTGCTGTTGTAGCCTGCAATTTTCTTCCAGAAATGGGGGGGGGGGGTGAAGGAGGAGAGAGAGTGAGGTGGAGAAAGTGGGGAGAAAAGTCAAAGTCCACCTTTACTTCTTTCATTTTCTTTACTTTTCTTTTCTTTTCTTTTCAAACAAGAGGTGATTGGAGAGAGAGAGAGGGGGAGGGCTGTCAAAGTGGGGCCGGCCACATGGGGAGAGTGAGAGAGGGTGAGGTGTGGGTGTGTGGGTTAGGGAAAAAAATAAATATATTACCCCAATTCCTATTAACACTAATTTCACTAATTAAGCCATTTTTCTTCGATATTTTCTAAACCGTTTTGGCAAACCATTTCGTTTTAAAAACAATATTTTACATGTCAGTTTAGTGTGTCATGAATTATAAAATTTGTATCAACCCATTCCAATTTGTAATTTTCCCTAATTAAATGTATTAGTGACGGCTTAAAATAATATTAAAATAATTAATTTCGGAAATTTTTTCAGAAAATTTGAAATTTCACCAGTGGCTCAATAAACACCAAATACTAGCAATTACATAACTAGAATATGTATATTTAATTTTTATAATAAAGATATTTGTATTTTGACTTTTTGCAGAAAACCCCCTTATTTTACCGATTTTCCGAAATTTCACCGAAACGATTTTCAAAACGTTACAATTCTCCTCCCTGATCTCATCATAGGACATAATACTTATACCCTTTTTGGTTCTCTACTTCTAACTTATATTCATTAAATTTCTCAAAAGCTTCAGGCTTGTGTTTCAGTAGGAACATATGTCCGAATCTTGAGAGATCATCAGTGAATGTAATGAAGTACAAAGAACCAGTCCTGGCATGTGTAGACAGGGGACTTACATACATCATCATGTATCAATTCCAAGAGTTCACTAACTCTTTCTCTGTTTCCAGTAAATGGAGCTATGGTCATTTTATTTTTGTAACATGACTGGCAAGTTTAACAAGATGTAGATTCAAACTGATTTAAATATGCATCTTAATGTAACTTAGCTAGTCGGGTCGTATTGATATGACCTAGTCTACAATGCCTCAAGAAGGATTCGTTCATTTCTGAACTCTTCCTCTTGTGTGTGTTCTGTACGTAAAGAACTATGGTTTGATTTAGATCGTATATGCTTTTAGATAACGTGCCTGAACCGATCAACTCTTGATATAGGAAATGTTCAAAACATTATCCAACAATACAAAATTATATCTTTCTTTACTAAATAAAGAGACTTATATGATGTTGTATATCAGGTTCGGTATCTAATAACATTCGTTCAGAATCAATGTACTTGATAATACATGGTGATAACTGCCAACAGCTTGGCTGCAACACTTGCACCATTTTCAACTCTTGAAACATATCACCCGTTCTCAGTTCTTTACCTATCTGTAGCCCATGTAACAGATTACATATGTGCGATCCTGATCCGGTATCTCATACCCAGGACGTAAAGGAAACTGGAAAACAGTTCTCGGTTATGAACACACCTGAAGAAGATGCATCATCATGTACTTTCTTCGTTTCGGCGGCACGGGAATCCTGGTATTCCCCTATTTCCTGCCCGGTCTTATAACAATTATAAGTTGGAGCGGGACCAACGTTCCCTAGCACAGTATAACAAGCGGGTTCGGTCAATATATCCATATTATTATCTTGATTAAGGCGTGACATGGTCGCTACTTGGAGAGAGAGAGAGAGAGAGAAGAAAACACTCAGCGTATGCTCTTGCAAGATCAGATTGGTTATTATTTTATCTAATCAGGATGGCTCCCACTGTTTTTATCAAATCTTCCTTCAAACCCTAAAAGGAAAGACTAGCCGGGATTAATTACACCCCACAAGTTCGCCAATCTTTCAGCCAGGCCAGTGCCGGTACTTTGAGGGAGGTTTCCCGTGCTTTCGCACGGACCTAATTAAAATAAACCTCGTTTTCCCAGGGGCGTAACCCCGTTAACACCTTTCTAGACACCTACTTGATCGGCTAATTGTAATGTGTAAAACTCTCCCTGTGGGTATCGAGATCCAATTATCTCATAGAAGGTATGCAATCTCATTACAAATTTCAACACTCGAAATTCCCGATAATTTTGCCCCAAGCGATCTATGACCTTGACAAGGTCAACAAATCATAGACCGCAAGTCAAGTTCAACCCGTCATTTCTTGATTGAATTAAACCCACCCGCACGACCCTTGACAAGGTCAACAAGGTCGTACGACTACCCTAATCCAATTACATCATATGCTAGCAGATAAGCACTAATCAGCTACCGCACAGTACGCCTTGACAAGGTCAACAAACGCAGCACGAATACTAACTACTACTTATCAGAAATGACGGAGGGCTACGACAGGTTTTTAAGAAAACCTCTTGCGTAATGAACGTGATATCGTTGTAGAATCAAATGATTTTAAATGGAGTGTTTTTGAGGCCTTTGCTAGTTTTGCTAAAGAGGTCACTCCCGGTGAAGGGATTATAAGTCTACGGTAGCGCCCCGACCGTCAATCTGACGCCAAACGCGGAACAAAAACTTTTATAACTGGCGCTATCGCATACTATAACTCGGATCTTGCCATTAACATTAAACTAACAAACTGTAAAGAGGTAGAAAGGCTATACCGATCGATCCGAGTCCTTCGTGTAGGGTTGCTGGGCACGCGCACAAGGGTCTACGAGGCATCAACCATGCCCGATTAAAAAATTAGCCGTGCCGAACAACCCGAATACGGATCTTTAAACTAGAGATTAGGCGAAAACTAACATGCTAAACACTTTAACACTAAGTGAGAGGGATTACAACCTTTGTAGATCCGGTCCTTCACTTCATAAGCTCCGTGTTGAAGTCCCTTCGCTGTGATCATCATGCTCCGGACTCTCGAGAGGCTCCACGAAGAGAAAGGTGCAACCTTTGCTTCCGATCTTCGATACAAAGATGATATACCTTGAAGTTTCATTAACACAAGCTAACACTCATTAAAAATGAGTGAACACTCTCATCTAAACGGCAAGGGAAGATGAGGATGATGAAGTAGGATTTTTGCTCTCTTTATTTATCTTTTTCTCACATATTTTCATCACAAATATCAAAGCAAGAAAGCTTTGCATGAAGAACTCAAGGAAGAAGAAGAATAGTGATCCATTTTCTTTTGTGATGAATAATGAAAGGATTAATATGATGAATAATGCAACCATGGTTGACTTAACCATTGTAGAGAATTAACCAAGGGCTAGGGTTTGGGTTGAGTTAAGAATGAGTCATAGATAAAAATCTACACAAATATCTTTATCATGACAAAAGAAAAGCTTCTAGAATCAACTAGAAGTGTTAACCCTAATCCAAACCCTAATCATGTTTAAACTCCACTAAACATGTTGCATTAGTTATCATATCATGTTACAATATTATATATCACATATATAATATTTATCGTAACAAAATAAAATAATACATTTAACATATATCGCATATATATCAATGCATTACCCGAGTGAGAAAAAGAATCTTTTAGTGAGCTAATATTAGTTAATGTAATTTAATATATCATATATATTATTATACATTAAATTATCGAATCAACACTTGATCCGACAATCCGGCTATATCGCATATAACCGACTAATATTAATTCGTACCGATTCATCGAATCAACACTTGATCCGATGACCCGGCTGATATCAAATATCGCGAGAATAGAATACGGTATCTCATATCGCATTATCCTCGGTCCCGCACATATCACATATGTGCTCCTACTCCGTTTTGCCTGAGCCAAGAAACCTCTGTGTAGGACTCTAAAGAATCGTCAATACGCCGGCAGTAGGTGATGATCATATCAAACACCCACAAGCTGCAAGCGGTCAGCTAAACGTAACAGCTACCCAGGTATTGAGCGCTCAGAAGATCAACAAGCAAGCCTGTACATTCTCCTGTGAATCCAAACAGTAACACTCCCGTACAGTCCGGTCTCGTCGTCTGATATGTCGCATATCTCGCCTAGGGGTGGTAAACGTCAGACCCCAGTAGCTCGATAAGTCGTGTCGATATGAGGTCTATAACAGTTCGAGAAACTACTGATAACACTTACCAGTAAATCTCAGTAACCCTGGCCAGGGATTTCCGGTTATAGCCAATCGAACACAGCACAACATCAACTCTCTATACCGGAAGAGACGAATCCCCTCCTATCGCTCATTGCCTCCATGTGATTCGGGACTGTACCCAAAAGCCACCTTTTTGCACGCCCTCTTGGACGTGGTATGATGGAAATCAAAGCACAGTGGGAATCACACAAGACTCTATGACAATCTCGGGTCAACAGACTACTCTGTACCAGTGTCACCGGAGAACTGCCATCTGACGTGAGGTATAATACCATCTGGGAGTTCTCGGCGAGTCCGTCCAGTGTACCCAGTCTCCACTGAGCACCCGTACACCATCCTTGATGTCAAACACAGATGGATATGGGATCATCC
Source organism: Agapanthus africanus (assembly GCA_030015575.1). Lineage (NCBI taxonomy): Eukaryota > Viridiplantae > Streptophyta > Magnoliopsida > Asparagales > Amaryllidaceae > Agapanthus > Agapanthus africanus. The sequence continues at coordinate 233,877,979 of JASDDO010000010.1, forward strand.
ATCGCCCATCATATGGGTCAAGATGCGTATACGCTAGTCTACTATGGTGTATCGATGCCCTGTCTCGATACACCCTCGACTAGGAACAGTTATAGGATGTACTCGTCGACTACCGTGGCCCCACTAGTATGATCTCATCATAGTCCCAGTAGTCGAGTACATATCCTAAGGGCTTTATCAACATGTAATATAGAGACGATCAGAGTACATGTTAAGATAAAGTACAACCAGATAGCATACTATCATGTCGAGCAAGAAAGTCCTCCCTATATATGTCCAAGAATCCATTACAATATACATCGTATGTACAGTAATGGCCTCTAGGGCATACATATAACTAACACTTCGGTCTTTAGCCATCATCCCACGCTCCTCGCGGCAACTCCGATCTCTCGTCTCCTCATCGAGATGGCACCACGTCAACGGATCTTTAAACGGGCTCCCGCCTCTATACCGAGGCAACTCGGTCATCAAGTCTGCTAAAAGAGATGACCAAGATGAAGTTGAGAATGAGTAGAATACTTTGTCTCAAACGCCCTAGGGTTCTCATCACATGAGCGGGTTATGGTGGAGGTTGAAGAAGATGCTTAGGATTGGAAATGGTGAACTCAAGAAAACTCAAGTGAGCAAAAGAAAAACTAAGCTCATAAACTTGTGTTCTATTATTCTTCTCTTGTGAATAGATATATGAGGTTATATATTCAAAACCCAAAGCAAAATATCTTATGAAAATATCTCCTCAAATATCCAAACCCAAAACAAAACTCATTAACTCTTTAACGACTCACTAGATGACTCATTAGTGAACATTCTAGAATTAATGAGTCACAACCATGAGTCACAATTTCCAAAATCCATAATCATTTAAACCAAAATGATTAATCCAAAAAGAAATGCATCTTCTAAAATATTCTCGTAATGGATTACGAAAATACCCCTCACCTGTATATACATACCTGTATCCGTATTCCGACCGAATACGAATACGAGAGACTAAAATATTCCGACTCAATATAATACATGGATCCGGCTTAAACCAAAGCCCACCAGTATTATCTATCCGAAATATGACACGTGCACAAGTGCACGTGCATTTTCGAACCCTGCCATAAAACCTTACGACCTCTACAACGTTTCGCCCGAACTTGGGAAACTATCTGTGGGGGACTCTAAAGACTCGTCAGTACCCTGGCAGTGGGTTTAACTACAAGCACGTCAGCGGCACTAGCTGTGCGTAACGGCTGCCCATGTACTGACCTCAAGGGAAGCCAATGAGCGAACTCATCCTGGAACCCTACTGAGCCTATCAGTGACAATATACATACAGTCCGGTCCGTTTGTCTATGAGTATCACATATCGGGCCTAGGGGGCTGGTAACGTCAGACCCCCAAAAGCGGTATAAGTCGTGTCAGAGTGTAGCCTAGAACACCTTGAGATACTACTGGAGTACCTACCAGTAAATCTCCTGCCTCGGCCGAGGGCTTTGTGTAATGGCTCTCCTAGACACAGCGCGATCTCACCCCAATACCGGGAGAGACGAATCCCCTGCCGATCCGCTCACTTGCCTCCATATGGCTCGGGACTGTACCCAACTAAAACCTGTTTGCACGACTCCTTTGAGCCGTGGTAGGGTAGTAATCAAAGCACAGTGGGAACTCACACGATACAAATGACGATCTCAGGTCGATGAACTAACCTGTACACATGTCACCAGGGAACTGCTATCTGACGCTAGGCATAATACCAACTAGCAGGTTCCCGGCGAGTCCTGTCCGGTGTACTCATAACCCAATAAGCACCAGTATACATCTTAGGTGATCCAACTGACACCAATGGCTTGTGAGACCGGCCACCGCCCCTCGTCGGGGTCTCGACTGTATACACTAGTCTACTCCGGAGTATTGATGCCCTGTCTCGAAACTCCTACGACTAGGGACCACTTTTAAGGATGTGCTTATAGACTACCCAACTCTCACGTATATGATCGCCATCATACTGTTGGTAGTCAAGCAGGATCCTAAGGGCTCTATCAACGTGTAATAGTGATCAGTCACCTAAAGCTGTACACGACTGATAAAGGCAAACCAGATAGCTTACTATCATCTCGAGTAAGACTGTCCTACCGGTATAGGTCCTCCCTCAATCATTGCAATCACGTACCTGCGATCCAATAATTGACTTTGAGGGCACTACATCCAACAATCTCCCACTTGCACTTAAGGCTAATTATTGCGATGTCGCATACTCACAGCCCGTGTGATACCGAACACCCAACTCCTCTACTAATCAGTTTCACAAAGCTCGTTTGTAAAACTCTTGTGTTCGAGAAATAGCCTCAATGAGTGGATCCGCCATGATGTTTCTTTCTACGTCTCTCTTAATCTCAAGTTTGCGGAGAAAACCATCTCCCGAATTGAGTAATACCTCTCTTAGAATATGTCTGGATATCTGATGGGACCTAGTTCATAAATGAACTCCAAATCCAAACTTCTTAGGCTGTATCGTCAACTGAACCCCTGCACCATGCCTCCCACAGTATCCTCTTGGACCACCTGTCCATAATACTGCCCCCTTCGTCAGAGGGAAAACTATAACTCTGACAATCACTCTGTCATCCATGTCACCTTTGGAAGCCTGGAATGATAACCGTCTCCCGAAGGAGGCTGCCGTCATCAAATCCCTAGAACATTCACTTATGTTCTAAAACTGCTTCCGAATGTTTCTCCAGGATTGGATTAATATAACTTATTGCATCTAGTGCAAAAACAACATCTTGTGTGGTACTTGACATCTCAAGACTGACTCAATTGCCTAAGCAAGTGATATGCCAATCATGCATATCCCTCTCCCCTTTAGTCTGTAAGACACCTTTAGAGAGGGTGACTCCATCACCTGCAGGTACACCACCATGCCAGGAGTCATCTATTCTAAAATACTATCAGAATACTGTCAAAGTACCCAGATTGGGAAACTACCCAAATCTAGATCTAAAACCATAGATCTAGTAACCAGAATGTCAAATATTTTATCCATATCTTTTGTGGAGAAACAACTGTGTGACAGCCACAGTACAACCGATCGTAGTATAGGAATTTTACTTCCTACTCTGTGTATGTCATCCAAATACCAGGACATCACACCCTACTACCTTCTTAACAGATCCATCCCTTATTCTGATGAAGTCAAACCCATGACTGTCATATCAAAATTAGATGATCTATCTCCGCTATATCTGCTCTAGTCTATAAATAGACATAAGCTACTTGCCTACTATGCTTCCGCTGCTCCCACTGACCACAACAACCCTCTGGCAGAATAATATATACGTGCACTTCTAAAGCTAGTTTAGAACGACGCTATACTTAACCTCCTGCCGGGTCTCATAGCCTGGAACAACAGTAGTGTCAAGTCTGGGTAAACAATAACCTCCCTGTCATCGTCCTTGAGGCTACCGGAGTACCTCTCGGGTGCCTGAGGTTTCCCACCATATCTGCGGAGTGGCTAATGGAATGTCAAACCTGATTGAATCTATAGGTCATATTAAATTTTCCGTAATCGTTTGCTGTTTTGGAATCTCTTCCAGTTCTACCATACCCCCACTACTGTTTTCTAAAAAAATCCATTTTACTAAAACTGTGGCGAGTCAAGAACAATATCACCATTGATCTTCCAGATGGTAGAAAGTCAACCCTCATCATAGCCTGGGTCAACCCACAAACTGCCATTACAGAAACGTGCCTTGAGTTATCCAGAGTCTGGTTTTAAGCATATGCCGGACAACTCCCCATACCTTAACATCGTTAAGATATGAACCATTCTATATCCAATATAGAAACTTTGCACTTATTTAATTGGAACCATATTCTAATCATGCAGCTGTCTCCAGTGCATATCAACTTAATGGAGAAAGGCTAATCAGCATTACTCAACTTAGGAGTCCATCCAATTATGAGTAACCTGAAAGAGAAACAAGTTTCTCAAAACTATTAACTGAATACCCATCACAAGTATCTACATCTTCGATCTCTTTGAAGAATCCCGATACTTGCGATACCTGGTTCTCTACTTTATTCCTATATCCACAACTTCTCAAAACTTAGATCTTGTATTTCTATGAAACACTTGTCTAAAAACTAGAGAAGTCACAAGTAAACAGAACATAGTACGAGGACCAACCCCTTTGTCCTGATGGACACTGGACAGCATACAATACTCTGTATGAGTCCTCTGAGTCGAATAACTCAAAACCTGTGCATCGTAGGTTGAAAACTGTACTTATGGTTAAGAACTACTCCACTGTTCAACGCTCCTTACCCAACCGTCAACTGATATAGGTAAATGTCGCGGACATAATTTCAAAAAGTTATATCTCACTTTATAAAAATAAACGTACAGATATATCAGTTTGAAATTGGTGCACAACAACGGATACTCAAAACAAAATACTTGCCGTCCGGCAAAAACCCAGGCGACTTCCTCAAATATCACCAATTACAACGAATTCCGATATAATGAGGATGATCACCTTATTCCTAATAACTTACTCCCACTCATCATCTGTAAAACCATACAGATGTGAGAATCAAACCTGGTAAATACATACCCTGGAGTAAGTATCTAATCGGGAAATCAGTTTTCCTTTAACAATGCACAGTGAAACTGAAACATGAAAATGTTTCGTAGGGGTATCCTGGTATTCCTAGTAATGCCTCTTCCATAATCCTATTCATGACTGTAACCGTATATTTCTTTGCCATCTCTCCAAATCCCTTTATTTGTCTTTATTCATTACCTTCTGTACACCCCTTTAGGCTAAGTGGTTTTCTTCCTTCCCTACCGTTCGGCACCAGCCTATGGTTTGGAAGAAGACTATCCAGTAAGCATAATAGGTGTACTCTCCTAAACCAAGGAGTACTCGCAACTTGAGAGAAGGTGATGATAAAAGACAACTGAATAATACCTTATTCTATTTCTCCCGAACTGGGAAAAAAGCGAAGGTGAAGTAGGAGCGGCGATGAAGTACGCGGTTTGGTCGTGAATGATAGCAGTCACAATTTACTTTGCCCTCATTCTAATCCCTTTATTTTGTCTTTACTTATTACCTTCTGTACACCCTACTTAGGCTAATTGATTTTCTTCCTTCCCTACCTTTCGGCACCTGCCTATGGTTTGGAAGAAAACTATCCAATAAGCGTAATAGGTGTACTCTCCTAAACTAAAGAGCCCTTGCAACCTGAGAGAAGGTGATGATAAAAGACAACCGAATAAACCAATTCAATTTCTCCTGAACCTGGATCCATCCTCGAAGAAGTCCTTTCGAGTTCGTATATAACCATACGATAGATCTATCCAATGGAAGTGGATGTTCGTAGTGATACGAGGTGTTCTGGGAAATGCAAAGGGTAAAAGAAGGAGCGACAATGACTTATGCAACTTAGACAATCCAAAAGCCAGTATTTTAAGAAGGTTCGGTCAACTTGGTCACTGAGTCATAGTCTAGAGTCGGTCAAAGGTCGCTGCCAAGGAGAGAGAGAAAAGAAACACTCTGCGTGCACTCTAACCTAGATCAGAATGATTATCACTTTATCCAATCAGGAAACCTCTCACTGTACTGTCAAATTCTCCTCCAAACCTGAAAGAAGAATCAATCGGGATCACCCGAATAGTAAACTAACTCATCAGTGGGAATCGGGATCCAACTCTCATCGCATGATAACGTGAAGGTATACACTCACGTTATCACACACCAGAAGGTATGCGCATGCCTGGCAAGTTTCAGTTTCTTTAGAAACTTCCGATATGATTTTTACCTCATGTTCTTATGACCTTGACGAAGGCCAACAAATCATAAGTCACATGTCAAGTTCTACCCGTCATTATCTTGTCAATTCGAACCCACCCGTACATACCCTTGACGAAGGCCAACAAGGTAATACGACTGTCCCAAACCAACTCATCTATCTATGCAACAGAAAAGTAACAAGCAGCTACCATCCACTATGCCTTGACGAAGGCCAACAAACATAGCATGAATACTACGTGCTACCTATCTGAAATGACGGAAGGCTACGGCTGGTTTTTGGCGAAAAACCTTTAACGTAACGAACTTGATCTCGCTGAAGGAACCTGATAGCTTTTTATAAAAATATAGTGGCGAAAACCTTTGCTAAAGAGGTCACTCCAAGTGAAGGGATCTCGGCTCTTTCCCCGTAGAATGAGGTGCAGGATATTCCAACTGAATACCACGATGCAAAGCAACATGTAATCGACTATAGTGAAGTTATTACCCTGACGCAAATTTCTGCCCAAGGGGTCACTCCCGGTGAAGGGATCTCGGCCCTTGCCTTGTCGAATGAGGTGTAGGATATTCCAACTGAATACCACTATGCAAAACAAAAGAAAACGTCTTTGTAATAACACTTTTTAAAACTGTTCCAACAATGTCCAAACAGGTTTGTTTTCCTTTGCATTGATCAGAATCAACGCAGTCCCATCAATTAATCACACCAGAAAAGAACGAAAATAAAATGTACGTATATGCCATCCTTATTCGTCACTGGGTCCCGTCATCACCCGTTAAGTTACTTAACTAACGACAGAGCGGTGACTGGACTAGCGCGGGTGTAAAACATCTACAACATCTACTAGTATATATACCAATATACAATAATCGCTCCAGGCGTGATAAATGCAACATTACAGAAAAGTAATAAGCATCACAGAACAATACAGTTAATCTGGGATCCACGGGTTTCACAGAACCGCTGCTGAAACCCGACGTTCTCCTGGTCGTGTGGATAGCCTGTGCAATGAAACCTAGACCCCTACGGGTGCGGCAAGTTACCCGCCAAAACCTGAAGCGAGGCAGCCCCCTACAGCAAAATGAATGGACCACCCTGCACTTCACGGAATCCGGTAACTTGAGCACCCCTCCTTGGGTCAACCTGTACCCCCTACGAGTGCGGAGAATAGTCTGCCAATTCTAGAGTGAGGCCCTCTGCCTCTCAAATCTATGAGATGCGGACCCGTTGCCCTCCAGAACTCGGCTATCCGTGCACTCTGTCGCGGGGTAAACCTAGTACAGAAATGAAAAATATGTATAACGGGTACATCGACCTCAGCCCGGTCGTGCCCCAAAAGAATATTATACAAACAGGCAGTGACGGCAGTCCACATATTGGACACTCGCCCCGCAATATCAAATGTACAAATAAATCCAAACTGCACTACCATTGCACACAGCTATCCACCACGACAAAACCGCAACATCACAGCACAACACAGAACATCAACGCGAATGTCACATTCTCAAACCCGTCTAAAAGGACTATAGCAATTAGACGCAATTTACCGCTCGAATGGTATTCACGGTCGGAGATATAATGTAAGTACTGTAAACTAACAAGTTTAAAATTCTGATCGACAAAACTTCCCGAAGTGGGCCCCAAGTACAACTGCAGTACTCAAACAAAATCTGGGCCCAAACAAAATATTCCAGAAACCACAATTTTACATGAAAGATACTACTGTAGAAAAATGGTTCACTGTTGCTCCAAAACGGCGGCGGAACCGCGGCCAAACCATGGTTTGTGCGGCGGTTCCGCGGCGCTTTGGAAGCTTCAGTCTACCAAATTTCTACAGTATTCTTAAAAAAGCCTGCTCGATTTTCTGAGATGCTCAAAATGATTTTTAGACCTGTTTTAAAAATCGACAGAAACTTTAACATTGAAATCGCGGTTTTGGAAATTTCGTTCGATCGATATTTTAAACGCGTTAGAACAAGTTAGTAAAGGTTAATGGCGTGGCTCTGATACCATGTAAGTCTACGGTAGCGCCCCGGCCGTCAATCTGACGCCAAACGCGGAACAAAAACTTTTATAACTGGCGCTATCGCATACTATAACCCGGATCTTTCCATTAACGCTAAACTAACAAACTGTAAAGAGGTAGAAAGGCTATACCGATCGATCCGAGTCCTTCGGTCTTTAGCCATCATCCCACGCTCCTGGCGGCAACTCCGATCTCTTGTCTCCTCATCAAGGTGGCACCACGTCAACGGATCTTTAAACGGGCTCCCGCCTCTATACCGAGGCAACTCGGTCACCAAGTCTGCTAAAAGAGATGACCAAGATGAAGTAGAGAATGAGTAAAATACTTTGCCTCAAACACCCTAGGGTTCTCATCACAAGAGAGGGTTAGGGTGGAGGTTGAAGAAGATGCTTAGGATTGGAAATGGTGAACTCAAGAAAACTCAAGTGAGCAAAAGAAAAACTAAGCTCATAAACGTGTGTTCTATTATTCTTCTTTTGTGAATAGATAAATGAGGTTATATATTCAAAACCGAAAGCAAAATATCTTATGAAAATATCTCCTCAAATATCCAAACCCAAAACAAAACTCATTAACTCTTTAATGACTCACTAGATGACTCATTACATGAGTCATTAGTGAACATTCTAGAATTAATGAGTTACAACCATGTGTCACAATTTCCAAAATCCATAATCATATAAACCAAAATGATTAATCCAAAAAGAAATGCATCTTCTAAAATATTCTCGTAACGGATTACGAAAATACCCTTCACCTGTATATACATACCTGTATCCGTATTCCGACCGAATACGAATACGAGAGACTAAAATATTCTGACTCAAAATAATACATGGATCCGGCTTAAACCAAAGCCCACCAGTATTATCTGTCCGAAATATGACACGTGCACAAGTGCACGTGCATTTTCGAACCCTGCCATAAAACCATACGGCCTCTACAACGTGTAAGTCCATGCTACCCTTCCCCGGTACTTACGGGGTTGCGGAATTGGTGAAAAACGATTTTCAAGAGGGTGGTAACATGGACTACCAATACGGATCTTTGTTAAACTACTAGCTAACAACCTAACAAGAGTTTACCTACTCGGTTAGGGGGCTATACCTTTCTTGAACTCCTTCGTCTTCGACTCCTCCCGGTGTACGGATCGGCCTCACCTCGTCGTCTCCTTGCGCCGAAGATGGACCCACCCGAAAGCTTCTACCTTTGGCTTCTTCTTCGAACTTTGAAGAAACTAGATCACTTGGCTTGCTAGGCCTTGTGAACTAGAATGAGTAGAGGAATGTTTTGGTGTCTTTTTATCTCTAAGGCAATGAGTCTCAACACATGAGAATGGTTTGCCTTGAGGTAGAGAGAGCAAGAGGAAGAGGGAGAGCTGGAGAATGAGAGAGCTCAAGAGAGAGAAAGCAAATGATAGAAATGAACCATACTCATCTCATTCTCACCTCTCATAATCCAAAAGCCATCATCACAAAAATAGTAATCAAGTATTGTGTAAATGGTTTAAGTCAAAATGGCTATATCATTTCATGCACTCATTTTGCATAAATAAACAAGCAAGCAAAAGTCTTTGCCATGGAATGATAGCCATTGTCATGATGATGGTCAACTAGTCCAACCTAGTCAACCGGTCAACAAAGTCAACAAGTCAACAATGTCAACCCCTCAACAACCATGTCACTATAATACTTAATTAATATTAATGTTAATCATATATCTTATTCTCATTAGGGTTAAGCAAAAGTCAATGGTCAACAGTCAATTGTCAACAGTCAACAACCCCAATGAGAATACTCTGCCTCTGTCTCTCTGTCAACTGTGCATACACACCCGCATCCGCGTTCCGAGGAACACGAATACATACGAGATAAAACCAACCCCAAAACGTACACTAGGATCTGGCTTAAACCAAAGCCCGCTAGTGTTAACTGTCCGGACACTGTACGTGCACAAGTGCACGGATGTGACCGAACCCTGTCGCAACCATGCGACCTCTACTCTTTTGCCTAAAGGCGAATAGCTTTCTATGTGGGACTCTAAAGACTCGACACTACGCTGGCAGTGGGTTTAACCACAGACCGCAAGCGGCACTAGCTGTGCGTAACGGTCCCCAGGTAGATGCCGACAAGAAGACTGACGAGGTGAAACCTATCTGAACTCCTACTGAGTCTGACTGTGACAATCTCCATACAGTCCGGTCTGTTTGTCTGATACATCGCATGGCGGGCCTAGGGGGCGGTAAACGTCAGTCCCCCAATAGCGGTACAAGTCGTGTCGGAGTGAAGCCCAGAACACCCTGAGATAACACTGGAAACCTACCAGTATATCTCGCTTGCCCTGGCCAGGGAATACTCGTGTAATGGCTCTCCCAGACACAGAGCGATGTCAACCCCCAATACCGGGAGAGACGAATCCTGTCTAACCGTCACTGCCTCCAAGTGCTTCGGGACTGCACCCAAAAACTACCTGTTTGCACGACTCCTTTGAGCTGTGGTAGGGTAGTAATCAAAGTGCATTGGGAACACACTCGAGGCGAAGTGACAGTGTCAAGTCAGCGGACTAAGCTGTACTCATGTCACCTGGGAACTGATAACTGACGATAGGTATAGTACCAACCAACAGTTCCCGACGAGTCCTGTCCAGTGTACTCGTAACCCAACGAGCACCCGCATACTATCTCCAGTACGACGTACTGATGGCTGTGGGACAGACCATCTCCCACACTGGGATGAGAAGCGCATACGCTAGTCTACTCCGGAGTATCGATGCCCTGTATCGATAGTCCTGCGACTAGGGACCTGCATAAGGATGTGCTTATAGATTACCCAGCCCCCACTAGTGTGACTTCCATCACAACGCTGGTAATCAAGAAAAGATCCTAAGGGCTCCACTAATGTGTATAGGTGATATACTAAAATAAACACATGTACACATTGAAGTAGAAACAAACCAAGTAGCATACTACTATATTGAGCAAGATTGTTTATACAACTGTGAATATCCCAAGCTTCCATTAAGTAATATACAAACTAGTATGATACAGTAATGGCCTCTAGGGCATATACACTAACAATCTCCCACTTGCACTAAGGCCATGTACTGGCGTATCGAAGACCTATCATCTCGATCAGCCGCTCGAACTGAGTCTAGGGCAAGGCCTTTGTGAGTGGATCAGCAGTGTTGTCTTCTGTAGAAACTCTCCGAACCTCGATCTCCTGGCGACCCACGATCTCCCTGATCAGGTGATACCGCCTTAAGATGTGTCTGGACTTCTGATGGGACCTTGGTTCCTTTGCTAAAGCTATAGCCCCATTGTTGTCGCAATACAGAGGTATTGGATCAATAATGGACGGAACCACCTGAAGTTCAGTTAAGAACTTCCTTACCCAGACAGCTTCTTTTGCGGCATCTGCAGCAGCGATATATTCCGCTTCCATCATCGAGTCAGCAACGGTTTCCTGTTTGGAACTCTTCCAACACATCGCCCCTCCATTGAGGGTAAAGACATAACCCGACATGGACTTGGAATCATCCTTGTCACTCTGGAAGCTGGAGTCAGCAAAGGCCTCGATCTGGAGGTCTTTTCCGCCATACACCAAGAACATCTCCTTAGTCCTTCTCAGGTACTTGAGAATGTTCTTTACCGCTATCCAATGTTTCTCCCCAGGGTTTAACTGATACCGGCTTACCACACTCGGTGCATAAGCTACATCTGGTCTAGTACACAACATCGCATACATTATAGAGCCTACCGCAGAAGTGTAGGGTATAATAGACATGCGATCCCTTTCCAAATCAGTCTTGGGAGACATCTCTTTGGAGAGGGTAATCCCGTGACAAGCCGGTAGATTACCGCGCTTGGAATCTTCCATACTGAATCTTTTCAGTATGGTGTCGATGTACCTGGACTGTGAAAGTCCTAATATCCTCTTGGATCTGTCACGATAGATCCGGATCCCCAGAATGTATGAGGCATCACCCAGGTCTTTCATGGAGAACCTGTGTGACAAGAACCCCTTGACAGATTGTAGCATAGGAATGTCATTTCCTATTAAGAGAATGTCATCCACGTATAAAACGAGGAATACTACAGTTCTCGCTACAAATCTACTATAGATGCATGGCTCATCTGGATTTTTGATAAAGCCAAATTCCTTGATCGTCTCATCAAAACAGATGTTCCAACTCCGGGATGCCTGCTTTAGTCCATAGATGGACTTAAGCAACTTGCACACCTTTCCGCTGCTCCCACTCTGAATGAAACCCTCTGGCTGGTCCATATAAACACACTCCTCTAAATTTCCATTTAGAAAAGCGGTCTTTACGTCCATCTGCCAAATCTCATAATCGTGGAAGGCAGCAATGGCAAGAAGGATCCGAATGGATTTCAGCATAGCTACTGGAGAAAAGGTCTCGTCATAGTCCAAACCAGGTCTTTGACGAAAACCCTTTGCAGCCAGTCTAGCTTTATAGGTCTCAACCTGTCCATCTACACCAATCTTCCTTTTGAAGATCCACTTGCATCCTACGGGTTTTACCCCATCTGGAGCAACGTCCAACGTCTATACTTTGTTGGTGTACATGGAATCCATTTCGGTCCGCATTGCATCCAGCCATTTTACCGAGTCAACACTCTTAATGGCCTGCTGGAAGCTAGTCGGCTCATCATAATCTATGATGCAATCCTCTCTATCCCCGTCTATGAGAAAACCGTAGTATCTCTCGGGCGGATGAGACTGCCTACTACTCATGCGGAGCGGCGTAGGAATGCCATTTTCTTTTGAACCCTCTGGTTCCACTAAGCTTTCAGTAATAGTCTGTGGTTCTGGAATTTCTTCCAGTTCTATTTCGCTCCCACTTTTTTCCTTTTCTAAGAACCGGTGTTCTAGAAAATGGGCATTACGAGAAACAATGATCTTCTGTTCCTCTGCGTAATAGAAGAGATATCCCTTGGAGTTCTTTGGATATCCCACAAACTTGCACTCTACTGAGCATGCCTCGAGCTTGTCCGCATGCTGCTTTTTGACAAAAGCTGGACTTCCCCATGTCTTAATGTGATTAAGATAGGGTCTCTTCCCACACTGTTGGAGATAGTGCCCTCAGATTCAATTATTCGATCACAGGCACGTGATTACAATGATTGATGGAGGACCTATCCCGATAGGACAGTCTTACTCGAGATGATAGTATGCTATCTGGTTTACCTTTATCATCGTGTACTGCTTTAGGTGACCTGACAAGTCGCTATTACACGTTGATAGAGCCCCTAGGATTCTTGCTTGACCACCAGCAGTATGAGGGCGATCATATACGTGGGAGCTGGCAGTCTATAAGCATATCCTTAAATGGTCCCTAGTCGTATGAGTTTCGAGACAGGGCATCGATACTCCAGAGTAGACTAGTGTGTACAGTCGAGACCCCGACGAGGGGCAGTGGCCGGTCTCACAAGCCACTGGTGTCAGTTGGATCACCTAAGATGTATACAGGTGCTCATTGGGTTATGAGTACACCGGACAAGACTCGCTGGGAACATGCTAGTTGGTCATATACCAGACGTCAGATGGCAGTTCCCTGGTGACATGTGTGCAGGTTAGTTCATCGACCTGGGGATCGTCATTTGTCTTGTGTGAGTTCCCACTGTACTTTGATTACTACCCTACCACGGCTCAAAGGAGTCGTGCAAACAGGTTTTAGTTGGGTACAGTCCCGAGCCACATGGAGGCAGTGAACGCATCTTCAGGGGTTCGTCTCTCCCGGTATTGGGGGTGAGGTCGTGCTGTGTCTAGGAGAGCCATTACACGAAGCCCTCGGCCGAGGCAAGGAGATTTACTGGTAGGTATTCCAGTAGTATCTCAGGGTGTTCTGGGCTACACTCCGACACGACTTGTACCGCTTTTGGGGGTCTGACTTTTACCAACCCCCTAGGCCCGCCATGCGATACTCATAGACGAACGGACCGGACTGTACGGATATTGTCACTGACAGGTTCAGTAGGGTTGTCAGGCTGAGTTCGCTCACAGACGTCCCTTTTAGTCAATACCTGGTAGCCCGTTACGTATTGGCTTATACCTCTGACGTGCTAGTGGTTAAATCCACAACCAAGGTGTTGACGAGTCTTTAGAGTCCCCCACATTCAGTTACTCAGCTTTCGGGCAAAAAGTTGTAGAGGCCGTATGGAGATATGGCAAGGTCCGATCAGATACGTGCGGTATTGCACGGATCAGGATCGGACAGTTTGTACTACTGGCCGTATGGTTATATGGCAGGGTTCGATCAGATACGTGCGGTATTGCACGGATCAGGATCGAACGGACAATACTGGCCGGCTTTGGTTTAAGCCGGATCCTAGTATAGTATAGTGTAGATTTTGTCTCTTTGCATTTGTATTTCGGTCGAAATACAGATGCGGGTGTGTATGCACAGTATCGGGGTTTTCCTGTAATTTATTACGGGACCAGTTTTCTGGAGTTGCCAGTTTGCTTTTCGTTTCGGCCGATTTCCTTTGTATCGTTCATTGGCCGAAGATTGGTGGAGGAGGGCTTATTTGCATTGTTGCAAATAAGCAATTGTGGAAGGGGGTATTTGCATTTCTTTGTATCATGATGGTTTCATGATGGAGCCCATCCCTTGACCTTCCATGCTTCATGATGGCTTGACTTTTGCTTTCATGGTTGTTGATTGAGTGTTAGGTTTTGTGGTGATCATTTGACTTTTCATCATCACTCACTTTCCACCCACCCCTTTGTCTTTGTTCTCTCTCTCTCTCCAATCACACAGGGGGGGGGCGGCCATTCCTAGAGAATGGATGGGATTCATTTCATTGGAGGTGGAATTTTGGTATCTTGAGTTGAGAAAAATCCCTACAACTCCCTCTCCAAAAAGGTTCACTTCAATCCCTCCACCAATGGCAATTCCACAACCCCAAAGTGAGACATGGTTCTATACATATTCTACAGCAAACCTTGGGCACGTCGACTAGCCAGCTTCGTGCCCGAGTTGCCTCGGCATTGAGGTGGGAGTCCGTAAAAGAAGTAGGCGATATGGTGCACTTCCGGCGACGAGGAGGAACGGGACATTCCGCAGGAAATCGGGACGACGACGAGAAGACCGGAGGACTCGAATCTGTCGGTATATCTCTCTTCCCTTTCTTGTAGATAGCTAGGACTAGTTAGTGGTTCGATCCGGGTATTAGTGCGCGGCGGTTTGCCAGTTCAAGAAAAGTAAAGTTTATCACCGCTTCCGCATTTGGCCGTCGGATTGACGGCCGGGGCGCCGCCGTGCACTTACTGTGGTATCAGAGCCTCGCCATTAACTTAGTCTAGCTTGGTGTAATGTGTTTTTCAGTTTCGATCGATCGAATGTTCCAAAACCCGTATTGCCTTTGCATCAGTTTTCTGTTGAAAATTTTTGGTCTCGAAAAATTTTTCAGGTTGTAAAATAGTGATGTACTGGTTATTATAAGCATACTGTAGAAATTCGACAAAGTAAGTCGACAAACAGAGCGCGGAACCGCGGCAAACACCCCCATTGGGCCGCGGTTCCGTCGCCGAACAGTGTCCTTGCTGTGTCAAATTTCTTCAGTAGCTTTCTGGGGTTAAATTTGGGGTTTTGGAATAATAACATTGGGCCCAGAATTTCTTGATCTGCTACAGTAATGCTTGGGGGCCCACTTGTTAAATTTTGATTGATCGGATATTTCAAACACATTATTTCACAGTATTTACATTATATCTGCGACCGTGAATGTCACTTGATCGGTAAATCCGGTCTAACTGCTATAGCCCGGTTAGACGGATTTGCGAACGTGACTTTCACGTTGATGTTCTGTTTTTGCTGTGATGTTGCGGATCGGTCGTGGGGGATAGCCTGGATGCAATGCTAGTACAGTTTTGTTGTATTATGTACATTTGATATTGCGGGGCGAGCGTCCGACATGTGGACTGCCGTCACTGCCTGTTTGTATTATTATTTTGGGACACGGCCAGGTTGCGGTCGATGTACCCGTTGTATGTATATTTTACTTTCTGTACTAGGATTACCCCAGGAGGAGTGCACGGATAGCCGGGTTCTAGAGGGCAACAAGCCCGCATCTCATGGCATTGAGACGGAGGGGGCTTCACTCTAGGATTGGCGGGCTATTCGCCGCACTCGTAGGGGGTACAGGTTGACCCAGGAGGGGTGCCCAAGTTACCGGATTCCGTGAAGTGCTGGGTGGTCCATTCACGGCACTGAAGGGGGCTGCCTCGCTTCAGGTTTTGGCGGGTGACTTGCCGCGCCCGTAGGGGTCTAGGATTTCATTGCACAGGCTATCCACACGACCAGGGGAACGTCGGGTTTCAGTAGTGGCTCTGTGAAACCCGGGGATGCCAGATATCTGTATTGTTCTGTGATGCTGTACATTTCTGTGATGTTGCATTTTTATCACGCCTTGAGCGAATATAATATATTGGTATATATATTAGTAGATGTTGTATATGTTTTACATCCGTGCTAGTCCAGTTCCCGCTCTGTCGTTAGTTAGCTAACCTAACGGGTAATGACGGGACCCAGTGGTGAATGCGGATGGCATATACGTACATCAGTATATTTTCGTTCTTTGTGGTGTGATCAATTGATGGGACTGCGTTGATTCGGATCAATGCAAGTTAAAAACAAACCTAATCTGATGTTGTTGGAACACTTTTCAAAAAGCTGTTATTGCAAGGACGTTTACTTTTGTTTTGCATCGTGGTATTCAGTTGGAATATCCTGCTCCTCAGTCGACGAGGCAAGGGCCGAGATCCCTTCACCGGGAGTGACCCCTTGGACAAAAATTTGCGTCAGGGGCAATGACTTCACTATAGCCGATTACTTTTGCTTTGCATCGTGGTATTCATTTGGAATAT
Source organism: Agapanthus africanus (assembly GCA_030015575.1). NCBI lineage: Eukaryota > Viridiplantae > Streptophyta > Magnoliopsida > Asparagales > Amaryllidaceae > Agapanthus > Agapanthus africanus. Next base: position 233,894,698 of record JASDDO010000010.1, read on the forward strand.
CCTGCACCCCATTCTACGGATAAAGAGCCGAGATCCCTTCACCGGGAGTGACCTCTTTAGCAACGGTTTTCGTCACTATAATTTTAAAAGCTATCAGTTCCTTCAACGATATCAAGTTCTTTACGTTAAAGGTTTTCGCCAGAAACCATTCGTAGCTCTCCGTCGTTTCAGACGGGTAGCAAGTAGTATTCATGCTATGTTTGTTGACCTTCGTCAAGGCATAATGTATGGTAGCTGCTTGTTGCCTTTCTGCAGCATAGATAGATGCGTTGGTTTGGGACAGTCGTATAGCCTTGTTGACCTTCGTCAAGGGCTTGTACGGGTGGATTCAAATTAACCTGGATAATGACGGGTAGAACTTGACATGTGACTTATGATTTGTTGACCTTCGCCAAGGTCATAAGAGCATGGGGCAGAAATCACATCGGGAGTTTCAAAAGTACTGAAACTTGCCAGATATGCGCATACCTTCTGGAGTGTGATAGCGTGAGCGGATTCCGTCACGTTATCATGCGATGATAGTTGGATCCCGATTCCCACTGATGAGTTGGTATACTCCTCGGGTGATCCCGACTAATTCTTCTTTCAGGTTTGGAGGAGAATTTGACGGTACAGTGGGAGGTTTCCAGATTAGATAAATTGGTAACCATTCTGATCTAGGTTAGAGTGCACGCTGAGTGTTTCTTTTCTCTCTCTCTTTGGCAGCGACCATTGACCCGACCCTAAGACTTTGACTCAGTGACCAAGTTGACCGAACCTTCTTAATACTGGCTTTTGGATTGTCAGAGTTGCAAACCTCATTGCCACTCCTACTTTTACCCTTTTCTCCAGGACACCCCGTATTGTTACGAACGTCCACTTCCATTGGACAAAACCATCGTATGGTTAGATATGAACTCGAAAGAATTTATTCGAGGATGGTTTCAGGTTCTGGAGGAAACGGATAGAATTATTCAGTTGTCTTTTCCTTTTACCTTCTCTCAGGTTGCGAGTACTCCTTGGTTTAGGAGATAGTACACCTATTACGCAAATTGGATAGTCTTCTTCCAAACCTTAGGCTAGTGCCGACCGGTGGGGAATGAAGAAAACCAATTAGCATAACGATGGGGTACAGAAGGTATTAAGTTAAGACAAAGAAAGGGATTAGTAAGAGGGCAAAGTAAATTGCAACAGATATTCACGACCAAACCAAGTATTCCTTTGCCAATCCTAAATCACCTTTGTATTTCTCCAGGACACTCCGTATCACTACGGAGATCCACAGTTTATTGGATACTCCATCGTATGGTTATATATGAACTCGAAAGGAACTTGTTCCAGTTCGGGGATGGATTCTAGTTCAGGAGAAATAGGAATAAGATTTATTCAGGTGTCTTTTATCTTCACCTTCTCTCGCATTGCGAGTGTTCCTAGGATTGGGACAGTACACCCATTATGCTTATTGGATAGTCTTCTTCCAAACCATAGGCTGGTGCCGAACGGTAGGGAAGGAAGAAAACCATTTGGCCTAAAGGGGTGTGCAGAAGGTAATGACTAAAGACATATGAAGGGATTTAGAGAGGTGGCAAAGAATTATACGGTTACAGTTGTGAATCTGGATAATGGAAGAGGCATTACTAGGAATACCAGGATACCCCATCGAAACATTTCAATGTTTCAGTCTCACTGTGTACTGTTAAAGGAAAGCTGATTTCCCGACTAGATACTTACTCCAGGGTATGTATTTACCAGGTATGATTCTCACATCTGTATGGTTTTACAGATGATGAGTGGGAGTAAGTTGTTGGGAATTGGGTGACTATCCTCATTATATCGGGATTCATTGCAATCGGTGATATTTGAGGAAATCACCTGGGCTGTTTGCCGGTCGGCAAATATTTGGTTTTGAATATCTGCTGTTATGCACCAATTTCAAATTGATATATCTGTACGTCTATTTTCTTAGAGTGAGATATACCTTTCTGAAATTATGTCTACGACATTTACCTATATCAGTGGATGGTTAGGTAAGGAGCATTAAACATCGGTGTAATTCTTCTTAACCATAAGTACAGTTTTCAACCTACGACACACAATGAATGAGTTATCAGACTCAAGGGACTTATACAGAGTATTGTATGTTGTCCAGGGTCCATCAGGACAAAGGGGTTGGTCCTCGTACTATATTCGGTTTACTTATGACTTCTCTAGTTTTTAGACAGGTGTTTCGTGGAAACACAGGGTCCGAATTTTGAGAAGTTATAGGTATTTGAATAGAGTAGAGAACCAGGTGTAGCAAGTATCGGGATTCTTCAAAGTGATCGAAGATGTAGATACTTGCGTATGGTATTCAGTTGATAGTAGTGATTAAGAGATCTTGCTTCTCTTTCAGGTTACTCATGATTGGAAGCATTCCTAAGTTGGGTAACGCTGATCAGCCTTCTTCCATTTAGTTGACATGCACTAGAGACAGTTGCGTGATTTGGATCTGGTTCAATTAAATCAGTGCCTTTGGTCCTATATGGGATATAGAACAGTTCGTATCTTAACGATGTTAAGGTACGGGGAGTTGTCCGGCTTATGATTAAAACCAGACACTGGACAACTCAAGGCACGTTTCTGTAATGGATGTTTGTGGGTTGACCCAGGCTATGACGAGGGTTGACTTTCTACCATCTGGATGAACAATAGAAATATTGTTCTAGACTCACCACAGTTTTATTAAAAATGGATTTTTTCAAAAAACAGTAGTGGGAGTATGGTAGAACCGGAAGTGATTCCAGAACCACAAACGATTACTGAAGATTTGATAAGGAACCTAAAGATTCAATCTGGATTGACATTCCATTGGCCACTCCGCAGATAAGGTGGGTAACTTCAGGCACCCGAGAGGTACTCCGGTAGCCTCAAGGACGGTGACAGGGAAGTTCTTGTTTACCCACACTTGCCATTGCTGTTGTTCCAGGCTGCGAGACCCGGCGGGAGGATGAGTATAGCGTCGTTCTGAACTTGCTTCAGAAGTGTATGTCTATATGACTCTGCCAGAGGGTTGTCGTAGTCAGTGGGAGCAGCGGAAGCATTGGTGGACAGATAGCTTATGTCTATTTATAGACTAAAGCAGATGTAGCGGAGATAGATCATCTATTTCTGACGTGACAGTCATGGGTTTGACTTCATCAGAATTGGGGATGGATCTGTTGAGAAGGTAGTAGGGTGTGATATCCTGGTATTTGGATGACATACACAGAGTAGGAAGTAATATTCCTACACTACAATCGGTTATACTTTGGTCGTCACACAGTGGTTTCTCCACAAAGGAAATGGACATTTTATCAGACGTACTGGTTACTAGATCTATGGTTTTAGATATAAAATTGGGTGGTTTCCCAATCAGGGTACTTAGACAGCATTCTAAGAGTATTTAGAATGGACGACTCCTGGCACGGTAGTGTACCTGCAGGTGATGGAGTCACCCTCTCCAAAGGTGTCTTACAGACTAAAGGGGAGAGGGATGTGCATGATTGGCAGATCACTTGCTTAGGCAATTGAGTCAATCATGACATGTCATGTACCACACCAGATATTGTTCTTGCACTAGATGCAATAAGTTGACATTGATCCAATCCTGGAGAAACAGTCGGAAGCAGTTTTAGAACATAAGTAGATGTTCTAGGGATATGATAACGACAGCCTCATTCTGGAGACAGTTATCATTCCATGCTTCCAAGGTGACATAGACGACAAGGAGGTTGTCAAAGTTATAGTTTTCCTTCTGGTGAGGGGCAGTATTTTGGACAGGTGGTCCAAGGCAATACTGAGGGAGGCATGGCGCAGGATACTGATTAAGTTCAGTTGACGATACAGTCTAAGAAGTTTGGATTTGGAGTTCATTTATGAGCTATGTCCCATCAGACATCCAGACACATTCTAAGACAGGTATTGCTCATTTCGGGAGATGGGTTTCTCCGCGAACTTGAGATATAGAGAGACATAGAAAGAGACAACAAGGCGGATCCACTCACTAAGACTATTCCTCGAACGCAATAGTTTCGCAAGCGAGCTTTGTGAGACTGACTAGTAGAGGAGTTGGGTGTTCGGTATCACACGTGCTGTGAGTATGCGACATCGCAATAATTAGCCTTGAGTGCAAGTGGGAGATTGTTGGAGATAGTGCCCTCAGATTCAATTATTCGATCACAGGCACGTGATTACAATGATTGATGGAGGACCTATCCCGATAGGACAGTCTTACTCGAGATGATAGTATGCTATCTGGTTTACCTTTATCATCGTGTACTGCTTTAGATGACCTGACAAGTCGCTATTACACGTTGATAGAGCCCATAGGATTCTTGCTTGACCACCAGCAGTATGAGGGCGATCATATACGTGGGAGCTGGCAGTCTATAAGCATATCCTTAAATGGTCCCTAGTCGTGTGAGTTTCGAGACAGGGCATCAATACTCCAGAGTAGACTAGTGTGTACAGTCGAGACCCCGACGAGGGGCAGTGGCCGGTCTCACAAGCCACTGGTGTCAGTTGGATCACCTAAGATGTATACAGGTGCTCATTGGGTTATGAGTACACCGGACAGGACTCGCCGGGAACATGCTAGTTGGTCATATACCAGACGTCAGATGGCAGTTCCCTGGTGACATGTGTGCAGGTTAGTTCATCGACCTGGGGATCGTCATTTGTCTTGTGTGAGTTCCCACTGTACTTTGATTACTACCCTACCACGGCTCAAAGGAGTCGTGCAAACAGGTTTTAGTTGGGTACAGTCCCGAGCCACATGGAGGCAGTGAGCGCATCTTCAGGGGTTCGTCTCTCCCGGTATTGGGGGTGAGGTCGTGCTGTGTTTAGGAGAGCCATTACACGAAGCCCTCGGCCGAGGCAAGGAGATTTACTGGTAGGTATTCCAGTAGTATCTCAGGGTGTTCTGGGCTACACTCCGACACGACTTGTACCGCTTTTGGGGGTCTGACTTTTACCAACCCCCTAGGCCCGCCATGCGATACTCATAGACGAACGGACCGGACTGTATGGATATTGTCACTGACAGGCTCAGTAGGGTTGTCAGGCTGAGTTCGCTCACAGACGTCCCTTTTAGTCAATACCTGGTAGCCCGTTACGTATTGGCTTATACCTCTGACGTGCTAGTGGTTAAATCCACAACCAAGGTGTTGACGAGTCTTTAGAGTCCCCCACATTCAGTTACTCAGCTTTCGGGCGAAAAGTTGTAGAGGCCGTATGGAGATATGGCAAGGTCCGATCAGATACGTGTGGTATTGCACGGATCAGGATCGGACAGTTTGTACTACTGGCCGTATGGTTATATGGCAGGGTTCGATCAGATACGTGCGGTATTGCACGGATCAGGATCGAACGGACAATACTGGCCGGCTTTGGTTTAAGCCGGATCCTAGTATAGTACAGTGTAGATTTTGTCTCTTTGCATTTGTATTTCGGTCGAAATACAGATGCGGGTGTGTATGCACAGTATCGGGGTTTTCCTGTAATTTATTACGGGACCAGTTTTCTGGAGTTGCCAGTTTGCTTTTCGTTTCGGCCGATTTCTTTTGTATCGTTCATTGGCCGAAGATTGGTGGAGGAGGGCTTATTTGCATTGTTGCAAATAAGCAATTGTGGAAGGGGGTATTTGCATTTCTTTGTATCATGATGGTTTCATGATGGAGCCCATCCCTTGACCTTCCATGCTTCATGATGGCTTGACTTTTGCTTTCATGGTTGTTGATTGAGTGTTGGGTTTTGTGGTGATCATTTGACTTTTCATCATCACTCACTTTCCACCCACCCCCTTGTCTTTGTTCTCTCTCTCTCCAATCACACATGGGGGTGGGGGGGGGGCATTCCTAGAGAATGGATGGGATTCATTTCATTGGAGGTGGAATTTTGGTATCTTGAGTTGAGAAAAATCCCTTCAACCCCCTCTCCAAAAAGGTTCACTTCAATCCCTCCACCAATGGCAATTCCACAACCCCAAAGTGAGACATGGTTCTATACATATTCTACAGCAAACCTTGGGCACGTCGACTAGCCAGCTTCGTGCCCGAGTTGCCTCGGCATTGAGGTGGGAGCCCGTAAAAGAAGTAGGCGATGTGGTGCACTTCCGGCGACGAGGAGGAGACGGGACATTCCGCAGGAAATCGGGACGACGACGAGAAGACCGGAGGACTCGGATCTGTCGGTATATCTCTCTTCCCTTTCTTGTAGATAGCTAGGACTAGTTAGTGGTTCGATCCGGGTATTAGTGCGCGGCGGTTTGCCAGTTCAAGAAAAGTAAAGTTTATCACCGCTTCCGCATTTGGCCGTCGGATTGACGGCCGGGGCGCCGCCGTGCACTTACACACACCACATCTCATATGGTGTAGTAGGCACAGTCTTAGTTGGAACTCGGTTCAAAAGGTATGCAGCTGATTCTTGTGTATATCCCCAGAATGATCGCGGTAACTCAGCGTTACTCATCTTGGACCGTACCATATCCAATAGGGGTTCGGTTCCGTCTCTCCGATACACCGGTATGTTGCGGAGTGTATGGAGGAGAAAGCTGAGAGAGAATTCCGTTCTCTTTTAAATAGTCCAGGAACTCGGCACTTAAGTATTCACCACCTCGATCCGATCTTAGAATCTTGATACTTTTGCCGGTTTGTTTTTCTACTTCATTCTTATATTCCTGGAATTTTCCAAAGGCTTCGGACTTATGTTTCATTAAGAAGACATAACCGTACCTTGAAAAGTCATCCGTAAAGGTAATGAAGTAAGAATAACCACTTCGCGCATGTGTAGACATTGGACCGCACACGTCGTTGTGTATGAGTCCCAAGAGCTCGCTCGCTCTTACTCCGTGTCCAGTGAATGGAGTCTTTGTCATCTTTCCTTTGAGACAAGATTGACAAGTGGCATATGATTGATATTCGAACGGATTCAAATATCTTTCTGTATGTAACTTCGTCAACCTTCTCTCATTGATGTGACCCAGTCTACAATGCAATAAGAAAGTCTGATTTATTTCCGGAGACTTTCTTTTGTGTGTATTCTGGACATTGAAAATCTGTGGTTGGTTTAGTACGTATATACCATTGCTTAATGTACCTGACCCAATCAGAACTTGATTAAGGTGAATGTTTACAACATTACTTACAAACGCAAATTCATAACCTTCTTTAGAAATCAAAGATACAGAAATGATATTACAAGTTGCGTTCGGTACAAAATAGCAATTACGCAAAACCAAAACATGTCCATCTGACATTCCCAGGTGATAGTCCCCCACGGCCTTAGCATCCATGCTAGCTCCGTTTGCAACTTTGAGGGTCATGTCACCTGCCTTCAAAATCCTACGGTTTCTCAACGCCTGCAAAGAATTACAGATATGAGATCCTGATCCGGTATCCAATACCCAGGAAGTAGAGTTTATTGACAGACAGTTTTTAATAACATACACACCTGAAGCTGAAGCCGCCACTTGCTTCAGTTCCTGTGTCCTGGCTTTCCAAGCCCTGCAATCTTTCTTCCAGTGACCACTCTTATGACAGAAAAAGCACTCTTCCTTCCCTATAAGCTTCCCCGCTATTTTTGTTGCTTTTGCTTTTCCCTTCGTATCCACTTTACTAATACCGCCCCTTGGTTTGGCGGAGGCTTTCTTCTTCTTTCCCTTGGCTTTCGCCTTGGACCTAGAAGATGAAGATCCTCCTACAAACAAAGTGGATGTTTCCCTACCTTTCTATAGGGTGCCCTCTACACTCCTCAGCATGTTGAGGAGTTCTGAAAGTTCAACTTCTTTTTCTTGTAAGTTGAAGTTCAGGATAAACTGGACATAAGTGGAAGGAAGGGACTGGAGAATCAAGTCCGTATAGAGCTCGTTCTCTAACGTGGTCCCAAGTTCCGCGAGCTCCACAATGAAGCCAATCATCTTAAGCACGTGTTCCGCTATCGATGATCCGATGGCCAACCTTGCCGAAAATAACTTCTTCGACACTTCGTATTTTGCGATACGAGATTGCTCTCCATACAGTTCTTTTGTATGGAGAAATATGGATTCGAGGTCCATATTCTCGTGCCTCCTCTGATGTTCGTTGTCCATAGAGGCAAGTACGAGGCACTTGGCCTTCGCGCTATCAATCTCCCAAGTCTTACGGATTTCCTTATCCGCGACGCTGGAGGTGGGACTTGGGACAGGGGGAGCTTTGGTGGTAAGGAGATACCCCAACTTGTCATAAGTGATTGCGATTTTGACATTCCTGAGCCAATCTTTGTAGTTTGGCCCTGTCAGTATGTTTTTATCTAGAAGTAACTTAAGTCCAGTCATGTTGATTGGTCGCTGCAATTAGGAGAGAGAGAAGAAACACTCAGCATGATGCTCTTGCAAGTTTAGAGTGGTTTTTAGTTTGTCTAAACAGGATGGCTCCCACTGTCTCTCGAATCCCTTCTCAAACCAAAAAGGAAGAATTAGTCAGGATCAATCTCACCGTACAATACTTGCTTAACCGTTCGGCCAGGCTGGTGTTGGTACTTTGAGGGAGGTTTTCTAACGCTTTCGCGAAGTTCCTTAATTTAAGAACCTCTTTTCCCTGGGGGCGTAGCCCCGCTAACACCTTTCTAGACACCTACTTGGTTTATAGCATTGATCGTTAAGTGAGAAATTTCCCGAGGAGTAGCATATACTCACAGTAGGATCGGGATCCAAATATCATCGCGTGACGAAACTGAAGGAATCCTACCAGAATCATCACACTCCAAATGGTATGCAACACTAGCAAGTTTCAGTTCTTTTGAAACTCCCGATGTGGATTTTTGCCCCATGCTCTTATGACCTTGACTTTGGCCAAAATATCATAAGTCACATGTCAAGTTCTACCCGTCATTCTCTAGGTTAATTTGAGCCCATCCGCACATACCCTTGACTTTGGCCAAAATGGTAGTACGACTGCCCCAAAACAACACATCTATCTATGCTGCACATGAATACCCAATAGCTACCAATCACTATGCCTTGACTTTGGCCAACATACATAGCTTGAATACTATTGACCATCCATGTGAAACGACGGAGGGCTACGAATGGTTTTGGCGAAACCGTGAACGTAGTGAACTTGATATAATCGATGGAACGAGATAGCTTTTAAAAGGAGTGGCTTAAGCTCCACGTTTAAAAGTTATTTTGAAAAGAAACCGAGTGGTTTTTGAAAGTGTTCCAACGACTTTTACTTGGTTTATTTTTCTTTGCATTAGTTCTTTTAATGCGTATTTTTCTTGCATTAGTTCTTTTAATGCGTCCCATCTTTTAATCCTACCATTGCAGAAAACAACCAAAATATGACGTACGCTTATGCCATTCGCATTCGCCACGGGGCCCCGTCATTACTCGTTAGGTTACTTAACTAACGACAGAGCGGGGGCTGGGCTAGCGCGGCTGCAAAACATAAGCAACGCCTAAATAATATCATATATAGATATATTGCAATGATAGCCATTTCAGATCACAGATGAACACATTGGATATACTAGGAATCCACAATTCGTACGAGCCTGTAACGAAAAGCAGATTACACGGTCGCGGTGAATAGCCAATACCCCACCCAAGACCCCTACGGGTGCGACAAACTACCCGCCAAGTACCCGAAGTGAAGCAACCTCCCTCAACTCCATGAGTAGGCCACTCGGCACTTCGGGATACCCGGTAGTTTGTGCACCCCCTCCATGGGTCTATCCTAGGAGCAAAAACAGTAAAAAGAAATTATACAATGACGGCTACAACCCCGACCCGGTTGTGCGGCCATACAAATAATTATTACATCAATTTACAAATTTACATGAATTGAAAGAAAAGAAAACTCTCGTCTCACAACCCCCGGCTATTCACCCGCGACAATCCAATGAATTCATATACACATTCCAATGCCATTACAGATCACAGATTTGTATAACCCCCACTAATCGACATATAGCGATTAGCAGACGTTCAATACAAATATCACATCACAGAAATGAACCCGTCAGCTTAAGTCTTAAGAAACTCGATCAAAATACGGTTTTTAAAGCCCCAAAAACAAAATTTTTTTTCTGGAAAATCTGGGCTGAAAAAACATATACCAAAATTCCCAAAATACCCCACTGAACAAACTGCAATGAAGAAAATCCACAGAAGAGTTATATTGGCCGCGGAACCGCGGCAATAGCAAGCTATTTCCGCGTTTCCGCGGCGCTTTGATGAGATCTCTCGCTCGTTTTTGTTCAGTGCACTATAAAAACCCTGAGTCGATTTTTAAAGCATGATTTAATACTTTTACAGCACTTTGAAAATCGACAGCAAGTTTGAAATCCGGGTGTATTTCGCGACTTTTTCTCCGATCGAATTTCTAGTTACTTTGCTAACATGTTAGATAGAGTTTAACCTGGCTCTGATACCACTGTAAGTCCATGCTACCCTTCCCCGGTACTTACGGGGTTGCGGAATTGGTGAAAAACGATTTTCAAGAGGGTGGTAACATGGACTACCAATACGGATTTTTGACAAACTACTAGCTAACAACCTAACAAGAGTTTACCTACTCGGTTAGGGGGCTATACCTTTCTTGAACTCCTTCGTCTTCGACTCCTCCCGGTGTACGGATTGGCCTCACCTCGTCGTCTCCTTGCGCCGAAGATGGATCCACCCGAAAGCTTCTACCTTTGGCTTCTTCTTCGAACTTTGAAGAAACTAGATCACTTGGCTTGCTAGGCCTTGTGAACTAAAATGAGTAGAGGAATGTTTTGGTGTCTTTTTATCTCTAAGGCAATGAGTCTCAACACATGAGAATGGTTTGCCTTGAGGTAGAGAGAGCAAGAGGAAGAGGGAGAGCTTGAGAATGAGAGCTCTCAAGAGAGAGAAAGCAAATGATAGAAATGAACCATACTCTTCTCATTCTCACCTCTCATAATCCAAAAGCCATCATCACAAAAATAGTAATCAAGTATTGTGTAAATGGTTTAAGTCAAAATGGCTATATCATTTCATGCACTCATTTTGCATAAATAAACAAGCAAGCAAAAGTCTTTGCCATGGAATGATAGCCATTGTCATGATGATGGTCAACTAGTCCAACCAAGTCAACCGGTCAACAAAGTCAACAGGTCAACAATGTCAACCCCTCAACAACCATGTCACTATAATACTTAATTAATATTAATGTTAATCATATATCTTATTCTCATTAGGGTTAAGCAAAAGTCAATGGTCAACAGTCAACTATCAACAGTCAACAGTCAACAACCCCAATGAGAATACTCTGCCTCTGTCTCTCTGTCAACTGTGCATACACACCCGCATCCGCGTTCCGAGGAACACGAATACATACGAGATAAAACCAACCCTAAAACGTACACTAGGATATGGCTTAAACTAAAGCCCGCTAGTGTTAACTGTCCGGACACTGTACGTGCACAAGTGTACGGATGTGACCGAACCCTGTCGCAAAACCATGCGACCTCTACTCTTTTGCCTAAAGGCGAATAGCTTTCTGTGTGGGACTCTAAATACTCGACACTACGCTGGCAGTGGGTTTAACCACAGACCGCAAGCGGCACTAACTGTGCGTAACGGTCCCCAGGTAGATGCCGACAAGAAGACTGATGAGGTGAAACCCATCTGAACTCCTACCGAGTCTGACTGTGACAATCTCCATACAGTCCGGTCTGTTCGTCTAATACATCGCATGGCGGGCCTAGGGGGCGGTAAACGTCAGTCCCCCAATAGCGGTACAAGTCGTGTCGGAGTGAAGCCCAGAACACCCTGAGATAACACTGGAAACCTACCAGTATATCTCGCTTGCCCTGGCCAGGGACTACTCGTGTAATGGCTCTCCTAGACATAGCGCGATGTCAACCCCCAATACCGGGAGAGACGAATCCTGTCTAACCGTCACTGCCTCCAAGTGCTTCGGGACTGCACCCAAAAACTACCTGTTTGCACGACTCCTTTGAGCCGTGGTAGGGTAGTAATCAAAGTGTAGTGGGAACACACTCAAGGCGAAGTGACAGTGTCAAGTCAGCGGACTAAGCTGTACTCATGTCACCTGGGAACTGATAACTGATGATAGGTATAGTACCAACCAACAGTTCCCGACGAGTCCTGTCCAGTGTACTCGTAACCCAACGAGCACCCGCATACTATCTCCAGTACGACGTACTGATGGCTGTGGGACAGACCATCTCCCACACTGGGATGAGAAGCGCATACGCTAGTCTACTCCGGAGTATCGATGCCCTGTCTCGATAGTCCTGCGACTAGGGACCTGCATAAGGATGTGCTTATAGATTACCCAGCCCCCACTAGTGTGACTGCCATCACAACGCTGGTAATCAAGCAAAGATCCTAAGGGCTCCACTAATGTGTATAGGTGATATACTGAAATAAACACATGTACAAATTGAAGTAGAAACAAACCAAGTAGCATACTACTATATTGAGCAAGATTGTTTATACAACTGTGAATATCCCAAGCTTCCATTAAGTAATATATAAACTAGTATGATACAGTAATGGCCTCTAGGGCATATACACTAACACAACGTTTCGCCCGAACTTGGGAAACTATCTGTGGGGGACTCTAAAGACTCGTCAGAACCCTGGCAGCGGGTTTAACCATAAGCACATCAGCGGCACTAGCTGTGCGTAACGGCTGCCCATGTACTGACCTTAAGGGAAGCCGATGAGCGAACTCATCCTGGAGCCCTACTGAGCCTATCAGTGACAATATACATACAGTCCGGTCCGTTCGTCTATGAGTATCGCATATCGGGCCTAGGGGGCTGGTAACGTCAGACCCCCAGAAGCGGTATAAGTCGTGTCAGAGTGTAGCCCAGAACATCTTGAGATACTACTGGAGTACTTACCAGTAAATCTCCTGCATCGACTGAGGGCTTTATGTAATGGCTCTCCTAGACACAGCGCGATCTCACCCCCAATACCGGGAGAGACGAATCCCCTGCCGATCCGCTCACTTGCCTCCATATGGCTCGGGACTGTACCCAACTAAAACCTGTTTGCACGACTCCTTTGAGCCATGGTAGGGTAGTAATCAAAGCACAGTGGGAACTCACATGAGACAAATGAAGATCTCAGGTCGATGAACTAACCTGTACACATGTCACCAGGGAACTGCTATCTGACGCTAGGCATAATACCAACTAGCAGGTTCCCGGCGAGTCCTGTCCGGTGTACTCATAACCCAATGAGCACCTGTATACATCTTAGGTGATCCAACTGACACCAATGGCTTGTGAGACCGGCCACCGCCCCTCGTCGGGGTCTCGACTGTATACACTAGTCTACTCCGGAGTATCGATGCCCTGTCTCGAAACTCCTACGACTAGGGACCACTTTTAAGGATGTGCTTATAGACTACCCAACTCTCACGTATATGATCGCCATCATACTGTTGGTAGTTAAGCAGGATCCTAAGGGCTCTATCAATGTGTAATAGTGATCAGTCACCTAAAGCTTTACACGACTGATAAAGGCAAACCAGAAAGCATACTATCATCTCGAGTAAGACTGTCCTACCGGTATAGGTCCTCCCTCAATCATTGCAATCACGTACCTGCGATCCAATAATTGACTTTGAGGGCACTACATCCAACAGGTATCTCGTCTCTTTCCTCGTCGAATGAGGTGCAGGATATTCACAATACCACTATGTAAAGCAAGAACTAGAAAAGCAATCAAAAGACGAAACCGAGGGTTGTAGCATCTGCCAGTTATTGCTAAAGAGATCACTCCCGGTGAAGGGATCTCGGTTCTTTCCTTATCGAATAAGGTGCTGGATATTCTACAAGGAATACCGCTATGCAAAGCAACAACTAGAGCTACCTGTTTTTGAAAATTCGATTCCACAACATCTTTAGGTTTATTTTCTTTCATTAATCTCATTAATGAAGTCCCATCATTTAAGTTACCTAAGCATCACAGATAAATACAACGTACGCTTATGCCATCCGCATTCGCCTCGATGTCCCGTCATGCACCGTTGGTTAGGTAACTAACGACAGAGCGGGGCAGGGCTAGCGCGGGTGTAAAACATAAGCAACGTCTATATAATATATCATATATACTATATACAGTATCTATCTCAACATATCAAATGATCACATTACAGATATCGCAGCAGAAAACAACATATGAAATATTGGATATACTAGGATTTCCAGGTTTTATATTAAGCCTGTATAAAACACGGATTCCACGGTCGTGATGAATAGCCAATCCCACACCCCTAGACCCCTATGAGAGTGGCAAGCAACCCTACCAATTCTAGTGTTAGGAGACCCGGACTCGACGCCTCGAGATGGTCTCCCACTGGACTCTATAACCCGGTTACTTGTGCTCCCCTCCTTGGGTCTATCCTAATGCGGAAAAGTAAATAATATACAATGGTGACATCATCCTCAACCCGGAAGTGCCCCAATAAAAGAATATTACATACAATGAATTTTACATGAATGAAAATGAAAAAACTCTCATCTCACATAAAACCCCCGGCTATTCAAACACGACGATCCAATATAACATATCCCATCAACACATAACATCACATGTCATCAACGTAAGTAAATATGCGTATCCCAATTGTCGTTGACATATAGCACCGAAACCGGCGATACACCATATATTACACTTACGGTCGCAGCAAAGAAAGTGAAAACTACAACAGTTGGAATCCGCAACCACCTTAGACATCACATGCCTAACCATTTGAATTCCTTAGATATCGCATGCCTAACAATTACAAACCCCGCATTTTAGTCTCGATCTCGAAAACACTTTTCAATATCAAGTCGGGAAATTCAACAAGATTCCTGACATCCTGATCGAATGCTCGTCGGAAACTTTAGTAGACGGCCGCACCCCCCGATGCCGTCGACGAAGTGCACTAAGGCGGATCACCGCTGTCGCGAGCCCCCGAACGGATGCTTTTGGCGACGGGGTTCTCCCACAGTCACTTGGTCGGGGCTATTGTAACATTCTGAAAATTTCGAAATAAATAAAATCAATTAATTAAATAATAAAATATTAAATTAAAAAGTATTAAAACAAATTAGGACATTTTCATAAGGAGTATGTGAAACTAATTAAATTAAAATTTTAGTTTGTAACATTAATAAATTACAAGGGTTTTAGTGTGAAATTTAGCTTCATTTTAATAAAAATGGTATTATATAATAACATATGTAGTGAAGGGTCTTTGTGTAAAATTTAGGAAATTGTGCAAACTAGGAAATGTTGAAGGTGTAAGTGAAAAAGGGGTTAGATAATGTTTAGCTCAGAAATTATCACAAGTCAACACAATTTTGGAGTGATAAGGCATGGACACATCCTACTTGCATGCACACTCCATGGACAATACCTCCTCCTTGCATGAGAATGACACACCTCCCTTGGTGACACCTCCTCCTACCATCCTCACTCATTCACCTAATATGGTTCAGTTCATATACCTTAGGAATTTAAGGATCAACTGAAGTAGAAAAGAAAAAGAGAAAAAGCATTAGAAAACACAAAGAGAAAAAGAAAAGAAAAGTGAAGAGAAGAGTCAAGTTCTAGGTTTTTCCTCAACCTCAAGCTAGGAACTAGGAGCTTATGCATCTTGGAGGGAGATCTTCCAGAAATCCTCAGTAGGTATAATTCTTAACTCAGTAGGTCTTAGTTCTGTAATTTGTAAAATTTTAGAAATCGAATATCGTATTTTAGGCAAAACTTAGCTCTGTGTTAATCTGCTTTGACTTAAGTAATAAATAACTTAACCAAACAATGCCTAAATATTATATCTTGGACCTAGAACAAACCCTAGGAGTACGAACCCATGAGCTCGGATTTTGGCCGGCGAGTAATAGGCCAAATCCGGAATCGCCGGATTTTTGTTTAAGTTTGGTGTTTTGGGTTTTAGGGCAGGTCTCTGTATAGGTGTTGGGGTATTTTGGTATTGTTTATTTAAGTTAATTTAACTGTATATAAAATCTGGGAACTAATATCTAAAAAGGGGTTAAAACGTTTAAAATACGACACGGGTAATTCGTAATGCGTTCTGTTTTCTGTTACGGAATAGCGTTTGGTTAAATTCCAGTTAAAATAAGTATTAGATAGTTTGCAATAGTCGTACGTAGTATAGTTAGTACGTACAACTTGTAAATTCATAATTTCGCCTTATCGAAGTTAGCCGTTTCCTTATACAAGTTAATTTCGATGTTAGATTCAAATACGGGAACTTCAGAGGCTGCAAGGAAAGGAAAATGATTGGCGATTTCTGAGTAGTACGACGTATTCCGGTGAGTAGACTAAACATCTACCGGGGGATTTTGTGTGGATGGCGTGATACGCCCGTAATTTAAGTTAAATGAAATATGCTTTTACATATAACTTGAACATATGCATTCATACATATATATATCCATTGTCATGTTAATAATTGTTAGAACACTGCACAATTATCAACGAGTCATGCTGCATATGCACGTACCTACATGTTACACTACACCTCGTCGATATTACATGTCACTTTCACACTTAGTATTATTCCTGTTAAATATGATTCCTATCATACCTTAAACATCAAAATTATTAATACTTTGCACAAATGACATCATGTTTCATATTCAAGTGTTAGAAGTTGAGATAAGTGGCATTTGTATTTTCAAGGATTTGTGGTTTTAAGTTTTCATATACTATTGCGTAAAATCAGTGATTTTCATGATTATGTGTCACGTCCACCATGAGATGTCGTTTTTATGATTTGGTTTTATTCCGAACTGAGTTGGGGGTCATACGGTTGCGGATTTACAATTTTATCCAGACCGAGTCAGGGGATATACAGTTGGATACATGGTGGACCCAGTCGAGACCGAGGGGCAGGATAGCCGCACTTTAGGCGGGGAGCCTAACGAGGATACTCGATACCGGAGACAGTTGTGAAAACGGAGGATATCTAGATGATACCGACTAGTGTTATTGAGAAACATGATCGTTCGAGGAACGATGCCTGATGAAACCCGAAGATTTGTATCGATGTTAGACATGGAAAAATGAACCTGATTTGGAAAATAATTGATGAGATTTCTGTTTTGATTTATACATTGAGTATTACATATTCATTCTTCCACCTGTTATCATGCATCACATTCATTACTGTTGATTGTAGTTCTAGTTCGTCATACTTACATTATCAGACGCTATATGTTAGTCTTATTCACTGAGTTGGCAACTCACCCCCGTTGTGCCACAGTTCCTTGCAGGAGTCTAGTGGACGGTTAGCAGCAGTGCAGATCCACTTATCATATTTTATCGCATCTTTTGCTAGGTGGGTTACATATATAGTAACCTTCTCTTTTGGTATTGTATATTGAATCTAGAATATCTCCATCAGACCCTGTATTATGATTTAGAACGAGAGGTGGTTGTATGTATATTATTTGACGGATGAGATCGTTAGTTATATTAAATGATATTTCTTTTACTTATGTCTGAGATTCTTATTGATGTAGTATAAAGTTGTATATTTATTTCCGTTGTTGACATTGTTGATCCCAACTAGGGATGTAACCAATTTAAACACTTTATAACTGTTTTTATTATGAATTCAATATAGAGTTACCGTTAAGATCTTAATTACTTAAAATTATGATTTTTACTTAAAAAACTAAATTTTCCTAAAAATTCCTCAAAAAAGGGTTTTGATCTTGGTTTTTGGCTTACTCGGGTTGTGTAGATATCTTTAGATATTATACATTCTAAGTGCCGGTCACATCCAAACTTTGGGTCGTGACAGCTATGGGGCGTGGCTATCTAATAATGTTACCCGGCGAGTATCCGCGTACGCTACGTGATTGCGATGGACTTTTGATCTCATCAAAATCCCGTGGCAACCGATCATCTGAGACTAAATTGCTAGATTTATAACATTCAAATTAGTTATCTCATAACTACTTGTGGATTCCAAATATTGTATCCCATCACATGATACCCGGACGAACGTTAAACTTTTCGATCGATTCATCAAAGTCCCACAATTTCCCGATAGCTCAACACTTGAGCACAGTTTTAATAATACCCAGAATATGCCACAGTACCTATGCACCAGCCGTAGAAGGGCAAACCCAAGCCTCACTCATGTCGCCACGGAACTACGGCAAACCCTAGGGTTTGACCGCAGTTCCGCGATCCAAAAAGTCGAGTTAGGGTTTCGTTCTTCTAGAGGGTTCATAGGATCACTTGCATGTTTTTCCGAATACGTTAAACTTGGAAAAATGGGTTTTTGACATTCGATCAAACTTTTTAACTTCGTCTAGACAACATGCGAATAACCCGAAACAATGTTAAAACTACGAATACGAAACACTCCGAATTGTTTGTAGTGTAAGATTACGTCACATGCAAAATTAGCAAAAACAAACAACAACTGAAACATCAAAACCAAGTCACTGGAACACACAAAAAATTTCAGGGGGAGGGGCTGGGATTTGGCCGAGATCAGGGTACATGTCGCCGGCCAAAAATGCATGAAACCCCCTCAAATGTTCAGTGTTCATATTATATTGTTAGTTATATGTATTCCCTAGAGGCCATTACTATACATGAGATGTATATTGTAGTGGATGCTTGGACATATATAGGGAGGACATTCTTGCTCGATATGATAGTATGCTATCTGGTTACTCTTTACTTTAACGTGTACACTGATTTTCTCTCTGTTACATGTTGGTAAAGCCCTTAGGATGTGTACTTGACTACCAGGACTATGATGCAGATAATACTAGTGGGGCCATGGTAGTCCATAAGTACATCCTTTAAGGTCCCTAGTCGTGGGTGTATCGAGACGGGGCATCGATATACCAGAGTAGACTAGCGTATATATCACGCCCCGCTTCCCAAAATACGGAAAACGAGGGATGACTAGGCCAGCCATGCTCCTACGGTCAAGGAATCATCCCGCCGTAGTCACACTTCGGCTTCTAGCATTACATGGTAATCAGTAGATAAAGCACAGTAGTAAAGGAATCACATCACTAATTTATTACATTAAAATCCATTATTCACAAATTACAAATAACAAGAACAATTACTAACCAAGTTCAATCTCACGATCACTTTTATGGAAAGCAGTAAAGGAAGAAAGTACACCAGGCTATATCTCCGTGAACTCGAAAGGTAGATCTGTCTCCTGCGCTGGTTCTTCCACGGAATCTGAGCATGCATACTCAGGTCGTCAGAGCGACACAATAACAATATTATTATAATAAGATGAAACAGGTAAAAGAGGTAATACTAATGAAAGAACAATACAAGTATTCACTATATCACTATATGATGCAGAATACGATCTGTGTCCCTAACGATCTCTAGGTCATGTTTGAAATCGCATAGTGGAAGGAGGATCATGTTTAACAGGAGTCTCGTACATACCCGAGACAACGACCCACATGCCCGGGACATAACCCTGTCAGCCGGATCGCTAGATCCTACCTAATATATATATCGCTGCTCGAATGATCATCCTCTAAAACACGGTCCCGCTAAATACGATTCTCTTTCCACTTCGTTTACCCCTTTATCCCTAGGTTTACACTATTTATAATCTTGATTTAGTTGTGTACAAGTATACCAATGGCACGGTTTTATCACTGTTCACTGTATCAATCACTGTCACGAATATTCACTTCCTATTGGTGTACTTGTCACTTCTAAACCAATCATCAATCACGCACGATAATGCAATGTCCACTGACTCTAACACGCACTAACACTAAGTATATGGCAAATGGGGTAAGATATATGTATGTATGCCATCATTAAGCTAAGTATGTTGTGAATCAATATGCATGTCATTAACTTTACAAAAATTGCATAAATTCATATGTTTAGAATTCAACAAAATGATACAAGTACGATAAAAAGAACACTCAGTCAAAAATTCATCAAAATTAGTTTCAGTTCAATCGGGTTTCCAGTATTCAAGATACAACTGTTTCAATTTAAGTGCTCGAGCTGGAAATTCAGTTTCAGAACTGAACGTCCGTTTCGCAACACGAATTGCACCCAGTTGGGTTCAGAATTTAGCAATGCTACAGTTGAATAAAATCTAGGGTTTTCAATAGAGTATTCAACGCAACAGACGGATCCTCAATCGCGTCTGTACATCGAAAGTTATACACAGTTTAATATCAGTATGTCACTTCTGAATCTGTTCTGGACAGTTATACGTTCTGCCCTTTTATTTACAATTTAAATAGCAAAACGGCAATGAAACGGAATGAAACCACTTGTTTTGTTTAGCTAACAGATCCATCTTTAATCCACTACAGAGTTCCGTAACATACAAATTCAGGAAACGGAGAGAAACACATTTTGGGACAGTACACAGTAATCAGAGTCGCTCTGGACTGCAGTCCAGAGTCGCACTCCGATCTAAATATTATCGCATTTACTGTATAGAAAACATTATAAGTTTACATAGAATTAAATTTCGTCGAGTCGGCTTCGATTTAAGCCCTCGAACGCATCATTCCAGTATGCACATAATTTACAGTGATTTTAACCATTTTCAGATACAGGAAATTTCTAGTTTCATCGGTATATTTGGGGGTATCAATTTTAGTCACTAACAATCGTATTTTCCAGTGAGATTTATACACGATATTCGTCACTATATGGGCCAACAGAAAACATCTATTTCCGTCAATTTAAGCAAGTATTTTCATTGGGGTCTAGCATCGAACACAAAGGTCGCATAATATATCGGGAATCGGTAAATTATAAACTAAATGATTTAAGTTTGTATCACAATTATATTAGCATGTAGCAAGTAAAACACTTGCCTGGAAACGTCTCGGGGTTCAGCAGCGGCGTCACGAACGCGCGGTGTACGTCGTGAAACGATTTGCTCGAGCTTGGCTAGCGATACGGAATTTGCGTCGGAGTTGTCCGGAGACTTCTTGTACTCGCTGGAAGCGGAGGGGGTGCTCTGTGGTTTGCCTGTGAAGTGCTGGGGTTGACGACGGTCGACGGCGTCGCTCCGGCGACGAGCCGCAGAGGGTGTCTGGAAAATGGGTTATGGGATTTTCTTGAAGAGAGAGAGAGGGGGAGAGAGAGAGGGGGGTCTCGGGTGTGCATCTTGGAGGAGGAGGAGAAGATGCAGAGGGTGTTGGGGTCGATGGTGTGGTGTGGAGATCGCCGGCGTCGAGGGGCAGGGTGGTGGTCGAGCTCGGTGCAGAGGTTGGTGTGCAGGGGATTTGGGTGTACTGGGGGTGCTCGGCAGGGGTGCTCGGGTTGATGGAGTGTAGTGGTGAGGAGTTCTGTTGGTGGAGGAGGAGTGAGCGAGGGGTCGCTGAGGGGTTGTCGCAGTCGGAGGGGCGATGAGCGGAGTTGGGTCGGTAAGGTTTTGAGAGGGAGAGAGATGAGGGATTTTGGGAAAATGAGAGGGGAGTGAGGTGTGAAGGAGATGAGGGAGTCGAGAGGAGCGCGTCGTGGGGGCGAGGGCAACGGTACTGCGGCGTGAGCATGAGCGTTGGCGAGGACGTGAACGTGAGCTGCGGCGGAGGGAATGGGTTGGGGAAAGTTACCGTTGGAGGAGAAAGGGAGAAGCGGGTCGGGTCGCTGGTCATGGGCCGAGGGAGTTGGGCTGGGCTGATGTTTAAAAGAATTCCTAATTAAAATTCGTGGGCTGAGGAAAAAGAGTGGGCCGGGAGTTTTTATTAATAAAATTCTATTAGTGTGTGTGGGCTTAAGTTATAACGGGCTGGGGTTAATAATTAAATTTCTTTAAAATTTTGGGCTGACGAGAATAGCTGGGCTTGGGGATTTAATTATGAATTAAAATGGAAAAATCTAAATGGGCTGAGGGTTTAAGAAAGTAGTTTGGTTTTAGTTTAATTTGGCTTTGGTTTTTAATCTTGGGTTTTGGCTTTCAGGGTTTGGACTATGATTTCAAAAGAGTTGGAAAATAAAGTTTAAATATTAAGCTTAAAAAACCAATTAAAATACGAGGGGAAAAAGAAAGGAAATCACTGGAATTTAGAAAATATGAAACTTTTATTAAGATGGAAACGGGGATTTACATCATACCCCCATTAACAAAAATTTCGTCCTCGAAATTTAACAAGGATATACAAGGAAACAATGTACTAAACAAAGAGATGTGGATAATGATCACGGATATCTTCCTCCCGCTCCCAGGTGGATTCTCCTGGGGAACGACCGCCCCAAGACACTCGGACTAAAGGAATGATCTTATTCTTCAACACTTTCTCTCTGCGGTCGAGGATGGTAGTGGGCTGCTCCTCGTACGATAGATCGGTACCCAAAACCAGCTCCGAATGGTCCAGGACATGGCTCTCATCCCGAACATAACGCCGCAACTGTGACACGTGGAAAGTATTGTGCACACCAGCTAGCGATGGAGGCATGGCAAGTTGATAGGCCACCTCTCCTACTCGCTCTAGCACCTCAAAAGGTCCGATAAAACGGGGACTGAGCTTTCCCCGGCCTCCGAACCTGATAACTCTACGAGTAGGGGAAATCTTCAAGAACATGTGATCTCCGACTTCGAATTCTAGTGCCCTCCTGCTGGTATCTGCCCAACTCTTCTGTCGATCTTGTGCCGTCTTAATGCGCTGCCTGATCATTTGGACCTTGTCGACTGTCTGAACAATGAGTTCGGGGCCCAGTAATCTTCGTTCTCCCACATCATCCCAACATACTGGGGATCGACACTTCCGCCCGTATAGTGCTTCAAAAGGAGCCATCTGAATACTAGCCTGATAACTATTGTTATAAGAGAACTCGACTAGATGTAGATGGTCCTCCCAGGAACCCTGAAAGTCCAACATACAGGCTCTCAACATATCCTCGAGCGTCTGAATCGTACGCTCGGATTGTCCATCCGTCTGTGGGTGATACACTGTGCTTAATTTAAGGCGGGTACCCAAGCTCTCCTGTAAGCTCTTCCAAAAGTGTGACAAGAATCTGGTGTCCCGGTCTGACAAAATGCTGACTGGAACACCGTGAAGTCGTACAATCTCTTGCATATATCTTTCTGCCAGTGATTCTGTCGACTGTCCCACTCGGAAAGGTAGGAAGTGTGCAGCTTTTGTGAGGCGATCGACGATAACCCAAATGGCGTTATTGCCCCTAGGGCTCCGTGGTAAGGCCGTCACGAAATCCATAGTAATGTGCTCCCACTTCCATTCCGGTATCGGCAGTGGTTGTAACAATCCTGCTGTCCTCTGATGTTCCGCCTTCACCTGCTGACATACCAAGCACCTGGATACGAACCTCGCAATTTCCCGCTTCATTCCGTTCCACCAAAAGTGCTGCTTTAGGTCCTGATACATTTTTGTACCTCCTGGATGCACAGAATAAGCTGAACTGTGTGCTTCAGCCAATACTTCTTCTCGAACATCTCCCTTGGGTACGCAGAGTCTGCTACCGAATCTCAGAGAGCCATCTTTATGTATAATCAAGTCCGTTCTCAGTCCGGCTTCCACTTGCTCTCTGAAATTTTGCAATCGGGGATCATCCGCTTGTGTAATCTTGATGCGATCGACCAGAGAAGATTGCACCTGTAGTTGCCAAAGTTGACTGAGTGCGTTCGGCGTAACGACTTCAAGTTCGAGTCTCCAAAAGTCCTCAATAATGCTCCTCTGATCGGTCAACATCATGACCGTTGGCTTGCGACTGAGCGCATCTGGTACAACATTCACCTTCCCCGGGTGATACTGAAGGTCCAAGTCATAATCTGCCATCAGCTCTAGCCATCGGCGCTGCCTCATGTTTAGTTCCTTCTGAGTGAAAACATACTTCAAACTTTTGTGATCAGTGTACACCTCCACTTTCTCACCCAATAGATAGTGCCTCCAAATCTTCAACGCAAAGACTACCGCAGCCAACTCCAAGTCATGCGTAGGGTAGTTCTTCTCGTGGTTTCTCAGTTGTCGAGAGGCGTAAGCAACCACTCGGCCGTGCTGCATTAGAACACAGCCTAATCCCTTCCCTGAGGCATCACTGTGTATCACCAAACCACCGGAATCATCTGGTACTGTAAGAATAGGCGCCGTGGTTAACTTCTGCTTTAGTATGTCAAATGCCTGAGTGCACTCCTCTGTCCATGTAAACGGCACGTCCTTCCGTGTCAGCCTCGTCAATGGTTCAGCGATTCTTGAGAAATCTTGGACGAATCTCCGATAATAACCTGCCAATCCCAGAAAACTCCTGATCTCGGCCACTGACTTCGGCGTTGGCCAATCTCTGACAGATTCTATCTTTGCCGGGTCCACCGAGATGCCTTCGCCCGAAACGATATGTCCCAAAAACTGAACCTTGTCGAGCCAGAATTCACACTTGCTTAGTTTCGCATACAACTTCTCTTCCCGAAGAATTTGTAGGACCGTGCGCAAATGTTCAGCATGCTCTTCCCGGGTCTTCGAGTAGACAAGTATGTCGTCGATAAACACAACGACAAACATGTCCAAGTACTTTGCGAACACCCTGTTCATCAAGTCTATGAATATTGCCAGGGCATTGGTAACACCGAACGGCATCACCAGGAACTCGTAATGTCCGTATCGGGTCCTGAAAGCCGTCTTGCATACATCCTCGGCTGCTACTCTGATTTGATGATATCCAGAACGGAGGTCCAACTTCGAGAATACCTTGGCTCCACTTAGCTGATCAAATAAGTCGTCAATGCGCGGGATTGGGTACTTGTTCTTTATTGTGACCTTGTTCAGCTCCCGATAATCTATACACATTCGCAGTGATCCATCATTCTTCTTTACTAACAGAACTGGTGCACCCCACGGTGAAGCGCTTGGCCGAATAAATCCCTTCTCCAATAGTTCTTCAACCTGCTTCTTCAATTCCGCCAACTCAACTGGTGCCATTCTGTATGGGGCTCTGGATACTGGGGCTGTACCTGGAGTCAAATCGATTGAGAACTCCAAAATTCGAGGAGGTGGTAGACCTGGTAGACCTTCAGGAAATACGTCTAGAAAGTCCTGAACAATTTCTGGGACTGGGCACTTATCAACCTCCATAGCTGTCAGCTCCTTGGGCTTGGCTCTGTACTTAGCTGGCTCCAAAGATTCGCTTCCTCCCTCGAAAGTAAACTCCGGGTGATTGGGAATGCGGAAGATCACCTTCCTTGCACGACAATCGATAACTGCATGGAAAGTGCTCATCCAATCCATCCCGAGAATTGCGTCGTAACTGTCTGTCCCAATCAGAAGGAAATTCGCATAGAATTCCCTGCCACACACTACAACCGGGCATAACCTACATTCTCGACTAGATATTATAATGCCGTTACCCGTATGTATTTCCCATCCCTTGGTTAATGGTTCATGTGGTATTGAGTGTGTATCAGTGAAATGCTCAGACAAGAAACAATGCGATGCTCCAGAATCAAATAGTACTCTAGCTGGCAAGGAATGTACGAGTAGAGTACCTGTAACCACGTTTCCTGACGCCTCTGCCTGCTCTGCGGTCAAAGTGAAAACCCGTCCCTGACCGCGACCTATAAAGGGTTGCCTCTGCTCCTGTGGCCTCTGCTGTGGCGGACCAGAACCTCCCTGTATCTCTGCTCGCTCAGGGCAATCGCTAATCCTGTGCTGACTAGATCCGCAAATCAAGCACTGTCCCTTGGCACGGCGACAGTCCTTCTGGGTATGCCCACCTCTACCGCAATAGCCGCAAACTACGCCCTATCTCTGGGGGCGATGCTGTGGTACGAACGGGCGCTTCATTTGTGTCATTCCTGGCCTGTGAACCGGTATGGCTCCTCGAGAAGGCGCGTGGGTATGTGCTGGAACGACTGGGGGTCTCCTGAACTTGTTAATCAATTGCTCCTGAACTCTTGCCGCGTTGAGTACCTGTGCGAAAGTCTGCAAATCCAGCGTGCAATCAACTGTTGCAACTCGAAATCTAGCCCCTGAATGAAACGTCTGGCCCTGGTGGCCTCTGAGACGACCATGTATGGAGCAAAACGGCTCAGACGGTTGAACTCTGCCGCATAAATGTCCACTGGGCGTCCATTCTGCTTCAAAAAAATAAATCTTTCCTCCATTTCTGCCTTGGCTGTGGAAGGAAAATAATGAACTAGGAAACATTCCTTAAATTTGCCCCATTCAATCGGCCCGTCTAGCCTGCTTTCTTTCACCGACCACCATGTACGGGCTTCATCTTCCAATTGTATCTTTATCACGTCCACCCCATCTTCCTCTGGAACCCTGGCGGCTGTCAATAAGTTCTCCATGTTCACCAGCCATTGCTCTGTTGGAGATAGTGCCCTCAGAGTCAATTATTGGATCACAGGCACGTGATTGCAATGATTGAGGGAGGACCTATCCCGGTAGAACAGTCTTACTCGAGATGATAGTTTGCTATCTGGTTTACCTTTATCATCGTGTACTGCTTTAGGTGACCTGACAGGTCGCTATTGCACGTTGATAGAGCCCCTAGGATTCTTGCTTGACTGCCAGCAGTATGAGGGCGATCATATAAGTGAGAGCTGGAGTCTATAAGCACATCCTTAAAAGGTCCCTAGTCATAGGAGTTTCGAGACAGGGCATCGATTCTCCAGAGTAGACTAGTGTATACAGTCGAGACCCCGACGAGGGGCGGTGGCCGGTCTCACAAGCCACTGGTGTCAGTTGGTTCACCTAAGATGTATACAGGTGCTCATTGGGTTATGAGTACACCGGACAGGACTCGCCGGGAACAAGCTAGTTGGTCTTATACCTGACGTCAGATAGCAGTTCCCTGGTGACATGTGTACAGGTTAGTTCATCGACCTGGGGATCATCATTTGTCTCGTGTGAGTTCCCATTGTACTTTGATTACTACCCTACCACGGCTCAAAGGAGTCGTGCAAACAGGTTTTAGTTGGGTACAGTCCCGAGCCACATGGAGGCAGTGAGCGGATCTTCAGGGGTTCGTCTCTCCCGGTATTGGGGGTGAGGTCGCGCCGTGTCTAGGAGAGCCATTACACGAAGTCCTTGGCCAAGGCAGGAGATTTACTGGTAGGTATTCCAGTAGTATCTCAGGGTGTTCTGGGCTACACTCTGACACGACTTGTACCGCTTTTGGGGGTCTGACTTTTACCAACCCCCTAGGCCCGCCATGCGATGCTCATAGACGAATGGACCGGACTGTACGGATATTGTCACTGACAGGTTCAGTAGGGTGTCAGGATGAGTTCGCTCATCGACGTCCCTTTTGGTCAATAGCTGGTGGCCCGTCACGTATTGGCTTATACCTCTGACGTGCTAGTGGTTAAATCCACAGCCATAGTATTGACGAGTCTTTAGAGTCTACCACACTTTCAGTTACTCAAGCTTTCGGGCGAAACGCTGTAGAGGCCGTATGGAGATATGGCAGGGTTCGATCAGATACGTGCGGTATTGCACGGATCGTGATCGGACGGTTTTTACTAGCCGGCTTTGGCTTAAGCCGGATCCTAGTATTTGATAGTGTAGTTTTGTCTCATTGCATTTGTATCCGGACGGAATACAGATGCGGGTGTGTATGCACAGTATTGGGGTTTTCCTGTAATTTATTACGGGACCAGTTTTCTGGAGTTGCCAGTTTGCATTCCGTTCCGGCCGGTTTTCCTTTGTTCTTTCTCGGCCGGACTTTTCCGATGGAGGGGGTTATTTGCAAGTTTGCAAATAACACATTGTGGAGGATTTTCTTGCAAATGTATTAATTATGAAAGCATCTTTTGATACCATTCTTATCCATCATTATCACTTGCTTTTTGTTGATTAGAAGTGATTTGTAGTTGATGTGAGTTTGTTATGATGGTGTTTGGATATGGTCACCCTTCTTCTTCTCCTACACTCACCTCCCTTCTTGTTATGTTTCATATTCTTTCCTCCACCATTCTAATATGATAAGGTTTCATTTTGAGAAAAGAGAAGAAGAGGTTTTCATTCTTGAGAGTTTCATTCTTGATCTCATTTTCATGCTAAAAAAATGCAAGCACCATTTTTCTCATCTTGATTCCTCCATCATCTTCAAAGGCAACAAACCCCAAATGAGACATTGGCTCTACACTACACATTCTACAGCAAATCTTGGACGCGTCGGCTAGCCTACTTCGCGCCCGAGTTGCCTCGGTATTGAGGTGGGAGCCCGTAAAAGATACAGGCGATGTGGTGCCCTTCCGGCGAGGAGGCGACGACCGGAGTTTCCGCAGGAGATCGGGACGACGACGAGAAGACCGGAGGACTCGGATCATTCGGTATATCTCTTCCCCTTCTTGTAGTTAGCTTAGACTAGTTAATGGTTCGATCCGGGTGTTTAGTGCGCGGTGGTGCCGGTTTGCTAAGTTCGCAAAATTTAAGTTTATCACCGCTTCCGCATTTGGCCGTCGGTTTGACGGCCGGGGCGCCGCCGTGCACTTACAGTGGTATCAGAGCCTCGCCATTAACTTCTTCTAGCTTGGTTTAATGTGTTTTGAATTTCCGATCGACCAAAATTCCAAAATCTACATTTTTCCTCACATCAGTTTTCTGTTGAATTTTTTCTTGCTCCAAAATTTTTTCAGGTTGCAGAAAACTGATGTATAAGAAATTCTAAGAATACTGGAAAAGTTCGACACAGTGAGTCGACAACAGAAGCGCGGAACCGCGGCCAAACCCCCCCTTGGGCCGCGGTTCCGCCGCACATTGGTGTCCTCACTGCATCATATTTTTCCAGTGGGCTTCTAGGCTAATTTTAAGGGTTTTGGAATATTAAAATTGGGCCCAGAATTTCTGTGAGTGCTACAGTATTACTTGGGGGCCCACTTGTTAATTTTTGATCGATCGGATATTTTAAACACATTTTTCACAGTATTTACATTATATCTGCGACCGTGAATGTCACTCGATCGGTAAATCCTGTCTAACTGCTATAGCCCGGTTAGACGGATTTGCGAACGTGACTTTCACGTTGATGTTTTGTGATTTTGCTGTGATGTTGCGGATCGGTCGTGGGGGATAGCCTGGATGCAATGCTAGTACAGTGTTGGTGTATTATGTACATTTGATATTGCGGGGCGAGCGTCCGACATGTGGACTGCCGTCACTGCCTGTTTGTATTATTCTTTTGGGGCACGGCCTCGTTGCGGTCGATGTACCCGTTGTATGTATATTTTACTTTCTGTACTAGGATTACCCCGCGGAGGGGTGCACGGATAGCCGGGTTCTGGAGGGCAACAAGCCTGCATCTCATGGCATTGGGACGGAGGGGGCTTCGCTCTAGAATTGGCGGGCTATTCGCCGCACTCGTAGGGGGTACAGGTTGACCCAGGAGGGGTGCCTAAGTACCGAATTCCGTGAAGTGCTGGGTGGTCCATTCACGGTGCTGAAGGGGGCTGCCTCGCTTCAGGTTTTGGCGGGTAACTTGCCGCGCCCGTAGGGGTCTAGGATTTCATTGCACATGCTATCCACACGACCAGGGGAACGTCGGGTTTCAGTAGTGGCTCTGTGAAACCCGGGGATCCCAGATATCTGTATTGTTCTGTGATGCTGTACATTTCTGTGATGTTGCATTTTTTTTTATCACGCCTTGAGCGAAATATAATATATTGGTATATATATTAGTAGATGTTGTATATGTTTTTCATCCGCGCTAGTCCAGTCCCCGCTCTGCCGTTAGTTAGCTAACCTAACGGGTGATGACGGGACCCAGTGGCGAATGCGGATGGCATATACGTACGTCAGTATATTTTCGTTCTTTGTGGTGTGATCAATTGATGGGACTGCGTTGATTCGGATCAATGCAAGTTAAAACAAACCTATTCTGATGTTGTTGGAACACTTTTCAAAAAGCTGTTATTGCAAGGACGTTCACTTTTGTTTTGCATCGCGGTATTCATTTGGAATATCCTGCTCCTCAGTCGACGAGGCAAGGGCCGAGATCCCTTCACCGGGAGTGACCCCTTGGACAGAAGTTTGCGTCAGGGCATTAACTTCACTATAGCCGATTACTTTTGCTTTGCATCGTGGTATTCATTTGGAATATCCTGCACCCCATTCTACGGGGAAAGAGCCGAGATCCCTTCACCGGGAGTGACCTCTTTAGTAAAGGTTTTCGTCACTATATTTTCTAAAAAGCTATCCGTTCCTTCAACGATATCAAGTTCATTACGTTAAAGGTTTTCGCCAGAAACCATTCATAGCCCTCCGTCGTTTCATATGGGTAGTCAATAGTATTCAAGCTGTGTATGTTGGCCAAAGTCAAGGCACAGTGATTGGTAGCTATTGGGGTATTCATATGCAGCATAGATAGATGCGTTGGTTTGGGACAGTCGTACTGCCATTTTGGCCAAAGTCAAGGGTAGGTACGGGTGGATTCAAATTAACCTGGAGAATGACGGGTTGAACTTGACATGTGACTTATGATATGTTGGCCAAAGTCAAGGTCATAAGAGCATGGGGTAAAAATCACATCGGGAGTTTCAAAAGAACTGAAACTTGCCAGATATGCGCATACCTTCTGGAGTGTGATACCGTGAGCGGATTCCGTCACGTTGTCATGCGATGATATTTGGATCCCGATTCCCACTGATGAGTTAGTTTACTCCTCGGGTGACCCCGACTAAATCTTCTTTCAGGTTTGGAGGAGATTTTGAGGTACAGTGGGAGGTTTCCAGATTAGATAAATTAGTAACCATTCTGATCTAGGTTAGAGTGCACGCTGAGTGTTTCTTTTCTCTCTCTCTCTTCGGCAGCGACTAGACTATGACTCAGTGACCAAGTTGACCGAACCTTCTTAACACTGGCTTTTGGATTGTCAGAGTTGCAGACCCTATTGCCACTCCTACTTTTACCCTTTTCTCCAGGACATCCCGTATTACTGCGAACGTCCACTTCCATTGGACAAAACCATCGTATGGTTAGATACGAACTCGAAGGAATTCGAGGATGGTTTCCGGTTCTGGAGAAAACGGATAGGACTATTCAGTTGTCTTTTCTTTTCACCTTCTCTCAGGTTGCGAGTACTCCTTGGTTTAGGAGTAGTACACCTATTACGCAAATTGGATAGTCTTCTTCCAAACCATAGGCTGGTGCCGACCGGTAAGGAATGAAGAAAACCAATTAGCCTAAACGGTGTGCAGAAGGTATTAAGATTAAGACAAAGCAAGGGATTAGTAAGAGGGCAAAGTAAATTGCGACTGATATTCACGACCAAACCAAGTATTTCTTCGCCAATCCTAAATCACCTTTGTATTTCTCCAGGACACTCCGTATCACTACGAAGATCCCAGTTTATTGGATAATCCATCGTATGGTTATATACGAACTCGAAAGGAACTTGTTCCAGTTCGGGGATGGATCCTGGTTCAGGAGAAATAGGAATAAAGTACATTCAGGTGTCTTTTATCTTCATCTTCTCTCGCGTTGCGAGTGCTCCTAGGATTAGGACAGTACACCCTTTATGCTTATTGGATGGTCTTCTTCCAAACTATAGGCTGGTGCCGAACGGTAGGGAATGAAGAAAACCATTTGGCCTAAAGGGGTGTACAGAAGGTAATGACTAAAGACATATAAAGGGATTTGGAGAAGTGGAAAAGAATTATACGGTTATAGTTGTGAATCTGGATAATGGAAGAGGCATTACTAAGGAATACCAGGATACCCTATCGAAACATTTCAATGTTTCAGTTTCACTGTGTACTGTTAATAGAAAACTGATTTCCCAATCAGACACTTGCTCCAGGGTATGTATTTACCAGGTATGATTCTCACATCTGTATGGTTTTACAGATGATGAGTGGGAGTAAGTTATTGGGAATTAGGTGACCATCCTCATTATATCGGGATTCATTGGAATTGGTGATATTTGAGGAAGCCACCTGGGTTGTTTGCCGGTCGACAAATATTTGGTTTTGAATATCCGTTGTTGTGCACCAATTTCAAATTGATATATCTGTACGTCTATTTTTATAGAGTGAGACATACCTTTTTGAAATTATGTCTATGACATTTACCTATACCAGTGGATGGTTAGGTAAGGAGCATTGAACAGCGGTGTAATTCTTCTTAACCAAAAGTACAGTTTTCAACCCACGACACACAGTGAATGAGTCACTAGACTCAGGGGACTTATACAGAGTATTGTATATTGTCCAGTGTCCATTAAGACAGAGGGGTAGGTCCTCGTACTATATTCTGTTTACTTTTAACTTCTTTAGTTCTTAGACATGTGTTTCATAGAAACACAGGGTCTATGTTTTGAGGAGTTATAGGTATTTGAATAGAGTAGAGAACCAGGTGTAGCAAGTATCAGGATTCTTTAAAGTGATCGAAGATGTAGATACTTGTGTATGGTATTCAGTTGATAGTAATGATTAAGAGAACTTGCTTCTCTTTCAGGTTACTCATAATTGGAAGTACTCCTAAGTTGAGTAATGCTGATCAGCCTCCTTCCATTTAGTTGACATGCACTGGAGACAGCTGCATGATTTGAATCTGGTTCAATTAAATCAGTGCCTCTGGTTCTATATTGGATATAGAACAGTTCATATCTTAACGTTGTTATGGTACGGGGAGTTGTCCGGCTTATGGTTAAAACCAGACTCTGGATAACTCAAGGCACGTTTCTGTAATGGCTGTTTGTGGGTTGACCCAGGCTATGACGAGGGTTGACTTTCTACCATCTGGCAGATCAATAGAAGTATTGTTCTAGACTCGCCACAGTTTTATTAAAAATGGATTTTTTGAAAAACAGTATTGGGAGTATGGTAGAACTGGAAGTGATTCCAGAACCGCAAACGATTACTGAAGATTTGATAAGGAACCTAAAGATTCAATCTGATTTGACATTCCATTGGCCACTCCGCAGATAAGGTGGGTAACTTCAGGCACCCGAGAGGTACTCCGGTAGCCTCAAGGACGGTGACAGGGAAGTTCTTGTTTACCCACACTTGCCATTGTTGTTGTTCCAGGCTACGAGACCCGGCAGGAGGATGAGTATAGCGTCGTTCTAAACTAGCTTTAGAAGTGCACGTCTATATGACTCTGCCAGAGGGTTGTCGTAGTCAGTGGGAGCAGCGGAAGCATTGGTGGACATCAGGCTTATGTCTATTTATAGACTAAAGCAGATGTAGCAGAGATAGATCATCTATTTCTGATGTGACAGTCATAGGTTTGACTTCATCAGAATAGGGGATGGATCTGTTGAGAAGGTAGTAGGGTGTGATATCCTGGTATTTGGATGACATACACAAAATAGGAAGTGACATTCCTATACTACGATCGGTTATACTTTGGTCGTCACACAGTGGTTTCTCCACAAAGGACTTGGACATTATATCAGACATACTGGTTACTAGATCTATGGTATTAGATCTAGATTTGGGTGGTTTCCCAATCAGGGTACTTTGACAGCATTCTAAGAGTATTTAGAATGGACGACTCCTGGCACGGTAGTGTACCTGCAGGTGATGGAGTCACCCTCTCTAAAGGTGTATTATAGACTAAAGTAGAGAGGGATATGCATGATTGGCAGATCACTTGCTTAGGCAATTGAGTCAATCATGAGATGTCAAGTACCACACCAGATGTTGTTCTTGCACTAAATGCAATAAGTTGATATTGATCCAATCCTGGAGGAACAGTCGGAAGCAGTTTTAGAACATAAGTGGATGTTCTAAGGATATGATAACGACAGCCTCATTCGGGAGGCAGTTATCATTCCAGCCTTCCAAGGTGACATGGACGACAAGCAGGTTGTCAGAGTTATTTTTTTCCTTCTGACAAGGGGCAGTATTTTGGACAGGTGGTCCAAGGCAATACTGAGGGTGGCATGGCGCAGGATACTGATTAAGTTCAGTTGACGATACAGTCTAATAAGTTTGGATTTGGAGTTCATTTATGTGCTAGGTCCCATCAGACATCCAGACACTCTAAGACAGGTATTGCTCATTTCGGGAGATGGCTTTCTCCGAGAACTTGAGATATAGAGAGACATAGAAAGAAACATCCAGGCGGATCCACTCACTGAGGCTATTCCTCGAACGCAATAGTTTCGCAAACGGATTTTGTGAGACTGACTAGTAGGGGAGTTGGGTGTTCGGTATCACACGGGCTGTGAGTTTGCGACATCGCAATAATTAGCCTTGAGTGCAAGTGGGAGATTGTTGGAGATAGTGTTAGTGTGTATGCCCTAGAGGCCATTACTGTATCATACTAGTTTGTATATTACTTAATGGATGCTTGGGATATTCACCTTGTATATACAATCTTGCTCAAAATAGTAGTATGCTACTTGGTTTGTCTCTACTTCAATGTGTACTTGTGTTTATTTTACTATATCACTTATACGCATTAGTGGAGCCCTTAGGATCTTTGCTTGATTACCAGCGTTGTGATGGCAGTCACACTAGTGGGGGCTGGGTAATCTATAAGCACATCCTTATACAGGTCCCTAGTCGCAGGACTATCGAGACAGGGCATCGATACTCCGGAGTAGACTAGCGTATGCGCTTCTCATCCCAGTGTGGGAGATGGTCTGTCCCACAGCCATCAGTACGTCGTACTGGAGATAGTATACGGGTGCTCGTTGGGTTACGAGTACACTGGACAGGACTCGTCGGGAACTGACAGGTTGGTATTATACCTATCGTCAGTCATCAGTTCCCAGGTGACATGAGTACAGCTTAGTCCGCTGACTTGACACTGGCACTTCGCCTCGAGTGTATTCCCACTGCACTTTGATCACTACCCTACCACGGCTCAAAGGAGTCGTGCAAACAGGTGGTGGTTGGGTGCAGTCCCGAAGCACTTGGAGGCAGTGACGGTTAGACAGGATTCGTCTCTCCCGGTATTGGGGGTTGACATCGCGCTGTGTCTAGGAGAGCCATTACACGAGTAGTCCCTGGCCAGGGCAATCGAGATATACTGGTAGGTTTCCAGTGTTATCTCAGGGTGTTTTGGGCTTCGCTCCGGCACGACTTGTACCGCTATTGGGGGACTGACGTTTACCGCCCCCTAGGCCCGCCATGCGATGTATCAGACGAACAGACCGGACTGTACGGAGACTGTCACATTCAGACTCAGTAGGAGTTCCGATGGGGTTTCACCTCGTCAGCCTTCTTGTCGACATCTACCTGGGGACCGTTACGCACAGCTAGTGCCGCTTGCGGTCTGTGGTTAAACCCACTGCCAGCGTAGTGTCGAGTCTTTAGAGTCCCACACAGAGGGTATTCGCCTATGGGCAAAACAGAGTAGAGGTCGCATGGTTTTGCGACAGGGTTCGTTCTCATCCGCGCACTTGTGCACGTTTGGAGTCCGGACAGATATTACCAGCGGGCTCTGGTTTGAGCCGGATACTGGTATAGTATTTGGGGTTGCTTTTATCTCTCAGTATTCATGTTCCTCGGAACAAGAATGCAGGTGTGTATGCACAGTTTTTGAGGAGGAGGAAGATGATTTCCATTAGGGTTTCGGAACGGGTGCGTATGCACAGTTGACAGTCGTCTTTTTCCAAACCCTAATGGATTTGTATTATATCATTTAATAATATATAATAAAATGAAATTGTGTCATGGTTAGTTTTTGTTGACTTGTTGACCATGGTTGACTTGTTGACCATGGTTGAACATTTGACTACCATCATTACAAATGCAAGATGCTTTTTCATTCTTGCTTTATTCATTTAATGCATGTAATGATATTAGTCATTCTAAACTAACCATCAAACCTTTTTCATTTTGATTATTGTTATTATTTGATTTTTCTTTTTCTTTTGTTATGGTTGCAAAAGGAAAAGAAAGAGCTCACTTTATCATTCTCACTCTCTCTCTTCACTTCATCTTCTTCTTCCTCTAGTCAAGAGAAACCTTCTCATGAGTTGAGAATCCTTCTCTTGAAAAACAAAAGCAAACCCTAAACACTCTCTACTCACTCTAGGATCAAGGGTCTAGCAAGCCGGCGATTCTAGTTCACTCCAAGTACGAGAAAGAGCCCAAAGGTCGAGCCTTCGAGGTGGATCCATCTTCGACGGGAGAAGGCGACAAAGGAGAACCATCAACCTCTACAAAGTTTGAAGACGAAGGAGTTCAAGTCTAGGTATAACCATCTTCATCCGAGTAGCTAAACTTCTTTAGCTAGGTTGCTAGTTTTAGTTTAGGTATCGATCCCGACCTTGCATAGTCCATGTTGCTTCTTGCACTAAAAATTTGATTTTTATACCGTTTCCGCCTCCCCGTAAGAACCGGGGGTGGCAACGTGGACTTACAGTGGTATCAGAGCCTAACTAAACTTAAACTAGCTAGGTAGTGAAGTGTAACGAAGTTCGGAACCGTAAAAACCCAAAAAAACCGTATTTTCAAAAACCTGAGTTTCTGTTGAAATTTTTTTGGCTCGAAATGAAAAACTTTATATTTGTAAAATCGTCTCAGGCTTTTCTAAGAACACCCATGAAAAACGATCCAGTGAGGAGCTCAAAGCGCCGCGCATCCGCGGCACGAGGTAGGCTCGTGCCGCGGAACCGCCGCGCTTTGTCGTCTTCTGCGCCTCGTTTTTCGTGCAGTATCTGTAGTTGGGGATTTTGGGATTTTTAGAATATAAATTATATGCCCAGATTTTCCAGAACTAAAATTTACTTTTGGGGGCCTATAAATCCGTATTTTTCCGAACTTCACTGCACTTTGACTATGATGGTTATATCTGTGATGTTTGCATGTATTGAACGTCGACTAATCGCTATAAGACGATTAGTCGGGGTTATACATGATCTGTAATGTGCTGGAATGTGTATATAAATATGTTGGATTGTCGCGGGTGAATAGCCGGGGGTTGTGAGACGAGAGTTTTCTTTTCTTGCAATTCATTGTAAATGTAAATTGATGTAATAATTATTATTTGTTTGGCCGCACAACCGGGTCGGGGTTGTAGCCGTCATTGTATAATTCTTTTACTGTTTTTGCTCCTAGGATAGACCCATGGAGGGGTGCACAAACTACCGGGTATGCCGAAGTGTCGAGTGGCCTACTCATGGAGATGAGGGAGGTTGCTACGCTTCGGGTACTTGGCGGGTAGTTTGCCGCACCCGTAGGGGTCTTGGGTGGGGTATGGGCTATTCACCGCGACCGTGTTATCTGTTTTTGTTACAGGCTCGTACAAATTACAGATTACTAGTATATCCAATGTATTTATCTGTGATCTGAAATGTTTATCATTGCTTTCTATTTAGGCGTTGCTTATGTTTTACAGACGCGCTAGCCCAGCCCCCGCTCTGTCGTTAGTTAAGTAACCTAACGGGTAATGACGGGGCCCAGTGGCGAATGCGAATGGCATAAGCGTACGTCATATTTTGGTTGTTTTCTGCAATGGTAGGATTTAAATGATGGGACGCATTAAAAGTACTAATGCAAGAATATCACGCATTAAAAGAACTAATGCAAGATAATAAACCAAGTTAAAGTCGTTGGAACACTTTCGAAAAACCACTCGGTTCTTTTCAAAACTAACTTTTAAAATGCGGAGCTTGAGCCACTCCATTTAAAAGCTATCTCGTTCCATCGACCAAATCAAGTTCACTACGTTCACGGTTTTGCCAAAACCATCCGTAGCCCTCCATCATTTCAGTTAGATATTCGGTAGTATTCAAGCTATGTATTTTGACCTCACGCCAAGGCATAGTGATTGGTAGCTGCCGGATATTTATCTGTTGCATAGATAGAATGCGTTGGTTTGAAACAGTCGTACTGCCATTTTGGCCTACGTCAAGGGTATGTACGGGTGGATTCAAATTAACCTGGATAATGATGGGACGAACTTGACATGTGACTTATGACATTTTGACCTCACGCCAAGGTCATAAGAGCATGGGGCAAAAATCCACATCGGGAGTTTCATAAGTACTGAAACTTGCTAGATTTGCATACCATTTGGAGTGTGGTGATTCTGGTAGGATTCCTTCAGTTTCGTCACGCGATGATATTTGGATCCCGATCCTACTGTGAGTATATGCTACTCCTCGGGAAATTTCTCACTTAACGATCAATGCTATAAACCTAGTAGGTGCCTAGAAAGGTGTTAGCGGGGCTACGCCCCCAGGGAAAAGAGGTTCTTTAATTAAGGAACTTCGCGAAAGCGTTGGAAAACCTCCCTCGAAGTACCGACACCGGCCTGGCTGAACGGTTAAGCAAGTATTGTACGGTGGGATTGATCCTGACTAATTCTTCCTTTATGGTTTGAGGAGGGATTCGAGAAACAGTGGGAGCCATCCTGTTTAGACAAACTAAAAACCACTCTA
Organism: Agapanthus africanus; assembly: GCA_030015575.1. Lineage (NCBI taxonomy): Eukaryota > Viridiplantae > Streptophyta > Magnoliopsida > Asparagales > Amaryllidaceae > Agapanthus > Agapanthus africanus. The sequence continues at coordinate 233,932,970 of JASDDO010000010.1, forward strand.
AACTTGCAAGAGCATCATGCTGAGTGTTTCTTCTTCTCTCTCCTAATTGCAGCGACCAATCAACATGACTGGACTTAAGTTACTCCTAGATAAAAACAAGTTGACAGGGCCAAACTACAAAGATTGGCTCAGGAATGTCAAGATAGCAATCACTTATGACAAGCTGGGGTATCTTCTTACCACCAAAGCTCCCCCTGTCCCTGGTCCAACTTCCAGCGTCGCGGATAAGGAAATCCGCAAGACTTGGGAGATTGATAGCGCGAAGGCCAAGTGCCTCCTGCTTGCCTCGATGGACAACGAACATCAGAGGAGGCATGAGAATATGGACATGGAGTCCATATTGCTTCATACAAAAGAACTGTATGGAGAGCAATCACGTATCGCAAGATACGAAGCGTCGAAAAAGTTGTTTTCGACAAGAATGGCCGTCGGATCATCAGTAGCCGAGCACGTGCTAAAGATGATCGGCTACATTGAGGAGCTCGCTGACCTAGGGATCACATTGGAGAGTGAGCTATATACGGATATAGTTCTCCAGTCCCTTCCTTCCACTTACGCCCAGTTTATAATGAATTTCAACCTACAAGAAAAAGAGGTTGAACTTTCAGAGCTCCTCAACCTGCTGAGGAGCGCAGAGGGCACCCTACAGAAAGGTAGGGAAACATCCACTTTGTTTGTAGGAGGATCATCTTCTTCTAGGTCCAAGGCGAAAGCCAAGGGAAAGAAGAAGAAAGCCCCCGCCAAACCAAGGGGCGGTGTTAGTAAAGTGGATACGAAGGGAAAAGGTAAAGCAACAAAGTTAGCGGGGAAGCTTGTGGATAAGGAAGAATGCTTCTTTTGTCATAAGAAAGGACACTGGAAGAATGATTGCAGGGCCTGGAAGGCCAGAACACAGGAATTGAAGCAGGTTGCAGCTTCAGCTTCAGGTGTGTATGTTATTGAAAACTGTCTTTCAATAAACTCTACTTCCTGGGTATTGGATACCGGATCAGGATCTCATATCTGTAATTCTTTGCAGGCGTTGAGAAACCGTAGGGTTTTGAAGGCAGGTGACATGACCCTCAGAGTTGCGAACGGAGCTAGCATGGATGCTAAAGCCGTGGGGGACTATCACCTGGGGAATGTCAGATGGACATGTTTTGGTTTTGCGTAATTGCTTTTTTGTACCCAACGCAACTTGTAATATCATTTCTGTATCTTTAGTTTCTAAAGAAGGTTATGAATTTGCGTTTGTAAGTAATGTTGTAAACATTCACCTTAATCAAGTTCTGATTGGGTCAGGTACATTGAGTAATGGTATATACGTATTGAACCAACCACAGATTTTCAATGTCCAGAATACACACAAAAGAAAGTCTCCAGAAATAAACCAGACTTTCTTATGGCATTGTAGATTGGGTCACATCAATGAGAGAAGGTTGACGAAGTTACATACAGAAGGGTATTTGAATGCGTTCGAATATCAATCGTATGCCACTTGTCAATCCTGTCTCAAGGGAAAGATGACAAAGACTCCGTTTACTGGACATGGAGAAAGAGCGAGCGAGCTCTTGGGACTCGTACACAGTGACGTGTGCGGTCCAATGTCTACACATGCCCGAAGCGGACATTCTTACTTCATTACTTTTACGGATGACTTCTCAAGGTACGGTTATGTCTTCTTAATGAAACATAAGTCCGAGGCCTTTGAAAAATTCCAGGAGTATAAGAATGAAGTAGAGAAACAGACCGGCAAAAGTATTAAGATTCTAAGATCGGATCGAGGTGGAGAATACTTAAGTGCCGAGTTCCTGGACTATTTAAAAGAGAACGGAATTCTCTCTCAGCTTACTCCTCCATACACCCCGCAACATAACGGTGTATCGGAGAGACGGAACCGCACCCTACTGGATATGGTGCGGTCCATGATGAGTAACGCTGAGTTACCGCGATCATTCTGGGGATATGCGCTAGAATCAGCTGCATACCTTTTGAACCGAGTTCCGACTAAGACTGTGCCTACCACCCCATATGAAATGTGGAGTGGGAAGAAACCATATCTTCAATATCTGAAGATATGGGGATGTCCAGCTTTTGTCAAAAAGCAGCATGCGGACAAACTAGAGGCACGCTCAGTGCTGTGCAAGTTTGTGGGATACCCAAAGAGCACCAGGGGGTATCTTTTCTACTACGCAGAGGAACAAAAAGTCCTTGTTTCTCGCAATGCCCACTTTCTAGAACACCAGTTCTTGGAAAGGGAAATTAGTGGGAGCGCAGTAGAACTGGAAGAAGTTCCAGAGCCACAGACTGTTACTGAAAGCTTAGTGGAACCAGAGGGTTCAACAGAACAGGACATTCCTACGCCGCTCCGCAGAAGTAGTAGGCAGTCTCATCCGCCCGAGAGATACTACGGTTTTCTCATAGACGGGGATAGAGAGGATTGCATCATAGATTATGATGAGCCTACTAGCTTCCAGCAGGCCGTTCAGAGCGTTGACTCAGTGAAATGGCTGGATGCAATGCGGACCGAAATGGAGTCCATGTACACCAACAAGGTATGGACGTTGGACATTGCTCCAGACGGGGTAAAACCCGTAGGATGCAAGTGGATCTTCAAAAGGAAGATTGGTGTAGATGGACAGGTTGAGACCTATAAAGCTAGGCTGGTAGCAAAAGGTTTCCGTCAAAGACCTGGCTTGGACTATGACGAAACCTTTTCTCCAGTAGCCATGCTGAAATCCATTCGGATCCTTCTTGCCATCGCTGCCTTCCACGATTATGAGATCTGGCAAATGGACGTAAAGACAGCTTTTCTAAATGGAAATTTAGAGGAGTGTGTCTATATGGACCAGCCAGAGGGCTTCATTCAGAGTGGGAGCAGCGGAAAGGTGTGCAAGTTGCTTAAGTCCATCTATGGACTAAAGCAGGCATCGCGGAGTTGGAACATCTGTTTTGATGAGACGGTCAAAGAATTTGGCTTTATCAAAAATCCAGATGAACCATGCATCTATAGTAGATTTGTAGCGAGAACTGTAGCATTCCTCGTTTTATACGTGGATGACATTCTCTTAGTAGGAAATGACATTCCTATGCTACAATCTGTCAAGGGGTTCTTGTCACACAGGTTCTCCATGAAAGACCTGGGTGATGCCTCATACATCCTGGGGATCCGGATCCATCGTGATAGATCCAAGAGGATATTGGGACTTTCTCAGTCCAGGTACATCGACACCATAGTGAAGAGATTTAGTATGGAAGATTCCAAGCGCGGTAACCTACCGGCTTGTCACGGGATCACCCTCTCTAAAGAGATGTCTCCCAAGACTGATTTGGAGAGGGATCGCATGTCGATTATACCCTACGCTTCTGCGGTAGGCTCTATAATGTATGCGATGTTGTGTACCAGACCGGATGTAGCTTATGCACTGAGTGTAGTAAGCCGGTATCAGTCAAACCCTGGGGAGAAACACTGGATAGCGGTAAAGAACATTCTCAAGTACCTGAGAAGGACTAAGGAGATGTTCTTGGTGTATGGCGGAAAAGACCTCCAGATCGAGGCCTTTGCTGACTCCAGCTTCCAGAGTGACAAGGATGATTCCAAGTCCATGTCGGGCTTTGTCTTTACCCTCAATGGAGGGGCGGTGTGTTGGAAGAGTTCCAAACAGGAAACCGTTGCAGACTCGACGATGGAAGCGGAATACATCGCTGCATCTGATGCCGCAAAAGAAGCTGTCTGGATGAGGAAGTTCTTGAAAGAACTTCAGGTGGTTCCGTCCATTGTTGATCCAATACCTCTGTATTGCGACAACAATGGGGCTATAGCTTTAGCGAAGGAACCCAGGTCCCATCAGAGATCCAGCACATCTTGAGGCGGTATCACCTGATCAGGGAGATCGTGGATCGCAAGGAGATCGAGGTTCGGAGAGTAGCTTCAGAAGACAACACTGCAGATCCATTCACCAAGGCCCTGCCCCAGACTCAGTTCGAGCGGCTGATCGAGATGATAGGTCTTCGATACGCCAGTACATGGCCTTAGTGCAAGTGGGAGATTGTTAGTGTGTATGCCCTAGAGGCCATTACTGTATCATACTAGTTTGTATATTACTTAATGGATGCTTGGGATATTCACCTTGTATATACAATCTTGCTCAAAATAGTAGTATGCTACTTGGTTTGTCTCTACTTCAATGTGTACTTGTGTTTATTTTACTATATCACTTATACGCATTAGTGGAGCCCTTAGGATCTTTGCTTGATTACCAGCGTTGTGATGGCAGTCACACTAGTGGGGGCTGGGTAATCTATAAGCACATCCTTATACAGGTCCCTAGTCGCAGGACTATCGAGACAGGGCATCGATACTCCGGAGTAGACTAGCGTATGCGCTTCTCATCCCAGTGTGGGAGATGGTCTGTCCCACAGCCATCAGTACGTCGTACTGGAGATAGTATACGGGTGCTCGTTGGGTTACGAGTACACTGGACAGGACTCGTCGGGAACTGACAGGTTGGTATTATACCTATCGTCAGTCATCAGTTCCCAGGTGACATGAGTACAGCTTAGTCCGCTGACTTGACACTGGCACTTCGCCTCGAGTGTATTCCCACTGCACTTTGATCACTACCCTACCACGGCTCAAAGGAGTCGTGCAAACAGGTGGTGGTTGGGTGCAATCCCGAAGCACTTGGAGGCAGTGACGGTTAGACAGGATTCGTCTCTCCCGGTATTGGGGGTTGACATCGCGCTGTGTCTAGGAGAGCCATTACACGAGTAGTCCCTGGCCAGGGCAATCGAGATATACTGGTAGGTTTCCAGTGTTATCTCAGGGTGTTTTGGGCTTCGCTCCGGCACGACTTGTACCGCTATTGGGGGACTGACGTTTACCGCCCCCTAGGCCCGCCATGCGATGTATCAGACGAACAGACCGGACTGTACGGAGACTGTCACATTCAGACTCAGTAGGAGTTCCGATGGGGTTTCACCTCGTCAGCCTTCTTGTCGACATCTACCTGGGGACCGTTACGCACAGTTAGTGCCGCTTGCGGTCTGTGGTTAAACCCACTGCCAGCGTAGTGTCGAGTCTTTAGAGTCCCACACAGAGGGTATTCGCCTATGGGCAAAACAGAGTAGAGGTCGCATGGTTTTGCGACAGGGTTCGTTCTCATCCGCGCACTTGTGCACGTTTGGAGTCCGGACAGATATTACCAGCGGGCTCTGGTTTGAGCCGGATACTGGTATAGTATTTGGGGTTGCTTTTATCTCTCAGTATTCATGTTCCTCGGAACAAGAATGCAGGTGTGTATGCACAGTTTTTGAGGAGGAGGAAGATGATTTCCATTAGGGTTTCGGAACGGGTGCGTATGCACAGTTGACAGTCGTCTTTTTCCAAACCCTAATGGATTTGTATTATATCATTTAATAATATATAATAAAATGAAATTGTGTCATGGTTAGTTTTTGTTGACTTGTTGACCATGGTTGACTTGTTGACCATGGTTGAACATTTGACTACCATCATTACAAATGCAAGATGCTTTTTCATTCTTGCTTTATTCATTTAATGCATGTAATGATATTAGTCATTCTAAACTAACCATCAAACCTTTTTCATTTTGATTATTGTTATTATTTGATTTTTCTTTTTCTTTTGTTATGGTTGCAAAAGGAAAAGAAAGAGCTCACTTTATCATTCTCACTCTCTCTCTTCACTTCATCTTCTTCTTCCTCTAGTCAAGAGAAACCTTCTCATGAGTTGAGAATCCTTCTCTTGAAAAACAAAAGCAAACCCTAAACACTCTCTACTCACTCTAGGATCAAGGGTCTAGCAAGCCGGCGATTCTAGTTCACTCCAAGTACGAGAAAGAGCCCAAAGGTCGAGCCTTCGAGGTGGATCCATCTTCGACGGGAGAAGGCGACAAAGGAGAACCATCAACCTCTACAAAGTTTGAAGACGAAGGAGTTCAAGTCTAGGTATAACCATCTTCATCCGAGTAGCTAAACTTCTTTAGCTAGGTTGCTAGTTTTAGTTTAGGTATCGATCCCGACCTTGCATAGTCCATGTTGCTTCTTGCACTAAAAATTTGATTTTTATACCGTTTCCGCCTCCCCGTAAGAACCGGGGGTGGCAACGTGGACTTACAGTGGTATCAGAGCCTAACTAAACTTAAACTAGCTAGGTAGTGAAGTGTAACGAAGTTCGGAACCGTAAAAACCCAAAAAAACCGTATTTTCAAAAACCTGAGTTTCTGTTGAAATTTTTTTGGCTCGAAATGAAAAACTTTATATTTGTAAAATCGTCTCAGGCTTTTCTAAGAACACCCATGAAAAACGATCCAGTGAGGAGCTCAAAGCGCCGCGCATCCGCGGCACGAGGTAGGCTCGTGCCGCGGAACCGCCGCGCTTTGTCGTCTTCTGCGCCTCGTTTTTCGTGCAGTATCTGTAGTTGGGGATTTTGGGATTTTTAGAATATAAATTATATGCCCAGATTTTCCAGAACTAAAATTTACTTTTGGGGGCCTATAAATCCGTATTTTTCCGAACTTCACTGCACTTTGACTATGATGGTTATATCTGTGATGTTTGCATGTATTGAACGTCGACTAATCGCTATAAGACGATTAGTCGGGGTTATACATGATCTGTAATGTGCTGGAATGTGTATATAAATATGTTGGATTGTCGCGGGTGAATAGCCGGGGGTTGTGAGACGAGAGTTTTCTTTTCTTGCAATTCATTGTAAATGTAAATTGATGTAATAATTATTATTTGTTTGGCCGCACAACCGGGTCGGGGTTGTAGCCGTCATTGTATAATTCTTTTACTGTTTTTGCTCCTAGGATAGACCCATGGAGGGGTGCACAAACTACCGGGTATGCCGAAGTGTCGAGTGGCCTACTCATGGAGATGAGGGAGGTTGCTACGCTTCGGGTACTTGGCGGGTAGTTTGCCGCACCCGTAGGGGTCTTGGGTGGGGTATGGGCTATTCACCGCGACCGTGTTATCTGTTTTTGTTACAGGCTCGTACAAATTACAGATTACTAGTATATCCAATGTATTTATCTGTGATCTGAAATGTTTATCATTGCTTTCTATTTAGGCGTTGCTTATGTTTTACAGACGCGCTAGCCCAGCCCCCGCTCTGTCGTTAGTTAAGTAACCTAACGGGTAATGACGGGGCCCAGTGGCGAATGCGAATGGCATAAGCGTACGTCATATTTTGGTTGTTTTCTGCAATGGTAGGATTTAAATGATGGGACGCATTAAAAGTACTAATGCAAGAATATCACGCATTAAAAGAACTAATGCAAGATAATAAACCAAGTTAAAGTCGTTGGAACACTTTCGAAAAACCACTCGGTTCTTTTCAAAACTAACTTTTAAAATGCGGAGCTTGAGCCACTCCATTTAAAAGCTATCTCGTTCCATCGACCAAATCAAGTTCACTACGTTCACGGTTTTGCCAAAACCATCCGTAGCCCTCCATCATTTCAGTTAGATATTCGGTAGTATTCAAGCTATGTATTTTGACCTCACGCCAAGGCATAGTGATTGGTAGCTGCCGGATATTTATCTGTTGCATAGATAGAATGCGTTGGTTTGAAACAGTCGTACTGCCATTTTGGCCTACGTCAAGGGTATGTACGGGTGGATTCAAATTAACCTGGATAATGATGGGACGAACTTGACATGTGACTTATGACATTTTGACCTCACGCCAAGGTCATAAGAGCATGGGGCAAAAATCCACATCGGGAGTTTCATAAGTACTGAAACTTGCTAGATTTGCATACCATTTGGAGTGTGGTAATTCTGGTAGGATTCCTTCAGTTTCGTCACGCGATGATATTTGGATCCCGATCCTACTGTGAGTATATGCTACTCCTCGGGAAATTTCTCACTTAACGATCAATGCTATAAACCTAGTAGGTGCCTAGAAAGGTGTTAGCGGGGCTACGCCCCCAGGGAAAAGAGGTTCTTTAATTAAGGAACTTCGCGAAAGCGTTGGAAAACCTCCCTCGAAGTACCGACACCGGCCTGGCTGAACGGTTAAGCAAGTATTGTACGGTGGGATTGATCCTGACTAATTCTTCCTTTATGGTTTGAGGAGGGATTCGAGAAACAGTGGGAGCCATCCTGTTTAGACAAACTAAAAACCACTCTAAACTTGCAAGAGCATCATGCTGAGTGTTTCTTCTTCTCTCTCCTAATTGCAGCGACCAATCAACATGACTGGACTTAAGTTACTCCTAGATAAAAACAAGTTGACAGGGCCAAACTACAAAGATTGGCTCAGGAATGTCAAGATAGCAATCACTTATGACAAGCTGGGGTATCTTCTTACCACCAAAGCTCCCCCTGTCCCTGGTCCAACTTCCAGCGTCGCGGATAAGGAAATCCGCAAGACTTGGGAGATTGATAGCGCGAAGGCCAAGTGCCTCCTGCTTGCCTCGATGGACAACGAACATCAGAGGAGGCATGAGAATATGGACATGGAGTCCATATTGCTTCATACAAAAGAACTGTATGGAGAGCAATCACGTATCGCAAGATACGAAGCGTCGAAAAAGTTGTTTTCGACAAGAATGGCCGTCGGATCATCAGTAGCCGAGCACGTGCTAAAGATGATCGGCTACATTGAGGAGCTCGCTGACCTAGGGATCACATTGGAGAGTGAGCTATATACGGATATAGTTCTCCAGTCCCTTCCTTCCACTTACGCCCAGTTTATAATGAATTTCAACCTACAAGAAAAAGAGGTTGAACTTTCAGAGCTCCTCAACCTGCTGAGGAGCGCAGAGGGCACCCTACAGAAAGGTAGGGAAACATCCACTTTGTTTGTAGGAGGATCATCTTCTTCTAGGTCCAAGGCGAAAGCCAAGGGAAAGAAGAAGAAAGCCCCCGCCAAACCAAGGGGCGGTGTTAGTAAAGTGGATACGAAGGGAAAAGGTAAAGCAACAAAGTTAGCGGGGAAGCTTGTGGATATGTGTACAGGTTAGTTCATCGACCTGGGGATCGTCATTTGTCTCGTGTGAGTTCCCATTGTACTTTGATTACTACCCTACCACGGCTCAAAGGAGTCGTGCAAACAGGTTTTAGTTGGGTACAGTCCCGAGCCACATGGAGGCAGTGAGCGGATCTTCAGGGGTTCGTCTCTCCCGGTATTGGGGGTGAGGTCGCGCTGTGTCTAGGAGAGCCATTACACGAAGTCCTTGGCCAAGGCAGGAGATTTACTGGTAGGTATTCCAGTAGTATCTCAGGGTGTTCTGGGCTACACTCCGACACGACTTGTACCGCTTTTGGGGGTCTGACTTTTACCAACCCCCTAGGCCCGCCATGCGATACTCATAGACGAACGGACCGGACTGTACGGATATTGTCACTGACAGGTTCAGTAGGGTGTCAGGATGAGTTCGCTCATCGACGTCCCTTTTGGTCAATAGCTGGTGGCCCGTCACGTATTGGCTTATACCTCTGACGTGCTAGTGGTTAAATCCACAGCCATAGTATTGACGAGTCTTTAGAGTCTACCACACTTTCAGTTACTCAAGCTTTCGGGCGAAACACTGTAGAGGCCGTATGGAGATATGGCAGGGTTCGATCAGATACGTGCGGTATTGCACGGATCGTGATCGGACGGTTTTTACTAGCCGGCTTTGGCTTAAGCCGGATCCTAGTATTTGATAGTGTAGTTTTGTCTCATTGCATTTGTATCCGGACGGAATACAGATGCGGGTGTGTATGCACAGTATTGGGGTTTTCCTGTAATTTATTACGGGACCAGTTTTCTGGAGTTGCCAGTTTGCATTCCGTTCCGGCCGGTTTTCCTTTGTTCTTTTCCGGCCGGACTTTTCCGATGGAGGGGGTTATTTGCAAGTTTGCAAATAACACATTGTGGAGGATTTTCTTGCAAAGGTATTAATTATGAAAGCATCTTTTGATACCATTCTTATCCATCATTATCACTTGCTTTTTGTTGATTAGAAGTGATTTGTAGTTGATGTGAGTTTGTTATGATGGTGTTTTGATATGGTCACCCTTCTTCTTCTCCTACACTCACCTCCCTTCTTGTTATGTTTCATATTCTTTCCTCCACCATTCTAATATGATAAGGTTTCATTTTGAGAAAAGAGAAGAAGAGGTTTTCATTCTTGAGAGTTTCATTCTTGATCTCATTTTCATGCTAAAAAAATGCAAGCACCATTTTTCTCATCTTGATTCCTCCATCATCTTCAAAGGCAACAAACCCAAATGAGACATTGGCTCTACACTACACATTCTACAGCAAATCTTGGACGCGTCGGCTAGCCTACTTCGCGTCCGAGTTGCCTCGGTATTGAGGTGGGAGCCCGTAAAAGATACAGGCGATGTGGTGCCCTTCCGGCGAGGAGGCGACGACCGGAGTTTCCGCAGGAGATCGGGACGACGACGAGAAGACCGGAGGACTCGGATCATTCGGTATATCTCTTCCCCTTCTTGTAGTTAGCTTAGACTAGTTAATGGTTCGATCCGGGTGTTTAGTGCGCGGTGGTGCCGGTTTGCTAAGTTCGCAAAATTTAAGTTTATCACCGCTTCCGCATTTGGCCGTCGATTTGACGGCCGGGGCGCCGCTGTGCACTTACATGCTTAGCCTCAAGGGGTTCAGCTAGCCCTATGAATGCAGCTGGATGTAACCGTCGGAAGTCTGATACGGTACCAGCCCTAGCATGATAAGCTGGTGGAGTAGCGCCTTCAGGGGCGGTAATGAGTGCGGAGGGTCCTCCTGCGGCGGTAATCGCCCTGAGTCTCTCAGTGAGTAAATCTGTCTTCCTTTCCCGAGCTTCCGCGAGAGAGGTCAGTGCACTAAGTATTCTTTCCATGCGGTCCTGAGTGCTGGAGTCCGAAGAGGGGTCGTTCGGGGATGTCATATCACTGGAAGATTCAAAAGGATAAGATCAGATTCAAGGATGAAAATCAAGAGTAGTGAAACGAGAATAACGTAATACAGTATAGTTAATGTTATCCCTTGATACTAAACAAGGCTCTGATACCAACTAAACCATGTCACGCCCCGCTTCCCAAAATACGGAAAACGAGGGATGACTAGGCCAGCCATGCTCCTACGGTCAAGGAATCATCCCGCCGTAGTCACACTTCGGCTTCTAGCATCACATGGTAATCAGTAGATAAAGCACAGTAGTAAAGGAATCAAATCACTAATTTATTACATTAAAATCCATTGTTCACAAATTACAGAGAACAAGAACAATTACTAACCAAGTTCAATCTCACGATCACTTTTATGGAAAGCAGTAAAGGAAGAAAGTACACCAGGCTATATCTCCGTGAACTCGAAAGGTAGATCTGTCTCCTGCGCTGGTTCTTCCACGGAATCTGAGCATGCATACTCAGGTCGTCAGATCGACACAATAACAATATTATTATAATAAGATGAAACAGGTAAAAGAGGTAATACTAATGAAAGAACAATACAAGTATTCACTATATCACTATATGATGCAGAATATGATCTGTGTCCCTAACGGTCTCTAGGTCATGTTTGAAATCGCATAGTGGAAGGAGGATCATGTTTAACAGGAGTCTCGTACATACCCGAGACAACGGCCCACATGCCCGGGACATAACCCTGTCAGCCGGATCGCTAGATCCTACCTAATATATATATCGCTGCTCGAATGATCATCCTATAAAATACGGTCCCGCTAAATAAGATTCTCTTTCCACTTCGATTTCCCCTTTATCCCCAGGTTTACACTATTTATAATCTTGATTTAGTCGTGTACAAGTATACCAATGGCACGGTTTTATCACTGTTCACTGTATCCATCACTGTCACGAATATTCACTTCCCATTGGTGTATTTGTCACTTCTAAACCAATCATCAATCACGCACGATAATGCAATGTCCACTGACTCTAACACGCACTAACACTAAGTATATGGCAAATGGGGTATGATATATGTATGTATGCCATCATTAAGCTAAGTATGTTGTGAATCAATATGCATGTCATTAACTTTACAAAAATTGCATAAATTCATATGTTTAGAATTCAACAAAATGATACAAGTACGATAAATAGAAAACTCAGCCAGAAATTCATCAAAATTAGTTTCAGTTCAATCGGGTTTCCAGTATTCAAGATACAACTGTTTCAATTTAAGTGCTCGCGGCTGGAAATTCAGTTTCAGAACTGAACGTCCGTTTCGCAACACGAATTGTACCCAGTTGGGTTCAGAATTTAGCGATGCTACAGTTGAATAAAATCTAGGGTTTTCAATAGATTATTCAACTTAACATACGGATCCTCAATCGCATCTGTACGTCGAAAGTTATACACAGTTTAACATCAGTATGTCACTTCTGAATCTGTTCTGGACAGTTATACGTTCTGCCCTTTTATTTACAATTTAAATAGTAAAACGGAAATGAAACGGAATGAAACCACTTGTTTTGTTTAGCTAACAGATCCATCTTTAATCCACTGCAGAGTTCCGTAACATACGAATTCAGGAAACGGAGAGACACACATTTTGGGACAGTACACAGTAATCAGAGTCGCTCTGGACTGCAGTCCAGAGTCGCACTCCGATCTAAATATTATCGCATTTACTGTATAGAAAACATTATAAGTTTACATAGAATTAAATTTCGTCGAGTCGGCTTCGATTTAAGCCCTCGAACGCATCATTCCAGTATGCACATAATTTACAGTGATTTTAACCATTTTCAGATACAGGAAATTTCTAGTTTCATCGGTATATTTGGGGGTATCAATTTTAGTCACTAACAATCGTATTTTCCAGTGAGATTTATACACGATATTCGTCACTATATGGGCCAACAGAAAACATCTATTTCCGTCAATTTAAGCAAGTATTTTCATTGGGGTCTAGCATCGAACACGAAGGTCGCATAATATATCGGGAATCAGTAAATTATAAACTAAATGATTTAAGTTTGTATCACAATTATATTAGCATGTAGAAAGTAAAACACTTGCCTGGAAACGTCTCGGGGTTGTACGGCAGCAGCGGCGTCACGAACGCGCGGTGTACGTCGTGAAACGATTTGCTCGAGCTTGGCTCGCGATACGGAATTTGCGTCGGAGTTGTCCGGAGACTTCTTGTACTCGCTGGAAGCGGAGGGGGTGCTCTGTGGTTTGCCTGTGAAGTGCTGGGGTTGACGACGGTCGACGGCGTCGCTCCGGCGACGAGCCGCAGAGGGTGTCTGGAAAATGGGTTATGGGATTTTCTTGAAGAGAGAGAGAGGGGGAGAGAGAGAGGGGGCTCGGGTGTGGATCTTGGAGGAGGAGGAGAAGATGCAGAGGGTGTTGGGGTCGATGGTGTGGTCTGGAGATCTCCGGCATCAAGGGGCAGGGTGGTGGTCGAGCTCGGTGCAGAGGTTGGTGTGCAGGGGATTTGGGTGTACAGGGGGTGCTCGGCAGGGGTGCTCGGGTTGATGGAGTGTAGTGGTGAGGAGTTCTGTTGGTGGAGGAGGAGTGAGCGAGGGGTCGCCGAGGGGTTGTCGCCGTCGGAGGGGCGACTGTAAGTCCACGTTGCGACCCCCGGTGCTTACGGGGAGGCGGAAACGGTATAAAAAACAAATTTTTATCGCAAGAGGCAACATGGACTAAACAAGGTCGGGATCGTGTCTAAACTAAACTAGCAAACTTGCTAAAGAGATTTAGCTACTCGGATGAAGATGGTTATACCTAAACTTGAACTCCTTCTTCTTCAAACTTTTGTAGAGGTTGATGGTTCTCTTCTTGTCGCCTTCTTCCGTCGAAGATGGATCCACCTCGAGGGTTCAACCTTTGGGCTCTTTCTCGAACTTGGAGTGAACTAGAATCTCCGGCTTGCTAAACCCTTGATCCTAGAGTGAGTAGAGAGTGTCTAAGGGGTGCTTTTCCTTTTAAAGAGAGGGATTCTCAACACATTAGAAGGGTTCTCTTTTGCTAGAGGAAGAAGAAGATGAAGTGAGGAGAGAGAAGCTAAATGAGATAATGAGCTCTCTTTTTCTTTCTTGCAACCATAATGCAAAAGAAAAAGAATTATCAAATAATAATAATGATGAAAATGAAAAGGTTGATGGAAAGTTTTAGAATGACCATTATCATTTCAAACATTTAATGAATTTGCTAGAATCAAAGAGCATCTTCATTTGTAATGATGATGGTCAAAACTTCAACCATGGTCAACAAGTCAACCATGGTCAACAAGTCAACAAAAAACCAACCATGACACTTTTTCATTTTATTAATATTATTAATTGATAAAACATAAATCCATTAGGGTTTGGAAAAAAGACGACTGTCAACTGTGCATACGCACCCGTTCCGAAACCCTAATGAAAGTCATCTTCCACCTCCTCAAATAACTGTGCATACACACCTGCATTCTTGTTCCGAGGAACATGAATACTGAGAGATAAAAGCAACCCCAAAACATATACCGGTATCTGACTCAAACCAGAGCCAACCAGTAAAATCCGTCCGGACTCCAAACGTGCACAAGTGTGCGGATGAGAACGAACCCTGTCGCAAAACCATGCGACCTCTACTCTGTTTTGCCCAGAGGCGAATACCCTCTGTGTGGGACTCTAAAGACCCGACACTACGCTGGCAGTGGGTTTAACCACAGACCGCAAGTGGCACTAGCTGTGCGTAACGGTCCCCAGGTAGATGTCGACAAGAAGGCTGACGAGGTGAAACCCCATCTGAACTCCTACTGAGTCTGAATGTGACAGTCTCCGTACAGTCCGGTCTGTTCGTCTAATACATCGCATGTCGGGCCTAGGGGGCGGTAAAACGTCAGCCCTTAATAGCGGTACAAGTCATGTCGGAGTGAAGCCCAAAACACCCTGAGATAACAGTGGAACCTACCAGTATATCTCGCTTGCCCTGGCCAGGGACTACTCGTGTAATGGCTCTCCTAGACACAGCGCGATGTCAACCCCCAATACCGGGAGAGACGAATCCTGTCTAACCGTCACTGCCTCCAAGTGCTTCGGGACTGCACCCAACCACCACCTGTTTGCACGACTCCTTTGAGCCATGGTAGGGTAGTGATCAAAGTGCAGTGGGAACACACTTGAGGCGAAGTGCCAGTGTCAAGTCAGCGGACTAAGCTGTACTCATGTCACCTGGGAACTGATAACTGACGATAGGTATAATACCAACCTGTCAGTTCCCGACGAGTCCTGTCCAGTGTACTCGTAACCCAACGAGCACCCGTATACTATCTCCAGTACGACGTACTGATGGCTGTGGGACAGACCATCTCCCATACTGGGATGAGAAGCGCATACGCTAGTCTACTCCGGAGTATCGATGCCCTGTCTCGATAGTCCTGCGACTAGGGACCTGTATAAGGATGTGCTTATAGATTACCCAGCCCCCACTAGTGTGACTGCCATCACAACGCTGGTAATCAAGCAAAGATCCTAAGGGCTCCACTAATGCGTATAAGTGATATACTGAAATAAACACAAGTACACATTGAAGTAGAAACAAACCAAGTAGCATACTACTATTTTGAGCAAGATTGTTTATACAAGGTGAATATCCCAAGCTTCCATTAAGTAATATACAAACTAGTATGATACAGTAATGGCCTCTAGGGCATATACACTAACAATCTCCCACTTGCACTAAGGCCATGTACTGGCGTATCGAAGACCTATCATCTCGATCAGCCGCTCGAACTGAGTCTGGGGTAAGGCCTTGGTGAATGGATCTGCAGTGTTTTCTTCTGAAGCAACCCTCCGAACCTCGATCTCCTTGCGATCCACGATCTCCCTGATCAGGTGATACCGCCTCAAGATGTGCCTGGATCTCTGATGGGACCTGGGTTCCTTCGCTAAAGCTATAGCCCTGTTGTTGTCGCAATACAGAGGTATTGGGTCAACAATGGACGGAACCACCTGAAGTTCTTTCAAGAACTTCCTCATCCAGACAGCTTCTTTTGCGGCATCAGATGCAGCAATGTATTCCGCTTCCATAGTCGAGTTTGCAATGGTTTCCTGTTTGGAGCTCTTCCAACACACCGCCCCTCCATTGAGGGTAAAGACAAAACCCGACATGGACTTGGAATCATCCTTGTCACTCTGGAAGCTGGAGTCAGCAAAGGCCTCGATCTGGAGGTCTTTTCCACCATACACCAAGAACATCTCCTTAGTCCTTCTCAGGTACTTGAGAATGTTCTTTACCGCTATCCAGTGTTTCTCCCCAGGGTTTGACTGATACCGGCTTACCACACTCGGTGCATAAGCTACATCCGGTCTGGTACACAACATCGCATACATTATAGAGCCTACCGCAGAAGCGTAGGGTATAATAGACATGCGATCCCTCTCCAAATCAGTCTTGGGAGACATCTCTTTAGAGAGGGTGATCCCGTGACAAGCCGGTAGGTTACCGCGCTTGGAATCTTCCATACTGAATCTTTTCACTATGGTGTCGATGTACCTGGACTGAGAAAGTCCTAATATCCTCTTGGATCTATCACGATGGATCCGGATCCCCAGGATGTATGAGGCATCACCCAGGTCTTTCATGGAGAACCTGTGTGACAAGAATCCCTTGACAGATTGTAGCATAGGAATGTCATTTCCTATTAAGAGAATGTCATCCACGTATAAAACGAGGAATACTACAGTTCTCACTACAAATCTACTATAGATGCATGGTTCATCTGGATTTTTGATAAAGCCAAATTCCTTGACCGTCTCATCAAAACAGATGTTCCAACTCCACGATGCCTGCTTTAGTCCATAGATGGACTTAAGCAACTTGCACACCTTTCCGCTGCTCCCACTCTGAATGAAACCCTCTGGCTGATCCATATAGACACACTCCTCTAAATTTCCATTTAGAAAAGCGGTCTTTACGTCCATCTGCCAAATCTCATAATCGTGGAAGGCAGCAACGGCAAGAAGGATCCGAATGGATTTCAGCATAGCCACTGGAGAAATGGTTTCGTCATAGTCCAAGCCAGGTCTTTGACGGAAACCCTTTGCTACAAGTCTAGCTTTATAGGTCTCAACCTGCCCATCTACACCAATCTTCCTTTTGAAGATCCACTTGCATCCTACGGGTTTTACCCCATCTGGAGCAATGTCCAACGTCCATACTTTGTTGGTGTACATGGACTCCATTTCGGTCCGCATTGCATCCAGCCATTTTACCGAGTCAACGCTCTGAACGGCCTGCTGGAAGCTAGTAGGCTCATCATAATCTATGATGCAATCCTCTCTATCCCCGTCTATGAGAAAACCGTAGTATCTCTCGGGCGGATGAGACTGCCTACTACTCCTGCGGAGTGGCGTAGGAATGTCCTGTTCATTTGAACCCTCTGGTTCCACTAAGCTTTCAGTAATAGTCTGTGGTTCTGGAATTTCTTCCAGTTCTACTGCGCTCCCACATATTTCTTTTTCTAAGAACTGGTGTTCTAGAAAGTGGGCTTGACGAGAAACAAGAACTTTTTGCTCCTCTGCGTAGTAGAAGAGATATCCCTTGGAGTTCTTTGGATATCCCACAAACTTACACAGTACTGAGCGCGCCTCGAGCTTGTCCACATGCTGCTTTTTAACAAAAGATGGACTTCCCCAAGTCTTAATGTGACTGAGATGGGGCCTCTTCCCATACCACATCTCATATGGTGTAGTAGGCACAGTCTTAGTAGGAACTCGGTTCAAAAGGTATGCGGCTGATTCTAGCGCATACCCCTAGAAGGATCGCGGTAACTCAGCGTTACTCATCATGGACCGTACCATATCCAATAGGGTTCGGTTCCGTCTCTCCGATACACCGTTGTGTTGCGGAGTGTATGGAGGAGTAAGCTGAGAGAGAATTCCGTTCTCTTTTAAATAATTCAGGAACTCGGCACTTAAGTATTCTCCACCTCGATCCGATCTTAGAATCTTGATACTTTTGCCGGTCTGTTTCTCTACCTCATTCTTATATTCCTGGAACTTTTCAAAAGCTTCGGACTTATGTTTCATTAAGAAGACATAACCGTACCTTGAGAAATCATCCGTAAAAGTAATGAAGTAAGAGTAACCGCTTCGCGCATGTGTAGACATTGGACCGCACACGTCGCTGTGTACGAGCCCCAAGAGCTCGCTCGCTCTTACTCCGTTTCCAGTGAACGGAGTCTTTGTCATCTTTCCTCTGAGACAGGATTGACAAGTGGCATACGATTGATATTCGAACGAATCCAAATATCCTTCTGTATGTAACTTAGTCAACCTTCTCTCATTGATGTGACCCAGTCTACAATGCCATAAGAAAGTCTGATTGATTTCTGGAGACTTTCTTTTGTGTGTATTCTGGACATTGAAAATCTGTGGTTGGTTCAATACGTATATACCATTGCTCAGTGTACCTGACCCAATCAGAACTTGATTAAGGTGAATGTTTACAACATTACTTACAAACGCAAATTCATAACCTTCTTTAGAAACCAAAGATACAGAAATGATATTACATGTTGCGTTGGGTACAAAAAAGCAATTACGCAAAACCAAAACATGCCCATATGTCATTCCCAGGTGATAGTCCCCCACGGCTTTACCATCTATGCTAGCTCCGTTCGCAACTCTGAGGGTCATGTCACCTGCCTTCAAAAACCTACGGTTTCTCAACGCCTGCAAAGAATTACAGATATGAGATCCTGATCCGGTATCCAATACCCAGGAAGTAGAGTTTATAGAAAGACAGTTTTCAATAACATACACACCTGAAGCTGAAGCCGCAACCTGCTTCAGTTCCTGTGTCCTGGCCTTCCAAGCCCTGCAATCTTTCTTCCAGTGTCCACTCTTATGACAATAGAAGCAATCCTCTTTCCCTATAAGCTTCCCCGCAATCTTTGTTGCCTTTTCCTTTCCCTTCGTACCCACTTTACTAACACCGCCTCTTGGTTTGGCGGGGGCTTTCTTCCTCTTTCCCTTGGCTTTCGCCTTGGACCTAGAGGAAGAAGATCCTCCTACAAACAAAGCGGGTGTTTCCCTACCTTTCTGTAGGGTGCCCTCTGCGCTTTTCAGCAAGTTGAGGAGTTCTGAAAGTTCAACTTCCTTTTCTTGTAAGTTGAAGTTCAGTATAAACTGGGCGTAAGTGGATGGAAGGGACTGGAGGATTAAATCCGTATAGAGTTCACTTTCCAACGTGGTCCCAAGTTCCGCGAGCTCCTCAATGTAGCCAATCATCTTAAGCACGTGGTCCGCTACCGATGATCCGACGGCCAACCTTGCCGAAAATAACTTCTTCGACAATTCGTATCTTGTGATACGAGACTGCTCTCCATACAGTTCTTTTGTATGAAGAAATATGGATTCCAAATCCATATTCTCGTGCCTCCTCTGGTGTTCGTTGTCCATAGAGGCAAGCACGAGGCATTTGGCCTTCGCGCAATCAATCTCCCAAGTCTTACGGATTTCCTTATCCGCGACGTTGGAGGTGGGACCTGGGACGGGGGGAGCTTTGGTGGTAAGAAGATACCCCAGCTTGTCGTAAGTGATTGCCATTTTGACATTCCTGAGCCAATCTTTGTAGTTTGGCCCTGTCAATATGTTTTTATCTAGAAGTAACTTAAGTCCAGTCATTTCGATTTGGTCGCTGCAGGGGGGAGAGAAGAAACACTTTAGCACGATGCTCTTGCAAGTTTAGAATGGTTTTTAATTTGTCTAAACAGGATGGCTCCCACTGTCTCTCGAA
Organism: Agapanthus africanus; assembly: GCA_030015575.1. Taxonomy (NCBI): domain Eukaryota; kingdom Viridiplantae; phylum Streptophyta; class Magnoliopsida; order Asparagales; family Amaryllidaceae; genus Agapanthus; species Agapanthus africanus. Next base: position 233,952,662 of record JASDDO010000010.1, read on the forward strand.
TCCCTCCTCAAACCATAAAGGAAGAATTAGCCGGGATCAATCCCACCGCACAATACTTGCTTAACCGTTCAGCCAGGCCAGTGTCGGTACTTCGAGGGAGGTTTTCCAACGCTTTCGCGAAGTTCCTTAATTAAATAACCTCTTTTCCCTGGGGGCGTAGCCCCGCTAACACCTTTCTAGGCACCTACTAGGTTTATAGCATTGATCGTTTAGTGAAAAGTTTCCCGAGGAGTAGCATATACTCACAGTAGGATCGGGATCCAAATATCATTACGTGACGAAACTGAAGGAATCCTACCAGAATCATCACACTCCAAATGGTATGCAAATCTAGCAAGTTTCAGTACTTATGAAACTCCCGATGTTGATTTTTTCCCCATGCTCTTATGACCTTGACTTTGGCCAAAATATCATAAGTCACATGTCAAGTTCAGCCCGTCACTTTCCAGGTTAATTTGGATCCATCCGTACCTACCCTTGACTTTGGCCAAAATGGCAGCACGACTGTCCCAAACCAACGCATCTATCTATGCTACACATGAACACCCAATAGCTACCAATCACTATGCCTTGACTTTGGCCAAAATACATAGCTTGAATACTATTGCCTATTCATGCGAAGCGACGGAGGGCTACGAATAGTTTTGGTAAAACCGTGAACGTAGTGAACTTGATATAATCGATGGAACGAGATAGCTTTTAGAAGGAGTGGCTCAAGCTCCGCATTTAAAAGTTAGTTTTGAAAAGAACCGAGTGGTTTTTCGAAAGTGTTCCAACGACTTTAGCTTGGTTTATTATCTTGCATTAGTTCTTTTAATGCGTGATATTCTTGCATTAGTTCTTTTAATGCGTCCCATCATTTAATCCTACCATTGCAGAAAACAACCAAAATATGACGTACGCTTATGCCATATGCATTCGCCACGGGGCCCCGTCATCACCCGTTAGGTTACTTAACTAACGACAGAGCGGGGGCTGGGCTAGCGCGGCTGTAAAACATAAGCAACGCCTAAATAGTTATAGATATAGCAATAGTAGACATTACAGATCACAGATGAATGCATTGGATATACTAGGAATCCGCAATCCGTTCGAGCCTGTAACGAAAAACGAATTACACGGTCGCGGTGAATAGCCAAATACCCCACCCAAGACCCCTACGGGTGCGGCAAACTACCCGCCAAGTACTCGGCAGTTTGTGCACCCCTCCATGGGTCTATCCTAGGAGCAAAAGTAGTAAAAAGAATTATACAATGACGGCTACAACCCCGACCCGGTTGTGCGGCCAAACAAATAATAATATTACATCAATTTACATTTACAAATGAATGAAAGAAAAACAAAAGCTCATCTCACATCCACCCCGGCTATTCACCCGCGACAGTCCAACACATTCATATATACATTCCAATATCAAACACAGATCATGTATAACCCCGACTAATCGACTTATAGCGATTAGCCGACGTTCAATACATGCAAACATCACAGATATACCCATCATAGTCAAAGTGTAGTGAAGTTCGGAAAAAAATACGAAATTATAGGACCCCAAAAGTAAATTTCTGTTCTGGAGAATCTGGGCACATATAACATATTTTAAAAATCCCAAAACCAATACAGAGACACACTGCACGAAAGACGATCACCAGAAGACTCTAAACGGCGGCGGATCCGCGGCTCAATGAATAGGTGAGGCCGCGGATCCACGGCGCTTTGAACGAATTAGGGGATCGTTTTTCTTGGGTGTTCACACAAAACCCTGAGCCGAATTTAGGTGTATAACAAATCTTGTTTTGACCAGAAAATTTTTTAACAGAAACTAGGATTTTGAAAAAGTTTGGTTTTTGGATTTTTTTCGGTTCCGAACTTCGTTACACTTCACTACCAAGCTAGTTTAAGTTTAGTTAGGCTCTGATACCACTGTAAGTCCACGTTGCGACCCCCGGTGCTTACGGGGAGGCGAAAACGGTATAAAAAACAAATTTTTATCGCAAGAGGCAACATGGACTAAACAAGGTCGGGATCGTGTCTAAACTAAACTAGCAAACTTGCTAAAGAGATTTAGCTACTCGGATGAAGATGGTTATACCTAAACTTGAACTCCTTCTTCTTCAAACTTTTGTAGAGGTTGATGGTTCTCTTCTTGTCGCCTTCTTCCGTCGAAGATGGATCCACCTCGAGGGTTCAACCTTTGGGCTCTTTCTCGAACTTGGAGTGAACTAGAATCTCCGGCTTGCTAAACCCTTGATCCTAGAGTGAGTAGAGAGTGTCTAAGGGGTGCTTTTCCTTTTAAAGAGAGGGATTCTCAACACATTAGAAGGGTTCTCTTTTGCTAGAGGAAGAAGAAGATGAAGTGAGGAGAGAGAAGCTAAATGAGATAATGAGCTCTCTTTTTCTTTCTTGCAACCATAATGCAAAAGAAAAAGAATTATCAAATAATAATAATGATGAAAATGAAAAGGTTGATGGAAAGTTTTAGAATGACCATTATCATTTCAAACATTTAATGAATTTGCTAGAATCAAAGAGCATCTTCATTTGTAATGATGATGGTCAAAACTTCAACCATGGTCAACAAGTCAACCATGGTCAACAAGTCAACAAAAAACCAACCATGACACTTTTTCATTTTATTAATATTATTAATTGATAAAACATAAATCCATTAGGGTTTGGAAAAAAGACGACTGTCAACTGTGCATACGCACCCGTTCCGAAACCCTAATGAAAGTCATCTTCCACCTCCTCAAATAACTGTGCATACACACCTGCATTCTTGTTCCGAGGAACATGAATACTGAGAGATAAAAGCAACCCCAAAACATATACCGGTATCTGACTCAAACCAGAGCCAACCAGTAAAATCCGTCCGGACTCCAAACGTGCACAAGTGCGCGGATGAGAACGAACCCTGTCGCAAAACCATGCGACCTCTACTCTGTTTTGCCCAGAGGCGAATACCCTCTGTGTGGGACTCTAAAGACGCGACACTACGCTGGCAGTGGGTTTAACCACAGACCGCAAGCGGCACTAGCTGTGCGTAACGGTCCCCAGGTAGATGTCGACAAGAAGGCTGACGAGGTGAAACCCCATCTGAACTCCTACTGAGTCTGAATGTGACAGTCTCCGTACAGTCCGGTCTGTTCGTCTAATACATCGCATGTCGGGCCTAGGGGGCGGTAAAACGTCAGCCCCTAATAGCGGTACAAGTCGTGTCGGAGTGAAGCCCAAAACACCCTGAGATAACACTGGAACCTACCAGTATATCTCGCTTGCCCTGGCCAGGGACTACTCGTGTAATGGCTCTCCTAGACACAGCGCGATGTCAACCCCCAATACCGGGAGAGACGAATCCTGTCTAACCGTCACTGCCTCCAAGTGCTTCGGGACTGCACCCAACCACCACCTGTTTGCACGACTCCTTTGAGCCGTGGTAGGGTAGTGATCAAAGTGCAGTGGGAACACACTTGAGGCGAAGTGCCAGTGTCAAGTCAGCGGACTAAGCTGTACTCATGTCACCTGGGAACTGATAACTGACGATAGGTATAATACCAACCTGTCAGTTCCCGACGAGTCCTGTCCAGTGTACTCGTAACCCAACGAGCACCCGTATACTATCTCCAGTACGACGTACTGATGGCTGTGGGACAGACCATCTCCCATACTGGGATGAGAAGCGCATACGCTAGTCTACTCCGGAGTATCGATGCCCTGTCTCGATAGTCCTGCGACTAAGGACCTGTATAAGGATGTGCTTATAGATTACCCAGCCCCCACTAGTGTGACTGCCATCACAACGCTGGTAATCAAGCAAAGATCCTAAGGGCTCCACTAATGCGTATAAGTAATATACTGAAATAAACACAAGTACACATTGAAGTAGAAACAAACTAAGTAGCATACTACTATTTTGAGCAAGATTGGTTATACAAGGTGAATATCCCAAGCTTCCATTAAGTAATATACAAACTAGTATGATACAGTAATGGCCTCTAGGGCATATACACTAACAGCGACGAGCGGAGTTGGGTCGGTAAGGTTTCGAGAGGGAGAGAGGTGAGGGATATTGGGAAAATGAGAGGGGAGTGAGGTGTGAAGGAGATGGGGGAGTCGAGAGGAGCGCGTCGTGGGGGCGAGGGCAACGGTACTGCGACGTGAGCGCGAGCGTTGGCGAGGACGCGGGCGTGAGCTGCGGCGGAGGGAATGGGTTGGGGAAAGTTACCGTTGGAGGAGAAAGGGAGAAGCGGGTTGGGTCGCTGGTCACGGGCCGAGGGAGTTGGGCTGGGCTGATGTTTAAAAGAATTCCTTATTAAAATTCGTGGGCTGAGGAAAAAGAGTAGGCCGGGAGTTTTTATTAATAAAATTCTATTAGTGTGTGTGGGCTTAGGTTATAACGGGTTGGGGTTAATAATTAAATTTCTTTAAAATTTTGGGCTGACGAGAATGGCTGGGCTTGGGGATTTAATTATGAATTAAAATGGAAAAATCTAAATGGGCTGAGGGTTTAAGAAAGTAGTTTGGTTTTAGTTTAATTTGGCTTTGGTTTTAAATCTTGGGTTTTGGTTTTTAGGGTTTGGACTATGATTTCAAAAGAGTTGGAAAATAAAGTTTAAATATTAAGCTTAAACAACCAATTAAAATACGAGAGGAAAAAGAAAGGAAATCACTGGAATTTAGAAAATAGGAAACTTTTATTAAGATGGAAACGGGGATTTACAGTATAGCTTCTCGACCCATATAGATGGGCGATGGATGATCCTATATCCATTGGTGTTTGACATCTGAGATGATATACGGGTGTTCAGTGGAGACTGGGTACACTGGACAGACTCGCCGAGAACTCCCAGATGGTATTATACCTCACATCAGATGGCAGTTCTCTGGTGACACCGGTACAAATTAGTCTGTAGACCCGAGATCGTCATCGAGTCTTGTGTGATTCCCACTGTGCTTTGATTTCCACCTTACCACGCTTTTTGGGTACAGTCCCGAGTCACATAGAGGCAATGAGCGATAGGAGGGGTTTCGTCTTTCCCGGTATTGGGGGTTGATGTCACGCTATGCTCGATTGGCCATAACAGGGAAGTCCCTGGCCAGGGCTAGTTTAGAGATTTACTGGTAAGATTTACCAGTTGTTTCTCGACCCGTTATGAGACTCATATCGGAATGACTTATCGGTTATTGGGGTCTGACGTTTACCACCCCTAGACTTGATATGCGACATATCATACGAGGAGACCGGACTGTACAGTAGTGTCACTGTCAGGCTTTTGCATGAGTTGGAGCGGGCTTGCTTGTCGATCTTCTGATCGCTCAATACCCGGGTAGCCGTTACGTCCAGCTAGTACCGCTGACGGCTTGTAGGTGCTTGATGTGATCATCACCTACTGCCGGCGTATTGACAAGTCTTTAGAGTCCTACATAGAGGTTTTACTGGCTCAGGCAAAACGAAATAGGAGCGCATATGTGATATGTGCGGGACCGATAATAATGCGTGTATGTGATACCGTATTCTATTCTCGCGACTTTTGTATCGGTCGGTTATATGTGATATAGCCGGGTTATCGAATCAAGTGTTGATTCGATAAGTTGGTACATTTAATGTTAGTCGGTTATATGTGATATAGCCGGATTATTAAATCAAGAGTTGATTTGATAATTTAGTGTATAAATGTATATGTGATATAATAATTTACATTAACTAACATTAGCTCACTTAAGCATTCTTTTCTCACATGTGTGTATATGTAATATATATGTGATATATATTGATGTGCATTATTTATTTAGGTGTGTCATGGTTGTTGATACACTTTGCATGGGTGTATAAGACATACACCATTCTAATTTTAGTGGTGGGGTTTTAATATTCAAAGTAAATACAAAATTAGTGGATAATTGTTTAAAGCATGAAGCTTGTAGAAGCTTATGAGTGCTTTGACAAAGTCCACCCATTTTGTTTTACTTAGGATATTTATTAACCTAACCACTATAATTAGCCATGGTTATGTCTCTACATGAGTTAGTATATGATACCCACTCACCCATGGTTAGCTCACTCACTTTGGATCAATTTAATTCTCATCTTTTTCTTCATCTTCTTCCTCCAAAAGAAAAGCTTGCTAGGGTTTGATCCAAGTGAGGAAATATTGTGAGAAAAGAAATTCTAAAGTGAGCTCACTTCCTATTTTACCATCCTCTACTAGATTAGCACTTTAGTATAGGGTGTTTGCTTCACTTTGGTGAAGTGGTAGCTTGAGTTCGTATTCCCTTGACGTAGATCATCTTCGGCCTCGAAGACTTCAAGCAAAACCGTTGCTCTCTTCTCATGGAGACGTCCAAGAGTCCGGGAGTTTGATGATCGCAGCGAAGGGACTACTACAAGGAGTTTATGAAGTGAAGTACCGATCTACAAAAGTTGTATTTCGATTTCACTTAGATGTAAATGGTTTACATTTGTTTCCGTATTGCATTCTAGCTAACGATTCTAGTTTAGAGTTCCCTTTGACGGCAAAATTTTAAAAATGGCATGGACGATACCTCCCGAAACCTTGCTGCCGTCGATGGGAACCCAACAGTGGTATCAGAGCCTAGCTAGGAAATTATATGGATATTGTTAGATTACGAACACGAAACAAACTCCGAACTTGAAACCCTAAAATCCATGTTTCTGTCGATTTTAAAACGAGCCCTAAATTTTTTTTTAAACATGTATAGAATCATATATATGTGATAACATGAACACTGAAGAAATTTGGAGGCATTTGGTAATGATTGGGCCGGCGACACCCCCCCTCACCGGCCAATTCTGAGCCCCCCCCAAATTTTTCCAGTGTTCTATTGCATGGGTTTTGATGCTTCAGCTGTTGTTTATTTTTGCTAAATTGTCATGTGATGTTAATTTACTATAATAACAAATCAGAGTGTTTTGTAGTCGTATTTTAACTATTTTCGAGTTACTTTAGATGATATTAAAAAGTTCAATCGGATGTCAAATACCCACTTTTTCCCTTGCCGGAAAATTTTCCAAGTGTTGGATTTTTCCCGTAGTTAAAAAGCTTTCAAAGATCATGCAAGTTATGCGATGGACCCTCTAGAAGAACAAAACCTTAACTCGATTATGTGACCGTCAGAACCGCCACTGAACTCTTGGGTTTGTGGTGGTTCAGCGGTGCCACATGTGAGGCGTTGGTTTGGCCCTTCTACGGCTGGTTTATTGGTACTGCGGCGTGTGCTAAATAACTTTAAAACTACGCTCAAGTGTTGAGCTTTTTGGGTGTTTAATGATTCGATTGGAATGTTTAACATCATCTAGCTTTTTCTATAATGTGATACAATATGTGGAATTCATACTGTTAGGCATGAAATGCGAAGTATGTGATATTTCAGATTTATGATGTCTAAGGTGTTTGTGGATTCCAAATGTTGTAGTTTTACAGTTTCTTTTCTACGACCGTAAGTGTAATATGTGATGTATCGCCGGTTTCGTTGCTATATGTCAACGAAAATTGGGATACGCATATTTACTTACGTTGATGACGTGTGATGTTATGTGTTGCTGTGATATGTTATATTGGATCGTCGTGTTTGAATAGCCGGGGTTTTATGTGAGATGAGAGTTTTTCATTTTCATTCATGTAAAATTTAAATGTATGTAATATTCTTTTATTGGGGCACTTCCGGGTTGAGGTTGATGTTACCATATGTATATTATTTACTTTTCCGCACTAGGATAGACCTAAGGAGGAGAGCACAAGTAACTGGGTTCTAGAGTCCAGTAGGAGACCAACTCGAGGAGTCGAGTCCGGGTCTCTTAACTCTAGAATTGGTAGGGTTGCTTGCCGCTCTCGTAGGGGTCTAGGGGTGTGGGTTTGGCTATTCATCGCGACCGTGGAATCTGTGTTTTATAGAAGCTCAAAATAAAACACGGACGTCCTAATATATCCAATGTTTCATATGTTTCTTTTGCTGCGATATCTGTGATGTGATCATTTGATATGTTGAGATAGATACTGTATATAGTATATATGATATATTATATAGACGTTACTTATGTTTTACACCCGCGCTAGCCCTGCCCCGCTCTGCCGTTAGTCACCTAATCTAACGGTGCATGAGAGGACATCGAGGCCAATGTGGATGGCATAAGCGTACGTTGTTGTCACGACCCGAAATTGGCACGTGACGGCCCTAATACTACGCAACGTCTATAGGCGTAACGTAGTAAAAGAAAGCCAAAACCCAGAAATCTAAACCATTAAAAGACAAGAAAAGATAAGAAACATTGTTTAAACCATTAAAAAAAATCTCAAATATAAATTCTTTAAGTCCAATTTTCTTTCTTGAAAATTTCGGCAGCACCTCCTTTATAAAAACCAACCCCAAAAATGGGTACAACATAAATATAATGTAAAGCATCCCCAACGGGAGCAAATCCACACCCAAAGGCGGAAAACAACCACCACAACAAATATACGACGCCGTAGCGAAGAAAAAGAAGACGATAGAAAGGAAACTGTATAAAAGACAACAAATCCACAATTTATACAATATCGTCCTCACCAAGTCTCTAAGTCAACAACATAATAGTAGATGGAGAGTACAAGATACAACGAATATACAATACAAATACAGATAACCACCAAAACCCACCTGAACAAAACATCACACTGTGAGCCGATGCGGTATCTGTAGCAAAAGATGATAGATGAATAGCCAGCCTCGACTACTCTGGGGAACCCTCTGTAACACCTGTGGCACAACGGGGGTGAGTTGCCAACTCGTGAATAGTAAATAACATATGCAGGTAATTGCAGAAATGTACGTACATCATGAATCTAAGATATGCAATTTACAGTAATAACAGGTCATATGAATGTAGAATAATGGAAAGTACACTAACAAGTACAACCAATATATATAAAGCAATAATGATGACACAGTATGCAATAATCATGCAATGGGGGTATGAGAATGTAAATGTGCAACACTCATGAAAGGTACACTAACATGTACTCCTAATACATGAAACAATGCACAAATAGATAAAGGTGAGGTATGGAGTGAAATATGTCATTTCCACGGAATCCTGACATCGTGGTAGGATCACAATCCATCAAGACGAATCAAATCCCAATTCCTCAAATCAGCCCCCAAATTGGCTCTCATATCATCTAAGTATCGCATTCTCCTCAATTTCACAATATTAAGTATATCTCGTATATCCCGAATGTACAACATCAAGTATATCTCACATATATCGAATGTACAACATCAAGTATATATCACATATATCGAATGTACAACATCAAGTATATATCACATATATCGAATGTACAATATCAAGTGGATCTCACATATCTCGTATGTACCATATCAAGTATATCTCACATATCTCGAATGTACAACAGCAAGTGGATCTCACATATTTCGTATGTACTATATCAAGTATATCTCACATATCTCTTATGTACCATATCAAGTATATCTCACATATCTCGAATGAATCTCTTATATCCCGAATCAAATCTCCAGCAAAATTCTAACATCCTAAATATAATGGCATAATAAATATGATGAGGTCAATACACATATATTAGCGTCCCATTCCCCTAATATTGGTGTAAGGGTATATATAACAGCGGCTCAATCCCCTGTTATATATACAAATGAGTAATTGGAAATATCATGAAACCAATGTGCCAAGCATCGACACAGAAATGCTGATCCATCAGGTGCTGTCTTCATGACTGGCCCCCCCTGATGGGTACGTATCATACGCTATCCCGAGAGCTCGAGTGCCTAGCTCTGACCCTCGCCTCTCGACGTATCCATATGCACATGACTCCCGTCGGTATCCACTCGATAGCCGATGAGTCATTGGTCCTATCACCGGATGGTATGGTTCCCCTAAGCCTCATCGCCTAGCACCGCGAAATCGTTCTTGCTTCGGGGTACCCCCGGGCCCCACCATGTACCCACAGACGGTGCCTCCTCACTCCTCGAATCGGGCATATATCAGAACCGATAAATCTCATGGTGGCTGCGGAAACATCAATATCAAGGAAACCGGGTCTTTCAAATAATGCATAATTTCATGAACTACCACGGTCCCCAAATCCAGAAAACATCATGAAAAATCCATATAACAATGCGAAAATCCATGAATATAATATGTGCGCCATATCTGAAATGCAAGCATATAAAGGAAAAACCGCTAATTAACTGCATCAAGTTAATACAAATATCATGCGGTTCCTATTTATCCACTTCTAAATAACATCAAGTGAAGGTAAACATGTAGCTAAAACCAGATGTATGTGAAATCAATAAGGTATAGCAAGATAATGTGTCTATCTATAAGCAATGGTATAGTATACCCCCTGGGTATAAGAACAGTATGTGCAAGGTATACCTGTAGCTATGACAGGGAGTGTGTATGTACCTATCACTAATGGTACAATACTCTATAGGAATACAGGTATGCTAAATTCCATATATGATAAGCAGTATGAATCAATGTCACAATGTCCCTAACCAAGAAATATAACATCTATAAGTGGTTTGTGTGTGACATGGCAATTATTGACGGTGTGTGTAGCATATAATCAGTGCTCGTGCAACATGAATCGTCAATAATATGTGCAGTGTCCTACTACTACTAGTCCAGGCACAACTACATCTAAGTAATAGGGTAAAGACGCAATTCTAACAATAACGTAGAATATGCGACAAGAAATAAAATCTCTAGCCCTGACGCATAACGCCATGCGGGCGATTCCCCTGTAGATGTTAAATCTACTCACCAACGCTCCAAGCTAGGTGAAGCCTACCACCTATTTTCCCCTTGTCGTAGCGTCCGAAGTCCCCGCTTGCGAACCTAAAATTTCACAAACACAACACATAAGCAAATATCCTGCATCGACGAAAAGACAACGAAACGCGAAGAAAACGCCCGGAAAATTACACTGCGCGCTTAGCGCATCTATCGCGCACGATACCAGCCAAAAACCCTAATTGGGGTCGCTAAACTACAAAACACCAAGACTGGACCCCGATCGTCCCGATCGCGCAACACAACACAAGAATTACGAGGAATACAATAGATATAACCTCGTAACGACCAATCGAACCCACGTCGGAAAAATCCCGAAATCTAATAAGCAACCTATCGCAAAATTCCGCACTAGTTTCAAGATAATACATATCTAGCGATAACAAACACCTTAAAATAGCTTAACTAAGCTACCTAAACCATTCCTATATTTTTAACACTCGCTAATTATGTTTTAGCAAAAACCTAGTAAGCTAATTGCAAAATTAAACAAAGTGATCATTAACAAAAATTAACATTTTCTATTAGGTTAATCTTCTCCAAAACACAAATTAACACTTCAAAAGAACACTAAACACATAAACAAAATTTAAGCCTAACATAAATTTCTTAAACCAAAAATAAATGAATTAATCATAATATAAAAACTAAACTAAACACATAATTAGCTAACTAAACTAGCTAGAATAAGATTAAAGCAAATATAAAAGGATTAAGGTAAGAATTATACCTTCCCAAGAACACAAAATGAAACTTAATCCAACATCTTAGCATCAAAAACCAAGCTTTAATGAAGATCCATGAAGGATTAGTGAAGGAAATGAAGGAAAAATGATTATATTTGAATTTGTATGAATTAAATTGGATTTTTCATGATTTATTTGATGAAAAATGAGTTGAAAATGGGTGGAAATGATGGAGGGCAGCAAGGGGAAGGGAAGGGCCGGCCAAGGGGAGAATGGGGGAATTTTTGGTGAAGTGTGTGGAATTTTCTAGCAAAAGAAAACAATTAATGCACATTTAATGCAAAAATGCCACCTTTTATTCATTTTTTTTTTAAAAAATAATTCCCTTTGACCAAAAAATATCTAGATATTTAAAAAGAAGATTCTAAAATAATTTTAGTGATGATTCCCAAAAATTTTCATTTAGAAAAATTTTCCCGATTTACGCGCATATTTTACCGGCTAAAATAATATTTTATTTGGGAAAAATTCTATCTGAACCAAAACCTCCCAAATACCCCTAAAGTTCGCGCACAAGCTTTATTTTAGCTAAACTAGGTGCCGGTAAGTTTATACGGACGTTTGATCGAAATCGGGTTAAAACGGGAAAAACCGACAATTTTGCCCTAAAACGGAAAAATTTGCAAAACGATTTCTGAAACGTTACAGTTGTATTTATCTATGATGATTAGGTGACTTAAATGATGGGAATTCATTAATGTGATTAATGAAAGAAAAGAAACCTAAAAGATGTTGTAGAATCAAACTTTTCAAAAAGGGTAGCTACAGTTTTGCTTTGCACAGTGATATATATAATATATCCCGCACCTTATTCGACGAGGAAAGAGCCGAGATCCCTTCACCGGGAGTGACCTCTTTAGCAAAACTGGCAGATTCTACAACACTCGGTTTGTCTTTTGATTGCTTTTGGAGTTTTGCTTTGCATAGTGATATATATGATATATCCCGCACCTTATTCGATGAGGAAAGAGCCGAGATCCCTTCACCAGGAATGAACACTTTAGCAAAACTAATGAAAGCCTCAAAAGCACTCCTTTTCAAAACTCACTTGTTTCTACAACGATATCAAATTCATTACGCAATAGGTTTTCTGAAAAACCTGTCGTAGCCCTCCGTCATTTCAGATAAGTAGTATATAGTATTCATGCTGCATTTGTTGGCTTTCGTCAAGGTGTAGTATACGGTAGCTATATACTGCTTATCTGCAGCATATGATGCGATTGGATTAGGGTAGTCGTACGACTTTGTTGGCTTTCGTCAAGGGTCGTGCGGGTGGGTTTAATTCAGTCAAGAAATGTACGGGTTGAACTTGACTAGCGGGCTGTGGTTTGTTGGCTTTCGTCAAGGTCATAACACGTTAGGGGCAAAATATTATCAGGAATTTCAAGTGTTGAAATTTTCAATGAGATTGCATACCTTCTATGAGATAGTTGGATCCCGATACCCACTGCGAGTAATTGTTACTCCTGGGAGAGTTTTGCACATTACAATTAGCCGATCAAGTAGATGTCTAGAAAGGTGTCAACGGGGTTACGCCCATGGGAAAACGAGGTTTATTTTAATTAGGTCCATGCGAAAGCACGGGGAACCTCCCTCAAAGTACCGGCACTGGCCTGGCTGAAAGATTGGCGAACTTGTAGGGTGTAATTAATCCCGGCTAGTCTTTCCTTTTAGGGTTTGAAGGAAGATTTGATAAAAACAGTAGGAGCCATCCTGATTAGATAAAATAATAACCAATCTGATCTTGCAAGAGCGCACACAGAGTGTTTTCTTCTCTCTCTCTCCAGGTAGTGACCATGTCACGCCTTAATCAAGAAAATAATATGGATGTATTGACCGAACCCACTTGTTATATAGTGCTGGGGAACGTTGGTCCCGCTCCAATTTAAAATTGTTATAAGACCGAGCAGGAAATAGAGGATTATCAGGATTCCCGTGCCGCCCAAATAAAGAAAGTGCATGATGATGCATCTTCTTCGGGTGTGTTCATTACCAAGAACTGTTTCTCAGTATCCTCTACATCCTGGGTATGAGATACCGGATCAGGATCCCATATATGTAATCTGTTACATGGGCTACAGACAGGTAGAGAACTGAGAACGGGTGATAAAAATTTCAAGAGTTGGAAACGGTGCAATTGTTGCAGCCAAGGTGTTGGCAGTTATCACCCTGTATTACCAATACATTGATTCTGAACGAATGTTATTAGATACCGAACCTGATATACAATATCATATCAGTCTCTTTATTTAGTAAAGAAGGATATAATTTTGTATTGTTGTATAATGTTTTGAACATTTCCTATATCAAGAGTTGATCGGATCAGGCGCGTTATCTAAAAGCATATATGTTCTAAATCAAACCACAGTTCTTTACGTACAAAACACACACACGAGGAAGAGTTCAGAAATGAACGAATCCTTCTTGAGGCATTGTAGACTAGGTTATATCAATGCGACCCGACTAGCTAAGTTACATAGAGATGCATATTAAAATCAGTTTGAACTTACATCTTGTGAAACTTGCCAGTCATGTCACAAAGATAAGATGACCATAGCTCCGTTTAATGGAAACGGAGAAAGAGTTAGTGAACTCTTGGGATTGATACATGATGATGTATGTAGGTCCCCAGTCTACACATGCCAGGTCTGGTTCTTTGTACTTCATTATATTCATTGATGATCTCTCAAGATTCAGACAAATGTTCCTGTTGAACAAGTCTGAACCTTTTGAGATATTCAAAGAATATAAGTTAGAAGTAGAGAACCAAAACGGGTAAAAGTATTATGTCCTTTGATGAGATCAGGGAGGAAAATACTTGAGCACGGAATTCCTGGACTATTCTAGAGGAGAATGAGATTCTCTCTCAGCATTACCCCTCCGTATACACCACAACACGTCAGGTGCATCGGGGCGGAGCAATTGCACCCTATGAGATATGGTGCACTCTATGATGAGTATTACTGAGTTGACTATTTCCTTTTGGGGGTTATGCAATTGAGAAGCTGTATACCTATTGAATGGCGTTCCAACCAAATCAGGTGCCTACCACTCCATATGCGATATGGTATGGGAAGAGCCCATCTCTTAAGCAAGTTAAGATTTGGTGTTGTTCGGCCTATGTCTAAAAAGCAAAATACGGACAAGCTCGAGGCAATGTCAGTTCTATGGAAGTTTGTTGGATATCCCAAGCATTTGCAAGGGAATATATTCTACCACACCGAGGAACAAAATTGTTTTGTTTCTCAGCATGCCCCTTTTTAGAAAGGGAATTTCTTGTAAAGAAATTTGTGGTCATGAGGTAGAACTGGAAGGAGTTCCAGCTATACAAACTACAGCTGATGATTTGGTAGAACCGGAGGATTCAATAGCTCCCAACGAAGCTCGGCCTCTCCGCCGATCTGGTAGGGTTCCTCATCCACCTGAGAGATACTTCGGTTTTCTCTATGACAATGAGAACGAGGATTGCATCATGAGATGATGACCCAACTGGTTTCGAGCAGGCTATCAAGAGCGGGGACTCTGTAAGAATGGCCGGATGCTAAGCGATCTGAGATGGAATCCATATACACCAACAAAATATGGACTTTGGTTGCTTTATCTGAAGGGTTAAATCCCCATCAGGAGCAAGTATACCCATCAGGAGCAAGTATATCTTGAGAAGATTACTTGGTGTACATGGAAGAGTTGAGACTTTCAAAGCTAAAGACTTGATGCAAAAGGTTCTTGTCATAGACCAGGTGTGGATAATGATGAAACCTTTTCTAATGCCTATGCTTAAGTCCATCCAGATCCTACTTGCCATTGCTACATACCATGACTACGATATCTGGCGGCTGGGTGTCATGACTGCTGTTCTAAATAGAGATTTAGAAGAGAGCGTCTATAAGTACACAGACAGAGGGCTTCGTAGACAGTGGGAGCAACGAAAACGTGTGCAAGTTGGTTTACAGGTTAAAGCAGGCATCGCGGAGTTGGAACATCTGTTTTGATGTGGTAGTCAAAGAGTTTGACTTCATCAAAATGGTAGATGAACCTTGTATATACAAAAAGGTAGTAGGGAGTACGGTGGTGATCCTCGTATAGTACGTAGATGACATACTCTTGATAGGAAAGGAGTTTCCTATGCTACGCTCGGTAAATCTCCTCTTATCACAAGGATTCTCCATATAGGATCAAGGTGATACCTCCTAAATCCTGGATTTTGGATCTATGTGATAGATCTAAATGGATGTTAGGATTCTCACTAGGTGTAGTGAGATGGTATCAATCGATCCTGGGGAGAATCACTGGATACCTTCGAGGGTGATGAGGTCGACTGAATGTCAGTCACAGGCATTGTCTTTACCCTCAGTAAAGGGACGGTATGTTGGAAGAGTTCCGAGCTAGATACCGTGGCATACTAGACGATAAAGGCTGGATACATTGTTACCTAAGATGCTACCAAAGAGGCATTCTGGGTATATATTAGTTCTTGAGATGAACTTCGTTCCTACCATTGTGTGACAATGGAGTTGTGGCTTATGCCTAGGAACGCCCGTCCCATCAGTAATCCAGACATATTCTAAGGCAGTATCACCTGATCAAGGAGATGGATGATCTCCAGGGGATCGAGGTTAGGAGAGTAGACTCAGAGGACAACACGGCGGATCTACTCACGAAGGCCTTTTCCCAGAGAGAGACTTTTATGGGATGGTTGAGTATGTGATACTACAACCACTGCTACAGATGGCCCTAGTGCAAGTGGGAGATTGTTAGTTATATGTATGCCCTAGAGGCCATTACTATACATGAAATGTATATTGTAGTGGATGCTTGGACATATATAGGGAGGACTTTCTTGCTCGATATGATAGTATGCTATCTGGTTACTCTTTAGCTTAACGTGTACACTGATTGTCTCTCTGTTATATGTTGGTAAAGCCCTTAGGATGTGTACTTGACTACCAGGACTATGATGCAGATCATACTAGTGGGGTCATGGTAGTCCATAAGTACATCCTTTAAGGTCCCTATTCGTGGGTGTATCGAGACGGGGCATCGATATACCAGAGTAGACTAGCGTATAACTTCTCGACCCATATAGATGGGCGATGGATGATCCCATATCCATTGGTGTTTGACATCATAGATGATATAAGAGTGCTTAGTGGAGACTGGGTACACTGTACGGACTCGCCGAGAACTCCCAGATGGTATTATACCTCACGTCAGATGGCAGTTCTTTGGTGACACTGGTACATGTTAGTCTGTAGACCTGAGATCGTCATAGAGTCTTGAGTGATTCCCACTGTGCTTTGATTTCCACCTTACCACGTCTAAGAGGGCGTGCAAAACGGTGGTTTTTGGGTACAGTCCCGAGTCACATGGAGGCAATGAGCGATAGGAGGGGTTTCGTCTCTCCCGGTATTAGGGGTTGATGTTGCGCTGTGCTCGATTGGCCATAACAGGGAAGTCCCTGGCCAGGGATGGTTTAGAGATTTACTGGTAAGAGTTACCATTAGTTTCTCGATCCGTTATGAGCCTCATATCGGCATGACTTATCGGTTATTGGGGTCTGACGTTTACCACCCCTAGACTTGATATGCGACATATCAGACGAGGAGACCGGACTGTATGGTAGTGTCACTGCCAGGCTTTTGCAGGAGTTGGAGTGGGCTTGCTTGCCGATCTTCTGATCGCTCAATATCCGGGTAGCCGTTACGTCCAGCTAGTACCGCTGACGGCTTGTAGGTGCTTGATATGACCATCACCTACTGCCGGCGTATTGACGAGTCTTTAGAGTCCTACATAGAGGTTTTACTGGCTCAGGAAAAACGAAATAGGAGCGCATATGTGATATGTGCGGGACCGAGAATAATGCGTGTATGTGATACCGTATTCTATTCTCCCGAATTTTGTATCGGTCGGTTATATGTGATATAGCCGGGTTATCGAATCAAGTGTTGATTCGATAAGTTGGTACATTTAATGTTAGTCGGTTATATGTGATATAGCCGGATTATTAAATCAAGAGTTGATTTGATAATTTAGTGTATAAATGTATATGTGATATACTAATTTACATTAACTAACATTAGCTCACTTAAGCATTCTTTTCTCACATGTGTGTACATGTAATATATATTTGATATATATTGATGTGCATTATTTATTTAAGTGTGTCATGGTTGTTGATACAGTTTGCATGGGTGTATAAGACATACACCATTCTAATTTTAGTGGTAGGGTTTTAATATTCAAAGTAAATACAAAATTAGTGGATAATTATTTAAAGCATGAAGCTTGTAGAAGCTTGTAAGTGCTTTGACAAAGTCCACCCATTTTGTTTTACTTAGGATATTTATTAACCTAACCACTATAATTAGCCATGGTTATGTCTCTACATGAGTTAGTATATGATACCCACTCACCCATGGTTAGCTCACTCACTTTGGATCAATTTCATTATCATCTTTTTCTTCATCTTCTTCCTCCAAAAGAAAAGCATGCTAGGGTTTGATCCAAGTGAGGAAATATTGTGAGAAAATAAATTCTAAAGTGAGCCTACTTCTTATTTTACCATTCTATACTAGATTAGCACTTTAGTATAGGGTGTTTGCTTCACTTTGGTGAAGTGGTAGCTTGAGTTCGTATTCCCTCGACGTAGATCATCTTCGGCCTCGAAGACTTCAAGCAAAACCGTTGCCCTCTTCTCATGGAGACGTCCAAGAGTCTGGGGGTTTGATGATCGCAGCGAAGGGACTACTATAAGGAGCTTATGAAGTGAAGGACCAATCTACAAAGGTTGTATTTCGATTTCACTTAGATGTAAATGGTTTTACATTTGTTTCCGTATTGCATTCTAGCTAACGATTCTAGTTTAGAGTTCCTTTTGACGGCAAAATTTTAAAAATGGCATGGACGATGCCTCCCGAAACCTTGCTGCCGTCGATGGGAACCCAACAGTGGTATCAGAGCCTAGCTAGGAAATTATACGGATATTGTTAGATTACGAACACGAAACAAACTCCGAACTTGAAACCCTAAAATCCATGTTTCTGTCGATTTTAAAACGAGCCATAAATTTTTTTTTAAACATGTACAGAGTCATATATATGTGATAACATGAACACTGAAGAAATTTGGATATCCCTTTGCGAATGCTTGGGATATCCAACAAACTTCCACAGAACTGACCTTGCCTCGAGCTTGTCCGGATTTTGCTTTTAACATAGGCCGGACAACCCTAAATCTTAACTTACTTAAGACATGGGCTCTTCCCATACCATATCTCATATGGAGTGGTAGGCATCTGATTTGGTTTGAATGCTATTCAATAGGTATGCAGCTTCACAAGTGCATATCCCCAAAAGGAAATAGGCAACTCCGTAGTACTCATCATAGAGCGCACCATATCGAATATGGTGCAATTTCTCTGCCCTGATACACCATTGTGCTGTGGTGTATTCGGAGGAGTAATGCTGAGAGAGAATCTCATTCTCCTTTAGAATAGTCCAGGATCTCCATGCTAAAGTATTCTCCTCCCTGATCTCATCATAGGACATAATACTTATACCCGTTTTGGTTCTCTACTTCTAACTTATATTCATTAAATTTCTCAAAAACTTCAGACTTGTGTTTCAATAGGAACATATGTCCGAATCTTGAGAGATCATCAGTGAATGTAATGAAGTACAAAGAACCAGTCCTGGCATGTGTAGACAGGGGATTTACATACATCATCATGTATCAATCCCAAGAGTTCACTAACTCTTTCTCCGTTTCCAGTAAACGGGGCTATGGCCATTTTATCTTTGTGACATGACTGGCATGTTTCACAAGATGTAGATTCAAACCGATTTAAATATGCATCTTAATGTAACTTAGCTAGTCGGGTCGCATTGATATGACCTAGTCTACAATGCCTCAAGAAGGATTCGTTCATTTATGAACTCTTCTTCTTGTGTGTGTTCTATACGTAAAGAACCGTGGTTTGATTTAGAATGTATATACTTTTAGATAACGTGCTTGAACCGATCAACTCTTGATATAGGAAATGTTCTGTCGGGACCCAGTTCTTGTTCACGGAGCAAAGTGCCACACAGAACAAAGTGCCACGCCAATTGTCATACCAAGAGGGCGGGGGCCACCTCTTGAATCTGTGGGGGCCACCTCTAGAGTCCGTGGGACCCACTGTAGAACAATAGGGAATTTTCGGAACATATTCCGAAAGAGGACCGAACCGCATTATAAATGTAACGATACCACCCTCAATTACAGAGGCGCCTTTTAAGTGAACCGGAACTACAGGAGCTTAAGAACTCCGTAGTTAAGCGTGCTCGGGCCAGGGAAGTCTTGGGATGGGTGACCTCCTGGGAAGTGGCCCCTGGTCGGGTCCGGTTCGCTCTAAAGGGAAAAACCGTGCGGTTTCGGCCAGAGCGGACAATACCATCTGTACCGGGGCGTGGGGCGTTACATTTATGGTCGCCCATGCAGGTCCCTCAGTAGTAGGTCTGTGGTTCGAGGACGAACCATTGTTCAAAGGTGGGGAGAATGTCGGGACCCGGTTCTTGTTCACGGAGCAAAGTGCCACACAGAACAAAGTGCCACGTCAATTGTCATACCAAGAGGGCGAGGGCCATCTTTTGAATCTGTGGGGGCCACCTCTAGAGTCCGTGGGACCCACTGTAGAACAATGGGGAATTTTCGGAATTTTTTTAAAAGAGGACCGAACTGCATTATAAATGTAACGATACCACCCTCAATTACAGAGGCGCCTTTTAAGTGAACCGGAACTACAGGAGCTTAAGAACTCCGTAGTTAAGTGTGCTCGGGCCAGGGAAGTCTTGGGATGGGTGACCTCCTGGGAAGTGGCCCCTGGTCGGGTCCGGTTCGCTCTAAAGGGAAAAACCGTGCGGTTTCGGCCAGAGCGGACAATACCATCTGTACCGGGGCATGGGGCGTTACATGTTCAAAACATTATCCAACAATACAAAATTATATCCTTCTTTACTAAATAAAGAGACTGATATGATGTTGTATTATCAGGTTCGGTATCTAATAACATTCGTTCAGAATCAATGTACTTGATAATACAGGGTGATAATTGCCAACAACTTGGCTGCAACACCTTGCACAGTTTTCAACTCTTGAAACTTATCACCCGTTCTCAGTTCTTTACTTATCTGTAGCCCATGTAACAGATTACATATGTGGGATCCTGATCCGGTATCTCATACCCAGGACATAAAGGAAACTGGAAAACAGTTCTCGATTATGAACTGTAAGTCCACGTTGCCTACCCCGGTGCTTGCGGGGAGGCGGAAACGTTATGAAAAATCTGATTTTTACAACACTAGGCAACATGGACTAACCAAAGGAGGGATCTTTGCTAAACAAAACTAACTACCAAAGTTAAAAGAGTTTAGCTACTCGGAAAAGGGGTTATACCTAGGTCTTTAAGTCCTTCTCTTCTTGCTCCTTAGAGTGAAAGAACGGGTTCTCCTTGTCGCCTTCTCTTGCCGAAGAAAGATCCACCCGAGGGCCTCAACCTTTGGCTCCAACCTCAAACTAGAAGTAACTAAGGTGCTTGGTGTGCTAGACCTAGGACCTTAGAAAGAGTAGAGAGTATTTTTGAAGGGATTTGTAAGTCCATGCTACCTCTCCCGGTACTTTCGGGCATGCGGAATTTGGTGAAAAACAATTTTCTAGAGGTGGTAACATGGACTCAAAACCGGATCTTTGTTAAACATCTAACTAACAACCTAACTAGGAGTTGTTAACTACTCGGTTAGGGGGTTATACCTTTCTTTCTTGAACTCCTTCGTCTTCAAGCCTCGATGGTTGTCCGGATCGGCTTCACCCCATCGTCTCCTTGCGCCGAAGATCGATCCACCTGAAAGCTTCTACCTTTGGCTTCTTCTTCGGTCTTTGAAGAAACTAGTTCACTTGGTTTGCTAAACCTTATGAACTAGAGTGAGTAGAGAAGAGTATGTTTGGGATTTTACTCTATGGTTCTTGGTTCTCAACACATGAGACAAGTGAACCATAGACAAAAGAGAGGGAGAGCAAGAGGAAGAAGATGAGAGCTCAAGAACAAGAGAGAGAATGAAAATGATAGAATGAGAAAGACTTTTCTCTCTTGGCTCTCATAATCCAAAGCCATCATCACAAAAATAGTAATCAAGTATTGTGTAAATGGTTTAAGTCAAAATGGCTATATCATTTCATGCACTCATATTGCATAAGAGAACAAGCAAGTGAAAAGTCTTTGCCATGAAATGATAGCCATTGTCATCATGATGGTCAACTAGTCCAACCTACTCAACCGGTCAACAAAGTCAACAGGTCAACAAAGTCAACCCTTCAACAACCATGTCACCACAATACTTAATTAATATTATTGTTAATCATATATCATATTCTCATTAGGATTGAGCAAAAAGTCAATAGTCAACAGTCAACGGTCAACAACCCTAATGAGAATCCTCTGCCTCTGTCTCTCCGTCAACTGTGCATACATACCCGCATCCGCGTTCCGAGGAACACGAATACATACTGGATAAAACCAATCCCAAAACGTACACTAGGATCTGGCTTAAACCAAAGTCCGCTAGTGTTAACTGTCCGGACACTGTACGTGCAGAAGTGCACGGATGCGACCGAACCCTGTCGCAAAACCATGCGACCTGTCGCAAAACCATGCGACCTCTACTCTTTTTCCTAAAGGCGAATAGCTTTCTATGTGGGACTCTAAAGACTCGACACTACGCTGGCAGTGGGTTTAACCACAGACCGCAAGCGGTACTAGCTGTGCGTAACGGTCCCCAGGTAGATGCCGACAAGAAGACCGACGAGGTGAAACCCATCTGAACTCCTATTGAGCCTGAATGTGACAGTCTCCGTACAGTCCGGTCTGTTCATCTGATACATCGCATGGCGGGCCTAGGGGGCGGTAAACGTCAGTCCCCTAATAGCGGTACAAGTCGTGTCGGAGTGAAGCCCAAAACACCCTGAGATAACACTGGAAGCCTACCAGTATATCTCGATTGCCCTGGCCAGGGACTACTCATGTAATGGCTCTCCTAGACACAGCGCGATGTCAACCGCCAATACCGGGAGAGACGAATCCTGTCTAACCGTCACTACCTCCAAGTGCTTCGGGACTGTACCCAACTACTACCTGTTTGCACGACTCCTTTGAGCCGTGGTAGGGTAGTAATCAAAGTGCAGTGGGAACACACTCGAGGCGAAGTGACAGTGTCAAGTCAGCGGACTAAGCTGTACTCATGTCACCTGGGAACTGATAACTGACGATAGGTATAATACCAACAGGTCAGTTCCCGACGAGTCCTGTCCAGTGTACTCGTAACCTAACGAGCACCCGTATACTATCTCCAGTACGACGTACTGATGGCTGTGGGACAGACCATCTCCTACACTGGGATGAGAAGCGCATTTGCTAGTCTACTCCGGAGTATCGATGCCCTGTCTCGATAGTCCTGCGACTAGGTACCTGTATAAGGATGTGCTTATAGATTACCCAGCCCCCACTAGTGTGACTGCCATCACAACGCTGGTAATCAAGCAAAGATCCTAAGGGCTCCACTAATGTGTATAGGTGATATACTAAAATAAACACATGTACACATTGAAGTAGAAACAAACCAAGTAGCATACTACTATATTGAGCAAGATTGTTTATACAAGGTGAATATCCCAAGCTTCCATTAAGTAATATACAAACTAGTATGATACAGTAATGCCTCTAGGGCATATACACTAACAGGATTATCTCAAGCTCAAATGGTTCTCAACTCATGAGAGGGGAGAGCTAGAGAGAGAATGAAAATTATCAAGTGAGAAGAATATTACAACCCTTCTCACATATATGTGATTTATGAAAATTAGATAATTAGCTAAAGATAATTGTCATGGTTAATCAAGAAATGACCATTATCATTTCACATTAAATGCTTTTGCAAGGATCAAAGAGCATCTTTCATATGGAATGATGATGGTCAACTTGTCAATCTAGGTCAACAAGTCAAGTATCGTCAAACGGTCAACAACCCTAACCATGCACAATTATAATTAAATAATTATTAATAAATCATAATTCATACATAAACATTAGGGTTAAGAAAATTACAATGGTTATCAACCCTAATCAAAGTCCTCTGCCTCTGTCTCAGTCAACTGTGCATACACACCCGTATCCGTGTTCCGAGGAATATGAATACAATGAGATAAAACCAATCCCAAATCGTATACTAGGATCTGGCTTAAACCAAAGCCCGCTAGTATAAGCTGTCCGGACACCAAACGTGCACAAGTGCGCGGATGTGAACGAACCCTGTCGCAAAACCAAGCGACCTCTACTCATTTTGCCTAAAGGCGAATAACCCTCTGTGTGGGACTCTAAAGACTCGACACTACGCTGGCAGTGGGTTTAACCACAGACCACAAGCTGCACTAGCTGTACGTAACGGTCCCCAGGTAGATGCCGATAAGAAGACTGACGAGGTAAACCCCATCTGAACTCCTACTGATCCTGAATGTGACAGTCTCCGTACAGTCCGGTCTGTTCGTCTAAGAACATTGCATGGCGGGCCTAGAGGGGCGATAAACGTCAGTCCTCTACTAGCGGTACAAGTCGTGCCGGAGTGTAGCCCAGAACACCTGAGATAACACTGGAAACCTACCAGTCTATCTCGCTTGCCCTGGCCAGGGACTTTGTGTAATGGCTCTCCTAGACACAGCGCGATATCAACCCCCAATACCGGGAGAGACGAATCATGTCTAACCGTCACTGCCTCCAAGTGCTTCGGGACTGCACACAAAAACTACCTGTTTGCACGACTCCTTTGAGCCGTGGTAGGATAGTAATCAAAGTACAGTGGGAACACACTCGAGGTGAAGTGACAGTGTCAATTCAACGGACTAAGCTGTACTCATGTCACCTGGGAACTGATAACTGACGATAGGTATAATACCAACCAACAGTTCCCGACGAGTCCTGTCCAGTGTACTCGTAACCCAACGAGCACCCGCATACTATCTCACGTACGACGTACTGACGGCTGTGGGACAGACCCTCTCCCAAGCTGGGATAAGAAGCGCATACGCTAGTCTACTCCGGAGTATCGATGCCCTGTCTCGATAGTCTTGCGACTAGGGACCTGCATAAGGATGTGCTTGTAGATTACCCAGCCCTCACGAGTGTGACTGCCATCACAACGCTGGTAATCAAGCAAAGATCCTAAGGGCTCCACTAATGTGTAAATGCGATATGCTAAAAGAAACACATGCACACATTAAAGCAGAAACAAACCAAGTAGCATACTACCATTTTGAGCAAGAATGTCAATACAAGGTGAATATCCCAAGCTTCCATCAAGTAATATACAATCTAGTATGATACAGTAATGGCCTTTAGGGCATATACACTAACAATCTCCCACTTGCACTAAGGCCATGTACTGGCGTATCGAAGACCTATCATCTCGATCAGCCGCTCGAACCGAGTCTGGGGTAAGGCCTTCGTGAATGGATCAACAGTGTTATCTTCCGTAGCAACTCTCCGAACCTCGATCTCCTGGCGACCCATGATCTCCCTGATCAGGTGATACCGCCTCAAGATGTGCCTGGACTTCTGATGGGGCCTGGGTTCCTTCGCTAAAGCTATATCCCTGTTGTTGTCGCAATACAGAGGTACTGGATCAACAATGGACAGAACCACCTGAAGTTCTGTTAGGAACTTCCTTATCCAGACGGCTTCTTTTGCGGCATCTGAAGCAGCGATGTATTCCGCTTCCATCGTCGAGTCAGCAACGGTTTCCTGTTTGGAACTCTTCCAACACACCGCCCCTCCATAGAGGGTAAAGACATAACCCGACATGGACTTGGAATCATCCTTGTCACTCTGGAAGCTGGAGTCAGCAAAGGCCTCGATCTGGAGGTCTTTTCCGCCATACACCAAGAACATCTCCTTAGTCCTTCTCAGGTACTTGAGAATGTTCTTTACCGCTATCCAGTGTTTCTCCCCAGGGTTTGACTGATACCGGCTTACCACACTCAGTGCATAAGCTACATCTGGTCTGGTACACAACATCACATACATTATAGAGCCTACCGCAGAAGCGTAGGGTATAATAAACATGCGATCCCTTTCCAAATCAGTTTTGGGAGACATCTCTTTGGAGAGGGTGATCCCGTGACAAGCCGGTAGATTATCGCGCTTGGAATCTTCCATACTAAACCTTTTCAGTATGGTGTCGATGTACCTGGACTGTGAGAGTTCTAATATCCTCTTGGATCTGTCACAATAGATCCGGATCCCCAGAATGTATGAGGCATCACCCAGGTCTTTCATGGAGAACCTGTGTGACAAGAACCCTTTGACAGATTGTAGCATAGGAATGTCATTTCCTATCAAGAGAATATCATCCACGTATAATACGAGGAATACAACAGTTCTTGCTACAAATCTACTATAGATGCATGGTTCATCTGGATTTTTGATAAAGCCAAATTCTTTGACCGTCTCATCAAAACAGATGTTCCAACTCCGCGATGCCTGCTTTAGTCCATAGATGGACTTATGCAACTTGCACACCTTTCCGCTGCTCCCACTCTGAATGAAACCCTCTGGCTGGTCCATATAGACACACTCCTCTAAATTTCCATTTCGAAAAGCGGTTTTTACGTCCATCTTCCAGATCTCATAATCGTAGAAGGCAGCACTGGCAAGAAGGATCCGAATGGATTTCAGCATAGCCACTGGAGAAAAGGTTTCGTCGTAGTCCAAGCCAGGTCTTTGACGGAAACCTTTTGCAACAAGTCTAGCTTTATAGGTCTCAACCTCTCCATCTACACCAATCTTCCTTTTGAAGATCCACTTGCATCCTACGGGTTTTACCCCATCTGGAGCAATGTCCAACGTCCATACTTTGTTGGTGTACATGGACTCCATTTCGGTCCGCATTGCATCCAGCCATTTTACCGAGTCAACGCTCCGAATGGACTGCTGGAAGCTAGTCGGCTCATCACTATCAATGATGCAATCCTCTCTATCCCCGTCTATGAGAAAACCGTAGTATCTCTCGGGCGGATGAGACTGCCTACTACTTCTGCGGAGCGGCGTAAGAATGTCCTGATCTTTCGAACCCTCTGGTTCTACCAAGCTTTTAGTAATAGCTCGTGGTTCTGGAATTTCTTCCAGTTCTATTGCGCTCCCACTTATCTGATTTTCCAAAAACTCAGTTTCCAAGAAGTGGGCATGAAGAGAAACAAAAACCTTTTGTTCCTCTTCGCAATAGAAGAAATATCCCTTGGAGTTCTTTGGATATCCCACAAACTTGCACTGTACTGAGCGTGCCTCGAGCTTGTCCGCATGCTGCTTTTTGACAAAAGCTGGACATCCCCATGTCTTAATGTGATTAAGATAGGGTCTCTTCCCACACCATATCTGATATGGTGTAGTAGGCACAGTCTTAGTTGGAACTCGGTTCAAAAGGTATGCAGCTGATTCTTGTGCATATCCCCAGAAAGATCGCGGTAACTCAGCGTTACTCATCATGGACCGTACCATATCCAATAGGGTCCGGTTCCGTCTCTCCAATACACCATTATGTTGCGGAGTGTATGGGGGAGTAAGCTAAGAGAGAATTCCATTCTCTTTTAAGTAATCCAGGAACTCGGCACTCAAGTATTCACCACCTCGATCAGATCTCAGTGACTTGATACTTTTGCCTGTTTGTTTTTCTACTTCATTCTTATATTCCTGGAATTTTCCAAAGGCTTCGGATTTATGTTTCATTAAGAAGACATAACCGTACCTTGAAAAGTCATCCGTAAAAGTAATGAAGTGAGAATAACCGCTTCGTGCATGCGTAGACATTGGACCGCACACGTCGCTGTGTACGAGTCCCAAGAGCTCGCTCGCTCTTACTCCGTGTCCAGTAAATGGAGTCTTTGTCATCTTTCCTTTGAGACTGGATTGAAAAGTTGCATATGATTGATATTCGAACGGATCCAAATATCCTTCTGTTTGTAACTTCGTCAACCTTCTCTCATTGATGTGACCCAGTCTACAATGCCATAAGAAAGTCTGATTTGTTTCCGGAGATTTTCTTTTGTGTGTATTCTGGACATTGAAAATCTGTGGTTGGTTTAATACGTATATACCATTGGTTAATGTACCTGACCCAATCCGAACTTAATTAAGGTGAATGTTTACAACATTACTTACAAACGCAAATTCATAACCTTCTTTTGAAATCAAAGATACAGAAATGATATTACAAGTTGCATTGGGTACAAAAAAGCAATTACGTAAAACCAAAACATGTCCATCTGACATTCCCAGGTGATAGTCCCCCACGGCCTCAGCATCCATGCTAGCTCCGTTTGCAACTTTGAGGGTCATGTCACCTGCCTTCAAAAACCTACGCTTTCTAAACGCCTGCAAAGAATTACAGATATGAGATCCTGATCCGGTATCCAATACCCAAGACATAGAGTTTATTGATAGACAGTTTTCAATAACATACACACCTGAAGCTGAAGCCGCAACCTGCTTCAGATCCTGTGTTCTGGCCTTCCAAGCCCTGCAATCTTTCTTCCAGTGTCCACTCTTGTGACAGTAAAAGCATTCTTCCTTATCCATAAGCTTCCCCGCTACCTTTGTTGCTTTTGCCTTTCCCTTTGTATCCACCTTACTAACACCGCCCCTTGGTTTGGCGGGGGTTTTCTTCTTCTTTCCCTTGGTTTTTGCCCTGGACCTAGAAGAGGAAGATCCTCCTACAAACAAAGTGGATGTTTCCCTACCTTTCTATAGGGTGCCCTCTGCACTCCTCAGCATGTTGAGGAGCTCTGAAAGTTCAACTTCCTTTTCCTGCAAGTTGAAGTTCAGGATGAACTGGGCGTAAGTGGAAGGAAGGGACTGAAGAATCAAGTCCGTATAGAGCTCATTCTCCAACGTGGTCCCAAGGTCCGCGAGCTCCTCTATGTAGCCAATCATCTTAAGCACATGTTCCGCTACCGATGATCCGACGGCCAATCTCCCCGAAAACAACTTCTTCGACACTTCGTATCTGGCGATACGGGATTGCTCTCCATACAGTTCTTTTGTATGGAGAAATATGGATTCGAGGTCCATATTCTCGTCCCTCCTCTGATGTTCATTGTCCATAGAGGCAAGCACGAGGCACTTGGCCTTCGCGCAGTCGATTTCCCAGGTCTTACGGATTTCCCTATCCACGACGCTGGTTTTGGGACCTGGGACAGGGGGAGCTTTGGTGGTAAGAAGATACCTTAACTTGTCATAAGTGATTGCCATTTTGACATTCCTGAGCCAATCTTTGTAGTTTGGCCCTGTCAGTATGTTTTTATCTAGAAGTAACTTAAGTCCAGTCATGATAAATGGTCGCTGCAATTAGGAGAGAGAGAAGAAACACTTTAGCATGATGCTGTTGCAAGTTTAGAGTGGTTTTTAATTTGTCTAAACAGGATGGCTCCCACTGTCTCTCGAATCCCTCCTCAAACCATAAAGGAAGAACTAGTCGGGATCAATCTCACCGTACAATTCTTGCTTAACTGTTCAGCCAGGCCAGTGTCGGTACTTCGAGGGAGGTTTTCCAACGCTTTCACGAAGTTCCTTAATTAAGTAACCTCTTTTCCCTGTGGGCGTAGCCCCGCTAACACCTTTCTAGACACCTACTTGGTTTATAGCATTGATCGTTAAGTGAGAAAGTTCCGGAGGAGTAGCATATACTCACAGTAGGATCGGGATCCAAATATCATCGCGTGACAAAACTGAAGGAATCCTACCAGAATCATCACACTCCAAATGGTATGCAGTGCTAGCAAGTTTCAGTTCTTTTGAAACTCCCGATGTGGATTTTTGCCCCATGCTCTTATGACCTTGACTTTGGCCAACAAATCATAAGTCACATGTCAAGTTCTACCAGTCATTCTCTAAGTTAATTTGAGCCCACCTGCACATACCTTTGACTTTGGCGACTTTGGCCAACAAGGTAGAACGACTGCCCCAAACCAACACATCTATCTATACTGCACATGAATACCCAATAGCTACCAATCACTATGCCTTGACTTTGGCCAACAAACATACCTTGAATACTTATTGACCATTCATGTGAAACGACGGAGGGTTACAAATGGTTTTGGCGAAACCGTGAACGTAGTGAACTTGATATAATCGAAGGAACGAGATAGCTTTCAAAAGGAGTGGTTCAAGCTCCGCATTTAAAAGTTTGGTTTTGAAAAGAACCGAGTGGTTTTCAAAGTGTTCCAACGACTTTTACTTGGTTTATTTTTTTCTTGCATCAATTCCAATGCGTCCCATCATTTAATCTTACCATTGCAGAAAACAACGAAAATATGACGTACGCTTATGCCATCCGCATTCGCCACGGGGTCCCGTCATCACCCGTTAGGTTACTTAACTAACGACAGAGCGGGGGCTGGACTAGCACGGATGCAAAACATAAGCAACGCCTAAATAGATATCATATAGATATATATAAACATTCGTCACATGCAATGATAGCCATTCCAGATCACAGATGAATACATTGGATATACTAAGAATCCGCAATTCGTACGAGCCTGTAACGAAGAACGGATTACACGGTCGTGATGAATAGCCAAACCCCACCCTAGACCCCTACGGGTGCGGCAAACTACCCGCCAAGTATCCGAAGTGAAGCAACCTCCCTCAACAACGTGAGTAGGCCACTCGGCACTTCGAGGTACCCGGTAGTTTGTGCACCCCACCTTGGGTCTATCCTAGGAGCAAAAACAGTAAAAAGAAATTATACAATGACGGCTACAACCCCGACCCAGTTGTGCGGCCATACAAATAATATTACATCAATTTACATATTATAAGAATTGAAAGAATAAGAAAACTCTCATCTCACAACCCCCCGGCTATTCATCCGCGACAATCCAACGAATTCATATACACAAACCATCAACATTACAGATCACAGATATGTATAACCCCCACTAATCGACGTATAGCGATTAGCGGACGTTCGATACATATATCACATCACAGATATAACCCATTAGCCAAAGTGTAAAGAAGTTCGATCAAAAATACGGATTTGTGACCACCCCAAAACTTCTATGTGGGACTTTAAGACTCGTCAATACGCCAGCAGTAGATGATGATCATATCAAACACCCACAAGCCGCAAGCGGTCAGCTAAACGTAACGGCCATCCGGGTATTGAGCGATCAGAATAAGAACAAGCGAACCTGTCAAAACTCCTGTCAATCCATCCGGCAACACTTACCGTACAGTTCGGTCTCTTCGTCAGATATGCTGCATATCGAGTCTAGGGATGGAATCGTCGACCACAATAACTCAATAAGTCATGCCGGTATATGGTCTATAACAGATCGAGAAACTTACTGATAACACTTATCAGTAATATCTCAGCAGCCCTGGCCAGGGACTTCCCGTTATAGCCAATCGTGCACAGCACAGCATCAACCTCCAATACCGGTGTAAGTGCACGGCGGCGCCTCGGCCGTCAATTCGACGCCGGAATGCGGAAACGATAACTTTTTACGAACTTGTAAACCGGCACCACCGCGCACAAAAATCCCGGATCGGGCCATTAATCTAGTCCTAGCTAACTAAAGAACGGGTAGAGAGATATACCGAGTGATCCGTGTCCTTCGGTCTTCTCGTCGTCGTCCCGATCTCCCCGCGTAATCTCCGGTCTTCAACTCCTCGTCGGAAGGGCACCACTTCGCCGGCTTCTTTTACGGGCTCCCACCTCTTGATCGAGGCAACTTGGGCACGAAGTTGGCGAGCCGACATGCCCAAGGATTGCTGTAGAATAAGTGTATTGCTACGTCTCATTGGGGTTACTAGAAGTTGCCTTTTGAGAAGGTGGAGGAATGGAGTTTTGGAGATGGAGCTAAATGGATTTTGTACAAACCAAAAGAACAAATTTCCCACCACCAAAACTTGGGACAGCCCCTCCCTAATGTGGCCGGCCTTCACCATGAGGAAAATGAGAGTGGAGTTAATTAGAATCAAAAGGAAGTGAGGCACAACCTAATGCAAGAGAGAGAGAAAGGATGATGATAACAAGCAATGATCATAATCAAAGTCCAACACTCTAGCAACCAATCATCATACCCAAAGTCAAGCCATCATGAAGAAGTCAAGAAGTCTAGGGATGGTGCAACCATCATGACACTACAATGTGCAAAGACAACCCTCCAAAATGCTTATTTGCACAAATGCAAATAAGCCCTCCTCCACCAATCTTCAGCCAATGAAAGATACAAAGAAATATGGCCGAAACGGAAAACAAACTGGCAACTTCATAAAACTGATCCCGTAATAAATTACAGGAAAACCCCGCTACTGTATATACATACCCGCATTTGTATTCTGACCGAAATACAAATGCAATGAGACAAAATCTACACTGTACTATACTAGGATCTGGCTCAAACCAAAGCCCGCTAGTATTATCCGTCCGATCACGATCCGTGCAATGCCGCACGTATCTGATCGAACCCTGCCATATCTCCATACGGCCTCTACAGCGTTTCGCCCGAAACTTGAGAAACTGGTCTGTGGGGGACTCTAAAGACTCGTCAATATTATGGCTGTGGATTTAACCACTAGCACGTCAGAGGTATTAGCCATACGTGACGGGCTACCAGCTATTGACCAAAAGGGACGTCTGTGAGCGAACTCATCCTGACACCCTACTGAGCCTGTCAGTGACAATATCCGTACATTCCGGTCCGTTCGTCTATGAGCATCGCATGGCGGGCCTAGGGGGTTGGTAAAAGTCAGACCCCCAAAGCGGTACAAGTCATGTCGGAGTGTAGCCTAGAACACCCTAAGATACTACTGGAATACCTACCAGTAAATCTCCTGCCTTGGCCAAGGACTTCGTGTAATGGCTCTCCTAGACACAGCGCGACCTCACCCCCAATACCGGGAGAGACGAACCCCTGCAGATCCGCTCACTGCCTCCATATGGCTCGGGACTGTACCCAACTAAAACCTGTTTGCACGTCTCCTTTGAGCGTGGTAGGGTAGTAATCAAAGTACAGTGGGAATTCACACGAGACAAATGACGATCTCAGGTCGATGAACTAACCTGTACACATGTCACCAGGGAACTGCTATCTGACGTCAGGTATAAGACTAACTAGCATGTTCCCGGCGAGTCCTGTCCGGTGTACTCATAACCCAATGAGCACCTGTATACATCTTAGGTGAACCAACTGACACCAGTGGCTTGTGAGACCGGCCACCGCCCCTTGTCGTGGTCTCGACTGTATACACTAGTCTACTCTGGAGTATCGATGCCCTGTCTCGAAACTCCCACGACTAGGGACCATTTAAGGATGTGCTTATAGACTACCAGCTCCCACGTATATGATCGCCCTCATACTGCTGGCAGTCAAGCATGAATCCCAGGGGCTCTATCAACGTGTAATAGCGACCTGTCAGGTCACCTAAAGCAGTACACGATGATAAAGATAAACCAGATAGCATACTATCATCTTGAGTAAGACTGTCCTACCGGGATAGGTCCTCCATCAATCACTGCAATCACGTGCCTGTGATCCAATAATTAACTCTGATGGCACTATCTCTAACAACCGGGAGAGACGAAACCCCTCCTATCGCTCACTGCCTCCATATGCCTCGAGACTATACCCAAAATCCACCTGTTTGTACGACTCAGTAGAGCCGCAGTAGGGTGGAGATCAAAGTACAGTGGGAGGACACATAAGACTCTATGACGATCTCGGGTCTACAGACTAACCTGTACCAGTGTCACCTGAGAATTGCTATCCGACGTATGATATAATACCATATAGGAGTTCTCGGTGAGTCCGTTCAGTGTACCCAGTCTCACTGAGCACCCGTATACTATCTTTGGTGTCAACACAACAGACGGATATGGGATCATCCATCGCCCATCATATGGAACAAGAATGGTATACGCTAGTCTAAACTGGAATATCGATGCCCTATCTCGATATACCTATGACTAGGAACATTTCAAGGATATGCTTATAAACTACAGATGTCCCACTAGTATGATCCGCATCATAATCCCAGTAGTCAAGCTAATATCCTTAGGGCTTTATCAACATGCACTAAATGAATATAAACATGATCAAGTGAACATATGATAAAGTAAAAACCAGATAGCATACTATCATGTCGAGCAAGACTGTCCT
This sequence comes from Agapanthus africanus, assembly GCA_030015575.1. NCBI lineage: Eukaryota > Viridiplantae > Streptophyta > Magnoliopsida > Asparagales > Amaryllidaceae > Agapanthus > Agapanthus africanus. The sequence continues at coordinate 233,986,490 of JASDDO010000010.1, forward strand.
CTGAATATATATATATATATATATATATATATATATATATATATATACATAACAGTACATACACTATCTCATAATGGCCTCTAGGGTATACATATATCCAACAATCTCCCACTTGCACTAAGGCCAGTTATTGGCATATCTCATACCCAACATCTTAAAAAGTCGCTCATGCTGCGGCTGAGGGAGGGCCTTGGTGAATGGATCCGCAGCGTTGTTCTTTGTGTCTACTCTCTTAATCTCGATCTCGCGGCGATCAACTATCTCCCGGATCACATGATATCGCCTCAGGATGTGTCTGGACTTCTGATGGGACCTGGGCTCTTTGGCCAACGCCATAGCCCTATTATTGTCACAATACAAAGGTATTGGATCAATAATGGTTGAAACTACTTTTAGCTCCGCGATGAATTTCCTCATCCAGACGGCTTCCTTGGCAGCATCATTTGCAGCAATATATTAAGCTTCCATCGTTGAGTCTGCAACGGTATCCTGTTTGGAACTCTTCCAACTTACCGTCCCTCCATTGAGGGTAAATGCAAACCCTGAGATAGACTTGCTGTCATCCTTGTCACTCTGGAAGCTCGAATCGGTAAAGGCCTCCATTTGGAGATCCCCGTTACCATACACGAAGAACAATTCTTTAGTCCTTCGCAAGTACTTAAGAATGTTCTTCACAACAATCCAGTGATTCTCCCTTGGGTTTGACTGATACCTGCTTACTACACTAAGTACATAAGCAACATCAGGGCGTGTACATAACATCGCATACATTATCGATCCTACTGCCGAAGCATAGGGGATAATGCTCATGCGAGCTCTCTCTATATCAGACTTTGGGCAATCGTCCTTTGAGAGAGTGACTCCGTGGCAAGCGGGTAAGGCACCCTGCTTGGAGTCTTCCATACTAAACCTTTTTAGGATGGTGTTAATGTACATGGTTTGGGACAATCCCAATAACCGTTTGGATCTATCCCTATAGATCCGTATACCCAATATGCATGTGGCATCACCCAAGTCCTTCATGGAGAACCTTTGTGATAAGAATGATTTGACCGACTGTAGCATATGAATGTCATTTCCTATCAGAAGTATGTCATCTACGTACAATACGAGGAATGCGACATTTCTCCCTACAGTCTTCTTATAAACACAAGGATCATCTGGATTTTTGATGAAATCAAACTCTTTAATAATATCATCAAAATAGATGTTCCAACTCCGCGATGCCTGCTTTAATCCATAAATGGATTTAAGCAACTTACATGCTTTACTGCTGCTCCCACTGTCAATGAAGCCTTCTGGCTGATCCATATAAACGCATTCATCCAAATCACCATTTAGGAATGCAGTTTTAACGTCCATCTGCCAGATTTCATAGTCATAGTGAGCAGCAATAGCAAGTAGGATCCGAATGGATTTAAGCATGGCTACCGGAGAGAAAGTCTCGTCATAGTCCAAACCTGGTCTTTGACGAAAACCTTTCGCTACCAACCTTGCCTTATAGGTCTCTACCTGTCCATCTACACCGATCTTTCTTTTAAAGATCCATTTGCAACCCACAGGTTTTATCCCAGAGGGTACATCTTCTAAAGTCCATACTTTGTTGGTGTACATGGACTCCATTTCGGATCTCATGGCATCCAGCCATTTCACAGAGTCACCACTCGTGATAGCCTGATGAAAACTGGCAGGATCATCAGCATCCCTGATGCAATCTTCTCTATCACCATCAATGAGAAAACCGTAGTATCTCTCCGGTGGGCGAGAAGTCCTACCAGATCTACGGAGTGGCTGAGGTTCATTTGATTCTGTTATAACCTCTGGTTCAGCCAAGTCGTCATTTGTAACTTGTGTCTCTAGAACCTCTTCTAGATCTACCACATTGCCATTTGTATTATTTGAAAAAATCTCATCTTCTAAAAAGGTGGCATACTGAGAAACAAATACTTTTTGTTCCTCCTTGTGGTAGAAAAGATACCCAAACGAATGTTTAGGATATCCTACAAATATACATTTGACTGATCGTGTCTCGAGTTTGTCTGGATTCTGCTATTTAACAAAAGCCGGACAACCCCAAATCTTAACTCTTTTAAGAGATGGTTTCTTCCCATGCCATATCTCATATGGAGTGGTAGACATGGTCTTGATTGGACCTTTGTTTAACAGAAAAGCTGTTGTTTCCATTGCATGCCCCCAAAATGAGAGAGGTAACTCAGAATCACTCTTCATGGATCGTACCATATCTAATAGGGTACGGTTCCTTCGTTCTGACACAACGTTGTGCTGTGGTGTGTAAGGTGGAGTGAGCTGAGAGAGAATCCCATTCTCTTTTAGGAAGTCTAAGAACTCAGTACTTAAGTACTCTCCACCTCGATTTGATCGAAGTATCTTGATACTCTTTCCTGTTTGGTTTTCTACTTCATGTTTATACTCCTTGAATTTCTCGAAAGCTTCAGATTTATGCTTTATCAAATACACATGACCAAATCTTGAGAAATCATCAGTAAAAGTTATGAAGTATGAAAAACCGCCTCTTGCATGTATAGACATTGGTCCGCATACATCACTATGTATGAGGCCTAGGAGCTCAGTAGCTCTTTCTCCGTATCCTGTAAACGGAGTTTTGGTCATTTTACCTTTGATACAAGACTGGCAAGTTGCATAAGATTTATACTCAAATGAATTTAAATATCCATCTTTATGAAGCTTGTTTAGTCTTGTTTTATTAATATGACCAAGTCTACAATGCCAAAGAAAAGCTTCATTTATCTCTGAAAATTTTCTTTTATTTTTGTGTTGTACGTTGAAAACTGTGTGTTGATTAAGGACGTATATCCCGTTATTTAATGTACCACAACCAATCAACTCTTGATTCAGTCTAATGTTCATAACATTGTGTTGCACAGCAAAATGATACCCTTCATTGTCTAACAAGGAAATAGATATAATATTACAAAGCATACTTGGTACAAAATAACACGGGTTCAAAACCAATATACAACCCGAAGGCAAACCTAGGTGATACTCTCCTACTGAAACTGCATTTACATTAGAACCATTCCCAACTTGGAGAGTATGATCACCAGACTTCAGAAATCTGCTATTTCTCAACGCCTGCACAGAATTGCAAATATGAGAACCCGAACCGGTATCCAATACCCAGGAAGCAGAGTTAATAGAAAAACAGTTTTCAATTACGAACACACCTGAAGCTGAAGCATCACCATGCTTCTTCTTGAGTTCTAGGTACTCAATACAGTTCCTCTTCCAGTGTCCCGTCTTCTTGCAATGGAAACATTCACCTTTCCCTGATTCCCCAACCTTGGACTTGCCTTTTCCCTTCACCTTTTTGACTCCACCCTTAGGTTTGGTGGGTTTCTTCTTCATCTTTCCCTTGGCCTTAGCCTTTGGGTAAGAGGAGGAGGATTGCCCAACACTCATAACAGGAGTCTTCACTGACTTCAGTATGCTCTCTGCACTCCTTAACATATTAAGGAGTTCAGGCAGTTCCTTCTCCATGTTGTGCATGTTGAAGTTAACGATGAACTGAGCAAAAGTGGAGGGGAGAGACTGCAGAATAATATCTGTATATTGTTCATTGTCCATTGTCCATTGTCCACCCAAGGTCCTCAAGCTCTTCTATGAGAGCTATCATTTTCAGAACATGGTCTCCTACTGCTGTGCCAGCGGTCATGCGCATCTGAAACAGTTTCTTAGACGCTTCGTATCGTAATACGCGAGATTGCTCTCCATACAACTCTTTTGTATGGAGAAATATGGCTTTTACGTCCATATTCTCGTGCTGCTTCTGATGTGTGTTATCCATCGATGCTAGCGCGAGGCATTTTGCCGTGGCACAGTCAGCGTCCCATGTCTTGCGGATTTACCTATCCGCAACTGAAGATTTAGACCTAGGGAGGGCAAGGCTGGAGCTGTAAGGACATATGATACTTTATCATAAGTCAAGGCTATGTTTAAATTCCTCAGCCAGTCTTTATAGTTGGTCCCATTCAGCTTGTTTTTATCTAATAAGAGCTTAAGTCCTGTCATGGGTATCTGCCATTAAGAGAGAGAAAAGAATACACTTAGCGAAAGCTCTTGCAAAGATCAGATTGGTTATTATCTTGTCTAACTGATGTCTCCCACTGTTTTTATCAAATTTTCTTTAAAACCTTTAAAAAGAAAACTAGCCGGGATTAATTACATTCCACAACTTCGCTAACCTCTCAGCTAGGCCAGTGCCGGTACTTGAGGGAGGTTCCCCGTGCTTTCGCACGGACCTAATTAAATTAAACCTCGTCTTCCTAGAGGCGTAGCCCCATTTGGCACCTTTCTAGACACCTACCGAGTCAGCTAATTGTAAAGTGCAAAATTCTCCCGGGAGCAACATTTGCTCGCAGTGGGATAGGGATCCTACTATCATATAGAAGGTATACAATCTCATTGTAATTTTCAACTCTTGAAATTCCCGATATAATTTTTACCCCTAGTACTTATGACCTTAACTAAAGTCAACATATCATAAGTACTAGTCAAGTTCTTCCCGTCATTTCGTGATTAACTAGACCCACCCATATGACCCTTAACTAAAGTCAACATAATCATATGTATGTCCTAACTAATCTGCATCATATGCAGTGTAGGAAGACATCACTCAGCTACCGTACACTGCGCCTTAACTAAAGTCAAAATACGCAGCACGAATACTAAGTACTTTACTTCTTAAAATGACGGAGGGTTGCGGATAGTTTTTAAGAAAACTTTTGATGCTTTGAACTTGATATCGTTGTAGAATCTAATGGGTTTAAAAGGAGTGGCTTAAGCTCCGCATTTTGAAACTTGCTTTTTCATAAAAGGCCGAGCATGTTTAAAATCTGATTCCACAACATCTTTTTAGGTTCATTTATCTTTTACATTAATCTCATTAATGTAGTCCCATCATTTAAATCCTAAGCCATTACAGAAAGAAACGAAAATATAACGTACACTTATGCCACTCGCATTCGTCACAGTGTCCTGATATGCACCGTTAGGTTACTTAACTAACGGCATACCGGGACGGGGCTAGTGCGGGTGCAAAACATAAGTAACGTCTAATATATATCATATACATATAATATTTCATTCGTCTCAGATATCTGTTAAAAGATCACATCAGATAATAAAAGCAGCAGAAGCACATATATGATATCTAGGAGGTCCGTATTTTGTATTTAGCCAGCAATAAAAATACGGATTCCACGGTCGCGATGAATAGCCAAGCCCACACCCCTAGACCCCTACGAGAGCGGCAAGCGACCCTACCAATTCTGCAGTTTAGGAAACCCGGTCTCGACTCCTCGAGATGGCCTCCCACTGAACCCTAGAACCCGGTCACTTGTGCCCTCCTCCTTGGGTCTATCCTAATGCGGAAAAGTAAATAATATACAACACTGGTGACAACAACCTCAACCCGGAAGTGCCCCAAATAAAAGAATATTACATACAATTTAATTTTACATGAATGAAAAGAAAACTCTCATTTCACATAAAACCCCCCGGCTATTCATTGCGACAATCCTGCACATCAAATCTCATCGACACATAATATCAAATATCATCAACGTAAGTAAGTATGCATACACCGATTGTCGTTGATGTATAGCAACGAAAACCGGTAATACATACTACACTTACGGTCGCAGAGAAATAAAATGAAAAAAAATACAACAATTGGAATCTTTAACTGCTTTTAGACAACACAAACCCGGAATATCACATATACAAGATTTCATGCCTAAATAATGTAAAGCTCGCATTTGGGTCTCAATCAAGAAAACACTTTTTCAAACCAAACAGGATAATTCAACAAGATTTCCGTTTATCCCGAGACCGAACTGCTAGATTTACACGCAACAAACAAATTTATAGATTCCAATTATTGTACCGCATACTATTAAACAAGGCGCAGTTAAAATATCCGATCGAACGATTAAACAACCACAGAGTGCTCAGAAATCTCAACAGTTGATCAGTTTTAAAAAATACCAGAAACATAAGCAAACACATACGGGCCAGCACGAGAAACTACGGCCCAGGAATCACCTACGCCGCCGCGGAACCGCCGCAACTAGGCCACTCTGGCTGCGGTTCCGCGGTCGTACGGTCGCCTTAGGGCAACGTATTTCTGGTGGGCCCATATATTACCCTGCTTAATTTTTTACATATTTTTAATTTGAAAAAATCCAGGATTTTAAAAAATTTCCAGAGAGCACCCCCCGGGTGTCGTTTTTCGTCCGTTCGATGTTTTCAACGTCGTCTAGGTTACTACAAAGCTCTAGCATGGCTCTGATACCACTGTAGGGTTTCCTTAACACCTCTATTAGGGTTTAGAAGCATCATACATGCTATAACAATAAAATTTTGAGATGCTAAGCAAACTATACTATGAATCGAACTAGAATTTATGAAGTAACTATTAATAGTATCAAATATTAAAACTTAAGTTATACTAAGTGATGAGACTACAACCTTTGTAGACCTCTTTGGAAGACTCCTTTGCTTTGGAAGGGTTCGCTTGATCAACTCCTCGTCCACGACGATCCACCCGAAGCTCTTTGCCCTAAGCTTGATGCTTCCTTCGATCTTTGAAAAACTTGAAGCACAACACCCTACACAAGATAGCAAAGGTTGTGTAGGATGAAGAAGTGGTTGCTATTCTTATTTAATACCTTTTCTTTTATTTCTCTAACTCTATTTTAACAATTAAAAGAGAGCTAGGGTTTGGAGGAAGAAGATGGCTCTCTTTCTTTTTCTTTTGGAGTGAATAATGATAAGAATGAAAAAGAAAATGAAAGAGAGAGATATTTCTTATCATAACCATAACTCTAGTTAAAATAATATCTAGATATTTTAATTTAGGTTAAAGGCAAAAGGAAAAAGAACCATGGTTGAGTTAAATTCAACCATGGAAATGTGTAGAAATGTGTAGAAGGAATGACTCAATAATGTTTTTCTTTTACCTTTAACTTAAATGAAAATATCCATATATTTATTTATCTACAATATGATTCTTATATTGCCATCCTCTTTGTATCATCAACCATGATACTTTTCATGTATGTATGTGTGTATGCACATCATCATGTGCATATACATGCATGCATCCATAAGAAAAGAAAAGGATTTAAATAAATAATAAATAATATAAAAGTCAATATTAAATCAACACTTGATTTAATAAATCGGTTATATCTCATATGACCCGACTAATATTATATGCCTGATTAAAATACAGTATCATATACTTGTATTTAATCGAGCCTCCGCACATATCTCATATGTGCACCACTTCGTTTCGCCTGAGCCGAGAAACTTCTATGTGGGACTCTAAGACTCGTCAATACGCCAGCAGTAGATGATGATCATATCAAACACCCACAAGCCGCAAGCGGTCAGCTAAACGTAACGGCCACCCGGGTATTGAGCGATCAGAATAAGAACAAGCGAACCTGTCAAAACTCCTGTCAATCCATCCGGCAACACTTACCGTACAGTCCGGTCTCTTCGTCAGATATGCTGCATATCGAGTCTAGGGATGGAATCGTCGACCCCAATAACTAAATAAGTCATGCCGGTAAATGGTCTATAACAGATCGAGAAACTTACTGATAACACTTATTAGTAATATCTCAGCAGCCCTGGCCAGGGACTTCCCGTTATAGCCAATCATGCACAGCACAGCATCAACCCCCAATACCGGGAGAGACGAAAACCCTCCTATCGCTCATTGCCTCCATATGCCTCGAGACTATACCCAAAATCCACCTGTTTGTACGACTCAGTAGAGCCGCAGTAGGGTGGAGATCAAAGTACAGTGGGAGGACACACAAGACTCTATGACGATCTTGGGTCTACAGACTAACCTGTACCAGTGTCACCTGAGAACTGCTATCCGACGTATGATATAATACCATATAGGAGTTCTCGGTGAGTCCGTTCAGTGTACCCAGTCTCACTGAGCACCCGTATACTATCTTTGGTGTCAACACACCAGACGGATATGGGATCATCCATCGCCCATCATATGGAACAAGAATGGTATACGCTAGTCTAAACTGGAATATCGATGCCCTATCTCGATATACCTACAACTAGGAACATTTCAAGGATATGATTATAAACTACAGATGTTCCACTAGTATGATCCGCATCATAATCCCAGTAGTCAAGCTAATATCCTTAGGGCTTTATCAACATGCACTAAATGAATATAAACATGATCTAGTGAACATATGATAAAGTAAAAACCAGATAGTATACTATCATGTCGAGCAAGACTGTCCTCTGAATATACACACACACACACACACACACACACACACACACACATAACAGTACATACACTATCTCATAATGGCCTCTAGGGCATACATATATCCAACATAACCGTCACTGCCTCCAAGTGCTTCGGGACTGCACCCAAAAACTACCTGTTTGCACGACTCCTTTGAGCCGTGGTAGGGTAGTAATCAAAGTACAGTGGGAACACACTCGAGGCGAAGTGACAGTGTCAAGTCAATGGACTAAGCTGTACTCATGTCACCTGGGAACTGATAACCGATGATAGGTATAATACCAACCAACAGTTCCCGACGAGTCTTGTCCAGTGTACTTGTAACCCAACGAGCACCCGCATACTATCTCAAGTACGACGTACTGACGGCTGTGGGACAGACCGTCTCCTAAGCTGGGATAAGAAGCGCATACGCTAGTCTACTCCGGAGTATCGATGCCCTGTCTCGATAGTCCTGCGACTAGGGACCTGCATAAGGATGTGCTTGTAGATTACCCAGCCCCTACGAGTGTGACTGCCATCACAACGCTGGTAATCAAGCAAATATCCTAAGGGCTCCACTAATGTGTAAAGGCGATATGCTAAAAGAAACACATGCACACATTAAAGTAGAAACAAACCAAGTAGCATACTACCATTTTGAGCAAGAATGTCAATACAAGGTGAATATCCCAAGCTTCCATCAAGTAATATACAATCTAGTATGATACAGTAATGGCCTCTAGGGCATATACACTAACATGAACACACCCGAAGAAGATGCATCATCATGTACTTTCTTCGTTTGGGCGGCACGGGAATTCTGCTATTCCCCTATTTCCTGCTCGGTCTTATAACAATTATAAGTTGGAGCAGGACCAATGTTCCCTAGAACAGTATAACAAGCGGGTTCGGTCAATACATCCATATTATTATCTTGATTAAGGCGTGACATGGTCACTACCTGGAGAGAGAGAGAAGAAAACACTCAGCGTATGCTCTTGCAAGATCAGATTGGTTATTATTTTATCTAATCAGGATGGCTCCCACTGTTTTTATCAAATCTTCCTTCAAACCCTAAAAGGAAAGACTAGCTGGGATTAATTACACCCTACAATTTCGTCGATCTTTCAGCCAGGCCAGAGCCGGTGCTTTGAGGGAGGTTCCCCGTGCTTTCGCACGGACCTAATTAAAATAAACCTCGTTTTCCCAGGGGCGTAACCCCGTTAACACCTTTCTAGACACTTACTTGATCGGCTAATTGTAATGTGTAAAACTCTCCCAGGTTTAACTATTACTCGCAATGGGTATCGGGATCCAACCATCTCATAGAAGGTATGCAATATCATTGCAAATTTTAACACTCGAAATTCCTGATAATTTTGCCCCAAGCGATCTATGACCTTGACAAGGTCAACAAACCATAGACCGCAAGTCAAGTTCAACCCGTCATTTCTTGATTGAATTAAACCCACCCGCACGACCCTTGACAAGGTCAACAAGGTCATACGACTACCCTAATCCAATCGCATCATATGCTAGCAGATAAGCACTAATCAGCTACCGCACACTACGCCTTGACAAGGTCAACAAATGCAACACGAATACTAACTACTACTTATCTGAAATGAAGGAGGGCTACGATAGGTTTTTAAGAAAACCTCTTGCGTAATGAACTTGATATCGTTGTAGAATCAAATGATTTTAAATGGAGTGTTTTTGAGGCCTTTGCTGGTTTTGCTAAAGAGGTCACTCCCGGTGAAGAGATCTCGGCTTTTTCCTCGTCGAATGAGGTGCAGGATATTCACAATACCACTATGCAAAGCAAGAACTAGAAAAGCAATCAAAATACGAAACCGAGGGTTGTAGCATCTGCCAGTTATTGCTAAAAAGGTCACTCCCGGTGAAGGGATCTCGGCTCTTTCCTTATCGAATAAGGTGCTGGATATTTTACAAGGAATACCGCTATGCAAAGCAACAACTAGAGCTACCTGTTTTTGAAAATTCGATTCCACAACATCCTTAGGTTTATTTTCTTTCATTAATCTCATTAATGAAGTCCCATCATTTAAGTTACCTAAGTATCATAGATAAATACAACGTACGCTTATGCCATCCCCATTCACCTCGATGTCCTGTCATGCACCGTTGGTTAGGTAACTAACGACAGAGCGGAGTAGGGCTAGCGCGGGTGTAAAACATAAGCAACGTCTATATAATATATCATATATACTATATACAGTATCTATCTCAACTTATCAAATGACCACATCACAGATATCGCAGCAGAAAACAACATATGAAATATTGGATATACTAGGATTTCCGGGTTTTATATTAAGCCTGTATAAAACACGGATTCCACGGTCGTGATGAATAGCCAATCCCACACCCCTAGACCCCGACAAGAGTGGCAATCAACCCTTCCAATTCTAGAGTTAGGAGACCCGGACTCGACGCCTCGAGATGGTCTCCCACTGGACTCTAGAACCCGGTTACTTGTGCTCCCCTCCTTGGGTCTATCCTAATGCAGAAAAGTATAATATACAATGGTGATATCATCCTCAACCCGGAAGTGCCCCAATAAAGGAATATTACATATAATGAATTTTACATGAATAAAAATGAAAAAAATCTTATCTCGCATAAAACCCCCAGCTATTCAAACACGACGATCCAATATAACATATCCCAGCAACACATAACATCATATGTCATCAACGTAAGTAAATATGCGTATCCCAATTGTCATTGACATATAGCACCAAAACCGGCGATACATCACATATTACACTTACGGTCGCAGAAAAGAAAGTGAAAACTACAACAGTTGGAATCCGCAACCACCTTAGACATCACATGCCTAACAATTTGAATTACTTAGAAATCACATGCCTAACAATTACAAACCCCGCATTTTAGTCTCGATCTCGAAAACACTTTTCAATATCAAGTCGGGCAATTCAACAAGATTCCCGACATCCTGATCGAATGCTCATCGGAAACTTTAGTAGACGGGCGCACCTCCCGATGCCGTCGACGAAGTGCACTAAAGCGGAACATCGCTGATGCGAGCATCCGAACGGATGCATTTGGCAACGGGGTTCTCCTACAGTCACTTGGTCGGGGCTATGGGGCGCGGCTATCTAATAATGTTACCTGGTGAGTATCCGCGTATGCTACGTGATTGCGATGGACTTTTGATCTCATCAAAATCCCGTGGCAACCGATCATCTGAGACTAAATTGCTAGATTTATAACATTCAAATTAGTTATCTCATAACTACTTGTGGATTCCAAATATTGTATCCCATTACATGATACCCGGACGAACGTTAAACTTTTCGATCGATTCATCAAAGTCCCACTATTTCCCGACAGCTCAACACTTGAGCATAGTTTTAATAATACCCATAATATGCCACAGTACCTATGCACCAGCCGTAGAAGGGCAAACCCAAGCCTCACTCATGTCGCCACGGAACTACGGCAAACCCTAGGGTTTGACCGCGGTTCCGCGATTCAAAAAGTCGAGTTAGGGTTTCGTTCTTCTAGAGGGTTCATAGGATCACTTGCATGTTTTTCCGAATACGTTAAACTTGGAAAAATGGGTTTTTGACATTCGAACAAACTTTTTAACTTCGTCTAGACAACATGCGAATAACCCGAAACAATGTTAAAACTAAGAATACGAAACACTCCGAATTGTTTATAGTGTAAGATTACATTACATGCAAAATTAGCAAAAACAAACAACACCTGAAACATCAAAACCAAGTCACTGGAACACACAAAAAATTTCAGGAGGAGGGGCTCGGATTTGGCCGAGATCAGGGTACATGTGGCCGGCAAAAATGCATGAAACCCACTCAAATTTTCACAGTGTTCATATTATATCACATACAACACTCTGTACTTGTTTTAAATTTTTTTTGACAATTATTTAAAAACGACAGAAACTACAATTTTGCGTTCAAGTTTCGGAGTATTTCGGTTTCGTAATCCTAACAAAATCCGTCTAAATTTCTAGCATGGCTCTGATACCACTGCAGGGTTACCTAGGACGGCAGCAAGGTTTCGGGAGGCATCGTCCATGCCAAATTCAAAAATTTTCCGTTCTAGATAACCCTAACTATGAATCGTTTACTAGAAATCGACGGAATAAAATGCAAACAACTTTGCAAAGGAAAGTGAACAAGGAATACAACCTTTGTAGACCGGCCCTTCACTTCTAAAGCTCCGTGTTGACATCCCTTCGCTGCGATCATGGATCTCCCGAACTCTAGTATGGGTTCCGTCGGAGAAATGAACAAGCTTGCTCGTAGTCTTCGAGGCCGAAGATGATCTACGTCGAGGAGACTCAAACTCAAGATAACCCTTCACCAGGTCATAAACTTTGTGAAGAGAACACCCTATACTACCCAAGCAAGTGTATAGGATGATGAAGTAAGAAGTGGGCTCACTTTAGATTTTATTTTCTCACAATATTTCTTCATGTTTCATGGAGCTAGTAAGCTTGAAGAAGGAAGGAGATGAAGAAAGCAACCATGAAAAATCAAGAATGAAAACTAATGAGGTGAGAATAGCAACCATGGGTGAGTTAGTGTCATATACTAACCATTGTAGAGACTAAACCATGGCTAATTAAAATGGTTAGGTTAATAAATATCTTAAGTGAGACAAAACAAGTGGATTTTGTCAAAGATGCTTCAAGCTTCTCCAAGCTTCCAAGCATGACAAAATTCTCACTAATTTTGAATTATTAAGATAAATAAAAACCTTCACATTTTAATCTGGGCACAGGAACTACTACCTACCGGTGATTGTATTTGGGCTCGGCGGATATCCGGAGGATACCGACCGGAGTCGAGAGATGATATGGGCCGATCCGGACTGACGGAGCCCGTGGGTCGATCTGGACTGACGGAGCCCGATATATGTGTTAGTGTATATGCCCTAGAGGCCATTACTGTATCATACTAGTTTGCATATTACTTAATGGATGCTTGGGATATTCACCTTGTATAAACAATCTTGCTCAATATAGTAGTATGCTACTTGGTTTGTTTCTACTTCAATGTGTACATGTGTTTATTTTAGTATATCACCTATACACATTAGTGGAGCCCTTAGGATCTTTGCTTGATTACCAGCGTTGTGATGGCAGTCACACTAGTGGGGGCTGGGTAATCTATAAGCATATCCTTATGCAGGTCCCTAGTCGCAGGACTATCGAGACAGGGCATCGATACTCCGGAGTAGACTAGCGTATGCGCTTCTCATCCCAGTGTGGGAGATGGTCTGTCCCACAGCCATCAGTACGTCGTACTGGAGATAGTATGCGGGTGCTCGTTGGGTTACGAGTACACTGGACAGGACTCGTCGGGAACTGTTGGTTGGTACTATACCTATCGTCAGTTATCAGTTCTCAGGTGACATGAGTACAGCTTAGTCCGCTGACTTGACACTGTCACTTCGCCTCGAGTGTGTTCCCACTGTACTTAGATTACTACCCTACCACGGCTCAAAGGAGTCGTGCAAACAGGTGGTAGTTGGGTGCAGTCCCGAAGCACTTGGAGGCAGTGACGGTTAGACAGGATTCATCTCTCCCGGTATTGGGGGTTGGCATCGCGCTGTGTCTAGGAGAGCCATTACACGAGTAGTCCCTGGCCATGGCAAGCGATATATACTGGTAGGCTTCCAGTGTTATCTCTGTTAGTGTATATGCCCTAGAGGCCATTACTGTATCATACTAGTTTGTATATTACTTGATGGAAGCTTGGGATATTCACAGTTGTATATACAATCTTTCTCGAAATGATAGTATGCTACTTGGTTTATCTCTGCTTTAATATGTGCATGTGTTTCTTTTAGCATATCGCTGATATACATATTAGTAGAGCCCTTAGGATTATTACTTGATTACCAGCGTTGTGATGGCGTTCAGACTCGTGGGGGCTGGGTAATCCATAAGCACATCCTTATACTGGTCCCTAGTCGTTGGACTATCGAGACAGGACATCGATACTCCGGAGTAGACTAGCGTATGCACTTCTCATCCCAGCGTGGGAGACGGTCTGTCCCACAGCCGTCAGTACATCGTACTTGAGATAGTATGCGGGTGCTCGTTAGGTTACGAGTACACTGGACAGGACTCGTCGGGAACTGTTGGTTGGTATTATACCTATCGTCAGTTATCAGTTCCCAGGTGACATGAGTACAGCTTAGTCCGCTCACTTGACATTGTCACTTAGCCTCGAGTGTGTTCCCACTGCACTTTGATTACTACCCTACCACGGCTCAAAGGAGTCATGCAAACAGGTAGTTTTTGGGTGCAGTCTCGAAGCACTTGGAGGCAGTGACGGTTAGACAGGATTCGCCTCTCCCGGTATTGGGGGTTGACATCGCGCTGTGTCCAGGAGAGCCATTACACAAGTAGTCCCTGGCCAGGTCAAGCGAGATATACTGGTAGGTTTCCAGTGTTATCTCAGGGTGTTCTGGGCTACACCCCGACACGACTTGTACCTCTATTAAGGGACTGACGTTCACCGCCCCCTAGGCCCGCCATGCGATGTATCAGACGAACAGACCGGACTGTACGGAGACTGTCACATACAGGCTCAGTAGGAGTTCAGATGGGGTTCACCTCGTCAGTCTTCTTATCGGCATCTACCTGGGGACCGTTACGTACAGCTAGTGCCGCTTGCGGTCTATGGTTAAACCCACTGCTAGCGTAGTGTCGAGTCCTTAGAGTCCCACACAGAGAGCTATTCGCCTTTAGGCAAAATGAGTAGAGGTCGCATGGTTTTGTGACAGGGTTCGTTCACATCCGCGTACTTGTGCACGTTTGCTGTCCGGACAGCTTATACTAGCGGGCTTTGGTTTAAGCCAGATCCTAGTATATGATTTGGGATTGGTTTTATCTCTTTGTATTCGTGTTCCTCGGATCACGAATGCGGGTGCGTATGCACAGTTGATTGAGTCAGAGGAAAAGGACTTTGATTAGGGTTAATGACCATTGTCATTTTATTAACCCTAATGCTTATGTGTGTATTATGGTTAATTGATATTAGTTTAATATAATTGTGCATGGTTAGGGTTGTTGACCATTTGACATTCTTGACTTGTTGACCTAGGTTGACACTTTGACCATCATCATTTCATTTGGAAGATGCTCTTTGATCCTTGCAATTTATATTAAAAATGAAATGATAATGGTCATGTCTTGATTAAGCCATGACAATTATCTCACTAATTATCAATTTACAATAATTCACACATATATGTGAGAATGCTTCATAATTCTCTTATTTTCTATCATATACTTTCTCTCTCTTGCTCTTTCTCTTCCTCAAGCTCTCCCCTCTCATGTGTTGAGAAACACTTGAGCTTGAGAAAAACCTCTTCTTGATAATCTCTACTCTCATCTAGGGTTCTAGGATTAGCACTTCTAGCACCCTAGTTACTTCTAGCTTGAAGTTGAAGCCAAAGGTTGAGGCTCTCGGGTGGATCCTTCTTCGACGTGAGAAGACAACAAAGGTGATCCCTTTCTACTACTCCAAGGAGCAAGGAGAGAAGGAAATAAAGCCCTAGGTATAACTATTCTACCCTTTAGCTAGTTTCTAGTTAGCTTTAGCTAGTTTTTGTTTAGCAAAGATCCTCCTTTGTCTAGTCCATGTTGCCTAGTATGATAAAAATCCGTTTTTTATTCTGTTTTCCGCCTCCCCGCAAGCACCGGGATGGGCAACGTGGACTTACAGTGGTATCAGAGCCTAACTAAACATAAACTAGCAAGGTAGTAAAATGTATAGAAGTTCGATCGGAAAAATCGCAAAACTACGACATGCAAAACCCTAAGTTTCTGTTAAAATTTTTTCTGCTCTAAAAATAAAAAGTCATAGTCCAAAAATCATCTCAGGGTTTTGTGAAGAAGCCCACCAAAAACGGTCGAGTGATCCCTTCAAAGCGCGGCGGTTCCGCGGCAAAAGTATACCCATTGCCGCGGAACCGCGGCCGTTTTGACTCGGTTCATAACCGAGTTTGGTGCAGTGTTCTTAGGTTGTGGTTTTGGGATTTTTAAGATGGTTTATTTTAGCCCAGATTTTCCAGAAAAGAAATTTGTTTTTGGGGGCCTATAAATCCGTATTTTTGATCGAACTTCATATACTTTGACTAATCGGTTATATCTGTGATGTTTATATGTATTCAACGTCGGCTAATCGCTATATGTCGATTAGTGGGGGTTATACATATCTGTGATCTGTGTTTGATGTTGGTATGTGTATATGAATGCGTTGGATTGTCGCGGGTGAATAGCCGGGGTGGATGTGAGATGAGTGTTTCCTTTTCTTTCATTCATTGTAATATGTAAATTGATGTATTATTATTTGTATGGCCGCACAACCGGGTCGGGGTTGTAGCCGTCATTGTATAATTCTTTTTACTGTTTTTGCTCCTAAGATAGACCCATAGAGGGGGTGCACAAACTACCGGGTATCTCGAAGTGCCGAGTGGCCTACTCACGGTGTTGAGGAAGGTTGCTTCGCTTCGGGTACTTGGCGGGTAGTTTGCCGCACCCGTAGGGGTCTTGGGTGGGGTATTTGGCTATTCACCGCGACCGTGTAATCCGCTTTTCGTTGCAGGCTCGAACGGATTGCGGATTCCTAGTATATCCAATGTATTCATCTGTGATCTGTAATGTCTATCATTGCTTTATATCTATATACTATAACTATTTAGACGTTGCTTATGTTTTACAGCCGCGCTAGCCCAGTCCCCGCTCTGTCGTTAGTTAAGTAACCTAACGGGTGATGACGGGGCCCCGTGGCGAATGCGAATGGTATAAGCGTACGTCATATTTTGGTTGTTTTCTGAAATGGTAGGATTAAATGATGGGACGCATTAAAAGAACTAATGCAAGAAAATAAACCAAGTAAAAGTCGATTGGAACACTTTGAAAACCACTCGGTTCTTTTCAAAACTAAACTTTTAAACGCGGAGCTTGAACCGCTCCTTTTAAAAGCTATCTCGTTCCATCGATTATATCAAGTTCACTACGTTCACGGTTTCGCCAAAACCATTCGTAGCCCTCTGTCATTCCACATGAATGGTCAAAAAGTATTCAAGCTATGTATTTTGTGTAAGTCTACGCTAGCGCCCCGGCCGTCTACAGACGCCAAAATGCGGAACAAAACTTTTTAACTGGCGCTATCGTATACTTTAACCCGGATCTTCCATTATTGCTAAACTAACAAACAGTAAAAAGTGTAGAAAGGTTGTACCGAACGATCCGAGTCCTTCGTTCTTCAACCATCATCCCACGCTCCGTTGCGGCTGCTCCGATCGCGTCGATCTCCGATATCCTCGTCGAGGTGGCACCACATGATCGGTTCTTTAAACGGGCTCCCGCCTCTGACTCGAGGCAACTCGATCGTCAAGTTTGCTAAAAGAGACGACCAAGATTGATGTAGAGAATGAGTAGATGACTTTGTCTCACTTCGTCCAAGTCCGTGGACGATCGGTTAATGAAGTTGCCGATGGAAATGAAATGGAACAAGAAATGAACTATGAAATTTCCATGCATCCAAAACTATACTCTTTTCTTTTTGCAACCATAATTTCTCAAAAATCAATCAAGGGGGAGGAGAGAGAGGGCCAGCCTATTGTATAGAGGAGGGAGGTGATGGTAGGAGGAGGGAGGTGACCATATCACAAATATCATGACAAAAGATCATAAGCAAAACAAAACCATCAATTTCAAAGCATGAGTCATTAAAAGGAACCAATCACATTAAACCTAGTCACCTTATCCTTAATGACTCACCAAGCCTCATCATCACTTCTAGAAGCTTCTAGAATGATGACTCACCCCAACTGAAGAAAAGATAAATCCGTCTTTAACAGAATGTTAAAAGACGGCTGATAGAAAACTGGAAACTGGCAACTTCCAAAAGTGATCCTGAAACGAATTTCAGGATAACCCCGAAACTGTATAAATATACCCGCATTTGTATTACGACCGAATACAAATACAACTGAGACAAAGATATTATACCTACTCAATATAATACTCGGATCCAGCTTAAACCAAAGCCGACGAGTATCATCTGCCCGAAAAATAACACGTGTGTAAACGCACGTGCATTTTCCGAACCCTGCCATAAAACCATACGGCCTCTACAACGTTTCGCCCGAACTTGGGAAACTGTCTGTGGGGGACTCTAATGACTCGTCAGTACCCTGGCAGTGGGTTTAACCACAAACCGTCAGCGGCACTAGCTATGCATAACGGCTGCCCATGGACTGACCTCAAGGGTGGCCGAGGAGCGAACTCAAGGGAGACCGATGAGCGAACTCCTCCGAAAACCCTACTGAGCCTAACAGTGACAATGTATATACAGTCCGGTCCGTTCGTCAATGAGTATCGCATATCCGCCTAGGGGGCTAGTAACGTCAGACCCCCAATAGCAGTATAAGTCGTGTCGGAGTGAAGCCCAATAACACCCTGAGATACTACTGGAGTACCTACCAGTAAATCTCCTGCCACGGCCGTGGGCTTTGTGTAATGGCTCTCCTAGACACAGCACGATCTCACCCCCAATACCGGGAGAGACGAATCCCCTGCCGATCCGCTCACGTGCCTCCATATGGCTCGGGACTGTACCCAAAAACTACCTGTTTGCACGACTCCTTTGAGCCGTGGTAGGGTAGAAATCAAAGCACAGTGGGAACTCACACGAGACAAATGACGACCTCAGGTCGATGAACTAACCTGTACACATGTCACCAGGGAACTGCTATCTGACGATAGATATAATACTAACTAGCAGATTCCCGGCGAGTCCTGTCCGGTGTACTCATAACCCAATGAGCACCTGTATACATCTTAGGTGATCCAACTGACACCAGTGGCTTGTGAGACCGGCCACCGCCCCTCGTCGGGGTCTCGACTGTACACACTAGTCTACTCCGGAGTATCGATGCCCTGTCTCGAAACTCCCACGACTAGGTACCACAATTAAGGATATGCATATAAACTACCCAACTCTCACGTATATGATCGCCATCATACTGTTGGTAGTAAAGCAAGATCCTAAGGGCTCTATCAAAGTGTAACATGCAATCAGTCACCTGAACATGTACACGACTGATAAAGGCAAACCAGATAGCATACTATCATCTCGAGTAAGACTGTCCTACCGGGATAGGTCCTCCGCAATCATTGCAATCATGTACCTGCGATCCAATAATTGACTATGAGGGCACTATCTCCAACAATCTCCCACTTGCACTCAAGGCTAATATTGCGATGTCGACTACTCACAGCCCGTGTGAAACCGAACATCCAACTCCTCTACTAATCAGTTTCACAAAGCCCGTTTGTAAAACTATTGTGTTCGAGAAATAGCCTCAGTGAGTGGATCCGCCTAGATGTTTCTTTCTAAATCTCTCTTAATCTCAAGTTCGCGGAGAAAGCCATCTCCCGAATTGAGTAGTACCTGTCTTAGAATATGTTTGGATATCTGATGGGACCTTAGTTCATAAATGAACTCCATATCCAAACTTCTTAGACTGTATGGATCACTGAACCTAATCAGTATCCGGCACCATGCCACCCACAGTATCCTCTTGGAACCACCTGTCCATAATACTGTCCCTCGTCAGAGGGAAAACTAAAACTCTGACAATCACTCTGTCATCCATGTCACCTTTGAAGCTTGGAATGATAATCGTCTCCCGAAGGAGGCTGCCGTCATCAAATCCGTAGAACATGTACTTATGTTCTAAAACTGCTACATTATGTTTCTCCAGGATTGGATTAATACAAACTTATTGCATCTAGTGCAAAACCAACATTTGGTGTGGT
The DNA here is from genome assembly GCA_030015575.1 of Agapanthus africanus. NCBI lineage: Eukaryota > Viridiplantae > Streptophyta > Magnoliopsida > Asparagales > Amaryllidaceae > Agapanthus > Agapanthus africanus. Next base: position 234,006,670 of record JASDDO010000010.1, read on the forward strand.
ACTTGACATCTCATGATTGACTCAATTGCCTAAGCAAGTGATCTGCCAATCATGCACATCCCTCTCCCCTTTAGTCTATACGACACCTTTAGAGAGGGTGACTCCATCACCTGCAGGTACACTACCATGCTAGGAGTCAACTATTCTAAAAACCATTAGAATATCTGTCAAAGTACCCACATTGGGAAACCACCCAAATTTAGATCTAAAACCATAGATCCAGAAACCAGAATGTCTAATATTATATCCATGTCCTGTCTGGAGAAACAACTGTGTGACGACCATAGTACAACCGATCGTAGTATAGGAATTTTACTTCCTACTCTGTGTATGTCATCCAGATACCATGACATCACACCCTACTACCTCCTTAACTGATCCATCCCCTATTCTGATTGAAGTCAAACCCATGACTGTCACATCAAAATTAGATGATCTATCTCCGCTATAACTGCTCAAGTCTATAAATAGACATAAGCTACTTGCCCACCATGCTTCCGTTGCTTCCACTGACTACGACAACCCTCCTACCGGGTCTCATATCCTGGAACAATAGTAGTGTCAAGTCTGGGTAGATTAGAACCTCCCTGTCACCGTCCTTGAGGCTACCGATGTATCTCTCGGGTGTCTGAGGTTACCTACCATATCTGCGGAGTGGCTATTGGAATGTCAAACCTGATTGAATGTATAGGTCCTATTAAATTTTCCGTAATCGTTTGCGGTTCTGGAATCACTTCCAGTTTTACCATACTCCCACTACTGTTTTATGAAAAAGATCCATTTTTACTAAAACTGTGGCGAGTCAAGAAAAATATCACTATTGATCTTCCAAATGGTAGAATATCAACCCTCGTCATAGCCAGGGTCAACCCATAAACAGCCATTACAGAAACGTGCCCTGAGTTATCCAGTGTCTGGTTTTAATCATAAGCTGGACAACTCCCCGTACCTTAATTTCTTTTAAGGTACGATCCATTCTATATCCAATATAGAAACTTTGGCACTAATTTAATTGGAACCATATTCAAACCATGCAGCTGTCTCCAGTGCATATCAACTTAATGGAAAGAGGCTAATCAGCATTACTCAACTTAGGAATCCATCCAATTATGAGTAACCTGAAAGAGAAACACGTTTCTCAAAACCATCACTATCATCTGAATACCAATCACAAGAATCTACATCTTCGATCTCTTTGAAGAATCCCGATACTTGTGATACCTGGTTCTCTACTTTACTCTTATACCCACAACTTCTCAAAACTTAGACCTTGTATTTCTACGAAATACTCGTCTAAATACTAGAGAAGTTATAAGTAAACAGAACATAGTACGAGGACCTACCCCTTTGTCCTGATGGACACTTGGACAACATACAATACTCTGTATAAGTCCGCTGAGTTAAACAACTCAAAACCTGTGCGTTGTAGGTTGAAAACTGTACCCTGGCGATTTCCTCAAATATCACCAATTACAACGAATTCCGATATAATGAGGATGATCACCTAATTCCCAATATCTTACTCCCACTCATCATCTGTAAAACCATACAGATATGAGAATGAAACCTGGTAAATACATACCCTTGGAGTAAGTGTCTAATCGGGAAAACAGTTTTTCTTTAACAATGCACTGAAACATGAAAATGTTTCGTAGGGGTATCCTGGTATTCATAGTAATGCCTCTTCAATAATCCAATTCATGACTTCAACCGCATATTTTATTGCCATCTCTCCAAATCCCTTTATTTGTCTTTAGTCGTTACCTTCTGTACACCATCGTTAGGCTAACTGGTTTTCTTCCTTCCCTACCGTTCGGCACCAGCCTATGGTTTGGAAGAAGACTATCCAGTAAGCATAATAGGTGTACCTTCCTAAACCAAGGAGTACTCGCAACTGAGAGAAGGTGATGATAAAAGACAACTGAATAATACCTTATTCTTTTAAAGGTGAAATAGGAGCGGCGATGAAGTACGCGGTTTTAGTCGTGAATGATATCAGTCGCAATTTACTTTGCCCACTTTCTAATCCCTTTATTTTGTCTTCACATATTACCTTCTGCACACCCTACTTAGGCTAATTGGTTTTCTTCATTCCCTACCTTTCGGCACCAGCCTATGGTTTGGAACAAGACTATCCAATAAGCGTAATAGGTGTACTCTCCTAAACCAAGGAGCTCTCGCAACCTGAGAGAAGGTGATAATAAAAGACAACTGAATAAACCAATTCTATTTCTCCTGAACCTTGATCCATCTCCGAAGAAGTCCCTCCGAGTTCGTATATAACCATACGATGGATCTATCCAATGGAAGTGGATATCCGTAGTAATACGGTTGTTCTGAGAAAAGTCAAAGGGTAAAAGAAGGAGTGGCAATGACTTATGCAACTCAGACAATCCAAAAGCCAGTATTTTAAGAAGGTTCGGTCAACCTGGTCACTGAGTCATAGTCTAGGGTCGGTCAAAGGTCGCTGCCAAAGAGAGAGAGAGAAAAGAAACACTCTGCGCGCACTCTATCCTAGATCAGAATGGTCATCATTTTATCTAATCCGGAAACCTCCCACTTTCATGTCAAATTCTCCTCCAAACCTAAAGAAGAATCAATCGGGATCACCCGAAGAGTAAACCAACTCATCAGTGGGAATCAGGATCCAACTCTCATCGCATGATAACGTGATAGAATGCATCCACGTTACTCATACTCCAGAAGGTATGCGCATACTCGGCAAGTTTCAGTTTCTTTAGAAACTCCTGATATAGTTTTTGCCCCATGCTCTTATAACCTTGGCGTTAGGTCAAAATGTCATAAGTCACATGCCAAGTTCTACCCATCACTATCTTGTTAATTTGAACCCACCCGCACATGCCCTTGGCGTTAGATCAAAATGGCAGAACGGCTGTCCCAAACCAACTCATCTATCTATGCAACAATTGAATACCCAGCAGCTACCAAACACTATGCCTTGGCGTTAGGTCAAAATACTTAGCTTGAATACTACTGAATACCCAAAAGAAGTGACGGAGGGCTACGGCTGGTTTTTGGCGAAAAACCTTTAGCGTAGTGAACTTGATATCGCTGAAGGAACCTGATAGCTTTTAAAAATATAGTGGCGAAAACCTTTTGCTAAAGAGGTCACTCCCGGTAAAGGGATCTCGGCTCTTTCCTCGTGGAATGAGGTGCAGGATATTCCACTGAATACCGCTATGCAAAGCAACATGTAATCGACTATAGTAAAGTTATTACCCTGACGCAAACTTCTGTCCAAGGGGTCTTTCCCGGTGAAGGGATATCAGCCCTTGCCTCGTCGAATGAGGTGCTGGATATTCACACCGAATACCGCTATGCATAACAAAAAGAAACGTCTTTGTAATAACATCTTTTTAAAATTGTTCCAACAACTCAAACAGGTTTGTTTTACTTTGCATTGATCAGAATCAACGCAGTCCCATCATTCAATCACACCAGAAAAGAACGAAAATAAAATGTACGTATATGCCATCCGCATTCGTCACTGGGTCCCGTCATAACCCGTTAGGTTACTTAACTAACGACAGAGCGGGGACTGGACTAGCGCGGGTGTAAAACATATACAACATCTAATAGTATATAAACCAATATACAATAATCGCTCCAGGCGTGATAGTATGCAACATTACAGAAAAGTAATAAGCATCACAGAACAATACAGATATCTGGGATCCCCGAGTTTCACAGAGCCGCTGCTGAAACTCGACGTTCCCCTGTCGTGTGGATAGCCTGTGCAATGAAACCTAGACCCCTACGGGTGCGGCAAGTTACCCGCCAAAACCTGAAGCGAGGCAGTCCCCCACAGCATAGTGAATGGAACACCCGGCACTTCACGGAATCCGGTAAATTGAGCACCCCTCCTTGGGTCAACCTGTACCCCCTACGAGTGCGGCGAATAGTCTGCCAATTCTGAAGTGGGGTCCCTCTGCCTCTCAAATCTATGAGATGCGGACCCGTTGCTTTCCCGAACCCGGCTATCCGTGCACTCCGTCGCGGGGTAAAACCTAGTACAGTAATGAAAAATAGTACAATAGGTACATCGACCGCAACCTGGTCGTGCCCCAAAAGAATATTATACAACAGGCAGTGACGGCAGTCCACAAGTTGGACGCTCGCCCCGCAATATCAAATGTACAAATAAACTCAAACTGTACTACCATTGCACACTGCTATCCACCACGACAAATCCGCAACATCACAGCACAACACAGAACATCAACACGAATGTCACGTTCGCAAACCCGTCTAAAAGAACTATAGCAATCAGACGCGGTTTACCGATCAAATGACATTCCCGATCGGAGATATAATGTAAGCACTGTAAACTAACGTGTTTAAATTTCGATCGACCAAATATCAAAAAGTGGGCCCCACGACTTACTGGTGAACAGTAACAAAACCTGGGCCAAAATGATATATACCAAAAACCCCAAAATCCAACACAGAACACACTGACCAAATTTGGGAGCACGTGCTCCCCACGTGGCCGCGGATGCGCGGCCAAACCATGGGTTTGGCCGCCCTTCTGTGGCAGCTTGGAGGGATCACGACCCCAAATTTTGTCGTGGCTCTTAAAAACGCCTGTACGGATTTTTAAGATATACAGAAATGAATTTTGAGACCGTTTAAAATTAACAGAAACTGTCGGGCTTGTATTTTGGAATTTTCGATTTCCGGTCGGATCGATATTTTAAACGCGTTAGCACAAGTTAGTATAGCAAAATGGTTAGGCTCTGATACCACTGTAAGTCTACGCTAGCGCCCCGGCCGTCTACAGAAGCCAAAATGCGGAACAAAACTTTTTAACTGGCGCTATCGTATACTTTAACCCGAATCTTCCATTATTGCTAAACTAACAAACAGTAAAGAGTGTAGAAAGGTTGTAACGAACGATCCGAGTCCTTCGTTCTTCAACCATCATCCCACGCTCCGTTGCGGCTGCTCCGATCGCGTCGATCTCCGATATCCTCGTCGAGGTGGCACCACATGATCGGTTCTTTAAACGGGCTCCCGCCTCTGACTCGAGGCAACTCGATCGTCAAGTTTGCTAAAAGAGACGACCAAGATTGATGTAGAGAATGAGTAGATGACTTTGTCTCACTTCGTCCAAGTCCGTGGACGATCGGTTAATGAAGTTGCCGATGGAAATGAAATGGAACAAGAAATGAACTATGAAATTTCCATGCATCCAAAACTATACTCTTTTCTTTTTGCAACCATAATTTCTCAAAAATCAATCAAGGGGGAGGAGAGAGAGGGCCAGCCTATTGTATAGAGGAGGGAGGTGATGGTAGGAGGAGGGAGGTGACCATATCACAAATATCATGACAAAAGATCATAAGCAAAACAAAACCATCAATTTCAAAGCATGAGTCATTAAAAGGAACCAATCACATTAAACCTAGTCACCTTATCCTTAATGACTCACCAAGCCTCATCATCACTTCTAGAAGCTTCTAGAATGATGACTCACCCCAACTGAAGAAAAGATAAATCCGTCTTTAACAGAATGTTAAAAGACGGCTGATAGAAAACTGGAAACTGGCAACTTCCAAAAGTGATCCTGAAACGAATTTCAGGATAACCCCGAAACTGTATAAATATACCCGCATTTGTATTACGACCGAATACAAATACAACTGAGACAAAGATATTATACCTACTCAATATAATACTCGGATCCAGCTTAAACCAAAGCCGACGAGTATCATCTGCCCGAAAAATAACACGTGTGTAAACGCACGTGCATTTTCCGAACCCTGCCATAAAACCATACGGCCTCTACAACGTTTCGCCCGAACTTGGGAAACTGTCTGTGGGGGACTCTAATGACTCGTCAGTACCCTGGCAGTGGGTTTAACCACAAACCGTCAGCGGCACTAGCTATGCATAACGGCTGCCCATGGACTGACCTCAAGGGTGGCCGAGGAGCGAACTCAAGGGAGACCGATGAGCGAACTCCTCCGAAAACCCTACTGAGCCTAACAGTGACAATGTATATACAGTCCGGTCCGTTCGTCAATGAGTATCGCATATCCGCCTAGGGGGCTAATAACGTCAGACCCCCAATAGCAGTATAAGTCGTGTCGGAGTGAAGCCCAATAACACCCTGAGATACTACTGGAGTACCTACCAGTAAATCTCCTGCCACGGCCGTGGGCTTTGTGTAATGGCTCTCCTAGATACATCACGATCTCGCCCCCAATACCGGGAGAGACGAATCCCCTGCCGATCCGCTCACGTGCCTCCATATGGCTCGGGACTGTACCCAAAAACTACCTGTTTGCACGACTCCTTTGAGCCGTGGTAGGGTAGAAATCAAAGCACAGTGGGAACTCACACGAGACAAATGACGACCTTAGGTCGATGAACTAATTTGTACACATGTCACCAGGGAACTGCTATCTGACGATAGATATAATACTAACTAGCAGATTCCCGGCGAGTCCTGTCCGGTGTACTCATAACCCAATGAGCACCTGTATACATCTTAGGTGATCCAACTGACACCAGTGGCTTGTGAGACCGGCCACCACCCCTCGTCGGGGTCTCGACTGTACACACTAGTCTACTCCGGAGTATCGATGCCCTGTCTCGAAACTCCCACGACTAGGGACCACAATTAAGGATATGCATATAAACTACCCAACTCTCACGTATATGATCGCCATCATACTGTTGGTAGTAAAGCAAGATCCTAAGGGCTCTATCAAAGTGTAACATGCAATCAGTCACCTGAACATGTACACGACTGATAAAGGCAAACCAGATAGCATACTATCATCTCGAGTAAGACTGTCCTACCGGGATAGGTCCTCCGCAATCATTGTAATCACGTACCTGCGATCCAATAATTGACTATGAGGGCACTATCTCCAACATTTTGGCCAAAGTCAAGGCATAGTGATTGGTAGCTATTGGGTATTCATGTGCAGCATAGATAGATGCGTTGGTTTGGGACAGTCGTGCTGCCATTTTGGCCAAAGTCAAGGGTAGGTACGGGTGGGTCCAAATTAACCAGGAGAATGACGGGTAGAACTTGACATGTGACTTATGATATTTTGGCCAAAGTCAAGGTCATAAGAGCATGGGGCAAAAATCCACATCGGGAGTTTCATAAGCACTGAAACTTGCTAGCGCTTCATACCATTTGGAGTGTGATAATTCTGGTAGGATTCCTTCGGTTTTATCACGCGATGATATTTGGATCCCGATCCTACTGTGAGTATATGCTACTCCTCGGGAAAACTCTCACTGAACGATCAATGATATAAACCTAGTAGGTGTCTAGAAAGGTGTTAGCGGGGCTATGCCCCCAGGGAAAAGAGGTTCTTTAATTAAGGAACTTCGCGAAAGCGTTGGAAAACCTCCCTCGAAGTACCGACACTGTCCTGGCTGAACGGTTAAGCAAGTATTGTACGGTGAGATTGATCCCAACTAATCCTTTCTTTACGGTTTGAGAAGGGATTCGAGAGACAGTGGGAGCCATCCAGTTTAGACAAACTAAAAACCACTCTAAACTTGCAAGAGCATCATGCTAAAGTGTTTCTTTTCTCTCTCCTAATTGCAGCGACCATTCAACATGACCGGACTTAAGTTATTACTAGATAAAAACATACTGACAGGGCCAAACTACAAAGATTGGCTCAGGAATGTCAAGATGACAATCACTTACGACAAGTTGGGGTATGTCCTTACCACCAAACCTCCCCCTGTCCCAGGTCCCACCTCCAGCATCGCGGATAAAGAAATCCGTAAGACATGGGAGATCGATTGCGCGAAGGCCAAATGCATCGTGCTTGCCTCGATGGACAACGAACATCAGAGGAGGCATGAGAATATGGACCTAGAGTCCATATTTCTCCATACAAAAGAACTGTATGGAGAGCAGTCTCGTATCGGAAGATACGAAGTGTCGAAGAAGCTATTTTCGGCAAGATTGGTCGTCGGATCATCGGTAGCGGAACACGTGCTTAAGATGATTGGCTACATAGAGGAGCTCGCGGACCTTGGGACCACGTTGGAGAATGAACTCTATACTGATTTGATTCTCCAGTCCCTTCCTTCCACTTACGCCCAGTTTATCCTTAGCTTCAACATGCAAGGAAAGGAGGTTGAACTTTTCGAACTTCTGAACATGTTGAGGAGTGCTGAGGGCACCCTACAGAAGGGTAGGGATACATCCACTTTGTTTATAGGAGGATCTTCCTCTTCTAGATCCCGGGCGAAAGCCAAGGGTAAGAAGAAGAAAGCCCCCGCCAAACCAAGAGGCGGTGTCAGTAAAGTGGATACGAAGGGAAAAGGAAAGGCAACAAAGGTAGCGGGAAAGCTAGTGGGGAAGGAAGAATGCTTGTACTGTCACAAAAGTGGTCACTGGAAACAGGATTGCAAGGCTTGGAAGGCCAGAACACAGGATTTGAAGCGAGTTGCGGCTTCAGCTTCAGGTGTGTATGTTATTGAAAACTGTCTATCAATAAACTCTACATCCTGGGTATTGGATACCGGATCAGGATCTCATATCTGTAATTCTTTGCAGGCGTTGAGAAAGCGTAGGGTTTTGAAGGCAGGTGACATGACCCTCAGAGTTGCAAACGGTGCTAGCATGGATGCTGAGGTCGTGGGGGACTATCACCTGGGATTGTCGGATGGACACTTTTTGGTTTTGCGTAGTTGTTATTATGTACCAAATACAACCTGTAATATCATTTCTGTATCTTTATTATCTAAAGAAGGTTATGAATTTGCATTTGTAAGTAATGTAGTGAACATTCACCTTAATCAAGTTTTGATTGGGTCTGGTACATTGAACAACGGTATATACGTTTTAAACCAACCACAGATTTTCAATGTCCAGAATACACACAAAAGAAAGTCTCCAGAAATCAATAAAACTTTCTTATGGTATTGTAGACTGGGTCACATCAATGAGAGAAGGTTGACTAAGTTATATACAGAAGGATATTTGGATCCGTTCGAATATCAATCGTATGCAACTTGTCAATCTTGTCTCAAGGGAAAGATGACAAAGACTCCGTTCACTGGACACGGAGTAAGAGCGAGCGAGCTCTTGGGACTCGTACACAGCGACGTGTGCGGTCTAATGTCTACACATGCGTGAAGCGGTTATTCTTACTTCATTACTTTTACGGATGACTTTTCAAGGTACGGTTATGTCTTCTTAATGAAACATAAATCCGAGGCTTTTGAAAAATTCCAGGAATACAAGAATGAAGTAGAAAAACAAACAGGTAAAAGTATCAAGACAATGAGATCTGATCTAGGTGGAGAATACTTGAGTGCCGAGTTCCTGGGTTACTTAAAAGAGAATGGAATTCTCTCTCAGCTTACTCCTCCATACACTCCGCAACGTAACGGTGTATCGGAGAGACGGAACCGAACCCTATTGGATATGGTACGGTCCATGATGAGTAACGCTGAGTTGCCGCGATCGTTCTGGGGATATGCGCTAGAATTAGCTGCATACCTTTTGAACCGAGTTCCAACTAAGACTGTGCCTACTACACCATATCAGATGTGGTGTGGGAAGAGACCCTATCTTAATCACATTAAGACATGGGGATGTCCAGCTTTTGTAAAAAAGCAGCATGCGAACAAGCTCGAGGCACGCTCAGTACAGTGCAAGTTTGTGGGATATCCAATGAACTCCAAGGGATATTTCTTCTATTGCGAAGAGGAACAAAAGGTTTTTGTTTCTCGCCATGCCCACTTTCTAGAACACCAGTTCATAGAAAAAGAAATAAGTGGGAGCGCAATAGAACTGGAAGAAATTCCAGAACCACGAGCTATTATTGAAAGCTTAGTAGAACCAGAGGGTTCGAAAGATCAGGACATTCCCACGCCACTCCGCAGGAGTAGTAGGCAGTCTCATCCGCCCGAGAGATACTACGGTTTTCTCATTGACGGGGATAGAGAGGATTGCATCATAGATTGTGATGAGCCTACTAGCTTCCAGCAAGCCATTCAGAGCGTCGACTCGGTAAAATGGCTGGATGCAATGCGGACCGAAATGGAGTCCATGTACACCAACAAAGTATGGACATTGGACATTGCTCCAGATGGGGTGAAACCCGTAGGATGCAAGTGGATCTTCAAAAGGAAGATTGGTGTAGATGGACAGGTTGAGACCTATAAAGCTAGACTGGTTGCAAAGGGTTTTCGTCAGCGACCTGGTTTGGACTATGACGAAACCTTTTCTCTAGTAGCTATGCTGAAATACATTCGGATCCTTCTTGCCATTGCTGCCTTCCACGATTATGAGATTTGGCAGATGGACGTAAAAACCGCTTTTCTAAATGGACATTTAGTGGAGTGTGTCTATATGGACCAGCCAGAGGGTTTCATTCAGAGTGGGAGCAGCGGAAAGGTGTGCAAGTTGCTTAAGTCCATTTATGGACTAAAGCAGGCATCGCGGAGTTGGAATCTGTTTTGATGAGACGGTCAAGGAATTTGGCTTTATCAAAAATCCAGATGAACCATGCATCTATTGTAGATTTGTAGTGAGAACTGTAGTATTCCTCGTTTTATACGTGGATGACATTCTCTTAATAGGAAATGACATTCCTATGCTACAATCTATCAGGGGGTTCTTGTCACACAGGTTCTCCATGAAAGACCTGGGTGATGCCTCATACATTCTGGGTATCCGGATCTACCGTGACAGATCCAAGAGGATATTAGGACTTTCACAGTCCAGGTACATCGACACCATACTGAAGAGATTCAGTATGGAAGATTCCAAGCGCGGTAATCTACCGGCTTGTCACGGGATCACCCTATGCTTCTGCGGTAGGCTCTATAATGTATGCGATGTTGTGTACCAGACCAGATGTGGCTTATGCACTGAGTGTGGTAAGCAGGTATCAGTCAAACCATGGGGAGAAACATTGGATAGCGGTAAAGAACATTCTCAAGTACCTGAGAAGGACTAAGGAGATGTTCTTGGTGTATGGCGGAAAAGACCTCCAGATTGAGGCCTTTGCTGACTCCAGCTTCCAGAGTGACAAGGATGATTCCAAGTCCATGTCGGGTTTTGTCTTTACCCTCAATGGAGGGGCGGTGTGTTGGAAGAGCTCCAAACAGGAAACCGTTGCTGACTCGACTATGGAAGCGGAATACATCGCTGCATCTGATGCTGCAAAAGAAGCTGTCTGGATAAGGAAGTTCTTGAAAGAACTTCAGGTGGTTCCGTCCATTGTTGACCCAATACCTCTGTATTGCGAAAACAACGGGGCTATTGCTTTAGCAAAGGAACCCAGGTCCCATCAGAAATCCAGACACATCTTAAGGCGGTATCACCTGATCAGGTCGTGGATCGCCAGGAGATCGAGGTTCGGAGGGTTGCTTCAGAAGATAACACTGCAGATCCATTCACCAAGGCTTTGCCCCAGACTCAGTTCGAGCGGCTGATCGAGATGATAGGTCTTCGAAACGCCAGTACATGGCCTTAGTGCAAGTGGGAGATTATTAGTGTATATGCCCTAGAGGCCATTACTGTATCATACTAGTTTGTATATTACTTGATGGAAGTTTGGGATATTCACAGTTGTATATACAATCTTGCTCGAAATGGTAGTATGCTACTTGGTTTGTCTCTGCTTTAATATGTTCATGTGTTTCTTTTAGCATATCGCTGATATACATATTAGTAGAGCCCTTAGGATTATTGCTTGATTACCAGCGTTGTGATGGCGCTCACACTCATGGGGGCTGGGTAATCCATAAGCACATCCTTATACTGGTCCCTAGTCGTTGGACTATCGAGACAGGGCATCGATACTCCAGAGTAGACTAGCGTATGCGCTTCTCATCCCAAAGTGGGAGAAGGTCTGTCCCACAGCCGTCAGTACGTCGTACTTGAGATAGTATGCGGGTGCTCATTAGGTTACGAGTACACTGGACATGACTCGTCGGGAACTGTTGGTTGGTATTATACCTATCGTCAGTTATCAGTTCCCAGGTGACATGAGTACAGCTTAGTCCGCTGACTTGACACTGTCACTTCGCCTCGAGTGTGTTCCCACTGCACTTTGATTACTACTCTACCACGGCTCAAAGGAGTCGTGCAAACAGGTAGTTTTTGGGTGCAGTCCCGAAGCACTTGGAGGCAGTGATGGTTAGACAGGATTCATCTCTCCCGGTATTGGGGGTTGACATCGCGATGTGTCCAGGAGAGCCATTACACAAGTAGTCCCTGGCCAGGGCAAGCGAGATATACTGGTACGTTTCCAGTGTTATCTCAGGGTGTTCTGGGCTACACTCCGACACGACTTGTACCGCTATTAGAGGACTGACGTTCACCACCCCTCTAGGCCTGCCATGCCATGTATCAGACGAACAGACTGGACTGTATGGAGACTGTCACATACAGGCTCAGTAGTAGTTCAGATGGGGTTCACCTCGTCAGTCTTCTTATAGGTATCTACCTGGGGACCATTACGTACAGCTAGTGCCGCTTGCGGTCTGTGGTTAAACCCACTGCCAGCGTAGTGTCGAGTCTTTAGAGTCCCACACAGTGAGCTATTCGCCTTTAGGCAAAATGAGTAGAGGTCGCATGGTTTTGCGACAGGGTTCGTTCACATCCGCGCACTTGTGCACGTTTGCTGTCCGGACAGCTTATACCAGCGGGCTTTGGTTTAAACCAGATCCTAGTATATGATTTGGGATTGGTTTTATCTCTTTGTATTCGTGTTCCTCGGATCACGAATGCGGGTGCGTATGCACAGTTGATTGAGTCAGAGGAAGAGGACTTTGATTAGGGTTAATGACCATTGTCATTTTATTAACCCTAATGCTTATGTGTGTATTATGGTTAATTGATATTAGTTTAATATAATTGTGCATGGTTAGGGTTGTTGACCATTTGACATTCTTGGCTTGTTGACCTAGGTTGACACTTTGACCATCATCATTTCATTTGGAAGATGCTCTTTGATCCTTGCAATTTGCATTAAAAATGAAATGATAATGGTCATGTCTTGATTAAGCCATGACAATTATCTCACTAATTATCAATTTACAATAATTCACACATATATGTGAGAATGCTTCATAATTCTCTTATTTTCTATCATATACTTTCTCTCTCTTGCTCTTCCTCTTCCTCAAGCTCTCCCCTCTCATGTGTTGAGAAACACTTGAGCTTGAGAAAAACCTCTTCTTGATAATCTCTACTCTCATCTAGGGTTCTAGGATTAGCACTTCTAGCACCCTAGTTACTTCTAGCTTGAAGTTGAATCCAAAGGTTGAGGCTCTCGGGTGGATCCTTCTTCGACGTGAGAAGACGACAAACGTGATCCCTTTCTACTACTCCAAGGATCAAGGAGAGAAGGACATAAAGCCCAAGGTATAACCATTCTACCCTTTAGCTAGTTTCTAGTTAGCTTTAGCTAGTTTTTGTTTAGCAAAGATCCTCCTTTGTCTAGTCCATGTTGCCTAGTATGATAAAAATCCGATTTTTATTCCGTTTTCCGCCTCCCCGCAAGCACCGGGATGGGCAACGTGGACTTACAATCTCAGGGTGTTTTGGGCTTCACTCCGACACGTCTTATACCGCTATTAGGGGACTGACGTTTACCGCCCCCTAGGCCCGCCATGCGATGTATCAGACGAACAGACCGGACTGTACGGAGACTGTCATAGTCAGACTCTGTAGGAGTTCAGATGGGTTTCACCTCGTCAGTCTTCTTGTTGGCATCTACCTGGGGACCGTTACGCACAGCTAGTGCTGCTTGCGGTCTGTGGTTAAACCCACTGCCAGCGTAGTGTCGAGTCTTTAGAGTCCCATACAGAAAGCTATTCGCCTTTAGGCAAAAGAGTAGAGGTCGCATGGATTTGCGACAGGTCGCATGGTTTTGATACAGGGTTCGGTCACATCCGTGCACTTGTGCACGTACAGTGTCCGGACAGTTAACACTAGCGGGCTTGGGTTTAAACCAGATCCTAGTGTATGTTTTGGGATTGGTTTTTTCTTTTATGTATTCGTGTTCCTCGGAACGCGGATGCGGGTGTGTATGCACAGTTGACGGAGAGACAGAGGCAGAGGATTCTCATTGTTGACTGTTGACTGTTGACTATTGACTTTTTTCTCAACCCTAATGAGAATATGATATATGATTAACAATAATATTAATTAAGTATTATAGTGACATGGTTGTTGAGGGGTTGATTTTGTTGACTTGTTGACTTTGTTGACCAGTTGACTAGGTTGGACTAGTTGACCATCATCATGACAATGGCTACATTTCATGGCAAAGACTTTTGCTTGCTTGTTTCTCTTGTGCAAAATGAGTGCATGAAATGATATGGCTATTGTAGCTTAAACCATCACATAATACTTGATTGCTATGATTTTTTATGATGGCTTTGGATTATGAGAGCCAAGAGAGAAAAGTCTTGCTCACTCTATCATTTCCATTCTCTCTCTTGGCTTGAGCTCTCACCCTCTTCCTCTTGCTCTCCCTTTCTCTCTAGTCTATGGTTCATTTGTCTCATGAGTTGAGAAGCAAGAACCATAGAGAAAAATCCCAACACACTCTGCTCTACTCACTCTAGTTCATAAGGTTTAGCAAACCGAGTGAACTGGTTTCTTCAAAGCTCGAAGAAGAAGCCAAAGGTAGAAGCTTTCGGGTGGATCGATCTTCGGCGCAAGGAGACGACGGAGTGAAGCCAATCCGTACACCATCGAGGCTCAAAGACGAAGGAGTTCAAGAAAAAAAAGTATAACCCCCTAACCGAGTACTTAACAACTCCTAGTTAGGTTGTTAGGTAGATAGTTTAACAAAGATCCGGTTTGAGTCCATGTTACCTGCTCTAGAAAATCGTTTTTCGTCATTTCCGCAAGCCCGTAAGTACCGGGAGCGGTAGTATAGACTTACAATGGTATCAGAGCCTAGTTAAACACTACCTAACATGTTAGCATAGTAACTAGAAATTCGATCGGAGAAAAAGTCACGAAATACACCCAAAAATCCAACTTGCTGTCGATTTTTGAAGTGCTGTAAAAGTAATAAATCATGCTTCAAAAATCGACTCAGGGTTTTTATAGTGCACTGAAGAAAAACGGTCCAGAGATCCCTCCAAACCACCGTGGAAACGCGGCAATAGCTTGCTATTGCCGCGGTTCCGCGGCCGATTAAGCTCCTCTGTGGATCGTCTTCATTGCAGTTTGTTCTATGGGGTATTTTGGGATTTTTGGTATATGTTTTTTCAGCCCAGATTTTCCAGAAAGAAAAATTTGTTTTTGGGGCTTTAAAAACCGTATTTTGATCGAGTTTCGAAAGACTTAAGCTGACGGGTATTTATCTGTGATGTGATATTTGTATTAAACGTCTGCTGATCGCTATATGTCGATTAGTGGGAGTTATACAAATCTGTGATCTGTAATGTTATTGGTTTGTGTATATGAATTCATTGGATTGTCGCGGGTGAATAGCCGGGGTTTGTGAGACGAGAGTTTTCTTTTCTTTCAATTCATGTAAATTTGTAAATTGATGTAATAATTATTTGTATGGCCGCACAACCGGGTCGGGGTTGTAGCCGTCATTGCATAATTTTTTTTACTGTTTTTGCTCCTAGGATAGACCCATGGAGGGGGTGCACAAACTACCGGGTATCCCGAAGTGCCGAGTGGCCTACTCACAGAGTTGAGGGAGGTTGCTTCGCTTCGGGTACTTGACGGGTAGTTTGCCGCACCCGTAGGGGTCTTGGGTGGGATATTGGCTATTCACCGCGACCGTGTAATCTGCTTTTCGTTACAGGCTCGTACGAATTGCGGGTTCCTAGTATATCCAATGTGTTCATCTGTGATCTGAAATGGCTATCATTGCAATGTATATCTATATATGATATTATTTAGGCGTTGCTTATATTTTACAGCCGCGCTAGCCCAGCCCCCGCTCTGTTGTTAGTTAAGTAACCTAACGGGTAAAGACGGGGCCCCGTGGCGAATGCGAATGGCATAAGCGTACGTTATATTTTGGTTGTTTTCTGCAATGGTAGGATTAAATGATAGGACGCATTAAAAGAACTAATGCAAGAAAAATACGCATTAAAAGAACTAATGCAAAGAAAATAAACCAAGTAAAAGTCGTTGGAACACTTTCAAAAACCACTCGGTTTCTTTTCAAAATAACTTTTAAACGCGGAGCTTAAGCCACTCCTTTTAAAAGCTATCTCGTTCTATCGATCATATCAAGTTCACTACGTTCACGGTTTTGCCAAAACCATCCGTAGCCCTCCATCATTTCAGTTAAATATTCGGTAGTATTCAAGCTATGTATTTTGACCTCACGCCAAGGCATAGTGATTGGTAGCTGCCGGATATTTATCTGTTGCATAGATAGAATGCGTTGGTTTGAGACAGTCGTACTGCCATTTTGGCCTACGTCAAGGGTAGGTACGGGTGGGTTCAAATTAACCTGGATAATGATGGGAAGAACTTGACATGTGACTTATGACATTTTGACCTCACGCCAAGGTCATAAGAGCATGGGGCAAAAATCTACATCGGGAGTTTCAAAAGAACTGAAACTTGCTAGCACTGCATACCATTTGGAGTGATGATTCTGGTAGGATTCCTTCAGTTTTGTCATGCAATGATATTTGGATCCCGATCCTACTGTGAGTATATGCTACTCCTATGGAAATTTCTCACTTAACGATCAATGCTATAAACCAAGTAGGTGTCTAGAAAGGTGTTAGCGGGGCTACGACCCCAGGGAAAAGAGGTTCTTAAATTAAGGAACTTCGCGAAAGCGTTGGAAAACCTCTCTCGAAGTACCGACACTAGCCTGGCTGAACGGTTAAGCAAGAATTGTACGGTAAGATTGATCCTGACTAATTCTTCCTTTTTGGTTTGAGGAGAGATTCGAGAAACAGTGGGAGCCATCATGTTTAGACAAACTAAAAACCACTCTAAACTTGCAAGAGCATCATGCTGAGTGTTTCTTCTCTCTCTCCTAATTGCAGCGACCAATCGACATGACTGGACTTAAGTTACTTCTAGATAAAAACATACTGACAGGGCCAAACTACAAAGATTGGCTCAGGAATGTCAAAATGGCAATCACTTACGACAAGCTGGGGTATCTTCTTACCACCAAAGCTCCCCCCGTCCCAGGTCCCACCTCCAGCGTCGCGGATAAGGAAATCCGTAAGACTTGGGAGATTGATTGCACGAAGGCCAGGTGCCTCGTGCTTGCCTCTATGGACAACGAACATCAGAGGAGGCACGAGAATATGGACCTCGAATCCATATTTCTCCATACAAAAGAACTGTATGGAGAGCAGTCTCGTATCGCAAGATACGAAGTGTTGAAGAAGTTATTTTCGGCAAGGTTGGCCGTCGGATCATCGGTAGCGGAACACGTGCTTAAGATGATTGGCTACATAGAAGAGCTCGCGGACCTTGGGACCACGTTGGAGAATGAGCTCTATACGGACTTGATTCTCCAGTCCCTTCCTTCCACTTACGCCCAGTTTATCCTGAACTTCAACTTACAAGAAAAGGAAGTTGAACTTTCAGAACTCCTCAACATGCTGAGGAGCGCAGAGGGCATCCTACAGAAAGGTAGGGAAACATCCACTTTGTTTGTAGGAGGATCTTCCTCTTCTAGGTCCAAGGCGAAAGCCAAGGGAAAGAAGAAGAAAGCCCCCGCCAAACCAAGGGGCGGTGTTAGTAAAGTGGATACGAAGGGAAAGGCAAAGGCAACAAAGAAAGCGGGGCAGCTTGTGGATAAAGAAGAATGCTTCTATTGTCATAAGAAGGGACACTGGAAGAATGATTGCAGGGCTTGGAAAGCCAGGACACAGGAACTGAAGCAAGTTGCGGCTTCAGCTTCAGGGGTGTATGTTATTGAAAACTGTCTTTCAATAAACTCTACTTCCTGGGTATTCGATACCGGATCAGGATCTCATATCTGTAATTCTTTGCAGGCACTGAGAAAGCGTAGGGTTTTGAAGGCAGGTGATATGACCCTCAGAGTTGCAAATGGAGCTGGCATGGATGCTGAGTCCGTGGGGGACTATCACCTGGGCTTGTCAGATGGACATGTTTTGGTTTTGCGTAATTGCTATTTTGTACCCAATGCAACTTGTAATATCATTTCTGTATCTTTATTATCTAAAGAAGGTTATGAATTTGCATTTGTAAGTAATGTTGTGAACATTCACCTTAATCAAGTTCTGATTGGGTCAGGTACATTAAGCAATGGTATATACGTATTAAACCAACTATAGATTTTCAATGTCCAGAATACACACAAAAGAAAGTCTCCGAAAATAAATCAGACTTTCTTATGGCATTGTAGACTGGGTCACATCAATGAGAGAAGGTTGACGAAGTTGCATACAGAAGGATATTTGAATCCGTTCAAATATCAATCGTATGCCACTTGTCAATCCTGTCTCAAAGGAAAGATGACAAAGACTCCGTTCACTGGACACGGAGTAAGAGCGAGCGAGCTCTTGGGAATCGTACACAGCGACGTGTGCGGTCCAATGTCTACACATGCGCGAAGCGGTTATTCTTACTTCATTACTTTTACGGATGACTTTTCAAGGTACGGTTATGTCTTCTTAATGAAACATAAATCCGAAGCCTTTGGAAAGTTCCAGGAATATAAGAATGAAGTAGAAAAACAAACCGGCAAAAGTATCAAGATTCTAAGATCGGATCGAGGTGGAGAATACTTAAGTGCCGAGTTCCTGGATTACTTACAAGAGAATGGAATTCTCTCTCAGCTTACTCCTCCATACACTCCGCAACATAACGGTTTATCGGAGAGACGGAACCGAACCCTATTGGATATGGTACGGTCCATGATGAGTAACGCTGAGTTACCGCGATCATTCTGGGGGTATGCGCTAGAATCAGCTGCATACCTTTTGAACCGAGTTCCAACTAAGACTGTTCCTACCACACCATATGAGATATGGAGTGGGAAGAAACCCTATCTTCAATATCTGAAGATCTGGGGATGTCCGGATTTTGTCAAAAAGCAGCATGCGGACAAGCTCGAGGCACGCTCAGTACTGTGCAAGTTTGTGGGATACCCAAAGAATTCCAGGGGGTATCTCTTCTATTACGCAGAGGAACAAAAGATCATTGTTTCTCGTAATGCCCATTTTCTGGAACACCAGTTCTTAGAAAAGGAAACAAGTGGGAGCGAAATAGAACTGGAAGAAATTCCAGAACCACAGACTATTACTGAAAGCTTAGTAGAACCAGAGGGTTCAAAAGAAAATGACATTCCTACGCCGCTCCGCAGGAGTAGTAGGCAGTCTCATCCGCCCGAGAGATACTATGTTTTCTCATAGACGGGGATAGAGAGGATTGCATCATAGATTATGATGAGCCGACTAGCTTCCAGCAGGCCATTCAGAGTGTTGACTCGGTAAAATGGCTGGATGCAATGCGGACCGAAATGGAGTCCATGTACACCAACAAAGTATGGACGTTGGATGTTGCTCCAGATGGGGTAAAACCCGTAGGATGCAAGTGGATCTTCAAAAGGAATATTGGTGTAGATGGACAGGTTGAGACCTATAAAGCTAGACTGGTTGCAAAGGGTTTTCGTCAAAGACCTGGTTTGGACTATGACGAGACCTTTTCTCCAGTAGCTATGCTGAAATCCATTCGGATCCTTCTTGCCATTGCTGCTTTCCACGATTATGAGATTTGGCAGATGGACGTAAAGACCGCTTTTCTAAATGGAAATTTTGAGGAGTGTGTTTATATGGACCAGCCAGAGGGTTTCATTCAGAGTGGGAGTAGCGGAAAGGTGTGCAAGTTGCTTAAGTCCATCTATGGACTAAAGCAGGCATCGCGGAGTTGGAACATCTGTTTTGATGAGACGGTCAAGGAATTTGGCTTTATCAAAAATCCAGATGAACCACGCATCTATAGTAGATTTGTAGCGAGAACTGTAGTATTCCTCGTTTTATACGTGGATGACATTCTTCTGATAGGAAATGACATACTTATGCTACAATCTGTCAAGGGGTTCTTGTCACACAGGTTCTCCATGAAAGACCTGGGTGATGCCTCATACATCCTGGGGATCCGATCCATCGTGATAGATCCAAGAAGATATTAAGACTTTCACAGTTCCAGGTACATCGACACCAAACTGAAAAGATTCAGTATGGAAGATTCCAAGCGCGGTAATCTACCAGCTTGTCACGGGATCACCCTCTCCAAAGAGATGTCTCCCAAGACTGATTTGGAAAGGGATCGCATGTCTATTATACCCTACGCTTCTGCGGTAGGCTCTATAATGTATGTGATGTTGTGTACCAGACCAGATGTAGCTTATGCACTGAGTGTGGTAAGCCGGTATCAGTCAAACCCTGGGGAGAAACACTGGATAGCAGTAAAGAACATTCTCAAGTACTTGAGAAGGACTAAGGAGATGTTCTTGGTGTATGGCGGAAAAGACCTCCAGATCGAGGCCTTTGCTGACTCCAGCTTCCAGAGTGACAAGGATGATTCCAAGTCCATGCCGGGTTATGTCTTTACCCTCAATGGAGGGGCGGTGTGTTGGAAGAGTTCCAAACAGGAAACCGTTGCTGACTCGACGATGGAAGCGGAATATATCGCTGCTGCAGATGCCGCAAAAGAATCTGTCTGGATAAGGAAGTTCTTAACTGAACTTCAGGTGGTTCCGTCCATTGTTGATCCAATACCTATGTATTGCGACAACAACGGGGCTATAGCTTTAGCAAAGGAACTAAGGTCCCATCAGAAGTCCAGACACATCTTAAGGCGGTATCACCTGATCAGGGAGATCGTGGGTCGCCAGGAGATCGAGGTTCGGAGAGTTTCTACAGAAGACAACACTGCTGATCCACTCACAAAGGCCTTGCCCCAGACTCAGTTCGAGCGACTGATCGAGATGATAGGTCTTTGATACGCCAGTACATGGCCTTAGTGCAAGTGGGAGATTGTTAGTGTATATGCCCTAGAGGCCATTACCGTATCATACTAGTTTGTATATTACTTAATGGATGCTTGGGATATTCACCTTGTATAAACAATCTTGCTCAATATAGTAGTATTCTACTTGGTTTGTTTCTACTTCAATGTGTACATGTGTTTATTTTTGTATATCACCTATACACATTAGTGGAGCCCTTAGGATCTTTGCTTGATTACCAGCGTTGTGATGTCAGTCACACTAGTGGGGGCTGGGTAATCTATAAGCACATTCTTATGCAGGTCTCTAGTCGCAGGACTATCGAGACAGGGCATCGATACTCCGGAGTAGACTAGCGTATGCGCTTCTCATCCCAGTGTGGGAGATGGTCTGTCCCACAGCCATCAGTACGTCGTACTGGAGATAGTATGCGGGTGCTCGTTGGGTTACGAGTACACTGGACAAGACTCATCGAGAACTGTTGGTTGGTACTATACCTATCGTCAGTTATCAGTTCCCAGGTGACATGAGTACAGCTTAGTCCGCTGACTTGACACTGTCACTTCGTCTCGAGTGTGTTCCCACTGTACTTAGATTACTACCCTACCACGGCTCAAAGGAGTCGTGCAAACAGGTAGTAGTTGGGTGCAGTGCCGAAGCACTTAGAGGCAGTGACGGTTAGACAGGATTCGTCTCTCCTGATATTGGGGGTTGACATCGCGCTGTGTCTAGGAGAGCCATTACACGAGTAGTCCCTGGCCAGGGCAAGCGAGATATACTGGTAGGCTTCCAGTGTTATCTCAGGGTGTTTTGGGCTTCACTCCGACACGACTTGTACCGCTATTAGGGGACTGACGTTTACCGCCCCCCTAGGCCCGCCATGCGATGTATCAGACGAACAGACCGGACTTTACGGAGACTGTCACAGTCAGACTCAGTAGGAGGTCAGATGGGTTTCAGCTCGTCAGTCTTCTTGTCGGCATCTACCTGGGGATCGTTACGCACAACTAGTGCCGCTTGCGGTCTGTGGTTAAACCCACTGCCAGCGTAGTGTCGAGTCTTTAGAGTCCCACATAGAAAGCTATTCGCCTTTAGGCAAAAGAGTAGAGGTCGCATGGTTTTGCGACAGGGTTCGGTCACATCCGTGCACTTGTGCACGTACAGTGTCCGGATAGTTAACACTAGCGGGCTTTGGTTTAAGCCAGATCTTAGTGTATGTTTTGGGATTAGTTTTTTCTTTTATGTATTCGTGTTCCTCGGAACGCGGATGCGGGTGTGTATGCACAGTTGACGGAGAGACAGAGGCAGAGGATTCTCATTAGGGTTGTTGACTGTTGACTGTTGACTTTTTGCTTTACCCTAATGAGAATATGATATATGATTAACAATAATATTAATTAAGTATTATAGTGACATGGTTGTTGAGGGGTTGACTTTGTTGACTTGTTGACTTTGTTGACCGGTTGACTAGGTTGGACTAGTTGACCATCATCATGACAATGGCTATCATTTTATGGCAAAGACTTTTGCTTGCTTGTTTCTCTTGTGCAAAATGAGTGCATGAAATGATATGGCTATTGTAGCTTAAACCATCACATAATACTTGATTGCTATGATTTTTTATGATGGCTTTGGATTATGAGATCCAAGAAAGAAAAGTCTTGCTCACTCTATCATTTCCATTCTCTCTCTTGGCTTGAGCTCTCACCCTCTTCCTCTTGCTCTCCCTTTCTCTCTAGTCTATGGTTCATTTGTCTCATGAGTTGAGAAGCAAGAACCATAGAGAAAAATCCCAACACACTCTCCTCTACTCACTCTAGTTCATATGGTTTAGCAAACCGAGTGAACTAGTTTCTTCAAAGCTCGAAGAAGAAGCCAAAGGTAGAAGCTTTCGGATGGATCGATCTTCGGCGCAAGGAGACGACGGAGTGAAGCCAATCCGTACAACATCGAGAGTCAAAGACGAAGGAGTTCAAGAAATAAAGGTATAACCCCCTAACCGAGTAGTTAACAACTCCTAGTTAGGTTGTTAGGTAGATAGTTTAACAAAGCTCCGGTTTGAGTCCATGTTACCTCCTCTAGAAAATCGTTTTTCGTCATTTCCGCAAGCCCGTAAGTACCGGGAGCGGTAGCATGGACTTACAATATGAGGATTTACGTGCCGATGCTGGGCACAGGTTTCATGATGTTTTCGAGAGTCGATGCTAGACACTCAGCTTCCATGATTTTGTTGTGTCGCGAGGGACACATATTGGTTTATATCCTCATACTTCCATGCATATGCTTTATGATATTTACATGCATGATGTTTTATGTCATTGGGTGACACGTGGACGAGATCCATAAACATATAGTTGACATTGATGACATGGATCACATAGTTGGATGATATCCACATACTCATAGACTTCCTGATATAGTTGACACTGATTACATTGATCATACCTCATATTTATGATATGTTGTTACCTTAGGCACTGGCACGAGCACTTGGTACTACACTTATGTATAGATGTTTACCTTTGCCACCTTATCATGCTTCGGACTTATTCTTATTGAGGATATATTATTACTGATCGTATTGACCTAGGATTGTGTCATACATACGATTTCTACTCTGTGATGTTTTCTACTCACGAGTTGGCAACTCACCCCCGTTGTGCCACAGTTTCTTGCAGGTTTTTCCGTACAGGTTTCGTTACGGCTTTGCTGGCACACTGCTTCCTTTACGGGTGATTTGCTTTGGTAGGTAGTTTCTTTCGCATCAGAACCACCATTGTATATGTATTATTCAGTTGTATCTAGTAAACTCCATCAACCAAACATGTATATTGTTTCAGACTTAGAAAACCAGTTATGTATTATTTTGACCTTAGAGTCGCGCGATGTAGTATTATGGTTTTCTTGAGATTTTGAGTTTCTTTTGAGTTTTGATCCTCTCCCTTCGGCGTTATATATTATATTGCTTGCGTGGTTGTGACCGTCGATTGACGAAGAGCTAGCTCCCGCTTGGGGATGCCTTTTATCATTCATGTATATATTTATCATGTTGTACCCCGTTCGGGGCCAGTATTTACAAAGGAAACTCTGCTGAAATTTTCAGAAAAGAATTGGGGTTTAAAAATGCATATTCGGCTTACTTATTTAAAAACCTAGTTTTTTTTAAAACATGTTTTCGTCACTTCTTTAAAACTAATTTTCCTTCATTTATTAATTAAAATGGTTTTAGATTTCTGGGCTTTTGGCTTACTTGAATTAGATGGGGTCCTATAGGCTTCATATGATTCAAGGGCCAATCACAGGCTATTTCGGGTCGTGACAATACCCGGGTAGCCGTTATGTCCAGCCAGTACCGCTGACGGCTTGTGGGTGACTGATGTGATCATCACCTACTATTGGCGTATTGACGAGTTTTTAGAGTCCCACATAGAAGTTTTCTGGTTCAAGCGAAACAAAGTAGGGAACATATGTGATATGTGCGTGGGCCTGATTATATACGTGTATGTGATACCGTATTGTAATCTGGCAGTAATCTGTTATCGGTTAGGTTATATGTGATATAACCAGATTATTGAATCAAGTGTTGATTTGATAATGTGATAAAAAGATAAATGATATTAGTCGGTCATATGTGATATAACCGGATTATTAAATCAAGTGTTGATTTAATAATTTGATATAAATTATATTTGATACGATTATATATTAACTAATATCATTAGCTCACTAATTGCTTTATTAATATATATATATATATACATTAATGTATATTTGATATATATATATAAATATATATATATATATATTATTAAATGAAGCATGGCTTGATTTTCTATTTTTAGAAAATAGAAAATGAGGTGTAATTTGTGGAGATATTTATGGTATGGCTTGAGGCATGGGTTTTTATTTTTGTTTATTCATTTGCTTGCACTATCATGGTGCATTATTTCTATTGTGTTTATTCCATGCTTCAATAATGTGTGAGCTTATGAGTAGCCATAGTCATTCTATTTTCTTGACTTAATACTTTAGTTTATGCCTTAGCCATTTTCATGAGCTCTTGCTCTTTATTGCTCTCTACAATTTCTCACCTCATCTCCAAACTCAAAACCCTCACATGTGATGTGAATCATTGAGTTGGTGACATCTCTAGTGAGCTTCCAAAACCTCTACTTCACCATCCTACACTTAACTAGCACTCAAGTGTAGTGTGTTGCCTTCACCAAAGAGTTTAGTGAAGAAGTAGCTTGTGTTTGAGAGACTTCGGGTGGATCGTCTTCGGCACGAAGATCTACAGGGAAACTTGCACCAACTTGAAGAGGAGCCTAGTAGAGTCGCATGAACTTCAACCCGGAGCTTTAGAAGCGAAGGACTCGATCTACGAGGGTATAACTTCTTAAACTTCTTGTAGTTTAGATGATATCAAACTATAAAACCCTAATATTCTAGTTAACGATATAGGTTAGTCTACCTTAGGACCTAAAAAATTTGAATTTGTCATGCTTGATGTAACACCTTAGAATGCGATTAGTGTTAATTAAGCGATAATGCGAGTTTTTAATTAAAAGATTACCAAAATAGTTTTCTCGCATTTTATAACAATTAATTAATATTTTATTATTATTTGTTTGGCTTGCACACACTTATGCATGTTAATGTGAGGGTTAGTTAGTGTTAATCTTGTTAAGTAGCCATGGCACCCTAAGCTAATTCTTGCCATGTTAACCTTACACTTAGCATTGTTGTGAAGAGTTATCTTCTTGTTTTGGATTGAGGAGAGGTGGCTAGGTGAGTCATGGAGGGCATTAATGCTAGCATTGATAAGGAGAGGGAGAGAGTAAGTGTAAGGCTAAAACTCACCCTACACTCACCCTCTCATACTTATCTCAATTCATTTCTCATTCTCTCCCCACTCTCTCATTCTCAATTATTTATCTTCTCCTATTCCCTCAACTGAAACCCTCACTACTTCATCACAAAACCTTGCAAAACTTCATTAAACACCATGAAAACACTTCTTATGTTATGATCTAGCCACTAAGATGACTTGGAGGTTGGGAAGATTTGATTTTTTGAGCAATTGTGGTTAGGTAATGATCTCTAACTGTAAATTAGGTGTTTTTATTATTGTGTTGCCTTATAGTTGTTGTTTAGAACACTAAAGGTAGAGTTTTTGTGAACATATCGTATTTTGGTTAAGTGTTGTGTCTCGAGTGAATCTGCTGTCCAACCAGGTTGTTGTTTTAGAAGTTGTCATCACAGAGACCTAGTTTTGAGGCATAGAACTTACCATAAAAACCTGAGACCATTCCCTTCCTTCATGGCCGCAAAAATATTGCTTCTGGCCGCAAATTGCGTCCAGAATGGGGACTGGGGTCTCGAGTCTTGGTCGTAGGGTCTCTGGGGTTGTATGTGGTCTCGGGGAACTTGCAACTTTCACAAATTGTTTGTGTATCAAAATCTGGGATCACTTTTCTTAAATCTAGTATTTTGACTATGCGTGTTACGTTATCCGACACGGTTCGTGATCTTTTGTAGCTGCTGCACCTGGGTTGGTTTTGGGATGTCGCTACACACGTTAGCCACTAGACGGACACTTGAGAGTTGGATTGGAGTTGGTGCGTCGGTCAAACGTAGTTTGTACATGATTTTGGTCGATTTCTAAGATTTGCACTTGTTGTGTTTTGTGTTAATAGGATCACAGACGGGGACTTCGAACGCTGCGAAGAAAGGGAAGCAGGTGATTGGAATTACCTAGCTCGAGATCATCGGTGAGTAGATTTAACATCTGCGGGGAAATCGCCCGTATGGCGTTAAGCGTCAGGGCTAGATATGATATAATATTAGCCGCATGTTTATATGCACATATAGAGATGGTGCATGAACTTCATTGCATATTATTACTTGTTGTGCCTGGACTTGTACCCCTTCGGACACTGCACTATTATTGACAGTTCATGTTTCACGATCACTAGTTGTATGCTATACACACACACTGTCGGTAATTGCCATGACACGCACAACACATATACATATGTGATATTGTATTGATTAGTGATATTGAGGAATTTATTCTTGTGCGATGGCGTATATGGAATATAGTTTGCATGCATACCTACATGCTTACACATATACCTTACTATAGCTACATGTTCACCTTTATATGATGTTGCGTTGGATTTTGGAGAAATTGGGAACCCCATGATATATTTAATAACTTGATGAATTTAGATAGCGGTTTTCCCTTGATATGCTCATATTACTATTCTATGTTGCATACATCATATTACATGGATTTACACATTGAGATATGGATTTCATGTGATTTTATGGATTTGAGAACCGTGGGGATATTTCAAGAAATGTGTATTGTTTTAAAAACCCGGTTTGTCTTGTTATGATATTTCGATGCGTCCACCATGAGTGTTCTCGGTTCTGAGACTTGTGTTAGAGACCCGATGCGAGGAGTGGATGTGGCCGTTTGCGGGTTCATGGTGGACCCGGTATGGTATCCCGGGGCAAGAAAGGTATGTCGATGGATTAGCCGATGAGCCTGGCAGAGGGACTACTACCTACCGGTGATAGTTTCTGGACTCGGCGGTTATCCGGAGGATATCGACCGGAGTCGTGAGATGGATATGGGCCGATTCGTACTGCCGGAGCCCGCGGGCCGATCCGGGAAGAAGGAGCCCATGATATGTGGATTTATGTGTCCATGTTGGACACGAGTATTTCATGATGTTTCGAGTGTCGATGTTGGACACTCAGGTTCCATGAGATGTAGGGATATGAGGGCCGATCTGAGTGACGGCGCCTGAGGATTTTGGGATTTGGGGTGTCGTTGATAGACACCGGGGTTTTCCATGCTGATGATTTGTGCATGAGGTTTATTATTTATCCCACACTTAGAATTTTTTTGATATGCATTTTTCCATGTAGATGTAGTACCCTGGTGGTGTACCTTGATCTTGATTGTTGAATATCTATATTGTCATACTTATGCTATCACATTTCATGTGATAGATTTATCGTTGTTCGTGCATACTTGTGATTATAATATGATGTTATTTACTATTTACGAGTTGGCAACTCACACCCGTTGTGCCATAGTGTTTTGCAGGCTTGACCCTCAGACTAGTCGCGGTAGGGCGTCTTATTGTAGCTATTTCAGCGAATACCGCTACGGTTGGCTGTGAGGCCTTTTGCTATAGGTGGGTTTGCGGTTATCCGATGATGTTCGTTGTATATCTTTTGTATCCAGTACTTTCCATATACCACCTTCATGTTTGACTAAGAGACGAGTTGTGAGGAACGACGTTGTATATTCTTGTGACTCTGGGTGTCGTGCTCGTGTGATCCGGCTTTTACTATGTTGATTATCCCTTTTATGTTGTTTCATTTATATTGTCTATTCCTTCGCTTCGGCGTCGTATTTATGCTTGTGGTGGTTGTTTCCGCCTTTGGGCGAGATTTGCTCCCGTTTGGGGATGATTTACTTATCTTATGTTTGTACCCATTTCGGGGCTAGTTTTTACAAAGGTGGTGCTGCCGAAATTTTTAAGAAAACAACTTAAGCTTTAAAGTTTTGCTTGATATTTGCAAATGTTTCTATCCTTTACTTCTTGTAATGGTTTAGATTGCTGGGTTTTCGGCTTACTTAAATTGCGTTACGCCTGTTGACGTTACATGGTCTAAGTACCGGTCATGAGCCTAACTTGGGTCATGACAAAGTTAGTATCAAAGAGCTAGGTTTTACCTTTCGGAGAGTAAAATGACCTTGGTATGATGGAGTAGGTAGCTTAAGCTGAGTGACGTAGCGTGTGTATGTTCTGCGGCATACTTACGACACGGTACTCCGCTTGAGTGACCTTAGGACTTATTGCTTGAAATTCCTTCCGTGATTATATGCATCCTTGTGATTCGATTTCTATGTTCTTATCGGATCCTGTTTCCATTTCCAGCCTTTATGCCGCCGAAGACTACGAGGGCACAGAGAGCGTCCGGGAGAGCCGAGGTCAGAGTTGACTCGTCTGAGACGAGGACTGACCAGGGCGGTACACCCGTTGTCCAGGGGAAGATTGATCCACCTTCGATGGACCGTATTGCTAGGCTTGAGGCCGGTATGCATGTCGGGTTTCCTTGGCACCTCGTATAGGGTTTAGAAGCATCACACATGCTACAATTTAAATTTTAAGAGGTGCTAAGAAAACTTAACTAGGAATCGAACAAGAATTATTGAGTAACAATTAATAGTATCACATATAAAAATAATCTATCACTAAGTGGAGAGACTACAACCTTTGTAGACCTCCTAGGATGACTCCTTGGATCTCCTTTGGTTTGGGATGGCTTGCTTGAACGCTTCCAAGTCCAAGACGATCCACCCGAAGTCCTTTGCTCAAAGCTTGTTGCTTCACTTGATCTATGAAATCCTTGAAGCAAACACCTTACATAAAAGAGCTAGAGGTGTGTAGGATGATGAAGTGGTTTATGTTCTCACTTAAAACCCTTTATTTCTTTTAACCTCACTCAATTTTTCAACTCAAGAGAGAGCTAGAGAGAGGAAGATGAAGATGGCAATACTTTTCTTTTGGATGAAAAAGATTATTTTTTAATAATGAGAGAGAGAGAGATAAATATCAAAACACAAACCATGGTTAATATAAATATCTAGATATTTTATGATGAGTTAAAGAGCAAAGGAAATTAACCTAGGTTGAGTCAATGGTCAACCAAAGAAGTGTGTAGAAACAATGAGTCATTTGTAAAGAAATGAGTCATTAAGTTAATTTCCTTTATCTTTAACTTAAAACAAAAATACCTATATATATAAATATGAACCATCTTAGTCTTGCATTGCCATCTTTGTTGTATCATCAACCATGATACAAATGCATACATGTATGTGTGTATGCACATCAACATGTACATATACATGCATGCATCCATCAAAAGAAAATGGTTTAAATAAATGAGATAAATGTCAATATTAAATCAACACTTGATTTAATAAACCGGTCATATCTCATACGACCCGACCAATATAAAACGCCCGATTAAAATACGGTATCATATACACGTATTTAATCGAGCTCCCGCACATATCTCATATGCGCACCACATCGTTTCGCCTGAGTCAGGAAACTTCTGTATGGGACTCTAAGACTCGTCAATACTCCAGCAGTAGGTGATGATCATATCAAACACCTACAAGCCGCAAGCGGTCCGCTAAACGTAACGGCCACCTGGGTATTGAGCGATAAGAAGAAGAACAAGCGAACCTGTCAAAACTCCCATCAATCCAACTGGAAACACTTACCGTACAGTCCGGTCTCTTCGTCAGGTATGCTGTATATCGAGTCTAGGGATAGAATCGTCGACCCCAATAACTCAATAAGTCATGCCGGTATATGGTCTACAACAGATCGAGAAACTACTGATAACACTTATCAGTAATATCTCAGCAGCCCTGGCCAGGGACTTCCTGTTATAGCCAATCGTGCACAGCACATCATCAACCCTCAAAACCAGGAGAGACGAAACCCCTCCTATCGCTCATTGCCTCCATATGCCTCGGGACTGTACCCAAAATCCACCTATTTTTATGACTCTGTAGAGCCGTAGTAGGGTGGAGATCAAAGTACAGTCGGAGGACACACAAGACTCTATGGCGATCTCGGGTCTACAGACTAACCTGTACCAGTGTCACCTGAGAACTGCTATCCGACGTATGATATAATACCACATAGAAGTTCTCGGTGAGTCCATTCAGTGTACCCAGTCTCACTGAGCACCCGTATACAATCTTTGGTGTCACCACACCAGACGCATATGGGATCATCCATCGCCCATCATATGGAACAAGAACGGTATACGCTAGTCTACACTGGAATATCGATGCCCTGTCTCGATATACCCACGACTAGGAACATTTCAAGGATATGCTTATAAACTACAGGAGTCCCACTAGTATGATCTACATCATAATCCCAGTAGTAAAGCCAATATCCTTAGGGTTTTATCAACATGTACCAAATGAGTAAAAACATGATCAAGTGAACATATGATAAAGAGAAACCAGATAGCATACTATCATGTCGAGCAAGACTGTCCTCTGAATATATATAGACACACACACACACACACACACACACACTATCATATAATGGCCTCTAGGGCATACATATATCCAACAATCTCCCACTTGCAATAAGGCCAATTATTGGCGTATCTCATACCCAACATCTCAAAAAGTCGCTCATGCTGCGGCTGAGGGAGGGCCTTGGTGAATGGATCCGCAGTGTTGTCCTTTGTATCTACTCTCTTAATCTCGATCTCGTGGCGATCAACTATCTTCCGGATCAAATGATATCGCCTCAGGATGTGTCTGGACTTCTGATGGGACCTGGGCTCTTTGGCCAACGCCATAGCCCCATTATTGTCACAATACAAAGGTATTGGATCAATAATGGTTAGAACTACTCCTAGCTCCGAAATGAACTTCCTCATCCAGAAGGCTTCCTTGGCAGCATCATTTGCAGCAATGTGCTCAGCTTCCATCGTTGAGTCTGCAACGGTATCCTGTTTGGAACTCTTCCAACTTACCGTCCCTCCATTGAGGGTAAATGCAAACCCTGAGATAGACTTGCTGTCATCCTTGTCATTCGGGAAGCTCGAATCGGTAAAGGCCTCCATTTGGAGATCCCCGTTACCATACACCAAGAACAATTCTTTAGTTCTTCACAAGTACTTAAGAATGTTCTTCACAGCAGTCCAGTGATTTGGATCAGTAGTTTCTCAGATGGTGATGGGCTTCATGCCGACACGATTTATCGCGTTATTAGGGGTCTGACTTTATCCACCCCCTAGACTCGATATGCGATACTCTTTAGACGAACGGACCGGACTGTACGGATATTGTCACTGTCAGGCTCAGTAGGGTTTATGGATGAGTTCGCTCGTCAGCTTCCCTTCCAATCAATACATAGGCAAACGTTACGTACAGCTCGTACCTCTGACGTGCTAGTGGTTATACCCAGTGCCAGTGTGTTGATGAGTCATTAGAGTCTACCACAGACTGTTTCCAATGTTCGGGTGAAACGTTGTAGAGGCCGTATAGTTTTATGGCAAGGTTCGGAAAATGCACGTGCGTTTACGCACGTGTCATATTTCGGGCAGATAATACTGGTAGGCTTTGGTTTAAGCCGGATCCCAGTATTATACTGTGTAGATATAATATCTTTGTCTCAGTTGGATTTGTATTCGAACGTAATACAAATGCGGGTATGTTTATACTGTTACGGGGTTATCCTGAAATTCGTTTCGGGATCGCTTTTGGAAGTTGCCAGTTTTCAGTTTTCTATCGCCCATCTTTAACATTCGGTTAAATACGGATTTATCTTTTCTTGATGAGGGTGAGTCGTGGTTCTAGAAGGTTCTAGATTTGGTGACAAGGCTTGATGATTCATAGATAGCATTAATTGAATGGTGACTAGGTTAATGTTCATTGGTTTGCATTTAATGTTATTTGTGACTCATTCTTTTCATTAAGTGAGATGATAAGCTTCATGGTTATGGTCACCCCCTCCTCTCTCCTACACTCACCCCTTCCTTGATAAATTGTGGCTGGCCATTCTTTTTGGGAATGATGGTTGCTTGTAAAATGATTATGATAGTTTTAGACTCATGGAAATTTGATAGATACTCATTTCACATTTCGACCCGATCCAAAAGGCAACTTCATTAACCGTTCGTCCATAGCTTTGTACGTAACGAGACAAAGTGTTCTACTCATTCTTTACATCAATCTTGGTCATCTCTTTTAGCAAACTTGATGATCGAGTTGCCTCGGTTCTACCCACTTTGTAGTTTGTTAGTTTAGCTTTAATGGCAGATCCGGGTTATAGTACGCGATAGCGCCAGTTGTAAAAGTTTTTGTTCCGCATTTGGCGTCTGTTAGACGGACGGGGTGCTACCGTGGACTTACAGTGGTATCAGTGCATCACCATTAAGCTTTACTAACTTGTGCTAACACGTTTAAAACATCGATTGAACCGCTTTTCAAAAACTACACTTTTCAGTTCTGAGTTTCTGTCGATTTTTAAAAGAGTCTAAAAATTATTTTACATATCACAGAAAACTAAGCAGGCTTTTATAAGCATTCTGGAAAAATTTAGGCACGTGATCCCACAGTACCGCCGCGGATCCACGGTCAAAGCTAGGGTTTGACCGCGGAACCGCGGCCAGTATGTGGGAACAGTGACCCAATTTTTTCCAGTATGTTTGTCTTGGGAAATTGTGGTTTTTGGTATATTTCGTTTGGGCCCATATTTTGTTACTGTACAGCAGATGTTTGTGGGGCCCACTCCGGAAAGTTTTGTCGATCGAAATTTAAACGTGTTAGTTTACAGTACTTACTTTATATCTCCGACCGGGAATGTCATTTGAGCGGTAAACCGCGTCTAATTGCTATAGTCCTTTTAGACGGGTTTGCGAACGTGATATTCGCGTTGATGTTCTGTGTTGTACTGTGATGTTGCGGATATGTCGTGGTGGATAGCAGTGTGCAATGGTAGTGCAGTTTGAATTCATTTGTACATTTGATATTGCGGAGCGAGCGTCCAACATGTGGACTGCCGTTACTGCCTGTTTGTATAATATTCTTTTGGGGCACGACCGGGTTGAGGTCGATGTACCCATTGTACATAT
This sequence comes from Agapanthus africanus, assembly GCA_030015575.1. Classification (NCBI taxonomy): domain Eukaryota; kingdom Viridiplantae; phylum Streptophyta; class Magnoliopsida; order Asparagales; family Amaryllidaceae; genus Agapanthus; species Agapanthus africanus. Next base: position 234,040,335 of record JASDDO010000010.1, read on the forward strand.
TTTTATTTCTGTACTAGGTTTATCCCGCGAAGGAGTGCACAGATAGCCGGGTTCTGGAGGGCAACGGGTCCGTATCTCATAGCTTTGAGAGGAAGAGGGGCCTCACTCTAGAATTGGCAGACTATTCGCCGCACTCGTAGGGGGTACAGGTTGACCCAAGGAGGGGTGCTCAAGTGACCGAATTCCGTGAAGTCCCGGGTGGTCCATTCATTTTGCTGTAGGGGGCTGCCTCACTTCAGGTTTTGGCGGGTAACTTGCCTCACCCGTAGGGGTCTAGGTTTCATTGCACAGGCTATCCACACGACCAAGGGAACGTCGGGTTTCAGCAGCGGCTCTGTGAAACCCGGGGATCCCAGATTATCTGTATTGTTCTGTGATGCTTATTACTTTTCTGTAATGTTGCATATTATCACGCCTGGAGCGATTATTGTATATTGGTATATATACTATTAGATGCTGTATATGTTATACACCCGTGCTAGTCCAGTCCCCGCTCTGTTGTTAGTTAAGTAACCTAACGGGTGATGACGGGACCCTGTGGCGAATGCGGATGGCATATACGTACATTTTATTTTTCGTTCTTTTCTGGTGTGATTGATTGATGAGACTGCATTGATTCTTATCAATGCAAGGATAAAACAAACCTATATTTGATGTTGTTGGAACAAATTTTAAAAGGTGTTATTACAAAGATGTTTCCTTTTGTTTTGCATAGCGGTATTCAGTTGGAATATCCTGCACCTCATTCGACGAGGCAAGGGCCGAGATCCCTTCACCGGGAGTGACCCCTTAGGCAGAAATTTACGTCAGGGTAATAACTTCACTACAGTCGATTACAAGTTGCTTTGCATCGTGGTATTCAGTTAGAATATCCTGCACCTCATTCCACGAGGAAAGAGCCGAGATCCCTTCACCGGGAGTGACCTCTTTAGCAAAAGGTTTTCGCAGCTATATTTTTATAAAAAGCTATCAGGTTCCTTCAGCGATATCAAGTTCATTACGTTAAAGGTTTTTCACCAAAAACCAGCCGTAGCCCTCCGTCATTTCTTTTGGGTATTCAGTAGTATTCAAGCTATGTATTTTGGCCAAAGTCAAGGCATAGTGTTTGGTAGCTGCTGGGTATTCATTTGTTGCATAGATAGATGAGTTGGTTTGGGACAGTCGTTCTGCCATTTTGGCCAAAGTCAAGGGCATGTGCGGGTGGGTTCAAATTGACCTGGATAGTGACTGGAAGAACTTGGCATGTGACTTATGATATTTTGACCAAAGCCAAGGTCATAAGAGCATGGGGCAAAAATCACATCGGGAGTTTCAAACATAAAGCAAACTTGCCAGGCATGCGCATACCTTCTGGAGTGTGATAACTTGAGTGGCTTCCATCAAGTTATCATGCGATGATAGTTGGATCCCGATTCTCACTGATGAGTTAGTTTACTCTTCGGGTGATCCCGACTAATTCTTCTTTCAGGTTTGGAGGAGAATTTGAGATTATAGTGGGAGGTTTCCTAATTAGATAAAGTGATAACCATTCTGATCAAGGTTAGAGTGCACGCAGAGTGTTTCTTTTCTCTCTCTCTTTGGCAGCGACCTTTGACCGACCCTAGACTATGACTCAGTGACCAAATTGACCGAACCTTCTTAATATACTGGCTTTTGGATTGTCTAAGTTTCATAAGTCATTGTCGCTCTTTCTTTTACCCTTTGCATTTCTCAGAACACCCCGTATTGCTACGGACATCCACTTCCATTGGATAGATCCATCCTATGGTTAGATACGAACTCGAAGGGACTTCTTCGAGGATGGATCCAGGTTCAGGAGAAATAGAATTGGTTTATTCAGTTGTCTTTTATTATCACCTTCTCTCAGGTTGCGAGGGATCCTTGGTTTAGGAGAGTACACCTATTACGCTTATTGGATAGTCTTATTCCAAACCATAGGCAGGTGCCGAAAGGTAGGGAATGAAGAAAACCAATTAGCCTAAGGAGGGTGTACAGAAGGTAATAACTAAAGATAAAATTAAAAGGGATTAGAAAGAGGGCAAAGTAAATTGCGACTGCTAAACATTCACGACCAAACCACGTACTTCATCGCCACTCCTATTTCACCTTTGCTTTTTTCCAGTTCGGGAGAAATAGAATAAGGTATTATTCAGTTGTCTTTTATCATCACCTTCTCTCAGGTTACGAGTACTCCTTGGTTTAGGAGGGTACACCTATTATGCTTACTGGATAGTCTTCTTCCAAACCATAGGCTGGTGCCGAACGGTAGGGAAGGAAGAAAACCATTTAGCCTAACGATGGTGTACAGAAGGTAACGACTAAAGACAAATAAAGGGATTTGCAGAGATGGCAATAAAATATACGGTTATAGTCATGAATTGGATTATGGAAGAGGCATTACTAAGAATACCAGGATACCCCTACGAAACATTTTTATGTTTCAGTGCATTGTTAAAGGAAAACTGATTTCCCGATTAGATACTTACTCCAGGGTATGTATTTACCAGGTATGATTCTCACATCTGTATGGTTTTTCAGATGATGAGTGGGAGTAGGTTATTGGGAATAAGGTGATCATCCTCATTATATCGGAATTCGTTGTAATTGGTGATATTTGAGGAAGTCGCCTGGGTTTTTGCCGGACGGCATGTATTTGGTTTTGAATATCCGTTGTTGTACACCAATTTCAAAATGATATATCTATACGTTTATTTTTATAAAGTGAGATATAACTTTTTGAGATTATGTCCGTGACATTTACCTATATCAGATACGATTGGGTAAGGAGCATTGAACAACGGAGTAGTTCTTAATCATAAGTACAGTTTTCAACCTACGATGCACAGGTTTTGAGTTATTCAAACTCAGCGGACTTATACAGAGTATTGTATGTTGTCCAGTGTCCGTCAGGACAAAGGGGTAGGTCCTCGTACTCTGTTCTGTTTACTTATAACTTCTCTAGTTTTTAGACAAGTGTTTCGTAGAAATACAATGTCTAAGTTTTGAGAAGTTGTGGGTATAAGAATTAAGTAGAGAACCAGGTATCGCAAGTATCGGGATTCTTCAAAGAAATTGAAGATGTAGATTCTTGTGATTGGTATTCAGATGAAAGTAATGGTTTTGAGAAACTTGTTTCTCTTTCAGGTTACTCATAATTGGATAGATTCCTAAGTTGAGTAATGCTGATTAGCCTCTCTTCATTAAGTTCATATGCACTGGTGACAGCTGCATGATTTGAATCTGGTTCCAATTAAATAAGTGCCAAAGTTTCTATATTGGATATAGAATACTTCATATCTTAACGATGTTAAGGTAAGGGGAGTTGTCCAGCTTATGCTTAAAACCAGACACTGGATAACTCAAGGCTTGTTTCTGTAATGGAAGTTTGTGGGTTGACCCTGGCTTTGACGAGGGTTGATTTTCTACCATCTGGAAGATCAATAGTGATATTGTTCTTGACTCGCCACAGTTTTAGTAAAAATGGATTTTTTCAGAAAACAGTAGTGGGAGTATGGTAGAACTGGAAGTGATTCCAGAACCGCAAACGATTACAGAAAATTTAATAGGACCTATATATTCAATCAGGTTTGACATTCCAATAGCCACTCCGCAGATATGGTGGGTAACCTCAGACACCCGAGAGGTACTCCAGTAGCTTCAAGGACGGTGACATGGAGGTTCTTGTTTACCCAAACTTGACACTACTAATGTTCCAGACTGTGAGACCCGGCAGGAGGATAAGTATAGCGTCGTTCTAAACTAGCTTTAGAAGTATACGTATATATTATTCTGCCAGAGGGTTGTCGTAGTCAGTGGGAGCAGTGGAAGCATAGTGGGCAAATTGCTTATGTCTATTTATAGGCTTGAGCAGATATAGCGGAGATAAGATCATCTATTTTTGATGTGACAGTCATGGGTTTGACTTCATCAGAATAGGGGATGGATCTGGTGAGAAGGTAGTAGGGTGTGATGTCCTGGTATTTGGATGACATACACAGAGTAGGAAGTAAAATTCCTATACTACGATCGGTTGTACTGTGGTCGTCACACAATTGTTTCTCCACAAGGATATGGATATAATATCAGACATTCTGGTTACTAGATTTATGGTTTTAGATCTAGATTTGGGCAGTTTCCCAATATGGGCACTTTGACAATATTCTAATAGTATTTTAGAATAGACGACTCCTGGCATGGTGGTGTACCTGCAGGTAATGGAGTCACCCTCTCTAAAGGTGTCTTAGAGACTAAAGGAGAGGGATGTGCAAGATTGGCAGATCACTTGCTTAGGCAATTGAGTCAATCATGAGATGTCAAGTACCATACCAGATGTTGTTTTTGCACTAGATGCGATAAGTTTATATTAATCCAATCCTGAAGAAACATAAGGAAACAGTTTTAGAACATGAATGGATGTTCTATAGATTTGATGACAACAACATCCTTCGGGAAACGGTTATCATTCCAGGCTTCCAAGGTGACATCGATGACAGAGTGATTGTCAGAGTTATAGTTTTCCCTCTGACGAGGGACAGTATTATGGACAGGTGGTCCAAGAGGATACTGTGGGAGGCATGGTGCTGGATACTGATTAGGTTCAGTTATCGATACAGTCTAAGAAGTTTGGATTTAGAGTTCATTTATGAACTAGGTCCCATCAGATATTTAGATATATTCTAAGACAGGAATTACTCGATTCGGGAGATGGCTTTCTCCGCGAACTTGAGATTAGGAGAGACATAGAAAGAAACATCAGGGTAGATCCACTCACTGAGGCTATTTCTCGAACACAAGAGTTTTACAAACTAGCTTTGTGAAACTGATTAGTAGAGGAGTTGGATGATCGGTATCACACGGGCTGTGAGTATGCGATATCGCAATAATTAGCCTTAAGTGCAAGTGGGAGATTGTTGGATATAGTGCCCTCAAAGTCAATTATTGGATCGCAGGTACGTGATTGCAATGATTGATGGAGGACCTATACCGATATGACAGTCTTGCTCGAGATGATAGTATGCTATCTGGTTTGTCTTTATCATCTTATACATGCTTTAGTTCACTATTGCATGATGATAGAGCCCATAGGATTTTGCTTGACAGCCAGCAGTATGATGGTGATCATATACGTGGGAGGTGGGGTCTATAAGCACATCCTTAAAGTGTCCCTAGTCGTGGGAGTTTCGAGACAGGGCATCGATACTCCAAAGTAGACTAGTGTATACAGTCGAGACCCCGACGAGGGGCGGTGGCCGGTCTCACAAGCCATTGGTGTCAGTTGGTTCATCTAAGATGTATACAGGTGCTCATTGGGTTATGAGTACACCGGACATGACTCGCCGGGAACATGCTAGTTGGTATTATACATATCGTCAGATAGCAGTTCCCTGGTGACATATGTACAGGTTAGTTTGTCGACCTGAGATCGTCATTTGTCTCGTGTGAGTTCCCACTGTGCTTTGATTTTTACCCTACCACGCTCAACGGAGCGTGAAAACAGGTGTTTTTTGGGTACAGTCCCGAGCCACATGGAGGCAGTGAGCGGATCGTCGGGGATTCATCTCTCCCGGTATTGGGGGTTGATGTTGTACAGTGCACGGGTGGCCATCATTAGAAATCCTCGGCCGAGGTAGTGGAGAATTACTGATTTGGATCAGTAGTTTCTCAGATGGTGATGGGCTTCATGCCGACACGATTTATCGCGTTATTAGGGGTCTGACTTTATCCACCCCCTAGACTCGATATGTGATACTCTTTAGACGAACGGACCGGACTGTACGGATATTGTCACTGTCAGGCTCAGTAGGGTTTATGGATGAGTTCGCTCGTCAGCTTCCCTTCCAATCAATACATAGGCAAACGTTACGTACAGCTCGTACCTCTGACGTGCTAGTGGTTATACCCAGTGCCAGTGTGTTGATGAGTCATTAGAGTCTACCACAGACTGTTTCCAATGTTCGGGTGAAACGTTGTAGAGGCCGTATAGTTTTATGGCAAGGTTCGGAAAATACACGTGCGTTTACGCACGTGTCATATTTCGGGCAGATAATACTGGTAGGCTTTGGTTTAAGCCAGATCCCAGTATTATACTGTGTAGATATAATATCTTTGTCTCAGTTGGATTTGTATTCGAACGTAATACAAATGCGGGTATGTTTATACTGTTACGGGGTTATCCTGAAATTCGTTTCGGGATCGCTTTTGGAAGTTGCCAGTTTTCAGTTTTCTATCGCCCGTCTTTAACATTCGGTTAAATACGGATTTATCTTTTCTTGATGAGGGTGAGTCGTGGTTCTAGAAGGTTCTAGATTTGGTGACAAGGCTTGATGATTCATAGATAGCATTAATTGAATGTTGACTAGGTTAATGTTCATTGGTTTGCATTTAATGTTATTTGTGACTCATTCTTTTCATTAAGTGAGATGATAAGCTTCATGGTTATGGTCATCCCCTCCTCTCTCCTACACTCACCCCCTCCTTGATAAATTGTGGCCGGCCATTCTTTTTGGGAATGATGGTTGCTTGTAAAAAGATTATGATAGTTTTAGACTCATGGAAATTTGATAGATACTCATTTCACATTTCCACCCGATCCAAACGGAAACTTCATTAACCGTTCGTCCATAGCTTTGGACGTAATGGGACAAAGTGTTCTACTCATTCTCTACATCAATCTTGGTCATCTCTTTTAGCAAACTTGATGATTGAGTTGCCTCAGTTCAGAGGCGGGAGCTCGTTTAAAGATTCATCGACGTGGTGCCACCTGGACGAGAAGACTGGAGATTCAGGAGATCGGAGCAGCCGCAACAAAGCGTGTGATGATGGTTGAAGACCGAAGGACTCGGATCTTTCGGTATAACATTTCTACCCACTTTGTAGTTTGTTAGTTTAGCTTTAATGGAAGATCCGGGTTATAGTACGCGATAGCGCCAGTTGTAAAAGTTTTTGTTCCGCATTTGGCGTCTGTTAGACGGCCGGGGCGCTACCGTGGACTTACATAAGCTACATCAGGGTGTGTACACAACATCCCATACATTATCGATCCTACTGCCGAAGCATAGGGAATAATGCTCATGCGAGCTCTCTCTTTATCAGACTTTGGGCAATCGTCCTTGGAGAGAGTGACTCCGTGACAAGCGTGTAAGGCTCCCCGCTTGGAGTCTTCCATACTAAACCTCTTTAGGATGGTGTTGATGTACTTGGTTTTGGACAATCCCAATAACCGTTTTGATCTATTCTTATAGATCCGTATGCCCAATATGTATGTGGCATCACCCAGGTCCTTCATGGAGAACCTTTGTGATAAGAATGATTTGAACGACTGTAGCATATGAATGTCATTTCCTATCAGAAGTATGTCATCCACGTACAATACGAGGAATGCGACATTTCTCCCTACAGTCTTTTTATAAACACAAGGTTCATCTGGATTTTTGATGAAATCAAACTCTTTGATAACATCATCAAAACAGATGTTCCAACTCCTGTAAGTCTACGGTAGCGCCCCGGCCGTCTACAGACGCTAAATGCGGAACAAAAACTTTTTAACTGGCGCTATCGTATACTTTAACCCGGATCTGCCATTATTGCTAAACTAACAAACTGTAAAGAGTGTAGAAAGGTTATACCGAATGATCCGAGTCCTTCGTTCTTTAACCATTATCCCACGCTCCGTTGCGGCTGCTCCGATCTCGTCGATCTCTGATCTGCTCGTCCAGGTGGCACCACGTCGATGATTCTTTAAACGGGCTCCCGCCTCTGACTCGAGGCAACTCGGTCGTCAAGTTTGCCAAAAGAGACGACCAAGATTGATGTAGAGAATGAGTAGAAGACTTTGTCTCGTTCCGTCCAAAGCTATGGACGAACGGTTAATGAAGTTGCCGCTCGAATCGGGTGATGGAATGAAATGAGCTGTGAAATTCCATACATCCCAAAATCTATCATAATCTTTTTACAACCATCTTTTTCAAGTGAGAGAGAGAGAAGAGGGGGCCGGCCATATATAGGGAGGATGAGGGTGAGTGTAGGAGAAGGGGGGTGACCACAAGAAGCTTCTCACAAAAATATCAAGAAGATAATATCTTAAGCTTAACAAAATGCATTAATGAAAACAATGACTCATATCCTTAGTCATCCTTTCATTAAATGCAACCAATGAAAACACAACACCATTTAACCTAGTCACCACCTTCTAGATGCTTCTATAAACTTCCACACTCATCTCAAGAAAAGATAAATCCGTCTTTAACCGAATGTTAAAAGACGGCTGATAGAAAACTGGAAACTGGCAACTTCCAAAAGTGATCCCGAAACGAATTTCAGGATAACCCCGCAACTGTATAAATATACCCGCATTTGTATTACAACCGAATACAAATGCAACTGAGACAAAGATATTATATCTACTCAATATAATACTCGGATCCGGCTTAAACCAAAGCCGACCAGTATCATCTGCCCGAAATATGACACGTGCGTAAACGCACGTGCATTTTCCGAACCCTGCCATAAAACCATACGGCCTCTACAACGTTTCGCCCGAACTTGGGAAACTGTCTGTGGGGGACTCTAATGACTCGTCAGTACCCTGGCAGTGGGTTTAACCACAAACCGTCAGCGGCACTAGCTATGTGTAACGGCTGCCTATGGACTAACCTCAAGGGAGGCCGATGAGCGAACTCACTCGGAAACCCTACTGAGCCTAACAGTGACAATGTATATACAGTCCGGTCCGTTCGTGTATGAGTATCGCATATCTGCCTAGGGGGCTAGTAACGTCAGATCCCCAATAGCAGTATAAGTCGTGTCGGAGTGTAGCCCAATAACACCCTGAGATACTACTGGAGTATCTACCAGTAAATCTCCTGCCACGGCCGTGGGCTTTGTGTAATGGCTCTCCTAGACACAGCACGATCTCTCCCCCAATACCGGGAGAGACGAATCCCCTGCCGATCCGCTCACGTGCCTCCATATGGCTCGGGATTGTACCCAAAAACTACCTGTTTGCATGACTCCTTTGAGCCGTGGTAGGGTAGAAATCAAAGCACAGTAGGAACTCACACGAGACAAATGACGACCTCAGGTCGATGAACTAACCTGTACACATGTCACCAGGGAACTGCTATCTGACGATATGTATAATACCAACTAGCAGATTCCCGGCGAGTCCTGTCCGGTGTACTCATAACCCAATGAGCACCTGTATACATCTTAGGTGATCCAACTGACACCAGTAGCTTGTGAGACCGGCCACCGCCCTTCGTCGGGGTCTCGACTGTATACACTAGTCTACTCCGGAGTATCGATGCCCTGTCTCGAAACTCCCACGACTAGGGACTATAATTAAGGATATGCGTATAAACCACCCAACTCTCACGTATATGATCGTCATCATACAGTTGGTGGTAAAGCAAGATCCTAAGGGCTCTATCAAAGTGTAACATGTAATCAGTCACCTGAACATGTACACGACTGATAAAGGCAAACCAGATAGCATACTATCATCTCGAGTAAGACTGTCCTACCGGTATAGGTCCTCCGCAATCATTGCAATCACGTACCTGCGATCCAACAATTGACTCTGAGGGCACTATCTCCAACAATCTCCCACTTGCACTCAAGGCTAATTATTGCGATGTCGACTACTCACAGCCCATGTGAAACCGAACATCCAACTCCTCTACTAATCAGTTTCACAAATCCCGTTTGTAAAACTATTGTGTTCAAGAAATAGCCTCAGTGAATGGATCCGCCTAGAAGTTTCTTTCTATATCTCTCTTATTCTCAAATTCGCGGAGAAAGCCATCTCCTGAATTGAGTAATACCTGTCTTAGAATATGTCTGGATATCTGATAGGACCTAGTTCATAAATGAACTCCATATCCAAACTTCTTAGACTGTATCGATCACTGAACCTAATCAGTATCCTGCACCAAGCCTCCCACAGTATCCTCTTGGACCACCTGTCTATAATACCGTCCCTCATCAGAGGAAAAACTATAACTCTGACAATCACTCTGTCATCCATGTCAACTTTGAAGCCTGGAATGATAACCGTCTCCCGAAGGAGGCTGCCGTCATCAAATCCGTAGAACATGTACTTATGTTCTAAAACTGCTTCCTTATGGTTCTCCAGGATTGGATTAATACAAACTTATTGCATCTAGTGCAAAAACAACATCTGGTGTGGTACTTGACATCTCATGATTGACTCAGTTGCCTAAGCAAGTGATCTGCCAATCATGCTCATCCGTCTCCACTTTAGTCTGTAAGACACCTTTAGAGAGGGTGACTCCATCACCTGCAGATACACCACCATGCCAGGAGTCATCTATTCTAAAAACCATTATAATACTGTCAAAGTACCCACATTGGGAAACTACCCAAATCCAGATCTAAAACCATAGATCTAGAAACCAGAATGTCAAATATTATATCCATATCCTGTTTTCTGAAAAAGATCCATTTTACTAAAACTGTGGCGAGTCAAGAACAATATCACTATTGATCTTCCAAATGGTAGAATATCAACCCTCGTCATAGCCAGGGTCAACCCACAAACAGCCATTACAGAAACGTGCCCTGAGTTATCCAGAGTCTAGTTTTAAGCATAAGCTGGACAACTCCCCGTACCTTAACATCTTTTAAGGTACGAACTAACCTATATCCAATATAAAAACTTTGGCACTTATTTAATTGGAACCATATTCAAATCATGCAGCTGTCTCCAGTGCATATCAACTTAATGGAAAGAGGCTAATCAGCATTACCCAACTCAGGAATCCATCCAATTATGAGTAACCTGAAAGAGAAACAAGTTTCTCAAAACCTTTACTATCATCTGAATACCAATCACAAGAATCTACATCTTCGATCTCTTTGAAGAATCCCGATACTTGTGATACCTGGTTCTCTACTTTATTCTTATACCCACAACTTCTCAAAACTTAGACCTTGTATTTCTACGAAACACTTGTCTAAATACTAGAGAAGTTATAAGTAAACAGAACATAGTACGAGGACCTATCCCTTTGTCCTGATGGACACTTGGACAACATACAATACTCTGTATAAGTCCGTTGAGTTAAACAACTCAAAACCTGTGCGTCGTAGGTTGAAAACTGTACCGTGGCGATTTTCTCAAATATCACCAATTACAACGAATTCCGATATAATGAGGATGATCACCTAATTCCCAATAACTTCCTCCCACTCATCATCTGTAAAAACCATACAGATATGAGAATGAAACCTGGTGAATACATACCCTTGGAGTAAGTATCTAATCGGGAAAACAGTTTTCTTTTAACAATGCACTGAAACATGAAAATGTTTCGTAGGGGTATCCTGGTATTCATAGCAATGCCTCTTCCATAATCCAATTCATGACTTCAACCGTATATTTTATTGCCATCTCTCTAAATTCCTTTATTTGTATTTAGTCGTTACCTTCTGTACACCATCGTTAGGCTAAATGGTTTTCTTCCTTCCCTACCGTTCGGCACCAGCCTATGGTTTGGAAGACTATCCAGTAAGCATAATAGGTGTACCCTCCTAAACCAAGGAGTACTCGCATCTTGAGAGAAGGTGATGATAAAAGACAACTGAATAATACCTTATTCTTTTAAAGGTGAAATAGGAGTGGCGTTGAAGTACGCGGTTTGGTCGTGAATGATATCAGTCGCAATTTACTTTGCCCTCTTTCTAATCCCTTTATTTTGTCTTTACATATTACCTTCTGCACACCCTACTTAGGCTAATTGGTTTTCTTCATTCCCTACCTTTCGGCACCTGCCTATGGTTTGGAATAAGACTATCCAATAAGCGTAATAGGTGTACTCTCCTAAACCAAGGAGCCCTCGCAACCTGAGAGAAGGTGATAATAAAAGACAACTGAATAAACCAATTCTATTTCTCCTGAACCTGGATCCATCCTCGAAGAAGTCCCTCCGAGTTCGTATATAACCTTACGATGGATCTATCCAATGGAAGTGGATATCCGTAGTAATACGGGTGTTCTGAGAAATTCAAAGGGTAAAAGAAGGAGTGGCAATGACTTATGCAACTCAGACAATCCAAAAGCCAGTATTTTAAGAAGGTTCGGTCAACCTGGTCACTGAGTCATAGTCTAGGGTCGGTCAAAGGTCGCTGCCAAAGAGAGAGAGAAAAGAAACACTCTGCGTGCACTCTAACCTTGATCAGAATGGTTATCACTTTATCTAATCCGGAAACCTCCCACTGTTCTGTCAAATTCTCCTCCAAACCTGAAAGAAGAATCAATCGGGATCACTCGAAGAGTAAACCAACTCATCAGTGGGAATCGGGATCCAACTCTCATCGCATGATAACGTGATGGAATGCATCCACGTTACTCATACTCCAGAAGGTATGCGCATACTTGGCAAGTTTCAGTTTCTTTAGAAACTCCCGATATGATTTTTGTCCCATGCTCTTATAACCTTGGCTTTGGTCAAAATGTCATAAGTCACATGCCAAGTTCTACCCGTCACTATCTTGTCAATTTGAACCCACCCGCACATGCCCCTGACTTTGGCCAATCGGCAGAACGACTGTCCCAAACCAACTCATCTATCTATGCAACAAATGAATACCCAGCAGCTACCAAACACTATGCCTTAACTTTGGCTAAAATGCATAGCTTGAATACTACTGAATACCCAAAAGAAATGACGGAGGGCTACGGCTGGTTTTTGGCAAAAAACCTTTAACGTAGTGAACTTGATATCGCTGAAGGAACCTGATAGCTTTTTAAAATATAGTGGCGAAAACCTTTTGCTAAAGAGGTCACTCCCGATGAAGGGATTTCGGCTCTTTCCTCGTGGAATGAGGTGCAGGATATTCTACTGAATACCGCGATGCAAAGCAACTTGTAATCGACTATAGTGAAGTTATTACCCTGACGCAAACTTCTGCCCAAGGGGTCAGTCCCGGTGAAGGGATATCGTGTAACTCCATGCTACCTCTCCCGGTACTTTCGGGCATGCGGAATTTGATAAAAAACGATTTTCTTAGAGGTGGTAACATGGACTTAAAACCCGGATCTTTATTAAACATCTAACTAACAACCTAACTACGAGTTGCTAACTACTCGGTCAGGGGGTTATACCTTTCTTTTTCTCGAACTCCTTCGTCTTCAAGTCTCGATGGATGTCCGGATCGCCTTCACTCCGTCGTCTCCTTGCGCCGAAGATAGATCCACCTCGAAAGCTTCTACCTTTGGCTTCTTCTTCGGTCTTTGAAGAAACTAGTTCACTTGGTTTGCTAAACCTTATGAACTAGAGTGAGTAGAGAAGAGTTTGTATGGAATTTTATCTATGGTTCTTGGTTCTCAACTCTTGAGACAAGTGAACCATAGAGTCAAGAGAGGGAGAGCAAGAGGAGGAGATGAGAGCTCAAGAACAAGAGAGAGAATGAGCATGAAGGAATGAGAGAAGACTTTTCTCATTTGGCTCTCATAATCCAAAACAATCATAACACATCATATCAATCAAGTATTATGTGATGGTTTAAGCAACCATAGCCATATTATTTCATGCACTCATTTTGCACAAAAGAGCAAGCAAGCAAAAGTCTTTGCCATGAAATGATAGCTATGGTTATCATGATGGTCAACTAGTCAAGCCTAGTCAACCGGTCAACAAAGTCAACAAGTCAACAAAAGTCAACAAGTCAACAAAGTCAACAACTCAACAACCATGTCACCATAATACCTAATTAATATAATTGTTAATCACATATCATATTCTCATTAGGGTTGAGCAAAAAGTCAATAGTCAACTGTCAACGGTCAACAACCCTAATGAGAATCCTCCGCCCCTGTCTCTCCGTCAACTGTGCATACACACCCGCATCCGCGTTCCGAGGAACACGAATACAAACTGGATAAATCCAAGCCCAATACATATACTAGGATCTGGCTTAAACCAAAGCCCGCTAGTGTCTACTGTCCGGACACTGTACGTGCACAAGTGCACGGATGTGACCGAACCCTGTCGCAAAACCATGCGACCTGCCGCAAAACCATGCAACCTCTACTCTTTTGCCTAAAGGCGAATAGCTTTCTGTGTGGGACTCTAAAGACTCGACACTACGCTGGCAGTGGGTTTAACCACAGACCGCAAGCGGCACTAGCTGTGCGTAACGGTCCTCAGGTAGAAGCCGACAAGAAGACTGACGAGGTGAAACCCATCTGAACTCCTACTGAGCCTGAATGTGACAATCTCCGTACAGTCCGGTCTGTTCGTCTGATACAGCGCATGGCGGGCCTAGGGGGCGGTAAATGTCATTCCCCTAATAGCGGTACAAGTCGTGTCGGAGTGAAGCCCAAAACACCCTGAGATAACACTGGAAGCCTACCAGTATATCTCGTTTGCCCTGGCCAGGGACTACTCGTGTAATGGCTCTCCTAGACACAACGCGATGTCAACCCCCAATACCGGGAGAGACGAATCCTGTCTAACCGTCACTGCCTCCAAGTGCTTCGGGACTGCACCCAACTACCACCTGTTTGCACGACTCCTTTGAGCCGTGGTAGGGTAGTAATCAAAGTACAGTGGGAACACACTCGAGACGAAGTGACAGTGTCAAGTCAGCGGACTAAGCTGTACTCATGTCACCAGGGAACTGATAACTGACGATAGGTATAATACCAACCGGTCAGTTCCCGACGAGTCCTACCAGTATATCTTGAACTTGCTAGGGTTTACACACTCGTGGGATTCAAGAATTGATTACAAATTTGCTACATCATCATACTAAAGATCGTTTCGACTCCTTAACGAGCAGAGTTTTATTCACACATCACCACATAGACAATATTCAAGAATAGTAAAGATAACATGATGCGGAATTTAAAGAAAACAAGATAGAAGAAAATATCACCTTTTATTTAATCAACAATGTCAATACATTCTTTCAAGATCTACAAGAAGAAAGAAAATCGATCGTTGACTCGGCTTCGCTCGTCTCCGTGGATCGTGGATCTACTTTGATATCTTGCCCGATGGAAGATCGGCTCGGCTCATAAAAGGGTTGAAGGAATCTTGCTTGGCTTGCACTCAAGATCTTGAATTGTGGTTGGATCTAGGGTTAGGGTTTCCTACAAGATTTCTCACTAATCTTGAGGAAGAAGAAGATGGAGAAAAAGAATGGCTAAAACTAAAAATGGGTTGAATCTATCTATCTCCAAGATTGAATCAAGATTTTTCAAGATTTCCAAGATGATAAATGAGTGAGCCTAGGGTCTTATTTATAGACCTAGGTTTAGGTTTGAATTAGACTTTCCCTCCCAAAGTTTGTTGGCAAGTTTGTTGGGCTTTAGCTTAGGGTTTAAGCAAGGGTTTAGGAAAGTTCTAGAAGTTTTAGGCTTGTTTAGGAGCTTGATGATCTGGTGGAAGTGTCTGGACTCTTCTTGACTTTTGTATGCATTTTTGAGCTGCAGGTACTAACACAGGAGTTGTGGTGCAACTCGAGGGGCTGACTCACTGGATCCACCGCGCAACCGCCGCGTGAGGTGGGCTTTGGCCGCCCTTCCGCCGCACAATGGTGAGGTTGGGATCTGTGCTTTCTTCTGTAGCTTGGTACTGCTGTATGGGTTATTCTTTGATGTTTAGATTTGCAGTTGCCCTTCTATGTTGATACCAGATTTGCTTTCATTGAGTTTACGAGCAATTGTAATGGTCGAGCAATGTATTGATCGAGCAAGTATCTCTTTTCCTGCATAGACTTTAAAATAGGGGTTGCAAGATATAGAAAATATGCTATGTAATGCAATGCAGTTAATTTCCCTAGAATTTCCGGTTTAAAGGTCGAATACATGTAATTTGATATTTTGCGACCAATTAGCTAATATGTGAATTATGAATACCGTACTCTCCTATATGTATGCAGATGTTAAGGAAATTGCCTGCTAAAATATACAGTATTTTCGACTGATCAAATACCCCCAAACTTAATTTCGATCGTCTCGAGAGAATGTTTTATTAAAAAGAGAAGGAGAAAACAAAGAAAGAGAAAAACTAACTAGCACACTTTCGTAGGCAACACGATTGCACTGAGCACGTGCAACAAGCCTTTAAACCTCTAGGTGTCCCTAGTAGGAGGAGTGTTGTCTCCTGAGGGTTTTCAGCGGATTGCACCCACAAAATCCAAAAATAAAAGCAAGATCATGAATATTACATTTAAAGAAAAGAATAGTAAAAGAAAGACTTTGAAAATTAGGGTTTCCAACTAAGCTAGCTTTTCGGTTGTCATGAGCCCTATCTTAATGGTCATGAAAAGATGTTAGAAATCACGTCCTCCCTCAATAAAACATCGTCTTATTCTTCATTCCTATCTTTATTCCAAACATCGATCATATCACCCTGCGTGTGTGTAAAGACATCCCTACACCCGGAGAATTCAATTCAAGCTATCATACTCTTGCCCGTCGACCTCAGTACTTCTTGGCAAACGAGATTGCTTACACACTTTCATGCGACCGTTAATACTTCTTGAGGTACTAACCGACCGATTATTGATGTGCTTGCTAACTTGTGTATTTTCCTAGTCTTGCACGACCTCAGGCATAGCAGTGACTCCCAGACCAGTTGACCTTGGGGCACTAGGTGAAGAAGCACCCTTTTGCTATATATTTTTTTATTGCCCTTGGTGATAACAAGACCAGTGTCCATTTTTTTTCACCATTTTCAAAATACTTTTTTTTTTCATACTTTTGACTTTAAGACAAGAGCATTTCAAGGTATCCTCTACTATCCCAGGCTTCAAGACGTGTGTAAGTGCGAATAGCAGGGTAGCAACGTTCAAAATGTTTGGCTTCCAGAATAGAAACTATTTTTCAGACTTATTTTTATCCTCAGATTAGTGACGTCCTTCATCTTACTAACCCTTGGGACAACGGCTCATAACTACTTATTACTAGTTCGTATAAGAGAACTTCTAATTTTCTTAGTTTTCTAAAATTTTTCCAGTCTCATGGATGTAATTGTTCACTGTCTAAACTTTCATTATCTTATTTATATACAAAATGTGTAAATATTAAAATTATTTTTATATTTGAAAATTTTTGAATTTTTATGGGTTTTGAAAATTTTTCAATTTTTATAGATTTTTAAAAGAAATGTTTTGTGCTTATGCAGATGATATGCAAATGATGCGAAAATAAGCACAAACCTCCCCCAAACTTGTTCTCAACAGTGTCCTCACTGTTGCCGACAGTTATACCTACAAAAATCTGTAAATCTGGGGAGAATTATTAGTGGGGGCAAAATATATAAGTGAAGACCCTCCCCCAAACTTATTTTTGGCTCAAAATTTTGTAAAAATTTCTTTTTAAGAGCCAGAAAAACATACCCCCCCAAACATGAGTTATGCAATGTTAATCTTTTAAAATCACAAGTGGGGGTCAAAAATCAGTGGTCGATGCCAAGCTTTACAAAGACCAAAAGTTAACACCAACCATTCGAAAATTTTATCAATGCAGTGCTCGGGTTGGTGGAAGAAGAAATGGGAAAAAGGTAAGTGGTGGAAGAGAATGTGTGTGCGTCTCATATTGAAGAGACGAAGCAGTGTTTGTGATGGATTACTCGCATTCTTTTTACATTTCAGAAGAAGGGGTGGAGGTTCAATTTCATTGATTGGGAGATGATTCATCTCAACACCCGTGTTATTTAAAAATGCGAGTTCATCAGCGAAGATCTCCTCAAAAGTTTCATCTATACCCCGAAGAATAATGTCATCACAAGGTGCGGGGTGATCTTCAGACTCTAAAAGCAGTTCATAATCAATGTTAGTTGTTGACCCGGACATCTCAGTGAAAGATTCCGTATGTGTATGATACATAATTGGGTCAAACAACAACGTATGAAAAGAGTCAAGATCGGTATCAGGAGGATCATCAACTTCGCTGCTGTCGACATCCATTAAGTCGACAGAACAGATCTGAGCAGTAGGGTCAGAGGGTACACTTCCTAACTTATAAATGTTCATCTCAATTGTCCTGTTCCCGAAGGATAAGGTCATAGAACCGTTACGACAATTGATGATAGCATTGGAAGTGGCCAAAAAGGGGCGGCCTAAAATCACCGGAATTTGATTCCGTGAGTTCGCTACAGGCTGTGTATCAATTACAATAAAGTCTACAGGGAAAATAAATTCCCCGATTTTTATTAACACATCCTCTAGTTCACCCCTAGGTCTGGTGATTGATCGGTCAGCCATCTGTAAAGTGCATGGAGATGGTTTCAACTCTCCGATTCCTAACTGCTCATAAACTGAGAAAGGAAGCAGGTTAACACTTGCCCCAAGATCTAGTAGAGCACGGTTAATGTGTTTCTCCCCAATAGAGATGGAAATCGTAGGATATCCAGGATCCTTACGTTTCCTCGGTAATTGCTGGGGGAAAGCTGTTTCTACTGTTTTTGCCATGAATATCTTCTTGGGCATTTGTTTCTTCCTCTTTCTAGTGCAAAAATCTTTAAGAACTTTCGCATATGCAGGTACTTGTTGGATAGCATCTAGAAGAGGGATATTGATGTTAACCTGTTTAAACATCTCAGTGATCTTCTCCATTTGTGGACTTAGTGTGTTAGCCCTTAACCGATTCGGGTAAGGTGCTTTAGCAATAAGCGCTGGGTCCATGGGAGAAGGAAGTGTGTGTGGAACCGATCCCTGAATAGAAGTGGGAATCGTCCGAGGAGGGGTAAAAGAGGTGGGCTGTAATGGCGAGCCTTTTGGGAAATGGAGAATCGGCTCGGATGAAAATGGTGGGGTAGAAGAACAGGGGTCAGAAGTGTGTGTGTGTGGAAAGGTCTCAGCCGGGGTGTTGATATGATTTTCAGTATCATCAACTTCTTCCCCAACATGATTATCAAGCACTCTTCCAGATCTCAATGTGGTGATTGCATTCACATGATGTGAATAACCAGGATTGGGCAAGGATTGAGCTGGAAGTTTCCCTTTCTCTCTTGCACTCAGTTCGGCTTTTAATCGTGCAATTTCTTCTTCCATCGATTTAATACTCTCGTTTTGGGACGCAGAGTTTTTCTTCATGTCATCGACGGAAGATTTCACTTCAGCCGAAACTTGCATGATATTTGTTAAGATCAAATTCATGTATTGTGCAAAAGAAGAGGATTCATCAGTTCCGGTCAACTGTAAAGGACTAGACAATGCAGGTGTGTTGACCTGATTTTGAAAATTATGTGCTTGAAAGGGGTGCTGAGTGAGTTGAAGTTGTGGCTGCTGTTGTGGTGGAGGGACCCTTTGGAAATTGTTTTGGTTTGGAACCGTGTTTTGTGATTGTGATTGGTTCCAAGTAAAGTTAGGGTGATTCCTCCACCCCTGATTATATGTGGAAGAAAAAGGGTCGTTTCTAGGTCTTTGAAATGCGGCATTGGTATGCTCACGACCCTGAAACGGACATTCTTCCGTCAAATGAGACGGATCAGAACAGCACCCACAAACAGTTTTGGGGAGTGATACCGGGTTTAGGGAGGCTGCTGCAAATTTGTGTTCCATAGCGTCGAGCTTCTTTTGCATTGCTGCCATTTCTGCTCGAACACCTATGGACACATCTACTTGGTGTACGCCACCCCTATTCAATGGTTGGGTTCCACTCTCCCAAATTAGTGATTTTTCAGCGAACTCTTCTAAGTATCGCCAGGCTTCCCCATCGTCTTTAGTCATAAATGTACCCTGACACATATTCTCAAGGCTTTGTTTCGTGCTAGGGTTACTGCCCTCATAGATGATTCGGCAAAGCTCCCATCTCGGGATGCCGTGATGAGGACATTGAACCATTAGATCCTTGAAACGTTCAAAGTACTTTGAAAATGGTTCGGTAGGGAGCTGGGCAAATTGGTTTAATTCGCTACGGATTCGAGCCGTCTTCTGGACTGGGTAAAATTTCTTTAGGAATGCAGCGACGAATTCTTCCCAATTTGTGATGGAGTGTGCGGTGGTGTTATATAGCCACTTCTCGGCTATATCGCACAAGGTAAAAGGAAGAAGTCGTAGACGCATCGCATCCACAGAAAGTTGAGACGTACCCATCATAGCACATACGTTTTCAAATTTGGTAATGAAAACGTAAGCGTCCTCGGTCTCGAGTCCGTGATACTTAGGTAGAAGGTTGATATACTGGGGCTTGATTTCAAAATTATCCCCGTTGGCTGGTGGTGTGGATAAGCAGGTCGAAAGAGGACCTCTAAGTGGATAGCATCTTTCCTGAAGAGAAATGTGTGGAGGATTCTGCACACCAACGGACGGTGGCAGATTGGGGTTAAAGAAGTTTGATGGATTCGGATCCATCGGTGTGGGTGTGGTAGTAGGCAAAGAAAAGGTAAATGAAGAATTATCGACTTCGGAGTCGATAAAAGGTACGCGGACTAAACGGGCACTAGAATCCCGTGTCCAGCCTATCTTGTACTAAAAAGGGTTAGTACAAGTGGCAGCGTTGGCTTATAATTAGGGGTAAAATGAATGCGGTGTTTGCTTTGAAAAGGGACGGATTTTGAAAAAATGATGCGACAACCAACTGCAGCAATACAAACCCTAGAATCTAATGGTCGCCTAGGTCCGGCTCTAGACCGCTCCTAACTGCCAAAAGACAAGTCGCAGGATCAATCCTCCACTGCCTCTTTGTCCCCCTGTGGCCGGATAAGTGCCAGGTAAGTGGGAAGGAACCACCACTACAGTGGCCCTAATTAATAACCACTAGCCTTAGACACACTCGCCTTAGGCACCACAGGAAAACGCGGATAAGCAATGAATTACCCACGGCCCTCTCTTGTCCTAAATGAGCGCGACAGTCCTTAGAGTCATCTCTAGATTTCTTTTAGTTAATGGGGGTAAATGCGGATGCAAGTTTGCTGGTTTTCGGGGCCTAGGAAGGGTAATGAAATCCCCACCTAATTTGGATTTGGCCGTGCCCCTTAAATTCCGTATTTAATATGCAAAACAACCAAGAAAAGCAAAATCACGCACAATTTTAATTTGCTTTTGCGGCGCAGCTATTGTTTGCAAAGAATCCTGCAGAAAGGATTAGTTGGAGCTAAAAAGGGAGAGGGGAGAGAGCAAGAATCACCTGCTGGAAAATTTTCCAGAGAACCCCCTACACTGCGGCGCTTCCGCCGCACAAACCATGTATCTGCCGCCCTTCCGCGGTCAAGTGTTGGGAACAGTGTACTAAATTTCTTCAGCTGCTTTCTGTTGCTTCCCTCAACTCTCTGGTATATCCCAAATAATTTTTCCACAGCACAGAATGCTCCAGATCACCTTGCAATCAATTCACAACACACGTATAAGAGTTTGTACGAATTTTGATTTCAGGAAATGAAACGTAATAATTCTTTCACTTCAAACTATAAAATGTAAACGAATTAGCGCGCGATCCCCGGCAACGGCGCCATTTTGATTGTTATAAAATGTTGTTGTGAAATATCGAATCAAATAGTCCCCGGCAACGGCGCCATTTTGATCGAATGATTTTTCTTGGATGTAAAAGTATCAAATAGTGTAGAAATCACAACCAAAAATATTTGACCGCAATCAAACAACGGTGTCAGTTGAAGTTAATGAATGAGTGCGGATCGTCCTCAGGGATCTCGAGATTCGTTTGTATTTTACTTTGTTCGAAATGAAATGTTAAGCAATAAGAGAAAATACGATTCAAGATTTGATTTGTATTTGTGTGTCACTAATCTTTTCTAAAGAATCACGAATAAAACAAACAAGAATCGGGTTTTCAATGGTATTTTCCAAACAACAATCAAGAATGATAGAAAGGCTCGTAGGAATCGATAGGATCTTTAGATGTGTTGTAGTCTACAATATTTCGTCTTCTTGTCCTTTGAAAGATTGATACTAGATCGATGATCATCAACAAGAGTTAGGGTTTTCTCGTGAAACTAGGGTTTCATCTTATCCCTTGTTCTGTTGTTGATATCATTCACATTCTAGCCTCTAACAATTTCAAGAAAAGATCGGATCACCCCAATCTTGAGCGATGTTGATCAAGAAAGCATCGCATCAAATTGGGTTGTCGATTCTTGAACTTGCTAGGGTTTACACACTCGTGGGATTCAAGAATTGATTACAAATTTGCTACATCATCATACTAAAGATCGTTTCGACTCCTTAACGAGCAGAGTTTTATTCACACATCACCACATAGACAATATTCAAGAATAGTAAAGATAACATGATGCGGAATTTAAAGAAAACAAGATAGAAGAAAATATCACCTTTTATTTAATCAACAATGTCAATACATTCTTTCAAGATCTACAAGAAGAAAGAAAATCGATCGTTGACTCGGCTTCGCTCGTCTTCGTGGATCGTGGATCTACTTTGATCTCTTGCCCGATGGAAGATCGGCTCGGCTCATAAAAGGGTTGAAGGAATCTTGCTTGGCTTGCACTCAAGATCTTGAATTGTGGTTGGATCTAGGGTTAGGGTTTCCTACAAGATTTCTCACTAATCTTGAGGAAGAAGAAGATGGAGAAAAAGAATGGCTAAAACTAAAAATGGGTTGAAT
The DNA here is from genome assembly GCA_030015575.1 of Agapanthus africanus. Taxonomy (NCBI): domain Eukaryota; kingdom Viridiplantae; phylum Streptophyta; class Magnoliopsida; order Asparagales; family Amaryllidaceae; genus Agapanthus; species Agapanthus africanus. The sequence goes on from JASDDO010000010.1 coordinate 234,062,887, forward strand.
CTATCTATCTCCAAGATTGAATCAAGATTTTTCAAGATTTCCAAGATGATAAATGAGTGAGCCTAGGGTCTTATTTATAGACCTAGGTTTAGGTTTGAATTAGACTTTCCCTCCCAAAGTTTGTTGGCAAGTTTGTTGGGCTTTAGCTTAGGGTTTAAGCAAGGGTTTAGGAAAGTTCTAGAAGTTTTAGGCTTGTTTAGGAGCTTGATGATCTGGTGGAAGTGTCTGGACTCTTCTGGACTTTTGTATGCATTTTTGAGCTGCAGGTACTAACACAGGAGTTGTGGTGCAACTCGAGGGGCTGACTCACTGGATCCACCGCGCAACCGCCGCGTGAGGTGGGCTTTGGCCGCCCTTCCGCCGCACAATGGTGAGGTTGGGATCTGTGCTTTCTTCTGTAGCTTGGTACTGCTGTATGGGTTATTCTTTGATGTTTAGATTTGCAGTTGCCCTTCTATGTTGATACCAGATTTGCTTTCAATGAGTTTACGAGCAATTGTAATGGTCGAGCAATGTATTGATCGAGCAAGTATCTCTTTTCCTGCGTAGACTTTAAAATAGGGGTTGCAAGATATAGAAAATATGCTATGTAATGCAATGCAGTTAATTTCCCTAGAATTTCCGGTTTAAAGGTCGAATACATGTAATTTGATATTTTGCGACCAATTAGCTAATATGTGAATTATGAATACCGTACTCTCCTATATGTATGCAGATGTTAAGGAAATTGCCTGCTAAAATATACAGTATTTTCGACTGATCAAATACCCCCAAACTTAATTTCGATCGTCTCGAGAGAATGTTTTATTAAAAAGAGAAGGAGAAAACAAAGAAAGAGAAAAACTAACTAGCACACTTTCGTAGGCAACACGATTGCACTGAGCACGTGCAACAAGCCTTTAAACCTCTAGGTGTCCCTAGTAGGAGGAGTGTTGTCTCCTGAGGGTTTTCAGCGGATTGCACCCACAAAATCCAAAAATAAAAGCAAGATCATGAATATTACATTTAAAGAAAAGAATAGTAAAAGAAAGACTTTGAAAATTAGGGTTTCCAACTAAGCTAGCTTTTCGGTTGTCATGAGCCCTATCTTAATGGTCATGAAAAGATGTTAGAAATCACGTCCTCCCTCAATAAAACATCGTCTTATTCTTCATTCCTATCTTTATTCCAAACATCGATCATATCACCCTGCGTGTGTGTAAAGACATCCCTACACCCGGAGAATTCAATTCAAGCTATCATACTCTTGCCCGTCGACCTCAGTACTTCTTGGCAAACGAGATTGCTTACACACTTTCATGCGACCGTTAATACTTCTTGAGGTACTAACCGACCGATTACTGATGTGCTTGCTAACTTGTGTATTTTCCTAGTCTTGCACGACCTCAGGCATAGCAGTGACTCCCAGACCAGTTGACCTTGGGGCACTAGGTGAAGAAGCACCCTTTTGCTATATATTTTTTTATTGCCCTTGGTGATAACAAGACCAGTGTCCATTTTTTTTCACCATTTTCAAAATACTTTTTTTTTCATACTTTTGGCTTTAAGACAAGAGCATTTCAAGGTATCCTCTACTATCCCAGGCTTCAAGACGTGTGTAAGTGCGAATAGCAGGGTAGCAACGTTCAAAATGTTTGGCTTCCAGAATAGAAACTATTTTTCAGACTTATTTTTATCCTCAGATTAGTGACGTTCTTCATCTTACTAACCCTTGGGACAACGGCTCATAACTACTTATTATTAGTTCGTATAAGAGAACTTCTAATTTTCTTAGTTTTCTAAAATTTTTCCAGTCTCATGGATGTAATTGTTCACTGTCTAAACTTTCATTATCTTATTTATATACAAAATGTGTAAATATTAAAATTATTTTTATATTTGAAAATTTTTGAATTTTTATGGGTTTTGAAAATTTTTCAATTTTTATAGATTTTTAAAAGAAATGTTTTGTGCTTATGCAGATGATATGCAAATAATGCGAAAATAAGCACAAACCTCCCCCAAACTTGTTCTCAACAGTGTCCTCACTGTTGCCGACAGTTATACCTACAAAAATCTGTAAATCTGGGGAGAATTATTAGTGGGGGCAAAATATATAAGTGAAGACCCTCCCCCAAACTTATTTTTGGCTCAAAATTTTGTAAAAATTTCTTTTTAAGAGCCAGAAAAACATACCCCCCCAAACATGAGTTATGCAATGTTAATCTTTTAAAATCACAAGTGGGGGTCAAAAATCAGTGGTCGATGCCAAGCTTTACAAAGACCAAAAGTTAACACCAACCATTCGAAAATTTTATCAATGCAGTGCTCGGGTTGGTGGAAGAAGAAATGGGAAAAAGGTAAGTGGTGGAAGAGAATGTGTGTGCGTCTCATATTGAAGAGACGAAGCAGTGTTTGTGATGGATTACTCGCATTCTTTTTACATTTCAGAAGAAGGGGTGGAGGTTCAATTTCATTGATTGGGAGATGATTCATCTCAACACCCGTGTTATTTAAAAATGCGAGTTCATCAGCGAAGATCTCCTCAAAAGTTTCATCTATACCCCGAAGAATAATGTCATCACAAGGTGCGGGGTGATCTTCAGACTCTAAAAGCAGTTCATAATCAATGTTAGTTGTTGACCCGGACATCTCAGTGAAAGATTCCGTATGTGTATGATACATAATTGGGTCAAACAACAACGTATGAAAAGAGTCAAGATCGGTATCAGGAGGATCATCAACTTCGCTGCTGTCGACATCCATTAAGTCGACAGAACAGATCTGAGCAGTAGGTTCAGAGGGTACACTTCCTAACTTATAAATGTTCATCTCAATTGTCCTGTTCCCGAAGGATAAGGTCATAGAACCGTTACGACAATTGATGATAGCATTGGAAGTGGCCAAAAAGGGGCGGCCTAAAATCACCGGAATTTGATTCCGTGAGTTCGCTACAGGCTGTGTATCAATTACAATAAAGTCTACAGGGAAAATAAATTCCCCGATTTTTATTAACACATCCTCTAGTTCACCCCTAGGTCTGGTGATTGATCGGTCAGCCATCTGTAAAGTGCATGGAGATGGTTTCAACTCTCCGATTCCTAACTGCTCATAAACTGAGAAAGGAAGCAGGTTAACACTTGCCCCAAGATCTAGTAGAGCACGGTTAATGTGTTTCTCCCCAATAGAGATGGAAATCGTAGGATATCCAGGATCCTTACGTTTCCTCGGTAATTGCTGGGGGATAGCCGTTTCTACTGTTTTTGCCATGAATATCTTCTTGGGCATTTGTTTCTTCCTCTTTCTAGTGCAAAAATCTTTAAGAACTTTCGCATATGCAGGTACTTGTTGGATAGCATCTAGAAGAGGGATATTGATGTTAACCTGTTTAAACATCTCAGTGATCTTCTCCATTTGTGGACTTAGTGTGTTAGCCCTTAACCGATTCGGGTAAGGTGCTTTAGCAATAAGCGCTGGGTCCATGGGAGAAGGAAGTGTGTGTGGAACCGATCCCTGAATAGAAGTGGGAATCGTCCGAGGAGGGGTAAAAGAGGTGGGCTGTAATGGCGAGCCTTTTGGGAAATGGAGAATCGGCTCGGAAGAAAATGGTGGGGTAGAAGAACAGGGGTCAGAAGTGTGTGTGTGTGGAAAGGTCTCAGCCGGGGTGTTGATATGATTTTCAGTATCATCAACTTCTTCCCCAACATGATTATCAAGCACTCTTCCAGATCTCAATGTGGTGATTGCATTCACATGATGTGAATAACCAGGATTGGGCAAGGATTGAGCTGGAAGTTTCCCTTTCTCTCTTGCACTCAGTTCGGCTTTTAATCGTGCAATTTCTTCTTCCATCGATTTAATACTCTCGTTTTGGGACGCAGAGTTTTTCTTCATGTCATCGACGGAAGATTTCACTTCAGCCAAAACTTGCATGATATTTGTTAAGATCAAATTCATGTATTGTGCAAAAGAAGAGGATTCATCAGTTCCGGTCAACTGTAAAGGACTAGACAGTGCAGGTGTGTTGACCTGATTTTGAAAATTATGTGCTTGAAAGGGGTGCTGAGTGAGTTGAAGTTGTGGCTGCTGTTGTGGTGGAGGGACCCTTTGGAAATTGTTTTGGTTTGGAACCGTGTTTTGTGATTGTGATTGGTTCCAAGTAAAGTTAGGGTGATTCCTCCACCCCTGATTATATGTGGAAGAAAAAGGGTCGTTTCTAGGTCTTTGAAATGCGGCATTGGTATGCTCACGACCCTGAAACGGACATTCTTCCGTCAAATGAGACGGATCAGAACAGCACCCACAAACAGTTTTGGGGAGTGATACCGGGTTTAGGGAGGCTGCTGCAAATTTGTGTTCCATAGCGTCGAGCTTCTTTTGCATTGCTGCCATTTCTGCTCGAACACCTATGGACACATCTACTTGGTGTACGCCACCCCTATTCAATGGTTGGGTTCCACTCTCCCAAATTAGTGATTTTTCAGCGAACTCTTCTAAGTATCGCCAGGCTTCCCCATCGTCTTTAGTCATAAATGTACCCTGACACATATTCTCAAGGCTTTGTTTCGTGCTAGGGTTACTGCCCTCATAGATGATTCGGCAAAGCTCCCATCTCGGGATGCCGTGATGAGGACATTGAACCATTAGATCCTTGAAACGTTCAAAGTACTTTGAAAATGGTTCGGTAGGGAGCTGGGAAAATTGGTTTAATTCGCTACGGATTCGAGCCGTCTTCTGGACTGGGTAAAATTTCTTTAGGAATGCAGCGACGAATTCTTCCCAATTTGTGATGGAGTGTGCGGTGGTGTTATATAGCCACTTCTCGGCTATATCGCACAAGGTAAAAGGAAGAAGTCGTAGACGCATCGCATCCACAGAAAGTTGAGACGTACCCATCATAGCACATACGTTTTCAAATTTGGTAATGAAAACGTAAGCGTCCTCGGTCTCGAGTCCGTGATACTTAGGTAGAAGGTTGATATACTGGGGCTTGATTTCAAAATTATCCCCGTTGGCTGGTGGTGTGGATAAGCAGGTCGAAAGAGGACCTCTAAGTGGATAGCATCTTTCCTGAAGAGAAATGTGTGGAGGATTCTGCACACCAACGGACGGTGGCAGATTGGGGTTAAAGAAGTTTGATGGATTCGGATCCATCGGTGTGGGTGTGGTAGTAGGCAAAGAAAAGGTAAATGAAGAATTATCGACTTCGGAGTCGATAAAAGGTACGCGGACTAAACGGGCACTAGAATCCCGTGTCCAGCCTATCTTGTACTAAAAAGGGTTAGTACAAGTGGCAGCGTTGGCTTATAATTAGGGGTAAAATGAATGCGGTGTTTGCTTTGAAAAGGGACGGATTTTGAAAAAATGATGCGACAACCAACTGCAGCAATACAAACCCTAGAATCTAATGGTCGCCTAGGTCCGGCTCTAGACCGCTCCTAACTGCCAAAAGACAAGTCGCAGGATCAATCCTCCACTGCCTCTTTGTCCCCCTGTGGCCGGATAAGTGCCAGGTAAGTGGGAAGGAACCACCACTACAGTGGCCCTAATTAATAACCACTAGCCTTAGACACACTCGCCTTAGGCACCACAGGAAAACGCGGATAAGCAATGAATTACCCACGGCCCTCTCTTGTCCTAAATGAGCGCGACAGTCCTTAGAGTCATCTCTAGATTTCTTTTAGTTAATGGGGGTAAATGCGGATGCAAGTTTGCTGGTTTTCGGGGCCTAGGAAGGGTAATGAAATCCCCACCTAATTTGGATTTGGCCGTGCCCCTTAAATTCCGTATTTAATATGCAAAACAACCAAGAAAAGCAAAATCACGCACAATTTTAATTTGCTTTTGCGGCGCAGCTATTGTTTGCAAAGAATCCTGCAGAAAGGATTAGTTGGAGCTAAAAAGGGAGAGGGGAGAGAGCAAGAATCACCTGCTGGAAAATTTTCCAGAGAACCCCCTACACTGCGGCGCTTCCGCCGCACAAACCATGTATCTGCCGCCCTTCCGCGGTCAAGTGTTGGGAACAGTGTACTAAATTTCTTCAGCTGCTTTCTGTTGCTTCCCTCAACTCTCTGGTATATCCCAAATAATTTTTCCACAGCACAGAATGCTCCAGATCACCTTGCAATCAATTCACAACACACGTATAAGAGTTTGTACGAATTTTGATTTTAGGAAATGAAACGTAATAATTCTTTCACTTCAAACTATAAAATGTAAACGAATTAGCGCGCGATCCCCGGCAACGGCGCCATTTTGATTGTTATAAAATGTTGTTGTGAAATATCGAATCAAATAGTCCCCGGCAACGGCGCCATTTTGATCGAATGATTTTTCTTGGATGTAAAAGTATCAAATAGTGTAGAAATCACAACCAAAAATATTTGACCGCAATCAAACAACGGTGTCAGTTGAAGTTAATGAATGAGTGCGGATCGTCCTCAGGGATCTCGAGATTCGTTTTTATTTTACTTTGTTCGAAATGAAATGTTAAGCAATAAGAGAAAATACGATTCAAGATTTGATTTGTATTTGTGTGTCACTAATCTTTTCTAAAGAATCACGAATAAAACAAACAAGAATCGGGTTTTCAATGGTATTTTCCAAACAACAATCAAGAATGATAGAAAGGCTCGTAGGAATCGATAGGATCTTTAGATGTGTTGTAGTCTACAATATTTCGTCTTCTTGTCCTTTGAAAGATTGATACTAGATCGATGATCATCAACAAGAGTTAGGGTTTTCTCATGAAACTAGGGTTTCATCTTATCCCTTGTTCTGTTGTTGATATCATTCACATTCTAGCCTCTAACAATTTCAAGAAAAGATCGGATCACCCCAATCTTGAGCGATGTTGATCAAGAAAGCATCGCATCAAATTGGGTTGTCGATTCTTGAACTTGCTAGGGTTTACACACTCGTGGGATTCAAGAATTGATTACAAATTTGCTACATCATCATACTAAAGATCGTTTCGACTCCTTAACGAGCAGAGTTTTATTCACACATCACCACATAGACAATATTCAAGAATAGTAAAGATAACATGATGCGGAATTTAAAGAAAACAAGATAGAAGAAAATATCACCTTTTATTTAATCAACAATGTCAATACATTCTTTCAAGATCTACAAGAAGAAAGAAAATCGATCGTTGACTCGGCTTCGCTCGTCTCCGTGGATCGTGGATCTACTTTGATCTTTTGCCCGATGGAAGATCGGCTCGGCTCATAAAAGGGTTGAAGGAATCTTGCTTGGCTTGCACTCAAGATCTTGAATTGTGGTTGGATCTAGGGTTAGGGTTTCCTACAAGATTTCTCACTAATCTTGAGGAAGAAGAAGATGGAGAAAAAGAATGGCTAAAACTAAAAATGGGTTGAATCTATCTATCTCCAAGATTGAATCAAGATTTTTCAAGATTTCCAAGATGATAAATGAGTGAGCCTAGGGTCTTATTTATAGACCTAGGTTTAGGTTTGAATTAGACTTTCCCTCCCAAAGTTTGTTGGCAAGTTTGTTGGGCTTTAGCTTAGGGTTTAAGCAAGGGTTTAGGAAAGTTCTAGAAGTTTTAGGCTTGTTTAGGAGCTTGATGATCTGGTGGAAGTGTCTGGACTCTTCTGGACTTTTGTATGCATTTTTGAGCTGCAGGTACTAACACAGGAGTTGTGGTGCAACTCGAGGGGCTGACTCACTGGATCCACCGCGCAACCGCCGCGTGAGGTGGGCTTTGGCCGCCCTTCCGCCGCACAATGGTGAGGTTGGGATCTGTGCTTTCTTCTGTAGCTTGGTACTGCTGTATGGGTTATTCTTTGATGTTTAGATTTGCAGTTGCCCTTCTATGTTGATACCAGATTTGCTTTCAATGAGTTTACGAGCAATTGTAATGGTCGAGCAATGTATTGATCGAGCAAGTATCTCTTTTCCTGCGTAGACTTTAAAATAGGGGTTGCAAGATATAGAAAATATGCTATGTAATGCAATGCAGTTAATTTCCCTAGAATTTCCGGTTTAAAGGTCGAATACATGTAATTTGATATTTTGCGACCAATTAGCTAATATGTGAATTATGAATACCGTACTCTCCTATATGTATGCAGATGTTAAGGAAATTGCCTGCTAAAATATACAGTATTTTCGACTGATCAAATACCCCCAAACTTAATTTCGATCGTCTCGAGAGAATGTTTTATTAAAAAGAGAAGGAGAAAACAAAGAAAGAGAAAAACTAACTAGCACACTTTCGTAGGCAACACGATTGCACTGAGCACGTGCAACAAGCCTTTAAACCTCTAGGTGTCCCTAGTAGGAGGAGTGTTGTCTCCTGAGGGTTTTCAGCGGATTGCACCCACAAAATCCAAAAATAAAAGCAAGATCATGAATATTACATTTAAAGAAAAGAATAGTAAAAGAAAGACTTTGAAAATTAGGGTTTCCAACTAAGCTAGCTTTTCGGTTGTCATGAGCCCTATCTTAATGGTCATGAAAAGATGTTAGAAATCACGTCCTCCCTCAATAAAACATCGTCTTATTCTTCATTCCTATCTTTATTCCAAACATCGATCATATCACCATGCGTGTGTGTAAAGACATCCCTACACCCGGAGAATTCAATTCAAGCTATCATACTCTTGCCCGTCGACCTCAGTACTTCTTGGCAAACGAGATTGCTTACACACTTTCATGCGACCGTTAATACTTCTTGAGGTACTAACCGACCGATTACTGATGTGCTTGCTAACTTGTGTATTTTCCTAGTCTTGCACGACCTCAGGCATAGCAGTGACTCCCAGACCAGTTGACCTTGGGGCACTAGGTGAAGAAGCACCCTTTTGCTATATATTTTTTTATTGCCCTTGGTGATAACAAGACCAGTGTCCATTTTTTTTCACCATTTTCAAAATACTTTTTTTTTCATACTTTTGGCTTTAAGACAAGAGCATTTCAAGGTATCCTCTACTATCCCAGGCTTCAAGACGTGTGTAAGTGCGAATAGCAGGGTAGCAACGTTCAAAATGTTTGGCTTCCAGAATAGAAACTATTTTTCAGACTTATTTTTATCCTCAGATTAGTGACGTCCTTCATCTTACTAACCCTTGGGACAACGGCTCATAACTACTTATTATTAGTTCGTATAAGAGAACTTCTAATTTTCTTAGTTTTCTAAAATTTTTCCAGTCTCATGGATGTAATTGTTCACTGTCTAAACTTTCATTATCTTATTTATATACAAAATGTGTAAATATTAAAATTATTTTTATATTTGAAAATTTTTGAATTTTTATGGGTTTTGAAAATTTTTCAATTTTTATAGATTTTTAAAAGAAATGTTTTGTGCTTATGCAGATGATATGCAAATAATGCGAAAATAAGCACAAACCTCCCCCAAACTTGTTCTCAACAGTGTCCTCACTGTTGCCGACAGTTATACCTACAAAAATCTGTAAATCTGGGGAGAATTATTAGTGGGGGCAAAATATATAAGTGAAGACCCTCCCCCAAACTTATTTTTGGCTCAAAATTTTGTAAAAATTTCTTTTTAAGAGCCAGAAAAACATACCCCCCCAAACATGAGTTATGCAATGTTAATCTTTTAAAATCACAAGTGGGGGTCAAAAATCAGTGGTCGATGCCAAGCTTTACAAAGACCAAAAGTTAACACCAACCATTCGAAAATTTTATCAATGCAGTGCTCGGGTTGGTGGAAGAAGAAATGGGAAAAAGGTAAGTGGTGGAAGAGAATGTGTGTGCGTCTCATATTGAAGAGACGAAGCAGTGTTTGTGATGGATTACTCGCATTCTTTTTACATTTCAGAAGAAGGGGTGGAGGTTCAATTTCATTGATTGGGAGATGATTCATCTCAACACCCGTGTTATTTAAAAATGCGAGTTCATCAGCGAAGATCTCCTCAAAAGTTTCATCTATACCCCGAAGAATAATGTCATCACAAGGTGCGGGGTGATCTTCAGACTCTAAAAGCAGTTCATAATCAATGTTAGTTGTTGACCCGGACATCTCAGTGAAAGATTCCGTATGTGTATAATACATAATTGGGTCAAACAACAACGTATGAAAAGAGTCAAGATCGGTATCAGGAGGATCATCAACTTCGCTGCTGTCGACATCCATTAAGTCGACAGAACAGATCTGAGCAGTAGGTTCAGAGGGTACACTTCCTAACTTATAAATGTTCATCTCAATTGTCCTGTTCCCGAAGGATAAGGTCATAGAACCGTTACGACAATTGATGATAGCATTGGAAGTGGCCAAAAAGGGGCGGCCTAAAATCACCGGAATTTGATTCCGTGAGTTCGCTACAGGCTGTGTATCAATTACAATAAAGTCTACAGGGAAAATAAATTCCCCGATTTTTATTAACACATCCTCTAGTTCACCCCTAGGTCTGGTGATTGATCGGTCAGCCATCTGTAAAGTGCATGGAGATGGTTTCAACTCTCCGATTCCTAACTGCTCATAAACTGAGAAAGGAAGCAGGTTAACACTTGCCCCAAGATCTAGTAGAGCACGGTTAATGTGTTTCTCCCCAATAGAGATGGAAATCGTAGGATATCCAGGATCCTTACGTTTCCTCGGTAATTGCTGGGGGAAAGCCGTTTCTACTGTTTTTGCCATGAATATCTTCTTGGGCATTTGTTTCTTCCTCTTTCTAGTGCAAAAATCTTTAAGAACTTTCGCATATGCAGGTACTTGTTGGATAGCATCTAGAAGAGGGATATTGATGTTAACCTGTTTAAACATCTCAGTGATCTTCTCCATTTGTGGACTTAGTGTGTTAGCCCTTAACCGATTCGGGTAAGGTGCTTTAGCAATAAGCGCTGGGTCCATGGGAGAAGGAAGTGTGTGTGGAACCGATCCCTGAATAGAAGTGGGAATCGTCCGAGGAGGGGTAAAAGAGGTGGGCTGTAATGGCGAGCCTTTTGGGAAATGGAGAATCGGCTCGGAAGAAAATGGTGGGGTAGAAGAACAGGGGTCAGAAGTGTGTGTGTGTGGAAATGTCTCAGCCGGGGTGTTGATATGATTTTCAGTATCATCAACTTCTTCCCCAACATGATTATCAAGCACTCTTCCAGATCTCAATGTGGTGATTGCATTCACATGATGTGAATAACCAGGATTGGGCAAGGATTGAGCTGGAAGTTTCCCTTTCTCTCTTGCACTCAGTTCGGCTTTTAATCGTGCAATTTCTTCTTCCATCGATTTAATACTCTCGTTTTGGGACGCAGAGTTTTTCTTCATGTCATCGACGGAAGATTTCACTTCAGCCGAAACTTGCATGATATTTGTTAAGATCAAATTCATGTATTGTGCAAAAGAAGAGGATTCATCAGTTCCGGTCAACTGTAAAGGACTAGACAGTGCAGGTGTGTTGACCTGATTTTGAAAATTATGTGCTTGAAAGGGGTGCTGAGTGAGTTGAAGTTGTGGCTGCTGTTGTGGTGGAGGGACCCTTTGGAAATTGTTTTGGTTTGGAACCGTGTTTTGTGATTGTGATTGGTTCCAAGTAAAGTTAGGGTGATTCCTCCACCCCTGATTATATGTGGAAGAAAAAGGGTCGTTTCTAGGTCTTTGAAATGCGGCATTGGTATGCTCACGACCCTGAAACGGACATTCTTCCGTCAAATGAGACGGATCAGAACAGCACCCACAAACAGTTTTGGGGAGTGATACCGGGTTTAGGGAGGCTGCTGCAAATTTGTGTTCCATAGCGTCGAGCTTCTTTTGCATTGCTGCCATTTCTGCTCGAACACCTATGGACACATCTACTTGGTGTACGCCACCCCTATTCAATGGTTGGGTTCCACTCTCCCAAATTAGTGATTTTTCAGCGAACTCTTCTAAGTATCGCCAGGCTTCCCCATCGTCTTTAGTCATAAATGTACCCTGACACATATTCTCAAGGCTTTGTTTCGTGCTAGGGTTACTGCCCTCATAGATGATTCGGCAAAGCTCCCATCTCGGGATGCCGTGATGAGGACATTGAACCATTAGATCCTTGAAACGTTCAAAGTACTTTGAAAATGGTTCGGTAGGGAGCTGGGAAAATTGGTTTAATTCGCTACGGATTCGAGCCGTCTTCTGGACTGGGTAAAATTTCTTTAGGAATGCAGCGACGAATTCTTCCCAATTTGTGATGGAGTGTGCGGTGGTGTTATATAGCCACTTCTCGGCTATATCGCACAAGGTAAAAGGAAGAAGTCGTAGACGCATCGCATCCACAGAAAGTTGAGATGTACCCATCATAGCACATACGTTTTCAAATTTGGTAATGAAAACGTAAGCGTCCTCGGTCTCGAGTCCGTGATACTTAGGTAGAAGGTTGATATACTGGGGCTTGATTTCAAAATTATCCCCGTTGGCTGGTGGTGTGGATAAGCAGGTCGAAAGAGGACCTCTAAGTGGATAGCATCTTTCCTGAAGAGAAATGTGTGGAGGATTCTGCACACCAACGGACGGTGGCAGATTGGGGTTAAAGAAGTTTGATGGATTCGGATCCATCGGTGTGGGTGTGGTAGTAGGCAAAGAAAAGGTAAATGAAGAATTATCGACTTCGGAGTCGATAAAAGGTACGCGGACTAAACGGGCACTAGAATCCCGTGTCCAGCCTATCTTGTACTAAAAAGGGTTAGTACAAGTGGCAGCGTTGGCTTATAATTAGGGGTAAAATGAATGCGGTGTTTGCTTTGAAAAGGGACGGATTTTGAAAAAATGATGCGACAACCAACTGCAGCAATACAAACCCTAGAATCTAATGGTCGCCTAGGTCCGGCTCTAGACCGCTCCTAACTGCCAAAAGACAAGTCGCAGGATCAATCCTCCACTGCCTCTTTGTCCCCCTGTGGCCGGATAAGTGCCAGGTAAGTGGGAAGGAACCACCACTACAGTGGCCCTAATTAATAACCACTAGCCTTAGACACACTCGCCTTAGGCACCATAGGAAAACGCGGATAAGCAATGAATTACCCACGGCCCTCTCTTGTCCTAAATGAGCGCGACAGTCCTTAGAGTCATCTCTAGATTTCTTTTAGTTAATGGGGGTAAATGCGGATGCAAGTTTGCTGGTTTTCGGGGCCTAGGAAGGGTAATGAAATCCCCACCTAATTTGGATTTGGCCGTGCCCCTTAAATTCCGTATTTAATATGCAAAACAACCAAGAAAAGCAAAATCACTCACAATTTTAATTTGCTTTTGCGGCGCAGCTATTGTTTGCAAAGAATCCTGCAGAAAGGATTAGTTGGAGCTAAAAAGGGAGAGGGGAGAGAGCAAGAATCACCTGCTGGAAAATTTTCCAGAGAACCCCCTACACTGCGGCGCTTCCGCCGCACAAACCATGTATCTGCCGCCCTTCCGCGGTCAAGTGTTGGGAACAGTGTACTAAATTTCTTCAGCTGCTTTCTGTTGCTTCCCTCAACTCTCTGGTATATCCCAAATAATTTTTCCACAGCACAGAATGCTCCAGATCACCTTGCAATCAATTCACAACACACGTATAAGAGTTTGTACGAATTTTGATTTCAAGAAATGAAACGTAATAATTCTTTCACTTCAAACTATAAAATGTAAACGAATTAGCGCGCGATCCCCGGCAACGGCGCCATTTTGATTGTTATAAAATGTTGTTGTGAAATATCGAATCAAATAGTCCCCGGCAACGGCGCCATTTTGATCGAATGATTTTTCTTGGATGTAAAAGTATCAAATAGTGTAGAAATCACAACCAAAAATATTTGACCGCAATCAAACAACGGTGTCAGTTGAAGTTAATGAATGAGTGCGGATCGTCCTCAGGGATCTCGAGATTCGTTTGTATTTTACTTTGTTTGAAATGAAATGTTAAGCAATAAGAGAAAATACGATTCAAGATTTGATTTGTATTTGTGTGTCACTAATCTTTTCTAAAGAATCACGAATAAAACAAACAAGAATCGGGTTTTCAATGGTATTTTCCAAACAACAATCAAGAATGATAGAAAGGCTCGTAGGAATCGATAGGATCTTTAGATGTGTTGTAGTCTACAATATTTCGTCTTCTTGTCCTTCGAAAGATTGATACTAGATCGATGATCATCAACAAGAGTTAGGGTTTTCTCGTGAAACTAGGGTTTCATCTTATCCCTTGTTCTGTTGTTGATATCATTCACATTCTAGCCTCTAACAATTTCAAGAAAAGATCGGATCACCCCAATCTTGAGCGATGTTGATCAAGAAAGTATCGCATCAAATTGGGTTGTCGATTCTTGAACTTGCTAGGGTTTACACACTCGTGGGATTCAAGAATTGATTACAAATTTGCTACATCATCATACTAAAGATCGTTTCGACTCCTTAACGAGCAGAGTTTTATTCACACATCACCACATAGACAATATTCAAGAATAGTAAAGATAACATGATGCGGAATTTAAAGAAAACAAGATAGAAGAAAATATCACATTTTATTTAATCAACAATGTCAATACATTCTTTCAAGATCTACAAGAAGAAAGAAAATCGATCGTTGACTCGGCTTCGCTCGTCTCCGTGGATCGTGGATCTACTTTGATCTCTTGCCCGATGGAAGTTCGGCTCGGCTCATAAAAGGGTTGAAGGAATCTTGCTTGGCTTGCACTCAAGATCTTGAATTGTGGTTGGATCTAGGGTTAGGGTTTCCTACAAGATTTCTCACTAATCTTGAGGAAGAAGAAGATGGAGAAAAAGAATGGCTAAAACTAAAAATGGGTTGAATCTATCTATCTCCAAGATTGAATCAAGATTTTTCAAGATTTCCAAGATGATAAATGAGTGAGCCTAGGGTCTTATTTATAGACCTAGGTTTAGGTTTGAATTAGACTTTCCCTCCCAAAGTTTGTTGGCAAGTTTGTTGGGCTTTAGCTTAGGGTTTAAGCAAGGGTTTAGGAAAGTTCTAGAAGTTTTAGGATTGTTTAGGAGCTTGATGATCTGGTGGAAGTGTCTGGACTCTTCTGGACTTTTGTATGCATTTTTGAGCTGCAGGTACTAACACAGGAGTTGTGGTGCAACTCGAGGGGCTGACTCACTGGATCCACCGCGCAACCGCCGCGTGAGGTGGGCTTTGGCCGCCCTTCCGCCGCACAATGGTGAGGTTGGGATCTGTGCTTTCTTCTGTAGCTTGGTACTACTGTATGGGTTATTCTTTGATGTTTAGATTTGCAGTTGCCCTTCTATGTTGATACCAGATTTGCTTTCAATGAGTTTACGAGCAATTGTAATGGTCGAGAAATGTATTGATCGAGCAAGTATCTCTTTTCCTGCATAGACTTTAAAATAGGGGTTGCAAGATATAGAAAATATGCTATGTAATGCAATGCAGTTAATTTCCCTAGAATTTCCGGTTTAAAGGTCGAATACATGTAATTTGATATTTTGCGACCAATTAGCTAATATGTGAATTATGAATACCGTACTCTCCTATATGTATGCAGATGTTAAGGAAATTGCCTGCTAAAATATACAGTATTTTCGACTGATCAGGCTCCACTAATGTGTATAGGTGATATACTGAAATAAACACAAGTACACATTGAAGTAGAAACAAACCAAGTAGCATACTACTATATTGAGCAAGATTGTTTATACAATGTGAATATCCCAAGCTTCCATTAAGTAATATACAAACTAGTATGATACAGTAATGGCCTCTAGGGCATATACACTAACAATCTCCCACTTGCACTATGGCCATGTACTGGCGTATCGAAGACCTATCATCTCGATCAGCCGCTCGAACTGAGTCTGGGGCAAGGCCTTAGTGAATGGATCTGCACTGTTATCTTCTGAAGCGACTCTTCGAACCTCGATCTCCTGGCGATCCACGATCTCCCTGATCAGGTGATACCGCCTCAAGATGTGTCTGGATCTCTGATGGGACCTGGGTTCCTTCGCTAAAGCTATAGCCCCGTTGTTGTCGCAATACAGAGGTATTGGATCAACAATGGACGTAACCACCTGAAGTTCTTTCAAGAACTTCCTTATCCAGACAGCTTCTTTTGCGGCATCAGATGCAGCGATGTATTCCGCTTCCATCGTCGAGTCTGCAACGGTTTCCTGTTTGGAACTCTTCCAACACACCGCCCTTCCATTGAGGGTAAAGACAAAACCCGACATGGACTTGGAATCATCCTTGTCACTCTGGAAGCTGGAGTCAGCAAAGGCCTCGATCTGGAGGTCTTTTCCGCCATACACCAAGAACATCTCCTTAGTCCTTCTCAGGTACTTGAGAATGTTCTTTACCGCTATCCAGTGTTTCTCCCCAGGGTTTAACTGATACCGGCTTACCACACTCAGTGCGTAAGCTACATCCGGTCTGGTACACAATATCGCATACATTATAAAGCCTACCGCAGAAGCGTAGGGTATAATAGACATGCGATCCCTCTCCAAATCAGTCTTGGGAGACATCTCTTTAGAGAGGGTGATCCCGTGACAAGCCGGTAGGTTACCGCGCTTGGAATCTTCCATACTGAATCTTTTTAGTATGGTGTCGATGTACATGGACTGCGAAAGTCCTAATATCCTCTTGGATCTATCACGATGGATCCGGATCCCCAGGATGTATGAGGCATCACCCAGGTCTTTCATGGGGAACCTATGTGACAAGAACCCCTTGACAGATTGTAGCATAGGAATGTCATTTCCTATTAAGAGAATGTCATCCACGTATAAAACGAGGAATACTACAGTTCTCGCTACAAATCTACTATAGATGCATGGTTCATCTGGATTTTTTGATAAAGCCAAATTCCTTGACCGTCTCATCAAAACAGATGTTCCAACTCCGCGATGCCTGCTTCAGTCCGTATATGGACTTAAGCAACTTGCACACCTTTCCGCTGCTCCCACTCTGAATGAAACCCTCTGGCTGATCCATATAGACACACTCCTCTAAATTTCCATTTAGAAAAGCTGTCTTTACGTCCATCTGCAAAATCTCATAATCGTGGAAGGCAGCAATGGCAAGAAGGATCCGAATGGATTTCAGCATAGCTACTGGAGAAAAGGTCTCGTCATAGTCCAAACCAGGTCTTTGACGAAAACCCTTTGCTACCAGTCTAGCTTTATAGGGTCTCAACCTGTTCATCTACACCAATCTTCCTTTTGAAGATCCACTTGCATCCTACGGGTTTTACCCCGTCTGGAGCAATTTCCAACGTCCATACTTTGTTGGTGTACATGGACTCCATTTCGGTCCGCATTGCATCCAGCCATTTTACTGAGTCAACGCTCTGAACGGCCTGCTGGAAGCTAGTAGGCTCATCATAATCTATGATGCAATCCTCTCTATCCCCGTCTATGAGAAAACCGTAGTATCTCTCGGGCGGATGAGACTGCCTACTACTCCTGCGGAGCGGCGTAGGAATGTCCTGTTCTTTTGAACCCTCTGGTTCCACTAAGCTTTCAGTAATAGTCTGTGGTTCTGGAATTTCTTCCAGTTCTACTGCGCTCCCACTAATTTCCCTTTCCAAGAACTGGTGTTCTAGAAAGTGGGCATTACGAGAAACAAGGACTTTTTGTTCCTCTGCGTGGTAGAAAAGATACCCCCTGGTGTTCTTTGGGTATCCCACAAACTTGCACAGTACTGAGCGTGCCTCGAGCTTGTCCGCATGCTGCTTTTTCACAAAAGCCGGACATCCCCAGATCTTCAGATATTGAAGATAGGGTTTCTTCCCACTCCAGATTTCATATGGTGTGGTAGGCACAGTCTTAGTCGGAACTCGGTTCAAAAGGTATGCAGCTGATTCTAGCGCATACCCCCAGAATGATCGCGGTAACTCAGTGTTACTCATCATGGACCGAACCATATCCAATAGGGTTCGGTTCCGTCTCTCCGATACACCGTTATGTTGCGGAGTGTATGGAGGAGTAAGCTGAGAGAGAATTCCGTTCTCTTTTAAATAGTCCAGGAACTCGGCACTCAAGTATTCTCCACCTCGATCCGATCTTAGAATCTTAATACTTTTGCCGGTTTGTTTTTCTACTTCATTCTTAAATTCCTGGAACTTTCCAAAGGCTTCGGACTTATGTTTCATTAAGAAGACATAACCGTACCTTGAGAAGTCATCCGTAAAAGTAATGAAGTAAGAATAACCGCTTCGCGCATGTGTAGACATTGGACCGCACACGTCGCTGTGTACGAGTCCCAAGAGCTCGCTCGCCCTTACTCCGTGTCCAGTAAACGGAGTCTTTGTCATCTTTCCTTTGAGACAGGATTGACAAGTGGCATACGATTGATATTCGAACGGATTCAAATATCCTTCTGTATGTAACTTCGTCAACCTTCTCTCATTGATATGACCCAGTCTACAATGCCATAAGAAAGTCTGATTTATTTTCGGAGACTTTCTTTTGTGTGTATTCTGGACATTGAAAATCTGTGGTTGGTTTAATACGTATATACCATTGCTCAATGTACCTGACCCAATCAGAACTTGATTAAGGTGAATGTTTACAACATTACTTACAAACGCAAATTCATAACCTTCTTTAGAAACTAAAGATACAAAAATGATATTACAAGTTGCGTTGGGTACAAAAAAGCAATTACGCAAAACCAAAACATGTCCATCTGACATTCCCAGGTGATAGTCCCCCACGGCTTTAGCATCCATGCTAGCTCCGTTCTCAACTCTGAGGGTCATGTCACCTGCATTCAAAACACTACGGTTTCTCAACGCCTGCAAAGAATTACAGATATGAGATCCTGATCCGGTATCCAATACCCAGGAAGTAGAGTTTATTGAAAGACAATTTTCAATAACATACACACCTGAAGCTGAAGCTGCAACCTGCTTCAATTCCTGTGTCCTGGCTTTCCAAGCCCTGCAATCATTCTTCCAGTGACCTTTCTTATGACAATAGAAGCATTCTTCCTTATCCACAAGCTTCCCCGCTATCTTTGTTGCTTTAGCTTTTCCCTTCGTATCCACTTTATTAACACCGCCTCTTGGTTTGGCGGGGGCTTTCTTCTTCTTTCCCTTGGCTTTCGCCTTGGACCTAGAAGAAGATGATCCTCCTACAAACAAAGTGGATGTTTCCCTATCTTTCTGTAGGGTGCCCTCTGCGCTCCTCAGCATGTTGAGGAGCTCTGAAAGTTCAATTTCTTTTTCTTGTAAGTTGAAGTTCAGTATGAACTGGGCGTAAGTGGAAGGAAGGGACTGGAGAATCAAGTCCGTATAGAGCTCATTCTCTAACGTGGTTCCAAGTTCCGCGAGCTCCTCAATGAAGCCAATCATCTTAAGCACGTGTTCCGCTACCGATGATCCGATGTCCAACCTTGCCAAAAATAACTTTTTCGACACTTCGTATCTTGCGATACGAGATTGCTCTCCATACAGTTCTTTTGTATGGAGAAATATGGATTCAAGGTCCATATTCTCGTGCCTCCTCTGATGTTCGTTGTCCATCGAGGCAAGTACGAGGCACTTGGCCTTCACGCTATCAATCTCCCAAGTCTTACGGATTTCCTTATCTGCGACGCTGGAGGTGGGACTTGGGACAGGGGGAGCTTTGGTGGTAAGAAGATACCCCAGCTTGTCGTAAGTGATTGCCATTTTGACATTCCTGAGCCAATCTTTGTAGTTTGGCCCTGTCGGTATGTTTTCATCTAGAAGTAACTTAAGTCCAGTCATTTCGATTGGTCGCTGCAATTAGGAGAGAGAAGAAGAAACACTTAGCATGATGCTCTTGCAAGTTTAGAGTGGTTTTTAGTTTGTCTAAACAGGATGGCTCCCACTGTTTCTCGAATCCCTCCTCAAACCAAAAAGGAAGAATTAGTCAGGATCAATCTCACTGTACAATACTTGCTTAACCGTTCGGCCAGGCTGGTGTCGGTACTTCGAGGGAGGTTTTCCAACGCTTTCGCGAAGTTCCTTAATTTAAGAACCTCTTTTCCCTGGGGGCGTAGCCCCGCTAACACCTTTCTAGACACCTACTAGGTTTATAGCATTGATCGTTAAGTGAGAAATTTCCCGAGGAGTAGCATATACTCACAGTAGGATCGGGATCCAAATATCATCGCGTGACGAAACTGAAGGAATCCTACCAGAATCATCACGATCCAAATGGTATGCAATACTAGCAAGTTTCAGTTCTTTTGAAACTCCCGATGTGGATTTTTGCCCCATGCTCTTATGACCTTGGCGTGAGGTCAAAATGTCATAAGTCACATGTCAAGTTCATCCCATCATCATCCAGGTTAATTTGAATCCACCCGTACCTACCCTTGACGTAGGCCAAAATGGTAGTACGGCTGTCCCAAACCAACGCATTCTATCTATGCAACAGATAAATATCCGGCAGCTACCAATCACTATGCCTTGGCGTGAGGTCAAAATACATAGCTTGAATACTACCGAATATTTAACTGAAATGATGGAGGGCTACGGATGGTTTTGGCGAAACCGTGAACGTAGTGAACTTGATATGGTCGATGGAACGAGATAGCTTTTAAAAGGAGTGGCTCAAACTCCGCATTTAAAAGTTTGTTTTGAAAAGAACCGAGTGGTTTTTCGAAAGTGTTCCAACGACTTTTACTTGGTTTATTTTCTTGCATTAGTTCTTTTAATGCGTGATATTCTTGCATTAGTTCTTTTAATGCGTCCCATCATTAATCCTACCATTGCAGAAAACAACCAAAATTTGACGTACGCTTATGCCATTCGCATTCGCCACGGGGCCCCGTCATTACCCGTTAGGTTACTTAACTAACAACAGAGCGGGGGCTGGGCTAGCGCGGCTGTAAAACATAAGCAACGCCTAAATAATATCATATATAGATATATTGCAATGATAGACATTTCAGATCACAGATGAACACATTGGATATACTAGGAACCTGCAATTCGTACGAGCCTGTAACGAAAAGCAGATTACACGGTCGCGGTGAATAGCCAATACCCCACCCAAGACCCCTACGGGTGCGGCAAACTACCCGCCAAGTACCCGAAGCGAAGCAACCTCCCTCATCCCCGTGAGTAGGCCACTCGGCACTTCGGCATACCCGGTAGTTTGTGCACCCCCTCCATGGGTCTATCCTAGGAGCAAAAACAGTAAAAAGAAATTATACAATGACGGCTACAACCCCGACCCGGTTGTGCGGCCATACAAATAATTATTACATCAATTTACAAATTTACATGAATTGAAAGAAAAGAAAACTCTCGTCTCACAACCCCCGGCTATTCATCCGCGACAATCCAATGAATTCATATACACATTCCAGCAACATTACAGATCACAGATTTGTATAACCCCCACTAATCGACATATAGCGATTAGCAGACGTTCAATACAAATATCACATTACAGAAAAACCCGTCAGCTAAAGTCTTTTAGAAGTTTGATCAAAAATACGGATTTATAGGCCCCAAACACAAAATTTTCGTTCTGGAAAATCTTGGCAGAAAATGCATATTCCAAAAATCCCAAAATACCCCTATGAGCAAACTGCAAAAAAGAAAACCCATGACCGAGTCAACTCGGCCGCGGTTCCGCGGCGGGAGCAAGCTCCCGCCGCGGAACCGCGGAGCTTTGATCGAGTTAGGGTGTCAAATTTTTGCAGTTTCTTCAGAAAACCTTGAGTCGATTTTTGGTGTATTTCAAAAAAGTTTTCTAGCACTTTTAAAATCGACAGAAAGTTTAAAAACGGGGTTCGTTTTGCGACTTTTTCTTTGATCGATCTTCTAGCTACTTTGCTAACATGTTAGATAGAGTTTAACTAGGCTCTGATACCACTGTAACTCCATGCTACCTCTCCCGGTACTTTCGGGCATGCGGAATTTGATAAAAAACGATTTTCTTAGAGGTGGTAACATGGACTTAAAACCCGGATCTTTGTTAAACATCTAACTAACAACCTAACTACGAGTTGCTAACTACTCGGTTAGGGGGTTATACCTTTCTTTTTCTCGAACTCCTTCGTCTTCAAGCCTCGATGGATGTCCGGATCGCCTTCACTCCGTCGTCTCCTTGCGCCGAAGATTGATCCACCTCGAAAGCTTCTACCTTTGGCTTCTTCTTCGGTCTTTGAAGAAACTAGTTCACTTGGTTTGCTAAACCTTGTGAACTAGAGTGAGTAGAGAAGAGTTTGTATGGGATTTTATCTATGGTTCTTGGTTCTCAACTCATGAGACAAGTGAACCATAGAGTCAAGAGAGGGAGAGCAAGAGGAGGAGATGAGAGCTCAAGAACAAGAGAGAGAATGAGCATGAAGGAATGAGAGAAGACTTTTCTCATTTGGCTCTCATAATCCAAAACAATCATAACACATCATATCAATCAAGTATTATGTGATGGTTTAAGCAACCATAGCCATATCATTTCATACACTCATTTTGCACAAAAGAGCAAGCAAGCAAAAGTCTTTGCCATGAAATGATAGCTATGGTTATCATGATGGTCAACTAGTCAAGCCTAGTCAACCGGTCAACAAAGTCAACAAGTCAACAAAAGTCAACAAGTCAACAAAGTCAACAACTCAACAACCATGTCACCATAATACCTAATTAATATAATTGTTAATCACATATCATATTCTCATTAGGGTTGAGCAAAAAGTCAATAGTCAACTGTCAACGGTCAACAACCCTAATGAGAATCCTCCGCCCCTGTCTCTCCGTCAACTGTGCATACACACCCGCATCCGCGTTCCGAGGAACACGAACACAAACTGGATAAATCCAATCCCAATACATATACTAGGATCTGGCTTAAACCAAAGCCCGCTAGTGTCTACTGTCCGGACACTGTACGTGCACAAGTGCACGGATGTGACCGAACCCTGTCGCAAAACCATGCGACCTGCCGCAAAACCATGCAACCTCTACTCTTTTGCCTAAAGGCGAATAGCTTTCTGTGTGGGACTCTAAAGACTCGACACTACGCTGGCAGTGGGTTTAACCACAGACCGCAAGCGGCACTAGCTGTGCGTAACGGTCCCCAGGTAGAAGCCGACAAGAAGACTGACGAGGTGAAACCCATCTGAACTCCTACCGAGCCTGAATGTGACAATCTCCGTACAGTCCGGTCTGTTCGTCTGATACATCGCATGGCGGGCCTAGGGGGCGGTAAATGTCAATCCCCTAATAGCGGTACAAGTCGTGTCGGAGTGAAGCCCAAAACACCCTGAGATAACACTGGAAGCCTACCAGTATATCTCGTTTGCCCTGGCCAGGGACTACTCGTGTAATGGCTCTCCTAGACACAACGCGATGTCAACCCCCAATACCGGGAGAGACGAATCCTGTCTAACCGTCACTGCCTCCAAGTGCTTCGGGACTGCACCCAACTACCACCTGTTTGCACGACTCCTTTGAGCCGTGGTAGGGTAGTAATCAAAGTACAGTGGGAACACACTCGAGACGAAGTGACAGTGTCAAGTCAGCGGACTAAGCTGTACTCATGTCACCAGGGAACTGATAACTGACGATAGGTATAATACCAACCGGTCAGTTCCCGACGAGTCCTGTCCAGTGTACTCGTAACCCAACGAGCACCCGCATACTATCTCCAGTACGACGTACTGACGGCTGTGGGACAGACCGTCTCCCACTCTGGGATGAGAAGCGCATGCGCTAGTCTACTCCGGAGAATCGATGCCCTGTCTCGATAGTCCTGCGACTAGGGACCTGCATAAGGATGTGCTTATAGATTACCCAGCCCCCACTAGTATGACTGCCATCACAACGCTGGTAATCAAGCAAAGATCCTAAGGGCTCCACTAATATGTATAGGTGATATACTGAAATAAACACAAGTACACATTGAAGTAGAAACAAACCAAGTAGCATACTACTATATTGAGCAAGATTGTTTATACAAGGTGAATATCCCAAGCTTCCATTAAGTAATATACAAACTAGTATGATACAGTAATGGCCTCTAGGGCATATACACTAACATATCGTCCCTTACCCCGTCGAATGAGGTGCAGGATATTCCAACCGAATATCACTATGCAAAACAAAAGGAAACGTCTTTCCAATAACACTTTTTAAATTTGTTCCAACAACTGTAAACAGGTTTGTTTTACTTTGTATTGATCAGAATCAACACAGTCCCATCAATCAATCACACCAGAAAAGAACGAAAATAAAATGTACGTATATGCCATCCGCATTCGTCACTGGGTCCCGTGATCACCCGTTAGGTTACTTAACTAACGACAGAGCGGGGACTGGACTAGCGCGGGTGTAAAACATATACAACATCTAATAGTATATAAACCAATATACAATAATCGCTCCAGGCGTGATAATATGCAACATTACAGAAAAGTAATAAGCATCACAGAACAATACAGATAATCTGGGATCCCCGAGTTTCACAGAGCCGCTGCTGAAACCCGACGTTCCCCTGTCGTGTGGATAGCCTGTGCAATGAAACCTAGACCCCTACAGGTGAGGCAAGTTACCCGCCAAAACCTGAAGCGAGGCAGCCCCTTACAGCAAAGTGAATGGACCACTCTGCACTTCACGGAATCCGGTAGCTTGAGCACCCCTCCTTGGGTCAACCTGTACCCCCTACGAGTGCGGCGAATAGTCTGCCAATTCTAGAGTGGGGCCTCTCTGCCTCTCAAAGCCATGAGATGCGGACCCGTTGCCCTCCAGAACCCGGCTATCCGTGCACTCCGTCGCGGGGCAAAACCTAGTACAGTAATGAAAAATAGTACAACAGGTACATCGACCGCAACCTGGTCGTGCCCCATAAGAATATTATACAACAAGCAGTGACGACAGTCCACAAGTTGGACGCTCGCCCCGCAATATCAAATGTACAAATAAATTCAAACTGCACTACCATTGCACACTGCTATCCACCACGACAAATCTGCAACATCACAGCACAACACAGAACATCAAAGCGAATGTCACGTTCGCAAACCCGTCTAAAAGAACTATAGCAATCAGACGCGGTTTACCGATCAAATGACATTCCCGGTCGGAGATATAATGTAAGCAATGTAAACTAACGTGTTTAAATTTCGATCGACAAAATATCACGAAGTGGACCCCACGAACAACTGGTGAACAGTAACAAAATCTGGGCCCAAAAGATATATACCAAAAACCCCAAATTCCAGAGGAGAATACACTGTGCAAGTTTGGGGGCATGATCACACAGAATGGCCGCGGATGCGCGGCCAAACCATGGGTTTGGCCGCGATTCTGCGGCAGTCTTGTCGATTCATGAGCCTAAATTTGTACGGTGTTCTTATAATACCCTGCACAACTTTCTGTGATATGTAGAATAATTTTAGGACTTCATTTAAAATCTACATAAACTGTGAACTTCGAAAATGTAGTTTTTGATTTCCGGTTCGATCGATGTTTTAAACGCGTTAGCACAAGTTAGTATAGCAAAATGGTGAGGCTCTGATACCACTGTAAGTCTACGGTAGCGCCCCGGCCGTCTACAGACGCCAAATGCGGAACAAAAACTTTTTAACTGGCGCTATCGTATACTTTAACCCGGATCTGCCATTATTGCTAAACTAACAAACTGTAAAGAGTGTAGAAAGGTTATACCGAACGATCCGAGTCCTTCGTTCTTTAACCATCATCCCACGCTCCGTTGCGGCTGCTCCGATCTCGTCGATCTCTGATCTGCTCGTCCAGGTGGCACCACGTCGATGATTCTTTAAACGGGCTCCCGCCTCTGACTCGAGGCAACTCGGTCGTCAAGTTTGCCAAAAGATACGACCAAGATTGATGTAGAGAATGAGTAGAAGACTTTGTCTCGTTCCGTCCAAAGCTATGGACGAACAGTTAATGAAGTTGCCGCTCGAATCGGGTGATGGAATGAAATGAGCTGTGAAATTCCATACACCCCAAAATCTATCATAATCTTTTTACAACCATCTTTTTCAAGTGAGAGAGAGAGAAGAGGGGGCCGACCATATATAGGGAGGAGGAGGGTGAGTGTAGGAGAATGGGGGGGGGTGACCACAAGAAGCTTCTCACAAAAATATCAAGAAGATAATATCTTAAGCTTAACAAAATGCATTAATGAAAACAATGACTCATATCCTTAGTCATCCTTTCATTAAATGCAACCAATGAAAACACAACACCATTTAACCTAGTCACCACCTTCTAGATGCTTCTAGAAACTTCCACACTCATCTCAAGAAAAGATAAATCCGTCATTAACCGAATGTTAAAAGACGGCTGATAGAAAACTGGAAACTTCCAAAAGTGATCCCGAAACGAATTTCAGGATAACCCCGTAACTGTATAAATATACCCGCATTTGTATTACAACCGAATACAAATGCAACTGAGACAAAGATATTATATCTACTCAATATAATACTCGGATCCGGCTTAAACCAAAGCCGACCAGTATCATCTGCCCGAAATATGACACGTGCGTAAACGCACGTGCATTTTCCGAACCCTGCCATAAAACCATACGGCCTCTACAACGTTTCGCCCGAACTTGGGAAACTGTCTGTGGGGGACTCTAATGACTCGTCAGTACCCTGGCAGTGGATTTAACCACAAACCGTCAGCGGCACTAGCTATGCGTAACGGCTGCCCATGGACTGACCTCAAGGGAGGCCGATAGCGAACTCACTCGGAAACCCTACTGAGCCTAACAGTGACAATGTATATACAGTCCGGTCCGTTCGTCTATGAGTATCGCATATCTGCCTAGGGGGCTAGTAACGTCAGACCCCCAATAGCAGTATAAGTCGTGTCGGAGTGTAGCCCAATAACACCCTGAGATACTACTGGAGTACCTACCAGTAAATCTCCTGCCACGGCCGTGGGCTTTGTGTAATGGCTCTCCTAGACACAGCACGATCTCGCCCCCAATACCGGGAGAGACGAATCCCCTGCCGATCCGCTCACGTGCCTCCATATGGCTCGGGACTGTACCCAAAAACTACCTGTTTGCACGACTCCTTTGAGCCGTGGTAGGGTAGAAATCAATGCACAGTGGGAACTCACACGAGACAAATGACGACCTCAGGTCGATGAACTAACCTGTACACATGTCACCAGGGAACTGCTATCTGACGATATGTATAATACCAACTAGCAGATTCCCGGCGAGTCCTGTCCGGTGTACTCATAACCCAATGAGCACCTGTATACATCTTAGGTGATCCAACTGACACCAGTAGCTTGTGAGACCGGCCACCGCCCTTCGTCGGGGTCTCGACTGTATACACTAGTCTACTCCGGAGTATCGATGCCCTGTCTCGAAACTCCCACGACTAGGGACTACAATTAAGGATATGCGTATAAACCACCCAACTCTCACGTATATGATCGCCATCATACAGTTGGTGGTAAAGCAAGATCCTAAGGGTTCTATCAAAGTGTAACATGTAATCAGTCACCTGAATATGTACACGACTGATAAAGGCAAACCAGATAGCATACTATCATCTCGAGTAAGACTGTCCTACCGGTATAGGTCCTCCGCAATCATTGCAATCACGTACCTGCGATCCAACAATTGACTCTGAGGGCACTATCTCCAACAACTCCATGATACCTGCTTTAATCCATAAATGTATTTAAACAACTTACAAGCTTTTCCGCTGCTCCCACTGTCAATGAAGCCCTCTGGCTGATCCATATAAACGCATTCATCTAAATCACCATTTAGAAATGCAGTTTTAACGTCTATCTGCCAGATTTCATAGTCGTAGTGAGCAGCAACAGCAAGTAGGATCCGAATGGATTTAAGCATGGCTACCGGAAAGAAAGTCTCGTCATAGTCCAAACCTGGTCTTTGACGAAAACCTTTCGCTACCAACCTTGCCTTATAGGTCTCCACCTGTCCATCTACACCGATCTTTTTCTTAAAGATCCATTTACAGCCCACAGGTTTTATCCCGGAGGGTACATCCTCCAAAGTCCATACTTTGTTGGTGTACATGGACTCCATTTCGGATCTCATGGCATCCAGCCATTTCACAGAGTCACCATTCGTGATAGCTTGATGAAAACTGGCAGGATTATCATCATTCATGATGCAATCTTCTCCTTCACCATCAATGAGAAAACCGTAGTATCTCTCCGATGGCGAGAAGTCCTACCAGATCTACGGAGTGGCTGAGGCTCATTAGATTCTGTTATAACTTCATGTTCAGCCAAGTCGTCATTTGTAACTTGTGTTTCTAGAACTTCTTCTAGATCTACCACATTGCCATCAGCATCATTTGAAAAAATCTCATTTTCTAAAAATATGGCATACTGAGAAACAAACACCTTTTGTTCCTCCTTGTAGTAGAAAAGATACCCAAATGAATGTTTTGGATATCCCACAAATTTACATTTGACCGATCGTGTCTCTAGTTTGTCTGGATTCTGCTTTTTGACAAAAGCCGGACAACCCCAAATCTTAACTCGTTTAAGAGATGGTCTCTTCCCATGCCATATCTCATATGGAGTGGTAGACACGGTCTTGGTTGGAACTTTGTTTAACAGAAAAGATGCAGTTTCCAATGCATGCCCCCAAAACGAGAGGGGTAACTCAGAATCACTCATCATGGATCGTACCATATCTAATAGGGTACGATTCCGCCGCTCTGACACACCGTTGTGCTGTGGTGTGTAAGGGGGAGTGAGCTGAGAGAGAATCCCATTCTCTTTTAGGAAGTCCAAGAACTCGGTACTTAAGTACTCTCCACCTCGATCTGATCGAAGCATCTTGATTCTCATTCCTGTTTGGTTTTCTACTTCAAGTTTGTACTCCTTGAATTTCTCAAAAGCTTCAGATTTATGCTTTATCAAAAACACATGACCGAATCTTGAGAAATCATCAGTAAAAGTTATGAAGTAAGAAAAACCGCCTCTTGCATGTGTAGACATTGGCCCACACACATCACTATGTATGAGGCCTAGGAGCTCAGTTGTAACACTTCAAAAAGGTAAAATATTAATTTTGGGAATTTTTATAATTTAATATTATTTTATTGATTATTTTAATATTAATTTATAATTAAATGCAAATAAATAGGAAAAATTAGAGAAAAATTATGGAAAATTCTAAAATAGGGTAAATTAGAGAATTATGACATTTTAAAGTTTTTGTGATTAGTTTGACACTAATTTAGTGCTAATCGCGATTAAAAATCGCTAATCGGATATTTTCGGCAATTTTGTGCAAAACTTGCACACATCATTTTTATCACACTTGTGCATTTCCTACCATGTTACTTTGGGTTTACTATTGGTGTGAGAAGGTTTTGGAATTTAAGAAAAAGGAAAAAGGAAAAGAAAAGAGAAAAGAATTAAAGAATGAGGGTAGGTGAGAGAGAGGGGTATGGGACCATTGACCAAACCCTTAGCCATTCTTTTTCCCCCCTCATTTCTCTCCCACTCCCATGCTTGCTGCTGCTGCCTCTCCTCCATCTTCTTCCCCTCTTCAACTCCTCACTTCATCTCAAAAATCACTCCAAAACCCCAATCTCCTTTCATTAAAATTGTGCACAATTCCTAGATCTACACATGGAGCTAAAGAAGCAAGGATTTTGGCCACTGGGGGCAACTCAAGAATTTTCTTGAGTTGCTAATGGAGGTAATTTCTGGATCATTAGCTTAGTTCAAGCATTTCCTTTAACCCCATGTTAAGATTTAATGGATATTCTGTGATATTATGGAATTGAGAATAATCAAGTTTGGGTTTGAGGAAACTTGTGTTGTATTGGGAAATTAAGCTCAGTTAAGATTATACCAACACCCTAGTGTATGAATAGGAACCCAAAAGCTGAAGCTAAAACCAGAATACGGATTTTAGAAACCGATATCGGGGAAATTTATGAAATGTGTGAAGGTTAATTTGAATCTGCTATCATACGAGGCACCTGAAAATAATTTTGAGTGGATAGTGAGATGTGCAGGCACTAATGAACCATCACCCCAAACCCTATCCCCCAACTCATCCGTACGGCCGCCGGAATTCCCATTCTGGCCGTAATTTGCGGCCAGACCAGTGAGGAATTTCCTCGTTTTGCGTGCATGGCCCTATTTCCTCTAGTATTGACCCAGGGTACATCTAGTTTTGACAGATTCTATCTAGGGTAAAATCTGGGACATTTATCCTAAGTTGCTATTTTGGATTCGTGTTTCCGTATTCCGTATTTTTGATTCTGAAATTGTGGATTTGTTTTGCCTCGACTATTTGGCGTTTATACGACGATATAGAGGATTTATTGGTGGTTTTGAAGGCGTGCCATAGGTTCTCACCTATAGGCCCCCTTAAAGTATCGTTTTGGATTTCATGCGCCGTTTTAGCTTGGATGTGATTTTAATGCGCATATACGATATTTTTATGTGTAGGTACCCATGAAGACTTCGGGACGACAAGCAAATACGTGGTGACATCCGCAAATGATGATGCAATGTAAGTAGATTATATCTACAGGGGAAAGTCGGGTGGATGGCGTATAGCACCCCCGCAGTCCGTAATTAGTACTATGTAGTTATATTTATGTGTGTGATAGTTATAATGTGTTATGGTTAGTTAGGGGTAGAAATAACTAGCATAGTTCCTAGTTGCGAACCATAGGATAGATTTGCACCCACACGCATACACTTGTGTGTTTCTTATACTTGCACTTCGTTGATGATATTGGACGTCATTGGTGATGAGTCGATTATATTGGGCCTTGTGCCGCAAGATCGGTGATTTGATATGGTTCATATTTGGGATACGACATGTGATTCATGCGGGCTCGGGATGTGTGTTTACCCCCGTATTCATACTTTGTAGATGGTATCAGTCGTGCTAGACCTAGATCAGTACCCCAGATTATATGATATGATGATAAGTGATATCCGAAATGTGATGAGATAGTGTGATATTGAACCGTACCCAGCTTTTGGGATGCCGTACGACGATTTACCGTACGAGCCTATATTGATGATAGATCCGCGCTCATGACTCGAGGATGTCAGATGATATACTGTATCGTACGCGATACTATTGAGGCGGGATCACCGACTTATATATATTTATATATATCGACTCAGATGTTAGGCGGTTTCCTTACCTGTAGCTCAGCTTGTTAGTTCAGCTGTATAGTTTAGTGTAGTTGTTAGATTAGATTGGACTCCACCTATTTCAAAATTAGCGGGTCGTGGGTATTTTAAAAGACAGGTCAAGGGGTCTACGGACATTTCAAAAGGCGTATCTTTTCATAAAAATACCGTAGCCCCTATTTTCAAAACCCCATGATTCGTGATATTTCAAAAGGCACCATTTGTAAGACTTATATTAGATTATTGCAGATTAGTTATAGTTGCGTCTAGATTCAGCTCCCACTCCTTTTGTGGTTCGCTTTGCATCGCATTCTTATATTATGTTTCATACTCCATTATTGATATCATGCTGTTAGGACACCAGCACCATTACCGATGATGCGTATGTACCACGTACACTTACTTACCGGCTCACACACATCTTCATCGGTAATTGCCATGTCACGTACACCTTAGAAAATACTATTGCTTGACATAACCTATTAGCTAATAGTTTAGACATTGTAGTTATTATCTGCTACTTCATGCATACTGTTACTCATTGTTATGCCGCATTCATGGATTCTCATGCATATATTCACTATTTTGCGTGTTACTGAGGTTTTGGATTTGGATTTCCGTGAGATTTTCTGGATTTGGAGGAAAACCGCAAAAACACAAATAAACATTTTCTCTCTTTTAAAATAAAAAGTGCGGTTTTCCTATGATGTATGAGTCGTCCACCATGAGTTTGCTGATGGATTTGGAAACCCGATTCGAGGAGACGGATGAACCATTTCGGGTACATGGTGGACCCGGTGCGGTACCCCGGGGCAAGAGGAATGTGGTGATGACGTTGAGCCTAGCAGGGGAGTACTACCTACCGGTGATTTTACCCGACGCGTCGGATATCCGGAGGATACCGTCGTGGTCTTGAGATTGATGGTAGGGGCCGGTCTGGACTGACGGCGCCCTAGATATTGTGGTTGAGACTTTGAGATATCGGGATATTGGGATTTCGTTTTGTGCCGATGCTAGGCACAGATTTATGCTGATTTCATTATGGTACCTCATTTTAAAAATACAAGGGAAATCTCACTAAATTATGAAAGCAGTTGCTTCATGTAAATGTATTCTGTTTTCACGCATTCATATCTCATTCATATGCTATATTGTTACCTGAGGCACTAGCACGAGCACTTGGCACTACACTCATGTATAGAGATTACATTGCCAGTTTAGCATGCTTCAGCTTTATCCATATTGAGGTTTATTATATCTGATCGTATTGACCTAGGATGGGTCATGCATTCGATTCCTGCTTGTAGATATCTTTCTTTTCACGAGTTGGCAACTCACCCCCGTTGTGCCCCAGTTCTTGCAGGTTTGCCGTACAGATTCCATAGCGGCATTTCTGGCACACTGCTTCCCTATGGGTGACTTGCGTTGGTAGGTGGGTTCTTTTGTATCAGAACCGCCATTGTTCATGTATTATCTATTGTATCTAGAATTTCCATCAACCAAAAACTTGTATATTGTTTCCGACCTAGACTTAGTGATGTATTATTCGACCTTAGAGTCGCGCTTAGTAGTATTGCGGTTTTCTTGTTGCTTTTGAGCTTTCTTTTGGATTTGATCCTCGCCACTTGGCGTTGTATATTATATCGTTGTATGGTTGTGACCATCAATTGACGAAGAGCTAGCTCCTGCTTGGGGATGCCTTTATCAT
This sequence comes from Agapanthus africanus, assembly GCA_030015575.1. Taxonomy (NCBI): domain Eukaryota; kingdom Viridiplantae; phylum Streptophyta; class Magnoliopsida; order Asparagales; family Amaryllidaceae; genus Agapanthus; species Agapanthus africanus. The sequence continues at coordinate 234,095,603 of JASDDO010000010.1, forward strand.
TGCATATATTGTTATCCTTGTTGTACCCCATTCGGGGCCAGTTTTACAAAAGAAACTCTGCCGAAATTTTTAGAAAAGACTGTACTGTTTTAAAATGCATATTCGGCTTAGTTATTTAAAAATCTTGATTTCAAACATGTATTTCTTCACTTCTTTAAACCAGTTTCTTTACTTATTCCTAAAAATCGTTTTAGATTTCTGGGCTTTTGGCTTACTTGGATCAGATGGAGTCCTATAGACTTCATATGGTTCAAGGGCCAGTCACGTGCTCTTTCGGGTCGTGACAGTTGGTATCAGAGCGCTAGGTTGACCTTGGTTCGAGTCTAAGTTTGACTATGTGGAGCCTAGGGCGTTTGTATATATACGGAACTTAGGCTTGACCTTACGGAACTTAGACTTGGTCGAGGGGGTATTAGACCCGAACTTTCGTCGCGTAGGATGACCCTTGGTTGATGGAATAGGTGACTAAAGTAGAGTGACGTACCGTTGGTATGTTCCGCGGCATACTTACGACACGCCACTCCGCTTAAGGAACCTTAGGATGTACATACTTTCGAGATCAGTGATTCTCTTTATATCCAGGATTATACATCCATTTGAGATCCCCGATTCTATTAGTTTCATGATCATACCTTCATTGATGCTGTTCCTTCCTATGATCATGTATCCACTCTGGATCTGTTGTTTCTTTTCTTGCCATTGATCTGCTCTCTTCGATACTCGATTGAGGTTCATGTCGCCATGTTTGAGCGCAGTTTGGGCTGCTGCTAGGGTTACGGCCGGTGCGAGCTCGTCTGGTACGAGGGCCGACCATTGTGTTTTCTGGTGACATGGGAACGTCTCGAGTTAGTTTTGGTGATTGTGACCTCTAGTGGAGGCGAGTGCTTGGTTTTGCACCGGATAATCGGGCCATTGTTAGAGCTGCCAGTTGAGAGAGGACTGTTGATGTACAGCATACCTCAGAGATTATGATGTCGCCTACCGTGCAGACAGATGGACCAGCTGTTGCTGAGATTGACAGGATGTCGCTTCCGAAGCTTACAAGCAGAGATTGTCGGAGCTTCCATGCAGATATAAGACAGATGATAGCTAGTCTACCCGATTTGAGAGACGAAGGTGATTCGTCCGATTTATGCGCCGGAGCAGGCCCAGTTGAGTTGAAGATTTCCAGTGAGGAGAGTCTTACTCAGATCTAGAGCAGACCGATTCAGAGATGACCGCCAATGTATTGCCTTTCCTGGAGGATTGAGGCGCTGTTCGGCGTACAGGCGAATGAGCCAGTTGCTGCTGCAAATGATGAGATATCGCCCAGATGGTTGGAGCTACTGCAGCGTGAGCATATACTTAGAGAGATGATAGCGAGTCGCTAGTCACCTGAGGATAAATGACTAGGACATGTGGTTCATTCGTTTACCGATGCGAGGTTATCAGATAGATTGTTTCCAGCTAGAGACGACTTCACGCAGGTTCGTTGAGAGTCGGTAGAGACGATCGAATGTCAGGAGCCCATTTTCCAAGTTTAATGTATACGGAAAGACATGCAGGTGATTCTATGGACCCTCTAGAAGAATGAAACCCTAACTCGACTTAATGACCGTGTGAAAGCCTTTGAACCTTAGGGTTTGCGGCAGTTTCGCGTCGCCATTAGTGAGGCTTGGGTTTGCCCTTCTACGGCTGGACCACCGACGCTGTGGCATGTACTCGATGCTATTAAACCGTACCCATGATGTGATCTCTTGGGGGATTATGAGGTTCTGACGAGTCGATCGGATGATTCGACATAATTCGGACATTATGTGATGGGATGCCTTGCTTGGGATACTCCAGATACGAGGATAGCTGTTGGAGCACTGTCCATGTAGCCATGACGAGACGAGTCCGAATCAGTCGACATTGACGCAGAGTGAAGAAAAGAGTTCGCAAGATATTTCGACGAGATGACGTCCCACTCCGCCGACATCAGAGATGTGATATGCACCCCGAGGCGTGGTATATGGATATATCTTCCAGAAAGAAGCGCGATAAGTATGCAGCCGTTCCGGAATAAGCTTTAGCTTCAGCATTGGATGACGACTTCCGGGCAATTCGGCAGGATTGAGATTTGAGAAAGGAACCTCGACAGGACCCTTCTGGAGAACGATACGAGAAGACCTAGACCCGGGAGTGGTCGTATTGCGCACACCAGCATGACAGAGTTCGGCGCCGTCGACGAGGTAGTTGACCAGGTTCGGATAAAGGAACTTACCCAGATGCGTTGCTAATTGATCAAGGACGGTCGAGTGATGAGTATTCCTCCGATGGTTGGGACGTGTTCCCGAGGACCTGTTCGGCCTGACATCTTCTACAGAATGATGAAGCTACAGAATACGCGATTTCGAGTCCGTGCGAGAGACTTCAGATTGGCCGTGGCCGAGAACAGTGTAGTGCATAGTAGCTTGGCATGACGTCTTAGTGGATGACGATAGAGACAGGTGGAACCAGAGGTTCGAGCGAGACGCTGACGAGCTGTCATTACTTTCCGTCGAGACTAGAGACCTGATATGCTTACAGAGACGTTGGGATGTGACCAGTTTCCGAGAAAATATTGTGCTGAGGACACAGATGTCTTTTGAGCGAGAAGAGGTTATGCAGGAGAGCCAGCCTCTGTACGGTTTGGCATAGGCGAGATCGGAAGAGACCTTGAGCAGGATTCCTTCCAGGACATTGCTGCAATGATGTTTGCACCCAGGATGAGATGTGTGACGTGCTTTCAGAGAGCCAGAGGCCGACGCCAGTGATATGCTGCTTTATGAGTGGTCGTGAGGAATGACCGAGAGACGACCAGAGAAGTGCCAGAACGGAATCGTCCCCGTTAGCACACCTGACAGGGCCGATGAGCCGATTGATTTCGAGTTAGGTAATCCGCAGAAAAGATAAGAACCCAGAGTCAGAGGACGCCAGATCGTGAGCAAGAGGCAAGTAGATATCTTGCGCTGCTAGCAGTGGATGCACCGACTCCTTCTCGACCCTGAAGGAGGAACTACCGACGACGGTATTTATGATTGTGATTTTGTGATTCGATTATCACGTATCCGTCATTTTGGATTTCGGTATTTTGGGCGTCTGTTTGCATGATTTAGTTTTGATGACTGAGTTTCATGATATTGGTTTTATGCACCCATTGGATATTTATATATTTTGCGCAGAGTTATTACATTTGAGATATTGATTGTGATTTCATGCCTACCGTATGCAGTGATTTGATTTGCACTTCCAGCATAGTTTCATGCACTTTTAGTGTTTTGATATACGATTTTGGTGCACGCCAGATGCACTAAATCGGGATTCTTCGTGCATGTCACATGCACCTGATTTTTTTTTTCTGTCAGGCACACACGTTGCCTACGACAGATGTTTCGTGCACACCAGTTGCACCTAGATGATGTTTTGTACACCTGTTTGACACATATATGGATTTTGATTCCTTGCGCACCAGACGCATAGGATATTCTTATATATGCATTTTGGGGATTGATTTCTAGTAGAGCAGTACATTTTTATGATATTCTCTATGTATTGATGTTTTCGGAGCCCCGACAAATTGGATTATTACTGAGATTGCTTTAGTATTGGGGGTTTAAATTTAAATTCGGGGACCGAATTCCTTTAAGGGGGGTAGATTGTAACACTTCAAAAAGGTAAAATATTAATTTTGGGAATTTTTATAATTTAATATTATTTTATTGATTATTTTAATATTAAATTTATAATTAAATGCAAATAAATAGGAAAAATTTGAGAAAAATTATGGAAAATTCTAAAATAGGGTAAATTAGAGAATTATGACATTTTTAAGTTTTTGTGATTAGTTTGACACTAATTTAGTGCTAATCGCGATTAAAAATCGCTAATCGGATATTTTCGGCAATTTTGTGCAAAACTTGCACACATCATTTTTATCACACTTGTGCATTTCCTACCATGTTACTTTGGGTTTACTATTGGTGTGAGAAGGTTTTGGAATTTTAGAAAAAGGAAAAAGGAAAAGAAAAGAGAAAAGAATTAAAGAATGAGGGTAGGTGAGAGAGAGGGGTATGGGACCATTGACCAAACCCTTAGCCATTCTTTTTCCCCCCTCATTTCTCTCCCTCTCCCATGCTTGCTGCTGCTGCCTCTCCTCCATCTTCTTCCCCTCTTCAACTCCTCACTTCATCTCAAAAATCACTCCAAAACCCCAATCTCCTTTCATTAAAATTGTGCACAATTCCTAGATCTACACATGGAGCTAAAGAAGCAAGGATTTTGGCCACTGGGGGCAACTCAAGAATTTTCTTGAGTTGCTAATGGAGGTAATTTCTGGATCATTAGCTTAGTTCTAGCATTTATTTTAACCCCATGTTAAGATTTAATCGATATTGTGTGATATTATGGAATTGAGAATAATCAAGTTAGGGTTTGAGGAAACTTGTGTTGTATTGGGAAATTAAGCTCAGTTAAGGTTATACCAACACCCTAGTGTATGAATTGGAACCCAAAACCTGAAGCTAAAACCAGAATACGGATTTTAGAAACCGATATCGGGGAAATTTATGAAATGTGTGAAGGTTAATTTGAATCTGCTATCATACGAGGCACCTGAAAATAATTTTGAGTGGACAGTGAGATGTGCAGGCACTAATGAACCATCACCCCAAACCCTATCCCCCAACTCATCCGTACGGCCGCCGGAATTCCCATTCTGGCCGCAATTTGCGGCCAGACCAGTGAGGAATTTCCTCGTTTTGCGTGCATGGCCCTATTTCCTCTAGTATTGACCCAGGGTACTTCTAGTTTTGACAGATTCTATCTAGGGTAAAATCTGGGACATTTATCCTAAGTTGCTATTTTGGATTCGTGTTTCCGTATTCCGTATTTTTGATTCTGAAATTGTGGATTTGCTTTGCCTCGACTATTTGGCGTTTATACGACGATATAGAGGATTTATTGGTGGTTTTGAAGGCGTGCCATAGGTTCTCACCTATAGGCCCCCTTAAAGTATCGTTTTGGATTTCATGCGCCGTTTTAGCTTGGATGTGATTTTAATGCGCATATACGATATTTTGATGTGTAGGTACCCATGAAGACTTTGGGATGACAAGCAAATACGTGGTGACGTCCGCAAATGATGATGCAATGTGAGTAGATTATATCTACAGGGGAAAGTCGGGTGGATGGCGTATAGCACCCCCGCAGTCCGTAATTAGTACTATGTAGTTATATTTATGTGTGTGATAGTTATAGTGTGTTATGGTTAGTTAGGGGTAGAAATAACTAGCATAGTTCCTAGTTGCGAACCATAGGATAGATTTGCACCCACACGCATACACTTGTGTGTTTTTTATACTTGCACTTCGTTGATGATATTGGACGACATTGGTGATGAGTCGATTATATTGGGCCTTGTGCCGCAAGATCGGTGATTTGATATGGTTCATATTTGGGATACGACATGTGATTCATGCGGGCTCGGGATGTGTGTTTACCCCCGTATTCATACTTTGTAGATGGTATCAGTCATGCTAGACCTAGATCAGTCCCCCAGATTATATGATATGATGATAAGTGATATCCGAAATGTGATGAGATAGTGTGATATTGAACCGTACCCAGCTTTTGGGATGCCGTACGACGATTTACCGTACGAGCCTATATTGATGATAGATCCGCGCTCATGACTCGAGGATGTCAGATGATATACTGTATCGTACGCGATACTATTGAGGCGGGATCACCGACTTATATATATTTATATATATCGACTCAGATGTTAGGCGGTTTCCTTACCTGTAGCTCAGCTTGTTAGTTCAGCTGTATAGTTTAGTGTAGTTGTTAGATTAGATTAGACTCCTACCTATTTCAAAATTAGCGGGTCGTGGGTATTTTAAAAGACAGGTCAAGGGGTCTACGGACATTTCAAAAGGCGTATCTTTTTATAAAAATACCGTAGCCCCTATTTTCAAAACCCCATGATTCGTGATATTTCAAAAGGCACCATTTGTAGGACTTATATTAGATTATTGCAGATTAGTTATAGTTGCGTCTAGATTCAGCTCCCACTCCTTTTGTGGTTCGCTTGCATCGCATTCTTATATTATGTTTCATACTCCATTATTGATATCATGCTGTTAGGACACCAGCACCATTACCGATGATGCGTATGTACCACGTACACTTACTTACCGGCTCACACACATCTTCATCGGTAATTTCCATGTCACGTACACCTTAGAAAATACTATTGCTTGACATAACCTATTAGCTAATAGTTTATACATTGTAGTTATTATCTGCTACTTCATGCATACTGTTACTCATTGTTATGCCGCATTCATGGATTCTCATGCATATATTCACTATTTTGCGTGTTACTGAGGTTTTGGATTTGGATTTCCGTGAGATTTTCTGGATTTGGAGGAAAACCGCAAAAACACAAATAAACATTTTCTCTCTTTTAAAATAAAAAGTGCGGTTTTCCTATGATGTATGAGTCGTCCACCATGAGTTTGCTGATGGATTTGGAAACCCGATTCGAGGAGACGGATGAACCGTTTTGGGTACATGGTGGACCCGGTGCAGTACCCCGGGGCAAGAGGAATGTGGTGATGACGTTGAGCCTGGCAGGGGAGTACTACCTACCGGTGATTTTACCCGACGCGTCGGATATCCGGAGGATACCATCGTGGTCTTGAGATTGATGGTAGGGGCCGTTCTGGACTGACGGCGCCCTAGATATTGTGGTTGAGACTTTGAGATATCGGGATATTGGGATTTCGTTTTGTGCCGATGCTAGGCACAGATTTATGCTGATTTCATTATGGTACCTCATTTTAAAAATACAAGGGAAATCTCACTAAATTATGAAAGCAGTTGCTTCATGTAAATGTATTCTGTTTTCACGCATTCATATCTCATTCATATGCTATATTGTTACCTGAGGCACTAGCACGAGCACTTGGCACTACACTCATGTATAGAGATTACATTGCCAGTTTAGCATGCTTCAGCTTTATCCATATTGAGGTTTATTATATCTGATCGTATTGACCTAGGATGGGTCATGCATTCGATTCCTGCTTGTAGATATCTTTCTTTTCACGAGTTGGCAACTCACCCCCGTTGTGCCCCAGTTCTTGCAGGTTTGCCGTACAGATTCCATAGCGGCATTTCTGGTACACTGCTTCCCTATGGGTGACTTGCGTTGGTAGGTGGGTTCTTTTGTATCAGAACCGCCATTGTTCATGTATTATCTATTGTATCTAGAATTTCCATCAACCAAAAACTTGTATATTGTTTCGGACCTAGACTTAGTGATGTATTATTCGACCTTAGAGTCGCGCTTAGTAGTATTGCGGTTTTCTTGTTGCTTTTAAGCTTTCTTTTGGATTTGATCCTCGCCACTTGGCGTTGTATATTATATCGTTGTATGGTTGTGACCGTCAATTGACGAAGAGCTAGCTCCCGCTTGGGGATGCCTTTATCATTGCATATATTGTTATCCTTGTTGTACCCCATTCGGGGCCATTTTTACAAAAGAAACTCTGCCGAAATTTTTAGAAAAGACTGTACTGTTTTAAAATGCATATTCGGCTTAGTTATTTAAAAACCTTGATTTCAAACATGTATTTCTTCACTTCTTTAAACCAGTTTCTTTACTTATTCCTAAAAATGGTTTTAGATTTCTGGGCTTTTGGCTTACTTGGATCAGATGGAGTCCTATAGACTTCATATGGTTCAAGGGCCAGTCACGTGCTCTTTCGGGTCGTGACATCAGTAGCTCTTTCTCCGTGTCCAGTAAATGGAGTTTTGGTCATTTTACCTTTGATGTAAGACTGGCAAGTTGCATAAGATTTATACTCAAAAGAATTTAAATATCCATCTTTATGAAGCTTGTTAAGTCTTGTTTCATTAATATGACCAAGTCTACAATGCCAAAGAAAAGCTTCATTTATATCTAAAAATTTTCTTTTTCTTATGTGTTGAATGTTGAAAACTGTGTGTTGATTAAGGACGTATATCCCGTTATTAAGTGTACCACAACCAATCAACTCTTGATTAAGTCTAATGTTCATAACATTGTGTTGCACAGCAAAATGATATCCTTCATTGTCTAACAAAGAAACAGATATAATATTACAAAGCATACTTGGCACAAAATAACATGGGTTCAAAACCAATATACAACCCGATGGCAACCCTAGGTGATACTCTCCTACTGAAACTGCATTTACATTGGAACCTTTTCCAACTTGGAGAGTATTATCTCCTGTCTTCAAAACTCTGCTATTTCTTAATGCCTGCACAGAATTACAAATATGAGAACCTGAACCGGTATCTAATACCCAGGAAGCAGAGTTAATAGAAAAACAGTTTTCAACTACGAACACACCTGAAGCTGAAGCATCACCATGCTTCTTCTTGAGTTCAAGGTACTCAGTACAGTTCCGCTTCCAGTGTCCCGTCTTCTTGCAGTGGAAACATTCTCCTTTCCCCGATTCCCCAACCTTGGACTTGTCGTTCCCCTTAACCTTTTTGACTCCTCCCTTAGGTTTGGTGGGTTTCTTCCTCATCTTTCCCTTGGCCTTAGCCTTTGGGCGAGAGGAGGAAGATGGCCCAACATACAAAACGAGAGTCTTCACTGACTTCAGCGTGCTCTCTGCACTCCTTAATATATTAAGGAGTTCAGGTAGTTCCTTCTCCATGTTGTTCATGTTGAAGTTAAGTATGAACTGAGCAAAGGTGGAGGGGAGAGACTGCAGAATAATATCCGTATATTTCTCATTGTCCATTGTCCACCCAAGGTCCTCAAGCTCTTCTATGAGAGCTATCATCTTCAGAACATGGTCTCCTACTGCTGTGCCAGCGGCCATTCGCATCTGAAACAGCTTTCTGGATGCTTCGTATCGTAATACGCGAGATTGCTCTCCATACAACTCTTTTGTATGGAGGAATATGGCTTGTACGTCCATATTCTCGTGCTGCTTCTGATGTGTGTTATCCATCGATGCAAGCGCGAGGCATTTAGCCGTGGCACAGTCAGCGTCCCATGTCTTGCGGATTTCCTTATCCGCAACTGAAGGTTTAGGACCTAGGATGGGCAGGGTTGAAGCCGTGAGGACATATGATACCTTATCATAAGTCAAGGCAATGTTGAGATTCCTCAGCCAATCTTTATAATTGGTCCCATTCAGTTTATTTTTATCTAGTAGAAGCTTGAGTCCTGTCATAGGTATCTGCCATTAAGAGAGAGAGAAGAATACACTCAGCGAAAGCTCTTGCAAAGATCAGATTGGTTATTATCTTGTCTAATCGATGCCTCCCACTGTTTTTATCAAATTTTCTTTAAAACCTTTTAAAAAGAAAACTAGCCGGGATTAATTACATTCTACAACTTCGCTAACCGTTCAGCCAGGCCGGTGCTGGTACTTGAGAGAGGTTCCCCGTGCTTTCGCACGGACCTAATTAAAATAAACCTCGTCTTCCCGAAGGCGTAGCCCCGTTTGACACCTTTCTTGACACCTAATGGGTTAGCTAATTGTAAAGTGTATAAATCTTCTGGGAGCAACTTTTGCTCACAGTGGGATCGGGATCCTACTATCATATAGAAGGTATACAATCTCATTGTAAATTCCAACTCTTGAAATTCCCGATATTATTTTTACCCCTAGTACTCATGACCTTAACTATGGTCAACATATCATAAGTACTAGTCAAGTTCTTCCCGTCATTTCGTGATTAACTAGACCCACCCATATGACCCTTAACTAAAGTCAACATAATCATATGAATGTCCTAACTAATCTGCATCATATGCAGTGTAGGAAGACATCACTTAGCTACCGTTCACTGCGCCTTAACTAAAGTCAAAATACGCAGCACGAATACTAAGTACTCTACTTCCTAAAATGACGGAGGGATGCAGATAGTTTTTAAGAAAACTTTTAACGCTTTGAACTTGATATCGTTGTAGAATCCAATGGGTTTAAAAGGAGTGGCTTAAGCTCCGCATTTTTGAAACTTGCTTTTTCATAAAAAGGCCGAGTTAGTTTCAAATCCGATTCTACAACATCTTTATAGGTTCATTTTTCTTTACATTAATCTCATTAATGCAGTCCCATCATTTAATTACTTAAGTCATCACAGAAAGAAACGAAAATATTACGTACGCTTATGCCACTCGCATTCGTCACATTGTCCTGTTATGCACCGTTAGGTTACTTAACTAACGGCATACCAGGACGGGGCCAGCGCGGGTGCAAAACATAAGCAACGTCTATTATATATCATATATATAATATTGCATTCATCACAGATATATATAAAATGATCACATCACATAATATAAGCAGCAGAAGCACATTTAATATAGGATATCTAGGAGGTCCGTATTTTGTATTTAGCCAGCAATAGAAAATATGGATTCCACGGTCGTGATGAATAGCCAAGCCCACACCCCTAGATCCCTACGAGAGCGGTAAGCGACCCTACCAATTCTGGAGTTTAGGAGACCCGGTCTCGACTCCTCGAGATGGCCTCCCACTGAACCCCAGAACCCGGTCACTTATGCCCCCCTCCTTGGGTCTATCCTAATGCAGAAAAGTAAATAATATACAACACTGGTGGCATCATCCTCAACCCGGAAGTGCCCCAAATAAAAGAATATTACATACAATTGAATTCTACATGAATGAAAAGAAAACTCCCATCTCACATAAAACTCTCGGCTATTCAATCACGACAATCCTGCATATCAAATCTCAGCAACACATAATATCACATATCATCAATGTAAGTAAGTATGCGTACCCCGATTATCGTTGATGTATAGCAACGAAACCGGCGATACACTACATACCACACTTACGGTCACAGAGAAATAAAATGAAAAACTACAACAATTGGAATCGTAACTGCCTTTAGACAACACAAACCCGGAATATCACATATACAAGATTTCATGCCTAAAAATGTAAAGCTCGCATTTGGGTCTCATCCATGAAAACACCTTTTCAAAATAAGCCGGATAATTCAACAAGATTTCCGATTATCCCCGAGACCGAACTGCTAGATTTACACGCAACAAACAAATTTGTAGATTCCAATTATTGCATCACATACTAATAAACTAGGCGCAGTTAAAACATTCGATAGAACGATTAAACACCCAAAGACTTCTCAGAAAGCTCAATACTTGAGCAGATTTAAAAATTACCAGAAACTGCAACAAGTACATACGGGCTAGCGCAAGAAGACACAGCCCCACCTGCACCAACGGCACCGCGGAACCGCCGCGGAATTACTGTAACACTTTGAATTTCCGTTAGAATATTTTTCGTGATAATTAGTAATTGTACGTGTTATTATATATGTGTACATAGGATTATTAGTTATTTTAGTCGGGTTTACTAATTGTTTTTAGTCGTGTTAGCAAATTGGAAAATTTTCCTTTGTAGTGTACACTTGCACACTTAGCCATTTTTGTGACTTAGGGTTTTTGGTATAACATGTTAACCATTCTTTTGTTGCATGGTTCATTTTAATTCCCCACCCTTTAATCAAAACAAAACCCTTTTTATAATTCAAAATCCAATTAAACAATTGAGAGCATGGTGTTAGGTAAGAGGTTGACTTTTTTGACCCCATTTCCTTCTCTTCTCTCTCTCTTCTCCTCACTTCAGAAAATTCTGGAGATTCCAGCAGAAAACCCAAGCTTTCCTTCATCTTTTCCTCACTTTTTCACTTCTCCTTGATTCCTACACAAAAACCCTACTCAAACCACTCATTTCCTTCACAAAACCATGGAAAAAGGGGCTTTTTGGGGTGTTTGAAGGCAAATCTGCACACTTGAGGGAAAAGTTGGGACTTTTGGTGTTTTATAAGGTTTTTAGAAGGTATTAACTCATGTTAGCACTCCTTTTCCTTAAACTTGTAGTATTCTTTAGCAAAAATCTCATTTTTGTGCATTTTTAGTGATATTAAAGGATATTTGTGATTCACATGTTAGATTAGGGTTTTGTTAGTTTGGTTAGCTCTATTATGTGTTATTAGAGCTATTTTAGGCCAGGTTTGTTTCAGTTTGCACAGAAATACCATAAAGTTCCATTTTAGTGCAAAAGTGTGGATTTTAACTTGATTTAAGGCTCTGTAGGATCTGCTACTACCCGAGATGTTTCAGAGCAAAACTAGATATTACTGTAGCATGTATGGGGGATATAGAGTGCACACACCAAACCTGGGAGCCCACCCCCTACCCAGGCCGTCGGAATATTCTTTCTGGTCGCAATTTGCGGCCAGATGAGTGAGTTGGGGTTTGGGGTTTGGGATACAGGAGTCTGCTGTTATTTGTAGTATTTTTGTATATATAGTTTTACAATATCATTTCTGTATCAAAATCTGGAGGTGAATACCTATTTTCCCGTATTTTAATCTTCACGACACGCGTGATACGTGTGTATGGCTTTGGGTTTCTGCGTATCGCGACGCGTCGGAGTGGCTTCAGGAGCGTAATCACACGTTTTAGCGTATCGCGCACACGCGCGCTTGGTTCACAACACGAGTTACTAGTTCGGCTTTAATGTCGTGTTTGTGTGACTTCAAGCTTCTGTGTGATATATTGTGTAATTCTAGGTTCGCAGGCGAGTACGGCGGACGCCGCGCAGAAGGGGAAACAAGTCGTTGGCTATACCTAGCGAGAGACTACGGTGAGTAGATTTAACATCTACGGGGATATCGCCCGCATGGCGTTCTACGTCAGGGCTGATAGGACCTTATAGCTACATTTACATACATTGACTGTTCATGGCTACTATTTAGTGCATACTGCATTCCCTGCTATATGGATATAAACTAGAATTGATAGAACACTGCACCATTACTAATGGTCCATGTTGCACGAGCACTATCCTGCATGTTACACACACACCGTTAGTAATTGCCATGACACTCACACTGTAGAATTTCCATGATCATTATGCTGTAGCTCATCTTTTATGTGCCTAGACATGATATTCATACTTGATGCACATATCACCTCACATTGACTTGCATATTAGTTTGGATTACATGTGATTTCTGGATTTGGGAACCGTGGCTATTTCAAATATGTAATCATTTAAAAACCCGGTTCCCTTGATATGATATTTCGGTGCGTCCACCATGTGTTTCCTCGGTGCTAGAGTGATATTTGTGAACCCGAATCAAGGAGCTGGTTGAGGCCGATTACGGGTACATGGTGGACCTGGTATGGTACCCCGGGACGAGAACGGTTTCGCTGTGTAGTAGACGGTGAGCCTGGCAGAGGGACTACTACTACAGGTGATTGGTTGGACCTGGCAGTTATCCGGAGGATACTGATCAGAGTCGATAGATGGATGCGGGATGATCTATACTGCCGGGGCCGAGGGCCGATACCGCAGACGGAGCCCGTGGGCTGACCCGGACTGACGGGGCCCGATGGATGAGGATTTGCGTGTCGATGCTGGACACGAGTACTTATGATATTTGGGTGCCGATATTGGGCACTCGTGATTCTCAGAGATTTACAGGATTAGAGGGCCGATGAGAGTGCCGGCGCCTGAGCTATTTGGGGGATCTGGGTGCATTGATGGACACCGATTATATATTCCACGTTGACATTCCGTGTAGATGTTATATTGCCCATGCTCAGCATTTATTATTGTACCTCATCCTATAGTTATATTACCTGATAGAGCACTTGCATGGTTATTGCACATACTGCTTATCACATATTGATATCATCTGTTGGCATATGATAGAGTAGCGCGGTACGTGCATGCTCGCGATTACCTTTATATGTTATCTCTATTCACGAGTTAGCAACTCACCCCCGTTGTGCCACAGTGTTTGCAGGTTGGCCTTCGGAGTAGTTGCGGCAGGCTGCGTTTTGCATCTTTTGACACAGATACCCCCATAGTTGGTATACTAGCTCTTTTGCTGATAGGTGGGTTTTGTGCGGTATCTGTTTATCTTTCAGTTATGTATATTGTTGTATCTAGTATTCTCCATCTACCATGTATGTATTTGACTTAGAGACAGTGTGAGGACGATGATGTATATTATTTGTTTTATGGTGTCGAGCTCGTTGTGAGCCGACTGTACTTGCAGTTTATTCTATCTGTGATGTTCCCACTTGTGGATCTTGATCTTCGCTACGGTGTCATATATTGCTATCTTGGTGATTATTTACTTAGATTTCTTAACATGTTAGTAAGTGCTTTCATTTAAAACTCGTAACACTCTATACTTTTACTGGTTTGATTTCTGGGTTTTCGGTTCACTTAGTCGCGTTACGCCTGTAGACGTTACGTGGTTAAGTGCCGGTCACGGGCCAAACTTTGGGTCGTGACAATTACCATTCATGCCTCGGTTCCGCGGTCCTTTAGTGGAGTTAGGGCTTCGTATTTCTTGTAGGCCCATAGAATACCCTGCATGATTTTTTGAGTATTTTTAATGTGAAAAATCCACGTTTTTGAAAAAATTTCTAGAGAGCACCCCACGGGCGTCATAATTCGTTCGTTCGAGATTTTTAACGTCGTATAGGTTACTCTAAAGCTCTAGCTTGGCTCTGATACTAGTGTAGGGTTTCCTTTGCACCTCGCATAGGGTTCTAGAAGCATCACACATGCTACAATTTAAATTTTAAGAGGTGCTAAGCAAACTTAACTAGGAATCGAACTAGAATTATTGAGTAACAATTAATAGTATCACATATAAAAATAATCTATCACTAAGTGGAGAGACTACAACCTTTGTAGACCTCCTAGGGTGACTCCTTGGATCTCCTTTGGTTTGGAACGGCTTGCTTGAACGCTTCTAAGTCCACGACGATCCACCCGAAGTCCTTTGCTCAAAACTTGTTGCTTCACTTGATCTATGAAATCCTTGAAGCAAACACCCTACACAAAAGAGCTAGAGGTGTGTAGGATGATGAAGTGGTTTATGTTCTCACTTAAAACCCTTTATTTCTTTTAACCTCACTCAAATTTTCAACTCAAGAGAGAGCTAGAGAGAGGAAGATGAAGATGGCAATACTTTTCTTTTGGATGAAAAAGATTATTTTTTAATAATGAGAGAGAGAGATAAATATCAAAACATAAACCATGGTTAATATAAATATCTAGATATTTTATGATGAGTTAAAGAGCAAAGGAAATTAACCTAGGTTGAGTCAATAGTCAACCAAAGAAGTGTGTAGAAACAATGAGTCATTTGTAAAGAAATGAGTCATTAAGTTAATTTACTTTATCTTTAACTTAAAACAAAAATACCTATATATATAAATATGAACCATGTGAGTCTTGCATTTCCATCTTTGTTGTATCATCAACCATGATACAAATGCATGCATGTATGTTTGTATGTACATCAACATGTACATATACATGCATGCATCCATCAAAAGAAAAAGGGTTTAAATAAATGAGATTAAAGTCAATATTAAATCAACACTTGATTTATTAAACCGGTCATATCTCATATGACCTGATCAATATAAAACGTCCGATTAAAATACGGTATCATATACACGTATTTAATCGAGCTCCCGCACATATCTCATATGCTCACCACATCGTTTCGCCTGAGCCAGGAAACTTCTGTGTGGGACTCTAAGACTCGTCAATACGCCAGCAGTAGGTGATAATCATATTAAACACGTACAAGCCGCAAGCCGTCAGCTAAACGTAACGGCCACCCGGGTATTGAGCGATAAGAAGAAGAACAAGCGAACCTGTCAAAATTCCCGTCAATCCAACTGGCAACACTTACCGTACAGTCTGATCTTTTCGTCAAGTATGCTGCATATCGAGTCTAGGGATGGAATCGTCGACCCCAATAACTCAATAATTCATGCCGGTATATGGTCTACAACAGATCTTGAAACTACTGATAACACTTATCAGTAATATCTCAGCAGCCCTGGCCAGGGACTTCCTGTTATAGCCAATCATGCACAACACAACATCAGCCCCAAATACCGGGAGAGACGAAACCCCTCCTATCGCTCATTGCCTCCAAATGCCTCGGGACTGTACCCAAAATCCACCTGTTTGTACGACTCTGTAGAGCCGTAGTAGGGTGGAGATCAAAGTACAGTGGGAGGACACACAAGACTCTATGGCGATCTCGGGTCTACAGACTAACCTGTACCAGTGTCACCTGAGAACTGCTATCCGACGTATGATATAATACCACATAGGAGTTCTCGGTGAGTCCATTCAGTTTACCCAGTCTCACTGAGCACCCGTATACAATCTTTGGTGTCACCACACCAGACGGATATGGGATCATCCATCGCCCATCATATTGAACAAGAACGGTATACGCTAGTCTATACTGGAATATCGATGCCCTGTCTCGATATACCCAAGACTAGGAACATTTCAAGGATATGCTTATAAACTACAGGTGTCCCACTAGTATGATCCACATCATAATCCCAGTAGTCAAGCCAATATCCTTAGGGCTTTATCAACATGTACCAAATGAGTAAAAACATGATCAAGTGAACATATGATAAAGAGAAACCAGATAGCATACTATCATGTCGAGCAAGACTGTCCTCTGAATATATATATATATATATATATATATATATATATATACACACACATCAGTACATACACTATCATATAATGGCCTCTAGGGCATACATATATCCAACAATGCAGGATATGCGCCAGATGATGGGGTCGTTGGTTGAGGCCAGTCGAGCGCAGCGACAGGAGGTTGTCCCACTTGTGGCGGGGACCGCGATGGTGCTTACTGTTCCGGCAGTTTTACCTGCAGCTACAGAGGTTATCATCGTATCTTTGTCTGAGTTCATGAGGCTGAAGCCTCCGGTTTTCACTGGCACCGATGCAGCTGAGGATCCCCAGTCGTTTATCGATCGGATGGCCAGGATATGTCGTTCGCTGAGATGCTCCGACGCGAGATGGGTAGAGTTCGCGAGTTTTCGTATGGAGGGTCTGGCCCAGAAGTGGTGCGAGTCTTTAGAGAAGGACAGAGCCGCAGGTCTTTCTCCTATGACCTGGGCTTAGTTTGTGACGGTGATTCTTGCCCGTTTTCTTCCGCAGAGCGTTAGGGATGCTCGGGCGCGCGGTTTCGAGTCGTTACACCAGACTCCGGGTATGACGATGGCAGAGTACGATGTGCAGTTTACCGATCTGTCTATGTATGCTCCGTATTTGGTAGCTACTGAGGAGATGCGGGTCAAGAGGTTTGTTTGAGACCTGCTTACCCAGTTGTTCCTCGCTATCAGCATACAACATTGTGACACGTATGCAGCAGCGGTAGACGCAGCACTATTGGTTGAGGAACGTCTTTCCGAGACGTCGGTTGTTCCTGAACCGAAGAGGGTTCGTACTGGTGTTTCAGCACGGAGACAGACGTTTAGACGCCGTGACAGATTCTGTTCAGGTATTGGGGGTAGTGGAGGCTCGGGACGAGACCAGTTATTTAGCTCTTATCCCCAGGAGGGTGAGCGGTTTTCATCTGGATGTTTCCGGTGCGGGAGTTTGTACCATCGAGTCAGAGATTGTACTGAGGCACTTGAGGACGAGGCAGTTGTACCATATGTTACCTTACCACCTTCTCCACCTCAGAGAGCATTGCCTCTTATGCCTGTCATTGCTCTACGTCAGACTCATGCTCAGAGAGGTCGTGGTCGCGGTGGTTTTGTTCCGAGAGGACGGGGTGACAAAGGCGGAGGTCGGCTAGTCGCCGGTAGAGGGCATGTTCGGGTGTTTGCATTGACTCATCAGGACGCGCAGGTATCCAATGCAGTGGTTTCAAGTACTCTTTCTGTATGTTCTTTTGATGAACATGTTTTGTTTAATCCGGGATCTACGCACTCGTATGTTTCTACACACTTTGTGCCGAGGTTGGGCCGAGAGTCGTGTTTGCTAGATTAGCTGCCTGTTGTGATTACTCCTGTTGGCGATTCTTTTGTTGCGCGACATGTGTTTCGGTCGTGTGCCGTTCAAATTGGAGATAGAGATTCGCCCGTCGACTTGATCCTTCTAGATATGTTGGACTTCGACGTTCTCCTTGGCATGGACTGGTTAGCTGCTTTCTATGCGTCTGTGGACTGCCATAAGAAGACAGTCAATTTTAGTTTCTCGGGCAAGTATGTTCGGGATATGCAGGGTGACCATGGTGCCGCCCCTCACATTTTGATTTCTGCCCCTTGTGCTAGTCGGCTTTTGAGGAGTGGACGGCTTTTGAGGAGAGGACGCCGGGGATTCTTGGCTTTCATTAGTGATACTGGAGCCACGGTAGAGTCGTTGGACCGGGTTCCTATCATGCGAAAGTTTCCCGACGTTTTTCTCGATGAGTTGCCTGGTTTGCCGCCAAAGCGCGATATTGAATTTTGCATTGATCTGATTCCCAGCGCGGGGCCTATTTCTATACCGCCTTATCGGATGGCCCCGACGGAGCTTAAAAAGCTTAAGGATCAATTGCAAGAGTTGCTTGATAGGCGACTTATACGTCCGAGTGTTTCGCCTTGGGGAGCTCTTGTTCTGTTCGTCAAGAAGAAGGACGACAGTTTGAGGTTGTGTATTGATTGTCGTCAATTGAACTGAGTTACGGTGCGGAATAGGTATCCTTTACCTCGCATTGACGATTTGTTTGATCAACTCCAGGATGCGAAACATTTTTCAAAGATTGATTTGCGGTCGGGTTATCATCAGTTGCGGGTTCGGAATGATGACATTCCGAAGACTGCTTTTTGTATGCGCTACGGGCATTATGAGTTTTAGGTGATGTCGTTCGGACTCACCAATGCCCCAACAGCGTTCATGGATCTGATGAGCCGGATTTTCAGGCCGTTCCTCGACCAGTTTATTATTGTGTTTATTGATGACATTCTGGTCTACTCTAGGAGTCGAGAGGAGCATGAGCAGCACTTGAGGATTGCTTTACAGACATAGAGAGCACCAGCTGTATGCTAAATTCTCAAAGTGCGCATTTTGGCTTGATAGAGTGGACTTCCTGGGTCATGTGGTGACGGGAAACGGTATTCGTATGGACCCTAGGAAGATCGAGGCTGTACAGTTTTGGCCCAGACCTGTATCTATGACAGAGGTCCGCAGCTTTTTAGGCTTAGCTGGTTATTACCCCCGCTTCGTGCAGGATTTCTCGAGTATCGCTGCACCGCTGACCGGACTGACCCGGAAGGGGGTTCCTTTTCTTTGGATTGATGCATGCGAGCAGAGTTTTCAGCAATTGAAGACTCGGTTGACGACTGCACCAGTTCTATCTTTGCCTTCCGGATCGGGTGGCTTTGTCGTTTACTGTGATGCTTCTCGAGTGGGGCTCGGTTGTGTACTGATGCAGCATGATAAAGTGATTGCTTATGGTTCTAGGCAGCTGAAGAAGCACGAGCAGAATTATCCCACCCATGATCTTGAGATGGCCGCGGTGGACTTTGCGATGAATATTTGGAGACACTACTTGTACGGGGAGTCGTGTCAGATTTTCACGAACCACAAGAGCTTGAAGTACATCTTCCAGCAGCGAGACCTGAATCTGAGACAGCGCCGGTGGATGGAGCTTGTGAAAGATTTTGATTGTGAGATCCTTTATCACCCGGGAAAGGCGAATGTGGTAGCTGATGCTTTGAGTCGTAGGCCCGGGGGTAGCTTGTCCCAATTGAGCGCAGTTCAGAGACAGTCTTCTGCAGATTGGCAGATCTTGTACGATGGTAGAGTACAGTTTGAGTTCACCTCCACTGGGGGACAACTTGCTCACGTCCGCGCCCGTCCACTTCTACTTGATCGTATCCGTAAGGCGCAGCCTAGTGATGCCCATTTGTCTAAGATTCTTGAGCTTGTTCGGCAGGGTACTGAGTCGGAGTTCATGATTGATGACCAGAGCGTGCTACGTTTCAGGACTCGCTTGTGTGTACCAGATACCGATGGGTTGAGGCGCGAGATCCTAGAGCAGGCACATCAGTCAGCCTTTAGCGTTCATCCAGGTTCCACCAAGATGTACCGTGACTTGAGAGACATTTACCGGTGGGAAGGGATGAAGCGTGATGTTTCAGACTTCGTCTCGAGGTGCCTGACTTGTCAGCAAGTCAAGGCTGAGCATCAGAGACCGGCTGGAGAGTTGCAGCCTTTACCCGTTCCTGAGTGGAAATGGGAGCAGATTTCCATAGATTTTGTTGTGGGTCTACCCAGGGCCAATCGGGGGTATGACTCCATTTGGGTGATTGTTGACCGGTTGACGAACGCGGCTCACTTCCTTCCAGTGAAGACCAATTTCGGCTATGCTCAGTATGCTCAGTTGTACATAGATGAGATTGTGCGCTTGCACGGCGTTCCTGCATGCATCGTATCCGACAGAGGCACCCAGTTTACTAGCCGTCTTTGGCAGAAGCTTCAGGAAGCTTTGGGTACCCGGTTGAGTTTTAGCACCGCTTTCCATCCGCAGACCGATGGTCAGTCAGAGCGGACTATACAGACTCTGGAGGATATGCTTCGTGCGTGTGTGCTTGATTTTGGTGGCAGTTGGGATCGTCACTTGCCGTTGATTGAGTTCTCCTACAACAACAGCTTTCAGGAGACTATTCAGATGGCACCGTTTGAGGCTTTGTATGGTAGGAAGTGTCGATCGCCAGTCTGTTGGACCGAACTCAGTGAGAGTAGGATTTTGGGACCCCAGCTAGTTCAGGAGACTACAAAGAAGATTCAACTGATTCGGGACAGGATGAGAGCAGCCCAGTGCAGACAGGAGTCTTATGCCGACCGTCGTCGTCGTAGACTTGAGTTCGCAGTGGGGGGTCATTTATTCCTGCAGATTTCTCCGATGAAGGGCGTTATGAGATTTGGGAAAAAGGGGAAGCTCAGTTCCAGATTTGTAGGTCCTTTCGAGATCCTCGAGCGAGTTGGTACCGTTGCCTATCGTTTGGCGCTCCCGCCCAGTTTTCCGGATGTTCACCCCGTATTCCAAGTGTCGATGCTTCGTAGATACCTTTATGATCCTTCTCACATGATTCAGCACCAGACCGTTCAGCTTAAGCTCGATCTTTCGTTCACCGAGCAGCCGGTAGTTATATTGGATTGGCAGGAGAAAAAACTTCGATCAAAGGTCTTGCCATCTGTGAAGGTTATTTGGTCTAGCCCAACTGGTGAGGAGATCACTTGGGAGGCCGAGGACGAGATGCAGAAGAAATTCCCTCATCTCTTCGAAGGTACGCATAGTAAGAATTTTAAATTCGGGGACGAATTTCTTTTAAGGGGGGAGATTGTAACACCTTAGAATGCGATTAGTGTTAATTAAGCGATAATGCGAGTTTTTAATTAAAAGATTACCAAAATAGTTTTCTCGCATTTTATAACAATTAATTAATATTTTATTATTATTTATTTGGCTAGCACACACTTGTGCATGTTAATGTGAGGGTTAGTTAGTGTTAATATTGTTAAGTAGCCATGGCACCCTAAGCTAATTGTTGCCATGTTAACCTTACACTTAGCACTGTTGTAAAGAGTTATCTTCTTGTTTTGGATTGAGGAGAGGTGGCTAGGTGAGTCATGGAGGGCATTAATGCTAGCATTGATGAGGAGAGGGAGAGAGTAAGTGTAAGGCTAAAACTCACCCTACACTCACCCTCTCATACTTATCTCAATTCATCTCTCATTCTCTCCTCACTCTCTCATTCTCAATTATTTCTCTTCTCCTATTCTCTCAACTGAAACCCTCACTACTTCATCACAAAACCTTGCAAAACTTCATTAAACACCATGAAAACACTTCTCATGTCATGATCTAGCTTCTAAGATGACTTGGAGGTTGGAAAGATTTAATTTTTTGAGCAAGTGTGGTTAGGTAATGATCTCTAACTGTAAATTAGGTGTTTTTATTATTGTGTTGTCTTATAGTTGTTGTTTAGAACACTAAAGGTATAGTTTTTGTGAACATATCGTATTTTGGTTAAGTGTTGTGTCTCGAGTGAATCTGCTGTCGAACCAGGTTGTTGTTTTAGAAGTTGCCATCACAGAGACCAAGTTTTGAGGCATAGAACCCACCAGAAAAACCTGAGACCATTCCCTTCCTTCATGGCCGCAAAAATATTGCTTCTGGCCGCAAATTGCGGCCAGAATGGGGACTGGGGTCTCAAGTCTTGGTCGTAGGGTCTCTAGGGTTGTATGTGGTCTCATGGAACTTGCAACTTTCACAAATTGTTTGTGTATCAAAATCTGGGAACACTCTACTTAAATCTAGTGTTTTGACTACGCGTGTTATGTTATCCGACACGGTTCATGATCTTGTGTAGCTGCTGCACCTGGGTTGGTTTTGGGATGTCGCTACACACGTTAGCCACTAGACGGACACTTGAGAGTTGGATTGGAGTTGGTGCGTCGGTCAAACGTAGTTTGTACGTGATATTGGTCGATTTCTGAGATTTGCACTTGTTATGTTTTGTGTTAATAGGATCGCAGGCGGAGACTTCGAACGCTGAGAAGAAAGGGAAGCAGGTGATTGGATTTACCTAGCTCGAGATCATCGGTGAGTAGATTTAACATCTACGGGGAAATCGCCCGCATGTCATTAAGCGTCAGGGCTAGATATGATATGATATTAGCCGCATGTTTATATGCACATATAGAGATGGTGCATGAACTTCATTGCATATTATTACTTGTTGTGCCTGGACTTGTACCCTTCGGACACTGCACTATTATTGATAGTTCATGTTGCACGAGCACTAATTGTATGCTACACACACTGTCGGTAATTGCCATGACACGCACAACACATATACATATGTGATATTGTATTGATTAGTGACATTGAGGCATTTATTCTTGTGCGATGGCGCATATGAAATATAGTTTGCATGCATACCTACATGCTTACACATATACCTTGCTATAGCTACATGTTCACCTTTATATGATGTTGCGTTGGATTTTGGAGAAATTGGGAACCCCATGATATATTTAATAACTTGATGCATTTAAATAGTGGTTTTCCCTTGATATGCTCATATTACTGTTCTATGTTGCATACATCATATTATATGGATTTACGCATTGAGATATGGATTTCATGTGATTTTCTGGATTTGAGAACCGTGGGGATATTTCAAGAAATGTGTATTTTTTTGAAAACCCGGTTTCTCTTGTTATGATATTTCGATGCGTCCACCATGAGTGTTCTCGGTTTTGAGACTTGTGTTAGAGACCCGATGCGAGGAGTGGATGTGGTCGTTTGCGGGTTCATGGTGGACCCGGTCTGGTACCCCGGGGCAAGAAAGGTATGTCGATGGATTAGCCGATGAGCCTGGCAGAGGGACTACTACTTACCGATGATAGTTTTTGGACTCGGCGGTTATCTGGAGGATATCGACCGGAGTCGTGAGATGGATATGGGCCGATTCGTACAGCCGGAGCCCACGGGCCGATCCGGGCAGACGGAGCCCATGATATGTGGATTTACGTATCGATGCTGGACACGAGTATTTCATGATGTTTCGAGTGTCGATGTTGGACACTCAGGTTCCATAAGATGTACGGATATGAGGGACGATCCGAGTGACGGCGCCTGAGGATTTTGGGATTTGGGGTGTCGTTGATAGACACCGGGGTTTTTCCATGCTGATGATTTGTGCATGAGGTTTATTATTTATCCCATACTCAGGATTATTTTGATATGCATTGTTCATGTAGATGTAGTACCCTGGTGGTGTACCTTGATCTTGATTGTTGCATATCCATATTGCCATACTTATGCTATCAGATTTCATGTGATAGATTTATCGTTGTTCGTGCATAATTGCGATTACAGTATGATGTTATTTACTATTCACAAGTTGGCAACTCACTCCCATTGTGCCACAGTGTTTTGTAAGCTTGACTCTCAGAGTAGTCGTGGCAGGGCTTCTTATTGTACCTATTTCGGCGAATACCACTACGGTTGGCTATGAGGCCTTTTGCTATAGGTGGGTTTGCGGTTATCCGATGATGTTCATTGTATATCTTGTATATCTAGTACTCTCCATCTACCACCTTCATGTTTGACTTAGAGACGAGTTGTGAGGATCGATGTTGTATATTCTTGTGACTCTGGGTGTCGTGCTCGTGTGAGTCGGCCTTTACTATGTTGATTATCCCTTTTATGCTGTTTCATTTATATTGTCTATTCCTTCGCTTCGGTGTCGTATTTCTGCTTGTGGTGGTTGTTTCCGCCTTTGGGCGAGATTTTCTCCCGTTTGGGGATGCTTTACTTATCTTATGTTTATACCCGTTTCGGGGCTAGTTTTTACGAAGAAGGTGCTGCCGAAATTTTTAAGAAAAAAACTTAATCTTTAAAGTTTTGCTTGAGATTTCCAAATGTTTCTATCCTTTACTTCTTGTAATGGTTTAGATTGTTGGGTTTTCAGCTTACTTAAATTGCGTTACGCCTATTGACGTTACGTGGTCTAAGTGCCGGTCATGAGCCTAACTTGGGTCGTGACACATGATGTCACAAGACCTTCATGGTGGTGCTAGGGTAAACTTACATGGTATCTGAGCCAAGCTAGAAGATTAGACGATGTAACTAGAATCACGAAACCGAAAAACTCCGAAACACCGAAACCCAAGATCACAGTTTCTGTCGATTTTAAAACATCCTCTGAAAAAAATTTAAACAACTGCAGAGTGTTGTATGAGATACAATAAGAACACTGAGAATATTCGAGACCATTTCAACGGGTTTGACCCGGTGAAACACCCAGAAAACCCGGCATGGCCGGTCCCCCATGCCCTATTTGGTCTCGTATTTTTGGGTGTTCTTGCTGCCTGGATTTTGGGTTTTCAGGTATTGTTTGATTAGTCCAAAATTTCATGAGATGTTAATTTGGTAAGGGACTAATACGGAGTATTTCGTAATCATAATTATTGGATCGTTTTGGGTTTTAGTTTGATATGGATGCAATAGTGAGGATCCGCATTTAATTGGTTTTGTGAAAACTAGTTAATGATTATAAATCTAGCCGTTTAGTCTCATTTGATCGATTGCCACGGAATTTTGATTCGGATCAAAACTCCGTCGCAATTGCGTAAAGTATGCGATCACTTAGTCGGGAATCTTGTTGAATTATCCGACAATTTATTGAAAAGTGTTTTCAATTTGAGAATAAAATGCAAGTTTTATAAGTTAGGCATGAAATCCGGAATATGAGATATTCCGGGTTTATGATGTCTAAGGATATTGCGGATTCTAATTATTGTAGCATTCTGTTTTCTTTTCTGCGACCGTAAGTGTAATATGTGGGGTATCCCGATCTCGTTGCTATATGCCAAAGAGTTTTCGGGATACGCATATTTACTTACGTTGATGACATGAGATGTTGTGTGTTGCTGGTGATATGTTTTATTGGATCGTCGTGATTGAATAGCCGGAGGGTTTTATTGGAGGGTTACCTACGACGGTAGCAAGGTTTCGGGAGGCATCGTCCATGCCAAATTAAAATTTAGCCGTTTTAGCTAACCCTAAACGAGACCGTTTACTAGAAATATACGGAAAACTAAATGCAAACACTTTGCAATAGTAAAGAGAGCAAGGAATACAACCTTTGTAGACCGGTCCTTCACTTCAAATAGATCCGTGTAGTAGTCCCCTCTGCTGCGATCGCAAACTCCGGACTCTAGAGAGGCTCCACGAAGAAACGAATGTGCTTGCTTCGATGACTTCGAGGCCGAAGATGATCTACGTCGTGTAGGGTTCCTAGGCACTCTTGTAAAGGTTCTTAAGGCATCAAACATGCCCGGATTAAATTTTAGACGTGCCGAACAACCCAAAGCCGGGATCTTTGCTAGATTATTAGGGTTTAATATGCAAGATGATAACTTTTATCTAAGTGTGAGGGATTACAACCTTTGTAGTCCGCTCCTTCACTTCACAAGCTCCGAGTAGAAGTCCCTTTGCCGCGATCCACGATCTCCCGGACTCATGAGAGGCTCCACGACTCGAACGATCCATTCTAGCTTGTCGTATTCCAAATCTCCGATGATCTACCTTGAAGTTGCTTCGACTCAAGCTTTCTCACTCAAAAGAGAAGAACACCCTAATCACATGGGCTAGATGAGATGAGGATGAGAGAGTAGTGATTTTTGCTTTCTTTTAATATCATTTTCTCATTTTATTTCATCACATAAGAAAATCAAGCAAGCTTTTCTTTCAAGAGAGAAGAAGAAGATGATAATGGAAAAAGAATAATGATTATCTTTTTTCTTTTGTGATGAATAGAAATATAAACATATGATTGAATTATTAACCATGGTCAAGGATGATTGGATGAGAACAAGTAGAGAAACAACTAGGGTTAGGGTTTGGTTGAGTTAATAATGTGTCATCACAAAATATCCTAACCTTGACAAAAGAAATAGCTTCTAGAAGGAACTTGAAGCTACTAACCCTAATCAAACCCTAACCTCAATTAATCATCCTTAAACATGTTTAACAATTAATCATATCATGTCACAATAATATATATCACATATATATTATATATTTGCAACAAAAGAAAATAATACAATTAACATATATCGCATATATATCAATGTATCATCCCGCGAGAAAATGAAATAATAAAGTAAGCCAATATTAGTTAATATAATAATATATCATATATATTATTATATATTAAATCATCGAATCAACACTTGATCCGACGATCCGGCTATATCGAATATAACCGACTAATATATCATGTACCGATTTATCGAATCAACACTTGATCCGATGTCCCGGTTCATATCTAAATATCGCGAGAATATAATACGGTATCCCATATCGCATTATTCTCGTTCCTGCGCATATCACATATGTGCCACTACTCTGTTTCGCCTGAGCCAAGAAACCTCTGTGTAGGACTCTAAAGAATCGTCAATACGCCGGTAGCAGGTGATGATCATATCAAACACCCACAAGCTGCAAGCGGTCAGCTAAACGTAACAGCCACCCAGGTATTGAGCGATCAGAAGATCAACAAGCTAGCCTGTGCGTTCTCCTGTGAATCCAACCAGTAACACTCCCGTACAGTCCGGTCTGTTCGTCTGATATGTCCCATATCTAGTCTAGGGGTGGTATACGTCAGACCCCAGTAACCGATAAGTCGTGTCGATGTGTGGCTCATAACGGGTCGAGAAACTACTAGTAACACTTACCAGTAAATCTCTATATCAGCCCTGGCCAGGGACTTCCAGTTATAGCCAATCGAACACAGCACAACATCAACTCCCTATACTGGGAGAGA
Organism: Agapanthus africanus; assembly: GCA_030015575.1. Taxonomy (NCBI): domain Eukaryota; kingdom Viridiplantae; phylum Streptophyta; class Magnoliopsida; order Asparagales; family Amaryllidaceae; genus Agapanthus; species Agapanthus africanus. The sequence continues at coordinate 234,122,886 of JASDDO010000010.1, forward strand.
CGAATCCCCTCCTATCGCTCATTGCCTCCATGTGATTCGGGACTATACCCAAAAGCCACCGTTTTGCACGCCCTCTTGGACGTGGTAAGGTGGAAATCAAAGCACAGTGGGAATCACACAAGACTCTATGACGATCTCGGGTCTTCAGACTACCCTGTACCTGTGTCACCGGAGAACTGCCATCTGACGTGTGGTATATCACCATCTGGGAGTTCTCGGCGAGTCCGTCCAGTGTACCCAGTCTCCACTGAGCACCCGTACACCATCTCTGATGTCAAACACCGATGGATATGGGATCATTCATCGCCCATCATATGGGTCAAGATCCGTATACACTAGTCTACTCTGGTGTATCGATGCCCTGTCTCGATATACCCTCGACTAGGAACAGTTATAGGATGTACTCATCGACTACCGCGGCCCCACTAGTATGATCTCATCATAGTCCCAGTAGTCGAGTACAAGTCCTAAGGGCTTTATCAACATGTGAGAGTAAAACAGTAAACCAATACATGTCAACATGTTAAGATAAAGTGAAACCAAATAGCATACTATCATGACGAGCAAGAAAGTCATCTCTATATATAACCAAGCATCCATTATAATATACATCATATGTACAACAATGGCCTCTAGGGCATATACATAACTAACAATCTCCCACTTGCACTAAGGCCAGCTGCTGTAGTATCTCATACCTAGCATCCCGAATAATCTCTCAAACTGTATCTGAGGAATAGCCTTCGTGAATGGATCCGCAGTGTTGTCCTTCGTATCTACTCTCCTAACCTCGATCTCCCGGCGATCAACTATCTCCCTGATCAGGTGATACCGCCTCAGAATATGTCTGGACTTCTGATGGGACCTGGGTTCCTTGGCTAACGCCACAGCTCCATTGTTATCGCAATACAGAGGTATTGGATGCTCAATGGATGGAACCACACCAAGTTCACTAATGAACTTCTTGATCCAGACAGCCTCTTTGGCAGCATCGTTGGCAGCGATGTATTCAGCCTCCATCGTTGAGTCTGCAACGGTATCCTGTTTGGAACTCTTCCAACATACCGCCCCTCCATTGAGGGTAAAGACAAAACCCGAATGCGACTTAGAGTCGTCCTTATCACTTTGGAAGCTGGAATCGGTAAAGGACTCCACCTGGAGTTCTCCGTTACCATACACCAAGAACATCTCCTTAGCCCTTCGTAAGTACTTGAGAATGTTCTTCACTGCTGTCCAATGACTCTCTCCTGGATCTGCTTGATACCGACTCACTACACTTAGTGAGTATGCTACATCGGGTCTGGTACATAGCATCGCATACATGATAGAGCCTACTGCCGAAGCATAGGGCATCCCTTGCATGCGAGCTCTCTCCAAATCAGTCTTGGGAGACATCTCTTTGGAGAGAGTGAGTCCAGAGATCGTGGGCTGATTCCCACGTTTGGATTCTTCCATACTAAACCTCTTTAGTATGGTGTCAATGTACCTGGATTGGGACAATCCCAGTATCCGTTTAGATCTATCTCTATAGATCATGATTCCCAATATGCAGGAGGCATCACCTAGATCTTTCATTGAGAATCTCTGTGATAAGAAGAGCTTGACTGATTGCAGCATAGGAATATCATTTCCTATCAAGAGTATGTCATCCACGTACAATACGAGGAAGACTACCTTACCCTCTGCCACCTTCTTATAGATACAAGGTTCATCTATATTTTTGATGAAGTCAAACTCTTTGACTACAACATCAAAACAGATGTTCCAACTCCGCGATGCTTGCTTTAACCCATAAATGGATTTAAGCAGCTTGCACACCTTACCGCTGCTCCTATTATCTACGAAGCCCTCTGGCTGAGTCATGTACACGCACTCTTCTAAATCACCGTTTAGAAAGGCGGTCTTAACATCCATTTGCCAGATTTCGTAGTCATGGTATGCAGCAATGGCAAGTAAGATCCGGATGGACTTAAGCATAGCCACTGGAGAAAAGGTTTCGTTATAATCCACACCTGGTCGTTGACGAAAACCCTTTGCTACAAGTCTAGCTTTGAAAGTCTCAACTTTTCCATCTACACCAAATTTCTTTTTAAAGATCCACTTGCTCCCAATGGGTTTTACCCCTTCGGGAGCATTTTCTAAAATCCACACTTTATTGGTGTACATGGATTCCATCTCAGATCGCATTGCATCCAGCCATTTCACAGAGTCAGTACTTGTGATGGCCTGCTCGAAACTAGTGGGTTCATCATCATCCATGATGCAATCCTCGCTTCCACCATCAATGAGAAAACCGTAGTATCTCTCAGGTGGACGAAAAACCCTACTAGATCGGCGGAGTGGCTGGGGTTCGTCGGGTACTACTGAATCCTCTGGTTCCACTAAATCATCTGTTGTAGTTTGTTCTGCTGGAACTTCTTCCAGTTCTACCTCAGAGCCACTAATTTCTTTTTCAAGAAATTCCTTTTCTAAAAAGGTGGCATGTTGAGCGACAAACACCTTTTGTTGTTCAACGTGGTAGAATAGATATCCATACGAATTGCTTGGATATCCTACAAACTTACAAAGAACTGATCGTGCCTCGAGTTTGTCCGGATTTTGCTTTTTAACATAGGCCGGACAACCCCATATCTTAACTCTTCTAAGAGACGGTCTCTTCCCATTCCATATCTCATATGGAGTGGTAGGCACTGATTTAGTTGGAACTCTATTCAATAGATATATGGCTGTCTCCAGCGCATACCCCCAAAAGGAAATAGGTAACTCAGCTGTACTCATCATAGAGCGCACCATATCTAATAGAATGCGATTCCTCCGCTCAGATACACCGTTGTGCTGTGGTGTATAAGGAGGAGTACGCTGAGAGAGAATCCCATTCTCTTTTAGATAATCTAGGAACCCACCGCTTAAGTATTCACCTCCTCGATCAGATCGAAGAATCTTAATACTTTTGCCCGTTTGGTTCTCTACTTCGTGCTTATATTCTCTGAATTTCTCAAAAGCTTCAGACTTGTGTTTCATCAGGAACACATATCCGAATCTTGAGAGATCGTCAGTGAATGTAATAAAGTAGGAAGAACCGTTCCTGGCATGCATAGACATGGGACCGCTTACATCACTATGTACCAGTCCTAAGAGTTCAGCAACTCTTTCTCTGTGTCCACTAAACGGAGCTTTGGTCATTTTTCCTTTGAGACATGAATGGCAAGTATCATAAGATGATAATTCGAACAGATTCAAATAACCATCTTTATGTAACTTAGCCAGTCGTGTCGCATTGATATGACCAAGTCTACAATGCCACAAGAAGGATTCGTTCATATCTGAACTTTTCCTCTTGTGTGTGTTTTGTATATTCAGGACTGTATTCTGATTTAGAATGAATATGCCATTATGTAACGAGCCTGATGCAATCAACTTTTGATCTAGGAATATGTTCATAACATTATCCTGTACTACAAAATTATATCCCTCTTTACTCAATAAAGAAACTGATATAATGTTGCACATCATGTTCGGTATATAATAGCACTCATTTAGAATCAGTGTATTACGACTTGGTAATACAAGGTGATATTCGCCAACTGCTTTGGCTACAATACTTGCACCGTTCCCTACTTGAACGGAATGATCATCTTTTCCCAGTTCTCTACCTTTACGTAGCCCATGTAACTGTTTACACATGTGGGATCCTGACCCGGTATCTAATACCCAGGACGTAGGGTGAACTGAGAAACAGTTCTCAATAACTAACACACCTGAAGAAGATGCATCAACATGTATGTTCTTTTGGGCGGCGTGAGAATCCAGATATTCTCCTGTTTCCTGTTCAGTCTTATAACTCTTATAAGAAAGAACGGGTCCAACGTTCCCTTGCTCAGTACAATAATCAGGTTCAGTCAATACATCCATATTATTATCTTGATTATGGCCTGAAATGGTCGCTACCTGGAGAGAGAGAGAGAAGAAAACACTTTAGCGTATGCTCTTGCAAGATTAGATTGGTTATTATCTTATCTAATCAGGATGTCTCCCACTGTTTTTATCAAATCTGCCTTCAAACCCTAAAAGGTAAGATTAGCCGGGATTAATTACACCCTACAACTTCGTCAATCTTTCAGCCAGATCAGTGTCGGTACTTTGAGGGAGGTTCTCCGTGCTTTCGCACGGACCTAATTAATGTAAACCTCGTTTTCCCAGAGACGTAACCTCGTTAACACTTTTCTAGACACCTACTTGAATGACTAATTGTCCTGTGTAAAACTCTCCCAGGAGTAACACTTACTCGCAGTGGGTATCGGGATCCAACTATCTCATAGGAGGTATGCAATCTCATTGCAAATTTCAACACTTGAAATTCCCGATAATGCTTTTACCCCTAGCAACTTATGACCTTGGCTAAGGTCAACAAATCATAAGCGCTAGTCAAGTTTAACCCGTCATTTCTTGATTGAATTAAACCCACCCGTACGACCCTTGGCTAAGGTCAACAAAGTCGCACGACTACCCTAACTCAATCACATCTCATGTTTTAGCAGATAAATACTAATTAGCTACCGTACACCACGCCTTGGCTAAGGTCAACAAACGCAGCACGAATACTAACTAGTCTCTATCTGAAATGACGGAGGGCTACGCAGGTTTTTCAGAAAACCCTGAGCGTAATGAACTTGATATCGTCGTAGAATCGAGTGAAGTTTTGAAAAGGTGTGTTTTGAGGCTTTTCTTAATTTCGCTAAAGGGGTCACTCCCGGTGAAGGGATCGTCGGCCCTTTCCTCATCGAATAAGGTGCAGGATATATCATATATATCGCTGTGCAAAGCAAAACACTTAAAGCAATCAAAAGACAAACCGCGTTTTGTAGCATCTGCCAGTTTTGCTAAAGGAGTCACTCCCGGTGAAGGGATCTCGGTCCTTTCCTCATCGAATAAGGTGCAGGATATATCGTATATATCACTGTACAAAGCAAAACTGTAGCTACCCTTTTTATTAAGTTTTGATTCTACAACATCTTTAGGTTTCTTTTCTTTTATTAATCTCATTAATAAAAATCCCATCAGCTTATGCTTCCTAAGCATCACAGAAGAAACGAAAGCAGTAATATTTATATATCAGCATATATAGATAGTATAAGCATTCGTCTCAGGTAGTAATATGATCTCATCACAGAACATTGCAGCAGAAGAACATATATGAAATATTGGATATACTAGGACGTCCGTGTTTTCAATACGAGCCTGTATAAAACACGGATTCCACGGTCGTGATGAATAGCCAAACCCACATCCCAAGACCCCTACGAGAGCGGCAAGTAACTCTGCCAATTCTAGGGTTAGGAGACCCGGTCTCGACTCCTCGAGATAGCCTCCCACTGGACCCTAGAACCCGGTTACTTGTGCTCCCCTCCTTGGGTCTACCTAATGCGGAAAAGTAAATAATATACACTGGTGACAGCAACCGCATCCTGGAAGTGCCCCAAATAAAAGAATATTACATTACAAATGAATTTTACATGAATGAAAATAAAAACCCTCATCTCACATAAAACCCCCGACTATTCTGATCGCGACGATCCAATATAACATATCACAGCAACACATAATATCTCATATCATCAACGTAAGCAAGTATGCGTATCCCGATTGTCGTTGATGTATAGCAACGAAACCGGCGATACACCACATACTACGCTTACGGTCACAGAAAAGAAAGTGTAAAACTACAATATTTGGAATCCACAATCACTTTAGACATCGTAAATCCGAAATATCACATACTTCGTATTTCATGCCTAACTCTATGAATTCCACATATTGTATCACATTCTAGATAAATATACGGTATTAAACTATTTGAACAGATAATCAAACACCCAAAATTTCCCGAAGTGCTCAACTCTTGAGCGGAGTTCAAATAATCCCAGAATATGTCACAGTACCAGTGATCCAGCCGTAGAAGGGCCAAGCCAACGCCTCACATGTGGCACGCCGTACTGCCCCAAACCCGAAGGTTCAAAAGGCAGTTCAAGACGGTCACATAATCGAGTTAAGGTTTGTTGTCTTCTAGAGGGTCCACCGCTTAACTTGTACAATTTTCCGAAAGATTTAAACCCAATAAAAAATTCAACGCTTGAAAGTTTGCCGTGCCGGAATAAAGTGGGTTAATGATATCCGTTCAACCAGTTTAACAGTTTCTAAATAGCCGGAAAGAAATACGAATTTAAATATTCCGATCGAATCTACGATTACAAAATAAACCCCAGATTTTATAAACACCTGAGACAGATTAAAAATATCCAGAATACTCAGCAAGTAACTACGAGCTATACCATGAAGCCACGTGTCCCAATTCTACAGTTCCGCCGCGGATCCGCCGCGACGACATTGGTTCTGCCGCGCTTCCGCGCTTGGTTGGTGGAATTATGGGCACGTGTTTCAGGGTAATTCTTAGAATTCCCTGCTGATTTTTTTACATATTTTTAATTATGAAAAATCCCAAAATTTAAAAAATTTCCAGAGAGGGGTCCATTTTGTCCGTTTCGGGTTCGATCGGAGTTTTAACTTCGTAAACACATCGCCTAATGCTCTAGCTAGGCTCTGATACCACTGTAGGGTTCCTAGGCACTCTTGTGAAGGTTCTTAAGGCATCAAACATGCCCGGATTAAATTTTAGACGTGCCGAACAACCCAAAGCCGGGATCTTTGCTAGATTATTAGGGTTTAATATGCAAGATGATAACTTTTATCTAAGTATGAGGGATTACAACCTTTGTAGTCCGCTCCTTCACTTCACAAGCTCCGAGTAGAAGTCCCTTTGCCGTGATCCACGATCTCCCGGACTCATGAGAGGCTCCACGACTCGAACGATCCATTCTAGCTTGTCGTATTCCAAATCTCCGATGATCTACCTTGAAGTTGCTTCGACTCAAGCTTTCTCACTCAAAAGAGAAGAACACCCTAATCACATGGGCTAGATGAGATGAGGATGAGAGAGTAGTGATTTTTGCTTTCTTTTAATATCATTTTCTCATTTTATTTCATCACATAAGAAAATCAAGCAAGCTTTTCTTTCAAGAGAGAAGAAGAAGATGATAATGGAAAAAGAATAATGATTATCTTTTTTCTTTTGTGATGAATAGAAATATAAACATATGATTGAATTATTAACCATGGTCAAGGATGATTGGATGAGAACAAGTAGAGAAACAACTAGGGTTAGGGTTTGGTTGAGTTAATAATGTGTCATCACAAAATATCCTAACCTTGACAAAAGAAATAGCTTCTAGAAGGAACTTGAAGCTACTAACCCTAATCAAACCCTAACCTCAATTAATCATCCTTAAACATGTTTAACAATTAATCATATCATGTCACAATAATATATATCAAATATATATTATATATTTGCAACAAAAGAAAATAATACAATTAACATATATCGCATATATATCAATGTATCATCCCGCGAGAAAATGAAATAATAAAGTAAGCCAATATTAGTTAATATAATAATATATCATATATGTTATTATATATTAAATCATCGAATCAACACTTGATCCGACGATCCGGCTATATCGAATATAACCGACTAATATATCATGTACCGATTTATCGAATCAACACTTGATCCGATGTCCCGGTTCATATCTAAATATCGCGAGAATATAATACGGTATCCCATATCGCATTATTCTCGTTCCTGCGCATATTACATATGTGCCACTACTCTGTTTCACCTGAGCCAAGAAACCTCTGTGTAGGACTCTAAAGAATCGTCAATACGCCGGTAGCAGGTGATGATCATATCAAACACCCACAAGCTGCAAGCGGTCAGCTAAACGTAACAGCCACCCAGGTATTGAGCGATCAGAAGATCAACATGCTGGCCTGTGCGTTCTCCTGTGAATCCAACCAGTAACACTCCCGTACAGTCCGGTCTGCTCGTCTGATATGTCGCATATCTAGTCTAGGGGTGGTATACGTCAGACCCCAGTAACCGATAAGTCGTGTCGATGTGTGGCTCATAACGGGTCGAGAAACTACTAGTAACACTTACCAGTAAATCTCTATATCAGCCCTGGCCAGGGACTTCCAGTTATAGCCAATCGAACACAGCACAACATCAACTCCCTATACCGGGAGAGACGAATCCCCTCCTATCGCTCATTGCCTCCATGTGATTCGGGACTGTACCCAAAAGCCACCGTTTTGCACGCCCTCTTGGACGTGGTAAGGTGGAAATCAAAGCACAGTGGGAATCACACAAGACTCTATGACGATCTCGGGTCTTCAGACTACCTTGTACCTGTGTCACCGGAGAACTGCCATCTGACGTGTGTTATATCACCATCTGGGAGTTCTCGGCGAGTCCGTCCAGTGTACCCAGTCTCCACTGAGCACCCGTACACCATCTCTGATGTCAAACACCGATGGATATGGGATCATCCATCGCCCATCATATGGGTCAAGATGCGTATACGCTAGTCTACTCTGGTGTATCGATGCCCTGTCTCGATATACCCTCGACTAGGAACAGTTATAGGATGTACTCATCGACTACCGCGGCCCCACTAGTATGATCTCATCATAGTCTCAGTAGTCGAGTACAAGTCCTAAGGGCTTTATCAACATATGAGAGTAAAACAGTAAACCAATACATGTCAACATGTTAAGATAAAGTGAAACCAAATAGCATACTATCATGACGAGCAAGAAAGTCATCTCTATATATAACCAAGCATCCATTATAATATACATCATATGTACAACAATGGCCTCTAGGGCATATACATAACTAACATGTCGGGGAGACACTAACTCAAGCTATTCCTTCACTAGGTCATGAACTTTGTGAAGAGAACACCCTATAGTACATGGCAAGTAGTAGAGGATGATGAAGTAGGAAGTGGGCTCACTTTAGAATTGATTTTCTCACATTTTTTCTCACAACTCCATTAAAGCTAGCAAGCTTTTTCATGGAGCTTGAAGAAGAAGAAGAAGTCTTGTGAATAATTCATCCAAATGAATTAAGTAACCATGGGTGAGTTAAAGCTATCATGCTTAACTCATGTAGAGAATAAACTAGGGTTAGTATAATGGTTGGGTTGATAAATATCTACAAGAGAAACAAAAAGGGAAGACTTTGGTCAAAGCATCCATAAGCTTCTAAAAGCTTCTTACCTTGCCAAAATTGCATCCAATTTTGAATTACTTAGATAATTACAAACCCTAGATTATATCAACCATGGTATAAGTCTCATACACCCATGTATCATGTATCATCAAACATGACACAAAACTATGTACATTAATATATATCACATATATATACATGCACAAAACAAGTGAGAAAATAAATCTTAAGTGAGCTAATATTAGTTAATGTAATGTAATATATCAAATATATAATTATACATTAAATTATTAAATCAACACTTGATTTAATAATCCGGCTATAGTACATATAACCGACTAATATCATGTGTAACAACTTATCGAATCAACACTTGATCCGATAACCCAGCTATATCTTATACAACCGATCAATGTCACTAATCACGAGAATAGAATACGGTATCACATATCGTATTAATCTCGGTCCCGTGCATATCACATATGTGCTCCTACTCCGTTTCACTTGAGCCAGGAAACCCTTGTGTAGGACTCTAAAGACTCGTCAATACGCCGGCAGTAGGTGATGATCATATCAAACACCCACAAGCCGCAAGCGGTCTGCTAAACGTAACGGCCACCCGGGTATTGAGCGATCAGAGGATCAACAAGCAAGCCTGCTCACACTCCTATGAATCCAATCAGAAACACTATCGTACAGTCCGGTCTCTTCGTCTGATATGTCGGATATCTCGTCTAGGGGTGGTAAACTTCAGACCCCAGTAACTCGATAAGTCGTGTCGATATGAGGCTCATAACGGGTCGAGAAACTACTGATAACACTTACCAGTATATCTCTGAAGCTGCCTTGGCCAAGGACTTCCTGTTATAGCCAATCGAACACAGCGCAACATCAACTCCCTATACCGGGAGAGACGAAACCCTTCCTATCGCTCATTGCCTCCATGTGACTCGGGACTGTACCTAAAAGCCACCGTTTTGCACGTTCTTTTGAACGTGGTAAGGTGGAAATCAAAGCACAGTGGGAATCACACAAGACTCTATGACGATCTCGGGTCTACAGACTAACCTGTACCAGTGTCACCAGAGAACTGCCATCTGACGATAGGTATAATACCATCTGGGAGTTCTCGGCGAGTCCGTCCAGTGTACCCAGTCTCCACTGAGCACCCATACACAATCTCTGATGTCAAACACCAATGGATATGGGATCATCCATCGCCTATCTATATGGGTCGAGAAGCTATACGCTAGTCTACTCTGGTATATCGATGCCCTGTCTCGATACACTTGCGACTAGGAACATTTGAAGGATGTACTTAGCGACTATATTGTTCCCACTAGTATGATCTACATTATAGTCCTGGTAGTCAAGTACTCATCCTAAGGGCTTTATCAACATGTAACATAGAGACAATCAGAGTACATGTTAAGATAAAGAGCAACCAGATAGCATACTATCATGTCGAGCAAGAAAGTCCTCCCTATATATGTCTAAGCATCCACTACAATATACATCGTATGTATAGTAATGGTCTCTAGGGCATACATATCACTAACAATCTCCTACTTGCACTAGGGCCATCTGGTGTAGTATCTCATACCCAACAATCAGCAGTGGTTGAAGTATCTCATACTCAACCATCCCATAAAAGTATCTACTGGGAAATAGGCCTTTGTGAGTGGATCCGCGCTTTTGTCCTCTGTGTCTACTCTCCTAACCTCGATCTCCCTGGAGATCAACCATCTTCATGATCAGGTGATACTGCCTAAGAATATGTCTGGATGTCTGATGGGACGGGGGTTCCTAGGCCAAAGCCACAACTCCATTGTCACACAAAGGTAGGAACGAAGTTCATCTCATGAACTTATACATCCAGACAACCTCTTTGGTAGCAATGTATCCAGCCTTTATCGTCTAGTTTTCCACGGTATCTAGCTTGGAACTCTTCCAACATACCGTCCCTCTACTGAGGGTAAAGACAATGCCCGTGACTGACATTCAGTCGTCCTTACCACCCTGGAAGCTATCCAGTGATTCTCTCCAGGATCGATTGACACCATCTCACTATACCTAGTGAGAATCCTAACATCCAATTAGATCTATCTCATAGATCCAAAACCCTGGATTTAGGAGGTATCAGCTTGATCCTATATGGAGAATCTTTGTGATAAGTGGAGATTGACCAAGTGTAGCATAGGAAACTCCTTTCCTATCAAGAGTATGTCATCCACGTACAATTCGAGGATCATCACCATACTTCCTACTACCTTTTTGTATATACAAGGTTCATCTACCATTTTGATGAAGTCAAACGCTTTGACCACCACATCAATGTAAGTCGATGTAGTACACCCCAATAATTGTGGGGAGGCGAAATTTTCAAAAACGAACTTGTTTAGTGAACGAACATCGACTAACCGCTTGAATCGAAGCTAAACTAGAAATAACCAAACACAAAGTGTTTCTTAACTATTGTGTTTAGGGATTATACCTAATGAAACCAGTCCTTCGTCTTTACGATCTCCTTGTTCTCCTCGACCTTCTCTAGGTAGTAGATGATCCACCCAAGAGCAAAACTCCAAACTAAACCTCTAACTTGAGGTAACTAATCTTCTTGGATTGCTAATCAAAGAAGATAGAATGAAATAGAGTGATGGTTATGGAATGATTAGTCTTTCTAATCCTTTGATCTCAACTCATGAGGTGTAAGGATTAGTCTTTTGAAGATGAGAGCTTGAGGAGAGAGAAGATGATAATGATAATGATCATAGAATAGTGAGTCAAGAAGATATATATCTAGCATTTCTTTTTACAAGAAAAGAATAAGAAAAGAATTTAGCAACCATGCTAGAAAATATCTTGTGATGATTCATTAGAATGACAAAAGACTTCTATGAATCATCAAGGTGACTCACTAATCACAATCATTTCATTTGCCACCTTAACCTCCTTAGTCACCACCTTCTAGAAGCTTCCCGCATAATTACGAGAACGCCCCTCCTTTCCGCAAAAATACGGAAAAACTTTAGACTGTAAAAATCCAATAACCGGATACCAGTAACTAGCTTAAACCAAAGCCGACTGGTAAAAACTGTCCAAACGACCTAAGTGTGTAAACACACATACGCGTCCGAACCCTTGTCGTAAAACCATACGACCTCTATATCGTTTCGCCTGGAGTAGGAAACTCTCTGTGTGGGACTCTAGAGACTCGACTACTACGCTGGCAGTGGGTTTAACCACAGACCGCAAGCGACACTAGCTGTACATAACGGTCCCCAGGTAGTTGTCGATAAGAAGGCCGATGAGGAAACCCATCCGAACTCCTACTGAGTCTGATGTGACAATCTCCATACAGTCCGGTCCGTTCGTCCAAGACTATCGCATATCGGGACTAGGGGGCGGCAAGCGTCAGTTGCCTAATAGCGGTATAAGTCGTGTCGGAGGGAAGCCCATTACACCCTGAGAAACTACTGGAACCTACCAGCAAATCTCGCTTGCCCTGGCCAGGGACTTTGCGTAATGGCTCTCTGACACAGCATGATATCTACTCCCAATACCGGGAGGGACGAATCCTGTCTAACCGCCACTGCCTCCAAGTGCTCGGGACTGTACCCAACTGCTACCTGTTTGCACGACTCCTTTGAGCCGTGGTAGGGTAGCAATCTAAGAACAGTGGGACACACTCGAGGCGAAGTAGCAGTGTCAAGTCTGCGGACTACGCTGTACTCATGTCACCTGGGAACTGTTCACTGACGACTGGTATAAAACCAACCAACAGTTCCCTGTGAGTCCTGTCCGGTGTACCCGTAACCTAACGAGCACCTGTATACTATCTCCAGTACGATGTACTGACGGCTGTGGGACAGACCATCTCCCCAACTGGGATGAGAAGCGTACACACCAGTCTACTCCAGAGTATCGATGCTCTGTCTCGATAATCCAACGACCAGGGACCAGAATAAGGATGTGCTTGTAGACTACCCAGCCCCCACTAGTGTGACTGCCATCACAACGCTGGTAGACAAGCAAGATCCTAAGAGCTCTATCAATACGTATACTCACATATTAAGATAGAAAAACCAAGTAGCATACTACCATGTTTAGCAAGACTGTTATATACATGTGAATATCCCAAGCTTCCATTAAGTAATATACAAACTAGTATGATACAGTAATGGCCTTCTAGGGCATAAACACTAACAATCTCCCACTTGCACTAGGGCCATGTACTGGCGTATCGAAGACCGATGATCTCGAGTAGCCTCTCGAACTGAATCTGAGGTAGGGCCTTAGTGAATGGATCAGCAATGTTATCCTCCGTATTTACTCTCTTTACCTCGATCTCACGGCGATCTACGATCTCCCTGATCAGGTGATACCGCCTTAAGATGTGTCTGGACTTCTGATGGGACCTTGGTTCCTTCGCTAAAGCTATAGCTCCGTTGTTGTCGCAATACAAAGGTATTGGACCAACACTGGTAGGAACCACCTGAAGTTCTGTGAGGAACTTCTTCATCCAGACAGCTTCTTTTGCGGCATCGCAAGCAGCTATGTACTCCGCTTCCATCGTTGAGTCAGCAACGGTGTCCTGCTTGGAACTCTTCCAACAGACCGCCCCTCCATTGAGGGTAAAGACATAACCCGACATGGACTTGGAGTCATCCTTGTCACTCTGGAAGCCGGAATCAGCATAGGCCTCCATCTTGAGGTCCTTTCCGCCGTAAACCAAGAACATCTCCTTAGTCCTCCTCAGGTACTTGAGAATGTTCTTTACTGCTATCCAGTGATTCTCTCCTGGGTTTGCCTGATACCAGCTTACAACGCTCAATGCGTATGCTACATCTGGTCTGGTACATAACATCACATACATTATAGAGCCTACCACAGAAGCGTAGGGTATAATCGACATGCGTTCCCTTTCCAAATCAGTCTTGGGAGACATCTCTTTGGAGAGGGTGATTCCGTGACAAGCCGGTAGGTTACCGCGCTTAGAATCTTCCATACTGAATCTTTTCAATATGGTGTCTATGTACCTGGACTGTGAAAGTCCCAACATCCTCTTTGATCTATCATGATAGATCTGGATCCCCAGAATTTAAGTGGCATCACCCAGGTCCTTTATGGAGAATTTCTGTGACAAGAATCTTTTGACTGACTGTAGCATAGGAATATCATTTCCTATTAGGAGAATGTCATCCATGTACAAGACGAGGAATACAACAACTCTCCCTACAATCTTACTGTATATGCATGGTTCATCTGGATTTTTGATAAAGTCGAATTCTTTGACAGTATCATCAAAACAGATGTTCCAACTCCGCGATGCCTGCTTTAGTCCATAAATGGATTTAAGCAGCTTGCATACTTTACCGCTGCTCCCACTCTGAATGAATCCCTCTGGCTGGTCCATATAGACGCTCTCTTCTAAATTTCCATTTAGAAAGGCCGTCTTTACGTCCATCTGCCAGATTTCATAATCGTGGAAGGCAGCAATAGCAAGAAGGACCCGAATGGATTTTAGCATAGCCACAGGAGAAAAAGTTTCGTCATAGTCCAAACCAGGTCTTTGACGGAAACCCTTTGCAACAAGTCTAGCCTTATAGGTTCAAACTTGTCCATCTACACCAATCTTCTTTCTGAAGATCCACTTGCATCCTACGGGTTTCACCCCATCTGGAGCAGTGTCCAAAGTCCATACTTTGTTAGTGTACATGGACTCCATTTCGGTCCGCATTGCATCCAGCCATTTTACCGAGTCACCGCTCTGAATGGCTTGCTGGAAGCTAGTAGGGTCGTCATTATCAATGACGCAATCTTCTCTATCCCCGTCTATGAGAAAACCGTAGTATCTCTCGGGCGGATGAGATTGCCTACTACTTCTGCGGATAGGCGCCGGTATGTCCCTTTCTTCTGAAACATCTTGTTCTACCAAACTTTCAGTAACAACATTTTGGTTCTGGAATTTCTTCCAGTTCTACTGCGCTCCCACTCTTCTGATTTTCTAAAAATTCAGTTTCTAAGAAGCGGGCATGACGAGAGACAAAAACCTTTTGTTCCTCTGCATAGTAGAAGCAATATCCTATGGAATTCTTTGGATATCCCACAAACTTACACTCTACTGAGCGTGCCTCGAGCTTGTCCGGATGCTGCTTTTTTACAAAAGCTGGACATCCCCATGTCTTCAGGTACTGAAGATGGGGTTTCTTCCCACTCCACATCTGATATGGCGTGGTAGGCACAGTCTTGGTTGGAACCTTGTTCAAAAGATATGCCGCTGATTCTAGCGCATAACCCCAGAATGATCGCGGTAACTCAGCCTTACTCATCATGGAACGAACCATATCTAATAGGGTTCGATTCCTCCTTTCCGATACACCGTTGTGTTGTGGTGTGTATGGAGGAGTAAGCTGAGAGAGAATCCCTTTCTCTTTTAAGTAACCCAGGAACTCGGCACTTAAGTATTCACCACCTCGATCGGATCTCAGTGTCTTAATACTTTTGCCTGTTTGGTTTTCCACTTCATTCTTGTATTCTTGGAATTTCTCAAAGGCCTCGGATTTATGCTTCATCAAGAAGATATGTCCATACCTAGAGAAATCATCCGTAAAAGTAATGAAGTAGGAGTAACCACCTCGCGCATGTGTAGACATTGGACCGCACACGTCATTGTGTACGAGTCCTAAGAGCTCGCTCGCTCTTACTCCGTGTCCAGAAAACGGAGTCTTTGTCATCTTTCCCATGAGACAAGATTCACAAGTGGCATAAGATTGATATTCGAACGGATTCAAATATCCTTCTCTATGTAACTTTGTTAACCGTGTTTCATTGATGTGACCTAGTCTACAATGCCATAAGAAAGCCTGATTCACTTCTGGAGACTTTCTTTTAAGTGTGTTCTGGACATTGAAAACCTGAGCTTGATTCAATACGTATATACCGTCATCTAATGTACCGGACCCAATCAGAACTTGATTTAGGTGGATGTGAACTACATCGCTTACGAATGTAAAGTCATATCCCTCTCTTGAAAGTGAGGACACTGATATGATATTACAAGTCAAACTAGGTACATATAGACAGTTATGTAGAATCAATATCTGCCCACTTGTCAAACCCAGGCGATATTCTCCCACGGATTCAGCATCCACGCTCATTCCGTTTGCAACTCTGACAGACAAATCACCTATCCTTATAACTTTACGGTTTCTCAAAGCATGTAACGAATTACAGATATGAGATCCTGCTCCGGTATCTAGTACCCAGGAAGTAGAGTTAATTGACAAACAGTTCTCAATTACAAACACACTTGAGGCTGAAGCCACAACATGCTTCGAATCCTGGCTACTGGCTTCCAAAGCCCTGCAATCCTTCTGCCAATGTCCATTCCCATAACAATAGGAATATCCCTCCTTACCTATACCAAGTCCCGAAACTGTTTCTCTTCCCTTTCCTCCTACTTTGCTGACACCGTATATCGGCTTTGTAGAGGTCTTCTTCTTTTCACCCTTTGCTGTCGCCTTGGATGAAGAGGAAGAAGGTCCCCTATTAAGCAGAGCTTGTGTCTCCCTGGTTTCTTTCAGGGTGTAAGTAGAGGGTAGGGACTGTGGAAATAAGTCAGTATATGACCTGTTTCCCAACGTGGTCTCCAGGTCCTTGAGCTCATCAAAATAGCTAGACATCGTAAGGACGTCGTCCCTTACAGATGACCCGTCAGCCGACCTCGCTTGAATCAATTCGTTCGAGGCCTCATATCTTGCGATATGAGATTGCTCTCCATATAAATCTTTGTTATGGAGAAAGATGGAACCAGAGTCCATCTTCTCGTGCTGCTTCTGGTATCTACCATCAACTGAAGCCAACACGGGGCACTTGGCTTTCGCTTTATTCTTTTCCTTTGTCTGACGGATATCCATATCCGCGACGGTGGAAACTGGACCTGGGACGGTGGGATCTTGAGTAGTAATAGGGTGGTCCAGCTTGTCATAGGCAATGGTCATCTGGACAGACCTTTGCCAGTGAAATAAGTTAGATTCAGTCATCTTGTTATCTAGATGTAACCTAGTCATGGTCACAAGGTCGCTGCAATGAGAGAGAGAGAAGAAAAACACCTTAGCATGATGCTCTTGCAAGTTTAGATTGGTTTTTAATTTATCTAAACTGGATGGCTCCCACTGTTTCTCGAATCCTTCCTCAAACCATAAAAGAAGAATTAGCCAGGACTATTCTCACCGTACAATACTTGCTTAACCGTTCAGCCAGGACAGTGTCGATACTTCGAGGGAGGTTTTCCAATGCTTTCGCGAAGTTCCTTAATTAAATAACCTCTTTTCTCTGGGGGCGTAACCCCCCTGACACCTTTCTGGACACCTACTAGGTTTATAGCATTGATCGTTAAGTGACGAATATCCTGATAAGTATCATATACTCACAGTAGGATCGGGATCCAAATATCATCGTCTGATAATGTTGTAGGAATGCTACCAACATTCATCAAACTCAAAATGGTATGCATCTCTTTGCAAATTTCAGTTTCTTTAGAAATTCCCGATATACATTTTTTCCCCATGTTATTATGACCTTGACGAAAGCCAACAAATCATAAAACACATGTCAAGTTCTGCCCATCATTATCTTGTTAATTTGAACCCACCCGTATATACCCTAGACGAAAGCCAACAAGGTTATACGACTGTCCCAAACCAACTCATCTATCTATGCAACAAATGAATACCCCAGCAGCTACCAAACACTATGCCTTGACGAAAGCTAACAAGCATAGCTTGAATACTACTGACCATCCATAAGAAATGACGGAGGGCTACGACTGGTTTTGGCAAAACCGTGAACGTAGTGAACTTGATATAACCGAAGGAACCTGATAGCTTTTAAAAGGAGTGGTTAAAGCTCCGCAATTAAAATATCTGTTTTAAAAATAACCGAGTGGTTTCCTTTTAAATTGTTCCAATGATTTAAACTTGGTTTATTTTCTTTGCATTATAGATAATGCGTCCCATCATTTAACCTATCATTGCAGAAAACAACGAAAATACAACGTCCTCTTATGCCATCCGCATTCGCCATGGGGTCCCGTCATTACCCGTTAGGTTACTTAACTAACGACAGAGCGGGGGCTGGGCTAGCACGGGTGTAAAACATAAGTGACGTCTAATAGCTATCATATGTATAGATATTTTACATTCGTCTGACGCAATGATATTCATTCCAGAACACAGGTAAACAATATTGGATTTGCAAGCAATCTGTATTTCTTTTGAGCCTGCAAGAAAAGACAGATTACACAGTTGTGATGAATAGCCATTACCCCACCTTCGACCCCTACGGGTACGGCAAACTACCCGCCCGGCAGTTTGTGTACCCCACCTTGGGTCAGTCCTAGGAGCAAAAACAGTAAAATGAAATAATACAACGGTGGCTACAACCGCAACCTGGATGTGCCCCGCAAAAATAATATTACAACAAATTACATTTACAAAAAATGAATTAAACAATAACCCATTGCTAAACCCCGGCTAAACACCACAACAGTCCAATACAGTTTATATGCACAAACATATATAACCATTTCAGAAATGTGCAACCCCCTGCCAACCGACATACTAGCAGTTAGGGGAGGTTTACGAACACATTAAACAATCACAGATATAATCCAATATGCAAATACTGTACAATTTCGATCGATTAAACATCTTTAATATTGCTCCAAAAACTGCTCTGTAAACTGGAAACCTGAGCAAAATTAAAATATTCCAGAAAACCCCAAACACCAGAGAGGACCCACACATGAAAGATGAGTCCATGACTCGGCAACTCGGCCGCGGAACCGCGGCGGATCGGTGGTATCCGCCGCGCTTCCGCGGCGCTTTAGCCGATTCATGGGCGCAAATTTCATGGGTGTTCTTCTGGACCCTTTTCAAGCTTTCTGAGCAACCCTGAAAAATTTTAGGACATCATTTTAAATTCGACAGAAACTGATATTTTTTAGGGTTTTCCGGCTTCGTTTTTCCGTTCGAAATTCGTACAAATTTGCAATCAAGTTATTTATTGTTTAGCGAGGCTCTGATACCACTGTAAGTCGATGTAGTACACCCCAATACTTGTGGGGAGGCGGAATTTTCAAAAACGAACTTGTTTAGTGAACGAACATTGACTAACCGCTTGAATCAAAGCTAAACTAGAAATAACCAAACACAAAGTGTTTCTTAACTATTGTGTTTAGGGATTATACCTAATGAAACCAGTCCTTCGTCTTTACAATCTCCTTGTTCTCCTCGACCTTCTCTAGGTAGTAGACGATCCACCCGAGAGCAAAACTCCAAACTAAACCTCTAACTTGAGGTAACTAATCTTCTTGGATTGCTAATCAAAGAAGATAGAATGAAATAGAGTGATGGTTATGGATTGATTAGTCTTTCTAATCCTTTGATCTCAACTCATGAGGTGTAAGGATTAGTCTTTTGAAGATGAGAGCTTGAGGAGAGAGAAGATGATAATGATAATGATCATAGAATAGTGAGTCAAGAAGATATATATCTAGCATTTCTTTTTACAAGAAAAGAATAAGAAAAGAATTTAGCAACCATGCTAGAAAATATCTTGTGATGATTCATTAGAATAACAAAAGACTTCTATGAATCATCAAGGAGACTCACTAATCACAGTCATTTCATTTGCCACCTTAACCTCCTTAGTCACCACCTTCTAGAAGCTTCCCGCATAATTACGAGAACGCCCCTCCTTTCCGCAAAAATACGGAAAAACTTTAGACTGTAAAAATCCAATAACCGGATACCAGTAACTGGCTTAAACCAAAGCCGACTGGTAAAAACTGTCCAAACGACGTAAGTGTGTAAACACACATACGCGTCCGAACCCTTGTCGTAAAACCATACGACCTCTATATCGTTTCGCCTGGAGTAGGAAACTCTCTGTGTGGGACTCTAGAGACCCGACTACTACGCTGGCAGTGGGTTTAACCACAGACCGCAAGCGGCACTAGCTGTACGTAACGGTCCCCAGGTTGTTGTCGATAAGAAGGCCGATGAGGAAACCCATCCGAACTCCTACTGAGTCTGATGTGACAATCTCCATACAGTCCGGTCCGTTCGTCCAAGACTATCGCATATCGGGCCTAGGGGGGCGGCAAGCGTCAGTCCCCTAATAGCGGTATAAGTCGTGTCGGAGGGAAGCCCATTACACCCTGAGAAACTACTGGAACCTACCAGCAAATCTCGCTTGCCCTGGCCAGGGACTTTGCGTAATTGCTCTCTGACACAACACGATATCTACTCCCAATACCGGGAGGGACGAATCCTGTCTAACCGCCACTGCCTCCAAGTGCTCGGGACTGCACCCAACTGCTACCTGTTTGCACGATTCCTTTGAGCCGTGGTAGGGTAGCAATCTAAGAACAGTGGGACACACTCGAGGCGAAGTAGCAGTGTCAAGTCTGCGGACTACGCTGTACTCATGTCACCTGGGAACTGTTCACTGACGACTGGTATAAAACCAACCAACAGTTCCCTGTGAGTCCTGTCCGGTGTACCCGTAACCTAACGAGCACCTGTATACTATCTTCAGTACGACGTACTGACGGCTGTGGGACAGACCATCTCCCCAACTGGGATGAGAAGCGTACACACCAGTCTACTCCGGAGTATCGATGCTCTGTCTCGATAATCCAACGACCAGGGACCAGAATAAGGATGTGCTTGTAGACTACCCAGCCCCCACTAGTGTGACTGCCATCACAACGCTGGTAGACAAGCAAGATCCTAAGAGCTCTATCAATACGTATACTCACATATTAAGATAGAAAAACCAAGTAGCATACTACCATGTTTAGCAAGACTGTTATATACATGTGAATATCCCAAGCTTCCATTATGTAATATACAAACTAGTATGATACAGTAATGGCCTTCTAGGGCATAAACACTAACAATCAAAACAGATGTTCCAACTCTACGATGCCTGTTTTATCCTATAAAGCAACTTGCACACGTTTCCGCTGCTCCTACTGTTTATGAAGCCCTCTGGTTGTGTACTTATAGACGCTCTCTTCTAAATCATCATTTAGAATAGCAGTCATGACACCCAACCGCCAGATATCGTAGTCATGGTATGTAGCAGTGACAAGTAGGATCCGGATGGACTTAAGCATAACTTCTGGAGAAAATGTTTCATCATAAACCACACCTGGTCGACGACGAGAACCTTTTGCAATAAGCCTAGCTTTGAAAGTCTCAACTTTTCCATGTACACCAAGTAATCTTCTCAAGATATACTTTCTCCTGATGGAGATTTAACCCTTCAGATAAAGCAACCAAAGTCCATACTTTGTTGGTGTATATGGATTCCATCTCAGATCGCTTAGCATCCAGCCATTCTCACAGAGTCCCCACTCTTGATGGCTTGCTCGAAACTAGTTGGGTCATCATCTCATGATGCAATCCTCGCTCCCACTGTTATAGAGAAACCGAAGCATCTCTCAGGCGGATGAGGAACCCTACCATATCGGCGGAGAGGCAGAGGTTCGTTGGAAAAACTATTGAATCCTCCGGGTTTACCAAATCATCAGCTGCAGTTTTTATAGCTGGAACTCCTTCCAGTTCTACCTTATGACCACTAATTTCTTCATAAGAAATTCCCTTTCTCAAAGGTGGCATGTTGAGAAACAAAACATTTTTTATTCCTCGGTATGGTAGAAGATATTCCCTTGCAAATGCTTGGGATATCCAACAAACTTCCACAGAACTGACCTTGCCTCGAGCTTGTCCGGATTTTGCTTTTAGACATAAGCCGGACAACCCCAAATCTTAACATCCTTAAGAGATGGGCTCTTCCCATATCATATCGCATATGGAGTGGTAGGCAGTGATTTGATTGGAACCCTATTCAATAGGTATGCAGCTTCATAAGTACATAGCCCCCAAAAGGAAATAGGTAACTAAGTAGTAGTCATCATAGAGCACACCTTATCACATAGGGTGTGATTGCTCCTCCCCGATACACCGATGTTTTGTGGTGTATACGGAGGAGTAAAGCTGAGAGAGAATCTCATTCTCCTTTAGAACAGTCCAGGAATTTTGTGCTCAAGTATTCTCCTCCCTGATCACATCAAAGGACATAATACTTATACCCTTTTTGGTTCTCTACTTCTAACTTATATTCTTTGAATATCTCAAAAGGTTCAGACATGTGTTTCAACAGGAACATAAGTGCGAATCTTTAGAGATTATCAGTGAATGTAATGAAGTACAAAGAACCAGTCCTGGCATGTGTAGACAGGGGACCTACATACATCAACATGTATCAATTTCAAGAGTTCAATAACTCTTTCTCTGTTTCCAATAAACGGAGCTATGGTCATCTTATCTTTGTGACATGACTGGCAAGTTTCACAAGATGAAAATTCAAACAAATTTAAATATGCATCTAAATGTAACTTAGCTAGTCGGGTCACATTGATATGACCTAGTCTACAATGCCTCAAGAAGGACTTGTTCATTTTTGAACTCTTCCTCTTGTGTGTGTTTTGTACGTTAAAGATGTAAGTCTACGGTAGCGCCCCGGCCATCAACAGACGCCAAATGCGGAACAAAAACTTTTTAACTGGCACTATTGTATACTATAACCCGATCTGCCATTATTGCTAAACTAACAAACAGTAAAGAGGGTAGAAAGGTTATACCGAACGATCCGAGTCCTTCATTCTTTAACCATCATCCCACGCTCTGTTGCGGCTGCTCCGTTCTCGTCGATCTCCGATCTCCTCGTCCAGGTGGCACCACGTCAACGGATCTTTAAACGGGCTCCCGCCTTTGACTCGAGGCAACTAGGTCGTCAAGTTTGGTAAAAGAGACGACCAAGATTGATGTAGAGAATGAGTAGAATACTTTGTCTCACTTCGTCCAAAGCCGTGGACGAACGGTTAATGAAGTTGCCACTCGAATCGGGTGATGGAATGAAAGAAGCTATGAAATTTCCATACACCACAAACTATCATCTTTTTAAAACAAAAACCCTTCAACCTCCACCAAGGGGTGGCCGGCCATATAAAGAGGATGGGGTGAGTGTAGGAGCAAGGGGGGTGACCACAACAATGAAGCTTATCATAACACCTTGTATGAACACCATTAATGCAAGTGATGAATCATTAACCCTAGTCATCAAACATCATTAAATGCACTAATGAGTCACAAAGATGCATGAACCTAGTCACCACCTTCTAGAAGCCTCTAGAAGCTTCCACACTCATCTCAAGAAAAGATAAATCCGTGTTTAACCGAATGTTAAATACAGCTGATAGAAAACTGGAAACTGGAAACTGGCAACTTCTAAAAGCGATCCTGAAACGAATTTCTGGATAACCCCGTAACAGTATAAACATACCCCCATTTGTATTACGACCGAATACAAATGCAACTGAGACAAAGATATTATATCTACACAATATAATACTCGGATCCTGCTTAAACCAAAGCCCACCAGTATTATCTGCCCGAAATATGACACTTGCGTAAACGCACGTGCATTTTCCGAACCCTGCCATAAAACCATACGGCCTCTACAACGTTTCACCCGAACTTGGGAAACAGTCTGTAGGGGACTCTAATGACTCGTCAGTACCCTGGCAGTGGGTTTAACCACAAGCCGTCAACGGCACTAGTTGTGCGTAACGGCTGCCCATGGACTGACCTCAAGGGAGGCCGATGAGCGAAATCATCCGGAAACCCTACTGAGCCTAACAGTGACAATGTATATACAGTCCGGTCCGTTCGTCTATGAGTATCGCATATCTGCCTAGGGGGCTAGTAACGTCAGACCCCCAATAGCAGTATAAGTCGTGTCGGAGTGTAGCCTAAAAACACCCTGAGATACTACTGGAGTACCTACCAGTAAATCTCCTGCCATGGCCGTGGGCTTTGTGTAATGGCTCTTCTAGACACAGCACGATCTCACCCCCAATACCGGGAGAGACGAATCCCATGCCGATTCGTTCACGTGCCTCCATGTGGCTCGGGACTGTAACCCAAAACTACCTGTTTGCATGACTCCTTTGAGCCGTGGTAGGGTAGAAATTAAAGCACAGTGGGAACTCACACGAGACAAATGCCGACCTCAGGTCGATGAACTAACCTGTACACATGTCACCAGGGAACTGCTATCTGACGATATGTATAATACCAACTAGCAGGTTCCCGTCGAGTCCTGTCCGGTGTACTCATAACCCAATGAGCACCTGTATACATCTTAGGTGATCCAACTGACACCAGTGGCTTGTGTGACCGGCCACCGCCCCTCATCGGGGTCTCGACTGTATACACTAGTCTACTCCGGAGTATCGATGTCCTGTCTCGAAACTCCCACGACTAGGGACCGCAATTATGGATATGCTTATAAACCACCCAACTCTCACGTATATGATCGCCATCATACTGTTGGTAGTAAAGCAAGATCCTAAGGGCTCTATCAAACAGTGATCAGTCACCTGAACCTGTACCCGACTGATAAAGGCAAACCAGATAGCATACTATCATCCCGAGTAAGACTGTCGTACCGGTATAGGTCCTCCGCAATCATTGCAATCACGTACCTGCGATCCAATAATTGACTCTGAGGGCACTATCTCCAACAATCTCCCACTTGCACTTAAGGCTAATTATTGCGATGTCGACTACTCACAGCCCGTGTGAAACCGAACATCCAACTCCTCTACTAATCAGTTTCACAAAGCCCGTTTGTAAAACTATTGTGTTCGAGAAATAGCCTCAGTGAGTGGATCCGCCTTGAAGTTTCTTTCTATATCTCTCTTAATCTCAAGTTCGCGGAGAAAGCCATCTCCCGAATTGAGTAATACCTGTCTTAGAATATGTCTGGATATCTGATGGGACCTAGTTCATAAATGAACTCCAAATCCAAACTTCTTAGACTGTATCGATCACTGAATCTAATCAGTATCCAGCACCAAGCCTCCCACAGTATCCTCTTGGACCACCTGTCCATAATACTGTCCCTCGTCAGAGGGAAAACTATAACTCTGACAATCACTATGTCAACCATGTCACCTTTGAAGCCTGGAATGATAACCGTCTCCCGAAGGAGGCTGCCGTCATCAAATCTGTAGAACATGCACTTATGTTCTAAAACTGCTTCCTTATGTTTCTCCAGGATTGGATTAATACAAACTTATTGCATCTAGTGCAAAAACAACATCTGGTGTGGTACTTGACATCTCACGATTTGACTCAATTGCCTAAGCAAGTGATCTGCCAATCATGCACATCCCTCTCCCCTTTAGTCTGTAAGACACCTATAGAGAGGGTGACTCCATCACCTGCAGGTACACCACCATGCCAGGAGTCATCTATTCTAAAAACCATTAGAATACTGTCAAAGTACCGACATTGGGAAACTACCCAAATCCAGATCTAAAACCATAGATCTAGAAACCAAAATGTCAAATATTATATCCATATCCTGTCTGGAGAAACAACTGTGTGACGACCACAGTACAACCGATCGTAGTATAAGAATTTTACTTCCTACTCTGTGTATGTCATCCAAATACCATGACATCACACCCTACTTCCTTCTTAACAGATCCATCCCCTATTCTGATGAAGTCAAACCTATGACTGTCACATCAAAATTAGATGATCTTTCTCCGCTAAAACTGCTCAAGTCTATAAATAGACATAAGCATCTTGCCCACTATGCTTCCGCTGCTCCCACTGACTACGACAACCCTCTGGCAAAATAATATATACGTGCACTTCTAAAGCTAGTTTAGAACGACGCTATAATTAACCTCCTGCCGGGTCTCACAGTCTGGAACAGCAGTATTGTCAAGTCTGGGTAAACAAGAACCTCCCTGTCACCGTCCTTGAGGCTACGGGAGTACCTCTCGGGTGTCTGAGGTTACCCATCATATCTGCAGAGTGGCTAATGGAATGTCAAACCTGATTTAATATATAGGTCCTATTAAATTTTCCGTAATCGTTCGCGGTTCTGGAATCGCTTCGAGTTCTACCATACTCCTACTACTGTTTTCTGAAAAAAATCCATTTTACTAAAACTGTGGCGAGTCAAGAACAATATTACTATTGATCTTCCAAATGGTAGAAAATCAACCCTCGTCATAGCCAGGGTCTACCCACAAACAGCCATTACAGAAACGTGCCCTGAGTTATCCAGAGTCTGGTTTTAAGCATAAGCTGAATAACTCCCCGTACCTTAACATCGTTAAGGTATGAACTGTTGGAGATAGTGCCCTCATAGTCAATTATTGGATCGCAGGTACGTGATTGCAATGATTGCGGAGGACCTATCCTGGTAGGACAGACTTACTCGAGATGATAGTATGCTATCTGGTTTGCCTTTATCAGTCGTGTACATGTTCAGGTGACTGATTGCATGTTACACTTTGATAGAGCCCTTAGGATCTTGCTTTACTACCAACAGTATGATGGCGATCATATACGTGAGAGTTGGGTAGTTTATATGCATATCCTTAATTGTGGTCCCTAGTCGTGGGAGTTTCGAGACAGGGCATCGATACTCCGGAGTAGACTAGTGTATACAGTCGAGACCCCGACGAGGGGCGGTGGCCGGTCTCACAAGCCACTGGTGTCAGTTGGATCACCTAAGATGTATACAGGTGCTCATTGGGTTATGAGTACACCGGACATGACTCGCTGGGAATCTGCTAGTTAGTATTATATCTACCGTCAGATAGCAGTTCCCTGGTGACATGTGTACAGGTTAGTTCATCGACCTGAGGTCGTCATTTGTCTCGTGTGAGTTCCCACTGTGCTTTGATTTCTACCCTACCACGGCTCAAAGGAGTCGTGCAAACAGGTAGCTTTTGGGTACAGTCCCGAGCCATATGGAGGCACGTGAGCGGATCGGCAGGGGATTCGTCTCTCCTGGTATTGGGGGCGAGGTTGTGCAGTGTCTAGGAGAGCCATTACACAAAGTCCATAGCCATGGCAGGAGATTTACTGGTAGGTACTCCAGTAGTATCTCAGGGTGTTATTGGGCTATACTCCGACACGACTTATACTGCTATTGGGGGTCTGACGTTACTAGCCCCCTAGGCGGATATGCGATACTCATTGACGAACGGACCGGACTGTATATACATTGTCACTGTTAGGCTCAGTAGGGTTTTCCGGATGAGTGCGCTCATCGGCATCCCTTGAGGTCAGTCCATGGGCAGCCGTTACGCATTGCTAGTGCCGCTGACGGTTTGTGGTTAAACCCACTGCCAGGGTGCTGACGAGTCATTAGAGTCCCCCACAGACAGTTTCCAAAGTTCGGGCGAAACGTTTTAGAGGCCGTATGGTTTTATGGCAGGGTTCGGAAAATGCACGTGCGTTTACGCACGTGTCAGTTTTCGGGCAGATGATACTGGTCGGCTTTGGTTTAAGCCGGATCCGAGTATTATATTGAGTAGGTATAATATCTTTGTCTCAGTTGCATTTGTATTCGGTCGTAATACAAATGCGGGTATATTTATACAGTTTCGGGATTGTCCTGAAATTCGTTTCAGGATCACTTTTGGAAGTTGCCAGTTTCCAGTTTTCTATCAGCCGTCTTTTAACATTCGGTTAAAGACGGGTTTATCTTTTCTTCTGTTAGGGTGAGTCATCATTCTAGAAGCTTCTAGAAGTGATGATGAGGCTTGTGAGTCATTAGTGCATTAATGGTGTCATTAATGCAATAATGACTCATGCTTTGATTTCAAACCTTTCTTGTTTTCCTTAAGATATTATTATGTGTTCACATATGATATTTTGTGCTTAAGGTTACTCTCTTGCTCCTACACTCACCCTCCTCCTTCTCTTTATAAGAAAAGCCCCTCCCCTCTCTCATTTACTTACTTGATTCATTTGTGAAAAGATTATGATAGCATTTGGGGTGCATGGAATTTTACAGTTTATTTCATTCCATCACCCAATTCCCTCAGCAACTTCATTAACCGATCGTCCACGGATTTGGACGAAGAGAGACAAAGTCATCTACTCATTCTCTACACCATTCTTGGTCGTCTCTTTTAGCAAACTTGACGATCGAGTTGCCTCGAGTCAGAGGCGGGAGCCAGTTTAAAGAATCGGTGATGTGGTGCCACCTCGACGAGGATATCGGAGATCGACGAGATCGGAGCAGCCGCAACGGAGCGTGGGATGATGGTTGAAGAACGAAGGACTCGGATCGTTCGGTACAATCTTTCTACACTCTTTACAGTATGTTAGTTTAGCAATAATGGCAGATCCGGGTTAAAGTATACGATAGCGCCAGTTTAAAAGTTTTTGTTCCGCATTTGGCGTCTGTAGACTGCCGGGGCGCTAGCGTAGACTTACAGTGGTATCAGAGCCTCACCATTTTGCTATACTAACTTGTGCTAACGCGTTTAAAACATCGATCGAACCGGAAAACTAAAAACTGCATTTTCTAACATGACAGTTTCTGTTAATTTCAAAACTGGTCCAAATGTCATTTTGACCATACCAGAAAATCAAGCAGGCTTTTTTAGGAATACTGCAGAAATTCGACGAAGTAATCTTACTGTTCCGCCGCGCATCCGCGGCCCAAGCATGGGTTTGGCCGCGGATGCGCCGCAGGAAAGTCAAATCACTCTGCGCAATTTCTACAGTGCATTCTCTATTGCAAATTGGGATTTTTGGTATATATCTTTTTTGGCCCAGGTTTTGTTACTGTTCACCAGTAAGCAGTAGGGCCCACTTTTTGATATTTGGTCTTTGGTCGATCGAAATTTAAACACGTTAGTTTACTGTGCTTACATTATATCTCCGACCGGGAATGTCATTTGATCGGTAAACCGCGTCTGATTGCTATAGTTCTTTTAGACGGGTTTGCGAACGTGACATTCGCGTTGATGTTCTGTGTTGTGCTGTGATGTTGCGGATTTGTCGTGGTGGATAGCAGTGTGCAATGGTAGTACAGTTTGAGTTTATTTGTACATTTGATATTGCGGGGCGAGTGTCCAACTTGTGGACAGCCGTCACTGCCTGTTGTATAATATTCTTTTTGGGGCACGACCAGGTTGCGGTCGATGTACCTATTGTACTATTTTTCATTACTGTACTAGGTTTTTCCCCGAGACGGAGTGCACGGATAGCCGGGTTCTGGGGGGCAACGGGTCTGCATCTCATGTCTTTGAGAGGCAGAGGGGTCCTACTCTAGAATTGGCAGACTATTCGCCACACTCGTAGGGGGTACAGGTTGACCCAAGGAGGGATGCCCAAGATTACCGGATTCCGTGAAGTGCCGGGTGTTCCATTCACTATGCTGTGGGGGACTGCCTCGCTTCAGGTTTTGGCGGGTAACTTGCCGCACCCGTAGGGGTCTAGGTTTCATTGCACAGGCTATCCACACGACAGGGGAACGTCGAGTTTCAGCAGCGGCTCTGTGAAACTCGGGGATCCCAGATTATCTGTATTGTTCTGTGATGCTTATTGCTTTTCTGTAATGTTGCATACTATCACACCTGGAGCGATTATTGTATATTGGTTTATATACTATTAGATGTTGTATGTGTTTTACACCCGCGCTAGTCCAGTCCCCGCTCTGTCGTTCGTTAAGTAACCTAACGAGTGATGACGGGACCCAGTGACGAATGCGGATGGCATATACGTACATTTTACTTTCGTTCTTTTCTGGTGTGATTAATTGATGGGACTGCGTTGATTCTGATCAACGCAAAGTAAAAACAAACCTGTATACAGTTGTTGGAACAATTTAAAAAGTGTTATTGCAAAGACGTTTCCTTTTGTTATGCATAGCGGTATTCAGTGGAATATCCTGCACCTCATTCGACGGGGCAAGGGCCGATATCCCTTCACCGGGACTGACCCCTTGGGCAGAAATTTGCGTCAGAGTAATAACTTCACTATAGTCGATTACAAGTTGCTTTGCATAGCGGTATTCAGTGGAATATCCTGCACCTCATTCCACGAGGAAAAAGCCGACATCCCTTTACCGGGAGTGACCTCTTTAGCAAAAGGTTTTCGCCACTATATTTTAAAAAGCTATCAGGTTCCTTCAGCGATATCAAGTTCACTACGCTAAAGGTTTTTCGCCAAAAACCAGTCGTAGCCCTCCGTCACTTCTTTTGGTATTCAGTAGTATTCAAGCTATGTATTTTGACCTAACGCCAAGGCATAGTGTTCGGTAGCTGCTGGGTATTCAATTGTTGCATAGATAGATGAGTTAGTTTGGGACAGCCGTTCTGCCATTTTGACCTAACGCCAAGGGCATGTGCGGGTGGGTTCAAATTAACAAGATAGTGATGGGTAGAACTTGGCATGTGACTTATGACATTTTGACCTAATGCCAAGGTTATAAGAGCATGGGGCAAAAATCATATCAGGAGTTTCTAAAGAAACTGAAACTTGCCGAGTATGCGCATACCTTCTGGAGTATGAGTAACGTGGATGCATTCCATCACGTTATCATGCGATGAGAGTTGGATCCTGATTCCCACTAATGAGTTGGTTTACTCTTCGGGTGATCCCGATTGATTCTTCTTTAGGTTTGGAGGAGAATTTGACAGGACAGTGGGAGGTTTCCGGATTAGATAAAATGATGACCATTCTGATCTAGGTTAGAGTGCACGCAGAGTGTTTCTTTTCTCTCTCTCTTTGGCAGCGACCTTTGACCGACCCTAGACTATGACTCAATGACCAGGTTGACCGAACCTTCTTAAAATACTGGCGTTTGGATTGTCTGAGTTGCATAAGTCATTGCCACTCCTTCTTTTACCCTTTGTATTTCTCAGAACACCCGTATTACTACGGATATCCACTTCCATTGGATAGAGCCATCGTATGGTTATATACGAACTCGAAGGGACTTCTTCGAGGATGGATCCAGGTTCAGGAGAAATAGAATTGGTTTATTCAGTTGTCTTTTATTATCACCTTCTCTCAGGTTGCGAGAGCTCCTTGGTTTAGGAGAGTACACCTATTACGCTTATTGGATAGTCTTATTCCAAACCATAGGCTGGTGCCGAAAGGTAGGGAATGAAGAAAACCAATTAGCCTAAGCAGGGTGTGCAGAAGGTAATATGTAAAGACAAAATAAAGGGATTAGAAAGAGGGCAAAGTAAATTGCGACTGATATCATTCACGACCAAAACCGCGTACTTCATCGCCGCTCCTATTTCACCTTTAAAGGAATAAGGTATTATTCAGTTGTCTTTTATCATCACCTTCTCTCAAGATATGAGTACTCCTTGGTTTAGGAGGGTACACCTATTATGCTTACTGGATAGTCTTCTTCCAAACCATAGGCTGGTGCCGAACGGTAGGGAAGGAAGAAAACCATTTAGCCTAACGATGGTGTGCAGAAGGTAATGACTAAAGACAAGTAAAGGGATTTGGAGAGATGGCAATAAAATATACGGTTGAAGTCATGAATTGGATTATGGAAGAGGCATTGCTATGAATACCAGGATACCCCTACGAAACATTTTCATGTTTCAGTGCATTGTTAAAGAAAAACTGTTTTCCCGATTAGACACTTACTCCAAGGGTATGTATTTACCAGGTTTCATTCTCATATCTGTATGGTTTTACAGATGATGAGTGGGAGTAAGATATTGGGAATTAGGTGATCATCCTCATTATATCGGAATTCGTTGTAATTGGTGATATTTGAGGAAATCGCCAGGGTACAGTTTTCCACCTACAACGCACAGGTTTTGAGTTGTTTAACTCAGCGGACTTATACAGAGTATTGTATGTTGTCCAGTGTCCATCAGGACAAAGGGGTAGGTCCTCATACTATGTTCTGTTTACTTATAACTTCTCTAGTATTTAGACGAGTGTTTCGTAGAAATACAAGGTCTAAGTTTTGAGAAGTTGTGGGGATAAGAATAAAGTAGAGAACCAGGTATCACAAGTATCGGGATTCTTCAAAGAGATCGAAGATGTAGATTCTTGTGATTGGTATTCAGATGATAGTGATGGTTTTGAGAAACGCGTTTCTCTTTCAGGTTACTCATAATTGGATGGATTCCTAAGTTGAGTAATGCTGATTAGCCTCTTTCCATTAAGTTGATATGCACTGGAGATAGATGCATGGATTGAATATGGTTCCAATTAAATAAGTGTCAAAGTTTCTATATTGGATATAGAATAGTTTAAAAGATATTAAGGTACGGGGAGTTGTCCAGCTTATGCTTAAAACCAGACACTGGATAACTCAGGGCACGTTTCTGTAATGGCTGTTTTGTGGGTTGACCCTGGCTATGACGAGGGTTGATATTCTACCATTTGGAAGATCAATAGTGATATTGTTCTTGACTCGCCACAGTTTTAGTAAAATGGATCTTTTTCAGAAAACAGTAGTGGGAGTATGGTAGAACTGGAAGTGATTCCAGAACCGCGAACGATTACGGAAAATTTAATGGGACCTATATATTCAATCAGGTTTGACATTCCAATAGCCACTCCGCAGGTATGGTAGGTAACCTCAGACGCCCGAGAGGTACTTCGGTAGCCTCAGAGACGGTGACAGGGAGGTTCTTATCTACCAAGACTTGACACTACTGTTGTTCCAGGATATGAGACCCGGTAGGAGGGTTGTCGTAGTCAGTGGGAGCAGCGGAAGCACAGTGGGCAAGATGCTTATATCTATTTATAGACTTGAGCAGTTATAGCGGAGAAAGATCATCTAATTTTTGATATGACAGTCATGGGTTTGACTTCAATCAGAATAAGGGATGGATCAGTTAAGAAGGTAGTAGGGTGTGATGTCATGGTATCTGGATGACATACACAGAGTAGGAAATAAAATTCCTATACTACGATCGGTTGTACTGTGGTTGTCACACAGTTGTTTCTCCAGACAGGATATGGATATAATATTTGACATTCTGGTTTCTAGATCTATGGTTTTAGATCTGGATTTGGGTAGTTTCCCAATGTGGGTACTTTGACAGATATTCTAATGGTTTTTGGAATAGTTGACTCCTAGCATGGTGGTGTACCTGCAGGTGATGGAGTCACCCTCTCTAAAGGTGTCTTACAGACTAAAGGGGAGAGGGAAGTGCATGATTGGCAGATCACTTGCTTAGGCAATTGAGTCAATCATGAGATGTCAAGTACCACACCAAATGTTGGTTTTGCACTAGATGCAATAAGTTTGTATTAATCCAATCCTGGAGAAATATAAGGAAGCAGTTTTAGAACATAAGTACATGTTCTACGGATTTGATGACGGCAGCCTCCTTCGGGAGACGGTTATCATTCCAGGCTTCAAAGGTGACATGGTTGACAGAGTGATTGTCAGAGTTATAGTTTTTCCCTCTGACGAAGAGGGACAGTATTATGGACAGGTGGTTCAAGAGGATACTGTGGGTGGAATGGTGCCGGATACTGATTAGGTTCAGTGATCCATACAGTCTAAGAAGTTTGGATATGGAGTTCATTTATGAACTAAGGTCCCATCAGATATCCAGACATATTCTAAGACAGGTATTACTCGATTCGGGAGATGGCTTTCTCCGCGAACTTGAGATTTAGAGAGATATAGAAAGAAACTTCTAGGCGTATCCACTCACTGAGGCTATTTCTCGAACACAATAGTTTTACAAACGGGCTTTGTGAAACTGATTAGTAGAGGAGTTGGATGTTCGGTTTCACACGGGCTGTGAGTAGTCGACATCGCAATATTATCCTTGAGTCCAAGTGGGAGATTGTTGGAGATAGTGCCCTCATAGTCAATTATTGGATCGCAGGTACGTGATTGCAATGATTGCGGAGGACCTATCCCGGTAGGACAGTATTACTCGAGATGATAGTATGCTATCTGGTTTGCCTTTATCAGTCGTGTCCATGTTCAAGTGACTGATTGCATGTTACACTTTGATAGAGCCCTTAGGATCTTGCTTTACTACCAACAGTATGATGGCGATCATATACGTGAGAGTTGGGTAGTTTATATGCATATCCTTAATTGTGGTCCCTAGTCGTGGGAGTTTCGAGACAGGGCATCGATACTCCGGAGTAGACTAGTGTATACAGTCGAGACCCCGACGAGGGGCGGTGGCCGGTCTCACAAGCCACTGGTGTCAGTTGGATCACCTAAGATGTATGCAGGTGCTCATTGGGTTATGAGTAAACCGGACAGGACTCGCCGGGAATCTGCTAGTTAGTATTATATCTACCGTCAGATAGCAGTTCCCTGGTGAGATGTGTACAGGTTAGTTCATCGACCTGAGGTCGTCATTTGTCTCGTGTGAGTTCCCACTGTGCTTTGATTTCTACCCTACCACGGCTCAAAGGAGTCGTGCAAACAGGTAGCTTTTGGGTACAGTCCCGAGCCATATGGAGGCACGTGAGTGGATCGGCAGGGGATTCGTCTCTCCCGGTATTGGGGGCGAGGTCGTGCAGTGTCTAGGAGAGCCATTACACAAAGTCCATGGCCATGGCAGGAGATTTACTGGTAGGTACTCCAGTAGTATCTCAGGGTGTTATTGGGCTATACTCCGACACGACTTATACTGCTATTGGGGGTTTGACGTTACTAGCCCCCTAGGCGGATATGCGATACTCATTGACGAACGGACCGGACTGTATATACATTATCACTGTTAGGCTCAGTAGGGTTTTCCGGATGAGTGCGCTCATCGGCATCCCTTGAGGTCAGTCCATGGGCAGCCGTTACGCATTGCTAGTGCCGCTGACGGTTTGTGGTTAAACCCACTGCCAGGGTGCTGACGAGTCATTAGAGTCCCCCACAGACAGTTTCCCAAGTTCGGGCGAAACGTTGTAGAGGCCGTATGGTTTTATGGCAGGGTTCGGAAAATGCACGTGCGTTTACGCACGTGTCAGTTTTCGGGCAGATGATACTGGTCGGCTTTGGTTTAAGCCAGATCCGAGTATTATATTGAGTAGGTATAATATCTTTGTCTCAGTTGCATTTGTATTCGGTCGTAATACAAATGCGGGTATATTTATACAGTTTCGGGGTTGTCCTGAAATTCGTTTCAGGATCACTTTTGGAAGTTGCCAGTTTCCAGTTTTCTATCAGCCGTCTTTTAACATTCGGTTAAAGACGGGTTTATCTTTTCTTCTGTTAGGGTGAGTCATCATTCTAGAAGTTTCTAGAAGTGATGATGAGGCTTGTGAGTCATTAGTGCATTAATGGTGTCATTAATGCAATAATGACTCATGCTTTGATTTCAAACCTTTCTTGTTTTCCTTAAGATATTATTATGTGTTCACATATGATATTTTGTGCTTAAGGTTACTCTCTTGCTCCTACACTCACCCTCCTCCTTCTCTTTATAAGAAAGGCCCCTCCCCTCTCTCATTTACTTACTTGATTCATTTGTGAAAAGATTATGATAGCATTTGGGGTGCATGGAATTTTACAGTTTATTTCATTCCATCACCCAATTCCCTCGGCAACTTCATTAACCCATCGTCCACGGATTTGGACGAAGAGAGACAAAGTCATCTACTCATTCTCTACACCATTCTTGGTCGTCTCTTTTAGCAAACTTGACGATCGAGTTGCCTCGAGTCAGAGGCGGGAGCCCGTTTAAAGAATCGGTGATGTGGTGCCACCTCGACGAGGATATCGGAGATCGACGAGATCGGAGCAGCCGCAACGGAGCGTGGGATGATGGCTGAAGAACGAAGGACTCGGATCGTTCGGTACAATCTTTCTACACTCTTTACAGTATGTTAGTTTAGCAATAATGGCTGATCCGGGTTAAAGTATACGATAGCGCCAGTTTAAAAGTTTTTGTTCCGTATTTGGCGTCTGTAGACTGCCGGGGCGCTAGCGTAGACTTACATGAACCATTCTATATCCAATATAGAAACTTTGGCACTTATTTAATTGGAACCAGATTCAAATCATGCAGCTGTCTCCAGTGCATATCAACTTAATGGAAAGAGGCTAATCAGCATTACTCAACTTAGGAATCCATCCAATTATGAGCAACCTAAAAGAGAAACAAGTTTCTCAAAACATTACTATTATCTGAACACCAATCACAAAAATCTACATCTTCGATCTCTTTGAAGAATCCCGATACTTGTGACATCTGGTTCTCTATTTTATTCTTATACCTACAACTTCTCAAAACTTAGACCTTGTATTTCTACGAAACACTTGTCTAAAAACTAGAGAAGTCATAAGTAAACATAACATAATACGAGGACCTACCCCTTTGTCCTGATGGACATTTGGACAACATACATTACTCTGTGTAATTTCGCTGAGTTTGAACAACTCAAAACCTGTGCGTCGTAGGTGGAAAACTGTACCCAGGCGATTTCCTCAAATATCACCAATTACAACGAATTCCGATATAATGAGGATGATCACCTAATTCCGAATAACTTACTCCCACTCATCATCTGTAAAACCATACAGATATGAGAATGAAACCTGGTAAATACATACGCTGGAGTAAGTATCTAATCGGGAAAACAGTTTTGCTTCAACAATGCACTGAAACATGAAAATGTTTCGTAGGGGTATCCTGGTATTTATAGTAATGCATCTTCCATAATCCAATTCATGACTATAACCGTATATTTCTTTGCCATCTCTCAAAATCCCTTTATTTGTCTTTAGTCGTTACCTTCTGTACACCATCGTTAGGCTAAATGGTTTTCTTCCTTCCCTACCGTTCGGCACCAGCCTATGGTTTGGAAGAAGACTATCCAGTAAGCATAATAGGTGTACCCTCCTAAACCAAGGAGTACTCATATCTTGAGAGAAGGTGATGATAAAATTGTTAGTTATATGTATGCCCTAGAGGCCATTACTATACATAGGATGTATATTGTAGTGGATGCTTGGACACATATAGGGAGGACTTTCTTGCTTGATATGATAGTATGCTATCTGGTTACTCTTTACCTTAACGTGTACACTGATTATCTCTCTGTTACATGTTGGTAAAGCCCTTAGGATGTGTACTTGACTATATGGACTATGATGCGGATCATACTAGTGGGGACATGGTAGTCCATAAGTACATCCTTCAAGGTTCCTAATCGTGGGTGTATCGAGACGGGGCATCGATATACCAGAGTAGACTAGCGTATGCCTTCTCGACCCATACAGATGGGCGATGGATGATCCCATATCCATTGGTGTTTGACATCAGAGATGATATACGGGTGCTCATTTGAGACTGGGTACACTGGACGGACTCGCCGAGAACTCCCAGATGGTATTATACCTTACGTCAGATGGCAGTTCTCTGGTGACACTGGTGCAGGTTAGTCTGTAGTGTTGCGCCACGGCAGCGCTCCGGCCTCTTGCTCGAGGCCAAAATGCGGAATAAAAATTTTCCTTACTCGGAAACCGGCGCTAGCGCGGACAATGAAAACCCGGATCGTTTACCATTAACCTAAACTAGCTAACTAGAGATGGGGTGAGAAGTATACCGAGTGATCCGAGTCCTCCGGTCTTCATCTCCATCGTCCCGATCTCCCGCGGAAAGTGTAGTCTCCATATCGTCGCCTCCTCGCCGGAAAGGGCACCACATCGCCTTCTTCTTTTACGGGCTCCCGCCTCAATACCGAGGCAACTCGCGCATGAAGCCGGCAACTCGACATGCTCAAGATATGCTGTAGAATGTGTAGTGTAGAGGGTATGTCTCTTTGGGGTTTGTTGCCATGGTGATGGAGGAATCAAGAATAGAAAAATGGTGCTTGCATTTTTCTAGCAAGAAAATGAGATCATGGATGAAACTCTCAAGATGAAGCTCTCTTCTTCTTCTTCTCTCTTTCCTTTTTTTTTTTTCTCTCATGAAAAACTTATCATCCATTTCATCAAGTGAGAGCAAGATAGTGGAGGAATGAATATGATAGCATCAACATGAAGGGAGGTGAGTGTAGGAGATAATGAAGGGTGACCACAACCAAGACATAATCATCACAAAACTCACATCAACTCTTCTTATCAAATCTAATCACATAAAGCAAATGATAATGAAGGATAAGAAAGGCATCAAAAGATGCTTTCAAAATAAATCATCTTACAAATAAAACCTCCACAAAAGTAATTTGCAAAACTGCAAATTACCCCCTATATCAGAAAAGTCCGGCCGGGAAAGAACAAAGGAAAACCGGCCGGAACGGAATACAAACTGGCAACTCCAGAAAACTGGTCCCGTAATAAATTACAGGATAACCCTTATACTGTGCATACACACCCGCATTTGTATTCCGACCGGATACAAATGTAATGAGACAAAATCTACACTGTACTAAACTAGTACCGGCTTAGACCAAAGCCGGCTAGTAAAATCCGTTCGATCCTGATCCGTGCAATACCGCACGTATCTGATCGAACCCTGCCATATAACTATACGGCCACTAGTACAAAACTGTCCGATCCTGATCCGTGCAATACCGCGCGTATCTGATCGGACCCTGCCATATCTCCATACGGCCTCTACAGCGTTTCACCCGAAAGCTTGAGTAACTGAAAGTGTGGTGGACTCTAAAGACTCGTCAATACTATGGTTGTGGATTTAACCACTAGCACGTCAGAGGTATAAGCCAATACCTGACGGGCCACCAGCTATTGACCAAAAGGGACGTCGATGAGGAAGCTCACCCCGACACCCTACTGAGCCTGTCAGTGAAAATATCCGTACAGTCCGGTCCGTTCGTCTATGAGTATCGCATGGCGGGCCTAGGGGGTTGGTAAAAGTCAGACCCCCAAAAGCGGTACAAGTCGTGTCGGAGTGTAGCCCAGAACACCCTGAGATACTACTGGAATACCTACCAGTAAATCTCCTTGCCTCGGCCGAGGGCTTCGTGTAATGGCTCTCCTAGACACAGCGCGACCTCACCCCCAATACCGGGAGAGACGAACCCCTGAAGATCCGCTCACTGCCTCCATGTGGCTCGGGACTGTACCCAACTAAAACCTGTTTGCACGACTCCTTTGAGCCGTGGTAGGGTAGTAATCAAAGCACAGTGGGAACTCACACGAGACAAATGACGATCTCAGGTCGATGAACTAACCTGTACACATGTCACCAGGGAACTGCTATCTGACATCTGGTATAAGACCAACTAGCAGGTTCCCGGCGAGTCCTGTCCGGTGTACTCATAACCCAATGAGCACCTGTATACATCTTAGGTGAACCAATTGACACCAGTGGCTTGTGAGACCGGCCACCGCCCCTCGTCGGGATCTCGACTGTATACACTAGTCTACTAATGGAGTATCGATGCCCTGTCTTGAAACTCCTACGACTAGGGACCTTTTAAGGATGTGCTTATAGACTACCAGCTCCCACGTATATGATCGCCATCATACTGCTGGTAGTCAAGCAAGAATCCTGGGGGCTCTATCAACGTATAATAGCGACCTGTCATGTCACCTAAAGCAGTACACGATGATAAAGATAAACCAGATAGCATACTAGCATCTCGAGTAAGATTGTCCTACCGGGATAGGTCCTCCCTCAATCATTGCAATCACGTGCCTGTGATCCAATAATTGACTCTGAGGGCACTATCTCCATCAATCTCCCACTTGCACTCAAGGCTAATTATTGCGATGTCGCATACTCACAGCCCGTGTGATACCGAACACCCAACTCCTCTACTAGTCAGTCTCACAAAGCTCGTTTGCGAAACTATTGGGTTCGAGGAATAGCCTCAGTGAGTGGATCCGCTGAGAAGTTTCTTTCTATGTCTCTCTATATCTCAAGTTCGCGGAGAAAGCCATCTCCCGAAATGAGCAATACCTGTCTTAGAATGTCTGGATGTCTGATGGGACCTAGCTCATAAATGAACTCCAAATCCAAACTTCTTAGACTGTATCGTCAACTGAACTTAATCAGTATCTTACGCCATGCCACCCTCAGTATTGCCTTGGACCACCTGTCCAAAATACTGCCCCTCGTCAGAAGGAAAACTATAACTCTGACAACCTCCTTGTCGTCCATGTCACCTTGGAAACCTGGAATGATAACTGTCTCCCAAATGAGGCTGTCGTTATCATATCCCTAGAACATCCACTTATGTTCTAAGACTGCTTCCGACTGTTTCTCCAGGATTGGATCAATATCAACTTATTGCATCTAGTGCAAGAACAACATCTGGTGTGGTACTTGACATCTCATGATTGACTCAATTGCCTAAGCAAGTGATCTGCCAATCATGAGTATCCCTCTCCTCTTTAGTCTATAAGACACCTCAGGAGGGGGTGACTCCATCAACTGCAGGTACACTACCGTGTCAGGAGTCGTCCATTCTAAATACTCATAGAATGCTGTCAAGGTACCCAGATTGGGAAACCACCCAAATCTAGATCTAAAACCATAGATCTAGTAACCAGTATGTCAGATATTATATCCAAGTCATGTGTGGAGAAACAACTGTGTGACAACCAAAGTATAACCGATCGTAGTACAGGAATATCACTTCCTACTCTGTGTATGTCATCCAAATACCATGACATCACACCCTACTACCTTCTCAACAGATCCATCCCTTATTCTGATGAAGTCAAACCTATGACTGTCACATCAGAAATAGATGATCTATCTCCGCTACATCTGCTTTAGTCTATAAATAGACATAAGCCTGATGTCCACCAATGCTTCCGCTGCTCCCACTGACTACGACAACCCTCTGGCAGAGTCATATAGACGTGCACTTCCAAAGCTAGTTTAGAACGACGCTATACTCATCCTCCTGCCGGGTCTCGCAGCCTGGAACAACAACAATGGCAAGTGTGGGTAAACAAGAACTTCCCTGTCACCGTCCTTGAGGCTACCTGAGTACCTCTCGGGTGCCTGAAGTTACCCACCGTATCTGCGGAGTGGCCAATGGAATGTCAGATCAGATTGAATCTTTAGGTTCCTTATCAAATCTTCGGTAATCGTTTGTGGTTCTGGAATCACTTCCAGTTCTATCATACTCCCACTACTGTTTTTGAAAAATCCATTTCTTTTAAAATGTGGCGAGTCTAGAACAATATTGCTATTGTTCATCCAGATGGTAGAAAATCAACCCTCGTCATAGCCTGGGTCAACCCACAAACAGCCATTACAGAAACGTGCCTTGAGTTGTCCAGTGTCTGGTTTTAAGCATAAGCCGGACAACTCCCCGTACCTTAACAATGTCAAGATATGAACTGTTCTATATCCAATATAGAAACAGAGGCACTGATTTAATTGAACCAGATTCAAATCATGCAGCTGTCTCCAGTGCATGTCAACTAAATGGAAGGAGGCCGATCAGCGTTACTCAACTTAGGAATGCTTCCAATTATGAGTAACCTGAAAGAGAAGCAATTTCTCTTAATCATTACTATCAACTGAACACCATACACAAGTATCTACATCTTCGATTACTTTGAAGAATCCCGATACTTGCTATACCTGGTTCTCTACTCTATTCAAATACCTATAACTCCTCAAAACTTAGACCCTGTGTTTCCACGAAACACATGTCTAAGAACTAGAGAAGTTAAAAGTAAACAGAATATAGTATGAGGACCAACCCCTCTGTCCCAATGGACACTGGACAACATACAATATTCTGTATAAGTCCGCTGAGTCTAACAACTCTTTCACTGTGTGTCGTAGGTTGAAAACTGTACTTATGGTTAAGAAGAATTACACCGCTGTTTAATGCTCCTTACCTAACCATCCACTGATATAGGTAAATGTCATCGACATAACTTCAAAAGGTATATCTCACTCTATAAAAATAGACGTACAGATATATCAATTTGAAATTGGTACACAACAGCGGATATTCAAAACCAAATAATTGCCGTCCGGCAAACAACCCAGGTGACTTCCTCAAACAATGAGGATGATCACCTAATTCCCAATAACTTACTCCCACTCATCATCTGTAAAACCATACAGATGTGAGAATCATACCTGG
Organism: Agapanthus africanus; assembly: GCA_030015575.1. Classification (NCBI taxonomy): domain Eukaryota; kingdom Viridiplantae; phylum Streptophyta; class Magnoliopsida; order Asparagales; family Amaryllidaceae; genus Agapanthus; species Agapanthus africanus. The sequence continues at coordinate 234,164,967 of JASDDO010000010.1, forward strand.
TAAATACATACCCTGGAGTAAGTGTCTAATCAGGAAATCAGTTTTCCATTAACAGTACACAGTGAAGCTGAAACATTGAAATGTTTCGTTGGGGTATCCTGGTATTCCTAGTAATGCCTTTTCCATCATCCAGATTCACAACTGTAACCGCATAATTCTTTGCCACCTTTCCAAATCCCTTTATATGTCTTTAGTCATTACCTTCTGCACACCCCTTTAAGCCAAATGGTTTTCTTCCTTCCGTACCGTTCTGTAGGGTTCCTAGGCACTCTTGTGAAGGTTCATGAGGCATCAAACATGCCCGGATTAAATTTTAGACGTGCCGAACAACCCAAAGCCGGGATCTTTGCTAGATAATTAGGGTTTAATATGCAAATAGATAACATTTATCTAAGTGTGAGGGATTACAACCTTTGTAGTCCGCTCCTTCACTTCACAAGCTCCGAGTAGAAGTCCCTTTGCCGCGATCCACGATCTCCCGGACTCATGAGAGGCTCCACGACTCGAACGATCCATTCTAGCTCGTCGTAATCCAAAATCTTCGATGATCTACGTCGAGGTTTCGAAGAACTCAAGCTATCTCACTCTAAAGAGAAGAACACCCTAATCCCAAGGGCTAGATGAGATGAGGATGAGAGAGTAGTGATTTTGCTTTCTTTCTATATCATTTTCTCATATTTTATCATCACTTAAGAAAATCAAGAGAGCTTCTTCAAGAGAGAAGAAGAAGAAGATGATAATGGAAAAGGAAATAATCATTAACCTTTTTCTTTTGTGATGAATAGAAATATAAACATATGATTTAATTATTAACCATGGTCAAGGATGATAGGATGAGAAGAAGTAGAGAAACAACTAGGGTTAGGGTTTGGTTGAGTTAAAAAGGTGTCATCACAAAATATCTTTACAAATGACAAAAGAAAATAGCTTCTAGAAAGAACTTGAAGCAACTAAACCCAATCAAACCCTAACCTCAATTAATCATCCTTAAACATGTTTAACAATTAATCATATCATGTCACAATAATATATATCACATATATATTATATATTTGCAACAAAAGAAAATAATACAATTAACACATATCGCATATATATCAATGTATCATCCACTGAGAAAATGAAATAATAAAGTAAGCCAATATTAGTTAATATAATAATATATCATATATATTATTATATATTAAATCATCGAATCAACACTTGATCCGACGATCCGGCTATATCGAATATAACCGACTAATATATCATGTACCGATTCATCGAATCAACACTTGATCCGATGACCCGGTTCATATCCATATATCGCGAGAATCTAATACGGTATCCCATATCGCATTATTCTCGCTCCTGCGCATATCACATATGTGCCACTACTCTGTTTCGTCTGAGCCAAGAAACCTCTGTGTAGGACTCTAAAGAATCGTCAATACGCCGGTAGCAGGTGATGATCATATCAAACACCCACAAGCTGCAAGCGGTCAGCTAAACGTAACAGCCACCCAGGTATTGAGCGATAAGAAGATCAACAAGCTAGCCTGTCCGTTCTCCTGTGAATCTGATCAGTAACACTCCCGTACAGTCCGGTCTGTTCGTCTGATATGTCGCATATCAAGTCTAGGGGTGGTATACGTCAGACCCCAGTAACCGATAAGTCGTGTCGATGTATGGCTCATAACGGGTCGAGAAACTACTCGTAACACTTACCAGTAAATCTCTATATCAGCCCTGGCCAGGGACTTCCAGTTATAGCCAATCGAACACAGCACAACATCAACTCCCTATACCGGGAGAGACGAATCCCCTCCTATCGCTCATTGCCTCCATGTGATTCGGGACTGTACCCAAAAGCCACCGTTTTGCACGCCCTCTTGGACGTGGTAAGGTGGAAATCAAAGCACAGTGGGAATCACACAAGACTCTATGACGATCTCGGGTCTTCAGACTACCCTGTACCTGTGTCACCGGAGAACTGCCATCTGACGTGTGGTATATCACCATCTGGGAGTTCTCGGCGAGTCCGTCCAGTGTACCCAGTCTCTACTGAGCACCCGTACACCATCCCTGATGTCTAACACCGATGGATATGGGATCATCCATCGCCCATCATATGGGTCAAGATGCGTATACGCTAGTCTACTCTGGTGTATCGATGCCCTGTCTCGATATACCCTCGACTAGGAACAGTTATAGGATGTACTCATCGACTACCGCGGCCCCACTAGTATGATCTCATCATAGTCCCAGTAGTCGAGTACAAGTCCTAAGGGCTTTATCAACATGTGAGAGTAAAACAGTAAACCAATACAAGTCAACATGTTAAGATAAAGTGAAACCAAATAGCATACTATCATGACGAGCAAGAAAGTCTTCTCTATATATAACCAAGCATCCATTATAATATACATCATATGTACAACAATGGCCTCTAGGGCATATACATAACTAACACGTTCGGCACCAGCCTATGGTTTGGAAGAAGACTATCCAACAAGCATAAAGGGTGTACTGCCCTAATCCTAGGAGCACTCGCATCGCGAGAGAAGGTGAAGATAAAAGACACCTGAATGTACTTTATTCCTATTTCTCCTGAACCAGAATCTATCCCCGAACTGGAACAAGTTCCTTTCGAGTTCGTATATAACCATACGATGGATTATCCAATAAACTGGGATCTTCGTAGCAATACGGAGTGTCCAGGAGAAATACAAAGGTGATTTAGGATTGGCGAAGAAATACTTGGTTTGGTCGTGAATATCAGTCGCAATTTACTTTGCCCTCCTACTAATCCCTTGCTTTGTCTTAACTTAATACCTTCTGTACACCGTTTAGGCTAACTGGTTTTCTTCATTCCCTACCGGTCGGCACCAGCCTATGGTTTGGAAGAAGACTATCCAATTTGCGTAATAGGTGTACTACTCCTAAACCAAGGAGTACTCGCAACCTGAGAGAAGGTGAAAAGAAAAGACAACAGAATAATCCTATCCGTTTTCTCCAGAACCAGAAACCATCCTCGAAGTCCTTCGAGTTCGTATATAACCATACGATGGTTTTGTCCAATGGAAGTGGACGTTCGCAGTAATGCGGGGTGTCCTGTAGAAAAGGGTAAAAGTAGGAGTGGCAATGAGGTCAGCAACTCTGACAATCCAAAAGCCAGTGTTAAGAAGGTTCGGTCAACTTGGTCACTGAGTCATAGTCCAGGGTCGGGTCAATGGTCGCTGCCAGAGAGAGAGAAAAGAAACACTCAGCGTGCACTCTAACCTAGATCAGAATGGTTATCACTCTATCTAATCTGGAAACCTCCCACTGTACCTCAAATTCTCCTCCAAACCTGAAAGAAGAATTAGTCGGGGTCACCCGAGGAGTAAACTAACTCATCAGTGGGAATCGGGATCCAACTATCATCGCATGATAACTTGACGGAATCCACTCAAGTCACCACACTCCAGAAGGTATGCGCTTGCCTGGCAAGTTTCAGTTCTTTTGAAACTCCCGATGTGATTTTTACCCCTAGGACCCAAGTGACCTTGACTGAGCCAACATATCAAAGGATCCTAGTCAAGTTCAACCCGTCATTTTCTTGATTGCATTAGACCCACCCGCACGAGTCCTTGACTGAGCCAAAATGACCGTACGACTGTCCTAACCAATCACATATCCATGCAACAGAAAAGCACTATATAGCTACCGAACACTACGCCTCGGCTGAGCACGACATACGCAGCACGAATACTAAGTAATACTAATCTGAAATGACGGAGGGCTACGACTGGTTTTTGGCGAAAAACCTTTAACGTAATGAACTTGATATCGTTGAAGGAATTGCACAACTTTTATAAAATATAGTGACGAAAACCTTTACTAAAGAGGTCACTCCCGGTGAAGGGATCTCGGCTCTTTCCCCATAGAATGAGGTGCAGGATATTCCAAATGAATACCACGATGCAAAGAAAAAGTAATCGGCTATAGTGAAGTTAATGCCCTGACGCAAACTTCTGTCCAAGGGGTCACTCCCGGTGAAGGGATCTCGGCCCTTGCCTCGTCGACTGAGGAGCAGGATATTCCAACTGAATACCACGATGCAAAACAAAAGTGAACGTCCTTGCAATAACAGCTTTTTGAAAAAATGTTCCAACAACATCAGAATAGGTTTGTTTATCTTGCATTGATCCGAATCAATGCAGTCCCATCAAATAATCACACCACAAAGAATGAAAATATACTGACGTACGTATATGCCATCCGCATTCGCCACTGGGTCCCGTCATCACCCGTTAGGTTAGCTAACTAACGGCAGAGCGGGGACTGGACTAGCGCGGATGTAAAACATATACAACATCTACTAATATATATACCAATATATTATATTTCGCTCAAGGCGTGATAAAAAGCAACATCACAGAAATGTACAGCATCACAGAACAATACAGATATCTGGGATCCCCGGGTTTCACAGAGCCGCTGCTGAAACCCGACGTTCCCCTGGTCGTGTGGATAGCCTATGCAATGAAATCCTAGACCCCTACGGGCGTGGCAAGTCACCCGCCAAAACCTGAAGCGAGGCAGCCCCCTTCAGCTCCGTGAATGGACCACCCAGCACTTCATGGAATCCGGTAACTTGGGCACCCCTCCTGGGTCAACCTGTACCCCCTACGAGTGCGGCGAATAGCCCGCCAATCCTAGAGTGAGGCCCCCTCCGTCTCAATGCCATGAGATGCGGGCCCGTTGCCCTCTAGAACCCGGCTATCCGTGCACCCCTCCGCGGGGTAATCCTAGTACAGAAAGTAAAATATACATACACCGGGTACATCGACCGCAACCAGGTCGTGCCCCAAAAGAATAATACAATCAGGCAGTGACGGCAGTCCACATGTCGGACGCTCGCCCCGCAATATCAAATGTACATAATACAACAGCACTGTACTAGCATTGCATCCAGGCTATCCCCCACGACCAATCCGCAACATCACAGCATAAACATAGAACATCAACGTGAAAATCACGTTCGCAAATCCGTCTAACCGGGCTATAGCAGTTAGACCAGATTTACCGATCGAGTGACATTCACGGTCACAGATATAATGTAAATACTGTGAAATAATGTGTTTAAAAATATCCGATCGATCAAACAATTAACAAGTGGGCCCCAAGAAAAACTGTAGCACTCACAGAAATAATTGGCCCAAACTTAATATCCCAAAAGCCCTATTTTCAGCCCAGAAGCCCACTGGAAAAATACGAAGCATTGAACCCACCAACGTGCGGCGGAAGGGCGGCAGAAAGGGGGGTGGTGCGGCGCTTCCGCGCTCGAGGTAAGGGTTCACTGTCTCGTTTTTTTCCAGAGTTCTTAGAACTCCCTGCACATCTTTCTGAGACCACCAGAAAAATTTTTAGACTTCAAAAAATTTCAACAGAAACTGATGTGAAGGAAAAATACGGTTTTTGGAATTTCGGTCGATCGGATAAGCAAAACACATTAGAACAAGCTAGGTAAGGTTAATGGCGTGGCTCTGATACCATGTTGCACCACGGCAGCGCCCCGGCCTCTTGCTCGAGGCCAAAATGCGGAATAAAAATTTTCCTTACTCGGAAACCGGCGCTACCGCGGACAATGAAAACCCGGATCGTTTACCATTAACCTAAACTAGCTAACTAGAGATGGGGTGAGAAGTATACCGAGTGATCCGAGTCCTCCGGTCTTCATCTCCATCGTCCCGATCTCCCGCGGAAAGTGTAGTCTCCATATCGTCGCCTCCTCGCCGGAAAGGGCACCACATCGCCTTCTTCTTTTACGGGCTCCCGCCTCAATACCGAGGCAACTCGCGCATGAAGCCGGCAACTCGACATGCTCAAGATATGCTATAGAATGTGTAGTGTAGAGGGTATGTCTCTTTGGGGTTTGTTGCCATGGTGATGGAGGAATCAAGAATAGAAAAATGGTGCTTGCATTTTTCTAGCAAGAAAATGAGATCATGGATGAAACTCTCAAGATGAAGCTCTCTTCTTCTTCTTCTCTCTTTCCTTTTTTTTTTTCTCTCATGAAAAACTTATCATCCATTTCATCAAGTGAGAGCAAGATAGTGGAGGAATGAATATGATAGCATCAACATGAAGGGAGGTGAGTGTAGGAGATAATGAAGGGTGACCACAACCAAGACATAATCATCACAAAACTCACATCAACTCTTCTTATCAAATCTAATCACATAAAGCAAATGATAATGAAGGATAAGAAAGGCATCAAAAGATGCTTTCAAAATAAATCATCTTACAAATAAAACCTCCACAAAAGTAATTTGCAAAACTGCAAATTACCCCCTATATCAGAAAAGTCCGGCCGGGAAAGAACAAAGGAAAACCGGCCGGAACGGAATACAAACTGGCAACTCCAGAAAACTGGTCCCGTAATAAATTACAGGATAACCCTTATACTGTGCATACACACCCGCATTTGTATTCCGACCGGATACAAATGTAATGAGACAAAATCTACACTGTACTAAACTAGTACCGGCTTAGACCAAAGCCGGCTAGTAAAATCCGTTCGATCCTGATCCGTGCAATACCGCACGTATCTGATCGAACCCTGCCATATAACTATACGGCCACTAGTACAAAACTGTCCGATCCTGATCCGTGCAATACCGCGCGTATCTGATCGGACCCTGCCATATCTCCATACGGCCTCTACAGCGTTTCGCCCGAAAGCTTGAGTAACTGAAAGTGTGGTGGACTCTAAAGACTCGTCAATACTATGGTTGTGGATTTAACCACTAGCACGTCAGAGGTATAAGCCAATACGTGACGGGCCACCAGCTATTGACCAAAAGGGACGTCGATGAGGAAGCTCACCCCGACACCCTACTGAGCCTGTCAGTGACAATATCCGTACAGTCCGGTCCGTTCGTCTATGAGTATCGCATGGCGGGCCTAGGGGGTTGGTAAAAGTCAGACCCCCAAAAGCGGTACAAGTCGTGTCGGAGTGTAGCCCAGAACACCCTGAGATACTACTGGAATACCTACCAGTAAATCTCCTTGCCTCGGCCGAGGGCTTCGTGTAATGGCTCTCCTAGACACAACGCGACCTCACCCCCAATACCGGGAGAGACGAACCCCTGAAGATCCGCTCACTGCCTCCATGTGACTCGGGACTGTACCCAACTAAAACCTGTTTGCACGACTCCTTTGAGCCGTGGTAGGGTAGTAATCAAAGCACAGTGGGAACTCACACGAGACAAATGACGATCTCAGGTCGATGAACTAACCTGTACACATGTCACCAGGGAACTGCTATCTGACATCTGGTATAAGACCAACTAGCAGGTTCCCGGCGAGTCCTGTCCGGTGTACTCATAACCCAATGAGCACCTGTATACATCTTAGGTGAACCAACTGACACCAGTGGCTTGTGAGACCGGCCACCGCCCCTCGTCGGGATCTCGACTGTATACACTAGTCTACTAATGGAGTATCGATGCCCTGTCTTGAAACTCCTACGACTAGGGACCTTTTAAGGATGTGCTTATAGACTACCAGCTCCCACGTATATGATCGCCATCATACTGCTGGTAGTCAAGCAAGAATCCTGGGGGCTCTATCAACGTGTAATAGCGACCTGTCATGTCACCTAAAGCAGTACACGATGATAAAGATAAACCAGATAGCATACTATCATCTCGAGTAAGATTGTCCTACCGGGATAGGTCCTCCCTCAATCATTGCAATCACGTGCCTGTGATCCAATAATTGACTCTGAGGGCACTATCTCCATCATGTAGACCCGAGATCGTCATAGAGTCTTGTGTGATTCCCACTGTGCTTTGATTTCCACCTTACCACGTCCAAGATGGCGGGTAAAACGGTGGTTTTTGGGTACAGTCCCGAGTCACATGGAGGCAATGAGCGATAGGAGGGGTTTCGTCTCTCCCGGTATTGGGGGTTGATGTTGCGCTATGCTCGATTGGCCGTAACAGGGAAGTCCCTGGCCAGGGCTGGTTTAGAGATATACTGGTAAGTGTTACCAGTAGTTTCTCGATCCGTTATGAGCCTCATATCGGCATGACTTATCGGTTATTGGGGTCTGACGTTTACCACCCCTAGACTTGATATGAGACATATCAGACGAGGAGACCGGACTGTACGGTAGTGTCACTGTCAGGCTTTTTGCAGGAGTTGGAGTGGGCTTGCTTGCTGATCTTCTGATCGCTCAATACCCGGGTAGCCGTTACGTCCAGCTAGTACCGCTGACGGCTTGTGGATGCTTGATATGATCATCACCTACTGCCGGCGTATTGACGAGTTTTTAGAGTCCTACATAGAGGTTGTACTGGCTCAGGCAAAACGAAATAGGAGCGCATATGTGATATGTGCGGGACCGAGAATAATGCGTGTATGTGATACCGTATTCTATTCTCGCGATATTTGTATCGATAGGTTGTATGCGATATAACCTAGTTATCGAATCAAGGGTTGATTCGATAAATCGATACATTGAATGTTAGTCGGTTATATATGATATAACCGGATTATTAAGTCAAGTGTTGATTTAATAATTTAGTGTATAATTGTATATGTGATATACTAATTTATATTAACTAACATTGGTTCACTTAAGCATTTGATTTTCTCACTTGTGCACAACTTGATATATATATATGATATATATTTATTTGTGTTTACAAAATGTATCATGGTTGTTGATACACTTGTCATGGGTGTATGAGACATACACCATTGTAATTATATAGGTGGGGTTTTAATATATAAAGTAAATACAAAATTAGTGGATAAAGCACATATGCATGAAGCTTCATGAAGCTTATCTTTGCATTTGACTTAGTCCACTAGTTTTGTTTTACTTAAGCTATTAGTTAACCTAACCACTATGATTACCTATGGTAATGTCTCTACATGAGTTAGTATATGATACTCACTCACCATGGTTAGCTCATTCTCTCTCTTGATCATTATCCATATTCATTTGGAGCTCATCTTCTTCTTCCTCAAGATTTTCTTTCTAGGGTTTGATAAAGAGAGAGATACAAAGTGAGAAATGAAATTCTAAAGTGTACCCATTTCCTATCTCACCATCCTCTACTAGACTAGCACTTTAGTTTAGGGTGTTTGCTTCACCAATTCTTTAGTTGGTGAAGTAGAAGCTTGAGTCCGTATTCCCTCGGCGTAGATCATCTTCGGCCTCGAAGAATTCAAGCAATACCGTTGCAACTTTCTCATGGAGCCATCCGAGAGTCCGGGAGCCGATGATCGCAGCGAAGGGACTACATCAAGGAGCTTAAGAAGTGAAAGACCGATCTACAAAGGTTGTATTTTCGTATTCACTTAGTGTAAATGTGATTTACTTGCATATGTGATCACCTAATCTCTAGTTAACGATCTCGTTTCGAGTTATTCGGCACGGCTAAAATTTTTATCCGGCATGGTTGATGCCTTGTAGAGACTTGTTAGTGTGCCTAGTAACCCTACAGTGGTATCAGAGCCTGGCTAGAGCATTAGGCGATGTGTTAACGAAGTTAAAACTCCGAACGAACCCGAACACGACAAAATAAAACCCTCTCTGTACATTTTTTAAAATCTGGGATTTTTCTGAATTAAAAATGCTTAAAAAAATCAGCAGGCAATTATAAGGAACAATGTGCAAAACGACACTGTTTGGCGGCTAAAGCGCCGCGCAACCGCGGCACGAGCATGGTTCGTGCGGCGGTTCCGCGGACATTAAGTGACGTCACCCTTAGCGCTTTCCACACTAACGTTCCTATTTAATTGCCTGATATTTTATGGGTATTTTTATCTGACTCAATTGTTGAGTGTTCTGGGATTTATTTTGTATTCATTGATTCGATCGGAATATTTAATTCCGTTTTGTTTTCCGGATATTTAGAAAGTATTAAAAAGTTCGGACGGATATCAATAGCTCACTTTTTCCCGACCCGGAAAATTTCCAAGTGTTGGATTTTTCCGTTTGTTTAAGAATGTCTAGACCGTGCAAGTTACGCGATGGACCCTCTAGAAGACAACAAACCTTAACTCGATTATGTGACCGTCTTGAACTGCCCTTTGAACCTTAGGGTTTGGGGCAGTACGGCGTGCCACATGTGAGGCGTTGGCTTGACCCTTCTACGGCTGGATCATTGGTACTGTGGCATATGATGGATGTTTTTAAACTCCCCTCAAGTGTTGAGAATATTTGGGAAAACTTGGGTGTTTGATCATTCGATCGGAAAGTTTAATATTGTCTATTTATCTGGAATGTGATACAATATTTGGAATCCACAAGTAGTTATGAGATAACTGATATGGAAGTTATAAACATAGCAATTTAGTCTCAAATGATCGGTTGCCACGGAATTTTGATGCGATCAAAAGTCCGTCGCAATCACGTAGCGTACGCGGATACTCGCCGGATAAACTTAATAGACAGCCACACCCCAAAGCCCCGACAAAGTGACTGTAGGAGAACCCCGTCGCCAAAAGCATCCGTTCGGGTGCTCGCGGCAGCGGTGTTCCGCCTTAGTGCACTTCGTCGACGGCATCCGGGGGTGCGGCCGTCTACTAAAGTTTGCGACGAGCATTCGATCAGAATATCGGGAATCTTGTTGAATTGCCCGACTAGATATGGAAAAGTGTTTTCGATATGGAGACTAAAATGCGGGGTTTATAATTGTTAGGCATGCGATGTCTAAGGAGGTTGCGCATTCCAACTGTTGTAGTTTTACACTTTCTTTTCTGCGACCGTAAGTGTAACATGTGATATCGCCGGTTTCGTTGCTATATGTCAACGACAATTGGGATGCGCATATTTACTTACGTTGATAACATGTGATGTTATGTGTTGCTGGATATGTTATATTGGATCGTCGCGTTTTGAATAGCCGGGTTTTTTTTATGTGAGATGAGAGTTTTTATTTTCATTCATGTAAAATTTAAATGTATGTAATATTCTTTTATTGGGGCACTTCCGGGATGAGGTTGTTGTCATAATTTGTATATTATTTACTTTTCCGCACTAGGATAGACCCAAGGAGGAGAGCACAAGTAACCGGGTTCTGGAGTCCAGTGGGAGACCAACTCGAGGAGTTGAGTCCGGGTCTCCTAACTCTAGAATTGGAAGGGTTGCTTGCCGCTCTCGTAGGGGTATAGGGGTGTGGATTTGGCTATTCATCGCACTGTGGAATCCGTGTTTTATAAAGGCTCAAAATAAAACACGGACGTCCTAGTATATCCAATGTTTCATATGTTTCTTCTGCTGCGATATCTGTGATGTGATGTGATAAATACAGTATATAGTATATATGATATATTATATATAAGTTACTTATGTTTTACACCCGCGCTAGCCCTGCCCCACTCTGTCGTTAGTTCCTAACCTAACGGTGCACGAGGGGACATCGAGGCGAATGCGGATGGCATAAGTGTCCGTCGTATTTATCTGTGATGTTTAGGTGATTTAAATGATGGGACTTCATTAATATGATTAATGAAAGAAAAGAAACCTAAAAGATGTTATGGAATCGAATTTTCAAAAACAGGTAGCTACGGTTCTTGCTTTGCATCGCGGTGTTCCTTGTAGAACATCCTGCACCTTATTCGATAAGGAAAGGGCCGAGATCCCTTCACCGGGAGTGACCCTTTTAGCAATAACTGGCAGATGCTACAACACTCGGTTTGTCTTTTGATTTCTTTTCTAGTTCTTGCTTTGCACAGTGATATATGTGATATAACCTGCACCTCATTTGACGAGGAAAGAGCCGACGATCCCTTCACCGGGAGTGACCTCTTTAGCGAAACTAGTAAAAGCCTAAAAAACACTCCATTTTAAAATCATTTGATTCTACAACGATATCAAGTTCATTACGGAATAGGTTTTCAGAAAAACCTGTCGTAGCCTTCCATCATTTCAGATAAGTTGTATATAGTATTCGTGCTACATTTGTTGGCTTTCGTCAAGGTGTAGTGTGCGGTAGCTATATGTTGCTTATCTGCTGCATACGATGCGATTGGATTAGGGTAGTCGTACGGCTTTGTTGGCTTTCATCAAGGGTCGTGCGGGTGGGTTTAATTCAGTCAAGAAATGTACGGGTTGAACTTGACTAGCGGGCTATGGTTTGTTGGCTTTCCTCAAGGTCATAGCACGTTAGGGGCAAAATTATCGGGAATTTCAAGTGTTGAAATTTGCAATGAGATTGCATACCTTCTATGTGATAGTTGGATCCCGATACCCACTGCGAGTAATTGTTACTCCTGGGAGAGTTTTACACATTACAATTAGCCGATCAAGTAGGTGTCTAGAAAGGTGTCAACGGAGTTACGCCTCTGGGAAAATGAGGTTTACTATAATTAGGTTCGTGCGAGAGCACGGGGAACCTCCATCGAAGTACCGACACTGGCCTGGCTGAAAGATTGGCGAAGTTGTAGGGTGTAATTAATCCCGGCTAGTCTTTCCTTTTAGGGTTTGAAGGAAGATTTGATAAAAACAGTGGAAGCCATCCTGATTAGATAAAATAATAACCAATCTGATCTTGCAAGAGCGCACGCAGAGTGTTTTCTTCTCTCTCTCTCCAGGTAGCGACCATGTCACGCCTTAATCAAGATAATAATACGGATGTTTTGACCGAACCCGCTTGTTATACTGAGCTGGGGAACGTTGGTCCCGCTCCAACTTTTAACTGTTATAAGACAGAGCAGGAAATTGGGATTACCAGAATTCCCGTGCCGCCCAAACGAAGAAAGTGCATGATGATGCATCATCTTCGGGTGTGTTCATTACAGAGAACTGTTTCTCAGTATCCTTTACGTCCTAGGTATGTGATACCGGATCAGGATCCCGCATATGTAATTTGTTACATGGGCTACAGATAGGTAGAGAACTGAGAACGGGTGATAAGTTTCATGAGATAGAAAACGGTGCAAGTATTGCAGCCAAGTCTGTTGGTCACTATCACCCTGTATTACCAGAATACATTGATTCTGAACGAATGTTGTTAGATACCGAACCTGATATACAACATCATATCGGTCTCTTTATTAAGTAAAGAAGGATATAATTTTGTATTGTTGGATAATGTTTTGAACATTTCCTATTGTAGGGATCCTAGGCACCCTAGTGAGGTCTCCCAAGCCATCAACCATAGCAATTTCAAAAATTATGGCGCCTACAAACCCTAGTGTACGGATCTATAACTAGATGTCTAGGCGAAAAGTAAACTAGCTAACAACTTAGCTAATGAGAATACGGAAATACAACCTTTGTAGATCCGGTGCTCCACCTCCATAGCTCCGCAACGAAGTCGTCTCCGCTGTCCAAAAGAAATCCGGGCTCTAAAGTCGGCTTCGTCGGAGAGAAAGCGAGCTAGGTCGTCGATGTCCATGTCGAAGATGATCTACGTCGAGGCATCGCTAAATCAAGCTCCACCTTCACCAAACCCTAAAATCTTATGAAGGAAACACACTCTACTTCTTGGCAAGAGGTAGAGGATGAAGAAATAGGATGTGGGTAAACTTTGGAAATGGATTTCTCACTCTTAATCATCAATCACCATTGATGAGGTTTGGTTTTCTTCACTTGAAGAAAGGAAGAAGAAGAAGAATATGATATGATAAGATTATTAAAAAATAGAAAAGAAAACAATTCTTATCATAATTTTAACTCTAAGTTAAGTGTAGAGAATTGACCAAGGTTAAAGGAATGGTTAGGGTTTAGGAGATGAGACAAAAATGGTTGCATCATAAAAGCTTCATGAAGCTTCAAGTGCAAACAAAAGGAGCCACCATTTTTCTCTCATTTCTTTTCCTTTTTCCAAAAATAAAAAGACTAATTAATGAATAAGTAAAACCCCTAACCATTTAAATAACTTTAGGTAAATTCTTTACACATAACCTAGCAATCATGCATCATCAAACATGATACAATAGAGTGCACAAAATCATATCGCATATGCAATGCGCACACCCGAGTGAGAAAATCCATTTAAAGTGAACCGATACTAGTTAATGCAAAGTAATATATCAAATATACAATTATGCATTAAATCATTAAATCAACACTTGATTTAACGATCCGGTCATGTCGCACATAACCGACTGGTATCATCAGTAACAACTTATCGAATCAACACTTGATCCGATAATCCGGCTATATCGGATATAACCGATCAATGTCACATCGCGAGAATCAAATACAGTATCACATACTGGTATTATTCTCGGTCCCGCACATATCTCATATGCGCTCCTATTTCGTTTCGCTTGAGCCAGGAAACCTCTGTGTAGGACTCTAAAGACTCGTCAATACGCCGGCAGCAGATGATGATCATATCAAACACCCACAAGCCGCAAGCGGTCTGCTAAACGTAACGGCCACCCGGGTATTGAGCGATCTGAAGATCGACGAGCAAGCCCGCTCACACTCCAGTGAATCCGACCAGTAAAACTACCGTACAGTCTGGTCTGATCGTCTGATATGCCGCATATCTCGCCTAGGGATGGTAAACGTCAGACCCCAATAGCTCAATAAGTCGTGTCGATATGAGGTCTATAACACTTCGAGAAACTACTGGTAACACTTACCAGTAAATCTCAGCAACCCTGGCCAGGGTTTTCCTGTTATAGCCAATCGAACACAGCGCAACATCAACTCCCTATACCGGGAGAGACGAATCCCCTCCTATCGCTCATTGCCTCCATGTGACTCGGGACTGTACCCAAAAACCACCGTTTTGCACGCCCTCTTGGACGTGGTAAGATGGAAATCAAAGCACAGTGGGAACCACACAAGACTCTATGACGATCTCGGATCAACAGACTACTCTGTACCAGTGTCACCAGAGAACTGCCATCTGACGTGAGGTATAATACCATCTGGGAGTTCTCGGCGAGTCCGTCCAGTGTACCCAGTCTCTACTGAGCACCCGTATATCATCTCCGATGTCAAACACCAATGGATATGGGATCATCCATCGCCCATCTGTATGGGTCGAGAAGGTACACGCTAGTCTACTCTGGTATATCGATGCCCCGTCTCGATACACCCACGACTAGGGACTTTGAAGGATGTACTTATGGACTACCATGTCCCCACTAGTATGATCCGCATCATAGTCCAGGTAGTCAAGTACACATCCTCAGGGCTTTACCAACATGTAACAGAGAGACAATCAGTATACACGTTAAGGTAAAGAGCAACCAGATAGCATACTATCATGCCGAGCAAGAAAGTCCTCCCTATATACGTCCCAGCATCCACTACATTATACATCCAATGTACAGTAATGGCCTCTAGGGCATACATATAACTAACAATCTCCCACTTGCACTAGAGCCATCTGTAGCAGTGGTTGTAGTATCTCATACTCAACCATCCCATCAAAGTCTCTCTCTGGGAATAGGCCTTCGTGAGTGGATCCGCTGCGTTATCCTCTAAGTCTGCTCTCCTTGCCTCGATCACCTTGGAGATCAACCATCTCCATGATCAGGTGATACTGCCTTAGAATAAGTCTGGATCACTGATGGGACCGGCGTTCCTTGGCATAAGCCACAACTCCATTGTCTCACAATGGTAGGAACATAGTTCATCTCATGAACCATTATACATCCAAACATCCTCTTTAGTAGCATCATAAGCAGCGATGTATCCAGCCTTTATCGTCTAGTATGTCACGGTATCTAGCTTGGAACTCTTCCAACATACCGTCCCTTTACTGAGGGTAAAGACAATGCCTGCGACTGACATTCAGTCGTCTTTATCACCCTGGAACACTTCCAGTGATTCTCCCTAGGATCGCTTGATACCATCTCACTACAACTAGTGAGAATCCTAACATCCAATTAAATCTATCTCATAGATCCAAAACCCAGGATTAAGGAGGTATCACTTTGATCCTATATGGAGAATCTTTGTGATAAGCGGAGATTGATCGAGCGTAGCATAAGAAACTCCTTTCTTATCAAGAGTATGTCATCCACGTACTCTACGAGGATCACCACCATACTCCCTACTACCCTTTTGTATATGCAAGGTTCATCTACCATTTTGATGATGTCAACTTCTTTGACTACTTCATCAAAATAGATGTTCCAACTCCGCGATGCCTGCTTTATCCTATAAAGCATCTTGCACACGTTTCTGCTGCTCCCACTGTCTACGAGGCCCTCTGGCTGTGTACTTATAGACACACTCTTCCAAAACATCATTTTAGAAGAGCTGTCATGACACCCAACCACCAGATATCGTAGTCATGGTATGTAGCCGTGGAAAGTAGGATCTGGATGGACTTAAGCATAGATCCTTAGAAAAAGTTTCATCATGATCCACACCTGGTCAATGATGCAAACCTTTAATAAGTCTAGCTTTGAAAGTCTCAACTTTTCCATGTACACCAAGTAATCTTCTCAAGATGTACTTGCTCCTGATGGGGATTTAACCCTTCAGATATAGCAACCAAAGTCCATACTTTGTTGGTGTATAAGGATTCCATCTCAGATCACTAAGCATCCACCCATTCTCACAGAGTCACACTCCTGATGGCCAGCTCGAAGCTAGTTGGGTCATCATCTCATGATGTAATCCTCGCTCCCACTGTCATAGAGAAACCGAAGTATCTCTCAGGTGCGTGAGGAACCCTACTAGATCGGCGGAGAGGCTGAGGTTCGTTGGAATCTACTGAATCCTTAGGTTGTACCAAATCATCTGCTGTATTTTGTATGGCTGGAACCTTTCCAGTTGTACATTACAGACCTTGCCTCGAGCTTGTCCGGATTTTGCTTTTAGACATAGGACGGACAACCCCAAATCTTAACTAACTTAAGATATGGGCTCTTCCCTTTCCATATCACATATGAAATGGTAGGCAGCTGATTTGATTCGAACCCTATTCAATAGGTATGCAACTTCTCAAGTGCATAACCCCTTAAGGAAAAAGGTAACTCAGTAGTACTCATCATAGAGCACACCATATCAAATAGGGTGTATCTGCTCCGCCCCGATATACCAACGTGCTATGGTGTATGCGGAGGAGTAATGTCGAGAGAGAAACTCATTCTCCTTTAGAATAGTCCAGGAATTCCATGCACAAGTATTCTCCTCCTTGATCACATCAAAGGACATAATACTTATACCCGTATTTTGGTTCTCTACTTCTAACTTATATTCTGTGAATATCTCAAAAGGTTCGGACTTGTGTTTCAACAGGAACATAGGTCTGAATCTAAAGAGATCATCAGAGAACGTAATGAAGTACTAAGAACCAGTCCTGGCATGTGTAGACAGGGGACCTACATACATCAACATGTATCATCCCAAGAGTTCACTAACTCTTTCTCTGTTTCCAGTAAACGGAGCTATGGTCATCTTATCTTTGTGACATGACTGGCGAGTTTCACAAGATGTAAATTCAAACTAATTTAAATATGCATCTTTATGTAACTCCAGCTAGTCGGGTCGCATTGATATGACCAAGTCTACAATACCTCAAGAAGGATCCGTCCATTTCTGAACTCTTCTTCTTGTGTGTGTTCTATATACCAAGAACTGTAGTTTGATTTAGAACATCAATGCTTTTTGGATAACGTGCATGAACCGATCAACTTTTGATATAGGAAATGTTCAAAACATTATCCAACAATACAAAATATTATCGTTTCTTTACTAATAAAGAGACAGATATGATTTTGTATATCAGGTTCGGTATCTAATAACATACGTTCAGAATCAATGTATTACAATACAGGGTGATAGTGACCAACAGACTTGGCTGCAACACTTGCCCCGTTTTCTGCCTCATGAAACTTATCACCCGTTCTCAGTTTTTCTACCATTTTTGTAGCCCTATGTAACATCTTACATATCTGGGATCCTGATCCGGTATCATATACCAAGGATTCAGAGGATACTGAGAAACAGTTCTGTATAATGAACACACCCGAAGATGATGCATCATCATGCACTCTCTTCGTTTGGGCGGCACGGGAAATCTGGTATTCCCCAATTTCCTGCTCTGTCTTATAACAATTATAAGTTGGAGCGGGACCAACGTTCCCCAGCTCAGTATAACAAGCGGGTTCGGTCAATAATCCGTATTATTATCTTGATTAAGGCGTGACATGGTCGCTACCAGGAGAGAGAGAGAAGAAAAAACTCAGCGTGCGCTCTTTCAAGAATAGATTGGTTATTATTTTATCTAATCAGGATGGCTCCTACTGCTTTTTATCAAATCTTCCTTCAAACCCTAAAAGGAAAGACTATCCGGGATTAATTACACACTACAAGTTCGCCAATCTTTCAGCCAGGCCAGTGTCGGTACTTTGAGGGAGGTCCCTCGTGCTTTCGCACGAACCTAATTAATGTAAACCTCGTTTTCCCAGAGGCGTAACCTCGTTAACACCTTTCTAGACACCTACTTGATCGGCTAATTGTAATGTATAAAACTCTCCCAGGAGTAACTCTTACTCACAGCGGGTATCGGGATCCAACTATCTCATAGAAGGTATGCAATCTCATTGCAAATTTCAACACTTGAAATTCCCGATAATATTTTGCCCCTAGCGTCCTATGACCTTGACAGAGGTCAACAAACCATAGGCTGCTAGTCAAGTTCAACCCGTCATTTCTTGATTGAAGTAAACCCACCCGCACGACCCTTGACAGAGGCCAACAAGGTCGCACGACTACCCTAAATCTATCACATCATATGCTTATGCAGATAAGCGCTAATCAGCTACCGCACACTACGCCTTGACAGAGGTCAACAAACGTAGCACGAATACTAACCAGTACATATCTGAAATGACAGAGGGCTACGACAGGTTTTTCTGAAAACCTATTGCGTAATGAACTCGATATCGTTGTAGAATCAAATGATTTTAAAATGGAGTGCTTTTGAGGCTTTTCTAGTTTTGCTAAAGGAGTCACTCCCGGTGAAGGGATCGTCGGTCCTTTCCTCGTCGAATGAGGTGCGGGATATATCATATATATCACTGTGCAAAGCAGAACTATTAAAAGCAATCAAAAGACAAACCGAGTGTGTAGCATCTGCCAGTTATTGCTAAAGGAGTCACTCCCGGTGAAGGGATCTCGGTCCTTTCCCTATCGAATAAGGTGCAGGATATATCATATATACCGCTGTGCAAAGCAAGAACTGTAGCTACCTGTTTTATTTTGAAATTCGATTCTACAACATCTTAGGTTTTTTTTATTTCATTAATCTCATTAATGAAGTCACATCATTTAATGTACCTAAACATCACAGATAGATATGACGTACACTTATGCCATCCGCATTCGCCTCGATGTCCCCTCGTGCACCGTTAGGTTAGGTAACTAACGGCAGAGCGGGGCAGGGCTAGCACGGGTGTAAAACATAAGTAACGTCTATATAATATATCATATATACTATATACTGTATCTATCACAGAACATCACATGATCACATCACAGATATCGCAGCAGAAGAATCATATGAAATATTGGATATACTAGGACGTCCGTGTTTTCAATACGAGCCAGTATAAAACACGGATTCCACGGTCGTGATGAATAGCGAAACCCACACCCCTAGACCCCTACGAGAGCGGCAAGCAACCCTACCAATTCTGGAGTTAGGAGACCCGGCCTCGACTCCTCGAGTTGGTCTCCTACTGGACTCTAGAACCCGGTTACTTGTGCTCTCCTCCTTGGGTCTATCCTAGTGCGGAAAAGTAAATAATATACAACGGGTGACAACTTCCGCTACCTAGAAGCGCCCCAATAAAAGAATATTACATACAAGTTTTTACATGAATGAAAATGAAAAACACTCATCTCATATAAAAACCCCCGGCTATTCAAATACGACGATCCAATATAACATATCCAGCAACACATAACATCACATGTCATCAACGTAAGTAAATATGTCCATCCCAATTGTCGTTGACATATAGCAACGAAACCGGCGATATCACATATTACACTTACGGTCACAGAAAAGAAAGTGTAAAACTACAACAGTTGGAATCCACAACCACCTCAGACATCGCATGCCTGACCAAATGAATACCTTAGACATCGCATGCCTAACAATTATAAACCCCGCATTTTAGTCTCAAAATCGAAAACACTTTTCAATATTAAGTCGGGTAATTCAACAAGATTCCCGACATCCTGATCGAATGCTCGTCGCAAACTTCGGTAGACGGCCACACCCCCAATACCGTCGACGAAGTGCACCAAGGCGGAACACCGCTACCGCGAGCACCCGAACGGATGCTTTCGGCGACGGGGTTCTCCTACAGTCACTTGGTCGGGGCTATGGAGTGAGGCTGTCTATTAAGTTTACCCGGCGAGTATCCGCGTACGCTACGTGATTGCGACGGACTTTTGATCACATCAAAATTCCGTGGCAACCGATCAAGTGAGACTAAATTGCTATGTTTATAACATTCATTCAGTTATCATATAACTATTTTGAATTCCAATTATTGTATCCCATTCCAGATAAACAGAAAATGTTAAACTTTTCGATCGAACAATCGAACACCCAAGTTTTCCTGATACAGATCAACACATGAAACAAGTATAACAACATTCCGTTCGTGCCTCAGTACCAACGGTCCAGCCTTAGAAGGGTCAAGCCAACGCCTCACATGTGGCACGCCGTACTGCCCCAAACCCGAAGGTTCAAAGGGCAGTTCAAGACTGTCACATAATCGAGTTAAGGTTTGTTGTCTTCTAGAGGGTCCATCGCGTTACTTGCACTACTTAAAACGTCGTTAAACTACGGAAAAATCCAACACTTGGAAATTTCCCGACAGGGGAAAAATTGGGTATTTATATCCGGTCGAACTTTTTAACATATTCTAAAATTTATCCGGAAAGCCACACAGACAAAATTTGATACTCCGATCCATATACCAAATCCCCAAAATAACAGTAGAAAACTCATCTGTATAATAAATATAAAAATATCCCAGGAAAGTCAGCACAGAAATCTGAGAATTACTGTGAAAACAAAAAGCACTAAACGACAAAATTGGCCGCGCTTCCGCCGCACGAGCCATGCTCGTGCCGCGGAAGGGCGGTGGGAAAGTCGAATTAAGCCTACGAAATTTACAGTAATTCTTAGAAAACCCTGCTTGATTTTCTGGATATTTTTAATCTTGAAAAATCCACAATTTTAAATTCTGGACAGAGAGCATGTAAGGTTTGGGATTTCGGGTTCGTTCGGACTTCAATTTCCGTCTGGACTTCGCCTAAGGCTCTAGCTAGGCTCTAATACCACTGTAGGGATCCTAGGCACCCTAGTGAGGTCTCCCAAGCCATCAACCATGGCAATTTCAAAAATTATGGTGCCTACAAACCCTAGTGTACGGATCTATAACTAGATGTCTAGGCGAAAAGTAAACTAGCTAACAACTTAGCTAATGAGAATACGGAAATACAACCTTTGTAGATCCGGTGCTCCACCTCCATAGCTCCGCAACGAAGTCGTCTCCGCTGTCCAAAAGAAATCCGGGCTCTAAAGTCGGCTTCGTCGGAGAGAAAGCGAGCTAGGTCGTCGATGTCCATGCCGAAGATGATCTACGTCGAGGCATCGCTAAATCAAGCTCCACCTTCACCAAACCCTAAAATCTTGTGAAGGAAACACACTCTACTTCTTGGCAAGAGGTAGAGGATGAAGAAATAGGATGTGGGTAAACTTTGGAAATGGATTTCTCACTCTTAATCATCAATCACCATTGATGAGGTTTGGTTTTCTTCACTTGAAGAAAGGAAGAAGAAGAAGAATATGATATGATAAGATTATTAAAAAATAGAAAAGAAAACAATTCTTATCATAATTTTAACTCTAAGTTAAGTGTAGAGAATTGACCAAGGTTAAAGGAATGGTTAGGGTTTAGGAGATGAGACAAAAATGGTTGCATCATAAAAGCTTCATGAAGCTTCAAGTGCAAACAAAAGGAGCCACCATTTTTCTCTCATTTCTTTTCCTTTTTCCAAAAATAAAAAGACTAATTAATGAATAAGT
This sequence comes from Agapanthus africanus, assembly GCA_030015575.1. Taxonomy (NCBI): domain Eukaryota; kingdom Viridiplantae; phylum Streptophyta; class Magnoliopsida; order Asparagales; family Amaryllidaceae; genus Agapanthus; species Agapanthus africanus. Next base: position 234,186,983 of record JASDDO010000010.1, read on the forward strand.
AAAACCCCTAACCATTTAAATAACTTTAGGTAAATTCTTTACACATAACCTAGCAATCATGCATCATCAAACATGATACAATAGAGTGCACAAAATCATATCGCATATGCAATGCGCACACCCGAGTGAGAAAATCCATTTAAAGTGAACCGATACTAGTTAATGCAAAGTAATATATCAAATATACAATTATGCATTAAATCATTAAATCAACACTTGATTTAACGATCCGGTCATGTCGCACATAACCGACTGGTATCATCAGTAACAACTTATCGAATCAACACTTGATCCGATAATCCGGCTATATCGGATATAACCGATCAATGTCACATCGCGAGAATCAAATACAGTATCACATACTGGTATTATTCTCGGTCCCGCACATATCTCATATGCGCTCCTATTTCGTTTCGCTTGAGCCAGGAAACCTCTGTGTAGGACTCTAAAGACTCGTCAATACGCCGGCAGCAGATGATGATCATATCAAACACCCACAAGCCGCAAGCGGTCTGCTAAACGTAACGGCCACCCGGGTATTGAGCGATCTGAAGATCGACGAGCAAGCCCGCTCACACTCCAGTGAATCCGACCAGTAACACTACCGTACAGTCCGGTCTGATCGTCTGATATGCCGCATATCTCGCCTAGGGGTGGTAAACGTCAGACCCCAATAGCTCAATAAGTCGTGTCGATATGAGGTCTATAACACTTCGAGAAACTACTGGTAACACTTACCAGTAAATCTCAGCAACCCTGGCCAGGGATTTCCTGTTTTAGCCAATCGAACACAGCGCAACATCAACTCCCTATACCGGGAGAGACGAATCCCCTCCTATCGCTCATTGCCTCCATGTGACTCGGGACTGTACCCAAAAACCACCGTTTTGCACGCCCTCTTGGACGTGGTAAGATGGAAATCAAAGCACAGTGGGAACCACACAAGACTCTATGACGATCTCGGATCAACAGACTACTCTGTACCAGTGTCACCAGAGAACTGCCATCTGACGTGAGGTATAATACCATCTGGGAGTTCTCGGCGAGTCCGTACAGTGTACCCAGTCTCTACTGAGCACCCGTATATCATCTCCGATGTCAAACACCAATGGATATGGGATCATCCATCGCCCATCTGTATGGGTCGAGAAGGTACACGCTAGTCTACTCTGGTATATCGATGCCCCGTCTCGATACACCCACGACTAGGGACTTTGAAGGATGTACTTATGGACTACCATGTCCCCACTAGTATGATCCGCATCATAGTCCAGGTAGTCAAGTACACATCCTCAGGGCTTTACCAACATGTAACAGAGAGACAATCAGTATACACGTTAAGGTAAAGAGCAACCAGATAGCATACTATCATGCCGAGCAAGAAAGTCCTCCCTATATACGTCCCAGCATCCACTACAATATACATCCAATGTACAGTAATGGCCTCTAGGGCATACATATAACTAACACCTATATCAAAAGTTGATCGGTTCAGGCACGTTATCTAAAAGCATTGACGTTCTAAATCAAACTATAGTTCTTGGTATACAGAACACACACAAGAGGAAGAGTTAAGAAATGAACGAATCCTTCTTGAGGTATTGTAGACTAGGTCATATCAATGTGACCTGACTAACTAAAGTTACATAAAGATGCATATTTAAATTAGTTTGAATTTACATCTTGTGAAACTTGCCAGTCTTGTCACAGAGATAAGATGACCATAGCTCTGTTTATTGGAAGCAGAGAAAGAGTTAGTGAACTCTTGGGATGATACATGTTGATGTATGAAGGTCCCCTGTCTACACATGCCAAGACCAGTTCTTTATACTTCATTACATTCTCTGATGATCTCTCAAGATTCAGACATATGTTCCTGTTGAAACACAAGTCCGAAGTTTTTGAGATATTCACAGAATATAAGTTAGAAGTAGAGAACCAAAACGGGTATAAGTATTATGTCCTTTGATGTGATCAAGAAGGAGAATACTTGAGCACGGAATTCCTGGACTATTCTAAAGGAGAATGAGATTCTCTCTCAGCATTATTCCTCCGTATACACCACAGCACGTCGATATATCGGGGCGGAGCAATCACACCCTATATGATAAGGTGTGCTCTATGATGAGTACTACTGAGTTACCTATTTCCTTTTGGGAGTTATGCACTTATGAAGTTGCATACCTATTGAATAGGGTTCCGATCAAATCAGTTGCCTACCATTTCATATGAGATATGGAAAGGGAAGAGCCCATATCTTAAGTCAGTTAAGATTTGGGGTTGTCCAGCCTATGTCTAAAAGCATAATCCGGACAAGCTCGAGGCAAAGTCAGTTCTATAGAAGTTTGTTGGATATCCCAAGCATTCGCAAGGGAATATCTTCTACCAAACCGAGGAACAAAAGATGTTTTGTTTCTCAGCATGCCACCTTTGTGAAAAGGAATTTCTTGTGAAGAAATTAGTGGACATGAGGTAGAACTGGATGGAGTTCCAGCTATACAAACTGCATCTGATGATTTGGTAGAACCAAAGAATTCAATAGTTTCCAACTAACCTCAGCCTCTCCGCCGATCTAGTAGGGTTCCTCACCCACCTGAGAGATACTTCGATTTCTCTATGACAGTGGGAGCGAGGATTGCATCATGAGATGATGACCCAACTAGTTTCGGGCTGGCCATCAGGAGTGAGACTCTGTAAGAATGGCTGGATGCATAGCGATCTGAGATGGAATCCTTATACACCAACAAAGTATGGACTTTGGTTGCTTTATCTGAAGGGTTAAATCCCCATAAGGAGCAAGTATATCTTGAGAAGATTACTTGGTGTACATGGAAAAGTTGAGACTTTCAAAGCTAGACTTGTTAAAGGTTTGCATCATTCACCAGGTATGGATTATGATAAAAACCTTTTCTAAGTACCTATGCTTGAGTCCATCCAGATCCTACTTGCCACGGCTACATACCATGACTACGATATTTGGCTTTTGGGTGTCATGACTGCTTTTCTAAATGATGTTTTAGAAGAGAGAGTCTATAAGTACACAGTCAGAGGGATTCGTAGACAGTGGGAGCAGCGGAAACGTGTGTAAGATGTTTTATGTGATAAAGATGTTAGGTCCACGTTACCTTTCCCGGTACTTTCGGGGTTGCGGAAACGGTAAAACAAAATTTTTTCTAGACTTGGTAACATGGACCGTAAAAGTCGGATCTTTGCTAAACTAGAAACTAGCAAACAAAAGGAGGTGTTAACTACTATGCCGTAGAAGTTATACCTCACGATACCGGTCCTTCGGGTCTTCACTCCGCTGCGCCGTTTGTCCATCCATGCTCCGAGGGTTGATCCGGACTTTGGTCACCTCCGCGGCCTTCTTGAGTCGAAGACGATCCACCCGAGAGTTGTACACCGAGCTCCACCTCGAGCCGAGGCTACTAGGGCAACGAGATTGCTAGTCAAGAAGCCCTAGGATGTGTAGAAGAGATATATGGAAGTGTTAGTCTTTGTGGGATCTTTTTCTCTCAACACATGAGATCAAAAGATGAATCAAGAGGAGGAGGAAGGAGGAGCTAGCAACCATGGAGCATTTCTTTTCTTCTCATTTCAAGAGAGAGAATGAGAAAAGAGAAATGAAAAACTTAACCAAAGAAAAATGAACCATGGTTGCATAATGATACTAAACACCATCATTACAAATCCTATCATGATAAAGTTGATGCTATATTGATTTGACCATTTTCATAATCCAATGACCATTTTCATAATCCAAAATGAAAAAAGAAAACCAAAGAAGAGTGTAGACCTCTCATGAAGGTCAATGGTCAACTTTGGTCAACTGGTCAATAAAGTCAAGAGTGGTCAAGGTGGTCAAATGGTCAAAGCAATTAGCCATCACATAATTATCACTAAAAGGATTAGTAAATAATGTCTCCGGCTCATAATGGTTTTGACCGAACGAATTGCCAAAACCCTAATAAGCCCACCTCAAAATGGTTTTGACCGAATCAACTATCAAAACCATAATGAGCCTGCCACATAACGGCTTTGGCCGAACCAACTGCTAAAACCCCAATGAGGCACCTCCTCCTTCATCGCTCCTCAAAACTGTGCATACACACCCGCACCCGCATTCCGTAGAATGCGAATGCACAGAAGACAAAACAAATCCATCTGTGCAATACTAGGATCCGGCTTAAACCAAAGCCCACTAGTATTGCCTGCCCGAACAGCATACGCACACAAGTGCACGTAAGTGATCGCAGCCCTGCCGTAAAACCATACGGCCTCTACACATTTTGCTCAGTGCAGGGAAACTCTCTGTGTGGGACTCTAAAGACTCGACACTACGCTGGTAGTGGGTTTAACCATAGGCCGCAAGCGGCACTAGCTGTACGTAACGGTCCCCAGGTAGATGTCGACAAGAAGGCCGATGAGGTAAACCCATCCGAACTCCAACTGAGCCTGTATGTTACAATCTCCGTACAGTCCGGTCTATTCGTCTGATACATCGCATGGCGGGCCTAGTGGGTGGCGAACGCCAGTCCCCTAATAGCGGTACAAGTCGTGTCAGAGTGTAGCCCAGAACACCCTGAGATAACACTGGAAACCTACCAGTACATCTCGCTTGCCCTGGCCAGGGACTACATGTGTAATGGCTCTCCTAGACACAGCGCGATGTCAACCCCCAATACCGGGAGAGAAGAATCCTGTCTAACCGTCACTGCCTCCAAGTGCTTCGGGACTGCACCCAACTACTACCTGTTTGCACGACTCAGTAGAGCCGTGGTAGGGTAGTAGTCAAAGAACAGTGGGAACACACTTGAGGCGAAGTGACAGTGTCAAGTCAGCGGACTAAGCTGTACTCATGTCACCTGGGAACTGTTAACTGACGATAGGTATAATACCAACCAACAGTCCCTGACGAGTCCTGTCCAGTGTACTCGTAACCTAACGAGCACCCGCATACTATCTCAAGTACGACGTACTGACGGCTGTGGGACAGACCGCCTCCCGCACTGGGATGAGAAGCGCATACGCTAGTCTACTCCGTAGTATCGATGCCCTGTCTCAATAATCCCACGACTAGGGACGTGCATAAGGATGTGCTTGTGGATTACCCAGCCCCCACGAGTGTGATCGCCATCACAACACCGGTAATCAAGCAAAGATCCTAAGGGCTCTGCTAATGCGTATAAGTGATATAATAAAGAAACACATGTACACATTAAAGCAGAGACAAACCAAGTAGCATACTACTATTTAGAGCAAGATTGTCTATACAACTGTGAATATCCCAAGCTTCCATCAAGTAATATACATACTAGTATGATACAGTAATGGCCTCTAGGGCATATACACTAACAATCTCCCACTTGCACTAAGGCCATGTACTGGCGTATCGAAGACCTATCATCTCGATCAGCCGCTCGAACTGAGTCTGGGGTAAGGCCTTCGTGAATGGATCCGCCGTGTTGTCTTTTGTGTCCACTCTCCGTACCTCGATCTCCTGGCGATCAATGATCTCCCTGATCAGGTGATACCGCCTTAAGATGTGTCTGGATTTCTGATGGGACCTTTGTTCCTTCGCTAAAGCTATAGCCCCATTGTTATCGCAATATAAAGGTATTGGGTCAACAATGGACGGAACCACCTGAAGTTCACTAATGAACTTCTTCATCCAGACCGTTTCTTTTGCGGCATTGCTTGCAGCAATGTATTCAGCCTCCATCGTCGAGTCTACGACGGTATCCTATTTGGAACTCCTCCAACATACCGCCCCTCCGTTGAGGGTAAACACAAAACCCGAGACAGACTTGCTGTCATCTTTGTCACTCTGGAAGCTTGAATCGGTGAAGGACTCGACCCTGAGGTCTCCATTACCGTAAACCAGGAACATCTCCTTGGTCCTTCTCAGGTACTTGAGAATGTTCTTCACTGCTGTCCAGTGGTCCTCACCTGGGTCTGACTGATACCGGCTTACCTCGCTCAGTGCGTAAGCTACATCTGGTCTTGTACATAACATCGCATACATTATAGATCCTACCACCGTAGCGTAGGGTATAGTGCTCATGCGAACCCTCTCCTCGTCAGTCTTAGGAGACATCTTCTTGGAGAGGGTAATTCCGTGCAATGCGGGTATGTTACCGCGCTTGGAATCCTCCATACTAAATCTCTTTAGTACGGTCTCTATGTACCTGGACTGCGAAAGTCCCAGTAGTCTCTTGGATCTATCTCTATAGATCTTGATCCCCAGAATGTACGAGGCATCACCCAGGTCCTTCATGGAGAACCGTTGTGACAAAAATAGCTTGACCTATTGTAGCATAGGAATGTCATTTCCTATCAAAGGAATGTCATCCACGTACAAGACTAGGAACACGACAGTTCGTCCTACAATCTTCTTATAGACACAAGGTTCATCTTCGTTCTTGATGAAATCAAATTCCTTGATTACCTCATCAAAACAGATGTTCCAGCTCCGCGATGCCTGCTTTAATCCATAAATGGATTTAAGCAACTTGCACACCTTCCCACTGCTCCCACTGTCTACGAAACCTTCTGGCTGATCCATGTAAACGCACTCTTCCAAACAGCCGTTTAGAAAAGCCGTTTTAACGTCCATCTGCCAAATTTCATAGTCATGGAAGGCAGCAATGGCAAGTAGGATCCGAATGGATTTCAGCATAGCCACTGGAGAAAATGTTTCGTCATAGTCCAAACCAGGTCTTTGACGAAAACCTTTTGCAACGAGTCTAGCCTTATAGGTCTCCACCTGCCCATCCACACCAAGTTTCCTTTTGTAGATCCATTTGCATCCAACGGGTTTTACCCCGGGTGGAGTAATATCCAGGGTCCACACTTTATTGGTGTACATAGACTCCATTTCGGATTGCATTGCTTCTTGCCACTTATCAGAGTCCCTACTGATAATGGCCTGCATGAAACTGGTAGGGTCATCTTCTTCCAAGATGCAATCCTCTCGATCCCCGTCTATGAGAAAACCGTAGTATCTCTCGGGCGGATGAGAAATCCTACCAGATCTGTGGAGTGACTGAGGTTCGTTTGGGGTTATTGAATTCAGTGGTTCCTCCAAATTTTCGGTTACATTTTGTGGTCGCTGAATTTCTTCCAGTTCTACCGAACTCCCACTAGTTTCTTTTGCAAGAAACTCCCTTTCTAAAAAGGTAGCGTTGCGAGATACAAACACCTTCTGTTCCTCAGTGTGGTAGAACAGATATCCTAGTGAGTCTTTAGGATATCCCACAAATTTACACAGAACTGACCGTGCCTCTAGCTTGTCCGGTTTCTGTGTTTTCACATAGGCCGGACAACCCCATATCTTAAATCGCTTAAGATACAGATTTCTTCCACTCCATATTTCATATGGAGTCTTAGGCACTGATTTGGATGGAACGTAATTCAATAGGTATGCCGCTGTCTGAAGCGCATGTCCCCAAAATGAAAGTGGCAACTCGGCATTACTCATCATGGAGAGAACCATATCCAGTAGGGTACGATTCCTCCGCTCCGATACACCGTTGTGCTGTGGTGTATAAGGAGGAGTAAGCTGAGAGAGAATACCATTCTCTTTTAAGTAATCTAGGAATTCTGTGCTTAAGTACTCCCCTCCTCTATCAAACCGGAGGATCTTGATACTTTTGCCGGTCTGGTTCTCTACTTCGTTTCTGAATTCCTTGAATTTCTCAAAAGCTTCAGATTTGTGTTTCATAAGATACGCATATCCGAATCTAGAGAGATCGTCAGTGAATATGATGAAGTACGAGAACCCACCCCTTGCATGTATAGACATCGGACCACATACATCACTGTGTATGAGTCCCAAGAGCTCTGCTGCCCTTTCTCCATGTCCGGTGAACGGAGATTTGGTCATCTTCCCTTTGAGACAAGACTGACAAGTTTCATAAGATGAAAACTCGAACGCATTCAAGAGTCCATCTTTATGCAACTTACTTAGTATTTTCTCTCCGATATGACCAAGTCTACAATGCCACAAGTAGGATTCATTCGTATCTGAATTCTTCCTCTTGCGTGTGTTTTGTATATTGAGAAATGTATTCTGATTTAGAACGTAGATACCATTACACAGTGTACCTTCTGCAACCATTACCTTATAAAGGTAGATTTTCATGATATTTCTATCAAGAACAAAGTTATATCCATCTTTATCAAGTAAAGAAACTGATATTATGTTGCAAACCATGGAAGGTATATAGTAGCAATCGTTCAAAATCATAGTCTTGCCATTTGGCAATACTAGGTGATATTCACCGACGGCTGCAGCATTTACTTGTGCTCCGTTCGCTACTCTGAGCGACATATCACCAGGTGCAACTTTCCTACTTTTTCTCAGTCCCTGCAATAAATTGCAGATATGAGATCCTGATCCGGTATCAAGTACCCAGGAGGTAGGGCTGACCGTAAAGCAGTTCTCAATTACAAGAACACCTGAAGTAGATGCAAAACCATGCTTCTTCTTCAATTGGGTATCCTTGAAATCCATACAATCCTCTTTCCCTTGCTCATACTTATGACTGTTGTCACAAGTTAGAGCCGAACCAACGTTCCCCAGCACCGAATAAGAATTCGGATCGGTCAAGCGATACATTTTATTATCTTGATTAGGGCGTGAAATGGTTGCTACCTGGAGAGAGAGAAAAGAAACACTCAGCGTGCGCTCTTGCAAGATTAGATTGGTTTATTGATTTATCTAACCAGGATGGCTCTCACTGTTTCCTCAAATTCTTCTTCAAACCCTAAAAGAAGAACTAGTCAGGATTAATCGCACGTCACAATACTTGCTTAACCTTTCAGCCAGGATGGTGTTGGTACTTCGAGGGAGGTTTTCCAACGCTTTCGCGAAGTTCCTTAATTAAGTAACCTCTTTTCCCTGGGGGCGTAGCCCCGCTAACACCTTTTTAGACAACTACTAGGTTTATAGCATTGATCGTTATGGGAAATAATCTCCTGAGAGTAATCCAACTCATCAGTGGGATCGGGATCCAACTATCATTGTGTGATGACCTAGACGGAATCCACTCTAGTCACCACACTCCAGAAGGTATGCTAAATCTGCAAGTTTCAGTTTCTTTAGAAACTCCCGATGTGGTTTTTGCCCCTAGGACCCAAGTGACCCAGACGGAGTCAACAAATCAAAGAGTCCTAGTCAAGTTCAACCCGTCATTATCTGGATTGCATTAAACCCACCCGCATAACCCTTGACGGAGTCAACAAGGTTATACGACTGTCCTAACCAATCCCATATACTGTTACAAACAAGCAGCACTTAGCTACCGTACACTACACCATAACGGAGTCAACAAACGCAGCATGAATACTAAGTGTTACTTGTAAGAAATGACGGAGGGCTACGGCTGGGTTTTTGGCGAAAAACCCGTTAACGTAATGAACTTGATATCGTTGAAGGAACCTGGTAATCTTTTTGAAAATATAGTGGCGAAAACTTTTTGCTAAAGAGGTCACTCTCTGTGAAGGGATCTCGGCTCTTTCCTCGTCGAATGAGGTGCAGGATATTCCAAACTGAATACCTCGATGCAAAGCAAGAACAATCGACTATAGTGAAGTTATTACCCTGACGCAAACTTTTGTCCAAGGGGTCACTCCCGATGAAGGGATCTCGACCCTTGCCTCGTCGACTGAGGTGCTAGGCATTCATAACCGAATACCTCTGTGTAAAACAAAAGTGAACGTCCTTGCAATAACAGCTTTTTGAAAAATTGTTCCAACAACGCCTTTTAGGTTTATTTTCTTGCATTAGTTCTTTTAATGCGTCCCATCATTTAAATCCTACCATTGCAGAAAACAACCAAAATATGGCGACGCTTATGCCATCCGCATTCTCCACGGGGCCCCGTCATCACTCGTTAGGTTACTTAACTAACGACAGAGGGGGGCTGGGCTAGCACGGCTGAAAAACATAAGCAACGCTTAAATAGTTATCATTTATAGCTATATAGCAATGATAGCCAATCCAGATCACAGATGAACACTTTGGATATACTAGGAACCCGCGATTCGTTCGAGCCTGCAACGAAAAAGCGGATTACACGGTCACGATGAATAGCCAATACCCCATCCTAGACCCCTACGGGTGCGGCAAACTACCCGCCAAGTACCCGAAGCGAAGCAACCTCCCTCAACCCGTGAGTAGGCCACTCGGCACTTCGAGATACCCGGTAGTTTGTGCACCCCATCTTGGGTCTATCCTAGGAGCAAAAACAGTAAAAAGAAATTATACAATGACGGCTACAACCCCGACCCGGTTGTGCGGCCATACAAATAATATTACATCAATTTACAAATTTTACAATGAATGAAAGAAAATGAAACTCTTATCTCACATCCACCCCGGCTATTCATCCGCGACAATCCAACGAGTTCATATACACAAACCATCAGCATTACAGATCACAGATATGTATAACCCCCACTAATCGACGTATAGCGATTAGTAGACGTTCAATACATATATCACATCACAGAAAATATCCATTTAGCTAAAGTCTACGGAATATCGATCAAAATACGAATTTGAAACCACCCCAAAAAGTCAATTTGCTCTCCGGAAAATCTGGGTAGAAAAAACATGTATTAAAAATCCCAAAACACCCAAACTAAAACACTGCAGAAAACCCGGTCCACTACAGAGTCAAATCGGCCGCGGAACCGCGGCAAGAAGCATGTTATTGCCGCGGAACCGCGGCGGTTTGGTCGGTTCAGTGGACCAATTTTCTGCTGTGGTTTTAGAAAACGCTGAGTCGAATTTTCATGTAAAATTATTTTTAGAGCAGTATAAAAATTCGACAGAAACTTGGTTTTTCTCGGGCGCGTTTTGCGACTTTTTTCCGATCGATATTCTAAACACTTTGCTAACTTGCTAGTTTTGTAGCGTTTTGAAAATCGATTCGGTGAAATTTCGGAAAATCGGTAAAATAAGGGGGTTTTCTAGAAAAAGTCAAAATGCAAATATCTTATTATAAAAATTAAATATACATATTTTAGCTATGTAATTGCTAGTTTTTGGTGTTAATTGAGCCACTGGTGAAATTTCAAATTTTCTGAAAAAAAATTATTTTATTATTATTTTAAGCCATCACTAATACATTTAATTAGGGAAAATTACAAATTGGTTTGGGTTGATACAAATTTTATAATTCATGACAACTAAAATCTAGTGAGTAATATATTTTTTTTCATTTTTTTTACAAGTTCTAATTAGTTATAATTAAGGGAAATTAAAATTTAAATAAAATAAGCTAAATCTTGCAATTTTGTAACTTGAGGGTGTTCTTTTTGCATGGAATTCTTTTGTCACTCTCTCACAACTCCCTCACCCCTCTCATGGGCCGAGACCACTGCAGGAACCCCCCCCCCCCCCCGCAATTTGTTTTGAGCTCATTTGATTGATACAAGGTAATGTGAATATAATATATTAATTTGGGTATTATTATATGAAGTATGGGGTTGTTTTGACTTGGCAATTTCTTTCAACTCACTCTTTTCCTCTCCCCCCACACCTTGGCCGAGCCTTCCCTCTCCCCAATCACCAACAGCCCCTCTCTTTCCCTATCTCATTATCACCTCAAAAATCATGATAAATTCCTAAAAAAATCCAAATTAAATCCCACAAAATACAAATCTAACCCCTACCCATTATTCCTTGGCTATTCTATTATGGATCTTGATGAAAAGTTAGCATTTTGGAGACATGTTGCATGTGAGATCTCATGATCTTTGAGGTATAATCCTAACCCCATGTTTAATGAGTTGCTAATTACTTCAATTTACCTAGTTTTGATGTATAATTTGGGTTTAATTGAATGGTTGGAAAATCTAGTATGGGTTTATGAAATTCAAGTTACGGTTTCTATTATGTAATTATGGTTGCAAGTGTAATTTATCATCTTATGAAATGATAAAACTAATCTTGTTGCCAATTATAAATCGCTACTTGTAAAATGTCCAAATTAAGCTTTTTATGCAAACTAGGGTTTTCATGAAATACATATATATGTGAGATTAAAATATGGTTAGGATTTTTATCACATTATTAACATTATAAGTTATTATTTAATAGTTTAGATCATGCTAATCCAAGCTAAATTGTTATTTGTGAATTTTTGCTATAAAATGGTTGAAATTGGATAAAAATTGCAAACTAGTTTTTGGGTTAATGTAATTTAGCAAGATTAAAAATCTAGTAAATGCTTATGTGGCCTAATTAAGATAATTATTGGGTATTGTGACCACTAGTTTGCTAAACCACCAAGACTTGTAGTAAAACGGTTAACGACCCCCTTTACTAGACTTTTTGGAAATAAACCGATTCGATCAATTTATTAGTTTTGATGATTGCATCCTATTTCATAGATTTTTAGTGAGTTGTAAGACCATGATTGGTACGTTTGGTGTTTTTCTCGATGTTTTGACGTTTGTACATCGACATCGAGGGTTGGTTTGGCTATTCTTGCATGTGTAAGCGATAGGTTTTGACCTATGCATGATACGCGTGCCGATTTGGTTTTCGTATGCCGTTTCGATTTTGAATTGGGTTTTTATGTGATACGATACGTTGTGATATGTAGGTACCCCATGTGGACTTCGAGACGACAAGCAAGCGCATGGCGACGTCGGCACCGGCGAGCGAGGACCAGGTGAGTAGATTTATATCTACGGGGAGAAGTCGGGTGGATGGCGTATAGCACCCCCGCAGTTCGTGGTGATGTATACGAATACGTATACACTCATATATTTTGATTATATATATTATGTTGATATGAGACTTGATGATAAAGGTAGATTCTAGGTGTTAATGGATTAGTTTAGTGTTAGTTGCGAAACCCTAGAGTAGTTGTTACACCCACACACGCACACACACAGACATGCATACATCTATATTATTAGCTGTGCGTATATGGGGATATGTGTTTATGTGTTCACCTGGGTATGGGACTAGGTGTTCATATACTGGATTTGCGGATGATACTTGGAATTGAGATGAGTCGATGAGATTTGAGTCGAGGCCGTGAGATCGGTGATATGACAGGGTTCGTATTTGATATACGACCCGATGTTTTAGCGGGTCCTTTGACGTAGTTTTCACACACGTGCATGCATACTTAGGTGGTATCAGTATTGTACTAGACAGAGATCAGCACCCGGATTAGGATCTTTGATAAAGAAGATACCAGATGAATAACGTGATGAACATGATATTGACCCGTACTCAGATTTGGAAATGTCGTACGACGGATTTACGTACGAGTTATATATTGATGATTGGTCCGCACTCTTGACTTGGGATGTCTGATTATAGATATGGTATCGGATATGATATTATTGAGGCGGGATCACCGACTAATATATATACAGGTATGTATATGTATCGACTCAGATGTTAGGCGGTTTCCTTACCTGTAGTCTAGCTTGTAGCTTAGCCCTTTAGTTTAGTTAGTTGTTAGATTAGATTCGGTTCCTACATATTTCAAAGCTTACGAATCGTGCGTATTTTAAAAGACAAGTCAAGGGATTCTACGGATATTTCAAAAAACGTATCTTTTCTTAAAAACACCGTAGCCCCTATTTTCAAAACCCCACGATTCGTGTTATTTCAAAAGGCACCATTGTAGGACTTATATTAGGTGAATGCAGATTAGTTATCGTTGCGTCTAGTATTCAGCTCCCGCTCATTATTGTTGTTCGCTCCGCATCACATGCTTATATTATGCTTCATATTCTACTGTTGATATCTTGTGGTTAGGACACCAGCACCATTACCGATGATACGTATGTACCACGTACACTTACTTGCCGGCTCACACACATCTTCATCGGTAATTGCCATGTCACGTACACCTTAGAAAATATTATTGCTTGACATAGCTTGTTAGCTAATAGTTTAGACATGATATTAGTGTACTTGCCTTATATGTTAGTTTAGACATTGTAGTTATTACCCACTACTTCATGCATACTGTTATTCATTGTTATGCCGTATTCATGGATTCTCATGCATATATTCACTTTTTATGTGCTATTGAGGTTTTGGATTCGGATTTCCATGAGATTTTCTGGATTTGGGGAAAACCGCAAAACATATACAAACTTCTTCTTTCTCTTTTTAAATGAAAAGCGCGGTTTTTCCCATGATGTATGAGTCGTCCACCATGAGTTTGCTGATGGATTTCGAGACCCGATTCGAGGAGTTGGATGAACCGTTTCGGGTACATGGTGGACCCGGTAAGGTACCCCGGGGCAAGAAGCTCGTGGTGATGACGATGAGCCCGGCAGGGGGAGACTACCTACCGGTGATTTTACCCGACGCGTCGGATATCCGGAGGATACCGTCGTGGTCTTGAGATGGATGGTAGGGGCCGGTCTGGACTGATGGCGCCCTAGATATTGAGATTTCGAGATATTGAGATTTATGTTTTGTGTCGATACTAGACACTGTTGATGCTGATTTCATTTATGATACCTCATTTTAAAATACAAAGAAAATCTCACTAATTTATGAAAATAGTTTCTTCATTTACATGTATTCTGTTTTCATGCATTCATACCTCATTCATATGATATATTGCTCCCTGAGGTACTGACACGGGCACATGAGATCACACTCGGGTTAGATATTACCCTAGCCATTGTTATAGGCTGCATGTTATTCATATATTTGAGGATATATTATGATCATTGACCTAGGTTGCGTTATTTATGCGATTTCTGTGCGTAGATGTTTTTCTATTCACGACTTGGCAACTCACCCCCGTTGTGCCCCAGTTTATTGCAGGTTTGCCGTTCAGGTTTCATTACGGCTTGCGGGCATAGTTTCCTTCGGGTGATTTGCTAGTAGGTGGGTTTACTTGTATCGTACCCCCCATTATATAATTTGTATATTATTACTCTGTTGTATCTAGAAGTTCCATCAACCAAACATGTATTTATTTCAGAGATAGAGACCAGTGATGTTATTCTTTCAACCTTAGAGTCGCACGTTTTATTTCTGTGGTTTTCTTGTGGTTTTGAGTTTTTGATCCTCGCCGTTGGCGTTGTATATTATATTGCTTGTATGGTTGTGACCGTCGATTGACGAAGAGCTAGCTCCAGCTTGGGGATGCCTTTTATTGATTTCGTATACTATTCATGTTGTATCCCGTTTGGGAGCCAGTATTTACAAAGGAGACTCTGCCGAAATTTTCGAGAAATATTGATGTTTTTTTTAAAACCGCATAATTCGGCTTATGCTATTAAAACTACTTGTTTAAATTGGTTTTCCTTCACTCTACTACTTTTCTTGGTTTGCATTTCTGGGTTTTCGGCTTACTTGGATTACGTACGCCTCGAGACGTTCGTAGTTTAAGTGCCGGTCATGTTCCGTACTTTCGGGACGTGACAAAGTTGGTATCAAAGCGTTAGGTTTTACCATCGGAGCGTAGGATGACCCTTGGTTGATGGAATAGGTGACTAAAGTAGAGTGACGTACAGTGGGTATGTTCCGCGGCATATTTACGATACGCTACTCCACTTAAGAAGCCTTAGGATGTACATTTCTTTGCTCAGTATTATATTCATTCCGATCTAGCCTCATCAGTACCAGTTATGGTTTTGCTGCCACGATTACGGGCAGGGAGAGCTACGGCTAGAGTTGCGGTCAGCACGAGCTCGTCACGAACGAAGACTGACCAGGGCGAAATTCCGGCGACACACGATTGCGGAGATGTGTCTTTTTATTGTGTTTTCACGCCCCGAACGTTTGATGGATCGCTGTATGAGATTACTTGGACGTGCCGATCAGCACTAGAGGATTGAGTGTCACGTCCCGAAAGTACGGAAAATGACCGGCACTTAAACTACGAAACGTTTCGAGGCGTACGTAATCTAAGTAAGCCGAAAACCCAGAAAAGTAGTAGAGTGAAGGAAAAACCAATTTAAAATCAAGTAGTTTTAATATCATAAGCCGAATTATGCGGTTTTAAAAAAAACATCAAGTATTTCCTGAAAATTTCGGCAGAGTCTCCTTTGTAAATACTGGCTCCCAAACGGGATACAACATGAATAGTATACGAAATCAATAAAAAGGCATCCCCAAGCGGGAGCTAGCTCTTCGTCAATCGACGGTCACAACCACACAAGCAATATAATATACAACGCCAAGGGCGAGGATCAAAACTTAAAAGCAACTCAAAACAACAAGAAAACCATAGAAATACAACGCGCGACTCAAAGGTCGAAAGAATAACATCACTGGTCTCTATCTCAAAAATAATACATGTTTGGTTGATGGAACTTCTAGATACAACAGAATAATAATATACAAGATATAAAATGGGGGTACGATACAAGTAAACCCACCTACTAGCAAATCACCCGAAGGAAACTATGCCCGCAAGCCGTAAAGAAACCTGTACGGCAAACCTGCAAGAAACTGGGGCACAACGGGGGTGAGTTGCCAACTCGTGAATAGAAAAATATCTACGCACAGAAATCGCATAAATAACGCAACCTAGGTCAATGATCATAATATATCCTCAAATATATGAATAACACGTAGCCTATAACAAGGCTAGGGTAAATATCTAACCCGAGTGTAATCTCATGTGCCCGTGTCAGTGCCTCAAGTAGCAATATATCATATGAATGAGGTATGAATGCATGAAAACAGAATACATGTAAATGAAGAACCGTTTTCATAATATAGTGAGATTTCCTTTGTATTTTTAAAATGAGGTATCATAATGAAATCAGCATAAAACAGTGCCTAGCATCGGCACAAAACGTAATCCCAATATCTCGATATCTCTGTATCACAGTCTCTGTACCTCAATATCTCGAAATCTCAATGTCTCAATCACAATATCTAGGGCGCCGTCAGTCCAGACCGGCCCCTACCATCCATCTCAAGACCACGACGGTATCCTCCGGATATCCGACGTGTCGGGTAAAATCACCGGTAGGTAGTGCTCCCCTGCCAGGCTCACATCGTTATCATCACGCGCTTCTTGCCCCGGGGTACCTTACCGGGTCCACCATGTACCCGAAACGGTTCATCCGTCTCCTCGAATCGGGTCTCGAAATCCATCAGCAAACTCATGGTGGACGACTCATACATCATGGGAAAAACCGCACTTTTTATTTAAAAAGAGAGAAATCTGTTTATATAAGTTTTGCGGTTTTCCCCCTAAATCCAGAAAATTTCATGGAAATCCGAATCCAAATCATCAATAGCATGTAAAAACCATGAATATAGGCATAACAATGAATAACAGTATGCATGAAGTGACAAGTAATAACTACAATGTTAAGCTGGCATATAAGGCAGGCACACTAATATCATGTCAAATTACTAACTAACAAGCTAAGTCAAGCAATAATATTTTCTAAGGTGTACGTGACATGGCAATTACCGATGAAGATGTGTGTGAGCCGGCAAGTAAGTGTACGTGGTACATACGCATCATCGGTAATGGTGCTGGTGTCCTAACAATATGATATCAACATTGCAATAAGAATTTATAACATAAGTATGCGATGCGAAGCGAACCACAATAATAAGTGGGAGCTGAATACTAGACGCAACTGTAACTAACCTGCATTAATCTAATATAAGTCCTACAAATGGTGCTTTTTGAAATAACACGAATCATGGGGTTTTGAAAATAGGGGCTACGGTGTTTTTATGAAAAGATACGTCTTTTGAAATATCCGTAGGATCCCTTGGGCTGTCTTTTAAAATACCCACGATTCGTTAGCTTTTGAAATAGGTAAGAATCGAATCTAATCTAACAACTAAACTAAACTAAAGGGCTAAGCTAACAAGCTGGACTACAGGTAAGGAAACCGCCTAACATCTGAGTCGATCCATATACATACCTGTATATATATTAGTCGGTGATCCCGCCTCAATAATATAATATCCGATACCATATCTACAATCAGACATCCCAAGTCAAGAGTGCGGATCAATCATCAAGATATAGCTCGTACGTAAATCCGTCGTACGGCATCCCCAAATCTGGGTACGGTCAATATCATATTCCTCACACCATTCCTCTGGTATCCTCTTTATTCAAGATCATAGTCTAGGGTACTGACCTATGTCTAGTACAATACTAATATCGTCAATATACTCATGATCTGACTACAGATCGACAATCTCGTACAAACCGATACCGTCAGCACATAGCATCATCAAGGGTATACATCGCCCGATACGACCTAATATCAATATCCTAGCATATCATGCCTCATATCACGATCACATGTCGACCATTTCATTTATAACACTATTCACCCGTATCGCCGCTCCAAGATCCGCTATAACACCAGGACGTACCTCAAGTACGAATCCTGCCATATCACCGATATCACAACCACAAAACAAAACTCATCGACTCAGCTCAATCCCAAGTATCATCCTCAAATCCGTATGTGAACACATAGTCCCATACCTATGTGATCACATAACTATAAAGAATCCCATGAGCACATATAAATAGGAATGTATGCAAGTATGTAGGTGTGTATGTGTAGTGCAACACTACCCTAGGTTTCGCAACACTAAAATAATCCAACACACCAATATCCATCCTAAACATCGTTATTAATCCCAAATAACATATAATAATTGTTGGTGTGTATACGCATCCGTATACACCACCACGGACTGCGGGGGTGCTATACGCCATCCACCCGACTTCTCCCCGTAGATACAAATCTACTCACCTGGTCCTCGCTCGCCGGTGCCGACGTCGCCACGCGCTTGCTTGTCGTCTCGAAGTCCATTTGGGGTACATACATATCATAACGCACCGTATCGTATTAAAATCCGACTCATGACCAAAACGACTCACGAATCCCACATAGGTCAAAACCTATGGTTTGCTTCCACAAATCAACTTAAAACCCCTCGACGTCGGCGTACAAACGCCAAACCATCGAGAAAAACCCAAGCACACTCATTTATACAATCACAAGCACTAATTATAATATGAAATAGGTTGCAATTCACAAAAACCTCAAACTCACTTTAAAAGCTATTTTTCCGAAAATCTAGCAAGCAAAATTTACCCGTTTTTGTACAAAACATGATGTTTTAACAAAACTAATGGCCATAATGCTCACTAACCATCTTAATTAAGTCATACCAATGTTAATTAGATTTTAAACTTAATTCTTAATATCAATTTACAAAACCTAGTTTGCATACAATTCCAATTTTAACAATTACAAGCCTCAATTAGTAAAATAGCAACTAGGTTAGTTTTAGCATCACATTAACATGTTAATCCACTCATTTTAACCATGGTTACATGATAAGAACCCTAATTGCAATACAAAACCCTTTCTTGAATTTTTTTTCAAAATGAGCAATTTCAATCCAAACTATACATGAAAACACTAAATTAACACTAATTTGAGCCCACTAAACAAAGTAACCTCTTAGATTTGGTTTGTATAAAACACTAGATAGCAAAATAGAATAATTAACTTAAAAAAATGGTGTGCTAAAAACCCTAGTTTAACTCAAACCATTCTCTTGAAAATCCTAGATGAAAATTGCACCAATATTAACACTAAAACAACTCGATTAAAGAAATCTAACCATAGGAATTTAAATGGGTAGAAATATACCTCAAGATCTATGGATCTAGCATGATGATTTGCCTCTAAAATTGCCTCCTTTACACATGTTTTCAACTAAATTA
Source organism: Agapanthus africanus (assembly GCA_030015575.1). Lineage (NCBI taxonomy): Eukaryota > Viridiplantae > Streptophyta > Magnoliopsida > Asparagales > Amaryllidaceae > Agapanthus > Agapanthus africanus. The sequence goes on from JASDDO010000010.1 coordinate 234,206,719, forward strand.
GACTTGAGAAGAGGTAGCACAAGGATTTGTTTTGGTTTTGTGAAGAAATTTGTGGATTTATATGGATTTTGAGAGGAATTTTTGAACCAAAAGAGAAGGAAAAAATGAGGGGGAGGGGGCTGCAGAATTTCGACCTGAAGGAGGAAGGGGGAAGTGGTGTGGTGTTGTGGGAATTTTCACCAAGTCAAACCCCCTCAAGTCAAGTACACCATACCCCAAAATAATATATATTAAAACCTACACTTTTAACTCAATTCCTCACCTAACAATGAGTTAAAGAAAAGAAATTTGAGAGGGGGAGAAATTTCTGCATTTGGGCCAGCCAAGGGAGTGAGGAGTGAGTGAGAGAGATTTTACAAAGAAATTCTATGCAAAAAAGACCCCCCACAATGCCATATTTGCAAGTTTTAGTTCAAAATAATTATATTTTTGTTTTCCATAATAAAAATCCATTAAAACTTGAAATAAAATACAAACAAATTATATTACAACTAGATTTTAATTAACATTATTTTAAAAATTAAAATTAGCCCATTTAAATTTGTATTTATCGCTAACTTAATGTATTTTTTTTACCGGCTTAAAATAATATTAAAAATGGGGAAAAATTTTAAACGACCAGAATTTCATAAGTAATTCATTAGATATTAAAAACTAGCAATTACCTATCCAAATTAGGTATAATTAGGCCTAAACTGCAAAATAACAAAAAGGACGATTTACGGAAAAATACCAAATTTTCACCGATTTTTGGGAAAACACCAAAACGACTTTTCTAGGCGTTACATTGAGCCACTGACAGAGGCCAGCCAGATTTTGATGACCGTTGGTGTATTGCTTACTCATGATGATTGAGGCACTGTTCAGCGTGCAGACGAGTGAGCCAGTTGTTGCTGCGAGTGACGAGATATCGCCCCATATGTTGGAGCTATTGCGGGACGAGTTGTACTAATAGATGCTAGAAGGTCGCTAGTCACCCGATGATGAATGACTAGGACAGGTGGTTCGTTCGCCTACCCCGATGCGAGGTCATCAGATAGATTGATTCCAGCTAGAGATGACTTCACGCGGAGACGTTGAGAGTCGACAGAGATGATCGAATGTCAGAAACCTATTATTCCAAGTTTAAAGTAGCCGGAAAGACATGCAGCCAATTCTATGGTCCCTCTAGAAGAATCAAACCCTAACTCGACTTAATGACCGTGTGAAAGCCTTGGAACCTTCGAGTTTGCGGCAGTTCTGCGGCGCCATTAGTGAGGCTTGGGTTTGCCATTCTACGGCTGTACCATCGATGCTGTGGTACGTATTCGATACTGTTAAACTGTACCCAAGATGTTGAGCTCTTGGGGGATTATGAGGTTTTGACGAATCGATCGGATGGTTCGACTTCATTCGGATGCTTGGTGGTGAGATGCATTTCTTGGGAGACTCCAGATACGAGGATAGCCGTTGGAGCTCAGTCCATGCAGCCATGACGAGACGAGTTCGAAGCAGTCGACATTATAGAAAAGTGGAGTAAGAGGTTCGTACCAGATCTGGATAAGATGGTGTTCCACTCCGCCGACATCAGAGATGCGATACGCATGCCGAGGCATTGTGCTTGGATATACCTTCCACAAGGAGTCGCGATGAGTATGCAGCCGTTCCGGAACGAGAACATATCTAGTAAGGGACGATGACTTCCGGACAGTTCCGCAGAGATGAGATTTGGGAGAGATCTCGACAGGACCTTTCTGGGATGAATTACGAGAAGACTTGGACCCAGGAGTGGTCATGTTATGCATACCGGTAGGCCAGAGTTCAGGATCGTCGATAAGATATGCTTTGAGTGATCAGGACAGTTAGCCAGAGATTCTTGGAGGATGTGCTTGAGCGGGACTATTCCGCCATACTTGATTTTGCGTATTTTGGGCGATCTATTCGCATGATTGATTTTGATGATTGAGTTTCATGATATTTGTCTTCATGGACCATGGTCGCACCTGCTGAGTATTTACGATTTTTGCACGGTTGTTGCACTTGATATCGTTTTCATGCCTTGGTTTCTCATGTTTGTGATTATATGGATTTCATACAGGGGAGTTGATTTTGTGCGCATATACGCACTCGATTTGGTTTTTGCACTCGGTATAGTTCATAGATGCTTGCAGTGCAGTGTTACGTATATTGTGCATTTAGATGCACTGGACTTTAATTTCGATGGTGATGTTCGATATTTGTTTTGTGCACCTTGTGCACCTGATTGGATTTTGCGTATATTCGGCACTTGATATTGGATTTCATGATTTCGTGCACGATGGATGCACCTGATTTGGATTTTCGCGCATGTTGGGCGCATGTTTTGAAGTGTGATTTTGGTGCACACCAGATGCACTAAATCAAGATTTTTCGTGCATGTCAGATGCACCTGATTTTACTGTCAGGCACACATGTTGCCTATGACAGATGTTTCGTGCACACCCGATGCACTTAGATGTTGTTTCTGTGTATATGTATGGCACATATTTGGATTTTGATTTCCGTGCACACCAGACGCACGTAGTATTCATACGCGTATTTTGGGATTGATTTTTCTTATAGAGCAGTACGTTTTTATGATATTGCTATGTGTTTTCGTACTGAGCAGGACTAGTCAGAGGACAGTACCTGAATATATTTTGCATGCATTGATAGTTATTGAAGGGATTTCCAAAAAAGCGAGCTATAGCCTCAGCATTTACCTACGTGTCTGATATGACACGAAATGTTTAAAACAAGGAGACCCTTCTAAATTGTTTCCAAAACGGCGGAACGTACATTTCAAACAAAGGTATATATGTATATAGTTATTTTCTTATGATAGACGTCCGCCACTGTGCAGTGTTATACGCGTTGCACAGCGGCTTAAAGAGATTTGGCATGCATTTCCTTCAGATACTTACATATATAGATTCGATATTTACATGTATAGTTTTGAGTTATATGCTCATTTTTCATGCGCATGCGCTGCGCTACGATTTGTTTTATGTATTTACAATTTCGGAGCCCAGACGACTTGATGGTTTTGGTTTAGATGTTTTAGTATTTGGGAGGAGTTTTACTTTAAATTTGGAGACCGAATTTTTTTAAGGGAGGAAGATTGTAGCGTTTTGAAAATCGATTCGGTGAAATTTCGGAAAATTGGTAAAATAAGGGGGTTTTCTGGAAAAAGTCAAAATGCAAATATCTTATTATAAAAATTAAATATACATATTCTAGCTATGTAATTGCTAGTATTTGGTGTTTATTGAGCCAATGGTGAAATTTCAAATTTTCTGAAAAAAAAATTATTTTATTATTATTTTAAGCCGTCACTAATACATTTAATTAGGAAAAATTACAAATTGGTTTGGGTTGATACAAATTTTATAATTCATGACAACTAAAATCTAGTGAGTAATATATTTTTTTCATTTTTTTTACAAGTTCTAATTAGTTATAATTAAGGGAAATTAAAATTTAAATAAAATAAGCTAAATCTTGCAATTTTGTAACTTCAGGGGGTTCTTTTTGCATGGAATTCTTTTGTCACTCTCTCACAACTCCCTCACCCCTCTCATGGGCCGAGCCCACTGCAGGAAACCCCCCCTCAATTTGTTTTGAGCTCATTTGATTGATACAAGGTAATGTGAATATAATATATTAATTTGGGTATTATTATATGAAGTATGGGGTTGTTTTGACTTGGCAATTTCTTTTAACTCACTCTTTTCCTCTCCCCCCACACCTTGGCCGAGCCTTCCCTCTCCCCAATCACCAACAGCCCCTCTCTTTCCCTATCTCATTATCACCTCAAAAATCATGATAAATTCCTAAAAAAATCCAAATTAAATCCCACAAAATACAAATCTAACCCCTACCCATTATTCCTTGGCTATTCTATTATGGATCTTGATGAAAAGTTAGCATTTTGGAGACATGTTGCATGTGGGATCTCATGATCTTTGAGGTATAATCCTAACCCCATGTTTAATGAGTTGCTAATTACTTCAATTTACCTAGTTTTGATGTATAATTTGGGTTTAATTGAATGGTTATAAAATCTAGTATGGGTTTATGAAATTCAAGTTAGGGTTTTTATTATGTAATTATGGTTGCAAGTGTAATTTATCATCTTATGAAATGATAAAACTAATCTTGTTGCTAATTATAAATCGCTACTTGTAAAATGTCCAAATTAAGCTTTTTATGCAAACTATGGTTTTCATGAAATACATATATATGTGAGATTAAAATATGGTTAGGATTTTTATCACATTATTAATATTATAAGTTATTGTTTAATAGTTTAGATCATGCTAATCCAAGCTAAATTGTTATTTGTGAATTTTTGCTATAAAATGGTTGAAATTGGATAAAAATTGCAAACTAGTTTTTGGGTTAATGTAATTTAGCAAGATTAAAAATCTAGTAAATGCTTATGTGGCCTAATTAAGATAATTAGTGGGTATTGTGACCACTAGTTTCCTAAACCACCAAGACTTGTAGTAAAACGGTTAACGACCCCTTTTACTAGACTTTTTGGAAATAAACCGATTCGATCAATTTATTAGTTTTGATGATTGCATCCTATTTCATAGATTTTTAGTGAGTTGTAAGACCATGATTGGTACGTTTGGTGTTTTTCTCGATGTTTTGACGTTTGTACATCGACATCGAGGGTTGGTTTGGCTATTCTTGCATGTGTAAGCGATAGGTTTTGACCTATGCATGATACGCGTGCCGATTTGGTTTTCGTATGCCGTTTCGATTTTGAATTGGGTTTTTATGCGATACGATACGTTGTGATATGTAGGTACCCCATGTGGACTTCGAGACGACAAGAAAGCGCATGGCGATGTCGGCACCGGCGAGCGAGGACCAGGTGAGTAGATTTATATCTATGGGGAGAAGTCGGGTGGATGGCGTATAGCATCCCCGCAGTTCGTGGTGATGTATACGAATACGTATACACACATATATTTTGATTATATATATTATGTTGATATGAGACTTGATGATAAAGGTAGATTCTAGGTGTTAATGGATTAGTTTAGTGTTAGTTGCGAAACCCTAGAGTAGTTGTTACACCCACACACACACATGCATACATCTATGCTATTAGCTGTGCGTATATGGGGATATGTGTTTATGTGTTCACCTGGGTATGGGACTAGGTGTTCATATACTGGATTTGCGGATGATACTTGGAATTGAGATGAGTCGATGAGATTTGAGTCGAGGCCGTGAGATCGGTGATATGACAGGGTTCGTATTTGATATACGACCTGATGTTTTAGAGGGTCCTTTGACGTAGTTTTCACACACGTGCATGCATACTTAGGTGGTATCAGTATTGTACTAGACAGAGATCAGCACCCAGATTAGGATCTTTGATAAAGAAGATACCAGATGAATAACGTGATGAACATGATATTGACCCGTACTCAGATTTGGGAATGCCGTACGACGGATTTACGTACGAGTTATATATTGATGATTGATCCGCACTCTTGACTTGGGATGTCTGATTATAGATATGGTATCGGATATGATATTATTGAGGCGGGATCACCGACTAATATATATACAGGTATGTATATGTATCGACTCAGATGTTATGCGGTTTCCTTACCTGTAGTCTAGCTTGTAGCTTAGCCCTTTAGTTTAGTTAGTTGTTAGATTAGATTCGGTTCCTACTTATTTCAAAGCTTACGAATCGTGCGTATTTTAAAAGACAAGTCAAGGGATTCTACGGATATTTCAAAAAACGTATCTTTTCTTAAAAACACCGTAGCCCCTATTTTCAAAACCCCACGATTCGTGTTATTTCAAAAGGCACCATTGTAGGACTTTTATTAGGTGAATGCAGATTAGTTATCGTTGCGTCTAGTATTCAGCTCCCGCTCATTATTGTTGTTCGCTCCGCATCACATGCTTATATTATGCTTCATATTCTACTGTTGATATCTTGTGGTTAGGACACCAGCACCATTACCGATGATGCGTATGTACCACGTACACTTACTTGCCGGCTCACACACATCTTCATCGGTAATTGCCATGCCACGTACACCTTAGAAAATATTATTGTTGACATAGCCTATTAGCTAATAGTTTAGACATGATTTTAGTGTACTTGCCTTATATGTTAGTTTAGACATTGTAGTTATTACCTGCTACTTCATTCATACTGTTATTCATTGTTATGCCGCATTCATGGATTCTCATGCATATATTCACTTTTTACGTGCTATTGAGGTTTTGGATTCGGATTTCCATGAGATTTTCTGGATTTGGGGAAAACCGCAAAACATATACAAACTTCTTCTTTCTCTTTTTAAATGAAAAGCGCTGTTTTTCCAATGATGTATGAGTCGTCCACCATGAGTTTGCTGATGGATTTCGAGACCCGATTCGAGGAGTTGGATGAACCGTTTCGGGTACATGGTGGACCCGGTAAGGTACCCCGGGGCAAGAAGCTCGTGGTGATAACGATGAGCCCGGCAGGGGGAGACTACCTACCGGTGATTTTACCCGACGCGTCGGATATCCGGAGGATACCGTCGTGGTCTTGAGATGGATGGTAGGGGCCGGTCTGGACTGATGGCGCCCTAGATATTGAGATTTCGAGATATTGAGATTTATGTTTTGTGTCGATACTAGACACTGTTGATGCTGATTTCATTTATGATACCTCATTTTAAAATACAAAGGAAATCTCACTAATTTATGAAAACAGTTTCTTCATTTACATGTATTCTGTTTTCATGCATTCATACTTCATTCATATGATATATTGCTACCTGAGGCACTGACACGGGCACATGAGATCACACTCGGGTTAGATATTACCCTAGCCATTGTTATAGGCCGCATGTTATGCATATATTTGAGGATATATTATGATCATTGACCTAGGTTGCGTTATTTATGCGATTTCTGTGCGTAGATGTTTTTCTATTCACGAGTTGGCAACTCACCCCCGTTGTGCCCCAGTTTATTGCAGGTTTGCCGTTCAGGTTTCATTACGGCTTGCGGGCATAGTTTCCTTCAGGTGATTTGCTAGTAGGTGGGTTTACTTGTATCGTACCCCCCATTATATAACTTGTATATTATTACTCTGTTGTATCTAGAAGTTCCATCAACCAAACATGTATTTATTTCAAAGATAGAGACCAGTGATGTTATTCTTTCGACCTTAGAGTCGCGCGTTTTATTTCTGTGGTTTCCTTGTGGTTTTGAGTTTTTGATCCTCGCCGTTGGCGTTGTATATTATATTGCTTGTGTGGTTGTGACTGTCGATTGACGAAGAGCTAGCTCCCGCTTGGGGATGCCTTTTATTGATTTCGTTTACTATTCATGTTGTATCCCGTTTGGGAGCCAGTATTTACAAAGGAGACTCTGCCGAAATTTTCGAGAAATATTGATGTTTTCTTTAAAACCGCATAATTCGGCTTATGCTATTAAAACTACTTGTTTAAATTGGTTTTCCTTCACTCTGCTACTTTTCTTGGTTTGCATTTCTGGGTTTTCGGCTTACTTGGATTACGTACGCCTCGAGACGTTCGTAGTTTAAGTGTCGGTCATGTTCCGTACTTTCGGGACGTGACAAGTTTATGTTTAGCTAGGCTCTGATATCGTTGAAGGAACCTGGTAATCTTTTTTGAAAATATAGTGGCGAAAACTTTTTGCTAAAGAGGTCACTCCCTGTGAAGGGATCTCGGCTCTTTCCTCGTCGAATGAGGTGCAGGATATTCCAAACTGAATACCTTGATGCAAAGCAAGAATAATCGACTATATTGAAGTTATTACCCTGACACAAACTTTTGTCCAAGGGGTCACTCCCGATGAAGGTATCTCGGCCCTTGCCTCGTCGACTGAGGTGCTGGGCATTCATAACCGAATACCTCTATGCAAAACAAAAGTGAACGTCCTTGCAATAACAGCTTTTTGAAAAATTGTTCCAACAACGTCTTTTAGGTTTATTTTCTTGCATTAGTTCTTTTAATGCGTCCCATCATTTAATTCCTACCATTGCAGAAAACAACCAAAATATGGCGTACGCTTATGCCATCCGCATTCGCCACGGGGCCCCGTCATCACTCGTTAGGTTACTTAACTAACGACAGAGCGGGGGCTGGGCTAGCGCGGCTGAAAAACATAAGCAACGCCTAAATAGTTATCATATATAGATATATAGCAATGATAGCCAATCCAGATCACAGATGAACACTTTGGATATACTAGGAACCTGCGATTCGTTCGAGCCTGCAACGAAAAAGCGGATTACATGGTCATGATGAATAGCCAATACCCCACCCTAGATCCCTACGGGTGCGGCAAACTACCTGCCAAGTACCCGAAGCGAAGCAACCTCCCTCAACCCGTGAGTAGGCCACTCGGCAGTTCGAGATACCCGGTAGTTTGTGCACCCCACCTTGGGTCTATCCTAGGAGCAAAAACAGTAAAAAGAAATTATACAATGACGGCTACAACCCCGACCCGGTTGTGCGGCCATACAAATAATATTACATCAATTTACAAATTTTACAATGAATGAAGGAAAAAGAAACTCTCATCTCACATCCACCCCGGCTATTCATCCACGACAATCCAACGAGTTCATATACACAAACCATCAGCATTACAGATCACAGATACGTATAACCCCCACTAATCGACGTATAGCGATTAGTAGACGTTCAATACATATATCACATCACAGAAAATATCCATTTAGCTAAAGTCTACGGAATATCGATCAAAATACGGATTTGAAACCACCCCAAAAAGTCAATTTGCTCTCTGGAAAATCTGGGTAGAAAAAATATGTATTAAAAATCCCAAAACACCCAAACTAAAACACTGCAGAAAACCCGGTCCACTGCCGAGTCAAATCAAGCATGTTATTGCCGCGGAACCGTGGCGGTTTGGTCGGTTCAGTGGACCGGTTTTCTGCTGTGGTTTTAGAAAACCTTGAGTCGAATTTTCATGTATGTTAAATTATTTTTAGAGCAGTATAAAAATTCGACAGAAACTTGGTTTTTCTCGGGCGCGTTTTGCGACTTTTTTCCGATCGATATTCTAAACACTTTGCTAACTTGCTAGTTTATGTTTAGCTAGGCTCTGATACCACTGTTAGGTCCACGTTACCACTCCCGGTACTTTCGGGGTTGCGGAAACGGTAAAACAAATTTTTTTCTAGACTTGGTAACATGGACCGTAAAAGTCGGATCTTTGCTAAACTAGAAACTAGCAAACAAAAGGAGGTGTTAACTACTATGCCGTAGAAATTATACCTCACGATACTGGTCCTTCGGGTTTTCACTCCGCTGCGCCGTTTGTCCATCCATGCTCCGAGGGTTGATACGGACTTTGGTCACCTCCGTGGCCTTCTTGAGTCGAAGACGATCCACCCGAGAGTTGTACACCGAGCTCCACCTCGAGCAGAGGCTACTAGGGCAAGGAGATTGCTAGTCAAGAAGCCCTAGGATGTGTAGAGGAGATATATGGAAGTGTTAGTCTTTGTGGGATCTTTTTCTCTCCACACATGAGATCAAAAGATGAATCAAGAGGAGGAAGAAGGAGGAGCTAGCAACCATGGAGCATTTCTTTTCTTCTCATTTCAAGAGAGAGAATGAGAAAAGAGAAATGAAAAACTTAACCAAAGAAAAATGAACCATGGTTGCATAATGATACTAAACACCATCATTACAAATCCTATCATGATAAAGTTGATGCTACATTGATTTGACCATTTTCATAATCCAATGACCATTTTCATAATCCAAAATGAAAAAAGAAAACCAAAGAAGAGTGTAGACCTCTCATGAAGGTCAATGGTCAACTTTGGTCAACTGGTCAACAAAGTCAAGAGTGGTCAAGGTGGTCAAATGGTCAAAGCAATTAGCCATCACATAATTATCACTAAAAGGATTAGTAAATAATGTCTTCGGCTCATAATGGTTTTGACCGAACGAATTGCCAAAACCCTAATGAGCCCACCTCAAAATGGTTTTGACCGAATCAACTGTCAAAACCCTAATGATCCTGCCACATAACGGCTTTGGCCGAACCAACTGCCAAAACCCCAATGAGGCACCTCCTCCTTCATCGCTCCTCAAAACTGTGCATACACACCCGCACCCGCATTCCGTAGAATGCGAATGCACAGAAGACAAAACAAATCCATCTGTGCAATACTAGGATCCGGCTTAAACCAAATCCCACTAGTATTGCCTGTCCGAACAGCATACGCACACAAGTGCACGTAAGTGATCGCAGCCCTGCCGTAAAACCATACGGCCTCTACACGTTTTTCTCAGTGCAGGGAAACTCTCTCTGTGGGACTCTAAAGACTCGACACTATGCTGGCAGTGGGTTTAACCACAGACCGCAAGCGGCACTAGCTGTACGTAACGGTCCCCAGGTAGATGTTGACAAGAAGGCCGATGAGGTAAACCCATCCGAACTCCTACTGAGCCTGTATGTGACAATCTCCGTACAGTCTGGTCTGTTCGTCTGATACATCGCATGGCGGGCCTAGGGGGTAGAGAACGTCAGTCCCCTAATAGCGGTACAAGTCGTGTCGGAGTGTAGCCCAGAACACCCTGAGATAACTCTGGAAACCTACCAGTATATCTCGCTTGCCCTGGCCAGGGACTACATGTGTAATGGCTCTCCTAGACACAGCGCGATGTCAACCCCCAATACCGGGAGAGACGAATCATGTCTAACCGTCACTGCCTCCAAGTGCTTCGGGACTGCACCCAACTACTACCTGTTTGCACGACTCAGTAGAGCCGTGGTAGGGTAGTAGTCAAAGAACAGTGGGAACACACTTGAGGCGAAGTGACAGTGTCAAGTCAGCGGACTAAGCTGTACTCATGTCACCTGGGAACTGTTAACTGACGATAGGTATAATACCAACCAAGAGTCCCCGACGAGTCCTGTCCAGTATACTCGTAACCTAACGAGCACCCGCATACTATCTCAAGTACGACGTACTGACGGCTGTGGGACAGACCGCCTCCCTCACTGGGATGAGAAGCGCATACGCTAGTCTACTCCGGAGTATCGATGCCCTGTCTCGATAATCCCACGACTAGGGACGTGCATAAGGATGTGCTTGTGGATTACCCAGCCCCCACGAGTGTGATCGCCATCACAACGCCGGTAATCAAGCAAAGATCCTAAGGGCTCTGCTAATGCGTATAGGTTATATAATAAAGAAACACATGTACACATTAAAGCAGAGACAAACCGAGTAGCATACTACTATTTCGAGCAAGATTGTCTATACAACTGTGAATATCCCAAGCTTCCATTAAGTAATATACATACTAGTATGATACAGTAATGGTCTCTACGGCATATACACTAACAAAAGCAGGCATCGCGGAGTTGGAAAGTCTGTTTTGATGTGGTAGTCTAAGAGTTTGACTTTATCAAAATAATAGATGAACCTTGTATAAACAAAAAGGTAGTAGGGAGTATGGTGGTGATCCTCGTAGAGTACGTGGATGACATACGCTTGATAGGGAAGGAGTTTCCTATGCAACGATCGGTCAATCTCCGCTTATCACTAAGATTCTCCATAAAGGATCATAGTGATACCTCCTGAATCCTGGATTTTTGGATCTATGAGATAGATCTAATTGGATGTTAGGATACTCACTAGTTGTTGTTAGATGGTATCAATTGATCCTGGGGAGAATCACTGGAAGGGTTCCAGAGTGATAAGGACGACTGAATGTCAGTCGCAGGCATTGTCTTTACCCTCAGTAAAGGGACGGTATGTTGGAAGAGTTCCAAGCTAGATACCGTGGCATACTAGACGATAAAGGCTGGATACATCGCTACTTAAGATGCTACCAAAGAGGCAGTCTGGGTGTATATTAGTTCATGAGATGAACTTTGTTCCTACCATTGTGTGACAATGGAGTTGTGGCTTATGCCTAGGAACACCCGTCCCATCAGTGATCCAGACATATTCTAAGGCAGTGTCACCTGATCATGGAGATGGTTGATCTCCAGGGGATCGAGGTTAGGAGAGTAGACTTAGAGGACGACACGGCGGATCCACTCACAAAGGCCTTTTCCCAGAGAGAGACTTTTATGGGATGGTTGAGTATGAGATACTACAACCACTGTTATCAGATGGCCCTAGTGCAAGTGGGAGATTGTTAGTTATATGTATGCCCTAGAGGCCATTACTATACATAGGATGTATATTGTAGTGGATGCTTGGACACATATGGGAGGACTTTCTTGCTCGATATGATAGTATGCTATCTGGTTACTCTTTACCTTAACGTGTACACTGATTGTCTCTCTGTTACATGTTGGTAAAGCCCTTAGGATGTGTACTTGACTACATGGACTATGATGCAGATCATACTAGTGGGGACATGGTAGTCCATAAGTACATCCTTCAAGGTCCCTAGTCGTGGGTGTATCGAGACGGGGCATCGATATACCAGAGTAGACTAGCGTATGCCTTCTCGACCCATACAGATAGGCGATGGATGATCCCATATCCATTGGTGTTTGACATCAGAGATGATATACGGGTGCTCAGTAGAGACTGGGTACACTGGACGGACTCGCCAAGAACTCCCAGATGGTATTATACCTTACGTCAGATGGCAGTTCTCTGGTGACACTGGTGCAGGTTAGTCTGTAGACCCGAGATCGTCATAGAGTCTTGTGTGATTCCCACTGTGCTTTGATTTCCACCTTACCATGTCCAAGAGGGCATGCAAAACGGTGGTTTTTGGGTACAGTCCCGAGTCATATGGAGGCAATGAGTGATAGGAGGGGTTTCGTCTCTCCCGGTATTGGGGGTTGATGTTGCGCTATGCTCAATTGGCCGTAACAGGGAAGTCCCTGGCCAGGGCTGGTTTAGAGATATACTGGTAAGTGTTACCAGTAGTTTCTCGACCCGTTATGAGCCTCATATCGACATGACTTATCGGTTATTGGGGTCTGACGTTTACCATCCCTAGACTTGATATGCGACATATCAGATGAGGAGACCAGACTGTACGGCAGTGTCACTGTCAGGCTTTTTGCAGGAGTTGGAGCGGGCTTGCTTGCTAATCTTCTGATCGCTCAATACCCGGGTAGCCGTTACGTCCAGCTAGTACCGCTGACGGCTTGTGGATGCTTGATATGATCATCACCTACTGCCGGCGTATTGACGAGTCTTTAGAGTCCTACATAGAGGTTGTACTGGCTCAGGCAAAAAGAAATAGGAGCGCATATGTGATATGTGCGGGACCGAGAATAATGCGTGTACGTGATACCGTATTCTATTCTCGCGATGTTTGTATCGATAGGTTGTATGCGATATAACCTAGTTATCGAATCAAGGGTTGATTCGATAAATCGATACATTGAATGTTAGTCGGTTATATATGATATAACCAGATTATTAAGTCAAGTGTTGATTTAATAATTCAGTGTATAATTGTATATGTGATATACTAATTTACATTAACTAACATTGGTTCACTTAAGCATTTGATTTTCTCACTTGTGCACAACTTGATATATATGTGATATATATTTATTTGTGTTTACAAAATGTATCATGGTTGTTGATACACTTGTCATGGGTGTATGGGACATACACCATTGTAATTTTATGGGTGGGGTTTTAATATATAAAGTAAATACAAAATTAGTGGATAAAGCACACATGCATGAAGCTTCATGAAGCTTATCTTTGCATTTGACTTAGTCCACTAGTTTTGTTTTACTTAAGCTATTAGTTAACCTAACCACTATGATTACCTATGGTAATGTCTCTACATGAGTTAGTATATGATACTCACTCACCATGGTTAGCTCATTCTCTCTCTTGATCATTATCCATATTCATTTGGAGCTCATCTTCTTCTTCCTCAAGATTTTCTTCTAGGGTTTGATAAAGAGAGAGATACAAAGTGAGAAATGAAATTCTAAAGTGTACCCATTTCCTATCTCACCATCCTCTACTAGACTAGCACTTTAGTTTAGGGTGTTTGCATCACCAATTCTTTAGTTGGTGAAGTAGAAGCTTGAGTCCGTATTCCCTCGAAGTAGATCATCTTCGGCCTCGAAGACTTCAAGCAATACCGTTGCAACTTTCTCATGGAGCCGTCCGAGAGTCCGGGAGCCGATGATCGCAGCGAAGGGACTACATCAAGGAGCTTAAGAAGTGAAGGACCGATCTACAAAGGTTGTATTTTCGTATTCACTTAGTGTAAATGTGATTTACTTGCATATGTGATCGCCTAATCTCTAGTTAACGATCTCGTTTCGAGTTATTTGGCACGGCTAAAATTTTTATCCGGCATGGTTGATGCCTTGTAGAGACTTGTTAGTGTGCCTAGTAACCCTACAAAAAGACAACTGAATAATACCTTATTCTTTTAAAGGTGAAATAGAAGTGGCGATGAAGTACGCGGTTTGGTCGTGAATGATAATAGTCGCAATTTACTTTGCCCTCTTTCTAATCCCTTTATTTTGTCTTTACATATTACCTTCTGCACACCCTACTTAGGCTAATTGGTTTTCTTCCTTTCCTACCCTTCGGCACCGGCCTATGGTTTGGAAGAAGACTATCCAATAAGCGTAATAGGTGTACTCTCCTAAACCAAGGAGCCCTCGCAACCTGAGAGAAGGTAATAATAAAAGACAACTGAATAAACCAATTCTATTTCTCCTGAACCTGGATCCATCCTCGAAGAAGTCCCTTCGAGTTCGTATATAACCATACGATGGATCTATCCAATGGAAGTGGATGTCCGTAGTAATACGGGGTGTTCTGAGAAATGCAAAGGGTAAAAGAAGGAGCGGCAATGACTTATGAAACTTGGACAATTCAAAAGCCAGTATTTTAAGAAGGTTCGGTCAACTTGGTCATTGAGTCAAAGTCTAGGGTCGGTCAAAGGTCGCTGCCAAAGAGAGAGAGAAAAGAAACACTCTGCGTGCACTCTAACCTAGATCAGAACGGTTATCACTTTATCTAATCCGGAAACCTCCCACTGTACTGTCAAATTCTCCTCCAAACCTAAAAGAAGAATCAATCGGGATCACTCGAAGAGTAAACCAACTCAACAGTGGGAATCGGGATCCAACTCTCATTGCATGATAACGTGACGGAATCCACTCAAGTTATCACACTCCAGAAGGTATGCGTATACTTGGCAAGTTTGAGTTTCTTTAGAAACTCCCGATAAGATTTTTACCCCATGTTCTTATGACCTTGACGAAAGCCAACAAATCATAAGTCACATGTCAAGTTCTACCCGTCATTATCTTGTTAATTCGAACCCACCCGTACATACCCTTGACGAAAGCCAACAAGGTAATACGACTGTCCCAAACCAACTCATCTATCTATGCAACAAATGAATACCCCAGCAACTACCAAACACTATGCCTTGACGAAAGCCAACAAACATAGCTTGAATACTAATGACCATCCATAAGAAATGACGGAGGGCTACGGCTGGTTTTTGGCGAAAACCCTTTAACGTAATGAACTTGATCTCGTTGAAGGAACCTGATAGCTTTTTATAAAAATATAGTGGCGAAAACCTTTTGCTGAAGAGGTCACTCCCGGTGAAGGGATCTCGGCTCTTTCCTCGTGGAATGAGGTGCAGGATATTCCACTGAATACCACGATGCAAAGCAACATGTAATCGGCTATAGTGAAGTTATTACCCTGACGCAAACTTCTGCCCAAGGGGTCAGTCCCGGCGAAGGGATATCGGCCCTTGCCCCGTCGAATGAGGTGCAGGATATTCCAACCGAATATCACTATGCAAAACAAAAGGAAACATCTTTGTAATAACACTTTTTAAATTGTTCCAACAACTGCCAAATAGGTTTGTTTTCCTTTGCATTGATCAAAATCAACACAGTCCCATCAATTAATCACACCTGAAAAGAACGAAAATAAAATGTACGTATATGTCATCCGCATTCGTCACTGGGTCCCGTCATCACCCGTTAGGTTACTTAACTAACGACAGAGCGGGGACTGGACTAGCGCGGGTGTAAAACATATACAACATCTGATAGTATATATATCAATATACAATAATCGCTCCAGGCGTGATAATATGCAACATTACAGAAAAGTAATAAGCATCACAGAACAATACAGATAATCTGGGATCCCCGGGTTTCACAGAGCCGCTGCTGAAACCCGACGTTCCCCTGGTCGTGTGGATAACCTGTGCAATAAAACCTAGACCCTACGGCTGCGGCAAGTTACCCGCCAAAACCTGAAGCGAGGCAGCCCCCTACAGCATAAGTGAATGGACCACCCTGCACTTCACGGAATCCGGTAGCTTGAGCACCCCTCCTTGGGTCAACCTGTACCCCCTACGAGTGCAGCGAATAGTCTGCCAATTCCAGAGTGAGGCCCCTCTGCCTCTCAAAGCCATGAGATGTGGACCCGTTACCCTCCAGAACCCGGCTATCCGTGCACTCCATCACGGGGTAAAACCTAGTACATAAATGAAAAATATGTACAACGGGTACATCGACCTCAACCCGGTCGTGCCCCAAAAGAATATTATACAACAGGCAGTGACGGCAGTCCACATGTTGGACGCTCGCCCCGCAATATCAAATGTATAAATAAATCCAAACTGCACTACCATTGCACACTGCTATCCACCACGATAAAACCGCAACATCACAGCACAACACAGAACATCAACGCGAATGTCACGTTCGCAAACCCGTCTAAACAAACTATAGCAATCAGACGCGGTTTACCTCTCAAATGACATTCACGGTCGGAGATATAATGTAAGTACTGTAAACCAACATGTTTAAATTTCGATCGACAAAACTTCCCGAAGTGGGCCCCACGCACATCTGCTGTACAGTAACAAAATATGGGCCCAAAAGAAATATTCCAGAAACCACAATTTTCAATGTAGAACCTACTGTAGAAAAATGGTTCACTGTAGCTCTAAAACGGCCGCGGAACCGCGGCCAAACTAGGGTTTGTGCGGTGGTTCCGCGGCGCTTTGGAATCAACAGTTGACCAAATTTCACCAGTATTCTTAGAAAAGCCTGCACGATTTTCTTAGATGCTCAAAATAATTTTTAGACCTGTTTAAAAATTCGACAGAAACTTTTCACAGAAAATAGCGATTTTTGAAATTCCGTTCGATCGACGTTTTAAACGCGTTAGCACAAGTTAGTAAAGCTTAATGGCAAGGCTCTGATACCACTGTAAGTATACGGTAGCGCCCCGGCCGTCAACAGACGCCAAATGCGGAACAAAAACTTTTTAACTGGCGCTATCGTATACTATAACCCGGATCTGCCATTATTGCTAAACTAACAAATAGTAAAGTGGGTAGAAAGGTTATACCGAACGATCCGAGTCCTTCGTTCTTTAACCATCATCCCACGCTCTGTTGCGGCTGCTCCGTTCTCGTCGATCTCCGATCTCCTCGTCCAGGTGGCACCACGTCAATGGATCTTTAAACGGGTTCCCGCCTCTGACTCGAGGCAACTCGGTCATCAAGTTTGCTAAAAGAGACGACCAAGATTGATATAGAGAATGAGTAGAATACTTTGTCTCACTTCGTCCAAAGCCGTGGACGAACGGTTAATGAAGTTGCCACTCGAATCGGGTGATGGAATGAAAGAAGCTATGAAATTTCCATACACCACAAACTATCATCTTTTTAAAACAAAAACCCCTCAACCTCCACCAAGGGGTGGCCGGCCATATAAAGAGGAGGGGGTGAGTGTAGGAGCAAGGGGGGACCACAACAATGAAGCTTATCATAACACCTTGTATGAACACCATTAATGCAAGTGATGAATCATTAACCCTAGTCATCAAACATCATTAAATGCACTAATGAGTCATAAAGATGCATGAACCTAGTCACCACCTTCTAGAAGCCTCTAGAAGCTTCCACACTCATCTCAAGAAAAGATAAATCCGTATTTAACCGAATGTTAAATACGGCTGATAGAAAACTGGAAACTGGAAACTGGCAACTTCCGAAAGCGATCCTGAAACGAATTTCTGGATAACCCCATAACAGTATAAACATATCCGCATTTGTATTACGACCGAATACAAATGCAACTGAGACAAAGATATTATATCTACACAATATAATACTCGGATCCGGCTTAAACCAAAGCACACCAGTATTATCTGCCCGAAATATGACACGTGCGTAAACGCACGTGCATTTTCCGAACCCTGCCATAAAACCATACGGCCTCTATAACGTTTCGCCCGAACTTGGGAAATAGTCTGTGGGGGACTCTAATGACTCGTCAGTACCCTGGCAGTGGGTTTAACCACAAGCCGTCAGCGGCACTATCTGTGCGTAACGGCTGCCCATGGACTGACTTCAAGGGAGGCCGATGAGCAAAATCATCCGGAAACCCTACTGAGCCTAATAGTGACAATATATATACAGTCCGGTCCGTTCGTCTATGAGTATGGCATATCTGCCTAGGGGGCTAGTAACATCAGACCCCCAATAGCAGTATAAGTCGTGTCGGAGTGTAGCCTAAAAACACGCTGAGATACTACTGGAGTACCTACCAGTAAATCTCCTTCCACGGCTGTAGGCTTTGTGTAATGGCTCTCCTAGACACAGCACGATCTCACCCCCAATACCGGGAGAGACGAATCCCCTGCCGATCTGCTCACGTGCTTCCATGTGGCTCGGGACTGTACCCAAAAATTACCTGTTTGCACGACTCCTTTGAGCCGTGGTAGGGTAGAAATCAAAGCACAGTGGGAACTCACACGAGACAAATGACGACCTCAGGTCGATGAACTAACCTGTACACATGTCACCAGGGAACTGCTATCTGACGATATGTATAATACCAACTAGCAGGTTCCCGTCGAGTCCTGTCCGGTGTACTCATAACCCAATGAGCACCTGTATACATCTTAAGTGATCCAACTGACACCAGTGGCTTGTGAGACCGGCCACCGCCCCTCGTCGGGGTCTCGACTGTATACACTAGTCTACTCTGGAGTATCGATGCCCTGTCTCGAAACTCCAACGACTAGGGACCACAATTAAGGATATGCTTATAAACCACCCAACTCTCACGTATATGATCGCCATCATACTGTTGGTAGTAAAGCAAGATCCTAAGGGCTCTATCAAAGTGTAAGAGTGATCAGTCACCTGAACCTGTACACGACTGATAAAGGCAAACCAGATAGCATATTATCATCCCGAGTAAGACTGTCGTACCTGTTAGTGTATATGCCCTAGAGGCCATTACTGTATCATACTAGTTTGTATATTACTTAATGGAAGCTTGGGATATTCACAGTTGTATATACAATCTTGCTCGAAATGGTAGTATGCTACTTGGTTTGTCTCTGCTTTAATATGTGCATGTGTTTCTTTTAGCATATTGCTGGTATACATATTAGTAGATCCCTTAGGATCTTTGCTTGATTACCAGCGTTGTGATGGCGCTCGCACTCGTGGGAGCTGGGTAATCTATAAGCACATCCTTATACAGGTCCCTGGTCGTTGGACTATCGAGACAGGGCATCGATACTCCGGAGTAGACTAGCGTATGCGCTTCTCATCCCAGTGTGGGAGACGGTCTATCCCACAGCCGTTAGTACGTCGTACTTGGGATAGTATGCGAGTGCTCGTTAGGTTACGAGTACACTGGACAGGACTCGTCGGGAACTGTTGGTTGGTAATATACCTATCGTCAGTTATCAGTTCCCAGGTGACATGAGTACAGCTTAGTCCGCTGACTTGACACTGTCACTTCGCCTCGAGTGTGTTCCCACTGCACTTTGATTACTACCCTACCACGGCTCAAAGGAGTCGTGCAAACAGGTAGTTTTTGGGTGCAGTCCCGAAGCACTTGGAGGCAGTGACGGTTAGACAGGATTCGCCTCTCCCGGTATTGGGGGTTGACATCGCGCTGTGTCCAGGAGAGCCATTACACGAGTAGTCCCTGGCCAGGGCAAGCGAGATATACTGGTAGGCTTCCAGTGTTATCTCAGGGTGTTCTAGGCTACACTCCGACACGACTTGTACCGCTATTAGGGGACTGACGTTCACCGCCCCCATAGGCCCGCCATGCGATGTATCAGACGAACAGACCGGACTGTACGGAGACTGTCACATACAGGCTCAGTAGGAGTGCAGATGGGGTTCACCTCGTCAGTCTTCTTATCGACATCTACCTGGGGACCATTACGTACTGCTAGTGCCGCTTGCGGTCTGTGGTTAAACCCACTGCCAGCGTAGTGTCGAGTCTTTAGAGTCCCACACAGAGAGCTATTCGCCTTTAGGCAAAATGAGTAGAGGTCGCATGGTTTTGCGGCAGGGTTCGTTCACATTCGCGCACTTGTGCACGTTTGCTGTCCGGACAGTTTATACTAGCGGGCTTTGGTTTAAGCCGGATCCTAGTGTATGGTTTGAGATTGGTTTTTCTCATTGTGTTCGTGTTCCTCGGATCACGAATGCTGGTTCGTATGCACTGTTGCTTGAGATTGAGGGAGAGGACATTGTTTAGGGTTAATGACTATTGTCATTTTATTAACCCCATTGCTTTTGTGTGTATTATTGTTAATTAATAATTAGCTTAATTATTGTGCATGGTTGTTGTTGTTGACCTTTTGACATCATTGACTTGTTGACCAAGTTGACAATTTGACCATGATCATTTCATTTGGAAGATGCTCTTTGATCCTTGCAATTTGCATTAATATTGAAATGATAATGGTCACCTCTTGATTAAACCATGACAATTTTCTAGCTAATTATTGAATTAAAATATTACACACATATTAGTGAGAATGGCTCACTAATAATTCATTCTCTCATATCATTTCTCTCTCTTGCTCATCCTCTCCCTCAAGCTCTCTCCCTCTCATGTGTTGAGAAACAAAAAGCTTGAGAAAAACCTTCACTTGATCTTCTCTACTCTCTTCTAGGGTTCAAGTCTTAGCATTTCTTGCACTCTAGTTACTCCTAGCTTGGAGTTGAAGCTAAAGGTCGAGGCTTTCGGGTGGATCCTTCTTTGACGGAAGAAGACAAGCAAGGTGAGGCCTTTCTACCATTCCGACGAGCAAGGAGAGAAGGACTTCGAGCTCAAGGTATAACCTTTCTACAACTTAGTTAGTTGTTAGTTTGCTTTAGCTAGTTTTCGTTTAGCAAAGATCCTCACATGCAAGGTCCATGTTGCCTAAGTCATTAAAAATCCGTTTTTATTATGTTTTCCACCTCCCCGTAAGCACCGGGGTGGGCAACGTGGACTTACAGTGGTATCAGAGCCTAACTAAACACAAACTAGCTAAGTAGTAAAGTGTAACGAAGTTTCGAAACCGGAAAATCCAAAAACCAAACTTTGCAAAACCCTAGTTTCTGTTAATTTTTTTTCCTGGTCCAAATGACATTTGTTATACACCAAAAATTATCTCAGGCTTTTGTATAGAAAACCACCAAATACGAACCAGAGAGGAGATCAGAGGAGCGCGGATCCGCGGCAAGAGGAAGCTCCTGCCGCGGAAGCGCGGCCGTCTGGTCCCCTCTCTGCTTCGTTTTTGGTGCAGAGTGTTTCTGTGTTGGTTTTGGGATTTTTAGGATATGTTATATGTGCCCAGATTTTCCAGAACTAAAATTTACTTTTGGGGGCCTATAAATCCGTATTTTTCGGAACTTCACTACACTTTAACTATATCGGTTATATCTGTGATGCTTGTATGTATTGAACATCGGCTAATCGCTATAAGTCGATTAGTCGGGGTTATACATCTCTGTGATTGTTATTGGTTTGTGGATATGAATGGATTGGATTGTCGCGGGTGAATGGCCGGGGTGGATGTGAGATGAGCGTTATTTTTCTTTCATTCATTTGTAACATGTAAATTGATGTAATAATATTATTTGTATGGCCGCACAACCGGGTCGGGGTTGTAGCCGTCATTGTATAATTCTTTTTACTGTTTTTGCTCCTAGGATAGACCCATGGAGGGGGTGCACAAACTACCGGGTATCTCGAAGCGCCGAGTGGCCTACTCACGGTGGTGAGGGAGGTTGCTTCGCTTCGGGTGCTTGGCGGGTAGTTTGCCGCACCCGTAGGGGTCTTGGGTGGGGTATTGGCTATTCACCGCGACCGTGTAATCCGCTTTACGTTGCAGGCTCGAACGCATTGCGGATTCCTAGTATATCCAATGTATTCATCTGTGATCTGTAATGTCTATCATTGCTATATATTTATATATAATAACTATTTAGGCGTTGCTTATGTTTTACAGCCGCGCTAGCCCAGCCCCCGCTCTGTCGTTAGTTAAGTAACCTAACGGGTGATGACGGGGCCCCGTGGCGAATGCGAATGGCATAAGCGTACGTCATATTTTGGTTGTTTTCTGCAATGGTAGGATTAATTGATGGGACGCATTAAAAGAACTAATGCAAGAAATAAACCAAGTAAAAGTCGATTGGAACACTTTGAAAACCACTCGGTTCTTTTCAAAACTAAACTTTTAAACGCGGAGCTTGAACCACTCCTTTTAAAAGCTATCTCATTCCATCGATTATATCAAGTTCACTACGTTCACGGTTTCGTCAAAACCATCCGTAGCCCTCCATCATTTCGGTTAAATATTCGGTAGTATTCAAGCTATGTATTTTGACCTCACGCCAAGGCATAGTGATTGGTAGCTGCCGGATATTTATCTGTTGCATAGATAGAATGCGTTGATTTGAGACAGTCGTACTGCCGTTTTGGCCTACGTCAAGGGTAGGTGCGGGTGGGTTCAAATTAACCAGGATAATGATGGGAAGAACTTGACATGTGACTTATGACATTTTGACCTCACGCCAAGGTCATAAGAGCATGGGGCAAAAATCCACATCGGGAGTTTCATAAGTACTGAAACTTGCTAGCGCTGCATACCATTTGGAGTGTGATGATTCTGGTAGGATTCCTTCGGTTTTATCACGCGATGATATTTGGATCCCGATCCTACTGTGAGTATATGCTACTCCTCGGGAAAACTCTCACTTAACGATCAATGCTATAAACCTAGTAGGTGCGTAGAAAGGTGTTAGCGGGGCTACGCCCATAGGGAAAAGAGGTTACTTAATTAAGGAACTTCGCGAAAGCGTTGGAAAACCTCCCTCGAAGTACCGACACTGGCCTGGCTGAAAGGTTAAGCAAGTATTGTACGGTGAGAATGATCCCGGCTAATCCTTTTCTTTATGGTTTGAGAAGGGATTCGAGAAACAGTGGGAGCCATCCAGTTTAGACAAACTAAAAACCACTCTAAACTTGCAAGAGCATCATGCTAAAGTGTTTCTTTTCTCTCTCCTAATTGCAGCGACCATTCAACATGACCGGACTTAAGTTACTGTTAGATAAAAATATATTGACAGGGCCAAACTACAAAGATTGCCTCAGGAATGTCAAGATGGCTATCACTTATGACAAGCTGGGGTATATACTTACCACCAAAGCTCCCCCTGTCCCAGGTCCCACCTCCAGCGTCGCGGATGTAGAAATCCGTAAGACATGGGAGATAGATTGCGCGAGGGCCAGATGCCTCGTACTAGCCTCGATGGACAACGAACATCAGAGGAGGCACGAGAATATGGACCTAGAGTCCATATTTCTCCATACAAAAGAACTGTATGGAGAGCAGTCTCGTATCGCTAGATACGAAGTGTCGAAGAAGCTTTTTTCGGCAAGATTGGCCGTCGGATCATCGGTAGCGGACCACGTGCTTAAGATGATCGGCTACATAGAGGAGCTCGCGGACCTTGGGACCACGTTGGAGAATGAACTCTATACCAATTTGATTATCCAGTCCCTTCCTTCCACTTACGCCCAGTTCGTTCTTAACTTCAACATGCAAGGAAAGGAGGTTGAACTTGCCGAACTTCTGAACATGTTGAGGACTGCTGAGGGCACCCTACAGAAGGGTAGGGAGACATCCACTTTGTTTGTAGGAGGATCTTCCTCTTCTAGGTCCAGGGCGAAAGCCAAGGGCAAGAAGAAGAAATTCCCCACCAAACCAAGAGGCGGTGTCGGTAAAGTGGATACGAAGGGAAAGGGTAAAGCAACAAAAGTAGCGGGGAAGATGGTGGGGAAGGAAGAATGCTTCTATTGTCACAAAAGTGGTCACTGGAAACAGGATTGCAAGGCTTGGAAAGCCAGAACACAGGATTTGAAGCGAGTTGCAGCTTCAGCTTCAGGTGTGTATGTTATTGAAAACTGTCTATCAATAAACTCTACATCCTGGGATTGGATACCGGATCAGGATCTCATATCTGTAATTCTTTGCAGGCGTTGAGAAAGCGTAGAGTTTTGAAGGCAGGTGACATGACCCTCAGAGTTGCGAACGGTGCTAGCATGGATGCTGAGGCCGTGGGGGACTATCACCTGGGATTATCAGATGGACACTTTTTGGTTTTGCGTAGTTGTTATTATGTACCAAATGCAACCTGTAATATCATTTCTGTATCTTTATTATCTAAAGAAGGTTATGAATTTGCATTTGTAAGTAATGTAGTGAACATTCACCTTAATCAAGTTTTGATTGGGTCAGGTACATTGAACAACGGTATATACGTTTTAAACCAACCACAGGTTTTCAATATCCAGAATACACACAAAAGAAAGTCTCCAGAAATTAATAAAACTTTCTTATGGCATTGTAGACTGGGTCACATCAATGAGAGAAGATTGACTAAGTTACATACTGAAGGATATTTAGATCCGTTCGAATATCAATCGTATGCAACTTGTCAATCCTGTCTCAAAGGAAAGATGACAAAGGCTCCGTTTTCTGGACACGGAGAAAGAGCGAGCGAGCTCTTGGGACTCGTACACAGCGACGTGTGCGGTCCAATGTCTACATATGCGCGAAGCGGTTTTTCTTACTTCATTACTTTTACGGATGATTTCTCAAGATTCGGACATATCTTCTTAATGAAGCATAAATCCGAAGCTTTTGATAAGTTCCAGGAATATAAGAATGAAGTAGAAAAACAAACCGGCAAAAGTATCAAGATCCTAAGATCGGATCGAGGAGGAGAATACTTAAGTGCCGAATTCCTGAATTACTTAAAAGAGAATGGAATTCTCTCTCAGCTTACTCCTCCATACACTCCGCAACATAACGGTGTATCGGAGAGACGGAACCGGACCCTATTGGATATGGTACGGTCCATGATGAGTAACGCTGAGTTACCGCGATCATTCTGGGGATATGCACTAGAAACAGCTGCATATCTTTTGAACCGTGTTCCCACTAAGACTGTGCCTACCACACCATATGAGTTATGGAGTGGGAAGAAACCCTATCTTCAATACTTGAAGATTTGGGGATGTCCAGCTTATGTCAAAAAGCAGCATACGGACAAGCTCGAGGCACGCTCAGTACTGTGCAAGTTTGTGGGATACCCAAAGAACTCCAGGGGGTATCTTTTCTATTACGCAGAGGAACAAAAAGTCCTTGTTTCTCGTAATGCCCATTTTCTGGAACATCAGTTTTTAGAAAAAGAAATAAGTGGGAGCGCAATAGAACTGGAAGAAATTCCAGAACCGCAAGCTATTACTGAAAGCTTGGTAGAACCAGAAGGTCCGAAAGATCAGGACATTCCTACGCCACTCCGCAGGAGTAGTAGGCAGTCTCATCCGCCCGAGAGGTACTACGGTTTTCTCATTGACGGGGATAGAGAGGACTGCATCGTAGATTGTGATGAGCCTACTAGCTTCCAGCAAGCCATTCAGAGCGTCGACTCGGTAAAATGGCTGGATGCAATGCGGACCGAGATGGAGTCCATGTACACCAACAAAGTATGGACGTTGGACATTGCTCCAGATGGGGTAAAACCCGTAGGATGCAAGTGGATCTTCAAAAGGAAGATTGGTGTAGATGGACAGGTTGAGACCTATAAAGCTAGACTGGTAGCAAAGGGTTTTCGTCAGCGACCTGGTTTGGACTATGACGAAACCTTTTCTCCAGTAGCTATGCTGAAATCCATTCGGATCCTTCTTGCCATCGCTGCTTTCCACGATTATGAGATTTGGCAGATGGACGTAAAGACAGCTTTTCTAAATGGTCATTTAGAGGAGTGTGTCTATATGGACCAGCCAGAGGGTTTCATTCAGGGTGGGAGCAGCGGAAAGGTGTGCAAGTTGCTCAAGTCCATTTATGGACTCAAGCAGGCATCGCGGAGTTGGAACATCTGTTTTGATGAGACGGTCAAAGAATTTGGCTTTATCAAAAATCCAGATGAACCATGCATCTATTGTAGATTTGTAGCGAGAACTGTAGTATTCCTCGTTTTATACGTGGATGACATTCTCTTAATAGGAAATGACATTCCTATGCTACAATCTGTCAAGGGGTTCTTGTCACACAGGTTCTCCATGAAAGACCTGGGTGATGCCTCATACATTCTGGGTATCCGGATCTACCGTGACAGATCCAAGAGGATATTAGGACTCTCACAGTCCAGGTACATCGACACCATACTGAAGAGATTCAGTATGGAAGATTCCAAGCGCGGTAATCTACCGGCTTGTCACGGGATCACCCTCTCCAAAGAGATGTCTCCCAAGACTGATTTGGAGAGGGATCGCATGTCTATTATACCCTATGCTTCTGCGGTAGGCTCTATAATGTATGCGATGTTGTGTACCAGACCAGATGTGGCTTATGCACTGAGTGTGGTAAGCAGGTATCAGTCAAACCCTGGGGAGAAACATTGGATAGCAGTAAAGAACATTCTCAAGTACCTGAGAAGGACTAAGGAGATGTTCTTGGTCTATGGCGGAAAAGACCTGCAGATTGAGGCCTTTGCTGACTCCAGCTTCCAGAGTGACAAGGATGATTCCAAGTCCATGTCGGGTTTTGTCTTTACCCTCAATGGAGGGGCGGTGTGTTGGAAGAGCTCCAAACAGGAAACCGTTGCTGACTCGACTATGGAAGCGGAATACATCGCTGCATCTGATGCCGCAAAAGAAGCTGTCTGGATGAGGAAGTTCTTGAAAGAACTTCAGGTGGTTCCGTCCATTGTTGACCCAATACCTCTGTATTGCGACAACAACGGGGCTATAGCTTTAGCGAAGGAACCCAGGTCCCATCAGAAATCCAGACACATCTTAAGGCGGTATCACCTGATCAGGGAGATTGTAGATCGCCAGGAGATCGAGGTCCGGAGAGTTGCATCAGAGGATAACACAGCAGATCCATTCACCAAGGCCTTGCCCCAGACTCAGTTCGAGCGGCTGATCGAGATGATAGGTCTTCGATACGCCAGTACATGGCCTTAGTGCAAGTGGGAGATTGTTAGTGTATATGCCCTAGAGGCCATTACTGTATCATACTAGTTTGTATATTACTTAATGGAAGCTTGGGATATTCACAGTTGTATATACAATCTTGCTCGAAATGGTAGTATGCTACTTGGTTTGTCTCTGCTTTAATATGTGCATGTGTTTCTTTTAGCATATTGCTGGTATACATATTAGTAGAGCCCTTAGGATCTTTGCTTGATTACCAGTGTTGTGATGGCGCTCGCACTCGTGGGAGCTGGGTAATCTATAAGCACATCCTTATACAGGTCCCTGGTCGTTGGACTATCGAGACAGGGCATCGATACTCCGGAGTAGACTAGCGTATGCGCTTCTCATCCCAGTGTGGGAGACGGTCTGTCCCACAGCCGTTAGTACGTCGTACTTGGGATAGTATGCGGGTGCTCGTTAGGTTACGAGTACACTGGACAGGACTCGTCGGGAACTGTTGGTTGGTAATATACCTATCGTCAGTTATCAGTTCCCAGGTGACATGAGTACAGCTTAGTCCGCTGACTTGACACTGTCACTTCGCCTCGAGTGTGTTCCCACTGCACTTTGATTACTACCCTACTACGGCTCAAAGGAGTCGTGCAAACAGGTAGTTTTTGGGTGCAGTCCCGAAGCACTTGGAGGCAGTGACGGTTAGACAGGATTCGTCTCTCCCGGTATTGGGGGTTGACATCGCGCTGTGTCCAGGAGAGCCATTACACGAGTAGTCCCTGGCCAGGGCAAGCGAGATATACTGGTAGGCTTCCAGTGTTATCTCAGGGTGTTCTGGGCTACACTCCGACACGACTTGTACCGCTATTAGGGGACTGACGTTCACCGCCCCCCTAGGCCCGCCATGCGATGTATCAGACGAACAGACCGGACTGTACGGAGACTGTCACATACAGGCTCAGTAGGAGTGCAGATGGGGTTCACCTCATCAGTCTTCTTATCGACATCTACCTGGGGACCGTTACGTAAAGCTAGTGCCGCTTGCGGTCTGTGGTTAAACCCACTGCCAGCGTAGTGTCGAGTCTTTAGAGTCCCACACAGAGAGCTATTCGCCTTTAGGCAAAATGAGTAGAGGTCGCATGGTTTTGCGACAGGGTTCGTTCACATTCGCGCACTTGTGCACGTTTGCTGTCCGGACAGTTTATACTAGCGAGCTTTGGTTTAAGCCGGATCCTAGTGTATGGTTTGAGATTGGTTTTTCTCATTGTGTTCGTGTTCCTCGGATCACGAATGCGGGTGCGTATGCACTGTTGCTTGAGATTGAGGGAGAGGACCTTGTTTAGGGTTAATGACTATTGTCATTTTATTAACCCCATTGCTTTTGTGTGTATTATTGTTAATTAATAATTAGCTTAATTATTGTGCATGGTTGTTGTTGTTGACCTTTTGACTTCATTGACTTGTTGACCAAGTTGACAATTTGACCATGATCATTTCATTTGGAAGATGCTCTTTGATCCTTGCAATTTGCATTAATATTGAAATGATAATGGTCACCTTTTGATTAAACCATGACAATTTTCTAGCTAATTATTGAATTAAAATATTACACACATATTAGTGAGAATGGCTCACTAATAATTCATTCTCTCATATCATTTCTCTCTCTTGCTCATCCTCTCCCTCAAGCTCTCTCCCTCTCATGTGTTGAGAAACAAAAAGCTTGAGAAAAACCTTCACTTGATCTTCTCTACTCTCTTCTAGGGTTCAAGTCTTAGCATTTCTTGCACTCTAGTTACTCCTAGCTTGGAGTTGAAGCTAAAGGTCGAGGCTTTCGGGTGGATCCTTCTTTGACGGAAGAAGACAAGCAAGGTGAGGCCTTTCTACCATTCCGACGAGCAAGGAGAGAAGGACTTCGAGCTCAAGGTATAACCTTTCTACAACTTAGTTAGTTGTTAGTTTGCTTTAGCTAGTTTTCGTTTAGCAAAGATCCTCACATGCAAGGTCCATGTTGCCTAAGTCATTAAAAATCCGTTTTTTATTATGTTTTCCGCCTCCCCGTAAGCACCGGGGTGGGCAACGTGGACTTACAGTACCGGTATAGGTCCTCCGCAATTATTGCAATCACGTACCTGCGATCCAATAATTGACTTTAAGGGCACTATCTCCAACAAAAGAACTGTAGTTTGATTTAGAACGTATATGCTTTTAGATAACGTGCCTGAACCGATCAACTCTTGATATAGGAAATGTTCAAATCATTATCCAACAATACAAAATTATATCCTTCTTTATCCCAGTAAAGAGACTAATATGTGTTAGGTCCACGTTACCCAACCCGGTTCTTTCGGGGAGGCGGAATAGGTAAAACGAAATTTTTTCCCTAGCTAGGTAACATGGACCGTTTCATGAAGGATCGTTGCTAAACAAAACTAACATAAAATCTACAAGTTATAACTACTATGTAGAATGGTTATACCTAGTCTTGAACTCCTTCTCTTCTTGTTGTTCTCCTCCTTGCTTGCTCCTTGTAGTAGTTTGAACGGCTCCTCCTTCTCGTCTCCTCTTTGCCGAAGATAGATCCACCCGAGGGCCTCGAACTTGAGCTCCTACCTCAACCTAGAGGTAACTAAGGTATTTGGTTTGCTAAACCTAGTACCCTAGAATGAGTAGAGATGTGTTATGGTGGCTTTGTCTCAAAAACTTATGATTTCCAACACATGGAACATTTAAGCTTTGAGAGAGGAAGAAGAAGAGCTTTTGCAAAGAGAGAGAAAAGATAGGATAGAATGAGAGCTCTCTTTTGCAACCATACTCATATGAGAATAATAGATTAACAATAATAATCAAAAAAGGAAAATGTGATGGTGAGTATGGAATGACCATTATCATTTCATAATAAATGCAATTTGCAAAGATCAAGAAGCATCTTTGATATGAAATGATTATGGTCAAAATGTCAACAATGGTCAAAATGTCCACCATGGCCAAATGGTCAACCTAACCATCACACAACAATCCTTGATTATCATTATTAATCATATTTATCATTCTCATTAGGGTTTGGAAAAAGTCAACGGTCAACAAGTCAACCAAAGTCAAACGGTCAACAACCCTAATGAGAATCCTCTGCCTCTGCCTCTATCAACTGTGCATACACACCCGCATCCGTGTTCCGAGGAACACGAATACAATGAGACAAAACCAACCCCAAAACCAATACCAGTATCTGGCTTAAACCAAAGCCCACTAGTAATAACTGCCCGGTTACCAAACGTGCACAATTGCGCGAGTGTGAACGAACCCTGTCGTAAAACCATGCGACCTCTACCCAGTTTTGCCCAAAGGCGAGTAACCCTCTGTGTGGGACTCTAAAGACTCGACACTACGCTGGCAGTGGGGTTAACCACAGACCGCAAGCGGCACTAGCTGTATGTAACGGTCCCCAGGTAGATGCCGATAAGAAGACTGATGAGGTAAACCCATCCGAACTCCAACTGAGCCTGTATGTGACAATCTCCGTACAGTCCGGTCTGTTCGTCTAAGAACATCGCATGGCGGGCCTAGGGGGCGGTAAACGTCAGTCCCCTACTAGCGGTACAAGTCGTGCCGGAGTGTAGCCCAAAACACCTGAGATAACACTGGAAACCTACCAGTCTATCTCGCTTGCCCTGGCCAGGGACTTTGTGTAATGGCTCTCCTAGACACAGCGCGATATCAACCCCCAATACCGGGAGAGACGAATCCTATCTTACCGTCACTGCCTCCAAGTGCTTCGGGACTGCACCCAACTACTACCTGTTTGCACGACTCAATAGAGCCGTGGTAGGGTAGTAATCTAAGAACAGTGGGAACACATTTGAGGCAGAGTGACAGTGTCAAGTCAACGGACTAAGCTGTACTCATGTCACCTGGGAGCTGTTAACTGACGATAGGTATAATACCAACCAACAGTTCCCGACGAGTCCTGTCCAGTATACTCGTAACCTAACGAGCACCTGCATACTATCTCCAGTACGACGTACTGATGGCTGTAGGACAGACCATCTCCCCTGCTGGAAAGAGAAGCGTATGCACTAGTCTACTCTGGAGTATCGATGCCCAGTCTCGATGATCCTATGACTAGGGACCAAAATAAGGATGTTCTTATAGACTACCCAGCCCCCACTAGTATGATCTCCATCACGTAGTCAAGAAAAGATCCTAAGGGCTCTACCAATATGTTTTTAGAGATATGTTAAAAGAAACATATACACATATTAAGAAAGAAACAAACCAAGTAGCATACTACTATATCGAGCAAGACTGTCGTAAAACCATATATATATCCCAAGCCTCCAAAATGTATTATACAAACCAGTACTAACAATAATGGCCTCTAGGGCATACATATCTAACAATCTCCCACTTGCACTAAAGGCCAGTAATTGGTGTACCGCATACCCAACGTCTGCACTAAGGCCAGCTGCCGGCGTACCGCATACCCAATAGCTCAAAAAGTCGCTCGAACTGTGTTTGAGGGAGGGCCTTCGTGAATGGATCCGCTGTGTTGTCTTTTGTGTCCACTCTCCGTACCTCGATCTCCTGGCGATCAATGATCTCCCTGATCAGGTGATACCGCCTTAAGATGTGTCTGGATTTCTGATGGGACTTTGGTTCCTTCGCTAAAGCTATAGCCCCATTGTTATCGCAATACAAAGGTATTGGGTCAACAATGGATGGAACCACCTGAAGTTCACTAACGAACTTCTTTATCCAGACCGCCTCTTTTGCGGCATCGCTTGCAGCAATGTATTCAGCCTCCATCGTCGAGTCTGCGATGGTATCCTGTTTGGAACTCCTCCAACATGCCGCCCCTCCGTTGAGGGTAAACACAAAACCAGAGACAGACTTGCTGTCATCTTTGTCACTCTGGAAGCTTGAATCGGTAAAGGACTCGACCCTGAGGTCTCCATTACCGTAAACCAGGAACATCTCCTTAGTCCTTCTCAGGTACTTGAGAATGTTCTTCACTGTTGTCCAGTGGTCCTCACCTGGGTCTGACTGATACCGGCTCACCACGCTCAGCACGTAAGCTACATCTGGTCTTGTACATAGCATCGCATACATTATAGATCCTACCGCCGAAGCGTAGAGTATAGTGTTCAGGCGAACCCTCTCCTCGTCAGTCTTAGGAGACATCTTCTTGGAGAGGGTAATTTCGTGCAATGCGGGTATGCTACCGCGCTTGGAATCCTCCATACTAAATCTCTTTAGTACGGTCTCTATGTACCTGGACTGCGAAAGTCCCAGTAGTCTCTTGGATCTATCTCTATAGACCTTGATCCCCAGAATGTACGAGGCATTACCCAGGTCCTTCATGGAGAACCGTTGTGACAAGAATAGCTTGACCGATTGTAGCATAGGAATGTCATTTCCTATCAAAAGAATGTCGTCCACGTACAAGACTAGGAATACGACAGTTCGTCCTACAATCTTCTTATAGACACAAGGTTCATCTTCGTTCTTGATGAAATCAAATTCCTTGATTGCCTCATCAAAACAGATGTTTCAGCTCCGCGATGACTGCTTCAATCCATAAATGGATTTGAGTAACTTGCACACCTTCCCGCTGCTCCCACTGTCCACGAAACCTTCTGGCTGATCCATGTAAACGCACTCTTCTAAACAGCCGTTCAGAAAAGCCGTTTTAACGTCCATTTGCCAGATTTCATAGTCATAGAAAGCAGCAATGGCAAGTAGGATCCGAATGGATTTGAGCATAGACACTGGAGAAAAGGTTTCGTCATAGTCCAAACCAGGTCTTTGACGAAAACCTTTTGCAACGAGTCTAGCCTTATAGGTTTCCACCTGCCCATCTACACCAAGTTTCCTTTTGTAGATCCATTTGCATCCAACGGGTTTTACCCCAGGTGGAGCAATATCCAAGGTCCACACTTTATTGGTGTGCATGGACTCCATTTCGGATTGCATTGCATTCAACCACTTATCAGAGTCCCTACTGATAACGGCCTGCCTGAAACTGGTAGGGTCATCTTCTTCCAAGATGCAATCCTCTCGATCCCCGTCTATGAGAAAACCGTAGTATCTCTCGGGCGGATGAGAAATCCTACCAGATCTGCGGAGTGGCTGAGGTTCGTTGGGTGTAATTGAATCTATCGGTTCCTCCAAATCTTTAGTTAAAGTTTGTGTTTCTGGAATTTCATCTAGTTCTACCGTGCTGCCACTAATATTTTTAACAAGAAGTTCTTTTTCCAAAAATGTGGCATTCCTGGAAACAATTACCTTTTGTTCCTCTGCATGGTAGAATAGATACCCACTTGAATCTTTTGGGTATCCCACAAACTTACATAAAACTGCCCGTGCCTCAAGTTTGTCTGGGTTCTGCTTTTTGACATAAGCTGGGCAACCCCAAATCTTAATACGTTTAAGATACAAACTCTTACCACTCCATATTTCATACGGAGTCTTAGGCACGGATTTGGATGGAACTTGATTCAATAGATGTGCTGCTGTTAAAAGTGCATGTCTCCAGAATGAAAGAGGCAACTCTGCACTACTCATCATGGAGCGAACCATATCCAATAGGGTACGATTCCTCCGTTCGGATACACCGTTGTGCTGTGGTGTATAAGGAGGAGTAAGCTGAGAGATAATACCATTCTCTTTTAAATAATCTAGAAAATCCCTGCTTAAGTACTCCCCTCCTCTATCTGATCGGAGGATCTTGATACTTTTGCTAGTATTGTTCTTTACTTTGTTTCTGAATTCCTTGAATATCTCAAAAGCTTCAGATTTATGTTTCATAAGATACACATATCCGAATTTAGAGAGATCGTCAGTGAATGTGATGAAGTACGAGAACCCACCCCTTGCATGTATAGACATCGGACCACATACATCACTGTGTACGAGTCCCAAGAGCTCTGCTGCCCTTTCTCCATGTCCGGTGAACGGAGATTTGGTCATCTTTCCTTTGAGACAAGACTGACAAGTTTCATAAGATGAAAACTCGAACGTATTCAAGACTCCATCTTTATGCAACTTACTTAGTCTTTTCTCTCCGATATGACCAAGTCTACAATGCCACAAGTAGGATTCATTCGTATCTGAATTCTTCCTCTTGCGTGTGTTTTGTATATTGAGAACTGTATTCTGATTTAGAACGTAGATACCATTACACAGTGTACCTTCTGCAACCAGTACCTTATGAAGGTAGATGTTCATGATATTTCTATCAAGAACAAAGTTATATCCATCTTTATCGAGTAAAGAAACTGATATGATGTTGCAAACTATGGAAGGTACATAGTAGCAATCGTTCAAAATCATAGTATTGCCATTTGGCAACACTAGGTGATATTCACCGACGGCTGCAGCATTAACTTGTGCTCCGTTCGCTACTCTGAGAGACATATCACCAGGTACAACTCTCTTACTTTTTCTTAGTCCCTGCAATAAATTACAGATATGAGATCTTGATCCGGTATCAAGTACCCAGGAGGTAGGGCTGACCGTAAAGCAGTTCTCAATTACAAGAACACCTGAAGTAGATGCAAAACCATGCTTCTTCTTCAACTGGGTATCCTTGGAATCCATACAATCCTCTTTCCCTTGCTCATACTTATGATTGTTGTCGTAAGTTAGAGCAGAACCAACATTCCCCAGCCCCGAATAAGAATTCAGATCGGTCAAGCGATACATTTTATTATCTTGATTAGGGCGTGAAATGGCTGCTACCAGGAGAGAGAGAAAAGAAACACTCAGCGTGCGCTCTTGCAAGATTAGATTGGTTTATTGATTTATCTAATCAGGATGGCTCCCACTGTTTCCTCAAATTCTTCTTCAAACCCTAAAAGAAGAACTAGTCAGGATTAATTGCACGTCACAATACTTGCTTAACCTTTCAGCCAGGCTGGTGTTGGTACTTCGAGGAAGGTTTTCCAACGCTTTCGCGAAGTTTCTTAATTAAATAACCTCTTTTCCCTGGAGGCGTAGCCCCGCTAACACCTTTCTAGACACCTACTTGGTTTATAGCATTGATTGTTAAGTGAAATAATCTCCCGAGAGTAATCCAACTCATCTGTGGGATCGGGATCCAACTATCATTGTGCGATGACCTAGATGGAATCCACTCTAGTCACCACACTCCAGAAGGTATGCTAAATCTGCAAGTTTCAGTTTCTTTAGAAACTCCCGATGTGGATTTTTGCCCCTAGGACCCAAGTGATCTTGACACAGTCAACAAATCGAAGAGTCCTACTCAAGTTCAACCCGTCATTATCTTGATTGCATTAAACCCAGCCGCATAACCCTTGACACAGTCAACATGGTTACACGACTGTCCTAACAAATCACATTGTATCCAGCAGATAAGCAATACTCAGCTACCGTTCACTGCGCCTTGACACAATCAACAAACGCAGCACGAATGCTAAGTATAACTTATAAGAAATGACGGAGGGCTACGGCTGGGTTTTAGGCGAAAAAACCCGTTAACGTAATGAACTTGATATCGTTGAAGGAACCTGATAACCTTTTTGAAAATATAGTGGCGAAAACTTTTGCTAAAGAGGTCACTCCCTGTGAAGGGATCTCGGCTCTTTCCTCGTCGAATGAGATGCAGGATATTCCAAACTGAATACCTCAATGCAAAGCAAGAATAATCGACTATAGTGAAGTTATTACCCTGACGCAAACTTTTTGTCCAAGGGGTCACTCCCGATGAAGGGATCTCGGCCCTTGCCTCGTCGAATGAGGTGCTGGGCATTCATAACCGAATACCTCTATGCAAAACAAGAAGAGAACGTCCTTGCAATAACAGCTTTTTGAAAATTGTTCCAACGTCTTTTTGGTTTATTTTTCTTTGCATTAATTTAATGCGTCCCATCAGTTAATCCTACCATTGCAGAAAACAACGAAAATATGACGTACGCTTATGCCATTCGCATTCGCCACGGGGTCCCATCATCACCCGTTAGGTTACTTAACTAACGACAGAGCGGGGGGTGGACTAGCGCGGATGCAAAACATAAGCAACGCCTAAATAGATATCATATATAGATATATATTCACATTCGTCAGATGCAATGATAGCCATTCCAGATCACAGATGAATACTTTGGATATACTAGGTATCTGCATTCCGTTCGAGCCTGCATCGAAAAAAAGATTACACGGTCGCGATGAATAGCCAAATACCCCACTTTAGACCCCTACGGGTGCGGCAAACTACCCGCCAAATACCCGAAGTGAAGCAACCTCCCTCAACAAAGTGAGTAGGCCACTCGGCACTTCGAGGTACCCGGTTGTTTGTGCACCCCACCTTGGGTCTATCCTAGGAGCAAAAACAGTAAAAGAAATTATACAATGACGGCTACAACCTCATCCCGGATGTGCGGCCAAACAAATAATATTACATCAATTTACATGTTACATGAATTGAAAGATAAAGAAAACTCTCATCTCACAACCCCCGGCTATTCATCCGCGACAATCCAACGAATTCATATACACAAACCATCAACATTACAGATCACATATATGTATAACCCCCACTAATCGACGTAGAGCGATTAGTAGACGTTCAATACATATATCACATTACAGATATAACCCATTAGCCAAAGTCTACAGAGCTTCGATCAAAATACGGATTTGTAACCACCCCAAACACAAATTTGTTCTCTGGAAAATCTGGACAGAAACAACATATACTAAAAATCCCAAAACATCCAAATAAGAACACTGCACAAAACCCGGTCCACGGCCGAGTCAACTCGGCCGCGGTTCTGCGGCAGGAAGCATGTTCTTGCCGCGGATCCGGGGCGCTTTGACCGAGTCACTGGATCGTTTTTGTTCTGTGTTTTTACAAAACCCTGAGCCGATTTTTCAAGTATGTTAAATCATTTTTAGAGTAGTATAAAAAATCGGCAGAAACATGGTTTTTCCGGACGTGTTTTGCGATTTTTGTCCGATCGAAATTCTAGATACTTTGCTAACATGCTAGTTTTTGTTTAGCTAGTCTCTGATACCACTGTTAGGTCCACGTTACCCACCCCGGTTCTTTGGGGGAGGCGGAATAGGTAAAACGAAATTTTTTCCCTAGCTAGGTAACATGGACCGTTTCATGAAGAATCGTTGCTAAACAAAACTAACATAAAATCTACAAGTTATAACTACTATGTAGAATGGTTATACCTAGTCTTGAACTCCTTCGCTTCTTGTTGTTCTCTTGAACTCCTTCTCTTCTTGTTGTTCTCCTCCTTACTTGCTCCTTGTAGTAGTTTGAACGGCTCCTCCTTCTCGTCTCCTCTTTGCCGAAGATAGATCCACCCGAGGGTCTCGAACTTGAGCTCCTACCTCAACATAGAGGTAACTAAGGTATTTGGTTTGCTAAACCTAGTACCCTAGAATGAGTAGAGATGTGTTATGGTGGCTTTGTCTCAAAAACTTATGATTTCCAACACATGGAACATTTAAGCTTTGAGAGAGGAAGAAGAAGAGCTTTTGCAAAGAGAGAGAAAAGATATGATAGAATGGGAGCTCTCTTTTGCAACTATACTCATATGAGAATAATAGATTAACAATAATAATCAAAAAAGGAAAATGTGATGGTGAGTATGGAATGACCATTATCATTTCATAATAAATGCAATTTGCAAAGATCAAGAAGCATCTTTGATATGAAATGATTATGGTCAAAATGTAAATAATGATCAAAATGTCTACCATGGTCAAATGGTCAACCTAACCATCACACAACAATCCTTGATTATCATTATTAATCATATTTATCATTCTCATTAGGGTTTGGAAAAAGTCAACGGTCAACAAGTCAACCAAAGTCAAACGGTCAACAACCCTAATGAGAATCCTCTGCCTCTGCCTCTATCAACTGTGCATACACACCCGCATCCGCGTTCCGAGGAACACGAATACAATGAGACAAAACCAACCCCAAAACCAATACCAGTATCTGGCTTAAACCAAAGCCCACTAGTAATAACTGGCCGGTCACCAAACGTGCACAAGTGCGCGAGTGTGAATGAACCCTGTCGCAAAACCATGCGACCTCTACTCAGTTTTGCCCAAAAGACCCTCTGTGTGGGACTTTAAAGACTCGACACTACGCTGGCAGTGGGGTTAACCATAGACCGTAAGCGGCACTAACTGTACGTAACGGTCCCCAGGTAGATGCCGATAAGAAGACTAATGAGGTGAACCCATCCGAACTCCTACTGAGCCTGTATGTGACAATCTCCGTACAGTCCGGTCTGTTCGTCTAAGAACATCGCATGGCGGGCCTAGGGGGGCGGTAAACGTCAGTCCCCTACTAGCGGTACAAGTCGTGCCGGAGTGTAGCCCAGAACACCTGAGATAACACTGGAAACCTACCAGTCTATCTCGCTTGCCCTGGCCAGGGACTTTGTGTAATGGCTCTCCTAGACACAGCGCGATATCAACCCCCAATACCGGGAGAGATGAATCCTGTCTAACCGTCACTGCCTCCAAGTGCTTCGGAACTGCACCCAACTACTACCTGTTTGCACGACTCAGTAGAGCCGTGGTAGGGTAGTAATCTAAGAACAGTGGGAACACACTCGAGGCGGAGTGACAGTGTCAAGTCAACGGACTAAGCTAACTTATGTCACCTGGGAACTGTTAACTGACGATAGGTATAATACCAACCAACAGTTCCCGACGAGTCCTGTCCAGTGTACTCGTAACCTAACGAGCACCTGCATACTATCTCCAGTACGACGTACTGATAGCTGTAGGACAGACCATCTCCCCTGCTGGGAAGAGAAGCGTATGCACTAGTCTACTCTGGAGTATCGATGCCCAGTCTCGATAATCCTACGACTAGGGACCAAAATAAGGATGTGCTTATAGACTACCTAGCCTCCACTAGTGTGATCGCCATCACAACACCGGCAGTCAAGCAAAGATCCTAAGGGCTCTACCAATATGTTTTTAGCGATATGTTAAAAGAAACATATACACATATTAAGATAGAAACAAACCAAGCAGCATACTACTATATCGAGCAACACTGTCGTAAAACCATATATATATCCCAAGCCTCCAAAATGTATTATACAAACCAGTACTATACAATAATGGCCTCTAGGGCATACATATCTAACAATATGATGTTGTATATCAGGTTTGGTATCTAATAACATTCATTCAGAATCAATGTATTTGGTAATACAGGGCGATAACTGCCAACAAACTTGGCTGCAACTCTTGCACCATTTTTAACTCTTAAAACTTATCCCCCTTTCTCAGTTCTCTACCTATTTGTAGCCCATGTAACAGATTACATTTGCGGGATCCTGATCCGGTATCTCATACCCAGGACGTAAAGGATACTGAGAAACAGTTCTCTGTAATGAACACACCCGAAGGAGATGCATCATCATCCACTTTCTTCGTTTGGGCGGCACGGGAATCCTGGTAATCCCCTATTTCCTGCTCTATTTTATAACAATTATAAGTTGGATAGGGACCAACGTTCCCTAGCGCTGTATAACAAGCGGGTTCGGTCAATACATCCGTATTATTATCTTGATTAAGGTGTGACATGGTTGCTACCTTGGAGAGAGAGAGAATAAAACACTCAGCGTATGCTCTTGCAAGATTAGATTGGTTATTAATTTATCTAATCAGGTTGGCTCCCAATGTTTTAGTCAAATCTTCCTTCAAACCCTAAAAGGAAATACTAGCCGGGATTAATTACACCCTACAAGTTCGCCGATCTTTCAGTCAGGCCAATGCCGGTACTTTGAGAGAGGTTCACCGTGCTTTCGCACGGACCTAATTAAGATAAACCTCGTTTTCCCAGGGGCGTAACCCCGTTGACACCTTTCTAGACACCTACTTGATCGGCTAATTGTAATGTGTAAAACTCTCCCAGGAGTAACTCTTACTCGCAGTGGGTATCGGGATCCAACAATCTCATTGAAGGTATGCAATCTCATTGCAAATTTCAACACTTGAAATTCCCGATAATATTTTACCCCTAGCGTCCTATGACCTTGACGCAGGCCAACAAACCATAGTCCGCTAGTCAAGTTCAACCCATACATTTCCCGATTGAATTAAACCCACCCGCACGACCCTTAGCGCAGGACAAAAAAGTCGCACGACTACCCTAACTCAATCGCATCATATGCTTTTGCAGAAATGCATAAATAGCTACTGAACACTACGCCTTGACGCAGGCCAACAAACGCAACATGAATACAATGAAATACTTATCTGAAATGACGGAGGGCTACGACAGGTTTTTATGAAAACCCTTTGCGTAATGAACTTGATATCGTTGTAGAATCAAATGATTTAAAATGGAGTGTTTTTGAGGCTTTTACTAGTTTTTCTAAAGAGGTCACTCCCGGTGAAGGGATCGTCGGCTCTTTCCTTATCGAATAAGGTGCAGGATATTTCACAAATACCACTATGCAAAGCAAAAACTATAGAAGCAATCAAAAAACAAACCGAGGGTTATTGCATCTGCCAGTTATTGCTAAAGGGGTCACTCCCTGTGAAGGGATCTCGACTCTTTCCTTATCGAATAAGGTGTTGGATGTTCTACAAGGAACACCACTATGCAAAGCAACAACTAGAGCTACCTGTTTTTGAAAATTTGATTCCACAATATCTTTAGGTTTCTTTTATTTCATTAATCTCATTAATGAAGTCCCATCATTTTAAGTTAGCTAAACATCACAGATAAATACAATGTACGCTTATGCCATCCGCATTCGCCTCGATGTCCTCTCGTGCACCGTTAGGTTAGGTAACTAACGGCAGAGCGGGGCAGTGCTAGCGCGGGTGTAAAACATAAGCAACGTCTATATAATATATGACATATACTATATCCTGTATCCATCTCAACATATCAAATGATCACATCACAGATATTGCAGCAGAAGAACAACATATGAAATATTGGATATACTAGGATTTCCGTGGTTTATTTTAAGCCTGTATAAAATACGGATTCCACGGTCGTGATGAATAGCCAATCCCACACCCCTAGACCCCTACGAGAGCGGCAAGCAACCCTACCAATTCTAGAGTTAGGTGACCCGGTCTCGACTCCTCGAGATGGTCTCCCACTGGACTCCAAAACCCGGTTACTTGTGCTCCCCGCCTTGGGTCTATCCTAATGCGGAAAAGTAAATAATATACAATGGTGACATCATCCTCAACCCGAAAGTGCCCCAATAAAAGAATATTACAATACAATGAATTTTACATGAATGCAAATGAAAAACTCTCATCTCACATAAAACCCCCGGCTATTTAAACACGACGATCCAATATAACATATCCAAGTAACACATAACATCACATGTCATCAACGTAAGTAAATATGTGTATCCCAATTGTCGTTGACATATAGCACCGAAATCGGCGATACACCACATATTACACTTACGGTCGCAAAAAAGAAAGTGAAAACTACAACAGTTAGAATCTGCAATCACCTTAGACATCGCATGCCTAACCAAATGAATTCCTTAGACATCGCATGCCTAACAATTATAAACCCCGCATTTTAGTCTCGATCTTGAAAACACTTTTCAATATCTAGTCGGGCAATTCAACAATATTCCCGACATCCTGATCGAATGCCCGTCGGAAACTTTAGTAGACAGCCGCACCCCCTGATACCGTCGACGAAGTGCACTAAGGCGGAACATCGCTGCCGCGAGCACCCGAACGGATGCTTTTGGCGACGGGTTTCTCCTACAGTCACTTGGTCGGGGCTATAAGGCGTGGCTATCTATTAAGTTTACCCGGCAAGTATCCGCGTACTCTACGTGATTGCGACGGACTTTTGATCGCATCAAAATCCCGTGGCAACCGATCAAAATGAGACTACATTGCTAGATTTATAACATTCAAATTAGTTATCTCATAACTACATGTGGATTCCAAATATTGTATCCCATCACATAATATCCGGACGACGTTAAACTTTTCGATCGATTCATCAAAGTCCCACAATTTCCCGACAGCTCAACACTTGAGCACAGTTTTAGTAATACCTAGAATATACCACAGTATCTATGAACCAACCGTAGAAGGGTCAAACCAACGCCTCACATGTGAAACGCTAAACTACCACAAACCCTAGGGTTCAAGTGGTGGTTTTGACGGCCACATAATCGAGTTAAGGTTTCGTTCTTCTAGAGGGTCCAAAGAATCACTTGCATATTGTTAGTGTATATGCCCTAGAGTCCATTACTGTATCATACTAGTTTCTATATTACTTAATGGAAGCTTGGGATATTCACCTTGTATATACAATCTTGCTCAAAATAGTAGTATGCTACTTGGTTTGTTTCTACTTCAATATGTACATGTGTTTATTTTAGTATATCACCTATACACATTAGTGGAGCCCTTAGGATCTTTGCTTGATTACCAGCGTTGTGATGGCGGTCACACTAGTGGTGGCTGGGTAATCTATAAGCACATCCTTATGCAGGTCTCTAGTCGCAGGACTATCGAGACAGGGCATCGATACTCCGGAGTAGACTAGCGTATGCGCTTCTCATCCCAGAGTGGGAGATGGTCTGTCCCACAGCCATCAGTACGTCGTACTGGAGATAGTATGCGGGTGCTCGTTAGGTTACGAGTACACTGGACAGGACTCGTCGGGAACTGACCGGTTGATATTATACCTATCGTCAGTTATCAGTTCCCAGGTGACATGAGTACATCTTAGTCCGCTGACTTGACACTGTCACTTCGCCTCGAGTGTGTTCCTAGTGTACTTTGATTACTACCCTACCACGGCTCAAAGGAGTCGTGCAAACAGGTAGTAGTTGGGTGCAGTGCCGAAGCACTTGGAGGCAGTGACGGTTAGACAGGATTCATCTTTCCCGGTATTGGGGGTTGACATCGCGCTGTGTCTAGGAGAGCCATTACACGAGTAGTCCCTGGCCAGGGCAAGCGAGATATACTGGTAGGTTTCCAGTGCTATCTCAGGGTGTTCTGGGCTTCACTCCGACACGACTTGTACCGCTATTAGGGGACTGACGTTTACCGCCCCCTAGGCCCGCCATGCGATGTATCAAACGAACAGACCGGACTGTACGGAGACTGTCACATTCAGGCTCAGTAGGAGTTCAGATGGGTTTCACCTCGTCAGTCTTCTTGTCGGCATCTACCTGGGGACCGTTATACACAGCTAGTGCCGCTTGCGGTCTGTGGTTAAACCCACTGCCAGCGTAGTGTCGAGTCTTTAGAGTCCCACACAGAAAGTTATTCGCCTTTAGGCAAAAGAGTAGAGGTCGCATGGTTTTGCGACAGGTCGCATGGTTTTGCGACAGGGTCCGGTCACATCTGTGCACTTGTGCACGTACAGTGTCCGGACAGTTAACATTAGCGGGCTTTGGTTTAAGCCAGAT
The DNA here is from genome assembly GCA_030015575.1 of Agapanthus africanus. Taxonomy (NCBI): domain Eukaryota; kingdom Viridiplantae; phylum Streptophyta; class Magnoliopsida; order Asparagales; family Amaryllidaceae; genus Agapanthus; species Agapanthus africanus. The sequence continues at coordinate 234,250,437 of JASDDO010000010.1, forward strand.
CCTAGTATACGTTTTGGGATTGGTTTTATCCAGTATGTATTCGTGTTCCTCGGAACGCGGATGCGGGTGTGTATGCACAGTTGACGGAGAGACAGATGCAGAGGATTCTCATTAGGGTTGTTGACTGTTGACTGTTGACTATTGACTTTTTGCTCAACCCTAATGAGAATATGATATATGATTAACAATAATATTAATTAAGTATTATGGTGACATGGTTGTTGAGGGGTTGACTTTGTTGACTTGTTGACTTTGTGGACCGGTTGACTAGGTTGGACTAGTTGACCATCATGATGACAATGGCTATCATTTCATGGCAAAGACTTTTTGCTTGCTTGTTCTCTTGTGAAAAATAAGTGCATGAAATGATATGGCTATTGTAGCTTAAACCATCACATAATACTTGATTGCTATGTTTTGTTATGATGGCTTTGGATTATGAGAGCGAAGAGAGAAAAGTCTTTCTCATTCTATCATTTTCATTCTCTCTCTTCTTCTTAAGCTCTCATCCTCTTCCTCTTGCTCTCCCTCTCTTTAGTCTATGGTTAACTTGTCTAATGTGTTGAGAACCAAGAACCATAGAGAAAATCCCAACACACTCTCCTCTACTCACTCTAGTTCACAAGGTTTAGCAAACCGAGTGAACTAGTTTCTTCAAAGCTCGAAGAAGAAGCCAAAGGTAGAAGCTTTCGGGTGGATCGATCTTCGGCGCAAGGAGACGACGGGGTGAAGCCGATCCGGACAACCATCAAGTGTAGAAGACGAAGGAGTTCAAGAAAGAAAGGTATAACCCCCTAACCGAGTAGTTAACAACTCTTAGTTAGGTTGTTAGGTAGCTAAGTTTAACAAAGATCCGGTTTTGAGTCCATGTTACCGCCTCTAGAAAATTGTTTTTCACCAAATTCCGCATGCCCGAAAGTACCGGGAGATGTAGCTTGGACTTACAGTAGTATTAGAGCCTAGTTAAACACTACCTAACATGTTTGCATAGTAACTAGAAATTCTATTGTAGAAAAAGTCGCGAAATACAACCCGATATCAAACTTGCTGTCGATTTTTGAAGTGCTGTAAAAGTAATAAATCATGCTTCAAAAATTGACTCAGGGTTTTTATAGTGCACTGAAGAAAAACGGTCCAAAGATCCCTCTTAAGCTCCTCTGTGTATCGTTTTCATTGCAGTTTGTTCTATGGGGTATTTTGAGAATTTTGGTATATGTTTTTTCAGCCCAGATTTTCCAGAAAGAAAATTTTGTTTTTGGGGCTTTAAAAACCGTATTTTGATCGAGTTTCTTATGACTTAAGCTAACGGGTTTATTTCTGTGATGTGATATTTGTATTGAACGTCTGCTAATCGCTATATGTCGATTAGTGGGAGTTATACAAATCTGTGATCTGTAATGTTATTGGTTTGTGTATATGAATTCATTGGATTGTCGTGGGTGAATAGCCGGGGGTTGTGAGACGAGAGTTTTCTTTTCTTTCAATTCATGTAAATTTTTAAATTGATGTAATAATTATTTGTATGGCCGCACAACCGGGTCGGGGTTGTAGCCGTCATTGTATAATTTCTTTTTACTGTTTTTGCTCCTAGGATAGACCCATGGAGCACAAACTACCGGGTATCCTGAAGTGCCGAGTGGCCTTCTCACGGAGTTGAGGGAGGTTGCTTCGCTTCGGGTACTTGGCGGGTAGTTTGCCGCACCCGTAGGGGTCTTGGGTGGGGTATTGGCTATTCACCGCGACCATGTAATCTGCTTTTCGTTACAGGCTCGTACGAATTGCGGGTTCCTAGTATATCCAATGTGTTCATCTGTGATCTGAAATGGCTATCATAGCAATATATCTATATATGATATTATTTATGCGTTGCTTATGTTTTACAGCCGCGCTAGCCCAGCCCCCGCTCTGTCGTTAGTTAAGTAACCTAACGGGTAATGACGGGGCCCCGTGGCGAATGCGAATGGCATAAGCGTACGTCATATTTTAGTTGTTTTCTGCAATGGTAGGATTAAATGATGTGACGCATTAAAAGAACTAATGCAAGAATAACACGCATTAAAAGAACTAATGCAAGAAAATAAACCAAGTAAAAGTCGTTGGAACACTTTCGAAAAACCACTCGGTTCTTTTCAAAACCAACTTTTAAATGCGGAGCTTGAGCCACTCCTTTTAAAAGCTATCTCGTTCCATCGATTATATCAAGTTCACTACGCTCACGGTTTCGCCAAAACCATTCGTATACCTCCGTCGTTTCACATGAATAGTCAATAGTATTCAAGCTATTTTTGTTGGCCAAAGTCAAGGCATAGTGATTGGTAGCTATTCGGTATTCATGTGCAGCATAGATAGATGCGTTGATTTGGAACAGTCGTACTGCCTTGTTGGCCAAAGTCAAGAGTAGGTACGGGTGGATTCAAATTAACCTGGAGAACGACGGGTAGAACTTGACATGTGACTTATGATTTGTTGGCCAAAGTCAAGGTCATAAGAGCATGGGGCAAAAATCCACATCGGGAGTTTCAAAAGAACTGAAACTTGCTAGTGTTGCATACCATTTGGAGTGTGATGATTCTGGTAGGATTCCTTCAGTTTCGTCACGCAATGATATTTTGGATCCCGATCCTACTGTGAGTATATGCTACTCCTCGGGAAATTTCTCACTTAACGATCAATGCTATAAACCTAGTAGGTGTCTAGAAAGGTGTTAGCGGGGCTACGCCCCCAAGGAAAAGAGGTTCTTAAATTAAAGAACTTGGCGAAAGCGTTGGAAAACCTCCCTCGAAGTACCGACACTAGCCTGGCTGAACGGTTAAGCAAGTATTGTACGGTGAGATTGATCCTGACTAATTCTTCCTTTTTGGTTTGAGGAGGGATTCGAGAAACAGTGGGAGCCATCCTGTTTAGACAAACTAAAAACCATTCTAAACTTGCAAGAGCATCATGCTGAGTGTTTCTTCTTTCTCTCCTAATTGCAGCGACCAATCGACATGACTGGACTTAAGTTACTTCTAGATAAAAACATACTGACAGGGCCAAACTACAAAGATTGGCTCAGGAATGTCGAAATGGCAATCACTTACGACAAGCTGGGGTATCTTCTTACCACCAAAGCTCCCCCTGTCCCAGGTCCCACCTCCAGCGCCGCGGATAAGGAAATCCGTAAGACTTGGGAGATCGATTGCGCGAAGGCCTAATGCCTCGTGCTTGCCTCTATGGACAACGAACATCAGAGGAGGCACGAGAATATGGACATCGAATCCATATTTCTCCATACAAAAGAACTGTATGGAGAGCAATCTCGTATCGCAAGATACGAAGTGTCGAAGAAGTTATTTTCGGCAAGGTTGGCCGTCGGATCATCGGTAGCGGAACACGTGCTTAAGATGATTGGCTACATAGAAGAGCTCGCGGACCTTGGGACCACGTTGGAGAATGAGCTCTATACGGACTTGATTCTCCAGTCTCTTCCTTCCACTTACGCCCAGTTTATACTGAACTTTAACTTACAAGAAAAGGAAGTTGAACTTTCAGAACTCCTCAACATGCTGAGGAGCGCAGAGGGCACCCTACAGAAAGGTAGGGAAACATCCACTTTGTTTGTAGGAAGATCTTTCTCTTCTAGGTCCAAGGCGAAAGCCAAGGGAAAGAAGAAGAAAGCCCCCGCCAAACCAAGGGGCGGTGTTAGTAAAGTGGATACGAAGAGAAAAGCAAAAGCAAAAGCAACAAAGAAAGCAGGGCAGCTTGTGGATAAAGAAGAATGCTTCTATTGTCATAAGAAGGGACACTGGAAGAATGATTGCAGGTCTTGGAAAGCCAGGACACAGGAACTGAAGCAAGTTGCGGCTTCAGCTTCAGGTGTGTATGTTATTGAAAACTGTCTTTCAATAAACTCTACTTCCTGGGTATTGGATACCGGATCAGGATCTCATATCTGTAATTCTTTGCAGGCACTGAGAAAGCGTAGGGTTTTGAAGGCAGGTGATATGACCCTCAGAGTTGCAAACGGAGCTGGCATGGATGATGAGTCCGTAGGGGACTATCACCTGGGCTTGTCAGATAGACATGTTTTGGTTTTGCGTAATTGCTATTTTGTACCCAATGCAACTTGTAATATCATTTCTGTATCTTTCTTATCTAAAGAAGGTTATGAATTTGCATTTGCAAGTAATGTTGTGAACATTCACCTTAATCAAGTTCTGATTGGGTCAGGTACATTAAGCAATGGTATATACATATTAAACCAACCACAGATTTTCAATGTCCAGAATACACACAAAAGAAAGTCTCCGGAAATAAATCAGACTTTCTTATGGCATTGTAGACTGGGTCACATCAATGAGAGAAGGTTGACGAAGTTGTATACAGAATGATATTTGAATTCGTTCGAATATCAATCGTATGCCACTTGTCAATCATGTCTCAAAGGAAAGATGACAAAGACTCCGTTCACTGGACACGGAGTAAGAGCGAGCGAGCTCTTGGGACTCGTACACAGCGACGTGTGCGGTCCAATGTCTACACATGCGCGAAGCGGTTATTCTTACTTCATTACTTTTACGGATGACTTTTCAAGGTACGGTTATGTCTTCTTAATGAAACATAAATCCGAAGCCTTTGGAAAGTTCCAGGAATATAAGAATGAAGTAGAAAAACAAACCGGCAAAAGTATCTAGATTCTAAGATCGGATCGAGGTGGTGAATACTTGAGTGCCGAGTTCCTGGACTATTTAAAAGAGAACGGAATTCTCTCTCAGCTTACTCCTCCATACACTCCGCAACATAACGGTGTATCGGAGAGACGGAACTGAACCCTATTGGATATGGTACGGTCCATGATGAGTAACGCTAAGTTACCGCGATCATTCTGGGGGTATGCGCTAGAATCAGCTGCATACCTTTTGAACCGAGTTCCTACTAAGACTGTGCCTATTACACCATATGAGATGTGGTGTGGGAAGAGACCCTATCTTAATCACATTAAGACATGGGGAAGTCCAGCTTTTGTCAAAAAGCAGCATGCGGACAAGCTCGAGGCACGCTCAGTACAGTGCAAGTTCGTGGGATATCCAAAGAACTCCAAGGGATATTTCTTCTACTGCGAAGAGGAACAAAAGGTTTTTGTTTCTCGTCATGCCTACTTCTTGGAAACTGAGTTTTTGGAAAACCAGATAAGTGGGAGCACAGTAGAACTGGAAGAAATTCCAGAACCACGAGCTATTACTGAAAGCTTAGTGGAACCAGAGGGTTCAAAAGAACAGGACATTCCTACACCGCTCCGCAGGAGTAGTAGGCAGTCTCATCGTCCCGAGAGATACTACGGTTTTCTCATAGACGGGGATAGAGAGGATTGCATCATAGATTATGATGAGCCTACTAGCTTCCAGCAGGCCGTTCAGAGCGTTGACTCGGTAAAATGGCTGGATGCAATGCGGACCGAAATGGAGTCCATGTACACCAACAAAGTATGGACGTTGGACGTTGCTCCAGACGGGGTAAAACCCGTAGGATGCAAGTGGATCTTCAAAAGGAAGATTGGTGTAGATGGACAGGTTGAGACCTATAAAGCTAGACTGGTTGCAAAGGGTTTTCGTCAAAGACCTGGTTTGGACTATGACGAGACCTTTTCTCCAGTAGCTATGCTGAATTCCATTCGGATCCTTCTTGCCATTGCTTCCTTCCACGATTATGAGATTTGGCAGATGGACGTAAAGACCGCTTTTCTAAATGGAAATTTAGAGGTGTGTGTCTATATGGACCAGCCAGAGGGTTTCATTCAGAGTGGGAGCAGCGGAAAGGTGTGCAAGTTGCTTAAGTCCATTTATGGACTAAAGCAGGCATCGCGGAGTTGGAACATCTGTTTTGATGAGACGGTCAAGGAATTTGGCTTTATCAAAAATCCAGATAAACCATGCATCTATAGTAGATTTGTAGCGAGAACTGTAGTATTCCTCGTTTTATACGTGGATGACATTCTCTTAATAGAAAATGACATTCCTATGCTACAATCTGTCAAGGGGTTCTTGTCACACAGGTTCTCCATGAAAGACCTGGGTGATGCCTCATACATCCTGGGGATCCGGATCCATCGTGATAGATCCAAGAGGATATTAGGACTTTCACAGTCCAGGTACATCGACACCATACTGAAAAGATTCAGTATGGAAGATTCCAAGCGCGGTAATCTACCGGCTTGTCACGGGATCACCCTCTCTAAAGAGATGTCTCCCAAGACTGATTTGGAGAGGGATCGCATGTCTATTATACCCTACGCTTCTGCGGTAGGCTCTATAATGTATGCGATGTTGTGTACCAGACCGGATGTAGCTTATGCACTGAGTGTGGTAAGCCGGTATCAGTCAAACCCTGGGGAGAAACACTGGATAGCGGTAAAGAACATTCTCAAGTACCTGAGAAGGACTAAGGAGATGTTCTTGGTGTATGGCGGAAAAGACCTCCAGATCGAGGCCTTTGCTGACTCCAACTTCCAAAGTGACAAGGATGATTCCAAGTCCATGTCGGGTTTTGTCTTTACCCTCAATGGAGGGGCGGTGTGTTGGAAGAGTTCCAAACTGGAAACCGTTGCAGACTCGACGATGGAAGCGGAACACATCGCTGCATCTGATGCCTCAAAAGAAGCTGTCTGGAAGAGGAAGTTCTTCAAAGAACTTCAGGTGGTTCCGTCCATTGTTGATCCAATACCTCTGTATTGCGACAACAACGGGGCTATAGCTTTAGCGAAGGAACCCAGGTCCCATCAGAGATCCAGACACATCTTGAGGCGGTATCACCTGATCAGGGAGATCATGGATCGCCAGGAGATCGAGGTTCGGAGGGTTGCTTCAGAAGATAACACTGCAGATCTATTCACCAAGGCCTTTCCCCAGACTCAGTTCGAGCGGCTGATCGAGATGATAGGTCTTCGATACGCCAGTACATGGCGTTAGTGCAATTGGGAGATTGTTAGTGTATATGCCCTAGAGTCCATTACTGTATCATACTAGTTTCTATATTACTTAATGGAAGCTTGGGATATTCACCTTGTATATACAATCTTGCTCAAAATAGTAGTATGCTACTTGGTTTGTTTCTACTTCAATGTGTACATGTGTTTATTTTAGTATATCACCTATACACATTAGTGGAGCCCTTAGGATCTTTGCTTGATTACCAGTGTTGTGATGGCGGTCACACTAGTGGGGGCTGGGTAATCTATAAGCACATCCATATGCAGGTCCCTAGTCGCAGGACTATCGAGATAGGGCATCGATACTCCGGAGTAGACTAGCGTATGCACTTCTCATCCCAGAGTGGGAGATGGTCGTCCCACAGCCATCAGTACGTCGTACTGGAGATAGTATGCGGGTGCTCGTTAGGTTACGAGTACACTGGACATGACTCGTCGGGAACTGACCGGTTGATATTATACCTATCGTCAGTTATCAGTTCCCAGGTGACATGAGTACATCTTAGTCCGCTGACTTGACACTGACACTTCGCCTCGAGTGTGTTCCTAGTGTACTTTGATTACTACCCTACCACGGCTCAAAGGAGTCGTACAAATAGGTAGTAATTGGGTGCAGTCCCGAAGCACTTGGAGGCAGTGACGGTTAGACAGGATTCATCTCCCCTGGTATTGGGGGTTGACATCGCGCTGTGTCTAGGAGAGCCATTACACGAGTAGTCCCTGGCCAGGGCAAGCGAGATATACTGGTAGGTTTCCAGTGCAATCTTAGGGTGTTCTGGGCTTCACTCCGACACGACTTGTACCGCTATTAGGGGACTGACGTTTACCGCCCCCCTAGGCCCGCCATGCGATGTATCAGACGAACAGACCCGACTGTACGGAGACTGTCACATTCAGGCTCAGTAGGAGTTCAGATGGGTTTCACCTCGTCAGTCTTCTTGTCGGCATCTACCTGGGGACCGTTACGCACAGCTAGTGCCGCTTGCGGTCTGTGGTTAAACCCACTGCCAGCGTAGTGTCGAGTCTTTAGAGTCCCACACAGAAAGTTATTCGCCTTTAGGCAAAAGAGTAGAGGTCGCATGGTTTTGCGACAGCTCTCATGGTTTTGCGACAGGGTCCGGTCACATCTGTGCACTTGTGCACGTACAGTGTCCGGACAGTTAACACTAGCGGGCTTTGGTTTAAGCCAGATCCTAGTGTACGTTTTGGGATTGGTTTTATCCAGTATGTATTCGTGTTCCTCGGAACGCGGATGCGGGTGTGTATGCACAGTTGACGGAGAGACAGAGGCAGAGGATTCTCATTAGGGTTGTTGACTGTTGACTGTTGACTATTGACTTTTTGCTCAACCCTAATGAGAATATGATATATGATTAACAATAATATTATTTAAGTATTATGGTGACATGGTTGTTGAGGGGTTGACTTTGTTGACTTGTTGACTTTGTTGACCGGTTGACTAGGTTGGACTAGTTGACCATCATGATGACAATGGCTATCATTTCATGGCAAAGACTTTTTGCTTGCTTGTTCTCTTGTGAAAAATAAGTGCATGAAATGATATGGCTATTGTAGCTTAAACCATCACATAATACTTGATTGCTATGTTTTGTTATGATGGCTTTGGATTATGAGAGCCAAGAGAGAAAAGTCTTTCTCATTCTATCATTTTCATTCTCTCTCTTCTTCTTGAGCTCTCATCCTCTTCCTCTTGGTCTCCCTCTCTTTAGTCTATGGTTCACTTGTCTAATGTTTTGAGAACCAAGAACCATAGAGAAAATCCCAACACACTCTCCTCTACTCACTCTAGTTCACAAGGTTTAGCAAACCGAGTGAACTAGTTTCTTCAAAGCTCGAAGAAGAAGCCAAAGGTAGAAGCTTTCGGGTGGATCGATCTTCGGCGCAAGGAGACGACGGGGTGAAGCCGATCCGGACAACCATCAAGTGTAGAAGACGAAGGAGTTCAAAAAAGAAAGGTATAACCCCCTAACCGAGTAGTTAACAACTCTTAGTTAGGTTGTTAGGTAGCTAAGTTTAACAAAGATCCGGTTTTGAGTCCATGTTACCGCCTCTAGAAAATTGTTTTTCACCAAATTCCGCATGCCCGAAAGTACCGGGAGAGGTAGCATGGACTTACACATATTTTTCCGAATACTGTAAACTTGGAAAAATGGGGTTTTGATAATCGATCGAACTTTTAAACTTCGCCTAGACAATATGTGAAAAGCCCGAAACAATGTTAAAAATACGAATACGAAACACTCCGAATTGTTTATAGTGTAAGATTACATCACATGCAAAATTAGCAAAAACAAACAACACCTGAAACATCAAAACCAAGTCACTGGAACACTGGCAAAATTTCTGGGGAGGGGGCTCGATTTTGGCCGATATGGGGGGGGGAGGGCTCGGCCCAATTTTCACCAAATGCCCTAAAATTTTGTGTGTGTTCGTGATATATCCCATACATCACTCTGTACTTGTTTGCAAATTTTTTTGACAACTTTTAAAATCGACATAAACATCAATTTTCTGTTTCAAGTTACGGAGTTGTTTCGGTTTCGTGATCTTAACAAAATCCGTATTTATTTCTAGCATGGCTCTGATACCACTGGAGGGTTACCTATGATGGAAGCAAGGTTTCGGGAGGCATCGTCCATGCCAAATTAAAATTTTCCCGTTTTAGCTAACCCTAAACGAGATCGTTTACTAGAAATATACGGAAAACTAAATGCAAACACTTTGCAATAGTAAAGAGAGCAAGGAATGCAACCTTTGTAGACCGGTCCTTCACTTCAAATAGCTTCGTGTAGTAGTCCCCTCCGCTGCGATCGCAAACTCCGGACTCTAGAGAGGCTCCACAAAGAAACGAACGTGCTTGCTTCGATGAATAAAGGGGCCGAAGATGATCTATGTCGGGGAGACACTAACTCAAGCTATTCCTTCACTAGGTCATGAACTTTGTGAAGAGAACACCCTATAGTACATGGAAAGTAGTAGAAGATGATGAAGTTGGAAGTGGGCTCACTTTAGAATTGATTTTCTTACAACCCCATTAAAGCTAGCAAGCTTTTTCATGGAGCTTGAAGAAGAAGAAGAAGTCTGTCACGACCGAAAAGTACGGAACATGACCGACACTTAGATTACGACATGTCTCAAGGCGTACGTAATGTAAGTAAGCCAAAACCCAGAAATCCAAACCAAGTAAAGCAGTAGAGTGAAGGAGAAACAAATTTTAAAGCAAGAATTTTAACAACATAAGCCGAAGTATGCATTTTTGAAATCTCAAGTCTTTTCTTAAAATTTCGGCAGAGTTTCCTTCGTAAATACTGGCCCCGAACGGGGTACAACAAGATAAATATATACATGAATGAAAAAGGCATCCCCAAGCGGGAGCTAGCTCTTCGTCTATCGACGGTCACAACCACGCAAGCAATATAATAAGTATACGACGCCCAACGGCGAAGTTCAACACAAAAGATAAAGAAAAGCAAGACATAAAAACCACAAGTAGCGAAAAACCCCTCGCCCAAAGTCTCGCAACCACAATCCCACTAAGTCTCATTACTTATACAATTTACTAATTTTGATTGATGGAGTTAACTAGATATAATATGAAATATATGTAAGTGCACGGCGGCGCCCCGACCGTCAATCCGAGGCCAAAATGCGGAAACGATACTTTTACAAAACTTGTAAACCGGCACCACCGCGCACTAAAATCCCAGATAGGGCCATTAACCTACTCCTAGCTAACTAGAGAAGGGGTAGAGAGATATACCGAGCAATCCGTGTCCTTCGGTCTTCTCGTCGTTGTCCCGATCTCCCCGCGGAATCTCCGGTCTTCATCTCCTCGTCGGAAGGGCACCACATCGCCGGGTTCTTTTACGGGCTCCCACCTCTGGACCGAGGCAACTCGGGCACGAAGTTGGCGAGCCGACGTGCCCATGAAGTGCTGTAGATGAAGTGTAGAATCCATTTGTCTCTCGGGGTTAAGGAAGTTGCCATTTGGTGGAGGAAATGAACTTTGGAGAGAGGTGAGAAATATGTAGCATGCAAAGAATGAGATCAACATTTTTACTCACAACAAAAAGGAAATCCCTCACTAGGAAGTGGCCGGCCTTGCCATGTGAAGAATGAGGGAGAGAAAATCTCAAGGAGGGTGAGAAGCAATAATACTAGAGAGAGAGAGAGAAAGTTATCATGATGAATCATGATCACAAACCAAGTCTCACTCCAAATCAACCATCTCATCAAGCAAAGTCAAGCAATGATGACCCAAAGGATCAAAGTCAAACTAGAGCCATCATGAAGTAACTATTAACAAAGACCACCCTCCACAATGTTAATTTGCACATTTGCATATAAGCCCTCCTCCACCAATTTTCATCCAAGGAAAGAAACAAAGGAAAATGGCCGAAACGGAAAGCAAACTGTCAACTTCAAAAACTGATCCCCTAATAAATTACAGGAAAACCCCGCTACTGTATATACATACCCGCATTTTTATTCCGACTGAATACAAATGCAATGAGACAAATCTACACAGTACAATACTAGGATCCGGCTTAAACCAAAGCCTGCTAGTATTATCCGTCCGATCATTATCCGTGCAATACCACACGTACATGATCGAACCCTGCCATATCTCCATACGGCCTCTACAGCGTTTCTGCCGAAACTTGAGAAAACGGTCTGTGGGGGACTCTAAAGACTCGTCAACACTTTGGCTGTGGATTTAACCACTAGCACGTCAGAGGTATTAGCCATACGTAACGGGCTACCATGTATTGACAAAAAGGGACGTCGATAAGAGAACTCATCCTAACACCTTACTGAGCCTGTCAGTGACAATATCCGTCCAGTCCGGTCCGTTCATCTATGAGCATCGCATGGCGGGCCTAGGGGGTTGGTAAAAGTCAGACCCCCAAAAGCGGTACAAGTCGTGTCAGAGTGTAGCCCAGAACACCCTGAGATACTACTGGAATACCTACCAGTAAATCTCCTGCCTTGGCCAAGGACTTCGTGTAATGGCTCTCCTAGACACAGCGCGACCTCACCCCCAATACCGAGAGAGACGAACCCCTGCAGATCCGCTCACTGCCTCCATGTGGCTCGGGACTGTACCCAACTAAAACCTGTTTGCACGTCTCCTTTGAGCATGGTAGGGTAGTAATCAAAGTACAGTGAGAACTCACACGAGACAAATGACGATCTCAGGTCGATGAACTAACCTGTACACATGTCACCAGGGAACTGCTATCTGACGTCAGGTATAAGACCAACTAGCATGTTCCTGACGAGTCCTGTCCGGTGTACTCATAACCCAATGAGCACCTGTATACATCTTAAGTGAACCAACTGACACCAATGTCTTATGAGACCGGCCACCGCCCCTCGTCGGGGTCTTGACTGTATACACTAGTCTACTCTGGAGTATCGATGCCCTATCTCGAAACTCCCATGACTAGGGACCTTTTAAGGATGTGCTTATAGACTACCAGCTCCCACGTATATGATCGCCCTCATACTGCTGGCAGTCAAGAAAGAATCCTAGGGGCTCTATCAACGCGCAATAGTGACCTGTAAGGTCACTTAAAGCAGTACACGATGATAAAGATAAACCATATAGCATACTATCATCTTGAGTAAGACTGTCCTACTGGGACAGGTCCTCCCTCAATCATTGCAATCACGTGCCTGTAATCCAATAATTGACTCTGAGGGCACTATCTCCAACAATCTCCCACATGCACTCAAGGCTAATTATTGCGATGTCGCATACTCACAGCCCGTGTGATACCGAACACCCAACTCCTCTACTAATCAGTCTCACAAAACCAGTTTGCGAAACTAATGTGTTCGAGGAATAGCCTTAGTGAGTGGATCCGCCTTGATGTTTCTTTCTATATCTCTCTTTATCTCAAGTTCGCAGAGAAAGCAATCTCCCGAAATGAGCAATACCTGTCTTAGAATATGTCTGGATATCTGATGGGACCTAGTTCATAAATGAACTCCAAATCCAAACATCTTAGACTGTATCGTCAACTTAACTTAATCAGTATCCTGCGCCATGCCTCCCTCAGTATCCGCCTGGACCACCTGTCCATAGTACTGCCCCTCGTCAGAGGGAAAACTATAACTCTGACAACCTCTCTGTCATCCAGGTCACCTTGGAAGCGTGGAATGATAATTGTCTCCCGAATGAGGCTGTCGTTATTATATCCCTAGAACATCCACTTATGTTCTAAAACTGCTTCCGATTGTTTCTCCAGGATTGGATTAATATCAACTTATTGCATCTCGTGCAAAAAACAACCTCTGGTGTGGTACTTGACATCTCATGATTGACTCAATTGCCTAAGCAAGTGATCTGCCAATCATGCACATCCCTCTCCACTTTAGTCTGTAAGACACCTTTAGAGAGGGTGACTCCATCACCTGCAGGTACACTACCATTCCAGGAGTCGTCCATCCTAAAACACCTTTAGAATGCTGTCTATGTACCCAGATTAGGAAACTACCCAAATCTAGATCTAAAACCATAGATCTAGTAACCAGAATATCTGATATGATATCCATATCCTATGTGGAGAAACCACTGTGTGACAACCAAAGTATAACCGATCGTAGTACAGGAATATCACTTCCTACTCTGTGTATGTCATCCAAATACCACGACATCACACCCTACTACCTTCTTAACAGATCCATCCCCTATTCTAATGAAGTCAAACCTATGACTGTCACATCAGAAATAGATGATCTATCTCCGCTGTATCTGCTTTAGTCTATAAATAGACATAAGCCACCTGTCCACTATGCTTCCGCTGCTCCCACTGACCATGACAACCCTCTGGCAGAGTCATATAGACATACACTTCTAAAGCTAGTTTAGAACGACGCTATATTCATCTTCCTGCCGAGTCTCACAGTCTGGAACAACAGCAATGGAAAGTCTGGGTAAACAAGAACCTCCCTGTCACCGTCCTTGAGGCTACCGGAGTACCCCTCGGGTGCCTGAGGTTACCCACCGTATCTGCGGAGTGGCCAATGAAATATCAAGCCAGATTGAATCTTTAGGTTCCTATCAAACTTTCAGTAATCGTTTGCGGTTCTGGAATCACTTCCAGTTCTACCATACTCCCACTACTGTTTTCTGAAAAAAATCCATTTTTGTTAAAACTGTGGCGAGTCAAGAACAATATCACTATTGATCTTCCAGATGGTAGAAAGTCAACCCTCGTCATAGCCTGGGTCAACCCACAAACAGCCATTACAGACACATGCCTTGAGTTACCCAGAGTCTGGTTTTAAGCATAAGACGGACAACTCCCCATACCTTAACAATGTCAAGATATGAACTGTTCTATATCCAATACAGAAACAAAGGCACTAATTTAATTGAACCAGATTCAAATCATGCAACTGTCTCTAGTGCATGTTAACTAAATGGAAAGTGGCCGATCAGCATTACTCAACTTAGGAGTGCTTCTAATTATGAGTAACGTGAAAGAGAAGCAAGTTCTCTTAATCATTACTATCAACTGAATACCCTACACAAGTATCTACATTTTCGATCACCTTGAAGATTCCCGATACTTGCAACACCTGGTTCTCTACTTTATTCATATACCTATAACTTCTCAAAACTCAGACCTTGTGTTTCTACGAAACATGTAAGTCCATGTCACGCACCCCACGAACTTGCGGGGAGGCGGAATATATGAAAAACGATTATCAAAGCTTCGTAACACGGACTTGAGTGCATGAATCATTTCTAAACCGTTACTAGCAAACTACGAAAGGTTTAACTACTCAGATTCGAAGTTATACCTCACGTTACTTGTCCTTCGGGTCTTCATCGCGGTCCTCCACTCCTCATAGGCTCCTTGGAACATCGGCACCTCAACGGCCTCCACGGGTCAAAGACGATCCACCCGAGAGCTCCTACGCCAAGCTTGATCTCTAACTTGAGATAACTAGGTTGCTCAAAGTGCTAATCTGAGCTACCTAGGGGATATAGAGTGAGGTTATGGAAGTATTAGTCTAGCTAACCCTTGATCTCAACACATGAGAGGTTAGAGTTAGGGTTTGAAGAGGGAGAGCTTGAGGAGAGAAAAGGTGAGAATATGAATTATTTGGGATGAATGAAATCATTTGATTATATATGAAACATATGATATTATTAAGTAAATAATAAATAAAGCATTATCATCATGTTTCATTAATACCCTAAGTGATTCATCATATGAGTCATTTAAATCATTAAATGAATCATTAACTCATTGCATGAATCACTACATGACTCACTAATCCAATTAATGCAAATGCCACCTTAGCCCCTAAGTCACCATGCTTCTAGAAGCTTCCCGGAAAATTACGAGAACGCCCCTCCAATCCGTGAAAACACGGAAAAACTTTAGACTGTATAAATCCAATAACCTGATACTAGAATCTGGCTTAAACCAAAGTCGGCTAGTAAAAACTGTCCGAACGCCGTACGTGCGTTTAAACACGTATGCGTCCGAACCCTTGTCGTAAAACTATACGACTTCTATATCGTTTCGCCTGGAGCAGGAAAACTCTCTGTGTGGGACTCTAAAGACTCGACACTACGCTGGCAGTGGGTTTAACCACAGACCGCAAGCGGCACTAGCTGTACGTAACGGTCCCCAGGTAGATGTCGATAAGAAGGCCGATGAGGAAAAACCATCCGGACTGCTGCTGAGCCTGATGTGACAATCTTCGTACAGTCCGGTCTGTTTGTCTAAGACTATCGCATATCGAGCCTAGGGGGCGACAAGCGTCAGTCCCCTAATAGCTGTATAAGTCGTGTCGGAGCGTAGCCCATTACACCCTAAGAAACTACTGGAACCTACCGGTAAATCTCGCTTGCCCTGGCCAGGGACTTTGCGTAATGGCTCTCTGACACAGCGCGATATCAACTCCCAATACCGGGAGAGACGAATCCTGTCTAACCACCACTGCCTCCAAGTGCTCGGGACTGCACCCAAATGCTACCTGTTTGCACGACTCCTTTGAGCCGTGGTAGGGTAGCAATCTAAGAACAGCGGGACACACTCGAGGCGAAGTAGCAGTGTCAAGTCTGCGGACTATGCTGTACTCATGTCACCTGGGAACTGTTAACTGACGATGGGTATAATACCAACCAATCAGTTCCCCTGCGAGTCCTGTCCGATGTACCCGTAACCTAACGAGCACCTGTATACTATCTCCAGTACGACGTACTGATGGCTGTGGGACAGACCATCTCCCCAACTGGGATGAGAAGCGTACACGCTAGTCTACGCTAGAGGATCGATGCCCTGTCTCGATAATCCTACGACTAGGGATAAGTATAGGATGTTGCTTATAGACTATCCGGCCCCCACTAGTGTGACTGCCATCACAACGCTGGTAATCAAGCAAAGAACCTATGGGCTCTACTAATATGTATAAGTGATACGTTACAAGAAACATATGCACATATTAAAGTAGACACAAACCAAGTAGCATACTACTATATTTAGCAAGACTGACAATACATCTATGAATATCCCAAGCTTGCATTAAGTAATATACATGCTAGTATGATACAATAATGGCCCCTAGGGCATATACACTAACAATCTCCCACTTGCACTAGGGCCATGAGCTGGCATATCGTAGACCTATCATCTCGAATAGCCTCTCGAACTGCGTCTGAGGAAGGGCCTTTGTGAATGGATCAACAATGTTATTCTCCGTCTCTACTCTCTTTACCTCGATCTCCCGGCGATCAACGATCTCCCTGATCAGGTGGTACCGCCTTAATATGTGTCTGGACTTCTGATGGGACCTGGGTTCCTTCGCTAAAGCTATAGCGCCATTGTTGTCACAATATAGAGGTATTGGATCAACACTGGTAGGAACCACCTGAAGTTCTGTGAGGAATTTCTTCATCCAGACAGCTTCTTTTGCGACATCGCAAGCAGCTATGTACTCTGCTTCCATCGTTGAGTCAGCAACGGTCTCCTGTTTGGAACTCTTCCAACAGACCGCCCCTCCATTGAGGGTAAAGACATAACCCGACAAGGATTTGGAGTCATCTTTGTCACTCTGGAAGCCGGAGTCGGCAAAGGCCTCAATCTGGAGGTCTTTTCCGCCATACACAAAGAACATATCTTTAGTCCTTCTTAGGTACTTGAGAATGTTCTTTACTGCAGTCCAGTGATTCTCCCCTGGGTTTGCCTGATACCGGCTTACAACGCTCAATGCGTATGCTACATCTGGTCTGGTACATAACATCGCATACATTATAGAGCCTACCGCAGAAGCGTAGGGTATAATCGACATGCGATCCCTTTCCAAATCAGTCTTGGGAGACATCTCTTTGGAGAGGGTGATTCCGTGACAAGCCGGTAGGTTACCGCGCTTAGAATCATCCATTTGGAATTTCTTCACTATGGTGTCTATGTACCTGGACTGCGAAAGTCCCAACATCCTTCTTGATCTATCACGATAGATCCGGATCCCCAGAATGTAGGTGGCATCACCCAGGTCTTTCATGGAGAATCTATGTGACAAGAATCTTTTGACTGACTGTAGCATAGGAATATCATTTCCTATTAGGAGAATGTCATCCACGTACAAGACGAGGAATACTACAGCTTTCCCTACAATCTTACTGTATATGCAAGGTTCATCTAGATTTTTGATAAAGTCAAATTCTTTGACAGCATCATCAAAACAGATGTTCCAACTACGTGATGCCTGCTTTAGTCCATAAATGGACTTAAGCAGCTTGCATACTTTACCGCTGCTCCCACTCTGAATGAATCCCTCTGGCTGATCCATATAGACGCTTTCTTCCAAATTACCATTTAAAAAAGCCGTCTTTACGTCCATGTGCCAGATCTCATAATCGTGGAAGGCAGCAATAGCAAGAAGGACCCTAATGGATTTGAGCATAGCCACTGGAGAAAAGGTTTCGTCATAGTCCAAACCAGGTCTTTGACGGAAACCCTTTGCAACAAGTTTAGCTTTGTAGGTTTCAACCTGTCTATCTACACCAATCTTCTTTTTGAAGATTCATTTGCATCCTACGGGTTTTACCCTATCTGGAGCAATATCCAAAGTCCATACTTTGTTAGTGTACATGGACTCCATTTCGGTCCGCATTGCATCCAGCCATTTTACTGAGTCACCGCTCTGAATGGCTTGCTGGAAGCTAGTAGGCTCATCATAGTCAATAGTGCAATCCTCTCTATCCCCGTCTATGAGAAAACCGTAGTATCTCTCGGGCGGATGAGACTGCGTACTACTCCTGCGGAGTGGCGCTGGGATGTCCGGTTCTCCTGAACCTTCTTGTTCTACCAAGGTTTCAGTAATAGCTTGTGGCTCTGGAATTTCTTCCAGTTCTATTGCCCTCCCACTTTTCTGATTTTCCAAAAATTCAGTTTCCAAGAAGCGGGCATGTTGAGAAACAAAGACCTTTTGTTCCTCTGCGTAATAGAAACAATATCCCATGGAGTTCTTTGGATATCCCACAAACTTACACTGTACTGAGCGTGCCTCGAGCTTGTCCGCATGCTGCTTCTTTACAAAAGCTGGACATCCCCATGTCTTAATATACTTAAGACAGGGTTTCTTCCTACTCCACATCTAATATGGTGTGGTAGGCACAGTCTTGGTTGGAACTCGGTTCAAAAGATATGTAGCTGATTCTAGTGCATATCCCCAGAATGATCGTGGTAACTCAACGTTACTCATCATGGAATGAACCATATCTAATAGGGTTCGATTCCTCCTTTCTGATACACCGTTGTGTTGTGGTGTGTATGGAGGAGTAAGCTGAGAGAGAATTCCATTCTCTTTTAAGTAACCCAGGAACTCGGCACTTAAGTATTCACCACCTCGATCAAATCTCAGTGTCTTTATACTCTTGCCTATTTGTTTTTCTACTTCATTCTTGTATTCTTGGAATTTCTCAAAGGCCTCGGATTTGTGCTTCATTAAGAAGACATATCCATACCTAGAGAAATCATCCGTAAAAGTAATGAAGTAGGAATAACCACCTCGCGCATGTGTAGACATTGGACCGCACACGTCACTGTGTACGAGTCCTAAGAGCTCGCTTGCTCTTACTCCGTGTCCAGTAAACGGAGTTTTTGTTATCTTTCCTTTGAGACAAGATTCACAAGTAGCATAAGATTGATATCCGAACGGATTCAAATATCCTTCTCTATGTAACTTAGTCAACCTTCTCTCATTGATGTGACCAAGTCTACAATGCCATAAGAAAGCCTGATTTATTTCCGGAGACTTTCTTTTAAGTGTGTTCTGGATACTGAAAATCTGAGCTTGATTTAATACGTATATCCCGTTTTTTAATGTACCTGACCCAATCATAACTTGATTTAGGTGGATGCGAACTACACCACTTACGAATGTAAAATCATATCCTTCTTTAGAAAGTAAGGATACAGATATGATATTACAAGTCGTACCTGGTACATAAAAACAGTTACGCAGAATCAATATCTGCCCAGTTGTCAGTCCAAGATATATTCCCCTACGGATTCAGCATTCATGTTCATTCTGTTAGCAACCGTGAGGGTCATGTCACCTATCCTGATAACCCTACGGTTTCTCAGAGCCTGTAAAGAATTACAGATGTGAGTTCCTGACCCGGTATCCAATACCCAGGAAGTAGGGTTAACTGACATACAGTTCTCTATTACAAACACACCCGAAGTCAAAGCCACAACATGCTTCGTATCCTGGCTACTGGCTTCAAAAGCCCTGCAATCTTTCTTCCTATGCCCAATCCCATAACAATAGGAACGTCCCTCTTTTACTATATCCAGTCCCGAAACTTTTGCCTTTCTCTTTCCTTCTACTTCCCTGGTTTCCTTCAGGGTAGAAGGTAGAGACTGTAGAATCAGGTCAGTATCTTACCCGTTCTCCGACGTGGTCTTCAGGTCCGTGAGCTTATCAATATAGCTAGTCATTGTAAGGACGTTGTCCCCTACAGATGACCCGTCAGCTAACCTCGCTTGAATTAATTCGTTCGAGGTTTCATATCTTGTGATATGAGATTGCTCTCCATATAAATCTTTGTTATGGAGAAAGATGGAAACTAAGTCCATCTTCTCGTGCTGCTTCTGGTATACACCATCAACTGAAGCTAACATGAGGCACTTAGCTTTCGCTTTATCTTTTTCCCTTGTCTGACGGATATCCATATCCGCGACAGTGGAAACTGGACCTGGGACGGCGGGATCTTGAGTAGTAATAGGGTGGTCCAGCTTGTCATAGGCAATGGACATCTGGACAGACCTTTGCCAGTCATATAAGTCAGATTCAGTCAATTTGTTATCTAGATGTAACCTATGTGTGGTCACAAGGTTGCTGCAATTTAAGAGAGAGAAGAAAATACTATTAGCATGATGCTCTTGCAAGTTTAGCGTAGTTTAATTTATCTAAACAGGATGGCTCCCACTGTTTCTCGAATCCCTCCTCAAACCATAAAAGAAGAATTTGTTGGAGATAGTGCCCTCAGAGTCAATTATTGGATCACAGGTACGTGATTGCAATGATTGCGGAGGACCTATACCCGTAGGACAGTCTTACTCGAGATGATAGTATGCTATCTGGTTTGCCTTTATCAGTCGTGTACAGTTTCAGGTGACTGATCACTGTTACACTTTGATAGAGCCCTTAGGATCTTGCTTTACTACCTACAGTATGATGGCGATCATATACGTGAGAGTTGGGTAGTTTATACGCATATCCTTAATTGTGGTTCCTAGTCGTGGGAGTTTCGAGACAGGGCATCGATACTCCGGAGTAGACTAGTGTATACAGTCGAGACCCCGACGAGGGGCGGTGGCCGGTCTCACAAGCCACTGGTGTCAGTTGGATCACCTAAGATGTATACAGGTGCTCATTGGGTTATGAGTACACCGGACAGGACTCGCTGGGAACCTGCTAGTTGGTATTATACATATCATTAGATAGCAGTTCCCTGGTGACATGTGTATATGTTAGTTCATCGACCTGAGGTCGTCATTTGTCTCGTGTGAGTTCCCACTGTGCTTTGATTTCTACCCTACCACGGCTCAAAGGAGTCGTGCAAACAGGTAGTTTTTGGGTACAGTCCCGAGCCATATGGAGGCACGTGAGCGGATCGGCAGGGGATTCGTCTCTCCCGGTATTGGGGGCGAGATCGTGCTGTGTCTAGGAGAGCCATTACACAAAGCCCACGGCCGTGGCAGGAGATTTACTGGTAGGTACTCCAGTAGTATCTCAGGGTGTCATTGGGCTACACTCCGACACGACTTATACTGCTATTGGGGGTCTGACGTTACTAGCCCCCTAGGCAGATATGCGATACTCATAGAAGAACGGACCGGACTGTATATACATTGTCACTGTTAGGCTCAGTAGGGTTTCTGGATGAGTTCGCTCATCAGCCTCCCTTGAGGTCAGTCCATGGGCAGCCGTTACGCATAGCTAGTGCCGCTGACGGTTTGTGGTTAAACCCAGTGCCAGGGTACTGACGAGTCATTAGAGTACCCCACAGACAGTTTCCCAAGTTCGGGCGAAACGTTGTAGAGGCCGTATGGTTTTATGGCAGGGTTCGGAAAATGCACGTGCATTTACGCACGTGTCGGTTTTCGGACAGATGATACTGGTCGGCTTTGGTTTAAGCCGGATCCGAGTATTGTATTGAATAGATATAATATCTTTGTCTCAGTTGCATTTGTATTCGGTCGTAATACAAATGCGGGTATATTTATACAGTTACGGGGTTATCCTGAAAGTCGTTTCAGGATCACTTTTGGAAGTTGCCAGGTTCCAGTTTTCTATCAGCCGTCTTTTAACATTCGGTGAAAGAAGGATTTATCTTTTCTTGAGATGAGTGTGGAAGTTTCTAGAAGCATCTAGATGAGGTGACTAGGTTAAATGGTGTTGTGTTTTCATTGGTTGCATTTAATGAAAGGATGACTAAGGATATGAGTCATTGTTTTCATTAATGCATTTTGTTAAGCTTAAGATATTATCTTCTTGATAGTTTTGTGAGAAGCTTCTTGTTGTCACCCCCCCTCTCCTACACTCACCCTCCTCCTCCCTATATATGGCCGGCCCCCTCTTCTCTCTCTCTCACTTGAGAAAAAGATAGTTGTAAAAGATATTATAGATTTTGGGGTGTATGGAATTTCACAGCTCATTTCATTCCATCACCCGATTCCCAGGGCAACTTCATTAACCGTTCGTCCATAGCCTTGGACGTAACGAGACAAAGTATTCTACTCATTCTCTACATCAATCTTGGTCGTCTCTTTTAGCAAACTTGACGACCGAGTTGCCTCAAGTCAGAGGCGGGAGCCCGTTTAAAGAATCGTCGACGTGGTGCCACCTGGACGAGCAGATCGGAGATCGACGAGATCGGAGCAGCTGCAACGGAGCGTGGGATGATGGTTAAAGAACGAAGGACTCGGATCGTTCGGTATAACCTTTCTACACTCTTTACAGTTTGTTAGTTTAGCAATAATGGCAGATCCGGGTTAAAGTACACGATAGCGCCAGTTAAAAAGTTTTTGTTCCGCATTTGGCGTCTGTAGACTGCCGGGACGCTACCGTAGACTTACAGTGGTATCAGAGCTTCACCATTTTGCTATACTAACTTGTGCTAACGCGTTTAAAACATCGATCGAACCGGATATCGAAAACTGCAAAATCTCCATTCACAGTTTCTGTCGATTTTAAATGATGTCCTAAAATTATTCTACATATCACAGAAAGTTGTGCATGGTTTTAGAAGCACACCGACCAAATTTGAGCACGTGATTCCAACAAACCGCCGCGGAATCGTGGCCAAACCCATGGTTTGGCCGCGCATCCGCGGCCGTTCTATTGAATCAGTGCACCAAATTTGCACAGTGTCTTCTCTGTTAGAATTTGGGGTTTTTGGTATATATCTTTTGGGCCCAGATTTTGTTACTGTTCACCAGTTTTTCGTGGGGCCCACTTCGTGATATTTAGTCGATCGAAATTTAAACACGTTAGTTTACAGTGCTTACATTATATCTCCGACCGGGAATGTCATTTGATCGGTAAACCTTGTCTGATTGCTATAGTTCTTTTAGACGGGTTTGCGAACGTGACATTCGCGTTGATGTTCTGTGTTGTGCTGTGATGTTGCGGATTTGTCGTGGTGGATGGCAGTGTGCAATGATAGTCCAGTTTGGATTTATTTGTACATTTGATTTTGTGGGGCGAGCGTCCAACATGTGGACTGCCGTCATTGCCTGTTGTATAATATTCTTTTGGGGCATGACCAGGTTGCGGTCGATGTACCTGTTGTACTATTTTTCATTACTGTACTAGGTTTTGCCCCGCGACGAAGTGCACGGATAGCCGGGTTCTGGGGGGCAACGGGTCTGCATCTCATGGCTTTGAGAGGCAGAGAGGCCCCACTATAGAATTGGCAGACTATTCGCCGCACTCGTAGGGGGTACAGGTTGACCCAAGGAGGGGTGCCCAAGATTACCGGATTCCGTGAAGTGCAGGGTGGTCCATTCACTTTGCTGTAGGGGGCTGCCTCGCTTCAGGTTTTGGCGGGTAACTTGCCGCACCCGTCGGGGTCTAGGTTTCATTGCACAAGCTATCCACACGACAGGGGAACTTCGGGTTTCAGCAGTGGCTCTGTGAAACCCGGGGATCCCAGATTATCTGTTTTGTTCTGTGATGCTTATTACATTTCTGTAATGTTGCATATTATCACGTCTGGAGCGATTATTGTATATTGGTTTATATACTATTAGATGTTGTATATGTTTTACACCCGCGCTAGTCCAGTCCCCGCTCTGTCGTTAGTTAAGTAACCTAACGGTTGATGACGGGACCCAGTGACGAATGCAGATGGCATATACGTACATTTTATTTTCGTTCTTTTCTGGTGTGATTGATTGATGGGACTGCGTTGATTCTGATCAATGCAAAGGAAAGCAAACCTGTTTGCAGTTGTTGGAACAAATTTAAAAGGTGTTATTACAAAGACGTTTCCTTTTGTTTTGCATAGCAGTATTCAGTGGAATATCCTGCACCTCATTCGACGGGGCAAGGGCCGATATCCCTTCACCGGGACTGACCCCTTAGGCAGAAGTTTGCGTCAAGGTAATAACTTCAATATAGTCGATTACAAGTTGCTTTGCACCGCGGTATTCAGTGGAATATCCTGCACCTCATTCCACGAGGAAAGAGCCGAGATCCCTTTACCGGGAGTGACCTCTTTAGCAAAAGGTTTTCGCCACTATATTTTAAAAAGCTATCAGGTTCCTTCAGCGATATCAAGTTCGTTACGTTAAAAGGTTTTTCGCCAAAAACCAGCCGTAGCCCTCCGTCACTTCTTTTGGGTATTCTGTAGTATTCAAGCTATGTATTTTGACCTAACGCCAAGGCATAGTGTTTGGTAGCTGCTGGATATTCAATTGTTGCATAGATAGATGAGTTGGTTTGGGACAGCCGTTCTGCCATTTTGACCTAACGCCAAGGGCATGTGCGGGTGGGTTCAAATTAACAAGATAGTGACGGGTAGAACTTGACATGTGACTTATGACATTTTGACCTAACGCCAAGGTTATAAGAGCATGGGGAAAAAATCATATCGGGAGTTTCTAAAGAAACTGAAACTTGCCAAGTATGCGCATACCTTCTGGAGTATGAGTAACGTGAATGCATTCCATCACGTTATCATGCAATGAGAGTTGGATCCCGATTCCCACTGATGAGTTGGTTTACTCTTCGGGTGATCCCGATTGATTCTTCTTTCAGGTTTGGAGGAGAATTGGACAGGACGGTGGGAGGTTTCCGGATTAGATAAAGTGATAACCATTCTGATCTAGGTTAGAGTACACGCAGAGTGTTTGTTTTCTCTCTCTCTTTGGCAGCAACCTTTGACCGACCCTAGACTATGACTCAGTGACCAAGTTGACCGAATCTTCTTAAAATACTGGCTTTTGGATTGCCTGAGTTGCATAAGTCATTGCCACTCCTTCTTTTACCCTTTGCATTTCTCAGAACACCCGTATTACTGCGGACATCCACTTCCATTAGATAGATCCATCGTATGGTTATATACGAACTCGAAGGGACTTCTTCGAGGATGGATCAAGGTTCAGGAGAAATAGAATTGGTTTATTCAGTTGTTTTTTATTATCACCTTCTCTCAGGTTGCGAGAGCTCCTTGGTTTAGGAGAGTACACTTATTACGCTTATTGGATAGTCTTATTCCAAACCATAGGCAGGTGCCGAAAGGTAGGGAATGAAGAAAACCAATTAGCCTAAGTAGGGTGTGCAGAAGGTAATATGTAAAGACAAAATAAAGGGATTAGAAAGAGGGCAAAGTAAATTGCGACTGATATCATTCACGACCAAAACGCATACTTCATCGCCGCTCCTATTTCACCTTTAAAAGAATAAAGTATTATTCAGTTGTCTTTTATCATCACCTTCTCTCAAGATGCGAGTACTCCTTGGTTTAGGAGGGTACACCTATTATGCTTACTGGATAGTCTTCTTCCTAACCATAGGCAGGTGCCGAACGGTAGGGAAGGAAGAAAACCATTTAGCCTAACGATGGTGTACAGAAGGTAATGACTAAAGACAAATAAAGGGATTTGGAGAGATGGCAAAGAGATATACGGTTGAAGTCATGAATTGGTTTATGGAAGAGGCATTGCTAGGAATACTAAGATACCCCTGCGAAACATTTTCATGTTTCAGTGCATTGTTAAAGGAAAACTGTTTTCCCGATTGGGTACTTACTCCAGGGTATGTATTTACCAGGTTTCATTCTCATATCTGTATGGTTTTACAGATGATGAGTGGGAGTAAGTTATTGGGAATTAGGTGATCATCCTCATTATATCGGAATTCGTTGTAATTGGTGATACTTGAGGAAATCGCCAGGGTACAGTTTTCAACCTACGACGCACATGTTATGAGTTGCTTAACTCAGCGGACTTATACAGAGTAATGTATGTTGTCCAGTGTCCATCAGGACAAAGGGGTAGGTCCTCGTACTATGTTCTGTTTACTTATGACTTCTCTAGTATTTAGAAAAGTGTTTCGTAGAAATACAAGGTCTAAGTTTTGAGAAGTTGTGGGTATAAGAATAAAGTAGTGAACCAGGTGTCACAAGTATCGGGATTCTTCAAAGAGATCGAAGATGTAGATTCTTGTGATTGGTATTCAGATGAGAGTAATGATTTTTGAGAAACGTGTTTCTCTTTCAGGTTACTCATAATTGGATGGATTCCTAAGTTGAGTAATGCTGATTAGCCCCTTTCCATTAAGTTGATATGCACTGGAGACAACTGCATAATTTGAATATGGTTCCAATTAAATTAGTGCCAAAGTTTCTATATTGGATATAGAATGGTTCATACCTTAAAAGATGTTAAGGTATGGAGAGTAGTCCAGCTTATGCTTAAAACCAGACTCTGGATAACTCAGGGCACGTTTCTGTAATGGCTGTTTGTGGATTGACCCTGGCTATGACGAGGGTTGATATTCTACCATTTAGAAGATCAATAGTGATATTGTTCTTGACTCGCCACAGTTTTCGTAAAATGGACTTTTTCAGAAACAGTAGTGGGAGTATGGTAGAACTGGAATTGATTACAGAACCGTGAACGATTACGGAAAATTTAATAGGACCTATATATTCAATCAGGTTTGACATTCCATTAGCCACTCCGCAGATATGGTGGGTAACCTCAGACACCCGAGAGGTACTTCGGTAGCCTCAAGGACGGTGACAGGGAGGTTCTTATCTACCCAGACTTAACACTACTGATGTTCCAGGCTATGAGACCCGGTAGGAGGGTTGTCATAGTCAGTGGGAGCAGCGGAACTTTAGTGGGCAAGTAGCTTATGTCTATTTATAGACTTGAGCAGTTATAGCGGAGATAGATCATCTAATTTTGATATGACAGTCATAGGTTTGACTTCAATCAGGATAGGGGATGGATCTGTTAAGAAGGTAGTAGGGTGTGATGTCATGGTATTTGGATGACATACACAGAGTAGGTAGTAAAATTCCTATACTACGATCGGTTGTACTGTGGTCGTCACACAGTTGTTTCTCCACATAGGATATGGATATAATATTTGACATTCTGGTTTCTAGATCTATGTTTTAGATATGGATTTGGGTAGTTTCCCAATGTGGGTACTTTGACAGTATTCTAATGGTTTTTAGAATAGATGACTCCTGGCATGGTGGTGTACCTGCAGGGAATGGAGTCACCCTCTCTAAAGGTGTCTTACAGACTAAAGCGGAGAGGGATGGGTATGATTGGCAGATCACTTGCTTAGGCAATTGAGTCAATCATGATATGTTAAGTACCACACCAGATGTTGTTTTTGCACTAGATGCAATAAGTTTGTATTAATCCAATCCTGGAGAAACATAAGGAAGCAGTTTTAGAACATAAGTACATGTTCTACGGATTTGATGACGGCAGCCTCCTTCGGGAGACGGTTATCATTCCAGGCTTCAAAGGTGACATGGATGACAGAGTGATTGTCATAGTTACAGTTTTTTCCTCCGACGAGGGATAGTATTATGGACAGGTGGTCCAAGAGGATACTGTGGGAGGCATGGTGCCCGATACTGATTAGGTTCAGTGATCGATACAGTCTAAGAAGTTTGGATTTAGAGTTCATTTTTGAACTGGGTCCCATCAGATATCCAGACATATTCTAAGACAGGTATTACTCAATTCGGGAGATGGTTTTCTCCACGAACTTGAGATTAAGAGAGATATAGTAAGAAATATCTAGGCGGATCCACTCACTGAGACTATTTCTCGAACACAATAGTTTTACAAACGGGCTTTGTGAAACTGATTAGTAGAGGAGTTGGATGTTCGGTTTCACACGGGCTGTGAGTAGTCGACATCGCAATAATTAGCCTTAAGTGCAAGTGGGAGATTGTTGGAGATAGTGCCCTCAGAGTCAATTATTGGATCACAAGTACGTGATTGCAATGATTGCGGAGGACCTATACCGGTAGGACAGTCTTACTCGAGATGATAGTATGCTATCTGGTTTGCCTTTATCAGTCGTGTACAGTTTCAGGTGACTGATCACTGTTACACTTTGATAGAGCCCTTAGGATCTTGCTTTACTACCTACAGTATGATGGCGATCATATACGTGAGAGTTGGGTAGTTTATACGCATATCCTTAATTGTGGTCCCTAGTCGTGGGAGTTTCGAGACAGGGCATCGATACTCCGGAGTAGACTAGTGTATACGGTCGAGACCCCGACGAGGGGCAGTGGCCGGTCTCATAAGCCACTGGTGTCAGTTGGATCACCTAAGATGTATACAGGTTCTCATTGGGTTATGAGTACACCGGACAGGACTCGCCGGGAACCTGCTAGTTGGTATTATACATATCGTCAGATAGCAGTTCCCTGGTGACATGTGTACAGGTTAGTTCATCGACCTGAGGTCGTCATTTGTCTCGTGTGAGTTCCCACTGTGCTTTGATATCTACCCTACCAAGGCTCAAAGGAGTCGTGCAAATAGGTAGTTTTTGGGTACAGTCCCGAGCCATATAGAGGCACGTGAGCGGATCGGCAGGGGATTTGTCTCTCCCAGTATTGGAGGCGAGATCGTGCTGTGTCTAGGAGAGCCATTACACAAAGCCCACGGCCGTGGCAGGAGATTTACTGGTAGGTACTCCAGTAGTATCTCAGGGTGTTATTAGGCTACACTCCGACACGACTTATACTGCTATTGGGGGTCTGACGTTACTAGCCCCTAGGCAGATATGCGATACTCATAGACGAACGGACCGGACTGTATATACATTGTCACTGTTAGGCTCAGTAGGGTTTCTGGATGAGTTCGCTCATCAGCCTCCCTTGAGGTCAGTCCATGGGCAGCCGTTACGCATAGCTAGTACCGATGACGGTTTGCGGTTAAACCCACTGCCAGGGTACTGACGAGTCATTAGAGCCCCCCACAGACAGTTTCCCAAGTTCGGGCGAAACGTTGTAGAGGCCATATGGTTTTATGGCAGGGTTCGG
Organism: Agapanthus africanus; assembly: GCA_030015575.1. Lineage (NCBI taxonomy): Eukaryota > Viridiplantae > Streptophyta > Magnoliopsida > Asparagales > Amaryllidaceae > Agapanthus > Agapanthus africanus. The sequence continues at coordinate 234,279,494 of JASDDO010000010.1, forward strand.
AAAATGCACGTGCGTTTACGCACGTGTCGGTTTTCGGACAGATGATACTGGTCGGCTTTGGTTTAAGCCGGATCCGAGTATTGTTTTGAATAGATATAATATCTTTGTCTCAGTTGCATTTGTATTCAGTCGTAATACAAATGCGGGTATATTTATACAGTTACGGGGTTATCCTGAAAGTCGTTTCAGGATCACTTTTGGAAGTTGCCAGTTTCCAGTTTTCTGTCAGCCGTCTTTTAACATTCGGTTAAAGAAGGATTTATCTTTTCTTGAGATGAGTGTGGAAGTTTCTAGAAGCATTTAGATGAGGTGACTAGGTTAAATGGTGTTGTGTTTTCATTGGTTGCATTTAATGAAAGGATGACTAAGGATATGAGTCATTGTTTTCATTAATGCATTTTGTTAAGCTTAAGATATTATCTTCTTGATATTTTTGTGAGAAGCTTCTTGTGGTCACCCTCCCTCTCCTACACTCACCCTCCTCCTCCCTATATATGGCCGGCCCCCTCTTCTCTCTCTCTCACTTGAGAAAAAGATGGTTGTAAAAGATATGATAGATTTTGGGGTGTATGGAATTTCACAGCTCATTTCATTCCATCACCCGATTCCCAGGGCAACTTCATTAACCGTTCGTCCATAGCCTTGGACGTAACGAGACAAAGTATTCTACTCATTCTCTACATCAATCTTGGTCGTCTCTTTTAGCAAACTTGACGACCGAGTTGCCTCTAGTCAGAGGCGGGAGCCCGTTTAAAGAATCGTCGACGTGGTGCCACCTGGACGAGCAGATCGGAGATCGACGAGATCGGAGCAGCCACAACAGAGCATGGGATGATGGTTAAAGAACGAAGGACTCGGATCGTTCGGTATAACCTTTCTACACTCTTTACAGTTTGTTAGTTTAGCAATAATGGCAGATCCGGGTTAAAGTACACGATAGCGCTAGTTAAAAAGTTTTTGTTCCGCATTTGGCGTCTGTAGACTGCCGGGGCGCTACCGTTGACTTACAGAATTAGCCAGGACTATTCTCACCGTACAATTCTTACTTAACCGTTCAGCCAGGTCAGTGTCGATACTTCGAGGGAGGTTTTCCAACGCTTTCGCAAAGTTCCTTAATTAAATAACCTCTTTTCTCTGGGGGTGTAACCCCGCTGACACCTTTCTAGGCACCTACTTGGTTTATAGCATTGATCGTTAAGTGACGAATCTCCTGATAAGTAGTATATACTCACAATAGGATCAGGATCCAAAATATCATCGTATGATACTGTTGAAGGAATCCTACCAACATTCATCAAACTCGAAAATGGTATGCTCTCTCTGCAAATTTCAGTTTCTTTAGAAATTCCCGATATGGATTTTTTCCCCATGCTCTTATGACCTTGACTTTAGTCAACAAATCATAAGTCACATGTCAAGTTCTACCCGTCATTATCCAGGTTAATTTGAACCCACCCGTACATACCCTTGACTTTAGTCAATAAGGTAATACGACTGTCCCAAACCAACGCATCTATCTATGCTGCATATGAATATCCAACAGCTACCAAACACTGTGCCTTGACTTTAGTCAACAAACACAGCTTGAATACTATTGACTATCTATATGAAATGACGGAGGGCTACGAATGGTTTTGGCAAAACCGTGAATGTAGTGAACTTGATATAATCGAAGGAACCTGATACCTTTTTTTTAAAAAGGAGTGGTTAAAGCTCCGCAATTAAAAATTCTGATCTTTTTAAAATAACCGAGTGGTTTCTTTTAAATTTGTTCCAACGACTAAACTTTTTGGTTTATTTTCTTTGCATTATAATAATGCGTCCCATCTTTATCCTATCATTGCAGAAAACAACGAAAATACCACGTCCTCTTATGCCATCCGCATTTGCCACAGGTCCCGTCATCACCCGTTAGGTTTCTTAACTAACGACAGAGCGGGGGTTGGGCTAGCGCGGGTGTAAAACATAAGTGACGTCTAATAGCTATCATATATAGATATTGTACATTCGTCAGACGCAATAATAAGCATTCCAGATCACAGATGAACTTTATTGGATATACTAGCAATCCGCATTTGCTTTGAGCCTGCAATAAAAGACGGATTACACAGTTGTGATGAATAGCCATTACCCCACCCCAGACCTCTATGGGTATGGCAAACTACCCGCCAAGTACCCGAAGTGAAGCGGTCTCCCTCAACAAAGTGAGTAGGCCACTAAACACTTCAAAGTACCCGGTAGTTTGTGTACCCCGCCTTGGGTCTATCCTAGGAGCAAAAACAGTAAAAAGAAATAATACAACGGTGGCTACAACCGCAACCTGGATGTGCCCCGCAAAAGAATATTACATTTACATCGAATGAATGAATATTAAACCCATCTCAAAATCCCGGCTAATCATCACAACATTCCAATCAAGTCCATATACACAAACAGTAAACATTATAGAAATGTGCAACCCCCTGCCAACCGACATACTAGCAGTTAGGGGAGGTTTACGAACACATTAAACATTACAGATAAAAACCCGATTAGCAAATATCTTAGAACATCGATCGATAACCATATTCCGTGTTTACCCCAAAAGCAAACCAGCAAAGAAGCAACCTGGGTAGAAACAGAACATACAGGAAAACAGAAAACCACAAAATAGGAATTACTGAGCAAATCCGAGTCAACTCGACGTTGACTCGGCGGCGGATCCGCGGCACAAGCACTCTATTGCCGTGGATCCGCGGCCGTTTTGCCGAGTTACTAGCTCGTATTTTCCCAGTATTCTTAAAAAACCCTGCTGTGAATTTTAAGGTATGTCAAATATTTTTTCAGACACTTTTAAAATTAACAGAAACTGTAAAGGGGTTAGGGTTTTGTTTTCGTGTTTTCCATCGATCGAACTTCTAATTAGTTGCTAACAAGCTAGTAATGGTTTAGTTGGCTCTGATACCACTGTAAGTCCATGTCACGCACCCCACGAACTTGCGGGGAGGCGGAATATATGAAAAACGATTATCAAAGCTTCATAACACGGACTTGAGTGCATGAATCGTTTCTAAACCGTTACTAGCAAACTACGAAAGGTTTAACTACTCGGATTCGAAGTTATACCTCACGTTACTTGTCCTTCGGGTCTTCATCGTGGTCCTCCACTCCTCGTAGGCTCCTCGGAACATCGGCACCTCAACAGCCTCCTCGAGTCAAAGACGATCCACCCGAGAGCTCCTACGCCAAGCTTGATCTCTAACTTGAGATAACTAGGTTGCTCAAAGTGCTAATCTAAGCTATCTAGGGGATATAGAGTGTGGTTATGGAAGTATTAGTCTAGCTAACCCTTGATCTCAACACATGAGAGTTAGGGTTAGGGTTTGAAGAGGGAGAGCTTGAGGAGAGAGAAGGTGAGAATATGAATTACTTTGGATGAATGAAATCATTTGAGTATATATGAAACATATGATATTATTAAGTAAATAATAAATAAAGCATTATCATCATGTTTCATTAATACCCTAAATGATTCATCATATGAGTCATTTAAATCATTAAATGAATCATTAACTCATTGCATGAATCACTACATGACTCACTAATCCAATTAATGCAAATGCCGCCTTAGCCCCCAAGTCACCATGCATCTAGAAGCTTCCCGGAAAATTACGAGAACGCCCTTCCAATCCGTGAAAACATAGAAAAACTTTAGACTGTATAAATCCAATAACCTGATACTAAAATCTGGCTTAAACCAAAGCCGGCTAGTAAAAACTGTCCGAACGCCGTACGTGCGTTTAAACACGTATGCGTCCGAACCCTTGTCGTAAAACTATACGACCTCTATATCGTTTCGCATGGAGCAGGGAAACTCTTTGTGTGGGACTCTAAAGACTCGAAACTACGCTGGCAGTGGGTTTAACCACAGACCGCAAGCGGCACTAGCTGTACGTAACGGTCCCCAGGTAGATGTCGATAAGAAGGCCGATGAGGAAAAACCATCCGGACTCCTGCTGAGCCTGATGTGACAATCTTCGTACAGTCCGGTCTATTCGTCTAAGACTATCGCATATCGAGCCTAGGGGGCGACAAGCGTCAGTCCCCTAATAGCTGTATAAGTCGTGTCGGAGCGTAGCCTATTACACCCTGAGAAACTACTGGAACCTACCAGTAAATCTCGCTTGCCCTGGCCAAGGACTTTGCGTAATGGCTCTCTGACACAGCACGATATCAACTCCCAATACCGGGAGAGACGAATCCTGTCTAACCGCCACTGCCTCCAAGTGCTCGGGACTGCACCCAACTGCTACCTGTTTGCACGACTCCTTTGAGCCGTGGTAGGGTAGCAATCTAAGAACAGTGGGACACACTCGAGGCGAAGTAGCAGTGTCAAGTCTGTGGACTATGCTGTACTCATGTCACCTGGGAACTGTTAACTGACGATGGGTATAATACCAACCAATCAGTTCCCCTGCGAGTCCTGTCCGGTGTACCCGTAACCTAACGAGCACCTGTATACTATCTCCAGTACGACGTACTGATGGTTGTGGGACAGACCATCACCCCAACTGGGATGAGAAGCATACACACTAGTCTACGCTAGAGTATCGATGCCCTGTCTCGATAATCCTACGACTAGGCACAAGTATAGGATGTTGCTTATAGACTACCCAGCCCTCACTAGTGTGACTGCCATCACAACGCTGGTAATCAAGCAAAGAACCTATGGGCTCTACTAGTATGTATAAGTGATACGTTACAAGAAACATATGCACATATTAAAGTAGACACAAACCAAGTAGCATACTACTATATTTAGCAAGACTGTCAATACATCTGTGAATATCCCAAGCTTCCATTAAGTAATATACATGCTAGTATGATACAATAATGGCCACTAGGGCATATACACTAACAAAACACTTGTCTAAGAACTAGAGAAGTCATAAGTAAACCGAATATAGTACGAGGACCAACCCCTCTGTCCTAATGGACACTGGACAACATACAATACTCTGTATAAGTCCTTTGAGTCTAATAACTCAAACCCTGTGTGTCATAGGTTGAAAACTGTACTTATGGTTAAGAAGAATTACACCGCTGTTTAATGCTTCTTACCTAACCATCCACTGATATAGGTAAATGTCATCGACATAATTTCAAAAAAGTATATCTCACTCTATAAAAATAGACGTACAGATATATCAATTTGAAATTGGTGCATGACAGCGGATATTCAAAACCAAATATTTGCCGTCCGGCAAACAATCCAGGTGACTTCCTCAAATATCACCGATTACAACGAATCCCGATATAATGAGGATGATCACCTAATTCCCAATAACTTACTCCCACTCATCATCTGTAAAACCATACAGATGTGAGAATCATACCTGGTAAATACATACCCTGGAGCAAGTGTCTAATTGGGAAATCAGTTTTCTTTTAACAGTACACAGTGAAACTGAAACATTGAAATGTTTCGATGGGGTATGCTGGTATTCCTAATAATGCCTCTTCCATTATCAGATTCACAACTGTAACCGTATATTTCTATACCATCTCTTCACATCCCTTCATATGTCTTTAGTCATTACCTTATGTACACCCCTTTAGGCCAAATGGTTTTCTTCCTTCCCTACCACTCGGCACCAGCCTATGGTTTGGAAGAAGACTATCCAATAAGCATAATGGGTGTACTGTCCTAATCCTAGGAGCACTCGCAATGCGAGAGAAGGTGAAGATAAAAGACACCTGAATAAACCTTATTCCTATTTCTCCTGAACCAGAATCCATCCCCGAACTGGAACAAGTTCCTTTCGAGTTCGTATATAACCATACGATGGAGTATCCAATAAACTGTGGATCTTTGTAGTGATACGGAGTGTCCTGGAGAAATACAAAGGTGAAGTGGGAGTGGTAATGAAATACTTGGTTTGGTCGTGAATAACAGTCGCAGTTACTTTGCCCTCTTACTAATCCCTTGATATGTCTTTACTTAATACCTTCTGTACACCATCATTATTCTGATTGGTTTTCTTCATTCCCCATTGTTCGGCACCAGCCTAAGGTTTGGAAGAAGACTATCCAATTTGCGTAATAGGTGTACTATCTCCTAAACCAAGGAGTACTCGCAACCTAAGAGAAGGTAAAAGGAAAAGACAACTGAATAGTCCTATCGTTTTCTCCAGAACCGGAAACCATCCTCGAATAAATTCCTTCGAGTTCGTATATAACCATACGATGGTTTTATCCAATGGAAGTGGACGTTCGTAGTAATACGGGGTGTCCTGGAGAAAAGGGTAAAAGTAGGAGTGGCAATGAGGTATGCAACTCTGACAATCCAAAAGTTAGTGTTTAAGAAGGTTCGGTTAATCTTGGTCACCGAGTCATAGTCAAAGGTCGGGTCATGGTCGCTGCTAAAGAGAGAGAGAAAAGAAACACTCAGCGTGCACTCTAACCTAGATCAGAATGGTTACCAATTTATCTAAGCAGGAAACCTCCCACTGTACCGTCAAATTCTCCTCCAAACCTGAAAGAAGAATTAGTCGGGATCACCCGAGGAGTAAACCAACTCATCAGTGGGAATCGGGATCCAACTATCATCGCATGATAACGTGACGGAATCCGCTCACGTTATCACACTCCAGAAGGTATACGCATATCTGGCAAGTTTCAGTTTCTTTAGAAACTCCCGATGTGATTTTTACCCCATGCTCTTATGACCTTGACTTTGGCCAACAAATCATAAGTCACATGTCAAGTTCTACCTGTCATTCTTCAGGTTAATTTGAACCCACCCGTACCTACCCTTGACTTTGGCCAACAAGGCAGTACGACTGTCCCAAACCAACGCATCTATCTATGTGCATATAAATACCCAATAGCTACCAAACACTGTGCCTTGACTTTGGCCAACAAACACAGCTTGAATACTATTGACTATCCATATGAAACGACGGAGGGCTACGAATGGTTTCTGGCGAAAACCATTAACGTAATGAACTTGATATCGTTGAAGGAACCGGATAGCTTTTTATAAAAATATAGTGACGAAAACCTTTGCTAAAGTGGTCACTCCCGGTGAAGGGATCTCGGCTCTTTCCCCATAGAATGAGGTGCAGGATATTCCAACTGAATACCATGATGTAAAGCAAAAGGCAATCGGCTATAGTGAAGTTATTTACCTGACGCAAACTTCTGTCCAAGGGGTCACTCCCGGTGAAGGGATCTCGGCCCTTGCCTCATCGACTGAGGTGCTTGATATTCATAACCGAATACCACTGTGCAAAACAAAAGAGAACGCCCTTGCAATAACAGCTTTTTGAAAATTGTTCCAACAACATCAGAATAGGTTTGTTTAGCTTGCATTGATCCAAATCAACACAGTCCCATCAGTTGATCACACCAATAAAGAAAGAAAATAATGATGTACGTATATGCCATCCGCATTCGCCACTGGGTCCCGTCATTACCCGTTAGGTTACTTAACTAATGACAGAGCGGGGACTGGACTAGCTGTAGCGTCTTGAAAAGTCATTTTGGTGTTTTCCTGAAAATCGGTGAAAATTCGGTATTTTTCCGAAAACCGTCTTTTTGTTATTTTGCAGTTTATGACTAATTATACCTAAAATGGATAGGTAATTGATTGTTTTTAGTAGCTAATGAGTTACTTATTAAATTTTGGTCATTTAGAAAATTTTCCCTATTTTTCAATTTTTTAATATTATTTTAAGCCGGTAAGAAAATACATTAAATTAGAGAAAAATACAAATTTTTCCGGGCTAATTTTAATCCTTAAAATTATGTTAATTAAAATCTAGTTGTAACATAAATTTTTAGTATTTTATTTTGATTTTTAACTAATTTTTATTATAGGAAACGAAATTTATTGAATTTAAGCTTAAACTTGCAATTTTTGACTTGTAGGGGGTCTTTTTGCATAAAATTTCTTTTGTAAAACCCCTCTCTCTCTTCCCTCAGCCCTAGGCCAGTCCCACCACCATCAGGTCCAGAAAAATTCCATGCTCCTTTGACCTTGTGTATTGTGTGGAAATGAGGGTATTTTTAAAGGTTTTTGAATTTGTTAATTGGGTATGGTCTTTTGTGGGTTGGTAGGAGTTGACCAAGACTTTTCCCACACACCCACACAACTCCCCTCTCCCTCCTCTGGCCGAAATCTGCAGCCCCTCCCCTCTTCATCATTTTTCTTTTCATTTTGTTCAAAAATTCATCAAGTTGCTCCAAAATTCAAGCTAAAACTCACAAATTAAAACCCCATTCTTCATCCCTTTTTCCTTCATCTCTCTTGCTTGGAATCATGGTGCTAGGAGGCCATCATTGAGGTAAATTTCTTCTTGCTAGATCCATAGGTTTGAGGTATAATTTCTACTCTTTTAATTTCTTATGGTTAGAATACTTTAATCTAGTTGCTTAGTGTTAATTTTAGTGTTAATCCTAATCTAGTTTTTTTAGTTAATGATTGAAAATTAAACTAGGGTTTCTTGAAACCATGTTTTAGTCAATTAAGTCTTTTTAATTAATCTAGTGGTTACTTAACCAATTTATATGGTTACTTTGCTTAAGTGGCTTCATATTAGGCTAATCTATGTTAAAGTTGTGTGAAATTTTCATTAAGGTTGCTAATTATCAAAATCAAGAAAAGGTTTGTGTATGGAATGTGGGTTTTGATGCATGGTAAAGGGGTTAATTTAATTATAGTGGCTTTCTAATAGCTTAATTTGGATATTTGTGTGATAATATGTGCACTTTGTCGCAAATTGTCGATGTTTGCATCAAATTTGCAACTTCTAGCTTACTAGGTTTTTATTATATTTTTGTGGCAAATTAATTGCGATATCTAGATTATATTTTTGGCATATCCTATGACATTTAGGATGTGTGAGTGCGGATTTTTGGGTGTTCGGGTTTTAGTTTTGTCGGGCGACCAAATCGGCGATTTTTGCAGTTTTTGCGATTTTCGCGTGCGTTCCGCGCACCTGTGCACGTTGTACCTAGCTTGTGGACGCAGATATTTTCGTTTGGGATTTGCGTCATTTTATGATATGTAACCTTATGTTTTGTATTAATGCAAATTCCAGGTTCGGTCGTGAAGGCTTTGGACGCGGCACGAAAAGGGAAAGCGGTGATTGGACGTTGCTAGCTGAGGATTCCTGTGAGTAGATGTAACATCTACAGGGGACTATCATAGGATGGCGCAAGTCGCCCGATAGTTTAGTAGCTTAAAAAGATTCTTAGTGATGTTAGTAATTAGGGGTGTAATACTTGTATGATTATTTGCTACATTCATGCCTTATATTGACAAACATATACGAACCCATTCTATAGGACACCTGCACCATTGCCAGGGTTTTTATATGCAGCACGAGCACTATTCATGCTTACACACACACCCTGGTAATTGCCATGTAACCACACTAGATAACCTTTAAATTGAAACCTTTTACTATAATTGATACTTAAACTTGCGCTATTGCTTAAATTCCTTAAAATGAAATCGTAGGATTGCTATTCATGTGCATGTACTTCATCATATTATTTGTTCATGCCTAATCTATTAATCACACATCGCAACTTGATTATTGATACCATATGCATTCATTATCATTGACATATGCACTTATGAGGATTTCTTGAGATTTTATGATATTTCTGGATTTCGGGGGAAAGCCGCAAAATTTCTAAACTTATTATATTTTTAAAATATGTAAATTTCGGTTTCCTAGTGATGTAAGTGTCGTCCACCATGAGTTTGCTGTGGTTTTCGAGATCCGTGTCGAGGAGTGGAGGAACCGTCATGGGTACATGGTGGGCCTGGTACGGTACCCCGGGGCAAGATGAATGTGGTGTTGACGTTGAGCGTGGCAGGGGACGGATTACCTACCGGTGACTGTTTGGCACGGCGGATATCCAGAGGATACCGACCGTGGCCGTGAGATGATGAGATTTTGATATTGAGCTGGGTCAGCCGGATGGCTGAGGCCAGAGATACTATGACATGGATATATGAGATTTGTGATAGTTTTGAGGTGTCGTTGCTGGACACAGGTTCTTGTTGATTCTAGTGGTATTATGCTGGTATTTCAAAAGAGATTTCTAAAGGAAAAACATGATTCTTATAATTACACATTCAGATCATGAGTTGATTCGCATTGCATTCATACCTGCTAGTATATTCATATTGCATACATACCTGCTATTATGTCCTGCCATACCTGTATTAGAGATGCTAGAATACTTGTGTGCATGCATACGATAGCCTGTGTAGATGTTATTTATTACTCACGAGTTGGCAACTCACCCCCGTTGTGCCATAGCCTTTTTCAGGTCCGCTCCCTCAGTACAGTAGCGGCGGGCGCTCTTGTTTCTTTTGCCTGGACTCAAGGTTTTGCTCTTAGGTGGGTTATATCATTATTTTTGTACCACCTTGTATATTCTTTGTATCTAGAGTACTCCATCTACTGTATCTACCAGTATTATTGTATATTGACCTAGAGATGAGACTGTGAGGTTTGTGGACTTTTATGCTGTATTTTGGGGTCGAGCTCACTTGAGTCGACATGCTATTTTTCTTATGCTTCATTATGATTATTTCGCATGTTGTTGCTTTATATTGCGTGGGATTTGTGACCGCCTTGTGGCGAAGAGCTAGCTCCCGCTTGGGGATGCCTTATTTGTTGGATTCATATATATTCTTGTTGTACCCATTTTGGGGGACAGTATTTACAAAGGAGACTTTGCCGAAATTTTCGGAAAAATTGATATTGTTTTTAAAAAGGCTTTATATGACTTATTTGATAAACTCGTTTTCAATTGATTGGGTTCTCTTCACTCTTTTGCTTATTTGGTTTTGGTTTCTGGGCTTTGGCTTACTTATTTTACGGACGTCTTGAGACGTTTCATAAACTTAAGTGCCAGTCACGTTCCGCACCTTGGGGTCATGACAAAGTTGGTATCAGAGCGATAAGTTTTACCTTTTTGAGTGTAGGATGACCCTTGGTAGATGGAGTAAGTGACTTAAGTAGGGTAACGTAGCGTGTGTATGTCCGTGGCATACTTGCGCTACGGTACTCCGCCTAAGTGACTTTAGGATATACTTTCTTGAAATTCCTTCTTCAATTCCGTGTATCCTTTGATTCTATTGCACTGTTCTTATCATCCTGTTCTCAGAACAACCACTTTGCCACCAAAGGCTATGAGAGCGCAGAGAGCTGCCGCCCGAGATGAGATCCGAGCAGGCTCGTCCGAGATGAGGACCGAGCAGGGTGGTATACGTACGCCTCAGGGACAGACTGATCCACCTTCCCCAGGCCGTATGGATAGGCTTGAGACTAGTATGGAGGAGTTGCGACAGATGATGGGGGGCATGCAGGAGCTACATCAGATGGTAGGATCCCTAGTTGCAGCCAGTCGTACACCGAGGCCGGATGACGCACCTACCACATCCCAGACTGCTATGATACCTGCTCCTACTACTACCGCCGTGACCATCCCGGTTTCACTACAGGATTTCATGAGGCTGAGACCTCCAGTATTTACCGGCACCGAGGCAGCGGAGGACCCACAGACGTTCCTTGACAGTTTAGCCAGGATCTACCGTTCGCTGAGATGTTCGGATGATCGATGGGTGGAGCTTGCGAGTTTCCGACTAGAGGGTCTCGCGCAGACATGGTGGGAGTCAGTCTTGATAGGTCGAGCTGCAGGTCTACCGCCTATGACGTGGGCCGAGTTTACAGCGGTCTTTCTAGCTCGTTTCCTCCCAGAGAGCGTTCGTGACGCCAGAGCTCGTAGCTTCGAGGCCTTAGTCAAGACACCTGGGATGACGGTGTCTGAGTATGACATCCAGTTTACACAGTTATCCCGATATGCTCAGTATTTGGTGGATACCGAAGAGAAGATGGTGAAGAGGTTTGTACAGGGACTTGATGCCCAGCTATATCTTGCCATTGGCGCCCAGCACTACGATACTTATTCAGCTGCTATGGATACGACATTACGGATGGAGACACGCATATCACAGACTTCGGCCATTTCTGGGCCGAAGAGGATTCACACCGATGTAACGTCTCAGAGGCAGCGCGCCAGATTCTTTCCGAAAGATAGGCCTGGCAGAGGATTTGGACGGGGACAGTTATATGGTTCTTATCCCCAGGGGCAGCAGCCGTCGCCAGGGTGTTTTGGGTGCGGGAGTCTGCACCATCTTGTCAGAGACTGTCCGGCGAGACGACAGGGAGCAGCGACAGTTCCGCATGTGACCCTACCACCATCACCACCCCTCCTCAGAGAGCCCTACTTCCTACTACCGGCGATGCTCCACGCCAGTTAGGTGCACCCAGAGGCCGTGGACGCGGCGGTCCTGTTCAGAGAGGACGAGGAGGCAGAGGCCGAGGTCGAGGTCAGCCCTCTATCGGTGGAGGACAGGCCCGAGTATTTTCTTTGACACCGCAGGATGCGCAGGCATCCAATGCCGTTGTGACAGGTACCTTGCCAGTTTGCTCTTTCGACGCACGGGTATTATTTGACCCAGGTTCCACACATTCGTACGTCTCTACACACTTTGCACCGATGTTGGGCCGTGAGTCGTCGTCGTTAGCTCATCCGCTTGTTGTTAGTACCCTGGTTGGCGAGTCGTTTGTCGCTCGTTTTGTATTTCGTTTTTGTTCCGTTCGTATCGGGGAGAGGGATTCATCGGTTGATTTGATTCTCCTCGATATGTTGGACTTTGATGTGCTTCTGGGCATGGATTGGCTAGCCACCTGTTATGCTTCGGTGGACTGCCGTGAGAAGGCAGTCAGATTTAGCTTTCTGGGGGAGCCAGTCCTTGTTATTCAGGGAGACCGCAGCGTCACCCTTCCCAGCTTGATTTCGTCTCTTCGCGCTGGTCAGCTCTTGCGGAAGGGATGTCAGGGATTTTTAGCGTATATTTGTGATACTCGAGCTGTAGAGGTTCCGTTGGACCGGGTCCCGGTTGTTTGTGAGTTCCCTGATGTTTTCTCTGATGAGCTACCTGGGCTACCACCTGAGCGCGATGTTGAGTTCTACATTGATTTGATTCCCGGCTCGGGGCCTATTTCTATACCGCCTTATCGGATGGCCCCGGCAGAGCTTCGAGAGCTGAAGGATCAGTTGCAGGAATTGTTAGATAAGGGGCTTATTCGACCTAGTGTTTCTCCATGGGGTGCTCCGGTCCTGTTTGTCAAGAAGAAGGATGGAAGTTTGTGCTTATGTATCGACTACCGCCAGCTGAACATGGTTACCGTGCGGAACAGATATCCGTTGCCACGTATTGATGATTTGTTCGACCAGCTTCAGGGTGCGGGATATTTTTCAAGGATCGACTTGCGATCAGGATACCATCAGCTGCGAGTTCGACAGGAGGATATACCGAGGACAGCTTTCCGCACGCGCTATGGCCACTATGAGTTTTTGGTGATGTCGTTCGGACTCACCAATGCCCCAGCAGCATTCATGGATTTGATGAACCGTACATTCAGGCCGTATCTTGACTTGTTCATCATCGTGTTTATCGACGATATCTTGTTGTACTCCTGGAGCAGAGAGGAGCACGAGCAGCACTTGCAGATTACGTTACAGACTCTGAGAGAGCACCAGCTGTTCGCAAAGTTCTCCAAGTGTGCATTCTGGCTGGACAGCGTCGGATTCTTGGGTTACGCGGTTACGAGAGACGGCATTTGTGTGGACCCGAAGAAGATTGAGGCTGTTCAGCAGTGGCCCCGACCTACATCGGTTACTGAGATCCGTAGTTTTCTAGGCCTGGCGGGCTACTACAGGCATTTTGTTCAGGACTTCTCCCGTATAGCTGCACCTTTGACCGGTTTGACCCGGAAGGGAGTTCCTTTCGTTTGGACAGAGGAGTGCGAGCGCAGTTTTCAGCAGTTACGGACTTATTTGACTACGGCGCCAGTATTATCTTTGCCTTCGGGATCAGGCGGATTTGTGGTCTACTGTGATGCTTCGTGAGTAGGGTTAGGATGCGTATTGATGCAGCATGGCCGGGTGATCGCTTATGCTTCTCGGCAGTTGAAGAAACATGAACAGAACTACCCCACTCATGATTTGGAGATGGCTGCAGCGGTCTTTGCATTGAAGATTTGGCGACATTACCTATATGGCGAGTCGTGCCAAATATTCACAGACCACAAGAGCTTAAAATACATATTTCAGCAGCGAGACCTGAACCTTAGACAGCGTCGTTGGATGGAGTTGGTGAAAGACTACGACTGCGAGATCCTATATCACCCAGGCAAGGCGAATGTGGTGGCAGATGCTTTGAGCAGGAGGCCCGGGGGTAGTCTATCCTTTTTGCGTGCAGTGCAGAGGCAGTCGTCAGCAGATTGGCAGATGTTATGCGACAGCCGGGTTGAGTTCGAGTTCACTCAGACAGGGGGACAGCTCGTGCATGTTCGTGCACGCCCACAGTTGCTTGACCGTATATATGAGGCACAGCGCAGCGACGACCGTTGCTCAGAGATCATGGCACATATGGGACAGGGCAGATTTTCCGAGTTCATGATTGATGATCAGGGGATTTTACGATATGGATCTAGACAGATGCTGATGGATTACGGCGCGACATTCTTGAGGAGGCACACCGATCAGTGTATAGTGTCCACCCCGGTTCCACCAAGATGTACCATGATATGAGAGAGACCTACTGGTGGGATGGGATGAAGAGGGACATTGCGGAGTTTGTATCGAGATGCCTGACTTGTCAGCAAGTCAAGGCCGAGCACCAGAGGCCCGCAGGAGAGCTACAGCCGTTACCCATTCCGGAGTGGAAATGGGAGCAGATTTCGATGGATTTCGTTGTGGGTCTACCCAGGACCAGTCGAGGGTATGACTCCATCTGGGTGATCGTAGATCGATTGACGAAAGCGGCTCACTTCCTGCCAGTAAAGACGACTTTCAGCTTCGCTCAATATGCTCAGCTCTACATTGACGAGATCGTGCGACTACATGGCGTACCGACTTGTATCGTGTCAGATCGAGGCACTCAGTTCACCAGCCAACTTTGGCAGAGACTTCAGGAAGCTTTGGGCACTCGTTTGAGCTTCAGCACAGTGTTTCATCCGCAGACCGACGGACAGTCAGAGCGGACCATTCAGACTCTCGAGGACATGCTCAGAGCGTGCGTTTTAGAATTCGGCGGTTGCTGGGATCGTCATTTACCGTTAGTGGAGTTCTCCTACAACAACAGCTTCCAGGATACTATTCAGATGGCACCTTTCGAGGCATTGTATGGGAGGAGATGCAGATCGCCCGTCTGTTGGACAGAGCTCAGCGAGAGCAGTATTTTGGGGCCGCAGCTTGTTGAGGAGACGACAGCGAAGGTACAGTTGATCCGAGACCGGATGAGAGCGGCTCAGAGCAGGCAGAAATCCTATGCAGACTGGCGCCGTCGCAGATTAGAGTTCGCAGTTGGCAACCGTGTTTTTCTGAGAGTCTCTCCGATGAAGGGCGTGATGCGTTTTGGGCAAAAGGGGAAGCTTAGCCCTAGATTCGTAGGTCCCTTCGAGATCCTCGAGCGTGTCGGCGCTGTTGCATATCGTTTAGCCCTTCCACCCAGCTTTCCCAATGTTCACCCCGTCTTCCATGTTTCGATGCTCCGCAAGTACCTTCACGACCCTTCGCATGCGATTCAGCACCCGACAGTCCAGCTAGAGCGCGACCTTTCTTTTGCAGAGCAGCCGGTGGCTATCCTGGATCGGCAGGTGAAGAAGTTGAGATCGAAGATTATACCAACCGTCAAGGTCCTTTGGCGTAGCCCGAGCAGCGAGGAGGTTACCTGGGAGACCGAGGGCGAGATGAGGAAGAAATATCCCCATCTCTTTGAAGGTACGGGTAGCTATATTTTTAAATTCGGGGACCGAATTTCTTTAAGGAGGGAAGATTGTAGCGTCTTGAAAAGTCATTTTGGTGTTTTCCTGAAAATCGGTGAAAATTCGGTATTTTTCCGAAAACCGTCTTTTTTGTTATTTTGCAGTTTAGGACTAATTATACCTAAAATGGATAGGTAATTGCTTGTTTTTAGTAGCTAATGAGTTACTTATTAAATTTTGGTCATTTAAAAAATTTTCCCTATTTTTCAATTTTTTAATATTATTTTAAGCAGGTAAGAAAATACATTAAATTAGAGATAAATACAAATTTTTCCGGGCTAATTTTAATCCTTAAAATTATGTTAATTAAAATCTAGTTGTAACATAAATTTTTAGTATTTTATTTTGATTTTTAACTAATTTTTATTATAGGAAACGAAATTTATTGAATTTAAGCTTAAACTTGCAATTTTTGACTTGTAGGGGGTCTTTTTGCATAAAATTTCTTTTGTAAAACCCCTCTCTCTCTTCCCTCAGCCCTAGGCCAGACCCACCACCATCAGGTCCAGAAAAATTCCATGCTCCTTTGACCTTGTGTATTGTGTGGAAATGAGGGTATTTTTAAAGGTTTTTGAATTTGTTAATTGGGTATAGTCTTTTGTGGGTTGGTAGGAGTTGACCAAGACTTTTCCCACACACCCACACCACTCCCCTCTCCCTCCTCTGGCTGAAATCTGCAGCCCCTCCCCTCTTCATCATTTTTCTTTTCATTTTGTTCAAAAATTCATCAAGTTGCTCCAAAATTCAAGCTAAAACTCACAAATTAAAACCCCATTCTTCATCCCTTTTTCCTTCATCTCTCTTGCTTGGAATCATGGTGCTAGGAGGCCATCATTGAGGCAAATTTCTTCTTGCTAGATCCATAGGTTTGAGGTATAATTTCTACTCTTTTAATTTCTTATGGTTAGAATACTTTAATCTAGTTGCTTAGTGTTAATTTTAGTGTTAATCCTAATCTAGTTTTTTTTAGTTAATGATTGAAAATTAAACTAGGGATTCTTGAAACCATGTTTTAGTCAATTAAGTCTTTTTAATTAATCTAGTGGTTACTTAACCAATTTATATGGTTACTTTGCTTAAGTGGCTTCATATTAGGCTAATCTATGTTAAAGTTGTATGAAATTTTCATTAAGGTTGCTAATTATCAAAATCAAGAAAAGGTTTGTGTATGGAATGTGGGTTTTGATGCATGGTAAAGGGGTTAATTTAATTATAGTGGCTTTCTAATGGCTTAATTTGGATATTTGTGTGATAATATTTGCACTTTGTCGCAAATTGTCGATGTTTGCATCAAATTTGCAACTTTTAGCTTACTAGGTTTTTATTATATTTTTGTGGCAAATTAATTGCGATATCTAGATTATATTTTTGGCATATACTATGACATTTAGGATGTGTGAGTGCGGATTTTTGGGTGTTCGGGTTTTAGTTTTGCCGGGCGACCAAATTGGCGATTTTTGCAGTTTTTGCGATTTTCGCGTGCGTTCCGCGCACCTGTGCACGTTGTACCTAGCTTGTGGACGCAGATATTTTCGTTTGGGATTTGCGTCGTTTTATGATATGTAACCTTATGTTTTGTATTGATGCAAATTCCAGGTTCGGTCGTGGAGACTTTGGACGCGGCACGAAAAGGGAAAGCGGTGATTGGACGTTGCTAGCTGAGGATTCCTATGAGTAGATGTAACATCTACGGGGGACTATCGTAGGATGGCGCAAGTCGCCCGATAGTTTAGTAGCTTAAAAAGATTCTTAGTGATGTTAGTAATTAGGGGTGTAATACTTGTATGATTATTTGCTACATTCATGCCTTATATTGACATACATATAAGAACCCATTCTATAGGACACCTGCACCATTGCCAGGGTTTTTATATGCAGCACGAGCACTATTCATGCTTACACACACACCCTGGTAATTGCCATGCAACCACACTAGATAACCTTTAAATTGAAACCTTTTACTATAATTGATACTTAAACTTGCGCTATTGCTTAAATTCCTTAAAATGAAATCGTAGGATTGCTATTCATGTGCATGTACTTCATCATATTATTTGTTCATGCCTAATCTATTAATCACACATCGCAACTTGATTATTGATACCATATGCATTCATTATCATTGACATATGCACTTATGAGGATTTCTTGAGATTTTATGTTATGTCTGGATTTCGGGGGAAAGCCGCAAAATTTCTAAACTTATTATATTTTTAAAATATGTAAATTGCGGTTTCCTAGTGATGTAAGTGTCGTCCACCATGAGTTTACTGTGGTTTTCGAGATCCGTGTCGAGGAGTGGAGGAACCGTCACGGGTACATGGTGGGCCCGGTACGGTACCCCGGGGCAAGATGAATGTGGTGTTGACGTTGAGCCTGGCAAGGGACGGATTACCTACCGGTGACTGTTTGGCACGGCGGATATCCAGAGGATACCGACCGTGGCCGCGAGATGATGAGATTTTGATATTGAGCTGGGTCAGCCGGATGGCTGAGGCCAGAGATACTATGACATGGATATATGAGTTTTGTAATAGTTTTGAGGTGTCGGTGCTGGACACAGGTTCTTGTTGATTCTAGTGGTATTATGCTGGTATTTCAAAAGAGATTTCTAAAGGAAAAACATGATTCTTATAATTACACATTCAGATCATGAGTTGATTCGCATTGCATTCATACCTGCTCGTATATTCATATTGCATACATACCTGCTATTATGTCCTGCCATACCTGTATTAGAGATGCTAGAATACTTGTGTGCATGCATACGATAGCATGTGTAGATGTTATTTATTACTCACGAGTTGGCAACTCACCCCCGTTGTGCCATAGCCTTTTTCAGGTCCGCTCCCTCAGTACAGTAGCGGCGGACGCTCTTGTTTCTTTTGCCTGGACTCGAGGGTTTGCTCTTAGGTGGGTTATATCATTATTTTTGTACCACCTTGTATATTCTTTGTATCTAGAGTACTCCATCTACTGTATCTACCAGTATTATTGTATATTGACCTAGAGATGAGACTGTGAGGTTTTTGGACTTTTATGCTGTATTTTGGGGTCGAGCTCACTTGAGTCGACATGCTGTTTTCTTATGCTTCATTATGATTATTTCGCATGTTGTTGCTTTATATTGCGTCGGATTTGTGACCGCCTTGTGGCGAAGAGCTAGCTCCCGCTTGGGGATGCCTTATTTGTTGGATTCATATATATTCTTGTTGTACCCATTTTGGGGGACAGTATTTACAAAGGAGACTCTGCCGAAATTTTCGGAAAAATTGATATTGTTTTTAAAAAGGCTTTATATGACTTATTTGATAAACTCGTTTTCAATTGATTGGGTTCTCTTCACTCTTTTGCTTATTTGGTTTTGGTTTCTGGGCTTTGGCTTACTTATTTTACGGACGTCTTGAGACGTTTCATAAACTTAAGTGCCAGTCACGTTCTGCACCATGCGGGTCGTGACAATAGCGCGGATGCAAAACATATACAACATCTACTAGTATATATATCAATATATAATATTCGCTCAAGGCGTGATAAAATGCAACATCACAGAAATGTAATAAGCATCACAGAACAATACAGATATCTGGGATCCCCGGGTTTCATAGAGCCGCTACTGAAACCCGACGTTCCCCTGGTCGTATGGATAGCCTGTGCAATGAAATCCTAGACCCCTACGGGCGCGGCAAGTTACCCGCCAAAACCTGAAGCGCGGCAGCCCCCTTCAGCAACGTGAATGGACCACCCATCACTTCACGGAATACGGTAACTTGGGCACCCCTCCTTGGGTCAACATGTACCCCCTACGGGTGCGGCGAATAGCCCGCCAATTCTAGAGTGAAGCCCCCTCCGTCTCAACTCCATGAGATGCGGGCCCGTTGCCTTCTAGAACCTGGCTATCCGTGCACCCCACCTTAGGGTAATCCTAGTACAGAAAGTAAAATATACATACAACGGGTACATCGACCTCAGCCCGGTCGTGCCCCAAAAGAATAATATACAAACAGGCAGTGACGGCAGTCCACATGTCGGACGCTCGCCCCGCAATATCAAATGTACATAAATACCCAAACTGTACTACCATTGAATCCAGGCTATCCCCTACGACCAATCCGCAACATCATAGCACAACACAGAACATCAACGTGAATGTCACGTTCCCAAATCCGTCTAAAAGGGCTATAGTAGTTAGACAGGATTTACCGATAAAATGACATTCACGGTCGCAGATATAATGTAAATACTGTGAACTAACATGTTTAAAATTTTCGATCGACTGAATTTTTTGAAGTGGGCCCCAAGCATAACTGTAGCACTCAAAAACATCTGGGCCCAAAAAGAATATACCAGAAACCCTATTTCCATGTCAGTAAACCACTGTAGAAATTTGGTGCGGTTTGGCCACAAAACGGCGGCGGTTCAGCGGCCAAAACGTGGTTTTGGCCGCTGATCCGCCGTGCTACAGTAATATCAGCCGACCAAATTTTCACAGAATTCTTAAAAAACCCTGCAGGTAATTTTCCAATGTACCAAATAATTTTTTGACGACTGGAAAAATTCGACTGAAACTGATGCATGGAAAATGTGGTTTTTGGAAATTCGTTCGATCGAACTTGTAAACACGTTAGAGCAAGCTAGACTAGGTTAATGGCGTGGCTCTGATACCAGTGTAAGTGAACGGCGGCGCCCCGGCCGTCAATCCGAGGCCAAAATGCGGAAACGATACTTTTACAAAACTTGTAAACCGGCACCACCACGCACTAAAATCCCGGATCGGGCCATTAACCTACTCCTAGCTAACTAGAGAAGGGGTAGAGAGATATACCGAGCGATCCGTGTCCTTCGGTCTTCTCGTCGTCATCCCGATCTCCCCGCGGAATCTCCGGTCTTCATCTCCTCGTCGGAAGGGCACCACATCGCCGGGTTCTTTTACGGGCTCCCATCTCTGGACCGAGGCAACTCGGGCACGAAGTTGGCGAGCCGACGTGCCCAAGAAGTGCTGTAGATGAAGTGTAGAATCCATTTGTCTCTCAGGGTTAAGGAAGTTGCCATTTGCTGGAGGAAATGAACTTTGGAGAGAGGTGAGAAATATGTAGCATGCAAAGAATGAGATCAACATTTTTCCTCACAACAAAAAGGAAATCCCTCACTAGGAAGTGGCCGGCCTTGCCTTGTGAAGAATGAGGGAGAGAAAATCTCAAGGAGGGTGAGAAGCAATAATACTAAAGAGAGAGAAAAAGTTATCATGATGAATCATGATCACAAACCAAGTCTCACTCCAAATCAACCATCTCATCAAGCAAAGTCAAGCAATGATAACCCAAAGGATCAAGGTCAAACTAGAGCCATCATGAAGCAACTATTAACAAAGACCACCCTCCACAATGCTAATTTGCACATTTGCAAATAAGCCCTCCTCCACCAATTTTCAGCCAAGGAAAGAAACAAAGGAAAATGGCCGAAACGGAAAGCAAACTGGCAACTTCAAAAAACTGATCCAGTAATAAATTACAGAAAAACCCCGCTACTGTATATACATACCTGCATTTGTATTCCGACTGAATACAAATGCAATGAGACAAATCTACACAGTACAATACTAGGATCCGGCTTAAACCAAAGCCCGCTAGTATTATCCGTCCGATCATGATCCGTGCAATACCGCACGTACATGATCGAACCCTGCCATATCTCCATATGGATTCTACAGCGTTTCGCCCGAAACTTGAGAAAACGGTCTGTGGGGGACTCTAAAGACTCGTCAACACTTTGGCTGTGGATTTAACCACTAGCACGTCAGAGGTATTAGCCATACGTAACGGGCTACTAGGTATTGACAAAAAGGGACGTCGATGAGCGAACTCATCCTAACACCCTACTGAGCCTGTCAGTGACAATATCCGTACAGTCTGATCCGTTCGTCTATGAGCATCGCATGGCGGGCCTAAGGGGTTGGTAAAAGTCAGACCCCCAAAAGCGGTACAAGTCGTGTCGGAGTGTAGCCCAGAACACCCTTAGATACTACTGGAATACCTTCCAGTAAATCTCCTGCCTTGGCCAAGGACTTCGTGTAATGGCTCTCCTAGACACAGCGCGACCTCACCCCTAATACTGGGAGAGACGAACCCCTGCAGATCCGCTCACTGCCTCCATGTGGCTCGGGACTGTACCCAACTAAAAACTGTTTGCACGTCTCCTTTGAGCGTGGTAGGGTAGTAATCAAAGTACAGTGGGAACTCACACGAGACAAATGAATCAGGTCGATGAACTAACATGTACACATGTCACCAGGGAACTGCTATCTGACGTCAGGTATAAGACCAACTAGCATGTTCCCGGCGAGTCCTGTCCGGTGTACTCATAACCCAATGAGCACATGTATACATCTTAGGTGAACCAACTGACACCAATGGCTTGTGAGACCGGCCACCGCCCCTCGTCGGGTCCCGACTGTATACACTCGTCTACTCTGGAGTATCGATGCCCTGTCTCGAAACTCCCACGACTAGGGACCTTTTAAGAATGTGCTTATAGACTACCAGCTCCCACGTATATGATCGCCCTCATACTGCTGGCAGTCAATCAAGAATCCTAGGGGCTCTATCAACGCGCAATAGTGACCTGTAAGGCCACCTAAAGCAGTACACGATGATAAAGATAAACCAGATAGCATACTATCATCTTGAGTAAGACTGTCCTACTGGGACAGATCCTCCCTCAATCATTGCAATCACGTGCCTGTGATCCAATAATTGACTCTGAGGGCACTATCTTCAACAATATAGATACAAGAGTGGGTACGATACAAATGTCCCACCTACCAATGCAAAACACCTGAACGCAACTGTGTACCAGCGAAGCCGCTACTGATCCAAGCGGTCAACCTGCAAGAACTGTGGCACAACGGGGGTGAGTTGCCAACGCGTGAGTAGAAAAATATCAACAAGTAAAAATCGAATAAACAACGACTCCTAGGTCAACTATATTATAAAGGTAATACTATGATATCTAGGGTGACCAGGTCGTATATGTGTCAACAAGGTAGTCAATGTCTTTAAGCATGCTAATATCATCCAATCAGATAATCAATGTCTGTATGTACGTGGATCTCGTAAAACCATATGATCAATGTATGTAAATATCATAAAAGCATATGCATGAAGATATGAGTATATAAAACAACATGTGTCCCTCGCGATACATCAAAACCATGGAACTGAAGTGTCCAACCTCGACACTCGAAAACATCATGAAACCCGTGTCCAGCATCGAAACGTAAATCCTCATATGTCTCAGACGCCGCACACACTGGTCGGCCCTCATAACCATCTCTCTACTCCGGTCGGTATCCTCCGGATAACCGCCGAGTCCAAATACAATCATCGGTAGGTAGTGCTCCCCTGCCAGGCTCATCGTCTACACCTCGAACTTCTTGCCCCGGGATACCTTACCGGGTCCACCATGTACCCGCAATCGGCCTCATCCGCCTCCTCGAATCGGGTTTCACATGTTGCTCTCAGAACCGAGAAAACACATGGTGGACGCACTGAAATATCATATCAAGAGAAACCGGGTTTTTTAAAATAGTACATGTTTTCATTTGAAATCGCCACGGTTCTCAAATCCAGAAATCTCATGAAAACAACATATCTCAATGCGTAAAATCATAAAACATGACGTAGGCGACATATAATAGAAATGCAAGCATATCCGTATATTATGCAACATGGAACAGTAATATGACATATTAAGGGAAAACCGCTCTTTGAAATGATTCCAGTTTTCAAAATATAACATGCGGTTCCCAATTTCCCAATAAAACTAGTATCTATGTAGGTACAATATGTACATGCGCAAGTATAGATGTACCAATGTATGCGTGCACAAATATGGATATACAATGTGTATGTCATGATGCAGCAACCCTACTGTATAGTGACATGGAAATTATCGATGATGAAGTGTGTGAGCCGGCAAATCTGTGTACGTGTAACATACGCATCATCGATAATGATGTAGGTGTACTATCACAGTTATGAGCAATGCAATGCGAATAACATGAATGCATCATAAGGTAAATCGTCAGCTAAAAGCTATAAGGTGTACATATTTATCATGATCGAGTCGGTGAATCTATCAAACGACATCCAGCCTAAACAACATCGCGTACGGTATAATCCATCGTACGGCAACCTCTAGTCAAGGGTAAGGATCAATCATCAAGTCAACTCATCATGCACGGAAAATCATTGTATGACGGCATTAAGCTAATAGGGATCCTATCATCCTATAAGACAAATGAGGGTACGGTCTAAAACCACGTACGGCCTATCATCCATGATTCACAACATTATATATATATATATATATATATATATATCCTTATGTCCCAGGTCACATCCATAACAATCACATATCAGGGGACCGACAAGGTATCAATCATTTCAAGCGACTCGCATCCGTATACCAACATATCATCAGATCATCATATTCATCTTATGTTCTTTTCATCGCATTTATATATCTCACATCAAGTCGAGTTTACATAAACATTCTATCTCCACTATAAGTATAAGTATCTAATCTAACCTATGCATCCGAACCATACAAGCGGATTTAAAAGAAGCGAATCGTAGTTTTGAAAATAGGGGTTACGGTGTTTTTAAGGAAAAGATATCATTTGAAATTCCATAACATCCCTCAAGGTATCTGTTTAAAAGATGAATACAATTCTTCAGTTTAGAAATATGTATGGTTCAGATGACACACCTACGTCGACTATCTAGTCCTATAGTACCCTAAACAACAATATCATCAAATATCCTCCTCAAATTTCGTCATCACATACTAGTCGTATCATCTCACTTCTAACTATCTTTAGTTTCTAATATGGTTTCACTAAAAATCTATTTAATTCTAATCCTAGTTTCCAAATCTAGGTTTCCTTAACCATATACTACAATCGGTTTCCATCAAAACTTTGCGGGGGTGCTATACGCCATCCACCCGACTTCCCCCGTGGATATAGATCCACTCACCTTGCTTCTTGCTTGCCGAAGTCGATGACGCCACGCTCCGTCGCCTCGGAATCCACATGAAGGTACCTACAATAATAAACAATCGCAATGCATATTAAAATCAAGGCGGAAAACCAAAACGGCACAAGTTTCGCTCATAGGTTAAAACCTATAGCTTCGCGGGCAAAACACGACAAATAACCCTGGTCGTGGACGTCCAAACGCCACACGACGGAAACACAATACCAAACACCAAATTCAAATTCATTAAAAGCCGCAAAACAATTCCCGAAACTAAGTGAAACACTCCCAGATTTTGCCCAGGTGACAATTAGCCAAAACTGCATACATGAGGGGTCTAATTTAGTGCAAAAGGAGCCATGGACCAAACCTGGGACCCTAATTCCCTGATCTGTCCACAAATTGCGGCCAGAATGGATAAATCTGCGGCCTTGGGTTGGGATATGGGGCTTAGGTCTTGGTGGTAGCTTTCTAGGTGCCTGCACGACTCCCAGTAATTGCAAAATCATTTCTAGTGTCCCCGGGTTGCTCCAGATTCCAAAATACCCTCACAAATCACACATTTATCCGATGTCGGGGTTTCTAAATCCGTTTTTTGGGTTTTCTAAGCTCTGGTCTAGGTCATTAAACAACACCAAAGTCTAGTTAACAGCCACTAGGCATCACCCAATTTCAAACAACACTCAAACCTTTACTAGTAATTTCATACATCGCTAAACGAATTCTAGTTTAAACCGAAATGCTAGGAATTCAAACTAAACTAACATAGAAGGAGATATACCTCCCATGGCAACCCAAGAAAACCCTAGCTCGACCAAAGTCACCAAAATCGAAATTTGCTTGGTCTAATGGGTAGAGGGTGAAGATGGGATTAACTTTTATGAAAGGGGTTTAGGTTTTTGGGGATTAATTGGAGATGGATCTAGGGATTCTAAGTGGAGGGAAATGGCTTGAGAAAGATGAAGAGGGAAAAAAAGATGGGGGAAATGGAGATGGCAGCAAGCCCCCTCTCTCTCTCCCTATTTTTCTCTCTCTCTCTCTCTCCAAAAGTAAACCTACCATAATCATTATGTCCCATTTTTTACTTTTCTTTTTCTTTTTCTTTTCTCTCCACCAATAAACCATAACCCAAATAAAACAACACCATGAAATAACATGTAACATGTCATTGTGCACTGGCCATGAAAAGCTGTAGAATTACGGATTTTGCTTAATCGCGATTAGCAGTGCACTAATCGGGTTTTTATCAAAACTGCATATTATAAATTAGAAAAATGCCAAATCCTTTAAATATATATTTAAAAGAATAAATCATTTTAATTTCCATTTATTTAACAATTATTGGTATATATTTATACCCTTTTTCGAAAACCCCAATTTCGCAAATCGGGCAGTTTTCGGGAAAAAATATTATTTTAATATTAAATTCCAAAAATAATATTTTATATTTTCTGAAATGTTACAAAGTCTTGTGAATAATTCATCCAAATGAATTAAGTAACCATGGGTGAGTTAAAGCTATCATGCTTAACTCATGTAGAGAATAAACTAGGGTTAGTATAATGGTTGGGTTGATAAATATCTACAAGAGAAACAAAAAGGGATGACTTTGGTCAAAGCATCCATAAGCTTCTACAAGCATCTTGCCTTGCCAAAATTGCATCCAATTTTGAATTACTTAGATAATTACAAACCCTAGATTATATCAACCATGGTATAAGTCTCATACACCCATGTATCATGTATCATCAAACATGACACAAAACTATGTACATTAATATATATCACATATATATACATGCACAAAACAAGTGAGAAAATAAATCTTAAGTGAGCTAATCAAGTTAATGTAATGTAATATATCAAATATATAATTATACATTAAATTATTAAATCAACACTTGATTTAATAATCCGGCTATAGTACATATAACCGACTAATATCATGCGTAACAACTTATCGAATCAACACTTGATCCGATAACCCGGCTATATCGCATACAACCGATCAATGTCACTAATCGTGAGAATAGAATACGGTATCACATATCGTATTAATCTCGGTCCCGCACATATCACATATGTGCTCCTGCTCCATTTCGCTTGAGCCAGGAAACCCCTGTGTAGGACTCTGAAGACTCGTCAATACGCCGGCAGTAGGTGATGATCATATCAAACACCCACAAGACGCAAGCGGTCTGCTAAACGTAACGTCCACCCGGGTATTGAGCGATCAGAAGATCAACAAGCAAGCCTTCTCACACTCCTGTGAATCCAATCAGTAACACTACCGTACAGTCCGGTCTCTTCGTCTGATATGTCGCATATCTCGTCTAGGGCTGGTAAACGTCAGACCCCAGTAACTCGATAAGTCATGTCGATATGAGGCTCATAACTGGTCGAGAAACTACTGATAACACTTACCAGTATATCTCTGAAGCTGCCTTGGCCAAGGACTTCCTGTTATAGCCAATCGAACACAGCGCAACATCAAATCCCTATACCGGGAGAGACGAAACCCCTCCTATCGCTCATTGCCTCCATATGACTCGGGACTGCACCCAAAAGCCACGATTTTGCACGTTCTATTGAACGTGGTAAGGTGGAAATCAAAGCACAGTAGGAATCACACAAGACTCTATGACGATCTCGGGTCTATAGACTAACCTGTACCAGTGTCACCAGAAAACTGCCATCTGACGATAGGTATAATACCATCTGGGAGTTCTCGGCGAGTCCGTCCAGTGTACCCAGTCTCCACTGAGCACCCGTACACTATCTCTGATGTCAAACACCAATGGATATGGGATCATCCATCGCCCATCTACATGGGTCGAGAAGCTATACACTAGTCTACTCTGGTATATCGATGCCCTGTCTCGATACACCTGTGACTAGGAACATTTGAAGGATGTACTTAGTGACTACACTGTCCCCAGTAGTATGATCTACATCATAGTCCTGATAGTCAAGTACTCATCCTAAGGGCTTTATCAACATGTAACATAGAGACAATCGGAGTACATATTAAGATAAAAAGCAACCAGATAGCATACTATCATGTCGAGCAAGAAAGTCATCCCTATATATGTCCAAGCATCCACTACAATATACATCGTATGTATAGTAATGGCCTCTAGGGCATACATATCACTAACATTTATGTGAGATGAGAGTTTTTCAACTTTCATTCATGTAAAATTTGTATGTAATATTCTTTTATTGGGGCACATCCGGGTTGAGGATGATGTTAGTTATATGTATGCCCTAGAGGCCATTACTGTACATACGATGTATATTGTAGTGGATGCTAGGACATATATAGGGAGGACTTTCTTGCTCGACATGATAGTATGCTATCTGGTTGTACTTTATCTTAACATGTACTCTGATTGTCTCTATTGTTACATGTTGATAAAGCCCTTAGGATATGTACTCGACTACTGGGACTATGATGAGATCATACTAGTGGGGCCACGGTAGTCGACGAGTACATCCTATAACTGTTCCTAGTCGAGGGTGTATCGAGACAGGGCATCGATGCACCAGAGTAGACTAGCGTATACGCATCTTGACCCATATGATGGGCGATGGATGATCCCATATCCATCGGTGTTTGACATCAAGGATGGTGTACGGGTGCTCAGTGGAGACTGGGTACACTGGACGGACTCGCCGAGAACTCCCAGATGGTATTATACCTCACGTCAGATGGCAGTTCTCCGGTGACACTGGTACAGAGTAGTCTGTTGACCCGAGATCGTCATAGAGTCTTGTGTGATTCCCACTGTGCTTTGATTTCCATCATACCACGTCCAAGAGGGCGTGCAAAAAGGTGGCTTTTGGGTACAGTCCCGAATCACATGGAGGCAATGAGCGATAGGAGGGGATTCGTCTCTCCCGGTATAGGGAGTTGATGTTGTGCTATGTTCGATTGGCTATAACCGGAAATCCCTGGCCAGGGTTGCTGAGATTTTCTGGTAAGTGTTATCAGTAGTTTCTCGAACTGTTATAGACCTCATATCGACACGACTTATCGAGCTACTGTGGTCTGACGTTTACCACCCCTAGGCGAGATATGCAACATATCAGACGACGAGACCGGACTGTACGGGAGTGTTACTGTTTGGATTCACAGGAGAAGTTACAGGCTTGCTTGTTGATCTTCTGAGCGCTCAATACCTGGGTAGCTGTTACGTTTAGCGGACCGCTTGCAGCTTGTGGGTGTTTGATATGATCATCACCTACTGCCGGCGTATTGACGATTCTTTAGAGTCCTACATGTAAGTGCACGGCGGCGCCCCGGCCGTCAAACCGACGGCCAAACGCGGAAGCGGTGATAAACTTTAATTTTGCGGACTTAGCAAACCGGCACCACCGCGCACTAAACCCCGGATCGTGCCATTAAACTAGTCTAAGCTAAGTAACAAGATAGGTTAGAGATGTACCGGCTGATCCGAGTCCTCCGGTCTTCATCTCCACTCCGATTTCCTCGCGGGATCTCCGGTCGTCTCCTCCTCGTCGGAAAGGGGCACCACGAAGCCGGGTACTTTTACGGGCTCCTACCTCAATACCGAGGCAACTCGGGCGCGAAGCTGGCGAATCGACGCGTCCAAGATTTGCTATAGGAATATAGTGTAGAGTGTATGTCTCACTTTGGGGTTGGTTGCCATAGATGGAGGAATGGTGTATAGAAAATTGGTGCTTTCAATTTTCTAGCAATGGAATGAGATGAAGAATGATATACACAAAATGAATCACTCTCATTTTTCTTCCTCTCAAAGATGAAGCTCTCATTTTCTTCTCTTTTCTTCTTCTCTCTTTCTTTTCTTAACCATGAAAAATTCTCTCTCATTAGAAATGGTGGAGGATAACAATATGAAGCAAGAGGGAGGTGAGTGTAGTAAAAGGAGGAGGGTGACCACATCCAAACATAATCATCACTAAACTTTACATCAACCTCAAATCCATCTCAAATCCATTCTAATCTCATAAATACATGAAAAGCAAAGATGCTTATCATATCAACCCTTATGCAAATAAAACCTCCACAAAGTGTTATTTGCATTCTTGCAAATAACACTCTCCATCGGAAAAGTCCGGCCGGGAAAGAACAAAGGAAAACCGGCCGGAACGGAATGCAAACTGGCAACTCCAGAAAACTGGTCCCGTAATAAATTACAGGAAAACCCCTATACTGTGCATACACACCCGCATCTGTATTCCGTCCGGATACAAATGCAAAGAGACAAAATCTACACTGTACTAAACTAGGACCGGCTTAAACCAAAGCCGGCTAGTAAAAATCCGTCCGATCCTGATTCATGCAATACCGCACGTATCTGATCGAACCTTGCCATATAACCATACGGCCACTAGTACAAAACCGTCCGATCCTGATCCGTGCAATACAGCACGTATCTGATCGGACCCTGCCATATCTCCATACGGCCTCTACAGCGTTTCGCCCGAAAGCTTGAGTAACTGTAAGTGTGGTGGACTCTAAAGACTCGTCAATACTATGGCTGTGGATTTAACCACTAGCACGTCAGAGGTATAAGCCAATACGTGACGGGCCACCAGCTATTGACCAAAAGGGACGTCGATGAGGAAGCTCACCCCGACACCCAACTGAGCCTGTCAGTGACAATATCCGTACAGTCCGGTCCGTTCGTCTATGAGCATCGCATGGCGGGCCTAGGGGGTTGGTAAAAGTCAGACCCCCAAAAGCGGTACAAGTCGTGTCGGAGTGTATCCCAGAACATCCTGAGATACTACTGGAATACCTACCAGTAAATCTCCTGCCTTGGCCAAGGTCTTTGTGTAATGGCTCTCCTAGACACAGCGTGACCTCACCCCCAATACCGGGAGAGACGAACCCCCGAAGATCCGCTCACTGCCTCCATGTGGCTCGGGACTGTACCCAACTAAAACCTGTTTGCACGACTCCTTTGAGCCGTGGTAGGGTAGTAATCAAAGCACAGTGGGAACTCACACGAGACAAATGACAATCCCCAGGTCGATGAACTAACCTGTACATATGTCACCAGGGAACTGCTATCTGACGTCAGGTATAAGACCAACTAGCATGTTCCCGGCGAGTCCTGTCCGGTGTACTCATAACCCAATGAGCACCTGTATACATCTTAGGTGAACCAACTGACACCAGTGGCTTGTGAGACCGGCCACCGCCCCTCGTCGGGGTCTCGACTGTATACACTAGTCTACTCTGGAGTATCGATGCCCTGTTTCGAAACTCCTACGACTAGGGACCTTTTAAGGATGTGCTTATAGACTACCATCTCCCACGTATATGATCGCCCTCATACTGCCGGTAGTCAAGCAAGAATCCTAGGGGCTCTATCAACGTGCAATAGCGACATGTCAGGTCACTTAAAGCAGTGCACGATGATAAAGGTAAACCAGATAGCATACTATCATCTCGAGTAAGACTGTCCTCCCGGGATAGGTCCTCCCTCAATCATTGCAATCACGTGCCTGTGATCCAATAATTGACTCTGAGGGCACTATCTCCAACAATCTCCCACTTGCACTCAGGGCTAATTATTGCGATGTCGCATACTCACAGCCCGTGTGATACCGAACACCCAACTCCTCTACTTGTCAGTCTCACAAAACTCGTTTGCGAAACTATTGCGTTCGAGGAATAGCCTCAGTGAGTGGATCCGCCTAGAAGTTTCTTTCTATGTCTCTCTATATCTCATGTTCGCGGGAAAAGCCATCTCCCGAAATGAGCAATACCTGTCTTAGAATGTATGGATGTCTGATGGGACCTAGCTCATAAATGAACTCCAAATCCAAACTTCTTAGACTGTATCGTCAACTGAACTTAATCAGTATCCTGCGCCATGCCACCCTCAGTATTGCCTCGGACCACCTGTCCAAAATACTGCCCCTCGTCAGAGGGAAAACTATAACTCTGACAACCTCCTTGTCGTCCATGTCACCTTGGAAGCCTGGAATGATAACTGTTTCCCGAACGAGGCTGTCGTTATCATATCCTTAGAACATCTTCTTATGTTCTAAAACTGCTTCCGACTGTTTCTCCAGGATTGGATCAATATCAACTTATTGCACCTATTGCAAGAACAACATCTGGTGTGGTACTTGACATCTCATGATTGACTCAATTGCCTAAGCAAGTGATCTGCCAATCATGCGCATCCCTCTCCCCTTTAGTCTATAAGACACCTTCAGAGAGGGTGACTCCATCACCTGCAGGTACACTACCATGCCAGGAGTCGTCCACTCTAAATACTCTCAGAATGCTGTCAAAGTACCCTGATTGGGAAACCACCCAAATCTAGATCTAAATCTATAGATCTAGTAACCAGTATGTCTGATATAATGTCCAAGTCCTTTGTGGAGAAACCACTGTGTGACGACCAAAGTATAACCGATCGTAGTATAGGAGTTTCCTTTCTACTACCTTCTCAACAGATCCATCCCCTATTCTGATGACGTCAAACCTATGACTGTCACATCAGAAATAGATGATCTATCTCCGCTACATCTGCTTTAGTCTATAAATAGACATAAGCCTGATGTCCACCAATGCTTCCGCTGCTCCCACTGACTACGACAACCCTCTGGCAGAGTCATATAGACGTACACTTCTAAAGCTAGTTTAGAACGACGCTATACTCATCCTCCCACCGGGTCTCGCGGCCTGGAACAACAACAATGGCAAGTGTGGGTAAACAAGAACTTCCCTGTCACCATCCTTGAGGCTACCGAAGTACCTCTCGGGTGCCTGAAGTTACCCACCTTATCTGCGGAGTGGCCAATGGAATGTCAAATCAGATTGAATCTTTGGGTTCCTTATCAAATCTTCAGTAATCGTTTGCGGTTCTGGAATCACTTCCAGTTCTACCATACTCCCACTGCTGTTTTTGAAAAAATCCATTTTTAATAAAACTGTGGCGAGTCTTGAACAATATTTCTATTGATCTCCCAGATGGTAGAAAGTCAACCCTCGTCATAGCCTGGGTCAACCCACAAACGGCCATTACAGAAACGTGCCTTGAGTTATCCAGAGTCTGGTTTTAATCATAAGCCGGACAACTCCCCGTACCTTAACAATGTTAAGATATGAACTGTACTATATCCAATATAGAACCAGAGGCACTGATTTAATTTAACCAGATTCAAATCATGCAGCTGTCTCCAGTGCATGTCAACTAAATGGAGAGAGGCCGATCAGCGTTACTCAACTTAGGAATGCTTCCAATTATGAGTAACCTGAAAGAGAAGTAATTTCTCTTTATCATTACTATCAACTGAATACCATACACAAGTATCTACATCTTCGATCACTTTGAAGAATCCCGATACTTGCAACACCTGGTTCTCTACTTTATTCAAATACCTATAACTTCTCAAAATTCAGACCCTGTGTTTCCACGAAACACTTGTCTAAAAACTAGAGAAGTCATAAGTAAACCGAATATAGTACGAGAACCAACCCCTCTGTCCTGATGGACCCTGGACAACATACAATACTCTGTATAAGTCCCTTGAGTCTAGTGACTCAT
This sequence comes from Agapanthus africanus, assembly GCA_030015575.1. NCBI lineage: Eukaryota > Viridiplantae > Streptophyta > Magnoliopsida > Asparagales > Amaryllidaceae > Agapanthus > Agapanthus africanus. The sequence goes on from JASDDO010000010.1 coordinate 234,312,989, forward strand.
TCACTGTGTGTCGTAGGTTGAAAACTGTACTTATGGTTAAGAAGAATTACACCGCTGTTCAATGCTCCTTACCTAACCATCCACTGATATAGGTAAATGTCATCGACATAATATCAAAAGGTATATCTCACTCTATGAAAATAGACGTACAGATATATCAATTTGAAATTGGTGCACAACAGCGGATATTCAAAACCAAATATTTGCCGACCGGCAAACAGCCCAGATGATCTCCTCAAATATCACCGATTACAACGAATCCCGATATAATGAGGATGATCACCCAATTCCCAATAACTTACTCCCACTCACCATCTGTAAAACCATACAGATGTGAGGATCAAACCTGGTAAATACATACCCTGGAGTAAGTATCTAATCGGGAAATCAGTTTTCTTTTAACATTACACAGTGAAACTGAAACATTGAAATGTTTCGGTGGGGTATCCTGGTATTCCTAGCAATGCCTCTTCCATTATCCAGATTCACAACTATAACCGTATAATTCTTTGCCACCTCTCTAAATCCCTTCATATGTCTTTAGTCATTACCTTCTGCACACCCCTTTAGGCCAATTGGTTTTCTTCCTTCCCTACCGTTCGGCACCAGCCTATGGTTTGGAAGAAGACTATCCAATAAGCATAAAGGGTGTACTGTCCTAATCCTAGGAGCACTCGCATCGCGAGAGAAGGTGAAGATAAATGACACCTGAATGTACTTAATTCCTATTTCTCCTGAACCAGGATCCATCCCCGAACTGGAACAAGTTCCTTTCAAGTTCGTATATAACCATACGATGGATTATCCATTAAAATGGGATCTTCGTAGTGATACGGAGTGTCCTGGAGAAATACAAAGGTGATTTAGGATTGGCGAAGAGATACTTGGTTTGGTCGTGAATAGCAGTCGCAACTTACTTTGCCCTCTTACTAATCCCTTTCTTTGTCTTAACTCAATACCTTCTGTACACCGTTTAGGCTAATTAGTTTTCTTCATTCCCTACCGGTCGGCACCAGCCTATGGTTTGGAAGAAGACTATCCAATTTGCATAATAGGTGTACTACTCCTAAACCAAGGAGTACTCGCAACCTGAGAGAAGGTGAAAAGAAAAGACAACTGAATAGTCCTATCCGTTTTCTCCAGAACCGGAAACCATCCTCGAATAAATTCCTTCGAGTTCGTATATAACCATACGATGGTTTTGTCCAATGGAAGTGGACGTTCGTAGTAATACGGAGTGTCCCGGAGAAAAGGGTAAAAGTAGGAGTGGCAATGAGGTCTGCAACTCTGACAATCCAAAAGCCAGTGTTAAGTAGGTTCGGTCAACTTGGTCACTGAGTCATAGTCTAGGATCGGGTCAATGGTCGCTGCCAAAGAGAGAGAGAAAAGAAACACTCAGCGTGCACTCTAACCTAGATCAGAATGGTTACCAATTTATCTAATCTGGAAAACTCCCACTGTACCTCAAATTCTCCTCCAAACCTGAAAGAAGAATTAGTCGGGGTCACCCGAGGAGTAAACCAACTCATCAGTGGGAATCGGAATCCAACTCTCATCGCATGATAACGTGACGGAATCCGCTCACGGTATCACACTCCAGAAGGTATGCGCATATCTGGCAAGTTTCAGTTCTTTTGAAACTCCCGATGTGATTTCTGCCCCATGCTCTTATGACCTTGGCGTGAGGTCAAAATATCATAAGTCACATGTCAAGTTCTACCCGTCATTATCCAGGTTAATTTGAATCCACCCGTACATACCCTTGACGTAGGCCAAAATAGTAGTACGACTGTCCCAAACCAACGCATCTATCTATGCAACAGATAAATACCCGGCAGCTACCAATCACTATGCCTTGGCGTGAGGTCAAAATACATAGCTTGAATACTACCGAATATTTAACTGAAATGACGGAGGGCTACGAATGGTTTCTGGCGAAAACCTTTAACGTAATGAACTTGATATCGTTGAAGGAACAGATAGCTTTTTATAAAATATAGTGACGAAAACCTTTACTAAAGAGGTCACTCCCGGTGAAGGGATCTCGGCTCTTTCCCCGTAGAATGGGGTGCAGGATATTCCAAATGAATACCACGATGCAAAGCAAAAGTAATCGGCTATAGTGAAGTTAATGCCCTGATGCAAACTTCTGTCCAAGGGGTCACTCTCGGTGAAGGGATCTCGGCCCTTGCCTCGTCGACTGAGGAGCAGGATATTCCAAATGAATACCACGATGCAAAACAGAAGTGAACGTCCTTGCAATAACAGCTTTTAGAAAAGTGTTCCAACAACATCAGATTAGGTTTGTTTAACTTGCATTGATCCGAATCAACGCAGTCCCATCAATTGATCATACCAATAAAGAACGAAAATATACTGACGTACGTATATGCCATCCGCATTCGCCACTGGGTCCCGTCATCACCCGTTAGGTTAGCTTACTAACGACAGAGCGGGGACTGGACTAGCGCGGATGAAAAACATATACAACATCTACTAATATATATACCAATATATTATATTTCGCTCAAGGCGTGATAAGAAATGCAACATCACAGAAATGTACAGCATCACAGAACAATACAGATATCTGGGATCCCCGGGTTTCACAGAGCCTCCACTGAAACCCGACGTTCCCCTGGTCGTGTGGATAGCCTGTGCAATGAAATCCTAGACCCCTACGGGCGCGGCAAGTCACCCGCCAAAACCTGAAGCGAGGCAGCCCCCTTCAGCACCGAGAATGGACCACCCAGCACTCCACGGAATCCGGCAACTTGGGCACCCCTCCTGGGTCTACCTGTACCCCCTACGAGTGCGGCGAATAGCCCGCCAATCCCAGAGTGAAGCCCCCTCCGTCCCAATGCCATGAGATGCGGGCTTGTTGCCCTCCAGAACCCGGCTATCCGTGCACCCCACCGCGGGGTAATCCTAGTACAGAAAGTAAAATATACATATACCGGGTACATCGACCGCAACCAGGTCGTGCCCCAAAAGAATAATACAATCAGGCAGTGACGGCAGTCCACATGTCGGACGCTCGCCCCGCAAAATCAAATGTACATAATACACCAACACTGTACTAGCATTGCATCCAGGCTATCCCCCACGACCGATCCGCAACATCACAGCATAAACATAGAACATCAACGTGAAAGTCACGTTCGCAAATCCGTCTAACCGGGCTATAGCAGTTAGACCGGATTTACCGATCGAGTGACATTCACGGTCGCAGATATAATGTAAATACTGTGAAATAACGGATCGTGCCATTAAACTAGTCTAAGCTAAGTAACAAGATAGGTTAGAGATGTACCGGCTGATCCGAGTCCTCCGGTCTTCATCTCCACTCCGATTTCCTCGCGGGATCTCCGGTCGTCTCCTCCTCGTCGGAAAGGGGCACCACGAAGCCGGGTACTTTTACGGGCTCCTACCTCAATACCGAGGCAACTCGGGCGCGAAGCTGGCGAATCGACGCGTCCAAGATTTGCTGTAGGAATATAGTGTAGAGTGTATGTCTCACTTTGGGGTTGGTTGCCATAGATGGAGGAATGGTGTATAGAAAATTGGTGCTTTCAATTTTCTAGCAATGGAATGAGATGAAGAATGATATACACAAAATGAATCACTCTCATTTTTCTTCCTCTCAAAGATGAAGCTCTCATTTTCTTCTCTTTTCTTCTTCTCTCTTTCTTTTCTTAACCATGAAAAATTCTCTCTCATTAGAAATGGTGGAGGATAACAATATGAAGCAAGAGGGAGGTGAGTGTAGTAAAAGGAGGAGGGTGACCACATCCAAACATAATCATCACTAAACTTTACATCAACCTCAAATCCATCTCAAATCCATTCTAATCTCATAAATACATGAAAAGCAAAGATGCTTATCATATCAACCCTTATGCAAATAAAACCTCCACAAAGTGTTATTTGCATTCTTGCAAATAACACTCTCCATCGGAAAAGTCCGGCCGGGAAAGAACAAAGGAAAACCGGCCGGAACGGAATGCAAACTGGCAACTCCAGAAAACTGGTCCCGTAATAAATTACAGGAAAACCCCTATACTGTGCATACACACCCGCATCTGTATTCCGTCCGGATACAAATGCAAAGAGACAAAATCTACACTGTACTAAACTAGGACCGGCTTAAACCAAAGCCGGCTAGTAAAAATCCGTCCGATCCTGATTCATGCAATACCGCACGTATCTGATCGAACCTTGCCATATAACCATACGGCCACTAGTACAAAACCGTCCGATCCTGATCCGTGCAATACCGCACGTATCTGATCGGACCCTGCCATATCTCCATACGGCCTCTACAGCGTTTCGCCCGAAAGCTTGAGTAACTGTAAGTGTGGTGGACTCTAAAGACTCGTCAATACTATGGCTGTGGATTTAACCACTAGCACGTCAGAGGTATAAGCCAATACGTGACGGGCCACCAGCTATTGACCAAAAGGGACGTCGATGAGGAAGCTCACCCCGACACCCAACTGAGCCTGTCAGTGACAATATCCGTACAGTCCGGTCCGTTCGTCTATGAGCATCGCATGGCGGGCCTAGGGGGTTGGTAAAAGTCAGACCCCCAAAAGCGGTACAAGTCGTGTCGGAGTGTAGCCCAGAACACCCTAAGATACTACTGGAATACCTACCAGTAAATCTCCTGCCTTGGCCAAGGTCTTTGTGTAATGGCTCTCCTAGACACAGCGCGACCTCACCCCCAATACCGGGAGAGACGAACCCCCGAAGATCCGCTCACTGCCTCCATGTGGCTCGGGACTGTACCCAACTAAAACCTGTTTGCACGACTCCTTTGAGCCGTGGTAGGGTAGTAATCAAAGCACAGTGGGAACTCACACGAGACAAATGACGATCCCCAGGTCGATGAACTAACCTGTACACATGTCACCAGGGAACTGCTATCTGACGTCAGGTATAAGACCAACTAGCATGTTCCCGGCGAGTCCTGTCCGGTGTACTCATAACCCAATGAGCACCTGTATACATCTTAGGTGAACCAACTGACACCAGTGGCTTGTGAGACCGGCCACCGCCCCTCGTCGGGGTCTCGACTGTATACACTAGTCTACTCTGGAGTATCGATGCCCTGTCTCGAAACTACTACGACTAGGGACCTTTTAAGGATGTGCTTATAGACTACCAGCTCCCACGTATATGATCGCCCTCATACTGCCGGTAGTCAAGCAAGAATCCTAGGGGCTCTATCAACGTGCAATAGCGACATGTCAGGTCACTTAAAGCAGTGCACGATGATAAAGGTAAACCAAATAGCATACTATCATCTCGAGTAAGACTGTCCTCCCGGGATAGGTCCTCCCTCAATCATTGCAATCACGTGCCTGTGATCCAATAATTGACTCTGAGGGCACTATATCCAACAATACATAGAGGTTTCTTGGCTCAGGCAAAACGGAGTAGGAGCACATATGTGATATGTGCGGGACCGAGGATAATGCGATATGTGATACCGAATTATATTCTCGCGATATTTGATATCAGCCGGGTCATCGGATCAAGTGTTGATTCGATGAATTGGTACGGATAAATATTAGTCGGTTATATGCGATATAGCCGGATTGTCGGATCAAGTGTTGATTCGATAATTTAATGTATAATAATATATATGATATATTAAATTACATTAACTAATATTTGCTCACTAAAAGATTCTTTTTCTCGCTCGGGTAATACATTGATATATATGCGATATATGTTAAATGTATTATTTGATTTTGTTACGATAAATATTATATATGTGATATATAATATTGTAACATGATATGATAACTAATGCAACATGTTTAGTGGAGTTTAAACATGATTAGGGTTTGGATTAGGGTTAAGACTTCTAGTTGATTCTAGAAGGTTTCTTTTTGTCATGATAAAGATATTTTGTTATGACTCATGCTTTAACCCAACCCAAACCCTAACCCTAGTTAATTCTCTACATGAGTTTAGTTGACCATGGTTGCATTATTTGTCATATCAATTCTTTCTATTCATCACAAAAGGAATTTCTATTATTATTCTTCATCTTCTTTCTTCTTCTTTCTTCATGGAAAAAGCTTACTAGCTTTTTCCAAGTGATGAATAAATGTGAGAAAGAGATAAATAAAGAGAGAAAAAATCCTACTTTATCATCCTCATCTTCCCTTGCCCTTTAGATGAGAGTGTTCACTCAATTTTAGTGAGTGTTAGCTTGTGTTAACGAAACTTCAAGGTAGATCATCTTTGTATCGAAGATCGGAAGCAAAGGTTGCATCTTTCTCTTCGTGGAACCTCTCGAGAGTCCGGAACCCGATGATCGCAGCGAAGGGACCACAACACGGAGCATATGAAGTGAAAGACCGGATCTACAAAGGTTGTAATCCCTCTCACTTAGTGTTAAAGTTGTTAACATGTTAGTTTCCGCCTAATCTCTAGTTTAAAGATCCGTATTCGGGTTGTTCGGCACGGCTATTTTTTTAATCGAGCATGGTTGATGCCTCGTAGACCCTTGTACGCGTGCATAGCAACCCTACAGTTCTTAGTATAAGGAACATACACAAGAGGAAGAGTTCAGAAATGAATGAATCCTTCTTGATGTATTGTAGACTAGGTCATATTAATGCGACCCGACTGGCTGAAGTTACATATAGATGCATATTTAAATTAGTTTGAATTTACATCTTGTGAAACTTGCCGGTCATATCACAAAGATAAGATGACCACAACTCTGTTTATTGGAAACAGAGAAAGAGTTAGTGAGCTCTTGGGATTGATACATGCTGATGTATGAAAGTCCCCTGTCTACACATGCCAAGACCGGTTCTTTTTACTTCATTACGTTCTCTGATAATCTCTCAAGATTCAAACATGTGTTTCTGTTGAAACACAAGTCCGAAGCTTTTGAGATATTCACAGAATATAAGTTAGAAGTAGAGAACCAAATACGGGTAAAAGTATTATGTCCTTTGATGTGATCAAAGAGGAGAATACTTGAGCATGGAATTCCTGGACTATTCTAAAGGAGAATGAGATTCTCTCTCAGCATTACTACTTCGTATACACCACAGCACGTCGGTGTATGGGGCCGGAGCAAGGAACACCCTATGTGTTATGGTGTGCTCTATGATGAGTACTACTGAGTTTCCTATTTCCTTTTGGGAGTTATGCACTTGAGAAGCTGCATACCTATTGAATAGGGTTCAAATCAAATCAGTTGCCTACCACTTCATATGTGATATGGAAAGGGAAGAGCCCATATCTTAAGTTTGTTAAGATTTGGGGTTGTCCGGCCTATGTCTAAAAGCAAAATCCGGACAAGCTCGAGGCAAAGTCTGTTATGTAGAACTGAAAATGTTCCAGCTATACAAACTGCAACTGATGATTTGGTAGAACCAAAGGATTCAATAGTTTCGAACGAACCACAGCCTCTCCTCCGATCTAGCAGGGTTCCTCACCCACCTGAGAGATACTTCGGTTTCTCTATGACAGTGGGAGCGAGGATTGCATCATGAGATGATGACCCAACTAGTTTCGAGCTGGCCATCAGGAGTGGGACTCTGTAAGAATGGCTGGATGCTTATCAATCTGAGATGGAATCCTTATACACCAACAAAGTATGGACTTTGGTTGCTTTATCTGAAGGGTTAAATCCCCATCAGGAGCAAGTATATCTTGAGAAGATTACTTGGTGTACATGGAAAAGTTGAGACTTTCAAAGCTATGCTTAAGTCCATCCAGATCCTACTTGCCACGGCTACATACCATGACTACGATATATGGCGGTTGGGTGTCATGACTGCTTTTCTAAATGATGTTTTAGAAGAGAACGTCTATAAGTACACAGCCAGAGGGCTTAGTAGACAGTGGGTGCAGCGGAAACGTGTACAAGATGTTTTATATGATAAAACAGGTATCGCGGAGTTGGAATATCTGTTTTGATGTGGTAGTCAAAGAGTTTGACTTCATCAAAATGGTAGATGAACCTTGTATATACAAAAAGGTAGTAGAGAGTATGGTGGTGATCCTCGTAGAGTATGTGGATGACATACTCTTGATAGGGAAGGAGTTTCCTATGCTACGCTCGGTCAATCTCCGCTTATCACAAGGATTCTCCATATAGGATCAAAATAATACCTCCTAAATCCTGGGTTTTGGATCTATGAGATAGATCTGATTGGATGTTAGGATACTCACTAGTTGTAGTGAGATGGTATCAATCGATCCTGGGGAGAATCACTGGAAAGGTTCCAGGGTGATAAGGACGACTGAAAGTCAGTCGCAGGCATTGTCTTTACCCTCAGTGGAGGGACGGTATGTTGGAAGAGTTCCAAGCTAGATACCATGACATACTAGACGATTAAAGGAAAGATACATCGTTACCAAGGATACTACTAAAGAGGCAGTCTGGATTTATAAGTTCATGAGATGAACTTCGTTCCTACCATTGTGAGACAATGGAGTTGTGGCTTATGCCAAGGAACGCCCGTCCCATCAGAAATCCAGATATAATTCTTAGGCAGTATCACCTGATCATGGAGATGGCTGATCTCCAGGGAGATCGAGGTTAGGAGAGTAGACACAGAGGACAACAGCGCGGATCCACTCACAAATGCGTTTTTCCCAGTAGAGACTTTTTATGGGACGGTTGAGTATGAGATACTTCAACCGCAGCTAATTGTTGGGTATGCGATACCATAACAGATGGCCCTAGTGCAAGTGGGAGATTGTTAGTTATGTGTATGCCCTAGAGGCCATTACTGTACATACGATGTATATTGTAGTGGATGCTAGGACATATATAGGGAGGACTTTCTTGCTCGACATGATAGTATGCTATCTGGTTGTACTTTATCTTAACATGTACTCTGATTGTCTCTATTGTTACATGTTGATAAAGACCTTAGGATATGTACTCGACTACTGGGACTATGATGAGATCATACTAGTGGGGCCACGGTAGTCGACGAGTACATCCTATAACTGTTCCTAGTCGAGGGTGTATCGAGACAGGACATCGATGCACCAGAGTAGACTAGCGTATACGCATCTTGACCCATATGATGGGCGATGGATGATCACATATCCATCGGTGTTTGACATCAAGGATGGTGTACGGGTGCTCAGTGGAGACTGGGTACACTGGACAGACTCGCCGAGAACTCCCAGATGGTATTATACCTCACGTCAGATGGAAGTTCTCCGGTGACACTGGTACAGAGTAGTCTGTTGACCCGAGATCGTCATAGAGTCTTGTGTGATTCCCACTGTGCTTTGATTTCCATCATACCACGTCCAAGAGGGCGTGCAAAAAGGTGGCTTTTAGGTACAGTCCCGAATCACATGGATGCAATGAGCGATAGGAGGGGATTCGTCTCTCCCGGTATAGGGAGTTGATGTTGTGCTGTGTTCGATTGTCTATAACCGGAAATCCCTGGCCAGGGTTGCTGAGATTTACTGGTAAGTGTTATCAGTAGTTTCTCGAACTGTTATAGACCTCATATCGACACGACTTATCGAGCTACTGGGGTCTGACGTTTACCACCCCTAGGCGAGATATGCAACATATCAGACGACGAGACCGGACTGTACGGGAGTGTTACTGTTTGGATTCATAGGAGAAGTTACAGGCTTGCTTGTTGATCTTCTAAGCGCTCAATACCTGGGTAGCTGTTACGTTTAGCTGACCGCTTGCAGCTTGTGGGTGTTTGATATGATCATCACCTACTGCCGGCGTATTGACGATTCTTTAGAGTCCTACACAGAGGTTTCTTGGCTCAGGCAAAACGGAGTAGGAGCACATATGTGATATGTGCGGGACCGAGGATAATTCGATATGTGATACCGTATTATATTCTCGCGATATTTGATATCAGCCGGGTCATCGGATCAAGTGTTGATTCGATGAATCGGTACGGATAAATATTAGTCGGTTATATGCGATATAGCCAGATTGTCGGATCAAGTGTTGATTCGATAATTTAATGTATAATAATATATATGATATATTAAATTACATTAACTAATATTTGCTCACTAAAAGATTCTTTTTCTCGTTCGGGTAATACATTGATATATATGCGATATATGTTAAATGTATTATTTGATTTTGTTACGATAAATATTATATATGTGATATATAATATTGTAACATAATATGATAACTAATGCAACATGTTTAGTGGAGTTTAAACATGATTAGGGTTTGGATTAGGGTTAAGACTTCTAGTTGATTCTAGAAGGTTTCTTTTTGTCATGATAAAGATATTTTTTTATGACTCATGCTTTAACCCAACCCAAACCCTAACCTTAGTTAATTCTCTACATGAGTTTAGTTGACCATGGTTGCATTATTTATCATATCAATTCTTTCTATTCATCACAAAAGGAATTTCTATTATTATTCTTCATCTTCTTCCTTCTTCTTTCTTCATGGAAAAAGCTTACTAGCTTTTTCCAAGTGATGAATAAATGTGAGAAAAAGATAAATAAAGAGAGCAAAAATCCTACTTCATCATCCTCATCTTCCCTTGCCCTTTAGATGAGAGTGTTCACTCAATTTTAGTGAGTGTTAGCTTGTGTTAACGAAACTTCAAGGTAGATCATCTTTGTATCGAAGATCGGAAGCAAAGGTTGCATCTTTCTCTTCGTGGAACCTCTCGAGAGTCCGGAACCCGATGATCGCAGCGAAGGGACCACAACACGGAGCATATGAAGTGAAGGACCGGATCTACAAAGGTTGTAATCCCTCTCACTTAGTGTTAAAGTTGTTAACATGTTAGTTTTCGCATAATCTCTAGTTTAAAGATCCGTATTCGGGTTGTTCGGCACGGCTATTTTTTTAATGGGGCATGGTTGATGCCTCGTAGACCCTTGTACGCGTTCATAGCAACCCTACAGATGATGCCACCACTGATGTATATTATTTACTTTTCCGCATTAGGATAGACCCAGGGTGGGGAGCACAAGTAACCGGGTTCTAGAGTCCAGTGGGAGACCATCTCAAGGAGTTGGGACCGGGTCTCCTAACTCTAGAATTGGCAGCGTTACTTGCCGCTCTCATAGGGGTTTTGGGATGTGGGTTTGGCTATTCTTCACGACCGTGGAATCCGTGTTTTACATTACTGGTTAAATTTAAAACAAGGAAATCCTAGTATATCCAATATTTCATATGTTGCTTCGGCTGCTTGGTTCTGTGATGTGATCATATAACCACGTGAGACGAATGTACTATTATATATATGATATATAATAAACGTTGCTTATGTTTTGCACCCGCGCTAGTCCAGCCCCCGCTCTGTCGGTAGTTAAGTAACCTAACGGTGCATGACGGGGCTCCGTGGCGAATGCGGATGGCATAAGCGTACATTCTATTTTCGTTTCATTTTTCTGTAATATTTAGGAAACATTAATTGATGGGACTTCATTAGTGAGATTAATGAAAAGAAAGAAACCAAAAGATGTTGTAGAATCAAATTTTCAAAAAGGGCAGCTCTAGTTTTTGCTTTGCATAGTGGTATTCCTTAATGAATATCCAGCACCTCATTCGATGAGGAAAGAGCCGAGGTCCCTTCACCGGGAGTGACCTCTTTAGCGAAACTAGAAAATACTACAACCCACTCGGTTTTGTTTTTGGATAGCTTCTCTAGTTCTTGCTATGCATAGTGGTATTCCTTGATGAATATCCAGCACCTTATTCGATGAGGAAAGAGCCGAGATCTCTTCACCGAGAGTGACCTCTTTAGCGAAGCTAGAAAAGCTTCAAAACCACTTTTTTTAAAAATCACTAGATTCTACGACGATTTCAAGTTCATTACGCTCATGGTTTTCTTAAAAACCTGCGTAGCCCTCCATCATTTCAGATAAGTGCTATTTTAGTATTCGTGCTACGGTTGTTTGGCCTCCATCAAGGCATAGTGTGCGGTAGCTGATTAGTACTTATCTGCAGCATGTGATACAATTGGATTAGGGTAGTCGTACGGCGTTGTTTGGCTCCATCAAGGGTCGTACGGCTGGGTCTAATTCAATCAAGAAATGAACGGGTTGAACTTGACTAGTGGCCTTTGGGTTGTTTGGCCTCCGTCAAGGTCATAGGACGCTAGGGGTAAAAACTATTATCGGGAATTTCAAGTGTTGAAAATTGCAATGAGATTTCATACCTTCTAAGTGATAGTTGGATCCCGATACCCACTGCGAGTAAAGAGTTACTCCTGGGAGAATTTTGCACTTTACAATTATCTAATCCAGTAGGTGTCTAGAAAGGTGTCAACGGGGTTATGCCTTTAGGAAAACGAGGTTTATTTTAATTGGGTCTGTGCGAAAGCACGGGGAACCTGCCTCAGAGCACCAATACCTGCCTGGCCGAACGATTGGCGAAACTGTAGGGTGCAATTAATCCCGGCTAATCTTTTCTTTTATGGTTTGAAGGAAGATTTGATAAAAACAGTGGGAGTCATCCTGATTAGATAAGATAATAACCAATCTAATCTTGCAAAGAGCGCACGCTAATGCGTTTCCTTCTCTCTCTCTCTCCAGACAGTAACCAATGTCACGCCTTAATCAAGATAATAATATGGATGTATTGACCGAACCCTCCTTTTATACAGGGCTAGGGAACGTTGGTCCCGCTCTATCTTATGACTGTCATAAGTCTGAGCAAGGGATAGGGGTATATCAGGATTCTCATGCCACCCGTGCGAAGAAAAAGCATGTTGATGCATCTTCTTCGGGTGTGTTCGTTACCGAGAACTGTTTCTCAGTTTGTTCTACGTCCTGAATATTGGATACCGGATCAGGATCCCATGTATGTAATTTGTTACATGGGCTAAAGAAAGGTAGAGAACTGGGAAAAGATGATAAATCCCTAACAGTAGGGAATGGTGCAATTGTTGCAACCAAGGCGGTTGGCGATTATCACCTTGTATTACCAACTGGTAATACATTGATTCTGAACGGCCGTTACTATGTACCAAAGATGATGTGAAATATTATATCGGTTTCTTTGCTAACAAAAGAAGGATATAATCTCACATTAGAGGATAATATTATGAACATTTTCCAAAATCAAGTGTTAATTGGATTTGGTACGTTATGTAACGGTATATACGTTCTGAAAGTCTACCTTAACACCACCATGAGGTTCTAGAGGCGTCAAACATGCCAAATTCAAATTTTATTAGGTGCTAAGTTAGACTAACAAGATCTTTACTAGATTAATTAGGGTTTGCCTTTGTGATGTGATTAACTCAAGAGAAGAAAAGAGCATACAACCTTTGTAGTTCTAGTCATTCTCTTCTATAGCACCGGGTTGAGGTCCACGTGACTCTACTGGGCTTCTCTTAGAGTTGAACGAATCTCCTTCGTGATCTTCGCGCCAAAGACGATCCACCCGAAGTTCCTCTAGCCCAAGCTAACTCTACACTAAACTCCTTTAGTGTAGCAAACACACCACACAAAATTGCTAGTTTGGTGTGGGATGGTGATGTAGGGGATGTTAAAAGCTCACAAGATTGTGTTCAAGCTTCATGGTTCACATCTCATGTGAGGGTTGAAGCCTGAACTATGGCAATTGAGGAAGAAGATGAAGCTAGAGAGCAACCATGGGAGCAACTCAAGAAAAATGGCTAAGTGTTGAGAATGAGCAAAGAATGAATGGCAACTCTTGACCCCCACTCATTCAAGCATGGAATTTTGCAATATAAAATTGCAACCATGCTTGAATAGTGAGTCAAGATGAATAAACAAAAGTAAATCCCATGCTTGCAACCATGCTCTTATTTTCCACCTCATTTCTATTTTCACAAAATAGAATTTTATGCCATGCTTCATTATTATACATATATATATATATATATATATCATATATATTAATATATATATATATTATGAAGAATAATTAGTGAGCTAATGTTATTAGTTAAGATATAATTATATCACATATAATACATATCACATTATTAAATAAACACTTGATTTAATAATCCGGTTATATCACATATAACCGACTAATATCATTTATCTGTATACCACATTATCAAATCAACACTTGATTCGACAATTTGGTTATATCACATATAACCGAACCGATAACAGATAACTTCCAGATTACAATACGGTATCACATACACGTATTTAATCAGGCCCACACACATATCACATATGTGTCCTACTTTGTTTCGCTTTAACTAGGGAACTTCTGTGTGGGACTCTAAAGACTCGTCAATACGCCAGCAGTAGGTGATGATCACATCAGTCACCTACAAGCCGTCAGCGGTACTAGCTGGACGTAACGGCTACCCGGGTATTGAGCGATATGAAGATCAACAAGCAAGCTTTTCCATAGTCTCCATGAAGCCTATCAGTAACACTACCGTACAGTCCGGTCTTTTCGTCTGATATGTCGCATATTATGTCTAGGGGTGGTAAACGTCAGACCCCAGTAACATGATAAGTCATACCGATGTCTGTCCTATAACGGTTCGAGAAACTACTAATAACACTTATTAGTAAATCTCATAAGCAACCCTGGCCAGGGACTTCCAGTTATAGCCAATCGAGCACAGTGCAACATCAACCCCCAATACCGGGAGAGACGAAATCCCTCTTATCGCTCATTGCCTCCATACGACTCGGGAATGTACCCAAAATCCACCTGTTTGCACGTCTCCTTTGAGCATGGTAGGGAGGAAATCAAAGCACCAGTGGGAGCCGCACAAGACTCTATGACGATCTCGGGTCTATAGACTAACATGTACCAGTGTCACCAGAAGACTGCTATCTGACGATAAGTATACTACCACATAGGATTCCTCGGCGAGTCTTGTTCGGTGTACCCATTCTCCAATGAGCACCTGTGTACAATCTTTGATTTCACACACCAATGGTTGTGGGATCAACCATCGCCCTCTAAGGGACAAGAAACGAACACACTAGTCTACTCTGGAATATCGATGCCCTAGTCTCGATATTCCCTCGACTAGGAACTGATTAAAGGATGTACTTGTTGACCACCCTGGCCCCACTAGTATGATCTCATCATAATCCTGGCAGTCAAGTACATATCCTAAGAGCTTTATCAACATGTAAGAGACAGACAATATAAATACTAGTCTATACGTTAAGATAAAAGTAACCTGATAGCAAACTATCATGTCGAGCAAGAAGGTCCTCTATATATATGTCCAAGCATCCACTATATCATCAATAATGACCTCTAGGGCATACATATTCCTAACACATTCTTAATCAAAGTACAGTTCTTAACGTATATAACACAAACAAGAGGAAAAGTTCAGAGATGAACGAAGCCTTCTTGTGGCACTGTAGACTAGGTCATATCAATGCAACAAGACTAGCTAAGTTGCATAAAGATGGATATTTGAATCCGTTCGAATTTTCATCTTATGAAACTTGCCAGTCATGTCTCAAAAGTAAGATGACCAAAACTCCGTTTACTGGACACGGAGAAAGAGCTACCGAACTCTTAGGACTGATACATAGTGATGTATGCGGTCCTATGTCTACACATGCCAGGAATGGTTTTTCGTACTTTATTACATTCACCGATGATCTCTCAAGGTTCGGACATGTGTTCTTGTTGAAACACAAGTATGAAGCTTTTGAGAAATTCAAGGAATATAAGTGCGAAGTTGAAAACCAGACGGGAAAAAGTACTAAAGTCATTCGATCTGATCTGGGAGGAGAATACTTGAGCACGGAATTCCGTGATTATCTAAAAGAGAATGGGATTCTCTCTCAGCTTACTCCTCCATATACACCACAGCACAACGGTGTATCGGAGAGGAGGAATCGCACCCTATTAGATATAGTGCGCTCTATGATGAGTACTGCTGAGTTGCCTATCTCTTTTTAGGGTTCTGCGCTTGAGACAGCTGCATACCTATTGAATAGAGTTCCGACTAAATCAATGCCTACCACTCCATATGAGATATGGAATGGGAAGATGCCATATCTTAATTTTATTCGGATATGGGGTTGTCCGGCCTATGTGAAAACACAAAATCCGGACAAGCTCGAGGCAAGATCAGTTCTGTGCAAATTTATATGATATCCCAAACATTCGCGAGGGTATATCTTCTACCACTCCAAGGAAGAAAAGGTGTTTGTTTCTCGACATGCCACCTTTTTAGAAAAGGGATTTCTTGTTAAAGAAATTAGTGGCAATGAGGTAGAACTGGAAGAAGTTCCAGCAGCACAGATTACAACTGACAATTTGGTGGAACCGGAGGATCCAATAGTACCCAACGAACCCCAGTCACTCCGCAGATCGAGTAGGGTTCCTCACGCACTTGAAATACTACGATTTTCTCATAGACGGTGGGAGCGAGGATTGCATCATGGAAGATGATGACCCTACTAGTTTCGAGCAGGCCATCACAAGTGGAGACTCTATGAAATGGCTGGATGCTATGCGATCTGAGATGGAATCCATGTACACCAACAAAGTATAGACTTTGGATGTTGCTCCTGAAGGGGTAAAAAACATTGGGAGCAAGTGGATCTTCAAGAAGAAAATTGGTGTATGTTGAGACTTTCAAAACTAGACTTGTAGCAAAAGGTTTTCGTCAACGAGCTGGCGTCGACTATGATGAAACCTTTTCTCCTGTCGCTATGCTTAAGTCCATCAGGATCCTACTTGCTATTGCTCCATACCATGACTACGAAATCTGGCAGATGGACGTCAAGACCACTTTTCTAAATGGTGATTTAGAAGAGAGCGTGTACATGATGTAGGGTTACTAGGCACTGTCACAAGGTTCTACAAGGCATCAACCATGCCAAAATAAAAATTTTCATGTGCCGAACAACCCTAACCAAGATCTTAGACTAGAGATTAGGGGGAACAAAAAGCAAGTAAACAACTTTACTTCTAAGAGTTTGGGATTACAACCTTTGTAGTCCGTTCCTTTGCTTCATAAGCTCCGTGTTGAGGTCCCTTCGCCGCGATCATCATGTACCCGGACTCTAGAGAGGCTCCATGAAGAAAAAGATGCAAGCTTGCTTCCGATCTTCGATAACAAAGATGATCAACCTTGAAGAAACTCAAGCCCAAGCTTTTGCTTCACTAATCAAGTATTAGCAAAGCAAACACCCTAATCTAAGTGGCTAGAATAGATGAGGATGGTGAAGTAGGAATTTAACTCTCATTTGTTTTCTTTATCTCACTCATTTTCATCACTTTTGAAAAAGCTAGAAAGCTTTTTATCAAAGAGGAAGAAGAAGAAGAAGCAAAACCATTTGTGATGAATAATGAATCAAGTGAGGTTAGAAATGCAACCATGGGTTAAGCATGAAGACTTAACCCATGTAGAGAATTAACTATGGCTAAAGGGTTGGGTTGGGATAAAGAAATATCTTTGCAAAATATCACAAAATATCAAGGTCAAAGTCAAAACTTCAAGAAGCTTCTTGAAAGCTTCATGAAAGTTTAACCCTAATCCAAACCCTAACCATATTTAAACTCCACAAATCATGTTGCATTTATAACCATAACATGTTACAATATTATATATCACATATACAATATTTATTGTAACAAAATAAAATAATACAATTAATGTAAGTGCACGGCGGCGCCCCGGCCGTCAATCCGACGGCCAAATGCGGAAGCGGTGATAAACTTTAATTTTGCGGACTTAGCAAACCGGCACCACCGCGCACTAAACACCCGGATCGTAACCATTAACAAGTCTAAGCTAACAAGAGTATAGGTTAGAGATATACCGAGTGATCCGAGTCCTCCGGTCTTCTCGTCGTCGTCCCGATCTCCCGCGGAAAGTCCGGTCTCCACCTCGTCGCCGGAAGGGCACCACGTAGCCGGATTCTTTTACGGGCTCCCGCCTCTATACCGAGGCAACTCGGGCGCGAAGTTGGCTAACCGACGCGTCCAAGATTTGCTGTACAATGGTGTAGTAGCCATGTCTCTTTGGGGTTTATGAGGTTGCCATTTTTGGAGGAATTTTTCACAAGAATTTTCATAGATGCTTGAGGGAATAATGGAGCATGCCAGGAATTGAGCTCGGCCAAAACATTGGTGCTCACTGGAAAACTTTTGGTGTGAATTGTGCATAAATTAATTTATGCACCAAGAGAAAGTTCCCACCTAAAGAAATAAATCCTTTCTCAAATTTCAACCTCCAGCACTCTCCACTAAAAATCTCCTGCACACACTAATGCACAATGTAGCCTCCTTTTTAATTAATGCAACAACCTCCCTATAAAACTCCATCATGCCAACAGTGGCCGGCCCATTTTTCCATCACACCCATACCCACTCAAATCCCATTAATGCATCATGGAGGAAAAAAGCAAAGATGCTAAACATATCAATCATTTAAGCAATAAACCCCTCCACAAATGTTATTTGCACAATTGCAAATAACCCCCTCCATCGGAAAAGTCCGGCCGGGAAAGAACAAAGGGAAACCGGCCGGAACGGAATGCAAACTGGCAACCCCAGAAAACTGGTCCCATAATAAATTACAGGAAAACCCCGATACTGTGCAACACACCCGCATTTGTATTTCGACCGAAATACAAATGTAAAGAGACAAAACTACACTATCAAGTACTAAGATCCGGCTTAAGCCAAAGCCGGCTAGTAAAAACCGTCCGATCACTATCCGTGCAATACCGCACGTATCTGATCGAACCCTGCCATATCTCCATACGGCCTCTACAGCGTTTCGCCCGAAAGCTTGAGTAACTGTAAGTGTGGTGGACTCTAAAAACTCGTCAATACTATGGCTGTGGATTCAACCACTAGCACGTCAGAGGTATAAGCCAATACGTAACGGGCCACCAGCTATTGACTAAAAAGGGACGTCGATGAGCGAACTCATCCTGACACCCTACTGAGCATGTCAGTGACAATATCCGTACAGTCCGGTCCGTTCGTCTATGAGCATCGCATGTCGGGCCTAGGGGGTTGGTAAAAGTCAGACCCCCAAAAGCGGTACAAGTCGTGTCGGAGTGTAGCCCAGAACACCCTGAGATACTACTGGAATACCTACCAGTAAATCTCCTGCCTTGGCCAAGGTCTTCGTGTAATGGCTCTCCTAGACACAGCGCGACCTCACCCCCAATACCGGGAGAGACGAAACCCCCGAAGATCCGCTCACTGCCTCCATGTGGCTCGGGACTGTACCCAACTAAAACCTGTTTGCACGACTCCTTTGAGCCGTGGTAGGGTAGTAATCAAAGCACAGTGGGAACTCACACGAGACAAATGACGATCCCCAGGTCGATGAACTAACCTGTACACATGTCACCTGGGAACTGCTATCTGACGTCAGGTATAAGACCAACTAGCATGTTCCCGGCGAGTCCTGTCCGGTGTACTCATAACCCAATGAGCACCTGTATACATCTTAGGTGAACCAACTGATACCAGTGGCTTGTGAGACCAGCCACCGCCCCTCGTCGGGGTCTCGACTGTATACACTAGTCTACTCTGGAGAATCGATGCCCTGTCTCGAAACTCCCACGACTAGGGACCTTTTAAGGATGTGCTTATAGACTCCAGCTCTCACTTATATGATCGCCCTCATACTGCTGGCAGTCAAGCAAGAATCCTAGGGGCTCTATCAACGTGCAATAGCGACATGTCAGGTCACCTAAAACAGTACACGATGATAAAGGTAAACCAGATAGCAAACTATCATCTCGAGTAAGACTGTCCTACCGGGATAGGTCCTCCCTCAATCATTGCAATCACGTGCCTGTGATCCAATAATTGACTCTGAGGGCACTATCTCCAACAATTAACATATATCACATATATATCAATATATTACCCGAGTGAGAAAAAGAATCTTTAAGTGTGCTAATATTAGTTAATGCAATATAATATATCAAATATATAATTATACATTAAATTATCGAATCAACACTTGATCCGATAATCCGGCTTTTCACAAATAACCGACTAATAAAATCTGTATCAGTTCATCGAATCAACACTTGATCCAATGACCTGGCTATATCACATATACCCGGCCGATATCACATATCGCGAGAATCTAGTACGGTATCACATACACGTATTGTTCTCGGTCCCGCACATATCACATATGTGCTCCTACTCCATTTTGCCTGAGCCAGGAAACCTCTGTGTAGGACTCTAAAGAATCGTCAATACACCGGCAGTAGGTGATGATCATATCAAACACCCACAAGCCGCAAGCGGTCAGCTAAACATAACAGCCACCCAGGTATTGAGCAATCAGAAGATCAACAAGCAAGCCTGTATATTCTCCCGTGAATCCAACCAGTAACACTCCCGTACAGTCCGGTCTCTTCGTTTGATATGTCGCATATCTCGCCTAAGGGTGGTAAACGCCAGACCCCAGTAGCTTGATAAGTCGTGTCGATATGAGGTCTATAACAGTTCGAGAAACTACTGATAACACTTACCAGTAAATATCAGCAACCCTGTCCAAGGATTTCCAGTTATAGCCAATCGAACATTGCGCAACATCAACTCCTTATACCGGGAGAGACGAAACCCCTCCTATCGCTCATTGCCTCCATGTGATTCGGGACTGTACCCAAAAGCCACCTTTTTGAACGCCTTCTTGGACGTGGTATGATGGAAATCAAAGCATAGTGGGAATCACACAAGACTCTATGACGATCTCGAGTCTACAGACTAACCTGTACCAGTGTCACCAGAGAACTGCCATCTGACGTGAGGTATAATACCATCTGGGAGTTCTCGGCGAGTCCGTCCAGTGTACCCAGTCTCCACTGAGCACCCGTATACCTTCTCTGATGTCAAACACCAATGGATATGGGATCATCCATCACCCATCATATGGGTCAAGAAGCGCATACACTAGTCTACTTTGGAGTATCGATGCCCTGTCTCGGTACTCCTACGACCAGGAACATTTGACGGATGTACTTGGCGACTACACTGTCCCCACTAGTATGATCTGCATCATAGTCCTGGTAGTCAAGTACTCATCCTAAGGGCTTTATCAACATATGACATAGAGACAATCGGAGTACATGTTAAGATAAAGAGTAACCAGATAGCATACTATCATGTCGAGCAAGAAAGTCCTCCCTATATATGTCCAAGCATCCACTACAATATACAACGTATGTACAGTAATGGCCTCTAGGGCATACATATAACTAACAATCTCCCACTTGCACTAGGGTCATCTATTGTGGTATCGCATACCCAACAATCAGCTGTGGTTGAAGTATCTCATACTCAACCATTCCATAAAAGTCTCTACTGGGAAATAGGCTTTTGTGAGTGGATCCACACAGTTGTCCTCTGTGTCTACTCTCCTAACCTCGATCTTCCTGGAGATCAACCATCTCCATGATCAGGCGATACTGCCTAAGAATATGTCTGGATCTCTGATGGGACGGGGGTTCCTAGGCCTTAGCCACAACTCCATTGTCACACAATGGCTGGAACGAAGTTCATCTCATGAACTTATATATATATATATCCAGACTGCCTCTTTGTTAGCATCTTTGGTAACGATGTATCTTGCCTTTAATCGTCTAGTATGTCACGGTATCTAGCTTAGAACTCTTCCAACATACCGTCCCTCCACTGAGTGTAAAGACAATGCCTGCGGCTGACATTCTGTCGTACTTATTACCCTGGAACCTTTCCAGTGATTCTCCCCAGGATCGATTGATACCATCTCACTACAACTAGTGAGAATCCTAACATCCAATTAGATCTATCACATAGATCCAAAACCCAGGATTTAGGAGGTATCACCTTGATCCTATAGAGAATCTTTGTGATAAGAGGAGATTGAACGAGCGTAGCATAGGAAACTCCTTCCCTATCAAGAGTATGTCATCCACGTACTATATGAGGATCACCACCATACTCCCTACTACCTTTTTGTATATACTTGGTGTTGGATATATGTATGCCTTAGAGGCCATTATGTGATAGTGGATGTATATATATATATATATATATTCAGTGTACATTCTTGCTCGACATGATAGTATGCTATCTGGTTATTCTTTATCTGACATGTTGATTTGACCATGCTTTTATTCATTCATACATGTTGATAAAGCCCTGAGGATATTGACTTGACTACTGTGATTATGATAGAGATCATACTAGTAGGACATCAGTAGTTTATAAGCATATCCTAGAATGTCCCTAGTCGCAGGTGTATCGAGACGGGGCATCGATATACCAGAGTAGACTAGCGTATATGACACTAGACCCATATGATGGGCGATGGATGTTCCCACATTCATCGATGTTTGACATCAAGATCGTATACGGGTGCTCAGTGGTGACTGGGTACACTGGACGGACTCACCGAGAACTCCTATATGGAATTATATCTATCGTCGGATAGCATTTCTCAGGTGACACTGGTGCAGGTTAGTCTGTAGACCCGAGATCGTCATAGAGTCTTGTGTGTTCTCCCATTGTACTTTGATTACCACCATACCATGGCTCAACTGAGTCATACAAACAGGTGGCCGTTGGGTACAGTCCCGAGATACACGAAGGCGATGAGCGATAGGAGGGGTTTCGTCTCTCCCGGTATTGGGAGTTGATGTTGTGCTGTGCTCGACTGGTTATATCAGTAAGTCCCTGGCCAGGGCTGCAGAGATTTACTGATAAGTGTTATCAGTAGTTTCTCGATCTGTTATAGACCATTCATCGGCACGACTTATTGAGTTATTGGGGTCGACGTTACCATCCCTATACTCGATATGCAGCATATCTGACGAAGAGACCGGACTGTACGGTAGTGTTGCCGGTTGGCTCGACGGGAGTTGTAACAAGTTCGCTTGTTTTCTTCTGATCGCTCAATAGCCGGGTGGCCGTTACGTTTAGCTGACCGCTTGGGGGTGCTTGATATGATCATCACCCACTGCCGGCGTATTGACGAGTCTTAGAGTCCCACAAAGGAGTTACCTAGTCCAGGCGAAACGTTGTGGTGCGCATATGCGATATGCGCTTAGACCCGGTCAAAATGCGCGTATAAGATACCGTATATTAATTGGGCGGCTTGCTTTTGGTCAGGTCGTATGTGATATGACCGGATTGCTAAATCAAGTGTTTATTTATCATTTGACCATTAGTTTCTCACTAGAAATCCTTTCTTGTATTTTTGGATGTATGCATGCATGTATGCATTCATTCTTGTTCATGCACATATGGATGTGCATGCACACATACATACATACATACATACATCATCCTTCATGGTTGTATATATAAAGAAAATGGTGGAAATATAAGAATCACACCTTGGATTTATATATGGATTATTATTTGTATTTATGTTAAAACAAAAAGAAAAGGAAAAGGATAATTCATGGTTTAGTTTCTGCACTCTTCTTTGAACTAACCTTGCTCACCCACCTTTGACCATGGGTTAACTTTCCTTTTGTGTTTTAACTCAAATACAATAATATCTTTATTATTTAACCATGGTTTGAGATGAAGAGTGGAAAATATATATACATATATTTTCTATTTTTCATAAGAGATTATCTTTTCTCTTGTTCTTAAAAAGCCATCATCTTCTTCCTCCTTTCTTTTTTGCTCTCTAGATTTTTCTAGTGAGAAAAACACTCATCAAGTTAGGATTTTGAAGTGAGAAAAGCAACCACAACACCATTCTACACTAGTTTTGCCCACTTGTGAAGAGTGTTAGCTTCATTTTATTCTCTTGATCAAGTGAAGTTGCAAGCTTGGACAAAGGAGCTTCGGGTGGATCGTCGTGGACATTAGAAGACCTCAAGCGAACCCTTTTCCAACCCTCAAGTGGACAAGGAGTCTAGCGTAGGGAGCTACAAAGGTTGTACTCTCAAAACCCTAGCCTTTGTTACTTGTGATGTTGTTTATGTTATGAAACCCTAATTTTCTAGCCATGATTCTTTGTATGTTCACTTAGCACCGTAAAAATTTAATTTTGAGACATGTGATGCTTCCAAACCCTTCATAAGGTGCTAGGTAAACCTAACACTTGGTTCATCTACCATTTTGATGAAGTCAAACTCTTTGACTACTACATCAAAACAGAGGTTCCAACTCCGCGATGCCTGATTTATCACATAAAACATCTTGCACACATTTCCGCTGCTCCCACTGTCTACGAAGCCCTCTGGCTGTGTACTTATAAACGCTCTCTTCCAAATCATCATTTAGAAAAGCAGTCATGACACCCAACCGCCAGATATCGTAGTCATGGTATGTAGCAGTGGCAAGTAGGATCTGGATGGACTTAAGCATAGCTTTGAAAGTCTCAAATTTTCCTATGTACACCAAGTAATCTTCTTAAGATATACTTGTTCCTGATGGGGATTTAACCCTTCAGATAAAGCAACCAAAGTCCACACTTTGTTGGTGTATAAGGATTCCATCTCAGATCACTAAGCATCCAGCCATTCTTATAGAGTCCCCACTCCTGATGGCCTGCTCGAAACTAGTTGGGTCACCATCTCATGATGCAATCCTCGCTCCCACTGTCATAGAGAAACCGAAGTATCTATCAGGTGGATGAGGAACCCTACCAGATCGGTGGAGAGGCTGAGGTTCGTTGGAAACTATTGAATCCTCCGGGTTTACCAAATCATCAGCTGCAGTTTGTATAGCTGGAACTCCTTCCAGTTCTACCTCATGACCACCAATTTCTTCACAAGAAATTCCCTTTTTCTCAAAAAATGGTATGCCGAGAAATAAAACATCTTTTGTTCCTCGGTGTGGTAGAAGATATTCCCTCGCAAATGCTTGGGATATCCAACAAAATTCCACAGAACTGACCTTACCTCGAGCTTGTCCGGATTTTTCTTTTGACATAGGCCGGACAACCCCAAATCTTAACTTCCTTAAGAGACGGGCTCTTCCCATACCATATCACATATGGAGTGGTAGGCATCTGATTTGGTTAGAACCCTATTCAATAGGTATGCAACTTCTCAAGTGCATAACCCTAAAAGAAAATAGGCAACTCAGTAGTACTCATCAAAGAGCACACCATATCACATAGGGTGTAATTTCTCCGCCCCGATACACCGACGTGCTGTGGTGTATTCGAAGGAGTAATGCAGAGAGAGAATCTCATTCTCCTTTAGAATAGTCCAGGAATTCCGTGCTCAAGTATTCTCCTCCTTGATCTCATCAAAGGACATAATACTTATACCCGGTTTTTGGTTCTCTACTTCTAACTTATATTCTGTGATCATCTCAAAAGTTTCGGACTTGTGTTTCAACAGGAACATATGTATGAATCTTGAGAGATCATCAGTGAATGTAATGAAGTACAAAGAACCGGTCCTGGCATATGTAGACAGGGGACTTTCATACATCAGCATTTATCAATCCCAAGAGTTCACTAACTCTTTCTCTGTTTCTAATAAACGGAGCTGTGGTCATCTTATCTTTGTGACACGACTGGCAAGTTTTACAAGATGTAAATCCAAACTAATTTAAATATGCATCTTTATATAACTTCAGCTAGTCGGGTCGCATTGATATGACCTAGTCTACAATGCCTCAAGAAGAATTCGTTCATTTCTGAACTCTTCCTCTTGTGTGTGTTCTATATATTAAGAACCGTGGTTTGATTTAGAACGTCTATGCTTTTAGATAACGTGCCTGAACCGATCAACTCTTGATATAGGAAATGTTCAAAACATTATCCAACAATACAAAATTATTGTTAGTTATATGTATGCCCTAGAGGCCATTATTGTACATAGGATGTATATTGTAGTGGATGATGGGACATATATAGGAAGGACTTTCTTGCTCGACATGATAGTACACTATCTGGTTGCTCTTTATCTTAACATGTATACTTTCTGTCTTTCTGTTACATGTTGATAAAGCCCTTAGGATTTGTACTTGACTTCCTGGACTATGATGTAGATCATACTAGTGGGGCCTTGGTAGTCAATGAGTACATCCTTCAATATTCCTAGTCGTGGGAATATCGAGACGGGGCATCGATATTCCAGAGTAGACTAGCGTATATCTTCTCGATCCATGTGATGGGCGATGGATGATCCCATATCCATTGGTGTTTGACATCAGAGATGGTATGCGGGTGCTCAGTGGTGACTAGGTACACTGAACGTACTCGCCGAGAACTCCCAGATGGTATTATACCTCATGTCAGATGGCAGTTCTCCGGTGACACTGGTACAGCTTAGTCTGTTGACCCGAGATCGTCATAGAGTCTTGTGTGTCTCCCACTGTGCTTTGATTTCCACCCTACCACGGCTCTACTGAGTCGTGAAACTGGTGGTTTTTGGGTACAGTCCCGATTCACATGGAGGCAATGAGCGATAGGAGGGGATTCGTCTCTCCCGGTATTGGGGGTTGATGTTGCGCTATGCTCAACTGGCCATAACTGGAAATCCCTAGCTAGGGTTGCACTAATTTACTGGTAAGTGTTATCAGTAGTTTCATGCTTGTTATGGACCTTACATCGGCATGACTTATCAAGCTACTGGGGTCTGACGTTTACCACCCCTAGGCGAGATATGCGACATATCAGACGAACAGACCGGACTGTGCGGTAAGTGTTACTGGTTGGATTCACAGGAGTGTGAGCAGGCTTGCTCGTTGATCTTCTGATCGCTCAATACCCGGGTGGCCGTTACGTTTAGCAGACCGCTTGCGGCTTGTGGGTGTTTGATATGATTATCACCTACTGCCGGCGTATTGACAAGTCTTTAGAGTCCTACATTGGGGTTTCCTGGCTCAAGCGAAATGAAATAGGAGCGCATATGAGATATGTGCGGGACCGAGAATAATACCAGTATGTGATACCGAATTCTATTCTCGCGATTTGTATCATTGGACGGTTATATAAGATATAGCCGGGTTACCGAATCAAATGTTGATTCGATATATTGATACACTTGATATTAGTTGGTTATATGCAGTATGACCGGATCATTAAATCAAGTGTTGATTTAATGATTTAATGTATAATTATATATTTGATATATTACTTTATATTAACTAGTATTGGTTCACTTAAGATTAATTTCTCACTAGATTATGCACATTGTATATATGATATATGTTTGTGCACTAGTTTGTATCATGTTTAATGATACATGCAAACTTGGGTGTGTGTATGCTTTAAACCATGTTTAGGTTAATGGTTAGGGTTTTAACTTATTTATTTATTTTATTTATTTATTTTTGGCAAAAAATAAAATGGTGGTTTTCTTTCTTTGCTTCAAGCTTCATGAAGCTTCTTAGCATCTTTGAAAAGTCTTAACCATTTTGTTTTTTCCTTTAACCTAACCATTACACCTAAACCCTAGTTTATTCTCTACATGTGTTAACTTCACCCATGGTTGCATTATGATAAGTATTCACTTGATTTATTATTTTCAAGAATAATTCATTTTCCTTCTTCTTCTTCTTCTTCTTCATCTTCTTCAAGTGAAGAAAACTCTTCTTGAAAATTTTCAAGTGATGAAATCAAGTGAGAAATCCAAATCCAAAGTGAACCCACTTCCTATTTCTTCATCCTCTACCACTTGCCATGTTGTATAGGGTGTTATCTTCACAAGTTTCAAGACCTAGTGAAGATGGAGCTTGAGTTTGAGTCGCCTCGACGTAGATCATCTTCGTCATCGAAGTCAACGACCTAGCCCGCTTATTTCTTTGACGAAACCATCGCTAGAGTCCGGGATTCCGATGATCGCAGCGAAGGGACGTCTTCACAGAGCTTTGGAAGTGGAGGACCGGATCTACAAAGGTTGTAGTCCCTTTCACTTGTAGTTAAAGTAGTTAACTTGCATAGTTTCGCCTTACCTCTAGTTAACGATCTTCATTAGGGTTTCTCGGCACATAGAAAAATTTAATTTTGGCATGGTTGATGCCTTGTGTAACCTCTTGAGTGTGCCTAGGATCCCTACAGTGGTATCAGAGACAGGTTAGAGCTTTAGGCGAAGTGTAGACGATGTTAGAAATCCGATCGAACCCCGAAACCCTAAACAAAACCCTTCTCTGTAAATTTTTTCAAAACTGTGATTTTTGTGAATTAAAAATATCCAAAAAATTCAGCAGGGTTTTCTAGGAGTTACTGTGAAGCACGTGACCATAAGTCAATAAATGAGCCGCGGAACCGCGGCGCCACCTTGGCTTTAGCGGCGGTTCCGCGGCCATAATATTAAATTAAGGCACGTTCTTTGCACAGTAATCCCCGTCTGTAATGCCTGTATTTTATGGGAATTTTTAATCTATACTCAACAGTTGAGTTTTCTGGGTTGTTTTGGGGACTCGATGTTTCGATCGGATTGCTTAACTTTGTTTATTAAGTTTTTCCGGGTATTTTAGAACATGTTAAAAAGTTCGACCGGATATAAATACCCAATTTTTCCCCTGCCGGGAAATTTCCAAGTGTTGGATTTTTCCGTAGTTTAAGAATGTTCTATGTAGTGCAAGTAACTCGATGGACCCTCTAGAAGACAACAAACCTTAACTCGATTATGTGACCGTCTTGAACTGGCATTTGAACCTTAGGGTTTGGGGCAGTACGGCGTGCCACATGTGAGGCATTGGCTTGACCCTTCTACGGCTGGACCGTTGGTACTGTGGGATGAACTGAATGTTTTTAAACTTATTTCATGGGTTGAGCTTTTCGGGAAAACTTGGGTGTTTGATTGTTCGATCGGAAAGTTTAACATTGTCTATTTATCTAGAATGTGATACAATATTTAGAATCCACAAATAGTTATGAGATAACTGATTTGAATGTTATAAATCTAGCAGTTTAGTCTCATTTGATCGGTTGCCACGGGATTTTGATGTGATCAAAAGTCTGTCGCAATCACGTTACGTACGCGGATACTCGCCGGGTAAACTTAATAGACAGCTACACCCCATAGCCCCGACCAAGTGACTGTAGGAGAACCCCGTCGCCAAAAGCATCCGTTCGGGTGCTCGCGGCAGCGGTGTTCCGCCTTAGAGCACTTCGTCGACGGTATCGGGGGTGCGGCCGTCTACTAAAGTTTGCGACGAGCATTCGTTTTGGATGTCGGGAATCTTGTTGAATTGCCCGACTTGATATTGAAAAGAGTTTTCGATAACGAGACTAAAATGCGGGGTTTATAATTGTTAGGCATGCGATGTCTAAGGAATTCATTTGATTAGGCATGCGATGTCTAAAGAAGTTGAGGATTCCAACTGTTGTAGTTTTACACTTTCTTTTCTGCGACCGTAAGTGTAATATGTGATATCGCCGGTTTCATTGCTATATGTCAACGACAATTGGGATAGGCATATTTACTTACGTTGATATCATGTGATGTTATGTGTTGCTGGATATGTTATATTGGATCGTCGTGTTTGAATAGCCGGGGTTTTTTTTATGTGAGATGAGTGTTTTTCTTTTTCATTCATGTAAAAAACTTGTATGTAATATTCTTTTATTGGGGCACTTCTGGGTTGAGGATGATGTCACCATTGTATATTATTTACTTTTCCGCATTAGGATAGACCGAAGGCGGGGAGCACAAGTAACCGGGTTCTAGGGTCCAGAGGGAGACCATCTCGAGGAGTCGAGTCCGGGTCTCCTAACCCTAGAATTGGTAGGGTTGCTTGCCGCTCTCGTAGGGGTCTAGGGGTATGGGATTGGCTATTCATCACGACCGTGGAATCCGTGTTTTATACAGGCTCAAAATAAAACACGGACGTCCTAGTATATCCAATATTTCATATGATATTTTCTGCTGCGTTATCTGTGATGTGATCATGTGATTTGTTCAGATGGATACTGTATATACTATATATGATATATTATATAGACGTTGCTTATGTTTTACACCCGCGCTAGCCCTGCCCCGCTCTGCCGTTAGTTACCTAACCTAACGGTGCAGACGGGACATCGAGGCGAATACGGATGGCATAAGCGTACGTTGTATTTATCTATGATGTTTAGGTGGACTTAAATGATGGGACATTCATTAATGAGATTAATGAAAGAAAATAAACCTAAAAGATGTTGTGGAATCGAATTTCAAAAATAAAACAGGTAGCTACAGTTCTTGCTTTGCATCGCGGTGTTCCTTGTAGAACATCCTGCACCTTATTCGATAAGGAAAGGTCCGAGATCCCTTCACCGGGAGTGACCCCTTTAGCAATAACTGGCAGATGCTACAACCCTCGGTATGTCTTTTGATTGCTTCTATAGTTTTTTCTTTGCACAGCGGTATATATGATATATCCTGCACCTTATTCGATGAGGAAAGGGCCGACGATCCCTTCACCGGGAGTGACCCCTTTAGCAAAACTAGAAAGGCCTCAAAAACACTCCATTTAAAAACCATTTGATTCCGCAACGAGATCAAGTTCAAAGCGTTAAAGGTTTTCTTAAAAACCATCCGCAACCCTCCGTCATTTTAGGAAGTAGAGTACTTAGTATTCGTGCTGTGTTTGTTGACCATAGTCAAGGCACAGTGTACGGTAGCTAAATGATGTCTTCCTACACAGCATATGATGCGATTAGTTAGGACAGTCACGTGACTTTGTTGACCTTAGTTAAGGGTCATGTTGGTGGGTCTAATTAATCACGAAATGACGGGTAGGGCTTGACTAGTGCTTATGATTTGTTGACCATAGTTAAGGTCATAAGTGCTAGGGGTAAAAACCATTATCGGGAGTTTCAAGTGTTGAAATTTGTAATGAGATTGCATACCTTCTATATGATAGTTGGATCCCGATACCCACTGCGAGTAATTGTTACTCCTGGGAGAGTTTTGCACTTTACAATTAGCCAATCAAGTAGGTGTCTAGAAAGGTGTCAACGGGGTTACGCCCCTGGGAAAACGAGGTTTACTTTAATTAGGTCCGTGCGAAAGCACGGGGAACCTCCCTCAAAGTACCGGCACTGGCCTGGCTGAAAGATTAGCGAACTTGTAGAGTGTAATTAATCCCGGCTAGTCTTTCCTTTCAGGGTTTGAAGGAAGATTTGATAAAAACAGTGGGAGCCATCCTGATTAGATAAAATATATAACCAATCTAATCTTGCAAGAGTGCACGCAGAGTGTTTTCTTCTCTCTCTCTCCAGGTAGCAACCATGTCACGCCTTAATCAAGATAATAATATGGGTGTATTGACCGAACCCGCTTGTTATACTGAGCTGGGGAACGTTGGTCCTGCTCCCACTTATAATTGTTATAAGACCGAGCTGGAAATAGGGGAATACCAGGATTCCCATGCCGCCCAAACGAAGAAAGTGCATTATGATGCATCTTCTTCGGGTGTGTTCATTACAAAGAACTGTTTCTCTGTATCCTCTACATCCTGGGTATTAGATACCGGATCAGGATCCCGCAAATGTAATCTGTTACATGGGCTACAGAAAGGTAGAGAACTGAGAATGGGTGATAAGTTTCATGAGACAGAAAACGGTGCAAGTGTTGCAGCCAAGTCTGTTGGTCACTATCACCCTGTATTACCAGAATACATTGATTCTGAACAAATGTTATTAGATACCGAACCTGATATACAAAATCATATCAGTCTCTTTATTAGTAAAGAAAGGATATAATTTTGTATTGTTGGATAATGTTTTGAACATTTCCTATATCAAGAGTTGATCGGTTCAGGCACGTTATCTAAAAGCATATACATTCTAAATCAGACTACAGTTCTTAGTATATAGAACACACACGAGAGGAAGAGTTAAGAAATGAACGATTCTTCTTGAGGCATTGTAGACTAGGTTATATCAATGCGACCCGACTAGCTAAGTTACATTTAGATGCATATTTAAATCAGTTTAAATTTACATCTTATGAAACTTGCCAGTCATGTCACAAAGATAAGATGACCATAGCTCCGTTTTCTGGAAACAGAGAAAGAGTTAGTGAACTCTTGGGATTGATACATGCTGATGTATGAAAGTCTCCCGTCTACATATGCCAGGACTGGTTCTCTGTACTTCCTTACATTCACTGACGATCTCTTAAGATTCGGACACATGTTCCTGTTGAAACACATGTCTGAAGCTTTTAAGAAATCAATGAATATAAGTTAGAAGTAGAGAACCAAAACCAGGTATAAGTATTATGTCCTATGATGAGATCAGGGAGGAGAATACTTGGGCATGGAATTCTTGGACTATTCTAAAGAAGAATGAGATTCTCTCTCAGCATTACTCCTCCGTATACACCACAGCACGTCGGTGTATCGGGGTGGAGCAATCACACCCTATATGATATGGTGCGCTCTATGATGAGTACTGCGGAGTTACCTATTTCCTTTTGGAGGATATGCACTTGAAAAGCTGCATACCTATTGAATCAGATTCCAATCAAATCAATGCCTACCACTCCATATGAGATATGGTATGGAAAGAGCCCATCTCTTAAGTAAATTAAGATTTGGGATTGTCCGGCCTATGTCAAAAGCAAAATCCGGACAAGATCGAGGCAAAGTCACTTCTGTAGAACTGGAAGAAGTTCCAGTTATACAAACTACAGCTGATTATTTGATAGAACCAAAGGATTCAATAGTCTCCGACGAACCTCAGCCTCTCCGCCGATCTAGTAGGGTTCCTCATCCGCCTAAGAGATACTTCGGTTTCTCGATGACAGTGGGAGCGAGGATTGCATCATGAGATGATGACCCAACTAGTTTCGAGCAGGCCATCAAGAGTGGGGACTCTGTAAGAATAGCTGGATGCTTAGCGATCTGAGATGGAATCCATGTACACCAACAAAGTATGGACTTTGGATGCTGTATCTGAAGGGTTAAATCCCCATCAGGAGCAAGTATATCTTGAGAAGATTACTTGGTGTAGATGGAAAAGTTGAGACTTTCAAAGCTAGACTTGTTAGTGGTTTTCGTCATCGACCAGGCGTGGAAAATGATGAAACCTTTTCCAGTGACCATGCTTAAGTCCATCCGGATCCTACTTGCCACGGCTACATACCATGACTACGATATCTGGTGGTTGGGTGTCATGACTGCTTTTCTAAATACTGATTTAGAAGAGAACGACTATAAGTACACAGCCAGAGGGCTTCGTAAACAGTGGGAGCAGCGGAAAAGTGTGCAAGTTGCTTTACAGATTAAAGCAGGCATCGCGGAGTTGGAACGTCTGTTTTGATGTGATAGTCAAAGAGTTTGACTTCATCAAAATGGTAGATGAACCTTGTGTATACAAAAAGGTAGTAGAGAGTAAGGTGGTGATCCTCGTAGAGTACGTGGATAACATACTCTTAATTGGAAAAGAGTTTCCTATGCTACGATCGGTCAATCTCCTCTTATCACATGGATTCTCCATATAGGATCAAAATGATACCTCCTAAACCCTGGGTTTTGGATCTATGAGATAGATCTAAATGGATGTTAGGATTCTCACTAGTTGTAGTGAGATGGTATCAGTTGATCCTGGGGAGAATCACTGGAAAGGTTCCAAGGTGATAAGGACGACTGAATGTCAGTCGCAGGCATTGTCTTTACCCTCGGTAGAGGGACGGTATGTTGGAAGAGTTCCAAGCGTGATACCGTGGCAAACTAGACGATAAAGGCTGGTGACATCGCAATCAAAGATACTACCAAAGAGGCAGTTTGGGTGAATATTAGTTCATGAGATGAACTAGGTTCCTACCATTATGTGACAATAGAAGTGTGGCTTTGGCCCAGGAACCCCGATCCTATCGGTGACCTAGACATATTCTGAGGCAGCATCACCTGATCATGGAGATAATTGATCTCCAGGGTGATCGAGGTTAGGAGAGTAGACTTAGAGGACAACACGGCGGATCCACTCACAAAGGCTTTTTCCAAGAGAGAGACTTATAAGGGATGGTTGAGTATGAGATACTGCAACCACTGCTACAGATGGCCCTAGTGCAAGTGGGAGATTGTTAGTTATATGTATGCCCTAGAGGCCATTACTGTACATAGGATGTATATTATAGTGGATGCTGGGACATATATAGGAAGGACTTTCTTGCTCGACATGATAGTACGCTATCTGGTTGCTCTTTATCTTAACATGTATACTTTCTGTCTTTCTGTTACATGTTGATAAAGCCCTTAGGATTTGTACTCGACTTCCTGGACTATGATGTAGAACATACTAGTGGGGCCTGGGTAGTCCATGAGTATATCCTTCAATGTTCCTAGTCGTGGGAATATCGAGACGGGGCATCAATATTCCAGAGTAGACTAGCGTATATCTTCTCGATCCATGAGATGAGCGATGGATGATCCCATATCCATTGGTGTTTGAAATCAGAGATGGTATGTGGGTGCTCAGTGGTGACTGGGTACACTGAACGGACTCGCCGAGAACTCCCGGATGGTATTATACCTCACGTCAGATGGCAGTTCTCTGGTGACACTGGTACAGCTTAGTCTGTTGACCCAAGATCGTCATAGAGTCTTGTGTGTCTCCCACTGTGCTTTGATTTCCACCCTACCATGGCTCTACTGAGTCGTGCAAACAGGTGGTTTTTGGGTACAGTCCCGATTCACATGGAGGCAATGAGCGATAGGAGGGGATTCGTCTCTCCCAGTATTGGGGGTTGATGTTGCGCTATGCTCGACTGGCCATAACTGGAAATCCCTGGCCAGGGTTGCACTGATTTACTGGTAAGTGTTATCAGTAGTTTCATGCTTGTTAAGGACCTTACATCGGCATGACTTATCAAGCTAATGGGGTCTGACGTTTACCACCCCTAGGCGAGATATGCGACATATCAGACGAACAGACCGGACTGTGTGGTAAGTGTTACTGGTAGGATTCACAGGAGTGTGAGCAGGCTTGCTCGTTGATCTTCTGATCGCTCAATACCCGGGTGGCCGTTACGTTTAGCAGACCACTTGCGGCTTGTGGATGTTTGATATGATCATCACCTACTGCCGGCGTATTGACGAGTCTTTAGAGTCCTACACAGGGGTTTCCTGGCTCAAGAGAAATGAAATAGGAGCGCATATGAGATATGTGCGGGACCGAGAATAATACCAGTATGTGATACCGAATTCTATTCTCGCGATTTGTATCATTGGACGGTTATATAAGATATAGCCGGGTTACCGAATCAAATGTTGATTCGATAGATTGATACACTTGATATTAGTCGGTTATATGCAGTATGACCGGATCATTAAATCAAGTGTTGATTTAATGATTTAATGTATATTATATATTTGATATATTACTTTATATTAACTAGTATTGGTTCACTTAAGATTATTTTTCTCACTAGATTGTGCACATTGTATATATGATATATGTTTGTGCACTAGTTTGTATCATGTTTGATGATACATGCAAACTTGGGTGTGTGTATGCTTTAAACCATGTTTAGATTAATGGTTAGGGTTTTAACTTATTTATTTATTTTATTTATTTATTTTTGGCAAAAAATAAAATGGTGGTTTTCTTTCTTTACTTCAAGCTTCATGAAGCTTCTTAGCATCTTTGAAAAGTCTTAACCATTTTGTTTTTTCCTTTAACCTAACCATTACACCTAAACCCTAGTTTATTCTCTACATGTGTTAACTTCACCCATGGTTGCATTATGATAAGTATTCACTTGATTTATTATTTTCAAGAATAATTCATTTTCTTTCTACTTCTTCTTCATCTTTTCAAGTGAAGAAAACTCTTCTTGAAAATTTTCAAGTGATGAAATCAAGTGAGAAATCCAAATCCAAAGTGAACCCACTTCCTCTTTCTTCATCCTCTACCACTTGCCATGTTGTATAAGGTGTTATCTTCACAAGTTTCAAGACCTAGTGAAGATGGAGCTTGAGTTTGAGTCGCCTCGACGTAGATCATCTTCGGCATCGAAGTCAACGACCTAGCCCGCTTTTTTCTCCGACGAAACCATCGCTAGAGTCCGGGATTCCGATGATCGCAGTGAAGGGACGCCGTCACGGAGCTTTGGAAGTGGAGGACCGGATCTACAAAGGTTGTAGTCCCTTTCACTTGTAGTTAAAGTAGTTAACTTGCATAGTTTCTCCTTACCTCTAGTTAACGATCTTCATTAGGGTTTCTCGACATATAGAAAAATTTGATTTTGGCATGGTTGATGCCTTGTGTAACCTCTTGAGTGTGCCTAGGATCCCTACAATTATATCCTTCTTTACTACAATAAAGAGACTGATATGATGTTGTATATCAGGTTCGGTATCTATTAACATTCATTCAGAATCAATGTATTCTGGTAATACAGGGTGATAACTGCCAACAGACTTGGCTGCAACACTTGCATCATTTCCAACTCTTGAAACTTATCACCCGTTCTCAGTTTTCTACCTTTCTGTAGCCCATGTAATAAATTACATTTGCGGGATCCTGATGCGGTATCTCATACCCAGGACGTAAAGGATACTGAGAAACAGTTCTCGGTAATGAACATACCCGAAGATGATGCATCAACATGCACTTTCTTCGTTTGGGCGGCACGGGAATTCTGGTAATCCCTTATTTCCTGCTCTGTCTTATAACAATTATAAGTTGGAGCGGGACCAACGTTCCTTAGCGCAGTATAACAAGCGGGTTCGGTCAATACATCCATATTATTATCTTGATTAAGGCGTGACATAGTCGCAACCAGGAGAGAGAGAGAAGAAAACACTCAGCGTATGCTCTTGCAAGATTAGATTGGTTATCGATATATCTAATCAGGATGTCTCCCACTGTTTTAGTCAAATCTTCTTTCAAACCCTAAAAGGAAAGACTAGCCGGGATTAATTACACCCTACAAGTTCGCCAATCTTTCAGCCAGGCCAGTGCCGGTACTTTGAGGGAGGTTCCCCGTGCTTTCGCACGGACCTAATTAAAGTAAACCTCGTTTTCCCAGGGGCGTAACCCCCTTAACACCTTTCTAGACACCTACTTGATCGGCTAATTCTAATGTGTAAAACTCTCCCAGGAGTAACTCTTACTCGCAGTGAGTATCGGGATCCAACTATCTCATAGAAGGTATGCAATCTCATTGCAAATTTCAAAACTTGAAATTCCCGATAATTCTTTTACCCCTAGCGTGCTATGACCTTGACGCATGCCAAAAAACCCATAGTTCGCTAGCCAAGTTCAACCCATGCATTTCCTGATTGAATTAAACCCACCCGTACGACCCTTGACGCATGCCAAACAACGCCGTACGAATACCCTAATCCAATCACATCGTATGCTAGTAGATAAGCACTAGTTAGCTACCGTACACAACGTCTTGACGCATGCCAAACTACCGCAGCACGAATACTAAGTAGTACTTATCTGAAATGACGGAGGGCTACGCAGGTTTTTAAGAAAAACATGAGCGTAATGAACTTGATATCGTTGTAGAATCGAGTGATTTTAAATGGAATGTTTTTTAGGCCTTTCTAGTTTTGCTAAAGAGGTCACTCCCGGTGATGGGATCTCGGCTCTTTCCTCATCGAATAAGGTGCAGGATATTTCACAAATATCACTATGCTAAAGCAAAAACTAGATCTACCAGTTTTTAAACAAGTTTCTCCAACATCTTTAGGTTTCTTTTATTTCATTAATCTCATTAATGAAGTCCCATTTTTATTATACTTCACAAGCATCACATTTGAAACGAAATCTTCAATATAACATATATCTCATATATATAATATAAACATTCGTCTCAGGCAGTAATATGATCTCATCACAGAATATTGCAGCAGAAGATAACATATGAAATATTGAATATACTAGGATTTCCGTGTTTTATGTGAGCCTGTATAAAACGCGGATTCCATGGTCGCGATGAATAGCCAAACCCACATCCCTAGACCCTTACGAGAGCGGCAAGTAACACTGCCAATTCTAGGGTTAAAAGACCCGGTCTCACTCCTCGAGATGGCCTCCCACTGGACCCTAGAACCCGGTTACTTATGCTCCCCGCCTTGGGTCTACCTAATGCGGAAAGGTAAATAATATACAATGGTGACATCATCCTTAACCTGGAAGTGCCCCAATAAAAGAATATTACATACAATGAATTTTACATGAATGAAAATAGAAACCCTCATCTCACATAAATCCCCCGGCTATTCAGAACACGACGATCCAATATAACATATCACAGCAATACATAACATCACATGTCATCAACGTAAGTAAATATGCGTATCCCAATTGTCGTTGATGTATAGCAACGAAACCGGCGATACACCACATATTACACTTACGGTCACAGAAAAGAAAGTGTAAAACTACAACAGTTGG
Source organism: Agapanthus africanus (assembly GCA_030015575.1). Lineage (NCBI taxonomy): Eukaryota > Viridiplantae > Streptophyta > Magnoliopsida > Asparagales > Amaryllidaceae > Agapanthus > Agapanthus africanus. The sequence continues at coordinate 234,351,205 of JASDDO010000010.1, forward strand.
AATCCGCAACCTCCTTAGACATCACATGCTTAACCATATGAATTCCTTAGACATCTCATGCCTAACAATTATAAACCCCGCATTTTAGTCTCGATCTCGAAAACACTTTTCAATATCTAATTGGGCAATTCAACAAAATTCTCGACATTCTGATCGAATGCTCATCGCAAACTTTAGTAGACGGCCGCACCCCCGGATGCCGTCGACGAAGTGCACTAAGGCGGAACACCGTTGCCGCGAGCACCCGAACGGATGCTTTTAGCGACGGGGTTCTCCTACAGTCACTTGGTCGGGGCTATGGGGCGTGGCTATCTATTAAGTTTACCCGGCGAGTATCCGCGTACGCTACGTGATTGCGACGGACTTTTGATCACATCAAAATCCCATGGCAACCGATCAAATGAGACTAAACTGCTAGATTTATAACATTCAAATTAGTTATCTCATAACTTCTTGTGGATTCCAAATATTGTATCACATTCTAGATAAATAAACAATGTTAAACTTTCCGATCGAATAAACAAACACCCAAGATTTTCCAAATATTTCTCAACACTTGAGCGTAGTTTAAAAGCATCCACCACATGCCACAGTACCAATGGTCCAGCCGTAGAAGGGTCAAACCAACGCCTCACATGTGGCAACGCCGTACTGCCACAAACCCTAAGATTTAGAGGCAGTTCAGACGGTCACATAATCGAGTTAAGGTTTGTGTTCTTCTAGAGGGACCACCGCATTACTTGCACGACTTTGAACGTTCTTTAACTAAGGAAAAAATCCAACACTTCGAAATTTTCCGGCAGGGGAAACAGTGAGATATTGATATCCGTTCGAACATTTTGACAGGTTCTAAATTATCAGGAAAAATAAACGAAATTAAACTTTCCGATCGAATCAACGAATACAAATAATCTCCAGAAAACTAAACACATGAGTATAATCAAAAATCCCCAGAAGCACTAGGTAACACCTACGGATCAACTGTTGGAAAGACGATCCCTCAATCCTCAAGACTTGCCGCGGAACCGCCGCCAATACCTTGGTTTGGCCGCGGTTCCGCGGCGCTTTGATGGATTCAGGGGTTCGCTTTTCTCCTGTATCCATAAAATCACCTGCTTAATTTTCTGAGTATTTTTAATACAGAAAAAATCAACATTTTAAAAAATTTCCAGAGACGGGGTCTAATTCGACGTTTCGGGGTTCGATCGGACTTTAAACTTCGTCTAGACTTCGTCTAAAGCTCTAGCTTGGCTCTGATACCACTGTAGGGTTACTAGGTGTTAGTTATGTATATACCCTAGAGGCCATTGTTGTACATATGATGAATATTATAATGGATGCTTGGATATATATAGAGAGGACTTTCTTGCTCGTTATGATATTATGCTATTTGGTTTCACTTTATCTTAACATGTTGACTTATATTGATTTACTGTCTTAATCTCACATGTTGATAAAGACCTTAGGATATGTACTCGACTACTGGGAGTATGATGAGATCATACTAGTGGGGCCACGGTAGTAGATGAGTACATTCTATAACTGTTCCTAGTCGAGGGTGTGTCGAGACAGGGTACACGCATGTACGATCAGACGAAGAGACCCATATGATTGGCGATGGATGATCCCATATCCATCGGTGTTTTGACATCAAGTATGGTGTACGGGTGCTCAGTGGAGACTGGGTACACTGGACGGACTCGCCGAGAACTCCCAGATGGTATTATACGTCACGTCAGATGGCAGTTCTCCGGTGACACCGGTACAGGTTAGTCTGTAGACCCGAGATCGTCATAGAGTCTTGTGTGATTCCCACTGTTCTTTGATTTCCACCTTACCACGTCCAAGAAGGCATGCAAAACGGTGGATTTTGGGTACAGTCTCGAATCACATGGAGACAATGAGCGATAGGAGGGGATTCGTCTCTCCCGGTATAGAGAGTTAATGTTGTGCTGTGTTTGATTGGCTATAAGTGGAAGTCCCTGGCCAGGGCGGTTATAGAGTACTACTGGTAAGTGTTATCAGTAGGTTCTTGACTTGTTATAAGCCTCACATCGACACGACTTATCGGTTACTGGGGTCTGACGTATACCACCCCTAGAATAGATATGCAACATATCAGACGAAGAGACCGGACTATACGGGAGTGTTACTGATTGGATTCACAGGAGAATGTACAGGCTTGCTTGTTGATCTTCTGATCGCTCAATACCTGGGTGACTGTTACATTTAGCTGACCGCTTGCAGCTTGTGGGTGTTTGATATGATCATCACCTGCTACCGGCGTATTGACGATTCTTTAGAGTCCTACACAGAGGTTTCTTGACTCAGGCAAAACGGAGTAGGGGCACATATGTGTTATGTGCATGACCGAGGATAATGCGATATGAGATACCGTATTATATTCTCGCGATATTTTGATATGAGCCAAGTCATCGGATCAAGTGTTGATTCGATGAATCGGTACATGATATATTAGTCGGTTATATTCGATATAGCCGGATTGTCGGATCAAGTGTTGATTCGATAATTTAATGTATAATTATATATATGATATATTACTTTACATTATCTAATATTGGCTCGCTTTATTGATTCATTTTCTCACCGGATAATAAATTGATATATATGCGATATATGTTAATTGTATTATTTTCTTTTGTTACAAATATATATTATATATGTGATATATAATATTGTAACATTATATGATTACTAATGCAACATGTTTAGTGGAGATTAAACAAGGTTAGGGTTTGATTTGGGTTAGTTCTTTCATGAACCTTCTAGAAGGTTTCCTTTTGTTTCTTTCAAAGATATTATGATAGATATTTTGTATGATATTTTCCTTATCCAAACCACACCCTTTACCCTAGATTAAGTCTCTACATGAGTTAGCCTCTTCATATTCAACCAGGGTTGCATTATTAATCATGATGATATTTTTCATTATTCATCACAAAAGGTTTTTTCCTTCTTCTTCCTTTGAGCTTTGAGAAAGCTTTCTAGGTTTTCTTTATGTGATGTTTTAGTGTGAAAATTTGATAACAAAAGAGAGAACAAATACTACTTCATCATCCTCATCTAATCTAGCTAATTAGATTAGGGTGTTCACCTCATTAGAGAGAGAGAGCTTGAGTTATAGAAACTTCGAGGTAGATCATCGGAGAAAAGGAAGACTACAAGCTAGCATGGATCATTCGGGTTGTGGAGCCTCTCTTGAGTCTGGGAGATCATGGATCGCGGCGAAGGGACTTCTACTCGGAGCTTATGAAGCGAAGGAGCGGACTACAAAGGTTGTAATCCCTCACTCTTAGTTGTAAAGATGTTTACTTGCATGTTAAACCCTAATTATCTAGCAAAGATCTCGGCTTTGGGTTGTTCGGCACGTCTAAATTTTTATTCGGGCATGGTTGATGCCTTATAGACCCTTGTATGAGTATTTAGGAACCCTACTGTGGTATCAGAGCCAAGCTAGAGCATTAGGCGACGTATATACGAAGTTAAAACTCCGATCGAACCCCAAAACATCGAAAATGATCCCCTCTCTGGAAATTTTGTAAAAATGTGATTTTTTCTGCATTAAAAATACTCAAAAAAATCATCAGGGAATTATAAGAGTTACTGTGCAAAACGACAACAAAATACCACTAAAGCGCTGCGGAACCGCGGCCGTACCATGCCTTCTGCGGCGGTTCCGCGGCAACACAGTAGTATTAGGGTTAGGATTTTGACACAGTGCATCCGTATGTATTTGTAGCTGCTTCTGGGTATTTTTAATCTGACTCAAATGTTGAGTTTTCTGGGGATCTTTTGGTACTCGTTGATTCGATCAGAAAATTTAATTTCGTTTTGTTTTCCGGATATTTTAGAAAATGTTAAAATGTTCGAACGGATATCATTAACTCACTTTTTCCCGGCACGAAAAACTTTCAAGTGTTGATTTTTTCTTGAGTTTAAATCTTTCGGAAAACCATGCAAGTAACGCGGTGGACCCTCTAGAAGAACACAAACCTTAACTCGATTATGTGACCGTCTGAACCGCCGATAAACCTTAGGGTTTGGGGCAGTACGGTGTGCCACATGTGAGGCGTTGGCATGACCCTTCTACGGCTGGACCATTGGTACTGTGACATATTCTGGGATTATTTGAACTCCGCTGAAGTGTTGAGCCATTCGTGAAATTTTGGGTATTTGATTATTCGATCGGAAAGTTTAATATTGTCTATTTATCTGGAATGTGATACAATATGTGGAATTCATATAGTTAGGCATGAAATGCGAAGTATGTGATATTTCGGATTTATGATGTCTAAAGTGATTGTGGATTCCAAATGTTGTAGTTTTACAATTTCTTTTCTGTGACCGTAAGTGTAGTATGTAGTTGTATTGCCGGTTTTCGTTGCTATACATCAACGACGATCGGTGTATGCATACTTACTTACGTTGATGATATGAGACATTATGTGCTACTGTGATATATTATATTGGATCGTCGTGTTTTGAATAGCCGGGGGTTTTATGTGAGATGAGGGTTTTTATTTTCATTCATGTAAAATTCATTTGTATGTAATATTCTTTTATTGGGGCACTTCCGGGATGAGGTTGATGTCACCAGTGTATATTATTTACTTTTCCGCATTAGGTAGACCCAAGGAGGGTAGCACAAGTAACCGGGTTCTAGGGTCCAGTGGGAGGCCATCTCGAGGAGTCGAGACCGGGTCTCCTAATCCTAAAATTAGCAGTGTTACTTGCCGCTCTTGTAGGGGTCTAGGAATGTGGGTTTGGCTATTCATCGCGACCGTGGAATCCGTGTTTTATACAGACTCGTATTAAAAACACGGAAATCCTAATATATCCAATATTTCATATATGTTCTTCTGCTGCAATGTTCTGTGATGAGATCATATTACTGCCTGAGACGAATGCTTATACTATATATATATGCTGATATATAAATATTATTGCTTTCGTTTCTTCTGTGATGCTTAGGAAGCATTAATTGATGAGATTTTTATTAATGAGATTAATAAAAGAAAAGAAACCTAAAAGATGTTGTAGAATCAAAACTTTATAAAAAAGTAGCTACGGTCTTGTTTCGCACAGCGGTATATATGATATACCCTACACCTTATTCGATGGGGAAAGAGCCGAGATCCCTTCACCGGAAGTGACCTCTTTAGCAAAACTGGCAGATGCTACAAACTCGCGGTTTAGTTTTTAACAGCTTATATAGTTTTTTCTTTGCACAGCGGTATATATGATATACCCTGCACCTTATGCGATGGGGAAAGATACGAGATCCCTTCACCGGGAGTGACCTATTTAGCAAAACTAGAAAAGCCTCAAAAACACTCCTTTTCAAAATCACTTATTTCTACAACGATATCATGTTCATTACGTTCATGGTTTTCTGAAAAACCTGCGTAGCCCTCCGTCATTTCAGATAAGTAATATTTAGTATTCATGCTGCGGTAGTTTCGCATGCGTCAAGGCGTAGTGTACGGTAGCTAATTATTAATTATCTGTAGCATGAGATGCGATTGGATTAGGGTATTCGTAAGGCGTTGTTTGGCATACGTCAAGGGTCGTACGGGTTGGTTTAATTCAATCACGAAATGTACGGGTTGAACTTGACTAGCGGACTATGGGTTGTTTGGCCTGCGTCAAGGTCATGGTACGCTAGGGGTAAAAGTATTATCAGGAATTTCAAGTGTTGAAATTTGCAATGAGATTGCATACCTCCTATGAGATAGTTGGATCCCGATACCTACTGCGAGTAAGAGTTACTCCTGGGAGAATTTTACACAGGACAATTAGCCGATCAAGTAGGTGTCTAGAAAGGTGTTAACGGGGTTATACCTCTGGGAAGACGAGGTTTATTTTAATTAGGTCCGTGCGAAAGCACGGGGAACCTCCCTCAAGTACCAACACTGATCTGGCTGAAAGATTGACGAAATTGTAGGGTGTAATTAATCGCGGCTAATCTTACATTTTAGGGTTTGAAGAAAGATTTGATAAAAACAGTGGGAGATATCCTGATTAGATAAGATAATAAACAATCCAATCTTGCAAGAGCATACGCTAAAGTGTTTCCTTCTCTCTCTCTTCAGGTAGCGACCATGTCAGGACTTAATCAAGATAAAAATATGGATGTATTGACTGAACCTGCTTATTATACTGAGCAGGGGATCGTTGGTCCCATTCTTTCTTATAAGAGTTATAAGACTGAGCAGGAAACAGGAGAAAATCTGGATTCTCACGCCGCCCAAACGAAGAACAGGCATGCTGATGCATCTTCTTTGGGTGTGTTAGTTATTGAAAACTGTTTCTCAGTTCACCTTACGTCCTGGGTATTAGATACCGGGTCAGGATCCCACATATGTAAATTGTTACGTGGGCTATGTAAAGGTAGAGAATTGGGAAGGGATGATCATTCCGTACAAGTAGGGAATGGTGCAAGTACTGCAACCAAAGTAGTTGGCGAATATCACCTTGTATTACCAAGTAGTAATACATTGATTTTGAACGAGTGCTATTATATACCGAACATGATGTGCAACATTATATCAGTTTCTTTATTAAGTAAAGAAGGATATAATTTTGTAGTACAGGATAATGTTATGAACATATTTATGAATCAAAAGTTGATTGGATCAGGCTCGTTACATAATGGCATATTCATTCTCAATCAAAATACAGTCCTTAATATACAAAACACACACAAGAAGAAGAGTTCTGAAATGAACGAATCCTTCTTATGGCATTGTAGACTTGGTCATATCAATGCGACACGGCTAGCTAAGTTACATAAGGATGGATATTTGAATTCGTTCGAATTATCATCTTATGATACTTGCCATTCATGTCTCAAAGGTAAAATGACCAAAACTCCGCTTAGTGGACACGGAGAAAGAGTTACGGAACTCTTAGGGCTGATACATAGTGATGTATGCGGTCCCATATCTACACATGCCAGGAACGGTTCTTCCTACTTTATTACATTCACTGACGATCTCTCTAGATACGGACATGTGTTCCTGATGAAACACAAGTCTGGAGCTTTTGAGAAATTCAGAGAATATAAGCACGAAGTAGAGAACCAAACGGGCAAAAGTGTAGGGTTGCTAGGCACACGCACAAGGGTCTATGAGGCATCAACCATGCCCGATTAAAATTTTAGCCGTGCCGAACAACCCAAAGCCGGATCTTTATACTAGAGTTTAGGCGAAAACTAACATGTTAAACAGTTTAACACTAAGTGAAAGAGATTACAACCTTTGTAGATTCAGTCCTTCACTTCATTAGCTCCTTGTAGATGTCCCCATCACTGCGATCGTGAACTCCGGACTCTAGAGAAGCTTCACAAGAAGAACGAACGTGCTTGCTTCGATGACTTCGAGGCCGAAGATGATCTACGTCGGGGAGACACAAACTCAAGCTATTCCTTCACTAGGTCATGAACTTTGTGAAGAGAACACACTCTACTACATGGAAAGTGGTAGAGGATGAAGAAGTAGGAAGTGGGCTCACTTTAGAATTGATTTTCTCACACTTTTTCTCATGGCACCATTGGAGCTAGTAAGCTTTTCATGGAGCTTGATGAAGAAGAAGAAGAAGAAAGAATAATCTTATCATATGAATTATTATCCTCTCAATAATGTAACCATGGGTGAGTTAAGCTATCATGCTTAACTCATGTAGAGAATTAACCAAAGCATGAGGTTAAGGGTTGGGTTAACTAAATATCCTTAAGAATGACAAAAGAGTTGACTTTGTCAATGTTTCCACAAGCTTCATGAAATCTTGAGAACATTGACAAAGTCTTTCTCTTTTGTTATTCTTAAGATATAAACAAAACCCTAATCTTTACCCTAATCTTGGTAGAAGTCTCATACACCCATCTTTGATGTATCATCAAGCATGACACAATCATATGCACACAAATATATATCACATATACACTTATGCACAATCAAGTGAGAAAATAAATCTTAAGTGAGCTAATACTAGTTAATGTAATGTAATACATCAAATATATAATTATACATTAAATTATTAAATCAACTCTTGATTTAATAACCCGGCTATAACCGACTAATATCATGTGTAACAACTTATCGAATCAACACTTGATCCGATAACCCTGCTATATCGCATACAACCGATCAATGTTACAAATCGCGAGAATAGAATACGGTATCTCATATCATATCAATCGCGGTCCCGCACATATCACATATGTGCTCCTACTCCGTTTACCTTGAGCCAGGAAACCCCTGTGTAGGACTCTAAAGACTCGTCAATACACCGGCAGTAGTTGATGATCATATCAAAACACCCACAAGCTGCAAGCGGTCTGCCAAACGTAACGGCCACCCGGGTAGTGAGCGATCAGAAGATCAACAAGCAAGCCTGTACATTCTCCTATGAATCCAATCAGTAACACTCCCGTACAGTCAGGTCTCGTCGTCTGATATGTCGTATATCTCGCCTAGGGGTGGTAAACGTCAGACCCTAGTAGCTCGATAAGTCGTGTCGATATGAGGTCTATAACATTTTTGAGAAACTACTGATAACACTTACCGATAAATCTCAGCAACCCTGGCCAGGGATTTCCGGTTATAGCCAATCGAATACAGCGCAACATCAACTCCCTATAACAGGAGAGACGAATCCCCTCCTATCGCTCATTGCCTCAATGTGATTCGGGACTGTACCCAAAAGCCACCTTTTTGCACGCCCTCTTGGACGTGGTGTGATGGAAATCAAAGCACAGTGGGAATCACACAAGACTCTATGATGATCTTGGGTCAACAGACTACTCTGTACCAGTGTCACCGGAGAACTGCCATCTGACGTGAGGTATAATACCATCTGGGAGTTCTCGGCGAGTCCGTCCAGTGTACCCAGTCTCCACTGAGCACCCGTACACCATCCTTGATGTCAAACACCGATGGATATGGGATCATCCATCGCCCATCATATGGGTCAAGATGCGTATACGCTAGTCTACTCTGGTGTATCGATGCCCTGTCTCGATACACCCTCGACTAGGAACAGTTATAGGATGTACTCGTCGACTACCGTGGCCCCACTAGTATGATCTCATCATAGTCCCAGTAGTCGAGTACATATCCTAAGGGCTTTATCAACATGTAACATAGAGACAATTAGAGTACATGTTAAGATAAAGAGCAACCAGATAGCGTACTATCATGTCGAGCAAGAAATTCCTCCCTATATATGTCCAAGCATCCACTACAATATACATCATATGTATAGTAATGGCCTCTAGGGCATACATATAACTAACAATCTCCCACTTGCACTAGGGCCATCTGTTGTGGTATCACATACCCAACAATTAGCTGCGGTTGAAGTATCTCATACTTAACCATCCCATAAAAGTCTCTACTGGGAAAAAAGGCCTTTGTGAGTGGATCCGCGCTGTTGTCCTCTGTGTCTACTCTCCTAACCTCGATCTCCCAGAAGATCGACCATCTCCATGATCAGGTGATTCTTCCTAAGAATTATATCTGGATTTCAGATGGGACGGGGGTTCCTTGGCTAAAGCCACAACTCCACTGTCACACAATGGTAGGAACGAAGTTCATCTCATGAACTTATATATATCCAGACTGCCTCTTTGGTAGTATCCTTGGTAACGATGTATCTTGCCTTTAATCATCTACTATGTCACGGTATCTAGCTTGGAACTCTTCCAACATACCGTCCTTCCACTGAGGGTAAAGACAATGCCTGCGACTGATATTCAGTCGTCCTTATCACCCTGGAACCTTTCCAGTGATTCTCCCCAGGATCGATTGATACCTTCTAACTACAACAAGTAAGTATCCTAACATCCAATTAGATCTATCTTATAGATCCAAAACCCAGGATTTAGGAGGTATCACTTTGATCCTATATGGAGAATCCTTGTGATAAGCGGAGATTGACCGAGCATATCATAGGAAACTCCTTCCCTATCAAGAGTATGTCATCCACGTACTTTACAAGGATTACCACCATACTCCCTACTACCTTTTTGTATATACAAGGTTCATCTACCATTTTGATAAAGTCAAACTCTTTGACTACCACATCAAAACAGACGTTCCAACTCCGCGATGCTTGCTTTAACCTGTAAAGCAACTTGCACACGTTTCCGCTGCACCCACTGTTTACGAAGCCCTCTGGCTGTGTAATTATAGACGTTCTCTTCTAAATCATCATTTAGAAAAGCATTCATGACACCCAACCGCTAGATATCGTAGTCATGGTATGTAGCCGTGGCAAGTAGGATCTGGATGGACTTAAGCATAGCTTTGAAAGTCTCAACTTTTCCATGTACACCAAGTAATCTTCTCAAGATATACTTGCTCCTGATGGGGATTTAACCCTTCAGATAAAGCAACTAAAGTCCATACTTTGTTGGTGTATAAGGATTCCATCTCAGATCGATAAGCATCCAGCCATTCTTACAGAGTCCCACTTCTGATAGCCTGCTCAAAACTAGTTGGGTCATCATCTCATGATGCAATCCTTGCTCCCACTGTCATAGAGAAACCGAAATATCTCTCAGGTGGATGAGGAACCCTACTAGATCGGCAGAGAGGCTGAGGTTCGTTGGAAACTATTGAATCCTTTGGTTCTACCAAATCATCAGCTGCAGTTTGTATAGCTGGAACCTTTCCAGTTCTACATAACAGAACTTGCCTCGAGCTTGTCCGGATTTTGCTTTTAGACATATTCCGGACAACCCCAAATCTTAACAAACTTAAGATATAGGCTCTTCCCTTTCCATATCACATATGAAGTGGTAGGCAACTGATTTGATTTGAACCCTATTCAATAGGTATGCAGCTTCTCAAGCGCATAACACCCAAAAGGAAATAGGAAACTCAGTAGTACTCATCATAGAGCACACCATATCACATAAGGTGCTATTGCTCCGCCCCGATAGACCGACGTGCTGTGGTGTATACGGAGGAGTAATGCTGAGAGAGAATCTCATTCTCCTTTAGAATAGTCCAGGAATTCCGTGCTCAAGTATTCTCCTCCTTGATCTCATCAAAGGACATAATACTTATACCCGTATTTTGGTTCTCTACTTCTAACTTACATTCCGTGAATATCTCAAAAGGTTCGGACTTGTGTTTCAACAGGAACATATGTCTGAATCTTGAGAGATCATCAGAGAATGTAATGAAGTACAAAGAACCAGTCTTGGCATGTGTAGATAGGAGACTTTCATACATCAGCATGTATCAATCCCAAGAGTTCACTAACTCTTTTTCTGTTTCCAATAAACAGAGCTATGGTCATCTTATCTTTGTGACATGACCGGCAAGTTTCACAAAATGTAAATTCAAATAGATTTAAACATGCATCTAAATATAACTTAGCTAGTCGGGTCGCATTGATATGACCTAGTCTACATTGCTTCAAGAAGGATTCGTTCATTTCTGAACTCTTCCTCTCGTGTGTGTTCTGTATACTAAGAACTGTAGTTTGATTTAGAACGTCAATGCTTTTAGATAACGTGCCTGAACCGATCAACTCTTGATATAAGAAATGTTCAAAACATTATCCAACAATACAAAATTATATCATTTCTTTACTAATAAAGAGACTGATATGATGTTGTACATTAGGTTCGGTATCTAATAACATTCGTTCAGAATCAATGTATTCTGGTAATACAGGGTGATAGTGACCAACAGACTTGGCTGCAACACTTGCACCATTTTCAATCTCATGAAACTTATCACCCGTTCTCAGTTCTCTACCTATCTGTATCCCATGTAACAGATTACATATGCGGGATCCTGATCCAGTATCTCATACCCAGGACGTAAAGGATACTGAGAAATAGTTCTCTGTAATGAACACACCCGAAGAAGATGCATCAGCATGCACTTTCTTCGTTTGGGCGGCACGGGAAATCTGGTATTCCCCAATTTCCTGCTCTATCTGATAACAATTATAAGTTGGAGCGGGACCAACGTTCCCCAGCTCAGTATAACAAGCGGGTTCGGTCAATTCATCCATTTTATTATCTTGATTAATGCGTGATATGGTCGCTACCTGGAGAGAGAGAGAAGAAAACACTCAGCGTATGCTTTTGCAAGATTAGATTGGTTATCTAATATATCTAATCAGGATGTCTCCCACTGTTTTAATCAAATCTTCCTTCAAACCCTAAAAGGAAAGACTAGCCGTGATTAATTACACGCTACAAGTTCGCCAATCTTTCAGCCAGGCCAGTGCCGGTACTTTGAGAGAGGTTCCCCGTGCTTTCGCACGGACCTAATTAAAGTAAACCTCGTTTTCCCAGAGGCGTAACCCCGTTAACACCTTCCTAGACACCTACTTGATCGGCTAATTGTAATGTGTAAAACTCTCCCAGGAGTAACTCTTACTCGCAATGGGTATCGGGATCCAACTATCTCATAGAAGGTATGCAATCTCACTGCAAATTTCAACACTTGAAATTCCCAATAATATTTTGCCCCAAGCCTCCTATGACCTTGACAAAGGCCAACAAACCATAGGCTGGTAGTCAAGTTCAACCCGTCATTTCTTGATTGAAGTAAACCCACCCGCACGGCCCTTGACAAAGGCCAACAAGGTCGCACGACTACCCTAATCCAATCCGCATCATATGCATAAGCAGATAAGTACTATTCAGCTACCGCACACTACGCCTTGACAAAGGCCAACAAACGCAGCACGAATATTAAACAGTCCTTATCTGAAATGACGGAGGGCTACGACAGGTTTTTAAGAAAACCCTTTGCGTAATGAACTTGATATCGTTGTAGAATCGAGTGATTTTAAATGGAGTGTTTTTTAGGCTTTTCTAGTTTTGCTAAAGGGGTCACTCCCGGTGAAGGGATCGTCGGCCCTTTCCTCATCGAATAAGGTGCAGGATATTTCACAAATATCACTATGCAAAGCAAGAACTATAGAAGCAATCAAAAGACAAACCGAGTTTGTAGCATCTGCTAGTTTCACTAAAGTGGTCATTCCAGGTGAAGGGATCTCGGCTCTTTCCTTATCGAATAAGGTGCTGGATGTTCTACAAAGAACACCGCTATGCAAAGCAAGAACTAGAGCTACCAGTTTTTAAACAAGTTTCTACAACATCTTAGGTTTCTTTTATTTCATTAATCTCATTAATGAAGTCCCATTTTATTATGCTTCACAAGCATCTCTTTCGAAACGAAATCTGCAATATAACATATATATAATATAAACATTCGTCTCAGGCAGTAATATGATCTCATCACAGAACATTGCAGCAGAAGAACATATATGAAATATTGGATATAATAGGACGTCTGTGTTTTAATATGAGCCTGTATAAAACAGGAATTCTACGGTCGCGATGAATAGCCAAACCCACATCCCTAGACCCCTATGAGAGCGGCAAGCAACACTGCCAATTCTAGGGTTAGGAGACCCGGTCTCGACTCCTCGAGATGGCCTCCTACTGGACCGTAGAACCCGGTTACTTGTGCTCCCCGCCTTGGGTCTACCTAATGCGGAAAAGTAAATAATATACAATGGTGACATCATCCTCAGCCCGGAAGTGCCCCAATAAAAGAATATTACATACAATTGAATTTTACATGAATGAAAAAGAAAAACTCTCATCTCACATAAAACCCCCGGCTATTCAAAACGACGATCCAATATAACATATCACAGCAAAACATAATATCTCATATCATCAACGTAAGCAAGTATGCGTATCCCGATTGTCGTTGATGTATAGCAACGAAGCCGGCGATACATCACATACTACGCTTACGGTCACAGAAAAGAAAGTGTAAAACTACAACAGTTGGAATCCGCAACCTCCTTAGACATCGCATGCCTAACCAAATGAATTCCTTAGACATCGCATGCCGAACAATTATAAACCCCGCATTTTAGTCTCATTATCGAAAACTCTTTTCAATATCAAGTCGGGCAATTCAACAAGATTCCCCACATCCTGATCGAATGCTCGTCGCAAACTTCAGTAGACGGCTGCACCCCCGATGCCATCGACGAAGTGCACTAAGGCGGAACACCGCTTCCGCGAGCACCCGAACGGATGCTTTTGGCGACGGGGTTCTCCTACAGTAACTTAGTCGGGGCTATGGGGCATGGCTGTCTATTAAGTTTACCCGGCGAGTATCCGCGTACGCTACGTGATTGCGACGGACTTTTGATCGCATCAAAATCCCGTGGCAACCGATCAATTGAGACTGAACTGCTAGATTTATAACATTCAAATTAGTTATCTCATAACTACCTGTGGATTCCAAATATTGTATCACATTCCAGATAAATAGATAATGTTAAACTTTCCGATCGAATAATCAAACACCCAAGATTTCCTCAATATATCTCAACACTTGAAATCAGTTTAAAAACATCCATCGCATACCACAGTACCAATGGTCCAACCGTAGAAGGGTCAAGCCAACGCCTCACATGTGGCACGCCGTACTGCCCCAAACCCTAAGGTTAAGAGGCAGTTTAAGACGGTCACATAATCGAGTTAAGGTTTGTTGTCTTCTAGAGGGTCCACCGTGTTACTTGCACAACTTAGAACATTCTTAAACTCGAGAAAAAATTCAACTTTTGAAAAATTTTCTGACAGCGGAAAAAGTGAGTTATTGATATCCGTTCGAACTTTTTAACATTTTCTAAAAATTACCCGGACAAACTAAACAAAGTTAAATTATCCGATCGAATCAACGAGTCCCCAATACAATCCTAGAAAACTCAACACTTGAGTGGAATTAAAACATTCCTAGAAAAAAATGACAAGAAAGGACCTAAGAATAAAAATATGAAGTTCCAGGGACTAATTCACAATTTTGGCCGCGGAACCACCGCCAAAACCTTGGTTTGGCCGCGGTTCCGCGGTCATTTGAGCGAATTAGTGGTCCATACTTCACAGTAATTCTTAGTTTTTCCTGCTTATTTTTCTGAGTATTTTTAATACTGAAAAAACCAACTTTTTGAAAATTATCCAGAGAGGGGTATACTCGGGTGTGTCGGAATTCGATCGGACTTTAAACTTCGCTCAGACTTCGCCTAAAGCTCTAGCTTGGCTCTGATACCACTGTAGGGTTGCTAAGCACACGTACAAGGGTCTACGAGGCATCAACCATGCCCGATTAAAATTTTAGCCGTGCCGAACAACCAAAAGCCGGATCTTTATACTAGAGTTTAGGCGAAAACTAACATGTTAAACAGTTTAACACTAAGTGAAAGGGATTACAACCTTTGTAGATCCGGTCCTTCACTTCATTAGCTCCGTGTAGATGTCCCCATCGCTGCGATCGTGTACTCCGGACTCTAGAGAAGCTTCACAAGAAGAACGAACGTGCTTGCTTCGATGACTTCGAGGCCGAAGATGATCTACGTCAGGGAGACACTAACTCAAGCTATTCCTTCACTAGGTCATGAACTTTGTGAAAAGAACACCCTCTACTACATGGCAAGTGGTAGAGGATGAAGAAGTAGGAAGTGGGCTCACTTTAGAATTGATTTTCTCACACTTTTTCTCATGGCACCATTGGAGCTAGTAAGCTTTTCATGGAGCTTGATGAAGAAGAAGAAAAAGAAGAAAGAATAATCTTATCATATGAATTATTATCCTCTCAATAATGTAACCATGGGTGAGTTAAGCTATCATGCTTAACTCATGTAGAGAATTAACCAAAGCATGAGGTTAAGGGTTGGGTTAACTAAATATCCTTAAGAATGACAAAAGAGTTGACTTTGTCAATGTTTCCAAAAGCTTCATGAAAGCTTGAGAACATTGACAAAGTCTTTCTCTTTTGTTATTCTTAAGATATAAACAAAACCCTAATCTTTACCCTAATCTTGGTATAAGTCTCATACACCCATCTTTGATGTATCATCAAGCATGACACAATCATATGTACACAAATATATATCACATATACACTTATGCACAATCAAGTGAGAAAATAAATCTTAAGTGAGCTAATACTAGTTAATGTAATGTAATATATCAAATAAATAATTATACATTAAATTATTAAATCAACTCTTGACTTAATAACCCGGCTATAACCGACTAATATCATGTGTAACAACTTATCGAATCAACACTTGATTCGATAACCCGGTTATATCGCATGCAACCGATCAATGTTACAAATCGCGAGAATAGAATACGGTATCTCATATCGTATCAATCTCGGTCCCGCACATATCACATATGTTCTCCTACTCCGTTTCGCTTGAGCCAGGAAACCCCTGTGTAGGACTCTAAAGACTCGTCAATACGCAGGCAGTAGGTGATGATCATATCAAAACACCCACAAGCCGCAAGCGGTCTGCCAAACGTAACGGCCACCCGGGTATTGAGCGATCAGAAGATCAACAAGCAAGCATGTACATTCTCCTGTGAATCCAATCAGTAACACTCCCATACAGTCCGGTCTCGTCATCAGATATGTCGCATATCTCGCCTAGGGGTTGTAAACGTCAGACCCCAGTAGCTCGATAAGTCGTGTCGATATGAGGTCTATAACATTTCGAGAAACTACTGATAATACTTACCAGTAAATCTCAGCAACCCTGGACAGGGATTTCCGGTTATAGCCAATCGAACACAGCGCAACATCAACTCCCTATACCGGGAGAGACGAATCCCCTCCTATCGCTCATTGCCTCCATGTGATTCGGGACTGTACCCAAAAGCCACCTTTTTACACGCCCTCTTGGACGTGGTATGATGGAAATCAAAGCATAGTGGGAATCACACAAGACTCTATGACGATCTCGGGTCAACAGACTACTCTGTACCAGTGTCACCGGAGAACTGCCATCTGACGTGAGGTATAATACCATCTGGGAGTTCTCGGCGAGTCCGTCCAGTATACCCAGTCTCCACTGAGCACCCGTACACCATCCTTGATGTCAAACACTGATGGATATGGGATCATCCATCGCCCATCATATGGGTCAAGATGCGTATACGCTAGTCTACTCTGGTGTATCGATGCCCTGTCTCGATACACCCTCGACTAGGAACAGTTATAGGATGTACTCGTCGACTACCGTGGCTCCACTAGTATGATCTCATCATTGTCCCAGTAGTCGAGTACATATCCTAAGGGCTTTATCAACATGTAACATAGAGACAATTAGAGTACATGTTAAGATAAAGAGCAACCAGATAGCGTACTATCATGTCGAGCAAGAAAGTCCTCCCTATATATGTCCAAGCATCCACTACAATATACATCATATGTATAGTAATGGACTCTAGGGCATACATATAACTAACAAAAAGTATTAAGATCCTTCAATCTGATCGAGGAGGAGAATACTTAAGCAATGAGTTCCTAGATTATCTAAAAGAGAATGGGATTCTCTCTTAGCTTACACCTCCCTATACACCACAGCACAACGGTGTATCGGAGCGGAGGAATCGGACCCTATTAAATATGGTGCGCTCTATGATGAGCACTGCTGAGTTACCTATTTCCTTCTGGGGATATGCGCTTGAGACAGCCATAGACCTATTGAATAGGGTTCCTACCAAATCTGTGCCAAACACTCCATATGAGATATGGAAAGGAAAGAGACCACATCTTAATTATATTAAGATATGGGGTTGTCCGGCATATGTGAAAAAACAAAATCCGGACAAGCTCGAGGCAATATCAGTTCTGTGCAAGTTTATTGGATATCCCAAGCATTCACAAGGGTATATCTTCTACCACTCCGAGGAACAAAAAGTGTTTGTTTCTCGACATGCTACCTTCTTAGAAAAGGGTTTTCTTATGTAACAAGATAGTGGCAATGAGGTAGAACTGGAAGAAGTTCCAGCGACACAAACTGCAACTGAAGATTTAGTGGAACCAGAGGATTCAGTAGTACCCGACGAACCCCAGCCTCTCCGCCGATCTAGCAGGGTTTCTCATCCACCTGAGAGATACTACGGTTTTCTCATTGATGGTGGGAGCGAGGATTGCATCATGGAAGATGATGACCCGACTAGTTTCGAGCAGGCCATCACGAGTGGTGACTCTGTGAAGTGGCTGGATGCAATGCGATCTGAGATGGAATCCATGTACACCAACAAAGTATGGACTTTGGAAGTTGCTCCTGAAGGAGTAAAACCCATTGGGAGCAAGTGGATCTTTAAAAAGAAAATTGGTGTAGATGGAAAAGTTGAGACTTTCAAAGCTAGACTTGTTGCAAAGGGTTTTCGTCAACGACCAGGTGTGGATTATGACGAAACATTTTATCCAGTGGCTATGCTTAAGTCCATCCGGATCTTACTTGCCATTGCTGCATACCATGACTATGAAATCTGGCAAATGGATGTTAAGACCGCCTTTCTAAACGGTGATTTAGAAGAGTGTGTGTACATGACTCATTCAGAGGGCTTCGTAGATAGTGGGAGCAGCGGAAAGGTGTGCAAACTGCTTAAATCCATCTATAGGTTGAAGCAAGCATCGCAGAGTTGGAACATCTGCTTTGATGTTGTGGTCAAAGAGTTTGACTTCATCAAAAACGTAGATGAACCTTGTATTTATAAAAAGGTTGCAGAGAGTAAAGTTGTCTTCCTCGTATTGTACATCGATGACATACTCTTGATAGGAAATGATGTTCCTATGCTGCAGTCAGTCAAGCTCTTCTTATCACAAAGATTCTCAATGAAAGATCTAGGTGATGCCTCCTGCATACTGGGAATTATGATCTATAGAGATAGATCTAAACGGATACTGGGATTGTCCCAATCCACGTACATTGACACTATACTAAAGAGGTTTAGTATGGAATAATCCAAGCGTGGGAACCTACCCACGATCTCTGGACTCACTCTCTCCAAAGAGATGTCTCCCAAGACTGATTTGGAGAGAGCTCGCATGCAAGGGATACCCTATTCTTCGGCAGTAGACTCTATCATGTATGCGATGCTATGTACCAGACCTGATGTAGCATACTCAGTAAGTGTAGTGAGTAGGTATCAAGCAGATCCTGGAGAGAGTCACTCGATAGCTGTGAAGAACATTCTCAAGTACTTGAGAAGAACTAAAGAGATGTTCTTGGTGTATGGTAACAGAGAACTCCAGGTGGAGTCCTTTACCGATTCGAGCTTCCAAAGTGATAAGGCCGACTATAAGTCGCACTCGGAATTTGTCTTTACCCTCAATGGAGGGGCGGTATGTTGGAAGAGTTCCAAACAGGATACCGTTGCAGACTCGACGATGGAGGCTGAAAACATCGCTGCCAACGATGCTACCAAAGAGGCTGTCTGGATAAAGAAGTTCATTACTTAACTTGGTGTGGTTCCATCCATTGAGCATCCAATACCTCTGTATTGTGATAATAATGGAGCTGTGGCTTTGGCCAAGGAACCCAGGTCCCATCAGAAGTCCAGACATATTCTGAGGCGGTATCACCTGATCAGGGAGAAGGTTGATCGCCAGGAGATCGAGGTCAGGAGAGTTGATACAAAGGACAATACTGCGGATCCACTCACGAAGGCCATTCCCCAGATACAGTTTAAGAGATTATTCGGGATGCTAGGTATGAGATATTACAACAGCTGGCCTTAGTGCAAGTGGGAGATTGTTAGTTATGTATATACCCTAGAGGCCATTGTTGTATATATGATGTATATTATAATGGATGCTTGGATATATATAGAGAGGACTTTCTTGCTCGTCATGATAGTATGCTATTTGGTTTCACTTTATCTTAACATGTTGACTTATATTGATTTACTGTCTTACTCTCACATGTTGATAAAGCCCTTAGGATATGTACTCGACTACTGGGACTATGATGAGATCATAATAGTGGGGCCACGGTAGTCGACGAGTACATCCGATAACTGTTCCTAGTCAAGGGTGTGTCGAGACAGGGCATCGATACACCAGAGTAGACTAGCATATACGCATCTTGACCCATATGATGGGCGATGGATGATCCCATATCCATCGGTGTTTTGACATCAAGGATTGTGTACGGGTGCTCAGAGGAGACTGGGTACACTGGACGGACTCGCCGAGAACTCCCAGATGGTATTATACATCACGTCAGATGGCAGTTCTCCGGTGACACTGGTACAGGTTAGTCTGTAGACCCGAGATCGTCATAGAGTCTTATGTGATTCCCACTGTGCTTTGATTTCCACCTTACCACGTCCAAGAGGGCGTGCAAAATGGTGGTTTTTGGGTACAGTCCCGAATCACATGGAGGCAATGAGCGATAGGAGGGGATTCGTCCCTCCCGGTATAGGGAGTTGATGTTGTGCTGTGTTCGATTGGCTATAACTGGAAGTCCCTGGCCAGGGCGGATATAGAGTACAACTGGTAAGTGTTATCAGTAGGTTCTCGACCTGTTATGACTCTCACATCGACATGACTTATCGGTTACTGGGATCTGACGTATACCACCCCTAGACTAGATATGCAACATATCAGACGAAGAGACTGGACTTTACGGGAGTGTTACTGATTGGATTCACAGGAGAATGTACAGGCTTGCTTCTTGATCTTATGATCGCTCAATACCTGGGTGGCTGTTACGTTTAGCTGACCGCTTGCAGCTTGTGGGTGTTTGATATGATCACCACCTGCTACCGGCGTATTGACGATTCTTTAGAGTCCTACACAGAGGTTTCTTGACTCAGGAAAAATGGAGTAGGGGCACATATGTGATATGTGCATGACCGAGGATAATGCGATATGGGATACCGTATTATATTCTCGCGATATTTTGATATGAGCTGAGTCATCGGATCAAGTGTTGATTCGATGAATCGGTACATGATATATTAGTCGGTTATATTCGATATAGCCGGATTGTCGGATCAAGTGTTGATTCGATAATTTAATGTATAATTATATATATGATATATTACTTTACATTATCTAATATTGGCTCGCTTTATTGATTCATTTTCTCACCGGATAATACA
Source organism: Agapanthus africanus (assembly GCA_030015575.1). Classification (NCBI taxonomy): domain Eukaryota; kingdom Viridiplantae; phylum Streptophyta; class Magnoliopsida; order Asparagales; family Amaryllidaceae; genus Agapanthus; species Agapanthus africanus. Next base: position 234,372,185 of record JASDDO010000010.1, read on the forward strand.
TTGATATATATGCGATATATGTTAATTGTATTATTTTCTTTTGTTACAAATATATATTATATATGTGATATATAATATTGTAACATGATATGATTACTAATGCAACATGTTTAGTGGAGATTAAACAAGGTTAGGGTTTGATTTGGATTAGTTCTTTCATGAACCTTCTAAAAGGTTTCCTTTTGTTTCTTGCAAAGATATTATGATAGATATTTTGTAAGATATTTTCCTTACCCAAATCACACCCTTTACCCTAGGTTAAGTCTCTACATGAGTTAGCCTCTTCATATTCAACCAGGGTTGCATTATTAATCATGATTATATTTTTCATTATTCATCACAAAAGGTTTTTTTCCTTCTTCTTCTTCCTTTGAGCTTTGAGAAAGCTTTCTAGGTTTTCTTTATGTGATGTTTTAGTGTGAGAATTTGATAATAAAAGAGAGCACAAATACTACTTTATCATCCTCATCTAATCTAGCCAATTAGATTAGGGTGTTCACCTCATTAGAGAGAGAGCTTGAGTTATAGAAACTTCGAGGGAGATCATCGGAGAAAAGGAAGACTACAAGCTAGCATGGACCATTCGGGTTGTGGATCCTCTCTTGAGTCCGGGAGATCATGGATCCCGGCGTAGGGACTTCTACTCGGAGCTTATGAAGCGAAGGAGCGGACTACAAAGGTTGTAATCCCTCGCTCTTAGTTGTAAAGATGTTTACTTGCATGTTAAACCCTAATTATCTAGCAAAGATCCCGGCTTTGGGTTGTTCGGCACGTCTAAATTTTTATTCGGGCATGATTGATGCCTTATAGACCCTTGTATGAGTGCTTAGGAACCCTACACTAGGCACTGTCACAAGGTTCTACAAGGCATCAACCATGCCAAAATCAAATTTTTCATATGCCGAACAACCCTAACCAAGATCTTAGACTAGAGATTAGGCGAAACAAAAAGCAAGTAAACAACTTTACTTCTAAGAGTTTGGGATTACAACCTCTGTAGTTCGTTCCTTCACTTCATAAGCTCCGTGTTGAGGTCCCTTTGCCGCGATCATCATGTATTCGGACTCTAGAGAGGCTCCATGAAGAAAAAGATGCAAGCTTGCTTCCGATCTTCGATAACAAAGATGATCTACCTTGAAGAAACTCAAGCCCAAGCTTTTGCTTCACTAATCAAATATTAGCAAAGCAAACACCCTAATCTAAGTGGCTAGAATAGATGAGGATGATGAAGTAGGAATTTAGCTCTCATTTGTTTTCTTTATCTCACTCATTTTCATCTCTTTTGAAAAAACTAGAATGCTTTTTATCAAAGAGGAAGAAGAAGAAGAAGCAAAACCATTTGTGATGAATAATGAATCAAGTGAGGTTAGAAATGCAACCATGGGTTAAGAATGAAGACTTAACCCATGTAGAGAATTAACTATGGTTAAAGGGTTAGGTTGGGTTAAAGAAATATCTTTGCAAAATATCACAAAATATCAAGGTCAAAGTCAAAGCTTCAAGAAGCTTCTTGAAAGCTTAATGAATGTTTAACCCTAATCCAAACCCTAACCATATTTAAACTCCATAAATCATGTTTCATTTATAACCATAACATGTTACAATATTATATATCACATATACAATATTTATTGTAACAAAATAAAATAATACAATTAACATATATCACATATATATCAATGTATTACCCGAGTGAGAAAAAGAATCTTTAAGTGAGCTAATATTAGTTAATGTAATATAATATAACAAATATATAATTATACATTAAATTATCGAATCAACACTTGATCCGATAATCCGACTATTTTACAAATAACCGACTAATATAATCTGTATCAGTTCATCTAATCAACACTTGATCCGATGACCCGGCTATATCACATATACCCGGCCGATATCACATATCGCGAGAATCTAGTACGGTATCACATACACGTATTGTTCTCGGTCCCGCACATATCACATATGTGCTCCTACTCCATTTTTCCTGAGCCAGGAAACCTCTGTGTAGGACTCTAAAGAATCGTCAATACGCCGGCAGTAGGCGATGATCATATCAAACACCCACAAGCTGCAAGCGGTCAGCTAAACGTAACAGCCACCCAGGTATTGAGCGATCAGAAGATCAACAAGCAAGACTGTACATTCTCCCGTGAATCCAACCAGTAACACTCCCATACAGTCCGGTCTCTTCGTCTGATATGTCGCATATCTCGCTTAGGGGTGGTAAACGCCAGAGCCCAGTAGCATGATAAGTCGTGTCGATATGAGGTCTATAACAGTTCAAGAAACTACTGATAACACTTACCAGTAAATCTCAGCAACCCTGGCCAGGGATTTCCAGTTATAGCCAATCGAACACTGCGCAACATCAACTCCTTATACCGGGAGAGACGAAACCCCTCCTATCGCTCATTGCCTCCATGTGATTCGGGACTATACCCAAAAGCCACCTTTTTGAACGCCCTCTTGGACGTGGTATGATATAAATCAAAGCATAGTGGGAATCGCACAAGACTCTATGACGATCTCGGGTCTACAGACTAACCTGTACCGGTGTCACCAGAGAACTGCCATCTGACGTGAGGTATAATACCATCTGGGAGTTCTCGGCGAGTCCGTCCAGTGTACCCAATCTCCACTGAGCACCCGTATACCTTCTTTGATGTCAAACACCAATGGATATGGGATCATCCATCGCCCATCATATGGGTCAAGAAGCGCATACGCTAGTCTACTCTGGAGTATCGATGCCCTGTCTCGGTACTCCCACGACTAGGAACATTTGAAGGATGTACTTGTCGACTACATTGTCCCTACTAGTATGATCTGCATCATAGTCCTGGTAGTCAAGTACCCATCCTAAGGGCTTTATCAACATGTGACATAGAGACAATCAGAGTACATGTTAAGATAAAGAGTAACCAGATAGCATACTATCATGTCGAACAAGAAAGTCCTCCCTATATATGTCCAAGCATCCACTACAATATACAACGTATGTACAGTAATGGCCTCTAGGGCATACATATAACTAACACATGACACAGCCAGAGGGCTTCGCAGACAGTGGGAGCAGCGGAAAGGTGTGCAATCTGCTTAAATCCATCTACGGATTAAAGCAGGTGTCGCGGAGTTGGAACATCTGTTTTGATGAAGCTATCAAATAGTTTGACTTCATTAAAAATGTAGATGAACCTTGTATATATAAGAAGGTTGTAGAGAGTAAGGTGGTCTTCCTCATATTGTATGTGGATGACATACTCTTGATAGGAAACGATGTTCCATTGTTACACTCGGTCAAGCTCTTCTTATCACACAAGTTCTCTATGAAAGATTTTGGTGATGCCTCCTACATCCTGGGGATAAAGATCTAAATGGATTTTGGGATTGTCCCAATCCAGGTACATTGACACCATACTAAAGAGTTTTAGTATAGAAGATTCCAAGCGAGGTAATTTACCCGCTTGTTCAGGAATCACTCTCTCCAAAGAGATGTCTCCCAAGACTAATTTGCAGAGGCCTCGCATGCAAAGGATACCCTATGCTTCGGTAGTAGGCTTTATCATGTATGCAATGTTATGTACCAGACCGGATGTAGCTTACTCACTAGGTGTAATGAGCAGGTATCAATCAGATCCTGGGGAAAACCACTGGACAATTGTGAAGAACATTCTTAAGTACTTGAGAAGGAATAAAGAAATGTTCTTGTTGTATGGTAACGGTGAACTCCAGGTGGATTCCTTTACCGATTCGAGCTTCCAGAGTGATAAAGACGACAGTAAGTCGATCTCGGGTTTTTTCTTTACCCTCAATGGCGGGGCAGTGTGTTGGAAAAGTTCCAAGCAAGACACCATAGCAGACTTGACGATGGAGACTGAATACATTGCTGCCAACGGAGCTACCAAAGAGGTTGTCTGGATGTAGAAGTTCATTGCTGAGCTTGATGTGGTTCCATCCATTGAGAATCCAATATCTGTGTATTGTGATAATAATGGAGCTGTGGCTTTGACCAAGGAAACCAGGTCCCATCAGAGATCCAGACATACTCTTAGGCGGTATCACCTGATCAGGGAGCTAGTAGATCGCCATGAGATCGAGGTCAGGTGAGTTGACACGAAGGACAACGTAGCGAATCCACTCACGAAGGCCCTCCCCCAGATACAGTTTGAGAGACTTTTTGGGATGTTAGGTATGAGATACTACAACACATGGCCTTAGTGCAAGTGGGAGATTGTTAGGAATATGTATGCCTTAGAGGCTATTATTGTACATGTGATGTATATTATAGTGGATGCTTGGACATATATATAGAGGACTTTCTTGCTCGACATGATAGTATGCTATCTGGTTACTCTTTGTCTTAACATGTTGACTGGTATTCTTTACTGTCTTGCTCTCACATGTTGATAAAGACCTTAGGATATGTACTTGACCACCAGGATTATGATGAGATCATACTAGTGGGGCCAGGGTGGTCTAAAAGTACATCCTTTAATCAGTTCCTAGTCATGGGAATATCGAGACTAGGGCATCGATATTCCAGAGTAGACTAGTGTGTACGTTTCTTGTCCCTTAGAGGGCGATGGTTGATCCCACAACCATTGGTGTGTGACATCAAAGATTGTACACAGATGCTCATTGGAGAATGGGTACACCGAACAGGACTCGCCGAGGACTCCTAGTTGGTAGTATACCTATCGTCAGATAGCAGTCCTTTGGTGACACTGGTACAGATTAGTCTGTAGACCCGAGATCTTCATAGAGTCTTATGTGGCTCCCACTATGGTTTGATTTTCTCCCTACCACGGCTCAAAGGAGTCGTGCAAACAGGTGGATTTTGGGTATAGTCCCGAGTCACATGCTGGAAATGAGCGATAGGAGGGGTTTCGTCTCTCCCGGTATTAGGGGTTGATGTTGCGCTATGCTCGATTTACTATAACTGGAAGTCCCTGGCCAGGGCTGCTGCAGAGATTTACTGTTATCAGTAGTTTCTCGAACCGTTATAGGCCAGACATCGGCATGACTTATCACGTTACTGGGGTCTGACGTTTACCACCCCTAGACATGATATGCGACATATCAGACGAAGAGACAGGACTATGCGGTAGTGTTACTGATAGGCTTCAGGAGAGTATGGACAAGCTTGCTTTTTGATCTTCTAATCGCTCAATACCCGGGTAGCCGTTATGTCCAGCTAGTACCGCTGACGGCTTGTGTGTGACCGATGTGATCATCACCTACCGCTGGAGTATTGACGAGTCTTTAGAGTCCCACATAGAAGTTTCCTGGTTCAAGCGAAACGAAGTAGGGAACATATGTGATATGTGCGTGGGCCTGATTATATACGTGTATGTGATACCGTATTGTAATCTGGCAGTAATCTGTTATCGGTTAGGTTATATGTGATATAACCAGATTATCGAATCAAGTGCTGATTTGATAATGTGATAAACAGAAAAATGATATTAGTCATTCATATGTGATATAATCGGATTATTAAATCAAGTGTTGATTTAATAATATGATATGATTATATATCAACTAATAGCATTAGCTCACTAATTGCTTTAATATATATATATATATATATATATATTAATGTATATTTGATATATATATAAATATATATTTGATATATATATAAATATATATTATTAAATGAAGCATGGCTTGATTTTCTATTTTTTAGAAAATAGAAAATGAGGTGTAATTTGTGGAGATATTTATGGTATGGCTTGAGGCATGGGTTTTTATTTATTTTTTATTCATTTGCTTGCACTATTGAAGCATGGTGCATTATTTATATTGTGTTTATTTCATGCTTCAATAATGTGTGAGCTTATGAGTAGCCATATTCATTCTATTTTCTTGACTTGATGCTTTAGTTCATGCCTTAGCCATTTTCATGAGCTCTTGCTCTCTACAATTTCTCACCTCATCTCCAAACTCAAAACGCTTACATGTGATGTGAATCATTGAGGTTTTAAGATCTCTGGTGAGCTTCCAAAATCCCTACTTCACCATCCTACACTTGACTAGCACTCAAGTGTAGTGTGTTGCCTTCACCAAAGAGTTTGGTGAAGAAATAGCTTGTGCTTGAGAGACTTCGGGTGGATCGTCTTCGGCACGAAAATCTACAAGGAAACTTGCACCAACTTGAAGAGGAGCGCACGAAGATCTACAAGGAAACTTGCACCAACTTGAAGAGGAGCCTAGTAGAGTTGTGTGGACTTCAACCTGGAGCTTTAGAAGCGAAGGAATCGATCTACGAGGGTATAACTTCTAAAACTTCTTGTATTTTAGATGATATTAAACTATAAAACCCTAATATTCTAGTTAACGATCTAGGTTAGTCTACCTTAGCACCTAAAAAATTTGAATTTGGCATGCTTAATATCACTAGACCTTCATGGTGGTGCTAGGGTAAACTTACAGTGGTAGGGTGGAAATCAAAGTACAGTGGGAGAACACACAAGACTGTATGATGATCTTGGGACCACAGACTAACCTGTAAAAGTGTTGATCAGTCGAAAATAATGTATTTTTAACACGTCAATTTCCCTATCTTTTGCATTCATCTAGAGCTGTTCGGTTTGCATATTACACATATTAGCAAAACAGCTGCAAAATACAAGATTACATGTGTTATACTCTAAAACCATCATTTTTAGGGAAATTGATTCTTTATCATGGCATCGCATCATTCTTGTGTAGCGCAACACTTGTTTCGAAGTCTGTGCAGGAAATTTTAGGAACCGAGCCAAAATTGTCAAATTGCTGATCAAAATTACGCGAAGTCTAAGATGTTTGATCTGGCATTAATACAGAGGGAATTATACAATTCAACATATCAGATAAATACCCCAATGTCAGTATAAAGCAGCAGAAGAAATATCAAGCATTGAGGCCATCGCGTCACCGCGGATCCGCGGCCGGAGCAGGCACGTGCCGCGGATCCTTGGCAAGGCAGTGACATCAGCAGCTCATCTTTTCTGCACGTGCTTCCTTTAACGGTAATAGCTTCCAGAAGACTCCAGATTGTCCACGTGGCTTCATCTAGAAAGCTCGGCCTAACAAAACATTTCTAGAAGCCTCTCTTTAACAAACTTTTGGAGGGAAATTTGAAATTTGAATTCTAGATCTAGGGTTCTGGATGGCTTATAAAAGGAAACCTAGATCTAGGGTTACGGGGCTTCTTCTCCTCTCTTCATCTTCCACCTACAAGTTGAGTGACACAACTTGTAAACCCTAATTCAAATTCCAAAGCCAAATTCAAGATCCCGAGTACCATTCAAGCGAAAAGCCTTCAACCTTTTAGGAGCGGAGCCGATCTTCAACCGAGCAAGTGATCCAAGCCGATCCGCGACTCAAGGAGACGAGCGAAGCCAAATCGACGATCGAGTTCTTTCCTCTTGTAGTTCTTGAGTGAATTGTAACGGAATTGTTGATAAATAAAAGGTGAAATTCTTTAATCTTGCTTTCTTTAAATCTTGCATCATGATTCGATCTCAATTTGTGATTGTGGATCTTGTTGTGATGTTTAAGTAAAACTCCGCTCGTAAAGGAGTCGAGACGATCAATAGAATGATGATGTAACAAATCTTAAAACGATTCTTAAGTCCTACGAGTTTTGTAAACCCTAGCAAATTGAAGAATCGACGACCTAATTTCGTTGCGATGCTTTCTTGATTGTGATCGCTCGAAATTAGGGATCCACAATCGATTCTTGAATTTACTAGAGCCTATAATGTGAATGATATCGACGAAGAAACAAGGGATAGATGATGAAACCCTATTTTCATAAGAAATCCCTAATTCTCGTTGATCATCATCGATCTAGTATCAATTCATTGATGGATAAGAATACATAATCGCTAGATTTCATCACATCTATAGATCCGATCGATTCCTACGAGCCTCACTTCGATTCTTGATATTTGATTTGGAAATCATCACAAATTCTCAATTCTTGATTTTATTGTTTCTTGATTTAGACTAGATTTTACTAATTCTTGAACTTCAGTTCTTTAAATCATGAATTGTTTCTTTTCTTTTCTTTAAATTTTCGACTCATCTAATTTGAAATACGAACGATTACACTTTCCCTGTAGACGATCCGCACTTACTAACGCGCTACAATCGACACCATTATTGATTGCGGTCAAATAATTTTGGTTGTAACTTCTTTACAATTTTCCAACTACACACCGAAAATCGTTTCAATCAAATGGCGCCGTTACCGGGGATAGTGCGCTAATTGTTCGTATTTTTGAAATTTGAGTTGAAAAGTTTATTCCATCTATATTTTTAAATCAAAATTCACGCAAACTCTAAACGTGTTGTTGTGATTTGTTGCGAGGAAATCTGGAATTTGTGGAGCTGTGGAAAAAAAATTCAGAGTATTCCAGAGGACCGAGGAAGTGAACAGTAGCTTGCTGTTAAATTTTTGTGCAGAGAAGAGATTAAACCACAGCGCATCTGCGGCATTAGGCGACTCGTGTGGCTAAACCGCGGCGCTACAGTAGCATCTCAACACAAAAACTCCTCTGTAAATTTCCTACTTTCTTATCTATTTCCTCATCTGCTCCAATTAACAATTTGCTGTAGGTTTCTTTGCAAATAAATTGCAGCACCGCAAAAAGCAATAAAAATTGTGCGTGTTTTTGGTTTTTGGTTGTTTGCATATTAATACGGAATTTAAGGGGCATGGCCAAATCCAGATTAGGTGGGGAGTTCATTACCCTTCCTAAGCCCCAAAAATCACAAACTTGCATCCGCATTTACCCTCATTAACTAAAAAAGATCTAGAGATGATTCTAAGGACCGTCGCGCTCACTTAAGACAGAAGAAGGCCGTGGGTAATTCATTGCTTATTCGCGTTTCTTTTGTGGTGTCTAAGGAAAGTGTGTCGAAGGCTAGTGGTTACTTAATTAGGCCCACTACTTACGTAGTGGAGAACCTCCCACATACCTGGCACTTATCTGGCCACAGGAGAGACAAAGAGGCAGTGGAGGATTGATCCTGCGACTTGTCTTTTGGCAGTTAGGAGCAGTCTAGAGCCTTGACCTAGGTGACCATTAGACTTAGGGTTTTGCTTGTTGCATTTGTTGTGATTTTCATCATCTTATCAAAAATCCGTATTCTTTTTCAAAAAAAACACCAACACTTCATTCATTTCCCCAAATTATTACCAACGCTGCCACTTATGCTACAACCATTTAGCACAATGTTAGGCTGGACACGGGATTCCATTTCCCGTCTTGTCCGCGTTTCTTTTATCGACCCTAGAGTCGGTAATTCTTCGCCTTCTTCCCCACTACCCACCACGACCGCGATGGACCCAAATCCATCAAACTTTAACACCACTCTGCCACCGTCCGCAGGTGCGCAGAATCCTCCACGCATTTCTCTCCAAGAGAGATGTTATCTTACACGTGTTCCCCTTCCCACCTGTCTTTCTATACCACCTGCCAACGGGGAAAATTTTGAAATCAACCCCCAATTCATCAAACTGTTAGCCAAATTTCACGGTCTTGATTCTGAAAACGCATACATGTTTATTTCCAAATTTGAAAACGTATGTGCTTTGATGGGAAATTCACAACTGTCTTTGGATGCTCTGCGTTTACGTCTTCTCCCATTCACTTTGTGCGATTTAGCCGAGAAGTGGCTGTACATCACACTCGCACATTCTATTTCAACATGGGACGAATTCGTTGCAGCATTCCTTACGAAATTTTATTCCAATCACAAGACCAGCCGTGTTCGGAGCGAAATCTTCAAATTTACCCAACTTCCCAATGAACCATTTTGGAAATGCTTTGAACGGATCAAGTATCTTCTTATCCAATGCCCGCATCACGGAATCTCCAGATGGGATTTGTGTCGAATTATCTATGAGGGTATTGATCTCACTACTAGACAGATGCTTGAAATCATGTGTCATTGCCAATTCCTATCTAAAGATGATGGTGAAGCTTAGAAATACCTAGAAGATTTAGCTCAAAACACATCACAATGGGAAAGTGTTAGACCACCACCGCCTAGGGAATGTGTCAATCAGCTCGATGTTTCCGTCATAATGAAAGATGAAATGGCCGCAATACAAAGGAAACTCGACGCTATAGAAAACAAAATCTCTTCAGTCTCCCTAAACCAATACACACTTCCCAAAACCGTGTGTGGCTGCTGTTCAAACCCTTCACATTTGACGGAAGAATGTCCTTTGAATGTACCGTTTCAAGGTCACACTAATGCTGCATTTCAGCAAAGACCTGGAAACGATCCTTCTTCTTCCTCATATAATCAAGATTGGAGGAATCACCCTTATTTTTCTTGGATCCAACACCAACCTCAATACATGGATCTAAACCAGAACACTTTCCAAAGGATCCCTCCACAGCAACAGCAACCACACCAATTGAGTCAGCACCCCTACTAATCACAAAATTTTCAAAATCCGGCCAACACTTTTGCACCACATGAAAACTCTTTGCAATTGGCCGGTACTGATAATACCTCTGCACTAGTACAAACCTTGGTTACTTTCATGAAACAATCCATCCAAGGGTCGGAAAGTTTTCAATCTTCCATCGATAATATGATAAAGATCATTCTCACTCAAAATGAGAATATTAAATCGATGGAAGCACAAATTGAACGAATAACAGCCGAAATAAGTGCTAGAGAAAAAGGGAATCTTCCATCTCAACCCCTACCTGATCCTGGACCTTCACATTGCACTAATGTGGATGCTTTTACAACGTTGAGATCGGGAAGAGTGCTAGACAATCATGTGGGTGAAAAAATTAATAATGATGAATTGATCATTAACACCCCGGTTTCCACTTCCACTTCCATTCCCACTTCTACCTCTTACCCTATTTCGTCCAATTTACCTTCTTCTTCTTCTGAGCCTATTCTCCGTTTTCCCAAAGGCTCGAACCCTCCACCCACCTCACCTTTTCCACCCCCACAAACTTCTCCACAAATGCTGGACCCAACACTTATTGATAGAGCTCCATTTCCGAAAAGGTTGAGGCCCAATAAACATGATGCCCAAAGGGAGAAGCTTGTGGACATGTTTAAGGAAGTTAACATAAACATCCCTCTCCTAGATGCAATCCAACAAGTTCCGTCCTATGTGAAAATTCTTAAGAACTTGTGCACTAGGAAGAGAAAGACTCAAGTGCCTAAATTTTTTTTCATGTCGAATACTGTAGACACAGCTTTTCTCCAACAATTACCACGGAAACGTAAGGACCCTGGCTGTCCTACTATTTCCATTTCTATCGGGGAGAAACACATCAACCGTGCTTTACTTGACCTTGGCGCTAGTGTTAACTTGCTTCCACATTCAGTCTATGAGCAACTAGGTATCGGAGTGTTAAAGCCCTCGAGCATAACTCTCTAGATGGCTGACCGATCAATCACCAAACCTAGGGGTGAACTGGAGGATGTGTTAATAAAAATTGGGGAAATTGTATTCCCTGTGGATTTTATTGTACTTGATACACAACCTGTAGCGAACCCACGGAATCAAATTCCGGTGATTTTAGGTCGCCCCTTTTTGGCCACTTCCAATTCTATCATCAACTGTCGTAACGGCTCTATGACCCTATCTTTCGAGAATAGGTCAATTGAGCTGAACATTTACAAGTTGGGAAGTGTACCCTCCGAACTTACTGCTCAGATCTGTTCTGTCGACTTAATGGATGTCGACAGCAGCGAATTTGATGATCCTCATGATACTGATCTTGACTCTTTTCATATGTTGTTGTTTGACCCAACTATGTATCATACACATACGGACTCTTCCACTGAGATGTCCGGGTCAACATCTAACACTGATTATGAACTGCTTTTAGAGTCTGAAGATCACCCCGCACTTTGTGATGACATTATTCTTCGGGGTATTGATGGAACTTTTGAGGAAATCTTCGCTGATGAACTCGCATTTTTGAATGATACGGGTGTTGAGATGAATCATCTCCCAATCAATGAAATTGAACCCCCACCCCTTCTTCTGAACTGTAAAAAGAATGCGAGTAATCCATCACATTCACTGCACCGTCTCTCCAAAATGAGACGCACACACATTCTATTCCACCACTTACCCTTCCCCCACTTCTTCTTCCACCAACCTGAGCACTACATTGATAAAATTTTCGAATGGTTGGTGTTGATTTTTGGTCTTTGCAAAGCTTGGCATCGACCAATGATTTTTGACCCCCTCATGTGATTTTCAAAGATTAACATGGCTTAACTCAAGTTTGGGAGGGGGTACAATCTGGCTCTTGAAAAGAAAATTTTTACACAAAATGATGAGCCAAAAATAAGTTTAGGGGAGGGTCTTCACTTAAATATTTTGCCCCTGTTAATAAATTTCCTCCCAGGCTTACAGGTTTTTTGAGATTTAGCAGATGGCAACAGTGAGGACACTGTTGAAAACAAGTTTGGGGGAGGTTTGTGCTTATTTTCGCATCATTTGCATCATACTTTGCTTAAGCACAAAACATTTTAAAACCTATAAAAAAATTTTAAAAAAAAATTCAAAAAAATAAAGATTAGATAGTGAAAAATTACATCCAAAAGATTAGAAAAATTTAAGAAAACAAAGAAAATTAGAAGTTTTCTTATACAAACTAGTAATAAGTAGTTATGAGCCGTTGTCCCAAGGGTTAGTAAGATGAAGGAAGTCACTAATCTGAGGATAAAAATAAGTCTGAAAATAGTTCCTATTCTGGAAGCCAAACATTTTGAACGTTGATACCCTGCTATTCGCACTTACACACGTCTTGAAACTCGGGATAGTAGAGGATACCTTGAAATTCTCTTGTCTAAAAGCCAAAGTATGAAGGAAATAAAAAATGAATAAAAATATAAAGTGTTGAGAAAAATTAACGCTGGTTTTGTTATCGCCAAGGCAGCAATAAAAAAAAATATAGCGAGGGTGCTTCTTCACCTAGTACCCTAAGACCAACTGGTCTGGGAGTCACTGCTAAGCCTTAGGTGGTGCAAGACGAGGAAAAATACTAAATAAGCAAACACATGAGTAATCGGTCGGTTAGTACCTCAAGAAGTATTAACGGTCGCATGAAAGTGTGTGAGCAAATTCATCTAAATATTCATCAAATTAAAAAGTACTGAGGTAGATGGACAAGAGTATGATAGCTTGAATTGAATTCTCCGAGTGTAGGGATGTATATTACACACACGTAGGGTTATATGATCGATGTTTGGAATAAAGATAGGAATGAAGAATAAAGACGATGTTTTATTGAGGGATGATGTGATTTCTGACATCTTTTCATCACTATTAAGATATAGCTCATGACGACCGAAAAGCTAGCATAGTTGGAAACCCTAATTTTCAAAGTCTTTCTTTTACGATTCTTATCTTTATATGTAATATTCATGATCTTCCTTTTATTATTGGATTTTGTGGGTGCAATCCGCTGAAAACCCTCAGGAGACAACACTCCTCCTACTAGGGACACCTAGAGGTTTAAAGGCTTGTTGCACGTGCTCAGTGCAATCGTGTTGCCTACCAAAGTGTGCTAGTTAGTTTTCCTCTTTCTTTATTTTCTCCTTCTCTTTTTAATAAAACAATTCGCTCGAGACAACCGAAAATAAGTTTGGGGGAATTTGATCGGTCGAAAATAATGTATTTTTAACACGTCAATTTCCCTATCTTTTGCATTCATCTAGAGCAGTTCGGTTTGCATATTACACATATTAGCAAAACAGCTGCAAAATACAAGATTACATGTGTTATACTCTAAAACCGGCATTTTTAGGGAAATTGACTGTTTATCATGGCATCGCATCATTCTTGTGTAGCGCAGCACTTGTTTCGAAGTCTGTGCAGGAAATTTCAGGAACCGAGCCAAAATTGTCAAAGTGCTGATCAAAATTATGCCAAGTCTAAGATGTTTGATCTGGCATTAATACAAAGGGAATTATACAATTCAACATATCAAATAAATACCCCAATGTCAGTACAAAGCAGCAGAAGAAATATCAAGCATTGAGGCCATCACGTGACCGCGGATCCGCGGCCGGAGCAGGCACGTGCCGCGGATCCTTGGCAAGGCAGTGACATCAGCAGCTCATCTTTTCTGCACGTGCTTCCCATGACAGTAATAGCTTCCAGAAGACTCCAGATTGTCCACGTGGCTTCATCTAGAAGGCTCGGCCTAACAAACAATTTCTAGAAGCCTCTCTTTAACAAACTTTTGGAGGGAAATTTGAAATTTGAATTCTAGATCTAGGGTTTTGGATGGCTTATAAAAGGAAACCTAGATCTAGGGTTATGGGTCTTCTTCTCCTCTCTTCATCTTCCACCTACAAGTTGAGTGACACAACTTGTAAACCCTAATTCAAATTCCAAAGCCAAATTCAAGATCCCGAGTACCATTCAAGCGAGAAGCCTTCAACCTTTTAGGAGCGGAGCCGATCTTCAACCGAGCAAGTGATCCAAGCCGATCCGCGACTCAAGGAGACGAGCGAAGCCAAATCGACGATCGAGTTCTTTCCTCTTGTAGTTCTTGAGTGAATTGTAACGGAATTGTTGATAAATAAAAGGTGAAATTCTTTAATCTTGCTTTCTTTAAATTCTTGCATCATGATTCGATCTCAATTTATGATTGTGGTTCTTGTTGTGATGTTTGATTAAAACTCCGCTCGTAAAGGAGTCGAGACGATCATTAAATGATGATGTAACAAATCTTAAAACGATTCTTAAGTCCTAAACCCTAGTAAATTGAAGAATCGACGACCTAGTTTCGTTGCGATGCTTTCTTGATTGTGATCGCTCGAAATTAGGGATCCACGATCGATTCTTGAATTTACTAGAGGCTAGAATGTGAATGATATCGACGAAGGAACAAGGGATAGATGATGAAACCCTAGTTTCACAAGAAATCCCTAATTCTCGTTGATCATCATCGATCTAGTATCAATTCATTGATGGATAAGAATACGTAATCGCTAGATTTCATCACATCTATAGATCCGATCGATTCCTACGAGCCTCACTTCGATTCTTGATATTTGATTTGGAAATCATCACAAATTCTCAATTCTTGATTTTATTGTTTCTTGATTTAGACTAGATTTTACTAATTCTTGAACTTCAATTCTTTAAATCATGAATTGTTTCTTTTCTTTTCTTTAAATTTTTGACTCATCTAATTTGAAATACGAACGATTACACTTTCCCTGTAGACGATCCGCACTTACTAACGCACTACAATCGACACCGTTATTGATTGCGGTCAAATAATTTTTGGTTGTGACTTCTTTACAATTTTCCAACTACACACCAGAAATCGTTTCAATCAAGTGCCACCTGAGAACTGCTATCCGACGATAGATATATTACCATATAGGAGTTCTCGGCGAGTCCGTTCAGTGTACCCAGTCTCCACTGAGCACCCGTATACAATCTTTGATGTCAAACACCAATGGATATGGGGTCATCCATCGCCCATCAAATGGGTCAAGAAACGTATACGCTAGTCTACTCTGGAATATCGATGCCCCGTCTCGATACACCCACGACTAGGAACATTTAAGGATATGCTCATAAACTACACATGTCCCACTAGTATGATCTGCATCATAATCACAGTAGTCAAGCAAATATCCGAAGGGCTTTATCAACATGTAACAAATGAACAGTATATAGAATCAAGTGAACATGTTAAGATAAAGGGTAACCAGATAGCATACTATCATGTCGAGCAAGAAAGTTCTCTGAATACACACACACACACACACACACACACACACACATACATGTCTATACATCCACTATCAAATAATGGCCTCTAGGGCATACATACATCCAACAATCTCCCACTTGCACTAAGGCCAATTATTGGCGTATCTCATGTAGGGTTCCTAGGCACTCTTGTGAGGGTTCATAAGGCATCAAACATGCCCGAATTAAATTTTAGACGTGCCGAACAACCCAAAGCCGGGATCTTTGCTAGATTATTAGGGTTTAACATGCAAGTAAACATCTTTACTACTAAGTGTGAGGGATTACAACCTTTGTTGTCCGCTCCTTCGCTTCACAAGCTCCGAGTAGAAGTCCCTTCGCCACGATCCACGATCTCCCGGACTCAAGAGAGGCTCCACGACTCGAACGATCCATGATAGCTTGTCGTATTCCTTTTCTCCGATGATCTACGTCGAAGTTGCAATAGCTCAAGCTCTCTCACTCTAATGAGGTGAACACCCTAATCTAATGGGCTAGATTAGATGAGGATGATGGAGTAGTATTTATGCTTTCCTTTTATATCATTTTTTCACAAGAAATCATCACAAAATAAATCACTGTAGGGTTCCTTGGCACACTCAAGAGGTTACACAAGGCATCAACCATGCCAAAATCAAAAATTTATGCGCCGAGAAACCCTAATGAAGATCGTTAACTAGAGGATATGCGAAAACAATGCAAGTTAACAACTTAACTATGAGTGAAAGGGACTACAACCTTTGTAGATCCGGTCCTCCACTTCTTTAGCTCCGTGATGACATCCGTCCGCTGCGATCAACCGGATCCCGGACTCTAGCGTTGGTTTCATCGGAGAAATGGTCGGGCTAGGTCGTTGACTTCAATGCCGAAGATGATCTACGTCGAGGCGACTCAAACTCAAGCTCCATCTTCACCAGGTCATGAAACTTGTGAAGAAAACACCCTATACAACATGGCAAGTGGTAGAGGATGAAGAAATAGGAAGTGGGTTCACTTTGGATTTGGATTTCTCACTTGATTTCATCACTTGAAATTTTCAGGAATGGTTTTCTTCACTTGAAGAAGATGAAGAAGAAGAAGAAAGAAAAATGAATACTTGAAAATAATAAATCAAGTGATGCTTATCATAATGCAACCATGGGTGAAGATAACTCATGTAGAGAGCAAACCATAGTTTAGGTGATGGTTAGGTCAAAGCATAAAGACAAAATGGTTAAGACTTTAAAAAATGCTAAGAAGCTTCATGAAGCTTAAAGCAAAGAAAGAAAAAAGCCACCATTTTGTTTTTACAAAATAAATAAAGAAAATAAAACCCTAACCATTAACTAAACATGGTTTAAAGCATACACACCCAAGTTTGCATGTATCATCAAACATGATACAAACTAGTGCACAAATATATATCATATATACAATGTGCACAATCTAGTGAGAAAAAACAACCTTTAGTGAACCAATACTAGTTAATGTATAGTAATATATCAAATATATAATTATACATTAAATCATTAAATCAACACTTGATTTAATGATCCGGTAATATTGCATATAACCGACTAATATCAAATGTATCAATGTATCAAATCAACATTTGATTTGGTAACCCGGCTATATCTTATATGACCGTCCAATGATACAAATCGCGAGAATAGAATTCAGTATCACATACTGGTATTATTCTCAGTCCCGCACATATCTCATATGCGCTCCTATTTCGTTTCGCTTGAGCCAGGAAACCTCCGTGTAGGACTCTAAAGACTCGTCAATACGCCGGCAGTAGGTGATGATCATATCAAACACCCACAAGCCACAAGCGGTATGCTAAACGTAACGGCCACCCGGGTATTGAGCGATCAGAAGATCAACGAGCAAGCCCGCTCACACTCCTGTGAATCCAACCAGTAACACTTACCGTACAGTCCGGTCTGTTCGTCTGATATGTCGCATATCTCGCCTAGGGGTGGTAAACGTCAGACCCCAGTAGCTTGATAAGTCATGCCGATCTAAGGTCCATAACACGCATGAAACTACTGATAACACTTACCAGTAAATCAGTGCAACCCTGGCCAGGGATTTCCAATTATGGCCAGTCGAGCATAGCGCAACATCAACCCCCAATACCGGGAGAGACGAATCCCCTCCTATCTCTCATTGCCTCCATGTGAATCGGGACTGTACCCCAAAACCACCTGTTTGCACAACTCAGTAGAGTCGTGGTAGGGTGGAAATCAAAGCACAGTGGGAGACACACAAGACTCTATGACGATCTCGGGTCAACAGACTAAGCTGTACCAGTGTCACCAGAGAACTGCCATCTGACGTGAGGTATAATACCATCTGGGAGTTCTCGGCGAGTCCGTTCAGTGTACCCAGTCACCACTGAGCACCCGCATACCATCTCTGATGTCAAACACCAATGGATATGGGATCATCCATCGCCCATCACATGGGTTGAGAAGATATACGCTAGTCTACTCTGGAATATCGATACCCCGTCTCGATATTCCCACGACTAGGAACATTGAAGGATATACTCATGGACTACCCAGGGCCCACTAGTATGATCTACATCATAGTCCTGGAAGTCGAGCACACATCCTAAGGGCTTTATCAACATGTAATAGAGAGACTGCAAGTATACATGTTAAGATAAAGAGCAACCAGATAGCGTACTATCATGTCGAGAAAGAAAGTCCTACCTATATATGTCCCAGCATCCACTACAATATACATCTCATGTACAGTAATGGCCTCTAGGGCATACATATAACTAACAATCTCCCACTAGCACTAGGGACATCTGTAGCAGTGGTTGTAGTATCTCATACTCAACCATCCCATATAAGTCTCTCTCTAGGAAAAGGCCTTTGTGAGTGGATCCGCCGTGTTGTCCTCTGAGTCTACTGTCCTAACCTCGATCACCCTGGAGATAAACTATCTCAATGATTAGGTGATGATGCCTCAGAATATGTCTGGGTCACTGATGGGATCGGGGTTCCTGGGCCAAAGCCACGCTTCCATTGTCACACAATGGTAGGAACCTAGTTCATCTCATGAACTAATATACACCCAAACTTCCTCTTTGGTAGTATCTTTGATAGCGATATGACCAGCCTTCATCGTCTAGTTTTCTACGGTATCTAGCTTGGAACTCTTCCAACATACCGTCCCTCCACTGAGGGTAAAGACAATGCCTGCGACTGACATTCAGTCGTACTTATCACCCTGGAGCTTTTCCAGTGATTCTCCCCAGGATCGATTGATACCATCACACTATACCTAGTGAGAATCCTAACATCCATTTAGATCTATTTCATAGATCCAAAACCCAGGATTTAGGAGGTATCATTTTGATCCTATATGAAGAATCCTTGTGATAAGAGGAGATTGACCGATCGTAGCATAGGAAACTCTTTTCCTATCAAGAGTATGTTGTCCACGTACTCTACGAGGATCACCACCTTACTCTCTACTACCTTTTTGTATATACAAGGTTCATCTACCATTTTGATGAAGTCAAACTTTTTGACTACATCATCAAAACAGATTTTTCAACTCCGTGATGCCTGCTTTATTCTGTAAAGCAATTTGCACATGTTTCCGCTGCTCTCATTGTTTACGAAGCCCTCTGGCTGTGTACTTATAGACGTTCTCTTCTAAATCAGTATTTAGAAAAATAGTCATGACACCCAACCACCAGATATCGTAGTCATGGTATGTAGCAATAGCAAGTAGGATCTGGATGGACTTAAGCATAGACACTGGAAAAGGTTTCATCATTTTCCATGCCTGGTCGTTGACGAAAACCACTAACAAGTCTAGCTTTGAAAGTCTCAACTTTTCCATCTACACCAAGTAATCTTCTCAAGATATACTTGCTCCTGATGGGGATTTAACCCTTCAGATATTGCAACCAAAGTCCATACTTTGTTGGTGTATATGGATTCCATCTCAGATCGCTAAGCATCCAGCCATTCTAACAGAGTCCCTACTCTCGATGGCCTGTTCGAAACTAGTTGGGTCATCTTCTCATGACGCAATCCTCTCTCCCACTGTCATCGAGAAACTGAAGTATCTCTCAGGCAGGTGAGGAACCCTGCTAGATCGGCGGAGTGGCTGAGGTTTGTTGGGGACTATAGAATCCTTTGGTTCTGTCAAATCATCAGCTGTAGTTTGTATAACTGGAACTCTTTCCAGTTCTACAGAACTGACCTTGCCTCGATCTTGTCCGGATTTTGCTTTTGACATAGGCCGGACAATCCCAAATCTTAATTTACTTAAGAGATGGGCTCTTCCCATACCATATCTCATATGGAGTGGTAGGCAGTGATCTGATTCGAACCTAATTCAATAGGTATGCAGCTTCTTAAGTGCATAACCCCCAAAAGGAAATAGGTAACTCAGTAGTGCTCATCATAGAGCACACTATATCATATAGAGTGTGATTGCTCCGCCTCGATACACCGTTGTGTTGTGGTGTATACAGAGGAGTAATGCTGAGAGAGAATCTCATTCTCCTTTAGAATAGTCCAAGAATTCCATGCCCAAGTATTCTCCTCCCTGATCTCATCATAGGACATAATACTTATACCTATATTGGTTCTCTACTTCTGACTTATATTCATTGAATTTCTCAAAAGCTTCAGATATGTATTTCAACAGGAACATGTGTCCGAATCTTGAGAGATCATTAATGAATGTAAGGAAGTACAAAGAACCAGTCCTGGCATATGTAGACTGGGGACCTTTATACATCACTATGTATCAGTCCCAAGAGTTCACTAACTCTTTCTCTGTTTCCAGTAAAGAGAGCTATGGTCATCTTATCTTTGTGACATGACTGGCAAGTTTCATAAGATGTAAATTTAAACTGATTTAAATATGCATCTAAATGTAACTTAGCTAGTCGGGTCTGTTGGAGATAGTGCCCTCAGAGTCAATTATTGGATCATAGGCACGTGATTGAAATGATTGAGGGAGGACCTGTCCCAGTAGGACAGTCTTACTCGAGATGATAGTATGCTATCTGGTTTATCTTTATCATCGTGTGCTGCTTTAGGTGACCTGACATGTCGCTATTACACGTTGATAGAGCCCCTAGGATTCTTGCTTGACCACCAGCAGTATGAGGGCGATCATATAAGTGGGAGCTGGGGTCTATAAGCACATCCTTAAAAGGTCCCTAGTCGTGGGAGTTTCGAGACAGGGCATCGATACTCCAGAGTAGACTAGTGTATACATTCGAGACCCCGACGAGGGGCGGTGGCCGGTCTCACAAGCCACTGGTGTCAGTTGGTTCACTTAAGATGTATACAGGTGCTCATTGGGTTATGAGTACACCGGACAGGACTCGCTGGGAACATGCTAGTTGGTCTTATACCTGACGTCAGATAGCAGTTCCCTGGTGACATGTGTACAAGTTAGTTCATCGACCTGGGGATCGTCATTTGTCTCATGTGAGTTCCTACTGTACTTTGATTACTACCCTACCACGCTCAAAGGAGACGTGGAAACAGGTTTTAGTTGGGTACAGTCCCGAGCCACATGGAGGCAGTGAGCGGATCTTCAGGGGTTCGTCTCTCCCGGTATTGGGGGTGAGGTCGCGCTGTGTCTAGGAGAGCCATTACACGAAGCCCTCGGCCGAGGCAGGAGATTTACTAGTAGGTATTCCAGTAGTATCTCAGGGTGTTCTGGGCTACACTCCGACACGACTTGTACCGCTTTTGGGGGGTCTGACTTTTACCAACCCCCTAGGTCCGCCATGCGGTGCTCATAGACGAACGGACCGGACTGTACGGATATTGTCACTGACAGGCTCAGTAGGGTGTCAGGATGAGTTCGCTCATCGGCGTCCCTTTTGGTCAATACCTGGTAGCCCGTTACGTATTGGCTTATACCTCTGATGTGCTAGTGGTTAAATCCACAACCAAGGTGTTGACGAGTCTTTAGAGTCCACCACACATACAGTTACTCAAGTTTCGGGCGAAACGCTGTAGAGGCCGTATGGAGATATGGCAAGGTTCGATCAGATACGTGCGGTATTGCACGGATCAGGATCGGACAGTTAGTACTATAGGCCGTATGGATATATGGCAGGGTTCGATCAGATACGTGCGGTATTGCACGGATCAGGATCGAACGGATATGACTAGCCGGCTTTGGTTTAAGCCGGATCCTAGTATAGTACAGTGTAGATTTTGTCTCATTGCATTTGTATTTCGGTCGGAATACAAATGCGGGTGTGTATACACAGCATCGGGGTTTTCCTGTAATTTATTACGGGACCAGTTTTCTGGAGTTGCCAGTTTGCTTTCCGTTTCGGCCATATTTCTTTGTATCTTTCATTGGCCGAAGATTGGTGGAGGAGGGCTTATTTGCATTTGTGCAAATAAGCATTAGTGGAGGGGGTTCTTTGCATTTTGTTGCTTCATGATAGCTCTTGTTGACCTTGACTTGTTCACTTCATCATTGCTTGACTTTTGGAGTCATCAAGTTTGATGATGGTTGTGGTTAAGTGTGGATGTGTTTGTGATCATGTTCTTTCATGATTTCTTTTGATTCCCTCATGCATTATTGTGTGGCCTCTCTCATTTTTGATACACCCTCTCATTCTCTCCTCTCCCTTACCTTGTATGGCCGGCCAAGCTCCTAGAGGGGCTGTCCCAATTTGGTGGGGTGAGGTTATTGCTCATTTGGCTAGGCAAAAGACTTTTTAGCTCCTCCTCCAAAAGCTTATCTCATATCCTCCACCAATGGCATCTCCACAACCCCAAAATGAGACATATAGATCTTCACTACATTCTACAGCAACTCTTGGGCACGTCGACTCGCCAGCTTCGTGCCCGAGTTGCCTCGGTATAGAGGTGGGAGCCCGTAAAAGATGCAGGCGGCGTGGTGCCCTTCCGGCGAGGAGGTGGAGACCGGACATTCCGTGGGAGATCGGGACGACGGCGAGAAGACCGGAGGACACGGATCGCTCGGTATATCTCTCTTCCCCATCTTGTAGTTAGCTAGGACCAGTTAATGGCCCAATCCGGGTTTTAGTGCGCGGTGGTGCCGGTTTGAGAAAAATTAAAGTTAACCACCGCTTCCGTATTTGGCCTCGGGATGGAGGCCGGGGCGCCGCCGTGCACTTACAGTGGTATCAGAGCCTCGCCATTAACATAGTCTAGCTTTGTTTAATGTGTTTACATTTCCGATCGATCAAAAATTCCAAAATCCGCGTTTTTCCCTAGCATCAGTTTATGTCGAAATTTTTTGGAGTCCAAAAAATTTTCAGGTTGTTGAATAGTGATGTACTGGAAATTCTAAGCATTCTGTAGAAATTCGATACAGTAACTCGACAATGGGAGCGCGGAACCGCGGCCAAACCCCCCTTGGGCCTCGGTTCCGCCGCACAATGATGTCCTTGCCGTATCAAATTTCTACAGTTTCTTTATGGGTTAAAAATAAGGTTTTTGGAATATTAATTTTGGGCCAAGAATTTCTTGATGTGCTACAGTAGTACTTGGGGGCCTACTTGTTAAAATTTAATCGATCGGATATTTTAAACACATTAGTTCACAGTATTTATATTATATCTGCGACCGTGAATGTCACTTAATCGGTAAATCCAGTCTAACTGGTATAGCCCGGTTAGACGGATTTGCGAACGTGATTTTCACGTTGATGTTCTGTGTATTGCTGTGATGTTGCGGATCGGTCGTGGGGGATAGCCTGGATGCAATGCTAGTACAGTTTTTGTTGTATTATGTACATTTGATATTGCGGGGCGAGCGTCCGACATGTGGACTGTCGTCACTGCCTGTTTGTATTATTATTTTGGGGCACGACCAGGTTGCGGTCGATGTACCCGTTGTATGTATATTTTACTTTCTGTACTAGGATTACCCCGCGGAGGGGTGTACGGATAGCCGGGTTCTAGAGGGAAACAAGCCCGCATCTCATGGCATTGAGACAGAGGGGGCTTCACTCTAGAATTGGCGGGCTATTCGCCGCACTCGTAGGGGGTACAGGTTGACCCAGGAGGGGTGCCCAAGTTACCGGATTCCGTGAAGTGCTGGGTGGTCCATTCACGTTGCTGAAGGGGGCTGTCTCGCTTCAGGTTTTGGCGGGTAACTTGCCACGCCCGTAGGGGTCTAGGATTTCATTGCACAGGCTATCCACACGACCAGGGGAACTTCGGGTTTCAGTAGTGGCTCTGTGAAACCCGGGGATCCCAGATATCTGTATTGTTCTGTGATGCTGTACATTTCTGTGATGTTGCATTTTATCACGCCTTGAGCGAAATATTATATATTGGTATATATATTAGTAGATGTTGTATATGTTTTGCATCCGCGCTAGTCCAGTCCCCGCTCTATCGTTAGTTAGCTAACCTAACGGGTAATGACGGGACCCAGTGGCGAATGCGGATGGCATATACGTACATCAGTATATTTTCGTTCTTTGTGGTGTGATCAATTGATGGGACTGCGTTGATTCGGATCAATGCAAGTTAAAAACAAACCTAATCTGATGTTGTTGGAACACTTTTCAAAAAGATGTTATTGCAAGGACGTTCACTTTTGTTTTGCATCGTGGTATTCATTTGAAATATCCTGCTCCTCAGTCGACGAGGCAAGGGTCGAGATCCCTTCACCGGGAGTGACCCCTTAGACAAAATTTTGCGTCAGGGCATTAACTTCACTATAGCCGATTACTTTTGCTTTGCACCGTGGTATTCAGTTGGAATATCCTGCACCTCATTCTACGGGGAAAGAGCCGAGATCCCTTCACCGGGAGTGACCTCTTTAGCAAAGGTTTTCGTCACTATATTTTTCTAAAAAGCTATCCGTTCCTTCAACGATATCAAGTTCATTACGTTAAAGGTTTTTTCCAGAAACCATTCGTAGCCCTCTGTCATTTCAGTTAAATATTCGGTAGTATTCAAGCTATGTATTTTGACCTCACGCCAAAGCATAGTGATTGGTAGCTGCCGGGTATTTATCTGTTGCATAGATAGATGCGTTGGTTTGGGACAGTCGTACTACTATTTTGGCCTACGTCAAGGGTATGTACGGGTGGGTTCAAATTAACCTGGATAATGACGGGTAGAACTTGACATGTGACTTATGATATTTTGACCTCACGCCAAGGTCATAAGAGCATGGGGTAAAAATCACATCGGGAGTTTCTAAAGAAACTGAAACTTGCCAGATATGCGCATACCTTCTGGAGTGTGATACCATGAGAGGATTCCGTCACGTTATCATGCGATGATAGTTGGATCCCGATTCCCACTGATGAGTTGGTTTACTCCTCGGGTGATCCCGACTAATTCTTCTTTCAGGTTTGGAGGAGAATTTGACGGTACAGTGGGAGGTTTCCAGATTAGATAAATAGGTAACCATTCTGATCTAGGTTAGAGTGCACGCTGAGTGTTTCTTTTCTCTCTCTCTTTGGCAGCGACCATTGACCCGACCCTAAGACTATGACTCAGTGACCAAAATTGACCGAACCTTCTTAACACTGGCTTTTGGATTGTCAGATTTGCAAACCTCATTGCCACTCCTACTTTTATCCTTTTCTCCAGGACACCCCGTATTACTACGAACGTCCACTTCCATTGGACAAAACCATCGTATGGTTAGATACGAACTCGAAAGAATTTATTCGAGGATGGTTTCAGGTTCTGGAGAAAACGGATAGGACTATTCAGTTGTCTTTTCCTTTTACCTTCTCTCAGGTTGCGAGTACTCCTTGGTTTAGGAGATAGTACACCTATTACGCAAATTGGATAGTCTTCTTCCAAACCATAGGCAGGTGCCGACCGGTAGGGAATGAAGAAAACCAATTAGCATAACGATGGTGTGCAGAAGGTATTAAGTTAAGACAAAGCAAGGGATTAGTAAGAGGGCAACGTAAATTGCGACTGATATTCACGACCAAACCAAGTATTTCTTCGCCAATCCTGAATCACCTTTGTATTTCTCCAGAACACTCCATATCACTACGAAGATCCACAGTTTACTGGATACTCCATCGTATGGTTATATACGAACTCGAAAGGAACTTGTTCCAGTTCGGGGATGGATTCTGGTTCAGGAGAAATAGGAATAAGGTTTATTCGGTTGTCTTTTATCTTCACCTTCTCTCGCATTGCGAGTGCTCTTAGGATTAGGACAGTACACCCATTATGCTTATTGGATAGTCTTCTTCCAAACCATAGGCTGGTGCCGAACGGTAGGGAAGGAAGAAAACCATTTGGCCTAAGGGGTGTGCAGAAGGTAATGACTAAAGACATATAAAGGGATTTGGGGAGGTGGCAAAGAATTATACGATTATAGTCGTGAATCTGGAAGAGGCATTACTAGGAATACCAGGATACCCCATCGAGACATTTCAATGTTTCAGTTTCACTGTGTAATGTTAAAAGAAAACTGATTTCCCGATTAGATACTTACTCCAGGATATGTATTTACCAGGTATGATTCTTACATCTGTATGGTTTTACAGATGATGAGTGGGAGTAAGTTATTGGGAATTGGGTGATCATCCTCATTATATCGGGATTCGTTGTAATTGGTGATATTTGAGGAAGTCACCTGGGTTGTTTGCCGGACGGCAAATATTTGGTTTTAAATATCCGCTGTTATGCACCAATTTCAAATCGATATATCTGTACGTCTATTTTCATAGAGTGAGATATACCTTTTTGAAATTATTTCTGTGACATTTACCTATATCAGTGGATAGTTAGGTAAGGAGCATTAAAGAGCGGTGTAATTCTTCTTAACCATAAGTACAGTTTTCAACCTACGACATACAGTGAATGAGTTATCAGACTCAAGGGACTTATACAGAGTATTGTATGTTGTCCAGGGTTCATCAGGACAGAGGGGTTGGTCCTCGTACTATATTCGGTTTACTTATGACTTCTCTAGTTTTTACACAAGTGTTTCGTGGAAACACAGGGTCCGAATTTTGAGAAGTTACAGGTATTTGAATAAAGTAGAGAACCAGGTATTGCAAGTATCGGGATTCTTCAATGTGATCGAAGATGTAGATACTTGTGTATGGTATTCAGTTGATGGTAATGGTTAAGAGAACTTGCTTCTCTTTCAGGTTACTCATAATTGGAAGCATTCCTATGTTGAGTAACGCTGATCGGCCTCCTTCCATTTAGTTGACATGCACTGGAGACAGCTGCATGATTTGAATCTGGTTCAATTAAATCAGTGCCTCTGGTTCTATATTGGATATAGAACAGTTCATATCTTAACGTTGTTAAGGTACGGGGAGTTGTCCGGCTTATGATTAAAACCAGACTCTGGATAACTCAAGGCACGTTTCTGTAATGGCTGTTTGTGGGTTGACCTAGGCTATGACGAGGGTTGACTTTCTACCATCTGGAAGATCAATAGTGATATTGTTCTAGACTCACCACAGTTTTAATAATAAAATGGATTTTTTTCAGAAAACAGTAGTGGGAGTATGGTAGAACTGGAAGTAATTCCAGAACCACAAACGATTACTGAAGATTTGATAGGAACCTAAAGATTCAATCTGGTTTGACATTCCATTGGCCACTCCGCAGATAAGGTGGGTAACCTCAAGCACCCGAGAGGTACTCCGGTAGCCTCAAGGACGGTGACAGGGAGGTTTTTGTTTACCCAGACTTGCCATTGCTGTTGTTCCAGGCTACGAGACCCGGCAGGAGGATGAGTATAGCGTCGTTCTAAACTAGCTTTAGAAGTGTACGTGTATATGACTCTACCAGAGGGTTGTCTTAGTCAGTGAGAGCAGCGGAAGCATTGGTAGACAGGTGGCTTATGTCTATTTATAGACTAAAGCAGATATAGCGGAGATAGATCATCAATTTCTGATGCGACAGTCATAGGTTTGACTTCATCAGAATAGAGGATGGATCTGTTAAGAAGGTAGTAGGGTGTGATGTCCTGGTATTTGGATGACATACATAGAGTAGGAAAAGAAACTCATATACAACGATCGGTTATACTTTGGACGTCACACAGTGGTTTCTCCACATGGGACTTGGACATTATATCAGACATACTGGCTACTGGATCTATGGTTTTAGATCTAGATTTGGGTGGTTTCCCAATTAAGGGTACTTAGACAACATTCTAAGAGTATTTAGAATGGACGACTCCTGGCACGGTAGTGTACCTGCAGGTGATGGAGTCACCCTCTCTAAAGGTGTCTTACAGACTAAAGGGGAGAGGGATGTGCATGATTGGAAGATCACTTGCTCAGGCAATTGAGTCAATCATAAGATGTCAAGTACCACACCAGATGTTGTTCTTGCACTAGATGCAATAAGTTGACATTGATCCTATCCTAGAGAAACAGTTGGAAGCAGTTTTAGAACATAAGTGGATGTTCTAGGGATATGATAACGACAGCCTCATTCGGGAGACAGTTATCATTCCAAGCTTCCAAGGTGACCTGGACGACAAGGAGGTTGTCAGAGTTATAGTTTTCCTTCTGACGAGGGGCAGTATTTTGGACAGGTGGTCCAAGGAAATACTGAGGGAGGCATGGCGCAGGATACTGTTTAAGTTCAGTTGACGATACAGTCTAAGAAGTTTGGATTTGGAGTTCATTTATGAGCAAGGTCCCATCAGACATCCAGACACATTCTAAGACAGGTATTGCTCATTTCGGGAGATAGGTTTCTCCGCGAACTTGAGATATAGAGAGACATAGAAAGAAACAACAAAGCGGATCTACTCACTGAGGCTATTTCTCGAACGCGATAGTTTCGCAAACAGGCTTTGTGAGACTGACTAGTAGAGGAGTTGGGTGTTCGGTATCACTCGGGCTGTGAGTATGCGACATCGCAATAATTAGCCTTGAGTGCAAGTGGGAGATTGTTGGAGACAGTGCCCTCAGAGTCAATTATTGGATCACAGGCACGTGATTGCAATGATTGAGGGAGGACCTGTCCCAGTAGGACAGTCTTACTCGAGATGATAGTATGCTATCTGGTTTATCTTTATCAACGTGTACTGCTTTAGGTGACCTGTCATGTCGCTATTACACGTTGATAGAGCCCTAGGATTCTTGCTTGACCACCAGCAGTATGAGGGCGATCATATAAGTGGGAGCTGGGGTCTATAAGCACATCCTTAAAAGGTCCCTAGTCGTGGGAGTTTCGAGACAGGGCATCGATACTCCAGAGTAGACTAGTGTATACATTCGAGACCCCGACGAGGGGCGGTGTCCGGTCTCACAAGCCACTGGTGTCAGTTGGTTCACCTAAGATGTATACAGGTGCTCATTGGGTTATGAGTACACCGGACAGGACTCGCCGGGAATATGCTAGTTGATCTTATACCTGACGTCAGATAGCAGTTCCCTGGTGACATATGTACAGGTTAGTTCATCGACCTGGGGATCGTCATTTGTCTCATGTGAGTTCCCACTGTACTTTGATTACTACCCTACCACGCTCAAAGGAGACGTGCAAACAGGTTTTAGTTGGGTACAGTCCCGAGCCATATGGAGGCAGTAAGCGGATCTTCAGGGGTTCGTCTCTCCCGGTATTGGGGGGTGAGGTCGCGCTGTGTCTAGGAGAGCCATTACACGAAGCCCTCGGCCGAGGCATGAGATTTACTGGTAGGTATTCCAGTAGTATCTCAGGGTATTCTGGGCTACACTCCGACACGACTTGTACCGCTTTTGGGGGTCTGACTTTTACCAACCCCCTAGGCCCGCCATGCGATGCTCATAGACGAACGGACCAGACTGTACGGATATTGTTACTGACAGGCTCAGTAGGGTGTCAGGATGAGTTCGCTCATCGACGTCCCTTTTGGTCAATACCTGGTAGCCCGTTACCTATTGGCTTATACCTCTGACGTGCTAGTGGTTAAATCCACAACCAAGGTGTTGACGAGTCTTTAGAGTCCACCACACATACAATTACTCAAGTTTCGGGCGAAACGCTGTAGAGGCCGTATGGAGATATGGCAAGGTCCGATCAGATACGTGCGGTATTGCACAGATCAGGATCGGACAGTTAGTACTAGAGGCTGTATGGATATATGGCAGGGTTCGATCAGATACTGTGGTATTGCACGGATCAGGATCGAACGGATATTACTAGCCGGCTTTGGTTTAAGCCGGATCCTAGTATAGTACAGTGTAGATTTTGTCTCATTGCATTTGTATTTCGGTCGGAATACAAATGCGGGTGTGTATACACAGCATCGGGGTTTTCCTGTAATTTATTACGGGACCAGTTTTCTGGAGTTGCCAGTTTGCTTTCCGTTTCGGCCATATTTCTTTGTATCTTTCATTGGCCGAAGATTGGTGGAGGAGGGCTTATTTGCATTTGTGCAAATAAGCATTAGTGGAGGGGGTTCTTTGCATTTTGTTGCTTCATGATAGCTCTTGTTGACCTTGACTTGTTCACTTCATCATTGCTTGACTTTTAGAGTCATCATGTTTGATGATGGTTGTGGTTGAGTGTGGATGTGTTTGTGATCATGTTCTTTCATGATTTCTTTTGATTCCCTCATGCATTATTGTGTGGCCTCTCTCATTTTTGATACACACTCTCATTCTCTCCTCTCCCTTACCTTGTGTGGCCGGCCAAGCTCCCAGAGGGGCTGTCCCAATTTGGTGGGGTGAAGTTGTTGCTCATTTGGCTAGGCAAAAGTCTTTTTAGCTCCTCCTCCAAAAGCTTATCTCATATCCTCCACCAATGGCATCTCCACAACCCCAAAATGAGACATATAGATCTTCACTACATTCTACAGCAACTCTTGGGCACGTCGACTCGCCAGCTTCATGCCCGAGTTGCCTCAGTATAGAGGTGGGGGCCCGTAAAAGATGCAGGCGACGTGGTGCCCTTCCGGCGAGGAGGTGGAGACCGGACATTCCGCGGGAGATCGGGACGACGGCGAGAAGACCGGAGGACACGGATCGCTCGGTATATCTCTCTTCCCCATCTTGTAGTTAGCTAGGACTAGTTAATGGCCCGATCCGGGTTTTAGTGCGCGGTGGTGCCGGTTTGAGAAAAATTAAAGTTAACCACCGCTTCCGCATTTGGCCTCGGGATGGAGGCCGGGGCGCCGCCGTGCACTTACAGGGTCGCACTGATATGACCTAGTCTACAATGCCTCAAGAAGAATTCGTTCATTTCTGAACTCTTCCTCTCGTGTGTGTTCTGTTTACTAAGAACTGTAGTTTGATTTAGAACGTCAATGCTTTTAGATAACGTGCCTGAACCGATCAACTATTGATATAGGAAATGTTCAAAACATTATCCAACAATACAGAATTATATCCTTCTTTAGTAAATAAAGAGACTGATATGATGTTGTATATCAGGTTCGGTATCTAATAACATTTGTTCAGAATCAATGTATTTGGAAATACAGGGTGATAGTGACCAACAGACTTGGCTGCAACACTTGCACCGTTTTCTGTCTCATGAAACTTATCACCCGTTCTCAGTTCTCTACCTTTCTGTAGCCCATGTAACAGATTCATATCTGGGATCCTGATCCGGTATCAAATACCCAGGACGTAGAGGATACAGAGAAACAGTTCTTTGTAATGAACACACCCGAAGGAGATGCATCTTATGCACTTTCTTCATTTGGGCGGCACGGGAAATCTGGTATTCCCCTATTTTCTGCTCTGTCTTATAACAATTATAAGTTGGAGCGGGACCAACGTTCCCCAGCTCAGTATAACAAGCGTGTTCGGTCAATACATCCATATTATTATCTTGATTAAGGCGTGATATGGTCGCTAACTGGAGAGAGAGAGAGAGAGAAGAAAACACTCTGCGTGCGCTCTTGCAAGATTAGATTGGTTATATATTTTATCTAATCAGGATGGCTCCCACTGTTTTTATCAAATCTTCCTTCAAACCCTAAAAGGAAAGACTAGCCGAGATTAATTACACTCTACAAGTTCGCCAATCTTTCAGCCAGGCCAGTGCCGGTACTTTGAGAGAGATTCCCCGTGCTTTCACACGGACCTAATTAAAGTAAACCTCGTTTTTCCAGGGGCGTAACCCCGTTGACACCTTTCTAGACACCTACTTGATCGGCTAATTGTAAAGTGCAAAACTCTCCCAGGAGTAACAATTACTCGCAGTGGGTATCAGGATCCAACTATCTCATAGAAGGTATGCAATCTCATTGCAAATTTCAACACTTGAAACTCCCGATAAAGGTTTTTACCCCTAGCACTTATGACCTTAACTATGGTCAACAAATCATAAGCACTAGTCAAGTTCTACCCGTCATTTCGTGATTAATTAGACCCACCCACATGACCCTTAACTAAGGTCAACAAAGTCACGCGACTGTCCTAACTAATCGCATCATATGCGGTGTAGGAAGACATCACTTAGCTACCGTACACTGTGCCTTGACTATGGTCAACAAACACAGCACGAATACTAAGTACTATACTTCCTAAAATGACGGAGGGTTGCGAATGTGTCACGACCCGAAAGTACGGAACATGACCGGCACTTAAACTACGAACGTCACAAGGCGTACGTATTCTAAGTAAGCCGAAAACCCAGAAATCCAAACCAAGAAGAGTAGTAGAGAGTAGGAAAACCATTTTAAATATGTAGTTTTAATAGCATAAGCCGAATTATGCATTTTTAAAAAAACATCAAATATTTCCTGAAAATTTCGGCAGAGTCACCTTTGTAAATACAGGCCCCCAAACGGGATACAGCATGAAATGTATACGGAATCAAAAAAAAGGCATCCCCAAGCGGGAGCTAGCTCTTCGTCAATCGAAGGTCACAACCACACAAGCAATATAATCTACAACGCCAAGGGCGAGGTCAAAACTCAAAAGGAAACTCAAAACAGCAAGAAATCCATAGAAATACAACGCGCGACACTAAGGTCGAAAGAATAAACATCACTGGTCTCTATCTCTGAAATAAATACATGTTTGGTTGATGGAACATCTAGATACAACAGAGTAATAATATACAAGTTATATAATGGGGGTACGATACAAGTAAACCCACCTACTAGCAAATCACCCGAAGGAAACTATGCCCGCAAAGCCGTAAAGAAACCTGTACGGCGAAACCTGCAAGAAACTGGGGCACAACGGGGGTGAGTTGCCAACTCGTGAATAGAAAAACATCTACGAAAAGGAATCGCATGTATGACGCAATCCTAGGTCATACGATCAATATATATATATAAAATCCTCAAATAAAAATAACCAGCAGCCTATAACAAGGCTAGGGTAAATATCTAACCCGAGTGTAATCTCATGTGCCCGTGTCTGTTCCTCAGGTAGCAATATATCATATGAATGAGGTAGGGATGCATGAAAACAGAATACATGTAAATGAAGAACTGTTTTCTTAATTTAGTGAGATTTCCTTTGTATTTTTAAAATGAGGTATCATAATGAAATCAGCATAAAACAGTGCCTAGCATCGGCACAAAACATAATCCCAATATCTCGGTATCTCTGTATCACAGTCTCTGTAACTTAAAATCTCGAAATCTCAATATCTAGGGTGCCGTCAATCCAGACTGGCCCCTACCATCCATCTCAAGACCACGACGGTATCCTCCGGATATCCGACGCGTCGGGTAATATCACCGGTCGGTAGTGCTCCCCTGCCGGGCTCAACGTCAACAACACATTCCTCTTGCCCCGGGGTACCGCACCGGGCCCACCATGTACCCGAAACGGTTCCTCCACTCCTCGAATCGGGTCTCGAAATCCATCAGCAAACTCATGGTGGACGACTCATACATCATGGGAAAACCGCACTTTTTATTTTAAAAGAGAGAAAAGGTTTATTTATGTTTTTTCGGTTTTCCTCCAAATCCAGAAAATCTCATGGAAATCCGAATCCAAAACCTCAATAACACGTAAAATAGTGAATATATGCATGAGAATCCATGAATGCGGCATAACAATGAATAACAGTATGCATGAAGTAGCAAGTAATAACTACAATGTCTAAACTATTAGCTAACAGGCTATGTCAAGCAATAATATTTTCTAAGGTGTACGTGACATGGTAATTACCGATGAAGATGTGTGTGAGCCGGCAAGTAAGTGTACGTGGTACATACGCATCATCGGTAATGGTGCTGGTGTCCTAACAGCATGATATCAATAGTTCAATAAGAAATTATAGCATAAGTATGCGATGCGAAGTGAACCACAACAATAAGCGGAAGCTGAATACTAAACGCAACTGTAACTAACCTGCATTAATCTAATATAAGTCCTACAAATGGTGCCTTTTGAAATAACACAAATCATGGGGTTTTGAAAATAGGGGCTACGGTGTTTTTATGAAAAGATATGTCTTTTGAAATATCCGTAGGATCCCTTGGGCTTTCTTTTAAAATACCCACGATTCGTTAGTTTTTGAAATAGGTAAGAATCGAATCTAATCTAACAACTAAACTAAACTAAAGGGCTAAGCTAACAAGCTGGACTACAGGTAAAGAAACCACCTAACATCTGAGTCGATATATATACATACCTGTATATATATTAGTCGGTGATCCCGCCTCAATAATATCATATCCGATATCATATCTATAATCAGACATCCCAAGTCAAGAGTGCAGATCAATCATCAATATACAGCTCATACGTAAATCCGTCGTACGGCATCCCAAATCTGGGTACGGGTCAATATCACATTCATCATACTATTCAACTAGTATCCTCTTTATCAAATATCATCATCTGGGTACTGACCTATATCTAGTACAATTCTAACATCATTACTATAATCAAGATCTGACTACTGATCGACAGTCTAGTATAGATCGATATTATCCTCATATATCATCACCAGAGTATACATCGCCTAAGGTGGCCTATCACGAGTATCCTGTCATATCATATCATATCATATCCCATCGTATATCATAATCACATGTCGATCACAAAATATATATGTCGCTATTATTATGGCATCATCATTCCCAAAATCCTCTAAACTATCAAGGTGTATCTTAATTATGAATTTTATCATATCGCCGACATCATGATCTCACATCAAACCATCGACTCACATCGATCCCATGTATCATCCTCAAATCCGCAATAAACACATAAACCCAAACCCATGTGAACACATATCCATAACGAATTCCATAACCATATATGAAATGAGGATGTATGCAAGTATGTATATGTGTGTATGTGTAAGTGTAGTGCACCCACTACCTAAGGTTCCGTAACCATGCACCAATCCATCACCAATATCCATCTTAAATCATCAATAATAAATCCCAACAACATATAATAAATTGTTGGTGTGTATACGCATCCGTATACATCACCACGGAGTGCGGGGGTGCTATGCGCCATCCACCCGACTTCTCCCCGTAGATATAAATCTACTCACCTTGATATGTGTGCTGGTGCCGATGTCGCCGTTTGCATCTCCAACGCTCCGACGCCACGTGGGGTACCTACAAGAATATCACATGCTAAAACACATGAAAATCACATCGGAAACCAAAATGGTGCATACCACGCCCATAGGTAAAAACCTGTGACCTTGTGTGCAAACACTGCCAATATCCACTGTCGTCGACGTCCAAACGCCACCCGACAGAAACAAATCACCAAATACTCAAAATCCATATGAAAACACGTCGTAAATCGTACGCCAACTCATGAAAATGAACCCAGAATTTATCCTAACAGGAAACAGTCAAAACTGGACATACCGGGGGTCAATTTTACATGAAAAGGGGCTGTGCACGCAAAACGAGGCAGTTTTACACTGCTCTGGCCACAAATTGCGGCCAGGAGGGTTAAATTTGCGGCCGGGACTTTGATGTGGTGGCTAGGGCTTTGGGTAGGGGTTCCAGGATGCCTGCACAGCTCTCTGCCAAGTCAATTTTTCTCTAGGAGGCCCCGGGTTGCTCCAGATTCCAGAACACCTTCACAGATCACACAAACCGACATGAAAAGTTCCGTAATTCCGTATTTTTGGGTTTCAGGTTGTGCTAGGCTAGTGTTTTGGTCAAAATAGGGTCTAAGGTCACCATTTAAGTCCAATTGCATAGCCACAACTCAAGTTTACCCTAACCCTCTCTAGGGTTTTCCAAAGTATATAAAACCTCGACAAAACGACACTAAACTTTAAAAGAGGCTAAGTCACTTGAAATACTACAATATTTGTGAAGGGATTACCTCAATAGAGACTCAAGAATCTTCCCACAGCACCAAAACACCAACTTTCTTGGTCCATTCTAAAGCTTGTGAGCTTGTGCACACTTTTTGTGAAATGAGGGTAGGGTTTTGGTGTAGTTTGTGAGATGATTTGGGGCTTGAAGAGAGGAAGAAGATGAAGT
The DNA here is from genome assembly GCA_030015575.1 of Agapanthus africanus. Classification (NCBI taxonomy): domain Eukaryota; kingdom Viridiplantae; phylum Streptophyta; class Magnoliopsida; order Asparagales; family Amaryllidaceae; genus Agapanthus; species Agapanthus africanus. The sequence continues at coordinate 234,408,302 of JASDDO010000010.1, forward strand.
GCAGAGCAGCAGCAGCAATGGAGAGGGAAATGGTGAAGGAAATGAAGGATAAAACCAAGTCAAAGCAACCCCTCACTCTCTCTCTCTCTCTCTCATCCATACATAATATAATATTCTATTCTCTTTCTCTTTTCCTTTTCCTTTTCTTTAATTCCTTCTCACTCAAATAGTGATCCCAAAATAAAACCATGGCAAGAAAAATGTAACACATGTCCAAAAATGATATGTGCAAGTTTTGCACAAAAAGCCAAAAAATCCGATTAGCGATTTTTAATCGCGATTAGCACTAAATTAGTATATAAATGCGCATAAAAACTTAAAAATGACTAATTTCCATAGAATACATAATTTTTGAATTTTCCTTATTTTATTCAAAAATTTTCCCATTTATCGATATTTAATTGTAAATTTAATATTAAAATAATCAATAAAATAATATTAAATTATAAAAATTCCTAAAAATAATATTTTATTATTTTGGAATGTTACAATCTTCCCCCCTTAAAGAAATTCGGTCCTCGAATTTATATTTAAACCCCCAATTTCTAAAACATTTCAATAAGAAGTCCAAGTAGTCGGGGCTCCGAAATCATCAATACATAAAACGCATCATAGCGCGATGCATGCGCATGAGTAATGAGAAGATAACTTAAAAAAAACAAAACTCCGCCAAGCATCCCGCAATCATAGGAGTCATGGTAAAGACACAAATGTCAAATCCAATACAAAATCAATATGATACAACTCGAAACTATACACGTAAATATCTGAAGTAAATGCATGCCAATTCTTTTTAAGTTGCTGTGCGATGCGCATAACACTGCACATTGGCGGACGTCTTTATCAGAAAATAGCCATATACTTATATATCTTTTGTTTAGTATGCACGATCCGCCGTTTTTGAAAACAATTTGGAAGGGTTCCCTGTTTTAAACGTTTTCGTGGCATATCAGACACGTATGTAAATAATGAGACTACAGCTCGCTTTTGGAAATCCCTTTCAAATCTATCAATGCATGCAAAATATATTCAGGCACTGTCATCTGATCAGTCCTGCTCAGTACGAAAACCAATCGCAATATCATGAAAATGTACTGCTTCATAAGAAATCGGTCCCAAAAAGCGCATATGAAAACCCTGTGCATCCGGTGCGCACGGAGATCAAAATCCATGAATGTGCACAAAAACAACATCAAGGTGCAACGGTTGTGCACACAACTTTGGTCATAGGCATCGTGTGTGCCTGACCGCAAAATCAGGTGCATCTGACATGCACGAAAATTCCGATTTAGTGCATCTGGTGTGTGCACCAAATCGCATCTCATAGCGGCGCCCAACATGCGCTAAAAACCCAAACCCAGTGCATCCATCATGCATGAAATCATGAAATCCAATATCGAGTGTCGAACACGCACAAAATCCAATCAGGTGCACAAGGTGCACAAAACAAATATCGAGTATCACAATCGAAATCGAAGTCCAGTGCATCTAAGTGCACAAAAGGCGTATCACTGCACTGCAAGCATATATAAACTATACAGAGTGCAGGAACCAAAACGTGTGCGTGCATATGCACAAAATCAACTCAAATGTCTAAAACCGTAAAATCACAAGCGTGTGAAACCAAAGCATGAAAACGATATCAAGTGCAACACTGTGCAAAGATCGTAAATCCTCAATCATCAAAATCAAATCATGCGACTAAATCACCCAAACATCGAAATCAATAATGGCGGAATAGTACCGCTCGAGCGCATCCTCCAGGAATCTCGGGCCAACTGTCGCGGTCACTAGTAGGACGTCTCGTCGATGATCATGAACTCTGGCCTGCTGGTGTGCGTAACAATGACCACTCCTGGGTCAAGGCCTTCACTGTGAATTACCAATCTCTCGGTCCATCGGCTCATCGGCCCTGTCAGGTGTGCTAATGGGGATGATCCCGTTCTGGCACTTCTCTGGTCATCTCTCGGTCAATCATCGCGACCACTCGTCAAGCAGCATGTCACTGGCGTCGGCCTCTGGCTCTCTGAATGCACATGACACATCTAATCCTGGGTGCAAATATCATTGCAGCAGTATCCTGGAAGGAATCCTGCTCAAGGTCTCTTCCAAGTCTCGTCTCTGCCTAACTGTCCGGAAGTCATCGTCCTTTACTATATCTGTTTCTTGTTCCGGAACAGCTGCATACTCACCGCGACTCCTTCTGGAAAGTATATCCAAGTACAATGCCTTGGCATGCGTATCGCATCTCTGATGTCGGCGGAGTAGAACGTCATCTTATCAATATCTCGTACGAACCGCTTACTCCACTTTTCTCTAAGGTCGACCGCTTCGGACTCGTCTCGTCGTGGCTGCATGGACTGAGCTCTAACGGCTATCCTCGTATCGGGAGTCTCCAAAGAAGTGCATCTCACCACTTAGCATCCGAATTAAGTCGAGCCATCCGATCGATTTGTCAAAACCTCTAAATCCCCCAAGAGCTCCACATCTTGGGCACAGTTTAATAGTATCGAGTACATACCACAGCATCGGTGGTCCAGCCGTAGAAAGGCAAACCCAAGCCTCACTAATGGCACCGAGGAACTGCCGTGAACCCTAAGGTTCAAAGGCTTTCACACGGTCATTAAGTCGAGTTAGGGTTTCATTCGTCTAGAGGGACCATAGAATTGCCTGCATGTCTTTCCGAGTACTTTAAACTTGGAATAATAGGTTCCTGACATTCGATCGTCTCTGTCGACTCTCAACGTCTCGGCGCGAAGTCGTATCTAGCTGGAATCAATCTATCTGATGACCTCGCATCGGGGTAGGCGAACGATCCACATGTCCTAGTCATTCATCCTCGATGACTAGCGACCTTCTATCATCTCTTAGTACAACTCATTCTGCACTAACTCCAGCATCTGGGGCAATATCTCGTCGTTCGCAGCAATAACTGGCTCGCTCGTCTGCACGCTGAACGGTGCCTCAATCATCAGGAGTAAGAAATACTTCCATGGTCATCAAAATCTGGCTGGCCTCTGTCAGTGGCTCAATCCTCTGGTGCCGATCAGCACATCCGAGTAACCTCATACAGCGATCCATCCAACGCTCGTGGCGCCAAAAACACCATCAAAAGACACATCTCTGCGATCGTGTGTCGCTGGAATCACGCCCTGGTCAGTCCTCGTTCATAACGAGCTCATGCTGACCGCAACTCTAGCTGTAGCTCTCCTTGCCCGTAATCTTGGCGGCAAAACCATAACTGGTACCGATGTAGCTAGATCAGGAATGAATATGATACTGAGCAAAGAAATGTACATCCTAAGGCTCCTTAAGAGGAGTGGCGTGTCGTAAATATGCCGCGGAACATACCCAGGATACGTCACTCTACTTTAGTCACCTATTCCATCAACCAAGGGTCATCCTACGCTCCGAAGGTAAAACATAACGCTCTGATACCAACTTTGTCACGACCCGAAAGTACGGAACATGACCGGCACTTAAACTACGAACGTCTCAAGGCGTACGTATTCTAAGTAAGCCGAAAACCCAGAAATCCAAACCAAGAAGAGTAGTAGAGAGTAGGAAAACCATTTTAAATAAGTAGTTTTAATAGCATAAGCCGAATTATGCATTTTTAAAAAAAACATCAAATATTTCCTGAAAATTTCGGCAGAGTCTCCTTTGTAAATACAGGCCCCCAAACGGGATACAGCATGAAATGTATACGGAATCAAAAAAAAAGGCATCCCCAAGCGGGAGCTAGCTCTTCGTCAATCGACGGTCACAACCAACCAAGCAATATAATCTACAACGCCAAGGGCGAGGTCAAAACTCAAAAGGAAACTCAAAACAGCAAGAAATCCATAGAAATACAACGCGCGACTCTAAGATCGAAAGAATAAACATCACTGGTCTCTATCTCTGAAATAAATACATGTTTGGTTGATGGAACTTCTAGATACAACAGAGTAATAATATACAAGTTATATAATGGGGGTACGATACAAGTAAACCCACCTACTAGCAAATCACCCGAAGGAAACTATGCCCGCAAAGCCGTAAAGAAACCTGTACGGCGAAACCTGCAAGAAACTGGGGCACAACGGGGGTGAGTTGCCAACTCGTGAATAGAAAAACATCTACGAAAAGGAATCGCATGTATGACGCAATCCTAGGTCATACGATCAATATATATATAAAATCCTCAAATAAAAATAACCAGCAGCCTATAACAAGGCTAGGGTAAATATCTAACCCGAGTGTAATCTCATGTGCCCGTGTCTGTTCCTCAGGTAGCAATATATCATATGAATGAGGTAGGGATGCATGAAAACAGAATACATGTAAATGAAGAACTGTTTTCATAATTTAGTGAGATTTCCTTTGTATTTTTAAAATGAGGTATCATAATGAAATCAGCATAAAACAGTGCCTAGCGGCACAAAACATAATCCCAATATCTCGGTATCTCTGTATCACAGTCTCTGTACCTTAAAATCTCGAAATCTCAATATCTAGGGTGCCGTCAATCCAGACCGGCCCCTACCATCCATCTCAAGACCACGACGGTATCCTCCGGATATCCGACGCGTCGGGTAATATCACCGGTCGGTAGTGCTCCCCTGCCGGGCTCAACGTCAACAACACATTCCTCTTACCCCGGGGTACCGCACCGGGCCCACCATGTACCCGAAACGGTTCCTCCACTCCTCGAATCGGGTCTCGAAATCCATCAGCAAACTCATGGTGGACGACTCATACATCATGGGAAAACCACACTTTTTATTTTAAAAGAGAGAAAAGGTTTATTTATGTTTTTACGGTTTTCCTCCAAATCCAGAAAATCTCATGGAAATCCGAATCCAAAACCTCAATAACACGTAAAATAGTGAATATATACATGAGAATCCATGAATATGGCATAACAATGAATAACAGTATGCATGAAGTAGCAGGTAATAACTACAATGTCTAAACTATTAGCTAACAGGCTATGTCAAGCAATAATATTTTCTAAGGTGTACGTGACATGGCAATTTCCGATGAAGATGTGTGTGAGCCGGCAAGTAAGTGTACGTGGTACATACGCATCATCGGTAATGGTGCTGGTGTCCTAACAGCATGATATCAATAGTTCAATAAGAAATTATAACATAAGTATGCGATGCGAAGCGAACCACAACAATAAGCGGAAGCTGAATACTAGACGCAACTGTAACTAACCTGCATTAATCTAATATAAGTCCTACAAATAGTGCCTTTTGAAATAACACAAATCATGGGGTTTTGAAAATAGGGGCTACGGTGTTTTTATGAAAAGATACGTCTTTTGAAATATCCGTAGGATCCCTTGGGCTTTCTTTTAAAATACCCACGATTCGTTAGTTTTTGAAATAGGTAAGAATCGAATCTAATCTAACAACTAAACTAAACTAAAGGGCTAAGCCAACAAGCTGGACTACAGGTAAAGAAACCACCTAACATCTGAGTCGATATATATACATACCTATATATATATTAGTCGGTGATCCCGCCTCAATAATATCATATCCGATATCATATCTATAATCAGACATCCCAAGTCAAGAGTGCAGATCAATCATCAATATACAGCTCGTACGTAAATCCGTCGTACGGCATCCCAAATCTGGGTACGGGTCAATATCACATTCATCATACTATTCAACTGGTATCCTCTTTATCAAATATCATCATCTGGGTACTGACCTATATCTAGTACAATTCTAACATCATTACTATAATTAAGATCTGACTACTGATCGACAGTCTAGTATAGATCGATATTATCCTCATATATCATCACCAGAGTATACATCGCCTAAGGTGGCCTATCACGAGTATCCTGTCATATCATATCCCATCGTATATCATAATCACATGTCGATCACAAAATATATATGTCGCTATTATTATGGCATCATCATTCCCAAAATCCTCTAAACTATCAAGGTGTATCTTAATTATGAATTTTATCATATCGCTGACATCATGATCTCACATCAAACCATCGACTCACATCGATCCCATGCATCATCCTCAAATCCGTAATAAACACATAAACCCAAACCCATGTGAACACATATCCATAACGAATTCCATAACCATATATGAAATGAGGATGTATGCAAGTATGTATATGTGTGTATGTGTAAGTGTAGTGCACCCACTACCTAAGGTTCCGTAACCATGCACCAATCCATCACCAATATCCATCTTAAATCATCAATAATAAATCCCAACAACATATAATAAATTGTTGGTGTGTATATGCATCCGTATACATCACCACGGACTGCGGGGGTGCTATGCGCCATCCACCCGACTTCTCCCCGTAGATATAAATCTACTCACCTTGATATGTGTGCCGGTGCCGATGTCGCCGTTTGCATCTCCAACGCTCCGACGCCACGTGGGGTACCTACAAGAATATCACATGCTAAAACACATGAAAATCACATCGGAAACCAAAATGGTGCATACTATGCCCATAGGTAAAAACCTGTGACCTTGTGTGCAAACACTGCCAATATCCACTGTCGTCGACGTCCAAACGCCACCCGACAGAAACAAATCACCAAATACCCAAAATCCATATGAAAACACGTCGTAAATCGTACGCCAACTCATGAAAATGAACCCAGATTTTATCCTAACAGGAAACAGTCAAAACTGGACATACCGGGGGTCAATTTTACATGAAAAGGGGCTGTGCATGCAAAACGAGGCAGTTTTACACTGCTCTGGCCGCAAATTGCGGCCAGGAGGGTTAAATTTGTGGCTGGGACTTTGATGTGGTGGCTAGGGCTTTGGGTAGGGGTTCCAGGGTGCCTGCACAGCTCTCTGCCAAGTCAATTTTTCTCTAGGAGGCCCCGGGTTGCTCCAGATTCCAGAACACCTTCACAGTCACACAAACCGACATGAAAAGTTCCGTAATTCCGTATTTTTGGGTTTCAAGTTGTGCTAGGCTAGTGTTTTGGTCAAAATAGGGTCTAAGGTCACCATTTAAGTCCAATTGCATAGCCACAACTCAAGTTTACCCTAACCCTCTCTAGGGTTTTCCAAAGTATATAAAACCTCGACAAAACGACACTAAACTTTAAAAGAGGCTAAGTCACTTGAAATACTACAATATTTGTGAAGGGATTACCTCAATAGAGACTCAAGAATCTTCCCACAGCACCAAAACACCAACTTTCTTGGTCCATTCTAAAGCTTGTGAGCTTGTGCACACTTTTTGTGAAATGAGGGTAGGGTTTTGGTGTAGTTTGTGAGATGATTTGGGGCTTGAAGAGAGGAGGAAGATGAAGTGCAGGAGCAGCAGCAGCAATGGAGAGGGAAATGGTGAAGGAAATGAAGGATAAAACCAAGTCAAAGCAACCCCTCACTCTCTCTCTCTCTCTCATCCATACCTAATATAATATTCCATTCTCTTTCTCTTTTCCTTTTCCTTTTCTTTAATTCCTTCTCACTCAAATAGTGATCCCAAAATAAAACCATGGCAAGAAAAATGTAACACATGGCCAAAAATGATATGTGGAAGTTTTGCACAAAAAGCCAAAAAATCCGATTAGCGATTTTTAATCGCGATTAGCACTAAATTAGTATATAAATGCTCATAAAAACTTAAAAATGACTAATTTCCATAGAATACATAATTTTTGAATTTTCCATATTTTTTTCAAAATTTTTCCCATTTATCGATATTTAATTATAAATTTAATATTAAAATAATCAATAAAATAATATTAAATTATAAAAATTCCTAAAAATAATATTTTATTATTTTGGAATGTTACAGAATGGTTTTTATGAAAACCTTTAAAGCTTTGAACTTGATCTCGTTGCGGAATCAAATGGTTTTTAAATGGAGTGTTTTTTAGGCTTTTCTAGTTTTGCTAAAGGGGTCACTCCCGGTGAAGGGATCGTCGGCCCTTTCCTCATCGAATAAGGTGCAGGATATATCATATATACCGCTGTGAAAAGCAAAAGCTATAGAAGCAATCAAAAGAAAAACCGAGGGTTGTAGTATCTGCCAGTTATTGCTAAAGGGGTCACTCCCGGTGAAGGGATCTCGGCCCTTTCCTTATCGAATAAGGTGCAAGATGTTCTACAAGGAACACCGCGATGCAAAGCAAGAACTGTAGCTACCTGTTTTATTTTGAAATTCGATTCCACAACATCTTTTAGGTTTATTTTCTTTCATTAATCTCATTAATGAATGTCCCATCATTTAAGTCCACCTAAACATCACAGATAAATACAACGTACGCTTATGCTATCCGCATTCTCCTCGATGTCCCGTCTGCACCGTTAGGTTAGGTAACTAACGGCAGAGCGGGGCAGGGCTAGCGCGGGTGTAAAACATAAGCAACGTCTATATAATATATCATATATACTATATACAGTATCCATCTGAACAAATCACATGATCACATCACAGATAACGCAGCAGAAAATATCATATGAAATATTGGATATACTAGGACGTCCATGTTTTATTTTGAGCATGAATAAAACACGGATTCCACGGTCGTGATGAATAGCCAATCCCACAACCCTAGACCCCTACGAGAGCGGCAAGCAACCCTACCAACTCTAGGGTTAGGAGACCCGGACTCGACTCCTCGAGATGGTCTCCCACTGGACCCTAGAACCCGGTTACTTATGCTCCCCTCCTTGGGTCTATCCTAATGCGGAAAAGTAAATAATATACATCAACGGTGACATCTTCCGCAACCTGGAAGTGCCCCAATAAAAGAATATTACATACAAGTTTTTTTACATGAATGAAAATGAAAAACACTCATCTCACATAAAAAAAAACCCGGCTATTCAAACACGACAATCCAATATAACATATCCAGCAACACATAACATCACATGTCATCAACGTAAGTAAATATGCCTATCCCAATTGTCGTTGACATATAGCAACGAAACCGGCGATATCCCATATTACACTTACGGTCGCAGAAAAGAAAATGTAAAACTACAACAGTTGGAATCCGCAACCTGTTTAGACATCGCATGCCTAATCAAATGAATTCCTTAGACATCGCATGCCTAACAATTATAAACCCCGCATTTTAGTCTCATTATCGAAAACGCTTTTCAATATCAAGTCGGGAAATTCAACAAGATTCCGGGCATCCTAAACGAATGCTCGTCACAAACTTTAGTAGACGGCCGCACCCCCGATACCGTCGACGAAGTGCACTAAGGCGGAACACCGCTGCCGCGAGCATCCGAACGGATGCTTTCGGCGACGGGGTTCTCCTACAGTCACTTGGTCGGGGCTATAGAGCGTGGCTATCTATTAAGTTTACCGAAGAGTATCCGCGTACGCAACGTGATTGCGACGGACTTTTGATCACATCAAAATTCCGTGGCAACCGATCAAGTGAGACTAAACTGCTATGTCTATAACATTCAAATGTTGTTGATTCCAATTATTGTATCACATTCCAGATAAATAGACAATGTTAAACTTTCCGATCGAATAATCAAACACCCAAGTCTTCCCGAAACAGCTCAACACATGAAATAAGTTTTAAAACGTTCACTTCATGCCACAATACCAACGGTCCAGCCGTAGAAGGGTCAAGCCAACGCCTCACATGTGGCACGCCGTACTGCCCCAAACCCTAAGGTTCAAAGGGCAGTTCAAGACGGTCACATAATCGAGTTAAGGTTTGTTGTCTTCTAGAGGGTCCATCGCGTTACTTGCACTACTTAGAACGATCTTAAACAACGGAAAAATCCAACAATTGGAAATTTCCCGGCAGGGGAAAAAGTGGGTATTTATATCCGGTCGAACTTTTTAACATGTTCTAAAATTACCCGGAAAAACAAAAACAAAGTTAAACAATCCGATCGAAACATCGAGTCCCCAAAACAACCCAGAAAATTCAACTGTTGAATATAAATTAAAAATTCCCAGAGAACAGAGGAAACTGCTATGGGTATAACTGTATAAAACTAAACCCCTAATCAGTACATACGGCCGCGGAACCGCCGCCAATAGCAGGGTAAGGCCGCGGTTCCGCGGCGCTACAGTAGAGTTAGGGCTTCGTTTTCTGCAGTTGTTCTTAGAATTTCCTGCTCTATTTTCTGAGCATTTTTAATTCACAAAAATCCACAATTTCAGAAATTGTACAGAGAGGGGTCAAGTTTAGGGTTTCGGGGTTCTATCGGGTTTCTAACTTCGTCTACACTTCGCCTAAAGCTCTAGCTAGGCTTTGATACCACTGTAGGGTTTTTTGGCACACTCAAGAGGTTACACAAGGAATCAACCATGCCAAAATCAAAAATTTATGTTGAAGATCGTTAACTATAGGATAGGAGAAAACAATGCAAGTTAACAACTTAACTATGAGTGAAAGGGACTACAACCTTTGTAGATCCGGTCCTCCACTTCTTTAGCTCCGTGATGAAGTCCTTCCGCTGCGATCAACCGGATCCCGGACTCTAGCGTTGGTTTCATCGGAGAAATGGTCGGGCTAGGTCGTTGATTTCGATGCCGAAGATGATCTACGTCGAGGCGACTCAAACTCAAGCTCCATCTTCACTAGGTCATGAAACTTGTGAAGAAAACACCCTATACAACATGGCAAGTGGTAGAGGATGAAGAAATAGGAAGTGGGTTCACTTTGGATTTGGATTTCTCACTTGATTTCATCATTTGAAATTTTCAAGAATGGTTTTCTTCACTTGAAGAAGATGAAGAAGAAGAAGAAAGAAAAATGAATACTTGAAAATAATAAATCAAGTGATGCTTATCATAATGCAACCATGGGTGAAGATAACTCATGTAGAGAGCAAACCATAGTTTAGGTGATGGTTAGGTCAAAGCATAAAGACAAAATGGTTAAGACTTTAAAAAATGCTAAGAAGCTTCATGAAGCTTAAAGCAAAGAAAGAAAAAAGCCACCATTTTGTTTTTACAAAATAAATAAAGAAAATAAAACCCTAACCATTAACTAAACATGGTTTAAAGCATACACACAGAAGTTTGCATGTATCATCAAACATGATACAAACTAGTGCACAAACATATATCATATATACAATGTGCACAATCTAGTGAGAAAAAACAATCTTAAGTGAACCAATACTAGTTAATGTAAAGTAATATATCAAATATATAATTATACATTAAATCATTAAATCAACACTTGATTTAATGATCCAGTCATATTGCATATAACCGACTAATATCAAATGTATCAATGTATCGAATCAACATTTGATTCGGTAACCCGGCTATATCTTATATGACTGTCCAATGATACAAATCGCGAGAATAGAATTCAGTATCACATACTGGTATTATTCTCGGTCCCGCACATATCTCATATGCACTCCTATTTCGTTTCGCTTGAGCCTGGAAACCTCTGCGTAGGACTCTAAAGACTCGTCAATACGCCGGCAGTAGGTGATGATCATATCAAACACCCACAAGCCGCAAGCGGTCTGCTAAACGTAACGGCCACCCGGGTATTGAGCGATCAGAAGATCAACAAGCAAGCCCGCTCACACTCCTGTGAATCCAACCAGTAACACTTACCGTACAGTCCGGTCTGTTCGTCTGATATGTCGCATATCTCGCCTAGGGGTGGTAAATGTCAGACCCCGGTAGCTTGATAAGTCATGCCGATGTAAGGTCCATAACACACATGAAACTACTGATAACACTTACCAGTAAATCAGTGCAACCCTGGCCAGGGATTTCCAGTTATGTCCAGTCGAGCATAGCGCAACATCAACCCCCAATATCGGGAGAGACGAATCCCCTCCTATCGCTCATTGCCTCCATGTGAATCGGGACTGTACCCAAAAACCACCTGTTTGCACGACTCAGTAGAGCCATGGTAGGGTGGAAATCAAAGCACAATGGGAGACACATAAGACTCTATGACGATCTCGGGTCAACAGACTAAGCTGTACCAGTGTCACCAGAGAACTGCCATCTGACATGAGGTATAATACAATCTGGGAGTTCTCGGCGAGTCCGTTTAGTGTACCCAGTCACCACTGAGCACCCGCATACCATCTCTGATGTCAAACACAAATGGATATGGGATCATCCATCGCCCATCACATGGGTCGAGAAGATATACGCTAGTCTACTCTGGAATATCGATGCCCCGTCTCGATATTCCCATGACTAGGAACATTGAAGGATGTACTCATGGACTACCTAGGGCCCACTAGTATGATCTACATCATAGTCCTGGAAGTCGAGCACACATCCTAAGGGCTTTATCAACATGTAATAGAGAGACTGCAAGTATACATGTTAAGATAAAGAGCAACCAGATAGCGTACTATCATGTCGAGCAAGAAAGTCCTACCTATATGTGTCCCAGCATCCACTACAATATACATCTCATGTACAGTAATAGCCTCTAGGGCATACATATAACTAACAATCACAAGTGAGCTCTCTCAAAAACTCAAGAGAGAAGAAGATGAAGAATAATGAGATAATTCCTTTTGTGATGAATAGTAGATAAGAATATATGATTTATTATGGAAACATGGTCAAGGATGAGAGGCTTAACCTTTGTAGAGAATAAACTAGAGCTAGGGTTTAGTTAGGTTAAGAATGAGTCAAGGATAAGTATCAACCATAATATCTTAACCAAGACAAAAGAAAATCCTTCTAGAATGAACAAGAAGGAGCTAACCCTAATCAAACCCTAATCTCTTTTAATCATCCCTAAACATGTTTCATAATAAATCATATCATGTCACAATAATATATATCACATATATATTATATATTTGCAACAAAAGAAAATAATACAATTAACATATATCGCATATATATCAATGTATTAATCCGGTGAAAAAATGAAATAATAAAGAGAGCCAATATTAGATAATGTAATACAATATATCATATATATCTTTATACATTAAATCATCGAATCAACACATGATCTGACGATCCGGCTATATCCAATATAACCGACTAATATCTCATGTACCGATTCATCGAATCAACACTTGATCCGATGACCCGGTTCATTACTAAATATCGCGAGAATATAATACGGTATCACATATCGCATTATCCTCGGTCCTGCACATATCACATATGTGCCTCTACTCCGTTTTGCCTGAGCCAAGAAACCTCTGTGTAGGACTCTAAAGAATCGTCAATACGCCGGTAGCAGGTGATGATCATATCAAACACCCACAAGCTGCAAGCGGTCAGCTAAACGTAACAGCCACCCAGGTATTGAGTGATCAGAAGATCAACAAGCTAGCCTGTCCGTTCTCCTGTGAATCAAATCAGTAACACTCCCGTACAGTCCGGTCTGTTCGTCTGATATGTCGCATATCAAGTCTAGGGGTGGTATACGTCAGACCCCAGTAACCGATAAGTCGTGTCGATGTGAGGCTCATAACAGGTCGAGAAACTACTAGTAACACTTACCAGTAAATCTCTATATCAGCCCTGGCCAGGGACTTCCAGTTATAGCCAATCGAACACAGCACAACATCAACTCCTTATACCGGGAGAGACGAATCCCCTCCTATCGCTCATTGCCTCCATGTGATTCGAGACTGCACCCAAAAGCCACCGTTTTGCACGCCCTCTTGGACGTGGTAAGGTGGAAATCAAAGCACAGTGGGAATCACACAAGACTCTATGACGATCTCAGGTGTACAGACTACCCTGTACCAGTGTCACCGGAGAACTGCCATCTGACGTGTGGTATATCACCATCTGAGAGTTCTCGGCGAGTCCGTCCAGTGTACCCAGTCTCTACTGAGCACCCGTACACCATCCTTGATGTCAAACACCGATGGATATTGGATCATCCATCGCCCATCATATGGGTCAAGATGCGTATACGCTAGTCTACTCTGGTGTATCAATGCCCTGTCTCGATATACCCTCGACTAGGAACATTTATAGGATGTACTCATCGACTAACGTGGCCCCACTAGTATGATCTCATCATAATCCCAGTAGTCGAGAACAGATCCTAAGGGCTTTATCAACATGTGAGAGAAAGACAGTAAACCAATACAAGTCAACATGTTAAGATAAAGTGAAACCAAATAGCATACTATCATGACGAGCAAGAAAGTCCTCTCTGTATATATCCAAGCATCCATCATAATATACATCATATGTACAACAATGGCCTCTAGGGCATATACATAACTAACAATCTTCCACTTGCACTAAGGCCAGCTGCTGTAGTATCTCATACCTAGCATCCTGAATAATCTCTCAAACTGTATCTGGGGAATGGCCTTCGTGAGTGGATCCGCAGTGTTATCCTTCGTATCTACTCTCCTGACCTCGATCTCTCGGCGATCAACTATCTCCCTGATCAGGTGATACCGCCTCAGAATATGTCTGGACTTCTGATGGGACATGGGTTCCTTGGCCAAAGCCACAGCTCCATTGTTATCGCAATACAGTGGTATTGGATACTCAATGGATGGAACCACACCAAGTTCACTAATGAACTTCTTCATCCAGACAGCCTCTTTGGCAGCATCGTTGGCAGCGATGTATTCAGCCTCCATCGTCGAGTCTGCAACGGTATCCTGTTTGGAACTCTTCCAACATACCGCCCCTCCATTGAGGGTAAAGACGAATCCCGAGTGCGACTTAGAGTCGTCCTTATCACTTTGGAATCTGGAATCGGTAAAGGACTCCACCCGGAGTTCTCCGTTACCATACACCAAGAACATTTCTCTAGTCCTTCGCAAGTACATGAGAATGTTCTTCACAGCTGTCCAGTGACTCTCTCCAGGATCTGCTTGATACCTACTCACTACACTTAGTGAGTATGCTACATCGGGTCTGGTACATAGCATCGCATACATGATAGAGCCTACTGCCGAAGCATAGGGTATCCCTTGCATGCGAGCTCTCTCCAAATCAGTCTTGGGAGACATCTCTTTGGAGAGAGTGAGTCCAGAGATCGTGGGTTGGTTCCCACGCTTGGATTCTTCCATACTAAACCTCTTTAGTATGGTGTCAATGTACCTGGATTGGGACAATCCCAGTATCCGTTTAGATCTATCTCTATAGATCATGATTCCCAATATGCAGGAGGCATCACCTAGATCTTTCATTGAGAATCTTTGTGATAAGAAGAGCTTGACTGATTGCAGCATAGGAATATCATTTCCTATCAAGAGTATGTCATCCACGTACAATACGAGGAAGACAACCTTACTCTCTGCTACCTTTTTATAGATACAAGGTTCATCTATATTTTTGATGAAGTCAAACTCTTTGACTACAACATCAAAATAGATGTTCCAACTCTGCGATGCTTGCTTTAACCCATAAATGGATTTAAGCAGCTTGCACATCTTTCCGCTGCTCCCACTATCTACGAAGCCCTATGGCTGAGTCATGTACACGCACTCTTCTAAATCACCGTTTAGAAAGGCGGTCTTAACATCCATTTGCCAGATTTCGTAGTCATGGTATGCAGCAATGGCAAGTAAGATCCGGATGGACTTAAGCATAGCCACTGGAGAAAAGGTTTCGTCATAATCCACACCTGGTCGTTGACGAAAACCCTTTTCTACAAGTCTATCTTTGAAAGTCTCAACTTTTCCATCTACACCAAATTTCTTTTTAAAAATCCACTTGCTCCCAATGGGTTTTACCCCTTCAGGAGCATTTTCCAAAATCCATACTTTATTGGTGTATATGGATTCCATCTCAGATCGCATTGCATCCAGCCATTTCACAGAGTCACTACTCATGATGGCTTGCTCGAAACTAGTCGGGTCATCATCTTCCATGATGCAATCCTCGCTTCCACCATCAATGAGAAAATCGTAGTATCTCTCAGGCGGATGAGAAACCCTGCTAGATCGGCGGAGAGGCTGGGGTTCGTCGGGTACTACTGAATCCTCTGGTTCTACCAAGTCTTCTGTTATAGTTTGTGTTGCTGGAACCTCTTCCAGTACTACCTCAATGCAACTATTCTGTTTCATAAGAAAACCTTTTTCTAAGAAAGTGGCATGTCGAGAAACAAACACCTTTTGTTCCTCGGGGTGGTAGAAGATATACCCTTGTGAATTTTTGGGATATCCTACAAACTTACATAAGACAGATCTTGCCTCGAGTTTGTCCGGATTTTGCCTTTTGACATAGGCCGGACAACCCCATATCTTAATATAATTAAGATGTGGTCTCTTCCCTTTCCATATCTCATATGGAGTGGTAGGCACATATTTGGTGGGAACTCTATTCAATAGGTCTATGGCTGTCTCAAGCGCATACCCCCAGAAGGAAATAGGTAACTCAGCTGTACTCATCATTGAGCGCACCATATCCAATAGTGTGCGATTCCTTCGTTCCGATACACCGTTGTGCTGTGGTGTGTAAGGAGGAGTAAGCTGAGAGAGAATCACATTCTCTTTAAGATAATCTAGGAATTCATTGCTTAAGTATTCTCCTCCTCGATCAGATCGAAGAATCTTAATACTTTTGCCCGTTTGGTTCTCTACTTCGTGCTTATATTCTCTGAATTTCTCAAAAGCTTCAGACTTGTGTTTCAACAGGAACACATGCCCGTATCAAGAGAGATCGTGTCACGTCCCGAAAGTATGGAACATGACCGACACTTAAACTACGAAACGCTTCAAGGCGTACGTAATCTAAGTAAGCCGAAAACCCAGAAATCCAAACCAAGAAAAGTAGTAGAGTGAAGGAAAACCAATTTAAATCAAGTAGTTTTAATAACATAATCCGAATTATGCGTTTTTAAAAACATCAAATATTTCCTGAAAATTTCAGCAGAGTCTCCTTTGTAAATACTGGCCCCCAAACGGGATACAATATGAATAGTATACGAAATCAATAAATGGCTCCCCAAGCAGGAGCTAGCTCTTCGTCAATCGACGGTCACAACCACACAAGCAATATAATATACAACGCCAAGGGCGAGGATCAAAACTTGAAAGGAAACTCAAAACAACAAGAAATCCACAGAAATATAACACGCGACTCTAAGGTCGAAAGAATAACATCACTGGTCTCTATCTCAAAAATAAATACATGTTTGGTTGATGGGACTTCTAGATACAACAGAGTAATAATATACAAGGTATATAATGGGGGGTACGATACAAATAAACCCACCTACTAGCAAATCACCTGGAAAAGGAAGTAGTGCCAGCAAAGCCGTAATGAAACCTGTACGGCAAAACCTGAAAGAAACTGTGGCACAACGGGGGTGAGTTGCTAACTCGTGAGTAGAAAACATCTATGAACAGAAATCGCATGAACAACGCAATCCTAGGTCATATGATCATAATATATCCTTAAATATATAACCAGCAGCCTATAACAATGGCTAGGGTAAATATCTATCCCAAGTGTAATCCCATATGCCCGTGTCAATGCCTCAGGTAGCAATATATCATATGGATGATGTATGAATGCATGAAACAGAATAAAACTTCTTTCATAATTTAGTGAGATTTCTGTACTTTTAAAAGAGGTATCATAAATGAAATCAGCATAAACAGTGTCTAGCATCGACACAAAACATAAATCTCAATGTCTCAATATCTCAGGATCTCAATGTCTCAATCTCACTATCTAGGTAGCCGTCAATCCAGACCGGCCCCTACCATCAATCTCAAGACCACGACGGTATCCTCCGGATATCCGACGCGTCGGGTAATATCACCGGTCGGTAGTGCTCCCCTGTCAGGCTCAACGCCATCATCTGCGATCCTCTTGCCCCGGGGTACCGCACCGGGTCCACCATGTACCCGAAACGGTTCCTCCACTCCTCGAACTCGGGTCTCGAAATCTATCAGCAAACTCATGGTGGACGACTCATACATCATGGGAAAACAGCACTTTTCTTTTTAAAAAAAGAAAAAAAAGAATTTTATAAGCGTTTTTGCGGTTTTCCCCCAAATCCAGGAAATCTCATGAAAATCCGAATCCAAATCCTTAATAGCATGTAAACAGTGAATATAGACATAAAAATCCATGAATGCGGCATATCAATGAATAATAACATGCATGAAGTAGCAAGTAATATCTACAATGTCTAAACCAGCATATAAGGCAAGTACACTAATATCATGTCTAAACTATTAGCTAACAACCTATGTCAAATGAAATAGTATTTTCTAAAGTGTTCGTGACATGGCAATTACCGATGAAGATGTGTGTGAGCCGGCAAGTAAGTGTACGTGGTACATACGTGTCATCGGTAATGGTGCTGGTGTCCTAACAACATGATATTAACAATAGAATATGATTCATAAATAAGTATGCGATGCGGAGCAACAGCAATAATGAGCGGGAGCTAAATACTAGAAACAATAACAACTAATATGGGCTAACAACTACACTAAACTAAAGGTAAGGAAGCCGCCTAACATCTGAGTCGATACATATGTGTGTCTATATATATATATATATATATATATATATATATATATATATATATATATATATATATATATTAGTCGGTGATTCCGCCTTGATAATATCACATCCGATACCATATCTATAATCAGACATTCCCAAGTCAAGAGTGCCGATCAAACATCAATATATAGCTCGTATCACATTCATCAAATTAATCATTTGGTATCCTCTTTTATCAAAGATCATAATCCGGGGTACTGATCTACGTCTAGTACAATACTAATATCATCAATCTAATCATGATCTGACTGCTGATCTACAGCCTCATACAAACCGATATCATCATCATATATCGTCATAAAGAGGTATGCATCGCCTAATGCGACCTATTATGAATATCTTAACATATCTTATCTCATATCACGATCACATGTCAACCATTCAATGTATAAAACTATTCACATGTATCGTCGTCCCAAGATCCGCTATAATATCAGGACGTATCTCAAGTACGAATCCTTCCATATCACCGTTCTCGCGGTCTCAAATCAATCTCATCGACTCACCTCAAATCCCAAACACTATCCTCAAATCCAGTATGTGAACACATAGTCCCATACCCATGTGAACACATAAATACATATTCCCGTATAAGCACAAATGAAGAAGAATGTATGCAAGTGTGTGTGTGTATGTGTGGTGCAACCCCTACTCTAGGGTTTCGCAACACTAAACCTATCCAATCACACCTAAAATCTATCTTTATCATCCATAAACTCAACAATATAACCAATATATATGTGTGTATACGTATTCGTATACATCACCATGAACTGCGGGGGTGCTATACGCCATCCACCCGACTTCTCCCCGTAGATATAAATCTACTCACATGGTCCTTGCTCGCCGGTGCCGACGTCGCCACGCGCTTGCTTATCGTCTCGAAGTCCATATGGGGTACCTACATATCATAACGCACCGTATCGCATTAAAATCCGACTCATGACCAAAACGACACACGAATCCCACATAGATCAAAACCTATGGTTGCTTTCACAAATCAACTCAAACACCCTCGACATCGGCGTACAAACGCCGATTGATCGAGAAAATATCAAACGTACCAATCATGGTTTCACAAATCACTAATTATATATGAAATAGGATTTAAATCATCAAAACATTAAAATTAATCAATTCGTTTTATTTCTCAAAAACCTAGTTAGCAAAAGTTTTCGTTTTAATTCGAAACTCGATGTTTTAACAAAACTAATGCCCAATATATTCACTAAATATCTTAATTATGTCATATAAACCACTTCTATATTTTTATGACACTAATTTGTAAAAATTCAAAAATTCTAGTTTGTAATTATCCAATTTTAACAATTTTATAGCAAAAATGCTCAAACAACAATCTAGCTTGGATTTGCATATACTTAAATATTAAACCACAATTTATAATGATAAAAATATGATAAAAACCCTAACCATATTTTTAATCTCACATTCTAATTCAATTTTAAAAAACTAGTAAGCATGAATACTAAAAAATTGACGCAACCATCGCGGATTTACGACAAAAAGATTACAATCTAGCATGAACAACCAATCCACATTACAAGCAATCTACCACGCTCAAATAATCCTCATGCAATGCATCAATTCCCATTTCTAAAATCAACCTCTTCACTTGATTTTTTTATAAACTAGCAACAACAACAATTTCACACTTTAAATAACTAATTTAGCATATACAAGCTACAATTTAACCATTAGATAGAAATTATACCTCCAAGTTTGAAACTCTAGGTTGCTCTAGCCACCAAAGACACCTCCTTTCTCCATACTTTAAACAAATTTGGGTGTGAGGAGGGATAGAATTAGGATTTGCTTTGAATTTGTGAAGAAATTGTGTTTTTTTTATAGATTTTGTGATGAATTTGGAGTGAAAAAGAGATGAAAAATTGGGGAAAATAAGAGAGGCAGCAGCAACAGTAGGAGGAGCTCGAAAATTTACAGTGAAAACAAGTGTGTTGGTTGGTGTAGGTGTGTGTGGAAGTTTCCCAAGTCAATATAACCCCCTTTTAAGTCAACAATGCACATGCTTCCTTTTTCTTTTTAATTTCCTTTTCTTTTGTTGTGAGGAAAGAGTGGGGACTTGGGGGCTGCTGTGGGGGAGGCTTGGCCAATGAGGGAGTGGGTGAGTGGTGGGTTTGGGTGAGTGAGTGAGTGAACACATAAAAGATAAACACCACACCCCAACATCTATTTACACTAATTTCACTATTTAAGCATTTTTCTTCAATATTTTCTAAAACTGTTTTGGCAAACCATTTCATTTCAAAAACCGCATGATAAAATTTTGTTTAATGTGTTATGATTCACAAAATTTGTTTCAACTCATTCCAATTTGTAATTTTCCCTAATTAAATGTATTAGTGACGGCTTAAAATAATATTAAAATAATTAATTTCAGAAAAAATTTCAGAAAATTTGAAATTTCACCAATGGCTCAATAAACACCAAATACTAGCAATTATATAGCTAGAATATGTATATTTAATTTTATAATAAAGATATTTGTATTTTGACTTTTTACAGAAAACCCCTTTATTTTACCGATTTTTCCGAAATTTCACCGAAACGATTTTCAAAACATTACAATCTTCCCTCCTTAAAGAAATTCGGTCACCGAATTTAAATTAAAACTCCCCCCAAATACTAAAACATCTAAGCAAACCATCAAGTCGTCGGGGCTCCGAAATCATAAATACATAAAACAATTCGTAGCGCAGCGCATGCGCATGAAAAATGAGCATATAACTCAAAATCAAAACTCCGTCAAGCATCCCGAAATCATCGGAGTCATGGTAAGGACACAAATGTCAAATCCAATACAAAACCAATATGATATAATTCGAAACTATACAAGTAAATATCAAATCTATATATGTAAATTTCTGAAGGAAATGCATGCCAAATCTTTTAAAGCCGTTGTGCAATGCGCATAACACTGCACAGTGGCGGACGTCTATCATAAAAAAATAACCATATACATATATACCTTTTGTTTAAAATGTATGTTCCGCCGTTTTGGAAACAATTTAGTAGGGTCTCCTTGTTTTAAACATTTCGTGTCATATCAAACACGTAGGTAAATACTGAGACTATAACTCGCTTTTTGGAAATCCCTTCAATAACTATCAATGCATGCAAAATATATTCAGGTACTGTCCTCTGACTCGTCCTGCTCAGTACAAAACTCATAGCAATCATCATAAAAACGTACTGCTCCATAAGAAATCAATCCCAAACTATGCATATAAATGCTATGTGCGTCTGGTGCGCACGGAAATCAAAATCCATATTTGTGCCATACATGCGCACAGAAACAATATCTAAGTGCATCGGATGTGCACGAAGCATCTGTCATAGGCAACTTGTGTGCCTGACAGCAAAATCAGGTGCATCTAACATGCATGAAGAATCTCGATTTAGTGCATCTGGTGTGCATCAAAATCGCATCTCATAACATGCGCCCAACATGCGCGAAAACCCAATCAGGTGCACAAGGTGCACAAAACCAATTGTAACATTTCGAAATAATAAAAATATTATTTTTGGGAAATTTATAATTTAATATTATTTTATTGAATATTTTAATAATTCTGTATAATTAAATACAAATAAATGGGGAAAAATTATGGAAAATTCTAAAATAGGGTAAATTAGAGAATTATGCCATTTCTAAGTTTAATTGATTAGATATATGCTAATTTAGTGCTAATCGCGATTAAAAATCGCTAATCGGGTTTTTAGTAATTTTGTGCAAAATATGCACATATATTTTATTTTCCTACACTTGTGCATTTTCTACCATGGTTTCTCATTTGGGTTTACTATTTGAGTGAGAAGGAATTGAGAGAAAAGAAAAAGAAAAGAAATGGAAAGGGGTTTATATTAAAGAATTTAGTAGTTGGTGTGAGAGAGAGAGGTATGGGCTTCTTTGACTAAAGACTTAGCCATTTCCTCTTCAACCTTCACTCATTTTTCTCCCTCTCCCTCTTGCTGCTGCTGCTGCTCCTGCTCCTCACCTCCCTCCCCTCTTCAACTCCTCAAATCACCTCTAAAACAACTCCAAAACCCCACTCTCATTTCATTAAAAGTGTGCACAAGCTCAAAATCTACACATTGGACCAAGGAAGCAAGGATTTTGGCCACTAGGGGCAACTCAAGAAAATTCTTGAGTTGCCAAATGAGGTATTTTCTGGACTATTAGCTTAGTTTTAACATTACTTATACCCCCATGTTTAGATTGAACCGATATTGTTTGATATTGTGGAGTTAAGGAAAACCTAGTTAGGGTTTGAGGAAATTATGAGTTGTAATGTGAAATTGAGTTCAGTAGAGGCTACACCAACACCCTAGTGCATGAATTGAGACCCTAACCTGAGACTTAAGTCCCGGAATACGGATTTAGAAACCAATATCGGAAAGCTTGTGGAATCTGTGAAGGTTATATGAGATCTGCTATCACCCGAGACATCTTAAAATAAAATTGATTGGACAGTGAGATGTGCAGGCACCCAAGAAGCTAACCCCAAGACCCTATCCCCTAACTCCTAGACCCGGCCGCAGATTTATCTTGTTTGGCCGCAATTTGCGGCCAGACCTACCCCATTTTGGTTCGTCTTGGTTTTGGTGTTCCCTCATCAGTAGATTAGGCCCCTGGTATGGGAAGATTTGTCTAGTTTGACCTAGGGTGAAATCTGGAGCCATTTCCTTAGTTGCTGTTTTGGATTCGTGTTTCCGTATTCCGTATTTTTAGTTCTGAAATTGTGTATTGTGATTTACCTCGACTATTTGGCGTTTATACGACGATATCGAGGATTTGTTGATGGTTTTGAAGGCGTGCCCATAGGTTCTAACCTATAGGCCCCTTATCGTATCGTTTTGGGTTTCGTGTGCCGTTTTAGCATTGATTTTGTTTTAATACGCATTTACGATACTATGACGTGTAGGTACCCCATGAAGACTTCGGGACGACAAGTAAAGCGCGTGGAGACGTCGACAAATGAAGACGCAAGGTGAGTAGATTATATCTATTGGGGGGAAGTCGGGTGGATGGCGTATAGCACCCCCGCAGTCCATAGTTGGTATACTATATATTATGCTTGATAGTTATAGTGTGTCGTGGATATGGTGTTAGGTGTATTATGGATAGCTTAGGGTTAGAAGTAAACTAGTATAGTTCATAGTCGGGAACCCTAGAATAGGGTTACACGCACACGCGCACCCTTGCATATTCACTATACTTACACTGTGTTGATGATGATATTGGATGACATTGAAGATGAGTCGATGATTTTGGGCATTGTGCCGTGAGATCGGTGATGTGATGTGATTCGTACTTGCGATACGACATGTGATCTTAGCGGGCCGTTGGGCATGTGTTTTACCCCCGCTTCCATACTTATATAGATGGTATTGATTTGTACTAGACTTAGATCTGTACCCTAGATTATATGATTTGATGATAATGATACCTGATATTTGATGAGAGGAATATGATACTGACCCGTACCTAGCTATTGGGATGCCGTACGACGATTTACCGTACGAGCTTTATATTGATGATAGATCCGCACTCATGACTTGAGGATGTCATATGATATGTTGTATCGTACACGATACTATTGAGGCAGGATCACCGACTATTATATCTATATATCGACTCAAATTTAAGTGGTTTCCATACCCCTCCCGATTGACTTGATACTTAGATCTGTAGTTTGCATAGTAGATGTTAGACTAGACCCGAGTCATTCTTATTTCAAATGGCATAACCGCATGACATATACATATGGGTGTAGATTCTTTACTGTTAAGTTGATTATTCGATTTCCGCATATTCATGCTATTCACATTGCTTTGCATATGTTTATTGCTATATTACTATCATGTTGCTAGGGCACCAGCACCAGTATCGATGATGCGTATGTTCCACGTACACTTGCTTGCCGGCTCACACACTTCATCATCGATAATTGCCATGTCACTACACAGTAGCATTATTGCATCAGGATATGACCTTGTATGTGCATACTATTATTTCCATGTTGCATGATATACTGTTATACTTGCATGTCATTATATGTCACAAACCCATACTTGTACACATACATCATACATTGATATCTTCATACTTGCTTAGATTACGCATTGAGATATGTTGTTTCCATGTTAATTCTGGATTTGGGGAACCGTGGATATTTCAAAAGAGAATAGTTAATTATTTAAAAACCCGGTTTCCCTTGATATGATATTTCGGTGCGTCCACCATGTGTTTTCTCGGTGACAGAGTGATATATGTGAACCCGAATCGAGGAGTTGGATGAGGCCGATTACGGGTACATGGTGGACCCGGTATGGTACCCCGGGGTGAGAACGGTTTCGCTGTGTAGTAGACGGTGAGCCCGGTAGAGGGACTACTACCTACCGGTGATTGGTTGGACCTGGCGGTTATCCAGAGGATACTGACCAGAGTCGATAGATGGATATGGGCGTCCTGCTGGGGCCGAGGGCCGATTCCGCAGACATAGCCCGTGGGCTGATCCGGACTGACGGAGCCCGATAGATGAGGATTTACGTGTCGATGCTAGGCACGGGTTTCATGATGTTTTCCATGATTTGATTATATCGTCACATTTACATGCATGATGCTTATTGTCATTGGGTGATGGGTGGACGGGTTCCACGTTTATACAGACTTGATCACATACAGACTTGATTTACATTGATCATACTTCATGCAGACATACCTTATACTGATGACATGTTATTATCTGAGGCACTGGCATGAGTACTTGGCACTACCTACATGATTAGATGTTACATTGCCACTTTATCATGCTTCAGACTTACTCTTGAGGGTTTTATTATTATACTGATTGTTTGACCTAGGATTATGTCTTACATTCGATTTCTGCTTGTAGATATTTTCTATTCACGAGTTGGCAACCCACCCCCGTTATGCCACAGTTCTTGTAGGGTTTGCCATACAGGTTCCATAGCGGCATTTCTGGCACTGCTTTCCTTTGCGGGTGATTTGCTTGGTAGGTGGGTTCTTTGTATCAGAACCGCCGTTGTACATGTATTATTCATTGTATCTAGAATTTCCATCAACCAAAAACTTGTATATTGTTTCAGACTCAGACACTAATGATGTATTATTTCGACCTTAGAGTCGCGCTTAGTAGTGTTACAGTTTTCATGCATATCTGGGTTCCCTTTTGAAATTTGATCATCGCCATTCGGCGTTGTATAGTATATTGCTTTTATGTTAATTTATCCTTAAAATGGTTTTAGATTTCTGGGCTTTTGGCTTACTTGGATCAGATGGAGTCCTATAGACTTCATATGGTTCAAGGGCCAGTCACATGCTCTTTCGGGTCGTGACAAAGTTGGTATCAGAGCGCTAGGTTAACCTTGGTTCGAGTCTAAGTTTGACTATGTGGAGCCTAGGGCGTCTATATATATACGGAACTTAGGCTTGATGTCACGACCCGAAAGTACGGAACATGACCGGCACTTAGGCTACGAACGTCTCAAGGCGTACGTGCTCTAAGTAAGCCGAGCCTAGAAATCCAAACCAAGAAAAGTAGTGGAGTGAAGGAAAAACCATATGTAAATCAACCAGTTTGCGACATAATATACAACGCCTAAAGGCGAGGATCACAACAGGAAAGGAAACTCCAATCAGCAAGAAACCCAGAGAAATATAACGTACGACTCTAAGGTCGAAAGAATGATCAATACTGGTCTTTATCTCAAATAAGTACATGTTTGGTTGATGGAACTTCTAGATACAACTGAAATATAATACACAATGTATAGTGATGGGTACGATACAAATAACCCACCTCTAGCAAATCACCTGAAAGACGCTGTGCCCGCAAAGCCGTAATGAAATCCGTACGGCAACACCTGCAAGAAACTGGGGCACAACGGGGGTGAGTTGCCAACTCCTGAATAGAAACATCTACGAACAGAAAATCGCATGTACGATGCAATCCTAGGTCATACGATCATAAAATAATCCTCAAATATATAATCAGCATTCTATAACCATGACTAGGGTAGCTATCTATCCCAAATGTAAACCCATGTACCCGTGTCAATGTCAGTGCCTCAGGTAGCAATATATCATATGAATGATGTATGAATGCGTGAAAAGTATGATCAATGTAATCAAGTCTGTATGTGACCAATGTCTGTAAATAGGTGGATCCCGTCCACGTATCACCTAATGACAATAAGCATCATGCATGTAAATATGAGGATATAGTAAAAATCATGAAAACACATCATGAAACCTGTGCCCCGCATCGGCGCGAAACATAGCCTCAAATCTCAATATCTCAATATCTCTGATAAGTCTCACCATCTAGGGCGCCGTCAACCCAGACCGGCCCCTACCATCAATCTCAAGACCACGACGGTATCCTCCGGATATCCGAAATGTCGGGTAAAATCACCGGTCAGTAGTGCTCCCCTGCCAGGCTCAACGCCATCTCCTGCGATCTTCTTGCCCCGGGGTACCGCACCGGGCCCACCATGTACCCGCAATCGGCCTCATCCGCCTCCTCGAATCGGGTTTCACATGTCGCTCTCAGCACCGAGAAAACACATGGTGGACGCACTGAAATATCATATCAGGGGTAACCGGGTTTTTACAACAATTACATAATCTCTTTGAAATACCCACAGTTCCCAAATCCAGAAATATCATAGAACAACATATCTCAAAGCGCATAATCAGAAAACATGATGTATGTGACATATCAATGAATGCAAGTATAACAGTATATCATGCAACATGGAATAATAGTATGCACATACAAGGGTCATATCCTGCAGCAATAATACTACTGTGTAGTGACTGGCAATTACCGATGAAGATGTGTGTGAACTGGCAAGTAAGTGTACGTGGTACATACGCAACATCGGTAATGGTGCTGGTGTCCTAACAGCATGATATCAACAATAGAATATGAATCACAATAAGTATGCGATGCAGAGAAATAATAATAATGTGCGGGGGCTGAGTACCAAACACAATGATGGCTAAACTGCATCTAATGTCATAAGAGTCATATAGCTACACCACTATAAGGCTGAGCTAAATCTAACAGTAGGTAAGGGAAACCGTCTAACCTCTGAGTCGATACATATATATACATATAGTCGGTGATCCCGCCTCGATAATATCACATCCGATACCGTATTGCTATAATCGGTTATCCCCAAGTCAAGAGTGCGGATCAAACATCAAATTACAGCTCGTACGTAAATCCGTCGTACGGCATCCCCAAATCTGGGTACGGGTCAATATCACATTTGTCATATCATCCATCTAATATTCTCCATATCAAATATCTTAATCTGGGTACTGACCTACGTCTAGTACAAAGCTAATATCATCACTATAGTCATGACCCGACTACTGATCGACAGTCTCGTATGAATCGATATCATCATCATATATCGTCAATGAAATCATAATCCGGCTTCCGATTGACAGCCTCTAGCAAAACGATATCATCAGCACATATCATCTCAAGGAGTAAACAACGCCCAAGGCGGCCTATCATAAATATCTTATCATAACATGTCATATCATATCCTATCTCGTATCATAATCACATGTTGATCATTTAATATATATCACTATTCCTATGTCATCATTATCCCGAAATCCGCTAAAGCATCACGACGTATCTCAAATATGAATTCTACCATATTCCCAAAAATCATAATCTCGGATCAATATCATCGACTCAACTCAAACCCAAGTATCATCCTCAAATCCATATGTGAACACCTAGTCCCATACCCATGTGAACACATAACTATATAGAATCCCATAACCACATATGAAATAAGGGTATATGCAAGTATGTAAGTGTGTATATGTCTGTGTAGTGCACCTACTACTCTAGGGTTCCGTAACCTTTATCAATCCAACACACCGATATCCATCTTAACATCAATAATTAATCCCAAACAACATATATTAAAAGTAAGTGTGTATACGCATCCGTATACATCACGACAAATTGCGGGGGTGCTATATACCATCCACCCGACTTCTCCCCGTAGATATAAATCTACTCACATTTTTTTATGCGTGCCGGTACCGATGTCGCCATTTGCATCTCCAATGCCTCGACGCCACGTGGGGTACCTACAAGATATCACACGCTAAAACACATGAAAACCATATAGGAAACCAAAATGGTGCACGTTACGCCAATAGGTAAAAACCTATCACCTTGCGTGCAAACACAGCCAATATCCACTGTCGTTGACGTCCAAACGCCACCCGACGGAAACGAAACATCGAATACTAAAACCTATGCTAAAACAAGTCGTAAATCATACGCCAACTCAAGAAAATCAACCCAGATTTTACCCTAACTGGAATCAGTCGAAACTAGACATACCAGGGGTCAAGTTTACATGAAATAGGGCTGTGCACGCAAAACGAGGCGATTCCCTCCTGCTCTGGCCGTAAATTGCGGCCAGAAGGAATAAAACTGCGGCCAGAAAATGGAGGTTGGGGCTAGGGTTTTGGGTGATGGTTCCAGGGTGCCTGCACAGCCTACTGCCAAGTCAATTTTATTTTAGGAGGTCCGGGTTGATAGCAGTTTCCAGAAAGGTCCAAAAGTCGACAAAATCGCTAAATTACGCCAAGTATAACAAATCTGGTATTTTGGTGAAATCTGGAACAAATCTTGGTTAAACTGGTCTTAACAACACCTAGTAAGGCTATACTAATAATCAAAACCAACACTTGGTCAAGTCTCACTCAAATTCTCCTAAACTAGCACTAATCTTCAATATAACACTAAATTTCAGCTAGACAACTATAACTTGCAAGATAGGAATTGGGTTGTGAGATTATACCTCAAGAGAGTTCTAGGATGAAGGAGAAAGGAAGAAGGAAGAAGAAGGAAGGGCTGCTGAAGTGCTCTGTAGCAGCTTCAAGTGGCGGTTCTGGGCTGTTGCTGCATCAGGTTGCTGCTGCTGCTTGCTATTTTCCTTTGTTTTATTTTTCTCTGTGTGAGGCAGCAGCTGAAGTGTTGGTGGCTTAGTTGTGTGCAGCTGTTGTAGTTGTGGGGTGTTGGTTTGTGTTGAGGTATGATATTGTGTTGGTGTTGCTTGAATGATGATGTAGCTATTTCTTGCTGCTGTTGCAGCTTCAGAGCTGTTTCTGGTGTCTGGAAGATGTTGATGGAGGGGGCTGAAGTGTGCTGATGGGTTGATATGGGGGCTGAAAAGTGTTGATGGGAGTGTGTAGGTGTGGGCTATGGTGCTAGGGGCTGGTGTAGGGCTGCTGAATATTGTTGCTGATGTAGCTGCTGATGCAAATGGGTGGCTGATGTAAGGTTTCAGCTGCTGATTGGCTGAAGTTGTTTTGAAGTGGTGTGATGTGTGAGAGTGAGAGGTAGTATGAAAGAGCACAAAGGATAAAGAAGAAGGAGATGGATCATGGCACACCCTAGCCATCTCTCTCTCTCTCTTGAAACAATGCTCACAAGATACAAAGCCATCATGGCTCTTTCTCCCTACACAAGTCAACCTTAATCTTAACCAATTCTTAACAAAGCTAACCCTTAATTAACCCACTTAAATTAACCAAATGGTTCAACCCACCAAGGTCCCCTAAACATGATTCAACTCTAGGCCACCATAAGTCCATAACATGAGACAAGTGTGGAAAATATTATATGCAACATTTTTGCACAAAAAAGCCAAAAATCCAATTAGCGATTTTTAATCGCAATTAACACCAACATAGCATATAATTCATCATAAGAACTGTAAAATGGCATATTTCCACAAAATGACCTATTTTAAAATTTCCAAAATTTTCTCCAGAATTTTCCGCATTTATCGGTATTTAATTATACCGACAATTAAAATATTCATTAAAAATTAATATTAAATTATGAAAATTCCCAAAAATAATATTTTATTTTTTTGAAATGTTACACTTGACCTTACAGAACTTAGACTTAGTCGAGGGGGTATTAGACCCGAACTTTTGTCGCGTAGGATGATCCTTGGTTGATGGAATAGGTGACTAAAGTAGAGTGACGTACCGTGGGTATGTTCCGCGGTATACTTACGATACGCCACTCCGCTTAAGGAACCTTAGGATGTATATATTTTCGAGATCAGTGATTCTCTTCATATTCATGACAATGCATCCATTTGAGATCCTCGATTCTATTAGTTTCATGATCATACCTTTATTGATGTTGTTCCTTCTTATGATCATGTATCCACTCTGGATCTGTTGTTCTCTTTCTTGCCATTGATCTGCTCTCTTCGATACTCGATTGAGGTTCCTGTCGCCATGTTGAGCGCAGTTTGGACTGCTGCTAGGGTTACGGTCAGTGCGAGCTCGTCTGGTACGAGGGCCAACCATTGTGTTTCTGGTGACATGGGAACGTCTCGAGTTAGTATTGGTGACTGTGACCTCTAGTGGAGGCGAGTGCTTGGTCTTGCACCGGATGATCAGGCCATTGTTAGAGCTGCCAGTTGAGAGAGGACTGTTGATGTACAGCATACCTCAGAGATTATGATGTCGCCTACCGTGCAGACAGATGGACCAGCTGTTGCTGAGATTCATAGGGTGTCGCTTCCGGAGCTTACGAGCTGAGATCGCCGGAGCTTCCAGGCAGATATGAGATAGATGATAGCTAGTCTACCCGATTTGAGAGACGAAGGTGATTCGTCCGATTTATGCGCCAGAGCAGGCCCAGTTGAGTTGAAGATTTCCAGTGCGGAGAGTTTCACTCAGATCTAGAGCAGACCGATTTAGAGATGACCGCCAATGTATTGCCTTTCCTGGAGGATTGAGACGCTGTTCAGCGTACAGACGAATGAGCCATCTGTTGCTGCAAATGACGAGATATCGCCCAGATGATTGAAGCTACTGCAGCATGAGTATATACTTAGAGATATGATGGACGGTCGCTAGTCACCGAGGGTGGATGACTAGGGCGTGCAATTCGTTCGCTTACCGATGCGAGGTCATCAGATAGGTTGCTTCCAGCTAGAGACGACTTCACGCGGAGACGTTGAGAGTCGACAGAGACGATCGAATATTAGAAACCTGCTATTCCAAGTTTAAAGTATTCGGAAAGACATGCAGGCAATTCTATGGACCCTCTAGAAGAATGAAACCCTAACTCGACATAATGACCGTGTGAAAGCCCTTGAACCTTAGGGTTTGCGGCAGTTCTGCGGCGCCATTAGTGAGGCTTGGGTTTGCCCTTCTACGGCTGGATCATTGATGCTGTGGTATGTACTCGATGCTGTTAAACTGTACCCAAGATGTAGAGCTCTTAGGGGATTATGAGGTTTTGACGAATCGATCGAATGGTTTGACTTCCTTCGGATGCTAGGTGGTGAGATGCATTTCTTGGGAGACTCCAGATAAGAGGATAGCCGTTGGAGCGCAGTCCGTGCAGCCGCGATGAGACGAGTCCGAAGCAGTCGACATTGAAGCAGAGTGAAGTAAAGAGTTCGCAAGAGATTTTGATGAGATGACGTCCCACTCCGCTGACATCAGAGATGTGATACGCACGCAGAGGCATTGTATATGGATATATCTTCCAGAAAGAGGCGCGATAAGTATTCAGCCATCCCGGAATAAAAATTAGCTTCAGCAATGGATGATGACTTCCGGGCAATCCGGCAGGAATGAGATTTGAGAGAGAGATCTCGACAGGACCTTTCTGGAATACAATACGAGAAGACCTAGACCCAGGAGTGGTCATATTGCGCAGACCCAGCAGGTCAGAGTTCGGCATCATCGACGAGGTAGTTGACCAGGTTCGGATAAACGACCTTACCCAGATGCGTTGCGAATTGATCAAGGACGGACGAGTATTGAGTATTCCTCCGATGGTTGGGACGCGTTCCCGAGGACCTGTTCGGCCAGACATCTTCTATAGAATGATGAAGCTACAGAGTACGCGCTTTCGAGTCCGTGCGAGAGACTTCGGATTGACCATGGCCGAGAATAGTGCGGTGCGTAGATAGCATGGTGTGACTTCATAGTGGACGACGATAGAGACAAGTGGAACCAGAGGTTCGTGCGAGACGCTGACGAGCTATCATTACTTCCCGTCGAGACTAGAGACCTGATATGCTTACAGAGGCGTTGGGATGCGACCAATTTCCGAGAAAATGTTGTGCTGAGGACATAGATGTCCATCGAGTGAGAAGAGATTATGCAAGAGTGACAGCCTCCGTACAGTTCGGCATAGGCAAGATCGGAAGAGACCTTGAGCAGGATTCCTTCCAGGACATTGCTGCAATGATGTTTGCACCCAGGATCAGATGTGTGATGTGCATTCAGAGAGCCAGAGGCCGACGCCAGTGACATGCTGCTTTACGAGTGGTCGTGAGGATTGACCGAGAGATGACCAGATAAGTGCCAGAACGGAATCGTCCCCGTTAGCACACCTGACAGGGCCGATGAGCCGATCGATTGTGAGATTGGTAATCCACAGAGAAGATAAGGACCCAGAGACAGAGGACGCCAGACCGTGAGTAAGGGATAAGTAGATATCTTACGCTGCTAGCATTGGATGCACTGACACCTTCTCGACTTTGAAGGAGGGACTACCGACGACGGTATTGACGATTGGTGATTTTGTGATTCGATTATCACGTATCCGACAACTTGGATTTTGGCTGAATGTTTTTGTAGTTTGGGGTTTAAATTTAAATTCGGGGACCGAATTTATTTAAGGGGGGTAGATTGTAACATTTCGAAATAATAAAAATATTATTTTTGGGAAATTTATAATTTAATATTATTTTATTGAATATTTTAATAATTCGGTATAATTAAATACAAATAAATGGGGAAAAATAATGGAAAATTCTAAAATAGGGTAGATTAGAGAATTATGCCATTTCTAAGTTTAATTGATTAGTTATATGCAAATTAGTGCTAATCGCGATTAAAAATCGCTAATCGGGTTTTTAGTAATTTTGTGCAAAACATGCACATATCTTTTATTTTCCTACACTTGTGCATTTTCTACCATGGTTTCTCATTTGGGTTTACTATTTGAGTGAGAAGGAATTGAGAGAAAAGAAAAACAAAAGAAATGGAAAGGGGTTTATATTAAAGAATTTAATAGTTGGTGAGAGAGGGAGAGGTATGGGCTTCTTTGACTAAAGACTTAGCCATTTCCTCTTCAACCTTCACTCATTTTTCTCCCTCTCCCTCTTGTTGCTGCTGCTGCTGCTGCTCCTCACCTCCCTCCCCTCTTCAACTCCTCAAATCACCTCTAAAACAACTCCAAAACCCCACTCTCATTTCATTAAAAGTGTGCACAAGCTCAAGATCTACACATTGGACCAAGGAAGCAAGGATTTTGGCCACTACGGGCAACTCAAGAAAATTCTTGAGTTGCCAAATGAGGTATTTTCTGGACTATTAGCTTAGTTTTAGAATTACTTATACCCCCATGTTTAGATTGAACCGATATTGTTGAGTTAAGGAAAACCTAGTTAGGGTTTGAGTTGTAATGTGAAATTGAGTTCAGTAGAAGCTACACCAACACCCTAGTGCATGAATTGAGACCCTAACCTGAGACTTAAGACCCGGAATACGGATTTAGAAACCGATATCGGAAAGCTTGTGGAATCTGTGAAGGTTATATGAGATCTGCTATCACCCGAGACATCTTAAAATAAAATTGATTGGACAGTGAGATGTGCAGGCACCCAGGAAGCTAACCTCAAGACCCTATCCCCTAACTCCTAGACCCGGCCGCAGATTTATCCTGTTTGGCTGCAATTTGCGGCCAGACCTACCCCATTTTGGTTCGTCTTGGTTTTGGTGTTCCCTCATCAGTAGATTAGGCCCCTGGTATATGTAGATTTGTCTAGTTTGACCTAGGATGAAATCTGGAGCCTATTTCCTTAGTTGCTGTTTTGGATTCGTGTTTCCGTATTCCGTATTTTTAGTTCTGAAATTGTGTATTGTGATTTACCTCGACTATTTGGCGTTTATACGACGATATCGAGGATAAATTGAAGGTTTTTAAGGCGTGCCCATAGTTTCTAACCTATAGGCCCCTTATCGTATCGTTTTGGGTTTCGTGTGCCGTTTTAGCTTTGATTTGGTTTTAATACGCATTTACGATACTATGACGTGTAGGTACCCCATGAAGACTTCGGGACGACAAGTAAAGCGCGTGGAGACGTCGACAAATGAAGACGCAAGGTGAGTAGATTATATCTACTGGGGGAAGTCGGGTGGATGGCGTATAGCACCCCCGCAGTCCATAGTTGGTATACTATATATTATGCTTGATAGTTATAGTGTGTCGTGGATATGGTGTTAGGTGTATTATGGATAGCTTAGGGTTAGAAGTAAACTAGTATAGTTCATAGTCGGGAACCCTAGAATAGGGTTACACCCACACGCGCACCCTTGCATATTCACTATACTTACACTGTGTTGATGATGATATTGGATGGCATTGAAGATGAGTCAATGATTCTGGGCATTGTGCCGTGAGATCGGTGATGTGATGTGATTCGTACGTGCGATACGACATGTGATCTTGGCGGGCCGTTGGGCATGTGTTTTACCCCTGCTTCCATACTTATATAGATGGTATTGATTTGTACTAGACTTAGATCTGTACCCTAGATTATATGATATGATGATAATGATACCTGATATTTGATGAGAGGAATGTGATACTTGTAAGTCTACGTTGCCTACCCCGGTTCTTGCGGGGAGGCGGAAACGGTATATAAATCAAATTTTTAGCGCACTAGGCAACATGGACTAACAAAAGTCGGGATCTTTTCTAAACAAAACTAGCTACCAAGCTAAAGAGAGTTAGCTACTCGGAAAAGATGTTATACCTCACTTGAACTCCTTCTTCTTGAAACCTTTGTAGAGGTTGGATGGTGCTTTCCTCGACGCCTTCTTTCGTCAAAGATGGATCCACCTGAGGGTTCAACCTTGGGCTCCTTTCTCGAACTTTGAGAGAACTAAGGTCTTTGGCTTGCTAGACCTTCAACCCTAGAGTGAGTAGAGAGTGGTTTAGGGTATTTTTATCTCAAGGAGAGGTTTCTCGACACATGAGAATGAATCTCCTTGAACTAGAGGAGGAGGAAGAAGAAGAGAGGAGAGAGAGTGAATATGATAGAATGAAATGGTTTTTTTACAACCATAACAAAATATAAGTGATTTATCAAAATAATATTAATCAAAAATGAAAAGGTGATGGTTAGTTTGAATAGACCATTATCATATCACCATAAATGATTTTGCAAAGATCAAAGAGCATCTAAAAAGCTAATGATGATGGTCAAAGTTTCAAACCTAGTCAACTAGTCAACCTTGGTCAACAAGTCAACAAGCCCAACCATGACACAATTTCATTTAATTAATATTATTAATTGATAAATCACAAGATCATTAGGGTTTAGAAAAAGACGACTGTCAACTGTGCATACACACCCGTTCCAAAACCCCAATGAAAAATCTCTTCCTCCACCTCAATCAACTGTGCATACACACCCGCGTTCATGTTCCGAGGAACACGAACACAAAGAGATAAAACCAATCCCAAATTATATACTAGGATCCGGCTTAAACCAAAGCCCGCTAGTATAAGCTGTCCGGACAACAAACGTGCACAAGTGCGAGGATGTGAACGAACCCTGTCGCAAAACCATGCGACCTCTACTCATTTTGCCCAAAGGCGAATAGCCCTCTGTGTGGGACTCTAAAGACTCGACACTACGCTGGCAGTGGGTTTAACTACAGACCGCAAGCGGCACTAGCTGTACGTAACGGTCCCCAGGTAGATGCCGATAAGAAGACTGACGAGGTGAACCCCATCTGAACTCCTACTGAGCCTGAATGTGACAGTCTCCGTACAGTCCGGTCTGTTCGTCTGATACATCGCATGGCGGGCCTAAGGGGGTGGTAAACGTCAGTCCCCTAATAGCGGTACAAGTCGTGTCGGAGTGAAGCCCAGAACATCCTGAGATAACACTGGAAACCTACCAGTATATCTCGCTTGCCCTGGCCAGGGACTACTCGTGTAATGGCTCTCCTAGACACAGCGCGATGTCAACCCCCAATATCGGGAGAGACGAATCCTGTATAACTGTCACTGCCTCCAAGTGCTTTGGGACTGCACCCAACTACTACCTGTTTGCACAACTCCTTTGAGCCGTGGTAGGGTAGTAGTCAAAGTACAGTGGGAACACACTTGAGGCGAAGTGACAGTGTCTAGTCAGCGAACTAAGCTGTACTCATGTCACCTGGGAACTGATAACTGATGATAGGTATAATACCAACCATCAGTTCCCAACGAGTCCTTTCCAGTGTACTCGTAGCCTAACGAGCACCCGCATACTATCTCAAGTACGACGTACTGACGGCTGTGGGACAGACCGCCTCCCGCACTGGGATGAGAAGCGCATACGCTAGTCTACTCCGGAGTATCGATGCCCTGTCTCGATAATCCCACGACTAGGGACGTGTATAAGGATGTGCTTGTAGATTACCCAGCCCCCACGAGTGTGACTGCCATCACAACGCTGGTAATCAAGCAAAGATCCTAAGGGCTCTACTAATGTGTATAGATAATATGCTAAAAGAAACACATGTACACATTAAAGTAGAAACAAACCAAGTAGCATACTACCATTTTGAGCAAGATTGTATATACAACTGTGAATATCCGAAGCTTCCATTAAGTAATATACAAACTAGTATGATACAATAATGGCCTCTAGGGCATATACACTAACAATCTCCCACTTGCACTAAGGCCATGTACTGGCGTATCGAAGACCTATCATCTCGATCAGCCGCTCGAACTGAGTCTGGGGCAAGGCCTTGGTGAATGGATCTGCAGTGTTATCTTCTGAAGCAACCCTCCGAACCTCGATCTCCTGGCGATCCACGATCTCCCTGATCAGGTGATACCGCCTCAAGATGTGTCTGGATTTCTGATGGGACCTAGGTTCCTTCGCTAAAGCTATAGCCCCGTTGTTGTTGTAGGGTTCCTAGGCACACACAAGAGGTCTCACAAGGCATCAACCATGCCAATTTCTAATTTTACGGTACCGAGAAACCCTAATGCGATCGTTGACTAGAGTTTAGGCGAAACTACAAGCGAATAGTTAACAACTTAACTAAGTGAACGAAAATACAACCTTTGTAGATCCGGTCCTCCACCTCCATAGCTCTGTGATGAAGTCCCCTCGCTGCGATCATCGGATCCCGGGCTCTAGCGTCGGCTTCATCGGAGAAATGGGCGGGCTAGGTCGTCGACTTCGATACCGAAGATGATCTACGTCGAGGTAACACAAGATCAAGCTCCAACTTCACCAAGCCATGAAACTTGTGAATAAAACACCCTATACTACTTGGCAAGTGGTAGAGGATGAAGAAATAGGAAGTGGGTTCACTTTAGAATTGGATTTCTCACTCTTTTTCTCAAGTTGCCATTAATGGAGGCAAGGTTTTCTTCTTGTTGATGAAGAAGAAGAAGAAGAAAAGAATATGATAAGTCTATTAAAAAAATATATAAAATAAAAATGATTCTTATCATATTCTTAACCATGGTTTTGTGTAGAGAACTAACTAGAGTTTGGATGAATGGTTAGGGTTAGGAGAAGAAGACAAAATGGTCACTTGGTCAAATCTTCATGAAGCTTCAACAAGCTTCATGTTTGAATGCAACCATTTTGTTTTTCTTTTATCTTTTAACCAAAAATGAATAGATAAATAAATGAGTGAAATGAAACCCTAACCATTCACTAAACATGGTTTAAGTCTTTACACAAATCCAAGTTAGCATATATCATCAAACATGATACAAACAAGTGCACAAAACTATATCATATATACAATGTGCACATTCGAGTAAGAAAATCCATCTTAAATGAACCGATACTAGTTAATGCAAAGTAATATATCAAATATATAATTATGCATTAAATCATTAAATCAACGCTTGATTTAATGATCCGGTCATACTGCATATAACCGACTAATATCAATAGTAACAACTTATCGAATCAACACTTGATCCGATAACCCGGCTATATCGCATATAACCGATCAATGTCACAAATCGCGAGAATCGAATATAGTATCACATACTGGTATCATTCTCGGTCCCGCACATATCTCATATGCGCTCCTATTTCGTTTCGCTTGAGCCAGGAAACCTCTGTGTAGGACTCTAAAGACTCGTCAATACGCCGGCAGCAGGTGATGATCATATCAAACACCCACAAGCCGCAAGCGGTCTGCTAAACGTAACGGCCACCCGGGTATTGAGCGATCAAAAGATCGACGAGCAAGCCCGCTCACACTCCTGTGAATCCAACCAGTAACACTTACCGTACAGTCCGGTCTGTTCGTCTGATATGTCGCATATCTTGCCTAGGGGTGGTAAACGTCAGACCCCAATAGCTCGATAAGTCATGTCGATATGAGGTCTATAACAGTTCGAGATACTACTGATAACACTTACCAGTAAATCTCAGCAACCCTGGCCAGGGATTTCCGGTTATAGCCAATCGAACACAGTGCAACATCAACTCCCTATACCGGGAGAGACGAATCCCCTCCTATCGCTCATTGCCTCCATGTGATTCGGGACTGTACCCAAAAACCACCGTTTTGCACGCCCTCTTGGACGTGGTAAGGTGGAAATCAAAGCACAGTGGGAACCACACAAGACTCTATGACGATCTCGGGTCAACAGACTAACCTGTACCAGTGTCACCAGAGAACTGCCATCTGACGTAAGGTATAATACCATCTGGGAGTTCTCGGCGAGTCCGTCCAGTGTACCCAATCTCCACTGAGCACCCGTATATCATCTCTGATGTCAAACACCAATGGATATGGGATCATCCATCGCCCATCTGTATGGGTCGAGAAGGTATACGCTAGTCTACTCTGGTATATCGATGCCCCGTCTCGATACACCCACGACTAGGGACCTTGAAGGATGTACTTATGGACTACCATGTCCCCACTAGTATGATCCGCATCATAGTCCACGTAGTCAAGTACACATCCTAAGGGCTTTACCAACATGTAACAGAGAGACAATCGGTGTACACGTTAAGGTAAAGAACAACCAGATAGCATACTATCATGTCGAGCAAGAAAGTCCTCCCTATATATGTCCCAGCATCCACCATAATATACATCCTATGTACAGTAATGGCCTCTAGGGCATACATATAACTAACAGTTGTCGCAATACAGAGGTATTGGATCAACAATGGACGGAACCATCTGAAGTTCTTTCAAGAACTTCCTCATCCAGACGGCTTCTTTTGCGGCATCAGATGCAGCGATGTATTCCGCTTCCATAGTCGAGTCTGCAACGGTTTCCTGTTTGGAACTCTTCCAACACACCGCCCCTCCATTGAGGGTAAAGACAAAGCCCGACATGGACTTGGAATCATCCTTGTCGCTCTGGAAGCTAGAGTCAGCAAAGGCCTCGATCTGGAGGTCTTTT
Organism: Agapanthus africanus; assembly: GCA_030015575.1. NCBI lineage: Eukaryota > Viridiplantae > Streptophyta > Magnoliopsida > Asparagales > Amaryllidaceae > Agapanthus > Agapanthus africanus. The sequence continues at coordinate 234,448,313 of JASDDO010000010.1, forward strand.
CCGCCATACACCAAGAACACCTCCTTAGTCCTTCTCAGGTACTTGAGAATGTTCTTTACCGCTATCCAGTGTTTCTCCCCAGGGTTTGACTGATACCTGCTTACTACACTTAGTAAATAAGCCACATCTGGTCTGGTACACAACATCGCGTACATTATAGAGCCTACCGCAAAAGCGTATGGTATAATAGACATGCGATCCCTTTCCAAATCAGTCTTGGGAGACATCTCTTTGGAGAGGGTGATCCCGTGACAAGCCGGTAGATTACCGCGCTTGGAATCTTCCATACTGAATCTTTTCAGTATGGTGTCGATGTACCTGGACTGCGAAAGTCCTAATATCCTCTTGGATCTATCACGATAGATCCGGATCCCCAGAATGTAGGAGGCATCACCCAGGTCTTTCATGGAGAACCTGTGTGACAAGAACCCCTTGACAGATTGTAGCATAGGAATGTCATTTCCTATCAACAGAATGTCATCCACGTACAAAACGAGGAATACGACAGTTCTTGCTACAAATCTACTATAGATGCATGGTTCATCTGGATTTTTGATAAAGCCAAATTCTTTGACCGTCTCATCAAAACAGATGTTCCAACTTCGCGACGCCTGCTTTAGTCCATAGATGGACTTAAGCAACTTGCACACCTTTCCGCTGCTCCCACTCTAAATGAAACCCTCTGGCTGGTCCATATAGACGCACTCTTCTAAATTTCCATTTAGAAAAGCGGTCTTTACGTCCATCTGCCAAATCTCATAATCGTGGAAAGCAGCAATGGCAAGAAGGATCCGAATGGATTTCAGCATAGCCACTGGAGAAAAGGTTTCATCATAATCTAAACCAGGTCTTTGACGAAAACCCTTTGCAACAAGTCTAGCCTTATAGGTCTCAACCTGTCCATCTACACCAATCTTCCTTTTGAAGATCCATTTGCATCCTAAGGGTTTTACCCCATCTGGAGCAATGTCCAACGTCCATACCTTGTTGGTGTACATGGACTCCATTTCGGTCCGCATTGCATCCAGCCATTTTACCGAGTCAACGCTCTGAATGGCTTGCTGGAAGTTAGTAGGCTCATCACTATCAATGATGCGGTCCTCTCTATCCCCGTCTATAAGAAAACCGTAGTATCTCTCGAGCGGATGAGACTGCCTACTACTCCTGCGGAGCGGCGTAGGAATGTCCTGATCTTTCGGACCCTCTGGTTCTACTAAGCTTTCAGTAATAGCTTGTGGTTCTGGAATTTCTTCCAGTTCTACTGCGCTCCCACTAATCTCCTTTTCCAAGAACTGGTGTTCTAGGAAGTGGGCATGACGAGAAACAAAAACCTTTTGTTCCTCTTCGCAATAGAAGAAATATCCCTTGGAGTTCTTCGGATATCCCACAAACTTGCACTGTACTGAGCGTGCCTCGAGCTTGTCCGCATGCTGCTTTTTTACAAAAGCTGGACATCCCCATGTCTTAATGTGATTAAGATAGGGTCTCTTCCCACACCACATCTGATATGGTGTAGTAGGCACAGTCTTAGTAGGAACTCGGTTCAAAAGATATGCAGCTGATTCTAGCGCATATCCCCAGAATGATCGCGGTAACTCAGCGTTACTCATCATGAACCGTACCATATCCAATAGGGTTCGGTTCCGTCTCTCCGATACACCGTTATGTTACGGAGTGTATGGAGGAGTAAGCTGAGAGAGAATTCCATTCTCTTTTAAGTAATTCAGGAACTCGGCACTCAAGTATTCACCACCTCGATCAGATCTCAGTGTCTTGATACTTTTGCCTGTTTGTTTTTCTACTTCATTTTTATATTCCTGGAATTTTTCAAAGGCTTCGGATTTATGTTTCATCAAGAAGACATATCCGTACCTTGAAAAGTCATCCATAAAAGTAATGAAGTAAGAAAAACCGCTTCGTGCATGCATAGACATTGGACCGCACACGTCGCTGTGTACGAGTCCCAAGAGCTCGCTCGCTCTTTCTCCGTGTCCAGTGAACGGAGTCTTTGTCATCTTTCCTTTGAGACAGGATTGACAAGTTGCATAAGATTGATATTCAAACGGATCCAAATATCCTTCTGTATGTAACTTAGTCAATCTTCTCTCATTGATGTGACCTAGTCTACAATGCCATAAGAAAGCCTGATTGATATCAGGTGACTTTCTTTTGTGTGTATTCTGGACGTTGAAAATCTGTGGTTGGTCTAATACGTATATACCGTTTCTTAATGTACCTGACCCAATCAGAACTTGATTAAGGTTAATGTTCACAACATTACTTACAAATGCAAATTCATAACCTTCTTTAGATAATAAAGATACAGAAATGATATTACAAGTTGCATTTGGTACAAAATAACAACCACGCAAAACCAAAAAATGTCCATCTGACAAACCCAGGTGATAGTCCCCCACGACCTCAGCATCCATGCTAGCTCCGTTTGCAACTCTGAGGGTCATGTCACCTGCTTTCAAAAACCTACGCTTTCTCAACGCCTGCAAAGAATTACAGATATGAGATCCTGACCGGTATCCAATACCCAGGAAGTAAAGTTTATTGATAGACAGTTTTCAATAACATACACACCTGAAGCTGAAGCCGCAACCTGCTTCAGATCCTGTGTCCTGGCTTTCCAAGCCCTGCAATCCTTTTTCCAGTTTCCACTCTTGTGACGGTATAAGCACTCTTCTTTCCCCACAAGCTTCCCTGCTATCTTTGTTGCTTTTGTCTTTCCCTTCGTATCCACTTTACTGACACCGCCCCTTGGTTTGGCGGGGGCTTTCTTCTTCTTTCCCTTGGCTTTCGCCTTGGACTTAGAAGAGGAAGATCCTCCTACAAACAAAGTGGATGTCTCCCTACCCTTTTGTAGGGTGCCCTCAGCAGTCCTCAACATGTTCAGAAGCTCGGGAAGTTCAACCTCATTTCCTTGCATGTTGAAGTTCAGGATGAACTGGGCGTAAGTGGAAGGAAGGGACTGGAGAATCAAGTCCGTATAGAGTTCATTCTCCAACGTGGTCCCAAGGTCCGCGAGCTCCTCAATGTAACCAATCATCTTAAGCACGTGTTCCGCTACCGATGATCCGACGGCCAATCTTGCCGAAAATAGCTTCTTCGACACTTCGTATCTTGCGATACGAGATTGCTCTCCATACAGTTCTTTTGTATGGAGAAATATGGATTCAAGGTCCATATTCTTATGCCTCCTCTGATGTTCATTGTCCATCGAGGAAAGCACGAGGCACTTGGCCTTCGCGAAGTCTAGTTCCCAGGTCTTATAGATTTCCTTATCTACGACAATGGTTTTGGGACCTGGGACAGGGGGAGCCTTGGTGGTAAGAAGATACCCCAACTTGTCATAAGTGATTGCCATCTTGACATTCCTGAGCCAATCTTTGTAGTTTGGCCCTGTCAGTATGTTTTTATCTAGTAATAACTTAAGTCCGGTCATCTTGAATGGTCGCTGCAATTAGGAGAGAGAAAAGAAACACTCAGCATGATGCTCTTGCAAGTTTAGAGTGGTTTTTAGTTTGTCTAAACAGGATGTCTCCCACTGTCTCTCGAATCCCTCCTCAAACCATAAAGGAAAAATTAGTCGGGATCAATCCCACCGCACAATACTTGCTTAACCGTTCAGCCAGGCTAGTGTCGGTACTTCGAGGGAGGTTTTCCAACGCTTTCGCGAAGTTCCTTAATTTAAGAACCTCTTTTCCTTGGGGGCGTAGCCCCGCTAACACCTTTCTAGACACCTACTAGGTTTATAGCATTGATCGTTTAGTGAGAAATTTCCCGAAGAGTAGCATATACTCACAGTAGGATCGGGATCCAAATATCATTGCGTGACAAAACTGAAGGAATCCTACCAGAATCATCACAATCCAAATGGTATGCAGCGCTAGCAAGTTTCAGTACTTATGAAACTCCCGATGTGATTTTTACCCCATGCTCTTATGACCTTGACTTTGGCCAAAATATCATAAGTCACATGTCAAGTTCTACCCGTCGTTCTCCAGGTTAATTTGAACCCACCCATACCTACCCTTGACTTTGGCCAAAATGGCAGTACGACTGTTCCAAATCAACGCATCTATCTATGCTGCACATGAATACCCAATAGCTACCAATCACTATGCCTTGACTTTGGCCAACATACACAGCTTGAATACCATTGACTATTCATGTGAAATGACGAAGGGCTACGAATGGTTTTGGCTAAACCGTGAACGTAGTGAACTTGATATAATCGATGGAACGAGATAGCTTTTAAAAAGGAGTGGCTCAATCTCCGCATTTAAAAGTTTAGTTTTGAAAAGAACCGAGTGGTTTTCAAAGTGTTCCAATCGACTTTTGCTTGGTTTATTTTCTTGCATTAGTTCTTTTAATGCGTCCCATCAATTAATCCTACCATTGCAGAAAACAACCAAAATATGACGTACGCTTATGCCATTCGCATTCGCCACGGGGCCCCGTCATCACCCGTTAGGTTACTTAACTAACGACAGAGCGGGGGCTGGGCTAGCGCGGCTGTAAAACATAAGCAACGCCTAAATAGTTATTATATATAAATATATAGCAATGATAGACATTATAGATCACAGATGAATACATTGGATATACTAGGAATCCGCAATCCGTTCGAGCCTGCAACGAAAAACGGATTACACGGTCGCGGTGAATAGCCAATACCCCACCCAAGACCCCTACGGGTGCGACAAACTACCCGCCAAGTACCCGAAGCGAAGCAACCTCCCTCAACTCCGTGAGTAGGCCACTCGGCACTTCGAGATACCCGGTAGTTTGTGCACCCCTCCATGGGTCTATCCTGTTAGTGTATATGCCCTAGAGGCCATTACTGTATCATACTAGTATGTATATTACTTGATGGAAGCTTGGGATATTCACAGTTGTATATACAATCTTGCTCGAAATGGTAGTATGCTACTTGGTTTGTCTCTGCTTTAATATGTGCATGTGTTTCTTTTAGCATATTGCTGGTATACATATTAGTAGAGCCCTTAGGATCTTTGCTTGATTACCGGCGTTGTGATGGCGATCACACTCGTGGGAGCTGGGTAATCTATAAGCACATCCTTATACAGGTCCCTGGTCGTTGGACTATCGAGACAGGGCATCGATACTCCGGAGTAGACCAGCGTATGCGCTTCTCATCCCAGTCTGGGAGACGGTCTGTCCCACAGCCGTTAGTACGTCGTACTTGGGATAGTATGCGGGTGCTCGTTAGGTTACGAGTACACTGGACAGGACTCGTCGGGAACTGTTGGTTGGTAATATACCTATCGTCAGTTATCAGTTCCCAGGTGACATGAGTACAGCTTAGTCCGCTGACTTGACACTGTCACTTCGCCTCGAGTGTGTTCCCACTGCTCTTTGATTGCTACCCTACCACGGCTCTACTGAGTCGTGCAAACAGGTAGCAGTTGGGAGCAGTCCCGAAGCACTTGGAGGCAGTGACGGTTAGACAGGATTCGTCTCTCCCGGTATTGGGGGTTGACATCGCGCTGTGTCTAGGAGAGCCATTACACAAGTAGTCCCTGGCCAGGGCAAGCGAGATCTACTGGTAGGTTCCAGTGTTATCTCAGGGTGTATTGGGCTACACTCCGACACGACTTGTACCGCTATTAGGGGACTGACGTTCACCGCCCCCCTAGGCCCGCCATGCGATGTATCAGACGAACAGACCGGACTGTACGGAGGTTGTCACATACAGGCTCAGTAGGAGTGCAGATGGGGTTCACCTCGTCAGTCTTCTTATCGACATCTACCTGGGGACCGTTACGTACAGCTAGTGCCGCTTGCGGTCTGTGGTTAAACCCACTGCCAGCGTAGTGTCGAGTCTTTAGAGTCCCACACAGAGAGCTATTCGCCTTTAGGCAAAACGAGTAGAGGTCGCATGGTTTTGCGACAGGGTTCGTTCGCATCCGCGCACTTGTGCACGGTTGCTGTCCGGACAGTTTATACTAGCGGGCTTTGGTTTAAGCCGGATCCTAGTATATGATTGGAGATTGGTTTTTCTCATTGTGTTCGTGTTCCTCGGATCACGAATGCGGGTGCGTATGCACGGTTGCTTGAGATTGAGGGAGAGGACCTTGTTTAGGGTTAATGACTATTGTCATTTTATTAACCCTATTGATTTTGTGTGGATTATAGTTAATTGATAATTAGCTTAATAAATTGTGCATGGTTGTTGTTGACATTTTTGACTACGTTGACTTGTTGACCTTGTTGACTACTTGACCATCATCATTTGTTTTGGAAGATGCTCTTTGATCTTTGCAAAATTGAAATGATAATGGTCATGTCATGATTTACCATGACAATTTTCAAGCTAATTATACAATTAAAATTATCCACACATATTAGTGAGAATGGCTCACTAATAAATCATTCTATCATATCTTTTCTCTCTCTTGTTCATCCTCTCCCTCAAGCTCTCTCCCTCTCATGTGTTGAGAAACAAAAAAGCTTGAGAAAAACCCTCACTTGATCTTCTCTACTCACTCCTAGGGTTCAAGTCTTAGCATTTCTTGCACCCTAGTTACTCCTAGCTTGGAGTTGAAGCTAAAGGTCGAGGCTTTCGGGTGGATCTTTCTTTGACGGAAGGAGACTAGCAAGGTGAGGCCTTTCTACCGTTCCGACGGGCTAGGAGAGAAGGACTAAAGACCAAAGGTATAACCTTTCCATCACTTAGCTACTTTGTAGTTAGGGTTAGCTAGTTTTAGTTTAGCAAAGATCCTCACAAGCTTGGTCCATGTTGCCTAAGTCATTAAAAATCCGTTTTTATTATGTTTTCCGCCTCCCCGCAAGTACCGGGGTGGGCAACGTGGACCCAACAGTGGTATCAGAGCCAAACTAAACTCAAACTAGCTAGGTAGTGAAGTGTAACGAAGTTTCGAAACCGAAAAATCCAAAAACCGAACTTTGAAAAACCCTAGTTTCTGTTGAAATTTTTTCTGCTCAAAATAGAAAACTTTATATTTGTAAATTCATCTCAGGGTTTTTTAAAAACAGACAAGAAAAACGAGACAGAGAATCATCCAAACCGCCGCGCTTCCGCCGCACGAGGTAGGCTCGTGCCGCGGAAGCGCCGCGGTTTGATGACGTCACTGCATCGTTTTTCGTGCAGTGTCTTTCTGTATTGTTTTTGGGATTTTTAGGATATATATTATATGCCCAGATTTTCCAGAACTAAAATTTGCTTTTGTGGGCCTATAAATCCGTATTTTTCCGGAACTTCACTACGCTTTAACTACATCGGTTATATCTGTAATGCTTGCATGTATTAAACGTCGGCTAATCGCTATAAGACGATTAGTCGGGGTTATACATGATCTGTGATTGCTATTGGTTTGTGGATATGAATGGATTGGATTGTCGCGGGTGAATGGCCGGGGTTGGATGTGAGATGAGCGTTGTTTTTCTTTCATTCATTTGTAACATGTAAATTGATGTAATAATATTCTTTGTATGGCCGCACAACCGGGTCGGGGTTGTAGCCGTCATTGTATTATTCTTTTTACTGTTTTTGCTCCTAGGATAGACCCATGGAGGGGGTGCACAAACTACCGGGTACTCGAAGTGCCGAGTGGCCTACTCACGGTGGTGAGGGAGGTTGCTTCGCTTCGGGTGCTTGGCGGGTAGTTTGCCGCACCCGTAGGGGTCTTGGGTGGGGTATTGGCTATTCACCGCGACCGTGTAATCCGCTTTGCGTTGCAGGCTCGAACGCATTGCGGATTCCTAGTATATCCAATGTATTCATCTGTGATCTGTAATGTCTATCATTGCTGTATATATATATATAAATAACTATTTAGGCGTTGCTTATGTTTTACAGCCGCGCTAGCCCAGCCCCCGCTCTGTCGTTAGTTAAGTAACCTAACGGGTGATGACGGGGCCCCGTGGCGAATGCGAATGGCATAAGCGTACGTCATATTTTGGTTGTTTTCTGCAATGGTAGGATTAAATGATGGGACGCATTAAAAGAACTAATGCAAGAAAATAAACCTAAAAGACGTTGTTGGAACAATTTTTCAAAAAGCTGTTATTGCAAGGACGTTCATTTTTGTTTTGCATAGCGGTATTCGGTTGTGAATGCCCAGCACCTCAGTCGACGAGGCAAGGGCCGAGATCCCTTCACCGGGAGTGACCCCTTGGACAAAAGTTTGCGTCAGGGTAATAACTTCACTATAGTCGATTATGCTTGCTTTGCATCGAGGTATTCAGTTTGGAATATCCTGCACCTCATTCCACGAGGAAAGAGCCGAGATCCCTTCACAGGGAGTGACCTCTTTAGCAAAAGTTTTCGCCACTATATTTTCAAAAGTACTATCAGGTTCCTTCAACGATATCAAGTTCATTACGTTAACGGGTTTTTCGCCAAAAACCCAGCCGTAGCCCTCCGTCGTTTCGGATAATTAATACTTAGTATTCGTGCTGCGTTTGTTGATTATTCGTCAAGACACAGTGAACGGTAGCTGAGTAATAATTCTCTGTTGCACTGATAGATGCGATTGGTTAGGACGGTCGCATGATTTTGTTGATTATTCGTCAAGGATCATACGGGCGGGTCTAATGCAATCCTGGATAACGACGGGTTGAACTTGACTAGGACCTTTTGATTTGTTGATTATTCGTCAAGGTCACTTGGGTCCTAGGGGCAAAAACCACATCGGGAGTTTCAAAAGAATTGAAACTTGCAGATTTAGCATACCTTCTGGAGTGTGGTGACTAGAGTGGATTCCATCTAGGTTATCACACAATGACAGTTGGATCCCGATCCCACTGATGAGTTGGTTTACTCTCGGGAGATTATTTCACTTAACGATCAATGCTATAAACCTAGTAGGTGTCTAGAAAGGTGTTAGCGGGGTTACGCCCCCAGGGAAAAGAGGTTATTTAATTAAGGAACTTCGCGAAAGCGTTGGAAAACCTCCCTCGAAGTACCAACACTAGCCTGGCTGAAAGGTTAAGCAAGTATTGTGACGTGAATTAAAACCCGGCTAGTTCTTCTTTTAAAGGTTTTAAGAAGAATTTGAGGAAACAGTGGGAGACATCCTGGTTAGATAAATTAATAAACCAATCTAATCTTGCAAGAGCATACGCTGAGTGTTTCTTTTCTCTCTCTCCAGGCAGCAACCATTTCACGCCCTAATCAAGATAATAAAATGTATTGCTTGACCGATCCGAATTCTTATTCGGGACTGGGGAAAGTTGGTTCAGCTCTAACTTATGACAACAGTCATGAGTATGAGAATGGGAAAGAGGAAAGTATGGATTTCCAGGATACCCAGGCGAAGAAGAAGCATGGTTTTGCATCTACTTCAGGTGTTCTTGTAATTGAGAACTGTTTTACGGTCAGCCCTACCTCCTGGGTACTTGATACCGGATCAGGATCTCATATCTGTAATTTATTACAAGGACTGAGAAAAAGTAGGAAAGTTGCACCGGGTGATATGTCGCTCAGAGTAGCGAACGGAGCACAAGTTTATGCGGCAGCCGTCGGTGAATATCACCTAGTATTGCCAAATGGCAAGACTATGATTTTGAACGATTGCTACTATGTACCCTCCATGGTTTGCAACATCATATCAGTTTCTTTACTCGATAAAGAAAGATATAAGTTTGTTCTTGAAAAGAATATCATGAACATTTACCTTGATAAGGTACTGGTTGCAGAGGGTACACTGTTTAATGGTATCTACGTTCTAAATCAGAATACAGTTCTCAATATACAAAACACACGCAAGAGGAAGAATTCAGATTCGAATGAATCCTACTTGTGGTATTGTAGACTTGGTCATGTCGGAGAGAAAAGACTGAGTAAGTTACATAAAGATGGACTCTTGAATGCGTTCGAGTTTTCATCTTATGAAACTTGTCAGTCTTGTCTCAAAGGGAAGATGACCAAATCTCCGTTCACCGGACATGGAGAAAGAGCAAGAGAGCTCTTGGGACTCATACACAGTGATGTGTGTGGTCCGATGTCTATACATGCAAGGGGTGGGTTCTCGTACTTCATCACATTCACTGACGATCTCTCTAGGTTCGGATATGTGTATCTGATGAAACACAAATCTGAAGCTTTTGAGAAATTCAAGGAATTCAGAAAGGAAGTAGAGAACCAGACAGGCAAAAGTATCAAGATCCTCCGGTCTGACAGGGGAGGGGAGTACTTAAGCACGGAATTCCTAGATTACTTAAAAGAGAATGGTATTCTCTCTCAGCTTACTCCTCCTTATACACCACAGCACAACGGTGTTTCGGAGCGGAGGAATCGTACCCTACTGGATATGGTTCGCTCCATGATGAGTAATGCCGAGTTACCTCTTTCATTTTGGGGACATGCGCTTCAGACAGCGGCATACCTTTTGAATCAAGTTCCGTCCAAATCTGTGCCTAAAACTCCGTATGAAATATGGAGCAGTAAGAAACCATGTCTAAAGTTTATTAAGATATGGGGTTGTCCGGCCTATGTGAAAACACAGAAACCGGACAAGTTGGAGGCACGGTCTGTTCTCTGTAAATTTGTGGGATATCCTAAAGACTCACTAGGATATCTGTTCTACCACACTGAGGAACAGAAGGTGTTTGTATCTCGCCACGCTACCTTCTTAGAAAGGGAGTTTCTTGCAAAAGAAGCTAGTGGGAGTTCGGTAGAACTGGAAGAAATTCAGCGACCACAAAATGTAACTGAAAATTTGGAGGAACCGCTAGATTCAGTGACCCCAAACGAACCTCAGCCACTCCGCAGATCTGGTAGGATTTCTCATCCGCCCGAGAGATACTACGGTTTTCTCATTGACGGGGATCGAGAGGATTGCATCTTGGAAGAAGATGACCCTACCAGTTTCAGGCAGGCCATTATCAGTAGGGACTCTGATAAGTGGCAGGAAGCAATGCAATCCGAAATGGAGTCCATGTACGCCAATAAAGTGTGGACCTTAGATATTGCTCCAGACGGGGTAAAACCCGTAGGATGCAAATGGATCTACAAAAGGAAACTTGGTGTAGATGGGCAGGTGGAGACCTATAAAGCTAGACTCGTTGCAAAAGGTTTTCGTCAAAGACCTGGTTTGGACTATGACGAGACTTTTTCTCCGGTGGCTATGCTCAAATCCATTCGGATCCTACTTGCCATTGCTGCCTTCCATGACTATGAAATCTGGCAGATGGATGTTAAAACGGCTTTCCTAAACGGTTGTTTGGAAGAGTGCGTTTACATGGATCAACCAGAAGGTTTCGTAGACAGTGGGAGCAGCGGAAAAGTGTGCAAGTTGCTTAAATCCATTTATGGATTAAAGCAGGCATCGCGGAGCTGGAACATCTGTTTTGATGAGGTAATCAAGGAATTTGATTTCATCAAGAACGAAGATGAACCCTGTGTATATAAGAAGATTGTAGGACGAACTGTCGTATTCCTAGTCTTGTACGTGGACGACATTCTTTTGATAGGAAATGACATTCCTATGCTACAATCGGTCAAGCTGTTTTTTGTCACAAAGGTTCTCCATGAAGGACCTGGGTGATGCCTCGTACATTCTGGGGATCAAGATCTATAGAGATAGATCCAAGAAACTGTTGGGACTTTCACAGTCCAGGTACATAGAGACCGTACTAAAGAGATTTAGTATGGAGGGTTCCAAGCGCGGTAACATACCCGCATTGCACGGAATTACCCTCTCCAAGAAGATGTCTCCTAAGACTGACGAGGAGAGGGTTCGCATGAGCACTATACCCTACGCTTCGGCGGTAGGATCTATAATGTATGCGATGCTATGTACAAGACCAGATGTAGCTTACGCGTTGAGCACGGTAAGCCGGTATCAGTCAGACCCAGGGGAGGACCACTGGACAGCAGTGAAGAACATTCTCAAGTACCTGAGAAGGACTAAGGAGATGTTCCTGGTTTACGGTAATGGAGACCTCAGGGTCGAGTCCTTTACCGATTCAAGCTTCCAGAGTGACAAAGATGACAGCAAGTCCGTCTCGGGTTTTGTGTTTACCCTCAACGGAGGGGCGGTATGTTGGAGGAGTTCCAAGCAGGATACCGTCGCAGACTCGACGATGGAAGCTGAATACATTGCTGCAAGCGATGCCGCAAAAGAGGCGGTCTGGATTAAGAAGTTCATTAGTGAACTTCAGGTGGTTCCGTCCATTGTTGACCCAATACCTTTGTATTGCGATAACAATGGGGCTATAGCTTTAGCGAAGGAACCGAGGTCCCATCAGAAATCCAGGCACATCTTAAGGCGGTATCACCTGATCAGGGAGATCATTGATCGACAGGAGATCGAGGTACGGAGAGTGGACACAAAGGACAACACTGCGGACCCATTCACGAAGGCTTTACCCCAGACTCAGTTCGAGCGGCTGATCGAGATGATAGGTCTTCGATACGCCAGTACATGGCCTTAGTGCAAGTGGGAGATTGTTAGTGTATATGCCCTAGAGGCCATTACTGTATCATACTAGTATGTATATTACTTGATGGAAGCTTGGGATATTCACAGTTGTATATACAATCTTGCTCGAAATGGTAGTATGCTACTTGGTTTGTCTCTGCTTTAATATGTGCATGTGTTTCTTTTAGCATATTGCTGGTATACATATTAGTAGAGCCCTTAGGATCTTTGCTTGATTACCGGCGTTGTGATGGCGATCACACTCGTGGGAGCTGGGTAATCTATAAGCACATCCTTATACAGGTCCCTGGTCGTTGGACTATCGAGACAGGGCATCGATACTCCGGAGTAGACCAGCGTATGCGCTTCTCATCCCAGTCTGGGAGACGGTCTGTCCCACAGCCGTTAGTACGTCGTACTTGGGATAGTATGCGGGTGCTCGTTAGGTTACGAGTACACTGGACAGGACTCGTCGGGAACTGTTGGTTGGTAATATACCTATCGTCAGTTATCAGTTCCCAGGTGACATGAGTACAGCTTAGTCCGCTGACTTGACACTGTCACTTCGCCTCGAGTGTGTTCCCACTGCTCTTTGATTGCTACCCTACCACGGCTCTACTGAGTCGTGCAAACAGGTAGCAGTTGGGAGCAGTCCCGAAGCACTTGGAGGCAGTGACGGTTAGACAGGATTCGTCTCTCCCGGTATTGGGGGTTGACATCGCGCTGTGTCTAGGAGAGCCATTACACAAGTAGTCCCTGGCCAGGGCAAGCGAGATCTACTGGTAGGTTCCAGTGTTATCTCAGGGTGTATTGGGCTACACTCCGACACGACTTGTACCGCTATTAGGGGACTGACGTTCACCGCCCCCCTAGGCCCGCCATGCGATGTATCAGACGAACAGACCGGACTGTACGGAGGTTGTCACATACAGGCTCAGTAGGAGTGCAGATGGGGTTCACCTCGTCAGTCTTCTTATCGACATCTACCTGGGGACCGTTACGTACAGCTAGTGCCGCTTGCGGTCTGTGGTTAAACCCACTGCCAGCGTAGTGTCGAGTCTTTAGAGTCCCACACAGAGAGCTATTCGCCTTTAGGCAAAACGAGTAGAGGTCGCATGGTTTTGCGACAGGGTTCGTTCGCATCCGCGCACTTGTGCACGGTTGCTGTCCGGACAGTTTATACTAGCGGGCTTTGGTTTAAGCCGGATCCTAGTATATGATTGGAGATTGGTTTTTCTCATTGTGTTCGTGTTCCTCGGATCACGAATGCGGGTGCGTATGCACGGTTGCTTGAGATTGAGGGAGAGGACCTTGTTTAGGGTTAATGACTATTGTCATTTTATTAACCCTATTGATTTTGTGTGGATTATAGTTAATTGATAATTAGCTTAATAAATTGTGCATGGTTGTTGTTGACATTTTTGACTACGTTGACTTGTTGACCTTGTTGACTACTTGACCATCATCATTTGTTTTGGAAGATGCTCTTTGATCTTTGCAAAATTGAAATGATAATGGTCATGTCATGATTTACCATGACAATTTTCAAGCTAATTATACAATTAAAATTATCCACACATATTAGTGAGAATGGCTCACTAATAAATCATTCTATCATATCTTTTCTCTCTCTTGTTCATCCTCTCCCTCAAGCTCTCTCCCTCTCATGTGTTGAGAAACAAAAAAGCTTGAGAAAAACCCTCACTTGATCTTCTCTACTCACTCCTAGGGTTCAAGTCTTAGCATTTCTTGCACCCTAGTTACTCCTAGCTTGGAGTTGAAGCTAAAGGTCGAGGCTTTCGGGTGGATCTTTCTTTGACGGAAGGAGACTAGCAAGGTGAGGCCTTTCTACCGTTCCGACGGGCTAGGAGAGAAGGACTAAAGACCAAAGGTATAACCTTTCCATCACTTAGCTACTTTGTAGTTAGGGTTAGCTAGTTTTAGTTTAGCAAAGATCCTCACAAGCTTGGTCCATGTTGCCTAAGTCATTAAAAATCCGTTTTTATTATGTTTTCCGCCTCCCCGCAAGTACCGGGGTGGGCAACGTGGACCCAACATATCCTAGAAGCAAAAACAGTAAAAAGAATTATACAATGACGGCTACAACCCCGACCCGGTTGTGCGGCCATACAAATATTATTACATCAATTTACATATTACATGAATGAAAGAAAAAGAAACACCCATCTCACATCCACCCCGGCTATTCACCCGCGATAATCCAACGCATTCATATACACATACCATCATCAAACACAGATCACAGATATGTATAACCCCCACTAATCGACATATAGCGATTAGCCGACGTTCAATACATAAAAACATCACAGATATAACCGATTAGTCAAAGTATAGTGAAGTTCGATCAAAAATACGGATTTATAGGCCCCCAAATACAAATTTCTTTTCTGGAAAATATGGGCTGAAATAAACCATCTTAAAAATCCCAAAACCACAACCTAAAAACACTGCACCAAACTCGGTCATGAGCCGAGTCAAAACGGCGGCGGTTCCGCGGCAAATGTATACCCATTGCCGCGGAACCGCGGCGCTTTGAAGGGATCACTCGACCGTTTTTGGTGGGATTCTTCACAAAACCCTGAGATGATTTTTGGAGTATGACTTTTTATTTTTAGAGCAGAAAAATTTTTAACAGAAACTTAGGGCTTTGCTTGTCGTAGTTTTGCGATTTTTCCGATCGAACTTCTATACACTTTACTACCTAGCTAGTTTATGTTTAGTTAGGCTCTGATACCACTGTAAGTCCACGTTACCTACCTCGGTTCTTGCGGGGAGGCGGAAACGGTATAAAAATCAAATTTTTAGCGCACTAGGCAACATGGACTAACAAAAGTCGAGATCTTTTCTAAACAAAACTAGCTACCAAGCTAAAGAGAGTTAGCTACTCGGAAAAGATGTTATACCTCACTTGAACTCCTTCTTCTTGAAACCTTTATAGAGATTGGATGGTGCTTTCCTCGTCGCCTTCTTTCGTCAAAGATGGATCCACCTGAGGGTTCAACCTTGGGCTCCTTTCTCGAACTTTGAGAGAACTAAGGTCTTTGGCTTGCTAGACCTTCAACCCTAGAGTGAGTAGAGAGTGGTTTAGGGTATTTTTATCTCAAGGAGAGGTTTCTCAACACATGAGAATGAATCTCCTTGAACTAGAGGAGGAGGAAGAAGAAGAGAGGAGAGAGAGTGAATATGATAGAATGAAATGGTTTTTTTACAACTATAACTAAATATAAGTGATTTATCAAAATAATATTAATCAAAAATGAAAAGGTGATGGTTAGTTTGAATAGACCATTATCATTTCACCATAAATGATTTTGCAAAGATCAAAGAGCATCTAAAAAGCTAATGATGATGGTCAAAGTTTCAAACCTAGTCAACTAGTCAACCTTGGTCAACAAGTCAACAAGCCCAACCATGACACAATTTCATTTAATTAATATTATTAATTGATAAATCACAAGATCATTAGGGTTTGGAAAAAGACGACTGTCAACTGTGCATACACACCCGTTCCAAAACCCCAATGAAAAATCTCTTCCTCCGCCTCAATCAACTGTGCATACACACCCGCGTTCATGTTCCGAGGAACACGAACACAAAGAGATAAAACTAATCCCAAATCATATACTAGGATCCGGCTTAAACCAAAGCCCGCTAGTATAAGCTGTCCGGACAACAAACGTGCACAAGTGCGCGGATGTGAACGAACCCTGTCGCAAAACCATGCGACCTCTACTCATTTTTCCCAAAGGCGAATAGCCCTCTGTGTGGGACTCTAAAGACTCGACACTACACTGGCAGTGGGTTTAACCACAGACCGCAAGCGGCACTAGCTGTACGTAACGGTCCCCAGGTAGATGCCGATAAGAAGACTGACGAGGTGAACCCCATCTGAACTCCTACTGAGCCAGAATGTGACAGTCTCCGTACAGTCCGGTCTGTTTGTCTGATACATCGCATGGCGGGCCTAGGGGGCGGTAAACGTCAGTCCCCTAATTACGGTACAATTCGTGTCGGAGTGAAGCCCAGAACACCCTGAGATAACACTGGAAACTTACCAGTATAACTCGCTTGCCCTGGCCAGAGACTACTCGTGTAATGGCTCTCCTAGACACAGCGCGATGTCAACCCCCAATACCGGGAGAGACGAATCCTGTCTAACCGTCACTGCCTCTAAGTGCTTCGGGACTGCACCCAACTACGACCTGTTTGCACGACTCCTTTGAGCCGTGGTAGGGTAGTAGTCAAAGTACAGTGGGAACACACTTGAGGCGAAGTGACAGTGTCAAGTCAGCGGACTAAGCTGTACTCATGTCACCTGGGAACTGATAACTGACGATAGGTATAATACCAACCATCAGTTCCCAACGAGTCCTGTCCAGTGTACTCGTAGCCTAACGAGCACCCGCATACTATCTCAAGTACGACGTACTGACGGCTGTGGGACAGACCGCCTCCCGCACTGGGATGAGAAGCGCATACGCTAGTCTACTCCGGAGTAGCGATGCCCTGTCTCGATAATCCCACGACTAGGGACGTGTATAAGGATGTGCTTGTAGATTACCCAGCCTCCACGAGTGTGACTGCCATCACAACGCTGGTAATCAAGCAAAGATCCTAAGGGCTCTACTAATGTGTATAGATAATATGCTAAAAGAAACACATGTACACATTAAAGTAGAAACAAACCAAGTAGCATACTACCATTTTGAGCAAGATTGTATATACAACTGTGAATATCCCAAGCTTCCATTAAGTAATATACAAACTAGTATGATACAATAATGGCCTCTAGGGCATATACACTAACAATACTGACCCGTACCTAGCTATTGGGATGCCGTACGACGATTTACCGTACGAGCTTTATATTGATGATAGATCTGCACTCATGACTTGAGGATGTCATATGATATGTAGTATCGTACGCGATACTATTGAGGCGGGATCACCGACTATTATATCTATATATCGACTCAGATTTAGGTGGTTTCCATACCCCTCCCGATTGACTTGATACTTAGATCTGTAGTTTGCATAGTAGATGTTAGACTAGACCCGAGTCATTCTTATTTCAAATGGCATAACTGCATGACATATACATATGGGTGTATATTCTTTACTGTTAAGTTGATTATTCGATTTCCGCATATTCATGCTATTCACATTGCTTTGCATATGTTTATTGCTATATTACTATCATGTTGCTAGGGCACCAGCACCATTATCGATGATGCGTATGTTCCACGTACACTTGCTTGCCGGCTCACACACTTCATCATCGATAATTGCCATGTCACTACATAGTAGCAGTATTGCATCAGGATATGACCTTGTATGTGCATACTATTATTTCCATGTTGCATGATATACTGTTATACTTCCATGTCATTATATGTCACATACCCATACTTGTACACATACATCATACATTGATATCTTCATACTTGCTTAGATTACGCATTGAGATATGTTATTTCCTTGTTAATTCTGGATTTAGGGAACCGTGGATATTTCAAAAGAGAATAGTTAATTATTTAAAAACCCGGTTTCCCTTGATATGATATTTCGGTGCGTCCACCATGTGTTTTCTCGGTGATAGAGTGATATATGTGAACCCGAATCGAGGAGTTGGATGAGGCCGATTACGGGTACATGGTGGACCCGGTATGGTACCCCGGGGCGAGAACGGTTTCTCTGTGTAGTAGACGGTGAGCCTGGCAGAGGGACTACTACCTACCGGTGATTGGTTGGACCTGGCGGTTATCCAAAAGATACTGACCAGAGTCGATAGATGGATATGGGCGTACTGCCGGGGCCGAGGGCCGATTCCGCAGACATAGCCCGTGGGCTGATCCGGACTGACGGAGCCCGATAGATGAGGATTTACATGTCGATGCTAGGCACGGGTTTCATGATGTTTTCCATGATTTGATTATATCCTCACATTTACATGCATAATGCTTATTGTCATTGGGTGACGGGTGGACGGGTTCCACGTTTATACAGACTTGATCATATACAGACTGGATTTACATTGATCATACTTCATGCAGACATACCTTATACTGATGACATGTTATTATCTGAGGCACTGGCACGAGTACTTGGCACTACCTACATGATTAGATGTTACATTGCCACTTTATCATGCTTCAGACTTACTCTTGAGGGTTTTATTATTATACTGATTGTTTGACCTAGGATTATGTCTTACATTCGATTTCTGCTTGTAGATATTTTCTATTCACGAGTTGGCAACCCACCCCCGTTGTGCCACAGTTCTTGCAGGGTTTGCCGTACAGGTTCCATAGCGGCATTTCTGGCACTGCTTTCCTTTGTGGGTGATTTTCTTGGTAGGTGGGTTCTTTGTATCAGAACCGCCGTTGTACATGTATTATTCATTGTATCTAGAAATTCCATCTACCAAAAACTTGTATATTGTTTCAGACTCAGACACTAATGATGTATTATTTCGACCTTAGAGTCGCGCTTAGTAGTGTTACAGTTTTCATGCTTATCTGGGTTCCCTTTTGAAATTTGATCCTCGCCATTCGGCGTTGTATAGTATATTACTTTTATGTTAATTTATCCTTAAAATGGTTTTAGATTTCTGGGCTTTTGGCTTACTTGGATCAGATGGAGTCCTATAGACTTCATATGGTTCAAGGGCCAGTCACATGCTCTTTCGGGTCGTGACAAAGTTGGTATCAGAGCGCTAGGTTAACCTTGGTTCGAGTCTAAGTTTGACTATGTGGAGCCTAGGGCGTCTATATATATACGGAACTTAGGCTTGATGTCACGACCCGAAAGTACGGAACATGACCGGCACTTAGGCTACGAACGTCTCAAGGCGTACGTGCTCTAAGTAAGCCGAGCCCAGAAATCCAAACCAAGAAAAGTAGTAGAGTGAAGGAAAAACCATATGTAAATCAACCAGTTTGCGACATAATATACAACGCCTAAAGGCGAGGATCACAACAGGAAAGGAAACTCCAATCAGCAAGAAACCCAGAGAAATATAACGTGCGACTCTAAGGTCGAAAGAATGATCAATACTGGTCTTTATCTCAAATAAGTACATGTTTGGTTGATGGAACTTCTAGATACAACTGAAATATAATACACAATGTATAGTGATGGGTACGATACAAATAACCCACCTCTAGCAAATCACCTGAAAGACGCTGTGCCCGCAAAGCCGTAATGAAATCCGTACGGCAACACCTGCAAGAAACTGGGGCACAACGGGGGTGAGTTGCCAACTCCTGAATAGAAACATCTACGAACAGAAAATCGCATGTACGACGCAATCCTAGGTCATACGATCATAAAATAATCCTCAAATATATAATCAGCATTCTATAACCATGACTAGGGTAGCTATCTATCCCAAATGTAATCCCATGTACCCGTGTCAATGTCAGTGCCTCAGGTAGCAATGTATCATATGAATGATGTATGAATGCATGAAAAGTATGATCAATGTAATAAAGTCTGTATGTGACCAATGTCTGTAAATAGGTGGATCCCGTCCACGTATCACCCAATGACAATAAGCATCATGCATGTAAATATGAGGATATAGTAAAAATCATGAAAACGCATCATGAAACCTGTGCCCAGCATCGGCATGAAACATAGCCTCAAATCTGAATATCTCAATATCTCTGATAAGTCTCACCATCTAGGGCGCCGTCAACCCAGACCGGCCCCTACCATCAATCTCAAGACCACGACGGTATCCTCCGGATATCCGACGTGTCGGGTAAAATCACCGGTCGGTAGTACTCCCCTGCCAGGCTCAACGCCATCTCCTGCGATCTTCTTGCCCCGGGGTACCGCACCGGGCCCACCATGTACCCGTAATCGGCCTCATCCGCCTCCTCGAATCGGGTTTCACATGTCGCTCTCAGCACCGAGAAAACACATGGTGGACGCACTGAAATATCATATCAGGGGTAACCAGGGTTTTACAACAATTACATAATCTCTTTGAAATACCTACGGTTCCCAAATCCAGAAATATCATAGAACAACATATCTCAATGCGCATAATCAGAGAACATGGTGTATGTGACATATCAATGAATGCAAGTATAACAGTATATCATGCAACATGGAATAATAGTATGCACATACAAGGGTCATATCCTGCAGCAATAATACTACTGTGTAGTGACATGGTAATTACCGATGAAGATGTGTGTGAACTGGCAAGTAAGTGTACGTGGTACATACGCATCATCGGTAATGGTGCTGGTGTCCTAACAGCATGATATCAACAATAGAATATGAATCACAATAAGTATGCGATGCAGAGCAATAATAATAATGTGCGGGGGCTGAGTACCAAACACAATGATGGCTAAACTGCATCAAATGTCATAAGAGTCATATAGCTACACCACTATAAGGCTGAGCTAAAGCTAACAGTAGGTAAGGGAAACCGCCTAACCTCTGAGTCGATACATATATATACATATAGTCGGTGATCCCGCCTCGATAATATCACATCCGATACCGTATTGCTATAATCGGTTATCCCCAAGTCAAGAGTGCGGATCAAACATCAAATTACAGCTCGTACGTAAATCCGTCGTACAGCATCCCCAAATCTGGGTACGGGTCAATATCACATTCGTCATATCATCCATCTAATATTCTCCATATCAAATATCATAATCTGGGTACTGACCTACGTCTAGTACAAAGCTAATATCATCACTATAGTCATGACCCGACTACTGATCGACAGTCTCGTATGAATCGATATCATCATCATATATCGTCAATGAAATCATAATCCGGCTTCCGATTGACAGCCTCTAGCAAAACGATATTATCAGCACATATCATCTCAAGGAGTAAAAAACGCCCAAGGCGGCCTATCATAAATATCTTATCATAACATGTCATATCATATCCTATCTCGTATCATAATCACATGTCGATCATTTAATATATATCACTATTCCTATGGCATCATTATCCCGAAATCCGCTAAAGCATCACGACGTATCTCAAATATGAATTCTACCATATTCCCAAAAATCATAATCTCGGATCAATATCATCGACATGAGAAAACAAGGCACGAAAACGACATCAAGTGCAACAACTGTGCAAAAATCGTAAATACACAGTAGGTGCAACCATGGTGTATGAAAACAAATATCATGAAACTCAATCATCAAAATCAGTCTTGCGAATAGATCACCCAAAATACCGAAATCAAGTATAGTGGAATAGTCCCGCTCAAGTACATCCTCCAAGAATCTTTGGCCAACTGTCATGGTCACTCATAGCATGTCTCGTCGACGATTCTGAACTCTGGCCTGCCGGTGTGCGTAACATGACCACTCCTTGGTCTAAGTCTTCTCGTAATTTATTCCAGAAAGGTCCTGTCGAGGTCTCTCCCAAATCACGTCTCTGCCGAACTATCCGGAAGTCATCGTCCTTTACTAAATCTGTTTCTTGTTCCGGAACGGCTGCATACTCATCGTGACTCCTTCTGGAAGGTATATCCCAGTACAATGTCTCGGCATGCATATCGCATCTCTTATGTCGGCGGAGTGGAACGTCGTCTCATCAAGATCTCGTACGAAACTCTTACTCCACTTTCTTTAATGTCGACTGCTACGGACTCGTCTCGTCGTGGCTGCATGGACTGAGCTCCTACGGCAATCCTCGTATCTGGAGTCTCCCAAGAAATGCATCTCACCACCTGGCATCCGAATGAAGTCGAACCATCCGATCGATTTGTCAAAACCACATAATCCCCCAAGAGCTCAACATCTTGGGTACAGTTTAACAGTATCGAGTGCGTACCACAACATCGATGGTCCAGCCGTAGAAGGGCAAACCCAAGCCTCACTAATGGCTCCGCGGAACTGCCGCAAACCCTAAGGTTCAAAGGCTTTCACACGGTCATTAAGTCGAGTTAGGATTTCATTCTTCTAGAGGGTCCATAGAATTGTCTGCATGTCTTTCCGAATACTTTAAACTTAGAATAATAGGTTGCTGACATTCGATCGTCTCTGTCGACTCTCAACGTCTCCGCGTGAATATCATGCCCCAAAAGTACGGAACAAGACCGGCACTTAAACTACGAACGTCTCGAGGCGTACGTAATCTAAATAAACCGAAACCCCAGAAATCCAAACCAAGAAAAGTAGTAGAGTGAAGGAAAACCAATTTAAAAAAAGTAGTTTCAATAGCATAAGCCGAATTATGCGGGTTTCTAAAAACATCAAAAATTTCCTGAAAATTTCGGCAGAGTCTCCTTTGTAAATACTGGCCCCCAAACGGGATACAACATGAATAGTATACGAAATCAATAAAAGGCATCCCCAAGCAGGAGCTAGCTCTTCGTCAATCGACGGTCACAACCACACAAGCAATATAATATACAACGCCAACGGCGAGGATCAAAATTCAAAAGGAAACTCAAAATCATAAGAAAACCACAGAATATAACGCGCGACTCTAAGGTCGAAGGAATAACATCACTGGTCTCTATCTCAAAATAAATACATGTTTAGTTGATGGAACTTCTAGATACAACAGAATAATGATATACAAGATATATAATGGGGGTACGATACAAGTAAACCCACCTACTAGCAAATCACCCGAAGGAAACTATGCCCGCAAAGCCGTAATGAAACATGTACGGAAAACCTGCAAGAAACTGGGGCACAACGGGGGTGAGTTGCCAACTCGTGAATAGAAAAACATCTACGAAAAGAAATTGCATAAATAACGCAATCCTAGGTCAATGATCATAATATATCCTCAAATATATAAACAGCAACCATAACAATGGTTAGGGCAAATATCTAACCCAAGTGTAATTCCATGTGCCCGTGTCAGTGCCTCACGTAGCAATGTATGAATGCATGAAACAGAATGCATGTACTGAAGAAAACTGCTTTCATAAATCAGTGAGATTTATGTATTTTAAAAGTGAGGTACCATAAATGAAATTAGCAAAAAACAGTTCCCAGCATCGACACAAAACAAGTGTCCAAATATCTCGATATCTCTGTACCTCAATATCTCAAAATCTCAATATCTCAATCACAATATCTAGGGCGCCGTCAATCCAGACCGGCCCCTACCATCCAGATCAAGACCACGACGGTATCCTCCGGATATCCGACGCGTCGGGAAAAATCACCGGTCGGTAGTGCTCCCCTGCCAGGCTCAACGTCAACAACACGATCCTCTTGTCCCGGGGTACCGCACCGGGCCCACCATGTACCCGAAACGGTTCCTCCACTCCTCGAATCGGGTCTCGAAATCCATCAGCAAACTCATGGTGGACGACTCATACATCATGGGAAAACCGCACTTTTTATTTTAAAAGAGAGAAAAGGTTTATTTATGTTTTTGCGGTTTTCCTCCAAATCCAGAAAATCTCATGGAAATCCGAATCCAAAACCTCAATAACACGTAAAATAGTGAATATATGCATGAGAATCCATGAATGCGGCATAACAATGAATAACAGTATGCATGAAGTAGCAGGTAATAACTACAATGTCTAAACTAACATATAAGGCAAGTACACTAATATTATGTCAAACTACTAGCTATCAAGCTAAGTTAAGCAATAATATTTTCTAAGGTGTACGTGACATGGCAATTACCGATGAAGATGTGTGTGAGCCGGCAAGTAAGTGTACGTGGTACATATGCATCATCGGTAATGGTGCTGGTGTCCTAACAGCATGATATCAATAATGGAGTATGAAACATAATATAAGCATGCGATGCGAAGCGAACCACAATAATGAGCGGGAGATGAATACTAGACGCAACTATAACTAATCTGCATTAATCTAATATAAGTCTTACAAATGGTGCCTTTTGAAATAACACGAATCATGGGGTTTTGAAAATAGGGGCTACAGTGTTTTTATGAAAAGATACGTCTTTTGAAATATCCGTAGGATCCCTTGGGCTGTCTTTAAAAATACACACGATTCGTTAGTTTTTGAAATAGGTAAGAATCGAATCTAATCTAACAACTAAACTAAACTAAAGGGCTAAGCTAACAAGCTGGACTACAGGTAAGGAAACAGCCTAACATCCGAGTCGATACATATACATATCTGTATATATATTAGTCGGTGATCCCGCCTCAATAATATCATATCCGATACCATATCTATAATTAGACATCCCAAGTCAAGAGTGCGGATCAATCATCAAAATATAGCTCGTACGTAAATCCGTCGTACGGCATCCCCAAATCTGGGTACGGCTCAATATCACATTCATCATACTATTCACCTGGTATCCTCTTTATCAAATATCATAATCGGGGTAATGATCTACGTCTAGTACAATACTGATACCGCCTAAGTATGCATGCATGTGTGTAAAACACTACGTCAAGGACCCGCTACAACGTCATGTCGTATCTCAAATACGAACCCTCTATATCACCGATCTCACGGCCTCAAATCAAATCTCATCGACTCATCATAAATCCCAAGTACTATCCTCACTATCCATGCATGCGTATATGAATGTACATATGCATAGTCCCATACCCACGCATATGTACATATATACACATCCCAATCTACGCACAAGAAAGTAAAGTATGCAAGTATACGTGTGCGTATGTGGGTATAACAACTACTCTAGGGTTTCGCAACTAACCCAAAGGTACTCTATGAACACATAAACATAACATGAATGAACATTCTCGTATCATAAGACACCTATATAAACATATATATATGAGCTACACTACGGACTGCGGGGGTGCTATACGCCATCCACCCGACTTCTCCCCGTAGATATAAATCTACTCACCTGGTCCTCGCTCGCCGGTGCCGACGTCGCCACGCGCTTGCTTGTCGTCTCGAAGTCCACATGGGGGTACCTACATATCACAACGCATCGTATCGCATTAAAATCCGACTCATGACCAAAACGACACACGAATCCCACATAAGTCAAAACCTATGATTGCTTTCACAAATCAACCCAAAAACCCTCGACGTCGGTGTACAAACGCTAGACCATCGAGAAAAACCAAAATACACTCATTTGCACATTCACGAACACTAATTTTAATATAAAATAGGTTAAAACTCACAAAAACCCCAATTTCACTTAAAATGTCATTTTTCCGAAAATCTAGCAAGCACAATTCGCCGTTTTTGTACAAAACATGATGTTTTAACAATTCTAGTGACCAAGATGATAACTTAATATCTTAATTATGCCATAGAAACCATTACGTAAATTTTAAACCCACAATTTAATTCGATTTCAAAAACCTAGTTTGCAATATTAACCAATTTTAACAATTTTATAGCAAAAATGAACAAACTACAATCTAGCTTGGATTTTCATGAACTGAAGCATTAAACCACTCAATATAATATTTATAATGACATGAAACCTAAATTTTAATTTTATCTCACAAGAATATAATTATTTAAAAAACCTAGTTTACCAATTTTATAATTATCACTTTTAAATCAACAAATATGCAAACTAGCAACTTAAATTGAATTTAGCATAACATTAATATGTCAATTATATCACATAAACTAAATCTCACAACACAAAATACCAATTTGAAATCAAACCCCTCTCTTGAATTTTAAATCATGCACCTAGAACTAATTAAAAACCTAATTAAACAATTAATTAAGCTAACCTAAGCAATTAACAACACATTAAGCAAAAATGTTAGAATTTATACCCAAATAATTTGAAGCTCCCACAAGCACACTTGGCCACCCAAATTGAAATCTAAATCCCTAGATTCATGCTATGGTAGCCAAGGAAAAATGGGTATAGCTTGGATTTTGAGTTTGCTTTGAATTTGCATGGATTTTTGAAGCATTTTAATGGATTTTTGAGGCAAAATGGTGTGGGATTTTGGTGGAGGGCTGCTGCTGTGGGGGGTTCAGGTTTGGGCCAGAAATGGAGGGGGTTTGGGTGAGGGAGGAAAGAGAGTGCGGTGGAGAAAGTAATATCTAGTCAAAGTCCACCCTTTTTCTATCATTTTCCTTTCTTTTCTTTTCTTTTCTTGGTGATTGGAGAGAGAGAGGGGGGGAGGGCTGTCATGGTGGGGCTAGCCACATGGGGAGGGGAAGAGAGGGTGAGGTGTGGATGTGTGGGTTAGGGAAAAAGATAAATGTATTACCCCAATTCCCATTAACACTAATTTCACCGAAAAAAGCCTTTTTCTTCGATATTTTTCTAAACCGTTTTGGCAAACCATTTCATTTCAAAAACCACATGATAAAATTTTATTTAATGTTTTATGATGCACAAAATTTGTTTCAACTCATTTCAATTTGTAATTTTCCCTAATTAAATGTATTAGTGACGGCTTAAAATAATATTAAAATAATTAATTTCGGAAAATTTGAAATTTCACCAGTGGCTCAATAAACACCAAATACTAGCAATTACATAGCTAGAATATGTATATTTAATTTTATAATAAAGATATTTGCATTTTGACTTTTTACAGAAAACCCCCTTATTTTACCGTTTTTTCGAAATTTCACCGAAACGATTTTCAAAACGTTACAATCTTCCCCCCTTAAAGAAATTCGGTCCCCTGATTTAAATTAAAACTCCCCCCCCAAAATACTAAAATATTTCAGCCAAAACCATCAAATCGCCGGGGCTCCGAAATCATAAATACATAAACACATCATAGCGCAATGCATGCGTATGAGTAATGAGTAGATAACTCGAAATCAAAATTCCGTCAAGCATCCCGCAATCATCGGAGTCAAGGTGAAAACACGAATGCCAAATCTCAAGCAAGACCGATATGGTATAAATCGGAACTATACATGCAAATATCAGGAGGAAATGCATGCCGAATCCTTTAAGTTGCTGTGCAATGCACATAACACTGCACAGTGGCGGACGTCTATCATAAGAAAATAACTATATACATATATACCTTGGTTTGAAATGTACGTTCCGCCGTTTTGGGAAACAATTTAGAAGGGTCTCCTTGTTTTAAACATTTCGTGTCATATCAGACACGTAGGTAAATACTAAGACTATAGCTCGCTTTTTGGAAATCCCTTCAATAACTATCAATGCATGCAAAATATATTCAGGTACTGTCCTCTGACTAGTCCTGCTCAGTACAAAAAATCATAGCAATCATCATAAAAACGTACTGCTCCATAAGAAATCAATCCCAAAATACGCGTATGAATACTACGTGCGTCTGGTGCGCACGGAAATCAAAATCCATATATGTGCCATACATATGCACAGAAACAAGATCTAAGTGCATCGGGTGTGCACAAAGCATCTGTCGTAGGCAACGTGTGTGCCTGACAGCAAAATCAGGTGCATCTGACATGCACGAAAAATCTTGATTTAGTGCATCTGGTGTGCACCAAAATCACATCTCAAAACATGCGCTCAACATGCGTAAAAATCCAAGGCAGGTGCATCTATCATGCACGAAATCATGAAATCCAATATCAAGCGCCGAACATGCGCAAAATCAAATCAGGTGCACAAGGTGCACAAAACAAATATCGAGTATCACAATCGAAATCGAAGTCCAGTGCGTCTAAGTGCATAAAAGGCGTATCACTGCACTGCAAGCATATATAAACTATACAGAGTGCAGGAACCAAATCGTGTGCGTGCATACGCACAAAATCAACTCAAATGTCTAAAACCGTAAAATCACAAACATGTGAAACCAAAGCACGAAGATGATATCAAGTGCAACACTGTGCAAAGATCGTAAATCCTCAATCATCAAAATCAAATCATGCGAATAAATCACCCAAAACATCGAAATCAATAATGGCGGAATAGTACCGCTCAAGTGCATCCTCTAAGAATCTCGGGCCAACTGTCGCGGTCACTAGTGGGACATCTCGTCGATGATCATGAACTCTGGCCTGCTGGTGTTCGTAACAATGACCACTCCTGGGTCAAGGTCTTCACTGTGAATTACCAATCTCTCGGTCCATCGGCTCATCGGCCCTGTCAGGTGTGCTAACGGGGATGATCCCGTTCTGGCACTTCTCTGGTCATCTCTCGGTCAATCATCGCGACCACTCGTAAGACAGCATATCACTGGCGTCGGCCTCTGGCTCTCTGAATGTACGTGACACATCTGATCCTGGGTGCAAGTATCATTGCAGCAGTGTCCTGGAAGGAATCCTGCTCACGGTCTCTTCCATGTCTCGTCTCTGCCAACCGTCCGGAAGTCTTCGTCCTTTCCTATATCTGCATCTTGCTCTGGAACGACTGCATACTCATCGCGACTCCTTCTGGAAGGTAAATCCAAGTACCATGCCTCGGCATGCGCATCGCATCTCTGATGTCGGCGGAGTGGAATGTCATCTCATCTAGATCTGGTACGAACCTCTTACTTCACTTTTCTCTAATGTCGTCTGCTTTGGACTCGTCTCGTCGCGGCTGCATGGACTGAGCTCCAACGGCTATCCTCGTATCGGGAGTCTCCCAAGAAATGCATCTCACCACCTAGCATCCGAATTAAGTCGAACCATCCAATCGATTGTTAAAACCTCATAATCCCCCAAGGGCTCAACATCTTGGGTACAGTTTAATAGTATCGAGTACATACCACAGCATCGGTGGTCCAGCCGTAGAAGAGCAAACCCAAGCCTCACTAATGGCGTCGTAGAACTGCCGCAAACCCGAAGGTTCAAAGGCTTTCATACGGTCATTAAGTCGAGTTAGGGTTTCATTCTTCTAGAGGGTCCATAGAATTGCCTGCATGCCCTTCCGAATACTTTAAACTTGGAATAATAGGTTTCTGACATTCGATCGTCTCTGTCGACTCCCAACGTCTCCGCGTGAAGTCGTCTCTAGCTGGAATCAATCTATCTGATGTCCTCTCATCGGGTAGGCGAACGAACCACATGTCCTAGTCATTCATCCTCGGGTGACTAGCGACCTTCTATCATCTCTTAGTACAACCTGTACTGCAATAGCTCCAACATATGGGGCGATATCTCGTCGCTCGCAGCAACAACTGGCTCACTCGTCTGCACGCTGAACAGTGCCTCAATCATCATGAGTAAGCAATACACCAACGGTCATCAAAATCTGGCTGGCCTCTATCATTGGCTCAATCCTCTAGTGTCGATCAGCACATCCGAGTAACCTCATAAAGGAGATCCGCCAAACGCTCATGGCGCGGAAACACAGTAAAAAGACACATCTCCGCAATCGTGTGTCGCCGGAATTTTGCCCTGGTCAGTCCTCGTTCGTGACGAGCTCGTGCTGACCGCAACTCTAGCTGTAGCTCTCCCTGCCCGTAATCGTGGCAGCAAAATCATAACTGGTACTGATGAGGCTAGATCGGAATGAATATAATACTGAGCAAAGAAATGTACATCCTAAGGCTTCTTAAGTGGAGTAGCGTATCGTAAATATGCCGCGGAACATACCTACAGTACGTCACTCTACTTTAGTCACCTATTCCATCAACCAAGGGTCATCCTATGCTCCGAAGGTAAAACCTAACGCTTTGATACCATCTTTGTCACGTCCCGAAAGTACGGAACAAGACCGGCACTTAAACTACGAACGTCTCGAGGCGTACGTAATCTAAGTAAACCGAAACCCCAGAAATCCAAACCAAGAAAAGTAGTAGAGTGAAGGAAAACCAATTTAAAAAAAGTAGTTTCAATAGCATAAGCCGAATTATGCGGGTTTCTAAAAACATCAAAAATTTTCTGAAAATTTCGGCAGAGTCTCCTTTGTAAATACTGGCCCCCAAACGGGATACAACATGAATAGTATACGAAATCAATAAAAGGCATCCCTAAGCGGGAGCTAGCTCTTCGTCAATCGACGGTCACAACCACACAAGCAATATAATATACAACGCCAACGGCGAGGATCAAAATTCAAAAGGAAACTCAAAACCACAAGAAAACCACAGAATATAACGCGCGACTCTAAGGTCGAAGGAATAACATCACTGGTCTCTATCTCAAAATAAATACATGTTTGGTTGATGGAACTTCTAGATACAACAGAATAATGATATACAAGATATATAATGGGGGTACGATACAAGTAAACCCACCTACTAGCAAATCACCCGAAGGAAACTATGCCAGCAAAGCCGTAATGAAACCTGTACGGCAAACCTGCAAGAAACTGGTGTTAGTTATATGTATGCCCTAGAGGCCATTACTATACATAGGATGTATATTGTAGTGGATGCATGGACATATATAGGGAGGACTTTCTTGCTCGATATGATAGTATGCTATCTGGTTGCTCTTTACATTAACGTGTACACAGATTGTCTCTCTATTATATGTTGGTAAAGCCCTTAGGATGTGTACTTGACTACCTGGACTATGATGCGGATCATACTAGTGGGGACATGGTAGTCCATAAGTACATCCTTCAAAGTCCCTAGTCGTGGGTATATCGAGACGGGGCATCGATATACCAGAGTAGACTAGCGTATACCTTCTCGACCCATACAGATGGGCGATGGATGATCCCATATCCATTGGTATTTAACATCAGAGATGATATACGGGTGCTCAGTAGAGGCTGGGTACACTGGACGGACTCTCCGAGAACTCCCAGATGGTATTATACCTTACGTCAGATGGCAGTTCTCTGGTGACACTGGTACGGAGTAGTCTGTTGACCCGAGATCGTCATAGAGTCTTATGTGGTTCCCACTGTGCTTTGATTTCCACCTTACCACGTCCAAGAGGGCGTGCAAAACGGTGGTTTTTGGGTACAGTCCCGAATCACATGGAGGCAATGAGCGATAGGAGGGGATTCGTCTCTCCCGGTATAGGGAGTTGTTGTTGCGCTGTGTTCGATTGGCTATAACCGGAAATCTCTGGCCAGGGTTGCTGAGATTTACTGGTAAGTGTTACCAGTAGTTTCTCGAACTGTTATAGACCTCATATCGACACGACTTATCGAGCTATTGGGGTCTGACGTTTACCACCCCTAGGCGAGATATCCGACATATCAGACAACGAGACCGGACTGAACGGTAAGTGTTACTGGTTGGATTCACAGGAGTGTGAGCGGGCTTGCTCGTCGATCTTCTGATCGCTCAATACCCGGGTGGCCGTTACGTTTGGCAGACCGCTTGCGGCTTGTGGGTGTTTGATATAATCATCACCTGCTGCCGGCGTATTGACGAGTCTTTAGAGTCCTACACAGAGGTTTCCTGGCTCAAGCGAAACGAAATAGGAGTGCATATGAGATATGTGCGGGACCGAGAATGATACCAGTATGTGATACTGTATTCGATTCTCGCGATTAGTGACACTGATCGGTTATATGCGATATAGCCGGGTTATCGGATCAAGTGTTGATTCGATAAGTTGTTACTGTTGATATTAGTCGGTTATATGCGATATAACCGGATCATTAAATCAAGTATTGATTTAATGATTTAATGCATAATTATATATTTGATATATTACTTTGCATCAACTAGTATCGGTTCATTTAAGATGGATTTTCTCACTCGTATGTGCACATTGTATATGTGATATATTTTGTGCACTTGATTGTATCATGTTTGATGATACATGATTGCTAGGGTTTGTGTAAAGAATAAAACCTTGGTTAAGTAAATGGTTAGGTTATTTATTTATTTATTTATCCATTCTTTTATCTATTTATTTTGGATTAATAAAGAGAGAAGAAAACAAAATGGTTGCTTTCATACATGAAGTTTCTTGAAGCTTCATGCAACTTTGACCATTTTGTCTTCATCTCCTTAACCTAACCATTCACTAACCCTAGTCTATTCTCTACACCTAACCATGGTTTGCATATGATAAGAATTCATTTTCTTTTCTATTTTTAAAATACTTATAATATTCAACCTCTTCTTCTTCTTCATCTTTAACATGAAGAAAACCTAGCTACCTTCAATGGCAACTAGTGAAATTGAGTGAGAAATCCAATTCTAAAGTGAAACCACTTCCTATTTCTTCATCCTCTACCTCTTGCCAAGTAGTAGAGTGTGTTTTCTTCACAAGTTTCATGACTTGGAGAAGTGGGAGCTTGATCTTGTGATGCCTCGACGTAGATCATCTTCGGCACGAAGCCGACGACCTTGCCCGCCCATTTCTCCGATGAAGCCGACGCTAGAGCCCGGGATTCCATTTGGACAGCAAGGAGACTTCATTGCGGAGCTATGGGGGTGGAGAACCGGATCTACAAAGGTTGTATTTCCGTTTTCTCTTTAGTTAAGTTGTTAGCTAGTTTCTAGTTTCGCCTAAAATTCTAGTTAACGATCTAGTCTAGGGTTTCTCGGCACCGTAAAATTAGAAATTGGCATGGCTGATACCTTGTGAGACCTCTTGAGAGTGCCTAGGAACCCTACAGTGGTATCAGAGCCTAGCTAGAGCCTTAGGCGAAGCCTAGACGACGTTTGAAACCCGATCGAACCGAAACCCTAACTCTCAAATTGCTCTCTGGACTTTTTTCAAAAACCGGGTTTTTTCCGGATTAAAAATGCTTAAAAAATTCAGCAGGGAATTCTAAGAATTACGGTGCAAAATTTTTCCCATGATCTGTTAAAAGAGCGGCGGAACCGCGGCAGAAGCATGGCTTCTGCGGCGGTTCCGCTGCCAAAAGATGACATCATCATCCCCTGTTTGCACAGTAACTCCTATTTTATTATGCTGGATTTTCTGGGAATTTTTAATATTTATTCAAGAGTTGAATTTTCTGGGGTTGTTTTGGGGATTCGATTATTCGATCGGATTGTCAAACTTTGTCTATGTGTTTTTCCGGATAATTTTTTGAATATGTTAAAAAAGTTCGGCCGGATATAAATACCCACCTTTTCCCCTGTCGGAAAATTTCCAAGTGTTGGACTTTTCCGTAGTTTAATGACGTTCTAAGTAGTGCAAGTAATGCGATGGTCCCTCTAGAAGACAACAAACCTTAACTCGATTATGTGACCGTCTTGAACTGTCCTTTGAACCTTAGGGTTTGGGGCAGTACGGCGTGCCACATGTGAGGCGTTGGCTTGACCCTTCTACGGCTGGACCGTTGGTACTGAGGCACGAAATGAATGTTTTTAGACTTATTTCATGTGTTGAGCTGTTTCGGGAAAACTTGGGTGTTCGAATGTTCGGTCGGAAAATTTAACATTTTCTGTTTATCTGGAATGTAATACAATACTTGGAATCCACAAATAGTTATGGGATAACTGAATGAATGTTATAAACATAGCAGTTTAGTCTCACTTGATCGGTTGCCACGGAATTTTGATGTGATCAAAAGTCCGTCGCAATCACGTAGTGTACGCGGATACTCGCCGGATAAACTTAATAGACAGCTACACCCCATAGCCCCGACCAAGTGACTGTAGGAGAACCCCGTCGCCGGAAGCATCCGTTCGGGTGCTCGCGGCAGCGGTGTTCCACCTTGGTGCACTTTGTCGACGGCATCTAGGGTGCGGCCGCCTACTGAAGTTTGCGACGAGCATTCAATCAGTTTTTCGGGAATCTTGTTGAATTGCCCGACTAAATATTGAAAAGTATTTTCGATAATGAGACTAAAATGCGGGGTTTATAATTGTTAGGCATGTGATGTCTAAGTAATTCATTTGATTAGGCATGCGATGTCTAGGGAGGTTGCGGATTCCAACTGTTGTAGTTTTACACTTTCTTTTCTGTGACCATAAGTGTAATATGTGATATCGCCGGTTTCGTTGCTATATGTCAACGACAATTGGGATGCGCATATTTACTTACGTTGATAACATGTGATGTTATGTGTTGCTGGATATGTTATATTGGATCGTCGTGTTTGAATAGCCGGGGGTTTTTATATGAGATGAGTGTTTTTCATTTTCATTCATGTAAAAACTTGTATGTAATATTGTTTTATTGGGGCACTTCCAGGTTGCGAAAGATGTCACCGTTTGTATATTATTTACTTTTCCGCACTAGGATAGACCCAAGGAGGGGAGCACAAGTAACCGGGTTCTGGAGTCCAGTGGGAGACCAACTCGAGGAGTCGAGCCTGGGTCTTCTAACTCCAGAATTGGTAGGGTTGCTTGCCGCTCTCGTAGGGGTCTTGGGGTGTGGGTTTGGCTATTCATCGCGACCGTGGAATCCGTGTTTTATACTGGCTCGTATTGAAAACACGGACGTCCTAGTATATCCAATATTTCATATGATTCTTCTGCTGCGATATCTGTGATGTGATCATGTGATGTTCTGTGATAGATACAGTATATAGTATATATGATATATTATATAGACGTTACTTATGTTTTGCACCCGCGCTAGCCCTGCCCCGCTCTGCCGTTAGTTACCTAACCTAACGGTGCACGAGGGGACATCGAGGCGAATGCGGATGGCATAAGTGTACGTCGTATTTATCTGTGATGTTTAGGTATTTAAATGATGGGACTTCATTAATGAGATTAATGAAATAAAAGAAACCTAAGATGTTGTAGAATCGAATTTCAAACTAAAACAGGTAGCTACAGTTCTTGCTTTGCATCGCGGTGTTCCTTGTAGAACATCCTGCACCTTATTCGATAAGGAAAGGACCGAGATCCCTTCACCGGGAGTGACTCCTTTAGCAATAACTGGCAGATGCTACACACTCGGTTTGTCTTTTGATTGATTCTATAGTTTCTGCTTTGCACAGTGATATATATGATATATCCCGCACCTCATTCGACGAGGAAAGGACCGACGATCCCTTCACCGGGAGTGACTCCTTTAGCAAAACTAGAAAAGCCTTAAAAACACTCCATTTCAAAATTCATTCGATCCTACAACGATATCAAGTTCATTACGCAATAGGTTTTCAGAAAAACCTGTCGTAGCCCTCCGTCATTTCAGATAAGTGGTAGTTAGTATTCGTGCTACGTTTGTTGGCCTGCGTCAAGGCGTAGTGTGCAGATTGGATTAGGGTAGTCGTGCGACTTTGTTGGCCTGCGTCAACGGTCATGCGGGTGGGTTTAATTCAATCAGGAAATGACGGGTTGAACTTGACTAGCGCACTATGGTTTGTTGGCCTGCGTCAAGGTCATAGGACGCTAGGGGCAAAATATTATCGGGAATTTCAAGTGTTGAAATTTGCAATGAGATTGCATACTTTCTATGAGATAGTTGGATCCCGATACCCGCTGCGAGTAATTGTTACTCCTGGGAGAGTTTTATACATTACAATTAGCCGATCAAGTAGGTGTCTAGAAAGGTGTTAACGAGGTTACGCCTCTGGAAAAACGATGTTTACATTAATTAGGTTCGTGCGAAAGCACGGGGGACCTCCCTCAAAGTACCGACACTGGCCTGGCTGAAAGATTGGCGAACTTGTAGTGTGTAATTAATCCCGGCTAGTCTTTCCTTTTAGGGTTTGAAGGAAGATTTGATAAAAAGCAGTGGGAGCCATCCTGATTAGATAAAATATATAACCAATCTGATCTTGCAAGAGCGCACGCTGAGTGTTTTCTTCTCTCTCTCTCCAGGTAGCGACTATATCACGCCTTAATCAAGATAATAAAACGGATTATTGACCGAACCCGCTTGTAATACTGAGCTGGGGAAAGTTGGTCCCGCTCCAACTTATAATTGTTATAAGACAGAGCAGGAAATTGGGGAATACCATATTTCCCGTGCCGCCCAAACGAAGAGAGTGCATGCTGATGCATCATCTTCGGGTGTACATTAATATGTCAATTATATCACATAAACTAAATCTCACAACACAAAATACCAATTTGAAATCAAACCCCTCTCTTGAATTTTAAATCATGCACCTAGAACTAATTAAAAACCTAATTAAACAATTAATTAAGCTAACCTAAGCAATTAACAACACATTAAGCAAAAAGGTTAGAATTTATACCCAAATAATTTGAAGCTCCCACAAGCACACTTAGCCACCCAAATTGAAATCTAAATCCCTAGATCCATGCTATGGTAGCCAAGGAAAAATGGGTATAGCTTGGATTTTGAGTTTGCTTTGAATTTGCATGGATTTTTGAAGCATTTTAATGGATTTTGAGGCAAAATGGTGTGGGATTTTGGTGGAGGGCTGCTGCTGTGGGGGGTTCAGGTTTGGGCCAGAAATGGAGGGGGTTTGGGTGAGGGAGGAGAGAGAGTGCGGTGGAGAAAGTAATATCTAGTCAAAGTCCACCCTTTTTCTATCATTTTCCTTTCTTTTCTTTTCTTTTCTTTTCTTGGTGATTGGCGAGAGAGAGGGGGGAGGGCTGTCATGGTGGGGCCAGCCATATGGGGAGGGGAAGAGAGGGTGAGGTGTGGGTGTGTGGGTTAGGGAAAAAGATAAATGTATTACCCCAATTCCCATTAACACTAATTTCACCGAAAAAAGCCTTTTTCTTCGATATTTTTCTAAACCATTTTGGCAAACCATTTCATTTCAAAAACCACATGATAAAATTTTATTTAATTTTTTATGATGCACAAAATTTGTTTCAACTCATTCCAATTTGTAATTTTCCCTAATTAAATGTATTAGTGACGTCTTAAAATAATATTAAAATAATTAATTTCGGAAAAATTTTCAGAAAATTTGAAATTTCACCGGTGGCTCAATAAACACCAAATACTAGCAATTACATAGCTAGAATATGTATATTTAATTTTATAATAAAAATATTTGCATTTTGACTTTTTACAGAAAACCCCCTTATTTTACCGTTTTTTCGAAATTTCACCGAAACGATTTTCAAAACGTTACAGTAAAGTCGTCTCTAGCTGGAATCAATCTATCTGATGACCTCGCATCGGGGTAGCGAACGAACTACATGTCCTAGTCATTCATCCTCGGTGACTAGCGACCTTCTATCATCTCTTAGTACAACCCGCACTGCAATAGCTCCAACATCTGGGGCGATATCTCGTCGTTCGTAGCAACAACTGGCTCACTCGTCTGCACGTTGAACAGTGCCTCGATCATCATGAATAAGCAATACATCAACGGTCATCAAAATCTGGCTGGCCTCTATCAGTGGCTCAATCCTCTGGTACTGATCGACACATCCGAGTAATCTCATACAGCGATCCATCAAATGCTCGTGGCGCGAAAACACAATAAAAAGACACATCTCTGCAATCGTGTGTCGCCGGAATTACGCCCTGGTCAGTCCTCGTTCGTAACGAGCTCGTGCTGACCGCAACTCTAGCCGTAGCTCTCCCTGCCCATAATCGTGGAAGCAAAACCATAACTGGTACCGATGAGGCTGGATCAGGAATGAAAATAATACTGAACAAAGAAATGTACATCCTAAGGCTTCTTAAGTGGAGTAGCGTATCGTAAGTATGCCGCGGAACATACCCACGGTACGTCACTCTACTTTAGCCACCTATTCCATCAACCAAGGGTCATCCTACGCTCCGAAGGTAAAACCTAACGCTCTGATACCAACTTTGTCACGTCCCGAAAGTACGGAACATGACCGACACTTAAACTACGAAATGCCTCGAGGCGTACGTAATCTAAGTAAGCCGAAAACCCAGAAATCCAAACCAAGAAAAGTTGTAGAGTGAAGGAAAACCAATTTAAATCAAATAGTTTTAATAGCATAATCTGAATTATGCGTTTTTAAAAACATCAAATATTTCCTGAAAATTTCAGCAGAGTCTCCTTTGTAAATACTGGCCCCCAAACGGGATACAATATGAATAGTATACGAAATCAATAAAAGGCTCCCCAAGCGGGAGCTAGCTCTTCGTCAATCGACGGTCACAACCACACAAGCAATATAATATACAACGCCAAGGGCGAGGATCAAAACTCGAAAGGAAACTCAAAACAACAAGAAATCCACAGAAATATAACGCGCGACTCTAAGGTCGAAAGAATAACATCACTGGTCTCTATCTCAAAAATAAATACATGTTTGGTTGATGGAACTTCTAGATACAACAGAGTAATAATATACAAGGTATATAATGGGGGGCACGATACAAATAAACTCACCTACTAGCAAATCACCCGGAAAAGGAAGTAGTGCCAGCAAAGCCGTAATGAAACCTGTACGGCAAAACCTGAAAGAAACTGTGGCACAACGGGGGTGAGTTGCCAACTCGTGAGTAGAAAACATCTAAGAACAGAAATCGCATGAACAACGCAATCCTAGTGTTAGTGTATATGCCCTAGAGGCCATTACTGTATCATACTAGTTTGTATATTACTTAATGGAAGCTTGGGATATTCACCTTGTATATACAATCTTGCTCAAAATAGTAGTATGCTACTTGGTTTGTTTCTACTTCAATGTGTACATGTGTTTATTTTTGTATATCGCCTATACACATTAGTGGAGCCCTTAGGATCTTTGCTTGATTACCAGCGATGTGATGGCCGTCACACTAGTGGGGCTGGGTAATCTATAAGCACATCCTTATGCAGGTCCCTGGTCGCAGGACTATCGAGACAGGGCATCGATACTCCGGAGTAGACCAGCGCATGCGCTTCTCATCCCAGTGTGGGAGACGGTCTGTCCCACAGCCGTCAGTACGTCGTACTTGAGATAGTATGCGGGTGCTCGTTAGGTTACGGGTACACTGGACAGGACTCGTCGGGAACTGACTAGTTGGTATTATGCCTATCGTCAGTTATCAGTTCCCAGGTGACATGAGTACAGCTTAGTCCGCTGACTTGACACTGTCACTTCGCCTCGAGTGTGTTCCCACTGTACTTTGATCACTACCCTACCACGGCTCAAAGGAGTCGTGTAAACAGGTGATGGTTGGGTGCAGTCCCGAAGCACTTGGAGGCAGTGACGGTTAGACAGGATTCGTCTCTCCTGGTATTGGGGGTTGACATCGCGCTGTGTCTAGGAGAGCCATTACACGAGTAGTCCCTGGCCAGGGCAAACGAGATATACTGGTAGGTTTCCAGTGTTATCTCAGGGTGTTTTGGGCTTCGCTCCGGCACGACTTGTACCGCTATTGGGGGACTGACGTTTACCGCCCCCTAGGCCCGCCATGTGATGTATCAGACGAACAGACCGGACTGTACGGAGAATGTCACACTCAGGCTCAGTAGGAGTTCAGATGGGTTTCGCCTCGTCTGTCTTCTTGTCGGCATTACCTGGGGACCGTTACGCACAGCTAGTGCCGCTTGCGGTCTGTGGTTAAACCCACTGCCAGCGTAGTGTCGAGTCTTTAGAGTCCCACAAAGAAAGCTTTTCGCCTTTAGGCAAAAGATTAGAGGTCGCATGGTATTGCGACAGGTCGCATGGTTTTGCGACAGGGTTCGGTCACATCCGTGCACTTGTGCACGTACAGTGTCCGGACAGTTTACACTAGCGGGCTTTGGTTTAAGCCAGATCCTAGTGTACCTTATGGGATTGGATTTATCTAGTTTGCATTCGTGTTCCTCGGAACGCGGATGCGGGTGTGTATGCACAGTTGACAGGGAGGCAGAGGCAGCGGATTCTCATTAGGGTTGTTGACAGTTGACCGTTGACTATTTGACTTTTTGCTCAACCCTAATGAGAATATGATATGTGATTAACTATTATATTAATTAAGTATTATGGTGACTTGGTTGTTGACTTTTGTTGACTTTGTTGACTTGTTGACTTTTGTTGACTTGTTGACTTTGTTGACCGGTTGACTAGGCTTGACTAGTTGACCATCATGATAACCATAGCCATCATTTCATGGCAAAGGCTTTTATTTGCTTGCTCATTTGTGTAAAATGAGTGCATGATATGATATGGTTATGGTTGCTTCAACCATCACATAAGACTTTTTTGATATGATGAGTTATCATTGCTTTGGATTATGAGAGGTTGAGAGACAAAAGAGAGCCTCATTCTTTCTTGCTCATTCTCTCTCTTGTTCTTGAGCTCTCTTGCTTTGCTCTCACCCTCAACCTCTTGCTCCCTCTCTTGACTCTATGGTTCATATCTCTCATGAGTTGAGAATCAAGAACCATAGATAAAATCCCATTCTAATTCTTCTCTACTCATTCTAGTTCACTAGGTTTAGCAAACCAAGTGAACTAGTTTCTTCAAAGAACGAAGAAGGAGCTAAAGGTTGGAGCTTTCAGGTGGATCTATCTTCGGCGTACGGAGACGACGAGAAAAAGCCAATCGGACCACCATCGGAGCTTGAAGAAGAAGGAGTTCAAGACAAGCTAGGTATAACCCCCTAACCGAGTAGCTAGAAACTCATAGTTAGGATGTTAGATAGATGTTTAACCAAGATCCGGGTTATAGGTCCATGTTACCACCTCCGTAAAAATTGTTTTTTTTTACCAAATTCCGCATTCCCGAAAGTACCGGGAGAGGTAGCATGGACTTACAGTGGTATCAGAGCCTAGTTAAACTCTATCTAGCATGTTAGCAAGTAACTAGAAGATCGATCAAAGAAAAGTCCCGAAAACGAACCCCAAGAATTTCAAGTTTCTGTCGATTTTTTTACTGTTCAAAAGTTGATTATTTTAACACCTAAAATTGTCTCAGGCTTTTTTGTGAATAACCATCAAAGATGGACCCGCGATCGAGTCAAAGCGCCGTGGAAGCGCGGCGGGAGCACGCTCCCGCCGCGGATCCGCGGCCGAGTTGACTCGGCCGAGGTCAATCTTTGGTGCAGTGTTATTCCTGGGGTATTTTGGGATTTTTGGAATATATATTTTCAACCCAGATTTTCCAGAACGAAAATTTTATTTTAGGGTCTCGAAAATCCGTATTTTTTATCGAACTTCTAAAAGACTTAAGCTAACGGGTTTTTCTGTA
This sequence comes from Agapanthus africanus, assembly GCA_030015575.1. NCBI lineage: Eukaryota > Viridiplantae > Streptophyta > Magnoliopsida > Asparagales > Amaryllidaceae > Agapanthus > Agapanthus africanus. The sequence continues at coordinate 234,489,497 of JASDDO010000010.1, forward strand.
ATGTGATATTTGTATTGAACGTCTACTAATCGCTATATGTCGATTAGTGGGGGTTATACAAATCTGTGATCTGTAATGTGCTGGAATGTGTATATGAATATGTTGGATTGTCGCGGGTGAATAGCCGGGGGTTGTGAGACGAGAGTTTTCTTTTCTTTCAATTCATGTAAATTTGTAAATTGATGTAATAATTATTTGTATGGCCGCACTACCGGGTCGGGGTTGTAGCCGTCATTGTATAATTTCTTTTTACTGTTTTTGCTCCTAGGATAGACCCATGGAGGGGGTGCACAAACTACCGGGTATGCCGAAGTGTCGAGTGGCCTACTCATGGAGATGAGGGAGGTTGCTACGCTTCGGGTACTTGGCGGGTAGTTTGCCGCACCCGTAGGGGTCTTGGGTGGGGTATTGGCTATTCATCGCGACCGTGTAATCTGTCTTTCGTTACAGGCTCGTACGAATTACAGATTCCTAGTATATCCAATGTATTTATCTGTGATCTGAAATGTTTATCATTGCAGTATATCTATATATGATATTATTTAGGCGTTGCTTATATTTTACAGACGCGCTAGCCCAGCCCCCGCTCTGTCGTTAGTTAAGTAACCTAACGGGTAATGACGGGGACCAGTGGCGAATGCGAATGGCATAAGCGTACGTCATATTTTGGTTGTTTTCTGCAATGGTAGGATTAAATGATGGGACGCATTAAAAGAACTAATGCAAGAATATCACGCATTAAAAGAACTAATGCAAGATAATAAACCAAGTTAAACTCGTTGGAACACTTTCGAAAAACCACTCGGTTCTTTTCCAAACCAACTTTTAAATACGGAGCTTGAGCCACTCCTTTTAAAAGCTATCTCGTTCCATCGACCAAATCAAGTTCACTACGTTCACGGTTTTGCCAAAACCATTCGTAGCCCTCCGTCGTTTCACATGAATAGTCAATAGTATTCAAGCTGTGTATGTTGGCCAAAGTCAAGGCACAGTGATTGGTAGCTATTGGGTGTTCATGTGTAGCATAGATAGATGCGTTGGTTTGGGACAGTCATACTGCCATTTTGGCCAAAGTCAAGGGTAGGTACGGATGGATCCAAATTAACCTGGATAATGACGGGTAGAACTTGACATGTGACTTATGATATTTTGGCCAAAGTCAAGGTCATAAGAGCATGGGGCAAAAATCCACATCGGGAGTTTCATAAGTACTGAAACTTGCTAGATTTGCATACCATTTGGAGTGTGATGATTCTGGTAGGATTCCTTCAGTTTCGTCACGCGATGATATTTGGATCCCGATCCTACTGTGAGTATATGCTACTCCTCGGGAAATTTCTCACTAATCGATCAATGCTATAAACCTAGTAGGTGCCTAGAAAGGTGTTAGCGGGGCTACGCCCCCAGGGAAAAGAGGTTCTTGAATTAAGGAACTTCGCGAAAGCGTTGGAAAACCTCCCTCGAAGTACCGACACCAGCCTGGCCGAACGGTTAAGCAAGTATTGTGCGGTGGGATTGATCCCGACTAATTCTTCCTTTATGGTTTGAGAAGGGATTCGAGAAACAGTGGGAGCCATCCTGTTTAGACAAATTAAAAACCACTCTAAACTTGCAAGAGCATCATGCTGAGTGTTTCTTCTTCTCTCCAAATTGCAGCGACCAATCAACATGACTGGACTTAAGTTACTCCTAGATAAAAACAAACTGACAGGGCCAAACTACAAAGATTGGCTCAGGAATGTCAAGATAGCAATCACTTACGACAAGCTGGGGTATCTTCTTACCACCAAAGCTCCCCCTGTCCCTGGTCCAACTTCCAGCGTCGCGGATAAGGAAATCCGCAAGACTTGGGAGATTGATAGCGCGAAGGCCAAGTGCCTCGTGCTTGCCTCGATGGACAACGAACATCAGAGGAGGCACGAGAATATGGACTTGGAATCCATATTGCTTCATACAAAAGAACTGTATGGAGAGCAATCTCGTATCGCAAGATACGAAGCGTCGAAAAAGTTATTTTCGACAAGAATGGCCGTCGGATCATCAGTAGCCGAGCACGTGCTAAAGATGATCGGCTACATTGAGGAGCTCGCGGACCTAGGGATCACATTGGAGAGTGAGCTATATACGGATATAGTTCTCCAGTCCCTTCCTTCCACTTACGCCCAGTTTATACTGAACTTCAACTTACAAGAAAAAGAGGTTGAACTTTCAGAGCTCCTCAACATGCTGAGGAGCGCAGAGGGCACCCTACAGAAAGGTAGGGAAACATCCACTTTGTTTGTAGGAGGATCATCTTCTTCTAGGTCTAAGGCGAAAGCCAAGGGAAAGAAGAAGAAAGCCCCCGCCAAACCAAGGGGCGGTGTTAGTAAAGTGGATACGAAGGGAAAAGCAAAAGCAACAAAGTTGGCGGGAAAGCTTGTGGATAAGGAAGAATGCTTCTATTGTCATAAGAAAGGACACTGGAAGAATGATTGCAGGGCCTGGAAGGCCAGAACATAGGAATTGAAGCAGGTTGCAGCTTCAGCTTCAGGTGTGTATGTTATTGAAAACTGTCTTTCAATAAACTCTACTTCCTGGGTATTGGATACCGGATCAGGATCTCATATCTGTAATTCTTTGCAGGCGTTGAGAAACCGTAGTGTTTTGAAAGCAGGTGACATGACCCTCAGAGTTGCGAACGGAGCTAGCATGGATGCTAAAGCCGTGGGGGACTATCACCTGGGAATGTCAGATGGACATGTTTTGGCTTTGCGTAATTGCTTTTTTGTACCCAACGCAACTTGTAATATCATTTCTGTATCTTTAGTTTCTAAAGAAGGTTATGAATTTGCGTTTGTAAGTAATGTTGTAAACATTCACCTTAATCAAGTTTTGATTGGGTCAGGTACATTGAGTAATGGTATATACGTGTTAAACCAACAATAGATTTTTAATGTCCAGAATACACACAAAAGAAAGTCTCCAGAAATAAATCAGACTTTCTTATGGCATTGTAGATTGGGTCACATCAATGAGAGAAAGTTGACGAAGTTACATACAGAAGGGTATTTGAATGCGTTCGAATATCAGTCGTATGCCACTTGTCAATCCTGTCTCAAAGGAAAGATGACAAAGACTCCGTTTACTGGACATGGAGTAAGAGTGAGCGAACTCTTGGGACTCGTACACAGTGACGTGTGCGGTCCAATGTCTACACATGCCCGAAGCGGACATTCTTACTTCATTACTTTTACGGATGACTTCTCATGGTACGGTTATGTCTTCTTGATGAAACATAAGTCCGAGGCCTTTGGAAAATTCCAGGAGTATAAGAATGAAGTAGAGAAACAGACCGACAAAAGTATTAAGATTCTAAGATCGGATCGAGGTGGAGAATACTTAAGTGCCGAGTTCCTGGACTATTTAAAAGAGAACGGAATTCTCTCTCAGCTTACTCCTCCATACACCCCGCAACATAACGGTGTATCGGAGAGACGGAACCGCACCCTATTGGATATGGTGCGGTCCATGATGAGTAACGCTGAGTTGCCGCGATCATTCTGGGGATATGCGCTAGAATCAGCCGCATACCTTTTGAACCGAGTTCCCACTAAGACTGTGCCTACTACGCCATTTGAGATGTGGTGTGGGAAGAGACCCCATCTTAATCACATTAAGACATGGGGAAGTCCAGCTTTTGTCAAAAAGCAGCATGCGGACAAGCTCGAGGCACGCTCAGTACTGTGCAAGTTTGTGGGATATCCAAAGAATTCCAAGGGATATTTCTTCTACTGCGAAGAGGAACAAAAAGTTCTTGTTTCTCGTCATGCCCACTTTCTAGAACACCAGTTCATAGAAAAGGAAATAAGTGGGAGCGCAGTAGAACTGGAAGAGATTCCAGAACCACGGACTATTACTGAAAGTTTAGTGGAACCAGAGGGTTCGGAAGAACAGGACATTCCTACGCCGCTCCGCAGAAGTAGTAGGCAGTCTCATCCGCCCGAGAGATACTACGGTTTTCTCATAGACGGGGATAGAGAGGATTGCATCATAGATTATGATGAGCCTACTAGCTTCCAGCAGGCCGTTCAGAGCGTTGACTCAGTGAAATGGCTGGATGCAATGCGGACCGAAATGGAGTCCATGTACACCAACAAGGTATGGACGTTGGACATTGCTCCAGATGGGGTAAAACCCGTAGGATGCAAGTGGATCTTCAAAAGGAAGATTGGTGTAGATGGACAGGTTGAGACCTATAAAGCTAGGCTGGTAGCAAAGGGTTTTCGTCAAAGACCTGGCTTGGACTATGACGAAACCTTCTCTCCAGTAGCCATGCTGAAATCCATTCGGATCCTTCTTGCCATTGCTGCCTTCCACGATTATGAGATTTGGCAAATGGACGTAAAGACAACTTTTCTAAATGGAAATTTAGAGGAGTGTGTCTATATGGACCAGCCAGAGGGTTTCATTCAGAGTGGGAGCAGCGGAAAGGTGTGCAAGTTGCTCAAGTCCATCTATGGACTAAAGAAGGCATCGCGGAGTTGGAACATCTGCTTTGATGAGCCGGTCAAAGAATTTGGCTTTATCAAAAATCCAGATGAACCATGCATCTATAGTAGATTTGTAGCGAGAACTGTAGTATTCCTCGTTTTATACGTGGATGACATTCTCTTAATAGGAAATGACATTCCTATGCTACAATCTGTCAAGGGGTTCTTGTCACACAGGTTCTCCATGAAAGACCTGGGTGATGCCTCGTACATTCTGGGTATCCGGATCTACCGTGACAGATCCAAGAGGATATTAGGACTTTCACAGTCCAGGTACATCGACACCATACTGAAGAGATTCAGTATGGAAGATTCCAAGCGCGGTAACCTACCGGCTTGTCACGGGATCACCCTCTCTAAAGAGATGTCTCCAAGACTGATTTGGAGAGGGATCGCATGTCTATTATACCCTACGCTTCTGCGGTAGGCTCTATAATGTATGCGATGTTGTGTACCAGACCGGATGTAGCTTATGCACTCAGTGTGGTAAGCCGGTATTAGTCAAACCCTGGGGAGAAACACTGGATAGCAGTAAAGAACATTCTCAAGTACCTGAGAAGGACTAAGGAGATGTTCTTGGTGTATGGCGGAAAAGACCTCCAGATCGAGGCCTTTGCTGACTCCAGCTTCCAGAGTGACAAGGATGATTCCAAGTCCATGTCGGGTTTTGTCTTTACCCTTAATGGAGGGGCGGTGTGTTGGAAGAGTTCCAAACAAGAAACCGTTGCAGACTCGACGATGGAAGCGGAATACATCGCTGCATCAGATGCCGCAAAAGAAGCTGTCTGGATGAGGAAGTTCTTGAAAGAACTTCAGGTGGTTCCGTCCATTGTTGATCCAATACCTCTGTATTGCGACAACAACGGGGCTATAGCTTTAGCGAAGGAACCCAGGTCCCATCAGAGATCCAGGCACATCTTGAGGCGGTATCACCTGTTGGAGTTAGTGCCCTCAGAGTCAATTATTGGATCACAGGCACGTGATTGCAATGATTGAGGGAGGACCTATCCCAGGAGGACAGTCTTACTCGAGATGATAGTATGCTATCTGGTTTATCTTTATCATCGTGTACTGCTTTAGGTGACCTGACATGTCGCTATTACACGTTGATAGAGCCCCTGGGATTCTTGCTTGACTACCAGCAGTATGATGGCGATCATATACGTGAGAACTGGTGGTCTATAAGCACATCCTTAAAAGGTCCCTAGTCGTGGGAGTTTCGAGACAGGGAATCGATTCTCCAGAGTAGACTAGTGTATACAGTCGAGACCCCGACGAGGGGCGGTGGCCGGTCTCATAAGCCACTGGTGTCAGTTGGTTCACCTAAGATGTATACAGGTGCTCATTGGGTTATGAGTACACCGGACAGGACTCGCCGGGAACATGCTAGTTGGTCTTATACCTGACGACAAATAGCAGTTCCCTGGTGACATGTGTACAGGTTAGTTCATCGACGTGAGGATCGTCATTTGTCTCGTGTGAGTTCCCACTGTGCTTTGATTACTACCCTACCACGGCTCAAAGGAGTCGTGCAAACAGGTTTTAGTTGGGTACAGTCCCGAGCCACATGGAGGCAGTGAGCGGATCTTCAGGGGTTCGTCTCTCCCGGTATTGGGGGTGAGGTCGCGCTGTGTTTAGGAGAGCCATTACGCAAAGCCCTCGGCCGAGGCAGGAGATTTACTGGTAAGTATTCCAGTAGTATCTCAGGGCGTTCTGGGCTACACTCCGACACGACTCGTACCGCTTTTGGGGGTCTGACTTTTACCAACCCCCTAGGCCCGCCATGCGATACTCATAGACGAACGGACCGGACTGTACGGATATTGTCACTGACAGGCTCAGTAGGGTGTCAGGATGAGTTCGCTCATCGACGTCCTTTTTTGTCAATAGCTGGTGGCCCGTCACGTATTGGCTAATACCTCTGACGTGCTAGTGGTTAAATCCACAGCCATAGTATTGACGAGTCTTTAGAGTCCACCACACTTACAGTTACTCAAGCTTTCGGGCGAAACGTTGTAGAGGCCGTATGGAGATATGGCAGGGTCCGATCAGATACGTGCGGTATTGCACGGATCAGGATCGGACAGTTTTGAACTAGTGGCCGTATAGTTATATGGCAGGGTTCGATCTGATACGTGCGGTATTGCACGGATCCGGATCGGACGGATTTTACTAGCCGGCTTTGGCTTAAGCCGGTCCTAGTTTAGTACAGTGTAGATTTTGTCTCATTGCATTTGTATCCGGTCGGAATACAGATGCGGGTGTGTATGCACAGTATCGGGGTTTTCCTGTAATTTATTACGGGACCAGTTTTCTGGAGTTGCCAGTTTGCATTCCGTTCCGGCCGGTTTTCCTTTGTTCTTTCCCGGCCGGACTTTTCCGATGGAGGGGTAATTTGCAGTTTTGCAAATTACATTTGAGGAGGGGGTTTCTTGCATATGTATTTATTATGATAGCATCTTTAGATACCATTCTTTTCCTTCATCTTTTCATGCTTTATTTTGATTAGAAATGAGATGAAAGATGATGTGAGATTGTTATGATGAGGTTTAGGATATGGTTACCACTTGCTTTTCCTACACTCACCTTCCTTCTAAGGTTATGGATTCATATTCTTTTCCTCCACCATTCTTCTCACTTGATGAAAATGGTTGAAGAACACATTTGAGAGAAAAAAAAAGGAATGAGAGAGTTCATCTTTGTTATGTGAGGAATTCTTCATCTCCTTCTTCTTCTTGTTTTGGAAAAATGAAAGCACCATTTTTCCTAACCCCATTCCTCCATCAAGGCAACTACAAACCCCAAATGAGACTAGCATGATGTACTACACATTCTACAGCATATCTTGAGCATGTCGAGTTGCCGGCTTCATGCCCGAGTTGCCTCGGTATCGAGGCGGGAGCCCGTAAAAGACGCAGGCGATGTGGTGCCCTTCCGGTGAGGAGGCGATGACATGGAGACTAGACTTTCCGCGGGAGATCGGGACGATGACGAGAAGACCGGAGGACTCGGATCAGTCGGTACATCTCTCACCCTTTCTCTAGATAGCTAGCATTAGGTTAATGGTTACGATCCGGGTTTTCATTGTCCGCGGTAGCGCCGGTTTCCGAGTAAGGAAAATTTTTGATTCCGCATTTTGGCCTCGGTAAGACGGCCGGGGCGCTGCCGTGGCGCAACATGGTATCAGAGCCACGCCATTAACCTTGCCTAGCTTGTTCTAATGCGTTTTGCTTATCCGATCGACTAAAATTCCAAAAACCTCATTTTTGTTCACATCAGTTTTCTGTTGGAATTTTTTGGTGTCTAAAAATTTTTCAGGTTGCAGAAAAATGATGTGCTGAAAAAGATAAGGCTGCTGTAGAAAAACGACAAAGTGATTCCCTAGTTGGAGCGCGGAACCGCGGCCAAAACACCCTTTGGGCCGCGGTTCCGCCGCACTATAGTAAGGTCACTTGGTCGTTTTTGTTCAGTTGCTTTCTGGGCTGAAAATAGGGCTTTTGGAATATTAAATTTGGGCCCAGATCTTCTGTGACTGCTACAGTTTCACTTGGGAGCCCACTTGTTAATTGTTTGATTGATCGGATATTTTAAACACATTATTTCACAGTATTTACATTATATCTATGACCGTGAATGTCACTTGATCGGTAAATCCCGTCTAACTGCTATAGCCCGGTTAGACGGATTTACGAACGTGACTTTCACGTTGATGTTCTATGTTTATGCTGTGTTGTTGCGGATCGGTCGTGGGGGATAGCCTGGATGCAATGTTAGTACAGTTTTGTTTTATATGTACATTTGATATTGCGGGGCGAGCGTCCGACATGTGGACTGCCGTCACTGCCTGTCTGTATTATTCTTTTGGGGCACGACCTGGTTGCGGTCGATGTACCCGGTGTATGTATATTTTACTTTCTGTACTAGGATTACCCCACGGAGGGGTGCACGGATAGCCGGGTTCTAGAGGGCAACGGGCCCGCATCTCATGGCATTGAGACGGAGGGGGCTTCACTCTAGGATTGGCGGGCTATTCGCCGCACTCGTAGGGGGTACAGGTTGACCTAGGAGGGATGCCCAAGTTACCGGATTCCGTGAAGTGCTGGGTGGTCCATTCACGGTGCTGAAGGGGGCTGCCTCGCTTCAGGTTTTAGCGGGTGACTTTCCGCGCCCGTAGGGGTCTAGGTTTTCATTGCACAGGCTATCCACACGACCAGGGGAACGTCGGGTTTCAGCAGCGGCTCTGTGAAACCCGGGGATCCCAGATATCTGTATTGTTCTGTGATGCTGTACATTTTTGTGATGTTGCATTTTGTCATGCCTTGAGCGAAATATAATATATTGGTATATATATTAGTAGATGTTGTATATGTTTTACATCCGCGCTAGTCCATTCCCCGCTCTGTCGTTAGTTAAGTAACCTAACGGGTGATGACGGGACCCAGTGGCGAATGCGGATGGCATATACGTACATCATTATTTTCGTTCTTTATTGGTGTGATCAATTGATGGGATTGCGTTGATTCGGATCAATGCAAGATAAACAAACCTATTCTGATGTTGTTGGAACATTTTTCAAAAAGCTGTTATTGCAAGGACGTTCACTTTTGTTTTGCATCGTGGTATTCATTTGGAATATCCTGCTCCTCAGTCGACGAGGCAAGGGCCGAGATCCCTTCACCGGGAGTGACCCCTTGGACAAAAGTTTGCGTCAGGGCATTAACTTCACTATAGCCGATTACTTTTGCTTTGCATCGTGGTATTCAGTTGGAATATCCTGCACCTCATTCTACGGGGAAAGAGCCGAGATCCCTTCATCGGGAGTGACCTCTTTAGTAAAGGTTTTCGTCACTATATTTTTATAAAAGGCTATGCAGTTCCTTCAACGATATCAAGTTCATTACGTTAAAGGTTTTTCGCCAAAAACCAGCCGTAGCCCTCCGTCATTTCCTACATGTATTATTTAGTATTCGTGCTGCGTTTGTTGACCTAGTCAAGACGTAGTGTTCGGTAGCTAAGTGGTACTTGTTTGTTGCATAAGTGGGATTGGTTAAGACAGTCGTGCGGCCTTGTTGACCTAGTCAAGGGCACGTACGGGTGGGTTTAATGCAATCCAGAATAATGACGGGTTGAACTTAACTGGCGGTTTATGGTTTGTTGACCTAGTCAAGGTCATAAACCGCTTGGGGTAAAAAAAAATCACATCGGGAGTTTCTAAAGAAACTGAAACTTGCCAGGAATGCGCATACCTTCTGGAGTGTGGTGACTTGAGTGGATTCCGTCAAGTTATCATGTAATGATAGTTGGATCCCGATTCCCACTGATGAGTTAGTTTACTCCTCGGGTGACCCCGACTAATTCTTCTTTCAGGTTTGGGGAAGAATTTGAGGTTACAGTGGGAGGTTTCCTGATTAGATAAATTGGTAACCATTCTGATCTAGGTTAGAGTGCACGCTGAGTGTTTCTTTTCTCTCTCTCTGGCAGCGACCTTTGACCCGACCCTGGACTATGACTCAGTGACCAAGTTGACCGAACCTTCTTAACACTGGCTTTTGGATTGTCAGAGTCGCTAACCTCATTGCCACTCCTACTTTTACCCTTTTCTCCAGGACACCCCGTATTACTACGAACGTCCACTTCCATTGGACAAAACCATCGTATGGTTATATACGAACTCGAAGGACTTCGAGGATGGTTTCTGGTTCTGGAGAAAACGAATAGGATTATTCAGTTGTCTTTTCCTTTTACCTTCTCTCAGGTTCCGAGTACTCCTTGGTTTAGGAGACAGTACACCTATTACGCAAATTGGATAGTCTTCTTCCAAACCTTAGGCTGGTGCCGACCGGTAGGGAATGAAGAAAACCAATTAGCATAACGATGGTGTGCAGAAGGTATTAAGTTAAGACAAAGCAAGGGATTAGTAAGAGGGCAAAGTAAATTGCGACTGCTATTCACGACCGAACCAAGTATTTCTTCGCCAATCCTAAATCACCTTTGTATTTCTCCAGGACACTCCGTATCACTACGAAGATCCACAGTTTATTTGGATACTCCATCGTATGGTTATATACGAACTCGAAAGGAACTTGTTCCAGTACGGGGATGGATTCTGGTTCAGGAGAAATAGAAATAAGGTTTATTCGGTTGTCTTTTATCTTCACCTTCTCTCGCTTTGCGAGTGCTCCTAGGACTAGGACAGTACACCCATTATGCTTATTGGATAGTCTTCTTCCAAACCATAGGCTGGTGCCGAACGGTAGGGAAGGAAGAAAACCATTTGGCCTAAGAGGTGTGCAGAAGGTAATGACTAAAGACATATAAAGGGATTTGGAGAGGTGGCAAAAAATTATACGGTTATAGTTGTGAATCTGGATAATGGTAGAGGCATTACTAGGAATACCAGGATACCCCATCGAAACATTTCAATGTTTCAGTTCAGCTGTGTACTGTTAAAAGAAAACTGATTTCCCGATTGGACACTTGCTCCAGGGTATGTATTTACCAGGTTTGATTCTCACATCTGTATGGTCTTACAGATGATGAGTGGGAGTAAGTTATTGGGAATTGGGTGATCATCCTCATTATATCGGGATTCGTTGAATCAGTGATATTTGAGGAGATCACCTAGGCTGTTTGCCGGTCGGCAAATATTTGGTTTTGAATATCCGCTGTTGTGCACCAATTTCAAATTGATATATCTGTATGTCTATTGTCATAGAGTGAGATATACCTTTTGATATTATGTCGATGACATTTACCTATATCAGTGGATGGTTAGGTAAGGAGCATTAAACAGCGGTGTAATTCTTCTTAACCATAAGTACAGTTTTCAACCTACGACGCACAGTGAAAGAGTTGTTAGACTCAGCGGACTTATACAGAGTATTGTATGCTGTCCAGTGTCCATTAGGACAGAGGGGTTGGTCCTCATACTATATGCTGTTTACTTTTAACATCTCTAGTTCTTAGACATGTGTTTCGTAGGAACATAGAGTCTAAGTTTTGAGGAGTTATAGGTATTTGAATAGAGTAGAGAACCAGGTGTAGCAAGTATCGGGATTCTTCAAAGTGATCGAAGATGTAGATACTTGTATATGGTGTTCAGTTGATAGTAATGATTAAGAGAACTAGCTTCTTTTTCAGGTTACTCATAATTGGAAACATTCCTAAGTTGAGTAACGCTGATCGGCCTCCTTCCATTTAGTTGACATGCACTGGAGACAGCTGCATGATTTGAATCTGGTTCAATTAAATCAGTGCCTCTGTTTCTATATTGGATATAGAACAGTTCATATCTTGACATTGTTAAGGTACGGGGAGTTGTCCGGCTTATGCTTAAAACCAGACACTGGACAACTCTAGGCACGTTTCTGTAATGGCTGTTTGTGGGTTGACCCAGGCTATGACGAGGGTTGACTTTCTACCATCTGGCAGATCAATAGATATATTGTTCTAGAATCGCCACAGTTTTATTAAAAATGGATTTTTTTCAAAAAACAGTAGTGGGAGTATGGTAGAACTGGAAGTGATTCCAGAACCGCAAACGATTACTGAAGATTTGATAAGGAACCTAAAGATTCAATCTGATTTGACATTCTATTGGCCACTCCGCAGATAAGGTGGGTAATCTCAGGCACCCGAGAGGTACTCCGGTAGCCTCAAGGACGGTGGCAGGGAGGTTCTTGTTTACCCACACATGCCATTGTTGTTGTTCCAGGCTACGAGACCCGGCAGGAGGATGAGTATAGCGTCGTTCTAAACTAGTTTTAGAAGTGCGCGTCTGTATGACTCTGGCAGAGGGTTGTCGTAGTCAGTGGGAGCAGCGGAAGCATTGGTGGACATCAGGCTTATGTCTATTTATAGACTAAAGCAGATGTAGCGGAGATAGATCATCTTTTTCTGATGTGACAGTCATAGGTTGGACGTCATCAGAATAGGGGATGGATCTGTTGAGAAGGTAGTAGGGTGTGATATCCTGGTATTTGGATGACATACACAGAGTAGGAAAAGAAACTCCTATACTACGATCGGTTATACTTTGGTCGTCACACAGTGGTTTCTCCACAAGGGACTTGGACATTATATAAGACATACTGGTTACTAGATCTATGTTTTTAGATCTAGATTTGGGTGGTTTCCCAATCAGGGTACCTTGACAGCATTCTAAGAGTATTTAGAATGGACGACTCCTGGCACGGTAGTGTACCTGCAGGTGATGGAGTCACCCTCTCTAAAGGTGTCTTACAGACTAAAGGGGAGAGGGATGTGCATGATTGGCAGATCACTTGCTCAGGCAATTGAGTCAATCATGAGATGTCAAGTACCACACCAGATGTTGTTCTTGCACTAGATGCAATAAGTTGACATTGATCCAATCCTGGAGAAACAGTCGGAAGCGTTTTTAGATCATAAGTGAATGTTCTAGGGATATGATAATGGCTGCCTCCTTTTGGAGACGGTTATCATTCCAGGCTTTCAAGGTGACATGGACGACAAGGAGGTTGTCAGAGTTTTAGTTTTTCCCTCTGACGAGGGGCAGTATTTTGGACAGGTGGTCCAAGGCAATACTGAGGGTGGCATGGCGCAGGATACTGATTAAGTTCAGTTGACGATACAGTCTAAGAAGTTTGGATTTGGTGTTCATTTATGAGCTAGGTCCCATCAGACATCCAGACATTCTAAGACAGGTATTGCTCATTTCGGGAGATGGTTTTCTCCGCGAACTTGAGATATAGAGAGACATAGAAAGAAACATCACAGCGGATCCACTCACTGAGGCTATTCCTCGAACGCAATAGTTTCGCAAACGAGCTTTGTGAGACTGACTAGTAGAGGAGTTGGGTGTTCGGTATCACACGGGCTGTGAGTATGCGGCATCGCAATAATTAGCCTTGAGTGCAAGTGGGAGATTGTTGGAGATAGTGCCCTCAGAGTCAATTATTGGATCACAGGCACGTGATTGCAATGATTGAGGGAGGACCTATCCCAGGAGGACAGTCTTACTCGAGATGATAGTATACTATCTGGTTTATCTTTATCATCGTGTACTGCTTTAGGTGACCTGACATGTCGCTATTACACGTTGATAGAGCCCCTGGGATTCTTGCTTGACTACCAGCAGTATGATGGCGATCATATACGTGAGAGCTGGTGGTCTATAAGCACATCCTTAAAAGGTCCCTAGTCGTGGGAGTGTCGAGACAGGGCATCGATTCTCCAGAGTAGACTAGTGTATACAGTCGAGACCCCGACGAGGGGCGGTGGCCGGTCTCATAAGCCACTGGTGTCAGTTGGTTCACCTAAGATGTATACAGGTGCTCATTGGGTTATGAGTACACCGGACAGGACTCGCCGGGAACATGCTAGTTGGTCTTATACCTGACGTCAGATAGCAGTTCCCTGGTGACATGTGTACAGGTTAGTTCATCGACCTGAGGATCGTCATTTGTCTCGTGTGAGTTCCCACTGTGCTTTGATTACTACCCTACCACGGTTCAAAGGAGTCGTGCAAACAGGTTTTAGTTGGGTACAGTCCCGAGCCACATGGAGGCAGTGAGCGGATCTTCAGGGGTTCGTCTCTCCCGGTATTAGGGGTGAGGTCGCGCTGTGTCTAGGAGAGCCATTACGCAAAGCCCTCGGCCGAGGCAGGAGATTTACTGGTAGGTATTCCAGTAGTATCTCAGGGCGTTCTGGGCTACACTCCGACACGACTTGTACCGCTTTTGGGGGTCTGACTTTTACCAACCCCCCAGGCCCGCCATGCGATACTCATAGACGAACGGACCGGACTGTACGGATATTGTCACTGACAGGCTCAGTAGGGTGTCAGGATGAGTTCGCTCATCGACGTCCCTTTTGGTCAATAGCTGGTGGCCCGTCACGTATTGGCTAATACCTCTGACGTGCTAGTGGTTAAATCCACAGCCATAGTATTTACGAGTCTTTAGAGTCCACCACACTTACAGTTACTCAAGCTTTCGGGCGAAACGTTGTAGAGGCCGTATGGAGATATGGCAGGGTCCGATCAGATACGTGCGGTATTGCACGGATCAGGATCGGACAGTTTTGTACTAGTGGCCGTATAGTTATATGGCAGGGTTCGATCTGATACGTGCGGTATTGCACGGATCAGGATCGGACGGATTTTACTAGCCGGCTTTAGCTTAAGCCGGTCCTAGTTTAGTACAGTGTAGATTTTGTCTCATTGCATTTGTATCCGGTCGGAATATAGATGCGGGTGTGTATGCACAGTATCGGGGTTTTCCTGTAATTTATTACGGGACCAGTTTTCTGAAGTTGCCAGTTTGCATTCCGTTCCGGCCGGTTTTCCTTTGTTCTTTCCCGGCCGGACTTTTCCGATGGAGGGGTAATTTGCAGTTTTGCAAATTACATTTGAGGAGGGGGTTTCTTGCATATGTATTTATTATGATAGCATCTTTAGATACCATTCTTTTCCTTCATCTTTTCATGCTTTATTTTGATTAGAAATGAGATGAAAGATGATGTGAGATTGTTATGATGAGGTTTAGGATATGGTTACCACTTGCTTTTCCTACACTCACCTTCCTTCTAAGGTTATGGATTCATATTCTTTTCCTCCACCATTCTTCTCACTTGATGAAAATGGTTGAAGAACACATTTGAGAGAAAAAAAAAGGAATGAGAGAGTTCCTCTTTGTTATGTGAGGAATTCTTCATCTCCTTCTTCTTCTTGTTTTGGAAAAATGAAAGCACCATTTTTCCTAACCCCATTCCTCCATCAAGGCAACTACAAACCCCAAATGAGACTAGCATGATCTACTACACATTCTACAGCATATCTTGAGCATGTCGAGTTGCCGGCTTCCTGCCCGAGTTGCCTCGGTATCGAGGCGGGAGCCCGTAAAAGATGCAGGCGATGTGGTGCCCTTCTGGCGAGGAGGCGATGACATGGAGACTAGACTTTCCGCGGGAGATCGGGACGATGACGAGAAGACCGGAGGACTCGGATCAGTCGGTACATCTCTCACCCTTTCTCTAGATAGCTAGCATTAGGTTAATGGTTACGATCCAGGTTTTCATTGTCCGCGGTAGCGCCGGTTTCCGAGTAAGGAAAATTTTTGATTCCGCATTTTGGCCTCGGTAAGACGGCCGGGGCGCTGCCGTGGCGCAACATCACCTGATCAGGGAGATCGTGGATCGCCAGGAGATCGAGGTACGGAGAGTCGCTTCAGAAGATAACACTGCTGATCCATTCACCAAGGCCCTGCCCAAGACTCAGTTCGAGCGGCTGATCGAGATGATAGGTCTTCGATACGCCAGTACATGGCCTTAGTGCAAGTGGGAGATTGTTAGTGTATATGCCCTAGAGGCTATTACTGTATCATACTAGTTTGTATATTACTTAATGGAAGCTTGGGATATTCACCTTGTATATACAATCTTGCTCAAAATAGTAGTATGCTACTTGGTTTGTTTCTACTTCAATGTGTACATGTGTTTATTTTTGTATATCGCCTATACACATTAGTGGAGCCCTTAGGATCTTTGCTTGATTACCAGCGATGTGATGGCCGTCACACTAGTGGGGCTGGGTAATCTATAAGCACATCCTTATGCAGGTCCCTGGTCGCAGGACTATCGAGACAGGGCATCGATACTCCGGAGTAGACCAGCGCATGCGCTTCTCATCCCAGTGTGGGAGACGGTCTGTCCCACAGTCGTCAGTACGTCGTACTTAAGATAGTATGCGGGTGCTCGTTAGGTTACGGGTACACTGGACAGGACTCGTCGGGAACTGACTAGTTGGTATTATGCCTATCGTCAGTTATCAGTTCCCAGGTGACATGAGTACAGCTTAGTCCGCTGACTTGACACTGTCACTTCGCCTCGAGTGTGTTCCCACTGTACTTTGATCACTACCCTACCACGGCTCAAAGGAGTCGTGTAAACAGGTGGTGGTTGGGTGCAGTCCCGAAGCACTTGGAGGCAGTGACGGTTAGACATGATTCGTCTCTCCCGGTATTGGGGGTTGACATCGCGCTGTGTCTAGGAGAGCCATTACACGAGTAGTCCCTGGCCAGGGCAAACGAGATATACTGGTAGGTTTCCAGTGTTATCTCAGGGTGTTTTGGGATTCGCTCCGGCACGACTTGTACCGCTATTGGGGGACTGACGTTTACCGCCCCCTAGGCCCGCCATGCGATGTATCAGACGAACAGACCGGACTGTACGGAGAATGTCACACTCAGGCTCAGTAGGAGTTCAGATGGGTTTCGCCTCGTCGGTCTTCTTGTCGGCATTACCTGGGGACCGTTACGCACAGCTGGTGCCGCTTGCGGTTTGTGGTTAAACCCACTGCCAGCGTAGTGTCGAGTCTTTAGAGTCCCACACAGAAAGCTTTTCGCCTTTAGGCAAAAGAGTAGAGGTCGCATGGTATTGCGACAGGTCGCATGGTTTTGCGACAGGGTTCGGTCACATCCGTGCACTTGTGCACGTACAGTGTCCGGACAGTTTACACTAGCGGGCTTTGGTTTAAGCCAGATCCTAGTGTACCTTATGGAATTGGATTTATCCAGTTTGCATTCGTGTTCCTCGGAACGCGGATGCGGGTGTGTATGCACAGTTGACAGGGAGGCAGAGGCAGCGGATTCTCATTAGGGTTGTTGACAGTTGACCGTTGACTATTTGACTTTTTGCTCAACCCTAATGAGAATATGATATGTGATTAACTATTATATTAATTAAGTATTATGGTGACTTGGTTGTTGACTTTTGTTGACTTTGTTGACTTGTTGACTTTTGTTGACTTGTTGACTTTGTTGACCGGTTGACTAGGCTTGACTAGTTGACCATCATGATAACCATAGACATCATTTTATGGCAAAGACTTTTACTTGCTTGCTCATTTATGTAAAATGAGTGCATGATATGATATGGTTATGGTTGCTTCAACCATCACATAAGACTTTTTTGATATGATGAGTTATCATTGCTTTGGATTATGAGAGGGTGAGAGACAAAAGAGAGCCTCATTCTTTCTTT
Source organism: Agapanthus africanus (assembly GCA_030015575.1). Lineage (NCBI taxonomy): Eukaryota > Viridiplantae > Streptophyta > Magnoliopsida > Asparagales > Amaryllidaceae > Agapanthus > Agapanthus africanus. The sequence goes on from JASDDO010000010.1 coordinate 234,507,046, forward strand.
CTCATTCTCTCTCTTGTTCTTGAGCTCTCTTGCTTTGCTCTCACCCTCAACCTCTTGCTCCCTCTCTTGACTCTATGGTTCATATCTCTCATGAGTTGAGAATCAAGAACCATAGATAAAATCCCATTCTAATTCTTCTCTACTCATTCTAGTTCACTAGGTTTAGCAAACCAAGTGAACTAGTTTCTTCAAAGAACGAAGAAGGAGCTAAAGGTTGGAGCTTTCAGGTGGATCTATCTTCGGCGTACGGAGACGACGAGAAAAAGCCAATCGGACCACCATCGGAGCTTGAAGAAGAAGGAGTTCAAGACAAGCTAGGTATAACCCCCTAACCGAGATAGTTAGGATGTTAGATAGATGTTTAACCAAGATCCGGGTTATAGGTCCATGTTACCACCTCCGTAAAAATTGTTTTTTTTACCAAATTCCGCATTCCCGAAAGTACCGGGAGAGGTAGCATGGACTTACACCTAGGTCATATGATCATAATATATCCTCAAATATATAACCAGCAGCCTATAACAATGGCTAGGGTAAATATCTATCCCAAGTGTAATCCCATATGCCCGTGTCAATGCCTCAGGTAGCAATATATCATATGGATGATGTATGAATGCATGAAACAGAATAAAACTGCTTTCATAATTTAGTGAGATTTCTGTACTTTTAAAACAGGTATCATAAATAAAATCAGCATAAACAGTGTCTAGCATCGACACAAAACATAAATCCCAATGTCTCAATATCTCAGGATCTCAATGTCTCAATCACACTATCTAGGTAGCCGTCAATCCAGACCGGCCCCTACCATCAATCTCAAGACCACGACGGTATCCTCCGGATATCCGACGCATCGGGTAATATCACTGGTCGGTAGTGCTTGTAGGGTTGCTAGGCACGCGCACAAGGTTCTACGAGGAATCAACCATGCCCGATTAAAAAATTAGCCGTGCCGAACAACCCGAATACGGATCTTTAATCTAGAGATTAGGCGAAAACTAACATGCTAAACATTTTAACACTAAGTGAGAGGGATTACAACCTTTGTAGATCCGGTCCTTCACTTCATATGCTCCGTGTTGTGGTCCCTTCGCTGCGATCATCGGGTTCCGGACTCTCGAGAGGTTCCACGAAGAGAAAGATGCAACCTTTGCTTCCGATCTTCGATACAAAGATGATCTACCTTGAAGTTTCGTTAACACAAGCTAACACTCATGAAATGATGTGAACACCCTCATCTAAATGGCAAGGGAAGATGAGGATGATGAAGTAGGATTTTTGCTCTCTTTATTTATCTTTTTCTCACATTTATTCATCACTTGAAAAAAGCTAGTAAGCTTTTTCCATGAAGAAAGAAGAAGGAAGAAGATGAAGAATCATTTGTGATGAATAATAAAAAGTTATCATAATCATTTATGCAACCATGGTTGTAGTAACCATTGTAGAGAGTTTACTAGGGTTAGGGTTTGGGTTGGGTTAAAGGGTGAGTCACAAAGAAATATCTATCATAATATCTTAACAAAGACAAAGTAAAACCATCTAGAAACATCTAGAAATCATTAACCCAAATCAAACCCTAATCTTGTTTAAAATCCTCTAAACATTTTGCATTAATAATTATTACATGTTACAATATTATATATCACATATACAATATTTATTGTAACAAAATAAAATAATACATTTAACATATATCGCATATATATCAATGTATTACCCGAGTGAGAAAAAGAATCTTTTAGTGAGCTGATATTAGTTAATGTAATTTAATATATCATATATATTATTATACATTAAATTATTGAATCAACACTTGATCCGACAATCCGGCTATATCGCATATAACCGACTAATATTTATCCGTACCGATTCATCGAATCAACACTTGATCCGATGACCCGGCTGATATCAAATATCGCGAGAATATAATACGGTATCACATATCGCATTATCCTCGGTCCCGCACATATCACATATGTGCTCCTACTCCGTTTTGCCTGGGCCAAGAAACCTCTGTGTAGGACTTTAAAGAATCGTCAATACGCCGGCAGTAGGTGATGATCATATCAAACACCCACAAGCTGCAAGCGGTCAGCTAAACGTAATAGCTACCCGGGTATTGAGCGCTCAGAAGATCAACAAGCAAGCCTGTACATTCTCCTGTGAATCCAAACAGTAACACTCCCGTACAGTCCGGTCTCGTCGTCTGATATGTTGCATATCTCGCCTAGGGTGGTAAACATCAGACCCCAGTAGCTCGATAAGTCATGTCGATATGAGGTCTATAACAGTTCGAGAAACTACTGATAACACTTACCAGTAAATCTCAGCAACCCTGGCCAGGGATTCCCGGATATAGCCAATCGAACACAGACTCCCTATACCGGGAGAGACGAATCCCCTCCTATCGCTCATTGCCTCCATGTGATTCGGGACTGTACCCAAAAGCCACCTTTTTGCACGCCCTCTTGGACATGGTATGATGGAAATCAAAGCACAGTGGGAATCACACAAGACTCTATGACGATCTCGGGTCAACAGACTACTCTGTACCAGTTTCACCGGAGAACTGCCATCTGACGTGAGGTATAATACCATCTGGGAGTTCTCGGCGAGTTCGTCCAGTGTACCCAGTCTCCACTGAGCACCCGTACACCATCCTTGATGTCAAACACCGATGGATATGGGATCATCCATCGCCCATCATATGGGTCAAGATGCGTATACGCTAGTCTACTCTGGTGCATCGATGACATGTCTCGATACACCCTCGACTAGGAATAGTTATAGGATGTACTCGTCGACTACCGTGGCCCCACTAATATGATCTCATCATAGGCCCAGTAGTCGAGTACATATCCTAAGGGCTTTATCAACAAGTAATAAAGAGACAATCAGAGTACATGTTAAGATAAAGTATAACCAGATAGCATACTATCATGTCGAGCAAGAAAGTCCTCCCTATATATGTCCAAGCATCCATTACAATATACATCGTATGTACAGTAATGGCCTCTAGGGCATACATATAACTAACAATCTCCCACTTGCACTAGGGCCATCTGTTGTGGTATCGCATACCCAACATTTAGCTGCGGTTGAAGTATCTCATACTCAACCTTCCCATAAAAGTCTCTACTGGGAAAAAGGCCTTCGTGAGTGGATCCGCGCTGTTGTCCTCTGTGTCTACTCTCCTAACCTCGATCTCCCTGGAGATCAACCATCTCCATGATCATGTGATACTGCCTAAGAATTATATCTGGATTTCTGATGGGACGGTAGTTCCTTGGCCAAAGCCACAACTCCATTGTCACACAATGGTAGGAACGAAGTTCATCTCATGAACTTATATGTATCCAGACTGCCTCTTTGGTAGCATCCTTGGTAACGATGTATCTTGCCTTTAATCGTCTAGTAAGTCACGGTATCTAGCTTGGAACTCTTCCAACATACCGTCCCTCCTCTGAGGGTAAAGACAATGCCTGCGACTGACATTCAGTCGTCCTTATCACCTTGGAATCTTTCCAGTGATTCTCCCCAGGATCGATTGATACCATCTCACTACAACTAGTGAGTATACTAACATCCAATTAGATCTATCTCATAGATCCAAAACCCAGGATTTAGGAGGTATCACTTTGATCCTATATGGAGAATCCTTGTGATAAGCGGAGATTGACCGAGCGTAGCATAGGAAACTCCTTCCCTATCAAGAGTATGTCATCCACGTACTCTACGAGGAACACCACCATACTCTCTACTACCTTTTTGTATATACAAGGTTCATCTACCATTTTGATGAAGTCAAACTCTTTGACTACCACATCAAAACAGATGTTCCAACTCCGCGATGCCTGCTTTATCCTATAAAGCATCTTGCACACGTTTCCGCTGCTCCCACTGTCTACGAAGCCCTCTGGCTGTGTACTTATAGACGCTCTTTCCTAAAACATCATTTAGAAAAGCAGTGATGACACCTAACCACCAGATATCGTAGTCATGGTATGTAGCCGTGGAAAGTAGGATCTGGATGGACTTAAGCATAGATCCTTAGAAAAGGTTTCAACATAATCCAAACCTGGTCAATGATGCAAACCTTTAACAAGTCTAGCTTTGAAAGTCTCAACTTTTCCATGTACACCAAGTAATCTTCTCAAGATATACTCGCTCCTGATGGGGATTTAACCTTTCAGATAAAGCAACCAAAGTCCATACTTTGTTGGTGTATAAGGATTCCATCTCAGATCGATAAGCATCCAGCCATTCTTACAGAGTCCCACTCCTGATGGCCAGCTCGAAACTAGTTGGGTCATCATCTCATGATGCAATCCTCGCTCCCACTGTCATGGAGAAACCTAAGTATCTCTCAGGTGGGTGAGGAACCCTGCTAGATCGGCGGAGAGGCTGAGGTTCGTTGGAAATTATTGAATCCTTAGGTTCTACCAAATCATCAGCTGCAGTTTGTATAGCTGGAACCCTTCCAGTTCTACATAACAGACCTTGCCTCGAGCTTGTCCGGATTTTGCTTTTAAACATAAGCCGGACAACCCCAAATCTTAACTTACTTAAAATATGGGCTCTTCCTTTTCCATATCAAATATGAAATGGTAGGCAACTGATTTGATTTGAACCCTATTCAATAGGTATGCAGCTTCTTAAGTGCATAACTCCTAAAAGGAAAAAGGAAACTCAGTAATACTCATCATAGAGCACACCATATCACATAGGGTGCTATTGCTCCGCCCCGATACACCGACGTGCTGTGGTGTATACGGAGGAGTAATGCTGAGAGAGAATCTCATTCTCCTTTAGAATAGTCCAGGAATTCCGTGCTCAAGTATTCTCCTCCTTGATCACATCAAAGGACATAATACTTTTACCCGTATTTTGGTTCTCTACTTCTAACTTATATTCTGTGAATACCTCAAAAGCTTCGGACTTGTGTTTCAACAGGAACATATGTCTGAATCTTGAGAGATCATCAGAGAATGTAATGAAGTACAAAGAACCGGTCCTGGCATATGTAGACAGGGGACTTTCATACATCAGCATGTATCAATCCCAAAAGTTCACTAACTCTTTCTCTGTTTCCAATAAACAGAGCTATGGTCATCTTATCTTTGTGACATGACTGGCAAGTTTCACAAGATGTAAATTCAAACAGATTTAAATATGCATCTATATGTAACTTAGCTAGTCGGGTTGCATTGATATGACCTAGTCTATAATACCTTAAGAAGGATTCGTTCATTTCTGAAGTCTTCCTCTTGTGTGTGTTTCATATACTAAGAACTGTAGTTTGATTTAGAACGTCAATGCTTTTAGATAACGTGCCTGAACCGATCAACTCTTGATATAGGAAATGTTCAAAACATTATCCAACAATACAAAATTATATCACTTCTTTACTAATAAAGAAACTGATATGATGTTGTATATCAGGTTCGGTATCTAATAACATTTGTTCAGAATCAATGTATTCTGGTAATACAGGGTGACAGTGACCAACAGACTTGGCTGCAACACTTGCACCGTTTTCTATCTCATGAAACTTATCACCCGTTCTCAGTTCTCTACATATCTGTAGCCCATGTAACAGATTACATATGCGGGATCCTGATCCGGTATCACATACCCATGACGTAAAGGATACTGAGAAACGGTTCTCTGTAATGAACACACCCGAAGATGATGCATCAATATGCACTTTCTTCGTTTGGGCGGCACGGGAAATCTGGTATTCCCCAATTTCCTGCTCTTTCTTATAACAATTATAAGTTGGAGCGGGACCAACGTTCCCCAACTCAGTATAACAAGCGGGTTCGGTCAATATATCCGTATTATTATCATGATTAAGGCGTGATATAGTCGCTACCTGGAGAGAGAGAGAAGAAAACACTCAGCGTATGCTCTTGCAAGATTAGATTGGTTATCTAATATATCTAATCAGGATGTCTCCCACTGTTTTAATCAAATCTTCCTTCAAACCCTAAAAGGAAAGACTAGCCGGGATTAATTACACGCTACAAGTTCGCCAATCTTTCAGCCAGGCCAGTGTCGGTACTTTGAGGGAGGTCCCCCGTGCTTTCGCACGAACCTAATTAAAGTAAACCTCGTTTTTCCAGGGGCGTAACCCCGTTAATGTCACGACCCGTGTTAGTGTATATGCCCTAGAGGCCATTACTGTATCATACTAGTTTGTATATTACTTAATGGATGCTTGGGATATTCACCTTGTATATACAATCTTGCTCAAAATAGTAGTATGCTACTTGGTTTGTCTCTACTTCAATGTGTACTTGTGTTTATTTTACTATATCACTTATACGCATTAGTGGAGCCCTTAGGATCTTTGCTTGATTACCAGCGTTGTGATGGCAGTCACACTAGTGGGGGCTGGGTAATCTATAAGCACATCCTTATACAGGTCCCTAGTCGCAGGACTATCGAGACAGGGCATCGATACTCCGGAGTAGACTAGCGTATGCGCTTCTCATCCCAGTGTGGGAGATGGTCTGTCCCACAGCCATCAGTACGTCGTACTGGAGATAGTATACGGGTGCTCGTTGGGTTACGAGTACACTGGACAGGACTCGTCGGGAACTGACAGGTTGGTATTATACCTATCGTCAGTCGTCAGTTCCCAGGTGACATGAGTACAGCTTAGTCCGCTGACTTGACACTGGCACTTCGCCTCGAGTGTGTTCCCACTGCACTTTGATCACTACCCTACCACGGCTCAAAGGAGTCGTGCAAACAGGTGGTGGTTGGGTGCAGTCCCGAAGCACTTGGAGGCAGTGACGGTTAGACAGGATTCGTCTCTCCCGGTATTGGGGGTTGACATCGCGCTGTGTCTAGGAGAGCCATTACACGAGTAGTCCCTGGCCAGGGCAAACGAGATATACTGGTAGGTTTCCAGTGTTATCTCAGGGTGTTTTGGGCTTCGCTCCGGCACGACTTGTACCGCTATTGGGGGACTGACGTTTACCGCCCCCTAGGCCCGCCATGCGATGTATCAGACGAACAGACCGGACTGTACGGAGAATGTCACATTCAGACTCAGTAGGAGTTCAGATGGGGTTTTCACTTCGTCAGCCTTCTTGTCGACATCTACCTGGGGACCGTTACGCACAGCTAGTGCCGCTTGCGGTCTGTGGTTAAACCCACTGCCAGCGTAGTGTCGAGTCTTTAGAGTCCCACACAGAGGGTATTCGCCTCTGGGCAAAACAGAGTAGAGGTCGCATGGTTTTGCGACAGGGTTCGTTCTCATCCGCGCACTTGTGCACGTTTGGAGTCCGGACGGATTATACTGGCAGGCTCTGGTTTGAGCCAGATACTGGTATATGTTTTTGGGGTTGCTTTTATATCTTGGTATTCTTGTTTTTCGGAACGAGAATGCAGGTGTGTATGCACAGTTGCTTGAGGCGGAGAATGAGGTTTTTCATTAGGGTTTCGGAACGGGTGCGTATGCACAATTGACAGTCTTCATTTTCCAAACCCTAATGGATTTATATATTATCTATTAATAATAATAATTAAATGAGAATTATGTTATGGTTGTTTTTGTTGACTTGTTGACCTTGGTTGACTTGTTGACCATTGACCACTTTCATGCCTTCAAAAGTCCTCCTTGATTTATGCTTACATTTTTAAATGAAGCATGGTAGTGGTCATTCCAAATTACCATCAACTATTCTCATTTTCAATTATTATTATTAGATAATTATTTTCTTTTGCATTATGGTTGCAAGAAAGAATATGATAGCTCATTCTATCATATTCATTCTCTCTCCTCTCTTCATCTTCTTCTTCCTCTAGTCAAGAGAAACCTTCTCATGAGTTGAGAATCCTTCTCTTGAAAAAGAAAAGCAAACCCTAGTCACTCTCTCTACTCATTCTAGGTTGAAGGTTTGGCAAACCGGAAACCCTAGTTCACTCAAAGATCGAGGAAGAGCCCAAAGTCGAACCTTCGAGGTGGATCCATCTTCGACGGGAGAAGGCGACGCAAAGAGAACCATCAACCTCTACAAGTTTTGAAGAAGAAGGAGTTCAAGTATAGGTATAACCATCTTCCATAGTAGCTAACTCTCTTTAGCTAGAATACTAGTTTTAGTTTAGACAACGATCCCGACCAAGTTTAGTCCATGTTGCCTCTTGCGATAAAAATTCGTTTTTTATACCGTTTCCGCCTCCCCGTAAGCACCGGGGGTCGCAATATGGACTTACAGTGGTATCAGAGCCTAACTAAACTTAAACTAGCTTGGTAGTGAAGTGTAACGAAGTTCGGAACCGTAAAAACCCTAAAACCGTATTTTTGAAAAACCTGAGTTTCTGTTGAAATTTTTTTGGCTCAAAATGAAAAAATTTATATTTGTAAAATCATCTCAGGCTTTTCTAAGAATACTCATGAAAAACGATCCAGTGAGAAGCTCAAAGCGCCGCGCATCCGCGGCACGAGGTAGGCTCGTGCCGCGGAACCGCCGCGCTTTGTCCTCTTCTGCGCCTCGATTTTTGTGCAGTGTCTGTAGTTTTTGGTTTTGGGATTTTTGAGATATATTATATGTACCCAGATTTTCCAGAAAAGAAATTTCCTTTTGGGGTCCTATAATTCCGTATTTTTCCGAACTTCACTACATTTTGGCTATATTGGTTATATCTGTGTTGTTTGCATGTATTGAACGTCGGCTAATCGCTATAAGTCGATTAGTCGGGGTTATACATGATCTGTAATGTGCTGGAATGTGTATATGAATGTGTTGGACTGTCGCGGGTGAATAGCCGGGGTTGGATGTGAGATGAGCTTTTGTTTTTCTTTCATTCATTTGTAAATGTAAATTGATGTAATTATATTATTTGTTTGGCCGCACAACCGGGTCGGGGTTGTAGCCGTCATTGTATAATTCTTTTTACTGTTTTTGCTCCTAGGATAGACCCATGGTGGGGTGCACAAACTACCGGGAACTTGGCGGGTAGTTTGCCGCACCCGTAGGGGTCTTGGGTGGGGTATTTGCTATTCACCGCGACCGTGTTATCCGCTTTTCGTTTCAGGCTCGAAAGAAATGCGGATTGCTAGTATATCCAATGTATTCATCTGTGATCTGTAATGTCTATCATTGCTTTCTATTTAGGCGTTGCTTATGTTTTACAGCCGCGCTAGCCCAGCCCCCGCTCTGTCGTTAGTTAAGTAACCTAACGGGTGATGACGGGGCCCCGTGGCGAATGCATATGGCATAAGCGTACGTCATATTTTGGTTGTTTTCTGCAATGGTAGGATTTAAATGATGGGACGCATTAAAAGAACTAATGCAAGAATATCACGCATTAAAAGAACTAATGCAAGATAATAAACCAAGTTTAAAGTCGTTGGAACACTTTCGAAAAACCACTCGGTTCTTTTCAAAACTAACTTTTAAAATGCGGAGCTTGAGCCACTCCATTTAAAAGCTATCTCGTTCCATCGACCAAATCAAGTTCACTACGTTCACGGTTTTGCCAAAACCATTCGTAGCCCTCCGTCGTTTCGTATGAATATTTAAATAGTATTCAAGCTGTGTTTGTTGACCTTCGTCAAGGCATAGTGATTGGTAGCTGTTAAGTATTCATATGTAGCATAGATAGATGCGTTGGTTTGGGACACTCACATTACCTTGTTGACCTTCGTCAAGGGTATATGCGGGTGGATTCAAATTAACCTGGATAATGACGGGCAGAACTTGACATGTGACTTATGATTTGTTGACCTTCGTCAAGGTCATAAGAGCATGGGGCAAAAATCCACATCGGGAGTTTCATAAGTACTGAAACTTGCTAGATTTGCATACCATTTGGAGTGTGGTGATTCTGGTAGGATTCCTTCAGTTTCGTCACGCGATGATATTTGGATCCCGATCCTACTGTGAGTATATGCTACTCCTCGGGAAATTTCTCACTTAACGATCAATGCTATAAACCTAGTAGGTGCCTAGAAAGGTGTTAGCGGGGCTACGCCCCCAGGGAAAAGAGGTTCTTTAATTAAGGAACTTCGCGAAAGCGTTGGAAAACCTCCCTCGAAGTACCGACACCAGCCTGGCTGAACGGTTAAGCAAGTATTGTACGGTGGGATTGATCCTGACTAATTCTTCCTTTATGGTTTGAGGAGGGATTCGAGAAACAGTGGGAGCCATCCTGTTTAGACAAACTAAAAACCACTCTAAACTTGCAAGAGCATCATGCTGAGTGTTTCTTCTTCTCTCTCCTAATTGCAGCGACCTATCAACATGACTGGACTTAAGTTACTCCTAGATAAAAACAAGCTGACAGGGCCAAACTACAAAGATTGGCTCAGGAATGTCAAGATAGCAATCACTTATGACAAGCTGGGGTATCTTCTTACCACCAAAGCTCCCCCTGTCCCTGGTCCAACTTCCAGCGTCGCGGATAAGGAAATCCGTAAGACTTGGGAGATTGATAGCGCGAAGGCCAAGTGCCTCTTGCTTGCCTCGATGGACAACGAACATCAGAGGAGGCATGAGAATATGGACATGGAGTCCATATTGCTTCATACAAAAGAACTGTATGGAGAGCAATCACGTATCGCAAGATACGAAGCGTCGAAAAAGTTGTTTTCGACAAGAATGGCCGTCGGATCATCAGTAGCCGAGCACGTGCTAAAGATGATCGGTTACATTGAGGAGCTCGCTGACCTAGGGATCACATTGGAGAGTGAGCTATATACGGATATAGTTCTCCAGTCCCTTCCTTCCACTTACGCCCAGTTTATAATGAATTTCAACCTACAAGAAAAGGAGGTTGAACTTTCAGAGCTCCTCAACCTGCTGAGGAGCGCAGAGGGCACCCTACAGAAAGGTAGGGAAACATCCACTTTGTTTGTAGGAGGATCATCTTCTTCTAGGTCCAAGGCGAAAGCCAAGGGAAAGAAGAAGAAAGCCCCCGCCAAACCAAGGGGCGGTGTTAGTAAAGTGGATACGAAGGGAAAAGGAAAAGCAACAAAATTAGCGGGGAAGATTGTGGATAAGGAAGAATGCTTCTTTTGTCATAAGAAAGGACACTGGAAGAATGATTGCAGGGCCTGGAAGGCCAGAACACAGGAATTGAAGCAGGTTGCAGCTTCAGCTTCAGGTGTGTATGTTATTGAAAACTGTCTTTCAATAAACTCTACTTCCTGGGTATTGGATACCGGATCAGGATCTCATATCTGTAATTCTTTGCAGGCGTTGAGAAACCGTAGGGATTTGAAGGCAGGTGACATGACCCTCAGAGTTGCGAACGGAGCTGGCATGGATGCTAAAGCCGTGGGGGACTATCACCTGGGAATGTCAGATGGACATGTTTTGGTTTTGCGTAATTGCTTTTTTGTACCCAACGCAACTTGTAATATCATTTCTGTATCTTTAGTTTCTAAAGAAGGTTATGAATTTGCGTTTGTAAGTAATGTTGTAAACATTCACCTTAATCAAGTTTTGATTGGGTCAGGTACTTTGAGTAATGGTATATACGTATTGAACCAACCACAGATTTTTAATGTCCAGAATACACACAAAAGAAAGTCTCCAGAAATAAACCAGACTTTCTTATGGCATTGTAGATTGGGTCACATCAATGAGAGAAGGTTGACGAAGTTACATACAGAAGGGTATTTGAATGCGTTCGAATATCAGTCGTATGCCACTTGTCAATCCTGTCTCAAGGGAAAGATGACAAAGACTCCGTTTACTGGACATGGAGAAAGAGCGAGCGAGCTCTTGGGACTCGTACACAGTGACGTGTGCGGTCCAATGTCTACACATGCCCGAAGCGGACATTCTTACTTCATTACTTTTACGGATGACTTCTCAAGGTACGGTTATGTTTTCTTAATGAAACATAAGTCCGAGGCTTTTGAAAAATTCCAGGAGTATAAGAATGAAGTAGAGAAACAGACCGGCAAAAGTATTAAGATTCTAAGATCGGATCGAGGTGGAGAATACTTAAGTGCCGAATTCCTGAATTACTTAAAAGAGAATGGTATTCTCTCTCAGCTTACTCCTCCATACACTCCGCAACATAATGGTGTATCGGAGAGACGGAACCGAACCCTATTGGATATGGTTCGGTCCATGATGAGTAACGCTGAGTTACCGCGATCATTCTGGGGATATGCAATAGAAGCAGCTGCGTATCTCTTGAACAAGGCTCCCACCAAGACTGTGCCTACCACCCCTTATGAGATGTGGACTGGGAAGAAACCCTGTCTCAAGTATCTTAAAGTATGGGGATGTCCAGCCTTTGTAAAAAGGCAGCATGCGGACAAGCTTGAGGCACGTTCAGTACAGTGTAAGTTTGTGGGATACCCAAGGAACTCCAGGGGGTATCTTTTCTATTCCGCTGAGGAACAAAAGGTTTTTGTTTCTCAGCATGCCCGCTTCTTGGAAACTGAGTTTTTGAAAACCCAGATAAGTGGGAGCACAATAGAACTGGAAGAAGTTCCAGAACCACAGACTGTTACTGAAAGCTTAGTGGAACCAGAGGGTTCAACAGAACAGGACATTCCTGCGCCGCTCCGCAGAAGTAGTAGGCAGTCTCATCCGCCCGAGAGATACTACGGTTTTCTCATAGACGGGGATAGAGAGGATTGCATCATAGATTATGATGAGCCTACTAGCTTCCAGCAGGCCGTTCAGAGCGTTGACTCAGTGAAATGGCTGGATGCAATGCGGACCGAAATGGAGTCCATGTACACCAACAAGGTATGGACGTTGGACATTGCTCCAGACGGGGTAAAACCCGTAGGATGCAAGTGGATCTTCAAAAGGAAGATTGGTGTAGATGGACAGGTTGAGACCTATAAAGCTAGGCTGGTAGCAAAGGGTTTCCGTCAAAGACCTGGCTTGGACTATGACGAAACCTTTTCTCCAGTAGCCATGCTGAAATCCATTCGGATCCTTCTTGCCATCGCTGCCTTCCACGATTATGAGATCTGGCAAATGGACGTAAAGACAGCTTTTCTAAATGGAAATTTAGAGGAGTGTGTCTATATGGACCAGCCAGAGGGCTTCATTCAGAGTGGGAGCAGCGGGAAGGTGTGCAAGTTGCTTAAGTCCATCTATGGACTAAAGCAGGCATCGCGGAGTTGGAACATCTGTTTTGATGAGACGGTAAAAGAATTTGGCTTTATCAAAAATCCAGATGAACCATGCATCTATAGTAGATTTGTAGCGAGAACTGTAGTATTCCTCGTTTTATACGTGGATGACATTCTCTTAATAGGAAATGACATTCCTATGCTACAATCTGTCAAGGGGTTCTTGTCACAAAGGTTCTCCATGAAAGACCTGGGTGATGCCTCATACATCCTGGGGATCCGGATCCATCGTGATAGATCCAAGAGGATATTGGGACTTTCTCAGTCCAGGTATATTGACACCATAGTGAAGAGATTCAGTATGGAAGATTCCAAGCGCGGTAACCTACCGGCTTGTCACGGGATCACCCTCTCTAAAGAGATGTCTCCCAAGACTGATTTGGAGAGGGATCGCATGTCTATTATACCCTACGCTTCTGCGGTAGGCTCTATAATGTATGCGATGTTGTGTACCAGACCGGATGTAGCTTATGCACTGAGTGTGGTAAGCAGGTATCAGTCAAACCCTGGGGAGAAACACTGGATAGCGGTAAAGAACATTCTCAAGTACCTGAGAAGGACTAAGGAGATGTTCTTGGTGTATGGCGGAAAAGACCTCCAGATCGAGGCCTTTGCTGACTCCAGCTTCCAGAGTGACAAGGATGATTCCAAGTCCATGTCGGGGTTTGTCTTTACCCTCAATGGAGGGGCGGTGTGTTGGAAGAGTTCCAAACAGGAAACCGTTGCAGACTCGACGATGGAAGCGGAATACATCGCTGCATCTGATGCCGCAAAAGAAGCTGTCTGGATGAGGAAGTTCTTGAAAGAACTACAGGTGGTTCCGTCCATTGTTGATCCAATACCTCTGTATTGCGACAATAATGGGGCTATAGCTTTAGCGAAGGAACCCAGGTCCCATCAGAGATCCAGGCACATCTTGAGGCGGTATCACCTGATCAGGGAGATCGTGGATCGCAAGGAGATCGAGGTTCGGAGAGTTGCTTCAGAAGACAACACTGCAGATCCATTCACCAAGGCCCTGCCCCAGACTCAGTTCGAGCGGCTGATCGAGATGATAGGTCTTCGATACGCCAGTACATGGCCTTAGTGCAAGTGGGAGATTGTTAGTGTATATGCCCTAGAGGCCATTACTGTATCATACTAGTTTGTATATTACTTAATGGATGCTTGGGATATTCACCTTGTATATACAATCTTGCTCAAAATAGTAGTATGCTACTTGGTTTGTCTCTACTTCAATGTGTACTTGTGTTTATTTTACTATATCACTTATACGCATTAGTGGAGCCCTTAGGATCTTTGCTTGATTACCAGCGTTGTGATGGCAGTCACACTAGTGGGGGCTGGGTAATCTATAAGCACATCCTTATACAGGTCCCTAGTCGCAGGACTATCGAGACAGGGCATCGATACTCCGGAGTAGACTAGCGTATGCGCTTCTCATCCCAGTGTGGGAGATGGTCTGTCCCACAGCCATCAGTACGTCGTACTGGAGATAGTATACGGGTGCTCGTTGGGTTACGAGTACACTGGACAGGACTCGTCGGGAACTGACAGGTTGGTATTATACCTATCGTCAGTCGTCAGTTCCCAGGTGACATGAGTACAGCTTAGTCCGCTGACTTGACACTGGCACTTCGCCTCGAGTGTGTTCCCACTGCACTTTGATCACTACCCTACCACGGCTCAAAGGAGTCGTGCAAACAGGTGGTGGTTGGGTGCAGTCCCGAAGCACTTGGAGGCAGTGACGGTTAGACAGGATTCGTCTCTCCCGGTATTGGGGGTTGACATCGCGCTGTGTCTAGGAGAGCCATTACACGAGTAGTCCCTGGCCAGGGCAAACGAGATATACTGGTAGGTTTCCAGTGTTATCTCAGGGTGTTTTGGGCTTCGCTCCGGCACGACTTGTACCGCTATTGGGGGACTGACGTTTACCGCCCCCTAGGCCCGCCATGCGATGTATCAGACGAACAGACCGGACTGTACGGAGAATGTCACATTCAGACTCAGTAGGAGTTCAGATGGGGTTTTCACTTCGTCAGCCTTCTTGTCGACATCTACCTGGGGACCGTTACGCACAGCTAGTGCCGCTTGCGGTCTGTGGTTAAACCCACTGCCAGCGTAGTGTCGAGTCTTTAGAGTCCCACACAGAGGGTATTCGCCTCTGGGCAAAACAGAGTAGAGGTCGCATGGTTTTGCGACAGGGTTCGTTCTCATCCGCGCACTTGTGCACGTTTGGAGTCCGGACGGATTATACTGGCAGGCTCTGGTTTGAGCCAGATACTGGTATATGTTTTTGGGGTTGCTTTTATATCTTGGTATTCTTGTTTTTCGGAACGAGAATGCAGGTGTGTATGCACAGTTGCTTGAGGCGGAGAATGAGGTTTTTCATTAGGGTTTCGGAACGGGTGCGTATGCACAATTGACAGTCTTCATTTTCCAAACCCTAATGGATTTATATATTATCTATTAATAATAATAATTAAATGAGAATTATGTTATGGTTGTTTTTGTTGACTTGTTGACCTTGGTTGACTTGTTGACCATTGACCACTTTCATGCCTTCAAAAGTCCTCCTTGATTTATGCTTACATTTTTAAATGAAGCATGGTAGTGGTCATTCCAAATTACCATCAACTATTCTCATTTTCAATTATTATTATTAGATAATTATTTTCTTTTGCATTATGGTTGCAAGAAAGAATATGATAGCTCATTCTATCATATTCATTCTCTCTCCTCTCTTCATCTTCTTCTTCCTCTAGTCAAGAGAAACCTTCTCATGAGTTGAGAATCCTTCTCTTGAAAAAGAAAAGCAAACCCTAGTCACTCTCTCTACTCATTCTAGGTTGAAGGTTTGGCAAACCGGAAACCCTAGTTCACTCAAAGATCGAGGAAGAGCCCAAAGTCGAACCTTCGAGGTGGATCCATCTTCGACGGGAGAAGGCGACGCAAAGAGAACCATCAACCTCTACAAGTTTTGAAGAAGAAGGAGTTCAAGTATAGGTATAACCATCTTCCATAGTAGCTAACTCTCTTTAGCTAGAATACTAGTTTTAGTTTAGACAACGATCCCGACCAAGTTTAGTCCATGTTGCCTCTTGCGATAAAAATTCGTTTTTTATACCGTTTCCGCCTCCCCGTAAGCACCGGGGGTCGCAATATGGACTTACAACCCGAAAGTACGGAACATGACCGGCACTTAAACTACGAACGTCTCGAGGCGTACGTAATCTAAGTAAACCGAAAACCCAGAAATCCAAACCAAGAAAATAGTAGAGTGCAGGAAAAACAACTTAAAGCAAGTAATTTCAATAGCATAAGACGAATTATGCGGTTTTTAAAACATCAAAAATTTACTAAAAATTTCGGCAGAGTCTCCTTTGTAAAAACTGGCCCCCAAACGGGATACAACATGAATAGTATACGAAAATAATAAAAAGGCATCCTCAAGCGGGAGCTAGCTCTTCGTCAATCGACGGTAACAACCACACAAGCAAAATAATATACAACGCCAACGGCGAGGATCAAAACTCAAAAGGAACTCAAAACCACCAGAAATATAACGAGCGACTCTAAGGTCGAAAGAATAAACAACACTGGTCTCTATCTCAATAAATGCATGTTTGGTTGATGGAATTCTAGATACAACAGAATAATGATATACAAGATAAATAATGGGGGTATGATACAAGTAAACCCACCTACTAGCAAATCACCCGAATGAAACTATGCCCGCAAAGCCGTAATGAACCTGTACGGCAACCTGCAAGAAACTGGGGCACAACGGGGGTGAGTTGCCAACTCGTGAATAGAAAAACATCTACGCACAGAAATCGCATAAATAACGCAACCTAGGTCAATGATCATAATATATCCTCGAAAATATGTATAACAGGCAGCCTATAACAACGACTAGGGTAATATCTAACCCGAGTATAAACTTATGTGCCCGTGTCAGTGCCTCAGGTAGCAATATATCATATGAATGAGGTATGAATGCATGAAAACAGAATACATGTAAATGAAGAAACTGTTTTCATAAATTAGTGAGATTTCCTTCGTATTTTAAACTGAGGTATCATAATTAGAATCAGTATCAACAGTGTCTAGCATCGACACAAAACATAAATCTCACTGTCTCGAAATATCAATGTCTCAATCTCAATATCTAGGGCGCCGTCAGTCCAGACCGGCCCCTACCATCCATCTCAAGACCACGACGGTATCCTCCGGATATCCGACGCGTCGGGTAATATCACCGGTAGGTAGTGCTCCCCAGCCAGGCTCAACGTCAACACCACATTCCTCTTGCCCCGGGGTACCATACCGGGCCCACCATGTACCCGTGACGGTTCCTCCACTCCTCGACACGGATCTCCAAAACCACAGCAAACTCATGGTGGACGACACTTTACATCACTAGAAAACCGCAACATTTTATATTTTAAAAGATCATAAGTTGTAAATTTTGCGGCTTTCCCCGAAATCCAGAAATATCATAAATCTCAAGAAATCATCACAAGTGCATATGTCAATGATAATGAACTAGGCATGAACAACTGAATAACAGTATGCATGAAGTGGTAGGTAATAACTACAATGTCTAATATGGCATATAAGGGAAGTACACTAATATCATGTCAACACTACTAACTAACAATCTAAGTCAAGCAATTATATTCTCTAAAGTGTACGTGACATGGCAATTACCGATAAAGATGTGTGTGAGCCGGCAAGTAGGTGTACGTGGTACATACGCATCATCGGTAATGGTGCTGGTGTCCTAACAGCATGATATCAATAATGGAATATGCAGCAAAATAAATATGCGAGGCAGAGCGAATAGCAATAATGTGCGGGAGCTGAATACTAGACACAACGATAACTAATCTGCAATAATCTAATATAAGTCCTACAAATGGTGCCTTTTGAAATAACACGAATCATGGGGTTTTGAAAATAGGGGCTACGGTGGTTTTTTTTTTATGAAAAGATACGTCGTTTTTGAAATATCCGTAGATTCCCTTGAGCTGTCTTTAAAAATGCCCACGGTTCGTTAGTTTTTGAAATAGGTAAGAAGTCTAATCTAATCTAACAACTACACTAAACTATACGGCTGAACTACAGGTAAGGAAACCGCCTCTCATCTGAGTCGATACATATACATACCTGTATATATACAGTCGGTGATCCCGCCTCAATAATATCATATCCATAACCAGACATCCCAAGTCAAGAGTGCGGATCAATCATCAAAATATAGCTCGTACGTAAATCCGTCGTACGGCATCCCCAAATCTGGGTACCGTCAATATCACATTCATTATACTATTCATCTGAAATCCTCTTTATCAAGTATCATGATCGGGGTACTGATCTACGTCTAGTACAATATTGATACCACCTACGTATGCATGGACGTGTGTGAAACACTACGTCAAGGACCCGCTACAACGTCATGTCGTATCTAAGATACGAACCCTGCCATATCACCGATCTCACGGCCTCAAATCAAATCTCATCGACTCATCATAAATCCCAAGTACTATCATCCTCAATCCGTATGTGAACACATAGTCTCATATCCATGTGAACACATAACTATATAATCCCGTAAGCACAAATGAAAGAAGAAAGTATGCAAGTATGGGTGTGTGTGCGCATGTGTGGTGCGACCACTACTCTAGGGTTTCGCGACACTAAATCATCCAAGAACACCAAATATCTATATCATCGATAATATCAAAAAATTAGTCAATATATATATATATATATATATATGTGTGTGTGTGTATACGTATTCGTATACATCACCACGAACTGCGGGGGTGCTATACGCCATCCACCCGACTTCTCCCCGTAGATATAAATCTACTCACCTGGTCCTCGCTCGCCGGTGCCAACGTCGCCACGCGCTTGCTTTTCGTCTCGAAGTCTACGTGGGGGTACCTACATATCATATCGTACCATATCGCATTAAAACTAAATTCGAGATCGAAACGGCATACGAAAATCAAATCGGCACGCGTATCACGCATAGGTCCAAACCTATCGCCTACGCATGCAAGAATAGTAAAACCAACCCTCGATGTCGATGTACAAACGTCAAAC
The DNA here is from genome assembly GCA_030015575.1 of Agapanthus africanus. Taxonomy (NCBI): domain Eukaryota; kingdom Viridiplantae; phylum Streptophyta; class Magnoliopsida; order Asparagales; family Amaryllidaceae; genus Agapanthus; species Agapanthus africanus. Next base: position 234,526,280 of record JASDDO010000010.1, read on the forward strand.
CATCGAGAAAAATCCAATCACGCTCATTTGCACATTCACGAACACTAATTTTAATATAAACTAAGGTTAAAACTCACAAAAACCTCAAACTCACTTTAAAAGCTATTTTTCCGAAAACCTAGTGAGCAAACTTTTCCATTTTAGTACAAAACTAAATGTTTTAATGATTTTAGTGGCTACAATGCTCACTAAATATCTTAACTAAGCCACCCAAACCATTACTAGATTTTAAACTTACTCATTTCCATAAATCCCAAAATTCTAGTTTGCAATTTAGCTTAAATAGTAAAATTCTAAAATACAATTTGCAAACTAGCTACTAGGTTTGATTTAACATGCCTTAATATGATAAATTACACACTTAAACCATGTTCAAATGATATAAAACCCTAACTAGATTTAAATCTCACATTTGCAATTAAATTACAAAACCTAGTTTGCTAAAAACTTAATTTGGGCATTTTAAATGTTACAATTAGCAAATTAGCAATCAGATTAGTTTTAGCATAGCATTAATATGTTAATCTACTAATCACAACCATAATCTAATGATAAACACACTAATTTGATCACAAACCATTTTCTTGAATTTCCAATCATGCAATTAGAACCAATTTAAAACCTAATTAAACACTTAACAACTAAATTAAAGTAATTAACTAACAATTTACCAAAGGGTTAGAATTTATACCCAACAATTTGAAGATCCCACAAGCAAACTTAGCCCTCCAAAATTAGCTTCTTTTCATCAAGATCTATACTAGATAGGCTAAGGAAAAATGGGTAGGGTTTTGATTTGGATTTTGTGGGATTTTTGGTGTTGATTTTTGGGCATTTTGTGAAGAATTTTGAGGTGAAATGAGAAGGAGAAGAGGGGAGGGGCTGTTGCAGCAGTGAAGAAGGGAAATTTCGGCTGGAATTGGGAGTGGGGGAGGAGAGAGAGGGAGGTAAAGAAAGTGGGGCAAAGTCAAGGTCAAAGAAAAGTCAAAGTCCGCCTAATTCACCCATTTTCTTTTCTTTTCTTTCATTTCTTTTCCTTTGAAATCAAGTGGGGAAAAATTATGGTGGGTGTTGAATTCAGCCATGGGGAGGAGTAAGTGGGGGTGTGTGGGTGTGGGTATGGGTGTGGGTTGATGAAAAATGATAAATACAATACCCCAAATATCCATTTACGCTAAAAAAAATCTTTTTTCTTCAATAATTTCTAAACCGTTTTGGCAAATGATTTCGTTCCAAAAACCACATGATAAAATTTTATTTAATGTTTTATGATGCACAAAATTTATTTCAACTCATTCCAATTTGTAATTTTCCCTAATTAAATGTATTAGTGACGGCTTAAAATAATAATAAAATAATATTTTTTTCAGAAAATTTGAAATTTCACCAGCGGCTCAATAAACACCAAATAATAGCAATTACATAGCTAGAATATGTATATTTAATTTTTATAATAAGATATTTGTATTTTGACTTTTTACAGAAAACTCCCTTATTTTACCGAATTTTTTCGAAATTTCACCGAAACAAATTTCAAAACGTTACAATCTTCCCCCCTTAAAGAAATTCGGTCCCCGAATTTAAATTCAAACTCCCCCAAATACTAAAACATTTAAGAAAAACCATCAAGTCGTCGGGGCTCCGAAATTGTAAATACATAAGACAAATCGTAGCGCAGCGCATGCGCTTGAAAAATGAGCATATAACTCAAATCAAAACTCCGTCAAGCATCCCGCAATCATCGGAGTCATGGAGAAGACATCAATGCCAAATCCAAATCAAAACCAATATGACATAACTCGAAACTATACATGTAAATATCGAATCTATATATGTAAGTATCTGAAGGAAATGCATGCCAAATCTCTTTATGTCGCTGTGCACGCGTATAACACTGCACAGTGGCGGACGTCTAACATAAGGAAATAACTATATACATATATACCTTTGTTTGAAATGTACGTTCCGCCGTTTTGGAAACAATTTAGAAGGGTCTCCTTGTTTTAAACATTTCGTGTCATATCAGACACGTAGATAAATACTGAGGCTATAGCTCGCCTTTTTTTTTGAAATCCCTTCAATAACTATCAATGCATGCAAAATATATTCAGGTACTGTCCTCTGACTAGTCCTGCTCAGTACGAAAACACATAGCAATATCATAAAAACGTACTGCTCTATACGAAATCAATCCCCAAAATATGCACATGAATCTATGTGCGTCTGGTGCGCACGGAAATCAAAATCCATGAATGTGACATACATGCGCACAGAAACAACATCTAAGTGCATCGGGTGTGCAAGAAACATCTGTCGTAGGCAACATGTGTGCCTGACAGCAAAATCAGGTGCATCTGACATGCACGAAAAATCTCAATTTAGTGCATCTGGTGTGCACCAAAATCGCATCTCAAGACATGCGCTCAACATGCGCGAAAATCCAAATCAGGTGCATCCATCGCGCACGAAATCATGAAATCCAATATCAAGCGCCGAACGTGCGTAAAATCAATCAGGTGCACAAGGTGCACAAAACAAATATCGAGTATCATAATCGAAATCGAAGTCCAGTGCATCTAAGTGCACATAAGGCGTATCACTGCACTGCAAGCATATATAAACTATACCGAGTGCAGGAACGAAATCGTGTGTATGCATACGCACAAAACCAACTCAACTATTTAAAACTGTAATATCACAAACATGTGAAACTAAAGCACGAAAACGATATCAAGTGCAACACTGTGCAAAGGTCGTAAATTCTCAATCATCAAAATCAAATCATACGAATAAATCACCCAAAACATCGTAATCAATAATGGCGGAATAGTACCGCTCAAGTGCATCCTCTAAGAATCTCGGCCAACTGTCGTGGTCACTAGTGGGACATCTCGTCGATGATCATAAACTCTGTCCTGCTGGTGTGCGTAACCATGACCACTCCTGGGTCAAGGTCTTCACTGTGAATTACCAATCTTTCGGTCCATCGGCTCATCTCCCCTGTCAGGTGTGCTAACGGGGACGATTCCGTTCTGGCACTTCTCTGGTCATCTCGTGGTCAATCATCGCGACCACTCGTAAGACAACATATCACTGGCGTCGGCCTCTGGCTCTCTAAATGTACGTGACACATCTGATCCTGGGTGCAAGTATCATTGCAGCAGTGTCCTGGAAGGAATCCTGCTCACGGTCTCTTCCATGTCTCGTCTCTGCCAACTGTCCGGAAGTCATTGTCCTTTCCTATATCTGCATCTTGCTCTGGAACGACTGCATACTCATCGCGACTCCTTCTGGAAGGTAAGTCCAAGTACCATGCCTCGGCATGCGCATCGCCTCTCTGATGTCGGCGGAGTGGAACGTCATCTCATCTAGATCTGGTGCGAACCTCTTACTCCACTTTTCTCCAATGTCGTCTGCTTTGGACTCGTCTCGTCGCGGCTGCATGGACTGAGCTCCAACGGCTATCCTCGTATCTGGAGTCTCCCAAGAATGCATCTCACCACCTAGCATCCAAATTAAGTCGAGCCATCCGATCGAGTCGTCAAAACCTCATAATCCCCCAAGAGCTCAACCTCTTGGGCACAGTTTAATAGTATCGAGTACATACCACAGCATCGGTGGTCCAGCCGTAGAAGGGCAAACCCAAGCCTCACTAATGGCGCCGTAGAACTGCCGCAAACCCGAAGGTTCAAAGGCTTTCACACGGTCATTAAGTCGAGTTAGGGTTTCATTCTTCTAGAGGGACCATAGAATTGCCTGCATGTCTTTCCGACTACTTTAAACTTGGAATAATAGGTTTCTGACATTCGATCGTCTCTGTCGACTCCCAACGTCTCCGCGTGAAGTCATCTCTAGCTGGAATCAATCTATCTGATGACCTCGCATCGGGTTAGGCGAACGATTCACATTTCCTAGTCATTCATCCACGATGACTAGCGACCTTCTATCATCTCTTAGTACAACTCGTTCTGCACTAACTCCAGCATCTGGGGCAATACCTCATCGTTCGCGGCAATATCTGGCTCGCTCGTCTGCACGCTGAACAGTGCCTCGATCATCATGAATAAGCAACACACCAACGGTCATCAAGATCTGGCTGGCCTCTATCACTGGCTCAATCCTCTAAATATCGATCAGCACATCCGAGTAACCTCATAAAGGCGATCCGCCAAACGCTCGTGGCGCGGAAACACAGTCAAAAGACACCTCTCCACAATCGGGTGTCGCCGGAATCATGCCCTGGTCAGTCCTCGTTCGTGCCGAGCTCGTGCTGACCGCAACTCTAGCCGTAGCTCTCCCTGCCCGTAATCGTGGCAGCAAAACCAAACTGGTACCGACGAGGCTAGATCAGGAAGGAATATAATACTGAACAAGGAAATATACATCCTAAGGCTTCTTAAGTGGAGTGGCGTGTCGTAAATATGCCGCGGAACATACCAACGGTACGTCACTCTACTTTAGTCACCTATTCCATCAACCAAGGGTCATCCTACGCTCCGAAGGTAAAACCTAACGCTCTGATACCAACTTTGTCACGACCCGAAAGTACGGAACATGACCGGCACTTAAACTACGAACGTCTCGAGGCGTACGTAATCTAAGTAAACCGAAAACCCAGAAACCCAAACCAAGAAAATAGTAGAGTGCAGGAAAAACAACTTAAAGCAAGTAATTTCAATAGCATAAGCCGAATTTTGCGTTTTTAAAACATCAAAAATTTACTAAAAATTTCGGCAGAGTCTCCTTTGTAAAAACTGGCCCCCAAACGGGATACAACATGAATAGTATACGAAAATAATAAAAAGGCATCCTCAAGCGGGAGCTAGCTATTCGTCAATCGACGGTCACAACCACACAAGCAAAATAATATACAACGCCAACGGCGAGGATCAAAACTCAAAAGGAACTCAAAACCACCAGAAATATAACGAGCGACTCTAAGGTCGAAAGAATAAACAACACTGGTCTCTATCTCAGTAAATGCATGTTTGGTTGATGGAATTCTAGATACAACAGAATAATGATATACAAGATAAATAATGGGGGTATGATACAAGTAAACCCACCTACTAGCAAATCACCCGAATGAAACTATGCCCGCAAAGCCGTAATGAACCTGTACGGCAACCTGCAAGAAACTGGGGCACAACGGGGGTGAGTTGCCATCTCGTGAATAGAAAAACATCTACGCACAGAAATCGCATAAATAACGCAACCTAGGTCAATGATCATAATATATCCTCGAAAATATGTATAACAGGCAGCCTATAACAACGACTAGGGTAATATCTAACCCGAGTATAAACTTATGTGCCCGTGTCAGTGCCTCAGGTAGCAATATATCATATGAATGAGGTATGAATGCATGAAAACAGAATACATGTAAATGAAGAAACTATTTTCATAAATTAGTGAGATTTCCTTCGTATTTTAAACTGAGGTATCATAATTAGAATCAGTATCAACAATGTCTAGCATCGACACAAAACATAAATCTCACTGTCTCGAAATATCAATGTCTCAATCTCAATATCTAGGGCGCCGTCAGTCCAGACCGGCCCCTACCATCCATCTCAAGACCACGACGGTATCCTCCGGATATCCGACGCGTCGGGTAATATCACCGGTAGGTAGTGCTCCCCAGCCAGGCTCAACGTCAACACCACATTCCTCTTGCCCCGGGGTACCATACCGGGCCCACCATATACCCGTGACAGTTCCTCCACTCCTCGACACGGATCTCCAAAACCACAGCAAACTCATGGTGGACGACACTTTACATCACTAGAAAACCGCAACATTTTATATTTTAAAAGATCATAAGTTGTAAATTTTGCGGCTTTCCCCGAAATCCAGAAATATCATAAATCTCAAGAAATCATCACAAGTGCATATGTCAATGATAATGAACTAGGCATGAACAACTGAATAACAGTATGCATGAAGTGGTAGGTAATAACTACAATGTCTAATATGGCATATAAGGGAAGTACACTAATATCATGTCAACACTACTAACTAACAATCTAAGTCAAGCAATTATATTCTCTAAAGTGTACGTGACATGGCAATTACCGATGAAGATGTGTGTGAGCCGGCAAGTAGGTGTACGTGGTATATACGCATCATCGGTAATGGTGCTGGTATCCTAACAGCATGATATCAATAATGGAATATGCAGCAAAATAAATATGCGAGGCAGAGCGAACAGCAATAATGTGCGGGAGCTGAATACTAGACACAACGATAACTAATCTGCAATAATCTAATATAAGTCCTACAAATGGTGCCTTTTGAAATAACACGAATCATGGGGTTTTGAAAATAGGGGCTACGGTGGTTTTTTTTTATGAAAAGATACGTCGTTTTTGAAATATCCGTAGATTCCCTTGAGCTGTCTTTAAAAATGCCCACGGTTCGTTAGTTTTTGAAATAGGTAAGAAGTCTAATCTAATCTAACAACTACACTAAACTATACGGCTGAACTACAAGCTGAACTACAGGTAAGGAAACCGCCTCTCATCTGAGTCGATACATATACATACCTGTATATATACAGTCGGTGATCCCGCCTCAATAATATCATATCCATAACCAGACATCCCAAGTCAAGAGTGCGGATCAATCATCAAAATATAGCTCGTACGTAAATCCGTCGTACGGCATCCCCAAATCTGGGTACGGTCAATATCACATTCATTATACTATTCATCTGAAATCCTCTTTATCAAGTATCATGATCGGGATACTGATCTACGTCTAGTACAATATTGATACCACCTACGTATGCATGGACGTGTGTGAAACACTACGTCAAGGACCCGCTACAACGTCATGTCGTATCTAAGATACGAACCCTGCCATATCACCGATCTCACGGCCTCAAATCAAATCTCATCGACTCATCATAAATCCCAAGTACTATCATCCTCAATCCGTATGTGAACACATAGTCTCATATCCATGTGAACACATAACTATATAATCCCGTAAGCACAAATGAAAGAAGAAAGTATGCAAGTATGGGTGTGTGTGCGCATGTGTGGTGCGATCACTACTCTAGGGTTTCGCGACACTAAATCATCCAAGAACACCAAATATCTATATCATCGATAATATCAAAAAATTAGTCAAAAAATATATATATATATATATATATATATATGTGTGTGTGTGTGTGTGTGTATACGTATTCGTATACATCACCACGAACTGCGGGGGTGCTATACGCCATCCACCCGACTTCTCCCCGTAGATATAAATCTACTCACCTGGTCCTCGCTCGCCGGTGCCGACGTCGCCACGCGCTTGCTTGTCGTCTCGAAGTCTACGTGGGGGTACCTACATATCATAACGTACCATATCGCATTAAAACTAAATTCGAGATCGAAACGGCATACGAAAATCAAATCGGCACGCGTATCACGCATAGGTCCAAACCTATCGCCTACGCATGCAAGAATAGTAAAACCAACCCTCGATGTCGATGTACAAACGTTAAACCATCGAGAAAAATCCAATCACGCTCATTTGCACATTCACGAACACTAATTTTAATATAAACTAAGGTTAAAACTCACAAAAACCTCAAACTCACTTTAAAAGCTATTTTTCCGAAAACCTAGTGAGCAAACTTTTCCATTTTAGTACAAAACTAAATGTTTTAATGATTTTAGTGGCTACAATGCTCACTAAATATCTTAACTAAGCCATCCAAACCATTACTAGATTTTAAACTTACTCATTTCCATAAATCCCAAAATTCTAGTTTGCAATTTAGCTTAAATAGTAAAATTCTAAAATACAATTTGCAAACTAGCTACTAGGTTTGATTTAACATGCCTTAATATGATAAATTACACACTTAAACCATGTTCAAATGATATAAAACCCTAACTAGATTTAAATCTCACATTTGCAATTAAATTACAAAACCTAGTTTGCTAAAAACTTAATTTGGGCATTTTAAATGTTACAATTAGCAAATTAGCAATCAGATTAGTTTTAGCATAGCATTAATATGTTAATCTACTCATCACAACCATAATCTAATGATAACACACTAATTTGATCAAAACCCATTTTCTTGAATTTCCAATCATGCAATTAGAACCAATTTAAAACCTAATTAAACACTTAACAACTAAATTAAAGTAATTAACTAACAATTTACCAAAGGGTTAGAATTTATACCCAACAATTTGAAGATCCCACAAGCAAACTTAGCCCTCCAAAATTAGCTTCTTTTCATCAAGATCTATACTAGATAGGCTAAGGAAAAATGGGTAGGGTTTTGATTTGGATTTTGTGGGATTTTTGGTGTTGATTTTTGGGCATTTTGTGAAGAATTTTGAGGTGAAATGAGAAGGAGAAGAGGGGAGGGGCTGTTGCAGCAGTGAAGAAGGGAAATTTCGGCTGGAATTGGGAGTGGGGGAGGAGAGAGAGGGAGGTAAAGAAAGTGGGGCAAAGTCAAGGTCAAAGAAAAGTCAAAGTCCGCCTAATTCACCCATTTTCTTTTCTTTTCTTTCATTTCTTTTCCTTTGAAATCAAGTGGGGAAAAATTATGGTGGGTGCTGAATTCAGCCATGGGGAGGAGTAAGTGGGGGGGGTGTGGGTGTTGGTACGGGTGTGGGGTGATGAAAAATGATAAATACAATACCCCAAATATCCATTTACGCTAAAAAAAAGCCTTTTTTCTTCAATAATTTCTAAACCGTTTTGGCGAATGATTTCGTTCCAAAAACCACATGATAAAATTTTATTTAATGTTTTATAATGCACAAAATTTATTTCAACTCATTCCAATTTGTAATTTTCCCTAATTAAATGTATTAGTGACGGCTTAAAATAATAATAAAATAATATTTTTTTCAGAAAATTTGAATTTCACCAGCGGCTCAATAAACACCAAATAATAGCAATTACATAGCTAGAATATGTATATTTAATTTTTATAATAAGATATTTATATTTTGACTTTTTACAGAAAACTCCCTTATTTTACCGATTTTTTTCGAAATTTCACCGAAACAATTTTCAAAACGTTACAGTTAACACCTTTCTAGACACCTACTTGATCGGCTAATTGTAATGTGTAAAACTCTCCCAGGAGTAACTCTTACTCGTAGCGGGTATCGGGATCCAACTATCTCATAGAAGGTATGCAATCTCATTGCAAATTTCAACACTTGAAATTTCCAATAATATTTTGCCCCAAGCGTCCTATGACCTTGACAGAGGTCAACAAACCATAGGCTGCTAGTCAAGTTCAACCCATCATTTCCTGATTGAAGTAAACCCACCCGCACGACCCTTGACAGAGATCAACAAGGTCGCACGACTACCCTAAATCAATCACATCATATGCTTATACAGATAAGCACTAATCAGCTACCGCACACTACGCCTTGACAGAGGTCAACAAACGCAGCACGAATACTAACTATTAGTTATCTGAAATGATGGAGGGCTACGACAGGTTTTTAAGAAAACCTTTTGCGTAATGAACTTGATATCGTTGTAGAATCGAGTGATTTTTAAATGGAGTGCTTTTGAGGCTTTTCTAGTTTTGCTAAAGGGGTCACTCCTGGTGAAGGGATCGTCGGCCCTTTCCTCATCGAATAAGGTGCAGGATATATCATATATACCGCTGTGCAAAGCAAGAACTATAGAAGCAATCAAAAGACAAACCGAGTTTATAGCATCTGCAAGTTATTGCTAAAGGAGTCACTCCCAGTGAAGGGATCTCGGTCCTTTCCTTATCGAATAAGGTGCTGGATGTTCTACAAGGAACACCGCTATGCAAAGCAAGAACTAGAGCTACCAGTTTTTAAACAAGTTTCTACAACATCTTAGGTTTCTTTTATTTCATTAATCTCATTAATGAAGTCCCATTTAATTATGCTTCACAAGCATCTCTTTTGAAACGAAATCTGCAATATAACATATATCTCATATATATAATATAAACATTCATCTCAAGCAGAAATATGATCTCATCACAGAACATTGTAGCAGAAGAAACATATATGAAATATTGGATATACTAGGACGTCCGTGTTTTCAATACGAGCCTGTATAAAACACGGATTCCACGGTCGTGATGAATAGCCAAACCCACATCCCTAGACCCCTACGAGAGCGGAAAGTAACACTGCCAATTCTAGGGTTAGGAGACCCGGTCTCGACTCCTCGAGATGGTCTCCCACTGGACCCTAGAACCCGGTTACATGTGCTCCCTTCCTTGGGTCAACCTAATACGGAAAAGTAAATAATATACAACGGTGACATCTTCCGCAACCTGAAAGTCCCCAATAAAAGAATATTACATACAAATGAATTTTACATGAATGAAAAAGAAAAACTCTCATCTCACATAAAACCCCCGGCTATTCAAACGCGACGATCCAATACAACATATCACAGCAACACATAATATCGCATATCATCAACGTAAGCAAGTATACGTATCCCGATTGTCGTTGATGTATAGCAACGAAGCCGGCGATACACCACATACTACGCTTACGGTCACAGAAAAGAAAGTGTAAAACTACAACAGTTGGAATCCACAACCTCCTTAGACATTGCATGCCTAACCAAATGAATTTCTTAGACATCACATGCCTAACAATTATAAACCCCGCATTTTAGTCTCTTTATCGAAAACTCTTTTCAATGTCAAGCCGGGAATTCAACAAGATTCCCGATGTCCTGATCGAATGCTCGTCGCAAACTTTAGTAGACGGCCGCACCCCCAGATGTCGTCGACGAAGTGCCCTAAGGCGGAACACCGCTGCCGCAAGCACCCGAACGGATGCTTTTGGCGACGGGGTTCTCCTACAGTCACTTGGTCGGGGCTATGGGGCGTAGCTGTCTATTAAGTTTACCCGGCGAGTATCCGCGTATGCTACGTGATTGCGACGGACTTTTGATCACATCAAAATTCCGTGGCAACCGATCATCTGAGACTAAACTGCTAGATTTATAACATTCAAATTAGTTATCTCATAACTACATGTGGATTCCAAATATTGTATCACATTCCAGATAAATAGACAATGTTAAACTTTCCGATCGAATAATCAAACACCCAAGATTTCCCCAATAATATCTCAACACTTGAAATCAGTTTAAAAACATCTATCACATGCCACAGTACCAATGATCCAGCCGTAGAAGGGTCAAGCCAACGCCTCACATGTGGCACGCCGTACTGCCCCAAACCCTAAGGTTCAAAAGGCAGTTCAAGACGGTCACATAATCGAGTTAAGGTTTGTTGTCTTCTAGAGGGTCCACAGCGTTACTTGCACGACTTAGAACGTTCTTAAACACGAGAAAAAATCCAACTTTTGAAAAATTTTCCGACAGGGGAAAAAATGAGTTATTGATATCCGTTCGAACTTTTTAACAGTTTCTAAAAATTATCCGGAAAAACACAAAGACGCAGTTAAAGTTCCCGATCGAATCATCGAATCCCCAATACAACCCAGAAAATTCAACAGATGAATAAATATTAAAAATTACCAGAAAATACAGCACTAAAAGATAAGAATTACTGTCAAATTTAAAATGCTGAAGTGACTAAATGGCCGCGGAACCGCCGCACAAGTCATGCTTGTGCCGCGGTTCCGCCGCGCTTTGGTAGAATCAAGCGCACGTGCTTCACAGTATTTCTTACAATTCCCTGCTGAATTTTTTGAGCATTTTTAATTTGGAAAAAATCACAGTTTTGAAAAATTTCCAGAAACTAGGGTATATCGGGTTTTCCGGGTTCGATCGGACTTTAAACTTCGTCTAGACTTCGCCTAAAGCTCTAGCTTGGCTCTGATACCACTGTAGGGTTTCTAGGAACGCGCACAAGGTTCTACGAGGCATCAACCATGCCCGATTAAAAAATTAGCCGTGCCGAACAACACGAATACGGATCTTTAAACTAGAGATTAGGCGAAAACTAACATGCTAAACATTTTAACACTAAGTGAGAGGGATTAAAACCTTTGTAGATCCGGTCCTTCACTTCATATGCTCCGTGTTGTGGTCCCTTCGCTGCGATCATAGGGTTCCGGACTCTCGAGAGGTTCCACGAAGAGAAAGATGCAACCTTTGCTTCCGATTTTCGATACAAAGATGATCTACCTTGAAGTTTCGTTAACACAAGCTAACACTCATGAAATGATGTGAACACCCTCATCTAAATGGCAAGGGAAGATGAGGATGATGAAGTAGGATTTTTGCTCTCTTTATTTATCTTTTTCTCACATTTATTCATCACTTGGAAAAAGCTAGTAAGCTTTTTCCATGAAGAAAGAAGAAGGAAGAAGATGAAGAATCATTTGTGATGAATAATAAAACGTTATCATAATCATTTATGCAACCATGGTTGTAGTAACCATTGTAGAGAGTTTACTAGGGTTAGGGTTTGGGTTGGGTTAAAGAGTGAGTCACAAAGAAATATCTATCATAATATCTTAACAAAGACAAAGTAAAACCATCTAGAAACATCTAGAAATCATTAACCCAAATCAAACCCTAATCTTGTTTAAACTCCTCTAAACATGTTGCATTAATAATTATAACATGTTACAATATTATATATCACATATACAATATTTATTGTAACAAAATAAAATAATACATTTAACATATATCGCATATATATCAATGTATTACCCGAGTGAGAAAAAGAATCTTTTAGTGAGCTAATATTAGTTAATGTAATTTAATATATCATATATATTATTGTACATTAAATTATTGAATCAACACTTGATCCGACAATCCGGCTATATCGCATATAACCGACTAATATTTATCCGTACCGATTCATCGAATCAACACTTGATCCGATGACCCGGCTGATATCAAATATCGCGAGAATATAATACGGTATCACATATCACATTATCCTCGGTCCCGCACATATCACATATGTGCTCCTACTCCGTTTTGCCTGGGCCAAGAAACCTCTGTGTAGGACTCTAAAGAATCGTCAATACGCCGGCAGTAGGTGATGATCATATCAAACACCCACAAGCTGCAAGCGGTCAGCTAAACGTAACAGCTACCCAGGTATTGAGCGCTCAGAAGATCAACAAGCAAGCCTGTACATTCTCCTGTGAATCCAAACAGTAACACTCCCGTACAGTCCGGTCTCGTCGTCTGATATGTTGCATATCTCGCCTAGGGGTGGTAAACGTCAGACCCCAGTAGCTCGATAAGTCGTGTCGATATGAGGTCTATAACAGTTCGAGAAACTACTGATAACACTTACCAGTAAATCTCAGCAACCCTGCCCAGGTATTTCCGGTTATAGCCAATCGAACACAGCACAACATCAACTCCCTATACCGGGAGAAACGAATCCCCTCCTATCGCTCATTGCCTCCATGTGATTCGGGACTGTACCCAAAAGCCACCTTTTTGCACGCCCTCTTGGACGTGGTATGATGGAAATCAAAGCACAGTGGGAATCACACAAGACTCTATGACGATCTCGGGTCAACAGACTACTCTGTACCAGCTTCACCGGAGAACTGCCATCTGACGTGAGGTATAATACCATCTGGGAGTTCTCGGCGAGTCCGTCCAGTGTACCCAGTCTCCACTGAGCACCCGTATACCATCCTTGATGTCAAACACCGATGGATATGGGATCATCCATCGCCCATCATATGGGTCAAGATGCGTATACGCTAGTCTACTCTGGTGCATCGATGCCCTGTCTCGATACACCCTCGACTAGGAACAGTTATAGGATGTACTCGTCGACTACCGTGGCCCCACTAGTATGATCTCATCATAGTCCCAGTAGTCGAGTACATATCCTAAGGGCTTTATCAACAAGTAATAAAGAGACAATCAGAGTACATGTTAAGATAAAGTACAACCAGATAGCATACTATCATGTCGAGCAAGAAAGTCCTCCCTATATATGTCCAAGCATCCATTACAATATACATCGTATGTACAGTAATGGCCTCTAGGGCATAAATATAACTAACAGTGCTCCCCTGCCAGGCTCAACGCTATCATCTGCGATCCTCTTACCCCGCGGTACCGCACCGGGTCTACCATGTACCCGAAACGGTTCCTCCACTCCTCGAACTCGGGTCTCGAAATCCATCAACAAACTCATGGTGGACGACTCATACATCATGGGAAAACCGCACTTTTCTTTTTAAAAAAAGAAAAAAAAGAATTTTATAAGCGTTTTTGCGGTTTTCCCCCAAATCCAGGAAATCTCATGAAAATCCAAATCCAAATCCTCAATAGCATGTAAACAGTGAATATAGACATAAAAATCCATGAATGCGGCATATCAATGAATAATAACATGCATGAAGTAGCAAGTAATATCTACAATGTCTAAACCAGCATATAAGGCAAGTACACTAATATCATGTCTAAACTATTAGCTAACAACCTATGTCAAATGAAATAGTATTTTCTAAAGTGTTCGTGACATGGCAATTACCGATGAAGATGTGTGTGAGCTGGCAAGTAAGTGTACGACGCGTCATCGGTAATGGTGCTGGTGTCCAAACAACATGATATTAACAATAGAATATGATTCAAAAATAAATATGCGATGCGGAGCAACAGCAATAATGAGCGGGAGCTAAATACTAGAAACAATAACAACTAATATGGGCTAACAACTACACTAAACTAAAGGTAAGGAAGCCGCCTAACGTCTGAGTCGATACATATGTGTGTATATATATATATATAGATTAGTCGGTGATTCCGCCTCAATAATATCACATCCGATACCATATCTATAATCAGACATTCCCAAGTCAAGAGTGCGGATCAAACATCAATATATAGCTCGTACGTAAATCCGTCGTACGGCATCCCCAAATCTGGGTACAGGTCAGTATCACATTCATCAAATTAATCATTTGGTATCCTCTTTTATCAAAGATCATAATCCGGGGTACTGATCTACGTCTAGTACAATACTAATATCATCAATCTAATCATGATCTGACTGCTGATCTACAGCCTCATACAAACCGATATCATCATCATATATCGTCATAAAGAGGTATACATCGCCTAATGCGACCTATTATGAATATCTTAACATATCTTATCTCATATCACGATTACATGTCAACCATTCAATGTATAAAACTATTCACATGTATCGTCGTCCCAAGATCCGCTATAATATCAGGACGTACCTCAAGTACGAATCCTTCCATATCACCGTTCTCCCGGTCTCAAATCAATCTCATCGACTCACCTAAAATCCTAAACACTATCCTCAAATCCAGTATGCGAACACATAAATACATAATCCCGTATAAGCACAAATGAAGAAGAATGTATGCAAGTGTGTGTGTGTGTATGTGTGGTGCAACCCCTACTCTAGGGTTTCGCAACACTAAACCTATCCAATCACACCTAAAATCTATCTTTATCATCCATAAACTCAACAATATAACCAATATATATGTGTGTATACGTATTCGTATACATCGCCACGAACTGCGGGGGTGCTATACGCCATCCACCCGACTTCTCCCCGTAGATATAAATCTACTCACCTGGTCCTTGCTCGCCGGTGCCGACGTCGCCACGCGCTTTCTTGTCGTCTCGAAGTCCACATGGGGTACCTACATATCATAACGCACCGTATCGCATTAAAATCCGACTCATGACCAAAACGACACACGAATCCCACATAGGTCAAAACCTATGGTTGCTTTCACAAATCAACTCAAACACCCTCGACATCGGCGTACAAACGCCGATTGATTGAGAAAATATCAAACGTACCAATCATGGTCTCACAAATCACTAATTATATATGAAATAGGATTTAAATCTCAAAACATTAAAATTAATCAATTCGTTTTATTTCTCAAAAACCTAGTTAGCAAAAGTTTTCGTTTTAATTCGAAACTCGATGTTTTAACAAAACTAATGCCCAATATATTCACTAAATATCTTAATTATGTCATATAAACCACTTCTATATTTTTATGACACTAATTTGTAAAAATTCAAAAATTCTAGTTTGTAATTATCCAATTTTAAAAATTTTATAGCAAAAATGCCCAAACAACAATCTAGTTTGGATTTGCATATACTTAAATATTAAACCACAATTTATAATGATAAAAATGTGATAAAAACCCTAACCATATTTTTAATCTCACATTCTAATTCAATTTTAAAAAACTAGTAAGCATGAATACTAGAAAATTGACGCAATCATCGCCGATTTACGACAAAAAGATTACAATCTAGCATGAACAACCAATCCACATTACAAGCAATCTACCACGCTCAAATAATCCTCATGCAATGCATCAATTCCCATTTCTAAAATCAACCCCTTCTCTTGATTTTTTTATAAACTAGTAACAACAACAATTTCACACTTTAAATAACTAATTTAGCATATACAAGCTACAATTTAACCATTAGATAGAAATTATACCTCCAAGTTTGAAACCGTAGGTTGCTCTAGCCACCAAAGACACCTCCTTTCTCCATACTTTAAACCAATTTGGGTGTGAGGAGGGATAGAATTAGGATTTTCTTTGAATTTGTGAAGAAATTGTGTGTTCTTTTTTATAGATTTTGTGATGAATTTAGAGTGAAAAAGAGATGAAAAATTGGGGAAAATAAGAGAGGCAGCAGCAGCAGCAGGAGGAGCTCGAACATTTACAGGGAAAACAAGTGTGTGGGTTGGTGTAGGTGTGTGTGGAAGTTTCCCAAGTCAATATAACCCCCTTTTAAGTCAACAATGCACATGCTTCCTTTTTCTTTTTAATTTCCTTTTCTTTTGTTGTGAGGAAAGAGTGGGGACTTGGGGGCTGCTGTGGGGGAGGCTTGGCCAGTGAGGGAGTGGGTGAGTGGTGGGTTTGTGTGAGTGAGTGAGTGAACACATAAAAGATAAACACCACACCCCAACATCTATTTACACTAATTTCACTATTTAACCTTTTTTCTTCAATATTTTCTAAAACCGTTTTGGCAAACCTTTTCATTTCAAAAACCACATGATAAAATTTTGTTTAATGTTTTATGATGCACAAAATTTGTTTCAACTCATTCCAATTTATAATTTTCCCTAATTAAATGTATTAATGACGGCTTAAAATAATATTAAAATAATTAATTTCGGAAAAATTTTCAGAAAATTTGAAATTTCACCAGTGGCTCAATAAACACCAAATACTAGCAATTACAGAGCTAGAATATGTATATTTAATTTTATAATAAAGATATTTGTATTTTGACATTTTACAGAAAACCGCTTTATTTTACCAATTTTTCCGAAATTTCACCGAAATGATTTTCAAAACGTTACAGATCGTCAGTGAATGTAATGAAGTAGGGAGAAACATTCCTGGCGTGTGTAGACATGGGACCGCATACATCACTATGTACAAGTCCTAAGAGTTCCGTAACTCTTTCTCCATGTCCACTAAACGGAGTTTTGGTCATTTTTCCTTTGAGACGTGAATGGCAAGTATCATAAGATGATAATTCGAACGGATTCAAATATCTATCTTTATGTAACTTAGCCAGTCGTGTCGCAATGATATGACCAAGTCTACAATGCCACAAGAAGGATTCGTTCATTTTTGAACTCTTCCTCTTGTGTGTGTTTTGTATATTGAGGACTGTATTTTGATTTAGAATGAATATGCCATTATGTAACTAGCCTGATGCAATCAACTTTTGATCTAGGAATATGTTCATAACATTATCCTGTACTACAAAATTATATCCTTCTTTACTTAATAAAGAAACTGATATAATGTTGCACATCATGTTCGGTATATAATAGCACTCATTCAGAATTAGTGTATCACCACCTGGTAATACTAGGTGATATTCGCCAACTGCTTTGGCTGCAATACTTGCACCGTTCCCTACTTGAACGGAATGATCACCTTTTCCTAGTTCTCTACCTTTACGTAGCCCATGTAACAATTTACATATGTGGGATCCTGATCCGGTATCTAATACCCAGGACGTAGGGTGAACTGAGAAACAGTTCCCAATAACTAACACACCTGAAGAAGATGCATCAACATGCATGTTCTTTTGGGCGGCGTGAGAATCCAGATATTCTCCTGTTTCCTGTTCAGTCTTATAACTCTTATAAGAAAGAACGGGTCCAACGTTCCCCTGCTAAGTATAATAAGCGGGTCCAGTCAATACATCCATATTATTATCTTGATTATGGCCTGACATGGTCGCTACCTGGAGAGAGGGAGAAGAAAACACTTTAGCGTATGCTCTTGCAAGATTAGATTGGTTATTATCTTATCTAATCAGGATGTCTCCCACTGTTTTTATCAAATCTACCTTCAAACCCTAAAAGGTAAGATTAGCCGGGATTAATTACACCCTACAATTTCGTCAATCTTTCAGCCAGATCAGTGTCGGTACTTGAGGAAGGTTCCCCGTGCTTTCGCACGGACCTAATTAAAGTAAACCTCATTTTCCCAGAGGCGTAACCCCGTTAACACTTTTCTAGACACCTACTTGATCGGCTAATTGTCCTGTGTAAAACTCTCCCAGGAGTAACTCTTTCTCGCGGTAGGTATTGGGATCCAACTATCTCATAGGAGGTATGCAATCTCATTGCAAATTTCAACACTTGAAATTCCTGATAATATTTTTACCCCTAGCGTGCTATGACCTTGACGCATGCCAAACAACCCATAGTCCGCTAGTCAAGTTCAACCCATACAATTCGTGATTGAATTAAACCCACCCGTACGATCCTTGACGCATGCCAAACAACGCCGTACGAATACCCTAATCCAATCGCATCTCATGCTGCAGATAAGTAATAATCAGCTACCGTACACTAAACCTTGACGCATGCCAAACTACCGCAGCACGAATACTAAATATTACTTATTTGAATTGACGGAGGGCTATGCAGGTTTTTCAGAAAACCATGAGCGTAATGAACTTGATATCGTCGTAGAATCATGTGAAATTTTGAAATGGAGTGTTTTTAAGGCTTTCATTAGTTTTGCTAAAGAGGCCACTCCCGGTGAAGGGATCTCGGCTCTTTCCCCATCGAATAAGATGCAGGGTATATCATATATACCGCTATGCAAATCAAAACTCTTAAAGGAATCAAAAGACAAACCGAGTTTTGTAGCATCTGCCAGTTTCGCTAAAGAGGTCACTCCCGGGGAAGGGATCTCGGCTCTTTCCTCATTGAATAAGGTGCAGGGTATATCATATATACCGCTATGCAAAGCAAAACTGTAGCTACCCTTTTACAAAGTTTTGATTCTACAACATCTTTTAGGTTTCTTTTCTTTTTATTAATCTAATTAATAAAATCCTATCAGCTTATGCTTCCTAAGCAACACAGAAGAAATGAAAGCAGTAATATTTATATATCTGCATATATATATATAGTATAAGCATTCGTCTCAGGCAGTAATATGATCTCATCATAGAACATTGCAGCAGAAGAACATATATGAAATATTGGATATACTAGGATGTCCGTGTTTTCAATACGAGCCGGTATAAAACACGGATTCCACGGTCGCGATGAATAGCCAATCCCACATCCCAAGACCCCTACGAGAGCGGCAAGTAACTCTGCCAATTCTAGAGTTAGGAGACCCGGTCTCGACTCCTCGAGATGGCCTCCCACTGGACCCTAGAACCCGGTTACTTGTGCTCCCCTTCTTGGGTCTACCTAATGCGGAAAAGTAAATAATATACAAAGGTGACATCAACCTCATCCCGGAAGTGCTCCAATAAAAGAATATTACATACAAATGAATTTTACATGAATGAAAATAAAAACCCTCATCTCACATAAAACCCCCGGCTATTCAGAACACGACGATCCAATATAACATATCACAGCAACACATAATATCACATATCATCAACGTAAGTAAGTATGCATACACCGATCGTCGTTGATGTATAGCAACGAAAACCGGCAATACAACTACATACTACACTTACGGTCACAGAAAAGAAATTGTAAAACTACAATATTTGGAATCCACGATCACTTTAGACATCGTAAATCCGAAATATCACATACTTCGCATTTCATGCCTAACTATATGAATTCCACATATTGTATCACATTCCAGATAAATAGACAGTATTAAACTTTCCGATCGAATAATCAAATACCCAAGATTTCCTAAATAGCTCAACACTTGAGCGGAGTTCAAAAGTTCCAGAATACGTCACAGAAGCAACGGTCCAGCCGTAGAAGGGTCAAGCCAACGCCTCACATGTGGCACGCCGTACTGCCCCAAACCCGAAGGTTCAAAAGACAATTCAAGACGGTCACATAATCGAGTTAAGCTTTGTTGTCTTCTAGAGGGTCCATCGCGTCACATGCACCTTTTTCCGAAAGATTTAAACCCGAGAAAAATTCAACACTTGAATGTTTTTCGTGCCGGGAAAAATTGAGTTAATGATATCCGTTCGAACATTTTAACAATTTCTAAATATCTGGAAATAATAATGAATTTAAATATTCCGATCGAATCTACGATTACAAAATAAACCCCAGAATGCTCAACACTTGAGTCAGATTAAAAATACCCAAAAATTATAAAATACAGATACTGATATTACTGTAGAAAAACCGAGACCCAACTCCACATTCCCACCGCGGATCCGTGGCCCAAGCGCGGTACGGCCGCGGTTCCGCGGTGGTATGTACGGATTGGTGACACATTTTTCACAAAAATATTTATATTTACCTGCTGAATTTTTTAGGAATTTTTAATTCTGAAAAATCAAAGTTTTTAGAAAAAGTCCAGAGAGGGGTTCAAATCGTCGTATCGGAGTTTGTTCGGAGTTTTAACTTCGTAAACACGTCGCCTAATGCTCTAGCTAGGCTCTGATACCACTGTAGGGTTCCTAGGCACTCTTGTGAGGGTTCATAAGGCATCAAACATGCCCGAATTAAATTTTAGACGTGCCGAACAACCCAAAGCCGGGATCTTTGCTAGATTGTTAGGGTTTAACATGCAAGTAAACATCTTTACTACTAAGTGTGAGGGATTACAACCTTTGTAGTCCGCTCCTTCGCTTCACAAGCTCTGAGTAGAAGTCCCTTCGCCGCGATCCACGATCTCCCAGACTCAAGAGAGGCTCCACGACGCGAACGATCCATGATAGCTTGTCGTATTCCTTTTTTCTGATGATCTACGTCGAAGTTGCAATAGCTCAAGCTCTCTCACTCTAATGAGGTGAACACCCTAATCTAATGGGCTAGATTAGATGAGAATGATGGAGTAGTATTTATGCTTTCCTTTTATATCATTTTCTCACAAGAAATCATCACAAAAGAAATCACAAGTGAGCTCTCTCAAAAACTCAAGAGAGAAGAAGATGAAGAATAATGAGATAATTCCTTTTGTGATGAATAGTAGATAAGAATATATGATTTATTATGGAACCATGGTCAAGGATGAGAGGCTTAACCTTTGTAGAGAAAAAACTAGAGCTAGGGTTTAGTTAGGTTAAGAATGAGTCAAGGATAAGTATCAACCATAATATCTTAACCAAGACAAAAGAAAATCCTTCTAGAATGAACAAGAAGGAGCTAACCCTAATCAAACCCTAATCTCTTTTAATCATCCCTAAACATGTTTCATAATAAATCATATCATGTCACAATAATATATATCACATATATATTATATATTTGCAACAAAAGAAAATAATACAATTAACATATATCGCATATATATCAATGTATTAATCCGGTGAAAAAATGAAATAATAAAGCGAGCCAATATTAGATAATGTAATACAATATATCATATATATCTTTATACATTAAATCATCGAATCAACACATGATCCGACGATCCGGCTATATCAAATATAACCGACTAATATCTCATGTACCGATTCATCGAATCAACACTTGATCCGATAACCCGGTTCATTACTAAATATCGCGAGAATATAATACGGTATCACATATCGCATTATCCTCGGTCCTGCACATATCACATATGTGCCTCTACTCCGTTTTGCCTGAGCCAAGAAACCTCTGTGTAGAACTCTAAAGAATCGTCAATACGCCGGTAGCAGGTGATGATCATATCAAACACCCACAAGCTGCAAGCGGTCAGCTAAACGTAACAGCCATCCAGGTATTGAACGATCAGAAGATCAACAAGCTAGCATGTCCGTTCACTTGTCAATCCAATCAGTAACACTCCCATACAGTCCGGTCTGTTCGTATTATATGTCGCATATCAAGTCTAGGGGTGGTATACGTCAGACCCCAGTAACCGATAAGTCGTGTCGATGTGAGGCTCATAACAGGTCGAGAAACTACTAGTAACACTTACCAGTAAATCTCTATATCAGCCTTGGCCAGGGACTTCCAGTTATAGCCAATCGAACACAGCACAACATCAACTCCCTATACCGGGAGAGACGAATCCCCTCCTATCGCTCATTGCCTCCATGTGATTCGGGACTGCACCTAAAAGCCACCGTTTTGCATGCCCTCTTGGACGTGGTAAGGTGGAAATCAAAGCACAGTGGGAATCACACAAGACTCTATGACGATCTCGGGTCTACAGACTACCCTATACCAGTGTCATCGGAGAACTGCCATCTGACGTGTGGTATATCACCATCTGGGAGTTCTCGGCGAGTCCGTCCAGTGTACCCAGTCTCTACTGAGCACCCGTATACCATCATTGATGTCAAACACCGATGGATATGGGATCATCCATCGCCCATCATATGGGTCAAGATGCGTATACGCTAGTCTACTCTGGTGTATCGATGCCCTGTCTCGATATACCCTCGACTAGGAACATTTATAGGATGTACTCATCGACTACCGTGGCCCCACTAGTATGATCTCATCATAATCCCAGTAGTCGAGTACAGATCCTAAGGGCTTTATCAACATGTGAGAAAAAGACAGTAAACCAATACAAGTCAACATGTTAAGATAAAGTGAAACCAAATAGCATACTATCATGACGAGCAAGAAAGTCCTCTCTGTATATATCCAAGCATCCATCATAATATACATCATATGTACAACAATGGCCTCTAGGGCATATACATAACGAACATCTCATACCCAACATCTCAAAAAGTCGCTCATGCTGCGGCTGTGGGAAGGCCTTGGTGAGTGGATCCGTGGTGTTATTCTTTGTATCTACTCTCCGAATCATGATCTCGCGGCGATCAACTATCTCCCGGATCAAATGATATCGCCTCAGGATGTGTCTGGATCGTTGATGGGACCTGGGTTCTTTGGCCAACACCACAGCCCCATTATTATCACAATGGTATTGGATCAATAATGGTTGGAACTACTCCTAGCTCCGAAATGAACTTCCTCGTCCAGACGGCTTCCTTGGCAGCATCATTTGCAGCAATATACTCAGCTTCCATCGTGGAGTCTGCAACGGTAACATGTTTGGAACTCTTCCAACATACCGCCCCTCCATTGAGGGTAAATACAAACCCTGAGATAGATTTGATGTCATCATTATCACTCTGGAAGCTCGAATCGGTAAAGGCCTCCATTTGGAGATCTCCGTTACCATACACCAAGAACATTTCTTTAGTCCTTCGCAAGTACTTAAGAATGTTCTTCACAGCTATCCAGTGTTTCTCCCCTGAGTTGGATTGATACCTGCTTACTATACCTAGTGCATAAGCTATATCAAGGCGAGTACATAACATCGCATACATTATAGATCCTACGGCTGAAGCGTAGGGTATAATGCTCATGCGAGCTCTCTCTTCTTCAGACTTTGGGCAAAAATCCTTGGAGAGAGTGATTCCGTGATAAGCGGGTAAGGCACCCCGCTTGGAATCTTCCATACTAAACCTCTTTAGGATGGTGCTAATGTACCTGGATTGGGACAATCCCAACAACCTTTTAGATCTATCTCTATAGATCTTAATGCCCAAAATGCATAAGGCATCACCCAGGTCCTTCATGGAGAACCTTTGTAATAAGAACAGTTTGACCGATTGTAGCATAGGAACATCGTTTCCTATTAGGAGAATGTCATCCACGTATAATACGAGGAACGTGACAGTACTCCCTACAATCTTCTTATAAATACAAGGCTCATATGGATTTTTGACGAAATCAAACTCATTGATCGCATCATCAAAACATATGTTCCAACTTCGTGATGCCTGCTTTAATCCATAAATGGATTTAAGCAACCTACATGCTTTCCCGCAGCTCCCACTATCAACGAAGCCTTCTGGTTGATCCATATAAACGCACTCTTCTAAATCACCATTTAGAAATGCAGTTTTAACGTCCATCTGCCAGATTTCATAGTCGTAGTGAGCAGCAATAACAAGTAGGATCCGAATAGATTTAAGCATTGCAACAGGAGAGAATGTTTCGTCATAGTCCATACCTGGTCTTTGACGAAATCCTTTCGCTACAAGCCTTGCCTTATAGGTCTCCATATGCCCATCTACACCGATCTTTCTCTTAAAGATCCATTTGCACCCTACGGTTTTTACCCCAGAGGGTACAACATCCAAAGTCAACACGTTGTTGGTGTACATAGACTCCATTTCAGATCTCATGGCATCCAGTCGCTTCACAGAGTCACCACTCGTGATAGCTTGCTGAAAACTAGTAGGGTCATCATCATCCATGATTCAATCTTCTCTATCACCATCAATAAGGAAACCGTAGTATCTCTCCGGTGGGCGAGAAATCCTACTAGATCTACGGAGTGGCTGAGGTTCATAAGATTCTATTGCAACACCAGGTTCAACCAAGTCTTCATTTGTAACTTGTGTCTCGAGAACTTCTTCTAGTTCTACCGCATTGCCATTGGTATTATTTGTAAAAATTTCATTTTCTAAAAATGTGGAATGTTAAGAAACAAACACTTTTTGTTCCTCCTTGTGGTAGAAAAGATATCCATACGAATGTTTTGGATATCCCACAAATTTACACATGACTGACCGTGTCTCGAGTTTGTCTGGATTCTGCTTTTTCACAAAAGCAGGACAACCCCATATCTTAACTCGCTTAAGAGATGGTCTCTTCCCATACCATATCTCATATGGAGTGGTAGACACGGTTTTGGTGGGAACCCTGTTC
This sequence comes from Agapanthus africanus, assembly GCA_030015575.1. Lineage (NCBI taxonomy): Eukaryota > Viridiplantae > Streptophyta > Magnoliopsida > Asparagales > Amaryllidaceae > Agapanthus > Agapanthus africanus. The sequence goes on from JASDDO010000010.1 coordinate 234,551,391, forward strand.
AATAGATATGCTGCAGTCTCCAATACATGCCCCCAAAAAGAGAGTGGTAACTCAGCATCATTCATCATGGATCTCACCATATCTAATAAGGTACGATTCTGCCGTTCTGACACACCGTTGTGCTGTGGTGTGTAAGGGGGAGTGAGCTGAGAGAGAATCCCATTCTCTTTTAGGAAGTCTGAAAACTTTGTATTCAGATACTCTCCACCTCAATCTGATCGAAATTTCTTGATGCTCAAACCAGTTTGTTTTTCTACTTCAATTTTGTACTCTTTGAATTTCTCGAAAGCTTCAGACTTATGTTTTAACAAAAACACATGTCCGAATCTTGAGAAATCATCAGTAAAAGTTATGAAGTAAGAAAAACCGCCTCTAGCATGTGTAGACATTGGTCCGCATACATCACTATGTATGAGGCCTAAGAGTTCTGTGGCTCTCTCTCCGTGTCCAGTAAACTAAGTTTTGGTCATTTTACCTTTGATACAAGACTGACAAGTCGCATAAGATTTATATTCAAAAGGATTTAAATATCCATCTTTATGTAGTTTGTTTAGTCTTGTTTCGTTAATATGACCAAGTCTACAATGCCAAAGAAAAGCTTCATTTATATCTGAAAATTTTCTTTTATTTGTGTGTTGTATGTTGAAAACTGTGTGTTGATTTAGAACGTATATCCCGTTATATAGTGTACCATACCCAATCAACTCTTAATTCGGGTTAATGTTCATAACATTATTTGCAACACAAAATTATATCCTTCATTTTCTAACAAAGAAACGGATATTATATTACATAGCATGTTTGGTACATAATAACACATGTTCAAAACCAATATACATCCAGGTGATACTCTCCCACTGACACTGCATGTACATTGGAACCATTTCTAATCCGGAGAGTGTGATCACCAGTCTTCAAAACTTTGCTATTTCTCAATCCCTGCATAGAATTGCAGATGTGAGGGTATCCAATACCCAGGAAGCAGAGTTTATAGAAAAAAAGTTTTCAGTCACAAACACACCTGAAGCGGAAGCATCAGCATGCTTCTTTTTCTTGAGATCAGCGATGTACTCAATACAATTTCGCTTCAGTCTCCTGACTTTTTGTAGTAGAAACTGTAGGGTTACTAGGCACTCTAACAAGGGTTAAGGAAGCATCAAACATGCCCGTTTAAAATTTTAGCCGTGTCGAATAACCCTAAACAAGATCGTTGCTAGAAAATTAGGGTTTCATATGCAAGTAAACTATGTTTACAACTAAGTGAATACGAAATACAACCTTTGTAGATCGGTCCTTCACTTCTATAGCTCCTTGTTGAAGTCCCTTCGCTGCGATCGTGGTTCTCCCGGACCCTTGCATGGCTTCACGAGGCGAAAGACGCGTCCTTGCTTGAAGTCTTCGAGGCCGAAGATGATCTACGTCGAGAGGATGCCAACTCAAGCTTCTACTTCACTAACTTAAGAATTAGTGAAGCAAACACCCTAAACTAAAGTGCTAGTCTAGTAGAGGATGGAGAAATAGGAAGTGGGTTCTTTTTAGAATTTTATTTCTCTCAATCTTTCTCACTTTGGATCAAACCCTAGCAAGCTTTTTCTCTTTAGCAATGAAGAAGAAGATGAACAAAAGAAAGAGATGAGGATAATGATCAAGTGAGAAGCCTAACCATGGTGAGTGAGTATCATATACTAACTCTTGTAGAGACTTAACCCATGGCTAATCCTTATGGTTGGGTTAAGAAATATCCATAGAAAAAACAAATTTAGTGGAATTAGTCAAATGCTTCCACAAGCTTCCACAAGCTTCAAGCATTTAGCTAATCCTCCACTAATTTTGTAATTACTTTGAATATTAAAATCCAACATAAAAGATAGCATGGTGTAAGTCTCATACACCCAAGTCATGTGTATCATCAACCATGATACAAAAAGGAAAACACATTTTAATATATATCATATATACATTAAAATTGTGTTCATGTGAGAAAAACCCTAAAGTGAACAAGTGTTAGTTAATATAAACTAGTATATCAAATATACAATTATACAATAAATTATTAAATCAACACTTGACTTAATAATCCGGTCATATCACATATAACCGACTAACATCCAATGTATAGACTTATCGAATCAACACTTGATTCAATAACCCGGCTATATCATATATAACCGATCGATACAAAAAGTCACGAGAATAAAATACGGTATCACATACACGCATTATTCTCGGTCCCGCACATATCATATATGTGCTCCTATTTCGTTTTGCCTGAGGCAGTAAAACCACTATGTAGGACTCTAACGACTCGTCAATACGCCGGCAGTAGGTGATGATCACATCAAGCACCCACAAGCCGTCAGCAGTACTAGCTGGACGTAACGGCTACCCGGGTATTGAGCGATCAGAAGATCAGCAAGCAAGCCCGCTCCAACTCCTGTAAAAGCCTGCCGGTAACACTTCCCGTACAGTCCGGTCTCCTCGTCTGATATGTCGCATATCAAGTCTAGGGGTAGTAAACGTCAGACCCCAATAACCGATAAGTCGTGCCGATGTGAGGCTCATAACGGGTCGAGAAACTAATGGTAGCACTTACCAATAAATCTCTAAATCAGCCCTGGCCAGGGACTTCCCTGTTACGGCCAATCGAGCACAGCGCAACATCAACCCCTAATACCGGGAGAGACGAAACCCCTCCTATCGCTCATTGCCTCCATGTGACTCGGGACTGTACCCAAAAACCACCGTTTTGCATGCCCTCATGGACGTGGTACGGTGGAAATCAAAGCACAGTGGGAACCACACAAGACTCTATGACGATCTCGGGTCTACAGACTAACCTGCACAAGTGTCACCAGAGAACTGCCATCTGACGTGAGGTATAATACCATCTGGGAGTTCTCGGCGAGTCCGTCCAGTGTTCCCAGTCTCCACTGAGCACCCGTATACCATCTCTGATGTCAAACACCAATGGATATGGGATCATCCATCGCCCATCTCATGGGTCGAGAAGCGTATAAGCTAGTCTACTCTGGTATATCGATGCCCCATCTCGATACACCCACGACTAGGGACCTTGAAGGATGTACTTATAGACTACCATGTCCCCACTAGTATGATCCGCATCATAGTCCAGGCAGTTAAGTACTCATCCTAAGGGCTTTACCAACATGTAACTATAAAACAGTATAAAGAGACAAGTATACATGTTAAAGTAAAGTGCAACCAGATCGCATACTATCATGTCGAGCAAGAAAGTCCTCTCTATATATGTCCAAGCATCCAATATAATATACATCATCTGTACAATACTGGCCTCTAGGGCATACATACAACTAACAATCTCCCACTTGCACTAGGGCCAGATGCTGTAGTATCGCATACCAAGCATCCCGAAGAGTCTCTCAAACTGTATCTGGGGAATGGCCTCCGTGATTGGATCCGCAGTGTTGTTCTTCGTGTCAACCCTCCTGACCTCGATCTCCCGGCGATCAACTATCTCCCGGATCAGGTGATACCGCCTCAGAATATGCCTGGATCGCTGATGGGACCTGGGTTCCTTGGCCAAAGCCACCGCTCCATTGTTATCGCAATACAAAGGTATTGGATGCTCAATGGATGGAACCACTCCAAGTTCAGTAATGAACTTCTTGATCCAGACAGCCTCTTTGGCAGCATCATTGGCAGCGATGTATTCAGCCTCCATCGTCGAGTCTGCCACGGTTTCCTGCTTGGAACTCTTCCAGCTAACCGTCCCTCCGTAAAGGGTAAAGACAAATCCCGGCTGCGACTTAGAGTCGTTCTTATCACTCTGGAAGCTCGAATCGGTAAAGGACTCCACTTGGAGTTCTCCGTTACCATACACCAAGAGCATCTATTTAGTCCTTCATAAGTACTTGAGAATGCTCTTCACAGCTGTCCAGTGACTCTCTCCAGGATCAGCTTGATACCTACTCACTACACTTAGTGAGTATGCTACATCGGGTCTGGTACATAGCATCGCGTACATGATAGAGCCTACAGCCGAAGCATAGGGTATCCCTTGCATGCGAGCTCTCTCCAAATTAGTCTTGGGAGACATCTCTTTGGAGAGAGTGAGCCCTGAGATCGTGGGTAAAAACCCACGTTTGGACTCTTCCATACTAAACCTCTTTAGTATGGTGTCAATGTACCTGGATTGGGACAATTCCAATATCCTTTTAGATCTATCTCTATAGATCATAATTCCCAGTATGCAGGAGGCATCACCTAGATCTTTCATTGAGAATCTTTATGATAAGAAGAGCTTGACCGATTGCAGCATAGGAATGTCATTACATATCAAGAGTATGTCGTCCTCGTACAATAAGAGGAAGACAACCTTACTCTCTGCCACCTTCTTGTAGATACAAGGTTCATCTATGTTTTTGACGAAATCAAACTCTTTGATAACGTCGTCAAAGCAGATGTTCCAACTCCGCGATGCTTGCTTTAATCCATAAATGGATTTAAGCAGCTTGCACACCTTCCCGCTGCTCCCACTATCTACGAAGCCCTCTGGCTGAGTCATGTATACGCACTCTTCTAAATCACCGTTTAGAAAGGCGGTCTTAACATCCATTTGCCAAATTTCGTAGTCATGATATGCAGCGATTGCAAGCATGATCCGGATGGATTTAAGCATAGCCACTGGAGAAAAGGTTTCGTCATAGTCCACACCTGGTCTTTGACGAAAACCCTTTGCAACAAGTCTAGCTTTGAAATTCTCCACTTTCCCATCTACACCAAGTTTTTTCTTGAAGATCCACTTGCTCTCAATGGGTTTTACCCCTTCAGGAGCATCTTCCAAAGTACTTTGTTGGTGTACATGGATTTCATCTCGGACCGCATTGCATCCAGCCATTTCACTGAGTCCCCACTCGTGATGGCCTGCTCGAAGCTAGTTGGGTCATCATCAACCATGATGCAATCCTCGCTCCCACCATCCATGAGAAAACCGTAGTATCTCTCAGGTGGGTGAGGAACCCTACTAGATCGGCGGAGTGGCTGGGGTTCATCGGGAACTACCAAATCCTCTGGTTCCACCAAATCTTCTGTTGTGGTTTGTACAGCTGGAAACTCTTCCAGTTCTACCTCAGAGCCACTAATCTCTTTTGCAAGAAATTCCTTTTCGAAAAAGGTGGCGTGTTGAGCAACAAACACCCTTTGTTCCTCACTGTGGTAGAAGATATACCTTCGCGAATGCTTGGGATATCCAACAAACTTACACAAAACAGATCTTGCCTCGAGTTTGTCCAGGTTTTGTCTTTTGACATAGGCCGGACAACCCCATATCTTAATAAAATTAAGATATGGTCTCGTCCCCTCCCATATCTCATATCGGGTGGTAGGCACAGATTTGGTAGGAACAATATTCAGTAGGTATGCTGCTGTCTCCAGTGCATATCCCCATATGGAAATAGGTAACTCAGCTATACTCATCATAGAGCGCACCATATCTAATAGGGTGTGGTTCCTCCGTTCCGATACACCGTTGTGCTGTGGTGTATATGGAGGAGTTAGCTGAGAGAGAATCCCATTCTCTTTTAGGAAGTCCAAAAATTCATTGCTCAAGTATTCACCTCCTCGATCAGATCGAAGGATTTTAATACTTTTCCCGGTTTGGTTCTCGACTTCTTGTTTATATTCTCTAAATTTCTCAAAAGCTTCTGATTTTTGTTTCATCAGGAACACATATCCGAATCTAGAGAGATCGTCAGTGAATGTAATGAAGTACGAAGAACTATCCCTGGCATGTGTAGACATGGGACCGCATACATCACTATGTATCAGTCCCAAGAGTTCGGTAACTCTCTCTCCGTGTCCCGTAAACGGAGTTTTGGTCATCTTGCCTTTGAGACATGACTGGCAAGTGTCATAAGATGAAAATTCAAACGGATTTAAATATCCATCCTTATGCAACTTAGCTAGTCGTGTCGCATTGATGTGACTCAGTCTACAATGCCACAAGAAGGATTCGTTCATTTCTGAACTCTTCCTCTTGTGTGTGTTTGTTATGCTCAGAAATGTTGATTGATTTAGAACATAAATGCCATTGCACAACGTGCCTGATCCAACCAACTTTTGGTTAAGGAAAATGTTCATAACATTATTCTGTAATACAAAATTATATCCCTCTTTACTCAACAAAGAAACCGATATAATGTTGCATATCAGGTTCGGCATGAAATAGCATTCGTTCAGAATCAATATATTACCAGTTGGCAATACAAGGTGATATTCCCCGACGGTTTTAGCTGCAACAATTGCATCATTTCCAACCCTTATGTCTTTATCACCTTCTCCAAGTTCTCTACCTTTCCTAAGCCCATGTAACTGATTACATATATGGGATCCAGACCCGGTATCTAATACCCAGGACGTAGAGCAAATGGAGAAACAGTTCTCTGTAACGAACACACCCGAAGAAAATGCATCAACATGTACTTTCTTCATTCGGGTGGCATGGGAATCGTGGTATTCCCCTATATCCTGTTCAGTCTTATAACTCTTATAAGAAAGAACGGAACCAACGTTCCCCAGCACAGTATAACATGCGGGTTCGGTCAATACATCCATATTATTATTTTGATTAAGGCATGATATGGTCGCTACCTGGAGAGAGAGAGAAGAAAACACTTTAGCGTGTGCTCTCGCAAGATCAGATTTGTAACGTTTTGAAAATCGTTTCGGTGAAATTTCGGAAAAATCGGTAAAATAAAAGGGGTTTCTGTAAAAAGTCAAAATACAAATATCTTTATTATAAAATTAAATATACATATTCTAGCTATGTAATTGCTATTAATTGGTGTTTATTGAGCCCCTAATGAAATTTCAAATTTTCTATAAAAAATCCGAAATTAATTATTTTAATATTATTTTAAACCGTCACTAATACATTTAATTAGGGAAAATTACAAATTGGAATGAGTTAAAAAAAATTTGTGCATCATAACACATTAAACAAAATTTTATCATGTGGTTTTTGAAATGAAATGGTTTGCCAAAACGGTTTAGAAAATATCGAAGAAAAAGGATTTTTTCGGTGAAATTAGTGTTAATGGGAATTGGGGTAATACATTATCATTTTTTTCCTCACCCACACCCTCTCTCCCCTCTCCAAATCAGCAGCCCCAAGTTCCCCCTCATTTTCCAACTTGAATGGCTAAAAGAAAAGAAATGAAAAGAAATGAGAAGAAAAGAATAAATATATATAAGTATTGGTTGGGTTGACTTGGACTTTCTTTGACTTGGACTTTTCTCCCCACACCTCACACTCTCCCACACCTCCCACACCTGCACTTGGCCGAGCCCTCCCCCCCCCCTTTTCTTCAGCCCCCTTCATTTCTTCACCTCGTTTCTCATCAAAAACCACCATTTTTGCCTCAAAATCCCTCAAAAAAATCCCAAAATCCAAATCAAGCCCCTACCCATTTTTCCTTAGCCCCTATAACATGGATCTTGGTGCAAATATTTCAATTTGGAGGTCATGTTCTATGTTTTATCCATGGTTCTTGAGGTATAATAAATCTTGGCTTTTTGCTAAATTGTTTGATTATTTCTTCAAATTAAGTTAATGAGCGGTTTAAATTAGGTTTTATTGCAAGTTTGGAAAATTCAAGAGTATGGTTTGAATTAAAACGTAAGGGTTTGTGATTTGCAATTAGGGTTCTTATCATGTAATCATGGTTGCAAAGTGGAGATTATCATCTTAAGGAAATGAAAACTTAATCTTTTGGATAATATGTAAATTGTTGGATGTAAATTGTCCAAATTAAGCTTTTTTTTTAATCAAAACTAGGTTTTTAGAAATTATTGAAAATGTGAAATTTAAAATCTAGTTAGGGTTTTTATAAAATGATTATGGTTTTAATATGGAGATTAACATGTTAATGGAATGCTAAAACTAATTTAGTTGCTAGTTTACAAATCGTTGCTTTTAATGTGTTAAAATTGGGTATTTTGCAAACTAGATTTTTTGAACGTATATGGTTTGGTGAAATGAAATTATCGAAATGGTTTGTATAGCTTATTTAAGTTATTTAGTAAATATTATGGCCATTAGTTTTGTTTAAACATCAAGATTTGTATTAAAACGGTTAACGACCGCTAACTAGATTTTTGGGAAATAAAACGATTTGTTTACTTTTATGGTTTTGATGAATTAAAACATATTTCTTATATAATTAGTGAGTTTTGAAACAACGATTGGTGCGTTTGAGTTTTTCACGATCACTCGGCGTTTGTACGCCGATGTCGAGGGTTTTGGGTTGATTTGTGAAAGCAAACTATAGGTTTTGACCTATGTGGGATTCGTATGTCGTTTTGGTCATGAGTCGGATTTTAATGCGATACGGTGCGTTATGATATGTAGGTACCCCATGTGGACTTCGAGACGACAAACAAGCGGGTGGCGACGTCGGCGCCGGCGAGCGAGGACCAAGTGAGTAGATTTATATCTACGGGGAGAAGTCGGGTGGATGGCGTATAGCACCCCCGCAGTCCGTAGTATAGTTCATATATATATATATATATATATATATATATATATATATATATATATATATATATATTTATATAGGTGTTTATATAGGTGTTTTATGATACGAGAATGTTTATTCATGATATGTTTATGTGTTCATGGATTACCTTTGGGTTAGTTGCATAACCCTAGAGTAGTTATTATACCCACATACGCACACACATACTTGCATACATTACTTTCTTGTGCGTAGATGGGGATGTGTATATATGTATATATGCATGGGTATGGGACTATGCATATATACATTCATATACACATACATGGATAATGAGGATAGTACTTGGGATTTAAGATGAGTCGATGAGATTTGATTTGAGGCCGTGAGATCGGTGATATGGCAGGGTTCGTATTTGAGATACGACATGACGTTGTAGCGGGTCCTTGACGTAGTGTTTCACACACGTGCATGCATACTTAGGCGGTATCAATATTGTACTAGACGTAGATCAGTACCCCGATCATGATATTTGATAAAGAGGATACCAGATGAATAGTATGATGAATGTGATATTGACTCGTACCCAGATTTGGGATGCCGTATGACAGATTTACGTACGAGCTATATATTGATGATTGATCCGCACTCTTGACTTGGGATGTCTGATTATAGATATGGTATCGGATATGATATTATTGAGGCGGGATCACCGACTATACATATACAGGTATGTATATGTATCGACTCAAATGATAGGAGGTTTCCTTATCTGTAGTTCAGCTTGTTAGTTCAGCCGTATAGTTTAATGTAGTTGTTAGATTAGATTAGACTCCTACCTATTTCAAAACTAGCGGATCGTGGGTATTTTAAAAGACAGGTCAAGGGATCTACGGATATTTCAAAAGACGTATCCTTTCTTAAAACCACCGTAGCCCCTATTTTCAAAACCCCACGATTCGTGTTATTTCAAATGGCACCATTGTTTAATATTTAGCTCCCGCTCATTTTGGTTGCTCGCTCCGCATCGCATACTTACATTGTTATTTCATATTGCATTGTTGACATTATGTTGTTAGGACACCAGCACCATTACCGATGATGCGTATGTACCACGTACACTTACTTGCCGGCTCACACACATCTTCATCGGTAATTGCCATGTCACGTACACCTTAGAAAATATTATTGCTTAACTTAGCTTGATAGCTAGTAGTTTGACATAATATTAGTGTACATACCTTATATGCCAGCTTAGATATTGTAGTTATTACTTGTTACTTCATGCATACTGTTATTCATTGTTATGCCGTATTCATGGATTCTCATGCCTATATTCATGGGTTTATATGCTATTGATGATTTGGATTCAGATTTCCATGAGATTTTCTGGATTTGGGGGAAAACTGCAAAACATGTATAAGCTTCTTTTCTCTCTTTTAAATAAAAAGTGCGGTTTTCCCATGATGTATGAGTCGTCCACCATGAGTTTGTTGATGGATTTCGAGACCCGATTCGAGGAGATGGATGAACCGTTTCGGGTACATGGTGGGCCCGGTGCGGTACCCCGGGGCAAGAAGATCGTGTTGTTGACGTTGAGCCTGTGCAGGGGAGCACGATCGACCGGTGATTTTACCCGACGCGTCGGATATCCGGAGGATACCGTCGTGGTCTTGAGATGGATGGTAGGGGCCGGCCTGGACTGACGGCTCCCTAGTCATTATGATTGAGACATTGAGATTTCAAGATATTAAGGTACAGAGACTGTGATACAGATATATCGAGATATTGGGATTACGTTTTGTGCCGATGCTAGGCACTGTTTTATGCTGATTTCATTATGATACCTCATTTTCAAAATACAGAAATCTCACTAATTTATGAAAGCAGTTTTCTTCAGTACATGCATTCTATTTCATGCATTCATACATCCTCCATATGATATATTGCTACCAGAGGCACTGACACGGGCATATGGGATTACACTTGGGTTAGATATTTACCCTAGTCATTGTTATAGACTCCTGGTTATATTTGAGGATATATTATGATCATATGACCTAGGATTGCGTTTTTCATGCGACTTCTGTTCGTAAATGTTTTTCTATTCACGAGTTAGCAACTCACCCCCGTTGTGCCCTAGTTTCTTACAGGTTTTCCATACAGGTTTCATTACGGCTTTACGGGCACAGTTTCGTTCGGGTGACTTGCTAGTAGATGGGTTTATTGGTATCGTACCCATCACATTACCTAGTATAATATTATTTAGTTGTATCTAGTAAATTCCATCAACCAAACATGTATTTATTTTTGAGATAGAGACCAGTGATGTTATTCTTTCGACCTTAGAGTCGCGCGCTTTATTTCTTATGGTTTTGAGTTTCCTTTTGAGTTTTGATCCTCGCCCTTGGCGTTGTATATTATATTGTTTGTGTGGTTGTGACCGTCGATTGACGAAGAGCTAGCTCCCGCTTGGGGATGCCTTTTTTTGATTTCGTATACTATTCATGTTGTATCCCGTTTGGGGGCCAGTATTTACAAAGGAGACTCTGCCGAAATTTTCAGAAAATACTTGATGTTTTTTTTTAAAACGCATAATTCGGCTTATGCTATTAAAACTACTTGCTTTTAGTTGGTTTTCCTTCATTCTACTGCTTCTTTGGTTTTGATTTCTGGGTTTTCGGCTTACTTAGATTACGTACGCCTCGAGACGTTTCGTAGTCTAAGTGCCGGTCAGGTTCCGTACTTTCGGGCCGTGACAAAGTTGGTATCAGAGCGTTAGGTTTTACCTTCGGAGCGTAGAATGACCCTTGGTTGATGGAATAGGTGACTAATGTAGAGTGACGTACCGTGGGTATGTTCCACGGCATACTTACGATACGCTACTCCACTTAAGAAACCTTAGGATGTACATTTCTTTGTTCAGTATTATATTCCTTCCTACAATCTAGCCTCATCGGTACCGGTTTTGGTTTGCTGCCACGATTACGGGCAGGGAGAGCTACGGCTAGAGTTGCGGTCAGCACGAGCTCGTTGCGAACGAGGACTGACCAGGGCGTAATTCCGGCGACGCACGATTGCAGAGATGTGTCTTTTTATTGTGTTTTCGTGCCACGAGCGTTTGATGGATCGCTATATGAGATTACTCGGACGTGCAGAGGATTGAGCCAATGATAGAGGCCAACCAGATTTTGATGACCGTTGATGTATGGCTTATTCATGATGATTGAGGCACTGTTCAACGTGCATACGAGTGAGCCAGTTGTTGCTGCGAACGACGAGATATCGCCCAGAGGTTGGAGCTATTGCAGTACGAGTTGTACTAAGAGATGATAGAAGTCGCTAGTCATCGAGGATGAATGACTAGGACATGTGATTTGTTCGCTACCCCGATGCGAGGTCATCAGATAGATTGATTCCAGCTAGAGACGACTTCACGCGGAGACGTTGAGAGTCGACAGAGACGATCGAATGTCAGAAACCTATTATTCCAAGTTTAAAGTATTCGGAAAGACATGCAGGTAATTCTATGGACCCTCTAGAAGAATGAAACCCTAACTCGACATAATGACCGTGTGAAAGCCTTTGAACCTTAGGGTTTGCGGCAGTTCTGCGGTGCCATTAGTGAGGCTTGGGTTTGCCCTTCTACGGCTGGACCACCGATGCTGTGGTACGTACTCGATACTATTAAACTGTACCTAAGATATTGAGCTCTTGGGGGATTATGAGGTTTTGACGAATCGATCGGATGGTTCGACTTCATTCGGATGCTAGGTGGTGAGATGCGTTTCTTGGGAGACTCCAGATACGAGGATAGCCGTTGGAGCTCAGTCCATGCAGCCACGACGAGACGAGTCCGAAGCAGTTGACATTAGAGAAAATGGAGTAAGAGGTTCGTACGAGATCTTGATGAGACGACGTTCCACTCCGCCGACGTAAGAGATGCGATACGCATGCCGAGGCATTGTACTTGGATATACCTTCCAGAAGGAGTCGTGATGAGTATGCAGCCGTTCCGGGACGAGAACAGATCTAGTAAGGGACGATGACTTCCGGACAGTTCGGCAGAGATGAGATTTGGGAGAGACCTCAATAGGACCTTTCTGGAATAAATTACGAGAAGACTTGGACCCAGGAGTGGTCATGTTATGCACACCGGCAGGCCAGAGTTCAGGATCGTCGACGAGACATGCTATGAGTGACCACGACAGTTGGCCAGAGATTCTTGGAGGATGTACTTGAGCGGGACTATTCCGCCATATTTGATTTTGGTATTTTGGACGATCTATTCGCATGACTGATTTTGATGATTGAGTTTCATGATATTTGTTTTCATGTACCATGGTTGCACCCACTGAGTATTTACGATTTTTGCACAGTTGTTGCACTTGATATCATTTTCGTGCCTTGGTTTCGCATGTTTATGATTTTATGGGTTTCATACAGTTGAGTTGATTTTGTGCGTATGTCACGATTTGGTTTTTGCACTCGGTATAGTTCATATATGCTTGCAGTGCAGTGTTACGTATGTTGTGCATTTAGATGCACTGGACTTCGATTTCGATTGTGATATTCGATATTTGTTTTGTGCACCTTTTGCACCTGATTGGATTTTGCGCATATTCGGCGCTTGATATTGGATTTCATGATTTCGTGCACGATGGATGCACCTGATTTGGATTTTCGCGCATGTTGGGCGCATGTTTTAAGGTGCGATTTTGGTGCACACCAGATGCACTAAATCGAGATTCTTCGTGCATGTCAGATGCACCTGATTTTGCTGTCAGGCACCCACGTTGCCTATGACAGATGTTTCGTGCACACCCGATGCACTTAGATCTTGTTTCTATGCATATGTTGGCACATATATGGATTTTGATTTCCGTGCGCACCGGACACACGTAATATTCGTATGCATATTTTGGGATTGATTTCTTATAGAGCAGTATGTTTTATGATATTTGCTATGTGCTTTCATACTAAGCAGGACTAGTCAGAGGACATTACCTGAATGTATTTTGCATGCATTGATAGCTATCGAAGGGAATTCCAAAAAGGAGCTATAGTCTCAGTATTTACCTACGTGTCTGATATGACACGAAACGTTTAAAACAAGAAAACCCTTCCAAATTGTTTCCCAAAATGGCGGAACGTACAGTTCAAACAAAAGGTATATATGTATATGATTATTTCCTTATGATAGACGTCCGCCACTGTGCAGTGTTATGCGCATTGCACAATAACTTTAAGAGATTTGGCATGCATTCCCTTCAGATATTTACATATATAGATTTGATATTTACGTGTACAGTTTCGAGTTATATCATATTGGTTTTGTATTGGATTTGACATTTGTGTCTTTACCATGACTCTGATGATTGCGGGATGCTTGACGGAGTTTTGATTTTGAGTTATATGCTCATTTTTCAAGCGCATACGCTGCGCTGCGATTTGTTTTATGTATTTACGATTTCGGAGCCCCGAAAACTTGATGGTTTTGCTTAGATGTTTTAGTATTTGGGATGAGTTTTAATTTAAATTCGGGGACCGAATTTCTTTAAGAGGGGAAGATTCTAACGTTTTGAAAATCGTTTCGGTGAAATTTCGGAAAAATCGGTAAAATAAGGGGGGTTTCTGTAAAAAGTCAAAATACAAATATCTTTATTATAAAATTAAATATACATATTCTAGCTATGTAATTTCTATTAATTGGTGTTTATTGAGCCCCTGGTGAAATTTCAAATTTTCTAAAAAAAATTCCGAAATTAATTATTTTAATATTATTTTAAGCCGTCACTAATACATTTAATTAGGGAAAATTACAAATTGGAATGAGTTGAAACAAATTTTGTGCATCATAACACATTAAACAAAATTTTATCAAGTGGTTTTTGAAATGAAATGTTTTGCCAAAACGGTTTAGAAAATATCGAAGAAAAAGGCTTTTTTCGGTGAAATTAGTGTTAATGGGAATTGGGGTAATACATTATCATTTTTTTCCTCACCCACACCCTCTCTCCCCTCTCCAAATAAGCAGCCCCAAGTTCCCCCTCATTTTCCCACTTGAATGGCTAAAAGAAAATAAATGAAAAGAAATGAGAAGAAAAGAATAAATATATATAAGTATTGGTTGGGTTGACTTGGACTTTCTTTGACTTGGACTTTTCTCCCCACACCTCACACTCTCCCACACCTCCCACACCTGCACTTGGCCAAGCCCCCCCCCCCCCTTTTCTTCAGCCCCGTTCATTTCTTCACCTCTTTTCTCATCAAAAATCCACCATTTTTGCCTCAAAATCCCTACAAAAAAATCCCAAAATCCAATCAAGCCCCTACCCATTTTTCCTTAGCCCCTATAGCATGGATCTTGGTGCAAAGATTTCAATTTGGAGGTCATGTTCTATGTTTTATCCATGGTTCTTGAGATATAATAAATCTTGTCTTTTTGCTAAATTGTTTAATTATTTCTTCAAATTAAGTTAATGAGTGGTTTAAATTAGGTTTTATTGCAAGTTTGGAAAATTCAAGAGTATGGTTTGAATTAAAAAGTAAGGGTTTGTGAGTTGCAATTAGGGTTCTTATCATGTAATCATGGTTGCAAAGTGGAGATTATCATCTTAAGGAAATGAAAACTTAATCTTTTTGATAATATGTAAATTGTTGGATGTAAATTGTCCAAATTAAGCTTTTTTTTTAATCTAAACTAGGTTTTTAGAAATTATTGAAAATGTGAAATTTAAAATCTAGTTAGGGTTTTTATAAATTGATTATGGTTTTAATATGGAGATTAACATGTTAATGGAATGCTAAAACTAATTTAGTTGCTAGTTTACAAATCGTTGCTTTTAATGTGTTAAAATTGGGTATTTTGCAAACTAGTTTTTTTGAACGTATATTATTTGGTAAAATAAAATTGTGGAAATGGTTTGTATAGCTTATTTAAGTTATTTAGTAAATATTATGGCCATTAGTTTTGTTTAAACATCAAGATTTGTATTAAAACGGTTAACGACCGCTAACTAGATTTTTGGGAAATAAAACGATTTGTTTACTTTTATGGTTTTGATGAATTAAAACACATTTCTTATATAATTAGTGAGTTTTGAAACCACGATTGGTGCGTTTGAGTTTTTCACGATCACTCGGCGTTTGTACGCCGATGTCGAGGGTTTTGGGTTGATTTGTGAAAGCAAACCATAGGTTTTGACCTATGTGGGATTCGTATGTTGTTTTGGTCATGAGTCGAATTTTAATGCGATACGGTGCGTTATGATATGTAGGTACCCCATGTGGACTTCGAGACGACAAACAAGTGGGTGGCGACGTCGGCGCTGGCGAGCGAGGACCAAGTGAGTAGATTTATATCTACGGGGAGAAGTCGGGTGGATAGCGTATAGCACCCCCGCAGTCCGTAGTATAGTTCATATATATATATATATATATATATATATATATATATATATATATATCTGTGTGTGTGTGTGTGTGTGTGTTTATATAGATGTTTTATGATACGAGAATGTTTATTCATGATATGTTTATGTGTTCATGGATTACCTTTGGGTTAGTTGCGAAACCCTAGAGTAGTTGTTATACCCACATACGCACAGACAGACTTGCATACATTACTTTCTTGTGCGTAGATGGGGATGTGTATATATGTATATATGCGTGGGTATGGGACTATGCATATATACATTCATATACACATGCATGGATAATGAGGATAGTACTTGGGATTTAAGATGAGTCAATGAGATTTGATTTGAGGCCGTGAGATCGGTGATATGGCAGGGTTCGTATTTGAGATACGACATGACGTTGTAGTGGGTCCTTGACGTAGTGTTTCACACACGTGCATGCATACTTAGGCGGTATCAGTATTGTACTAGACGTAGATCAGTACCCCAATCATGATATTTGATAAAGAGGATACCAGATGAATAGTATGATGAATGTGATATTGACTCGTACCCAGATTTAGGATGCCGTACGACGGATTTACGTACGAGCTATATATTGATGATTGATCCGCACTTTTGACTTGGGATGTCTGATTATAGATATGGTATCGGATATGATATTATTGAGGCGGGATCACCGACTATACATATACAAGTATGTATATGTATCGACTCAGATGATAGGCGGTTTCCTTACCTGTAGTTCAACTTGTTAGTTCAGCCGTATAGTTTAGTGTAGTTGTTAGATTAGATTAGACTCTTACCTATTTCAAAACTAGCGGATCGTGGGTATTTTAAAAGATAGGTCAAGGGATCTACGGATATTTCAAAAGACGTATCCTTTCTTAAAACCACCGTAGCCCCTATTTTCAAAACCCCACGATTCGTGTTATTTCAAATGGCACCATTGTTTAATATTTAGCTCCCGCTCATTTTGGTTGCTCGCTCCGCATCGCATACTTACATTGTTATTTCATATTGCATTGTTGACATTATGCTGTTAGGACACCAGCACCATTACCGATGATGCGTATGTACCACGTACACTTACTTGCCGTCTCACACACATCTTCTTCGGTAATTGCCATGTCACGTACACCTTAGAAAATATTATTGCTTAACTTAGCTTGATAGCTAGTAGTTTGACATAATATTAGTGTACATACCTTATATGCCAGCTCAGATATTGTAGTTATTACTTGTCACTTCGTGCATACTGTTATTCATTGTTATGCCGTATTCATGGATTCTCATGCCTATATTCATGGGTTTATATGCTATTGATGATTTGGATTCGGATTTCCATGAGATTTTCTGGATTTGGGGGAAACCGCAAAACTTGTATAAGCTTCTTTCCTCTCTTTTAAATAAAAAGTGCGGTTTTCCCATGATGTATGAGTCGTCCACCATGAGTTTGCTGATGGATTTCGAGACCCGATTCGAGGAGATGGATGAACCGTTTCGGGTACATGTTGGGCCCGGTGCGGTACTCCGGGGCAAGAAGATCTTGTTGTTGACGTTGAGCCTGTGCAGGGGAGCACGACCGACCGGTGATTTTACCCGACACGTCGGATATCCGGAGGATACCGTCGTGGTCATGAGATGGATGGTAGGGGCCGGCCTGGACTGACGGCGCCCTAGTCTTTGTGATTGAGACATTGAGATTTCGAGATATTGATGTACAGAGACTGTGATACAGAGATATCGAGATATTGGGATTACGTTTTGTGCCGATGCTAGGCACTGTTTTATGCTGATTTCATTATGATACCTCATTTTCAAAATACAGAAATCTCATTAATTTATAAAAGTAGTTTTCTTCAGTACATGCATTCTGTTTCATGCATTCATACATCCTCCATATGATATATTGCTACCTGAGGCACTGACACGGGCATATGGGATTACATTTGGGTTAGATATTTACCCTAGTCATTGTTATAGACTCCTGGTTATATTTGAGGATATATTATGATCATATGACCTAGGATTGCGTTGTTCATGCGACTTCTGTTCGTAAATGTTTTTCTATTCACGAGTTGACAACTCACCCCCGTTGTGCCCTAGTTTCTTGCAGGTTTGCCGTACAGGTTTCATTACGGCTTTGCGGGCACAGTTTCGTTCGGGTGACTTGCTAGTAGATGGGTTTATTGGTATCGTACCCATCACATTACCTAGTATAATATTATTCAGTTGTATCTAGTAAATTCCATCAACCAAACATGTATTTATTTTTGAGATAGAGACCAGTGATGTTATTCTTTCGACCTTAGAGTCGCGCGTTTTATTTTTTGTGGTTTTGAGTTTCCTTTTGAGTTTTGATCCTCGCCCTTGGCGTTGTATATTATATTGCTTGTGTGGTTGTGACCGTCGATTGACGAAGAGCTAGCTCCCGCTTGGGGATGCCTTTTTTTGATTTCGTATACTATTCATGTTGTATCCCGTTTGGGGGCCAGTATTTACAAAGGAGACTCTGCCGAAATTTTCAGAAAATACTTGATGTTTTTTTTAAAACGCATAATTCGGCTTATGCTATTAAAACTACTTGCTTTTAGTTGGTTTTCCTTCACTCTACTGCTTCTTTGGTTTTGATTTCTGGGTTTTCGGCTTACTTAGATTACGTACGCCTCGAGACGTTTCGTAGTCTAAGTGCCGATCAGGTTCCGTACTTTCGGGCCGTGACAAGATTTGTTATTATTTTATCTAATCAGGATGGCTCCCAGTGTTTTTATCAAATCTTCCTTCAAACCCTAAAAGGAAAGACTAGCCGGGATTAATTACACCCTACAATTTCGCCAATCTTTCAGCCAGGCCAGTGTTGGTACTTTGAGGGAGGTTCCCCATGCTTTCGCACGGACCTAATTAAAGTAAACCTCGTTTTCCCATAGGCGTAAGCCCGTTGACACCTTTCTAGACACCTACTTGATCGGCTAATTGTCCTGTGTAAAACTCTCCCAGGAGTAACAATTACTCGCAGTGGGTATCGGGATCCAACTATCTCATAGAAGGTATGCAATCTCATTGCAAATCTCAACACTTGAAATTCCCGATAATATTTTGCCCCAAGCATCCCATGACCTTGACGGAGGTCAACAAACCATTGGGTGCAAGTCAAGTTCAACCCGTCATTTCTTGATTGAATCAAACCCACCCGCACGACCCTTGATGGAGGTCAACAAGGTCATACGACTACCCTAATCCAATCTGCATCATATGCATAAGCAGATAAATACTAGTTAGCTACCGCACACTACGCCTTGACGGAGGTCAACAAACATAGCACGAAAACTAAGTAGGACTTATCTGAAATGACGGAGGGTTACGACAGGTTTTTCTGAAAACCTATTGCGTAATGAACTTGATATCGTTGTAGAATCATGTGAATTTTGAAATGGAGTGATTTTGAGGCTTTTATTATTTTTGCTAAAGAGGTCACTCCCGGTGAAGGGATCTCGGCTCTTTCCTTATGGAATAAGGTGCAGGATATATCATATACATCATTATGCAAAGCAAAACTCCAAAAGCAATCAAAAACAAACCGAATGTTGTAGCATCTGCCAGTTTTGCTAAAGAGGTCACTCCCGGTGAAGGGATCTCGGCTCTTTCCTCATCGAATAAGGTGCGGGATATATCATATATATCGCTATGCAAAGCAAAACTGTAGCTACCCTTTTTGAAAAATTTGATTCTACAACATATTTTAGGTTTCTTTTCTTTCATTAATCACATTAATGAAATCCCATCATTTAAGTCGCCTAAACATCACAGATAAATACGACGTACACTTATGCCATCCGCATTCGCCTCGATGTCCCCTCGTACACCGTTAGGTTAGGTAACCAACGGCAGAGCGGGGCAGGGCTAGCGCGGATGTAAAACATAAGTGACGCCTATATAATATATCATATATACTATATACAGTATTTATCACAGCACATCAAATGATCACATCACAGATATCGCAGCAGAAGAAACATATGAAATATTGGATATACTAGGGCGTCCGTGTTTTATTTTGAGCCTTTATAAAACACGGATTCCACGGTCGCGATGAATAGCCAAACCCACACCGCTAGACCCCTACGAGAGCGGCAAGCAACCCTACAAATTCTAGAGTTAGGAGACCCGGACTTGACTCCTCGAGTTGGTCTCCCACTGGACTCCAGAACCCGGTTACTTGTGCTTTCCTCCTTGGGTCTATCCTAGTGCGGAAAAGTAAATAATATACAAATGGTGACATCGACCTCATCCCGGAAGTGCCCTAATAAAAGAATATTACATACATTTAATTTTACATGAATGAAAATAAAAACTCTCATCTCACATAAAAAACCCCGGCTATTCAAAACGCGACGATCCAATATAACATATCCAGCAACACATAACATCACATGTCATCAACGTAAGTAAATATGCGCATCCCAATTGTCATTGACATATAGCAAAGAAACCGGCGATATCACATATTACACTTACGGTCACAGAAAAGAAAGTGTAAAACTACAACATTTGAATCCACAATCTCTTTAGACATCGTAAATCCGAAATATCACATACTTCGCATTTCATGCCTAACTGTGTGAATTCCACATATTGTATCACATTCCAGATAAATAGACAGTATTAAACTTTCCAATCGAATAATCAAATACCCAATATTTCCTAAATATCTCAACACCTGAGCGGAGTTCAAAAATTCCAGAATACGTCACAGTAGCAACGGTCCAGCCGTAGAAGGGTCAAGCCAACGCCTGACATGTGGCACGCCGTACTGCCTCAAACCCTAAGGTTCAAAAGGCAGTTCAAGACGGTTACATAATCGAGTTAAGGTTTGTTGTCTTTTAGAGGGTCCATCGCATTACTTCACATTTTTCCGAAAGATTTAAACCCGAGAAAAATTCAACACTTAAATGTTTTTCGTGCCGGGAAAAATTGAGTTAATGATATCCGTTCGAACATTTTAATACTTTCTAAATTATCCGGAATAACAGAACAAAATTAAATTCTCCGATCGAATCGACGATTACAAAATAAACCCCAAAATACTCAACACTTGAGTCTGTTTTAAAAATACCCAGCAAATATCAATTACAGAAATAGAAATTAAAGTATAAAAATGATGGCATATCTCCTCTGTACAGCCGCGGAACCGCGGCCCAAGCAGGGTACGGCCGCGTTTCCGCGGTGGCTTGTACGGAATATGCTGTCGTTTTTCACCACAATTCATAGAAAACCCTGCTGAATTTTTTAGGTATTTTTAATAGTGGAAATACACAGTTTTGAAAAAATGTATAGAGAGGGGGTTAACTTTGACGTATTCGGGTTCGTTCGGAGTTTTAACTTCGTTACGCATCGCCTAATGCTCTAGCTAGACTCTGATACCACTGTAGGGTTACTAGGCACTCTAACAAGGGTTAAGGAAGCATCAAACATGCCCGTTTAAAATTTTAGCCGTGCCGAATAACCCTAAACAAGATCGTTGCTAGAAAATTAGGGTTTCATATGCAAGTAAACTATGTTTACAACTAAGTGAATACGAAATACAACCTTTGTAGATCGGTCCTTCACTTCTATAGCTCCTTGTTGAAGTCCCTTCGCTGCGATCGTGGTTCTCCCGGACCCTTGCATGGCTTCACGAGGCAAAAGACGCGTCCTTGCTTGAAGTCTTCGAGGCCGAAGATGATCTATGTCGAGGGGATGCCAACTCAAGCTTCTACTTCACTAACTTAAGAATTAGTGAAGCAAACACCCTAAACTAAAGTGCTAGTCTAGTAGAGGATGGAGAAATAGGAAGTGGGTTCTTTTTAGAATTTTATTTCTCTCAATCTTTCTCACTTTGGATCAAACCCTAGCAAGCTTTTTCTCTTTAGCAATGAAGAAGAAGATGAACAAAAGAAAGAGATGAGGATAATGATCAAGTGAGAAGCCTAACTATGGTGAGTGAGTATCATATACTAACTCTTGTAGAGACTTAACCCATGGCTAATCCTTATGGTTGGGTTAAGAAATATCCATAGAAAAAACAAATTTAGTGGAATTAGTCAAATGCTTCCACAAGCTTCCACAAGCTTCCACAAGCTTCAAGCATTTAGCTAATCCTCCACTAATTTTGTAATTACTTTGAATATTAAAATCCAACATAAAAGATAGCATGGTGTAAGTCTCATACACCCAAGTCATGTGTATCATCAACCATGATACAAAAAGGAAAACACATTTTAATATATATCATATATACATTAAAATTGTGTTCATGTGAGAAAAACCCTAAAGTGAACAAGTGTTAGTTAATGTAAACTAGTATATCAAATATACAATTATACAATAAATTATTAAATCAACACTTGACTTAATAATCCGGTCATATCACATATAACCGACTAACATCCAATGTATCGACTTATCGAATCAACACTTGATTCGATAACCCGGCTATATCATATATAACCGATCGATACAAAAAGTCACGAGAATAGAATACGGTATCACATACACGCATTATTCTCGGTCCCGCACATATCACATATGTGCTCCTATTTCGTTTTACCTGAGGCAGTAAAACCTCTATGTAGGACTCTAAAGACTCGTCAATACGCCGGCAGTAAGTGATGATCATATCATGCACCCACAAGCCGTCAGCGGTACTAGCTGGACGTAACAGCTACCCGGGTATTGAGCGATCAGAAGATCAGCAAGCAAGCCCGCTCCAACTCCTGTAAAAGCCTGCCGGTAACACTTTCCGTACAGTCCGGTCTCCTCGTCTGATATGTCGCATATCAAGTCTAGGGGTGGTAAACGTCAGACCCCAATAACCGATAAGTCGTGCCGATGTGAGGCTCATAACGGGTCGAGAAACTACTGGTAACACTTACCAGTAAATCTCTAAATCAGCCCTGGCCAGGGACTTCCCTGTTACGGCCAATCGAGCACAGCGCAACATCAACCACCAATACCGGGAGAGACGAAACCCCTCCTATCGCTCATTGCCTCCATGTGACTCAGGACTGTACCCAAAAACCACCGTTTTGCATGCCCTCATGGACGTGGTAAGGTGGAAATCAAAGCACAGTGGGAACCACACAAGACTCTATGACGATCTCAGGTCTACAGACTAACCTGCACAAGTGTCACCAGAGAACTGCCATCTGACGTGAGGTATAATACCATCTGGGAGTTCTCGGCGAGTCCGTCCAGTGTACCCAGTCTCCACTGAGCACCCGTATACCATCTCTGATGTCAAACACCAATGGATATGGGATCATCCATCTCCCATCTCATGGGTCGAGAAGCGTATACGGTAGTCTACTCTGGTATATCGATGCCCCGTCTCGATACACCCATGACAAGGGACCTTGAAGGATGTACTTATGGACTACCATGTCCCCACTAGTATGATCCGCATCATAGTCTAGATAGTCATGTACTCATCCTAAGGGCTTTACCAACATGTAACTATAAAACAGTATAAAGAGACAAGTATACATGTTAAAGTAAAGTGCAACCAAATAGCATACTATCATGTCGAGCAAGAAAGTCCTCTCTATATATGTCCAAGCATCCAATATAATATACATCATCTGTACAATACTGGCCTCTAGGGCATACATACAACTAACAGAAACATTCTCCTTTTCCTGACTCCTCAGCCCTGGATTTGTCTTTCCCTTTTAACTTTTTCACTCCGCCTCTCGGTTTGGTGGGTTTCTTCTTCACATTTTCCTTAGCCTTAGCTTTTGGGAGAGAAGAGGAAGATGGCCCAGTAAGCATAGCGGGAGTTTTCGCTGACTTGAGAGTGCTCTCTGCACTTCTCAACATATTGAGAAATTCAGGTAGTGACTTCTCCATGTTGTGCATGTTGAAGTTTACTATGAACTGAGCAAAGACAGGGGAGAGATTGCAGAACGATATCAATATACTGTTCGTTCTCTATTGTCCCTCCGAGGCCCTCAAGCTCTTCAATAATAGCTATCATCTTCAAGACATGATCACCTACTGGTGTGCCAGGATCCATTCTCATCTGAAACAGCTTTCTAGATGCCTCGTAGCGCAGGGTACGAAATTGCTCTCCATAAAACTCCTTTGTATAGAGAAAGATGGATTGAACGTCCATCTTCTCATGCTGCTTTTGTTGTACATTATCCATCGAACCAAGCGTGAGGAATTTGGTAGTAGAACAATCAATATCCTATGTCTTGCGGATCTCCCTATTCGCAACAGTAGATGTAGGGTCTGGGCTGGGAGGGGCTGGGGCAGTGAGGACATATGATACCTTATCATATGTAAGGGCAATGTTTTTGTTCCTCAGCCAGTCTTTATAATTGGGTCATGTCAATTTATTTTTCTCTAATAGAAGCTTAAGTCCAATCATGGTATTTGCCATTAGGAGAGAGAAAAGAATATACTCAGCGAAAGCTCTTGCAAGGATTAGATTGGTTATTATCTTATCTAATCGATGTCTCTCACTGCTTTTATCAAATTTTCATTCAAACCGTAAAAAGAAAATTAGCCAGGATTAATTACATTCTATAAGTTCGTTAACCGGTCAGCCAGGCCTGTGTCGGTACTTTGAGGGAGGTTCCCCGTGCTTTCGCACGGACCTAATTAAAGTAAACCTCGTTTTCCCAGAGGCATAACCCCGTTGACACCTTTCTAGACACCTAATGGGTTAGCTAATTGTAAAGTGCAAAACTCTCTTGGGAGTAACTCTTACTCACAGTGGGATCGAGATCCAACTATCATATAGAAGGTATGCAATCTCGTTGCAAATTTCAACTCTTGAAACTCCCGATATGGTTTTTACCCCTAGCAGCTTATGACCTTGGCTATGGTCAACATATCATAAGCACTAGTCAAGTTCTACCCGTCATTTCGTGATTAATTAGACATATTCACATGACCCTTGACTATGATCAACATAATCACATGAATGTCCTAACTAATCGCATCATATGCTGTGTAGGAAGACATCACTTAGCTACCGTACACTACGCCTTGATTATGATCAACATACGTAGCACGAATACTAAGTACTCTACTTCCTAAAATGACGGAGGGTTGCGGATGGTATTTAAGAAAACCTTTAACGCTTTGAACTTGATCTCATTGTAGAATCAAATAGTTTTAAAAGGAGTGGCTTAAGCTCCGCATTTTTTGAAACTTGTTTTTTCATAAAAAGGCCGAATGAGTTTCAAATTCGATTCTGCAATATCTTTTATGTTTCTTTTTCTTTACATTAATCTCATTAATATAGTCCTATCATTTAAGTCCTTAAGCCATTACAGAAAAGAAACGAAAATAGAACGTACGCTTATGCCATCCGCATTCGCTACGGGGTCCCGTCATGCACCGTTAGGTTACTTAACAACGGCAGAGCGGGGGCAGGACTAGCGCGGATGCAAAACATAAGCAACATTTATTATATATCATATATATAATATACCATTCGTCTCAGCATATAAAGTGATCACATCACAGAATAACAACAGCAGAAGCACATATATTAAAATATAGGATATACTAGGAGCTCCGTATTTTGTATTTAGCCAACGATAGAAAATACGGATTCCATGGTCGTGATGAATAGACAAGCCCACACCCCTAGACCCCTACGAGAGTGGCAAGCGACCCCGCCAATTCTAGAGTTTGGAGACCCGGTCTCGACTCCTCGAGATGGCCTCCCACTGGACTCTAGAACCCGGTCACTTGTGCTCCCCACCTTTCGTCTATCCTAATGCGGAAAAGTAAATAATATACATCAATGGTGACATCATCCTCAACCCGGAAGTGCCCCAATAAAAGAATATTACATACAATGAAACCCGGCTATCCATTCACGACGATCCCATACATCATATCACAGCAACACATAACATCACATGTCATCAACGTAAGTAAATATCCGTATCCCAATTGTCGTTGACGTATAGCAACGAAACCAGAGATACACTACATATTACACTTACGGTCGCAGAAAAGAAATGTCAAACTACAACATTTGGAATCCACACTCTCCTTAGACATCATAAACCCGGAATATCTCATATTCCGTCTGTCATGCCTAACAATGTAGATCTTACATTTGGGTCTCACAAATGAAAACACAGTTTCAAAAGAAACCGGGTAATTCAACAAGATTCCCGATTCCGACCGAGACCGAAATCTTAGATTTACAAGCAGCTAATTAATTTCTCAAAACTAATTAGTGTAGATTCCAAATATTGTATCATATTCATAGAAACTAGGCGATGTTAAACATTTCGATCGATCTATAAAAAACCCACAATTCTCAGAGACCTCAACACTTGAGACAGATTCAAAAATACCCAGACTGTGCCAATAGTACATATGGACCATCATAAGAAGGCACGACCCTGGCCTCACCAACAGCACCGCGGAACCGCTGCAAAAAACATGTTTTGGCCGCGGTTCTGCGGTCGTTAGGTCGAGTTAGGGGGTCGTTTTTCTTAGGGGTCCATACAATACCCTGCACGATTTTCTGAATATTTTTAAACCCAAAAATTCCAACTTTTGAAAAATTTCCAGAGAGCATGTAATTTGTGGGTTTCGATGTTCGATCGAACACTTTAACGTCGTCTAGGTCATGCCTACTACTCTAGCTTGGCTCTGATACCACTATTGGGGTTTGCTTAGCACCATCACTAGGTTTTAACAAGCATCAAGTATGCAACTTTAAAAAATCTAGGGTGCTAACCAATCCAAACCTAGGATCGAACTAGAAAATTAGACGTAAAGCTACAAGTATCATATACTAGCAAGTGTCTAACACTAAGAGGAAAGAGATACAACCTTTGTAGACCTCTCCTTCTCTTCAAAAGCTCTGTGTAGATGTCCTTGACTCTTTGGTCCTACTTGAAGCTTGAACGGGTTC
The DNA here is from genome assembly GCA_030015575.1 of Agapanthus africanus. NCBI lineage: Eukaryota > Viridiplantae > Streptophyta > Magnoliopsida > Asparagales > Amaryllidaceae > Agapanthus > Agapanthus africanus. The sequence continues at coordinate 234,578,237 of JASDDO010000010.1, forward strand.
GCTTGAAGCCTTCGAAGCCCATGATGATCCACAACGGGGTTCCTTAACTCAAGCTCCTTGCTTTACTTGAACTAAGTGCAAGTGAGGCAAACAACCTATACTAGTGTGCTAAACAAGTGTAGATTGATCAAGTGGGTAATCTTTCTCACTACTAAACCTTTCTATTCTTTCTCTTTTACTCACTAGGAAATGGTAGAGAGCTTGGAGGAAAAAGGAGATGAAAAATGGCTAAACTTTTTCTCAAGGGAGACAAGCACAAGAATAACAATAATATGATAGAGAGAGTCACACTCACTCTTAACTCATGGCATGAAAATATCTAGATATTTTAGTAGTTGGGTTAGTGGAGGATTAGAAATGAAACCATGGTTACATTAGATATTTTAAGAAGTGTGTAGAAACAAAATATCAACCATGGATTTATTCCTAATTTCCATTAACTCAAAAATAAAAAATGTCACAAATGTTTCCATGTGAGTCTAGCCTAGCCATCTCCAATGTATCATCAACCATGACACATGTATACGTGCATGTGTGCATACATATCAAATATAAACATACATACATATATGCATACAACTAAAGAAAGGAATTAATAAATGAGCTGATGGTCAATTTATATTAAATCAACACTTGATTCAATAATCCAGTCATATCTCATACGACCCGACCAATAAAAAATGCCAGATTAAAATACGATATCAAATACACGTATTTAATCAAGCTCCTACACATATCCCCATATGCGCCCCACTTCGTTTCGCCTGAGCTCGGAAACCCCTTTGTAGGACTCTAAGACTCATCAATACGCTAGCAGTAGGTAGTGATCATATCACATACCCACAAACCGTCAGCGGTACTAGCTGCACGTAACGGCTTCCAGGTATTGAGCGAACAGAAGAACAACAAGCGAACCTGTCAAAACTCCCGTAGAGCCAACCAGCAACACTTATCGTACAGTCCAGTCTCTTCATCAAATATGCTGCATATTGAGTCTAGGGATAGTATCTTCGACCCCGATAACTCAATAAGTCATGCCGATATATGGCCTATAACAGATCAAGAAACTACTGATAACACTTATCAGTAAATCTCATCAGCCCTGGACAGGGACTTCCAGTTATAGCCAATCGAGCATAGCGCAACACTAACCACCAATACCGGGAGAGACGAAACCCCTCCTATGATCATTGCCTCCATGTATCTCGGGACTGTACCCAAAAGCCACCTGTTTGCACGACTCAGCAGAGTCGTGGTAGGGTGGAAATCAAAGTACAGTGGGAGAACACACAAGACTCTATGACGATCTCGGATCCACAGACTAACCTGTACAAGTGTCACCTGAGAACTGCTATCCGACGATAGATATAATACCATATAGGAGTTCTCGTCAAGTCCGTTCAGTGTACCTAATCTCCACTGAGCACCCGTATACAATCTTTGATGTTAAACACCAATGGATATGGGATCATCCATCGCCCATCAAATGGGTCAAGAAACGTATATGCTAGTCTACTCTGGAATATCGATGCCCCGTCTCGATACACCCACGACTAGGAACATTTAAGGATATGCTCATAAACTACACATGTCCCACTAGTATGATCTGCATCATAATCACAGTAGTCAAGCAAATATCCTAAGGGCTTTATCAACACGTAACAAATGAACAGTATATAAAATCAAGTGAACATGTTAAGATAAAGAGTGACAAGATAGCATACTATCATGTCGAGCAAGAAAGTCCTCTGAATATATATATACTTGTCTATACATCCACTATCAAATAATGGCCTCAAGGGCATACATATATCCAACAGTGTACTCACCTCCAGTGAGCACCTGTATACTATCGTAGGTGTCACAACACCAATGGCTTGTGAGATTGGCCACCGCCCCTCATCGGGGTCTTGAAGCGTATACACTAGTCTACTCCTGAATATAGATGCCCAGTCTCGATACTCCCATGACTAGGGACATTTAAGGATGTATTTATAGATAACCCAGCTCCCATATATATGATCGCCATCATAATGCTGGTTGTCAAGAAACAATCCTACGGGGTTCATCAATGATGAAGACAAACCGATAGCATACTATCATCTCGACTAAGACTGTTATACCAGTATAGATCCTCCCTCAATTGTCATAATCGCCTACTTGCGATCACAATAATTGCCTTGAGGGCACTATATCCAACAGTACCTGGGTAGCCGTTACGTATAGCTAGTACCACTGACGGACTTGTGGTTAAATCCACTGCCAACATATTGTCGAGTCTTTAGAGTCTTACATAGAGGGTTTCCCTGGTTCAGGCGAAATGATGTAGAGGTCGTATGGTTTTACGTGTAGGGTTCCGATCATATACATGTACTAGCTACACGGATATTGTTCGGACGGATAATACTTGTGGGTTTAGGATTAAACCGCATTCTAGTATTATATTATTAGATTATCTTTATCTCTTGGTATTCGTATTTTTTGCCGTACGAATACGGATATGTGTATACGGTGAGGGCATTCTTGTAATTTTACAAGATATGCTTCTAGAAGGGGACACCTCATTTTGCATATATATCTATTTTTGGTAAATAGATAATGAGGTGGAAAATGGAGATATTTGTGGCATGGTTTGAAGCATGACTAATTCTTTTTTTTATTATTTGCCTTTATTATTCAAGCATGGTTGCATTTTTCTATGGAAAAATAATGCATGCTTGATTATTAGAAAAGGCTTAGCCATTTTTCACTTGCCAATTCTATCATCATTCTATCTTTCTCATTCTCTCTCCATTGCTCTCCTTCTTCCTCAAAACCCTAACCCTCACATGTGTTGTGAATTCTAGGGTTCTTTGAGATAAATTAGTCCAATTAACTCTCTACATCTCCTAAGCTATCTAGATTAGCAAACTAGATACTTTAGTTAGCTCATTCTTGAGGTTGGAGCTTGAACCAAAGTCTCTCGGGTGGATCGTCTTCGACACGAGGAGGCCAACGACCGAGCTTGATCCGCAGCTTTTAGGAGCTCAAGAAGAGGATAAGAAGACCCGAAGGACTTGTATCTTAGAGGTATAAACCACTATCATAGTAGTTTAGAACCTCTTTGAGTTTAGTTAGTTAAGGTTTATGAATGATCTTGAAAGTTTAGTCGATGTTACTCGTATTAAAATTGTTTTTTTGTAAATTCCGCCTCTCCACAAACCTTGTAGGGTGTGTGACATCGAGTTGATCAAGGATCCCTAGGACCACAAGAGGAAGGAGTTTTGAAGACCCGAAGAACACGAATCGTTTCGATATAACCCCTCTTCATAGTAGATTAACTCCTAGTAGTTGCTAGTTTAGTGTTATGGCTTGGGGTTTAGTTGGTTGTGCTTGCTCAAAATTTAATTTTTTTGCATTCCGCATCTCTACTCCCATTGTAAAGTGAGCACAACTAACAACAAAAACCAACTAGTATAAATGTGGTATACAGAAAGTAAGATGTAAAGACATATATAGGGATTGACGTGAGGGTAAACGAAATTGCAACTACTGTCGTAAATCTGGGCATTGAAAAGGGCATTACTAGGAATACCCGGCTACCCCTTGAAACATTTATGTTTCGGTTTTCTTTGCGGTTGTAATTAAAGACCGTTTCTCAATTAATTCCGACTCCTGGGTATTTTCATATCGGTTTTGAACCTCACATCTGTATATCGTTACAGATGCTGTGAAGGAGAAGAATATTAGGAGATGAGTGATTTGATCCTCAATATCGGAATTCGTAGGAATTGGTGATATTGGATTAAATCACCTGGTTTTGCCTAGCGGCAAATATTTGGTTTTGAATAACCCTTGTTATGCATCAATTTTTAAAACTGATATATCTGTCTCTTTATTTATAAAGTGAGATATATATTTTGAAAAATACGTTTACATTTATCAGTTGAGAATAAGGCAATGTGCGTTGAATAACGGTATCGAAGTTCTTAACCAAAATACAGTTCTCAATTTACAACACATGGAGTTTGAGTAAGTAAGCTCAGTTGAGACTTATACATGATAATGTATGATTGTCTGGTGTCCTCATGGACAAGGGGTTAGTACTTTTACTTCATTCTGGTTTACCTATGAGTTCTCTGGTTTTAGACACGCATTCATTGAAATGTCGAGTCCAAAGATTTTGAGAAATTTATAGATATAAGAATAAAGTAGAGAACCATACGTTGGAAGTATCAAGATTTTTCAAAGTGATCGAAGATATAAATACTTATGCTAGATATTCCATCATAGTAACATTGAGAACTTGATTCTCTATCAGATTACTCATCCGTGGGTGCGCTCCTTGATGAGTAATAATCTATGGCCTTTTTTCATTTAGGTGATATTGTAACGTTTTGTAAAAGTAAGAATATTTAATTTTAATCTTTATTATAAAAATAATGAAATCGATAAAAATGATATCACTTATGAATTTAGGTATCGGAATTATATCCGAAAAATGTAATTATTTTGATAAATATGAATAAAGTGGGTGATATCAAGGAAATGATATTTTAATTATATTATCATGACATTGTAATTGTCATTAAGCCAATGATAATTAAGTGATAGGTTAAATCATTTCATATCTTTTGTCCCATATGGATTTAAATTGTAACATGATATAAGATTTCATATTAAACTAAAATGGTTAAGTGTCATGACAAGTATTTCATTTAAGAATGAATGTAGATATTACATGAAAAGGGTTTTCTTTCCATTGTTGTTTTTATTATTTTGGAAGTGGTTGACATATCATAATCTAGGTTAAAACCCTCACATATAACATATCCTCACCATGCTCAAACACCTTACACCTCATCTTCATAACATTACGTCTCACCCTTGCATGAATGCAACACCCCACTTCTAATGTGACACCTCCTTCTCTTTTTCTTACACCACCACCTTGCACTTTCCACCTCCTCCTTTCTCTACCAAACATACTCACACATATTCTTATCTCATAACCTTAAATTATAAATCTCTAACTGAGCCAAAACACCTCCTTTCCCAATTTAGATCCTTTATCAAATCAAAGAGAAGAAAAGGAAGAGAGACTAAGTACTAAAGATCACTACTACCACCCTCTAGCTAGGAGCTAAGGACTTGGGCATCTTGAGGGAAGCATTCTTAGCAATCTTCAGTAGGTATAATCCTTAAACTCGGTAGAATTTTAATTCAGTAACCGTTTAGATGTAAGAATCAAATATCGGTAATATCGTATTTTCTACAAGAATAGCCTCTGTGTGAATCTGCTATAGTTTAGATGTAAATTAGAAAACCCAAACAGTGCCTCAACCTTGTAAATTGAACCTAGAATAACCCATGGGAATACGAGCCCACTAACTCGGATTTTAGCCGGCGACCCTTAGCAAAAATCCGAGCTCGCCGGACCGTTGAGGGAAATTGGGTTTTGTGGGTTTTGGGTATCTCTCTGTAGGTGTTTTAAGTTGGTTTGGTATTGTTTAAATAAGTTAAGTTTCAGTAGGTTAAATATATAAACTAATATCAGATTAGGGTAAAAATTCTAATTACGATACGTAGCATGTCTAGCTGTGCTGCATCATAAACTTGGATTTTGTGTATCAAGTTCACTGTAAATGAATCTGGAACCACTAGGTATAATCACTAGAAAATCCAGCAAGACCAAAAGTATACTGAATTTACTAGAAGACACCACTTCAAATACGAGCCCTAATCACCCTAGAAAATCCGGCGACACTTAGACAAATTCCGGCGACGCCGTCCCCCCTTGAGAGTTAGGTGTTGGTTTTTCTCCTGTATTTTTGTTTTGGTATTTTATAAGTCTCTGTATTGTTTGTTTTGCCTAATTATTCATATAGAGAAATCTGGGAATGTTTTAAAAATGGTTTTATCAAAATTCAGATATTTATGATACAAAGTTTTCATATTTCGATGTTGCAGCTGAACCGTTAACGTTTATACGTTAACAACACATTTATATAGACGTTTTTGGGTTATGTGTGTTGTAGGTTCTAACCTACGGGCGTTTAGCTTGTTGTTTTGGTTTTCAATATGATATTTACTTCTATGCGATTTAAATACGAATATAGGTACGATTCGAGGATTTCGAGACGGAGTTGGCGATGTAGCAGCATGGATTCAGCGAGTTCTCAAGTTGGTAAGTAGATTTATATCTACTGGGGAAGTCGGGTCGATGGCATATAGCACCCCCGCAACCTTATAAATAGTATTAGGATTCTAGTTAGTATAGTAGTTATTCAAGATATTGATATAGTATCGCATCTTATATGTCCTTCATTTGCATAGAATTCATATATAGTTTTAAGTGAAACATTTACATAATGTTGGATCCGTACGACATCGGTATCATTTGATGAGTTTGTATGAGGAATCATGCCGTACTTAGGATGATATGGATATAGCGATATGATGAGCTATAATACAACGATTTATATGTATTGGAAATGTTGAATTTTGTATGCCGAATAACGGCCAATTTATTCTTTGACTCGTGGAGTTAGATTATATTCTGTTTTAGGATGTAATACTTGTATGAGCTATATTCTTTTAAGAACCACGGTTCGTTGTCTTTTAAATAAACCACCAGGATGCGTGCCAGTTTCTAAAACAAATATCTATTTTAAATCTAAGGCAGCTTCCTTATTTCAAACTTAACGTTCCGATCATTTCTAAAAGATAATTGTATAGCTCATAGCAAGTAATTACAATAATTACGTTTCGATTACTTTACAGGTTTGCATTATATTATCTATATTATATGTTTCTGCATTACGCACACTCTGATAGAACACAGCACAAATACCAATGAGTACTATGCTGCACAAGCACGTAAATATATGTTACACTACACCTCATTGGTACTGCCATGTCACTGTAGAACCGTGCTGTTATATATGTATTAAAATAAATATATTGTTACACCGTAGAACACTTGCACAAATACTAATGATTGCCATGTTGCACGAGCACAGATGCGTATGCCACACTACACATCATTAGTAGTACTATGACACAGTAGAATTGAAATCTATAATTATGTGATATAATCATGCAGTCTTCTTTATTCCTGTTGTAAAGTACGATTATTAGTACTATAGATGCTGTATTTGATTCTTATGGATTTTCTGGATATTTTACCCTGATGATATATATCGGTAGTATGGGACACTGTTATATATGTATATATATAATATATCATCAATACAGTCTATGCAAGTTTCTTATTCCTCACTTGATATTTTATATGATGAGAAAACGTCCACCATGAGATTTGGGTTTTCTGATTTTGATATCTGAACCGAGTTGGGGGTCATACGGTTTCGGATTTCTATAATATCCAGACTGAGTTGGGGGTCATACAGTTGGATATATGGTAGACCCGGTCAAGACCGAGGGGCAGGATAGCCGCAGTATAGGCGAGGAACCTAATGAGGATACTCGATTCCGGAGATAGAAACGAGCACGGAAGATATCCAGGGGATACTGACCGGGGTTCGATTAGGCACGGCGGATATCCAGGGGATACTGATCGTAGCCAGGATAACGGGTGGCGATCATCTGTTGAGATGGTGTCAACGATATCTGTAGTTACGTGTCGATGCTGGACACGAGAGATTTCGGATTTCGATGTCGATGCTGGACATCTATATATATGTTTATATATATTGATATGATCATTATCATGAGGTACACAGTTAGATATTGTCTATTGGATTCAACCAGGACTGATCCGGAGGATAGTACCTGCATATATTTGTTCAGACATTCATAGACAAAAAGAGAATTATAATACGGATTATAGATTCATGATTTTGACTCATATGACATTGAGATAGTATATTAGGGATTGCATGATAGTTAGTTTTGCACATATGCATATCATATAGTACATCGGTACAGATTATGATAGTATTATACTTATGACCTAGGTATCGTCATGCATTTCGATTTCTACTTTTAGATGTACTTTTATTCACTGAGTTGGCAACTCATCCCCTTTGTACCACAGTTTCTTGCAGGTTTTACCGCTTGGATTATCAGCGTCTTGAGCACATATTCTTTTGGGGATTGATGGGTAAGTGAGTTACTATTGTATCATACTCACTTTTGATTATTCATATATTCTTGTATCTAGTGGAAACTCCATCAATTTAGAAATGATATATTATGGACTTAGAAGTGAGACTTAGAGTTTATGTGTGGTAATGTCGCACTCTTTAGAGTCGACTTCTGATATAGATTGTTTGGCTGTTCCATCTTGTGGACGTGAAAGCTAACTTCCGTTGGGATGATATTTTATTATGGTAGTTGTATCGGGTTTTTATAAAATTTTCAAAGGAGGTGCGGTCAGATTTTCAAAACGTCGTAGATGCTTTCCAAACATACTTAGTTAAATTTAAAGGTTATTTAAACTGATTCCATTTGATCACTATTTTAAACCCACCTCCAATATTTTCAAAAAGGTTTAGATTCCGGGTTTTGGCTTACTTGAACCGCATCGATATGTTTAGATGTCACGTGATTTAAGTGCCGGTCACGTGCCACATTTGGGTCGTGAAAAAGTTGGTATCAGAGCGTTTGGTTTAACCTTTGTTCGAGTCTAGGTTGACTATATGGAGTCTGGGCATATAATTTGTTACCTAGGCTTGACCTTTATAGGACTTAGACTTGACTTTGGGTGCCTTATACCCCGAACTTTCGTTTTATAGGATGACCTTGTTGATGGAGTAGGTACTAAGTAGAGTGACGTACCGTACATATGTTCCGCGGCATATTTACGATATGATACTCCACCTAAGTTACCTTAGAATTTATATCTTGAGATCTTCCTTCTATTCATTCCGTTGATCTATCCTCGTCAGTGCATGTCACGACCCGAAATTGGCCCGTGACGGCCCTAATACTACGCAACGCCTAAAGACGTAACGCAGTAAAAGAAAGCCAAAACCCAAAAATCTAAACCAAGAAAATACGGAAAAAGATAATATAAGTCTTTGAAACATTTGAAATCGCAACCCAAATTCTTTAAAAGTCCTACTTTCTTTCTTTAAAATTTTGGCAACACCCCCTTTTTGTGAAAACTAGCCAAGATGAATACAACACAAATATATGACGCCGTAGCGAAGAAATAAAGACAATGGAGAGAAAGCTGTATATAAAAGACAACAAATCCACAAATAATATACAATATCGTCCTCACCAAGTCTCTAGGTCAACAACATGATAGTAGATGGAAAGTACAAATACAACGAAGGTACAATACAAAATACAGATAACCACCAAAACCCACCTAAGCAAAATAGCACACTGTGAGCCGATGAGGTATCTGTAGCAAAAGATGATAGATGAAAAGCTGAATAGCCTGCCTAGACTACTCTGGGGAACAACCTAAAACACATGTGGCACAACGGGGGTGAGTTGCCAACTCGTGAATAGTAGATAACATATGCAGGTAATCGCAGGAATGTACGTACAGCATGAATCTAAGATATGCGATTACAGTAATAATGACATGATAAAAGTATGCAATAACTATGCAATAGGGATATGAGAAAGTAGATATGCAGCAATCATAAGGGTACACTAACAGGTACTACCAATATATGAAACCGTGCATAAGTGAATAGGTATGAGGTATGGAGTGAAATATGTCGTTCCCACGGAAACCTGACATCGTGGTAGGATCACAATCCATCAAGACACTCAAATCCCAATTCCTCAAATCAGCCCCCCACATTGGGCTCTCACATCATATAAGTCTCACATCTCCTCAATGTACAATATCGAGTAATCTCCTATATCCCGAATGTACAAATCAGTAATCACATAGGTATGTCCAATATCCAATCTCAATAAATCACCTAATATTCCAAGTCAAATCTCAAGTAAGAATCTAACATCCTAAAGGTATATATATATAGAAATAAATATTATGGGGGCAATACACATATATTAGTGTCCCATTCCACTAATATTGGTATAAGGGTATATATAACAACGGCTAAATCCCCTGTTATATATACAAAGGTGTTGAAGAAATATCATGAAAACCATGTGCCAAGCATCGACACAGAAATCCTGATCACGTATCATACGCTATCCCGAAAGCACGAGTGCCTAGCTCTGACCCTCGCCTTTCGACGTATGCATACGTACATGACTCCCAACGGTATCTCCATGATCCCCGCCGAGTCATCAGTACTGTCACCGGTAGGTACTCGCCCGCCTCCAGGCTCAATCGGCAACATCCATCGATCTTCTTGCCGAGGGGAACCATACCGGGCCCCACCATGTACCCTCATACGGCAACCACACCTCGTATGGAGTATATAATCAGAACCGATAAATCTCATGATGTCTGCGCAAATATCATATCAAGGAAACCGGGTTTTTCAATGTATGCATAATTTCATGAACTCCCGCGGTTCCCAAATCCGGAAAACATCATGTAAAATCCAAATAAACAATGCGCAAATCTAGGAATAAATATATGCGATATATCTGAATGCGAGCATATAAATGAGAACATGTAGCTGAAACCAGATGTATGCGAAATCAATAAGGTACAGCTAAGTATAGGTGTCTACCTATAAGTAAAAGATGTCGTATACCCCCTGGGTATAAGTAGAATATGAAGGGTACCCCCTGGGTATAAGTAAAATATGTGCAAGGTATACCTGTAGCTGTATCGCAAGGTGTAGATGTACCTATCACTAATGGTAAGATACACTATAGGTATACCGATAAGCTAGATGTCATGTAGGATAAGCAATATAGTATTTATAAGGGGTTGTGTGAGACATGGCAATTATTGACGGTGTGTGTGTAGCATACAATCCGTGCTCGTGCAACATGAACCGTCAATAATATGTGCAGTGTTCTACGGCTGCTAGTCACAGTACAACTATATCAAGGAAATAAGGTAAAGGCGCAATTCTAACAATGACGTAAAATATGCGACAGATATTTGAATCCTAGCCCAGACACATAACGCCATGCGGGCGATTCCCCTGTAGATGTTAAATCTACTCACCTACGCTCCACGCTAAGTGAATCCTACCATCCGCTCCCCTCTGTAGCAGTGTCCGTAGTCCCCGCCTGCAAACCTGCAATTAAGACATGGAAATCATATATAAGCCAAATATTCCGCAAAACGCGATTTCGAATCAAAACGAGAAACTCGAATCGCGAACTAAACACGTGTGTGCACGATACGCTGAATCGTGTGTATACGCGTCTAAAACAACCGCGACACGCCACGATACGCTGGATCACAGAACCCACTCACGTATCACGCGTATCGCGCAAACAAACGGACATGAAAAACGGTATTTGATCCCAGATTTTACTACAGGTCAAAACTTACAAAACTAGACATGCCAAAGCACTAGAAAACACTGCAGACAACCCTAGCCAAGACCCCAACACCCCTGCCCCCTACTTGGCCGCAAATTGTAGCCAAACCTAATAAATCTGCGGCCTGGATTGGGAAGTGGGGTCTCGTGTTCTTGTGTTGTGTTCTAGACCTAGTGTGCATGCTCCAGTCTTCTCAATTTTATCCTGAAGGGTCTGGGTCAAAAGCAGATTACAAAATACTACAATGTCGCTTTAAAATCACTAATTTTGCACAAAACACAAACCCTATGGTATTTTAGTGTAACCCAGGGTTAAACTCAGTTAAAGTGACCCTAACAACACTTAAATAAGTAGGGTTTACCAACACAATCACCACTTAACCAACATTCCACATAAAACACCATAACTAGCACCAAACTCACATTTATCGCAAACCGAAGCTAAACTATACACAAGTTAAGCAAACTAGGAAATTGTGTTCAGAAATTATACCCTATGGAACCCTAAGAAGCAAGTGAAGAAGTGTATGGAGAAGATGAGGGTTGCTACTGCTGCTGGGGGCCCTGTTGCTGTTGCCAGGTGCTGCTGCTGCTAGGCTGATGCTGCTTGCTGCTGATGTTCTGATGTTGCTGCTGCTTCTAGTATTGTTGCTGAAGCCTGTGCTGCTGCTGCTCTTCTGCTGCTGGAGAAGCTGATGGTGGTGTGGGTGTGGGTGTTCTGAGTTTGAGAGTGAGAGGATGAGAGAAATGAGTGAGAATGAGAGAACACCAACAAGTCAACCCCCTCCTCTCTCTCTCTTTTCATTAAATGAAGGCATGGGCAAGCCATCATGCCTCATAATGCTCTCTCTCTCTCTCTCACCAAGTCAACATTCAACCAAAATAAAACCCTTTTTAAATTCATTTTCATTTTTAAAACAATCATCATACTTAAAACCCAAAAGCACCTAATACAATATTAAACTAGATTAGGGGAAATGGTTAGTTAACCATGATTGCTAATCATGTTTAACCCCAAATTAACACCCTAGTTATCATGCACAATTGTGTGCAAACCTAGGAAAAATCTAATAAAATATTCATTAAATAGGATAAAATATTTGAAACTTAATTTGGTAAACTTTTTATTAAAAATTATATATTAAAATATAATTAGCCATAAAACACATTCTAAGGTGTTACTGTGCATGATGATTGTCTCGGTCACCATGTTTATAAGTGCCGAGAAGGCTGCAACTAGAGATACGGTCAGAACAGACTTGTCTGGGATAAGGACTGACCGGGGTGACTTTCCGATGATGTAGAGACACGTCGTTTATTTGTATTTAATCGAGTTCTAATAGTGGAGCGAGTTTCTTCGGGATCCACACCAGATGGTAGAGTCATTGTTAGAGCTCAGGAAGACTTGAGACGTGATGTTTTTCCCTCTTCGAAGATTATGGTGTTGGGTATTGTTCAGACAGTGGTATCAACCTTTTCTAAGATTATCGAGATATTAATTCCAGAGTTCATGAAGTTACAGTTGATGATGTTACAAGTGTAGATGGGTCAGCATGATTCATAGCCGTTCAGATGTGGGATAGTTAGGAATTTTAATCCATAGTGGCGCTCCGATATGAGATAGGTAAAATTGGATTGTTTCTGTCGATAGATCTTGCTCAGACTAGATGCAAGTCATTCAAGAAGGAGATCATACAATAAGTTTTCATCTGACAAATTGGGACGATCTTTCGAAAGTGAGATTAGCCAGAGTCTTCTACAGAGTAGCAGAAGTGACGGATTCGTGTTTCCGAGTTTGTAAGACTCCAAGTTTGGTCATAACCAAGTATGATATGCAATTCGCGTGACTATGCCGATACGCTCCTTAAGTGGTCGATATAAGAAATATATAGGACAGGAGATTGGTACGAAGTTTTAGTGGACAGTTGTTCTACACGGTAGATATTGAAGTTTTGATGACGCGTGCAGCTACATTTTTAGAGTAAATAAAAAGGGAGGATGATGGTTAAAAAGGGAAAGCAGGTCAAGAAATATGTGCTAATTCCGGGCAGGCTGGATGAATGATGTTAGCAGGAGACTTGGTGGATTCCTTTTCAGGAGTTTACAATAAATAAGATTGGACTAGGATTAGTTGGTAGCACACAAGCCGAGGACAGAGATTCCGTTATCAACATGTTACGTCACAAAGCACTGGACTACAGGTCAAGAAGGTGGGAAGGGATGTATCCACACTAAGACGAATGGTGTTGTTGCTCATCACCGGACGATCGCGTAAATAAGCTATGGTATTAGAGATCTGCAAGAAAAATTAGAATTCGGAGACATAGAACGTTAGAACGTAGCAGACGGCAAGTAATAATCCTTGCTATGCCAATTTTGGTGGTATAAAAACCTTCCGACATTGAAGAGAATATGCTTCAATGTCCTTTGAGTTCGATTTACGTTTTTATAATCTAAAACATTCATTTTCAAACGTTGAAGAAAGTACAACTCGATGTCCGTGATTTTGATATATGTATTTTAAGGAGTTGAGGATCAATGTAGGTTTTCTGCACATCAGGTGCACTTGTTGAGACTTTGGTGCGAGGTGACTGCACTCGATTGGAATGTTGTGTACACCGGATGCACATGGTTAAGAATTTATATATATATTCTAGGTATACTTGGTTTGATTTCGTGCACACCAGTGCACGTTTTAATTTTATGCACTTTGATGCACTTGATTTAGTGTCACGACCCGAAATTGGCACGTGACGGCCCTAATACTACGCAACGCCTAAAGACGTAAAGCAGTAAAAGAAAGCCAAAACCCAGAAATCTAAACCATGAAAATACGGAAAAGATAATAAAAGTTTTTGAAACATTTGAAATCGCAACCCAAATTCTTTAAAAATCCCACTTTCTATATTTAAAATTTTGGCAACACTTCTTTTTGTAAAAACTGGCCCAAATGCGGAAAACAATCCACATCACAAATATACGACGTCGTAGCGAAGAAATAAAGACCATAGAGGTAAAGCTGTATATAAGACAACAAAACCACAAATAATATACAATATCGTCATCACCAAGTCTCTAAGTCAACAACATAATAGTAGATGGAGAGTACAAGATACAAGGAATGTACAATACAAAATACAGATAACCACCAAAACCCACCTAAGCAAAATAGCACACTGTGAGCCGATGCGGTATCTGTAGCAAAAGATGATAGGTGAATAGCCTGCCTCGACTACTCTGGGGAACAACATGCAACACCTGTGGCACAACGGGGGTGAGTTGCCAACTCGTGAATAGTAGATAACATATGCAGGTAATCGCAGGAATGTACGTACAGCATGAATCTAAGATATACAATTTACAGCAATAACAGGTCATGTGAATGCAGAATAATGGAAAGTACACTACCAGGTACAATCAATATGTGGAGCAATAATAAAATAACAGTAGTATGCAATAACCATGCAATAGGGATATGAGAATATAGATATGCAGCAAGCATGAAGGGTACACTAACAGGTACTACTAATACATGAAACAGTGCATAAATAGATAAGTGTGAGGCATGGGATGAAATATGTCATTTCCACGGAATCCTGTCATCGTGGTAGAATCACAATCCATCAAGACACTCAAATCCCAATTCCTCAAATCAGCCCCCACGTTGGGCTCTCACATCATATGAGTCTTACATCTCCTCAATGTACAATATCGAGTAATCTCCTATATCCCGAATGTACAAATCAGTAATCCCATATGTATGTCCAACATCCAATCTCAATGAATCACCTAATATCCCAAATCAAATCTCAAGTAGAATTCTAACATCCTAAAGGTATATATTTGCAGAAATAAATATGATGGGGTCAATACACATATATTAGCGTTCCATTTCACTAATATTGGTGTAAGGGTATATATAACAACGGCTAAATCCCCTGTTATATATACAAAGGTGTTTAAAGGAAATATCATGAAAACAATGTGCCAAGCATCGACACAGAAATCCTGATAGGTACGTATCATACGCTATCCCGAAAGTACGAGTGCCTAGCTCTGACCCTCGCCTTTCGACGTATGCATACGTGCATGACTCCCAACGGTATCTCCATGATCTCCGCTTAGTCATTGGTACTGTCACCGGTAGGTGCTCGCCCACCTCCAGGCTCAATCGGCAAAGTCCATCGATCATCTGGCCGAGGGGAACCATACCGGGCCCCACCATGTACCCTCATACGGCAACCACACCTCGTATGGGGTATATAATCAGAACCGATAAATCTCATGGTGGCTGCGCAAATATCATATCAAGTAAACCGGGTTTTTCAATGTATGCATAATTTCATGAACTCCCGCGGTTCCCAAATCCAGAAAACATCATGTAAAATCCAAATAAACAATGCGCAAATCCAGGAATAAATATATGCGATATATCTGAAATGCGAGCATATAAAGAAAAATATGTAGCTGAAACCAGATGTATGCGAAATCAATAAGGTACAGCTAAGTATAGATGTCTACCTATAAGTAAGTGATGTCGTATACCCCCCTGGGTATAAGTAAAATATGAGCAAGGTATACCTGTAGTTGTATCGTAAGGTGTATATGTACCTATCACTAATGGTATGATACGCTATAGGTATACCGACAAGCTAGATGTCATGTGTGATAAGAAATACAAATCAATGTCACAAGATCCCTAACCAAGCAATATAGTATCTATAAGGGATTTGTGTGTGACATGGCAATTATTGACGGTGTGTGTGTAGCATACAATCAGTGCTCGTGCAACATGAACCGTCAATAATATGTGTAGTGTCCTACGGCTGCTAGTCACAGTACCATTATATTTAATAAATAGGGTAAGGCGCAATTCTAACAATGACGGAGAATACGCAACAAATATTAGAATCCTATCCCAGACGCATAACGCCATGCGGGCGATTCCCCTGTAGATGTTAAATCTACTCACCTACGCTCCAAGCTAGGTGAATCCTACCACCTGTCTCCCTCTGTAGCAGTGTCAGTAGTCCCCGCCTGCAAACCTGAAAATGAGACAAGGAATACATATATAAGCCAAATATTCCGCAAAACGTGATATCGAACCCAAACGAGAAACTCGCGTCGCGAACTAAACACGCGTGTGCACGATACGATAAAACGTATGTATACGCGTCTAAAACTACCGCGACACGCCGCGACACGCTGGATCGTAGAACCCACTCACGTATCGCGCGTATCGCGCAAACAAAACGAACATGAAATACGATATTTGATCCCAGATTTTTTCCTACAGGGCAAATCTCATAAAACTATACATGCCAAAACACTAGATAACACAGCAGAGAACCCTAGCCAAGACCCCAACACCCCATCCCCCCACTTGGCCGCAAATTGCGGCCAAACCCATTAAATCTGTGGCCTGGAACAAGAATGAGGGGCTCATGTTCTGGTGGTGTGTTCTAGACCTAGTGTGCATACTGCAGTTTCCTCAATTTTGATCTGAAGGGTCCGGGTCAATAGCAGATCACAGAATGCCACAATGTCGCTTAAAAACGCTAATTTTGCACAAAACACAAACCCTATGGTATTTTAGTGTAATCTTGGTCAATTCTTAGTTAAAGTAACCCTAACAACACTAAAATAAGCTAGGTTAACTAACCCAATCACATTCTAACCAAAATTCCACATAATTCACCATAATTAGCACTAAACTCACTATTTAACACTAATCGAAGCTAATTAACACACAAGCTTAGCAATTAGGGGATTGGGTTAAGAAATTATACCCTAATGAACCCTGAGAAGCAGGTGAAGAGGTGAATGGAGGAGGAAGAGCTTCTGCAAGTTGCTGGAGCTGCTGCTGCTACAGCTGCTACTGATGCTGTTACTGCTACTACTGCTGAAGTTGTTGTTGCTGCTGCTGCCTTGGCTGCTGATGCTGCAGGAGTTGCTTGCTGGTGCTACTGCATCTTCTTCTTACTGCTAGAGCTTCTCTTGCTACTGTTGCTGTCTTCTGGTGTTGCTGCTGCTTTCTTGAGCTGCTGCAGTTGTTGGCTGATGGTGCCTGCTTCTGGTGCTGATGATGCTTCCCTTGTTGCTGTTGCTGATGCTCTCTGCTGCTGCTGCTGGGCTGCTAATAGTGTGTGTGTGTTTGTGTGAGAGAATGAGAGAATGAGTGAAAAGAGAAGTGAGAAATGAGAGACAAAGTCAAAACCCCTCCTCTCTCTCTCTCTTCATTTAATGAAGCATGGCAAAGCTATCATGCCCCATTCTCACACTCTCTCTCTCTCACCAAGGTCAACATAAGAAAGTCAATTTAAATTTAAAACCCCATTTAAATCCATTTTTCTTTTAAAGAACAACCATGAACTATTAAACCCAAAGGCACCTAATATAATTATTAAAACTAGATTAGAGAAAAATGGTTAGCTCACCATGTTGCTAATCATGGTTAAGCTCCAAATTAACACCCTAGTTATCATGCACAAGTATGTGCAAGCCTAGGAAAAATCTAATAAAATATTCATTAAATAGGATAAAATAATTGAAAACCAATTTTGTAAACTTTTTATTAAAAAACCATACATTAAAATATAATTAGCCACAAAACACATTCTAAGGTGTTACATTTAGTTTTGTGCACCCCGATACACTTGAGATATAATAGTGCACCCTGATGCACTTGGATTTGATTTTTGTGCACCCCGATGCACTTGGTATTATTTCGTATACTTTTAATTCCATGCACCGTGGGTGCAGTGGATATCGTTTCGTGCATGCCTGTTGCACTTAGCGCTGTTGTTTTCGTGCACACTATGAAGTGTGATTTGAAACTTACATACAAAACCATTAAGGGTTGATTTTGTTTTAATAATTTGCACTGGATAGGATATGTGATAGATTTGATTTGTCGCTTGGTTGTATGCACTAATATTGCATTACGATTACGGCCTTGATTTTGTGTACTTAGGATACACAACAGTTTTTGTATTCGGCACAATTTTTGTTATAACTGGAGTAATTCTCATAGCAACCGCTAGAGTTACAGTTATGAAAGATTATCTTTTGAGTTTTCACGCACACTGTTGCGTGCGATGCATTTTTAGCTCATATGGGACTTTGGAGTCTTGTTATATCGAACAAAATTTATGTTTTAAAATTGGAAACCGGGAAATTGTTTTGAGATGAGTTGGTTGGATTGAGAAAATGTTTTAATAGAGAGGTTTAATTTAAATTCGGGGACCGAATTTTCTTAAGGGGGAGAGACTGTAACGTTTTGTAAAAGTAAGAATATTTAATTTTAATCTTTATTATAAAAATAATGAAATCGATAAAAATGATATCGCTTATGAATTTGGGTATCGGAATTATATCCGAAAAATGTAATTATTTTGATAAATATGAATAAAGTGGGTGATATCAAGGAAATGATATTTTAATTATATTATCATGACATTGTAATTGTCATTAAGCCAATGATAGTTAAGTGATAGGTTAAATCATTTCATATCTTTTGTCCCATATGGATTTAAATTGTAACATGATATAAAATTTCATATTAAACTAAAATGGTTAAGTGTCATGACAAGTATTTCATTTAAGAATGAATGTAGATATTACATGAAAAGGGTTTTCTTTCCTTTGTTGTTTTTATTATTTTGGAAGTGGTTGACATATCATAATCTAGGTTAAAACCCACACATATAACATATCCTCACCATGCTCAAACACCTTACACCTCCTCCTTCATAATATTACACCTCACCCGTGCATGAATGCAACACCCCACTTCTAATGTGACACCTCCTTCTCTTTTTCTTACACCACCACCTTGCACTTTCCACCTTCTCCTTTCTCTACCAAACATACTCACACATATTCTTATCTCATAACCTTAAATTATAAATCTCTAACTGAGCCAAAACACCTCATTTCCCAATTTAGATCCTGTTGCGCCACGGCAGCGCCCCGGCCGTCTATCCGAGGCCATAATGCGGAATCAAAATTTTTCCTTACTTGGAAACTGGCGCTACCGCGGACAATGGAAACCCGGATCGTTAACCATTAACCTATACTAGCTAACAAGAGATGGGAAGAGAAGTATACCAAGTGATCCGAGTCCTCCGGTCTTCTCTTCATCGTCCCGATCTCCCGCGGAAAGTCCTGTCTCCATATCGTCGCCTCCTCGCCGAAGGGGGCACCACATCGCCTGCGTCTTTTACGGGCTCCCGCCTCAATACCGAGGCAACTCGAGTATGAAGCCGGCAAGTCGACATGCCTAAGGTTTGCTGTAGAATGTAGTGTAGATAATTTGACTCTTGGAGTTTATGTAGTTGCCATTGATGGATGGAGGAAGAGGTAAAGAAAATTGGTACTTTCAATTTTCTAGCAAGAAGATGAGAAGAAGAATTCCTCACATAACCAAAATGAACTCTCTCATTCTTTTTCTCTCAAGTGAAGCATCTCTCTCCTAGTGAGAATGGTGGAGGAATGCATAATCAAACCATAACAAGAAGGGAGGTGATGGTAGGAGAGGAGAATGGGTGACCACATCCAAAACATCATGATAACAATCTCACATCAACTCTCATCTCATTTCTAATCACCTTTATGCAAGAAATGATGATAGAAAAGAAAGGAATAAAAAGATGCTTTCATAATCAAACCATTTGCATGAAAACCCTCCACAATGTGTTATTTGCAAACATGCAAATAACCCCCTCCATCGGAAAAGTCCAGCCGGGAAAGAACAAAGGAAAACCGGCCGGAACGGAATGCAAACTGGCAACTCCAGAAAACTGGTCCCGTAACAAATTACAGGAAAACCCCGATACTGTGCATACACACCCGCATCTGTATTCCGACCGGATACAAATGCAAAGAGACAAAATCTACACTGTACTATACTAGGATCCAGCTTAAACCAAAGCCGGCTAGTAATATCCGTCCGATCCTGATCCGTGCAATACCGCACGTATCTGGTCGAACCCTGCCATATAACCATACGTCCACTAGTACAAACTGTCCGATCCTTATCCGTGCAATACCGCACGTATCTGATCGGACCCTGCCATATCTCCATACGGCCTCTACTGCGTTTCGCCCGAAAGCTTGAGTAACTGAAAGTGTGGTGGACTCTAAAGACTCGTCAATACTATGGCTGTGGATTTAACCACTAGCACGTCAGAGGTATAAGCCAATACGTGACGGGCCACCAGCTATTGACCAAAAGGGACGTCGATGAGCGAACTCATCCTGACACCCTACTGAGCCTGTCAGTGACAATATCCGTACAGTCCGGTCCGTTCGTCTATGAGCATCGCATGTCGGGCCTAGGGGGTTGGTAAAAGTCAAACCCCCAAAAGCGGTACAAGTCGTGTCGGAGTGTAGCCCAGAACGCCCTGAGATACTACTGGAATACCTACCAGTAAATCTCCTGCCTCGGCCGAGGGCTTTGTGTAATGGCTCTCCTAGACACAGCGCGACCTCACCCCCAATACCGGGAGAGACGAACCCCTGAAGATCCGCTCACTGCCTCCATGTGGCTCGGGACTGTACCCAACTAAAACCTGTTTGCACGCCTCCTTTGAGCCATGGTAGGGTAGTAATCAAAGCACAGTGGGAACTCACACGAGAAAAATGACGATCTCAGGTCGATGAACTAACCTGTACACATGTCACCAGGGAACTGCTATCTGACATCTGGTATAAGACCAACTAGCAGGTTCCCGGCGAGTCCTGTCCGGTGTACTCATAACCCAATGAGCACCTGTATACATCTTAGGTGAACCAACTGACACCAGTGGCTTGTGAGACCGGCCACCGCCCCTCGTCGGGGTCTCGACTGTATACACTAGTCTACAAATGGAATATCGATGCCCTGTCTCGAAACTCCTACGACTATGGACCTTTTAAGGATGTGCTTATAGACTACCAGCTCCCACGTATATGATCGCCATCATACTGCTGGTAGTCAAGCAAGAATCCTAGGGGCTCTATCAACGTGTAATAGTGACATGTCAGGTCACCTAAAGCAGTACACGATGATAAAGATAAACCAGATAGCAAACTATCATCTCGAGTAAGACTGTCCTACCGGGATAGGTCCTCCCTCAATCATTGCAATCACGTGCCTGTGATCCAATAATTGACTCTGAGGGCACTATCTCCAACAATCTCCCACTTGCACTCAAGGCTAATTATTGCGATGTCGCATACTCACAGCCCGTGTGATACCGAACACCCAACTCCTCTACTAGTTAGTCTCACAAAACCCGTTTGTGAAACTATTGCGTTCGAGGAATAGCCTCAGTGAGTGGATCCGTTGTGATGTTTCTTTCTATGTCTCTCTATATCTCAAGTTCGCAGAGAAAGCCATCTCCCGAAATGAGCAATACCTGTCTTAGAGTATGTCTGGATATCTGATGGGACCTAGCTCATAAATGAACTCCAAATCCAAACTTCTTAGACTGTATCGGTAACTGAACTTAATCAGTACCCAGCGCCATGCCTCCCTCAGTATTGCCTTGGACCTCCTGTCCAAAATACTGCCCCTCGTCAGAAGGAGAAACTATAACTCTGACAGCCACTCTGCCATCCATGTCACCTTGGAAGCCTGGAATGATAACCGTCTCCTAAAAGAGGCTGCCGTTATCATATCCCTAGAACATCAACTTATGTTCTAAAACTGCTTCCGACTGTTTCTCCAGGATTGGATCAATATCAACTTATTGCATCCACTGCAAGAACAACATCTGGTGTGGTACTTAACATCTCATGATTGACTCAATTGCCTAAGCAAGTGATCTGTCAATCATGCGCATCCTCTCCCCTTTAGTCTGTAAGACACCTTTAGAGAGGGTGACTCCATTACCTGCAGGTACACTACCGTGCCAGGAGTCGTCCATTCTAAATACTCATAGAATGCTGTCAAGGTACCCAGATTGGGAAACTACCCAAATCTAGATCTAAAACCATAAATCTAGTAACCAGAATGTCTGACATAATATCCAAGTCCTGTGTGGAGAAAACACTGTGTGACAACCAAAGTATAACCGATCGTAGTATAGGAATATCACTTCCTACTCTGTGTATGTCATCCAAATACCAGGACATCACACCCTACTACCTTCTCAACAGATCCATCCCCTATTCTGATGAAGTCAAACATATGACTGTCAGGTCAGAAATAGATGATCTATCTCCGCTGTAACTGCTTTAATCTATAAATAGACATAAGCCACCTGTCCATCAATGCTTCCGCTGCTCCCACTGACTACGACAACCCTCTGGCAGAGTCATATAGACATACACTTCTAAAGCCAGTTTAGAACGACGCTATACTCATCCTCCTGCCGGGTCTCACAGTCTGGAACAACAACAATGGTAAGTCTGGGTAAACAAGAACCTCCCTGCCACCGTCCTTGAGGCTACTGGAGTACCTCTCGGGCGCCTGAGGTTACCCACCAAATCTGCGGAGTGGCTAATGGAATGTCAATCCAGATTGAATCTTTAGGTTCCTTATCAAATCTTCAGTAATCGTTTGTGGTTCTGGAATTACTTCCAGTTCCACCATACTCCCACTGCTGTTTTCTGAAAAAAAATCCATTTTTGTTAAAACTGTGGCGAGTCAAGATGGTAGAAAATCAACCCTCGTCATAGCCTGGGTCAGCCCACAAACAGCCATTACAGAAACGTGCCTTGAGTTATCCAGAGTCTGGTTTTAATCATAAGCCGGACAACTCCCCGTACCTTAACAATGTTAAGATATGAACTCTACTATATCCAATATAGAACTAGAGGCACTGATTTAATTGAACCAGATTCAAAATCATGCAACTGTCTCCAGTGCATGTCAACTAAATGGAGAGAGGCCGATCAGCGTTACTCAACTTAGGAATGCTTCCAATTATGAGTAACCTGAAAGAGAAGCAATTTCTCTTTATCATTACTATCAACTGAATACCATACACAAGTATCTACATCTTCGATCACTTTGAAGAATCCCGATACTTGCTACACCTGGTTCTCTACTCTATTCAAATACCTATAACTCCTCAAAACTTAGACCCTGTGTTTCTACGAAACACATGTCTAAGAACTAGAGAAGTTAAAAGTAAACAGAATATAGTATGAGGACCAACCCCTCTGTCCTAATGGACACTGGACAACATACAATACTCTGTATAAGTCCGCTGAGTCTAACAACTCTTTCACTGTGCGTCGTAGGTTGAAAACTGTACTTATGGTTAAGAAGAATTACACCGCTGTTTAATGCTCCTTACCTAACCATCCACTGATATAGGTAAATGTCATCGACATAATATCAAAAGGTATATCTCACTCTATGAAAATAGACGTACAGATATATCAATTTGAAATTGGTGCACAACAGCGGATATTCAAAACCAAATATTTGCCGACCGGCAAACAGCCCAGATGATCTCCTCAAATATCACCGATTACAACGAATCCTGATATAATAAGGATGATCACCCTATTCCCAATAACTTACTCCCACTCATCATCTGTAAAACCATACAGATGTGAGAATCATACCTGGTAAATACATACCCTGGAGTAAGTATCTAATCGGGAAATCAGTTTTCTTTTAACATTACACAGTGAAACTGAAACATTGAAATGTTTCGGTGGGGTATTCCGGTATTCTTAGTAATGCCTCTTCCATTATCCAGATTCACAACTGTAACCGTATATCTCTTTGCCATCTGTCCAAATCCCTTTATATGTCTTTAGTCATTACCGTCTGCACACCCCTTTAGGCCAAATGGTTTTCTTCCTTCCCTACCGTTCGGCACCAGCCTATGGTTTGGAAGAAGACTATCCAATAAGCATAAAAGGTGTACTGTCCTAATCCTAGGAGCACTCGCAAAGCGAGAGAAGGTGAAGATAAAAGACAACCGAATAAACCTTATTCCTATTTCTCCTGAACCAGAATCCATCCCCGAACTGGAACAAGTTCCTTTCGAGTTCGTATATAACCATACGATGGAGTATCCATATAAACTGTGGATCTTCGTAGTGATACGGAGTGTCCTGGAGAAATACAAAGGTGATGTAGGATTGACGAAGAAATACTTGGTTCGGTCGTGAATAGCAGTCGCAATTTACTTTGCCCTCTTACTAATCCCTTGCTTTGTCTTAACTTAATACCTTCTGCACACCATCGTTATGCTAATTGGTTTTCTTCATTCCCTACCGGTCGGCACCAGCCTAAGGTTTGGAAGAAGACTATCCAATTTGCGTAATAGGTGTACTATCTCCTAAACCAAGGAGTACTCGCAACCTGAGAGAAGGTAAAAGGAAAAGACAACTGAATAATTCTATTCATTTTCTCCAGAACCAGAAACCATCCTCGAAGTCCTTCGAGTTCGTATATAACCATACGATGGTTTTGTCCAATGGAAGTGGACGTTCGTAGTAATACGGGGTGTCCTGGAGAAAAGGGTAAAAGTAGGAGTGGCAATGAGGTCTGCAACTCTGACAATCCAAAAGCCAGTGTTAAGAAGGTTCGGTCAATTTGGTCACTGAGTCATTGTTTAGGGTCGGGTCAATGGTCGCTGCCAAAGAGAGAGAGAAAAGAAACACTCAGCGTGCACTCTAACCTAGATCAGAATGGTTACCAATTTATCTAATCAGGAAACCTCCCACTGTACCTCAAATTCTCCTCCAAACCTGAAAGAAGAATTAGTCGGAGTCACCCGAGGAGTAAACCAACTCATCAGTGGGAATCGGGATCCAACCATCATCGCATGATAACTTGACGGAATCCACTCAAGTCACCACACTCCAGAAGGTATGCGCATGCCTGGCAAGTTTCAGTTCTTTTGAAACTCCCGATGTGATTTTTACCCCTAGGACCCAAGTGACCTTGACGAATAATCAACAAATCAAAAGGTCCTAGTCAAGTTCAACCCGTCATTATCTTGATTGCGTTAAACCCACCCGCACGACCCTTGACGAATAATCAACAAAGTCGTACGACTGTCCTAACCAATCCACATATCCATACGACAGAAAGCATTACAGAGCTACCGCACACTACGCCTCGGCGAATAGCAACGACAAACGTAGCGCGAATACTAAGCAATACTGATCTGAAATGACGGAGGGCTACGGCTGGTTTTTGGCGAAAAACCTTTAACGTAATGAACTTGATATCGTTGAAGGAACCGGATAACTTTTTATAAAAATATAGTGACGAAAACCTTTGCTAAAGAGGTCACTCCCGGTGAAGGGATCTCGGCTCTTTCCCCGTAGAATGAGGTGCAGGATATTCTAACTGAATACCACGATGCAAAGCAAAAAGTAATCGGCTATAGTGAAGTTAATGCCCTGACGCAAACTTCTGTCCAAGGGGTCACTCCCGGTGAAGGGATCTCGGCCCTTGCCTCGTCGACTGAGGAGCAGGATATTCCAAATGAATACCACGATGCAAAACAAAAGTGAACGTCCTTGCAATAACAGCTTTTTGAAAAAGTGTTC
Source organism: Agapanthus africanus (assembly GCA_030015575.1). Classification (NCBI taxonomy): domain Eukaryota; kingdom Viridiplantae; phylum Streptophyta; class Magnoliopsida; order Asparagales; family Amaryllidaceae; genus Agapanthus; species Agapanthus africanus. The sequence goes on from JASDDO010000010.1 coordinate 234,604,129, forward strand.
CAACAACATCAGAATAGGTTTGTTTATCTTGCATTAATCCGAATCAACGCAGTCCCATCAATTGATCACACCAATAAAGAACGAAAATAATGATGTACGTATATGCCATTCGCATTCGCCACTGGGTCCCGTCATCACCCGTTAGGTTACTTAACTAACGACAGAGCGGGGACTGGACTAGCGCGGATGTAAAACATATACAACATCTACTAATATATATACCAATATATTATATTTCGCTCAAGGCGTGATAAAATGCAACATCACAGAAATGTACAGCATCACAGAACAATACAGATATCTGGAAGCCCCGGGTTTCACAGAGCCGCTGCTGAAACCCGACGTTCCCCTGGTCGTGTGGATAGCCTGTGCAATGAAAATCTAGACCTCTACGGGCGCGGCAAGTCACCTGCCAAAACCTGAAGCGAGGCAGCCCCCTTCAGCACCGTGAATGGACCACCCAGCACTTCACGGAATCCGGTAACTTGGGCACCCCTCCTGGGTCAACCTGTACCCCCTACGAGTGCGGCGAATAGCCCGCCAATCCTAGAGTGAAGCCCCCTCCGTCTCAATGCCATGAGATGCGGGCCCGTTGCGCTCTAGAACCCGGCTATCCTTGCACCCCTCCGGGGGGTAATCCTAGTACAGAAAGTAAAATATACATACAACGGGTACATCGACCGCAACCAGGTCATGCCCCAAAAGAATAATACAAACAGGCAGTGACGGCAGTCCACATGTCGGACGCTCGCCCCGCAATATCAAATGTACATAATACAACAAAACTGTACTAGCATTGCATCCAGGCTATCCCCCACGACCAATCCACAACAACACAGCATAAACATAGAACATCAACGCGTACATCGACCGCAACCAGGTCATGCCCCAAAAGAATAATACAAACAGGCAGTGACGGCAGTCCACATGTCGGACGCTCGCCCCGCAATATCAAATGTACATAATACAACAAAACTGTACTAGCATTGCATCCAGGCTATCCCCCACGACCAATCCGCAACAACACAGCATAAACATAGAACATCAACGCGAATGTCACGTTCGCAAATCCGTCTAACCGGGCTATAGCAGTTAGACAAGATTTACCGATCGAGTGACATTCACGGTCGTAGATATAATGTAAATACTGTGAAATTATGTGTTTAAAATATCCGATCGATTAAATTTACCAAGTGGGCCCCACAAGTACTACTGTAGCACATCAAGAAAATCTGGGCCCAAAAAGAATGTCCCAAAACCCATAATTCCATGTCAGAATCCCACTGGAAAAAATTGGTGAGATGAAGCCTAAATATTGCGGCGGAACCGCGGCCAAAGGGGGGTCACGGCCGTGGTTCCGCGGTCCTCCTGAAGGATCATCTTACCAAATTTTTCCAGTGATCTTAGAATCCCATGTACATCATTCTGCAACAACCTGAAAAATTTTTAGAGCCCGGGAAAAATCGACAGAAAACTGATGCACACGAAATGTGGTTTTTGGGATTTTGTTCGATCGGAGATGTAAAACACACTAGAACAAGCTAGGCAAGGTTAATGGCGTGGCTCTGATACCATGTTGCGCCAGGGCAGCGCCCCGGCCGTCTATCCGAGGCCATAATGCGGAATCAAAATTTTTCCTTACTTGGAAACTGGCGCTACCGCGGACAATGGAAACCCGGATCGTTAACCATTAACCTATACTAGCTAACAAGAGATGGGAAGAGAAGTATACAAAGTGATCCGAGTCCTCCGGTCTTCTCTTCATCGTCCCGATCTCCCGCGGAAAGTCCTGTCTCCATATCGTCGCCTCCTCGCCGAAGGGGGCACCACATCGCCTGCGTCTTTTACGGGCTCCCGTCTCAATACCGAGGCAACTCGAGCATGAAGCCGGCAAGTCGACATGCCCAAGGTTTGCTGTAGAATGTAGTGTAGATAATTTGTCTCTTGGAGTTTATGTAGTTGCCATTGATGGATGGAGGAAGAGGTAAAGAAAATTGGTGCTTTCAATTTTCTAGCAAGAAGAAGATGAGAAGAAGAATTCCTCACATAACCAAAATGAACTCTCTCATTCTTTTTCTCTCAAGTGAAGCATCTCTCTCCTAGTGAGAATGGAGGAGGAATGGATAATCAAACCATAACAAGAAGGGAGGTGATGGTAGGAGAGGAGAATGGGTGACCACATCCAAAACATCATGATAACAATCTCACATCAACTCTCATCTCATTTCTAATCACCTTTATGCAAGAAATGATGATAGAAAAGAAAGGAATAAAACGATGCTTTCATAATCAAACCATTTGCATGAAAACCCTCCACAATGTGTTATTTGCAAACATGCAAATAACCCCCTCCATCGGAAAAGTCCAGCCGGGAAAGAACAAAGGAAAACCGGCCAGAACGGAATGCAAACTGGCAACTCCAGAAAACTGGTCCCGTAACAAATTACAGGAAAACCCCGATACTGTGCATACACACCCGCATCTGTATTCCGACCGGATACAAATGCAAAGAGACAAAATCTACACTGTACTATACTAGGATCCGGCTTAAACCAAAGCCGGCTAGTAATATCCGTCCGATCCTGATCCGTGCAATACCGCACGTATCTGATCAAACCCTGCCATATAACCATACGGCCACTAGTACAAACTGTCCGATCCTGATCCGTGCAATACTGCACGTATCTGATCGGACCCTGCCATATCTCCATACGGCCTCTACAGCGTTTCGCCCGAAAGCTTGAGTAACTGAAAGTGTGGTGGACTCTAAAGACTCGTCAATACTATGGCTGTAGATTTAACCACTAGCACGTCAGAGGTATAAGCCAATACGTGACGGGCCACCAGCTATTGACCAAAAGGGACGTCGATGAGCGAACTCATCCTGACACCCTACTGAGCCTGTCAGTGACAATATCCGTACAGTCCGGTCCGTTCGTCTATGAGCATCGCATGTCGGGCCTAGGGGGTTGGTAAAAGTCAGACCCCCAAAAGCGGTACAAGTCGTGTCGGAGTGTATCCCAGAACGCCCTGAGATACTACTGGAATACCTACCAGTAAATCTCCTGCCTCGGCCGAGGGCTTTGCGTAATGGCTCTCCTAGACACAGCGCGACCTCACCCCCAATACCGGGAGAGACGAACCCCTGAAGATCCGCTCACTGCCTCCATGTGGCTCGGGACTGTACCCAACTAAAACCTGTTTGCACGACTCCTTTGAGCCGTGGTAGGGTAGTAATCAAAGCACAGTGGGAACTCACACGAGACAAATGACGATCTCAGGTCGATGAACTAACCTGTACACATGTCACCAGGGAACTGCTATCTGACATCTGGTATAAGACCAACTAGCAGGTTCCCGGCGAGTCCTGTCCGGTGTACTCATAACCCAATGAGCACCTGTATACATCTTAGGTGAACCAACTGACACCAGTGGCTTGTGAGACCGGCCACCGCCCCTCGTCGGGGTCTCGACTGTATACACTAGTCTACAAATGGAGTATCGATGCCCTGTCTCGAAACTCCTACGACTATGGACCTTTTAAGGATGTGCTTATAGACTACCAGCTCCCACGTATATGATCGCCATCATACTGCTGGTAGTCAAGCAAGAATCCTAGGGGCTCTATCAACGTGTAATAGTGACATGTGAGGTCACCTAAAGCAGTACACGATGATAAAGATAAACCAGATAGCAAACTATCATCTCGAGTAAGACTGTCCTACCGGGATAGGTCCTCCCTCAATCATTGCAATCACGTGCCTGTGATCCAATAATTGGCTCTGAGGGCACTATCTCCAACAGATCCTTTATCAAATCAAAGAGAAGAAAAGGAAGAGAGACTAAGTACTAAAGATCACTACTACCACCCTCTAGCTAGGAGCTAAGGACTTGGGCATCTTGAGGGAAGCATTCATAGAAATCTTCAGTAGGTATAATCCTTAAACTCGGTAGAATTTTAATTCAGTAACCGTTTAGATATAGGAATCAAAAATCGGTAATATCGTATTTTCTACAAGAATAGACTCTGTATGAAACTGCTATAGTTTAGATGTAAATTAGAAAACCCAAACAGTGCCTCAACCTTGTGAATTGAACCTAGAATAACCCATGGGAATACGAGCCTACTAACTCGGATTTTGGCCGGCGGCCCTTAGCAAAAATCCGAGCTCGCCGGACCGTTGAGGGAAATTGGGTTTTGTGGGTTTTGGGTATCTCTCTGTAGGTGTTTTAGGTAGGTTTGGTATTTGTTTAAATAAGTTAAGTTTCAGTAGGTTAAATATATAAACTAATATCAGATTTGGGTAAAAATTCTAATTACGATACGTAGCATGTCTAGTTGTGCTGCATCATAAACTAAGATTTTTTGTATCAAGTTCACTGTAAATGAATCTGGAACCACTAGGTATAATCACTAGAGAATCCAGCAAGACCAAAAGTATACTGAGATTACTAGAAGACACCACTTCAAATACGAGCCCCAATCACCCTAGAAAATCCGACGACACTTAGACAAATTCCGGCGACGCCGGCCCCGCTTGAGAGTTAGGTGTTGGTTTTTCTCCTGTAACTTTGTTTTGGTATTTTATAAGTCTCTGTATTGTTTGTTTTGCCTAATTATTCATACAGAGGAATCTGGGAATGTTTTAAAAATGGTTTTATCAAAATTCAGATATTTATGATACGAAGTTTTCATATTTCGATGTTGCAGCTAAACCGTTAACGTTTATACGTTAACAACAGAATTATATAGACGTTTTTGGGTTATGTGTGCAATAGGTTCTAACCTACGGGCGTTTAGGTTGTTGTTTTGGTTTTCAATATGATATTTACTTCTATGCGATTTAAATACGAATATAGGTATGATTCGAGGATTTCGATACGGAGTTGGCGATGTAGCAGCATGGATTCAGCGAGTTCTCAAGTTGGTGAGTAGATTTACATCTACTGGGAAAGTCGGGTGGATGGCGTATAGTACCCCCGCAACCTTATAAATAGTATTAGGATTCTAGTTAGTATAGTAGTTATTCAAGATATTGATATAGTATCGCATCTTATATGTCCTTCATTTGCATAGAATTCATATATAGTTTTAAGTGAGACAAGTACATAATGTTGGATCCGTACGACATGGGTATGATTTGATGAGTTTGTACGAGAAATCATGCCGTACTTAGGATGATATGGATATAGCGATATGATGAGCTATAATACAAAGATTTATATGTATTGGAAATGATGAATTTTGTATGCCGAATAACGGCTAATTTATTCTTTGACTCATGGAGTTAGATTATATTCTGTTTTAGGATGTAATAATAGTATGAGCTATATTCTATTAAAAACCACGGTTCGTTGTCTTTTAAATAAACCACCAGGATGCGTGCCAGTTTCTAAAACAAATATCTATTTTAAATCTAAGGCAGCTTCCTTATTTCAAACTTAACATTCAGATCATTTCTAAAAGATAATTGTATAGCTCATAGCAAGTAATTACAATAAGTACGTTTCGATTACTTTAAAGGTTTGCATTATATTATCTATATTAGATGTTTCTGCATTACGCACACTCTGATAGAACACAGCACAAATACCAATGAGTACTATGTTGCACAAGCACGTAAATATATGTTACACTACACCTCATTGGTACTGCCATGTCACTGTAGAACCGTGCTGTTATATATGTATTAAAATAAATATATTGTTACACCGTAAAACACTTGCACAAATACTAATGATTGCCATGTTGCACGAGCACAGATGCATATGCCACACTACACATCATTAGCAGTACTATGACACAGTAGAATTGAAATCTATAATTATGTGATATAATCATGCAGTCTTCTTTATTCCTGTTGTAAAGTACGATTATTAGTACTATAGATGCTGTATTTGATTCTTATGGATTTTCTGGATATTTTACCCTGATGATATATATCGGTAGTATGGGACACTGTTATATATGTATATATATAATATATCATCAATACAGTCTATGCAAGTTTCTTATTCCTCACTTGATATTTTATATGATGAGAAAACGTCCACCATGAGATTTGGGTTTTCTGATTTTGATATCTGAACCGAGTTGGGGGTCATACGGTTTCGGATTTCTATAATATCCAGACTGAGTTGGGGGTCATATAGTTGGATATATGGTGGACCCGGTCGAGACCGAGGGGCAGGATAGCCGCAGTATAGGCGAGGAACCTAACGAGGATACTCGATTCCGGAGATAGAAATGAGTACGGAAGATATCCAGGGGATACTGACCGGGGTTCGATTAGGCACGGCGGATATCCAGGGGATACTGATCGTAGCCAGGATAACGGGTGGCGATCATCTGTTGAGATGGTGTCAACGATATCTGTAGTTACGTGTCGATGCTGGACACGAGAGATTTCGGATTTCGATGTCGATGCTGGACATCTATATATATGTTTATATATATTGATATGATCATTATCATGAGGTACACAGTTAGATATTGTCTATTGGATTCAACCAGGACTGATCCGGAGGATAGTACCTGCGTATATTTGTTCAGACATTCATAGACAAAAAGAGAATTATAATACGGATTATAGATTCATGATTTTGACTCATATGACATTGAGATAGTATATTAGGGATTGCATGATAGTTAGTTTTGCACATATGCATATCATATAGTACATCGGTACAGATTATGATAGTATTATACTTATGACCTAGGTATCGTCATGCATTTCGATTTCTACTTTTAGATGTACTTTTATTCACTGAGTTGGCAACTCATCCCCTTTGTACCACAGTTTCTTGCAGGTTTTACCGCTTGGATTATCAGCGTCTTGAGCACATATTCTTTTGGGGATTGATGGGTAAGTGAGTTACTATTGTATCATACTCACTTTTGATTATTCATATATTCTTGTATCTAGTGGAACTCCATCAACTTAGAAATGATATATTATGGACTTAGAAGTGAGACTTAGAGTTTATGTGTGGTAATGTCGCACTCTTTAGAGTCGACTTCTGATATAGATTGTTTGGCTGTTCCATCTTGTGGACGTGAAAGCTAACTTCCGTTGGGATGATATTTTATTATGGTAGTTGTATCGGGTTTTTATATAAAATTTTCAAAGGAGGTGCGGTCAGATTTTCAAAACGTCGTAGATGCTTTCCAAACATACTTAGTTAAATTTAAAGGTTATTTAAACTGATTCCATCTGATGACTATTTTAAACGCACCTCCAATATTTTCAAAAAGGTTTAGATTCCGGGTTTTGTCTTACTTGAACCGCATCGATATCTTTAGATGTCACGTGATTTAAGTGCCGGTCACATGCCACATTTGGGTCGTGACAGATAGTCACTGGAAAAAGCTGCATGCCAATTGAATATGGTTCCATCTAAATTAGTGCCTTAGATTCTATATGGACATAGAATAGTAGCATATCTTATGGTAGTTAAGATATGGAGTTATCCAATTTTTATTTAAAAACAGAATCCGGACGAACTCAAGGCATGCTTCAGTAATGGCAGTTTATGGGTTATCCCAAATTTTCGTAAGGGTTTAACTTCTACCATTTGCAAGATCAATAGTTACCTTGTTCTTGACTCGCCACCTTTTTATAAAAAGGACTTCTTTTTGCAAAGGAATTAGTAGGAGTATGGTAAAACTGGAAGTGATTCCAGAACTACAAATGGTTGCTGAAAATTTCGTAGTACCTAGAGATTCAATAAGACCCGACAAACCATTATCCGCTTTGCAAATTTAGTGGGTGGCATCAACCATTCGAAAGGTACTTCGGTTTCCTCATAGACGGTGACAGGGATATTTGCATCATAATGATGTTGACCCTACTTGCCACTGCTGCTATTCATGACTATGAGATTTGGCAGGTGGATGACTAAAACGTCTTCTTAAATAAGGATTTAGAAGTGCACGTGTATATGACTCTATCAGAGGGTTGTCATAGTCAGTGGGAGCAGCGGAAGGTATGCAAGTTGTTTATGTCTATTTATAGACTAAAGTAGGCATGGCGGAGTTGGATCAACTATTTTTGATGTGAAAGTCAAGGTGTTTGACTTCATCAAAAACAACAGATGAATCTGGTAGGAAGGATGTAGGGAGTACCATCATGGATGGCACACTCATAATAGGAAGTGAAGTTCATATACTACAATCGGTCAAGCATTGATTTTCACAAATGTTTCTTCACATAGGATCTAGATAATATATTATTCTAAACCCTTTTGGATGGTATCCAAGTACCTAGATTAGAACACTTCCCAAGTGTTCTAATCTAGGTACTTGGATACCATCCAAAAGGGTTTAGAATAGACGACTCCTAGAGTGGTAGTTTACCCGCAAGTGATGGAGTCACCCTATCTACAGAGATGTCTTCTATACTGATGAAGAAAGGGACTTACATGAATGACATTTCAATTGCTTTGGCAATTAGGTCAATCATGTGATGTCATGTACGAAACCAGATGTTTCTTTTGCACTTACTGTAGCGAGCATATATTAATCCAATCCTGGAGAAACAGAGGGAAGCAATGAAGAACATATGAGGATGTTCTTGGTATATGGTAACGACTGCCTCCTGCAGGAGGCGGTTACCAGTAGCTTCCTAAGATAACAGAGTGGATGTCAGAGTTATAAGTGTACCCTCTTCTGAGGGGCACCATGTTAGAAAGGGTTCCAAGTGGAATACTGAGGCAGACATGGCGCGGGTTGTTGATTATGATCAGCGGAGGATACAGCCCAAGAATTATGTTGGATAAAGTTGTTCATTTATGAACTTAGTCCCATCATGTATCTGGAAAAATTCTGAGGTAGGGTATCGCTCAGTTCGGGAGATAATTGATTTTTGCGAAATTGAGATACAAAGAGATAAAGTTAGAAACATTATAGCGGATCCACTCATTGAGGCCATTTTCTCAAACACATGAGTTGTTAGTAGAAAAGTTGGGTATTCGGTAACACACGGGTATGCGATACCACAATAATTAGCCTTAAGTGCAAGTGGGAGATTGTTGGCTATAGTGCCCTCAAGGCAATTATTATAATTGCAGGTGAGCGATTATGATAATTGAAAGAGGACCTATACAGATAGAACAGTCTTGCTCGAGATGATAGTTTGCTATTGTTGGGATTCCTTAGCACCTAGCCTAGGGTTAGCAAGCATCACACATGCCACAACAAAAATTTTAGGGTGTGCTACGCAATCAAACTAAAGATCATACTAGAAAACTAGGGTAACAAAGTTTGTAAACTAACATTATAAAGAGAAGTGAATGAAAATACAACCTTTGTAGATCCGGTCCTTCACTTCTAAAGCTCCGTGTTGACGTCCCTTCGCTGCGATCATCGAGATCCCGGACTCTAGTGATGGTTTCCTCGGAGAAATGAACGGGCTAGCTCGTTGACTTCGAGGCCGAAGATGATCTACATCGAGGAGACTCAAACTCAAGCTCCATCTTCACTTGGTCAAGAACTTTGTGAAGAGAACACCCTAAACTAAATGGCAAGTAGTAGAGGATGATAAAATAGGAAATGGGTTCACTTTAGATTTTGATTTCTCACTTTATTTCTTCACTTGAAAAATTCTAGCAAGGTTTTCTTCTTGATGAAGAAGAAGAAGAAGAAGAAGAAAGAATGAATAATGAGAAAAGAATAATAAGTGAAGATTATCATAATGCAACCATGGGTGAGTTAGTTTAATCCACTAATTCTTATAGACACATAACCATGGTTTAATATAATGGTTTGGTTTTAAAATATCTTAAGTAAAACAAAGTGTGTTGACTTTATCAAAGATGCTTGAAGCTTCATGAAGCTTCAAGCCATGACAAACAAAGCCACCATTTTGAAATACTGAAAATAAATAAAAACCCTCACAATTATAAATAAACATGGTGTATGTCACACACCCACCCATGTTTGCATGTATCATCAAGCATGATACAATCTAGTGCACAAACATATATCACATATACAACAAGTGCACAATAAGTGAGAAAATCAATCTTAAGTGAACAAATACTAGTTAATGTAAAGTAATATATCAAATATATAATTATACATTAAATCATTAAATCAACACTTGATTTAATGATCCGGTCATATCGCATATAACCGACTAATATCTAGTGTATCAATGTATAGAATCAACACTTGATTCGGTAACCCGGCTATATCACATATAATCGACCGATGATACAAATCACGAGAATAGAATACAGTATCACATACTGGTATTATTCTCGGTCCCGCACATATCTCATATGCGCTCCTATTTCGTTTCGCTTGAGCCAGGAAACCTCTGTGTAGGACTCTAAAGACTCGTCAATAAGGCGGCAGTAGGTGGTGATCATATCAGTCACCCACAAGCCGCAAGCGTTCTGCTAAACGTAACGGCCACCCGGGTATTGAGCGATCAGAAGATCAACGAGCAAGCCTGCTCACACTCCTGCGAATCCAATCAGTAACACTTACCGCACAGTCCGGTCTGTTCGTCTGATATGTCGCATATCTCGCCTAGGGGTGGTAAACGTCAGACCCTAGTAGCTTGATAAGTCATGCCGATGTATGTTCCATAACGTTCGTGAAACTACTGATAACACTTACCAGTAAATCACAGCAACCCTGCTAGGGATTTCCAGTTATGGCAAGTTGAGCATAGCGCAACATCAACCACTAATACCGCAAGAGACGAATCCTCTCCTATCGCTCATTGCCTCCATGTGACTCGGGACTGTACCCAAAAACCACCTGTTTGCACGACTCAGTAGAGCCATGGTAGGGTGGAAATCAAAGCACAGTAGGAGACACACAAGACCCCATGACGATTTCGGGTCAACAGACTAAGCTGTACCAGTGTCACCAGAGAACTGCCATCTGACGTGAGGTATAATACCATCTGGGAGTTCTCGGCGAGTCCGCTCAGTGTACTCAGTCTCCACTGAGCACCCGCATACCATCTCTGATGTCAAACACCAATGGATATGGGAACATCCATCGCCCATCACATGGGTCAAGAAGATATACACTAGTCTACTCTGGAATATCGATGCCCCGTCTCGATATTCCTACGACTAGGAACATTGAAGGATGTACTCATGGACTACCCAGGCCCCACTAGTATGATCTGCATCATAATCCTGGAAGTCGAGTACACATCCTAAGGGCTTTATCAACATGTAACAAAGAGACAATAAGTGTACATGTTAAGATAAAGAGCGACCAGATAGCGTACTATCATGTCGAGCAAGAAAGTCCTCCCTATATATGTCCCAGCATCCACTAAAATATACATCTCATGTACAGTAATGGCCTCTAGGGCATACATATAACTAACAATCTCCCACTTGCACTAAGGCCATCATATAGCAGTGGTTGTAGTATCTCATATTCAACCATCCCATAAAAGTCTTTCTTTGGGAAAAGGCCTTCGTGAGTGGATCCGCCGTGTTAACCTCTGTGTATACTCTCCTAACCTCGATCTCCCTGGAGATCAGCCATCTCCATGATCAGGTGATACTGCCTTGGAATATGTCTGGGTCACTGATGGGACCGTGGTTCCTGGGCCAAAGCCTCACTTCCATTGTCACACAATGGTAGGAACGTAGTTCATCTCATGAACTAATATACACCCAAACTGCCTCTTTGGTAGTATCTTTGATAGCGATGTCACCGGCCTTTATCGTCTAGTTTGCCACGACATCTAGCTTGGAACTCTTCCAACATACCGTCCCTCCACTGAGGGTAAAGACAATACCTGCGACTGACATTCAGTCGTCTTTACCACCCTGGAAGCTATCCAGTGATTCTTCCCAGGATCTATTGATACCATCTCACTACACCTAGTGAGAATCCTAACATCCATTTAGATCTATCTCATAGATCCAAAAACCAGGATTCAGGATGTGTCACCTAGATCCTACATAGAGAATCAATGTGATAAGAGGAGATTGACCGAGTGTAGTATAGGATACTCCTTTCCTATCAAGAGTATGGCATCCACGTACTATACGAGGAATACCACCATACTCTCTACTACCTTTTTGTACATACAAGGTTCATCTACCATTTTGATGAAGCCAAACTCTTTGACTATCACATCAAAACAGATGTTCCAACTCCGCGATGTCTGCTTCAACATGTAAAGAAATTTGCACACGTTTCCGCTGCTCCCACTGTTTACGAAGCCCTCTGGCTGTGTACTTATAGACGCTCTCTTCTAAATCAATATTTAGAAAAATATTCATGACACCCAACCACCAAATATCGTAGTCATGGTATGTAGCAATGGCAAGTAGGATCCGGATGGTCTTAAGCACAGCCACTGAAAAAGGTTTCATCATTATCCACGCCTGGTCGATGAAAAGAACGTTTAACAAGTCCAGCTTTGAAAGTCTCAACTTTTCTATCTACACCAAGTAATCTTCTCAAGATATACTTGCTTCTGATGGTGATTTAACCCTTCAGATATGGCAACCAAAGTCCATACTTTGTTGGTGTATATAGATTCCATCTCAGATCGCTAAGCATCCAGCCATTCTTACAGAGTCCCTACTCTTAATGGCCTGCTCAAAATTAGTTGGGTCATCATCTCCATGATGCAATCCTCGCTCCCACTGTCATCGAGAAACCGAAGTATCTCTCAGGCGGATGAGGAACCCTGTTAGATCGGCGGAGAGGCTGAGGTTCGTCGGGGACTATTGAATCCTTTGGTTCTACCAAATCATCAGCTGTAGTTTGTATAGCTGGAACTCTTTCTAGTTCTACAGAACTGACCTTGCCTCGAGCTTGTCCGTATTTTGCTTTTAGACATAGGCCGGACAACCCCAAATCTTAACTCACTTAAGAGATGAGCTCTTCCCATACCATATCTCATATAGAGTGGTAGGCATTGATTTGGTTGGAACCCAATTCAATAGATATGCAGCTTCTCAAGTGCATAACCCCCAAAAAGAAATAGGTAACTCAGTAGTACTCATCATAGAGCGCACCATATCTAATAGGGTGTGATTGCTCCGTCCCGATACACTGTTGTGCTGTGGTGTATACGGAGGAGTAATGCTAAGAGAGAAACTCATTCTCCTTTAGAATAGTCCAGGATCTCCATGCCTAAGTATTCTCCTCCCTGATCTCATCAAAGAACATAACACTTATACCCGGTTTTGGTTCTCTACTTCTATCTTATATTCTTTGAAGTTCTCAAAAGCTTCAGACATGTGTTTCAACAGGAACATGGGTCCGAATCTTGAGAGATCATCAGTGAATGTAAGGAAGTATAAAGAACCAGTCCTGGCATTTGTAGACAGGGGACCACATACATCATCATGTATTAATCCCAAGAGTTTATCAACTCTTTCTCTGTTTCCAGTAAACGGAGCTATGGTCATCTTATCTTTATGACATGACTGGCAAGTTTCACAAGATGTAAATTCAAACTGATTTAAATATGCATCTAAATGTAACTTAGCTAGTCGAGTCGCATTGATATGACCTAGTCTACAATGCCTCAAGAAGGATTCGTTCATTTCTGAACTCTTCCTGTTGTGTGTGTTTTGTATGTTAAGAACTGTGGTTTGATTTAGAATGTATATGCTTTTAGATAACGTGTCTGAACCAATCAACTATTGATACAGGAAATGTTCAAAACATTATCCAACAATACAAAATTATATCCTTCTTTACTAAAAGAGATTGATATGATGTTGTATATCAGGTTCGGTATCTAATAGCATTCGTTCAGATTCAATGTATTTGGTGATACAGGGTGATAACTGCCAACACCTTGGCTGCAACAATTGCACCGTTTTCAACTCTTGAAACTTATCACCCGTTCTCATTTCTCTACCTATCTGTAGCCCATGTAACATATTACATATCTGAGATCCTGATCCGGTATCAAATACCCAGGACGTAGAGGATACTGAGAAACAGTTCTTTGTAATGAACATACCCGAAGGAGATGCATCATCATGCATTTTCTTCGTTTGGGCGGCATGGGAATCCTGGTATTCCCCAATTTCCTGCTCGGTCTTATAACAATTATAAGTTGGAGCGGAACCAACGTTCCCCAGTTCAGTATAACAAGTGGGTTCGGTTAATACATCCATATTATTATCTTGATTAAGGCGTGACATGGTCTCTACCTGGAGGGAGAGAGAAGAAAACACTCTGCGTGCGCTCTTGCAAGATTAGATTGGTTATATATTTTATCTAATCAGGATAGCTCCCACTGTTTTTATCAAATCTTCCTTCAAACCCTAAAAGGAAAGACTAGCCGGAATTAATTACACCCTACAAGTTCGCCAATCTTTCAGCCAGGCCAGTGCCGGTACTTTGAGAGAGGTTCCCCGTGCCTTCACACGGACTTAATTAAAATAAACCTCGTTTTCCCAGGGACGTAACCCCGTTGACACCTTTCTAGACACCTACTTGATCGGTTAATTGTAAAGTGCAAAACTCTCCCAGGAGTAACAATTACTCACAGTGGGTATCAGGATCCAACTATCATATAGAAGGTATGCAATCTCATTGCAAATTTCAATATTTGAAACTCCCGATAATGATTTTTACCCCTAGCACTTATGACCTTAACTATGTTCAACAAATCATAAGCACTAGTCAAGCTCTACCCGTCATTTCGTGATTAATTAGACCCACCCACATGACCCTTAACTAAGGTCAACAAAGTCACATGACTGTCCTAACTAATCGCATCATATGTTGTGTAAGAAGACATCACTTAGCTACCGTACACTGTGCCTTGACTATGGTCAACAAACACAGCACGAATACTACGTACTCTACTTCCTAAAATGACGGAGGATTGCGGATGGTTTTTAAGAAAACCTTTAACGCTTTAAACTTGATCTCGTTGCGGAATCAAATGGTTTAAAATGGAGTGTTTTTTAGGCTTTCGCTAGTTTCGCTAAAGAGGTCACTCCCGGTGAAGGGATCTTGGCTCTTTCCTCGTCGAATGAGGTGCAGGATATTTACAATACCACTATGCAAAGAAAGAACTAGAAAAGCAGTCAAAAAACAAACCGAAGGTTGTAGCATCTGCTAGTTATTGCTAAAGAGGTCACTCTCGATGAAGGGATCTCGGCTCTTTCCTCATCGAATAAGGTACTGGATGTTCTACAAGGAACACCGCTATGCAAAGCAACAACTAGAGCTACCTAATTTTTGAAATTTGATTCCACAGCATCTTTTAGGTTTATTTTCTTTCATTAATCTCATTAATGAATGTCCCATCATTTAAGTCCACCTAAACATCACAGATAAATACAACATACGCTTATGCCATCCGCATTCGTCTCGATGTCCCGTTATGCACCGTTAGGTTAGGTAACTAATGGCATAGCGGGGCAGGGCTAGCGCGGGTGTAAAACATAAGCAACGTCTATATAATATATCATATATACTATATACAGTATCTATCTGAACATATCACATGATCACATCACACATAACGCAGCAGAAAACAACATATAAAATATTGGATATATTAGGATGTCCGTGTTTTATTTTGAGCCTTATATAAAACACGGATTCCACGGTCGTGATGAATAGACAAACCCACATCCCTAGACCCCTACGAGAGCGGCAAGCAACCCTACCAATTCTAGAGTTAGGAGACCCGGTCTCGACTCCTCGAGATGGTATCCCACTGGACTCTAGAACCCGGTTACTTGTATTCCCTTCCTTGGGTCTATCCTAATGCGGAAAAGTAAATAATATACATCAACGGTGACATCCTCCTCAACCGGGAAGTGCCCCAAATAAAAGAATATTACATACAAGTTTTTACATGAATGAAAATGAAAAACACTCATCTCACATAAAAAAAAACCCGGGCTATTCAAACACGACGATCCAATATAACATATCCAGCAACACATAACATCACATGTCATCAACGTAAGTAAATATGCGTATCCCAATTGTCGTTGACGTATAGCAACGAAACCGGCGATACCCCACATATTACACTTACGGTCGCAGAAAAGAAAATGAAAAACTACAACAGTTGGAATCCGCAACCACCTTAGACATCATAAACCCGTAATATCTCATATTGCGGATTTCATGCCAACAAATGAATTCCTTTGACATCGCATGCCTAACAATTATAAACCCCGCATTTTAGTCTCGATATTGAAAACGCTTTCCAATAATCAGTCGGGAAATTCAACAAGATTCCCGACATCCCGATCGAATGCTCGTCGGAAACTTTAGTAGTCGGCCGCACCCCCCCCCCCCCCCGATACCGACGACGAAGTGCACTTAGGCGGAACACCGCGACCGCGAGCACCCAAACGGATGCTTTTTGGCAACGGAGTTCTCCTATAGTCACTTGGTCACGGTTATGGGGTGTGGCTATCTAATAATGTTTCCCGGCGAGTATCCGAATACACAAAGTGATTGCGACAGACTTTTGATCGCATCAAAATCCCGTGGCAACCGATCAAATGAGACTAAATTGCAAAACTTATAAAATTCATATGTTGTTGATTCCAAGTAATGTATCACAATATACTAGACTATGTTAAATGTTTCGAGCGAATCAACAAATCCCCACAACTCCCAATGAGCTCAACACTTGAGCGAAGTTAAAGTACCCAAAACGTGCTACAGTACCTACGATCCAGCCGTAGAAGGGGTAAACCAACGCCTCACCTATGACACCGCGGAACCACGGAAAATCTTAAGGTTCAAACCGCGGTTCCGAGGGCATAGAATCGAGTTAAGGTTTATATGTTCCTCTATAGGATCCATAGAGTTACTTGCACGAACATTGAATATAATTAACTTGGGAAAAATTCCAACACTTGGAAATTTCATGGGGTGAAGTTTGAATTTCGTTCGAAGTGTTAAACATGGTCTAGGTTACCAATACAATGCTAAAAATGCGAATACGAAATACTCCGCAAAGAGTCCATAACAAAATTATCATCACATGAAAATCTGGACTAAACAAATAATACCAGAAACCCCAAAATAGGAGCAAAAGATCACAGGTACAATACGAGGAGGAGGGGAGCCTATGGGGTCGGCGACGCCGGAATTTTGGCTTCTGTCGCCGGCAAGGAACCGAGCCCACCCCCTCGTATTCTACCTGTGTTCTTACAATCTCCAGTACTTCACTCTGCAGTTGTTTAAATAATTTTCAGGCCACTTTTTAAAAAATTTCCAGAGAGTAATATCATGGGGTTTCCAAAATCGTATTTTGCGGGGTTTTTCGTTTTCGCATTGTCTTAACATCGTCTAAGTTTCTAGTTAGACTCTGATACCATGTTGGGATTCCTTAGCACCTAGCCTAGGGTTAGCAAGCATCACACATGCCACAACAAAAATTTTAGGGTGTGCTAAGCAATCAAACTAAAAATCATACTAGAAAACTAGGGTAACAAAGTTTGTAAACTAACATTACAAAGAGAAGTGAATGAAAATACAACCTTTATAGATCCGGTCCTTCACTTCTAAAGATCCGTGTTGACGTCCCTTCGCTGCGATCATCGAGATCCCGGAATCTAGTGATGGTTTCCTCGGAGAAATGAACGGGATAGCTCGTTGACTTCGAGGCCGAAGATGATCTACGCGAGGAGACTCAAACTCAAGCTCCATCTTCACTTGGTCAAGAACTTTGTGAAGAGAACACCCTGAACTAAATGGCAAGTAGTAGAGAATGATGAAATAAGAAATGGGTTCACTTTAGATTTTGATTTCTCACTTTATTTCTTCATTTGAAAAATTCTAGCAAGGTTTTCTTCTTGATGAAGAAGAAGAAGAAGAAAGAATGAATAATGAGAAAAGAATAATAAGTGAATATTATCATAATGCAACCATGGGTGAGTTAGTTTAATCCACTAACTCTTGTAAAGACATAAGTGTGTGGACTTTGTCAAAGATGCTTGAAGCTTCATGAAGCTTCAAGCCATGACAAATAAAGCCACCATTTTGAAATACTTAAAATAAATAAAAACCCTCACAATTATAAATAAACATGGTGTATGTCACACACCCACCCTTGTTTGCATGTATCATCAAGCATGATACAATCTAGTGCACAAACATATATCACATATACAACAAGTGCACAATAAGTGAGAAAATCAATCTTAAGTGAACAAATACTAGTTAATGTAAAGTAATATATCAAATATATAATTATACATTAAATCATTAAATCAACACTTGATTTAATGATCCGGTCATATCGTATATAACCGACTAATATCTAGTGTATCAATGTATCGAATCAACACTTGATTCGGTAACCCGGCTATATCACATATAACCGACCGATGATACAAATCACGAGAATAGAATACAGTATCACATACTGGTATTATTCTCGGTCATACACATATCTCATATGCTCTCCTATTTCGTTTCGCTTGAACCAGGAAACCTCTGTGTAGGACTCTAAAGACTCGTCAATACGTCGGCAGTAGGTGGTGATCATATCAGTCACCCACAAGCCGCAAGTGGTCAGCTAAACGTAACGGCCACCCGGGTATTGAGCGATTAGAAGATCAATGAGCAAGCCTTCTCACACTCCTGTGAATCCAATCAGTAACACTTACCGCACAGTCCGGTCTGTTCGTCTGATATGTCGCATATCTCGCCTAGGGGTGGTAAACGTCAGACCCCAGTAGCTTGATAAGTCATGCCGATGTATGGTCCATAACGTTCGTGAAACTACTGATAACACTTACCAGTAAATCACAGCAACCCTGGCCAGGGATTTCCAGTTATGGCCAGTCGAGCGTAGCGCAACATCAACCCCTAATACTGGGAGAGACGAATCCCCTCCTATCGCTCATTGCCTCCATGTGACTCGGGACTGTACCAAAAAACCACCTATTTGCACGACTTAGTAGATCCGTGGTAGGGTGGAAATCAAAGCACAGTGGGAGACACACAAGACTCTATGACGATCTCGGGTCAACAGACTAAGCTGTACCGGTGTCACCAGAGAACTGCCATCTAACGTGAGGTATAATACCATCTGGGAGTTCTCGGCGAGTCTGTTCAGTGTACTCAGTCTCCACTGAGCACCCGCATACCATCTCTGATGTTAAACACCAATGGATATGGGAACATCCATCGCCCATCACATGGGTCAAGAAGATATACGCTAGTCTACTCTGGAATATCGATGCCCCGTCTCGATATTCCTACGACTAGGAACATTGAAGGATGTACTCATGGACTACCCAGGCCCCACTAGTATGATCTGCATCATAATCCTGGAAGTCGAGTGCACATCCTAAGGGATTTATCAACATGTAACAGAGAGACAATAAGTGAACATGTTAAGATAAAAAGCGACCAGATAGCGTACTATCATGTCGAGCAAGAAAGTCCTCCCTATATATGTCCCAGCATCCACTACAATATACATCTCATGTACAGTAATGGCCTCTACGGCATACATATAACTAACAGCTATCTGGTTTGTCTTTATCGTGTATGTGTATACATGTTATTATGTATCGCTAAAACATAATGATAAAGCCCGTAGGATCTTTTCTTGACTACCAGAGTTGTGATGGCGATCATACTTGTGAGAGCTGGGTAGTCCATAAGCACATCCTTAAATGTCCCTAGTCATAGGAGTATCGAGAATGGGCATCGATATTCCAGAATAGACTAGTGTATACGTTTCTAGACCCCGACGAGAGGCGTTGGCAGGTCTCATAGATATTAGTGTGTTGCACCTAAGATTATATACAGGTGGTCACTAGAGGTGAGTACACCGGATGAACTCGCCGAGAACTTCTAGATTGTACTATACCTATCGTCAGATAGCAGTTCTCTGGTGACATGAGTACAGGTAGTCTGTTGACCTGAGATCGTCATTTTTCTCGTATGAGTTCTTACTGTACTTAGATTACTACCCTACCACGGCTCTACTGAGTCATGCAAACGGATTTTAGCTGGGTACAGTCTCGAGCCATATGGAGGCAGTGAGCGATCGGAAGGGATTTGTCTCTCCCGGTATAGGAAGTCGATGCCGTGCTCTGTTCGGTTGGCTATCACCATAAATCCCTGGCCAGGATGGATGTTATTTACTGATAGGAGATCAGTAGTTTCTCAGTAGGTGATGAGCATGACACCAGCACGACTTATCGGGTTATTAGGGGCCTGACGTTATCCACCCCTAGACCCTGTATGCGATACTCTTAGATGAAGTGACCGGAATGTATAGAGAGTGTCACTTACAGGCTCAGTAGAGGTACGGACGAGCTTGCTTGTCGACCTTCCTTTCGTTCAATACCTGGGCAGCCGTTACGTACAGCTAGTGCCACTGACGTGCTTGTGGTTAAACCCACTACCAGCGTATTATCGAGTCTTTAGAGTCCCACACAGAGGGTTTCCTGGTTCAGTAGAAACGATATAGTGTGCGTATTTTGATACGTATTGGGGTTCGATTAAATATGTGTATTTATAAACGTACGTTAATCGGACATTTTGATAATACTAATAGGTTTGAAAGATAGCCGGATCAATGTGAGCTAGTATTATATCTCACATTATCTCTCTTTTGGTATTCGTATTTTTATACGAATAGGGTTATTTTTATTTTGATAAGAATACGAGTATTTATACGAATACGGCTATTTGTATGAATACGGGTATTTGTATCTTGATTCGAATACGGGTATTTGCACGAATACGGGTGTATATATTTGTTGCATATACTTGTATGTGTGTGTGTGTGTATATGTGTTTGTGTCTACACACACACACACACACACACACACTTTGGATTTCAACTTGGAAGAGGTGAGGAGTGTACGGGCTTGTGACTCACTTAGGTGAGTCACATTTCCACCCACTTCTCACAAGAGATAAGAGAAAGAAAAGAGAATGGAAAGAGAGAGAATGATTCATACTCATCTTTGTCTCGTCTTCTCTTCTCTTCTAATTAGTTTAGTTTCCAAGTTGAAAAGAAAAAAGTAAAAGAGAGAAAACTAGAGATTCACTCCACTATATACCTCACAACCTATTCCTAGCAAGCTTAGGCTGTGAGTTGCTTCACTTTGGCATCTTGGTGTAAAGCTAAAACTTTATATCGAATTTCCTCGGGTGGATCATCTTCGGCGTGGTCGATCGGCTTGCAAGTTTATTCCCGGTGACTTCGGAGTCTTTCTAGAGTCCTTGGAACATCGTAAGGGTCTTCCGCGATTAGGCCGACACGCTACAAAGGTAGCTAACCCCCTAATCTTGTATGTTTTCTTTACTAGTTTAGTATTTGGAATCGATTCTAAGGTTTTGGTCGCTAGTGCTTGCTTTAAAATTTTCGTTTTCGCTTTCACCTTCCCCACAAGTCTTGTGGCATGTGCACTAGGGACCTAACATCTATAATGTCCCATGGTCTGAAATTACAAAATTATATATATATATATATATATATATATATATATATATATATATATATATATATATATAATGACGATTGAAATTTAAATGTATAAAAGGATATGTGATACCGTGGCCGATGCAAAAAAAACTGCCAAACACTGTCGGTCTGGCGCATGTCCCATCTAAGATGGAGCGGGTACTTATAGTAACTACGGATCTCTGC
The DNA here is from genome assembly GCA_030015575.1 of Agapanthus africanus. NCBI lineage: Eukaryota > Viridiplantae > Streptophyta > Magnoliopsida > Asparagales > Amaryllidaceae > Agapanthus > Agapanthus africanus. Next base: position 234,625,740 of record JASDDO010000010.1, read on the forward strand.
TCCAATGTAATCCCCCCACTTGGTCGAGTTAGGACCAACAGCCACACAATCCTTGTTCCACATCAGCGTCTATGGATCAGCACCTGCGGCTGGCCTGGAGCAGGTGGGGCCAGTAGGACCCCTCGTGCTAACAGTGCCGGAGCCTGCAAAAAGATAGATATACAGACACGATATTATAATATTCAGAGTATGTATATAGTATTTAACATATTTAAATTACAATTGTTATTTAAAATCTTTAAGAAATAACGATTAGACCCGACGTCCCCGGCGTGCCGCTAGAACCAGTGCCAGACGCCATCCGGCCAGTAGAATGTGGATCTGCAAACAATAAACTGTTAGATGATTCAATAGAATTTAATAGATAACTAAAAATTCAATAGAAAACTATATTGTAACGATGTATTAAATTTTAAATGAGTAAACTATATACTATGTGCAGGAGTGGCTGGGGTAGAAGGATCTGCTACTGTGCTCATAGGGGTAAGCGAGGTTGCTGCGGCTGCTGGGGTCCTGTGGCGCTAGTAGGGGACGCTAGTATAGATTGGCGGGGCTGCCGTGGTGTTCATATCAGATTTTTGCATTTTCATACCGCCCAATTTTTATCACATTGCTTATCGGTAGGTACTCTTGAGCCGTGTTTGCTAGTCAATTGCAGGATACAGGTTCTCGGCTCTAAACGGTGAAATCCATGGGAAAACACGACAAAATCCGGGTTCCTGCCAACCACTGATAAAACACGGATCTCCGCTCTTTATCCGTCTGTTGCCACACACCAGTTTGGAGACAAAATGGCAAATCGATTGTCACCTTCATGCACAAGGCTCAATGACAACAACAAGTTCCAAGAAATCTACGCGGAGCTCAAGAAAATCTTGACAAAAGTCCACCTTTCCCTCAACAGAAATTCTGGAAGAAATGTGGAAGTATTTCCAGAAAATACATATATCAGAATAAATGGGACATCAAACCAGGAAAGCCCAAAAAAGACGAGAGCCCAACTCCTCCAAAGGGCCGCGGATCCGTGGCCAATAGGGGGTCTAGGCCGCGGATCCGCGGCCATATGGTGGCGGCAGTTGACCATTTTTTAGGGGTATTTTTGTCTTTGTATATGTGTTCTGGTGGTTGCCCTGGATTTCCATTCTCCAGCCTATAAATAGCCCAGAACTTTGAGAAGGAAGGGGTCCATAATCTTGTATTCTTTTTCTAGGTTTTAGATTACATGTTCTTCTTCTTCTCATCTCTTCTCCATTAAACTTGTAGTGAGCTTGTGAGTGAAGAATGGTGAATAAAGAAGATCATTTTATTATCATGCTTGTCTTGCTTTTTCTATAATTGTTGTAATTTTAATTTGTTAACTAGTTGTTGTTATTTCTTGTATTTCTTTCTTCTCTCTTTTTCTTTATCCTTAAAACGACCATGATGCTTACGCTCGATCCTCGCCAAGGTGAGGTCGCAAATAGCTAGTCGTATTCTTCTAATCTCTTTCTTTCTATCTTCCTTTTTTGTTTTGTTTTATTTTCCCGTATCATGATGTGTGAGTAGTTCATACTTGTTAGGGTAGGATAAGGGAAGTCTGAGAGAAGGAAATCTCTCTCACTCTTTCCTTGCCCAACAGCTTAATTCGACTCCCGTTAATTGAACCACAATCCGCTCCTTACGGCACGCTATCCTACATGATAGCGGTGATTCCGTAGTGAGACCGGTTGTGGTTGAATTAACCGGAGGTTATGGCTAAGAGCCAAGAACGGACGGACAAGCACCAAAAGGAAGACCTTATGCGTTGGAAAGCCTAGCTTATACTCGCAAAGTCCTTCCTAGTCCTGCTAATCCCCGTTGTTGCCGATTACCGTAACACCGATATTAAGAGGGGCAACAAAAGATGTGGAGACTCCTAACTCAAACTAACCTAATCCTAACCCTAACAAGCTCTCTTTAATTATCCATTTAACACTTAGATAATCACAAACAAATCTGAACTCTCGGACTTAACTCGTTAAAACACATAGAAAAAGACTCCCATCTCCCTGCGGACGACCCGTACTCAACCGGCTAGCTACAAGCGAAACCGTCTTGATTGCGGTATTTAAACTAAAACTTGAACACGCAGAACCACTAACAATCAAATGGCGCCGTTGTCGGGGAGACGGTAGTTTATTTCCTTGTGTAATTTCGGGTTAACTTGTGAATATAACCGAAAAACAAAACAAAAAAATATACATTGTAAAAAACCATTTTGTTATTTTTGATTAGTTTTTGTGCAAGTGTGCAGGATAATACGGAGTTCAAGTTCAGTGCCAAAGACGTGGGAAGATAGACCCACATTTCGCGGCTACACCGCGACGGATCAAAACGAAGCAAACGGTCTACTGTGAAAATCTGGAGCATATACAGTGAGCAAACACAGATTCAGCAACTACAGACAAGCAGAGGAGACCCAGACCAGAACACCCCAAAATTTTTAAGCTCCAATTCATCCATACAGCCGCGGAACCGCAGCCTAAGGTGGTGTTTGGCCGCGGAACCGCGTCCATTTAGTGGCTTCAGGATACCATTTTCTGTGGGTAACTTCCTCTTCTCTCTCCCACTCCTCTGGACTCCAATAAACTGTGTTTTCTGCAGATTTCTTTGCGCAAACTCTTCTCCCCCTTCCAATAAACTGTTCTTGTGCAGGATTCTTTGCGCCGCGCTAAAAAAAATAAAAATTGTTTGCAGTTGATTTGTTACTGCTTTGCATTTTTTAATACGGACTTAAGGGGCTTGAAACCAATTCAGATTGGGTGGGGATTTCATCACCCTTCCCAGGACCCCAAAAATCACAAAAGCATATGCATTGTCCATTGTAAATTAAAAAATACTAGACATCAGCCCTAAGGACTTCGCGCTCATTAGGACAGAGGACTAGTTACAGGCATCGGCCGTTTATCCTATCTGACTTTTGCGGTGCCTAGGCAAGTGTGACGAAGGCAATTGGTTATTTAATTAAGGAACTTCGCGAAAGCGTTGGACAACCTCCCACTTACCTGGCACTTATCTGGCCGCATTAGACGGAGAAGAGGCGGTTTGAGGTCCTTTTTCTAGCCCTCTGGAACAGTTAGGAGCAGGTCTAGTAGACCTAGGTTACCCTAGATCTAGGTGTGATTGTGCATATCTTGTTTGTGATTGCTTAAGCCGTATATCCGTACATATTTCTGTAAATCTCTTTCTAAAAACAAAAAGAAAAAAGAAAAAAATCTAAAACTTTTATAAAAACTTGCCCTTTTGTCGCCAAATCCATTTTTCACCCACCACCCATCACCTTTCTCCATTGACGTTTTCTTACCCTCACCTTCTCCGCTTTGACTATACTAAACTCGTTTAGTGTATGTCCGCTTGGACTCGGGACACTAGCGCCCGTCTAGTCCGCGTTACGTTAGTCGCTACCGACTACGCGATCGACTCAGACGTCGATACTCCGTCCACTCCTCTTTCACCCCTTCCCTTGCCGGCCAACTCCGACGTTGACCGGAATTCTGTTCATACATCTTCACCTTCACCTTCACCAACCTCTTCTTCCGCGATGTCGGGATTTAATCCGAACATCTCTTTGACCACCGCTGGATTGGCTCCACCTCCTACGGAGACCAATCTCCCACCACCACCGCCTGTTGTAGCGCCGCAGCGAATCGCGCTCCAGGATCGTTTCTATCCCACCCGTTCTGCACTTCCCACCTGCCTTTCTCTTCCTCCGGCCAATGGGGACAACTTTGAAATTAAGCCCCACTTCATCAACATGCTTCCACGTTTTCATGGGCTTGAATCTGAAGATGCCTATATCTTCATCAACAAATTTCAAAACGTCTGTGCCATGATGAAAACCACCCAGCTGTCGGACGATGCTATACGTCTACGGGTCATTCCGTTCACTCTATGCGATCTTGCTGAAAAATGGCTGTATAGCACCGCTTCCCACTCCATAACCAGTTGGGACGAGTTTGTAAAAGCGTTTCTAAAGAAATTTTATCCGAATCATAAAACCGCAAGGATTCGAAATGAAATCAACCAATTCTCTCAGCTTCCTTCTGAACCCTTCTGGAAGTGCTTTGACCGGTACAAAGACCTTCTTGTTCAGTGTCCTCACCACGGTATAGAGAAATGGCAACTTTGCCAAACCTTATACGAGGGACTGAACCCAGCAACGAAGCAGTTGTTGGAAACCATCTGTCAGGGCCACTTCCTATCGAAATCTGACGAGGAAGCGTGGCAGTTCTTTGACGACCTTGCGGAGCAAACGCTACAATGGGAGAGCACCAGACCGACGTCTTCTTCTTCTACCTCCACTTCTACCGGTCAGTCTAGGGTAGGAATCCACCAACTTGATGTCTCTATTGCGATGAAAGCTGAAATGGCTGCAATAACAAGAAAGCTTGAAGCGATAGAGAGCAAATTTTCTGCTCCTGCTCCTGCCCCTGTTCTCCCCCTTCGTACCATTTGCGCTTGTTGTTCCGATCCTTCTCACTTGACCGAAGAGTGTCCTTACAATCCACCCTCGCAAGGACAGGATCAGGTTAATGCTGCCTTCCAGCAAAGACCGAGGAATGATCCATACTCTTCCACCTACAATCCCGGTTAGAGGAACCACCCCAATTTCGCCTGGAATCAGAATCAGAATCAATTCCAGGGCTATAATTTCCAAAGGGCCCCTCCGCCGCAACAACAAGCGCAACAACAAACTCAACATCAATATCAGCAGCCCTACCAACCCCAACCTTTCCAAAATCAGACGAACAACTTTGCACCTAACAATTCTTTTCCACCAAACAACTTTGTTCCGTCAAACAACGATAAGATTTCCTCGCTCGAACGAAGTCTGGAGGCGTTCGTTAAACAATCGACCCAATCCACTGCCAACATCCAGTCTTCCATTCAGTCCTTAGTGCAACACACTGCCGCACACGGGCAAAGCATCAAGACCATCGAGGCCCAGATTGCACAGCTGAACACGGCCTTAAGCGAGCGAGAGAAGGGGAAGCTCCCGTCCCAGCCACTCCCAAATCCCGGTCACCCATATAATGCACATGTTGCTCTTGAACAACAGAACCATAATATGAGTGCCGTGACCACACTGAGATCGGGAAGGATGCTGCAAAACAACATTGGCATACGAATCAACGATGATACCCCGTCCGCTTCTTCTTCTTCTTCTTCTTCTTCTTCTTCCTCGTCTTCTGAGCCTATTCTCCGTTCTTCAAAAGGCTCTCCTTCTGCTTCTTCTTCTGCTCTGAACGGACCCACTTCTCACTCCACGAAAACACCTATTCTGGGATCTGTTCCAACTCCACAATCTCCTCCTCCAGCATTAGACTCAACCAATTTACAAAATGTTCCATTTCCAAACCGGTTGAGGTCTAATAAACAAAATCCTCAAATGGAGAAGATTCTGGAGTTATTCAAGCAGGTTAACATTAACATTCCTCTTTTAGATGCTGTCCAACAAGTCCCGTCCTACGCGAAAATCTTAAAGGACTTGTGCACGAAAAAGAGGAAGTCTCGGGTACCCAAGAAAGTTTTCTTGGCTAGTGCTGTGAGTGATGCCCTTACCCAATCTTTACCACAAAAACGGAAGGACCCTGGCTGTCCTACGATTTCAATTACCATTGGGGATAAGAACATCAACCGCGCACTATTAGATCTTGGTGCCAGTGTTAACCTGCTTCCGTATTCAGTATACGAGCAATTAGGCGTCGGAGAGCTAAAACCCACGCACTGCACTCTCCAAATGGCCGACCGATCAATCACCCATCCTAGGGGTGAGCTAGAGGATGTGTTAATCAAAGTCGGGGACTTCATATTCCCCGTGGACTTCATTGTATTAGATACACAGCCTGTAGCTAACCCCCGGAATCAAATTCCGGTGATACTCAGTCGCCCATTTCTCGCAACCTCAAATGCTGTGATCAATTGTTGCAATGGTTCGATGAACCTCTCTTTTGGAAATATGACGATTGAACTCAACATTTTTAGGTTGGGGAATCAACCCGCCGAACCTAATGCTCATATACTGGACGTCTGCTCGATCCAGGAGATCACCCCAGAAGAGTGTGAATTCGAGGAGTTTCTGTTTGAACACGATAATCTTGATGCCACTAGTGCGTTTCTGTTCGAACCTGCTGCTGTTTCTGCGTCCGACAACGACTACGAGTGTTTCACGTTTTCAAATAATCTTAGCTGCGCACAACACGAGTTTGAATCCTTCGACTTTCCGGATGAGTTACCTGAACCATCCAACTCGGTTGCTTACACTCGTTTCGAACCTTTGCTGGAGTCCTTTGAGTTCGAGACCTTTGCACCAATCTTGCCTTCCATCGTTTCACCTCCAACGCTCGAACTCAAGCCTTTGCCGTCTCACCTTAAGTACGCTTACTTAGGTGAGAACGAGACCCTCCCTGTCATCATTTCGGCTTCTCTAGCTCCCGAGCAAGAGAAAGCCCTTCTAGCGGTCTTGCACAGCAACAGGCAAGCTTTTGGCTGGTCCATGGCGAACATCAAGGGGATTAGTCCCCTTATCGTTGAGCATCACATTCATCTGATGGATGATGCCAAACCAGCCCGGGATCCACAAAGACGTCTCAATCCAGTCATGAAAGAGGCTGTGAAGAAGGAGATCGTAAAATGTCTAGATAGTGGTATCATTTACCCTATCTCTGATAGCCAGTGGGTTAGCCCCATCCACGTTGTCCCCAAGAAGTCGGGCATCACGGTCATAACCAACGAGGCGAACGAGTTAATCCCTACTCGCACCCAAACTGGGTGGCGAGTATGCATTGATTACAGAAAACTCAACGCCGCAACGCGGAAAGACCACTTTCCGCTACCTTTTATTGACCAAATGCTTGAACGATTGGCCGGACACGAGTACTACTGCTTTCTTGATGGCTACTCCAGCTACAATCAGATTCCCATCGCCGAAAAAGACCAGGACAAGACCACATTCACTTGTCCTTTCGGCACGTTTGCATATCGTCGCATGCCCTTTGGGTTATGCAATGCGCCCGCTACCTTCCAGCGGTGTATGATGGGAATCTTCTCAGACATGGTGGAAAAATTTCTGGAGATTTTCATGGATGATTTCTCCATCTTCGGCGATTCCTTCAACGAGTGTTTGCTGCATCTTGACGCTGTCCTTACCCGATGTAAGGACAAGAATCTCACTTTGAACTGGGAGAAATGCCACTTCATGGTGCGCGAAGGTATTGTCTTAGGACATATCATCTCGCAAAATGGCATAGAGGTTGACAAAGCAAAGATTGAGGTCATTTCCAATCTGCCTCCTCCCCGATGCGTCAGAGATATCCGAGCCTTCCTTGGCCATGCCGGTTTCTATAGACGGTTCATCAAGGACTTTAGCAAGATTGCTAGGCCCTTGACTCTTTTGCTGGCCAAGGATACGCCATTCGACTTCAACTCGAGCTGTGTGACTGCATTCGAGTCATTAAAACGATCACTCACTTCTGCTCCCGTTATTTCTTCACCTGACTGGACCCACCCATTTGAGATTATGTGCGATGCATCCGACTTTGCCATTGGTGCTGTCCTTGGATAACACATCAACAAGATGCCGCACGTAATCTATTACGCGAGCCGAACCCTGAACGACGCCCAACTCAACTATACAACAACTGAGAAGGAATTCTTAGCTGTTGTATTTGCTTTAGAAAAGTTCAGGCCCTACCTCATCGGCTCTCCAGTCATTGTCTATACTGACCATTCTGCTCTGCGCCATCTTTTTGCGAAGAAAGATGCAAAATCTCGGTTAATACGTTGGATCCTCTTGCTTCAAGAGTTTGACCTTGTCATTAAGGACAAACGAGGATGTGAAAACGTAGTTGCCGACCATCTCTCACGACTTCCTTCTTCGCCTTCGCTTCCAATTCCAATCAACGACGTTTTCTCGGACGAACAGCACTTGACAGTATCTTGCAAACCCTGGTTCGCGGATATTGTGAACTATTTGGCCACGGGATTACTACCGACTGAATGGTCAAGTCAGGACAGACTTCGCTTCTTATCCCAAGTAAAGCACTTTTACTGGGACGAACCCTACTTGTTCAAGTACTGTCCCGACCAGATTATTCGTCGGTGTGTCCCTGACGAGGAATTCAAGAGTGTGCTGTCATTTTGCCACGATCAAGCGTGTGGCGGGCATTTCGGGCCCAGAAAGACAGCTGAGAAGATCTTGCAATGTGGTTTCTACTGGCCACGTCTCTTCAAAGACGCTCATGACTATTGCAAGACTTGCTCCCGGTGCCAACACATGGGCCGGATATCCCGGAGGAACGAGATGCCGCTCCAACCGATCTTGGTTGTGGAGATTTTCGATGTTTGGGGGATAGATTTCATGGGGCCGTTTCCCAGCTCTTTCGGGAACTTGTACATCCTTCTCGCTGTTGATTACGTCTCTAAATGGGTCGAGGCTGTGCCCAGCCGGACTAACGACAACAAGGTTGTCGTTAGGTTCCTTAAAGAAAACATTTTCTCCCGGTTTGGGCACCCCCGAGCGATCATTAGCGACAATGGAAGTCATTTCTGCAATAAAACTTTCGAAGCCTTGATGCGGAAATACTCCATTAATCATAAGCTCTCTACGCCCTACCACCCCCAAACCTGCGGGCAGGCCGAAGTTTCAAATCGGCAAATCAAGCAGATACTGGAGAAGACGGTTTCCAAGAACCGTAAGGATTGGTCGCTGAAACTCACTGATGCCCTTTGGGCATTTCGAACCGCTTATAAGACCGACCTTGGCATGTCTCCCTATCGGCTTGTGTACGGAAAAGCCTGCCACCTACCTGTCGAAATAGAGCATCGCGCATTTTGGGCGATAAAGGAGCTGAATCTATCTCTCGAAGATGCGGGCGGCCATCGGAAGCTGCAGTTGAACGAACTGAGCGAGCTTAGGGATGAGGCTTACGATAACGCGGTTGTCGTTAAGAATCGAACGAAGGTGTTTCACGATAAACACCTTTTGCGCAAAACCTTCGTACCAGGTCAGCAGGTACTGCTTTACGACACCCGACTTCACTTCCATCCAGGAAAGCTCAGATCTCGCTGGAAAGGGCCGTATTTTGTGCGGAATGTATATCCGCAGGGCGCTGTGGATTTGGAAAATCCAAAGGAAGATTCATTTTTCAAAGTAAACGGACACCGATGCAAACCGTACCTTAGCGCCGAACCAACAGAGGAGCTCCTGTTCTTACAGGAGCCGGTTTACCCTGCCTGATCTTCCTCTGCCTACCTCCAAACTTCGGTTATCCAGCCAAGAACAGTGGACACTGTTCCAAATAAGTTTGGGGGTATGTACCATTTTGTATATATTTGTGGATATTCTTTTTCTTTTTCTTCTCTTTAAAAACAAAAAAAAAATTGTGTATCGCTAACCGACAATTTTGACCCTTCAAATGATCTCTTCATGCAATGACAGTGAGGACACTGTCCAGTTTAAGTTTGGGGGTACGCTCGGTACGCATTTCTTACCTCCGCATTCATATGTATATTTTGCATCTGCATATTAAAATCCATAAAATCCATAAAAATCTGAAAATTTTCTAAAAACATAAAAACTTTTCTGTCAAGTTAGCTAGTGGGAGGACTCTGATTCAACATTTCGACGGTTTTGTTTGATAAAATAAGAATAACTAAATCTTATGTTTAGATTTTGAAAACTTGAAAGATAACTCTCCTTTGAAGTTAACTATAGCTGATATACGTCTTTACATTACACTACACGTGTCGTGAGTTTTTGGGAATTAGATGACAAGTCTTTTATGTTTAAAAACTTTTAAACAGATAAATGATTTTCTAAGGATCAAATAGGTTTGTTCTGAAATAAGTAATGTCAAGAATAGTTTATGAAGTAAAGCGAATATGAAGGAATATTATTGATGCCGTAATTGGAACTAAGTCTGAAAAATAACCCATCTGAAACTTGATTGGAATGATTACACACCGAACCCACTAAACACGTCTTTTATCCAAAAAAAAAATAATTGAACTGCCGGTTATATCTCCGTTCGCATTAAATCATCTGATTTTCACGCCAAACTGTCTTTTGTTTTTGGACCTAGGTAACTTGAGTAATTAAGTCCGCTGGGGTGTTTCTACACCTAATGCCCTAAAATCAACTGGTTTGGGTGCATTGGCCCAAAGCTCGCTAAGAAGACTAGAAAGTCCAGTTTAAAACAAAGTCAAGCAAGTGTTCTCTCCGAGTTAAAATTCCTAACGGTTCTTTGTGTGAGAATAATCTTGATAAAAGTCAGGCTTTTATAAAAAAAATTTAGTGGAGATATGAAGGTTTTATTCTGTGATAAAGACTATTGCACGTTCACAGAGGTGTGTATGAAATGAAAACAAGAAAAAGGTGGAGTGAAGAATACGACTTAGTTTCCTTTTAAGGAAGATAGAAATTCTGAAGTTGAAACCTTACTGGAAAACAAAACTTGAAAAATGCTTAACTCTTTATAAAACTTATGTGATCCTTTTAAAATTGTTATCTGGGCTTTATTATGCGACATGATGACTTTATTCGACCTTTCGGGAACTTAACGACACTATTTGCACTGCACGTAAAGACATATAAAATCTGTAGTTAAATAAGAAGCGAGGTGTGAAAAATAAATGTTCGATAGTCTAGACTTAGGATTATAGAATTGTTATTTTCTGAAACAAAACTTTAGGGTTTGAATCTTAGTTATTTTACGAAACCAACTTGACCGGATTTTGTGGGTAGTATCCGCTGAAAACTCTCAGGAGACAACACCCCTCCTACTAGGGACACCTAGAGGTTTAACGGCTTGTTGCATATGCTCAGTGCAATCGCGTTCCCTGCGAAAGTGAGGTTATGAAATTTTTTGTGAATAAATTGGCTTTGCTCGGGACGAGCAAATGATAAGTTTGGGGGGATTTGTTCATATCAGATTTTTGCATTTTCATACCGCCCAATTTTTATCACATTGCTTATCGGTAGGTACTCTTGAGCCGTGTTTGCTAGTCAATTGCAGGATACAGGTTCTCGGCTCTAAACGGTGAAATCCATGGAAAAACACGACAAAATCCGGATTCCTGCCAACCACTGATAAAACACGGGTCTCCGCTCTTTATCCGTCTGTTGCCACACACCAGTTTGGAGACAAAATGGCAAATCGATTGTCACCTTCATGCACAAGGCTCAATGACAACAACAAGTTCCAAGAAATCTACGCGGAGCTCAAGAAAATCTTGACAAAAGTCCACATTTCCCTCAACAGAAATTCTGGAAGAAATGTGGAAGTATTTCCAGAAAATACATATATCAGAATAAAGGGGACATCAAACCAGGAAAGCCCAAAAAAGACGAGAGCCCAACTCCTCCAAAGGGCCGCGGATCCGGGGCCAATAGGGGGTCTAGGCCACGGATCCGCGGCCATATGGTGGCGGCAGTTGACCATTTTTTAGGGGTATTTTTGTCTTTGTATATGTGTTCTGGTGGTTGCCCTAGATTTCCATTCTCCAGCCTATAAATAGCCCAGAACTTTGAGAAGGAAGGGGTCCATAATCTTGTATTCTTTTTCTAGGTTTTAGATTACATGTTCTTCTTCTTCTCATCTCTTCTCCATTAAACTTGTAGTGAGCTTGTGAGTGAAGAATGGTGAATAAAGAAGATCATTTTATTATCATGCTTGTCTTGCTTTTTCTATAATTGTTGTAATTTTAATTTGTTAACTAGTTGTTGTTATTTCTTGTATTACTTTCTTCTCTCTTTTTCTTTATCCTTAAAACGACCATGATGCTTACGCTCGATCCTCGCCAAGGTGAGGTCGCAAATAGCTAGTCGTATTCTTCTAATCTCTTTCTTTCTATCTTTCTTTTTTGTTTTGTTTTATTTTCCCGTATCATGATGTGTGAGTAGTTCATACTTGTTAGGATAGGATAAGGGAAGTTTGAGAGAAGGAAATCTCTCTCACTCTTTCCTTGCCCAACAGCTTAATTCGACTCCCGTTAATTGAACCACAATCCGCTCCTTACGGCACCCTATCCTACATGATAGCGGTGATTCCGTAGTGAGACCGGTTGTGATTGAATTAACCGGAGGTTATGGCTAAGAGCCAAGAACGGACGGACAAGCACCAAAAGGAAGACCTTATGCGTTGGAAAGCCTAGCTTATACTCGCAAAGTCCTTCCTAGTCGTGCTAATCCCCGTTGTTGCCGATTACCGTAACACCGATATTAAGAGGGGCAACAAAAGATGTGGAGACTCCTAACTCAAACTAACCTAATACTAACCCTAACAAGCTCTCTTTAATTATCCATTTAACACTTAGATAATCACAAACAAATCTGAACTCTCGGACTTAACTCGTTAAAACACATAGAAAAAGACTCCCATCTCCCTGCGGACGACCCGTACTCAACCGGCTAGCTACAAGCGAAACCGTCTTGATTGCGGTATTTAAACTAAAACTTGAACACGCAGAACCACTAACAATCACGTGGCTGCTGGGGCGCCAATAAGAGAGGCGCTGGTAGGGATAGGCGCTGTTGCTGCGGCTACTAGGGATGCTGAGGCTCCTGGAGCAGTCCCATCGGTGGACCTGGAGCTCTGGCCAAGTTCGTCTAGATGTCTTAACTTATTATGACGTTTAGAGCCTGAGCCTGCACCTGCTATTAGACCCTACATATATATCCAAATATTATTTCATTACTTATAATCATTGTACAATTTAAAACATTTATTTCAATTTCATTACCTAACACGTTTCTTCGGTACATTAGCGGAAGATTCGTTTGGTGGATTCTCAAAATCTTGATCTGTGATAATCAATTCGCCAATATAACGTCTTACTAACGTATTGATGGATGGCGCAGAATAGTTTGGATAGTGGTTACGTTCAATAAAAGGACTGAGACGTGTTATTGCCTCTTCCTCGTCACTCTCATCTTCAGAGTCATTCAACGTCGACGCATTATAATAATCTCTCAGTTTCCAACGACAAACAACACTCCAGTCAACCTTCTTCAAGTCCCGAGAATAATATATTTGTGTTGCCATTGAGGGAAAGATAAAGTTATCGTATTCGTAAGTTGTCTGTTTGGTGTTTACTAAAGCGAGTTTGTATCCATCGATCTTCATACCCCGTTCAGATTAGGTATCGTACCATCTGTATTAGAATATATAAAATGGGATAGCCTTATGCATATATGAGACCGCTATAATTTCATCAAGAACACCGTAGTAGGGATTTCCTCTGTCATCGGCGGTTGCGACGCCGTTATTTTGTATAGCTCTAATACGTTCCGTCCTTTCGATCTTAAATTTGTAACCAGAAACCCTGTACCCGTTGTAAAACGTAGCTGTAATCGTTAGACCGCTTAAAAAGTCATGAACCTCTCTATCAATCTTCACTTAACGATTCATTTGTCCGTCGACTTCTTGTCTACACTAAGCGGCGAAAGTGTGCCTCTGTTCTTCGTGGATTACATCGCCCAACCACCTAAGATTCGATCGCTAGAGTTTAGTTTTCTGCAAGATGTTCGTTAATTTACGTAAGTTATATCAATTTTATTAAATTTAATTTATGTCACGACCCGAAAAAGACACGTGACGGGCACTTGAATAACGTGAAGTTTATAGGACCCCACCGTAAACCAAGCCAGCCAAAATCCCGGAATCTAAACATTTTTAAGGAAGTAGTCGAGGTGAAGTTTTGAAAAGAGTTATTAAATGAAATTAAGTTTTTTTTTAAAGTATAAGTAAAGTTTGCTTGAAAACACATACGTTATTTAAAAATTGGGCAGCACCTCGTTTGTAAATTTTGAATAAAACCATATACAAGCATAATATATAATAAGCATCCCCAACGGGAGCTAGCTTCCACGTCCAAATGGCAGAGCAACCACGCAGTTAATATACGACGCACGTACGAAGAATAGAAAACAAAACATAAACAAATACAATATAAAGTCGACTCCAAACGAGTGTGACACCCAAAAACACATAAACCTCTAAGTCTCGCTTCTAAGTCCAGAATAATACAAATATATAAGTTTTGGTCGATGGAGTTTTAAATAAATCCAAAAGAAAAATACATATACAAGAGGCAGTTACGATCCAACATGTAACCCACCTACCAAAGCAATCACCGAAATAAAAAGTGTGCCGGCAAGCTGCTGTTGATCCGAACAGTTGGTCATGCAAGAAACTAAGGCACAACGGGGGTGAGTTGCCAACTCATGAGTAAAAGGATACTTCGGATAAAAATCAAATCAGAAAACTCACAGTGGACGCCAAATCATCATATCAAGAGAATACCGCATTTTTAAATCATACTCAAGTTTTGTAAACCACACCGCGGCTTCTCAAATTCATAGAAAATATCAAGTTCTGAATTATATATATATATATATAATTCATCTTTGCCACATTTGAAAACAAGCATATACGAATATCCATAGCAATGGTATTCGTATATCAAAATCAGCAAGTATTATGCACTTTAGCATATATAATCAATACACAAACAAGCATGGCAATTTCTACTGTGTCGTGGCAATACTAATGATGTGTAGTGAAGCATACGCGTGATGTGTAGTGTAGCATGCGCGTCTGATCATGAAATATGGCAATCATTAGTAGTTGTGCAAGTGTTCTATCAATGTGTTCGCATAAGAATAGCTCTCAATTCCTATCAACCGCATATATATACCGATCAATCCCGTATATATAGCGAAGTCATAATAAATTGTATGGACATCAACATGAATATAACATAGTATAGCAGTTCTACAGTGTTATGGCAGTATCAATAATGTGCTGTGTAACATGCACGTCTGTGATTTGTGCAACATAGCAATTATTGGTAAGTATGCAGTATTCTATCAGTGTATTCATATAAGCATAGCAACACAACTAGCATACGAAGCTAAGTAGAGCTAAAAATATAAACATGGCATATATCATAAGTAATCAAAGCACGAGCGTAAAAATAATCATAACGTGAACAAGCGTTAAACCTAATTACTTACTTACGAGCTATACGGTTATAGTTTAAATTAGAACGAAACGTTGTTTTGAAATAAGGAAGCTGCGATGTATTTAAAATAGATATTCGTTGTGAAGTTAGCAGCGCGTCCTTGACATTATCATTTGAAAGTACGTAACGAATCGTTGGTTTTAAAATAAGTATAGCTATAAACATCTCATAAAGTCTCATTCGGGATTTAGCAAGACTTCCCGGGTCAAATAAATATCGGCCGTATTCGGCAATCCATCCTCATCACATCATGTACGGAATCTCCCTCGTACGATGTCATCCAATCAATACAGTACGAATCTATAGTCATGTACTGAAACACATATCATACAAAGTGCGGACATCTAATCGCGTACAACACATAACAATAATCATATATATACCTATATACCTGTATATATATAGCCTAATAGCTATTAAATAAAGACTAATACGCAACTACCTGCTAAGTAGACGAATATACGCTTATGGGTGTTCTAGAATGACCGTATAGGCTAGATATATGGCTCAAATATATAGTATTCTAATTACTACGGTTGCGGGGGTGCTATACGCCATCCACCAGACTTCCCCCATAGATATAAATCTACTCACCGACGTCTCGAGCTAGTCGACACCTACGACCACCTCGCCCGTCCTTGTCTCGGAAGTCCTCACGATCGTACCTACAATCGAAACCATAACGAAACCGCATAAATATCCAAATCGAAAACGACACCACGAGCAAAGCACACATAGGTTAGAACATATGGCCAACGTACGCTAAATGCGACAAAATACCCCCGACGTCGATGTACGAATGTCAAATGACCATGTCAATATATAAAAATACAAAAACCATGTTTCAAAAACCAATAAAACGTCTTCAAAACTAACTAAAGTGCTCCCAGATTTTGACACAAACAATCTTGGACAAAATGAAAATTACAGTGGCTTAATTATTAAGTTTATGAGCTTCTAGCAAAATTTCACAACCTAACTCCTAAATTGGGCCGTTGGGGATGGCTATAAAGAGGTTTTGAGCGGCCAAGAGTTTGAGGATTGGGCTCGTTTTTCAAAGATGGTCTCGTGGTTCAATAACAAGCTCAAAATATTCTTCTTTTATTTTTCAGTGCACCCAAACTACTCCAGATTTATTTGAACACCAACACCACCAAATTCATAGTTTAAAAACTTAAAACACCTTCAAAACTTAACTCCCAAGCATAAAAACACCACCATCTCTCTCTAACAAGTAGTGATTAACAACAAAACCCTACTAAACTCACTACAATAAGAAAAACTTGAACAAAAATGAGATTTTTACCTCTTGTGGTGAAGGGATGAGGGATCAAGCTCAAAGGATGACTTGGTGGGGATCTTTGAAGAGAAATAGGCCTAACTTGGTATCTTGAATGATCTATGTGAAGGAATTATCAAAATCCATAAAAATTTAGTGAAGAGCGGCTAGGGTTTGGATGAGGGTTGAGAGAGTTAAAGATAATTGTGTGAAGATATTTGTGTAGAAAGGGAATGAGAGAGGAGAGAGAAGTCTAGCTACAATATGTTGAGATAATTAGGTGTAATGGGTGTGGGTTTATCATAACTATCATATCCCCCCCCCCCCCGCTCTCTCTACTAATAAACCAAGGACAAATCATCAAAATCCCAAGTCATTTTCTTAAAACAAAATACTTGTCTTGTTTAAAATACCTCATATTTTCCAAATCCCAAATATAAATATGCATACGGATATCCGTCTACGAAAACCCAAAATCCATACTCGGTACTATTTTTCATAAAAACCCTTTAATATCCATATTTAAATTATAAATTAATCTTTATAATTTTAAAAATGTTACAATTTCGAATGTTTAAATGGTTGAAATTATTACTTACTCTGCATATTTAGAAAAACATTCGCTGTTTAGTAAGATATACACATGTACACTGCTCATGAAATTGTAAGACATGTTTTTTCAATTTTCCTGCTCTAATTGGACCGTCTGGCACACGCGACGGTTTGTTCAGCTTCATACTGACATCGTCGTTCATAAAACGAGTACAGAAAGACGCGACTTCTTCCAAGAGACAACCTTCCGTAATCGAACATTCCGGATGATACTTGTTGCGGATATAGTTTTTTAAAGTTAATAAATATCTATTCAAAGATTATAGATATTAATTTACCACAATGATGTTTTACAATTTAAATAATGAATAATAAACATTTTCATACCTCTCGATGGGATACATCCAACGGTAATGCACCAGACCGCCAATCTTGACCTCGGTTGCCAAGTAGACGGACAGGTAAACAATAATATCGAAAAAGGAAGGTGGAAAGATAATTTTGAGCTTGCAGATGATCAAAGGAATATCTTCTTTGAGCTGTACTATCTCACTGACGTCCACATTTTTGGAACACAATTGGAGAAAATACGTGTAAAAGTCGTTAAGCACAAGACCAACTTCTGATTTTACTGATGCTATGAGATATAAAGGAAGAAGATGTTGCATCAGTATGTGATAATCGTGGCTCTTAAGTCTTACGATTTTTCCGTTTTTTACATGCACATGTTTGGCAATATTTGATGAGAAACCGTCGGGGATTTTCAATTCTTTCAACACCCGCAAGAACCACCACTTCTTCTTTTTATTCAGGTTGTAGATTGCCGGTGGAATCTCGTAATAACCCGGTTTAACGGCCATAGGCCGATGTTGCAATTCTTCTCTAATGGATAAACCATCCAAATCCGTCAAATCACAACGGGCGTTGAGATTTTCCTTCGTTTTTCCATCCTTATACAGCAGAAGATTGATGACGTGCTCATAGACAACCTTCTCGATATGCATGGCGTCTAAATTATGACGCAGCAGTAGATCGGACCGGTACGAAAGCTAAAATACACCACTAAGTTTCTTCCAACCGGCTGGAAGAAACTTAGCATCTTTATATTGTATCTTTCCAAATGTGATATTATGATACCCTCTCCATTGTTGTAATATGTTGTTACCAGACAATGTTTTAGAGGCCCACTGGTCTCCGTCTTTCCATTGAACATTTCTTTATTCCTTCTGAATCTGTGAAGTATAGGCAAGAAACGTCGGTGACCCATATAAGAATCTTTCCTGCTAAACTTCAAGCATATATGGCTCGTATGAATATAACAACAAGGGCACGCAAGCTTACCTTGAGTTGTCCATCCCGACAGCATGTCGTAGGCAGGAAAATCATCAATTGTCCACAACAAAGCAGTCAGCATCTGAAAAAATTGTTTACCATCTGCATCATAGGTTCTCATGCCAGGTTCCCACGATTATTTTAACTCATCGATCAAGGGTTGAAGGTACACATCGATATTTTCCCCAGGAGACGAGAGACCGTCGATTAAAAGCGCCACCGTAAAATAAGATTTCATCATAGCCCTCCATGGCGGCAGGTTGTATATAGTAACCATAATTGGCTAAGTACTGTGAGTATGCCCGCCGCAAACCATACCAAATGGACTGAAACCATCGCTCGCAATTCCCAGCCTCATGTTACGAGGGTATGCGCTGAACGTAGAATGATTTTCATCTAAAACTTTTCATGATATCGAATCTCTAGGATGACTCATTTTTCCCTCTTGCAAAGCGCATTATGGTGCCACTGCATTTCGGCCGCCGTCTCCTTACACATAAATAACTGTTGCAGACTTGGTATTAGTAGAAAATGACGAAGAATTTTTATGGGCACATCACTCGAATGAGAGTCTTTCTTGGGCTTGAATCAACTTATCCCGCACAGGGGGTAGTTTATGAGTGTGGCATGTTCATTCCGGTACAAAATACAGTCATTCTCACATGCATGGATCTTCTCACACTTTAGACCGATGTTTGTGATTATCTTTTGCATCTCATACCAGTTCGGTAACACTTTGTTTCTGTCGGGAAAAACTTCCTTCGGCAATGTTAGGAGATTGATAAAAGAATGGTTACTCCATCTGTTCTTGCACTTAATCTGAAAGAGACGTACAAAAAAAGACAGTTTTGAAAATCTTTTGCAATTTGGATATAGTAGGATTCTTGAGTCGGCCTTATACTTCTCTAATAACGAGGGTCCAGTGCGTTCCGTATCATCAGGAAGTCCCGCGGCATTTATAAGCCCATCCATGTTATCGATCGGCGCGAATACAAAATTATCTTCTTCGACGGTTTCGTCTTATTCAAACTAACATTCATCTTCCTCCTCTTTTTCTATTATCCCTTGCCACTCTTCGGTTTCCGTTTCAATAAATTCTTTTTCCGTCTCTAGCATCCATGCCTCGTCTTCCATTACAACGACTTTTTCTTCTCCGTGAAGTTCCCACATAGTGTAATCTCTAATGAAACCGTATCTCACGATATGTAACTCAACTTTCATCTTCTAGAGCAATCGCTTGTTCATACACTTAGAGCAAGGACAATAGATTTCGTACTCTTTCGGTAACCCAATACGTGTGTAAGCAAAATCGGTGAAAAAGTTAACACTGTTAAGGAAAATTCATTGACTCTCGAGGGAGTATCGACGTACATCCAACTCTTATTGTCGAGATACGGAAGTGCCATATTGGAACAGTTCGGACGAAGAAAGGTTTCTATAAACAAGAGTCATGGAATTAAGACTTCTTAACAAATGCGCGATAGACGGATACTAAGAATCATTAGTGTTAGGTTTAATTGACGACTTGGTTAAGTTTAGTTTCAATTGACGATTTAGTTATAAAGATTATCAGGGACCGAGAGCAAATGCTCATAGCTTGAGAGTTGGATTTTTCTTCCAAGAAAGATAACGATGATATTAACGGATCTATATTAGATGTTGAGGGTAATTGCTGTCGGGGGTAAGGCTTACATTCCATTAAGAATGTATAAAATATACACTCATTCACTTGTGCCTTCATCCATTTCGAGAAAATTTCGAAAGCACCTTCCCGCTATTCTCCGAGTACACTGTAATAAAAAAGATGATCATTTCAATAATGTCAAACATTGAAACGAATATATAATCTATTGTTGTACACAGAGAACCAACGGAAAGGTACCGACGAAATTTCTCGGAACGAATGAAAACACAAGTGAATGCAAGTGTTTGCTTTATACATTCCTGACTTGTCCACACTGGACAAATCTATCGGTTATCATATAATTGAATTTTCCCGTCACATAAACTACATGACAGTTATTAGAACCAAACGATACCGTCCGATATTTAACAATCTTCGTGTAGTTTTATGTTACGACGAATATCGAACGTATGTTAACTGATAAACGGAGACTAAGGCGCGTTTTGATTTTCACATATGATTATCGACGAGAATATGAAATTTTCATATTATCATCGAGTATCATACACTTTAAGATTTAATTTGAAGTAGTTTTACGTTTACGTTTCAATTTCAAGGTTTCGAAGTTTTTAGTTTAGGGTAAAAAATTTTAAAGTTAAGAATTTTCTTAATCAAGTTTAAGATTTTGGATTTAGGGTTGGGGTTAGGATGGGGTTTGACAAGAGTTCAATATACAGGAGAATGATAGTGAATTTGTTGGTTATGTATATGCCCTAGAGGCCATTGTTGTACATATGATGTATATTAAAATGGATGCTTGGATATATATAGAGAGGACTTTCTTGCTCGTCATGATAGTATGCTATTTGGTTTTCCTTTATCTTAACATGTTGACTTATATTAGTTTACTGTCTTACTCTCACAAGTTGATAAAGCCCTTAGGATCTGTACTCGACTACTGGGACTATGATGAGATCATACTAGTGGGGCCACGGTAGTCAATGAGTACATCCTATAACTGTTCCTAGTCGAGGGTATGTCGAGACAGGGCATCGATACACCAGAGTAGACTAGCGTATACGCATCTTGACCCATATGATAGGCGATGGATGATCCCATATCCATCGATGTTTTGACATCAGAGATGGTGTACAGGTGCTCAGTGGAGACCGGGTACACTGGACGGACTCGCCGAGAACTCCCAGATGGTGATATACCACACGTCAGATAGCAGTTCTCCGGTGACACTGGTACAGGGTAGTCTGTAGACCCGAGATCGTCATAGAGTCTTGTGTGATTCCCACTGTGCTTTGATTTCCACCTTACCACGTCTAAGAGGGCGTGCAAAACGGTGGCTTTTGGGTGCAGTCCCGAATCACATTGAGGCAATGAGCGATAGGAGGGGATTCGTCTCTCCCGGTATAGGGAGTTGATATTGTGCTGTGTTCGATTGGCTATAACTGGAAGTCCCTGGCCAGGGATGATATAGAGATTTACTGGTAAGTGTTACTAGTAGTTTCTCGACCCGTTATGAGCCTCACATCGACACGACTTATCGGTTACTAGGGTCTGACGTATACCACCCCTAGACTAGATATGCAACATATCAGACGAAGAGACCGGACTGTACGGGAGTGTTACTGATTGGATTGACAGGAGAATGTACAGGTTAGCTTGTTGATCTTCTGATCGCTTAATACCTGGGTGGCTGTTACGTTTAGCTGACCGCTTGCAGCTTGTGGGTGTTTGATATGATCATCACCTACTGCCAGCGTATTGACGATTCTTTAGAGTCCTACATAGAGGTTTCTTGAATCAGGCAAAACGGAGTAGGGGCACATATGTGATATGTGCACGACCAAGGATAATGCGATATGAGATACCGTATTATATTCTCGCGATATTTAGATATGAGCCGGGTCATCGGATCAAGTGTTGATTCGATGAATCGGTACATGATATATTAGTCGGTTATATTCGATATAGCCGGATTGTCGGATCAACTGTTGATTCGATAATTTAATGTATAATAATATATATGATATATTGCATTACATTATCTAATATTGGCTCGCTTTATTATTTCATTTTCTCACCGGATAATACATTGATATATATGCGATATATATTAATTGTATTATTTTCTTTTGTTACAAATATATAATATATATGTGATATATATTATTGTAACATGATATGATTACTAATGAAACATGTTTAGTGGAGATTAAACAAGATTAGGGTTTGAATTGGGTTAGTTCATTCATGAACATTCTAGAAGCTTTTTCTTTTGTCATGAGTTAAGATATTATGGTTGATATTTTCTAGTGACTCATTATTTAACCCAACCCAAACCCTAGCCCTACTTAATTCTCTACATGGGTTAGCCTAGTCATGGTTGACCATGGTTACATTATTAATCATATATCATTTCATTATTCATCACAAAAGAATTAATGCATTATTTCTTCTTCTTCTTCAACCTTGAGCTTTGAAAAAGCTTACTTTGTTTTCATTTTGTGATGTTTAAGAGTGAGAATTTGATATAAAAAGAAAGCATAAATACTACTCCATCATTCTCATCTAATCTAGCCAATTAGATTAGGGTGTTCACCTCATTAGAGTGAGCGAGCTTGAGTTATAGAAACTTCGAGATAGATCATCGGAGAAAAGGAAGACTACAAGATAGCATGGATCGTTCGAGTTGTGGAGCCTCTCTTGAGTCTGGGAGATCGTGGATCGCGGCGAAGGGACTTCTACTCGGAGCTTATGAAGCGAAGGAGCGGACTACAAAGGTTGTAATCCCTCACACTTAGTTGTAAAGTTGTTTACTTGCATGTTAAACCCTAATAATCTAGCAAAGATCCCGGCTTTGGGTTGTTCGGCACGTCTAAATTTTTATTCGGGCATGGTTGATGCCTTATGAACCCTTGTAAGAGTGCCTAGGAACCCTACAATGGTATCAGAGTCTAGCTAGAGCATTAGGCGACGTGTATACGAAGTTAAAAGTCCGATCGAACCCCGAAACACCGACTTTGAACCCCTCTCTGGACATTTTTTTAAAATGTGTTTTTTTCTGCATAAAAAATACTTTAAAAAATCAGCAGGGAATTCTAAGAATTACCATGAAACACGAACCCAAGATACCATGAAGTCGCCGCGGAACCGCGGCAGGAACCTGCTTCCCGCTGCGGTTCCGCGACCGTACTTTGGCATTATTGACACGTGTTTACATAGTATTATCCTTAGTTGTTCCTGCATATTTCTGGGTATTTTTAATCTGACTCAAGTGTTAAGTGTTCTGGGGAATATTTTGAATTCGTTGATTCGATCGGAAAGTTTAATTTCGTTCTGTTTTCCGGATATTTTAGAAACTGTTAAAATGTTCGAACGGATATCATTAACTCACTTTTTCCCGGCACGAAAAACTTTCAAGTGTTGAATTTTTCTTGAGTTTAAATTTTTCGGAAAAACGTGCAAGTAACGCGGTGGTCCCTCTAGAAAAACACAAACCTTAACTCGATTATGTGACCATCTGAACCGCCTCTAAACCTTAGGGTTTGGGACAGTACGGCGTGCACATGTGAGGCGTTGGCTTGACCCTTCTACGGCTGGACCATTGGTACTGTGACATATTCTGGGACTTTTTGAACTCCGCTCAAGTGTTGAGCTATTTAGTAAATCTTGGGTATTTGATTATTCGATCGGAAAGTTTAATATTTTCTATTTATCTGGAATGTGATACAATATGTGGAATTCATGTAGTTAGGCATGAAATGCGAAGTATGTGATATTTTGGATTTATGATATCTAAAGTGATTGTGGATTCCAAATATTGTAGTTTTACAATTTCTTTTCTGTGACCGTAAGTGTAGTATGTAGTTGTATTGTCGGTTTTCGTTGCTATACATCAACGACGATCGGTGTATGCATACTTACTTACGTTGATGATATGAGATATTATGTGTTGCTGTGATATGTTATATTGGATCGTCGTGTTCTGAATAGCCGGGGGTTTCATGTGAGATGGGGATTTTTTTCATTCATGTAAAATTCATTTGTATGTAATATTCTTTTATTGGGGCACTTCCGGAATGAGGTTGATGTCACCAGTGTATATTATTTACTTTTCCGCATTAGGTAGACCCAAGGAGGGGAGCACAAGTAACCGGGTTCTAGGGTCCAGTGGGAGGCCATCTCGAGGAGTCGAGACCGGGTCTCCTAACCCTAGAATTGACAGTGTTACTTGCCGCTCTCGTAGGGGTCTAGGGATGTGGGTTTGGCTATTCATCGCGACCGTGGAATCTGTGTTTTATACAGGCTTGTATTAAAAACACGGACATTCTAGTATATCCAATATTTCATATATGTTCTTCTTCTGCAATGTTCTATGATGAGATCATATTACTGCCTGAGACGAATGCTTATACTATATATATGCTGATATATAAATATTACTGCTTTCGTTTCTTCTGTGATGCTTAGAAAGTATAAGCTGATGGGATTTTTATTAATGAGATTAATAAAATAAAAGAAACCTAAAAGATGTTGTAGAATCAAAAGTTTATAAAAAGGGTAGCTACAGTTTTGCTTTGCATAGCGGTATATATGATATACCCTGCACCTTATTCGATGAGGAAAGAGCCGAGATCACTTCACCGGGAGTGACCTCTTTAGCGAAACTGGCAGATGCTACAAACTCGCGGTTTAGTTTTTGACAGCTTATATAGTTCTTGCTTTGCACAGCGGTATATATGATATACCATGCACCTTATTCGATGGGGAAAGAGCTGAGATCACTTCACCGGGAGTGACCTCTTTAGCGAAACTAGAAAAGCCTCAAAAACACTCCTTTTCAAAATCACTTGTTTCTACAACGATATCAAGTTCATTACGCTCATGGTTTTCTGAAAAACCCGCGTAGCCCTCTGTCATTTCAGATAAAGACTATTTAGTATTCGTGCTGCGTTTGTTGGCCTTTGTCAAGACGTAGTGTGCGGTAGCTGACTGGTACTTATCTGTTTAAACATGTGATGTGATTGGATTAGGGCATTCGTACGACCTTGTTGGCCTTTGTCAAGGGTCGTGCGGGTGGGTTTATTTCAATCAAGAAATGACGGGTTGAACTTGACTAGCTTCCTATGGTTTGTTGGCCTTTGTCAAGGTCATAGGAGGTTAGGGGTAAAAGTATTATCGGGAATTTCAAGTGTTGAAATTTGCAATGTGATTGCATACCTTCTATGAGATAGATGGATCCTGATACCCACTACGAGTAAGAGTTACTGTTCCCCTCCGAATGGCGGCCAAGACATGGACGATCTTGCCTGAGATTCGGGACAGATGCTAATTGGTGCTATCTGTCCACCTCTCCGAAGATGCCAAGTTGATTTATGGCACCATATATCGAAGGTTTAAACGGATGCGTCCGATGTAGCAGACTTCGTCAGATTCCCCCTCGCTTGAGGGGTTTTTGATTGTGGGGACGCTCTTCCCTGCAGGCGCAAGCCCCTGCAGTTAATTACGCTACCGTATTGCGGTAACAATTTTCTCCTTTTCCAGATGATCACTTCGTGTCGTGTGTGTTTATCTTGTATTAGGTTGCCCGTGGATTGTATACGAAGACTGAGTTATGTCGCCGCCCGTAGGGCGTGGATTAGTCCAAATCCGTATTTTCTTAGATTTGGGTTTGGGGTTTTGGTTTGAGGATACGTTAGCCATATTTGAGGCTAAGATCAACTCAAACGTTTGTTAAGGACACGTTAGTCTAGTTTGAGACTAATATCAACTTAACGGGATCGTTTAGATCCGACAAAAGAGCGTTTGGGCTCTATTGTTCCAGTTTAGGGACATAGTGGTCCATTGAATGTATGGCCGTCGTTACCCGTCACCTCTCTAACGACTTTGAAGGATTACAACGACAGATATCAGAGGAGTTCAGAGATGTACCCTTGAACCAAAGTTGGTTGGGAGACCTGTAGTCCAATTTGGGGCTAAAGTCTATTTGAAGGTTTAAGAATACGTTAGCCATATTTGGGGCTAAGATCAACTTAAACGGGATCGTTTAGATCCGAAAAAAGAGCATTTGGGCTCTATTGTTCCAGTTTAGGGACATAGTGGTCTATTGCCAGTTTAGGGACATGGGGGTCCATGTTCCAGTTTAGGGACATAGTGGTCCAATACCAGTTTAAGGACATAGTGGTCCATCATTCCCGTTTTGGGGACAAATGTTAGTTAAAAGACGCATTAGGCCATGAGTTTAAGGACCCCACAGTCCGTATTGATGTGTGGTTGTCGGGACCCGTCACCTCTCTGAAGACGTTGAAGGATTACAACGACAAATATCAGAGGAGTTCAGAGATGTACCCTTGAACCAATGAATTGGTTGAAAGAGCAGATGTGCTCAGTTCAAGATGATTTGAGGACTTAAGGCCAGTTTGGGCTAAGTCCAATTATGTTTGAAATATTGGCCCTTTGGGCCATTAGACATTTGTCTGGGTTCAGCCCCTCGTCATTCAGCAGTGTTAAACAGAGGTTTGGGGGCTCTGACAACATTTTGTCTTTGATTTCCTCAATTTTGAGATTCATTTGGAGGAGGGACTTTTGCCTCTGGAAAATTAGCCAATTTGGCTAAAAGTAGTGTTAAACACTAGAAGAGGAAGGGGACACGTGGGAGCACGTGATGGCATCAAAAAGTGGGGCCAGATCCTCTTTATTTTGTTCTGCAAACAAGTGTTAAACACTTTTTGACTTTCTCGCCATCACGTGCGGGCACGTGATAAGCATTCATGCACTGATTTGTTAAGGCGTTTATTAGGGGTCACGTGGTAACACGTGAGAGCGCCCAGAGCCAATATTTCCTTTGCTTTTTCTTTCTGAGTTTTGGAGGTCACGTGGGAGCACGTGAGGCATTGCCTCAAAGCTTTCCTCCTTCTTATTTCTGGGGATCTCTTCAGGGGTCACATGGGGACACGTGACCTTGGTCTTTTGCATGCATGGAGATCTTTCAAGTCTTTTTTTTTAAGAATTAAATTCTCTATAGGGTTAAACCCTAATTTTGTTTTGGAGGAATTAAATTCCTATTTGAAAGAATTAAATTCTTATTTAGGGTAAAACCCTAGTTTCTTTTTAAAGGAATTAAATTCCCAAATATGTAAAAGAATTAAATTCTTGATTAGGGTTAAACCCTAGTTTCATTTTAGGAGGAATTAAATTCCTGTAAATCTGAGAGAATTAAATTCTCATAGAGGGTTAAACCCTAGTTTTGTTTTAGGAGAATTAAATTCTCAAAACTCAATTCCCCTTCTAAATTTAGGATCTGCATGGCAGGATCTCGACCCGATGAGAATTAAATTCTCAACTTATGGGGAGATGTGCTCTGTGCAGATCTTCAACCAGAAGAAGAACAAAGTTCTTTGTGCAGAAGAGTTAAACTCTTGGATTTGGAGAATTAAATTCTCTGTTTGAAGTTTTGATTCCCTTTCTTTTCTCACCTAGGATTTTCTTTGTTGAGAATTAAATTCTCCTCTCTTTTCTTCTCTCTTGAGAATTAAATTCTCCCCTCTTTGTTCTTCTCTCCAAAAAGGTCCATCCTCTTCTTTTCTTGGCTCCTATTTATAAGAGAAGGAAAAGAATCAATTTGTTTAGCAAATCTCTCATTGAAAGATTTGATTTGTTTTCATCATTAATATAATCCTTTAGATCATTCAGTGAATTTTATTCACCGTTGGATTTTAAATCCAAAGATATTCTGTTTGTTATTTCCGGTGAGATTTTAGGGGAAATCTTTCCTTGTCTAAGATCTTTCCATAAATTGGTGATATTTAACCACCCTTGGATCTTTAATCCAAGGGTCCCCGTAATGCTTTTTCATTTGGAAAGATTTAGAAGCTTTTTAGAATTTTAATTCTATTAATCGGTAAGGCTTTCAAAGCCTGGCACGTGCCGGCACGTGACTCTTGGTCACGTGTGAGCACGTGACCCCTAATTGAGTCATTTTCTCAGCATTTACTTATGGTTCAGTTTTAACCATCACGTGTCAACACGTGACCATTGGTCACGTGTGAGCACGTGACACCTCATTGAGGTATTTCCTTCAGCCGTCTGTTATTTCATTTCTGTTTCGATTGTCACGTGTCAACACGTGACCATTGGTCACGTGTGAGCACGTGACCCCCAGTTGGGTCCTTCTTCAGCCGTTAGTTTTTATTTCTGTTTTGACTATCACGTGTCAACACGTGACCAATGGTCACGTGTGAGCACGTGATACCTCATTGAGGTAATTCCTGATTTTTAATCAGGGAACAGTGCATAGCATATTTGCTCATAACTTTTGATCCTGGATGAATTATGCAGCCCATAATATATCAAATCGAAGGGTTTTTCGAGATGCTTCCAGTATCATCAGAATTTAACAGTTCCTCCTTCGGGGGTTTATCAAAATACAGGCCGGATGATACTGGTTCGCATTCCCTTAAGCGTATCGCTGCCATTTGATACCTTGGACTCTTTTGCGCAGAAATTTTTTGGCGGGAACAAATGCCCCCCACTACTTTGCCTACGTAAGTATATACGTGGGTGAAGTAGTGCAGAATAATGCATAGTGTATGACCAGTTTCGGGTTGGTATATAACTTTCAGAATCTTGATCTGAGAAGATAACGAGCGGACACAAGCGTCGTCATTTATCATTGACTCAAATCTCAACTCTTAAGAGATATAGTTCCAAACCCTTAACTCCATGAGCCGCACCCTTCTATCTCTTTATATCTTACTCTGGCATGAAGTAGTTTATATGCTCATGAGTAACTTTTCCATTTCAGTGGCATGTAGCTTTGGCGAGTGTGGCTCATAGATGGTCCATCTTGACCTCTTTGCAGGACGGTGATGGCTTAGGAAACAGGGTTAGGATCTGCCACCTAAGACTTTTCAACTTTATGAGTCGTGAAGGTCTCATAAAGACTTTTCTCCCTACGAGTCGTGAGGATCTCGTAGGTGTATTTTCTCCATAGGAGTCGTGAGGATTCCTAAGTGTGTTTTCTCTTATAAGTCGTAAGGATCCTATAAGAGAGTTTTCCCTCTTACGAGTCGAGAGGACCCGTAAGCGGTTGTTTCCCTCCTTGTCGAGATTCGACTTTGGAGAGTGTGACCCGTGGATAGTATGCAAGAGACCGTTTTGGATCGCCTTGCAGGGCCCCAGTGCTTAGGAAACAGGTTTTTTTCAATCCCCGCTGCCTATGACTTTTCCTCACGAGTCGAGACGAATCGAGAAGTTCTCGCAAAGACATCAATTTCCTCACGAGTCGAAACGGATCGAGAAGATCTCGCAAGAATATTCTAATGTCACAGTTAACCTATGCTCTTTACGACAAAGGTCCGTTAGTGTATGTGGTACTAGGATTTTGGTAGTCGTACCGTCGCGTTGGCTGATGTATTCCTCGATAGGCAGTTTTGCTGTTCGAGTAGCCTTGCGACATGTCGTGTCTCTGATCCCTTCGGGGGCTGAACAAGATGTCTTCAAGCAATCCTCCTAGGCAGTTTGACCGTCGGAAGAGCAAGTGTTAGGAATTTTACCATGCCGCTTTTTACTTGAGGTTAGGCTCATTTTGGAGAGCCCCGATGAGTCATAACCACTCCGCGCTGGTGTGGGATGATCTCCGATAGTCTTTTAGGCTTTATATGACCTTCCGTTAAGACCCTGAAGCTAGGAATTTGGCCTTTGCTTTGTTTGCTGGCATTGCGTCCTCTGTATCGAGACGAATGTCGTGGTTGTCTCTAGGTTGCTAGTGAACCGTCGAGGTTTGGAACTAGGGATTTTGCCGTGGCTCCTTTTGGTGATGTTGCGTCTGCTGTATCGAGACGAACGTCGAGGTGGTGACCACTCCGCACTGGTGCGAGATAATCTCCGATTGTCTTTCAGGCTTTATATGACTTGCCGTTAAGACGCATGAAGCTAGGAATTTAGCCTTCGCTTCGTTTGCTTTGGTGTGTCTAAATCCTGTTGGAGGAAGAACGCTGGGGTGATATCGCGTCTACTGTATCAAGACGAACATCGAGGTGGTGACCACTCCGCATTGGTGCGAGATGATCTCCGAATGTCTTTCAGGATTTATATGACTTGCCGTCAAGACCCTGAATCTAGGAATTTGGCATTTTGCTTCATTTGCTTTGGCGTGTCTGAATTCTGTGGGAGGAAGAACGCCATAGTGACATTTCATCTGCTATATCGAGACGATCGTCGAGGTGGTGACCACTCCGCGCTGGTGTGAGATAATCTCCGATTGTCTTTCAGGCTTTATATGACTTGCCGTCAAGAACCTGAAGCTAGGAATTTGGCCTTTGCTTCATTTTCTTTGGCGCGTCCGAATCCTGCTGGGGGAAGAACGCTGGGGCGACATTTCATCTGCTGTATCGAGACGATCGTCGAGGTGGTGACCACTCCGCGCTGGTGCGAGATGATCTCCGATTGTCTTTCAGGCTTTATATGAGTTGCCGTTAAGACCCTGAAGCTAGGAATTTGGCCTTTTGCTTCATTTGCTTTGGCGCGTCCGAATCCTGCTGGGGGAAGAACGCTGGGGTGACATTTCATCTGCTGTATCGAGACGATCGTCGAGGCGATGACCACTCCGCGCTGGTGCGAGATGATCTCCGAATGTCTTTCAGGCTTTATATGACTTGCCGTCAAGACCCTGAAGCTAGGAATTTGGCCTTTGCTTCATTTGCTTTGGCGCGTCCGAATCCTGCTGGGGGAAAAACGCTGGGGCGACATTTCATCTGCTGTATCGAGACGAACGTCAATGTGGTGACCACTCCGCGCTGGTGCGAGATGATCTCCGATTGTCTTTCAGGCTTTATATGAGTTGCTGTCAAGACCCTGAAGCTAGGAATTTGGCATTTGCTTCGTTTGTTTTGTCGTGTCTGAATCCTGTTGGAGGAAGGGCGCTGTAGTGACATATCGTCGGCTGTATCGAGACAAATGTCGCAGTTGTCTCTAGGTTGCAGGTGAACCGTCGATATTTGGCTTCGCTTTCTGATGGAGCCTGTTGGGAAGGTATGGTTCCCACTTTATCTGTGCCCTTGGATTGTATACATAGATCGATGTGATCTCACCTGTAGGGCAAAAATTTTCATTTTTTCATCATTTTTTTTATTGTTTCCGCGATGCTCTATCATTTCAGCTTTTTATATCGCAAAAATCGCGATTGCCCAATCATTTCGGCTATTTTTCGTGGTGCCCGATCATTTCGGCTATTTTTCTTTTTACTCGCTGTTTTTTATTGCGAGTTGCCCAATCATTTCGGCTGTTTTTGTATGCATACATTTTTACTTGCTGATTTTGTTGCAAGTTGCCCCATCATTTCGGCTATTTCATATGCATTTTTTTTGGCTCGCTGATTTTTTATCACGAGTGTGGAACTTGGAATCTGACGCCAATCTCAGCATCAGCATCACTACAACTGGAATATTGCCAGGAGCGAATCATCATTTGCCGTGAAAGGGCTTGGAATTTGATATCGGTTTTAGGCATCAGCATCGCTACAACTGGGATATTGCCAGGAGCGAATCATCATTTGCCTCTGTCGATGTTGAACAAAGGTGGCTTAGTGAACAGGGTTAGGATCCCGTCGACTAAGGCTTTTGACTTCATGAGCCGTAAGGGTCTCACAAAGGTATTTCTCCCTACAAGTCGTGAGGATCTCGTAGGTGTGTTTTCTCCTTAGGGATCGTGAGGATTCCTAAGTGTATGTTCTCTTATAAGTCGTAAGGATCTTACAAGAGTATTTTCTCCTTGCAAGTCGAGAAGACCTACAAGTGTTTGTTTGCTGTACGAGCAGATCCCTAGTCGTTGGTGGGACTTTGTTAGGGAAATGTTTATTCGTGCCCGTGGATTGTATACAAGGGTCAGTATGAGCCGCTTGTAGGGCAGTATTGGAGGTTGTGGGGGGGCGCTTAAGAACAGGTTCAGGTCCCTGTAACTTAAGACTTTTGAATCATATGAGCCGTGAGGGTCTCATAAGAGGGTTCTCCTTACGAGTCGTGAGGATCTCGCAAGTGTAATTTCTCCTTAGAAGTCGTAGGGATTCCTAAGTGTGTTGCTTCCTTTGTGAGTCGTAAGGATCTCACGCGGGTGGTTTCTCCTTACAAGGCCGAGAGGACCCTGTAAGTGTCTTTTAACGAGGTTGCGCCCTTTCGGGTTTTCACAAACAATCGCCGGTAGTCCTGCTGTTTTTACTCACGGAGCCCTTTCGGGTTTTCATCCGTGCCCATTTTGCTTATGGACATACCGTCTTTTTTTTATTCTTTTTATTCTTTTTTTCTAACGAGGTTGCGCCCTTTCAGGTTTTCACAAGACTCGCCGGTAGCCCTGCTGTTTTTACTCACGGAGCCCTTTCGGGTTTTCATCCGTGCCCTTTTTGCTTATGGACATACCGTTTTTATATATATTTTTTTATTATATTTTTTTTATTCTTTTTTTTATCGACTTTGGGATGTCGCGATCCACCGTAGTTTATCGACATCTCGGTCAGTAGCTAGTTTTAGGACGTAGTGGTCCGTCATTAGTTTAACGACGTTTCGGTCTTTCGCCAGTTTTAGGACATAGTGATCCAATGTCGCCGTATTTGAGGCGAATCTCTAGTTTACTGACTTTTCGGTCAATCGTTGCCATATTTGAGGCGAGTTTCTAGTTTACGGACTTCTCGGTCCATGGGACTTTCTTGATAAAAGAGCACGATGCCCCCGGCATGTCCATCTTTTTCGGAGCATGTGGTTGTGGTGGGTTCACCTTCCATTTTTCGGACAGCGTGAACTTGCCTTGTTGGTACTGGTCTTCAACCCAGCTTTTGAAGACGTAGCAGTTATCGATCGGATGGCCCAATACTTGGTGGTAAGGGCAGTAATTAGAATTGTCGACATCATTCAGTTGTAGCTGGTGTTTCGGCTCCGGTAGAGTGATAAGCCTGTTGCGCACTGCTAGTTCGAACAGCCTCCTTGTTTCATCCCGGGGAAATGAGTAAGGACGTTTTAACTTCTCATTGAGGTATCGCGGCTTGTTGTTTTGACGACAAAACGGTCTCGGGTTACTTGGTTGTTGTTGAGCGTTGGCGACGAAGGTCGCTTTTCCATTCCCCTTATCCCTTTTGTTCGATCCCTTGTTCGCGGGTCCGAGATTCTTTTCGGGTAGCGTGCGATTGCGCAGCTGAACGTTCTCGCAGCTCTTCTTTTCTTTCGTTTCAGAGATGGATTCCTTCAAGAGAGGACCGTGGGCTACTTTTTCGTCGGAATCGCTCCCGAAGGTGAGAACTTGCGATCCCCCGGGATCAACCCTATGACAATTGCCGGCAATTCTTTTACGCTCATCGGTCGCATTTTTCCGCTGTCTACGAGCTTCACGCTTTGTCCTGTTGAAGTGTTGCCTGTGAGCGACATACCCTTGCCACCAACACTTAAAGGAGTTGCAGTCTTCAGTAGGATGTGCGATCTTCTGATGATATAAGCAGAAGTTAGGATGTACGTCCGCTTCATCAAGATATATACCGCCAGGAGAATTTTCTCTGAAAGAGGGCAACTTTATCCCCATCGATATGGCTTTGGCGAATCGTTTCCTTGTCTTGATCCTGCTTTCATTTGCGTCGGATGTACTTTGATTCGGTGGGAGTGTTTCGACCCTTTCATCTAGTCACCAGCGTTTGGCTTTCTCGAATATGGTCATCTCGCGCTCTCGATCAGCTTTGCTTTTAAGACGGGCTTCGTTCAGGAATGCATCAATCATTTCGTCTGATGGTCCTAGAAGTTCTGGCTCAGGATCTGCCCCCAGCTTCTCTGTGTAAGGAGCTTCTTTGTCATTTATTGATGAGTGAGAGATCACATGGCAGCTTGCCATATAATCTTCAGATTCATCCGACGAGTCTTCTCCATTGTCATCATCTCCGTCCTCAAGGACGTGGCTGAGAAATTCTTGGAGTGTGACTGGGGTCCGCGCCTTCTGATTATATTCTTCCAATGCATCAATCTGTTTTTGCAGGTCCTTACGCTTGTCACCAGGCTG
The DNA here is from genome assembly GCA_030015575.1 of Agapanthus africanus. NCBI lineage: Eukaryota > Viridiplantae > Streptophyta > Magnoliopsida > Asparagales > Amaryllidaceae > Agapanthus > Agapanthus africanus. The sequence continues at coordinate 234,659,612 of JASDDO010000010.1, forward strand.
CACGGGCTTTTTGGTCTTCTTCTTCAAAGACTTTGACGGCTGGGTGCGAGCGCTTTGACCATCACCACCGGATTTTGTAGTTGGGCGCGGTTTCAGCATTCCCTCGATGATCTCGGGTTCCAGTGGATTTTTCCACCCGATTGCCGGGCACGATTGGAGATCCTTCAGCATTCTTTTAGTTTTGGATGAAAGAGCGACCTCCCATGGGGATTCCCTTATGAATAAGCACAATGCCCCCGGCACGTCCACCTTCTTAGGAGTGTGCAGTTGTGGTGGGCTCACTTTCCACTTCTCAGACAGCGCGAACTTTCCTTGCTGGTACTGGTCCTCGATCCAACCCTTAAAGACGGAGCAATCTTCAATTGGATGGCTTACCGTTTTGTGGTAAGGGCAATAATTGGGATTGTTGACATTGCCTGGCTGCAACAGACGTTTTGGATTCGGCAGATTGGTTAGTTTGTTGCGCACTGCCAGCTCGAACAGTTTCCTCGTTTTTTCCTGGGGAAACGAGTAAGGTCGTCCCAGTCTCTCCTCGAGGGATAGGCGTGGACGCACGTTGTCTTGACGAATAACGGGCTTTAAGTTGCTCGGCTATTGTTGAGTATTGGCAACGGAAGTTGCTTTCCCTTTGCCCTTTTCATTCCAAGGCTCTGTCTTTGAAGAGGAAGGCCTGTGGCCCATCTGGTCCATTTAGGCCAGCTTGTCAATCAAGGCCTGAAAGGTGGTCGGCTTGAAGAACATCATGAATTGGGAGATGTTCGCTTGAGGGTCGAGAGTACCCACGAACATGCCCACGACAGGAGCTTCTTCGATGCGCTACTCGCACTTTGACCATAGATTACGCCACCGTATCGCATACTGGACCCAAGTTTCTCCTGGCTTTACCCTAGAGTTAATTAACGCGGTAATCGGGGTGCGCTCGCTAGCGCTTGCAAATCTCTGTGTAAACAGCAGCTCCATCTCTGCAAATGTTTTGACAGAGTCATTGGGAAGCTCCGAGTACCATTCAAAGGCCGTTTCCGCTAAGCTGCCGACGAATTGGCGAAGCAACAGTTTGTCGTCGCCTCCGATGTCGCCGCATAAGGCTCTGAATTGAGCGACATGCTGATGTGGATTCCATGTCCCCTTGTACACATGCAATTTAGGGATCGTATATCCCGGCGGGTAACTGATTTGGTCATACCAGCCCGGATAGGGTCACCCCGTTTTGATAACTTGACCGGCTGCCTCAGTTGCCTGGTGAACTCGTATTTGTTGAGCAACATAGTCGTCTAGTGCAGCTTTGGAAATGGTTTCCTCCTTGGCTGCTGAAAGGGCCGGCGGTGGATTTGACGTTTCTCCTCTGTCATCTTCAAGGATAATCGGAGGATCTTCGGCTGGGGGATCCTGCCGGATCATCATACCCACCATGTCCTGGAACAGAAGGGCCATTCGTTTTATATTGGCTGCTTGTTCCGCAGCCTCTTTGTACTTCTTTTCCAGTATTCTCCGAAGGAATTCGGCATCGGTTTCTTGCTCCTGGCGTTGATCCGAGGATGCTTCTGGGCTTTCTTTTGGTCCGGTGAGTGCGGCCATCGCAGTCATCATTTCTTGGAGCTTTTGCTGCTGCTCTTGAGCTTTAGTCACCGATCGCGTAAGCGGTCTATGACCTGTGGATATAAGGCTATTCTCTTTCCCGGATGCCATGTAGACGGTATGTACCACCATGCCCCCAGACTTAGGGCGTTTGGGTTCAGTGCCTTTGACTTTTGTCGCCGGCACAGGGATCATCTCTGGCCTTCTATTCTCAAGAGCGGTCGAAGTTGAGGGAGCCGTCAAGGTGGGCACCCAGACAGCATTTCGTGGCTTAGCAGGATGGCTGACTTCCTTTTGGACCTTCAGTTTCTTGTGCTGGCGGGAGAAATTTGGATCGATCACCGACTCTCGGACTTGTCGCCAGATTTTGTAAACTTTGGAAGACGGCCGTTGAGGGGACTGCTTCGGCTTTATTTCCGTGACAGTCTCCACCGATGGCGGAGATCTTTTCAGTACGGCAGTGGGCGAATTCCTGCGTATTCTGTTCAGCAGCTCAAAATTGTTCCCGGTTGGGACAGCAGCATTAACTTCCACCGTTGGAGCTGGTGGCGTTAGCCCAGAGGGGGAGTTGCCCCCGTCCTTCCTTACTCGGCGCCAGTGGCGACGTCGAGCGTGTCGGGCTGTTGGGGCTGGTTCGGCGATGGGGATGGCTTTGTCTTCCCCCTGTCCAGGCGAGGGGCTGCTGCTGGCGTCAGCCTGTTGAATACTGATGTCCTTTGAGAAGCAGTATCCAATCGGTTGAAAACAGTCTTCTGAGCAGGGACAGGAACTGTAGCGAGAGCCGGAACAGTCAATCTTGTAAAGACCGACCCTTTGGTAGGAGAAGCCTCCTTGACGACTTCAGGAGCAGGGATGGCTATCCTCTTCGGAATAACCTTCTCTGGGATTGCAGGCTTCATCACGGGCCCACATGGACTTTTGCCCAATCTGGCGAAGACCGAGGAGCTGGAACTGGACGACCCGTTGAGAGGGGCCGTGGTAGTAGCAAGCCGATCGAAGACCGACTTCTTGGGAGCTTCCGGTGCTGGCATAGGAACGGTGAAGTTCGCTGTGGCAGCATGGTCCTGAAAAACAATCCTGTGGTGGCCTGGGTGACCTGTTCCACCGGCATCGTGAAGATGGGGGCCGCTTGGGGCCCGTAAGTCACTCCTCCGGACGGGACGGAGCGAGAATTGCAATTGCAGTTAGTGCAGTTTGAAGCCATTGATCTTCTGTTTTCTGCACGGAGCAATACACCAAATCTTAGTACCTCGAATCCACAGGCAACCATAGCAAACCGCGATTCGTTCGCGAACACGACACACGAAGTGTGGAGTGGAAAGAGGAAAAGGTCCCACCGGGCGTGCCAGAATCTGTTCCCCTCCGAATGGCGGCCAAGACATGGACGGTCTTGCCTGAGATTCAGGGCAGATGCTAATTGGTGCTATCCGTCCACCTCTCCGAAGATGCCAAGTTGATTTATGGCACCATTTATCAAAGTTTTAAACGGATGCGTCCTATATAGCAGACATCGTCAGATTCCCCCTCGCTTGAGGGGTTTTTTATTGTGGGGACGCTCTTCCCTGCAGGCGCAAGCCCCTGCAGTTAATTACGCTACCGCATTGCGGTAACAACTTTCTCCTTCTCCAGATGATCACTTCGTGTCGTGTGTGTTCATCTTGTATTTGGTTGCCCGTGGATTGTATACGGAGACTGAGTTATGTCGTCGCCCGTAGGGCGTGGATTAGTCCAAATCTGTATTTTTTTAGATTTGGGTTTGGAGTTTTGGTTTGATGATACGTTAGCCATATTTGAGGCTAAGATCAACTCAAACGTTTGTTAAGGACACGTTAGTCTAGTTTGAGACTAATATCAACTTAACGGGATCGTTTATATCCAACAAAAGAGCGTTTGGGCTCTATTGTTCCAGTTTAGGGACATAGTGGTCCATTGAATGTATGGCCGTCGGTACCCGTCACCTCTCTGACGACGTTGAAAGATTACAACGACAGATATCAGAGGAGTTCAGAGATGTACCCTTGAACCAAAGTTGGTTGGGAGACCTGTAGTCCAATTTGGGAATAAAGTCTATTTAAAGGTTTAAGGATACGTTAGCCATATTTGGGGCTAAGATCAACTTAAACGGGATCATTTATATCCGACAAAAGAGCATTTGGGGCTCTATTGTTCCAGTTTAGGAACATAGTGGTCCATTGCCAGTTTAGGGACATGGGGGTCCATGTTCCAGTTTAGGGATATAGTGGTCCAATACCAGTTTAAGGACATAGTGGTCCATCATTCCCGTTTTGGGGACAAATGTTAATTTAAGGACGCATTAGTCCATGAGTTTAAGGACCTCACAGTCCGTATTGATGTGTGGTTGTCGGGACCCGTCATCTCTCTGAAGACGTTGAAGGATTACAACGACAAATATCAGAGGAGTTCAGAGATGTACCCTTGAACCAATGAGTTGGTTGAAACAGCAGATGTGCTCAGTTCAAGATGATTTGAGGACTTATGGCCAGTTTGGGCTAAGTCCAATTATGTTTGAAATATTGGTCCTTTGGGCCATTAGACATTTGTCTGGGTTCAGCCCCTCGTCATTCAGCAGTGTTAAACAGAGGTTTGGGGGCTCTGACAACATTTTGTCTTTGATTACCTCAATTTTGAGATTCATTTGGAGGAGGGACTTTTGCCTCTGGAAAATTAGCCAATTTGGCTAAAAGTAGTGTTAAACACTAGAAGAGGAAGGGGTCACGTGGGAGCACGTGATGGCATCAAAAAGTGGGGCCAGATCCCCTTTATTTTGTTCTGCAAACAAGTGTTAAACACTTTTTGACTTTCTCGCCATCACGTGCGGGCACGTGATAAGCATTCATGCACTGATTTGTTAAGGCGTTTATTAGGGGTCACGTGGTAACACGTGAGAGCGCCCAGAGCCAACATTTCCTTTGCTTTTTCTTTCTGAGTTTTGGAGGTCACGTGGGAGCATGTGAGGCATTGCCTCAAAGCTTTCCTCCTTCTTATTTCTGGGGATCTCTTCAGGGGTCACGTGGGGACACGTGACCTTGGTCTTTTGCATGCATGGAGATCTTTCAAGTCTTTTTTTTTAAGAATTAAATTCTCTATAGGGTTAAACCCTAATTTTGTTTTGGAGGAATTAAATTCCTATTGTGAAAGAATTAAATTCTTATTTAGGGTAAACCCTAATTTCTTTTTAAAGGAATCAAATTCCTAGATATGTAAAAGAATTAAATTCTTGATTAGGGTTAAACCCTAGTTTCATTTTAGGAGGAATTAAATTCCTGTAAATCTGAGAGAATTAAATTCTCATAGAGGGTTAAACCCTAGTTTTTTTTTTAGGAGAATTAAATTCTCAAAACTCAATTCCCCTTCTAAATTTAGGATCTGCATGGCAGGATCTCGACCCGGTGAGAATTAAATTCTCAACTTATGGGGAGATGTGCTCTGTGCAGATCTTCAACCAGAAGAAGAACTAAGTTCTTTGTGCAGAAGAGTTAAACTCTTGGATTTGGAGAATTAAATTCTCTGTTTGAAGTTTTGATTCTCTTTCTTTTCTCACCTAGGGTTTTCTTTGTTGAGAATTAAATTCTCCTCTCTTTTCTTCTCTCTTGGGAATTAAATTCTCCTCTCTCTGTTCTTCTCTCCAAAAAGGTCCATCCTCTTCTTTTCTTGGCTCCTATTTATAGGAGAAGGAAAAGAATCAATTTGTTTAGCAAATCTTTCATTGAAAAATTTGATTTGTTTTCATCATTAATATATTTCTTTAGATCATTCAGTGAATTTTATTCACCGTTGGATTTTAAATCCAAAGATATTCTGTTTGTTATTTCCGGTGAGATTTTAGGGGAAATATTTCCTTGTCTAAGATCTTTCCATAAATTGGTGATATTTAATCACCCTTGGATCTTTAATCCAACGGTCCCCATAATCCTTTTTCATTTGGAAAGATTTAGAAGCTTTTTAGAATTTTAATTCTATTAATCAGTAAGGCTTTCAAAGCCTGGCACGTGACCCTTAGTCACGTGTGAGCACGTGATCCCCAATTGAGTCTTTTTCTCAACATTTACTTATGGTTCAGTTTTAACCATCACGTGTCAACACGTGACCATTGGTCACGTGTGAGCACGTGACACCTCATTGAGGTATTTCCTTCAACCGTTTGTTATTTCATTTCTGTTTCGATTGTCACGTGTCAACACGTGACTAATGGTCACGTGTGAGCACGTGACCCCCAGTTAGGTCCTTCTTCAGCCGTTAGTTTTTATTTCTGTTTTGACTATCACGTGTCAACACGTGACCATTGGTCACGTGTGAGCACGTGATACCTCATTGAGGTAATTCCTGATTTTTAATCAGGGAACAGTGCATAGCATATTTGCTCATAACTTTTGATCCCGGATGAATTATGCAGCCCATAATATATCAAATCGAAGGGTTTTTCGAGATGCTTCCAATATCATCAGAATTTAACAGCTCCTCCTTCGGGAGTTTATCAAAATACAGGCCGGAAAATACTGGTTCGCATTCCCTTAAGCGTATCGCTGCCATTTGATACCTTGGACTCTTTTGCGCAGAAATTTTTTGGCGGGAACAGTTACTCCTGGGAGAGTTTTACACAGGACAATTAGACGATCAAGTAGGTGTCTAGAAAGGTGTTAACGGGGTTATACCTCTGGGAAGACGAGGTTTATTTTAATTAGGTCCGTGCGAAAGCACGGGGAACCTCCCTCAAGTACCGACACTGATCTGGCTGAAAGATTGACGAAATTGTAGGGTGTAATTAATCCCGGCTAATCTTACCTTTTAGGGTTTGAAGGAAGATTTGATAAAAACAGTAGGAGACATTCTGATTAGATAAGATAATAACCAATCTAATCTTGCAAGAGCATACGCTAAAGTGTTTTCTCTCTCTCTCTCCAGGTAGCGACCATGTCAGGCCATAATCAAGATAATAATATGGATGTATTGACTGAACCCGCTTATTATACTGAGCAGGAGAACGTTGGTCTCGTTCTTTCTTATAAGAGTTGTAAGACTGAACAGGGAATAGGAGAATATCTGGATTATCACGCCGCCCAAACGGAGAACATGCATGTTGATGCACCTTCTTCACGTGTGTTAGTTATTGAGAACTGTTTCTCAGTTCACCCTACGTCATGGGTATTAGATACCGGATCGGGATCCCATATATGTAAATTGTTACATGGGCTACGTAAAGGTAGAGAACTGGGAAAAGGTGATCATTCCGTTCAAGTAGGGAATGGTGCAAGTATTGCAGCCAAAGCAGTTGGCGAATATCACATAGTATTACCAAGTCATAATACACTGATTCTGAATGAGTGCTATTATATACCGAACATGATGTGCAACATTATATCAGTTTCTTTATTAAGTAAAGAAGGATATAATTTTGTAGTAAAGGATAATGTTATGAACATATTCCTAGATCAAAAGTTGATTGGATCAGGCCCGTTACATAATGGCATATTCATTCTCAATCAAAATACAGTCCTTAATATACAAAACACATACAAGAGGAAAAGTTCAGAAATGAACGAATCCTTCTGGTGGCATTATAGACTTGGTCATATCAATGCGACACGACTAGCTAAGTTACATAAGGATGGATATTTGAATCCGTTCGAATTATCATCTAATGATACTTGCTATTCATGTCTCAAAGGCAAAATGACCAAAGCTCCGTTTAGTGGACACGGAGAAAGAGTTACCGAACTCTTAGGGCTGGTAGATAGTGATGTATGCGGTCCCATATCTACACATGCCAGGAACGGTTCTTCCTACTTCATTACATTCACTGACGATCTCTCAAGATTCGGATATGTGTTCCTGATGAAACACAAGTCTGAAGCTTTTGAGCAATTCAGAGAATATAAGCACGAAGCAGAGAACCAAACGGGAAAAAGTATTAAGATTCTTCGATCTGATCGAGGAGGTGAATACTTAAGCAATGAGTTCCTAGATTATCTAAAAGAGAATGGGATTCTCTCTCAGCTTACTCCTCCTTATACACCACAGCACAACGGTGTATCGGAACGGAGGAACCGCACCCTATTAGATATGGTGCACTCTATGATGAGTACAGCTGAGTTACCTATTTCCTTCTGGGGGTATGCACTGGAGACAGCAGCATACCTATTGAATCAAGTTCCAACTAAATCTGTACCTACCACACCGTATGAGATATGGAGTGGGAAGAGACCATGTCTTAAATGAGTTAAGATATGGGGTTGTCTGGCCTATGTCAAAAGGCAAAATCCAGACAAACTCGAGACACGGTCAGTTCTATGCAAGTTTGTGGGATATCCCAAACATTCACATGGATATCTTTTCTACCATCGCGAGGAACAAAAGGTGTTTGTTTCTCGACATGCCACCTTTTTAGAAAAGGAATTTCTTACAAAAGAGATTAGTGGTTTTGAGGTAGAACTGGAAGAAGTTCCAGCAACACAAACTGCAACTGAAGATTTAGTGGAACCAGAGGATTCAGTAGAACCCGACGAACCCCAGCCTCTCCGCCGATCTAGTAGGGTTTCTCATCCACCTGAGAGATACTACGGTTTTCTCATTGATGGTGGAAGCGAGGATTGCATCATGGTTGATGATAACCCGACTAGTTTCGAGCAGGCCATCAAGAGTAATGACTCTGTGAAATGGCTGGATGCAATGCGATCTGAGATGGAATCCATTTACACCAACAAAGTATGGACTTTGGAAAATGCTCCTGAAGGGGTAAAACCCATTGGGAGCAAGTGGATCTTTAAAAAGAAAATTGGTGTAGATGGAAAAGTTGAGACTTTCAAAGCTAGACTTGTTGCAAAGGGTTTTCGTCAACGACCGGGTGTGGATTATGACGAAACCTTTTCTCCAGTGGCTATGCTTAAGTCCATCCGGATCTTACTTGCCATTGCTGCATACCATGACTACGAAATCTGGTAAATGGATGTTAAGACCGCCTTTCTAAACGGTGATTTAGAAGATGCGTGTACATGACTCAGCCAGAGGGCTTCGTAGATAGTGGGAGCAGCGGAAATGTGTGCAAGCTGCTTAAATCCATCTATGGGTTAAAGCAAGCATCGCGGAGTTGGAACATCTGCTTTGATGTTGTAGTCAAAGAGTTTGACTTCATCAAAAACATATATGAACTTTGTATCTATAAGAAGGTTACAGAGAGTAAGGTAGTCTTCCTCGTATTGTACGTTGATGACATACTCTTGATAGGAAATGATGTTCCTATGCTGCAATCAGTCAAGCTCTTCTTATCACAAAGATTCTCAATGAAAGATCCAGGTGATGCCTCCTGCATACTGGGAATTATGATCTATAGAGATAGATCTAAACGGATACTGGGATTGTCCCAATCCAGGTACATTGACACCATACTAAAGAGGTTTAGTATGGAAGAATCCAAGCGTGGGAACCAACCCACGATCTCTGGACTCACTCTCTCCAAAGAGATGTCTCCCAAGACTGATTTGGAGAGAGCTCGCATGCAAGGGATACCCTATGCTTCGGCAGTAGGCTCTATCATGTATGCGATGCTATGTACCAGACCCGATGTAGAATACTCACTAAGTGTAGTGAGTCGGTATCAAGCAGATCCTGGAGAGAGTCACTGGACAGCTGTGAAGAACATTCTCAAGTACTTACGAAGGACTAAAGAGATGTTCTTGGTGTATGGTAACAGAGAACTCCAGGTGGAGTCCTTTACCGATTCCAGCTTCCAAAGTGATAAGGACGACTCTAAGTCGCACTCGGGATTTGTCTTTACCCTCAATGGAGGGGCGGTATGTTGGAAGAGTTCCAAACAGGATACCGTTGCAGACTCGACGATGGAGGCTGAATACATCGCTGCCAACGATGCTGCCAAAGAGGCTGTCTGGATAAAGAAGTTCATTAGTGAACTTGGTGTGGTTCTATCCATTGAACATCCAATACCTCTGTATTGCGATAACAATGGAGCTGTGGCTTTAGCCAAGGAATCCAAGTCCCATCAAAAGTCCAGACATATTCTGAGGCGGTATCACCTGATCAGGGAGATATTTGATCGCCGGGAGATCGAGGTCAGGAGAGTAGATACGAAGGACAACACTGCGGATCCACTCACGAGGGCCATTCCCCAGATACAGTTTGAGAGATTATTAGGGATGTTAGGTATGAGATACTACAGCAGCTGGCCTTAGTGCAAATGGGAGAATGTTAGTTATGTATATGCCCTAGAGGCCATTGTTGTACATATGATGTATATTATCATGGATGCTTGGATATATATATATATAGGACTTTCTTGCTCGTCATGATAGTATGCTATTTGGTTTTCCTTTATCTTAACATGTTGACTTATATTAGTTTACTGTCTTACTCTCACATGTTGATAAAGCCCTTAGGATCTGTACTCGACTACTGAAACTATGATGAGATCATACTAGTAGGAACACGGTAGTCGATGAGTACATCCTATAACTGTTCCTAGTCGAGGGTGTGTCGAGACAGGGCATCGATACACCAGAGTAGACTAGCGTATATGCATCTTGACCCATATGATGGGCGATGGATGATCCCATATCCATCGGTGTTTTGACATCAGCAATGGTATACGGGTGCTCAGTGGAGACTGGGTACACTGGACGGACTCGCCGAGAACTCCCAGATGGTGATATACCACACGTCAGATGGCAGTTCTCCGGTGACACTGGTGCAGGGTAGTCTGTAGACCCGAGATCGTCATAGAGTCTTGTGTGATTCCCACTGTGCTTTGATTTCCACCTTACCATGTCCAAGAGGGCGTGCAAAACGGTGGCTTTTGGGTGCAGTCCCGAATCACATGGAGGCAATGAGCGATAGGAGGGGATTCGTCTCTCCCGGTATAGGGAGTTGATGTTGTGCTGTGTTCGATTGGCTATAACTGGAAGTCCTTGGCCAGGGCTGATATAGAGATTTACTGGTAAGTGTTACCAGTAGTTTCTCGACCCGTTATGAGCCTCACATCGACACGACTTATCGATTACTGGGGTCTGACGTATACCACCCTTAGACTAGATATGCAACATATCATACGAAGAGACCGGATTGTACGGGAGTGTTACTGATTGGATTCACAGGAGAATGTACAGGCTAGCTTGTTGATCTTCTGATCGCTCAATACCTGGGTGGCTGTTACGTTTAGCTGACCGCTTGCAGCTTGTGGATGTTTGATATGATCATCACCTACTGCCGGCATATTGACGATTCTTTAGAGTCCTACATAGAGGTTTCTTGACTCAGGCAAAACGGAGTAGGGGCACATATGTGATATGTGCGCGACCGAGGATAATGCGATATGAGATACCGTATTATATTCTCGCGATATTTAGATATGAGCCGGGTCATCGGATCAAGTGTTGATTCGATGAATCGGTACATGATATATTAGTCGGTTATATTCGATATAGCCGGATTGTCGGATCAAGTGTTGATTCGATAATTTAATGTATAATAATATATATGATATATTGCATTACATTATCTAATATTGGCTCGCTTTATTATTTCATTTTCTCACCGGATAATACATTGATATATATGCGATATATATTAACTGTATTATTTTCTTTTGTTACAAATATATAATATATATGTGATATATATTATTGTAACATGATATGATTACTAATGAAACATGTTTAGTGGAGATTAAACAAGATTAGGGTTTGAATTGGGTTAGTTCATTCATGAACATTCTAGAAGCTTTTTCTTTTGTCATGAGTTAAGATATTATGGTTGATATTTTCTAGTGACTCATTGTTTAACTCAACCCAAACATTAGCCCTAGTTAATTCTCTACATGGGTTAGCCTAGTCATGGTTGACCATGGTTACATTATTAATCATATATCATTTCATTATTCATCACAAAAGGATTAATGCATTATTTCTTCTTCTTCAACCTTGAGCTTTGAGAAAGCTTACTTGGTTTTCATTTTGTGATGTTTAAGAGTGAGAATTTGATATAAAAAGAAAACATAAATACTACTCCATCATTCTCATCTAATCTAGCCAATTAGATTAAGGTGTTCACCTCATTAGAGTGAGAGAGCTTGAGTTATAGAAATTTCGAGATAGATCATCTGAGAAAAGGAAGACTACAAGCTAGTATGGATCGTTCGAGTTGTGGAGCCTCTCTTGAGTCCGGGAGATCGTGGATCGCGGCGAAGTGACTTCTACTCGGAGCTTATGAAGCGAAGGAGCGGACTACAAAGGTTGTAATCCCTCACACTTAGTTGTAAAGTTGTTTACTTGCATGTTAAACCCTAATAATCTAGCAAAGATCCCAGTTTTGGGTTGTTCGGCACGTCTAAATTTTTATTCGGGTATGGTTGATACCTTATGAACCCTTGTAAGAGTGCCTAGGAACCCTACAAAATTAAGGTTTGGTATTGTTTGTGTGTGTGCGCGCGCGCGCGCATGTGCGTATGTGTGTGTATGCGTATGCATACGCATACACACAGAAGCACGCACTGTGCAGACATACACATACACACATACAAAAAAATTACTAAATTACTATAAAATACCTTATAAATTTTCGCTAAACTACCGTTAGTTATTGTTGTTTTTTCACTAAACTACCTTAAAATTTTTGCTAAACAACCTATTTCTTCGATTTCACTAAATTATACTAAAATACCCTTAACTATTGTTGGTTTTTCACTAAACTACCTTAAATTAACTAAATTGCTATAAACTATACTAAAATACCATTTACTATTGTTGTTTTTCACTAAATTACCTTAAAAATTTAACTAAACGATTCACTTCTTAAATTAACTAAATTACTATAAATTTCACTATACCCTTAACTGTTGTTGTTTTTCACTAAACCGCCATTAAATTTTTTAATAAAAAACCTCATTTGCTCAATTTTACTTATCTACATTGAAATATCCTTAGCTATTGTTGCCTTTTCACTAAAATACCATTAACTATAGTTGCTTTTCACTAAACTAATTACAAAAATTCCCTAAATTACCCGAACCCTAAACCTAACACTTAACCCTGATTCCTAACCCTAACCCTAACCATGCACCTAACCTAGCCTTAACCCGCAACTCAAACCCTAACCCTAACCTATATCCTCTTCAATAACAACAACAACATCAACAGCAGCAGCAGCAACAACTTTAGCAGCAGCAGCAACAACAACTTCAACAGCAGCAACAAAATAACAAAAAATTTGGCCAAAGAAAAAAATTAAACCAAAAAAATTAAAATTAAACCGATTATATACTAACCTCTTGACGACGACGGCGAGCTTCGACGACAACCTAGGGCTTCGATCGACGGCGGCGATGAGCTTGATCGATCGGGTGGACCTTCGATCGACGAGGCCGAGCTCGACCAGGGAGGTGACGGCTTCGACAAGGTCGAGGCAACTACGGAGGCGCGGCGGCGGGGGCGAAGGAAGCAAGGAGAGGAGGGCAGGAGAATTGGGGACGATGTGGAGAGTTTTTTTGGGAGAGGGAAAAAAGAAGGCCCGGGGGAATTTTTGGGGAGATTTGGTGTTTTATGGCTCCAAGGTTGTGAGGCCCGCCACATATTTACTTTGGTAGTGGTTGAAACCGCTACCAAATTAATTACAACCATTACTGGAAATTGAGAACGGTTAATTTGAACCGCTACCATTTTCTCGTTACTATTGCCCACATTTGTAGTAGTGTGTGAAAAAACAACAGCAGCTAAAGGTAAGCGAAATGTACCATACTATTCAAGGTTTTAAAAGAGAACGAAACGAAACAAAATCGGCCTCCACCACTTACCAAATAGCAGATTAGAACTTGATATTCCACTTGCTCTCATTCTCTTTGTATTCTTCTACTAACTTGATTGTTTTTACTCTACAAGTTTTGAATATATATCCCTCATCAACAAGCTTCCAACTCTATCCAATTACTATCCAACTCTATCCAACAGTAGCTAAAGGTAAGCGAAATGTACCCTAGTATTCAAGGTTTTAAAAGAAAACGAAACGAAACAAAATCGGCCTCCACCACTTACCAAATAGCAGATTAACCTGATATTCCACTTGCTCTCATTCTCTTTGTATTCTTCTACTAACTTGATTGTGTCTTTACTCTACAAGTTTTGAATATATATCCCTCATCAACAAGCTTCCAACTCTATCCAATTTAAAGCCAGTTGTTTTGTTCTCAGTATTAATTTCACAAACAGCCTAAACTCTCAATTTCCTTAATGCCCATATCTTGTTTAATCCGTCTTTTTCGTTTTCGTTTATTCTCGTGAATGAGCCAAATTCCTATCACTAGGAGGTTTTATCTCGGCCGTGTCTTTTCAGCTTGTGGTCTTCACCACATCAATGGAGCCTCCATTACATTTGAACTCTTACTTCAAGCCACCGCTTTATTTATTAAATCGAAATTCCACTAAACTACCCTTACCTATAACTTTTACACTAAACTACCACAAAGTTACCTTATTACAGTAATCTCCCAAAAACTTTGGTTTTTAAGGGATATTTTAAAACTAAAATAGTTAGCACTTTAAGGGAGTTGGTGTAATAAAAACAACTTTAAAGTGGTTTAGTGAAAAACAAAGCCTCTATATAAAGCCAGTTGTTCTGCTATCATAACTGAAACAACTACAGCTATCTATACAAATTTTAGCCTCAGAAACTTATAAACCGCTTGCAAATCTCCAGCACCACTTCTTGCTTCCTCTAAAACCCAGATGGTTCTTAGTTCATGAGCTCAGTTTGCTCCCTAATGACAATTGTGCAAGAAAAAACTCTATTTCAATGGGATTTGAAATCTAGTAACCAAAACCAATACCCAATCCTGGAATTTAATCTCAATGAGCCCCTAGCCGCATATCTAGAATCAAATCCAAAGCAAATTTGGATCCCTGGGCCTATAATCATTGGAGCAGGACCCTCAGGATTAGCAACTGCAGCTTGCCTTGGAGAAAAAGGCGTACCATCTCTTATCCTCGAGAAAGAGAAATGCATCACATCTTCTTGGAAGCTAAGGACCTATGAAAGACTAACGCTACATCTCCCAAAGAAATTTTGCGAGCTACCCCCTATGCCATTTCCTTCATATTTCCCAACATACCCTAGTAAGGAACAATTCATTAGCCATCTCGAATCTTATGTCGACCACTTTGGTATCAAACATTTGCCTAGAATGGAGGTAAAGTGTGCTGAATATGATTCGAGCATCGGGTTCTGGCGAATTTGTGTAAATGAGTTCAAATTTATGAGTCGATGGCTGATAGCTGCTACTGGAGAGAATTCGGAGGCTAATACACCGGAGTTCAAAGGGATTTCGGATTTCAAAGGACAGGTGTTGCATACGAGTTGTTACAAGAAAGGAGACGATTTTAGAGGGAAGAATGTTTTGGTGGTGGGCTGTGGGAATTCAGGGATGGAGGTTTGTCTGGATCTCTGTAACAATCAAGCTCAAGCCTCCATGGTTGTTCGAGATAAGGTAAACGAGTAATGTTATTTTTCCAATCACTTTTAATTAGGTTTCCTATGAACGTCTTTTTTTTTTGTTTTGTTTCATTTGCTTTCTATTTCTTAATCAGTTTTAAGATATGTTTTCTCAGATTTTTCTTGCTACATAATAATGTCCTTTTAAGATATGTTTTTTTCTCCTTAAACACTTTAAAAAATGGTGTTATATTTAAATTTTTATTATTATTGATCCTGCAGTTGCATATCCTGCCGAGAGAAATACTTGGAACCTCAACCTTTGGTCTCTCAATGTGGCTTCTCAAGTGGTTTCCTATAACAGTGGTAGATGGCATTCTCCTCTTCTTCTCATGGTTGATAGTAGGCAATACAGAAAGATACGGGTTAAGAAGACCCAAAACTGGACCGCTACAACTGAAGAACAAAACAGGAAAAACTCCGGTTCTAGATGTTGGAACCCTAGCCAAGATTAAAAATGATCAAATAAAGGTCTGCATATTTTCTCACACACTTGACAATATAAACACGCCCTTTTGTTACGGTTAAGATTTAAACCGGATATTATGGAGGTTTATTTGACATAAGTGGTTTTCTTTAGGTTGTTCCCGGTATAAATCGATTCACAGAGAAAGGTGCCGAATACGTAGACGGGAGACAGGAGAGTTTCAACTCTATCATCCTAGCAACTGGCTACAGGAGCAATGTACCATCATGGCTTAAGGTACCTCTCCAATGTATTACTTCAGTATTTTATTGTTATGTCCATGTTTTCATGCAAATGGAAATACATTGTTAGGACCTCATTCAGAAAAATACAATTAAAAGAACAGTAGGAAATATAAGAAACCATATTGAACAAAGGTTGGCTATAATGATCGCCATATGAAACAGTATAATCATTCAGAACAAGGTTCCTAATGAAATAAATAGGCATGGATGAAGTATGTGAATTCATTTACCAAGCAAACAGTGAAAGCAAGTTACGAGAAACAAAGCTTTAGGACAGGCACATGCAGAATGAGATAGAACATAGCACTATAAATATATAAAGCTCGCAAAAGAATTGAACAGATCACAAACCATAAACATAAAACAAGCTTCGGATTAAATTATAGAAAATAAAAGGCATTAACAATACATATCACAAGCTGAGTTCTGAACAATATCTGATCGCATTCAATTCACAATACTATGTACATGTATGTGCAATAATAGAGTAGAGAGAAAGCTCAACTGATAATGAAAACCTAAATTCAAAACGCAACAGCATTTATGGGGCATAACATATGTTAACATTCGTTACCACTCGCCTAGGCACGCAACTAGAGTATATGGGCCAGTATCAATATTGAGCAGACGGAGACATACCTAGCACCATATGTGTGTTATGTGCATATGCATTGTATGTATGTGTATCTGTGCATGTCTAATTTTGATCACCATTGTTTGTTACAAGGAGGGGGAGTTCTTTAACAAAGAAAACGGGTTCCCAAGGAATCCATTCCCAAACAGTTGGAAAGGAAAGAACGGCTTATATGCTACAGGCTTTACCAAGAGAGGACTCATGGGATCATCTATTGATGCGAAGAAAATTGCAGAGGACATTGCATCCCAGTGGAACCTTAAGACAAAGCGCCTATCTTTGGAGTTCTAGATAGTAGATATGAACAGTGACATACCACTTACCAAAACAAAAAAGATAAGGGCTACTTGTATTCATAACAATAATTCTTACCTTTTCAATTTTGTTTAGCCAGTGTTCTTAGCTCAGAAAAGTGTGGTCAAAAGTGTTTCTTGGTTTGCAGGTCGGAATGAAATATTTTACTGAACACTACTCCTTGATTGTCCCTTTCTTGAGCATATTATACTGCTTTACACACTTTCTGCCTACATATGGCATTAATTACCATGATCCATAGTAGGTCTATCACTAGGTGTTAAAATATGATCAAGAAAGCAAAAAAACATATCCTTGAGATAATGAGAGAGCAAAACCTAAATAAAGATATGCAAAAATATGGTGTGCTTCACCCGATCCGCTTGTGGTAAACTCTCTCTCACTAGATTCAGAAGCACTTGCACAAATTTATCAAACATTGTAAGCAAAATACAATGAATTTCACCTAATAGCCTTAGGAACCATCTAAGCAGAAAAACAATAAAAGCTAAGCTCCTCCACGCTAGCTTCAGATGCACTTGTTCAAGCTATTGAAAGATTATGCTATCCTCCAAATTCTGTAAGCACTTCTTGGCTCTTGAATTCAAGAATCCTCATGTCGTCACTTGCGAGTAGAATATCTAACTGCATAAAATTGAAAAACACTGGCTTGGTAAAATCTGGGTACCATTTTTATCTTGATAGGCTATCCCTTCATATCAACAAACACCATTTTGGTCATAAGAATTTTTACCAGATATAAACAACAGAAACTGTTACATATGATCCACAAAAGCAGCATGGTCCATGGAATCTCAAGCAAGCCCAAATCAGAGAAGAACAAGGAATTGAATACTTCACCTAAAAAGACAGGATACCAATCAAATGGCGGAAGGAGTTCAATGTGTCACAATCCAGAGGAAAAGATCCTGTTCTATGAGAGTCACTGTCACTAGTATGGTCCCCTTTACAACAAACAGACGATCAAGACGATTCAAAGGAGAAGAGAGCCTTTTCTCTCTTCGCATTCTAGATTGCAGAAGGACAAGTTAGTTTTCCGATCCAATCTGTGGCATGGATCAATATGCGGTTTGCAAAAGTTCTTGTTCTCCCAAGGCTTCCTATTGCTCTCAAGTTTTCATAGGAGAATATGCACAATGCATTAATAGTTAACACCTCAAATGATTAGAAAGTGACTGACAATCATGAAGAGCTTTTTTTTTTGCTAGTTGTCAACTTTTAGTTTGCTAGGCTGACCTAACATAATGGATACAAAAATATGTCAAGCTCAGCTTAAAAAGTTGAACTGAAAAGCCTACGTCATGAACTTGATTTCATTGTTCGAATCCAGTTTATGACCTTCAGAAACAGTTTTCTAAGAATCCCCTAAATTTACAATAGAAAAGTTTAAAACTAAGGTAAGATGCAATAGCAAATTATTTGGTTATTTTCATAGGGCCTAACTTCTGAACTGGCGATTCGTGGTCCACCTTTATTAGTTCAGGAGTCAAAAATTGCCACTATAATCAGTATATGCTTGATAAAGAGATTCTCTTGGTAAATCAAAAAGACCGCATGATAAGATCAATTGAAACTAAACTAAGGAAAAAGATGGTGAAGTATATCTATAGATTTTGTGTTGGTTATTCAGATGATTAACCTAATTGTCCATTGCAAAGTTGTCAAATCATGATATGTATCATATATCGTTTTTCTTATATATAGGATCGTATATCGTAAGATATGTTGTTCACTTCTGCAATAGCGAAGCAATTAAGCATACAAGTATATATTTCATAAAAATGTGATTAAGTTAGCAACATAAAACAATATATAAAAAGAAATATAATGTCTAGTAAAGCACCCGTCACACAACTAACGCACTATACACAAAATACTTGAATCAACAAAAGTCTCTGACCAATCATAATAAACGCCTGAAGTATTCAACAATGAACCGCAATAAGCCAAGGGTGATGACAGGAAAGATTTTAAGATGCATATATATAACTATTTGTAAACATAAAGCGATTGTATTTGTATGACAGTAAAGCCAAGGACAGCACAAAGATATTAGGGAGCTTTTGTGGAGGATTTCTCATGAAGGACAATTGACTTTGTAGAGAAGCCCCCATAGAGGACAATGGATATCATGAAGGAGCTCTCGAGGCAAAGGCAAGAGAGGCATTGAAGGAGATCCCTACATGAGGGAGACGTCAAAGGGAAATCTCGCAACGGAGGCATAGAAGGAGAAATTAGGGCTTTCAGAAAGAAATCAGAAGAAATCATGTGACTTTATATATTATAGGATATTAGCCTTTAAAACCCGATCCGATAAAGTGAAGACTGACCCAATTCTCAATCGCAGATCATATTTTTCGTACTGTATTGTATCGAATCGTACGGTTCAAACTTTAAATTGTAGGATACACTTAAGAACCTCCGATACGTATCAAAATCCCTTAATATCATATCGAATCGTAAATCATAAGGTATTGACAACTATAGTCCATCAAACAATAAATACAAGAGCATGAAAAGCTCAAAGATTTTAAATGACCACTAAACGTTGAACGAAACCACTAAATTATTCTCACTGAGAAAGAAAGGAAAAACCATTAGAGATGGCCATAAATCAAAGCAATTTCCATTTAATATTGCAACTTTAATGTTATCATCCTATCTAGTAACCGAATTCTTAGTGGCAGCACATAAAATTTTCAAAGGAACCCTACCCAGGTAAGACATGTTGCAAAATTCAGTTTTGAATAAAACAAAAAATCATGTTAGTTAATTTTCCAGAAGATAAGGGGATGTTAAGCGAGAATCTGAACACTTATTAATTTACAATTCATGAAAATAAGTCAACCTAGTTTGTCTGAATAGAGCTAAAAAAAAGATAGCATCCGCTTGATGAACAATCAAAGGCTCGGAAGAGACAACGGTGAAGTGAGACAAGTAGCTGCATACTTGCTTTCTGGATGCAGGGATGATCAAACATTCAGAAATGGAACAAAAGCCACTACCATAGTTTTTTTGAGAAACAATGAAAGAAAGAAATAAACTCAACTCATAGGAATTAAATTACTTAATTAAATTCTACAGAAACCATTTATGAAGCAAAAAAAAACATTAATTCGGTTAACCATGATTTTCATGTAGGTTTGCTGTACAAACCTTGATGAGAAATGATTTCTTTATTTAGAAATTCCCCTTTCAACATATATGTACAGTCCATAGACATATTATAAAGCTGCATGCTATATGTCCATTTATTTATATATTTACAATTTATACATGCATCAATGAAATAAAAGTTTAGAATATCATGCAACCAACAAAAAGGAAGCCTATTAAACCAGCAGCCGATATATTTGAAATCTTATGGCCGCAACAAACAGTAGTTATCCAACTGCATTTGTCCTTGTAAGAACCGAAGAATGTCACTTTGTGGCTCGTGAAAGCTAATATCACAAATCCAAGAAAAGACAAATAAAAAGGATATCTATGAAGAAAAAGTGAGGTTTTTCCCAAATTATCTTTTAAAGGAGATAATAAATTGACAGATGGTATTTACTTCCTTCAACATTGAATACTATTTTACCAGAATTGTTCATAGGCCATTCAGGGTCTTCTTCTTATTTATGCTTAACTCTATAAAATGGAAATAAAAGCTAAACTATCCTACAATTTTGAACAGATGCGCACACATATATCTGTGGCTACTATGAACATTTGCAGAGGAAAAAGAAGACGATAGAGGTTCAGTGGAAAACGAGCAGTAGCAAGTCAGTGTCATTGATAAACTCTTCCCCCATGTGGCCCTAGATGACGATAGATTTGGCCTACTATAAGATAAGAACAAAAAGGAGAAAACAACATAGAGATCCCGATTACGATGTTTTGTGTCTATAACTCAAAGAGGAAGTTTGATATAATCTTCAATTTTTCTTAAGCATATTCCTTTCTTTTTTCCAGTCGTTGTGAATAGCGAAATAGTCCACAATGGAACTGCTATTCCTACTATAGAAGTCAGTAGACAAGCCTAATCTCAGTAGGGGAAGCGAACAAAAACTACATAACCATATCATTCAGTACATAGCTTAGTATTTCATGCACATCTCCTAAAGCTATCATATACGCCATCATGCTGCCCATGTTCTTGGCACCACAACCATCTCAAGTCCTTTTCCCCTTTGTTTACAGAAACAGATTTTTTTTCCCAATACCTAGCATGTCTAAAATGAGATAATGATTCTGAGTTCACATTTCTTATAGTTTATGTTGACAGAAAGATGCCAGCTATCCACCATGATCCCAAAACTTGGGTGGGTCCTCGGTGCATTTGGAACATTAACGAGACTTCAGTGAACATAGTGGATTCAACATGGAATCTGTTGGGTTACCCCAACACCCAAGCCATCAAACGTGGCGGTTTGCGGAACAAAAATTTTCTTACAAGTTTAAAAACGGCGTAAGAATAACCCATTAAACCGGATCTAACCATAAACCTAACTAGCTAAACTAGGAGTGCTATCTACTATGATAAGAAAGCCTCACCAAACGATCTGTGTCCTTCGGTCTTCTTTCCTCATCATATGCTCCAAGTGGCCGCCTTGAACATGCTTGATCTTCTTTTCCCTCTCCATCGGTTCTCCGGGATCGAGCTTGTTCTACGGTCCTCTTTTATCGTAGATGATCCACCCCAGAGATGTGATCTATGGCTCTAGCTCCTAACTAAGTATCAATAGGAGCAACTAGAGAACTTGGGTTGCTAATCCAAATTGTCTAAGATGTAGTGTGGAGTTCTATGTGTTCTACTATCTCTATCTTGCCTCTTCACTTGTTTCTCAACACATGAGAGTATAGAGAAGGGGAGGATGATGAAGGTGGAGGAGCTCAAGAAAAGGTGTGGAGAGTTGTGCAAATGGTGAGAGCAAGAATGAAAATGAGCAAGCATGTGAGAGAAATTCAATCACAATGGTTTTGTGTATGAATTTCTATGAATAAACAAGTGTAGCCATGCTTCAATAGTTGCCACAAATGAATAAAAAATTCATTTGTCAACTATTGAAGCCATGGCTCTCACCATACCCTCTCCCCTTCAATTTCCACCTCATTTCCATTTATCAATAAATGGAAAAATCCATGATGAGGTGTCCACCTTCTAGAAGCTTATCCATAATAAAATACGGATAACGGTCTACTGTATATACATACCTGCATTCGGATAAAAACACGAATGCCCAAAAAGATAGAATAACACGAAGAACGTAAAACAAGAATATACATATATGTAATTATCAAATCAATACATGATCTAATAATCCGGCTCAAACCCAAGCCAGCTAGTATTACCAACTGTCCGATCGAAAGTCTGGATACAAAGTACATCAATCGATCAGAACCCTGCACGTATCCAATACGGCTACTACATCATTTCGCCTGAATCAAGAAAACCCACTGTGTGGGACTCTAAAGACTCGACAGTACGCCGGCAGTGAGTTACTGGATAAATCCATAACCACAGGCGCGTCAGCCGCACTAGCTGTACGTAACGGCTACCTGGGTACCTGTCGGAAAGGAAGGCCGATGAACAAACTCATCCGGATCCCTACAGAACCTATCTGTGACAATCTCCATACAGTCTGGTCTCTTCGTCTGAGAGTATCGCATACCGGGTCTAGGGGTGGTAAACGTCAGACCCTAATAACCCGATAATTCGTGCTGATGCGGCTCAGGACCAATCCGGGAAACTACTGATCAGCCTATCAATAAATCTCAACTGCCTTGGCCAAGGTCTTATGGTCCTGACCAATTGAACACAGTGCGATATCGACTCCCTATACCGGGAGAGACGAATCTCCGACAATCGCTCACTGCCTCCATGTGGCTCGGGACTGTACCCAACTAAAACGTGTTTGCACAACTCAGTAAAGCCGTGATAGGGTGGTGATCAAAGCACAGTGGGAACTCACACGAAACAAATGACGTTCTCAAGTCTAAAGACTAACATGTACTCATGTCACCTGAGAACTTCCACCTGACGATAGGTATAGTACCATCTGGAAGTTCTCGGCGAGTCCGTCCGGTGTACTCACACCCAGTGAGCACCTGTATACGATCTTAGGTACAAAAGACCAATGGTTGCGGAACCATACCATCGCCCCTCGTCGGGGTTTAGAAACGTATACACTAGTCTACTCCGGAATATCGATACTCAGTCTCGATACTCCCACGACTAGGGACCATTTAAGGATGTGCGTACCGACTACCCAGCTCCCACAAGTATGATCGCCATCACAACGCAGGTAGTCTAGCAATGATCCTACGGGCTTTATCAACATGTATAAATGATATGTAATAGCAAGTAAAACATACGCACATGTTAAGATAAAGACAAACCAGATAGCATACTATCATATCGAGCAAGACTATCATGTACATATATATATCCAAGTATCCACATGTATACATATACAATAATGGCCTCTAGGGCATACATATCCAACAATCTTCCACTTGCACTAAGGCCATATATATCGGCGTACCGAATACCCAACTTCTGCTCTAAGGCGAGCTGTTGGCGTACCGCATACCCAACATCTCAAAGAATCTCTCGAACCGTGCTTGAGGAAGGGCCTTGGTGAATGGATTTACAGTGTTGTCTTTTGTGTCCACTCTCCGCACCTCGATCTCCCGGAGATCAATGATCTTCCTGATCAGGTGATACCGTCTCAAAATGTGCCTGGATTTCTGATGGGACCGTGGTTCCCTTGTTAAAGCCATAGCTCCATTGTTGTCACAATACACAGGTATTAGGTTTACAATGGATGGAACCACCTGAAGTTCAGTAATGCGCTTCTTAATCAAGACGGCTTCTTTTGCGGCATCGTTGGCAGCAATGTATTCAGCCTCCATCGTCGAGTCTGCGACGGTGTCCTGTTTGGAACTCTTCCAACAGACCGCCCCTCCGTTGAGGGTAAACACAAAACCCGAGACAGACTTGTTGTCATCCTTGTCACTCTGGAAACTCGAATCGGTAAAAGCCTCCACCTGGAGTTCCCCATTACCGAATACCAGGAACAGTTCTTTAGTCCTTCTCAGGTACTTCAGAATATTCTTAATAGCTGTCCAGTGGTTCTCACCTGGGTTAGACTGATACCGGCTCACCACGCTAAGCGCATAAGCTGCATCTGGTCGGGTACATAGCATCGCATACATTATAGTTCCTACCGCCGAAGCGTAGGGTATAATGCCATGCGAACCCTTTCTTCATCAGTCTTGGGAGACATCTCTTTGGAGAGGATGATTCCGTGCAATGCGGGTATGGTATCGCGTTTGGAATCTTCCATACTAAATCTCTTTTGTACGGTCTCTATGTACCTGGACCGTGAAAGTCCCAGTAATCTCTTGGATTTATCTATGTAGATCTTAATCTACAGAATGTACGAAGCATCACCCATATCCTTCATGGAGAACCTTTGTGACAAGAACAGCTTAACCGATTGTAGCATAGCAATATTGTTTCCTATCAAAAGAATATCGTCTACGTACAAGACTAGGAACATGACAGTTCGGCCTACAATCTTCTTATATATACAAGGCTCATCCTCGTTCTTGATGAAGTCAAATCCCTTGACTGTTTCATCAAAACAGATGTTCCAGCTCCGCGATGCCTGATTTAATCCATAAATGGATTTAAGCAACTTGCACACCTTCTCGCTGCTCCCACTGGCTACAAAACCTTCCGGTTGATCCATATAAACGCACTCTTCCAAACTTCCGTTTAGAAAATCAGTTTTTGCGTTCATCTGCCAGATCTCACAGTCATGGAAGGCAGCAATGGCAAGTAGGATCCGAATGGATTTGAGCATAGCCACTGAAGAAAAGGTTTCGTCATAGTCCATATCTGGTCTTTGACGAAAACCTTTTGCAACAAGTCTAGCATTATAGGTTTCCACCTGCCCATCTATACCAAATTTCTTTTTGTAGATCCATTTGCATCCAACGGGTTTTACCCCAGGTGAAGCAATATCCAAGGTCCACACTTTATTGGTGTATATGGACTCCATTTCGGATCGCATAGCATCAAGCCATTTATCAGAGTCCCTACTGAAAATGGCCTGCTTAAAACTAATAGGATCATCTTCTTCCAAGATGCAATCCTCTCGATCCCCGTCTATGAGAAAACCGTAGTATCTCTCGGGCGGATGAGAAATCCTACTAGATCTGCGGAGTGGCTGAGGTTCGTCTGGGACTACTGAATCTAACGGTTCCACCAAATCTTCAGTTTCAGTTTGTGGTTCAAAAGTTTCTTCCAGTTCTACCGTGCTCCCACTTATTTCTTTTGCAAGAAATTTCCATTCTAAAAACTTGGCGTGTTGAGAAACAAACACTTTCTGTTCCTCGGTGTGGTAGAACAGATATCCATAACCATTCTTTAGATATCCCACAAACTTACATAAAACTGACCGTGCCTCTAGTTTATCCGGATTATGTTTTTTAACGTAAGCCGGACAACCCCATATCTTAAATCTTTTAAGATATGACCTCTTATCATTCCATATCTCGATTGGTGTCTTAGGCACGGATTTGGATGGAACATCATTCAACAGATATGCCGCTGTCAGAAGCGCATGTCCCCAAAATGAAAGAGGCAACTCGGCGTTACTCATCATGGAGCGAACCATATCCAATAGGATACGGTTCCTCCGCTCCGATACACCGTTGTGCTGTGGTGTGTACGGAGGATAAGCTGAGAGAGAATTTCATTCTCTTTTAGATATTCTAGGAATTCCATGCTTAAATACTCCCCTCCTCTATCAAACCGAAGGATATTGATACTTTTGCCAGTCTGGTTCTCTACTTCGTTTCTGAATTCTTTCAATTTCTTAAAAACTTCAGATTTGTGTTTCATGAGATACACATATCCGAACCTAGAGAGATCATCAGTGAATGTGATGAAGTACGAGAACCCTCCCCTTCCATGTATAGACATTGGACCACATACATCACTGTGTATGAGTCCCAAGAGCTCTGCTGCTCTTTCTCCGTGTCCGGTGAACGGAGATTTGGACATTTTTCCCTTCAGACAAGAATGACAGGTTTCATAAGATGAAAATTCGAACGTATCCTGTTCATATCAGAATATTGCATTTATTATCGCCCATTCTTATGCTCGTTTGTTTATAGGTAGGTGCTTTTAATCCGTGTTTGCTACATATTTACAGGCTACAGGTTCCTAGTCCAAAATAACGCAAATGATACAAAATCTCCACTGTTACGCCAAAATGCAGAACATCTGTTGCCAACAGATAAAAGCCGAGTTCCGGTCATCCGTATCCGTCCAGTGCCTCGTACCAGTTCCAGAGATAAGACAAATGACAGTGGTCATTCGTGTCTCGGACATGCATAAAGCACTAGAAGGGCAGCACATGATTCAATGGGTGCGTGGAGCTCGAGGGAGAAATGTCAAATCAATCAAAAGTGAAGCCCTTTTGGACTGTTGCAGATCTGAAGAAATTGTGGAGACAATTTGCAATTTGGAGCATGTAGAACAACAGAAGAGAGCAACATAAGAAAACCCAGAAAAAACGACAGCCCAACTCCCTCAAAGAAGCGCGGATCCGCGGCCAAAATGGCCGATTCGCGGCGGATCCGCGGCCGAGTTGACTCAGTGTCAACTCGGATTTTGGGGGTAGTTTGGACATTTCATTTGGGCTCAGAATCTTGCCTAGGGTTTCAGCACGCAGCCTATAAATAGCCTAGTTTTGTGCCAAGCCAAGGGTCTTCTTTTCATGCTTCTTTTTGTTAGAAATTAGTGTGGTTTAGTTTAGCTTCTTCTTCTTCATGTCTTCCTCCATTAAAATGTAGTGAGAGCATTAAGTGGATGATGAGGGTTTTTTATTTAACTTGTATCTTTTAATTCTTGCATTGTTATTTTAATTCTAGTGTAAGTTTATTTCTTGTTGTTAAATAGTTGTTATTTCTTGCTCTCTTTTTTTCTTTTCTTCTTTTCCGTATTATTTTCAAGCGATGATATTTCGACGGAGTTCCTTGCTAAGGTGAGGACCCAAGAGTTAGCTTGTAAAACCGTAATTTTTTCCTTTTCCTTCTTTTCTTCCTTCTTGTTTTGTTTTATTTTCTTTTATAATATGTGAATAATTCCGCACTTGTTAGGCTAAGGAAGATGGTATGAGGGACGGAAAAATCCATTGTGCTTCTCTTCTCCAAACATCTTGAAACGAACCCCGACCAAACAAAGGCAACCCCCTCACTTAGACGTGCTATACGTGACATGTAGCCGCGACCTAAGTCGAGAAGTCCAAGCGCACTACAACGTGACATGTAGTTGTGACTTAATTGGATACATGGTTGCGGGTGTTTGGCGAGGTTGGAAATAAGCGTATTTAGCGGACGGAATCCCCGCTAATTTCGATTATCCCAACAACGTTTTAAGAATGGCAAAAGACAAGCACAAGACTAATCATAACTCTACTAACCGACCTTAACCTTAACAAGCTTACTTGAACATAAATAAAAACACTTAGGATAGAATTGAACACAAACATATACATTCTTCATTGACTCGAACGGACATACTACCATCTCCCTGCGGATCGACCCGTGCTCAACCGGCTAGCTGCAAAGCGACACCGTCCTTGATCGCGGTTACACGCCGAAAAGCGTGCGATCAAATGGCGCCGTTGCCGGGGAGACAATAACGTATTTTCTTTCTTATTATTCGGGTTAATATTCTTTTTGTATACATATAAAATTATAAATATAATATAAAAAGAAACCCTTTTTGTTATTTTTGATTTTTTTGTGTGCAAGTGTGCAGGCTATCTGGAGCAAGTACAGTAATCAAAAAAGAAAACATAGCATTTGATTTTGGAGTAGAGAGCATGGAGAGCCCAGGGACCAAATTTTAGGCCCCAAGTCCAAAGTTTGACCGCGGAACCGCGGTCAAATCTTGGGTTGTGCGGCGGTTCCGCGGCAACTTTGAGGCTTCTGACCCCAAATTTTTTTCACCTTCTCTCTTTCCTTTTATCTTCTCTGTGAATTCCACTATACTGTATTTTCTGCAGGTATCTTTGCACAGATTGAGCCGCCGCCAAATAAATTTTTTGTTGTTTTAGATTTTTGTTTGTTTACGCGTTTTGCATATAATAATACGGACTTTAAGGGGCTTAAACACCAATTCAAATTGGGTGGGGATTTCATCACCCTTCCTAAGACCCCACAAATCACTAATTGCATACGCATTACCTTGAGCTAATAAAAAAAATATCTAGACCAAACCTTTAAGGACTTGTCGCGCTCATTTAGGACAAGTGAAGGTTGCGAGGAATCGGTCGTTTATCTAAATTTGACTTTGTGGTGTCTAGGCTAGACAAGTGAGGAGATAATTTTAAAAGGCCCATCTCACGGTGATTCGTGAGCGGAACCCTTCTTCCCTCACTTGTGCTTACCTGGCCACAATTGGCAGTGAAGAAGCGATTCGAGGGTTATCCTGCAACTTGTCGCTTGGAAGTCTATGAGCGGTCTAATGGACTTTAAAGACCCTAGCTCTAGGTGATTGTTTGGGCATTTTGTGATTGTGATTGTGCTTATGTAAAGTTTAGTCCCATAATTCCGTATTCTTTCAAACAAACAATTTTTAAAACTCCAAAAACAAACAATTTTTTCTTTTTTAAAAAAAAAATACCACTTCCTTCCGTCCCTACCTTTTCACTCTTCCAACAAGGGTACCCCACCTCGCAAAACTCTTGCCGAACTTTGGTACCCAACACCAGACATAACTTCCTACGGTTTTTGTTTTGGCCGAACGTCGAACGATCCATCCATGCCAAAAAATTCTTTGAAAGATCGGATAGACGCGTCTAGGACAACCAATTGGACTCCGCAATCCACTTTGTATCAACCATATCAACATTCACCACCTTCTTACGTTGATACCCCTTTTGAGAGTCCAGTTGTAACCCCAAGACCTATGTCTCTTGCTGAACGTATTGAACAATCCCGTAACCGATCTTTCATTCCTTTCACCACTTCCAATTCTTTGGATCAACAATTCTATTCACCTTCTTATCCAAATGTTGATCCTACTCCTGTCCAACCATTCAATTCCTATCAATCCTACCCGACTTTTGCACATTCCCTAGACATTGCTTCTCCACAGCCTTTAGGGAGTTTCCAGTATCCAAACGAGTTTGAATCTTTTACTGAAACCCCTTCACAACCCATGTCTAGTCTGGAACAGTCATTGGAAGACTTTTGGGTAGCGTCGTACCAACAGATGATGGATTTGAATGCGTCCATGGCCGTCCTGATACAACCTACTGACCCGGTAGCTAGTTTCCAACTAGCTCCAAATTTTCTAATGTATGATGAGGCGGTTGGACAGGTTGAGAATTTGAGTGGAGAGAGTGAGCTGTATACCCTTCCAAATCAAACCTACCCGTTTTAACTTGAATCCCACAACTTCGATTTTGAATGTCTATCAAGTGTTCCAAATGATTCACCAGTTGAAGATAGAACGATTATTGAGTTGTGCGAATTTGTAGTGTTTGATTTACCCGATTGTGAAGGGATCCTGTCGAGTGAAACCACACCAAATCCTTTTGATCTCTACACCTCCATCTTAGAACCTGAATTGATTAATATACATGCTTTTGATGAGGTGTCTGAGAAAATTAATTATCACTTGATTGAGGATATTGACGCTGGGAATATTTTGGATGATGAACCCACAGATTTGGCTGAGTTTTTCTCTCCAATTCATCATCCCGAGTCATTAAATGTTTTTCCCGAACTTCATATGCGTCTTGATTTTGATGAGAATTGCATGGATGAGCTGTGTTTTGAGGAGAATATTGAGGATAGTTTTGAGGATGAACCAGTTTTACTTGATGAGTCGGATTTTCAATTCACCATGTTCCTTCCACTGACTGTGTACACCCTCCTGAGCCTTTAACCGATACCCTTCCTCGATCACTTCCCTTCATCGTTTCGACCCTACAAGAAACCGTATCACTTTCATTTCCAGTGTCTGGTTCACCAAGTTCGGCGTACCCATGTTTTCTCATGAATCTTAAGGGATTTGACCTAATTTCTCGCCATTTTGATAGATTAGTACAATCCATCTTTTCATATCGATCATTACAGATTGTACTAATTTATTCAATTCATTTTCACCCTCAAGTTCGTATTCCACTTCTTTCTCCCTTACGCCATTCTTCTCCTCCACCGAGACCGGACGTCGCTTCTATCCCCACACGGTCTCGCATGTTTTTCATTTCTTTTCTCTACACTCCATTCTTTCACCAACCACACCATTATAACGATAAAAATTTTGAATGGATGGTGCTAACTTTTGGCCTGTGTAAGGCCTTGTATGGCTTGATACTGTTCTCTTCCCTCCTAACTCTAAACTTCAACGCTTAATAGTAGAAACACTGTTTCACTTAAGTTTGGGGGGACCTTTTTTGTGTATATATTTTTTTTGGTTTGCTTTTTGTTTTGTATAAAATTTTTTTTTAGGGAGCGCCGACAATTTTGACTCTCTTGGTGTAGCCTGACAGTGAGGACACTGTCAAGTTTAAGTTTGGGGGTGTGCTCGGTAAGCTTTCTTTCCTTCGCATTCATGTGTATATTTTGCATTTGCATACTTATTTAAAAACCCATAAAAATCAAAAAATTTACAAAAAATATAAAAACTTTGTCGTCAAGTTAGCTAATAGGGTAACTTAGATTTTGATTCCGAAAGTTTAGTTGATACGTTAGAAATAACTAAATCCTAAACTTAGGAATTGAAAACCCAAAAAATAACCCTCATTTTGTTTAAACTTGGTAATTATACATCCTTGCAGTTTTTTTGAGAAATAGGTAATCTTGAGTTCAGTTCTTGAGTTAAGTCGAAATGAAGGGAAAGTATTGAAGCTTTACTGAGGGATAAGTCTGAAAAATGGTTTCTATTCTTGAATCCAAATTTAGAAAGTATATATAACCTACAAACTGCACTTACACGTACCTTGAAACTTGGGATAGTAGAGAATACCTAGAAATACTCTTGCCTGAAAACCTAGTATGAAAGAAAAAACGGTATTTAAAGCTAAACACCAAAAGAGCATATTGAAAAATATATCCGGTCTTGAAAAAGAAAAATAAAGAAAAGAAAAATAAATAAAGTCAAGACCCGGAAACTGCTATTTACGCTTTAAGCTTACACATTCAGTAATCGGCTGTTAGTGCCTCAAGAAGCATTAATAGTCGCATGAAAGGTGTGTGGACAACACCGTCCATCATTTAATTAAAAGTAGTATTAGGTATTAGAGCAAGGGTACTATAGCTTGAATTGAATTCTCAAGTGTATGGGTGAAATAATACACATACGTAGGGGTATACAATCGATGTTAGGATAAAAGATAGAAATAAAGAATAAGACTTATGTTTTCTGTAAAGTTGATAAAAATTCCTGATTTAAGACCGCACTTTAGAAGGAAAACTCAGGAGATACCAACATCTTTCTAAACTTTTTTGGAACGTATAGGATCTAAGGTTAAATAGATAGGAGGTGTGAAACATAAGGGTTGGATATTTCTAACTTAGGATGATAGAGTTTCTAACATAGATACTAAACTGTAGGAGTAAAATCAATGTTAACTTATGACACTAGCTTGACGGGATTTTATGGGTGTAATCCGCTGAAAACCCTCAGGAGACAACACTCCTCCTACTAGAGACACCTAGAGGTTTAACGGCTTGTTGCACGAGCTCAGTGCAATCGCGTTCCCTGCGAAAGTGAGGTTAGGACATTTTGTGAATAATTGGTTTTGCTCGGGACGAGCAAAAGTTAAGTTTGGGGGTATTTGTTCATATCAGAATATTGCATTTATTACCGCCCATTCTTATGCTCGTTTGTTTATAGGTAGGTGCTTTTAATCCGTGTTTGCTGCATATTTACAGGCTACAGGTTCCTAGTCCAAAATAACGCAAATGATACAAAATCTCCACTGTTACGCCAAAATGCAGAACATCTGTTGTCAACAGATAAAAGCCGGGTTCCGGTCATCCGTATCTTTCCAGTGCCGCGTACCAGTTCCAGAGACAAGAAAAATGGCAGTGGTCATTCGTATCTCGGACATGCACAAAGCACGAGAGGGGCAGTACATGATTCAATGGGTGCGCGGAGCTCGAGGGAGAAAAGTCAAATCAATCAAAAGTGAAGCCATTTTGGACTGTTGCAGATCTGAAAAAATTGTGGAGGTAATTTGCAATTTGGAGCATGTAGAACAACAGAAGAGAGCAACACAAGAAAACCCAGAAAAAACGACAGCCCAACTCCCTCAAAGAAGCGCGGATCCGCGGCCAAAATGGCCTATTCACGGCGGATCCGCGGCCAAGTTGACTCAGTGTCAACTCGGATTTTGGAGGTAGTTTGGACATTTCATTTGGGCTCAGAATCTTGCCCTAGGGTTTCAGCACGCAACCTATAAATAGACCAATTTCGTGCCAAGCCAAGGGTTTTCTTTTCATGCTTCTTTTTGTTAGAAATTAGTGTAGTTTAGTTTAGCTTCTTCTTCTTCATGCCTTCCTCCATTAAAATGTAGTGAGAGCATTAAGTGGATGATGAAATGAAGATGAGGGATTTTTATTTAACTTGTATCTTTTAATTCTTGCATTGTTATTTTAATTCTAGTGTAATTTTATTTCTTGTTGTTAAATAGTTGTTATTTCTTGCTCTTTTCTTTTCTTCTTTTCCGTATTATTTTCAAGCGATGATATTTCGACGGAGTTCCTTGCTAAGGTGAGGACCCAAGAGTTAGCTTGTAAAACCGTATTTTTCCTTTTCCTTCTTTTCTTCCTTCTTGTTTTGTTTTATTTTCTTTTATAATGTGTGAATAATTCCGCACTTGTTAAGGCTAAGGAAGGTGGTATGAGGGACGGATAAATCCATTATGCTTCTCTTCGCCAAACATCTTGAAACGAACCCCGACCAAACAAACGCAACCCCCTCACTAAGGCGCGCTATACGTGACATGTAGCCGCGACCTAAGTCGAGAAGTCTTTTAAGCGCACTACAACGTGACATGTAGTTGTGACTTAATTGGATACATGGTTACGGGTGTTTGGCCGAGGGTTGGAAATAAACGTATTTAGCGGACGGACAAGAGGCACTAGGAATGGATTTGGCGTTGGAAAGCTCGCTTAAACTCGCAAATCTCATTCTTATGTCCTCCTAATCCCCGCTACTTTCGATTATCCCAACACCGTTTTAAGAATGGCAAAAGACAAGCATAAGACTAATCCTAACTCTACTAACCGACCTTAAGCTTAACAAGCTTACTTGAACATAAATACAAACACTTAGGATAGAATTGAACACAAACATATACATTCTTCATTGACTCGTTTAAGACTCGAACGGACATACTACCATCTCCCTGCGGATCGACCCGTGCTCAACCGGCTAGCTGCAAAGTGACATCGTCCTTAATCGCGGATATAACTTTAGAACTTTGAACTCCGACACGCCGAAATGCGTGCGATCATATCCAAAAGCCCATCTTTATGCAACTTACTTAGTCTTTTCTCTCCGATATGACCAAGTCTACAATGCCACAAGTAGGATTCATTCACTTCGGACTTCTTTCTCTTACGTGTGTTTTGTATACTGAGAACTGTGTTTTGATTAAGAATATAGATACCATTACACAATATACCTTCTGCAACCAATACCTGATTAAGGTAAATGTTCATGATATTTCTATCAAGAACAAACTTATATCTATCTTTATCATGTAAAGAAACTGATATGATGTTGCAAACCATGAAAGGTACATAGTAGCAATTGTTCAAAATCATAGTATTGCCATTTGGCAATGCTAGGTGATATTCACCGACCGCAGAAGCATCAACTTGTGCTCCGTTTCCTACTCTGATGGACATATCACCAGGTCCAACCATCATACTTTTTCTCAGTCCCTGCAATAAATTACAGATGTGAGATCCTGATCCGGTATAGTACCCAGGAGGTAGGACTGACCGAAAAACAGTTCTCAATAACAAGAACACCTGAAGAAGACGCAATACTATGCTTCTTCTTCGATGGGGTCATCAAGGAATTCATACAATCCTCTTTCCCTTGCTCATACTCATGACTGTTGTTATAGTTTAGAGTCGAACCGACGTTCTCCAGCCCCGAATAAGAATTCGGATCGGTCAAGCGATACATTTTATTATCTTAATTAGGACGTGAATTGGTTGCTACCTGGAGAGAGAGAAAAGAAACATTCAGCGTGCGCTCTTGCAAGATTAGATTGGTTATTAGTTTATCTAATCAGGATGGCTCCCACTGTTTTCTCGAATTCTTCTTCAAACCCAAAAAGAAGAACTAGTGAGGATTAATCGCACGTCACAATACTTGCTTAACATTTCAGCCAGGTTAGTGTTGGTACTTCGAGGGAGGTTTTTCAACGCTTTTGGCAAAGTTCCTTAATTATATAACATCTTTTCCCTGGAGGCGTAGCCCCGCTAACACAGTTCTAGGCATCTACTTGGTTTATAGCATTGATTGTTAAGTGAGAAAATATCCCAAGAGTAATGCTACTCATCAGAAGGATCGGGATCCAACTATCATTGCGTGAAAAACTAGATGGAAGCCACTCTAATCACCACACTCCAGAAGGTATGCAACACTAGTAAGTTTTCTGTATATTTGAAACTCCCGATGTGGTTTTTGCCCCTAACGGCTTATGACCTTGACTAGGTTAACATATCATAAACCGCTAGTCAAGTTCAACCCGTCATTATCCAAGATTGATTTAGACCCACCGTATATACCCATGACTAGGTCAAAATGGTTATACGGCTGTCCTAAATAATCGCAATATCTGCAACAAACAAGCACCGCTCAGCTACCGAACACTACGTCTTGACTAGGTCAAAATACTAAGTAATACTCGAAATAAATGACGGGGGGCTACGGCTAGGTTTTTGGCGAAAAAACCCTTTAACGTAATGAACTTGATATCGTTGAAGGAACCTGAGCAATTTTGAAAAGGAATGGTTTAGGCTCCGCTTTTGAAAATTTGTTGTTATTGAAAAAACTGAGTAATCTACAGTATAGACTTTTACTCAAGAGGTCACTCCCCGTGAAGGGATCTCGGCTCTTGCCTCCTGGAATGAGGTGCTGGATATTCATGACCGAATACCACTATGCAAAGCGAAAGAATATAACTACAGTTTTTCGAAATTTGTCCCAACATCTTTTAGATTTATTTTCTTGCATTAATCAAAATTAATATGGTCCCATCAGTTAAAGCCTATCACACCAAAAAAGAACGAAAATACAATGTACGTATATGTCATCCGTATTTGCCACTGGGCCCCGTCATCACCCGTTAGGTTACTTAATACACGACAATGCGGGGGCTGGACTAGCACGGGTGCAAAACATATACATCTACTGGTATATATATATATAACATTCGTCTCAGGCATGATATAAGCAACACAGAATCTCAGCAAGCATCACAGAATGGTGGATAATCTTGAAGCCCCGGATTTCATTTGAGCAGCAAATGAGACCCGATGTTCCCGGTCGTGTGGATAGCCCGTACAATGGAAAC
Source organism: Agapanthus africanus (assembly GCA_030015575.1). Taxonomy (NCBI): domain Eukaryota; kingdom Viridiplantae; phylum Streptophyta; class Magnoliopsida; order Asparagales; family Amaryllidaceae; genus Agapanthus; species Agapanthus africanus. The sequence continues at coordinate 234,694,970 of JASDDO010000010.1, forward strand.
CAAGACCCCTACGAGCGCTGCAAGTTACCCGCCAAATCCCAGAAGTAAAGCAACCCCAATCAACAAAGTGAATGGGCCACCCAGCACTTCACGGGACCCAGTAACTTGAGCGTCCCTCCGTGGGTCATCCTATACCCCTACGAGTGCGGCGAATAGCCCGCCAATTCTAGAGTGAAGCCCCCTCCGTCTCAACGCCATGAGATGCGGACTTGTTGCCCTTTAGAACCCGGCTATTCGAGCACTCCACCGCGGGGTAAGCCTAGTACAGAAAATGAAAATATATATAAAGGTGATATCGACCTCAACCCGATCATGCCTCAATAAAATAATATACAACACGGCGGAAACGGCAGTCCACATGTCGGACGCTCGCCCCGCAATAACAAATGTACAAATGAATATAAACTGTATTAAACCATTGCACCACCGGCTATCCACCACGACAATCCAACCACAATATCAGCACAATCACAGAACGTCAACATGAATGTCTCGTTCGCAAATTCGTCTAAAAGAACATATAGCAGTTAGACGGGTTATACCAATCGAATGGCATTCACGGTCGCAGATGCTAATCTAAGTACTGATAATCACACGTATTTTAAAATTTCGATCGACTAAATTTTTCCGAATAGGCCCCCAAGAGCAATCCAGCACTCAAACAAATCTGGGCCAAAATCTTACATCTCAAAAATCACAATTCATCATAGAGAAGCACCAGAAGAATTTTGATACACAGATGCTTCCATTCGGCCGCAGAACCGACGCTAACGGGCATGTTCTGCGGCGGTTCCGCGACCGTATGTGAAGATTATGTTATCAAATTTCTTCAGTTCTTCTAGAATAGCCTGCACGGATTTTAGAAACACTGTATAATTTTTGAACACTTTTAAAAACAGCAGCAAGCATGATTTTTGAATTGCAATTTCGAAAAATTCTGTCGATCGATATTTTAAACACGTCTAAACTAGCTAGTATGGGTTTATGGGGTGGCTCTGATACCATATTGGATTACCCTAACGTCCAAGCCATCAAACGTGGCGGTTTGTGGAACAAAAAATTTCTTACAAGTTTAAAAACGGCGCTAGAATAACCCATTAAACCGGATCTAACCATAAACCTAACTAGCTAAACTAGGAGTGCTATCTACTATGATAAGAAAGCCTCACCAAACGATCTGTGTCATTCGGTCTTCTTTTCTCATCATGTGCTCCTAGTAGCCACCTTGAACATGTTTGATCTTCTTTTTCCGCTCCATCGGTTCTCCGGGATCGAGCTTGTTCTCTGGTCCTCCTTTGTCGTAGATGATCCACCCAAGGGATGTGATCCATGGCTCTAGCTCCTAACTAAGTATCAATAGGAGCAACTAGAGAACTTAGGTTGCTAATCCAAGTTGTCTAAAATGTAGTGTGGAGTTCTATGTGTTCTACTATCTCTATCTTATCTCTTCTCTTGTTTCTCAACACATGAGAGTGTAGAGAAGGGAAAGATGATGAAGGTGGAGGAGCTCAAGAGAAGGGGAGGAGAGTTATGCAAATGGTGAGAGCAAGAATGAAAATAAGCATGTGAGAAAAATTCAATCACAATGGTTTTGTATATGAATTTCTATGAATAAACAAGTGTAGCCTTGCTTCAATAGTTGCCACAAATGAATAAAGAATTCATTTATCAACTATTGAAGCCATGGCTCTCACCATACCCCCTCCTTCAATTTCCACCTCATTTTCATTTATCAATAAATGGAAAAATCCATGATGAGATGTCCACCTTCTAGAAGGTTATCTGTAATAAAATATGGATAACAGTCTACTGTTTATACATACCTGCATTCGGATAAAAACATGAATGCTCAAAGAGATAGAATAACACGAAGAACGTAATACTAGAATATACATATCGAAATACATATATGTAAATTATCAAATCAATACCTGATTTAATAATCCGGCTCAAACCCGAGCCGGCTAGTATTATGAACTATCCGATCGAAAGTCCGGGTACAAAGTACATCAATCGATCAGAAGCCTGCACGTATCCAATACGGCTACTACATCATTTCTCCTGAATCAGGAAAACCCTCTGTATGGGACTCTAAAGACTCGACAGTACGCCGACAGTGAATTACTGGATAAATCCATAACCACAGGCGCGTCAACGGCACTAGCTGTACGTAACGGCTACCCGGGTACCTGTCGAAAAGGAAGGACGATGAGCAAACTCATCTGGATCCCTACAGAGCCTAACTGTGACAATCGCCGTACAGTCCGGTCTCTTCGTCTGAGAGTATCGCATACCGGGTCTAGGGGTTGTAAACGTCAGACCATAATAACCTGATAATTCGTGCCGATGCGGCTCGGGACCAATCCGGGAAACTACTGATCAGCCTACAGTAAATCCCAACTGCCTTGGCCAAGGTCCTATGGTCCTGACCAATCGAAAACAGTACAATATCGACTCCCTATACCGGGAGAGACGAATCCCCGACAATTGCTCACTGCCTCCATATGGCTCGGGACTGTACCCAACCAAAACCTGTTTGCACGACTCAGTAGAGCCGTGGTAGGGTAGTGATCAAAGCACGGTGGGAACTCACACGAGACAAATGACGATCTCAGGTCTAAAGACTAACATGTACTCATTGTAAGTCCATGCTACCTCTCCCGGTACTTTCGGGCATGCGGAATTTGGTGAAAAACAATTTTCTAGAGGCGGTAACATGGACTCAAAACAGGATCTTTGTTAAACATCTAACTAACATCCTAACTAGGAGTTGTTAACTACTCAGTTAAGGGGTTATACCTTTCTTTCTTGAACTCCTTCGTCTTCATCTCTTGATGGTGTACGGATTGGCTTCACCCCGTCATCTCCCTGCGCCGAAGATCGATCCACCCGAAAGCTTCTACATTTGGCTTCTTCTTCGAACTTTGAAGAAACTAGTTCACTAGGTTTGCTAAACCTTATGAACTAGAGTGGGTAGAGGAGAGTGTGATGGGATTTTCTCTATGGTTCTTGCTTCTCAACACATGAGACAAGTGAACCATAGACAAGAGAGAGAGCAAGAGAAAGAGGGTGAGAGCAAGAGAATAAGAGAGCTCAAAACCAAGAGAGAGAAAGACAATGAAAGAATGAGCCACCCTTTTCTCTATCTCCCTCTCATAATCCAAAAGCATCATTAGCCATAATGTCAATCAAATATTATGTGATGGTTCATATCATGTCAAAGGCAATATCATTTTCATGCACTCATTATGCAAACCACAACAAGCAAGCAAAAGTCTTTGCATGAAAATGACAACCATTGTGATGATGATGGTCAACTAGTCCAACCTAATCAACCGGTGAACAAAGTCAACCCCTCAACAACCATGTCACTATAATACTTAATTAATATTATTGCTAATTATATATATCATATTCTCATTAGAGTTTAGCAAAAAGTCAATAGTCAACAGTCAACAGTCAACAACCCTAATAAGAATCCCCTGCCTCTGTCTCTCCGTCAACTGTGCATACACACCCGCATCCGCGTTCCGAGAAACACGAATACATACCGGATAAAACCAATCCCAAAACGTACACTAGGATCTGGCTTAAACCAAAGCCCGCTAGTGTTAACTGTCCGGACACTAAACGTGCACAAGTGCACGGATGTGACCGAACCTCGTCGCAAAACCATGCGACCTGTCGCAAAACCATGCGACCTCTACTCTTTTGCCTAAAGGCGAATAGCTTTCTGTGTGGGACTCTAAAAACTCGACACTACGCTGGCAGTGGCTTTAACCACAGACCGCAAGCAGCACTAGCTTTGTGTAACGGTCCCCAGGTAGATGCCGACAAGAAGACTGACGAGGTGAAACCCATCTGAACTCCTACTGAGCCTGAATGTGACATTCTCCGTACAGTCCGGTCTGTTCGTCTGATACATCGCATGGCGGGTCTAGGGAGGCGGTAAACGTCAGTCCCCTAATAGCGGTACAAGTCGTGTCGGAGTGAAGCCCAAAACACCCTGAGATAACACTGGAAGCCTACCAGTATATCTCGCTTGCCCTGGCCAGGGACTACTCGTGTAATGGCTCTCCTAGACACAGCGCGATGTCAACCCCCAATACCGGGAGAGACGAATCCTGTCTAACCATCACTGCCTCCAAGTGCTTCGGGACTGCACCCAACTACTACCTGTTTGCACGACTCTTTTGAGCCGTGGTAGGGTAATAATCAAAGTTCAGTGGGAACACTCGAGGCGAAGTGACAGTGTCAAATCAGCGGACTAAGCTGTACTCATGTCACCTGGGAACTGATAACTGACGATAGGTATAATACCAACCGGTCAGTTCCCGACGAGTCCTGTCCAGTGTACTCGTAACCTAACGAGCACCCGCATACTATCTCCAGTACGACGTACTGATGGCTGTGGGACAGACCATCTCCCACTCTGGGATGAGAAGCGCATGCGCTAGTCTACTCCGGAGTATCGATGCCCTGTCTCGATAGTCCTGCGACTAGGGACCTGCATAAGGATGTGCTTATAGATTACCCAGCCCCCACTAGTGTGACTGCCATCACAACACTGGTAATTAAGCAAAGATCCTAAGGGCTCCACTAATGTGTATAGGTGATATACTAAAATAAACACATGTACACATTGAAGTAGAAACAAACCAAGTAGCATACTACTATTTTGAGCAAGATTGTATATACAACTGTGAATATACCAAGCTTCCATTAAGTAATATATAAACTAGTATGATACAGTAATGGTCTCTGGGGCATATACACTAACAATCTCCCACTTGCACTAAGGCCATATACTGGCGTATCGAAGACCTATCATCTCGATCAGCCGCTCGAACTGAGTCTGGAGTAGGGCCTTCGTGAGTGGATCTGTAGTGTTATCTTCTGAATTTACTCTTTTTACCTCGATCTCCCGGCGATCAATGATCTCCCTGATCAGGTGGAACCGCCTCAAAATGTGCCTGGACTTCTGATGGGACCTGGGTTCCTTCGCTAAAACTATAGCGCCGTTGTTGTCACAATACAGCGGTATTGGATCAACACTGGTAGGAACCACCTGAAGTTCCGTGAGGAACTTCTTCATCCAGACAGCTTCCTTTGCGGCATCGCAAGCAGCTATGTACTCCGCTTCCATGGTTGAGTCAACAACGGTTTCCTGCTTGGAACTCTTCCAGCAAACCGTCCCTCCATTGAGGGTAAAGACATAACCCGACATGGACTTGGAGTAATCCTTGTCACTCTGGAAGCTGGAGTCAGCAAAGGCCTCAATCTGGAGGTCTTTTCCGCCATACACCAAGAACATGTCCTTAGTCATTCTCAAGTACTTGAGAATGTTCTTTACTGCTATCCGGTGTTTCTCCCCTGGGTTCGACTGATACCGGCTTACAACGCTCAATGCGTATGCTACATCTGGTCTGGTACATAACATCGCATACATAATAGAGCCTACCGCAGATGCGTAGGGTATTGATGACATGCGAGCCCTTTCCAAATCAGTCTTGGGAGACATCTCTTTGGAGAGGGTGATTCCGTGACAAGCCGGTAGATTACCGCGCTTGGAATCTTCCATACTGAATCGTTTCAATATGGTGTCGATGTACCTTGACTGTGAAAGTCCCAACATCCTCTTAGATCTATCACGATAGATCTGGATCCCCAGAATGTAGTTGGCATCGCCCAGGTCCTTCATGGAGAACCTCTGCGACAAGAATCCTTTGACTGACTGTAGCATAGGAATATCATTTCCTATTAGGAGAATGTCATCGACGTACAAGACGAGGAATACCACATTTCTCCCTACAATCTTACTGTAAATGCATGGTTCATCTGGGTTTTTGACAAAGTCGAATTCTTTGACAGTATTATCAAAGCAGATGTTACACCTCCACGATGCCTGCTTGAGTCCATAGATGGACTTGAGCAACTTGCATACTTTACCGCTGCTCCCACTCTGAATGAATCCCTATGACTGATCCATATAGACGCACTCTTCCAAATTTCGATTTAGGAAAGCCGTCTTTACGTCCATCTGCCAGATCTCATAATCGTGGAAGGCAGGAATGGCAAGAAGGATCCGAATGGATTTAAGCATGGCTACCGGAGAAAAGGTCTCGTCATAGTCCAAACCAGGTCTTTGACGAAAACCCTTTGCAACGAGCCTAGCTTTATAGGTTTCAACCTGCCCATCTACACCAATCTTCTTTCTGAAGATCCATTTGCAGCCTACGGGTTTTACCCCTTCTGGAACAAAGTCCAAAGTCCAAACTTTGTTGGTGTACATGGACTCTATCTCGTTCCGCATTGCATCCAGCCATTTTACCGAGTCACCGCTCTGAATGGCTTGCTGGAAGCTAGTAGGCTCATCATAATTAACTGTGCAATCCTCTCTATCCCCGTCTATGAGAAAACCGAAGTATCTCTCGAGCGGATGAGACTGCCTACTACTTCTGCGGAGCGGCGTAGGAATGTCCGGTTCTCCTGAAACGTCTGGTTCATCCAAGCTTTCAGTAATAGCTTGTGGTTCTGGAATTTCTTCCAGTTCTATTGCGCCCCCACTTATCTGATTTTCCAAAAATTCAGTTTTCAAGAAGTGGGCATGCGGAGAAACAAAAACTTTTTGTTCTTCTGCGGAATAGAAAAAATACCCCATGGAGTTCTTTGGGTATCCCACAAACTTACACAGTACTGAGCGTGCCTCGAGCTTGTCCGCATTCTGCTTTTTTACAAAAGCTGGACATCCTCATACCTTAAGATACTTAAGACAGAGTTTCTTCCCACTCCACATCTGATATGGGGTGGTAAGCACAGTCTTGGTTAGAGCCTTGTTCAAGAGATATGCAGCTGCTTCTAGTGCATAACCCCAGAAAGATCGCGGTAACTCAGCCTTACTCATCATGGAATGAACCATATCCAATAGGGTCCGATTCCGCCTTTCCGATACACCGTTGTGTTGTGGTGTGTATGGAGGAGTAAGTTGAAAGAGAAGTCCATTCTCTTTTAAGTAGTCCAGAAACTCGGCACTCAAGTATTCTCCATCTCGATCCGATCTTAGAATCTTGATACTTTTGCCGGTTTGTTTTTCAACTTTATTCATGTATTCTCGAAATTTCCCAAAGGCCTCGGATTTGTGCTTCATTAAGAAGACATGTCCATACCTAGAGAAATCATCTGTGAAAGTAATGAAGTATGAATAACCACTTCGCACATGTGTAGACATTGGACCACACACATCACTGTGTATGAGTTCCAAGAGCTCGCTCGCTCGCTCTTTCTCCGCGTCCAGTGAACGGAGTCTTTGTCATCTTTCCCATGAGACAAGATTCACAAGTGGCATAGGACTGATACTCGAACGGATTCAAGTACCCTTCTTTATGTAACTTAGTTAATCGTGTCTCATTAATGTGACCCAGTCTACAATGCCATAAGAAAACCTGATTTGTTTCCGGAGACTTTCTTTTAAGTGTGTTCTGGACACTGAAAATCTGAGCTTGATTTAACACGTATATTCCGTTTTGTAATGTACCTGACCCAATCAGAACTTGATTTAGGTGGATGTGTACTACATCGCTTACAAAAGTAAATTCATATCCTTCCTTAGAAAGTAAGGATACAGATATGATATTACAAGTCGCACCTGGTATATACAAACAGTTACGCAAAATCAATATCTGCCCAGTTGTCAGTCCAAGATGATATTCCCCTACGGATTCAGCATCCATGCTCATTCCGTTAGCAACCCTGAGAGTCATATCACCTTTCCTGATAACCCTACGGTTTCTCAGAGCCTGTAACGAATTACAGATATGAGATCCTAATCCGGTATCCAATACCCAGGAGGTAGGATTAACTGACATACAGTTCTCAATTACAAACACACTCGAAGCCGAAGCCACAACATACTTCGAATTCTGGCTACTGGCTTTGCAAGCCCTGCAATCCTTCTGCCAATGTTCATTCCCGTTACAATAGGAACGTCCCTCTTTAACCATATCCAGTCCCGAAACTTTTGCCCTTTCTTTTCCTTCTTCTTCCCTGGTTTTCTTCAGGGTATAAGCAGAGGGCAGGGACTGTAGAATTAAGTCAGTACTTGACCCATTCTCCAACGTGGTCTCCAGGTCCGTGAGCTCAAAATAGCTGGTCTCTGTAAGGACGTTGCCCCCTACAGATGACCCGACAGCCAACCTCGCTTGAAGCAATTCGTTCGAGGTCTCATATCTTGCGATACGAGATTGCTCTCCATATAAAACTTTGTTATGGAGGAAGATAGAAACTGAGTCCATCTTCTCGTGCTGCCTCTGGTTTGCAGCATCAACTGAGGCTAACACGAGGCACTTGGCTTTCGCACAATCCTTTTCCGATGTCTTGCGGATGTAAACATCCGTGACAGGGGAAACTGGACCTGAGACGGCAGGGGTTTGATTAGTTAAGAGGTGTCCCAGCTTGTCATCGGCAATGGACATCTGGACAGACCTTTGCCAGTCATAACAGTCAGGTTCAGTCATTTTATTATCTAGATGTAACCTAGGTATGGTGACAGGGTCGCTGCAATTAAGAGAGAGAAGAATACACTCAGCATGATGCTCTTGCAAGTTTAGATTGGTTTTTAATTTGTCTAAACAGGATGGCTCCCACTGTCTCTCGAATCCCTCCTCAAACCAAAAAGGAAGAATTAGTCAGGATCAATCTCACCGTACAATTCTTGCTTAACCGTTCAGCCAGGCTGGTGTTGGTACTTCGAGGGAGGTTTTCCAATGCTTTCGCGAAGTTCCTTAATTTAAGAACCTCTTTTCCCTGGGGGCGTAGCCCCGCTAACACCTTTCTAGACACCTACTTAGTTTATAGCATTGATCGTTAAGTGAGAAATTTCCTAAAGAGTAGCATATACTCACAGTAGGATCGGGATCCAAAATCATCGCGTGACGAAACTGAAGGAATCCTACCAGAATCATCACACTCCAAATGGTATGCAACACTTGCAAGTTTCAGTTCTTTTGAAACTCCCGATGTGTATTTTTGCCCCATGCTCTTATGACCTTGACGAAGGTCAACAAATCATAAGTCACATATCAAGTTCTACCCGTCATTATCCAGATTAATTTGAACCCACCCGTATATTGACGAAGGTCAACAAGGTAATACGACTGTCCCAAACCAACGCATCTATCTATGCTACATATGAACACCCAACAGCTACCAATCACTATGCCTTGACGAAGGTCAACAAACATAGCTTGAATACTATTGAATATTCATACGAAACGACGGAGGGCTACGAATGGTTTTGGCGAAACCTTGAACGTAGTGAACTTGATATAATCGATGGAACGAGATAGCTTTTAAAAGGAGTAGCTTAAGCTCCGCGTTTAAAAGTTATTTTGAAAAGAAACCGAGTGGTTTTTGAAAGTGTTCCAACGACTTTTACTTGGTTTATTTTTCTTAGCATTAGTTCTTTTAATGCGTATTTTTCTTGCATTAGTTCTTTTAATGCGTCCCATCATTTAATCCTACCATTGCAGAAAACAACCAAAATATGACGTACGCTTATACCATCCGTATTCGCCACGGGGCCCCGTCATTACCCGTTAGGTTACTTAACTAACGACAGAGCGGGGGCTGGGCTAGCGCGGCTGCAAAACATAAGCAACGCCTAAATAATATCATATATAGATATACTGCAATGATAGCCATTTCAGATCACAGAAGAACACATTGGATATACTAGGAACCCGCAATTCGTACGAGCCTGTAACGAAAAGCAGATTACACGGTCGCGGTGAATAGCCAATACCCCACCCAAGACCCCTACGGGTGCGGCAAGCTACCCGCCAAGTACCCGAAGCGAAACAACCTCCCTCAACTCCATGAGTAGGCCACTCGGCACTTCGGGATACCCGGTAGTTTGTGCACCCCCTCCATGGGTCTATCCTAGGAGCAAAAAAAGTAAAAAGAAATTATACAATGACGGCTACAACCCCGACCCGGTTGTGCGGCCATACAAATAATTATTACATCAATTTACAAATTTACATGAATTGAAAGAAAAGAAAACTCTCGTCTCACAACCCCCGGCTATTCACCCGCGACAATCCAATGAATTCATATACACATTCCAATGCCATTACAGATCACAGATTTGTATAACCCCCACTAATCGACATATAGCGATTAGCAGACGTTCAATACAAATATCACATCACAGATAAAAACCCGTCAGCTTAAGTCTTTAGAAACTCGATCAAAACACGGTTTTTAAAGCCCCAAAAACAAAATTTTCTTTCTGGAAAATCTGGGCTAAAAAACATATACCAAAATTTCCAAAATACCCCACTGAACAAACTGCAAGCAACATTTTCCACGGCCGAGTCAACTCGGCCGCGGAACCGCGGCGGGAGCACGCTCCCGCCGCGTTTCCGCGGCGCTTTGATCGGATCAGTGGATGGAATTTTTGCAGTTTGCTATAAGAACCCTGAGCCGAATTTTAAAGTATGATTTATAATTTTTGGAACAGAGGAAAAATTCGACAGCAAGCATGAATTCCGGGATTATTTCGGGACTTTTTCTCCGATCGAATTTCTAGTTACTATGCTAACATGTTAGGTAGTGTTTAACCTGTCTCTGATACCACTGTAAGTCCATGCTACCTCTCCCGGTACTTTCGGACATGCGGAATTTGGTGAAAAACAATTTTCTAGAGGCGGTAACATGGACTCAAAACCGGATCTTTGTTAAACATCTAACTAACATCCTAACTAGGAGTTGTTAACTACTCAGTTAAGGGGTTATACCTTTCTTTCTTGAACTCCTTCGTCTTCATCTCTTGATGGTGTACGGATTGGCTTCATCCCGTCGTCTCCTTGCGCCGAAGATCGATCCACCCGAAAGCTTCTACCTTTGGCTTCTTCTTCGAACTTTGAAGAAACTACTTCACTAGGTTTGCTAAACCTTGTGAACTAGAGTGAGTAGAGGAGAGTGTGATGGGATTTTCTCTATGGTTCTTACTTCTCAACACATGAGACAAGTAAACCATAGACAAGAGAGAGAGCAAGAGGAAGAGGGTGAGAGCAAGAGAATGAGAAAGCTCAAAACCAAGAGAGAGAAAGACAATGAAAGAATGAGCCTCCCTTTTCTCTATCTCCTTCTCATAATCCAAAAGCATCATTAGCCATAATGTCAATCAAGTATTATGTGATGGTTCATATCATGTCAAAAGCAATATCATTTTCATGCACTCATTATGCAAACCACAACAAGCAAGCAAAAGTCTTTGCATGAAAATGACAACCATTGTGATGATGATGGTCAACTAGTCCAACATAGTCAACCGGTGAACAAAGTCAACCCCTCAACAACCGTGTCATTATAATACTTAATTAATATTATTGCTAATTATATATATCATATTCTCATTAGGGTTTGGCAAAAAGTCAACAGTCAACAACCCTAATGAGAATCCCCTGCCTCTGTCTCTCCGTCAACTGTGCATACACACCCGCATCCGCGTTCCGAGGAACACGAATACATACTGGATAAAACCAATCCCAAAACGTACACTAGGATCTGGCTTAAACCAAAGCCCCGCTAGTGTTAACTGTCCGGACACTAAACGTGCACAAGTGCACGGATGTGACCGAACCCTGTCGCAAAACCATGCGACCTGTCGCAAAACCATGCGACCTCTACTCTTTTGCCTAAAGGCGAATAGCTTTCTGTGTGGGACTCTAAAGACTCGATACTACGCTGGCAGTGGGTTTAACCACAGACCGCAAGCGGCACTAGCTGTGCGTAACGGTCCCCAGGTAGATGTCGATAAGAAGACCGACGAGGTGAACCCCATCTGAACTCCTACTGAGTCTGTATGTGACAGTCTCCGTACAGTCCGGTCTGTTCGTCTGATACATCGCATGGCGGGCCTAGGGGACGGTGAACGTCAGTCCCCTAATAGCGGTACAAGTCGTGTCGGAGTGTAGCCCAGAACACCCTGAGATAACACTGGAAACCTACCAGTATATCTCGCTTGCCCTGGCCAGGGACTACTCGTGTAATGGCTCTCCTGGACACAGCACGATGTCAACCCCCAATACCGGGAGAGACGAATCCTGTCTAACCGTCACTGCCTCCAAGTGCTTCGGGACTGCACCCAACTACTACCTGTTTGCACGACTCCTTTGAGCCGTGGTAGGGTAGTAATCAAAGTACAGTGGGAACACACTCGAGGCGAAGTGACAGTGTCAAGTCAGCGGACTAAGCTATACTCATGTCACCTGGAAACTGATAACTGACGATAGGTATAATACCAACCGATCAGTTCTCGACGAGTCCTGTCCAGTGTACTCGTAACCTAACGAGCACCCGCATACTATCTCCAGTACGACGTACTGATGGCTGTGGGACAGACCATCTTCCACTCTGGGATGAGAAGCGCATGCGCTAGTCTACTCCGGAGTATCGATGCCCTGTCTCGATAGTCCTGCAACTAGAGACCTGCATAAGGATGTGCTTATAGATTACCCAGCCCCCACTACTGTGACTGCCATCACAACGCTGGTAATCAAGCAAAGATCCTAAGGGCTCCACTAATGTGTATAGGTGATATACTAAAATAAACACATGTACACATTGAAGTAGAAACAAACCAAGTAGCATACTACTATTTTGAGCAAGATTGTATATACAACTGTGAATATCCCAAGCTTCCATTAAGTAATATACAAACTAGTATGATACAGTAATGGCCTCTAGGGCATATACACTAACACTCATGTCACCTGAGAACTTCTACCTGACGATAGGTAAGTACTATCTGGAAGTTCTCGGCCAGTCCGTCCGGTGTACTCACACCCAGTGAGTATCTGTATACGATCTTAGGTGCAAAAGACCAATAGTTGCGGGACCATACCATCGCCCCTCGTCGGGATCTAGAAACGTATACACTAGTCTACTCCGGAATATCGATGCCCTGTCTCGATACTCTCGCGACGAGGGACCATTTAAGGATGTGCGTACCGACTACCCAGCTCCCACAAGTATGGTCGTCATCACAACGCAGGTAGTCTAGCAATGATCCTACGGGCTTTATCAACATGTATAAATGATATGTAATAGCAAGTAAAACATACGCACGTGTTAAGATAAAAACAAATCGGATAGCATACTATCATATCGAGCAAGACTATCCTGTATATACATATGTCCAAGCATCCACATGTATACATATACAATAATTGCCTCTAGGACATACATATCCAACAGAATCAACATGTGAAACAATTCCTCATTTAAATTCTATAAGTTTCATATTAGATACCTACAATCGATCAAAACATCTCTATATCCTGATGGTTTCTCCAAAAGTATATTTACTGCATCTATAAAACTTCCCAATTTAAGTGACCTAAGTTCCTAACAGGATATCAAAAGTTCACCACCACCATCATATCATGTATATTTTCTACTAAGATGCATAAGAATTTTTTTTATTTGCTTTCAATTAATTCCTTGTGAACAATTCTACTAACAGCACAAGATTTACATGTCAGCATCCCATCTCGCTTGCTGCTTCTGTTCTTTATGAAATGTTACATCATAATCCGTCCACATCAATTGGATTAGTGTTATATGACTTCAGCAGAACAATTTATTACCACATGAACAGATATGAAAGGGAGAGAGTATGCGTCAATAACTGACAGTATATGCATTGGAACCAGGATGTTAATAGTTCTTAGGACCACAAAAGGCTTGATTGATGTGTTGTTGACAAGAAAAATGCTAATAAAACCAACCCTTCTGAAATGATTGCTTATCTAAAGAGGAACACTGCAGTAACAGAGACTCAATACATCTGACTCAGGAGATGGTGTCGCGAATACAGAGGGCCATACAATATTCAAGTTATAAGAACTTAAAAGCGTCAATGACTGAAATGCATATGTAAAACACAGATCTTCCTGGATCATGCAGGATCAAGAACACTTTCAATTCAACAAAATAATAAAATAAATGCAGCATTGATAATGTCTATGGACAAAATAAACACACAATAGACTAAAGTAATGCATATCAGGATGCTAAACTTGCCAATGATAAACTAGCTTGCAAGGCCAAGGACAAGATAATTAGCTTCTTTTATTAACAAAATTTTCAATAGCTCTCTCTTATACAACAAGCTTTTGACCCAAATATTTACGGTCGGCTATATGAATCTGTTTCTTCCATTCCGCTTAAGAGACATCTCCTCGGTTAAATTAACAATTGACATATCTTTCTTGATTGCCTCCATCCATATTCGTCTAGGTCTACCACAACCCCTAATTGTATCATTAACTATAATTTTGTCATGTCTTCTAACTAGAACATTTGTTGGTCTTCGTTGCACATGTCCAAACCATATCAAACTGTTCTCTCTTATCTTATCCTTTATTGGAGCAATTTCCAACCTTTTACGAATTCACTCATTTATTATTCTATCCTTTAGTGTATTATCACTCATCCATCTTAGCATTCTCATTTTTACCACATTTATCTTTTGGACATATTTCTTAATTGCTAAACATTCTGATCTATAAAGAAGTGATGGTAATATAGCCGTCCTATAAATTTTCCTTTCAATTTTAAAGATACCCTACGATCGAATAGGACTCATGAAACACTTCCCCACTTCAATTATCCCGCTTTGATTCTATGAGCTACATTTTCATCTCTCTCCATCATGATTAATTATAGATCCTATGTAATAAAAATGGTTATTTCTATATATACCTTGACCATTGATTTGCTTCGTACACCCATTCCTTCGTACTTATTTTGCTGAAATTACTTTCCATATACTCAATTTTTTCTGCTAATTTTAAATCCTTTAGATTTTAAGGCATCTCTCAATTTTGCTACTTTAGAGATTATTATTTCTTCGGATTCATCTACTAAAACAATATCATTAGCAAACAACATACACCATAAGACGTCATCTTGAATATATTTAGTAAGATCATCCATAACTAATGCAAAGTGGTACATACTTAATGCTGCTCTTTGGTGTAAACCTATAGTAATAGAAAATGATTTTGTCTCTCCTCCAACGTCCTCATTCTAATACTTGTTCTAGTGTGTGTAATCACATCAATAAAGACATTATTTTTTTCTCTAAAACCCACCACATTATCTCTCTTAGAGCACCATCATAAACCTTTTCTAGATCAATAAAAACCATATGCAGAATCGTAGATCTCTCCCTCTCTTTATATTTCTCTATATTTCTTCATCAACCATCTTAACATATTAATCGCTTCAATGGTAGACCTTTCTGCATAAAACTAAAATAACTTTTTCGATTTAAACGTTTCATTCCTTAATTTATGTTCAATCGCCCTTTTCTATAGTTATATTGTATGACTCATAAGGCATAAGCTTAATGCCATAAATGTATGAACAATTTTAAATATCTTCCTTAATACCAAATTTTAAATAGATAGGTATTTAAATATCTCCCTTAATACCACAATATCTCCCTTAATACCAAAAATAGATAGGTATCAAGGTGCTTATCCTCAACTCATCTGGTATTTTCTTTGTATCTATATTTGAATAACTTAATTAACCACATTTATCCAGTATCTTCTAAACATTTCCAGACTTGATAAGAATATCATCGGGGTTTTACTACTTTTCTCCTTTTTATTTTTTAAAAACTTATTTCCTCTCATTAAGCTTAATCTTATGATAATATGTAATATTTCTATTATTATCTAAATTGTTGTTTCTATCTTAAATTTGAAATTATTATTTTCATCACAAATTTACGAAAAAATCTCCATGTTTCTTTAATTTTATCGTCCTTGACTAACACTCTATCATCTTCACTTTTAATCCACTTAAAATTGCATAGAACTATATTCTTTTATCACATCTTTGCAAATTTATATGCAAGTTTTTCTCCTTTCTTTGTTTTTAGTTTTCTATGTAAATTATCATAATCTTTAGATTTAGTTTCATTAACCGTCTTTTTAGTTTTTGTTGCTAATTTATATTTTTTGAAGTTTTCTTTATTTTGCCAATTTTTATAGGATTCTCTTTTCACTTAAATTATCTTTTGAAACTCTTCATTTCACCACCATTTCTATTCATTAGGATTGTATTATCTTTATATTCATGAAGAAAGCCCCTACCTACTTTTTAATGCAGCTAGTCATATTTCTCCACATAATGTTAGTTTCATTTACAACATTTCAGCTTTCTTCTTTTATCATTCTATGTCTAAATAATATCAAATTCTTATTTTTAATACCACCATTCAATTTTATATCTCTAATCTATTTCCAACTTTTAATACAAATAATTAAGACCAATAATTTATGTTGAATTGGCAAGCTCTTACTTGAAATGACTTTACCATATTTATATGTTTATTTATATGTCCCAGTAAGGAAAAAAAATCTATCTGACTATTATTTAACTCAGTTTAAAGGATCAAATGTATGTCCCTATTTTTTTTTAAATGTAATTGTTAATGTAGGATCATATGATAGTATGATACTGTAAAATCCAATATCATATCACGTATCGTTTCACTCTAGAACCATAACCTGCATATTCTTATATCCATTAGCATATTTATCCATATGTTTATTTAGATTTCCTCCTATAAATAACTTTTCATTTCCCAGGATATACTGGATTAAATCATCCATTTGCTCCCAATTTTTTTAATACTCTCCGTTAATCCTATGTGTAGCGCGCATAAGCACTAACAACATTAATTACTTATTCTCTTAATACAAATTTTATTAATATTATTTTGTCTTCCACTGTTTTTACATTAACTATATTATGTTTTAGTGTTTTATTTACTAGTATTCCTACCCCATTTTATATACTATAATTTATATCATGTATTTTCTCTCTAGATTTATCACGTCCATACAGTTTCGTACAAACAAATTGTACTAATTTTTCTTCGAATTATTGTACCTATTAACTACATCATTTTTCCTATAAGAGTTCTATATTCCACGCAGCTAAACTAATCCTACCTTCATGAATATGTTTCTTCCCTTTTTCTAATCTATTAACCCATATCCTATTCATATCCCTTAGCCATATTCCTTAATCATTTCCCTAGTCCTATATCAAGTCTACTCATGCTCACTTGTCATTACATCAGGATGGAACCGATGCAACGAGAAGTTTTCGAGGATGCCTTATGAAACCACAATCGCTTATCATTGCACCAAGATGGCAACGATGCAGTACGTTGCAATGGAGACGCCCCAACAAAATTTCTATGTTTTACGCTGGCTGTCGGTTATCTAACACTACCCTTATCCTTATCCTGGCTTCTTATCCTTATCCTGGCTTAGGACAGACAGCGAAAGAATAAGACATTCAAGCATAGCATTGGCTGAGTTACCTCTATGTGCTTATTTTCATCAAAATTTGTCATTTCCCCTAGATTGGTAGGTTTTACCATTTGTTTATCACAACCCTCAAGATTCAATCATCTTTAGCAAAAATGTTCTTAAGTTGTAGCTTCAATTACTACATAAATGACTTTGAACTCTTGGCGTGCATCAAATTAGAAAGGCATAGGCCATAGAAGCTCAAATCTCGAGAGCCAAACCATTCAATCCAATCTAAATTAATTATTATAAGAACGTAAGCATCTTTAGAATTTAGATTTGAATCACTTCCTTGGAATTTCCTTATTTTTAATTTAGAATTTGAGTGTGATTATAAGTTATATATTTCTAGTTTAAAATGAAAGAGTTGTCCGAGTTTATCTTCATATATGCTATTTAAATTCAATTTAATTGGAATTCTATCTCTAAATTCCATAAATAAAGTTATCAAATTTTTCTAGAAGTCGAATGAATAATAAGTTGAACTATGAGCTGACCTTTACTTCTTTTATTTGTGTAAATTTTATTTTAGTTAATAATGACGTAAAAATATATATTGTAATGACTTTTTTTTTCATAGTTGAATCAACTAAAGAGTTACGTGATTAATTGGTTTGAGTTGATATTGCAATCTGTCTTGTATCTCCTTAATTTTAGTCTAATGCGCTCTCAAAATCTTGATGCTCCTCACCCTGCTCTGCTCTCTTCATAAAAATGTATCCTGTTCCCTAAATAGGTTTTCTACCACCATTACCTACATACGACAAGTGCCTAAATCCTGGCTACGAAAATATTGACAATCATACAACATACGATAGACCTAGGCAAAACTAACCAGTAGCAGCTTCAAAATGTTACATAGTTGTCCAGACAAGAGGGGGCATTATATTTGACACGGATAATATAATAAGCTAACTATCTAACAGAAGCAGTCAAATAATATCTGTTTGGTCCATGAGTGCATCAGAATTGCAGGATACTAAAGGAGAACAAGGGCATGAATGAAAAGATAGACAGTCAACTCTCTAATTCAACATCACTTATAGATTTGTTGACAGAGTCATCGGTTTTAAGGAAGCACTGTTAACATCCCCAATAAGGGCAACTAACTGTTTTTGTATGATCCAAAGAATCTTCTGGAAAATCCATGATCAACGAATCGTTCTTCTACTGACATCGAAGCAAAATTATATATGCCTAACGGTTGACAGGGTTCCAAAAAGTAACAAGGAACAAATGTTTAATCAAGTTGTCGCATTTACTATAGAATTGGAGTTTTGCTCATGTCATGTGCTCTAATTAAAGAACTGTAGGCGACACAGAAGAAAAGGAAAAACCGAAATCACCTACCCCTTGTGATGAGTAAGCTCAAAATTTATCACATAAAAATTGATCTTTTTATGTCACAAGTGCTCCGAATATTGAACCGTACAAGATACTCAAGATCAAAATTTATTGAATAAATAATAATCTTCTTGTGTTCTTGACATGTGCTCCCAGTATTGAACTGCTAAGAAAAAGAAGAGAACAAAAAAGGAATCAAACGTCTCCTTGTATGTAAACTCCTATTAGAGCCAAATTTATTTTGGGAAGTGGGGGGGGACATAGGTAGGGAACTCCTTCAGGTAGAATAACAGTGCTCTTCCGTAGGATGTTTATGAACACCACCGAAAGCTTCATATTCATTCCAGCCATTGAAAATCCTTGACAATTATTATACTACTTAAACTAAAGGGATGTTGTAGTGACAAATCATATTTTACTGATAATCCAATCCTTTAACATGCTAATGATGCAAAGTTGCCAATATATATATCACACGAAATTAGTGTTCATCGTTGAAAATGTGCTAGTGTCGTCATTGAGTAAGCTATCTGAGTCGTAATAAATCTACACTGTTAAATGTAAGAAGAAGAAATTCTACAGCTAAATTAATATGGTTCATACTAAGATAAAAGGACGAAGATGCCAAAATAGTACTTGAAACTCACAACTGAATTGTGCCCGTGCATCAAAGATAACTTCTTTTTAATCAAGATCATAGTATTTTCATCAACCTCAAGCTGGCACAGTGCATGGATATTTCCATCAGGTGCGTTCACATGTCGCTCCTGCATCACAAGTAATGGACCACATACATTCTTTGAACCTTTTAGGATTTTGGCATTAAGAGGAAGCAAAGGATTTCAAGGCATGGACAAATTGTTACACTAGTGATCTCGAAACATAATGCTCATGTCCACAGAAGCCAACTCCCAGCTGTACACATTTGTTGATTGGAAAAAGAGACCAAAGGAGCGACCATGAATCATACAGCTACAGCACCAGCAACCAGGCATGCTTGATCTAACAATTTCCAGCAGCTAGGATATTTTTACTAGCCACTATACTGGTATTGAAATTTAAGCATTTTCTCAATGCGGGTTTAAAATCTCTCCACCGCACTCAAAGGTATGATTTTTCTGCTCCCAATTTCCTCAAAAAAACCAAATGGTTGATTCGAGGAACCAGATAAAGGTCCAAAGGAAGGAAGGATGTGATTGGAAAGTCATTGGTTGGCATGTTAATACACACAAATTACCTTTAACTCTTCTTTTAGGAACCAGTATAGCACCAAATCTAGAGAAATGCAAATTTTGTTCTCCTCCGTAGTCGAGATTGGCATGTACTATAAAACAAGTATGCCTAATCTAATGCAAGATAATGCAATTGTACAGTATGACGTGGATATGGATGGACTCCTGAACATTAGCTGGCATATATAACGGTGTAGAAGAGCACATGTAGCAGAGTAGCATGCTCTAAAATGAAAGAACACCTAATATGAAATAACATCCAATTTTCCACCCAGTTACTTCAAGAGGGAAGTGTCGAACACAGATAAATACAGGAGGATATATGCAAATCCTTTTATTAAAGAAAATTGCATTTGCTCTTCTCTTCTGCCAGCCAAGCACCATCTTATTTTATCTTGTCATTTTCTAGATACAAAAGTCCAGCAAATCTAACCGAATGGCAGGCATACCTAAAACAAAATGAAAAAACACGAAAGACAGCATTCCTTGCTTCATGAAACAAGAAAATCAGGTCAAAGAATTCATGGAGCAGAAATGAAATTTCATATGGCTAAATACAAGGCAACTGTGTACCTATGCAACAAGAAACAGCATAACAGTACAAATCCAATTAAAGTACCCAATAACAAATTTTCTTCGAATGGAGGTTTCCTAAACCAGATTATACTGTGATGTGGTTATTGAACCGGCATGATATGGTAAATATGACATTCCTCACATTAACAGCGACTGCATTTGGATATCCCCAGAATCACATCAAGCAATAGGTTCCCACAAACGAAGTGATTTTGGAAAGACAAACAATAGTATCAAACTGCTCAAAGAACTATTTCTTCTATAGAAATGTTAGGATAATATGGTCTTGGCCTAACTATCCATCAGCTTAAGCTTTTGGATATAGTGATGACCAAACATACTACCAAAGCGCTTGGCTTCATGAAAACTTGGATTCAAACCTAAATCAAAGACAATAATATGATATTACCTCTAAATAGTCTGCATCGCAGATGACTCATCTTTCCACCAGCTGATGGCTTCCACAAGGGGGGGAAGAAGACACACATGATAAGTAGTATTGGCATGGCATTTTCAAAGCAATTATATCAACATATACATAATATTTGAAACACATACATGTTCAGCTAATGTTTTTGTGCACCTTCAAAAGTATGGGATTATAAATGACGAATCCTGGTGATGCGGCTGATGCCTGATCAAAGTTTAGGTTATGCCTTCAATGAGCAGTAAGAAAATCAATACATTGAAAAGCACGACAGTATAAGTATCTAATTGCAGGCGAAACAATGTCATATATCACTTGCTCAAAGGCTGTCTTGGCCAAGTTCTCGGCTCATTAAACGAAAGAATAACAGTCTTCAATTGATAACAAAATTTAAACAGAAATAAAATTGTAAAATCACAAACCAGAAGAGTAGAACGATCAAGGTTGATAAATAATCAATTTCGACGCTTCTAAAATGAGATCTCGTAATTCATTGTACTTTCTGCCATAATCTTTGGCCTGATACTCTGGTCCGCCAAATTAAAAGATGCAGAAATCTGAGAAAGAGAAAGTGAAAAAGAACTAAAATATAGAGAAGAAATACGACATATTAATTCCTAAAGCGCAAGACAATTTATTCAAAGAACTCTATGTACTTTGTAGAAATCTCAAAACATCTGAAAATAAACGAAACTCAAAGAGAAACGAACTAAGAGAAATCTCACACCATATGATAGCTGTGGTAAAATTAATTCTTGGAGTAGCAAAACCTATGGTTATTCGAATGAAGAAGCGTAAACTTAAGAATTTTCAGTTCCTCCAGAACCTACAAGTATGCTAGATAGACTGTCGGGCAATCACCAAATGCTTGTTAAATGGGTTCTACAAGAAGATGTAAGGAAATTATTGGATCTCATCTGTCTATATGATTTCAGTATATAAAGAAAGGAGTATTGAATGATAAAATATTAGTCTAAGCTGATCACCATAGTCACATATGCAGAGCATGCTCACTTTAATTATTTGAACCCTTTCCCATTAAAATGGCCAGATGTAGAGCATCAAGTTCCACGGCGAATGGAATTTAATCTGAATCAACCAACTTGACGTCAACCCGGTAAGGTGGTGTCATAGTTCTGGACCAGAAAACTATTGACAAGAGAGGAACTTCCCATATAATGCTATAGGCAACTTTGGCTTCAAGAGAAGCCTATTATGTCTGTGTTTTACGTTTGTGTGACCAAAAGCAAACCCATGTAGAAAGAGTCTAAAACAGGGGGAAATTATTAGGACTTTCTGTAAGAGATGCTTCTGGGTTATAGATGTTATTTATCCAAAAACAAGGATCACAGTTTCTGACAGAAGGTAATGATAGAAGATTAATTGAGTGCCATTGGTTTCTTTTATTTATAAGCTTCTTATTCAATTATTTTAGTTATAACAAGTTTCAAAATTAATCTGAGCAATGTTTGATAACTTGGGTTTGGTTTTGGTTTCGCTCCCTTCAAATTTTGTTAGTTTCGCTGGGTTTCGGTAAGTTTTGTCAGTTTTGATTTAAGTTTCAGTTTCAAAGACACACACACATAACGTCTAACATATGGTAATAATCTTTCATTTGTTGTATTTGAAAGCATATGGAAAACATTTAGTGCAAATTCAGCTGCATTAATTGAAGTTATACCTCAAAAATTAAATCGTTGCATAAATAATTGTTTCAATTGAAAATAGTACTACATTAAGTACATTGAGCCACACAATATGAATAATTTTTTTGGAAAAGCACATATGCACATGTGAAGTCACAGGGGCATGCCTCATCAATTTCACACTCTCCTCAAACTACTCTCTCAAGTGTTTTCCTCGGTCTATTCACTCAATGAGAGAACTAAATGTAATAATAGCAACAATGGAACAAAGCAAGAGCGGCGAAGCAGCAAGCGGATGTGATACTGTATAGGCCGAAATTTCATCCCGAGTCCTAGCAAGGCATCAAATACCAGGATTTAGTGCATATATTTTTACCAGTCTCTTCCAAGACCAGTCCAAACGGCCGAAACTATAATGTTTTGGCCGAGTTCTCAAATCTGGGTT
The DNA here is from genome assembly GCA_030015575.1 of Agapanthus africanus. Lineage (NCBI taxonomy): Eukaryota > Viridiplantae > Streptophyta > Magnoliopsida > Asparagales > Amaryllidaceae > Agapanthus > Agapanthus africanus. The sequence continues at coordinate 234,718,042 of JASDDO010000010.1, forward strand.
TAGAGGAAGGCTAGTAGAACTAGCTTTAGGGGGCGATCATATAGGCTTGTTTTTGTTGAATTTACTAGACAACATTGTCATCCAACTCAAGCCACTAGCTAAGCTAAGATTTCTGGGATTAAACTTTTCCCCTTAACATCAACGTCATAGGATCATGGATTCATCAACTCTCTGCATACCCCCAAAAAAATTGTATCCGGTGTCTTCCCTCTTTACTACTGAACCTTTAATCATTCCCTCCTTATATGCATTCTTTTCCACTTTTATGCTTGACTTGAAGGCGGTGTTAAGTTGGAAATCCACTGTTGGGCCACAACTTAATAGCTTATATGGTTTTTCAAAATATTACAGATTTTCCCCAAGAATCCAGCCAAAAGTTATAACCATATAGTTCAAGAGAAGTTAGAAAGTTTTTCGGCCTTATATGGATTGTTCTACTAAATGAAGACATATGAAAGATGTTTGGTCTTTGGAGGATGTAAGGACCAAACTTTTTGCAAATAGGGCTACACTGTAAAAATGGACTTCCCTAGATAGGAAAAATTGGTGAGCAAGGATAAATTACGCTAAAATCAGTGTTGTAAATATGGGCCGATATATCGGTTTTGGAAAGAAAACGCTCCAATTTTTCAAAACTGCATTATTTTGCGATAATATCGGCCGATATCTCTAATATCATATCTACTGATATATCACGATATTTTCTTATAAAACTTATTATTGGCTTATTAGGTTTCAACTAGTTCTAACATGCCTAATCTGTCTTCGAGTAGCCCGTACCCGTCAAAATAAGGAAAAAACAGGACATATGAAAGCAAAATCTCACTTTTTCTATATTTCTATTTCAGTATTTCTCTTGTTCAAAGTCCACAAATCCTAAACCTCTCGATCTCGCGTCTTGGAAACTCAATGACTAGTCTCTCTCTAGATCGATAAATCCTAAAATTCTAGATCGATCGTTAAGATACCCCACTCTCTACGTCCCTCCTGTCTTTTTTTATATTTATACTAAACCTGGATATTATCTGAAATTGATTGTACCTCTTGTCCTCCCTCTTACTATATTTCTTTTTCATTTTGGATACGAGTATTTTTGAAATTGATACCTAAACTCATGGTTAATTACAATCCTTAATTTTTTTATTCCCAAATTTTGGCTACATTAAAATTTTTAAATTATGTTGAATTAAATTGGTAATTGTTAATTTTATTTGTAGATCATAAATATCATCTGAAACTTCTAGTAAGCCGAAGAAAAAGAATACCGATCCGTGTTGAAGAATATAAGAAATGATAAATCCTAATGAAATCTCAAAAGTTTTATGCACTTTGCATAAGAAGGTGGTTAGTGAAATAATAGGTCGATTTAAGAAAAACCAACTCTTAATATTAAGTTATAGCTATAATATTTATAATACAAAAGTTTATTGTTCGATATTTAGAAATTATCACATAATATATCACGATATCCGCTTTACGATATAAAAATCTTCAGACAGATACGATGCTGATATCCGATATTTAGAAATTGGCTAAAATACCTCCACCTATCGCTATTTTTACTAAAATACCTTAAACAACTTTTATTACACTAAATTACCTTACACTAATTATATTACACCAATATACTTTAACAGTGTCAACAGAGAGTTGTGTTTTACCATTTTGCCCCTTTCTATTCATGTGGTGCAAGAACTAGGAGAGGTTAGGCATCAGGAGACGACCTTGATGGAAATGACCCTGTCATGGAGGAGTTTGGAAAGGCAAGCGGTGTTTTAAAAAGTGACCGATTAAGCGCTTAAGCGGCTGCTTAAGCGGTTGAGCGGTCTTCGCCGCTCCGCTTTTTATCATTTAAGCGAGGTGATGTTTCATCTTATTAATTGTATTACGATACTATATTTCTTATTGATTTGAATGCATTTAAAGATTTATGAGATTGGTTTTAGTACTTCTAACATCACTGTTTACAATTTGATGTTAACATCCCTATAAAGTTCTATATTGAATAACTATGTATCACATTTGGTGTGATATTAACATTTAGCTAATCTCAGTGTTTTAAACGGCGGCCGCCTATGTGTGTAGAAGAGACGCACCGCACTGCATTAGACCGCTTATTCGGGAATTATGCTTACGCTTGTATTCTTGTGGGTATACCCCCCTTTATTTGTTAATTAGAGTGTAATATATAATAAATTGGAGGTTTCTTAGCACTATTAAACACCGAGGGCCACCGTGGAGGCCCTTCCACCGCCGATTTTGAGTCGCCACCGATTTCAATGACCATGAGTAATAGCGACCGTCATCGGCTTTGAAATTCTCCAAGTTGAACTTGAACAAAGATCTCCACTTCGATCACCACTTCAAATTTCAATCTAATTTTTGTAAGTCGATGTCGCATACCCCACGCATTTGTGGGGAGGAGGAATTTACAAAAAACGATTTTCTTGACTTTGCAACACCGGCCTAAACTCCAGGATTTTTACAGAAACCTTAACTAGCTATACAACATGGAGGTCCTAACTACTATGTAAGAGTTTATACCTCATTGTTACTTGTCCTTCGGGTCTTCTTCTCCTCTTCTTGAGCTCCTCGAAGGTCCGGATCGCGCTTGATCGTCGGTCTCCGCATGTCAAAGACAATCCACCCGAGAGTCTATGGTTCAAACTCCAATCTCTAAACCGAAGTAACTAAAGTACCTAGTTTGCTAAACTAGGTAGCTTAGGAGATGTAGAGTGTTAATTGGACTATTTAATCTCAAGTGACCCTATGGTTCACAACACATGTGAGGCCTTAAGGTCTTGAGGAAGGAAAGGAAAAATGGAGAGAGAAAAGAAATTTGCAAATGAGCCAAGTCTTGTGCTAGTGAAGGATGGCGCATGCTCTATCTCACATGAAGCATGGATTATTTTCAATAGAAAATAGCAACCATGCTTCAATAGTAAACCCAAACACATAAAATAATGGAATAAGCCATGCTTCACCATGCCACAAATATCTCCATTTTCCACCCCATTAATCTATTTTCATAAATAGATAAATCCAATAATGAGGTGTCCCCTTTTAGAAGTATCTCTTGTGAAATTATAAAAATGCCATCACCGTATATACATACCCGTATTCGTACTGCAAAAATACGAATACAATGAGATAATAATAATCCAATAATATAATAATAGAATCCGGCTTAAACCAAAACTCACTAGTATTATCCGTCCGAACAACATCCGTACAACTAGTACACGTATATGATCGGAACCCTACACGTAAAACCATACGGCATCTACATCGTTTCGCCTGAACCAAGGAAACCCTCTGTGTGGGATTCTAAAGACTCAACATTATGGTGGAAGTGGGTTTAACCATAAGTCCGTCAGTGGCACTAGCAGTACGTAATGGCTACCAGGTATATATCGATAAAAAGGCCGACGAGCAAACTCATCCGAACTCCTACTGAGCCTATCCGTGACAATCTCCGCACAGTCCGGTCTGTTCGTCTAAGAGTATCGTATATCGGGCCTAAAGGGTGGTAAATGTCAGACCCCTAGTAGCAAATAAGTCGTGTCGGTATAGAGCCCAATACACCCTAAGAAACTACTGATGTACCTACCAGTAAATCTCACTTGCTCTGGCCAGGGACTTTGTGTAATGGCTATCCGAACACAGCGCGATATCATCTCCCAATACCGGAAAAGATGAATCTTTTCTATCCACTACTGCCTCCAAGTGTTTCGGGACTGCACCTAACCACTATCTGTTTGCACGACTCATTTGAGCCGTGGTAGGGTAGTAATCTAAGTACAGTAGGAACACACTCGAAACGAATAGTGATGTCAAGTCAACGGACTAATATGTACTCATGTCACCCGGGAACTGCTAACTGACGATAGGTATAATACCAACCAGCAGTTCCCATCGAGTCCGTCCAGTGTAACTCATAACCCAATGAGCACATGTATACTATCTCCGGTATTGCATACCAAAGAATGCGGGACATGCCATCTCCCTGACTGGGATGAGAAACGTATACGCTAATCTACTCTGGAGTATCGATACCATGTCTCGATAATCCTACGACTAGGGACAAGTATAAGGATGTGCTTATAAACTACCCAGCCCCCACTAGTGTGACTGCCATCACAACGCTGGTAGTCAAGCAAACATCCTAAGGACTCTATCAATATGTATTAGCGATATGCTTAAAGAAACATATACACATACTACGATAGAATCAAACCAGATAGCATACTATCATATTGAGCAAGACTGTTATTATATCTGTGTATATCCCAAGCTTCCAAAATGTAATATACAATCCAGTACTATACAATAATGGCCTCTAGGGCATATATCACTAACAATCTCTCACTTGCACTAAGGCCATGTATTGGCATATCTCAGACCTACCATCTCAAATAGCCTCTCAAACTGCGTCTGAAGGATGGACTTTGTGAGTGGATCTGTAGTGTTGTTCTCCGTGTCTACTCTCCGCACCTCGATCTCCCGGCGATCCACGATCTCCCTGATCAGGTGATACCGCCTCAATATATGTCTGGAATTCTGATGGGACCTTGGTTCCTTCGCTAAAGCTATAGCCCCGTTGTCACAATACAAAGGTATTGGATCAACAATGGACGGAACCACCTGAAGTTCTGTACTGAACTTTTTCATCCAGACTGCTTCTTTTGCGGCATCACATGCAGCGATATACTCCGCTTCCATCGTCGAGTCAGCAACGGTGTTCTGCTTGAACCTCTTCCAACAGGCCGCCCCTCCATTGAGGGTAAAAACATAACCCGTCATGGACTTGGAGTCATCCTTGTCACTCTGGAAACTGGAGTCAGTAAAGACCTCGATCTTTACTTGCACAACAGCGCAAGCGCTCGAGCGCAAGTCGCCCCAGTGCCGACACTTGGCGCGCTTGCGCTCAAGCGCACAGCGCTCTGGCGCAAGTCGCCCCCGTGCCGACATGTGGCGCGCTTGCGCTCAAGCGCAAGTCGCCCCCGTGCCGACACGTGGCACACTTGCGCTCGAGCGTCAGACACTGAAGCGCAAAGCGCCCACGTGCCGACACGTGGCGCGCTTGAGCTACAGCGCCCTGCGCTCAAGCGCAGAGCGCCCACATGCCGACGCGTGGCACGCTAGCGCCTGGGCGCACAGCGCCCAAGGCGCTGGCCCCACACATCCTTTGGATGCCTTTTTCCCCTCTTTCTTTTATATATACACATATATATATACACATATGCATACATATGTGCACACCCACATACACCACGACACTGTCCCTGTTAGAAAAAATTTTCTAACGGGGCGCTGCCCGGCACCCCGCAAGGGGGCTGCTAGCCCCCTTGACCCCCAGCCCGCTATCCGGGTAGCGGGACCCCCGTAAAAACTCTGCGTGGCTCCCGATATATCCAAAAAACCCTTCAAAACACAACACACGTACACTGCACATCGAGTTCACATGATCAGTTTAACCCGGCAATCGGAGGTTCCCTCGCTCCAAAGGCGAGGGGTAATTAACGGCAGTTTAGTCCGCGGCTGCCGGAGATTCGGATCCCCACAATCATTAAACCCCGGCCTACCCTAGACAGGGGGAATCTGCAGTACGCCTGACAAGCACGCGCGTATTCCTACCTCAATGGGGTGACGAAAAACACTCTACAGATTTTGGCACGCCCGGTGGGACTTATCTCTCCTCCCATATTTCGGGATTAAGCGTTCATGCGAACTCAATCAATATACATACCTGTATTTATACTAAAAATAATGCTTTTTCATGCAGATTTTCAAGCAATCACCTTCCGACGATGTCTTCGATGATGAACTCAGCTCCCGTCTCCTACACGATGAGGATAGACTCTAGGACGGTCCTTCCGACCAGTCTCGGGCGACAATGGGAGGAGCCGCTGCTACCATTCGGCTCTATTATGTTCATTCCAATTGGCGCCGTCCCAGCTCCTCAAGCCCCGATGGCAGACAAACAGGTCTCGAAAGGCAGGAGACCAAATGTGGTGATCTCAAGGGCGCCCCAGCCCAAACGCAAGTCGGTGCCTGAACGACTTTCCTTGGCCCCAGCTGGGGGCAAGGCCATCAACACCAACAAAGCAACAGGGCCTCTCGAGCAAGCTCCGGCGGTGCCCCTGACAACTGCTCGATCGGGTGTTTTCTCTAAGCTCCCCGCTAATCGACTCACGGTGGCTTCCCAGGAAATGGATGCCCGCCGAGCCCTTAAAATTGAAAAGTTAAGGCAGAAAAGGCTCACAGATATAGAGCCAACAAAAGGGCTAGGGCTCCTGCTGGGCTGAACCTCATGAGGTTCGAAGAACAGGGTTACCCCGATGAAGATGGGGAAATGGCTGGGTATGTGGTCCACACTGTCTACATGGTGGGCACACGCAGCAAGAGCAAGGACGGGGCCACCACATCTCAAATCCAATCTGGCTTGAATGTGGTTGCTGCTTCCCAAGAACAGCCGCCCCCGCCGGGTGATGAAAACCTTCTCGATGAGGATGATAGGCGGAAAGACCTTTCGGTCCATGAGGAGTCGGGCTCGGAAAGCGAAGATGAGCCAACTTTCCAGCCTAAGAATGCGGAGCAGCAACTTCTCCAAGAGCTCCGAAAACAGCTCAAAAGTAAAGACAAGGAGATGCCAAGCTCTACTCAAAGATCGACGACTTGACAAATGTCGTCTTACGGCTTATGGCCCAACTTGCCTCTCAGCCGCCCAATCAAGTACAGGGCTCTGCTTATGAACCGGGAAACGTTGTCCCGAAACAGCCGGTGCCTATTCCCTCAAATCCAAAGGCGGGCGGACCGCATGAAAGTCAATCGCATCCTATCTCAGGAAATGTCTTGGCTACTGATGACAGTAGCCCGCTAACTCAAGATCAAATCATGGACTTGGTTGCCAGCAAAGTCAAGACATTGGTGGCCGAAGCCGAAGCGCAAAAAGATATCAGCAGTAGTGGGAGACCATATCCCGCTCAGTATGATCTGGTAGAATTTCCTAGCGACTATGTCATCCCCAAATTCGGAAGGTTCGATGGGACGGGAAATGCGAATCAGCACATCGCCTACTTCAAAGCCTCATGCGGGAATACTGGGGGCAATGATGCGCTTCTCCTCCGCCAGTTCGTTAATAGCTTGACCGATGTTGCTTTCGACTGGTACGGGAGCATACCGGATGGCTCCGTCACAACTTTTGTCCAAATGGAGTCTCTGTTTCGGCAGAGGTTCATGAGCGTCAGCGATAAGATTACCATTGCCGAGCTCGTAAGGACCAAGCCCAAGAGCGACGAAAGCAGCACGGATTTTATAACCCGATGGCGCAATCTCTCCGTCAAATGCGAACCGCCGATAGAGCAGGATCAATCTATCAGTCTCCTCGTCGGAAATCTCAACAATTGGATGGCCCCATTTCTATACACCGCGGGTCTCAAAACATTCCAAGAGCTGACCAGGAAAGTCCAGATGCTGGAGCGCTCAAAGCAAGAGTCCTTCTCGGATTCCCAAAATAACAATAGGTCCTGAAGAAACTGAAAGGACGATAATCGCAAAGGCGGAAACTCCGATGATTCTGGATCTTTCAACATTTCGACTAACCGAAATAAGCAAGGGATGAGAGGGCCTAGCGCCAACCAGCCTCGGAAGCCAGTGTTCGGAGAAGGAGGAGAATCTCCACTGAAAGAGAAGCTGAATAAGGTATATTCCTTCAGAAGGGACAAGATCCGTAAAATATTCAAAGACGCCGTGAAAAACGGTCTACAACTGCCAGAGTCAAAAAGACCGCAGGAAGCGAATAGGACCGACGACCCCAAATACTGCCCCTATCACAAAGTGATAGGTCATGCCATTGAGGACTGCTTCGTCTTCAAAGATTGGGTCGAAAAGCAATACAAGGCAGGAGAGATAGAACTGTCCAAAGGCGTGTTAGTAAACAGTCAAGATGCGACCGCCAATTTCATACAAACGGAGACCGAAGTTCTTCGTGAAACTGATTCTCTCAGACATCTGCCTTCCTCTGGGAACAATCGACCACCACGTCATTAAACTGTGAACAATCGACCACCACGTCATTAAACTGGGAACAGTCGACCTCTAAGTCGTTAAACTGGGAATGTAAAAAAAATGTGTGTATATAAAAAAAATGTGTAAATAAAAGAAAAATAAAGAAAAGCCGAAATGATGGGGCAACTCGCAATAAAAACCAGCGAGTAAAAATGAAAATGAAACTAAAGCCGAAATGATGGGGCAACCGCGAATAAAAGCCGAAATGATAGGGCAATCGCGATTTTCGAGATAAGAAAAGCTGAAATGACAGAGCAATCGCGGTAAAACAAGAAAAAAACAAAAAAAAAAACAAAAAAAACAGCGGCGAATGATGAGTCGCTCCTGGTACCATATTCCAGTGCAGCGATGCAGAAGCCAACCAAAATCCAATTTTTCAAAATTCTTCCAGCCCTACGGCCAGTCCCCAAATTGACTGTCGTATACAATTCACGGGCTCAAATAATTCTCAGCATACCCATGCCCCTCCGCAATCACCAGTTACGCGGCTGGTCTCCGCCTGTGGAATTATGCTCCATTGAGAAGACCCACTCATGTGTCCTCGCGATACATGAGGAGAACAAACCTTTGTGGGATCCTTACGACTCACGAAGGAAAAACACACTTAGGAATCCTCACGACTCCTAAGCAGAAAATACACCTACGGGATCCTTACGACCCGTAGGGAGAAAATGCTTTTATAGGACCCTCACGGCCTATAAAATTGAAAAGCCTTAGGCGATGGGGATCTAAACCTGTCTCCTAAGCCATCGCTCCCCAATCCCCAAGTGGTGAATGATGAGTCGCTCCTGGTACCATATTCCAGTGCAGCGATGCAGACGCCAACCAAATTCCAAATTCCAAATTCCAATCCCTAAATGGCGAATGATGAGTCGCTCCTGGTACCATATTCCAGTGCAGCGATGCAGACGCCAACCAAATTCCAAATTCCAATCCCTAAATGGCGAATGATGAGTCGCTCCTGGTACCATATTCCAGTGTAGCGATACAGACGCCAACCAAATTTCAAATTCCATACCCCAACGGCGAATGATGAGTCGCTCCTGGTATCATATTCCAGTGCAGCGATGCAGACGCCAACAAAGTCCCAAAATTTTTCCGGCCCTACGGTCTGGATCATGCATCCTGCAAAACCGTATACAATCCACGGGCGTAAAACGATCCCAACCTCGCCCAAGTCCTACTGGTGAGACCGCATTCAAAGTCCAAAAAAAAATTTAAATAAAATAAATAAAATGGTATGTCCACAAGCAAAATAGGCACGGATGAAAACCCGAAAGGGCTCCGTGAGTAAAAACAGCAGGATTGCCGACGAGTTTGTGAAAACTCGAAACGGCGCAAACTCGTAAAAAAGAGATGAAATGCACCCACAAAGTCCTCTCGACTTTGTGAGGAGAAAATTCCCGCGTGAGATCCTTACGACTCACAAAGGAGCAACACACTTAGGAGTCCCCACGACTCCTAAGGAGAAAATACACCTACGGGATCCTTACGACCCGTAGGGAGAAAATGCTTTGTGAGACCCTTACGGCTCACAAAATTGAAAAGTCTTAGGCGATAGGGACCTAAAACCTGTCTCCTAAGCCATCGTTTCCTAATAAGCAAACGCAAATGATGATTCACTCCTGGTACCATATTCCAGTGTAGTGATGCTGATGCCAAACAAAAAAAAACCAATCCCCAAATCCTCTCATGACAAATGATGATTCGCTCCTGGTATCATATCCCAGTGTAGCGATGCTGATGTCAACCCAAATCAAATCAAACCAACCACCTCTGCGGCGGAATCATGCTTCGTTCCAGAATTTACCCCGTGTCGAAATCATGCTTCGCCTCGGGATAACGACCTCCTCGTCGGAATTATGCTTCGTCTCATAATACACCCCGTGTCGAAATGATGCTTCGTCTCGGTGTACCTGCCTTCCCTGTCGAAATTATGCTTCATTTCGGAATCAAGTCAGCCAACAAGCTCTGCGCCGGAATCATCCTCCGTCTCAGAATATACCCCGTGTCGAAATCATGCTTTGCCTCGGAATATTTGCCTCCCTTGTCGGAATTATACTTCGCCTAGGAATCTACCTCTGCATCGAAATCATGCTTCGGTCAGAATGTCTGCCGATCCTGGGAATGATGCTCCGATCTCTGGAATTATGCTCCGCCCTTCGGAACGATGCTCCGAATCCTGGAATTATGCTCCGATCCTGGAATCATGCTCCGCTCTTCGGAAAGATGCTCCGATCTCTGGATTCATGCTCCGCCCTTCGGAACGATGCTCCGATCTCTGGAATTATGCTCCGCCCTTCGGAACGATGCTCCGAATCCTAGAATCATGCTCCGCTCTTCGGAAAGATGTTCCGAACTCTGGAATCATGCTCCGCCCTTCGGAATGATGCTCCGAATCCTGGAATTATGCTCCGCTCTTCGGAAAGATGCTCCGAACCCTGGAATCATGCTCCGATCATCGGAATGATGCTCCGATCTCTGGAACTATGCTCCGCCCATCGGAACGATGCTCCGATCTCTGGAATTATGCTCCGCTCTTCGGAAAGATGCTCTGAACTCTGGAATCATGCTCTGTCCTTCGGAATGATGCTCCGAATCCTGGAATCATGCTCCGATCATCGGAATGATGCTCCGATCTCTGGAATTATGCTCCGCCATCGGAATGATGCTTCGAACCCTGGAATTATGCTCCGCTCTTTGGAAAGATGCTCCGAACTCTGGAATCATGCTCCAACCTTCAGAATGATGCTCCGAATCCTGGAATTATGCTCCGCTCTTCGAAAAGATGCTCCGAACTCTGGAATCAAGCTCCGCCCTTCGGAACGATGCTCCGATCTCTGGAATTATGCTCCGCCCTTCGGAACGATACTCCGAACCCTGGAATTATGCTCCCCCCTTCGGAACGATGCTCTGATCTCTGGAATTATGATCCACGAATCAGAATGATGCTCCGATCCCCGGGAATCATGCTCCCACTTCGGAACGATGCTCTGATCTCTGGAATTATGATCCACGAATCAGAATGATGCTTCGATCCCCGAAAATCATGCTCCCCGGGATGATGCTCCGCCCCTGAAATGATGTTCTACCTCGAAGTCCAACTTCAAGATCCATCAATTTCATGCACACAACTCAAATGTGTGGTGTGCATTTATTGATGGGGGCACTTTGTTGGGGTAAAAATTTACACCCCGGTTGACCGAGTCAAAGTCAGGGTCAACCCCCAAGCTAGGTGGGCCCAAGCCCAGGTCAAGCGGGCCCATGCCCAAGCCGAGCCCGCGGCCAGCCTCCTCCATGCCAAAATATAGACCATGTAATAAATAATTTTTATGTAATTGTTTATGCATGAATATAAACAAAATCAGCATAAAGCCAATATTTTGTAAGCCCATGGCTTATGTGCAAAAAGAAATGGCACATGAGCCATGGGATGGGCAAATGCCATTTTGTAAAGCCCAAGGGGCTATATGTAAATATGTAAGCCTATATAAGGCAACATGATGATGAATAAAGTAACACACTTTCATTCTCTCAAAAAAAACCTAGGGTTTGTATTTCTTTCCCTTTTCTAAAGGACTCAAACTTTCTTCTTTCTTTTGAATTAAATTAAGAGTTTCTCTTCTCAAAAACAAGATAGTTTTTCACCACCAAACCCACAAAGGAGAACTTGGATCTGTCTTTAGATCCCAAAAAGAAGAGATTTTGAGATCTCACATCTCTTGATCTTCAAGATCCGGCTAACAGAGGAGGAAGAAGAACCCCTTCCATTAACCCCAAAAACACACTTAGGAGTCCAACTCCACTCTGATTTCTCTTCCGAGAATCTTTTTAGGCTAAAAGCCTCTTTTCCTCGCCGGCGCTCAAGCGCAGAGCGCCCACGTGCCGAGACGTGGCACGCTTGCACAACAGCATCCTGCGCTCGAGCGCAAGTCGCCCCAGTGCCGACACGTGGCGCGCTTGCGCTCAAGCGCATAGCGCTCTGGCGCAAGTCGTCCCGTGCCGACACGTGGCGCGCTTGCGCTCAAGCGCCCAGCGCTCAAGCGCAAGTCGCCCCTATGCCGACACGTGGCACACTTGCGCTCGAGCGTCAGGCGCTGAAGCGCAAAGCGCCCACGTGCCGACACGTGGCGCGCTTGCGCTACAGCGCCCTGCGCTCAAGCGCAGAGCGCCCACGTGCCGACACTGGGCGCACAGCGCCCAAGGCGCTGGCCCCACACATCCTTTGGATGCTTTTTCCCCCTCTTTCTTTTATATATACACATATGCATACATATGTGCACACACACATACACCACGACACTGTCCCTGTTAGAAAAAAATTTCTAACGAGGCGCTGCCCCGCACCCCGCAAGGAGGCTGCTAGCCCCCTTGACCCCCAGCCCGCTATCCGGGTAGCGGGACCCCGTAAAAACTCTGCGTGACTCCCGATATATCCAAAACCCCCTTCAAAACACAACACACGTACACTGCACATCGAGTTCGCATGACCAGTTTAACCCGTCAATCGGAGGTTCTCTCGCTCCAAATGCGAGGGGTAATTAACGGCAGTTTAGTCCGCGGCTGCCGGAGATTCGGATCCCCACAATCATTAAACCCCGGCCTACCCTAGGCAGGGGGAATCTGTAGTACGCCTGACAAGCGCGCACGTATTCCCATCTCAATGGGGTGACGAAAAACACCCTACACTCATCTTGAACTAAAACCTTCTGATCTTCATTTTTAACAAACTTCACCGCATATAAGTCTCTGGTCTTCCTTTCCCGCATCCGAGCAATCCAGTATATATCATTTTCAGTCTTCTTAGTGTCCAACTTCTCGTACACCTCCTTATAAATCATAGTTTTAGCTTCCTGAACAGTTTTCTTAACTTCCTTTTTAGCCATTTTATACTTCTCAAATCTCTCCGCATCTTTGTTTTTCTTCAAATTTTTATAAGAATCTCTCTTAATTTTAATAGCAGCCTTTAATTCTTCGTTCCACCATGATATGTCCTTAGATGGTGGAGCACCACCTCTCGACTCACCAAGTAGATATCTAGCTACTCTCTTGATATAACTAGCCATCTTATTATATATTGTCTGAATCATCTTCAAAGTGTCAATCCGCCTCTTGGACTACACGATCTATAAAAACTTTTGGTTACCTTCTTCGGTCGCCACCACTTAATTCTAAGCTATACCTTACATCTAATTTTTCTAGATCCTATTTTAAATCGAAAATCAAGAACTAAAAGTCTATGTTGAGTGGTTACGCTCTCACCTAGCACTACCTTACAGTCGATACAACCACCTCTACCTATCCTTCTCGTCGGAAAAAAGTCTATTTAACTTCCGCTTGATCCGCTTCTAAAGGTGATAAGGTGAGACTCTCTTTTCATAAATCAAGTGTTTGCTAAGATCAAGTCATAAGACAAGGCAAAATCTAGAATCGAGCTACCCGCTTCATTCCTTTGTCAAAAACCAAAACCTCCATGGATAGTATCAAACTCACTACGACTATTACCTACATGTCCATTGAGATCACCACCATAGACTGACAAAAAAGTTTCAACCAAGTTTTTTTGGTAAAGCGAAAATATACACAAATATAATTGAAATATAAATTGACTTTCTGAAACTAAACTAAGCAGATAATTAGGAAAAATCATCATGTCGTGGAAAAGTGACGGGGCCTATAAATGAGATTGTTTTCCTCTTCGTCTCATAGGATTGTGTAACTTGAGAAACACCCACAAAAGTTTCCATGCTACCCTGAGAACGGAGAGCAAGAGTATCTTGACAAGTACTAGATTAACAAAAAGGAAAATTGGAGATAATTTGAGGGCTAACAAGACATGCGGAAATCCAAAAATTTAAACCGCTGATCCACAGCTCCGAACTATACGAGAAATCGATTCCTAGCATCATTCAAAAAATTCTGTAAGGTAAAAATTTAACGGGTTACCAAAAAAATTTAAGCAATATAAGAGAAATGTAACTAGGATCCTATCTTAGGATATAAGAACAAATTGTATCGAACATTTTTAACCATTAGAACCACATTGGTATGTGCAAAAACAATTTTGAAGCAAAACTTTCATTCTTCTTAACCATGACATATCCCAAAGTAATTTTTAGGCTAGAAGCTTGATAAAGGTTTATTTCTAAATCCTATCTATAGTATTCATGTGTGATTTGTGGGCTAAAATAATCTTCTTAGGTATTACATCGATGCATATCCATGAAAGAAATTGTAGGTCCACGAGGCCCAAGAAACAAAGCAATATTGAAAAAAAAACGTTACGTAACTCGTTTTTTTGCGTTATGTAATATAACTCATCTTATTTGATATGTAACTCAACGACATAACTTAAATACAAAGTAACTTATGATATTTTACGTTATTTCTACAAATAGTTTACGTTACGCTACGAATTTATAGCAATATCGTAGTCTATGTTATTTATAAATAAGATTTTACATATGATTTTTGTTATTAAACTAGATTTAAACTACAATAGATCAAGGAAATCTATTATTTAACACATTCTCCAACTTTCAATTCTCCATAAGATAAAGATAAAAGAACCTAATTTCACTTGATTACTTTGAATACCTAAATATGAATGTAAACTTATTAAATTGAAAATTAGGAATTTGTTACGTTAATTCTAGTAGGATTTACATTATTTTCTTAACTCTTTTAGTTTTAAAACTATTTTTACTTAAATTTGTGATTTGTATGAATATATATATATATATATATATATATATATATATATAATTATTAAAATTAATTAATAATAATCCATGTGGGCTTTACGCTTTGAGCAACGCTATTTGCGTTTTTCGCTTTTTGGAGACGGAACGCTACACTTTATGTAATCGTTATTTTCAGCATTAAAAATAAGTGAGTAGGATTTTTTACATTGTCAACGCTGTTGAATTAGTAACAAGACATAAAAAGGTGCTTGAAGGGTTTGTCATAATTTTTATATGACATGGGATAGAAAATGAAGGATTGGTGATGATAGCTAACTCTTTATGTAGAAATGAGATAACTAAAACTTTGTTCTACTTTTACACATGTGAACTTCTCTCGTTTCAAAGATTTTTATAGCAACGCAAAGCATAAATTTTAAGCAGATGACACATCATTGATGCCTCACTTAGCCAAGTGCCAACACATATGCTAGCACTCCTAATATTGAGATGTGACATGTCCACAAATTCAACATGAAAAATTCTAGGGGGAAATGGGTCTAACTCTCTGGGTCCAAAAATCAATAGAAAAAACTCCCTAGGCAAAAAAATCTAGTAAAAAACTCCCTAGATCCAAAAGGTTATATGTCTTTATAGTACAACCAACTACTTTTTACTTTTTAATATTCCAATATTACCCTTGTCAAGTTCTGACAGATAACTGCTATATTTAACATGTAAATTGTTACATTTAGCAGGTACATTGCTACATTTGATAAATATAGCAGTTATCTGCCGAGTGTAGCAATTAATGTAAACTCCTACATCTGATAATTGTAGCAGTTATCTGCTAAGTATAGCATTTAATGTAGTAGGTTACCTAATAAATGTAGCAGGTTACCTACTAAATATAGCAGTTATCTGCCAGAAATTGACAAAGATAATATAGTCATATAAAAAGTAAAAGGTGATTGGTTGTACTATAGTGACTTAAACCTATAACGTTTTGGATTTAGGAAGTTTTTCATGGATTTAGGAAGCTTTTCATTGATTTTCTCTGGCCGGGGAGTTTTTCCTATTGCTTTTCAAACCTAGAGAGTAAGACCCATTTTTCCCAAAATTCTGACATAAATATGAGCATTATATCTTTCATCTCATTGATATTTTCTTATAATGAGATAAAAGAGAAGAAATGAAAAGAAAGGGGGAGAGGTTACCTTGAAGCAACCATTAACCTTTGAATCCCTATTCCATTCCAGGCCTAGTGTTTTGGCCGATGTCTGATATGTAGCCTTAATTGCATCACCCCCTTCAAACTTTCTTGACACAGCGAAGTCCCAAGTATTCTTTGAGACATCATAACATGGCTCAATCACTGTTCTCCTCATCACCCCATGAGTGTACACATACTTCACCTTGCAGTTCCCTGACCCAAATGCATAGCTCGTTGTCACTTTATTCGCTGGATCAAATGCCACTGACGTATCTAAAGCCGTCCGGTTGTCTCCATGTGCATGAACATAAGTCAGACTCACTGGCTTCTCCAACACTTTCACTGTGTTCATGAACTGGAATCTGTAATCCTGTGGAAAGATGACAGATGACAATTAAAGAGCGATAGGAAGTTTGGAACAAAACATTATTGAACTACATGCTGACTGTGATCTGTTTCTTAGTTTCGATCTCATACAGTTCAATGGCAACCAGAGAACAAAATCGCAAACTACACCATAAATGAATTTCTACTGCTCCGGACAGGGCTGTAAATGTCATGCGTGTAAACATGCATATATTTAACATTTATGGTTGTATACTTTTTTAGTGGGTTCTGGAAATCTTAAAGAACCTCAAGTTTCAAATAATTCCAACATCAACTTATACTTTGCCAACAAATGGTAAAACACTCTTTATCTGTAGGATATTCATGAAGTAAGTAAATACGCACACTTGTTTTAAGTATCATAAAAGGAGGGTCATGCGCTTGTTGTCGAGGATATGGATGGACATGTATGCCATCTAGGACATGTATGGACAGACACAAGCCAACTTTAAGTAGGAGAAGTGTCTACACATCATAGCTTAAATAACAAGCTTTGAGAAGGAAGTTCTCTACAACAAATTATCCTTCTCATAATATCGAATACTAAATTGTGTTTAATTCCGCCCTAAATTTCACCAAATTCATCACAATAGTCTAGAAGATAGATCCTCTTGTAAGTTTTATATTGGTGGTTTGAAATTTGAGAAAATTCCTCAATAATTTCTCGTCTCTGGTTGGCCAAACTCAAAATAGATCAACTCCTTGGGGGTTCAATAAAAATAACTCATCGCACTGCCACAGTTTTCAAATCCTCATGGAATTCGCTATAGTGTTTGAGATTTCAGCTACAGTTGTAGGTGTAATATAGCCATAAACAATATAGTAATTAAAAGTATATATAACAATTAGGTTAGGAAAGTTAATTGACAAATTAAAACAATATACTCTATTAACATAGTAATTACAGTAGTTGTAAATGCTTCTCCACAATACAAGTCAGTATGCAACAAAATTTTGGCCAATAAAGAAATGGAACAGCTGCTGACAAACTTTCAAAAACTCTTGGCTAGAAATATAGGGATCCAGTAACCTTTAACAATGACTCAATATTCTTTTTTTTGCTCTAAACAATTTATTGTATGTGAGCCTAACTAAAAATGAATCCCTAAGGGACGTCCTGAATGTTTAGGATTACACTTCTCATATCACTGTGAATGTGATTAATATCAAATACATTATAATGGTTTAGCATCTTCTCTGGTCGGTATTTTAATTAATCTTGTATGATTGGTCTTTTCCATCAAACCACATTAAAGGATCGATAACCCAAACATCAGAGAGACCCGAGAGGCAAAAAGTTGTGTAATGCGTTGTACAAGTACTTTCGAATGAACATTTGGTCCCTGAATATGAAATTAGAACCAATGTTCCATAAACAAAAACACTCATGACGAATCCTGCAGTCTAACCACTGGTTCAAACCAAATGTTAGAAAGGGACATTGCCTTCATTATTCATTTGAAATTACCATTGTGGTATGAACCATTGTTAGGTGTATTTTAGCATAGAACATATCGATGTTCATATAAGAAAGTGAACCCAAAAGGAAAATTTTTTGCCAACTAGAACTTATGAGTTGTGATTCTGGTGTTTTTATAAGTTAAAGTTACTCTACTAGTTGCCTCAAATTTCATTGAATTTACCTTTATGACTATGAGGTGTAAGATAGTTAAGGAGAATGTTCCTAAGGCCTAACTAAGCTAAATAGGATAAAATTATAAATTAAAAAAAAGAATTTATATAGACAAGTCCTAAAGTTTGGGATGAAGTCTACTTGTTGTGCTATGAGCTTTTAGGGCACACTCATAAATTACATGTTTTATTAGATTCATATTAGCCTGCTTGTAATCGAACCCAAAGGTTTTGAGTTATAAGGTTGGACCCATCCCCTCCCTAATAAAATAGGATCGTCTTTGATTCTCTTATTGGTTGCAAGTCTTACACTTGTGGCCTTCTTATCACAATTCGCATACCCCACCAACTCCTTCATCTTTCAGAAATATATGATCCTCAAATACTACCAAAGTGAAAATTGTTAATCTTAGCCAATGATCCTTGCAATGCTTAGTATTAGTTAGCTTTATTCTATTTTTCACGATTGCCATAGAATTGGATTCTATGATATTGTTAATTATATATGCAAACCAAATGCTTAGAAAGGGTCGAGGTGGCCAACTAGGCGAAAGAAACTTTAGACCACTCGACTTTGGGGATAGCACTGAAATTAAGCAGTGGCTAATCCAAATTTTAAAAGGATCGGCTAACTAAGCGAAAATAAGCGATTTCTAAAGTTTTTTGCACTGCTATTAGTTAATTTGATGGTTGATAATTATCATACATTGCTAACTCATTGTTTGAACATAGTAGAGTATTCTAGAGTGTTCATGTAATTAGTCAACTGCAATTAGAGATTGATGGATAAGTAAATGACCACATATATAAAAGAGCTGCGAGAGATATCTAATCATCTAGAATCATTTCCAAAAATCTCTCTTATTCTAAATCCTAAACAAATCTCATGGTATCGAATCATTCATCTCAACCATCCACTCCATTTATCACTAACTCCCTTCTATTCACCGAAGCCACTGGCAATCTCCTCATTATGAGCCGCCAACCTCATCTCGCCGCCGCCGCCAACTCCATTTCATTCCAAGTCATTGCTAACAACTCCTTCCCCATTAACGACTTGATCGACCTCGCCTTGCAAGCCTTGATCAAGATCAAATCTGAGCTTCACATATGGCTCCTCTCTATCTAACATTTTTCCATCAGATCCGACCTCTACTTGTTTCCATCTGCTTTCGTTCTTCGTCAATCTCAGGTACTTTATGGTTTTAGTATCCTTTTTCTCTCTAGAACTAATCCACCTAAGAAAAATATGAAGCAAGGTGGTGTTTTTATCAAGGTCTAATGCTATGACTTGTGTCATAGTGATGATTGTATTGTCAGATGCCCAGTTCAGGTCTATCTTATATTTTAAAAGGGTTGTATGATTTGTGATTGGATCTTGAGAGATCAATCATAATCTGAATCATAATCTGTGAGATACATTTTCTTTATTTTTTTTGTGTGGTCGTTGATCAGATCTCTAGGAAGATCAATCATTAAGTGTCAGTTATTTATGGTGATTAAACAGATAGTTTAAGAAGACGGAGAGCAGCCGTGTTGCTTCGACGAAGATAATCGCTACGAAAAATGGTTGATTTCAGGTTGAATAAGGAGAACTTTCATAGTTCAAAGAGAATGGTTGCGATGTATATTGATGGGAGATGCAAAGCGATCATCTAACCAGCGCACCTCCTTTCCGTATGACCCTTAAGTGAAAGAAGGACAATACCCAACTCTGTCACATGATATTCATGATATTCAGTTCTATGGAGAGATCGGTAATGATTTTGGTGATCAATTTGAAGACCTTAAAGAATGTATAGAATTGCCAAGCACATCTTTACTCGGAGCAACGGAATCTTTCTCATGCCTTTGACCCGATGCAAACTCTGTACAGGATCTGTTGGATATAGTGCCCTCAAGTCAATTATTGCAATCACAAGCACGCGATTGTGATGATTGAGGGTGGACCTATACGGGCAGAACAGTGTTACTCAAAATGATAGTATGCTATCTGGTTTGTCTCTATCATCATGTACATGCATTATTTGGTATTACATATCACTATTACATGTTGATAGAGCCCATAGGATTCTTGCTTGACTACCAGTATTATGATGGCGATCATATACGTGGGAGCTGGGTAATTTATAAGGACGTCCTTAAATGTCCCTAGTCGAGAGAGTATCGAGACTGAGCATCGAAACTCCAGTAGACTAGTGTATACTTTTCGAGACCCCGACGAGAGGCGGTGCCGGTCTCACAAGCCATTGGTGTCAGTTAGTCACCTAAGATAGTATACAGGTGCTTATTGGGTTATGAGTTATATTGGACGGACTCGCCGGGAACATGCTAAATGGTATTATACATATTGTCAAATAGCAGTTCTCAGGTGATATGAGTACAGGTTAGTCTATCGACCTGAGATCTGTAGGGTTACTAGGCACTCTCACAAGGGTCTATAAGGCATCAACCATACCCGATTTAAAATTTAGACGTGCCGAACAACCCTAACCAAGAGATTAGACTAGAGATTAGACGAAATAAAGCAAGTAAACAACTTTACTTCTAAGAGTTTGGGATTACAACCTTTGTAGTCCGATCCTTCACTTCTAAAACTCTGTGTTGTGGTCCCTTCGCTGCGATCATCGAGTATCCGGACTCTAGAGAGGCTCCACAAAAGAAAGATGCAAGCTTGCTTCCGATCTTCGATAACAAAGATGATCTATCTTGAAGAAACCCAAACCCAAGCTCTTGCTTTGCTTATCAAGTATCAACAAAGCAAACACCCTAATCTAAACGGCTAGAATAGATGAGAATGATGAAGTAGGAATTTAGCTCTCATTTATTTTCTATTTCTCACTCATTTTCATCACTTTGCAAAAAGCTAGAAAGCTTTTCAAGAGGAAGAAGAAGATGAAAACCATTTGTGATGAATAATGAAAACTCTAGTGAGGTTAGAAATGCAACCATAGGTTAAGTATGATAACTTAACCCATGTAGAGACTTAACCATGGTGAAGGGTTGGGTTGGTTTAACAAATATCAACCAAAATATCTTTAGAAAATATCTTTAGTTAAAAACAAAAGCAAACCTTCTAGAAGTTTCAAGAAGGTTTATCCCTAATCCAAACCCTAACCATGTTTAAACTCCACAAAATATGTTGCATTTGTAACCTTAACTTGTTACAATATTATATATCACATATATAATATATTTTGTAACAAAATAAAATAATACAATTAACATATATCATATATATATCAATGTATTACCCGAGTGAGAAAAAGAATCTTTAAGTGAGCTAATATTAGTTAATGTAATATAATATATCACATATATAATTATACATTAAATTATCGAATCAACACTTGATCCGATAATCCTGCTATTTCACAAATAACCGACTAATATAATCTGTATCAGTTCATCGAATCAACATTGATCCGATGACCCGGCTATATCACATATACCCGGCCGATATCACATATCGCGAGAATCTAATACGGTATCACATACACGTATTGTTCTCGGTCCCGCGCATATCATATATGTGCTCCTACTCCGTTTTGCCTGAGTCAGGAAACCTCTGTGTAGGACTCTAAAGAATCGTCAATATGCCGGCAATAGGTGATGATCATATCAAACACCCACAAGTTGCAAGCGGTCAGCTAAACGTAACAGCCACCCAGGTATTGAGCAATTAGAAGATCAACAAGCAAGCCTGTACTTTCTTCCGTGAATCCAATCAGTAACACTCCCGTACAGTCCGGTCTCTTCGTCTGATATGTCGCGTATCTCGCCTAGGGGTGGTAAACGTCAGACCCCGGTACCTTGATAAGTCGTGTCGATATGAGGTTCATAACAATTCGAGAAACTACTGATAACACTTGCCAGTAAATCTCAGCAACCCTGGCCAGGGATTTCCAGTTATAGCCAATCGAACACAGCACAACATCAACTCCCTATACCGGGAGAGACGAAACCCCTCCTATCGCTCATTGCCTCCATGTGATTCGGGATTGTACCCAAAAGCCACATTTTTGCACGCACTCTTGGACGTGGTATGATGAAAATCAAAACAAAGTGGGAATCACACAAGACACTATGACGATCTCGGGTCTACAGACTACTCTGTACCAGTGTCACCAGAGAACCGCCATCTGACGTGAGGTATAATACCATCTGGGAGTTCTCGGCGAGTCCGTCCAGTATACTCAGTCTTCACTGAGCACCCGTATACCTTCTCTGATGTCAAACACCAATGGATATGGGATCATCCATCGCCCATCATATGGGTCAATAAGCGCATACGCTAGTCTACTCTGGAGTATCGATGTCCTGTCTCGGAACTCCCACGACTAGGAACATTTGAAGGATGTACTTGGCGACTACTCTGTCCCCACTAGTATGATTTGCATCATAGTCCTGATAGTCAAGTACTCATACTAAGGACTTTATCAACATGTGACATAGAGACATTCAGAATAACCAGATAGCATACTATCATGTCAAGCAAGAAAGTCTTCCCTATATATGTCCCAGCATCCACTACAATATGCAACGCATGTACAGTAATGGCCTCTAGGGCATACATATAACTAACAATCTCCCACTTGCACTAGGGTCATCTGTTGTGGTATCGCATACCCAACAATCAGCTGTGGTTGAAGTATCTCATACTCAACCATCCGATAAAAGTCTCTACTGGGAATTAGGCCTTTGTGAGTGGATCCGCGCTGTTGTCCTCTGTGTCTACTCTCCTAACCTCGATCTTCCTGAAGATCAGCCATCTCCATGATCAGGTGATACTGCCTTAGAATATGTCTGGATCTCTGATGGGACGGGGGTTCCATGGCATAAGCCGCAACTCCATTGTCACACAATGGCAGGAACGAAGTTCATCTCATGAACTAAAATATATCCAGACTGCCTCTTTGGCAGCATCCTTGGTGACGATGTATCTTGCCTTCAATCGTCTAGTAAGTCACGGTATCTAGCTTGGAACTCTTCCAACATACCGTCCCTCCACTGAGGGTAAAGACAATGCCTACGACTGACATTCAGTCGTCTTTATCACCCTGGACCCTTTCCAGTGATTCTCCCAAGGATCGATTGATACCATCTCACTACAACTAGTGAGTATCCTAACATCCAATTAGATCCATCTCATAGATCCAAAACCCAGGATTTAGGAGGTATCACCTTGATCCTATAGAGAATCTTTGTGATAAGAGGAGATTGACCGAGCGTAGCATAAGAAACTCCTTCCCTATCAAGAGTATGTCATCCACGTATTATACGAGGATCAGCACCATACTCCCTACTACCTTTTTGTATATACAAGGTTCATCTACCATTTTGATGAAGTCAAACTCTTTGACTACTACATCAAAACAGACGTTCCAACTCCGCGATGCCTGATTTATCACATAAAACATCTTGCATACGTTTTCGCTGCTCCCACCTTTTACGAAGCCCTCTGGCTGTGTACTTATAGAAGCTCTCTTCTAAATCATCATTTAGAAAAGCAGTCATGACACCCAACCGCCAGATATCGTAGTCATGGTATGTAGCAGTGGCAAGTAGGATCTGGATGGACTTAAGCATAGCTTTGAAAGTCTCAACTTTTCCATGTACACCAAGTAATCTTCTCAAGATATACTTGCTCCTGATGGGGATTTAACCCTTCAGATAAAGCAACCAAAGTCCATACTTTGTTGGTGTATAAGGATTCCATCTCAGATCGCTAAGCATCCAGCCATTCTCACAGAGTCCCCACTCCAGATGGCCTGCTCGAAAATAGTTAGGTCATCATCTCATGATGCAATTCTCGCTCCCACTGTCATAGAGAAACCGAAGTATCTCTCAGGTGGATGAGGAACCCTACTAGATCGGCGGAGAGGCTGAGGTTCGTTGGAAACTATTGAATCCTCCGGTTCTACCAAATCATCAGTTGCAGTTTGTATAGCTGGAACTCCTTCCAGTTCTACCTCATGACCACTAATTTCTTCACAAGAAATTCCCTTTTACTCAAAAAGTGGTATGCCGAGAAATAAAACATCTTTTGTTTCTCGGTGTGGTAGAAGATATTCCTTTGCGAATGCTTGGGATATCCAACAAACTTCCACAGAACTGACATTGCCTCGAGCTTGTCCGGATTTTGCTTTTGACATAGGTCGGACAACCCCAAATCTTAACTTCCTTAAGAGATGGGCTCTTCCCATACCATATCACATATGGAGTGGTAAGCATCAGATTTGGTTGGAACCCTATTCAATAGGTATGCAACTTCTCAGGTGCATAACCCCAAAAGAAAATAAGCTACTCAGTAGTACTCATCATAGAACACACCATATCACATAAGGTGCAATTGCTCCGCCCCGATTCACCGACGTGCTGTGGTGTATTCGGAGGAGTAATGCTTAGAGAGAATCCCATTCTCCTTTAGAATAGTCCAGGAATCCTATGCTCAAGTATTCTCCTCCTTGATTTCATCAAAGGACATAATACTTATACCCGTTTTTGGTTCTCTACTTCTAACTCATATTCATCGAATTTCTCAAAAGGTTCAGACTTGTGTTTCAACAGGAACATATGTCCGAATCTTGAGAGATACTCAGTGAATGTGATGAAGTATAAAGTGTAGGGTTACTAGGCACTCTAACAAGGTTCTACAAGGCATCAACCATGCCCGATTAAAACTTTAGCCGTGCCGAACAACCCTAAACAAGATCTTTGCTAGATAGTTAGGGTTACACATGCAAGTAAAAACCATTTACGACTAAGTGAATACGAAATACAACATTTGTAGATCGGTCCTTCACTTCATATGCTCCCTGTAGTAGTTCCTTCGCTGCGATCATCGTGCTCCCGGACTCTCGGACGGCTCCATGAGAAGATAGCAACGGTATTGCTTGAAGTCTTCGAGGCCGAAGATGATCTACGTCGAGGGAATACGAACTCAAGCTTCTACTTCACTAACTAGAGAATTAGTGAAGCAAACACCCTAAACTAAAGTGCTAGTCTAGTAGAGGATGATGAAATAGGAAATGCGTACTTTTTAGAATTTCTTTTCTCACTATATTTCTCTCTCTTTATCAAACCCTAGCAAGCATTTGAAAGAGGAAGAAGATGAGCTCCAAAATGAGAATGAAAAACTAATCAAGAGAGAGAGAACCATGGGTGAGTGGGTATCATATACTAACTCGTGTAGAGACATAACCATGGCTAATTATAGTGGTTAGGTTTATAAATATCCTAAGTAAAACAAAACTAGTGGACTTTGGTCAATGCACTCACAAGCTTCATGAAGCTTCATGCACTTGAACAATTATCCACTAATTTTGTATTTGCTTTGTATATTAAAACCCCACCAATATAATTATAATGGTATATATCTCATACACCCATGTAGAGTGTATCAACAACCATGATACTAAATGAACACAAATAAATATATATCACGTATATATTAAGTTGTGCACAAGTGAGAAAAACAAATGCTTAAGTGAACCAATGTTAGTTAATGTAAATTAGTATATCTAATATACAATTATACACTAAATTATTAAATCAACACTTGACTTAATAATCCAGTTATATCTCATATAACCGACTAACATCCAATGTATCGACTTATCGAATCAACCCTTGATTCGATAACCTGGTTATATCGCATATAACCGATCGACACAAACATCGCGAGAATAGAATATGGTATCACATACTCGCATTATTCTCGGTCCCGCACATATCACATATGCGCTCCTATTTCGTTTTGCCTGAGCCAGTAAAACCCCTATGTAGGACTCTAAAGACTCGTCAATACGCCGGCAGTAGGTGATGATCATATCAAGCAACCACAAGCCGCAAGCGGTACTAGCTGGACGTAACGGCTACCCGGGTATTGAGCGATCAGAAGATCAGCAAGCAAGCCCGCTCCAACTCCTGCAAAAAGCCTGACAGTGACACTACTGTACAGTCCGGTCTCCTCGTCTGATATGTCGCATATCAAGTCTAGGGGTGGTAAACGTCAGACCCCAATAACCGATAAGTCGTGCTGATATGAGGCTCATAACGGGTCGAGAAACTACTAGTAACACTTACCAGTAAATCTCTAAACCAGCCCTGGCCAGGGACTTCCCTGTTATGGCCAATCGAGCATAGTGCAACATCAACCCCCAATACCGGAAGAGACAAAACCCCTCCTATCGCTTATTGCCTCCATGTGACTCGGGAATGTACCCAAAAACTACCGTTTTGCACGCCCTCTTGGACATGGTAAGGTGAAAATCAAAGCACAGTGGGAATCACACAAGACTCTATGACGATCTCGGGTCTACAGACTAATATGTACCAGTGTCACCAGAGAATTGCCATCTGACGTAAGGTATAATACCATCTGGGAGTTCTCAGCGAGTCCGTCCAGTGCACCCAGTCTCCACTGAGCACCCGTATATCACCTCTGATGTCAAACACCAATGGATATGAGATCATCCATCGCCCATCTACATGGGTCGAGAAGGTATACGCTAGTCTACTCTGGTATATCGATGCCCCGTCTCGATACACCCACGACTAGGAACCTTGAAGGATGTACTTAAGGACTACCATGTCCCCACTAGTATGATCAGCATCATAGTCCAGGTAGTCAAGTACACATCCTAAGGGCTTTACCAACATGTAACAGAGAGACAATCAGTGTACACGTTAAGGTAAAGAGTGACCAGATAGCATACTATCATGTCGAGCAAGAAAATCCTCCCTATATATGTCCAAGCATCCACTACAATATACATCTTGTTGGATATATGTATGCCCTAGAGGCCATTATGTGATAGTGGATGTATCTATACATTATATATATATATATATATATATATATATTCAGTATGCATTCTTGCTCGACATGATAGTATGTTATCTGGTTCTTCTTTATCTGACATGTTGATTTGATCATGCTTTTATTCATTCATACATGTTGATAAAGCCATGAGGATATCGGCTTGACTACAGTGATTATGATAGAGATCATACTAATGGGACATCTGTAGTTTATAAGCATATCCTGAAATGTCCCTAGTCGGAGGTGTATCGAGACGGGGCATCGATATACCAGAGTAGACTAGCGTATATGATACTAGACCCATGTGATGGGCGATGGATGTTCCCACATTCATCGATGTTTGACATCAAGATCATATACGGGTGCTCAGTGGTGACTGGGTACACTGGACGGACTCACCGAGAACTCCTATATGGAATTATATCTATCGTCGGATAGCAGTTCTCAGGTGACACTGGTACAGGTTAGTCTGTAGACCCGAGATCGTCATAGAGTCTTGTGTATTCTCCCACTGTACTTTGATTGCCACCCTACCACGGCTCTACCAAGTCGTGCAAACAGGTGGCCGTTGGATACAGTCCCGAGACACACGAAGGCGATGAGCGATAGGAGGGGTTTCGTCTCTCCCGATATTGGGAGTTGATGTTGTGCTGTGCCCGACTGGTTATATCAGCAAGTCCCTGGCCAGAGCTGCTGAGAATTGTTGATAAGTGTTATCAGTAGTTTCTCGATCTGTTATAGACCATTCACCGGCACGACTTATTGAGTTATTGGGGTCGACGTGACCATCCCTAGGCTCGATATGCAGCATATCTGACGAAGAGACCGGACTGTACGGTAGTGTTGCCAGTTGGCTCGACGGAAGTTGTAGCAGGTTCGCTTGTTTTCTTCTGATCGCTCAATACCCGGGTAGCCGTTACGTTTAGCTGACCGCTTGCGGCTTGGGGGTGCTTGATATGATCATCACCCTCTGCCGGCGTATTGACGAGTCTTAGAGTCCCACACAGGAGTTACCTAGTCCAGGCGAAACGTTGTGGTGCGCGTATGCGATATGCGCATGGACCCGATTAAATTGCGCGTATAGGATACCGAACATTGATCGGGCGGCTTGCTTTTGGTGGGGTCATATGTGATATGGCCGGATTGATAAATCAAGTGTTGATGTATCATTTAACCATTAGTTTTCTCACTTAAACCCTTTCTTGTATTTGATGGATGTATGCATGCATGCATGTGTTTCTTTCTTTCATTCTAGTTTCATGCACATGTGGATGTGCATACATGCATACATACATACACCCATCTATCATGGTTGTTAGCACATGGAAATTGTGGCAATATAAGACTCACACCATGGATTAAGTGATGGTTTTTTATTTAATTTTGTATTTAAAACAAATTGAAAATATAAGGATAATCTTTACTAGCTTCTACATTCTTCTTCTAACCTAACCAAGCTCACCTACCTCTAACCTTGGGTTATCCTTCTCTTTCTCATTTAAAACTCAAGTTAAATAACTCTCCATCACTTAATCATGGTTGGAAGTAAGAAGGAATAAAATATAAAAGGTTATATTTCATTTCTTTTTCAATGGTCATCTTTTATCTTTTACACTTACTAAAAAGAAAAGCCACCATCTTCATCCTCCTTCTTCCTTTTGCTCTAGTCTTTTCTAGTGAGTAATACACACATAAAGAAAGGTTTTTGAAGTGAGAATCTTATCCACAACATCATTCTACACAAGTTTAGCCAACTTGTTTAGAGTGTTCTCTTCGTTTTTACGAAGTTGCGAGCTTGGACGGGAAACTCCGGGTGGATCGTCGTGGACGTGAGAGGACTACAAGAGGACCTTCTTCCAACACTCAAGAGACCTAGGAGTCAAGAAAAAGGGAGCTACAAAGGTTGTAGTTTCGAAACCCTAATCTTTATTAGCCTAAAGTTATGTAACCCTAATTTTCTAGGATCGATTCCTTTGCGTGTTTGTTTAGCACCATCAAAATACATACTTTGAGACATGTGATGCTTCAAAACTCATTATAGGGTGCTAGGCAAACCTTACACATCTCATGTATAGTAATGGCCTCTAGGGCATACATATAACTAACATAAAGAACCAGTCCTGGCATGTGTAGACAGGGGACCTTCATACATCAACATGTATCAATCCCAAGAGTTCACTAACTCTATCTCTGTTTCCAATAAACGGAGCTGTGGTCATCTTATCTTTGTGACATGACTGACAAGTTTTACAAGATGGAAATCCAAACTAATTTAAATATGCATCTTTATGTAACTTCAGCTAGTCGGGTCGCATTGATATGACGTAGTCTACAATGCCTCAAGAAGGATTCGTTCATTTCTGAACTCTTCCTCTTGCGTGTGCTCTATACGTTAAGAACTGTGGTTTGATTTAGAATGTCTATGCTTTTAGATAACGTGCCTGAACCGATCAACTCTTGATATAGGAAATGTTCAAAAATTATCCAACAATACAAAATTATATCCTTCTTTACTAATAAAGACATAGATATGATGTTGTATATCAGGTTCGGTATCTAATAACATTCGTTCAGAATCAATGTATTCTGGTAATACAGGGTGATAACTGCCAACAGACTTGGCTGCAACACTTGCATCATTTCCAACTCTTGAAACATATCACCCGTTCTCAGTTCTCTATCTATCTGTAGCCCATGTAACAGATTACATATGCGGGATCCTGATCCGATATCTCATACCCAGGACGTAAGGGATACTGAGAAACAGTTCTCGGTAATGAACACACCCGAAGAAGATGCATCAGCATGCACTTTCTTCGTTTGGGTGGCACGGGAATTCTGGTAATCCCCTATTTCCTGTTATGTCTTATAACAATTATAAGTTGGAGCGCGACCAACGTTCCCTAGCGCAGTATAACAAGCGGATTCGGTCAATACATCCGTATTATTATCTTCATTAAGGCGTGACATAGTCGTAACCAGGAAAGAGAGAGAAGAAAACACTCGGCGTATGCTCTTGCAAGATTAGATTGGTTATTAATATATCTAATCAGGATGACTCCCACTGTTTTAGTCAAATCTTCCTTCAAACCCTAAAAGGAAAGACTAGCCGGGATTAATTACACTCTACAAGTTCGCCAATCTTTCAGCCAGGCCAGTGCCGGTACTTTGAGGGAGGTTCCCCGTGCTTTCGCACGGACCTAATTAAAATAAACCTCGTTTTCCCAGGGGCGTAACCCCGTTAACACCTTTCTAGACACCTACTTGATCGGCTAATTGTAATGTGTAAAACTCTCCCAGGAGTAACTCTTACTCGCAGCGGGTATCGGGATCCAACTATCTCATAGAAGGTATGCAATCGCAATGCAAATTTCAACACTTAAATTCTCGATAATGCTTTTGCCCCTAGCGTTCTATGACCTTGACGAAGGCCAAACTACCCATAGGGCGCTAGTCAAATTCAACCCGTTCATTTCTTGATTGAATTAAACCCACCCGCACGACCCTTGACGAAGGCCAAACTACGCCGTACGAATACCCTAATCCAATCGCATCGTATACTAGCAGATAAGCGCTAGTTAGCTACCGTAAACTACGCCTTGACGGAGGCCAAACTACCGCAGCACGAATACTAAGTAGTACTTATCTGAAATGACGGAGGGCTACGCAGGTTTTTAAGAAAACCATGAGCGTAATGAATTTGATATCGTCGTAGAATCGAGTGATTTTTGAAAAAGGAGTGTTTTTTAGGCTTTCACTAGTTTTGCTAAAGAGGTCACTCCCGGTGAAGGGATCTCGACTCTTTCCCCATCGAATAAGGTGCAGGATATTTCATAAATACCACGGTGCAAAGCAAAGCTATAGAAGCAACCAAAAACAAACCGTGTGTGTAGCATCTGCTAGCTTCGCTAAAGAGGTCACTCACGGTGAAGGGATCTCGGCTCTTTCCTTATCGAATAAGGTGCTGGATATTCTACAAGGAATACCGCTATGCAAAGCAAGAACTAGAGCTACCAGTTTTTAAATAAGTTTCTACAACATCTTTAGGTTTCTTTTAGTTTCATTAATCTCATTAATGAAGTCCCATTTTATTATGCTTCACAAGCATCATATTTGAAACGAAATCTGCAATACAACATATATCTCATATATATAATATAAACATTCGTCTCAGGCAGTAATATGATCTCATCACAGAACATTGCAGCAGAAGAACATATATGAAATATTGGATATACTAGGAGGTCCGTGTTTTAATACGAGCCTGTATAAAACACGGATTTCACGGTCGTGTTGAATAGCCAAACCCACATCCCCAGACCCCTACGAGAGCGGCAAGCAACACTGCCAATTCTAGGGTTAGAAAACCCGGTCTCGACTCCTCGAGATGGTCTCCCACTGGACCCTAGAACCCGGTTACTTGTGCTCCCCGCCTTGGGTCTACCTAATGCGGAAACGTAAATAATATGCAATGGTGACATCATCCTCAGCCCGGAAGTGCCCCAATAAAAGAATATTACATACAATGAATTTTACATGAATGAAAATAAAACCCCCATCTCACATAAAACCCCCGGCTATTCAGAACG
Organism: Agapanthus africanus; assembly: GCA_030015575.1. NCBI lineage: Eukaryota > Viridiplantae > Streptophyta > Magnoliopsida > Asparagales > Amaryllidaceae > Agapanthus > Agapanthus africanus. The sequence goes on from JASDDO010000010.1 coordinate 234,749,443, forward strand.
CGACGATCTAATATAACATATCACAGCAACACATAATATCACATATCATCAACGTAAGTAAATATGCGTATCCCAATTGTCGTTGATGTATAGCAACGAAACCGGCGATACACCACATATTACACTTACGGTCGCAGAAAAGAAAGTGTAAAAATACAACAGTTCGAATCCGCAACCTCCTTAGACATCGCATGCCTAACCAAATGAATTCCTTAGACATCGCATGCCTAACAATTATAAACCCCGCATTTTAGTCTCAATATCGAAAACACTTTTCAATATCTAGTCGGACAATTCAACAAGATTCCCGACATTCAGATCGAATGCTCGTCGCAAACTTTAGTAGACGGCCGCACCCCTGGATGCCGTCGACGAAGTGCACTAAGGCAGAACACCGCTGCCGCAAGCACCCGAACGGATGCTTTTGGCGACGGGTTCTCCTACAGTCACTTGGTCGGGGCTATGGGGCGTGGCTATCTATTAAGTTTACCCGGCGAGTATCCGCGTACGGTACGTGATTGCGACGGACTTTTGATCACATCAAAATCCTCTGGCAACCGATCAAATGAGACTAAACTGCTAGATTTATAATATTCAAATTAGTTATCTCATAACTACTTGTGGATTCCAAATATTGTATCACATTCCAGATAAATAGACAATGTTAAACTTTCCGATCGAATAAACAAACACCGAAGATTTCCCAAATAGCTCAACACTTGAGCGGAGTTCAAAAAGTATCCATCACATGCCACAGTACCAATGGTCCAGCCGTAGAAGGGTCAAACCAACGCCTCATATGTGGCAACGCCGTACTGCCCCAAACCCTAAGGTTTAGAGGCGGTTCAGACGGTCACATAATCGAGTTAAGGTTTGTGTTTTTCTAGAGGGTCTACCGCGTTACTTGCACGACTATGAATGTTCTTAAACTACGGAAAAATCCAACATTTGGAAATTTTCCGGCGGGGGAAAAAATGAGTTATTGATATCCGTTTGAACTTTTTAACACGTTCTAAATTACCCAGGAAAAATAAATGAAGTTAAACTTTCTGATCGAATCAACGAGTTCCCAATAATTCCCAGAAGACTCAACACTTGAGTAGAATTAAAAAAATTCCCAGAATTATGAAAAAGGACCTAAGAATAAATACCTGAAGTAGTGGGCCCCAACTCCAAATTTTGGCTGTGGAACCGCCGCCAAACGCGTGGTTTGGCCGCTGTAATATGAGGGAGTTGGTGGTCCGTACTTCACAGTAATTCTTAGATTTCCCTGCATGATTTTCTGAGTAATTTTAATATGAAAAATGTCAACTTTTGAAAAAAAATCCAGAAACTAGGATTTAACGGGTATTCGGAGTTCGATCGGACTTTAAACTTCGCCTAGACTTCGCCTAAAGCTCTAGCTTGGCTCTGATACCACTGTAGGGTTACTAGGCACTCTCACAAGGGTCTATAAGGCATCAACCATGCCCGATTTAAAATTTAGACGTGCCGAACAACCCTAACCAAGATCTTAGACTAGAGAATAGGCGAAACAAAGCAAGTAAACAGCTTTACTTCTAAGAGTTTGGGATTACAACCTTTGTAGTCCGATCCTTCACTTCTAAAGCTCCGTGTTGTGGTCCCTTCGCTGCGATCATCGAGTATCCGGACTCTAGAGAGGCTCCATAAAAGAAAGATGCAAGCTTGCTTCCGATCTTCGATAACAAAGATGATCTACCTTGAAGAAACTCAAGCCCAAGCTCTTGCTTTGCTAATCAAGTATCAGCAAAGCAAACACCCTAATCTAAATGGCTAAAATAGATGAGGATGATGAAGTAGGAATTTAGCTCTCATTTATTTTCTATTTCTCACTCATTTTCATCACTTTGCAAAAAGCTAGAAAGCTTTTCAAGAGGAAGAAGAAGATGAAAACCATTTGTGATGAATAATGAAAACACTAGTGAGGTTAGAAATGCAGCCATGGGTTAAGTATGATAACTTAACCCATGTAGAGACTTAACCATGGTGAAGGGTTGGGTTGGGTTAACAAATATCAACCAAAATATCTTTAGAAAATATATTTAGTTAAAAACAAAAGCAAAGCTTCTAGAAGCTTCAAGAAGGTTTAACCCTACTCCAAATCCTAACCATGTTTAAACTTCACAAAACATGTTGCATTTGTAACCTTAACTTGTTAAAATATTATATATCACATATATAATATATTTTGTAACAAAATAAAATAATACAATTAACATATATCACATATATATCAATGTATTACCCGAGTGAGAAAAAGAATCTTTAAGTGAGCTAATATTAGTTAATGTAATATAATATATCAAATATATAATTATACATTAAATTATCGAATCAACACTTGATCCGATAATCCGGCTATTTCACAAATAACCGACAAATTAATCTGTATCAGTTCATTGAATCAACACTTGATCCGATGACCCGGCTATATCACATATACCCGGCCGATATCACATATCGCGAGAATCTAATACGGTATCACATACACGTATTGTTCTCGGTCCCGCACATATCATATATGTGCTCTTACTCCGTTTTGCCTGAGCCAGAAAACCTCTGTGTAGGACTCTAAAGAATCGTCAATACGCCGGCAGTATGTGATGATCATATCAAACACCCACAAGTTGCAAGCGGTCAGCTAAACGTAATAGCCACCCAGGTATTGAGCAATTAGAAGATCAACAAGCAAGCCTGTACTTTCTCCCATGAATCCAATCAGTAACACTCCCGTACAGTCCGGTCTCTTCGTCTGATATGTTGCATATCTCGCCTAGGGGTGGTAAACGTCAGACCCCAGTAGCTTGATAAGTCGTGTCGATATGAGGTCCATAACAATTCGAGAAACTACTGATAACACTTACCAGTAAATCTCAGCAACCCTGGCCAGGGATTTCCAGTTATAGCCAATCGAATACAGCGCAACATCAACTCCCTATACCGGGAGAGACGAAACCCCTCCTATCGCTCATTGCCTCCATGTGATTCGGGATTGTACCCAAAAGCCACCTTTTTTGCACGCCCTCTTGGACGTGGTATGATGGAAATCAAAGCACAGTGGGAATCACACAAGACTCTATGACGATCTCGGGTCTACAGACTACTCTGTACCAGTCTCACCAGAGAACTGCCATCTGACGTGAGGTATAATACCATCTGGGAGTTCTCGGCGAGTCCGTCCAGTGTACCCAGTCTTCACTGAGCACCCGTATACCTTCTCTGATGTCAAACACCAATGGATATGGGATCATCCATCGCCCATCATATGGGTAAGAAGCGCATACGCTAGTCTACTCGGGAGTATCGATGCCCTGTCTCGGTACTCCCACGACTAGGAACATTTGAAGGATGTACTTGGCGACTACTCTGTCCCCACTAGTATGATCTGCATCATAGTCCTGGTAGTCAAGTACTCATCCTAAGGACTTTATCAACATGTGACATAGAGACATTCAGAGTACATGTTAAGATAAAGAGTAACCAGATAGCATACTATCATGTCGAGCAAGAAAGTCCTCCCTATATATGTCCCAGCATCCACTACAATATACAACGCATGTACAGTAATGGCCTCTAGGGCATACATATAACTAACAAGATCGTCATTTGTCTCGTGTGAGTTCCCACTGTGCTTTGATTACTACCCTACCATGGCTCAAAAGAGTCGTGCAAACAGATTTTAGTTAGGTACAATCTCGAGCCACATGGAGGCAGTGAGCGGATCGTCGGGGATTCGTCTCTCCCGGTATTGGGGGTTGATGTCGCGTTGTGCACGGGTGGCCATCACCAGAAATCCTTGGACAAGATGGATGAGAATTACTGATTTTGATCAGTAATTTCTCAGTGGGTGATGGGTTTCACACCGACACGAAATATCGCGTTATTAGAGGTCTAACTTTATCCACCCCCTAGACCCAATATGCGATACTCTTAGACGAAGAGACCGGAATGTACGGAGATTGTCACAGATAGGCTCGGTAGGGATCCGGATGAGTTTGCTCGTCGGCCTTTCTTTTCGACGGGTATCTGGATAGCCGTTACGTACAGCTAGTGCCGCTGACGTGCTTGTGGTTATGGATTTATCCAGTAACTCACTGTCGGCGTACTGTCGAGTCTTTAGAGTCCCACACAGAGGGTTTTCCTGATTCAGGCGAAATGATGTGGTAGCCGTATTTTGATACGTGCAGGGTTCCGATCGAATGATTTTACTAGTTACCCGGACTTTCGATCGGACAGTTGATAATACTAGCAGGCTTAGGATTGAGCCGGACAATTAAATCAAGTATTGATTTAATAATTTTCATATATATATTTCTATATGTATATTCTAGTATTATGTTCTTTATGTTATTCTATCTCTTTGGGTATTCGTATTTTGGTACGAATACGGGTGTATATACAGTTGAGTGTATTCCGTATTTATACGGAAAACATTCTAGAAGATGGACACCTCATTTTGGTTTATCCATTTACTAAAATTAAATGGAAATGAGGTGTAAAGGTAGTGAAGAGAGAATGGTGAGAACCATGCTTGAATAGTGTTAACAAATGAATTTTCAATTCATTTATGCAAACTATTCAAGTATGGTTGCTATATTTTATTTGGAAAATGAGATATACAAAACCATGCTTCATGGTTTTCTCTCTCTTGGATGGTCATTTTGAAAACACTCTTACCATTTTGCATATCTCTCTTCTCTAGCCTTTCTTGAGCTCCTTCTTCTTCATCTTCTACCCTATCATTCCATGTGTTGAGAATCGAGGGTAGAAAGAGATAAATACACACTTAGAACAACTCACTACATCTCTAGGCACTCTAGATTAGCAACCTAGAATTCCTAATTGCTCCACTAGATTCTTAGTGCGGAGCTAGAGCCATGAACCACATCCCTCGGATAGATCATCTTCGACGGAAGAAGACCGGCGGCCAAGCTAGATCAAGGAGACCTCAAGGAGCTAAGGAAAAGGTTAGAAGACCGATGGACACGGACCATTTGGTAAAACATTCTATCACAATAGATAACATCTTTGTAGATTGCCAGTTTCATGTTTGGTTTCGATTCTAGGTAGTTGTTTCTAGCGCTAAGTTTTAAACCCCAAAATTTTTGTTCCGCAACGGTCGCGGTCGACGGCCAGGGCGCTAGAAACCCCAACAGAATCCAATAGGGCAACTGATCCCTTTATCAGTATTACTTAGATTTTAAAAGGATAGCTGAGGAGTTACTGGATATGTTCCTTATTACTACATATGGTAGAGATGAGACATGAGGCTTTACTCGTGGTCATATTTTTAGGAGGGTTTAGGCCAAAGTTTAAGACCGCACGAGCGCAGCTACTAAGAAACGCAACACCATTTCAATTTACTCCATGTATCATACCTTAATTAAGATCTTCCCTACTCAAATTACCTAGGAGCAGGGGATGCAGAAGAGTGCTTTGTCCTCAGATCTGAACTTGAACCGGCTTATCAGCCACGGAAAGGCCGTGGATGTATAGGGGGAGTCACTAGAGGAGGTAGACGAGGTAATAGAGAGTGAAGCTTGGGAAGGCACGATCTTTCTAAGGAGAAAGGCGTTTTTGTGATTATTATCGACGGTAAGAGCATGTTCAAGATACTTACGGGAAGATGCATGGAAAGCCACCTTTGCCACCTCCTTGAGCGCATGTTGCTTCGACTTCTAATCCCGCTTCAGGATCTGCTGCCTCCAGTAGCAGCTTCTTCATCCGAGAACTCTTTAAAATAGGATGAGATATCAAGGCTCCGCGGTCTACTGATCTCATCGTATTCCATAGTTTTCTCTTCATATATATGTTAGTGTATATACCCTAGAGGCCATTACTGTGTCATACTAGTTTATATATTATTTGATGGAAGCTTGGGATATTCACCTTGTATTGACAATCTTGCTCAAAATGGTAGTATGCTACTTGGTTTGTTTCTGCTTTAATGTGTGCATGTGTTTCTTTTAGCATATCGTCTTTACACATTAATGGAGCCCTTAGGATCTTTGCTTGATTACCAGCGTTGTGATGGCAGTCACACTCGTGGGGGCTGGGTAATCCACAAGCACATCCTTATGCAGGTCCCTAGTCGTAGGACTATCGAGACAGGGTATCGATACTCCGGAGTAGACTAGCGTATGCGCTTCTCATCCCAGCTTGGGAGACGGTCTGTCCCACAGCCGCCAGTACGTCGTACTTGAGATAGCATGCGGGTGCTCGTTAGGTTATGAGTACACTGGACAGAACTCGTCGGGAACTGTTGGTTGGTATTATACCTATCGTCATTTATCAGTTCCCAGGTGACATGAGTACAGCTTAGTCCGTTGACTTGACACTGTCACTTCACCTCGAGTGTGTTCCCACTGTACTTTGATTACTACCCTACCACGGCTCAAAGGAGTCGTGCAAACAGGTAGTTTTTGGGTGCAGTCCCGAAACACTTGGAGGCAGTGACGGTTAGACAGGATTCGTCTCTCCCGGTATTGAGGGTTGATATCGCGCTGTGTCTAGGAGAGCCATTACACAAAGTCCCTGGCCAGGGCAAGCGAGATAGACTGGTAGGTTTCCAGTGTTATCTCAGGTGTTCTGGGCTACACTCCGACATGACTTGTACCGCTAGTAGGGGGCTGACGTTTACCGCCCCCTAGGGCCGCCATGCGATGTTCTTAGACGAATAGACCGGACTGTACGAAGACTGTCACATTCAGACTCAGTAGGAGTTCAGATGGGTTTACCTCGTCAGTCTTCTTATCGGCATCTACCTGGGGACCGTTACGTACAGCTAGTGCTGATTGCGGTCTGTGGTTAAACCCACTGCCAGCGTAGTGTCGAGTCTTTAGAGTCCCACACAGACGGTTATTCGCCTTTAGGCAAAATGAGTAAAGGTCGCATGGTTTTACGACGGGGTTCGATCACATCCGCGCACTTGTGCACGTTTGGTGTCCGGACAGCTTATACTAGTGGGCTTTGATTTAAGCCGTATCCTAGTATATGATTTGGGATTGGTTTTATCTCATTGTATTTGTGTTTCTCAGAACACGGATACGGGTGTGAATGCACAGTTGACAGAGGCAGAGGACTTTCATTAGGGTTGATGACCATTGTCATTTTCTTAACCCTAATGTTTATGTGTGAAATATGATTTATTAATATTAGTTAATTATAATTGTGCATGGTTAGGGTTGTTGACCATTTGACTATACTTGACTTGCTGACCTAGGTTGACAAGTTGACCATCATCATTCCATATGAAAGATGCTCTTTGATCTTTGCAAAAGCATTTAATGTGAAATGATAATGGTCATTTCTTGATTAACCATCACAATTATCTTTAGCTAATTATCTATTTTTCATAATTCACATATATGTGAGAAGGTTGGATTATTCTTCTCATTTTCTATCATTCTCATTCTCTCTCCTCCTCTTCCTCTCTCTCTAGCTCTCCCCTCTCATGAGTTGAGAACCATTTGAGCTTGAGATAAAACCCTCAAAAATACTCTCTACTCTTTCTAAGGTCCTAGGTTTAGCACACCAAGCACCTTAGTTACTTCTAGTTTGAGGTTGGAGCCAAAGGTAGAGGCCCTCGGGTGGATCTTTTTTCAGCAAGAGAAGACGACAAGAAGAACCCGTTCTCTCACTTCAAGGAGCAAGAAGAGAAGGACTTGAAGACCTAGGTATAACCCCTTTCCGAGTAGCTAACTCTTTAAGCTTGTTAGTTAGTTTTGTTTAGCAAAGATCCCTCCTTTAACATAGTCCATGTTGCCTAGTGTTGTAAAAATCCGATTTTTCATAACGTTTCCGCCTCCCTGCAAGCACCGGGGTGGGCAACGTGGACTTACAATATACCTCATGTAACTACTATAGCCGTGGGTAATCACATCGCCCGTCTTTCTTCTACACCTGCTTTACGCACATGTGTCATTAACAAATGTCATAAACCATATAACTGGGAAGTCGGTATAAATTCTTCTTACTGTTAGACACCTACATATAGTCCGGTGATTTTAGCTACCAGCAATGTTTTAAAAATTGGCTTAGGCGGCTGCCCAAGCAGCCGTCTAGGCGGAAGCGATGCGAAGCCGCTTTTTCATCCCTAGGCAGCTCAATTAAGCAATTTAAGCGCTTAATAAGCGCTTAAGCGGCTCATCCCGCTTAAACGGACGCCTAAACAGGCCCAGCCCACTTAATGAAAGGAAAGTTAAGTAATTTTAAAGTATCATGGGTCAGGTTTATTCTCTTTTCAAACCATTCTTGATCCAAACCCATAATAAATGCTAAGTGCTAAAATTTCCATCCTAATTTACACATCAAAATACCATAAAGTTTTCTCTGCCGCTCTCGGTCTCTCCCTAATCTCTTTGCCGCTTGTTCTTTGGCGTGATAGCGTCATCGGCGTGGAATTTCCTCTCCTCGCTTTCCTCTCATGACTCTTTCATTTCTTCTCATCTCCTCGTCTCTAAGCAATTTCTCACCGGCATCAAATCATTTTGTTCTCTAAGTCTCGCTTTTTAGTTGTGTACTCTTTAATCTCACAATACACGTAATTTATAAGTTGAAAATTCAATCATAAATTTTTCCCCTTTATCTAAATAATTTATGAGTCAGAAATATTACTCAAAATCTATTTGTTACCGAGTTTTACTGTTAAAACATCAATATATTATATATTATTATGCTGAATTATCAATATATTTTTGTTTATATTGCTGAAACTTCAATATGTTGTTTTCTATGCTGAATTATCAATATATTTGTTGTTTTTCATTTCTAAAATATCAATATATTGTTGAATTTAACCATATAAACCTGAATTATCCAAATATTACCGACTTTTACTGCTATAATATCAATACGTTCTTATTTTAACTGCTGAAATGTTAATGTATTGTTGAGTTTTAGTACTTTTAATCATATTTACTACTGAATTTTTTACTAAATATATTCTTTTCTATGATTTATTCAAAGGTAAATTGTCCAAAAAAACAAGCACTTTTTTCCGTTGTCAAAAACCCCCAGCCTCGAAACAGTAGTCAAAACCCTCTAAAAAAAACTTTAATTGTCAAAAAAAAGTCATCACATGTGATATCTAATAGTTTCCTACTATATCTAGTTTCCTGCGATATCTAAGCAGTAGCCAGCAATGTCTAAACAGTTGCCTATGATATCTAAGTCGTTTCCTGTGATATATAAATAATTTGTATGAATTGAAAATTTGATAAGGGGTTTTTTACTACCACTTTGAGGCCAGGGAATTTTTACAGCTGAAAAAAGTGCCTGGGAGTTTTTGACAATATACCCTTTATTCTATTATTTGTAAATATACTAATTATATTTTTAACTAAAATTAAACAAACCATCTAAACGGCTATGTGTTAGGCGGTACTCCAACCGCTTAGTTCCACTTAGCACACTTTACGACCTTGGATACTGGATCTAACTCTAATTTTGATGAGGGTCGGTCCAGCTACACCCACACAACACTGGACTTTATTTTCATTATATCTCGTTTTCCTTTCAATCAATTTTTTGTTAGTCAATTGACTCAAACGTTGAACTGTAATATCACTTTCTTGACTGGCGGTTGCATTAAGCAGGATTTTGGGACAAAGGACGATTGGCACAGGCACTTAGACTAGTGAATTGAACCACCTGGATGAGAATCCACGTCCTATAGCATATTTTGCTTCAACATTAGCTTTTGATGCTCATTTCCGGTTTAATCATCAATCTTTGCAGGACTTGAAAAGAATTATTCTCTCTTAGCTCTTTATCTTCTTTAAAGTGCAATTCTTATGAGATGGATAAGCATCACTCAAGCTACCCATCTTATGTTAATAAAAGAATCGACAAATTTTTACTTTAGTTCATTCTGATGTACGAGAGTCTTGCCCGGATGTAGCTTCAGGTGGATTTCATTACTTTATGATTTTTATTGATAACTTTTCTCGCATGACTTAGTTATTTTTATGAAATCTCGAAATGAAGTTAATTCTATTTTCCTAACCTTTTATGCTGAAATTGAAAATCTATATGGAATTTCTATTGGTTATTTGCATAGTGATAATGCCATAGAAGATTTCAGCTCACCCTTTAGGAAGTACATGAAAAAATCTAGCATTATTAATGAATCACGTCTTTACACTCAACAAAATGAGGTGACGGAAAGAAAAAATAAACATCTAAAGATAACATGTACCTTCCTTTCTCACATTACATGTAGGAATAGCACCAGGAATAGCACCAGTGGATGTTCCTCCCATTATGACTGGAGTGTATGCTCGGCATGTGTGTCCTACAGAATCTCATTAGCCTGTTCATGTCGTCCCACCATCTTAGATTAACCATATGATCTCATTGTTCCTATTGTTTTGAGAAAAGGAACTCGAAATTGTACCACTTCTCAACATTCCTAATCATGTAACTTTTGAATATTTCTCTTTCTTATCGAGCATTCATCTTCCGAATTGACTCTCATCCTCTTCTCAATTCATTATTCAAGACATTATCTAATACATGATGGAAAACAACTATGAATAAGAAAATGTTAGCTCTTGAACATAATCAAAATTGTACTTGATTCCTTACCTGCCTTAAAAACTCATTTAGTAGCAAAAAGGTATTATTAAACTTATAAGGTTTGATTATCAAAATACTTTCTCCCCATAAGCTAAAATGACCTTGGTTCGCTTGCTTATGTCTCTAACAGCTAACTGATAATTAGCTTTTCTATTAGCTAGAAATGATGGATGAATCTCTTCATGGCAATTGACAAAGAAGGTTTACATGAAGCAACCAGTTAGTTTTGCTGCTCAGGGAAAGTCGGGCCAATTTTTTCGCTTTGAAGTCATTGTGTTGCTTGAAGAAAACTAATCTCTCCGAGTATGATTTGGGAGATTTGTAAAGATGGTCGCTTCTTTTGGTCTTAGTCATTTTGTTTATGATTATCGTATTTTTTCATTCCCACCATGGCTTACGCATTTTATTAGTAGTATATGTTAATGATAATGTGATCATTGGTGATGATAGCACCGGCATTGCAAAGCTAAAATACCACCTCCAAACTCAGCTTCAAACTAAGAACCCTGAGAGTCTCCGATATTTCTCAATTATTGATGTTGCTATCTAAAAGGGCATCTATATTTCACTGTGAAAGTAAATGATTGATATGCTATAGGAGTCAGAGATTTCTATATGCAAGCCCATAGAGAATCCTATGGATTCTAATACAAAATTGCTTCTGGAACAAGATATTCAGTTGGAATATCCCAATAGATACCAACTAGTTGACAAGCTGAATTATCTTAAGATTACTCGACTTAACATCGCTCATGCAGTCAGTATAGTGAGCCAGTTTATAGCATGTCCTAGGACGCTCATTGGGATACAGAGGTTTGAATTCTGCGATACTTAAAGAGTGCTCCAGATAAAGGTCTATTATATTTAGATAATGGATATCTAGAGTAGCACGATTCACTGATGCTCGATTAGATAGGATCTCTTTTGATCGTAGATCTACCATAGTACATTGTGTACTTGGTGGTAACTTGATTTCCTGAAAGAGCAAAAGCAAAGTGTTGGATCCCGTTCTAATGCAGAGCAAAAATACAAAGTTATAGTAATTACCGCTTATGAGTTAGTATGGATCGGCTTCTTACTTGAAGAGTTTGGCTTTGGACTCACTTCTATGCAATTATTTTGTGACTACAAAGTTGCCACTTAAATAGTTTCGAATCCGGTCTTCCATGAAAGGACCGAACATATTAAGATTAATTGTTACTTTGTACGTCAAAAGTTAAGAGATGGGACGATAGATACATATTATATAATGTTGATCAATTAGCAGATCTTTTCACCAAGACTCTAGGATGGTCGAGGGTGAACTTTATTTGTGACAAGCTGGGTATGTACTATATGTATTCTCTAGCTTGAGGGGTCACCAATGTCGTTGTACTTGTTGAACTTCGTCGGTTCCTTCATGCCAGAGATTATGGTGACATCTGGGTGACGGCAAAAATCCCAGTGAGTGTTAAAATCTTAGAATATATTAGAGTATTATAAAGTACTTTTGTGATTAGTCAAATGTAATTAACCATGTGTATATAAAAAGCAATGCTTTAAATGTCAGTTATCGGTGTCGAGTCGATCCAAACATTTTGATATTGGATATTGGATATTGGATAAATTTCGGTGATATTTTCTAAATATCGGATTCAATAGTCTTGTAATATAAATGCAATTAATATAGCTTATTTTTTTTGACAAAAATGTCATCATTATAACTCTATAGAAATATAAATTGGCATAGTCGAGAGGATCGAAGTCAAAGAAAAGAGAAAGTAAACGCGTTGAGTCAAGAAAGGATCGAAGTCGAGGAGGATCGCTAATCGAAAAAGAGCCTGCAATTGATGTCAAGAGCTTTAAGTCTAAGAGGAATTAAAGTCGAAGTTGAAGTCCTTAAAAATCTGATGCCCAAAAGAAGGAAGAAGAAGGTCGAGGACGAGATCGAAGGATTTTCTTGTTGACGACTAAAGTTGAGAGGGGATCGAAATTGCCTTTAAGAAACTAAGAAAAGAAGAGCGGCTTTTGAGTGGATTTGAGAGAAAATATGGTCAATAAGATAACGGGTTGGGTAAGTTTTATCCCCTGAAACCAAAAAAACCCATAACAAGTTTTTTCAAGTATAGCGATATTTCTGCTGCTATACATAAATTTCGCCGATATACTTTAAATTTCGTTAAAATAAATAATTTGGCAATTTCGTGTTGATTACTTTCCAAAACTCGGCAGCATATCTCGAATGTCGGACGATATTTAAAACAATGATAAAAAGGTTAAAGAAAGATCTCTAATCATCCAAAATCATTTCCCTAAATCTCTTTCACTCTTATCTCTCTTTCTTATTCTAATACCCAAACATATCTCACTCATATTATATAGTTTTCTGCAATTTTATGCATCTTGAATATACTTTAATTGACATTTTCATATTTTGTTCTTTTATGACGATGAATACCCATGCCTTTCTTTTTGCACTTTTTGCATATAAACATAAACATACATTTAGCTAAAAAGGAAAACATGTTGGGCTGTGCCCAGGTACATAATGCTAGCTAGCACCCCTTCTAGAGATCATTGTCTGGCTCTTTGTAAAACATTGGATATTCAACAATGACTTAAAACATCTTACGAGGATTACAATGCTCTAAGGTTATATTTTCTTCAAATATAAATTTGTCAATATTACTTTGCCTCCGAAATTCAACTAATTCAAAAATTACTTTTTACTCCCTGGTTTAACTAAAGTTGATTGTATTTATACCAAAAAAGAAAAAAGAAAGGGAAAAAAAAAAAGAATTTCTTGAGTAGCCTTTCTTGATTTCCCATGCACAGCATCAAATATTTCCTAACATAGGTTTAATCTTGTTTCTAAAATCTTCCAGACATACCAATATCAAATTAAATGTATCTTCAATTAACGTTATGGTATTATCTCCAACATCAAATAAGTCTTAGCCTATCTACAAAATCAATCAAAATTGGATATGTAATAGAACTCCTGACTCATTAGAGTCTAAACAGCTTTTTCTAATAACTTTTTTATTTCATACCTTATAAGTGAATTGTAAACAATCATACAATTTAAGCAGAAAAATAACTAAAATGTAGATTGTATAAGTTCTTTTCTGTTATTATGACCTACAACAATTATATTAAAAATGGGATTAATTTGTTTTCCAAATACACTAAAACTACTTGATCATTATCTCCTAAGAATTTTAGCTCCTAATATAAGTTATATAACAATCAATGTTTTCCTAAAACATCTTGATTATACCAAATATTTCAATGCAAAATGGATACACTTTTTTTTCACAAGTTTATCCCAAACCGATCCAGTAAGCATCCCACTCGTATCCATTTCATCATTCTCGTATGAACAAATTGGAATATTTGAAGAAAACACTATAACCCACTGCAATCAAACAGCTAACTAAATAATGTTTAAGCATGACCTAAAGAAAAATCTTTCTATGTTGTCTTTTCTCTCAATTTCTGTACCAGTTATACATATCTTAAAATGTACATGACTCACAAATGCCCTAGAATTTTACCCCATACGAAATTACAAGCCATACTGCTCCCATTCATCAAGCATTCCACTGGCAGCTTATTTGCCATTCTTATATACCAAACCCACCAAAATCAGATCTTTGATAAGTAAAAACCCTAACTAACCCACAACAATCTCAACCACCACGAGATCAAGTCGCATAAAACCGATTACGGTGGACAAAAAGAAAAGGGGGAAAAATGAAAACCTGATCCTAACCCTAACCTTTTTGGGGACATTGTAGTCGAAGATGAAGGAGCCAGGCTTGTCGAGGGAGAGAGTGAGGCCATTGAAGGAAGGGCCCTTGACGAAGGTAGCGTCGGTCATGGACGCTTTGAGGTTGACGTCGCCCGCGTTGAAAGCAAGTGTCGCCACCGCCGACGAGGCCTTGTCCGCTTCGTATCGTCCCTTTATCGTCGCCTTCATATTTCGCTTTTTGTTAAAATTTGATGTGTATCTCTGTATTAGAGAATTAGGATAAATAGAAGGGGCGGGTGGAGCTTTGGTTGCTCCGCCGTGGGGCTTTATACCTTTCGCCGGAACAAAGCCTGATGATAGAACCCAGGAGGGATGTAAATTTTGGATTTAGCAATTCAGTCTTGTTTTAAAACTATTTAGGTATTTACCACACTTTGGTCAAATCAATGATACGTATGCGCCATGTAGGATTGACGGTCAGCAGTTATGGTGAGTTTTAAGCCGCACTTGCAAAGTGCGGTTTATACTTGGGACTCTGAAAGCACAAGATTATTCCGCACTTTGAAAGTGCGGAGTTAACCCCCCCAGCCACAGACTTGGCTCCTAACTGGAGCCCAGCCAGAGAGCCAAGTCTTGATCTCTGGTTGGGGCCCAAGTCATATTCCGCACTTTGAAAGTGCGGAATAGACTGGCCACAACATCCAGAGAGCCAAGACATCAGACTTGGCTCTCTGGTTTGGAGGCCAAGTCTTATTCCGTACTTGCAAAGTGCGGAATAGACTGAAACCCCCTCTGGCCGCCAATCCTGAAACTTTTCGCCTTCTCCTTGATTCTAACACTCAATTTGTTAATTTTTGCAACTAGACAAGCTGAATCGGACTTCAATTTTTGCACATTAAACCAAAAACTCACGGTTTAAAAGTTCAAACAAAAAACAGCGTCCCTTTTGTAAATTTTGAATAAATTTATGAACAACATCAATAAAACAAATGCAACACGGGTGCTAACTCAACGCCAAACACGGCGAAAACACAATCTACGCAAAATATACGACGCTTAAAGGCGAAGAACAAGCAGAACGCGATAAACAATATATATAAATACATACATACATCTCATGAAATTCGATAAAAAAAAAAACAAATACAAAATAGGGCGTTACATCAAGCAAGACAAACCCCGTGGAATCCTAGATCGGCCAAGGCGGCGCTGAGATGGACAGGGTATATCCCTCTGCTGTGTGACTGGCTGTGAGGGTCCAGCTTAGTCCGTAGCTCTAAAAGAACCAGTTTTCCTTCTGTGTTGACGACGTTGACGTTGATAAGTCACGGTCGCCGGTGCTCTAGGGGGTGGAAGAGGAGGATTCAGAAGTCGTTGTAGGGTTCCTAGGCACTCTTGTGAAGGTTCAAAAGGCATCAAACATGCCCGGATTAAATTTTAGACGTGCCGAACAACCCAAACCCGGGATCTTTGCTAGATTATTAGGGTTTAATATGCAAGATGATAACTTTTATCTAAGTGTGAGGGATTACAACCTTTGTAGTCCGCTCCTTCACTTCACAAGCTCCGAGTAGAAGTCCCTTTGCCGCGATCCATGATCTCCCGGACTCATGAGAGGCTCCACGACTCGAACGATCCATTCTAGCTTGTCGTATTCCAAATCTCCGATGATCTATCTTGAAGTTGCTTCGACTCAAGCTTTCTCACTCAAAAGAGAAGAACACCCTAATCACATGGGCTAGATGAGATGAGGATGAGAGAGTAGTGATTTTGCTTTCTTTTTATATCATTTTCTCATAATCTTTCATCACATAAGAATTTTCAAGAAAGCTTCTTCAAGAGAGAAGAAGAAGAAGATAATGGATAATCAAAAGATAATGATAATCATTTCCTTTTGTGATGAATAGAAATATAAACATATGATTGAATTATTAACCATGGTCAAGGATGATTGGATGAGAACAAGTAGAGAAACAACTAGAGTTAGGGTTTGGTTAAGTTAATAATGTGTCATCACAAAATATCTTTACAAATGACAAAAGAAAATTGCTTCTAGAAGGAACTTGAAGCAACTAAACCTAATCAAACCCTAACCTCAATTAATCATCCTTAAACATGTTTAACAATTAATCATATCATGTCACAATAATATATATCATATATATATATATTATATATTTGCAACAAAAGAAAATAATACTATTAACATATATCGCATATATATCAATGTATCATCCACTGAGAAAATGAAATAATAAAGTAAGCCAATATTAGTTAATATAATAATATATCATATATATTATTATATATTAAATCATCGAATCAACACTTGATCCGACGATCCGGCTATATCGAATATAACCGGCTAATATATCATGTACCGATTCATCGAATCAACACTTGATCCGATGACCCGATTCATATCCATAAATCGCGAGAGTATAATACGGTATCCCATATCGCATTATTCTCGCTCCTGCACATATCACATATGTGCCACTACTCTGTTTCGCCTGAGCCAAGAAACCTCTGTGTAGGACTCTAAAGAATCGTCAATACGCCGGTAGCAGGTGATGATCATATCAAACACCCACAAGCTGCAAGCGGTCAGCTAAACGTAACAGCCACCCAGGTATTGAGCGATCAGAAGATCAACAAGCTAGCCTGTGCGTTCTCCTGTGAATCCGATCAGTAACACTCCCGTACAGTCCGGTCTGTTCGTCTGATATGTCGCATATCAAGTCTAGGGGTGGTATACGTCAGACCCCAGTAACCGATAAGTCGTGTCGATGTATGGCTCATAACGGGTCGAGAAACTACTAGTAACACTTACCAGTAAATCTCTATATCAGCCCTGGCCAGGGACTTCCAGTTATAACCAATCGAACACAGCACAACATCAACTCCCTGTACCGGGAGAGACGAATCCCCTCCTATCGCTCATTGCCTCCATGTGATTCGGGACTGTACCCAAAAGCCACCGTTTTGCACGCCCTCTTGGACGTGGTAAGGTGGAAATCAAAGCACAGTGGGAATCACACAAGACTCCATGACGATCTCGGGTCTTCAGACTACCCTGTACCTGTGTCACCGGAGAACTGCCATCTGACGTGTGGTATATCACCATCTGGGAGTTCTCGGCGAGTCCGTCCAGTGTACCCAGTCTCCACTGAGCACCCGTACACCATCTCTGATGTCAAACACCGATGGATATGGGATCATCCATCGCCCATCATATGGGTCAAGATGCGTATACGCTAGTCTACTCTGGTGTATCGATGCCCCGTCTCGATATACCCTCGACCAGGAACAGTTATAGGATGTACTCATCGACTACCGCGGCCCCACTAGTATGATCTCATCATAGCCCCAGTAGTCGAGTACAAGTCCTAAGGGCTTTATCAACATGTGAGAGTAAAACAGTAAACCAATACAAGTCAACATGTTAAGATAAAGTGAAACCAAATAGCATACTATCATGACGAGCAAGAAAGTCTTCTCTATATATAACCAAGCATCCATTATAATATACATCATATGTACAACAATGAATTCTAGGGCATATACATAACTAACAATCTCCCACTTGCACTAAGGTCAGCTGCTGTAGTATCTCATACCTAGCTTCCCGAATAATCTCTCAAACTGTATCTGGGGAATAGCCTTCGTGAATGGATCCGCAGTGTTATCCTTCGTATCTACTCTCCTGACCTCGATCTCCCGGCGATCAACTATCTCCCTGATCAGGTGATACCGCCTCAGAATATGTCTGGACTTTTGATGGGACCTGGGTTCCTTGGCCAAAGCCACAGCTCCATTATTATCGCAATACAGAGGTATTGGATGCTCAATGGATGGAACCACACCAAGTTCACTAATGAACTTCTTGATCCAGACAGCCTCCTTGGCAGCATCGTTGGCAGCGATGTATTCAGCCTCCATCGTTGAGTCTGCAACGGTATCCTGTTTGGAACTCTTCCAACATACCGCCCCTCCATTGAGGGTAAAGACAAAACCCGAATGCGACTTAGAGTCGTCCTTATCACTTTGGAAGCTGGAATCGGTAAAGGACTCCACCTGGAGTTCTCCATTACCATACACCAAGAACATCTCCTTAGTCCTTCGTAAGTACTTGAGAATGTTCTTCACTGCTGTCCAATGACTCTCTCCAGGATCTGCTTGATACCGACTCACTACACTTAGTGAGTATGCTACATCGGGTCTGGTACATAGCATCGCATACATGATAGAGCCTACTGCCGAAGCATAGGGTATCCCTTGCATGCAAGCTCTCTCTAAATCAGTCTTGGGAGACATCTCTTTGGAGAGAGTGAGTCCAGAGATCGTGGGTTGGTTCCCACGCTTGGATTCTTCCATACTAAACCTCTTTAGTATGGTGTCAATGTACCTGGATTGGGACAATCCCAGTATCCGTTTAGATCTATCTCTATAGATCATGATTCCCAATATGCAGGAGGCATCACCTAGATCTTTCATTGAGAATCTCTGTGATAAGAAGAGCTTGACTGATTGCAGCATAGGAATATCATTTCCTATCAAGAGTATGTCATCCACGTACAATACGAGGAAGACTACCTTACCCTCTGCCACCTTCTTATAGATACAAGGTTCATCTATATTTTTGATGAAGTCAAACTCTTTGACTACAACATCAAAACAGATGTTCCAACTCCGCGATGCTTGCTTTAATCCATAAATGGATTTAAGCAGCTTGCACACCTTTCCGCTGCTCTCACTATCTACGAAGCCCTCTGGCTGAGTCATGTACACGCACTCTTCTAAATCACCGTTTAGAAAGGCGGTCTTAACATCCATTTGCCAGATTTCGTAGTCATGGTATGCAGCAATGGCAAGTAAGATCCGGATGGACTTAAGCATAGCCACTGGAGAAAAGGTTTCGTCATAATCCACACCTGGACGTTGACGAAAACCCTTTGCTACAAGTCTAGCTTTGAAAGTCTCAACTTTTCCATCTACACCAAATTTCTTTTTAAAGATCCACTTGCTCCCAATTGGTTTTACCCCTTCAGGAGCATTTTCCAAAGTCCATACTTTGTTGGTGTACATGGATTCCATCTCAGATCGCATTGCATCCAGCCATTTCACAGAGTCACTACTCGTGATGGCCTGCTTGAAACTAGTTGGTTCATCATCATCCATGATGCAATCCTCGCTTCCACCATCAATGAGAAAACCGTAGTATCTCTCAGGTGGACGAGAAACCCTACTAGATCGGCGGAGAGGCTGGGGTTCGTCGGGTACTACTGAATCCTCTGGTTCCACTAAATCTTCAGTTGCAGTTTGTGTTACTGGAACTTCTTCCAGTTCTACCTCTTCGCCACTAATTTCTTTTGTAAGAAATTCCTTTTCTAAAAAGGTGGCATGTCGAGAAACTAACACCTTTTGTTCCTCGCGATGGTAGAAAAGATATCCATGTGAATGTTTAGGATATCCCACAAACTTGCATAGAACTGACCGTGCCTCGAGTTTGTCTGGATTTTGCCTTTTGACATAGGCCAGACAACCCCATATCTTAACTCGTTTAAGACATGGTCTCTTCCCACTCCATATCTCATATGGTGTGGTAGGTACAGATTTAGTTGGAACTTGATTCAATAGGTATGCTGCTGTCTCCAATGCATACCCCCAGAAGGAAATAGGTAACTCAGCCTCGCTCATCATAGAGCGCACCATATCTAATAGGGTGCGATTCCTCCGCTCGGATACACCGTTGTGCTGTGGTGTATAAGGAGGAGTAAGCTGAGAGAGAATCCCATTCTCTTTTAGATAATCTAGGAACTCACCGCTTAAGTATTCACCTTCTCGATCAGATCGAAGAATCTTAATACTTTTGCCCGTTTGGTTCTCTACTTCGTGCTTATATTCTCTGAATTTCTCAAAAGCTTCAGACTTGTGTTTCATCAGGAATACATATCCGAATCTTGAGAGATCGTCAGTGAATGTAATAAAGTAGGAAGAACCGTTCCTGGCATGCGTAGACATGGGACCTCATACATCACTATGTACCAGTCCTAAGAGTTCGGTAACTCTTTCTCCGTGTCCACTAAACGGAGCTTTGGTCATTTTTCCTTTGAGACATGAATGGCAAGTATCATAAGATGATAATTCGAACGGATTCAAATAACCATCCTTATGTAACTTAGCCAGTCGTGTCGCATTGATATGACCAAGTCTACAATGCCACAAGAAGGATTCGTTCATATCTGAACTTTTCCTCTTGTGTGTGTTTTGTATATTTAGAACTGTATTCTGATTTAGAATGAATATGCCATTATGTAACGAGCCTGATGCAATCAACTTTTGATCTAGGAATATGTTCATAACATTATCCTGTACTACAAAATTATATCCCTCTTTACTCAATAAAGAAACTGATATAATGTTGCACATCATGTTCGGTATATAATAGCACTCATTTAGAATCAGTGTATTACGACTTGGTAATACAAGGTGATATTCGCCAACTGCTTTGGCTACAATACTTGCACCGTTCCCTACTTGAACGGAATGATCACCTTTTCCCAGTTCTCTACCTTTACGTAGCCCATGTAACTGTTTACATATGTGGGATCCTGATCCGGTATCTAATACCCAGGACGTAGGGTGAACTGAGAAACAGTTCTCAATAACTAACACACCCGAAGAAGATGCATCAACATGCATGTTCTTTTGGGCGGCGTGAGAATCTAGATATTCTCCTGTTTCCTGTTCAATCTTATAACTCTTATAAGAAAGAACGGGTTCAACGTTCCCTTGCTCAGTACAATAATTAGGTTCAGTCAATACATCCATATTATTATCTTGATTATGGCCTGAAATGGTCGCTACCTGGAGAGAGAGAGAAGAAAACACTTTAGCGTATGCTCTTGCAAGATTAGATTGGTTATTATCTTATCTAATCAGGATGTCTCCCACTGTTTTTATCAAATCTACCTTAAAACCCTAACAGGTAAGATTAGCCGGGATTAATTACACCCTACAATTTCGTCAATCTTTCAGCCAGATCAGTGTCGGTACTTTGAGGGAGGTTCCCCGTGCTTTCGCACGGACCTAATTTGTAAACCTCGTTTTCCCAGAGGCGTAACCTCGTTAACACTTTTCTAGACACCTACTTGAATGACTAATTGTCCTGTGTAAAACTCTCCCAGGAGTAACTCTTACTCGCAGTGGGTATCGGGATCCAACTATCTCATAGGAGGTATGCAATCTCATTGCAAATTTCAACACTTGAAATTCCCGATAATGTTTTTGCCCCTAACCCCTATGACCTTGACAAAGGCCAACAAACCATAGGAAGCTAGTCAAGTTCAACCCGTCATTTCCCGATTGAATTAAACCCACCCGCACGACCCTTGACAAAGGCCAACAAGGTCGTACGAATACCCTAATCCAATCACATCATATGTTTAAACAGATAAGTACCAGTTAGCTACCGCACACTACGCCTTGACAAAGGCCAACAAACGCAGCACGAATACTAAATAGTCTTTATCTGAAATGACGGAGGGCTACGCAGGTTTTTCAGAAAACCCTGAGCGTAATGAACTTGATATCGTCGTAGAATCATGTAGTTTTGAAAAAGGAGTGTTTTGAGGCTTTTCTTAGTTTCGCTAAAGGGGTCACTCCCGGTGAAGGGATCGTCGGCCCTTTCCTCATCGAATAAGGTGCAGGATATATCATATATACCGCTGTGCAAAGCAAAACGCTAAAAGCAATCAAAAGACAAACCGCGTTTTGTAGCATCTGCCAGTTTTTCTAAAGGAGTCACTCCCGGTGAAGGGATCTCGGTCCTTTCCTCATCGAATAAGGTGCAGGATATATCGTATATATCACTGCGCAAAGCAAAACTGTAGCTTCCCTTTTTATTAAGTTTTGATTCTACAACATCTTTAGGTTTCTTTTCTTTTATTAATCTCATTAATAAAAATCCCATCAGCTTATGCTTCCTAAGCATCACAGAAGAAACGAAAGCAGTAATATTTATATATCAGCATATATATATAGTATAAGCATTCGTCTCAGGCAGTAATATGATCTCATCACAGAACATTGCAGCAGAAGAACATATATGAAATATTGGATATACTAGGACGTCCGTGTTTTCAATACGAGCCTGTATAAAACACGGATTCCACGGTCGCGACGAATAGCCAAACCCACATCCCAAGACCCCTACGAGAGCGGCAAGTAACACTGCCAATTCTAGGGTTAGGAGACCCGGTTTCGACTCCTCGAGATGGCCTCCCACTGGACCCTAGAACCCGGTTACTTGTGCTCCCCTCCTTGGGTCTACCTAATGCGGAAAAGTAAATAATATACACTGGTGACAGCAACCGCAACCAGGAAGTGCCCCAAATAAAAGAATATTACATTACAAATGAATTTTACATGAATGAAAATAAAAACCCTCATCTCACATAAAACCCCGGCTATTCTGATCGCGACGATCCAATATAACATATCACAGCAACACATAATATCTCATATCATCAACGTAAGTAAATATGCGCATCCCAATTGTCGTTGACATATAGCAACGAAACCGGCGATATCACATATTACACTTACGGTCACAGAAAAGAAAGTGTAAAACTACAATATTTGGAATCCACAATCACTTTAGACATCGTAAATCCGAAATATCACATACTTCGTATTTCATGCCTAACTCTTTGAATTCTACATATTGTATCACATTCCAGATAAATATACGGTATTAAACTATTTGAACAGATAATCAAACACCCAAAATTTCCCGAAGTGCTCAACTCTTGAGCGGAGTTCAAATAATCCCAGAATATGTCACAGTACCAGTGATCCAGCCGTAGAAGGGCCAAGCCAACGCCTCACATGTGGCACGCCGTACTGCCTCAAACCCGAAGGTTCAAAAGGCAGTTCAAGACGGTCACATAATCGAGTTAAGGTTTGTTGTCTTCTAGAGGGTCCACCGCTTAACTTGTACAATTTTCCGAAAGATTTAAACCCAATAAAAATTCAACGCTTGAAAGTTTGCCGTGCCGGAATAAAGTGGGTTAATGATATCCGTTCAACCAGTTTAACAGTTTTTAAATATCCGGAAAGAAATACGAATTTAAATATTCCGATCGAATCTACGATTACAAAATAAACCCCAGATTTTATAAACACCTGAGACAGATTAAAAATATCCAGAATACTCAGAAAGTAACTACGAGCAATACCATGAAGCCACGTGTCCCAATTCAACAGTGCCGCCGCGCAAGCGCCGCGCGAACCCCTTTTCTGCCGCGGATCCGCGCACTGTTGGTCAAATTGTGGGCACGTGTTTCATGGTAATTCTTAGAATTACCTGCTGATTTTTTTACACATTTTTAATTCTGAAAAATCCCAAAATTTAAAAAATTTCTAGAGAGGGGTCCATTTTGTCCGTTTCGGGTTCGATCGGAGTTTTAACTTCGTAAACACATCGCCTAATGCTCTAGCTAGGCTCTGATACCACTGTAGGGTTCCTAGGCACTCTTGTGAAGGTTCAAAAGGCATCAAACATGCCCGGATTAAATTTTAGACGTGCCGAACAACCCAAAGCCGGGATCTTTGCTAGATTATTAGGGTTTAATATGCAAGATGATAACTTTTATCTAAGTGTGAGGGATTACAACCTTTGTAGTCCACTCCTTCACTTCACAAGCTCCGAGTAGAAGTCCCTTTGCCGCGATCCATGATCTCCCGGACTCATGAGAGGCTCCACGACTCGAATGATCCATTCTAGCTTGTCGTATTCCAAATCTCCGATGATCTACCTTGAAGTTGCTTCGACTCAAGCTTTCTCACTCAAAAGAGAAGAACACCCTAATCACATGGGCTAGATGAGATGAGGATGAGAGAGTAGTGATTTTGCTTTCTTTTTATATCATTTTCTCATAATCTTTCATCACATAAGAATTTTCAAGAGAGCTTCTTCAAGAGAGAAGAAGAAGAAGATAATGGATAATCAAAAGATAATGATAATCATTTCCTTTTGTGATGAATAGAAATATAAACATATGATTGAATTATTAACCATGGTCAAGGATGATTGGATGAGAACAAGTAGAGAAACAAATAGAGTTAGGGTTTGGTTAAGTTAATAATGTGTCATCACAAAATATCTTTACAAATGACAAAAGAAAATTGCTTCTAGAAGGAACTTGAAGCAACTAAACCTAATCAAACCCTAACCTCAATTAATCATCCTTAAACATGTTTAACAATTAATCATATCATGTCACAATAATATATATCATATATATATTATATATTTGCAACAAAAGAAAATAATACTATTAACATATATCAATGTATCATCCACTGAGAAAATGAAATAATAAAGTAAGCCAATATTAGTTAATATAATAATATATCATATATATTATTATATATTAAATCATCGAATCAACACTTGATCCGACGATCCGGCTATATCGAATATAACCGGCTAATATATCATGTACCGATTCATCGAATCAACACTTGATCCGATGACCCGATTCATATCCATAAATCGCGAGAGTATAATACGGTATCCCATAGCGCATTATTCTCGCTCCTGCACATATCACATATGTGCCACTACTCTGTTTCGCCTGAACAAGGAAACCTCTGTGTAGGACTCTAAAGAATCGTCAATACGCCGGTAGCAGGTGATGATCATATCAAACACCCACAAGCTGCAAGCGGTCAGCTAAACGTAACAGCCACCCAGGTATTGAGCGATCAGAAGATCAACAAGCTAGCCTGTGCGTTCTCCTGTGAATCCGATCAGTAACACTCCCGTACAGTCCGGTCTGTTCGTCTGATATGTCGCATATCAAGTCTAGGGGTGGTATACGTCAGACCCCAGTAACCGATAAGTCGTGTCGATGTATGGATCATAACGGGTCGAGAAACTACTAGTAACACTTACCAGTAAATCTCTATATCAGCCCTGGCCAGGGACTTCCAGTAATAGCCAATCGAACACAGCACAACATCAACTCCCTATACCGGGAGAGACGAATCCCCTCCTATCGCTCATTGCCTCCATGTGATTCGGGACTGTACCCAAAAGCCACCGTTTTGCACGCCCTCTTGGACGTGGTAAGGTGGAAATCAAAGCACAGTGGGAATCACACAAGACTCCATGACGATCTCGGGTCTTCAGACTACCCTGTACCTGTGTCACCGGAGAACTGCCATCTGACGTATGGTATATCACCATCTGGGAGTTCTCGGCGAGTCCGTCCAGTGTACCCAGTCTCCACTGAGCACCCGTACACCATCTCTGATGTCAAACACCGATGGATATGGGATCATCCATCGCCCATCATATGGGTCAAGATGCGTATACGCTAGTCTACTCTGGTGTATCGATGCCCCGTCTCGATATACCCTCGACCAGGAACAGTTATAGGATGTACTCATCGACTACCGCGGCCCCACTAGTATGATCTCATCATAGTCCCAGTAGTCGAGTACAAGTCCTAAGGGCTTTATCAACATGTGAGAGTAAAACAGTAAACCAATACAAGTCAACATGTTAAGATAAAGTGAAACCAAATAGCATACTATCATGACGAGCAAGAAAGTCTTCTCTATATATAACCAAGCATCCATTATAATATACATCATATGTACAACAATGGCCTCTAGGGCATATACATAACTAACAGTCGTATCAGACGGCACTGGAAAAAACGACTGACCGATCTCCAAATGGCCTCGATCCCACTAGCTGATATCGTATGTCCGCCTATGATGCTGTCTGCTACATCATGGACCTAAAACAAGACGTCCGCATGTAACATAGATAAGTAAATATCTCAAATATATAATATTAAGGAATTGCATAATAAAAAATATAAAGCAACAACAAAGTGTTTACCATCTCATGCTCTACAGGTCCATGTGGCTTATACGTCACCCTTAGAGGAAACGTCGTATGAATGTACCGCCGAGTAATTCTCGAGCACCAGCCCTGGTAACTTGTAACATTTCAGAAAAATAAAATATTATTTTAGGAATTTAAATAATTAAATAATAAATATTATGAATGTTATTAAAGTATGAGAATTAGTTTTAATGATATGGGTTTGGAAAAATATTTGGAAATTAATATGAACTATTGATTTGGAAAGAAATTGTGGAATTTAGACATTTTATGAATTATCATACAATTAATTATATACAAGTTTAATGCTAAACTTGATTAATATTGTACTAATTATGCATTAATCATGTTAATGCATCATGACATGCAACGTATCATATTGTAACCATTACTTGCACATGTTGAACCATGGCTTTTTTGTTTTCCTTAAAATGGTTTTGTTGTTTACTTTTTTTTAAAGATGGAAAAGGAAAAGACAATGGGGACATGGAGGTATGGGCTTATAGAGAGAGAGAGAGAGAGGAAGAAACTTCCACACATACACACCATGGCTCATTATCTCTCTTCCTGCATTCTCTTCTCCATTCTTCTTCTTCTTTTTCTTTCTCATTCTCCATCTCCTCTACCACCTCCAAAACTTTAGCCAAAACGCCATGGTTCCTTCACAAAAACTACTCCAAACCTCACTGCAAACCCTATGGACCAATCAAGTTGGAACTTTGAGCACTATGGGCAACTCAAGAAAATTCTTGAGTTGCCAAATGAGATATATTTCTGCACTTTTAGTTAAGTTATTAGTGTTTAGTATATCCTAGTATAGTTTAGAGTTAAGATATTGTGGTTTTATGATGTTTGAAAATTCCAAGAAGAGATTTAGGGATATTTTGATTATGAAAGTGTAATTGAGGTGTAGTGAGTGTCTTTCAAGACCTTAATGATGTTTAGACTTGAGACTTGAAACCATACACGAACTTAGAATTTTTCCGATGTCGGTTTTATGGAGTTTTGAGGATTATTGGATCTGGAGCAACTTGGTATGTTCATAGTGTAGGGTTCCTAGGCACACTAATGAGGTCTCACAAGGCATCAACTATGCCAATTTCAAATTCTAACGGTGCCGAGAAACCCTAACAAGATCGTTGGTTAGATTTTTAGGCGAAACTAGAAACTAGCTAACAACTTAACTAAAGAGAACGGAAATACAACCTTTGTAGATCCGGTCCTCCACCTCCACGGCTCCGTAATGAAGTCCTCTCTGCTGTCCAAATGAAATCCCGGGCTCAAGTGTCGGCTTCATCGGAGAAATGGGCGGGCAAGGTCGTCGGCTTCATGCCGAAGATGATCTACGTCGAGGCATCACTAGATCAAGCTCCCACTTCACCAAGTCATGAAACTTATGAAGAAAACACACTCTACCACTTGGTAAGAGGTAGAGGATGAAGAAATAGGAAGTGGGTTCACTTTAGAATTGGATTTCTCACTCATTTTCAAGAGTTGCCATTGATGGAGGAAGGTTTCTTCTTCAAGAAGAAGAAGAAGAAGATGAAGATATTATGATAAGTTATTTTTTATAGAAAAGAATAATAATACTTATCATATATCAACCATGGTCAAGTGTAGAGAATCAATCATGGTTAGTGGGAATGGTTAGGGTTAAGCATGAGACAAAATGGTCACATAGTCAAAGCTTCATGAAGCTTCAATATACAACAAAGTTAGCCACCATTTTCTCTTCATGCTTTTCATTTTCCAAAAAGAATAAATAAATAAATAAATGAATAAGAAAATGAAAAACAAAACCCTAACCATTTAAATAACCATGGTTTAATCTTTACACAAACTCAAGTAAGCATGTATCATCAAACATGATACAATCAAGTGCACAAAAGTATATCACATATACAACTTGTGAACTTCAAGTGAGAAAATCCATTTAAAGTGAACCAATACTAGTTAATGCAAAGTGATATATCAAATATATAATTATACATTAAATCATTAAATCAACACTTGATTTAACGATCCGGTCATATCGCATATAACCGACTAGTATCCTATGTATCGGCTTATCGAATCAATACTTGATTCGATAACTAGGTTATATCGCATACAACCAATCGATACATTTATCGCGAGAATGAAATACGATATCACATACTGCATTATTCTCGGTCCCGCACATATCTCATATGCGCTCCTATTTCGTTTCGCTTGAGCCAGGAAACCTCTGTGTAGGACTCTAAAGACTCGTCAATACGCCGGCAGCAGGTGATGATCATATCAAACACCCACAAGCCGCAAGTGGTCTGCTAAACGTAACGGCCACCCGGGTATTGATCGATCAGAAGATCGACGAGCAAGCCCGCTCACACTCCTGTGAATCCAACCAGTAACACTTACCGTACAGTCCGGTCTGATCGTCTGATATGTCGCATATCTCGCCTAGGGGTGGTAAACGTCAGACCCCAATAGTTCGATAAGTCGTGTCGATATGAGGTCTATAACAGTTCGAGAAACTACTGGTAACACTTACCAGTAAATCTCAACAACCCTGGCCAGGGATTTCCGGTTATAGCCAATCGAACACAGCGCAACATCAACTCCCTATACCGGGAGAGACGAATCCCCTCCTATCGCTCATTGCCTCCATGTGATTCGGGACTGTACCCAAAAGCCACCGTTTTGCATGCCCTCTTGGACGTGGTAAGGTGGAAATCAAAGCACAGTGGGAACCACACAAGACTCTATGATGATCTCGGGTCTACAGACTAACCTGTACCAGTGTCACCAGAGAACTGCCATCTGACGTGAGGTATAATACCATCTGGGAGTTCTCGGCGAGTCAGTCCAGTGTACCCAGTCTCCACTGAGCACCCGTATATCATCTCTGATGTCAAACACCAATGGATATGGGATCATCCATCGCCCATCTGTATGGGTCAAGAAGGTATACGCTAGTCTACTCTGGTATATCGATGCCCCGTCTCGATACACCCACGACTAGGGACCTTGAAGGATGTACTTATGGACTACCATGTCCCCACTAGTATGATCCGCATCACAGTCCAGGTAGTCAAGTACACATCCTAAGGGCTTTACCAACATGTAACAGAGAGACAATCAGTGTACACGTTAAGGTAAAGATCAACCAGATAGCATACTATCATGTCGAGCAAGAAAGTCCTCCCTATATATGTCCAAGCATCCACTACAATATACATCCTGTGTATAGTAATGGCCTCTAGGGCATACATATAACTAACACATAGGAAAAACAAGCAATTATAGTGACCTAGTTAGACCACTAGAAGACTGTCACAGAAGAACGAGCCCAAATCTCCCCAACCCAACCGGCGACATCGGGAAATTTAGCCTTCTCGCCGGCCACTTTTTGGTCGCTGATATTAGGTTTTGGCCTGTAGCTCACTTACCTTATAACCTAGCCCCTGCATTGTTAGTTTGGTCCCAATTTACCTGAGCAAAAATCTGAGAGCTTTTTGATATTGATCTTGGCAATATTTTTCCGATTTCTAAAACTTGGTTTTTGGTATTTGAATTTGGAATTGGTCGTTGGACGTTTGTACGTCAACGGCGAGAGTTATTTGATTGTTTTGCATGCGTGGGCCGTAGATTCTAACCAATGTGCACTCCTCGTGCCATATCAGTTTTCATATGCGATTCTTGTTTACGATACGATGTGCTTGAAACTGTAGGTACCTTTGTGTGGACTTCGGACGACTAGGGAAAGCGTGGCGTCATCAACTTCGGCAAGCGAGAATCGAGGTGAGTAGATGCATATCTACGGGGGAAGTCGGGTGGATGGCGTATAACACCCCCGCAACCGTAGAATAGGATATCTATATATTGTATATATATATTTGTTTATGCAAGGCTTGGATGTAAGTCGATGTACAACACCCCACTACTGGCGGGGAGGCGGAAATATGAAAAACGATCTTGTTCTTTGCATAAACATCGACTAACCGCATGAATCGAAACTAAACGATAACTAACAACAAACACAGGAGTTCTAAACTACTGTGTGAAGTGATTATACCTGTAGAACCGTGTCCTTCGTCTTTACGAACTCCACCTCCTCCTCGACCTTCTCCAAGTAGTAGACGATCCACCACGAGAGCTTTACTCCAAGCTTTGCCTCTAAACTTGAGGCAACTAGGTTTCTTTAAGTGCTAATCAAAGTACCTAGATGATATAGAGTGAGGGTTATGGATTAAGTAGTCTAACTAATCCTTGTACTCAACACATGAGAGGGGAGGATTAGGGTTTGAAGAGAGAGAGCTTGAGGAGAGAGAAGGCGAGAATAATAATTGATATGAGAAAATGAGTTATCATAATATATATGAAGCATTAAGATTTATCAAGAAAAGAAAATCAAATGATGAATAATCATGCTTCATAAATATCTAATGGTGATTCATTACCATGAGTCATTAAGCATTTATGATGCATTAATGACATGGATGAATCACTCATATAACTCACTAATCTCATTCAATGTATATGCCACCTTAACCTCCTTAGTCATCATCTTCTAGAAGCTTCTCGCGCAATTATGAGAACGCCCCTCCTATCCGTGAAAACACGGAAAAACTTTAGACGGTATAAATCCAATAACCGGATACTAGTAACTGGCTTAAACCAAAGCCGACTAGTAAAAACTGTCCGAAAGTCGTACGTGCGTAAACACACGTATGCGTCCGAACCCTTGTCGTAAAACCATACGACCTCTATATCGTTTCGCCTGAAGTAGGGAAACTCTCTGTGTGGGACTCTAGAGACTCGACTACTATGCTGGCAGTGGGTTTAACCACAGACCGCAAGCGGCACTAGCTGTACGTAACGGTCCCCAGGTAGATGTCGATAAGAAGGCCGATGAGGAAACCCATCCGAACTCCTACTGAGCCTGCTGTGACAATCTCCATACAGTCCGGTCCGTTCGTCTAAGACTATCACATATCGGGCCTAGGGGGGCGGCAAGCGTCAGTCCCCTAATAGCGGTATAAGTCGTGTCGGAGCGTAGCCCATTACACCCTGAGAAACTACTGGAACCTACCAGCAAATCTCGCTTGCCCTGGCCAGGGACTTTGCGTAATGGCTCTCTGATACAGCGCGATATCAACCCCCAATACCGGGAGAGACGAATCCTGTCTAACCGCCACTGCCTCCAAGTGCTCGGGACTGCACCCAACTGCTACCTGTTTGCACGACTCCTTTGAGCCGTGGTAGGGTAGCAATCTAAGAACAGTGGGACACACTTGAGGCGAAGTAGCAGTGTCAAGTCTGCGGACTATGCTGTACTCATGTCACCTGGGAACTGTTCACTGACGACTGGTATAAAACCAACCAACAGTTCCCTGTGAGTCCTGTCCGGTATACCCGTAACCTAACGAGCACCTGCATACTATCTCCAGTACGACGTACTGACGGCTGTGGGACAGACCATCTCCCCAACTGGGATGAGAAGCATACACACTAGTCTACTCCGGAGTATCGATGCCCTGTCTCGATAATCCTACGACTAGGGACCTGAATAAGGATGTGCTTATAGACTACCCAGCCCCCACTAGTGTGACCGCCATCACAACGCTGATAGTCAAGCAAGTTCCTAAGAGCTCTATCAATACGTATACTCACATATTAAGATAGAAAAACCAAGTAGCATACTACCATGTTTAGCAAGACTGTTATACACATGTGAATATCCCAAGCTTCCATTAAGTAATATACAAACTAGTATGATACAGTAATGGCCTTCTAGGGCATAAACACTAACAATCTCCCACTTGCACTAGGGCCATGTACTGGCATATCGAAGACCGATGATCTCGAGTAGCCTCTCGAACTGAATCTGAGGTAGGGCCTTAGTGAATGGATCAACAATGTTATCCTCTATTTTTACTCTCTTTACCTCGATCTCCCGGCGATCTACGATCTCCCTGATCAGGTGATACCGCCTTAAGATGTGTCTGGACTTCTGATGGGACCTGGGTTCCTTCGCTAAAGCTATAGCGCCGTTGTTGTCACAATACAGAGGTATTGGACCAACACTGGTAGGAACCACCTGAAGTTTTGTGAGGAACTTCTTCATCCAGACAGCTTCTTTTGCAGCATCGCAAGCAGCTATGTACTCCGCTTCCATCGTTGAGTCAGCAACGGTGTCCTGCTTGGAACTCTTCCAACAGACCGCCCCTCCATTGAGGGTAAAGACATAACCCGACATGGACTTGGAGTCATCCTTGTCACTCTGGAAGCCGGAATCAGCATAGGCCTCCATCTTGAGGTCCTTTCCGCCGTAAACCAAGAACATCTCCTTAGTCCTTCTTAGGTACTTGAGAATGTTCTTTACTGCTATCCAGTGATTCTCCCCTGGGTTTGCCTGATACCGGCTTACAACGCTCAATGCGTATGCTACATCTGGTCTGGTACATAACATCGCATACATTATAGAGCCTACCGCAGAAGCGTAGGGTATAATCGACATGCGTTCCCTTTCCAAATCAGTCTTGGGAGACATCTCTTTGGAGAGGGTGATTCTGTGACAAGCCGGTAGGTTACCGCGCTTTGAATCTTCCATACTGAATCTTTTCAATATGGTGTCTATGTACCTGGACTGTGAAAGTCCCAACATCCTCTTTGATCTATCACGATAGATCTGGATCCCCAGAATGTAGGTGGCATCACCCAGGTCCTTCATGGAGAATTTCTGTGACAAGAATCTTTTGACTGATTGTAGCATAGGAATATCATTTCCTATTAGGAGAATGTCATCCACGTACAAGACGAGGAATATAACAACTCTCCCTACAATCTTATTGTATATGCATGGTTCATCTGGATTTTTGATAAAGTCGAATTCTTTGACAGTATCATCAAAACAGATGTTCCAACTCCGCGATGCCTGCTTTAGTCCATAAATGGACTTAAGCAGCTTGCATACTTTACCACTGCTCCCACTCTGAATGAATCCCTCTGGCTGATCCATATAGACGCCCTCTTCTAAATTTCCATTTAGAAAGACCGTCTTTACGTCCATCTGCCAGATCTCATAATCATGGAAGGCAGCAATAGCAAGAAGGACCCGAATGGATTTCAGCATAGCCACTGGAGAAAAGGTTTCGTCATAGTCCAAACCAGGTCTTTGACGGAAACCCTTTGCAACAAGTCTAGCCTTATAGGTTTCAACCTGTCCATCTACACCAATCTTCTTTCTGAAGATCCACTTGCATCCTACGGGTTTCACCCAATCTGGAGCAGTGTCCAAAGTCCATACTTTGTTAGTGTACATGGACTCCATTTCGGTCCGCATCGCATCCAGCCATTTTACCGAGTCGCCGCTCTGAATGGCTTGCTGGAAGCTAGTAGGGTCGTCATTATCAATGACGCAATCTTCTCTATCCCCGTCTATGAGAAAACCGTAGTATCTCTCGGGCGGATGAGACTGCCTACTACTTCTGCGGATAGGCACTGGTATGTCCCTTTCTTCTGAAACTTCTTGTTCCACCAAACTTTCAGTAACAGCTTGTGGTTCTGGAATTTCTTCCAGTTCTACTGCGCTCCCACCCTTCTGATTTTCTAAAAATTCAGTTTCTAAGAAACGGGCATGACGAGAAACAAAAACCTTTTGTTCCTCTGCGTAGTAGAAGCAATATCCCATGGAGTTCTTTGGATATCCCACAAACTTACACTCTACTAAGCGTGCCTCGAGCTTGTCCGGATGCTGCTTTTTTACAAAAGCTGGACATCCCCATGTCTTCAGGTACTGAAGACAGGGTTTCTTCCCACTCCACATCTGATATGGCGTGGTAGGCACAGTTTTGGTTGGAACCTTGTTCAAAAGATATGCCGCTGATTCTAGCGCATAACCCCAGAATGATCGCGGTAACTCAGCCTTACTCATCATGGAACGAACCATATCCAATAGGGTTCGATTCCTCCTTTCCGATACACCATTGTGTTGTGGTGTGTATGGAGGAGTAAGCTGAGAGAGAATTCTTTTCTCTTTTAAGTAACCCAGGAACTCGGCACTTAAGTATTCACCACCTCGATCAGATCTCAGTGTCTTAATACTTTTGCCTGTTTGGTTTTCCACTTCATTCTTGTATTCTTGGAATTTCTCAAAGGCCTCGGATTTATGCTTCATCAAGAAGACATGTCCATACCTAGAGAAATCATCCGTAAAAGTAATGAAGTAGGAATAACCACCTCGCGCATGTGTAGACATCGGACCGCACACGTCACTGTGTACGAGTCCTAAGAGCTCGCTCGCTCTTACTCCGTGTCCAGTAAACGGAGTCTTTGTCATCTTTCCCATGAGATAAGATTCACAAGTGGCATAAGATTGATATTCGAACGGATTCAAATATCCTTCTCTGTGTAACTTCGTTAATCGTGTTTCATTAATGTGACCTAGTCTACAATGCCATAAGAAAGCCTGATTCATTTCTGGAGACTTTCTTTTAAGTGTGTTCTGGACATTGAAAACCTGAGCTTGATTTAATACGTATATACCGTCATCTAATGTACCGGACCCAATCAGAACTTGATTTAGGTGGATGTGAACTATATCGCTTACGAATGTAAAGTCATATCCCTCTCTTGAAAGTGAGGACACTGATATGATATTACAAGTCAAACTAGGTACATACAGACAGTTACGTAGAATCAATATCTGCCCACTTGTCAAACCTAGGCGATATTCTCCCACGGATTCTGCGTCCACGCTCATTCCGTTTGCAACTCTGAGAGACAAATCACCTATCCTTATAACTTTACGGTTTCTCAAAGCATGTAACGAATTACAGATATGAGATCCTGCTCCGGTATCTAGTACCCAGGAAGTAGAGTTAATTGACAAACAGTTCTCAATTACAAACACACTTGAGGCTGAAGCCACAACATGCTTCGTATCCTGGCTACTGGCTTCCAAAGCCCTGCAATCCTTCTGCCAATGTTCATTCCCATAACAATAGGAATATCCCTCCTTACCTATACCAAGTCCCAAAACTTTTTCTCTTCCCTTTCCTCCTACTTTGCCGACACCGTATATCGGCTTTGTAGAGGTCTTCTTCTTTTCATCCTTTGCTTTCGTCCTGGATGTAAAAGAAGAAGGTCCCCCATTAAGCAGAGCTTGTGTCTCCCTGGATTCTTTCAGGGTATAAGTAGAGGGTAGGGACTGTGGAAATAAGTCAGCATATGACATGTTTCCCAACGTGGTCTCCAGGTTCTTGAGCTCATCAATATAGCTAGTCATTGTAAGGACGTCGTCCCTTACAGATGACCCGTCAGCCGACCTCGCTTGAATTAATTCGTTCGAGGCCTCATATCTTGCGATATGAGATTGATCTCCATATAAATCTTTGTTATGGAGAAAGATGGAGACAAAGTCCATCTTCTCGTGCTGCTTCTGATTTATACCATCAACTGAAGCCAACACGAGGCACTTGGCTTTCGTTTTATCCTTTTCCTTTGTCTGACGGATATCCATATCCGCGACGGTGGAAACTGGACCTGGGACGGTGGGATCTTGAGTAGTAATAGGGTGGTCCAGCTTGTCATAGGTAATGGTCATCTGGACAGACCTTTGCCAGTCATATAAGTTAGATTCAGTCAACTTGTTATCTAGATGTAACCTAGTCATGGTCACAAGGTCGCTGCAATGAGAGAGAGAGAAGAAAACACTTTAGCATGATGCTCTTGCAAGTTTAGATTGGTTTTTAATTTATCTAAACTGGATGGCTCCCACTGTTTCTCGAATCCTTCCTTAAACCATAAAAGAAGAATTAGCCAGGACTATTCTCACTGTACAATTCTTGCTTAACCGTTCAGCCAGGCTAGTGTCGATACTTTGAGGGAGGTTTTCCAATGCTTTCGCGAAGTTCCTTAATTAAAGAACCTCTTTTCTCTGGGGGCGTAACCCCGCTGACACCTTTCTTGACACCTACTTGGTTTATAGCATTGATCGTTAAGTGACGAATCTCCTGATAAGTAGCATATACTCACAGTAGGATCGGGATCCAAATATCATCGTATGATATTGTTGAAGGAATCCTACCAACATTCATCAAACTCCAAATGGTATGCATCTCTTTGCAAATTTCAGTTTCTTTAGAAATTCCCGATATATATTTTTGCCCCATGTTCTTATGACCTTGACGAAAGCCAACAAATCATAAAACACATGTCAAGTTCTGCCCATCATTATCTTGTTAATTTGAACCCACCCGTATATACCCTTGACGAAAGCCAACAAGGTTATACGACTGTCCCAAACCAACTCATCTATTTATGCAACAAATGAATACCCCAGCAGCTACCAATCACTATGCCTTGACGAAAGCCAACAAGCATAGCTTGAATACTACTGACCATCCATAAGAAATGACGGAGGGCTACGACTGGTTTTGGCGAAACCGTGAACGTAGTGAACATGATATAATCGAAGGAACCTGATAGCTTTTTAAAAGGAGTGGTTAAAGCTCCGCAATTAAAAATTCTGCTCTTTTAAAATAACCGAGTGGTTTCTTTTAAATTGTTCCAACGATTTAACTTTTGGTTTATTTTTTTCGCATTATAAATAATGCGTCCCATCATTTAACCTATCATTGCAGAAAACAACGAAAATATAACGTCCTTTTATGCCATCCGCATTCGCCACGGGGTCCCGTCATCACCCGTTAGGTTACTTAACTAACGACAGAGCGGGGGCTGGGCTAGCGCGGGTGTAAAACATAAGTGACGTCTAAATAGCTATCATATATAGATATTGTACATTCGTCAGACGCAATAATAGGCATTCCAGATCTCAGATGAACTTTATTGGATTTGCAAGCAATCCGTGTTTGTTTTGAGCCTGCAACAAAAGACAGATTACACAGTTGTGATGAATAGCCATTACCCCACCTAAGACCCCAACGGGTACGACAAACTACCCACCCGGCAGTTTGTGCACCCCACCTTGGGTCTGTCCTAGGAGCAAAAACAGTAAAATGAAATAATACAACGGTGGCTACAACCGCAACCTGGATGTGCCCCGCAAAATAATATTACAACAAATTACATTTACATCAAATGAATTAAATAATAACCCATCACTTAACCTCGGCTAATCATCACAACAGTCCAACACAGTTCATATACACAAACAGTAAAAACCATTACAGAAATGTGCAACCCCCTGCCAACCGACATACTAGCAGTTAGGGGAGGTTTACGAACACATTATACAAACACAGATATAATCCAACAAGCAAATACCGTATAATTTTGATCGATTAAACACATTTAATTTTGCTCCAATACTTCTCTGTAAATCTGAAACCTGAGCAAAAATTAAAAATTCCAGAAAATACCAAATATCACAGAGAACCAACACAGGAAATTTGGGCTGGTGAATCGGCAACTCGGCGGCGGAATCGCGGCGGATCGGGGGGATTCGCCGCGGTTCCGCGGCGCTTTAGCCGATTCATGAGCCCAATTTTCTTGGGTGTTCTTCTACTATCATTTAAGGCTTTCTGAAGGTCCCTGAAAAATTTTTGGACCTCATTTAAAAATCGACAGAAACTATGATATCGGGGTTTTCCGGTTTTGGTTTTTTTTCGTTCGAAATTCATACAATTTTGCAAGTGAGTTAATTATTGTTTAGCGAGGCTCTGATACCACTGTAAGTCGATGTACAACACCCCACTACTGGCGGGGAGGCGGAAATATGAAAAACGATCTTGTTCTTTGCATAAACATCGACTAACCGCATGAATCGAAGCTAAACGATAACTAACAACAAACATAGGAGTTCTAAACTACTATGTGAAGTGATTATACCTGTAGAACCGTGTCCTTCATCTTTACGAACTCCACCTCCTCCTCGACCTTCTCCAAGTAGTAGACGATCCACCACGAGAGCTTTACTCCAAGCTTTGCCTCTAAACTTGAGGCAACTAGGTTTCTTTAAGTGCTAATCAAAGTACCTAGATGATATAGAGTGAGGGTTATGGATTAAGTAGTCTAACTAATCCTTGTACTCAACACATGAGAGGGGAGGATTAGGGTTTGAAGAGAGAGAGCTTGAGGAGAGAGAAGGTGAGAATAATAATTGATATGAGAAAATGAGTTATCATAATATATATGAAGCATTAAGATTTATCAAGAAAAGAAAATCAAATGATGAATAATCATGCTTCATAAATATCTAATGGTGATTCATTACCATGAGTCATTAAGCATTTATGATGCATTAATGACATGGATGAATCACTCATATGACTCACTAATCTCATTCAATGTATATGCCACCTTAGCCTCCTTAGTCACCATCTTCTAGAAGCTTCTCGCGCAATTATGAGAACGCCCCTCCTATCCGTGAAAACACGGAAAAACTTTAGACTGTATAAATCCAATAACCGGATACTAGTAACTGGCTTAAACCAAAGCCGACTAGTAAAAACTGTCCGAAAGTCGTACGTGCGTAAACACACGTATGCGTCCGAACCCTTGTCGTAAAACCATACGACCTCTATATCGTTTCGCCTGAAGTAGGGAAACTCTCTGTGTGGGACTCTAGAGACTCGACTACTACGCTGGCAGTGGGTTTAACCACAGACCGCAAGCGGCATTAGCTGTACGTAACGGTCCCCAGGTAGATGTCGATAAGAAGGCCGATGAGGAAACCCATCCGAACTCCTACTGAGCCTGCTGTGACAATCTCCATACAGTCCGGTCCGTTCGTCTAAGACTATCGCATATCGGGCCTAGGGGGCGGCAAGCGTCAGTCCCCTAATAGCGGTATAAGTCGTGTCGGAGCGTAGCCCATTACACCCTGAGAAACTACTGGAACCTACCAGCAAATCTCGCTTGCCCTGGCCAGGGACTTTGCGTAATGGCTCTCTGATACAGCGCGATATCAACCCCCAATACCGGGAGAGACGAATCCTGTCTAACCGCCACTGCCTCCAAGTGCTCGGGACTGCACCCAACTGCTACCTGTTTGCACGACTCCTTTGAGCCGTGGTGGGGTAGCAATCTAAGAACAGTGGGACACACTCGAGGCGAAGTAGCAGTGTCAAGTCTGCGGACTATGCTGTACTCATGTCACCTAGGAACTGTTCACTGACGACTGGTATAAAACCAACCAACAGTTCCCTGTGAGTCCTGTCCGGTGTACCCGTAACCTAACGAGCACCTGCATACTATCTCCAGTACGACGTACTGACGGCTGTGGGACAGACCATCTCCCCAACTGGGATGAGAAGCGTACACACTAGTCTACTCCGGAGTATCGATGCCCTGTCTCGATAATCCTACGACTAGGGACCTGAATAAGGATGTGCTTGTAGACTACCCAGCCCCCACTAGTGTGACCGCCATCACAACGCTGGTAGTCAAGCAAGATCCTAAGAGCTCTATCAATACGTATACTCACATATTAAGATAGAAAAACCAAGTAGCATACTACCATGTTTAGCAAGACTGTTATACACATGTGAATATCCCAAGCTTCCATTAAGTAATATACAAACTAGTATGATACAGTAATGGCCTTCTAGGGCATAAATACTAACATTGGATACCTAGCAAATAAGGTTTTTAGGAGACTGTAGGTTAGATTAAGCGTACTTGTAGGATAGTTTACTGTTAGTTTAGTTCCTTAGTCGTGAGTTGTCGGTTTTACCTTGTCGCACACACACACGCTTGATTTGATATGTGTGTATATGTATATACATATATATATATATACATATATATATATATATATATACACATATATGGATATGTGATACACAAACACACACTATACATATACATGTATGATGAGGATATGATGTATTATATAGTTTGAGTCGATACGATCGAGCAGGATGTCAAGAGATAATTGATATATGATTTGGAATGAGACATCGTTTATGATGCGATATATTAGCGGATCGTTGGGCGTTATATACATACATGCTGTAACATTTCAGAAAAATAAAATATTATTTTTGGGAATTTATTGTTGGAGATAGTGCCCTCAAAGTCAATTATTGGATCGCAGGTACGTGATTGCAATGATTGAGGGAGGACTTATACCGATATGACAGTCTTGCTCGAAATGATAGTATGCTATCTGGTTTGACTTTATCATTGAATATATGCTTTAGTTCACTATTGCATGATGATAGAGCCCATAGGATTCTTGCTTGACTACCAGCAGTATGATGGCGATCATATACGTGGGAGCTGGGGTCTGTAAGCACATCGTTATAGTGTCCCTTGTCGTAGGAGTTTCGAGACAGGGCATCGATACTCCAGAGTAGACTAGTGTATACAGTCGAGACCCCGACGAGGGGCGATGGCCGGTCTCACAAGCCATTGGTGTCAGTAGGATCACCTAAGATGTATACAGGTGCTCATTAGGTTATGAGTACACCGGACAGGACTCGCCGGGAACCTGCTAGTTGGTATTATACATATCGTCAGATAGCAGTTCTCTGGTGACATGTGTACATGTTAGTTCATCGACCTGAGGTCGTCATTTGTCTCGTGTGAGTTCCCACTATGCTTTGATTTCTACCCTACCACGGCTCAAAGGAGTCGTGCAAACAGGTCTTTTTTGGGTACAGTCCCGAGCCACATGGAGGCTAGTGAGCGGATCGGCAGGGGATTCGTCTCTCCCGGTATTGGGGGAGAGATCGCGCTGTGTCTAGGAGAGCCATTACACAAAGCCCTTGGCCGAGGCAGGAGATTTACTGGTAGGTACTCCAGTAGTATCTCAGGGTGTTCTGGGCTACTCTCTGACACGACTTATACCGCTAATGGGGGTCTGACGTTACCAGCCCCTAGGCAGATATGCGATACTCATAGACGAACGGACCGGAATGTATGTATATTGTCACTGTAAGGCTCAGTAGGGTTTATGGATGAGTTCGCTCGTCAGCTTCCCTTCCAATCAATACATAGGCAACCGTCACGTACAGCTTGTACCTCTGACGTGCTAGTGGTTATACCCAGTGCCAGTGTGTTGATGAGTCATTAGAGTCCCCCACAGACACTTTCCCAAGTTCGGGCGAAACGTTGTAGAGGCCGTATGGTTTTATGGCAGGGTTCGGAAAATGCACGTGCGTTTTCGCACGTGTCATATTTCGGGCAGATAATACTGGTCGGCTTTGGTTTAAGCCGGATCCGAGTATTATACTGTGTAGATATAATATCTTTGTCTCAGTTGCATTTGTATTCGGTCGTAATACAAATGCGGGTATGTTTATACTGTTACGGGGTTATCCTGAAATTCGTTTCAGGATCACTTTTGGAAGTTGCCAGTTTCCAGTTTTTTATCAGCCGTATTTAACATTCGGTTAAATACGGATTTATCTTTTCTTGAGATGAGTGTGGAAGCTTCTAGATGATGACTAGGACGGTGAGGTGTTATGTGACTCATTAGTGCATTTAATGATTCATTTAATACAAGGGTGACTAGGTTAATGACTAGGTTTATGTTCATTGGTTTGCTTTTAATGTGTTCATACAAGGTGTTATGATATGCTTCATTGTTGTGGTCACCCCCCTTGCTCCTACACTCACCCCCTCCTCCATATATGGCCGGCCCCCTCTCTTGATAGAATTATGATTGTTAATTTGGAAAAGATTATAGTTTTGGATTCATGGAAATTAGATAGCCTCATTTCTCTTTTCACCCGATCCAAAAGTCAACTTCATTAACCGTTCGTCCATAGCCTTGGACGTAACGAGACAAAGTGTTCTACTCATTCTCTACATCAATCTTGGTCATCTCTTTTAGCAAACTTGATGATCGAGTTGCCTCGGTTCAGAGGTGGAAGCCCGTTTAAAGATCCGTCGACGTGGTGCCACCTGGATGAGAAGACTGAAGATTCAGGAGATCGGAGCAGCCGCAACAAAGCGTGGGATGATGGTTGAAGACCGAAGGACTCAGATCGTTCGGTATAACATTTCTACCCACTTTGTAGTTTGTTAGTTTAGCTTTAATGGCAGATCCGGGTTTTAGTACGCGATAGCGCCAGTTGTAAAAGTTTTTATTCCGCATTTGGCGTCTGTTAGACGGCTGGGGCGCTACCGTGGACTTACATTTGTAAGTCGATGTACAACACCCCACGACTTGCGGGGAGGCGGAATAATGAAAAACGATCTTGTTCTTTGCGTAAACATCGACTAACCGAGAATCTTTGCTAAACTATAACTAACAAGAATCATAGAAGTTAACAACTACTATGAAAAGTGATTATATCTAATGAACCGTGTCCTTCGTCTTTTCGTTCTCCACGTTCTCTCCGGCCTTCTCTATGTAGTAGATGATCCACCCGAGATCTTTACTTCAAGCTTCACCTCTAACTTGAGGTAACTAGGTTTCTTAAAGTGCTAATATAAGTAACCTAGGTGATATAGAGAAGGGTTGTGGATTAAGTAGTCTAATCTAATTCTTGGTCTCAACACATGAGAGGGGAGGATTTGGGTTTGAAGAGAGAGAGAGCTTGAGGAGAGAGAAAGTGAGCAAGAGAATGAAATGAGATAATGATCTCTCATGATATATATGAAGCATTATCATTATCAAGATAAATGAAATAAATGATTTAACAACCATGCTTCATAAATATAAATGAGTGATTCATCTCCATGAGTCACTAAGCATTTATGATGCATTAATGATAAGGATGAATCACATAAATGAGTCACTAATCCCATTTAATACTTATGCCACCTAAACCCCCAAGTCACCAACCTTCTAGAAGCTTCTCGCGAAATTACGAGAACGCCCCTCCTATTCATGAAAACACGGAAAAACTTTAGACTGTATAAATCCAATAACCGGATACTAAAAACTGGCTTAAACCAAAGCCGGCTAGTAAAAAATGTCCGGATGTCGTACGTGCGTAAACACACGTATGCGTCCGAACCCTTGTCGTAAAACCATACGACCTCTATATCGTTTCGCCTGGAGTAGGGAAACTCTCTGTATGGGACTCTAAACGACTCGAATACTACGCTGGCAGTGGGTTTAACCACAGACCACAAGCGGCACTAGCTGTACGTAACGGTCCCCAGGTAGATGTCGATAAGAAGGCCGATGAGGAAACCCATCCGAACTCCTACCGAGTATGATGTGACAATCTCAGTACAGTCCGGTCTGTTCGTCTAAGACTATCACATATCGGGCATAGGGGGGCGGCAAGCGTCATTCCCCTAATAGTGGTATAAGTCGTGTCGGAGCGTAGCCCATTACACCCTGAGAAAACAACTGGAACCTACCAGTAAATCTCGCTTGCCCTGGCCAGGGACTTTACGTAATGGCTCTCTGACACAGCGCGATATCAACCCCCAATACCGGGAGAGACGAATCCTGTCTAACCGCCACTGCCTCCAAGTGCTCGGGACTGCACCCAACTGCTACCTATTTGCACGACTCCTTTGATCCATGGTAGGGTAGCAATCTAAGAACAGTGGGACACACTCGAGGCGAAGTAGCAGTGTCAAGTCTGCGGACTATGCTGTACTCATGTCGCCTGGGAACTGTTAACTGACGATGGGTATAATACCAACTAACAGTTCCCCGTGAGTCCTGTCCGGTGTACCCGTAACCTAACGAGCACCTGCATACTATCTCCAGTACGACGTACTGACGCCTGTGGGACAGACCATCTCCCCAACTGGGATGAGAAGCGTACACACTAGTCTACTCCGGAGTATCGATGCCCTGTCTCGATAATCCTACGACTAGGGACCTGAATAAGGATGTGCTTGTAGACTACCCAGCCCCCACTAGTGTGACCGCCATCACAACGCTGGTAGTCAAGCAAGATCCTAAGAGCTCTATCAATACGTATACTCACATATTAAGATAGAAAAACCAAGTAGCATACTACTATGTTTAGCAAGACTGTTATATACATGTGAATATCCCAAGCTTCCATTAAGTAATATACAAACTAGTATGATACATTAATGGCCCCTAGGGCATAAACACTAACAATCTCCCACTTGCACTAGGGCCATGTACTGGCATATCGAAGACCGATGATCTCGAGTAGCCTCTCGAACTGAATCTGAGGTAGGGCCTTCGTGAATGGATCAGCAATTTCTCTTCAGTAGCAACTCTCCGAACCTTGATCTCCCGACGATCAATGATCTCCCTGATCAGGTGATACCACCTTAAGATGTGTCTGGACTTCTGATGGGACCTTGGTTCCTTCGCTAAAGCTATAGCTCCGTTGTTGTCGCAATACAGAGGTATTGGATCAACAATGGTAGGAACCACCTGAAGTTCTGTTAGGAACTTCTTCATCCAGACCGCTTCTTTTGCGGCATCGCAAGCAGCAATATACTCCGCTTCTATCGTCGA
Organism: Agapanthus africanus; assembly: GCA_030015575.1. Lineage (NCBI taxonomy): Eukaryota > Viridiplantae > Streptophyta > Magnoliopsida > Asparagales > Amaryllidaceae > Agapanthus > Agapanthus africanus. The sequence continues at coordinate 234,794,065 of JASDDO010000010.1, forward strand.
GTCAGCAACGGTGTCCTGCTTGGAACTCTTCCAGCACACCGCCCCTCCATTGAGGGTAAAGACATAACCTGACATGGACTTGGAATCGTCCTTATCACTCTGGAAGCCGGAATCAGCAAAGACCTCCATCCTGAGGTCTTTTCCGCCGTAAACCAAGAACATCTCCTTAGTCCTCCTCAGGTACTTGAGAATGTTCTTTACTGCTATCCAGTTCTTCTCCCCTGGGTCTGACTGATACCGGCTTACCACGCTCAGTGCGTAAGCTACATCTGGTCTGGTGCACAACATCGCATACATTATAGAGCCTACCGCAGAAGCGTAGGGTATAATAGACATGCGTTCCCTTTCCAAATCAGTCTTGGGAGACATCTCTTTGGATAGGGTGATTCCGTGACAAGCCGGTAGATTACCGCGCTTAGAATCTTCCATACTAAATCTTTTCAGTACAGTGTCGATATACCTGGACTGCGAAAGTCCCAACATCCTCTTGGATCTATCACGATAGATCCGGATCCCCAGAATGTAAGAGGCATCACCCAGGTCTTTCATGGAGAACCTGTGTGAAAAGAATCCTTTGACAGATTGTAGCATAAGAATGTCATTTCCTATCAATAGAATGTCATCCACGTACAAGACGAGGAATACGACAGTTCTTGCTACAACTTTACTATATATACATGGTTCATCTGGATTTTTGATAAAGTCATATTCTTTGACCGTTTCATCAAAACAGATGTTCCAACTCCGCGATGCCTACTTTAGTCCATAAATGGACTTAAGCAACTTGCATACTTTCCCGCTGCTCCCACTCTGATTGAAACCCTATGGCTGATCCATATAGACGCACTCTTCTAAATTACCATTCAGAAAAGCCGTCTTTACGTCCATCTGCCAGATTTCATAATCATGAAAGGCAGCAATAGCAAGAAGGACCCGAATGGATTTGAGCATAGCCATTGGAGAAAAAGTTTCGTCATAGTCCAAACCAGGTCTTTGACGAAAACCCTTTGCAACAAGTCTAGCCTTATAGGTTTCCACCTGTCCATCTACACCAATCTTTTTCTTGAAGATCCATTTGCATCCTATGGGTTTTACCCCATCTGGAGCAAAGTCCAAAGTCCATACTTTGTTGGTGTACATGGACTCCATTTCGGTCCGCATTGCATCTAGCCATCGTACCGAGTCGCCGCTCTGGATGGCCTGCTGGAAGCTAGTAGGTTCATCATCATCGATGATGCAATCCTCTCTATCCCCATCTATGAGAAACCGTAGTATCTCTCAGGCGGATGAGACGGCCTACTACTCCTACGGAGGGGTGCGAGAATGTCCTGTTCTTCTTGAACTACTGGTTCTACCAAACTTTCAGTAGCAGTTTGTGGTTCTGGAATTTCTTCCAGTTCTATTTCACTCCCACTTATTTCCTTTTCTAAAAACTGATGTTCTAGAAAATGGGCATTACGAGAAACAAATACCTTTTGTTCCTCTGCGTAATAGAATAGATATCCCCTGGAGTTCTTTGGATATCCCACAAACTTACACTTTACTGATCGTGCCTCGAGCTTGTCCACATGCTGCTTTTTAACAAAAGCTGGACATCCCCAAATCTTCAGATACTGAAGATAGGGTTTCTTCCCACTCCACATCTGATATGGTGTGGTAGGCACAGTCTTGGTAGGAACTATGTTTAAAAGATATGCCGCTGATTCTAGCGCATAACCCCAGAAAGATCGAGGTAACTCAGCATTACTCATCATGGAACGTACCATATCCAATAGGGTTCGATTCCGTCTCTCCGATACACCGTTATGCTGTGGAGTGTATGGAGGAGTAAGCTGAGAGAGAATTCCTTTCTCTTTTAGGTAACCTAGGAACTCGGCACTTAAGTATTCACCACCTCGATCAGATCTTAGTGTCTTGATGCTTTTTCCGGTTTGGTTTTCTACTTCATTCTTAAACTCTTGGAATTTCTCAAAAGCCTCGGATTTATGTTTCATCAGATAAATGAATCCGTACCTTGAGCAATCATCCGTAAAAGTAATGAAATAGGAAAAACCACCTCTTGCATGTGTAGACATTGGACCACATACATCGCTGTGTATGAGTCCTAAGAGCTCGCTCGCTCTTACTCCATGTCCAGTAAATGGAGTCTTTGTCATCTTTCCTTTGAGACAAGATTGACAAGTGGCATAAGCTTGATATTCGAACGAGTCCAAATATCCTTCTCTATGTAACTTGATCAACCTTCTCTCATTGATGTGACCCAGTCTACAATGCCATAAGAAAGCTTTATTTAAATCTGGAGACTTTCTTTTTAGTGTGTTCTGGACATTGAAAATTTGGAGTTGGTTTAAGACATATATACCGTTATCCAGTGTACCGGACCCAATCAAACCATGATTAAGGTGGATGTTAACAACATCACTTACAAACGAGAAATCATAACCTTTATTTGATAACAAGGAAACATATATGATATTACACGTTAAGCTGGGTACACAAAAACAGTTATGTAAAACCAAAATGTATCCACTCGTCAATCCCAGGTGATAATCCCCTACGGACACAGCTCCCACGCTAGCTCCGTTAGCAACCATCAGGGTCATATCACCATCCTTTAGCACTCTACGGTTTCTCAGTGCCTGCAATGAATTGCATATATGAGATCCTGATCCGGTATCCAATACTCAGGAAGTAGAGTTGATTGACAGACAATTCTCAATTACAAACACACATGAAGTCGAAGCCACAGCTTGCTTCGGTTCCTGGTTCTTGGCGTTCCACTCCTTGCAATCTTTCTTCCAGTGCCCTTTCCTATGACAATGGAAACACTCATCATGGGCCACTACCGGTACCGCAAACTTTTTCTTTCCCTTCGCTCCCACCTTACTTACACCTCCTCTAGGTTTGGTGGCGGCCTTCTTTTTCCTTCCTTTGGCCCTAGCCTTGGACCCGGAAGAAGAAGCACCGCTAACAAACATAGCGGGTGTTTCCCTTGCCTTCTGCAAGGTGCCCTCTGCACTCCTTAACATGTTCAGGAGTTCCGGAAGTTCAACTTCTTTTCTTTGAATGTTGAAGTTCAGAATAAACTGGGCATAGGTGGAAGGAAGGGACTGGAGAATAAGGTCTGTATAGAGCTCATTATCCAAAGTCGTCCCAAGGTCTGCGAGCTCTTCTATGTAGCCAATCATCTTTAGGACATGTTCTCCTACCGATGATCCGACGGCCAACCTCGCTCGAAACAAGTTCTTAGAGGTCTCGTATCTTGCTATACGAGATTGCTCTCCATAAAGTTCTTTTGTATGGAGAAATATGGCATCAAGATCCATATCCTCGTGCCTCCTCTGATGTTCATTGTTCATCGAGGCAAGCACGATGCACTTGGCCTTCGCGCAATCATACTCCCAGGTTTTGCGGATTTCCTTATCCGCATTACTGGATTTGGGACCTGGGACTGCAGGTGCCTTAGCGGTGAGGACGTACCCCAATTTGTCATAGGTCAAAGCCATCTTGACATTCCGCAGCCAATCTTTATAGTTTGGCCCTGTCAGTATATTTTTCTCTAAAAGTAACTTAAGTCCAGCCATTTTCAGGGTCGCTGCAAGTAGGAGAGAGAGAAGAAACACTTTAGCTCGATGCTCTTGCAAGTTTAGAGTGGTTTTTAATTTATCTAAACTGGATGGCTCCCACTATTTCTCGAATCCTTCCTCAAACCATAAAAGAAGAATTAGCCAGGACTATTCTCACTGTACAATACTTGCTTAACCGTTCAGCCAGGCTGGTGTCGGTACTTCGAGGGAGGTTTTCCAACGCTTTCGCGAAGTTCCTTAATTAAATAACCTCTTTTCTCTGGGGGCGTAACCCCGCTGACACCTTTCTTGACACCTACTTGGTTTATAGCATTGATCGTTAAGTGACGAATCTCCTGATGAGTAGCACATACTCACAGTAGGATCGGGATCCAAATATCATCGTATGATAATGTTGAAGGAATTCTACCAACATTCATCAAACTCCAAATGGTATGCATCTCTTTGCAAATTTCAGTTTCTTTAGAAATTCCCGATATATATTTTTGCCCCATGCTCTTATGACCTTGGCGTTAGGTCAAAATGTCATAATTCACATGCCAAGTTCTACCCATCATTATCTTGTTAATTTGAACCCATCCGTACATATCCTTGACGTTCGGCCAAAATGATAATATGACTGTCCCAAACTAACTCATCTATCTATGCGACAAATGAATACCCAGCAGCTACCAAACACTATGCCTTGGCGTTAGGTCAAAATACATAGCTTGAATACTACTGAATCCCAAATGAAATGACGGAGGGCTACGAATGGTTTTGGCGAAACCGTGAACGTAGTGAACTTGATATGACCAAAGGAACCTGATAGCTTTTAAAAGGAGTAGTTAAAGCTCCGCAATTTAAAAATATCATCCGTTTTAAAATAACCGAGTGGTTTCTTTTAAATTGTTCCAACGATTCATCTTTTGGTTTATTTTCTTTGCATTATAAATAATGCGTCCAATCATTAACCTATCATTGCAGAAAACAACGAAAATACAACGTCCTCTTATGCCATCCGCATTCGCTACTGGGTCCCGTCATCACCCGTTAGGTTACCTAACTAACGGCAGAGCGGAGGCTGGGCTAGCGCGGGTGTAAAACATAAGTGACGTCTAAATAGCTATCATATATAGATATTTGTATATTCGTCTGACGCAATAATAGGCATTCCAGATCTCATATGAACTTTATTGGATTTGCAAGCAATCCGCGTTTGTTTAGAGCCTGCAACAAAAGACGGATTACACAGTTGTGATGAATAGCCATTACCCTACCCTAGACCCCTACGGGTACGGCAAACTACTCGCCAAATAACCAAAGTGAAGCGGTCTCTGTCACGACCCGAAAGTACGGAACGCGACTGACACTTAGATTACGAGACGTCTAAAGGCGTACCGTAACCTAAGTCAGCCAAAGCCCAGAAGAATCTAAACCAAAATCAAAAGAGAGTGAAGGAAAACCTTTAATGAAGACGATTTTCAAATCAATTAAGTTGCAAGGAATCCCTTTTTAAAAACATCATAAATTTCAGAAAATTTCGGCAGAGTCTCCCCTGTATTTTCTATCCCCAAAATGGGTACAACAAGATAATAAACCTGTAATCATAAAATGGCATCCCCAAGCGGGAGCTAGCTCTTCGCCCAAGGCGGATCACAACCACATGCAATATAATAACCATATCAAGAAAAGAGCATAAAAGAAACGCAAAAATATGAGAAAAACACATCGCCGGCTCAAGTGAGCTCGACCCAAAAGAAACCACAAATATACAACCTCTCAGTCTCACCACTAGGTCACATATACAATATAAAATGGTAGATGGAGAATACTAGATACAATGATAAAGCAAAAGAAATAAAGTGTGCTCGCAACCCACCTACGGGCGATGTCGCGAGTCTGCGCAAAAGGAGCTGATAATAAGATAGCCGCCGCTACAAGACTGATGAGTCCGACCTGCAAGACACTGTGGCACAACGGGGGTGAGTTGCCAGCTCGTGAGTAAATATAACATCTAGTAAGGCAATCGTAAGAATGCACGCAATGCGGAACGACATGTATGTCCATATGTGATATAATATCTCTAGTATGCATGAACATGTATGCAATGTCTTTTCTAACTCTTTAAGTGTTTTAAATGTTAAGGTTACTGCATTCTTAACTTTTAGAAAATGAATATCTGTACAATATCTAAGTATCATCAAGAAATCATCTGAAAACCCGTGTCAAGCATCGACACCAAATAGGAATCATATCTGTCTCAATATCGGGCTCCGTCAGTCCGGATCGGCCCATATCATAAATCTCACGACAACGGTCGGTATCCTCCGGATATCCGCCGCGCCAGACATCACCGGTAGGTAGTCTTCCCCTGCCAGGCTCATCGTCTACAACTCGATCTTCTTGCCCCGGGGTACCATACCGGGCCCACCATGTACCCGAGACGGTTCATCCACTCCTCGAATCGGGTCTCGAAATCCAACAGAAAACATGAAAACTCATGGTGGACGACACGTACATCACGAGAAAACCGCAACTTTGTTTTAAAAACGATAAATATAAGCTTTTGTTAAATTCTTGCGGTTTTCCCCAAAAATCCAGAAATCACAGAAACACTGAAATCCTTGAGAAAATCATAATGTTCACATGTTATATATGATAAATGTCTATGATATCAATGTATATGCTGTGAGTTTTGGCTAGAAATCTATGTAGATATGATGGTAATGCGAGGTATATGCATGCTATGCAACTCCATATATCATGTATGAATGCAATGACGTTATTAAGTTAAACAGGTTCTATAGTGCACGTGGCATGGCAATACCAAAGGCGTGTGTGTCACATGATTAGTGCGCGTGCAACAGATGCCAATGGTAATGGTGTTCGTGCCCTACGAAGTGATATCGCATAAGTATAGATGAATGTCCATGCAATCTAATATACTGTTCGCTATAAGGGTATGCAGTATACATGAATGGATAAGCTAGCTAACAATATAAATCTTGCAAAAAGTAGGGTAATCCTAACTAGGGGGCGCATCGCGCCATCCAGACGATTCCCCCATAAATGAATACATCTACTCACCTGAAATCCCCGCTAATCCGATCCGACCACCGCCTTGCCTTTACGCGCCGTGTCCGATGTTTCCCCGACCGATCTTATATTTGCACAATACCAAGCATAAGATTACAAAACCTAAAACGATCCAAGTCACAATATACAATTATCAACGCTCTCGAATTAAACATAACATACACTCGGTGCGCGGGAAAACGCACGAAAATCGCTAATCGTTAACTAGAATCGTCATTTCGGGGAAATCGGCAAAACTAAAACCCGACTAGACAAAACCCCGCGTTCGCGCATTCTAATCATCCTATACGAAGCTAATAATATTGCTAACTTAACGCAAATTGAACGCATTCTATTTTTCGTAAAAATCTAGCAAGCAAATTCAACGCCGATTCAATGCAAACATCGAAATTTAACGATTTAGCGAGCATATAAATACACCATTAACCACTACAACCAATTAGAAACCTAAAGCCCTAATTTAATCCTAACAACTATACTTCAAACCCTAGTTTTAAAATCAATCCTTCTCTTGATTTTTCCTAAACAACATTTACCACTAAACTATTATTTAGAATTTCAATTCTAGCATAATTAAACCACAAGTTAACAAAAAGATTAGAATTTTCACCTCACAAGCTTGAACCCTAGCTTGATCAAGTCACCAAGAAGCCTCCTTTCATCTAGTTTTTGAACCAATTTGGGTAGAAGAGAGAGTGGTTTAGGGTTTGGGTTTGAATGGAGATGGAAATTTATGAATTTAAATGGATTTTTAGCAAAGAAAAAGAAGCAAAAAGAAGTGATGAAGTGGGGAATTCTGCAGGAAGAGGGGTCGGCCAGCTGCAAGGGTGAGGAGGTGGGGAAAATTTGAGAAGATTCTAGGTCAAATAACACACCATATTATTATTTAATGCTTTCATGTCAACCTTTTTGCAAAAAAACCCATTTTTACCTCATTTTTCATTAAATTTCCCACCTTTAAACCAAAAGTTTGCAAGACATGATACAATTTTATTAACACCATATTTTAGCTTATAAAGACTCCTAATTAAGAAATTTACCTAATTAAATTTGTATTTATCCCTAATTAAATGTATTTTAAAAAGCTTAAAATAATAAAAAAATTAATTAATTACGAAATTTTTTTATTTAACTAGAAAATTATAAGTGACATTTTAGTGACAAAATTATAGTAATATCTTATCTAAATTTTGTATAATTAGATCTACAATGAAAAATACCTATTTCGACTTTTTACGGAAAAAGCCGAAAAATTAGTCGATTACCGAAAAACTGCCTAAACGATTTTCGAAGGGTTACAGTCTCCCTCAACAACGTGAGTAGGCCACTAAACACTTCAAAATACCCGGTAGTTTGTGCACCCCATCTTGGGTCTATCCTAGGAGCAAAAACAGTAAAATGAAATAACACAACGGTGGCTACAACCGCAACCTGGATGTGCCCCGCAAAATAATATTACAACATATTACAATTACATTGAATGAATGAATATGACAACCCATCTCAAACCCTGGCTAATCATCACAACAGTCCAATACATTTCACAACCACAAACAGTAAAAACCATTACAGAAATGTGCAATCCCCTGCCAACCGACATACTAGCAGTTAGGGGAGGTTTACGAACACATAATACAATCACAGATATAATCAAATTAGCAAACATCGTAGAATTTCGATCGAGCAAACACTTTTAGATTCTACTCCAATACTTCTCTGTGCACCTGAGACTTGAGCAGAAAAATAAACATCCCAGAAAACACAAAAATATCACAGAAGAGATACTGGAGCAAACTGGGTTGAATCGGCTTCAACTCGGCCGCGGATCCGCGGCGGATCGGTAGGATCGGCCGCGGTTCCGCGGTCGTTTGGCCAATTCAAGAACCCATTTTTCTCCAGTAGTCTTATAATTCTCTGCTTGTTATTTTGCAGGTCCCTGAAAAATTTTTGGATGTCATTTTAAAAACGACAGAAACTATGTGATATCGATGTCTTTTCCGGTTCATTTCGCGTTCGAAATTGTAACGACTTTGCTAATGAGTTAATTATTGTTTAGCGAGGCTCTGATACCACTGTAAGTCGATGTACAACACCCCACGACTTGCGGGGAGGCGGAATAATGAAAAACGAGCTTGTTCTTTGCGTAAACATCGACTAACCGAGAATCTTTGCTAAACTATAACTAACAAGAATCATAGAAGTTAACAACTACTATGAAAAGTGATTATACCTAATGAATCGTGTCCTTCATCTTTTCGTTCTCCACGTTCTCTCCGGCCTTCTCTATGTAGTAGATGATCCACCCGAGAGCTTTACTTCAAGCTTCACCTCTAACTTGAGGTAACTAGGTTTCTTAAAGTGCTAATCTAAGTAACCTAGGTGATATAGAGAAGGGTTATGGATTAAGTAGTCTAATCTAATCCTTGGTCTCAACACATGAGAGGGGAGGATTAGGGTTTGAAGAGAGAGAGCTTGAGGAGAGAGAAAGTGAGCAAGAGAATGGAATGAGATAATGATCTCTCATGATATATATGAAGCATTATCATTATCAAGATAAATGAAATAAATGATTTAACAACCATGCTTCATAAATATAAATGAATGATTCATCTCCATGAGTCATTAAGCATTTATGATGCATTAATGACAAGGATGAATCACACAAATGAGTCACTAATCCCATTTAATACTTATGCCACCTAAACCCCCAAGTCACCAACCTTCTAGAAGCTTCTCGTGAAATTACGAGAATGCCCCTCCTATCCGTGAAAACACGGAAAAAATTTAGACTGTATAAATCCAATAACCGGATACTAGAAACTGGCTTAAACCAAAGACGGCTAGTAAAAACTGTCCGGATGTCGTACGTGTGTAAACACACGTATGCGTCCGAACCCTTGTCGTAAAACCATACGACCTCTATATCGTTTCGCCTGGAGTAGGGAAACTCTCTGTGTGGGACTCTAAAAGACTCGACTACTACGCTGGCAGTGGGTTTAACCACAGACCGCAAGCGGCACTAGCTGTACGTAACGGTCCCCAGGTAGATGTCGATAAGAAGGCCGATGAGGAAACCCATCCGAACTCCTACTGAGTCTGATGTGACAATCTTCGTACAGTCCGGTCTGTTCGTCTAAGACTATCGCATATCGGGCCTGGGGGCGGCAAGCGTCAGTCCCCTAATAGCGGTATAAGTCATGTCGGAGCGTAGCCTATTACACCCTGAGAAAACAACTGGAACCTACCAGTAAATCTCGCTTGCCCTGGCCAGGGACTTTGCGTAATGGCTCTCTGACACAGCGCGATATCAACCCCCAATACCGGGAAAGACGAATCCTGTCTAACCGCCACTGCTTCCAAGTGCTCGGAACTGCACCCAACTGCAACTGCTATCTGTTTACACAACTCCTTTGAGCCGTGGTAGGGTAGCAATCTAAGAATAGTGGGACACACTCGAGGCGAAGTAGCAGTGTCAAGTCTGCGGACTATGCTGTACTCATGTCACCTGGGAACTGTTAACTGACGATGGGTATAATACCAACTAACAGTTCCCCGTGAGTCCTGTCCGGTGTACCCGTAACCTAACGAGCACCTGCATACTATCTCCAGTACGACGTACTGACGGCTGTGGGACAGACCATCTCCCCAACTGGGACGAGAAGCGTACACACTAGTCTATTCCGGAGTATCGATGCCCTGTCTCGATAATCCTACGACTAGGGACCTGAATAAGGATGTGCTTGTAGACTATCCAGCCCCCACTAGTGTGACTGCCATCACAACGCTGGTAGTCAAGCAAGATCCTAAGAGCTCTATCAATACGTATACTCACATATTAAGATAGAAAAACCAAGCAGCATACTACTATGTTTAGCAAGACTGTTATATACATGTGAATATCCCAAGCTTCCATTAAGTAATATACAAACTAGTATGATACATTAATGGCCCCTAGGGCATAAACACTAACAACATTTATATAATTAAATTAATAAATATTATGAATATTTTAATGATGTGGTATAATTATATACCGATAGTTTGGAAAATATTGGAAAATTAAATTGAATGGTGATTTTGGAGAATTTATGTGATTTAAGCAAATTATAAATTCTTTATGATTAATTATATTCTATTTTAATGCTAATTCGATTAAATATCACTAATCGTGCATTAAGCTTGATTTGTTCACATGACATGTACCATGTCATGTTACACACTTGTTTCATTTTTGAACCATGACATTTTGTTTTCTTTATATGTAGATGAGTTGTATTTGCTTTTGGTTTTAAAAGAAAAGGTTAAAGAAAAGAGAAGAAAAGAAAAGAAAAAAAGAAAAAAGAAAAAAGAAAAAAGAAAAGAAAAGATTAGAATAAGGAGGTATGGGCAAGAGAGAGAGGGTGAGGGGGAGGGGTCTTGACCTTTGACTCATTGGGTTCCCTCTTCATCTCTTCATCATTTTTCTTCTCCGTCTTCCTCTCATGCCTGCTCTCTTCTCCTCCCTCCTCTACCTCCTGACTACACCCCCTAAAATACATCAAAACATCATCTTCCCTTCACTAAAAATGTGCACAAGCTCACTACAAGCTTTTTGGACCAAGAAATTTTGGATTTTGAGCACTTGGGACAACTCAAGAAATTTCTTGAGTTGCCAAATAAGGTAATTCTTTCACCATTAGTATAGTATTTCATTCACTTTAGCATCCATACATGTTTAGAAGTGTTTTAGTGAGGTTTAGCGAACTTAGAAAATTCCTAGAAGAGGTTTGAGGAATTCTTGAATTTGGATTGTGTATTGAGGTGAAATTAGTGACTACAACCCCTGTAGTGATTGTATCTTAGACTAAAATCAGAGGCTAGACCCAAGACATGAACTTAGAAACCCCGACATCGGAAGATTGTGGAAATTGTGGCGATATTTGGAGTTCTGCTATGACCCGGGGCACCTGAAAATTAATTAGCGATTACTGTGAGTCGTGCAGGCAACCTAGGAGCTAACCCTAAGACCCAAGACCCTAACCATCTCCCATGGCCGTAAATAAATTCCTTCTGGTCGCAAATTGCGGCCAGGGAAGGGGTGTTGGGATTCGTGTTTGGTCCATGGCTTTATCTTCAGTAAACTAGACCCTCCACATGTGCAAAATTGGCTAATTCAGCCCAGGGTAAAATCTGGAGGTGTTTTCTTGAGTTGCTGTTTTGTTTTGTGACTTCTTTTTAACTTGAGTTTTGGTATTTGGGTTTTGACTTGGTGGTGTGACATTTGCACGTCAATCTCGAGGGTGTTCCCTTACAGAAAATAAATAAATAAATAGAGTAACGGAGAAAGTCCCCAAGTGGAGTATCACGTGCCCACACGTGATAGGCGCTTCGCTTAACAAAACTAAGCCAAAACCGAACCTCGCGTGCAGACACATGACCTCTATAAGCAAAGTATACAGGCTCCTGAATAAAGCAAACAAGCGGGACAAAAAGAAACTCACGTGATAACACATGACCCCCTTGGGTCGGCTTAATTTGGTGGGGTCACATGCTACACGTGATAGACTCCTATGCCTTCTGGACTGATAAAAATAAATTCTAATTAAAAGAGATTAAAAGCCTTATTTGGAAAATACTTCCTTGGATCTTTCTAAACAAGAAAAATTACGCTCTGTAAAAACAGAGCGCCGTTGGATTAAAGATCCAATGGTGATTAAAAATCACCAATCTACAGAAAAGTTCTGTGCAAGGAAATATCTTCCTAAATTTGTTAAGAACGACAAAAGAAATATCTTCTGTAAAACAGAAGTCCTTGAATTAAAAATCCAGCGGTGAATAAAATTCACCAAATGATCAAAAAGATCATGTTGGTTGATTAAAAAATCAATAAAAATCTCTCAACGAGAGATTTGCTAAACAAATTGATTCCTTTCTTTCTCCTATAAATAAGAGAAAAGAAACAAACAAAAAAGAGGGGAGGAGAGATAGAAAAAAGAGAAGATAAAAAAAGAGAGAAACCTTCGTAAGCTTAAAAGAAATGAGAATTTAATTCTCCAGAGAGAAAGAAACTCTAGGTAAGAGAAGGAACAAAATACAGAGAATATCTCATCTCTTTTTCACCTCCATAAGAGTTTAACTCTTCCAAAAAGAACTTAGTTCTTCCTCTGGTTAAGATCTGCAGAAGCAGATCTCCCCACAGGTTGAGAATTTAATTCTCATCGGGGAGATTTTGCCAAGCAGATCCAAAACTTAGAGGGAGATCTAAGTTCAGAGAATTTAATTCTCCCAAAAAGTATATAGAAATTTAATTCCTAGGAATTTAATTCCTCTGATGAAACAAGGGTTTAACCCTTCATATGAGAACTTAGTTCTCCCTTATGGCAAAGATCTGCATAAGCAGATCTCCTCACAAGTTGAGAATTTAATTCTCATCAGGAAGATTCTGTCATACAGATCCCAAACCTAAGAGAAAAACTAAGTCTTAAGAATACAATTCTCATAAAACAATGGGCTTGAAAGCTTCGAAACTCAGGATCTCCATGCACGTAAAAGGATTGGCAACCAACATGATAATAGCTGAGCACGTGCTCCCACGTGAGTGCCTTTGATGAACAAAAGGGAATAATCAAGATTGGCTCACGTGATCACACGTGACCCCATGGTAATGCTTGACACTTACAAAATAAGAAAGGGGAATAAATCGGAGGCATTTCCCACTTTTAGGTTGCCTCACGTGATCTCACGTGACCCAAATAGCGCTTAGCGCTCAGAAGAGAACAAAAGAATAAACCCAAAGAAGCAGCGCATCAAATTCTTGAAGTTTAATACTATTTCAAAGCGCCTCACGTGCTTACACGTGGCGGCCACAGGGCTAAAGTGTTTAACACTTATATGCATCACGTGCGACACGTGAGCATTCTCAAATTCCAGTGTTTAACACTGCCTCAGAGTATCACGAGAGAGCACGTGAGCGGTGAATAAACATGTTAGTGTTGAACACTATGAAGGGCTAACATTAGCCCGAATCAGACCAAATGTTCCCTTCATGCTCAGGGTTTCCAAAGCCGATCTCAAGATAGCTAATAAGGTCCCAACAGATGACATCTAAACTGATGTTTATCCCACTTCCCCAAATCGGGACATTGGTTCAAGGGTACATCTCTTCATACCTCTGATACATGTCGTTATAATCATTCAACGTCTTCAGAGAGATGGAGGGTCCCAATAACTAATAACTTTTGGCGCATTCCCAAAATGATTAAATTAGAACCCCACAAACTATGACGTCTTTAAACTTTATGGACTATGAAGTCCTTACACTCATAGACTATGATGTCTTCAAAATTTATGGACTATGATGTCCTCAAACTTTATGGACTATGATGTCCTTAAACTCCATGGACCATGATGTCCTTAAACTTATGGACAACAATGTCCCTAAACTAACACAATGGAGTCCAAATGCTTTGTTGTTGGATCTAAATTATCCCAAAACCCTGTTAAGTAGATCTTAGCCTAAAAATTAGACTAATGTATCCTTAACAACGTTTAAGTTGATCTTGATCTCAATGAGATTAGCGATCCTTAAACCCAAACCAAACCCAAATCTAAGAAAATATGGATTTGGACTAATCCACGCCCTGCGGGCGACAACATAAATTAGTCTCCGTATACAATCCACGGGCAACCAAAAATAAAACAAACACACACGACACGAAGTGGCCATCTGGAAAAGGAGAAAGTGGTTACCGTGATGCGGTAGCGTAATTAACTGCAGGGGCTTGCGCCTGCAGGGAAGAGCGTCCCCACAATCAAAAATCCCTCACAATGAGGGGGAATCTGACGAAGTCTGCTACACCGGCCGCATCCGTCTAAACCTTCGATACATGGTGCCATAAATCAACTTGGCATCTTCGGAGAGGTGGACGGATAAAACCAAATAGCATCTGCCCCCAAATTCAAGCAATATGACCTACACGGTTTCGTCTCTGTTTTCGGCGGTAAATAGAGGGTTGTTGGTTATTCTTGCATGCGTAGACCATAGGTTTTAACCTATGTGCGATTCGTGTGTCGTTTTGGTTTGGAATTGGATTTTAATTCGACACGATATGTTATGATATGTAGGTACCTCCGCGTGGACTTCGGACGACGAGGGTGAGGATGGCGGCATCGACTTCGACAAGCAAGGATCAAGGTGAGTATATATATATTTATGGGGGAAGTCGGGTGGATGGCGTATAGCACCCCCGCAGTTTCGTAGTGTAGCAAAGATATGTTATATATTTATATTTATTTATGTGTTTTGTGAAACATGGATAATTAGCAAGTAAGATTTTAGGAGATCATGGGTTAAATTTTAGTGTAATTGGATGATAGTGTCGTTAGTTAGTTTCTTA
Organism: Agapanthus africanus; assembly: GCA_030015575.1. Taxonomy (NCBI): domain Eukaryota; kingdom Viridiplantae; phylum Streptophyta; class Magnoliopsida; order Asparagales; family Amaryllidaceae; genus Agapanthus; species Agapanthus africanus. The sequence continues at coordinate 234,809,105 of JASDDO010000010.1, forward strand.
GTCACCAAACCCTAGAATAAGGTTTAGACACACGCATGCACACACGGATTACGTATATGATATATGTATATGTAGGGTTACTAGGCACTCTAATAAGGTTCTACAAGGCATCTACCATACCAAAATCAAATTTTTATGTGCCGAACAACCCTAAGCAAGATCGTATACTAGAGATTAGGAGAAACTAATAGCAAGCAAACAACTTTACTTCTATGAGAATACGAAATACAACCTTTGTAGATCGGTCCTTCACTTCTAAAGCTCCTTGTCGTAGTCCCTTCGCTGCTATCATGGTTCTCCCGGGCTCTTGCATGGCTTCACGAGACGAAAGATGCGTCCTTGCTTGAAGTCTTCGAGGCCGAAGATGATCTACGTCGAGGGAACACCGACTCAAGCTACTACTTCACTAACTAGAGAATTAGTGAAGCAAACACCCTAAACTAAAGTGCTAGTCTAGTAGAGGATGGAGAAATAGGAAGTGAGTTCTCTTTAGAATTTTATTTCTCACAATGTTTCACTCTCTTTTTGAAACCCTAGCAAGCTTTTCTTTTGCTCAAAAGAAGAAGAAGAAGATGAACAAAAGAAAAGATGAGGATAATGATCAAGTGAGTGAGCTAACCATGGTGAGTGAATATCATATACTAACTCATGTAGAGACATTACCATGGCTAATCCTAAATGGTTAGGTTAATAAAAATCTAAAGTAAAACAAAATTAGTGGACTTTGTTAAAGCATCCATAAGCTTCTACAAGCTTCATGCCTGGGACAAAAGCTCCACTAATTTGTAATCACCTTATATAATTATTAACCACCATTTAAAATAGATTGGTGTATGTCTTACACACCCATGTATGATGTATCAGCAACCATGATACAAAAAGAAAAACACATTTTAATATATATCACATATATACTAAAGTTGTGTACATGTGAGAAAAATCCTTAAGTGAACAAATGCTAGTTAATGTAAATTAGTATATCATATATACAATTATACACTAAATTATTAAATCAACACTTGACTTAATAATCCGGTTATATCTCATATAACCGACTAACATCCAATGTATCGACTTATCGAATCAACACTTGATTCGATAACCCGGCTATATCACATATAACCGACCGATACAAAAAGTCACGAGAATAGAATACGGTATCACATACACGCATTATTCTCGGTCCCGCACATATCACATACGCGCTCCTATTTTGTTTTGCCTGAGCCAGTAAAACCTCTATGTAGGACTCTAAAGACTCGTCAATACGTCGGCAGCAGGTGATGATCACATCAAGCACCCACAAGCCGTCAGCGGTACTAGCTGGACGTAACGGCTATCCGGGTATTGAAGGATCAGAAGATCAGCAAGCAAGCCCGCTCCAACTCCTGTAAAAGCCTGCCGGTAACACTTCCCGTACAGTCCGGTCTCCTCGTCTGATATGTCGCATATCAAGTCTAGGGGTGGTAAACGTCAGACCTCAATAACCGATAAGTCGTGCCGATGTGAGGCTCATAACGGGTCGAGAAACTACTGGTAACACTTACCAGTAAATCTCTAAATCAGCCCTGGTCAGGGACTTCCCTGTTACGGCCAATCGAGCACAGCGCAACATCAACCCCCAATACCGGGAGAGACGAAACCCCTTCTATCGCTCATTGCCTCCATGTGACTCGGGACTGTACCCAAAAACCACCGTTTTGCAATCCCTCTTGGACGTGGTAAGGTGGAAATCAAAGCACAGTGGGAATCACACAAGACTCTATGACGATCTCGGGTCTACAAACTAACCTGCACAAGTGTCACCAGAGAACTGCCATCTGACGTGAGGTATATGTAACGTTTTGAAAATCGTTTCGGTGAAATTTCGAAAAAAAACGGTAAAATAAGGGGGTTTTCTGTAAAAAGTCAAAATACAAATATCTTTATTATAAAATTATATATACATATTCTAGCTTTTTAATTGCTAGTATTTGGTGTTTATTGACCCACTGGTGAAATTTCAATTTTTTGAAATTTTTTCCGAAATTAATTATTTTAATATTATTTTAAGCCGGTAAGAAAATACATTAAATTAGCGATAAATACAAATTTAAATGGGCTAATTTTAATCTTTAAAATCATGTTAATTAAAATCTAGTTGTCATACAATTTTTTTGTATTTTATTTCAAGTTTTAATTGGTTTATTTTATGGAAAACAAAAATATAGTTATTTTGAACTAAAACTTGCAAATATGGTATTGTGGGGGGTCTTTTTGCATAGAATTTTTTTGTAAAGTCTCTCACACTCACCCTCACTCCCCTTGGCCGGCCCTACACTATTGTAGCAGCCCAAGAATTTTATTTCCCTCCTTTTGACCTTAAATCATGTGAGAAATGGGTTAAAATAAGGTTTTTAGATATAGTAAAGTAGGTGGGGGTATTATGGTAATTGGGAGGGGCTTTGACTTGGATCTTTTGGCATCATCCCCTCACCTTTTTCCCCCTCTTCCTCTGCTGAAACCAGCAGCAGCAGCCCCCCCATTTCTTCTTCTCTTTTCTCTTCAAAATTCCATCAAAAAATCATCCAAAATGCTTCAAAAATTCCACAAAACAAAAATCTAATCCCTACCCATTTTTACTTGACCATTCTAGTATGGATCTTGGTGAACGGAAGCATGTTTGGGAGGCTAGATTTGTGCTAGATTTCAAGATGATTGTGGGGTAAATTCTTAACCTTATATCTAATTGTTGTTTGAATACTTTAAATCTAGCATAATTAGTTAATAGTTTGGGATTAATTGAATGTTTTGAAAAATATAGTAAGGGTTTGTGATTTTAATTAGGGTTTTTATCATATCATTAGGGATGCAAGGTTTAGTTTAACATCTTAATGTATGTAAAACCTAGTTTGGTTGATTAAATTGCACTTGTTATATGTAATTTGTCCAAATTGCTTAAATTGCAAACTAGGTTTTTGTAAACCTTGAATTTGATTAAGAGAAAAATGTAATTAGGTTTTTCATGACTTCATTAACATTATTAAGTGTAGTTTAATACTTTAGTTCATGAAAATCCAAGTTAGATTGTAGTTTGTGCATTTTTGCTATAAAATTGTTAAAATTTGGGTATTTTGTAAACTAGAATTTTAGGGTTTATGGAATTTAATGAGATTAAATTATGGGAATTGTTTGTATAACTTATTTAAGATGTTTAATAAGTATTATGGCCATTAAATTTGTTCAAACGTCGAGTTTTGTACTAAAACGGGTAATTTGTGCTTGCTAGATTTTCGGAAAAATGGCTTTTAAAGTGAATTTGGGGTTTTTGTGAATTTTAAGCTATTTTATATTATAATTAGTGCTTGTGTACAAATGAGTGTGTTTAGGTATTTCTCGATGGTTTGGCGTTTGTACGCGGACGTCGAGGGTTTTTGGGTTGATTTGTGAAAGCAACCATAGGTTTTGACCTATGTGGGTTTCGTGTGTCGTTTTGATCATGAGTCGGATTTTAATGCAATACGGTGCGTTATGATATGTAGGTACCCATGTGGACTTCGAGACGACAAGCAAGCGCGTGGCGACGTCGGCACCGGCGAGCGAGGACCATGTGAGCAGATTTATATCTACGGGGAGAAGTCGGGTGGATGGCGTATAGCACCCCCGCAGTTCGTGGTGATGTATACGAATACGTATACACACATTTATTGATTATATATTGTTTGAGTTTATTGATGACAAATATGGATGGTTTAGTATCGCGAAACCCTAGAGTAGTGGTCGCACCATACATGCACACACCCACCCATACTTGCATACATTCTTCTTCCATTTGTGTTTACGGGAATATATATATAGTTATGTGTTCACATGGGTATGGGACTATGTGTTCACATACGGAATTGCGGATAATACTTGGGATTGAGATGAGTCAATGAGATTTGTGTTGAGGTTGTGATATCGGTGATATGGCAGGATTCGTACTTGAGGTACGTCCTGGTGTTATAGCGGATCTTGGGGCGGCAATACGGGTGAATAGTGTTATAAATAAAATGGTCGACATGTGATCATGATATGAGACATGATATGCTAGGATATTGATATTAGGCCGTATCGGGCAATGTATACCCCTTGATGATGATATGTGCTGACGATATCGGTTTGTACGAGATTGTCGATCAGTAGTCAGATCATGAGTATATTGAGGATATTAGTATTGTACTAGACATAGGTCAGTACCCTAGACTATGATCTTGGATAAAGAGGATACCAGAGGAATAGTGTGAGGAATATAATATTGACCCGTACCTAGATTTGGGGATGCCGTACGACGGATTTACGTACGAGCTATATCTTGATGATTGATCCGCACTCTTGACTTGGGATGTATGATTATAGATATGGTATCGGATATGATATTATTGAGGTGGGATCACCGACTAATATATATACAGGTATGTATATGTATCGACTCAGATGTTAGGCGGTTCCTTACCTGTAGTCCAGTTTGTTAGCTTAGCCCTTTAGTTTAGTTTAGTTACTAGATTAGATTCGACTCCTAATTATTTCAAAAGCTAACGAATCGTGGGTATTTTAAAAGACAGGTCAAGGGATCCTACGGATATTTCAAAAGACGTATTTTTTCATAAAAACACCGTAGCCCCTATTTTCAAAACCCCATGATTCGTGTTATTTCAAAAGGCACCATTTGTAGGATTTATATTAGGGTAATGCAGATTAGTTATCGTTGCGTCTAGTATTCAACTCCCGCTCATTATTGTTGTTCGCTCCGCATCGCATGCTTATATTATGATTCATATCCTATTATTAATATCATGCTGTTAGGACACCAGCACCATTACCGATGACGCGTATGTACCACGTACTTGCCGGCTCACACACATCTTCATCGGTAATTGCCATGTCACGAACACTTTAGAAAATACTATTTCATTTGACATAGGTTGTTAGCTAATAGTTTAGACATGATATTAGTGTACTTGCCTTATATGCTAGTTAGACATTGTAGTTATTGCCTACTACTTCATGCATGTTATTATTCATTGTTGTGTCGCATTCATGGATTCTCATGCCTATATTCACTGTTTACATGCTATTGATGACTTGGATTCGGATTTCATGAGATTTCTTGGATTTGGAGGAAAACCGCAAAAACATAAATAAACTTTTTCTCTCTTTTAAAATAAAAAGTGCGGTTTTCCCATGATGTATGAGTCGTCCACCATGAGTTTGCTGATGGATTTCGAGACCCGATTCGAGGAGTGGAGGAACCGTTTCGGGTACATGGTGGGCCTGGTGCGGTACCCCGAGACAAGAGGATCGTGTTGTTGACGTTGAGCCTGGCAGGGGAGCACTACCGACCGGTGATTTTACCCGACGCGTCGGATATCCGGAGGACACCGTCGTGGTCTTGAGATAGATGGTAGGGGCCGGTCTGGATTGACGGCGCCCTAGATATTGAGATTGAGATATTGAGATTTTGAGATATTGAGGTACATAGATTGTGATACAGAGATATCGAGATATTTGGACACTTGTTTTGTGTCGATGCTGGGCACTGTTTTATGCTGATTTCATTTATGGTACCTCACTTTTAAAATACAGAAATCTCACTGATTTATGAAAGCAGTTTTCTTCAGTACATGCATTCTGTTTCATGCATTCATACATTGCTACCTGAGGCACTGACACGGGCACATGGAATTACACTTGGGTTAGATATTTGCCCTAACCATTGTTATGGGTTGCTGGTTATATATTTGAGGATATATTATGATCATTGACCTAGGATTGCGTTATTTATGCGATTTCTTTTCGTAGATGTTTTTCTATTCACGAGTTGGCAACTCACCCCCGTTGTGCCCTAGTTTCTTGCAGGTTTCGCCGTACAGGTTTCATTACGGCTTGCTGGCACTATTTCCATTTCCGGGTGACTTTCTAGTAGGTGGGTTTATTTGTATCGCACCCATCATTATATCTTGTATATCATTATTCTGTTGTATCTAGAAGTTCCATCAACCAAACATGTATTTATTTTTGAGATAGAGACCAGTGATGTTATTCTTTCGACCTTAGAGTCGCGCGTTGTATTTTTGTGGTTTTCTTGTGGTTTTGAGTTTCCTTTTGAATTTTGATCATCGCTATTGGCGTTGTATATTATATTACTTGTGTGGTTGTGACCGTCGATTGACGAAGAGCTAGCTCCCGCTTGGGTATGCCTTTTTATTGATTTCGTATACTATTCATGTTGTATCCCGTTTGGGGGCCAGTATTTACAAAGGAGACTCTGCCGAAATTTTCGGGAAATATTTGATATTTTTTTAAAAACCACATAATTCGGCTTATGCTATTAAAACTACTTGTTTTAAATTGGTTTTCCTTCACTCTGCTAATTTTCTTGGTTTGGATTTCTGGGATTTCGGCTCACTTAGATTACGTACGCCTCGAGACGTTCGTAGTTTAAGCGCCGGTCATGTTCCGTACTTTCAGGGCGTGACAGTATAATACCATCTGGGAGTTCTCGGCGAGTCCTTCCAGTGTACCCAGTCTCCACTGAGCACCCGTATACCATCTCTGATGCCAAACACCAATGGATATGGGATCATCCATCGCCCATCTCATGGGTCGAGAAGCGTATACGCTAGTCTACTCTGGTATATCGATGCCCTGTCTCAATACACCTACGACTAAGAACATTAAAGGATGCACTTATGGACTACTCTGTCCCCACTAGTATGATCTGCATCATAGTCCAGGTAGTCAAGTACACATCCTAAGGGCTTTACTAACATGTAACTATAAGACAGTATCAAGAGACAAGTATACATGTTAAAGTAAAGAGCAACCAGATAGCATACTATCATATCGAGCAAGAAATTCCTCTCTATATATGTCCAAGCATCCAATATAATATACATCATCTATACAATACTGGCCTCTAGGGCATACATACAACTAACAATCTCCTACTTGCACTAGGGCCAGCTGCTGTAGTATCGCATACCAAGCATCCCGAAGAGACTCTCAAACTGTATCTGGGGAATGGCCTTCGTGAGTGGATCCGCTATGTTGTTCTTCGTGTCAACCCTCCTGACCTCGATCTCCCGGCGATCAACTATCTCCCGGATCAGGTGATACCGCCTCAGAATATGCCTGGATCGCTGATGGGACCTGGGTTCCTTGGCGAAAGCCACCGCTCCATTGTTATCGCAATACAAAGGTATTGGATGCTCAATGGATGGAACCACTCCAAGTTCAGTAATGAACTTCTTGATCCAGGCAGCCTCTTTGGCAGCATCGTTGGCAGCGATGTATTCAGCCTCCATCTTCGAGTCTGCTACGGTTTCCTGCTTAGAACTCTTCCAGCTAACCGCCCCTTCGTAAAGGGTAAAGACAAATCCCGAGTGCGACTTAGAGTCGTCCTTATCACTTTGGAAGCTCGAATCGGTAAAGGACTCCACTTGGAGTTCTTCGTTACCATACACCAAGAGCATCTCCTTAGTCCTTCGTAAGTACTTGAGAATGCTCTTCACAGCTGTCCAGTGACTCTCTCCAGGATCAGCTTGATACCTACTCACTACACTTAGTGAGTGTGCTACATCAGGTCTGGTACATAGCATCGCGTACATGATAGAGCCTACAGCCGAAGCATAGGGTATCCCTTACATGCGAGCTCTCTCCAAATCAGTCTTGGGAGACATCTTTTTGGAGAGAGTGAGTCCAGAGATCATGGGTAAGTTCCCACGCTTGGATTCTTCCATACTAAACCTCTTTAGTATGGTGTCAATGTACCTGGATTGAGACAATCCCAATATCCTTTTAGATCTATCTCTATAGATCATAATTCCCAGTATGCAGGAGGCATCACCTAGATCTTTCATTGAGAATCTTTGTGATAAGAAGAGCTTGACCGATTGCAGCATAGGAATGTCATTTCCTATCAAGAGTATGTCGTCTACGTACAATACGAGGAAGACAACCTTACTCTCTGCCACCTTCTTGTAGATACAAGGTTCATCTACGTTTTTGACGAAATCAAACTCTTTGATAACGACGTCAAAGCAGATGTTCCAACTCCACGATGCTTGCTTTAATCCATAAATGGATTTAAGCAGCTTGCACACCTTCCCGCTGCTCCCACTATCTACGAAGCCCTCTGGCTGAGTCATGTACACGCACTCTTCTAAATCACCGTTTAGAAAGGCGGTCTTAACATCCATTTGCCAGATTTCGTAGTCATGATATGCAGCGATGGCAAGCATGATCCGGATGGATTTAAGCATAGCCACTGGAGAAAAGGTTTCATCATAGTCTACACCTGGTCTTTGACGAAAACCCTTTGCAACAAGTCTAGCTTTGAAAGTCTCCACTTTCCCATCTACACCAAGTTTTTTCTTGAAGATCCACTTGCTCCCAATGGGTTTTACCCCTTCAGGAGCAACTTCCAAAGCCCATACTTTGTTGGTGTACATGGATTCCATCTCGGACCGCATTGCATCCAGCCATTTCACTGAGTCCCCACTCGTGATGGCCTGCTCGAAGCTAGTTGGGTCATCATCATGATGCAATCCTCGCTCCCACCATCCATGAGAAAACCGCAGTATCTCTCTGGTGGGTGAGGAACCCTGCTAGATCGGCGGAGTGGCTGGGGTTCATCGGGAACTATGGAATCCTCTGGTTCCAGCAGATCTTCTGTTGCAGCTTTTGTAGCTGGAACCTCTTCCAGTTCTACCTCATGACCACTAATCTCTTTTGCAAGAAATTCCTTTTCTAAAAAGGTGGCATGCCGAGAAACAAACACCCTTTGTTCCTCAGTATGGTAGAAGATATACCCTTGTGAATTCTTGGGATATCCTACAAATTTGCATAGAACAGATCGTGCCTCGAGTTTGTCCGGATTTTGTCGTTTGACATAGGCTGGACAACCCCATATCTTTACATAGTTAAGACATGGTCTCTTCCCTTTCCATATCTCATATGGAGTGGTAGGCACAGATTTGGTGGGGGCCATATTTAATAGATGTATGGCTGTTTCCAGCACATACCCCCAGAAGGAAATAGGTAACTCAGCCGTGCTCATCATAGAGCGCATCATATCTAATAGGGTGCGGTTCCTCCATTCTGATACACCGTTGTGCTGTGGTGTATATAGAGGAGTCAGCTGAGAGAGAATCCCATTCTCTTTTAGGAAGTCCAGGAATTCATTGCTCAAGTATTCACCTCCTTGATCAGATCGAAGGATTTTAATACTTTTCCCGGTTTGGTTCTCGACTTCTTGTTTATATTCTCTAAATTTCTCAAAAGCTTCAGACTTGTGTTTTATCAAGAACACATGTCCGTATCTTGAGAGATCTTCAGTGAATGTAATGAAGTACGAAGAACCATCCCTGGCATGTGTAGACATGAGACCGCATACATCGCTATGATGTGTCCCGTAAACGGAGTTTTGGTCATCTTGCCTTTGAGACATGACTGGCAAGTGTCATAAGATGAAAATTCGAATGGTTTCAAATATCCATCCTTGTGCAACTTAGCTAGTCGTGTCGCATTGATGTGACCCAGTCTACAATGCCACAAGAAGGATTCGTTCATTTCTGAACTCTTCCTTTTGTGTCTGTTTGTTATGCTCAAAACTGTTGATTGATTTAGAACATAAATGCCATTGCACAACGTGCCTGATCCAACCAACTTTTGGTTCAGAAAAATGTTCATAACATTATCCTGTAATACAAAATTATATCCCTCTTTACTTAGTAAAGAAACCGATATAATGTTGCATATCAGGTTCGGCATGTAATAGCATTCGTTCAGAATCAATGTATTACCAGTTAGTAATACAAGGTGATATTCCCCGACGGTTTTAGCTACAACAATTGCACCATTTCCAACCCTTATGTCTTTATCACCTTCTCCAAGTTCTCTACCTTTCCTAAGCCCATGTAACTGATTACATATATGGGATCCTGACCCGGTATCTAATACCCAGGACGTAGAGCAAATGGAGAAACAGTTCTCTGTAACGTACACACCCGAAGAAAATGCATCAACATGTACTTTCTTCATTCGGGTGGCATGGGAATCCTGGTATTCCCCTATATCCTGTTCAGTCTTATAACTTTTATAAGAAAGAACGAAACCAACGTTCCCCAGCACAGTATAACATGCGGGTTCGGTCAATACATCCATATTATTATCTTTATTAAGGCATGATATGGTCGCTACCTGGAGAGAGAGAGAGAGAAGAAAACACTTTAGCGTATGCTCTTGCAAGATCAGATTGGTTATTATTTTATCTAATCAGGATGGCTCCCACTGTTTTTATCAAATCTTCCTTCAAACCCTAAAAGGAAAGACTAGCCGGGATTAATTACACCCTACAACTTCGCCAATCTTTCAGCCAGGCCAGTGTCGGTGCTTTGAGGGAGGTTCCCCGTGCTTTCGCATGGACCTAATTAAAGTAAACCTCATTTTCCCAGAGGCGTAACCCCGTTGACATCTTTCTAGACACCTACTTGATCGGCTAATTGTCCTGTGTAAAACTCTCCCAGGAGTAACAATTACTCGCAGTGGGTATCGGGATCCAACTATCTCATAGAAGGTATGCAATCTCATTGCAAATTTCAACACTTGAAATTCCCGATAATATTTTTCCCCTAAGTGCTATGACCTTGACGAAAGCCAACAAACCATAGCCTGCTAGTCAAGTTCAACCAGTACATTTCTTGACTGAATTAAACCCACCGGCACGACCCTTGACGAAAGCCAACAAAGCCATACGACTACCCTAATCCAGTCGCATCATATGCAGCAGATAAGCAGCATATAGCTACCACACACTACACCTTGACGAAAGCCAACAAATGCAGCACGAATACTATATACAACTTATCTGAAATGACGGAGGGCTACGACAGGTTTTTCTGAAAACCTATTGCGTAATGAACTTGATATCAATGTATAATCATGTGAATTTTGAAATGGAGTGATTTTGATGCTTTTATTAGTTTTGCTAAAGAGGTCACTCCCGGTGAAGGGATCTCGGCTCTTTCCTTATGGAATAAGGTGCAGGATATATCATATATATCGCTATGCAAAGCAAAACTCCAAAAGCAATCAAAAGACAAACCGAGTGTTGTAGTATCTGCCAGTTTTGCTAAAGAGGTCACTCCCGGTGAAGAGATCTCGGCTCTTTCCTCATCGAATAAGGTGCGGGATATATCATATCTATCTCTATGCAAAGAAAAAAACTGTAGCTACCCTTTTTGAAAATTTGATTCTACAACATCTTTTAGGTTTCTTTTCTTTCATTAATCATATTAACCAAGTCCCATCATTTAAGTCACCTAAACATCACAGATAAATACGATGTATACTTATGCCATCCGCATTCGCCTCGATGTCCCCTCGTGCACCGTTAGGTTAGGTAACTAACGGCAGAGCGGGGCAGGGCTAGCGCGGGTGTAAAACATAAGTAACATCTATATAATATATCATATATACTATATACAGTATTTATCACAACATATCAAATGATCACATCACAGATATCGCAGCAGAAGAAAACATATGAAACATTGGATATACTAGGACGTCCGTGTTTTATTTTGAGCCTCTATAAAACACGGATTCCACGGTCGCGATGAATAGCCAAACCCACACCCCTAGACCCCTACGAGAGCGACAAGCAGCCCTTCCAATTCTAGAGTTAGGAGACCCGGACTCGACTCCTCGAGTTGGTCTCCCACTGGACTCTAGAACCCGGTTACTTGTGCTCTCCTCCTTGGGTCTATCCTAGTGCGGAAAAGTAAATAATATACAAATGGTGACATCAACCTCATTCCGGAAGTGCCCCAATAAAAGAATATTACATACATTTAATTTTACATGAATGAAAATAAAAACCCTCATCTCACATAAAACCCCCCGGCTATTCAGAACGCGACGATCCAATATAACATATCCAGCAACACATAACATCACATGTCATCAACGTAAGTAAATATGCGTATCCCAATTGTCGTTGACATATAGCAACGAAGCCGGCGATATCACATATTACACTTATGGTCACAGAAAAGAAAGTGTAAAACTACAACATTTGGAATCCACAATCTCTTTAGACATCGTAAATCCGAAATATCACATACTTCGCATTTCATGCCTAACTATATGAATTCCACATATCGTATCACATTCCAGATAAATAGACAGTATTAAACTTTCCGATCGAATAATCAAATACCCAGGATTTCCTAAATGGCTCAACACTTGAGCGGAGTTCAAAAATTCCAGAATACGCCACTGTACCAACGGTCCAGCCGTAGAAGGGTCAAGCCAACGCCTCATATGTGGCAACGCCGTACTCCCCCAAACTCTAAGGTTCAAAAGGCAGTTCAAGACGGTCACATAATCGAGTTAAGGTTTGTTGTCTTCTAGAGGGTCCATCGCGTTACATGCACGTTTTTCCGAAAGATTTAAACTCAAGAAAAATTCAACACTTGAAAGTTTTTCGTGCCGGGAAATAATGAGTTAATGATATCCGTTCGAACATTTTAACAATTTCTAAATATTCTGAAAACATAACGAAATTAAATATTCCGATCGAATCAATGATTACAAAATAAACCCCAGAACACTCAACACTTGAGTCAGATAAAAAATACCCAGAAAATAGTAACAACAGATACAAGTATTACTGTGCAAACACGTGTCAATAATACCAAAGTACGGCCGTGGAATCGCCGCGGGAAGCAGGTTCCTGCCGCGGTTCCGCGGCGACTTGATGGTATCATGAGTTCGTATTTCATGGTAATTCTTAGAATTCCCTGCTGATTTTTTTAGGTATTTTTAATTCATAAAAATCACAGTTTTAAAAAAAAATCCAGAGAGGGGGTTAAATTGATGTTTCCGGGTTCGATCGAGGTTTTAACTTCGTATACACGTCGCCTAATACTCTAGCTAGGCTCTGATACCACTGTAGGGTTACTAGGCACTCTAATAGGGTTCTACAAGGCATCTGCCATGCCAAAATCAAATTTTTATGTGCCGAACAACCCTAAGCAAGATTGTATACTAGAGATTAGGCGAAACTAATAGCAAGCAAACAACTTTACTTCTATGAGAATATGAAATACAACCTTTGTAGATCGGTCCTTCACTTCTAAAGCTTCTTGTCGTAGTCCCTTCGCTGCGATCATAGTTCTCCCGGGCTCTTGCATGGCTTCACAAGGCGAAATATGCGTCCTTGCTTGAAGTCTTCGAGGCCGAAGATGATCTACGTCGAGGGAACACCGACTCAAGCTACTACTTCACTAACTAGAGGATTAGTGAAGCAAACACCCTAAACTAAAGTGCTAGTCTAGTAGAGGATGGAGAAATAGGAAGTGAGTTCTCTTTAGAATTTTATTTCTCACAATGTTTCACTCTCTTTTTGAAACCCTAGCAAGCTTTTCTTTTGCTCAAAAGAAGAAGAAGAAAATGAACAAAAGAAAAGATGAGGATAATGATCAAGTGAGTGAGCTAACCATGGTGAGTGAGTATCATATACTAACTCATGTAGAGACATTACCATGGCTAATCCTAAATGGTTAGGTTAATAAAAATCTAAAGTAAAACAAAGTTAGTGGACTTTGTCAAAGCATCCATAAGCTTCTACAAGCTTCATGCTTGTGAAAAAAGCTCCACTAATTTGTAATTACCTTATATAATTATTAACCACCATTTAAAATAGAATGGTGTATGTCTTGCACACCCATGTATGATGTATCATCAACCATGATACAAAAAGAAAAAACACATTTTAATATATATCACATATATACGAAAGTTGTGCACATGTGAGAAAAATCCTTAAGTGAACAAATGTTAGTTAATGTAAATTAGTATATCATATATACAATTATACACTAAATTATTAAATCAACACTTGACTTAATAATCCGGTTATATCTCATATAACCGACTAACATCCAATGTATCGACTTATCGAATCAACACTTGATTTAATAACCCGGCTATATCACATATAACCGACCGATACAAAAAGTCGTGAGAATAGAATACGGTATCACATACACGCATTATTCTGGTCCCGCACATATCACATACGCGCTCCTATTTTGTTTTGCCTGAGCCAGTAAAACCTCTATGTAGGACTCTAAAGACTCGTCAATACGCCGGCAGTAGGTGATGATCACATCAAGCACCCACAAGACGTCAACGGTACTAGCTGGACGTAACGGCTACCTGGGTATTGAACGATCAGAAGATCAGCAAGCAAGCCCGCTCCAACTCCTGTAAAAGCCTGCCGGTAACACTTCCCGTACAGTCCGGTCTCCTCGTCTGATATGTCACATATCAAGTCTTGGGGTGGTAAACGTCAGACCCCAATAACCGATAAGTCGTGCCGATGTAAGGCTCATAACGGGTCGAGAAACTACTGGTAACACTTACCAGTAAATCTTTAAATCAGCCCTGGTCAGGGACTTCCCTGTTATGGCCAATCGAGCACAGCGCAACATCAACCCCCAATACCGGAAGAGACGAAACCCCTCCTATCGCTCATTGCCTCCATGTGACTCGGGACTGTACCCAAAAACCACCGTTTTGCACGCCCTCTTGGACGTGGTAAGGTGGAAATCAAAGCACAGTGGGAATCACACAAGACTCTATGACGATCTCGGGTCTACAGACTAACCTGCACAAGTGTCACCAGAGAACTGCCATCTGACGTGAGGTATAATACCATCTGGGAGTTTTCGGCGAGTCCGTCCAGTGTACCCAGTCTCCACTGAGCATCCGTATACCATCTCTGATGTCAAACACCAATGGATATGGGATCATCCATCGCCCATCTCATGGGTCGAGAAGCGTATACGCTAGTCTACTCTGGTATATCGATACCCTGTCTCAATACACCTACGACTAGGAACATTAAAGGATGTACTTATGGACTACTCTGTCCCCACTAGTATGATCTGCATCATAGTCCAGGTAGTCAAGTACACATCCTAAGGGCTTTACTAACATGTAACTATAAGACAGTATCAAGAGACAAGTATACATGTTAAAGTAAAGAGCAACCAGATAGCATACTATCATATCGAGCAAGAAAGTCCTCTCTATATATGTTCAAGCATCCAATATAATATACATCATCTGTACAATACTGGCCTCTAGGGCATACATACAACTAACAGTATATATATATATATATATATATATATATATATATATGTAGATGTGTTGCGATACACACACACACATATGTATACCCGTATGATGAGGATAATATATGATACTTGGAGATGAGTCGATGTGGTTGGGCATGATGCCGTGAGATCGGTGATGTGACTTGGGTCGTATTATGAGATACGACATGATATTATAGCGGATCGTTGAGCGATGCGTTTTCACACACATGCGGATATATATATATATATATATATATATATATGTTGGATGGTATCGGAATGTACTAGACTTAGATCAGTACCCCGAATTTAGGATATGATGATAATGATACCAGATGAATAATGAGCTATATGTGATAGTTGACCCGTACCCCGATTTTGGGATGCTGTACGATGGATTTACCGTACGAGATATAATTATGATGAGATATCCGCACTCGTATTATATATTTATCGTATGCGACGTTATTGAGGCGGGATCACCGACTACTATATATATATATATATATATATATATATATATATATCGACTCAGACTTAGGTGGTTTTCCTTACCCTTTTGATAGTCTCTTAGCTTTGTCCTGTAGTTTACTTAGTAGATGTTAGAATGTGCTTGAGTCATACTTATTTCCAAAACTAACGAATCGTGAGTATTTTAAAGACAGGCCAAGGGATACTACGGATACTTCAAAGGACGTACCTTTTCTTAAAAACACCGTACCCCTATTTTCTAAACACCACGATTCGTGCTATTTCAATATGCGAAAACTGTATGACTCGTATACATATTGTACATTCTTATATGTTGTGGTTACTACTTCATTTTTTATATATTCCTGCTGTTTGCATCGCATTGCATGCTTAAATGTGTTTTCATTAGTTATTATGAAACTCATGCCGTCAGGACACCAGCACCATTACCGATGATGCGTATGCTTCACGCACACCTGCTTGCCGGCTCACACACACCATCATCGGTAATTTTCATGTCACGTACACTTTAGAGAATATTATTTCATTGATATCGCTTGCTAGCTGATAGTTCCGATATATCATTACTGTGCTAGTTTAGATATTGCATTCTTTATTTAGATATCCATGTATGTCTATATTCATTTGTCATGTAATATTATGGGGCCTTATGCCAGTATTTCACTGTTATTTACTCTCGAGATTTGGATTCGGATTTTCCATAAGATTTTCTGGATTTGGAGAAACCGCAAGATTTTATAAACTCATTTTATTTCAAAAGATAAAAAGTGCAGTTTTCTCGTGATATGATGTGAGATATGTCCACCATGAGTTTTCTCGGCTTTTGAGCGATATCATACACCCGATTCGAGGAGGAGGAGGAACCGTCTGTGGGTGCATGGTGGACCCGGTGCGGTACCCCGGGGCAAGATGGCCGTAGATGATGGAGCCTGACAGGGGAGCACTACCGACCGGTTATTTGTGACGCGGCGGATATCCGGAGGATCCCGACGTAGTCGTGAGATTTGATGAGGGGCCAGTCCGGATTGCCGGAGCCCGGGATATTGAGACAGTGAGATATTGATATTTTATGATATGGGCCAGTCCGGATTGCCGGAGCCCGAGACATTGACATATTGAGATATATGTTTTGTGTCGATACTTAACACGGATTCACTGTTGATTTCATTGATGATACTTCAGTTTTATACAGAAATCTCACTGAGATAAGAAAATAGTTTTCTCATTCATGATGTATTCTGTTTTCATTTTAATGCATTCATACATCATATATGTATTATGTTGCTACATGAGGCACTGACACGAGCACTTGATATTACACTTATGTGTAGAGGTTTCAGGGTTATATTATTTTGAGGATATTACTATCGTATGACCTAGGATAGAGTCATACATGCGATTTCTGCTCTGTGATGTTTTCTACTCACGAGTTGGCAACTCACCCCCGTTGTGCCACAGTTTCTTGCAGGTTTTGCCGTACAGGTTTCCTTGGCGGCTTTGCCGGCACATTATTTCATTCCGAGTGATTGCTTTGGTAGGTGGGTTCACTCGCATCGTGACCACCATTATATTTTATTTATATTCAGTTGTATCTAGTAACTCCATCAACCAGATTTGTATATTTATAGACTTAGAAGGCCAGTATGTTTATTCTTTCGACCTTAGAGTCGCGCTTGTATTATTATGGTTTTTTGGTGGATTTTTGGCTTTTTTCTAAGTTTTGATCCTCGCCCTTCGGCGTTGTATATTATTGCTTGCGTGGTTATGACCGCCAATTGGCGAAGAGCAAGCTCTCGCTTGGGGATGCCTTTATTCATATTATTCATGTTTGTACCCGTTTGGGGCCAGTATTTACAAAAGAGACTCTGCTGAAATTTTCGGAAAAGACTTGATATTTTAAAAAAATGTTTACTACGACTTTTCAAAGTGATTTATATGCAAACTTTAAAACAAGTTTTCCTTCACTTTCTTCTTTTAAATGGTTTAGATTTCTGGGCTTTTGGATTACTTGAATTAGGTGGGGTCCTATAGACTTCACATGATTCAAGTGTCAGTCACGTGCTATTTCGGGTCGTGACACATGCGATAACATGTGACTTGATATATAATAGATTGTACGAGACCTTAGATCTGTACCCTGATTATGATATTGTACGACGATTGATATCGTACGGACTATATGATTTATATATGATATTTGACCCGTACCCTCGATTTTGAGGATGCTGTACGACAGACTATACCGTACGAGATATATATATGATGATTGTGTTAGTTATATGTATGCCTTAGAGGCTGATCAGTCGAAAATAGTGCATTCTCAACACGTTAATTTCCCTACTCTTATCATTCATATATAGGTGTTTATTGTAATTATAACACAGATTACGAATTCATTAGGAAAATACCAAATAACCTGTGTTATAGTTATAATCGACATTCTAAAGGGAAATTAAGTGTTTATTACTAATTGCATTGATCTGTATATATCAACCCTTGTCTCGAAATTGTGTGCAGGAAATCCTCCAGGTTAAAAAGCCGGAATCACAAAAGTGCTGATAAAACGTATCAAGTCCAAGACTTGAAATCTGACAGTAAACTAGAAAGGAAAATAAGATTACAGACATCATGAAATAACCAGGAAGACAACATGAAACAATACAGGAGAATTGATGCACTGAGTCCATCAAACGGCCGCGGATCCGCGGCCGAGTCAGGCCGATCCGCCGCGGATCCGCGGCCAAGTTGACTCATCGGAGGTTGGAACTTTTTGCAGGGCTCTTCTTTCAACGGCTAAACTTCTTCAAGTTGCTTCAGTTCCTCGAATTATCCAGAAGCTTCCCTCTAACAGCAAGTCTTCTCTTGTAAGCTAGATAACTAACTTAATCTAGAAGCTTCTCTTCAACTACCAAGCTTACAAGGGAAGCTATACCTAGCTTCTAGGGGAAGCTAAATGGAAATACTATAAAAAGGCACCTAAGGCTTCATGAAGTTGTTGTTCATCAATTAGGGTAAAATTCTAGTGAGATCCAAATCAATTCTAAACAAATTAAGTGACACAATTTGATCCAAATCAAGATCATCGAGTACCAAATCGAGCAAGTATCCAACGAGCCTTTTGAAGCAACGCCGATCTTCATCCGAGCAAGAGATCCAAGACGATCCGCGACTCAAGAAGACGATGCGAAGCTAGTTCGATGATTTAGTTCCTCCTCAAATCTTGTATTCTTTGAGTGTATTGTAATGAAACATCGAATAATAAAAGGTGAACATCTTGATTCTTGCTTTCTATTCATTCTCGCATTATGATATTCTTACTTCTTGATTGCTTTATAATGATGCGTGAGTAAAACTCCGCTTGCATCGGAATCGAGAGAATAGGTAGATGATGTTGATGAAATTCTTGAACGATTCTTAAGTCTTATGAGTTTTGTAAACCCTAGGAAATTGAATCAACGATGACCTAGTTTTGAGCGAGATGCTTTCTTGAATGTTTTCGCTCTAAATTAGAGATCAACAATCGATGATTGAATTTCCTAGAGGCTAGAGTTTGAATGCTAATCAACGAAAGGTCAAGGGATGATGATGGAGAAACCCTAATTTCTTCAATAGATCCCTAAACCTCGTTGATTGTCATCGATCTAGCAACAAATCTTCAATAGATAAGAATTTGTAATAATAAGCATTTATCATTACTATCGATTCGATTGATTCCGACAAGCCTCTTTACAAATCTTGATAATTCAAACGATTTGGATATTTTCTTGATCTCTACCTGTAAGTGCACGGCGGCGCCCCGGCCGTCAACCCGACGCCGGAATGCGGAAACGGTGAATAACTTAAATTTTGCGGACTTAGCAAACCGGCACCACCGCGCACTAAACCCCGGATCGTTACCATTAAACTAGTCTAGCTAACTAACAAGATAGAAGGGGAAAAGATATACCGACGATCCAAGTCCTCCGGTCTTCATCTCCTCTCCGATCTCCTCGCGGGATCTCCGGTCGTCGCCTCCTCGCCGGAAGGGCACCACGTCGCCTGCATCTTTTACGGGCTCCCGCCTCTATACCGAGGCAACTCGGGCATGAAGCCGGCAACTCGACATGCTCAAGATGTGCTGTAGGAAGTGTAGTGCTTATGTCTCATTGGGGTTTGTTGCCTTTGGATGGAGGAATGGAGAATAGAAAAATGGTGCTTGCATTTTTCTAGCAAGAAAATGATATCATGGATGAAACTCTCAAGATGAAGCTCTCTTCTTCTTCTTCTCTCTTTCTTTTTTTTTCTCTTGAATAATGAATAATCTCTCATCCAAAAGAGAATGGTGGAGGAGGTAATATCAAAGCATGAAGGGAGGTGAGTGTAGGAGATGTAGAAAGGTGACCCTAAACAAACATCAACCATGCTTGCACTTTCAACAAACCATACCCACTCAAATCAACATTTAATGCAAGAATGGTGCAAAAGATAATGAAAGCTATCATAATCAATCTTTATGCAAGAAAACCCCTCCACAAAAGTAATTTGCAAAACTGCAAATTACCCCCTCCATCGGAAAAAGTCCGGCCGGGAAAGAACAAAAGAAAACCGGCCGGAACGGAAAGCAAACTGGCAACTCCAGAAAACTGGTCCCGTAATAAATTACAGGAAAACCCCACACTGTGCATACACACCCGCATTTGTATTCCGTCCGGATACAAATGCAATGAGACAAAATCTACACTGTACTAAACTAGGACCGGCTTAAACCAAAGCCGGCTAGTAATATTCGTTCGATCCTGATCCGTGCAATACCGCACGTATCTGATCGAACCCTGCCATATATCTATACAGCTACTAGTACAAACCGTCCGATCCTGATCCGTGCAATACCGCACGTATCTGATCGGACCCTGCCATATCTCCATACGGCCTCTACAGCGTTTCGCCCGAAAGCTGAGTAACTGAAAGTGTGGTGGACTCTAAAGACTCGTCAATACTATGGCTGTGGATTTAACCACTAGCACGTCAGAGGTATAAGCCAATACGTGACGGGCCACCAGCTATTGACCAAAAGGGACGTCGATGAGGAAGCTCACCCCGACACCCAACTGAGCCTGTCAGTGACAATATCCGTACAGTCCGGTCCGTTCGTCTATGAGCATCGCATGGCGGGCCTAGGGGGTTGGTAAAAGTCAGACCCCCAAAAGCGGTACAAGTCGTGTCGGAGTGTAGCCCAGAACACCCTGAGATACTACTGGAATACCTACCAGTAAATCTCCTGCCTTGGCCAAGGTCTTTGTGTAATGGCTCTCCTAGACACAGCGCGACCTCACCCCCAATACCGGGAGAGACGAAACCCCCGAAGATCCGCTCACTGCCTCCATGTGGCTCGGGACTGTACCCAACTAAAACCTGTTTGCACGACTCCTTTGAGCCGTGGTAGGGTAGTGATCAAAGTACAGTGGGAACTCACACGAGACAAATGACGATCCCCAGGTCGATGAACTAACCTGTACACATGTCACCTGGGAACTGCTATCTGACGTCAGGTATAAGACCAACTAGCATATTCCCGGCGAGTCCTGTCCGGTGTACTCATAACCCAATGAGCACCTGTATACATCTTAGGTGAACCAACTGACACCAGTGGCTTGTGAGACCGGCCACCGCCCCTCGTCGGGGTCTCGACTGTATACACTAGTCTACTCTGGAGTATCGATGCCCTGTCTCGAAACTCCTACGACTAGGGACCTTTTAAGGATGTGCTAATAGACTCCAGCTCTCACTTATATGATCGCCCTCATACTGCCGGCAGTCAAGCAAGAATCCTAGGGGCTTTATCAACGTGCAATAGCGACATGTCATGTCACCTAAAGCAGTACACGATGATAAAGGTAAACCAGATAGCATACTATCATCTCGAGTAAGACTGTCCTACCGGGATAGGTCCTCCCTCAATCATTGCAATCACGTGCCTGTGATCCAATAATTGACTCTGAGGGCACTATCTCCAACAATCTCCCACTTGCACTCAGGGCTAATTATTGCGATGCCGCATACTCACAGCCCGTGTGATACCGAACACCCAACTCCTCTACTAGTCAATCTCACAAATCCCGTTTGTGAAACTATTGCGGTCGAGGAATAGCCTCAGTGAGTGGATCCGCCTAGAAGTTTCTTTCTATGTCTCTCTATATCTCAAGTTCGCGGAGAAAGCCATCTCCCGAAATGAGCAATACCTGCCTTAGAATGTCTGGATGTCTGATGGGACGTAGCTCATAAATGAACTCCAAATCCAAACTTCTTAGACTGTATCTTCAACTGAACTTAATCAGTATCCTGCGCCATGCCACCCTCAGTATTGCCTTGGACCATCCGTCCAAAATACTGCCTCTCGTCAGAGGGAAAACAGTAACTCTGACAACCTCCTTGTC
Organism: Agapanthus africanus; assembly: GCA_030015575.1. Taxonomy (NCBI): domain Eukaryota; kingdom Viridiplantae; phylum Streptophyta; class Magnoliopsida; order Asparagales; family Amaryllidaceae; genus Agapanthus; species Agapanthus africanus. The sequence continues at coordinate 234,831,201 of JASDDO010000010.1, forward strand.
GTCCATGTCACCTTGGAAGCCTGGAATGATAACCGTCTCCTAAAAGAGGCAGCCGTTATCATATCCCTAGAACAGCCACTTATGTTCTAAAACTGCTTCCCGACTGTTCCTCCAGGATTGGATCAATATCAACTTATTGCATCTAGTGCAACAACAACATCTGGTGTGGTACTTGACATCTCATGATTGACTCAATTGCCTGAGCAAGTGATCTGCCAATCATGCACGTCCCTCTCCCCTTTAGTCTGTAAGACACCTTTAGAGAGGGTGACTCCATTAACTGCAGGTACACTACCGTGCCAGGAGTCGTCCATTCTAAATCCTCATAGAATGCTGTCAAGGTACCCAGATTAGGAAACCACCCAAATCTAGATCTAAAACCATAGATCTAGTAACCAGAATGTCTGATATATATCCAAGTCCTATGTGGAGAAACCACTGTGTGACGACCAAAGTCTAACCGATCGTAGTATAGGAATATCACTTCCTACTACCTTCTCAACAGATCCATCCCTTATTCTGATGAAGTCAAACCCATGACTGTCACGTCAGAATCAGATGATCTATCTCCGCTACATCTGCTTTAGTCTATAAATAGACATAAGCCTGATGTCCACCAATGCTTCCGCTGCTCCCACTGACTACGACAACCCTCTGCCAGAGTCATATAGACGTGCACTTCTAAAACTAGTTTAGAACGACGCTATATTCATCCTCCTGCCGGGTCTCGCAGCCTGGAACAACAACAATGGCAGTTGTGGGTAAACAAGAACTTCCATGTCACCGTCCTTGAGGCTACCGGAGTACCTCTCGGGTGCCTGAAGTTACCCACCTCATCTGCGGAGTGGCCAATGGAATGTCAAATCCGATTGAATCTTCAGGTTCCTTATCAAATCTTCAGTAATCGTTTGCGGTTCTGGAATCACTTCCAGTTCTACCATACTCCCACTGCTGTTTTTGAAAAAATCCATTTTTAATAAAACTGTGGCGAGTCTAGAACAATATTGCTATTGTTCATCCAGATGGTAGAAAGTCAACCCGCGTCATAGCCTGGGTCAACCCACAAACAACCATTACAGAAACGTGCCTTGAGTTGTCCAGTGTCTGGTTTTAAGCATAAGCCGGACAACTCCCCGTACCTTAACAACGTTAAAATATGAACTGTTCTACATCCAATATAGAACCAGAGGCACTGATTTAATTGAACCAGATTCAAATCATGCAGCTTTCTCCAGTGCATGTCAACTAAATGGAAGGAGGTCGATCAGCGTTACTCAACTTAGGAATACTTCCAATTATGAGTAACCTGAAAGAGAAGTAATTTCTCTTTATCATTACTATTAACTGAATACCACACACAAGTATCTACATCTTCGATCACTTTGAAGAATCCCGATACTTGCTATACCTGGTTCTCTACTCTATTCAAATACCTATAACTCCTCAAAACTTAGACCCTGTGTTTCTACGAAACACATGTCTAAGAACTAGAGAAGTCAAAAGTAAACAGAATACAGTACGAGGACCAACCCCTCTGTCCTGATGGACACTGGACAACATACAATACTCTGTATAAGTCCCTTAAGTCTAGTGACTCATTCACTGTGTGTCGTAGGTTGAAAACTGTACTTTTGGTTAAGAAGAATTACACCGCTGTTTAATTGTAACGTTTTGAAAATCGTTTCGGTGGAATTTCGAAAAAACGGTAAAATAAGGGGGTTTTCTGTAAAAAGTCAAAATACAAATATCTTATTATAAAAATTAAATATACATATTCTAGCTATGTAATTGCTAGTATTTGGTGTTTATTGAGCCACTGGTGAAATTTCAAATTTTCTGAAAAAAAATATTATTTTATTATTATTTAAGCCGTCACTAATACATTTAATTAGGGAAAATTACAAATTGGAATGAGTTAAAACAAATTTTGTGCATCATAAAACATTAAATAAAATTTTATCATGTGGTTTTTGAAATGAAATCGTTTGCCAAAACGGTTTAGAAAATATCGAAGAAAAAGGCTTTTTTCGGTGAAATTAGTGTAATGGAAGTGGGTTACTACACTTATCTCTTTTTCTCACCCAAACAAAATCCACACCCACTCCCCCAACATGCTTTGGCCGGCCCCCTTGATCAACCCAACAATCTTGGGCCTCCCATTTCACACATTCAAGCAAAGAAAAGAAAAGGAAATGAAGGAAATAGATAAATGAGTATGGACTTTTGTCTTTTGTGTTGACTTGAACCTTCCCCACTTGACTTTTCCCCACCTCACACACCCCCCACACTCCCTCACCTGCACTTGGCCGAGCCCCCCCCTCTTCTTCAGCCCACCTCATTCTTCTTCTCTTTTCTCTTCAAAATTTCCATAAAAAATGCCTCAAAAATTCCACAAAATCAAAATCGAATCCCTACCCATTTATACATGACCATTCTAGTATGGATCTTGATGAAGGGAAGCATGTTTGGGAGTCTATATTCTTGTTAGATCTCAAGATAATTGTGGGGTAAATTCTTAACCTTATAGCTAGATTGTTGTTTAATTATGATATGCTATTGTATTCAAGTGTTAAAATGGTTGAATTGCTAGCTATAAATCTTCAAGTTAGGGTTTGGAAATTCTAGAATTGGGTTTTAAAATCAAGTTAGGGTTTTGTGAAATTGGTCTATGGTGGTGTGATGTTTTTGGGGTCTTTTGACATGTTAAAACAAGATTAGTAGCTAGTCGTTAATGGTTAGTTTAAAAAAAATTGTGTTAATTATGCTAATTTGTAAACTAGGTTTCTAAAATAGTTATGTTCTTGTGAAATAAAATTCAAATTAAGGTTTCATGTCATTATAAATATTATATTGAGTTGTTTAATACTTTAGTTCATGAAAAACCAAGCTTAATTGATGAATTGTGAATTTTGCTTTAAAATGTGTTAAAAATTGATATTTTTGCAAACTAGGATTTTGGAAATTATGCAAATTTATGAGATTAAATTAGGGAAATGGTTTTTATGACTTATTTAAGATATTTAGTGAATATTGTGGCCGCTAGATTCGTTTATACATCGAGTTTTGTACTAAAACGGGTAATTTTGCTTGCTAGTTTTTCGGAAAAACGGCTTTTAAAGTGAATTTGGGGGTTTTTGTGAGTTTTAACCTATTTTATATTAAAATTTGTGTTCGTGAATGTGCAAATGAGTGTATTTGGGTTTTTCTCGATGGTCTGGCGTTTGTACGCCGACGTTGAGGGTTTTTGGGTCGATTTGTGAAAGCAACCATAGGTTTTGACCTATGTGGGATTCGTGCGTCGTTTTGATCATGGGTCGGATTTTAATGAGATATGGTGCGTTATGATATGTAGGTACCCCCATGTGGACTTCGAGGCGACGGGCAAGCGCGTGGCAACGTCGGCACCGGCTAGCGAGGACCAGGTGAGTAGATTTATATCTACGGGGAGAAGTCGGGTGGATGGCGTATAGCACCCCCGCAGTCCGTAATTAGTACTATGTAGTATATTTTTTATGTGTGATAGTTAGTGTGTTATGGTTAGTTAGGGGTAGAAATAACTAGCGTAGTTCCTAGTTGCGAACCATAGGATAGATTTGCACCCACACGCATACACTTGTGTGTTTCTTATACTTGCACGGTGTTTGATGATATGGGATGACTTTGGAGTTGAGTCGATGATGTGGGCTTTGTGCCGCGAGATCGGTGATTTGATATGATTCGTATTTGGGATACGAAAAGTGATTCTTGGGGGTTCGGGATGTGTGTTCACCCCCGCATTCATACTTTGAAGATGATATCAGTTGTACTAGACTTAGATCAGTACCCCAGATTATATGATATGATAAGTGATATCTGAAATGTGATGAGATAGTGTGATATTGAACCGTACCCAGCTTTTGGGATGCCGTACGACGATTTACCGTACGAGCCTATATTGATGATAGATCCGCGCTCATGACTCGAGGATGTCAGATGATATACTGTATCGTACGCGATACTATTGAGGCGGGATCACCGACTTATATATATTTATATATCGACTCAGATGTTAGGCGGTTTCCTTACCTGTAGTTCAGCTTGTTAGTTCGGCCGTATAGTTTAGTGTAGTTGTTAGAGTAGATTAGACTTCTTACCTATTTCAAAAACTAACGAATCGTGGGCATTTTTAAAGACAGCTCAAGGGAATCTACGGACATTTCAAAAACGACGTATCTTTTCATAAAAACACCGTAGCCCTATTTTCAAAACCCCATGATTCGTGTTATTTCAAAAGGCACCATTCGTAGGACTTATATTAGATTAATGCAGATTAGTTTTGGTTACGTCTAGTTTCAGCTCCCACTTTTTTTGTGGTTCGCTTTGCATCGCATTCTTATATTATGTTTCATACTCCATTTTAATATCATGCTGATAGGACACCAGCACCATTATCGATGATGCGTATGTACCACGTACACTTACTTGCCGGCTCACACACATCTTCATCGGTAATTGCCATGTCACGTACACCTTAGAAAATATATTATTGCTTGACTTAGCCTATTGGCGAATAGTTTAGACATTGTAGTTATTACCTGCTACTTTATGCATACTGTTATTCATTGTTATGCCGATAGAGACCAGTGTTGGTTATTCTTTCGACCTTAGAGTCGCTCGTTATATTTCTGGTGGTTTTGAGTTTCCTTTTGAGTTTTGATCCTCGCCGTTGGCGTTGTATATTTTATTGTTTGTGTGGTTGTGACCGTCGATTGACGAAGAGCTAGCTCCCGCTTGGGGATGCCTTTTTCTTGATTTCGTATACTATTCATGTTGTATCCCGTTTGGGGGCCAGTATTTACAAAGGAGACTCTGCCGAAATTTTCAGTAAATTTTCGATGTTTTAAAAACCGCATAATTCGGCTTATGCTATTGAAATTACTTGCTTTAAGTTGGTTTTTCCTACTCTCTACTACTCTTCTTGGTTTGGATTTCTGGGTTGTCGGTTTACTTAGATTACGTACGCCTCGAGACGTTCGTAGTTTAAGTGCCGGTCATGTTCCGTACTTTCGGGTCGTGACAAAGTTGGTATCAGAGCGTTAGGTTTTACCTTCGGAGCGTAGGATGACCCTTGGTTGATGGAATAGGTGACTAAAGTAGAGTGACGTACCGTTGATATGATCCGCGGCATATTTACGACACGCCACTCCACTTATGAAGCCTTAGGATGTACATTTCCTTGTTCAGTATTATATTCCTTCCTGATCTAGCCTCATCGGTACCAGTTTGGTTTTGCTGCTACGGTTACGGCAGGGAGAGCTACGGCTAGAGTTGTGGTCAGCATGAGCTCGTTATGAACGAGGACTGACCATGGCGTGATTCCGGCGACACACGATTGCATAGATGTGTCTTTTTACTGTGTTTCCGCGCCATGAGCGTTTGGCGGATCGCCTTTATGAGACTTCTCGGACGTGCCGATCAGTATCAAAGGATTGAGCCAATGATAGAGGCCAGCCAGATCTTGATGACCGTTGGTGTGTTGCTTATTCATGACGATCGAGGCACGGTTCAGCATGCAGACGAGCGAGTCAGTTATTGCTGCGAACGACGAGATATTGCCCCAGATGCTGGAATTCGTGCAGGACGAGTTGTACTAAGACATGATAGAAGGTTGCTAGTCATCGAGGATGAATGACTAGGACATGTGGATCGTTCGCCTACCCCGATCCGAGGTCATCAGATAGATTGATTCCAGCTAGAGACGACTTCGCGCGGAGACGTTGGGAGTCGACAGAGACGATCGAATGTCAGAAACCTATTATTCCAAGTTTGAAGTAGTCGGAAAGACATGCAGGCAATTCTATGGTCCCTCTAGAAGAATGAAACCCTAACTTGACTTAATGACCGTGTGAAAGCCTTTGAACCTTCGGGTTTGCGGCAGTTCTGCGGCGCCATTAGTGAGGCTTGGGTTTGCCCTTCTACGGCTGGACCACCGATGCTGTGATATGTACTCGATACTATTAAACTGTGCACAAGATGTTGAGCTCTTGGAGGATTATGAGGTTTTGACGACTCGATCAGATGGCTCGACTTAATTCAGATGGTAGGTGGTGAGATGCATTTCTTGGGAGACTCCAGATATGAGGATAGCCGTTGGAGCTTAGTCCATGCAGCCGCGACGAGACGAGTCCAAGGCAGACGACATTAGAGAAAAGTGGAATAAGAGGTTCGCACCAGATCTAGATGAGATGACGTTCCACTCCGCCGACATCAGAGAGGCGATGCGCATGCCGAGGCATGGTACTTGGACTTACCTTCCAGAAGGAGTCGCGATGAGTATGCAGTCATTCCAGAGCAAGATGCAGATATAGGAAAGGACAATGACTTCCGGACAGTTGGCAGAGGCGAGACATGGAAGAGACCGTGAGCAGGATTCCTTCCAGGACACTGCTGCAATGATACTTGCACCCAGGATCAGATGTGTCACGTATATTCAGAGAGCCAGAGGCCGATGCCAGTGATATGCTGTCTTATGAGTGGTCGCAATGATTGACCGAGAAATGACCAGAGAAGTGCCAGAATGGGATCATCCCCGTTAGCACACCTGACCGGGCCGATGAGCCGATGGACCGAAAGATTGGTAATTCACAGTGAAGACCTTGACCCAGGAGTGGTCATGGTTGCGCACACCAGCAGGACAGAGTTCATGATCATCGGCGAGACGTCCCACTAGTGACCGCGACAGGTTGCCGAGATTCTTAGAGGATGCGCTTGAGCAGTACTATTCCGCCATACTTGATTTTGGGTATTTTGGGCGATCTATTCACAGGATTGATTTTGATGATTGAGTTTCATGATATTTGTTTTCATGGACCATGGTTGCACCTACTGAGTATTTACGATTTTGCACAGTGTTGCACTTGATATCATTTTCGTGCTTCAGTTTCACATGTTTGTGATTTTACGATTTTAAACAGTTGAGTTGGTTTTGTGCGTATGCATGCACACGATTTGGTTCCTGCACTCTGTATAGTTGATATATGCTTGCAGTGCAGTGATACGCCTCTCGTTCACTTAGATGCACTGGACTTCGATTTCGATGGTGATACTCGATATTTGTTTTGTGCACCTTGTGCACCTGATTGATTTTGCGCACGTTCGGCGCTCGATATTGGATTTCATGATTTCGTGCATGATGGATGCACCTGATTTGGATTTTTAGCGCCTGTTGGGCGCCTGTTACGAGATGCGATTTGGTGCACACCAGATGCACTAATTCGAGATTTTTCGTGCATGTCAGATGCACCTGATTTTGCGGTCAGGCACACATGTTGCCTACGACAGATATTTCGTGCACACCCGATGCACTTAGATGTTGTTTCTGTGCGCACGTATGGCACATTCATGGATTTTGATTTCCGTGCGCACCATACGCACGTAGTATTCATGTGCATATTTTGGGATTGATTTCTTATAGAGTAGTACGTTTTTATGATATTGCTATGTGTTTTCGTACTGAGCAGGACTAGTCAGAGGACAGTACCTGAATATATTTTGCATGCATTGATAGTTATTGAAGGGATTTCCAAAAAGCGAGCTATAGCCTCAGTATTTACCTACGTGTCTGATATGACACGAAATGTTTAAAACAAGGAGACCCTTCTAAATTGTTTCCAAAACGGCGGAACGTACATTTCAAACAAAAGTATATATGTATATAGTTATTTTCTTATGGTAGACGTCCGCCACTGTGCAGTGTTATACGCGTGCACAGCGACTTAAAGAGATTTGGCATGCATTTTCTTCAGATACTTACAGATATAGATTCGATATTTACATTTATAGTTTCGAGTTATATCATATTGGTTTTGATTTGGATTTGGCATTGATGTCTTCTCCATGACTCCGATGATTGCGGGATGCTTGGAGGAGTTTTGATTTGAGCTATATACTCATTTTTCAAGCGCATGCGCTGCGCTACGATTTGTTTTATATATTTACAATTTCGGAGCCCCGACGACTTGATGGGTTTTCTTAGATGTTTTAGTATTTGGGGGAGTTTGAATTTAAATTCGGGGACCGAATTTCTTTAAGGGGGGAAGATTGTAACGTTTTGAAAATCGTTTCGGTGGAATTTCGAAAAAACGGTAAAATAAGGGGGTTTTCTGTAAAAAGTCAAAATACAAATATCTTATTATAAAAATTAAATATACATATTCTAGCTATGTAATTGCTAGTATTTGGTGTTTATTGAGCCACTGGTGAAATTTCAAATTTTCTGAAAAAAAATATTATTTTATTATTATTTAAGCCGTCACTAATACATTTAATTAGGGAAAATTACAAATTGGAATGAGTTAAAACAAATTTTGTGCATCATAAAACATTAAATAAAATTTTATCATGTGGTTTTTGAAATGAAATCGTTTGCCAAAACGGTTTAGAAAATATCGAAGAAAAAGGCTTTTTTCGGTGAAATTAGTGTAATGGAAGTGGGTTACTACACTTATCTCTTTTTCTCACCCAAACAAAATCCACACCCACTCCCCCAACATGCTTTGGCCGGCCCCCTTGATCAACCCAACAATCTTGGGCCTCCCATTTCACACATTCAAGCAAAGAAAAGAAAAGGAAATGAAGGAAATAGATAAATGAGTATGGACTTTTGTCTTTTGTGTTGACTTGAACCTTCCCCACTTGACTTTTCCCCACCTCACACACCCCCCACACTCCCTCACCTGCACTTGGCCGAGCCCCCCCCTCTTCTTCAGCCCACCTCATTCTTCTTCTCTTTTCTCTTCAAAATTTCCATAAAAAATGCCTCAAAAATTCCACAAAATCAAAATCGAATCCCTACCCATTTATACATGACCATTCTAGTATGGATCTTGATGAAGGGAAGCATGTTTGGGAGTCTATATTCTTGTTAGATCTCAAGATAATTGTGGGGTAAATTCTTAACCTTATAGCTAGATTGTTGTTTAATTATGATATGCTATTGTATTCAAGTGTTAAAATGGTTGAATTGCTAGCTATAAATCTTCAAGTTAGGGTTTGGAAATTCTAGAATTGGGTTTTAAAATCAAGTTAGGGTTTTGTGAAATTGGTCTATGGTGGTGTGATGTTTTTGGGGTCTTTTGACATGTTAAAACAAGATTAGTAGCTAGTCGTTAATGGTTAGTTTAAAAAAAATTGTGTTAATTATGCTAATTTGTAAACTAGGTTTCTAAAATAGTTATGTTCTTGTGAAATAAAATTCAAATTAAGGTTTCATGTCATTATAAATATTATATTGAGTTGTTTAATACTTTAGTTCATGAAAAACCAAGCTTAATTGATGAATTGTGAATTTTGCTTTAAAATGTGTTAAAAATTGATATTTTTGCAAACTAGGATTTTGGAAATTATGCAAATTTATGAGATTAAATTAGGGAAATGGTTTTTATGACTTATTTAAGATATTTAGTGAATATTGTGGCCGCTAGATTCGTTTATACATCGAGTTTTGTACTAAAACGGGTAATTTTGCTTGCTAGTTTTTCGGAAAAACGGCTTTTAAAGTGAATTTGGGGGTTTTTGTGAGTTTTAACCTATTTTATATTAAAATTTGTGTTCGTGAATGTGCAAATGAGTGTATTTGGGTTTTTCTCGATGGTCTGGCGTTTGTACGCCGACGTTGAGGGTTTTTGGGTCGATTTGTGAAAGCAACCATAGGTTTTGACCTATGTGGGATTCGTGCGTCGTTTTGATCATGGGTCGGATTTTAATGAGATATGGTGCGTTATGATATGTAGGTACCCCCATGTGGACTTCGAGGCGACGGGCAAGCGCGTGGCAACGTCGGCACCGGCTAGCGAGGACCAGGTGAGTAGATTTATATCTACGGGGAGAAGTCGGGTGGATGGCGTATAGCACCCCCGCAGTCCGTAATTAGTACTATGTAGTATATTTTTTATGTGTGATAGTTAGTGTGTTATGGTTAGTTAGGGGTAGAAATAACTAGCGTAGTTCCTAGTTGCGAACCATAGGATAGATTTGCACCCACACGCATACACTTGTGTGTTTCTTATACTTGCACGGTGTTTGATGATATGGGATGACTTTGGAGTTGAGTCGATGATGTGGGCTTTGTGCCGCGAGATCGGTGATTTGATATGATTCGTATTTGGGATACGAAAAGTGATTCTTGGGGGTTCGGGATGTGTGTTCACCCCCGCATTCATACTTTGAAGATGATATCAGTTGTACTAGACTTAGATCAGTACCCCAGATTATATGATATGATAAGTGATATCTGAAATGTGATGAGATAGTGTGATATTGAACCGTACCCAGCTTTTGGGATGCCGTACGACGATTTACCGTACGAGCCTATATTGATGATAGATCCGCGCTCATGACTCGAGGATGTCAGATGATATACTGTATCGTACGCGATACTATTGAGGCGGGATCACCGACTTATATATATTTATATATCGACTCAGATGTTAGGCGGTTTCCTTACCTGTAGTTCAGCTTGTTAGTTCGGCCGTATAGTTTAGTGTAGTTGTTAGAGTAGATTAGACTTCTTACCTATTTCAAAAACTAACGAATCGTGGGCATTTTTAAAGACAGCTCAAGGGAATCTACGGACATTTCAAAAACGACGTATCTTTTCATAAAAACACCGTAGCCCTATTTTCAAAACCCCATGATTCGTGTTATTTCAAAAGGCACCATTCGTAGGACTTATATTAGATTAATGCAGATTAGTTTTGGTTACGTCTAGTTTCAGCTCCCACTTTTTTTGTGGTTCGCTTTGCATCGCATTCTTATATTATGTTTCATACTCCATTTTAATATCATGCTGATAGGACACCAGCACCATTATCGATGATGCGTATGTACCACGTACACTTACTTGCCGGCTCACACACATCTTCATCGGTAATTGCCATGTCACGTACACCTTAGAAAATATATTATTGCTTGACTTAGCCTATTGGCGAATAGTTTAGACATTGTAGTTATTACCTGCTACTTTATGCATACTGTTATTCATTGTTATGCCGCATTCATGGATTTTCATGCATATATTCACTATTTTGCATGCTATTGAGGTTTGGATTTGGATTTCTATGAGATTTTCTGGATTTGGAGGAAAACCGCAAAAACACAAATAAACATATTCTCTCTTTTAAAATAAAAAGTGCGGTTTTCCCATGATGTATGAGTCGTCCACCATGAGTTTGCTGATGGATTTGGAAACCCGATTCGAGGAGACGGATGAACCGTTTCGGGTACATGGTGGACCCGGTGCGGTACCCCGGGGCAAGAGGAATGTGGTGATGACGTTGAGCCTGGCAGGGGAGTACTACCTACCGGTGATTTTACCCGACGCGTCGGATATCCGGAGGATACCGTCGTAGTCTTGAGATTTATGGTAGGGGCCGGTCTGGACTGACGGCGCCCTAGATATTGAGATTGAGACATTGATATTTCGAGACAGTGAGATTTATGTTTTGTGTCGATGCTAGACACTGTTGATGCTGATTTCATTTATGATACCTCAGTTTAAAAATACGAAGGAAATCTCACTAATTTATGAAAACAGTTTCTTCATTTACATGTATTCTGTTTCATGCATTCATACCTCATTCATAGGATATATTGCTACTTAAGGCACTGACACGGGCACATGAGTTTACACTCGGGTTAGATATTTACCCTAGCCTTGTTATAGGCTGCATGTTATATACTTATTTTTAGGATATATTATGATCATTGACCTAGGATTGCGTTATTTATGCGATTTCTGTGCGTAGATGTTTTTCTATTCACGAGTTGGCAACTCACCCCCGTTGTGCCCAGTTTCTTGCAGATTTGCCGTACAGGTTTCTTTACGGCTTGCGGGCTCAGTTTCATTCGGGTGATTTGCTAGTAGGTGGGTTTACTGGTATCATACCCCCATTATATATCTTGTATATCATTATTCTGTTGTATCTAGAAGTTCCATCAACCAAACATGTATTTATTGAGATAGAGACCAGTGTTGGTTATTCTTTCGACCTTAGAGTCGCTCGTTATATTTCTGGTGGTTTTGAGTTTCCTTTTGAGTTTTGATCCTCGCCGTTGGCGTTGTATATTTTATTGTTTGTGTGGTTGTGACCGTCGATTGACGAAGAGCTAGCTCCCGCTTGGGGATGCCTTTTTCTTGATTTCGTATACTATTCATGTTGTATCCCGTTTGGGGGCCAGTATTTACAAAGGAGACTCTGCCGAAATTTTCAGTAAATTTTCGATGTTTTAAAAACCGCATAATTCGGCTTATGCTATTGAAATTACTTGCTTTAAGTTGGTTTTTCCTACTCTCTACTACTCTTCTTGGTTTGGATTTCTGGGTTGTCGGTTTACTTAGATTACGTACGCCTCGAGACGTTCGTAGTTTAAGTGCCGGTCATGTTCCGTACTTTCGGGTCGTGACATTAATGCTCCTTACCTAACCATCCACTGATATAGGTAAATGTCATCGACATAATATCAAAAGGTATATCTCACTCTATGAAAATAGACGTACAGATATATCAATTTGAAATTGGTGCATAACCGCGGATATTCAAAACCAAATAATTGCTAACTTGCAAACAACCCAGGTGACTTCCTCAAAAATGAGGATGATCACCCAATTCCCAATAACTCACTCCCACTCATCATCTGTAAAACCATACAGATGTGAGAATCATACCTGGTAAATACATACCCTGGAGTAAGTGTCTAATCGGGAAATCAGTTTTCCATTAACAGTACACAGTGAGACTGAAACATTGAAATGTTTCGATGGGGTATCCCGGTATTCCTAGTAATGCCTCTTCCAGATTCACGACTGTAACCGTATAGTTCTTTGCCACCTCTCCAAATCCCTTCATATGTCTTTAGTCTTTACCTTCTGTACACCCCTTTAGGCCAAATGGTTTTCTTCCTTCCCTACCGTTCGGCACCAGCCTATGGTTTGGAAGAAGACTATCCAAAAAGCATAAAGGGTGTACTGTCCTAATCCTAGGAGCACTCGCATCGCGAGAGAAGGTGAAGATAAAAGACACCTGAATGTACTTTATTCCTATTTCTCCTGAACCAGGATCCATCCCCGAACTGGAACGAGTTCCTTTCGAGTTCGTATATAACCATACGATGGATTATCCAATAAAATGGGATTTTCGTAATGATACGGAGTGTCCTGGAGAAATACAAAGGTGATTTAGGATTGGCGAAGGAATACATGGTTTGGTCGTGAATATCTGTTGCAATTTACTTTGCCCTCTTACTAATCCCTTACTTTGTCTTAACTTAATACCTTCTGTACACCGTTTAGGCTAATTGGCTTTCTTCCTTCCCTACCGGTCGGCACCAGCCTATGGTTTGGAAGAAGACTATCCAATTTGCGTAATAGGTGTACTACTCCTAAACCCAGGAGTACTCGCAACCTGAGAGAGGGTGAAAAGAAAAGACAACTGAATAGTCCTATCCGTTTTCTCCAGAACCGGAAACCATCCTCGAATTCCTTCGAGTTCGTATCTAACCATACGATGGTTTTGTCCAATGGAAGTGGACGTTCGTAGTAATACGGGGTGTCCTGGAGAAAAGGGTAAAAGTAGGAGTGGCAATGAGGTCTGCAACTCTGACGATCCAAAAGCCAGTGTCAAGAAGGTTCGGTCAACTTGGTCACTGAGTCATAGTCTTAGGGTCGGGTCAATGGTCGCTGCCAAAGAGAGAGAGAAAAGAAACACTCAGCGTGCACTCTAACCTAGATCAGAATGGTTACCAATTTATCTAATCTGGAAACCTCCCACTGTACCTCAAATTCTCCTCCAAACCTTAAAGAAGAATTAGTCGGGGTCACCCGAGGAGTAAACCAACTCATCAGTGGGAATCGGGATCCAACTCTCATCGCATGACAACGTGACGGAATCCGCTCACGGTATCACACTCCAGAAGGTATGCGCATATCTGGCAAGTTTCAGTTCTTTTGAAACTCCCGATGTGATTTCTGCCCCATGCTCTTATGACCTTGGCGTGAGGTCAAAATATCATAAGTCACATGTCAAGTTCTACCCGTCATTATCCAGGTTAATTTGAATCCACCCGTACATACCCTTGACGTAGGCCAAAATAGTAGTACGACTGTCCCAAACCAACGCATCTATCTATGCAACAGATAAATACCCGGCAGCTACCAATCACTATGCCTTGGCGTGAGGTCAAAATACATAGCTTGAATACTACCGAATATTTAACTGAAATGACGGAGGGCTACGAATGGTTTCTGGCGAAAACCTTTAACGTAATGAACTTGATATCGTTGAAGGAACGGATAGCTTTTTATAAAATATAGTGACGAAAACCTTTACTAAAGAGGTCACTCCCGGTGAAGGGATCTCGGCTCTTTCCCCGTAGAATGGGGTGCAGGATATTCCAAATGAATACCACGATGCAAAGCAAAAGTAATCGGCTATAGTGAAGTTAATGCCCTGACGCAAACTTTTGTCCAAGGGGTCACTCCCGGTGAAGGGATCTCGGCCCTTGCCTCGTCGACTGAGGAGCAGGATATTCCAAATGAATACCACGATGCAAAACAAAAGTGAACGTCCTTGCAATAACAGCTTTTTGAAAAGTGTTCCAACAACATCAGATTAGGTTTGTTTTTAACTTGCATTGATCCGAATCAATGCAGTCCCATCAATTGATCACACCACAAAGAACGAAAATATACTGACGTACGTATATGCCATCCCCATTCGCCACTGGGTCCCGTCATCACTCGTTAGGTTAGCTTACTAACGACAGAGCGGGGACTGGACTAGTGCGGATGAAAAACATATACAACATCTACTAATATATATACCAATATATTATATTTCGCTCAAGGCGTGAAAAGAAATGCAACATCACAAAAATGTACAGCATCACAGAACAATACAGATATCTGGGATCCCCGGGTTTCACAGAGCCACTACTGAAACCCGACGTTCCCCTGGTCGTGTGGATAGCCTGTGCAATGAAATCCTAGACCCCTACGGGCGCGGCAAGTCACCCGCCAAAAACCTGAAGTGAGGCAGCCCCCTTCAGCTCCGTGAATGGACCACCCAGCACTCCAGGGAATCCGGCAACTTGGGCACCCCTCCTGGGTCAACCTGTACCCCCTACGAGTGCGGCGAATAGCCCGCCAATCCCAGAGTGAAGCCCCCTCCGTCTCAATGCCATGAGATGCGGGCTTGTTGCCCTCTAGAACCCGGCTATCCGTGCACCCCACCGCGGGGTAATCCTAGTACAGAAAGTAAAATATACATACATCGGGTACATCGACCGCAACCAGGTCGTGCCCCAAAAGAATAATACAATCAGGCAGTGACGGCAGTCCACATGTCGGACGCTCGCCCCGCAATATCAAATGTACATAATACAACAACACAGTACTAGTATTGCATCCAGGCTATCCCCCACGACCGATCCGCAACATCACAGCATAAACATAGAACATCAACGTGAAAGTCACGTTCGCAAATCCGTCTAACCGGGCTATAGCAGTTAGACCGGATTTACCGATCGAGTGACATTCACGGTCGCAGATATAATGTAAATACTGTGAAAAATGTGTTTAAAATTTTCCGATTGATCAAACAATTAACAATTGGGCCTCAAAGAAAACTGTAGCACTCACAGAAATAATTGGCCCAATTTTAATATTCCAGAAACCACATTTTCAACTCAGGAACATACTGGAAAAATTTGGGGGGGTGAACAGTAAATTCCGCGGCGGAAGCGCCGCACGAGGTGGGGTTTCGCGGCGCTTGCGCGGCGGAATAATGAGATCATGGTACCAATTTTTTTCAGCATGGTTAAAATTCCCTGCACATCACTCTGAGACAACCAGAAAAATTTTTGGACTCAAAAAAAATTCGACAGAAACTGATGTGCATGAAATACGTGTTTTCGGGATTTTGTTCGATCGGAAACGTAAAACACATTACACAAAAGCTAGACTAAGTTAATGGCGAGGCTCTGATACCACTGTAAGTGCACGGCGGCGCCCCGGCCGTCAACCCGACGCCGGAATGCGGAAACGGTGAATAACTTAAATTTTGCGGACTTAGCAAACCGGCACCACCGCGCACTAAACCCCGGATCGTTACCATTAAACTAGTCTAGCTAACTAACAAGATAGAAGGGGAAAAGATATACCGACGATCCAAGTCCTCCGGTCTTCATCTCCTCTCCGATCTCCTCGCGGGATCTCCGGTCGTCGCCTCCTCGCCGGAAGGGCACCACGTCGCCTGCATCTTTTACGGGCTCCCGCCTCTATACCGAGGCAACTCGGGCATGAAGCCGGCAACTCGACATGCTCAAGATGTGCTGTAGGAAGTGTAGTGCTTATGTCTCATTGGGGTTTGTTGCCTTTGGATGGAGGAATGGAGAATAGAAAAATGGTGCTTGCATTTTTCTAGCAAGAAAATGATATCATGGATGAAACTCTCAAGATGAAGCTCTCTTCTTCTTCTTCTCTCTTTCTTTTTTTTTCTCTTGAATAATGAATAATCTCTCATCCAAAAGAGAATGGTGGAGGAGGTAATATCAAAGCATGAAGGGAGGTGAGTGTAGGAGATGTAGAAAGGTGACCCTAAACAAACATCAACCATGCTTGCACTTTCAACAAACCATACCCACTCAAATCAACATTTAATGCAAGAATGGTGCAAAAGATAATGAAAGCTATCATAATCAATCTTTATGCAAGAAAACCCCTCCACAAAAGTAATTTGCAAAACTGCAAATTACCCCCTCCATCGGAAAAAGTCCGGCCGGGAAAGAACAAAAGAAAACCGGCCGGAACGGAAAGCAAACTGGCAACTCCAGAAAACTGGTCCCGTAATAAATTACAGGAAAACCCCACACTGTGCATACACACCCGCATTTGTATTCCGTCCGGATACAAATGCAATGAGACAAAATCTACACTGTACTAAACTAGGACCGGCTTAAACCAAAGCCGGCTAGTAATATTCGTTCGATCCTGATCCGTGCAATACCGCACGTATCTGATCGAACCCTGCCATATATCTATACAGCTACTAGTACAAACCGTCCGATCCTGATCCGTGCAATACCGCACGTATCTGATCGGACCCTGCCATATCTCCATACGGCCTCTACAGCGTTTCGCCCGAAAGCTGAGTAACTGAAAGTGTGGTGGACTCTAAAGACTCGTCAATACTATGGCTGTGGATTTAACCACTAGCACGTCAGAGGTATAAGCCAATACGTGACGGGCCACCAGCTATTGACCAAAAGGGACGTCGATGAGGAAGCTCACCCCGACACCCAACTGAGCCTGTCAGTGACAATATCCGTACAGTCCGGTCCGTTCGTCTATGAGCATCGCATGGCGGGCCTAGGGGGTTGGTAAAAGTCAGACCCCCAAAAGCGGTACAAGTCGTGTCGGAGTGTAGCCCAGAACACCCTGAGATACTACTGGAATACCTACCAGTAAATCTCCTGCCTTGGCCAAGGTCTTTGTGTAATGGCTCTCCTAGACACAGCGCGACCTCACCCCCAATACCGGGAGAGACGAAACCCCCGAAGATCCGCTCACTGCCTCCATGTGGCTCGGGACTGTACCCAACTAAAACCTGTTTGCACGACTCCTTTGAGCCGTGGTAGGGTAGTGATCAAAGTACAGTGGGAACTCACACGAGACAAATGACGATCCCCAGGTCGATGAACTAACCTGTACACATGTCACCTGGGAACTGCTATCTGACGTCAGGTATAAGACCAACTAGCATATTCCCGGCGAGTCCTGTCCGGTGTACTCATAACCCAATGAGCACCTGTATACATCTTAGGTGAACCAACTGACACCAGTGGCTTGTGAGACCGGCCACCGCCCCTCGTCGGGGTCTCGACTGTATACACTAGTCTACTCTGGAGTATCGATGCCCTGTCTCGAAACTCCTACGACTAGGGACCTTTTAAGGATGTGCTAATAGACTCCAGCTCTCACTTATATGATCGCCCTCATACTGCCGGCAGTCAAGCAAGAATCCTAGGGGCTTTATCAACGTGCAATAGCGACATGTCATGTCACCTAAAGCAGTACACGATGATAAAGGTAAACCAGATAGCATACTATCATCTCGAGTAAGACTGTCCTACCGGGATAGGTCCTCCCTCAATCATTGCAATCACGTGCCTGTGATCCAATAATTGACTCTGAGGGCACTATCTCCAACACTACCATTTCTTGATTTTAGTTCTAGTTCGTGATGATTCTCAAAACTAAATTTCACAATTCTTGAATCAGTTTCTTTTATATTTTAATTTCCAACGCAACTAAAACAAGATCGATCAAATCACACTTTCCCTGTGGACGATCCGCATTCACCACGAACCTACAATAGACACCGTCAATTGATTGCGGTATAAATATTTTTGATTGTGATTACTTTTCATTCCATACAAATTCACGATACAAAAAAATCGATATCAATCAGAGGCTATTATTGTACATGATTGTATATTATAGTGGATGATTGGACATATATAGAGTGGATTATCTTGCTCGACATGATAGTATGCTATCTAGTTGCTCTTTATCTTTACATGTATACTAGTATTATTATACCGTCTCTTACTGATACATGTTGATAAAGCCCTTAGGATATTATCTTGACTACCAGGACTATGATGCAGATCATACTAGTGGGGCTTGGGTAGTCCGTAAGCACATCCTTTAATTGTTCCTAGTCGAGAGAGTATCGAGACAGGGCATAGATACTCGAGAGTAGACTAGTGTGTACATTTCTTGACCCTGTATGGGGCGATGGATGATCCCACATTCATTGGTGTTTGACATCAGAGATTGTACACAGGTGCTCATGGGAGAATGGGTACACCGAACAATGTTGGGTTACGGCAGCGCCCCGGCCATCTACCGTGGCCAAATGCGGAACAAATTTTTTCTAAAACTGGCGCTACCACAACCCGATGCCCGGATCTACCCTAAACCCTATACTAGCAATATGTAAACGAGGAGTTAGATGGTTATACCAAACGGATCGTGTCCTTCGGTCCTCTACCATTTCCAAGCTCCTTGAGGTGTTGCAGATCGAATTTGGTTGCCGGTCTTCCTCCATCTACGATTATCCACCCGAGGAAAACGACGTAAGCTTTAATCTCGCCAAGCGAGGCAAACGACACTCCAAGGTTGCTAGCAATGGAGAGTGGAGGTGTTGGATTATCTCACTATAATTTTCTCTCATCACAAATGCTCAAGGAGCAACTCAAGAAGATGAAGAAGGAGGTGAGGAAACATGTGGCATGAGCAACTAAAGAAATGGCTAAGTCTCACAAGTGAGAATGAGAATGTAATGAAGCAAGTGAAGAAAATCAAGTGAGCAAGGCATGTGTAGAGAATGGTGGCCGCCCCCCTTTTTTCCAATCATGCACACAAAAAAATCTCCTCTCATTTTACAATAAACAAATGCAAACCATACCTCTCTGCATGCCTTGCATTGTTCATGCCACCTCACTCCTCCACCTCATTTGTAAAACAAATGAATTTCCAAAAAGGAAAATCATACAAATGAGGTGTCCACTTCTAGAAGCTATTCCGTATAAATATGGAATACAACCCGGTACATGTATCGAAATACATATACGCGTATTCGTACAAAAATACGAATAGCCAAGAGAGAAAATGAATAGTGAACAATAATACTAGAATACTTATATATAAATACATATATAAATTATTAAATCAAAACTTGATTTAATAATCCGGCTCAATCCTAAGCCGCTAGTATTATCAACCGTCCGATTAAAGTCTATGCAGCCTGTACACATATTTAATCGGACACCTGTATGTACCAACATACGTCATCTACACCATATCGCCTGAACCGTGAAAACCCTCTATGTGGGATTTTAAAGACTCGTCAATACGCTGGTAGTGGGTTTAACCACAAGCACGTCAGCGGCACTAGCTATACGTAACAGCTACTCAGGTATTGAGCGAAAGGAAGGCCGACGAGTAAACTCATCCGAACCCCTACTGAGCCTGACAGTGACAATCTCCGTACAGTCCGGTCTGTTCGTCTAAGAGTATCACATATCGAGTCTAGGGGGGTGGATAAAGTCAGACCCCTAATAATGTGATAATTAGTGTCGGTATGAAGACCATCACTACATGAGAAACTACTGATCCTAGATCAGTGATTCTCGACTACCTTGGCCAAGGATTTCTGGTGATGGCCACACGTGCATTGCGCGACATCAACCCCTAATACCGGGAGAGACGAATCCCCGACGATCCGCTCACTGCCTCCATGTGGCTCGGGACTGTACCCAACTAAAACCTATTTGCACGACTCCTTTGAGCCGTGGTAGGGTAGTAATCAAAGCACAGTGGGAACTCACACGAGACAAATGACGATCTCAGGTCAATAGACTAAGCCGTACTCATGTCACCTGGGAACTGCAATATGACAATAGGTATAATATCATCTAGCATGTTCCCGGCGAGTCCGTCCAGTGTACTCATAACCCAATAAGCACCTGTATACTATCTTAAGTGACTAACTGACACCAATGGCTTGTGAGACCGGCCACCGTCCGTCGTCAGGGTCTGGATAAGTATACACTATTCTACTCCGGAGTACTGATGCCCAGTCTCGATACTCCCACGACTAGGGACATTTAAGGACGTGCTTATAGACCAGCCAGCTCCCACGTATATGATCGCCATCATAATGCTGGTAGTCAAGCAAGAATCCTATGGGCTCTATCAACATGTAATAATGATCTGTAATACTACCTGAATCATGTATATGATGATAAAGTCAAACCGGATAGCATACTATCATCTCGAGTAAGACTGTTCTACCGGTATAGGTCTTTCCTCAATCATCACAATCGCGTGCCTGCGATTCAATAATTGACTTGAGGGCACTATAGCTACCAATCACCCACTTGCACTTAAGGCTAATTATTGCGGTGTCGCATACTCACAGCCCATGTGATACCGAACACCCAACTTCTCTACTAATCAGTCTCGCAAAGCCCGTTTGCAAAACTATTGCGTCCGAGAAATAGCCTCAGTGAGTGGATCCGCTCTAGTGTTTCTTTCTGTATCTCTCTATATCTCAACTTCGCGGAGAATAACCATCTCCCGAAATGAGCAATACCTGTCTTAGAAATTGTCTGGATATCTGATGGGACCCAGTTCAAAAATGAACTCCAAATCCAACAAACTTCTTAGAATGTATCATCCACTGTATTTAATCAGTTTCCTGCACCATGCCTATTTCAGTATCCCCTTAGAACACCCGTCCAACATACCGCCCCTCAGAAGAGGGAAAACTATAACTCTGATAGTCACTCTGTCATCCAGGTCACCTTGGAAGCCTGAAATGATAACCGCCTCCCGAAGAAAGCTGTCGTTATCATATACCAAGAACATCCACTTATGTTCATAACTGCTTCCCAATGTTTCTCCAGGATTGGATTAATATATGTTTATTGCAGATAGTGCAAAAATAATATCTGGTATTGTACTTGACATTTCATGATTGACTCAATTGCCTAAGTAAGTGATATTCCAATCATGCAAATCCCTCTCTTCATCAGTCTAGAAGACATTTCTTTAGAGAGGGTGACTCCATCACCTGCGGGTACACCACCTCGCCAGGAGTCGTTCATTCTAAAACATTTTAGAATAGTGTCAAAGTACCCGAATTGGGACACTTCCCAACTCTAGATCTAAAACCATAGATCTAGTAACCAGAAAACCTTATATTATATCCATATCCTATGTGGAGAAACAACTTTGTGACAACCACAATATAACCGATCGTAGTATAGGAATTTCACTTCCTATCAAGTGCATGTCATCCAAATACCTGGACATCACTCTATACTAACTTACCAGATCCATCTCCTATTCTGATGAAGTCAAGACCTATGACTGTCACATAAAAAATAGATGATCTATTTCTGCTATACCTGCTTCAGTCTATAGATAAACATAAGCTACTTGCCCTCTATGCTTCCGCTGCTCCCACTGACTACAACAACCCTCTGGCAGAGTCATATACACGTGCACTTCCAAAGTTAGTTAGAACGACGTTATACTCATCCTCTTGCCGGGTCTTATAGTCTAGAACAGAAGCAATGACAAGTCTGGGAAAACAAGAACTTCCCTATCACCGTCTCTGAGAAGACCGAAGTACTTCTTGGGTGCCTGAGGTTACCCACCAAATCTGCAGAGTGGCTAATAGAATGTCAATACCAATTGAATCTTTAGGTTTGCAGGGTTCCTAGGCACACTCATGAGGTTCTACAAGGCATCAACCATGCCAAAATCAAATTTTTATGTGCCGAACAACCCTATGCAAGATCGTTAACTAGAGGTAAGGCGAAACTAAAAGCAAGTAAACTACTTTACTACTAAGTGAAAGGAATTACAACCTTTGTAGATCCGGTCCTTCACTTCTAAAGCTCCGTGTTGACGTCCCTTCGCTGCGATCATCGGGATCCTGGACCCTAGCGTTGGTTTCTTCGGAGAAATGAGCAGGCTAGGTCGTTGACGTCGAGGCCGAAGATGATCTACGTCGGGGAGACTCAAACTCAAGCTATTCCTTCACTTGGTCAAGAACTTTGTGAAGAGAACACCCTATACTACATGGTAAGTAGTAAAGGATGAAGAAATAGGAAGTGGGCTCACTTTAGAATTGTTTTTCTCACTCTTTTTCTCATGGCACCATTGGAGCTAGCAAGCTTTTTGATGAAGCTTGATGAAGAAGAAGAAGAAGAAGAAAGAATAAGAATAATGAATAAAGAATGAAACTTATGTTAGTGTATATGCCCTAGAGGCCATTACTGTATCATACTAGTATGTATATTACTTGATGGAAGCTTGGGATATTCACAGTTGTATAGACAATCTTGCTCGATATAGTAGTATGCTACTTGGTTTGCCTCTGCTTTAATGTGTACATGTGTGTTTCTTTATTATATCACCTATATGCATTAGTAGAGCCCTTAGGATCCTTGCTTGATTACCGGTGTTGTGATGACGATCACACTCGTGGGGGCTGGGTAATCCACAAGCACATCCTTATACACGTCCCTAGTCATGGGATTATCGAGATAGGGCATCGATACTCTGGAGTAGACTAGCGTATGCGATTTTCATCCCAGCACGGGAGACGGTCTGTCCCACAGCCGTCAGTACGTCGTACTTGAGATAGTATGCGGGTGCTCGTTAGGTTACGGGTACACTGGACAGGACTCGTCGGGAACTGATGGTTGGTATTATACCTATCGTCAGTTATCAGTTCCCAGGTGACATGAGTACAGCTTAGTCCGCTGACTTGACACTGTCACTTCGCCTCGAGTGTGTTCCCACTGTTCTTTGATTACTACCCTACCACGGCCCTACTGAGTCATGCAAACAGGTAGTAGTTGGGTGCAGTCCCGAAGCACTTGGAGGCAGTGACGGTTAGACAGGATTCGTCTCTCCCGGTATTGGGGGTTGACATCGCGCTGTGTCTAGGAGAGCCATTACACGAGTAGTCCCTGGCCAGGGCAAGTGAGATATACTGGTAGGTTTCCAGTGTTATCTCAGGGTGTTCTGGGCTTCACTCCGACATGACTTGTACCCCTATTAGGGGACTAACGTTTACCGCCCTTAGGCCCGCCATGCGATGTATCAGACGAACAGACCGGACTGTACGGAGATTGTCACATACAGGCTCAGTAGGAGATCGGATGGGTTTACCTCATCGGCCTTCTTATCGACATCTACCTGGGGACCGTTACGTATAGCTAATGCCGCTTGCGGTCTGTGGTTAAACCCATTGCCAGCGTGGTGTCGAGTCTTTAGAGTCCCACACAGAGAGTTTCCCTGCACTGAGCGAAACGTGTAGAGGCCGTATGGTTTTACGGCAGGGCTGCGATCACTTACTACACTTGTGTGCGTGTGGTGTTCGGGCAGGCAATACTAGTAGGCTTTGGTTTAAGCCGGATCCTAGTATTGCACATATGGATATGTTTTGTCTTCTGTGCATCCGCATTCTACGGAATGCGGATGCAGGTGTGTATGCACAGTTTTCCGGAGCGATGAAGGAGGAGGTGCTTCATTAGGGTTTTGGCACTTGGTTCGGCCAAAACCGTTATGTGGCAGGCTCATTAGGGTTTTGACAGTTGATTCAGTCAAAACTATATTGAGGCGGACTCATTAGGGTTTTGGCAATTCGTTTGGTCAAAACCATTATGAGCCGCGGGCATCATTTACTAATCCTTTTAGTGATAATTTTATGATGGCTAATTGAATTGACCATTTGACCACCATGACCTCTCTTGACTTTGTTGACCATTGACCTTCAAGAGAGGTTTACACTCTTCTTTTCATTTTCATTTTCTTTTTCTATTTTGATTATGATAATGGTCATTTCAATGTAGCCATCAAACTTTATCTTGATGGGATTAGTAATGATATTGTTTTTGCATTATTGAACCATGGTTCATTTTCTTATGCTCACAATTTCTTTCTCACTCTCTCTCTTGCCTTTTCTAGTGAGAAGAAAAGAAATGCACCATGGTTGCTAGCTCCTCCTTCTTCGTCCTCTTGATTCATCTTTTGATCTCATGTGTTGAGAGATAAAGATCCCACAAAGACAAAACCATCCCTTTACCACTTCTACACAACCTAGGGCTTCTAGACTAGCAATCTCTTTGCCCTAGTTACCTCGGCTCGAGGTGGAGCTCGGTGTACATCTCTCGGGTGGATCGTCTTCGACTCATGGAGGCCGCGGAGGTGACCAAAGTCCGGATCGACCCTCGGAGCAAGCAAAGAGAAGAACAACAAGAAGAGAAGGAGTTCAAGTTGAGGTATAACCCCTAACCGAGTAGATAAATCTCTAGTTAGGATGCTAGTGTGTTGTTTAGCAAAGATCCGGCTTTTCGGTCTATGTTACCAAGTCTAGAAAAATTATTGTTTTACCGTTTCCGCAACCCCGAAAGTACCGGGAGAGGTAACGTGGACCTAACAGTGGTATCAGAGCCTAACTAAACACACCCTAGCATGTTAGCAAAGTATCTAGAATTTCGACCGGACGAAAAACCGCAAAACACCCCGAAATTTCAAGTTTATGCCGATTTTTAGATCTGTTCAAAAATTAATAAATCATACACTAAAAATCGTCTCAGGTTTTTTGTAGAAAACTGAAGAAAAATGATCCCCTAACTCGGTTAAAGCGCCGCGGAACCGCGGCCTAGTTAACTCGGTTTGGGGTCCTGTTTTCTGCAGTATTCTTATTTGGGTATTTTGGGATTTTTGGAATATGATTTTTCTGCCCAGATTTTCCAGAAAGCAAAATTTGTTTTTGGGGCTTAAAAATCCGTATTTTTTGGTCGATGTTCTATAGACTTTGGCTAATGGTTATATCTGTAATGTTATATGTGTATTGAACGTCTGCTAATCGCTATACGTCGATTAGTGGGGGTTATACATATCTGTGATCTGTGTTGTTGATGGTATGTATATATGAACTCGTTGGATTGTCGCGGATGAATAGCCGGGGTGGATGTGAGATGAGAGTTTCTTTTTCTTTCATTCATGTAATAAATTTGTAAATTGATGTAATATTATTTGTATGGCCGCACAACCGGGTCGGGGTTGTAGCCGTCGTTGTATAATTCTTTTTACAGTTTTTGCTCCTAGGATAGACCCATGGAGGGGGTGCACAAACTACCGGGTATCTCGAAGTGCCGAGTGGCCAACTCACGGTGTTGAGGGAGGTTGCTTCGCTTTGGGTACTTGGCGGGTAGTTTGCCGCACCCGTAGGGGTCTTGGGTGGGGTATTGGCTATTCATCGCGACCGTGTAATCCGTTTTTCGTTGTAGGCTCGAACGAATCGCGGGTTCCTAGTATATCCAAAGTGTTCATCTGTGATCTGGATTGGCTATCATTGCTATATATCTATATATAATAACTATTTAGGCGTTGCTTATGTTTTTCAGCCGCGCTAGCCCAGCCCCCGCTCTGTCGTTAGTTAAGTAACCTAACGGGTGATGACGGGGCCCCGTGGCGAATGCGAATGTCATAAGCGTACGTCATATTTTGGTTGTTTTCTGCAATGGTAGGATTTAAATGATGGGACACATTAAAAGAACTAATGCAAGAAAATAAACCTAAAAGACGTTGTTGGAACAATTTTTCAAAAAAAAAGCTGTTATTACAAGGACGTTCACTTTTGTTTTGCATCGAGGTATTCGGTTATGAATGCCCAGCACCTCATTCGACGAGGCAAGGGCCGAGATCCCCTCATCGGGAGTGACCCCTTGGACAAAAGTTTGCGTCAGGGTGATAACTTCACTATAGTCGATTATTCTTGCTTTGCATCGAGGTATTCATCTTATGAATGCCCAGCACCTCACTCGACGAGGAAAGAGCCGAGATCCCTTCACAGGGAGTGACCTCTTTAGCAAAAATTTTTCGCCACTATATTTTCAAAAAGATTACCAGGTTCCTTCAACGATATTAAGTTCATTACGTTAACGGTTTTTTCGCCAAAAACCCAGCCGTAGCCCTCCGTCATTTCTTATAAGTAACACTTAGTATTCGTGCTGCGTTTGTTGACTCCGTCAAGGCGTAGTGTACGGTAGCTAAGTGCTGCTTGTTTGTATCGGTATATGGGATTAATTAGGACAGTCGTATAACCTTGTTGACTCCGTCAAGAGTTATGCGGGTGGGTTTAATGCAATCCAGATAATGACGGGTTGAACTTGACTAGGACTTTTTGATTTGTTGACTCCGTCAAGATCACTTGGGTCCTAGGGGCAAAAACCACATCGGGAGTTTCTAAAGAAACTGAAACTTGCAGATTTAGCATACCTTCTGGAGTGTGGTGATTAGAGTGGATTCCATCTAGGTTATCACACAATGACAGTTGGATCCCGATCCCACTGATGAGTTGGATTACTCTCGGGAGATTATTTCACTTAACGATCAATGCTATAAACCGAGTAGGTGTCTAGAAAGGTGTTAGCGGGGCTACGCCCCCAGGGAAAAGAGGTTCTTAAATTAAGGAACTTCGCGAAAGCGTTGGAAAACCTCCCTCGAAGTACCGACACTAGCCTGGCTGAAAGGTTAAGCAAGTATTGTGACGTGAATTAAATCCCGGCTAGTTCTTCTTTTAAAAGGTTTGAAGAAAGAATTTGAGGAAACAGTGGGAGACATCCTGGTTAGATAAACTAATAAACCAATCTAATCTTGCAAGAGCGCACGCTGAGTGTTTCTTTTCTCTCTCTCCAGGTAGCAACCTTTTCACGCCCTAATCAAGATAATAAAATGTATCGCTTGACCGATCCGAATTCTTATTCGGGGCTGGGGAACGTTGGTTCGGCTCTAACTTGTGACAACAGTCATAAGTATGAGCAAGGGAAAGGGGATTGTATGGATTCCAAGGATACCCAGTTGAAGAAGAAGCATGGTTTTGCATCTACTTCAGGTGTTCTTGTAATTGAGAACTGTTTTACGGTCAACCCTGCCTCCTGGGTACTCGATACCGGATCAGGATCTCATATCTGTAATTTATTACAGGGACTGAGAAAAAGTAGGAAAGTTGCACCGGGTGATATGTCGCTCAGAGTAGCGAACAGAGCACAAGTTAATGCGGCAGCCGTCGGTGAATATCACCTAGTATTGCGAAATGGCAAGACTATGATTTTGAACGATTGCTATTATATACCCTCCATGGTTTGCAACATCATATCAGTTTCTTTACTCGATAAAGATGGATATAACTTTGTTCTTGATAGAAATATCATGAACATTTACCTCCATAAGGTACTGGTTGCAGAAGGTACACTGTGTAATGGTATCTACGTTCTAAATCAGAATACAGTTCTCAATATACAAAACACACGCAAGAGGAAGAATTCAGATACGAATGAATCCTACTTGTGGCATTGTAGACTTGGTCATATCGGAGAGAAAAGACTGAGTAAGTTGCATAAAGATGGACTCTTGAATGCGTTCGAGTTTTCATCTTATGAAACTTGTCAGTCCTGTCTCAAAGGGAAGATGACCAAATCTCCGTTCACCGGACATGGAGAAAGAGCAGCAGAGCTCTTGGGACTCATACACAGTGATGTATGTGGTCCGATGTCTACACATGCAAGGGGTGGGTTCTCCTACTTCATCACATTCACTGACGATCTCTCTAGGTTCGGATATGTGTATCTGATGAAACACAAATCTGAAGCTTTTGAGAAATTCAAGGATTCAGAAAGGAAGTAGAGAACCAGACTGGCAAAAGTATCAAGATCCTCCGGTCTGATAGAGGAGGGGAGTACTTAAGCACGGAATTCCTAGATTACTTAAAAGAGAATGGTATTCTCTCTCAGCTTACTCCTCCTTATACACCACAGCACAACGGTGTTTCGGAGCGGAGGAATCGTACCCTATTGGATATGGTTCGCTCCATGATGAGTAGTGCCGAGTTGCCTCTTTCATTTTGGGGACATGCGCTTCAGACAGTGGCATACCTGTTAAATTACGTTCCATCCAAATCAGTGCCTAAGACTCCATATGAAATATGGAGTGGAAGAAATCCGTATCTTAAGCGATTTAAGATATGGGGTTGTCCGGCCTATCTGAAAACACAGAAACCGGACAAGCTAGAGGCACGGTCAGTTCTGTGTAAATTTGTGGGATATCCTAAAGACTCACTAGGATATCTGTTCTACTATACTGAGGAACAGAAGGTGTTTGTATCTCGCCAAGCTACCTTTTTAGAAAGGGAGTTTCTTGCAAAAGAAACTAGTGGGAGTTCGGTAGAACTGGAAGAAATTCAGCGACCACAAAATGTAACTGAAAATTTGGAGGAACCACTGAATTCAATAACCCCAAACGAACCTCAGCCACTCCGCAGATCTGGTAGGATTTCTCATCCGCCCGAGAGATACTACGGTTTTCTCATAGACGGGGATCGAGAGGATTGCATCTTAGAAGAAGATGACCCTACCAGTTTCAGGCAGGCCATTATCCGTAGGGACTCTGATAAGTGGCAGGAAGCAATGCAATCCGAAATGGAGTCCATGTACGCCAATAAAGTGTGGACCTTGGATATTGCTCCACCTGGGGTAAAACCCGTTGGATGCAAATGGATCTACAAAAGGAAACTTGGTGTAGATGGGCAGGTGGAAACCTATAAGGCTAGACTCGTTGCAAAAGGTTTTCGTCAAAGACCTGGTTTGGACTATTGTCACGACCCGGAAGAGCACGTGACTGGCCCTTGAACCATATGAAGCCTATAGGACTCCATCTGATCCAAGTAAGCCAAAAGCCCAGAAATCTAAAACCATTTTTAAGAATAAGTAAAGAACTGGTTTTAAAGAAGTGAAGAAAAACGTGTTTGAAATCAAGGTTTTTAAATAACTAAGCCGAATATGCATTTTAAAAGTGTACAGTCTTTTCTAAAAATTTCGGCAGAGTTTCTTTTGTAAAACTGGCCCCGAATAGGGTAAAACAAGAATAACAATATATATGAAATGATAATGGCATCCCCAAGCGGGAGCTAGCTCTTCGTCAATCGACGGTCACAACCACACATGCAACAATAATATACAACGCCAAGTGGCGAGGATCAAATCCAAAAGAAAGCTCAAAAGCAACAAGAAACCGCAATACTACTAAGCGCGACTCTAAGGTCGAAATATACAACACTAAAGTCTAGGTCTGAAACAATATACAAGTTTTGGTTGATGGACAATTTCTAGATACAATGAAATAAATAAACACAGTGGTGGTTCTTGATGCGAAAGAATCCACCTACCAAAGCAAATCACCCGCAAGAAGGTAGTGTGCCAGAAATACCGCAAAGAAACCTGTACGGCAGAACCTGCAAGAACTGTGGCACAACGGGGGTGAGTTGCCAACTCGTGAATAGAAACATCTACAAGCAGAAACCGAATGCAAGACATAAACCTAAGTCAATACGATCAGTATATAAAATCCTCAATATAAAACATGCAGCCTATAGCAAGGCTAGGGTAAATATCTAACCCGAGTACAATCACATGTGTCTGTGTCAGTGTCTCAGATAACAATATAGCATATGAATGAGATATGAATACGTGAAAACAGAATACGTTCACTTAAAACAACTGTTTTCATACTTTAGTGAGATTTCTCCTGTATTTTAAAAATAAGGTACCACAATGAAATCAGCATAAAACTGTGCCTAGCATCGGCACAAACAAAATCCCAATATCCTGATATCTCAAGTCTCAACCACAATATCTAGGGCGCCGTCAGTCCAGACCGGCCCCTACCATCCATCTCAAGACCACGACGGTATCCTCCGGATATCCGACGCGTCGGGTAATATCACCGGTAGGCAATCTCCCCCTGTCAGGCTCATCGTCATCACCACGTCTTCTTGCCCCGGGGTACCTTACCGGGTCCACCATGTACCCGAAACGGTTCATCCGTCTCCTCGAATCGGGTTTCCAAATCCATCAGCAAACTCATGGTGGACGACTCATACATCATGGGAAAACCGCACTTTTTATTTCAAAAGAGAGAGAGAGAAAACGTTTATTTGTGTTTTTGCGGTTTTCCTCCAAATCCAGAAAATCTCATAGAAATCCAAATCCAACTTCAATAGCATGCAAAATAGTGAATATATGCATGAGAATCCATGAATGCGGCATAACAATGAATAATAGTATGCAGGAAGTAGCAGGTAATAACTACAATGTCTAAGCTACTAGCAAAAAGGCTATGTCAAGCAATAATATATTTTCTAAGGTGTACGTGACATGGCAATTACCGATGAAGATGTGTGTGAGCCGGCAAGTAAGTGTACGTGGTACATACGCATCATCGGTAATGGTGCTGGTGTCCTATCAGCATGATATTAATAATGGAGTATGAAGCATAAAATAAGAATGCGATGCAAACCGAACCACAAAAAGGGAGTGGGAGCTGAAACAAAACGTAACCAAAACTTATCTGCATAAATCTAATATAAGTCCTACGAGTGATGCCTTTTGAAATAACACGAATCATGGGGTTTTGAAAATAGGGCTACGGTGTTTTTATGAAAAGATACGTCGTTTTTGAAATATCCGTAGATTCCCTTGAGCTGTCTTTAAAAATACCCACGATTCGTCAGTTTTTGAAATAGGTAAGAAGTCTAAACTACTCTAACAACTACACCAAACTATCCGGCTGAACTAGCAAGCTGAACTACAGGTAAGGAAACCGCCTAGCATCTGAGTCGATATATATATAAATATAGTCGGTGATCCCGCCTCAATGTCATATCATAAGGTATCCTCGAGTTATGAGTGCGGATCTATCATCAATATCGGCTCGTACGGTAAATCATCGTACGGCATCCCCAATAGCTGGGTAGGGTTCAACATCTCACTGTATCATCACATAGTAGGTATCACTATCATCAGATCAAATAGTCTGGGGTACTACTCTATGTCTAGTACAATCGATACCATCAATGAAGTATGCATGCGGGGGTAAACACATATCCCAAGCCCGCAAGAAAATCACAAGTCATATCCCACCTATGAATCGTATCAAATCACCGATCTCAGGGCACCACGCCCACATCATCGACTCATCTCCAAAGTCATCCCATATCATAAAATACTGCGCAAGTATAAGTAGTATGCAAGGATGTGTATGTAGGTGCATAAGTATGTGCAATCGCTACCCTAGGGTTCGTACTATACCAAAACCATATACCTCAACATCAAAAAAAACCATTATTCATATCAATGATCCTAACAACACATAATAATTATACGTGGGTATACGTATTCGCATACCACACCACGGACTGCGGGGGTGCTATACGCCATCCACCCGACTTCCCCCTGTAGATATAATCTACTCACCTTGCATCATCATTTGCGGACATCACCACGCAATTGCTTGTCGTCTCGAAGTCTTCATGGGTACCTACACATCAAATATCGTATATGCGCATTAAAACCAAATCCAAGCTAAAACGGCGCATGAAATCCAAAACGATACGATAAGGGGGCCTATAGGTGAGAACCTATGGCACGCCTTCAAAACCATCAACAAATCCTCTATATCGTCGTATAAACGACAAATAGTCGAGGCAAAACACAATCCACCATTTCAGAATCAAAAATACGGAATACGGAAACACGAATCCAAAACAGCAACATAGGAAATATGTCCCAGATTTTACCCCAGGTCACTTTATACAAATCTATATATACCAGGGGCCTAAACTAACAATGTAGGAGCTACAGAACCAAAACGAGCCAAGGAGGTGGGACCCAGGCCGCAATTGGCGGCCAAAATAGGGAATTTGGCGGCCGGGATTGGGAGTTGGGGGCTAGGGTTTGGGGTGTTGGTTCTATGGTGCCTGCACATCTCGATTTCCACTCAATATTATTTTAGGGTCCTCGGGGTGGTAGCAGATTCCATTTAACCCTCACAGATTTCACATTTTTCCCCGATATCGGTTTCTAAGATCCGTATTCTGGTTTTAACTTCAGGTTTTGGGTTCCAATTCATGCACTAGGGTGTTTACAAGTCCTCTACTGAGCTCAATTTCACATTACACTTAAGTTCCTCTCAAACCCTAACTAGGTTTTCATCAAGTCCATAATATCACACAATATCGATATAATCTTTAACTTGGGGTTAAAGGAAATGCTACAATTGAGCTAAGGGTTCAGTAATTACCTCCATTAGCAACTCAAGAATATTCTTGAGTTGCCCCTAGTGGCCAAAATCCACGCTTTCTTGGTCCATCTTGTAGATCTCGGGTTCGCGCACATTTTTAATGAAACCGATATTGGATTTTGGTGAAGTTTTAGAGATGAAGAGAGGGCTTGAAGGTGGAGGAAGGGAGAGGGAGCAGCAGCTGCAGGAGGAGGAGGATGAGGGATGAAAATGATGGGAGAAGAAGAATGGTTAAGGTCAAAGAAGCCCATGCCCCTCACTCTCTCACCTACCCTCATTTCTTTTCTTTTCCTTTTTTTTTTTTCTATAAAACCAAAACCTTCTCATGAGAATAGTAACCCCAAAAGAATTCCATGGCAACAAAATGTACAAGTGTAGAAAATGTGATATGTGCAAGTTTTGCACAAAATTGCCAAAAAACCCGATTAGCGATTTTAATCGCGATTAGCACTAAATTAGTGTCAAACTAATCACAAAAACTTAAAAATGTCAAAATTCACTAATTTACCCTATTTTAGAATTTTCCATAATTTTTCATAATTTTTCTAACATTTTTCCTATTTAATTGCATTTAATTATAGATTTAATATTAAAATAATCAATAAAATAATATTAAATAATAAAAATTCCCAAAATTAATATTTTATATTTTTGAAAATGTTACAATCTACCCCCCTTAAAGAAATTCGGTCCCCGAATTTAAATTTAAACCCCCAATACAAAACAATTTCAGTATAATCATTTTGTCGGGGCTCCGAAAAATATCAATACAAAGAGAAGATCATAAAATATACTGCTCTACTAGAAATCAATCCCCAAAATGCATATATATAAGAATGTCCTATGCGTCTGGTGCGCAAGGAATCAAAATCCATATATGTGTCAAACAGGTGTACAACCAACATCTAGGTGCAACGGGTGTGCACGAAACATCTGTCGTAGGCAACGTGTGTGCCTGACAGAAAAATCAGGTGCATGTGACATGCACGAAGAATCCCGATTTAGTGCATCTGGTATGCACCAAAATCGTATATCAAAACACTAAAGATGTATGAAAACTACGCTGGAAGTGCAAATCAAATCACTGAATACGATAGGCATGAAATCTCAATCAATATCTCAAATGTAAAAACTCAGCGCAAAATATATAAATATCCAGTGGGTGCATGAAACCAATATCATGAAACTCAGTCATCAAAACTAAATCATGTATACAGAACGCCCAAAATACCGAAATCCAAAGTGACGGATACGTGATAATCGAATCACAAAATCACAAGTCATAAATACCGTCGTCGGTAGTTCCTCCTTTGAGGTCGAGAAGGAGTCGGTGCACCCACTGCTAGCAGCGCAGGATATCTTCTTGCCTCTTACTCACGGTCTGGCGTCCTCTGACTCTGGGTCCTTATCTTCTTTGCGGATTTCCTATCTCGCGGTCAATCGGCTCATCGGCCCTGTCAGGTGTGCTAACGGGGACGATTCCGTTCTGGTACTTCTCTGGTCACCTCTCGGTCAAACCTCACGACCACTCGTAAGGCAGCATATCACTGGCGTCGGCCTCTGGCTCTCTGAAAGCACGTCACACATCTGATCCTGGGTGCAACATCATTGCAACAATGTCCTGGAAGGAATCCTGCTCAAGGTCTCTTCCAATCATGCCTAAGCCGAACTGTACGAAGGCTGGTACTCTTGCATAACCTCTTCTCGCTCAAAGGGCATCTGTGTCCTCAGCACAACATTTCTCGGAAACCGGTCGCATCCCAACGTCTCTGTAAGCATATCAGGTCTCTAGTCTCGACGGGAAGCAATGACAGCTCGTCAGTGTCTCGCACGAACCTCTTGTTCCGCTTGTCTGTATCATCGTCCATTTCAACATCGTGTCTCTATCTGCGCACTGCAATGCCTTCGGCTACGGTCCATCCGAAGTCCCTCACGCGGACTCGGAATCACACTCGGTATCTTCCTCACTCAGTAGAAGATATCTAGCCGAACACGTCCTCAGCGTGCACGTCACATCTCTGATGTCAGCGGAGTAGAACGTCATCTCATCGAAATCTCGTGCGAACTCTTTACTCCACCTTGCTCACATATCGACTGATCCGGACTCGTCTCATCGTGGCTACACGAACTGCGCTCCGACGGCTATCCTCGTCTCTGGAGTCTCCCAAGCAGTGTTCCATCACGATATCCGAAAGATGTCGAATCATCCGATCGACTCGTCAGAACCTCATAATCCCCCAAGAGCTCACATCTCGGGTACAGTTTAATAGTATCGAGTACATGCCACAGCGTCGGTGGTCCAGCCGTAGAAGGGCAAACCCAAGCCTCACTAATGGCGCCGCGGAACCGCCGTAAACCCTAAGGTTCAAAGGCTGTCACACGGTCATTAAGTCGAGTTAGGGTTTCATTCTTCTAGAGGGTCCATAGAATCACCTGCATGTCTTTCCGCATACTTTAAACTTGGAAAATAGGCTCCTGACATTCGATCGTCTCTATCGACTCTCAACGAACCTGCGTGAAGTCGTCTCTAGCTGGAAACAATCTATCTGATGTCCTCGCATCGGTAACGAACGAACCACATGTCCTAGTCATTCATCCTCAGGTGACTAGCGACTCGCTATCACCTCTCTAAGTATATGCTCATGCTGCAGTAGCTCCAACCATCTGGGCGACATCTCGTCATTTGCAGCAGCAACTGGCTCATTCGCCTGTACGCCGAACAGCGCCTCAATCCTCCAGGAAAGACAACGCATTGGCGGTCATCTCTGAATCGGTCGGCTCTAGATCTGAGTAAGACTCTCCACACTGGAAACCTTCAACTCAACTGGGCCCGCTCTGGCGCAAAATCGGACGAATCACCTTCGTCTCTCAAATCGGTAGACTAGCTATCATCTGTCTCATATCTGCCTGAAAGCTCCGACAATCTCAGGTCGTAAGCTCTAAAAGCAACATCCTGACAATCTCAGCAACAGCTGGTCCATCTGTCTGCACTGTAGGCGACATCACAATCTCTGAGGTATGCTGTACATCAACAGTCCTCTCTCAACTGGCAACTCTAACAATGGCCCGATCATCCGGTGCAAGACCAAGCACTCGCCTCCACTAGAGGTCACAATCACTAACACTAACTCGAGACGTTCCCATGTCACCAGAAAACACAATGGTCGGCCCTCGTACCAAACGAGCTCACACCGGCCGTAACCCTAGCAGCAGCCCAAACTGCGCTAAAACACGGTGACAGGAACCTCAATCGAGTATCACAAGAGCACATCAATGGCAAGAAAGGGAACAACAGATCCAGAGTGGATACATGATCATAGGAAGGAACAGCATCAATGAAGGTATGATCATGAAACTATTAGAATCGGGAATCTCAAATGGACGTATAATCCTGGATATAAGGAGAATCACTGATCTCAAAAGTATGTACATCCTAAGGCTCCTTAAGCGGAGTGGCGTGTCGTAAGTATGCCGCGGAACATACCAACGGTACGTCACTCTACTTTAGTCACCTAATCCATCAACCAAGGGTCATCCTAAAACGACGAAAGTTCGGGTTTAGTACCCCCTCGACCAAGTCTAAGTTCCGTAAGGTCAAGCCTAAGTTCCGTATATAAACAACGCCCTAGGCTCCACATAGTCAAACTTAGACTCGAACCAAGGTCAACCTAGCGCTCTGATACCAACTTTGTCACGACCCGGAAGAGCACGTGACTGGCCCTTGAACCATATGAAGCCTATAGGACTCCATCTGATCCAAGTAAGCCAAAAGCCCAGAAATCTAAAACCATTTTTAAGAATAAGTAAAGAACTGGTTTTAAAGAAGTGAAGAAAAACGTGTTTGAAATCAAGGTTTTTAAATAACTAAGCCGAATATGCATTTTAAAAGTGTACAGTCTTTTCTAAAAATTTCGGCAGAGTTTCTTTTGTAAAACTGGCCCCGAATAGGGTAAAACAAGAATAACAATATATATGAAATGATAATGGCATCCCCAAGCGGGAGCTAGCTCTTCGTCAATCGACGGTCACAACCACACATGCAACAATAATATACAACGCCAAGTGGCGAGGATCAAATCCAAAAGAAAGCTCAAAAGCAACAAGAAACCGCAATACTACTAAGCGCGACTCTAAGGTCGAAATATACAACACTAAAGTCTAGGTCTGAAACAATATACAAGTTTTGGTTGATGGACAATTTCTAGATACAATGAAATAAATAAACACAGTGGTGGTTCTTGATGCGAAAGAATCCACCTACCAAAGCAAATCACCCGCAAGAAGGTAGTGTGCCAGAAATACCGCAAAGAAACCTGTACGGCAGAACCTGCAAGAACTGTGGCACAACGGGGGTGAGTTGCCAACTCGTGAATAGAAACATCTACAAGCAGAAACCGAATGCAAGACATAAACCTAAGTCAATACGATCAGTATATAAAATCCTCAATATAAAACATGCAGCCTATAGCAAGGCTAGGGTAAATATCTAACCCGAGTACAATCACATGTGTCTGTGTCAGTGTCTCAGATAACAATATAGCATATGAATGAGATATGAATACGTGAAAACAGAATACGTTCACTTAAAACAACTGTTTTCATACTTTAGTGAGATTTCTCCTGTATTTTAAAAATAAGGTACCACAATGAAATCAGCATAAAACTGTGCCTAGCATCGGCACAAACAAAATCCCAATATCCTGATATCTCAAGTCTCAACCACAATATCTAGGGCGCCGTCAGTCCAGACCGGCCCCTACCATCCATCTCAAGACCACGACGGTATCCTCCGGATATCCGACGCGTCGGGTAATATCACCGGTAGGCAATCTCCCCCTGTCAGGCTCATCGTCATCACCACGTCTTCTTGCCCCGGGGTACCTTACCGGGTCCACCATGTACCCGAAACGGTTCATCCGTCTCCTCGAATCGGGTTTCCAAATCCATCAGCAAACTCATGGTGGACGACTCATACATCATGGGAAAACCGCACTTTTTATTTCAAAAGAGAGAGAGAGAAAACGTTTATTTGTGTTTTTGCGGTTTTCCTCCAAATCCAGAAAATCTCATAGAAATCCAAATCCAACTTCAATAGCATGCAAAATAGTGAATATATGCATGAGAATCCATGAATGCGGCATAACAATGAATAATAGTATGCAGGAAGTAGCAGGTAATAACTACAATGTCTAAGCTACTAGCAAAAAGGCTATGTCAAGCAATAATATATTTTCTAAGGTGTACGTGACATGGCAATTACCGATGAAGATGTGTGTGAGCCGGCAAGTAAGTGTACGTGGTACATACGCATCATCGGTAATGGTGCTGGTGTCCTATCAGCATGATATTAATAATGGAGTATGAAGCATAAAATAAGAATGCGATGCAAACCGAACCACAAAAAGGGAGTGGGAGCTGAAACAAAACGTAACCAAAACTTATCTGCATAAATCTAATATAAGTCCTACGAGTGATGCCTTTTGAAATAACACGAATCATGGGGTTTTGAAAATAGGGCTACGGTGTTTTTATGAAAAGATACGTCGTTTTTGAAATATCCGTAGATTCCCTTGAGCTGTCTTTAAAAATACCCACGATTCGTCAGTTTTTGAAATAGGTAAGAAGTCTAAACTACTCTAACAACTACACCAAACTATCCGGCTGAACTAGCAAGCTGAACTACAGGTAAGGAAACCGCCTAGCATCTGAGTCGATATATATATAAATATAGTCGGTGATCCCGCCTCAATGTCATATCATAAGGTATCCTCGAGTTATGAGTGCGGATCTATCATCAATATCGGCTCGTACGGTAAATCATCGTACGGCATCCCCAATAGCTGGGTAGGGTTCAACATCTCACTGTATCATCACATAGTAGGTATCACTATCATCAGATCAAATAGTCTGGGGTACTACTCTATGTCTAGTACAATCGATACCATCAATGAAGTATGCATGCGGGGGTAAACACATATCCCAAGCCCGCAAGAAAATCACAAGTCATATCCCACCTATGAATCGTATCAAATCACCGATCTCAGGGCACCACGCCCACATCATCGACTCATCTCCAAAGTCATCCCATATCATAAAATACTGCGCAAGTATAAGTAGTATGCAAGGATGTGTATGTAGGTGCATAAGTATGTGCAATCGCTACCCTAGGGTTCGTACTATACCAAAACCATATACCTCAACATCAAAAAAAACCATTATTCATATCAATGATCCTAACAACACATAATAATTATACGTGGGTATACGTATTCGCATACCACACCACGGACTGCGGGGGTGCTATACGCCATCCACCCGACTTCCCCCTGTAGATATAATCTACTCACCTTGCATCATCATTTGCGGACATCACCACGCAATTGCTTGTCGTCTCGAAGTCTTCATGGGTACCTACACATCAAATATCGTATATGCGCATTAAAACCAAATCCAAGCTAAAACGGCGCATGAAATCCAAAACGATACGATAAGGGGGCCTATAGGTGAGAACCTATGGCACGCCTTCAAAACCATCAACAAATCCTCTATATCGTCGTATAAACGACAAATAGTCGAGGCAAAACACAATCCACCATTTCAGAATCAAAAATACGGAATACGGAAACACGAATCCAAAACAGCAACATAGGAAATATGTCCCAGATTTTACCCCAGGTCACTTTATACAAATCTATATATACCAGGGGCCTAAACTAACAATGTAGGAGCTACAGAACCAAAACGAGCCAAGGAGGTGGGACCCAGGCCGCAATTGGCGGCCAAAATAGGGAATTTGGCGGCCGGGATTGGGAGTTGGGGGCTAGGGTTTGGGGTGTTGGTTCTATGGTGCCTGCACATCTCGATTTCCACTCAATATTATTTTAGGGTCCTCGGGGTGGTAGCAGATTCCATTTAACCCTCACAGATTTCACATTTTTCCCCGATATCGGTTTCTAAGATCCGTATTCTGGTTTTAACTTCAGGTTTTGGGTTCCAATTCATGCACTAGGGTGTTTACAAGTCCTCTACTGAGCTCAATTTCACATTACACTTAAGTTCCTCTCAAACCCTAACTAGGTTTTCATCAAGTCCATAATATCACACAATATCGATATAATCTTTAACTTGGGGTTAAAGGAAATGCTACAATTGAGCTAAGGGTTCAGTAATTACCTCCATTAGCAACTCAAGAATATTCTTGAGTTGCCCCTAGTGGCCAAAATCCACGCTTTCTTGGTCCATCTTGTAGATCTCGGGTTCGCGCACATTTTTAATGAAACCGATATTGGATTTTGGTGAAGTTTTAGAGATGAAGAGAGGGCTTGAAGGTGGAGGAAGGGAGAGGGAGCAGCAGCTGCAGGAGGAGGAGGATGAGGGATGAAAATGATGGGAGAAGAAGAATGGTTAAGGTCAAAGAAGCCCATGCCCCTCACTCTCTCACCTACCCTCATTTCTTTTCTTTTCCTTTTTTTTTTTCTATAAAACCAAAACCTTCTCATGAGAATAGTAACCCCAAAAGAATTCCATGGCAACAAAATGTACAAGTGTAGAAAATGTGATATGTGCAAGTTTTGCACAAAATTGCCAAAAAACCCGATTAGCGATTTTAATCGCGATTAGCACTAAATTAGTGTCAAACTAATCACAAAAACTTAAAAATGTCAAAATTCACTAATTTACCCTATTTTAGAATTTTCCATAATTTTTCATAATTTTTCTAACATTTTTCCTATTTAATTGCATTTAATTATAGATTTAATATTAAAATAATCAATAAAATAATATTAAATAATAAAAATTCCCAAAATTAATATTTTATATTTTTGAAAATGTTACAACTATGATGAAACTTTTTCTCCGGTGGCTATGCTCAAATCCATTCGGATCCTACTTGCCATTGCTGCCTT
Organism: Agapanthus africanus; assembly: GCA_030015575.1. Taxonomy (NCBI): domain Eukaryota; kingdom Viridiplantae; phylum Streptophyta; class Magnoliopsida; order Asparagales; family Amaryllidaceae; genus Agapanthus; species Agapanthus africanus. The sequence goes on from JASDDO010000010.1 coordinate 234,871,869, forward strand.
CCATGACTATGAAATCTGGCAGATGGATGTTAAAACGTCTTTCCTAAACGGTTGTTTGGAAGAGTGCGTTTACATGGATCAGCCAGAAGGTTTCGTAGACAGTGGGAGCAGAGGGAAGGTGTGTAAGTTGCTTAAATCCATTTATGGATTAAAGCAGGTATCGCGGAGCTGGAACATCTGTTTTGATGAGGCAATCAAGGAATTTGATTTCATCAAGAACGAAGATGAACCTTGTGTCTATAAGAAGATTGTAGGACGAACTGTCGTATTCCTAGTCTTGTATGTGGACGACATTCTTTTGATAGGAAATGACATTCCTATGCTACAATCGGTCAAGCTATTTTTGTCACAACGGTTCTCCATGAAGGACCTGGGTGATGCCTCGTACATCTGGGGATCAAGATCTATAGAGATAGATCCAAGAGACTACTGGGACTTTCGCAGTCCAGGTACATAGAGACCTTACTAAAGAGATTTAGTATGGAGGATTCCAAGCGCGGTAACATACCCGCATTGCACGGAATTACCCTCTCCAAGAAGATGTCTCCTAAGACTGACGAGGAGAGGGTTTGCATGAGCACTATACCCTACGCTTCGGCGGTAGGATCTATAATGTATGCGATGCTATGTACAAGACCAGATGTAGCTTACGCGCTGAGCGCGGTAAGCCGGTATCAGTCAGACCCAGGTGAGGACCACTGGACAACAGTGAAGAACATTCTCAAGTACCTGAGAAGGACTAAGGAGATGTTCCCGGTTTACGGTAATGGAGACCTCAGGGTCGAGTCCTTTACCGATTCAAGCTTCCAGAGCGACAAAGATGACAGCAAGTCTGTCTCGGGTTTTGTGTTTACCCTCAACGGAGGGGCGGTATGTTGGAGGAGTTCCAAACAGGAAACCGTCGCAGACTCGACAATGGAGGCTGAATACATTGCTGCAAGCGATGCCGCAAAAGAGGCAGTCTGGATGAAGAAGTTCATTAGTGAACTTCAGGTGGTTCCGTCCATTGTTGACCCAATACCTTTGTATTGCGATAACAATGGGTCTATAGCTTTAGCGAAGGAACCAAGGTCCCATCAGAAATCCAGGCACATCTTAAGGCGGTATCACCTGATCAGGGAGATCATTGATCGCCAGGAGATCGAGGTGCGGAGAGTAGACACAAAGGACAACACAGCGGACCCATTCACGAAAGCCTTACCCCAGACTCAGTTCGAGCGGCTGATCGAGATGATAGGTCTTCGATACGCCAGTATATGGCCTTAGTGCAAGTGGGAGATTGTTAGTGTATATGCCCTAGAGGCCATTACTGTATCATACTAGTAGTTTAAAAAAATTGTGTTAATGTGCTAATTTGCCTACTAGATTTTTGAATTTGGTTAAATACTTGGGATTAAAAATGTGTTTAGGTTTTTCATGACTTCATTAACTTTATTAAGTGTGGTTTAATGCTTTAGATCATGCAAATCTAAGCTAGATTGTAGTTTGTGCATTTTTGCTTTGAAATTGTTAAAAAGGGTATTTTTGTAAACTAGAATATTAGGGTTTTTGGAATTTAATGAGATTAAATTCTGGAAATTGTTTCTACGACTTATTTAAGATATTTAATAAGTATATTGGCCGCTACATTCATTTAAACATCATGTTTTGTACAAAAACGGCGAATTGTGCTTGATAGATTTTCGGAAAAATGACTTTTTAAGTGAAATTAGGGTTTTTGTGAGTTTTAACCTAGTTTATATTAAAATTAGTATTCGTGAATGTGCAAATGAGTGTGATTGGATTTTTCTCGATGGTTTGACGTTTGTACATCGACATCGAGGGTTGGTTTGACTATTCTTGCATGCGTAGGCGATAGGTTTGGACCTATGCGTGATACGCGTGCCGATTTGATTTTCGTATGCCGTTTCGATTTCGAATTTAGTTTTAATGCGACACGGTGCGTTATGATATGTAGTTACCCTATGCGGACTTCGAGACGACAAGCAAGCGCGTGGCGACGTCGGCACCGGCGAGTGAGGACCAGGTGAGTAGATTTATATCTATGGGGAGAAGTCGGGTGGATGGCGTATAGCACCCCCGCAGTCCGTGGTGGTGTATACGGATGCGTATACACTCCAACATTTATTATATGTTATTTGGGATTAATAACGATGCTTAGGAAGGATATTGGTGTGTTAGATTACTTTAGTGTTGCGAACCCTAGGGTAGTGTTGCACTACACATACACACATACATACTTGCATACATTCCTATTGATATGTGCTCATGGGATTCTTTTTAGTTATGGGTTCACATGGGTATGGGACTATGTGTTCACATACGGATTGAGGATGGTACTTGGGGTTGAGCTGAGTCGATGAGATTTGATCTGAGGCCGTGAGATCGGTGATATAGCAGGGTTCGTATCATAGATACGACATGACGTTGTAGCGGGTCCTGGACGTAGTTTTTACACACGTTCATGCATACTTAGGCGATATCAGTATTGTATTAGACGTAGATCAGTACCAGCTCATGATATTGATAAAGAGGATACCAGGTGAATAGTATGATGAATGTGATTTTGACCCGTACCCAGAATTGGGGGATGCCGTACGACGGATTTACGTACGAGCTATATCTTGATGATTGATCCACACTCTTGACTTGGGATGTCTGATTATAGATATGGTATCGGATATGATATTATTGAGGCGGGATCACCAACTAATATATATACAGGTATGTATATGTATCGACTCAGACGTTAGGCGGTTTCCTTACATGTAGTTCAGCTTGTTAGTTCAGCCGTATAGTTTAGTGTAGCTGTTAGATTAGATTAGACTCCTACCTATTTCAAAAACTAACGAATCGTGGGTATTTTAAAAGACAGCCCAAGGGATCCTACGGATATTTCAAAAGACTCATCTTTTCATAAAAACTATGTAGCCCCAATTTTCAAAACGCCATGATTTGTGTTATTTCAAAAGGCACCATTTGTAGGATTTATATTAGATTATTACAGTTTAGTTATCATTGTGTCTAGTATTCAGCTCCCGCTCATTTTTACTGTTCGCTCCGCATCGCATACTTATATTATAATTTCTTATTGCATTATTAATAGCATGTTGTTAGGACTCCAGCACCATTACCGATGATGCGTATGTACCACGTACAGCTACTTGCCGGCTCACACACATCTTCATCGGTAATTGCCATGTCACGTACACTTTAGAGAATATATTTGCTTGGCTTAGCTTGTTAGTTAGTAGGTTGATATGATATTAGTGTACCTGGGTTATATGCCAGTTTAGACATGGTAGCTATTACTTGTCACTTCATGCATACTGTTATTCCATTGTTCATGCCTAGTTATTAATCATACATTGCAACTTGGTTATTGACACCATATACATTCATTAGCATTGACATATGCACTTGTGATGACTTCTTGAGATTTATGATATTTCTGGATTTCGGGGGAAAGCCGCAAAATTTCTAAACTTATTAACCCTTTAAAATATGTAAATTGCGGTTTTCTAGTGATGTAAGTGTCGTCCACCATGAGTTTGCTGTGGTTTTCGAGATCCGTGTCGAGGAGTGGAGGAACCGTCACGGGTACATGGTGGGCCCGGTATGGTACCCCGGGGCAAGATGAATGTGGTGTTGACGTTGAGCCTGGCAGGGGACAGATTACCTACCGGTGATATTACCCGACGCGTCGGATATCCGGAGGATACCGTCGTGGTCTTGAGATGGATGGTAGGGGCCGGTCTGGACTGACGGCACCCTAGATATTGAGATTGAGACATTGATATTTCGAGACAGTGAGATTTATGTTTTGTGTCGATGCTAGACACTGTTGATACTGATTTCATTTATGATACCTCAGTTTAAAAATACGAAGGAAATCTCACGAATTTATGAAAACAGTTTCTTCATTTACATGTATTCTGTTTTCATGCATTCATACCTCATTCATATGATATATTGCTGCCTGAGGCACAGACACGGCCACATGAGATTACACTCGGGTTAGATATTTACCCTAGCCTTGTTATAGGCTGCATGTTATATACATTTTTGAGGATATATTATGATCATTGACCTAGGTTGCGTTATTTATGCGATTTCTGTGCGTAGATGTTTTTCTATTCACTAGTTAGCAACTCACCCCCGTTGTGCCCCAGTTTCTTGCAGGTTTTGCCGTACAGGTTTAATTACGGCTTTGCGGGCTCAGTTTCATTCGGGTGACTTGCTAGTAGGTGGGTTTTTCTTGTATCGTACCCATCATATTACCTTGTATGATATTATTCCGTTGTATCTAGTAAATTCCATCAACCAAACATGTATTTTTTTGAGATAGAGACCAGTGTTGTTTATTCTTTCGACCTTAGAGTCGCTCGTTATATTTCTGGTGGTTTTGAGTTTCCTTTTGAGTTTTGATCCTCGCCGTTGGCGTTGTATATTATATTGCTTGTGTGGTTGTGACCGTCGATTGACGAAGAGCTAGCCCCCGCTTGGGGATGCCTTTTTAGTGATTTCGTATACTATTCATGTTGTATCCCGTTTGGGAGCCAGTATTTACAAAGGAGACTCTGCCGAAATTTTCAGTAAATTTTGATGTTCTTAAAAACCGCATAATTCGGCTTATACTATTAAAACTACTTATTTTAAATTGGTTTTCCTTCACTCTACTACTTTTCTTGGTTTGGATTTCTGGGTTTTCGGTTTACTTAGATTACGTACGCCTCGAGACGTTCGCAGTTTAAGTGCCGGTTATGTTCCGTACTTTCGGGTCGTGACAAATTTGGTATCAGAGCGTTAGGTTTTAACCTTCGGAGCGTAGGATGACCCTTGGTTGATGGAATAGGTGACTAAAGTAGAGTGACGTACCGTTGATATGTTCCGCGGCATATTTACGACACGCCACTCCACTTATGAAGCCTTAGGATGTACATTTCCTTGTTCAGTATTATATTCCTTCCTGATCTAGCCTCATCGGTACCAGTTTGGTTTTGCTGCTACGGTTACGGGCAGGGAGAGCTACGGCTAGAGTTGCGGTCAGCACAAGCTCGTCACGAACGAGGACTGACCAGGACGAAATTCCGGCGACACACGATTGCAGAGATGTGTCTTTTTACTGTGTTTCCGCGCCACGAGCGTTTGGCAGATCGCCTTTATGAGGTTACTCGGAGGTGCTGATCGACACTAGAGAATTGAGCCAATGATGGAGGCCAGCCAGATTTTGATGACCGTTGGTATGTTGCTTACTCCTGATGATTGAGGCACGGTTCAGCATGCAGACGAGTGAGCCAGTTATTGCTGCGAACGACGAGATATCGCCCCAGATGTTGGAGCTATTGCAGTATAAGTTGTACTAAGAGATGATAGGAGGTCGCTAGTCATCTAGGATGAATGACTAGGACATGTGGATCGTTCGCTTATCCCGATGCGAGGTCATCAGATAGATTGATTCCAGCTAGAGACGACTTCACGCAGAGACGTGAGGGTCGACAGAGACGATCGAATGTCGGAAACCTATTATTCCAAGTTTAAAGTAGTCGGAAAGACATGCAGGCAATTCTATGGTCCCTCTAGAAGAATGAAACCCTAACTCGACTTAATGACCGTGTGAAAGCCTTTGAACCTTCGGGTTTGCGGCAGTTCTACGGCGCCATTAGTGAGGCTTGGGTTTGCCCTTCTACGGCTGGACCACCGATGCTGTGGTATGTACTCGATACTATTAAACTGTACCCAAGATGTTGAGCCCTTGGGGGATTATGAGGTTTTGACAATCGATTGGATGGTCGAATTAATTCGGATGCTAGGTGGTGAGATGCATTTCTTGGGAGACTCCAGATTCGAGGATAGTCGTTGGAGCTCAGTCCATGCAGCCGCGACGAGACGAGTCCAAAGCAGACGACATTAGAGAAAAGTGGAGTAAGAGGTTCGCACCAGATCTAGATGAGATGATGTTCCACTCCGCCGACATCAGAGATGCGATGCGCATGCCGTGGCAGAGTACTGGATATACCTTCCAGAAGGAGTCGCGGTGGGTGTGCAGCCGTTCCAGAGCAAGATGCAGATATAGGAAAGGACGATGACTTCCGAACAGTTGGCAGAGACGAGACATGGAAGCGACCGTGAGCAGGATTCCTTCCAGGACACTGCTGCAATGATACTTGCACCCAGGATCAGATGTGTCACGTACATTCAGAGAGCCAGAGGCCGACGCCAATAATATGCTGTCTTACGAGTGGTCGCGATGATTGACCAAGAGATGACCAGAGAAATGCCAGAACGGAATCGTCCCCGTTAGCACACCTGACAGGGCCGATGAGCCGATGGACCGAAAGATTGGTAATTCACAGTGAAGACCTTGACCCAGGAGTGGTCATGGTTACGCACACCAGCAGGACAGAGTTCATGATCATCGACGAGACGTCCTACTAGTGACCGCGACGGTTGGCCGAGATTCTTAGAGGATGCGCTTGAGCAGTACTATTCCACCATTGTTGATTACGATGTTTTGGGTGATTTATTCGTATGATTTGATTTTGATGATTGAGGATTTACGATCTTTGCACAGTGTTGCACTTGATATCGTTTTCGTGCTTCAGTTTCACATGTTTGTGATTTTACGATTTTAAACAGTTGAGTTGGTTTTGTGCGTATGCATGCACACGATTTGGTTCCTGCACTCTGTATAGTTTATATATGCTTGCAGTGCAGTGATACGCCTTTTGTGCACTTAGATGCACTGGACTTCGATTTCGATGGTGATACTCGATATTTGTTTTGTGCACCTTGTGCACCTGATTGATTTTGCGCACGTTCGGCGCTTGATATTGGATTTCATGATTTCGTGCACGATGGATGCACCTGATTTGGATTTTTAGCGCCTGTTGGGCGCCTGTTACGAGATGCGATTTGGTGCACACCAGATGCACTAATTCGAGATTTTTCGTGCATGTCAGATGCACCTGATTTTGCTGTTAGGCACACACGTTGCCTACGACAGATGTTTCGTGCACACCCGATGCACTTAGATGTTGTTTCTGTGCGCATGTATGGCATATTCATGGATTTTGATTTCCGTGCACACCAGACGCACGTAGCATTCATGTGCATATTTTGGGGATTGATTTCGTATAGAGCAGTACGTTTTTATGATATTGCTATGCGTTTTCGTACTGAGCAGGACTAGTCAGAGGACAGTACCTGAATATATTTTGCATGCATTGATAGTTATTGATGGGATTTCCAAAAAGCGAGCTATAGCCTCAGTATTTACCTACGTGTCTGATATAACACGAAATGTTTAAAACAAGGAGACCCTTCTAAATTGTTTCCAAAACGGCGGAACGTACATTTCAAACAAAGGTATATATGTATATAGTTATTTTCTTATGATAGACGTCCGCCACTGTGCAGTGTTATACGCGTTGCACTGCGACTTAAAGAGATTTGGCATGCATTTCCTTCAGATACTTACAGATATAGATTCGATATTTACAGGTATAGTTTCGAGTTATGTCATATTGGTTTTGATTTGGATTTGGCATTGATGTCTTCTCCATGACTCCGATGATTGCAGGATGCTTGACGGAGTTTCGATTTGAGTTATATGCTCATTTTTCAAGCGCATGCGCTGCGCTACGATTTGTTTTATGTAGTTACAATTTCGGAGCCCCAACGACTTGATGGTTTTTCTTAGATGTTTTAGTATTTGGGGGAGTTTGAATTTAAATTCGGGGACTGAATTTCTTTAAGGGGGGAAGATTGTAACGTTTTGAAAATCGTTTCGGTGAAATTTTGAAAAATCGGTAAAATAAGGGGGTTTTCTGTAAAAAAGTCAAAATGCAAATATCTTATTATAAAATATATATATACATATTCTAGCTATGTAATTGCTATTATTTGGTGTTTATTGAGCCGCTGGTGAAATTTCAAATTTTCTGAAAAAATATTATTTTATTATTATTTTAAGCAGTCACTAATACATTTAATTAGGGAAAATTACAAATTGGAATGAGTTGAAACAAATTTTGTGCATCATAAAACATTAAATACAATTTTATCATGTGGTTTTTGGAACGAAATCATTTGTCAAAGCGGTTTAGAAATTATTGAAGAAAAAAAGGCTTTTTTTTTGCGTAAATGGATGTTTGGGGTATTGTATTTATCATTTTTCATCATCCCACACCCGTACCCACACCCACACACCCCCATTCACTTATCCCCTTGAAGAATTCAGCAGCCCCCTCTTTTGTCCCCACTTGGATTTCAAGGAAAAGAAATGAAAGAAAAGAAAAGAAAATGGATAAATGAGTTGGACTTTTGACTTTGTGTTGACTTGGACTTCCTTACTTGTTATTTTCTCCACCTCACTCTCTCTCCTCCCTCACCCAAACCCCCCACAACCTAGCCGAAATCAGCAACCCCCCAACAGCCCCATTTTCCTCTTCTCCTCTCTTTGTTCCATCAAAGAAAAATCCACAAAAAATCAAGCAAAAATCCAAATCAAAATCCGACTCCTACCCATTTTAGCTTAGCCCGTATAGTATGGATTTTGGTGGCAAGGGAGCATTTTGGAGGGCTATGTGTGCTTGTGGATCTTCATATATTTTGGGTATAATTCTAAACATTTTTGTTGCTTAATTTGTTACTAATTACTTAAGCTAATTTAATTAAGTGTTAATTTGGATATGTGAGTTTAATTGCAAGTTTTGGAATTCAAGTTATGAATTTGAATGCAAGTTGGGGTTTTGTAGAATTGGTGTATGGTTGTGTGTTATATTTAGGCTTTTTGTCATGTTAATACAAGATTAGTAGCTAGTGCTAATGGTTAGTTTAAAAAAATTGTGTTAATGTGCTAATTTGCCTACTAGATTTTTGAATTTGGTTAAATACTTGGGATTAAAAATGTGTTTAGGTTTTTCATGACTTCATTAACTTTATTAAGTGTGGTTTAATGCTTTAGATCATGAAAATCTAAGCTAGATTGTAGTTTGTGCATTTTTGCTTTGAAATTGTTAAAAAGGGTATTTTTGTAAACTAGAATATTAGGGTTTTTGGAATTTAATGAGATTAAATTCTGGAAATTGTTTCTATGACTTATTTAAGATATTTAATAAGTATATTGGCCGCTACATTCATTTAAACATCATGTTTTGTACAAAAACGGCGAATTGTGCTTGCTAGATTTTCGGAAAAATGACTTTTTAAGTGAAATTGGGGTTTTTGTGAGTTTTAACCTAGTTTATATTAAAATTAGTGTTCGTGAATGTGCAAATGAGTGTGATTGGATTTTTCTCGATGGTTTGTCGTTTGTACATCGACATCGAGGGTTGGTTTGACTATTCTTGCATGCGTAGGCGATAGGTTTGGACCTATGCGTGATACGCCTGCCGATTTGATTTTCGTATGCCGTTTCGATTTCGAATTTAGTTTTAATGCGACACGGTGCGTTATGATATGTAGGTACCCCATGCGGACTTCGAGACGACAAGCAAGCGCGTGGCGACGTCGGCACCGGCGAGCGAGGACCAGGTGAGTAGATTTATATCTACGGGGAGAAGTCGGGTGGATGGCGTATAGCACCCCCGCAGTCCGTGGTGGTGTATACGGATGCGTATACACTCCAACATTTATTATATGTTATTTGGGATTAATAACGATGCTTAGGATGGATATTGGTGTGTTGGATTACTTTAGTGTTGCGAACCCTAGGGTAGTGTTGCACTACACATACACACATACATACTTGCATACATTCCTATTGATATGTGCTCATGGGATTCTTTTTAGTTATGGGTTCACATGGGTATGGGACTATGTGTTCACATACGGATTGAGGATGATACTTGGGGTTGAGCTGAGTCGATGAGATTTGATTTGAGGCCGTGAGATCGGTGATATAGCAGGGTTCGTATCTTAGATACGACATGACGTTGTAGCGGGTCTTGGACGTAGTTTTTACACACGTGCATGCATACTTAGGCGATATCAGTATTGTACTAGACGTAGATCAGTACCAGCTCATGATATTGATAAAGAGGATACCAGGTGAATAGTATGATGAATGTGATTTTGACCCGTACCCAGAATTGGAGGATGCCGTACGACGGATTTACGTACGAGCTATATCTTGATGATTGATCCGCACTCTTGACTTGGGATGTCTGATTATAGATATGGTATCGGATATGATATTATTGAGGCGGGATCACCGACTAATATATATACAGGTATGTATATGTATCGACTCAGACGTTAGGCGGTTTCCTTACCTGTAGTTCAACTTGTTAGTTCAGCCGTATAGTTTAGTGTAGCTGTTAGATTAGATTAGACTCCTACCTATTTCAAAAACTAACGAATCGTGGGTATTTTAAAAGACAGCCCAAGGGATCCTACGGATATTTCAAAAGACTCATCTTTTCATAAAAACACCGTAGCCCCAATTTTCAAAACCCCATGATTTGTGTTATTTCAAAAGGCACCATTTGTAGGATTTATATTAGATTATTACAGTTTAGTTATCGTTGTGTCTAGTATTCAGCTCCCGCTCATTTTTACTGTTCGCTCCGCATCGCATACTTATATTATAATTTCTTATTGCATTATTAATAGCATGCTGTTAGGACACCAGCACCATTACCGATGATGCGTATGTACCACGTACAGCTACTTGCCGGCTCACACACATCTTCATCGGTAATTGCCATGTCACGTACACTTTAGAGAATATATTTGCTTGGCTTAGCTTGTTAGTTAGTAGGTTGATATGATATTAGTGTACCTGGGTTATATGCCAGTTTAGACATGGTAGCTATTACTTGTCACTTCATGCATACTGTTATTCCATTGTTCATGCCTATTTATTAATCATACATTGCAACTTGGTTATTGACACCATATACATTCATTAGCATTGACATATGCACTTGTGATGACTTCTTGAGATTTATGATATTTCTGGATTTCGGGGGAAAGCCGCAAAATTTCTAAACTTATTAACCCTTTAAAATATGTAAATTGCGGTTTTCTAGTGATGTAAGTGTCGTCCACCATGAGTTTGCTGTGGTTTTCGAGATCCGTGTCGAGGAGTGGAGGAATCGTCACGGGTACATGGTGGGCCCGGTATGGTACCCCGGGGCAAGATGAATGTGGCGTTAACGTTGAGCCTGGCAGGGGACAGATTACCTACCGGTGATATTACCCGACGCGTCGGATATCCGGAGGATACCGTCGTGGTCTTGAGATGGATGGTAGGGGCCGGTCTGGACTGACGGCACCCTAGATATTGAGATTGAGACATTGATATTTCGAGACAGTGAGATTTATGTTTTGTGTCGATGCTAGACACTGTTGATACTGATTTCATTTATGATACCTCAGTTTAAAAATACGAAGGAAATCTCATTAATTTATGAAAACAGTTTCTTCATTTACATGTATTCTGTTTTCATGCATTCATACCTCATTCATATGATATATTGCTGCCTGAGGCACAGACACAGCCACATGAGATTACACTCGGGTTAGATATTTACCCTAGCCTTGTTATAGGCTGCATGTTATATACATTTTTGAGGATATATTATGTTCATTGACCTAGGTTGCGTTATTTATGCGATTTCTGTGCGTAGATGTTTTTCTATTCACTAGTTGGCAACTCACCCCCGTTGTGCCCCAGTTTCTTGCAGGTTTTGCCGTACAGGTTTAATTACGGCTTTGCGGGCTCAGTTTCATTCGGGTGACTTGCTAGTAGGTGGGTTTTTCTTGTATCGTACCCATCATATTACCTTGTATGATATTATTCCGTTGTATCTAGTAAATTCCATCAACCAAACATGTATTTTTTTGAGATAGAGACCAGTGTTGTTTATTCTTTCGACCTTAGAGTCGCTCGTTATATTTCTGGTGGTTTTGAGTTTCCTTTTGAGTTTTGATCCTCGCCGTTGGCGTTGTATATTATATTGCTTGTGTGGTTGTGACCGTCGATTGACGAAGAGCTAGCTCCCGCTTGGGGATGCCTTTTTAGTGATTTCGTATACTATTCATGTTGTATCCCGTTTGGGAGCCAGTATTTACAAAGGAGACTCTGCCGAAATTTTCAGTAAATTTTGATGTTCTTAAAAACCGCATAATTCGGCTTATGCTATTAAAACTACTTGTTTTAAATTGGTTTTCCTTCACTCTACTACTTTTCTTGGTTTAGATTTCTGGGTTTTCGGTTTACTTAGATTACGTATGCCTCGAGACGTTCGCAGTTTAAGTGCCGGTCATGTTCCGTACTTTCGGGTCGTGACAATTCGTCTCTCCCGGTATTGGGGGTTGACATCGCGCTGTGTCTAGGAGAGCCATTACACGAGTAGTCCCTGGCCAGGGCAAGCGAGATATACTGGTAGGTTTCCAGTGTTATCTCAGGGTGTTCTGTGCTTCACTTCGACACGACTTGTACCCCTATTAGGGGACTGACGTTTACCGCCCCCTAGGCCCGCCATGCGATGTATCAGACGAACAGACCGGACTGTACGGAGATTGTCACATACAGACTCAGTAGGAGATCGGATGGGTTTACCTCATCGGCCTTCTTATCGACATCTACCCGGGGACCATTACGTACAGCTAGTGCCGCTTGCGGTCTGTGGTTAAACCCACTGCCAGCGTGGTGTCGAGTCATTAGAGTCCCACACAGAGAGTTTCCCTCCACTGAGCGAAACGTGTAGAGGCCGTATGGTTTTACGGCAGGGCTGCGATCACTTACGTACACTTATGTGCGTGTGGTGTTCGGGCAGGCAATACTAGGAGGCTTTGGTTTAAGCCGGATCCTAGTATTGCACAGATGGATATGTTTTGTCTTCTGTGCATCCGCATTCTACGGAATGCGGATGCAGGTGTGTATGCACAGTTTTCCGGAGCGATGAAGGAGGAGGTGCCTCATTAGGATTTTGGCACTTGGTTCGGCCAAAACCGTTATGTGGCAGGCTCATTAGGGTTTTGACAGTTGATTCGGTCAAAACCATATTGAGGCGGACTCATTAGGATTTTGGCAATTCATTTGGTCGCATTGACCATTTGACCACCATGACCTCTCTTGACTTTGTTGACCAGTTGACCGTGTTGACCATTGACCTTCAAGAGAGGTCTACACTCTTCTTTTCATTTTCTTTTATTTTTATTTTTATTTTGATTATGATAATGGTCATTTCAATGTAGCCATCAAACTTTATCTTGATGGGATCAGTAATGATATTGTTTTTGCATTATTGAACCATAGTTCATTTTCTTATGCTCACAATTTCTTTCTCACTCTCTCTCTTGCCTTTTCTAGTGAGTAGAAAAGAAATGCACCATGGTTGCTAGCTCCTCCTTCTTCCTCCTCTTGATTCATCTTTTGATCTCATGTGTTGAGAGATAAAGATCCCACAAAGACAAAACCATCTCTCTACCACTTCTACACAACCTAGGGCTTCTAGACTAGCAATCTCTTTGCCCTAGTTACCCCGGCTCGAGGTGGAGCTCGGTGCACATCTCTCGGGTGGATCGTCTTCGACTCAAGGAGGCCGCGGAGGTGACCAAAGTCCGGATCAACCCTCGGAGCAAGCAAAGAGAAGAACAACAAGAAGAGAAGGAGTTCAAGTTGAGGTATAACCCCTAACCGAGTAGATAAATCTCTAGTTAGAATGCTAGTGTGTTGTTTAGCAAAGATCCGGCTTTTCGGTCCATGTTACCAAGTCTAGAAAAATTATTGTTTTACCGTTTCCGCAACCCCGAAAGTACCGGGAGAGGTAACGTGGACCTAACAACTTATCCTTTTAATTATGGCACCATGGTTGAGTTAAGCCCTCATGCTTAACTCATGTAGAGAATTAACCAAAGTATTAGGTTAAGGGTTGGGTTAACTAATATCCTAAGGAAATGACAAAAGAGTTGACTTTGTCAATGTTTATCAAGCTTCATGAAGCTTGATAACTTTGACCAAAGTCTCATCTCTTTTGTTATTTGTTAGGAAATTAGTAAACCCTAATTTAACCTTGATTTGGTTCAAGTCTCATACAGACATCTTGTATGTATCATCAAACATGATATTGTAAGTGCACGGCGGCGCCCCGGCCGTCAATCCGACGGCCAAATGCGGAAGCGGTGATAAACTTTAAATTTTCTTGAACTGGCAAACCGCCGCGCACTAATACCCGGATCGAACCACTAACTAGTCCTAGCTATCTACAAGAAAGGGGAGAGAGATATACCGACAGATCCGAGTCCTCCGGTCTTCTCGTCGTCGTCCCGATCTCCTGCGGAATGTGCCGTCTCCTCCTCGTCGCCGGAAGTGCACCACATCGCCTACTTCTTTTACGGGCTCCCACCTCAATGCCGAGGCAACTCGGGCACGAAGCTGGCTAGTCGACGTGCCCAAGATTTGCTGTAGAATATAATGTGGATTACATGTCTCATTTGGGATTATGGAGTTGCCTTTTGTGGAGGAATTGAAGTGAACTTTTGGAGAGGGAGTTGTAGGGATTTCTCAAAGCTCAAGATACAAAAATCCCACACCCATAATGAAATGAATCCCATCCCTCCTCTAGGAATGGCCGGCCCCCCCTTTCATGTGTGATTGGAGAGAGAAAGAACAAAGACAAGGGGGTGGGTGGAAAGTGAGTGATGATGAAAAGTCAAATGATCACCACAAAACCCAACACTTAATCAACAGCCATGAAAGCAAAAGTCAAGCCATCATGAAGCATGGAAGGTCAAGGGATGGGCTCCATCATGAAACCATGATGAAACAAAAAAGCAAAGACCCCCTTCCACAACCACTTATTTGCAACAATGCAAATAAGCCCTCCTCCACCAATCTTCGGCCAATGAACGATACAAAGGAAATTGGCCGAAACGGAAAGCAAACTGGCAACTCCAGAAAACTGGTCCCGTAATAAATTACAGGAAAACCCCGATACTGTGCATACACACCCGCATTTGTATTCCGACGGAAATACAAATGCAATGAGACAAAATCTACACTGTACTATACTAGGATCCGGCTTATACCAAAACCGGCTAGTAATATCTGTTCGATCCTGATCCGTGCAATACCGCACGTATCTGATCGAACCCTGCCATATAACCATACGGCCTATAGTACAAACTGTCCGATCCTGATCCGTGCAATACCGCACGTATCTGATCGGACCTTGCCATATCTCCATACGGCCTCTACAACCTTTCGCCCGAAAGCTGAGTAACTGAATGTGGGGGACTCTAAAGACTCGTCAACACCTTGGTTGTGGATTTAACCACTAGCACGTCAGAGGTATAAGCCAATACGTAACGGGCTACCAGGCATTGACTAAAAGGGACGTCTGTGAGCGAACTCAGCCTGACAACCCTACTGAGCCTGACAGTGACAATATCCGTACAGTCCGGTCCGTTCGTCTATGAGCATCGCATGGCGGGCCTAGGGGGTTGGTAAAAGTCAGACCCCTAAAAGCGGTACAAGTCGTGTCGGAGTGTAGCCCAGAACACCCTGAGATACTACTGGAATACCTACCAGTAAATCTCCTTGCCTCGGCCGAGGGCTTCGTGTAATGGCTCTCCTAGACACAGCGCGACCTCACCCCCAATACCGGGAGAGACGAACCCCTGAAGATACGCTCACTGCCTCCATGTGGCTCGGGACTGTACCCAACTAAAACCTGTTTGCACGACTCCTTTGAGCCGTGGTAGGGTAGTAATCAAAGTACAGTGGGAACTCACACGAGACAAATGACGATCCCCAGGTCGATGAACTAACCTGTACACATGTCACTAGGGAACTGCCATCTGACGTCTGGTATATGACCAACTAGCATGTTCCCGGCGAGTCCTGTCCGGTGTACTTATAACCCAATGAGCACCTGTATACATCTTAGGTGATCCAACTGACACCAGTGGCTTGTGAGACCGGCCACCGCCCATCGTCGGGGTCTCGAATGTACACACTAGTCTACTCTGGAGTATCGATGCCCTGTCTCGAAACTCACACGACTAGGGACCATTTAAGGATATGCTTATAGACCCCAGCTCCCACTTATATGATCGCCCTCATACTGCTGGTGGTCAAGCAAGAATCCTAGGGGCTCTATCAACGTGTAATAGCAACTTGTCAGGTCACCTAAAGCAGTACACGATGATAAAGGTAAACCAGATAGCATACTATCATCTCGAGTAAGACTGTCCTACCGGGATAGGTCCTCCATCAATCATTACAATCACGTACCTGTGACCTAATAATTGACTCTGAGGGCACTATCTCCAACAATCTCCCACTTGCACTCAAGGCCAATTATTGCGATGTCGCATACTCACAGCCCGTGTGATACCGAACACCCAACTCCTCTACTAGTCAGTCTCACAAAGCTCGTTTGCGAAACTATTGCATTCGAGGAACAGCCTCAGTGAGTGGATCCGCTTTGTTGTTTCTTTCTATGTCTCTCTATATCTCAAGTTCGCGGAGAAAGCCATCTCCCGAAATGAGCAATACCTGTCTTAGAATGTGTCTGGATGTCTGATGGGACCTAGCTCATAAATGAACTCCAAATCCAAACTTCTTAGACTGTATCGTCAACTGAACTGAATCAGTATCCTGCGCCATGCCTCCCTCAGTATTGCCTTGGACCACCTGTCCAAAATACTGCCCCTCATCAGAAGGAAAAACTATAACTCTGACAACCTCCTTGTCGTCCATGTCACCTTGGAAGCCTGGAATGATAACTGTTTCCCGAATGAGGCTGTCGTTATCATATCCCTAGAACATTCACTTATGTTCTAAAACTGTTTCTGACCGTTTCTCCAGGATTGGATTAATGTCAACTTATTGCATCTAGTGCAAGAACAACATCTGGTGTGGTACTTGACATCTCATGATTGACTCAATTGCCTGAGCAAGTGATCTGCCAATCAGGCACGTCCCTCTCCCCTTTAGTCTGTAAGACACCTTTAGAGAGGGTGACTCCATTACCTGCAGGTACACTACCGTGCCAGGAGTCGTCCATTCTAAATACTCTTAGAATGCTGTCAAAGTACCCTGATTGGGAAACCACCCAAATCTAGATCTAAAGCCATAGATCTAGTAACCAATATGTCTGATACAAAATCCATTTCCTTTGTGGAGAAACCACTGTGTGACGACCATAGTATAACCGATTGTAGTATAGGAGTTTCACTTCCTACTCTGTGTATGTCATCCAAATACCAGGACATCACACCCTACTACCTTCTCAACAGATCCATCCCCTATTCTGATGAAGTCAAACCCATGACTGTCATGTCAGAAATAGATGATCTATCTCCGCTACATCTGCTTTAGTCTATAAATAGACATAAGCTACCTATCCACCAATGCTTCCGCTGCTCCCACTGACTACGACAACCCTTTGGCAGAGTCATATAGACGTACACTTCTAAAACTAGTTTAGAACGATGCTATACTCATCCTCCCGCCGGGTCTCGCAGCCTGGAACAACAACAATGGTAATCGTGGGTAAACAAGAACTTCCCTGTCACCGTCCTTGAGGCTACCGTAGTACCTCTCGGGTGCCTGAAGTTACCCACCGTATCTGCGGAGTGGCCAATGGAATGTCAATCCAAATTGAATCTTTAGGTTCCTTATCAAATCTTCAGTAATCGTTTGTGGTTCTGGAATCACTTCCAGTTCTACCATACTCCCACTACTGTTTTCTGAAAAAAAAAATCCATTTTTAATAAAACTGTGTCGAGTCTAGAACAATATCTCTATTGTTCATCCAGATGGTAGAAAGTCAACACTCGTCATAGCCTGGGTCAACCCACAAACAACCATTACCGAAACGTGCCTTGAGTTGTCCAGTGTCTGGTTTTAATCATAAGCCGGACAACTCCCCGTACCTTAACATCGTTAAGATATGAACTGTTCTATATCCAATATAGAACCAGAGGCACTGATTTAATTGAACCAGATCCAAATCATGCAACTGTCTCCAGTGCATGTTTACTAAATGGAAGGAGGTCGATCAGCGTTACTCAACTTAGGAATGCTTCCAATTATGAGTAACCTGAAAGAGAAGCAAGATCTCTTAGTCATTACTATCAACTGAATACCATACACAAGTATCTACATCTTCTATCACTTTGAAGAATCCCGATACTTGCTATACCTGGTTCTCTACTCTATTCAAATACCTATAACTTCTCAAAATTCAGACCCTGTGTTTCCGCAAAACACCTGTCTAAAAACTAGAGAAGTCATAAGTAAACCGAATATAGTACGAGGACCAACCCCTCTGTCCTGATGGACCCTGGACAACATACAATACTCTGTATAAGTCCCTTGAGTCTGATAACTCATTCACTGTGTGTCGCAGGTTGAAAACTGTACTTATGGTTAAGAAGAATTACACCGATGTTTAATGCTCCTTACCAACCATCCACTGATATAGGTAAATGTCGTAGACATAATTTCAGAAAGGTATATCTCACTCTATGAAAATAGACGTACAGATATATCAATTTGAAATTGGTGCATAACAGCGGATATTCAAAATCAAATATTTGCCGACCGGCAAATTACCCAGGTGACTTCCTCAAATATCACCGATTGCAACGAATCCCGATATAATGAGGATAATCACCTAATTCCCAATAACCTACTCCCACTCATCATCTGTAAAACCATACAGATGTGAGAATCATACCTGGTAAATACATACCCTGGAGCAAGTGTCTAATCGGGAAATCAGTTTTCTTTTAACATTACACAGTGAAACTGAAACATTGAAATGTTCCGATGGGGTATCCTGGTATTCCTAGTAATGCCTCTTCCAGATTCACGATTGTAACCGTATAATTCTTTGCCACCTCTCCAAATCCCTTCATATGTCTTTAGTCATTACCTTCTGCACACCCCTTTAGGCCAAATGGTTTTCTTCCTTCCCTACCGTTCAGCACCAGCCTATGGTTTGGAAGAAGACTATCCAATAAGCATAATGGGTGTACTGTCCCAATCCTAGGAACACTCGCAATGCGAGAGGAGGTGAAGATAAAAGACACCTGAATAAATCTTATTCCTATTTCTCCTGAACCAGAATCCATCCCCGAACTGGAACAAGTTCCTTTCGAGTTCGTATATAACCATACGATGGAGTATCCAATAAACTGTGGATCTTCGTAGTGATACGGAGTGTCCTGGAGAAATACATAGGTGATTTAGGATTGGCGAAGAGATACTTGGTTTGGTCGTGAATATCAGTCGCAATTTACTTTGCCCTCCTACTAATCCCTTGCTTTGTCTTAACTTAATACCTTCTGTACACCATCGTTATGCTAATTGATTTTCTTCATTCCCTACCGGTCGACACCAGCCTAAGGTTTGGAAGAAGACTATCCAATTTGCGTAATAGGTGTACTATCTCCTAAGCCAAGGAGTACTCGTAATCTGAGAGAAGGTAAAATGAAAAGACAACTGAATAGTCCTATCCGTTTTCTCCAGAACCGGAAACCATCCTCGAATAAATTCTTTCGAGTTCGTATCTAACCATACGATGGTTTTGTCCAATGGAAGTGGACGTTCGTAGTAAAACGGGGTGTCCTGGAGAAAAGGGTAAAAGTAGGAGTGGCAATGAGGTTTGCAACTCTGACAATCCAAAAGCCGGTGTTTAAGAAGGTTCGGTCAACTTGGTCACTGAGTCATTGTCTTAGGGTCGGGTCAATGGTCGCTGCCAAAGAGAGAGAGAAAAGAAATACTCAGCGTGCACTCTAACCTAGATCAGAATGGTTACCAATTTATCTAATCTGGAAACCTCCCACCGTACCGTCAAATTCTCCTCCAAACCTGAAAGAAGAATTAGTCGGGATCACCCAAGGAGTATACCAACTCATCAGTGGGAATCGGGATCCAACTATCATCGCATGATAACGTGACGGAATCCGCTCACGGTGTCACACTCCAGAAGGTATGCGCATATCTGGCAAGTTTCAGTTCTTTTGAAACCCCCGATGTGATTTCTGCCCTATGCTCTTATGACCTTGGCGAAGGTCAACAAATCATAAGTCACATGTCAAGTTCTACCCGTCATTATCCAGGTTAATTTGAATCCACTCGTACAAGCCCTTGACGAAGGTCAACAAGGCTATACGACTGTCCCAAACCAACGCATCTATCTATGCAGCAGAAAGGTAACAAGCAGCTACCATACACTATGCCTTGACGAAGGTCAACAAACATAGCATGAATACTACGTGCTACCCGTCTGAAACGACGGAGGGCTACGAATGGTTTCTGGCGAAAACCTTTAACGTAATGAACTTGATATCGTTGAAGGAACGGATAGCTTTTTGAAAATATAGTGACAAAAACTATTGCTAAAGAGGTCACTCCCGGTGAAGGGATCTCGACTCTTTCCCCGTAGAAT
Organism: Agapanthus africanus; assembly: GCA_030015575.1. Classification (NCBI taxonomy): domain Eukaryota; kingdom Viridiplantae; phylum Streptophyta; class Magnoliopsida; order Asparagales; family Amaryllidaceae; genus Agapanthus; species Agapanthus africanus. The sequence continues at coordinate 234,892,286 of JASDDO010000010.1, forward strand.
GGGGTGCAGGATATTCCAACTGAATACCACGGTGCAAAGCAAAAGTAATCGGCTATAGTGAAGTTAATGCCCTGACGCAAACTTCTGTCCAAGGGGTTACTCCCGGTGAAGGGATCTCGGCCCTTGCCTCGTCGACTGAGGAGCAGGATATTCCAACTGAATACCACGATGCAAAACAAAAGTGAACGTCCTTGCAATAACAGCTTTTTGAAAAGTGTTCCAACAACATCAGATTAGGTTTGTTTTTAACTTGCATTGATCCGAATCAACGCAGTCCCATCAATTGATCACACCACAAAGAACGAAAATATACTGATGTACGTATATGCCATCCGCATTCGCCACTGGGTCCCGTCATTACCTGTTAGGTTAGCTAACTAACGACAGAGCGGGGACTGGACTAGCACGGATGCAAAACATATACAACATCTACTAATATATATACCAATATATTATATTCGCTCAAGGCGTGATAAAATGCAACATCACAGAAATGTACAGCATCACAGAAACAAAACAGATATCTGGGATCCCCGGGTTTCACAGAGCAACTACTGAAACCCGACGTTCCCCTGGTCGTGTGGATAGCCTGTGCAATGAAATCCTAGACCCCTACGGGCGCGGCAAGTTACCCGCCAAAACCTGAAGCGAGGCAGCCCCCTTCAGTACCGTGAATGGACCACCCAGCACTTCACGGAATCCGGCAACTTGGGCACCCCTCCTGGGTCAACCTGTACCCCCTACGAGTGCGGCGAATAGCCTGCCAATCCTAAAGTGAAGCCCCCTCTGTCTCAATGCCATGAGATGCGGGCTTGTTGCCTTCTAGAACCCGGCTATCCGTGCACCCCTCTTGGGGTAATCCTAGTACAGAAAGTAAAATATACATACAACGGGTACATCGACCGCAACCAGGTCGTGCCCCAAAATAATAATACAAACAGGCAGTGACGGCAGTCCACATGTCGGACGCTCGCCCCACAATATCAAATGTACATAATACAACCACAATTGTACTAGCATTGCATTCAGGCTATCCCCCACGACCGATCCGCAACATCACAGCAAAAACAGAACATCAACGTGAAAATCACGTTCGCAAATCCGTCTAACCGGGCTATAGCAGTTAGACCGGATTTACCGATCAAGTGACATTCACGGTTGCAGATATAATGTAAATACTGTGAAATAATGTGTTTAAAATATCCGATCAATCAAATTTTAACAAGTGGGCCCAAAGCATTACTGTAGCAGATCAAGAAATTCTGGGCCCAATGTTATTATTCCAAAACCCACTTTTCACCCCAGAAAGCCTCTGTAAAAAATTGGTGCAGGGATCCCCACAGTATGCGGCGGAACAGCGGCGGGAAGGGGGTATTTGCGGCGGTTCCGCGCTCCCACTGTGGATTCACATCATCGAATTTTTACAGAGCTCTTAGATTTTCCAGTACATCAATATTTTACAACCTGAAAAATTTTTCGAGACCAAAAAATTTCAACAGAAACTGATGCTAACAAAAATGTAGATTTTGGAGTTTTGGTCGATCGGAAATGCAAAACACATTAAACCAAGCTAGACTAAGTTAATGGCGAGGCTCTGATACCACTGTAAGTGCACGGCGGCGCCCCGGCCGTCAATCCGACGGCCAAATGCGGAAGCGGTGATAAACTTTAAATTTTCTTGAACTGGCAAACCGCCGCGCACTAATACCCGGATCGAACCACTAACTAGTCCTAGCTATCTACAAGAAAGGGGAGAGAGATATACCGACAGATCCGAGTCCTCCGGTCTTCTCGTCGTCGTCCCGATCTCCTGCGGAATGTGCCGTCTCCTCCTCGTCGCCGGAAGTGCACCACATCGCCTACTTCTTTTATGGGCTCCCACCTCAATGCCGAGGCAACTCGGGCACGAAGCTGGCTAGTCGACGTGCCCAAGATTTGCTGTAGAATATAATGTGGATTACATGTCTCATTTGGGATTATGGAGTTGCCTTTTGTGGAGGAATTGAAGTGAACTTTTGGAGAGGGAGTTGTAGGGATTTCTCAAAGCTCAAGATACAAAAATCCCACACCCATAATGAAATGAATCCCATCCCTCCTCTAGGAATGGCCGGCCCCCCCTTTCATGTGTGATTGGAGAGAGAAAGAACAAAGACAAGGGGGTGGGTGGAAAGTGAGTGATGATGAAAAGTCAAATGATCACCACAAAACCCAACACTCAATCAACAACCATGAAAGCAAAAGTCAAGCCATCATGAAGCATGGAAGGTCAAGGGATGGGCTCCATCATGAAACCATGATGAAACAAAAAAGCAAAGACCCCCTTCCACAACCACTTATTTGCAACAATGCAAATAAGCCCTCCTCCACCAATCTTCGGCCAATGAACGATACAAAGGAAATTGGCCGAAACGGAAAGCAAACTGGCAACTCCAGAAAACTGGTCCCGTAATAAATTACAGGAAAACCCCGATACTGTGCATACACACCCGCATTTGTATTCCGATGGAAATACAAATGCAATGAGACAAAATCTACACTGTACTATACTAGGATCTGGCTTATACCAAAACCGGCTAGTAATATCTGTTCGATCCTGATCCGTGCAATACCGCACGTATCTGATCGAACCCTGCCATATAACCATACGGCCTATAGTACAAACTGTCCGATCCTGATCCGTGCAATACCGCACGTATCTGATCGGACCTTGCCATATCTCCATACGGCCTCTACAACCTTTCGCCCGAAAGCTGAGTAACTGAATGTGGGGGACTCTAAAGACTCGTCAACACCTTGGTTGTGGATTTAACCACTAGCACATCAGAGGTATAAGCCAATACGTAACGGGCTACCAGGCATTGACTAAAAAGGACGTCTGTGAGCGAACTCAGCCTGACAACCCTACTGAGCCTGACAGTGACAATATCCGTACAGTCCGGTCCGTTCGTCTATGAGCATCGCATGGCGGGCCTAGGGGGTTGGTAAAAGTCAGACCCCCAAAAGCGGTACAAGTCGTGTCGGAGTGTAGCCCAGAACACCCTGAGATACTACTGGAATACCTACCAGTAAATCTCCTTGCCTCGGCCGAGGGCTTCGTGTAATGGCTCTCCTAGACACAGCGCGACCTCACCCCCAATACCGGGAGAGACGAACCCCTGAAGATACGCTCACTGCCTCCATGTGGCTCGGGACTATACCCAACTAAAACCTGTTTGCACGACTCCTTTGAGCCGTGGTAGGGTAGTAATCAAAGTACAGTGGGAACTCACACGAGACAAATGATGATCCCCAGGTCGATGAACTAACCTGTACACATGTCACCAGGGAACTGCCATCTGACGTCTGGTATATGACCAACTAGCATGTTCCCGGCGAGTCCTGTCCGGTGTACTCATAACCCAATGAGCACCTGTATACATCTTAGGTGATCCAACTGACACCAGTGGCTTGTGAGACCGGCCACCGCCCCTCGTCGGGGTCTCGAATGTACACACTAGTCTACTCTGGAGTATCGATGCCCTGTCTCGAAACTCACACGACTAGGGACCATTTAAGGATATGCTTATAGACCCCAGCTCCCACTTATATGATCGCCCTCATACTGCTGGTGGTCAAGCAAGAATCCTAGGGGCTCTATCAACGTGTAATAGCAACTTGTCAGGTCACCTAAAGCAGTACACGATGATAAAGGTAAACCAGATAGCATACTATCATCTCGAGTAAGACTGTCCTACCGGGATAGGTCCTCCATCAATCATTACAATCACGTACCTGTGACCTAATAATTGACTCTGAGGGCACTATCTCCAACAGATACAAACATGTACAGTTGCATATATCACATATAAACAATGTGCACAATCTAGTGAGAAAATCAATCTTAAGTGAACCAATACTAGTTAATGTAAAGTAATATATCAAATATATAATTATACATTAAATCATTAAATCAACACTTAATTTAACGATCCGGTCATAACCGACTAATATCATGTGTTAACAACTTATCGAATCAACACTTGATCCGACAATCCGGCTATATCGCATACAACCGATCAATGTCACGAATCGCGAGAATAGAATACGGTATCTCATATCGTATTGATCTCGGTCCCGCACATATCTCATATGCGCTCCTATTTCGTTTCGCTTATACCAGGAAACCCCTATGTAGGACTCTAAAGACTCGTCAATACGTCGGCAGTAGGTGGTGATCATATCAATCACCCACAAGCCGCAAGCGGTCTGCTAAACGTAACGGCCACCCGGGTATTGAGCGATCAGAAGATCAACGAGCAAGCCTACTCACACTCCTGCGAATCCAACCAGTAACACTTACCGCACAGTCCGGTCTGTTCGTCTGATATGTCGCATATCTCGCCTAGGGGTGGTAAACGTCAGACCCCAGCAGCTTGATAAGTCATGCCGATGTAAGGTCCATAACAAGCATGAAACTACTGATAACACTTACCAGTAAATCAGTGCAACCCTGGCCAGGGATTTCCAGTTATGGCCAGTCGAGCATAGCGCAACATCAACCCCCAATACCGGGAGAGACGAATCCCCTCATATCGCTCATTGCCTCCATGTGAATCGGGACTGTACCCAAAACCACCGGTTTGCACAACTCAGTAGAGCCGTGGTAGGGTGGAAATCAAAGCACAGTGGGAGACACACAAGACTCTATGACGATCTCGGGTCAACAGACTAAGCTGTACCAGTGTCACCAGAGAACTGCCATCTGACGTGAGGTATAATACCATCTGGGAGTTCTCGGCGAGTCCGTTCAGTGTACCCAGTCACCACTGAGCACCCGCATACCATCTCTGATGTCAAACAACAATGGATATGGGATCATCCATCGCCCATCACATGGGTCGAGAAGATATACGCTAGTCTACTCTGGAATATCGATGCCCCGTCTCGATATTCCCACGACTAGGAACATTGAAGGATGTACTCATGGACTACCCAGGCCCCACTAGTATGATCTACATCATAGTCCTGGAAGTCGAGTATACATCCTAAGGGCTTTATCAACATGTAATAGAGAGACAGTAAGTATACATGTTAAGATAAAGAGCAACCAGATAGCGTACTATCATGTCGAGCAAGAAAGTCCTACCTATATATGTCCCATCATCCACTACAATATACATCTCATGTACAGTAATAGCCTCTAGGGCATACATATAACTAACAAGGTTCTATTAAATTTGTCAGTAATCGTTTATGGTTCTGGAATTACTTCCAGTTCTATCATACTCCCACTTATGTTTTTTGAAATGAATCCATTTTACTAAAACTGTGGCGAGTCAAGAACAATATATCTATTGATCTTCCAGATGGTAGAAAGTTAACCCTCGTCATAGCCCGGGATAACCCACAAACTGTCATTACTGAAATGTGCCTTGAGTTTGTCCAGAGTCTGGTTTTAAGCATAAGCCGGACAGCTCCATATACCTTAACATCGTTAAGATATAAACCATTCTATATACAATATAGAAACAGAGGCACTAATTTAATAGGAACAAGAATTCAAATCATACGGCTGTCTCCAGTGGATGCCAATTAAGTGGAATGAGGCCAAGCAGCATTACTCATCTAGGAGTGCATCCACATATGAGTAATCTGAAAGAGAAGAAAATTCTCAAAACCATTACTATCAACGGAATACCTAGCACAAGTATCTACATCTTCGACCACTTTGAAGAATCCTGATACTTGCAACATGTGGTTCTCTACTTTATTCATATACCTATAACTTCTCAAAATTTGGACCTTTTATTTCAGTGAAACACATATCTAAAAACTAGAGAAGTCACAAGTAAACAGAATATAGTACGAGTACCAACCCCTTTGTCCTAATAGACACTGGATAACATACAATACTTTATATATGTAAGTCCACGTTACCTTTCCCGGTTCTTTCGGGCTTGCGGAAATGGTGAAAAACGATTTGTAGGGTTTGGGTAACATGGACTACGAAAACGGATCTTTGCTAAACTACACACTAGCAACCTAACTAGAGAGTTGTCTACTCGGTTAGGGGTTATACCTCAACTTGAACTCCTTCTTCTTGACTCTTGATGGTGGTTGGATGATGCTTTCCTCGTTGCCTTCTCTTGTCGAAGATGGATCTACCTGAGGGTTTCTTCCTTGAGCTCCTTTCTCGAACTTTGAGAAAACTAAAGTCTCCGGCTCGCTAGACCTTCAACCTTAGGAAGAGTAGAGAGTAGCTTTGGGTGTTTTATCTTCAAGGAGATGTTTCTCAAAACATGAGAATTGTTCTACTTGAACTAAAGGAGGAAGAAGAAGAATAGAGGAGAGAGAATGGTTATGATAGAATGAGATGGTTTTTTACAACCATAACAATATGAGTGAATTATCAAATTAATAAAATTAATCAAAATGAAAAAGTTGATGGAAGGTTTGATTAGACTATTATCATTTCACATTAAATGGTTTTTGCTAGAATCAAAGAGCATCTTTGATGTGTAATGATGATAGTCAATGTTTCAACCATGGTCAACAAGTCAACCTTGGTCAACAAGTCAACAAACCCAACCATGACACAATTTCATTTAATTAATATTATTAATCGATATATCACAAATTCATTAGGGTTTGGAAAAAGACGACTGTCAACTGTGCATACGCACCCGTTCCAAAACCCTAATGAAAAACCTCTTCCTCCGCCTCAATCAACTGTGCATACACACCCGCATTCGTGTTCCGAGGAACATGAATACTATGAGATAAAACTAACCCCAAAACAAATACAAGGATCTGGCTCAAACCAGAGTCCGCTTGTAATGTCTGTCCGGACGCCAAACGTGCACAAGTGCGGGGATGAGAACGAACCCTGTTGCAAAACCATGCGACCTCTACTCTGTTTTGCCCAAAGGCGAATAACCCTCTGTGTGGGACTCTAAAGACTCGACACTACGCTGGCAGTGGGTTTAACCACAGACCGCAAGCGGCACTAGCTGTACGTAACGGTCCCCAGGTAGATGCCGACAAGAAGACTGACGAGGTAAACCCATCTGAACTCCTACTGAGACTGAATGTGACAGTCTCCGTACAGTCCGGTCTGTTCGTCTGATACATCGCATGGCGGGCCTAGGGGGCAGTAAATGTCAGTCCCCTAATAGCGGTACAAGTCGTGTCGGAGTATAGCCCAGAACACCCTGAGATAACACTGGAAACCTACCCGTATATCTTGCTTGCCCTGGCCAGGGACTACTTGTGTAATGGCTTTCCTAGACACAGCGCGATGTCAACCCCCAATACCGGGAGAGACGAATCCTGTCTAACCGTCACTGCTTCCAAGTGCTTCGGGACTGCACCCAAAAACTACCTGTTTGCACGACTCCTTTGAGCCGTGGTAGGGTAGTAATCAAAGTGCAGTGGGAACACACTCGAGGCGAAGTGATAGTGTCAAGTCAGCGGACTAAGCTGTACTCATGTCACCTGGGAACTGATAACTGACGATAGGTATAATACAAACCAACAGTTCCCGACGAGTCCTGTCCAGTGTACTCGTATCCTAACGAGCACCTACATACTATCTCAAGTACGACGTACTGACGGCTGTGGGACGGACCGTTTCCCAAACTGGGATGAGAAGCGTATACGCTAGTCTACTCCGGAGTATCGATGCCCTGTCTCGATAGTCCTACGACTAGGGACCTGCATAAGGATGTGCTTGTGGATTACCCAGCCCCCACGAGTGTGACTGCCATCACAACGCTGGTAATCAAGCAAAGATCCTAAGGGCTCCACTAATGTGTAAAGGCGAAATGCTAAAAGAAACACATGCACACATTAAAGCAGAAACAAACAAAGTAGCATACTACTATATTGAGCAAGATTGTCTATACAAGGTGAATATCCCAAGCTTCCATCAAGTAATATACAAACTAGTATGATACAGTAATGGCCTCTAGGGCATATACACTAACAATCTCCTACTTGCACTAAGGCCATGTACTGGCGTATCGAAGACCTATCATCTCGATCAGCCGCTCGAACTGAGTCTGGGGTAAGGCCTTTGTGAATGGATCAGCAGTGTTATCTTCCGTAGCAACTCTCCGAACCTCGATCTCCTGGCGACCCATGATCTCCCTGATCAGGTGATACCGCCTCAAGATGTGCCTGGACTTCTGATGGGACCTGGGTTCCTTCGCTAAAGCTATAGCCCCGTTGTTGTCGCAATACAGAGGTATTGGATCAACAATGGACGGAACCACCTGAAGTTCTATCAAGAACTTCCTCATCCAGACGACTTCTTTTGCGGCATCAGAGGCAGCGATATATTCCGCTTCCATCGTCGAGTCAGCAACGGTTTCCTGTTTGGAACTCTTCCAACACACCGCCCCTCCATTGAGGGTAAATACATAGCCCGACATGGACTTGGAATCATCCTTGTCACTCTGGAAGCTGGAGTCAGCAAAGGCCTCGATCTAGAGGTCTTTTCCGCTATACACCAAGAACATCTCCTTAGTCCTTCTCAGGTACTTAAGAATGTTCTTTACCGCTATCCAGTGTTTCTCCCCAGGGTTTGACTGATACCTGCTTACCACACTCAGTGCATAAGCTACATCTGGTCTGGTACATAACATCGCATACATTATAGAGCCTACCGCAGAAGCGTAGGGTATAATAGACACGCGATCCCTTTCCAAATCAGTCTTGGGAGACATCTCTTTGGAGAGGGTGATCCCGTGACAAGCCGGTAGATTACCGTGCTTAGAATCTTCCATACTGAATCTTTTCAGTATGGTGTCGATGTACCTGGACTGTGAAAGTCCTAATATCCTCTTGGATCTGTCACGATAGATCCGGATCCTCAGAATATAAGAGGCATCACCCAGGTCTTTCATGGAGAACCTGTGTGACAAGAACCCTTTGACAGATTGTAGCATAGGAATGTCATTTTCTATCAAGAGAATGTCATCCACGTATAAAACGAGGAATACGACAGTTCTTTCTACAAATCTACTATAGATGCATGGTTCATCTGGATTTTTGATAAAGCCAAAATCTTTGACCGTCTCATCAAAACAGATGTTCCAACTCCGCGATGCCTGCTTTAGTCCGTAGATGGACTTAAGCAACTTGCACACCTTCCCGCTGCTCCCACTCTGAATGAAACCCTCTGGCTGGTCCATATAGACACACTCCTCTAAATTTCCATTCAGAAAAGCGGTCTTTACGTCCATCTGCCAAATCTCATAATCGTGGAAGGCAGCAATGGCAAGAAGGATCCGAATGGATTTCAGCATAGCCACTGGAGAAAAGGTTTCGTCATAGTCCAAGCCAGGTCTTTGACGGAAACCCTTTGCAACAAGTCTAGCTTTATAGGTTTCAACCTGTCCATCTACACCAATCTTCCTTTTGAAGATCCACTTGCATCCTACGGGTTTTACCCCATCTGGAGCAACGTCCAACGTCCATACTTTGTTGGTGTACATGGACTCCATTTCGGTCTGCATTGCATCCAGCCATTTTACCGAGTCAACGCTCTGAATGGCCTGCTGGAAGCTAGTCGGCTCATCACTATCAATGATGCAATCCTCTCTATCCCCGTCTATGAGAAAACCGTATCTCTCGGGCGGATGAGACTGCCTACTACTCCTGCGGAGCGGCGTAGGAATGTCCTGATCTTTCAAACCCTCTGGTTCTACTAAGCTTTCAGTAATAGCTCGTGGTTCTGGAATTTCTTCCAGTTCTATTGCGCTCCCACTTATCTGATTTTCCAAAAACTCAGTTTCCAAGAAGTGGGCATGACGAGAAATAAAAACCTTTTGTTCCTCTTCGCAATAGAAGAAATATCCCTTGGAGTTCTTTAGATATCCCACAAACTTGCACTGTACTGAGCGTGCCTCAAGTTTGTCCGCATGCTGCTTTTTGACAAAAGCTGGACATCCCCATGTCTTAATGTGCTTAAGATAGGGTTTCTTCCCACACCACATCTGATATGGTGTAGTAGGCACAGTCTTAGTTGGAACTCGGTTCAAAAGGTATGCAGCTGATTCTAGTGCATATCCCCATAATGATCGCGGTAACTCAGCGTTACTCATCATGGAACGTACCATATCCAATAGGGTCCGGTTCCGTCTCTCCGATACACCGTTATGTTGCGGAGTGTATGGAGGAGTAAGCTGAGAGAGAATTCCATTCTCTTTTAAGTAATCCAGGAACTCGACACTTAAGTATTCACTACCTAGATCAGATCTTAGTGTCTTGATACTTTTGCCTGTTTGTTTTTCCACTTCATTCTTATATTCTTGGAATTTTCCAAAGGCTTCGGATTTATGTTTCATTAAGAAGACATAACCGTACCTTGAAAAGCCATCCGTAAAAGTAATGAAGTAAGAATAACCGCTTCGTGCATGCGTAGACATTGGACCGCACACGTCGCTGTGTACGAGTCCCAAGAGCTCGCTTGCTCTTACTCCGTGTCTAGTGAACGGAGTCTTTGTCATCTTTCCTTTGAGACAGGATTGACAAGTTGCATATGATTGATATTCTAACGGATCCAAATATCCTTCTGTATGTAACTTCGTCAACCTTCTCTCATTGATGTGACCCAGTCTACAATGCCATAAGAAAGCCTGATTTGATTTCGGAGACTTTCTTTTGTGTGTATTCTGGACATTGAAAATCTATGGTTGGTTTAATACGTATATTCCATTGTTTAATGTACCTGACCCAATCAGAACTTGATTAAGGCGAATGTTTACAACATTACTTACAAACGCAAATTCATAACCTTCTTTAGAAACTAAAGATACAGAAATGATATTACAAGTTGCATTTGGTACAAAATAACAATTATGCAAAACCAAAACGTGTCCATCTAACAACCCCAGGTGATAGTCCCCCACGGACTCAGCATCCATGCCAGCTCCGTTTGCAACTCTAAGGGTCATATCGCCTGCCTTCAAAACCCTACGGTTTCTCAACGCCTGCAAAGAATTACAGATATGAGATCCTGATCCGGTATCCAATACCCAGGAAGTAGAGTTTATTGATAGACAGTTTTCAATAACATACACACCTAAAGCTGAAGCCGCAACTCGCTTCAGATCCTGTGTTCTGGCCTTCCAGGCCCTGCAATCTTTCTTCCAGTGTCCACTCTTGTGACAGTAAAAGCATTCCTCCTTTCCTACAAGCTTTCCCGCTTCCTTTGTTGCTTTTGCCTTTCCCTTCATATCCACTTTACTAACACCGCCCCTTGGTTTGGCGGGGGTTTTCTTCTTCTTTCCCTTGGCTTTCGCCTTGGACCTAGAAGATGAAGATCCTCCTACAAACAAAGTGGATGTTTCCCTACCTTTCTGTAGGGTGCCCTCTGCACTCCTCAGCATGTTGAGGAGTTCTGAAAGTTCAACTTCCTTTTCTTGCAAGTTGAAATTCAGGATGAATTGGGCGTAAGTGGAAGGAAGGGACTGAAGAATCAAGTCCGTATAGAGCTCATTCTCCAACATGGTCCCAAGGTCCGCGAGCTCCTCAATGAAGCCAATCATCTTAAGCACGTGTTCCGCTACCGATGATACGATGGCCAATCTCGCCGAAAACAGCTTTTTCAAGACTTCGTATCTGGCGATACGGGATTGCTCCACATACAGTTCTTTTGTATGAAGAAATATGGATTCAAGGTCCATATTCTCGTGCCTCCTCTGGTGTTCATTGTCCATAGAGGCAAGCACGAGGCACTTGGCCTTCGCGCAATCAATCTCCTAAGTCTTACGGATTTCTTTATCCGCGACGCTGGAGGTGGGACCTGGGGCAGGGGGAGCTTTGGTGGTAAGGAGATACCGCAACTTGTCGTAAGTGATTGCCATTTTGACATTCCTGAGCCAATCTTTGTAGTTTGGCCCTGTCAGTATGTTTTTATCTAGTAGTAACTTAAGTCCAGTCATGTTGTATGGTCGCTGCAATTAGGAGAGAGAAGAAATACTTTAGCATGATGCTCTTGCAAATTTAGAGTGGTTTTTAATTTTTCTAAACAGGATGGCTCCCACTGTCTCTCGAATCCCTCCTCAAACCAAAAGGAAGAATTAGTCAGGATCAATCTCACCGTACAATACTTGCTTAACCGTTCAGCCAGGCTAGTGTCGGTACTTCGAGGGAGGTTTTCCAACGCTTTCGCGAAGTTCCTTAATTAAATAACCTCTTTTCCCTGGGGGCGCAGCCCCGCTAACACCTTTCTAGACACCTACTAGGTTTATAACATTGATCGTTAAGCGAGAATTTTCCCGAGGAGTAGCATATACTCACAGTAGGATCGGGATCCAAATATCATTGCGTGACAAAACTGAAGGAATCCTACCAGAATCATCACACTCCAAATGGTATGCAGCGCTAGCAAGTTTCAGTTCTTTTGAAACTCCCGATGTGGATTTTTGCCCCATGCTCTTATGACCTTGACTTTGGCCAACAAATCATAAGTCACATGTCAAGTTCTACCCGTCATTCTCCAGGTTAATTTGAACCCACCCGCACCTACCCTTGACTTTGGCCAACAAGGCAGTACGACTGTCCCAAACCAACACATCTATCTATGCTGCACATGAATACCCAATAGCTACCAATCACTATGCCTTGACTTTTGGCCAACAAACATAGCTTGAATACTATTGACCATCCATGTGAAACGACGGAGGGCTACGAATGGTTTTGGCGAAACCGTGAACGTAGTGAACTTGATATAATCGATGGAACGAGATAGCTTTTAAAAGGAGTGGTTTAAGCTCCGCGTTTAAAAGTTATTTTGAAAAGAAACTGAGTGGTTTTTGAAAGTGTTCCAACGACTTTTACTTTGGTTTATTTTTCTTGCATTAATTTTAATGCGTCCCATCAATTAATCCTACCATTGCAGAGAACAACGAAAATATGACGTACGCTTATGCCATCCGCATTCGCCACGGGGTCCCGTCATCACCCGTTAGGTTACCTAACTAACGACAGAGCGGGGGCTGGACTAGCGCGGATGCAAAACATAAGCAACGCCTAAATAGATATCATATAGATATATATAAACATTCGTCACATACAATGATAGCCATTCCAGATCATAGATGAATACATTGGATATACTAGGAATCCGCAATTCGTACGAGCCTGTAACGAAGAGCGGATTACACGGTCGCGATGAATAGCCAAACCCCACCCTAGACCCCTACGGGTGCGGCAAACTACCCGCAAAGTAACCGAAGCGAAGCAACCTCCCTCAACTCGTGAGTAGGCCACTCGGCACTTCGAGATACCCGGTAGTTTGTGCACCCCACCTTGGGTCTATCCTAGGAGCAAAAATAGTAAAAAGAAATTATACAATGACGGCTACAACCCCGACCCGGTTGTGCGGCCATACAAATAATATTACATCAATTTACATATTACAAGAATTGAAAGATAAACAAAACTCTCATCTCACAATTCCCCCCGGCTATTCATCAGCGACAATCCAACGAATTCATATACACATACCATCAACATTACAGATCACAGATATGTATAACCCCCACTAATCGACGTATAGCGATTAGCAGGCGTTCAATACATATATAACAATACAGATATAACCCATTAGCCAAAGTCTACAGAAAATCGACCAAAATACGGATTTGTAACCACCCAAAAAACAAACTTGTTCTCTGGAAAATCTGGGAAGAAACAAACCATCCCAAAAATCACAAAATACCCCCAGAAACAAACTGCAGGAGAAACGATCCACGGCCGAGTCAACTCGGCCGCGGATCCGCAGCAGAAGCAAGCTTCTGCCGCGGAACCGCGGCGCGTTGGTCGGCTCGTGCGATCATTTTTCTTGCCTGTTTATAGAAAAGCCTGAGCCGATTTTTAAGACATGATTTTTTATTTTTAGAGAAGGAAAAAAAATCGGTAGAAACTAGGGTTTTCCGGGTGTTTTGCGGTTTTTTCGTTCGGTCGATATTCTAAATACTTTGCTAACATTCTAGGGTGTGTTTAGTTAGGCTCTGATACCACTGTAAGTCCACGTTACCTCTTCCGGTTCTTTCGGGCTTGCGGAAATGGTGAAAAACGATTTTTAGGGTTTGGGTAACATGGACTACGAAAACGGATCTTTGCTAAACTACACACTAGCAACCTAACTAGAGAGTTGTCTGCTCAGTTAGGGGTTATACCTCAATTTGAACTCCTTCTTCTTGACTCTTGATGGTGGTCGGATGATGCTTTCCTCGTTGCCTTCTCTTGTCGAAGATGGATCCACCTGAGGGTTTCTTCCTTGAGCTCCTTTCTCGAACTTTGAGAAAACTAAAGTCTCCGGCTCGCTAGACCTTCAACCTTAGGAAGAGTAGAGAGTAGCTTTGGGTGTTTTATCTTCAAGGAGATGTTTCTCAACACATGAGAATTGTTCTCCTTGAACTAGAGGAGGAAGAAGAAGAATAGAGGAGAGAGAATGGTTATGATAGAATGAGATGGTTTTTTACAACCATAACAATATGAGTGAATTATCAAATTAATAAAATTAATCAAAATGAAAAAGTTGATGGAAGGTTTGATAAGACTATTATCATTTCACATTAAATGGTTTTTGCTAGAATCAAAGAGCATCTTTGATGTGTAATGATGATAGTCAATTTTCAACCATGGTCAACAAGTCAACCTTGGTCAACAAGTCAACAAACCCAACCATGACACAATTTCATTTAATTAATATTATTAATCGATATATCACAAATTCATTAGGGTTTGGAAAAAGACGACTGTCAACTGTGCATACGCACCCATTCCAAAACCCTAATGAAAAACCTCTTCCTCCGCCTCAATCAACTGTGCATACACACCCGCATTCGTGTTCCGAGGAACATGAATACTATGAGATAAAACTAACCCCAAAACATATACTAGGATCTGGCTCAAACCAGAGCCCGCTAGTAATGTCTGTCCGGACGCCAAACGTGCACAAGTGCGCGGATGAGAACGAACCCTGTCGCAAAACCATGCGACCTCTACTCTATTTTGCCCAAAGGCGAATAACCCTCTGTGTGGGACTCTAAAGACTCGACACTACGCTGGCAGTGGGTTTAACCACAGACCGCAAGCGGCACTAGCTGTACGTAACGGTCCCCAGGTAGATGCCGACAAGAAGACTGACGAGGTAAACCCATCTGAACTCCTACTGAGTCTGAATGTGACAGTCTCCGTACAGTCCGGTCTGTTTGTCTGATACATCGCATGGCGGGCCTAGGGGGCGGTAAACGTCAGTCCCCTAATAGCGGTACAAGTCGTGTCGGAGTGTAGCCCAGAACACCCTGAGATAACACTGGAAACCTACCAGTATATCTCGCTTGCCCTGGCCAGGGACTACTTGTGTAATGGCTTTCCTAGACACAGCGCGATGTCAACCCCCAATACCGGGAGAGACGAATCCTGTCTAACCGTCACTGCCTCCAAGTGCTTTGGGACTGCACCCAAAAACTACCTGTTTGCACGACTCCTTTGAGCCGTGGTAGGGTAGTAATCAAAGTGCAGTGGGAACACACTCGAGGCGAAGTGACAGTGTCAAGTCAGCGGACTAAGCTGTACTCATGTCACCTGGGAACTGATAACTGACGATATGTATAATACCAACCAACAGTTCCCGACGAGTCCTGTCCAGTGTACTCGTATCCTAACGAGCACCCGCATACTATCTCAAGTACGACGTACTGACGGCTGTGGGACATACCGTTTCCCAAACTGGGATGAGAAGCGTATACGCTAGTCTACTACGGAGTATCGATGCCCTGTCTCGATAGTCCTACGACTAGGGACCTGCATAAGGATGTGCTTGTGGATTACCCAGCCCCTACGAGTGTGACTGCCATCACAACGCTGGTAATCAAGCAAAGATCCTAAGGGCTCCACTAATGTGTAAAGGCGATATGCTAAAAGAAACACATGCACACATTAAAGCAGAAACAAACCAAGTAGCATACTACTATATTGAGCAAGATTGTCTATACAAGGTGAATATCCCAAGCTTCCATCAAGTAATATACAAACTAGTATGATACAGTAATGGCCTCTAGGGCATATACACTAACAATATAAGTCCCATGAGTCTAATAACTTAAACCCTGTGCGTCGTAGGTTGAAAACTGTACTATGATCAAGAAGAATTACACCGTCGTTGAATTCTCCTTACCTAACCATCAACTGATATAGGTAAATGCCATAGACATAATTTCAAAAAGTTATATCTCACTTTATAAAATAAACGTACAGATATATTAGTTTGAAATTGGTGCATAACGACGGATATTCAAAACCAAATATTTACCGTCAGGCAAAACGCAAATGATTTCCTCAAATATCACCAATTACAAAGAATTCCGATATAATGAGGATATAATCACCCAATTCCCAATATCTTACTCACACTCACCATCTGTAACACTATACAGATGTGAGAATCAAACATGGTAAATACATACTCTGGAGTTAGAATCCAATTGGGAAACAGTTTTTCAATTAACATTGCACAGTTAAACTGAAACATGAAAATGTTTTGAATGGGTTGCCGGGTATTCCTAGTAATGCCTCTTCCACTATCCAGATTCATGACAGTAACCGTATATTTTCTTGCCCACACTCCAATCCCTTTATATGTCTTTACTTATTACCTTCAGTACACCACACTTAGGCTAAATGGTTTTCTTCCTTCCCTACCTTTCGGCACTAGCCTATGGTTTGGAAGAAGACTATCCAATAAGCGTAATAGATGTACCCTCCTTATACCAGGAGCCCTCGCAACCTGAGAGAAGGTAAAGGAAAAAGACAACCGAATAATCCTTATTCTATTTCTCCAGAACTAGAATCCATCCTCGAACTGGAACAAGTTCTTTCGAGTTCGTATGTAACTATACGATGGTATATCCAATAAACGTGGATCTTCGTAGTGATAAAGAATGTTCTGGAGAAAAGCAAAGGTGAACTAGGAGTGGCAGGGGTATACGCGGTTTCGTCGTGAATGATAGTAGTTGCAATGTCCTTTGCCCTCAATCTAATCCCTTTATATGTCTTTACTTATTACCTTCTGTACACCACACTTAGGCTTAATTGGTTTTCTTCCTTCCCTACCTTTCGGCACTTGCCTATGGTTTGGAAGAAGACTATCCAATAAGCGCAATAGGTATACTTTACTAATACCGGGAGCTCTCGCAACCTGAGAGAAGGTAAAGGGAAAAGGCAACCGAATAATCCTATTCCATTTCTCCTGAACTAGAATCCATCCTCGAATCTGGAACAAGTTCCTTCGAGTTCGTATGTAACTATACGATGGTCATATCCAATAAATGTGGATTTTCGTACTGACACGGGATGTTATGGAGAAATGCAAAGGGAAAAAAGGAGTGACAATGATTTATTCGACTAAATGAAAATCCAAAAGTTAAGGTGTTTTAAGAAGGTTCGGTTAACTTGGTTCATGAGTTTTAGTTAAGGGTCGGGCCATGGTCGCTGCCAAAGAGAGAGAGAAAAGAAACACCCAGCATGCACTCTAACCTAGATCAGAATGGTTAATCACTTTATCTAATCAGGATATCTCCTACTATTTCCTCAAATTCTCCTCCAAACCCAAAAGAAGAATTAGTCGGGATCATCTAAAATGTAACATTTCAGAAAAATAAAATATTATTTTTAGGAATTTATATAATTGAATAATAAAATATTACGAATATTTTAATTTGTGGAGATTGTTTTAAATGCTATGGTATAATCAAATACCGATAAATTGGGAAATATTTGGAAATTTATGTTAATTATTGATTTTGAAAGAGATTATAAGAATGGAGCATTCATAGATTTCTTATAATTAATTATATTCCATATTAATGCTAATCTCGATTAATTTTCACTAATTTTGTATTAATCCGGTTTTTTTGTGCATGACATGCACCATAGTATGTCATATATACTTGTTACATTTTATGATATGAAGCATGTCTTCATCTTTATTCTTAAGTGTTTGCTTTTTAAAATGGAAAAGAAAAAGGGGAAATAGAAAATAAAAGGAAAAAGATTAGAATATGGAGGTATGGGCAAGAGAGAGAGAGAGGGTGAGGGGTCATCTTTGACCATGGCTATTCTCCTCCTTCATTTCTCTTCATCATTTTTCTCCCCCTCATCTCCATGGCTGCCCTCTTCTCTCCCCTCATCTACCTCCTCACCACAATCACAAATCCACCTCAAAACATCATAATTCCTTCATTAAAAATGTGCACAAGCTCACTACAAGCATGGGAGATCCAGAAAAATTGGATTTTGAGCACTTGGGGCAACTCAAGAATTTTCTTGAGTTGCCAAATGAGGTAATTATTTCATCATTAGTGTAGTATTTCAATTCCTTTAACATCCATTATAGTTTAGAAGTGTTTAAGTGTAGTTTAGTGAGGTTTGAAAATTCCAAGTTGAGGTTAGGGCTTGATTTGGATTGTTATGGTGCAATTGAGGTTAGTGGAGGCCATACAACCCCTGTAGTGTTAGTATTGTGAACTAAAACCAGAGATTTAACCCCATAACCCAAAGTTAGAAACCCCGACATCGGAATATTGTCGGAATTATAGCGATATTTGGAGTTCTGCTGTGACCCGGGGCACCTGAAAGATATTTAGCGATTACTGAGATGTGTGCAGGTGATTTGGAGTGTACCCTAAAGACCCGAGGCCCCATCTACCATTCAAGGCCGCAAATTTATCCCTTATGGCCGCAATTTGCGGCCTGGGTACTTCAGTGTGGGTTCGTGCTTGGTCCATGACTCCATTTTCAGTAAATTAGACCTACCCTATATGCAAAATTGGCTAATTCAACTTAGGGTAAAATATGGAGGTGTTTTACATCATTTCTGATTACGATTTTGAGAATTCTGTAACTTGAACTTGGGTATTTTTGTGTTGTCTCGATCGATTGGCGTTTGTACGTCGATGTCGAGGGGTATTGGTTCTTCTTGCATGCGTAGACCATAGGTTTTAACCTATGTGAGATACGTGTGCCGTTTTGGTTTTCGTGCGCGATTTCGGTTTACGATACTTTGTGTGTATTTATGTAGGTACCCTCGAGTGGAATTTGAACAACAAGGATGAGCGTGGCGTCATCGACTTCGGCAAGCAAGGATCAAGGTGAGTAGATATATATATACGGGGGAAGTCGGGTGGATGACGTATAACACCCCCGCAGTTCGTAGTGTAGCATATGATATGATATATGTATATATATATATATATATATATATATATATATATATAAATGTGTTTTTTGTGAAACGTGGATAATTAGCAATAACGGTTTAGGAGATCATAGGTTAGTGTTTTTAGTTTAATTCTTAGTTACGAAGCCCTAGAGTAAAGTTTAGCACACGCGCGCACACACACACACATGCATACATTTGATTTTCTTGTGCATATATGGGGATATATATATATATATATACATATATGTATGTGAGTATGTATATATATATGTATACATATACTCGGATGATGAGGATAGTATATGACACTTGGAGATGAGTCGATGTGATTGGGCATGATGCCGTGAGATCGGTGACGTGATTTAGGTTGTGCTATGAGACACGACATGATATTATAGCGGATCGTTGAGCGCTGTGTTTTCATACACACGCGATATATGTTGATGGTATCGGAGTGTACAAGACTTTAGATTAGTACCCCTAGTTTATTATATTATGATAATGATACTAGATGACAAATGGGGTTTATGTGATATTGACCCGTACCCCGATTTTGGGATGCCGTACGATGGATTTTACCGTACGATGCATAAATATGATGATTGATCCGCACTCTTGACTCAAGGATGTCATATTATATATATTCTATCGTACGTGACGCTATTGAGGCGGGATCACTAACTACTAGATATATCGACTCGGACTTAGGTGGACTTCCTTACCTTTTCGTTTAGCCTTTTAGTTTAGTTCTGTAGTTACTTGGTAGATGTTAGACTGGGCTCGAGTCATACCTATTTTCAGAAACTAACGAATCGTGAGTATTTTCAAAAGGAAACCATGGGGACATTACAGATTTTCAAAGGACGTACCTTTTCTTAAAAACACCGTAACCCCTATTTCCTAAAAACCACGATTCGTGCTATTTCAAATGCCAAACTGTATGACTCGTATATGCATATGTATATTCTTCATTATTGTGATTACTATGCATTCTCTGTTTATTCATGTTGTTCATATCGCATTGCATGCTTATACCTGCGTTTTCTTTAGTATTATAAACCCATGTTGTCAGGACACCAACACCATTACCGATGATGCGTATGACTACGAACACTTGCTTGCCGGCTCACACACATCATCATCGGTAATTTCCATATCACGTACACTTTAGAGAATATTATTTCATTGACATAACTTGCTAGCTGATAGTTCTAATATATCATTACTGTATTGGTTTAGATATTGTATTATGTATTTAGATACCCATGCATATATATATTCCTTAACATGCAATATTATGGAGCTTTATGCCGGCAATTCATTGGTTATTTACTCTTGAGATTGGGATTTCGGATTTCCATGAGATTTATGGATTTGGAGAAACCGCAAAGATTTTATAAACTTATTATTATTTTAAAGATAGAAAATTGTGGTTTTCTCATGATATGATTTGAGAGGTGTCTACCATGGGTTTTCTCGGCTCTGGAGCGGTATCATACACCCGATTTGAGGAGGAGGAGGAACCGTCTGCGGGTGCATGGTGGACCCGGTGCGGTACCCCGGGGTAAGCTGGCCGCAGATGATGGCGTTGAGCCTGGCAGGGCAGCACTACCGACCGGTTATTTGTGACGCGGCGGATATCCGGAGGATACCGACGTAGTCGTGAGATTTGATGATTTGGGCCAGTCCGGATTGCCGGAGCCCGGGATATTGAGACTTTGAGATATTGAAATTATATGATATGGGCCAGTTCGGATTGCCAGAGCCTGAGATATTGGATATTTGGGATTTATGTTTTGTGTCGATGCTTGACACGGATTCTATGTTGATTTCATTGATGATACCTCGATTTTTATGTACAGAAATCTCACTAATTAAAGAAAACAGTTTTCTCATTCATGATGTATTCTGTTTTCATTTTAATGCATTCATACATCATATATGTATTGTGTTGCTACCTGAGGCACTGGCATGAGCACATGATATTACACGTATGTGTAGATGTTTCAGGGTCATATTTTATGAGGATATTATCGTATGACCTAGGATTAAGTCATACATGCGATTTCTGCTCGGTGATGTTTTCTAATCACGAGTTGGCAACTCACCCCTGTTGTGCCACAGTTTCTTGCAGGTTCTTCCGTACAGGTTTCATTGCGGCTTGCTGGCACACTGCTCCTTTCCGGGTGATTGCTTTGGTAGGTGGGTTCACTCGCATCGTAACCACCGTCGTATTTTATTTACATTCTGTTGTATCTAGTAACTCCATCAACTAGACTTCTATAATTTATAGACTTAGAAGACCAGTGTATATTCTTTCAACCTTAGAGTCGCGCGCCTGTATTATTATGGTTTTCTTGATGATGATGGTTTTCATTCTGAGTTTTGATCCTCGCCCTTCGGCATTGTATATTATATTGCTTGTGTGGTTGTGACCGTCAATTGGCGAAGAGCTAGCTCCCGCTTAGGGATGCCTTTATTCATTATGTTTATTATTCATGTTTGTACCCGTTTGGGGCCAGTATTTACAAAGGAGACTCTACCGAAATTTTCGGGAAAATATGATGTTGCTTTAAAATGTTTAATACCATTTACTTTATTTAAACCACTTGCTTTAAACGAGTTTTCCTTCACTTCTTATTTAAATGGTTTAGATTTCTGGGTTTTTGGCTTACTTGAATCAGATGGAGTCCTATAGACTTCATATGATTTAAGTGTCAGTCGCGTGCCATTTCGGGTCGTGACAAAGTTGGTATCAGAGCGCTAGGTTTAACCTTGGTTCGAGTCTATGTTTGACTATGCGGAGTCTAGGGCATATATATATATTCGGAACCTAGGCTTGACCTTACGGAACTTAGACTTGGTCAAAGGGGTAATAGACCCGAACTTTCGTCGCATAGGTTGACCTTGGTTGATGGAGTAGATGACTTAAATAGAGTGACGTACCGTGTGTATGTTCCGCGACATACTTATGCTACGCTACTCCGCTTAAGAAGCTTTAGGATGTACATTTCATTGCACAGTATTCTATTCCTTCATATGATCTATCCTCATTGATATCGGTTTATGGTTCGTGTTTCCACGATTGCATGGGCAGAGAGAGCTGCGGCTAGAGTTGCGGTCAGCATGAGCTCGTCTTGGACGAGGACTGACCAGGGCATAATTCCGGTGACACACGATTGCATAGATGTGTCGTTTTATTTTGTTTTCACGCCATGAGTGTTTGATGGATTGCTTTTACTAAAATTTCTCGAACGTGCAGATCAACACCAGAGGATTGGGCCACTACTAGAGGCCAGCTAGAATGTGATGACCGTCAATGCACCGTTATTCTTGATGATTGAGGCACTGTTTAGCATGCGGACGAATGAGCCAAATGTTGCTGCGACTGACAAGATACCGCCTCAGATGTTTGAAGCTATTGCAGCACGAGTTTATACTTATAGATATGATAGAAGATCGCTAGTCACCCAAGGATGAATGACTAGGACATGCGGTTCGTTGCATACCCCGATGCGAGGTCATCAGATTGATTGATTCCAGCTAGAGAAGACTTCACGCGGGTACGTTGAGAGTCGATAGAAAATGATCGAATGTCAGAAACCCATTTTTCCAAGTTTAAGGTATTAGGAAAAACATGCAAGTGATTCTGTGGACCCTCTAGAAGAATGAAACCCTAACTAGACATAATGACCATGGAAACGCCTTTGAATCTTAGGGTTTGCGGCAGTTCCGCGGTGCCATTAAAGAGGCTTGGGTTTGCCCTTCTACGGCTAGTCCATAGGTACTGTGGTATGTGCTGGATATTATTAAACTGTGCACGAGTGTTGAGCTCTCGGGGAATTATGAGACTTTGACGAATCGATCGAAAAGTTCGACGTCGTTCGGATATCATGTGATGGGATACATTACTTGGGAGACTCTAGGTATGAGTATAGCAGTTGTAGCACAGTCCATACAGCTACGAAGAGACGAGTCCGAATCAATCGACATTAGAGAAAAGTGGAGTAAGAGGTTCGTACGAGATTTTGATGAGATGACGTTCCACTCCGTTGACATCAGAGATGTGATACGCATGCAGAGGCGTCGAATATGGATATATCTTCCAGAAAAAGTCGTGATGAGTATACAGCTGTTCCGGAACAAGAAATAGATTTAGTAAATGGCAATAACTTCCGGGCAGTTCAGCCAAAACGAGATTGGGAGAGACCCCGACAAGATCTTTCTGGAAATACTACACGAGAAGATTGGATCCAGGATCGGTCGTATTATGCACACCTAGTAGGCCAGAGTTCGGCATCGTCGACGAGACATGTTATGAATAACCATGATAGTTGGCCAGAGATCTTTAGAGGATGTGCCAGAGCGGAACTGTTTCCATCATCATTCCACAATGGGTTGTTGAGCCGAGGAGCTATGTAACCAACAATTTGCAGTGAGTGACGAGAGCCTAAGGGCACAAGGCGCCAGCCCGTGAACAGGAGGCAAGAAGATATCTTTCTCTGCTAGCTTTGCATGCACCGAAACCATCTTGATTTTGAAGGAAGGACATATCGACGACAGTGTTTACAATTTGCGACTTGGTGATTTGAATATCACGTGTCCGTCATTTGGATTTCGGTAATTTGCGCGATTTATTTGTCACGACCCGAAAAGTACGGAACATGACCGACACTTAAATTACGAAACGTCTCGAGGCGTACGTAATCTAAGTAAGCCAAAACCCAGAAATCAAAACCAGTTAAAGCAGTAGAGTGAAGGAAAAACCAATTGAAAAACAAGTAGTTTTAATCAACATAGGCCGAAGTATGTATTTTTAAAATCTCAAGTATTTTCTGAAAATTTTGGCAGAGTCTCCTTTGTAAATACTGGCCCCCAAACGGGATACAACATGAATAGTATACGAAATTAATAAAAAGGCATCCCCAAGCGGGAGCTAGCTCTTCGTCAATCGACGGTCACAACCACACAAGCAATATAATATACAACGCCGAAGGGCGAGGATCAAAACTCAAGAAAACCCCAAATACGAACATGAAAACCATAATAATAATACAACACGCGATTCTAAATTCGAAAGAATATACACTGGTCTTCTATCTCTATCAAATATACAAACTGGTTGATGGAGTTTCTAGATACAACTGAAATAACAGTTAACAATGGTGGTCCTGAAACAAGGAACCAACCTACCAAAGCAGTCACCCGGAAGGAACAGTGTACCGGCAAAGCAGCAATGAACCTGTACGGCAAAACCTGCAAGGAACTGTGGCACAACGGGGGTGAGTTGCCAACTCGTGAGTAGAAACAATCCACAGATAGAAATCGCATGTATGACTCAATCCTAGGTCATACGATCATAATATATCCTCAAAATATATAACCTGAAGCATATAGTAATAGCTAGGGTATACATATAAACAATTGTAATACCAAGTGCTCGCGTTAGTGCCTCAGGTGGCAACATATCATATGTATGATGTATGAATGCATGAAAACAGAACGCATCAAATGAGAAAACCGTTTTTCTTATCTCTGTGAGATATATGTATAATAATTGAAATATCATCAGTGAAATCAACCGGAAATCAGTGTCCAGCATCGACACAATATCTCAATGTCTCAATATTTGCTGGAGATAGTGCCCTCAGAGTCAATTATTGGATCACATGCACGTGATTGCAATGATTGAAGGAGGACCTGTCCCAGTAGGACAGTCTTACTCAAGATGATAGTATGCTATCTGGTTTATCTTTACCATCGTGTACTGCTTTAGGTGACCTGACAGGTCGCTATTACACGTTGGTAGAGCCCCTAGGATTCTTGCTTGACTGCCAGCAATATGAGGGCGATCATATACGTGGGAGCTGGTAGTCTATAAGCACATCGTTAAAAGGTCCCTAGTCGTGGGAGTTTCAAGACAGGACATCGATACTCCAGAGTAGACTAGTGTATACAGTCGAGACCCCGACGAGGGGCAGTGGCCGGTCTCACAAGCCACTGGTGTTAGTTGGTTCACCTAAGATGTATACAGGTGCTCATTGGGTTATGAGTACACCGGACAGGACTCGCCGGGAACATGCTAGTTGGTCTCATACCTGACGTCAGATAGCAGTTCCCTGGTGACATGTGTACAGGTTAGTTCATCGACCTGGGGATCGTCATTTGTCTCGTGTGAGTTCCCACTGTACTTTGATTACTACCCTACCACGCTCAAAGGAGACGTGCAAATAGGTTTTAGTTGGGTACAGTCCCGAGCCACATGGAGGCAGTGAGCGGATCTTCAGGGGTTCGTCTCTCCCGGTATTGGGGGTGAGGTCGCGCTGTGTCTAGGAGAGCCATTACACGAAGCCCTCGGCCGAGGCAGGAGATTTACTGGTAGGTATTCCAGTAGTATCTCAGGGTGTTCTGGGCTACACTCCGACACGACTTGTACCGCTTTTGGGGGTCTGACTTTTACCAACCCCCTAGGCCCGCCATGTGATGCTCATAGACGAACGGACCGGACTGTACGGATATTGTCACTGACAGGCTCAATAGGGTGTCAGGATGAGTTCGCTCATCGACGTCCCTTTTGGTCAATACCTGGTAGCCCGTTACGTATTGGCTTATACCTTTGACGTGCTAGTGGTTAAATCCACAACCAAGGTGTTGACGAGTCTTTAGAGTCCCCCACATTCAGTTACTCAAGTTTCGGGCGAAACGCTGTAGAGGCCGTATGGAGATATGGCAAGGTCCGATCAGATACGTGCGGTATTGCACGGATCAGGATCGGACAGTTTGTACTACAGGTCGTATGGATATATGGCAGGGTTCGATCAGATACGTGCGGTATTGCACGGATCAGGATCGAACGGATATTACTAGCCGGCTTTGGTTTAAGCCGGATCCTAGTACAGTACAGTGTAGATTTTGTCTCATTGCATTTGTATTTCGGTCCGAATACAAATGCGGGTGTGTATACACAGTATCGGGGTTTTCCTGTAATTTATTACGGGACCAGTTTTCTGGAGTTGCCAGTTTGCTTTCCGTTTCGGCCATTTTCATTTGTATCTTTCAATGGCCGAAGATTGGTGGAGGAGGGCTTATTTGCATTTGTGCAAATAAGCTTTTGTGGAAGGGGTCTTTGCATTTTGTTGCTTCATGATAGCTCTTGTTGACCTTGACTTAGCCTCCAATGACTTCTAGGATCATGATGGTTCATGATTGCTTTCCTTTTGTCATGGTGATGATGATGGATTATGATGGTGGAGTGTGGGTTTGTGTTTTTGATCATTTCCTTTCATGATATCATTTGACCTCTCTCTCACTTGGATTATTGGATGGCTCCATTCATTTTTGATACACACTCACTCTCATTCTCTTTTTCCCATTAGCATGGCCGGCCAAGCTCTAAGGGGGCTGTCCCAATTTTTGGTGTAGGGATTTACACTCATTTGGCTTGGCAAAAATCATATTAGCTCCTTTTCCAAAAGCTTGTATCATTTCCTCCACCATATGGCAACCTCCACTACCCCAAAATGAGACATGAGCACTACACATTCTACAGCAAATCTTGGGCACGTCGACTTGCCAGCTTCGTGCCCGAGTTCCCTCGGTATAGAGGTGGGAGCCCGTAAAAGAAGCCGGCGACGTGGTGCCCTTCCGGCGACGAGGTGGAGACCGGACATTCCGCGGGAGATCGGGACGACGATGAGAAGACCGGAGGACTCGGATCACTCGGTATATCTCTCTTCCCCATCTTGTAGTTAGCTAGAACTGGTTAATGGTTCGATCCGGATTTTTAGTGCGCGGTGGTGCCTGTTCAAGAAAATTAAAGTTAGCCATCGCTTCCGCATTTGGCCTCGGGATGGAGGCCGGGGCGCCACTGTACACTTACAGTAGTATCAGAGCCTCGCCATTAACATAGTCTAGCTTTGTCTAATGTGTTTTACACTTCCAATCGAACAAATGTTCCGAAAACCCAATAACACATGCATCAGTTTTCTGTTGATTTTTTTCTGGCTCGAAATTTTTTTCAGGTTGTTGAATAGTGATGTACTGGAAGTTCTAAGCATTCTGTAGAAATTCGATACAGTAAGTCGACAATGGGAGCGCGGAACCGTGGCCAAGCCCCCCTTGGGCCGCTGTTCCGCCGCACATTGATGTCCTTGCCGTATCAAATTTCTGCAGTTGCTTTCTGGGTTGAAAATAGGGTTTTTGGAATATTAATTTTGGGCCCAGAATTTCTTGATGTGCTACAGTAGTACTTGGGGCCCACTTTTTAAAATTTGATCGATCGGATATTTTAAACACATTAGTTCACAGTATTTACATTATATCTGCGACCGTGAATGTCACTTGGTCGGTAAATCCAGTCTGACTGCTATAGCCCGGTTAGACGGATTTGCGAACGTGACTTTCACGTTGATGTTCTGTGTTATGCTGTGATGTTGCGGCTTGGTCGTGGGGGATAGCCTGGATGCAATGCTAGTACAGTTGTGGTTGTATTATGTACATTTGATATTGCGGGGCGAGCGTCCGACATGTGGACTGCCGTCACTGCCTGATTGTATTATTATTTTGGGGCACGACCAGGTTGCGGTCGATGTACCCGTTGTATGTATATTTTACTTTCTGTACTAGGATTACCCCAGGAGGGGTGCACGGATAGCCGGATTCTAGAGGGCAACAAGCCCGCATCTCATGGCATTGGGATGAAGGGGGCTTCACTCTAGGATTGGCGGGCTATTCGCCGCACTCGTAGGGGGTACAGGTTGACCCAGGAGGGGTGCCCAAGTTACCGGATTCCGTGAAGTGTTGGGTGGTCCATTCACGGTGCTGAAGGGGGCTGCCTCGCTTCAGGTTTTGGCGGGTAACTTGCCACGCCCGTAGGGGTTTAGGATTTCATTGCACAGGCTATCCACACGACCAGGGGAACGTCGGGTTTCAGTAGTGGCTCTGTGAAACCCGGGGATCCCAGATATCTGTATTGTTTTGTGATGCTGTACATTTCTGTGATGTTGCATTTTTATCACGCCTTGAGCGAAATATAATATATTGGTATATATATTAGTAGATGTTGTATATGTTTTGCATCCGCGCTAGTCCAGTCCCCGCTCTGTCGTTAGTTAGCTAACCTAACGGGTAATGACGGGACCCAGTGGCGAATGCGGATGGCATATACGTACGTCATATTATTTTCGTTCTTTGTGGTGTGATCAATTGATGGGACTGCGTTGATTCGGATCAATGCAAGTTAAAAACAAACCTAATCTGATGTTGTTGGAACACTTTTCAAAAAGCTGTTATTGCAAGGACGTTCTCTTTTGTTTTGCATCGTGATATTCAGTTGGAATATCCTGCTCCTCAGTCGACGAGGCAAGGGCCGAGATCCCTTCACCGGGAGTGACCCCTTGGACAAAAAGTTTGCGTCAGGGCATTAACTTCACTATAGCCGATTACTTTTGCTTTGCATCGTGGTATTCAGTTGGAATATCCTGCACCTCATTCTACGGGGAAAGAGCCGAGATCCCTTCACCGGGAGTGAGCTCTTTAGCAAAGGTTTTCGTCACTATATTTTTAAAAGCTATCCGTTCCTTCAACGATATCAAGTTCATTACGTTAAAGGTTTTCGCCAGAAACCATTCGTAGCCCTCCGTCGTTTCATATGGGTGGTCAATAGTATTCAAGCTGTGTATGTTGGCCAAAGTCAAGGCACAGTGATTGGTAGCTATTGGGGTATTCATATGCAGCATAGATAGATGCGTTGGTTTGGGACAGTCGTACTGCCATTTTGGCTAAAGTCAAGGGTAGGTACGGGTGGGTTCAAATTAACCTGGAAAATGACGGGTAGAACTTGACATGTGACTTATGATATGTTGGCCAAAGTCAAGGTCATAAGAGCATGGGGTAAAAATCACATCGGGAGTTTCTAAAGAAACTGAAACTTGCCAGATATGCGCATACCTTCTGGAGTGTGACACTGTGAGCGGATTCCGTCACGTTATCATGCGATGATAGTTGGATCCCGATTCCCACTGATGAGTTAGTTTACTCCTCGGGTAATCCCGACTAATTCTTCTTTTAGGTTTGGAGGAGAATTTGACGGTACAGTTGGAGGTTTCCAGATTAGATAAATTGGTAACCATTCTGATCTAAGTTAGAGTGCACGCTGAGTGTTTCTTTTCTCTCTCTCTTCGGCAGCGACCATTGACCCGACCCTAAGATTATGACTCAGTGACCAAAATTAACCGAACCTTCTTAACACTGGCTTTTG
Organism: Agapanthus africanus; assembly: GCA_030015575.1. Taxonomy (NCBI): domain Eukaryota; kingdom Viridiplantae; phylum Streptophyta; class Magnoliopsida; order Asparagales; family Amaryllidaceae; genus Agapanthus; species Agapanthus africanus. The sequence continues at coordinate 234,921,760 of JASDDO010000010.1, forward strand.
GATTGTCAGAGTTGCGAACCTCATTGCCACTCCTACTTTTACCCTTTTCTCCAGGACACCCCGTATTACTACGAACATCTACTTCCATTGGACAAAACCATCGTATGGTTAGATACGAACTCGAAAGAATTTATTCGAGGATGGTTTCAGGTTCTGGAGAAAACGGATAGGATTATTCAGTTGTCTTTTCCTTTTACCTTCTCTCAGGTTGCGAGTGCTCCTTGGTTTAGGAGACAGTAACACCTATTACGCAAATTGGATAGTCTTCTTTCAAACCATAGGCAGGTGCTGACCGGTAGGGAATGAAGAAAACCAATTAGCCTAACGATGGTGTACAGAAGGTATTAAGTTAAGACAAAGCAAGGGATTAGTAAGAGGGCAAAGTAAACTGCGACTGCTATTCATGACCAAACCAAGTATTTCTTCGCCGATCCTAAATCACCTTTGTATTTCTTCAGGACACTCCGTATCACTACGAAGATCCACAGTTTATTGGATACTCCATCGTATGGTTATATACGAACTCGAAAGGAACTTGTTCCAGTTCGGGGATGGATTCTGGTTCAGGAGAAATAGGAATAAGGTTTATTCGGTTGTCTTTTATCTTCACCTTCTCTCGCTTTGCAAGTGTTCCTAGGATTAGGACAGTACACCCATTATGCTTATTGGATAGTCTTCTTCCAAACCATAGGCTGGTGCCGAACGGTATGGAAGGAAGAAAACCATTTGGCCTAAAGGGGTGTGCAGAAGGTAATGACTAAAGACATATAAAGGGATTTGGAGAGGTGGCAAAGAATTACACGGTTACAGTTGTGAATCTGGATAATGGAAGAGGCATTACTAGGAATACCAAGATACCCCAACGAAACATTTCAATGTTTCAGTTTCACTGTGTACTGTTAAAGGAAAACTGATTTCCCAGTTAGACACTTGCTCCAGGGTATGTATTTACCAGGTATGATTCTCACATCTGTATGGCTTTACAGATGATGAGTGGGAGTAAGTTATTGGGAATTGGGTGATCATCCTCATTATATCGGGATTCGTTGTAATCGGTGATATTTGAGGAAGTCATCTGGGTTGGTTGCCGGACGGCAAATATTTGGTTTTGAATATCCGCTGTTATGCACCAATTTCAAATTGATACATCTGTATGTCTATTTTTATAGAGTGAGATATATCTTTTTGAAATTATGTCTGTGATATTTACCTATATCAGTGGATGGTTAGGTAAGGAGCATTAAACAGCGGTGTAATTCTTCTTAACCATAAGTACAGTTTTCAACCTACGACACACAGTGAATGAGTTATCAGACTCAAGGGACTTATACAGAGTATTGTATGTTGTCCAGGGTCCATCAGGACAGAGGGGTTGGTCCTCGTACTATATTCGGTTTACTTATGACTTCTCTAGTTTTTAGACAGGTGTTTCGTGGAAACACAGGGTCTGAATTTTGAGAAGTTGTAGGTATTTGAATAAAGTAGAGAACCAGATATTGCAAGTATCGGGATTCTTCAAAGTGATCGAAGATGTAGATACTTGAGTATGGTATTCAGATGATAGTAATGATTAAGAGATCTTGCTTCTCTTTCAGGTTACTCATAATTGGAAGCATTCCTAAGTTGAGTAACGCTGATCGGCCTCTTTCCATTTAGTTGACATGCACTGGAGACAGCTGCATGATTTGAATCTGGTTCAATTAAATCAGTGCCTCTGGTTCTATATTGGATATAGTACAGTTCATATCTTAACATTGTTAAGGTACGGGGAGTTGTCCGGCTTATGATTAAAACCAGACACTGGACAACTCAAGGCACGTTTCTGTAATGGCTGTTTGTGGGTTGACCCAGGCTATGACGAGGGTTGACTTTCTACCATCTGGAAGATCAATAGTGATATTGTTCTAGACTCGCCACAGTTTTAAATAAAATGGATTTTTTTTTCAGAAAACAGTAGTGGGAGTATGGTAGAACTGGAAGTGATTCCATAACTACAAACGATTACTGAAGATTTGATAGGAACCTAAAGATTCAATCTGGCTTGACATTCCATTGGCCACTCCGCAGATAAGGTGGGTAACTTCAGGCACCCGAGAGGTACTCCGGTAGCCTCAAGGACGGTGACAGGGAAGTTCTTGTTTACCCAGACTTGCCATTGCTGTTGTTCCAGGCTGCGAGACCCGGCAGGAGGATGAGTATAGCGTCGTTCTAAACTAGCTTTAGAAGTGTACGTGTATATGACTCTGCCAGAGGGTTGTCGTAGTCAGTGGGAGCAACGGAAGCATTGGTGGACATGTAGCTTATGTCTATTTATAGACTAAAGCAGATATAGCAGAGAGAGATCATCCATTTCTGATGTGACAGTCATAGGTTTGACTTCATCAGAATAGGGGATGGATCTGTTGAGAAGGTAGTAGGGTGTGATGTCCTGGTATTTGGATGACATACACAGAGTAGGAAGTGATATTCCTATACTACAATCGGTTATATTTTGGTCGTCACACAGTAGTTTCTCCACATGGGACTTGGATATTATATCAAACATACTGGTTACTAGATCTATGGTTTTAGATCTAGATTTGGGTGGTTTCCCAATTAAGGGTACTTAGACAGCATTCTAAGAGTATTTAGAATGGACGACTCCTGGCACGGTAGTGTACCTGCAGGTGATGGAGTCACCCTCTCTAAAGGTGTCTTACAGACTAAAGGGGAAAGGGATGTGCATGATTGGCAGATCACTTGCTCAGGCAATTGAGTCAATCATGAGATGTCAAGTACCACACCAGATGTTGTTCTTGCACTAGATGCAATAAGTTGACATTGATCCAATCCTGGAGAAACAGTCGGAAGCAGTTGCATGTTCTAGGGATATGATAACGACAGCCTTATTCGGGAGACAGTTATCATTCCAGGCTTCCAAGGTGACCTGGACGACAAGGTGGTTGTCAGAGTTATAGTTTTCCTTCTGACGAGGGGCAGTATTTCGGACAGGTGATCCAAGGCAATACTGAGGGAGGCATGGCGCAGGATACTAATTAAGTTCAGTTGACGATACAGTCTAAGAAGTTTGGATTTAGAGTTCATTTATGAGCTAGGTCCCATCAGACATCCAGACACATTCTAAGACAGGTATTGCTTATTTCGGGAGATGGGTTTCTCCGCGAACTTGAGATATAGAGAGACATAGAAAGAGACATCAAGGCAGATCCACTCACTAAGGCTATTCCTCGAACGCAATAGTTTCGCAAGCGAGCTTTGTGAGACAGACTAGTAGAGGAGTTGGGTGTTCGGTATTACACGGGCTGTGAGTATGCGACATCGCAATAATTAGCCTTGAGTGCAAGTGGGAGATTGTTGGAGATAGTGACCTCAGAGTCAATTATTGGATCACAGGCACGTGATTGTAATGATTGAAGGAAGACCTGTCCCAGTAGGACAGTCTTACTCAAGATGATAGTATGCTATCTGGTTTATCTTTATCATCGTGTACTGCTTTAGGTGACCTGACAGGTCTCTATTACACATTGGTAGAGCCCCTAGGATTCTTGCTTGACTGCCAGCAGTATGAGGGCGATCATATACGTGGGAGCTGGTAGTCTATAAGCACATCCTTAAAAGGTCCCTAGTCATGGGAGTTTCAAGACAGGACATCGATACTCCAGAGTAGACTAGTGTATACAGTCGAGACCCCGACGAGGGGCGGTGGCCGGTCTCACAAGCCACTGGTGTTAGTTGGTTCACCTAAGATGTATACAGGTGCTCATTGGGTTATGAGTACACCGGACAGGACTCGCCGGGAACATGCTAGTTGGTCTTATACCTGACATCAGATAGCAGTTCCCCGGTGACATGTGTACAGGTTAGTTCATCGACCTGGGGATCGTCATTTGTCTCGTGTGAGTTCCCACTGTACTTTGATTACTACCCTACCACGCTCAAAGGAGACGTGTAAACAGGTTTTAGTTGGGTACAGTCCCGAGCCACATGAAGGCAGTGAGCGGATCTTCAGGGGTTCGTCTCTCCCGGTATTGGGGGTGAGGTCGCGCTGTGTCTAGGAAAGCCATTACACGAAGCCCTCGGCCGAGGCAGGAGATTTACTGGTAGGCATTCCAGTAGTATCTCAGGGTGTTCTGGGCTACACTCCGACACGACTTGTACCGCTTTTGGGGGTCTGACTTTTACCAACCCCCTAGGCCCGCCATGCGATGCTCATAGACGAACGGACCGGACTGTACGGATATTGTCACTGACAGGCTCAGTAGGGTGTCAGGATGAGTTCGCTCATCGACGTCCCTTTTGGTCAATACCTGGTAGCCCGTTACGTGTTGGCTTATACCTCTGACGTGCTAGTGGTTAAATCCACAACCAAGGTGTTGACGAGTCTTTAGAGTCCCCCACATTCAGTTACTCAAGTTTCGGGCGAAACGCTGTAGAGGCCGTATGGAGATATGGCAAGGTCCGATCAGATACGTGCGGTATTGCACGGATCAGGATCGGACAGTTTGTACTACAGGCCGTATGGATATATGGCAGGGTTCGATCAGATACGTGCGGTATTGTACGGATCAGGATCGAACGGATATTACTAGCCGGCTTTGGTTTAAGCCGGATCCTAGTACACTACAGTGTAGATTTTGTCTCATTGCATTTGTATTTCGGTCGGAATACAAATGCGGGTGTGTATACACAGTATCGGGGTTTTCCTGTAATTTATTACGGGACCAGTTTTCTGGAGTTGCCAGTTTGCTTTCCGTTTCGTCCATTTTCATTTGTATCTTTCAATGGCCGAAGATTGGTGGAGGAGGGCTTATTTGCATTTGTGCAAATAAGCTTTTGTGGAAGGGGTCTTTGCATTTTTTTGCTTCATGATAGCTCTTGTTGACCTTGACTTAGCCTCCATTGACTTCTAGGCTCATGATGGTTCATGATTGCTTTCCTTTTGTCATGGTGATGATGATGGATTATGATGGTGGAGTGTGGGTTTGTGTTTTTGATCATTTCCTTTCATGATATCATTTGACCTCTCTCTCACTTGGATTATTGGATGGCTCCATTCATTTTTGATACACACTCACTCTCATTCTCTTTTTCCCATTAGCATGGCCGGCCAAGCTCTAAGGGGGCTGTCCCAAATTTTGGTATAGGGATTTACACTCATTTGGTTTGGCAAAAATCATATTAGCTCCTCTTCCAAAAGCTTGTATCATTTCCTCCACCATATGGCAACCTCCACTACCCCAAAATGAGACATGAGCACTACACATTCTACAGCAAATCTTGGGCATGTCGACTTGCCAGCTTCGTGCCCGAGTTACCTCGGTATAGAGGTGGGAGCCCGTAAAAGAAGACGGCGACGTGGTGCCCTTCCGGCGACGAGGTGGAGACCGGACATTCCGTGGGAGATCGGGACGACGATGAGAAGACCGGAGGACTCGGATCATTCGGTATATCTCTCTTCCCCATCTTGTAGTTAGCTAGAACTGGTTAATGGTTCGATCCGGGTTTTTAGTGCGCGGTGGTGCCGGTTCAAGAAAATTAAAGTTAGCCATCGTTTCCGCATTTGGCCTCGGGATGGAGGCCGGGGCGCCGCCGTGCACTTACAATATTCGGGGCTCCGGCTATCCGGACTGGCCCAACTCCGATTGGTATCCTCCGGATATCCGTCGAGTCACAATGAAGTCACCGGTCGGTAGTGCTCCTCTGCCAGGCTCAACGCCATCATCTGCGACCTTCTCGCCCCGGGGTACCGCACCGGATCCACCATGCACCCACAGACGGTTCCTCCTCCTCCTCGAATCGGGTGTATCATATCGCTCAAGAGCCGAGAAAACTCATGGTGGACTCCTCTCAAATCATACCATGAGAAAACCACAACTTTCCTTTTAAATGATAATAAGTTTATAAAATCCTTGCGGTCTCTCCAAATCCAGAAATCTCATGGAATCCAAAATCTCAAAATCAAAGATCAATAACAATAAATACTGGGCTCCGGCAATCCAGATTGGCCCTAAATAATAATGCATAACAATGAATAATTAATTATGCATGAAGTATCACAGTAATGAATGCAATATCGAAACTAGCGCAGTAATGAATGCAATATCTAAACTGTCAGCTAACAAGCGATATCAATAAGGTAACATTCTCAAAAGTGCGCGTGACATGGCAATTACCGATGATGATGTGTGTGAGCCGGCAAGTAAGTGTATGTGGAACATGCGCATCATCGGTAATGGTGCTGGTGTCCTGACAGCATGGTTTTCATAATAATACGCAAACACAAATAACATGCAATGCGATGCGAATAGTAAGAACATGCGGAAAAATGAATAGTAAACACAACAATAAGGAATATACATTCATATAAATGAGTCATACAGTTTGACATTTGAAATAGTACGAATCGTGGTGTTTAGAAAATAGGGGCTACAGTGTTTTTTGAAGAAAAAGGTACGTCCTTTGAAATATCCGTAGTATCCCTTGGACTGTCTTTAAAATACTCACGGTTCGTTAGTTTTTGAAATAGGTATGACTCGGGACCAGTCTAACATCTACTAGGTAAACTACAGGTCTAACTAACAACCAAACGAAAGGGATATGGAAACCACCTAAATCTGAATCGATATATATATATATATATATATATATATATATATATATATATATATATATATAGTCGGTGATCCCGCCTCAATAATATCTCATACGATACATCATCTAATATGACATCCTCGAGTCAAGAGTGCGGATCTATCATCAATATATAGCTTATACGGTAAATCCGTCGCACGGCCTCCCAAATCTGGGTACGGGTCAAATATAAAATTTATCTCACTATTCATCTGGTATCCTCTTTATCAAATATCATAATCGGGGTACTAATATATGCCTAGTATAACACTGATACCATCTAAGTATGTGCATGCGTGTGTATGAAAACACCACGCCAAAAGGACCTGCTAAAACATCACGTCGTATATCAAATATGAACCACATCAAATCACCGATCTCACGGCCTCAAGCCCAATCTCATCGACTCATCTCAAATCCCAAGTACTATCCTCATAATCCAGTATATATATATATATATATATATATATATATATATATATATATACACACATATCCCCATATATGAAAGGTCTATGTTACCCACCCCGGTTCTTTCGGGAAGGCGGAATAGGTAAAAATCAAAATTTTATCACAAGGAAATATAAACCAACCATGAAGGATCTTTGCTAAACAAAAACTAACAAATGAACTACAAGTTCTAGCTACTAGGTTAGATGGTTATACCTAGTTCTTGAACTCCTTCTCTTCTTGTTGTGGTCCTCCTTCTTGCTTGCTCCTTAGAGTGGTGTAGACGGCTCTTCTTCGTCTTCTCTTTGCCGAAGAAAGATCCACCCGAAGGCCTCTACCTTGAGCTCCTACCTCAACCAAGAGGTAACTAGAGTGCTTGGCTTGCTAGACTAAGAACTCTAGAATGAGTAGAGAGTTGTCATGATGGTTTTATCTCACAAAGCTCATGTTTTTCAACACAAGAAAGAAGAGAGCTTTGAGAGAGGAAGAGGGAGAGCTTTGCATGAGAGAGAAAGAGCAAGAGAGAATGAGCAATAATAAACAACCATGCTCTCATATGAGAATAATAATAATAATAACTAAAGAAAATTGTGATGGTTAGTTGAAATGACCATTATCATTTCACATTTAATGCAATTTGCAAGAATCAAGAAGCATCTTGCAAAAGAAATGATCATGGTCAAATGGTCAACAAAAGTCAAATGGTCAACCAAAGTCAAATAGTCAACCTAACCATGGCACAATTATCCTTAATTAATATTATTAATCATATTTCTCATTCTCATTAGGGTTTAGAAAAAGTCAACTGTCAAAAACCTTAATGAGATTCCTTTGCCTCTGTCAACTGTGCATACACACCCGCATCCGTGTTCCGAGAAACACGAATACAATGAGACAAAACCAATCCCAAAACAAATACTAGGATCTGGATTAAACCAAAGCCCGCTAGTAATAACTGCCCGGACACCAAACGTGCACAAGTGCGCGGATGTGAACGAACCCCGTCGCAAAACCATGCGACCTCTACTCTGTTTTGCCCAAAGGCGACTCTAAAGACTCGACACTACGCTGGCAGTGGGTTTAACCACAGGCCGCAAGCGGTACTAGCTATACGTAACAGTCCCCAGGTAGATGCCGATAAGAAGACCGATGAGGTGAACCCATCCAAACTCCTACTGAGCCTGAATGTGACAGTCTCCGTACATTCCGGTCTGTTAGTCTGAGAGTATCGCATGTCGGGCCTGTTAGGTCCACGTTGCCCACCCCGGTGCTTACGGGGAGGCGGAAAACATAATAAAAATTGGATTTTTATCGACTTAGGCAACATGGACCGAGCATGGGAGGATCTTTACTAAACGAAAGCTAGCTAAAACAAACTTACAACTAGTTAAGTTGTAGAAAGGTTATACCTTGAGCTCGAACTCCTTCTCTCCTTGCTCGTCGGAATGGTAGAAAGATGTCACCTTGCTTGTCTTCTCCCGTCAAAGAACGATCCACCCGAAAGCCTCGACCTTTAGCTTCAACTCCAAGCTAGGAGTAACTAGAGTGCAAGAAATGCTAAGACTTGAACCCTAGAATAGAGTAGAGAAGATCAAGTTAAGGTTTTTCTCAAGCTTTTTGTTTCTCAACACATGAGAGGGAGAGAGCTTGAGGGAGAGGATGAGCAAGAGAGAGAAAGGATATGATAGAAATGAATTATTAGTGAGCCATTCTCACTAATATGTGTGTGTTATTTTAATTAATTAATTAGCAAGAAAATTGTCATGGTTTAATCAAGAGGTGACCATTATCATTTCACTTATTAATGCAAATTGCAAGGATCAAAGAGCATCTTCCAAATGAAATGATCATGGTCAAACTTGTCAACATGGTCAACAAGTCAATGAAGTCAAAATGTCAACAACAACAACCATGCACAATAATTAAGCTAATTATTAATTAACAATAATACACACAAAAACAATAGGGTTAATAAAATGACAATAGTCAATAACCCTAAACAAGGTCCTCTCCCTCAATCTCAAGCAACTGTGCATACGCACCCGCATTCGTGATCCGAGGAACACGAACACAATGAGAAAAACCAATCTCAAACCATACACTAGGATCCGGCTTAAACCAAAGCCCGCTAGTATAAACTGTCCGGACAGCAAACGTGCACAAGTGCGCGGATGCGAACGAACCCTGTCGCAAAACCATGCGACCTCTACTCATTTTGCCTAAAGGCGAATAGCTCTCTGTGTGGGACTCTAAAGACTCGACACTACGCTGGCAGTGGGTTTAACCACAGACCGCAAGCGGCACTAGCTGTACGTAACGGTCCCCAGGTAGATGTCGATAAGAAGACTGACGAGGTGAACCCCATCTGCACTCCTACTGAGCCTGTATGTGACAGTCTCCGTACAGTCCGGTCTGTTCGTCTGATACATCGCATGGCGGGCCTAGGGGGGCGGTGAACGTCAGTCCCCTAATAGCGGTACAAGTCGTGTCGGAGTGAAGCCCAGAACACCCTGAGATAACACTGGAAGCCTACCAGTATATCTCGCTTGCCCTGGCCAGGGACTACTCGTGTAATGGCTCTCCTAGACACAGCGCGATGTCAACCCCCAATACCGGGAGAGACGAATCCTGTCTAACCGTCACTGCCTCCAAGTGCTTCGGGACTGCACCCAAAAACTACCTGTTTGCACGGCTCCTCTGAGCCGTGGTAGGGTAGTAATCAAAGTGCAGTGGGAACACACTCGAGGCGAAGTGACAGTGTCAAGTCAGCGGACTAAGCTGTACTCATGTCACCTGGGAACTAATAACTGACGATAGGTATATTACCAACCAACAGTTCCCGACGAGTCCTGTCCAGTGTACTCGTAACCTAACGAGCACCCGCATACTATCCCAAGTACAACGTACTAACGGCTGTGGGACAGACCGTCTCCCATACTGGGATGAGAAGCGCATACGCTAGTCTACTCCGGAGTATCGATGCCCTGTCTCGATAGTCCAACGACCAGGGACCTGTATAAGGATGTGCTTATAGATTACCCAGCCCCCACGAGTGTGATCGCCATCACAACGCCGGTAATCAAGCAAAGATCCTAAGGGCTCTACTAATGCGTATAGGTGATATAATAAATAAACACACATGTACACATTAAAGCAGAGACAAACCAAGTAGCATACTACTATTTCGAGCAAGATTGTATATACAACTGTGAATATCCCAAGCTTCCATCAAGTAATATACATACTAGTATGATACAGTAATGGCCTCTAGGGCATATACACTAACAATCTCCCACTTGCACTAAGGCCAAGTACTGGCGTATCGAAGACCTATCATCTCGATCAGCCGCTCGAACTGAGTCTGGGGTAAAGCCTTCGTGAATGGGTCCGCAGTGTTGTCCTTTGTGTCCACTCTCCGCACCTCGATCTCCTGTCGATCAATGATCTCCCTGATCAGGTGATACCTCCTTAAGATGTGCCTGGATTTCTGATGGGACCTCGGTTCCTTCGCTAAAGCTATAGCCCCATTGTTATCGCAATACAAAGGTATTGGGTCAACAATGGACGGAACCACCTGAAGTTCACTAATGAACTTCTTAATCCAGACCGCCTCTTTTGCGGCATCGCTTGCAGCAATGTATTCAGCTTCCATCGTCGAGTCTGCGACAGTATCCTGCTTGGAACTCCTCCAACATACCGCCCCTCCGTTGAGGGTAAACACAAAACCCGAGACGGACTTGCTGTCATCTTTGTCACTCTGGAAGCTTGAATCGGTAAAGGACTCGACCCTGAGGTCTCCATTACCGTAAACCAGGAACATCTCCTTAGTCCTTCTCAGGTACTTGAGAATGTTCTTCACAGCTGTCCAGTGGTCCTCCCCTGGGTCTGACTGATACCGGCTTACCGCGCTCAACGCGTAAGCTACATCTGGTCTTGTACATAGCATCGCATACATTATAGATCCTACCGCCGAAGCGTAGGGTATAGTGCTCATGCGAACCCTCTCCTCGTCAGTCTTAGGAGACATCTTCTTGGAGAGGGTAATTCCGTGCAATGCGGGTATATTACCGTGCTTGGAACCCTCCATACTAAATCTCTTTAGTACGGTCTCTATGTACCTGGACTGTGAAAGTCCCAACAGTTTCTTGGATCTATCTCTATAGATCTTGATCCCCAGAATGTACGAGGCATCACCCAGGTCCTTCATGGAGAACCTTTGTGACAAAAACAGCTTGACCGATTGTAGCATAGGAATGTCATTTCCTATCAAAAGAATGTCGTCCACGTACAAGACTAGGAATACGACAGTTCGTCCTACAATCTTCTTATATACACAGGGTTCATCTTCGTTCTTGATGAAATCAAATTCCTTGATTGCCTCATCAAAACAGATGTTCCAGCTCCGCGATGCCTGCTTTAATCCATAAATAGATTTAAGCAACTTGCACACCTTTCCGCTGCTCCCACTGTCTACGAAACCTTCTGGTTGATCCATGTAAACGCACTCTTCCAAACAACCGTTTAGGAAAGCCGTCTTAACATCCATCTGCCAGATTTCATAGTCATGGAAGGCAGCAATGGCAAGTAGGATCCGAATGGATTTGAGCATAGCCACCGGAGAAAAAGTCTCGTCATAGTCCAAACCAGGTCTTTGACGAAAACCTTTTGCAACGAGTCTAGCTTTATAGGTTTCCACCTGCCCATCTACACCAAGTTTCCTTTTGTAGATCCACTTGCATCCTACGGGTTTTACCCCGTCTGGAGCAATATCCAAGGTCCACACTTTATTGGCGTACATGGACTCCATTTCGGATTGCATTGCTTCCTGCCACTTATCAGAGTCCCTACCGATAATGGCCTGCCTAAAACTGGTAGGGTCATCTTCTTCCAAGATGCAATCCTCTCGATCCCCGTCAATGAGAAAACCGTAGTATCTCTTGGGCGGATGAGAAATCCTACCAGATCTGCGGAGTGGCTGAGGTTCGTCTGGGGTTATAGAATCTAGCGGTTCCTCCAAATTTTCAGTTACATTTTGTGGTCGCTGAATTTCTTCCAGTTCTACCGAACTCCCACTAGTTTCTTTTGCAAGAAACTCCCTTTCTAAGAAGGTGGCGTGGCGAGATACAAACACCTTCTGTTCCTCAGTGTGGTAGAACAGATATCCTAGTGAGTCTTTAGGATATCCCACAAATTTACAGAGAACTGACCGTGCCTCTAACTTGTCCGGTTTATGTGTTTTCACATAGGCCGGACAACCCCATATCTTAATATACTTCAGACATGGTTTCTTACTGCTCCATATTTCATACGGAGTTTTAGGCACAGATTTGGACGGAACTTGATTCAAAAGGTATGCCGCTGTCTGAAGCGCATGTCCCCAGAATGAAAGAGGTAACTCAGCACTACTCATCATGGAGCGAACCATATCCAATAGGGTACGATTCCTCCGCTCCGATACACCGTTGTGCTGTGGTGTATAAGGAGGAGTAAGCTGAGAGAGAATGCCATTCTCTTTTAAGTAATCTAGGAATTCCGTGCTTAAGTACTCCCCTCCCCTGTCAGACCGGAGGATCTTGATACTTTTGCCTGTCTGGTTCTCTACTTCCTTTCTGAATTCCTTGAATTTCTCAAAAGCTTCAGATTTGTGTTTCATCAGATACACATATCCGAACCTAGAGAGATCGTCAGTGAATGTGATGAAGTACGAGAACCCACTCCTTGCATGTATAGACATCGGACCGCATACATCACTGTGTACGAGTCCCAAGAGCTCTGCTGCTCTTTCTCCATGTCCGGTGAACGGAGATTTGGTCATCTTCCCTTTGAGACAAGACTGACAAGTTTCATAAGATGAAAACTCGAACGTATCCAAGAGTCCATCTTTATGCAACTTACTCAGTCTTTTCTCTCCGATATGACCAAGTCTACAATGCCACAAGTAGGATTCATTCGTATCTGAATTCTTCCTCTTGCGTGTGTTTTGTATATTGAGAACTGTATTCTGATTTAGAACGTAGATACCATTAAACAGTGTACCCTCTGCAACCAGTACCTTATCAAGGTAAATGTTCATGATATTCTTTTCAAGAACAAAGGTATATCTATCTTTATCGAGTAAAGACACTGATATGATGTTGCAAACCATGGAGGGTACAAAGTAGCAATCGTTCAAAATCATAGTCTTGCCATTTGGCAATACTAGGTGATATTCACCGACGGCTGCCGCATAAACTTGTGCTCCGTTCGCTACTCTGAGCGACATATCACCCGGTGCAACTTTCCTACTTTTTCTCAGTCCCTGTAATAAATTACAGATATGAGATCCTGATCCGGTATCAAGTACCCAGGAGGTAGGGCTGACCGTAAAACAGTTCTCAATTACAAGAACACCTGAAGTAGATGCAAAACCATGCTTCTTCTTCGCCTGGGTATCCTGGAAATCCATACTTTCCTCTTTCCCATTCTCATACTCATGACTGTTGTCATAAGTTAGAGCTGAACCAACTTTCCCCAGTCCCGAATAAGAATTCGGATCGGTCAAGCAATACATTTTATTATCTTGATTAGGGCGTGAAATGGTTGCTGCCTGGAGAGAGAGAAAAGAAACACTCAGCGTATGCTCTTGCAAGATTAGATTGGTTTTTTTTTTTTTAATTTATCTAACCAGGATGTCTCCCACTGTTTCCTCAAATTCTTCTTAAAACCTTTTAAAAGAAGAACTAGCCGGGTATTAATTCACGTCACAATACTTGCTTAACCTTTCAGCCAGGCTAGTGTCGGTACTTCGAGGGAGGTTTTCCAAAGCTTTCGCGAAGTTCCTTAATTAAATAACCTCTTTTCCCTGAGGGCGTAACCCCGCTAACACCTTTCTAGACACCTACTAGGTTTATAGCATTGATCGTTAAGTGAAATAATCTCCCGAGAGTAAACCAACTCATCAGTGGGATCGGGATCCAACTGTCATTGTGTGATAACCTAGATGGAATCCACTCTAGTCACCACACTCCAGAAGGTATGCTAAATCTGCAAGTTTCAGTTCTTTTGAAACTCCCGATGTGGTTTTTGCCCCTAGGACCCAAGTGACCTTGACGAATAATCAACAAATCAAAAAGGTCCTAGTCAAGTTCAACCCGTCGTTATCCAGGATTGCATTAGACCCGCCCGCATGATCCTTGACGAATAATCAACAAAATCATGCGACCGTCCTAACCAATCGCATCTATCAGTGCAACAGAGAATTATTACTCAGCTACCATTCACTGTGTCTTGACGAATAATCAACAAACGCAGCACGAATACTAAGTATTAATTATCCGAAACGACGGAGGGCTACGGCTGGGTTTTTGGCGAAAAACCCGTTAACGTAATGAACTTGATATCGTTGAAGGAACCTGATAGTATTTTTTGAAAATATAGTGGCGAAAACTTTTTGCTAAAGAGGTCACTCCCTGTGAAGGGATCTCGGCTCTTTCCTCGTCGTAGGAGGTGCAGGATATTCCAAATTGAATACCTCGATGCAAAGCAAGAATAATCGACTATAGTGAAGTTATTACCCTGACGCAAACTTTTGTCCAAGGGGTCACTCCCGGTGAAGGGATCTCGGCCCTTGCCTCGTCGACTGAGGTGCTGGGCATTCACAACCGAATACCTCTATGCAAAACAAAAAATGAACGTCCTTGCAATAACAGCTTTTTGAAAAATTGTTCCAACAACGTCTTTTAGGTTTATTTTCTTGCATTAGTTCTTTTAATGCGTCCCATCATTTAATCCTACCATTGTAGAAAACAACCAAAATATGACGTACGCTTATGCCATTCGCATTCGCCACGGGGCCCCGTCATCACCCGTTAGGTTACTTAACTAACGACAGAGCGGGGGCTGGGCTAGCGCGGCTGTAAAACATAAGCAACGCCTAAATAGTTATTATATATATATATAGCAATGATAGACATTACAGATCACAGATGAATACATTGGATATACTAGGAATCCGCAATGCGTTCGAGCCTGCAACGCAAAGCGGATTACACGGTCGCGGTGAATAGCCAATACCCCACCCAAGACCCCTACGGGTGCGGCAAACTACCCGCCAAGCACCCGAAGCGAAGCAACCTCCCTTACCACCGTGAGTAGGCCACTCGGCACTTCGAGATACCCGGTAGTTTGTGCACCCCCTCCATGGGTCTATCCTAGGAGCAAAAACAGTAAAAAGAATTATACAATGACGGCTACAACCCCGACCCGGTTGTGCGGCCATACAAAGAATATTATTACATCAATTTACATGTACAAATGAATGAAAGAAGAAAAATGCTCATCTCACATCCACCCCGGCTATTCACCCGCGACAATCCAATCCATTCATATCCACAAACCAATAACAATCACAGATCATGTATAACCCCGACTAATCGTCTTATAGCGATTAGCCGACGTTCAATACATGCAAGCATCACAGATATAACCGATGTAGTTAAAGTGTAGTGAAGTTCCGAAAAATATGGATTTATAGGCCCCGAAAAGTAAATTTTAGTTCTGGAAAATCTGGGCACTTATAATATATTTTAAAAATCCTAAAACCAACACAGACACACACTGCACGAAAAACGATGCACAGAAGACAACAAACTGCGGCGCTTCCGCGGCACATGGCTACCTCGTGCGGCGGAAGCGCGGCGGTTTGAAAGAATTAGGGTATCGTTTTTCTTGGGTGTTCACACAAAACCCTGAGCCGAATTTACAAGTATAAAGTTTTTCATTTAGAGCAGAAAAATTTTTAACAGAAACTAGGGTTTTGCAAAACTTTGGTTTTTGGATTTTCGGTTTCGAAACTTCGTTACACTTCACTACCTAGCTATTTTGAGTTTAGTTAGGCTCTGATACCACTGTTAGGTCCACGTTGCCCACCCCGGTGCTTACGGGGAGGCGGAAAACATAATAAAAATTGGATTTTTATCGACTTAGGCAACATGGACCGAGCATGGGAGGATCTTTACTAAACGAAAGCTAGCTAAAACAAACTTACAACTAGTTAAGTTGTAGAAAGGTTATACCTTGAGCTCGAACTCCTTCTCTCCTTGCTCGCCGGAATGGTAGAAAGATGTCACCTTGCTTGTCTTCTCCCGTCAAAGAACGATCCACCCGAAAGCCTCGACCTTTAGCTTCAACTCCAAGCTAGGAGTAACTAGAGTGCAAGAAATGCTAAGACTTGAACCCTAGAATAGAGTAGAGAAGATCAAGTGAAGGTTTTTCTCAAGCTTTTTGTTTCTCAACACATGAGAGGGAGAGAGCTTGAGGGAGAGGATGAGCAAGAGAGAGAAAGGATATGATAGAAATGAATTATTAGTGAGCCATTCTCACTAATATGTGTGTGTTATTTTAATTAATTAATTAGCAAGAAAATTGTCATGGTTTAATCAAGAGGTGACCATTATCATTTCACTTATTAATGCAAATTGCAAGGATCAAAGAGCATCTTCCAAATGAAATGATCATGGTCAAACTTGTCAACATGGTCAACAAGTCAATGAAGTCAAAATGTCAACAACAACAACCATGCACAATAATTAAGCTAATTATTAATTAACAATAATACATACAAAAACAATAGGGTTAATAAAATGACAATAGTCAATAACCCTAAACAAGGTCCTCTCCCTCAATCTCAAGCAACTGTGCATACGCACCCGCATTCGTGATCCGAGGAACACGAACACAATGAGAAAAACCAATCTCAAACCATACACTAGGATCCGGTTTAAACCAAAGCCCGCTAGTATAAACTGTCCGGACAGCAAACGTGCACAAGTGCGCGGATGCGAACGAACCCTGTCGCAAAACCATGCGACTTCTACTCATTTTGCCTAAAGGCGAATAGCTCTCTGTGTGGGACTCTAAAGACTCGACACTACGCTGGCAGTGGGTTTAACCACAGACCGCAAGCGGCACTAGCTGTACGTAACGGTCCCCAGGTAGATGTCGATAAGAAGACTGACGAGGTGAACCCCATCTGCACTCCTACTGAGCCTGTATGTGACAGTCTCCGTACAGTCCGGTCTATTCGTCTGATACATCGCATGGCGGGCCTAGGGGGGCGGTGAACGTCAGTCCCCTAATAGCGGTACAAGTCGTGTCGGAGTGAAGCCCAGAACACCCTGAGATAACACTGGAAGCCTACCAGTATATCTCGCTTGCCCTGGCCAGGGACTACTCGTGTAATGGCTCTCCTGGACACAGCGCGATGTCAACCCCCAATACCGGGAGAGACGAATCCTGTCTAACCGTCACTGCCTCCAAGTGCTTCGGGACTGCACCCAAAAACTACCTGTTTGCATGGCTCCTCTGAGCCGTGGTAGGGTAGTAATCAAAGTGCAGTGGGAACACACTCGAGGCGAAGTGACAGTGTCAAGTCAGCGGACTAAGCTGTACTCATGTCACCTGGGAACTGATAACTGACGATAGGTATATTACCAACCAACAGTTCCCGACGAGTCCTGTCCAGTGTACTCGTAACCTAACGAGCACCCGCATACTATCCCAAGTACAACGTACTAACGGCTGTGGGACAGACCGTCTCCCACACTGGGATGAGAAGCGCATACGCTAGTCTACTCCGGAGTATCGATGCCCTGTCTCGATAGTCCAACGACCAGGGACCTGTATAAGGATGTGCTTATAGATTACCCAGCCCCCACGAGTGTGATCGCCATCACAACGCCGGTAATCAAGCAAAGATCCTAAGGGCTCTACTAATGCGTATAGGTGATATAATAAATAAACACACATGTACACATTAAAGCAGAGACAAACCAAGTAGCATACTACTATTTCGAGCAAGATTGTATATACAACTGTGAATATCCCAAGCTTCCATCAAGTAATATACATACTAGTATGATACAGTAATGGCCTCTAGGGCATATACACTAACAGGGCCTAGGGGGGCGGTAAACGTCAGTCCCTAATAGAGGTATAAGTCATGTCGGAGTGTAGCCCAGAACACCCTGAGAAACTACTGGAAACACTACCAGTAAATCTCGCTTGCCCTGGCCAGGGACTTTGTGTAATGGCTCTCCTAGACACAGCGCGATATCAACCCCTAATACCGGGATAGACGAATCCTGTCTAACCGCTACTGCCTCCAAGTGCTTCGAGATTGCACCCAATTACTACCTGTTTGCACGGCTCAATAGAGCCGTGGTAGGATAGCAATCAAAGAACAGTGGGAACACACTTGAGGCGAAGTAGCAACGTCAAGTCAACGGACTAAGCTGTACTCATGTCACCTGGGAACTGCTACCTGACGATAGGTATAATACCAACCAACAGTTCCCGACGAGTCCTGTCCAGTGTACTCGTAACCTAACGAGCACCTGCATACTATCTCCAGTACGACGTACTGATGGCTGTGGGACAGACCATCTCCCCTGCTGGGATGAGAAGCGTATGCACCAGTCTACTCTGGAGTATCGATGCCCTGTCTCGATAATCCTACGACTAGGGACCAAAATAAGGATGTGCTTATAGACTACCCAGCCCCCACTAGTGTGATCGCCATCACAATGCTGGTAGTCAAGCAAAGATCCTAAGGGCTCCATCAATATGTATTAGCGATATGTTTAAAAGAAAACATACACACATATTAAGATAGAAACAAACCAAGTAGCATACTACTATATTGAGCAAGACTGTCGCAAACCTGTGTATATATCCCAAGCTTCCAAAATGTATTATACAAACTAGTACTATACAATAATGGCCTCTAGGGCATACATATCCAACAATCTCCCACTTGCACTAAAGGCCAGCAATTGGTGTACCGTATACCCAACGTCTGCTCTATGGCCAGCTGTTGGCGTACCGCATACCCAATAGCTCAAAAAGTCGCTCGAACTGTGTTTGAGGGATGGCCTTTGTGAATGGATCCGCCGTGTTGTCTTTTGTGTCCACTCTCCGTACCTCGATCTCCTAGCGATCAATGATCTCCCTGATCAGGTGATACCGCCTTAAGATGTGTCTGGATTTCTGATGGGACCTTGGTTCCTTTGCTAAAGCTATAGCCCCATTGTTATCGCAATACAAAGGTATTGGGTCAACAATGGACGGAACCACCTGATGTTCACTAATGAACTTCTTCATCTAGACCACCTCTTTTGCGGCATCGCTTGCAGCAATGTATTCAGCTTCCATCGTCGAGTCTGCGACGGTATCCTGTTTGGAACTCTTCCAACACACCGCCCCTCCATTGAGGGTAAACACAAAACCCGAGACAGACTTGCTGTCGTCCTTGTCACTCTGGAAGCTTGAATCGGTAAAGGACTCGACCCTGAGGTCTCCATTACCGTAAACCAGGAACATCTCCTTAGTCCTTCTTAGGTAATTGAGAATGTTCTTTACTGCTGTCCAGTGGTTCTCACCTGGGTCTGACTGATACCGGCTCACCACGCTCAGCGCGTAAGCTACATCTGGTCTTGTACATAGCATCGCATACATTATAGATCCTACTGCCGAAGCGTAGGGTATAGTGCTCATTCGAACCCTCTCCTCGTCAGTCTTGGGAGACATCTTCTTGGAGAGGGTGATTCCGTGCAATGCGGGTATATTACCGCGCTTGGAATCTTCCATACTAAACCTCTTTAGTACGGTCTCTATGTACCTGGACTGCGAAAGTCCCAGTAGTCTCTTGGATCTATCTCTGTAGATCTTGATCCCCAGAATGTACGAGGCATCACCCAGGTCCTTCATAGAGAACCGTTGTGATAAGAATAGCTTGACCGATTGTAGCATAGGAATGTCATTTCCCAACAAAAGAATGTCGTCCACGTACAAGACTAGGAATACGACAGTTCTTCCTACAAGCGTCTTATAAATATAAGGCTCATCCTCGTTCTTGATGAAATCAAATTCCTTGATTGCTTCATCAAAACAAATGTTCTAGCTCCGCGATGCCTGCTTTAATCCATAAATGGATTTAAGCAATTTACATACCTTCCCGCTGCTCCCACCGTCTACAAAACCTTCTGGCTGATCCATATAAACGCATTCTTCCAAACTGCCGTTTAGAAAAGCCGTTTTTACGTCCATCTGCCAGATTTCATAGTCATGGAAGGCAGTAATGGCAAGTAAGATCCGGATGGATTTGAGCATGGCCACTGGAGAAAAAGTTTCGTCATAGTCCACACCAAGTCTTTGACGAAAACCTTTTGCAACGAGTCTAGCTTTATAGGTTTCTATCTGCCCATCTACACCAAGTTTTCTTTTATAGATCCATTTGCATCCAACGGGTTTTACCCCAGGTGGAGCAATATCCAAGGTCCACACTTTATTGGTGTACATGGACTCCATTTCGGATCGCATAGCATCCAGCCACTTATCAGAGTCCCTACTGATAATGGCCTTCCTGAAACTGGTAGGATCATCTTCTTCCAAGATGCAATCCTCTCGATCCCCATCTATGAGAAAACCGTAGTATCTCTCGGGCGGATGAGAAATTCTACCAGATCTGCGGAGTGGCTGAGGTTCGTCTGGGGTTATTGAATCCTGAGGTTCTGTCAAATTTTCAGTTTCAGATTGTGATTACTGAATCTCTTCCAGTTCTACCGTGCTCCCACTTATTTCTTTTGCAAGAAATTCCGTTTCTAAGAAAACGGCATGCTGAGCAACAAACACCTTCTGTTCCTCGGTGTGGTAGAACAGATATCCATAACCATTCTTTGGATATCCCACAAACTTGCATAAAACTGACCGCGCCTCTAGTTTATCTGGTTTTTGCTTTTTAACATAAGCCGGACAACCCCATATCTTAAATCTTTTAAGATATGGCCTTTTTCCATTCCATATCTCGAATGGAGTCTTAGGCACTGATTTAGACGGAACATCATTTAATAGATATGCCGCTGTCAAAAGCGCATGTCCCTAAAATGAAAGAGGCAATTCGGAACTACTCATCATGGAGCGAACCATATCCAATAGGGTATGATTCCTCCGCTCCGATACACCGTTGTGCTGTGGTGTATAAGGAGGAGTAAGCTGAGAGAGAATTCTATTCTCTTTTAAGTAATGTAGGAATTCCGTGCTTAAGTACTCCCCTCCCCTATCCGATCGGAGGATCTTGATACTTTTGCCAGTCTGGTTCTCTACTTCGTTTCTGAATTCCTTGAATTTCTCAAAAGCTTCAGATTTGTGTTTCATAAGATACACATATCCGAATCTAGAGAGATCGTCAGTGAACGTGATGAAGTACGAGAACCCACCCGTTGTATGTATAGACATCGAACCACATACATCACTGTGTATGAGTCCCAAGAGCGCTGTTGCTCTTTCTCCATGTCCGGTGAACGGAGATTTGGTCATCTTTCCTTTGAGACAAGACTGACAGGTTTCATAAGATGAAAACTCGAACCTATCCAAGAGTCCATCTTTATGCAACTTACTTAGTCTTTTCTCTCCGATATGACCAAGTCTACAATGCCATAAGTAGGATTCGTTCATATCTGAACTCTTCCTCTTGCGTGTGTTTTGTATATTCAGAATTGTATTCTGATTTAGAACATAGATACCATTACACAGTGTACCTTCTGCAACCAGTACCTTATCAAGGTAAATGTTCATGATATTTCTATCAAGAAAAAAGTTATATCCATCTTTATCGAGTAAAGAAACTGATATGATGTTGCAAACCATGGAAGGTACATAGTAGCAATTGTTCAAAATCATAGTATTGCCATTTGGCAACACTAGGTGATATTCACCGATGGCTGCAGCATTAACTAGTGCTCCGTTCCTTACCCTGAGGGACATATCACCAGGTGCAACTTTCCTACTTTTTCTCAGTCCATGCAATAAATTACAGATATGAGATCCTGATCCGGTATCAAGTACCTAGGAGGTAGGGCTGACCGAAAAGCAGTTCTCAATTACAAGAACACCTGAAGTAGATACAAAACCATGCTTCTTCTTCAACTGGGTCTCCTTGGACTCCATACAATCCTCTTTCCCTTGCTCATACTTATGACTGTTATCGTAAGTTAGAGCCGAACTGACGTTCCCCAGCCCCGAATAAGAATTCGGATCGGTCAAGCGATACATTTTATTATCTTGATTAGGGCGTGAAATGGTTGCTACCTGGAGAGAGAGAAAAGAAACACTCAGCGTGCGCTCTTGCAAGATTAGATTGGTTATTAATTTATCTAATCAGGATGGCTCCCACTGTTTCCTCAAATTCTTCTTCAAACCTTAAAAGAAGAACTAGTCAGGATTAATCTCACGTCACAATACTTGCTTAACCTTTCAGCCAGGCTAGTGTTGGTACTTCGAGGGAGGTTTTCTAACGCTTTCGCGAAGTTCCTTAATTACATAATCTCTTTTCCCTGGAGGCGTAGACCCGCTAACACCGTTCTAGACACCTACTTGGTTTATAGCATTGATTGTTAAGTGAAATAATCTCCCGAGAGTAATCCAACTCATCAGTGGGATCGGGATCCAACTATCATTGTTTGATGACCTAGATGGAATCCACTCTAGTCACCACACTCCAGAAGGTATGCTAAATCTTCAAGTTTCCTGTATGTTTGAAAACCCCCGATGTGATTTTTACCCTAACGGTTTATGACCTTGACTAGGTCAACAAACCATAAACCGCTAGTCAAGTTCTACCAGTTATTATCTTGATTGCATTAAACCCACCCGTACGTGCCCTTGACTAGGTCAACAAGGCCACACGACTGTTCTAACCAATCACACTTGCAATGCACAGAAAAATATCACTTAGCTACCGTTCACTACGTCTTGACTAGGTCAACAAACGCAGCACGAATACTAAATAATACCAATCCGAAATGACGGAGGGCTACGGCTGGGTTTTTGGAGAAAAACCCGTTAACGTAATGAACTTGATATCGTTGAAGGAACCTGATTGCCTTTTTAAAAAATATATAGTGGGGAAAACTTTTGCTAAAGAGGTCACTCCCTGTGAAGGGATCTCGGCTCTTTCCTCGTCGAATGAGGTACAGGATAATCCAAACTGAATACCACGATGCAAAGCAAGAATAATCGACTATAGTGAAAGTATTACATTGACGCAAACTTTTACTCAAGGGGTCACTCCCGATGAAGGGATCTCGGCCCTTGCCTCGTCGAATGAGGTGCTGGATATTCCAAACTGAATACCACTGTGCAAAGCAAAAGAGAACGTCTGTAATGTATGTTTTAAAACTTGGTTCCAACAATATCTTTTAGGTTTATTTTCTTTGCATTAATATAATGCGTCCCATCAATTAATCCTACAATTGCAGAAAACAACGAAAATATGACGTACGCTTATGCCATCCGCATTTGCCACGGGGCCCCATCATCACCCGTTAGGTTACTTAACTAACGACAGAGAGGGGCTGGACTAGCGCGGATGCAAAACATAAGCAACGCCTACTAGATATCATATATAGATATACACATTCGTCAGATGCAATGATAGCCATTCCAGATCACACAGATGAACACATTGGATATGATAGGAATCCGCGTTTCGTTCGAGCCTGCAACGAAAGACGGATTACACGGTCGCGATGAATAGCCAAACCCCACCCTAGACCCCTACGGGTGCGGCAAACTACCCGCCAAGTACCCGAAGTGAAGCAACCTCCCTCAACAACGTGAGTAGGCCACTCGGGACTTCAAAGTACCCGGTAGTTTGTGCACCCCTCCTTGGGTCTATCCTAGGAGCAAAAAAAGTAAAAGAAATAATATACAATGGCGGCTACAACCTCAACCCGGATGTGCGACCATAAAAATAATATTACATCAATTTACAATTTACATCAAATGAAAGATAAATAAACTCTCATCTCACAAACCCCGGCTATTCATCCGCGAAAATCCAACAAGTTCATATACACAATCCAACATCACAGATCATAGATATGTACAACCCCCACTAATCGACGTATAGCGATTAGTCGACGTTCAGTACATATATCACATTATAGATATAATCAATCAGCTAAAGTTTATAGAACTTCGATCAAAATTTCAATTTGAAACTACCCCAAACACAACACTCTTCTCAGAAGAATCTGGGCAGAAATAAAGCATCTTAAAAATCACAAAACCAACACAGAGAACCCTAGAAGAAATTTGGTGCGTGGCCGAGTTGACTCGGCCGCGGATCAGCGGTCTTCTGAACGACTCAGGCGCCCAAATTTCTACAGTTTTCTCTAAAAAGCCTGCTTGTATTTTTCAGGTCTCTAGAAATATTTTTAGACCTGTTTTTAAAAAAGGCAGAAAACACTAAAATTTGATGTATTTTGTGATTTTTTCCGGATCGAAGTTCTAAACACTTTGCCAACATGTTAGTTGTTGTTTAGCCAGGCTCTGATACCATTGAAAGGTCTATGTTACCCACCCCGGTTCTTTCGGGGAGGCGGAATAGGTAAAAATCAAAATTTTCTCACAAGAAAATATAGACCAACCATGAAGGATCTTTGCTAAACAAAAACTAACAAACGAACTACAAGTTCTAGCTACTAGGTTAGATGGTTATACCTAGTTCTTGAACTCCTTCTCTTCTTGTTGTGGTCCTCCTTCTTTCTTGCTCCTTGGAGTGGTGTAGACGGCTCCTCCTCTTCGTCTTCTCTTTGCCGAAGAAAGATCCACCTGAAGGCCTCTACCTTGAGCTCCTACCTCAACCAAGAGGTAACTAGAGTGCTTGGCTTGCTAGACTAAGAACCCTAGAATGAGTAGAGAGTTGTCATGATGGTTTTATCTCACAAAGCTCATGTTTTTCAACACATGAAAGAAGAGAGCTTTGCATGAGAGAGAAAGAGCAAGAGAGAATGAGCAATAATAAACAACCATGCTCTCATATGATAATAATAATAATAATAATAATACTAATACTAATAATAATAATAACTAAAGAAAATTGTGATGGTTAGTTGAAATGACCATTATCATTTCACATTTAATGCAATTTGCAAGAATCAAGAAGCATCTTGCAAAAGAAATGATCATGGTCAAATGGTCAACAAAAATCAAATGGTCAACCAGAGTCAAATGGTCAACCTAACCATGGCACAATTATCCTTAATTAATATTATTAATCATATTTCTCATTCTCATTAGGGTTTAGAAAAAGTCAACTGTCAAAAACCCTAATGAGATTCCTCTGCCTCTGTCAACTGTGCATACACACCCGCATCCGTGTACCGAGAAACACGAATACAATGAGACAAAACCAATCCCAAAACAACTACTAGGATCTGGCTTAAACCAAAGCCCGCTAGTAATAACAGCCCGGACACCAAACGTGCACAAGTGCGCGGATGTGAACGAACCCCGTCGCAAAACCACGCGATCTCTACTCTGTTTTACCCAAAGGCGAACAACCCTCTGTGTGGGACTCTAAAGACTCGACACTACGCTGGCAGTTGGTTTAACCACAGGCCACAAGCGGTACTAGCTGTACGTAACGGTCCCCAGGTAGATGCCGATAAGAAGACCGATGAGGTGAACCCATCCGAACTCCTACTGAGCCTGAATGCGACAGTCTCCGTACAGTCCAGTATGTTCGTCTGAAAGTATCGCATGTCGGGCCTAGGGGGGCGGTAAACGTCAGTCCCCTAATAGCGGTACAAGTCATGTCGGAGTGTAGCCCAGAACACCCTGAGAAACTACTGGAAACACTACCAGTAAATCTCGTTTGCCCTGGCCAGGGACTTTGTGTAATGGCTCTCTTAGACACAGCGCGATATCAACCCCCAATACCGGGAGAGACGAATCCTGTCTAACCGCCACTGCCTCCAAGTTCTTCGAGACTGCACCCAACTACTACCTGTTTGCACGACTCAATAGAGCCGTGGTAGGGTAGCAATCAAAGAATAGTGGGAACACACTTGAGGCGAAATAACAGTGTCAAGTCAACGGACTAAGCTGTACTCATGTCACCTGGGAACTGCTACCTGACGATAGGTATAATACCAACCACAGTTCCCGACGAGTCCTGTCCAGTGTACTCGTAACCTAACGAGCACCTGCATACTATCTCCAGTACGACGTACTGATGGTTGTGGGACAAACCATCTCCCCTGTTGGGATGAGAAGCGTATGCACCAGTCTACTCTGGAGTATTGATGCCCTATCTCGATAATCCTACGACTAGGGACCAAAATAAGGATGTGCTTATAGACTACCCAGCCCCCACTAGTGTGATCGCTATCACAACGCCGGTAGTCAAGCAAAGATCCTAAGTGCTCCATCAATATGTATTAGCGATATGTTTAAAAGAAAACATACACACATATTAAGATAGAAACAAACCAAGTAGCATACTACTATATTGAGCAAGACTGTCGCAAACCCATGTATATATCCCAAGCTTTCAAAATGTATTATACAAACTAGTACTATACAATAATGGCCTCTAGGGCATACATATCCAATAATATACGCACAGGTAATAACATAAATGTATGCATGTGTGTGCGTGTGCGTGTGTGGGTGTAACAACTACTCTAGGGTTTCGCAACTAACACTAAACTAATCCATGAACACCTAGAATCTATCTTTATCATCAAAAATCATATTTCAACATAATATATATATATATATATATATATATATATATGTGTGTGTGTGTGTGTGTGTGTGTGTGTGTGTGTGTGTGTACATCACTACGAACTGCGGGGGTGCTATACGCCATCCACCCGACTTCTCCCCATAGATATAAATCTACTCACCTGGTCCTCGCATGCCGAAATCGATATCGCCACGCGCTTGCTTGTCTTCTCGAAGTCCTCGTGAGGGTACCTACGTATCATGACACATCACATCACATTAAAATCCGACTCATGACCAAAACGACACACGAATCTAACATAGGTCAAAACCTATGGTTTGCTTTCTCAAATCAACCCCAAAACCCTCGATATCGGCGTACAAACGCCGAGTGATCGCGAAAAACTCAAATGCACCAATCGTGGTTTCAAAACTCACTAATTATATAAGAAATAGGTTTTAATTCATCAAAACCATCAAATTAAACAAATCGTTTTATTTCCCAAAAAAAAAACCTAGTTAGCACAAATTCCCATTTCGGTTCAAAACTTGATGTTTTATCCAATCTAAATATTTTTAACGACTCTAATGGCCAAAATGCTCATAAAAAAACATAACTAGGTCATACTAATCACTCCCATATTTTTAACCTCACTAATTATCATTAACATAAAATTCAAGTTTGCAAAAATAACCAATTTTAACAATTTTTAAAGCAACAACACACCATCAACCACTAAGCTTGGTTTTGCATAACCTAAGGTATTAAACCACTCATTATAATGCTAATGATATGATGAAACCCTTACAATAACTTAAATTCTCAATTTTGAATTAATTAACAAAACCTAGTTTGCAATTTTATTAAAATTATTACAAATTTAAATTAACCTTTTGCAACTAGCAACTAAATTAGTTTTAGCATAACATTAATATGTCAAATACATCACACAACCATAATTTCACAACACAAAACCCCAATTTGAATTCAAACCCTTCTCTTGAATTTTAAATCATGCAATTAGAACCAATTAAAAACCTAATTAAACACTTAATTAAGCTAACTTAAAGCAATTAACAACAAATTAAGCAAAAAAGGTTAGAATTTATACCCAATTAATTTGAAGATCCCACAAGCACACTTAGCCTCCCAAATTGAAATCTTGTTCCCTATATCCATGCTAAAGTAGCCAAGGAAAAATGGGTAGGAGGTGGATTTTGCTTTTGCTTTGATTTTGTGTGTTTTTCTTTGGATTTTTGATGAAAAAATGGTGGAGTTTTGGGGTGGAATTGAGATGGGAAGATTTGGGGAGGGCTGGAACTGGTCTCGGCTACGAGAGGAGAGGAGTGAGGTGAGTGTGGGGTGGGTGAAGTCAAGGGGAGAAAGGAGACCAAGTCAATAAAAGACCAAACTCTTTTATCTATTCTCATTCTTTTCATTTCTTTGTTTTCTTTTCTTTTCTTTTGGCAAAACAAGTGGAGAAAATGAAGAGGCATCTTGGGGCTGCTGATTTGGGGAGAGGAGAGAGGGTGTGGGTGAGGGAAAAAGATAAATGTATTACCCCAATATCTATTTACACTAATATCACTATTTAAGCCTTTTTTTTCTTCGATATTTTCTAAAACCGTTTGACAGCTTCATTTCATTTCAAAAACAACATGTTAAAATTTTGTTTAATGTGTTATGATGCACAAAATTTGTTTCAACTCATTCCAATTTGTAATTTTCCCTAATTAAATGTATTAGTGACGGCCTAAAATAATATTAAAATAATTAATTTCGGAAAATTTTTCAGAACTTTAGAAATTTTACCAGTGGCTCAATAAACACCAAATACTAGCAATTTCATAGCTAGAATAGGTATATTTAATTTTATATTAAAATATATTTATATTTTGACTTTTTACGGAAACCCCCCTAATTTTACCGATTTTCCGAAATTTCACCGAAACGATTTTCAAAACGTTACAATCTTCACCCTTAAAGAAATTCGGTCCCCGAATTTAAATTAAAACTCCCCCAAATACTAAAACATTTCAGCAAAACAATCAAATGGTCAGGGCTTCGAAATCATAAATACATAAAACACATCGTAGCGCAATGCATGCGCATGAAAAAGAGTGTATAACTCAAAAATC
Source organism: Agapanthus africanus (assembly GCA_030015575.1). NCBI lineage: Eukaryota > Viridiplantae > Streptophyta > Magnoliopsida > Asparagales > Amaryllidaceae > Agapanthus > Agapanthus africanus. The sequence goes on from JASDDO010000010.1 coordinate 234,950,527, forward strand.
AAAACTCCGTCAAGCATCCCGCAATCATCAGAGTTATGGGGAAGACATCAATATCTAAATCCAAAACGAAAATCACTATGATATACATCATTAAAACATCTGGAAGCAACGCATGCCAAATCTTTTTCAAATCGCTGTGCGATGTGTGTATCACTGCATAGTGGCGGACGTCCATTGTGAGAAATTAACTATATATATATATATATATATATATATATATATATATATCATTTTGTTTAACATACACGTCCCGCCGTTTTGAAAACAATTTAGAAGGGTTTACTTTTTAAACAGTTTCGTGCCATCAGTGACACGTAGGTAAATACTGAGACTATAGCTCCTCCTTGTAAATCCCTTCGATAACTATCCATGCATGCAAAAATATACTCAGGTACTGTCCTCTGACTAGTCCTGCCCAGTACTAAACCAAATAGTAAGTATCATAAAATATACCGCTCCAAAAGAAATTAATCCCAAATATATATATATATGAATGCCACGTGCGTCTGGTGCGCACGGAAATCGAAATCCTGTAGTTACTTGGTAGATGTTAGACTGGGCTCGAGTCATACTAATTTTCAGAAACTAACGAATCGTGAGTATTTTCAAAAGGCAACTAGGGGGATATTATGTTGGGCTTCCCTTTCACCTAGTCTAGGGTTTGGTAGCATCACTTATGCCACTTTAAAATTTAGAGAGATGCAAAGCAAGAAAACGATGAATCATGCTAGAATTTCTAGGGTAACAAAGTTTATATCATATACAAAGAAGTAAATAGATAATGATTACAACCTTTGTAGTCCGTTCCTTCGCTTCATAAGCTCCGTGTTGAGGTCTCTTCGCTGCGATCATCATGAACTCTGACTCTCGTGAGGCTCCAAGCGGTGAATGATGCATCTTGCTTGAAGTCTTCTTGATCCAAGATGATCTACCTTGAAGAATCTCTAACCCAAGCTTACACTTCACTAATGAAGTAATTAGAGAAGTGAACACCCTAATCTAAGTGGCTAGAATAGATGAGAATGATGAAGTAGGAATATTGCTCTCTTTTGTTTTCAATTTTTCACTAATAATCACCACAACTCAAAAAGCTAGAAAGCTTTTGCAAGAGCAAGAAGAAGAAGAAGATGAAGCTTTTTCCTTTTGTGATGAATAATGAATTATTGTTGTGGTTACAATTGCAACCATGAGTTAACAATGAAGGCTTTAACTCATGTAGAGAATAAACTAAGGTTAAGGGTTTGGGTTGGGTTAACAAATATCAACACAAAATATCAAAGCTAAATGACAAAAGGAAAGCTTTATGAAGCTTCATGAAAACTCATCCAAAAGCTAACCCAAAAGCTAACCCTAATCCAAACCCTAACTTGGTTTAAACTCAATAACCATGTTGCATTTGTAAGCCTAACATGTTACAATATTATATATCACATATACAATATATTTTGTAACAAAAGAAAATAATACAATTAACATATATCGCATATACATCAATGTATTATCCAGTGAGAAAATGAATCAATAAAGCGAGTTTATATTAGTTAATGTAATGTAATATATCACATATATAATTATACATTAAATTATCAAATCAACACTTGATCCGACAATCCGGCTATATTGCATATAACCGACTAATATAGCATGTACCATTTCATCGAATCAACACTTGATCCGATGACCCGGCTATATCACATATACCCGGCCGATATCTCATATCGTGAGAATATAATACGGTATCTCATATCGTATTATTCTCGGTCCCGCACATATCACATATGTGCTCCTACTCCGTTTTGCCTGAGCTAGGAAACCTCTGTGTAGGACTCTAAAGAATCGTCAATACGCCGGCAGTAGGTGATGATCATATCAAACACCAACAAGCTGCAAGCGGTCAGCTAAATGTAACAGCCATTAGGTATTGAGCGATAAGAAGATCAACAAGCAAGCCTGTACATTCTCCTGTGAATCCAATCAGTAACACTACCGTACAGTCCGGTCTATTCGTCTGATATGTCGCATATCAAGTCTATAGGTGGTAAACGTCAGACCCCAGTAACCGATAAGTCATGTCGATGTGAGGCTCATAACGGGTCGAGAAACTACTGATAACTCTTTCCAGTAGCACTCCATATCAGCCCTGGCCAGGGACTTCCAGTTATAGCCAATCGAACACAGCACAATATCAACTCCCTATACCGGGAGAGACGAAACCCCTCCTATCGCTCATTGCCTCCATGTGATTCGGGACTGTACCCAAAAGCCACCGTTTTGCACGCCCTCTTAGACATGGTAAGGTGGAAATCAAAGCACAGTGGAAATCACACAAGACTCTATGACGATCTCGGGTCTACAGACTAACCTGTACCGGTGTCACCGGAGAACTGCTATCTGGCGATTGGTATAGTACCATCTAGGAGTTCTCGGCGAGTCCGTTCAGTATACCCAGTCTCCACTGAGCACCCGTACACCATCTTTGATGTCAAACACCAATGGATATGGGATCATCCATCGCCCATCATATGGGTCAAGATGCGTATACGCTAGTCTACTCTGGAGTTTCGATGCCCTGTCTCGATACTCCCTCGACTAGGAACAATTATAGGATGTACTCTTTGACTAACTTGGCCCCACTAGTATGATCTGCATCATAGTCCTAGTAGTCGAGTACATATCCTAAGGGCTTTATCAACATGTGAGAGCAAGACAGTAAACCAATACAAGTCAACATGTTAAGATAAAGTGAAACCAAATAGCATACTATCATGTCGAGCAAGAAAGTCCTCTCAATATATATCCAAGCATCCACTATAATATACATCATATATACAACAATGGCCTTTAGGGCATATATATAACTAACAATCTGTAGGACTACGGTAGTGCCCCGGCCGTCTATCCGAGGCCAAAATGCGGAAACGAAAAATTTTCTTGACTTTAAACCGGCACTACCGCATCCTAAAAACCCGGATCGTAACCATTAACCTACACCTAGCTATCTAGATGTTAGTTATGTATATGCCTTAGAGGCCATTGTTGTACATATGATGTATATTATAATGGATGCTTGGATATATATAGAGAGGACTTTCTTGCTCGTCATGATAGTATGCTATTTGGTTTCAATTTATCTTAACATGTTGACTTGTACTGGTTTACTATCTTACTCTCACATGTTGATAAAGCCCTTAGGATCTGTACTCGACTACTGGGACTATGATGAGATCATAGTAGTGGGGCCATGGTAGTCGTTGAGTACATCCTATAACTGTTCCTAGTCGAGGGTATATCGAGACAGGGCATCGATACACCAGAGTAGACTAGCGTATACGCATCTTGACCCATATGATGGGCGATGGATGATCCTATATCCATCAGTGTTTGACATCAAAGATGGTGTACGGGTGCTCAGTGGAGACTGGGTACACTGAACGGACTCGCCGAGAACTCCCAGATGGTGATATACCACACGTCAGATGGTAGTTCTCCGGTGACACTGGTACAGGGTAGTCTGTAGACCCGAGATCTTCATAGAGTCTTGTGTGATTCCCACTGTGCTTTGATTTCCACCTTACCACGTCCAAGAGGGCGTGCAAAACGGTGGCTTTTGGGTACCGTCCCGAATCACATGGAGGCAATGAGCGATAGGAGGGGTTTCGTCTCTCCCGGTATAGGGAGTTGATGTTGTGCTGTGTTTGATTGGCTATAACTGGAAGTCCTTGGCCAGGGCTGATATAGAGATTTACTGGTAAGTGTTACCAGTAGTTTCTCGACCCGTTATGAGCCTCACATCGACACGACTTATCGGTTACTGGGGTCTGACGTTTACCACCCCTAGATTTATGCGACATATCAGACGAAGAGACCGGACTGTACGGGAGTGTTACTGATTGGATTCACAGGAGAAGGTACAAGCTAGCTTGTTGATCTTCTGATCGCTCAATACCTGGGTGGCTGTTACGTTTAGCTGACCGCTTGCAGCTTGTGGGTGTTTGATATGATCATCACCTGCTACCGGCGTATTGACGATTCTTTAGAGTCCTACACAGAGGTTTCTTGGCTCAGGCAAAACGGAGTAGAGGCACATATGTGATATGCGCAGGATTGAGGATAATGCGATATGAGATACCATATTATATTCTCGTGATATTTAGATATGAACCGGGTCATCGGATCAAGTGTTGATTCGATGAATCGGTACATGATATATTAGTCGGTTATATTCGATATAGCCGGATTGTCGGATCAAGTGTTGATTCGATGATTTAATGTATAATAATATATATGATATATTGTATTACATTATCTAATATTGGCTCGCTTTATTATTTCATTTTCTCACCGGATAATACATTGATATATATATGCGATATATGTTAATTGTATTATTTTCTTTTGTTGCAAATATATAATATATATGTGATATATATTATTGTGACATGATATGATTAATAATGGAACATGTTTAGTGGAGATTAATCAAGGTTAGGGTTTGATTAGGGTTAGTTCTTTCTTGCACATTCTAGAAGGAATTCCTTTTGTCATAAGAAAGATATTATGTTGATATTTATCCATGACTCACTCTTTAACCTAACTAAACCCTAGCCCTAGTTTATTCTCTACAAAGGTTATCCTAGTCATCCTTGACCATGGTTCCATGATTAATCATATATTTATTTCTACTATTCATCACAAAAGGATTAACTCATTATTCATCTTCTTCTTCTCTCTTGAGCTTTGAAAAAGCTTACTAGTTATTCATTTTGTGATGATTTCTTGTAAGAAATTGATATAAAAAGATAGCATAAATACTACTCCATCATCCTCATCAAATCTAGCCCATTAGAATAGGGTGTTCACCTCATTAGAGTGAGAGAGCTTGAGTTATTGCAACTTCGATGTAGATCATCGGAGAAAAGGAATACTACAAGCTAGCATGGATCGTTCGAGTCGTGGAGCCTCTCATGAGTCCGGGAGATCGTGGATCGCGGCAAAGGGACTTCTACTCGGAGCTTATGAAGCGAAGGAGCGGACTACAAAGGTTGTAATCCCTCACTTTTAGTAGTAAAGATGTTTACTTGCATGTTAAACCCTAATAATCTAGCAAAGATCACGACTTTGGGTTGTTCGGCACGTCTAAAATTTTATTCTGGCATGGTTGATGCCTTCTTGACCCTTGTAAGAGTGCCTAGGAACCCTACACTAGAGAAGGGATAGAATGCTATACCGAGCGATCCGTGTCCTTCGGTCTTTGGCCACCATCCCGATCTCCCCGTGGCATCTCCGATCTTCATCTCCTCGTCGGAAAGGGCACCACTTCGAGAAGGTTTTTTACGGGCTCCCGCTTCATCCGAAGCAACTCGGGCATGAAGTGTGCTAGCCGACGTGCCCAAGGTGAAGTAGAGAACGTTGTGATCACTTTGTCTCTTGCATCTATGGCTTTGGATGGAGGTTAATGTGTTGCCATCGATGGAAGCAATGAGCTAGAGGAAGAAGAAGAAGAATAAGAGCTTTTCTTTTTCTTTTCTTTTGTTTTGTTGGAATGAGAGTGAGTGTGAGAGATTATGAAAATACAAGACCAATAATACCAACCATGGCAGCCCCTCTCTCTCTCCATCTTATTTCAACACATAAAACAATTCATTAATGTGACACATTTGCTAAAAAAGAGACCATGAGTCATCTAAATGTCCATGTCACATTTAATGCAATGCATGATGAATTTCTAGCTCATTATTTCCATTAACAAACATTAATCCAAATGTTTTTCACAACAAAAAAGATCCGGCAACATCTAAAGTAAACTCGTGACGGATCACAAGGACACCCCTCACCTGTATATACATACCTGCATCCGCATTCCGACTGAATGCGAATGCGATGAGACTAAAGTAATCCAACAAATCTAATACTAGGATCCGGATTAAACCAAAGCCCACTAGTATGATCCGTCCGATCATGATCCGTGCAATACCGCACGTATAAGATCGAACCCTGCCATATAACATACGGCCTCTACAATGTTTCGCCTGAAACTTGAGAAACTGCCTGTGAGGGACTCTAAAGACTCGTCAATACTTTGGCTGTGGATTTAACCACTAGCACGTCAGAGGTATTAGCCGTACGTAACGGGCTACCAAGTATTGACTAAAAGGGAGGTCGATGAGCGAACTCATCCTGACACCCTACTGAGCCTGTCAGTGACAATATCCGTACAGTCCGGTCCGTTCGTCTATGAGTATCGCATGGCGGGCCTAGGGGGTTGGTAAAAGTCAGACCCCCAAAAGCGGTACAAGTCGTGTCAGAGTGTAGCCCAGAACACCCTGAGATACTACTGGAATACCTACCAGTAAATCTCCTGCCTCGACCGAGGGCTTTGTGTAATGGCTCTCCTAGACACAGCGCGATCTCACCCCCATTACCGGGAGAGACGAAACCCCTGCCAATCCGCTCACTGCCTCCATGTGGCTCGAGACTGTACCCAACTAAAACCTGTTTGCACGACTCCTTTGAGCCGTGGTAGGGTAGTAATCAAAGCACAGTGGGAACTCACACGAGACAAATGACGATCTCAGGTCGATGAACTAACCTGTACACATGTCACCAGGGAACTGCTATCTGACATCAGGTATAATACCAACTAGCATGTTCCCGGCGAGTCCTGTCCGGTGTACTCATATCCCAATGAACACCTGCATACATCTTAGGTGAACCAAATGACACCAGTGGCTTGTGAGACCGGCCACCGCCCCTCGTCGGGGTCTCGACTGTATACACTAGTCTACTCTGGAGTATCGATGCTCTGTCTCGAAAACTCCCATGACTAGGGACCTTTTAAGGATGTGCTTATAGACCCCAGCTCCCACGTATATGATCGCCATCATACTGCTGGCCGTCAAGCAAGAATCCTAAGGGCTCTATCAACGTGCAATAGTGACCTGTAAGGTCACCTGAAACAGTACACGATGATAAAGATAAACCAGATAGCATACTATCATCTTGAGTAAGACTGTCCTACCGGCATAGGTCCTTCCTCAATCATTGCAATCACGTGTCTGTGATCCAATAATTGACTCTGAGGGCACTATATCCAACAATCTCCCACTTGCACTCAAGGCTAATTATTGCGATGTCGCATACTCACAGCCCGTGTGATACCGAACACCCAACTCCTCTACTAATTAGTTTCACAAAGCCCGTTTGTGAAACTATTGCGTTCGAGGAATAGCCTCAGTGAGTGGATCCGCTCTGATGTTTCTTTCTATGTCTCTCTTTATCTCAAGTTCGCGGAGAAAGCCATCTCCCGAAATGAGCAATACCCGTCTTAGAATATGTTTGGATATCTGATGGGACCTAGTTCATAAATGAACTCCAAATCCAAACTTCTTAGACTGTATCATCAACTGAAATTAATCAGTATCCTGCGCCACACCTCCATCAGTATCCGCTTGGACCACCTGTCCAAAATACTGCCCCTCGTCAGAGGGAAAACTATAACTCTGACAGTCACCCTGTCATCCAGGTCACCTTGGAAGCCTGAAATGATAACCATCCCCCGAAAGAGGCTGTCGTTATCATATCCCTAGAACATCCACTTATGTTCTAAAACTGCTTCCGAACGTTTCTCCATGATAGGATTAATATCAACTTATTGCATCTCGTGCAAAAACAATATCTGGTGTGGTACTTTATATCTCATGATTGACTCAATTGCTTAAGCAAGTGATCTGCCAATCATGCATATCCCTCTCCTCATTAGTCTATAAGACACCTTTAGAGAGGGTGACTCCATCACCTTTAGGTACACTACCGTGCTAGGAGTCATCCATTCTAAAATACTATTAGAATGCTGTCTAAGTACCCAGATTATGAAACTACCCAAATCTAGACCTAAAACCATAGATCTAGTAACCAGAATATCTGATATAATGTCCATATCCTTTGTGGAGAAACCACTGTGTGACAACCAAAGTATAACCGATCGTAGTATAGGAATTTTACTTCATACTCTGTGTATGTCATCCAAATACCAGGACATCACACCCTACTACCTTCTTAACAAATCCATCCCCTATTCTGATGAAGTCAAACCTATGACTGTCACATCGGAAATAGATGATCTATCTCCGCTATATCTGCTTTAGTCCATAAATAGACATAAGCTACTTGTCCACTATGCTTCCGTTGCTCCCACTGACTACGACAACCCTCTGGCAGAGTCATATACACGTACACTTTTAAAGCTAGTTTAGAACGACGCTATACTCATCCTCCTGCCGGGTCTCATAGCCTAGAACAACAGTAGTGTCAAGGCTGGGTAAACAAGAACCTCCCTGTCACCGTCCTTAAGGCTACCGGAGTACCTCTCGGGTGCTTGAGGTTACCCACCATATCTGCGGAGTGGCTAATGGAATGTCAATCCAGATTGAATCTTTAGGTTCTTATCAAATTTTCAGTAATCGTTTGCGGTTCTGGAATCACTTCCAGTTCTACCATACTCCCACTACTGTTTTCTGAAAAAATCCATTTTACTAAAACTGTGGCGAGTCAAGAACAATATCACTATTGATCTTCTAGATGGTAGAAAGTCAACCCTCGTCATATCCCGGGTCAACCCACAAACAGCCATTACAGAAACGTGCCTTGAGTTATCCAGAGTCTGGTTTTAAGCATAAGCCGGACAACTCCCTATACCTTAACATCGTTAAGATAGGAACTGTTCTATATCCAATATAGAAACAGAGGCACTGATTTAATTGGAACCAGATTCAAATCATGCAGCTGTCTCCAGTGCATGTCAACAAAATGGAAGGAGGCCGATCAGCATTACTCAACTTAGGAATACATCAAGATATGAGTAACCTGAAAGAGAATCATGTTCTCTTAATCATTACTATCAACCGAATACCATACACAAGTATCTACATCTTCGATCACCTTGAAGAATCCCGATACTTGCAACATCTGGTTCTCTACTTTACTCTTATACTTATAACTTCTCAAAAATTTAGACCTTGCATTTCTACGAAATACATGTCTAATAACTAGAGAAGTCACAAGTAAACAGAATATAGTACGAGTACCAACCCCTCTGTCCTTATGGACACTGGACGATATACAATACTCTGTATAAGTCCCCTGAGTCTAATAACCCATTCCCCGTGTGTCGTAGGTTGAAAACTGTACTTATGGTTAAGAAGAATTACACCGCTGTTCAATGCTCCTTACCTAACCATCCACTGATATAGTTAAATGTCATAGACATAATTTCAAAAAGTTATATCTCACTCTATAAAAATAGACGTACAGATATATCAATTTGAAATTGGTGCATTACAACGGATATTCAAAACCAAATACTTGCCGTCTGGCAAACAACCCAGGTGATTTTCTCAAATATCACCAATTACAACGAATTCCGATATAATGAGGATGATCACCTAATTCCCAATAACTTACTCCCACTCATCATCTGTAAAATCATACAGATATGAGAATCATACCTGGTAAATACATACCCTGGAGCAAGTGTCTAATTGGGAAATCAGTTTTCTTTTAACAATACACAGTGAAACTGAAACATGTAAATGTTTCGAAGGAGTATCCGGGTATTCCTAGTAATGCCTCTTCCATTATCAGATTCACAACTGTAACCGTATATTTCTTTTCCATCTCTCCAAATCCCTTTATATGTCTTTAGTCATTACCTTCTGTACACTCTCTTAGGCTAAATGGTTTTCTTCCTTCCCTACCTTTCGGCACCAGCCTATGGTTTGGAAGAAGACTATCCAATAAGCATAATGGATGTACTGTCCTAATCCTAGGAGCACTCACAATATGAGAGAAGGTTAAGATAAAAGACAACCGAATAAACCTTATTCCTATTTCTCCTGAACCAGAGTCCATCCCCGAACTGGAACAAGTTCCTTCGAGTTCGTATATAACCATACGATGGAGTATCCAATAAACTGTGGATCTTCGTAGTGATACGGAGTGTTCTCGAGAAATACAAAGGTGATATAGGAGTGGCGGTGAAATACTCGGTTTGGTCATGAATAGCAGTCGCAGTTTACTTTGCCCTCTTACTAATCCCTGTATTTGCCTTTATTTAATACCTTCTGTACACCTTTTAGGCTAAATGGTTTTCTTCATTCCCTACCGTTCGGCACCTACCTATGGTTTGGATGAAGACTATCCAATTAGCGTAATAGGTGTACCGTCCTAAACCAAGGAGCACTCGCAACCTGAGAGAAGGTAAAAGGAAAAGACAACTGAATAGTCCTATTCGTTTTCTCCAGAACCGGAAACCATCCTTGAATATGGAACAAGTTCCTTCGAGTTCGTATATAACCATACGATGGTTTTATCCAATGGAAGTGGATGTTCGTAGTAATACGGGGTGTCCTGGAGAAAAGGGTAAAAGTAGGAGTGACAATGAGGTATGCAACTCTGACAATCTAAAAGCCAGTGTTTTAAGAAGGTTCGGTTAATCTTGGTCACTGAGTCATAGTCAAGGGTCGGGTCATGGTCGCTGCCAAAGAGAGAGAGAAAAGAAACACTCAGCGTGCACTCTAACCTAGATCAGAATGGTTATCACTTTATCTAATCAGGAAACCTCCTACTGTAACCTCAAATTCTCCTCCAAACCTGAAAGAAGAATTAGTCGGGATCACCCGAGGAGTAAACCAACTCATCAGTGGGAATCGGGATCCAACTATCATTGTAGGGTTGCTAGGCACACACACAAGGGTCTACGAGGCATCAACCATGCCCGATTAAAATTTTAGCCGTGCCGAACAACCCAAAGCCGGATCTTTAAACTAGAGTTTATGCGAAAACAAGCATGTTAAACACTTTAACACTAAGTGAGAGGGATTACAACCTTTGTAGATCCGGTCCTTCACTTCTTAAGCTCCATGTTGAGGTCCCTTCGCTGCGATCATCGTGTTCCGGATTCTTGAGAGGCTTCACGAAGAGAAAGATGCAGTCTTGCTTCCGATCTTCGATACAAAGATGATCTACCTTGAAGTTTCATTAACACAAGCTAACACTCACCAAATGAAGTGAACACTCTCATATAAAGGGCAAGGATAGATGAGAATGATGAAGTAAGATTTTTGCTCTCTTTTATTTTCTTATTCTCACTCATTTTCATCACTTGGAAAAAAGCTAGAAAGCTTTTTCCATGAAAGAAAGAAGAAGGAAGAAGAAGAATATCATCATCCTTTTGTGATGAATAATGCAAAGAAGATAATGATGAATAATGCAACCATGGTCAACTAAACCCATGTAGAGAATTAACTAGGGTTAGGGTTTGGGTTGGGTGAAAGCATGAGTCATATGTAAATATCTTTGCAAAAACAAAAAGAAACCTTCTAGAAACATCTAGAAAGCATTAACCCAAATCAAACCATAATCTTGTTTAATCTCAACTAAACATGTTGCATTAGTTATCATATCATATTACAATATTATATATCATATATATAATATTTATTGTAACAAAATAGAATAATACATTTAACATATATCGCATATATATCAATGTATTATCCGAGTGAGAAAAAGAATCTTTTAGTAAGCTGATATTAGTTAATGTAATTTAACATATCATATATACTATTATACATTAAATTATCGAATCAACACTTGATCCGACAATCCGGCTATATCGCATATAACCGACTAATACGATGACCCGGCTATATCACATATACCCGGCCGATATCTCATATCGCGAGAATCCAATACGGTATCACATACCGCATTATCCTCGGTCCCTCACATATCACATATGTGCTCCTACTCCGTTTTGCCTGAGTCAAAAAACCTCTGTGTAGGACTCTAAAGAATCGTCAATACGCCGGCAGTAGGTGATGATCATATCAAACACCCACAAGCACCAAGTGGTCAGCTAAACTTAACAGCTACCCAGGTATTGAGCGCTCAGAAGATCAACAAACAAGCCTGTACATTCTCCTGTGAATCCAATCAGTAACACTCCCGTACAGTCCGGTCTCGTCGTCTGATATGTCGCATATCTCGCCTAGGGGTGGTAAACGTCAGACCCCAGTAGCTCGATAAGTCGTGTTGATTTGAGGTCTATAACAGTTCGAGAAACTACTGATAACACTTACCAGTAAATCTCAGCAACCCTGGCCAGGGATTTCCGGTTATAGCCAATCGAACACAGCACAACATCAACTCCCTATACCGGGAGAGACGAATCCCCTCTTATCGCTTATTGCCTCCATGTGATTGTTAGGTTTACCCAGCACCTTATGAAGGGTTTATAAGCATCACATGTCTCAAAATCAAAATTTTTAAGGTGCTAAGTGAACATACAAAGAATCGTCACTAGAAAATTAGGGTTTCTAAACATTCACAACAACACAAGTAGATAAAGCTAGAGTTTTGAGAGTAAAACCTTTGTAGCTCCCTACGCTAGACTTCTCGGCTACTTGAGGGTTGGAAAAGGGTTCGCTTGAGGTCTTTTAATGTCCACGATGATCCACCCGAAGCTCCTTTGTCCAAGCTTGCAACTTCACTTGATCAAGAGAATAGAATGAAGCTAACACTCTACACAAGTGGGCAAGACTTGTGTAGAATGGTGTTGTGGTGGCTTTTCTTACTTCAAAATCCTAACTTGGTGAGTGTTTTGCTCACTAGAGAAATCTAGAGAGCAAAAGAAGAAGGAGGAAGAAGATGATGGCCTTTTTAGAACAAGAGAAGAAGATAATGTCTTATGAAAAATAGAAAATATATGCATATATATTTTCCACTCTTCATCTCAAACCATGGTTAAATAATAAAGATATTATTGAATTTGAGTTAAAACACAAAAGAAAAGTTAATCCATGGTTAAAAGGTGGGTGAGCAAGGTTAGGTCAAAGAAGAGTGTAGAACTAAACCATGAATTATCCTTTTCTTTTTCTTTTTGTTTTAACACAAATAGAAATAATAATCCATATATAAAACCAAGGTGTGAGTCTTATATTGCCACCATCTTCTATGTATATGCAACCATGATAGAATGATGTATGTATGCATGTGTGCATGCACATCCATATGTGCATGAACAAGAATGAATGCATACATGCATGCATACATTCAAAAAGGACAAGAAAGGATTTCTAGTGAGAAACTAATGGTTAAATGATAAATAAACACTTGATTTATCAACCCGGTCATATCACATACGACCTGACCAAAATCAAGCCGCCCGATTAATATACTGCATCTCATATGCGCATTTTAACCAGGTCCAAGCGCATATCGCATATGCGCACCACAACGTTTTGCCTAGACTAGGTAACTCCTTTGTGGGACTCTAAGACTCGTTAATACGCCGGCAGTGGGTGATGATCATATCAAGCACCCCAAGCCGCAAGCGGTCAGCTAAACGTAATGGCCACTCGGGTATTGAGCGATCAGAAGAAAACAAGCGAACCTGCTACAACTCCCGTCGAGCCAACTGGCAACACTACCGTACAGTCCGGTCTCTTCGTCAGATATGGTGCATATCGAGTCTAGGGATGGTAACGTCGACCCCAATAACTCAATAAGTCGTGCCGATGAAAGATCTATAACAGATCGAGAAACTACTGATAACACTTATCAGCAAATCTCAACAGCCCTGGCCAGGGACTTACTGATATAGCCAGTCGAGCACTGCACAGCATCAACTCCCAATACCGGGAGAGAGGAAACCCCTCCTATCGCTCATCGCCTTCGTGTGTCTCGGAACTGTACCCAACGGCCACCTGTTTGCACGACTCAGTAGAGTCGTGGTAGGGTGGTTATCAAAGTACAGTGGGAGAACACACAAGACTCTATGACGATCTCGGGTCTACAGACTAATCTGCACCAGTGTCACCTGAGAACTGCTATCCGACGATAGATATAATTCCATATAGGAGTTCTCGGTGAGTCCGTCCAGTGTACCCATTCACTACTGAGCACCCGTATACGATCTCGATGTCAAACATCGATGAATGTGGGAACATCCATCGCCCATCATATGGGTCTAGTATCATATACGCTAGTCTACTCTGGTATATCGATGCCCCGTCTCGATACACCTACGACTAGGGACATTTCAGGATATGCTTATAAACTACAGATGTCCCACTAGTATGATCTCTATCATAATCACTGTAGTCAAGCCAATATCCTCAGGGCTTTATCAACATGTGTGAATAAAAGCATGATCAACTCAACATGTTAGATAAAGAATAACAAGATAGCATACTATCATGTCGAGCAAGAATGTACACTGAATATATATATATATATATACATGTATAAATACATCCACTATCACATAATGGCCTCTAGGGCATACATATATCCAACAATCTCCCACTTGCACTAAGGCCAGTTATTGGCGTATCTCATACCCAACATCTCAAAAAGTTGCTCATGCTGCGGCTGAGGGAGGGCCTTGGTGAGTGGATTCGCGGCGTTATTCTTTGTGTCTACTCTCTTAATCTCGATCTCGCGGCGATCTACAATCTCCTGGATCAAATGAAAACGCCTCAGGATGTGTCTGGACCGCTGATGGGACCTGGGCTCCTTGGCTAACGCCATAGCCCCATTATTATCACAATACAATGGTATTGGATCAATAATGGTTGGAACTACTCCTAGCTCCGAGACGAACTTCCTCATCCAGACGGCTTCCTTGGCGGCATCATTTGCAGCAATGTACTCAGCCTCCATCATAGAGTCTGCAACGGTATCTTGTTTGGAACTTTTCCAACTTACGCCTCTCCATTGAGGGTAAATACAAATCCTGAGATAGATATGCTGTCGTCCTTATCGCTCTGGAAGCTCGAATCGGTAAAGGCCTCCATTTGGAGATCTCCATTACCATACACCAAGAACAATTCTTTAGTCCTTCGCAAGTACTTAAGAATGTTCTTCACAGCTATCCAGTGATTCTCCCCTGGGTTGGATTGATACCTGCTTACAACACTAAGTGCATAAGCTACATCTGGGCGTGTACATAACATCGCATACATTATAGATCGTACTGCCGAAGCATAGGGTATAATGCTCATGCGAGCTCTATCTTCATCGGTCTTTGGACAAGAATCCTTGGAGAGAGTGACCCCATGGCAAGCGGGTAAGGCACCCCGCTTGGAGTCTTCCATACTAAACCTTTTTAGGATGGTGTTGATGTACTTGGTTTGGGACAATCCCAATAACCTCTTGGATCTATCCGTATAGATCCTTATGCCCAGAATGTATGTGGCATCACCCAGGTCCTTCATGGAGAACCTTAGTGATAAGAAAGATTTGACCGACTGCAGCATAGGAATGTCATTTCCTATCAGAAGAATGTCATCCACGTACAATACGAGGAATGTGACAGCTCTCCCTACAGCCTTCTTATAAACACAAGGTTCATCTGGATTTTTGATGAAATCAAACTCTTTGATAACATCATCGAAACAGATGTTCCAACTTCGTGATGCCTGCTTTAACCCATATATGGATTTAAGCAATCTACATGCCTTCCCGCTGCTCCCACTGTCAATGAAGCCCTCCGGCTGATCCATATAAACACATTCTTCTAAATCCCCATTTAGAAATGCCGTTTTAACGTCCATCTGCCAGATTTCAGAGTCATAGTGAGCCGCAATAGCAAGTAGGATCCGAATGGATTTAAGCATGGCTACGGGAGAAAAAGTCTCGTCATAGTCCAAACCTGGTCTTTGACGAAAACCCTTCGCCATAAGTCTTGCCTTGTAGGTCTCTACCTATCCATCTACACAAATCTTTCTTTTAAAGATCCATTTGCACCCTACAGGTTTTACCCCAGGGGTACAACGTCCAAAGTCCAAACTTTGTTGGTATACATAGACTCCATTTCAGATTTCATGGCATCCAGCCACTTCATAGAGTCACCACTCGTGATAGCTTGCTGAAAACTGGTAGGATCATCATCCTTTATGATGCAGTCTTCTCTGTCACCATCAATGAGAAAACCGTTGTACCTCTCCGGTGGGCGAGAAGTCCTACCAGACCTACGGAGTGGCTGAGGTTCCTCAGTTTCTATTGCAACAGCCGGTTCTACCGAGTCGTCATTTGTAGTTTGTGTCTCTAGAACCTCTTCTAGATCCACCACTTTTCCATCATCTTTATATGTGAAAAACTCTTTTTCTAAGAATGTGGCATACTGAGAAACAAACACCTTTTGTTCCTCCTTGTGGTAGAATAGATATCCATAAGAGTTCTTTGGATATCCCACAAAGTTACACATGACCGACCGTGTCTCGAGTTTGTCCGGATTCTGCTTTTTAACATAGGCCGGGCAACCCCAAATCTTAATTCTCTTAAGAGATGGTCTCTTCCCATGCCATATCTCATATGGGGTGGTAGATACGGTTTTGGTTGGAACCCTGTTCAAAAGAAACGCTGCAGTCTCCAATGCATGCCCCCAAAATGAGACAGGTAACTCAGCATCACTCATCATGGATCAGACCATATCTAATAGGGTCCTATTCTGTCGTTCAGACACACCATTGTGCTGTGGTGTGTAAGGAGGAGTGAGCTGAGAGAGAATCCCATTCTCTTTTATGAAGTTTGCAAATTCTGTACTGAGGTACTCCCCACCTCGATCTGATCGAAGCATCTTGATACTCACGCCGGTTTGTTTTTCTACTTCTTGTTTATATTCAGTGAATTTCTCGAAAGCTTCGGATTTGTGCTTTAATAAAAATACATGACCGAATCTTGAGAAATCGTCAGTGAAAGTAATGAAGTAAGAAAAACCGCCTCTAGTTTGTGTAGACATTGGCCCACATACATCACTATGTATGAGTCCTAGGAGCTCGGTAGCTCTTTCTCCATGTCCGGTAAACGGAGTTTTGGTCATTTTACCCTTGATACAAGACTGGCAAGTCGCATAAGATTTATATTCAAAGGAGTTTAAATATCCATCTTTGTGAAACTTGTTTAGTCTTGTTTCGTTAATATGACCAAGTCTACAGTGCCAAAGAAAAGCTTCATTTATTTCTAACAGTTTTCTTTTATTAGTGTGTTGTATGCTGAAAACTGTATGTTGATTTAAGACGTATATCCCGTTATTAAGTGTACCATACCCAACCAACATTTGATTCAGGTGAATGTTCATAACATTGTTCTGCATTACAAAATTATATCCTTCATTGTCTAACAAAGAAACAGATATTATATTACAAAGCATACTTGGTACAAAATAACATGGGTTCAAAACCAATATACACCCAGATGGCAACCCCAAGTGATACTCTCCCACTGCGACTGTATGTACATTGGAACCATTTCCAACGTGGAGAGTATGGTCACCTGTCTTCAAAACATTGCTATTTCTCAGCCCCTGCATAGAATTGCAAATGTGAGAACCTGAACCGGTATCTAATACCCAGGAAGCAGAGTTTATTGAAAAACAGTTTTCTCTCACAAACACACCTGAAGCGGAAGCATCCCCATGGTTCTTCTAGAGATTCAAGTACTCCGTACAGTTGCGCTTCCAATGTCCTGCTTTGTGGCAATGAAAACATTCACCTTTCCTCGAGTCTCCAGCTTTGGACTTTTCCTTTCCCTTCACCTTTTTAACTCCACCCTTAGGATTGGTGGGCTTCTTCTTTTTCTTTCCTATGGCCTTAGCCTTTGGGCGAGAAGAAGAAGATTGTCCAACAGTCATAACGGGAGTTTTCACTGATTTCAGTGTGCTCTCTGCACTCCTTAACATATTAAGGAGTTCAGGTAGTTCCCTCTCCATGTTGTGCATGTTGAAGTTAATTATGAACTGAGCAAAGGTGGAGGGGAGGGACTGCAGAATAATATCGGTATATTGTTCATTGTCCATCGTCCATTCAAGGTCCTCAAGCTCTTCTATGAGAGCTATCATCTTCAGAACATGGTCTCCTACTGATGTGCCAGGGGCCATTCGCATCTAAAACAATTTCTTTGATGCTTCGTATCGAAATACGCGGGATTGCTCTCCATACAACTCCTTTGTATGGAGGAATATGTCATGAATGTCCATATTCTCGTGCTGCTTTTGATGTGTTTCGTCCATCGATGCAAGCGCGAGGTATTTGGCCGTGGCACAGTCAGCGTCCTATGTCTAGCAGACTTCAATGTCCGCAACTGAGGATTTTGGACCTGGGGTGGGCGGGGCTGAAGCCGTGAGGACATATGATACTTTATCATAAGTCAAGGCTATATTCAGATTCCTAAACCAGTCTTTATAATTGGTCCCATTCAGTTTGTTTTTATCTAGTAGAAGCTTGAGTCCAGTCATTCGTATCTGCCATTAAGAGAGAGAAAAGAATACACTCAGCGAAAGCTCTTACATAGATCAGATTGGTTATTATCTTGTCTAATCGATGTCTCCCACTGCTTTAATCAAGTTTTTCTTTCAAACCTTAAAAAGAAAACTAGCCAGGATTAATTACAGTCTACAACTTCGCTAACCGTTCAGCCAGGCCAGTGTCGGTACTTGAGGGAGGTTCCCCGTGCTTTCGCACGGACCTAATTAAAGTAAACCTCATTTTCCCAGAGGCTGTCACGATCCGAAGTTTGGCCCGTGACCGGCACTTAACCACGTAACGTCTACAGGCGTAACGCGACTAAGTGAACCGAAAACCCAGAAATCAAACCAGTGAAAGTATAGAGTGTTATAAGTTTTAAAAGGAAAGCATTTACTAACATGACAAGAAATCTAAGTAAACAATCACCAAGATAGTAATATACGACGCCGTAGCGAAGATCAAGATCCACAAGTGGGAACATCACAGATAGAATAAACTGTAAGTACAGCCGGCTCAGAACGAGCTCGACACCAGAAAACAAATATAATACATCATCGTCCTCACACTGTCTCTAAGTCAAATACATACATGGTAGATGGAGAATACTAGATACAACAATGTACATACTGAAAGATAAACAGATACCGCACAAAACCCACCTATCAGCAAAAGAGCTAGTACACCAACTATGGGGGTATCTATGTCAAAAGATGCAAAGCAGCCTGCCGCGACTACTCCGAAGGGCAACCTGCAAACACTGTGGCACAACGGGGGTGAGTTGCCAACTCGTGAATAGAGATAACATATAAAGGTAATCGCGAGCATGCACGTACTACGCTACTCTATCATATGCCAACAGATGATATTAATATGTGATAAGCAGTATGTGCAACAATCATGCAAGTGCTCTATCAGATAATGTAACTACAGGATGAGGTAGCAAATGCTCTATCAGGTAATGTAACTACAGGATGAGGTAGCAAATGCTCTATCAAGTAATGTAACTACAGGATGAGGTAGCAAATGCTCAATCAGGTAATGTAACTACAGGATGAGGTAGCAAATGCTCTATCTGGTAATGTAACTACAGGATGAGGTACAATAATAAATGCTGAGCAGGGGCAATATAGTATCTACACGGAATGTCAACGTGGAATATATAATCGGTGTCCATCAATGCACCCAGATCCCCCAAATAGCTCAGGCGCCGGCACTCTCATCGGCCCTCAAATCCTGTACATCTCTGAGAATCCCGAGTGCCCAACATCGGCACCCAAATATCATAAATACTCATGTCCAGCATCGACACGCTAAACCTTATCCATCGGGCCCCGTCAGTACGGGTCAGCCCACGGGCTCCGTCTGCGGTATCGGCCCGCGGCCCCAGCAGTACGGATCACCCCGCATCCATCTACAGACTCTGATCAGTACCCTCTGGATAACTGTCAGGTCCAACCAATCACCGGTAGGTAGTAGTCCCTCTGCCAGGCTCACCGTCTACTACACAGCGAAACCGTTCTCGCCCCGGGGTACCATACCGGGTTCACCATGTACCCGTAATCGGCCTCAACCAGCTCCTCGATTCGGGTTCACATGTATCACTCTAGCACCGAGAAAACACATGGTGGACGCACCGAAATATCATATCAAGGGAACCGGGTTTTTAAATGATTACATATTTGCAATAGCCACGGTTCCCAAATCCAGAAATCATATGTAATCCAAACCAAAATGTAAGTTAATGATCCGATATGATATGTGCGTCAAATATAAATATCATGTCAAGTCACATATAGATGAGCTACAATATGATGATCCGATGTGATATAAGCATCAAGTATGAATAGCATGTCAAGTCACATATAGATGAGCTACAATATGATGATCCGATGAGATATAAGCATCAAGTATGAATAGCATGTCAAGTCACACATAGATGAGCTACAATATGATGATCCGATGTGATATAAGCATAAAGTATGAATAGCATGTCAAGTCACATATAGATGAGCTACAATATGATGATCCGATGTGATATAAGCATCAAGTATGAATAGCATGTCAAGTCACATATAGATGAGCTACAATATGATGATCCGATGTGATATAAGCATAAAGTATGAATAGCATGTCAAGTCACATATAGATGAGCTACAATATGATGATCCGATGTGATATAAGCATCAAGTATGAATAGCATGTCAAGTCACATATAGATGAGCTACAATATGATGATCCGATGTGATATAAGCATCAAGTATGAATAGCATGTCAAGTCACATATAGATGAGCTACAATATGATGATCCGATGTGATATAGTACAGTGTGAGTGTCATGGCAATTACTAACGGTGTGTGTGTAACATGCAGGATAGTGCTCGTGCAACATGGACCGTTAGTAATGGTGCGGTGTTCTATCAATTCTAGTTTATATCCAAATATCAGGGAATGCAGCATGCACTAAATAGTAGCCATGAATAGTCAATGTATACAAAGGAAACTATAAGGTCCTATCAGCCCTGACGTAGAACGCTATGCGGGCGATATCCCCGTAGATGTGAAATCTACTCACAGTAGTCCATCGCTAGGTATAGCCAACAACTTGTTTCCCCTTCCGCGCGGCGTCCGCCGTACTCGCCTGCTAACCTAGAATTACACAATATATCACACGTAAGCTTGAAATCACACAAATGTGACATTAAAGCCGAACTGGTAACTCGTGTCGCGAACCAAGCGCGCGTGCGCGCGATACGCTAAAACGTGTGGTTACGCGCCTAAACCCACTCCGACGCGTTGCGCTACGCAGAAACCCCAAACCCACACACACGTATCACACGTGTCGCGAAAGATTGAAAATACGGGAAATAGGGTATTCTACTCCAGATTTTGATACAGGAAAGATATTGTAAAACTAAATATACCAAAATAACCCACACAACAGCAGATACCAACACCCCAAACCCCAACCCAAAACTCCCCCATCTGGCCGCAAATTGCGGCCAGAATGCAATATTTGGCGGCCTCACTTGGGATTTGGGCTCCCAGGTTTGGTGTGTGCACTCTATACCCCCCATACATGCTACAGTAACATCTAGATTTACAGTGAAATGTTTCGGGTAACAGCAGATCCTACAGGGCCTTATTTCTAGTTAAAATCCACACTTTGCACTAAAATCAAACTTTAGGGTATTTTTGTGCAAACTGAAACAAAACTTGGCATAAGATAGCTCTAATAACACTTAATAGAGCTAGCACAACTAACAAAACCCTAATCTAACATATACTTCACAAATATCCTTTAATATCAGTAAAAATGCACAAAAAAGAGATTTTTACTAAAGAATACTACAAGTTATGGAAAAAGAGGTTAAGACATGAGTTTATACCTTCTAAAGACCCTAGGAAGACCAAAAGTTCCAGCTTTTTCCCTCAAGTATGCAGATTTGCTTCAAACACCTCAAAAAGCTCTCTTTTCCTAAGGTTTTGTGATGAAAATGTGTTGATATGCATAGGGTTTTGTGTATGGATCAAAGGGGAATGAAAAGAGAAGAAAATATGGAGGAAAAATGGGGGTTTGCTGCTGGAAATTCTGTTGGATTTCAGAATGAGGGAAAGAGAGAGAAGAGAGAAGAAAAAGAGGGTCAAAAAGTCAAAGTTTCACCTAACCACCATGCTCATTTGTTTAATTGTATTTTGAATTATGAAAAAGGTTTAGAAAAGATTAAAATGGTGGGGAAATAAGTTAGCAACCATGCACACAAGAAGGGTTAACATGCTACCAAAAACCCTAAGTCTCAAAATGGCTAAGTGTGCAAGTGTGCACTAGCACAAGAAAATTCCCAATATGCAAACACTACTAAATATGAATAATAATCCTAGGAACACATATATAATAACACGTACGATCACTACTTATCATGAAAGACATCAAACGGAAATTCAAAGTGTTACAATCTACCCCCCTTAAAGAAATTCGGTCCCCGAATTTAAAAAAAAATCTAACTATACGCACCTTCAAAAAGGTGGGGATACCTCTTCCTCATCTCGCTCTCGGTCTCCCAAGTGACTTCCTCGCCGCTCTGGCCACGCCAAAGCACCTTGACGGACGGTATCTCTTTCGACCTCAATTTCTTCACTTGCCGATCCAAGATCATCACCGGCTGCTCTGCATAGGAAAGGTCGCGCTCAAGCTGGATCGTCTGGTGCTGAAGCGCATGCGAAGGATCATGAAGATATCTGCAGAGCATCGAAATGGGAAATACGGGGTGCACGTCTGAAAAACTGGGCGGAAGGGCTAATCGATACGCATCCGCACCAACACGCTCGAGGATCTCGAAGGGCCCCACATATCTGGGACTAAGCTCCCCTTCTTCCCAAATCCCATTACGCCTTTCATTGGGGAGACCCTCAAGAAAACATGATCACCAACAGGAAACTCAAGTCTGCGCCGACGACGGTCCGCATAAGATCTCTGTCTACTCTGGGCTGCTCTCATCCTATTGCGAATCAACTGGATCTTCGCGGTCGTCTCCTCCACAATCTGCGGTCCTAAGATACCGCTCTCACTGAGCTCCGTCCAACAGGTGGGCGATCTGCATCTCCTCCCATAAAGAGCCTCAAACGGTGCCATCTGAATGGTCTCCTGGTAGCTGTTGTTGTAGGAGAACTCTACCAAGGGCAAATGATGATCCCAGCTACCTCCGAAGTCTAAAGCGCATGCTCTGAGCATGTCCTCGAGAGTCTGAATAGTCCGCTCTGACTGTCCGTCGGTCTGCAGATGGAATGCTGTGCTGAAACTCAAGCGAGTGCCCAAAGCCTCCTGAAACCTCTGCCATAGCCGGCAGGTAAACTGGGTGCCTCTATCGGACACGGTACATGTCGGAACTCCGTACAGTCGTACAATCTCATCAATGTAAATCTGGGCATACTGCGCAAATCCGAAAGTCGTCTTCACCGGTAGGAAGTGAGCCGCTTTTGTCAAACGATCCACGATCACCTAGATGGAGTCATACCCTCGACTAGTCCTGGGTAGACCCACAATGAAATTTATAGATATCTGTTCCCCTCCACTCCGGAATGGGTAACGGCTGTAGCTCTCCCGCGGGCCTCTGGTGCTCAGCCTTGACTTGCTGACAAGTCAGGCATCTCGACACAAAATCTGCAATATCCCTCTTCATACCGTCCCACCAGTAAACATCTCTCATATCGTGGTACATCTTGGTGGAACCGGGATGAACACTATATACCGAACGATGTGCCTCCTTAAGAATCTCGCGCCGCAATCCCTCAGCATCTGGTACGCACAATCTAGCTCCAAATCGTAGTGTCCCCTGATCATCGATCATGAACTCGGAAAATCTGCCCTGTCCCATCTGTGTCCTGATCTCTGAACAGCGGTCATCACTGTGCTGTGCCTCATGTATACGGTCAAGCAACTGTGGGCGTGCACGAACATGCGCCATCTGTCCTCCGATCGGCGTAAACTCGAACTGTACCCGGCTGTCGCATAAGATCTGCTAATCCGCTGATGACTGCCTCTGCACTGCGCTCAAACAGGATAGACTACCCCCGGGCCTCCTGCTCAAGCATCCGCCACCACATTCGCCCTGCCCGGGTGATACAAGATCTCACAATCGTAGTCCTTCACTAACTCCATCCATCGGCGCTGTCTAAGGTTCAGGTCTTGCTGCTGAAATATGTACTTTAAGCTCTTATGGTCAGTGAGTATCTGGCACGACTCTCCATACAGATAATGTCGCCAGATCTTGAGTGCAAAGACCACTGCGGCCATCTCCAGATCATGAGTGGGGTAATTCTGTTCATGTTTCTTTAATTGCCGCGAAGCATACGCAATCACCCTATCATGCTGCATCAAAACGCACCCCAACCCTACTCGTGAAGCATCGTAGTAGACCATAAATCCGCCTAATCCCGAAGGCAATGATAGCACTGGTGTCGTAGTCAGTAGAGCCCGTAGCCGCTGGAAACTGTGCTCACACTCCTCCGTCCAATCGAAGTGAACTCCCTTCCGGGTCAACCCGGTCAAAGGTGCAATGCGAGAGAAGTCCTGCACGAATCGCCGGTAATAGCCTGCCAGCCCTAGAAAGCTGCGAATCTCCGTCACTGACGTGGGTCTAGGCCAACTCCGAACTGCCTCGATCTTCCTCGGGTCGACACATATACCATGTCGTGTAATCACGTGCCCCAAGAAGTCTACGTTGTCTAGCCAGAAGGCACACTTAGAGAATTTGGCGAAAAGCTGATGCTCCCTCAAGGTCTGCAGCGTAATCCCCAGGTTTTGCTCGTGCTCCTCTCTACTCTGAGAATACACCAAGATATCGTCAATAAACACTATAATGAACAGATCAAGATACGGCCGGAAAATACGGTTCATCAAATCCATAAATGCTGCTGGCGCGTTGGTGAGTCCGAACGACATCACCAAAAACTCATAATGGCCGCAACGTCTGCGGAAGGCTGTCCTAGGAATGTCCTCCTGTCGAACCCGCAGCTGATGGTAGCCCGATCGCAAATCTGTAAGTCTACGCTAGCGCCCCGGCCGTCTACAGACGCCAAATGCGGAACAAAAACTTTTTAACTGGCGCTATCGTATACTTTAACCCGGATCTGCCATTATTGCTAAACTAACAAACTATAAAGAGTGTAGAAAGGTTATACCGAACGATCCGAGTTCTTCGTTCTTTAACCATCATCCCACGCTCCGTTGCGGATGCTCCGATCTCGTCGATCTCCGATTCTCCTCGTCCAGGTGGCACCACGTCACTGATTCTTTAAACGGGCTCCCGCCTCTGACTTGAGGCAACTCGGTCGTCAAGTTTGCTAAAAGAGACGACCAAGAATGATGTAGAGAATGAGTAAATGACTTTGTCTCACTTCGTCCAAGTCCGTAGACGATCGGTTAATGAAGTTGCCACTCGGATCGGGTGATGGAATGAAAAAGGCAATAAAATTTCCATGCACCCTAAATACTATCATAATCTTTTCTACAAATGAAACATCAAGTGAATGAGAGAGAGAGAAGGGGGCCGGCCACTTATTGGAGTGGGGGGTGAGTGTAGGAGGAGGGGGAGGTAACCATAAGAGGAAGAAGCTTATCTTGATCATAAATGGAAGCATGAGTCACTAAAAGCCATTAATGCATACAATGAATCTAATAACCTAGTCATTATGCATTAATAGAATTATTAAAAAGCACAAATGAGTCACAAGACACCTCACCATTTCTAGAACCTTCTAGAAGCTTCCACACTCATCTTAAGAAAAGACAAATCCGTCTTTAACCGAATGTTAAAAGACGGCTGATAGAAAACTGGAAACTGGCAACTTCCAAAAGTGATCCTGAAACGACTTTCAGGATAACCCCGAAACTGTATAAATATACCCGCATTTGTATTATGACCGAATACAAATGCAACTGAGACAAAGATATTATACCTACTCAATATAATACTCGGATCCGGCTTAAACCAAAGCCGACCAGTATCATCTGCCCGAAAAATAACACGTGCGTAAACGCACGTGCATTTTCCGAACCCTGCCATAAAACAATACGGCCTCTACAATGTTTCGCCCGAACTTGGGAAACTGTCTGTGGGGGACTCTAATGACTCGTCAGTACCCTGGCAGTGGGTTTAACCACAAACCGTCAGCGGCACTAGCTATGCGTAACGGCTGCCCATGGACTGACCTTAAGGGAGGCCGATGAGCGAACTCATCCGGAAACCCTACTGAGCCTGACAGTGACAATGTATATACAGTCCGGTCCGTTCGTCTATGAGTATCGCATATCTGCCTAGGGGGCTAGTAACGTCAGACCCCCAATAGCAGTATAAGTCGTGTCGGAGTGAAGCCCAATAACACCCTGAGATACTACTGGAGTACCTACCAGTAAATCTCCTGCCATGGCCATGGACTTTGTGTAATGGCTTTCCTAGACACAGCACGACCTCGCCCCCAATACCGGAAGAGACGAATCCCCTGCCGATCCGCTCACGTGCCTCCATATGGCTCGGGACTGTACCCAAAAACTACCTGTTTGCACGACTCCTTTGAGCCGTGGTAGGGTAGAAATCAAAGCACAGTGGGAACTCACACGAGACAAATGACGACCTCAGGTCGATGAACTAACCTGTACACATATCACCAGGGAACTGCTACCTGACGATAGATATAGTACTAACTAGCAGATTCCCGGCGAGTCCTGTCCGGTGTACTCATAACCCAATGAGCACCTGTATACATCTTAGGTGATCCAACTGACACCAGTGGCTTGTGAGACCGGCCACCGCCCCTCGTCGGGGTCTCGACTGTACACACTAGTCTACTCCGGAGTATCGATGCCCTGTCTCGAAACTCCCACGACTAGGGACCACAATTAAGGATATGCGTATAAACCACCCAACTCTCACGTATATGATCGCCATCATACTGTTGGTGGTAAAGCAAGATCCTAAGGGCTCTATCAAAGTGTAACATGTAATCAGTCACCTGAACATGTATACGACTGATAAAGGCAAACCAGATAGCATACTATCATCTTGAGTAAGACTGTCCTACCGGTATAGGTCCTCCGCAATCATTGCAATCACGTACCTGCGATCCAATAATTGACTATGAGGGCACTATCTCCAACAAATCGATCCTCGAAAAGTATCCTGCCCCTTGAAGCTGGTCGAACAAATCGTCGATGCGTGGCAAAGGATATCTGTTCCGCACTGTCACCGTGTTCAGCTGGCGGTAGTCGATACACAAACGCATACTGCCGTCCTTCTTCTTGAAGAACAGGACTGGATCACCCCAAGGAGAAACACTGGGTCGAATAAGTCCCTTATCCAGCAAGTCCTGCAACTGACCCTTCAATTCTCGAAGTTCCGCTGGGGCCATCCGATAAGGCGGTACAGAAATAGGCCCCGTGCCAGGAACCAAGTCAATACAGAAGGAAATATCACGCTCGGGCGGTAACCCAGGAAGCTCGTTAGGGAACACATCAGGGAACTCGCTAGCAACCGGAACCTGATCCAGAGGAACCTCTGTAGCCCTAGTATCGCAAACATATGCGAGAAATCCCTGACATCCCTTCCGCTTGAGGGCACTATCTCCAACAATCTCCCACTTGCACTCAAGGCTAATTATTGCAATGTCGACTACTCACAGCCCGTGTGAAACCGAACATCCAACTCCTCTACTAATCAGTATCACAAAGCCCATTTGTAAAACTATTGTGTTCGAGAAATAGCTTCAGTGAGTGGATCCGCCTAGATGTTTCTTTCTATATCTCTCTTAATCTCAAATTCGCGGAGAAAGCCATCTCCCGAAACGAGTAATATCTGTCTTAGAATATGTCTGGATATCTGATGGGACCTAGTTCATAAATGAACTCCAAATCCAAACTTCTTAGACTGTATCGATCACTGAACCTAATCAGTATCCGGCACCATGCCACCCACAGTATCCTCTTGGACCACCTGTCCATAATACTGTCCCTCGTCAGAGGGAAAACTGTAACTCTGACAATCACTCTGTCATCCATGTCACCTTTGAAGCCTGGAATGATAATCGTCTCCCGAAGGAGGCTACCGTCATCAAATCCGTAGAACATGTACTTATGTTCTAAAACTGCTTCCTTATGTTTCTCCAGGATTGGATTAATACAAACTTATTGCATCTAGTGCAAAAACAACATCTGGTGTGGTACTTGACATCTCATGATTGACTCAATTGCCTAAGCAAGTGATCTGCCAATCATGCACATCCCTCTCCGCTTTAGTCTGTAAGACACCTTTAGAGAGGGTGACTCCATCACCTGCAGGTACACCACCATGCTAGGAGTCATCTATTCTAAAAACCATTAGAATACTGTCAAAGTACCCACATTGGGAAACTACCCAAATCCAGATCTAAAACCATAGATCTAGAAACCAGAATGTCAAATATTATATCCATATCCTGTATGGAGAAACAACTGTGTGACGACCACAGTATAACCGATCGTAGTATAGGAATTTTACTTCCTACTCTGTGTATGTCATCCAAAAACCATGACATCACACCCTACTACCTTCTTAACAGATCCATCCCTTATTCTGATTGAAGTCAAACCCATGACTGTCACATCAAAATTAGATGATCTATCTCCGCTCTAACTGCTCAAGTCTATAAATAGACATAAGCTACTTGCCCACTATGCTTCTGCTGCTCCCACTGACTACGACAACCCTCCTATCGGGTCTCATATCCTGGAACATCAGTAGTGTCAAGTCTGGGTAGATAAGAACCTCCCTGTCACCGTCCTTGAGGCTACCGGAGTACCTCTCGGGTGTCTGAGGTTACCTACCATATCTGCGGAGTGGCTATTGGAATGTCAAACCTGATTGAATATATAGGTCCTATTAAATTTTCCATAATCGTTCGCGGTTCTGGAATTGCTTCCAGTTCTACCATACTCCCATTACTGTTTTCTGAAAAAGATCCATTTTACTAAAAATGTGGCGAGTCAAGAACAATATCACTATTGATCTTCTAAATGGTAGAATATCAACCCTCGTCATAGCCAGGGTCAACCCACAAACAGCCATTACAGAAACGTGCCCTGAGTTATCCAGAGTCTGGTTTTAAGCATAAGCTGGACAACTCTCCGTACCTTAATATCTTTTAAGGTATGAACTATTCTATATCCAATATAGAAACTTTGGCACTTATTTAATTGGAACCAGATTCAAATCATGCAACTGTCTCCAGTGCATATCAACTTAATGGAAAGAGGCTAATCAGCATTGTTAGTTATATGTATGCCCTAGAGGCCATTACTGTACATACGATGTATATTGTAGTGGATGCTAGGACATATATAAGGAGGACTTTCTTGCTCGACATGATAGTATGCTATCTGGTTGTACTTTATCTTAACATGCACTCTGATTGTCTCTATATTACATGTTGATAAAGCCCTTAGGATATGTACTCGACTACTGCGACTATGATGAGATTATACTAGTGGGGCCACGGTAGTCGACGAGTACATCCTATAACTGTTCCTAGTCGAGGGTGTATCGAGACAGGGCATCGATACACCAGAGTAGACTAGCGTATGCGCATCTTGACCCATATGATGGGCGATGGATGATCCCATATCCATCGGTGTTTGACATCAAGGATGGTGTACGGGTGCTCAGTGGAGACTGGGTACACTGGACGGACTCGCCGAGAACTCCCAGATGGTATTATACCATACGTCAGATGGCAGTTCTCCGGTGACACTGGTACAGAGTAGTCTGTCGATCCGAGATCGTCATAGAGACTTGTGTGATTCCCACTGTGCTTTGATTTCCATCATACCACGTCCAAGAGGGCATGCAAAAGGTGGCTTTTGGGTACAGTCCCGAATCACATGGAGGCAATGAGCGATAGGAGGGGATTCGTCTCTCCCGGTATAGGGAGTTGATGTTGTGCTGTGTTCGATTGGCTATAACCGGAAATCCCTGGCCAGGGTTGCTGAGATTTACTGGTAAGTGTTATCAGTAGTTTCTCGAACTGTTATAGACCTCAAATCGACACGACTTATCGAGCTACTGGGGTCTGACGTTTACCACCCTTAGGCGAGATATGCGACATATCAGACGACAAGACCGGACTGTACGGGAGTGTTACTATTTGGATTCACAGGAGAGTGTACAGGCTTGCTTGTTGATCTTCTGAGCGCTCAATACCTGGGTAGCTGTTACGTTTAGCTGACCGCTTGCAGCTTGTGGGTGTTTGATATGATCATCACCTACTGCCGGCGTATTGACGATTCTTTAGAGTCCTACACAGAGGTTTCTTGGCTCAGGCAAAACGGAGTAGGAGCACATATGTGATATGTGCGGGACCGAGGATAATGCGATATGAGATACCGTATTCTATTATCGCGATATTTGATATCAGCCGGGTCATCGGATCAAGTGTTGATTCGATGAATCGGTACGGATAAATATTAGTCGGTTATATGCGATATAGCCGGATTGTCGGATCAAGTGTTGATTCGATAATTTAATGTATAATAATATATATGATATATTAAATTACATTAACTAATATTAGCTCACTAAAAGATTCTTTTTTCTCACTCGGGTAATACATTGATATATATGCGATATATGTTAATTGTATTATTTTATTTGGTTACAATAAATATTGTATATGTGATATATAATATTGTAACATGATATGATAAATAATGCAACATGTTTAGTAGAGATTAAACAAGATTAGGGTTTGATTTGGGTTAATGGTTTCTAGATGATTCTAGAAGGTTTTTGTTTTGTCATGATAAAGATATTTTCATATGACTCATTCTTAACTCAACCCAAACCCTAACCCTTGGTTAATTCTCTACATTGGTTAAGTGAACCATGGTTGCATAATTGATCATTATCTCCTTTTCCTATTCATCACAAAAGGATTCTATTGTTATTGTTCATCTTCTTCCTTCATTCTTTCATGGAAAAATGCTTGCTAGATTTTTCCAAGTGATGAATAATTGTGAGAAAAAGATAAATAAATAGAGAAAAATTCCTACTTCATCATCCTCATCTTCCCTTGCTATTTAGATGAGGGTGTTCACATCATTTCATGAGTGTTAGCTTGTGTTAAAGAAACTTCAAGGTAGATCATCGTAGTATCGAAGATCGGAAGCAAAGGTTGCGTCATTCTCTTCGTGGAACCTCTCGAGAGTCCGGATCCCGATGATCGCAGCGAAGGGACCACAACACGGAGCATATGAAGTGAAGGACTGGATCTACAAAGGTTGTAATCCCTCTCACTTAGTGTTAAAATGTTTAGCATGCTTGTTTTCGCCTAATCTCTAGTTTAAAGTTCCGTATTCGGGTTGTTCGGCACGACTAAATTTTTATTCGGGCATGGTTGATGCCTCGTAGACCCTTGTGCGCGTGCCTAGCAACCCTACAGTGGTATCAGAGCCAAGCTAGAGCTTTAGGCGAAGTCTAGACGGAGTTTGAAGTCCGATCGAACCCGAAACTCCAAATCCAAATTGCTCTCTGTCCTTTTTTGAAAATTGTGGAATTTTCAATATTAAAAATGTTTAAAAAATTCAGCAGGGAATTCTAAGAATTACGGTACAAAAATATTTTGGTGAACAGTAAAAAGAGCGGCGGAACCGCGGCAGAAGCATGCCTTCTGCGGCTGTTCCGCGGCTCAATAGTGACGTCATCAACTCCTTTTTGAACAGTAACTTCTTTTATTCAGTGCTGAGTTCTCTGGGAATTTTTAATGTTTATTCTACAGTTGAGCTTTCTGGGGTTATTTTGGGGATTCGATGTTTCGATCGGAGTATCAGATTTTGTCTATGTGGTTTTCCGGATAACTTTTAGAAACTGTTAAAAAGTTCGAACGGATATCAATAACTCACTTTTTCCCCTGTCGGAAAATTTTTCAAAAGTTGGATTTTTCCTCGTGTTTAAGAATGTTCTAAGTCGTGCAAGTAACTCGATGGACCCTCTAGAAGACAACAAACCTTAACTCGATTATGTGACCGTCTTGAACTGCCCTTTGAACCTTAGGGTTTGGGGCAGTACGGCGTGCCACATGTGAGGCGTTGGCTTGACCCTTCTACGGCTGGACCATTGGTACTTTGGCATGTGATGGACGTTTTTAAACTGATTTCAAGTGTTGAGATATATTGGGGAAATCTTGGGTGCTTGATGATTCGATCGGAAAGTTTAATTTTTTCTATTTATCTGGAATGTGATACAATAATTGGAATCCACAGGTAGTTATGAGATAACTGATTTGAATATTATAAACATAGCAGTTTAGTCTCAGATGATCGGTTGCCACGGAATTTTGATGCGATCAAAAGTCCGTCGCAATCACGTAGCGTACGCGAATACTCGCCGGGTAAACTTAATAGACAGCCTCACTCCATAGCCCCGACCAAGTGACTGTAGGAGAACCCCGTCGCCGAAAGCATCCGTTCGGGTGCTCCCGGTAGCAGTGTTCCGCCTTGGTGCACTTCGTCGACGGTATCGGGGGTGCGGCCGTCTACTAAAGTTTGCGACGAGTATTCGATCAGGACGTCGGGAATCTTGTTGAATTGGCCGACTTGATATTGAAAAGAGTTTTCGATAATGAGACTAAAATGCGGGGTTTATAATTGTTAGGCATGTGATGTCTAAGGAATTCATTTGGTTAGGCATGCGATGTCTAAAGAGGTTGCGGATTCCAACTGTTGTAGTTTTACACTTTCTTTTCTGTGACCGTAAGCGTAGTATGTGGTGTATCGCCGGCTTCGTTGCTATACATCAACGACAATCGGGATACGCATACTTGCTTACGTTGATGATATGTGATATTATGTGTTGCTGTGATATGTTCTATTGGATCGTCGCGTTTGAATAGCCGGGGGTTTTATGTGAGATGAGAGTTTTTCTTTTTCTTTCATGTAAAATTCATTTGTATGTAATATTCTTTTATTGGGGCACTTCCAGGTAGCGGAAGATGTCACCGTTGTATATTATTTACTTTTCCGCATTAGGTAGACCCAAGGCGGGGAGCACAAGTAACCGGGTTCTAGGGTCCAGTGGGAGACCATCTCGAGGAGTCGAGACCGGGTCTCCTAACCCTAGAATTGGCAGTGTTGCTTGCCGCTCTCGTAGGGGTCTAGGGATGTGGGTTTGGCTATTCATCGCGACCGTGGAATCCGTGTTTTATACAGGCTCGTATTGAAAACACGGGCGTCCTAGTATATCCAATATTTTATATATGTTCTTCTGCTGCAATGTTCTGTGATGAGATCATATTACTGCCTGTGACGAATGTTTATATTATATATATGAGATATATGTTATATTGCAGATTTCGTTTCAAATGTGATGCTTGTGAAGCACAAATAAAATGGGACTTCATTAATGAGATTAATGAAACTAAAAGAAACCTAAGATGTTGTAGAAACTTGTTTATAAAAAATGGTAGCTCTAGTTCTTGCTTTGCATAGCGGTGTTCCTTGTAGAACATCCAGCACCTTATTCGATAAGGAAAGGATCGAGATCCCTTCACCGGGAGTGACTCCTTTAGCAATAACTGGCAAATGCTACAACCCTCGGTTTGTTTTTTGATTGCTTCTATAGTTTCTGCTTTGCACAATGATATATATGATATATCCCGCACCTTATTCGATGAGGAAAGGGCCGACGATCCCTTCACCGGGAGTGACCCCTTTAGCAAAACTAGAAAAGCCTAAAAAACACTCCATTTAAAATCACTCGATTCTACAACGATATCAAGTTCATTACGCAAAGGGTTTTCTTAAAAACCTAGCGTAGCCCTCCGTCATTTTAGGAAGTAGAGTACTTAGTATTCGTGCTGTGTATGTCGACTTTAGTTGAGGCGTAGTGTACGGTAGCCAAGTTATGTCTTCCTACACAGCATATGATGCGATTAGTTAGGACATTCATGTGATTATGTCGACCATAGTTGAGGGTCATGTAGGGTGGGTCTGATTAATCATGAAATGACGGGTAGAACTTGACTAGTGCTTATGATATGTTGACCTTAGTTAAGGTCATAAGTACTAGGGGTAAAATATTATTGGGAATTTCAAGTGTTGAAATTTGCAATGAGATTGCATACCTTCTATAAGATAGTTGGATCCCGATACCCGCTGCGAGTAAGAGTTACTCCTGGGAGAGTTTTACACATTACAATTAGCCGATCAAGTAGGTGTCTAGAAAGGTGTTAACGGGGTTACGCCTCTGGGAAAACGAGGTTACTTTAATTAGGTTCGTGCGAAAGCACGGGGGACCTCCCTCAAAGTACCGACACTGGCCTGGCTGAAAGATTGGCGAACTTGTAGCGTGTAATTAATCCCGGCTAGTCTTTCCTTTTAGGGTTTGAAGGAAGATTTGACTAAAACAGTGGGAGACATCCTGATTAGATATATTATATAACCAATCTATTCTTGTAAGAGCATACGCTGAGTGTTTTCTTCTCTCTCTCTCCAAATAGCGACTATATCATGCCTTAATCAAGATAATAAAACGGATATATTGACCGAACCCGCTTGTTATACTGAGCTGGGGAACGTTGGTCCCGCTCCAACTTATAATTGTTATAAGACAGAGCAGGAAGTTGGGGAATACCAGATTTCCCGTGCCGCCCAAACGAAGAAAGTGCATGATGATGCATCATCTTCGGGTGTGTTCATTACAGAGAACTGTTTCTCAGTATCCTTTACGTCCTGGGTATTTGATACCGGATCAGGATCCCGTATATGTAATTTGTTACATGGGCTGCAGATAGGTAGAGAACTGAGAACGGGTGATAAGTTTCATGAGACAGAAAATGGTGCAATTGTTGCAGCCAAGTCTGTTGGTCACTATCACCCTGTATTACCAGAATACATTGATTCTGAACAAATGTTATTAGATACCGAACCTGATATACAAAATCATATCAGTCTCTTTATTAGTAAAGAAGGATATAATTTTGTATTGTTGGATAATGTTTTGAACATTTCCTATATCAAGAGTTGATCGGTTCATGCACGTTATCTAAAAGCATTGACGTTCTAAATCAAACTACAGTTCTTAGTATAACGAACATACGAAAGAGGAAGAGTTCAGAAATGAACGAATCCTTCTTGAGGCATTGTAGACTAGGTCATGTCAATGCGACCCGACTGGCTGAAGTTACATTTAGATGCATATTTAAATAAGTTTGAATTTACATCTTGTGAAACTTGCCGGTCATGTCACAAAGATAAGATGACCACAGCTCTGTTTATTGGAAACAGAGAAAGAGTTAGTGAACTCTTGGGATTGATACATGCTGATGTATGAAGGTCCCCTGTCTACACATGCCAAGATTGGTTCTTTCTACTTCATTGCATTCTTTGATAATCTCTCAAGATTCAGACATATGTTTCTGTTGAAACACAGGTCCGAACCTTTTGAGATATTCACAGAATATAAGTTAGAAGCAGAGAACCAAAATACGGGTATAAGTATTATGTCCTTTGATGAGATCAAGGAGGAGAATACTTGAGCACGGAAATCCTGGACTAATTCTAAAGGAGAATGAGATTCTCTCTCAGCATTACTCCTCCGTATACACCATAGCACGATGGTATATCGGGGCGGAGCAATAGCACCCTATGTGATATGGTGTGCTCTATGATGAGTACTACTGAGTTGCCTATTTCCTTTTGGGAGTTATGCACTTGAGAAGCTGCATACCTATTGAATAGGGTTCAAATCAAATCAGTTGCCTACCACTTCATATATGATATGGAAAGGGAAGAGCCCATATCTTAAGCTTGTTAAGATTTGGGGTTGTCCGGCCTATGTCTAAAAGCAAAATCCGGACAAGCTCGAGGCAAGGTCTGTTATGTAGAACTGGAATGGTTTCAGCTATACAAACTGCAGCTCATGATTTGGTAGAACCAAAGGATTCAATAGTTTCCAACGAACCTCAGCCTCTCCGCCGATCTAGCAGGGTTCCTCACCCACCTGAGAGATACTTCGGTTTCTCTATGACAGTGGGAGTGAGGATTGCATCATGAGATGATGACCCAACTAGTTTCGAGCTGGCCATCAGGAGTAGGACTCTGTAAGAATGGCTGGATGCTTAGCGATCAGAGATGGAATCCTTATACACCAACAAAGTATGGACTTTGGTTGCTTTATCTGAAGGGTTAAATCCCCATCAGGAGCAAGTATATCTTGAGAAGATTACTTGGTGTACATGGAAAAGTTGAGACTTTCAAAGCTAGACTTGTTAAAGGTTTGCATCATTGACCAGGTATGGATTATGTTGAAACCTTTTCTAAGGATCTATGCTTAAGTCCATCCAGATCCTACTTTCCACGGCTACATACCATGACTACGATATCTGGTGGTTGGGTGTCATGACTGCTTTTCTAAGTGATGTTTTAGAAGAGAAGGTCTATAAGTACACAGCCAGAGGGCTTCGTAGACAGTGGGAGCAGCGGAAACGTGTACAAGATGTTTTATATGATAAAACAGGCATCGCGGAGTTGGAACATCTGTTTTGATGTGGTAGTCAAAGAGTTTGACTTCATCAAAATGGTAGATGAACCTTGTATATACAAAAAGGTAGTTGAGAGTATGGTGGTGATCCTCGTAAAGTACGTGGATGACATATTCTTGATAAGGAAGGAGTTTCCTATGCTACGCTCGGTCAATCTCCGCTTATCACAAGGATTCTCCACATAGGATCAAAGTGATACCTCCTGAATCCTGGATTTTGGATCTATGAGATAGATCTAATTGGATGTTAGGATACTCACTAGTTGTAGTGAGATGGTATCAATCGATCCTGGGGAGAATCACTGGAAAGGTTCCAGGGTGATAAGGACGACTGAATGTCAGTCGCAGGCATTGTCTTTACCCTCAGTGGAGGGACGGTATGTTGGAAGAGTTCCAAGCTAGATACCGTGACTTACTAGACGATTAAAGGCAAGATACATCGTTACCAAAGATACTACCAAAGAGGCAGTCTGGATATATATAAGTTCATAAGATGAACTTAGTTCCTACCATTGTGTGACAATGGAGTTGTGGCTTTAGCCAAGGAACTACCGTCCCATCAGAAATCCAGATATAATTCTTAGGCAGTATCACCTGATCATGGAGATGGTTGATCTTAGGGAGATCGAGGTTAGGAGAGTAGACACAGAGGACAACAGCGCGGATCCACTCACAAAGGCCTTTTTCCCAGTAGAGACTTTTATGGGATGGTTGAGTATGAGATACTTCAACCGCAGCTAATTGTTGGGTATGCGATACCATAACAGATGGCCCTAGTGCAAGTGGGAGATTGTTAGTTATATGTATGCCCTAAAGGCCATTACTGTACATACGATGTATATTGTAGTGGATGCTAGGACATATATAAGGAGGACTTTCTTGCTCGACATGATAGTATGCTATCTGGTTGTACTTTATCTTAACATGCACTCTGATTGTCTCTATATTACATGTTGATAAAGCCCTTAGGATATGTACTCGACTACTGCGACTATGATGAGATCATACTAGTGGGGCCACGGTAGTCGACGAGTACATCCTATAACTGTTCCTAGTCGAGGGTGTATCGAGACAGGGCATCGATACACCAGAGTAGACTAGCGTATGCGCATCTTGACCCATATGATGGGCGATGGATGATCCCATATCCATCGGTGTTTGACATCAAGGATGGTGTACGGGTGCTCAGTGGAGACTGGGTACACTGGACGGACTCGCCGAGAACTCCCAAATGGTATTATACCATACGTCAGATGGCAGTTCTCCGGTGACACTGGTACAGAGTAGTCTGTCGACCCTAGATCGTCATAGAGTCTTGTGTGATTCCCACTGTGCTTTGATTTGTAGGGTTCCTAGGCACTCTTGTGAAGGTTCTTAAGGCATCAAACATGCCCGGATTAAATTTTAGACGTGCCGAACAACCCAAAGCCGGGATCTTTGCTAGATTATTAGGGTTTTATATGCAAGATGATAACTTTTATCTAAGTGTGAGGGATTACAATCTTTGTAGTCCGCTCCTTCACTTCACAAGCTCCGAGTAGAAGTCCCTTTTCCGCGATCCACGATCTCCCGGACTCATGAGAGGCTCCACAACTCGAACGATCCATTCTAGCTTGTCGTATTCCAAATCTCCGATGATCTACCTTGAAGTTGCTTCGGCTCAAGCTTTCTCACTCAAATGAGAAGAACACGGTAATCCCAAGGGCTAGATGAGATGAGGATGAGAGAGTAGTGATTTTGCTTTCATTTTATATCATTTTCTCATATTTTATCATCACTTAAGAAAATCAAGTAAGCTTTTCTTTCAAGAGAGAAGAAGAAGATGATAATGGAAAAAGAATAATGAATAATCCTTTTCTTTTGTGATGAATAGAAATATAAACATATGATTGAATTATTAACCATGGTTAAGGATGATTGGATGAGAACAAGTAGAGAAACAACTAGGGTTAGGGTTTGGTTTGGTTTAGAATTTGTCATCACAAAAGATCTTTGTAATGACAAAAGAAAGAAAGCTTCTAGAAGGAACTTGAAGCATCCAACCCTAATCAAACCTTAACCTCAATTAATCATCCTTAAACATGTTTAACAATTAATCATATCATGTCACAATAATATATATCACATATATATTATATATTTGCAACAAAAGAAAATAATACAATTAACATATATCGCATATATATATCAATGTATCATCCACTGAGAAAATGAAATAATAAAGCAAGCCAATATTAGTTAATATAATAATATATCATATATATTATTATATATTAAATCATCGAATCAACACTTGATCCGACGATCCGGCTATATCGAATATTACCGACTAATATATCATGTACCGATTTATCGAATCAACACTTGATCCGATGTCCCGGTTCATATCTAAATATCGCGAGAATATAATACGGTATCCCATATCGCATTATTCTCGGTCCTGCACATATCACATATGTGCCTCTACTCCGTTTCGCCTGAGCCAAGAAACTTCTGTGTAGGACTCTAAAGAATCGTCAATACGCCGGTAGCAGGTGATGATCATATCATGCACCCACAAGCTGCAAGCGGTCAGCTAAACGTAACAGCCACCCAGGTATTGAGCGATCAGAAGATCAACAAGCTAACCTGTGCGTTCTCCTGTGAATTCGATCAGTAACACTCCCGTACAGTCCGGTCTGTTCGTCTGATATGTCGCATATCAGGTCTAGGGGTGGTATACGTCAGACCCCAGTAACCGATAAGTCGTGTCGATGTATGGCTCATAACGGGTCGAGAAACTACTAGTAACACTTACCAGTAAATCTCTATATCAGCCCTGGCCAGGGACTTCCAGTTATAGCCAATCGAACACAGCACAACATCAACTCCCTATACCGGGAGAGATGAATCCCCTCCTATCGCTCATTGCCTCCATGTGATTCGGGACTGTACCCAAAAGCCACCGTTTTGCATGCCCTCTTGGACTTGGTAAGGTGGAAATCAAAGCACAGTGGGAATCACACAAGACTCTATGACGATCTCGGGTCTTCAGACTACCCTGTACCTGTGTCACCGGAGAACTGCCATCTGACGTGTGGTATATCACCATCTGGGAGTTCTCGGCGAGTCCGTCCAGTGTACCCAGTCTCCACTGAGCACCCGTACACCATCTCTGATGTCAAACACCGATGGATATGGGATCATCCATCACCCATCATATGGGTCAAGATGCGTATACGCTAGTCTACTCTGGTGTATCGATGCCCTGTCTCGATATACCCTCGACTAGGAACAGTTATAGGATGCACTCATCGACTACCGCGGCCCCACTAGTATGATCTCATCATAGTCCCAGTAGTCGAGTACAGATCCTAAGGGCTTTATCAACATGTGAGAGTAAAACAGTAAACCAATACAAGTCAACATGTTAAGATAAAGTGAAACCAAAAAGCATACTATCATGACGAGCAAGAAAGTCTTCTCTATATATAACCAAGCATCCATTATAATATACATCAAATGTACAACAATGGCCTCTAGGGCATATACATAACTAACAATCTCCCACTTGCACTAAGGCCAGCTGCTGTAGTATCGCATACCCAGCATCCCGAATAATCTCTCAAACTGTATCTGGGGAATAGCCTTCGTGAATGGATCCGCAGTGTTGTCCTTCGTATCTACTCTCCTGACCTCGATCTCCCGGCGATCAACTATCTCCCTGATCAGGTGATACCGCCTCAGAATATGTCTGGACTTCTGATGGGACCTGGGTTCCTTGGCCAAAGCCACAACTCCATTGTTATCGCAATACAGAGGTATTGGATGCTCAATGGATGGAACCACACCAAGTTCACTAATGAACTTCTTGATCCAGACAGCCTCTTTGGCAGCATCGTTGGCAGCGATGTATTCAGCCTCCATCGTCGAGTCTGCAACGGTATCCTGTTTGGAACTCTTCCAACATACCGCCCCTCCATTGAGGGTAAAGACAAAACCCGAATGCGACTTAGAGTCGTCCTTATCACTTTGGAAGCTGGAATCGGTAAAGGACTCCACCTGGAGTTCTCCGTTACCATACACCAAGAACATCTCCTTAGTCCTTCGTAAGTACTTGAGAATGTTCTTCACTGCTGTCCAATGACTCTCTCCAGGATCTGCTTGATACCGACTCACTACACTTAGTGAGTATGCTACATCGGGTCTGGTACATAGCATCACATACATGATAGAGCCTACTGCCGAAGCATAGGGTATCCCTTGCATGCGAGCTCTCTCCAAATCAGTCTTGGGAGACATCTCTTTGGAGAGAGTGAGTCCAGAGATCGTGGGTTGATTCCCACGCTTGGATTCTTCCATACTAAACATCTTTAGTATGGTGTCAATGTACCTAGATTGGGACAATCCCAGTATCCGTTTAGATCTGTCTCTTTAGATCATGATTCCCAATATGCAGGAGGCATCACCTAGATCTTTCATTGAGAATCTCTGCGATAAGAAGAGCTTGACTGATTGCAGCATAGGAATATCATTTCCTATCAAGAGTATGTCATCTACGTACAATACGAGGAAGACAACCTTACCCTTTGCTTCCTTCTTATAGATACAAGGTGTAGGGTTTCTAGGCACTCTTGTGAAGGTTCTTTAGGCATCAAACATGCCCGGATTAAATTTTAGACGTGCCGAACAACCCAAAGCCGGGATCTTTGCTAGATTATTAGGGTTTTATATGCAAGATGATAACTTTTATCTAAGTGTGAGGGATTACAACCTTTGTAGTCCGCTCCTTCACTTCACAAGCTCCGAGTAGAAGTCCCTTTGCCGCGATCCACGATCTCCCGGACTCATGAGAGGCTCCACGACTCGAACGATCCATTCTAGCTTGTCGTATTCCAAATCTACGATGATCTACCTTGAAGTTGCTTCGACTCAAGCTTTCTCACTCAAAAGAGAAGAACACACTAATCCCATGGGCTAGATGAGATGAGTATGAGAGAGTAGTAATATTGCTTTCTTTTTAAATCATTTTCTCAATTTTATTCATCACTTCAAGAAAAACTAGCAAGCTTTTCTTTCAAGAGAGAAGAAGAAGATAATGGAAAAAGAATAATGAATTATCTTTCTTTTGTGATGAATAGAAATCTATATGATTGAATTGTAAACCATGGTCAAGGATGAGTGGATGAGAATGAGTAGAGAAACAACTAGGGTTAGGGTTTGGTTTGGTTTAGAATGTGTCATCACAAAAGATCTTTGTAATGACAAAAGAAAGAAAACTTCTAGAAGGAACTTGAAGCATCCAACCCTAATCAAACCTTAACCTCAATTAATCATCCTTAAACATGTTTAACAATTAATCATATCATGTCACAATAATATATATCACATATATATTATATATTTGCAACAAAAGAAAATAATACAATTAACATATATCGCATATATATCAATGTATCATCCACTGAGAAAATGAAATAATAAAGCAAGCCAATATTAGTTAATATAATAATATATCATATATATTATTATATATTAAATCATCGAATCAACACTTGATCCGACGATCCGGCTATATCGAATATTACCGACTAATATATCATGTACCGATTCATCGAATCAACACTTGATCCGATGACCCGGTTCAAAACTAAATATCGCGAGAATATAATACGGTATCCCATATCGCATTATTCTCGGTCCTGCACATATCACATATGTGCCTCTACTCCGTTTCGCCTGAGCCAAGAAACCTCTGTGTAGGACTCTAAAGAATCGTCAATACGCCGGTAGCAGGTGATGATCATATCAAACACCCACAAGCTGCAAGCGGTCAGCTAAACGTAACAGCCACCCAGGTATTGAGCGATCAGAAGATCAACAAGCTAGCCTGTCCGTTCTCCTGTGAATCCGATCAGTAACACTCCCATACAGTCCGGTCTGTTCGTCTGATATGTCGCATATCAAGTCTAGGGGTGGTATACGTCAGACCCCAGTAACCGATAAGTCGTGTCGATGTGTGGCTCATAACGGGTCGAGAAACTACTAGTAACACTTACCAGTAAATCTCTATATCAGCCCTGGCCAGGGACTTCCAGTTATAGCCAATCGAACACAGCACAACATCAACTCCCTATACCGGGAGAGACGAATCCCCTCCTATCGCTCATTGCCTCCATGTGATTCGGGACTGTACCCAAAAGCCACCGTTTTGCACGCCCTCTTGGACGTGGTAAGGTGGAAATCAAAGCACAGTGGGAATCACACAAGACTCCATGACGATCTCGGGTCTACAGACTACCCTGTACCTGTGTCACCGGAGAACTGCCATCTGACGTGTGGTATATCACCATCTGGGAGTTCTCGGCGAGTCCGTCCAGTGTACCCAGTCTCCACTGAGCACCCGTACACCATCTCTGATGTCAAACACCGATGGATATGGGATCATCCATCGCCCATCATATGGGTCAAGATGCGTATACGCTAGTCTACTCTGGTGTATCGATGCCCTGTCTCGATATACCCTCGACTAGGAACAGTTATAGGATGTACTCATCGACTACCGCGGCCCCACTAGTATGATCTCATCATAGTCCCAGTAGTCGAGTACAGATCCTAAGGGCTTTATCAACATGTGAGAGTAAAACAGTAAACCAATACAAGTCAACATGTTAAGATAAAGTGAAACCAAATAGCATACTATCATGACGAGCAAGAAAGTCTTCTCTATATATAACCAAGCATCCATTATAATATACATCAAATGTACAACAATGGCCTCTAGGGCATATACATAACTAACACAAGGTTCATCTATATTTTTGATGAAGTCAAACTCTTTGACTACAACATCAAAACAGATGTTCCAACTCCGCGATGCTTGCTTTAACCCATAAATGGATTTAAGCAGCTTGCACACCTTCCCGCT
The DNA here is from genome assembly GCA_030015575.1 of Agapanthus africanus. Taxonomy (NCBI): domain Eukaryota; kingdom Viridiplantae; phylum Streptophyta; class Magnoliopsida; order Asparagales; family Amaryllidaceae; genus Agapanthus; species Agapanthus africanus. The sequence continues at coordinate 234,993,798 of JASDDO010000010.1, forward strand.
GCTCCCACTATCTACGAAGCCCTCTGGCTGAGTCATGTACACGCACTCTTCTAAATCACCGTTTAGAAAGGCGGTCTTAATATCCATTTGCCAGATTTCGTAGTCATGGTATGCAGCAATGGCAAGTAAGATCTGGATGGACTTAAGCATAGCCACTGGAGAAAAGGTTTCGTCATAGTCCACACCTGGTCTTTGACGAAAACCCTTTGCTACAAGTCTAGCTTTGAAAGTCTCAACTTTTCCATCTACACCAAATTTCTTTTTAAAGATCCACTTGCTCCCAATGGGTTTTACCCCTTCAGGAGCATTTTCCAAAGTCCATACTTTGTTGGTGTACATGGATTCCATCTCAGATCGCATTGCATCCAGCCATTTCACAGAGTCACCACTCGTGATGGCCTGCTCGAAACTAGTGGGGTCATCATCATCCATGATGCAATCCTCGCTTCCACCATCAATGAGAAAACCGTAGTATCTCTCAGGTGGATGAGAAACCCTATTAGATCGGCGGAGAGGCTGGGGTTCGTCGGGTACTACTGAATCCTCTGGTTAAACCAAGTCTTCTGTTATAGTTTGTGTTGCTGGAACCTCTTCCAGTTCTACCTCAGAGCCACTAATTTCTTTTTCAAGAAATTCCTTTTCTAAAAAGGTGGCATGTTGAGAAACAAACACCTTTTGTTGTTCACTGTGGTAAAATAGATATCCATACGAATTGCTTGGATATCCTACAAACTTACAAAGAACTGATCGTGCCTCGAGTTTGTCCGGATTTTGCTTTTTAATATAGGCCGGACAACCCCATATCTTAACTCTTTTAAGAGACGGTCTCTTCCCATTCCATATCTCATATGGAGTGGTAGGCACTGATTTAGTTGGAACTCTATTCAATAGATATATGGCTGTCTCCAGCGCATACCCCCAAAAGGAAATAGGTAACTCAGCTGTACTCATCATAGAGCGCACCATATCTAATAGGGTGCGATTTTTTCGTTCCGATACACCGTTGTGCTGTGGTGTATAAGGAGGAGTAAGCTGAGAGAGAATCCCATTCTCTTTTAGATAATCTAGGAACTCACCGCTTAAGTATTCGCCTCCTCGATCAGATCGAAGAATCTTAATACTTTTGCCCGTTTGATTTTCTACTTCGTGCTTATATTCTCTGAATTTCTCAAAAGCTTCAGACTTGTGTTTCATCAGGAACACATATCCGAATCTTGAGAGATCGTCAGTGAATGTAATGAAGTAGGAAGAACCGTTCCTGGCATGCGTAGACATGGGACCGCATACATCACTATGTACCAGTCCTAAGAGTTCGGCAACTCTTTCTCCGTGTCCACTAAACGGAGCTTTGGTCATTTTTCCTTTGAGACATGAATGGCAAGTATCATAAGATGATAATTCGAACGGATTCAAATAACCATCTTTATGTAACTTAGCTAGTCGTGTCGCATTGATATGACCAAGTCTACAATGCCACAAGTAGGATTCGTTCACATCTGAACTTTTCCTCTTGTGTGTGTTTTGTATATTCAGGACTGTATTCTGATTTAGAATGAATATGCCATTATGTAACGAGCCTGATGCAATCAACTTTTGATCTAGGAATATGTTCATAACATTATCCTGTACTACAAAATTATATCCCACTTTACTCAATAAAGAAACTGATATAATGTTGCACATCATGTTCGGTATATAATAGCATTCATTTAGAATCAGTGTATTACGACTTGGTAATACAAGGTGATATTCGCCAACTGCTTTGGCTACAATACTTGCACCGTTCCCTACTTGAACGGAATGATCACCTTTTCCCAGTTCTCTACCTTTACGTAGCCCATGTAACTGTTTACATATGTGGGATCCTGATCCGGTATCTAATACCCAGGACGTAGGGTGAACTGAGAAACAGTTCTCAATAACTAACACACCCGAAGAAGATGCATCAACATGCATGTTCTTTTGGGCGGCGTGAGAATCTAGATATTCTCCTGTTTCCTGTTCAGTCTTATAACTCTTATAAGAAAGAACGGGTCCAACGTTCCCTTGCTCAGTACAATAATCAGGTTTAGTCAATACATCCATATTATTATCTTGATTATGGCCTGAAATGGTCGCTACCTGGAGAGAGAGAGAAGAAAACACTTTAGCGTATGCTCTTGCAAGATTAGATTGGTTATTATCTTATCTAATCAGGATGTCTCCCACTGTTTTTATCAAATCTACCTTCAAACCATAAAAGGTAAGATTAGCCGGGATTAATTACACCCTACAATTTCTTCAATCTTTCAACCAGATCAGTGTCGGTACTTTGAGGGAGGTTCCCCGTGCTTTCGCACGGACCTAATTAATGTAAACCTCGTTTTCCCAGAGGCGTAACCTCGTTAACACTTTTCTAGACACCTACTTGAATGACTAATTGTCCTGTGTAAAACTCTCCCAGGAGTAACACTTACTCGCAGTGGGTATCGGGATCCAACTATCTCATAGGAGGTATGCAATCTCATTGCAAATTTCAACACTTGAAATTCCCGATAATGCTTTTACCCCTAGCAACTTATGACCTTGGCTAAGGTCAACAAATCATAAGCGCTAGTCAAGTTTAACCCGTCATTTCTTGATTGAATTAAACCCACCCGTACGACCCTTGGCTAAGGTCAACAAAGTCGCACGACTACCCTAACTCAATCACATCTCATGTTTTAGCAGATAAATACTAATTAGCTACCGTACACCACGCCTTGGCTAAGGTCAACAAACGCAACACGAATACTAACTAGTCTCTATCTGAAATGACGGAGGGCTACGCAGGTTTTTCAGAAAACCCTGAGCGTAATGAACTTGATATCGTCGTAGAATCGAGTGAAGTTTTGAAAAGGAGTGTTTTTGAGGCTTTTCTTAGTTTCGCTAAAGGGGTCACTCCCGGTGAAGGGATCGTCGGCCTTTTCCTCATCGAATAAGGTGCAGGATATATCACATATACCGCTGTGCAAAGCAAAACACTAAAAACAATCAAAAGACAAACCGCGTTTTGTAGCATCTGCCAGTTTTGCTAAAGGAGTCACTCCCGGTGAAGGGATCTCGGTCCTTTCCTCATCGAATAAGGTGCAGGATATATCGTATATATCACTGTGCAAAGCAAAACTGTAGCTACCCTTTTTATTAAGTTTTTGATTCTACAACATCTTTAGGTTTCTTTTCTTTTATTAATCTCATTAATAAAAATCCCATCATCTTATGCTTCCTAAGCATCACAGAAGAAACGAAAGCAGTAATATTTATATATCAGCATATATATATAGTATAAGCATTCGTCTCAGGCAGTAATATGATCTCATCACAGAACATTGCAGCAGAAGTACATATATGAAATATTGGATATACTAGGACGTCCGTGTTTTTAATACGAGCCTGTATAAAACACGGATTCCACGGTCGCGACGAATAGCCAAACCCACATCCCAAGACCCCTACGAGAGCGGCAAGTAACACTGCCAATTCTAGGGTTAGAAGACCCGGTCTCGACTCCTCGAAATGGCCTCCCACTGGACCCTAGAACCCGGTCACTTGTGCTCCCCACCTTGGGTCTACCTAATGCGGAAAAGTAAATAATATACACTGGTGACAGCAACCGCAACCTGGAAGTGCCCCAAATAAAAGAATATTACATTACAAATGAATTTTACATGAATGAAAATAAAAACCCTCATCTCACATAAAACCCCCGGCTATTCTGATCGCGACGATCCAATATAACATATCACAGCAACACATAATATCTCATATCATCAACGTAAGTAAATATGCGTACCCCAATTGTCGTTGACATATAGCAACGAAACCGGCGATATCACATATTACACTTACGGTCACAGAAAAGAAAGTGTAAAACTACAATATTTGGAATCCACAATCACTTTAGACATCATAAATCCGAAATATCACATACTCCGCATTTCATGCCTAACTCTATGAATTCCACATATTGTATCACATTCCAGATAAATATACAGTATTAAACTTTCCGAACAGATAATCAAACACCCAAAATTTCCCAAAGTGCTCAACTCTTGAGCGGAGTTCAAATAATCCCAGAATATGTCACAGTACCGGTGATCCAGCCGTAGAAGGGTCAAGCCAACGCCTCACATGTGGCACGCCGTACTCCCCCAAACCCGAAGGTTCAAAAGGCAGTTCAAGACGGTCACATAATCGAGTTAAGGTTTGTTGTCTTCTAGAGGGTCCACCGCTTAACTTGTACAATTTTCCGAAAGATTTAAACCCAATAAAAATTCAACGCTTGAAAGTTTGCCGTGCCGGGAAAAAGTCGGTTAATGATATCCGTTCAACTAGTTTAACAATTTCTAAATATCCGGAAAGAAATACGAATTTAAAATTTCTGATCGAGTCTACTATTACAAAACAAACCCCAGAATTTTAAACACCTGGAACAGATTAAAAATACCCAGAATAGTCAGCAAGTACCTACGGTTAAAACCATGAAGCCACGTGTCCCAATCCTACAGCGCCGCCGCGGAACCGCTGCGAGAACCCTCTTTCTGCCGCGCTTCCGCGCTACGTTGGTGGAATTGTGGGCACGTGTTTCATGGTAATTCTTAGAATTCCCTGCTGATTTTTTTACATATTTTTAATTCAGAAAAATCCCAAAATTTAAAAAATTTCCAGAGAGGGGTCAAGTTTCGTCGTTTCGGGTTCGATCGGAGTTTTAACTTCGTAAACACATCGCCTAATGCTCTAGCTAGGCTCTGATACCACTGTAGGGTTCCTAGGCACTCTTGTGAAGGTTCTTAAGGCATCAAACATGCCCGGATTAAATTTTAGACGTGCCGAACAACCCAAAGCCGGGATCTTTGCTAGATTATTAGGGTTTTATATGCAAGATGATAACTTTTATCTAAGTGTGAGGGATTACAACCTTTGTAGTCCGCTCCTTCACTTCACAAGCTCCGAGTAGAAGTCCCTTTGCCGCGATCCACGATCTCCCGGACTCATGAGAGGCTCCACAACTCGAACGATCCATTCTAGCTTGTCGTATTCCAAATCTCCGATGATCTACCTTGAAGTTGCTTCGACTCAAGCTTTCTCACTCAAAAGAGAAGAACACCCTAATCCCAAGGGCTAGATGAGATGAGGATGAAAGAGTAGTGATTTTGCTTTCTTTTTATATCATTTTCTCATATTTTATCATCACTTAATAAAATCAAGCAAGCTTTTCTTTCAAGAGAGAAGAAGAAGATGATAATGGAAAAAGAATAATGAATAATCCTCTTTTGTGATGAATAGAAATATAAACATATGATTGAATTATTAACCATGGTTAAGGATGATTGGATGAGAACAAGTAGAGAAACAACTAGGGTTAGGGTTTGGTTTGGTTTAGAATGTGTCATCACAAAAGATCTTTGTAATGACAAAAGAAAGAAAGCTTCTAGAAGGAACTTGAAGCATCCAACCCTAATCAAACCTTAACCTCAATTAATCATCCTTAAACATGTTTAACAATTAATCATATCATGTCACAATAATATATATCACATATATATTATATATTTGCAACAAAAGAAAATAATACAATTAACATATATCGCATATATATCAATGTATCATCCACTGAGAAAATGAAATAATAAAGCAAGCCAATATTAGTTAATATAATAATATATCATATATATTATTATATATTAAATCATCGAATCAACACTTGATCCGACGATCCGGCTATATCGAATATTACTGACTAATATATCATGTACCGATTTATCGAATCAATACTTGATCCGATGTCCCGGTTCATATCTAAATATCGCGAGAATATAATACGGTATCCCATATCGCATTATTCTCGGTCCTGCACATATCACATATGTGCCTCTACTCCGTTTCGCCTGAGCCAAGAAACTTCTGTGTAGGACTCTAAAGAATCGTCAATACGCCGGTAGCAGGTGATGATCATATCAAACACCCACAAGCTACAAGCGGTGAGCTAAACGTAACAGCCACCCAGGTATTGAGCGATCAGAAGATCAACAAGCTAGCCAGTGCGTTCTCCTGTGAATCCGATCAGTAACACTCCCGTACAGTCCGGTCTGTTCGTCTGATATGTCGCATATCAGGTCTAGGGGTGGTATACGTCAGACCCCAGTAACCGATAAGTCGTGTCGATGTATGGCTCATAACGGGTCTAGAAACTACTAGTAACACTTACCAGTAAATCTCTATATCAGCCCTGGCCAGGGACTTCCAGTTATAGCCAATCGAACACAGCACAACATCAACTCCCTATACCGGGAGAGACGAATCCCCTCCTATCGCTCATTGCCTCCATGTGATTCGGGACTGTACCCAAAAGCCACCGTTTTGCACGCCCTCTTGGACGTGGTAAGGTGGAAATCAAAGCACAGTGGGAATCACACAAGACTCTATGACGATCTCGGGTCTTCAGACTACCCTGTACCTGTGTCACCGGAGAACTGCCATCTGACGTGTGGTATATCACCATCTGGGAGTTCTCGGCGAGTCCGTCCAGTGTACCCAGTCTCCACTGAGCACCCGTACACCATCTCTGATGTCAAACACCGATGGATATGGGATCATCCATCACCCATCATATGGGTCAAGATGCGTATACGCTAGTCTACTCTGGTGTATCGATGCCCTGTCTCGATATACCCTCGACTAGGAACAGTTATAGGATGTACTCATCGACTACCGCGGCCCCACTAGTATGATCTCATCATAGTCCCAGTAGTCGAGTACAGATCCTAAGGGCTTTATCAACATGTGAGAGTAAAACAGTAAACCAATACAAGTCAACATGTTAAGATAAAGTGAAACCAAAAAGCATACTATCATGACGAGCAAGAAAGTCTTCTCTATATATAACCAAGCATCCATTATAATATACATCAAATGTAAAACAATGGCCTCTAGGGCATATACATAACTAACATGATTTCCATCATACCATGTCCAAGAGGGCGTGCAAAAGGTGGCTTTTGGGTACAGTCCCGAATCACATGGAGGCAATGAGCGATTGGAGGGGATTCGTCTCTCCCGGTATAGGGAGTTGATGTTGTGCTGTGTTCGATTGGCTATAACCGGAAATCCCTGGCCAGGGTTGCTGAGATTTACTGGTAAGTGTTATCAGTAGTTTCTCGAACTGTTATAGACCTCAAATCGACACGACTTATCGAGCTACTGGGGTCTGACGTTTACCACCCCTAGGAGAGATATGTGACATATCAGACGACGAGACCGGACTGTACGGGAGTGTTACTATTTGGATTCACAGGAGAGTGTACAGGCTTGCTTGTTGATCTTCTGAGTGCTCAATACCTGGGTAGCTGTTACGTTTAGCTGACCGCTTGCAGCTTGTGGGTGTTTGATATGATCATCACCTACTGCCGGCGTATTGACGATTCTTTAGAGTCCTACACAGAGGTTTCTTGGCTCAGGCAAAACGGAGTAGGAGCACATATATGATATGTGCGGGACCGAGGATAATGCGATATGAGATACCGTATTCTATTCTTGCGATATTTGATATCAGCCGGATCATCGGATCAAGTGTTGATTCGATGAATCGGTACGGTTAAATATTAGTCGGTTATATGCGATATAGCCGGATTGTCGGATCAAGTGTTGATTCGATAATTTAATGTATAATAATATATATGATATATTAAATTACATTAACTAATATTAGCTCACTAAAAGATTCTTTTTCTCACTCGGGTAATACATTGATATATATGCGATATATGTTAATTGTATTATTTTATTTGGTTACAATAAATATTGTATATGTGATATATAATATTGTAACATGATATGATAAATAATGCAACATGTTTAGTAGAGATTAAACAAGATTAGGGTTTGATTTGGGTTAATGGTTTCTAGATGATTCTAGAAGGTTTTTGTTTTGTCATGATAAAGATATTTCCATATGACTCATTCTTAACTCAACCCAAACCCTAACCCTTGGTTAATTCTCTACATTGGTTAAGTGAACCATGGTTGCATAATTGATCATTATCTCCTTTTCCTATTCATCACAAAAGGATTCTATTGTTATTGTTCATCTTCTTCCTTCATTCTTTCATGGAAAAATGCTTGCTAGATTTTTCCAAGTGATGAATAATTGTGAGAAAAAGATAAATAAATAGAGCAAAATTCCTACTTCATCATCCTCATCTTCCCTTGCCATTTAGATGAGGGTGTTCACATCATTTCATGAGTGTTAGCTTGTGTTAAAGAAACTTCAAGGTAGATCATCGTAGTATCGAAGATCGGAAGCAAAGGTTGCGTCATTCTCTTCGTGGAACCTCTCGAGAGTCCGGATCCCGATGATCGCAGCGAAGGGACCACAACACGGAGCATATGAAGTGAAGGACCGGATCTACAAAGGTTGTAATCCCTCTCACTTAGTGTTAAAATGTTTAGCATGCTTGTTTTCGCCTAATCTCTAGTTTAAAGTTCCGTATTCGGGTTGTTCGGCACGACTAAATTTTTATTCGGGCATGGTTGATGCCTCGCAGACCCTTGTGCGCGTGCCTAGCAACCCTACAAGCATTACTCAACTTAGGAATCCATCCAATTATGAGCAACCTGAATGAGAAAACTCGTTTCTCAAAACCATCACTATCATCTGAATACCAATCACAAGAATCTACATCTTCGATCTCTTTGAAGGATCCCGATACTTGTGATACCTGGTTCTCTACTCTATTCTTATACCCACAACTTCTCAAAACTTAGACCTTGTATTTCTACGAAACACTTTTCTAAATACTAGAGAAGTTATAAGTAAACAGAACATAGTACGAGGACCTACCCCTTTGTCCTGATGGACACTTAGACAACATACAATACTCTGTATAAGTCCGCTGAGTTAAACAACTCAAAACCTGTGCGTCGTAGGTTGAAAACTGTATACTGGCGATTTCCTCAAATATCACCAATTACAACGAATTCCGATATAATGAGGATAATCACCTAATTCCCAATAACTTACTCCCACTCATCATCTGTAAAACCATACAGATATGAGAATGAAACCTGGTAAATACATACCCTTGGAGTATGTGTCTAATCGGGAAAACAGGTTTTCTTTAACAATGCACTGAAACATGAAAATGTTTCGTAGGGGTATCCTGGTATTCATAGCAATGCCTTTTCCATAATCCAATTCATGACTTCAACCGTATATTTTATTGCCATCTCTCCAAATCCCTTTATTTGTCTTTAGTCGTTACCTTCTGTACACCATCGTTAGGCTAAATGGTTTTCTTCCTTCCCTACCGTTCGGCACCAGCCTATGGTTTGGAAGAAGACTATCCAGTAAGCATAATATGTGTATCCTCCTAAACCAAGGAGTACTCGCATCTCGAGAGAAGGTGATGATAAAAGACAACTGAATAATACCTTATTCTTTTAAAGGTGAAATAGGAGCGGCGATGAAGTACGCGGTTTTGGTCGTGAATGATATCAGTCGCAATTTACTTTGCCCTCTTTCTAATCCCTTTATTTTTTCTTTACATATTACCTTCTGCACACCCTACTTAGGCTAATTGGTTTTCTTCATTCCCTACCTTTCGGCACCAGCCTATGGTTTGGAATAAGACTATCCAATAAGCGTAATAGGTGTACTCTCCTAAACCAATGAGCTCTCGCAACCTGAGAGAAGGTGATAATAAAAGAAAACTGAATAAACCAATTCTATTTCTCCTGAACCTGGATCCATCCTCGAAGAAGTCCTTTCGAGTTCGTATATAACCATACGATGGATCTATCCAATGGAAGTGGATATCCGTAGTAATACGGGTGTTCTGAGAAATGCAAAGGGTAAAAGAAGGAGTGGCAATGACTTATGCAACACAGACAATCCAAAAAGCAAGTATTTTAAGAAGGTTCGGTCAACCTGGTCACTGAGTCATAGTCTAGGGTCGGTCAAAGGTCGCTGCCAAAGAGAGAGAGAAAAGAAACACTCTGCGTGCACTCTAACCTAGATCAGAATGGTCATCACTTTATCTAATCCGGAAACCTCCCACTGTCCTGTCAAATTCTCCTCCAAACCTAAAGAAGAATCAATCGGGATCACCCGAAGAGTAAACCAACTCATCAGTGGGAATCGGGATCCAACTCTCATCGCATGATAATGTGATGGAATGCATCCACGTTACTCATACTCCAGAAGGTATGCGCATACTTGGCAAGTTTCAGTTTCTTTAGAAACTCCCGATATAGTTTTTGCCCCATGCTCTTATGATCGTGACTAAGGGCCAACCCATCATAAGTCACATGTCAAGTTCTTCCCATCATTATCTTGTTAATTTGAACCCACCCGTACTCGCCCTTGACTAAGGGCCAACAAGGCTGTACGACTGTCCCAAACCAACGCATCTATCTATGCAACATGTGAACACCCCAGCAGCTACCAATCACTATGTCCTAGCTAAGGGCCAGACCAACATAGCTTGAATACTACTGACCATTCATATGAAATGACGGAGGGCTACGGCTGGTTTTTGGCGAAAAACCTTTAACGTAATGAACTTGATCTCGTTGAAGGAACCTGATAGCTTTTCAAAATATAGTGGCGAAAACCTTTTGGTAAAGAGGTCACTCCCGGTAAAGGGATCTCGGCTCTTTCCTCGTGGAATGAGGTGCAGGATATTCCACTGAATACCGCTATGCAAAGCAACTTGTAATCGACTATAGTGAAGTTATTACGCTGACGCAAACTTCTGCCCAAGGGGTCAGTCCCGGTGAAGGGATATCGGCCCTTGCCCCGTCGAATGAGGTGCAGGATATTACACTGAATACCGCTATGCATAACAAAAGAAAACGTCTTTGCAATAACACTTTTTAAATTTTTTCCAACAACTGTAAACAGGTTTTCTTTACTTTGCATTGATCAGAATCAACGCAGTCCCATCATTTAATCACACCAGAAAAGAACGAAAATAAAATGTACGTATATGCCATCCGCATTCGTCACTGGGTCCCGTCATCACCCGTTAGGTTACTTAACTAACGACAGAGCGGGGACTGGACTAGCGTGGGTGTAAAACATATACAACATCTAATAGTATATAAACTAATATACAATAATCGCTCCATGCATGATAGTATGCAACATTACAGAAAAGTAATAAGCATCACAGAACAATACAGATAATCTGGGATCCCCGGGTTTCACAGAGCCGCTGCTAAAACCCGACGTTCCCCTATCGTGTGGATAGCCTGTGCAATGAAACCTAGACCCCTACGGGTGCGGCAAGTTACCCGCCAAAACCTGAAGTGAGGCAGCCCCCTACAGCATAGTGAATGGACCACCCAGCACTTCACGGAATCCGGTAATCTTGGGCACCCCTCCTTGGGTCAACCTGTACCCCCTACGAGTGCGGCGAATAGTCTGCCAATTCTAGAGTGGGGCCCCTCTGCCTCTCAAAGCCATGAGATGCGGACCCGTTGCCCTCCCGAACCCGGCTATCCGTGCACTCCGTCGCGGGGCAGAACCAAGTACAGAAATGAAAAATAGTATAACAGGTACATCGACCACAACCTGGTCGTGCCCCAAAAGAATATTATACAACAGGCAGTGACGTCAGTCCACATGTTGGACGCTCGCCCCGCAATATCAAATGTACAAATAAACTCAAACTGTACTACCATTGCACACTGCTATCCACCACGACAAATCCGCAACATCACAGCACAACACAGAACATCAACACGAATGTCACGTTCGCAAACCCGTCTAAAAGAACTATAGCAATCAGACGCGGTTTACCGATCAAATGACATTCCCGATCGGAGATATAATGTAAGCACTGTAAACTAACGTGTTTAAATTTCGATCGACCAAATATCATAAAGTAGGCCCCACGCTAATCTGTTGAACAATAATAAAATCTGGGCCCAAAAGATATATACCAAAAACCCCAAATTCCAACAGAGAATCCACTATAGAAATTTGAGTGAGTGATCCCACTTTCCTGCGGCGGATCCACGGCAAAACCCTGGCTTTGGCCGCGGATCCACGTCGGAACAGTGGAATTACTTGCTCGAATTTCTACAGTATTCTTAAAAAACCCTGCTTGATTTTCTGGTATGGTCAAAATGACATTTGGACCAGTTTGAAAATTAACAGAAGCTGTCAAATTGAAAAATTGCGATTTTTGATTTCCGGTTCGATCGATGTTTTAAACGCGTTAGCATAAGTTAGTATAGCAAAATGGTGAGGCTCTGATACCACTGTAAGTCTACGCCAGCGCCCCGGCCGTCTACAGACGCCAAATGCGGAACAAAAACTTTTTAACTGGCGCTATCGTATACTTTAACCCGGATCTGCCATTATTGCAAAACTAACAAATTGTAAAGAGTGTAGAAAGGTTATACCGAACGATCCGAGTCCTTCGTTCTTTAACCATCATCCCACGCTCCGTTGCGGCTGCTCCGATCTCGTCGATCTCCGATTCTCCTCGTCCAGGTGGCACCACGTCACTGATTCTTTAAACGGGCTCCCGCCTCTGACTTGAGGCAACTCGGTCGTCAAGTTTGCTAAAAGAGACGACCAAGAATGATGTAGAGAATGAGTAGATGACTTTGTCTCACTTCGTCCAAGTCCGTGGACGATCGGTTAATGAAGTTGCCACTCGGATCGGGTGATGGAATGAAAAAGGCAATGAAATTTCCATGCACCCCAAATACTATCATAATCTTTTCTACAAATGAAACATCAAGTGAATGAGAGAGAGAAGGGGGCCGGCCACTTATTGGAGTGGGGGGTGAGTGTAGGAGGAGGGGGAGGTAACCATAAGAGGAAGAAGCTTATCTTGATCATAAATGGAAGCATGAGTCACTAAAAGCCATTAATGCATACAATGAATCTAATAACCTAGTCATTATGCATTAATAGAATTATTAAAAAGCACAAATGAGTCACAAGACACCTCACCATTTCTAGAACCTTCTAGAAGCTTCCACACTCATCTTAAGAAAAGACAAATCCGTCTTTAACCGAATGTTAAAAGACGGCTGATAGAAAACTGGAAACTGGCAACTTCCAAAAGTGATCCTGAAACGACTTTCAGGATAACCCCGAAACTGTATAAATATACCCGCATTTGTATTACGGCCGAATACAAATGCAACTGAGACAAAGATATTATACCTACTCAATATAATACTCGGATCCGGCTTAAACCAAAGCCGACCAGTATCATCTGCCCGAAAAATAACACGTGCGTAAACACACGTGCATTTTCCGAACCCTGCAATAAAACCATACGGCCTCTACAACGTTTCGCCCGAACTTGGGAAACTGTCTGTGGGGGACTCTAATGACTCGTCAGTACCCTGGCAGTGGGTTTAACCACAAACCGTCAGCGGCACTAGCTATGCGTAACGGCTGCCCATGGACTGACCTCAAGGGAGGCCGATGAGCGAACTCATCCGGAAACCCTACTGAGCCTGACAGTGACAATGTATATACAGTCCGGTCCGTTCGTCTATGAGTATCGCATATCTGCCTAGGGGGCTGGTAACATCAGACCCCCAATAGCAGTATAAGTCGTGTCGGAGTGAAGCCCAATAACACCCTGAGATACTACTGGAGTACCTACCAGTAAATCTCCTGCCATGGCCATGGACTTTGTGTAATGGCTTTCCTAGACACAGCACGACCTCGCCCCCAATACCGGGAGAGACGAATCCCCTGCCGATCCGCTCACGTGCCTCCATATGGCTCGGGACTGTACCCAAAAACTACCTGTTTGCACGACTCCTTTGAGCCGTGGTAGGGTAGAAATCAAAGCACAGTGGGAACTCACACGAGACAAATGACGACCTCAGGTCGATGAACTAACCTGTACACATGTCACCAGGGAACTGCTACCTGACGATAGATATAGTACTAACTAGCAGATTCCCGGCGAGTCATGTCCGGTGTACTCATAACCCAATGAGCACCTGTATACATCTTAGGTGATCCAACTGACACCAGTGGCTTGTGAGACCGGCCACCGCCCCTCGTCGGGGTCTCGACTGTACACACTAGTCTACTCCGGAGTATCGATGCCCTGTCTCGAAACTCCCACGATTAGGGACCACAATTAAGGATATGCGTATAAACCACCCAACTCTCACGTATATGATCGCCATCATACTGTTGGTGGTAAAGCAAGATCCTAAGGGCTCTATCAAAGTGTAACATGTAATCAGTCACTTGAACATGTACACGACTGATAAAGGCAAACCATATAGCATACTATCATCTTGAGTAAGACTGTCCTACCGGTATATGTCCTCCGCAATCATTGCAATCACGTACCTGTGATCCAATAATTGACTATGAGGGCACTATCTCCAACAAATCGATCCTCGAAAAGTATCCTGCCTCCTGAAGCTGGTCGAACAAATCGTCGATGCGTGGCAAAGGATATCTGTTCCGCACTGTCACCCTGTTCAGCTGGCGGTAGTCGATACACAAACGCATACTGCCGTCCTTCTTCTTGACGAACAGGACTGGAGCACCCCAAGGAGAAACACTGGGTCGAATAAGTCCCTTATCCAGCAAGTCCTGCAACTGACCCTTCAATTCTCGAAGTTCCGCCGGGGCCATCCGATAAGGCGGTACAAAAATAGGCCCCGTGCCAGGAACCAAGTCAATAGAGAAGGAAATATCACGCTCGGGCGGTAACCCAGGAAGCTCGTCAGGGAACACATCAGGGAACTCGCTAGCAACCGGAACCTGATCCAGAGGAACCTCTGTAGGCCTAGTATCGCAAACATATGCGAGAAATCCCTGACATCCCTTCCGCAAAAGCTGTCCAGCGCGAAAAGAAGAAATCACACTGTGAGGGGGCACCACGGTCCCCCAACACAACAACAACCGACTCGCCGGGAAAACAAAATCGAACTGTCTTCTCGCGGCAGTCAACAGAAGCATAGCACGTGGCTAACCAATCCATGCCCAAAAGAACGTCAAAGTCCAACATCTCAAGAAGGATCAAATCGACCGGCAACTCTCTCTCGCCAATACGGACGGTACAGGATCGGAACATGTGCCTAGCAACAAACGACTCTCCCGCAGGAGTAGTCACTACTAGCGGTTGACCAAGCAAACCGGACTCTCTACCCAAACTCGGCATAAGGTGTGTGGATACATACGAGTACGTGGAAACATATGAGCACAAGGATCCGGATCAAACAATATGTGTGCAACAAAGGACAACTGAAAGAGTACCTGAAAGCTCTGCGTTGGACGCCCTCACGTCCCGATGAGTCGAAGCGAAAACTTGTGCCTGTCCTTCATCGGCGACTGACTGAACTCCTCCTCTACTAACCGGACCCCTCTGCGCGAACCCTCCGTGTCCACGACGTCTCAGAATACGACCCTGACGTGGTGTGAAGGAACACTGCCTGATGAGGTGTTGAAGGCTCCCACATCGCAAACATCTACGCGCTGGCTGCCGTCCTCCCTGGGGATGAGAGCCGAACAACTGTCCTCGTCCTAAGCCTCTGCTCTGGGTTGGTACACCAGTACGATTCCTCAACTGTTCTGGAACTCTCACGGTCTCTGGAAGACATGTCCCGTAAACTGAGGCTGCCCCCACCGGTGCTATGTAGGGGACGGAATACTGCATGATGATCGTAAGGAACAACTGGGTAACAAGAGTGACAACCACCTGTCGCTGCGCTCGCACGACCTCTACCAACGAGCTCATCGCCTGGCATAGGCCCTGCATCTCTACCACTAGTCTAGCGATCTGAGCTGTCAAAGGGGAAACAATCTGTCCTGGTACAACAGGAGTACTACTCGGATTAGTCCTCGTCTCAGATGAATCAACTCGAACCTCGGCTCTCGCGGCCGCTCTCTGCGCCCTCGTAGTCCTTGGCGGCATATTGGCTATAAGGAACAACAGGATTCGATAAGGATACGGAAATCGAATCGCAAGAATGTATATACTCAAGAAGGAATTTAAATCAACAAGTCCTAAGGTCGCGTAGGCGGAGTACCTTGTCGTGAGTATGCCGCGGAACATACACATGCTACGCTACCCTGCTGCAGCTACCTACTCCATCATATCAGGGTCATCCTACACTCTGAAAGGTAAAACCTACGCTCTGATACCAACTTTGTCACGACCCGAAGTTTGGCCCGTGACCGGCACTTAACCACGTAACGTCTACAGGCGTAACGCGACTAAGTGAACCGAAAACCCAGAAATCAAACCAGTGAAAGTATAGAGTGTTATAAGTTTTAAAAGGAAAGCATTTACTAACATGACAAGAAATCTAAGTAAACAATCACCAAGATAGTAATATACGACGCCGTAGCGAAGATCAAGATCCACAAGTGGGAACATCACAGATAGAATAAACTGTAAGTACAGCCGGCTCACAATGAGCTCGACACCAGAAAACAAATATAATACATCATCGTCCTCACACTGTCTCTAAGTCAAATACATACAAGGTAGATGGAGAATACTAGATACAACAATGTACATACTGAAAGATAAACAGATACCGCACAAAACCCACCTATCAGCAAAAGAGCTAGTACACCAACTATGGGGGTATCTGTGTCAAAAGATGCAAAGCAGCCTGCCGCGACTACTCCGAAGGGCAACCTGCAAACACTGTGGCACAACGGGGGTGAGTTGCCAACTCGTGAATAGAGATAACATATAAAGGTAATCGCGAGCATGCACGTACTGCGCTACTCTATCATATGCCAACAGATGATATTAATATGTGATAAGCAGTATGTGCAACAATCATGCAAGTGCTCTAACAGATAGTAGCAAATGCTCTATCAGGTAATGTAACTACAGGATGAGGTAGCAAATGCTCTTTCAGGTAATGTAACTACAGGATGAGGTAGCAAATGCTCTATCAGGTAATGTAACTACAGGATGAGGTACAATAATAAATGCTGAGCAGGGGCAATATAGTATCTACACGGAATGTCAACGTGGAATATATAATCGGTGTCCATCAATGCACCCAGATCCCCCAAATAGCTCAGGCGCCGGCACTCTCATCGGCCCTCAAATCCTGTACATCTCTGAGAATCCCGAGTGCCCAACATCGGCACCCAAATATCATAAATACTCGTGTCCAGCATCGACACGCAAAACCTCATCCATCGGGCCCCGTCAGTACGGGTCAGCCCACGGGCTCCGTCTGAGGTATCGGCCCGCGGCCCCAGCAGTACGGATCACCCCGCATCCATCTATAGACTCTGATCAGTACCCTCCGGATAACTGTCAGGTCCAACCAATCACCGGTAGGTAGTAGTCCCTCTGCCAGGCTCACCGTCTACTACACAGCGAAACCGTTCTCGCCCCGGGGTACCATACCGGGTCCACCATGTACCCGTAATCGGCCTCAACCAGCTCCTCGATTCGGGTTCACATGTATCACTCTAGCACCGAGAAAACACATGGTGGACGCACCGAAATATCATATCAAGGGAACCGGGTTTTTAAATGATTACATATTTGCAATAGCCACGGTTCCTGTTTGTGTAATTGCCCTAGAGGCCATTACTGTATCATACTAGTATGTATATTACTTAATGGAAGCTTGGGATATTCACCTTGTATATACAATCTTGCTCAAAATAGTAGTATGCTACTTGGTTTATTTCTACTTCAATGTGTACATGTGTTTATTTTTGTATATCGCCTATACACATTAGTGGAGCCCTTAGGATCTTTGCTTGATTACCAGCGATGTGATGGCCGTCACACTAGTGGGGCTGGGTAATCTACAAGCACATCCTTATGCAGGTCCCTGGTCGCAGGACTATCGAGACAGGGCATCGATACTCCGGAGTAGACCAGCGCATGCGCTTCTCATCCCAGTGTGGGAGACGGTCTGTCCCACAGCCGTCAGTACGTCGTACTTGAGATAGTATGCGGGTGCCCGTTAGGTTACGGGTACACTGGACAGGACTCGTCGGGAACTGACTAGTTGGTATTATACCTATCGTCAGTTATCAGTTCCCAGGAGACATGAGTACAGCTTAGTCCGCTGACTTGACACTGTCACTTCGCCTCGGGTGTGTTCCCACTGTACTTTGATCACTACCCTACCACGGCTCAAAGGAGTCGTGCAAACAGGTGGTGGTTGGGTGCAGTCCCGAAGCACTTGGAGGCAGTGACGGTTAGACAGGATTCGTCTCTCCCGGTATTGGGGGTTGACATCGCGCTGTGTCTAGGAGAGCCATTACACGAGTAGTCCCTGGCCAGGGAAAACGAGATATACTGGTAGGTTTCCAGTGTTATCTCAGGGTGTTTTGGGCTTCGCTCCGGCACGACTTGTACCGCTATTGGGGGACTGACGTTTACCGCCACCTAGGCCCGCCATGCGATGTATCAGACGAACATACCGGACTGTACGGAGAATGTCACACTCATGCTCAGTAGGAGTTCAAATGGGTTTCGCCTCGTCAGTCTTCTTGTCGGCATTACCTGGGGACCGTTACGCACAGCTAGTGCCGCTTGCGGTCTGTGGTTAAACCCACTGCCATCGTAGTGTCGAGTCTTTAGAGTCCCACACAGAAAGCTTTTCGCCTTTAGGCAAAAGAGTAGAGGTCGCATGGTATTGCGACAGGTCGCATGGTTTTGCGACAGGGTTCGGTCACATCCGTGCACTTGTGCACGTACAGTGTCCGGACAGTTTACACTAGCGGGCTTTGGTTTAAGCCAGATCCTAGTGTACCTTATGGGATTGGATTTATCCAGTTTGCATTCGTGTTCCTCGGAACGCGGATGCGGGTGTGTATGCACAGTTGACAGGGAGGCAGAGGCAGCGGATTCTCATTAGGGTTGTTGACAGTTGACCGTTGACTTTTTGACTTTTTGCTCAACCCTAATGAGAATATGATATGTGATTAACTATTATATTAATTAAGTATTATGGTGACATGGTTGTTGACTTTTGTTGACTTTGTTGACTTGTTGACTTTTGTTGACTTGTTGACTTTGTTGACCGGTTGACTAGGCTTGACTAGTTGACCATCATGATAACCATAACCATCATTTCATGGCAAAGATTTTTCTTGCTTGCTCGTTTAGGTAAAATGAGTAGATGATATGATATGGTTATGGTTGCTTCAACCATCACACATAAGACTTTTTTTGATATGATGAGTTATAATTACTTTGGATTATGAGAGGGTGAGAGACAAAAGAGAGCCTCATTCTTTCTTGCTCATTCTCTCTCTTGTTCTTGAGCTCTCCATTTTGCTCTCACCTTCTTGCTCTTGCTCCCTCTCTTTAATCTATGGTTCATATCTCTCATGAGTTGAGAATCAAGAACCATAGATAAAATTCTATTCTATTTCTTCTCTACTCATTCTAGTTCACTAGGTTTAGCAAACCAAGTGAACTAGTTTCTTTAAAGAACGAAGAAGGAGCTAAAGGTTGGAGCTTTCAAGTGGATCTATCTTCGGCGTACGGAGACGACGAGAAGGAGCCATCGGACCACCATCGGAGCTTGAAGAAGAAGGAGTTCAAGACAAGCTAGGTATAACCATCTTCATCCGAGTAGCTAACTCTCTTTAGCTAGTTTGCTAGTTTTAGTTTAGGAAAAGATCCCGACTTTGTTTAGTCCATGTTGCCCCTTGCGCTAAAAATTTGATTTTTATACCGTTTCCGCCTCCCCGTAAGAACCGGGGGTCGCAACGTGGACTTACAGTGGTATCAGAGCCTAACTAAACTTAAACTAGCTTGGTAGTGAAGTGTAACGAAGTTCGGAACCGGAAAAATCCAAAAACCAAATTTTTACAAAACCTGAGTTTCTGTTGAAATTTTTTTGGCTCAAAATGAAAAACTTTATATACCTAAATTGGGCTCAGGGTTTTCTAAGAACACCCACAAAAAACGATGGCATGAATCCTTCAAGTAGCCGCGGATCCGCGGCCCCAGCTATTGTCATTGCCGCGGATCCGCCGCCCTTTAGGCTCTTCGTGTGATTATTTTTTGTGCAGTGTTCTTCTGTTTTGGTTTTGGGATTTTTAAAATATGTTATATGTGCCCAGATTCTCCAGAACAGAAATTTACTTTCGTGGTCCTTTAATTTCGTATTTTTTCCGAACTTCACTACACTTTGACTATGATGGTTATATCTATGATGTTT
This sequence comes from Agapanthus africanus, assembly GCA_030015575.1. Taxonomy (NCBI): domain Eukaryota; kingdom Viridiplantae; phylum Streptophyta; class Magnoliopsida; order Asparagales; family Amaryllidaceae; genus Agapanthus; species Agapanthus africanus. Next base: position 235,013,979 of record JASDDO010000010.1, read on the forward strand.
GCATGTATTGAACGTCGGCTAATCGCTATAAGTCGATTAGTCGGGGTTATACATGATCTGTAATGTGCTGGAATGTGTATATAAATATGTTGGATTGTCGCGGGTGAATAGCCGGGGGTTGTGAGACGAGAGTTTTCTTTTCTTGCAATTCATGTAAATTTGTAAATTGATGTAATAATTATTTGTATGGCCGCACAACCGGGTCGGGGTTGTAGCCGTCATTGTATAATTTCTTTTTACTGTTTTTGCTCCTAGGATAGACCCATGGAGGGGTGCACAAACTACCGGGTATGCCGAAGTGTCGAGTGGCCTACTCATGGAGATGAGGGAGGTTGCTACGCTTCGGGTACTTGGCGGGTAGTTTGCCGCACCCGTAGGGGTCTTGGGTGGGGTATTGGCTATTCACCGCGACCGTGTAATCTGTTTTTGTTACAGGCTCGTACAAATTACAGATTCCTAGTATATCCAATGTATTTATCTGTGATCTGAAATGTTTATCATTGCAGTATATCTATATATGATATTATTTAGGCGTTGCTTATGTTTTACAGACACGCTAGCCCAGCCCCCGCTCTGTCGTTAGTTAAGTAACCTAACGGGTAATGACGGGGCCCAGTGGCGAATGCGAATGGCATAAGCGTACGTCATATTTTGGTTGTTTTCTGCAATGGTAGGATTAAATGATGGGACGCATTAAAAGAACTAATGCAAGAATATCACGCATTAAAAGAACTAATGCAAGATAATAAACCAAGTTAAAGTCGTTGGAACACTTTCGAAAAACCACTCGGTTCTTTTCAAAACAAACTTTTAAAATACGGAGTTTGAGCCACTCCATTTAAAAGCTATCTCGTTCCATCGACCAAATCAAGTTCACTACGTTCACGGTTTTGCCAAAACCATCCGTAGCCCTCCGTCGTTTCACATGAATAGTCAATAGTATTCAAGCTGTGTATGTTGGCCAAAGTCAAGGCACAGTGATTGGTAGCTATTGGGTGTTCATGTGTAGCATAGATAGATGCGTTGGTTTGGGACACTCGTACTGCCATTTTGGCCAAAGTCAAGGGTAGGTGCGGATGGATCCAAATTAACCTGGATAATGACGGGTAGAACTTGACATGTGACTTATGATATTTTGGCCAAAGTCAAGGTCATAAGAGCATGGGGCAAAAATCCACATCGGGAGTTTCATAAGTACTGAAGCTTGCTAGATATGCATACCATTTGGAGTGTGATGATTCTGGTAGGATTCCTTCAGTTTCGTCACGCAATGATATTTGGATCCCGATCCTACTGTGAGTATATGCTACTCCTCGGGAAATTTCTCGCTAAAAGATCAATGCTATAAACCTAGTAGGTGCCTAGAAAGGTGTTAGCGGGGCTACGCCCCCAAGGAAAAGAGGTTCTCTAATTAAGGAACTTCGCGAAAGCGTTGGAAAACCTCCCTCGAAGTACCGACACCAGCCTGGCCGAACGGTTAAGCAAGTATTGTACGGTGGGATTGATCCTGACTAATTCTTCCTTTATGGTTTGAGGAGGGATTCGAGAAACAGTGGGAGCCATCCTGTTTAGACAAACTAAAAACCACTCTAAACTTGCAAGAGCATCATGCTGAGTGTTTTCCTCTTCTCTCCAAATTGCAGCGACCAATCAACATGACTGGACTTAAGTTACTCCTAGATAAAAACAAACTGACAGGGCCAAACTACAAAGATTGGCTCAGGAATGTCAAGATAGCAATCACTTATGACAAGATGGGGTATCTTCTTACCACCAAAGCTCCCCTGTCCCTGGTCCAACTTCCAGTGTCGCGGATAAGGAAATCCGCAAGACGTGGGAGATTGATAGCGCGAAGGCCAAGTGCCTCCTGCTTGCCTCGATGGACAACGAACATCAGAGGAGGCATGAGAATATGGACATGGAATCCATATTGCTCCATACAAAAGAACTGTATGGAGAGCAATCTCGTATCGCAAGATACGAAGCGTCGAAAAAGTTATTTTCGACAAGAATGGCCGTCGGATCATCAGTAGCCGAGCACGTGCTAAAGATGATCGGCTACATTGAGGAGCTCGCTGACCTAGGGATCACATTGGAGAGTGAGCTATATACGGATATAGTTCTCCAGTCCCTTCCTTCCACTTACGCCCAGTTTATACTGAACTTCAACCTACAAGAAAAAGAGGTTGAACTTTCAGAGCTCCTCAACATGCTGAGGAGCGTAGAGGGCACCCTACAGAAAGGTAGGGATACATCCACTTTGTTTGTAGGAGGATCATCTTCTTCTAGGTCCAAGGCGAAAGCCAAGGGAAAGAAGAAGAAGGCCCCCGCCAAACCAAGGGGCGGTGTAAGTAAAGTGGATACGAAGGGAAAAGGTAAAGCAACAAAGATAGCGGGGAAGCTTGTGGATAAGGAAGAATGCTTCTATTGTCATAAGAAAGGACACTGGAAGAATGATTGCAGGGCCTGGAAGGCCAGAACACAGGAATTGAAGCAGGTTGCAGCTTCAGCTTCAGGTGTGTATGTTATTGAAAACTGTCTTTCAATAAACTCTACTTCCTGGGTATTGGATACCGGATCAGGATCTCATATCTGTAATTCTTTGCAGGCGTTGAGAAACCGTAGGGTTTTGAAGGCAGGTGACATGAACCTCAGAGTTGCGAACGGAGCTAGCATGGATGCTAAAGCCGTGGGGGACTATCACCTGGGAATGTCAGATGGACATGTTTTGGTTTTGCGTAATTGCTTTTTTGTACCCAACGCAACTTGTAATATCATTTCTGTATCTTTAGTTTCTAAAGAAGGTTATGAATTTGCGTTTGTAAGTAATGTTGTAAACATTCACCATAATCAAGTTTTGATTGGGTCAGGTACTTTGAGTAATGGTATATACGTGTTAAACCAACCACAGATTTTTAATGTCCAGAATACACACAAAAGAAAGTCTCCAGAAATAAATCAGACTTTTTTGTGGCATTGTAGACTGGGTCACATCAATGAGAGAAGATTGACTAAGTTACATACAGAAAGGTATTTGAATGCGTTCGAATATCAGTCGTATGCCACTTGTCAATCCTGTCTCAAAGGAAAGATGACAAATACTCCGTTTACTGGACATGGAGTAAGAGCGAGCGAGCTCTTGGGACTCGTACACAGTGACGTGTGCGGTCCAATGTCTACACATGCCCGAAGCGGACATTCTTACTTCATTACTTTTACGGATGACTTCTCAAGGTACGACTATGTCTTCTTAATGAAACATAAGTCCAAAGCCTTTGGAAAATTCCAGGAGTATAAGAATGAAGTAGAGAAACAGACCGACAAAAGTATTAAGATTCTAAGATCGGATCGAGGTGGAGAATACTTAAGTGCCGAGTTCCTGGATTACTTAAAAGAGAATGGTATTCTCTGTCAGCTTACTCCTCCATACACTCCGCAACATAACGGTGTATCGGAGAGACGGAACCGAACCCTATTGGATATGGTTCGGTCCATGATGGGTAACGCTGAGTTACCGCGATCATTCTGGGGGTATGAGCTAGAATCAGCTGCGTACCTTTTGAACCGAGTTCCGACTAAGACTGTGCCTTCCACACCATATGAAATGTGTAGTGGGAAGAAACCCTATCTTCAATATCTGAAGATCTTGGGATGTCCGGCTTTTGTCAAAAAGCAGCATGCGGACAAGCTCGAGGCACGTTCAGTACTGTGCAAGTTTGTGGGATACCCAAAGAACACCAGGGGGTATCTTTTCTACTACGCAGAGGAACAAAAAGTCCTTGTTTCTCGTAATGCCCACTTTCTAGAACACCAGTTCTTGGAAAAGGAAATTAGTGGGAGCGCAGTAGAACTGGAAGAAATTCCAGAACCACAGACTATTACTGAAAGGTTAGTGGAACCAGAGGGTTCAACAGAACAGGACATTCCTACGCCGCTCCGCAGGAGTAGTAGGCAGTCTCATCCGCCCGAGAGATACTGCGGTTTTCTCATAGACGGGGATAGAGAGGATTGCATCATAGATTATGATGAGCCTACTAGCTTCCAGCAGGCCGTTCAGAGCGTTGACTCAGTGAAATGGCTGGATGCAATGCGGACCGAAATGGAGTCCATGTACACCAACAAGGTATGGACGTTGGACATTGCTCCAGACGGGGTAAAACCCGTAGGATGCAAGTGGATCTTCAAAAGGAAGATTGGTGTAGATGGATAGGTTGAGACCTATAAAGCTAGGCTGGTAGCAAAGGGTTTTCGTCAAAGACCTGGCTTGGACTATGACGAAACCTTCTCTCCAGTAGCCATGCTGAAATCCATTCGGATCCTTCTTGCCATTGCTGCCTTCCACGATTATGAGATTTGGCAAATGGACGTAAAGACAGCTTTTCTAAATGGAAATTTAGAGGAGTGTGTCTATATGGACCAGCCAGAAGGTTTCATTCAGAGTGGGAGCAGCGGAAAGGTGTGCAAGTTGCTTAAGTCCATCTATGGGCTAAAGCAGGCATCGCGGAGTTGGAACATCTGCTTTGATGAGACGGTCAAGGAATTTGGCTTTATCAAAAATCCAGATGAACCATGCATCTATAGTAGATTTGTAGCAAGAACTGTAGTATTCCTCGTTTTATACGTGGATGACATTCTCTTAATAGGAAATGACATTCCTATGCTACAATCTGTCAAGGGGTTCTTGTCACACAGGTTCTCCATGAAAGACCTGGGTGATGCCTCATACATTCTGGGTATCCGGATCTACCGTGACAGATCCAAGAGGATATTAGGACTTTCACAGTCCAGGTACATCGACACCATACTGAAGAGATTCAGGATGGAAGATTCCAAGCGCGGTAACCTACCGGCTTGTCACGGGATCACCCTCTCTAAAGAGATGTCTCCCAAGACTGATTTGGAGAGGGATCGCATGTCTATTATACCCTACGCTTCTGCGGTAGGCTCTATAATGTATGCGATGTTGTGTACCAGACCGGATGTAGCTTATGCACTGAGTGTGGTAAGCCGGTATCAGTCTAACCCTGGGGAGAAACACTGGATAGCGGTAAAGAACATTCTCAAGTACCTGAGAAGGACTAAGGAGATGTTCTTGGTGTATGGCGGAAAAGACCTCCAGATCGAGGCCTTTGCTGACTCCAGCTTCCAGAGTGACAAGGATGAATCCAAGTCCATGTCGGGTTTTGTCTTTACCCTCAATGGAGGGGCGGTGTGTTGGAAGAGTTCCAAACAGGAAACCGTTGCAGACTCGACGATGGAAGCGGAATACATCGCTGCATCAGATGCCGCAAAAGAAGCTGTCTGGATGAGGAAGTTCTTGAAAGAACTTCAGGTGGTTCCGTCCATTGTTGATCCAATACCTCTGTATTGCGACAACAACGGGGCTATAGCTTTAGCGAAGGAACCCAGGTCCCATCAGAGATCCAGGCACATCTTGAGGCGGTATCACCTGATCAGGGAGATCGTGGATCGCCAGGAGATCGAGGTTCGGAGAGTCGCTTCAGAAGACAACACTGCAGATCCATTCACCAAGGCCTTGCCCCAGACTCAGTTCGAGCGGCTGATCGAGATGATAGGTCTTCGATACGCCAGTACATGGCCTTAGTGCAAGTGGGAGATTGTTAGTGTATATGCCCTAGAGTCCATTACTGTATCATACTAGTATGTATATTACTTAATGGAAGCTTGGGATATTCACCTTGTATATACAATCTTGCTCAAAATAGTAGTATGCTACTTGGTTTATTTCTACTTCAATGTGTACATGTGTTTATTTTTGTATATCGCCTATACACATTAGTGGAGCCCTTAGGATCTTTGCTTGATTACCAGCGATGTGATGGCCGTCACACTAGTGGGGCTGGGTAATCTATAAGCACATCCTTATGCAGGTCCCTGGTCGCAGGACTATCGAGACAGGGCATCGATACTCCGGAGTAGACCAGCGCATGCGCTTCTCATCCCAGTGTGGGAGACGGTCTGTCCCACAGCCGTCAGTACGTCGTACTTGAGATAGTATGCGGATGCCCGTTAGGTTACGGGTACACTGGACAGGACTCGTCGGGAACTGACTAGTTGGTATTATACCTATCGTCAGTTATCAGTTCCCAGGTGACATGAGTACAGCTTAGTCCGCTGACTTCACACTGTCACTTCGCCTCGGGTGTGTTCCCACTGTACTTTGATCACTACCCTACCACGGCTCAAAGGAGTCGTGCAAACAGGTGGTGGTTGGGTGCAGTCCCGAAGCACTTGGAGGCAGTGACGGTTAGACAGGATTCGTCTCTCCCGGTCTTGGGGGTTGACATCGCGCCGTGTCTAGGAGAGCCATTACACGAGTAGTCCCTGGCCAGGGCAAACGAGATATACTGGTAGGTTTCCAGTGTTATCTCAGGGTGTTTTGGGCTTCGCTCCGGCATGACTTGTACCGCTATTGGGGGACTGACGTTTACCGCCCCCTAGGCCCGCTATGCGATGTATCAGACGAACAGACCGGACTGTACGGAGAATGTCACACTCAGGCTCAGTAGGAGTTCAGATGGGTTTCGCCTCGTCGGTCTTCTTGTCGGCATTACCTGGGGACCGTTACGCACAGCTAGTGCCGCTTGCGGTCTGTGGTTAAACCCACTGCCAGCGTAGTGTCGAGTTTTTAGAGTCCCACATAGAAAGCTTTTCACCTTTAGGCAAAAGAGTAGAGGTCGCATGGTATTGCGACAGGTCGCATGGTTTTGCGACAGGGTTCGGTCACATCCGTGCACTTGTGCACGTACAGTGTCCGGACAGTTTACACTAGCGGGCTTTGGTTTAAGCCAGATCCTAGTGTACCTTATGGGATTGGATTTATCCAGTTTGCATTCGTGTTCCTCGGAACGCGGATGCGGGTGTGTATGCACAGTTGACAGGGGGGCAGAGGCAGCGGATTCTCATTAGGGTTGTTGACAGTTGACCGTTGACTTTTTGACTTTTTGCTCAACCCTAATGAGAATATTATATGTGATTAACTATTATATTAATTAAGTATTATGGTGACATGGTTGTTGACTTTTGTTGACTTTGTTGACTTGTTGACTTTTGTTGACTTGTTGACTTTGTTGACCGGTAGACTAGGCTTGACTAGTTGACCATCATGATAACCATAACCATCATTTCATGGCAAAGATTTTTCTTGCTTGCTCATTTAGGTAAAATGAGTAGATGATATGATATGGTTATGGTTGCTTCAACCATCACACATAAGACTTTTTTTGATATGATGAGTTATAATTACTTTGGATTATGAGAGGGTGAGAGACAAAAGAGAGCCTCATTCTTTCTTGCTCATTCTCTCTCTTGTTCTTGAGCTCTCCATTTTGCTCTCACCTTCTTGCTCTTGCTCCCTCTCTTTAATCTATGGTTCATATCTCTCATGAGTTGAGAATCAAGAACCATAGATAAAATCCCATTCTATTTCTTCTCTACTCATTCTAGTTCACTAGGTTTAGCAAACCAAGTGAACTAGTTTCTTCAAAGAACGAAGAAGGAGCTAAAGGTTGGAGCTTTCAAGTGGATCTATCTTCGGCGTACGGAGACGACGAGAAGGAGCCATCGGACCACCATCGGAGCTTGAAGAAGAAGGAGTTCAAGACAAGCTAGGTATAACCATCTTCATCCGAGTAGCTAACTCTCTTTAGCTAGTTTGCTAGTTTTAGTTTAGGAAAAGATCCCGACTTTGTTTAGTCCATGTTGCCCCTTGCGCTAAAAATTTGATTTTTATACCGTTTCCGCCTCCCCGTAAGAACCGGGGGTCGCAACGTGGACTTACAGTTCCCAAATCCAGAAATCACATGTAATCCAAACCAAAATGCAAATCAATGATCCGATATGATATGTGCGTCAAATATAAATATCATGTCAAGTCACATATAGATGAGCTACAATATGATGATCCGATGTGATATAAGCATCAAGTATGAATAGCATGTCAAGTCACATATAGATGAGCTACAATATGATGATCCGATGTGATATAAGCATCAAGTATGAATAGCATGTCAAGTCACATATAGATGAGCTACAATATGATGATCCGATGTGATATAAGCATCAAGTATGAATAGCATGTCAAGTCATATATAGATGAGCTACAATATGATGATCCGATGTGATATAAGCATCAAGTATGAATAGCATGTCAAGTCACATATAGATGAGCTACAATATGATGATCCGATGTGATATAAGCATCAAGTATGAATAGCATGTCAAGTCACATATAGATGAGCTACAATATGATGATCCGATGTGATATAAGCATCAAGTATGAATAGCATGTCAAGTCACATATAGATGAGCTACAATATGATGATCCGATGTGATATAGTACAGTGTGAGTGTCATGGCAATTACTAACGGTGTGTGTGTAACATGCAGGATAGTGCTCGTGCAACATGGACCGTTAGTAATGGTGCGGTGTTCTATCAATTCTAGTTTATATCCAAATATCAGGGAATGCAGCATGCACTAAATAGTAGCCATGAATAGTCAATGTATACAAAGGAAACTATAAGGTCCTATCAGCCCTGACGTAGAACGCCATGCGGGCGATATCCCCGTAGATATGAAATCTACTCACAGTAGTCCGTCTCTAGGTATAGCCAACAACTTGTTTCCCCTTCCGCGCGGCGTTCGCCGTACTCGCCTGCGAACCTAGAATTACACAATATATCACACGTAAGCTTGAAATCACACAAACGTGACATTAAAGCCGAACTGGTAACTCGTGTCGCGAACAAAGCGCGCGTAGTGCGCGATACGCTAAAACGTGTGGTTACGCGCCTGAACCCACTCCGACGCGTCGCGCTACGCAGAAACCCCAAACCTACACACACGTATCACGCGTGTCGCGAAAGATTGAAAATACGGGAAATAGGGTATTCTACTCCAGATTTTGATACAGGAAAGATATTGTAAAACTAAATATACCAAAATAACCCACACAGCAGCAGATACCAACACCCCAAACCCCAACCCAAAACTCCCCCATCTGGCCGCAAATTGCGGCCAGAATGCAATATTTGGCGGCCTCACTTGGGAATTGGGCTCCCAGGTTTGATGTGTGCACTCTATACCCCCCATACATGCTACAGTAACATCTAGATTTACACTGAAATGTCTCGGGTAACAGTAGATCCTACAGGGCCTTATTTCTAGTTAAAATCCACACTTTGCACTAAAATCAAACTTTAGGGTATTTTTGTGCAAACTGAAACAAAACTTGGCATAAGATAGCTCTAATAACACTTAATAGAGCTAGCACAACTAACAAAACCCTAATCTAACATATACTTCACAAATATCCTTTAATATCACTAAAAATGCACAAAAAAGAGATTTTTACTAAAGAATACTACAAGTTATGGAAAAAGAGGTTAAGACATGAGTTTATACCTTCTAAAGACCCTAGGAAGACCAAAAGTTCCAGCTTTTTCCCTCAAGTATGCAGATTTGCTTCAAACACCTCGAAAAGCTCACTTTTCCTAAGGTTTTGTGACGAAAATGTGTTGATATGCATAGGGTTTTGTGTATGGATCAAAGGGGAATGAAAAGAGAAGAAAATATGGAGGAAAAATGGGGGTTTGCTGCTGGAAATTCTGTTGGATTTCAGAATGAGGGAAAGAGAGAGAAGAGAGAAGAAAAAGAGGGTCAAAAAGTCAAAGTTTCACCTAACCACCATGCTCATTTGTTTAATTGTATTTTGAATTATGAAAAAGGTTTAGAAAAGATTAAAATGGTGGGGAAATAAGTTAGCAACCATGCACACAAGAAGGGTTAACATGCTACCAAAAACCCTAAGTCTCAAAATGGCTAAGTGTGCAAGTGTGCACTAGCACAAGAAAATTCCCAATATGCAAACACTACTAAATATAAATAATAATCCTAGGAACACATATATAATAACACGTACGATCACTACTTATCATGAAAGACATCAAACGGAAATTCAAAGTGTTACAATCTACCCCCTTAAAGAAATTCGGTCCCCGAATTTTAAAAAAAAAACTAACTATACGCACCTTCAAAAAGGTGGGGATACCTCTTCCTCATCTCGCTCTCGGTCTCCCAAGTGACTTCCTCGCCGCTCTGGCCACGCCAAAGCACATTGACGGACGATATCTCTTTCGACCTCAATTTCTTCACTTGCCGATCCAAGATCATCACCGGCTGCTCTGCATAGGAAAGGTCGCGCTCAAGCTGGATCGTCTGGTGCTGAAGCGCATGCGAAGGATCATGAAGATATCTGCGGAGCATCGAAATGGGAAATACGGGGTGCACGTCTAAAAAACTGGGCGGAAGGGCTAATCGATACGCAACCGCACCAACACGCTCGAGGATCTCGAAGGGCCCCACATATCTGGGACTAAGCTCCCCTTCTTCCCAAATCCCATTACGCCTTTCATTGGGGAGACCTTCAAGAAAACATGATCACCAACAGGAAACTCAAGTCTGCGCCGACGACGGTCCGCATAAGATCTCTGTCTACTCTGGGCTGCTCTCATCCTATTGCGAATCAACTGGATCTTCGCGGTCGTCTCCTCCACAATCTGCGGTCCTAAGATACCGCTCTCACTGAGCTCCGTCCAACAGGTGGGCGATCTGCATCTCCTCCGATAAAGAGCCTCAAACGGTGCCATCTGAATGGTTTCCTGGTAGCTGTTGTTGTAGGAGAACTCTACCAAGGGCAAATGATGATCCCAGCTACCTCCGAAGTCTAAAGCGCATGCTCTGAGCATGTCCTCGAGAGTCTAAATAGTCCGCTCTGACTGTCCGTCGGTCTGCGGATGGAATACTGTGCTGAAACTCAAGCGAGTGCCCAAAGCCTCCTGAAGCCTTTGCCATAGCCGGCTGGTAAACTGGGTGCCTCTATCGGACACGGTACATGTCGGAACTCCGTGCAGTCGTACAATCTCATCAATGTAAATCTGGGCATACCGAGCAAATCCGAAAGTCGTCTTCACCGGTAGGAAGTGAGCCGCTTTCGTCAAACGATCCACGATCACCCAGATGGAGTCATACCCTCGACTAGTCCTGGGTAGACCCACAATGAAATCTATAGATATCTGTTCCCATTTCCACTCCGGAATGGGTAACGGCTGTAGCTCTCCCGCGGGCCTCTGGTGCTCAGCCTTGACTTGCTGACAAGTCAGGCATCTCGACACAAAATCTGCAATATCCCTCTTCATACCGTCCCACCAGTAAACATCTCTCATATCGTGGTACATCTTGGTGGAACCGGGATGAACACTATATACCGAACGATGTGCCTCCTCAAGAATCTCGCGCCGCAATCCCTCAGCATCTGGTACGCACAATCTAGCTCCAAATCGTAGTGTCCCCTGATCATCGATCACGAACTCGGAAAATATGCCCTGTCCTATCTGTGTCCTGATCTCTGAACAGCGGTCATCACTGTGCTGTGCCTCATGTATACGGTCAAGCAACTGTGGGCGTGCACGAACATGCGTCATCTGTCCTCCGATCGGCGTAAACTCGAACTGTACCCGGCTGTCGCATAAGATCTGCCAATCCGCTGACGAATGCCTCTGCACTGCGCTCAAACAGGATAGACTACCCCCGGGCCTCCTGCTCAAGCATCCGCCACTACATTCGCCCTGCCCGGGTGATACAAGATCTCACAATCGTAGTCCTTCACTAACTCCATCCATCGGCGCTGTCTAAGGTTCAGGTCTCGCTGCTGAAATATGTACTTTAAGCTCTTGTGGTCAGTGAGTATCTGGCATGAATCTCCATATAGATAATGTCGCCAGATCTTGAGTGCAAAGACCACTGCGGCCATCTCCAGATCATGAGTGGGGTAATTCTGTTCATGTTTCTTTAATTGCCGTGAAGCATACGCCATCACCCTATCATGCTGCATCAAAACGCACCCCAACCCTACTGATGAAGCATCGCAGTAGACCACAAATCCGCCTGATCCCGAAGGCAATGATAGCACTGGTGTCGTAGTCAGTAGAGCCCGTAGCCGCTGGAAACTATGCTCACACTCCTCCGTCCAATCGAAGCGAACTCCCTTCCGGGTCAACCCGATCAAAGATGTAGCAATGCAAGAGAAGTCCTGCACGAATCGCCGGTAATAGCCTGCCAGCCCTAGAAAGCTGCGAATCTCCGTCACTGACGTGGGTCTAGGACAACTCCGAACTGCCTCGATCTTCCTCGGGTCGACACATATACCATCTCGTGTAATCATGTGCCCCAAGAAGTCTACGCTGTCTAGCCAGAAGGCACACTTGGAGAATTTGGCGAAAAGCTGATGCTCCCTCAAGGTCTGCAGCGTAATCCGCAGGTGCTGCTCGTGCTCCTCTCTACTCCGAGAATACACCAAGATATCGTCAAAAAACACTATAATGAACAGATCAAGATACGGCCGGAAAATACGGTTCATCAAATCCATAAATGCTGCTGGCACGTTGGTGAGTCCGAACAACATCACCAAAAACTCATAATGGCCGCAACGTGTGTGGAAGGCTGTCCTAGGAATGTCCTCCTGTCGAACTCGCAGCTGATGGTAGCCCGATCGCAAATCGATCCTCGAAAAGTATCCTGCCCCCTGAAGCTGGTCGAACAAATCGTCGATGCGTAGCAAAGGATATCTGTTCCGCACTGTCACCCTGTTCAGCTGGCGGTAGTCGATACACAAACGCATACTGTCGTCCTTCTTCTTGACGAACAGGACTGGAGCACCCCAAGGAGAAACACTGGGTCGAATAAGTCCCTTATCCAGCAAGTCCTGCAACTGACCCTTCAATTCTCGAAGTTCCGCCGGGGCCATCCGATAAGGCGGTACAGAAATAGGCCCCGTGCCAGGAACCAAGTCAATACAGAAGGAAATATCACGCTCAGGCGGTAACCCAGGAAGCTCGTCAGGGAACACATCAGGGAACTCGCTAGAAACCGGAACCTGATCCAGAGGAACCTCTGTAGCCCTAGTATCGCAAACATATGCGAGAAATCCCTGACATCCCTTCCGCAAAAGCTGTCCAGTGTGAAAAGAAGAAATCACACTGTGAGGGGTGGCACCACGGTCCCCCAACACAACAACAACCGACTCGCCGGGAAAACAAAATCGAACTGTCTTCTCGCGGCAGTCAACAGAAGCATAGCACGTGGCTAACCAATCCATGCCCAAAAGAACGTCGAAGTCCAACATCTCAAGAAGGATCAAATCGACCGGCAACTCTCTCTCGCCAATACGGACGGTACAGGATCGGAACACGTGCCTAGCAACAAACGACTCTCCCGCAGGAGTAGTCACAACTAGCGGTTGACCAAGCAAACCGGACTCTCTACCCAAACTCGGCACAAGGTGTGTGGATACATACGAGTACGTGGAAACATATGAGCACAAGGATCCGGATCAAACAATACGTGTGCAACAAAGGACAACTGAAAGAGTACCTGAAAGCTTTGCGTTGGACGCCCTCACGTCCCGATGAGTCGAAGCGAAAACTTGTGCCTGTCCTTCATCGGCGACTGACTGAACTCCTCCTCTACTAACCGAACCCCTCTGCGCGAACCCTCCGTGTCCACGACGTCTCAGAATACGACCCTGACGTGGTGTGAAGGAACACTGCCTGATGAGGTGTTGAAGGCTCCCACATCACAAACATCTACGCGCTGGCTGCCGTCCTCCCTGGGGATGAGAGCCGAACAACTGTCCTCGTCCTAAGCCTCTGCTCTGGGCTGGTACACCAGTACGATTCCTCAACTGTTCTGGAACTCTCACGGTCTCTGGAAGACGTGTCCCGTAAACTGAGGCTGCCCCCACCGGTGCTATGTAGGGGACGGAATACTGCATGATGACCGCAAGGAACAACTGGGTAACAGGGTGACAACCACCTGTCGCTGCGCTCGCACGACCTCTACCAACGAGCTCATCGCCTGGCGTAGGCCCTGCATCTCTACCACTAGTCTAGCGATCTGAGCTGTCATAGGGGAAACAATCTGTCCTGGTACAACAGGAGTACTACTCGGATTAGTCCTCGTCTCAGATGAATCAACTTGAACCTCGGCTCTCGCGGCCGCTCTCTGCGCCCTCGTAGTCCTTGGCGGCATATTGGCTATAAGGAACAACAGGATTCGATAAGGATACGGAAATTGAATCGCAAGAATGTATATACTCAAGAAGGAATTTAAATCAAAAAGTCCTAAGGTCGCGTAGGCGGAGTACCGTGTCGTGAGTATGCCGCGGAACATACACACGCTACGCTACCCTGCTGCAGCTACCTACTCCATCATATCAGGGTCATCCTACACTCCGAAAGGTAAAACCTACGCTCTGATACCAACTTTGTCACGACCCGAAGTTTGGCCCGTGACCGGCACTTAACCACGTAACGTCTACAGGCGTAACGCGACTAAGTGAACCGAAAACCCAGAAATCAAACCAGTGAAAGTATAGAGTGTTATAAGTTTTAAAAGGAAAGCATTTACTAACATGACAAGAAATCTAAGTAAACAATCACCAAGATAGTAATATACGACGCCGTAGCGAAGATCAAGATCCACAAGTGGGAACATCACAGATAGAATAAACTATAAGTACAGCCGGCTCACAACGAGCTCGACACCAGAAAACAAATATAATACATCATCGTCCTCACACTGTCTCTAAGTCAAATACATACATGGTAGATGGAGAATACTAGATACAACAATGTACATACTGAAAGATAAACAGATACCGCACAAAACCCACCTATCAGCAAAAGAGCTAGTACACCAACTATGGGGGTATCTGTGTCAAAAGATGCAAAGCAGCCTGCAGCGACTACTCCGAAGGGCAACCTGCAAACACTGTGGCACAACAGGGGTGAGTTGCCAACTCGTGAATAGAGATAACATATAAAGGTAATCGCGAGCATGCACGTACTGCGCTACTCTATCATATGCCAACAGATGATATTAATATGTGATAAGCAGTATGTGCAACAATCATGCAAGTGCTCTATCAGATAATGTAACTACAGGATGAGGTAGCAAATGCTCTATCAGGTAATGTAACTACAGGATGAGGTAGCAAATGCTCTATCAGGTAATGTAACTACAGGATGAGGTAGCAAATGCTCTATCAGGTAATGTAACTACAAGATGAGGTACAATAATAAATGCTGAGCAGGGGCAATATAGTATCTACACGGAATGTCAACGTGGAATATATAATCGGTGTCCATCAATGCACCCAGATCCCCCAAATAGCTCAGGCGCCGGCACTCTCATCGGCCCTCAAATCCTGTACATCTCTGAGAATCCCGAGTGCCCAACATCGGCACCCAAATATCATAAATACTCGTGTCCAGCATCGACACGCAAAACCTCATCCATCGGGCCCCGTCAGTACGGGTCAGCCCACGGGCTCCGTCTGCGGTATCGGCCCGCGGCCCCAGCAGTACGGATCACCCCGCATCCATCTATAGACTCTGATCAGTACCCTCCGGATAACTGTCAGGTCCAACCAATCACCGGTAGGTAGTAGTCCCTCTGCCAGGCTCACCGTCTACTACACAGCGAAACCGTTCTCGCCCCGGGGTACCATACCGGGTCCACCATGTACCCGTAATCGGCCTCAACCAGCTCCTCGATTCGGGTTCACATGTATCACTCTAGCACCGAGAAAACACATGGTGGACGCACCGAAATATCATATCAAGGGAACCGGGTTTTTAAATGATTACATATTTGCAATAGCCACGGTTCCCAAATCCAGAAATCACATGTAATCCAAACCAAAATGCAAATCAATGATCCGATATGATATGCGCGTCAAATATAAATATCATGTCAAGTCACATATAGATGAGCTACAATATGATGATCCGATGTGATATAAGCATCAAGCATGAATAACATGTCAAGTCACATATAGATGAGCTACAATATGATGATCCGATGTGATATAAGCATCAAGTATGAATAGCATGTCAAGTCACATATAGATGAGCTACAATATGATGATCCGATGTGATATAAGCATCAAGTATGAATAGCATGTCAAGTCACATATAGATGATCTACAATATGATGATCCGATGTGATATAAGCATCAAGTATGAATAGCATGTCAAGTCACATATAGATGAGCTACAATATGATGATCCGATGTGATATAAGCATCAAGTATGAATAGCATGTCAAGTCACATATAGATGAGCTACAATATGATGATCCGATGTGATATAAGCATCAAGTATGAATAGCATGTCAAGTCACATATAGATGAGCTACAATATGATGATCCGATGTGATATAAGCATCAAGTATGAATAGCATGTCAAGTCACATATAGATGAGCTACAATATGATGATCCGATATGATATAGTACAGTGTGAGTGTCATGGCAATTACTAACGGTGTGTGTGTAACATGCAGGATAGTGCTCGTGCAACATGGACCGTTAGTAATGGTGCGGTGTTCTATCAATTCTAGTTTATATCCAAATATCAGGGAATGCAGCATGCACTAAATAGTAGCCATAAATAGTCAATGTATACAAAGGAAACTATAAGGTCCTATCAGCCCTGACGTAGAACGCCATACGGGCGATATCCCCGTAGATGTGAAATCTACTCACAGTAGTCCGTCGCTAGGTATAGCCAACAACTTGTTTCCCCTTCCGCGCGGCGTCCGCCGTACTCGCCTGCGAACCTAGAATTACACAATATATCACACGTAAGCTTGAAATCACACAAACGCGACATTAAATCCGAACTGGTAACTCGTGTCGCGAACAAAGCGCGCGTGTGCGCGATACGCTAAAACGTGTGGTTACGCGCCTGAACCCACTCCGACGCATCGCGCTACGCAGAAACCCCAAACCCACACACACGTATCACGCGTGTCGCGAAAGATTGAAAATACGGGAAATAGGGTATTCTACTCCAGATTTTGATACAGGAAAGATATTGTAAAACTAAATATACCAAAATAACCCACACAGCAGCAGATACCAACACCCCAAACCCCAACCCAAAACTCCCCCATCTGGCCGCAATTTGCGGCCAGAATGCAATATTTGGCGGCCTCACTTGGGAATTGGGCTCCCAGGTTTGGTGTGTGCACTCTATACCCCCCATACATGCTACAGTAACATCTAGATTTACACTGAAATGTCTCGGGTAACAGCAGATCCTACAGGGCCTTATTTCTAGTTAAAATCCACACTTTGCACTAAAATCAAACTTTAGGGTATTTTTGTGCAAACTGAAACAAAACTTGGCATAAGATAGCTCTAATAACACTTAATAGAGCTAGCACAACTAACAAAACCCTAATCTAACATATACTTCACAAATATCCTTTAATATCACTAAAAATGCACAAAAAAGAGATTTTTACTAAAGAATACTACAAGTTATGGAAAAAGAGGTTAAGACATGAGTTTATACCTTCTAAAGACCCTAGGAAGACCAAAAGTTCCAGCTTTTTCCCTCAAGTATGCAGATTTGCTTCAAACACCTCAAAAAGCTCACTTTTCCTAAGGTTTTGTGACGAAAATGTGTTGATATGCATAGGGTTTTGTGTATGGATCAAAGGGGAATGAAAAGAGAAGAAAATATGGAGGAAAAATGGGGGTTTGCTGCTGGAAATTCTGTTGGATTTCAGAATGAGGGAAAGAGAGAGAAGAGAGAAGAAAAAGAGGGTCAAAAAGTCAAAGTTTCACCTAACCACCATGCTCATTTGTTTAATTGTATTTTGAATTATGAAAAAGGTTTAGAAAATATTAAAATGGTGGGGAAATAAGTTAGCAACCATGCACACAAGAAGGGTTAACATGCTACCAAAAACCCTAAGTCTCAAAATGGCTAAGTGTGCAAGTGTGCACTAGAACAAGAAAATTCCCAATATGCAAACACTACTAAATATGAATAATAATCCTAGGAACACATATATAATAACACGTACGATCACTACTTATCATGAAAGACATCAAACGGAAATTCAAACTGTTACAGAGGTGTAGCCCCGTTAACACCTTTCTAGACACCTAATGAGTTAGCTAATTGTAGACTGCAAAACTCTCCTAGGAGCAACTATTGCCCACATTGGGATCGGGATCCAACCATCATATGGAAGGTATGCAATTTCATTGCAAATCTCAACACTTGAAATTCCCGATGTGATTTTTACCCCTAATACTTATGACCTTAACTATGATCAACAAATCATAAGTACCAGTCAAGTTCTACCCGTCATTTCTTGATCAATTAGACCCACCCATATGAACCTTTACTATGGTCAACAAAGTCGCATGAATGTCCTAATTAATCTGCATCATATGCAGTGTAGGAAGACATCACTTAGCTACCATACACTACGCCTTAACTAAAGTCAACAAACGTAGCACGAATACTAAGTACTCTACTTCCTAAAATGATGGAGGGTTGCGGATGATTTTTAAGAAAATCTTTAACGCTTTGAACTTGATATCGTCGTAGAATCAAAATGGTTTTCAAAAGGAGTGGCTTGTGCTCCGCAGTTTTTGAAATATAGCTTTTTCATAAAGAGCCGAGTGGTTTTCAAATACGATTCTACAACATCTTTTTAGGTTTATTTTCTTTACATTAATCATATTAATGTAATCCCATCATTTAAGTCCTTAAGCCAATCACAGAAAAGAAACGAAAATACAACGTACGCTTATGTCATCCGCATTCGCCGCAATGTTCCGTTATGAACCGTTAGGTTACTTAACTAACGGCATACCGGGACGGGACTAGCGCGGGTGCAAAACATAAGCAACGTCTACTATATATCTCATATATAATATATCATTCATCTCAGATATCACAGAACACAGGCAGCAAAAACATATATATAATGTGGGATATACTAGGACGTCCGTATTTAGTATTTAGCCAACAATAGAAAATACGGATTCCACAGTCGCGATGAATAGCCAAGCCCACACCCCTAGTGTTAGTTATATGTATGCCCTAGAGGCCATTACTGTACATTGGATGTATATTGTAGTGGATGCTGGGACATATATAGGTAGGACTTTCTTGCTCGACATGATAGTACGCTATCTGGTTGCTCTTTATCTTAACATGTATACTTTCTGTCTCTTTGTTACTTGTTGATAAAGCCCTTAGGATGTGTACTCGACTTCCAGGACTATGATGCAGATCATACTAGTGGGGCCTCGGTAGTCCATGAGTACATCCTTCAATGTTCCTAGTCGTGGGAATATCGAGACGGGGCATCGATATTCCAGAGTAGACTAGCGTATATCTTCTCGACCCATGCGATGGGCGATGGATGATCCCATATCCATTGGTGTTTGACATCAGAGATGGTATGCAGGTGCTCAGTGGAGACTGGGTACACTGAACGGACTCGCCGAGAACTCCCAGATGGTATTATACCTCACGTCAGATGGCAGTTCTCTGGTGACACTGGTACAGCTTAGTATGTTGACCCGAGATCGTCATAGAGTCTTGTGTGTCTCCCACTGTGCTTTGATTTCCACCCTACCACGGCTCTACTGAGTCATGCAAACAGGTGGTTTTTGGGTACAGTCCTGATTCACATGGAGGCAATGAGCGATAGGAGGGGATTCGTCTATCCCGGTATTGGGGGTTGATGTTGCGCTATGCTCGACTGGCCATAACAGGAAATCCCTGGCCAGGGTTGCAGTGATGTACTGGTAAGAGTTATCAGTAGTTTCACGAATGTTATGGACCTTACGTCGGCATGACTTATCGAGCTATTGGGGTCTGACGTTTACCACCCCTATGCGAGATATGCGGCAATTCAGACGAACAGACCGGACTGTACGGTAAGTGTTACTGGTTGGATTCACAAGAGTGTGAGCGGGCTTGCTCGTCGATCTTCTGATCGCTCAATATCCGGGTGGCCGTTACGTTTAGCAGACCGCTTGCGGCTTGTGGGTGTTTGATATGATCATCACCTGCTGCCGGCGTATTGACGAGTCTTTAGAGTCCTACACAGAGGTTTCCTGGCTCAAGCGAAACGAAATAGGAGCGCATATGAGATATGTGCGGGACCGAGAATAATGCGTGTATGTGATACCGTATTCTATTCTCGCGATGAATGTATCGAATGGTTGTATGCGATATAACCTAGTTATCGAATCAATGATTGATTCGATAAGCCGATACATTGGATATTAGTCGGTTATATGCGATATGACCGGATCGTTAAATCAAGTATTGATTTAATGATTTAATGCATAATTATATATTTGATATATTACTTTGCATTAACTAGTATTGGTTCACTTTTAAAGGATTTTCTCACTTGAAATGCACATTGTATATGTGATATATTTTTTGTGCACAAGATTGTATCATGTTTGATGATACATGAATGTTTGGGTGTATATTTAGTCTAAACCATGGTTATGTTAATGGTTAGGGTTTTCTTTATTTATTTATTTATTCATTAGTTCTTTTTTGGGCAAGAATGAAATGGTGGCTTAGTTTTTTTCTTTCTTGAAAGTTCATGAAGCTTTGAAGCTTTGACCATTTTGTCTCTTAGCCTTAACTTAACCATTCAACCTAACCCTAGTTTAGTCTCTACACCTAACCATGGTTGCTATATGATAAGTATTCATTTTATTTTCTATTTTGAATAATACTTATCATATTCTTTCTTCATCTTCTTCTTCTTCAACAAAAGGAAGAAAGCTTGCCTCCATCAATGGCAACTTGAGAAAAAGAGTGAGAAATCCAATTCTAAAGAGAACCCACCTCCTATTTCTTCATCCTCTACCTCTTGTCAAGTAGTATAGGGTGTTTTCTTCACAAGTTTCATGACTTGGTGAAGTTGGAGCTTGATCTTGAGTTGCCTCGACGTAGATCATCTTCGGCATCGAAGTCGACGACCTAGCCCGATCAATTCTTCGATGAAACCACCGTGAGAGTTCGAGATCCGATGGGTACAGCGGAGGGACTTCATCACGGAGCTTTGGAGGTAGAGAACCGGATCTACAAAGGTTGTAGTCACTTTCCTTTAGTAATAAATTCGTTTACTTGGTTGCATCGCCTATACATCTAGTTAACGATCCGTATTAGGGTTTGTAGGCACTTGGAAAAATTTGAATTGGCCATGTTTGATCACTTGTGAGACCTCATTAGTGTGCCTAGGAACCCTACAGTGGTATCAGAGCCTAGCTAGAGCCTTAGGCGATGCGTAGACGAAGTTAGAAGTCCAATCGAACCGAAACCCTAACTCCAAAATGCTCTCTGGACATTTTTCAAAAACTGGGTTTTTTCCAGATTAAAAATTCTTAAAAAATTCAGTAGGAAGATCTAAGAATTATGGTGCAAAACGAGCTCCTGATTCATCTATTATTGGGCCGTATGGTCACATTGCCCAATATTTTTTGCACAGTAATTCCTATATTTTGGTTCTGGATTTTCTGGGATTTTTTAAATATTGTTAGTGTATATGCCCTAGGGGCCATTATTGTATCATACTAGTTTGTATATTACTTAATGGAAGCTTGGGATATTCACATGTATATAACAGTCTTGCTAAATATGGTAGTATGCTACTTGGTTTTTCTATCTTAATATGTGAGTATACGTATTGATAGAGCTCTTAGGATCTTGCTTGACTACCAGCGTTGTGATGGCAGTCACACTAGTGGGGGCTGGGTAGTCTACAAGCACATCCTTATTCAGGTCCCTAGTCGTTGGATTATCGAGACAGAGCATCGATACTCCGGAGTAGACTAGTGTGTACGCTTCTCATCCCAGTTGGGGAAATGGTCTGTCCCACAGCCGTCAGTACGTCTTACTGGAGATAGTATGCTGGTGCTCGTTAGGTTATGGGTACACCGGACAGGACTCACATGGAACTGTTGGTTGGTTTTATACCAGTCGTCAGTGAACAGTTCCCAGGTGACATGAGTACAGCATAGTCCGCAGACTTGACACTGCTACTTTGCCTTGAGTGTGTCCCACTGTTCTTAGATTGCTACCCTACCACGGCTCAAAGGAGTCGTGCAAACAAGTAGCAGTTGGGTGCAGTCCCGAGCACTTGGAGGCAGTGGCAGTTAGACAGGATTCGTCTCTCCCGGTATTGGGGGTTGATATCGCGCTGTGTCAGAGAGCTATTACGCAAAGTCCCTGGCCAGGGCAAGCGAGATTTGCTGGTAGGTTCCAGTAGTTTCTCAGGGTGTAATGGCTTCCCTCCGACACGACTTATACCGCTATTAGGGGACTGACGCTTGCCGCCCCCTAGGCCCGATATGCGATAGTCTTGGACGAACGGACCGGACTGTATGGAGATTGTCACATCAGACTCAGTAGGAGTTCGGATGGGTTCCCTCATCGGCCTTCTTATCGACATCTACCTGGGGACCGTTACGTACAGCTAGTGCCGCTTGCGGTCTGTGGTTAAACCCACTGCCAGCGTAGTAGTCGAGTCTCTAGAGTCCCACACAGAGAGTTTCCCTACTCCGGGCGAAACGATATAGAGGTCGTATGGTTTTACGACAAGGGTTCGGACGCATACGTGTGTTTACGCACGTACGACTTTCGGACAGTTTTTACCAGTCGGCTTTGGTTTAAGCCAGTAACTGGTATCCGGTTATTGGATTTATACAGTCTAAAGTTTTTCCGTATTTTTGCGGAAAGGAGGGGCGTTCTCGTAATTGCGCGAGAAGCTTCTAGAAGGTGGTGACTAAGGATGTTTAGGTGGCATATATAATGAATGTGATTAGTGAGTCATATGGATGATTCATCCATGTCATTAAAGCATCATAAATGCTTAATGACTCATGGAGATGAATCATCACTTGATATTTATCAAGCATGGTTGTTAAATGATTTCTTTTCTTTTCTTGATAAAAAGAAATGCTTGATATATATTATCATAACTCATTATTCTCACTTCATTATTATGTTCATCTTCTCTCTCCTCAAGCTCTCCCTCTTCAAACCCTAATCCTCCCCTCTCATGTGTTGAGTACAAGGATTAGTTAGACTAACTAAACCATAACCCTCACTCTATATCACCAAGATTCTTTGATTAGCACTTAAAGAAGGTTAGTTGCCTCAAGTTTAGAGGCTAAGTTTGGAGTAAAGCTCTCGGGTGGATCGTCTACTACTTCGAGAAGGCCGAGGAGGAGTTGGAGTTCGCAAAGACGAAGGACACGATTCGTTAGGTATAATCCCTAAACATAGTAGTATAGAACTTCTATGTTTCATGTTAGTTATCGTTTAGCTTCGATTCATGCGGTTAGTCGATGTTTAAGAAAAGAACAAGATCGTTTTTTAATTTTCCGCCTCCCTGCAAGTCGTGGGGTGTTGTACATCGACTTATAGTGGTATCAGAGCCTCGCTAAACAATAAATAACTTACTTGCAAATTTGTATGAATTTCGAACGGAAAAAACGAAACCAGAAAAGCCCGAAATCACAAGTTTCTGTCGATTTTTAAATAAAGTCCAAAAATTTTTCAGGGATGTTCAGAAAGCTTGAAAAGACAGTAGTAGAACACCCAAGAAAATTGGGCCCCTGAATCTCCTAAAGCGCCGCGGAACCGCGGCGGATCCCACCGATCCGCCGCTATTCCGCCGCCGAGTTGGCGATTCAGGAACCCAATTTTCCTGTGTTGGTTCTATGGGATATTTGGTATTCTCTGTAATTTTTTATTTTTGCTCAGGTTTCAGATTTACAGAGAAGTATTGGAGCAAAATTAAAAGTGTTTAATCGATCGAAATTATACAGTATTTGCTTGTTGGATTATATCTGTGTTTGTATAATGTGTTCGTAAACCTCCCCTAACTGCTAGTATGTCGGTTGGCAGGGGGTTGCACATTTCTGTAATGGATTTTATCTGTTTGTGCATATGAACTGTGTTGGACTGTTGTGATGTATAGCCGGGGTTATGTGATGGGTTTTTATTTAATTCATTTGATGTAAATGTAATTTTTTGTAATATTATTTTGCGGGGCACATCCAGGTTGCGGTTGTAGCCACCGTTGTATTATTTCATTTTACTGTTTTTGCTCCTAGGACAGACCCAAGGTGGGGTGCACAAACTACCGGGTGGGTAGTTTGCCGTACCCGTTGGGGTCTTGGATGGGGTAATGGCTATTCATCACAACTGTGTAATCCGTCTTTTGTTGCAGGCTCAAAACAAACACGGATTGCTTGCAAATCCAATTAAGTTCATCTGTGATCTGGAATGAATATCATTGCGTCAGACGAATGTAAAATATCTATATATATGATAGCTATTTAGACGTCACTTATGTTTTACACCCGCGCTAGCCCAGCCCCCGCTCTGTCGTTAGTTAAGTAACCTAACGGGTAATGGCGGGACCCCGTGGCGAATGCGGATGGCATAAGAGGACGTTGTATTTTCGTTGTTTTCTGCAATGATAGGTTAATGATGAGACGCATTATCTATAATACAAAGAAAATAAACCAAAGTTTTAATCGTTGGAACAATTTAAAAGAAACCACTCGGTTAATTTTAAAACAGATATTTTTAAATGCGGAGCTTTAACCACTCCTTTTAAAAGCTATCAGGTTCCTTCGGTTATATCAAGTTCACTATGTTCACGGTTTCGCCAAAACCATTCGTAGCCCTCCGTCATTTCATTTGGGTATTCAGTAGTATTCAAGCTATGCATTTTGGCCAAAGTCAAGGCATAGTGTTTGGTAGCTGCTGGGTTTTCATTTATTGCATAAGATAGATGAGTTGATTTGGGACAGTCGTATTATCATTTGACCAAAGTCAGGGATGTATACGGATGGGTTCAAATTGACAAGATAATGACGGGTAGAACTTGACATGTGACTTATGACATTTTCACCAAAGCCAAGGTCATAAGAGCATGGGGCAAAAACTTATATCGGGAATTTCTAAAGAAACTGAAATTTGCAAAGAGATGCATACCATTTGGAGTTTGATGAATGTTGGTAGCATTCCTTCAACATTATCATACGATGATATTTGGATCCCGATCCTACTGTGAGTATATGCTACTCATCAGGATATTCGTCACTTAACGATCAATGCTATAAACCAAGTAGGTGTCAAGAAAGGTGTCAGCAGGGTTACGCCCCCAGAGAAAAGAGGTTATTTAATTAAGGAACTTCGCGAAAGCGTTGGAAAACCTCCCTCGAAGTACCGACACCAGCCTGGCTGAACGGTTAAGCAAGTATTGTACAGTAAGAATAGTCCTGGCTAATTCTTCTTTTATGGTTTGAGGAAGGATTCGAGAAACAGTGGGAGCCATCCAGTTTAGATAAACTAAAAACCACTCTAAACTTGCAAGAGCATCATGCTAAAGAGTTTTTCTTCTCTCTCTCCTAATTGCAGCGACCCTGAAAATGACTGGACTTAAGTTACTTTTAGAGAAAAATATACTGACAGGGCCAAACTATAAAGATTGGCTGCGAAATGTCAAAATGGCTTTGACCTATGACAAATTGGGGTACGTCCTCACCGCTACGGCACCTGCTGCCCCTGGTCCCAAATCCAGTAATGCGGATAAGGAAATCCGCAAAACCTGGGATTTAGATTGCGCGAAAGCCAAGTGCATCGTGCTTGCCTCGATGAACAATGAACATCAGAGGAGGCACGAGGATATGGAACTAGACGCCGTATTTCTCCATACAAAGGAACTTTATGGAGAGCAATCTCGTATAGCAAGATACGAGACCTCAAAGAACTTGTTTCGAGCGACGTTGGCTGTTGGGTCATCGGTAGGAGAACATGTCTTAAAGATGATCGGCTATATAGAAGAGCTCGCAGAACTTGGGACGACTTTGGATAATGAGCTCTATACAGAACTTATTCTCCAGTCCCTTCCTTCCACCTACGCCCAGTTTATCCTGAACTTCAACATTCAAAGAAAAGAAGTTGAACTTCCGGAACTCCTAAACATGTTAAAGAGTGCAGAGGGCACCTTGCAGAAGGCAAGGGAAACACCCGCTATGTTTGTTGGCGGTGCATCTTCTTCCGGGTCCAAGGCTAGGGCCAAAGGAAGGAAGAAGAAGGCCGTCTCCAGACCTAGAGGAGGTGTAAGTAAGGTGGGAGGGAAGGGAAAGAATAAGTTTGCGGTACCGGTAGTTAGCCAGGATGAGTGCTTCCATTGTCATAGGAAAGGGCACTGGAAGAAGGATTGCAAGGCGTGGAACGCCAAGAACCAGGAACCGAAGCAAGCTGTGGCTTCGACTTCAGGTGTGTTTGTAATTGAGAATTGTCTGTCGATCAACTCTACTTCTTGGGTATTGGATACCGGATCAGGATCTCATATTTGCAATTCATTGCAGGCACTGAGAAACCGTAGAGTGCTGAAGGAAGGTGATATGACCCTAAAGGTTGCTAACGGAGCTAGCGTGGGAGCTACGTCCGTCGGGGATTATCACCTAGGATTGTCGAGTGGACACATTTTGGTTTTACATAACTGTTTTTTTGTACCAAGCTTAACGTGTAATATCATATCAGTTTCCTTGTTATCAAATAAAGGTTATGATTTCACGTTTGTAAGAGATGTTGTTAACATCCACCTTAATCATGGTTTGATTGGGTCCGGTACACTAAATAACGGTATATATGTTTTAAACCAACTCCAAATTTTCAATGTCCAGAACACACTAAAAAGAAAGTCTCCAGATTTAAATAAAGCTTTCTTATGGCATTGTAGACTGGGTCACATCAATGAGATAAGGTTGACTAAGTTGCATAAAGAAGGATATTTGGACTCGTTCGAATATCAAACTTATGACACTTGTCAATCTTGTCTCAAATGAAAGATGACAAAGACTCAATTTACTGGACAAGGAGTAAGAGCGAGCGAGCTCTTAGGACTCATACACAGCGATGTATGTGGTCCAATGTCTACACATGCAAGAGGTGGTTTTTCCTATTTCATTACTTTCACGGATGATTACTCAAGGTACGGATTCATTTATCTGATGAAACATAAATCCGAGGCTTTTGAGAAATTCCAAGAGTATAAGAATGAAGTAGAAAACCAAACCGGCAAAAGTATCAAGACACTTAGATCTGATCGAGGTGGTGAATACTTGAGTGCAGAGTTCCTAGGTTACCTAAAAGAGAAAGGAATTCTCTCTCAGCTTACTCCTCCATACACTCCACAGCACAACGGTGTATCGCAGAGACGGAATCGAACCCTATTGGATATGGTACGATCCATGATGAGTAATGCTGAGTTACCGCGATCTTTTTGGGGTTATGCGCTAGATTCAGCGTCATATCTTCTGAACAGGGCTCCTACCAAGACTGTGCCTACCACCCTATATCAGATGTGGAGTGGGAAGAAACCCCATCTTCAGCATATGAAGATTTGGGGATGTCCATCTTTTGTTAAAAAGCAGCATGTGGACAAGCTCGAGGCACGATCAGTAAAATGTAAGTTTATGGGATATCCAAAGAACTCCAAGGGATATTATTTCTATTACGCAGAGGAACAAAAGGTTTTTGTTTCTCGTAATGCCCATTTTCTGGAACAGCAGTTTTTAGAAAAGGAAATAAGTGGGAGCGAAATAGAACTGGAAGAAATTCCAGAACCACAAGTTGCTACTGAAAGTTTGGTAGAACCGGAAGTTCAAGAAGAACAGGACATTCCCGCACCCCTCCGCAGGAGTAGTAGGCCGTCTCATCCGCCTGAGAGATACTACGGTTTTCTCATAGATGGGGATAGAGAGGATTGCATCATAGATGATGATGAACCTACTGACTTCCAGCAGTCCATCCAGAGCGGCGACTCGGTACGATGGCTAGATGCAATGCGGACCGAAACGGAGTCCATATACACCAACAAAGTATGGACTTTGGACTTTGCTCCAGATGGGGTAAAACCCATAGGATGCAAATGGATCTTCAAGAAAAAGATTGGTGTAGATGGACAGGTGGAAACCTATAAGGCTAGACTTGTTGCAAAGGGTTTTCGTCAAAGACATGGTTTGAACTATGACGAAACTTTTTCTCCAGTGGCTATGCTCAAATCCATTCGGGTCCTTCTTGCTATTGCTGCCTTCCATGATTATGAAATCTGGCAGATGGACGTAAAGACGGCTTTTCTGAATGGAAATTTAGAAGAGTGCGCCTATATGGATCAGCCAGAGGGTTTCAATCAGAGTGGGAGCAGCGGGAAAGTATGCAAGCTGCTTAAGTCCATTTATGGACTAAAGCAGGCATCGCGGAGTTGGAACATCTGTTTTGATGAGACAGTCAAAGAATATGACTTTATCAAAAATCCAGATGAACCGTGCATATATAGTAAAGTTGTAGCCAGAAGTGTCGTATTCCTCGTCTTGTACGTGGATGACATTCTATTGATAGGAAATGACATTCCTATGCTACAATCTGTCAAAGGATTCTTGTCACACAGGTTCTCAATGAAAGACCTGGGTGATGCCTCTTACATTCTGGGGATCCGGATCTATCGTGATAGATCCAAGAGGATGTTGGGACTTTCGCAGTCCAGGTATATCGACACTATACTGAAAAGATTCAGTATGGAAGATTCTAAGCGCGGTAATCTACCGGCTTGTCACGGAATCACCCTCTCCAAAGAGATGTCTCCCAAGACTGATTTGGAAAGGGAACGCATGTCTATTATACCCTACGCTTCTGCGGTAGGCTCTATAATGTATGCGATGTTGTGCACCAGACCAGATGTAGCTTACGCACTGAGCGTGGTAAGCCGGTATCAGTCAGACCCAGGGAAGAAGCACTGGATAGCAGTAAATAACATTCTCAAGTACCTGAGAAGGACTAAGGAGATGTTCTTGGTTTACGGCGGAAAAGACCTCAGGTTGGAGGCCTTTGCTGATTTCGGGTTCCAGAGTGATAAGGACGATTCCAAGTCCATGTCGGGTTATGTCTTTACCCTCAATGGAGGGGCAGTGTGCTGGAAGAGCTCCAAGCAGGACACCGTTGCTGACTCGACGATGGAAGCGGAGTATATAGCTGCTTGCGATGCCGCAAAAGAAGCAGTCTGGATGAAGAAGTTCCTAACAGAACTTCAGGTGGTTCCTACCATAGTTGATCCAATACCTCTGTATTGCGACAACAACGGAGCTATAGCTTTAGCAAAGGAACCAAGGTCCCATCAGAAGTCCAGACACATCTTAAGGCGGTATCACCTGATCAGGGAGATCATTGATCGTCAGGAGATCGAGGTTCGGAGAGTTGCTTCTGAAGAGAACATTGCTGATCCATTCACAAAGGCCCTACCTCAGATTCAGTTCGAGAGGCTACTCGAGATCATTGGTCTTTGATATGCCAGTACATGGCCCTAGTGAAAGTGGGAGATTGTTAGTGTATATGCCCTAGGGGCCATTATTGTATCATACTAGTTTGTATATTACTTAATGGAAGCTTGGGATATTCACATGTATATAACAGTCTTGCTAAATATGGTAGTATGCTACTTGGTTTTTCTATCTTAATATGTGAGTATACGTATTGATAGAGCTCTTAGGATCTTGCTTGACTACCAGCGTTGTGATGGCAGTCACACTAGTGGAGGCTGGGTAGTCTACAAGCACATCCTTATTCAGGTCCCTAGTCGTTGGATTATCGAGACAGAGCATCGATACTCCGGAGTAGACTAGTGTGTACGCTTCTCATCCCAGTTGGGGAAATGGTCTGTCCCACAGCCGTCAGTACGTCGTACTGGAGATAGTATGCAGGTGCTCGTTAGGTTATGGGTACACCGGACAGGACTCACAGGGAACTGTTGGTTGGTTTTATACCAGTCGTCAGTGAACAGTTCCCAGGTGACATGAGTACAGCATAGTCCGCAGACTTGACACTGCTACTTCGCCTTGAGTGTGTCCCACTGTTCTTAGATTGCTACCCTACCACGGCTCAAAGGAGTCGTGCAAACAGGTAGCAGTTGGGTGCAGTCCCGAGCACTTGGAGGCAGTGGCAGTTAGACAGGATTCGTCTCTCCCGGTATTGGGGTTGATATCGTGCTGTGTCTGAGAGCCATTACGCAAAGTCCCTGGCCAGGGCAAGCGAGATTTGCTGGTAGGTTCCAGTAGTTTCTCAGGGTGTAATGGGCTTCCCTCCGACACGACTTATACCGCTATTAGAGGACTGACGCTTGCCGCCCCCTAGGCCCGATATGCGATAGTCTTGGACGAACGGACCGGACTGTATGGAGATTGTCACATCAGACTCAGTAGGAGTTCGGATAGGTTCCCTCATCGGCCTTCTTATCGACATCTACCTGGGGACCGTTAGTACAGCTAGTGCCGCTTGCGGTCTGTGGTTAAACCCACTGCCAGCGTAGTAGTCGAGTCTCTAGAGTCCCACACAGAGAGTTTCCCTACTCCGGGCGAAACGATATAGAGGTCGTATGGTTTTACGACAAGGGTTCGGACGCATACATGTGTTTACACACGTACGACTTTCAGACAGTTTTTACCAGTCGGCTTTGGTTTAAGCCAGTTACTGGTATCCGGTTATTGGATTTATACAGTCTAAAATTTTTCCGTATTTTGGCGGAAAGGAGGGGCGTTCTCGTAATTGCGCGAGAAGCTTCTAGAAGTGGGTGACTAAGGATGTTTAGGTGGCATATACAATGAATGTGATTAGTGAGTCATATGGATGATTCATCCATGTCTTTAAAGCATCATAAATGCTTAATGACTCATGGAGATGAATCATCACTTGATATTTATCAAGCATGGTTGTTAAATGATTTCTTTTCTTTTCTTGATAAAAAGAAATGCTTGATATATATTATCATAACTCATTATTCTCACTTCATTATTATGTTCATCTTCTCTCTCCTCAAGCTCTCCCTCTTCAAAACCTAATCCTCCCCTCTCATGTGTTGAGTACAAGGATTAGTTAGAGTAACTAAACCATAACCCTCACTCTATATCACCTAGCTTCTTTGATTAGCACTTAAAGAAGGTTAGTTGCCTCAAGTTTAGAGGCTAAGTTTCGAGTAAAGCTCTCGGGTGGATCGTCTACTACTTCGAGAAGGCCCAGGAGGAGTTGGAGTTCGCAAAGACGAAGGACACGATTCGTTAGGTATAATCCCTAAACATAGTAGTATAGAACTTCTATGTTTCATGTTAGTTATCGTTTAGCTTCGATTCATGCGGTTAGTCGATGTTTAAGCAAAGAACAAGATCGTTTTTTAATTTTCCGCCTCCCCGCAAGTCGTGGGGTGTTGTACATCGACTTACAAATATCACTCAAGAGTTGAGTTTTCTGGGTTGTATTGGGGACTCGGTGTTTCGATCGGATTGTCTAATTTTGTCTATGTATTTTTCCGGGTAATTTTGGAATATGTTAAAAAGTTCGACCGGATATAAATACCCAATTTTTCCCCTGCCGGGAAATTTCCAATTGTTGGATATTTCTGTTCTTTAAACACGTTCTAAGTAATGCAAGTAACGCGATGGTCCCTCTAAAAGACAACAAACCTTAACTCGATTATGTGACCGTCTTGAACTGCCCTTTGAACCTTCGGGTTTGGGGCAGTACGGCGTGCCACATGTGAGGCGTTGGCTTGACCCTTCTACGGCTGGACCGTTGGTACTGAGGCATGAACTTATTGTTTTTAGACTTATTTCATGTGTTGAACTGTTTTGGGAAAACTTGGGTGTTCGATCGGAAAGTTTAACATTTTCTATTTATCCGGAATGTGATACAATAATTGGAATTCACAAGGAGTTATGAGATAACTGAATGAACGTTATAAATCTAGCGGTTTAGTCTCACTTGATCGGTTGCCACGGAATTTTGATGTGATCAAAAGTCCATCGCAATCACGTAGTGTACGCGGATACTCGCCGGGTAAACTTAATAGACAGCCTCACCCCATAGCCCTGACCAAGTGACTGTAGGAGAACCCCGTCGCCGAAAGCATTCGTTCGGGTGCTCGCGGCAGCGGTGTTCCGCCTTGGTGCACTTCATCGACGGCGTCGGGGGTGCAGCTGCCTACTAAAGTTTGCGACGAGCATTCGATCAAAATGTCGGGAATCTTGTTGAATTGCCCGACTTGATATTGAAAAGTGTTTTCGATAATGAGACTAAAATCCGGGGTTTATAGTTGTTAGGCATGCGATGTCTAAGCTTTTCATTTGATTAGGCATGCGATGTCTAAAGAGGTTGCGGATTCCAACTGTTGTAGTTTTACACTTTCTTTTCTGTGACCGTAAGTGTAATATGTAATGTCGCCGGTTTCGTTGCTATATGTCAACGACAATTGGGATGCGCATATTTACTTACATTGATGACATGTGATGTTATGTGTTGCTGGATATGTTATATTGGATCGTCGTGTTTGAATGGCCGGGGGGTTTTTATGTGAGATGAGTGTTTTTCATTTTCATTCATGTAAAAACTTGTATGTAATATTCTTTTATTGGGACACTTCCAGGTTGCGGAAGATGTCACCTTTTGTATATTATTTACTTTTCCGCACTAGGATAGACCCAAGGAGGAGAGCACATGTAACCGGGTTCTGAGTCCAGTGGGAGACCAACTCGAGGAGTCGAGTCCGGGTCTCTTAACTCTAGAATTGGTAGGGTTGCTTGCCTCTCTCGTAGGGGTCTAGGGGTGTAGGTTTGGTTATTCATCGCGACCGTGGAATCCGTGTTTTATACTGGCTCGTATTGAAAACACGGACGTCCTAGTATATCCAATATTTCATATGATATTTTCTGTTGCGTTATCTGTGATGTGATCATGTGATTTGTTCAGATAGATACTATATATAGTATATATGATATATTATATAGACGTTGCTTATGTTTTACACCCGCGCTAGCCCTGCCCCGCTCTGCCGTTAGTTACCTAACCTAACGGTGCAGACGGGACATCGAGGCGAATGCGGATGGCATAAGCGTACGTTATATTTATCTGTGATGTTTAGGTGGACTTAAATGATGGGATATTCATTAATGAGATTAATGAAAGAAAATAAACCTAATTGATGTTGTGGAATCGAATTTCAAAATAAAACAGGTAGCTACAGTTCTTGCTTTGCATCGCGGTGTTCATTATAGAACATCCTGCACCTTATTCGATGAGGAAAGGACCGAGATCCCTTCACCGGGAGTGACTCCTTTAGCAATAATTGGCAGATGCTACACACTCGGTTTGTCTTTTGATTACTTCTATAGTTTCTGCTTTGCACAATGATATATATGATATATCCCGCACCTCATTCGACGAGGAAAGGGCCGACGATCCCTTCACCGGGAGTGACCCCTTTAGCAAAACTAGAAAAGCCTCAAAAACATTCCATTTAAAAACCATTTGATTCCGCAACGAGATCAAGTTCAAAGCGTTAAAGGTTTTCACAAAAACCATTCGCAACCCTCCATCATTTTCAGAAGTAGAGTACTTAGTATTCGTGCTACGTTTGTCGACCATAGCCGAGGCGTAGTGTGCGGTAGCTAAGTGATGTCTTCCTATACAGCTTATGATGCGATTAGTTAGGACAGTCATGTGGCTTTGTTGACCTTAGCCAAGGGTCATGTGGGTGGGTCTAATTGATCACGAAATGACGGGTAGAACTTGACTAGTACCTATGATTTGTTGACCTTAGCCAAGGTCATAGGTGCTAGGGGTAAAAACCATTATCGGGAGTTTCAAGTGTTGAAATTTGCAATGAGATTGCATACCTTCTATATGATAGTTGGATCCCGATACCCACTGCGAGTAATTGTTACTCCTGGGAGAGTTTTGCACTTTGCAATTAGCCGATCAAGTAGGTGTCTAGAAAGGTGTCAACGGGGTTACGCCTCTGGGAAAACGAGGTTTACTGTAATTAGGTCCGTGCGAAAGCACGGGGAACCTCCCTCAAAGTACCGACACTGGCCTGGCTGAAAGATTGGCGAACTTGTAGAGTGTAATTAATCCCGGCTAGTCTTTCCTTTTAAGGTTTGAAGGAAGATTTGATAAAAACAGTAGGAACCATCCTGATTAGATAAAATAAATAACCAATCTAATCTTGCAAGAGCGCACGCAGAGTGTTTTCTTCTCTCTCTCTCCAGGTAGCGACCATATCACGCCTTAATCAAGATAATAATATGGATGTATTGACCGAACCCGCTTGTTATACTGAGCTGGGGTAAGTTGGTCCCGCTCCAACTTATAATTGTTATAAGACAGAGCAGGAAATAGGGGAATACCAGAATTCCTATGCCGCCCAAACGAAGAAAGTGCATATGATGCATCTCCTTCGGGTGTGTTCATTACAAAGAACTGTTTCTCAGTATCCTCTGCATCCTGGGTATTTGATACCGGATCAGGATCCCAGATATGTAATCTGTTACATAGGGCTACAAAAAGGTAGAAAAACTGAGAACGGGTGATAAGTTTCATGAGACAGAAAACGGGGCAAGTGTTGCAGCCAAGTCTGTTGGTCACTGTCACCCTGTATTACCAATACATTGATTCTGAACAAATGCTATTTGATACCGAACCTGATATACAAAATCATATCAATCTCTTTATTTATTAAAGAAATGATAAAAATTTTTATCGTTGGATAATGTTTTGAACATTTCCTATATCAAAAGTTGATCGGTTCAGGCACGTTATCTAAAAACATTGACGTTCTAAATCAAACTACAGTTCCTAGTATACAGAACACACACAAGAGGAAGAGTTCAGAAATGAACGGATCCTTCTTGAGGCATTGTAGACTAGGTCACATCAATGCGACCCGACTGGCTGAAGTTACATTTTAGATGCATATTTAAATCAGTTTGAATTTACATCTTGCGAAACTTGCCAGTCATGTCACAAAGATTAGATGACCATAGCTCTGTTTATTGGAAACAGAGAAGGGTTAGTAAACTCTTGGGACTGATATATGATGATGTATGTAAACTCCCCTGTCTACACATGCCAGGACCGGTTCTTTGTACTTCATTATATTCTCTGATAATCTCTCAAGATTCAGTCATATGTTCCTGTTGAAACATAAGTCCGAAGCTTTTGAGGTATTCACAGAATATAAGTTGGAAGTAGAGAACCAAAATACGGGTATAAGTATTATGTCCTATGATAAGATCAGGGAGGAGAATACTTGTGCATGGAATCCTTGGACTATTCTAAAGGAAAATGAGATTCTCTCTCAGTATTACTCCTCTGAATACACCACAGCACAACGGTGTATCAGGGCGGAGCAATCGCACAATATTAGATATCGTGTGCTCTATGATGAGTATTACTGAGTTACCTAATTCCTTTCGGGGTTGTGCACTTGAGAAGCTGCATACCTATTGAATTGGGTTCGAATCAAATCAGTGCCTACCACTCCATATGAGATATGGTATGGGAAGAGCCTATCTCTTAAGTATGTTAAGATTTACGATTGTCCGGCCTATGTCTAAAGCAAAATCCGGACAAGATCGAGGCAAGGACAGTTCTGTAGAACTGGAAAGGTTCCAGCTATACAAAACTGCTGATGATTTGACAGAACCAAAGGATTCAAAAGTCCCCAACGAACCTCAGTCTCTCCGCCGATCTAGCAGGGTTCCTCACCTGCCTGAGAGATACTTTGATTTCTCGATGACAGTGGGAGCGAGGAATGCATCATGACATGATGACCCAACTAGTTTCGAGCAGGCCATCGAGAGTAGGGACTCTGTAAGAATGGCTGGATGCTTAGCGATCTGACATGGAATCCATGTACACCAGCAAAGTATGGACTTTGGCTGCTATATCTGAAGGGTTAAATCCTCATCAGGAGCAAGTATATCTTGAGAAGATTACTTGGTGTAGATGGAAAGGTTGAGACTTTCAAAGCTAGACTTGTTAAAAGTTTTCGTCATCAACCAAGCGTGGATAATGATGAAACCTTTTCCAGGGACTATGCTTAAGTCCATCCAGATCCTAGTTGCTATTGCTACATACCATGACTACGATATCTGGCGGTTGGGTGCCATGACTGCTTTTCTAAAATTATGATTTAGAAGAGAACGTCTATAAGAACACAGCCAGAGAACTTCGTAAACAGTGGGAGCAGCGGAAACGTGTGCAAGTTGCTTTATAGAATAAAACAGGCATCGCAGAGTTGGAACGTCTATTTTGATGTGATAGTTAAAGTGTTTGACTTCATCAAAATGGTAGATGAACCTTGTATATACAAAACGATAGTAGAGAGTAAGATGGTTATCCTCTTATTGTACGTGGACAACATACTCTTGATAGGAAAAGAGTTTCCTATACTACGATCGGTCAATCTCCACTTATCACAAGGATTCTCCATGCAGGATCAAATTGATACCTCCTAAATCCTGGGATTCGGGTCTATGAGATAGATCTAAATGGATGTTAGGATTCTCACTAGCTGTAGTAAGATTGTATCAATCGATCCTGAGGAGAATCACTGGAAAGGTTCCAGGGTAATAAAGACGACTGAATGTCAGTCACAGGCAATGTCTTTACCCTCAGTAAAGGGACGGTATGTTGGAAGAGTTCCAAGCTAGATACCGTGGCAAACTAGACGATAAAGGCTGGTAACATCACTATTAAAGATACTACCAAAGAGGAAGTTTGGGTGTATATTGGTTCATAAGATGAACTAAGTTCCTGCCATTGTATGACAATGGAAGTGTGGCTTTGGCCCTGGAACCTTGGTCCCATCAGTGACCCAGACATATTCTGAGGCAGCATCACCTGATCATGGAGATAGTTGATCTCCAGGTTGATCGAGGTTAGGAGAGTAGACTCAGAGGACAACACGGCGGATCCACTCACGAAGGCCTTTTCCCAAAGAGAGACTTTTAGGGGATGGTTGAGTACTAGATACTACAACTACTGCTACAGATGGCCCTAGTGCAAGTGGGAGATTTTTAGTTATATGTATGCCCTAGAGGCCATTACTGTACATTGGATGTATATTGTAGTGGATGCTGGGACATATATAGGTAGGACTTTCTTGCTCGACATGATAGTACGCTATCTGGTTGCTCTTTATTTTAACATGTATACTTTCTGTCTCTCTGTTACTTGTTGATAAAGCACTTAGGATGTGTACTCGAATTCCAGGACTATGATGCAGATCATACTAGTGGGGCCTGGGTAGTCCATGAGTACATCCTTCAATGTTCCTAGTCGTGGGAATATCGAGACGAGGCATCGATATTCCAGAGTAGACTAGCGTATATCTTCTCGACCCATGCGATGGGCGATGGATGATCCCATATCCATTGGTGTTTGACATCAGAGATGGTATGCGGGTGCTCAGTGGAGACTGGGTACACTGAACGGACTCGCCGAGAACTCCCAGATGGTATTATACCTCACGTCAGATGGCAGTTCTCTGGTGACACTGGTACAGCTTAGTCTGTTGATCCGAGATCGTCATAGAGTCTTGTGTGTCTCCTACTGTGCTTTGATTTCCACCCTACCACGGCTCTACTGAGTCGTGCAAACAGGTGGTTTTTGGGTACAGTCCCGATTCACATGGAGGCAATGAGCGATAGGAGGGAATTCGTCTCTCCCGGTATTGGGAGTTGATGTTGCGCTATGCTCGACTGGCCATAACAGGAAATCCCTGGCCAGGGTTGCAGTGATATACTGGTAAGAGTTATCAGTAGTTTCACGAATGTTATGGACCTTACGTCGGCATGACTTATCGAGCTATTGGGGTATGACGTTTACCACCCCTAGGCGAGATATGCGGCATATCAGACGAACAGACCGGACTGTACGGTAAGTGTTACTGGTTGGATTCAAAGGAGTGTGAGCGGGCTTGCTCGTCGATCTTCTGATCGCTCAATACCCGGGTGGCCGTTACGTTTAGCAGACCGCTTGCGGCTTGTGGGTGTTTGATATGATCATCATCTGCTGCCGGCGTATTGACGAGTCTTTAGAGTCCTACACAGAGGTTTCCTGGCTCAAGCGAAACGAAATAGGAGCGCATATGAGATATGTGCGGGACCGAGAATAATGTGTGTATGTGATACCGTATTCTATTCTCGCGATGAATGTATCGAATGGTTGTATGCGATATAACCTAGTTATCGAATCAAGGATTGATTCGATAAGCCGATACATTGGATATTAGTCGGTTATATGCGATATGACCGTATCGTTAAATCAAGTATTGATTTAATGATTTAATGCATAATTATATATTTGATATATTACTTTGCATTAACTAGTATTGGTTCACTTTAAAAGGATTTTCTCACTTGAAATGCACATTGTATATGTGATATATTTTTTGTGCACAAGATTGTATCATGTTTGATGATACATGAATGTTTGGGTGTATGTTTAGTCTAAACCATGGTTATGTTAATGGTTAGGGTTTTGTTTATTTATTTATTTATTCATTAATTCTTTTTTGGGCAAGAATGAAATGGTGGCTTAGTTTGTTTCTTTCTTGAAAGTTCATGAAGCTTTGAAGCTTTGACCATTTTGTCTCTTAGCCTTAACCTAACCATTCAACCTAACCCTAGTTTAGTCTCTACACCTAACCATGGTTGCTATATGATAAGTATTCATTTTATTTTCTATTTTGAATAATACTTATCATATTCTTTCTTCATCTTCTTCTTCTTCAACAAAAGTAAGAAAGCTTGCCTCCATCAATGGCAACTTGAGAAAAAGAGTGAGAAATCCAATTCTAAAGAGAACCCACCTCCTATTTCTTCATCCTCTACCTCTTGCCAAGTAGTATAGGGTGTTTTCTTCACAAGTTTCATGACTTGGTGAAGTTGGAGCTTGATCTTGAGTTGCCTCGACGTAGATCATCTTCGGCAACGAAGTCGACGACCTAGCCCGATCAATTCTTCGATGAAACCACCGCGAGAGTCTGAGATCCGATGGGTACAGCGGAAGGACTTCATCACGGAGCTATGGAGGTGGAGAACCAGATCTACAAAGGTTGTAGTCACTTTCCTTTAGCAATAAATTTTTTTACTTGCTTGCATCGCCTATACATCTAGTTAACGATCCGTATTAGGGTTTGTAGGCACTTGGAAAAATTTGAATTGGCCATGTTTGATCACTTGTGAGACCTCATTAGTGTGCCTAGGAACCCTACACCTAGACCCCTACGAGAGCGGCAAGCGACCCTACCAATCCTGGAGTTTAGGAGACCCGGTCTCGACTCCTCGAGATGGCCTCCCACTGAACCCCAGAACCCGGTCACTTATGCTCCCCTCCTTGGGTCTATCTTAATGCGGAAAAGTAAATAATATACAACACTGGTGGCAGCAACCTCAACCCGGAAGTGCCCCAAATAAAAGAATATTACATTACATTTGAATTTTACATGAATGAAAAATAAAACTCTCATCTCACATAAAACCCCCCGGTTATTCGATCGCGACAATCCTGCACATCATATCTCAGCAACACATAATATCATATATCATCAACGTAAGTAAGTATGCGTACCCCGATTGTCGTTGATGTATAGCAACGAAACCGGCGATATCGACATACTACACTTACGGTCATAGAAAAGAAAGTGTAAAACTACAATATTTGGAATCCGCATTCTCTTTAGACATCATAAATCCGAGATATCACATACCTCGCATTTCATGCCTAACTTTATGAATTCCACATATTGTATCACATTCCAGATAAATAGACAGTATTAAACTTTTCGATCGAATAATCAAATACCCAAAAATTCCCTAAAGCTCAACACTTGAGCGGAGTTCAAAAAAACCCGGAATGTGACACAGTAGTGGCGGTCCAGCCGTAGAAGGGTCAAGCCAACGCCTCACATGTGGCACGCCGTACTGCCTCAAACCCTAAGGTTCAAAAGGCAGTTCAAGACGGTCACATAATCGAGTTAAGGTTTGTTGTCTTCTAGAGGGTCCACCACAAAAACTTGCACGTATTTCCGAAAGATTTAAACCCCGTGAAAAAGTGAGTTAATGATACTCGTTCGAACTTTTTAATACTTTCTAAGTTACCCGGAAAAAAAAGCATGAAATTAAAATTCCGATCGAATCGTAGAATCTAAAACCATCCCCAGAACATTAAACACTAGATTCAGATTAAACATACCTAAAAATATATACATACAGTTCTAAACATTACTGTACAAAAACGAGTCCCATCTCTTCTGTACGGCCGTGGAGCTGCGGCCCAAGCAAGCTATGGCCGCGGTTCTACGGTGGTCTTTACTGTTCTTGGCTTCGTGTTTCACAGTAGTGCTTAGATTTCCCTGCTGTATTTTGTAAGTTTTTTTAATTCTGGAAAAACCACAGTTTCAAAAATTGTCCAGAGAGGGTTCTAAAAAACCGTATTTTGGTTCGATCGGAGTTTTAACTTCTCTAAAATGTCGCCTAAAGTTCTAGGTCGGCTCTGATACCAATGTTTGGTTTACCCAGCACCTTATGAAGGGTTTGGAAGCATCACATGTCTTAAAATCAAAATTTTTAAGGTGCTAAGTGAACATACAAAGAATCGTCACTATAAAATTAGGGTTTCTAAACATTTACAACAACACAAGTAGATAAAGCTAAAGTTTTGAGAGTACAACCTTTGTAGCTCCCTACGCTAGACTCCTCGGCTTCTTGAGGGTTGGAAAAGGGTTCGCTTGAGGTCTTCTAATGTCCACGATGATCCACCCGAAGCTCCTTTGTCCAAGCTTGCAACTTCACTTGATCAAGAGAATAGAATGAAGCTAACACTCTACACAAGTGGGCAAGACTTGTATAGAATGGTGTTGTGGTGGCTTTTCTCACTTCAAAATCCTAACTTGGTGAGTGTTTTGCTCACTAGAGAAATCTAGAGAGCAAAAGAAGAAGGAGGAAGAAGATGATGGCCTTTTTAGAACAAGAGAAGAAGATAATGTCATATGAAAAATAGAAAATATATGCATATATATTTTCCACTCTTCATCTCAAACCATGGTTAAATAATAAAGATATTATTGAATTTGAGTTAAAACATAAAAGGAAAGTTAATCCATGGTTAAAAGGTGGGTGAGCAAGGTTAGGTCAAAGAAGAGTGTAGAACTAAACCATGAATTATCCTTTCCTTTTTCTTTTGTTTTAACACAAATAGAAATAATAATCCATATATAAAACTAAGGTGTGAGTCTTATATTGCCACCATCTTCTATGTATATGCAACCATGATAGAATGATGTATGTATGCATGTGTGCATGCACATCCATATGTGCATGAACAAGAATGAATGCATACGTGCATGCATACATCCAAAAAGGACAAGAAAGGATTTCTAGTGAGAAGCTAATGGTTAAATGATAAATCAACACTTGATTTATCAACCCGGTCATATCACATACGACCCGACCAAAAGCAAGCCGCCCGATTATTATACAGCATCTCATATGCGCATTTTAACCGGGTCCAAGCGCATATCGCATATGCGCACCACAACGTTTTGCCTGGAATAGGTAACTCCTTTGTGGGACTCTAAGACTCGTCAATACGCCGGCAGTGGGTGATGATCATATCAAGCACCCCCAAGCCGCAAGCGGTCAGCTAAACGTAACGGCCACCTGGGTATTGAGCGATCAGAAGAAAACAAGCGAACCTGCTACAACTCCCGTCGAGCCAACCGGCAACACTACCGTACAGTCCGGTCTCTTCGTCAGATATGCTGCATATCGAGTCTAGGGATGGTAACGTCGACCCCAATAACTCAATAGTCGTGCCGATGAAAGATCTATAACAGATCGAGAAACTACTGATAACACTTATCAGCAAATCTCAACAGCCCTTGCCAGGGACTTACTGATATAGCCAGTCGAGCACTGCACAGCATCAACTCCCAATACCGGGAGAGACGAAACCTCTCCTATCGCTCATCGCCTTCGTGTGTCTCGGGACTGTACCCAATGGCCACCTGTTTGCACGACTCAGTAGAGTCGTGGTAGGGTGGTAATCAAAGTACAGTGGGAGAACACACAAGACTCTATGACGATCTCGGGTCTACAAACTAACCTGCACCAGTGTCACCTGAGAACTGCTATCCGACGATAGATATAATTCCATATAGGAGTTCTCGGTGAGTCCGTCCAGTATACCCAATCACCACTGAGCACCCGTATACGATCTCGATGTCAAACATCGATGAATGTGGGAACATCCATCGCCCATCATATGGGTCTAGTATCATATACGCTAGTCTACTCTAGTATATCGATGCCCCGTCTCGATACACCTATGACTAGGGACATTTTAGGATATGCTTATAAATTACAGATGACCCACTAGTATGATCTCTATCATAATCACTGTAGTCAAGCCAATATCCTCAGGGCTTTATCAACATGTGTGAATAAAAGTATGATCAACTCAATATGTTAGATAAAGAATAACCAGATAGCATACTATCATGTCGAGCAAGAATGTACACTGAATATATATATATATATATATATATACATGTATAAATACATCCACTATCACATAATGGCTTCTAGGGCATACATATATCCAACAGTGATTCGGGACTGTACCCAAAAGCAACCTTTTTGCACGCCCTCTTGGACGCGGTATGATGGAAATCAAAGCACAGTGGGAATCACACAAGACTCTATGACGATCTCGGGTCAACAGACTACTCTGTACCAGTGTCACCGGAGAACTGCCATCTGACGTGAGGTACAATACCATCTGGGAGTTCTCGGCGAGTCCGTCCAGTGTACCCAGTCTCTACTGAGCACCCGTACACCATCCTTGATGTCAAACACCGATGGATATGGGATCATCCATCGCCCATCATATGGGTCAAGATGCGTATACGCTAGTCTACTCTGGTGTATCGATGCCCTGTCTCGATACACCCTCGACTAGGAACAGTTATAGGATGTACTCGTCGACTACCGTGGCCCCACTAGTATGATCTCATCATAGTCCCAGTGGTCTAGTACATATCCTAAGGGCTTTATCAACATGTAACATAGAGACAATCAGAGTACATGTTAAGATAAAGTACAACCAGATAGCATACAATCATGTCGGTCAAGAAAGTCCTCCCTATATATGTCCAAGCATCCATTACAATATACATCGTATGTACAGTAATGGCCTCTAGGGCATACATATAACTAACAATCTCCCACTTGCACTAGGGCCATCTGTTGTGGTATCACATACCCAACAATTAGCTGTGGTTGAAGTATCTTATACTCAACCATCCCATAATAGTCTCTACTGGGAAAAAGGCCTTTGTAAGTGGATCCGCGCTGTCGTCCTCTGTGTCTACTCTCCTAACCTCGATCTCCCTGGAGATCAACCATCTCTATGATCAGGTGATACTGCCTAAGAATTATATCTGGATTTCAGATGGGACGAGGGGTTCCTTGGCAAAAGCCACAACTCTATTGTCACACAATGGTAGGAACGAAGTTCATCTCATGAACTTATATGTATCCAGACTGCCTCTTTGGTAGCAACCTTGGTAACGATGTATCTTGCCTTTAATCGTCTAGTAAGTCACGGTATCTAGCTTGGAACTCTTCCAACATATCGTCCCTCCACTGAGGGTAAAGACAATGCCTGCAACTGACATTCAGTCGTCCTTATCACCCTGGAACCTTTCCAGTGATTCTCCCCAGGATCGATTGATACCATCTCACTACAATTAGTGAGTATCCTAACATCCAATTAGAACTATCTCATAGATCCAAAACCCAGGATTTAGGAGGTATCATCTTTGATCCTATATGGAGAATCCTTGTGATAAGCGGAGATTGACCGAGCGTAGCATAGGAAACTCCTTCCCTATCAAGAGTATGTCATCCACGTACTCTACGAGGATCACCACCATACTTCCTACTACCTTTTTGTATATACAAGGTTCATCTACCATTTTGATGAAGTCAAACTCTTTGACTACCATATCAAAACAGATGTTCCAACTCCGCGATGCCTGTTTTATCACATAAAACATCTTGCACATGTTTCTGCTGCTCCCATTGTCTACGAAGCCCTCTGGCTGTGTACTTATAGACGCTCTTTTCTAAAACATCATTTAGAAAAGCAGTCATGACACCCAACCGCCAGATATCGTAGTCATGGTATGTAGCCGTGGCAAGTAGGATCTGGATGGACTTAAGCATAGCTTTGAAAGTCTCAACTTTTCCATGTACACCAAGTAATCTTCTTAAGATATACTTGCTCCTGATGGGGATTTAACCCTTCAGATAAAGCAACCAAAGTCCATACTTTGTTGGTGTA
Organism: Agapanthus africanus; assembly: GCA_030015575.1. NCBI lineage: Eukaryota > Viridiplantae > Streptophyta > Magnoliopsida > Asparagales > Amaryllidaceae > Agapanthus > Agapanthus africanus. The sequence continues at coordinate 235,058,157 of JASDDO010000010.1, forward strand.
TAAGGATTCCATCTCAGATCGATAAGCATCCAGCCATTCTTACAGAGTCCTACTCCTGATAGCCTGCTCGAAACTAGTTGGGTCATCATCTCATGATGCAATCCTCTCTCCCACTGTCATAGAGAAACCTAAGTATCTCTCAGGAGGGTGAGGGACCCTCCTAGATCGGCGGAGAGGCTGAGGCTCGTTGGTTACTATTGAATCCTTCGGTTCTACCAAATCATCTGCTGTAGTTTGTATAGCAGGAACTCTTTCCAGTTCTACCTCATGATCACTAATTTTTCCACAAGTAATTCCCTTTCACAAAGGTGGCATGTTGAGAAATAAAACACTTTTGTTTCTCGGTTTGGTAGAAGATATTCCCTTGCGAATGCTTGGGATATCCAACAAACTTCCACAGATCTGACTTTACCTCGAGCTTATCCGGATTTTGCTTTTCAGACATAGGCTGGACAACCCCAAATCTTAACATACTTAAGATATGGGCTCTTCCTATTCCATATCACATATGAAGTGGTAAGCAACTGATTTGATTTGAACCCTATTCAATAGGTATGCAGCTTCTCAAGTGCATAACTCCCAAAAGGAAATAGGAAACCTAGTAGTACTCATTATAGAGCACACCATATCACATAGGGTGCTATTGCTCCGTCCCGATACACCGACGTGCTGTGGTGTATACGGAGGAGTAATGCTGAGAGAGAATCTCATTATCCTTTAGAATAGTCCAGGAATTCCGTGCTCAAGTTGTAGGGTTGCTAGGCACACGCACAAGGGTCTACGAGGCATCAACCATGCCCGATTAAAATTTTAGCCGTGCCGAACAACCCAAAGCCGGATCTTTATACTAGAGTTTAGGCGAAAACAAGTATGTTAAACATTTTAACACTAAGTGAGAGGGATTACAACCTTTGTAGATCCGGTCCTTCAGTTCAATAGCTTCGTGTAGATGTCCCCTTCGCTGCGATCGTGAACTCCGGACTCTAGAGAAGCTCCACAGTAAGAATGAACGTGCTTGCTTTGATGACTTCGAGGCCGAAGATGATCTACGTCGAGGAGACACTAACTCAAGCTATTCCTTCACTAGGTCATGAACTTTGTGAAGAGAACACACTCTACTACATGGCAAGTGGTAGAGGATGAAGAAGTAGGAGGTGGGCTCACTTTAGAATTGATTTTCTCACAATTTTTCTCAAGCTCCATTGAAGCTAGAAAGCTTTTGTTGAAGGAAGAAGAAGAAGTGAATAATTCATCCAAATGAAAACTTATCCTTTGAATTATTGCACCATGGTTGAGTTAAGCCCTCATGCTTAACTCATGTAGAGAATAAACCAAAGTATGAGGTTAAGGGTTGGGTTAACTAATATCCTAAGGAATGACAAAAGAGTTGACTTTGTCAATGTTGCATACAAGCTTCTACAAGCTTAATAACATTGACTAAAGTCTCATCTCTTTTATTATTCTTAAGGAAATAAGTAAACCCTAATTTAACATAAACTTGATATAAGTCTCATACACCCATCTTGTATGTATCATCAAGCATGATACAAATATGTACACTTGCATATATCACATATAAACAATGTGCACAATCAAGTGAGAAAATAAATCATAAGTGAGCTAATACTAGTTAATGTAATGTAATATATCAAATATATAATTATACATTAAATTATTAAATCAACTATTGATTTAATAACCCGGCTATAACCGACTAATATCATGTGTAACAACTTATCGAATCAACACTTGATCCGATAACCCGGCTATATCGCATACAACCGATCAATGTCACGAATCGCGAGAATAGAATACGGTATCTCATATCGTATCAATCTCGGTCCCGCACATATCACATATGTGCTCCTACTCCATTTCGCTTGAGCCAGGAAACACCTGTGTAGGACTCTAAAGACTCGTCAATACGCCGGCAGTAGGTGATGATCATATCAAACACCCACAAGCCGCAAGCGGTCTGCTAAACGTAACGGCCATCCGGATATTGAGCGATCAGAAGATCAACAAGCAAGCCTGTACATTCTCCTATGAATCCAATCAGTAACACTCCCGTACAGTCTGGTCTCGTCGTCTGATATGTCGCATATCTCGCCAAGGGGTGGTAAACGTCAGACCCTAGTAGCTTGATAAGTCGTGTCGATATGAGGTCTATGACACTTACCAGTAAATCTCAGCAACCCTGGCCAGGGATTTCCGGTTATAGCCAATCGAACACAGCGCAACATCAACTCCCTATACCGGGAGAGACGAATCCCCTCCTATCGCTCATTGCCTCCATGTGATTCGGGACTGTACCCAAAAGCTACCTTTTTGCACGCCCTCTTGGACATGGTATGATGGAAATCAAAGCACAGTGGGAATCACACAAGACTCTATGACGATCTCAGGTCAACAGACTACTCTGTACCAGTGTCACCGGAGAACTGCCATCTGACGTGAGGTATAATACCATCTGGGAGTTCTCGGCGAGTCCGTCCAGTGTACCCAGTCTCCACTGAGCACCCGTACACCATCCTTGATGTCAAACACCGATGGATATGTGATCATCCATCGCCCATCATATGGGTCAAGATGCGTATACGCTAGTCTACTCTGGTGTATCGATGCCCTGTCTCGATACACCCTCGACTAGGAATAGTTATAGGATTTACTCGTCGACTACCGTGGCCCTACTAGTATGATCTCATCATAGTCCCAGTAGTCGAGTACATATCTTAAGGGCTTTATCAACATGTAATATAGAGACAATTAGATTACATGTTAAGATAAAGAGCAACCAGATAGCGTACTATCATGTCGAGCAAGAAAGTCCTCCCTATATATGTCCAAGCATCCACTACAATATACATCGTATGTATAGTAATGGCCTCTAGGGCATACATATAACTAACAATCTCCCTCTTGCACTAGGGCCTCATACTCAACCATCCCATAAAAGTCTCTACTGGGAAAAAGGCCTTTGTGAGTGGATCCGCGCTGTTGTCCTCTGTGTCTACTCTCCTAACCTCGATCTCCCTAAAGATCAACCATCTCCATGTTCAGGTGATACTGCCTAAGAATTATATCTGGATTTCTGATGGGACGGTAGTTCCTTGGCTAAAGCCACAACTCCATTGTCACACAATGGTAGGAACGAAGTTCATCTCATGAACTTATATATATCCAGACTGCCTCTTTGGTAGCATCCTTGGTAACGATGTATCTTGCCTTTAATCGTCTAGTAAGTCACGGTATCTAGCTTGGAACTCTTCCAACATACCGTCCCTCCACTGAGGGTAAAGACAATGCCTGCGACCGACATTCAGTCGTTCTTATCACCCTGGAACCTTTCCAATGATTCTCCCCAGGATCGATTGATACCATCTCACTACAACTAGTCAGAATCCTAACATCCAATTAGATCTATCCCATAGATCCAAAACCCAGGATTTAGGAGGTATCACTTTGATCCTATATGGAGAATCCTTGTGATAAGCGGAGATTGACCGAGCGTAGCATAGGAAACTCCTTCCCTCTCAAGAGTATGTCATCCACGTACTCTATGAGGATCACCACCATACTCCCTAATACCTTTTTGTATATACAAGGTTCATCTACCATTTTGATGAAGTCAAACTCTTTGACTACCACATCAAAACAGATGTTCCAACTTCGCGATGCCTGTTTTATCATATAAAACATCTTGCACACGTTTCCGCTGCTCCCACTGTCTACGAAGCCCTCTGGCTGTGTACTTATAGACGCTCTTTTCTAAAACATCATTTAGAAAAGCAGTCATAACACCCAACCGCTAGATATCGTAGTCATGGTATGTAGCCGTGGCAAGTAGGATCTGTATGGACTTAAGCATAGCTTTGAAAGTCTCAACTTTCCAATGTACACCAAGTAATCTTCTGAAGATATACTTGCTCCTGATGGGGATTTAACCCTTCAGATAAAGCAACCAAAGTCCATACTTTGTTGGTGTATAAGGATTCCATCTCAGATCGCTAAGCATCCAGCCATTCTTACAGAGTCCCACTCCTGATGGCCAGCTGGAAACTAGTTGGGTCATCATCTCATGATGCAATCCTCGCTCCCACTGTCATAGAGAAACCGAAGTATCTCTCAGGTGGGTGAGGAACCCTACTAGATCGGCGGAGAGGCTGAGGTTCGTTGGTTACTATTGAATCCTTTGGTTCTACCAAATCATCTGCTGTAGTTTGTATAGCTGGAACTCTTTCCAGTTCTACCTCATGACCACTAATTTTTCTTCACAAGAAATTCCCTTTCACAAAGGTGGCATGTTAAGAAACAAAACATCTTTTGTTCCTCGTTTAGGTAGAAGATATTCCCTTGCTAATGCTTGGGATATCCAACAAACTTCCACAGAACTGACTTTGCCTCGAGCTTGTCCGGATTTTGCTTTTCAGACATAGGCCGGACAACCCCAAATCTTAACAAACTTAAGATATGGGCTCTTCCCATTCCATATCACATATGAAGTTGTAGGCAACTGATTTGATTTGAGCCCTATTCAATAGGTATGCAGCTTCTCAAGTGCATAACTCCCAAAAGGAAATAGGAAACTCAGTAGTACTCATCATAGAGCACACCATATCACATAGGGTGTTATTGCTCCGCCCCGATACACCGACGTGCTGTGGTGTATACGGAGGAGTAATGCTGAGAGAGAATCTCATTCTCCTTTAGAATAGTCCAGGAATTCCGTGCTCAAGTATTCTCCTCCTTGATCTCATCAAAGGACATAATACTTATACCTGTATTTTGGTTCTCTGCTTCTAACTTATATTCCGTGAATATCTCAAAATGTTCGGACTTGTGTTTCAACAGGAACATATGTCTGAATCTTGAGAGATCATCAGAGAATGTAATGAAGTACAAAGAACCGGTCCTGGCATATATAGACAGGGGACTTTCATACATCAGCATGTATCAATTCCAAAAGTTCACTAACTCTTTTTCTGTTTCCAATAAACAGAGCTGTGGTCATCTTATCTTTGTGACATGACCGGCAAGTTTCACAAGATGTAAATTCAAACAAATTTAAATATGCATCTAAACGTAACTTTCCTAGTCGGGTCGCATTGATATGACCTAGTCTACAATGCCTCAAGAAGGATCCGTTCATTTCTGAACTCTTCCTCTTGTGTGTGTTCTGTATACTAAGAACTGTAGTTTGATTTAGAACGTCAATGCTTTTAGATAACGTGCCTGAACCGATCAACTCTTGATATAGGAAATGTTCAAAACATTATCCAACAATACAAAATTATATCTTTCTTTACTAATAAAGAGATTGATATGATGTTGTCTATCAGGTTCGGTATCTAATAACATTCGTTCAGAATCAATGTATTCTAGTAATACAGGGTGATAGTGACCAACAGACTTGGCTGCAACACTTGCACCGTTTCTATCTCATGAAACTTATCACCCGTTCTCAGTTCTCTACCTATCTGTAGCCCATGGAACAGATTACATATGCGGGATCCTGATCCGCTATTTCATACCCAGGACGTAAAGGATACTGAGAAACAGTTCTGTGTAATGAACACACCCGAAGATGATGCATCAACGCGCACTTTCTTCATTTGGGCGGCACGGGAAATCTAGTATTCCCCAATTTCCTGCTCTGTCTTATAACAATTATAAGTTGGAGCGGGACCAACGTTCCCCAGCTCAGTATAACAAGCAGGTTCGGTCAATTCATCCATTTTATTATCTTGATTAAGGCGTGATATGGTCGCTACCTGGAGAGAGAGAGAAGAAAACACTCAGCGTATGCTCTTGCAAGATTAGATTGGTTATCTAATATATTTAATCAGGATGTCTCCCACTGTTTTAATCAAATCTTCCTTCAAACCCTAAAAGGAAAGTCTAGCCGGGATTAATTACACGCTACAAGTTCGCCAATCTTTCAGCCAGGCCAGTGCCGGTACTTTGAGGGAGGTCCCCCGTGCTTTCGCACGAACCTAATTAAAGTAAACCTCGTTTTCCCAGGGGCGTAACCCCGTTAACACCTTTCTAGACACCTACTTGATCGGCTAATTGTAATTTGTAAAACTCTCATAGGAGTAACTCTTACTCGCAGCGGGTATCAGGATCCAACTATCTCATAGAAGGTATGCAATCTCATTGCAAATTTCAACACTTGAAATTCCCGATAATATTTTGCCCCAAGCGATCTATGACCTTGACAAGGTCAACAAACCATAGACTGCAAGTCAAGTTCAACTCGTCATTTCCTGATTGAATTAAACCCACCCGCACGACCCTTGACAAGGTCAACAAAGTCTCACGACTACCCTAATCCAATCGCATCATATGCTTATACAGATAAGCAGTAATCAGCTGCCGCACACTACGCCTTGATAAGGTCAACAAACGCAGCACGAATACTAACTATTACTTATCTGAAATGACGGAGGGCTACGACAGGTTTTTAAGAAAACCTTTTCTGTAATGAACTTGATATTGTTGTAGAATCGAGTTAATTTTAAATGGAGTGTTTTTGAGGTTTTTCTAGTTTTGCTAAAGGGGTCACACCCGGTGAAGGGATCGTCGGCCCTTTCCTCATCGAATAAGGTGCATGGTATATCATATATACTACCATGCAAAGCAAAAACTATAGAAACAATCAAAAGACAAACCGAGTTTGTAGCATCTGCTAGTTTCACTAAAGAGGTCACTCCCGGTAAAGGGATCTCGGCTCTTTCCTTATCGAATAAGGTGCTGGATGTTCTACAAGGAACACCGCTATGCAAAGCAAGAACTAGAGCTACCAGTTTTTAAACAAGTTTCCTGGATGTTCTACAAGGAACACCGCTATGCAAAGCAAGAACTAGAGCTACCAGTTTTTAAACAAGTTTCTACAACATCTTTAGGTTTCTTTTATTTCATTAATCTCATTAATGAAGTCCCATTTTATTATGCTTCACAAGCATCACATTTGAAACGAAATCTGCAATATAACATATATCTCATATATATAATATAAACATTCGTCTCAGGCAGTAATATGATCTCATCACAGAACATTGCAGCAGAAGAACATATATGAAATATTGGATATACTAGGACGCTCGTGTTTTTAATACGAGCATGTATAAAACACGGATTCCACAGTCGCGATGAATAGCCAAACCCACACCTCTAGACCCCTACGAGAGCGGCAAGCAACACTGCCAATTCTAGGGTTAGGAGACCCGGTCTCGACTCCTCGAGATGGCCTCCCACTGGACCTTAGAACTCGGTTACTTGTGCTCCCCGCCTTGGGTCTACCTAATGCGGAAAAGTAAATAATATACAACGGTGACATCATCCTCAGCCCGGAAGTGCCCCAATAAAAGAATATTACATACAAATGAATTTTACATGAATGAAAAAGAAAAACTCTCATCTCACATAAAACCCCCGGCTATTCAAAACGCGACGATCCAATATAATATATCACAGCAACACATAATATCTCATATTATCAACATAAGCAAGTATGCGTATCCCGATTGTCGTTGATGTATAGCAACGAAGCCGGCGATACACCAGATACTACGCTTACGGTCACAGAAAAGAAAGTGTAAAACTACAACAGTTGGAATCCGCAACCTCCTTAGACATCGCATGCCTAACCAAATGAATTCCTTAGACATCGCATGCCTAACAATTATAAACCCAGCATTTTAGTCTCATTATCGAAAACTTTTTTCAATATCAAGTCGGGCAATTCAACAAGATTCCCGATATCCTGATCGAATGCTCGTCGCAAACTTTAGTAGACGGCCGCACCCCCGGATGCCGTCGACGAAGTGCACTAAGGCGGAACACCGCTGCCGCGAGCACCCAAATGGATGCTTTTGGCGACGGGGTTCTCCTACAGTCACTTGGTCGGGGCTTTGGGGCGTGGCTGTCTGTTAAGTTTACCCGGCGAGTATCCGCGTACGCTACGTGATTGCGATGGACTTTTGATCACATCAAAATTCCGTGGCAACCGATCATCTGAGACTAAAGTGCTATGTTTATAACATTCAAATTAGTTATCTCATAACTACTTGTGGATTCCAAATATTGTATCACATTCCAGATAAATAGACAATGTCAAACTTTCCGATCGAATAAACAAACACCCAAGATTTCCTAAATAGCTCAACTCTTGAGATTAGCTTAAAACCATCCATCACATGCCACAGTACCAATGGTCCAGTCGTAGAAGGGTCAAGCCAACGCCTCACATGTGGCACGCCGTAATGCCACAAACCCTAAGGTTTAGAGGCAGTTCAAGACGGTCACATAATCGAGTTAAGTTTTTTTGTCTTCTAGAGGGTCCACCGCGTTACTTGCACGACTTAGAACGTTCCTAAACTACGAAAAAATCCAACGCTGGGAAATTTTTCGGCAGGGGAAAAAGTGAGTTATTGATATCCGTTCGAACTTTTTAACACATTCTAAAAATTACACGGACAAAACTAAACGAAGTTAAATTATCCGATCGAATCAACGAGTCCCCAGTACAACCCAAGAAAACACAACACTTGAGTGGAATTAAAAAATTCCCAGAAAAAATTGCCAAGAAAGGACCTAAGAATAAATATATGAAATTCCAGGGACTAATTCAAAAGTTTGGCCGCGGTTCCACGGTCAAATCAGCGAATTATAAGTCCGTACTTCACAGTAATTCTTAGTTTTTCCTGCTTAATTTTCTGAGAATTTTTAATTCATAAAAAAATCACATTTTTGAAAAATATCCAGAGAGGGGTTCAAATTAGGGTTTCGGTGTTCGATAAGACTTTAAACTTAGTCTAGACTTCGCCTAAAGCTCTAGCTTGGCTCTGATACCACTGTAGGGTTGCTAGGCACACGCACAAGGGTCTACGAGGCATCAACCATGCCCGATTAAAATTTTAGCAGTGCCGAACAACCCAAAGCCGGATCTTTATACTAGAGTTTAGGCGAAAACAAGTATGTTAAACATTTGAACACTAAGTGAGAGGGATTACAACCTTTGTAGATCCGGTCCTTCACTTCAATAGCTCCGTTTAGATGTCCCCTTCACTATGATCGTGAACTCCGGACTCTAGAGAAGCTCCACAGTAAGATTGAACGTGCATGTTTCGATGACTTCGAGGCCGAAGATGATCTACGTCAGGGAGACACTAACTCAATGTTGCGCCACGGCAGCGCCCCGGCCGTCTTACCGAGGCCAAAATGCGGAATCAAAAATTTTCCTTACTTGGAAATTGGCGCTACCGCGGACAATATACCTGGATCGTAACCATTAACCGATACTAGCTAACAAGAGAGGGGGTGAGATATACCGAATGATCCGAGTCCTCCGGTCTTCTCGTCGTCGTCCCGATCTCCTGCGGAAACTCCGGTCGTCACCTCCTCGCCGGAAGGGCACCACATCGCCTGTATCTTTTACGGGCTCCCACCTCAATACCGAGGCAACTCGGGCGCGAAGTAGGCTAGCTGACGCGTCCAAGATTTGCTGTAGAATGTGTAGTGTAGAGCCTATGTCTCATTTGGGGTTTGTTGCCTTTGAAGATGATGGAGGAATCAAGATAAGAAAAATGGTGCTTGCATTTTTCTAGCATGAAAATGAGATCAAGAATGCCACACTCTCAAGAATGAAACTCTCATCTTTTCTTTTCTAAAAAATGAAAACCTTATCATATGAGAATGGTGGAGCAAAGAATACATATCATGAAGGGAGGTGATGGTAGGAGAAAGCAAGAGGTGACCATAACCTAAACATCATCATAACAAATTCACATCAAACTCTAATCACCTCAAATCACCAAAAAGCAAGTGATGATGATAGAAAAGAATGGTATCAAAAGATGCTTTCATAATTAATACATTTGCAAGAAAACCCTCCACAATGTGTTATTTGCAAACTTGCAAATAACACCCTCCATCGAAAAAGTCCGGCCGGGAAAGAACAAAGGAAAACCGGCCGGAACGGAATGCAAACTGGCAACTCCAGAAAACTGGTCCCGTAATAAATTACAGGAAAACCCCCATACTGTGCATACACACCCGCATCTGTATTCCGTCCGGATACAAATGCAATGAGACAAAATCTACACTGTACTAAACTAGGATCCGGCTTAAACCAAAGCCGGCTAGTAATATCCGTTCGATCCTGATCTGTGCAATACCGCACGTATCTGATCGAACCCTGCCATATCTCTATACGGCCTCTACAGCGTTTCGCCCGAAACTTGAGTAACTGAATGTGTGGTGGACTCTAAAGACTCGTCAATACTATGGCTGTGTATTTAACCACTAGCACGTCAGAGGTATAAGCCAATACGTGACGGGCCACCAGCTATTGACCAAAAGGGACATCGATGAGCGAACTCATCCTGACACCCTACTGAGCCTGTCAGTGACAATATCCGTACAGTCCGGTCCGTTCGTCTTTGAGTATCGCATGGCGGGCCTAGGGGGTTAGTAAAAGTCAGACCCCCAAAAGCGGTACAAGTCGTGTCGGAGTGTAGCCCAGAACACCCTGAGATACTACTGGAATACCTACCAGTAAATCTCCTGCCTCGGCCGAGGGCTTTGTGTAATGGCTCTCCTAGACACAGCGGGACCTCACCCCCAATACCGGGAGAGACGAACCCCTGCAGATCCGCTCACTGCCTCCATGTGGCTCGGGACTGTACCTAACTAAAACCTGTTTGCACGACTCCTTTGAGCCGTGGTAGGGTAGTAATCAAAGCACAGTGGGAACTCACACGAGACAAATGACGATCTCAGGTCGATGAACTAACCTGTACACATGTCACCAGGGAACTGCTATCTGACATCTGGTATAAGACCAACTAGCAGGTTCCCGGCGAGTCCTGTCCGGTGTACTCATAACCCAATGAGCACCTATATACATCTTAGGTGAACCAACTGACACCAGTGGCTTGTGAGACCGGCCACCGCCCCTCGTCGGGGTCTCGACTGTATACACTAGTCTACTAATGGAGTATCGATGCCCTGTCTCGAAACTCCTACGACTAGGGACCTTTTAAGGATGTGCTTATAGACTACCAGCTCCCACATATATGATCGCCATCATACTGCTGGTAGTCAAGCAAGAATCCTAGGGGTTTTATCAACGTGTAATAGCGACATGTCAGGTCACCTAAAGCAGTACACGATGATAAAGATAAACCAGATAGCATACTATCATCTCGAGTAAGACTGTCCTACCGGGTTAGGTCATCCTTCAATCATTGCAATCACGTGCCTGTGATCCAATAATTGACTCTGAGGGCACTATCTCCAACAATCTCCCACTTGCACTCAAGGCTAATTATTGCGATGTCGCATACTCACAGCCCGTGTGATACCGAACACCCAACTCCTCTACTAGTCAGTCTCACAAAACCCGTTTGCGAAACTATTGCGTTCGAGGAATAGCCTCAGTGAGTAGATCCGCAGTGAAGTTTCTTTCTATGTCTCTCTATATCTCAAGTTCGCGGAGAAAGCCATCTCCCGAAATGAGCAATACCTGTCTTGGAACGTCTGGATGTCTGATGGGACCTAGTTCATAAATGAACTCCAAATCCAGACTTCTTAGACTGTATCGTCAACTGAACTTAATCAGTATCCTGCACCATGCCTTCCCTCAGTATCCACCTGGACCACATGTCCAATATACTGCCCCTCGTCAGAGGGAAAACTATAACTCTGACAGACACTCTGCCTTCCAGGTCACCTTGGAAGCCTGGAATGATAACCGTCTCCTAAAGGAGGCTGCCGTTATCATATCCCTAGAACATCAACTTATGTTCTAAAACTACTTCCAACTGTTTCTCCAGGATTGGATCAATATCAACTTATTGCATCTACTGCAAGAACAACATCTGGTGTGGTACTTGACATCTCATGATTGACTCAATTGCCTAAGCAAGTGATCTGTCAATCATGCGTATCCCTCTCCTCTTTAGTCTGTAAGACACCTTTAGAGAGGGTGACTCCATCACCTGCAGGTACACTACCGTGCCAGGAGTCGTCCATTCTAAATACTCATAGAATGCTGTCAAGGTACCCAGATTGGGAAACTACCCAAATCTAGATCTAAAACCATAGATCTAGTAACCAGAATGTCTGATATAATATCCAAGTCCTGTGTGGAGAAACTAGTATAGGAATATCACTTCCTACTCTGTGTATGTCATCCAAATACCATGACATCACACCCTACTACCTTCTCAACAGATCCATCCCCTATTCTGATGAAGTCAAACCTATGACTGTCACATCAGAAATAGATGATCTATCTCCGCTGTAACTGCTTTAGTCTATAAATAGACATAAGCCTGATGACCACCAATGCTTCCGCTGCTCCCACTGACTACGACAACCCTCTGCCAGAGTCATATAGGCGTACACCTCTAAAGCTAGTTTAGAACGACGCTATACTCATCCTCCTGCCGGGTCTCACAGTCTGGAACAACAGCAATGGTAAGTCTGGGTAAACAAGAACCTCCCTGCCACCGTCCTTGAGCATACCGAAGTACCTCTCGAGTGCCTGAGGTTACCCATCATATCTGCGGAGTGGCCAATGGAATGTCAAACCAGATTGAATCTTTAGGTTCTTATCAAATCTTCAGTAATCGTTTGCGGTTCTGGAATCACTTCCAGTTCTACCATACTCCCACTACTGTTTTCTGAAAAAATCCATTTTTAATAAAACTGTGGCGAGTCTAGAACAATATCACTATTGATCTTCCAGATGGTAGAAAGTCAACCCTCGTCATAGCCTGGGTCAACCCACAAACAACCATTACAGAAACGTGCCTTGAGTTGTCCAGTGTCTGGTTTTAAGCATAAGCCGGACAACTCCCCGTACCTTAACAATGTCAAGATATGAACTGTTCTATATCCAATATAGAAATAGAGGCACTGATTTAATTGGAACCAGATTCAAATCATGCAGCTGTCTCCAGTGCATGTCAACTAAATGGAAAGAGGCCGATCAGCGTTACTCAACTTAGGAATACTTCCAATTATGAGTAACCTAAAAGAGAAGCAAGTTCTCTTAATCATTACTATCAACTGAATACCATATACAAGTATCTACATCTTCGATCACCTTGAAGAATCCCGATACTTGCAATACCTGGTTCTCTACTTTATTCAAATACCTATAACTTCTCAAAATTCAGACCCTGTGTTTCCACGAAACACCTGTCTAAAAACTAGAGAAGTCATAAGTAAACTGAATATAGTACGAGGACCAACCCCTCTGTCCTGATGGACCCTGGACAACATACAATACCCTGTATAAGTCCCTTGAGTCAGATAACTCATTCACTGCGTGTGGTAGGTTGAAAACTGTACTTATGGTTAAGAAGAAATACACCGTTGTTTAATGCTCCTTACCTAACCATCCACTGATATAGGTAAATGTCACTGACATAATTTCAAAAAGTATATCTCACTCTATGAAAATAGACGTACAGATATATCGATTTGAAATTGGTGCATAACAGCGAATATTCAAAACCAAATATTTGCCGACCGGCAAACAGCCCAGGTGATTTCCTCAAATATCACCGATTACAACGAATCCCGATATAATGAGTATGATCACCCAATTCCCAATAACTTACTCCCACTCATCATCTGTAAAACCATATAGATGTGAGAATCATACCTGGTAAATACATACCCTGGAGCAAGTGTCTAACTGGGAAATCAGTTTTTCTTTTAACATTACACAGTGAAACTGAAACATTGAAATGTCTCGATGGGGTATCCTGGTATTCCTAGTAATGCCTCTTCCATTATCCAGATTCACAATTGTAACCTTGTAATTCTTTGCCATTTCACCAAATCCCTTTATTTGTCTTTAGTCATTACCTTCTGTATACCCCTTTAGGCCAAATGGTTTTCTTCCTTCCCTACCGTTCGGCACCAGCCTATGGTTTGGAAGAAGACTATCCAATAAGCATAATGGGTGTACTGTCCTAATCTTAGGAGCACTCGCAACGCGAGAGAAGGTGAAGATAAAAGACACCTGAATGTACTTTATTCCTATTTCTCCTGAACCAGGATCCATCCCCGAACTGGAACAAGTTCCTTTCGAGTTCTTATATAACCATACGATGGATTATCCAATAAACTGGGATCTTCGTAGTAATATGGAGTGTCCTGGAGAAATACAAAGGTGATTTAGGATTGGCGAAGAAATACTTGGTTTGTTCGTGAATAGTAGTCGCACTTTACTTTGCCCTCTTACTAATCCCTTGCTTTGTCTTAACTTAATACCTTCTATACACCGTTTAGGCTAACTGGTTTTCTTCATTCCCTACCGGTCGGCACCAGCCTATGGTTTGGAAGAAGACTATCCAATTTGCGTAATAGGTGTACTACTCCTAAACCAAGGAGTACTCGCAACCTGAGAGAAGGTGAAAAGAAAAGACAACTGAATAGTCCTATCCGTTTTCTCCAGAACCAGAAACCATCCTCGAAGTCCTTCGAGTTCGTATATAACCATACGATGGTTTTGTCCAATGGAAGTGGACGTTCGTAATAATACGGGGTGTCCCGGAGAAAAGGGTAGAAGTAGGAGTGGCAAAGAGGTTTGCAACTCAGATAATCCAAAAGCCAGTGTTAAGAAGGTTCGGTTAACTTGGTCACTGAGTCATAGTCTTAGGGTCGGGTCAATGGTCGCTGTCAAAGAGAGAGAGAAAAGAAACACTCAGCGTGCACTCTAACCTAGATCAGAATGGTTATCACTTTGTCTAATCTGGAAACCTCCCACTGTAACCTCAAATTCTCCTCCAAACCTGAAAGAAGAATTAGTCGGGATCACCCGAGGAGTAAACCAACTCATCAGTGGGAATCAGGATCCAACTATCATCGCATGATAACTTGACGGAATCCACTCAAGTCACCACACTCCAGAAGGTATGCGCATGCCTGGCAAGTTTCAGTTCTTTTGAAACTCCCGATGTGTGTTTTTACCCCTAGGACTCAAGTGACCTTGACGGAGTCAACAAATCAAAGAGTCCTAGTCAAGTTCAACCCGTCATTATCTGGATTGCATTAAACCCACCCGTACGTGCCCTTGATGGAGTCAACAAGGCCGCACGACTGTCCTAACCAATCCCATTTATGCAACAAACAAGCACCACTTAGCTACCGTACACTACGCCTTGACGGAGTCAACAAACGCAGCACGAATACTAAATAATACCCATAAGAAATGACGGAGGGCTACGAATGGTTTTTGGCGAAAAACCTTTAACGTAAAGAACTTGATATCGTTGAAGGAACTGCATAGCCTTTTATAAAAATATAGTGACGAAAATCTTTGCTAAAGAGGTCACTCCCGGTGAAGGGATCTCGGCTCTTTCCCCGTAGAATGAGGTGCAGGATATTCCAACTGAATACCACGATGCAAAGCAAAAGTAATCGGCTATAGTGAAGTTAATGCCCTGACGCAAACTTCTGTCCAAGGGGTCACTCCCGGTGAAGGGATCTCGGCCCTTGCCTCGTCGACTGAGGAGCAGGATATTCCAAATGAATACCACGATACAAAACAAAAGTGAACGTCCTTGCAATAACAGCTTTTTGAAAAATGTTCCAACAACATCAGAATAGGTTTGTTTATCTTGCATTGATCCGAATCAACGCAGTCCCATCAATTGATCACACCACAAAGAACGAAAATATACTGATGTACGTATATGTCATCCGCATTCGCCACTGGGTCCCGTCATTACCCGTTAGGTTAGCTAACTAACGACAGAGCGGGGACTGGACTAGCGCGGATGTAAAACATATACAACATCTACTAATATATATACCAATATATTATATTCGCTCAAGGCGTGATAAAATGCAACATCACAGAAATATACAGCATCTCAGAACAATACAGATATTTGGAAGCCCCGGGTTTCACAGAGCCGCTGCTGAAACCCGACGTTCCCCTGGTCGTGTGGATAGCCTGTGCAATAAAATCCTAGACCCCTACGGGCGCGGCAAGTCACCCGCCAAAACCTGAAGCGAGGCAGCCCCCTTCAGCACCGTGAATGGACCACCCAGCACTTCACGGAATCCGGTAACTTGGGCATCCCTCCTGGGTCAACCTGTACCCCCTACGAGTGCGGCGAATAGCCTGCCAATCCTAGAGGGAAGCCCCCTCCATCTCAATGCCATGAGATGCGGGCCCGTTGCCCTCTTGAACCCGGCTATCCGTGCACCCCTCCGCGGGGTAATCCTAGTACAGAAAGTAAAATATACATACACCGGGTACATCGACCGCAACCAGGTCGTGCCCCAAAAGAATAATACAAACTGGCAGTGACGGCAGTCCACATGTCGGACGCTCGCCCTACAATATCAGATGTACATAATACAACAAAAACTGTACTAGCATTGCATCCAGGCTATCCCCTACGACCGATCCGCAACATCACATCATAAACACAGAACATCAACGTGAAAATCACGTTCGCAAATCCGTCTAACCGGGCTATAGCAGTTAGACAGGATTTACCGATCAAGTGATATTCACGGTCGCAGATATAATGTAAATACTGTGAACCAATGTGTTTAAAATATTCGATCGATCAAATTTTAACAAGTGGGCCCCCAAGTACTACTGTAGCACATCAAGAAATTTTGGGCCCAAAAATAATGTTCCAAAACCCTTAAAATCAGCCCAGAAAGCAACTGAAGAAAAATGACCCAGTGATCTGACCATAGTGCGGCGGAACCGCGTCCCAAAGGGGGGTTTGGCCGCGGTTCCGCGCTCCAACTAAGGAATCACTCTGTCGAATTTCTACAGTAGCCTTAAAATTTCCAGTACATTACTTTTCTGCAACCTGAAAAATTTTTTGAGCAAGAAAAAAATCAACAGAAAACTGATGTAAAGAAAACGCGTATTTTTGGAATTTTGGTCGATCGGAAATGTAAAACACATTAGACAAAGCTAGACAAGGTTAATGGCGTGGCTCTGATACCATGTTGCGCCACGGCAGCGCCCCGGCCGTCTTACCGAGGCCAAAATGCGGAATCAAAAATTTACCTTACTTGGAAACTGGCGCTACCGCGGACAATATACCCGGATCGTAACCATTAACCGATACTAGCTAACAAGAGAGGGGGTGAGATATACCGAATGATCCGAGTCCTCCGGTCTTCTCGTCGTCGTCCCGATCTCCTGCGGAAACTCCGGTCGTCGCCTCCTCGCCGGAAGGGCACCACATCGCCTGTATCTTTTACGGGTTCCCACCTCAATACCGAGGCAACTCGGGCGCGAAGTAGGCTAGCCGACGCGTCCAAGATTTGCTGTAGAATGTGTAGTGTAGAGCCTATGTCTCATTTGGGGTTTGTTGCCTTTGAAGATGATGGAGGAATCAAGATAAGAAAAATGGTGCTTGCATTTTTCTAGCATGAAAATGAGATCAAGAATGCCACACTCTCAAGAATGAAACTCTCATCTTCTCTTTTCTCAAAAATGAAAACCTTATCATATGAGAATGGTGGAGCAAAGAATACATATCATGAAGGGAGGTGATGGTAGGAGAAAGCAAGAGGTGACCATAACCTAAACATCATCATAACAAATTCACATCAAACTCTAATCACCTCAAATCACCAAAAAGCAAGTGATGATGATAGAAAAGAATGGTATCAAAAGATGCTTTCATAATTAATACATTTGCAAGAAAACCCTCCACAATGTGTTATTTGCAAACTTGCAAATAACACCCTCCATCGAAAAAGTCCGGCCGGGAAAGAACAAAGGAAAACCGGCCGGAACGGAATGCAAACTGGCAACTCCAGAAAACTGGTCCCGTAATAAATTATAGGAAAACCCCCATACTGTGCATACACACCCGCATCTGTATTCCGTCCGGATACAAATGCAATGAGACAAAATCTACACTGTACTAAACTAGGATCCGGCTTAAACCAAAGCCGGCTAGTAATATCCGTTCGATCCTGATCCGTGCAATACCGCATGTATCTGATCGAACCCTGCCATATCTCCATACGGCCTCTACAGCGTTTCGCCCGAAACTTGAGTAACTGAATGTGTGGTGGACTCTAAAGACTCGTCAATATTATGGCTGTGGATTTAACCACTAGCACGTCAGAGGTATAAGCCAATACGTGACGGGCCACCAGCTATTGACCAAAAGGGACGTCGATGAGAGAACTCATCCTGACACCCTACTGAGCCTGTCAGTGACAATATCCGTACAGTCCGGTCCGTTCATCTATGAGTATCGCATGGCGGGCCTAGGGGGTTGGTAAAAGTCAAACCCCCAAAAGCGGTACAAGTCATGTCGGAGTGTATCCCAGAACACCCTGAGATACTACTGGAATACCTACCAGTAAATCTCCTGCCTCGGCCGAGGGCTTTGTGTAATGCCTCTCCTAGACACAGCGCGACCTCACCCCCAATACCGGGAGAGACGAACCCCTGCAGATCCGATCACTGCCTCCATGTGGCTCGGGACTGTACCCAACTAAAACCTGTTTGCACGACCCCTTTGAGCCGTGGTAGGGTAGTAATCAAAGCACAGTGGGAACTCACACGAGACAAATGACGATCTCAGGTCGATGAACTAACCTGTACACATGTCACCAGGGAACTGCTATCTGACATCTGGTATAAGACCAACTAGCAGGTTCCCAGCGAGTCCTGTCCGGTGTACTCATAACCCAATGAGCACCTGTATACATCTTAGGTGAACCAACTGACACCAGTGGCTTGTGAGACCGGCCACCGCCCCTCGTCGGGGTCTCGACTGTATACACTAGTCTACTAATGGAGTATCGATGCCCTGTCTCGAAACTCCTACGACTAGGGACCTTTTAAGGATGTGCTTATAGACTACCAGCTCCCACATATATGATCGCCATCATACTGCTGGTAGTCAAGCAAGAATCCTAGGGGTTTTATCAACGTGTAATAGCGACATGTCAGGTCACCTAAAGCAGTACACGATGATAAAGATAAACCAGATAGCATACTATCATCTCGAGTAAGACTGTTCTACCGGGATAGGTCCTCCCTCAATCATTGCAATCACGTGCCTGTGATCCAATAATTGACTCTGAGGGCACTATCTCCAACACTCAAGCTATGCCTTCACTAGTGTTAGATTTACCTAGCACCTTATGAAGGGTTTGGAAGCATCACATGTACCAAAGATTAAATTTTTAGGGTGCTAAGTGAACACACAAAGAATCATTCCTAGAAAATTAGGGTTTCAAAAACAACACATCATCACAAGTAGGTAAAGCTAGGGTTTTGAGAGTACAACCTTTGTAGCTCCCTATGATAGACTCCTCGGCTACTTAGGGTTTGGAAAAGGTCCGCTTGTACTCGTCTAGGTCCACGATGATCCACCCGGAATCCGCTTTGTCCAAGCTTGCAACTTCACAAGATCAAGAAAGAAAAAGGAAGCTAACACTCTCCACTAATGGGCAAGAATAGTGTAGAATGGTGTTGTGGTTCTTTTTCTCACATCAAAATCCTATCTTGTTGAGTATTTTGCTCACTTGAGAGATCTAGAGAGCAAAAGAGCAAAGAAGAAGAAGATGATGGCTTTTGAAGAAAAAGAGAAAGTGATAATCACTCATGAAAAAATGGAAAATATATGTGTATATATTTTCCACTCTTCATCTCAAACCATGGTTATATTATATGGATATAATTTCACTTGAGTTAAAACATAAAAGAAAGATTAACATATGGTTAAAAAGTAGGTGAGCATGGTTAGTTGAAGAAGAGTGTAGAATCTAAACCATGAATTATCCTTTCCTTTTTCTTTTTGTTTTAACACAAATAGAAATAATAATCCATATATAAAACCAAGGTGTGAGTCTTATATTGCAACCATTTTCTATGTATATACAACCATGAAGGATGATGTATGTATGTATGTGTGCATGCACATCCATATGTGCATGAACAAGAATGAATGCATACATGCATGCATACATCCAAAATACAAGAAAGGATTTCCAGTGAGAAACTAATGGTTAAATGATAAATCAACACTTGATTTAGCAATCCGGCCATATCACATACGACCCAACCAAAAGCAAGCCACCCGATTAATATACAGTATCTTATACGCGCATTTTAACTGGGTCCATGCGCATATCGCATACACGCACCACAACGTTTCGCCTGGACTAGGTAACTCCTTTGTGGGACTCTAAGACTCGTCAATACGCCGGCAGTGGATGATGATCATATCAAGCACCCCCAAGCCGCAAGCGGTCAGCTAAACGTAACGGCCACCCGGGTATTGAGCGATCAGAAGAAAACAAGCGAACCTGCTACAACTCCCGTCGAGCCAACCGGCAACACTACCGTACAGTCCGGTCTCTTCGTCAGATATGCTGTATATCGAGCCTAGGGATGGTCACGTCGACCCTAATAACTCAATAAGTCGTGCCGGTGAATGGTCTATAACAGATCGAGAAACTACTGATAACACTTATCAGTAATTCTCAGCAGCCCTGGCCAGGGACTTACTGATATAACCAGTCGAGCACAGCACAGCATCAACTCCCAATACCGGGAGAGACGAAACCCCTCCTATCGCTCATCGCCTTCGTGTATCTCGGGACTGTACCCAACGGCCACCTGTTTGCACGACTCAGTAGAGCCATGGTAGGGTGGTAATCAAAGTACAGTGGGAGAGCACACAAGACTCTATGACGATCTCGGGTCTACAGACTAACCTGCACCAGTGTCACCAGAGAACTGCTATCCGACGATAGATATAATTCCATATAGGAGTTCTCGGTGAGTCCGTCCAGTGTACCCAGTCACCACTGAGCACCCGTATACGATCTCGATGTCAAACATCGATGAATGTGGAAACATCCATCGCCTATCATATGGGTCTAGTATCATATACGCTAGTCTACTCTGGTATATCGTTGCCCCATCTCGATACACCCACGACGAGGGACATTCCAGGATATGCTTATAAGCTACATATGTCCCACTAGTATGATCTCTATCATAATCACTGTAGTCAAGGCAATATCCTCGGGGCTTTATCAACATGTGTGAATGAATAAAAGCATGATCAAATCAACTTGTCAGCTAAAGAAGAACCAGATAGCATACTATCATGTCGAGCAAGAATGTACACTGAATATATATATATATATATATATATATATATATATATATATGTACAAATACATCCACTATCATATAATGGCCTCTAGGGCATACATATATCCAACAATCTCCCACTTGCATTAAGGCCAGTTATTGGCGTATCTCATACCCAACATCTCAAAAAGTCGCTCATGCTGCGGCTGAGGGAGGGCCTTGGTGAGTGGATCCGCGGCGTTATTCTTTGTGTCTACTCTCTTAATCTCGATCTCGCGGCGATCTACAATCTCCCGGATCAAATGAAAACGCCTCAGGATGTGTCTGGACCGCTGATGGGACCTGGGCTCCTTGGTTAACGCCATAGCCCTATTATTATCACAATACAATGGTATTGGATCAATAATGGTTGGAACAACTCCTAGCTCCGAGACGAAATTCCTCATCCAGACGGCTTCCTTGGCGACATCATTTGCAGCAATGTACTCAGCCTCCATCGTAGAGTCTGCAACGGTATCTTGTTTGGAACTCTTCTAACTTACCGCCCCTCCATTGAGGGTAAATACAAACCCTGAGATAGATTTGCTGCGTCCTTATCACTCTGGAAGCTCGAATCGGTAAAGGCCTCCATTTGGAGATCTCCATTACCATACACCAAGAACAATTCTTTAGTCCTTCGCAAGTACTTAAGAATGTTCTTCACAGCTATCCAGTGATTCTTCCCTGGGTTGGATTGATACCTGCTCACAACACTAAGTGCATAAGCTACATCTGGGCGTGTACATAACATCGCATACATTATAGATCCTACTGCCGAAGCATAGGGTATAATGCTCATGCGAGCTCTCTCTTCATCGGTCTTTGGACAAGAATCCTTGGAGAGAGTGACCCCATGGCAAGCGGGTAAGGCACCCCGCTTGGAGTCTTCCATACTAAACCTTTTTAGGATGGTGTTGATGTACTTGGTTTGGGACAATCCCAATAACCTCTTGGATCTATCCCTATAGATCCTTATGCCCAGAATGTATGTGGCATCACCCAGGTCCTTCATGGAGAACCTTAGTGATAAGAAAGATTTGACCGATTGCAGCATAGGAATATCATTTCCTATCAGAAGAATGTCATCCACGTACAATACGAGGAATGTGACAGCTCTCCCTACAGCCTTCTTATAAACGCAAGGTTCATCTGGATTTTTGATGAAATCAAACTCTTTGATAACATCATCGAAACAGATGTTCCAACTCCGTGATGCCTGCTTTAACCCAAATATGGATTTAAGCAATCTACATGCTTTCCCGCTGCTCCCACTGTCTATGAAGCCCTCCGGCTGATCCATATAAACGCATTCTTCCAAATCCCCATTTAGAAATGCCGTTTTAACGTCCATCTGCCAGATTTCATAGTCATAGTGAGCTGCAATACCAAGTAGGATCCGAATGGATTTAAGCATGGCTACGGGCGAAAAAGTCTCGTCATAGTCCAAACCTGGTCTTTGACGAAAACCCTTTGCCACAAGTCTTGCCTTGTAGGTCTCTACCTGTCCATCTACACCAATCTTTCTTTTAAAGATCCATTTGCATCCCAAAGGTTTTACCCAAGGGGGTACAACGTCCAAAGTCCAAACTTTGTTGGTGTACATAGACTCCATTTCGGATCTCATGGCATCCAGCCACTTCACAGAGTCACCACTCAAGATAGCTTGCTGAAAACTGGTAGGATCATCATCCTCAATGATGCAGTCTTCTCTGTCACCATCAATGAGGAAACCGTAGTACTTCTCCGGTGGGCGAGAAGTCCTACCAGACCTACGGAGTGGCTGAGGTTCCTCAGTTTCTATTGCAACAGCCGGTTCAACCAAGTCGTCATTTGTAGTTTGTGTCTCTAGAACCTCTTCTAGATCCACCACTTTGCCATCATCTTTTTCTGTGAAAAACTCTTTTTCTAAGAATGTGGCATACTGAGAAACAAACACCTTTTGTTCCTCCTTGTGGTAGAATAGATATCCATAAGAGTTCTTTGGATATCCCACAAAGTTACACATGACCGACCGTTTTTCAAGTTTGTCCGGATTCTGCTTTTTAACATAGGCCGGGCAACCCCAAATCTTAATTCTCTTAAGAGATGGTCTCTTCCCATGCCTTATCTCATATGGTGAGGTAGATACGGTTTTGGTTGGAACCCTGTTCAAAAGAAACGCTGCAGTCTCCAATGCATGCCCCCAAAATGAGACAGGCAACCCAGCATCATTCATCATGGATCGGACCATATCTAATAGGGTCCTATTCCGTCGTTCAGACACACCGTTGTGCTGTGGTGTGTAAGGAGGAGTGAGCTGAGAGAGAATCCCATTCTCTTTTAGGAAGTTTGCAAATTCTGTATTGAGGTACTCCCCACCTCGATCTGATCGAAGCATCTTGATACTCAAGCCGGTTTGTTTTTCTACTTCCTGTTTATATTCAGTGAATTTCTCGAAAGCTTCGGACTTGTTCTTTAATAAAAATACATGACCGAATCTAGAGAAATCGTCAGTGAAAGTAATGAAGTAAGAAAAACCGCCTCTAGCCTGTGTAGACATTGGCCCACATACATCACTATGTATGAGTCCTAGGAGCTCAGTAGCTCTTTCTCCGTGTCCGGTAAACGGAGTTTTGGTCATTTTACCCTTGATACAAGACTGGCAAGTCGCATAAGATTTATATTCAAAAGGGTTTAAATATCCATCTTTGTGTAACTTGTTTAGTCTTGTTTCGTTAATATGACCAAGTCTACAGTGCCAAAGAAAAGCTTTATTTATTTCTGAAAGTTTTCTTTTATTAGTGTGTTGTATGCTGAAAACTGTGTGTTGATTTAGGACGTATATCCCGTTACTAAGTGTACCATACCTAACCAACATTTGATTCAGGTGAATGTTCATAACATTGTTCTGCAATACAAAATTATATCCTTCATTGTCTAACAAAGAAACAAATATTATATTACAAAGCATACTTGGTACAAAATAACATGGGTTCAAAACCAATATACACCCAGATGGTAACCCCAAGTGATACTCTCCCACTGCGACTGTATGTACATTGGAACCATTTCCAACGCGGAGAGTATGGTCACCTGTTTTCAAAACTTTGCTATTTCTCAGCCCCTGCATAGAATTGCAAATGTGAGAACCTGAACCGGTATCTAATACCCAGGAAGCAGAGTTTATTGAAAAACAGTTTTCTATCACAAACACACCTGAAGCGGAAGCATCCCCATGCTTCTTCTTGAGATTCAAGTACTCCGTACAGTTGCGCTTCCAATGTCCTGCTTTATGGCAATGAAAACATTCACCTTTCCCCGAGTCTCCAGCTTTGGACTTTTCCTTTCCCTTCACCTTTTTAACTCCACCCTTAGGATTGGTGGGCTTCTTCTTTTTCTTTCCTTTGGCCTTAGCCTTTGGGCGAGAAGAGGAAGATTGTCCAACAGTCATAACGGGAGTTTTCATTGATTTCAGTGTGCTCTCTGCACTCCTTAACATATTAAGGAGTTCAGGTAGTTCCCTCTCCATGTTGTGCATGTTGAAGTTAACTATGAACTGAGCAAAGGTGGAGGGGAGGGACTGCAGAATAATATCGGTATATTGTTCATTGTCCATCGTCCATCCAAGGTCCTCAAGCTCTTCTATGAGAGCTATCATCTTCAGAACATGGTCTCCTACTGATGTGCCAGGGGCCATTCGCATCTGAAACAATTTCTTTGATGCTTCGTATCGTAATACGCGGGATTGCTCTCCATACAACTCCTTTGTATGGAGGAATATGTCATGAATGTCCATATTCTCGTGCTGCTTTTGATGTGTGTTGTCCATCGATGCAAGCGCGAGGCATTTGGCCGTGGCACAGTCAGCATCCTATGTCTTGCGGACTTCAATATCCGCAACTGAGGATTTTGGACCTTGGGTGGGCGGGGCTGAAGCCGTGAGGACATATGATACTTTATCATAAGTCAAGGCTATTTTCAGATTCCTCAGCCAGTCTTTATAATTGGTCCCATTCAGTTTGTTTTTATCTAGTAGAAGCTTGAATCCAGTCATTGGTATCTGCCATTAAGAGAGAGAAAAGAATACACTCAGCGAAAGCTCTTGCATAGATCAGATTGGTTATTATCTTGTCTAATCGATGTCTCCCACTGCTTTAATCAAGTTTTTTTTTCAAACCTTAAAAAAGAAAACGTGCCAGGATTAATTACAGTCTACAACTTCGCTAACCGTTCAGCCAGGCCAGTGTCGGTACTTGAGGGAGGTTCCCCATGCTTTCGCACGGACCTAATTAAAGTAAACCTCATTTTGCCATAGGCGTAGCCCCGTTAACACCTTTCTAGACACTTAATGAGTTAGCTAATTGTAAACTGCAAAACTCTCCTAGGAGCAACTTTTGCCCACAGTAGGGTCGGGATTCAACCATCATATGGAAGGTATGCAATCTCATTGCAAATCTCAACACTTGAAATTCCCGATGTGATTTTTGTTAGTTATATGTATGCCCTAGAGGCCATTACTGTACATACGATGTATATTGTAATGGATGCTTGGATATATAGGGAGGACTTTCTTGCTCGACATGATAGTATGCTATCTGGTTGTACTTTATCTTAACATGTACTTTTATTGTCTCTATATTACATGTTGATATTTCCCTTAGGATATGTACTCGACTACTGGGACTATGATGAGATCATACTAGTGGGGCCACGGTAGTCGACGAGTATATCCTATAACTGTTCCTAGTCGAGGGTGTATCGAGACAGGGCATCGATGCACCAGAGTATACTAGCGTATACGCATCTTGACCCATATGATGGGCGATGGATGATCCCATATCGATCGGTGTTTGACATCAAGGATGGTGTATGGGTGCTCAGTGGAGACTGGGTACACTGGACGGACTCGCCGAGAACTCCCAGATGGTATTATACCTCACGTCAGATGGCAGTTCTCCGGTGACACTGGTACAGAGTAGTCTGTTGACCCGAGATCATCATAGAGTCTTGTGTGATTCCCACTGTGCTTTGATTTCCATCATACCACGTCCAAGAGGGCGTGCAAAAAGGTGGCTTTTGGGTACAGTCCCGAATCACATGGAGGCAATGAGCGATAGGAGGGGATTCGTCTCTCCCGGTATAGGGAGTTGATGTTGTGCTGTGTTCGATTGGCTATAACCGGAAATCCCTGGCCAGGGCTGCTGAGATTTACTGGTAAGTGTTATCAGTAGTTTCTCGAACTGTTATATACCTCATATCGACAGGACTTATCGAGCTACTGGGGTCTGACGTTTACCACCCCTAGGCGAGATATGCGACATATCAGACGACGAGACCGGACTGTACGGGAGTGTTACTGTTTGGATTCACAGGAGAAGTTACAGGCTTGCTTGTTGATCTTCTGAGCGCTCAATGCCTGGGTGGCTGTTACGTTTAGCTGACCGCTTACAGCTTGTGGGTGTTTGATATGATCATCACCTACTGCCGGCGTATTGATGATTCTTTAGAGTCCTACACAGAGGTTTCTTGGCTCAGGCAAAACGGAGTAGGAGCACATATGTGATATGTGCGGGACCGAGGATAATGCGATATGAGATACCGTATTCTATTCTCGCGATATTTGATATCAGCCGGGTCATCGGATCAAGTGTTGATTCGATGAATCGGTACGGATAAATATTAGTCGGTTATATGCGATATAGCCGGATTGTCGGATCAAGTGTTGATTCGATAATTTAATGTATAATAATATATATGATATATTAAATTACATTAACTAATATTAGCTCACTAAAAGATTCTTTTTCTCACTCGGGTAATACATTGATATATATGCGATATATGTTAAATGTATTATTTTATTTGGTTACAATAAATATTATATATATGATATATAATATTGTAACATGATATGATAACTAATGCAACATGTTTAGTGGAGTTTAAACATGATTAGGGTTTGGATTAGGGTTAAGCTTTCTAGATGATTCTAGAAGGTTTTGGTTTTGTTTTGTGAAAGATATTTTCAAATGACTCATTCTTAACCTAACCCAAACCCTAGCCTTGGTTAATTCTCTACAAAGGTTTAGTCAACCATGGTTGCATTATTCATCATTATCTCCTTTGCATTATTCATTACAAAAGGAATTCTATCATAATTCTATTATTCATCTTCTTCTTCCTTCTTCTTTCTTCATGGAAAAAGCTTACTAGCTTTTTTTCCAAGTGATGAATAATTGTGAGAAAAAGATAAATAAAGAGAGCAAAAAATCCTACTTCATCATCCTCATCTTCCCTTGCCATTTAGATGAGGGTGTTCACATCATTTCATGAGTGTTAGCTTGTGTTAACGAAACTTCAAGGTAGATCATCTTTGTATCGAAAATCGGAAGCAAAGGTTGCACCTTTCTCTTCGTGGAGCCTCTCGAGAGTCGGGAGCATGATGATCGCAGCGAAGGGACCACAACACGGAGCTTATGAAGTGAAGGACCGGATCTACAAAGGTTGTAATCCCTCTCACTTAGTGTTAAATTTTATAACATGTTAGTTTTCGCCTAATCTCTAGTTTAAAGATCCGTATTCGGGTTGTTCGGCACGGCTAAATTTTTAATCGGGCATGGTTGATGCCTCATAGACCCTTGTGCGCGTGCCTAGCAACCCTACAGTGGTATCAGAGCCAAGCTAGAGCTTTAGGCGAAGTCTAGACGAAGTTTAAAGTCCGATCGAACCCGGAAAACCCGATATACCCTAGTTTCTGGAAATTTTTCAAAACTGTGATTTTTTCCAAATTAAAAATGCTCAAAAAATTCAGCAGGGAATTGTAAGAAATACTGTGAAGCACGTGCGCCTGATTCCACCAAAGCGAGGCGGAACCGCGGCACAAGCATGGCTTGTTCGGCGGTTCCGCGGCCGGTTTGTCACTTCAGCATTTGAAATTTGCTCAGTAATTCTTATCTTTTAGTGCTGTATTTTCTGGGAATTTTAAATATTTATTCAACTGTTGAATTTTCTGGGTTGTATTGGGGATTCGATGATTCGATCGGGAACTTTAACTGCGTCTTTGTGTTTTTCCGGATAATTTTTAGAAACTGTTAAAAAGTTCGAACGGATATCAATAACTCATTTTTTCCCCTGTCGGAAAATTTTTCAAAAGTTGGATTTTTTCTCGTGTTTAAGAACGTTCTAAGTCGTGCAAGTAACGCGGTGGACCCTCTAGAAGACAACAAACCTTAACTCGATTATGTGACCGTCTTGAACTGCCTTTTGAACCTTAGGGTTTGGGGCAGTACGGCGTGCCACTTGTGAGACGTTGGCTTGACCCTTCTACGGCTGGACCATTGGTACTGTGGCATGTGATAGATGTTTTTAAACTGATTTCAAGTGTTGAGATATATTGGGGAAATCTTGGGTGTTTGATTATTCGATCGGAAATTTTAACTTTGTCTATTTATCTGGAATGTGATACAATATTTGGAATCCACACTTTGTTATGAGATAACTGATTTGAATATTATAAACATAGCAGTTTAGTCTCAAATGATCGGTTGCCACGGAATTTTGATGTGATCAAAAGTCCGTCGCAATCACGTAGCGTACGCGGATACTCGCCGGGTAAACTTAATAGACAGCCATGCCCCATAGCCCCGACCAAGTGACTGTAGGAGAACCCCGTCGCTGAAAGCATCCGTTCGGGTGCTCGCGGTAGCGGTGTTCCGCCTTAGTGCACTTCGTCGACGGCATCTGGGGGTGCGGCCGTCTACTAAAGTTTGCGACGAGCATTCGATCAGGACGTCGGGAATCTTGTTGAATTGCCCGACTTGACATTGAAAAGAGTTTTCGATAATGAGACTAAAATGCGGGGTTTCTAATTGTTAGGCATGTGATGTCTAAGGAATTCATTTGGTTAGGCATGTGATGTCTAAGAAGGTAGCGGATTCCAACTGTTGTAGTTTTACACTTTCTTTTCTGTGACCGTAAGCGTAGTATGTGGTGTATCGCCGGCTTCGTTGCTATACATCAACGACAATCGGGATACGCATACTTGCTTACGTTGATGATATGAGATATTATGTGTTGCTGTGATATGTTATATTGGATCGTCGCGTTTTGAATAGCCGGGGGTTTTATGTGAGATGAGAGTTTTTTCTTTTTCTTTCATGTAAAATTCATTTGTATGTAATATTCTTTTATTGGGGCACTTCCAGGTTGCGGAAGATGTCACCGTTGTATATTATTTACTTTTCCGCATTAGGTAGACCCAAGGAGGGGAGCACAAGTAATCGGGTTCTAGGGTCCAGTGGGAGACCATCTCGAGGAGTCGAGACCGGGTCTCCTAACCCTAGAATTGGCAGTGTTGCTTGCCACTCTCGTAGGGGTCTAGGGATGTGGGTTTGGCTATTCATCGCGACCGTGGAATCCGTGTTTTATACAGGCTCGTATTGAAAACACGGACGTCCTAGTATATCCAATATTTCATATATGTTCTTCTGCTGCAATGTTCTGTGATGAGATCATATTACTGCCTGAGACGAATGTTTATATTATATATATGAGATATATGTTATATTGCAGATTTCGTTTCAAAAGAGATGCTTGTGAAGCATAATAAAATGGGACTTCATTAATGAGATTAATGAAATAAAACAAACCTAAGATGTTGTGGAATCGAATTTTCAAAAACTGGTAGCTCTAGTTCTTGCTTTGCATCGCAGTGTTCCTTGTAGAACATCCTGCACCTTATTCGATAAGGAAAGTACCGAGATCCCTTCACCGGGAGTGACTCCTTTAGCAATAACTGGCAGATGCTACAAACTCGGTTTGTTTTTTGATTGCTTCTATAGTTCTTGCTTTGCACAGCGGTATATATGATATACCCTGCACCTTATTCGATGAGGAAAGGGCCGACGATCCCTTCACCGGGAGTGACCCCTTTAGTAAAACTAGAAAAGCCTCAAAAACACTCCATTTAAAATCACTCGATTCTACAACGATATCAAGTTCATTACGCAATAGGTTTTCTTAAAAACCTGTCGTAGCTCTCCGTGATTTCAGATAAGTAGTAGTTAGTATTCGTGCTGCGTTTGTTGGCCTTTGTCAAGGCGTAGTGTGCGGTAGCTAACTGGTGCTTATCTGCTTATGCATATGATGCAGATTGGGTTAGGGTAGTCGTGCGACCTTGTTGGCCTTTGTCAAGGGTCGTGCGGGTGGGTTTAATTCAATCAGGAAATGACGGGTTGAACTTGACTAGCATCCTATGGTTTGTTGGTTTTTGTCAAGGTCATAGGAGGTTAGGGGAAAAATATTATTGGGAATTTCAAGTGTTGAAATTTGCAATGAGATTGCATACCTTCTATGAGATAGTTGGATCCCGATACCCGCTGCGAGTAAGAGTTACTCCTGGGAGAGTTTTACACATTACAATTAGCCGATCAAGTAGGTGTCTAGAAAGGTGTCAACGGGGTTACGCCCTTGGGAAAACGAGGTTTACATTAATTAGGATCGTGCGAAAGCACGGGGAACCTCCCTCAAAGTACCGACACTGGCCTGGCTGAAAGATTGGCGAACTTGTAGCATGTAATTAATCCCGGCTAGTCTTTCCTTTTAGGGTTTGAAGGAAGATTTGATTAAAACAGTGGGAGACATCCTGATTAGATATATTAGATAACCAATCTAATCTTGCAAGAGCATACGCTGAGTGTTTTCTTCTCTCTCTCTCCAAGTAGCGACCATATCACGCCTTAATCAAGATAATAAAACGGATATATTGACCGAACCCGCTTGTTATACTGAGCTGGGGAACGTTGGTCCCGCTCCAACTTATAATTGTTATAAGACAGAGCAGGAAATTGGGGAATACCAAATTTCCCGTGCCGCCCAAACGAAGAAAGTGCATGCTGATGCATCATCTTCGGGTGTGTTCATTACGCAGAACTGTTTCTCAGTATCCTTTACGTCCTGGGTATGAGATACCGGATCAGGATCCCACATATGTAATCTGCTACATGGGCTACAGATAGGTAAAGAACTGAGAACGGGTGATAAGTTTCAGGAGATAGAAAACGGTGTAAGTGTTGCAGCCAAGTCTGTTGGTCACTGTCACCCTGTATTACCAGAATACATTGATTCTGAACGAATGTTATTAGATACCGAACCTGAAATACAACATCATATCAGTTTCTTTATTAGTAAAGAAAGGATATAATTTTGTATTGTTGGATAATGTTTTGAACATTTCCTATATCAAGAGTTGATCGGTTCAGGCACGTTATCTAAAAGCATTGATGTTCTAAATCAAAATACAGTTCTTAGTATACAGAACACGCACGAGAAGAAGTGTTCAGAAATGAACGAATCCTTCTTGAGGTATTGTAGACTAGGTCATATCAATGCGACCCGACTAGCTAAGTTACATATAGATGCATATTTAAATTAGTTTGAATTTACATCTTGTGAAACTTGCCGGTCATGTCACAAAGATAAGATGACCACAGCTCTGTTTATCGGAAACAGAGAAAGAGTTAGTCAACTCTTGGGATTGATACATGTTGATGTATGTAAGGTCCCCTGTCTACACATGCCAAGATCGGTTCTTTCTACTTCATTACATTCTCTGATAATCTCTCAAGATTCAGACATATGTTTCTGTTGAAACACAGGTCCGAAGATTTTGAGATATTCACAGAATATAAATTAGAAGTAGAGAACCAAAAATGGGTATAAGTATTATGTCCTTTGATGAGATCAAGGAGGAGAATACTTGAGCACGGAATTCCTGGACTATTGTAAAGGAGAATGAGATTCACTCTCAGCATTACTCCTTCGTATACACCACAGCACGTCGGTGTATCGGGGCGGAGCAATAGCACCCTATGTGATATGGTGTGCTCTATGATGAGTACTACTGAGTTTCCTATTTCCTTTTGGGAGTTATGCACTTGAGAAGCTGCAGACCTATTGAATAGGGTTCAAATCAAATCAGTTGCCTACCACTTCATATGTGATATGGAAAGGGAAGAGCCCATATCTTAAGTTAGTTAAGATTTGGGGTTGTCCGGCCTATGTCTAAAAGCAAAATCCGGACAAGCTCGAGGCAAGGTCTGTTATGTAGAACTGGAAATGTTCCAGCTATACAAACTGCAGCTGATGATTTGGTAGAACCAAAGGATTCAATAGTTTCCAACGTATCTCAGCCTCTCCGCCGATCTAGTAGGGTTCCTCACCCACCTGAGAGATACTTCGGTTTCTCTATGACAGTGGGAGCGAGGATTGCATCATGAGATGATGACCCAACTAGTTTCGAGCTGGCCATCAGGAGTGGGACTCTGTAAGAATGGCTGGATGCTTATCGATCTGAGATGGAATCCTTATACACCAACAAAGTATGGACTTTGGTTGCTCTATCTGAAGGGTTAAATCCCCATCAGGAGCGAGTATATCTTGAGAAGATTACTTGGTGTACATGGAAAAGTTGAGACTTTCAAAGCTATGCTTAAGTCCATCCAGATCCTGCTTGCCACAGCTACATACCATGACTACGATATTTGGCGGTTGGGTGTCATGACTGCTTTTATAAATTATGTTTTAGAAAAGAGAGTCTATAAGTACACAGCCAGAGGGCTTCGTAGACAGTGGGAGCAGCGGAAACGTGTGCAAGATGCTTTATAGGATAAAGCAGGCATCGCGGAGTTGGAACATCTGTTTTGATGTGGTAGTCAAAGAGTTTGACTTCATCAAAATGGTAGATGAACCTTGTATATACAAAAAGGTAGTAGAGAGTATGGTGGTGATCCTCGTAGAGTACGTGGATGACATAATCTTGATAGGGAAGGACTTTCCTATGTTACGCTCGGTCAATCTCCGCTTATCACAACGATTCTCCATATAGGATCAAAGCGATACCTCCTAAATCCTGTGTTTTGGATCTATGAGATAGATCTAATTGGATGTTAGGATACTCACTAGTTGTAGTGAGACGGTATCAATCGATCCTGGGGAGAATCACTGGAAAGGTTCCAGGGTGATAAGAACGACTGAATGTCAGTCGCAGGCATTGTCTTTACCCTCAGAGGAGGGACGGTATGTTGGAAGAGTTCCAAGCTAGATACCGTGACATACTAGACGATTAAAGGCAAGATACATCGTTACCAAGGATGCTACCAAAGAGGCAGTCTGGATACATATAAGTTCATGAGATGAACTTCGTTCCTACCATTGTGTGACAATGGAGTTGTGGCTTTGGCCAAGGAACTACCGTCCCATCAGAAATCCAGATATAATTCTTAGGCAGTATCACCTGATCATGGAGATGGCTGATCTCCAGGGAGATCGAGGTTAGGAGAGTAGACACAGAGGACAACAGCGCGGATCCACTCACAAAGGCCTTTTTCCCAGTAGAGACTTTTTATGGGACGGTTGAGTATGAGATACTTCAACCGCATCTAATTGTTGGGTATGCGATACCACAACAGATGGCCCTAGTGCAAGTGGGAGATTGTTAGTTATATGTATGCCCTAGAGGCCATTACTGTACATACGATGTATATTGTAATGGATGCTTGGATATATATAGGGAGGACTTTCTTGCTCGACATGATAGTACGCTATCTGGTTGCTCTTTATCTTAACATGTATACTTGCAGTCTCTCTATTACATGTTGATAAAGCCCTTAGGATATGTACTCGACTACTGGGACTATGATGAGATCATACTAGTGGGGCCACGGTAGTCGACGAGTATATCCTATAACTGTTCCTAGTCGAGGGTGTATCGAGACAGGGCATCGATGCACCAGAGTAGACTAGCGTATACGCATCTTGACCCATATGATGGGCGATGGATAATCCCATATCCATCGGTGTTTGACATCAAGGATGGTGTACGGGTGCTCAGTGGAGACTGGGTACACAGGACAGACTCGCCGAGAACTCCCAGATGGTATTATACCTCACGTCAGATGGCAGTTCTCCGGTGACACTGGTACAGAGTAGTCTGTTGACCCGATATCGTCATAGAGTCTTGTGTGATTCCCACTGTGCTTTGATTTCCATCATACCACGTCCAAGAGGGCGTGCAAAAAGGTGGCTTTTGGGTACAGTACCGAATGACATGGAGGCAATGAGAGATAGGAAGGGATTCGTCTCTCCCGGTATAGGGAGTTGATGTTGTGCTGTGTTCGATTGGCTATAACCGGAAATCCCTGGCCAGGGTTGCTGAGATTTACTGGTAAGTGTTATCAGTAGTTTCTCGAACTGTTATAGACCTCATATCGACACGACTTATCGAGCTACTGTGGTCTGACGTTTACCACCCCTAGGCGAGATATGCGACATATCAGACGACGAGACCGGACTGTACGGGAGTGTTACTGTTTGGATTCACAGGAGAAGTTACAAGCTTGCTTGTTGATCTTCTGAGCGCTCAATACCTGGGTGGCTGTTATGTTTAGCTGACCGCTTGCAGCTTGTGGGTGTTTGATATGATCATCACCTACTGCCGGCGTACTGACGATTCTTTAGAGTCCTACACAGAGGTTTCTTGGCTCAGGCAAAACGGATTAGGAGCACATATGTGATATGTGCGGGACCGAGGATAATGCGATATGAGATACCGTATTCTATTCTCGTGATATTTGATATCAGCCGGGTTATAGGATCAAGTGTTGATTCGATGAATCGGTACGGATAAATATTAGTCGGTTATATGCGATATAGCCGGATTGTCGGATCAAGTGTTGATTCGATAATTTAATGTATAATAATATATATGATATATTAAATTACATTAACTAATATTAGCTCACTAAAAGATTCTTTTTCTCACTCGGGTAATACATTGATATATATGCGATATATGTTAAATGTATTATTTTATTTGGTTACAATAAATATTATATATGTGATATATAATATTGTAACATGATATGATAACTAATGCAACATGTTTAGTGGAGTTTAAACATGATTAGGGTTTGGATTAGGGTTAAGCATTCTAGATGATTCTAGAAGGTTTTGTTTTTGTTTTGTGAAAGATATTTTCAAATGACTCATTCTTAATCTAACCCAAACCCTAGCCTTGGTTAATTCTCTACAAAGGTTTAGTCAACCATGGTTGCATTATTCATCATTATCTCCTTTGCATTATTCATCACAAAAGGAATTCTATCATAATTCTATTATTCATCTTCTTCTTCCTTCTTCTTTCTTCATGGAAAAAGCTTACTAGCTTTTTTCCATGTGATGAATAATTGTGAGAAAAAGATAAATAAAGAGAGAAAAAAATCCTACTTCATCATCCTCATCTTCCCTTGCCATTTAGATGAGGGTGTTCACATCATTTCATGAGTGTTAGCTTGTGTTAACGAACTTCAAGGTAGATCATCTTTGTATCGAAGATCGGAAGCAAAGGTTGCACCTTTCTCTTCGTGGTGCCTCTCGAGAGTCCGGAGCATGATGATCGCTGCGAAGGGACCACAACACGGAGCTTATGAAGTGAAGGACCGGATCTACAAAGGTTGTAATCCCTCTCACTTAGTGTTAAATTTGTTAACATGTTAGTTTTCGCCTAATCTCTAGTTTAAAGAACCGTATTCGGGTTGTTCGGCAAGGCTAAATTTTTAATCGGGCATGGTTGATGCCTCGTAGACCCTTGTGCGCGTGCCTAGCAACCCTACAATTTTTACCCCTAGTACTTATGACCTTAACTATGGTCAACAAATCATAAGTACCAGTCAAGTTCTACCCGTCATTTCTTGATCAATTAGACCCACCCATATGACCCTTAACTATGGTCAACAAAGTCGCATGAATGTCCTAATTAATCTGCATCATATGCAGTGTAGGAAGACATCACTTAGCTACCGTACACTACGCCTTAACTAAAGTCAACAAACGTAGCACGAATACTAAGTACTCTACTTTCTAAAATGACGGAGGGTTGCAGATGATTTTTAAGAAAATCTTTAACGCTTTGAACTTGATATCGTCGTAGAATCAAATGGTTTTCAAAAGGAGTGGCTTGTGCTCCGCAGTTTTGAAATATATCTTTTTCATAAAGAGCCGAGTGGTTTTGAAATCCGATCCTACAACATCTTTTTAGGTTTATTTTCTTTACATTAATCATATTAATGTAGTCCCATCATTTAAGTCCTTAAGCCAATCACAGAAAAGAAACGAAAATAACACGTACGCTTATGCCATCCGCATTCGCCGCAATGTTCCGTTATGCACCGTTAGGTTACTTAACTAACGGCATACCGGGACGGGACTAGCGCGGGTGTAAAACATAAGCAACGTCTACTATATATCTCATATATAATATATCATTCGTCTCAGATATCACAGAACACAGGCAGCAGAAATATATATATAATTTGGGATATACTAGGACGTCCGTATTTAGTATTTAGCCAATAATAGAAAATACGGATTCCACAGTCGCGATGAATAGCCAAGCCCACACCCCTAGACCCCTATGAGAGCGGCAAGCGACCCTACCAATCCTGGAGTTTAGGAGACCCGGTCTCGACTCCTCGAGATGGCTTCCCACTGAACCCCAGAACCCGGTCACTTGTGCTCCCCTCCTTGGGTCTATCCTAATGCGGAAAAGTAAATAATATACAACACTGGTGGCAGCAACCTCAACCCGGAAGTGCCCCAAATAAAAGAATATTACATTACATTTGAATTTTACATGAATGAAAAATAAAACTCTCATCTCACATAAACCCCCCCGTCTATTCGATCGCGACAATCCTGCACATCATATCTCAGCAACACATAATATCATATATCATCAACGTAAGTAAGTATGCGTACCCCGATTGTCGTTGATGTATAGCAACGAAACCGGCGATATCAACATACTACACTTACGGTCACAGAAAAGGAAGTGTAAAACTACAATATTTGGAATCCGCATTCTCTTTAGACATCATAAATCCGAGATATCACATACCTCGCATTTCATGCCTAACTATATGAATTCCACATATTGTATCACATTCCAGATAAATAAACAATATTAAACTTTTCAATTGAATAATCAAATACCCAAAAATTCCCTAAAGCTCAACACTTGAGCGGAGTTCAAAAAACCCGGAATGTGACACAGTAGTGGCGGTCCAGCCGTAGAAGGGTCAGGCCAACGCCTCACATGTGGCACGCCTTACTGTCTCAAACCCTAAGGTTCAAAAGGCAGTTCAAGACGGTCACATAATCAAGTTAAGGTTTGTTGTCTTCTAGAGGGTCCACCACAAAACTTGCACGTATTTCCGAAAGATTTAAACCCCGTGAAAAAGTGAGTAAATGATACTTGTTCGAACAATTCAATACTTTATAAATTACCCGGAAAAAGCATGAAATTAAAATTCCGATCGAATCATTGAATCCAAAACAATCTCCAGAACAAATATCATTGAAAACAGATTAAAAATACCTAAAAACATCTACAAGCAGGTAAGAAGAACAATTTATAAAAATGAGGCCTTAATGGCTCTGTACGGCCGCGGAGCCGCGGCCTAAGCAAGCTTTGGCCGCGGTTCCGCGGTGGGATTAGCTCATTAGGGCTTCGTTTTTCACAGTGTTTCTTAGAATTCCCTGCTGAATTTTTTACATATTTTTAATTCTGAAAAATCACAGTTTCAAAAAAATGTCCAGAGAGTGTCCCAAAAATCCGTATTTTGATTCGATCGGAGTTCTAACTTCGCTAAAGTGTCGCCTAAAGTTCTAGGTCGGCTCTGATACCAATGTTAGGTTTACCTAGCACCTTATGAAGGGTTTGGAAGCATCACATGTACCAAATATTAAATTTTTAGGGTGCTAAGTGAACACACAAAGAATCATTCCTAGAAAATTAGGGTTTCAAAAACAACACATCATCACAAGTAGGTAAAGCTAGGGTTTTGAGAGTACAACCTTTGTAACTCCCTATGCTAGACTCCTCGGCTATTTGGGGTTTGGAAAAGGTCCGCTTGTACTCCTCTAGGTCCACGATGATCCACCCGGAGTCCGCTTTGTCCAAGCTTGCAACTTCACAAGATCAAGAAAGAAAAAGGAAGCTAACACTCTCCACTAATGGGCAAGACTAGTGTAGAATGGTGTTGTGGTTCTTTTTCTCACTTCAAAATCCTATCTTGTTGAGTATTTTGCTCACTTGAGAGATCTAGAGAGCAAAAGAGCAAAGAAGAAGAAGATGATGGCTTTTGAAGAAAAAGAGAAAATGATAACCACTCATGAAAAAATGGAAAATATATGTATATATATTTTCCACTCTTCATCTCAAACCATGGTTATATTATAAGGATATAATTTCACTTGACTTAAAACATAAAAGATAGATTAACATATGGTTAAAAAGTAGGTGAGCATGGTTAGTTGAAGAAGAGTGTAGAATCTAAACCATGAATTATCCTTTCCTTTTTCTTTTTGTTTTAACACAAATAGAAATAATAATCCATATATAAAACCAAGGTGTGAGTCTTATATTGCCATTTTCAATGTATATACAACCATGAAGGATGATGTATGTATGTATGTGTGCATGCACATCCATATGTGCATGAACAAGAATGAATGCATACATGCATGCATACATCCAATATACAAGAAAGGATTTCTAGTGAGAAACTAATGGTTAAATGATAAATCAACACTTGATTTAGAAATCTGGCCATATCACATACGACACAACCAAAAGCAAGCCGCCCGATTAATATACGGTATCTTATACGCGCATTTTAACCGGGTCCATGCGCATATCGCATACGCGCACCACAACGTTTCGCCTTGACTAGGTAACTCTTTTGTGGGACTCTAAGACTCGTCAATACGCCGGCAGTGGGTGATGATCATATCAAGCACCCCCAAGCCGCAAGCTGTCAGCTAAACGTAACGGCCACCCGGGTATTGAGCGATCAGAAGAAAACAAGCGAACCCGCTACAACTCCCGTCGAGCCAACCGGCAACACTACCGTACAGTCCGGTCTCTTCATCAGATATGCTGTATATCGAGCCTAGGGATGGTCACGTCGACCCCAATAACTCAATAAGTCGTGCCGGTGAATGGTCTATAACAGATCGAGAAACTACTGATAACACTTATCAGTAATTCTCAGCAGCCCTGGCCAGGGACATACTGATATAACCAGTCGAGCACAGCACAACATCAACTCCCAATACCGGGAGAGACGAAACCCCTCCTATTGTTCATCGCCTTCGTGTGTCTTGGGACTGTACCCAACGGCCACCTGTTTGCATGACTCAGTAGAGTCGTGGTAGGGTGGTAATTAAAGTACAGCGGGAGAGCACACAAGACTCTATGACGATCTCGGGTCTACAGACTAACCTGCACCAGTGTCACCTGAGAACTGCTATCCGGCGATAGATATAATTCCATATAGGAGTTCTGGGTGAGTCCGTCCAGTATACCCAGTCACCACTGAGCACCCGTATACGATCTCGATGTCAAACATCGATGAATGTGGGAACATCCATCGCCCATCAAATGGGTCTAGTATCATATACGCTAGTCTACTCTGGTATATCGATGCCCCATCTCGATACACCCACGACTAGGGACATTCCAGGATATGCTTATAAACTACAGATTTCCCACTAGTATGATCTCTATCATAATCACTGTAGTCAAGGCAATATCCTCAGGGCTTTATCAACATGTGTGAATGAATAAAAGCATGATCAAATCAACATGTCAGATAAAGAAGAACCAGATAGCATACTATCAAGTCGAGCAAGAATGTACATTGAATATATATATATATATATATATATATATATATATATACATGTACAAATACATCCACTATCATATAATGGCCTCTAGGGCATACATATATCCAAGAATCTCCCACTTGCACTATGGCCAGTTATTGGCGTATCTCATACCCAACATCTCAAAAAGTCGCTCATGCTGCGGCTGAGGGAGGGCCTTGGTGAGTGGATCCGCGACGTTATTCTTTGTGTCTACTCTCTTAATCTCGATCTCGCGGCGATCTACAATCTCCCGGATCAAATGAAAATGCCTCAGGATGTGTCTGGACCGCTGATGGGACATGGGCTCCTTGGCTAACGCCATAGCCCCATTATTATCACAATACAATGGTATTGGATCAATAATGGTTAGAACTACTTCTAGCTCCGAGACGAACTTCCTCATCCAGACGGCTTCCTTGGCGGCATCATTTGCAGCAATGTACTCAGCCTCCATTGTAGAGTCTGCAACGGTATCTTGTTTGGAACTCTTCCAACTTACGGCCCCTCCATTGAGGGTAAATACAAACCATGAGATAGATTTGCTGTCGTCCTTATCGCTCTGGAAGCTCGAATCGGTAAAGGCCTCCAATTGGAGATCTCCATTACCATACACCAAGAATAATTCTTTAGTCCTTCGCAAGTACTTAAGAATGTTCTTCACAGCTATCCAGTGATTCTCCCCTGGGTTGGATTGATACCTTCTCACAACACTAAGTGCATAAGCTACATCTGGGAGTGTACATAACATCGCATATATTATAGATCCTACTGCCGAAGCATAGGGTATAATGCTCATGCGAGTTCTCTCTTCATCGGTCTTTGGACAAGAATCCTTGGAGAGAGTGACCCCATGGCAAGCGGGTAAGGCACCCCGCTTGGAGTCTTCCATACTAAACATTTTTAGGATGGTGTTGATGTACTTGGTTTGGGACAATCCCAACAACCTCTTGGATCTATCCCTATAGATCTTAATGCCCAGGATGTATTTGGCATCACCCAGGTCCTTCATGGAGAACCTTAGTGATAAGAAAGATTTGACCGACTGCAGCATAAGAATATCATTTCCTATCAGAAGAATGTCATCCACGTACAATACGAGGAATGTGACAGCTCTCCCAACAGCTTTCTTATAAACACAAGGTTCATCTGTATTTTTGATGAAATCAAACTCTTTGATAACATCATCGAAACAGATGTTCCAACTCCGTGATGCCTGCTTTAACCCATATATGGATTTAAGCAATCTACATGCTTTCCCGCTGCTCCCACTATCAATGAAGCCCTCCGGCTGATCCATATAAACGCATTCTTCTAAATCCCCATTTAGAAATGCCGTTTTAACGTCCATCTTCCAGATTTCATAGTCATAGTGAGCCGCAATAGCAAGTAGGATCCGAATGGATTTAAGCATGGCTACGGGCGAAAAAGTCTCGTCATAGTCCAAACCTGGTCTTTGACGAAAACCCTTCGCCATAAGTCTTGCATTGTAGGTCTCTACCTGCCCATCTACACTAATCTTTCTTTTAAAGATCCATTTGCATCCTACAGGTTTTACCCCATGGGGTACAGCGTCCAAAGTCCAAACTTTGTTGGTGTACATAGACCACATTTCGGATCTCATGGCATCCAGCCACTTCACAGAGTCACCACTTGTGATAGCTTGCTGAAAACTAGTAGGATCATCATCCTCTATGTTGCAGTCTTCTCTGTCACCATCAATGAGGAAACCGTAGTACCTCTCCGGTGGGCGAGAAGTCCTACCAGACCTACGGAGTGGCTGAGGTTCCTCAGTTTCTATTGCAACAGCCGGTTCAACCAAGTCGTCATTTGTAGTTTGTGTCTCTAGAACCTCTTATAGATCCACCACTTTGCCATCATCTTTATCTGTGAAAAACTCTTTTTCTAAGAATGTGGCATACTGAGAAACAAACACCTTTTGTTCCTCCTTGTGGTAGAATAGATATCCATAAGAGTTCTTTGGATATCCCACAAAGTTACACATGACCGACCGTGTCTCGAGTTTTTCCGGATTCTGCTTTTTAACATAGGCCGGGCAACCCCAAATCTTAATTCTCTTAAGAGATGGTCTCTTCCCATGCTATATCTCATATGGTGTGGTAGATACGGTTTTGGTTGGAACCCTGTTCAAAAGAAACGCTGCAGTCTCCAATGCATGCCCCCAAAATGAGACAGGTAACTCAGCATCACTCATCATTGATCGGACCATATCTAATAGGGTCCTATTCCGTCGTTCAGACACACCGTTGTGCTGTGGTGTGTAAGGAGGAGTGAGCTGAGAGAGAATCCCATTCTCTTTTAGGAAGTTTGCAAATTTTGTACTGAGGTACTCCCTACCTCGATCTGATCGAAGCATCTTGATACTCAAGCCGGTTTGTTTTTCTACTTCCTGTTTATATTCAGTGAATTTCTCGAAAGCTTCGGACTTGTGCTTTAATAAAAATACATGACCGAATCTAGAGAAATCGTCAGTGAAAGTAATGAAGTAAGAAAAACCGCCTCTAGCCTATGTAGACATTGGCCCACATACATCACTATGTATGAGTCCTAGGAGCTCGGTAGCTCTTTCTCCGTATCCGGTAAACGGAGTTTTGGTCATTTTACCCTTGATACAAGACTGGCAAGTCGCATAAGATTTATATTCAAAAGGGTTTAAATATCCATCTTTGTGTAACTTGTTTAGTCTTGTTTCGTTAATATGACCAAGTCTACAGTGCCAAAGAAAAGCTTTATTTATTTCTGAAAGTTTTCTTTTATTAGTGTGTTGTATG
Source organism: Agapanthus africanus (assembly GCA_030015575.1). Lineage (NCBI taxonomy): Eukaryota > Viridiplantae > Streptophyta > Magnoliopsida > Asparagales > Amaryllidaceae > Agapanthus > Agapanthus africanus. The sequence continues at coordinate 235,100,862 of JASDDO010000010.1, forward strand.
CTGAAAACTGTGTGTTGATTTAGGACGTATATCCCGTTACTAAGTGTACCATACCCAACCAACATTTGATTCAGGTGAATGTTCATAACATTGTTCTGCAATACAAAATTATATCCTTCATTGTCTAACAAAGAAACAAATATTATATTACAAAGCATACTTGGTACAAAATAACATGGGTTCAAAACCAATATACACCCAGATGGCAACCCCAAGTGATACTCTCCCACTGCGACTGTATGTACATTGGAACCATTTCCAACGCGGAGAGTATGGTCACCTGTCTTCAAAACTTTGCTATTTCTCAGCCCCTGCATAGAATTGCAAATGTGAGAACCTGAACCGGTATCTAATACCCAGGAAGCAGAGTTTATTGAAAAACAGTTTTCTATCACAAACACACCTGAAGCGGAAGCATCCCCATGCTTCTTCTTGAGATTCAAGTACTCCGTACAGTTGCGCTTCCAATGTCCCGCTTTGTGGAAATAAAAACATTCACCTTTCCCCAAGTCTCCAGCTTTGGACTTTTCCTTTCCCTTCACCTTTTTAACTCCACCCTTAGGATTGGTGGGCTTCTTCTTTTTCTTTCCTTTGGCCTTAGCCTTTGGGCGAGAAGAGGAAGATTGTCCAACAGTCATAACGGGAGTTTTCACTGATTTCAGTGTGCTCTCTGCACTCCTTAACATATTAAGGAGTTCAGGTAGTTCCCTCTCCATGTTGTGCATGTTGAAGTTAACTATGAACTGAGCAAAGGTGGAGGGGAGGGACTGCAGAATAATATCGGTATATTGTTCATTGTCCATCGTCCATCCAAGGTCCTCAAGCTCTTCTATGAGAGCTATCATCTTCAGAACATGGTCTCCTACTGATGTGCCAGGGGCCATTCGCATCTGAAACAATTTCTTTGATGCTTCGTATCGTAATACGCGGGATTGCTCTCCATACAACTCCTTTGTATGGAGGAATATGTCATGAATGTCCATATTCTCGTGCTGCTTTTGATGTGTGTTGTCCATCGATGCAAGCGCGAGGCATTTGGCCGTGGCACAGTCAGTGTCCCATGTCTTGCGGACTTCAATATCCGCAACTGAGGATTTTGGACCTGGGGTGGGCGGGGCTGAAGCCGTGAGGACATATGAGACTTTATCATAAGTCAAGGCTATTTTCAGATTCCTCAGCCAGTCTTTATAATTGGTCCCATTCAGTTTGTTTTTATCTAGTAGAAGCTTGAGTCCAGTCATTGGTATCTGCCATTAAGAGAGAGAGAAAAGAATACACTCAGCGAAAGCTCTTGCATAGATCAGATTGGTTATTATCTTGTCTAATCGATGTCTCCCACTGCTTTAATCAAGTTTTTCTTTCAAACCTTAAAAAAGAAAACTAGCCAGGTTTAATTATAGTCTACAACTTCGCTAACCGTTCAGCCAGGCCAGTGTCGGTACTTGAGGGAGGTTCCCCGTGCTTTCGTACGGACCTAATTAAAGTAAACCTCATTTTCCCAGAGGCGTAGCCCCGTTAACACCTTTCTAGACACCTAATGAGTTAGCTAATTGTAAACTGCAAAACTCTCCTAGGAGCAACTATTGCCTACAGTGGGATCGGGATCCAACCATCATATGGAAGGTATGCAATCTCATTGCAAATCTCAACACTTGAAATTCCCGATGTGATTTTTACCCCTAGTACTTATGACCTTAACTATGGTCAACAAATCATAAGTACCAGTCAAGTTCTACCCGTCATTTCGTGATCAATTAGACCCACCCATATGACCCTTAACTATGGTCAACAAAGTCGCATGAATGTCCTAATTAATCTGCATCATATGCAGTGTAGGAAGACATCACTTAGCTACCGTACACTACGCCTTAACTAAAGTCAACAAACGTAGCACGAATACTAAGTACTCTACTTCCTAAAATGACGGAGGCTTGCGGATGATTTTTAAGAAAATATTTAACGCTTTGAACTTGATATCGTCGTAGAATCAAATGGTTTTCAAAAGGAGTCGCTTGTGCTCCGCAGTTTTGAAATATAGCTTTTTCATAAAGAGCCGAGTGGTTTTGAAATCCGATCCTACAACATCTTTTTAGGTTTATTTTCTTTACATTAATCATATTAATGTAGTCCCATCATTTAAGTTCTTAAGCCAATCACAGAAAAGAAACGAAAATAACACGTACGCTTATGCCATCCGCATTCGCCGCAATGTTCCGTTATGCACCGTTAGGTTACTTAACTAACGGCATACCGGGACGGGACTAGCGCGGGTGTAAAACATAAGCAACGTCTATTATATATCTCATATATAATATATCATTCGTCTCAGATATCATAGAACACAGGCAGCAGAAACATATATATAATGTGGGATATACTAGGACGTCCGTATTTAGCATTTAGCCAATAATAGAAAATACGGATTCCACAGTCGCGATGAATAGCCAAGCCCACACCCCTAGACCCCTACGAGAGTGGCAAGCGACCCTACCAATCCAGGAGTTTAGGAGACCCGGTCTCGACTCCTCGAGATGGCTTCCCACTGAACCCCAGAACCCGGTCACTTGTGCTCCCCTCCTTGGGTCTATCCAAATGCGGAAAAGTAAATACTATACAACACTGGTGGCAGCAACTGTAAGTCCATGCTACCTTTCTCCGGTTCTTGCGGGGTTGCGGAAGTGGTGAAAAACGATTTTTAAGAGGGTGGTAACATAGACTACCAATACGGATCTTTGTTAAACGACTATCTAACAACCTAACAAGAGTTTACTTACTCGGTTAGGGGGCTATACCTTTCTTGAACTCCTTCGTCTTTGACTCCTCCCGGTGTACGGATCGGCCTCACCACGTCGTCTCCTTGCGCCGAAGATGGATCCACCCGAAAGCTTCTACCTTTGGCTTCTTCTTTGAACTTTGAAGAAACTAGATCACTTGGCTTGCTAGGCCTTGTGAACTAGATTGAGTAGAGGAATGTTTTGGTGTCTTTTTATCTCTAAGGCAATGAGTCTCAACACATGAGAATGGTTTGCCTTGAGGTAGAGAGAGCAAGAGGAAGAGGGAGAGCTTGAGAATGAGAGAGTTCAAGAGAGAGAAAGCAAATGATAGAATGAACTATACCCTTCTCATTCTCACCTCTCATAATCCAAATCCATCATAACAAAAATAGTAATCAAGTATTGTGTAATGGTTTAAGTCAAAATGGCTATATCATTTCATGCACTCATTTTGCATAAATAAACAAGCAAGCAAAAGTCTTTGCCATGGAATGATAGCCATTGTCATGATGATGGTCAACTAGTCCAACCTTGTCAACCGGTCAACAAAGTCAACAAGTCAACAATGTCAACCCCTCAACAACCATGTCACTATAATACTTAATTAATATTAATGTTAATCATATATCTTATTCTCATTAGGGTTAAGCAAAAGTCAATGGTCAACAGTCAACAGTCAACAGTTAATAACCCCAATGAGAATACTCTGCCTCTGTCTCTCTGTCATCTGTGCATACACACCCGCATCCGCGTTCCGAGGAACACGAATACAAACGAGATAAAACCAATCCCAAAACGTAAACTAGGATCTGGCTTAAACCAAAGCCCGCTAGTGTCAACTGTCCGGACACTGTACATGCACAAGTGCACGGATGTGACTGAACCCTGTCGCAAAACCATGCGACCTGTCGCAAAACCATGCGACCCCCTACTCTTTTGCCTAAAGGCGAATAGCTTTCTGTGTGGGACTCTAAAGACTCGACACTACGCTGGCAATGGGTTTAACCACAGACCGCAAGCGGCACTAGCTGTGCGTAACGGTCCCCATGTAGATGCCGACAAGAAGACTGACGAGGTGAAACCCATCTGAACTCCTACTGAGTCTGAATGTGACAATCTCCATACAGTCCGGTCTGTTCGTCTGATACATCGCATGGCGGGCCTAGGGGGCGGTAAACGCCAGTCCCCTAATAGCGGTACAAGTCGTGTCGGAGTGAAGCCCAGAACACCCTGAGATAACACTGGAAACTTACCAGTATATCTCGCTTGCCCTGGCCAGGGTCTACTCGTGTAATGGCTCTCCTAGACATAGCGCGATGTCAACACCCAATACCGGGAGAGACGAATCCTGTCTAACCGTCACTGCCTCCAAGTGCTTCGGGACTGCACCCAACTACTACCTGTTTGCATGACTCCTTTGAGCCGTGGTAGGGTAGTAATCTAAGTGCAGTGGGAACACACTCGAGGCGAAGTGACAGTGTCAAGTCAGCGGACTAAGCTGTACTCATGTCACCTGGGAACTGATAACTGACGATAGGTATAGTACCAACCAACAGTTCCCGACGAGTCTTATCCAGTGTACTCGTAACCCAACGAGCACCCGCATACTATCTCAAGTACGACGTACTGACGGCTGTGGGACAGACCGTCTCCTACACTGGGATGAGAAACGCATACGCTAGTCTACTCCGGAGTATCGATGCCCTGTCTCGATAGTCCTGCGACTAGGGACCTGCATAAGGATGTGCTTATAGATTACCTAGCCCCCACTAGTGTGACTGCCATCACAACGCTGGTAATCAAGCAAAGATCATAAGGGCTCCACTAATGTGTATATGTGATATACTTAAATAAACACATGTACACATTGAAGTAGAAACAAACCAAGTAGCATACTACTATATTGTGCAAGATTGTTTATACAAGGTGAATATCCCAAGCTTCCATTAAGTAATATACAAACTAGTTTGATACAGTAATGGCCTCTAGGGCATATACACTAACAATCTCCCACTTGCACTAAGGCCATGTACTGGCGTATCGAAGACCTATCATCTCGATCAGCCGCTCGAACTGAGTCTGGGGTAAGGCCTTTGTGAGTGGATCAACAGTGTTATCTTCCGTAGAAACTTTCCGAATCTCGATCTCCTGGCGACCCACGATCTCCCTGATAAGGTGATACCGCCTCAAGATGTGTCTGGACTTCTGATGGGACCTTGGTTTCTTCACTAAAGCTATAGCCCCATTGTTGTCGCAATACAGAGGTATTGGATCAACAATGGACGAAACCACCTGAAGTTCAGTTAAGAACTTCCTTACCCAGACAGCTTCTTTTGCGGCATCTGCAGCAGCGATATATTCCGCTTCCATCGTCGAGTCAGCAATGGTTTCCTGTTTGGAACTCTTCCAACACACCGCCCCTCCATTGAGGGTAAAGACATAACCCGACATGGACTTGGAATCATCCTTGTCACTCTGGAAGCTGGAGTCAGCAAAGGCCTCGATCTGGAGGTCTTTTCCGCCATACACCAAGAACATCTCCTCAGTCCTACTCAGGTACTTGAGAATGTTCTTTACTGCTATCCAATGTTTCTCCCCAGGGTTTGACTGATACCGGCTTACCACACTCAGTGCATAAGCTACATCTGGTCTGCTACACAACATCGCATACATTATAGAGCCTACCGCAGAAGCGTAGGGTATAATAGACATGCGATCCCTTTCCAAATCAGTCTTGGGAGACATCTCTTTGGAGAGGGTGATCCCGTGACAAGCCGGTAGATTACCGCGCTTGGAATCTTCTATACTAAATCTTTTCAGTACGGCGTCGATGTACCTGGACTGTGAGAGTCCCAGTATCCTCTTGGATCTGTCACGATAGATCCGGATCCCCAGAATGTATGAGGCATTACCCAGGTCTTTCATGGAGAACCTGTGTGACAAGAACCCCTTGACAGATTGTAGCATAGGAATGTCATTTCCTATTAAGAGAATGTCATCCACGTATAAAACGAGGAATACTACAGTTCTCTCTACAAATCTACTATAGATGCATGGTTCATCTGGATTTTTGATAAAGCCAAATTCCTTGACCGTCTCATCAAAAGAGATGTTCCAACTCCGCGATGCCTGCTTCAGTCCATAGATGGACTTAAGCAACTTGCACACCATTCTGCTGCTCCCACTCTGAATGAAACCCTCTGGCTGGTCCATATAAACACACTCCTCTAAATTTCCATTTAGAAAAGCGGACTTTACGTCCATCTGCCAAATCTCATAATCGTGGAAGGCAGCAATGGCAAGAAGGATCCGAATGGATTTCAGCATAGCTACTGGAGAAAAGGTCTCGTCATAGTCTAAACCAGGTCTTTGACGAAAACCCTTTGCAACCAGTCTAGCTTTATAGGTCTCAACCTGTCCATCTACACCAATCTTTCTTTTGAAGATCCATTTGCATCCTACGGGTTTTACCCCATCTGGAGCAACGTCCAACGTCCATACTTTGTTGGTGTACATGGACTCCATTTCGGTCCGCATTGCATCCAGCCATTTTACCGAGTCAACGCTCTGAATGGCATGCTGGAAGCTAGTCGGCTCATCATAATCTATGATGCAATCCTCTCTATCCCTATCTATGAGAAAACCGTAGTATCTCTCGGGTGGATGAGACTGCCTACTACTCCTGCGGAGCGGCGTAGGAATGTCATGATCTTTCGAACCCTCTGGTTCTACTAAGCTTTCAGTAATAGCTCGTGGCTCTGGAATTTCTTCCAGTTTTATTGCGCTCCCACTTATCTGATTTTCCAAAAACCGAGTTTCTAAGAAGTGGGCATGTCGAGAAACAAAAACCTTTTGTTCCTCTTCGCAATAGAAGAAATATCCCTTGGAGTTCTTTGGATATCCCACAAACTTGCACTGTACTGAGCGTGCCTCGAGCTTGTCCGCATGCTGCTTTTTGACAAAAGCTGGACTTCCCCATGTCTTAATGTGATTAAGATAGGGTCTCTTCCCACACCACATCTCATATGGTGTAGTAGGCACAGTCTTAGTTGGAACTCGGTTCAAAAGGTATGCAGCTGATTCTAGTGCATATCCCCAGAATGATCGCGGTAACTTAGCGTTATTCATCATGGACCGTACCATATCCAATAGGGTCCGGTTCCGTCTCTCCGATACACCGTTATGTTGCGGAGTGTATGGAGGACTAAGCTGAGAGAGAATTCCGTTCTCTTTTAAATAGTTCAGGAACTCGGCACTCAAGTATTCACCACCTCGATCCGATCTTAGAATCTTGATACTTTTGCCGGTATGTTTTTCTACTTCATTCTTATATTCCTGGAATTTTCCAAAGGCTTCGGACTTATGTTTCATTAAGAAGACATAACCGTACCTTGAAAAGTCATCCGTAAAAGTAATGAAGTAAGAATAACCGCTTCGCGCATGTGTAGACATTGGACCGCACACGTCGCTGTGTACGAGTCCCAAGAGCTCGCTCGCTCTTACTCCGAGTCCAGTGAACGGAGTCTTTGTCATCTTTCCTTTGAGACAGGATTGACAAGTGGCATACGATTGATATTCGAACGGATTCAAATATCCTTCTGCATGTAACTTCGTCAACCTTCTCTCATTGATGTGACCCAGTCTACAATGCCATAAGAAAGTCTGATTTCTTTCCGGAGACTTTCTTTTGTGTGTATTCTGGACATTGAAAATCTGTGGTTGGTTTAATACGTATATACCATTGCTTAATGTACCTGACCCAATCAGAACTTGATTAAGGTGAATGTTTACAACATTACTTACAAACGCAAATTCATAACCTTCTTTAGAAGTTAAAGATATAGAAATGATATTACAAGTTGCGTTCGGTACAAAATAGCAATTACGCAAAACCAAAACGTGTCCATCTGACAACCCCAGGTGATAGTTCCCCACGGCCTTAGCATCCATGCCAGCTCCGTTTGTAACTTTGAGGGTCATGTCACCTGCCTTCAAAACTCTACGGTTTCTCAACGCCTGCAATGAATTACAGATATGAGATCCTGATCCGGTATCCAATACCCAGGAAGTAGAGTTTATTGATAGACAGTTTTCAATAACATACACACCTGAAGCTGAAGCCGCAACTTGCTTCAGTTCCTGTGTCCTGGCTTTCCAAGCCCTGCAATCTTTCTTCCAGTGCCCACTCTTATGACAGAAAAAGCACTCTTCCTTATCAACAAGCCTTCCCGCTACCTTTGTTGCTTTTGCTTTACCCTTCGTATCCACTTTACTAACACCGCCCCTTGGTTTGGCGGAGGCTTTCTTCTTCTTTCCCTTGGCTTTTGCCTTGGACCTAGAAGAGGAAGATCCTCCTACAAACAAAGTGGATGTTTCCCTACTTTTCTGTAGGGTGCCCTCTGCACTCCTCAGCATGTTGAGGAGTTTTGAAAGTTCAACTTCTTTTTCTTGTAAGTTGAAGTTCAGGATAAACTGGGCGTAAGTGGAAGGAAGGGACTGGAGAATCAAGTCCGTATAGAGCTCGTTCTATAACGTGGTCCCAAGTTCCCCGAGCTCCTCAATGAAGCCAATCATCTTAAGCACGTGTTCCGCTACCGATGATCCGATGGCCAACCTTGCCGAAAATAGCTTCTTCGACACTTCGTATCTTGCGATACGAGATTGCTCTCCATACAGTTCTTTTGTATGGAGAAATATGGATTCGAGGTCCATATTCTCATGCCTCCTCTGATGTTCGTTGTCCATAGAGGCAAGCACGAGGCACTTGGCCTTCGCGCTATCGATCTCCTAAGTCTTACGGATTTCCTTATCCGCGACGCTGGAGGTGGGACTTAGGACAGGGGGAGCTTTGGTGGTAAGGAGATACCCCAACTTGTCATAAGTGATTGCCATTTTGACATTCCTGAGCCAATCTTTGTAGTTTGGCCCTGTCAGTATGTTTTTATCTAGTAATAACTTAAGTCCGGTCATGATATTTGGTAGCTGCAATTAGGAGAGAGAGAAGAAACACTTTAGCATGATGCTCTTACAAGTTTAGAGTGGTTTTTAATTTGTCTAAACAGGATGGCTCCCACTGTCTCTCGAATCCCTCCTCAAACCAAAAAGGAAGAATTAGTCAGGATCAATCTCACCGTACAATACTTGCTTAACCGTTCGGCCAGGCTGGTGTCGGTACTTCGAGAGAGGTTTTCCAACGCTTTCGCTAAGTTCCTTAATTTAAGAATCTCTTTTCCCTGGGGGCGTAGCCCCGCTAACACCTTTCTAGACACCTACTTGGTTTATAGCATTGATCGTTAAGTGAGAAATTTCCCGAGGTGTAGCATATACTCACAGTAGGATCGGGATCCAAATATCATCGCGTGACGAAACTGAAGGAATCCTACCAGAATCATCACACTCCAAATGGTATGCAACACTAGCAAGTTTCAGTTCTTTTGAAACTCCCGATGTGGATTTTTGCCCCATGCTCTTATGACCTTGACTTTGGCCAAAATATCATAAGTCATATGTCAAGTTCTACCCGTCATTCTCCAGGTTAATTTGAGCCCATCCGCACATACCCTTGACTTTGGCCAAAATGGTAGAACGACTGCCCCAAACCAACACATCTATCTATGCTGCACATGAATACCCAATAGCTACCAATCACTATGCCTTGACTTTGGCCAACATACATAGCTTGAATACTATTGACCATCCATGTGAAACGACGGAGGGCTACGAATGGTTTTGGCGAAACCGTGAACGTAGTGAACTTGATATAATCGATGGAACGAGATAGCATTTAAAAGGAGTGGCTTAAGCTCCGCGTTTAAAAGTTATTTTGAAAAGAAACCGAGTGGTTTTTGAAAGTGTTCCAACGACTTTTACTTGGTTTATTTTTCTTTGCATTAGTTCTTTTAATGCGTATTTTTCTTGCATTAGTTCTTTTAATGCGTCCCATCATTTAATCCTACCATTGCAGAAAACAACCAAAATATGACGTACACTTATTCCATTCGCATTCGCCACGGGGCCCCGTCATTACCCGTTAGGTTACTTAACTAACGACAGAGCGGGGGCTGGGCTAGCGCGGCTGCAAAACATAAGCAACGCCTAAATAATATCATACATAGATATATTGCAATGATAGCCATTTCAGATCACATACGAACACATTGGATATACTAGAAATCCGCAGTTCGTACGAGCCTGTAACGAAAAGCGGATTACACGGTCGCGGTGAATAGCCAATACCCCACCCAAGACCCCTACGGGTGCGGCAAACTACCCGCCAAATATCCGAAGCGGAGTAACCTCCCTCAACGACATGAGTAGGCCACTCGGCACTTCGAGATACCCGGTAGTTTGTGCACCCCACCATGGGTCTATCCTAGGAGCAAAAACACTAAAAAGAAATTATACAATGACGGCTACAACCCCGACCCGGTTGTGCGGCCAAAAATAATATTACATCAATTTACATATTACATGAATTGAAAGATAAAAGGAAAAACACTCATTTCACAACCCCCGGCTATTCACCCGCGACAATCCAACGAATTCATATACACATACCATCAACATTATAGATCACAGATATATATAACCCCTACTAATCGACGTATAGCGATTAGCGGACGTTCAATACATATAACACATCACAGATATATACCCTTTAGCCTTAGTCTTTAGAAGTTCGATAAAAATACGGATTTTCATGCCCCCAAAACTAATTTTTCTTTCTGGAAAATATGGGCAGAAAATACATATGCCAAAAATCCTAAAATACCCCATAGAGTATTCTGCAGTGAAGACGATCCACAACCGAGTTAAATTGGCCGCGGAACCGCGGCGGGAGCAAGCTCCTGCGGTGTTTCTGCGGCGCTTTGATGGGATCTATGGATCGTTTTTCTGCAGTACATTATAAAAACCTTGAGTCGATTTTTGAAGCATAATGTATTATTTTTACAGCACTTTAAAAATCGACAGCAAGTTTGATTTCCGGGTGTATTTCGCGACTTTTTCTCCGATCGAATTTCTACTAACTTTGCTAACATGTTAGATAGTGTTTAACTAGTCTCTGATACCACTGTAAGTCCATGCTACCCTTCCCCGGTTCTTGCGGGGTTGCGGAAGTGGTGAAAAATGATTTTCAAGAGGGTGGTAACAAGGACTACCAATACGGATCTTTGTTAAACGACTATGTAACAACCTAACAAGAGTTTACCTACTCGGTTAGGGGGCTATACCTTTCTTGAACTCCTTCGTCTTTGACTCCTCCCAGTGTATGGATCGGCCTCACCTCGTCGTCTCCTTGAGCCGAAGATGGATCCACCCGAAAGCTTCTACCTTTGGCTTCTTCTTCGAACTTTGAAGAAACTAAATCACTTGGCTTGCTAGGCCTTATGAACTAGATTGAGTAGAGGAATGTTTTGGTGTCTTTTTATCTCTAAGGCAATGAGTCTCAACACATGAGAATGGTTTGCCTTGAGGTAGAGAGAGCAAGAGGAAGAGGGAGAGCTTGAGAATGAGAGAGCTCAAGAGAGAGAAAGCAAATGATAGAATGAACCATACTCTTCTCATTCTCACCTCTCATAATCCAAAAGCCATCATAAAAAAATAGTAATCAAGTATTGTGTAATGGTTTAAGTCAAAATGGCTATATCATTTCATGCACTCATTTTGCATAAATAAACAAGCAAGCAAAAGTCTTTGCCATGGAATGATAGCCATTGTCATGATGATGGTCAACTAGTCCAACCTAGTCAACCGGTCAACAAAGTCAACAAGTCAACAATGTCAACCCCTCAACAACCATGTCACTATAATACTTAATTAATATTAATGTTAATCATATATCTTATTCTCATTAGGGTTAAGCAAAAGTCAATGGTCAACAGTCAACTATCAACAGTCAACAGTCAACAACCCCAATGAGAATACTCTGCCTCTGTCTCTCTGTCAACTGTGCATACACACCCGCATCCGCGTTCCGAGGAACACGAATACAAATGAGATAAAACCAATCCCAAAACGTACACTAGGATCTGGCTTAAACCAAAGCCCGCTAGTGTCAACTGTCCGGACACTGTACATGCACAAGTGCATGGATGTGACTGAACCCTGTCGCAAAACCATGCGACCTGTCGCAAAACCATGCGACCCCCTACTCTTTTGCCTAAAGGCGAATAGCTTTCTGTGTGGGACTCTAAAGACTCGACACTACGCTGGCAGTGGGTTTAACCACAGACCGCAAGCGGCACTAGCTGTGCGTAACGGTCCCCAGGTAGATGCCGACAAGAAGACTGACGAGGTGAAACCCATCTGAACTCCTACTGAGTCTGAATGTGACAATCTCCATACAGCCCGGTCTGTTCGTATGATACATTGCATGGCGGGCCTAGGGGGCGGTAAACGCCAGTCCCCTAATAGCGGTACAAGTCGTGTCGGAGTGAAGCCCAGAACATCCTGAGATAACACTGGAAACCTACCAGTATATCTCGCTTGCCCTGGCCAGGGACTACTCTTGTAATGGCTCTCCTAGACACAGCGCGATGTCAACCCCCAATACCGGGAGAGACGAATCCTGTCTAACCGTCACTGCCTCCAAGTGCTTCGGGACTGTACCCAACTACTACCTGTTTGCATGACTCCTTTGAGCCGTGGTAGGGTAGTAATCTAAGTACAATGGGAACACACTCGAGGCAAAGTGACAGTGTCATGTCAGCGGACTAAGCTGTACTCATGTCACCTGGGAACTGATAACTGACGATAGGTATAGTACCAACCAACAGTTCCCGACGAGTCCTGTCCAGTGTATTCGTAACCCAACGAGCACCCGCATACTATCTCAAGTACGACGTACTGACGGCTGTGGGACAGACCGTCTCCCACACTGGGATGAGAAATGCATACGCTAGTCTACTCCGGAGTATCGATGCCCTGTCTCGATAGTCCTACGACTAGGGACCTGCATAAGGATGTGCTTATAGATTACCCAGCCCCCACTAGTGTGACTGCCATCACAACGCTGGTAATCAAGCAAAGATCCTAAGGGCTCTACTAATGTGTATAGGTGATATACTCAAATAAACACATGTACACATTGAAGTAGAAACAAACCAAGTAGCATACTACTATATTGAGCAAGATTGTTTATACAAGGTGAATATCCCAAGCTTCCATTAAGTAATATACAAACTAGTATGATACAGTAATGGCCTCTAGGGCATATACACTAATAGCAACCTCAACCCGGAAGTGCCCCAAATAAAAGAATATTACATTACATTTGAATTTTACATGAATGAAAAATAAAACTCTCATCTCACATAAAACCCCCCGGCTATTCGATCGCGACAATCCTGCACATCATATAACAGCAACACATAATATCATATATCATCAACGTAAGTAAGTATGCGTACCCCGATTGTCGTAGATGTATAGCAACGAAACCGGCGATAACAACATACTACACTTATGGTCACAGAAAAGAAAGTGTAAAACTACAATATTTGGAATCCGCATTCTCTTTAGACATAATAAATCCGAGATATCACAGACCTCGCATTTCATGCCTAACTATATGAATTCCACATATTGTATCACATTCCAGATAAATAGACAGTATTAAACTTTTCGATCGAATAATCAAATACCCAAAAATTCCCTAAAACTCAACACTTGAGCGGAGTTCAAAAAACCCGGAATGTGACACGGTAGTGGCGGTCTAGCCGTAGAAAGGTCAAGCCAACGCCTCACATGTGGCACGCCGTACTGCCTCAAACCCTAAGGTTCAAAAGGAAGTTCAAGACGGTCACATAATCGAGTTAAGGTTTGTTGTCTTCTAGAGGGTCCACCACAAAACTTGCACGTATTTCCGAAAGATTTGAACCCCGTGAAAAAGTGAGTAAATGATACTTGTTCGAACAATTCAATACTTTCTAAATTACCCGGAAAAAGCATGAAATTAAAATTCCGATCGAATCATTGAATCCAAAATAGTCTCCAGAACAAATATCACTGAAAACAGATTAAAAATATCTAAAAACATCTACAAGCAGGTAAGAAGAACAGTGTATAAAAATGAGGCCTTAATGGCTCTGTACGGCCGCGGAGCCGCGGCCTAAGAAAGCTTTGGCCGCGGTTCCGCGGTGGGATTAGCTCATTAGGGCTTCATTTTTCACAGTGTTGCTTATGTTGGAGATAGTGCCCTCAGAGTCAATTATTAGGTCACAGGTACGTGATTGCAATGATTGATGGAGGACCTATCCCGGTAGGACAGTCTTACTCGAGACGATAGTATGCTATCTGGTTTACCTTTATCATCGTGTACTGTTTTAGGTGACCTGACACGTCGCTATTACACGTTGATAGAGCCCCTAGGATTCTTGCTTGACCACCAGCAGTATGAGGGCGATCATATAAGTGGGAGCTGGGGTCTATAAGCATATCCTGAAATGGTCCCTAGTCGTGTGAGTTTCGAGTCAGGGCATCGATACTCCATAGTAGACTAGTGTATACAGTCGAGACCCCGACGGGGGGCGGTGGCCGGTCTCACAAGCCACTGGTGTCAGTTGGATCACCTAAGATGTATACAGGTGCTCATTGGGTTATGAGTACACCGGACAGGACTCGCCGGGAACATGCTAGTTGGTCATATACCAGACGTCAGATGGCAGTTCCCTGGTGACATATGTGCAGGTTAGTTCATCGACCTGGGGATCGTCATTTGTCTCGTGTGAGTTCCCAATGTACTTTGATTACTACCCTACCACGGCTCAAAGGAGTCGTGCAAACAGGTTTTAGTTGGGTACAGTCCCGAGCCACATGGAGGCAGTGAGCGTATCTTCAGGGGTTCGTCTCTCCCGGTATTGGGGGTGAGGTCGTGCTGTGTCTAGGAGAGCCATTACACGAAGTCCTTGGCCAAGGTAAGGAGATTTACTGGTAGGTATTCCAGTAGTATCTCAGGGTGTTCTGGGCTACACTCCGACACGACTTGTACCGCTTTTGGGGGTCTGACTTTTACCAACCCCCTAGGCCCGCCATGCGATGTTCATAGACGAACGGACCGGACTGCACGGATATTGTCACTGACAGGCTCAGTAGGGTTGTCAGGCTGAGTTCACTCACAGACATCCCTTTTAGTCAGTACCTGGTAGCCCGTTACGTATTGGCTTATACCTCTGACGTGCTAGTGGTTAAATCCACAACCAAGGTGTTGACGAGTCTTTAGAGTCCCCCACATTCAGTTACTCAGCTTTCGGGCGAAAGGTTGTAGAGGCCGTATGGAGATATGGTAAGGTCCGATCAGATACGTGCGGTATTGCACGGATCAGGATCGGACGGATTGTACTATTGGCCGTATTGGTATATGGCAGGGCTCGATCAGATACGTGCGGTATTGCACGGATCAGGATCGAACAGATATTACTAGCCGGTTTTGATATAAGCCGGATCCTAGTATAGTACAATATAGATTTTGTCTCATTGCATTTGTATTTCGGTCGAAATACAGATGCGGGTGTGTATGCACATTATTAGGGTTTTCCTGTAATTTATTACGGGACCAGTTTTCTGGAGTTGCCAGTTTGCTTTTAGTTTCGGCTGATTTCCTTTGTATCGTTTATTGGCCGAAGATTGGTGGAGGAGGGTTTATTTGCATTGTTGCAAATAGGCATTTGTGGAGGGGGTCTTTTGCATATTGCCATGTCATGATCACTTGACTTTTTGACTTCATCATGGTTGCACCATACCTTTTGACTTGACTTCTTCATGATGGCTTGACTTTTTGAAGTCATCATGCTTGATGATGGTTGAGGTGGAGTGTTGGCTTTAGCTTGTTATCATGCTTATTCATGATAGTCTTTTTCCCTCTCTCTTGCATTATGAGATTGATTATCTTTTGATACATACACTCCACTCTCTCACACCCCTCTCATTCTCTCCTCCTCTAGTTATGGCCGGCCAAGCATGGAGGAGTGGTTGCCCATTTTTGTAGTGGGGATTTTTGCTCTCTAGTTGCTAGAAAAATCCCCAAGTTCCTCCACATAATTCTTGCATCATCCCTCCACCAAAATGGCACCTCCATGAACCCCAAATGAGACTTGAGCTCTACTATACATTCTACAGCAAATCTTGGGCACCTCGAGTAGCCGGCTTCGGGCCCGAGTTGCCTCGGCATTGAGGTGGGAGCCCGTAAAAGAAGTAGGCGATGTGGTGCACTTCCGGCGACGAGGAGGAGACGGGACATTCCGCAGGAGATCGGGACAATGACGAGAAGACCGGAGGACTCGGATCTGTCGGTATACTTCTCTTCCCTATCTTGTTAGTATCTTAGACTTGTTAATGGTTACGATCCGGATGTTTAGTGCGCGGTGGTGCCGGTTTGCTAAGTCCGCAAAATTAAAGTTTTTCACCGCTTCCGCATTCCGGCGTCGGATTGACGGCCGGGGCGCCGCCGTGCACTTACAGTGGTATCAGAGCCTCGCCATTAACTTAGTCTAGCTTTGTGTAATGTGTTTGCATTTCCGATCGATCAAAAAGTTCCAAAACTGCATTTTACCTTCGCATCAGTTTCTGTTGAAAATTTTTGGTCTCGAAAAATTTGTCAGGTTGTAAAATATTGATGTACTGAAAAATCTAAGAGCTCTGTAAAAATTCGATGAAGTGACTCCACAGTTGGAGCGCGGAACCGCCGCGAAAACCCCCTTCCCGCCGCTGTTCCGCCGCGCACTGTGGAGATCACTGCACCAATTTTTTACAGAGGCTTTCTGGGGTGAAAAGTGGGGTTTTGGAATAATAACATTGGGCCCAGAATTTCTTGATCTGCTACAGTTGTACTTGGGGGCCCACTTGTTAAAGTTTGATCGATCGGATATTTTAAACACATTTTTCACAGTATTTACATTATATCTGCGACCGTGAATGTCACTCGATCGGTAAATCCGGTCTAACTGCTATAGCCCGGTTAGACGGATTTGCGAACGTGACTTTCACGTTGATGTTTTGTTTTTGCTGTGATGTTGCGGATCGGTCGTGGGGGATAGCCTGGATGCAATGCTAGTACAGTTGTGGTTGTATTATGTACATTTGATATTGCGGGGCGAGCGTCCGACATGTGGACTGCCGTCACTGCCTGTTTGTATTATTATTTTGGGGCACGGCCAGGTTGCGGTCGTTGTACCCGGTGTATGTATATTTTACTTTCTGTACTAGGATTACCCCAGGAGGGGTGCACGGATAGCCGGGTTCTAGGAGGCAACAAGCCCGCATCTCATGGCATTGAGACGGAGGGGGCTTCACTCTGGAATTGGCGGACTATTCGCCGCACTCGTAGGGGGTACAGGTTGACCCAGGAGGGGTGCCCAAGTTGCCGGATTCCGTGAAGTGCTGGGTGGTCCATTCACGGTACTGAAGGGGGCTGCCTCGCTTCAGGTTTTGGTGGGTGACTTGCCGCGCCCGTAAGGGTCTAGGATTTCATTGCACAGGCTATCCACACGACCAAGGGAACGTCGGGTTTCAGCAGTGGCTCTGTGAAACCCGGGGATCCCAGATATCTGTATTGTTTCTGTAATGCTGTACATTTTCTGTGATGTTGCATTTCTTTCACGCCTTAAGCGAAATATAATATATTGGTATATATATTAGTAGATGTTGTATATGTTTTACATCCGCGCTAGTCCAGTCCCCGCTCTGTCGTTAGTTAGCTAACCTGACGGGTAATGACGGGACCCAGTGGCGAATGCGGATGGCATATACGTACGTCAGTATATTTTCGTTCTTTTTGGTGTGATCAATTGATGGGACTGCATTGATTCGGATCAATGCAAGTTTAAAAACAAACCTAATCTGATGTTGTTGGAACACTTTTCAAAAAGCTGTTATTACAAGGACGTTCACTTTTGTTTTGCATCGTGGTATTCAGTTGGAATATCCTACTCCTCAGTCGATGAGGCAAGGGCCGAGATCCCTTCACCGGGAGTGACCCCTTGGACAAAAAGTTTGCGTCAGGGCAATGACTTCACTATAGCCGATTACTTTTGGTTTGCATCGCGGTATTCATTTGGAATATCCTGCACCCCATTCTACGGGGAAAGAGCCGAGATCCCTTCACCGGGAGTGACCTCTTTAGAAACGGTTTTCGTCACTGTATTTTTAAAAGCTATCCGTTCCTTCAACGATATCAAGTTCTTTACGTTAAAGGTTTTCGCCAGAAACCATTCGTAGCCCTCCATCATTTCAGTTAAATATTCGGTAGTATTCAAGCTATGTATTTTGACCTCACGCCAAGGCATAGTGATTGGTAGCTGCCGGGTATTTATCTGTTGCATAGATAGATGCGTTGGTTTGGGACAGTCGTACTACTATTTTGGCCTATGTCAAGGGTATGTACCGGTGGATTCAAATTAACCTGGATAATGATGGGTAGAATTTGACATGTGACTTATGATATTTTGACCTCACGCCAAGGTCATAAGAGCATGGGGCAGAAATCTCATCGGGAGTTTCAAAAGAACTGAAACTTGCCAGATATGCGCATACCTTCTGGAGTGTGATGATGTGAGCGGATTCCGTCACGTTATCATGCGATGATAGTTGGATCCCGATTCCCACTGATGAGTTGGTATACTCCTCGGGTAACCCCGACTAATTCTTCTTTCAGGTTTGGAGGAGAATTTGAGGTACAGTGGGAGGTTTCCAGATTAGATAAATTGGTAACCATTCTGATCTAGGTTAGAGTGCACGCTGAGTGTTTCTTTTCTCTCTCTCTTTGGCAGCGACCATTGACCCGACCCTAAGACTATGACTCAAGTGACCAAGTTGACCGAACCTTCTTAACACTGGATTTTGGATTGTCAGAGTTGCAGACCTCATTGCCACTCCTACTTTTACCCTTTTCTCCAGGACACCCCGTATTATTACGAACGTCCACTTCCATTGGACAAAACCATCGTATGGTTAGATACGAACTCGAAAGAATTTATTCGAGGATGGTTTCCGGTTCTGGAGAAAACGGATAGGACTATTCAGTTGTCTTTTCCTTTTACCCTCTCTCAGGTTACGAGTACTCCTTGGTTTAGGGGTAGTACACCTATTACGCAAATTGGATTGTCTTCTTCCAAACCTTAGGCTGGTGCCGACCGGTGGGGAATGAAGAAAACCAATTAGCATAACGATGGTGTGCAGAAGGTATTAGGTTAAGACAAAGTAAGGGATTAGTAAAAGGGCAAAGTAAATTGCAACAGATATTCACGACCAAACCAAGTATTTCTTCGCCAATCTTAAATCACCTTTGTATTTCTCCAGAACACTCCGTATCACTACGAAGATCCACAGTTTATTGGATACTCCATCGTATGGTTATATACGAACTCGAAAGGAACTTGTTCCAGTTCGGGGATGGATTCTGATTCAGGAGAAATAGGAATAAGATTTATTCAGGTGTCTTTTATCTTCACCTTCTCTCTTATTGCGAGTGTTCCTAGGATTAGGACAGTACACCCATTATGCTTATTGGATAGTCTTCTTCCAAACCATAGGCTGGTGCCGAACGGTAGGGAAGGAAGAAAACCATTTGGCCTAAAGGGGTGTGCAGAAGGTAATGACTAAAGACATATGAAGGGATTTGGAGAGGTGGCAAGGAATTACACGGTTACAGTTGTGAATCTGGATACTGGAAGAGGCATTACTAGGAATACCAGGATACCCCATCGAAACATTTCGATGTTTCAGTTTCACTGTGTAATGTTAATGAAAAACTGATTTCCCGATTAGACACTTACTCCAGGGTATGTATTTACCAGGTATGATTCTCACATCTGTATGGTTTTACAGATGATGAGTGGGAGTAAGTTATTGGGAATTGGGTGATCATCCTCATTATATCGGGATTCGTTGTAATCGGTGATATTTGAGGAAATCACCCGGGTTGTTTGCCGGTCGGCAAATATTTGGTTTTGAATATCTGCTGTTATGCACCAATTTCAAATCGATATATCTGTACGTCTATTTTCATAGAGTGAGATATACTTTTTGAAATTATGTCGATGACATTTACCTATACCAGTGGATGGTTAGGTAAGGAGCATTAAACAGCGGTGTAATTCTTCTTAACCATAAGTACAGTTTTCAACCTACGACACACAGTGAATGAGTTATCAAACTCAAGGGACTTATACAGAGTATTGTATGTTGTCCAGGGTCCATCAGGACAGAGGGGTTGGTCCTCGTACTATATTCGGTTTACTTATGACTTCTCTAGTTTTTAGACAGGTGTTTCGTGGAAACACATGGTCCGAATTTTGAGAAGTTAAAGGTATTTGAATAGAGTAGAGAACCAGGTGTAGCAAGTATCGGGATTCTTCAAAGAGATCGAAGATGTAGATACTTGTGTATGGTATTCGGTTGGTAGTAGTGACTAAGAGAACTTGTTTCTCTTTCAGGTTACTCATAATTGGAAGCATTCCTAAGTTGAGTAACGCTGATCGGCCTCCTTCCATTTAGTTGACATGCACTGGAGACAGTTGCATGATTTGGATCTGGTTCAGTTAAATCAGTGCCTCTGGTCCTATATGGGATATAGAACAGTTCGTATCTTGACGTTGTTAAGGTACGGGGAGTTGTCCAGCTTATGATTAAAACCAGACTCTGGATAACTCAAGGCACGTTTCTGTAATGGCTGTATTGTGGGTTGACCCAGGCTATGACGAGGGTTGACTTTCTACCATCTGGATGAACAATAGCAATATTGTTCTAGACTCGCCACAGTTTTATTAAAAATGGACTTTTTCAGAAAAACAGTTGTGGGAGTATGGTAGAACTGGAAGTGATTCCAGAACCACAAGCGATTACTGAAGATTTGACAAGGAACCTAAAGATTCAATCTGGATTGACATTCCATTGGCCACTCCGCAGATTTGGTGGGTAACTTCAGGCACCCGAGAGGTACTACGGTAGCCTCAAGGACGGTGACAGGGAAGTTCTTGTTTACCCACACTTGCCATTGTTGTTG
Organism: Agapanthus africanus; assembly: GCA_030015575.1. Taxonomy (NCBI): domain Eukaryota; kingdom Viridiplantae; phylum Streptophyta; class Magnoliopsida; order Asparagales; family Amaryllidaceae; genus Agapanthus; species Agapanthus africanus. Next base: position 235,121,634 of record JASDDO010000010.1, read on the forward strand.
TTCCAGGCTGCGAGACCCGGCGGGAGGATGAGTATAGCGTCGTTCTAAACTTTCTTTAGAAGTGAACGTCTATATGACTCTGCCAGAGGGTTGTCGTAGTCAGTGGGAGCAGCGGAAGCATTGGTGGACAGCTAGCTTATGTCTATTTATAGACTAAAGCAGATGTAGCGGAGATAGATCATCTATTTCTGACGTGACAGTCATGGGTTTGACTTCATCAGAATAGGGGATGGATCTGTTGAGAAGGTAGTAGGGTGTGATATCCTGGTATTTGGATGACATACACAGAATAGGAAAAGAAACTCCTATACTACGATCGGTTATACTTTGGTCGTCACACAGTGTTTTCTCCATATGGGAAATGGATTTTGTATCAGACATACTGGTTACTAGATCTATGGTTTTAGATCTAGATTTGGGTAGTCTCCCAATCTGGGTACTTAGACAGCATTCTAAGAGTATTTAGAATGGACGACTCCTGGCACGGTAGTATACCTGCAGGTAATGGAGTCACCCTCTCTAAAGGTGTCTTACAGACTAAAGGGGAGAGGGACGTGCATGATTGGCAGATCACTTGCTCAGGCAATTGAGTCAATCATGAGATGTCAAGTACCACACCAGATGTTGTTCTTGCACTAGATGCAATAAGTTGACATTGATACAATCCAGGAGAAGCAGTCGGAAGCAGTTTTAGAACATAAGTGGATGTTCTAGGGATATGATAACGACAGCCTCATGTGGGAGACAGTTATCATTCCAGGCTTCCAAGGTGACATGGACGACAAGGAGGTTGTCAGAGCTATAGTTTTCCTTCTGACGAGGGGCAGTATTTTGGACAGGTGGTCCAAGGCAATACTGAGGGTGGCATGGCGCAGGATACTGATTAAGTTCAGTTGACGATACAGTCTAAGAAGTTTGGATTTGGAGTTCATTTATGAGCTATGTCCCATCAGACATCCAGACACATTCTAAGACAGGTATTGCTCATTTCGGGAGATGGGTTTCTCCGCGAACTTGAGACATAGAAAGAAACATCTAGGCGGATCCACTCACTGAGGCTATTCCTCGACCGCAATAGTTTCGCAAACAAGCTTTGTGAGACTGACTAGTAGAGGAGTTGGGTGTTCGGTATCACACGGGCTGTGAGTATGCGACATCGCAATAATTAGCCTTGAGTGCAAGTGGGAGATTGTTGAAGATAGTGCCCTCAGAGTCAATTATTAGGTCACAGGTACGTGATTGCAATGATTGATGGAGGACCTATCCCGATAGGACAGTCTTACTCGAGACGATAGTATGCTATCTGGTTTACCTTTATCATCGTGTACTGTTTTAGGTGACCTGACACGTCGCTATTACACGTTGATAGAGCCCCTAGGATTCTTGCTTGACCAACAGCAGTATGAGGGCGATCATATAAGTGGGAGCTGGGGTCTATAAGCATATCCTGAAATGGTCCCTAGTCGTGTGAGTTTCGAGTCAGGGCATCGATACTCCATAGTAGACTAGTGTATACAGTCGAGACCCCGACGAGGGGCGGTGGCCGGTCTCACAAGCCACTGGTGTCAGTTGGATCACCTAAGATGTATACAGGTGCTCATTGGGTTATGAGTACACCGGACAGGACACGCCGGGAACATGCTAGTTGGTCATATACCAGACGTCAGATGGCAGTTCCCTGGTGACATGTGTGCAGGTTAGTTCATCGACCTGGGGATCGTCATTTGTCTCGTGTGAGTTCCCACTGTACTTTGATTACTACCCTACCATGGCTCAAAGGAGTCATGCAAACAGGTTTTAGTTGGGTACAGTCCCGAGCCACATGGAGGCAGTGAGCGTATCTTCAGGGGTTCGTCTCTCCCGGTATTGGGGGTGAGGTCATGCTGTGTCTAGGAGAGCCATTACACGAAGTCCTTGGCCAAGGCAAGGAGATTTACTGGTAGGTATTCCAGTAGTATCTCAGGGTGTTCTGGGCTACACTCCGACACGACTTGTACCGTTTTTGGGGGTCTGACTTTTACCAACCCCCTAGGCCCGCCATGCGATGCTCATAGACGAACGGACCGGACTGCACGGATATTGTCACTGACAGGCTCAGTAGGGTTGTCAGGCTGAGTTCACTCACAGACATCCCTTTTAGTCAGTACCTGGTAGCCCGTTACGTATTGGCTTATACCTCTGACGTGCTAGTGGTTAAATCCACAACCAAGGTGTTGACGAGTCTTTAGAGTCCCCCACATTCAGTTACTCAGCTTTCGGGCGAAAGGTTGTAGAGGCCGTATGGAGATATGGCAAGGTCCGATCAGATACGTGCGGTATTGCACGGATCAGGATCGGACGGATTGTACTATTGGCCGTATTGGTATATGGCAGGGCTCGATCAGATACGTGCGGTATTGCACGGATCAGGATCGAACAGATATTACTAGCCGGTTTTGATATAAGCCGGATCCTAGTATAGTACAGTATAGATTTTGTCTCATTGCATTTGTATTTCGGTCGAAATACAGATGCGGGTGTGTATGCACAGTATTGGGGTTTTCCTGTAATTTATTACGGGACCAGTTTTCTAGAGTTGCCAGTTTGCTTTTAGTTTCGGCCGATTTCATTTGTATCGTTCATTGGCCGAAGATTGGTGGAGGAGGGTTTATTTGCATTGTTGCAAATAGGCATTTGTGGAGGGGGTCTTTTGCATATTGCCATGTCATGATCACTTGAATTTTTGACTTCATCATGGTTGCACCATACCTTTTGACTTGACTTCTTCATGATGGCTTGACTTTTTGAAGTCATCATGCTTGATGATGGTTGAGGTGGAGTGTTGGTTTTAGCTTGTTATCATGCTTATTCATGATAGTCTTTTTCCCTCTCTCTCTTGCATTATGAGATTGATTATCTTTTGATACATACACTCCACTCTCTCACACCCCTCTCATTCTCTCCTCCTCTAGTTATGGCCGGCCAAGCATGGAGGAGCGGTTGCCCATTTTTGTAGTGGGGATTTTTGCTCTCTAGTTGCCAGAAAAATCCCCAAGTTCCTCCCCATAATTCTTGCATCATCCCTCCACCAAAATGGCACCTCCATGAACCCCAAATGAGACTTGAGCTCTACTATACATTCTACAGCAAATCTTGGGCACGTCGAGTAGCCGGCTTCATGCCCGAGTTACGTCGGCATTGAGGTGGGAGCCCGTAAAAGAAGTAGGCGATGTGGTGCACTTCCGGCGACGAGGAGGAGACGGGACATTCCGCAGGAGATCGGGACAATGACGAGAAGACCGGAGGACTCGGATCTGTCGGTATACTTCTCTTCCCTATCTTGTTAGTAGCTTAGACTTGTTAATGGTTACGATCCGGATGTTTAGTGCGCGGTGGTGCCGGTTTGCTAAGTCCGCAAAATTAAAGTTTTTCACCGCTTCCGCATTCCGGCGTCGGATTGACGGCCGGGGCGCCGCCGTGCACTTACACCTTAGAATTCCCTGCTGAATTTTTTACATATTTTTAATTCTGAAAAATCACAGTTTCAAAAAAATGTCCAGAGAGTGTCCCAAAAATCCGTATTTTGATTCGATCGGAGTTCTAACTTCGCTAAAGTTCTAGGTTGGCTCTGATACTAATGTTAGGTTTACCTAGCACCTTATGAAGGGTTTGGAAGCATCACATGTACCAAAGATTAAATTTTTAGGGTGCTAAGTGAACACACAAAGAATCATTCCTAGAAAATTAGGGTTTCAAAAACAACACATCATCACAAGTAGGTAAAGCTAGGGTTTTGAGAGTACAACCTTTGTAGCTCCCTACGCTAGACTCCTCGGCTACTTGGGGTTTGGAAAAGGTCCGCTTGTACTCCTCTAGGTCCACGATGATCCACCCGGTGTCTGCTTTGTCCAAGCTTGCAACTTCACAAGATCAAGAAAGAAAAAGGAAGCTAACACTCTCCACTAATGGGCAAGACTAGTGTAGAATGGTGTTGTGGTTCTTTTTCTCACTTCAAAATCCTATCTTGTTGAGTATTTTGCTCACTTGAGAGATCTAGAGAGCAAAAGAGCAAAGAAGAAGAAGATGATGGCTTTTAAAGAAAAAGAGAAAATGATAATCACTCGTGAAAAATGGAAAATATATGTATATATATTTTCCACTCTTCATCTCAAACCATGGTTATATTATATGGATATAATTTCACTTGAGTTAAAACATAAAAGAAAGATTAACATATGGTTAAAAAGTAGGTGAGCATGGTTAGTTGAAGAAGAGTGTAGAATCTAAACCATGAATTATCCTTTCCTTTTTCTTTTTGTTTTAACACAAATAGAAATAATAATCCATATATAAAACCAAGGTGTGAGTCTTATATTGCCACCATTTTCTATGTATATACAACCATGAAGGATGATGTATGTATGTATGTGTGCATGCACATCCATATGTGCATGAACAAGAATGAATGCATACATGCATGCATACATCCAAAATACAAGAAAGGATTTCTAGTGAGAAACTAATGGTTAAATGATAAATCAACACTTGATTTAGAAATCCGGCCATATCACATACGACCCAACCAAAAGCAAGCCGCCCGATTAATATACAGTATCTTATACGCGCATTTTAACCGGGTCCATGTGCATATCGCATACGCGCACCACAACGTTTCATCTGGACTAGGTAACTCCTTTGTGGGACTCTAAGACTCGTCAATACGCCGGCAGTGGGTGATGATCATATCAAGCACCCCTAAGCCGCAAGCGGTCAGCTAAACGTAACGGCCACCCGGGTATTGAGCGATCAGAAGAAAACAAGCGAACCTACTACAACTCCCGTCGAGCCAACCGGCAACACTACCGTACAGTCCGGTCTCTTCATCAGATATGCTGTATATCGAGCCTAGGGATGGTCACGTCGACCCTAATAACTCAATAAGTCGTGCCGGTGAATGGTCTATAACAGATCGAGAAACTACTGATAACACTTATCAGTAATTCTCAGCAGCCCTGGCCAGGGACTTACTGATATAATCAGTCGAGCACAGCACAACATCAACTCCCAATACTGGTAGAGACGAAACCCCTCCTATCACTCATCGCCTTCGTGTGTCTCGGGACTGTACCCAACGGCCACCTGTTTGCACGACTCAGTAAAGCTGTGGTAGGGTGGTAATCAAAGTACAGTGGGAGAGCACACATGACTCTATGACGATCTCGGGTCTACAGACTAACCTGCACCAGTGTCACCTGAGAACTACTATCCGGCGATAGATATAATTCCATATAGGAGTTCTCGGTGAGTCCGTCCAGTATACCCAGTCACCACTGAGCACCCGTATACGATCTCGATGTCAAACATCGATGAATGTGGGAACATCCATCGCCCATCATATGGGTCTAGTATCATATACGCTAGTCTACTCTGCTATATCGATGCCCCATCTCGATACACCCACGACTAGGGACATTCCAGGATATGCTTATAAACTACAGATGTCCCACTAGTTTGATCTCTATCATAATCACTGTAGTCAAGGCAATATCCTCAGGGCTTTATCAACATGTGTGAATGAATAAAAGCATGATCAAATCAACATGTCAGATAAAGAAGAACTAGATAGCATACTATCATGTCGAGCAAGAATGTACACTGAATATATATATACATGTACAAATACATCCACTATCATATAATGGCCTCTAGGGCATACATATATCCAACAACTAGGTCATGAACTTTGTGAAGAGAACACACTCTACTGCATGGCAAGTGGTAGAGGATGAAGAAGTAGGAGGTGGGCTCACTTTAGAATTGATTTTCTCACAATTTTTCTCAAGCTCCATTGAAGCTAGAAAGATTTTGTTGAAGGAAGAAGAAGAAGTGAATAATTCATCCAAATGAAAACTTATCCTTCGAATTATTGCACCATGGTTGAGTTAAGCCCTCATGCTTAACTCATGTAGAGAATTAACCAAAGTATGAGATTAAGGGTAGGGTTAACTAATATCCTAAGGAATGACAAAAGAGTTGACTTTGTCAATGTTGCATACAAGCTTCTACAAGCTTGATAACATTGACTAAAGTCTCCTCTCTTTTGTTATTCTTATAGAAATAAGTAAACCCTAATTTAACCTAAACTTGATATAAGTCTCATACACCTATCTTGTATGTATCATCAAGCATGATACAAACATGTACACTTGCATATATCACATATAAACAATGTGCACAATCAAGTGAGAAAATAAATCATAAGTGAGCTAATACTAGTTAATGTAATGTAATATATCAAATATATAATTATACATTAAATTATTAAATCAACTCTTGATTTAATAACCCGGCTATAATCGACTAATATCATGTGTAACAACTTATCGAATCAACACTTGATCCGATAACCCGGCTATATCGCATAAAACCGATCAATGTCACGAATCGCGAGAATAGAATACGGTATCTCATATCGTATCAATCTCGGTCCCGCACATATCACATATGTGCTCCTACTCCATTTCGCTTGAGCTAGGAAATCCCTGTGTAGGACTCTAAAGACTCGTCAATACGCCGGCAGTAGGTGATGATCATATCAAACACCCACAAGCCGCAAGCGGTCTGCTAAACGTAACGGCCACCCGGGTATTGAGTGATCAGAAGATCAACAAGCAAGCTTGTACATTCTCCTGTGAATCCAATCAGTAACACTCCCGTACAGTCTGGTCTCGTCGTCTGATATGTGGTATATCTCGTCTAGGGGTGGTAAACGTCAGACCCCAGTAGCTTGATAAGTCGTGTCAATATGAGGTCTATAACACTTACCAGTAAATCTCAGCAACCCTGGCCAGGGATTTCCGGTTATAGCCAATCGAACACAGTGCAACATCAACTCCCTATACCGGGAGAGACAAATCCCCTCCTATCGTTCATTGCCTCCATGTGATTCGGGACTGTACCCAAAAGCTACCTTTTTGCACTCCCTCTTGGACGTGGTATGATGGAAATCAAAGCACAGTAGGAATCACACAAGACTCTATGACGATCTCGGGTCAACAGACTACTCTGTACCAGTGTCACCGGAGAATTGCCATCTGACGTGAGGTATAATACCATCTGGGAGTTCTCGGCGAGTCCGTCCAGTGTACCCAGTGTCCACTGAGCACCCGTACACCATCCTTGATGTCAAACACCGACGGATATCGGATCATCCATCGCCCATCATATGGGTCAAGATGCGTATACGCTAGTCTACTCTGGTGTATTGATGTCCTGTCTCGATACACCCTCGACTAGGAACAGTTATAGGATGTACTCGTCGACTGCCGTGGCCCTACTAGTATGATCTCATCATAGTCCCAGTAGTCGAGTACATATCCTAAGGGCTTTATCAACATGTAACATAGAGACAATTAGATTACATGTTAAGATAAAGAGCAACCAGATAGCGTACTATCATGTCGAGCAAGAAAGTCCTCCCTATATATGTCCAAGCATCCACTACAATATACATCGTATGTATAGTAATGGCCTCTAGGGCATACATATAACTAACACAAGTATTCTCCTCCTTGATCTCATCAAAGGGCATAATACTTATACCCGTATTTTGGTTCTCTACTTCTAACTTATATTCTGTGAATATCTCAAAAGCTTCGGACTTGTATTTCAACAGGAACATATGTCTGAATCTTGAGAGATCATCAGAGAATGCAATGAAGTACAAAGAACCGGTCTTGGCATGTGTAGACAGGGGACCTTCATACATCAGCATGTATCAATCCCAAGAGTTCACTAACTCTTTCTCTATTTCCAATAAACAGAGTCGTGGTCATCTTATCTTTGTGACATTACTGGCAAGTTTTACAAGATGTAAATTTAAACTAATTTAAATATGCATCTATGTGTAACTTCAGCTAGTCGGGTCGCATTGATATGACCTAGTCTACAATGCCTCAAGAAGGATTCGTTCATTTCTGAACTCTTCCTCTTGAGTGTGTTCTGCATACTAAGAACTGTAGTTTGATTTAGAACGTCAATGCTTTTAGATAATGTGCCTGAACCGATCAACTCTTGATATAGGAAATGTTCAAAACATTATCCAACAATACAAAATTATATATTTTCTTTACTAATAAAGAGACTGATATGATGTTGTATATCAGGTTCGGTATCTAATAACATTCGTTCAGAATCAATGTATTCTGGTAATACAGGGTGATAGTGACCAACAGACTTGGCTGCAACACCTGCACCGTTTTCTGTCTCATGAAACTTATCACCCGTTCTCAGTTCTCTACCTATCTGTAGCCCATGTAACAGATTACATATGCGGGATCCTGATCCGGTATTTCATACCAGGACATAAAGGATACTGAGAAACAGTTCTCTGTAATGAACACACCCGAAGATGATGCATCAACATGCACTTTCTTCGTTTGGGCGGCACGGGAAATCTGGTATTCCCCATTTTCCTGCTCTGTCTTATAACATTTATAAGTTGGAGCGGGAACAACGTTCCCCAGATCAATACAACAAGCGGGTTCGGTCAATACATCCGTATTATTATCCTGATTAAGGCATGATATGGTCGCTACCAGGAGAGAGAGAGAGAAGAAAACACTCAGCGTATGCACTTTCAAGATTATATTGGTTATCTAATATATCTAATCAGGATGTCTCCCACTGTTTTAATCAAATCTTCCTTCAAACCCTAAAAAGAAAGACTAGCCGGGATTAATTACATGCTACAAGTTCGCCAATCTTTCAGCCAGGCCAGTGCCGGTACTTTGAGGGAGGTCCCCCGTGCTTTCGCACGAACCTAATTAAAGTAAACCTCGTTTTCCCAGGGGCGTAACCCCGTTAGCATCTTTCTAGACACCTACTTGATCGGCTAATTGTAATGTGTAAAACTCTCCCAGGATTAACTCTTACTCGCAGCGGGTATCGGGATCCAACTATCTCATAGAAGGTATGCAATCTCATTGCAAATTTCAACACTTGAAATACCCGATAATATTTTACCCCTAGCGTCCTATGACCTTGACGGAGGCTAAACTACCCATAGTCCGCTAGTCAAGTTCAACCCGTCATTTCCTGATTGAATTAAACCCATCCGCACGACCCTTGACGGATGCCAAACTACACCGTACGAATACCCTAATCCAATCGCATCATATGCTAGCAGATAAGCATTAGTCAGCTACCGTACACTACGCCTTGACGGAGGCCAAACTACCGCAGCACGAATACTAACTAGTACTTATCTGAAATGACGGAGGGCTACGACAGGTTTTTAAGAAAACCCTTTGCGTAATGAACTTGATATCGTTGTAGAATCGAGTGATTTTTAAATGGAGTGTTTTTTAGGCTTTTCTAGTTTTGCTAAAGGAGTCACTCCCGGTGAAGGGATCGTCGGCCCTTTCCTCATCGAATAAGGTGCAGGATATTTCACAAATATCACTATGCAAAGCAAGAACTATAGAAGCAATCAAAAGACAAACCGAGTTTGTAGCATCTGCTAGTTTCACTAAAGAGGTCACTCCCGGTGAAGGGATCTCGGCTCTTTCCTTATCGAATAAGGTGCTGGATGTTCTACAAGGAACACCGCTATGCAAAGCAAGAACTAGAGCTACCAGTTTTTAAACAAGTTTCTATAACATCTTAGATTTCTTTTAGTTTCATTAATCTCATTAATGAAGTTCCATTTTGATTATGCTTCACAAGCATCACAGTTGAAACGAAATCTGCAAAATAACATATATCTCATATATATAATATAAACATTCGTCTCAGGCAGTAATATGATCTCATCACAGAACATTGCAGCAGAAGAACATATATGAAATATTGGATATACTAGGACGTCTGTGTTTTAATACGAGCATGTATAAAACACGGATTCCACGGTCGCGATGAATAGCCAAACCCACATCCCTAGACCCCTACGAGAGCGGCAAGAAACACTGCTAATTCTACGGTTAGGAGACCCGGTCTCGACTCCTCGAGATGGTCTCCCACTGGACCCCAGAACCCGGTTACTTGTGCTCCCCGCCTTGGGTCTACCTAATGCGGAAAAGTAAATAATATACAATGGTGACATCATCCTCAGTCCGGAAGTGCCCCAATAAAAGAATATTACATACAAATGAATTTTACATGAATGAACAAGAAAAACTCTCATCTCACATAAAACCCCCGGCTATTCAGAACGCGACGATCCAATATAACATATCACAGCAACACATAATATCTCATATCATCAACGTAAGCAAGTATGCGTATCCCGATTGTCGTTGATGTATAGCAACGAAGCCGGCGATACACCACATACTACGCTTACGGTCACAGAAAAGAAAGTGTAAAACTACAACAGTTGGAATCTGCAACCTCTTTAGACATCGTATGCCTAACCAAATGAATTCCTTAGACATCGCATGCCTAACAATTATAAACCCCGCATTTTAGTCTCATTATCGAAAACTCTTTTCAATATCAAGTCGGGCAATTCAACAAGATTCCCGACATCCTGATCGAATGCTCGTCGCAAACTTTAGTAGATGGCCGCACCCCCGATGCCGTCGACGAAGTGCACTAAGGCAGAACACCGCTGCCGCGAGCACCCGAACGGATGCTTTTGGCGACGGGGTTCTCCTACAGTCACTTGGTCGGGGCTATGGGGTGTGGCTGTCTATTAAGTTTACCCGACGAGTATCCGCGTACGCTACGTGATTGCGACGGACTTTTGATCACATCAAAATTCCGTCGCAACCAATCATCTGAGACTAAACTGCTATGTTTATAACATTCAAATTAGTTATCTCATAACTACATGTGGATTCCAAATATTGTATCACATTCCAGATAGATAGACAATGTTAAACTTTCTGATCGAATAATCAAACATCCAAGTTTTCCCAAATAGTTCTCAACACTTGAAATTTGTTTAAAAACATCCATCACATGCCACAGTACCAATGGTCCAGCCGTATAAGGGTCAAGCCAACGCCTCACATGTGGCACGCCGTACTGCCACAAACCCTAAGGTTCAGAGGCAGTTCAAGACGGTCACATAATCGAGTTAAGGTTTGTTGTCTTCTAGAGGGTCCACCGCGTTTCTTGCAAGACTTAGAACGTTCCTAAACTACGAAAAAATCCAACGCTTGGAAATTTTCCGGTAGGGGAAAAAGTTAGTTATTGATATCCGTTCGAACTTTTAACACGTTCTAAAAATTACCCGGACAAAACTAAATGAAGTTAAATTATCCGATCGAATCAACGAGTCCCCAATACAACCCTAGAAAACTCAACACTTGAGTGGAATTAAAACATTCCCAGAAAATATTGCCAAGAAAGGACCTAAGAATAAATATATGAAATTCCAGGGACTAATTCAAAATTTTGGCGGCGGAACCGCCGCCAAACCCTTGGTTTGGCCGCGGTTCCGCGGTCATGTGAGCGAATTAGTGGGCCATACATCACAGTAATTCTCAGTTGTTCCTGCTTGTTTTTCTGAGTATTTTTAATGCTGAAAAAAATCACATTTTTAGAAAATGTACAGAGAGGGGTATAAACCGGGTATTCAGAGTTCGATCGGAATTTAAACTTCGCCTAGACTTCACCTAAAGCTCTAGCTTGGCTCTGATACCACTGCAGGGTTGCTAGGCACACGCACAAGGGTCTACGAGGCATCAACCATGCCCGATTAAAATTTTAGCCGTGCCGAACAACCCAAAGCCGGATCTTTAAATTAGAGTTTATGCGAAAACAAGCATGTTAAACACTTTAACACTAAGTGAGAGGGATTACAACCTTTGTAGATCCGGTCCTTCACTTCTTAAGCTCCGTGTTGAGGTCCCTTCGCTGCGATCATCATGTTCCGGACTCTCGAGAGGCTTCACGAAGAGAAAGATGCAGTCTTGCTTCCGATCTTCGATACAAAGATGATCTACCTTGAAGTTTCATTAACACAAGCTAACACTCACCAAATGAAGTGAACACTCTCATCTAAAGGGCAAGGATAGATGAGAATGATGAAGTAGGATTTTTGCTCTCTTTTATTTTCTTATTCTCACTCATTTTCATCACTTGGAAAAAAGCTAGAAAGCTTTTTCCATGAAAGAAAGAAGAAGGAGGAAGAAGAAGAATATCATCATCCTTTTGTGATGAATAATGCAAAGAAGATAATGATGAATAATGAAACCATGGTCAACTAAACCCATGTAGAGAATTAACCAGGGTTAAGGTTTGGGTTGGGTTAAAGCATGAGTCATATGTAAATATCTTTGCAAAAACAAAAAGAAACCTTCTAGAAACATCTAGAAAGCATTAACCCAAATCAAACCATAATCTTGTTTAATATCTACTAAACATGTTGCATTAGTTATCATATCATGTTACAATATTATATATCACATATATAATATTTATTGTAACAAAATAGAATAATACATTTAACATATATCGCATATATATCAATGTATTACCTGAGTGAGAAAAAGAATCTTTTAGTAAGCTAATATTAGTTAATGTAATTTAATATATCATATATATTATTATACATTAAATTATCGAATCAACACTTGATCCGACAATCCGGCTATATCGCATATAACCGACTAATAGGATGACCCGGCTATATCACATATACCCGGCCGATATCTCATATCGCGAGAATCCAATACGGTATCACATACCGCATTATCCTCGATCCCGCACATATCACATATGTGCTCCTACTCCGTTTTTCCTGAGTAAAGAAACCTCTGTGTAGGACTCTAAAGAATCGTCAATACGCCGGCAGTAGGTGATTATCATATGAAACACCCACAAGCTGCAAGCGGTCAGCTAAACGTAACAGCTACCCAGGTATTGAGCGCTCAGAAGATCAACAAGCAAGCCTCTACATTCTTCTGTGAATCCAATTAGTAACACTCCCTTACAGTCCGGTCTCGTCGTCTGATATGTCGCATATCTCGCCTAGGGGTGGTAAACGTCAGACCCCAGTAGCTCGATAAGTCGTGTCGATTTGATGTCTATAATAGTTCGAGAAACTACTGATAACACTTACCAGTAAATCTCAGCAACCCTGGCCAGGGATTTCCGGATATAGCCAATCGAACACAGCACAACATCAACTCCCTATACCGAGAGAGACGAATCCCCTCCTATCGCTCATCGCCTCCATGTGATTCGGGATTGTACCCAAAAGCAACCTTTTTGCACGTCCTCTTGGACGTGGTATGATGGAAATCAAAGCACAGTGGGAATCACATAAGACTCTATGACGATCTCGGGTCAACAGACTACTCTGCACCATTGTCACCGGAGAACTGCCATCTGACGTGAGGTACAATACCATCTGGGAGTTCTCGGCGAGTCCGTCCAGTGTACCCAGTCTCTACTGAGCACCCGTACACCATCCTTGATGTCAAACACCGATGGATATGGGATCATCCATCACCCATCATATGGGTCAAGATGCGCATACGCTAGTCTACTCTGGTGTATCGATGCCCTGTCTCGATACACCCTCGACTAGGAACAGTTATAGGATGTACTCGTCGACTACCGTGGCCCCACTAGTATGATCTCATCATAGTCCCAGTGGTCGAGTACATATCCTAAGGGTTTTATCAACATGTAACATAGAGACAATCAGAGCACATGTTAAGATAAAGTACAACCAGATAGCATACTATCATGTCGAGCAAGAAAGTCCTCCCAATATATGTCCAAGCATCCATTACAATATACATCGTATGTACAGTAATGGCCTCTAGGGCATACATATAACTAACAATCGCATGATAACGTGACGGAATCCACTCACGTTATCACACTCCAGGAGGTATGCGCATATCTGGCAAGTTTCAGTTTCTTTAGAAACTCCCGTTGTGATTTTTTCCTTTAGGACCCAAGTGACCTTGACACAGTCAATAAATCAAAGAGTCCTAGTCAAGTTCAACCCGTCATTATCCTGGATTGCATTAAACCCACCCGTACAATCCCTTGACACAGTCAACATGTCTGCACGACTGTCCTAACCAATCCCATCAATATGCCACAAACAAACACTACTTAGCTACCGCACACTACGCCTTGACACAGTCAACAAACGCAGCACGAATACTAAGTAATACTTGTAAGAAATGATGGAGGGCTACGTCTAGTTTTTGGCGAAAACCTTTTAACGTAATGAACTTGATATCGTTAAAGGAACTACATAACTTTTTATAAAAAAATATAGTGGCGAAAACCTTTGCTAAAAAGGTCACTCCCGGTGAAGGGATCTCGGCTCTTTCCCCGTAGAATGAGGTGCAGGATATTCCAACTGAATACCACGATGCAAAGAAAAAAGTAATCGGCTATAGTGAAGTTATTACCCTGACGCAGACTTCTGTCTAAGGGGTCACTCCCGGTGAAGGGATCTCGGCCCTTGCCTCGTCGACTGAGGTGCAGGATATTCCAACTGAATACAACTGTGCAAAACAAAAGAGAACGTCCATGCAATAAAAGCTTTTTGAAAATTGTTCTAACAACATCAGAATAGGTTTGTTTAGCTTGCATTGATCCGAAATAATGCAGTCCCATCAATTGATCACACCAATAAAGAACGAAAATACGATGTACGTATATGCCATTCGCATTCACCACTGGGTCCCGTCATCACCCATTAGGTTACTTAACTAATGACAGAGCGGGGACTGGACTAGCGCGGATGCAAAGCATATACAACATCTACTAGTATATATATCAATATATAATAATCGCTCAAGGCGTGATAAAATGCAACATCACAGAAATGTAATAAGCATCACAGAACAATACAGATATCTGGGATCTCCGGGTTTCATAGAGCCGCTACTGAAACCCGACGTTCCCCTGGTCGTGTGGATAGCCTGTACAATGAAATCCTAGACCCCTACGGGCGCGACAAGTTACCCACCAAAACCTGAAGCGAGGCAGCCCCCTTCAACAACGTGAATGGACCACCCAGCACTTCACGGAATCCGGTAACTTGAGCACCCCTCCTTGGGTCAACCTGTACCCCCTACGAGTGCGGCGAATAGCCTACCAATTCTAGAGTGAAGCCCCCTCCGTCTCAAAGCCATGAGATGCGGGCCCGTTGCCCTCTAGAACCCGACTATCCGTGCACCCCTCCGCGGGGTAATCCTAGTACAGAAAGTAAAATATACAACGGGTACATCGACCTCAGCCCGGTCGTGCCCCAAAAGAATAATATACAAATAGGCAGTGACGGCAGTCCACATATCGGATGCTCGCCCCGCAATATCAAATGTACATATACAACCAAACTGTACTACCATTGCATCCAGGCTATCCACCACGATAAATCCGCAACATCACAGCACACCACAGAACATCAACGTGAATGTCACGTTCGTAAATCCGTCTAAAAGGGCTATAGCAGTTAGACAAGATTTACCGATCAAATGACATTCACGGTCGCAGATATAATGTAAATACTGTGAACTAACATGTTTAAAATTTTCGATCGACTAAATTTCCCGAAGTGGGCCCCAAGCACTACTGTAGCACTCAAAATAAATCTGGGCCCAAAAAGAATATACCAAAAACCCTATTTCCATGTCAGAGAGCCACTGTAGAAATTTAGTCCAATGAAGAGTTATAATGGCGGCGGAACCGCGGCCAAAACTGGGGTTTTGCCGCGGTTCCGCAGCGGTCCTGAGGTATTAGACAACCAAATTTCTATAGTGACCCTAGAAAACCCTGCCTGATTTTCTGAAATACACCAAATAATTTTTAGAGCACAGAAAAAAATCGACAGAAACTGATGAAATAAAAACGCGGTTTCGGAAATTTTGTTCGATCGATACTTTAAACACGTTAGAGCAAGCTAGACTAGGTTAATGGCTTGGCTCTGATACCATGTAGGACTACGGTCGCGCCCCGGCCATCTATCCGAGGCAAAAATGCGAAAACGAAAAATTTTCTTGACTTTAAACCGGCACTACCGCATCCTAAAAACCCGGATGTAACCATTAACCTACACCTAGCTATCTAGAGAAGGGATAGAATGCTATACCGAGCGATCTGTGTCCTTCGGTCTTTGGCCACCATCCCGATCTCCCCGCGGCATCTCCGATCTTCATCTCCTCGTCGGAAAGGGCACCACTTCGAGAAGTCTTTTTACGGGCTCCCGCTTCATCCGAAGCAACTCGGGCACGAAGTGTGCTAGCCGAAGTGCCCAAGGTGAAGTAGAGAACGTTGTGATCACTTTGTCTCTTGCATCCATGGCTTTGGATGGAGGTTAAAGTGATGCCATTGACGGAAGCAATGAGCTAGAGGAAGAAGAAGAAGAATAAGAGCTTTTCTTTTTCTTTTCTTTTGTTTTGTTGGAATGAGAGTGAGTGTGAGAGATTATGAAAATACAAGACCAATAATACCAACCATGGCAGCCCCTCTCTTTCTCTCCATCTCATTTCAACACATAAAACGATTTATTAATGTGACACATTTGCTAAAAAAGAGACCATGAGTCATCTAAATGTCCATGTCACATTTAATGCAATGCATGATGAATTTCTAGCTCATTATTTCCATTAACAAACATTAATCCAAATGTTTTCCACTATAAAAAGATCCGGCAACATCTAAAGTAAACTCGTGACGGATCACAAGGATACCCCTCACCTGTATATACATACCTGCATCCGCATTCCGACTGAATGCGAATGCGATGAGACTAAAGTAATCCAACAAATCTAATACTAGGATCCGGATTAAACCAAAGCCCACTAGTATGATCCGTCCAATCATGATCTGTGCAATACCACACGTATAAGATCAAACCCTGCCATATAACATACGGCCTCTACAACGTTTCGCCCGAAACTTGAGAAACTGTCTGTGGGGGACTCTAAAGACTCGTCAATACTTTGGCTGTAGATTTAACCACTAGCATGTCAGAGGTATTAGTCGTACGTAACGGGCTACCAAGTATTGACTAAAAGGGAGGTCGATGAGCGAACTCATCCCGACACCCTACTGAGCCTGTCAGTGACAATATCCGTACAGTCCGGTCCGTTCGTCTATGAGTATCGCATGGCGGGCCTAGGGGGTTGGTAAAAGTCAGACCCCCAAAAGCGGTACAAGTCGTGTCAGAGTGTAGCCCAGAACACCCTGAGATACTACTGGAATACCTACCAGTAAATCTCCTGCCTCGGCCGAGGGCTTTATGTAATGGTTCTCCTAGACACAGCGCGATCTCACCCCCAATACCGGGAGAGACGAAACCCCTGCCGATCCACTCACTGCCTCCATGTGGCTCGGGACTGTACCCAACTAAAACCTGTTTGCACGACTCCTTTGAGCCGTGGTAGGAAAGTAATCAAAGCACAGTGGGAACTCACACGAGACAAATGACGATCTCAGGTCGATGTACTAACCTGTACACATGTCACCAGGGAACTGCTATCTGACATCAGGTATAATACCAACTAGCATGTTCCCGGCGAGTCCTGTCCGGTGTACTCATATCCCAATGAGCACCTGTATACATCTTAGGTGAACCAAATGACACCAGTGGCTTGTGAGACCGGCCACCGCCACTCGTCGGGGTCTCGACTGTATACACTAGTCTACTCTGGAGCATCGATGCCCTGTCTCGAAAACTCCCACGACTAGGGACCTTTTAAGGATGTGCTTATAGACCCCAGCTCCCACGTATATGATCGCCATCATACTGCTGGCCGTCAATCAAGAATCCTAAGGGCTCTATCAATGTGCACTAGTGACCTGTAAGGTCACCTGAAACAGTACACGATGATAAAGATAAACCAGATAGCATACTATCATCTTGAGTAAGACTGTCCTACCGGCATAGGTCCTTCCTCAATCATTGCAATCACGTGCCTGTGATCTAATAATTGACTCTGAGGGCACTATATCCAACACAATCTCCCACTTGCACTAAGGACAGACCTCGATCTCGCGGTGATCAACTATCTCCCGGATCAGGTGATACCGCCTCAGAATATGTCTGGACTTCTGATGGGACCTTGGTTCCTTGGCCAAAGCCACAGCTCCATTGTTATCACAATACAAAGGTATTGGATGCTCAATGGACGGAACCATACTAAGTTCAGTGACAAACTTCTTCATCCAGACAGCCTCTTTGGCAGCATCGTTGGCAGCGATGTATTCAGCCTCCATCGTCGAGTCCGCCACGGTTTCTTACTTGGAACTCTTCCAACAAACCGCCCCTTCATTTAGGGTAAAGACAAATCCCGAGTGCGACTTAGAGTCGTCCTTATCACTTTGGAAGCTCGAATCGGTAAAGGACTCCATCTGGAGTTCTCCGTTACCATACACCAATAACATCTCCTTAGTTCTTCTTAAGTACTTGAGAATGTTCTTCATAGCTGTCCAGTGATTCTCTCCTGGATCTGCTTGATACCTACTCACTACACTTAGTGACTATGCTACATCGGGTCTGGTACATAGCATCGCCTACATGATAGAGCCTACTGCCGAAGCATAGGGTATCCCTTCCATGCGAGCTCTATCCAAATCAGTCTTGGGAGACATCTCTTTGGAGAGAGTGAGTCCAAAGATCGTGGGTTGGTTCCCACGCTTGGATTCTTCCATACTAAACCTTTTTAGTACGGTGTTAATGTACCTGGATTGGGACAATCCCAGTATCCGTTTAGATCTATCTCTATAGATCTTTATTCCCAAAATGCAGGAGGCATCACCTAGATCTTTCATTGAGAATCTATGTGATAAGAAGAGTTTGACCGAGTGAAGCATAGGAACATCATTTTCTATCAAGAGTATGTCATCCATGTACAATACGAGGAAGACAACCTTACTCTCTGCAACCTTCTTGTAAATACAAGGTTCATCTACGTTCTTGATGAAGTCATACTCTTTGACTACAACATCAAAGCAGATATTCCAACTCCGCGATGTCTGCTTTAACCCGTAGATGGATTTTAGCAGCTTGCACACCTTTCCGCTGCTCCCACTATCTATGAAGCCCTCTGGCTGAGTCATGTGCACGCACTCCTCTAAATCACCATTTAGAAAGGCGGTCTTAACATCCATTTGCCAGATTTCGTAGTCATGGTATGCAGCAATGGCAAGCAAGATCCGGATGGACTTAAGCATAGCCACTGGAGGAAAGGTTTCATCATAATCCACACCTGGTCGTTGAAGAAAACCCTTTGCAACAAGTTTAGCTTTGAAAGTCTCCACCTTTCCATCTACACCAAGTTTCTTCTTAAAGATCCACTTTCTCCCAATGGGTTTTACCCCCTTCAGGAGCAACTTCCAAAGTCCATACTTTGTTGGTGTACATGGATTCCATCTCAGATCACATTGCATCCATCCATTTCATAGAGTCCCCACTCATGATGGCCTGCTCGAAGCTAGTTGGGACATCATCTTCCATGATGCAATCCTCACTCCCACCATCTACGAGAAAACCATAGTATCTCTCAGGTGGATGAGGAACCCTACTAGATCGGCGGAGAGGCTGGGGTTCGTTGGGAACTACTGAACCATCTGGTTCCACTAAATCTTCCGTTGTAGTTTGTGGTGCTGGAACTTCATCCAGCTCTACCTCTTCGCCACTAATTTCTTTTGCAAGAAATTCATTTTCTAAAAAGGTGGCATGTTGAGCAACAAACACCTTTTGTTGTTCACCGTGGTAGAATAGATATCCATTCGAATGTTTAGGATATCCTACAAACTTACAAAGAACCGATCGTGCCTCGAGTTTGTCCGGATTTTGCCTTTTGACATAGGCCGGACAACCCCATATCTTAACTCGTTTAAGACACGGTCTCTTCCCACTCTATTTCTCATATGGTGTGGTAGGCACAAATTTTGATGGAACCTGATTCAATAGGTATGCTGCAGCTTCAAGCGCATACCCCCAAACGGAAATAGGTAACTCAGCGGTGCTCATCATAGAGCGCACCATATATAATAGGGTGCGATTCCTCCGTTCTGTTACATTGTTGTGCTGTGGTGTATAGGGAGGAGTAAGCTGAGAGAGAATCCCATTCTCTTTTAGATAGTCCAGAAACTCATTGCTCGAGTATTCTCCTCCTCGATCAGATCGAAGGATCTTAATACTTTTGCCCGTTTGGTTCTCTACTTCGTTCTTATATTCTCTGAATTTCTCAAAAGCTTCAGACTTGTGTTTCAATAGGAACACATGTCTGTATCTTCAGAGATCGTCAGTGAATGTAATGAAGTAGGAAGAACCGTTCCTGGTATGTGTAGACATGGGACCACATACATCACTATGTATCATTCCCAAGAGTTATGTAACTCTTTCTCCGTGTCTACTAAACGGAGTTTTGGTCATCTTTCCTTTGAGACATGACTGGCAAGTGTTATAAGATGAAAATTCGAACGGATTCAAATATCCATCCTTATGTAACTTAGCTAGCCATGTCGCATTGATATGACTTAGTGTACAATGCCACAAGAAAGATTCGTTCATTTCTGAACTCTTCCTCTTGTGTGTGTTTTGTACATTAAGTACTGTAGTTTGGTTGAGAACGTATATGCCATTATTTAACGATCCTGATCCAATCAACTTTTGATTCAGGAATATGTTCATAACATTATCCTGTACTACAAAATTATATACTTCTTTGCTCAATAAAGAAACTGATATAAGATTGCATATCAGGGTCGGAATGTAATAGCATTCGTTTAGAACCAATGTATTACCATTTGGTAACACAAGGTGATATTCGCCAACTGCTTTGGCTGCAACATTTGCACCATTCCGTACTCTTACGGAATGATCACCCTCTCCCAGTTCCCTACCTTTATGTAGCCCATGTAACATATTACATATATGGGATCCAGATCCGG
The DNA here is from genome assembly GCA_030015575.1 of Agapanthus africanus. Taxonomy (NCBI): domain Eukaryota; kingdom Viridiplantae; phylum Streptophyta; class Magnoliopsida; order Asparagales; family Amaryllidaceae; genus Agapanthus; species Agapanthus africanus. The sequence continues at coordinate 235,142,493 of JASDDO010000010.1, forward strand.
TACCTAATACCCAGGACGTAGAGTGAACTGAGAAACAGTTCTCGATAAAAAACACACCCGAAGAAGATGCATCAACATGCTTATTCTTCGTTTGGGCGTCATGAGAATCCAGATATTCTCATATTCCCTGCTCGGACTTATAACAATTATAAGTGGGAGCGGGACCAACGTTCCCCTGCTCAGTATAATAAGCGGGTTCAGTCAATACATCCATATTATTATCTTGATTAAGTCCTGATATGGTCGCTACTTGGAGAGAGAGAGAAGAAAACACTTTAGCGTATGCTCTTGCAAAATTAGATTAGTTATTATCTTATCTAATCAGGATGGCTCCCACTGCTTTTTATCAAATCTTCCTTAAAACCCTAAAAGGTAAGACTAGTCGGGATTAATTACACTTTACAAGTTCGCCAATCTTTCAGCTAGGCCAGTGTTGGTATTTTGAGGGAGGTTCCCCGTGCTTTCGCACGGACTTAATTAAAATAAACCTCATTTTCCCAGAGGCATAACCCCGTAAACACCTTTCTAGTCACCTACTTGATCGGCTAATTGTCCTGTGTAAAACTCTCCCAGGAGTAACTCTTACTCGCAGTGGGTATCAGGATCCAGCTATCTCATAGGAGGTATGCAATCTCATTGAAAATTTCAACTCTTGAAATTCCCGATAATACTTTTTTCCCCTAGTGTGCTATGACCTTGACAGAGGTCAACAAACCATAGTGCACTAGTCAAGTTCAACCCGTTATTTCTTGATTGAATCAAACCCATCCGCACGGCCCTTGACAGAGGTCAACAAGGTCGCACGATTACCCTAATCCAATCTCATCACATGCTTTACAGATAAGTACTAATCAGCTACCGCACACTACGCCTTGACAGAGGTCAACAAACGCAGCACGAATACTAAATAATCTTTATCTGAAATGACGGAGGGCTACGCAGGTTTTTCAGAAAACCATGAGCGTAATGAACTTGATATCGGTGTAGAAACAAGTGATTTTGAAAAGGAGTGTTTTTTAGGCTTTTCTAGTTTCTCTAAAGAGGTCACTCCTGGTGAAGGGATCTCGGCTCTTTTCTTATCGAATAAGGTGCAGGATATTTCATAAATACCGCGGTGCATAGCAAGAACTATAGGAGCAATCAAAAACTAAACCATGAGTTTGTAACATATGCCAGTTTTGCTAAAGAGGTCACTCCCGGTGAAGGGATCTCGGCTCTTTCCTCATCGAATAAGGTGCAGGGTATATCACATATACCACGGTGCATCGCAAAAAACTGTAGCTACCCTTTTTGAAAATTTGATTCTACAACATTTTTTAGGTTTCTTTTCTTTTATTAATCTCATTAATAAATCCCATCATTTATGCTTCCTAAGTATCACAGAAGAAACAAAAATACAACGTACGCTTATTCCATCCGCATTCGCCATAATGTTCCGTTATGCACCGTTAAGTTACTTAACTAACGGCATAGCGGGACGGGACTAGCTGTAACACCTTAAGATGTGTTTAGTGGCTAATTATATGTTAATAAATGATTTTTAATAAAAAGTTTACCAAATTAGTTTTCAAATATTTTATCAAGAATTATAAATATTTTTCTAGAATTTTCCTAGGCTTGCGCACACATGTGCATGTAAACTAGGGTTAAAATTTGGGTTAAACCATGTTTAACAACCATGGTAGATTAAGCCTACTATTATTAAGTTAAATGATTTTAATTAAGGGTATATATTTTTTTGAAAATGAAAAGGGATTTAAAATTTATTTGGTTGACTTGAGAGAGTGCATCATGGCTAGGCCATGCTTGCATTTAATGTGGCAAGAGAGAGAGAAATGGGGGCTTGACTTTTGTATTATCATTTCTTTGTTTCACCACACCCTCTCATTTCCTACTCTCTCACTCTCTCTCACACACACACTCAGCCCCAGCAGAACAAGCAGCAGCTGCAACAACAACAACATCAGCAGTTCCGGCTTCAGCCTCAGCAGCAGTTGCCAGCAGCAGCAACATCCAGTAGCAGCAGCTCCATGTAGCAGCAGCAGCAGCAGCACACGTAGCAGCAGCCCCAGCAGCATCAGCTTCAGCCCAACAGCTTCAGCACAGCATCCGCAACATTATCAACAGCAACAACAAGCAGCAGCATCAGCAGTAGCAGTAACAACAGCAACAACAACAGCATCTGGAGAAGCAACATCAGTAGCAGCTTCTTCTTCTTCTCTTCTTCCCCTGACCCCAGCCTCGTAGGGTCAAGTGAGGTATAACCTCTAAGCTCCACTTGCTTGTATGCTAGACTTGTGTGTCGGTTTAGCTTAATTAGTGTAAATTGGTGGTTGTTAGTGCTAGATTGTGTGTTTTAGTGATATTTGTGGTGTTTAGTGTAAACTTTGCTTAGGTAAGGTTAGTTTTGGTTGGACAAGGTTAGTTAGGTGTTGTAAGGCCAAGTGAACCTAGGTAAACCCCAGATTATACAAAAATACCCTGAGTTTTCAAAATTGTGCAAAATGTGACGTTTTAAAGCAAAATTTAGCTTTTTGATATCTGCTGCTACCCCAGTAAGTGCAGAATGAAATTGAGTGGACTGTAGCCTACTGGAGATGCCCTGACCACACCACAAGAGCCCGACCCCACCACTCCAACTTATGGCCGCCGGAAAATTCCTTCTGACCGCAAATTGCGGCAGACCAGGGAGTTAGGAGCTAGGGTTTTTGGTACAGTTGTCTGCTACATTTTGTAGGTCAATGGTATATATAGTTTTGTAATATTCTAACCTGGGTAAAATCTGGGGCAGTATATCGTTTTCTGGTGTTTTTAGTTCGCGCGATACGCGCGATACGCGAGTGGGTTTTGTGATTCAGCGTATCGCGGCGTGTCGGGTTAAGTTTTAGACGCGTACACACACGTTTCAGCGTATCGCACACACGCGCGTTAATTCGCGACGCGAGTTTCTCGTTTTGTTTCGATATCGCGTTTTGCGAGATTCTTGGTTATATTTTTGGATTCTTGTGTAAATCCCAGGTTCGCAGGCCGGTACGTCAGACGCCGCCAGGAAAGGGAAACAGGTGGTCGGCTATACTTAGCATGCGACCAGGTGAGTAGATTTAACATCTACGGGGAAATCGCCCGTATGGCATTAAGCGTCAGGGCGTAATAGGATATTTAATCATGTTTGTTCATATAGATATACTAGTAGCATACCCTCTTGTTATATATAGAACTGGTAGTATAGAACACTGCACTGTCACTAACGGTCTAAGTTGCACGAGCACGATTTATATGCTACAGTCACACCGTTAGTGATTGCCATGACACTTACATTATAGGATTGCTAGAAATCATATATCATATTGATTCCGCTTTATTTACGTTGTCATGATTTGCCTCATGTTAGCATATGTTATATTCCTACCATGCACACTGTATACGCACTTTTGTGCCTACCTTCGTTGATATATCACTACCTGTGCACATGTACCCTTTATATTTCGTCTTAGTGCATATATATATCTTGATATGTTTATAATTGTGCCATATACATCACATATCCATACTTGGGCACATATACACCATATGTCCACATTAGCGCACATGTACATTGCTATATTCACTTTGCGTACTTATCCTTTCGCACATCCATACCTATACACATATTCATATGTTACGCACATGGATGATATTGACTTGATTTAAAAACTAAGGGACCGCATGTGATATTTTCAAAAACTGGATCTTTTAAAGGAGCGGTTTTCCCTTTCCTTAACTTTTAGTGTCATACAACGCATTGCATGGATTTACGCATTAGATTGATTTATGTGATTCTGGATTTGGGAACCAGAGTACTATTTTCAGAAAATACGCATTTTTTAAAAACCCGGTTTTCCTTGATATGATATTTCAGTGCGTCTACTATGTGTTTTCTCGGTGCTAGAGCGATATATGTGAACCCGAATCGAGGAGCTGGACGAGGCCGATTGCGGGTACATGGTGGACCCGGTATGGTACCCGGGGCGAGAACGGATCGCTGTGCAGTAGACGGTGAGCCTGACAAAGGGACTACTACCTACCGGTGATTGGTTGGACATGGCGGTTATCCGGAGGATACTGACTAGAGTCGATAGATGGATACGGGATGACTCGTACTGCCGGGGCCGAGGGCTGATACCGCAGACGGAGCCCGTGGGCTGATCCAGACTGACGGATGCCCGATATATGAGGATTTGCGTGTCGATGCTGGACACGAGTATTTCTTGATATTTTGAGTGCCGATGTTGGGCACTCACGATTTCATGGGATTTACAGGATTTGAGGGCCGGCGGATGACAGCGCCTGAGTTGTATTGGGATTGGGTGCATTGATAGGCACCGATTATATTTTCCACGAGGACATTCCGTGTAGATGTTTTATTTTCCTATGCTCAGCATTAGTATATGATATCTCATCCTGTATCTATTATACTGATATAATACACATGCTTGTACGTTCATTGCATACCCTGCTTATTCTATATAGGGTTGTTAGATTGCATTGCCAAACCTTATTATCACATATCTTGCTCATCACATGGAGATGTCATTAGATCGCACTTGTTGCATGATATTGAGCATCAAGTTCATCATACAGATGTTATCTGTTGGCATAGGTTAGAGTATCACAGCACGTGCATACTCACGATTACCTTTATATGTTATCTACTATTCACGAGTTGGCAACTCACCCCCGTTGTGCCACAGTGCTTTCAGGTCGCCCTTTTGAGTAGTCGCGGCTGGCTGTTCATCGCATCTTTTGACACAGATACCACTGCGGAGGCGTGCTAGCCCTTTTGCTATTAGGTGGGTTTTGTGCGGTATCTGTTTACTTTTTAGTTGTACATTGATGTATCTAGTATTCTCCATCTACCTTCATGTATTGACTTAGAGACAGTTGTGAGGACAATGTATGTTTATTTTGTACTCTGGTGTCGAGCTCGCTGTGAGCCGAATTTATTTATGCAGTCTTATCTTTTATGATATTTGTCTTTACTTCACTGCTCATTCTTCGCTACGGCGTCGTATTTCATATTGTGGTGATTGTTCCGCCGTTGGGCGCGATTCTCCCATTGTGATGCTCTATTCATTTCACATGTTACTTCTACTACACCTTGCCTTTTACCCGACTTGCGGGACAAATTTTTATAAAGGAAATGTTGCCAAAATTATTAAAATATAACTCTTGAACTAAAAAGGATTTCTACTAAATTACTTAAGGTTTTCTAAACATTTTACAAATGCTTCTACTAAAATGTTTTAACAATCTATATTTTAAATGGTTTTGAATTCTGGGTTTCGGCTTACTTAGTCGCGTTACGCCTGTAGACGTTACGTGGTTAAGTGCCGGTCACGGGCCGAACTTTGGGTCGTGACAAAGTTGGTATAAGAGCGTAGGTTTTACCTTCGGAGTGTAGGATGACCCTGGTATGATGGAGTAGGTAGCTGCAGCAGGGTAGCGTAGCGTGTGCATGTTCCGCGGTATGCTCACGACACGGTAATCCGCCTAAGCGACCTTAGGACTTATTGATTGAAATTCCTTCATGATTGTATACATTCTTGCGATTCGATTTCCGTATCCTTATCGAATCCTATTTTCCGTTTCAGCCACTATGCCGCCAAAGACTACGAGGGCGCAGAGAGCGGCCGCGAGGGCCGAGATTCGTGTTGACTCGTCCGAGACGAGGACTGATCCGGGCAGTGCACCCGTTGTACCCGAGCAGACTGTTCCTCCTATGATAGATCAGATCGCCACGCTAGGGGCTGGTATGCAGGAGATGCGCCGGACGATGGGATCCAACATGCAGGAGATGCGAAAGATGATAGGATCGCTAATTGAGACGCTTCGAGCGCAGCGACCAGAGGTAGCTCCACCCGTCATAGGGACCGCGATGGTACCTACCGTACAGCCAGTTACCCCTGCAGCCACGGAGGTGATTACAGTGTCGTTAGCAGAATTCATGAGGCTGAAGCCTCCGGTCTTCACAGGCACCGATGCAGCCGAGGACCCGCAGTCTTTCATTGATAGGATGGCTCGGATATGCCGTTCCCTCAGATGCGCAGATGCGAGATGGGTAGAGTTCGTGAGCTTTCGCCTGGAAGGTCTTGCGCAGAGATGGTGCGAATCAGTCAATAAGGGTAGAGTAGCAGGTCTTCTTCCTATGACCTGGACAGAGTTTGTGACGATATTCCTTTCCCGCTTCCTCCCACTGAGTGTCAGAGACGCTAGAGCACACAGGTTCGAGTCCTTACGACAGACTCCGGAGATGACAGTGGCAGAGTATGACGTGTTGTTCACAGAGGTATCTATCTATACCCCGTATTTAGTGGCTACTGAGGAGATGCAAGTCAAGAGGTTCGTTCGAGGCTTGCTCACCCCGTTATTTCTTGTGATCAGCGCACAGCATTACGAGACCTATGCCGCAGCTGTAGATGCAGCCTTTTTGGTTGAGGAGCGCCTTGCTGAGACTTCGGTAGTTCCAGAGCCGAAGAGAGTTCGTGCGGATACACCGGCACAGAGACGACTATTCAGGCGCCGCGACAGGCACCTTGCAGGTGGCAGAGACACGAGACAAGGTCAGCTTATCAGCTCCTATCCCCAGGAGGGTCAGCGGTCATCATCGGGATGCTACCACTGTGGGAGTTCTTATCATCGTGTTAGAGATTGTCCTGAGATACCCCGGAGGGAGGCAGCCGTACCGCATGTCACACTACCACCTTCACCACCCCAGAGGGCGTTGCCTATTATACCCACAGTTGCTCCGCGTCAGACCCATGCACAGAGAGGCCGTGGTCGCGGAGGGTTTGTTCCTAGAGGGAGAGGTGGTCGAGGCAGAGGACAGTCAGCTACCGGCAGAGTGCAACCAGTTGCTAGTGGGGGACCGCCAGTTGCAGGTGGAAGACAGGCACGGGTTTTCGCGTTGACGCATCAGGACGCGCAGGCGTCTAATGCGGTGGTCTCAGGTACCTTATTAGTATGTTCTGTTGATGCACACATATTGTTCGATCCCGGATCCATGCACTCGTATGTTTCCGCACACTTCGTGCCGAGTTTGGGTAGAGAGTCCGGTCTGCTTGATCAGCCGCTTGTTGTGACCACTCCCGTGGGAGAGTCGTTTGTTGCTAGGCACGTGTTCCGATCCTGTGTTGTCCGTATTGGCGATAGAGAGCTACCTGTCGACTTGATCCTTCTTGAGATGTTGGACTTCGACGTTCTTTTGGGCATGGATTGGTTAGCCACGTGCTATGCGTCTGTGGACTGCCGCGAGAAGACAGTAAGATTTTGTTTTCCCGACGAGTTGGCTTTTGTTGTGCAGGGGGACCGTGGTGCCACCCCTCACATCTTGATTTCTTCTCTTCACGCTGGACAACTATTGAGGAAGGGATGTCAGTGTAAGTCGATGTACAATACCCCAATACTTGTGGGGAGGCGGAATTTTCAAAAACGAACTTGTTTAGTGAACAAACATCGACTAACCGCTTGAATCGAAGCTAAACGATAACTAATTTAAAACATAGAGTTTCTATGGTACTATGTTTAGGGATTATACCTAACAAATCGTGTCCTTCGTCTTTGCGAACTCCACCTCCTCCTCGGCCTTCTCGAAGTAGTAGACGATCCACCCGAGAGCTTTACTCCAAGCTTAGCCTCTAAACTTGAGGCAACTAAACTTCTCTAAGTGCTAATCAAAGAAGCTAGGTGTAATATTGAGAGGGTTATGGATTAAGTAGTCTAACTAATCCTTGTAATCAACACATGAGAGAGGAGGATTAGGGTTTGAAGAAGGAGAGCTTGAGGAGAGAGAAGTTGAGGATAATAATGAATTGAGAATAATGAGTTATGATAATATATATCAAGCATTTATTTTATCAAGAAAAGAATAAGAAATGAATTTAGCAACCATGCTTGATAATATCTAGTGATGATTCACTCCATGAGTCATTAAGCATTTATCATGCATTAATGACATGGATGAATCATCCATATGACTCACTAATCACATTCATTGCTTATGCGACCTTAACCCCCTTAGTCACCACCTTCTAGAAGCTTCTCGCGCAATTACGAGAACGCCCCTCCTTTCCGCAAAAATACGGAAAAACTTTAGACTGTATAAATCCAATAACCGGATACCAGTAACTGGCTTAAACCAAAGCCGACTGGTAAAAACTGTCCGAAAGTCGTACGCGCATAAACGCATGTATGCGTCCGAACCCTTGTCGTAAAACCATACGACCTCTATATCGTTTCGCCTGGAGTAGGGAAACTCTCTATGTGGGACTCTAGAGACTCGACTACTACGCTGGCAGTGGGTTTAACCACAGACCGCAAGAGGCACTAGCTGTACGTAACGGTCCCCAGGTAGATGTCGATAAGAAGGCCGATGAGGAAACCCATCCGAACTCCTACCGAGTCTGATGTGACAATCTCCATACAGTCCGGTCCGTTCGTCCAAGACTATCGCATATCGGGCCTAGGGGGCGGCAAGCGTCAGTCCCCTAATAGCGGTATAAGTCGTGTCGGAGGGAAGCCCATTACACCCTGAGAAACTACTGGAACCTACCAGCAAATCTCGCTTGCCCTGGCCAGGGACTTTGTGTAATGGCTCTCTGACACAGCGCGATATCAACTCCCAATACCGGGAGAGACGAATCCTGTCTAACCGCCACTGCCTCCAAGTGCTCGGGACTGCACCCAACTGCTACCTGTTTGCACGACTCCTTTGAGCCGTGGTAGGGTAGCATTCTAAGAACAGTGGGACACACTCGAGGCGAAGTAGCAGTGTCAAGTCTGCGGACTATGCTGTACTCATGTCACCTGGGAACTGTTCACTGACGACTGGTATAAAACCAACCAACAGTTCCCTGTGAGTCCTGTCCGGTGTACCCGTAACCTAACGAGCACCTGTATACTATCTCTAGTACGACGTACTGACGGCTGTGGGACAGACCATCTCCCCAACTGGGATGAGAAGCGTACACACTAGTCTACTCCGGAGTATCGATGCTCTGTCTCGATAATCCAACGACTAGGGACCTGAATAAGGATGTGCTTGTAGACTACCCAGCCCCCACTAGTGTGACTGCCATCACAACGCTGGTAGTCAAGCAAGATCCTAAGAGCTCTATCAATACGTATACTCACATATTAAGATAGAAAAACCAAGTAGCATACTACCATGTTTAGCAAGACTGTTATATACATGTGAATATCCCAAGCTTCCATTAAGTAATATACAAACTAGTATGATACAGTAATGGCCTTCTAGGGCATAAACACTAACAATCTCCCACTTGCACTAGGGCTATGTACTGGCATATCGAAGACCAATGATCTCGAGTAGCCTCTCGAACTGCGTCTGAGGTAGGGCCTTCGTGAATGGATCAGCAATGTTCTCTTCTGAAGCAACTCTCCGAACCTCGATCTCCTGACGATCAATGATCTCCCTGATCAGGTGATACCGGCTCAAGATGTGTCTGGACTTCTGATGGGACCTTGGTTCCTTCGCTAAAGTTATAGCTCCGTTGTTGTCGCAATACAGAGGTATTGGATCAACTATGGTAGGAACCACCTGAAGTTCTGTTAGGAACTTCTTCATCCAGACTGCTTCTTTTGCGGCATCGCAAGCAGCTATATACTCCGCTTCCATCGTCGAGTCAGCAACGGTGTCCTGCTTGGAGCTCTTCCAGCACACCGCCCCTCTATTGAGGGTAAAGACATAGCCCGACATGGACTTGGAATCGTCCTTATCACTCTGGAAGCCGGAATCAGCAAAGGCCTCCAACCTGAGGTCTTTTCCGCCGTAAACCAAGAACATCTCCTTAGTCCTTCTCAGGTACTTGAGAATGTTCTTTACTGCTATCCAGTGCTTCTCCCCTGGGTCTGACTGATACCGGCTTACCACGCTTAGTGCGTAAGCTACATCTGGTCTGGTACACAACATCGCATATATTATAGACCTACCGCAGAAGCGTAGGGTATAATAGACATGCGTCCCCTTTCCAAATCAGTCTTGGGAGACAACTCTTTGGAGAGGGTGATTCCGTGACAAGCCGGTAGATTACCGCGCTTAGAATCTTCCATACTGAATCTTTTCAGTACAGTGTCGATATACCTGGACTGCGAAAGTCCCAACATCCTTTTGGATCTATCACGATAGATCCGGATCCCCAGAATGTAAGAGGCATCACCCAGGTCTTTCATGGAGAACCTGTGTGACAAGAATCCTTTGACAGATTGTAGCATAGGAATGTCATTTCCTATTAATAGAATGTCATCCACGTACAAGACGAGGAATACGACACTTCTGGCTACAACTTTACTATATATGCACGGTTCATCTGGATTTTTGATAAAGTCATATTCTTTGACTGTCTCATCAAAACAGATGTTCCAACTCCGCGATGCCTGCTTTAGTCCATAAATGGACTTAAGCAGCTTGCATACTTTCCCGCTGCTCCCACTCTGATCGAAACCCTCTGGCTGATCCATATAGACACTCTCTTCTAAATTTCCATTCAAAAAAGCCGTCTTTACGTCCATCTGCCAGATTTCATAATCATGGAAGGCAGCAATAGCAAGAAGGACCCGAATGGATTTGAGCATAGCCACTGGAGAAAAAGTTTCGTCATAGTCCAAACCAGGTCTTTGACGAAAACCCTTTGCAACAAGTCTAGCCTTATAGGTTTCCACCTGTCCATCTACACCAATCTTTTTCTTGAAGATCCATTTGCATCCTATGGGTTTTACCCCATCTGGAGCAAAGTCCAAAGTCCATACTTTGTTGGTGTACATGGACTCCATTTCGGTCCGCATTGCATCTAGCCATCGTACCGAGTCGCCGCTCTGGATGGCCTGCTGGAAGTCAGTAGGTTCATCATCATCTATGATGCAATCCTCTCTATCCCCATCTATGAGAAAACCGTAGTATCTCTCAGGCGGATGAGACGGCCTACTACTCCTGCGGAGGGGTGCGGGAATGTCCTGTACTTCTTGAACTTCCGGTTCTACCAAACTTTCAGTAGCAGTTTGTGGTTCTGGAATTTCTTCCAGTTCTACTACGCTCCCACTCTTCTGATTTTCTAAAAATTCAGTTTCTAAGAAGCGGGCATGACGAGAAACAAAAACCTTTTGTTCCTCTGCGTAATATAAACAATATCCTGTAGAGTTCTTTGGATATCCCACAAACTTACACTCTACTGAGCGTGCCTCGAGCTTGTCCGGATGCTGCTTTTTTACAAAAGCTGGACATCCCCATGTCTTCAGGTACTGAAGATAGGGTTTCTTCCCACTCCACATCTGATATGGTGTGGTAGGCACAGTTTTGGTTGGAACTCTGTTCAAAAGATGTGTCGCTGATTCTAGCGCATATCCCCAGAAAGATCGCGGTAACTCAGCATTACTCATCATGGATCTTACCATATCCAATAGGGTTCGATTCCGTCTCTCCGATACACCGTTGTGCTGTGGAGTGTATGGAGGAGTAAGCTGAGAGAGAATTTCTTTATCTTTTAGGTAACCTAGGAACTCGGCACTTAAGTATTCTCCACCTCGATCAGATCTCAGTGTCTTAATACTTTTGCCTGTTTGGTTTTCCGCTTTACTCTTGTATTCCAGGAATTTCTCAAAGGCCTCAGATTTATGCTTCATTAAGAAGACATGTCCAAACCTAGAAAAATCATCTGTAAAAGTAATGAAGTAGGAATAACCACCTCTTGCATGTGTAGACATTGGACCACATACATCGCTGTGTATGATTCCTAAGAGCTCGCTCGCTCTTACTCCTTGTCCAGTAAATGGAGTCTTTGTCATCTTTCCTTTGAGACAAGATTGACAAGTGTCATAAGTTTGATATTCGAACGAGTCCAAATATCCTTCTCTATGCAACTTAGTCAACCTTCTCTCATTGATGTGACCCAGTCTACAATGCCAAAAGAAAGCTTTATTTAAATCTGGAGACTTTCTTTTTAGTGTGTTCTGGACATTGAAAATTTGGAGTTGGTTTAAAACATATATACCGTTATTTAATGTGCCGGACCCAATCAAACCATGATTAAAGTGGATGTTGACAACATCTCTTACAAACGTGAAATCATAACCTTTATTTGATAACAAGGAAACTGATATGATATTACACGTTAAGCTTGGTACAAAATAACAGTTATGTAAAACCAAAATGTGTCCACTCGTCAATCCTAGGTGATAATCCCCGACGGACGCAGCTCCCACGCTAGCTCCGTTAGCAACCTTTAGGGTCATATCACCTTCCTTCAGCACTCTACGGTTTCTCAGTGCCTGCAATGAATTGCAAATATGAGATCCTGATCCGGTATCCAATACCCAGGAAGTAGAGTTGATCGACAGACAATTCTCAATTACAAACACACCTGAAGTCGAAGCCACAGCTTGCTTTGGTTCCTGGTTCTTGGCGTTCCACGCCTTGCAATCCTTCTTCTAGTGCCCTTTCCTGTGATAATGGAAGTACTCATCCTGGCCAACTATCGGTGCTGCAAACTTTTTCTTTCCCTTCCCTCCCACCTTACTAACACCTCCTCTAGGTCTGGGTGCGGCCTTCTTCTTCCTTCCTTTGGCCCTTGCCTTGGACCCGGAAGAAGATGTACCGCCAACAAACATAGCGGGTGTTTCCCTTGTATTCTTCAAGGTGCCCTCTGCACTCCTTAACATGTTCAGGAGTTCCGGATGTTCAACTTCTTTTCTTTGAATGTTGAAGTTCAGGATAAACTGGGCGTAGGTGTGAGGAAGGGACTGGAGAATAAGGTCTGTATAGAGCTCATTATCCAAAGTCGTCCCAAGGTCTGCGAGCTCTTCAATATAGCCGATCATCTTTAGGACATGTTCTCCTACCGATGACCCGACAGCCAACCTCGCTCGAAACAAGTTCTTAGAGGTCTCGTATCTTGCTATACGAGATTGCTCTCCATAAAGTTCCTTTGTATGGAGAAATATGCCATCAAGGTCCATATCCTCGTGCCTCCTCTGATGTTCATTGTTCATCGAGGCAAGCACGATGCACTTGGCTTTCGCGCAATCTAAATCCCAGGTTTTGCGGATTTCCTTATCCGCATTGCTGGATTTGGGACCAGGGACAGCAGGTGCCGTAGCGGTGAGGACGTACCCCAGTTTTTCATAGGTCAAAGCCATTTTGACATTCCGCAGCCAATCTTTATAGTTTGGCCTTGTCAGTATATTTTTCTCTAAAAGTAACTTAAGTCCAGTCATTTTCAGGGTCGCTGCAATTAGGAGAGAGAGAAGAAAGTTCTTTAGCATGATGCTCTTGCAAGTTTAGAGTGGTTTTTAGTTTACCTAAACTGGATGGCTCCCACTGTTTCTCGAATCCTTCCTCAAACCATAAAAGAAGAATTAGCCAGGACTATTCTCACCGTACAATACTTGCTTAACCGTTCAGCCAGGCTGGTGTCGGTACTTCGAGGGAGGTTTTCTAACGCTTTCGCGAAGTTCCTTAATTAAATAACCTTTTTTCTCTGGGGGCGTAACCCCGCTGACACTTTTCTGGACACCTACTGGGTTTATAGCATTGATCGTTAAGTGACGAATATCCTGATAAGTAGCATATACTCACAGTAGGATCGGGATCCAAATATCATCGTATGATAATGCTGAAGGAATCCTACCAACATTCATCAAACTCCAAATGGTATGCATCTCTTTGCAAATTTCAGTTTCTTTAGAAATTCCCGATATAAGTTTTTGCCCCATGCTCTTATGACCTTGACGTATGCCAACAAATCATAAGTCACATGTCAAGTTCTGCCCATCATTATCTTGTTAATTTGAACCCACCCGTATATACCCTTGACGTATGCCAACAAGGTAATGCGACTGTCCCAAACCAACACATCTATCTATGCAACAAATGAATACCCCAGCAGCTACCAAACACTATGCCTTGACGTATGCCAACAAGCATAGCTTGAATACTACTGACCATCCATAAGAAATGACGGAGGGCTACGACTGGTTTTGGAGAAACCGTGAACGTAGTGAACTTGATATAACCGAAGGAACCTGATAGCTTTTTTAAGGAGTGGTTAAGTCTCCGCATTTAAAAATATCCATTTTAAAATTAACCGAGTGGTTTCTTTTAAATTATTCCAACGATTAAAACTTTGGTTTATTTTCTTTGCATTATAGATAATGCGTCCTATTATTAACCTATCATTGCAGAAAACAACGAAAATACAACGTCCTCTTATGCCATCCGCATTCGCCACGGGGTCCCGTCATTACCCGTTAGGTTACTTAACTAACGACAGAGCGGGGGCTGGGCTAGCGCGGGTGTAAAACATAAGTTACGTCTAAATAGCTATCATATATATAGATATTTTACATTCGTCTGACGCAATGATATTCATTCCAGATCACAGATGAACTTAATTGGATTTGCAAGCAATCCGTGTTTGTTTTGAGCCTGCAACAAAATACGGATTACACAGTTGTGATGAATAGCCATTACCCCACCCACAACCCCTACGGGTGCGGCAAACTACCCGCCCGGCAGTTTGTGCACCCCACCTTAGGTTTGTCCTAGGAGCAAAAACAGTAAAATGAAATAATACAACGGTGGCTACAACCGCAACCTGGATGTGCCCCGCAAAATAATATTACAACAAATTACATTTACATCAAATGAATTAAATGATAACCCATCACATAACCCCGGCTATACATCACAACAGTCCAACACAGTTCATATACACAAACAGATAAAATCCATTTCAGAAATGTGCAACCCCCTGCCAACTGACATACTAGCAGTTAGGGGAGGTTTACGAACACATTATACAATCACAGATATAATCCAACAAGCAAATACTGTATAATTTCGATCGATTAAACTCTTTTAATTTTGCTCCAATACTGCTCTGCAAATCTGAAACCTGAGCAAAAATTAAATATTCCAGAAAATCCCAAATATCACACAGAACCAACACAGGAAAATTGGGTTCATGACTCGGCAACTCGGCGGCGGAACTGCGGCGGTATAGGTGGGATCCGCCGCGTTTCCGCGGCGCTTTAGCCGAATCATGTGCCCAATTTTCTTGGGTGTTCTTCTACTGTCTTTTTAAGCTTTCTGAACATGCCTGAAAAATTTTTGGACTTCATTTAAAAATCGACAGAAACTGATATTTTCGGGCTTTTCCGGTTTCGTTTTTTCCGTTCGAAATTCATACAAATTTGCAAGTAAGTTATTTATTGTTTAGCGAGGCTCTGATACCACTATAAGTCGATGTACAACACCCCAATATTTGTGGGGAGGCGGAATTTTCAAAAACGAACTTGTTTAGTGAACAAACATCGACTAACCGCTTGAATCGAAGCTAAACGATAACTAACTTAAAACATAGAGTTTCTATGCTACTATGTTTAGGGATTATACCTAACGAATCATGTCCTTCGTCTTTGCGAACTCCACTTCCTCCTCGGCCTTCTCGAAGTAGTAGACGATCCACCCGAGAGCTTTACTCCTAGCTTAGCCTCTAAACTTGAGGCAACTAAACTTCTCTAAGTGCTAATCAAAGAAGCTAGGTGTAATATGGAGAGGGTTATGGATTAAGTAGTCTAACTAATCCTTGTACTCAACACATGAGAGAGGAGGATTAGGGTTTGAAGAGGAAGAGCTTGAGGAGAGAGAAGGTGAGGATAATAATGAATTGAGAATAATGAGTAATGATAATATATATCAAGCATTTCTTTTATCAAGAAAAGAATAAGAAATGAATTTAGCAACCATGCTTGATAATATCTAGTGATGATTCACTCCATGAGTCATTAACCATTTATCATGCATTAATGACATGGATGAATCATCCATATGACTCACTAATCACATTCATTGCTTATGCCACCTTAACCTCCTTAGTCACCACCTTCTAGAAGCTTCTCGCGCAATTACGAGAACGCCCCTCCTTTCCGCAAAAATACGGAAAAATTTTAGACTGTATAAATCCAATAACCGGATACCAGTAACTGGCTTAAACCAAAGCCGACTGGTAAAAACTGTCCGAAAGTCGTACGCACGTAAACACACGTATGCGTCCGAACCCTTGTCGTAAAACCATACGACCTCTATATCGTTTCGCCTGGAGTAGGGAAACTCTCTGTGTGGGACTCTAGAGACTCGACTACTACGCTGGCAGTGGGTTTAACCACAGACCGCTAGCGGCACTAGCTGTACGTAACGGTCCCAAGGTAGATGTCGATAAGAAGGCCGATGAGGAAACCCATCCGAACTCCTACTGAGTCTGATGTGACAATCTCCATACAGTCCGGTCCGTTCGTCCAAGACTATCGTATATCGGGCCTAAGGGGCGGCAAGCGTCAGTCCCCTAATAGCGGTATAAGTCGTGTCGGAGGGAAGCCCATTACACCCTGAGAAACTACTGGAACCTACCAGCAAATCTCGCTTGCCCAGGCCAGGGACTTTGTGTAATGGCTCTCTGACACAGCGCGATATCAACTCCCAATACCGGGAGAGACGAATCCTGTCTAACCGCCACTGCCTCCAAGTGCTCAGGACTGCACCCAACTGCTACATGTTTGCACGACTCCTTTGAGCCGTGGTAGGGTAGCAATCTAAGAACAGTGGGACACACTCGAGGCGAAGTAGCAGTGTCAAGTCTGCGGACTATGCTGTACTCATGTCACCTGGGAACTGTTCACTGACGACTGGTATAAAACTAACCAACAGTTCCCTGTGAGTCATGTCCGGTGTGTTAGTGTATATGCCCTAGAGGCCATTACTGTATCATACTAGTATGTATATTACTTAATGGAAGCTTGGGATATTCACCTTGTATATACAATCTTGCTCAAAATGGTAGTATGCTACTTGGTTTATTTCTACTTCAATGTGTACATGTGTTTATCTTTGTATATTGCTTATACACATTAGTGGAGCCCTTAGGATCTTTGCTTGATTACCAGCGATGTGATGGCCGTCACACTAGTGGGGCTGGGTAATCTAGAAGCACATCCTTATGCAGGTCCCTGGTCGCAGGACTATCGAGACAGGGCATCGATACTCCGGAGTAGACCAGCGCATGCGCTTCTCATCCCAGTGTGGGAGACGGTCTGTCCCACAGCCGTCAGTACGTCGTACTTGAGATAGTATGCGGGTGCCCGTTAGGTTACGGGTACACTGGACAGGACTCGTCGGGAACTGACCAGTTGGTATTATACCTATCGTCAGTTATCAGTTCCCAGGTGACATGAGTACAGCTTAGTCCGCTGACTTGACACTGTCACTTCGCCTCGGGTGTGTTCCCACTGTACTTTGATCACTACCCTACCACGGCTCAAAGGAGTCGTGCAAACAGGTGGTGGTTGGGTGCAGTCCCGAAGCACTTGGAGGCAGTGACGGTTAGACAGGATTCGTCTCTCCCGGTATTGGGGGTTGACATCGCGCTGTGTCTAGGAGAGCCATTACACGAGTAGTCCCTGGCCAGGGCAAACGAGATATACTGGTAGGTTTCCAGTGTTATCTCAGGGTGTTTTGGGCTTCGCTCCGCCACGACTTGTATTGCTATTGGGGGACTGACGTTTACCGCCCCCTAGGCCCGCCATGCGATGTATCAGACGAACAGACCGGACTGTACGGAGAATGTCACACTCAGGCTCAGTAGGAGTTCAGATGGGTTTCGCCTCGTCAGTCTTCTTGTCGGCATTACCTGGGGACCGTTACGCACAGCTAGTGCCGCTTGCGGTCTGTGGTTAAACCCACTGCCAGCGTAGTGTCGAGTCTTTAGAGTCCCACACAGAAAGCTTTTCGCCTTTAGGCAAAAGAGTAGAGGTCGCATGGTATTGCGACAGGTCGCATGGTTTTGCGACAGGGTTCGGTCACATCCGTGCACTTGTGCACGTACAGTATCCGGACAGTTTACTCTAGCGGGCTTTGGTTTAAGCCAGATCCTAGTGTACCTTATGGGATTGGATTTATCCAGTTTGCATTCGTGTTCCTTGGAACGCGGATGCGGGTGTGTATGCACAGTTGACAGGGAGGCACAGAGAGCGGATTCTCATTAGGGTTGTTGACAGTTGACCGTTGACTTTTTGACTTTTTGCTCAACCCTAATGAGAATATGATATGTGATTAACTATTATATTAATTAAGTATTATGGTGACTTGGTTGTTGACTTTGTTGACTTGTTGACTTTTATTGACTTGCTGACTTTGTTGACCGGTTGACTAGGCTTGACTAGTTGACCATCATGATAACAATGGCTATCATTTCATGCCAAAGACTTTTACTTGCTTGTTCATTTAAGTAAAATGAGTGCATGACATGATAAGGTTATGGTTGCTTCTACCATCACATAAGACTTTTGTTAATATGATGAGTTATGATTACTTTGGATTATGAGAGGGTGAGAGACAAAAGAGTTGCTCATTCTTTCTTGCTCATTCTCTCTCTTGTTCTTGAGCTCTCACCCTCATCCTCTTGCTCCCTCTCTTTGATCTATGGTTCTCTTGTCTCATGAGTTGAGAATCAAGAACCATAGATAAAATCCCATTCTATTTCTTCTCTACTCATTCTAGTTCACTAGGTTTAGCAAACCAAGTGAACTAGTTTCTTCAAAGAACGAAGAAGGAGCTAAAGGTTGGAGCTTTCAAGTGGATCTATCTTCGGCGTACGGAGACGACGAGAAGGAGCCATCGGGCCACCACCGGAGCTTGAAGAGAAGGAGTTCAAGACAAGCTAGGTATAACCATCTTAATCCGAGTAGCTAAATACCTTTAGCTTAGTATGCTAGTTTTAGTTTAGGTAAAGATCCCGACCTAGTTTAGTCCATGTTGCCTCTTGCGATAAAAATTTGATTTTATACCATTTCCGCCTCCCCGTAAGCACCGGGGGTCGCAACGTGGACTTACAGTGGTATCAGAGCCTAACTAAACTTAAACTAGCTTGGTAGTAAAGTGTAACGAAGTTCGGAACCGGAAAAATCCAAAAACCAAACTTTTACAAAAACTGAGTTTCTGTTGAAATTTTTTCTGGTCAAAATGAAAAACTTTATACTCCTAAATTCGGCTCAGGGTTTTATTAGAACACCCATGAAAAACGGCCCACTAATTCGTTCATACCGCCGCGCTTCCGCCGCACGAGGTAGGCATGTGCCGCGGAAGCGCCGCGGTTTGTCGTCTTCTGTGCGTCATTTTTCGTGCAGTGTGTGTCTATGTTGGTTTTGGGATTTTTGAGATATATTATATGTGCCCAGATTTTCCAGAAAAGAAATTTCCTTTTGGGGTCCTATAATTCCGTATTTTTCCGAACTTCACTGCACTTTGACTATGATGGTTATATCTGTGTTGTTTGCATGTATTGAACGTCGGCTGATCGCTATAAGTCGATTAGTCGGGGTTATACATGATCTGTAATGTGCTGGAATGTGTATATAAATATGTTGGATTGTCGCGGGTGAATAGCCGGGGGTTGTGAGACGAGAGTTTTCTTTTCTTGCAATTCATGTAAATTTGTAAATTGATGTAATAATTATTTGTATGGCCGCACAACCGGGTCGGGGTTGTAGCCGTCATTGTATATTTTCTTTTTACTGTTTTTGCTCCTAGGATAGACCCATGGAGGGGTGCACAAACTACCGGGTATGCCGAAGTGTCGAGTGGCCTACTCATGGTGATGAGGGAGGTTGCTACGCTTCGGGTACTTGGCGGGTAGTTTGCCGCACCCGTAGGGGTCTTGGGTGGGGTATTGGCTATTCACCGTGACCGTGTAATCTGTTTTTGTTACAGGCTCGTACAAATTACAGATTCCTAGTATATCCAATGTATTTATCTGTGATCTGAAATGTCTATCATTGCTTTCTATTTAGGCGTTGCTTATGTTTTACAGACGCGCTAGCCCAGCCCCCGCTCTGTCGTTAGTTAAGTAACCTAACGGGTAATGATGGGGCCCAGTGGCGAATGCGAATGGCTTAAGCGTACGTCATATTTTGGTTGTTTTCTGCAATGGTAGGATTAAATGATGGGACGCATTAAAAGAACTAATGCAAGAATATCACGCATTAAAAGAACTAATGCAAGATAATAAACCAAGTTGAAGTCGTTGGAACACTTTCGAAAAACCACTAGGTTCTTTTCAAAACAAACTTTTAAAATACGGAGTTTGAGCCACTCCATTTAAAAGCTATCTCGTTCCATCGACTAAATCAAGTTCACTACGTTCACGGTTTTGCCAAAACCATTCGTAGCCCTCCGTCGTTTCATATGAATAGTCAATAGTATTCAAGCTGTGTTTGTTGGCCAAAGTCATGGCATAGTGATTGGTAGCTATTGGGTATTCATGTGCAGCATAGATAGATGCGTTGGTTTGGAACAGTCGTACTGCCTTGTTGACCAAAGTCAAGGGTATGTGCGGGTGGATTCAAATTAACCTGGAGAACGACGGGTAGAACTTGACATGTGACTTATGATTTGTTGGCCAAAGTTAAGGTCATAAGAGCATGGGGCAAAAATCCACATCGGGAGTTTCATAAGTACTGAAACTTGCTAGATTTGCATACCATTTGGAGTGTGGTGATTCTGGTAGGATTCCTTCAGTTTCGTCACGCGATGATATTTGGATCCCGATCCTACTGTGAGTATATGCTACTCCTCGGGAAATTTCTCACTTAACGATCAATGCTATAAACCTAGTAGGTGCCTAGAAAGGTGTTAGCGGGGCTACGCCCCCAGGGAAAAGAGGTTCTCTAATTAAGGAACTTCGCGAAAGCGTTGGAAAACCTCCCTCGAAGTACCGACACCAGCCTGGCCGAACGGTTAAGCAAGTATTGTACGGTGGGATTGATCCTGACTAATTCTTCCTTTATGGTTTGAGGAGGGATTCGAGAAACAGTGGGAGCCATCCTGTTTAGACAAACTAAAAACCACTCTAAACTTGCAAGAGCATCATGCTGAGTGTTTTCCTCTTCTCTCCAAATTGCAGCGACCAATCAACATGACTGGACTTAAGTTACTCCTAGATAAAAACAAACTGACAGGGCCAAACTACAAAGATTGGCTCAGGAATGTCAAGATAGCAATCACTTATGACAAGCTGGGGTATCTTCTTACCACCAAAGCTCCCCCTGTCCCTGGTCCAACTTTCAGCGTCGCGGATAAGGAAATCCGCAAGACTTGGGAGATTGATAGCGCGAAGGCCAAGTGCCTCCTGCTTGCCTCGATGGACAACGAACATCAGAGGAGGCATGAGAATATGGACATGGAATCCATATTGCTCCATACAAAAGAACTGTATGGAGAGCAATCTCGTATCGCAAGATACGAAGCGTCGAAAAAGTTATTTTCGACAAGAATGGCCGTCGGATCATCAGTAGCCGAGCACGTGCTAAAGATGATCGGCTACATTGAGGAGCTCGCTGACCTAGGGATCACATTGGAGAGTGAGCTATATACGGATATAGTTCTCCAGTCCCTTCCTTCCACTTACGCCCAGTTTATACTAAACTTCAACCTACAAGAAAAAGAGGTTGAACTATCAGAGCTCCTCAACATGCTGAGGAGCGCAGAGGGCACCCTACAGAAAGGTAGGGATACATCCACTTTGTTTGTAGGAGGATCATCTTCTTCTAGGTCCAAGGCGAAAGCCAAGGGAAAGAAGAAGAAGGCCCCCGCCAAACCAAGGGGCGGTGTTAGTAAGATGGATACGAAGGGAAAAGGTAAAGCAACGAAAATAGCGGGGAAGCTTGTGGATAAGGAAGAATGCTTCTATTGTCATAAGAAAGGACACTGGAAGAATGATTGCAGGGCCTGGAAGGCCAGAACACAGGAATTGAAGCAGGTTGCAGCTTCAGCTTCAGGTGTGTATGTTATTGAAAACTGTCTTTCAATAAACTCTACTTCCTGGGTATTGGATACCGGATCAGGATCTCATATCTGTAATTCTTTGCAGGCGTTGAGAAACCGTAGGGTTTTGAAAGCAGGTGACATGACCCTCAGAGTTGCGAACGGAGCTAGCATGGATGCTAAAGCCGTGGGGGACTATCACCTGGGAATGTCAGATGGACATGTTTTGGTTTTGCGTAATTGCTTTTTTGTACCCAACGCAACTTGTAATATCATTTCTGTATCTTTAGTTTCTAAAGAAGGTTATGAATTTGCGTTTGTAAGTAATGTTGTAAACATTCACCTTAATCAAGTTTTGATTGGGTCAGGTACTTTGAGTAATGGTATATACGTGTTAAACCAACCACAGATCTTTAATGTCCAGAATACACACAAGAGAAAGTCTCCAGAAATAAATCAGACTTTCTTATGGCATTGTAGATTGGGTCACATCAATGAGAGAAGGTTGACGAAGTTACATACAGAAGGGTATTTGAATGCGTTTGAATATCAGTCGTATGCCACTTGTCAATCCTGTCTCAAAGGAAAGATGACAAAGACTCCGTTTACTGGACATGGAGTAAGAGCGAGCGAGCTCTTGGGACTCGTACACAGTGACGTGTGCGGTCCAATGTCTACACATGCCCGAAGCGGACATTCTTACTTCATTACTTTTACGGATGACTTCTCAAGGTACGGTTATGTCTTCTTAATGAAACATAAGTCCGAGGCCTTTGGAAAATTCCAGGAGTATAAGAATGAAGTAGAGAAACAGACCGGCAAAAGTATTAAGATTCTAAGATCGGATCGAGGTGGAGAATACTTAAGTGCCGAGTTCCTGGACTATTTAAAAGAGAACGGAATTCTCTCTCAGCTTACTCCTCCTTACACCCCGCAACATAACGGTGTATCGGAGAGACGGAACCGCACCCTATTGGATATGGTGCGGTCCATGATGGGTAATGCTGAGTTACCGCGATCATTCTGGGGGTATGCGCTAGAATCAGCTGCGTACCTTTTGAACCGAGTTCCGACTAAGACTGTGCCTTCCACACCATATGAAATGTGGTGTGGGAAG
Organism: Agapanthus africanus; assembly: GCA_030015575.1. NCBI lineage: Eukaryota > Viridiplantae > Streptophyta > Magnoliopsida > Asparagales > Amaryllidaceae > Agapanthus > Agapanthus africanus. The sequence goes on from JASDDO010000010.1 coordinate 235,165,472, forward strand.
AGACCCTATCTTAAGCACATTAAGACATGGGGATGTCCGGCTTTTGTCAAAAAGCAGCATGCGGACAAGCTCGAGGCACGCTCAGTACAGTGCAAGTTTGTGGGGTATCCATAGAACTCAAAAGGATATTTCTTCTACTGTGAAGAGGAACAAAAAGTTCTTGTTTCTCGTCATGCCTACTTCTTGGAAACTGAGTTTTTGGAAAACCAGATAAGTGGGAGCACAGTAGAACTGGAAGAAATTCCAGAACCACAGACTGTTACTGAAAGGTTAGTGGAACCAGAGGGTTCAACAGAACAGGACATTCCTACGCCGCTCCGCAGAAGTAGTAGGCAGTCTCATCCGCCCGAGAGATACTTCGGTTTTCTCATAGACGGGGATAGAGAGGATTGCATCATAGATTATGATGAGCCTACTAGCTTCCAGCAGGCCGTTCAGAGCGTTGACTCAGTGAAATGGCTGGATGCAATGCGGACCGAAATGGAGTCCATGTACACCAACAAGGTTTGGACGTTGGACATTGCTCCAGACGGGATAAAACCCGTAGGATGCAAGTGGATCTTCAAAAGGAAGATTGGTGTAGATGGACAGGTTGAGACCTATAAAGCTAGGCTGGTAGCAAAGGGTTTTTGTCAAAGACCTGGCTTGGACTACGACGAAACCTTTTCTCCAGTGGCCATGCTGAAATCCATTCGGATCCTTCTTGCCATTGCTGCCTTCCACGATTATGAGATCTGGCAAATGGACGTAAAGACAGCTTTTCTAAATGGAAATTTAGAGGAGTGTGTCTATATGGACCAGCCAGAGGGTTTCATTCAGAGTGGGAGCAGCGGAAAGGTGTGCAAGTTGCTTGAGTCCATCTATGGACTAAAGCAGGCATCGCGGAGTTAGAACATCTGCTTTGATGAGACGGTCAAAGAATTTGGCTTTATCAAAAATCCAGATGAACCATGCATCTATAGTAGATTTGTAGAGAGAACTGTAGTATTCCTCGTTTTATACGTGGATGACATTCTCTTAATAGGAAATGACATTCCTATGCTACAATCTGTCAAGGGGTTCTTGTCACACAGGTTCTCCATGAAAGACCTAGGTGATGCCTCGTACATTCTGGGTATCCGGATCTACCGTGACAGATCCAAGAGGATATTAGGACTTTCACAGTCCAGGTACATCGACACCATACTGAAGAGATTCAGTATGGAAGATTCCAAGCGCGGTAACCTACCGGCTTGTCACGGGATCACCCTCTCTAAAGAGATGTCTCCCAAGACTGATTTGGAGAGGGATCGCATGTCTATTATACCCTACGCTTCTGCGGTAGGCTCTATAATGTATGCGATGTTGTGTACAAGACCGGATGTAGCTTATGCACTGAGTGTGGTAAGCCGGTATCAGTCAAACCCTGGGGAGAAACACTGGATAGCGGTAAAGAACATTCTCAAGTACCTGAGAAGGACTAAGGAGATGTTCTTGGTGTATGGCGGAAAAGACCTCCAGATCGAGGCCTTTGCTGACTCCAGCTTCCAGAGTGACAAGGATGATTCCAAGTCCATGTCGGGTTTTGTCTTTACCCTCAATGGAGGGGCGGTGTGTTGGAAGAGTTCCAAACAGGAAACCGTTGCAGACTCGACGATGGAAGCGGAATACATCGCTGCATCTGATGCCGCAAAAGAAGCTGTCTGGATAAGGAAGTTCTTGAAAGAACTTCAGGTGGTTCCGTCCATTGTTGATCCAATACCTCTGTATTGCGACAACAACGGGGCTATAGCTTTAGCGAAGGAACCCAGGTCCCATCAGAGATCCAGGCACATCTTGAGGCGGTATCACCTGATCAGGGAGATCGTGGATCGCCAGGAGATCGAGGTTCGGAGAGTCACTTCGGAAGACAACACTGCAGATCCATTCACCAAGGCCCTACCCCAGACTCAGTTCGAGCGGCTGATCGAGATGATAGGTCTTCTATACGCCAGTACATGGCCTTAGTGCAAGTGGGAGATTGTTAGTGTATATGCCCTAGAGGCCATTACTGTATCATACTAGTATGTATATTACTTAATGGAAGCTTGGGATATTCACCTTGTATATACAATCTTGCTCAAAATGGTAGTATGCTACTTGGTTTATTTCTACTTCAATGTGTACATGTGTTTATCTTTGTATATTGCTTATACACATTAGTGGAGCCCTTAGGATCTTTGCTTGATTACCAGCGATGTGATGGCCGTCACACTAGTGGGGCTGGGTAATCTAGAAGCACATCCTTATGCAGGTCCCTGGTCGCAGGACTATCGAGACAGGGCATCGATACTCCGGAGTAGACCAGCGCATGCGCTTCTCATCCCAGTGTGGGAGACGGTCTGTCCTACAGCCGTCAGTACGTCGTACTTGAGATAGTATGCGGGTGCCCGTTAGGTTACGGGTACACTGGACAGGACTCGTCGGGAACTGACCAGTTGGTATTATACCTATCGTCAGTTATCAGTTCCCAGGTGACATGAGTACAGCTTAGTCCGCTGACTTGACACTGTCACTTCGCCTCGGGTGTGTTCCCACTGTACTTTGATCACTACCCTACCACGGCTCAAAGGAGTCGTGCAAACAGGTGGTGGTTGGGTGCAGTCCCGAAGCACTTGGAGGCAGTGACGGTTAGACAGGATTCGTCTCTCCCGGTATTGGGGGTTGACATCGCGCTGTGTCTAGGAGAGCCATTACACGAGTAGTCCCTGGCCAGGGCAAACGAGATATACTGGTAGGTTTCCAGTGTTATCTCAGGGTGTTTTGGGCTTCGCTCCGGCACGACTTGTACCGCTATTGGGGGACTGACGTTTACCGCCCCCTAGGCCCGCTATGCGATGTATCAGACGAACAGACCGGACTGTACGGAGAATGTCACACTCAGGCTCAGTAGGAGTTCAGATGGGTTTCGCCTCGTCGGTCTTCTTGTCGGCATTACCTGGGGACCGTTACGCACAGCTAGTGCCGCTTGCGGTCTGTGGTTAAACCCACTGCCAGCGTAGTGTCGAGTCTTTAGAGTCCCACACAGAAAGCTTTTCGCCTTTAGGCAAAAGAGTAGAGGTCGCATGGTATTTCGACAGGTCGCATGGTTTTGCGACAGGGTTCGGTCACATCCGTGCACTTGTGCACATACAGTGTCCGGACAGTTTACACTAGCGGGCTTTGGTTTAAGCCAGATCCTAGTGTACCTTATGGGATTGGATTTATCCAGTTTGCATTCGTGTTCCTCGGAACGCGGATGCGGGTGTGTATGCACAGTTGACAGGGAGGCACAGACAGCGGATTCTCATTAGGGTTGTTGACAGTTGACCGTTGACTTTTTGACTTTTTGCTCAACCCTAATGAGAATATGATATGTGATTAACTATTATATTAATTAAGTATTATGGTGACTTGGTTGTTGATTTTGTTGACTTGTTGACTTTTGTTGACTTGTTGACTTTGTTGACCGGTTGACTAGGCTTGACTAGTTGACCATCATGATAACAATGGCTATCATTTCATGCCAAAGACTTTTACTTGCTTGTTCATTTAAGTAAAATGAGTGCATGACATGATAAGGTTATGGTTGCTTCTACCATCACATAAGACTTTTGTTAATATGATGAGTTATGATTATTTTGGATTATGAGAGGGTGAGAGACAAAAGAGTTGCTCATTCTTTCTTGCTCATTCTCTCTCTTGTTCTTGAGCTCTCACCCTCATCCTCTTGCTCCCTCTCTTTGATCTATGGTTCTCTTGTCTCATGAGTTGAGAATCAAGAACCATAGATAAAATCCCATTCTATTTCTTCTCTACTCATTCTAGTTCACTAGGTTTAGCAAACCAAGTGAACTAGTTTCTTCAAAGAACGAAGAAGGAGCTAAAGGTTGGAGCTTTCAAGTGGATCTATCTTCGGCGTACGGAGACGACGAGAAGGAGCCATCGGACCACCACCGGAGCTTGAAGAGAAGGAGTTCAAGACAAGCTAGGTATAACCATCTTAATCCGAGTAGCTAAATACCTTTAGCTTAGTATGCTAGTTTTAGTTTAGGTAAAGATCCCGACCTAGTTTAGTCCATGTTGCCTCTTGCGATAAAAATTTGATTTTATACCGTTTCCGCCTCCCCGTAAGCACCGGGGGTCGCAACGTGGACTTACACGGTGTACCCGTAACCTAACGAGCACCTGTATACTATCTCCAGTACGACGTACTGACGGCTGTGGGACAGACCATCTCCCCAACTGGGATGAGAAGCGTACACACTAGTCTACTCCGGAGTATCGATGCTCTGTCTCGATAATCCAACGACTAGGGACCTGAATAAGGATGTGCTTGTAGACTACCCAGTCCCCACTAGTGTGACTGCCATCACAACGCTGGTAGTCAAGCAAGATCCTAAGAGCTCTACCAATACGTATACTCACATATTAAGATAGAAAAACCAAGTAGCATACTACCATGTTTAGCAAGACTGTTATATACATGTGAATATCCCAAGCTTCCATTAAGTAATATACAAACTAGTATGATACAGTAATGGCCTTCTAGGGCATAAACACTAATAGTCAGGGATTTCTAGCCTATGTTTGTGATACTAGAGCTACAGATGTTCCATTGGACCAGGTTCCGATTGTATGTGAGTTCCCTGACGAGCTTCCTGGGCTACCGCCTGAGCGCGATATTGCTTTTTGTATTGATCTAATTCCTGGCACGGGGCCTATTTCTATACCGCCTTATCGGATGGCCCCGGCAGAGCTTAGTGAGTTGAAGAGTCAGTTGCAAGATTTGCTGGACAAGGGACTTATACGACCCAGTGTTTCTCCTTGGGGTGCTCCGGTCCTGTTTGTTAAGAAGAAGGATGGAAGCTTACGTTTGTGTATCGATTATCAGCAGCTGAACAGGGTGACCATGTGGAACAGATATCCATTGCCACGCATCGACGACTTGTTCGACCAGCTTCAGGGGGCAGGATATTTTTCGATGATCGATTTGTGATCAGGATACCATCAGCTGCGGGTTCGATAGGAGGATGTACCGAGGACAGCTTTCCGCACGCGCTACGACCATTATGAGTTTTTGGTGATTTCGTTCGGACTCACCAACGCCCCGGCAGCATTCATGGACTTGATGAACCGTATATTTAGGCCGTACCTTGACTTGTTCATCATCGTATTCATTGACGATATATTGGTGTATTCCCGGAGCAGAGAGGAGCACGAGCAGCACCTGCGGATCACACTGCAGACTTTGAGGGAGCACCAGTTTTATGCAAAATTCTCTAAGTGTGTGTTCTGGCTGGACAGTGTAGACTTCTTGGGTCACGTGATTACACGGGATGGTATATGTGTAGACCCGAGGAAGATCGAGGCCGTTCAGAGTTGGCCCAGGCCTACATCCGTTACTGAGATACGCAGTTTTCTAGGATTGGCCGGCTACTACAGGCGATTTGTACAGGATTTCTCCCGCATTGCTGCACCCTTGACCGGATTGACCCGGAAGGGAGTTCCTTTCGATTGGACGGAGGATTGCGAGCACAGTTTCCAGCAGCTACGGACTTGTTTGACTACAGCGCCAGTGTTATCATTGCCTTCAGGATCAGGCGGATTTGCAGTCTTTTGTGACGCTTCACGAGTGGGGCTAGGGTGCGTATTGATGCAGCATGACAGGGTGATCGTGTATGCTTCGCGGCAGTTGAAGAGACATGAACAGAACTACCCTACTCACGATTTGGAGATGGCCGCAGTGGTCTTTGCACTTAAGATCTGGCGACATTAACTCTATGGAGAGTCGTGCCAGATATTCACTGATCACAAGAGCTTAAAGTATATATTTCAGCAGCGGGACCTGAATCTCCGACAGCGCCGATGGATGGAGTTAGTGAAGGACTACGATTGCGAGATCTTGTATCACCCGGGCAAGGCTAATGTAGTGGCAAATGCTTTGAGCAGGAGGCCCGGGGGTAGTCTATCTTGTTTGAGCGCAGTGCAGAGGCAGTCATCGGCAGATTGGCAAATATTATGCGACAGCCGAGTGCAGTTCGAGTTCACGCCGATCGGGGGACAGCTTGCGCATGTTCGTGCACGCCCACAGTTGCTTGACCGTATATATGAGGCAGAACACAGTGATGACTAATGTTCAGAGATCATGACACAGATTAGAGAGGGCAGATTTTCCGAGTTCGTGATCGATGATCAGGGGATACTGCGATTTGGGACTAGATTGTGCGTACCAGATGCTGAGGGACTACGGCGTGAGATTCTTGAGGAGGCACATCGATCGGTGTATAGCGTCCATCCCGGTTCCACCAAGATGTACCATGATATGAGAGATGTTTACTGGTGGGACGGAATGAAGAGGGGCATTGCAGATTTTGTGTCTAGATTCCTGACTTGTCAGCAAGTCAAGGCCGAGCACCAGAGGCCGGCGGGAGTGCTACAACCGTTACCCAGGACTAGATGATGGTATGACTCCATTTGGGTGATCGTGGATCGTCTGACGAAAGCGGATCACTTCCTGCCAGTGAAGACGACTTTTGGATTTGCTCAGTATGCCCAGATTTACATCGACGAGATTGTACGACTGCATGGAGTCCCGACGTGTATTGTGTTCGACAGAGGCACCCAGTTTACCAGCCGACTATGGCAGAGTCTTCAGGAGGCTTTAGGTACGTGCTTGAGTTTCAGCACCGCATTTCATTCGCAGACCGACGGCCAGTCAGAGCGGACTATTCAGACTCTCGAGGACATGCTCCGAGCGTGCGTTTTAGACTTTGGTGGTAGCTGGGATTATCATTTACCCTTGGTGGAGTTCTCCTACAACAATAGTTTCCAGGATACTATTCAGATGGCACCTTTCGAGGCTTTGTATGGGAGGAGATGTAGATCGCCCGTCTGTTGGACAGAGCTCAGCGAGAGCAGTATTTTGGGCCCACAGATCGTACAGGAGACGACCGAGAAGATACAGCTGATTCGAGACCGGATCAGGACAGCCCAGAGCAGGCAGAGATCGCATGCTAACAGGTGCCGCCGCAGATTAGAGTTCGCAGTGGGCGATCACATTTTTCTGAGGGTCTCTCCGATGAAGGGAGTGATGAGGTTTGGACGGAAGGGGAAGCTTATCCCCAGATTCATAGGTCCCTTCGAGATCCTCGAGCGTGTGGGCGCAGTAGCATATCGTTTGGCTCTTCCACCCGAATTCCCAGATGTTCACCCCGTATTCCACGTGTCGATGCTTCGCAGATACCTACATGACCATTCGCACATGATTCAGCATCAGACCGTTCAGCTCGAGCGCGATCTTACTTTCACCGAGCAGCAGTCGTGATAGTGGACCGGCAGGTGAAGAAACTTAGATCGAGGGTCTTGCCATCAGTGAAGGTGCTTTGGCGCAGCCCCAATAGTGAAGAGGTCACTTGGGAGGCTGAGGGCGAGATGCGGAAGAAGTTCCCTCATCTCTTTGAAGGTATGCGTAGCATTATATTTTTAAATTCGGGGACGAATTTCTTTAAGGGGGAAGATTCTAATACCTTAGGATGTGTTTAGTGGCTAATTATATGTTAATAAATGATTTTTAATAAAAAGTTTACCAAATTAGTTTTCAAATATTTTATCAAGAATTATAAATATTTTTCTAGAATTTTCCTAGGCTTGCGCACACATGTGCATGTAAACTAGGGTTAAAATTTGGGTTAAACCATGTTTAACAACCATGGTAGATTAACACCACTATTATTAAGTTAACTGATTTTAATTAAGGGTATATTTTTTTTTGTAAATGAAAAGGGATTTAAAATTTATTTGGTTGACTTGAGAAAGTGCATCATGGCTAGGCCATGCTTGCATTTAATGTGGCAAGAGAGAGAGAAATGGGGGCATGACTTTTGTATTATCATTTCTTTGTTGCACCACACCCTCTCATTTCCCACTCTCTCACTCTCTCTCTCTCACACACACTCAGCCCCAGCAGAACAAGCAGCGGCTGCAACAACAACAACATCAGCAGTTCCAGCTTCAGCCTCAGCAGCAGTTGCCAGCAGCAGCAACATCCAGTAGCAGCAGCTCCATGTAGCAGCAGCAGCAGCACACGTAGCAGCAACCCCAGCAGCATCAGCTTCAGCCCAACAGCTTCAGCACAGCATCAGCAACATTATCAACAGCAACAACAAGCAGCAGCATCGGCAGTAGCAGTAACAACAGCAACAACAACAGCATCTGGAGCAGCAACAGCAACAGCAGCTTCTTCTTCTTCTATTCTTCCCCTGACCCAGCCTCGTAGGGTCAAGTGAGGTATAACCTCTGAGCTCCACTTGCTTGTATGCTAGACTTGTGTGTCGGTTTAGCTTAATTAGTGTAAATTGGTGGTTGTTAGTGCTAGATTGTGTGTTTTTAGTGATATTTGTGGTGTTTAGTGTAAACTTTGCTCAGGTAAGGTTAGTTTTGGTTGGACAAGGTTAGTTAGGTGTTGTTAGGCCAAGTGAACCTAGCTAAACCCCAGATTACACAAAAATACCCTGAGTTTTCAAAATTGTGCAAAATGTGACGTTTTTAAGCAAAATTTAGCTTTTTGATATCTGCTGCTACCCCAGTAAGTGCAGAATGAAATTGAGTGGACTGTAGCCTACTGGAGATGCCCTGACCACACCACAAGAGCCCGACCCCACCACTCCAACTTATGGCAGCCGGAAAATTCCTTCTGGCCGCAAATTGCGGCCAGACCAGGGAGTTAGGAGCTAGGGTTTTTGGTACATGTGTCTGCTACATTTTGTAGGTCCATGGTATATATAGTTTTGTAATATTCTAACCTGGGTAAAATCTGGGGCAGTATATCGTTTTCTGGTGTTTTTAGTTCGCGCGATATGCGAGTGGGTTTTGTGATTCAGCGTATCGCGGCGTGTCGGGTTAAGTTTTAGACGCGTACACACACGTTTCAGCGTATCGCACACACGCGCGTTAATTCGCAACGCGAGTTTCTCGTTTTGTTTCGATATCGCGTTTTGCGAGATTCTTGGTTATATTTTTGGATTCTTGTGTAAATCCCAGGTTCGCAGGCGGGTACGTCAGACGCCGCCAGGAAAGGGAAGCAGGTTGTCGGCTATACTTAGCACGCGACCAGGTGAGTAGATTTAACATCTACGGGGAAATCACCCGTATGGCATTAAGCGTCAGGGCGTAATAGGATATTTAATCATGTGTGTTCATATAGATATACTAGTAGCATACCCTCTTGTTATATATAGAACTGGTAGTATAGAACCTGTCACTAACGGTCCAAGTTGCACGAGCACGATTTATATGCTACACTCACACCGTTAGTGATTGCCATGACACTCACATTATAGGATTGCTAGAAATCATATATCATATTGATTCCGCTTTATTGACGTTGTCATGATTTGCCGCATGTTAGCATATGTTATATTCCTACCATGCACACTGTATACGCACTTTTGTGCGTACCTTCGTTGATATATCACTACCTGTGTACATGTACCCTTTATATTTTGTCTTAGTGCATATATATATATATATATCTTGATATGTTTATACTTGTGCCATATACATCACATATCCATACTTGGGCACATATACACCATATGTCCACATTAGCGCACATGTACATTGCTACATTCACTTTGCGTACTTATCCTTTCGCACATCCATACCTATACACATATTCATATGTTACGCACATGGATGATATTGACTTGATTTAAAAACTAAGGGACCGCATGTGATATTTTCAAAAACTGGATCTTTTAAAGGAGCGGTTTTCCCTTTCTTTAACTTTTAGTATCATACAACACATTGCATGTATTTACGCATTAGATTGATTTATGTGATTCTGGATTTGGGAACCGGAGTACTATTTTAAGAAAATACGCACTGTTTAAAAACCCGGTTTCCCTTGATATGATACTTCAGTGCGTCCACCATGTGTTTTCTCGGTGCTAGAGCGATATATGTGAACCCGAATCGATGAGCTGGACGAGGCCGATTGCGGGTACATGGTGGACCTGGTATGGTACCCCGGGGCCAGAACGGATCGCTGTGCAGTAGATGGTGAGCCTGGCAGAGGGACTACTACCTACCGGTGATTGGTTGGACATGGCGGTTATCCGGAGGATACCGACTAGAGTCGATAGATGGATACGGGACGACTCGTACTGCCGGGGCCGAGGGCCGATACCGTAGACGGAGCCCGTGGGCTGATCCAGACTGACGGATGCCCGATATATGAGGATTTTCGTGTCGATACTGGACACGAGTATTTCTTGATATTTTGAGTGCCGATGTTGGGCACTCACGATTTCATGGGATTTACAGGATTTGAGGGCCGGAGGATGACGTCGCCTGAGTTGTATTGGGATTGGGTGCATTGATGGGAACCGATTATATTTTCCATGATGACATTCCGTGTAGATGTTATATTTTCCCATGCTCAACATTAGTATATGATATCTCATCCTGTATCTAATATACTGATATAGTACACATGCTTGTACGTTCATTGCATACCCTGCTTATTCTATATAGGGTTGTTAGATTGCATTGCCAAACCTGATTATCACATATCTTGCTCATCACATGGAGATGTCATTAGATCGCACTTGTTGCATGATATTGAGCATCCAGTTCATCATATAGATGTTATCTGTTGGCATAGGTTAGAGTATCGCAGCACGTGCATACTCGCGATTACCTTTATATGTTATCAACTATTCACGAGTTAGCAACTCACCCCCGTTGTGCCACAGTGCTTGCAGGTCGCCCTTTTGAGTAGTCGCGGCTGGCTGTTCATCGCATCTTTTGACACAGATACCACTGCGGAGGCGTGCTAACCCTTTTCCTATTAGGTAGGTTTTGTGCGGTATCTGTTTACTTTTCAGTTGTACATTGATGTATCTAGTATTCTCCATCTATCTTCATGTATTGACTTAGAGACAGTTGTGAGGACGATGTATGTTTATTTTGTACTCTGGTGTCGAGCTCGTTGTGAGCCGACTTTATTTATGCAGTCTTATCTTGTATGATATTTGTCTTTACTTCACTGCTCATTCTTCGCTATGGCGTCGTATTTCATATTGTGGTGATTGTTCCGCCGTTGGGCGCGATTCTCCCATTGTGATGCTCTATTAATTTCACACGTTACTTCTACTACACCTTACCTTTTACCCGATTTGCGGGACAAATTTTTATAAAGGAAATGTTGCCAAAATTATTAAAATATAACTATTGAACTAAAAAGGATTTCTACTAAATTACTTAAGGTTTTCTAAACATTTTACAAATGCTTCTACTAAAATTTTTTAACACTCTATATTTTAAATGGTTTTGATTTCTGGGTTTCGGCTTACTTAGTCGCGTTACGCCTGTAGACGTTACGTGGTTAAGTGCCGGTCATGGGCCGAACTTTGGGTCGTGACACTAGCGCGGGTGTAAATCATAAGCAACATTTATTATATATCATATATACAATAATAAAGCATTTGTCTCACGCATATAAAATGATCACATCGCAATATATCAGCAGAACATATGAAATATTGGATATACTAGGAGGTTCGTGTTTTATTTCGAGCCAGTATAAAACACGGATTCCACGGTCGCGATGAATAGACAAACCCACATCCCTAGACCCCTACGAGAGCGGCAAGTAACACTGCCAATTCTAGGGTTAGGAGACCCGGTCTCGACTCCTCGAGATGGCCTCCCACTGGACCGTAGAACCCGGTTACTTGTGCTCCCCTCCTTGGGTCTATCCTAATGCGGAAAAGTAAATAATATACAATGGTGACATCATCCTCAACCCGGAAGTGTCCTAATAAAAGAATATTACATACAATGAATTTTACATGAATGAAAATAAAACCCTCATCTCACATAAAACCCCCGCTATTCAAAACAAGACGATCCAATATAACATATCACAGCAACACATAATATCTCATATCATCAATGTAAGCAAGTATGCGTATCCCGATTGTCATTGATGTATAGCAATGAAGTCGGTGATACACTACATACTACGCTTACGGTCGCAGAAAAGAAAAGTGAAAAACTACAATATTTGGAATCCATAATCTCCTTAGACATCATAAACCCGAAATATCACATATTACGGATTTCATGCCTAACTATATGAATTCCACATATTGTATCAAACTCACAGAATATCATGACGATGTTTAACGTTTCGATCAAATCAACATACACTCACAAATTACCCCCGCGAGCTCAACACTTGAGCAAAGTCAAAACACTCAAAAACCGTGCCACAGTGTCCATGGACCAGCCGTAGAAAGAGTTAACCAACGCCTCACCTCTGACACCACAGAATTACGGCAAACCCGAAGGTTCGAACGCGGTTCCGTGGGCATAGAATCGAGTTAAGGTTATTATAGTCTTCTAGAGGGTCCATAGGGGTACTTGCACGATTTTACGAGTACAATCAACTTCGGAAAATTACAACACTTGGAAATTTCAGCGGGGTACAAAATGTGGTGTGCGAAGTTCGATCGAACTGCTAAAAATAGTCAAGGTTACCAAAACAGTGTTAAATTATACGATTACGAAGCACTACGAATTAGCCCCAGGTCAAACTAATCATCACATGAAAATTGGGCTAAATAAATAATACTAGGAAACCTAAAATGGTGACATGAGGGCACAGGGGGAATACGGGGGGCAGAGAAGCCCTTGGGGCCGGCCTGGCCTGAATTTCAGGCTAGAGGATCGGCCAAAATCCGAGACCCTCCCTCCGTGTTCCTCCTATGTTCTTAGAATGTCTCAAATATCATTCTGCACTTGTTTGAAAAAAATTTAAAGGACTTTTTTGAAAATTTCCAGAGAGCAAAATGGGGTGTTCATAATATCGTATTTCGGAGTGGATTTCGTTTTCGTAATTGTTTTAACACCGTATCTAGAATTCTAGTTTGGCTCTGATATTACTGTTGGGCTTCTCTTGCACCTAGTCTAGGGTTTGGTAGCATCACTCATGCAACTTTAAAATTTAGAGAGGTGCAAAGCAAGCAAACGATGAATCATGCTAGAATTTATAGAGTACCAAAGTTTGTATCATATACAAAGAAGTAAAGAGATAAGGATTACAACCTTTGTAGTCCGTTCCTTCGCTTCATAAGCTCCGTGTTGAGGTCCCTTCGCTGCGATCATCATGAACTCTGACTCTCGTGAGGCTCCAAGAGGTGAATGATGCATCTTGCTTGTAGTCTTCTTGATCTAAGATGATCTACCTTGAAGAATCTCTAACCCAAGATTACACTTCACTAATGAAGTAATTAGAGAAGTGAACACCCTAATCTAAGTGGCTAGAATAGATGAGAATGATGAAGTAGGAATATTGCTCTCTTTTGTTTTCAATTTCTCACTAATAATCACCACAACTCAAAAAGCTAGAAAGCTTTTGCAAGAGCAAGAAGAACAAGAAGATGAAGCTTTTCCTTTTGTGATGAATAATGAATTATTGTTGTGGTTACAATTGCAACCATGAGTTAACAATGAAGGCTTTAACTCATGTAGAGAATAAACTAAGGTTAAAGGTTTGGGTTGGGTTAACAAATATCAACACAAAATATCAAAGCTAAATGACAAAAGGAAAGCTTTATGAAGCTTCATGAAAACTCATCCAAAAGCTAACCCAAAAGCTAACACTAATCCAAACCCTAACTTGGTTTAAACTCAATAACCATGTTGCATTTGTAACCCTAACATGTTACAATATTATATATCACATATACAATATATTTTGTAACAAAAGAAAATAATACAATTAACATATATCGCATTTACATCAATGTATTATCCAGTGAGAAAATGAATCAATAAAGCGAGTTTATATTAGTTAACGTAATGTAATATATCACATATATAATTATACATTAAATTATCGAATCAACACTTGATCCGACAATCCGGCTATATTGCATATAACCGACTAATATAACATGCACCATTTCATCGAATCAACACTTGATCCGATGACCCGGCTATATCACATATACCCGGTAGATATCTCATATCGTGAGAATATAATACGGTATCTCATATCGTATTATTCTTGGTCCCGCACTGTTAGTGTATATGCCCTAGAGGCCATTACTGTATCTTACTAGTTTGTATATTACTTGATGGAAGCTTGGGATATTCACAGTTGTATATACAATCTTGCTCGAAATGGTAGTATGCTACTTGGTTTGTCTCTACTTTAATATGTGCATGTGTTTCTTTTAGCATATTGTTGATATACATATTCGTAGAGCCCTTAGGATCTTTGCTTGATTACCAGCGTTGTGATGGCGCTCACACTCGTGGGAGCTGGGTGATCTATAAGCACATCCTTATACAGGTCCCTAGTCGTTGGACTATCGAGACAGGGCATCGATACTCCGGAGTAGACTAGCGTATGCGCTTCTCATCACAGTGTGGGAGACGGTCTGTCCCACAGCCGTCAGTACGTCGTACTTGAGATAGTATACGGGTGCTCGTTAGGTTACGAGTACACTGGACAGGACTCGTCGGGGACTGTTGGTTGGTATTATACCTATCGTCAGTTATCAGTTCCCAGGTGACATGAGTACAGCTTAGTCCGCTGACTTGACACTGTCACTTCGCCTCGAGTGTGTTCCCACTGCACTTTGATTACTACCCTACCACGGCTCAAAGGAGTCGTGCAAACAGGTAGTTTTTGGGTGCAGTCCCGAAGCACTTGGAGGCAGTGACGGTTAGACAGGATTCGTCTCTCCCGGTATTAGGGGTTGACATCGCGCTGTGTCCAGGAGAGCCATTACACGAGTAGTCCCTGGCCAGGGCAAGCGAGATATACTGGTAGGTTTCCAGTGTTATCTTAGGGTGTTCTGGGCTACACTCCGACACGACTTGTACCGCTATTAGGGGACTGACGTTCACCGCCCCTCTAGGCCCGCCATGCGGTGTATCAGACGAACAGACCGGACTGTACGGAGACAGTCACATACAGGCTCAGTAGGAGTTCAGATGGGGTTCACCTCGTCAGTCTTCTTATCGACATCTACCTGGGGACCGTTACGTACAGCTAGTGCCGCTTGCGGTCTGTGGTTAAACCCACTGCCAGCGTAGTGTCGAGTCTTTAGAGTACCACACAGAGAGCTATTCGCCTTTAGGCAAAATGAGTAGAGGTCGCATGGTTTTGCGACAGGGTTCGTTCACATCCGCGCACTTGTGCACGTTTGCTGTCCGGACAGCTTATACTAGCGGGCTTTGGTTTAAGCCGGATCCTAGTATATGATTTGGGATTGGTTTTTCTCATTGTATTCGTGTTCCTCGGATCACGAATACGGGTGCGTATGCACAGTTGCTTGAGACAGAAGGAGAGGACTTTGATTAGGGTTAATAACCATTGTCATTTTATTAACCCTAATGCTTATGTGTGTATTATGGTTAATTGATATTAGTTTAATAATTGTGCATGGTTATGGTTCTTGACCATTTGACCTTCTTGACTTGTTGACCTTGGTTGACACTTTGACCATCATCATTTCATTTGGAAGATGCTCTTTGATCCTTGCAATTTGCATTAAAAATGAAATGATAATGGTCATGTCTTGATTAAGCCATGACAATTATCTTACTAATTATCTAATTAAAATAATAGACACATATATGTGAGAATGGTTTATTTTATTCTCATTCTATCATTCATTTTCTCTCTCTTGTTCTTCCTCTCCCTCAAGCTCTCCCCTCTCATATGTTGAGAAACACTTGAGCTTGAGAAAACCCCTTCTTGATAATCTCTACTCTCATCTAGGGTTCAAGGATTAGCACTTCTTGCACCCTAGTTACTTCTAGCTTGGAGTTGAAGCCAAAGGTCGAGGCTTTCGGGTGGATCTTTCTTCGACGAGAGAAGACGACAAAGGTGACCTCTTTCCACTAGTCCAAGGAGCAAGGAGAGAAGGACATAAAGCCCTAGGTATAACCTTTCTATCACTTAGCTAGTTTTTAGTTAGCTTTAGCTTATTTTTGTTTAGCAAAGATCCTTCTTTGTCTAGTCCATGTTTCCTAAGTTGATAAAAATTTGATTTTTATTCCGTTTTCCGCCTCCCCGTAAGTACCGGGGTGGGCAACGTGGACTTACAGTGGTATCAGAGCCTAACTAAACATAAACTAGCTAGGTAGTAAAATGTATGGAAGTTCGAATCGGAAAAATCGAAAAACCGAGTTTTCAAAACCCTAAGTTTCTGTTAAAATTTTTTCTGTTCAAAACAAAATAAATCATACACCAAAAATCATCTCAGGGTTTTGTGAAGAAAGCCACCAAAAACGATCCAGAGATTCGACCAAAGAGCCGCGGTTCCGCGGCAATAGCAAGCTATTGCCGCGCAACCGCGGCAATAGCAAGCTATTGCCGCGCAACCGCGGCCGTCTTGGCTCGTCTCTGGGTCGAGTTTGGTGCAGTGTTTTTCTGACTTGGTTTTGGGATTTTTAAGATGGTTTATATGTGCCCAGGTTTTCCAGAATAGAAATTTGTTTTTGGGGGCCTATAAATCCGTATTTTTTATCGAACTTCAATACACTTTGACTAAAAGGTTATAACTGTGATGTTTATATGTATTGAACATCGGCTAATCGCTATATGTCGATTAGTCGGGGTTATACATATCTGTGATCTGTGTTTGATGATGGTATGTGTATATGAATGGGTTGGATTGTCGCGGGTGAATAGCCGGGGTGGATGTGAGATGAGTGTTGCCTTTTCTTTCATTCATTGTAATATGTAAATTGATGTAATATTATTATTTGTTTGGCCGCACAACCGGGTCGGGGTTGTAGCCGTCATTGTATAATTCCTTTTACTGTTTTTGCTCCTAGGATAGACCCATGGAGGGGGTGCACAAACTACCGGGTATCTCGAAGTGCCGAGTGGCTTACTCACGGTGTTGAGGGAGGTTGCTTCGCTTCGGGTACTTGGCGGGTAGTTTGCCGCACCCGTAGGGGTCTTGGGTGGGGTATTGGCTATTCACCGCGACCGTGTAATCCGCTTTTCGTTACAGGCTCGAACGGATTGCGGATTCCTAGTATATCCAATGTATTCATCTGTGATCTGTAATGTCTATCATTGCTATATATTTATATATGATAACTATTTAGGCGTTGCTTATGTTTTACAGCCACGCTAGCCCAGCCCCCGTTCTGTCGTTAGTTAAGTAACCTAACGGGTGATGACGGGGCCCCGTGGCGAATGCGAACGGCATAAGCGTACGTCATATTTTGGTTGTTTTCTGCAATGGTAGGATTAAATGATGGGACGCATTAAAAGAACTAATGCAAGAAAATAAACCAAGTAAAAGTCGATTGGAACACTTTGAAAACCACTCGGTTCTTTTCAAAACTAAACTTTTAAACGCGGAGCTTGAACCACTCCTTTTAAAAGCTATCTCGTTCCATCGATTAGATCAAGTTCACTACGTTCACGGTTTCACCAAAACCATTCGTAGCCCTCCGTCATTCCACATGAATGGTCAAAAAGTATTCAAGCTATGTATTTTGGCCAAAGTCAAGGCATAGTGATTGGTAGCTATTGGGTATTCATGTGCAGCATAGATAGATTCGTTGGTTTGGGACAGTCGTGCTGCCATTTTGGCCAAAGTCAAGGGTAGGTACGGGTGGGTCCAAATTAACCAGGAGAATGACGGGTAGAACTTGACATGTGACTTATGATATTTTGGCCAAAGTCAAGGTCATAAGAGCATGGGGCAAAAATCCACATCAGGAGTTTCATAAGTACTGAAATTTGCTAGCGCTGCATACCATTTGGAGTGTGATAATTCTGGTAGGATTCCTTCGGTTTTATCACGCGATGATATTTGGATCCCGATCCTACTGTGAGTATATGCTACTCCTCGGGAAAACTCTCACATAACGATCAATGCAATAAACCTAGTAGGTGTCTAGAAAGGTGTTAGCGGGGCTACGCCCACAGGGAAAAGAGGTTACTTAATTAAGGAACTTCGTGAAAGCGTTGGAAAACCTCCCTCGAAGTACCGACACTGGCCTGGCTGAACGGTTAAGCAAGTATTGTACGGTGGGATTGATCCTGACTAATCCTTTCTTTACGGTTTGAGAAGAGATTCGAAAGACAGTGGGAGCCATCCAGTTTAGACAAACTAAAAACCACTCTAAACTTGCAAGAGCATCATGCTAAAGTGTTTCTTTTCTCTCTCCTAATTGCAGCGACCATTCAACATGACCGGACTTAAGTTATTACTAGATAAAAACATATTGACAGGGCCAAACTACAAAGATTGGCTCAGGAATGTCAAGATGGCAATCACTTGTGACAAGTTGGGGTATGTCCTTACCACCAAAGCTCCCCCTGTCCCAGGTCCCAAAACCAGTGTCGTAGATAGGGAAATCTACAAGACCTGGGAAATAGATTGCTCGAAGGCTAAATGCCTCGTACTAGCCTCGATGGACAACGAACATCAGAGGAGGCACGAGAATATGGACCTAGAGTCCATATTTCTTCATACAAAAGAACTGTATGGAGAGCAGTCTCGTATCGCCAGATACGAAGTGTCGAAGAAGTTATTTTCGGCAAGGTTGGCCGTCGGATCATCGGTAGCGGAACACGTGCTTAAGATGATTGGCTACATAGAAGAGCTCGCGGACCTTGGGACCACATTGGAGAATGAACTCTATAATGATTTGATTCTCCAGTCCCTTCCTTCCACTTACGCCCAGTTTATCCTTAACTTCAACATGCAAGGAAATGAGGTTGAACTTTCCGAACTTCTGAACATGTTGAGGAGTGCTGAGGGCACCCTACAGAAAGGTAGGGAGACATCCACTTTGTTTGTAGGAGGATCTTCCTCTTCTAGATCCAGGGCGAAAGCCAAGGGTAAGAAGAAGAAAGCCCCCGCCAAACTAAGAGGCGGTGTCAGTAAAG
The DNA here is from genome assembly GCA_030015575.1 of Agapanthus africanus. NCBI lineage: Eukaryota > Viridiplantae > Streptophyta > Magnoliopsida > Asparagales > Amaryllidaceae > Agapanthus > Agapanthus africanus. The sequence continues at coordinate 235,184,409 of JASDDO010000010.1, forward strand.
TGGATACGAAGGGAAAAGGAAAAGCAACAAAGATAGCGGGAAAGCTGGTGGGGAAGGAAGAATGCTTCTATTGTCACAAAAGTGGTCACTGGAAACAGGATTGCAAGGCTTGGAAAGTCAGAACACAGGATTTGAAGCGAGTTGCAGCTTCAGCTTCAGGTGTGTATGTTATTGAAAACTGTCTATCAATAAACTCTACTTCCTGGGTATTCGATACCGGATCAGGATCTCATATCTGTAATTCTTTGCAGGCGTTGAGAAAGCGTAGAGTTTTGAAGGCAGGTGACATGACCCTCAGAGTTGCAAACGGTGCTAGCATGGATGCTGAGTCCGTGGGGGACTATCACCTGGGATTGTCGGATGGACACTTTTTGGTTTTTCGTAGTTGTTATTATGTACCAAATGCAACCTGTAATATCATTTCTGTATCTTTATTATCTAAAGAAGGTTATGAATTTGCATTTGTAAGTAATGTAGTGAACATTCACCTTAATTAAGTTTTGATTGGGTCAGGTATATTGAACAACGGTATATACGTTTTAAACCAACCACAGATTTTCAATGTCCAGAATACACACAAAAGAAAGTCTCCAGAAATCAATAAAACTTTCTTATGGCATTGTAGACTGGGTCACATCAATGAGAGAAGGTTGACTAAGTTACATGCAGAAGGATATTTGGATCCGTTCGAATATCAATCGTATGCAACTTGTCAATCCTGTCTCAAAGGAAAGATGACAAAGACTCCGTTCACTGGACACGGAGTAAGAGCGAGCGAGCTCTTGGGACTCGTACACAGCGACGTGTGCGGTCCAATGTCTACACATGCACGAAGCGGTTATTCTTACTTCATTACTTTTACGGATGACTTTTCAAGGTACGGTTATGTCTTCTTAATGAAACATAAATCCGAGGCTTTTGAAAAATTCCAGGAATATAAGAATGAAGTAGAAAAACAAGCAGGCAAAAGTATCAAGGCACTGAGATCTGATCGAGGTGGTGAATACTTGAGTGCCGAGTTCCTGGGTTACTTAAAAGAGAATGGAATTCTCTCTCAGCTTGCTCCTCCATACACTCCGCAACATAACGGTGTATCGGAGAGACGGAACTGAACCCTATTGGATATGGTACGGTCCATGATGAGTAACGCGATCGTTCTGGGGATATGCGCTAGAATCAGCTGTATACCTTTTGAACCGAGTTCCAACTAAGACTGTGCCTACTACACCATATCAGATGTGGTGTGGGAAGAGACCCTATCTTAATCACATTAAGACATGGGGATGTCCAGCTTTTGTAAAAAAAGCAGCATGCGGACAAGCTCGAGGCACGCTCAGTACAGTGCAAGTTTGTGGGATATCCAAAGAACTCCAAGGGATATTTCTTCTATTGCGAAGAGGAACAAAAAGTGTTTGTTTCTCGCCATGCCCACTTTCTAGAACACCAGTTCATAGAAAAATAATTAAGTGGGAGTGCAATAGAACTGGAAGAAATTCCAGAACCACGAGCTATTACTGAAAGCTTAGTAGAACCAGAGGGTTCGAAAGATCAGGACATTCCCACGCCACTCCGCAGGAGTAGTAGGCAATCTCATCCGCCCGAGAGATACTACGGTTTTCTCATTGACGGGGATAGAGAGGATTGCATCATAGATTATGATGAGCCTACTAGCTTCCAGCAAACCATTCAGAGCGTCGACTCGGTAAAATGTCTGGATGCAATGCGGACCGAAATGGAGTCCATGTACACCAACAAAGTATGGACGTTGGACATTGCTCCAGATGGGGTAAAACCCGTAGGATGCAAGTGGATCTTCAAAAGGAAGATTGGTGTAGATGGACATGTTGAGACCTATAAAGCTAGACTGGTTGCAAAGGGTTTTCGTCAGCGACCTGGTTTGGACTATGACGAAACTTTTTCTCCAGTAGCTATGCTGAAATCCATTCGGATCCTTCTTTCCATTGCTGCCTTCCACGATTATGAGATTTGGCAGATGGACGTAAATACAGCTTTTCTAAATGGACATTTAGAGGAGTGTGTCTATATGGATCAGCCAGAGGGTTTCATTCAGAGTGGGAGCAGCGGAAAGGTGTGCAAGTTGCTTAAGTCCATTTATGGACTAAAGCAGGCATCGTGGAGTTGGAACATCTGTTTTGATGAGACGGTCAAGGAATTTGGCTTTATCAAAAATCCAGATGAACCATGCATCTATTGTAGATTTGTAGCGAGAACTGTAGTATTCCTCGTTTTATACGTGGATGACATTCTCTTAATAGGAAATGACATTCCTATGCTACAATCTGTCAAGGGGTTCTTGTCACACAGGTTCTCCATTAAAGACCTGGGTGATGCCTCATACATTCTGGGTATCCGGATCTACCGTGACAGATCCAAGAGGATATTAGGACTTTCACAGTCCAGGTACATCGACGCCATACTGAAGAGATTCAGTATGGAAGATTCCAAGCGCGGTAATCTACCGGCTTGTCACGGGATCACCTTCTCCAAAGACTGATTTGGAAAGGGATCGCATGTCCATTATACCCTACGCTTCTGCGGTAGGTTCTATAATGTATGCGATGTTGTGTACCAGACCGGATGTGGCTTATGCACTGAGTGTGGTAAGCAGGTATCAGTCAAACCCTGGGGAGAAACATTGGATAGCAGTAAAGAACATTCTCAAGTACCTGAGAAGGACTAAGGAGATGTTCTTGGTGTATAGCGGAAAAGACCTCCAGATTGAGGCTTTTGCTGACTCCAGCTTCCAGAGTGACAAGGATGATTCCAAGTCCATGTCGGGTTTTGTCTTTACCCTCGATGGAGGGGTGGTGTGTTGGAAGAGCTCCAAACAGGAAACCGTTGCTGACTCGACTATGGAAGCGGAATACATCGCTGCATCTGATGCCGCAAAAGAAGCTGTCTGGATAAGGAAGTTCTTGAGAGAACTTCAGGTGGTTCCGTCCATTGTTGACCCAATACCTCTGTATTGCGACAACAACGGGGCTATAGCTTTAGCGAAGGAACCCAGGTCCTATCAGAAATCCAGACACATCATGAGGCGGTATCACCTGATCAGGGAGATCGTGGATCGCCAGGAGATCGAGGTTCGGAGGGTTGCTTCAGAAGATAACACAGCAGATCCATTCACCAAGGCCTTGCCCCAGACTCAGTTCGAGCGGCTGATCGAGATGATAGGTCTTCGATACGCCAGTACATGGCCTGAGTGAAGTGGGAGATTGTTAGTGTATATGCCCTAGAGGCCATTACTGTACCATACTAGTTTGTATATTACTTGATGGAAGCTTGGGATATTCACAGTTGTATATACAATCTTGCTCGAAATGGTAGTATGCTACTTGGTTTGTCTCTGCTTTAATATGTGCATGTGTTTCTTTTAGCATATTGCTGATATACATATTAGTAGAGCCCTTAGGATCTTTGCTTGATTACCAGCGTTGTGATGGCGCTCACACTCGTGGGAGCTGGGTGATCTATAAGCACATCCTTATACAGGTCCCTAGTCGTTGGACTATCGAGACAGGGCATCGATACTCCGGAGTAGACTAGCGTATACGCTTCTCATCCTAGTGTGGGAGACGGTTTGTCCCACAGCCGTCAGTACGTCGTACTTGAGATATTATACGGGTGCTCATTAGGTTACGAGTACACTGGACAGGACTCGTCGGGGACTGTTGGTTGGTATTATACCTATCGTCAGTTATCAGTTCCCAGGTGACATGAGTATAGCTTAGTCCGCTGACTTGACACTGTCACTTCGCCTCGAGTGTGTTCCCACTGCACTTTGATTACTACCCTACCACGGCTCAAAGGAGTCATGCAAACAGGTAGTTTTTGGGTGCAGTCCCGAAGCACTTGGAGGCAGTGACGGTTAGACAGGATTCGTCTCTCCCGGTATTGGGGGATGACATCGCGCTGTGTCCAGGAGAGCCATTACACGAGTAGTCCCTGGAAAGGGCAAGCGAAATATACTGGTAGGTTTCCAGTGTTATCTCAGGGTGTTCTGGGCTACACTCCGACATGACTTGTACAGCTATTAGGGGACTGACGTTCACCGCCCCCTAGGCCCGCCATGCGATGTATCAGACGAACAGACCAGAATGTACGGAGACTGTCACATACAGGCTCAGTAGGAGTTCAGATGGGGTTCACCTCGTCAGTCTTCTTATCGACATCTACTTGGGGACCGTTACGTACAGCTAGTGCCGCTTGCGGTCTGTGGTTAAACCCACTGCCAGCGTAGTGTCGAGTCCTTAGAGTCCCACACAGAGAGCTATTTGCCTTTAGGCAAAATGAGTAGAGGTCGCATGGTTTTGCGACAGGGTTCGTTCACATCTGCGCACTTTTGCACGTTTGCTGTCCGGACAGCTTAAACTAGCGGGATTTGGTTTAAGCCGGATCCTAGTATATGATTTGGGATTGGTTTTTCTCATTGTATTCGTGTTCCTCGGATCACGAATACGGGTGCGTATGCACAGTTGCTTGAGACAGAGGGAGAGGACTTTGATTAGGGTTAATAACCATTGTCATTTTATTAACCCTAATGCTTATGTGTGTATTATGGTTAATTGATATTAGTTTAATAATTGTGCATGGTTATGGTTGTTGACCATTTGACCTTCTTGACTTGTTGACCTTGGTTGACACTTTGACCATCATCATTTCATTTGGAAGATGCTCTTTGATCCTTGCAGTTTGCATTAGAAATGAAATGATAATGGTCATGTCTTGATTAAGCCATGAAAATTATCTTACTATTTATCTAATTAAAATAATACACACATATATGTGAGAATGGTTTATTTTATTCTCATTCTATCATTCATTTTCTCTCTCTTGTTCTTCCTCTCCCTCAAGCTCTCCCCTCGCATGTGTTGAGAAACACTTGAGCTTGAGAAAAACCCCTTCTTGATAATCTCTACTCTCATCTGGGGTTCAAGGATTAGCACTTCTTGCACCCTAGTTACTTCTAGCTTGGAGTTGAAGCCAAAGGTCGAGGCTTTCGGGTGGATCTTTCTTCGACAAGAGAAGACGACAAAGGTGACCTCTTTCCACTACTCCAAGGAGCAAGGAGAGAAGGACATAAAACCCTAGGTATAACCTTTCTATCACTTAGCTAGTTTCTAGTTAGCTTTAGCTTGTTTTTGTTTAGCAAAGATCCTTCATTGTCTAGTCCATGTTGCCTAAGTTGATAAAAATTTGATTTTTATTTCGTTTTCCGCCTCCCCGTAAGTACCGGGGTGGGCAACGTGGACTTACACGCACATATCACATATGTGCTCCTACTCCGTTTTGCCTGAGCCAGGAAACCTCTGTGTAGGACTCTAAAGAATCGTCAATACGCCGGCAGTAGGTGATGATCATATCAAACAGCCACAAACTGGAAGCGGTCAGCTAAACGTAACAGCCACCCAGGTATTGAGCGATCAGAAGATCAACAAGCAAGCCTATACATTCTTCTGTGAATCCAATCAGTAACACTACCGTACAGTCCGGTCTCTTCGTCTGATATGTCGCATATCAAGTCTAGGGGTGGTAAACGTCAGACCCCAGTAACCGATAAGTCGTATCGATGTGAGGCTCATAACGGGTCGAGAAATTACTCATAACTCTTACCAGTAGCACTCCATATCAGCCCTAGCCAGGGACTTCCAGTTATATCCAATCGAACACAACACAACATCAACTCCCTATACCGGGAGAGACGAAATCCCTCCTATCGCTCATTGCCTCCATGTGATTCGGGACTATACCCAAACGCCACCGTTTTGCACGCCCTCTTGGACGTGGTAAGGTGGAAATCAAAGCACAGTGGAATCACACAAGACTCTATGACGATCTCGGGTCTACAGACTAACCTGTACCAGTGTCACCAGAGAACTACTATCTGACGATTGGTATAATACCATCTAGGAGTTCTCGGGGAGTCCGTTCAGTGTACCCAGTCTCCACTGAGCACCCGTACACCATCTTTGATGTCAAACACCAATGGATATGGGATCATCCATCGTCCATCATATGGGTCAAGATGCGTATACGCTAGTCTACTCTGGAGTATCGATGCCCTGTCTCGATACTCCTTCGACTAGGAACAGTTATAGGATGTACTCTTTGACTACCCTGGCTGTCATGACCCGAATATTTCGACTCGTGACCGGCACTTAACCACGCAACGTCTACAGGCGTAACGCGACTAAGTAAGCCGAACCCAGAAATCAAAACCATTTAAAAGTAGTGAGTGTTGAAAACATTCAATTAAAACATTTAGAAAACCTTAATAGCTCAATAAAGTTCTTTTTAAAATTTAATTATCCTTATAATAATTTTGGCAGCATTTCCTTTGTAAAAGTAACCCCGAAAATCGGGTATAAAACAGGATATAAGTGAAAATGATATATAAAGAAAGAAAGCATCCCCAACGGGAACAATCACGCCCAACGGCGCAAAGCATCACCACAAGAGTAATATACGACGTCGTAGCGAAGAATGAGCAATAAGTGAACATCACAAATTAATAAACTGTAATATATAACAGTCGGCTCCCACGAGCTCGACACCAGAATACAAAAAATATACATCATCGTCCTCACACTGTCACTAAGTCCAGTACATATATGGTAGATGGAGAATACTAGATACAAAAGTGTATACAATAAAGTAACCAGATTCCACAACCCACCTAATAGAAAAATAGCTCTCGCACCAGCTGTAGTGGTATCTGTAGCCAAAAGATGTGAAAAGGCAGCCTGCCGCGACTACTCTGAGGGGCAACCTGCAAATACTGTGGCACAACGGGGGTGAGTTGCCAACTCGTGAATAGAGATAACATATAAAGGTAATCACGAGCATGCACGTACTGCGCTACGCTATCATATGCCAGCAGGTAAATCTATATGCGATAAGCAGTAGGTGCAATAATCATGCAAATGCTCTGTCAGGTAAAATAACTACAGGATGAGATACATGATATTCACTGCTGAGCATGGGATAAACAACATCTACACGAAATATCAATCGTGGAAAATAATCGGTGCCCAAAAACTGCACACAAATCCCAAATAAACTCAGGCGCCGACACTCTCCTCGGCCCTCAAATCCTGTAAATCTCTGAGAATCACGAGTGCCCAACATCGGCACCCAAAATATCATAAAATACTTGTGTCCAGCATCGACAAGCAAATCCTCATACATCGGGCTCCGTAAGTCCGGATCTGCCCACGGGCTCCGTCTGCGGTATCGGCCCTCGGCCTCGGCAGTACGGATCATCCCGCATCCATCTCTCGACTCTGGTCAGTATCCTCCGGATAACCGCCAGGTCCAACCAATCACCGGTAGGTACCCGCCCACCTCCAGGCTCAATCGGCAAAGTCCATCGATCATCTTGCCGAGGGGAACCATACCGGGTCCACCACGAACCCGCAAACGGATCATCCACTCCACGAATCGGGTTTCAAGCACACATCTCAGCACCGAGAAAACGCGTGGTGGACGCACCAAAATATCATATCACGAGGAACCGGGTTTTCAAATAGTGCATCTTTTCTCAAAAAATTCCACGGTCCTCAAAACCAGAAATCACATAAAAATCCAACACCAATGAGTAAATCAAATACGATGTGCGATGTACATCAAGTCATAATATAGGTACAAGAGAGAAACCGCTTTTCTGAAGATAGTTTCAGTTTTCAAAGACAGCATGCGGCTTCCAATTTCTATGAAAATCATATCGAATCATATGTGAAATGAACTACAGTATAATGATCATGGCAATTCTACAGTGAATGTGTCATGGCAATTACTAACGGTATGTGTGTAATATGCAAATTAATGCTCGTGCAACATGAACCGTTAGTAATAGTGCGGTGTTCTATCAATTCTAAGTTTACACACATATAGCAGGGAATGCAGTATGAAACAATAGTATCCATGAACAGTCAATGTAGGTAAATGCAATATGTAGCTATAAGGTCCTATCATCCCTGACGCATAACGCCATACGGGCGATATCCCCATAGATGTTAAATCTACTTACCGAAGTCTCGCGCTAGCCGACGACTTGCTCCCCCTTCTTCGCAGCGTCCGTCTCACTCGCCTGCGAACCTAGAATTACACAATATATCACACATAAGCTCAAATCTACAAAAACGCGATATTAAGGTCAAACTAGAAACCCGCGTCGCAAACCAAGCGCGCGTGTGCGCGATACGCTAAAACGTGTGATTACGCTCCTGAAGCTAACCCGACGCGTCGCGATATGCAGCACACCCCAAACCCACACACGTATCACGTGTGTCGCGAAGATTTAAAATACGAGAAATAGGTTTTCACCTCCAGATTTTTATACAGAATTGCAATTACAAAAATATATATACCATAACACCCCATATATCAGCAGACACCAACCACCAAAACCCCAACCCACTACTCTCCCATCTGGCCGCAAATTGCGGCCAGAATGAGTTTTTCGGCGGCCTGGGTAGGGGGGTGGGCTCCTGGGTTTGGTGTGTGCACTCTATACCCCCTACACAAGCTACAGTAAATACAATTTTATTCTGGAACACCCCGGGTAGTAGCAGATTCAACAGAACCCAATTTCAAGTTAAAAATCACACTTTTGCACTAAAATGATACTTTAGGGTATATTTGTGAAATCTGAAATAAACCCAAGTCTAAAAATACACTAATATCACATTACCAAGCTAATCAAGCCATAAAAAGTTAATTTTTATCATAACCTCACTAAATCCATTTAGATAGCACAAAACATGCATAAAAGGTGATATTTTGCTAGAAATACTACAAGTTATGGAAAAGGGTTGCTAAGGGTGAGTTAATACCTTCAAAAGATCTTAAGAAACACCAAAAGCCCCAGATCTAGCCTCAAGTATGCAGTCTTGCCACCAAACACCTCAAATGAGCCATTAAACCAAGGTTTTGTGAAGGAAAAAGGTTAGATTTGTGTAGGGTTTGAATGAGGTTCTAAAGAGAAGTGAAAAGAGAAGAGAAAATGGGGGAAAATGAGGGGTTTTCTGCTGGAATTTCCCCAGAAATTCTGAATGAAGAGAAAAGAGAGAGAATAAAAATGGGGTCAAAAGGTCAAACTTTCCTACCTTACACCATGCTTCTTTTGTTTAATTGAAATTTTTGAATTTTAAAAGGGTTTTGACTTGTTTTGAAATGGTGGGGATAAATTATCAACCATGCAACAAATGAAGAAGGTTAACATGTTACACTAAAAAAAACCTAAGTCACAAAATTGGCTAAGTGTGCATGTTTTCACGTAACACAAAATTTCTTACTTAGGGTAACATGACTAAAATAGTTAATAACCCTACAATTATATAAACGCTTCACAATACAATTTAGCACTAACCAAGAAGGAAAATAAGATATCCGTTTTGAAAAACACGCACACTTGCTAATTAACGAGAAAACATCCTAAACGAATTTCAAGGCGTTACAATCTACCCCCCTTAAAGAAATTCGGTCCCCGAATTTAAAAATCCAACTATACGTACCTTCAAAAAGACGGGGATACCTCTTCCTCATCTCGCTCTGGGTCTCCCAAGTGACCTCCTCGCTGCTCGGACCACGCCAAAGTACCTTGACGGACGGTATCTCTTTCGATCTCAATTTCTTCACTTGTCAATCCAAGATCATCACCGGCTGCTCTGCATAGGAAAGGTTGCGCTCAAGCTGGATCGTCGGGTGCTGAATCGCATGCGAAGGATCATAAATATACTTGCGGAGCATCGAAACGTGAAATACGGGGTGCACGTCCGGAAAACTGGGCGGAAGGGCTAAACGATACGCAACCGCACCAACACGCTCGAGGATCTCGAAGGGGCCCACATATCTGGGACTAAGTTTACCCTTCTTCCTAAATCTCATCACACCTTTCATTGGGGAGACCCTCAAGAAAACATGATCACCAACAGAAAACTCAAGTCTGCGCCGACGACGGTCCGCATAAGATCTCTGCCTACTCTGGGCTGCTCTTCTCCTATCGCGAATCAACTGGATCTTCGCGATCGTCTCCTCAACAATCTGTGGCCCTAAGATACTGCTCTCACTGAGCTCTGTCCAACAGGCGGGCGATCTGCATCTCCTCCCATAAAGGGCCTCAAACGGTGCCATCTGAATGGTCTCCTGGTAGTCGTTGTTATAGGAGAACTCTACTAAGGGCAAATGATGATCCCAGCTACCTCCGAAGTCTAATACGCACGCTCTGAGCATGTCCTCGAGAGTCTGAATAGTCTGCTCTGACTGTCTGTCGGTCTGCGGATGAAATGCTGTGCTGAAACTCAAGCGGGTGCCCAAAGCCTCCTGAAGCCTCTGCCATAGGTGGCTGGTAAACTGGGTGCCTCTGTCGGATACGATACATGTCGGAACTCCGTGCAGTCGTACAATCTCATCAATGTAAATCTGGGCATACTGAGCAAATCTGAAAGTTGTCTTCACCGGTAGGAAGTGAGCCACTTTGGTCAAATGATCCACGATCACCCAGATGGAGTCATACCCTCGACTAGTCCTGGGTAGACCCACAATGAAGTCTATAGAAATCTGTTCCCATTTCCACTCCGGAATGGGCAACGGCTGTAGCTCTCCCGCGGGCCTCTGATGCTCAGCCTTGACTTGCTGACAAGTCAGGCATCTCGACACGAAATCTGCGATGTCCCTCTTCATCCCGTCCCACCAGTAAACATCTCTCATATCGTGGTACATCTTGGTGGAACCTGGATGAACACTGTACACCGATTGATGTGCCTCCTCGAGAATCTCACGTCGTAGTCCCTCAGCATTTGGTACGCACAATCTGGTCCCAAATCGTAGTATCTCCTGATCATCGATCACAAACTCGGAAAATCTTCCCTGACCTATCTATGCCATGATCTCTGAACATCGGTCATCACTGTGCTGTGCCTCCTGTATACGGTCAAGCAACTGTGGGCGTGCACGAACATACGCAATCTGTCCTCCGATCGGCGTGAACTCGAACTGTACCCGGCTGTCGCATAAGATCTGCCAATCTGCCGACGACTGCCTCTGTACTGCGCTCAAACAAGATAGACTACCCCCGGGCCTCCTGCTCAAAGCATCTGCCACTACATTAGCCATGCCCGGGTGGTACAAGATCTCGCAATCGTAATCCTTCACTAACTCCATCTATCGGTGCTGTCTATGGTTCAGGTCTCGCTGCTGAAATATATACTTTAAGCTCTTGTGATCAGTGAATATCTGGCACGACTCGCCATATAGGTAATGTTGCCGATCTTAAGTGCAAAGACCACTGCAGCCATCTCCAAATCGTGAGTGGGGTAGTTCTATTCATGTTTCTTCAATTGCCGCGAAGCATACGCGATCACCCTGTCATGCTGCATCAATACGCACCCTAGCCCCATTAGAGAAGCATCACAATATACCACAAATCTGCCTGACCCTTAAGGCAATGATAATACTGGTGCCATAGTCAGTAGAGCCCGTAACTGCTGAAAACTATGCTCACACTCCTCTGTCCAAACGAAAGAAACTCCCTTCCGGGTCGACCCGGTCAAAGGTGTAGCAATGCGAGAGAAATCCTGCACAAATCGCCTGTAGTAGCCGCCAGCCCTAGAAAGCTGCGAATCTCTGTAACTGATGTGGGTCTGGGCCAACTCCGAACGGCCTCGATCTTCCTCGGGTCTACACATATACTGTCTCGTGAAATTACATGCCCTAAGAAGTCTACACTGTCCATCCAGAAAGCACACTTGGAGAATTTGGCGAAAAGCTGATGCTCTCTCAAGGTCTGCAGTGTAATCCGCAGGTGCTGCTCATGCTCCTCTCTACTCCGGAATACACCAGAACATCGTCAATGAATACAATGATGAACAGATCAAGATACGGCCGGAAAATACGGTTCATCAAGTCCATGAATGCTGCTGGCGCATTGGTGAGTCCGAACGACATCACCATAAACTCGTAATGGCTGTAGCGCGTGCGGAAAGCTGTCCTAGGAATGTCCTCCTGTCGAACCCGCAGCTGATGATAGCCTGATCGCAAATCAATCCTCGAAAAGTATCCTGCCCCCTGAAGCTGGTCGAACAAATCGTCGATACACGGCAAAGGATATCTGTTCTGCACTGTAACCCTGTTCAGCTGGCGATAGTCGATACACAGACGCAAACTACCGTCCTTCTTTTTGACGAACAGGACTGGAGCACCCCAAGGAGAAACACTGGGTCGAATAAGTCCCTTGTCCAGCAAATCTTGCAACTGACCCTTCAATTCTCGAAGTTCTGCCAGGGCCATCCGATAAGGCGGTATAGAAATAGGCCCCGTGCCAGGAACCAAATCAATACAGAAAGAAATGTCGCGCTCGGGCGGTAGCCCAGGAAGCTCGTCAGGGAACACATCAGGAAACTCGCTAACAACCGGAACCTGATCCAGAGGAACCTTTGTAGCTCTAGTATCGCAAACATAGGCGAGAAATCCCTGATATTCCTTCCTCAAAAGCTGTCAAGCGCGAAAAGAAGAAATCACACTATGAGGGGCGGCACGACGGTCCCCCAACACAACAAAAACCGACTCGCCGGGAAAACAAAATCTAACTGTCTTCTCACGGCAGTCCACAGAAGCATAGCACGTGGCTAACCAATCCATGCTCAAAAGAACGTCGAAGTCCAACATCTCAAGAAGGATCAAGTCGACAGGCAACTCTCTCTCTCTCTAATACAGATGTTACAGGATCGGAATACGTGCCAAGCAACAAATGACTCCCCCACAGGAGTGGTCACAACAAACGGCTGATCAAGCAAGCCGGACTCTCTACCCAAACTCGGCACAAAGTGTGTGGATACGTACGAGTGCGTGGACCCGGGATCGAACAATACATGTGCATCAACAGAGCATACTGGAAGGATACCTGAGACCACCGCATTGGACGCCTGCGCGTCCTGATGCGTCAAAGCAAAAACTCACGCCTGTCCTCCACCTGTGACTGACTGTCCTCTGCCTCGATCATCCCGTCCTCTATGAGCAACTCCTCCACGCCCACGACCTCTCTGTGTATGAGTCTGACACAGAGTAACAGTAGGAACAACAGGCAACACCCTCTGGGGTGGTGAAGGTGTTAAGGTGACGTGCGGTGCTGCTGTCTCCCTCCGGTGTATCTCAGGAAATTCTCTGACGAGGTGAAGCAAACTGCCACATCTATAGCAACGTCGCGACGACTGCTGACTCTCCCGTGGATACGAACGAAACATCTGGCCTCGTCCCGAATCTCTGCCACTCCTCGTACCCGAACGATACCTGTCGCGGCGTCTGAATGTCTGTCTCCGTGCTGATATACCAGTACGAACTCTCTTCGGCTCTGGAACTACCGAAGTCTCAGCAAGGCGCTCCTTGACTAATAGAGCCGCATCTGTAAGTCGATGTGCAACACCCCACGAGTAGCGGGGAGGCAGAAATATGAAAAACGATCTTGTTCTTGAAGCATACATCGACTAACCGAAGATCTTTGCTAAACGATAATTAACATCTACCATGGAGGTTCTAAACTACTATGTAAAGAGATTATACCTGGTGATACGTGTCCTTCGTCTTTGCGATCTCTTCATCCTCCTCGGCCTCCTCCAAGTGATAGATGATCCACCCGAGAACCCTAATCCAAGCTTCACCTCAAGATTTGAGGTAACTAAGTTTCTCTAGTTGCTAACCAAAGGGACTTAGGTCATATAGAGTTAGGTTATAGGATGTTTAGTCTTTTCTAACCCTTGTACTCAACTCATGAGTGGTAGGATTAGAGCTTGAAGAAAGAGAGAGCTTGAGGAGAGAGAAGATGAACTAGCATAATGAAATGAAATTGCTTCTCACTTAATATATCAAGCATGAAGAATAAATCAATAAAATGAATAATAAATGATTATTCCTCATGCTTCATAAATATATATGAGTGATTCACTATGTGAGTCATTAAGCATTTAATAATGCATTAATGACATAGTGAATCATTCATAATGAGTCACAATTACATTAATGACAATGCCACCTAAACCCCTCAAGTCACCATGCTTCTAGAAGCTTCCCGGAAATTACGAGAACGTCCCTCTCATCCGTGAAAACACGGAAACACTTTAGACTGTATAAATCCAATAACCTGATACTAGAATCTGGCTTAAACCAAAGCCGTATAGTAAAAACTGTCCGAATGTCGTACGTGCGTTTAAACAAGTATTCGTCCGAACCCTTTGTCGTAAAACCGTACGACCTCTATATGGTTTTGCCTGGAGTTGGGAAAACTCTGTGTGGGACTCTAAAGACTCGACTACTACGCTGGCAGTGGGTTTAACCACAGACCGCAAGCGGCACTAGCTGTACGTAACGGTCCCCAGGTAGATGTCGATAAGAAGGCCGATGAGGATACCCATCCGAACTCCTACTGAGCCTGTGCGTGACAATATCCGTGCAGTATGGTCTGTTAGTCTAAGAGTATCGCATGTATGGTCTAGGGAGGTGGTAAACGTCAGACCCCTAATAACCGTACAAGTCGTGTCGGTATGGTTCTATCACCATCCGAGAATCTACTGATCAATCTATCAGTAATTCTCAATCAGCCCTGGCCAGGGACTTATGGTAATGACCAACCGATTACTGTGCGATATCAACTCCCTATACCGGGAGAGACGAATCCCTAACAGTCACTCACTGCCTCCACGTGGCTCGGGACTGTGCCCAACTAAAACCTGTTTGCACGACTCCTTTGAACCGTGGTAGGGTAGTAATCAAAGCACAGTGGGAACTCACCCGAGACAAATGACGACCTTAAGTCAACGGACTATATGCACACATGTCACCTGAGAACTGCTATATGACGTTAGGTATAAATACCATCCAGTCAGTTCTCGGCGAGTCCCGTCCGGTGTACTCACACCTAGTGAGCATCTGTATACAATCTTAGGTGCACTCCACCAATGGCTGCGAGACCAATCCATCACCCCTCCTCAGGGTCTAGATATGTATACACCAGTCTACTCCGGAGTATCGATGCCCAGTCTCGATACTGTAGGGTTCCTGGGCACTCTTTTGAAGGTTCATAAGGCATCAAACATGCCGGGATAAAAATTTAGACGTGCCGAACAACCCAAAGCCGGGATCTTTGCTAGATTATTAGGGTTTAACATGCAACATAACAACTTTATTACTAAGTGTGAGGGATTACAACCTTTGTAGTCCGCTCCTTCGCTTCATAAGCTCCGAGTAGAAGTCCCTTCACCGCGATCCACGATCTCCCGGACTCAAGAGAGGCTCCACGACTCGAACGATCCATGCTAGCTTGTGGTATTCCTTTTCTCCGATGATCTACGTCGAAGTTGCAATAACTCAAGCTCTCTCACTCTAAAGAGGTGAACACCCTAATCTAATGGCCTAGATTAGATGAGAATGATGGAGTAGTTGTTAGTTATATGTATGCCTTAGAGGCCATTACTGTACATACGATGTATATTGTAGTGGATGCTGGGACATATATAGGGAAGACTTTCTTGCTCGACATGATAGTTTGCTATCTGGTTGTACTTTATCTTAACATGTACTCTGATTGTCTCTATATTACATGTTGATAAAGCCCTTAGGATATGTTCTCGACTACTGGGACTGTGATGAGATCATACTAGTGGGGCCACGGTAGTCGACGAGTACATCCTATAACTGTTCCTAGTCGTGGGTGTATCGAGACAGGGCATCGATGCACCAGAGTAGACTAGCGTATACGCATCTTGACCCATATGATGGGCGATGGATGATCCCATATCCATCGGTGTTTGACATCAAGGATGGTGTACGGGTGCTCAGTGGAGACTGGGTACACTGGACGGACTCACCGAGAACTCCCAGATGGTATTATACCATACGTCAGATGGCAGTTCTCCGGTGACACTGGTACAGAGTAGTCTGTTGACCCGAGATCGTCATAGAGTCTTGTGTGGTTCCCACTGTGCTTTGATTTCCATCATACCACGTCCAAGAGGGCGTGCAAAAAGGTGGCTTTTGGGTACAGTCCCGAATCACATGGAGGCAATGAGCGATAGGAGGGGATTCGTCTCTCCCGGTATAGGGAGTTGATGTTGTGCTGTGTTCGATTGGCTATAACCGAAAATCCCTGGCCAGGGTTGCTGAGATTTACTGGTAAGTGTTATCAGTAGTTTCTCGAACTGTTATAGACCTCATATCGACACGAGTTATCGAGCTACTGGGGTCTGACGTTTACCACCCCTAGGCGAGATATGCGACATATCAGACGACGAGACCGGACTGTACGGGAGTGTTACTGTTTGGATTCACAGGAGAATGTACAGGCTTGCTTGTTGATCTTCTGAGCGCTCAATACCTGGGTAGCTATTACGTTTAGCTGACCGCTTGCAGCTTGTGGGTGTTTGATATGATCATCACCTACTGCCGGCGTATTGACGATTCTTTAGAGTCCTACACAGAGGTTTCTTGACTCAGGCAAAACGGAGTAGGAGCACATATGTGATATGTGCGGGACCGAGGATAATACGATATGAGATACCGTATTCTATTCTCGCGATATTTGATATCAGCCGGGTCATCGGATCAAGTGTTGATTCGATGAATCGGTACGGATAAATATTAGTCGGTTATATGCGATATAACCGGATTGTCGGATCAAGTGTTGATTCGATAATTTAATGTATAATAATATATATGATATATTAAATTACATTAACTAATATTTGCTCACTAAAAGATTCTTTTTCTCACTCGGGTAATACATTGATATATATGCGATATATGTTAATTGTATTATTTTATTTTGTTGCAATAAATATTGTATATGTGATATATAATATTGTAACATGTTATAATTATTAATGCAACATGATTAGAGGAGTTTAAACGAGATTAGGGTTTGATTTGGGTTAATGCATTCTAGAAGTTTCTAGATGGTTTTACTTTGTCATGATAAAGATATTTGTGTTGATCTTTATCCATGACTCACACTTAACCCAACCCAACCCCTAACCCTAGTATACTCTCTACATTGGTTACTACAACCATGGTTGCATAAATAATTATGATAACCTTTTTATTATTCATCACAAACATTATTCATCTTCTTCTTCATTCTCTTTTCATGAAAAAGCTTGCTTGATTTTTCAAAGGTGATGAATAATTGTGAGAAAAAGATAAATAAATAGAGCAAAATTCCTACTTCATCATCCTCATCTTCCCTTGCCATTTAGATGAGGGTGTTCACATCATTCATGAGTGTTAGCTTGTGTTAAAGAAACTTCAAGGTAGATCATCGTAGTATCGAAGATCGGAAGCAAAGGTTGCGTCATTCTCTTCGTGGAACCTCTCGAGAGTCCGGATCCCGATGATCGCAGCGAAGGGACCACAACACGGAGCATATGAAGTGAAGGACCGGATCTACAAAGGTTGTAATCCCTCTCACTTAGTGTTAAAATGTTTAGCATGCTTGTTTTCGCCTAATCTCTAGTTTAAAGTTCCGTATTCGGGTTGTTCGGCACGGCTAAATTTTAAATCGGGCATGGTTGATGCCTTGTAGACCCTTGTGCGCATGCCTAGCAACCCTACAGTGGTATCAGAGCTACTAGGCATTGGATGTCGACCTATGGGGGGTTCTCACTGTGTGACAGTGTGGCGAAGCATAGGCTCTTACCCCCAGGGTGTCCCGAGACCGGAAGGTGTTCCGGCGGGTTGTAGTCCTCGCGAGGGGGCATGCGTAAAAAGTAGTTGCTGAGGGACCCGTTGGTGTCACGGAGACCCCATTGGATGGGGTGTCTGCGTGACCTACAGTGGTATCAAAGCCAAGCTAGAGCTTTAGGCGATGTCTAGACGAAGTTTAAAGTCCGATAGAACCCGGAAAACCCGATAAAACCCACTTTCTGGAAATTTTTTCAAAACTGTGATTTTTCCATATTAAAAATATCCAAAAATTACAGCAGGTAATTACAAGAATTACTGTGAAGCACGTGAGCTCAATTTGACCAAAGAGCCGCGGAACCACGGCCCCACCCCAGTTTGCACGGCGGTTCCGCGGCCACGTGGTCGATTCATGGCACGTGCGTTTCACAGTAACTCCTATTTTTTAATGTTGTATTTTCTGGGAATGTTTAATATTTATTCAACTGTTGAATTATCTGGGTTGTATTGGGGACTTAAAGATTCGATCGAATATTTTAACTTTGTTTAGTTTTGTCCGGATAATTTTTAGAAACTGTTAAAAAGTTCGAACGGATATCAATAACTCAATTTTTCCCCTATCGGAAATTTTTTCAAAAGTTGGATTTTTCTCGTGTTTAAGAATGTTCTAAGTCATGCAAGTAACTCGGTGGACCCTCTAGAAGACAACAAACCTTAACTCGATTATGTGACCGTCTTGAACTGCCCTTTGAACCTTAGGGTTTGGGGCAGTACGGCGTGCCACATGTGAGGCGTTGGCTTGACCCATCTACGGCTGGACCATTGGTACTGTGGCATGTGATGGATGTTTTTAAACTGATTTCAAGTGTTGAGATACATTGGGGAAATCTTGGGTGTTTGATGATTCGATCGGAAAGTTTAACTTTTTCTATTTATCTGGAATGTGATACAATATTTGGAATCCACAGGTAGTTATGAGATAACTAATTTGAATATTATAATCATAGCACTTTAGTCTCAGATGATCGGTTGCCACGGAATTTTGATGTGATCAAAAGTCCGTCGCAATCACGTAGCGTACGCGGATACTCGCCGGGTAAACTTAATAGACAACCTCACCCCATAGCCCCGACCAAGTGACTGTAGGAGAACCCCGTCGCCGAAAGCATCCGTTCGGGTGCTCCTGGTAGCGGTGTTCCGCCTTGGTGCACTTCGTCGACGGTATCGGGGGTGCGGCCATCTACTAAAGTTTGCGACGAGCATTCGATCAGGACGTCGGGAATCTTGTTGAATTGCCCGACTTGATATTGAAAAGAGTTTTCGATAATGAGACTAAAATGCGGGGTTTATAATTGTTAGGCATGCGATGTCTAAGGAATTCATTTGGTTAGGCATGCGATGTCTAAAAAGGTTGCGGATTCCAACTGTTGTAGTTTTACACTTTCTTTTCTGTGACCGTAAGCGTAGTATGTGGTGTATCGCCGGCTTCGTTGCTATACATCAACGACAATCGGGATACGCATACTTGCTTACGTTGATGATATGTGATATTATGTGTTGCTGTGATATGTTATATTGGATCGTCGCGGTTTGAATAGCCGGGGGTTTATGTGAGATGAGAGTTTTTTCTTTTTCATTCATGTAAAATTCATTTGTATGTAATATTCTTTTATTGGGGCACTTCCAGGTAGCGGAAGATGTCACTGTTGTATATTATTTACTTTTCCGCATTAGGTAGACCCAAGGCGGGGAGCACAAGTAACCGGGTTCTAGGGTCCATTGGGAGACCATCTCGAGGAGTCGAGACCGGGTCTCCTAACCCTAGAATTGGCAGTGTTACTTACCGCTCTCGTAGGGGTCTAGGGATGTGGGTTTGGCTATTCATCGCGACCGTGGAATCCATGTTTTATACAGGCTCGTATTGAAAACACGGACGTCCTAGTATATCCAATATTTCATATATGTTCTTCTACTGCAATGTTCTGTGATGAGATCATATTACTGCCTGTGACGAATGTTTATATTATATATATGAGATATATGTTATATTGCAGATTTCGTTTCAAATGTGATGCTTGGGAAGCATAATAAAATGGGACTTCATTAATGAGATTAATGAAATAAAATAAACCTAAGATGTTGTAGAAACTTGTTTATAAAAACTGGTAGCTACAGTTCTTTCTTTGCATAGCGGTGTTCCTTGTAGAACATCCAGCACCTTATTCGATAAGGAAAGGACCGAGATCCCTTCACCGGGAGTGACTCCTTTAGCAATAACTGGCAGATGCTACAAACTCGATTTGTCTTTTGATTGCTACTATAGTTTTTGCTTTGCACGGTATATATGATATATCCTGCACCTTATTCGATGAGGAAAGGGCCGACGATCCCTTCACCGGGAGTGACCCCTTTAGCAAAACTAGAAAAGCCTCAAAAACACTCCATTTAAAATCACTCGATTCTACAACGATATCAAGTTCTTTACGCAATAGGTTTTCAGAAAAACCTGACGTAGCCCTCCGTCATTTCAGATAAGTACTAGTTAGTATTCGTGCTACGGTAGTTTGGCCTCCGTCAAGGCGTAGTGTACGGTAGCTAACTAGTGCTTATCTGCTAGCATACGATGCGATTGGATTAGGGTATTCGTACGGCGTAGTTTGGCATTCGTCAAGGGTCGTGCGGGTGGGTTTAATTCAATCAAGAAATGAACGGGTTGAACTTGACTAGCGGACTATGAGAGTTTGGCTTTCGTCAAGGTCATAGGACGCTAGGGGTAAAACATTATTGGGAATTTCAAGTGTTGAAATTTGCAATGAGATTGCATACCTTCTATAAGATAGTTGGATCCCGATACCCGCTGCGAGTAAGAGTTACTCCTGGGAGAGTTTTACACATTACAATTAGCCGATCAAGTAGGTGTCTAGAAAGGTGTTAACGGGGTTATGCCTCTGGGAAAACGAGGTTTACTTTAATTAGGTTCGTGCGAAAGCACGGGGGACCTCCCTCAAAGTACCGACACTGGCCTGGCTGAAAGATTGGCGAACTTGTAGCGTGTAATTAATCCCGGCTAGTTTTTCCTTTTAGGGTTTGAAGTAAGATTTGACTAAAACAGTGGGAGGTATCCTGATTAGATATATTAGATAACCAATCTAATCTTGCAAGAGCATACGATGAGTGTTTTCTTCTCTCTCTCTCCACATAGCGACCATATCACGCCTTAATCAAGATAATAAAACGGATATATTGACCGAACCCGCTTGTTATACTGAGCTGGGGAACGTTGGTCCCGCTCCAACTTATAATTGTTATAAGACAGAGCAGGAAATTGGGGAATACCAGATTTCCCGTGCCGCCCAAACGAAGAAAGTGCATGCTGATGCATCATCTTCGGGTGTGTTCATTACAGAGAACTGTTTCTCAGTATCCTTTACGTCCTGGTTATGTAATACCGGATCAGGATCCCGCATATGTAATCTGTTACATGGGCTACAGATAGGTAAAGAACTGAGAACGGGTGATAAGTTTCATGAGACAGAAAACGGTGCAAGTGTTGCAGCCAAGTCTGTTGGTCACTATCACCCTGTATTACCAGAATACATTGATTCTGAACAAATGCTATTAGATACCGAACCTGATATACAAAATCATATCAGTCTCTTTATTAGTAAAGAAAGGATATAATTTTGTATTGTTCGATAATGTTTTGAACATTTCCTATATCAAAACTTGATCGGTTCAGGCACGTTATCTAAAAGCATTGACGTTCTAAATCAAACTACAGTTCTTAGTATGCGGAACACACACAAGAGGAAGAGTTCAGAAATGAATGAATCCTTCTTGAGGCATTGTAGACTAGGTCATATCAATGTGACCCGACTGGCTGAAGTTACATTTAGATGCATGTTTAAATTAGTTTGAATTTACATCTTGTGAAACTTGTCGGTCATGTCACAAAGATAAGATGACCATAGCTCTGTTTATTGGAAACAGAGAAAGAGTTAGTGAACTCTTGGGATTGATACATGCTGATGTATGAAGGTCCCCTGTCTACACATGCCAAGACCGGTTCTTTGTACTTCATTACATTCTCTGATAATCTCTCAAGATTCAGACATATGTTTCTGTTGAAACACAGGTCCGAACCTTTTGAGATATTCACAGAATATAAGTTAGAAGTAGAGAACCAAAATACGGGTATAAGTATTATATCCTTTGATGAGATCAAGGAGGAGAATACTTGAGCACGGAATTCCTGGACTATTCTAAAGGAGAATGAGATTCTCTCTCGGCATTACTCCTCCGTATACACCATAGCACGATGGTATATCGGGGCGGAGCAAACTCACCCTATTAGATATGGTGTGCTCTATGATGAGTACTACTGAGTTTCCTATTTCCTTTTGGGAGTTATGCACTTGAGAAGTTGCATACCTATTGAATAGGGTTCAAATCAAATCAGTTGCCTACCACTTCATATGTGATATGGAAAGGGAAGAGCCCATATCTTAAGTTTGTTAAGTTTTGGGGTTGTCCGGCCTATGTCTAAAAGCAAAATCCGGACAAGCTCGAGGCAAGGTCTGTTATGTAGAACTGGAATGGTTCCAGCTATACAAACTGCAGCTGATGATTTGGTAGAACCAAAGGATTCAATAGTTTCCAACGAACCTCAGCCTCTCCGCCGATCTAGTAGGGTTCCTCACCCACCTGAGAGATACATCGGTTTCTCTATGACAGTGGGAGCAAGGATTGCATCATGAGATGATGACCCAACTAGTTTCGAGCTGGCCATCAGGAGTGGGACTCTGTAAGAATGGCTGGATGCTTAGCGATCTGAGATGGAATCCTTATACACCGACAAAGTATGGACTTTGGTTGCTTTATCTGAAGGGTTAAATCCCCATCAGGAGCGAGTATATCTTGAGAAGATTACTTGGTGTACATGGAAATGTTGAGACTTTCAAAGCTATGCTTAAGTCCATCCAGATCCTACTTGCCACGGCTACATACCATGACTACGATATCTGGTGGTTGGGTGTCATGACTGCTTTTCTAACTGATGTTTTAGAAGAGAGCGTCTATAAGTACACAGCCAGAGAGCTTCGTAGACGGTGGGAGCAGCGGAAACGTGTGCAAGATGTTTTATATGATAAAACAGGCATCGCGGAGTTGGAACATCTGTTTTGATGTGGTAGTCAAAGAGTTTGACTCCATAAAAATGGTAGATGAACCTTGTATATACGAAAAGGTAGTAGAGAGTATGGTGGTGATCCTCGTAGAGTACGTGGATGACATACTCTTGATAGGGAAGGAGTTTCCTATGCTACGCTCGGTCAATCTCCACTTATCACAAGGATTCTCCATATAGGATCAAAGTGATACCTCCTAAATTCTGGGTTTTGGATCTATGAGATAGATCTAAATGGATATTAGGACACTCACTAGTTGTAGTGAGATGGTATCAATCGATCCTGGGGAGAATCACTGGAAGGGTTCCAGGGTGATAAGGACGACTGAATGTCAGTCGCAGGCTTGTCTATACCCTCAGTGAAGGGACGGTATGTTGGAAGAGTTCCAAGATAGATACCGTGACATACTAGACGATTAAAGGAAAGATACATCGTTACCAAGGATACTACAAAAGAGGCAGTCTGGATATATATAAGTTCATAAGATGAACTTCGTTCCTACCATTGTGTGACAATGGGGTTGTGGCTTTAGCCAAGGAACTTCCGTCCTGTCAGAAATCCAGATATAATTCTTAGGCAGTATCACCTGATCATGGAGATGGTTGATCTCCAGGGAGATCGAGGTTAGGAGAGTAGACACACAGGACAACAGCGCGAATCCACTCACGAAGGCCTTTTTCCCAGTAGAGACTTTTACGGGATAGTTGAGTATGAGATACTTCAACCACAGCTAATTGTTGAGTATGCGATACCATAACAGATGGCCCTAGTGCAAGTGGGAGATTGTTAGTTATATGTATGCCCTAGAGGCCATTACTGTACATACGATGTATATTGTAGTGGATGCTGGGACATATATAGGGAAGACTTTCTTGCTCGACATGATAGTATGCTATCTGGTTGTACTTTATCTTAACATGTACTCTGATTGTCTCTATATTACATGTTGATAAAGCCCTTAGGATATGTACTCGACTACTGGGACTGTGATGAGATCATACTAGTGGGGCCACGGTAGTCGACGAGTACATCCTATAACTGTTCCTAGTCGTGGGTGTATCGAGACAGGTTATCGATGCACCAGAGTAGACTAGCGTATACGCATCTTGACCCATATGATGGGCGATGGATGATCCCATATCCATCGGTGTTTGACATCAAAGATGGTGTACGGGTGCTCAGTGGAGACTGGGTACACTGGACGGACTCGCCGAGAACTCCCAGATGGTATTATACCATACGTCAGATGGCAGTTCTCCGGTGACACTGGTACAGAGTAGTCTGTTGACCCGAGATCGTCATAGAGTCTTGTGTGGTTCCCACTGTGCTTTGATTTCCATCATACCACGTCCAAGAGGGCGTGCAAAAAGGTGGCTTTTGGGTACAGTCCCGAATCACATGGAGGCAATGAGCGATAGGTGGGGATTCGTCTCTCCCGGTATAGGGAGTTGATGTTGGGCTGTGTTCGATTGGCTATAACCGGAAATCCCTGGCCAGGGTTGCTGAGATTTACTGGTAAGTGTTATCAGTAGTTTCTCGAACTGTTATAGACCTCATATCGACACGACTTATCGAGCTACTGGGGTCTGACGTTTACCACCCCTAGGCGAGATATGCGACATATCAGACGACGAGACCGGACTGTACGGGAGTGTTACTGTTTGGATTCACAGGAGAATGTACAGGCTTGCTTGTTGATCTTCTGAGCGCTCAATACCTGGGTAGCTGTTACGTTTAGCTGACCGCTTGCAGCTTGTGGGTGTTTGATATGATCATCACCTACTGCCGGCGTATTGGCGATTCTTTAGAGTCCTACACAGAGGTTTCTTGACTCAGGCAAAACGGAGTAGGAGCACATATGTGATATGTGCGGGACCGAGGATAATACGATATGAGATACCGTATTCTCTTCTCGCGATATTTGATATCAGCCGGGTCATCGGATCAAGTGTTGATTCGATGAATCGGTACGGATAAATATTAGTCGGTTATATGCGATATAGCCGGATTGTCGGATCAAGTGTTGATTCGATAATTTAATGTATAATAATATATATGATATATTAAATTACATTAACTAATATTTGCTCACTAAAAGATTCTTTTTCTCACTCGGGTAATACATTGATATATATGCGATATATGTTAATTGTATTATTTTATTTTGTTGCAATAAATATTGTATATGTGATATATAATATTGTAACATGTTATAATTATTAGTGCAACATGATTAGAGGAGTTTAAACGAGATTAGGGTTTGATTTGGGTTAATGCATTCTAGAAGTTTCTAGATGGTTTTACTTTGTCATGATAAAGATATTTGTGTTGATCTTTATCCATGACTCACACTTAACCCAACCCAACCCCTAACCCTAGTAAACTCTCTACATTGGTTACTACAACCATGGTTGCATAAATAATTATGATAACCTTTTTATTATTCATCACAAACATTATTCATCTTCTTCTTCATTCTCTTTTCATGAAAAAGCTTGCTTGATTTTTCAAAGGTGATGAATAATTGTGAGAAAAAGATAAATAAATAGAGCAAAATTCCTACTTCATCATCCTCATCTTCCCTTGCCATTTAAATGAGGGTGTTCACATCATTTCATGAGTGTTAGCTTGTGTTAAAGAAACTTCAAGGTAGATCATCGTAGTATCGAAGATCGGAAGCAAAGGTTGCGTCATTCTCTTCGTGGAACCTCTCGAGAGTCCGGATCCCGATGATCGCAGCGAAGGGACCACAACACGGAGCATATGAAGTGAAGGACCGGATCTACAAAGGTTGTAATCCCTCTCACTTAGTGTTAAAATGTTTAGCATGCTTGTTTTCGCCTAATATCTAGTTTAAAGTTCCGTATTTGGGTTGTTCGGCACGACTAAATTTTAAATCGGGCATGGTTGATGCCTCGTAGACCCTTGTGTGCGTGCCTAGCAACCCTACAGTAGTATTTATGCTATCTTTTTATATCATAATCTCACATGAAATCATCACAAAAGGAATTTCTAGTATGCTTTCTCAAAGCTAAACAGAGAGGAAGAAGATGAATAATGAGATAATTCCCTTTGTCATGAATAATGAAAATGAGTATATGAATAATAATGCAATCATGGTTAATGATGACTAGGATAACCCTTGTAGAGAGTTAACTAAGGCTAGGGTTTGGTTGGGTTAAGATATGAGTCATAAGAAAATATCTATCATAATATCTTCTTCATGACAAAAGAATAACTTCTAGAAGGTGCATGAAGCAACTAACCCTAATCAAACCCTAACCTCATTTAATCATCACTAAACATGTTTCATTATTAATCATATCATGTCACAATAATATATATCATATATATATATTATATATTTGCAACAAAAGAAATAATACCTTTAATATATATCGCATATATATCAATGTATTATCTGGTGAGAAAATGAAAAAATAAAGCGGGCCAATATTAGATAATGTAATACAATATATCATATATATATTATTATACATTAAATCAACGAATCAACACTTGATCCGACAATCCGGCTATATCGAATATAACCGACTAATATTTCATGTACCGATTCATCGAATCAACACTTGATCCGATGATCCAGTTCATATCTAAATATCGCGAGAATATAATACGGTATCTCATATCGCATTATCCTAGGTCGTGCGCATGTCACATATGTGCCTCTACTCCGTTTTGCCTGAGCCAAGAAACCTCTGTGTAGGACTCTAAAGAATCGTCAATACGCCGGTAGCAGGTAATGATCATATCAAACACCCACAAGCTGCAAGCGGCCAGCTAAACGTAACAGCCACCCAGGTATTGAGCGATCAGAAGATCAACAAGCTAGCCTGTACGTTCTCCTGTGAATCCAACCAGTAACACTCCCGTACAGTCCGGTCACTTCGTCTGATATGTCGCATATCAAGTCTAAGGGTGGTATACGTCAGACCCCAGTAACCGATAAGTCGTGTCGATGTGTGGCTCATAACGGGTCGAGAAACTACTAGTAACACTTACCAGTAAATCTCTATATCAGCCCTGGCCAGGGACTTCCAGTTATAGCCAATCGAACACAGCACAACATCAACTCCCTATATCGGGAGAGACGAATCCCCTCCTATCGCTCATTGCCTCCATGTGATTCGGGACTGTACCCAAAAGCCACCGTTTTGCATGCCCTCTTGGACGTGGTAAGGTGGAAATCAAAGCACAGTGGGAATCACACAAGACTCTATGACGATCTCGGGTCTATAGACTACCCTGTATCAGTGTCACCGGAGAACTGCCATCTGACGTGTGGTATATCACCATCTGGGAGTTCTCGACGAGTCCGTCCAGCGTACCCAGTCTCCACTGAGAACCCGTACACCATCTCTGATGTCAAACACCGATGGATATGGGATCATCCATCGCCCATCATATGGGTCAAGATGCGTATACGCTAGTCTACTCTGGTGTATCGATGCCCTGTCTCGATATACCCTCGACTAGGAATAGTTATAGGATGTACTCATCGACTACCATGGCCCCACCAGTATGATCTCATCATAGTCCCAGTAGTCGAGTACAGATCCTAAGGGCTTTATCAACATGTGAGAGGAAAACAGTAAACCAATACAAGTCAACATGTTAAGATAAAGTGAAACCAAATAGCATACTATCATGACGAGCAAGAAAGTCCTCTCTATATATATCCAAGCATCCATTATAATATACATCATATGTACAACAATGGCCTCTAGGGCATATACATAACTAACAATCTCCCACTTGCACTAAGGCCAGCTGCTGTAGTATCTCATACCTAACATCCCGAATAATCTCTCAAACTGTATCTGGGGAATAACCTTCATGAATGGATCCGCAGTGTTGTCCTTCGTATCTACTCTCCTGACCTTGATCTCCCGGCGATCAAATATCTCCCTGATCAGGTGATACCGCCTCAGAATATGTCTGGACTTTTGATGGGACCTGGGTTCCTTGGCCAACGCCACAACTCCATTGTTATCGCAATACAGAGGTATTGGATGTTCAATGGATGGAACCACACCAAGTTCACTAATGAACTTCTTTATCCAGACAGCCTCTTTGGCAGCATCGTTGGCAGCGATGTATTCAGCCTCCATCGTCGAGTCTGCAACGGTATCCTGTTTAGAACTCTTCCAAAATACCGCCCCTCCATTGAGGGTAAAGAAAAATCCCGAGTGCGACTTAGAGTCGTCCTTATCACTTTGGAAGCTGGAATCGGTAAAGGACTCCACCCGGAGTTCTCTATTACCATACACCAAGAACATGTCTCTAGTCCTTCGTAAGTATTTGAGAATGTTCTTTACAGCTGTCCAGTGACTCTCTCCAGGATCTGCTAGATACCGACTCACTACACTTAGTGAGTATGCTACATCGGGTCTGGTACATAGCATCGCATACATGATAGAGCCTACTGTCGAAGCATAGGTTATCCCTTGCATGCGAGCTCTCTCCAAATCAGTCTTGGGAGACATCTCTTTAGAGAGAGTGAGTCCAGAGATCGTGGGTTGGTTCCCACGCTTGGATTCTTCCATACTAAACCTCATTAGTATGGTGCCAATGTACCTGGATTGGGACAATCCCAGTATCCGTTTAGATCTGTCTCTATAGATCATGATTCCCAATATGCAGGAGGCATCACCTAGATCTTGTAGGGTTCCTAGGCACACTAATGAGGTCTCACATGGCATCAACCATGCCAATTTCAAATTTTACAAGTGCCGAGAAACCCTAATACGGATCGTTAACTAGAATTTTAGGTGAAACATGCAACTAGTTAACAACTTAACTAAGTGAACGGAAATACAACCTTTGTAGATCCGGTCCTCCACCTCCATAGCTCCGTGATGAAGTCCCCTCGCTGCGATCATCGGATCCCGGGCTCTAGCGTTGGCTTCATTGGAGAAATGGGCAGGCTAGGTCGTCGACTTCGATGCCGAAGATGATCTACGTAGAGGCAACACAAGATCAAGCTTCAACTTCACCAAGCCATGAAACTTGTGAATAAAACACCTTATACTACTTGGCAAGTGGTAGAGGATGAAGAAATAGGAAGTGGGTTCACTTTAGAATTGGATTTCTCACTCTTTTTCTCAAGTTGCCATTAATGGAGGCAAGGTTTTCTTCTTGTTGATGAAGAAGAAGAAGAAGAAAAGAATATGATAAGTCTATTAAAAAAATTGAAAATAAAATGATTCTTATCATATTCTTAACCATGGTTTTGTGTAGAGAACTAACTAGAGTTTGGATGAATGGTTAGGGTTAGGAGAAGAAGACAAAATGGTCACTTGGTCAAAGCTTCATGAAGCTTCAACAAGCTTCATGTTTGAAAGCAACCATTTTGTTTTTCTTTTTTATCTTTTAACCAAAAATGAATAGATAAATAAATGAGTGAAATGAAACACTAACCATTCACTAAACATGGTTTAAGCCTCTACACAAATCCAAGTTAGCATATATCATCAAACATGATACAAACAAGTGCACAAAACTATATCATATATACAATGTGCACATTCGAGTGAGAAAATCCATCTTAAATGAACCGATACTAGTTAATGCAAAGTAATATATCAAATATATAATTATGCATTAAATCATTAAATCAACGCTTGATTTAATGATCCGGTCATACTGCATATAACCGACTAATATCAATAGTAACAACTTATCGAATCAACACTTGATCCGATAACCCGGCTATATCGCATATAACCGATCAATGTCACAAATCGCGAGAATCGAATATAGTATCACATACTGGTATCATTCTCGGTCCCGCACATATCTCATATGCGCTCCTATTTCGTTTCGCTTGAGCCAGGAAACCTCTGTGTAGGACTCAAAAGACTCGTCAATACGCCGGCAGCAGGTGATGATCATATCAAACACCCACAAGCCGCAAGCGGTCTGCTAAACATAACGGCCACCCGGGTATTGAGCGATCAGAAGATCGACGAGCAAGCCCGCTCACACTCCTGTGAATCCAACCGGTAACACTTACCGTACAGTCCGGTCTGTTCGTCTGATATGTCGCATATCTTGCCTAGGGGTGGTAAACGTCAGACCCCAATAGCTCGATCAGTCGTGTCGATATGAGGTCTATAACAGTTCGAGAAACTACTGGTAACACTTACCAGTAAATCTCAGCAACCCTGGCCAGGGATTTCCGGTTATAGCCAATCGAACACAGTGCAACATCAACTCCCTATACCGGGAGAGACGAATCCCCTCCTATCGCTCATTGCCTCCATGTGATTCGGGACTGTACCAAAAAACCACCGTTTCGCATGCCCTCTTGGATGTGGTAAGGTGGAAATCAAAGCACAGTGGGAACCATACAAGACTCTATAACGATCTCGGGTCAACAGACTACTCTATACTAGTGTCACCGGAGAACTGCCATCTGACGTAAGGTATAATACCATCTGGGAGTTCTCGGCGAGTCCGTCCAGTGTACCCAGTCTCCACTGAGCACCCGTATATCATCTCTAATGTCAAACACTAATGGATATGGGATCATCCATCGCCCATCTGTATGGGTCGAGAAGGTATACGCTAGTCTACTCTGGTATATCGATGCCCCGTCTCGATACACCCACGACTAGGGACCTTGAAGGATGTACTTATGGACTACCATGTCCCCACTAGTATGATCCGCATCATGGTCTAGGTAGTCAAGTACACATCATAAGGGCTTTACCAACATGTATCAGAGAGACAATCAGTGTACACGTTAAGGTAAAGAGTAACCAGATAGCATACTATCATGTCGAGCAAGAAAGTCCTCCCTATATATGTCCAAGCATCCACTACAATATACATCCTATGTATAGTAATGGCCTCTAGGGCATACATATAACTAACAATCTCCCACTTGCACTAGGGCCATCTGATAGCAGTGGTTGTAGTATCTCATACTCAACCATCTCATAAAAGTCTCTCTCTGGGAAAAGGCCTTTGTGAGTGGATCCGCCGTGTTGTCCTCTGAGTCTACTCTCCTAACCTCGATCACCCTGGAGATCAACCATTTCCATGATCATGTGATACAGCCTTAGAATATGTCTGGATCACCGATGGGACGGACGTTCTTTGGCATAAGCCATAACTCCATTGTCACACAATGGGTGGAATTAAGTTCATCTCATTAACCATTATGCTAAATCTGCAAGTTTCCTTTATGTTTGAAACTCCTGATGTGATTTTTATACCCCAAGCTCTTATTGACCTTGACGTAGGCCAACAAGTCTAAAGACGCAAGTCAAGTTCTACCCATCGTTGTCCTGATTAATTTAGGTACATCGTACATGCCCTTGACATAGGCCAACAAGGCTGTACGTCTGTCCTATACTAATGCATCTATCTATGCAACAAATAAGCAGACCACACTGCTACCATCCACTATGCCTTGACGTAGGCCAACAAGCATAGCATGAGTACGATGTGCTATCTATTTGAAACGACGGAGGGTTACGGCTGGTTTTTGGCAAAAAAACCGTTAACGTAGTGAACTTGATTTGATCGAAGGAACCAAGATGGCTTTTATTAAAAGGAGTGGTTTAAGCTCCGCATTTAAAATTTGTTTTTTCAAGAAAACCGAGTGGATTTAGAAATTGTTCCAACGATTCAGTTTAGGTTTTATTTTTCTTTGCATTAAAAATAATGCGTCCCATATTTAACCTATCATTACAGATAACAACGAAAATACAACGTCCCTTTATGCCATCCGCATTCGCCATGGGGTCCCGTCATCACCCGTTAGGTTACTTAACTAACGGCAGAGCGGGGGCTGGGCTAGCGCGGGTGTAAAACATAAGTGACGTCTAAATAGCTATCCTATATAGATATTGTACATTCGTCAGAGGCAATAATAGGCATTCCAGATCACAGATAAACTTTATTGGATATGCAAGAAATCCGCGTTTCTTTTGAGCCTGTAAGAAAAGACGGATTACACAGTTGTGATGAATAGCCATTACCCCACCCCAGACCCCTACAGGTACGGCAAACTACCCGTCAAATACCCGAAGTGAAGCGGTCTCCCTCAACAACGTGAGTAGGCCACTAAGCACTTCGAAATACCCGGTAGTTTGTGCACCCCACCTTGGGTCTATCCTAGGAGCAAAAACAGTAAAAAGAAATAATACAACGGTGACTACAACCGCAACCTGGATGTGCCCCGCAAAATAATATTACAACTTATTACAATTACATCGAATGAATTAATTCAATAACCCATCACAAAACCCCGGCTAATCATCACAACAGTCCAATAGAGTTCATGATCACAAATATTTAAAACATTACAGATATGTGCAACCCCCTGCCAACCGACATACTAGCAGTTAGGGGAGGTTTACGAACACATAATACAGTTCACAGATATAATCAAACAAGTAAACATCGTATAATTTCGATCGATCAAACCTATTAGATTCTGCTCCAATACTTCTCTGTAAACCTGAGACCTGAGCAAAAAATAAACCATACCAGAAAATACAACATATCACAGAAGATGCATAGAGAAAAATTGGGCTGAATCGGCCCCAACTCGGCCGCGGATCCACGGCAGATCGGTGGGATCGGCCGCGGTTCCGCGGCAGATCGGTGGGATCGACCGCGGTTCCGCGGCACTGTGGCCGATTCAGGAGCCCATTTTTTCTGTGTGTTCTTATAATTTCATGTAGGGTGTTCTGGAGGAACCTAAAAAATTTTAGGACATCATTTTAAAATCGACAGAAACTATGTGATATCGGGGTATTTTCCGGTTCGTTTTGCGTTCGAAATTCATACGACTTTGCAAGTGAGTTAATTATTGTTTAGTGAGGCTCTGATACCACTGTAAGTCGATGTGCAACACCCCACGAGTAGCGGGGAGGCGGAAATATGACAAACGATCTTGTTCTTGAAGCATACATCGACTAACCGAAGATCTTTGCTAAACGATAATTAACATCTACCATAGAAGTTCTAAACTACTATGTAAAGAGATTATACCTAGTGATACATGTCCTTCGTCTTTGCGATCTCTTCGTCCTCCTCGGCCTCCTCCAAGTGATAGATGATCCACCCGAGAACCCTAATCCAAGCTTCACCTCAAGACTTGAGGTAACTAAGTTTCTCTAGTTGCTAACCAAAGGGACTTAGGTCATATAGAGTTAGGTTATGGGATGTTTAGTCTTTTCTAACCCTTGTACTCAACTCATGAGTGGTAGGATTAGAGCTTGAAGAAAAAGAGAGCTTGAGGAGAGAGAAGATGAACTAGCATAATGAAATGAAATTGCTTCTCACTTAATATATCAAGCATGAAGAATAAATCAATAAAATGAATAATAAATGATTATTCATCATGTTTCATAAATATATATGAGTGATTCACTATGTGAGTCATTAAGCATTTAATAATGCATTAATGACATATTGAATCATTCATAATGAGTCACAATTACATTAATGACAATGCCACCTAAACCCCTCAAGTCACCATGCTTCTAGAAGCTTCCCGAAAATTACGAGAACGCCCCTCTCATCCGTGAAAACATGGAAAAACTTTAGACTGTATAAATCCAATAACCTGATACTAAAATCTGGCTTAAACCAAAGCCGTATAGTAAAAACTGTCCGAATGTCGTACGTGCGTTTAAACACGTATTCGTCCGAACCCTTTGTCGTAAAACCGTACGACCTCTATATGGTTTTGCCTGGAGTTGGGAAAACTCTGTGTGGGACTCTAAAGACTCGACTACAATGCTGGCAGTGGGTTTAACCACAGACCGCAAGCGGCACTAGCTGTACGTAACGGTCCCCAGGTAGATGTCGATAAGAAGGCCGATGAGGATACCCATCCGAACTCCTACTGAGCCTGTGCGTGAAAATATCCGTGCAGTCCGGTCTGTTCGTCTAAGAGTATCACATGTATGGTCTAGGGAGGTGGTAAACGTCAGACCCCTAATAACCGTACAAGTCGTGTCTGTTAGTTATATGTATGCCCTTGAGGCCATTACTGTACATTGGATGTATATTGTAGTGGATGCTGGGACATATATAGGTTGGACTTTCTTGCTCGACATGATAGTACGCTATCTGGTTGCTCTTTATCTTAACATGTATACTTTCTGTCTCTCTGTTACTTGTTGATAAAGCCCTTAGGATGTGTACTCGACTTCCAGGACTATGATGCAGATCATACTAGTGGGGCCTGGGTAGTCCATGAGTACATCCTTCAATGTTCCTAGTCGTGGGAATATCGAGACGGG
The DNA here is from genome assembly GCA_030015575.1 of Agapanthus africanus. Taxonomy (NCBI): domain Eukaryota; kingdom Viridiplantae; phylum Streptophyta; class Magnoliopsida; order Asparagales; family Amaryllidaceae; genus Agapanthus; species Agapanthus africanus. The sequence continues at coordinate 235,218,568 of JASDDO010000010.1, forward strand.
GCATCGATATTCCAGAGTAGACTAGCGTATATCTTCTCGACCCATGCGATGGGCGATGGATGATCCCATATCCATTGGTGTTTGACATCAGAGATGGTATGCGGGTGCTCAGTGGAGACTGGGTACACTGAACGGACTCGCCGAGAACTCCCAGATGGTATTATACCTCACGTCAGATGGCAGTTCTCTGGTGACACTGGTACAGCTTAGTCTGTTGACCCGAGATCGTCATAGAGTGTTGTGTGTCTCCCACTGTGCTTTGATTTCCACCCAACCACGGCTTTACTGAGTCGTGCAAACAGGTGGTTTTTAGGTACAGTCCCGATTCACATGGAGGCAATGAGCGATAGGAGGGGATTCGTCTCTCCCGGTATTGGGGGTTGATGTTGCGCTATGCTCGACTGGCCATAACAGGAAATCCCTGGCCAGGGTTGCAGTGATATACTGGTAAGATTTATCAGTAGTTTCACGAATGTTATGGACCTTACGTCGGCATGACTTATGGAGCTATTAGGGTCTGAAGTTTACTACCCCTAGGTGAGATATGCGGCATATCAGACGAACAGACCGGATTGTACGGTAAGTGTTACTGGTTGGATTCACAGGAGTGTGAGCGGGCTTGCTCGTCGATCTTCTGATCGCTCAATACCCGGGTGGCCATTACGTTTAGCAGACCGCTTGCGGCTTGTGGATGTTTGATATGATCATCATCTGCTGCCGGCGTATTGACGAGTCTTTAGAGTCCTACACAGAGGTTTCCTGGCTCAAGGGAAACGAAATAGGAGCGCATATGAGATATGTGTGGGACCGAGAATAATGCGTGTATGTGATACCGTATTCTATTCTCGCGATGAATGTATCGATTGGTTGTATGCGATATAGCCTAGTTATCGAATCAAGGATTGATTCGATAAGCCGATACATTGGATATTAGTCGGTTATATGCGATATGACCGGATCGTTAAATCAAGTATTGATTTGATGATTTAATGCATAATTATATATTTGATATATTACTTTGCATTAACTAATATTAGTTCACTTTAAATGGATTTTCTCACTTGAAATGCACATTGTGTATGTGATATATTTTTGTGCACTTGTTTGTATCATGTTTGATGATACATGCTCACTTGGGTTTGTGTAAAGAATTAAACCATGGTTATATGAATGGTTAGGGTTTTGATTTTGTTTACTTATTCATTTATTTATTTTGTTTATTTATTTTGGAAAAGATAAATTGATATGGTGGCTTTCTTTGTTTGCTTGTTGAAGCTTCATGAAGCTTTGAACAAGTCCACCATATTTGTCTCATGCTTAACCCTAACCATTCCACCTAACCATATTCTATTCTCTACACCTAACCATGGTTGATATATGATAAGTATTCATATTATTTTCCTTTTAGAAAAAAATACTTATCATATTCTTTCTTCTTCTTCAACAAAGAAGAAACCTTGCCTCTATTAATGGCAACTTGAGAAAAAGAGTGAGAAATTCAATTCTAAAGTGAACCCACTTCCTATTTCTTCATCCTCTACCACTTGCCAAGTAGTATAGGGTGTTTTCTTCACAAGTTTCATGACTTGGTGAAGTGGGAGCTTGATCTTGTGATGCCTCGACGTAGATCATCTTCAGCATCGAAGTCGACGACCTAGCCCGCCTATTTCTCCGATGAAGCCGATGCTAGAGTCATGGATTCGATTTGGACAGCGGAGGGACGTCATCACGGAGCCTAGGAGGTGGATAACCGGATCTACAAAGGTTGTAGCTTCTTTCCTTTAAGTTAAAGTTGTTTAGTTGCATCGCATCACCTATAAATCTAGTTAACGATCCGTATTAGGGTTTGTAGGCACATGGAAAATTTTGAATTAGCCATGTTTGATCACTTGTGAGACCTCATTAGTGTGCTTAGGAACCCTACAGTGTCGGTATGGCTCTATCACCATCCGAGAATCTACTGATCAATCTATCAGTAATTCTCAATCAGCCCTGGCCAGGGACTTATGGTAATGACCAACCGATCACTGTGCGATATCAACTCCCTATACCGGGAGAGACGAATCCCTAACAGTCACTCACTGCCTCCACGTGGCTCGGGACTGTGCCCAACTAAAACCTGTATGCACGACTCCTTTGAACCGTGGTAGGGTAGTAATCAAAGCACAGTGGGAACTCACACGAGACAAATGACGACCTTAAGTCAACGGACTATCAGCACACATGTCACCTGAGAACTGCTATATGACATTAGGTATAAATACCATCCAGTCAGTTCTCGGCGAGTCCTGTCCTATGTACTCACACCCAGTGAGCATCTGTATACAATCTTAGGTGCACTCCACAAATGGATGCGGGACCAATCTATCGCCCCTCCTCACGGTCTAGATATGTATACACCAGTCTACTCCGGAGTATCGATGCCCAGTCTCGATACTCCTGCGACCAGGGACATCTAAGGATGTGCCTATTGACTATCCAGCTCCTACTAGTATGACTGCCATCACAACGCCGGTAGTCAGGCAAACACCCTATGGGCTTTATCAACATGTATATATATATATATGAATACTATGCAAAATATATCATATGTTAAGATAAAGACAAACCAAATAGCGTACTATCATATTAAGCAAGACTGACATGTACATACATATCCCTAGCATCCTATACAATGAATGCCTCTAGGGCATATATATCCAACAACATCTACCGCTGCTGCATATGTCTCGTAATGCTGCGCGCTAATCGCAAGGAACAGTGGTGTAAGCAATGTTAGGTCCACTTTACCTCTCCCGGTACTTTCGGGGTTGCGGAAACGGTAAAACAAAATTTTTTCTAGACTTGGTAACATGGACCGTAAAAGCCGGATCTTTGCTAAACTAGAAACTAGCAAACAAAAGGAGGTGTTAACTACTATGCCGTAGAAGTTATACCTCACGATACCGGTCCTTCGGGTCTTCACTCCGCAGCGCTGTTTGTCCATCCATGCTCCGAGGGTTGATCCGGACTTTGGTCACCTCCGCGGCCTTCTTGAGTCGAAGACGATCCACCCGAGAGTTGTACACCGAGCTCCACCTTGAGCCGAGGCTACTAAGGCAACGAGATTGCTAGTCAAGAAGCCCTAGGATGTGTATAGGAGATATATGGAAGTGTTAGTCTAAGTGGGATCTTTTTCTCTCAACACATGAGATCAAAAGATGAATCAAGAGGAGGAAGAAGGAGGAGCTAGCAACCATGGAGCATTTCTTTTCTTCTCATTTCAAGAGAGAGAATGAGAAAAGAGAAATGAAAAACTTAACCAAAGAAAATGAACCATGGTTGCATAATGATACTCAACACCATCATTACAAATCCTATCATGATAAAGTTGATGCTATATTGATTTGACCATTTTCATAATCCAATGATAATTTTCATAATCCAAAATGAAAATGAAAACCAAAGAAGAGTGTAGACCTCTCATGAAGGTCAATGGTCAACTTTGGTCAACGGGTCAACAAAGTCAAGAGTGGTCAAGGTGGTTAAATGGTCAAAGCAATTAGCCATCACATAATTATCACTAAAAGGATTAGTAAATAATGTCTTCGGCTCATAATGGTTTTGACTGAACGAATTGCCAAAACCCTAATGAGCCCACCTCAAAATGGTTTTGACCGAATCAACTGTCAAAACCCTAATGAGCCTGCCACATAACGGTTTTGGCCGAACCAACTGCCAAAACCCCAATGAGGCACCTCCTCCATCATCGCTCCTCAAAACTGTGTATACACACCCGCACCCGCATTCCGTAGAATGCGAATGCATAGAAGACAGAACAAATCCATCTTTGCAATACTAGGATCCGGCTTAAACCAAAGCCCACTAGTATTGCTTGCCCGAACAGCATACGCACACAAGTGCACGTAAGTGATCGCAGCCCTGCCATAAAACCATACGGCCTCTACACGTTTTGCTCAGTGCAGGGAAACTCTCTGTGTGGGACTCTAAAGACTCGACACTACGCTGGCAGTGGGTTTAACCACAGACCGCAAGCGGCACTAGCTGTACATAACGGTCCCCAGGTAGATGTCGATAAGAAGGCCGATGAGGTAAACCCATCCGAACTCCTACTGAGCCTGTATGTGACAATCTCCGTACAGTCCGGTCTATTCCTCTGATACATCGCATGGCGGGCCTAGGGGGTGGCGAACGTCTGTCCCCTAATAGCGGTACAAGTCGTGTCGGAGTGTAGCCCAGATCACCCTGAGATAACACTGGAAACCTACCAGTATATCTCGCTTGCCCTGGCCAGGGACTACATGTGTAATGGCTCTCCTAGACACAGCGCGATGTCAACCCCCAATACCGGGAGAGACGAATTCTGTCTAACCGTCACTGCCTCCAAGTGCTTCGGGATTGCACCCAACTACTACCTGTTTGCACGACTCAGTAGAGCCGTGGTAGGGTGGTAATCAAAGAACAGTGGGAATACACTCAAGGCGAAGTGACAGTGTCAAGTTAGTGGACTAAGCTGTACTCATGTCACCTGGGAACTGATAACTGATGATAGGTATAATACCAACCAACAGTTCCTGACGAGTCCTGTCCAGTGTACTCGTAACCTAACGAGCACCCGCATACTATCTCAAGTATGACGTACTGACGGCTGTGGGACAGACCGTCTCCCGTGCTGGGATGAGAAGCGTATACGCTAGTCTACTCCAGAGTATCGATGCCCTGTCTCGATAATCCCACGACTAGGGACGTGTATAAGGATGTGCTTGTAGATTACCCAGCCCCCACGAGTGTGATCGCCATCACAACGCCGGTAATCAAGCAAAGATCCTAAGGGCTCTACTAATGCGTATAGGTGATATAATAAAGAAACACATGTACACATTAAAGCAGAGACAAACCAAGTAGCATACTACTATTTCGAGCAAGATTGTCTATACAACTATGAATATCCCAAGCTTCCATCAAGTAATATACATACTAAAATGATACAGTAATGGCCTCTAGGGCATATACACTAACAATCTCCCACTTGCACTAAGGCCATGTACTGGCGTATCGAAGACCTATCATCTCGATCAGCCGCTCGAACTGAGTCTGGGGTAAGGCCTTCGTGAATGGATCCGCCGTGTTGTCTTTTGTGTCCACTCTCCGCACCGCGATCTCCTGGCGATCAATGATCTCCCTGATCAGGTGATACCGCCTTAAGATGTGTCTGGATTTCTGATGGGTCCTTGGTTCCTTCGCTAAACCTATAGCCCCATTGTTATCGCAATACAAAAGTATTGGGTCAACAATGGACGGAACCACCTGAAGTTCACTAATGAACTTCTTTATCCAGACCGCCTCTTTTGCGGCATCGCTTGCAGCAATGTATTCAGCCTCCATCGTCGAGTCTGCGACGGTATCCTGTTTGGAACTCCTCCAACATACCGCTCCTCCGTTGAGGGTAAACACAAAACCCGAGACAGACTTGTTGTCATCTTTGTCACTCTGGAAGCTTGAATCGGTAAAGGACTCGACCCTGAGGTCTCCATTACCGTAAACCAGGAATATCTCCTTAGTCCTTCTCAGGTACTTGAGAATGTTCTTCACTGCCGTCCAATGGTCCTCACCTGGGTCTGACTGATACCAGCTCACCACGCTCAGCGCGTAAGCTACATCTGGTCTTGTACATAGCATCACATACATTATAGATCCTACCGCCGAAGCGTAGGGTATATTGCTCATGCGAACCCTCTCCTCGTCAGTCTTAGGAGACATCTTCTTGGAAAGGGTAATTTCGTTCAATGCGGGTATGTTACCGCGCTTGGAATCCTCCATACTAAATCTCTTTAGTACGGTCTCTATATACCTGGACTGCGAAAGTCCCAATAGTCTCTTGGATCTATCTCTATAGATCTTGATCCCCAGAATGTACGAGGCATCACCCAGGTCCTTCATGGAGAACCGTTGTGACAAAAATAGCTTGACCGATTGTAGCATAGGAATGTCATTTCCTATCAAAAGAATGTCGTCCACGTACAAGACTAGGATCACGACAGTTCGTCCTACAATCTTCTTATAGACACAAGGTTCATCTTCGATCTTGATGAAATCAAATTCCTTGATTGCCTCATCAAAACAGATGTTCCAGCTCTGCGATGCCTGCTTTAATCCATAAATGGATTTAAGCAACTTGCACACCTTCCCGCTGCTCCCACTGTCTACGAAACCTTCTGGCTGATCCATGTAAACTCACTCTTCCAAACAGCCGTTTAGGAAAGCCGTTTTAACGTCCATCTGCCAGATTTCATAGTCATGGAAGGCAGCAATGGCAAGTAGGATCCAAATGGATTTCAGCATAGCCACTGGAGAAAAGGTTTCGTCATAGTCCAAACCAGGTCTTTGACGAAAACCTTTTGCAACGAGTCTAGCCTTATAGGTCTCCACCTGCCCATCCACACCAAGTTTCCTTTTGTAGATCCATTTGCATCCAACGGGTTTTACCCCAGGTGGAGCAATATCCAAGGTCCACACTTTATTGGTGTACATGGACTCCATTTCGGATTGCATTGCTTCCTGCCACTTATCAGAGTCCCTACTGATAATGGCCTGCCTGAAACTGGTAGGGTCATCTTCTTCCAAGATGCAATCCTCTCGATCCCCGTCTATGAGAAAACCGTAATATCTCTCGGGCGGATGAGAAATCCTACCAGATCTGCGGAGTGGCTGAGGTTCGTTGGGTGCAACTGAATCTAGCGGTTCCTCCAAATCTTTAGTTAAAGTTTGTGTTTCTGGAATTTCATCCAGTTCTACCGTGCTGCCACTTATATTTTTAACAAGAAATTCTTTTTCCAAAAATGTGGCATTCCTGGAAACAATTATCTTCTGTTCCTCTGCATGGTAGAATAGATACCCACTTGAATCTTTTGGGTATCCCACAAACCTACATAAAACTGCCCGTGCCTCAAGTTTGTCTGGGTTCTGCTTTTTGACATAAGCTGGGCAACCCCAAATCTTAATATGTTTAAGATACAAACTCTTACCACTCCATATTTCATATGGAGTCTTAGGCACGGATTTGGATGGTACTTGATTCAATAGATGTGCTGCAGTTTGAAGTGCATATCCACAGAATGAAAGAGGCAACTTGGCACTACTCATCATGGATCGAACCATATCCAATAGGGTACGATTCCTCCGCTCCGATACACCGTTGTGCTGTGGTGTATAAGGAGGAGTAAGCTGAGAGAGAATACCATTCTCTTTTAAGTAATCTAGGAATTCCGTGCTTAAGTACTCCCCTCCTCTATCAGACCGGAGGATCTTGATACTTTTGCCAGTCTGGTTCTCTACTTCGTTTCTGAATTCCTTGAATTTCTCAAAAGCTTCAGATTTGTGTTTCATCAGATACACATATCCGAACCTAGAGAGATCGTCAGTGAATGTGATGAAGTACGAGAACCCACCCCTTGCATGTATAGACATCGGACCACATACATCACTGTGTATGAGTCCCAAGAGCTCTGCTGCCTTTTCTCCATGTCCGGTGAACGGAGATTTGGTCATCTTTCCTTTGAGACAAGACTGACAAGTTTCATAAGATGAAAACTCGAACGTATCCAAGAGTCCATCTTTATGCAACTTACTCAGTCTTTTCTCTCCGATATGACCAAGTCTACAATGCCACAAGTAGGATTCATTCGTATCTGAATTCTTCCTCTTGCGTGTGTTTTGTATATTGAGAACTGTATTCTGATTTAGAACGTAGATACCATTACGCAGTGTACCTTCTGCAACCATTACCTTATGAAGGTAGATTTTCATGATATTTCTATCAAGAACAAAGTTATATCCATCTTTATCGAGTAAAGAAACTGATATTATGTTGCAAACCATGGAAGGTACATAGTAGCAATCGTTCAAAATCATAGTCTTGCCATTTGGCAATACTAGGTGATATTCACCGACGGCTGCAGCATTTACTTGTGCTCCGTTCGCTACTCTGAGCGACATATCACCAGGTACAACTTTCCTACTTTTTCTCAGTCCCTGCAATAAATTGCAGATATGAGATCCTGATCCGGTATCAAGTACCCAGGAGGTAGGGCTGACCGTAAAGCAGTTCTCAATTACAAGAACACCTGAAGTAGATGCAAAACCATGCTTCTTCTTCAACTGGGTATCCTTGGAATCCATACAATTCTCTTTCCCTTGCTCATACTTATGACTGTTGTCATAAGTTAGAGCCGAACCAACGTTCCCCAGCCCCGAATAAGAATTCGGATCGGTCAAGCGATACATTTTATTATCTTGATTAGGGCGTGAAATGGTTGCTACCTGGAGAGAAAGAAAAGAAACACTCAGCGTGCGCTCTTGCAAGATTAGATTGGTTTATTGATTTATCTAACCAGGATGGCTCCCGTTGTTTCCTCAAATTCTTCTTCAAACCCTAAAAGAAGAACTAGTCAGGATTAATCGCACGTCACAATACTTGCTTAACCTTTCAGCCAGGCTGGTGTTGGTACTTCGAGGGAGGTTTTCCAACGCTTTCGCGAAGTTCCTTAATTAAATAACCTCTTTTCTCTGGAGGCGTAGCCCCGCTAACACCGTTCTAGACACCTACTTGGTTTATAGCATTGATTGTTAAGTGAAAAAATCTCCCGAGAGTAATCCAACTCATCAGTGGGATCGGGATCCAACTATCATTGTGCGATGACCTAGATGGAATCCACTCTAGTCACCACACTCCAGAAGGTATGCTAAATCTGCAAGTTTCAGTTTCTTTAGAAACTCCCGATGTGGATTTTTGCCCCTAGGACCCAAGTGACCTTGACACAGTCAACAAATCAAAGGGTCCTACTCAAGTTCAACCCGTCATTATCTTGATTGCATTAAACCCACCCGCATAACCCTTGACACAGTCAACAAGGTTACACGACTGTCCTAACCAATCACATTGTATCCAGCAGATAAGCAATACTCAGCTACCGTTCACTGCATCTTGACACAGTCAACAAACGCAGCACGAATACTAAGTATACCTTATAAGAAATGACGGAGGGCTACGGCTGGGTTATGGCGAAAACCCGTTAACGTAATGAACTTGATATAGTTGAAGGAACGTGATACACTTTTTGAAAATATAGTGGCGAAAACTTTTGCTAAAGAGGTCACTCCCTGTGAAGGGATCTCGGCTCTTTCCTCGTCGAATGAGGTGCAGGATATTCCAAACAGAATACCTCGATGCAAAGCAAGAATAATCGACTATAGTGAAGTTATTACCCTGGCGCAAACTTTTGACCAAGGGGTCACTCCCGATGAAGGGATCTCGGCCCTTGCCTCGTCGACTGAGGTGCTGGGCATTCATAACCGAATACCTCTATGCAAAACAAAAGTGAACGTCCTTTCAATAACAGCTTTTTTTTTTAAAAAATTATTCCAACAACGTCTTTTAGGTTTATATTCTTGCATTAGTTCTTTTAATGCGTCCCATCATTTAAATCCTACCATTGCAGAAAACAACCAAAATATGACGTATGCTTATACCATTCGCATTCGCCACGGGGCTCCGTCATCACCCGTTAGGTTACTTAACTAACGACAGAGCGGGGGCTGGGCTAGCGCGGCTGAAAAACATAAGCAACGTCTAAATAGTTATCATATATAGATATACAGCAATGATAGCCAATCCAGATCACAGATGAACACTTTGGATATACTAGGAACCCGCGATTCGTTCGAGCCTGCAACGAAAAGCTGATTACACGGTCGCGATGAATAGCCAATACCCTACCCTAGACCCCTACGGGTGCGGCAAACTACCCGCCAAGTGCCCGAAGCGAAGCAACCTCCCTCAACCCGTGAGTAGGCCACTCGGTACTTCGAGATACCCGGTAGTTTGTGCACCCCACCTTGGGTCTATCCTAGGAGCAAAAACAGTAAAAAGAAATTATACATTGACGGCTACAACCCCGACCCGGTTGTGCGGCCATACAAATAATATTACATCAATTTACAAATTTTACAATGAAAGAAAGAACAAGAAACTCTCATCTCACATCCACCCCGGCTATTCATCCGCGGCAATCCAACGAGTTCATATACATAAACCATCAATCATTACAGATCACAGATATGTATAACCCCCACTAATCAACGTATAGCGATTAGCAGACGTTCAATACACATATAACATCACAGATATAACCCATTAGTCAAAGTCTACAGAAAATCGACCAAAAATACGGATTTTTAAGCCCCAAAAACAAATTTTGCTTTCTGAAAAATCTGGGCAGAAAAATCATATTCCAAAAATCCTAAAATACCCATGTAAGAACACTGCAGGAAACCTGATTCACAACCGAGTTAACTCGGCCGCGGTTCCGCGGTATAAGCAAGCTTATGCCGCGGTTCCGCGGCGCTTTAACCGAGTTAGTGGATCAAATTTTTCCAGTGTTCTATAAAAAGCCTGAGCCGATTTTTAGTGCATGATTTATTAATTTTAGAACAGATCTAAAAATCGGCAGAAACTTGAATTTTCCGGGGTGTTTTGCGGTTTTTCGTCCGGTCGAAATTCTAGATACTTTGCTAACATGCTAGTTTATGTTTAGCATGGCTCTAATACCACTGTTAGGTCCACGTTACCTCTCCCGGTACTTTCGGGGTTGCGGAAACGGTAAAACAAAATTTTTTCTAGACTTGGTAACATGGACCGTAAAAGCCGGATCTTTGCTAAACTAGAAACTAGCAAACAAAAGGAGGTGTTAACTACTATGCCGTAGAAGTTATACCTCACGATACCGGTCCTTCGGGTCTTCACTCCGCTGCGCCGTTTGTCCATCCATGCTCCGAGGGTTGATCCGGACTTTGGTCACCTCCGCGGCCTTCTTGAGTCGAAGACGATCCACCCGAGAGTTGTACACCGAGCTCCACCTCGAGCCGAGGCTACTAGGGCAACGAGATTGCTAGTCAAGAAGCCTTAGGATGTGTAGAGGAGATATATGGAAGTGTTAGTCTAAGTGGGATCTTTTTCTCTTAACACATGAGATCAAAAGATGAATCAAGAGGAGGAAGAAGGAGGAGCTAGCAACCATGGAGCATTTCTTTTCTTCTCATTTCAAGAGAGAGAATGAGAAAAGAAAAATGAAAAACTTAACCAAAGAAAATGAACCATGGTTGCATAATGATACCCAACACCATCATTATAAATCCTATCATGATAAAGTTGATGCTACATTGATTTGACCATTTTCATAATCCAATGACCATTTTCATAATCCAAAATGAAAAAGAAAACCAAAGAAGAGTGCAGACCTCTCATGAAGGTCAATGGTCAACTTTGGTAAATGGGTGAACAAAGTCAAGAGTGGTCAAGGTGTTCAAATGGTCAAAGCAATTAGCCATCACATAATTATCAGTAAAAGGATTAGTAAATAATGTCTCCGGCTCATAATGGTTTTGACCGAACGAATTGCCAAAACCCTAATGAGCCCAGCTCAAAATGGTTTTGACCGAATCAACTGTCAAAACCCTAATGAGCCTGCCACATAACGGTTTTGGCCGAACCAACTGCCAAAACCCCAATGAGGCACCTCCTCCATCATCGCTCCTCAAAACTGTGCATACACACCCGCACCCGCATTCCGTAGAATGCGAATGCATAGAAGACAAAACAAATCCATCTGTGCAATACTAGGATCCGGCTTAAACCAAAGCCCACTAGTATTGCCTGCCCGAACAGCATACGCACACAAGTGCACGTAAGTGATCGCAGCCCTGCCGTAAAACCATACGGCCTCTACACGTTTTGCTTAGTGCAGGGAAACTCTCTGTGTGGGACTCTAAAGACTCGACACTACGCTGGCAGTGGGTTTAACCACAGACCGCAAGCGGCACTAGCTGTACGTAACGGTCCCCAGGTAGATGTCGATAAGAAGGCCGATGAGGTAAACCCATCCGAACTCCTACTGAGCCTGTATGTGACAATCTCCGTACAGTCCGGTCTGTTCGTCTGATACATCGCATGGAGGGCCTAGGGGGGTGGTGAACGTCAGTCCCCTAATAGCGGTACAAGTCGTGTCGGAGTGTAGCCCAGAACACCCTGAGATAACACTGGAAACCTACCAGTATATCTCGCTTGCCCTGGCCAGGGACTACATGTGTCATGGCTCTCCTAGACACAGCGCGATGTCAACCCCCAATACCGGGAGAGACGAATCATGTCTAACCGTCACTGCCTCCAAGTGCTTCGGGACTGCACCCAACTACTACCTGTTTGCACGACTCAGTAGAGCCGTGGTAGGGTGGTAATCAAAGAACTGTAGGAATATACTCGAGGAGAAGTGACAGTGTCAAATCAGCGGACTAAGCTGTACTCATGTCACCTGGGAACTGATAACTGATGATAGGTATAATACCAACCATCAGTTCCCGACGAGTCCTGTCCAGTGTACTCGTAACCTAACGAACACCCGCATACTATCTCAAGTATGACGTACTGACGGCTGTGGGACAGACCGTCTCCCGTGCTGGGATGAGAAGCGTATACGCTAGTCTACTTTGGAGTATCGATGCCCTGTCTCGATAATCCCATGACTAGGGACGTGTAGAAGGATGTGCTTGTAGATTACCCAGCCCCCACGAGTGTGATCGCCATCACAACGCCGGTAATCAAGCAAAGATCCTAAGGGCTCTACTAATGCGTATAGGTGATATAATAAAGAAACACATGTACACATTAAAGCAGAGACAAACCAAGTAGCATACTACTATTTCGAGCAAGATTGTCTATACAACTGTGAATATCCCAAGCTTCCATCAAGTAATATACATACTAGTATGATACAGTAATGGCCTCTAGGGCATATACACTAACAAGCAAGCCTCGAACAAATCTCTTGACTCGCAACTCCTCGGTAGACACTAGATACGGGGCATAGATAGATAGCTCTGTGAACAGCACATCATACTCTGCCACTGACATCTCCGAAGTCTGGCGTAAGGACTCGAACCTGCGTGCTCTAGCATCTCTGACACTCAGTGGGAGAAAGCGGGCAAGGAATAGCGCCACGAACTCTGTCCAGGTCATAGGAGGAAGACCTGCTGCTCTGCCCTTCTCGACTGATTCGCACCATTTCTACGCAAGACCTTCCAGGTGAAAGCTCGCGAACTCAACCCATCTCGCATCTGCGCATATGAGGGAACGACATATCCGAGCCATCCTATCAATGAAGGACTGTGGGTCCTCGGCTGCATCGGTGCCTGTGAAGACCAGAGGCTTCAGCCTCATGAACTCTGATAGCGAAATTGTAATCACCTCCATAGCTGCAGGGGCAACTGTCTGTACGGTAGGTACCATCGCGGTCTCTGTAACCGGTGGAGCTACCTCTGGTCGCTGCGCTCGAAGCGTCTCAACTAGCGATCCTATCATCTGGCGCATCTCCTGCATGCTGGATCCCACCGTCTGGCGCATCTCCTGCATACCATCCCCTAGCGTGGCGATCTGATCTGTCACGGGAGGAACAACCTGCTCGGGTACAACCGGTGTACTGCCCGGATCAGTCCTCGTCTCAGACGAATCAACTCGAATCTCGGCCCTCGCGGCCGCTCTCTGCGCCCTCGTAGTCTTTGGCGACATAATGGTTGAAAGGAAAATAAGATTCGTTAAGGATGTAGAAATCGAATCGCAAGAATGCATATACTCAAGAGGGAATTTAAATCAAGAAGTCCTAAGGTCGCCTTGGTGGAGTACCGTGTCGTGAGTATGCCGCGGAACATATGCACGCTACGCCACTCTGCTTCAGCTACCTACTCCATCATACTAGGTCATCCTACACTCCAAAAGGTAAAACCTACGCTCTGATACCAACTTTGTCACGACCCGAATATTTCGACTCGTGACCGGCACTTAACCACGCAACGTCTACAGGCATAACGCGACTAAGTAAGCCGAACCCAGAAATCAAAACCATTTAAATTAGTGAGTGTTGAAAACATTCAATTAAAACATTTAGAAAACCATAATAGCTCAATAAAGTACTTTTTAAAATTTAATTATCCTTATAATAATTTTGGCAGCATTTCCTTTGTAAAAGTAACCCCGAAAATCGGGTATAAAACAGGATATAAGTGAAAATGATATATAAAGAAAGAAAGCATCCCCAACGGGAACAATCATGCCCAACGGCGGAAACCATCACCACAAGAGTAATATACGACGCCGTAGCGAAGAATGAGCAATAAGTAAACATCACAAAATAATAAACTGCAATATATAACAGTCGGCTCCCACGAGCTCGACACCAGAATACAAAAAATATACATCATCGTCCTCACACTGTCACTAAGTCCAGTACATATATGGTAGATGGAGAATACTAGATACAAAAGTGTATACAATAAAGTAACCAGATACCACAACCCACCTAATAGCAAAATAGCTCTCGTACCAGCTATAGTGGTATTTGTAGCCAAAAGATGCAAAAAGGCAGCCTGCCACGACTACTCTGAGGGGCAACCTTCAAATACTGTGGCACAACAGGGGTGAGTTGCCAACTCATGAATAGAGATAACATATAAAGGTAATCACGAGCATGCACGTACTGCGCTATGCTATCATATGCCAGCAGGTAAATCTATATGCGATAAGCAGTAGGTGCAATAATCATGCAAATGCTCTGTCAGGTAAAATAACTACATGTTTAGATACATGATATTCACTGCTGAGCATGGGATAAACAACATCTACACGGAATATCAATCGTGGAAAATAATCGGTGCCCAAAAACTGCACCCAAATCCCAAATAAACTCAGGCGCCGGCACTCTCCTCGGCCCTTAAATCCTGTAAATCTCTGAGAATCACGAGTGCCCAACATCGGCATCCAAAATATCATAAAATACTCGTGTCCAGTATCGACACGCAAATCCTCATACATCGGGCTCCGTATGTCCGGATCAGCCCACGGGCTCCGTCTGCGGTATCGGCCCTCGGCACCGGCAGTACGGATCATCCCGCATCCATCTCTCGACTCTGGTCAGTATCCTCCGGATAACCGCCAGGTCCAACCAATCACTGGTAGGTACTCGCCCACCACCAGGCTCAATCGGCAAAGTCCATCGATCATCTTTCCGAGGGGAACCATACCGGGTCCACCACGAACCCGCAAACGGATCATCCACTCCACGAATCGGGTTTCAAGCACATGTCTCAGCACGGAGAAAACGCGTGGTGGACGCACCAAAATATCATATCACGAGGAACCGGGTTTTCAAATAGTGCAAATTTTCTCAAATAATTCCACGGTCCTCAAAACCAGAAATCACATAAAAATCCAACACCAATGAGTAAATCAAATACGATGTGCTATGTACATCAAGTCATAATATAGGTACAAGAGAGAAACCGCTTTTCTTAAGATAGTTTCAGTTTTCAAAGACAGCATGCGGCTTCCAATTTCTTTGAAAATCATATCGAATCATATGTGAAATGAACTACAATATAATGATTATGGCAATTCTACAGTGAGTGTGTCATGACAATTACTAACGGTGTGTGTGTAACTGTTAGTGTATATGCCCTAGAGGCCATTACTGTATCATACTAGTTTGTATATTACTTAATGGAAGCTTGGGATATTCACCTTGTATAAACAATCTTGCTCAAAATAGTAGTATGCTACTTGGTTTGTTTCTACTTCAATGTGTACATGTGTTTATTTTAGTATATCGCCTATACACATTAGTGGAGCTCTTAGGATCTTTGCTTGATTACCAGCGTTGTGATGGCAGTCACACTAGTGGGGCTGGGTAATCTATAAGCACATCCTTATGCAGGTCCCTGGTCGCAGGACTATCGAGACAGGGCATCGATACTCCGGAGTAGACTAGCGTGTGCGCTTCTCATCCCAGTGTGGGAGATGGTCTGTCCCACAGCCATCAGTACGTCGTACTTGAGAGAGTATGCAGATGCTCGTTGGGTTACGAGTACACTGGACAGGACTCGTCGGGAACTGACTAGTTGGTATTATACCTATTGTCAGTTATCAGTTCCCAGGTGACATGAGTACAGCTTAGTCCGCTGACTTGACACTGTCACTTCGCCTCGAGTGTGTTCCCACTGTACTTTGATTACTACCCTACCACGGCTCAAAGGAGTCGTGCAAACAGGTGGTAGTTGGGTGCAGTCCTGAAGCACTTGGAGGCAGTGACGGTTAGACAGGATTCGTCTCTCCCGGTATTGGGGGTTGACATCTCGCTGTGTCTAGGAGAGCCATTACACGAGTAGTCCCTGGCCAGGGCAAACGAGATATACTGGTAGGCTTCCAGTGTTATCTCAGGGTGTTTTGGGCTTCACTCCGACACGACTTGTACCGCTATTGGGGGACTGATGTTTACCGCCCCCTAGGCCCGCCATGCGATGTATCAGACGAACAGACCGGACTGTACCGAGAATGTCACATTCAGGCTCAGTAGGAGTTCAGATGGGTTTCGCCTCGTCAATCTTCTTGTCGGCATTACCTGGGGACCGTTACGCACAGCTAGTGCCGCTTGCGGTCTGTGGTTAAACCCACTGCCAGCGTAGTGTCGAGTCTTTAGAGTCCCACACAGAAAGCTTTTCGCCTTTAGGAAAAAGAGTAGAGGTCGCATGGTATTGCGACAGGTCGCATGGTTTTGCGACAGGGTTCGGTCACATCCGTGCACTTGTGCACGTACAGTGTCCGGACAGTTTACACTAGCAGGCTTTGGTTTAAGCCAGATCCTAGTGTACCTTTTGGGATTGGATTTATCCAGTGTGCATTCGTGTTCCTCGGAACGCGGATGCGGGTGTGTATGCACAGTTGACAGGGAGGCAGAGGCAGCGGATTCTCATTAGGGTTGTTGACAGTTGACCGTTGACTATTTGACTTTTTGCTCAACCCTAATGAGAATATGATATGTGATTAACTATTATATTAATTAAGTATTATGGTGACATGGTTGTTGACTTTTGTTGACTTTGTTGACTTGTTGACTTTTGTTGACTTGTTGACTTTGTTGACCGGTTGACTAGGCTTGACTAGTTGACCATCATGATAACCATAGCCATCATTTCATGGCAAAGACTTTTGCTTGCTTGCTCATTTGTGCAAAATGAGTGCATGAAATGATATGGTTATGGTTGCTTCAACCATCACATAACACTTGATTTGGTATAATGAGTTATGATGACTTTGGATTATGAGAGGGTGAGAGACAAAACACTTGCTCATTCTTACTTGCTCATTCTCTCTCTTGTTCTTGAGCTCTCTTGTTTTGCTCTCACCCTCTTGCTCTTGCTCCCTCTCTTGAATCTATGGTTCTCTTGTCTCATGAGTTGAGAATCAAGAACCATAGATAAAATCCCATACAAACTCTTCTCTACTCACTCTAGTTCACAAGGTTTAGCAAACCGAGCGAACTAGTTTCTTCAAAGAACGAAGAAGGAGCCAAAGGTTGGAGCTTTCAGGTGGATCTATCTTCGGCGTACGGAGACGACGGGAAGAAGCCAATCCGGACCACCATCGGAGCTTGAAGACGAAGGACTTCAAGACAAGCAAGGTATAACCCCCTAACCGAATAGCTAGAAACTCGTAGTTAGGTTGTTAGTTAGATGTTTAACCAAGATCCGGGTTATAGGTTCATGTTACCACTTATGTAAAAATCGTTTTTTACCAAATTCCGCATTCCCGAAAGTACCGGGAGAGGTAGCATGGACTTACAGTGGTATCAGAGCCTAGTTAAACTCTATCTAACATGTTAGCAAGTAACTAGAAGATCGATCAAAGAAAAAGTCCCGAAAACGAACCCCGAAATTCGAACTTTCTGTCGATTTTTATACTGTTCAATAGTTGATTATTTTCATCTCTAAAATCGGCTCAGGGTTTTTAAAAGCTACTGTAGAAAAATCACCAAGAGTTCCCCCTAAACGACCGCGGAAACGCGGCAATAGCTTGCTGTTGCCGCGGTTCCGCGGCCTCCTTGGCCCCTCTCTGGTGTTTCTTTGGTACAGTGTACTTGCAGGGGTATTTTGGGATTTTTGGAATATATATTTTCTGCCCAGATTTTCCAGAACGAAAATTTTATTTTTGGGGTCCCGAAAATCCGTATTTTTGATCGAACTTCTAAAAGACTTAAGCTAACGGGTTTTTCTGTAATGTGATATTTGTATTGAACGTCTGCTAATCGCTATATGTCGATTAGTGGGGGTTATACAAATCTGTGATCTGTAATGTTGCTGGAATGTGTATATGAATATGTTGGATTGTCGCGGGTGAATAGCCGGGGGTTGTGAGACGAGAGTTTTCTTTTCTTTCAATTCATGTAAATTTGTAAATTGATGTAATAATTATTTGTATGGCCGCACAACCGGGTCGGGGTTGTAGCCGTCATTGTATAATTTCTTTTTACTGTTTTTGCTCCTAGGATAGACCCATGGAGGGGGTGCACAAACTACCGGGTATGCCGAATTGTCGAGTGGCCTACTCATGGAGATGAGGGAGGTTGCTACGCTTCGGGTACTTGGCGGGTAGTTTGCCGCACCCGTAGGGGTCTTGGGTGGGGTATTGGCTATTCACCGCGACCGTGTAATCTGTTTTTCGTTACAGGCTCGTGCGAATTACAGATTCCTAGTATATCCAATGTATTCATCTATGATCTGAAATGTTTATCATTGCAATATATCTGTATATGATATTATTTAGGCGTTGCTTATATTTTACAGACGCGCTAGCCCAGCCCCCGCTCTGTCGTTAGTTAAGTAACCTAACGGGTAATGACGGGGCCTAGTGGCGAATGCGAATGGCATAAGCGTACGTCATATTTTGGTTGTTTTCTGCAATGGTAGGATTAAATGATGGGACACATTAAAAGAACTAATGCAAGAATATCACGCATTAAAAGAACTAATGCAAGATAATAAACCAAGTTAAAGTCGTTGGAACACTTTCGAAAAACCACTCAGTTCTTTTCAAAACCAACTTTTAAATGCGGAGCTTGAGCCACTCCTTTTAAAAGCTATCTCGTTCCATCGACCAAATCAAGTTCACTACGTTCACGGTTTTTCCAAAACCATTCGTAGCCCTCCGTCGTTTCACATGAATAGTCAATAGTATTCAAGCTGTGTATGTTGGCCAAAGTCAAGACATAGTGATTGGTAGCTATTGGGTGTTCATGTGTAGCATAGATAGATGCGTTGGTTTGGGACAGTCGTACTTCCATTTTGGCCAAAGTCAAGGGTAGGTACGGATGGATCCAAATTAACCTGGATAATGACGGGTAGAACTTGACATGTGACTTATGATATTTTGGCCAAAGTCAAGGTCATAAGAGCATGGGGCAAAAATCCACATCGGGAGTTTCATAAGTACTGAAACTTGCTAGATTTGCATACCATTTGGAGTGTGATGATTCTGGTAGGATTCCTTCAGTTTCGTCACGCGATGATATTTGGATCCCGATCCTACTGTGAGTATATGCTACTCCTCGGGAAATTTCTCACTTAACGATCAATGCTATAAACCTAGTAGGTGTCTAGAAAGGTGTTAGCGGGGCTACGCCCCCTGGGAAAAGAGGTTCTTAAATTAAGGAACTTCGCGAAAGCGTTGGAAAACCTCCCTCGAAGTACCGACACCAGCCTGGCCGAACGGTTAAGCAAGTATTGTACGGTGAGATTGATCCTGACTAATTCTTCCTTTTTGGTTTTAAGGAGGGATTCGAGAAACAGTGGGAGCCATCCTGTTTAGACAAACTAAAAACCACTCTAAACTTGCAAGAGCATCATGCTAAGTGTTTCTTCTTCTCTCTCCTAATTGCAGCGACCAATCGAAATGACTGGACTTAAGTTACTTCTAGATAAAAATATACTGACAGGGACAAACTACAAAGATTGGCTCAGGAATGTTAAGATGGCAATCACTTACGACAAGCTGGGGTATCTTCTTACCACCAAAGCTCCCCGTGTCCCTGGTCCCACTTCCAGCGTCGCGGATAAGGAAATCCGTAAGACTTAGGAGATTGATAGCGCGAAGGCCAAGTGCCTCGTGCTTGCCTCGATGGACAACGAACATCAGAGGAGGCACGAGAATATGGACCTTGAATCCATATTTCTCCATACAAAAGAACTGTATGGAGAGCAATCTCGTATCGCAAGATACGAAGCGTCGAAAAAGTTATTTTCGGCAAGGATGGCCGTCAGATCATCAGTAGCAGAGCACGTGCTTAAGATGATCGGCTACATTGAGGAGCTCGCGGACCTAGGAACCACATTGGAGAGTGAGCTCTATACAGACTTAGTTCTCCAGTCCCTTCCTTCCACTTACGCCCAGTTTATACTGAACTTCAACCTACAAGAAAAGGAGGTTGAACTTTCAGAGCTCCTCAACATGCTGAGGAGCGCAGAGGGCACCCTACAGAAAGGTAGGGAAACCTTCCACTTTGTTTGTAGGAGGATCATCTTCTTCTAGGTCCAAGGCGAAAGCCAAGGGAAAGAAGAAGAAAGCCTCCGCCAAACCAAGGGGCGGTGTTAGTAAAGTGGATACGAAGGGAAAAGCAAAAGCAACAAAGATAGCGGGGAAGCTTGTGGATAAGGAAGAATGCTTCTATTGTCATAAGAAAGGTCACTGGAAGAATGATTGCAGGGCCTGGAAGGCCAGAACACAGGAATTGAAGCAAGTTGCAGCTTCAGCTTCAGGTGTGTATGTTATTGAAAACTGTCTTTCAATAAACTCTACTTCCTGGGTATTGGATACCGGATCAGGATCTCATATCTGTAATTCTTTGCAGGCGTTGAGAAACCGTAGGGTTTTGAAGGCAGGTGACATGACCCTCAGAGTTGCGAATGGAGCTAGCATGGATGCTAAAGCCGTGGGGGACTATCACCTGGGAATGTCAGATGGACATGTTTTGGTTTTGCGTAATTGCTTTTTTGTACCCAACGCAACTTGTAATATCATTTCTGTATCTTTAGTTTCTAAAGAAGGTTATGAATTTGCGTTTGTAAGTAATGTTGTAAACATTCACCTTAATCAAGTTTTGATTGGGTCAGGTACATTGAGTAATGGTATATACGTATTGAACCAACCACAGATTTTCAATGTCCAGAATACACACAAAAGAATGTCTCCAGAAATAAATCAGACTTTCTTGTGGCATTGTAGACTGGGTCACATCAATGAGAGAAGGTTGACGAAGTTACATACAGAAGGGTATTTGAATGCGTTCGAATATCAGTCGTATGCCACTTGTCAATCCTGTCTCAGAGGAAAGATGACAAAGACTCCATTTACTGGACATGGAGTAAGAGCGAGCGAGCTCTTGGGACTCGTACACAGTGACGTGTGCGGTCCAATGTCTACACATGTGCGAAGCGGCTATTCTTACTTCATTACTTTTACGGATGACTTCTCAAGTTACGGTTATGTCTTCTTAATGAAACATAAGTCCGAAGCCTTTGGAAAATTTCAGGAGTATAAGATTGAAGTAGAGAAACAGACCGGCAAAAGTATTCAGATTCTAAGATCGGATCGAGGTGGAGAATACTTAAGTGCCGAGTTCCTGGACTATTTAAAAGAGAACGGAATTCTTTCTCAGCTTACTCCTCCATACACCCCGCAACATAACGGTGTATCGGAGATACGGAACCGCACCCTATTGGATATGGTGCGGTCCATGATGAGTAACGCTGAGTTACCGCGATCATTCTGGGGATATGCGCTAGAATCAGCCGCATACCTTTTGAACCGAGTTCCCACTAAGACTGTGCCTACCACGCCATTTGAGATGTGGTGTGGGAAGAGGCCCCATCTTAATCACATTAAGACATGGGGAAGTCCAGCTTTTGTCAAAAAGCAGCATGCGGACAAGCTCGAGGCACGCTCAGTACTGTGCAAGTTTGTGGGATATCCAAAGAATTCCAAGGGATATTTCTTCTACTGTGAAGAGGAACAAAAAGTTCTTGTTTCTCGTCATGCCCACTTTCTAGAACACCAGTTCTTAGAAAAGGAAATAAGTGGGAGCGCAGTAGAACTGGAAGAAATTCCAGAACCACGGACTATTACTGAAAGTTTAGTGGAAACAGGGGGTTCGAAAGAACAGGACATTCCTACGCCGCTCCGCAGGAGCAGTAGGCAGACTCATCCGCCCGAGAGATACTACGGTTTTCTCATAGACGGGGATAGAGAGGATTGCATCATAGATTATGATGAGCCTACTAGCTTCCAGCAGGCCGTTCAGAGCGTTGACTCAGTGAAATGGCTGGATGCAATGCGGACCGAAATGGAGTCCATGTACACCAACAAGGTATGGACATTGGACATTGCTCCAGATGGGGTAAAACCCGTAGGATGCAAGTGGATCTTCAAAAGGAAGATTGGTGTAGATGGACAGGTTGAGACCTATAAAGCTAGGCTGGTAGCAAAGGGTTTTCGTCAAAGACCTGGCTTGGACTATGACGAAACCTTTTCTCCAGTAGCCATGCTGAAATCCATTCGGATCCTTCTTGCCATTGCTGCCTTCCACGATTATGAGATTTGGCAGATGGACGTAAAGACAGCTTTTCTAAATGGAAATTTGGAGGAGTGTGTCTATATGGACCAGCCAGAGGGTTTCATTCAGAGTGGGAGCAGCGGAAAGGTGTGCAAGTTGCTTAAGTCCATCTATGGACTAAAGCAGGCATCGCGGAGTTGGAACATCTGCTTTGATGAGACGGTCAAAGAATTTGGCTTTATCAAAAATCCAGATGAACCATGCATCTATAGTAGATTTGTAGCGAGAACTGTAGTATTCCTCGTTTTATACGTGGATGACATTCTCTTAATAGGAAATGACATTCCTATGCTACAATCTGTCAAGGGGTTCTTGTCACACAGGTTCTCCATGAAAGACCTGGGTGATGCCTCATACATCCTGGGGATCCGGATCCATCGTGATAGATCCAAGAGGATATTAGGACTTTCACAGTCCAGGTACATCGACACCGTACTGAAAAGATTCAGTATGGAAGATTCCAAGCGCGGTAACCTACCGGCTTGTCACGGGATCACCCTCTCTAAAGAGATGTCTCCCAAGACTGATTTGAAGAGGGATCGCAAGTCTATTATACCCTACGCTTCTGCGGTAGGCTCTATAATGTATGCGATGTTGTATACCAGACCGGATGTAGCTTATGCACTGAGTGTGGTAAGCCGGTATCAATCAAACCCTGGGGAGAAACACTGGATAGCGGTAAAGAACATTCTCAAGTACCTGATAAGGACTAAGGAGATGTTCTTGGTGTATGGCGGAAAAGACCTCCAGATCGAGGCCTTTGCTGACTCCAGCTTCCAGAGTGACAAGGATGATTCCAAGTCCATGTCGGGTTTTGTCTTTACCCTCAATGGAGGGGCGGTGTGTTGGAAGAGTTCCAAACAAGAAACCGTTGCAGACTCGACGATGGAAGCGGAATACATCGCTGCATCTGATGCCGCAAAAGAAGCTGTCTGGATGAGGATGTTCTTGAAAGAGCTTCAGGTGGTTCCGTCCAATGTTGATCCAATACCTCTGTATTGCGACAACAACGGGGCTATAGCTTTAGCGAAGGAACCCAGGTCCCATCAGAGATCCAGACACATCTTGAGGCGGTATCACCTGAACAGGGAGATCGTGGATCGCCAGGAGATCGAGGTTCGGAGAGTCGCTTCAGAAGATAACACTGCAGATCCATTCACCAAGGCCTTGCCCCAGACTCAGTTCGAGCGGCTGATCGAGATGATAGGTCTTCGATACGCTAGTACATGGCCTTAGTGCAAGTGGGAGATTGTTAGTGTATATGCCCTAGAGGCCATTACTGTATCATACTAGTTTGTATATTACTTAATGGAAGCTTGGGATATTCACCTTGTATAAACAATCTTGCTCAAAATAGTAGTATGCTACTTGGTTTGTTTCTACTTCAATGTGTACATGTGTTTATTTTAGTATATCGCCTATACACATTAGTGGAGCTCTTAGGATCTTTGCTTGATTACCAGCGTTGTGATGGCAGTCACACTAGTGGGGCTGGGTAATCTATAAGCACATCCTTATGCAGGTCCCTGGTCGCAGGACTATCGAGACAGGGCATCGATACTCCGGAGTAGACTAGCGTGTGCACTTCTCATCCCAGTGTGGGAGATGGTCTGTCCCACAGCCATCGGTACGTCGTACTTGAGAGAGTATGCGGGTGCTCGTTGGGTTACGAGTACACTGGACAGGATTCGTCGGGAACTGACTAGTTGGTATTATACCTATTGTCAGTTATCAGTTCCCAGGTGACATGAGTACAGCTTAGTCCGCTGACTTGACACTGTCACTTCGCCTCGAGTGTGTTCCCACTGTACTTTGATTACTACCCTACCACGGCTCAAAGGAGTCGTGCAAACAGGTGGTAGTTGGGTGCAGTCCCGAAGCACTTGGAGGCAGTGACGGTTAGACATGATTCGTCTCTCCCGGTATTGGGGGTTGACATCGCGCTGTGTCTAGGAGAGCTATTACACGAGTAGTCCCTGGCCAGGGCAAACGAGATATACTGGTAGGCTTCCAGTGTTATCTCAGGGTGTTTTGGGCTTCACTCCGACACGACTTGTACCGCTATTGGGGGACTGACGTTTACCGCCCCCTAGGCCCGCCATGCGATGTATCAGACGAACAGACCGGACTGTACCGAGATTGTCACATTCAGGCTCAGTAGGAGTTCAGATGGGTTTCGCCTCGTCAGTCTTCTTGTCGGCATTACCTGGGGACCGTTACGCACAGCTAGTACCGCTTGCGGTCTGTGGTTAAACCCACTGCCAGCGTAGTGTCGAGTCTTTAGAGTCCCACACAGAAAGCTTTTCGCCTTTAGGCAAAAGAGTAGAGGTCGCATGGTATGCGACAGGTCGCATGATTTTGCGACAGGGTTCGGTCACATCCGTGCACTTGTGCACGTACAGTGTCCGGACAGTTTACACTAGCAGGCTTTAGTTTAAGCCAGATCCTAGTGTACCTTTTGGGATTGGATTTATCCAGTGTGCATTCGTGTTCCTCGGAACGCGGATGCGGGTGTGTATGCATAGTTGACAGGGAGGCAGAGGCAGCGGATTCTCATTAGGGTTGTTGACAGTTGACCGTTGACTATTTGACTTTTTGCTCAACCCTAATGAGAATATGATATGTGATTAACTATTATATTAATTAAGTATTATGGTGACATGGTTGTTGACTTTTGTTGACTTTGTTGACTTGTTGACTTTTGTTGACTTGTTGACTTTGTTGACCGGTTGACTAGGCTTGACTAGTTGACCATCATGATAACCATAGCCATCATTTCATGGCAAAGACTTTTGCTTGCTTGCTCATTTGTGCAAAATGAGTGCATGAAATGATATGGTTATGGTTGCTTCAACCATCACATAACACTTGATTTGGTATAATGAGTTATGATGACTTTGGATTATGAGAGGGTGAGAGACAAAACACTTGCTCATTCTTACTTGCTCATTCTCTCTCTTGTTCTTGAGCTCTCTTGTTTTGCTCTCACCCTCTTGCTCTTGCTCCCTCTCTTGAATCTATGGTTCTCTTGTCTCATGAGTTGAGAATCAAGAACCATAGATAAAATCCCATACAAACTCTTCTCTACTCACTCTAGTTCACAAGGTTTAGCAAACTGAGCGAACTAGTTTCTTCAAAGAACGAAGAAGGAGCCAAAGGTTGGAGCTTTCAGGTGGATCTATCTTCGGCGTACGGAGACGATGGGAAGAAGCCAATCCGGACCACCATCGAAGCTTGAAGACGAAGGACTTCAAGACAAGCAAGGTATAACCCCCTAACCGAGTAGCTAGAAACTCGTAGTTAGGTTGTTAGTTAGATGTTTAACCAAGATCCGGGTTATAGGTCCATGTTACCACCTATGTAAAAATCGTTTTTTACTAAATTCCGCATTCCCGAAAGTACCGGGAAAGGTAGCATGGACTTACAGTAACATGCAGATTAGTGCTCGTGCAACATGAACCGTTAGTAATAGTGCGGTGTTCTATCAATTCTAAGTTTACACACATATAGCAGGGAATGCAGTATGCAACAACTGTATCCATTAACAGTCAATGTAGGTAAATGCAATATGTAGCTATAAGGTCCTATCCGCCCTGACGCATAACGCCATGCGGGCGATATCCCCGTAGATGTTAAATCTACTCACCGAAGTCTCGCGCTAAGTGTAGCCGACGACATGCTTCCCCTTCTTCGCAGCGTCTGTCTCACTCGCCTGCGAACCTAGAATTACACAATATATCACACATAAGCTCAAATCTACAAAAACGCGATATTAAGGTCAAACTAGAAACCCGCGTCGCAAACCAAGCGCGCGTGTGCGCGATATGCTAAAACGTGTGATTACGCTCCTGAAGCTAACCCGACGCGTCGCGATACGCAGCACACCCCAAACCCACACACGTATCACGTGTGTCGCGAAGATTTAAAATACGAGAAATAGGTTTTCACCACCAGATTTTTATACAGAATTGCTATTACAAAAATATATATACCATAACACCCCATATATCAGCTGACACCAACCACCAATACCCCAACCCACTACTCTCCCATCTGGCCGCAAATTGCGGCCAAAATGAGTTTTTCGGCGGCCTGGGTAGTGGGGTGGGCTCCCGGGTTTGGTGTGTGCACTCTATACCCCCTACACAAGCTGCAGTAAATACAATTTTATTCTGAAACACCCCGGGTAGTAGCAATTCAACAGAACCCAATTTCAAGTTAAAAATTACACTTTTGCACTAAAATGATACTTTAGGGTATATTTGTGAAATCTGAAATAAACCCATGTCTAAAACTACACTAATATCACATTACCAAGCTAATCAAGCCATAAAAAGTTAATTTTTATCATAACCTCACTAAATTTCCTTATATAGCACAAAACATGCATAAAAGGTGATATTTTGCTAGAAATACTACAAGTTATGGAAAAGGGGTGCTAAGGGTGAGTTAATACCTTCAAAAGATCTTAAGAAACACCAAAAGCCCCAGATCTAGCCTCAAGTATGCAGTCTTGCCACCAAACACCTCAAATGAGCCATTAAACCAAGGTTTTGTGAAGGAAAAAGGTTAGATTTGTGTAGGGTTTGAATGAGGATCTAAAGAGAAGTGAAAAGAGAAGAGAAAATGGGGGAAAATGAAGGTTTTTCTGCTGGAATTTCCCCAGAAATTCTGAATGAAGAGAAAAGAGAGAGAAGTGAAGAAAAATGGGGTCAAAAGGTCAAACTTTCCTACCTAACACCATGCCTCATTTGTTTAATTGAAATTTTTGAATTTTAAAAGGGTTTTGACTTGTTTTGAAATGGTGGGGATAAATTATCAACCATGCAACAAATGAAGAGGGTTAACATGTTACACTAAAAAAAACCTAAGTCACAAAATTGGCTAAGTGTGCATGTATGCACTTAACACAAAATTTCTCACATAGGGTAACATGACTAAAATAGTTAATAACCCTACAATTATATAAACACTTCACAATACAATTTAGCACTAACCAAGAAGGAAAATAAGATATCCATTTTTGAAAAACACGCACACTAGCTAATTAACGAGAAAACATCCTAAACGAATTTCAAGGCGTTACACTGGCCCCACTAGTGTGATCTGCATCATAGTTCTAGTAGTCGAGTACATATCCTAAGGGCTTTATCAACATGTGAGAGCAAGACAGTAAACCAATACAAGTCAACATTTTAAGATAAAGTGAAACCAAATAGCATACTATTATGTCGAGCAAGAAAGTCCTCTCAATATATATCCAAGCATCCACTATAATATACATCATATGTACAACAATGGCATCTAGGGCATATATATAACTAACACATTACGGATTTTCAAAGGACGTACCTTTTCTTAAAAACACCGTAACCCCTATTTCCTAAAAACCACGATTCATGCTATTTCAAATGCCAAACTGTATGACTCGTATATGCACATGTATATTCTTCATTATTGTGATTACTATTCATTTTTCGTTTATTCATGTTCTTCATATCGCATTGCATGCTTATACCTGTGTTTTCTTTAGTATTATAAACCCATGTTGTCAGGACACCAGCACCATTACCGATGATGCGCATGACTACGAACACTTGCTTGCCGGCTCACACACATCATCATCGGTAATTGCCATGTCACGTACACTTTAGAGAATATTATTTCATTGACAAACTTGCTAGCTGATAGTTCTAATATATCATTACTGTGCTGGTTTAGATATTGTATTCTGTATTTAGATACCCATGCATATATATATTCCTTGTCATGCAATATTATGGAGCTTTATGCCGGTAATTCATTGGTTATTTACTCTTGAGATTGGGATTTCGGATTTCCATGAGAATTATGGATTTGGAGAAACCGCAAAGATTTTATAAACTTATCATCATTTTAAAGATTGAAAATTGCGGTTTTCTCATGATATGATTTGAGAGGTGTCCACCATGAGTTTTCTCGGCTCTGGAGCGGTATCATATACCCGATTCGAGGAGGAGGTGGAACTGTCTGCGGGTGCATGGTGGACCCGGTGCGGTACCCCGGGGCAAGATGGTCGCAGATGATAGCGTTGAGCCTGGCAGGGGAGAACTACCGACCGGTTATTTGTGATGCGGCGGATATCCGGAGGATACCGACGTAGTCGTGAGAGTTGATGATTTGGGACAGTCCGGATTGCCGGAGCCCCGAAGCCTGTCCGGATTGCCGGAGCCCGGGATATTGAGACTTTGAGGTATTGAGATTATATGATATGGGCCAGTCCGGATTGCCGGAGCCCGAGATATTGGATATTTGAGATTTATGTTTTGTGTCGATACTTGACACGGATTCTATGTTGATTTCATTGATGATACCTTGATTTTTATGTACAGAAATCTCACTAATTAAAGAAAATAGTTTTCTCATTCATGATTTATTCTGTTTTCATTTTAATGCATTCATATATCATAGATGTATTATGTTGCTACCTGAGGCACTGGCACGAGCACTTGTTATTACACGTATGTGTAGATGTTTCAGGGTTATATTTTATGAGGATATTATCGTATGACCTAGGATTGAGTCATACATGCAATTTCTGCTCGGTGATGTTTTCTACTCACGAGTTGGCAACTCACCCCCATTGTGCCACAGTTTCTTGCAGGTTCTGCCGTACAGGTTTCATTGCGGCTTGCTGGCACACTGCTCCTTTCCGGGTGATTGCTTTGGTAGGTGGGTTCACTCGTATCGTGACCACCGTCGTATTTTATTTACATTCTGTTGTATCTAGTAACTCCATCAACCAGACTTGTATAATTTATAGACATAGAAGACCAGTGTATATTCTTTCGACCTAAGAGTCGCGCGCCTGTATTATTATGGTTTTCTTGATGATGATGGTTTTCATTCTGAGTTTTGATCCTCGGCCTTTGGCGTTGTATATTATATTGCTTGCGTGGTTGTGACCGTCAATTGGCGAAGAGCTAGCTCCTGCTTGGGGATGCCTTTATTCATTATGTTTATTATTCATGTTTGTACCCGTTTGGGGCCAGTATTTACAAAGGAGACTCTGCCGAAATTTTCGGGACAATATGATGTTGCTTTAAAATGTTTAATGCCATTTACTTTACTTAAACCACTTGCTTTAAACATGTTTTCCTTCACTTCTTATTTAAATGGTTTAGATTTCTGGGTTTTTGGCTTACTTGAATCAGATGGAGTCCTATAGACTTCATATGATTTAAGTGCCAGTCGCGTGCCATTTCGGGTCGTGACATAAAATCACCCGAGGAGTAAACCAACTCATCAGTAGGAATCGCGATCCAACTATTATCCCATGATAACTTGATGGAATCCACTCAAGTCACCACACTCCAGAAGGTATGTGCATGCCTGACAAGTTTCCTGTATGTTTGAAACTCCCGATGTGTATTTTTACCCCTGGGACCCAAGTGATCTTGACAATGCCAACATATCAAAGAGTCCTAGTCAAGTTCAACCCATCATTATCTTGATTGCGTTAAACCCACCCGTATGAGTCCTTGACAATGCCAACATAACCGTACGACTATCCTAACCAATCTACATATCCATGCGACAGAAAAGCATTACAGAGCTACCGAACACTACGCCTCGACAATACACGACATACGTAGCATGAATACTAAGCAATACTAATCTGAAATGATGGAGGGCTACGACTGGTTTTTGGAGAAAAACCTTTAACGTAATGAACTTGATATCATAGAAGGAACCGGATAGATTTTCAAATATATAGTGGCATAAACTTTTGCTAGAGAAGTCACTCCCTGTGAAGGGATCTCGGCTCTTTTCTCGTCGAATGAGATGTAGGATATTCCTAACCGAATACCACGATGCAAAGCAAAAGAAACAACTATAGTGAAGTTATTACGCCGACGCAAACTTTTGCTCAAGAGGTCACTCCCGGTGAAAGGATCTCTGCTCTTGCCTCGTTGAATGAGGTACTGGATATTCATAACTGAATACCGCTGTGCAAAGCAAAAGAAAACGTCTGTAATATCATTTTTAAAATTGGTTCCAACAACATCATATAGGTCTGTTTTATCCTTGCATTGATAAGAATCAACACAGTCCCATCAATTAACATATCACACCAGAAAAGAACGAAAAATAAAATGTACGTATATGCCATCCGCATTTGCCACTGGGTCCCGTCATCACTCGTTAGGTTACTTAACTAACGACAGAGCGGGTACTGGACTAGCGCGGGTGCAAAACATATACAACATCTACTAGTATATATATAAATATATATAACAATTTTCCCAGGCATGATTAAGCAACATCTCAGAATCACAGCCAAGCAACACAGAGTGGTGGATAATCCTGGAGCCCCGGGTTTCACTTGAGCCGCAAATGAGACCCGACGTTCCCCTGTCGTTTGGATAGCCTGTGCAATGGAAACCTAGACTCCTACGAGTGCGGCAAGTTACCCGCCAATCCCATAAGCGAGGCTGTAAGTCCACGTTGCCCACCTCGGTGCTTGAGGGGAGGCGGAAACGTTATGAAAAATCGGATTTTTACAACACTAGGCAACATGGACTATGTAAAGGAGGGATCTTTGCTAAACAAAAACTTACTACAAAGCTAAAAGAGTTAGCTACTCGGAAAGGGGGTTATACCTAGGACTTCAAGTCCTTCTCTTCTTGCTCCTTGGAGTGAAAGAACAGGTTCTCCTTGTCGCCTTCTCTTGCCGAAGAAAGATCCACCCGAGAGCCTCTACCTTTGGCTCCAACATCAAACTAGAAGTAACTAAGGTGCTTGGTGTGCTAAACCTAGGACCTTAGAAAGAGTAGAGAGTATTTTTTAGGGTTTTATCTCAAGCTCAAATGGTTCTCAACTGATGAGAGGGGAGAGCTATAGAGAGAGGAAGAGGATGGGAGAGAATGAAAATGATAAAGTGAGAAGAATAAATCAACCTTCTCACATATATGTGAATTATGATAAATAAATAATTAGCTAAAGATAATTGTGATAGTTAATCATGAAATGACCATTATCATTTCAAATTAAATACTTTTGCAAGGATCAAAGAGCATCTTTCATATGAAATGATGATGGTCAATTTGTCAACCTAGGTCAACAAGTCAAGTATAGTCAAATGGTCAACATCCCTAACCATACACAATTATAATTAACTAATATTAATAAATCATATATCACACATAAACATTAGGTTTAAGAAAATGATAATGGTCATCAACCCTAATGAAAGTCCTCTACCTCTGCCTCAGTCAACTGTGCATACACACCCGTATCCGTGTTCCGAGGAACACGAATACAAAGAGATAAAACCAATCCCAAAACATATACTAGGATCTGTCTTAAATCAAAGCCCGCTAGTATAAGCTGTCCGGACACCAAACGTGCACAAGTGCGCGGATGTGAACGAACCCTGTCGCAAAACCATGCGACCTCTACTCATTTTGCCTAAAGGCGAATAACCCTCTGTGTGGGACTCTAAAGACTCGACACTACGCTGGCAGTGGGTTTAACCACAGACCGCAAGCGGCACTAGCTGTACGTAACGGTCCCCAGGTAGATGCCGATAAGAAGACTGACGAGTTAAACCCATCTGAACTCCTACCGAGCCTGAATGTGACAGTCTACGTACAGTCCGGTCTGTTCGTCTAAGAACATCGCATGGCGGGCCTAGGGGGCGGTAAACCTCAGTCCCCTACTAGCGGTACAAGTCATGTCGGAGTGTAGCCCAGAACACCTGAGATAACACTGGAAACCTACCAGTCTATCTCGCTTGCCCTGGCCAGGGACTTTTTGTAATGGCTCTCCTAGACACAGCGCGATATCAACCCCCAATACCGGGAGAGACGAATCCTGTCTAACCGTCACTACCTCCAAGTGCTTCGGGACTGCACCCAAAAACTACCTGTTTGCACGACTCCGTTGAGCCATGGTAGGGTAGTAATCAAAGTACAGTGGGAACACACTCAAGGCGAAGTGACAGTGTCAAGTCAACGGACTAAGCTGTACTCATGTCACCTGGGAACTGATAACTGACAATAGGTATAATACCAACCAACAGTTCCCGACGAGTCCTGTCCAGTGTACTCGTAACCTAACGAGCACCTGCATACTATCTCAAGTACGACGTACTGACGGCTGTGGGCCAGACCGTCTCCCGTGCTGGGATGAGAAGAGTATACGCTAGTCTACTCCGGAGTATCGATGCCCTGTCTCGATAATCCCACGACTAGGGACGTGTATAAGGATGTGCTTGTAGATTACCCAGCCCCCACGAGTGTGATCGCCATCACAACGCCGGTAATCAAGCAAAGATCCTAAGGGCTCTACTAATGCGTATAGGTGATATAATAAAGAAACACATGTACACATTAAAGCAGAGACAAACCAAGTAGCTTACTACTATTTCGAGCAAGATTGTCTATACAACTGTGAATATCCCAAGCTTCCATCAAGTAATATACAAACTAGTATGATACAGTAATGGCCTCTAGGGCATATACACTAACAATCTCCCACTTGCACTAAGGCCATGTACTGGCGTATCGAAGACCTATCATCTCGATCAGCCGCTCGAACTGAGTCTGGGGTAAGGCCTTGGTGAATGGATCAGCAGTGTTATCTTCCGTAGCAACTCTCCGAACCTCGATCTCCTGGCAACCCACGATCTCCCTGATCAGGTGATACCGCCTCAAGATGTGCCTGGACTTCTGATGGGACCTGGGTTCCTTCGCTAAAGCTATAGCCCCGTTGTTGTCACAATACAGAGGTACTGGATCAACAATGGACGGAACCACCTGAAGTTCTGTTAGGAACTTCCTTATCCAGACGGCTTCTTTTGCGGCATCTGCAGCAGCGATATATTCCGCTTCCATCATCGAGTCAGCAACGGTTTCCTGTTTGGAACTCTTCCAACACACCGCCCCTCCATAGAGGGTAAAGACATAACCTGACATGGACTTGGAATCATCCCTGTCACTCTTGAAGCTGGAGTCAGCAAAGGCCTCGATCTGGAGGTCTTTTCCGCCATACACCAAGAACATCTCCTT
Source organism: Agapanthus africanus (assembly GCA_030015575.1). Lineage (NCBI taxonomy): Eukaryota > Viridiplantae > Streptophyta > Magnoliopsida > Asparagales > Amaryllidaceae > Agapanthus > Agapanthus africanus. The sequence goes on from JASDDO010000010.1 coordinate 235,252,160, forward strand.
AGTCCTTCTCAGGTACTTGAGAATGTTCTTTACCGCTATCCAGTGTTTCTCCCCAGGGTTTGACTGATACCGGCTTACCACACTCAGTGCATAAGCTACATCTGGTCTGGTGCACAACATCGCATACATTATAGAGCCTACCGCAGAAGCGTAGGGTATAATAGACATGCGATCCCTTTCCAAATCAGTCTTGGGAGACATCTCTTTGGAGAGGGTGATCCCATGACAAGACGGTATATTACCGCGCTTGGAATCTTCCATGCTAAATCTTTTCAGTATGGTGTCGATGTACCTGGACCGTGAAAGTCCTAATATCCTCTTGGATCTGTCACGATAGATCCGGATCCCCAGAATGTAAGAGGCATCACCCAGGTCTTTCATGGAGAATTTGTGTGACAAGAACCCTTTGACAGATTGTAGCATAGGAATGTCATTTCCTATCAAGAGAATGTCATCCACGTATATAACGAGGAATACTACAGTTCTTGCTACAAATCTACTATAGATGCATAGTTCATCTGGGTTTTTGATAAAGCCAAATTCTTTGACCGTCTCATCAAAACAGATGTTCCAACTCCGCGATGCCTACTTCAGTCCATAAATGGACTTAAGCAACTTGCACACCTTTCCACTGCTCCCACTCTGAATAAAACCCTCTGGCTGGTCCATATAGACACACTCCTCTAAATTTCCATTTAGAAAAGCGGTCTTTACGTCCATCTGCCAAATCTCATAATCGTGGAAGGCAGCAATGGCAAGAAGGATCCGAATGGATTTCAGCATAGCCACTGGAGAAAAGGTTTCATCATAGTCCAAACCAGGTCTTTGACGAAAACCCTTTGCAACAAGTCTAGCTTTATAGGTCTCAACCTGTCCATCTACACCAATCTTCCTTTTGAAGATCCACTTGCATCCTACGGGTTTTACCCCATCTGGAGCAATGTCCAACGTCCGTACTTTGTTGGTGTACATGGACTCCATTTCGGTCCGCATTGCATCCAGCCATTTTACCGAGTCAATGCTCTGAATGGCCTGCTGGAAGCTAGTCGGCTCATCACTATCAATGATGCAATCCTCTCTATCCCCGTCTATAAGAAAACCGTAGTATCTCTCGGGCGGATGAGACTGCCTACTACTTCTGCGGAGCGGCGCAGGAATGTCCTGATCTTTTGAACCCTCTGGTTCTACTAAGCTTTCAGTAATAGCTCGTGGTTCTGGAATTTCTTCCAGTTCTACTGCGCTCCCACTTATCTGATTTTCCAAAAACTCAGTTTCCAAGAAGTGGGCATGACGAGAAACAAAAACCTTTTGTTCCTCTTCGCAATAGAAGAAATATCCCTTGGAGTTCTTTGGATATCCCACAAACTTGCACTGTACTGAGCGTGCCTCGTGCTTGTCCGCATGCTGCTTTTTGACAAAAGCTGCATACCTTCTGGGGATATGCACTAAATGTGATTAAGATACGGTCTCTTCCCATACCACATCTGATATGGTGTAGTAGGCACAATCTTAGTTGGAACTCGGTTCAAAAGGTATGCAGCTGATTATAGTGCATATCCCCAGAATGATCGCGGTAACTCAGCGTTACTCATCATGGAACGTACCATATCCAATAGGGTGAGGTTCCGTCTCCCCGATACACCATTATGTTGCGGAGTGTATGGAGGAGTAAGCTGAGAGAGAATTCCATTCTCTTTTAAGTAATCCAGGAACTCGGCACTCAAGTATTCACCACCTCGATCAGATCTCAGTGTCTTGATACTTTTGCCTGTTTGTTTTTCTACTTCATTCTTATATTCCTGGAATTTTCCAAAGGCTTCGGATTTATGTTTCATTAAGAAGACATATCCGTACCTTGAAAAGTCATCCGTAAAAGTAATGAAGTAAGAATAACCGCTTCGTGCATGCGTAGACATTGGACCGCACACGTCGCTGTGTACGAGTCCCAAGAGCTCGCTCGCTCTTACTCCGTGTCCAGTGAACGGAGTCTTTGTCATCTTTCCTTTGAGACAGGATTGACAAGTTGCATATGATTGATATTCGAATGGATCCAAATATCCTTCTGTATGTAACTTCGTCAACCTTCTCTCATTGATGTGACCCAGTCTACAATGCCATAAGAAAGTCTGATTTGTTTCCGGAGACTTTCTTTTGTGTGTATTCTGGACATTGAAAATCTGTGGTTGGTTTAATACGTATATACCATTGCTTAATGTACCTGACCCAATCAGAACTTGATTAAGGTGAATGTTTACAACTTTACTTACAAATGCAAATTCATAACCTTCTTTAGAAATTAAAGATACAGAAATGATATTACAAGTTGCATTGGGTACAAAAAAGCAATTACGTAAAACCAAAACATGTCCATCTGACATTCCCAGGTGATAGTCCCCCACGGCCTCAGCATCCATGCTAGCTCCGTTTGCAACTTTGAGGGTCATGTCACTTGCCTTCAAAAACCTACGCTTTCTCAATGCCTGCAATGAATTACAGATATGAGATCCTGATCCGGTATCCAATACCCAGGACGTAGAGTTTATTGATAGACAGTTTTCAATAACATACACACCTGAAGCTGAAGCCGCAACTTGCTTCAGATCCTGTGTTCTGGCCTTCCAAGCCTTGCAATCTTTCTTCCAGTGTCCACTCTTATGACAGTAAAAGCACTCTTCCTTATCCACAAGCTTCCCCGCTACTTTTGTTGCTTTTGCCTTTCCCTTCGTATCCACCTTACTAACACTGCCCCTTGGTTTGGCGGGGGTTTTCTTCTTCTTTCCCTTGGCTTTCGCCCTGGACCTAGAAGAGGAAGATCCTCCTACAAACTAAGTGGATGTTTCCCTACCTTTCTGTAGGGTGCCCTCCGCACTCCTCAGCATGTTGAGGAGCTCTGAAAGTTCAACATCCTTTTCTTGCAAGTTGAAGTTCAGTATAAACTGGGCGTAAGTGGAAGGAAGGGACTGGAGAATCAAGTCCGTATAGAGCTCATTCTCCAACGTGGTCCCAAGGTCCGCGAGCTCCTCTATGTAGCCAATCATCTTAAGCACGTGTTCCGCTACCGATGATCCGACGGCCAATCTCGCCGAAAACAGCTTTTTCGACACTTCGTATCTGGCGATACGGGATTGCTCTCCATACAATTCTTTTGTATGGAGAAATATGGATTCGAGGTCCATATTCTCGTGCCTCCTCTGATGTTCATTGTCCATAGAGGCAAGCACGAGGCACTTGGCCTTCGCGCAGTCGATTTCCCAGGTCTTACGGATTTCCCTATCCGCAATGCTGGTTTTGGGACCTAGGACAGGGTGAGCTTTGGTGTTAGAAGATACCCTAACTTGTCATAAGTGATTGCCATTTTGACATTCCTGAGTCAATCTTTGTAGTTTGGCCCTGTCAGTATGTTTTTATCTAGAAGTAACTTAAGTCCAGTCATGATAATTGGTCACTGTAATTAGGAGAGAGAGAAGAAACACTTTAGCATGATGCTCTTGCAAGTTTAGAGTGGTTTTTAATTTTTCTAAACAGGATGGCTCCCACTGTCTCTCGAATCCCTCCTCAAACCATAAAGGAAGAATTAGTCGGGATCAATCTCACCGTACAATACTTGCTTAACCGTTCATCCAGGCCAGTGTCGGTACTTCGAGGGAGGTTTTTCAACGCTTTCGTGAAGTTCATTAATTAAGTAAACTCTTTTCCCTGTGGGTGTAGCCCCTCTAACACCTTTCTAGACACCTACTTGGTTTATAGCATTGATCGTTAAGTGAGAAAGTTCCGGAGGAGTAGCATATACTCACAGTAGGATCGGGATCCAAATATCATCGCGTGACAAAACTGAAGGAATCCTACCAGAATCATCACACTCCAAATGGTATGCAGCGCTAGCAAGTTTCAGTTTCTTTTGAAACTCCCGATGTGGATTTTTGCCCCATGCTCTTATGACCTTGACTTTGGCCAACAAATCATAAGTCACATGTCAAGTTCTACCCGTCATTCTCCAGGTTAATTTGAGCCCACCCGCATATACCCTTGACTTTGGCCAACAAGGTAGAACGACTGCCCCAAACCAACACATCTATCTATGCTGCACATGAATACCCAATAGCTACCAATCACTATGCCTTGACTTTGGCCAACAAACATAGCTTGAATACTTATTGACCATTCATGTGAAACGACGGAGGGCTACGAATGGTTTTGGCGAAACTGTGAACGTAGTGAACTTGATATAATCGAAGGAACGAGATAGCTTTCAAAAGGAGTGGTTCAAGCTCCGCATTTAAAAGTTGGTTTTGAAAAGAACCGAGTGGTTTTGAAAGTGTTCCAACGACTTTTACTTGGTTTATTGTTTCTTGCATTAATTCCAATGCGTCCCATCATTTAATCCTACCATTGCAGAAAACAACGAAAATATGACGTACGCTTATGCCATCCGCATTCGCCATGGTGTCCCGTCATCACCCGCTAGGTTACTTAACTAACGACAGAGCGGGGGCTGGACTAGCGCGGATGCAAAACATAAGCAACGCCTAAATAGATATCATATAGATATATATAAACATTCGTCACATGCAATGATAGCCATTCCAGATCACAGATGAACACATTGGATATACTAGGAATCCGCACTCCGTACGAGCCTGTAACGAAGAACGGATTACACGGTCGCGATGAATAGCCAAACCCCACCCTAGACCCCTATGGGTGCGGCAAACTACCCGCCAAGTACCCGAAGCGAAGCAACCTCCCTCAACACCGTGAGTAGGCCACTCGGCACTTCGAGATACCCGGTAGTTTTTGCACCCCACCTTGGGTCTATCCTAGGAGCAAAAACAGTAAAAGAAATTATACAATGACGGCTACAACCCCGACCCGGTTGTGCGACCATACAAATAATATTACATCAATTATACATTACAAGAATTGAAAGAATAAGAAAAATCTCATCTCACAACCCCCCGGCTATTCATCCGCGACAATCCAACGAATTCATATACAAACCATCAACATTACAGATCACAGATATGTATAACCCCCACTAATCGACGTATAGCGATTAGCAGACGTTCAATACATATATCACATCACAGATATAACCCATTAGCCAAAGTGTAAAGAAGTTCGATCAAAATACGGATTTGTGACCACCCCAAAAACTAACTTGTTCTCTGGAAAATCTGGGCAGAAACAAACCATTCTAAAAATCCCAAAACAGCAACAGAAGAACACTGCAGAAAAAACGACCCACGGCCGAGTCAACTCGGCCGCGGATCCGCGGCAAGAGCATGCTCTTACCGCGGTTCCGCGGTGAGTTGGTCGACTCGCTGGTTCGTTTTTCTTGGGTGTTCTGTAAAAACCCTGAGCCAATTTTTAGTGTATGATTTATTATTTTTAAAGAAGAAATAAAAATCGGCAGAAACTTAGGGTTTTCGAAAAGTGTTTTGCGATTTTTTCCGATAGAAGTTCTAGATACTTTGCTAACTAGTTAGTTTGTGTTTAGCTAGGCTCTGATACCACTGTAAGTCCACGTTGCCTACCCCGGTGCTTGCGGGGAGGCGGAAACGTTATGAAAAATCGGATTTTTAAAACACTAGGCAACATGGACTATGTAAAGGAGGGATCTTTACTAAACAAAAACTAACTACAAAGCTAAAAGAGTTAGCTACTCGGAAAGGGGGTTATACCTAGGTCTTCAAGTCCTTCTCTTCTTGCTCCTTGGAGTGAAAGAACGGGTTCTCCTTATCGCCTTCTCTTGCCAAAGAAAGATCCACCTGAGGGCCTCTACCTTTGGCTCCAACATCAAACTAGAAGTAACTAAGGTGCTTGGTGTGCTAAACCTAGGACCTTAGAAAGAGTAGAGAGTATTTTTGAGGGTTTTATCTCAAGCTCAAATGATTCTCAACTCATGAGAGGGGAGAGCTATAGAGAGAGGAAGAGGATGAGAGAGAATGAAAATGATAAAGCGAGAAGAATAAATCAACCTTCTCACATAAATGTGAATTATGATAAATAAATAATTAGCTAAAGATAATTGTGATGGTTAATCATGAAATGACCATTATCATTTCATATTAAATACTTTTCCAAGGATCAAAAAGCATCTTTCATATGAAATGATGATGGTCAATTTGTCAACCTAGGTCAACAAGTCAAGCATAGTCAAATGGTCAACATCCCTAACCATACACAATTATAATTAACTAATATTAATAAATCATATTTCACACATAAACATTAGGGTTAAAAAAATGACAATGGTCATCAACCCTAATGAAAGTCCTCTGCCTCTGCCTCAGTCAACTGTGCATACACACCCGTATCCGTATTCCGAGGAGGAACACGAATACAAAGAGATAAAACCAATCCCAAAACATATACTAGGATCTGGCTTAAACCAAAGCCCGCTAGTATAAGCTGTCCGGACACCAAACGTGCACAAGTGCGCGGATGTGAACGAACCCTGTCGCAAAACCATGCGACCTCTAATCATTTTGCCTAAAGGCGAATAACCCTCTGTGTGGGACTCTAAAGACTCGACACTACGCTGGCAGTGGGTTTAACCACAGACCGCAAGCGGCACTAGCTGTACGTAACGGTCCCCAGGTAGATGCCGATAAGAAGACTGACGAGGTAAACCCATCTGAACTCCTACCGAGCCTGAATGTGACAGTCTCCGTACAGTCCGGTCTGTTCTTCTAAGAACATCGCATGGCGGGCCTAGGGGGCGGTAAACGTCAGTCCCCTACTAGCGGTACAAGTCGTGTCGGAGTGTAGCCCAGAACACCTGAGATAACACTGGAAACATACCAGTCTATCTCGCTTGCCCTGGCTAGGGACTTTGTGTAATGGCTCTCATAGACACTGCGCGATATCAACCCCCAATACCGGGAGAGAAGAATCGTGTCTAACCTTCACTGCCTCCAAGTGCTTCGGGACTGCACCCAAAAACTACCTGTTTGCACGACTCCTTTGAGCCGTGGTAGGGTTGTAATCAAAGTAAAGTGGGAACACACTCGAGGCGAAGTGACAGTGTCAAGTCAACAGACTAAGCTGTACTCATGTCACCTGTGAACTGATAACTGATGATAGGTATAATACCAACCAAGAGTTCCCGACGAGTCCTGTCCAGTGTACTCGTAACCTAACGAGCACCCGCATACCATCTCAAGTACGACGTACTGACGGCTGTGGGACAGACCGTCTCCCAAGCTGGGATGAGAAGCGCATACGCTAGTCTACTCCGGAGTATCGATGCCCTGTCTCGATAGTCCTACGACTAGGGACCTGCATAAGGATGTGCTTGTGGATTACTCAGCCCCCACGAGTGTGACTGCCATCACAACGCTGGTAATCAAGCAAAGATCCTAAGGGCTGCACTAATGTGTAAAGGCGATATGCTATAAGAAACACATGCACACATTAAAGCAGAAACAAACCAAGTAGCATACTACCATTTTGAGCAAGAATGTCAATATAAGGTGAATATCCCAAGCTTCCATCAAGTAATATACAAACTAGTATGATACAGTAATGGCCTCTAGGGCATATACTTTAACAGAGGCAACCCCAATCAACAATGTGAATGGGCCACCCAGCACTTCACGAAATCCGGTAACTTGGGCATCCCTCTGTGGGTAAACCTATACCCCCTACGAGTGCGGTGAATAGCCAGCCAATTCTAGAGTAAGGCACCCTCCATCTCAACACCATGAGATGCGGACCCATTGCCCTCTAGAACCCGGCTATTCGTGCACTCCACCGCGGGCTAATCCTAGTATAGAAAAGAAAATAATATGTATAAGAGTGACGTCGACCTCAACCCGGTCGTGCCCCAAACAAATAATATACAAGCTGGCAGTGATGACAGTCCATATGTCGGATGCTCGCCCCGCAATATCAAATGTACAAATGAAACTAAACTGTACAAACATTGCACTCAAGCTATCCACCACGACGATCCAACCACAATCACAACACAACACAGAATATCAACGTGAATGTCATGCTCGCAAACTCGTCTAAAAGAACATATAGCAATTAGACGAGTTGTACCGCTCTAATGACGTTCACGGATGCAAATAGTAATGTATATACTGTATACATTTAAACAGTGTTAAATTATCGACTTTGAAGCACCCCGATTTCCCCTTAACAAAAGAAAACATAATTTCCAAACTGGGCAAAACAAACAATACCGCTAAACCAACATTCCAGAGACCAGTACACACCAAAAATACGAAGTCCAAACTCTCTTAAAAAACCGGCGACACCCATTTTTTTAAGCAATCTCACCGGGTCAAAACCGGCGGTTTGGGCTCGTCTTTATGGTTTGTTCAAGTAGTCACTCAAGGAGTCTTCTGCAATTGCTTAAAAAAATTTTGAAGACTCTGAAAAAATCGACAGAGACTGGAATGTGCAGTGCACTGTTTCGGGGTTGTTTCGGTTTCGTTACTTTAAAATCGTCTAAGCAAGCTAGCTAAGGGTTTAAGGGTTGGCTCTGATACCATGTTCGGTTACGGCAGCGCCCCGGCCATCTACCGTGGCCAAATGCGGAACAATTTTTTTCTAAAACTGGCGCTACCACAACCCGATGCCCGGATCTACCCTAAACCCTATACTAGCAATATGTAAACTAGGAGCTAGATGGTTATACCAAACGGATCGTGTCCTTCGGTCTTCTACCATTTCCAAGCTCCTTGAGGTGTTGCGGATCGAATTTGGTTGCCGGTCTTCCTCCATCTAGGATGATCCACCCGAGAGAAACGACGCAAGCTTCAACCTCACCAAGCAAGGCAACCGACGCTCCAAGGTTGCTAGCAATTGAGAGTGGAGGTGTAGGATTATCTCACTATAATTTTCTCTCATCACAAATGCTAAAGGAGCAATGATTGGAAGAATTTAAGTTATAACCGCAATCAAGACGGTGTCGCTTTGCAGCTAGCCGGTTGAGCACGGGTCGATCCGCAGGGAGATGGTTGTATGTCCTTTCTTGTCTTAGACGAGTCAATAAAGAATTTGTGTATGTTTGTTCGATCTAACCTATGTGTATTATTTGCAAGTATAAAGTTGTTAAGAAAAAGATACGAGATTATAAGCTAAAGAAATCCGTACTCGAAACCTTTGAGCCGAGTCTTGACCAATTGAAGCTAGAGCAATCGGCAACAACGTGGATTAGGGGATTTAAGCGCGGTATTCGTGGAATACGGCTTATTTACCCTTGTCCTTCCGTTCTTGTCTCTTGCTTTCGCCTCCGGCCAAACCGAACGCAACCGGTCGCGGTTAGGAATCACCGTTACCTTGTTAGGGTAGGATGCCTAACGGAGCACTTGCGTATGGTTTGGGCGGAGTTCAATAGAAAATAACGGGAAAAGGAAAAGAGAAAAGAAAATCTTTAACTTATAATATCGTATTTCTTCTTAACAATAATAATTACATTCATTCACAAAATGAACAAAAGAGAGCAAAAGAAAAGAACAAAGAAAAGAAAAGATTACAAGTAATTAAGTGCATGAATTAAATTGCAAGAAAGTAAAGCAAGATAATAATAAGCAAGTAATAAAAAGCGATAAAAAGAACAAGAAACTAGAACTCAAGACAAGCATGGGATCAATAGCCAACCCTTAAACTTGCAAGCTCAATCAAGAGATTGCAAGATCAAGAGAAGGGTAGAGACCGCATGTGAAATGAAGCGCTAATTCCACAAGAAAATACGACCCTTGAGATCAATAACTAACCCTTAACCATTCAAGCTCATTGAAGAGGTTGAATGAGCAAGAGAAAGCAAGAATCTCAAGGGAAAGTTAAACAAAAGAGAATGATACAAAAAACCCTCATCTTTATTCACATCCACTCAATGCTCTCACTACATTTCCATGGAGGAAGAATGAAGAAGAAGAAGAAGAAGAACTAAAACTACAAAAGAATGGACACCAAAAATTGGACCCTTGGCTTAGCTCAATTCTGGAGTATTTATAGGCAGAGGGTTGAAGACCTAGGGCAAGAATCTGCCACTATATGAAGTCCCAAAACTACCCCCAAAACACGACAAAGTGAGGAGCCCATAAGGCCGCGGATCCGCGGCCTAGACCCCCTATTGGCCGTGGATCCGCGGCCCTATGGTGGAGTTGAGTGGTCGGGTTTTGGGTGCTTCCCTGGTTTCATGTTGTCTGCTATGTGGTATATGACTTTTCTCAAAAACTCTTCACAATTATTCCAGAATTTTAGTAGAACAAAAGGTGATGTGATGTGGATCTTTTGCCATGATTTTCTCGAGCTCCGCGTAGATTTCTTGGATCTTGTGTTGCCATTGAGCCTTGTGCATGACATGACAATCGATTTGCCATCTTGTCCCTTAACTGGTATGTGGCAACACACGGATAGAGAGCGGAGACCCGTGTTTTATCAGTTGTTGGCAGTAATCCAGAATTTGTCGTACTTTTCATGGATTTCACTGTTCAGAGCCGAGAACCTGTATTCTGCAATTATGTAGCAAACACTGATAAAAAGCACCTGCCTATAAACAAACGAGCGTAAGAATGGACGGTATAAAATGCAATATTCTGGTATGAACAAATACCCCCAAACTCAACTTTTGCTCGTCCCGAGCAAAACCAATTATTCACAAAAATATAATGATAACCGCACATTCGCAGGGAACGCGATTGCACTGAGCGGGTGCAACAAGCCGTTAAACCTCTAGGTGTCCCTAGTAGGAGGAGTGTTGTCTCCTGAGGGTTTTCAGCGGATACTACCCACAAAATCCCGTCAAGCTAGTGTCATAAGTTAACATCGATTCTACTCCTACAGTTTAGTATTTACGTTAGAAATTCTATCATCCTAAGTTAGAAATATCCATCCCTTATGCTTCACACCTCTAATCTATTTATCCTTAGATCATATACGTTCCAAAAAAGTTTAGAAAGATGTTGGTTCCCCTGAGTTTTCCTTCTAAAGTGCGGCCTCAAATTAGGGATTTTTATCAACTTTACAGAAAACATAAGTCTTATTCTTTATTTCTATCTTTTATTCAAACATCGATTGTATACCCCTACGTGTGTGTGTATTTGCACCCCTACACTCAAGAATTCAATTCAAGCTATAATACCCTTGCCCTAATACCTAATACTACTTCTTTTCATTAAGGATGGACGGATTTGCTCACACACCTTTCATGCGACTATTAATGCTTCTTGAGGCACTAACGGCCGATTACTGAATGTGTGAACATTAAAGCGTAAATAGTAGTTTCCAGGTCTTGACTTTATTCTATTTTTTTCTTTTTCTTTTTCTTTTTTCTTTTTTTTCAAGACCGGATATATTTTTCAATATGCTCTTTTGGTGTTTAGCTTTAAATACCGTTTTTTCTTTCATACTAGACTTTCAGGCAAGAGTATTTCTAGGTATCCTCTACTATCCCAAGTTTCAAGGTACGTGTAGGTGCAGTTGTAGGGTATATACTTTCTAAATTTGAACTCAAGAAAAGAAACTATTTTTCAGACTTATCCTCCAGTAAAGCATCAATACTTTCCCTTCATCTTGACTTAACTAAAGAACTGAACTCAAGATTACTTATTTCTCAAAAAAAACTGTAAGGACGTATACTTACCAAGTTTAAACAGAATGAGGGTTATTTTTAGGGTTTTCAATTCCTAAGCCTAGAATTTAGTTATTTCTATCATATCAACTAATCTTTCGGAATAAAGATCTAAGTTACCCTATTAGCTAACTTGACGACAAAGTTTTTATATTTTTAGAAAATTTTCAGATTTTTATGGATTTTATGGATTTTAATATGCAGATGCAAAATATACATATGAATACGAAGGAAGAAAGCTTACCGAGCACACCCCCAAACTTAAACTTGACAGTGCCCTCACTGTCAGGCTATACCAAGAGGGTCAAAATTGTCGGCGCTCTTCCTAAAAACAAATTATATACAAAACAAAAAGGAAAACAAAAATATATACAAAAAAAGGAGTCCCCCCAAACTTAAGTAAAACAGTGTTTCCACTGTTAAGCGTTGAAGTTCAAGATTAGGGGGTAAAGAACAGTATCAAGCTATACAAGGCCTTATACAGGCCAAAAGTTAGTACCAACCATTCAAAGATCTTATCGTGATAAAGCAGTGGCTGGTGAAAGAAGGTGAAGAGGAAAGAAATGGAGAATACGGGAGACCGTATGCGGAGAAAGCGGGATACGGTCTCGGTATATCAGAAGAAGAAGAAGAATGGCGGAAGCGAAAAAGAAGTGGAATACGAACTTGATGGTGCAAATGGAGTAAAAAGATTAGCACAACTTGTGATGAACGATGTGTAAAAAGCGATTGTGCTAATATATTTACCCGTCGAGAAATGGGGTCAAATCCCTCAAGATTCGTGAGCAACCATGGGTACGCCGAACTTGGTAAACCAGACATAGTAAATGAAAGTGAGACGGTTTCTTGCAAGGTCGGAACGATGGAAAGAATAGAGGGAAGTGATCGAGGAGGGGTATCGGTTAAAGGTTCAGGAGGGTGTACACAGTCAGTGAAAGGAAGAGGATGAATTGGAAAATCCGACTCATCATCTAGAATTGTTTCATCCTCAAAAACATCCTCAATATTCTCCTCAAAGTTAAGCTCATCCATGCATATTTCATCAAAATCCAGACGCATATGGGGTTCGAGAAAAATATTTAATGACTCGGGATGATGAATTGGAGAGAAAAATTCAGCCAAATCTATGGGTTCATCATCCAAAATATTCCCAGCGTCAATATCCTCAATCAAGTGAAAATCGATAATCTCAGACACCTCATCAAAAGCATGGATATTAATCGATTCAGGTTCTAAGATGGGGATGTAGAGGTCAAAAGGATTGGGTGTGGTTTCATTTGGCAAGGTCCCTTCACAATCTGGCAAATCAAATACTACAAAGTCGCACAACTCATTTCTATCTTCAATTGGTGAATCGTTGGGAACACTAGATAGATATTCAAAACTGGAGTTGTGGGATTCAAGTTGAAACGGGTAGGCTTGATTCGGAAGGGGGTATAGCTCACTCTCTCCACTCAAATTCACAGCCTGTCCTGCCGCCTCATCATACATTGAAAAAGTGGAGCTAGTTGGAAAATAGCTACCGGGTCAGCAGGTTGTATGAGAGCGGCCATGGACGCATTCAAATCCATCATCTGTTGGCTTGACGCTACCCTAAAGTCTTCCAACGACTGTTCCAGACTAGACATGGGTTGTGAAGGGGTTTCAGGAAAATATTCAAAGTTGTTTGGATACTGAAAACTCCCAAATGGCGGTTCTGAAGCAATGTCTAAGGAAGGTGCAAAAGTAGGGTAGGATTGGTAGGAATTGAATGGCTGGACAGGAGCAGGATCAACATCTGGATAGGAAGGTGAATGGAATTGTTGATCCCACGAATTTGAAGTGGTGAAAGGAGTAAAAGATCGGCTACGAGATTGTTCAATACGTTCAGCAAGAGACATAGGTCTTGTGGCTACAACTGGTCTTTCAAAAGGGGTATCAACGCAAGAAGGGGTGAATGTTTGAAATGGTTGGTACGAAGTGGATTGCGGGGTCCAGTTGTTCGTCCTAGACACGTCTATCCGATCTTTCAAAGAAATTTTGGGCATGGAGGGGTCGTTTGAAGTTCGACCAAAACAAGAACCGTATGAAGTAATGTCTGGTTGTGGGTACCAAAGTTCGGCAAGAGTTTTGCGAGGTGGAGTACCCATGATATGAAGAGAGAAAGAGAGAAAGGCAGAGAAAAGGAGGGGAAAAAGAATGTGATAATTTTTTTTTAAGTTATATATTAACAAAAGAATGAAGTATACACACAAAAAGAATATGGACAAAAACAATCATGACACAAAAAATACCACACACCTAATCGTTCTAGGGTTAACCTAGGTCAACTAGACCAGCTCCAGAACTTGATTGTCGAAGTAAAACTGTGTCGAGAAACAGGCTCAAGATACACTGATCACGAGGCCAGGTAAGTGCGGAGATAAGGGGAGGTTTTTCAACGCTTTCGCGAAGTTCCTTAATTAAATAACCCTTTCTCTTTTGGCGGTTTCGCCGTCAACACTTTCCTAGACACCCTGTAAACAATATACCGTTAAGCAAGGTTCTAAACACAGTTAACTTCTCCTAGTGAGCGCGAAGTCCTTAAGGCTTAAAGTCTAGTTTCTTTTAAATTTTGTGCGGGTAAACGTTATGCTCAAGTTCGTGATTTGTGGGCCACGGAAAAGGTGATGAAATCCTTTACCGTATGTTGTGGGGTTCGCTTGCCCTTAAGTCCGTATTAATTGATGCAATGCGCAATTCAATAAAAATTCTATAAAGAATCAAAAAATTGTTTTTTTTAGTTTAAGCGCGGCACTGCAACAAATACGGGTTAGTCAATTTTTAGCGTTTGCTAGCGAACTTGCAAAGAATCCTGCAAAGAATAGTATATTGGATGCGTCGGATTTGAGAAGAAGGTGTTAGTAAAATACGTACCGTTAAGTTTTGGGTTAGGAAACCCCCGTTGAATCAAATCCGGTAAGCTTGAAAAGTTCGCTTGCGCGGGTCAAACTACCCGGATCTTTGGCACTGTACTTCGTAATCACTTTTGCCTTGAATGCACACTTTGCTCCCCCACAATCGCAGTTTGCAAATACGCAAAAATCTGCACACTTGCCCACAAAAATTATCAAAAATAACAAAAAGTTTTTTTTTATAAATATATACAAAAAGAATATTAACCCGAATAACAAGAAAGAAAATACGCTACCGTCTCCCCGGCAACGGCGCCATTTGATTGGAAGAATTTAAGTTAACCGCAATCAAGACGGTGTCGCTATGCAGCTAGCCGGTTGAGCACGGGTCGATCCACAGGGAGATGGTTGTATGTCCTTTCTTGTCTTTCGACGAGTCAATAAAGAATTTGTATGAGTTTGTTCGATCTAACCTATGTGTATTATTTGCAAGTATAAAGTTATTAAGAAAAATATACGAGATTGTAAGCTAAAGAAATCCGTACTCAAAACCTTTGAGCCGAGTCTTGACCAATTGAAGCTAGAGCAATCGGCAACAACGTGGATTAGGGGATTTAAGCGCGGTATTCGTGGAATACGGCTTATTTACCCTTGTCCTTCCGTTCTTGTCTCTTGCTTTCGCCTCCGGCCAAACCGAACGCAACCGGTCGCGGTTAGGAATCACCGTTACCTTGTTAGGGTAGGGTGCCTAACGGAGCGCTTGCGTATGGTTTGGGCGGAGTTCAATGGAAAATAACGGGAAAAGGAAATGAGAAAGAAGATATTAACTTACAATACCGTATTTCATCTTAACAACAATAATTACAACCATTCACAAAATGAACAAAAAAGAGCAAAAGATAAGAACAAAGAAAAGAAAAGATTACAAGTAATTAAGTGCATGAATTAAATTGCAAGAAAGTAAAGCGAGGTAATAAAAAGCAAGTAATAAATAAGCAATAAAAAGAACAAGAAAGTATGAAGAAGAAGAATAAACAAAAGAGAATGATACAAAAAGCCCTCATCTTCATTAATCTTCCACTCAAAAAGCTCTCACTACAATTTTCATGGAGAAAAGATGAAGAAGAAGAAGAAAAAGAACTAAAACTACAAAAGAGGAACAAAGAATGGACACCAAAAATTGGACCCTTGGCTTAGCTCAATTCTGGAGTATTTATAGGCAGAGTGTTGAAGACCTAGGGCAAGAATCTGCCACTATATGAAGTCCCAAAACTACCCCCAAAACACGACAAAGTGAGGAGCCCATACGGCCGCGGATCCGCGGCCTAGACCCCCTATTGGCCGCGGATCCGCGGCCCTATGGTGGAGTTGAGTGGTCGGGTTTTGGGTGCTTCCCTGGTTTCATGTTGTCTGCTATGTGGTATATGACTTTTCTCAAAAACTCTTCACAATTATTCCAGAATTTTAGTAGAACAAAAGGTGATGTGATGTGGATCTTTTGCCATGATTTCCTCGAGCTCCGCGTAGATTTCTTGGATCTTGTGTTGCCATTGAGCCTTGTGCATGACATGACAATCGATTTGCCATCTTGTCCCTTAACTGGTATGTGGCAACACACGGATAGAGAGCGGAGACCCGTGTTTTATCAGTTGTTGGCAGTAATCCAGAATTTGTCGTACTTTTCATGGATTTCACTGTTCAGAGCCGAGAACCTGTATTCTGCAATTATGTAGCAAACACTGATAAAAAGCACCTGCCTATAAACAAACGAGCGTAAGAATGGACGGTATAAAATGCAATATTCTGGTATGAACAAGCAACTCAAGAAGATGAAGAAGGAGGTGAGGAAACATGTGGCATGAGCAACTAAAGAAATGGCTAAGTCTCACAAATGAGAATGAGAATGTAATGAAGCAAGTGAAGAAAATCAAGTGAGCAAGGAATGTGTAGAGAATGGCGGCATCCCCTTTTTTTCCAATCATGCACAAAAAAAAATCTCCTCTCATTTTACAATAAACAAATGTAAACCATACCTCTCTACATGCCTTGCATTGTTCATGCCACCTTACTCTACCTCATTTGTAAAACAAATAAATTTCCAAAAAGGATAATCATACAAATGAGGTGTTCACTTCTAGAAGCTATTCTATATAAATATGGAATACAACCCGGTACATATATCAAAATACATATACGCGTATTCGTACAAAAATACGAATAGCCAAGAGAGAAAATGAACAGTGAACAATAATACTAGAATACATATATATAGATACATATATAAATTATTAAATCAAAACCTGATTTAATAATCCGGCTCAATCCTGAGCCGTTAGTATTATCAACTGTCCGATTAAAGTTTATGCAGCTTGTACACATATTTAATCGGATACCTGTATGTACCAACATACGTCATCTACACCATATCGCCTGAATAGTGAAAACCCTCTGTGTGGGACTCTAAAGACTCGTCAATACGCTGGCAGTGGGTTTAACCACAAGCACGTCAGCGGCACTAGCTGTACGTAACGGCTACCCAGGTATTGAGCGAAAGGAAGGCCGATGAGCAAACTCATCCGAACCCCTACCGAGCCTGGCAGTGACAATCTCCGTACAGTCCGGTCTGTTCGTCTAAGAGTATCACATATCGAGTCTAGGGGGGTGGATAAAGTCAGACCCCTAATAACGCGAAAATTAGTGTCGGTATGAAGCCCATCACCACCTGATAAACTACTAATCCTAGATCAGTAATTCTCGACTACCTTGGCCAAGGATTTCTGGTGATGTCCACACGTGCACTGCGCGACATCAACCCCTAATACCGAGAGAGACGAATCCCCGACGATCCGCTCACTGCCTCCATGTGGCTCGGGACTGTACCCAACTAAAACCTGTTTGCACGACTCTTTTGAGCCGTGGTAGGGTAGTAATCAAAGCACAGTGGGAACTTACATGAGAAAAATGATGATCTCAGGTCGACAGACTAAGCTGTACTCATGTCACCTGGGAACTGCAATCTGACAATATGTCACGACTCGAAATGGCATGTGACTGGCACCTGAATCATGTGACGTCTATAGGACCCCACCTAATTCAAGTAAGCCAAAAGCCCAGAAATCTAAACCGTTTAAAAGAAGAAGTGAAAGAAAACTTGTTTTAAAGTAAGTGGTTTTAACAAAATAAGCGGCATTAAACAATTAAAAGCAACATCATATTTTCCCGAAAAATGCGGCAGAGACTCCTTTGTAAATACTGGCCCCAAACGGGTACAACACATGAAATACATATAATGATGAATAAAGGCATCCCCAAGCGGGAGCTAGCTCTTCGCCAATTGGCGGAAACAACCACGCAAGCAATATAATATACAACGCCGAGGGGCGAGGATCAAAACTCATTAAGAAAACCAACATCCTCAAGAAACCAGAGTAGAATCATAATAATACAAGCGCGTGACTATAAGGTCGAAAGAATATACAACTGGTCTTCTAAGTCTGTCCAAAAAATACAAGTCTGGTTGATGGAGTTACTAGATACAACTGAAATAAATACAAATATTACGGTGGTCACGATACAGGTGCACCCACCTACCAAAGCAATCACTCGGAAGGAAGTAGTGTGCCAACAAGCCGCAACGAAACCTGTACGGCAAAACCTGCAAGAAACTGTGGCACAACGGGGGTGAGTTGCCAACTCGTGAGTAGAAGACATCGCTGAGCAGAAATCGCATGTATGACTCTATCCTAGGTCATACAATAAAATCCTCATAAAATATAACCTGAAAACATCAAATAATGGCAAGGGTAAACATCTAAACATAAATATAATACCCGGTGCTCGTGTCAGTGCCTCAGGTAGAAACCTGTCACAAATATGATGTGCGAATGCATCAAGAATGAAAGCAGAATACATCATATACGAGAAACTGTTTTCATATCTCAGTGAGATTCCTAGGTAAAAACTGAAGTATCATCAATGAAATCAATAGAGAATCCGTGTCAAGTATCGACACAAAATATATATCCCAATATCTCGATATCTCGGGCTCCAGCAATCTGGACTGGCCCATATCATCAAATCTCAATATCTCGGGCTCTGGCAATCCGGACTGGCCCATATCATCAAATTTCATGACTACGTCGGTATCCTCCGGATATTCGCCGCGTCACAAAATAACCGGTCGGTAGTGCTCCCTTGCCAGGCTCAACGCCATCATCTGTGACCATCTTCCCCCGGGGTACCGCACCGGGTCCACCATGCACCCGCAGACGGTTCATCCTCCTCCTCGAATCGGGTGTATGATACTGCTCAAGAGACAAGAAAACTCATGGTGGACACCTCTCACATCATATCACGAGAAAATGACAAATTTCTATCTTTTGAAATGAAAACGAGTTTATAAAATCCTCGCGGTTTCTCCAAATCCAGAAATCTCATGGAAATCCGAAATCCCAAAATTGAGAGTCAATAAACAGTGAAATACCGGCATAAATCCCCATGATATTGCATATCAGAATGAACGTATAAATGCATGAAATATCTAAGTAAGAATTGCAATATCAAAACTAGCATATGAAAGCAAGCGCACTAGTACTATGTTAAAACTACCGCTAGCAATTTGTACCAATGAAGTAATGTTATCTAATGTGTACGTAACATGGAAATTACCGATGATGATGTGTGTGAGCCGGCAAGCAAGTGTACGTGGAGCATACGCATCATCGGTAATGGTGCTGGTGTCCTGACAACATGGGTTCATAATAACTAAAGAACACACTTAAGCATGCAATTCGATGAGAACATCACGAATATACGAAAAATAATGCAGTAACCACAACATATAAGAATATACATTTCTATATACGAGTCATACAATTTTGGTGTTTGAAATCGCACGAATCGTGGTTTTAGAAAAATAGGGGCTACGGGGTCTTTGAGAAAAGATACGTCCTTTGAAAAATCCGTAGTATCCCTCAGCCTGTCTTTAAAATACTCACGATTTGTTAGTTTTGAAAATAAGTATGACTCGAGCCCAGTCTAACATCTACCAAATAAACTACAAGACTAAACTAAGGGACAAATCGAAAGGGTAAGGAAATCCACCTAAGTCCGAGTCGATATATCTAGTAGTCGGTGATCCCGTCTCAATAGCGTCACGTACGATAAAGTATATAATACGGCATCCTCGAATCAAGAGTGCGGATCAATCATCATATTTATACCTCATACGGTAAAATCTATCGTACGGCATCCCGAAAATCGGGGTATGGGTCAAATATCACAAATAACTCATGTTTCATACGGTATCATTATCAAAATATCCTGAATTAGGAGTACCGTTCTAAAGTCTAGAACATTCCGATACCATCAACATATATTCTCGAGTGTATGAAAACACATCGCCCAACGATCCACTATAATATCATGTCGTATATCATAACATGACCCAAATCACATAACCGATCTCACGGCATCATGCTCGATCATATCGACTCACCATCAAGTATCGTATATTATCCTCATCATCCGTGTATACGTATATGTATATATATATATATATATATATATATATATATATATATATATATATATATATATATGTACCAACGCATCCACACACACACACACACACACATACATATAAACATATACACCCAACATAACACGTGTGTGCGTGTGAACCTTTACTCTAGGGTTTCGCGACTAAGAAACTAACTAACAACACTTTCATCCAATTACGCTAAAAATTAACCCATGATCTCCTAAAACCTTCCTTGCTAATTATACATGTCACAAAATACACATATTTATAAATAAATATAACATATTCGTACGCTACACTACGAAACTGCGGGGTGCTATACGCCATCCACCCGAAGATATACATCTACTCACCTTGATCCTTGCTTGCCGAAGTCGATGTCGCCATGCTCTTCTTTGTTATCTGAAGTCCATGCGAGGGTGCCTACACATATAACACATAGTATTGTAAACAGAAATCGCGCATGAAAACCAAAACGGCACACGTATCATACATAGGTTAAAACCTATGGTCTACTCATGTAAATCAACCAAATAACCCTCGACCTAGAAGTACAAATGCCAATCGATCGAGACAAAACACAATATCTAAAATTCAATTCATCAGAAGTCACAAATCAAAACAGCAACAAAAGAAAATGGTTCCAGATTTTGGTTCAGGTGAAATACGGGTAAACAAGCAATACAGTGGTGTAATATAAGGGGTATATGAGCCACATAACCAATTCTAGCACCTATCTCCACAGAAGACCCGGCGACATCCCCCTCAAAACTGGCCTGCTCGGCCTAAACTTCTTGGATTGGGTTCATATTTGTAGGGTGGTCTTCTAGTGGTCCATCTAGGTCTCTGGGTTGCTAGTTTTTCTAGTAAAGGTTCCAGGTTACTCTAGATTCCCTGTAGGCACAAATTTAACACAAAACCGACACGGAAGTTTCTAAATTTCAAGTTTCAGGTTCTCGGCTCTGTTTGATCTATGTTTTAACACTAGGGGGGTTTTAATCACCAATTACACTCACTTGCACCATCACAACTAAAAAAAAGCCCTAACCTTCATCTTGGAATTTTCAAAGCTCACTAAACCTCACTTAATCACTTCTAAGCTAATATAGATGATAAAGGAAATGAATTACTACTCTAATGGTGAAGGAAATATCTCATTTGGCAACTCAAGAATTTTCTTGAGTTGCCCCAAGTGCTCAAAATCCTAACTTTCTTGATCCACCATGCTTGTAGCGAGCTTGTGCATGAATTTTGTGAAGGGGATACATGGTTTTGATGTGGAAATGGGGTTCAAATGAGGAGGTAGAAGTGGTGGAGGGAGAGGGAAGCCATGGTGTGGGAGAAGAGAAGAAGAAAATGATGAAGATGATGAAGTGATACAAAATGAGCCAATGGTCAAAGACCCCTCACCCCCCCGCTCTCTCAAGCCCATACCTCCATGCCATGCCCCCATTCTTTATTCTTTTCTTTTCCTTTTCTTTTATTTATCTTTTCTTTTCAAATCAAAAACAATAAAAACCAAGTAATAAAAGAATGAAGCATGGTTTTTCAAACAATTAACAAAATGTAACAAGTATTATGCAACATATCATGTTGCATGTCATACACATATCATACATAAAGAAAAATCAGTGAACACTAATCGAGTTTAGTACTAACCCGTACACAATTAATTGTATACTAAATTGTAAAATCCCCAATCTTCATACATTCTTTTAAAATCGATATTTAGTATAATTTTCCAAATATTTCCCAATTTATCGGTATATAATTATACCATATCATTTAAAACTAGTCTCCAAACTATAAAATATTCATAATATTCATTATTTGATTTATTTAAATTCCCGAATATAATATTTTATTTTTCTGAAATGTTACACAATAGATATAATACCATCTAGCAGGTTCCCGACGAGTCCGTCCAGTGTACTTATAACCCAATAAGCACCTGTATACTATCTTAAGTGACTAACTGACACCAATGGCTTGTGAGACCGGCCACCGCCCATCGTCAGAGTCTGGATAAGTATACACTAGTCTACTCCGGAGTACTGATGCCCAGTCTCGATATTCCCACGACTAGGGACATTTAAGGACGTGCTTATAGACCAGCCAGCTCCCACGTATATGATCACCATCATAATGCTGGTAGTCAAGCAAGAATCCTATGGGCTCTATCAACATGTAATAATGATCTGTAATACCACCTGAAGCATGTACATGATGATAAAGACAAACCAGATAGCATACTATCATCTCAAGTAAGACCGTTCTACCAGTATAGGTCCTCCCTCAATCATCACAATCGCGTGCCTGCGATTCAATAATTGACTTGAGGGCGCTATAGCCAACAAACAGGACTCGCCAAGAACTCATAGATGGTATTATACCTATCGTCAGAAAGCAGTTCTCTGGTGACACTGGTACAGGTTAGTCTGTAGACCCGAGATCGTCATAGAGTCTTGTGTGGTTCCAACTGTGCTTTGATTCCCACCCTACCACGGCTCAAAAGAGTCGTGCAAACAGGTGGATTTTGGGTACAGTCCTGAGTCACATGGAGGTAATGAGCGATAGGAGGGGTTTCGTCTCTCCCGGTATTGGGAGTTGATGTTGCGCTATACTCGATTGGCTATAACAGAAAGTCCTTGAGCAGGACTGATGAGATTTACTGGTAAATGTTATCAGTAGTTTCTCGATTTGTTATGAGCCTCACATTAGTACCACCCCCAGACTTGATATACGACATATCAGACGAAGAGACCGGACTGTACGGTAGTGTTACTGATTGATATGAAAATTCATCGTTTGATATGAAAACTATAATCACAATCAAAGAAATTATAGCCCCAATCAATAACGGTGTTGTTGTAGTTCGTTAATGTGTACGGGTCGTCCACTGAGATTCGTGTATTTATTCGTTCTTGCTTTAGTTGAGTCGAAAGAAAATAGTAAAGAAAATTCAAGAAAATGAATCAAGATTTATTAGATGAAATATTTTCAAGAAAAATCAAGAAAGAGTTTAAGATTTAGTAATCAAGAAAGTGTCCAAAATCAATTTTAGTTATCAAAAAAATGAAGAATAGCTTATAGGATTTGATAGGAATTAGTAGCAATGATGAATACTAAAAATGACTCTATTGATGAATTATAGCTAGAACGATGGCGATGAATGAAGATCAGGGATCTATTGAAGAAACTAGGGTTTCTCCTTCACCATCCTTTGTCTTTTCATTGATCACCATTCAAATCTAGCTTTTAGCAAAGAAAATCATCAATCATTTAATCCCAAATTGCAACGAAATTATCAAGAACGGTGATTTCGCTCCAAATTTGGTCATTGACGATTCTTTTTCCTAAAGTTCATAATTCTCATAAGACTTAAGATGAGTTTAGGATTTCCTCACCATTTGATCTACCAAATTCCTTCAAATCCTTAGCAAGCGGAGATTTACTCACGCATCATGAAAATGGAAGAATCAATAATTAGATATTTCATAATGTGAGAATTTAAAGAAAGCGAGAATTAACAAATGATCACCATTATTAAATCAACTTCTAATTACACTTTCCTTCAATCCGAGATTACAAGAATTGCTCTTGATAGCTCCCTTGAAGAGGTAACTATTCCATCCAATTCCGCTTTGCTCGATCTCCTTGAGACTTGGACCTGTCGAGGATCTCGTGCTCTTGATGACGATCGACTTCGCGTAAAGGATCTTGAATGTCGTCGCTCGATATTGTTCTCAATGATTCTTGATTTGGATCTTGATTTGGAATTGGAGTTACAAGTTGTGTCACTCAACTTGTGTAATGAATTGTTCCTAAATTGTTCAACCCCTTCAAAATGAAGACTAGGGTCCTTTATATAGCCCTTCACCAATCTTCCACTAGAAGCTAGGCCAATCTTCCCCAAGAAGCTAGGTAGTTGTAGGGAAACTTCTAGAATAAGGTAGCTATCAAGCTTCCTCAAGAAGCTAGGCTGTTGTAGGGAAGTTTCCAGAACAAGGTTGTTAGAATGGAGCGTCTTCAACAAGACAAGTAGTTGCAATGAAGCTTCTAGAAAAGTATCATCACCCGATGCCCTAACTCGGCCGCGGATCCGCGGCGGATCGGCCTGACTCGGCCGCGGTTCCGCGGCCGTTTGGTGAGCTTGTATCTTCAAACTTTTTGTGTATTCTGGTGTTGGCTAATTGGTTTTCAGGTGATATCTAGATCATTTTATCTCTTCTGAATCTTTGCCAGATTTTAACTCTTTTATTTGCTGCATTTTAGTCGGCGATTTTGCGATTCCGATATCTGTCCTGAGATAATTTTCTGCACAAAATCTCAATGAAGAATTTTGAGATATACAATATCATGCGTGAAATAATAAACACACAATTTCCTTCAAAAATGTCGATTATAATGTATAACACGTGGTAATTGATATTTTCCAGACGAACTTGTAATACGTGTTATATTTATAACAAACACCCTAAGATGATTAGAAAAGTGAGAAAATTGTTATGTTAAAGATTACAATATTTTCGACTGAACAAATTCCCCCAAACTTGACTTTGATCGTCTCGAGCAAACTTATTTTATTCAAGAGAAGGAGAAAATAGAAAGAAAAAAGAAAAACTAACTAGCACACTTTCGTAGGCAAACACGATTGAACTGAGCACGTGCAACAAGCCTTTAAACCTCTAGGTGTCCCTAATAGGAGGAGTGTTGTCTCCTGAGGGTTTTCAGCGGATTGCACCCACAAAATCCTATAATAAAAGAAAGATGGTGAAAGTTACATATAAAGATAAGAACTGTAAAAGAAAGAACATGAAAATCAGAGTTTCCAACTACACTAGCTTTTCGGTTGTCATGAGCCCTATCTTAATAGTCATGAAAAGATGTTAGAAATCACATCATCTCTCAATAAAATATCGCCTTTATTCTTCATCCCTACCTTTCTTCCAAACACCGATCATATACCCCTACGTGTGTGTAAAAGACATCCCTACACTCGGAGATATCAATTCAAGCTATCATACTCTTGTCCATTTACCTCAGTATTTTTTAGTCGGTGAATATTTTGGATGGAATTGCTCACACATTCTTCATGCGACCGTTAATACTTCTTAAGGTACTAACCGACCGACTACTCAAAGTGCTCACATATTAGGTGTAATTAGCAATTTTCTCATCTTGCAACACCTAAGGATTAGCAGTGACTCCCAAACCAGTTGGTCTAAGGCACTAGGTGATGAAGCACCCTCGCTATATTTTTTTATGCTGCCATGGTGATTACAAAACTAGTGTTCATTTTTGTAACATTTCAGAAAAATAAAATATTATTTTTGGGAATTTATATAATTGAATAATGAATATTATGAATATTTTTAGGTGTGGAGATTAGTTTTAAATGATATGGTATAATTAGATACCGATAAATTGGGAAATACAGGGAAATTACATTTTGAATGTTGATTTTGAAAGAATGTTATATGATTTAGAAATTTTATAAATTCTTCATAATTAATTATATACAAGTTTATTTCTAAATTTGATTAATGTTCGCTAATCATGCATTTATCTTGATTAGGCTTCATGACATGCACCATGTTACATTTAAAAAAAAATACTTGTTACATTTTTATGAAACATGATTTCAAGTCTTCATTATGCATGGCTTCATAGTGGTTTTTGTAACTGTTTTACAAAATAAAACCATAAGAAAATAAAAAAGAAAAGAAAGGAATAAAGAATGGGGTATGGGCAAGAGAGACAAGAGAGAGAGAGAGAGAGGTGAGGGGTTATTTGACTTGTCTCCCATTTGTTTTCCCTTCATTGTTTTCTTCATCATTTTCCCCTCCTTTTCCTCTCATGGCTGCCCTCCTCCTTCCACCTCCTCCTACACCTCACACAATCCAAAAAATGCATCAAAACACTTCATTCCCTTCATTAAAAGCATGCACAAGCTCACTACAACCATGATGGACCAAGAAAGTTTGGATTTTGAGCACTTGGGGAAATTCAAGAAAATTCTTGAGTTGCCAAAGGATGTAATTCTTTCATCATTAGTGTACTATTTCAATTCCTTTAGCATCCATTTTAGTTTAGAAGTGTTTAAGTGTAGTTTAGTGATGGTTGAAAATTCTAGATGAGGGTTAGGGTTTTCCTTGAGTTGTGATGGTGCAAGTGAGTGCAATTGGTGACTACAAACCCCCCTTAGTGATTGAAACCAGTGACTAAACCCAAAATACAAGTTAGATATCGAAATGTTGGTTTTGTGTTGGAATTGTGGTTGCAGGGAATCTAGAGTGACCAGGAGACTTTACTAGAAAATCAAGCAACCACAAAGACCTAGATGGACCACTAAGAGACTACCCTGAGAAGACGAGACCCTAAATCCCTGGAATGGCCGAGCACGCCGGATTTGGGGCTAATGTCGCCGGCCAAAGTGAGGGCTTTGGTGTTAGGGTTTTGGTAGTAGCCGACATACCCCTTATACAACACCCCAGTATTGCTTGTTTATCCCTATTTCACCTAAACTAAAATCTGGAGCAAGTTTTCAAAGTTGCTGTTTTGGTTTCGTGGTTTTCAATAACTTGGTTTTGGTATTCGAACTGTGGATTCGATCGTTGGACGTTTGTACATCAACGACGAGGGATTTTTGATTGTTTTCGTATGCGTAGGCTATAGGTTCTAACCGATAGGCACCTCGCGTGTCATTTTGGATTTGAATCGGATTTTAATGCGATACGATATGTTATGACATGTAGGTACATCCGCGTGAACTTCGGGACGACAAGCAAGAGCATGTTGACATCGACTTCGGCAAGTAAGGATCAGGTGAGTAGATATATATCTACGGGGGAAGTCGGGTGAATTGCGTATAGTACCCCCGCAGTTCGTAGTGTAGTATACGATATGTTATATATTTATATATGTGTTTTTGTGAAACGTGGATAATTAGCAAGAATGATTTTAGGAGAGCATGGGTTAGTTTTAGTGTAATTGGACGAAACGTTTAGTTAGTTCTTAGTCGCGAACCCTAGAATAAGGTATGCACACACACATGCACACACGGGTTATGTTTTGGTGTATATGATATATGTATGTATATATATATATATATGTATGTATGTATGTGGATGTGTTGCTATATATATATATATACATATACGTATACACGTATGATGATGATAGTATATGATACTTGGAGATGAGTCGATGTGATTGGGCATGATGCCGTGAGATCGGTGATGTGAATTGGGTCGTGTTATGATATACGGCATGATATATGAGTGGATCGTTGGGCGATGTGCTTTCATACACACGCGGATACATATGTTGGATGGTATCGGAATGTACTAGACTTTAGATCAGTACCCATAATTCAGGATATGACGATTATGATAATAGATGCACACTCTTGACTCGAGGATGTCGTATTATATGTTTATCGTACGTGACGCTATTGAGGCAGGATCACCGACTACTAGATATATCGACTCGGACTTAGATGGATTTCTTTACCTTTTCGACTAGTCTTTTATTTTAGTCCTGTTGTTTAGTTGGTAGATGCTAGACTGGGCTCGAGTCATACTTATTTTCAGAAACTAACGAATCGTGGGTATTTTCAAAAGACAACTCGAGAGATATTATGGATTTTTCAAAGGACGTACATTTTCATAAAAACATCGTAGCCCCTGTTTCCTAAAAACCACGATTCGTGCTATTTCAAATTCCAAAACTGTATGACTCGTATGTATAATGTATGTTCTTTATCGTTGCGTTTACTATTCATTTTCCGTATATTCTTGTTGTTCGCATCGCATTATATGCTTATTTGTGTTTTCATTAGTTATTATTAAAACATGCTGTCAGGACACCAGCACCATTACCGATGATGCGTATGCTCCACGTACACCTGCTTGCCGGCTCACACACATCATCATCGGTAATTTTCATGTCACGTACACATTAGAAAACACTATCCATTGGTATAAATTGCTAGCTGATAGTCTCGACATAGTACTAGTGCGCTTGCTTCCATATGCTAGCTTAGACATTGCATTTGTTACTGTGATATTTCATGCATGTGTATATTCATTGTCGTGCAATATTATGAGGCTTATTGCCGATATTCACTGTTTATTGGCTTTGATTATGGGATTTGGATTTTCTATGAGATTTTTGGATTTGGAGAAACCGCAAGAATTTTATCAACTCATTATCATTTCTAAAAATAGAAATTGCGGTTTTCTCGTGATATGATGTGAGATATGTCCACCATGAGTTTTCTCGGCTCTTGAGCGGTATCATACACCCGATTCGAGGAGGAGGAACCGTCTGCGGGTGCATGGTGGACCCGGTGTGGTACCCCGGGGCAAGATGGTCGTAGATGATGGCGTTGAGCCTGGCAGGGGAGCACTACCGACCGGTTATTTATGACGCGGCGGATATCCGGAGGATACCGACGTAGTCGTGAGATTTGATGATTTGGGCCAGTCCGGATTGCCGGAGCCCGGGGTCAGTCCGGATTGCTGGAGCCCGAGATATTGAGACATTAAGATTTTATGATATGGGCCAGTCAGGATTGCTGGAGCCCGAGACAATGAGATATTGGGATTTATATATTTTGTGTCGATGCTTGACACGGATTCTATGTTGATTTCATTAATGATACCTCGATTTTTATATACAGAAATCTCACTAAATAAAGAAACAGTTTTCTCGTTCATGATGTATTTTGTTTTCATTTATAATGCATTCGTACATCATATATGTGATAGGTTGCTACCTGAGGCACTGACAAGAGCACTTGGTACTACACTATAGTAGATGTTTACCTCGCCATTACTAAATGCTTCAGGATATATTATTTTGAGGATATTATTGTATGACCTACGATAGAGTCATACATGCGATTTCTGCTCGGTGATGTTTTCTACTCACGAGTTGGCAACTCACCTCCGTTGTGCCACAATTTATTGCAGGTTTTGCCGTACAGGTTTCATTACGGCTTGCTGGCACACTGCTTCCTCCCGGGTGATTGCTTTGGTAGGTGGGTTCACTCGCATCGTGACCATCGTTGTAGTTTATTTATATTCAGTTGTATCTAGTAACTCCATCAACCAGAATTGTATATTTGATTGACTTAGAAGACCAGTTGTTTATTCTTTCGAACTTTGAGTCGCGCTTGTATTATTATGGTTTTCTGGTGGATATTGGTTTTCTTCTGAGTTTTTATCCTCGCCCTTCGGCGTTGTATATTATTTTGCTTGTGTGGTTGTGTCCGCCAATTGGCGAAGAGCTAGCTCCCGCTTCGGGATGCCTTTATTCATATTGTTCATGTTTGTACCCGTTTGGGGCCAATATTTACAAAGGAGACCCTGCCGAAATTTTCGGGAAAATATGATGTTGCTTTTAAATGTTTAATGCCATTTATTTATTTAAACCACTTGCTTTAAACAAGTTTTCCTTCACTTCTTATTTAAAATGGTTTAGATTTCTGGGCTTTTGGCTTACTTGAATTAGGTGGGGTCTTATAGACTTCACATGATTCAAGTACCAGCCACGTGCTGTTTCGGGTCGTGACAAAGTTGGTATCAGAGCGCTAGGTTTAACCTTGGTTCGAGTCTATGTTTGACTATGCGGAGTCTAGGGCGTATCTTTTTATTCAGAACCCAGGCTTGACCTTACGGAACTTAGACTTGGTCGAGGGGGTATTAGACCCGAACTTTCGTCGCATAGGTTGACCTTGGTTGATGGAGTAGGTGACTTAAGTAGAGTGACGTTGTTAGTTATATGTATGCCCTAGAGGCCATTACTGTATATACGATGTATATTGTAATGGATGCTTGGACATATATTGGGAGGACTTTCTTGCTCGACATGATAGTATGCTATCTGGTTGTACTTTATCTTAACATGTACTCTGATTGTCTCTAAGTTACATGTTGATAAAGCCCTTAGGATATGTACTCGACCATTGGGACTATGATGAGATCATACTAGTGGGGCCACGGTAGTCGACGAGTACATCCTATAACGGTTCCTAGTCAAGGGTGTATCGAGACAGGGCATTGATACACCAGAGTAGACTACCGTATACGCATCTTGACCCATATGATGAGCGATGGATGATCCCATATCCATCGGTGTTTGACATCAAGGATAGTGTATGGGTGCTCAGTGGAGACTGGGTACACTGGACGGACTCGCCGAGAACTCCCAGATGGTATTATACCTCACGTCAGATGGCAGTTCTCCGGTGACACTGGTACAGAGTAGTCTGTTGACCCGAGATCATCATAGAGTCTTGTGTGATTCCCACTGTGCTTTGATTTCCATCATACCACATCCAAGAGGGCGTGCAAAAAGGTGGCTTTTGGGTACAGTCCCGAATCACATGGAGGCAATGAGCGATAGGAGGGGATTCGTCTCTCCCGGTATAGGGAGTTGATGTTGTTCTGTGTTCGATTGGCTATAACTGGAAATCCCTGGCCAGGGTTGCTGAGATTTACTGGTAAGTGTTATCAGTAGTTTCTTGAACTGTTATAGACCTCAAATCGACACGACTTATCGAGCTACTAGGGTCTGACGTTTACCACCCCTAGGCGAGATATGCGACATATCAGACGATGAGACCGGACTGTACTGGAGTGTTACTGATTGGATTCACAGGAGAATGTACAGGCTTGCTTGTTGATCTTCTGAGCGCTCAATACCTGGGTGGCTGTTACGTTTAGCTGATCGCTTGCAGCTTGTGGGTGTTTGATATGATCATCACCTACTGCTGGCGTATTGACGATTCTTTAGAGTCCTACACAGAGGTTTCTTGGCTCAGGCAAAACGGAGTAGGAGCACATATGTGATATGTGTGGGACCGAGGATAATGCGGTATGTGATACCGTATTGGATTCTCGCGATATGAGATATCGGCCGGGTATATGTGATATATCCGGGTCATCGTATTAGTCGGTTCTATGCGATATAGCCGGATTGTCGGATCAAGTGTTGATTCGATAATTTAATGTATAATAATATATATAATATATTAAATTACATTAACTAATATTAGCTCACTAGAAGATTCATTTTCTCACGGGATAATACATTGATATATATGCGATATATGTTAATTGTATTATTTTCTATTGTTACAAAATATATTGTATATGTGATATATAATATTGTAACATGTTAGGGTTACAAATTTAACAATGGTTTAGGGTTTAAACTTGGTTAGGGTTTGGATTAGGGTTAGCTTTTGCATGAAGCTTCCATGAAGCTTTGACTTTGTGTTTTGCTTGATATTTTGTGAAGATATTATGTTAACCCAATCCAAACCATTAACTCTAGTTAATTCTCTAAAAGGGTTAACTCCTTCATGCTTAACCCTTGATTAGATTTGTAACCACTACATTAATTCATTATTCATCACAAAATGATTGAGCTCTTCTTCTTGCTCTCCTCCTTGATGAAAAGCTTCACTAGCTTTTTCATAAGTGATGTTTATATGTGAGAATATGAAAACAAATGAGAGAAAAAATCCTACTTCATCATCCTCATCTACCCTTGCCATTTAGATGAGGGTGTTCACTTCATTTTGTGAGTGAGAGCTTGTGTTAATGAAACTTCAAGGTAGATCATCTTTGTTATCGAAGATCGGAAGCAAGCTTGCACCTTTCTCTTCGTGATGCCTTTCGAGAGTTCGAAACATGATGATCGCAGCGAAGGGACATCAACACGGAGCTTAAGAAGTGAAGGACCCGATCTACAAAGTTGTAATCCTTCTCACTTAGTGTTAAAGTGTTTAACATGCTTGTTTTCACCTAAACTCTAGTTTAAAGATCCGGCTTTGGGTTGTTCGGCACTGGTAAATTTTAAATCGGGCATGGTTGATGCCTCGTATACCCTTGTGTGCGTGCCTAGCTATCCTACAGTGGTATCAGAGCCAAGCTATAACTTTAGGCGAAATCTAGGCGAAATTTAAAGTCCGATCGAACTCCGAATAGACGATATAACCTAGTTTCTGGAAAATTTTCAAAACTGTGATTGTTTGTGAATTAAAAATACTTAAAAAAATCAGCAGGGAAATATAGGAATTACTGTAAAATACGATCACCTAATTCCACTGTAGCGCCGCGGAACCGCGGCCATACCCTACTTTTGGCGGCGGTTCCGTGGCCGTATGTGATGATTAGGCACTTAATTTTATACAGTAATATCCGTAGGTGTCTCTGCTTTCTGGGAATTTTTAATTCTACTCAAGTGTTGAGTTTTCTGGGTTGTATTGGGGACTCGTTGATTCGATCAGATAGTATAACTTCGTTTATGTTTTTCCGGATAATTTTAGAAACTGTTAAAAAGTTCGAACGGATATCAATAACTCACTTTTTCCCCTGTCGGAAATCTTTCAAAAGTTGGATTTTTTCTCGAGTTTAAGAACATTCTAAGTCGTGCAAGTAACGCGGTGGACCCTCTAGAAGACAACAAACCTTAACTCGATTATGTGACCGTCTTGAACTGGCTCTAAACCTTAGGGTTTGTGGCAGTACGGCGTGCCACATGTGAGGCGTTGGCTTGACCCTTCTACGGCTGGACCATTGGTACTGTGGCATTGATGGCTGTTTTTAAACTGATTTCAAGTGTTGAGATATATTGGGGAAATCTTGGGTGTTTGATTATTCGATCGGAAAGTTTAACACTGTCTTTTTATCTGGAATGTGATACAGTATTTGGAATCCACATGTAGTTATGAGATAACTAATTTGAATGTTATAAATCTAGCAGTTCAGTCTCAAATGATCAGTTGCCACGGGATTTTGATGTGATCAAAAGTCCGTCGCAATCACGTAGCATACGCGGATACTCGCCGGGTAAACTTAATAGACAACCATGCCCCATAGCCCCGACCAAGTGACTGTAGGAGAACCCCGTCGCCAAAAGCATCCGTTCGGGTGCTCGCGACAGCGGTGTTCCGCTTTAGTGCACTTCGTCGATGGCATCCGGGGGTGCGGCCATCTACTAAAGTTTGCGACGAGCATTCGATCAGGATATCGGGAATCTTGTTGAATTGCCCGACCAGATATTGAAAAGAGTTTTCGATAATTGAGACTGAAATGCGGGGTTTATAATTGTTAGGCATGAGATGTCTAAGGAATTCATTTGGTTAGGCATGTGATGTCTAAGGAGGTTGCGGATTCCAACTGTTGTAGTTTTACACTTTCTTTTCTGTGACCGTAAGCGTAGTATGTGGTGTATCGCTGGCTTCGTTGCTATACATCAACGACAATCGGGATACGCATACTTGCTTACGTTGATGATATAAGATATTATGTGTTGCTGTGATATGTTATATTGGATCGTCGCGTTCTGAATAGCCGGGGTTTTTATGTGAGATGAGAGTTTTTCTTTTTCATTCATGTAAAATTCATTTGTATGTAATATTATTTTATTGGGGCACTTCCGGGCTGAGGATGATGTCACCATTGTATATTATTTACTTTTCCGCATTAGGTAGACCCAAGGCGGGGAGCACAAGTAACCGGGTTCTGGGGTCCAGTTGGAGACCATCTCGAGGAGTCGAGACCGGGTCTCCTAACCCTAGAATTGGCAGTGTTGCTTGCCGCTCTCATAGGGGTCTAGGTATGTGGGTTTGGCTATTCATCGCGACTGTGGAATCCGTGTTTTATACAGGCTCGTATTGAAAACACGGACGTCCCAGTATATCCAATATTTCAAATATGTTCTTCTGCTGCAATGTTCTGTGATGAGATCATATTACTGCCTAAGACGAATGTTTATATTATATATATGAGATATATGTTATATTGCTGATTTCGTTTTAAAAGAGATGCTTGTGAAGCATAATAAAATGGGACTTCATTAATGAGATTAATGAAATAAAAGAAACCTAAAGATGTTGTAGAAACTTCTTTAAAAGCTGGTAGCTCTAGTTCTTCCTTTGCATAGCGGTGTTCCTTGTAGAACATCCAGCACCTTATTCGATAAGGAAAGAGCCGAGATCCCTTCACTGGGAGTGACCTCTTTAGTGAAACTAGCAGATGCTACAAACTCGGTTTGTCTTTTGATTGCTTCTATAGTTCTTGCTTTGCATAGTGATATTTGTGAAATATCCTGCACCTTATTCGATGAAGAAAGGGCCGACGATCCCTTCACCGGGAGTGACCCCTTTAGCAAAACTAGAAAAGCCTAAAAATCACTCGATTCTACAACGATATCAAGTTCATTACGCAAAGGGTTTTCTTAAAAACCTATCGTAGCCCTCCGTCATTTCAGATAAGTACTACTTAGTATTCGTGCTGCGGTAGTTTGGCATTCGTCAAGGCGTAGTGTACGGTAGCTAACAAGTATTTATCTGCTTATGCATATGATTCATATTGGATTAGGGTATTCGTACGACGTTGTTTAGCATGCGTCAAGGGTCGTACGGGTGGGTTTAATTCAATCACGAAATGTATGGGTTGAACTTGACTAGCGGAATATGGGTTGTTTGGCATGCGTCAAGGTCATAGCACACGCTAGGGGTAAAAATATTATTGGGAATTTCAAGTGTTGAAATTTGCAATGAGATTACATACCTTCTATGAGATAGTTGGATCCTGATACCCGCTGCGAGTAAGAGTTACTCCTGGAAGAGTTTTACACATTACAATTAGCCGATCAAGTAGGTGTCTAGAAAGGTTTTAACGGGGTTACGCCCCTGGGAAAACGAGGTTTACTTTAATTAGATTCGTGCGAAAGCACGGGGGACCTCCTTCAAAGTACCGGCACTGGCCTGGCTGAAAGATTGGCGAACTTGTAGCGTGTAATTAATCCCGGCTAGTCTTTCCTTTTAGGGTTTGAATGAAGATTTGATTAAAAACAGTGGGAGACATCCTGATTAGATATATTAGATAACCAATCTAATCTTGCAAGAGCATACGCTGAGTGTTTTCTTCTCTCTCTCTCCAGGTAGCGACCATATCACGCCTTAATCAAGATAATAATACAGATGAATTGACCGAACCCACTTGTTATACTGAGCTGGGGAACGTTGGTCCCGCTCCAACTTATAATTGTTATAAGACAGAGCAGGAAATTGGGGAATACCAGATTTCTCGTGCCGCCCAAACGAAGAAAGTGCATGCTGATGCATCTTCTTCGGGTGTGTTCATTACAGAGAACTGTTTCTCAGTATCCTTTACATCCTGGGTATGAGATACCGGATCAGGATCCCGCATATGTAATCTGTTACATAGGCTACAGAAAGGTAGAGAACTGAGAACGGGTGATAAGTTTCATGAGACAGAAAATGGTGCAAGTGTTGCAGCCAAGTCTGTTGGTCACTATCACCCTGTATTACCAGAATACATTGATTCTGAACGAATGTTATTAGATACCGAACCTGATATACAACATCATATCAGTCTCTTTATTAGTAAAGAAAGGATATAATTTTGTATTGTTGGATAATGTTTTGAACATTTTCTATATCAAGAGTTGATCGGTTCAGGCACGTTATCTAAAAGCATTAACGTTCTAAATCAAACTACAGTTCTTAGTATACAGAACACACACAAGAGGAAGAGTTCAGAAATGAACGGATCCTTCTTGAGGTATTGTAGACTAGGTCATATCAATGCGACCCGACTAGTTGAAGTTACATTTAGATGCATATTTAAATTAGTTTGAATTTACATTTTGTGAAACTTGCCGGTCATGTCACAAAGATACGATGACCATAGCTCTGTTTGTTGGAAACAGAGAAAGAGTTAGTAAACTCTTGGTATTGATACATGATGATGTATGATGGTCCCCTGTCTACACATGCCAAGACTAGTTCTTTGTACTTCATTACATTCTCTGATGATCTCTCAAGATTCAGACATATGTTCCTGTTGAAACACAAGTCCGAAGCTTTTGAGATATTCACAGAATATAAGTTAGAAGTAGAGAACCAAAATCGGGTATAAGTATTATGTCCTTTGATGAGATCAAGGAGGAGAATACTTGAGCACGGAATTCCTGGACTATTCTAAAGGAGAATGAGATTCTCTCTCAGCATTACTCCTCTGTATATACCATAGCACGATGGTATATCGTGGCGGAGCAATAGCACCCTATGTGATATGGTATGCTCTATGATGAGTACTACTGAGTTTTCTTATTTCCTTTTGGTAGTTATGCACTTGAGAAGCTGCATACCTATTGAATAGGGTTCAAATCAAATCAGTTGCCTACCACTTCATATGTGATATGGAAAGGGAAGAGTCCATATCTTAAGTTTGTTATGATTTGGGGTTGTCCGGCCTATGTCAAAAAAGCAAAATCCGGACAAACTCGAGGCAAAGTTAGTTCTATGGAAGTTTGTTGGATATCCCAAGCATTCGCAAGGGAATATCTTCTACCAAACCGAGAAACAAAAATGTTTTATTTCTCAACATGCCACCTTTATGAAAGGGAATTTCTTGTGAAGAAATTAGTGGTCATGAGGCAGAACTGGAAGGAGTTCCAGCTATACAAACTACAGCAGACGATTTGGTAGAACCAAAGGATTCAATAGTTTCCAACGAACCTCAGCCTCTCCGTCGATCTAGTAGGGTTTCTCACCCACCTGAGAGATACTTCGGTTTCTCTATGACAGTGGGAGCGAGGATTGCATCATGAGATGATGACCCAACTAGTTTCGAGCTGGCCATCAGGAGTGTGACTCTGTAAGAATGGCTGGATGCTTATCGATCTGAGATGGAATCCTTATACACCAACAAAGTATGGACTTTGGTTGCTTTATCTGAAGGGTTAAATCCCTATCAGGAGCAAGTATATATTAAGAGGATTACTTGGTGTACATGGAAAAGTTAAGACTTTCAAAGCTATACTTAAGTCCATCCAGATCCTACTTGCCACGGCTACATACCATGACTACGATATCTGGCGGTTGGGTGTCATGACTGCTTTTCTAAATGATGTTTTAGAAGAGAGTGTCTATAAGTACACAGCCAGAGGGCTTCGTAGACAGTAGGAGCAGCGGAAACGTATGCAAGATATTTTATGTGATAAAGCAGGCATCGCGGAGTTGGAACATCTGTTTTGATGTGATAGTCAAAGAGTTTGACTTCATCAAAATGGTAGATGAACCTTGTATATACAAAAAGGTAGTAGGGAGTTTGGTGGTGATCCTCGTAGAGTACGTGGATGACATACTCTTGATAGGGAAGGAGTTTCCTATGCTACGCTCGGTCAATCTCCGCTTATCACAAGGATTCTCCATATAGGATCAAAATGATACCTCCTAAATCCTGTGTTTGGATCTATGAGATAGATCTAATTGGATGTTAGGATACTCACTAGTTGTAGTGAGATGGTATCAATCGATCCTGGGGAGAAACAATGGAAAGGTTCCAGGGTGATAAGGACGACTGAATGTCAGTCGCAGGCATTGTCTTTACCCTCAGTGGAGGGACGGTATGTTGGAAAAGTTCCAAGCTAGATACCGTGACTTACTAGACGATTAAAGGCAAGATACATCGTTACCAAGGATGCTACCAAAGAGGCAGTGTGGATATATATAAGTTCATGGATGAAATTCGTTTCTACCATTGTGTGACAATGGAGTTGCGGCTTTTGCCAAGGAACCCCCCGTCCCATCAGAAATCCAGATATAATTCTTAGGCAGTATCACCTGATCATGGTGATGGTTGATCTCCAGGGAAATCGAGGTTAGGAGAGTAGACATAGAGGACAACAGCGCGAATCCACTTACAAAGGCCTTTTTCCCAGTAGAGACTTTTATGGGATGGTTGAGTATGTGATACTTAACCACAACTAATTATTGGGTATGTGATACCACAACAGATGGCCCTAGTGCAAGTGGGAGATTGTTAGTTATATGTATGCCCTAGAGGCCATTACTATACATACGATGTATATTGTAAGGGATGCTTGGACATATATTGGGAGGACTTTCTTGCTCGACATGATAGTATGCTATCTGGTTGTACTTTATCTTAACATGTACTCTGATTGTCTCTATGTTACATGTTGATAAAGCCCTTAGGATTTATACTCGACCAATGGGACTATGATGAGATCATACTAGTGGGGCCACGGTAGTCGACGAATACATCCTATAACTGTTCCAAGTCGAGGGTGTATCGAGACAGGGCATCGATACACCAGAGTAGACTAGCGTATACGCATCTTGACCCATATGATGGGCGATGGATGATCCCATATCCATCGGTGTTCGATATCAAGGATGGTGTACGGGTGCTCAGTGGAGACTGGGTATACTGGACGGACTCGCCGAGAACTCCCAGATGGTATTATACCTCACGTCAGATGGCAGTTCTCCGGTGACACTGGTACAAAGTAGTCTGTTGACCCGAGATCGTCATAGAGTCTTGTGTGATACCCACTGTGCTTTGATTTCCATCATACCACGTCCAAGAGGGCGTGAAAAAAAGTGGCTTTTGGGTACAGTCCCGAATCACATGGAGGCAATGAGCGATAGGAGGGGATTCGTCTCTCCCGGTATAGGGAGTTGATGTTGTGCTGTGTTCGATTGGCTATAACTGGAAATCCCTGGACAGGGTTGATGAGATTTACTGGTAAGTGTTATCAGTAGTTTATCTAATTGTTATAGACCTCAAATCGATACGGCTTATCGAGCTACTGGGGTCTGACGTTTACCACCCCTAGGCGAGATATGCGACATATCAGACGACGAGACCGGACTGTACGGGAGTGTTACTGATTGGATTCACAGGAGAATGTAAAGGCTTGCTTGTTGATCTTCTGAGCGCTCAATACCTGGGTGGCTGTTACGTTTAGCTGACCGCTTGCAGCTTGTGGGTGTTTGATATGATCATCACCTAC
Source organism: Agapanthus africanus (assembly GCA_030015575.1). Classification (NCBI taxonomy): domain Eukaryota; kingdom Viridiplantae; phylum Streptophyta; class Magnoliopsida; order Asparagales; family Amaryllidaceae; genus Agapanthus; species Agapanthus africanus. The sequence goes on from JASDDO010000010.1 coordinate 235,291,035, forward strand.
TGCCGGCGTATTGACGATTCTTTAGAGTCCTACACAGAGGTTTCTTGGCCTAGGCAAAACGGAGTAGGAGCACATATGTGAAATTAGCGGGACCGAGGATAATACGGTATGTGATACCGTATTGGATTCTCGCGATATGAGATATCGGCCGGGTATATGTGATATATCCGGGTCATCGTATTAGTCGGTTATATGCGATATAGCCGGATTGTCGGATCAAGTGTTGATTCGATAATTTAATGTATAATAATATATATGATATATTAAATTACATTAACTAATATTAGCTCACTAGAAGATTCATTTTCTCACGGGATAATACATTGATATATGTTAATTGTATTATTTTCTATTGTTACAAAATATATTGTATATGTGATATATAATATTGTAACATGTTAGGGTTACAAATTTAACAATTGTTTAGGGTTTAAACTTGGTTAGGGTTTGGATTAGGGTTAGCTTTTGCATGAAGCTTCCATGAAGCTTCATGAAGCTTTGACATTGTGTTTTGCTTGATATTTTGTGAAGATATTATGTTAACCCAATCCAAACCATTAACTCTAGTTAATTCTCTACAAGGGTTAACTTCTTCATGCTTAACCCTTGGTTAGATTTGTAACCACTACATTAATTCATTATTCATCACAAAAGGATTGAGCTCTTCTTCTTGCTTCTTCCTCCTTGATGAAAAGCTTCACTAGCTTTTTCATAAGTGATGTTTATATGTGAGAATATGAAAACAAATGAGATCAAAAATCCTACTTCATCATCCTCATCTACCCTTTCCATTCAGATGAGGGTGTTCACTTCATTTTGTGAGTGAGAGCTTGTGTTAATGAAACTTCAAGGTAGATCATCTTTGTTATCGAAAATCGAAAGCAAGCTTGAACCTTTCTCTTCGTGAAGCCTTTCGAGAGTCCGGAACACGATGTTCGCAGCGAAGGGACCTCAACACAGAGCTTAAGAAGTGAAGGACCGGATCTATAAAGGTTGTAATCCCTCTCACTTAGTATTAAAGTGTTTAACATGCTAGTTTTCACCTAAACTCTAGTTTAAAGATCCGGCTTTGGATTGTTAGGCACGGCTAAATTTTAAATCGGGCATGGTTGTTGCCTCGAAGACCCTTGTGTGCGTGCCTAGCAACCCTACAGATGTACCGTGTGTATATTTCGCGACATACTTACGATACGCTACTCCGCTTAAGAAGCCTTATGATGTACATTTCCTTGCACCGTATTATATTCGTTCATATGATCTATCCTCATCGATATCAGTTGGTGGGTATTGTTACCACGATTGCACGGGTAGAGAGAGCTACGGCTAGATTTTCGGTCAGCATGAGCTCTTCTTGGATGAGGACTGAACAGGGTGTTATTCCGGTGACACACGATTGCATAGATGTGTCATTTTATTGTGTTTTTCGCTCCATGAGCGTTTGATGGATTGCTTTTACTAAAATTTCTCGAACGTGCAGATCAACACCAGAGGATTGGGCCACTGTTAGAGGCTGGGTAGAATGTGATGACCGTCAATGCACCGTTTATTCTTGATGATTGAGGCATTGTTTAGCGTGCAGACGAATGATCCAGTTGCTGCTGCGACTGACAAGATATCGCCCCAGATGTTTGAAGCTAATGCAGCACGAGTTGTACTTAGAGATATGATAGAAGATCGCTAGTCACCCAAGGATGAACGACTAGGACATGTGGTTCGTTGCATACCCCGATGCGAGGTCATCAGATTGATTGATTCCAGCTTGAGAAGACTTCACGCAGGTACGTTGAGAGTCGACAGAAAATGATCGAATGTCAGAAACCCTCTTTTTCTAAGTTTAAGGTATTCGGAAAAACATGCAAGTAATTCTGTGAACCCTCTAGAAGAATGAAACCCTAACTCGATATAATGACCATTGAAACGCTTTTGAACCTTAGGGTTTGTGGCAGTTCCGCGGTGCCATTAATGAGGCTTGGGTTTGCCCTTCTACGGCTGGTCCATAGGTACTGTGGTATGTACTGGATATTATTAAACTTTGCTCAAGCGTTGAGCTCTTGGGGAATTATGGGACTTTGATGAATCGATTGAAAAGTTCGACGTCGTCCGGATATCATGTGATGGGATACATTACTTGGGAGACTCTAGGTATGAGTATAGCCGTTGTAGCGCAGTCCATACAGCTACGAAGAGACGAGTCTGAATCGGTCGACATTAGAGTAAAGTGGACTAAGAGGTTCGTACAAGATTTTGATGAGATGGCGTTCCACTCCGTTGACATCAAAGATGTGATACGCATGCAGAGGCGTTGAATATGGATATATCTTCCAGAAGGAGTCGTGATGAGTATGCAGCCGTTCCGGAATAAGAAATAGATTTAGTAAAGGGTGATAACTTCCGGGCAGTTCAGCAGGAACGGGATTTGGGAGAGACCCCGACAGAATCTTTCTGGAATACTACATGAGGAGACTTGGACCCAGGATCAGTCGTATTACGCACACCCAGTAGGCCAGAGTTCGGCATCGTCGACGAAATATGTTATGAGTGACCATGATAGTTGGCCATAGATCTTTTAGAGGATGTGCCAGAGCGGAACTGTTTCCGTCATCATTTCTATATTGGTCCATTGAGCCAAGGATCTATGTAACTAGCAATTCGCAGTGAGAGACGAGAGCCTAAGGGCACAAGGCGCCAGACCATGAAAAGGAGGCAAGTAGATATCTTGCTCTGCTAGCTTTGGATGCATCGACACCTTCTTGACTTTGAAGGAAGGGCATATCGACGACAGTGTTTATGAGTTGTGATTGGGTGATTCGAATATCACGTATCCGTCATTTTGGATTTCGGTATTTTGGGCGATTTATTTGCATGATTGAGTTTTCGTGCACCACAGTTGCACTCGATTTCGATTTGATATCATTCGAGATGTTTGATTTTTATTTTCATGCCTATGGTATGTATGTGATTTGACTTGTGCCTTCGGTGTAGTTTCATGCACTTTTATTACTTTGATTCGATTTTTTGCATGTTGATGCACATAGTTGTGAGATTATATACCACAGTATACCTGATTTGGGTTGAGATATGTTGTATACCGTCGATTTCGATTGTGATATTCGATATTTGTTTTCGTGCACCTTGTGCACGTGATTTGGATTCTTGCGCTTACTTGGTGCGCTTGATGCGATTTTGGTGCACACCAGATGCACTAAATCGGGATTCTTCGTGCATATCAGATGCACCCGATATTGTTGTCAGGCACACTCGTTGCCCTTGACAGGTGTTTTCGTGCACACCCGTTGCACTTAGATTTTGTTTCTGTGCACATGTATGGCACATTCATTGATTTTGATTTCTGTGCGCACCAGACGCATGCGGCATTCTTATACACATTTTGGGAGTGGTTTCTCTTGGAGTCGTATGTTTGATGATATTTACTATTTGGTGTAGTAGCTGAGCAGGACTAGTCAGAGGACAATACCTGAATATGTTTTTGCATGTATTGATAGTTACCGAAGGGATTTCCAAAAAGGAGCTATAGTCTCAGTATTTACCAACGTGTCCGAGATGACACGAAACATTAACAAAGGAAACCCTTCTAAATTATTTTCAAAACGGCGGGACGTGTATGTTTAACAAAGGATATATATATATATATATATATATATATAGTTATTTTCTTACAATAAACGTCCGCTACTGTGCCGTGATACGCGCATCGCACATCGACTTGAAAAGGTTTGGCATGCATTTCTTTTCAAATGTTTTGACGAATTTACAATGATGTGTATTATGTATGTTATCGTTTTGATGTATATCATGTTGGTTTTCGTATTGGACTTTTACATTGGTATCTTCACCATAACTCCGATGATTGCGTGATGCTTGATGGAGTTTTGATTTTTGAGTTATATACTCGTTTTTCATGCGCATGCATTGCGCTACGATATGTTGTGTATGTATGATTTCGGAGCCTCGATGACTTGATCATTTTACTGAATTGTTTTAGTATTTGAGGGGTTGAAATTTAAATTCGGAGACCGAATTTATTTAAGGGGGAAGACTGTAACATTTCAGAAAAATAAAATATTATTTTTGGGAATTTATATAATTGAATAATAAATATTATGAATATTTTAAGGTGTGGAGATTAGTTTTAAATGATATGGTATAATTAGATACCAATAAATTGGGAAATATAGGGAAATTACATTTTGAATGTTGATTTTGAAAGAATGTTATATGATTTAGACATTTTATAAATTCTTTATAATTAATTATATACAAGTTTATTTCTAAACTTGATTAATGTTCTCTAATCATGCATTTATCTTGATTAGGCTTCATGACATGCACCATGTCACATTTTCTAATAAAATACTTGTTACATTTTTATGAAACATGATTTCAAGTCTTCATTATGCATGGCTTCATAGTGGTTTTTGCAATTGTTTTACAAAATAAAAACATAAGAAAATAAAAAAGAAAAGAAAGGAATAAAGAATGGGGTATGGGCAAGTGAGAGAAGAGAGAGAGAGGTAAGGGGTCATTTGACTTATCTCCCATTTGTTTTTCCTTCATTGTTTTCTTCATCATTTTCCCCTCCTCTTCCTCTCATGGCTTCCCTCCTCCTTCCACCTCCTCCTACACCTCACACAATCCCCAAAAATGCATCAAAACACTTCATTCCTTTCATTAAAAGCATGCACAAGCTCACTACAACCATGATGGACCAAGAAATTTTGGATTTTGAGCACTTGGGGCAACTCAAGAAAATTCTTGAGTTGCCAAATGAGGTAATTCTTTCATCATTAGTGTAGTATTTCAATTCGTTTAGCATCCATTTTAGTTTATAAGTGTTTAAGTGTAGTTTAGTGATGGTTGAAAATTCTAGATAAGGGTTAGGGTTTTCCTTGAGTTGTGATGGTGCAAGTGAGTGCAATTGGTGACTACAAACCCCCCTTAGTGATTGAAACCAGTGACTAAACCAAAAATACAAGTTAGATATCGAAATGTCGGTTTTGTGTTGGAATTGTGGTTGCAGGGAATCTGGAGTGACCCGGAGACTTTACGAGAAAATTAAGAAACCCCAGACACCTAGATGGACCACTAGGAGACCACCGTGGGAAGACGAGACCCTAACTCCCTGGAATGGCCGAGCTGCCGGATTTGGTGTCGCCAGCCAAAGTGAGGGCTTTTGTGTTAGGGTTTTGGTAGTCTCTCACATACCTCTTATACAGCACCCGAGTATTGCTTGTTTATCCCTATTTCACCTGATCCAAAATCTGGAGCAAGTTTTCAAAGTTGATGTTTTAGTTTCGTGGTTTTCAATAACTTGGTTTTGGTATTCGAACTGTGGATTCGATCGTTGGACGTTTGTACGTCAACGATGAGGGATTTTTGATCGTTTTCGTATGCGTAGGCTATAGGTTCTAACCTATAGGCACCTCGCATGTAGTTTTGGATTTGAATCGGATTTTAATGCGATACGATATGTTATGACATGTATGTACATCCGCGTGAACTTCGGGACGACAAGCAAGAGCATGGAGACATCGACTTCGGCAAGCAAGGTTCTGGTGAGTGGATATATATCTACGGGGGAAGTCGGGTGGATGGCGTATAGCACCCCCGCAGTTCGTGGTGTAGTATACGATATGTTATATATTTATATATGTGTTTTTATGAAATGTGGATAATTAGCAAGAAAGATTTTAGGAGAGCATGTGTTAGTTTTAGTGTAATTGGACAAAACGTTTTAGTTAGTTCTTAGTCGCGAACCCTAGAATAAGGTATGCATACACGCATGCACACACGGGTTATGTTTTGGTGTATATGATATATGTATATATATATATGTATGTGGATGTGTTGCTATATATATATATATACATACATATACGTATACACGTATGATGAGGATAGTATATGATACTTGGAGATGAGTCGATGTGATTGGGCAAGATGCCGTGAGATCGGTGATGTGAATTGGGTCGTGTTATGATATACGACATGAAATATGAGTGGATTGTTAGGCGATGTGCTTTCATACACACGCGGATACATATGTTAGATGGTATCGGAATGTACTAGACTTTAGATCAGTACCTATAATTCAGGATATGACGATAATGATACCAGATAAATAATGAGTTAGATGTGATAGTTGACCCGTACCCCAATTTTGGGATGCTGTACGATGGATTTACCGTACGAGATATAATTATGATAATAGATCCACACTCTTGACTCGAGGATGTCGTATTATATGTTTATCGTACGTGACGCTATTGAGGCGGGATCACCGACTACTATATATATCGACTTGGACTTAGATGGATTTCTTTACCTTTTCAACTAGTCTTTTAGTTTAGTCCTGTAGTTTAGTTGGCAGATGCTAGACTGGGCTCGAGTCATACTTAACTAACGAATCGTGGGTATTTTCAAAAGACAACTCGAGAGATATTGCGGATTTTTCAAAGGACGTACCTTTTCATAAAAACACCGTAGCCCCTCATTCGTGCTATTTCAAATGCCAAAACTGTTTGACTCGTATATATAATGTATGTTCTTTATCGTTGCGTTTACTATTCATTTTCCTTATATTCTTGCTGTTCGCATCGCATTACATGCTTATTTGTGTTTTCATTAGTTATTATAAAAGCATGCTGTCAGGACACCAGCACCATTACCGATGATGTGTATGCTCCATGTACACCTTCTTGCCGGCTCACACACATCATCATCGGTAATTTTCATGTCACGTACACATTAGAAAATACTATCCATTGGTATAAATTGCTAGCTGATAGTTTCGACATAGTACTAGTGCGCTTGCTTCCATATGCTAGCTTAGACATTGCATTTGTTACTGTGATATTTCATGCATGTGTATATTCATTGTCGTGCAATATTATGAGGCTTATTACCGGTATTCACTGTTTATTGTCTTTGATTATGGGATTTGGATTTTCTATGAGATTTCTGGATTTGGAGAAACCGCAAAGATTTTATCAACTCGTTATCATTTCTAAAAATAGAAATTGCGGTTTTCTCGTGATATGATGTGAGATATGTCTACCATGAGTTTTCTCGGTTCTTGAGCGGTATCATACACCCGATTCGAGGAGGAGGAGGAACTTTTTGCGGGTGCATGGTGGAAGTGGTGCGGTACCCCGGGGCAAGATGGTCGCAGATGATGGCGTTGAGCCTGGCAGGGGAGCACTACCGACCGGTTATTTGTGACGCGGCGGATATCCGGAGGATACCGACGTAGTCGTGAGATTTGATGATTTAGGCTAGTCCGGATTGCCGGAGCCCGGGGCCAGTCCAGATTGCAGGAGCCCGAGATATTGAGATATTGGGATTTATATATTTTGTGTCGATGCTTGACACAGATTCTATGTTGATTTCATTGATGATACCTCGATTTTTATATACAGAAATCTCACTAAATAAAGAAACAGTTTTCTCGTTCATGATGTATTCTTTTTTCATTTGTAATGCATTCGTACACATATATGTGATAGGTTGCTACCTGAGGCACTGACACGAGCACTTGGTACTACACTATAGTAGATGTTTACCTCGCCATTACTATATGCTTCAGGCTATATTATTTTGAGGATATTATTGTATGACCTAGGATAGAGTCATACATGCGATTTCTGCTCGGTGATGTTTTCTACTCACAAGTTGGCAACTCACCCCCGTTGTGCCACAGTTTATTGCAGGTTTTGCCGTACAGGTTTCATTGCGGCTTGCTGGCACACTGCTTCCTCCCCGGTGATTTCTTTGGCAGGTGGGTTCACTCGCATCGTGACCACCATTGTACTTTATTTATATTCAGTTGTATCTAGTAACTACATTAACCAGACTTGTATTTTATAGACTTAATAGACCAGTTGTTTATTTTTTCGACCTTAGAGTCGCGCTTGTAATATTATTGTTTTCTGGTGGATATTGGTTTTCTTCTGAGTTTTGATCCTCGCCCTTCGGCGTTGTATATTATTTTGCTTGTGTGGTTGTGTCCGCCAATTGGTGAAGAGCTAGCTCCCGCTTGGTGATGCCTTTATTCATATTGTTCATGTTTGTACCCGTTTGGGGCCAATATTTACAAAGGAGACTCTGCCGAAATTTTCGGGAAAATATGATGTTGCTTTTAAATGTTTAATACCATTTATTTATTTAAACCACTTGCTTTAAAAAAGTTTTCCTTCACTTCTTATTTAAAATGGTTTAGATTTCTGGGCTTTTGGCTTACTTGAATTAGGTGGGATCCTATAGACTTCACATGATTCAAGTGCCAGTCACATGCTGTTTCGGGTCATGACAATTTTTCTTCACCATTTTATACTTTTATGCTTCATTTAAATTTATTTCGTACTTTGGCTTTTAGACAAGAGCATTTCAAGGTATTCTCTACTATCCCGAGTTTCAAGACGTGTGTAAGTGCGCATAGTAGGGTATCAACGTTCAAATATTTGGCTTCCACAATAGGAACTATTTTTCAGACTTATTTTTATCCTCAGATTAGTGACTTTCTTCATCTTACTAACCCTTGGGACAATGGATCATAACTACTTATTACTAGTTTCGTTTAAGAAAACATATAACATTCTTGGTTTTCTTAAACTCTTCCAATCTTTTAAATGTAATTTTTCACTTTCTAATCTTTTATTATAAAAGAAATTTTTTGAAAATTTTGTGCTTATGCAAAGTGTAATGCAAGTTAATGCGCAAATAAGCACAAAACTCCACCAAATCTGTTTACAACAGTGTCCTCACTGTTGTCATCTTTTAAATCTCAAAAACCTGTAGACTTGGGAGGGTAAGTTATTAACGGGGTCAAGAATAAATGAAAGTGAAAATCTCCCCCAAAGTTATTCTTTTATTACTCACCCCCATTCTTAAGATGAGACAATATTACCAAGACATGGAGGTGAAGCGGAGAAAATTTAGTCATGATAAAGCGGCTCCTGTAAAAACAGGAGCTCCTCCATGGGGTCAGTGGAAAAATACGGTTTTAATCTATGCCCATTCACTTTGAAAATTGTACCGTTTTTTCTATTTTCAACTTCAACTGCTCCGTGCGGGTATACATACCGTACAACAAATGGTACTTTCCAACGAGATTTTAGCTTACCCGCATAAAGATGCAGACGAGAATCGTAAAGAAGGACTTGTTGACCTGGGATAAAAGTTTTTCTCAAAATATTTTTATCGTGAAATACCTTAGTCCGGTTCTTTACTATCACGGCATTATCGTAACTATCACAACATTATCGTAAGCTTCATCGCGGAGTTCGCTTAGCTCATTTAATTGCAGCTTCCGAAAGTTGCAGGTGTGATTTAAGTCGAAGTTAAGTTCTTTAATGGCCCACATTACTTTATGTTCAATCTCGACAGGAAAGTGGCAAGCCTTTTCAAACACTAGGCGGTAAGGAGACATACCCAGATCAGTCTTATAAGCGGTACGAAATGCCCAAAGAGCATTCGTCAATTTGGTTGACCAATCTTCTCGGTTTTTAGAAACCGTTTTCTCCAAAATTTGTTTGATCTGCCTGTTGGAAATCTCAGCTTGCCCGCTCGTTTGGGGATGATAGGGAATGGAAAGTTTGTGGTTGATTGCATATTTCCGCATCAAAGTCTCTAAAGACCGATTACAGATATGCGTCCCGTTGTCGCTAATGATAGAGCGAGGGTGTCTAAATCGCGAAAAGATATTTTCTTTAAAGAACTTAGTGACAACCTTGTTGTCATTAGTGCGACATGGTATTGCTTCCTCCCATTTCGAGACGTAATCAACCTCTAACGAGATGTACAAATTTCCAAATGAGTTGGGAAAAGGACCCATAAAATCAATACCCCAAACGTCGAAAATTTCAACAACCAAGATCGATTGAAGTGGCATCTCATTTCTTCAAGAAATCCGACCCGTGTTTTGACATTGTGGACAGGTTTTGCAATGATCGTATGCATTTTTAAATAAAGTAGGCCAGTAAAAACCACATTGCAAAACCTTCTCCGCTGTCTTACGTGGACCAAAGTGACCGCCACATGCCTGATCATGATAGAAAGACAAAACACTCTTGAATTCATCATTGGGGACACATCTGCGAATGATTTGGTCAGGACAATACTTAAACAAATAAGGTTCATCCCAGTAAAAATGCTTTACTAGGGATAGAAATCGATAATTGTCTTGTTTAGACCAATCGCTTGGAATAAGTCCCGTTGCAAGATAATTCACAATTTCTACGAACCAAGGTTCGCAGGATACGGTCAAGAGACGTTCGTCCGGGAAAGAGTCGTTAATTGGCAAGGTCACAATAGGTGAAGAAGAGATGAGCGAAAGATGGTCGGCTACTACATTTTCACATCCTTTCTTATCTCGAATGATAAGATCAAATTCTTGTAATAATAGGATCCAACGTATTAACCCGCCTTTAGCATCCTTCTTCGATAAAAGATGTTTTAAGGCAAAGTGATCAGTGTAAACCACAATCGGTGAGCCAATCAAGTAAGGCCTGAATTTTTCTAATGCAAATACAACTGCCATGAGTTCATTCTTGGTAGTTGTATAATTAATTTGGGCATCATTCATGATCTTACTTACATAATAAATCACATGTGGCATCTTATCAATGTGCTATCCTAAGACTGCACCAACAGCAAAATCTGATGCATCACACATAAGCTCAAACGGGTGGTTCCAATCAGGAGATGATAGAACGAGGGCTGTAGTGAGAGAATTTTTAAGTGATTCAAAAGCAGCCACACAGTCTGAGTCGAAGTGAAATGTTGTATCCATGGCCAAGAGAAGAGTTAAAGGTCTAGCAATTTTGCTAAAATCCTTAATGAATCTCCTATAAAATCCTGTATGACCAAGGAAAGATCGTATATCTTTGACGTATTTGGGATGAGGAAGGTTATGGATGACATCTATTTTAGCTCTATCGACCTCAATGACTTTTCGTGAAATGACATGTCCAAGCACAATAACCTCTTGGGCCATGAAATGGAATTTTTCCCAATTCAATGTTAAGTTCTTATCTTTACAACAAGTAAGAACTGCGTCAAGATGAGATAGGCAATCATCAAAAGAGTCCCCGAATATCGAGAAATCGTCCATGAAAATCTCCAGAAAATTCTCGACCATGTCCGAGAATATCCCCATCATACACCGCTGAAATGTAGCGGGAGCATTGCATAACCCAAAGGGCATGCGTCTACAAGAAAAGGTACCGAAAGGACAAGTAAATGTGGTTTTATCTTGATCCTTTTCAGCAATAGGGACCTGGTTATAGCCAGAGTATCCGTCCATGAAACAATAATATTCACGTCCAGCTAATCGTTCCAACATCTGGTCAATAAAAGGTAGAGGGAAGTGATCTTTCCTCGTTGGGGCATTGAGTTTTCTATAATCAATACATACACGTCACCCAACTTGAGTGCGTGTCTGGATCAACTCATTAGCCTCATTAGATATGACCGTGATGCCAGACTTCTTAGGGACTACATGAATAGGACTCACCCATTGGCTATCAGAGATTGGGTAAATGATACCACTGTCAAAGCATTTGACGATTTCTTTCTTTACCGCCTCCTTCATGACGGGATTTAACCGTCTTTGTGGTTCTCGGGTTGGCTTGGCTTCATTTATCAAATGTATATGATGTTCTACAATCAAGGGACTAATCTCTTTGATGTCAGCCATTGTCCAACCAAAAGCTTGCCTATTAGATCTTAAGACCATCAAAAGAGTGTTCTCTTGCTCTAAGGCTAGAGAAGCGGATATGATCACGGGAAAAGACTCATTCTCACCTAAATATGCACAGGTGAGAAGGTAACAATTTGAGATCTAATGTCGGCGGAGAAACAATAGAAGGTGGGGGTAAGTGAATGACATTCGGATTCTCGAAGAAGTTCATAGCCTGCAAAGGATACAGACTCGGATAGTGTGACTGACTTTTGTGATGAGTCAGAAGGTTCAAACTCAGGAGTGGACTCATCCAAAGTGTCCTCACTATGATGATGTGAAAGATCAAACAATGATGTGCTAATGTCGTCGAGATAATCAAAGCAAAGTTCATCAACCTTGCAGCTTTCGGAAGTTATCTCATTGACAGAACAGACATCAAGAATACGAGCAGAGGGTTCAGATGGCTGACTTCCTAGCTTGTAAATGTTAAGATCAAGTGTCATTTTCCCAAAGGATAGGTTCATGGAACCGTTTCGACAATTAATGAAAGCATTGGAAGTGGATAGGAAGGGTTGACCGAGAATCACCGGAATTTGGTTCCGTGGGTTTGCTACAGGCTGTGTATCCAAAACAATAAAGTCCATAAGGAATATAAATTCCCCGACTTTTATCAGCACATCCTCAAGCTCACCCCTAGGTTTGGTGATGGATCAATCTGCCATCTGGAGAGTACAATGAGCAGGTTTCAACTCTCCGATACCTAACTGCTTGTAGACAGAGTATGGAAGCAGGTTAACACTAGCGCCAAGGTCAAGTAAAGCACGGTTGATATTTTTACCCCAAATAGAAATAGAGATTGTAGGACATCTAGGGTCCTTACGTTTCTTTAGTAATTGTGGGGTAAAAGCTGTGCTAACATTATTCGTCATGAATACCTTTTTGGGCACTTGAGTCTTCCTCTTCCTAGTGCACAATTCCTTAAGGATTTTCGCATAAGCCGAAACTTGTTGTATAACATCTAGGAGAGGGATATTTATGTTAACCTGTTTAAACATTTCCATAATCTTCTCCATATGTGGACTTGGTTTGTTTTCCCTTAACTTATTCGGATAAGGAGCTTTAGCAATAAGAGCTGGTTCCAACATTGGAGAAGGTTGTGTGGGTGTAACAGATCCCAGAATTGGAGTGGGGATCGTCTTTGGTTGACTAGAAGAAGTGGGCTGAGGGTTCGAGCATTGAGGAAAACGGAGAATAGGCTCGCAAGAGGGTGGAGTAGATGAAGTAGGGTAAGAAGTAAAAGTGGAAGTGGAAGTGGAAGCCGGAGTGTCATTGATCAATTCATCATTATCAGTCTGTTCATCGACTTGATTACTCAGCACTCTTCCAGATCTCAACGTTGTAACGGCATTCACATTGTGTGAGTAGCCAGGATTAGGTAGGGGTTGAGCTGGAAGTTTCCCTTTCTCTCTATCACTTATTTCGGCATTTAATCGTGCAATTTGTGCTTCTATCGATTTAATACTCTCACCATGGGAGGCAGAGTTCTTCTTTATATCATCGATAGAAGACCTTATATCAGCCGACACTTGGATGGAATGTTTCATAAACAAATCCAAGGTTCGTTCGAGTGAAGAAGAGTTATCGGTACTGGCCAATTGCAAAGAATTATTATACGGTGCAGAAGTATTGCCGGATTTTGAAAAGTTTGCGATTGATAGGGGTGCTGACTCAGTTGTAGTGGTTGCTGTTGTTGTGGAGGGACCCTTTAAAAGTTATTTTGGATTGGAACCGTATTTTGACTTTGGTGTTGGTTCCAAGAAAAATTAGGGTGATTCCTCCAACCCTGATTATAAGTGGAAGAATAAGGATCGTTTCTAGGTCGTTGCTGAAAAGCAGCATTAGTGTGTTCTTGACCTTGAAATGGAGAATTCAAAGGACATTCTTCTGTCAGATGTGATGGATCGGAACAGCATCCGCACACGGTTTTAGGGAGTGTGACCTGGTTTAGGGAGGCTAATAAAAATTTGTGTTCCATAGCTTCAAGTTTCTTCTGCATTGCTGCCATTTCAGCTTTGACTGCTATGGAAACATCAAGTTGATAGATACCACCCCTAGATGATGGTTGACTAACACTCTCCAATTGCAAAGTTTTTTCAGCAAAATCATCTAAAAATTTCCAAGATCCACCATCATCTTTAGACATGAAATTGCCTTGACACATGGATTCAAGCATCTGCTTTGTTGTTGGATTAGTGCCCTCATATATGATTCGGCACAGATCCCATCTATGGATTCCGTGATGAGGACATTGGACTAGCAAATCCTTGAATCGTTCAAAACACTTCCAAAATTGTTCATTGGGAAGCTGGATAAATGTTAGTTATATGTATGCCCTAGAGGCCATTACTATACATGAGATGTATATTGTAGTGGATGCTTGGACATATATAAGGAGGACTTTCTTGCTCGACATGATAGTATGCTATCTGGTTACTCTTTACCTTAACGTGTACACTGATTGTCTCTCTGTTACATGTTGGTAAAGCCCTTAGGATGTGTACTTGACTACCTGGACTATGATGCAGATCATACTAGTGGGGACATGGTAGTCCATAAGTACATCCTTCAAGGTCGCTAGTCATGGGTGTATCGAGATAGGGCATCGATATACCAGAGTAGACTAGCGTATAGCTTCTCAACCCATATAGATGGGCAATGGATGATCCCATATCCATTGGTGTTTGACATCAGAGATGATATACGGGTGCTCAGTGGAGACTGGGTACACTGGACAAACTCACCAAGAACTCCCAGATGGTATTATACCTTACGTCAGATGGCAGTTCTCTGGTGACACTGGTACAGGTTAGTCTGTAGACCCGAGATCGTCATAGAGTCTTGTGTGATTCCCACTGTACTTTAATTTCCACCTTATCACGTCCAAGAGGGCATGCAAAACGGTGGTTTTTGGGTACACTCCCGAGTCACATGGAGGCAATGAGCGATAGGAGGGGTTTCGTATCTCCCGGTATTGGGGGTTGATGTTGCGTTATGCTCGATTGGCCATAACAGGGAAGTCCCTGGCCAGGGCTGGTTTAGAGATTTACTGGTAAGTGTTACCAGTAGTTTCTTGACCCGTTATGAGCCTCTTATCGGCATGACTTATCGGTTATTGGGGTCTGACGTTTACCACCCCTAGACTTGATATACGACATATCAGTCGAGGAGACCGGACTGTACGGTAGTGTCACTGTCAGGCTTTTTACAGGAGTTAGAGCGGGCTTGCTTGCTGATCTTCTGATCACTCAATACCCGGGTAGCCGTTACGTCCAGCTAGTACCGCTGACGGCTTGTGGGTGCTTGATATGATCATCACCTACTGCCGGCGTATTGACGAGTCTTTAGAGTCCTACATAGAGGTTTTACTGGCTCAGGCAAAACGAAATAGGAGTGCATATGTGATATGTACGGGACTGAGAATAATGCGTGTATGTGATACAGTATTCTATTCTCACGACTATTGTATCGGCCGGTTATATGTGATATTGTCGGGTTATCGAATCAAGTGTTGATTCGATAAGTTGGTACATTTTGTGTTAGTCGGTTATATGTGATATAACCGGATTATTAAGTCAAGTGTTGATTTAATAATTTAGTGTATAATTGTATATGTGATATACTAATTTACATTAACTAATATTGGTTCACTTAAGCATTTGTTTTTCTCACTTGTGCACAACTTAATATATATGTGATATATATTTATTTGTGTTCATTTTGTATCATGGTTGTTGATACAACTATCATGGGTGTATAAGACTTATACCATACTAATTATAATGTTAGGTTTTTAATATTTAAAGTAATTCTAAAATTAGTGGATGATGAGCTCACATGCATGAAGCTTAGGGTTGCATTGACTTAGTCTACTAACTTTGGATTACTTGAGATATTAATTAACCTAACCATTATAATATAGCCATGGTTATGTCTCTACATGAGTTAGTATATGATACCCACTCACCCATGGTTAGCTCACTCTCTCTCTAGTTAGTATTCATTCTCATTTTTGAGCTCATCTTCTTCCTCCTTCAAATGCTTGCTAGGGTTTGATAAAGAGAGAGAAAGATAGTGAGAAAAGAAATTCTAAAGTGTACCCATTTCCTATTTCACCATCTTCTACTAGACTAGCACTTTAGTTTAGGGTGTTTGCTTCACTATTTCTCTAGTTAGTGAAGTAGAAGCTTGAGTTCGTATTCCCTCGACGTAGATCATCTTCGGCCTCGAAGACTTCAAGCATGAGAAGATAGCAACGGTATTACGATTCCCACTGTGCTTTGATTTCCACTTTACACCTAATGCTCTAGCTAGGCTCTGATACCACTGAAGGGTATTGCCGCGGTTCCGCGGCCAATTGTACGGCTTACAGTCTCGTTTTTCACAGTGTTTCTTATATTTCCCTACTAAATTTTTTAGGTATTTTTAATACAGAAAAATCACAATTTTTAAAAAATGTCCAGAGAGGGGTTCAAGGGATTATTTTGTATTCGTTGATTCGATCGAAAAATTTAATTTCGTTATGTTTTCCGGATAATTAGAAAGTGTTAAAATGTTCGAGCGGATATCATTAACTCATTTTTCCCGGCACGAAAAATTTTCAAGTGTTGAATTTTTCTTGAGTTTAAATCTTTCGGAAAAACGTGCCTGTAACGCGATGGACCCTCTAGAAGAACACAAAGCTTAACTCGATTATGTGACCGTCTGAACCGCCTCTAAACCTTAGGGTTTAGGGCGGTACGGCGTACCACATGTGAGGCGTTGGCTTGACCCTTCTACGGCTGGACCGTTGGTACTGTGACGTATTCTGGAATTTTTGAACTCCGCTCAAGTGTTGAGCTATTTAGGAAATTTTGGGTATTTGATGATTCGATCGGAAAGTTTAATACTGTCTATTTATCTGAAATGTGATACAATATTTGGAATCAACAAGTAGTTATGAGATAACTAATTTGAATTTTATAAACACAGCAGTTTAGTCTCAAATGATCGGTTGCCACGGGATTTTGATGCGATCAAAAGTCCGTTGCAATCACGTAGCGTACGCGGATACTCGCCGGGTAAACTTAATAGACAGCCATGCCCCAAAGCCCCGACCAAGTGACTGTAGGAGAACCCCGTCGCCAAAAGCATCCGTTTGGGCACTCGCGGCAGCGGTGTTCCGCCTTAGTGCACTTCGTCGACGGCATCCGGGGGTGCGGCCGTCTACTAAAGTTTGCGACGAGCATTCGATCACATATCGGGAATCTTGTTGAATTGCTCGACTAGATATTGAAAAGTGTTTTCGATATAGAGACTAAAATGCGGGGTTTATAATTGTTAGGCATGCGATGTCTAAGGAGGTTGCGGATTCCAACTGTTGTAGTTTTACACTTTCTTTTATGCGACCGTAAGTGTAATATGTGATATCGCCGGTTTTGTTGCTATATGTAAACGACAATTGGGATGCACACATTTGCTTACGTTGATGACATGTGATGTTATGTGTTGCTGGATATGTTATATTGGATCGTCGCATTTTTGAATAGCTGGGGGTTTTATGTGAGATGAGGGTTTTTATTTATTTTTTTCATTTAGGTAAAATTAAATGTATGTAATATTCTTTTATTGGGGCACTTCCGGGATGAGGTTGATGTCACCATTTGTATATTATTTACTTTTCCGCACTAGGATAGACCCAAGGAAGAGACCACAAGTAACCGGGTTCTAGAGTCCAGTGGGAGACCAACTCGAGGAGTTGAGTCCGGGTCTTCTAACTCTAGAATTGGAAGGGTTGCTTGCCGCTCTCGTAGGGGTCTAGGGGTGTGGGTTTGGCTATTCATCACAACCGTGGAATCCGTGTTTTATAGAGGCTCAAAATAAAACACGGACGTCCTAGCATATCCAATGTTTCATATGTTTCTTCTGCTGCGATATCTGTGATGTGATCATTTGATATGTTGTGATAGATACTGTATATAGTATATATGATATATTATATAGACGTTACTTATGTTTTACACCCGTGCTAGCCCTACCCCGCTCTGCCGTTAGTTACCTAACCTAACGGTGCACGAGGGGACATCGAGGCGAATGCGGATGGCATAAGTGTACGTCGTATTTATCTGTGATGTTTAGGTGACTTAAATGATGGGACTTCATTAATATGATTAATGAAAGAAAAGAAACCTAAAAGATGTTGTAGAATCAAATTTTCAAAACAGGTGGCTACAGTTCTTGCTTTGCATCGCGGTGTTCCTTGTAGAACATCCCGCACATTATTCGATAAGGAAAGGGCCGAGATCCCTTCACCGGGAGTGACCCCATTAGAAAAACTGGCAGATGCTACAACACTCGGTTTGTTTTTTTATTGCTTTTGGAGTTTTTGCTTTGCATAGCGATATATATGATATATCCTGCATCTTATTCCATAAGGAAAGTGCCGAGATCCCTTCACCGAGAGTGACCTCTTTAGCAAAACTAATAAAAGTCTCAAAATCACTCCATTTCAAAATTCACTCGATTCTACAACGATATCAAGTTCATTACTCAATAGGTTTTTAGAAAAACCTGTCGTAGCCCTCCGTCATTTCAGATAAATTGTATATAGTATTCGTGCTGCATTTGTTGGCTTTCGTCAAGGTGTAGTGTGCGGTAGCTATATGCTTCTTATCTGCTGCATATGATGCGATTGGATTAGGGTAGTCGTACGACTTTGTTGGCTTTCGTCAAGGGTCGTGCGGGTGGGTTTAATTCAGTCAAGAAATGTACGGGTTGAACTTGACTAGCGGGCTATGGTTTGTTGGCTTTCGTCATGGTCATAGTACGTTAGGAGCAAAATATTATCGGGAATTTCAAGTGTTGAAATTTGCAATGAGATTGCATACCTTCTATGAGATAGTTGAATCCTGATACCCACTGCGAGTAATTGTTACTCCTGAGAGAGTTTTACACATTACAATTAGCCGATCAAGTAGGTGTCTAGAAAGGTGTTAACAGGGTTACGCCCCTGGGAAAACGAGGTTTACATTAATTAGGTCCGTGCGAAAGCACGGGGAACCTCCCTCAAAGTACCGGCACTGGCCTGGCTGAAAGATTGGCGAACTTATAGGGTGTAATTAATCCCGGCTAGTCTTTCTTTTTAGGGTTTGAAGGAAGATTTGATAAAAAACAGTGGGAGCCATCCTGATTAGATAAAATAATAACCAATCTGATCTTGCAAGAGCGCACGCAGAGTGTTTTCTTCTCTCTCTCTAGGTAGCGACCATGTCACGCCTTAATCAAGATAATAATACGGATGTTTTGACCAAACCCGCTTGTTATACTGCGCTGGGAAACATTTGTCCCGCTCCAACATATAACTGTTATAAGACCGAGCAGGAAATAGGGGATTACCAGGATTCCCGTGCCGCCCAAATGAAGAAAGTGCATTATGATGCATCTTTTTCGGGTGTATTCATTACCAAGAATTGTTTTTCAGTATCCTCTACGTCTTGGGTATGAGATACCGGATCAGGATCCCACATATGTAATCTGTTACATGAGCTACAGATAGGTAGAGAACTGAGAACGGGTGATAAAATTTCAACAGATAGAAACGGTGCAAATGTTGCAGCCAAATCTGTTGGTAGTTATAACCCTGTATTACCAGAATACATTGATTCTGAACGAATGTTATTAGATACCGAACCTGATATACAACATCATATCAGTCTCTTTATTAGTAAAGAAGGATATAATTTTGTATTGTTGGATAATGTTTTGAACATTTCCTATATCAAGAGTTGATCGGTTCAGGCACGTTATCTAAAAGCATTGACGTTCTAAATCAAACTACAGTTCTTAGTATACAGAACACACACAAGAGGAAGAGTTCAGAAATGAACGAATCCTTCTTGAGGTATTGTAGACTAGGTCATATCAATGTGACCCGACTAGCTGAAGTTACATATAGATGCATATTTAAATTAGTTTGAATTTACATCTTGTGTAACTTGCCGGTCATGTCACAGAGATAAGATGACCATAGCTCTGTTTTTAGGAAACAGAGAAAGAATTAGTGAACTCTTGGGATGATACATGTTGATGTTGTTGGAGATAGTGCCCTCAGAGTCAATTATTGGATCACAGGCACGTGATTGCAATGATTGAGGGAGGACCTATCCCGGTAGGACAGTCTTACTCAAGATGATAATATGCTATCTGGTTTATCTTTATCATCGTGTACTGCTTTAGGTGACCTTACGAGTCGCTATTGCACGTTGATAGAGCCCCTAGGATTCTTGCTTGACTACCAGCAGTACGAGGGCGATCATATACGTGGGAGCTGGGGTCTATAAGCACATCCTTAAAAGGTCCCTAGTCGTGGGAGTTTCGAGACAGGGCATCGATACTCCAGAGTAGACTAGTGTATACAGTCGAGACCTCGACGAGGGCCGGTGGCCGGTCTCACAAGCCACTGGTGTCAGTTGGTTCACCTAAGATGTATACATGTGCTCATTGGGTTATGAGTACACCGGACATGACTCGCCGGGAACCGGCTAGTTGGTATTATACCTGACGTCAGATAGCAGTTCCCTGGTGACATGTGTACAGGTTAGTTCATCGACCTGAGATCGTCATTTATCTCGTGTGAGTTCCTACTGTGCTTTGATTACTACCCTACCACGGCTCAAAGGAGTCGTGCAAACAGGTTTTAGTTGGGTACAGTCCCGAGCCACATGGAGGCAGTGAGCGGATCTGCAGGGGTTCGTCTCTCCCGGTATTGGGGGTGAGGTCGCGCTGTGTCTAGGAGAGCCAGTACATGAAAAGTCCTTGGCCAAGGCAGGAGATTTACTGGTAGGTATTCCAGTAGTATCTCAGGGTGTTCTAGGCTACACTCCGACACGACTTGTACCGCTTTTGGGGGTCTGACTTTTACCAACCCCCTAGGCCCGCCATGCGATGCTCACAGACGAACGGACCGGACTGTACAGATATTGTCACTGTCAGGCTCAGTAGGGTGTCAGGATGAGTTCGCCCATCGACGTCCCTTTTGGTCAATAACTGGTAGCCCGTCACGTATGGCTAATACCTCTGACGTGCTAGTGGTTAAATCCACAGCCATAGTATTGACGAGTCCTTAGAGTCCACCACACACAGTTACTCAGGTTTCGGGCGAAACGCTGTAGAGGCCGTATGTAGATATGGCAGGGTTCGATCAGATACGTATGGTATTGCACAGATCTTGATCGGACGGATTTTACTAGCGGGCTTTGGTTTAAGCCAGATCCTAGTATTAGACAGTGTAGATTTTGTCTCTTTGCATTTGTGTTCAGTAGGAATAAAAATGCGGGCATGTATATGCAGTGGCGGGGTTTTCCTGTAATTTATTACGGGATCAGTTTTCTGAAGTTCCCAGTTTGCATTCCGTTCCGGCCGGTTTTCCTTTGTTCCTTCACAGCTGGACTTTCTGGTGGAGGGGGTTATTTGCAAATTTGCAAATAACTTATTATGGAGGGGGTTTCTTGCATTTGTTGCTTCATTATGATATTCTTATCATCATGAGATTCTTTTCTAGTCCATTCCTTGCATTTATTATGATGGATGATGAAAGGACGTGGATGTGAACTTAGTGTGACCTTTTTCTTCTCATTTTGATACCTTTTCTTCTAATAATAATTCATACTTAATTTCTCCACGATTCTTATTATGAGGGGCTGGCCACAAGAAGGAGAGGGGAGAGGAAAGATCATTATGTAGGGGAAAATTGATTCATCTCTTTTTCTTGCTACCTAAATTCCTAAGCACATTTCCTTAGTTGCTTTTCTTCACCTCCACAACATTAAGGCAACTTCATAAACCCCAAAAGAGACATAGCCTACTACACTACATCTACTGCAAATCTTGGACGCGTCGGCTAGCCAACTTCGCGTCCGAGTTGCCTCGGTCCAGAGGTGGGAGCCCGTAAAAGAATTCGGCGATGTGGTGCCCGTTTCGACGAGGAGGTGACGGACGGAGAATCCGCGGAGATTGGAGTGGAGACGAAGACCGAAGGACACGGATCGCTTAGTATATCTCTTCACCCATCTTTTTGTTTGCTAGTAGTTAGGTTAATGGCCCGATCCGGGATTTTTGTGCGCGGTGGTGCCGGTTTACTAGTTTGTAAAGCTTTTCGTTTCCGCGTTTCCGGCGTCGGATCGACGGCTGGGGCACCGCCGTGCACTTACATTGGTATCAGAGCCACGCCATTAACCTGGCCTAGCTTACTCTAGTATGTTTAGAACTCGATCGAACAAAAATCCTAAAAACCGTATTTCGTGTGCACAAGTTTCTGTCGAATTATTTTTGTCTCGAAAATTTTTTCAGGTTGTTTCAGAAACATGTGCAGACAATTTTAAGTGTTCTGCAAAAATTTGGTGAGGTGAAGCTTTAGTACGACCGCGGAAACGCGGCCAAACCCCTGGTTTGGCCGCGGTTCCGCGGTGGGAAAGTGCTATCTTTGCACCAAATTTTTCCAGTGGGCTTTTAAATTGGAAATAGGGGTTTTGGGATAATCTTTTTGGGCCCAGATTTTCTGTGAGTGCTACAGTACTTCTTGGGGCCCACTTCGGTGAATTTGTTCGATCGGATATTTTAAACATGTTAGTTCACAGTATTTACATTATATCTGCGACCGTGAATGTCATTTGATCGGTAAATCCTGTCTAACTGCTATAGCCCTTTTAGACGGATTTGCGAACATGACATTCACATTGATGTTCTATGTTGTGCTGTGATATTGCGGATTAGTCGTGGGGGATAGCCTGGATGCAATGTTAGTACAGTTTTGTTTTATATGTACATTTGATATTACGGGGCGAGCGTCCGACATGTGGACTGCCGTCACTTCCTGTATGTATTATTCTTTTGGGGCACGACCGGGTCGAGGTCGATGTACCCGTTGTATGTATATTTTACTTTCTGTACTTGGATTACCCCGCGGTGGAGTGCACGGATAGCCGGGTTCTAGAGGGCAACGAGCCCGCATCTCATGGCTTTGAAACGGAGGGGGCTTCACTCTAGATTTGGCGGGCTATTCGCCGCACTCGTAGGGGGAACATGTTGACCCAGGAGGAGTGCCTAAGTTACCGGATTCCGTGAAGTGTTGGGTGGTCCATTCACGTTGCTGAAGGGGGCTGCCTCGCTTCAGGTTTTGGCGGGTGACTTGCCGCACCCGTAGGGGTCTAGGATTTTCATTGCACAGGCTATCCACACGACCAGGGGAACGTCGGGTTTCAGTAGCGGCTCTATGAAACCCGGGGATCCCAGATATCTGTATTGTTCTGAGATGCTGTACATTTCTGTGATGTTGCATTTTATCACGCCTTGAGCGAAATATTATATATTGATATATATACTAGTAGATGTTGTATATGTTTTGCATCCGCGCTAGTCCAGTCCCCGCTCTGTCGTTAGTTAAGTAACCTAACGGGTGATGACGGGACCCAGTGGCGAATGCGGATGACATATACGTACATCATTATTTTCGTTCTTTGTGGTGTGATCAATTGACGGGACTGCGTTGATTCGGATCAATGCAAGTTAAACAAACCTATTCTGATGTTGTTGGAACATTTTTCAAAAAGCTGTTATTGCAAGGACGTTCTCTTTTGTTTTGCATAGTGGTATTCAGTTGGAATATCCTGCTCCTCAGTCGACGAGGCAAGGGCCGAGATCCCTTCACCGGGAGTGACCCCTTGGACAAAAGTTTGCGTCAGGGCAATAACTTCACTATAGCCGATTACTTTTGCTTTGTATCGTGGTATTTAGTTGGAATATCCTGCACCTCATTCTACGGGGAAAGAGCCAAGATCCCTTCTCCGGGAGTGACCTCTTTAGCAAAGGTTTTCGTCACTATATTTTTAAAAGCTATCCGGTTCCTTCAACGATATCAAGTTCATTACGTTAAAGGTTTTCGCCAGAAACCATTCGTAGCCCTCCGTCGTTTCATATGAATAGTCAATAAGTATTCAAGCTGTGTATGTTGGCCAAAGTCAAGGCACAGTGATTGGTAGCTATTGGGTATTCATATGCTGCATAGATAGATGCGTTGGTTTGGGACAGTCGTACTACTATTTTGGCCAAAGTCAAGGGTATGTACGGGTGGGTTCAAATTAACCTGGACAATGACGGGTAGAACTTGACATGTGACTTATGATATGTTGGCCAAAGTCAAGGTCATAAGAGCATGGGGTAAAAATCCACATCGGAAGTTTCTAAAGAAACTGAAATTTGCCAGATATGCGCATACCTTCTGGAGTGTGATAGCGTGAGAGGATTCCGTCAAGTTATTATGCAATGATAGTTGGATCCCGATTCCCACTGATGAGTTGGTTTACTCCTCGGGTGATTGATTGATGCGAAAGAGTGTGTTTGTAGTTAACCGCAATCAGAACGGTGTCGCGTGTAGCTAGACCGAGATGAGTACGGGTCGTCCTCTGGGAAACGTAGAACCTTTTATTTTTACTTTAGATGTGTTGAGAAAGAGAGGAGGAATAAAGAATTTTGTGAAAAGTTTCTAGATCTACTTTAATGTAAAAATATAGATCTAGATTATTTTAGAGATTTAAATAATATAATAATAGGGCTTGTAGGGTTCGTTAGGATTTAGTAGTTATGGAAGATTAATTAAAAGTTACCCTTTTTATCCATTAATAGATTTAGAACTAGAACGACGGTGATGCGTGTAGATTAGGATTTCTGGAGGGAAAAGGAATCCCACTCGTAACCCTTATCTCGACACGGAACTCCGTTCATATCTAGCCTTTACCAAAACAATCATTAATCTAATCTCTAATCGCTGTCGGAACTAGCAAGGAATTGCTAGCGCGCCCGATTAGGATGTTAATGATTATTTTGATAAAGTTCCTAAACTTTATAGGACTTAAAAAGGGTTTAATTATTTTCATCGTCCATTAGCCTACCCTAATCCTACAAACCCTAACAAGCGGAGAATTACTCGCGCATGTTGGGAGAAGAAGATGAAAAGAAAGAGAGGGAAAACATAATGTAAAAAAACAATTAAATTAAAAAATACCTTTATTAATCAACTCCTTCAAACTACACTTTTAATCCATAGAAAATGATTACAAAACTTGATTTGCTTCTCGATCTTTCCTAAGTAGGTAGTCGAACAGTCGATGATCAGCCTGGATGCGTGAGCGTCGGGAGCTTCGTGATCTCTTCGGCTTGATGATTTTTCCAAGAGGCTCTCGGTCCTTATTTATAATCACAGAGCCAGAACCCTAGTTTCCTAATATGGAAACTAGTTGTTAGGATCCTAACCACCACAATCCCATATCTCAACTCTTCAAATCCACGGCGGAACCGCGACCATTGGATAGGTTTGGCCACGGATCCACCCCCTTTTGGTGGGATCATGGCCTCTAATTTTTGTAGCTTCATATCTGTAACACTTGGTAATCTTTTGAGTATCTAGACTTTGAAAATCTTT
This sequence comes from Agapanthus africanus, assembly GCA_030015575.1. NCBI lineage: Eukaryota > Viridiplantae > Streptophyta > Magnoliopsida > Asparagales > Amaryllidaceae > Agapanthus > Agapanthus africanus. The sequence continues at coordinate 235,316,243 of JASDDO010000010.1, forward strand.
TCTACATTTCTACCAGAATTAGTTTCTTGAATATCTTTGGTAGATTTGATTTGCCAACTTTGATTTTCTTGATTTTAGCACTGCAAATTCTGCACAATATCTCAACAAATAATATTTAGTAGAGTTTGTTATATTGAGATATTAACTTAACCATTAAGAATTGGTCAAAGGTATTTAATAAGGTAAGCATATTTAAATGGGCCAAATGTTACATGGATATTATATGCTTACTTTTTCCTACAAAATGTTATTTATAATATATAAACACATGAAAATAGTATTTTTACAGATAAACCCTCATATGTATCATATATTATAATAAACACCTTTTACTATATAATAATAGTAGGAAAAATGTCATATTAAATGTGCAGTTTTATCAACTGAACAAATACCCCCAAACTTATCTTTGATCGTCCCGAGCAAACTAGTTTATTTAAGAGGAGAAAAAGAAAGGAGAATACTAAGCACACTTTCGTAGGAAGACACGATTGCACTGAGCACGTGCAACAAGCCGTTCAACCTCTAGGTGTCCCTAGTAGGAGGAGTGTTGTCTCCTGAGGGTTTTCAGCGGATTACACCCACAAAATCCTATAACAAAAGAGAGATGGTGAAATTTACATATAAAGATAAGAACCATAAAAGAAAGGCCTTGAAAAGAAGAGTTTCCAACTATACTAGCTTTTCAGTTGTCATGAGCCCTATCTTAATAGTCATGAAAAAATGTTAGAAATCACATCATCCCTCAATAAAACATCGTCTTTATTCTTCTTTCCTACCTTTCATCCAAACATTGATCATATAACCCCACGTGTGTGAAATGGACATCCCTACACTCGGAGAATTCAATTCAAGCTATCATACTCTTGTCCATTTACCTTAGTACTTTTTAATTTGATGAATATTAAGATTCGCTCACACCTTTTCATGCGACCGTTAATACTTCTTGAGGTACTAACCGACCGATTACTCATGTGCTTGCTAATTAGGTGATAATATTTTCCTCGTCTTGCACTACCTAAGGCTTAGCAGTGACTCCCAGACCAGTTAGCCTTAGGGCACTAGGTGAAGAGGCACCCTCGCTATATTTTTTTATTGCTGCCTTGGCAATACAAAACCAGTGTTCATTTTTTTCTTTTCACCATTTTTATATTTTATTCATTTTTTTTTCATTTCCTTCATACTTTGGCTTTTAGACAAGAGCATTTCAAGGTGTCCTCTACTATCCCGAGTTTCAAGACGTGTGTAAGTGCATATAGCAGGGTATCAACATTCAATTGTTTGGCTTCCAAAATAAAAACTATTTTTCAGACTTATTTTTATCCTCAGATTAGTGACTTCCTTCATCTTACTAACCCTTGGGACAACAGCTCATAACTACTTATTACTAGTTCGTTTAAGAAAACTTCTATTTTTCTTGGTTTTCTTAAACTATTCCTATCTTTTGGATGTAATTTTTCACTTTCTACTCTTTTGTTATAAATTTATTTTTTTTTAAATTTTTGAAAATGTTGTGCTTATGCAAAATATGATGCAAATTGATGTGTAAATAAGTACAAACCTCCCACAAACCTGTTTACAGCAGTGTCCTCACTGATATCATCCGTTAAGCTCAAAAACCTGTAGACTTGGGAGGAAATTATTAATGGGGGCAAGAATATATGAAAGTGAAAATCCTCCCCCAGACTTATTTTAGGCTTACAATTTTGTAAAAATCATTTTCTTTGAAGAGCCAAAATATACCAAACCCCCACCCCCAAACTTGAGTTAAATAATGTTAAGCAATTAAAATCATTGGGGGGGTAAAGTTATTGGTCAACACCAACCATTCAAAAATTTTATCGATGAAGCACCAAGGTTGGTGGAAGAACATGTCACCTTTTGACAAGAAGAAGTGGGGAGGTGATAAGAGGTGTAATGGAAAAGGATTGCGTCTCAATTTGGAGAGACGACACAGTGATAGTGATGATGGATTACTCGCATTATCATGATTGTCCAAAAGAAAGGGTGGAGGTCCAATTTCTTCATCTTGGAGTTGATTCATCTCAACACCCGTATCTTTTAAAAATGCGAGTTCATCAGCGAAAATTTCCTCAAAACTTTCATCGATACCCCGAAGAATAATATCATCAGAAAAACTGGGGTGGCCGTCGGACTCAATATAAGGTTCCTCATTAGATGTTGACCCAGACAACTCGGTGGAAGAGTAAATGGTTGGGTCAAACAACAACATATGAAAAGAGTCTGTATCATGAGGTTGATCAAATTCGCTGCTGTCGACATCCATTAATTCGACATAACACATATGAGCATAGGGTTCGGAGTGTTCACTTTCCAACTTGTAAATGTTAAGCTCAATTGACTTCTCTCCAAAGGATAGGGTCATAGAGCCGTTTCTACAATTGATTACTGCGTTGGAAGTGGCTAAAAAGGGTCGACCGAGTATCACCGGAATTTGATTGCGTGGGTTTGCTACAGGTTGTGTATCTATAACGATAAAGTCCACAGGGAATATGAATTCCCCGACTTTGATTAACACATCCTCTAGCTCACCCCTTGGTTGGGTGATAGATCGATCGGCCTTTTGAAGAGTGCAATGCGCTGGTTTTAACTCTCCGATCCCTAATTGCTCATAAACTGAATACGGAAGCAAGTTAACACTAGCACCTAGATCGAGTAGAGCACGATTAATATTTTTACCCCCAATAGAAATTGAAATTGTAGGACTTCCGGGGTCCTTTCGTTTCTTGGGTAGTTGTTGTGTAAAAGCAGCGCTCACATTACTCGCAAGGAAAACTTTTTTCGGTACTTGAACTTTTCTCTTCCTAGTGCACAAGTCCTTTAAGATTTTCGCATATGACGGAACTTGTTGAATAGCATTTAGGAGAGGAATGTTTATGTTAACTTGCTTAAAAATTTCCACAATCTTCTCCATTTGTGGACTTGGTCTGTTGCCCCTTAACCTGTTTGGGTAAGGTGCTTTATCAATAAGGGTTTGGTCCAACATTGGAGAGGATTGTGGGGATGGATTCGATCCCAAAACTGGAGTGGGAATTGACTTAGATGGATTTGGCGAAATGGGCGAAGGGTTTGAGCCTTGGGGAAAACGGAGAATAGGCTCGGGTGAAGGTGGGAGACTAGACGAATTAGGGGAAGAAGAAGAACAAGGGGTATCATTGGTGTCACTATCATCACACTGCTCACACACTCGGTTATTCAGCACTTTTCCCGATCTCAACGTGGTAACATCACTCACATTATAATTTTGTGAGTGACCAGGATTCGGTATAGGTTGAGATCGGAGTTTCCCTTTCTCTCTCGCACTCATTGCGGCGTTTAACTGTGCGATTTGGTTTTCTATTGGTTTAATACTCTCACCATGGGAGGCGGATTTTTCGTTAAGATATCAATAGAAGACCTCATCTCAGCCGAATTTTGCATGGATTGTTTCATGAACACATCCAAGGTTTGTGCAAGTGAGTTGTCAGTACCAGCCACTTGTGGTGTAGAAATGTTGGCCGGATTTTGGAAATTCTGTGACTGAAAGGGGGGCTGATTCTGTGGTTGTGGTTGCTGTGGAGGAGGTCTTTGATAATTGCTTTGTTGGTTTTGATTCCAAGCAAAGTTAGGATGATTCCTCCATCCTTGATTATATGTGGAAGAATAAGGGTCGTTTCTAGGTCGCTGCTGAAAAGCAGCATTAGCTTGAAACGATGCATTCATAGGACATTCTTCCGTTAAGTGTGAAGGATCCGAACAGCAACCACAAACGGTCTTAGGAAGCGTGACCTGATTTAGGGAGACTGATGAAAGTTTGTTCTCAATAGAATCGAGTTTCTTCTGCATCGCTGCCATTTCGGCTTTTACTGCGATGGAAACATCGAGCTGGTGACTACCTCCCTTAGTTGAAGGTGGTCTTACGCTTTCCCACTGCAAAGTGCTTTCTGCGAGATCTTCCAGATATTTCTATGCTTCACCATCATCTTTAGACATGAAATTGCATTAACACATCGTTTCAAGCATCTGCTTTGTCGCTGGATTAATGCCCTCATATATAATCCGACATAAATCCCATCTTTGTATTCTGTGATGGGGGCATTGGACAAGCAGATCCTTAAAACGTTCAAAGCACTTCCAAAATGGTTCATTGGGAAGCTGGGTGAACTGGTTGATCTCGCTCCTAATGTGGGCTGTCTTATGATTTGGGTAAAACTTCTTAAGAAATGCTACGACGAATTCATCCCAATTAGTGATAGAGTGTGCGGCAGTATTATAAAGCCATTTTTCTGCCAAGTCGCACAGTGTGAATGGGAGAAGACGTAAGCGCATAGCATCTAAAGTCAATTGTGAAGTACCCATCATTGCGCATACGTTTTCGAATTTGGTGATGAAAACGTACGCGTCTACCGACTCAAGCCCGTGAAATTTGGGCAGCAGGTTGATGTAGTGGGGTTTAATTTCGAAATTATCCCCGTTAGGTGGTGGAAGAGATAGACAAGTAGGAAGGGGACCACGAATAGGATAGCATCTCTCTTGGAGAGAGATGCTATCCTATTCTGCTCACCTGCGGGCGGTGGCAGCGTGGTGTTATAATTAGATGGAGTGCCGTCCATCACGGTCGATGTGGTGTGAGGTGGGGAAAAAGAAGAAAAAGAAGTACCGACTTCGGTGTCGATAGCAGGAACGCGGACAAGACGGGCACTAGGATCCCGTGTCCAGCCGAGCATGCACTAAGCGGGTTTAGTGCAAGTGGCAGCGTGTGTGGTTTAAAAATTGGCTTGTTTTGAAAAAGTGGGACTCAAGACAAATCTCCCTAAGATGCACAAGCAACCCTAGAACTAAGGTTACATAGGTCAGTCTCTAGACCGCTCCTAGACTTCCAAAGGACAAGCCGCAGGATAAATCCTCTACCGCCTCCGTACTACCCTTGTAGCCAGGTAAGTGCCAGGTAAGTGGGAAGGAACCATGTCGTGTGCCTAATTAAAAACCACTAGCCTTCGACACACTTGCTTAGGCACTACAAAAATAATGCGGATAAACGATAGATTACCCACGACCTTCCTCTGTCCTTATTGAGCGTGACAGTCCTTAGAGTCTGGTCTAGATATTTTTTAAATTAATGAAGGGTTGATATATATACTCAGTTTGTGATTTGTGGGGCTTAGGAAGGGTGATGAAATCCCCACCTAATCTTGATTTGGTCTTTGCCCCTTAAAGTCCGTATTAAATATGCAAAACAAAACCAATCACAAAACTTTTGCAAAAAGATTTTTTTTTTGCGGCGCGATTTTGCAAAGAATCCTGCAGAAAATAGATTTTATTGGATTTAGAGGAGAGAGAAGGAGTTAAGAAATATACCAGAGAAGTTCGGAACCCTAGATCTCCTGCTTCCTCAAGTCCGCGACTCCAGATTCCCTCGCAAAATTCACACACAAATCGTTAAATATGCAATTTACAGTTTTGTGTTAATAATGATATGACTCGTCTAAGAATCCAACACAAATAGTAAAAATAAAAAATACGCACGTATCCCCGGCAACGGCGCCATTTGATTGATGCGAAAGAGTGTGTTTGTAGTTAACCGCAATCAGAACGGTGTCGCGTGTAGCTAGACCGAGATGAGTACGGGTCGTCCTCTGGGAAACGTGGAACCTTTTATTTTTTACTTTAGATGTGTTGAGAAAGAGAGGAGGAATAAAGAATTTTGTGAAAAGTTTCTAGATCTACTTTAATGTAAAAATATAGATCTAGATTATTTTAGAGATTTAAATAATATAATAATAGGGCTTGTAGGGTTCGTTAGGATTTAGTAGTTATGGAAGATTAATAAAAAGTTACCCTTTTATCCATTAATAGATTTAGAACTAGAACGACGGTGATGCGTGTAGATTAGGGTTTCTGGAGGGAAAAGGAATCCCACTCGTAACCCTTATCTCGACACGGAACTCCGTTCATATCTAGCCTTTACCAAAACAATCATTAATCTAATCTCTAATCGCTGTCGGAACTAGCAAGGAATTGCTAGCGCGCCCGATTAGGATGTTAATGATTATTTTGATAAAGTTCCTAAACTTTATAGGACTTAAAAAGGGTTTAATTATTTTCATCGTCCATTAGCCTACCCTAATCCTACGAACCCTAACAAGCGGAGAATTACTCGCGCATGTTGGGAGAAGAAGATGAAAAGAAAGAGAGGGAAAACATAATGTAAAAAAAACAATTAAATAAAAAAATACCATTATTAATCAACTCCTTCAAACTACACTTTTAATCCATAGAAAATGATTACAAAACTTGATTTGCTTCTCGATCTTTCCTAAGGAGGTAGTCGAACAGTCGATGATCAGCCTGGATGCGTGAGCGTCGGGAGCTTCGTGATCTCTTCGGCTTGATGATTTTTCCAAGAGGCTCTCGGTCCTTATTTATAATCACAGAGCCAGAACCCTAGTTTCCTAATATGGAAACTAGTTGTTAGGATCCTAACCACCACAATCCCATATCTCAACTCTTCAAATCCACGGCGGAACCGCGACCATTGGATAGGTTTGGCCGCGGATCCACCCCCTTTTGGTGAGATCATGGCCTCTAATTTTTGTAGCTTCATATCTGTAACACTTGGTAATCTTTTGAGTATCTAGACTTTGAAAATCTTTTCTACATTTCTACCAGAATTAGTTTCTTGAATATCTTTGGTAGATTTGATTTGCCAAGTTTGATTTTCTTGATTTTAGCCCTGCAAATTCTGCACAATATCTCAACAAATAATATTTAGTAGAGTTTGTTATATTGAGATATTAACTTAACCATTAAGAATTGGTCAAAGGTATTTAATAAGGTAAGCATATTTAAATGGGCCAAATATTACATTGATATTATATGCTTACTTTTTCCTACAAAATGTTATTTATAATATATAAACACATGAAAATAGTATTTTTACAGATAAACCCTCATATGTATCATATATTATAATAAACACCTTTTATTATATAATAATAGTAGGAAAAATGTCATATTAAATGTGCAGTTTTATCAACTGAACAGTGATCCCGGCTAATTCTTCTTTCAGGTTTGGAGAAGAATTTGACGTTACAGTGGGAGGTTTCCTGATTAGATAAATTGGTAACCATTCTGATCTAGGTTAGAGTGCACGCTGAGTGTTTCTTTTCTCTTTCTCTTTGGCAGCGACCATTGACCCGACCCTAGACTATGACTCGGTGACCAAGTTGACCGAACCTTCTTAAACACTGGCTTTTGGATTTTCAGAGTTGCAAACCTCATTACCACTCCTACTTTTACCCTTTTCTCCAGGACACCCCGTATTACTACGAACGTCCACTTCCATTGGACAAAACCATCGTATGGTTATATACGAACTCGAAGGAATTTATTCGAGGATGGTTTCTGGTTCTGGAGAAAACGAATAGGACTATTAAGTTGTCTTTTCCTTTTACCTTCTCTCAGGTTGCGAGTACTCCTTGGTTTAGGAGATAGTACACCTATTACGCAAATTGGATAGTCTTATTCCAAACCTTAGGCTGATGCCGAACGGTGGGGAATGAAGAAAACCGATTAGCATAACGATGGTGTACAAGCCCTACTGAGCCTGATGTGACATCTCCGTACAGTCCGGTCTGTTCGTCTAGGTTTATCGCATATCGAGCCTAGAGGGCGGCAAGCGTCAGTCCCCTAATAGCGGTATAAGTCGTGTCGGAGCGTAGCCCATTACACCCGGAGAAACTACTGGAACCTACCAGTAAATCTCGCTTGCCCTGGCCAGGGACTTTGCGTAATGGCTCTCTGACACAGCGTGATATCAACTCCCAATACCGGGAGAGATGAATCCTGTCTAACCGACACTGCCTCCAAGTGCTAGGAACTGCACCCAACTGCTACCTGTTTGCACGACTCCTTTGAGCCGTGGTAGGGTAGCAATCTAAGAACAGTGGGACACACTCGAGGCAAAGTAGCAGTGTCAAGTCTGCGGACTATACTCATGTCACCTGGGAACTGTTAACTGACGACGGGTATAATACCAACCAATCAGTTCCCCTGCGAGTCCTGTCCGGTGTACCCGTAACCTAACGAGCACATGTATACTATCTCCAGTACAACGTACTGATGGTTGTGGGACAGACCATCTCCCCAACTGGGATGAGAAGCGTACACACTTAGTCTACTCCGGAATATCGATGCCCTGTCTCGATAATCCTACGACTAGGGACAAGTTTAGGATGTTGCTTATAGACTACCCAGCCTCCACTAGTGTGACTGCCATCACAACGCTGATAATCAAGCAAAGATCCTATGGGCTCTACTAATATGTATAAGTGATACGTTACAAGAAACATATGCTCATATTAAATTAGACACAAACCAAGTAGCATGCTACCATTTTTAGCAAGACTGTATATACAACTGTGAATATCCCAAGCTTCCATTAAGTAATATACATACAAGTATGATACAATAATGTCCCCTAGGGCATATACACTAACAATCTCCCACTTGCACTAGGGCCATGAGCTGGCATATCGTAGACCCATCTTCTCGAATAGCCTCTCGAACTGTATCTGAGGAAGTGCCTTTGTGAATGGATCAACAATGTTATTCTCTGTCTCAACTCTTTTCACCTCGATCTCCCGGCGATCTACGATCTCCTTGATCAGGTGGTACCGCCTTAAGATGTGTCTGGACTTCTGATGGGACTTGGGTTCCTTCGCTAAAGCTATAGCACTGTTGTTGTCATAATACAGAGGTATTGGATCAACACTGGTAGGAACCACCTGAAGTTCTGTGAGGAACTTCTTCATCCAGACAGCTTCTTTTGCAGCATCGCAAGCAGCTATGCACTCCGCTTCCATCATTGAGTCAGCAACGGTCTCCTGCTTGGAACTCTTCCAACAGACCGCCCCTCCATTGAGGGTAAAGACATAACCCGACATGGATTTAGAGTCATCCTTATCACTCTGGAAGCCGGAGTCGGCAAAGGCCTCCATCTGGAGGTCTTTTCCGCCATACACCAAGAACATCTCCTTAGTCCTCCTTAGGTACTTGAGAATGTTCTTTACTGCAATCCAGTGTTTCTCGCCTGGGTTTGCCTAATACCGGCTTACTACGCTCAATGCGTATGCAACATCTGTTCTGGTACATAACATCGCATACATTATAGAGCCTACCGCAGAAGCGTAGGGTATAATCGACATGCGATCCCTTTCCAAATCAGTCTTGGGAGACATCTCTTTGGAGAGGGTGATTCCGTGACAAGCCGGTAGGTTACCGCGCTTAAAATCATCCATACTGAATCTCTTCACTATGGTGTCTATGTACCCGGACTGCAAAAGTCCCAACATTCTTTTTGATCTATCACGATAGATACGGATTCCCAGAATGTAGGTGGCATCACCCAGGTCTTTCATGGAGAATTTGTGTGATAAGAATCTTTTGACTGACTGTAACATAGGAATATCATTTCATATTAGGAGAATGTCATCCATATACAAGACGAGGAATACTATAGCTCTCCCTACAATCTTACTGTATATGCATGGTTCATCTGGATTTTTGATAAAGTCAAATTCTTTGACAGCATCATCAAAACAGATGTTCCAACTCCGCGATGCTTGCTTTAGTCCATAAATGGACTTAAGTAACTTGCATACTTTACCGCTGCTCCCACTCTGATTGAATCCCTCTGGTTGATTCATATAGACGCTTTCTTCCAAATTACCATTTAGAAAAGCCGTCTTTACGTTCATCTGCCAGATCTCATAATCGGGGAAGGCAACAATAGCAAGAAGGACCCTAATAGATTTGAGCATAGCCACTGGAGAAAAGGTTTCGTCATAGTCCAAACCAGGTCTTTGACGGAAACCCTTTGCAACAAGTCTAGCCTTATAGGTTTCAACCTGTCTATCTATACCAATCTTCTTTTTGAAGATCCATTTGCATCCTACGGGTTTTACCCCATCTGGAGCAATGTCCAAAGTCCATACTTTGTTAGTGTACATGGACTCCATTTCGGTCCGCATTGCATCCAGCCATTTTACCGAGTCACCGCTCTGAATGGCTTGCTAGAAGCTAGTAGGCTCATCATAGTCAATAGTGCAATCCTATCTATCCCCGTCTATGAGAAAACCGTAGTATCTCTCGGGCAGATGAGACTGCCTACTACTCCTACGGAGTGGTGTCGGGATGTCCCTTTCTTCTGAAATCTCTGGTTCTACCATACTTTCAGTAGTAGTTTGTGGTTCTGGAATTTCTTCCAGTTCTATTTCGCTCCCACTTGTTTCCTTTTCTAAAAACTGATATTCTAGAAAATGGGTATTACGAGAAACAAAAACCTTTTGTTCCTCTGCGTAATAGAATAGATACCCCTTGTAGTTCTTTGGATATCCCACAAACTTACATAGTACTGATCGTGCCTCGAGTTTGTCCGCATGCTACTTTTTAACATAAGCCGGACATCCCCAAATCTTTAGATACTGAAGATAGGGTTTCTTCCCACTCCACATCTGATATGGTGTGGTAGGCACAGTCTTGGTGGGAACTTGGTTCAAAAGATATGCAGCTGATTCTAGTGCATATCCCCAGAATGATCGCGGTAACTCAGCGTTACTCATCATGGAACGAACCATATCCAATAGGGTTCGATTCCTTCTTTCTGATACACCGTTATGTTGTGGTGTGTATGGAGGAGTAAGCTGAGAGATAATTCCATTCTCTTTTAAGAAACCTAGGATCTCGGCACTTAAGTATTCACCACCTCGATCAGATCTCAGTGTCTTTATACTCTTGCCTGTTTTTTTTTCCACTTCATTTTTAAATTCTTGGAATTTCTCAAAGGCCTCGGATTTATGTTTCATTAAGAAGACATATCCAAACCTAGAGAAATCATCCGTAAAAGTAATGAAGTAGGAATAACCACCTCGTGCATGTGTAGACATTGGACCGCATATGTCACTGTGTACGAGTCCCAAGAGCTCTCTTGCTCTTACTCCGTGTCCAGTAAACGGAGTCTTTGTCATCTTTCCTTTAAGACAAGATTCACAAGTAGCATAAGATTGAAATTCGAATGGATTCAAATATCCTTCTCTATGTAACTTAGTTAACCTTCTCTCATTGATGTGACCAAGTCTACAATGCCATAAGAAAGCCTGATTTATTTCTGGAGACTTTCTTTTAAGTTTGTTCTGGACATTGAAAACCTGAGCTTGACTTAATACGAATATACCGTTATCTAATGTATCGGACCCAATCAGAACTTGATTTAGGTGGATGTTAACTACATCGCTTACGAATGTAAAATCATATCCCTCTCTCGAAAGTGAGGATACTGATATGATATTACAAGTCATACTAGGTACATATAAACAGTTACGTAAAATCAATATATGCCCACTTGTCAAACCTAGGCGATATTCTCCCACGGATTCAGCGTTCACGCTCATTCTGTTTGCAACTCTGAGAGACCAATCACCTACCTTTATAACTCTACGGTTTCTCAAAGCATGTAATGAATTACAGATATGAGATCCTGCTCCGGTATCTAGTACCAAGGAAGTAGAGTTTATTGACAAACATTTCTCAATTACAAACACATTTGAGGCTGAAGCCACAACATGCTTCGTATCCTGGCTACTGGCTTCTAAAGCCCTGCAATCTTTCTGGCAATGCCCAGTCCCATAACAATAGGAATGTTCCTCTTTTACTACATTCAGTCCCGAAACTTTTGCCCTTCTCTTTCTTTCTTCTTCCCTGGTTTCCTTCAGGGTAGAAGGCAGAGACTGTAGAATCAAGTCAGTATCTGACTCGTTTCCCAACGTGGTCTCCAGGTCCTGGAGCTCATCAAAACAGCTAGTCATTGTAAGGACGTTGTCCCCTACAGATGACCCGAAAGTCAACCTCGCTTGAATTAATTCGTTCGAGGTCTCATATCGTGTGATATGAGATTGCTCTCCATATAAATCTTTGTTATGGAGAAAGATGGAAACTGAGTCCATCTTCTCGTGTTGCTTCTGGTATACACCATCAACTGAAGCTAACACGAGGCACTTAGCTTTTGCTTTATCTTTTTCCCTTGTCTGACGGATATCCATATCCGTGACAGTGGAAACTGGACCTGGGACGGCGGGATCTTGAGTAGTAATAGGGTAGTCCAGCTTGTCATAGGCAATGGACATCTGGACAGACCTTTGCCAGTCATATAAGTCAGATTTAGTCAATTTGTTATCTAGATGTAACCTAGTCGTGGTCACAAGGTCGCTGCAATTAAGAGAGAGAGAAGAAAACTTTTTAGCATGATGCTCTTGCAAGTTTAGAATGGTTTTTAATTTATCTAAAAAGGATGGCTCCCACTGTTTCTCGAATCCCTCCTCAAGCCATAAAAGAAGAATTAGCCAGGACTATTCTCACCGTACAATTCTTGCTTAACCGTTCAGCCATGTCAGTGTCGATACTTCGAGGGAGGTTTTCCAACGTTTTCGCGAAGTTCCTTAATTAAATTACCTCTTTTCTATGGGGGAGTATCCCCGCTGACACCTTTCTATGCACCTACTTGGTTTATAGCATTGATCGTTAAGTGACGAATCATCTGATAAGTAGCTTGTACTCACAGTAGGATCGGGATCCAAAATATCATCGTATGATAATGTTGAAGGAATCCTACCAACATTCATCAAACTCCAAAATGGTATGCAACACTAGCAAATTTTAGTTTCTTTAGAAACTCCCGATATGGATTTTTGCCCCATGCTCTTATGACTTTGACTAAGGGCCAAATATGTCATAAGTCACATGTCAAGTTCTACCCGTCATATCCAGGTTAATTTGAACCCACCCGTATATACTCTTTGTTAGGTCCACGTTACCTCTCCCGGTACTTTCGGGGTTGCGGAAACGATAAAACAAAAATTTTTCTAGACTTGGTAACATGGACCGTAAAAGCCGTTTCTTTTCTAAACAATACACTAGCATCCTAACTAGAGATTTATCTACTCGGTTAGGGGTTATACCTCAACTTGAACTCCTTCTCTTCTTGTTGTTCTTCTCCTTGCTTGCTCCGAGGCTTGATCCGGACTTTGGTCACCTCCGCGGCCTCCTTAAGTCGAAGACGATCCACCCGAGAGATGTATACCGAGCTCCACCTCGAGCCGAGGTAACTAGGGCAAAGTGATTGCTAATCTAGAAGCCCTAGGTTGTGTAGAAGTGATGAAGGGATGGTTTTGTCTTTGTGGAATCTTTATCTCTCAACACATGAGATCAAAAGATGAATCAAGAGGAGGAAGAAGAAGGAGAAGCTAGCAACCATGGTTCATTTCCTTTTTTTCTCACTTGAAAAAGGCAAGAGAGAGAATGAGAAAGAAATTATCAACTAATGAAAAGTAACCATGGTTGCAATAATGCAAAAACAACATAATTGCTAATCCCATCAAGATAAAGTTTGATGGCTACATTGAAATGACCATTATCATAATCAAAATAGAAAAAGAAAAAGAAAAGAAGAGTGTAGATCCCTATTGAAAGTCAACGGTCAACACGGTCAACCGGTCAACAAAGTCAAGAGAGGTCAACGGGGTCAAATGGTCAATGCAATTAGCCATCATAAAATTATCACTAAAAGGATTAGTAAATGATGTCCGCGGCTCATAATGGTTTTGACCAAAACGAACTGTCAAAACCCTAATGAGTCCTCCTCAAAATGGTTTTGACCGAATCAACTGTCAAAACCCTAATGAGCCTGCCACATAACGGTTTTGGCCGAACCAACTGCCAAAACCCTGATGAGGCACCTCCTCCTTCATCGCTCCGGAAAACTGTGCATACACACCTGCATCCGCATTCCGTAGAATGCGGATGCACAGAAGACAAAACAAATCCATCCGTTCAATACTAGGATCCGGCTTAAACCAAAGCCCACTAGTACTGCCTGCCCGAACACCACACGCACACAAGTGTACGTAAGTGATCGCAGCCCTGCCGTAAAACCATACGGCCTCTACACGTTTCGCTCAGTGCAGGGAAACTCTCTGTGTGGGACTCTAAAGACTCGACACTACGCCGGCAGTGGGTTTAACCACAGACCGCAAGCGGCACTAGCTGTACGTAACGGTCCCCAGGTAGATGTCGATAAGAAGGCCGATGAGGTAAACCCATCCGAACTCCTACTGAGCCTGTATATGACAATCTCCGTACAGTCCGGTCTGTTCGTCTGATACATCGCATGGCGGGCCTAGGGGGGCGGTAAACGTCAGTCCCCTAATAGCGGTACAAGTCGTGTCGGAGTGAAGCCCAGAACACCCTGAGATAACACTGGAAACCTACCAGTATATCTCGCTTGCCCTAGCCAGGGACTACTTGTGTAATGGCTCTCCTAGACACAGCGCGATGTCAACCCCCAACACCGGGAGAGACGAATCCTGTCTAACCGTCACTGCCTCCAAGTGCTTCGGGACCGCACCCAACTACTACCTGTTTGCACGACTCAGTAGAATCGTGGTAGGGCAGTAATCAAAGAACAGTGGGAACGCACTTGAGGCGAAGTGACTGTGTCAAGTCAGCAGACTAAGCTGTACTCATGTCACTTGGGAACTGATAACTGACGATAGGTATAATACCAACCATCAGTTCCCGACGAGTCCTGTCCAGTGTACTCGTAACCTAACGAGCACCCGCATACTATCTCAAGTACGACGTACTGACGGCTGTGGGATAGACCGTCTCCCGTGCTGGGATGAGAAGCGCATACGCTAGTCTACTCCGGAGTATCGATGCCCTATCTCGATACTCCCACGACTAGGGACGTGAATAAGGATGTGCTTGTGGATTACCCAGCCCCCACGAGTGTGATCGCCATCACAACGCCGGTAATCAAGCAAAGATCCTAAGGACTCTACTAATGCGTATAGGTGATATAAATAAAGAAACACACATGTACACATTAAAGCAGAGACAAACCAAGTAGCATACTACTATATTGAGCAAGATTGTCTGTACAGCTGTGAATATCCCAAGCTTCCATCAAGTAATATACATACTAGTATGATACAGTAATGGCCTCTAGGGCATATACACTAACACTCTTGACTAAGGGCCAAGAAAAGTAATACGACTTCCTAAACCAACGCATTTATCTATGCAACAAATGAATACCCAAGCAGCTACCAAACACTATGTTTTGACTAAGGGCCAAATATACATAGCTTGAATATTACTGAATACCCAAATGAAATGACGGAGGGCTACGAATGGTTTTGGCAAAAACCGTGAACGTAGTGAACTTGATATAATCGAAGGAACCTGATACTTTTTAAAAGGAGTGGTTAAAGCTCCGTAATTTAAAAATTCTGATCTTTTAAAATAACCGAGTGGTTCTTTTAAATGTGTTCCAACGATTAAACTATGGTTTATTTTCTTTGCATTATAATAATGCGTCCCATCTTTATCCTATCATTGCAGAAAACTACGAAAATACCACATCCTCTTATGCCATCTGCATTTTCCACGGGGTCCCGTCATAACCCGTTAGGTTACTTAACTAACGACAGAGCGGGGGCTGGGCTAGCGCAGGTGTAAAACATAAGTGACGTCTAATAGCTATCATATATAGATATTGTACATTCGTCAGACGCAATAATAAGCATTCCAGATCACAGATGAACTTTATTGGATATACTAGCAATCCGCATTTTGCTTTGAGCCTGCAATAAAAGACGGATTACACAGTTGTGATGAATAGCCATTACCCCAACCCTAGACCCCTACGGGTACGGCAAACTACCCGCCAAGTACCCGAAGTGAAGCGGTCTCCCTCAACAACGTTAGTAGGCCACTAAACACTTCAACGTACCCGGTAGTTTGTGTACCCCGCCTTGGGTCTATCCTAGGAACAAAAACGGTAAAAAGAAATAATACAACGGTGGCTACAACCGCAACCTGGATGTGCCCCGCAAAAGAATATTACATCATATTACATTTACATCGAATGAATGAATATTAAACCCATCTCAAACCCCGGCTAATCATCACAACACTCCAATCAAGTCCATATACACAAACAATAAACATTACAGAAATGTGCAACCCCCTGCCAACCGACATACTAGCAGTTAGGGGAGGTTTATGAACACATTAAACAATACAGATAAAACCCAATTAGCAAATAACTTAGAACATCGATCGACAACCTTTATCCGTGTCTACCCCAAAAGAAAACCTGCACTGAAGTAACCTGGGTAGAAACAGAATATACAGGAAACCAAAACACCAAAAAATATGAATTACTGAGCAAATCCGAGTCAACTCGGAGTTGACTCGGCGGCGGATCCGCGGCCAAAAGCACCTTCTTGCCGCTGATCCGCGGCCGTCTTGCTGAGTTAGGGGCTCGTATTTTCCCAGTATTCTTATATTTCCCTGCTGTGAATTTTAAGGCATATCAAATAATTTTTTAGACAAGTTTAAAATTAACAGAAACTGTTAGGGGGTTAGGGTTTTGTTTTCGTGTTTTTCGTCGATCGAACTTCTAATTAGTTGCTAACGAGCTAGTAATGGTTTAGTTAGCTCTGATACCACTGTAAGTCCATGTCACGCACCCCACGAACTTGCGGGGAGGCGGAATATATGAAAAACGATTATCAAAGCTTCGTAACACGGACTTGAGCGCATGAATCATATCTAAACCGTTACCAGAAAACTACGAGAGGTTTAACTACTCGGATTCGAAGTTATACCTCACGTTACTTGTCCTTCGGGTCTTCATCGCTATCCTCCACTCCTCGAAGGCTCCTTGGAACATCGGCACCTCAACGGTCTCCTCGAGTCAAAGACAATCCACCTGAGAGCTCCTACGCCAAGCTTGATCTCTAACTTGAGATAACTAGGTTGCTCAAAGTGCTAATCTAAGATACCTAGGGGATATAGAGTGAGGTTATGGATGTATTAGTCTATCTAATCCTTGATCTCAACACATGAGAGGGGAGGATTAGGGTTTCAAGAGAGAGCTTGAGGAGAGAGAAGGTGAGCATAAGAATGATATTGAAAAATCAACTCATTTTAATATATATCAACCATAACAATTTATCAAGTAAATAATATACATGATTAATCATCATGGTTGATGCATTCACCTTGTGTGATTCATCTCATGAGTCATTAGCTCAATAAATGAAGCATTAACTCCATGGATGAATCACACAAATGAGTCATTAAGCAATAAATGCTTATGCCACCTTAACCCCCAAGTCACCATGCATCTAGAAGCTTCCCGAAAAATTACGAGAACGCCCCTCCAATCCGTGAAAACATGGAAAAACTTTAGACTGTATAAATCCAATAACCTGATACTAGAATCTGGCTTAAACCAAAGCCGACTAGTAAAAACTGTCTGAACGCCGTACATGCGTAAACACACGTATGTGTCCGAACCCTTGTTGTAAAACCATACGACCTCTATATCATTTCGCCTGGAGCAGGGAAACCCTCTGTGTGGGACTCTAAAGACTCGACACTACGCTGGTAGTGGGTTTAACCACAAACCGCAAGCGGCACTAGCTGTACGTAACGGTCCCTAGGTAGATGTCGATAAGAAGGCCGATGAGGAAACCCATCCGAAATCCTACTGAGCCTGATGTGACAATCACCGTACAGTCCGGTCTATTCGTCTAAGACTATCGCATATCGAGCCTAGGGGGCGGCAAGCGTCAGTCCCCTAATAGCGGTATAAGTCGTGTCGGAGCGTAGCCCATTACACCGTGAGAAACTACTGGAACCTACAAGTAAATCTTGCTTGCCCTGGCCAGGGACTTTGTGTAATGGCTCTCTGACACGATATCAACTCCCAATACCGGGAGAGACGAATCATGTCTAACCGCCACTGCCTCCAAGTGCTCGGGACTGCACCCAACTGCTACCTGTTTGCACGACTCCTTTGAGCCGTGGTAGGGTAGCAATCTAAGAACAGTGGGACACACTCAAGGCGAAGTAGCAGTGTCAAGTCTGCGGACTATGCTGTACTCATGTCACCTGGGAACTGTTAACTGATGAAGGGTATGATACCAACCAATCAGTTCCCCTGCGAGTCCTGTCCGGTGTACCCGTAACCTAACGAGCACCTGTATGCTATCTCCAGTACAACGTACTGATGGTTGTGGGACATACCATCTCCCCAACTGGGATGAGAAGCGTACACACTTAGTCTACTCCGGAATAACGATGCCCTGTCTCGATAATCCTATGACTAGGGACAAGTATAAGATGTTGCTTATAGACTACCCAACCCCCACTAGTGTGACTGCCATCACAACGCTGGTAATCAAGCAAAGATCCTATGGGCTCTACTAATATGTATAAGTGATACGTTACAAGAAACAAATGCATATATTAAAGTTGACACAAACCAAGTAGCATACTACCATTTTTAGCAAGACTGTATATACAACTGTGAATATCCCAAGCTTCCATTAAGTAATATACATACAAGTATGATACAATAATGGCCCCTAGGGCATATACACTAACAAAATCTAGCCTTTAGCAAAGAAAATCACCAATCATTTAATCCCAAATTGCAACGAAATTATCAAGAACGGTGATCTCGCTCCAAATTTGGTCATTGACGATTCTTTTTCCTAAAGTTCATAATTCTCATAAGACTTAAGATGAGTTTAGAATTTCTTCACTATTTGATCTACCAAATTCCTTCAAATCCTTAGCAAGCGGAGATTTACTCACGCATCATGAAAATGGAAGAATCAACAATTAGATATTTCATAATGTGAGAATTTAAAGAAAGCGAGAATTAACAAATGATCACCTTTATTAAATCAACTTCTAATTACACTTTCCTTCAATCCGAGGTTACAAGAATTGCTCTTGATCGCTCCCTTGAAGAGGTAACTATTCCGTCAAATTTTGCTTTGCTCGATCTCCTTGAGACTTCGACCTGTCGAGGATCTCGTGCTCTTGATGACGATCGGCTTCGCGTAAAGGATCTTGGATGTCGTCGTTCGATGTTGTTCTCAATGATTCTTGATTTGGAACTTGATTTGGAATTGAAGTTACAAGTTGTGTCACTCAACTTGTGTAATGAATTGTTCCTAAATTGTTCAAACCCTTCAAAATGAAGACTAGGGTCCTTTATATATCCCTTCACCAATCTTCCACTAGAAGCTAGGCCAATCTTCCCCAAGAAGCTAGGTAGTTGTAGGGAAACTTTTAGAAAAAGGTAGCTATCAAGCTTCCTCAAGAAGCTAGGTTGTTGTAGGGAAGTTTCCAGAAAAAGGTTGTTACAATGGAGCGTCTTCAACAAGACAAGTAGTTGCAATGAAGCTTCTGGAAAAGTATCATCACCCGATGCCCTAACTCGGCCGCGGATTCGCGGCGGATCGGCCTGACTCGGCCGCGGTTCTGCGACCGTTTGGTGAGCTTGTGTCTTCAAACTTTCTGTGTATTCTGGTGTTGGCCAATTGGTTTTCAGGTGACATCTAGAATCATTTTATCTCTTATGAATCTTCGCCAGATTTTAACTCTTTGATTTGCTGCATTTTAGTCGGCAAATTTGCGATACCGATATCTGTCCTGAGATAATTTTCTGCACAAAATCTCAATGAAGAATTTTGAGATATACATATCATGCGTGAAATAATAAACACACAATTTCCTTCAAGAATGTCGATTATAATGTATAACACATGGTAATTGATATTTTCCAGACAAACTTGTAATACGTGTTATATTAATAACAAACACCCTCAGATGGTTAGAAAAGTGAGAAAATTGTTATGTTAAAGATTGCAATATTTTCGACCGAACAGTTACTTACAGGATTCACGGGAGTTTGGACAAGCTTTCTTGTTGATCGTCTGATCGCTCAATACCTGAGTAACCGTTACGTCCAGCTAGTACCACTGACGGCTTGTGGGTGACTGATGTGATCATCACCTACTGCTGGTGTATTGACGAGTCTTTAGAGTCCTACACAGAGGTTTCCTAGCTCAAACAAAACGAAGTAGGGCACATATGTGATATGTACGGGACCGAGATTAATACGTGTATGAGATACAGGATTCTAATCTCACGATATAGGTTATATGTGATATAACCGGATTATTGAATCAAGTGTTGATTCAATAATTTGTTATATGTATATTTGATATACATATAAATGATATTAGTCGGTTATATATGATATATCCGGATTATTAAATCAAATGTTGATCTAATAATTTGATATATAATTATATATTTGATATATTAATATATATATTAACTAATATTAGCTCACTTAAGAATTTCTTTTCTACAAATACATTTAAATATATATGAGATATATATTAATGTATTTACTATTGTGTCATGCTGGATGATACATTGGACATGGGTGTATGAGACTCACAACAAACTAAAGATAATTTGGGTGATTTAATTATTAAGGGATAAACCAAAATTAGGTGGAAAATGTCATGGCTCAAGATGCTTGTGGAAGCATGTAGAAGGCTTGACTTAGTCCACTAATTTTGTTTTACTCTAGATATTTATTAACCCAACCATTATCTTTAGCCATGGTTAAGTCTCTACATAATATCTCCTGAGATATTTTCTCACCCATGGTTCACACTAGTAGATCTTCTTCATTTCCTTCTTTGCTCTCTAGCTTTGAGTGAGGTCAGAAAGAAAAAGAGAAAAATAATTCTAAAGTGAGCAAAATTCCTACTTCATCAATCTATACCAAACTAGTAATTTAGTATATGTTGTTTACTTCACTAATTCCTCAATTAGTGAAGAGGTAGCTTGAGTTAGAGATTCCTCAAGGTAGATCATCTTCGGCCTCGAAGATCCTTAAGCAAGCTTGTTCCTTTCACCAAGTAGAGCCTAAGAAGAGTTCGGGGGACCACTACTTGGAGCTAAGGGACTATTACTTGGAGCTTTAGAAGTGAAGGACCGATCTACAAAGGTTGTATTCCTATTCACTTAGTGTAAAGTTTGTTTACATGCAATGAAACCCTAATTCTCTAGTTCGATTCTAGGATAGCATGCAATAACACACTACATTTTTAAAATTGTATACTTGATGCTTCTAAAAACCTAGTAGTGGTGCTAAGGCATACTGTCAGATTGATCTGCACTCTTGACTCGAGGATGCCGTACAATGTATATTACCGTACGTGAGGCTATGAGGCTGGATCGCCGACTACTAGATATATCGACTCATTTCTGTAAGTCGACGTTGTACACCCCACGAGTTGCGGGGAGGCGGAAATATGAAAAACAATCTTTTTCTTTAAACTAACATCGACTAACTTACGGATCTGTGCCAAACCTTAACTAACAAATCATAGGAGGGATTAGCTACTATGAAAGAAGATTATACCTAATGAACTAAGCCCTTCTTCTTCTCGATGACCACCTCCTCGTCGGCCTCCTCTTTGTAATAGAAGATCCACCCGAGAGCTACTACTCCAAGCTTGACCTCTAACTTGAGGTAACTAGGTTACTCAAAGTGCTAATCAAAGCAACCTAGGGAATATAGAGTGGGATTATGGATCAATAAGTCTTGCTAACCCTTGATCTCAACACATGAGAGGTTAGGGTTAGGGTTTGAAGAGAGAGAGAGCTTGAGGAGAGAGAAGGTGAGAGTGAGAATCCTTTTGGAATAATGAAATCATTGTGAATATATAAAGCATATCATATTATTAAATGAATAACAAATAATAATATATCATCATGCTTCATTAACTCACATAGTGATTCATCTTATGAGTCATTTAGATAATAAATGCATCATTAACTCCATGGATGAATCACACCATGACTCATTAAACCAATTAATGCAAATGCCACCTAAGCCTCCACCTCATCAAACTTCTAGAAGCTTATCGACAATTTATGAGAACGCCCCTTCTATCCGTGAAAACACGGAAATACTTTAGACTGTATAAATCCAATAATCCAATACTAGAATCTGGCTTAAACCAAAGCCTGCTAGTATAAACTGTTCGAACATCGTACGTGCAAAAATGCACGTGCGTGTCCGAACCCTGTCGTAAAACTATACGACCTCTATATCATTTCGCCCGAAGCAGGGAAACTCTCTGTGTGGGACTCTAAAGACTCGACTACTACGCTGGCAGTGGGTTTAACCACAGACCGCAAGCGGCACTAGCTGTACGTAACGGTCCCCAGGTAGATGTCGATAAGAAGGCCGATGAGGAAACCCATCCGAACTCCTACTGAGCCTGATGTGACAATCTCCGTACAGTCCGGTCTGTTCTTCTAGGACTATCGCATATCGGGCCTAGGGGGCGACAAGCGTCAGTCCCCTAAAAGCGGTATAAGTCGTGTCGGAGCAAAGCCCATTACACCTTAAGAAACTACTGGAAATCCTACCAGTAAATCTCGCTTGCCCTGGCTAGGGACTTTGCGTAATGGCTCTCCAGACACAGCGCGATATCAACTCCCAATACCGGGAGAGACGAATCCTGTCTAACCGCCACTGCCTCCAAGTGCTCGGGATTGCACCCTACTGCTACCTGTTTGCACGACTCCTTTGAGCCGTGGTAGGATAGCAATCTAAGAACAATGGGAACACACTCGAGGCGAAGCAGCAGTGTCAAGTCTGTGGACTATGCTGTACTCATGTCACATGGGAACTGTTAACTGACGACGGGTATAATACCAACCAACAGTTCCCTGCGAGTCCTGTCCGGTGTACCCGTAACCCAACGAGCACCTGTATACTATGTCCAGTACGACGTACTGATGGCTGTGGGACAGACCATCTCCCCAACTAGGATGAGAAGCGTACACACTAGTCTACTCCTCAGTATCGATGCCCTGTTTCGATAATCCTACGACTAGGGACCTGAAAAAGGATGTGCTTGTAGACTACCCAGCCCCCACTAGTGTGACTGCCATCACAACGCTGGTAGTCAAGCAAGATCCTAAGGGCTCTATCAATACGTACACACATATTAAGATATATATAAACCAAGTTGCATACTACCATGTTTAGCAAGACTGTTAATATAACTGTGAATATCCCAAGCTTCCATTAAGTAATATACAAGCTAGTATGATACAATAATGGCCCCTATGGCATATACACTAACAATCTCCCACTTGCACTAAGGCCATGTACTGGCATATCGAAGACCGATCATCTCGAGTAGCCTCTCGAACTGAATCTGAGGTAAGGCCTTTGTGAATGGATCAACAATGTTCTCTGTTAGATATATGTATGCCCTAGAGGCCATTATATGTATAGTGGATGCTTGGACATGTATATATGGATTTAGATGACTTTCTCGCTCAACATGATAGTATGCTATCTGGTTTACTTTATCTTGACATGTTGATTTGATCATGCTTTTTTTCATTTACACATGTTGATAAAGCCCTCAGGATATTTGCTTGACTACTGTGACTATGATGCGGATCATACAAGTGGGGCATGTGTAGTTTATAAGCATATCCTTGAACTGTTCCTATTCGTGGGTGTATCGAGACGGGGCATCGATATTCCAGAGTAGACTAGCGTATACTATTCTTGTCCTATATGATGAGCGATGGATGATCCCATATCCATCTGGTGAGGTGACACCAAAGATTGTATGCGGGTGCACATTATAGTCTGGGTACACTGAACGGACTCACAGAGAACTCCTATGTGGTATTATATCTATCGTCGGATAGCAGTTCTCAGGTGACACTGGTACAGGTTAGTCTGTAGACCCAAGATCGTCATAGAGTCTTATGTGTCCTCCCATTATACTTTGATATCCACCCTACCACGGCTCTACTGAGTCGTGCAAACAGGTGGACTTTGGGTACAGTCCCGAGGCACATGGAGGCGATGAGCGATAGGAGGGGTTTCGTCTCTCCCGGTATTGGGAGTTGATGTTGTGCTATGCTCGATTGGCTAATACAGGAAGTCCCTGGCCAGGGCTACTGAGATTTACCGATAAGCGTTATCAGTAGTTTCTCGATCTGTTATGAGCCATACACCAACATGACTTATTGAGTTAGTGGGGTCGACGATTCCATCCCTAGACTCGATATGCAACATATCTGACGAGGAGACCAGACTGTACGGTAAGTGTTGCCAGTTGGCTCGACGGGAGTTTTGACAGCTTCGCTGGTTTTCTTCTGATCGCTCAATACCCGGGTGGCCGTTACGTTTAGCTGACAGCTTGTGGCTTGTGGGTGTTTGATATGATCATCACCTACTGCCGGCGTATTGACGAGTCTTAGAGTCCCACAATGAAGTTTCCTGGCTCAGGAGAAAAGATGTGGTGTGCATATGAGATATGCGCGGGGAGCCGATTAAATACGGATATGTGATACCGTATATTAATCGGGCATTTTCTATTGGCCGGGTCGTATGTGATATGACCGGTTTGCAAAATCAAGTGTTGATTTAACAAATGACTTTTGGATTAATTCTTTAATTAAACCCTTTTTCTATTTTTGTATGCATGCATGTATGCACATGATGATGTGCATGGACACATACATACATAAATTGTATCATGGTTGTTGATACATATTTGGTGGCAATGCAAGACTCATATTGTAGTAATTATATATATATTTATCATTTTGAGTTAATTGAAAGGATAATTCACTCATGGTTAATGTTTATCATCTTTGACTAAACCTTACCCAACTTTTAACCATGAGTTAATTCTCCTTTGGAAGTTAACTCAATAAGTAAATATCTAAATAATTACTAACCATGGTTGACGTGAGAAGGATTAATATTGATTATTCTTTCTCATCTCAATTATTCATTCATATCATTATCTTTTGAGCTCAAGCTTAGCCACCATCTTCTTCTTCCTCTTTTGAAATTTTCTTTGAGTGAAGTTGATACAAAGAAAGCGTTTTGATTATAGAATACAAACCACATCATCATACTACACACATCTAGCCCATTTGTGTAGGGTGTTTGCTCTACTTCATTCACAAATCAAGTAAAGCAAGGAGCATTGGGCAAAGGGACTTTGGGTGGATCTTCGTGGACTAAGAAGGCTTCCATCGATCCGTTCCAAACTCGCATAGTGCCAAGGAGTCACTAAGGGAGGTCTACAAAGGTTGTAATCTCTACCCTTAGTGATAATTTTTTCTTTTGCATGTGATGCTTAGTCAAATGAAACCCTAAATTTCTAGTTATGATTCTTGTCAAGTTCACTTAGCACCTTCAAAATTTGATTTTGGCATATGTGATGCTTCTAAACCCTTGATGAGGTGCTAGGTAAACCCAACAATGGTATCAGAGCCAAGCTAGAGCTTTAGGCGATGCGTAGGCGAAGTTAAAACTCCGATCGAACCACGAAACACGATATTAGACCCTTCTCTGGAAATTTTCTAAAAAAATGATTTTTTCTGTATTAAAAATACTCAAAAAAATCAGCAGGCAATTCTAAGAATAACCATGAAACACGAGCCCCCAAGGCTCCCAAAGAGCCACGGAACCGCGGCAAGAACATGCTTGCCGCAGCGGTTCCGCGGCCAAAAGAGTGCTTTGGGGACACGTGTTGGTACAGTAATATTCCTAGCAGTTCCTGCATATTTCTGGGTATTTTTAATCTGACTCATGTATTGAGTATTCTGGGGTTTATTTTGAATTGGTTGATTCGATCAGAAATTTTAATTTCGTTCTGTTTTCCAGATAATTTAGAAAGTGTTAAAATGTTCGAACGGATATCGTTAATTAATTTTTTCCCGGCACGAAAAACTTTCAAGTGTTGAATTTTTCTTGAGTTTAAATCTTTCGGAAAAACGTGCAAGTAACGTGGTGGACCCTCTAAAAGAACACAAACCTTAACTCGATTATGTGACCGTCTGAACCGCCTCTAAACCTTAGGGTTTGGGGCAGTACGGCGTGCCACATGTGAGGCGTTGGTTTGACCCTTCTACGGCTGGACCACTGCTACTGTGACATGTTCTGAGATTTTTTGAACTCTGTTCAAGTGTTGAGGGTATTTGATTATTCGATCGGAAAGTTTAATACTGTCTATTTATCTGGAATGTCATACAATATGTGGAATTCATATAGTTAGGCATGAAATGCGAAGTATGTGATATTTCGTCTTTACGATGTCTAAAGAGATTGTGGATTCCAAATGTCGTAGTTTTACACTTTCTTTTCTGTGACTGTAAGCGTAGTATGTGGGGTATCGCCGGCTTCGTTGCTATACATCAACGACAATCGGGATACGCATACTTGCTTACATTGATGATATAAGATATTATATGTTGCTGAGATATGATGTGCAGGATTGTCGCAATTGAATAGCCGGGTTTTTTTTTATGTGAGATGAGAGTTTTATTTTCATTCATGTATAAATCAAATGTATGTAATATTCATTTATTTGGGGCACTTCCGGGATGAGGAAGATGTTTCCATCATTGTATATTATTTACTTTTCCGCATTAGGATAGACCCAAGGAGGGGAGCACAAGTGACCGGGTTCTAGGGTTCATTGGGAGGCCATCTCGAGGAGTCGGGACCGGGTCTCCTAAACTCTAGAATCGGCAGGATCACTTGCCGCTCTCGTAGGGGTCTAGTGGTGTGGGCTTGGCTATTCATCACGACCGTGGAATCCGTATTTTCTTTTGTTGGCTAAATACAAAATACGGACATCCTAGATATCCTTTTGTTTTCATATGTGCTTCTGCTGTTGATATTCTGTAATGTGATTACTTAGTATCTGAGACGAATAGATTATTATTATATATATGATATATAATAAACGTTGCTTATGTTTTACACCCACACTAGTCCCGCCCCGCTATGCCGTTAGTTAAGTAACCTAACGGTGCATAACGGGACACTGTGGTGAATGCGGATGACATAAGTGTACGTTCTATTTTCGTTTCTTTTCTGTGATGGCTTAGGAACTTAAATGATGGGATTACATTAATGAGATTAATGTAAAGTAAAAGAAACCTAAAAGATGTTGTAGAATCAGATTTGAAACCCACTCGGCCTTTTTATGAAAAATGCAAGTTTCAAAAGATGCGGAGCTTAAGCCACTCCTTTTCTAAACTGTTTTGGTTCTACAACGAGATCAAGTTCAAAGCGTTAAAGGTTTTCATAAAAACCATCCGCAACCCTCCGTCATTTTAGGAAGCAGAGTACTTAGTAATCGTGCTGCGTATTTTGATCATAGTCAAGGCGTAGTGAACGGTGGCTAAGTGATGTCTTCCTACAAAGCATATGATGCGAATAGTTAGGACATTCATGTGATTATGTTGATCATAGTCAAGGGTCATATGGGTGGGTCTAGTTGATCTCGAAATGACGGGTAGAACTTGACTAGTACTTATGATATTTTGACCATAGCCAAAGTCTTAAGTAACTAGGGGTAAAAACCATATCGGGAGTTTCAAGAGTTGAAATTTGCAATGAGATTGCATACCATCTATATGATAGTTGTATCCCTATCCCACTGTGAGTAAGTGTTACTTCCAGGAGAATTTTGCACTTTACAATTAGCTGATCCAGTAGGTGTCTAGAACGGTGTTAACGGGGTTTGAACTCTGGGTAAACGGGGTTTACTTTAATTAGGTCCGTGCGAAAGCACGGGGAACCTCTCTCAAAGTACTGACACTGGCCTGGCTGACCAGTTAGCGAAACTGTAGAATGTAATTAATCCTGGCTAGTTTTCTTTTTAGGTTTTGAAAGAAAATTTGATTAAAGCAGTGGGAGATATCGATTAGATAAGATAATAACCAATCTAATTCTTTGCAAGAGCATTTCGCTGAGTGTATTCTTCTCTCTCTCCTAATGGCAGATACCAATGACTGGACTTAAGCTTCTACTAGAGAAGAACAAACTGACTGGACCGAACTATAAAGAATGGTTGAGGAACTTGAACATTGCACTTACATATGATAAAGTATCATATGTCCTCACAACCCAAGCCCCACCCGTCCCAGGACCTGAATCATCTGTCTCGGATAGGGAGATCCGAAAAACTTGGGATACTGATTGTAACACGGTCAAGTGCCTCGCGCTTGCTTCTATGGACAATATCCATCAGAAGCAACACGAGAATATGGATGTACAATCCATCTTTCTTCACACAAAAGACTTGTATGAAGAGCAATCTCATACTTTGAGATACGAGGCATCTCGAAAGCTGTTTCAGATGCGAATGGCCCCTGGTACATCAGTAGGAGACCATGTTTTGAAAATGATTGGTCTTATAGAAGAACTTGAGGAACTGGGATGGGCCATGGACAATGAGTAATATACGGATATTGTTCTACAGTCTCACCCCCTGCCTTTGCTCCGTTCATAGTGAACTTAAATATGAACAATTTGGAGAAATCATTGCCTGAACTTCTCAATATGTTGAGAAGTGCAGAGAGCACGTTGAAAACAACGAGGACTCCCGCAATGCTTGCTGGGACATCTTCCTCTTCAGTCCTAAAAGCCAAGGCCAAGGGAAAGAAAAAGAAGAAGTCCATCAAACAGAAAGGTGGAGTTAAAAAGGCAAAGGGGAAAGACAAATCCGGGGCTGCGGAAAGCGGGAAAAGAGAATTGTTCCCTGATTAAAAATCAGGAAAAGATTCAGAAAAGGCATCACGTGCTCACACGTGAACACTGGTCACGTGTTGGCACGTGATGGTTAAGCTGGCACAGAGCATATTTGTTCTCTGATTAAAAGTTATGAAGAATCTTCAGAGGAAGCATCACGTGCTAGCACGTTACCAGTGGTCACGTGTTGGCACGCGACGTTTAAAGCAGCGGCACAAAGCACATTCATTCCCTGATTAAAAATCAAGAAGAGCTTCAGAAGAGGCGTCACGTGCTCACACATGACCAGTGGTCACGTGTTGGCACGTGATGGCTAAGCAGCGGCCAGAGAACAGAGCGCAGAAGAAGAGAAGCCCATTCCAGAGGTCACGTGCCTACACGTGACCAGGGGTCACATGCCTACACGTGACCAGAGGTCACGTGGCCACACGTGACCGGCTTTAAGAGCCTTATTCTTTAACAGAATTAAATTCCGAAGATAAATTTTTCAAATCTTTCCAAAATGAAGAAGGATTATCTAAAACCGTCGGATTAAAAATCTAAAGGTGACCAAATATCACCAATTTATGGAAAAATCTTGGACTTGGAAAGATTTCCCCCTAAATCTAACCAAAATAACAAAGAGATATCTTTGGATTTAAAATCCAATGGTGAATAAAATTCACCCAACAATCTAAAGGCCTAGATTAATGATAAATATAAATCAAATCTCTCAATGAGAGATTTACTAAACAGATTGATTCTTTTCCTTCTCCTATAAATAGGAGCCAAGAAAAGAAGAGGGGGGACCTTTGGACCTTTTCTTTTAATACACAGAGAGAGAGATATAGAGCCTTTGATTCTCTGTAAAAGAAAAACCTTAAGTAAGAAAAGAAAAGGGAGGCTTCAAAAGAGAATTCAATTCTCAAAAGAGTTTAACTCTCATATAATGAAAAGAACTTAGTTCTTTCTCTGGTGGAGGATCTGCAAAGTGCACATCTCCCCATGAATTGAGAATTTAATTCTCATTGGGTTGAGATCCTGCCATGCAGATCTAAAACACAGAGGAGGAACTGAGTTTTGAGAATTTAATTCTGACAAAAAGATAGGAATTCAATTCCTTTGAGATAAAACTAGGGTTTAAACCTATGTTATGGGAATTTAATTCCTTCAAAAATGAACAGAACTAGGGTTTAACCCTAATTGAGAACATAATTCTCTCAAACTCACAGGAATTTAATTCCCTTAAGAAAAGAAATTAGGGTTTAACCCTATTTAAGAATATAATTCTTCAGAAGAAAACAGGAATTTAATTCCTCTAAAGTTTGTTGTTAGGGTTTTAACCCTATAAAGAACTTAATTCTTAAAAGATGAACAGATCTTTAAAACATGCAAAAAACCAGAGTCAGTGCTACCACGTGACCCCTGCAAAGATCCACAGAAAAGAACTTTGAAGCAAACACCTCACGTGTTACCACGTGACTCCTGTAAAGATCCATAAAAAAGAACTTTGAGGCAATGCCTCACGTGCCCCACGTGATCTCTAAAGCACACAGAGAAAAAAGCAAAAGGAAACAGAAAAGTGCTCTTGGGCGCCCTCACGTGTCGACACGTGACCCCTAATGAACATTCTTACAGATCAAAGCGTAAGCCCCCATCACGTGCCCACACGTGATGGCTTTCAGAATTAAAAGTGTTAAACACTTATCTGTAGAACAAAATAAAGGGAAGCAGGGCGCTCTCACGTGCTACCACGTGATCTCTTGGCTGAAGCTCTAACAGATAAACGCCTAAATTTCCATCACGTGATAGCACGTGATACTTCAAAGTATTCAAGACTTTTGACTGAATAAAATAAGGGGAATCAGGGCGCTCTCACGTGTCCGCACGTGACCCCTCTCTCCTTAGTGTTTAACACTAGTCTGGAGATTTTGTCCCCAGTGTTTAACACTGATTTGCTTAGTGTTTTACACTAATTTGAAAACTCTGTTCCCAGTGTTCAACACTGATTATCTTTTAGTGTTTAACACTAACTTGTTAATCTTATTCCCAGTGTTCAACACTGTTGGTCTCTAGTGTTTAACACTAACTTTAGCCCAATTGGCTAAGTTTCCAAAGGCAAAGCCTCTCCTTCAATGAACCAACAGAGGGCCAATATCCCAAACATTATTGGACTTAGCCCAAGCTGGCCATAAGTCCTCAATTCAAACATAACTGGGCCAATGGGCTCATAATATAATAATTGATCTTAGTATCCAAAATTGGACTACAGATCATTTAATTTACCTTGGTTTAAGGGTACATCTCTTCATTCCTTTGATACTTGGCGTTGTAATTCCTCAACGTCTTCAAAGAGGTGGCGGGTCCCGATGACCACACATTGATACGGACTGTGGGGTCCTTAAACTCATGGACTATAGGGCCCTTAACCTTGACCGTAATGTCTTAAAACTAAACGCCGGACTGTGGGGTCCTTAAACTCACGGACTATGAGGTCCTTAACCTTGACCGGAATGTCTTCAAACTAACAACGGACTATGACGTCCTTAACCTTGACCGTGATGTCTTAAAACTAACATCAGACTATGGAGTCTTTAAATCCACGGACTACGACGTCCTTAACCATGACCGCAACGTCTTAAAACTAACACTGGACTGCAATGTCCTTAAACTATCTATTGACCGCAATGTCACTAAACTAAACAACAGGGCTCCCCTAATCGCTCTCTTGTCGGATCTAAACGATCCCGTTAAGTTAATCTTAGTCTAAAACTAGACTAACGTATCCTTAACAAACGTTTAAGTCGATCTTAGTCTCAAACGAGGCTAACATATCCTTAAACACAACCCCCAAACCCAAATCTAAGATAATACGGATTTGGACTAGTCCACGCCCTACGGGCGACGACATAACTCAGTCTCCGTATACAATCCACGGGCAACTGAACACGAATCAAACACACACGACACGAAGTGATCATCTGGAGAAGGAGAAAGTTGTTACCACATTACGGTTGCGTAATTAACTACAGGGGCTTGCGCCTGCAGGGAAGAGTGTCCCCACAATCAAAAACCCCTCAAGCGAGGGGGAATCTGACGAAGTCTGCTACATCGGACGCATCCGTTTAAACCTTCGATACACGG
Organism: Agapanthus africanus; assembly: GCA_030015575.1. Lineage (NCBI taxonomy): Eukaryota > Viridiplantae > Streptophyta > Magnoliopsida > Asparagales > Amaryllidaceae > Agapanthus > Agapanthus africanus. The sequence goes on from JASDDO010000010.1 coordinate 235,347,906, forward strand.
TGCCATAAATCAACTTGGCATCTTCGGAGAGGTAGACGGATAACACCAATTAGCATCTGCCCCGAATCTCAGGCAAGACTGTCCATGTCTTGGCCGCCATTCGGAGGGGAACAGATTCTGGCATGCCCGGTGGGACCTTTTCCTCTTTCCACTCCACACTTCGTGTGTCGTGATTCGCGAACCAATCGCGGTTTGCTAATGGTTGCCCTTGGGTTTCGAAGTACTAAGACTTGGTGTTTCGTTTGCTGCAGAAAGCAAAAGGATCAATGGATGGCAACTGCTCGAACTACTCAAACTGCAAATGCAACCGACGCTCCGCCTCACCTAGAGGTGTAGCATATGGACCACAGGCTGCTTCCCTATTCACTATGCCTGTGGAGCAAGTGACTTAAGCTACCACCGGTCTATTCTTTGGGACCATGCTCCCGCCGGTGAACATTAACATCCCAATGCCCGTACCGGAAGCGTCAAAGAAGTCGGTCTTTGATCGACTTGCTACTCCCACGGCCCCTCTCAGCGGGTCGTCCAACTCCTCGGTCTTCACCAGACTGAGCTTGAACTCCAAAGGGCCCGCCAAAAAGCCCATGATACTTGAGAAGGCCATCCCAAAGAAGACAGGTGCTCCCGAAGTCGTCGAGGCGGCTTCTACTGCCAAAGAGTCGGTCTTTGCAAGACTGGCTGTCCCAGCTCCCGCTCCGGTTCAAAGATCTGTCTTTGACAGATTGGATACCGCCACTCAAAAGACGTCAGTCTTCAAGAGGCTGGCACCAGCAACGTCTCATCCAGACAGGGAGCAAGATGAAACCATCCCCGTCAACGGATCGATCCCAACATCTCGACGCGCTCGACATCGTCATTGGCGCCGAGTAAGGGGGGCCGGGGGCAACTCTCCCTCAAGGCTAACTCCACCGGCTCCAGTAGTGGAAGTTAACGCTGCCATTCCAACCAGGAACAACTTTGAGCTGCTAAACAGGGTACGCAGAAATTCGCCGACCGCAGTTCTCAAAAGATCCCCTCCACCTGCGGAGAATATTGTAGAAACAAAGCCGAAGCAGCCCCCTCAACGGCTGTCCTCCAAAATTTATAAACTCTGGCGGAAGGTCCAAGACTTGGTAATTGACCAAGATCACTCTCGTCAACATAAAAAGGTGAAAGTGCAGGAAGAAAAGAACCGTCACGTCAAACAACAAAGGACGACAACCGCTTGGGTGCCCGTTGCAACGGCTCCCTCCACGTCGACTACTCAAAAGAGAAGAAGGCCGGATAGAGTCCCCACTCCTGCAGCAAATGTCAAGGATAATAAGCCTAGACGCCCTAAGTCTAGGGGCATGATGGTGCATACGGTATACATGGCGTTGGGAAAGGAGGACAGACGTACATCCACGGGTCATAGACCGCTTACACGGTCAGTGACCAAAGCTCAGGAGCAACAGCAGAAGCTCCAAGAAATGATGAATGCGATGGCTGCACTCACTGGGCCGAAAGAAAGCCCCGAAGCGTCATCTAATCAACGCCAGGAGAAAGAAACTGACGCTGAATTCTTTCGTAGGATATTGGAGAAGAAGGATAAAGAGGCTGCCGAACAAGCAGCCAATATACAACGAATGGCCCTCCTGTTCCAGGACATGGTGGGAATGATGATCCAATAAGATTCTCCTACTGAAGATCCTCCAGTCGTTCTTGAAGACGACAGGGGAGAAACGTCAAATCCTCCACCCGCTCTGTCAACAGCCAAGGAGGAAACAATCTCTAAAGCTGACCTAGACGAATATATAGCTCAGCAGATACGGGTTCACCAGGAGACTGAGGCAGCTGGTTAAATTGTCAGAACAGGGCGACCATATCCGAGCTGGTATGATCAGATCAAGTACCCGTCGGGCTATACAATACCGAAATTTCATGTCTAGAAGGGGACGGGCAATCCCCACCAGCATGTGGCCCAGTTCAGGACGCTTTGTGGCAACACTGGCGGCGATGATAAGCTCTTGCTTCGCCAGTTCGTCGGCAGCTTGTCAGAAACGGCATTCGAGTGGTACTCTGAGCTCCCAAACGACTCTATTAAAACATTTGCGGAAATGGAGTTGCTATTCACTTAGCGATTGGCGAGCGCCAGCGAACGTACCCCGATAACGGCATTGATTAATGCCATGGTGAAACCAGGTGAGACGTGGGTCCAGTACGCTATACGCTGGCGAAACTTGTGGTCGAAATGCGAACAACGCATTAAGGAAGCGCCCGCGGTGGGCATGTTCGTGGGTACCCTAGATCCTCATGCAACTATCTCACAGTTCATGATGTTCTTTAAGCCAACCACGTTCCAGGCTTTAATCGACAATCTGGCCCAGATGGACCAGATGGGTCACAGACCATCTCCTCCGAAGCCAGAACCTCGGAATGACAAAGGTAAAGGGAAGGCAACCTTCGTTGCGAACGCTCAGCAGCAACCCAGTGCCCCAAAGCTGGCGGATCAGCTGGAAGAAAGACGGCGGTATTACAATGAGAAAATGAAGCGCCCCTACTCATTCCCACGGGATAAGACGAAGAGGCTATTCGAGCTGGTAATACGCAACAGGCTTATCAACTTGCCAAACCCAAGGCGATCGCCGCAACCCAGTGAGGTGAATAACCTCAACTACTGCCCTTACCATCAAACGTTAAGCCATCCGATTGAGGATTGCTTCGTCTTCAAAGGATGGATTGAAGATCAATACCTATAGGGCAAGTTTGCGCTGTCCGAGAAGTGGAAGGTGAACCCGCCTTAACCACACACGGCTAAGAAGACGGACACACCGGGGGCAACTTGTTCTTTCATTGAAGAAGCTCCATGGGAAATCGTGCTTTCAGCAAGAACCAAAAAGATGCCGAACGATCTTAAAACATGCCCGGCGATCAGGTGGAAGAACCCGCTGGAACCCCAGATCATTGAAAGGATGCTGAAGCCGCGCCCAACTCCGAAGATCAGTAGTGATGGCCCGAGCACTCACAACCAGCCGTCGAAATCTTCAAAGAAAAAGAAGAAGAAAGCTAAGAAGCCCGTGAAGCCTGGCAACAAGTGCACGGACTTACAAAATCAAATTGACGAGCTGGAGGAATATAACCAGAAAGCATGGACTCCCATCACACTCCAAGAGTTCCTCAACCACGTCTTTCAAAAGGAAGATGAAGGGGAGAGCTCGTCGGATGAATCCGAGGGATACTTGGCGAGTTGTAATGTGATCTCCTACTCGTTTACGGATGATGAAAAAACTCCTGGCACTAAGAAACTGGGGGCAGAGCCTGAACCGGAGCTTGTGTGGACGACAGACGAAATGATCGACGCCTTTCTAGACGAAATTCGTTTGAAAAGTAAAGCCGACTAGGAGTGTGAGATGGCCGCATCAGAAGGAGACAAACGCAGGCGACTAAATGAAAGAGTCGAAGCACTCCCACCAGATCGAAAGACACCCGACGTGGATAAAAACATATTCAAGACGAGGAAAAGTTTTGCCAAAGCCGTGTCAATGGGAATGAAACTACCACCCTCGGAAGAAAACACGCTCGATGGGGGCGGAGGGGCACCCTAATTACTGCTCATATCATCGGAAGATTTCACACCCCACTGAGGAGTGCGACGCTTTTAAGACATGGTGGCAGGGATATGTTGGTTATCGGCAGCATTTTAAGCGAATGAAGCGCAGAACTCGTCGGGAGAAGAGAAGTACGACCGAAGGACACAAAAGAACTACCGGTAACTGTTACACGGTCAACGCCGGGGGACCGCAAGTGCTCACATTCGGGAGCGATTCTGACGAGGAGCTGGCTCTTAGCCCCCTCTTTAAAGAGTCCACCTCGGGAAAAGAGGAAGAACCAGAGGCCTGCTAAAACATTCAGCTGCGCAATCGCACGCTTCCGGAAAAGAATCTCGGACCCGCAACTAGAAAAGATAAGGGAAAGGAAAAGGTCGCTGAGGATTGGTAGTTATGTATATGCCCTAGTGGCCATTGTTGTACATATGATGTATATTATGATGGATGCTTGGATATATACAGAGAGGTCTTTCTTGCTCGTCATGATAGTATACTATTTGGTTTCCCTTTATCTTAACATGTTGACTTGTATTGGTTTACTGTCTTACTCTCACATGTTGATAAAGCCCTTAGGATCTGTACTCGACTACTGGGACTTTGATGAGATCATACTAGTGGGGCCATAGTAGTCGATGAGTACATCCTATAACTGTTCCTAGTCGAGGGTATATGGAGACAAGGCATCGATACACCAGAGTAGACTAGCGTATACGCATCTTGACCCATATGATGGGCGATGGATGATCCCATATCCATCGGTGTTTGACATCAGAGATGGTGTACGGGTGCTCAGTGGAGACTGGGTACACTGGACAGACTCGCCGAGAACTCCCAGATGGTGATATACCATACGTTAGATGGCAGTTCTCCGGTGACACTGGTACAGGGTAGTCTGTAGACCCGAGATCGTCATAGAGACTTGTGTGATTCCCACTGTGCTTTGATTTCCACCTTACCACGTCCAAGTGGGCGTGCAAAACGGTGGCTTTTGGGTACAGTCCCGAATCACATGGTGGCAATGAGCGATAGGAGGGGATTCGTCTCTCCCGGTATAGGGAGATGATGTTGCCCTGTGTTCGATTGGCTATAACTGGAAGTCCCTGGCCAGGGCTGATATAGAGATATACTGGTAAGTGTTACTAGTAGTTTCTCGACCTGTTATAAGCCTCACATCGACACGACTTATCGGTTACTGGGGTCTGACGTATACCACCCATAGACTTGATATGCGACATATCAGACGAACAGACCGGACTGTACGGGAGTGTTACTGATTGGATTCACAGGAGAACGGACAGGCGAGCTTGTTGATCTTCTGATCGCTCAATGCCTGGGTGGCTTTTACGTTTAGCTGACCGCTTGCAGCTTGTGGGTGTTTGATATGATCATCACCTGCTACCGGCGTATTGACGATTCTTTATAGTCCTACACAGAGGTTTCTTGGCTCAGGCAAAACGGAGTAGAGGCACATATGTGATATGTGCAGGACCGAGGATAATGCGATATGAGATACCGTATTATATTCTCGCGATATTTAGATATGAACCGGGACATCAAATCAAGTGTTGATTCGATGAATCGGTACATGATATATTAGTCGGTTATATTCGATATAGCCGGATCGTTGGATCAAGTGTTGATTCGATGATTTAATGTATAATGATATATATGATATATTGTATTACATTATCTAATATTGGCTCGCTTTATTATTTCATTTTCTCACCGGATTAATACATTGATATATATGCGATATATGTTAATTGTATTATTTTCTTTTGTTGCAAATATATAATATATATATGATAAATATTATTGTGACATGTAATGATTTATTATGAAACATGTTTAAGGATGATAAAAAGGGATTAGGGTTTGATTAGGGTTAGCTCATTCTTGATCATTCTAGAAGGATTCTATTTTGTCTTGGTTAAGATATTATGGTCGATACATATCCTTAACCTAACTAAACCCTAACTCTAGTTTATTCTCTACAAACTTTTAGACTCTCATCCTTGACCATGGTTCCATAATCAATCATATACATTTATCTACTATTCATCAAAAAAGGATTATTCTCTTCATTCTTCATCTTCTTCTCTCTTTAGTTTTTGAGAGAGAGCTCACTAGAAATTCCTATTGTGATGATTTCTTGTGAGAAAGTGAATTAAAAAGATAGCATAAATACTATTCCATCATCCTCATCTAATCTAGCCGGTTAGATTAGGGTGTTCATCTCTTTAGAGTGAGAAATCTTGGGTTATAGCAACTTCGACGTAGATCATCGGAGAATCGGAACACTTCAAGCTACCATGGATCGTTCGAGTCGTGGAACCTCTCTTGAGTCCGGGAGATCGTGGATCGCGGCGAAGGGACTTCTACTCGGAGCTTGTGAAGCAAAGGAGAGGACTACAAAGGTTTTAATCCCACACACTTAGCTTTAAAGATGTTATCTTGTATGCTAAACCCTAATAATCTAGCAAAGATCCAGTCTTTGGGTTGTTCGGCACATGTAAAATTTTATTCGGGCATGTTTGATGCTTTATGAACCTTCACAAGTATGCCTAGGAACCCTACAGTGGTATCAGAGCCTAGCTAGAGCATTAGGCGACGTGTTTACGAAGTTAATACTCCGATCGAACCCGAACCGACGAAAATGGACCCCTCTCTGGATATTTTTCAAAAATGCGATTTTTTCTGAATTAAAAATACCTAAAAAATTCAGCAGGGAAATATAAGAATTTTGGTGAAAAACGAGCACTCAATGCTTCCAAACCTCCGCGGAACCGTGGTCGTACCATGCTTAGGCCACGGATCCGCGGCCGTACAGAGGAGATTGGTACTTGTTTTTACACAGTAATTCATATTTCTGTGTTTTATATTTTATGGGTATTTTTATTCTAACTCAAGTGTTGAGTATTCTGGGGTTTATTTTGTAATCGTAGATTCAATCGGAATATTTTAATTCGTTTTTTTTCCGGATATTTCGAAACTGTTAAAATGTTCGAACGGATATCATTAACTCAATTTTTCCCGACACGAGAATTTTTCAAGTGTTGAATCTTTTTCTCGAGTTTAAATCTTTCACAAATGCGTGTAAGTTTTGTGGTGGACCCTCTAGAAGACAACAAACCATAACTCGATTATGTGACCGTCTTGAACTGCCTTTTGAACCTTCGGGTTTGGAGCAGTACGGCGTGCCACATGTGAGGCGTTGGCTTGACCCTTCTACGGCTGGACCGCTACTACTGTGACACATTTCAGATTATTTGAACTCAGCTCAAATGTTGAGCAATTTGGGAAATTTTGGGTATTTGATTATCTGTTCGAAAAGTTTAATACTGTCTATTTATCTGGAATGTGATACAATATGTGGAATTCATAGAGTTAGGCATGAAATGCGAAGTATGTGATATTTCGGATTTACGATGTCTAAAGTGATTGTGGATTCCAAATATTGTAGTTTTACACTTTCTTTTCTGTGACCGTAAGTGTAGTATGTAGTTGTATTGCCGATTGTCGTTGCTATACATCGACGATGATCGGTGTATGCATACTTACTTACGTTGATGATATGAGATATTATGTGTTGCTGAGATATGATGTGCAGGATTGTCGCGATTGAATAGCCCGGGGTTTTATGTGAGATGAGAGTTTTATATTTTCATTCATGTAAATTCAAATGTAATGTAATATTCTTTTATTTGGGGCACTTCCGGGTTGAGGTTGATGCCACCAGTGTTGTATATTATTTACTTTTCTGCATTAGGATGGACCCAAGGAGGGGAGCACAGGTGACCGGGTTCTGGAGTTCAGTGGGAGGCCATTTCGAGGAGTCGAGACCGGGTCTCCTAAACTCCAGAATTGGTAGGGTCGTTTGCCGCTCTCGTAGGGGTCCAGGGTGTGGGCTTGGCTATTCATCGCGACTGTGGAATCCGTATTTTCTATTGTTGGCTAAATACTAAATACGGACGTCCTAGTATATCCCACATTATATCTATGTTTCTGCTGCGATATCTGTGATGTGATCATTTGATATGTTGTGATGGATACAGTATATAGTATATATGATATATTATATAGACATTACTTATGTTTTACACCCGCACTAGCCCTGCCCTGCTCTGTCGTTAGTTACCTAACCTAACGGTGCACGAGGGGACATCGAGGCGAATGCGGATGGCATAAGTGTACGTCGTATTTATCTGTGATGCTTAGGAAGCATAAGCTGATGGGATTTTTTATTAATGAGATTAATAAAAAGAAAAGAAACCTAAAAGATGTTGTAGAATCAAAACTTTATAAAAAGGGTAGCTACAGTTTTCCTTTGCATAGCGGTATATATGATATACCCTGCACCTTATTCGATGAGGAAAGAGCCGAGATCCCTTCACCGGGAGTGACCTCTTTATCGAAACTGGCAGATGCTACAAAACTCGGTTTGTCTTTTTATTGCTTTTAGAGTTTTGCTTTGCACAGTGATATATATGATATATCCTGCACCTTATTCGATAAGGAAAGAGCCGAGATCCCTTCACCGGGAGTGACCTTTTTAGCAAAATAAATGAAAGCCTAAAAAACACTCCATTTCAAAATTTCACTTGATTCTACGATGATATCAAGTTCATTACGAAATAGGTTTTCAGAAAAACCTGTCGTAGCCCTCCGTCATTTCAGATAAAGACTATTTAGTATTCGTGCTGCGTTTGTTGACCTCTGTCAAGGCGTAGTGTGCGGTAGCTAACTAGTAATTATCTGTAAAGCATGTGATGCGATTGGATTAGGGTAGTCGTATGACCTTGTTGACCTCTGTCAAGGGTCGTGCGAGTGGGTTTGATTCAATCAAGAAATGACGGGTTGAACTTGACTAGTGCACTATGGTTTGATGACCTCTGTCAAGGTCATAACACACTAGGGGAAAAATATTATCGAGAATTTCAAGTGTTGAAATTTGCAATGAGATTGCATACCTCCTATGAGATAGTTGGATCCCGATACCCACTGCGAGTAAGTGTTACTCCTGGGAGAGTTTTATACAGGACAATTAGCCGATCAAGTAGGTGTCTAGAAAAGTGTTAACGGGGTTACGCCTCTGGGAAAACGAGGTTTACTTTAATTAGGTCCGTGCGAAAGCACGGGGAACCTCCCTCAAAGTACCGACACTGATCTGGCTGAAAGATTGACGAAATTGTAGGGTGTAATTAATCCCGGCTAATCTTACCTTTTAGGGTTTGAAGGTAGATTTGATAAAAACAGTGGGAGACATCCTGATTAACTAAGATAATAACCAATCTAATCTTGCAAGAGCATACGCTAAAGTGTTTTCTTCTCTCTCTTTCCAGGTAGCGACCATGTCAGGACATAATCAAGATAATAATATGGATGTATTGACTGAACCCGCTTATTATACTGAGCAGGGGAACGTTGGACCCGTTCTTTCTTATAAGAGTTATAAGACTGAACAGGAAACAGAAGAATATCTGGATTCTCACGCCGCCCAAAAGAACATGCATGTTGATGCATCTTCTTCAGGTGTGTTAGTTATTGAGAATTGTTTCTCAGTTCACCCTACGTCCTGGGTATTAGATACCGGATCTGGATCCCACATATGTAAACTGTTACATGGGCTACGAAAAGGTAGAGAACTGGGAAAAGGTGATCATTCCGTTCAAGTAGGAAACGGTGCAAGTATTGCAGCCAAAGCAGTTGGCGAATATCACCTAGTATTGCCAAGTCGTAATACACTGATTCTAAATGAGTGCTATTATATACCGAACATGATGTGCAACATTATATCAGTTTCTTTATTAAGTAAAGAAGGATATAATTTTGTATTAAAGGATAATGTTATGAACATATTCCTAGATCAAAAGTTGATTGCATCAGGCTCGTTACAAAATGGCATATTCATTCTAAATCAGAATACAGTCCTCAATATACAAAACACACACAAGACGAAAAGTTCAGAAATGAACGAATCCTTCTTGTGGCATTGTAGACTTGGTCATATCAATGCGACACGACTGGCTAAGTTACATAAGGATGGTTATTTGAATTCGTTCGAATTATCATCTTATGATACTTGCCATTCATATCTCAAAGGAAAAATGACCAAAGCTCCGTTTAGTGGACACGGAGAAAGAGTTACGGAACTCTTAGGACTGATACATAGTGATGTATGCGGTCCCATGTCTACGCATGCCAGGAACGGTTCTTCCTACTTCATTACATTCACTGACGATCTCTCTAGATTCGGACATGTGTTCCTGATGAAACACAAGTCTGAAGCTTTTGAGAAATTCAGAGAATATAAGCAAGAAGTAGAAAAACAAACGGGCAAAAGTATTAAGATCCTTCGATCTGATCGAGGAGGAGAATACTTAAGCAATGAGTTTCTAGAATATCTAAAAGAGAATGGGATTCTCTCTCAGCTTACTCCTCCTTATACACCACAGCACAACGGTGTATCGGAGCGGAGGAATCTCACCCTATTAGATATGGTGCGCTCTATGATGAGTACAGCTGAGTTACCTATTTCATTCTGGGGGTATGCGCTTGAGACAGCAACACACCTATTGAATCAAGTTCTAACTAAATCTGTACCTACCACACCATATGAGATATGGAGTGGGAATAGACCATGTCTTAAACGAGTTAAGATATGAGGTTGTCTGGCCTATGTCAAAAGGCAAAATCCAGACAAACTCGAGACACGATCAGTTCTATGTAAGTTTGTGGGATATCCTAAACATTCAAATGGATATTTTTTCTACCACAGTGAACAACAAAAAGTGTTTATTGCTTAACATGCCACCTTTTTAGAAAAGGAATTTCTTGCAAAAGAGATTAGTGGCTCTGAGGTAGAACTGGAAGAAGTTCCAGAAACACAAACTGTAACTGAAGATTTAGTGGAACCAGAGGATTCGATAGTACCCGACGAACCCCAGCCTCTCCGCCGATCTAGCAGGGTTTCTCGTCCACCTGAGAGATACCACAGTTTTCTCATTGATGGTGGAAGCGAGGATTGCATCATGGAAGATGATGACCCGACTAGTTTCGAGCAGGCCATCACGAGTGGTGACTCTGTGAAATGGCTGGATGCAATGCGATCTGAGATGGAATCCATATACACCAATAAAGTATGGATTTTGGAAAAATCTCCTGAAGGGGTAAAACCCATTGGGAGCAAGTGGATTTTTAAAAAGAAATTTGGTGTAGATGGAAAAGTTGAGACTTTCAAAACTAGACTTGTAGCAAAGGGTTTTCGTCAACGACCAGGTGTGGATTATGACGAAACCTTTTCTCCAGTGGCTATGCTTAAGTCCATCCGGATCTTACTTGCCATTGCTGCATAGCATGACTACGAAATATGGCAAATGGATGTTAAGACCGCCTTTCTAAATGGTGATTTAGAAGAGTGCGTGTACATGACTCAGCCAGAGGGCTTCGTAGATAGTGGGAGCAGCGGAATGGTGTGCAAACTGCTTAAATCCATTTATGGGTTAAAGCAAGTATCGCGGAGTTGGAACATCTGTTTTGATTTAGTAGTCAAAGAGTTTGACTTCATCAAAAACATAGATGAACCTTGTATCTATAAGAAGGTAGCAGAGATTAAGGTTGTCTTCCTCGTATTGTACGTGGATGACATACTCTTGATAGGAAATGATATTCCTATGCTGTAATCAGTCAAGCTCTTCTTATCACAAAGATTCTCAATGAAAGATCTAGGTGATGCCTCCTGCATATTGGGGATTAGGATCTATAGAGATAGATCCAAAAGGATACTGGGATTGTCCCAATCCAGGTACATTGACACCATACTAAAGAGGTTTAGTATGGAAGAATCCAAGCGTGGGAACCAACCCATGATCTCTGGACTCACTCTCTCCAAAGAGATGTCTCCCAAGACTGATTTGGAGAGAGCTCGCATGCAAGGGATACACTATGCTTCGGCCGTAGGCTCTATCATGTATGCGATACCAGACCCGATGTTGCATACTCACTAAGTGTAGTGAGTCGGTATCAAGCAGATCCTGGAGAGAGTCACTGGACAGCTGTGAAGAACATTCTCAAGTACTTACGAAGGACTAGAGACATGTTCTTGGTGTATGGTAACGGAGAACTCCGGGTGGAGTCCTCTACCGATTCCAGCTTCCAAAGTGATAAGGACGACTCTAAGTCGCACTCGGGATTTGTCTTTACCCTCAATGGAGGGGCGGTATGTTGGAAGAGTTCCAAACAGGATACCGTTGCAGACTCGACAATGGAGGCTGAATACATCGCTGCCAACGATGCTGCCAAAGAGGCTGTCTGGATGAAGAAGTTCATTAGTGAACTTGGTGTGGTTCCATCTATTGAACATCCAATACCTCTGTATTGTGATAACAATGGAGCTGTGGCTTTGGCCAAGGTACCCAGATCCCATCAGAAATCCAGACATATTCTGAGGCGGTATCACCTGATCAGGGAGATAGTTGATCGCCGGGAGATCGAGGTCAGGTGAGTAGATACGAAGGATAACACTGCGGATCCACTCACGAAGGCCATTCCCCAGATACAGTTTGAGAGATTATTCGGGATGCTAAGTATGAGATACTACAGCAGCTGGCCTTAGTGCAAGTAGGAGATTGTTAGTTATGTATATGCCCTAGAGGCCATTGTTGTACATATGATGATATTATGATGGATGCTTGGATATATACAGAGAGGACTTTCTTGCTCGTCATGATAGTATGCTATTTGGTTTCCCTTTATCTTAACACGTTGACTTGTATTGGTTTACTGTCTTACTCTCACATGTTGATAAAGCCCTTAGGATCTGTACTCGACTACTGGGACTATGATGAGATCATACTAGTGGGTCCATAGTAGTCGATGAGTACATCCTATAACTGTTCCTAGTCGAGGGTATATGGAGACAGGGCATCGATACACCAGAGTAGACTAGCGTATACGCATCTTGACCCATATGATGGGTGATGGATGATCCCATATCCATCGGTGTTTGACATCAGAGATGGTGTACGGGTGCTCAGTGGAGACTGGGTACACTGGACGGACACGCCGAAAACTCCCAGAAGGTGATATACCACACGTTAGATGGCAGTTCTCCGGTGACACTGGTACAGGGTAGTCTGTAGACCCGAGATCGTCATAGAGTCTTGTGTGATTCCTACTGTGCTTTGATTTCCACCTTACCACGTCCAAGAGGGCGTGCAAAACGGTGGATTTTGGGTACAGTCTCGAATCACATGGAGGCAATGAGCGATAGGAGGGGATTCGTCTCTCCCGGTATAGGGAGTTGATGTTTTGTTGTGTTCGATTGGCTATAACTGGAAGTCCCTGGCCAGGGCTGATATAGAGATATACTGGTAAGTGTTACTAGTAGTTTCTCAACCTGTTATGAGCCTCACATCGACACAACTAATCGGTTACTGGGGTCTGACGTATACCACCCCTAGACTTGATATGCGACATATCAGACGAACAGACCGGACTGTACGGGAGTGTTACTGATTGGATTCACAGGAGAACGGACAGGCTAGCATGTTGATCTTCTGATCGCTCAATGCCTGGGTGGCTGTTACGTTTAGCTGACCGCTTGCAGCTTGTGGGTGTTTGATATGATCATCACCTGCTACCGGCGTATTGATGATTCTTTAGAGTCCTACACAGAGGTTTCTTGGCTCAGGCAAAACGGAGTAGAGGCAGATATGTGATATGTGCAGGACCGAGGATAATGCGTTATGAGATACCGTATTATATTCTCGCGATATTTAGATATGAACCGGGACATCAAATCAAGTGTTGATTCGATGAATCGGTACATGATATATTAGTCGGTTATATTCGATATAGCCGGATCGTTGGATCAAGTGTTGATTCGATGATTTAATGTATAATGATATATATGATATATTGTATTACATTATCTAATATTGGCTCGCTTTATTATTTCATTTTCTCACCGGATTAATACATTGATATATATGCGATATATGTTAATTGTATTATTTTCCTTTTTTGCAAATATATAATATATATGTGATATATATTATTGTGACATGTAGTGATTTATTATGAAACATGTTTAAGGATGATAAAAAGGGATTAGGGTTTGATTAGGGTTAGCTCATTCTTGATCATTCTAGAAGGATTCTATTTTGTCTTGGTTAAGATATTATGGTTGATACTTATCCTTAACCTAACCAAACCCTAACTCTAGTTTATTCTCTACAAACTTTTAGCCTCTCATCCTTGACCATGGTTCCATAATCAATCATATACATTTATCTACTATTCATCACAAAAGGATTATTCTCTTCATTCTTCATCTTCTTCTCTCTTTAGTTTTTGAGAGAGAGCTCACTAGAAATTCCTATTGTGATGATTTCTTGTGAGAAAATGAATTAAAAAGATAGCATAAATACTACTCCATCATCCTCATCTAATCTAGCCAATTAGATTAGGGTGTTCATCTCTTTAGAGCGAGAAAGCTTGGGTTATAGCAACTTCGACGTAGATCATCGGAGAATCGGAACACTTCAAGCTAGCATGGATCGTTCGAGTCGTGGAGCCTCTCTTAAGTCCGGGAGATCGTGGATCGCGGTGAAGGGACTTCTACTCGAAGCTTGTGAAGTGAAGGAGCGGACTACAAAGGTTGTAATCCCTCACACTTAGCTTTAAAGATGTTATCTTGCATGCTAAACCCTAATAATCTAGCAAAGATCCCGTCTTTGGGTTGTTCGGGCACATGTAAAATTTTATTCGGGCATGTTTGATGCTTTATGAATCTTCACATGTGTGCCTAGGAACCCTACAAGGATATCATCTTAGACGACCAAGTTATGAAAGAGCTGACTGCCAAGGACCCGCCTAAGAAGAGTAAGGTGGAATACAACATCCTTGCTCACCTGAGGAAGCTACCCTCGCAGCTCAGCATTCTCGACGCCCTCCTGTTATCAAAGGAAGCGAGAGATTCATTAATCAAGGCGCTACAAGAGCCCGAACAATTCCAAGCCTTCCTCTCCGAAGAAAGGATGAAGGATGAATTAGTAGAAGTGCACACGGCCGATATCACTTTCGGTGACGAAGACCTGCTCCTTGGGACGTGCGACCACAACCGTCCCCTATACGTCTCTGGATATTGCCACGATATAAAGATAGGCAAAAGCTTGGTTGACAATGGGTCTTCCGTTAATCTCCTCAACGTGCGGGTGTTAAAGGAAATCTGCATGAGCGTCCAGCACCTTGCTCGGGACAAGATCACCATCTCCGGTTTCGACTCCCAATCATCAAGAACTCTTGGGTCTGTGATACCGACACTACGCTTTGGGCTGCTCGTCATGGACATTAAGTTCCATGTCATAGACGCCAAGACTTGCTACAATGCTCTGCTCGGTCGTCCTTAGTTACACGAGTACAACATCATCCCGTCTACACAACATCAGTGTATAAAGTATTTCAAGGATGGTCTCGAGTATACCGTAACTGGTGAGCTAAACCCATTCTCCGTGAACGAAGTCCGCAAATACGAAGATGCAAAGTACTTTTTTCCAGATTTCGAGGATACAGAGAGATGTCGCAAACCGGAAAACAATGCCGCTGCCACCATTCTTGTTTTCGGGAGTGATACAGAAGAAGAAGAAGAGACAGTTTACTCTGGGCCGTCTCGACGCAACAACCCAGGACCGTCCGCCCCCATATTGATCTTCGGAAGTGACTCGAAAGATGAGGTTAATGTTGTGTTCTCCAGTCGGCCGCCAATACAAGAATTCCCTGGTGATGATCAGAGTTTGCAAATCACCATGATTCCTCGGGAGCACTACAAAGATCTTGACGTGCTTGAAGCCCACAACGTGCAAGACCTGCAGACGTTTTACGTCCCTCCCAAGCGAAAAGGCGATCCTATTCTATCGATCCTCGGAAACAAGAGTGGAGAAAGAGATCTGGCATGGCGCGGATTCTACACTTGACAAGCTTCAACCCATCCGTTTGCCCAGATATTACACAAACGGATTGAAAAGGCTATTGAAGCGCCAAGGGGTACCCTTAAAACAGATTACTCGACAAGCTCGATTCTATAACAGGATTTGGGATGTCCCTATGACTCAGCGCAAATTTCCCAATGGGAGAATGGAAACACTTGGGCTTGGATACGTGAGAGCCGGGAAACGGGAACGGGTCCACGGTAGCTACGCTATATATAACTTCGATGAAGAAGAGGACGCCCTGTCAGGAAATGCCAACCCCTCATCAAAACTAGATCCCGCGATCGAAGTGCCGAGTCCGTCGTTTGAAGAACGAATGGACAAGCTTATCAGGAAAGCGGGTCAAAAAGCTCGGGACGACCATAATCGCGAGATGGCCATCTACGAGAAAGCCAGGATGCAACTTCTTCTTCAACAGGCTGCCAAAGACGAAAATACTCCACCCTGTCAACCTATTGTGCAAAAGGTCCGACGCCGAGGTAGAAACAAGTCAAAGAGCAGAAAAGGCGTTTGACAACAACAAAGCAGGACCGAGAAGTCATGCGATTGGAAATCGAGCGGTCCAGATTTGTCCCTTTTGAAAAAGATGAGTCAGGCATACTCTTTTCCTCAGAATAAAACACGGAAGATACTTGACCTCACTTTAAAACATCAAATGATTACACTTCCGAAGTCTAAACACCCTGAGTAAGCCAATGAGGTCTCTCATCCGGGCTATTGCTCTTATAACCGAGCCATAGGATACCCTATCGAAGACTGCTTCACCTTCAAGAACTGGGTCGAAGATAAGTATCAGCTCGGCAAGTTCGCTCTATCTGACAGCTCGAGGGTAACGCCGCCACAGAAGCATGAACCCAAAGCCACGAGAGCAGAACTAGATCCACATCGGTCTTGGAAGCGGGCTCGTAATTTTCATATGATAACAATATTAAAAGAAGAACCCGAGAATGTCGATGACCTCCCTTGGTGCTGCGAAAACAATGGTGATGAGGTGATCTCAGAGTTTCCACTGGCGCCCAAAGAGCTGGAATATGGAATACACACTACTGCAGATAACCTCAAGAAGATTGATTTGGGAATGACAAGTGACTCAATGCCTACGTTTGTCAGCGAGTTGCTATCTGAAGAAAGGGTGGCCGCGTTAAAAGTCGTGCTTATGCAGCATAAAGATTGCTTCGCATGGAACTATTCTGAAATGCCAGGACTAGACCCAGAAATTGCTGTGCATAAATTGGCAATATCCCTAGACGTCAAGCCAGTCAAACAGGCGCCGAAAAGAATGCGGCTCGAGCTTGAGATGAGCATCAACGCCGAAGTCAAGAAGCTGATCGATTCTGGGTTTATCCAGGAAGTTCAATATCCTGACTGGAACGCCAACATCGTCCCGGTAATGAAGAAAAATGGGACAGTGCGCATATGTGTGGATTTCCGGGATCTCAATAAAGCTTGCCCGAAGGACGATTTCCCTGTACCGGTAACTGAGCTGATGATAGATAACACGTCCGCTCACGAGGTTTTCTCTTTCATGGATGGCTCATCAGGGTACAATCAGATAAAGATGCACCCCGAAGACCAGAAGCATACCGCTTTTCGGACCCCTCTGGGAATATTCTGCTACAAGGTGATGCCCTTCGGTCTAAAGAACACCGGTGCCACCTATCAGAGGGCCATGCCGAAGATCTTCGATGACCTCATACATGAAATCGTCGAATGATATAACGACGACCTCGTCATGAAAAGCAAATCATACGAGGAACATCTCGAGCATCTGACGACTGTATTTCAACGCCTTCGGCAATACAACCTGAAGATGAACCCTCTCAAATGCGCATTCGGGGTGTCCTCAGGCAAATTCCTAGGATTCATTGTCCGGCACCGAGGCATTGAGATAGATCCGTCGAAGATCAAGGCGATCATGGAAATGCCATCGCCAAGGACTCTCAAACAATTGCGGTCTCTTCAGGGGAAGCTCGTGTACATCCGGCGGTTTATAGCCAACCTTTCAGGAAAATGCCGCCCCTACAGTCACCTGATGAAGAAGGGAACCCCGTTCGTCTGGGACCAAAAATGCCAAAGTGCGCTAGCGAGATCAAGCAATACCTGCAGAACCCGCCAGTGTTGGCTGCTCTGGTCAAAGGAAAGCCCCTCATTCTTTATACAACCGCCCTCGAAGGTTCCTTAGGCGCATTATGGGCGCAAGAGAATGATCAAGGGAAAGAAAGAGCACTCTACTATTTAAGTCGAGTTCTACCGGGGGCAGAAGGCAACTACTCCCCCATTGAAAAACACTGCCTAGCATTGATCTTTGCGATAACAAAGCTCAGGCACTATGCGTTGGCGCACAAAGTCCGTCTCATATCGAATGTGGACCCCCTTAAATATTTGATGTCGAAGGCCATATTGACGGGGCGACTCGCTAAATGGGCCCTACTCTTGATGGAGTTCTCGATAACCTATAAGCCTCTCAAGGCAGTGAAAGGCCAAGCCATTGCCGACTTCCTTGCTGAACATCCGATACCTGCCGATTCTCCTCTAAATTGCGATCTGCCAGACGAACATGCGTTTGACGCGATCGACGGTGGTGATACCCGATGGGAGCTTTATTTCGATGGAGCGTCTTCCATGAAGAAGCGCAAACAAAACACACCTATAATCAAGTCGAGGGTAGGTCTCATCCTCGTAACTCCACAAGGGGTGATGATGCGCTTTGCGTTCTCCTTGACCAAGCCGAGGATGAACAACGAGGCTGAATACGAAGCTTTGATAGCAGGCCTAGAGATCGCCATCGACATGGGAATTGAAAACCTCCTTATATACAGAGATTCCCAACTGGTCATCAGTCAAGTAAACGGCGATTACCAAACATGCAAGCCAGAGCTGGTAAAGTGTGGCGAGAGAGTACAGCGACTGCTAACTCAAATCCCCTCCTACACCTTGGAAAGCATACCGCGTGCCAAAAATAGCAAAGCTGATGCATTAGCCAAGCTTGCTAAGGAACTAGCCGACGAGAACCTCGATGACGTAAGAATCGTGGTACAAATCCGTCGAGTACTTTCCCCCACAGAAATATCTCCGAAGTCACCCGAAGAAATGGGAGCAACTGAGCAGATGGACCTGCAAATAAATGACCAAGAGAAGGTTGAAGATTGGAGAGAAGTCTTCATAGACTACTTCAAATCCCGTCGAACGCCTGCAGATGTGTTCTCAAGACATCAACTTGTGAAACGAGCTCTGTCCTTCGCCTTTGTCAATAATACTCTGTAAAAGAGGTCATTTGACTCTCTGTGGTTGAGATGCCTGGTACCTGACGAAGCGAAAAGATTCGTTCAGGAAGTTCACGACGGACTCTGCGGTTCTCACCAAGCAGGCCCTGTAAGTCCACGTTACCTCTCCCGGTACTTACGGGCTTGCGGAAATGATGAAAAACGATTTTCAAGAGGTGGTAACATGGACTCAAAATACGGATCTTTGTTAAACAACTAACTAACAACCTAACTAGAGTTTTACCTACTCGGTTAAGGGGCTATACCTTTCTTGAACTCCTTCGTCTTCAACTCTTTCCGGTGTACGGATCGGCCTCACATCGTCGTCTCCTTGCGCCGAAGATGGATCCACCTGAAAGCTTCTACCTTTGGCTTCTTCTTCGAACTTGAAGAAACTAGAACACTTGGTTTGCTAAACCTTGTGAACTAGGATGAGTAGAGAAGTGATTTGGGTTTTCTTTTATCTCTAAGGCAATATTTCTCAACTCATGAGAGGGTGTTGCCTTGAGCTAGAGAGAGAGCAAGAGGAAGAGCAAGAGGAAGAGCAAGGGGGAGAAAGAGAAATGAAATGAGAGAATGAGTAACTCTTTTGCCATCCAAGCACTCATAATCCAAAACCATCATAACAAAATAGTAATAAAGTATTATGTGATGGTTCAAGTCAAAATGGCTATATCATTTCATGCACTCATTTTGCATAAATAAACAAGCAAGCAAAAGTCTTTGCCATGAAATGATAGCTATTGTCATGATGATGGTCAACTAGTCCAACCTAGTCAACCGGTCAACAAAGTCAACACGTCAACAAAGTCAACCCCTCAACAACCATATCACTATAACACTTAATTAATATTATTGTTAATCATATTTCTTATTCTCATTAGGGTTTAGCCAAAAGTCAACAGTCAACAACCCCAATGAGAATCCTCTGCCTCTGTCTCTCTGTCAACTGTACATACACACCCGCATCCGTGTTCCGAGGAACACGAAATGCAAACGAGATAAAACCAATCCTAAAATGTACACTAGGATCTGGCTTAAACCAAAGCCCTCTAGTGTTGACAGTCCAGACACCAAACGTACTGAAGTGCATGGATGTGACCGAACCCTGTCGCAAAACCATGCGACCTGTCGCAAAACCATGCGACCTCTACTCTTTTGCCTAAAGGCGAATAGCTTTCTGTGTGGGACTCTAAAGACTCGACACTACGCTGGCAGTGGGTTTAACCACAGACCGCAAGCGACACTAGCTGTGTGTAACAGTCCCCAGGTAGATGTCGACAAGAAGACGGACGAGGTGAAACCCATCTGAACTCCTACTGAGCCTGAATGTGACAATCTCAATACAGTCCGGTCTGTTCGTCTGATACATCGCATGGCGGGCCTAGGGGGCGGTAAACGTCAGTCCCCTAATAGCGGTACAAGTCGTGTCGGAGTGAAGCCCAGAACACCCTGAGATAACACTGGAAACCTACCAGTATATCTCGCTTGCCCTGGCCAGGGACTACTCATGTAATGGCTCTCCTAGACACAGCGCGATGTCAACCCCCAATACCGGGAGAGACGAATCCTCTCTAAGCGTCACTGCCTCCAAGTGCTTCGGGACTGCACCCAAAAACTACCTGTTTGCACGACTCCTTTGAGCCATGGTAGGGTAGTAATCAAAGTACAGTGGGAACACACTCGAGGCGAAGTGACAGTGTCAAGTCAACGGACTAAGCTGTACTTATGTTACCTGGGAACTGATAACTGACGATAGGTATAGTACCAACCAACAGTTCCCGACGAGTCCTGTCCAGTGTACTCGTAACCTAACGAGCACCCACATACTATCTCAAGTACGACGTACTGACGGCTGTGGGACAGACCGTCTCCCACACTGGGATGAGAAGCGCATACGCTAGTCTACTCCGGAGTATCGATGACCTGTCTCGATAGTCCTGCGACTAGGGACCTGCATAAGGATATGCTTATAGATTACCCAGCCCCCAGTAGTGTGACTGCCATCACAACGCTGGTAATCAAGCAAAGATCCTAAGGGCTCCACTAATGTGTATAGGTGATATACTAAAATAAACACATGTACACATTGAAGTAGAAACAAACCAAAGAGCATACTACTATATTGAGCAAGATTGTCTATATAAGGTGAATATCCCAAGCTTCCATTAAGTAATATACAAACTAGTATGATACAGTAATGGCCTCTAGGGCATATACACTAACAATCTCCCACTTGCACTAAGGCCATGTAGTGGCCTATCGAAGACCTATCATCTCGATCAGCCGCTCGAACTGAGTCTGGGGCAAGGCCTTTGTGAGTGGATCAGCAGTGTTATCTTCCGTAGAAACTCTCCGAACCTCGTTCTCCTGGCGACCCACGATCTCCCTAATCAGGTGATACCGCCTCAAGATGTGTCTGGACTTCTGATGGGACCTGGGTTCCTTCACTAAAGCTATAGCCCCGTTGTTGTCGCAATACAGAGGTATTGGATCAACAATGGACGGAACCACCTGAAGTTCAGTTAAGAACTTCCTTTTCCAGACGGCTTCTTTTGCGGCATCTGCAGCTGCAATATATTCCGCTTCCATCGTCGAGTCAGCAACGGTTTCCTGTTTGGAACTCTTCCAACACACCGCCCCTCCATTGAGGGTAAAGACAAAACCCGACATGGACTTGGAATGATCCTTGTCACTCTGGAAGCTGGAGTCAGCAAAGGCCTCGATCTGGAGGTCTTTTCCGCCATACACCAAGAACATCTCCTTAGTCCTTCTCAGGTACTTGAGAATGTTCTTTACCGCTATCCAGTGTTTCTCCCCAGGGTTTGACTGATACCGGCTTACCACACTCAGTGCATAAGCTACATCTGGTCTGGTACACAACATCGCATACATTATAGAGCCTACCGCAGAAGCGTAGGGTATAATAGACATGCGATACCTTTCCAAATCAGTCTTGGGAGACATCTCTTTGGAGAGGATGATCCCGTGACAAGCCGGTAGATTACCGCGCTTGGAATCTTCCATACTGAATCTTTTCAGTATGGTGTCGATGTACCTGGACTGTGGGAGTCCTAGTATCCTCTTCGATCTGTCACGATAGATCCGGATCCCCAGAATGTATGAGGCATCACCCAGGTCTTTCATGGAGAACCTGTGTGACAAGAACCCTTTGACAGATTGTAGCATAGGAATGTCATTTCCTATTAAGAGAATGTCATCCACGTATAAAACGAGGAATACTACAGTTCTCGCTACAAATCTACTATAGATGCATGGTTCATCTGGATTTTTGATAATGCCAAATTCTTTGACCGTCTCATCCAAACAGATGTTCCAACTCCGTGATGCCTGCTTTAGTCCGTAGATGGACTTAAGCAACTTACACACCTTTCCGCTGCTCCCACTCTGAATGAAACCCTCTGGCTGGTCCATATAAACACACACCTCTAAATTTCCATTTAGAAAAGCGGTCTTTACGTCCATCTGCCAAATCTCATAATCGTGAAAGGCAGCAATGGCAAGAAGGATCCGAATGGATTTCAGCATAGCTACTGGAGAAAAGGTCTCGCCATAGTCCAAGCCAGGTCTTTGAAGAAAACCCTTTGCAACCAGTCTAGCTTTATAGGTCTCAACCTGTTCATCTACACCAATCTTCCTTTTGAAGATCCACTTGCATCCTATGGGTTTTACCCCATCTGGAGCAACGTCCAACGTCTATACTTTGTTGGTATACATGGAATCCATTTCGGTCCGCATTGCATCCAGCCATTTTACCGAGTCAACGCTCTGAATGGTCTGCTGGAAGCTAGTCGGCTCATCATAATCAAGGATGCAATCCTCTCTTTCCCCGTCTAAGAGAAAACCGTAGTATCTCTCGGGCGGATGAGACTGCCTACTACTCCTGCGGAGCGGCGTAGGAATGTCATGTTGTTTTGAACCCTCTGGTTCTACTAAGCTTTCAGTAATAGTCTATGGTTCTGGAATTTCTTCCAGTTCTATTTCGCTCCCACTTGTTTCCTTTTCTAAGAACTGGTGTTCCAAAAAATGGGCATTACGAGAAACAATGATCTTTTGTTCCTCTGCGTAATAGAAGAGATACCCCCTGGAGTTCTTTGGGTATCCCACAAACTTGCACAGTACTGAGCGTGCCTCGAGTTTGTCCACATGCTGCTTTTTGACAAAAGCTGGACATCCCCAGATCTTCAGATATTGAAGATAGGGTTTCTTTCCACTCCATATCTCATATGGTGTGGTAGGCACAGTCTTAGTTGGAACTCGGTTCAAAAGGTATGCAGCTGATTCTAGTGCATATCCCCAGAATGATCGCGGCAACTTAGCGTTACTCATCATGGACCGTACCATATCCAATAGGGTTCTGTTCCGTCTCTCCGATACAACGTTATGTTGCGGAGTGTATGGAGGAGTAAGCTGAGAGAGAATTCCATTCTCTTTTAAGTAATCCAGGAACTCGGCACTCAAGTATTCACCACCTCGATCCGATCTCAGTGTCTTGATACTTTTGCCGGTTTGTTTTTCTACTTCATTCTTATATTCCTGGAATTTTCCAAAGGCTTCGGATTTATGTTTCATTAAGAAGACATAACCGTACCTTGAAAAGTCATCCGTAAAAGTAATGAAGTAAGAATAACCGCTTCGCGCATGTGTAGACATTGGACCGCACACGTCGCTGTGTACGAGTCCCAAGAGCTCGCTCGCTCTTACTCCGTGTCCAGTGAACGGAGTCTTTGTCATCTTTCCTTTGAGACAGGATTGACAAGTGGCATACGATTGATATTCGAACGGATTCAAATATCCTTCTGTATGTAACTTCGTCAACCTTCTCTCATTGATGTGACCCAGTCTACAATGCCATAAGAAAGTCTGATTTATTTCCGGAGACTTTTGTGTGTATTCTGGTCATTGAAAATCTGTGGTTGGTTTAATACGTATATACCATTTCTTAATGTACCTGACCCAATCAGAACTTGATTAAGGTGAATGTTTACAACATTACTTACAAATGCAAATTCATAACCTTCTTTAGATAATAAAGATACAGAAATGATATTACAAGTTGCATTGGGTACAAAATAGCAATTACGCAAAACTAAAACGTGTCCATTTGACAACCCCAGGTGATAGTCCCCCACGGCCTTAGCATCCATGCTAGCTCCGTTTGCAACTTTGAGGGTCATGTCACCTTCCTTCAAAACCCTACGGTTTCTCAACTCCTGCAAAGAATTACAGATATGAGATCCTGATCCGGTATCTAATAACCAGGAAGTAGAGTTTATTGATAGACAGTTTTCAATAACATACACACCTGAAACTGAAGCCGCAACTTGCTTCAGATCCTGTGTTCTGGCTTTCCAAGCCCTGCAATCCTTCTTCCAGTGCCCACTCTTATGACAGTAAAAGCACTCTTCCTTCCCCACAAGTTTCCCCGCTATCTTTGTTGTTTTTGCCTTTCCCTTCGTATCCACTTTACTAACACCGCCCCTTGGTTTGGCGGGGGTTTTCTTCTTCTTTCCCTTGGCTTTCGCCTTAGACCTAGAAGAGGAAGATCCTTCTACAAACAAAGTGGATGTTTCCCTACCTTTCTGTAGGGTGCCCTCTGCACTCCTCAGCATGTTAAGGAGTTCTGAAAGTTCAACTTCTTTTTCTTACAAGTTGAAGTTCAGGATAAACTGGGCGTAAGTGGAAGGAAGGGACTGGAGAATCAAGTCCGTATAGAGCTCATTCTCCAACGTGGTCCCAAGGTCCGCGAGCTCCTCAATGAAGCCAATCATCTTAAGCACGTGTTCCGCTACCGATGATCCGATGGCCAACCTTGCCGAAAATAGCTTCTTCGACACTTCATATCTTGCGATACGAGATTGCTCTCCATACAGTTCTTTTTATGGAGAAATATGGATTCGAGGTCCATATTCTCGTGCCTCCTCTGATGTTCGTTGTCTATAGAGGCAAGCACGAGGCACTTGGCCTTCACGCAATCGATCTCCCAAGTCTGACGGATTTCCTTATCCTCGACGCTGGAGGTGGGACCTGGGACAGGGGGAGCTTTGGTGGTAAGGGGATACCCCAACTTGTCATAAGTGATTGCCATTTTGACATTCCTGAGCCAGTCTTTGTAGTTTGGCCCTGTCAGTATGTTTTTATCTAGTAATAACTTAAGTCCGGTCATGATGTTTGGGCGCTGCAATTAGGAGAGAGAGAAGAAACACTTTAGCATGATGCTCTTGCAAGTTTAGAGTGGTTTTTAATTTGTCTAAACAGGATGGCTCCCACTGCCTCTCGAATCCCTCCTCAAACCAAAAAGGAAGAATTAGTCAGGATCAATCTCACCGTACAATACTTGCTTAACCGTTCGGCCAGGCTGGTGTCGGTACTTCGAGGGAGGTTTTCCAACGCTTTCGCGAAGTTCCTTAATTAAATAACCTCTTTTCCCTGGGGGCGTAGCCCCGCTAACACCTTTCTAGACACCTACTTGGTTTATAGCATTGATCGTTAAGTGAGAAATTTCCCGAGGAGTAGCATATACTCACAGTAGGATCGGGATCCAAATATCATCACGTGACAAAACTGAAGGAATCCTACTAGAATCGTCACACTCCAAATGGTATGCAGCGCTAGCAAGTTTCAGTTCTTTTGAAACTCCCGATGTGGATTTTTTCCCCATGCTCTTATGACCTTGGCGTGAGGTCAAAATGTCATAAGTCACATGTCAAGTTCTTCCTATCATTATCCAGGTTAATTTGAACCCACCCGTACCTACCCTTGACGTAGGCCAAAATAGCAGTACGACTGTCTCAAACCAACGCATTCTATCTATGCAACAGATAAATATCCGGCAGCTACCAATCACTATGCCTTGGCGTGAGGTCAAAATACATAGCTTGAATACTACCGACTATTTAACTGAAATGATGGAGGGCTACGGATGGTTTTGGCAAAACCGTGAACGTAGTGAACTTGATATAATCGATGGAACGAGATAGCTTTTAAAAGGAGTGGCTTAAGCTCCGCGTTTAAAAGTTATTTTGAAAAGAAACTGAGTGGTTTTGAAATTGTTCCAACGACTTTTACTTGGTTTATTTTTCTTGCATTAATTCCAATGCGTCCCATCATTTAATCCTACCATTGCAGAAAACAACCAAAATATGACGTACGCTTATGCCATTCGCATTCGCCACGGGGCCTCGTCATTACCCGTTAGGTTACTTAAATAACGACAGAGCGGGGGCTGGACTAGCGCGTATTCAAAACATAAGCAACGCCTAAATAATATCATACATAGATATATTGCAATGATAGCCATTTCAGATCACAGATGAATACATTGGATATACTAGGAATCTGCAATTCGTACGAGCTTGTAACGAAAAGCGGATTACACGGTTGCGATGAATAGCCAATACCCCACCCTAGACCCCTACGGGTGCGCAAACTACCCGCCAAATATCCGAAGCGGAGCAACCTCCCTCAACGACGTGAGTAGGCCACTCGGCACTTCGAGATACCCGGTAGTTTGTGCACCCCACCTTGGGTCTATCCTAGGAGCAAAAACAGTAAAAAGAAATTATACAATGACGGCTACAACCCCGACCCGGTTGTGCGGCCAAAAATAATATTACATCAATTTACATATTACATGAATTGAAAGATAAAAGGAAAAACTCTCATCTCACAACCCCCGGCTATTCATCTGCGACAATCCAAAGAATTCATATACACATACCATCAACATTACAGATCAGATATATGTATAACCCCCACTAATCGACGTATAGCGATTAGCGGACATTCAATACATATAACACATCACAGATATATACCCGTCAGCTTAAGTCTTTAGAAGTTCGATCAAAATACGGATTTTCAAGCCCCAAAACAAATTTTTCTTTCTGTAAAATCTGGGCAGAAAAAACATATCCCAAAAATCCCAAAACAGCCCCAGAAACACTCTGCAAGAAACCTTTTCCTTGATCGAGTCAACTCGGCCGCGGAACCGCGGCGGGAGCATGCTCCCGCCGCGTTTCCGCGGCGCTTTGACCTATTCGATGGACCAAATTTCTTGGGTGTTTTAACAAAAGCCAGAGCCGATTTTTAAGATAAGATTTATCATTTTTTGGACAGAAAAAAATTCGGCAGAAACTTGATTTTACGGGTTCGTTTCGCGACTTTTTCTTCGATCGAACTTCTACTTAGTTTGCTAACATGTAAGATAGTGTTTAACTAGGCTCTGATACCACTGTAAGTCCACGTTACCTCTCCCGGTACTTACGGGCTTGCGGAAATGATGAAAAACGATTTTTCAAGAGCTGGTAACATGGACTCAAAATACGAATCTTTGTTAAACAACTAACTAACAACCTTACAAGAGTTTTACCTACTCGGTTAGGGGGCTATACCTTTCTTGAACTCCTTCGTCTTCAACTCTTTCCGGTGTACGGATCGGCCTCACCTCGTCGTCTCCTTGCGCCGAAGATGGATCCACCTGAAAGCTTCTACCTTTGGCTTCTTCTTCGAACTTGAAGAAACTAGAACACTTGGTTTGCTAAACCTTGTGAACCAGGATGAGTAGAGAAGTGATTTGGCTTTTCTTTTATCTCTAAGGCAATGTTTCTTAACTCATGAGAGGGTGTTGCCTTGAGCTAGAGACAGAGCAAGAGGAAGAGCAAGAGGGAGAGCTCAAGCAAGAGAGAGAAATGAAATGAGAGAATGAGTAACTCTTTTGCCATCCAAGCTCTCATAATCCAAAACCATCATAACAAAATAGTAATCAAGTATTATGTGATGGTTCAAATCAAAATGGCTATATCATTTCATGCACTCATTTTGCATAAATAAACAAGCAAGCAAAAGTCTTTGCCATGAAATGATAGGCATTGTCATGATGATGGTCAACTAGTCCAACCTAGTCAACTGGTCAACAAACTCAACAAGTCAACAAAGTCAACCCCTCAACAACCATGTCACTATAACACTTAATTAATATTATTGTTAATCATATTTCTTATTCTCATTAGGGTTTAGCCAAAAGTCAACAGTCAACAACCCCAAAGAGAATCCTCTGCCTCTGTCTCTCTGTCAACTGTGCATACACACCCGCATCCGTGTTCCGAGGAACACGAAATGCAAACGAGATAAAACCAATCCCAAAATGTACACTAGGATCTGGCTTAAACCAAAGCCCGCTAGTGTTGACTGTCCGGACACCAAACGTGCCGAAGTGCACGGATGTGACCGATCCCTGTCGCAAAACCATGCGACCTCTACTCTTTTTCCTAAAGGCGAATAGCTTTTTGTGTGGGACTCTAAAGACTCGACACTACGCTAGCAGTGGGTTTAACCACAGACCGCAAGCGGCACTAGCTGTGCATAACGGTCCCCAGGTAGATGCCGACAACAAGACGGACGAGGTGAAACCCATCTGAACTCCTATTGAGCCTGAATGTGACAGTCTCCGTACAGTCCGGTCTGTTCGACTGATACATCGCATGGCGGGCCTAGGGGGGCGGGAAACGTCAGTCCCCTAAAAGCGGTACAAGTCGTGTCGGAGTGAAGCCCAAAATACCGTGAGATAACACTGGAAGCCTACCAGTATATCTCGATTGCCCTGGCCAGGGACTACTCGTGTAATGGCTCTCCTAGACACAGCGCGGTGTCAACCCCCAATACCGGGAGAGACGAATCCTGTCTAACCGTCACTGCCTCCAAGTGCTTCGGGACTGCACCCAAAAACTACCTGTTTGCACGACTCCTTTGAGCCATGGTAGGGTAGTAATCAAAGTACAGTGGGAACACACTCGAGGCGAAGTGACAGTGTCAAGTCAACGGACTAAGCTGTACTCATGTCACCTGGGAACTGATAACTGACGATAGGTATAGTACAAACCAACAGTTCCCGACGAGTCATGTCCAGTGTACTCGTAACCTAACGAGCACCCGCATACTATCTCAAGTGCGACGTACTGACGGCTGTGGGACAGACCGTCTCCCACACTGGGATGAGAAGCGCATACGCTAGTCTACTCCGGAGTATCGATGCCCTTTCTCGATAGTCCTGCGACTAGGGACCTGCATAAGTATGTGCTTATAGATTACCCAGCCTCCACTAGTGTGACTACCATCACAACTCTGGTAATCAAGCAAAGATCCTAAGGGTTCCACTAATGTGTATAGGTGATATACTAAAATAAACACATGTACACAATGAAGTAGAAACAAACCAAGTAGCATACTACTATATTGAGAAAGATTGTCTATACAAGGTGAATATCCCAAGCTTCCATTAAGTAATATACAAACTAGTATGATACAGTAATGGCCTCTAGGGCATATACACTAACCGGCCCGAAGCTGAAGATCAAACGAATGGGTTATTATTGGCCCACAATGATCCAGTACTGCCTCAAGTATGCGAAGTAATGCCACCCGTGCTAGATCCATGGGGACTTCATCCATCAGCATCCAAATCCACTACATCCAATGGTGGCTAGCTGGCTATTCGAAATGTGGGGGACTGACATAATCGGCCCCATCGAACCAGCATCATCCACGGGACATCGTTTCATCCTGGCGATGACTGATTACTTCTCCAAATGGGCAGAAGCAGTACCGTTAAGGGAAGTGAAGACGGAAAATATTCTCCATTTCTTCAAGACGCACGTCATTTATCGGTTTGAAACTCCGCGACGGATCATTTCCGATAACGGGCCAGCCTACAGAAGCCACAAGATTAGTCGCTTCGCGCAGCGACACAACATAGACTGGAGATATTCCTCAGTTTATAATCCACGAGCTAACGGTCTAGCTGAGGCTTTCAACAAAACCTTGACAAAGATCGTGAAGAAGACGGTGTCCCGAAACAAAAAGAACTGGCACGAGAGACTGCAAGAAGCTCTTTGGGCGTATCGGACTACGTTCAAAACGACCACGAACACAACGCCATACGTGTCGGTATTCGGTACCGAAGCAGTACTCCCCCTCGAGATAGAGTTACCCTCTTTGTGAGTGGCAGTCCACTACGAGCTGACGGACGAAGAAAATGCTCACCTTCGGCTTGAGGAGCTTAATGCCCTTGATGAGACCCGGCTCATAGCGCAACAAAATCTGGAGGCTTACAAAGAAAAGATGACACGTTGATATGAAATATTGACCAGGAAGAGGACATTCCGCCAAGGCGAACTGGTGCTAGTGGTCAAAAGACCTATGATCCCCAATCGCGCCAAACGAGGAAAATTCGAGCCAAACTATGAAGGCCCGTACATCATAGACAAGGTCTACCAGGGTGGAACGTATCTACTCATGGATATGCACGGTGAAAGACCTTTCAGGGCAGTGAACGGTCGCTTCCTGAAGAAATACTACGCTTAACGGGTCAAGGCCCAGGTCAATGATAGATGACGATGACTATGTCCGCTCGCTATCTTCCTAAGCCTAAAGTCTAAGTAGTAACCAGCATCCTTTACAACGGACCGAAATGTCCTTAAACTAACAACGTGCCGAAGCGTCCTTAAACTAACAACGGACCGAAACGTCCTTAAACTAACAACGGACCGAAACGTCCTTAAACTAACAACGAACCGAATGTCCTTAAACTAACAACGGACCGAAACTTTCCTTAAACTAACAATGGACCACTATGTCCTAAAACTGGTTGTTGACCGAGACGTCGATAAACTACGGTGGATCGCAGTATCTCAAAGTCGATAAAAAAAATAAAAAAATAAATAAAAACGGTATGTCCATAAGCAAAATGGGCACGGATGAAAACCCGAAAGGGCTCCGTGAGTAAAAACAGCAGGGCTACCGGCGAGTGTTTGTGAAAACCCGAAAGGGCGCAACCTCGTTAAAGGACACTTGCAGGGTCCTCACGACCTTGTAAGGAGAAACCACCCGCGTGAGATCCTTACGACTCACAAGGGAGCAACACACTTAGGAGTCCTCACGACTCCTAGAGAAAAATTATACGTACGAGATCCTCACGACTCGTAAGGAGAACTCTCTTATAGGACCCTCACGGCTCGTAAGATTTGAAAGCCTTAAGTTACAGAGACCTGAACCTGTTCTTAAGCAACTCCCACAAACTTCGATATTGACCTACAAGTGGCTCAATACCGACCCTTGTATACAATCCACGGGCGTGAATAAACATTTCCCTAACCAAGTCCTATCCGTGACTAGGGATATGTTCATATGGCGAACAACCCTTGTAAGTCCTCTCGACTTATAAGGAGAAGATTTAGTAAGATCCTTATGACTTGCAAGAGGACATGCACTTAGGAATCCTCACGATTCCCAAGGAGAAAACACACCTGCAAGATCCTCGTGACTTGCAGGGAGAAATACCTTTGTGAGACCCTTACGGCTCATGAAGTCAAAAGCCTTAGTCGACATGACCCTTAACCCTGTTTACTAAGCCACCTTTGTTCAGCATCGACAGAGGCAAATGATGATTCGCTCCTGGCAAACATCCCAGTTGTAGCGGTGCTGATGCCGAAATCGGTGTCTAAAATCCAAGCTTGCAGCGAAAAGGCTAGTGAGCCATACATGCATACGAAATAGCCAAAATGATGGGGCAACTTGCAATAAAAAGTAGCAAGTAAAAATGTATGCATGAAAAATAGCCGAAATGATTGGGCAACTCGCAATAAAAAGCAGCGAGTAAAAATAAAATAAATAGCCGAAATGATTGGGCACCGCGAAAAATAGCCGAAATGATTGGGCAATCGCGACCTTCGTGATATAAAGTTGAAATGATAGAGCATCGCGGAAAAAGAAATAAAATAAAAATGAAATTTACGCCCTACAGGTGATGTTACATCTATCCCTGTATACAATCTAGGGGCGCAAACAAAGAAGGGACCATACTCCTCCCCCAGGTTTCATCATAAGAAGAAGCCAAATCTCGACGGTCCGCAAGTGATCTAGAGATTGTCTCAACACTCGTCTTGTAACGACAGACACAACTTCAAGCGAAGCGGAACAGCGACAACTCCTAGTTCCATGGCTTGGTGATATACGGATCACCAAGAGTCAAATCCCTACCCCGTGAAATGCGGATACAATCAACAAATTCCTGGTTACGTGGAACGCGGATAACGTCACTCTTTGACCCCGTAGAAAACGTCCAGAGTGGAGCCTGGTCCTCGCAGAACACGGCAGTGAACCCCTGGGAAGCATCCAGAGCAAAATTCCTGGTCACGTGGAACGCGGATAACATCACTCTTTGACCCCGTGGAAAACGTCCAGAGTGGATCCAGGTCCTCACAGAACGCGACAGTGAACCCGTGGGAAGCATCCAGAGAAAAATTCCTGGTTACGTGGAACGCGGATAACGTCACTTTTTGACCCCGTGGAAAACGTCCAGAGCGGATCCTGGTCCTCGCAGAACACGGCAGTGAACCCGTGGGAAGCATCTAGAGCAAAATTCCTGGTCACGTGGAACGCGGATAACATCACTTTTTGACCCCGTGGAAAACGTCCAGAGCGGATCCTGGTCCTCGCGGAGCACGGCAGTGAACCCGTGTGAAGCATCAAGAGCGGAGCCTAGTCCTCACCGAACACGGCAGTGAACCCGTGTGAAGCATCTAGTGCAAAATTCCTAGTCACTTGGAACGCGGATAACGTCACTCTTTGACCCCGTGGAAACGTCCAGAGCGGATCCTGGTCCTCATGGAGCATGGCAGTGAACCCGTGTAAAGCATCCAGAGTGGAGCCTAGTCCTCGCCGAACACGGCAGTCAACCCGTGTGAAGCATCTAGTGTAAAATTCCTGGTCACGTGGAACGCGGATAACGTCACTCTTTGACCCCGCGGAAAACGTCCAGAGCGGAGCCTGTTCCTCGCCTAACACGGCAGTGAACCCGTGTGAAGCATCCAGAGCAAATATCGGACTGTGGAGTCCTTAAAATCCACGGACTATGATGTCCTTAACCTCGACCGTAATGTCTTAAAACTAACGATCAACCATGGTGATTCTAGACTGATTTTACCTTGGTTAAAGGGTACATCTCTTCACTCCTTTGATATTTGGCGTTGTAATTCCTCAACGTCGTCAAAGAGGTGACGGGTCCCAGTAACCACACATTTCGTGGACTGTGGAGTCCTTAAATCCACGGACTATGAGGTCCTTAACCTTGACCGTGATGTCTTAAAACTAACATCGGACTGTGGAGTCCTTAAATCCATGGACTATGAGGTCCTTAACCTTGACCGTGATGTCTTAAAACTAACATTGGACTGTGGAGTCCTTAAATCCACGGATTATGAGGTCCTTAACCTTGACCGTGACGTCTTAAAACTAACATCGGACTGTGGAGTCCTTAAATCCACGGACTATGAGG
The DNA here is from genome assembly GCA_030015575.1 of Agapanthus africanus. Taxonomy (NCBI): domain Eukaryota; kingdom Viridiplantae; phylum Streptophyta; class Magnoliopsida; order Asparagales; family Amaryllidaceae; genus Agapanthus; species Agapanthus africanus. Next base: position 235,381,078 of record JASDDO010000010.1, read on the forward strand.
TCCTTAACCTTGATCGTGACGTCTTAAAACTAACATCGGACTCTGGAGTCCTTAAATCCACGGACTATGAGGTCCTTAACCTTGACCATGATGTCTTAAAACTAACATCGGACTGTGGAGTCCTTAAATCCACGGACTATGAGGTCCTTAACCTTGACTGTGACGTCTTAAAACTAACATCGGACTGTGGAGTCCTTAAATCCACGGACTATGAGGTCCATAACCTTGACCGTGATGTCTTAAAACTAACATTGGACTGTGGAGTCCTTCAACCCACGGACTATGAGGTCCTTAACCTTGACCGTGACGTCTTAAAACTAACATCGGACTGTGGAGTCCTTCAATCCACGGACTATGAGGTCCTTAACCTTGACCGTGACGTCTTAAAACTAACATCGGACTGTGGAGTCCTTAAAACCACGGACTATGAGGTCCTTAACCTTGACCGTGATGTCTTAAAACTAACATTGGACTGTGGGGTCCTTAAATCCACGAACTATGAGGTCCTTAAGCTTGACCGTGACGTCTTAAAACTAACGTTGGACTGTGGAGTCCTTTGTAAGTCCATTCTACCTCTCCCGGTACTTTCGGGCATGCGGAATTTGACGAAAAACAATTTTCTAGAGGTGGTAACATGGACTCAAAACCGGATCTTTGATAAACATCTAACTAACAACCTAACTAGGAGTTGTTAACTACTCGGTTAGGGGGTTATACCTTTCTTTCTTGAACTCCTTCGTCTTCAAGCCTCGATGGTTGTTCGGATCGGCTTCACTCCGTCGTCTCCTTGCGCCGAAGATAGATCCACCCGAAAGCTTTTACCTTTGGCTTCTTCTTCGATCTTTGAAGAAACTAGTTCACTTGGTTTGCTAAACCTTGTGAACAAGAGTGAGAAGAGAAGAGTGTGTTGGGATTTTCTCTATGGTTCTTGGTTCTCAACACATGAGACAAGTGAACCATAGACTAAAGAGAGGGAGAGCAAGAGGAAGGAGATGAGAGCTCAAGAACAAGAGAGAGAATGAGAATAATAGAATGAGAAAGACTTTTCTCTCTTGGCTCTCATAATCCAAAACCATCATCACAAAAATAGTAATCAAGTATTGTGTAAATGGTTTTTGTCAAAATGGCTATATCATTTAATGCACTCATATTGCCCAAGTGAACAAGCAAGTGAAAAGTCTTTGCCATGAAATGATAGCCATTGTCATCATGATGGTCAACTAGTCTAACCTAGTCAACCGGTCAACAAAGTCAACAAGTCAACAAAGTCAACCCCTCAACAACCATGTCACCACAATACTTAATTAATATTATTGTTAATCATATATCATATTCTCATTAGGGTTGAGCAAAAAGCCAATAGTCAACAGTCAACGGTCAACAACCCTAATGAGAATCCTCTGCCTCTGTCTCTCCGTCAACTGTGCATACACACCCGCATCCGTGTTTCGAGGAACACGAATACATACTGGATAAATCCAATCCCAATACATACACTAGGATCTGGCTTAAACCAAAGCCCGCTAGTGTAAACTGTCCGGACACTAAACGTGCACAAGTGCACGGTTGTGACCGAACCCTGTCGCAAAACCATGCGACCTGTCGCAAAACCATGCGACCTCTACTCTTTTGCCTAAAGGCGAATAGCTTTCTGTGTGGGACTCTAAAGACTAGACACTACGCTGGCAGTGGGTTTAACCACAGACCGCAAGAGGCACTAGCTGTGCGTAACGGTCCCCAGGTAGATGCCGACAAGAAGACTGACGAGGTGAAACCCATCTGAACTCTTACTGAGCCTGAATGTGACAGTCTCCGTACAGTCCGGTCTGTTCGTCTGATACATCGCATGGCGGGCCTAGAGGGGCGGTAAACATCAGTCCCCTAAAAGCGGTACAAGTCGTGTCGGAGTGAAGCCCAAAACACCCTGAGATAACACCGGAAGCCTACCAGTATATCTCGATTGCCCTGGCCAGGGACTACTCGTGTAATGGCTCTCCTAGACACAGCGCGATGTCAACCCCCAATACCGGGAGAGACGAATCCTGTCTAACCGTCACTACCTCCAAGTGCTTCGGGACTGTACCCAACTACTACCTGTTTGCACGACTCCTTTGAGCCGTGGTAGGGTAGTAATCAAAGTACAGTGGGAACACACTCGAGGCGAAGTGACAGTGTCAAGTCAGCGGACTAAGCTGTACTCATGTCACCTGGGAACTGATAACTGACGATAGGTATAATACCAACCGGTCAGTTCCCGATGAGTCCTGTCCAGTGTACTCGTAACCTAACGAGCACCCACATACTATCTCCAGTACGACGTACTGATGGCTGTGGGACAGATCATCTCCCACACTGGGATGAGAAGCGTATACGCTAGTCTACTCCGGAGTATCGATGCCCTGTCTCGATAGTCCTGTGACTAGGGACCTGTATAAGGATGTGCTTATAGATTACCCAGCCCCCACTAGTATGACTGCCATCACAACGCTGGTAATCAAGCAAAGATCCTAAGGGCTCCACTAATGTGTATAGGTGATATACTAAAATAAACACATGTACATATTGAAGTAGAAACAAACCAAGTAGCATACTACTATATTGAGCAAGATTGTTTATACAAGGTGAATATCCCAAGCTTCCATTAAGTAATATACAAACTAATATGATACAGTAATGACCTCTAGGGCATATACACTAACAATCTCCCACTTACACTAAGGCCATGTACTGGCGTATCGAAGACCTATCATCTCGATCAGCCGCTCGAACTGAATCTGGGGCAAGGCCTTGGTGAATGGATCTGCAGTGTTATCTTCTGAAGCGACCCTCCGAAACTCGATCTCCTGGCGATCCACGATCTCCCTGATCAGGTGATACCGCCTCAAGATGTGTCTGTATCTCTGATGGGACCTGGGTTCCTTCGCTAAAGCTATAGACTCGTTGTTGTCGCAATACAGAGGTATTGGATCAACAATGGACGGAACCACCGGAAGTTCTTTCAAGAACTTCCTCATCCAGACAGCCTCTTTTGCGGCATCAGATGCAGCGATGTATTCCGCTTCCATCGTTGAGTCTGCAACGGTTTCCTGTTTGGAACTCTTCCAACACACCGCCCCTCCATTGAGGGTAAAGACAAAACCCGACATGTACTTGGAATCATCCTTGTCACTCTGGAAGCTGGAGTCAGCAAAGGCCTCGATCTGGAGGTCTTTTCCGCCATACACCAAGAACATCTCCTTAGTCCTTCTCAGGTACTTGAGAATGTTCTTTACCGCTATCCAGTGTTTCTCCCCAGGGTTTGACTGATACCGGCTTACCACACTCAGTGCATAAGCTACATCCGGTCTGGTACACAACATCGCATACATTATAGAGCCTACCGCAGAAGCGTAGGGTATAATAGACATGCGATCCCTTTCCAAATCAGTCTTAGGAGACATCTCTTTAGAGAGGGTGATCCCGTGATAAGCCGGTAGGTTACCGCGCTTGGAATCTTCCACACTGAATCTTTTCAGTATGGTGTCGATGTACCTGGACTGTGAAAGTCCTAATATCCTCTTGGATCTATCACGATGGATCCGGATCCCCAGGATGTATGAGGCATCACCCAGGTCTTTCATGGAGAACTTGTGTGACAAGAACCCCTTGACAGATTGTAGCATAGGAATGTCATTTCCTATTAAGAGAATGTCATCCACGTATAAAACGAGGAATACTACAGTTCTCGCTACAAATCTACTATAGATGCATGGTTCATCTGGATTTTTGATAAAGCCAAATTCCTTGACCGTCTCATCAAAACAGATGTTCCAACTCCGCGATGCCTGCTTTAGTCCGTAAATGGACTTAAGCAACTTGCACACCTTTCCGCTGCTCCCACTTTGAATGAAACCCTCTGGCTGGTCCATATAGACACACTCCTCTAAATTTCCATTTAGAAAAGCGGTCTTTACGTCCATCTGCCAAATCTCATAATTGTGGAAGGCAGCAATGGCAAGAAGGATCCGAATGGATTTCAGCATAGCTACTGGAGAAAAGGTCTCGTCATAGTCCAAACCAGGTCTTTGACGAAAACCCTTTGCAACCAGTCTAGCTTTATAGGTCTCAACCTGTCCATCTACACCAATCTTCCTTTTGAAAATCCACTTGCATCCTACGGGTTTCACCCCGTCTGGAGCAACGTCCAACATCCATACTTTGTTGGTGTACATGGACTCCATTTCGGTCCGCATTGCATCCAGCCATTTTACCGAGTCGACGCTCTGAACGGCTTGCTGAAAGCTAGTAGGCTCATCATAATCTATGATGCAATCCTCTCTATCCCCGTCTATGAGAAAACCGTAGTATCTCTCGGGCGAATGAGACTTCCTACTACTTCTGCGGAGCGGGGTAGGAATGTCCTGTTCTTTTGAACCCTCTGGTTCCACTAAGCTTTCAGTAATAGCTCGTGGTTCTGGAATTTCTTCCGGTTCTACTGTGCTCCCACTTATCTGGGTTTCCAAAAACTCAGTTTCCAAGAAGTAGGCATGACGAGAAACAAGAACATTTTGTTCCTCTTCGCAGTAGAAGAAATATCCCTTGGAGTTTTTTGGATATCCCATGAACTTACACTGTACTGATCGTGCCTCAAGCTTGTCCGCATGCTGCTTTTTAACAAAAGCTGGACATCCCCATGTCTTAATGTGCTTAAGATAGGGTCTCTTCCCACACCACATCTCATATGGTGTAGTAGGCACAGTCTTAGTAGGAATTCGGTTCAAAAGGTATGCAGCTGATTCCAGTGCATACCCCCAGAATGATCGCGGTAACTCAGCGTTACTCATCATGGACCATACCATATCCAATAGGGTTAGGTTCCGTCTCTCCGATACATCGTTTTGTTGTGGAGTGTATGGAGGAGTAAGCTGAGAGAGAATTCCGTTCTCTTTTAAATAATCCAGGAACTCGGCACTTAAGTATTCTCCACCTCGATCCGATCTTAGAATCTTGATACTTTTGCCGTTTTATTTTTCTACTTCATTCTTATATTCCTGGAACTTTCCAAAGGCTTTGGACTTATGTTTCATTAAGAAGACATAACCGTACCTTGAAAAGTCATCCGTAAAAGTAATGAAGTAAGAATAACCGCTTCGCGCATGTGTAGACATTGGACCGCACACGTCGCTGTGTACGAGTCCCAAGAGCTCGCTCGCTCTTACTCCGTGTCCAGTGAACGGAGTCTTTGTCATCTTTCCTTTGAGACAGGATTGACAAGTGGCATCCGATTGATATTCGAACGGATTCAAATATCCTTCTGTATGTAACTTCGTCAACCTTCTCTCATTGATGTGACCTAGTTTACAATGCCATAAGAAAGTCTTATTTATTTCCGGAGACTTTCTTTTGTGTGTATTCTGGACATTGAAAATCTGAGGTTGGTTTAATACGTATATACCATTGCTCAATGTACCTGACCCAATCAAAACTTGATTAAGGTGAATGTTTACAACATTACTTACAAACGCAAATTCATAACCTTCTTTAGAAACTAAAGATACAGAAATGATATTACAAGTTGCGTTGGGTACAAAAAAGCAATTACGCAAAACCAAAACATGTCCATCTGATATTCCCAGGTGATCGTCCCCCATGGCCTTAGCATCCATGCTAGCTCCGTTTGCAACTTTGAGGGTCATGTCACCTGCCTTCAAAACCCTACGGTTTCTCAACGCCTGCAAAGAATTACAGATATGAGATCCTGATCCGGTATCCAATACCCAGGAAGTAGAGTTTATTGAAAGACAGTTTTCAATAACATACACACCTGAAGCTGAAGCTGCAACCTGCTTCAATTCCTGTGTCTTGGCTTTCCAAGCCCTGCAATCATTCTTCCAGTGTCCTTTCTTATGACAATAGAAGCATTCTTCTTTATCCACAAGCTGCCCCGCTTTCTTTGTTGCTTTTGCTTTTCCCTTCGTATCTACTTTACTAACACCGCCCCTTGGTTTGGCGGGGGCTTTCTTCTTCTTTCCCTTGGCTTTCGTCTTGGACCTAGAAGAGGAAGATCCTCCTACAAACAAAGTGGATGTTTCCCTACCTTTCTGTAGGGTGCCCTCTGCACTCCTCAGCATGTTGAGGAGTTCTAAAAGTTCAACTTTTTTTTCTTGTAAGTTGAAGTTCAGGATAAACTGGGCGTAAGTGGAAGAAAGGGACTGGAGAATCAAGTCCGTATAGAGCTCGTTCTCTAACGTGGTCCCAAGTTCCGCGAGCTCCTCAATGAAGCCAATCATCTTAAGCACGTGTTCCGCTACCGATGTTCCGATGGCCAACCTTGCCGAAAATAACTTCTTCGACACTTCGTATCTTGCGATACGAGATTGCTCTCCATACAGTTCTTTTGTATGGAGAAATATGGATTCGAGGTCCATATTCTCGTGCCTCCTCTGATGTTCGTTGTCCATAGAGGCAAGTATGAGGCACTTGGCCTTCGCTCTATCAATCTCCCAAGTCTTACGGATTTCCTTATCCGCGACGCTGGAGGTGGGACCTGGGACAGAGGGAGCTTTGGTGGTAAGAAGATACCCCAGCTTGTCGTAAGTGATTGCCATTTTGACATTCCTGAGCCAATCTTTGTAGTTTGGCCCTGTCAGTATGTTTTTATCTAGAAGTAACTTAAGTCCAGTCATGTCGATTGGTCGCTGCAATTAGGAGAGAGAAGAAGAAACACTCAGCATGATGCTCTTGCAAGTTTAGAGTGGTTTTTAGTTTGTCTAAACAGGATGGCTCCCACTGTTTCTCAAATCCCTCCTCAAAACCAAAAAGGAAGAATTAGTCAGGATCAATCTCACCGAACAATACTTGCTTAACCGTTCGGCCAGGCTGGTGTCGGTACTTCGAGGGAGGTTTTCCAACGCTTTCGCGAAGTTCCTTAATTTAAGAACCTCTTTTCCCTGGGGGCGTAGCCCCGCTAACACCTTTCTAGACACCTACTTGGTTTATAGCATTGATCGTTAAGTGAGAAATTTTCCGAGGAGTAGCATATACTCACAGTAGGATCGGGATCCAAATATCATCGCGTGACGAAACTGAAGGAATCCTACCAGAATCATCACACTCCAAATGGTATGCAACACTAGCAAGTTTCAGTTCTTTTGAAACTCCCGATGTGGATTTTTGCCCCATGCTCTTATGACCTTGACTTTGGCCAACAAATCATAAGTCACATGTCAAGTTCTACCCATCGTTCTCCTGGTTAATTTGAATCCACCCGTACCTACCCTTGACTTTGGCCAACAAGGCAGTACGACTGTTCCAAACCAACGCATCTATCTATGCTGCACATGAATACCCAATAGCTACCAATCACTATGCCTTGACTTTGGCCAACAAACACAGCTTGAATACTATTGACTATTCATGTGAAACGACGGAGGGCTACGAATGGATTTGGCGAACCCGTGAACGTAGAGAACTTGATATAATCGATAGAACGAGATAGCTTTTGAAAGGAGTGGCTCAAACTCCGCATTTTAAAAGTTTGTTTTGAAAAGAACCGAGTGGTTTTCGAAAGTGTTCCAACGACTTTTACTTGGTTTATTTTCTTGCATTAGTTCTTTTAATGCGTGATATTCTTGCATTAGTTCTTTTAATGCGTCCCATCATTTAATTCTACCATTGCAGAAAACAACCAAAATATGACGTACGCTTATGCCATTCGCATTCGCCACGGGGCCCCGTCATTACCCGTTAGGTTACTTAACTAACGACATAGCGGGGGCTGGGCTAGCGCGGCTGTAAAACATAAGCAACGCCTAAATAATATCATATATAGATATATTGGAACGATAGACATTTCAGATCACAGATGAACACATTGGATAAACTAGGAACCCGCAATTCGTACGAGCCTGTAACGAAAAGCAGATTACACGGTCGCGGTGAATAGCCAAAACCCCACCCAAGACCCCTACGGGTGCGGCAAACTACCCGCCAAGTACCCGAAGCGAAGCAACCTCTCTCAACCCCGTGAGTAGGCCACTCGGCACTTCGGCATACCCGGTAGTTTGTGCACCCCCTCCATGGGTCTATCCTAGGAGCAAAAACAGTAAAAAGAAATTATACAATGACGGCTACAACCCCGACCCGGTTGTGCGGCCATACAAATAATTATTACATCAATTTACAAATTTACATGAATTGAAAGAAAAGAAAACTCTCGTCTCACAACCCCCGGCTATTCATCCGCGACAATCCAATGAATTCATATACACAAACCAATAAGATTACAGATCACAGATTTGTATAACCCCCACTAATCGACATATAGAGATTAGCAGACGTTCAATACAAATATCGCATCACAGAAATACCCGTCAGCTTAAGTCTTTTAGAAGTTCGATCAAAAATACGGATTTATAGGCCCCAAACACAAAATTTTCGTTCTGGAAAATCTGGGCTGAAAAAACATATACCAAAATTCCCAAAATACCCCATAGAACAAACTGCAGTGAAGACGATCCAAGGAGGAGCTCAATCGGCCGCTGAACCGCGGCAATAGCAAGCTGTTGCCGCGTTTCCGTGGTGGTTTGGTGAGATCTCTGGACCATTTTTCTACGTAGACTATAAAAACCCTGAGTCGATTTTTAAAGCATGATTTATTACTTTTACAGAACTTTAAAAATCGACAGCAACTTTGAATTTCGGGTTTATTTCGGGACTTTTTCTTTGATCGATCTTCTAGCTACTTTGCTAACATGTTAGATAGAGTTTAACTAGGCTCTGATACCACTGTAAGTCCATGCTACCTCTCCCGGTACTTTCGGGCATGCGGAATTTGACGAAAAACAATTTTCTAGAGGTGGTAACATGGACTCAAAACCGTATCTTTGTTAAACATCTAACTAACAACCTAACTAGGAGTTGTTAACTACTCGGTTAGGGGGTTATACCTTTCTTTCTTGAACTCCTTCGTCTTCAAGCCTCGATGGTTGTCCGGATCGGCTTCATTCCGTCGTCTCCTTGCGCCGAAGATAGATCCACCCGAATGCTTCTACCTTTGGCTCTTCTTCGATCTTTGAAGAAACTAGTTCACTTGGTTTGCTAAACTTTGTGAACTAGAGTGAGTAGAGAAGAGTGTGTTGGGATTTTCTCTATGGTTCTTGGTTCTCAACACATGAGACAAGTGAACCATAGACTAAAGAGAGGGAGAGCAAGAGGAATGAGATGAGAGCTCAAGAACAAGAGAGAGAATGAGAATGATAGAATGAGAAAGACTTTTCTCTCTTGGCTCTCATAATCCAAAACAATCGTCACAAAAATAGTAATCAAGTATTGTGTAAATGGTTTAAGTCAAAATGGCTATATCATTTCATGCACTCATATTGCCCAAGTGAACAAGCAAGTGAAAAGTCTTTGCCATGAAATGATAGCCATTGTCATCATGATGGTCAACTAGTCCAACCTAGTCAACCGGTCAACAAAGTCAACAAGTCAACAAAGTCAACCCCTCAACAACCATGTCGCCACAATACTTAATTAATATTATTGTTAATCATATATTAGATTCTCATTAGGGTTGAGCAAAAAGTCAATAGTCAACAGTCAACGGTCAACAACCCTAATGAGAATCCTCTGCCTCTGTCTCTCCGTCAACTGTGCATACACACCCGCATCCGCGTTCCGAGGAACACGAATACATACTGGATAAATCCAATCCCAATACGTACACTAGGATCTGGCTTAAACTAATGCCCGCTAGTGTAAACTGTCCGGACACTAAACGTGCACAAGTGCACGGATGTGACTGAACCCTGTCGCAAAACCATGCGACCTCTACTCTTTTGCCTAAAGGCGAATAGTTTTCTGTGTGGGACTCTAAAGACACGACACTACGCTGGCAGTGGGTTTAACCACAGACCGCAAGCCGCACTAGCTGTGCGTAACGGTCCCCAGGTAGATGCCGACAAGAAGACTGACGAGGTGAAACCCATCTGAACTCCTACTGAGCCTGAATGTAACAGTCTCCGTACAGTCCGGTCTGTTCGACTGATACATCGCATGGCGGGCCTAGGGGGGCGGTAAACGTCAGTCCCCTAAAAGCGGTACAAGTCGTGTCGGAGTGAAGCCCAAAATACCGTGAGATAACACTGGAAGCCTACCAGTATATCTCGATTGCCCTGGCCAGGGACTACTCGTGTAATGGCTCTCCTAGACACAGCGCGATGTCAACCCCCAATACCGGGAGAGACGAATCCTGTCTAACCGTCACTGCCTCCAACTGCTTCGGGACTGTACCCAACTACTACCTGTTTGCACGACTCCTTTGAGCCGTGGTAGGGTAGTAATCAAAGTACAGTGGGAACACACTCGAGGCGAAGTGACAGTGTCAAGTCAGCGGACTAAGCTGTACTCATGTCACCTGGGAACTGATAACTGACGATAGGTATAATACTAACCGGTCAGTTCCCGACGAGTCCTGTCCAGTGTACTCGTAACCTAACGAGCACCCGTATACTATCTCCAGTACGACGTACTGATGGCTGTGGGACAGACCATCTCCCACACTGGGATGAGAAGCGCATACGCTAGTCTACTCCGGAGTATCGATGCCCTGTCTCGATAGTCCTGCGACTAGGGACCTGTATAAGGATGTGCTTATAGATTACCCAGCCCCCACTAGTGTGACTGCCATCACAACGCTGGTAATCAAGCAAAGATCCTAAGGGCTCCACTAATGTGTATAGGTGATATACTAAAATAAACACATGTACACATTGAAGTAGAAACAAACCAAGTAGCATACTACTATATTGAGCAAGATTGTTTATACAAGGTGAATATCCCAAGCTTCCATTAAGTAATATACAAACTAGCATGATACAGTAATGGCCTCTAGGGCATATACACTAACATCCTTAAATCCACGGACTATGATGTCCTTAACCTTGACCGCGATGTCTTTAAACTAAGATACCCTAGAAACCATCCCAAACCAACCCCTGACCCCGTGAAATACGGATAAGGGTGACCGCACCCAGCACTTGCGGGTCCTCATGACCCGTAAGGAAGAAAACTCTCTTGTGAGATCCTTATGACTCCCAAGGGAAAACCCGCTTAAGAATCCTCACGATTCTTAAGGAGAACTTACACCTACAGGATTCTCTCGACCTGTAGGGAGAAAAACTCTTTATGAGACCCTCACGGCTCATAAAGCTCAAAAGTCTTAGGAGGCAGATCTTAACCCTGAATCCTAAGCCATCGCTTCCCTGCAAAGAGATCAAGATAGACTATCCGCAGAACACATTCGATGAAAAGAAACACACCATTGAAAAGAAAAAATATGTCTTCATTCATAAACCTCCCTTCGACAACAATACTCGATCTAAAGTAAACACAAACCACCCGATACGGGAGATAACAAGGAAAGTTTCTGATCTGTATCCTATCAGGCGCGCATTTGCAACTGTATGAATGTTTAAAAGGAAATGTTGCCCGAGGCACTGATGTGCATGCAATATAATGATGGTGCTCGCAATTAAAGAAAATTCCCATGAGAAAAACAGGCAGCTCATTTACGTAAGAAAGACACACGTACGACTATCTGATAAACATGAAAATTCAACAGAAAGCATGCAAACCACCAATGATTAAAGGAGTACATTGATTCAAACATACTACACTAGTGGGAAAAGACCACCAAACAAGGGATCAGAAATACAAGGGTTAACAAAGCAAAACACAAAATTCTCCAGCTCCCTCTCCGCCTTGTCCAGCACGTCAAAACGACGATTTTCGCGAGGAGTCGCTCCCCATCGGTTGGAGACGTGCTCATCAGCGAAAGTAGACATGACGGCCCGATGGGCTCTTATCTGACTCAGTATATGAACTGAGTGATCCTTCAGAGCTTGAGTGATTAGACAAGCCTCGTGAAAGCACTCAAGCTTGTCCTCCGCCGCGTCAAGGATCGCCGAAGTCATCTCTGCCGGATGAGGGGGTATATCGGCAAGCACAGACAGGAGGATCATCCGGAGCCAAATGGAGTCCATAAGAAGAGGAGAGCCCCGACGAGTCAGTAGCTCGTACATCACCGTGTCACATTGAGCGTCGGTGAGAAGGGGATCTGCCAGCCGCGCAGCGAAGCGAGGGATTATCTCCTCAATGGGCACCTCCCATGGTTGACGATGAGCATGGGGACCATTTCAAGCCATGGCGATTGATCGGGTTCTCAAAGATGATCACCTTAAGGTATAAATGGGTTTCTCTGTGAGGAAAAGAGGTAAGGCATGGGTTCGGGTTATAAAGGGGAGCATTTAATGCTATGCACAAAAAATGTTGTGCATGGTGGGACTATTCTTAAAGCCCGGAAAAAAGGGGGAGCGTTGGAAATGAAATCCAACGACGCATTGGAATCGGATCAGGGAAATGAAACGTCCCCATCAAGCAGAGCCCTGCATGCGCAACACGTGAGCACTAGCTTTTGATTAGAAGATAAAGCGGCACTGCACAGACACAACAGAAAACTAAGCTCTGAGAACGAGAATCAAATTCTTAAAAGAAAGGTTTGAAAAGAAGAGGATGAAAAAGTGAAGGCGCTTCTGAAAGGACAATTCATCTACCCTACTCCCAAAGCAGATCAACGGTCACAAAAGTGACAGCGTTGCACTCACGTGAGAACAATGCTGTGGGGGCATTTGTTCCCTGATTAAAAATCAGGAAAAGATTCAGAAAAGGCATTACGTGCTCACACGTGACCAGTGGTCACGTGTTGGCACGTGATGGTTAAGCTGGCAAAAAGCATATTTGTTTTCTGATTAAAAGTCATGAAGAAGCTTCAGAGGAAGCATCACGTGCTAGCACGTGACCAGTGGTCACGTGTTGGCATGTGACGTTTAAAGCAGCGGCACAAAGCACATTCATCCCCTGATTAAAAATCAAGAAAAGCTTTAGAAGAGGCTTCACGTGCTCACACGTGACCAGTGGTCACGTGTTGGCACGTGATGGCTAAGCAGCGGCCAGAGAACAGAGCGCAGAAGAAGAGAAGTCCATTCCAGGGGTCACGTGCCTACACGTGACTAGAGGTCATGTGGCCACACGTGACCGGCTTTAAGAACCTTATTCTTTAACAGAATTAAATTCCGAGGATAAATCTTTCAAATCTTTCCAAAATGAAGAAGGATTATCTAAAACCGTCGGATTAAAAATCTAAAGGTGACCAAATATCACCAATTTATGGAAAAATCTTGGACTTGGAAAGATTTCCCCCTAAATCTAACCAAAATATCAAAGAGATATCTTTGGATTTAAAATCCAATGGTGAATAAAATTCACCCAACAATCTAAAGGCCCAGATTAATGATAAATATAAATCAAGTCTCTCAATGAGAGATTTACTAAACAGATTGATTCTTTTCCTTCTCCTATAAATAGGAGCCAAGAAAAGAAGAGGGGGGACCTTTGGACCATTTCTTTTGATACACAGAGAGAGAGATATAGAGCCTTTGATTCTCTGCAAAAGGAAAACCTTAGGTAAGAAAAGAAAAGGGAGGCTTCAAAAGAGAATTCAATTCTCAAAAGAGTTTAACTCTCATATAAAGAAAAGAACTTAGTTCTTTCTCTGGTGGAGGATCTGCAAAGTGCACATCTCCCCATGAATTGAGAATTTAATTCTCATTGGGTTGAGATCCTGCCATGTAGATCTAAAACACAGAGGAGAAACTGAGTTTTCAGAATTTAATTCTCACAAAATGATAGGAATTCAATTTCTTTGAGATAAAATTAGGGTTTAACCCTATGTTATGGGAATTTAATTCCTTCAAAAATGAACAGAACTAGGGTTTAACCCTAATTGAGAACATAATTCTCTCAAACTCACAGGAATTTAATTCCCTTAAGAAAAGAAATTAGGGTTTAACCCTATTTAAGAATATAATTCTTCAGAAGAAAACAGGAATTTAATTCCTCTAAAGTTTGTTGTTAGGGTTTTAACCCTATGAAGAACTTAATTCTTAAAAGATGAACAGATCTTTAAAACATGCAAAAAATCAGAGTCACGTGCTACCACGTGACCCCTGCAAAGATCCACAGAAAAAAACTTTGAAGCAAACACCTCACGTGTTACCACGTGACTCCTGCAAAGATCCATAAAAAAGAACTTTGAGGCGATGCCTCACGTGCCCCATGTGATCTCTAAAGTACATAGAGAAAAAGGCAAAAGGAAACAGAAAAGAGCTTTAGTGCGCCCTCACGTGTCGATACGTGATCCCTAATGAACATTCAAACAGATCAAAGCGTAAGCCCCCATCACGTGCCCACACGTGATGGCTTTCAGAATTAAAAGTGTTAAACACTTATCTGTAGAACAAAATAAAGGGAAGCAGGGCGCTCTCACGTGCTACCACGTGATCCCTTGGCTGAAGCTCTAAGAGATAAACGCCTAAATTCCCATCACGTGATAGCACGTGATACTTCAAAGTATTCAAGACTTTTGACTGAATAAAATAAGGGGAATCAGGGCACTCTCACGTGTCCTCACGTGACCGCTCTCTCCTTAGTGTTTAACACTAGTCTAGAGATTTTGTCCCTAGTGTTTAACACTGATTTGCTTAGTGTTTTACACTAATTTGAAAACTCTGTTCCCAGTGTTCAACACTGATTATCTTTTAGTGTTTAACATTAACTTGTTAATCTTATTCCCAGTGTTCAACATTGTTGGTCTCTAGTGTTTAACACTAGCTTTAGCCCAATTGGCTAAGTTTCCAGAGGCAAAGCCTCTTCTTCAATGAACCAACAGAGGGCCAATATCCCAAACATGATTGGACTTAGCCCAAGATGGCCATAAGTCCTCAATTCAAACTTAACTGGGCCAATGGGCTCATAATATAATAATTGATCTTAGTATCCAAAATTGGACTACAGATCATTTAATCTACCTTGGTTTAAGGGTACATCTCTTCATTCCTTTGATACTTGGCGTTGTAATTCCTCAACGTCTTCAAAGAGGTGGCGGGTCCCGAAGACCACACATTGATACGGACTGTGGGGTCCTTAAACTCATGGACTATAGGGTCCTTAACCTTGACCGTAATGTCTTAAAACTAAACGCCAGACTGTGGGGTCCTTAAACTCACGGACTATGAGGTCCTTAACCTTGACCGGAATGTCTTCAAACTAACAACGGACTATGACGTCCTTAACCTTGACCGTGATGTCTTAAAACTAACATCAGACTGTGGAGTCCTTAAATCCACGGACTACGACGTCCTTAACCTTGACCGCAACGTCTTAAAACTAACACTGGACCGCAATGTCCTTAAACTATCTATTGACCGCAATGTCACTAAACTAAACAACAGGGCTCCCCTAATCGCTCTCTTGTCGGATCTAAACGATCCCGTTAAGTTGATCTTAGTCTAAAACTAGAGAAACGTATCCTTAACAAACGTTTAAGTCGATCTTAGTCTCAAACATGGCTAACGTATCCTTAAACACAACCCCCAAACCCAAATCTAAGATAATACGGATTTGGACTAGTCCACGCCCTATGGGCGACGACATAACTCAGTCTCCGTATACAATCCACGGGCAACCAAACACGAATCAAACACACACGACACGAAGTGATCATCTCGAGAAGGAGAAAGTTGTTACCGCAATGCGGTAGCATAATTAACTGCAGGGGCTTGCGCCTGTAGGGAAGAGCGTCCCCACAATCAAAAACCCCTCAAGCGAGGGAGAATCTGACGAAGTCTGCTACATCGGACGCATCCGTTTAAAACATCGATACACGGTGCCATAAATCAACTTGGCATTTTCGGAGGGGTAGACGGATAGCACCAATTAGCATCTGCCCCGAATCTCAGGCAAGACAGTCCATGTCTTTGCCGCCATTCGGAGGGGAACAAGAATGTTTCTACTACCACAAGTCAGGACATTGGAAACGCAACTTTGCTGTGTATCTTGTTGATCTCAAGAAGAAGAAGCATGCTTATGCTTCCACTTCAGGTGTGTTTGTAACTGAAAACTGTTTTTCTTTAAACTCTGCATCTTGGGTATTAGATACCGGTTCTGGTTCTTACATCTGCAATTGTATGCAGGGATTGAGAAATAGTAGAGTTTTGAAGACAGGTGACTATACTCTGTGGGTTGGAAAAGGTTCCAATGTACATGCTGTATCCATAGGAGAGTATCATCTTGGGTTGCCTTCGGGTTGTATTTTGGTTTTGAACCCGTGTTATTTTGTACCTAGTATGCGATGTAATATAATATCCATTTCTTTGTTGGACAATGAAGGATATCATTTTGTATTGCAGAATAATGTTATGAACATTAACTTGAATCAAGAGTTGATTAGGTATGGTGTTAGTGTATATGCCCTAGAGGCCATTACTGTATCATACTAGTTTGTATATTACTTAATGGAAGCTTGGGATATTCACCTTGTATAGATAATCTTGCTCAATATAGTAGTATGCTACTTGGTTTGTTTCTACTTTAATGTGTGCATGTGTTTATTATGGCATATCGCCTTTACAAATTAGTAGAGCCCTTAGGATCATTGCTTGATTACCAGCGTTGTGATGGCAGTCACACTCGTGGGGGCTGGGTAATCCACAAGCACATCCTTATGCAGGTCCCTAGTCGTAGGACTATCAATACAGGGCATCGGTACTCCGGAGTAGACTAGCGTATGCGCTTCTCATCCCAGCAGGGGAGTCGGTCTGTCCTACAGACGTCAGTACGTCATACTTGAGATAGTATGCGGGTGCTCGTTAGGTTACGAGTACACCGGACATGACTCGTCGGGAACGGTTGGTTGGTACTATACCTATCGTCAGTTATCAGTTCCCAGGTGACATGAGTACAGCTTAGTCCGGTGACTTGACACTGTCACTTCGCCTCGAGTGTGTTCCCACTATACTTAGATTACTACCCAACCACGGCTCAAAGGAGTCGTGCAAACAGGTAGTAGTTGGGTGCAATCCCGAAGCACTTGGAGGCAGTGACGGTTAGACAGGATTCGTCTCTCCCGGTATTGGGGGTTGATATCGCGTTGTGTCTAAGAGAGCCATTACACAAAGTCCCTGGCTAGGGCAAGCGAGATATACTGGTAGGTTTCCAGTGTTATCTCAGGGTGTTCTGGGCTGCACACCAACACGACTTGTACCGCTATTAGGGGACTGACGTTTACCGCCCCTAGGCCCGCCATGTGATATTCTCAGACGAACAGACCGGACTGTACGGAGATTGTCACATTCAGGCTCAGTAGGAGTTCAGATGGGTTTCACCTCGTCCGTCTTCTTATCGGCATCTACCTAGGGACCGTTACGTACAGCTTGTGCCGCTTGCGGTCTGTGGTTAAACACACTGCCAGCATAGTGTCGGGTCTTTAGAGTCCCACACAGAGGGTTATTCGCCTTTGGGCAAAATAGAGTAGAGGTCGCATAGTTTAGCGACAGGGTTCATTCACATCCGCGCACTTGTGCACGTTTGGTGTCCGGACAGTTGTTACTAGCGGTCTCTGGTTTGAGCCAGATCCTAGTATATGCTTTGGGGTTAGTTTTATCTCATAGTCTTCGTGCTCCACGGAACACGAATGCGGGTGTGTATGCACAGTTGACTGAGGCAGAGGAAGAGTATTCTCATTAGGGTTTTGGTACGGGTGTGTATGCACAGTTGACGGTTATCATTTACCAAACCCTAATGAATATGTGAAATATCAATTGATAATGTTATTTAAATGAAATTGGGTTATGGTTAGGGTTTGTTGACTTGTTGACCAAGTTGACTTGTTGACCAAGGTTGAAACATTGACCATCATCATTTCTTTCCAAAGACGCTCTTTGATCTTTGCAAAAACATTTAATGTGAAATGATAATGGTCTTATCAAACCAACCATCACCTTTTTCATTTTGATTAATATTATTAATTAGATTAATTCACATATATTTGATATGGTTGTAAAACTATTCTCATTCTATCATATTGATTCTCTCTCATCCTTTCTTCTCCCTCTTCCTCTAGCTCAAGGAAAATTCATCTCATGTGTTGAGAAACATTTCCTTGGAGATAAAACACCAAAGGCACTTTCTACTCATCCTAAGGTTGAAGGTCTAGCAAGTCGGACACTTTAGTTTTCTCAAGTTCGAGAAAGAAGATCAAGGTAGAGACCCTCAGGTGGATCCATCTTCGGCAAGAGAAGGCGACGAGGAACGAACCATCTGACCACCACAAAGAGCCCAAGAGAAGGAGTTCAAGTTGAGGTATAACCCCTAACCGAGTAGGAAAAGCTCTAGTTAGTTGCTAGTGTGTAGTTTAGCAAAGATCCGTGTTCTATAGTCCATGTTACCATGACCCGAAAAATCGTTTTTCATCATTTCCGCAAGCCCGAAAGAACCGGGAGAGGTAACATGGACTTACAGTGGTATCAAAGCCTAGCTAAACACACCCTAGCATGTTAGCAAAGTATTTAGATTTTCGATCGGACGAAAAACCGCAAAACACGTTAAAATATCAAGTTTCTGCCGATTTTTATTTCTGCTCAAAAAATAATAAATCAAGTATTAAAAATCGGCTCAGGCTTTTTAAAGAACATGCAAGAAAAACGATCCAGTGAGTCGATCAACTCACCGCGGATCCGCGGCAGGAGTTTGCTCCCGCCGCGGATCCGCGGCCGAGTTGACTCGGCCGTGGATCGTTTCTCCTGCAGTTTTCTCCTGTTGGTGTTTTGTGATTTTTGAGATGGTTTGTTTCTGCCCAGAATTTCCAGAGAACAAGTTTGTTTTTGGGATGGTTACAAATCCGTATTTTGGTCGATTTTCTGTAGACTTTGGCTAATAGGTTTTATCTGTAATGTTATATATGTATTGAACGTCTGCTAATCGCTATACGTCGATTAGTGGGGGTTATACATATCTGTGATCTGGAATGTTGATGGTTTGTGTATATGAATTCGTTGGATTGTCGCGGATGAATAGCCGGGGGGTTGTGAGATGAGAGTTTTCTTTATCTTTCAATTCATGTAATATGTAAATTGATGTAATATTATTTATATGGCCGCACAACCGGGATAGGGTTGTAGCCATCATTGTATAATTTCTTTTTACTGTTTTTGCTCCTAGGATAGACCCAAGGTGGGGTGCACAAACTACCGGGTATCTCGAAGTGCCGAGTGGCCTACTCACGTCGTTGAGGGAGGTTTCTTCGCTTCGGGTACTTGGCGGGTAGTTTGCCGCACCCGTAGGGGTCTAGGGTGGGGTATTGGCTATTCATCGCGACCGTGTAATCCGCTTTTCGTTACAAGCTCGAACGGAATGCGGATTCCTAGTATATCCAATATATTCATCTACGATCCAGAATGGCTATCATTGCATCTGACGAATGTATATATCTATATGTAGATATCTATTTAGGCGTTGCTTATGTTTTGCATCCGCGCTAGTCCAGCCCCCGCTCTGCCGTTAGTTAAGTAACCTAACGGGTGATGACGGGACCCCGTGGCGAATGCGGATGGCATAAGCGTACGTCATATTTTCGTTGTTTTCTGCAATGGTAGGATTAATTGATGGGACGCATTAAAATTAATCCAAGAAAAATAAACCAAAGTAAAAGTTGTTGGAACACTTTCAAAAACCACTCGGTTTCTTTTCAAAATAACTTTTAAACGCGGAGCTTAAACCACTCCTTTTAAAAGCTATCTCGTTCCATCGATTATATCAAGTTCACTACGTTCTCGGTTTCGCCAAAACCATTCGTAGCCCTCCGTCGTTTCACAAGGATGGTCAATAGTATTCAAGCTATGTTTGTTGGCCAAAGTCAAGGCATAGTGATTGGTAGCTATTGGGTATTCATGTGCAGCATAGATAGATGTGTTGGTTTGGGACAGTCGTACTGCCTTGTTGGCCAAAGTCAAGGGTAGGTACGGGTGGGTTCAAATTAACCTGGAGAATGACGGGTAGAACTTGACATGTGACTTATGATTTGTTGGCCAAAGTCAAGGTCATAAGAGCATAGGGAAAAAATCCACATCGGGAGTTTCAAAAGAACTGAAACTTGCTAGCGCTGCATACCATTTGGAGTGTGATGATTCTGGTAGGATTCCTTCAGTTTTGTCACGCAATGATATTTGGAGCCCGATCCTACTCTGAGTATATGCTACTCCTCGGGAAATTTCTCACTTAACGATCAATGCTATAAATCTAGTAGGTGTCTAGAAAGGTGTTAGCGGAGCTATGCCCCCAGGGGAAAAAGGTTATTTAATTAAGAAACTTCGCGAAAGCATTGGAAAACCTCCCTCGAAGTACCGACACTAGCCTGGCTAAACGGTTAAGCAAGTATTGTACGGTGAGATTGATCCTGACTAATTCTTCCTTTTCGGTTTGAGGATGGATTCGAGAGACAGTGGGAGCCATCCTGTTTAGACAAATTAAAAACCACTCTAAACTTGAAAAAGCATCATGCTAAAGTGTTTCTTCTCTCTCCCCTAATTGCAGCGACCAAACATCTTGACTGGACTTAAGTTACTACTAGATAAAAACATACTGACAGGGCCAAACTACAAAGATTGGCCCAGGAATGTCAAAATGGCAATCACTTATGACAAGTTGGAGTATCTCCTCACCACCAAAGCTCCACCTGTCCCAGGTCCCAAAACCAGCGTGGCGGATAAGGAAATCCGTAAGACCTAGGAAATCGATTGCGCGAAGGCCAAGTGCCTCGTAATTGCCTCTATGGACAATGAACATCAGAGGAGGCACGAGAATATGGACCTGGAATCCATATTTCTTCATACAAAAGAACTGTATGGAGAGCAATCCCGTATCGCCAGATACGAAGTCTCGAAAAAGTTGTTTTCGGCGAGATTGGCCGTCGGATCATCGGTAGCGGAACACGTGCTTAAGATGATTGGCATCATTAAGGAGCTCGCGGACCTTGGGACCACGTTAGAGAACGTGCTCTACACGAACTTAATTCTCCAGTCCCTTCCTTCCACTTACGCCCAGTTTATCCTGAACTTCAACTTGCAAGAAAAAGAAGTTGAACTTTCAGAACTCCTCAACATGCTGAGAAGTGCAGAGGGCACCCTACAGAAAGGTAGGGAAACATCCACTTTGTTTGTAGGAGGATCTTCCTCTTCTAGGTCCAAGGCGAAAGCCAAGGGAAAGAAGAAGAAAACCCCCACCAAACCAAGGGGCGGTGTTAGTAAAGTGGATACGAAGGGAAAGGCAAAGGCAACAGTGGTAGTGGGAAAGCTTGTGGGAAAGGAAGAGTGCTTTTACTGTCACAAGAGTGGACACTGGAAAAAGGATTGCAGGGCTTGGAAGGCCAGAACCCAGGATCTGAAGCAAGTTGCGGCTTCAGCTTCAGGTGTGTATGTTATTGAAAACTGTCTATCAATAAACTCTACTTCCTGGGTATTGGATACCGGATCAGGATCTCATATCTGTAATTCTTTGCAGGCGTTGAGAAACCGTAGGGTTTTGAAGGCAGGTGATATGACCCTCAGAGTTGCAAACGGAGCTGGCATGGATGTTGAGTCCGTGGGGGACTATCACCTGGGGTTGTCAGATGGACACGTTTTGGTTTTGCGTAATTGTTATTTGTACCCAATGCAACTTGTAATATCATTTCTGTATCTTTAATATCTAAAGAAGGTTATGAATTCGCATTTGTAAGCAATGTTGTAAACATTCACCTTAATCAAGTTCTGATTGGGTCAGGTACATTAAACAATGGAATATACGTATTAAACCAACCACGGATTTTCAATGTCCAGAATACACAAAAAAGAAAGTCTCAGGAAACAAATTAGGCTTTCTTATGGCATTGTAGACTGGGTCACATCAATGAGAGAAGGTTGACGAAGTTACATACAGAAGGATATTTGGATCCGTTCGAATATCAATCATATGCAACTTGTCAATCCTGTCTCAAAGGAAAGATGACAAAGACTCCGTTCACTGGACACAGAGTAAGAGCGAGCGAGCTCTTGGGACTCGTACACAGCGACGTGTGTGGTCCAATGTCTACACATGCGCAAAGCGGTTATTCTTACTCCATTACTTTTACGGATGACTTTTCAAGGTACGTATATGTCTTCTTAATGAAACATAAATCCGAGGCCTTTTGGAAAATTCCAGGAATATAAGAATGAAGTAGAAAAACAAACAGGCAAAAGTATCAAGACACTGAGATCTGATCGAGATGGTGAATACTTAAGTGCCGAGTTCCTGGATTACTTAAAAGAGAATGGAATTCTCTCTCAGCTTACTCCTCCATACACTCCGCAACATAACGGTGTATCGGAGAGACGGAATCGGACCCTATTGGATATGGTACGTTCCATGATGAGTAACACTGAGTTACCACGATCATTCTGGGTATATGCACTAGAATCAGCTGCATACCTTTTGAACCGAGTTCCAACTAATACTGTGCCTACCACACCATATAAGATGTGGTGTGGGAAGAAACCCTATCTTAAGCACATTAAGACATGGGGATGTCCAACTTTTATCAAAAAGCAGCATACGGACAAACTCGAGGCACGCTCAGTACAGTGCAAGTTTGTGGGATATCCAAAGAACTCCAAGGGATATTTCTTCTATTGCGAAGAGAAACAAAAGATTTTTGTTTCTCGTCATGCCCACTTCTTGGAAACTGAGTTTTTGGGAAATCAGATAAGTGGGAGCGCAATAGAACTGGAAGAAATTCCAGAACCATGAGCTATTACTGAAAGCTTAGTAGAACCAGAAGGTTCGAAAGATCAGGACATTCCTGCGCCGCTACGCAGGAGTAGTAGGCAGTCTCATCCACCCGAGAGATACTACGGTTTTCTCATAGACGGGGATAGAGAAGATTACATCATTGATAGTGATGAGCCGACTAGCTTCCAGCAGGCCATTCAGAGCGTTGACTCGGTAAAATGGCTGGATGCAATGCGGACCGAAATGGAGTCCATGTACACCAAAAAGTATGGACGTTGGACGTTGCTCCAGATGGGGTAAAACCCGTAGGATGCAAATGGATCTTCAAAAGGAAGATTGGTGTAGATGGACAGGTTGAGACCTATAAAGCTAGACTTGTTGCAAAGGGTTTTCGTCAAAGACCTGGTTTGGACTATGACGAAACCTTTTCTCCAGTGGCTATGCTGAAATCCATTCGGATCCTTCTTGCCATTGCTTCCTTCCACGATTATGAGATTTGGAAAATGGACTTAAAGACCGCTTTTCTGAATGGAAATTTAGAGGAGTGTGTCTATATGGACCAGCCAGAGGGTTTCATTCAGAGCGGAAAGGTGTGCAAGTTGCTTAAGTCCATTTATGGACTAAAGCAGGCATCGCGGAGTTGGAACATCTGTTTTGATGAGACGGTCAAAGATTTTGGCTTTATCAAAAATCCAGATGAACCATCCATCTATAGTAGATTTGTAGCACGAACTATCGTATTCCTCGTTTTATACGTGGATGACATTCTCTTGATAGGAAATGACATTCCTATGCTACAATCTGTCAAAGGGTTCTTGTCACACAGGTTCTCCATGAAAGACCTGGGTGATGCCTCTTACATTCTGGGGATCCGGATCTATCGTGACAGATCCAAGAGGATATTAGGACTTTCACAGTCCAGGTACATCGACACCATACTGAGAAGATTCAGTATGGAAGATTCCAAGCGCGGTAATCTACCGGCTTGTCACGGGATCACCCTCTCTAAAGAGATGTCTCCCAAGACTGATTTGGAAAGGGATCGCATGTCTATTATACCCTACGCTTCTGCGGTGGTCTCTATAATGTATGCTGTAACACCTTAGAATGTGCTTTGTAGCTAAATATATTTTAATGTATGGTTTTTAATAAAAAGTTTACCAAATTAAGTTTTAAACATTTTATCCTATTTTATGAGTATTTTATTAGAATTTTTCTAGGCACACACACACACTTGTGCATGATAACTAGGGTTTAGAGATGGGGTTAGACCATGATTAGCAAGTATGATGGATTAACACATTCTCTTTAAGTTAATAAATATTGTTTTGGTGCTTTTGGGCTTAATAGTGTGATGATTGTTTTAAAAGTAAAAATGAATTTAAAAAGGGTTTTATTTTGGTTGAATGTTGACTTGGTGAGAGAGAGAGAGGGAGAATTATGAGGCATGATGGCTTGCCCATGCCTTCATTTAATGGAGAGAGAGAAAGAGGAGGGGGTTGACTTGTTGGTGTTCTCTCATTCTCACTCATTTCTCTCATCCTCTCACTCTCAAACTCTCTCACACACACACCCACACAATCAGCACAGCAGCAGCCCCAGAAGCAGCAACAGCAACAATATCAACAGCATCAGCAGCTGAAGCAAGCATCAGCACCATTAGCATCAGCACCAGAAGCAACAGCAGCAGTTGCAGCAACTGCATCAGCAGCAGCTCTGGCAGCAGCAGCAGAAGCCCAGCAGTTGTAGCAAGCTCTCTTCTTCCCCCATTCACTTCTTCACCCGCCTTCTAGGGTTCGTTAGGGTATATTTTCTGAACCCAATCTCCTAGTTGCTTAGTTTATGTGTTAATTGGTGTCGGTTAGTGTTAATTAGCTAGTTTAGTGCTAATTATGGTGATTTGTGAGATGTTGTGGCTAATTGATGATTGTGTTAGTTAACCCTATCTATTTAAGTGTTATTAGGGTCACTTGAACTGAGTTTAACCCTGGATTACACTAAAATACCATAGGGTTTGTGTTTTGTGCAAATTGGTGATTTTAAAGCGATGTATTGGCTTTCTGAGATCTGCTTTTGACCCGGGGCCTTCAGGACAAAATTGAGGAAACTGGGGTATGCACACTAGGTCTAGAACACACCACCAGAGCACGAGCCCCTAACTCTTACCTTACGTCGCAGATTTATTGTGTTTGGCCGCAATTTGCGGCCAAGTAGGGGGCAGGGGTGTAGGGGTCTTGGCTAGGGTTGTCTGCAGTGTTGTCTAGTGCTTTGGCATGTCTAGTTTTGTAAGATTTGGCCTGTAGGAAAATCTGGGGCAATATATCGTTTTGCATGTCCGTTTGTTTGCGCGATACGCGCGATACGTGAGCTGGTTCTGTGATCCAGCGTATCGCGGCATGTCGCGGTAGTTTTAGACGCGTATATACACGTTTTGGCGCATCGTGCACACGCGCGTTTAGTTCGCGACGCGAGTTTCTCGTTTTGGTTCAATATCGCGTTTTGCGGAATATTTGGCTTATATATGATTTCCATGTCTTATTTTCAGGTTTGCAGGCAGGGACTACGGACACTGCTACAGGGGGCGAGCCGATGGTAGGATTCACCTAGCGTGGAGTGTAGGCGAGTAGATTTAACATCTATAGGGGAATCGCCCGCATGGCGTTATGCGTCTGGGCTAGAATTCAAATACCTGTCGTATATTATACGTCATTGTTAGAATTGCGCCTTTATCTTATTTCCTTGATATAGTTGTACTGTGACTAGCAGCCGTCGGACACTGCACATATTATTGACGGTTCATGTTGCACGAGCACGGATTGTATGCTACACACACACCGTCAATAATTGCCATGTCACACACAACCCCTTATAAATACTATATTTCTTATCATACATGACATCTAGCTTATCGATATACCTATAGTGTATCTTACCCTTAGTGATAGGTACATCTACACCTTGCGATACAGCTACAGGTATACCTTGCACATATTTTACTTATACCCATAGGGGGTATCCTTCATATTCTACTTATACCCAGGGGGTATACGACATCTTTTACTTATAGGTAGACACCTATACTTAGCTGTACCTTATTGATTTCGCATACATCTGGTTTCAGCTACATATTTTCATTTATATGCTCGCATTTCAGATATATCGCATATATGTATTCCTGGATTTGCGCATTGTTATTTTGATTTCAAATGATGATTTCTGGATTTGGGAACCGCAGGAGTTCATGAAATTATGCATACATTGAAAAACCCGGTTTTCTTGATATGATATTCACGCAGCCACCATGAGATTTATCGGTTCTGATTGTATACTCCATACGAGGTGTGGTTGTCGTATGAGGGTACATGGTGGGGCCCGGTATGGTTCCCCTCGGCAAGAAGATCGATGGACTTTGCCGATTAAGCCTGGAGGCGGGCGAGTACCTACCGGTGACAGTACCCATGACTCGGCGGGGGATCACGGAGACACCGTTGGGAGTCATGTATGTATGCATACGTCGAAAGGCGAGGGTCAGAGCTAGGCACTCGTGCTTTCGGGATAGCGTATGATACGTGATCAGGAATTCTGTGTCGATGCTTGGCACATGGTTTTCTTGATATTTCTTTAACACCTTTGTATATATAATAGGGGATTTAGCCGTTGTTATATATACCCTTACACCAATATTAGTGGAATAGTGCGCTAATATATGTGTATTGCCCCCATCATATTTATTTCTGTATATATATACCTTTAGGATGTTAGATTCTTATTTGAGATTTGACTTAGGATATTAGGTGATTGATTGAGATTGGATATTGGACATACCTATGCGATTACTGATTTGTACATTCGGGATATAGGAGATTACTCGATATTGTACATTGAGGAGATGTGAGACTTATATGATGTGAGAGCCCAATGTGGGGGCTGATTTGAGGAATTGGGATTTGAATGTCTTAATGGATTGTGACCCTACCATGATGTCAGGTTTCCGTGGGAATGACATATTTCACTCCATACCTCATACATATTCACTTATGCACGGTTTCATATATTGGTAGTACCTGTTAGTGTACCTTTATGATTGCTGCATATCTACTTTCTCATATCCCTATTGCATAGTTATTGCATACTATTATCATGTCATTATTACTGTAATCGCATATCTTAGATTCATGCTGTACGTACTTTCCTGCGATTACCTGCATATGTTATCTACTATTCATGAGTTGGCAACTCACCCCCGTTGTGCCACAGGTATTTCAGGTTGTTCCCCAGAGTAGTTGAGGCAGGCTATTCAGTATTCATCTATCATCTTTTGCTACAGATACCGCATCAGCTCACAGTACTATTTTGCTTAGGTGGGTTTTGGTGGTTATCTGTATTTGTATTGTACCTTCGTTGTATTTGTACTCTCCATCTACTATCGTGTTGTTGACCTAGAGACTTGGTGAGGACGATATTGTATATTATTTGTGGATTTGTTGTCTTTTATATACAACTTTCCCTCCATTGTCTTTATTTCTTCGCTACGGCGTCGTATATTTGTGTTGTATTCATCTTGGCTAGTTTTTACAAAAAGGGGGTGTTGCCAAAATTTTAAAGAAAGAAAGTAGGACTTTTAAAGAATTTGGGTTGCGATTTCAAATGTTTCAAAAACTTATATTATCTTTTTCTGTATTTTCTTGGTTTAGATTTCTGAGTTTTGTCTTTCTTTTACTGCGTTACGTCTTTAGGCGTTGCGTAGTATCAGGGCCGCCACCGGCCAATTTTGGGTGTGTTACCACTGTACTTAGATTACTACCCTACCACGGCTCAAAGGAGTCGTGCAAACAGGTAGTAGTTGGGTGCAATCCCGAAGCACTTGGAGGCAGTGACGGTTAGACAGGATTCGTCTCTCCCGGTATTGGGGGTTGATATCGCGCTGTGTCTAGGAGAGCCATTACACAAAGTCCCTGTCCAGGGCAAGCGAGATATACTGGTAGGTTTCCAGTGTTATCTCAGGGTGTTCTGGGCTGCACTCCGACACGACTTGTACCGCTATTTGGGGACTGACGTTTACCGCCCCCTAGGCCCGGCATGCGATATTCTCAGACGAACAGACCAGACTGTACGAAGATTGTCACATTCAGGCTCAGTAGGAGTTCAGATGGGTTTCACCTCGTCCGTCTTCTTATCGGCATCTACCTGGGGACCGTTACGTACAGCTAGTGCCGCTTGCGGTCTGTCGTTAAACCCACTGCCAGTGTAGTGTCGGGTCTTTAGAGTCCCACACAGAGGGTTATTCGCCTTTGGGCAAAACAGAGTAGAGGTCGCATGGTTTTGCGACAGGGTTCGTTCACATCCGCGCACTTGTGCACGTTTGGTGTCCGGACAGTTGTTACTAGCGGGCTCTGGTTTGAGCCAGATCCTAGTATATGCTTTGGGTTAGTTTTATCTCATAGTATTCGTGCTCCTCGGAACACGAATGCGAGTGTGTATGCACAGTTGACTGAGGCAGAGGAAGAGGATTCTCATTAGGGTTTTGGTACGGGTGTGTAAGCACAGTTGACGGTTGTCGTTTACCAAACCCTAATGAATATGTGAAATATCAATTGATATTGTTATTTAAATGAAATTGGGTTATGGTTAGGGTTTGTTGACTTGTTGACCAAGGTTGAAACATTGACCATCATCATTTCATTCCAAAGATGCTATTTGATCTTTGCAAAAACATTTAATGTGAAATGATAATGGTCTTATCAAACCAACCATCACCTTTTTCATTTTCATTAATATTATTAATTAGATTAATTCACATATATTTGATATGGTTGTAAAACTATTCTCATTCTATCATATTGATTCTCTCTCATCCTTTCTTCTTCCTCTTCCTCTAGCTCAAGGAAAATTCATTTCATGTGTTGAGAAACATTTCCTTGGAGATAAAACACCAAAGCCACTCTCTACTCATCCTAAGGTTGAAGGTCTAGCAAGCCGGACACTTTAGTTTTCTCAAGTTCGAGAAAGAAGCTCAAGGTAGAGACCCTCAGGTGGATCCATCTTCGGCAAGAGAAGGCGACGAGGAACGAACCATCCGACCACCACAAAGAGCCCAAGCGAAGGAGTTCAAGTTGAGTTATAACCCCTAACCGAGTAGGAAAAGCTCTAGTTAGTTGCTAGTGTGTAGTTTAGCAAAGATCCATGTTCTATAGTCCATGTTACCATGACCCGAAAAATCGTTTTTCGTCATTTCCGCAAGCCCGAAAGAACCGGGAGAGGTAACGTGGACTTACATATGGTACACTAAATAACGGTAATTACGTCCTGAACCAACACACAGTTTTCAATATACAACATTCTAATAAAAGAAAGTTTTCAGATATAAATGAAGCTTTTCTTTGGCATTGTAGACTTGGTCATATTAATGAAACAAGACTAAACAAACTATATAAAGATGGATATTTAAATCCTTTTGAATATAAATCTTATGCAACTTGCCAGTCTTGTATCAAAGGTAAAATGACCAAAACTCCGTTTACTGGATACGGAGAAAGAGCTGTGGAACTCTTAAGCCTCATACATAGTGATGTATGCGGACCAATGTCTACACAAGCTAGGAGTGGTTTTTCATACTTCATTACTTTTACTGATGATTTCTCAAGATTCGGACACGTGTTTTTGATAAAGCACAAATCCGAAGCTTTCTATAAATTCAAGGAGTACAAACTTGTAGTAGAAAAACAAACAGGCTTGAACATCAAGAAACTTCGATCAGATCGAGGTGGAGAGTATTTAAGTACAGAGTTTTTAGACTTCTTAAAAGAGAATGGGATTCTCTTTCAGCTCACTCCTCCTTACACACCACAGCACAATGGTGTGTCAGAACGGAGGAATCGTACCCTATTGGATATGGTATGATCTATGATGTGTGATGCTGAGTTACCGCTTTCCTTTTGGGGGCATGCATTAGAGACAGCGATGTATCTGTTAAACAGGGTTCCAACCAAGACCGTGTCTACCACTCCATATGAGATATGGAGTGGAAAGAGGCCATCTCTTAAAAGAGTTAGGATTTGGGGTTGTCCGGCTTTTGTTAAAAAGCAGAATCCAGACAAACTCGAGACACGATCGGTCATGTGTAAATTTGTGGGGTATCCAAAACATTCGTATGGATATCTATTCTACCACAAGGAGGAACAAAAGGTGTTTGTTGCTCAGCATGCCACATTTTTGGAAAATGAAATCTTTACAGACAGTACTGATGGCAATGCGGTAGAACTAGAAGAGGTTCTAGAGACACAATTTACTCAGGACGAATTGGTTGAAACTGATGTTGCAATAGAACTTTAAGAACCTCAGCCGCTCCGGAGATCTAGTAGAACTTCTCGCCTACCAGAGAGATAATATGGGTTTCTCATTGATGGTGATAGAGAAGATTGCATCATGGATGATGATGAGCCTACTAGTTTTCAGCAAGCTATCACGAGTGGTGACTAAGTGAAGTGGCTGGAAGCCATGAGATCCGAAATGGAGTCCATGTATACCAACAAAGTATGGACTTTGGACGTTGCGCCTCCTGGGATAAAACCCGTTGGGTGCAAATGGATCTTTAAAAGAAAGATTGGTATAGATGGACAGGTAGAGACCTTTAAAGCAAGGCTAGTAGCGAAAGGTTTTGTCAAAGACCAGGATTGGACTATGATGAAACTTTCTATCCAGTAGCAATGCTTAAATCCATTAGGATCCTACTTGCTATTGCTGCTCACTATGATTATGAAATCTGGCAGATGGACGTTAAAACTGCATTTCTAAATGGTGATTTAGAAGAATGCGTTTTTATGGATCAGCCAGAGGGCTTCATTGACAGTGGGAGCAGCGGGAAAGCATGTAGATTGCTTAAATCCATTTATGGATTAAAGCAGGCCTCACGGAGCTGGAACATCTGCTTTGATGATACAATCAAAGAGTTTGATTTTATCAAAAATATAGATGAACCATGCATTTATAAGAAGATTGTAGGGAGTACTGTCACATTTCTCGTATTATACGTAGATGACATTCTCCTGATAGGAAATGATATTCCTATGCTACAATCAGTCAAACTATTCTTATCACAAAGGTTCTCCATGAAGGACCTAGGTGATGCCTCATGCATTTTGGGCATAAGGATCTATAGAGATAGATCCAAAAGGTTATTAGGATTGTCCCAATCAAAGTACATAGACACCATCCTAAAAAGGTTTAGTATGGAAGATTCCAAGCATGGTACCTCGCCTGCTTGTCATAGAATCACTCTCTCCAAGGACTTCTGTCCGAAGACTGATGAAGAGAGAGCTCGCATGAGCTTATACCCTGCGCTTCAGCCGTAGGATCTATAATGTATGTGATGTTATATACTCGTCCTGATGTAGCTTATGCACTAGCTGTAGTAAGCAGGTATCAATCCAACCCAGGGGAGAAACATTGGATAGCAGTGAAGAACATTCTTAAATACTTAAGAAGGACTAAAGAATTGTTCTTGGTGTATGGTAATGGGGATCTCCAGATGGAGGCCTTTACCGATTCCAGCTTCCAAAGTGATAAGGATGACAACAAATCTATCTCAGTGTTTGTGTTTACCTCCAAAGTGATAAGGATGACAACAAATCTATCTCAGGGTTTGTGTTTACCCTCAATAGAGGGGCGGTTAGTTGGAAGAGTTCCAAACAGGATACCGTTGCAGACTCTACGATGGAAGCTGAATATATTGCTGCAAATGATGCTGCCAAGGAAGCCGTCTGGATGATGAAGTTCATCGCGGAACTAGGAGTAGTTCCAACCATTGTTGATCCAATACCATTGTATTGTGATAAAAATGGAGCTATGGCGTTAGCCAAAGAACCAAGGTCCCATCAGAAATCCAGGCACATCCTGAGGCGATATCATTTGATCCGGGAGATAGTAGATCGCCAGGAGATCGAGATTCGGAGAGTAGATACAAAGGATAACACAACGGATCCACTCACTAAGGCCCTTCCACTGCCGCAGCATGAGCGACTTTTTAAGATATTGGGTATGAGATACGCCAATAACTGGCCTTAGTGCAAGTGGGAGATTGTTAGATATATGTATGCCCTAGAGGCCATTATATGTATAGTGGATGCTTGGACATGTATATATAGATTTAGATGACTTTCTCGCTCAACATGATAGTATGCTATCTGGTTTACTTTATCTTGACAAGTTGATTTGATCATGCTTTTATTCATTTGCACATGTTGATAAAGCCCTCAGGATATTTGCTTGACTACTGTGACTATGATGCGGATCATACAAGTGGGGCATGTGTAGTTTACAAGCATATCCTTGAACTGTTCCTAGTCGTGGGTGTATCGAGACGGGGCATCGATATTCCAGAGTAGACTAGCGTATACTATTCTTGTCCCATATAATGGGCGATGGATGATCCTATATCCATCTGGTGAGGTGACACCAAAGATTGTATGCGGGTGCTCAGTGGAGACTGGGTACACTAAACGGACTCATAGAGAACTCCTATGTGGTATTATATTTATCGTTGGATAGCAGTTCTCAGGTGACACTGGTACAGGTTAGTCTGTAGACCCAAGATCGTCATAGAGTCTTGTGTGTCCTCCCACTGTACTTTGATATCCACCCTACCACGGCTCTACTGAGTCGTGCAAACAGGTGGACTTTGGGTACAGTCCCGAGGCACATGGAGGCGATGAGCGATAGGAGGGGTTTCGTCTCTCCCGGTATTAGGAGTTGATGTTGTGCTATGCTTGATTGGCTATAACAGGAAGTCCCTGGCCAGGGCTACTGAGATTTACTGATAAGCGTTATCAGTAGTTTCTCGATCTGTTATGAGCCATACACCAGCATGACTTATTGAGTTATTGGGGTCGACGATTCCATCCCTAGACTCGATATGCAACATATCTGACGAGAAGACCAGACTGTACGGTAAGTGTTGCCAGTTGGCTCGACGGGAGTTTTGACAGCTTCGCTGGTTTTCTTCTGATCGCTCAACACCCGGGTGGCCGTTACGTTTAGCTGACAGCTTGCGGCTTATGGGTGTTTGATATGATCATCACCTACTGCCGGCGTATTGACGAGTCTTAGAGTCCCACAATGAAGTTTCCTGGCTCAGGAGAAAAGATGTGGTGCGCATATGAGATATGCACGGGGACCCGATTAAATAGGGATATGTGATACCGTATATTAATCGGGCATTTTCTATTGGTCGGGTCGTATGTGATATGACCGGTTTGCAAAATCAAGTGTTGATTTAACAAATGACTTTTGGATTAATTCTTTAATTAAACCCTTTTTCTATTTTTGAATGCATGCATGTATGCACATGATGTGCATGGACACATACATACATGCATTGTATCATGGTTGTTGATACATATTTGGTGGCAATGCAAGACTGATATTGTAATAATTATATATATATATATATATATATATATATCATTTTGAGTTAATTGAAAGGATAATTCACTCATGGTTAATGTTTATCATCTTTTACTAAACCTTACCCAACTTTTAACCATGAGTTAATTCTCCTTTGGAAGTTAACTCAATAAGTAAATATCTAAATAATTACTAACCATGGTTGAAGTGAGAAGGATTAATATTGATTATTCTTTCTCATCTCAATTATTCATTCATATCATTATCTTTTGAGCTCAAGCTTAGCTACCATTTTTTTCTTCCTCTCTTGAAATTTTCTTTAAGTGAAGTTGATAAAAAGAAAGGGTTTTGATTATAGAATACAAACCACATCATCATACTACACACATCTAGCCCATTTGTGTAGGGTGTTTGCTCTACTTCATTCACAAATCAAGTAAAGCAAGGATCTTTAGGCAAAGGGACTTCGGGTGGAACTTCGTGGACTAAGAAGGCTTCCATCGATCCTTTCCAAACTCTCATAGTGCCAAGGAGTCACCAAGGGAGGTCTACAAAGGTTGTAATCTCTACCCTTAGTGATAATTTTTCTTTTGCATGTGATGCTTAGTCAAATGAAATCCTAAATTTCTAGTTTTGATTCTTGTCAAGTTCACTTAGCACCTTCAAAATTTGATTTTGGCATATGTGATGCTTCTAAACCCTTGATGAGGTGCTAGGTAAACCCAACATTCTCCTCTGTAGCAACTCTCCGGACATCGATCTCCCGGCGATCTATGATCTCCCTGATCAGGTGATACCGCCTTAAGATGTGTCTGGACTTCTGATGGGACCTGGGTTCCTTTGCTAAATCTATAGCTCCGTTGTTGTTGCAATACATCAGTATTGGATCAACAATGGTAGGAACCACCTGAAGTTCTGTTAGGAACTTCTTTATCCAGACCACTTCTTTTGCGGCATCGCAAGCAGCAATATACTCCGCTTCCATCGTCGAGTCTGCAACGGTGTCCTTCTTGGAACTCTTCCAGCATAACGCCAATCCATTGAGGGTAAAGACATAACCTGACATGGACTTGGAGTCATCCTTGTCACTCTGGAAGCCTGAATCAGCAAAGGCCTCAAGCTTGAGGTCTTTTCCGCCGTAAACCAAGAATATCTCCTTAGTTCTTTTCAGGTACTTGAGAATGTTCTTTACTGCTATCCAGTGCTTTTCCCCTGGGTCTGACTGATACCTGCTTACCACGCTCAGTGCGTAAGCTACATCTAGTCTGGTGCACAACATCACATACATTATAGAGCCTACTGCAGAAGTGTAGGGTATAATAGACATGCGATCCTTTCTAAATCAGTCTTGGGAGACATCTCTTTAGAGAGGGTGAGTCCGTGATAAGCCGGTAAACTACCGCGCTTAGAATCTTCCATACTGAATCTTTTTAGTACAATGTTGATATACCTGGACTGCAAAAGTCCTAACATCCTCTTGGATCTATCATGATAGATCTGGATCCCCAGAATTTAAGAGGCATCACCCAGGTCTTTCATGGAGAACCTGTGTGATAAGAATCTTTTGATAGATTGTAGCATAGGAATGTCATTTCCTATCAATAGAATGTCAGCCATGTACAAGACGAGGAATACGACAGTTCGTGCTACAATTTTACTATATATATACATGGTTCATCTGGATTTTTGATAAAGTCATATTCTTTGACTGTTTCATCAAAACAGATGTTCCAACTCCTCGATGCCTGCTTTAGTCCATAAATAGACTTAAGCAACTTGCACACTTTCCCACTGCTCCCACTCTTATTGAAGCCCTCTGGCTGATCCATATAGACGCACTCTTCTAAATTACCATTTAGAAAAGCCGTCTTTACGTCCATCTGCCAGATCTCATAATCATGGAAGGCAGCAATGGCAAGAAGGATCCGAATGGATTTGAGCATAGCCACTAGAGAAAAAGTTTCGTCATATTCCAAACCAGGTCTTTGACGAAAACCCTTTGCAACAAGTCTAGCCTTATAGGTTTCCACCTGTCCATCTACACCAATCTTTTTCTTGAAGATCCAATTGCATCCATGGGTTTTACCCCATCTGGAGCAAAGTTCAAAGTCCACACTTTGTTGGTGTACATGGACTCCATCTCGGTCAGCATTGCATCGAGCCATCGTACCGAGTCGCCGCTCTGGATGGCCTGCTGGAAGCCAGTAGGTTCATCATCATCAATGACGCAATCCTCTCTATCCTCATCTATGAGAAAACTGTAGTATCTCTCAGGCGGATGAGACGGCCTACTACTCCTACGGAGGGGTGCGAGAATGTCCTATTCTTCTTGAACTACTGGTTCTATCAAACTTTCAGTAGTAGTTTGTGGTTCTGGAATTTCTTCCAGTTCTATTGCGCTCCCACTTGTTACCTTTTCTAAAAACTGATGTTCTAGAAAATGGGCATTACGAGGGAAAAAAAACCTTTTGTTCCTCTGCATAATAGAAGAAATACCCCCTGGAGTTCTTTGTATATCCCACAAACTTACACTGTACTGATCGTGCCTCGAGTTTGTCCGCATGCTGCTTTTTAACAAAAGCTGGACATCCCCATATCTTCAAATACTGAAGATAGGGTTTCTTCCCACTCCATATCTGATATGGCGTGGTAGGCACAGTCTTGGTAGGAGCCCTGTTCAAAAGATATGCCGCTGATTCTAGCGCATAACCCCAGAAAGATCGCGGTAACTCAGCATTACTCATCATGGAACGCACCATATCCAATACGGTTCGATTCCGTCTCTCCGATACACCGTTATGCTGTGGAGTGTTTGGAGGAGTAAGCTGAGAGAGAATTCCTTTCTCTTTTAGGTAACCTAGGAACTCGGCACATAAGTATTAACCACCTCGATCAGATTTCAGTGTCTTGATACTTTTGCCGGTCTGGTTTTCTACTTCATTCTTATATTCTTGGAATTTCTCAAAAGCCTCGGATTTATGTTTCATTAAGAAAATGAATCCGTACTTAGAGTAATCATCCGTAAAAGTAATGAAATATGAAAAACCACCTCTTGGATGTGTAGACATTGGACCACATACATCGCTGTGTATGAGTCCTAAGAGCTCGCTGCTCTTACTCCATGTCCAGTAAATGGAGTCTTTGTCATCTTTCCTTTGAGACATGATTGACAAGTGGCATAAGATTGATATTCGAACGAATCCAAATATCATTCTCTATGTAACTTAGTTAACCTTGTCTCATTGATGTGACCTAGTCTACAATGCCATAAGAAACCCTTATTTAAATCTGAAGACTTTCTTTTTAGTGTGTTCTGGACATTGAAAATCTGTAATTGGTTTAAGCCATCTATACCGTTATCTAGTGTACCGGACCCAATCAAACCATGATTAAGGTGGATGTTAACAACATCGCTTACAAACGTGAAATCACAACCTTCTTTTTATAACAACGAAACCGATATGATATTACACGTTAAACTGGGTACACAAAAACAGTTATGCAAAACCAAAATATGTCCAGTCGTCAATCCAAGGTGATAATCCCCGACGGACACAGCACCCACGCTAACTCCGTTAGCAACCTGGAGGGTCATATCACCAACCTTCAGCACTCTACGGTTTCTCAGTGCCTGCAATGAATTGCATATATGAGATCCTGATCCGGTATCTAATACCCTGGAAGTAGAGTTGATTGACAGACAATTTTCAATTACATACACACCTGAAGTCGAAGCCACAGCTTGCTTCGGTTCCTGGCATTCCAAGCTTTGCAATCCTTTTTCCAGTGCCCTTTCCTATGACAGTGGAAGCACTCGTCCTTTGCCACTACTAGCACTGCAATCTTTGTCTTTCCTTTAGCTCCCACCTTACTAACACCACCTCTTGGTTTGGTAGCGGCCTTCATCTTCCTTCCTTTGGCCCTAGCCTTGGACCTGGAAGAAGAAGCAATGCGAACAAACATAGCGGGTGTTTCCTTTGCCTTCTGCAAGGTGCCCTCTGCACTCCTCAACATGTTAAGGAGTTCTGGAAGTTCAACTTCTTTTCTTTGAATGTTGAAATTCAGAATAAACTGGGCGTAGGTGGAAGGAAGGGACTGGAGAATCAAGTCTGTATAGAGCTCGTTCTCTAAAGTCGTCCCGAGGTCCGCGAGCTCTTCTATATAGCCAATCATCTTTAGGACATGTTCTCCTACAGATATTCCGACGGCCAGCCTCGACTGAAACAAGTTCTTCGTGGTCTCGTGTCTTGCTATACGAGATTGCTCTCCATACAGATCTTTTGTATGGAGAAATATGGATTCAATATCCATATCCTCGTGCCTACTCTGATGTTCATTATTCATAGAGGCAAGCACGATGCATTTGGCCTTCGCCCAATCTAACTCCCAGGTCTTGTGGATTTCCTTATCCGCAAGACTGGATTTTGGACCAGGGACAGCAGGTGCCTTAGCAGTAAGGACATACCCTAATTTGTCATAAGTTAAAGCCATTTTGACATTCCGCAGCCAATCTTTATAGTTTGGCCCTGTCAGTATATTTTTTTTCTAATAGTAACTTAAGGCCTGCCATGTTTTAGGTCACTGCAATGAGAGAGAGGGAACACTTTAGCATGATGCTCTTGCAAGTTTAGAGTGGTTTTTAGTTTATCTAAACAGGATGGCTCCCACTGTTTCTCGAATCCCTCCTCAAACCAAAAAGGAAGAACAAGCCAGGACTATTCTCACCGTACAATACTTGCTTAACCGTTCAGCCAGGCCGGTGTCGGTACTTCGAGGGAGGTTTTACGACTCTTTCGCGAAGTTCCTTAATTAAATAACCACTTTTCTCTGGGGCGTAACCCCGCTGACACCTTTCTCGGCACCTTCTTGGTTTATAGCATTGATCGTTAAGTGATGAATCTCCTGATGAGTAGCGGATACTCACAGTAGGATCGGGATCCAAATATCATCGTGTGATAATGCTGAAGGAATCCTACCAACATTCATCAAACTCCAAATGGTATGCATCTCTTTGCAAATTTCAGTTTCTTTAGAAATTCCCGATATAAATTTTTGCCCCATGCTCTTATGACCTTGGCGTTCAGTCTAAATGTCATAAGTCACATGTCAAGTTCTACCCATCATTATCTTGCTAATTTGAACCCATCCATACATACCCCTGACGTTGGCCAAATGATAATACGATTGTCCCAAACTAACTCATTTATCTATGCAACAAATGAATACCCAGCAGCTACCAAACACTATGCCTTGGCGTTAGGTCAAAATACATAGCTTGAATACTACTGAATACCCAAATGAAATGACGGAGGGCTATGAATGGTTTTGGCGGAACCGTGAACGTAGTAAACTTGATATGATCGAAGGAACCTGATAGCTTTTAAAAGGAGTGGTTAAAGCTCGGCAATTTAAAAATTATCCTCTGTTTTAAAATAACCGAGTGGTTTCTTTTAAACTGTTCCAACGATTCAACTTTAGTTTATTTTCTTTGCATTAATATAACGCGTCCCATTAATTAACTTATCATTGCAGAAAACAACGAAAATACAACGTCCTCTTATGCCATCCGCATTCGCTACTGGGTCCCGTCATTCACCCGTTAGGTTACTTAACTAACGACAGAGCGGGGGCTGGGCTAGCGCGGGTGCAAAACATAAGTGCCGCCTAATAGCTATCATATATAGATATTGTACATTCGTCTGACGCAATAATATCCATTCCAGATCACAGATGAACATATTGGATTTTCTACGAATCCGCATTCCTTTTGACCCTGTAATGAAAGACGGATTTCACAGTCACGATGAATAGCCAAAACCCCACCCTAGACCCCTATGGGTACGGCAAACTACCCGCCAAGTACCCGAAGCGAAGCGGTCTCCCTCAACAACGTGAGTAGGCTACTAAACACTTCAAAGTACCCGGTAGTTTGTGCACCCTACCTTGGGTCTATCCTAGGAGCAAAAATCAGTAAATGAAATAATACAATAGTGGCTACAACCGCAACCTGGATGTGCCCCGCAAAAGAATATTAGAACAATTTACAAATTACATTTGAATGAAAGAAACGCTCGTCTCACATCCCCGGCTATCCATTCACGACAATCCAACAAGTGCACAAATACAAACAGTAAAAACCATTACAGAAATGTGCAACCCCTGCCAACCGACATACTAGCAGTTAGGGAAGGTTTACGAACACATTATACAAATCACAGATATAATCTAATTAGCCAAACATCGTAGAATTTCGATCGAGCAAACACAAATGATTCTACTCCAAAAACTTCTCTATGCACCTGAGACTTGAGCAGAAACAAAATATCCCAGAAATACCAAAATTAACACAGAAGAGTTACTAGGGAATTTTGGGGCGACTCGGCTTCAACTCGGCCGCGGATCCGCGGCGGATCGCTTGGATCGGCCGCGGTTACGCGGCTGTTTGGCCGAGTCAGGAACCCAAATTTCTCCAGTATTCTTATAATTTCCTGCTTGTAATTTTATGGGTCCCTGAAAAATTTTTAGACCCCGTTTTAAAATCGACAGAAACTGTGTGAAAATGATGATTTTTTCGGTTCGTTTCGCGATCGAATTTCTAATGACTTTGCTAACAAGTTAGTTATGGTTTAGTGAGGCTCTGATACCACTGTAAGTCGACGTTGTACACCCCACGAGTTGCGGGGAGGCGGAAATATGAAAAACAATCTTTTTCTTTAAACTAACATCGACTAACTTACGGATCTTTGCCAAACCTTAACTAACAACATCATAAGAGGGATTAGCTACTATGAAAGAAGATTATACCTAATGAACCAAGTCCTTCTTCTTCTCAATGACCATCTCCTCATCGGTCTCCTCTTTGTAATAAAAGATCCACCCAAGAGCTACTACTCCAAGCTTGACCTCTAACTTGAGGTAACTAGGTTACTCAAAGTGCTAATCAAAGCAACCTAGGGAATATAGAGTGGGATTATGGATCAATAAGTCTTGCTAACCCTTGATCTCAACACATGAGAGGTTAGGGTTAGGGTTTGAAGAGAGAGAGAGGGCTTGAGGAGAGAGAAGGTGAGAGTGAGAATCCTTTTGGAATAATGAAATCATTGTGAATATATGAAGCATATCATATTATTAAATGAATAAAAAATAATAATATATCATCATGCTTCATTAACTCACATAGTGATTCATCTCATGAGTCATTTAGATAATAAATGCATCATTAACTCCATGGATGAATCACACCATGACTCATTAAACCAATTAATGCAAATGCCACCTAAGCCTCCACCTCATCAAACTTCTAGAAGCTTCTCGACAATTTACGAGAACGCCCCTCCTATCCGTGAAAACACGAAAATACTTTAGACTGTATAAATCCAATAATCCAATACTAGAATCTAGCTTAAACCAAAGCCTGCTAGTATAAACTGTCCGAACATCGTACGTGTATAAATGCACGTGTGTGTCCGAACCCTGTCGTAAAACCATACGACCTCTATATCGTTTCCCCCGAAGCAGGGAAACTCTCTGTGTGGGACTCTAAAGACTGGACTACTACGCTGGCAGTGGGTTTAACCACAGACCGCAAGCGGCACTAGCTGTACGTAACGGTCCCCAGGTAGATGTCGATAAGAATGCCGATGAGGAAACCCATCCGAACTCCTACTGAGCCTGATGTAACAATCATCGTACAGTCCGGTCTGTTCGTCTAGGACTATCGCATATCGGGACTGGGGGGCGGCAAGCGTCAGTCCCCTAAAGCGGTATAAGTCGTGTCAGAGCGAAGCCCATTACACCTTGAGAAACTACTGGAAAACCTACCAGTAAATCTTTCTTGCCCTGGCCAGGGACTTTGCGTAATGGCTCTCCAGACACAGCGCGATATCAACTCCCAATACAGGGAGAGACGAATCCTGTCTAACCGCCACTGCCTCCAAGTGCTCGGGACTACACCCAACTGCTACCTGTTTGCACTACTCCTTTGAGCCGTGGTAGGGTAGCAATCTAAGAACAGTGGGAACACACTCGAGGCGAAGCAGCAGTGTCAAGTCTGCGGACTATGCTGTACTCATGTTATCTGGGAACTGTTAACTGACGATGGGTATAATACCAACCAACAGTTCCCTGCGTGTCCTGTCCGGTGTACCCGTAACCCAACGAGCACCTGTATACTATCTCCAGTATGACGTACTGATGGACGTGGGACAGACCATCTCCCCAACTGGGATGAGAAGCATACACACTAGTCTAATCCGGAGTATCGATGCCCTGTCTCGATAATCCTACGAGTAGGGACCTGAAAAAGGATGTGCTTGTAGACTACCCAGCCCCCACTAGTGTGACTGCTATCACAACGCTGGTAGTCAAGCAAGATCCTAAGAGCTCTATCAATACGTACACACATATTAAGATAGATATAAACCAAGTAGCATACTACCATGTTTAGCAAAACTGTTAATATAACTGTGATTATCCCAAGCTTCCATTAAGTAATATACAAGCTAGTATGATACAATAATAGCCCCTAGAGCATATACACTAACAATTTCTTAGTTTAGTCTTTAGTTGCTTAGATAGATGTTAACTTAGGCTCGAGTCATGCCTATTTTCAAAACTACGAATCGTAAGGCATTTTCAAAGGATAAACCGAGGGATGCTACGGTCTTTCAAAAGACATCTCTTTTCTCAAAACACCGCAGTCCCTACTTTTCTAAAAACAACGATTCGTGCTGTTTAAACACGATAAACGATATGGCTCGTATGTAGATTTATATACCTTATTGTTGCTTTTACTATTTACTTTCTGTTTTTATCTCGTCTGCTAGGAAACCAACACCATTACCGATGATGCGTATGTTGCACGTACACTTGCTTGCCGGCTCACACACATCAGCATCGGTAATTGCCATGTCACGTACACTGTAGCTGTTGGCTATAGTGCCCTCAAGTCAATTATTGAATCGCAGGTACGCGATTGCGATGATTGAGGGAGGACCTATACGGATAGAACAGTCTTACTCGAGATGATAGTATGCTATCTGGTTTGTCTTTATCATCATGTACATGCTTTATTTGGTATTACATATCACTATTACATGTTGATAGAGCCCATAGGATTCTTGCTTGACTACCAGTATTATGATGGCGATCATATACGTAGGAGATGGATGGTCTATAAGCACATCCTTAAATGTCCCTAGTCGTGAGAGTATCGAGACTGGGCATTGATACTCCGGAGTAGACTTGTGTATACTGATCGAGACCCCGACGAGGGGCGGTGGCCAGGTCTCACAGGCTATTGGTGTTAGTTTGTTCACCTAAGATAGTATACAAGTGCTCATTGGGTTATGATTACACTAGACGGGCTCGCCGGGAACCTGCTAGTTGGTAGTGTACCTATTGTCAGATAGCAGTTCTCAGGTGACATGTATGCAGGTTAGTCTGTCGACCTGGGATCGTCATTTGTCTCGTGTGAGTACCCACTATACTTTGATTACTACCCTACCTATAACATTTCAAAAATATAAAATATTATTTTTGGGAATTTTTATAATTTAATATTATTTTAATGAAAATTTTAATATTTCGGTATAATTAAATACCGATAAATGGGGGGAAATTTTGGAAAAATTATGGGAAATTCTAAAATAGGGTATTTTATGGGATTATTCAATTTTAAAGTTTTTATGATTAGTTTGACACTAATTTAGTGCTAATCGCGATTAAAAATCGCCAATTGGATTTTTGGGATTTTTGTGCAAAACATGCACATATCATTTTTTTTTGGGCTCTACACTTGTGCATTTCTACCATGGTTTTTCATTTGGGTTTACTATTTGAGTGAGAAGGATTTTGAATAGAAAAGGAAAAGAAAAGAAAAGGAAAGAGAAAGGATTATTATATGAGGTATGGTGAGAGAGAGAGAGAGGTATGGGTTTCTTTTGAGCAAGGACTTAGCCATTTCCCTTCATCCCTTCCCTCATTTCTCTCCCTCTTCCTCCATAGCTGCTGCTGCTCCTGCTCCTCCTTCATCTCCCTCCCCTTCACTCCATAGATCCCTCTCAATTCCCTGACCAAAACCCCATTCCCACTTCACAAAACTTGCTCCCAAGCTCACTAGCTATACATTGGACTAAGGAAGAGCTGATTTGGAGGACATTGAGCAACTCAAGAAAATTCTTCAGTTGCCAAAGGAGATAATTTCTGCACCATAGAGTAGTATTTCAATTTCCTTGTGCATCTATGTTGGATATATGTATGCCCTAGAGGCCATTATATGATAGTGGATGTATTTATACATGTATATATATATATATTCAGTGTACATTCTTGCTCGACATGATAGTATGCTATATGGTTCTTCTTTATCTGACATGTTGATTTGATCATGCTTTTATTCATTCATACATGTTGATAAAGCCCTGAGGATATAGGCTTGACTACTGTGATTATGATGGAGATCATA
Source organism: Agapanthus africanus (assembly GCA_030015575.1). Lineage (NCBI taxonomy): Eukaryota > Viridiplantae > Streptophyta > Magnoliopsida > Asparagales > Amaryllidaceae > Agapanthus > Agapanthus africanus. Next base: position 235,424,624 of record JASDDO010000010.1, read on the forward strand.
CTAGTGGTACATCTGTAGTTTATAAGCATATCCTGGAATATCCCTAGTCGTAGGTGTATCGAGACGGGGCATCGATATACCAAAGTAGTCTAGCATATATGATACTAGACCCATATGGTGGGCGATGGATGTTCCCACATTCATCGATGCTTGACATCGAGATCGTATACGGGTGCTCAGTGGTGACTGGGTACACTGGACGGACTCGCCGAGAACTCCTGTATGTAATTATATCTATCGTCGGATAGCAGTTCTCAGGTGACACTGGTGCAGGTTAGTCTGTAGACCCGAGATCGTCATAGAGTCTTATGTGTTCTCCCACTGTACTTTGATTACGACCCTACCACGCCTCTACTGAGTCGTGCAAACAGGTTGCCGTTGGGTACAGTCCCGAGACACACGAAGGCGATGAGCGATAGGAGGGGTTTCGTCTCTCCCGGTATTAGGAGTTGATGATGTGCTGTGCTCGACTGGCTATATCAGTAAGTCCCTGGCCAGGGCTGTTGTAATTTGCTGATAAGTGTTATCAGTAGTTTCTCGATCTTTTATAGACCATTCATCGGCACGACTTATTGAGTTATTGGGGTCGACGTTACCATCCCTAGACTCGATATGCAGCATATCTGACGAAGAGACCGGACTGTACGGTAGTGTTGCCGGTTGGCTCGACGGGAGTTGTAACAGATTCACTTATTTTCTTCTGATCGCTCAATACCCGGGTGGCCGTTATGCTTAGCTGACTGCTTGCAGCTTGTAGGTATTTGATATGATCATTACCTACTACCGGCGTATTGACGAGTCTTAGAGTCCCACAATGAAGTTTCCTGGCTCAGGCGAAAAGATGTGGTGTGCATATGAGATATGCGTGGGGACCCGATTAAATACGGATATGTGATACCGTATATTAATCGGGCATTTTCTATTGGTCGTGTCGTATGAGATATGACCGGTTTGCAAAATCAAGTGTTGATTTAATAAATGACTTTTAGATTAATTCTTTAATCAAACTCTTTTTTCTATTTTGTATGCATACATGTATGCACATGATGATGTGCATGGATACATATATGCATACATTATATCATGGTTGTTGATACAAGTTTGGTGGCAATGCAAGACTTACATTGTAGAATTATCTATTTATTTTTCATTTGTAAAAAGGAAAGGATAATTCACAAGAGGTTAATGCTTATCATCTTTGACCATGCTTCAACCACTTATTAACCTTGAGTTAATTATCCTTTTACCTTTTAACTCATTTTGAAAAAGATCTAGATAATTCTAACCATGGTTGAAGAGAGAAGGAATTTAGATATATTATTCTTTTCTCATTTCAATTATTCACTCTCTCATTCTCTTTTCTTTTGTGAGAAAGCAAAGCCACCATCTTCTTCTTCCTCTCTTGATTATTTTCTTCAGTGAGGTTAATAAAAATAAAGAGTTTTGATCAAAGAATACAAACCACATCATCATACTACACACATCTAGCCGGTTTGTGTAGGGTGTTTGCTCTACTCCATCGATACATCGAGTAAAGCAAGGAGCTTTGGGCAAAGGAGCTTCGGGTGGATCGTCGTAGACTTAGAAGACCTCAAGCGAACCTTTTTCCAACCCTCAAGTAGCCAAGGAGTCTAGCGTAGGGAGCTACAAACGTTGTACTCTCAAAACCCTAGCCTTTATTACTTGTGATGTTGTCTTTGTAATGAAACCCTAATTTTCTAGTGATGATTCTTTGTATGTTCACTTAGCACCTTAAAACATTTGATTTTGTGACATGTGATGCTTCCAAACCCTTCATGAGGTGCTAGGTAAACCTAACATTGGTATCAGAGCCGACCTAGAACTTTAGGCGACACATGCACGAAGTTAAAACTCCGATCGAACCAAAAATACGGCTTTTTGAGCCTTCTCTGGACATTTTTTCAAAACTGTGTTTTTTCAGAATTAAAAATACGTAAAAAATTCAGCAGGGAATTCTAAGAAATTATGTGAAATATGAAGCCATGAGCCGTACAAGCCGCCGCGGAACCGCGGCCATACCTTTCTTGGGCCGCGGCTCCGCGGCCGTAAAGAGGCTTCATAGCTTCGTATTTATACAATAATGTCTTGACTTGCTTGTATACTTTTTTGGGTATGTTTAATCTGATTCATGTGTTGGATGTTCTGGGGATGGTTTTAGGATTCGGTGATTCGATCGGAATTATAATTTCGTGCTTTTTCGGATAATTTAGAAAGTATTAAAAAGTTCGAACGGATATCATTAACTCAATTTTTCTCGGCACAAAAATTTTCAAGTGTTGAATCTTTTCTCGAGTTTAAATCTTTCGGAAATAGTGCAAGTTAAGTGGTGGACCATCTAGAAGACAACAAACCTTAACTCGATTATGTGACCGTCTTGAACTGCCTTTTGAACCTTAGGGTTTGGGGCAGTACGGCGTGCCACATGTAAGGCGTTGGCTTGACCCTTCTACGGCTGGACCGCTACTACTGTGACACATTCCGGGTTTTTTGAACTCCGCTCAAGTGTTGAGCTTTAGGAAATTTTGGGTATTTGATTATTCAATCGAAATGTTTAATACTGTCTATTTATCTGGAATGTGATACAATATATGGAATTCATATAGTTAGGCATGAAATGCGAAGTATGTGATATTTCGGATTTACGATGTCTAAAGAGAATGTGGATTCCAAATGTTGTAGTTTTACACTTTCTTTTTTGTGACCGTAAGTGTAGTATGTCGTTTATCGCCGGTTTCGTTGCTATACATCAACGACAATCGGGGTACGTATGCTTACTTACGTTGATGATATATGATATTATGTGTTGCTGAGATATGATGTGCAGGATTGTCGCGATTGAATAGCCGGGGTTTTTTTTATGTGAGATGAGAGTTTTATTTTCATTCATGTAAAATTCAAATGTAATGTAATATTCTTTTATTTGGGGCACTTCCAGGTTGAGGTTGATGTCACAAGTGTTGTATATTATTTACTTTTCCGCATTAGGATAGACCCAAGGAGGGGAGCACAAGTGACCGGGTTCTGGGGTTCAGTGGGAGGCCATCTCGAGGAGTCGAGACCGGGTCTCCTAAACTCTAGAATTGGTAGGGTCGCTTGCCGCTCTCGTAGGGGTCTAGGGGTGTGGGCTTGGCTATTCATCGCGACTGTGGAATCCGTATTATCTATTGTTGGCTAAATACTAAATACGGACGTCCTAGTATATCCCACACTATATCTATATTTCTGCTGCCTGTGTTCTGTGATATCTGAGACGAATGATATATTATATATGAGATATATAGTAGACGTTGCTTATGTTTTACACCCGCGCTAGTCCCGTCCCGGTATGCCGTTAGTTAAGTAACCTAACGGTGCATAACGGAACATTGCGGCGAATGCGGATGGTATAAGCGTACGTTGTATTTTCGTTTCTTTTCTATGATTGGCTTAAGGACTTAAATGATGGGACTACATTAATATGATTAATGTAAAGAAAATAAACCTAAAAAGATGTTGTAGAATCGGATTTGAAAACCACTCGGCTCTTTATGAAAAAGCTACATTTCAAAACTGCGGAGCACAAGCCACTCCTTTTGAAAACCATTTGATTCTACGACGATATCAAGTTCAAAGCGTTAAAGATTTTCTTAAAAATCATCCGCAACCCTCCGTCATTTTAGGAAGTAGAGTACTTAGTATTCGTGCTACGTTTGTTGACTTTAGTTAAGGCATAGCGTACGGTAGCTAAGTGATGTCTTCCTACACTGCATATGATGCAGATTAATTAGGACATTCATGCGACTTTGTTGACCATAGTTAAGGGTCATATGAGTGGGTCTAATTAATCAAGAAATGACGGGTAGAACTTGACTGGTACTTATGATTTGTTGACCATAGTTAAGGTCATAAGTACTAGGGTAAAAACCGCATCGGGAATTTCAAGTGTTGAGATTTGCAATGAGATTGAATATCTTCCATATGATGGTTGGATCCCGATCCCACTGTGGGAAATAGTTGCTCCAAGAAGAGTTTTGCAGTTTACAATTAGCTAACTCATTAGGTGTCTAGAAAGGTGTTAACGGGGCTACGCCTCTGGGAAAACGAGGTTTACTTTAATTAGGTCCGTGCGAAAGCACGGGGAAGCTCCCTCAAGTACCGACACTGGCCTGGCTGAACGGTTAGCGAAGTTGTAGACTGTAATTAATCCTGGCTAGTATTCTTTTTAAGGTTTGAAAGAAAAACTTGATTAAAGCAGTGGGAGACATCGATTAGACAAGATAATAACCAATCTGATCTTTGCAAGAGCTTTCGCTGAGTGTATTCTTTTCTCTCTCTTAATGGCAGATACCAATGACTGGACTCAAGCTTCTACTAGATAAAAATAAACTGAATGGAACCAATTATAAAACTGGCTGAGGAATCTGAAAATAGCCTTGACTTATGATAAAGTATCATATGGCCTCACGGCTTCAGCCCCGCCCGTCCCAGGTCTAAAATCCTCAATTGCGGACAAAGAGGTCCGCAAGACATGGGACGCTGACTGTGCCACGGCCAAATGCCTCGCGCTTGCATCGATGGACAACACACATCAAAAGCAGCAGGAGAATATGGACATTCAAGCCATATTTCTCCATACAAAGGAGTTGTATGGAGAGCAATCCCGCGTATTACGATACGAAGCATCAAAGAAATTGTTTCAGATGCGAATGGCCCCTGGCACATCAGTAGAAGACCATGTTCTGAAGATGATAGCTCTCATAGAAGAGCTTGAGGACCTTGGATGGACGATGGACAATGAACAATATACAGATATTATTCTGCAGTCCCTCCCCTCCACCTTTGCTCAATTCATAGTTAACTTCAACATGCACAACATGGAGAGGGAACTACCTGAACTCCTTAATATGTTAAGGAGTGCAGAGAGCACACTGAAATCAGTGAAATCTCCCATTTTGAGTGTTGGGCAATCTTCTTCTTCTCGCCCAAAGGCTAAGGCCAAAGGAAAGAAAAAGAAGAAGCCCACCATTCCTAAGGGTGGAGTTAAAAAGGTTAAGGGGAAGGACAAGTCCAAAGCTGGAGAATCGGGGAAAGGGGAATGTTTTCATTGCCACAAAACAGGACATTGGAAGCGCAACTGTATGGAGTACTTGAATCTAAAGAAGAAGAATGTGGATGCTTCCGCTTCAGGTGTGTTTGTAATAAAAAACTATTTTTCAATAAACTCTGCTTCCTGGGTATTAGATACCGGTTCAGGTTCTCACATTTGCAATTCTATGCAGGGGCTGAGAAATAGCAAAGTTTTGAAGAAAGGTGACTATACTCTCTACGTTGGAAATGGTTCCAATGTACATACAGTCGCAGTGGGAGAGTATCACTTGGGGTTGCCATCTGGGTGTATATTGGTTTTGAACCCATGTTATTTTGTACCAAGTATGCTTTGTAATATAATATTTGTTTCTTTGTTAGACAATGAAGGATATAACTTTATATTGCAGAACAATGTTATGAACATTCACCTGAATCAAATGTTGGTTGGGTATGGTACACTTAATAACGGGATATACGTCCGAAATCAACACACAGTTTTCATCATACAACACACTAATAAAAGAAAACTTTCAGAATTAAATGAAGCTTTTCTTTGGCACTGTAGACTTGGTCATATTAACGAAACAAGACTAAATAAGTTACACAAAGATGGATATTTAAATCGTTTTGAATATAAATCTTATGCAACTTGCCAGTCATGTATCAAGGGTAAAATGACCAAAACCCCGTTGACCGGACACGGAGAAAGAGCTACCGAGCTCCTAGGACTCATACATAGTGATGTATGTGGGCCAATGTCTACACAGGCTAGAGGCGGTTTTTCTTACTTCATTACTTTCACTGACGATTTCTCAAGATTCGGTCATGTATTTTTATTAAAGCACAAATCCGAAGTTTTCAAGAAATTCACTGAATATAAACAAGAAGTAGAAAAACAAACCGGCTTGAGCATCAAAATGCTTCGATCAGATCGAGGTGGGGAGTACCTCAGTACGGAATTTGCAAACTTCCTAAAAGAGAATGGGATTCTCTCTCAACTCACTCCTCCTTACACACCACAGCACAACGGTGTGTCTGAACGACGGAATCAGACCCTATTAGATATGGTCCGTTCCATGATGAGTGATGCTGAGTTACCTGTCTCATTTTGGGGGCATGCATTGGAGACTGCAGCGTTTCTCTCCAATAGGGTTCCAACCAAAACCGTGTCTACCACGCCATATGAGATATGGCATGGGAAGAGACCATCTCTTAAGAGAATGAAGATTTGGGGTTGCCCGGCCTATGTTAAAAAGCAAAATCCGGACAAACTCGAGACACGGTCAGTCATGTGTTATTTTATGGGATATCCAAGGAACTCTTATGGATATCTATTTTACCACAAGGAGGAACAAAAGGTGTTTGTTTCTCAGTATGCCACATTCTTAGAAAAAGAGTTTTTCACAGATAAAGATGATGGCAATGTGGTGGATCTAGAAGAGGTTCTAGAGACACAAACTACAAATGACGACTTGGTTGAACTGGCTGTTGCAATAGAAACTGAGGAACCTCGGCCACTCCGTAGGTCTGGTAGGACTTCTCGCCCACCAGAGAGGTACTACGGTTTCCTCATTGATGGTGACAGAGAAGACTGCATCATGGAGGATGATGATCCTACCAGTTTTCAGCAAGCTGTCACGAGTGGAGACTCTGTGAAGTGGCTGGATGCCATGAGATCCGAAATGGAGTTTATGTACACTAACAAAGTATGGACTTTGGACGTTGTACCCCTGGGGTAAAACCTGTGGGGTGCAAATGGATCTTTAAAAGAAAGATTGGTGTAGATGGGCAGGTAGAGACCTATAAGGCAAGACTTGTGGCGAAGTGTTTTCGTCAAAGACCAGGTTTGGACTATGACGAAACTTTTTCACCCGTAGCCATGCTTAAATCCATTCGGATCCTACTTTCTATTTTTGCTCACTACGACTATGAAATCTGGCAGATGGACGTTAAAACGGCATTTCTAAATGGGGATTTAGAAGAATGCGTTTATATGGATCAGCCAGAGGGCTTCATTGACAGTGGGAGCAGCGGGAAAGCATGTAGATTGCTTAAATCCATATATGGGTTAAAGCAGGCATCACGGAGTTGGAACATCTGTTTCGATGATGTTATCAAAGAGTTTGATTTCATCAAAAATCCAGATGAACCTTGTGTTTATAAGAAGGCTGTAGGGAGAGCTGTCACATTCCTCGTATTGTACGTGGATGACATTCTTCTGATAGGAAATGATATTCCTATGCTGCAGTCGGTCAAATCTTTCTTAACACTAACGTTCTCCATGAAGGACCTGGGTGATGCAATATATATTCTGGACATTAGGATCTATAGGGATAGATCCAAAAGGTTATTGGGATTGTCCCAAACCAGGTATATTAACACCATCCTAAAAAGGTTTAGTATGGAAGACTCCAAGTGGGGTGCCTTACCCGCTTTCCATGGAGTCACTCTCTCCAAGGACTCTTGCCCAAAGACCGATGAAGAGAGAGCTCGCATGATCATTATACCCTATGCTTCGGCAGTAGGATCTATAATGTATGCGATGTTATGTACATGCCCGGATGTAGCTTATGCACTTAGTGTAGTAAGCAGGTATCAATCCAACCCAGGAGAGAATCACTGGATAGCTGTGAAGAACATTCTTACGTACTTGCGAAGGACTAAAGAATTGTTCTTGGTGTATGGTAATGAAGATCTCCAAATGGAGGCCTTTACCGATTCGAGCTTCCAGAGCGATAAGGACGACAGAAAATCTATCTCTGGGTTTTTATTTACCCTCAATGGAGGGGCGGTAAGTTGGAAGAGTTCCAAACAGGATACCGTTGCAGACTCTACGATGGAGGTTGAGTACATTGCTGCGAATGATGCCGCCAAGGAAGCCGTCTGGATGAGGAAGTTCATCTTGGAGCTAGGAGTAGTTCCAACCATTATTGATCCAATACCATTGTATTTTGATAATAATGGGGCTATGGAGTTAGCCAAGGAGCCCAGGTCCCATCAGTGATCCAGACACATCCTGAGGCGCTTTCATTTGATCCGGGAGATTGTAGATCGCCGCGAGATCGAGATTAACAGAGTAGAATCAAAGAATAACACCGCGGATCCACTCACCAAGGCCCTCCCTCTGCCACAGCATGAGCGACTTTTTGAGATGTTAGGTATGAGATACGCCAATAACTGGCCTTAGTGCAAGTGGGAGATTGTTGGATATATGTATGCCCTAGAGGCCATTTTATGATAGTGGATGTATTTATACATGTATATATATATATATATATATATATATTCAGTGTACATTCTTGCTCGACAAGATAGTATGCTATCTGGTTCTTCTTTATCCGGCATGTTGATTTGATCATGCTTTTATTCATTCATACATGTTGATAAAGCCCTGAGGATATAGGCTTGACTACTGTGATTATGATGGAGATCATACTAGTGGGACATCTGTAGTTTATAAGCATATCCTGGAATGTCCCTTGTCGTAGGTGTATCGAGACGGGGCATCGATATACCATAGTAGACTAGCGTATATGATACTAGACCCATATGATGGGCGATGGATGTTCCCACATTCATCGATGTTTAACATCGAGATCGTATACGGGTGCTCAGTGGTGACTGGGTACACTGGACGGACTCGCCAAGAAATCCTATATGGAATTATATCTATCGTCGGATAGCAGTTCTCAGGTGACACTGGTACAGGTTAGTCCGTAGACCTGAGATCGTCATAGAGACTTGTGTGTTCTCCCACTATACTTTGATTACCACCCTACCACGCCTCTACTGAGTTGTGCAAACAGGTGGCCGTTGGGTACAGTCCCGAGACACACGAAGGCGATGAGCGATAGGAGGGGTTTCGTCTCTCCCGGTATTTGGAGTTGATGCTGTGCTGTGCTCGACTGGCTATATCAGTAAGTTCCTGGCCAGGGCTGTTGAGATTTGCTGATAAGTGTTATCAGTAGTTTCTCGATCTGTTATAGACCATTCATCGGCACGACTTATTGAGTTTTTGGGGTCGACGTTACCATCCCCAGACTCGATATGCAGCATATCTGACGAAGAGACCGGACTGTACGGTAGTGTTGCCGGTTGGCTCGACGGGAGTTGTAACAGGTTCGCTTGTTTTCTTCGGATTGCTCAATACCTGGGTGGCCGTTACATTTAGCTGACCGCTTGCGGCTTGTAGGTATTTGATATGATCATTACCTACTGCCGGCGTATTGACGAGTCTTAGAGTCCCACAATGAAGTTTCCTGGCTCAGGCGAAAAGATGTGGTGTGCATATGAGATATGCGCGGGGACCCAATTAAATATGGATATGTGATACCGTATAATAATCGAGCATTTTCTATTGGTCGGGTCGTATGAGATATGACCGGTTTGCAAAATCAAGTGTTGATTTAACAAATGACTTTTAGATTAATTCTTTAATCAAACTCTTTTTTCTATTTTGTATGCATACATGTATGCACATGATGATGTGCATGGATACATACATGCATACATTGTATCATGGTTGTTGATACAAGTTTGGTGGCAATGCAAGATTTACATTGTAGAATTATCTATTTATTTTTCATTTGTAAAAAAGAAAGGATAATTCACAAGAGGTTAATGTTTATCATCTTTGACCATGCTTCAACCACTTATTAACCTTGAGTTAATTATCCTTTTACCTTTTAACTCATTTTGAAAAAGATCTAGATAATTCTAACCATGGTTGAAGTGAGAAGGAATTTAGATATATTATTCTTTTCTCATTTCAATTATTCACTTTCTCATTCTCTTTTCTTTTGTGAGAAAGCAAAGCCACCATCTTCTTCTTCCTCTCTTAATTATTTTCTTAAGTGATGTTAATAAAAAGAAAGAGTTTTGATCAAAGAATACAAACCACATCATCATACTACACACACCTAGCCGGTTTGTGTAGGGTGTTTGCTCTACTCCATCGATTCATCGAGTAAAGCAAGGAGCTTTGGGCAAAGGAGCTACAGGTGGATCTTCGTGGACTTAGAAGAGCTCAAGCGAACCTTTTTCCAACCCTCAAGTAGCCAAGGAGTCTAGCGTAGGGAGCTACAAAGGTTGTACTCTCAAAACCTTAGCCTTTATTACTTGTGATGTTGTCTTTGTAATGAAACCCTAATTTTCTAGTGATGATTCTTTGTATGTTCACTTAGCACCTTAGAAAATTTGATTTTGTGACATGTGATGCTTCCAAACCCTTCATGAGGTGCTAGGTAAACCTAACAATCTATACTAGTTTCATGTCGATATGGTGTCGTTTGATGGACTTGAGAGATTTCAAGTTAGGGTTTAGGGTGCATCTGAAATCAAAAGTGAAATTGATGCTTGTTGTGACCTTAGAAACCATGGTGTGATGTTATTTTAGACCCAAACTTGGAACTAGAACCAGAATACGGATTTATGAGACGATATCGGGAAAAACTGTAAATCTGGGACTGTTTTTGAAAATCCGCTTTAACCCGAGCCACCTGAAAATTAAATTGACTTGACAGAGAGATGTGCAGGCTCCTAGGAACCACCACCCAAAGCCCTAGCCCCAATCTCCTTCCTCAGGCCGCAGATTAATCCCTTCTGGCCGCAAATTGTTGCCAGACCAGGTTGGAACCCCTTCGTTTTTGGTTCAGGGCCCTATTTCCAGTATATTTGACCTTTGGTATGTGCAATTTGTTAATGTATATGCCCTAAGGGCCATTATTCTATCATACTACCTTGTATATTACTTAATGGAAGCTTGGGATATTTACAATTATATTAACACTCTTGCTAAACATGGTAGTATGCTACTTGGTTTTATCTATCTTAATATGTGTACGTATTGATAGAGCCCTTAGGATCTTGCTTGACTACCAGCGTTGTGATAGCAGTCACACTAGTGGGGGCTGGGTAGTCTACAAGCACATCCTTTTTTCAGGTCCCTAGTTGTAGGATTATCGAGACAGGGCATCGATACTCTAGAGTAGACTAGTATGTACGCTTCTCATCCCAGTTGGGGAGATGGTCTGTCCCACAACCATCAGTACGTCGTACTGGAGATAGTATACAGGTGTTCGTTGGGTTACGGGTACACCGGACAGGACTCGCAGGGAACTGTTGGTTGGTATTATACCCATCGTCAGTTAACAGTTCCCAGGTGACATGAGTACAGCATAGTCCGCAGACTTGACACTGCTACTTCGCCTCGAGTGTGTCCCACTGTTCTTAGATTGCTACCTTACCACGGCTCAAAGGAGTCGTGCAAACATGTAGCAGTTAAGGTGCAGTCCCGAGCACTTGGAGGCAGTAGTGGTTAGACATGATTCGTCTCTCCCGGTATTGGGAGTTGATGTCGCGCTGTGTCAGAGAGCCATTACGCAAAGTCCCTGGTCAGGGCAAGCGAGATTTACTGGTAGGTTTTCTAGTAGTTTCTCAAGGTGTATTGGGCTTCGCTCCGACATGACTTATACCGCTTTTAGGGGACTGACGCTTGCCACCCCCTAAGCCCGATATGCGATAGTCCTAGACGAACAGACCGGACTGAACGGAGATTGTCACATCAGGCTCAGTAGGAGTTCGGATGGGTTTTCTCATCGGCCTTCTTATCGACATCTACCTGGGGACCGTTATGTACAGCTAGTGCCGCTTGCGTTCTGTGGTTAAACCCACTGCCAGTGTAGTAGTCGAGTCTTTAGAGTCCCACACAGAGAGTTTCCCTTCTCCAGGCGAAACGATATAAAGGTTGTATGGTTTTACGACAAGGGTTCGGACGCATACGTGTTTAAACGCACGCACGATGTTCGGACAGTTTTTTACTTGCCGGCTTTAGTTTAAGCCAGATTCTAATATCGAATTATTGGATTTATACAGTCTAAAGTTTTTCCGTGTTTTCACGGATAGGAGGGGTGTTCTCGTAATTTGGCGGGAAGGTTCTAGAAGGATGATGACTTGAGGGTTTAGGTGGCATAAGCATTTATTGATTTAGTGACTCATTTGTGTGAATCATTCATGTCATTAATGTTGCATTAATTGGTTAATGACTCATGTAATGAATCACACACAATGAATAAATGAAGCATGATGATTAATCATTTTATTTATTTATTTTGATAAATGATTATGCTTCATATATTCAAGAAGGATCATTATTTCATATCATTCTCATCCTCACCTTCTCTCTCCTCAAGCTTTCTTTCTTCAAACCCTAATCCTACCCTCTCATGTGTTGAGATCAAGTATTAGCAAGACTAATTAATCCATATCCATACTCTATATCACCTAGGTGACTTTGATTAGCAACTAAAGAAACCTAGTTACCTCAAGATTAGAGGCAAAGCTTGGAGTAGAAGCTCTCGGGTGGATCGTCTATTACATAGAGGAGGCCGACGAGGAGGTAGTTAATGAGAAGAAGAAAGACACGGTTCATTAGGTATAATCTTCTTCCATAGTAGTTAACAACTCCTATGTTAGTGTTAGTTATAGTTTAGCAAAGATCCTTTCGGTTAGTCTATGTTGTTTCAAACAAAATGATTGTTTTCATATTTCCGCCTCCCCGTAAGTAGTGGGGTGTACAACGTCGACTTACAGTGGTATCAGAGCCTCGCTAACCAATAACTAACTTATTAGCAAAGTCGTTAGAATTTCGAACGCAAAACGAACCGGAAAAAACATCGAAATCACCAAGTTTCTGTCGAATTTAAATGAGGTCTAAAAATTTTTCAGGGACCTCTAAAATTACAAGAAGGGAATTATAAGACAACTGGAGAAATTTGGGTTCCTGAATCGGCCAACGCGCCACGGAACCATGGCCGATCCAAGCGATCGACCGCGGATTCGCGGCCGAGTTGGGGCCGAGTCTGCCCAAAATTCCCCAGAACTCTTCTGTGATGTTTTTTGTTCTTTCTGGAATGTTTATTTTCTGCTCAAGTCTCAGGTGCACAGAGAAGTTTTGGAGTAGAATCTAATGTTTGCTCGATTGAAATTATACGATGTTTGGCTAATTAGATTATATCTGTGAATTGTATAATGTGTTCGTAAACCTCCCCTAACTGCTAGTATATCGGTTGGCAGGGGGTTGCACATTTCTGTAATGATTTTACTATTTGTGATTATGAACTTGATTGGATTGTTGTGATGATTAGCCAGGGTTTTGTAAGTCCATGTCACACACCCCACGAACTTGTGGGGAGGCGGAATATATGAAAAACGATTATCAAAGTTTCGTAACACGGACTTGAGCGCATGAATCGTTTCTAAACCGTTACTAGCAAACTACGAAAGCTTTAACTACTCGGATTCGAAGTTATTCCTCACGTTACTTGTCCTTCGGGTCTTCATTGCGGTCCTCCACTCTTCGTAGGCTCCTTGGAACATCGGCACCTCAACGGCCTCCTCGAATCAAAGATGATCCACCCGAGAGCTCCTACTACAAGCTTGATCTCTAACTTGAGATAACTAGGTTGCTCAAAGTGCTAATCTAAGCTACCTAGGGGATATAGAGTGAGGTTATGGATGTATTAGTCTAGCTAACCCTTGATCTCATCACATGAGAGGTTAGGGTTAGGGTTTCAAGAATGAGAGAACTTGAGGAGAGAGAAGGTGGTGATGAGAATGAATTGAAATTGTTTCTCACTTCTAATATATTATGAAGCATAAATAATTATCAAATGAATAATTCAAATGCATTATCATCATGCTTCATTGAATATGTGTAATGAATCATCAAGTGAGTCATTAAGCAATAAATGCTTCATTAACTCACTTGAATGATTCATCTCATGAGTCACAAAATCAATTAATGCTAATGCCACCTTACCCTCCAAGTCACCATGCTTCTAGAAGCTTCCCGGAAAATTACGAAAACGCCCCTCCAATCCGTGAAAACACGGAAAAACTTTAGACTGTATAAATCCAATAACCTGATACTAGAAACTGGCTTAAACCAAAGCCGACTAGTAAAAACTGTACGAACGTCGTACGTGCGTAAACACACGTATGCGTCCGAACCCTTGTCGTAAAACCATACGACCTCTATATCGTTTCGCCCGGAGCAGGGAAACTCTCTGCATGGGACTCTAAAGACTCGACACTACGCTGGCAGTGGGTTTAACCACAGACCGCAAGTGGCACTAGCTGTACGTAACGGTCCCCAGGTAGATATCGATAAGAAGGCCGATGAGGAAAACCATCCGAACTCCTACTGAGCCTGATGTGACAATCTCCGTACAGTTCGATCTGTTCATCTAAGACTATCGCATATCGAGCCTAGGGGGCGGCATGCGTCAGTCCCCTAATAGCAGTATAAGTCGTGTCGGAGCGTAGCCCATTACACCCTGAGAAACTACTGGAACCTACCAGTAAATCTCGCTTGCCCTGGCTAGGGACTTTGCGTAATGGCTCTCTGACACAGCGCGATATCAACTCCCAATACCGGGAGAGACGAATCCTGTCTAACCGCCACTGCCTTCAAGTACTCAGGACTGCACCTAACTGCTACCTGTTTGCACGACTCCTTTGAGCCGTGGTAGGGTAGCAATCTAAGAACAGTGGAACACACTCGAGGCGAAGTAGCAGTGTCAAGTCTGCGGACTATGCTGTACTCATGTCACCTTGGAACTGTTAACTGACGATGGGTATAATACCAACCAATCAGTTCCCCTGCGAGTCCTGTCCGGTGTAACCGTAACCTAATGAGCACCTGTATACTATCTCCAGTACGACGTACTGATACTGTGGGACAGACCATCTCCCCAACTGGGATGAGAAGCGTACACACTAGTCTACGCTGGAGTATCGATGCCCTGTCTCGATAATCCTACGACTAGGGACAAGTATAGGATGTTGCTTATAGACTACCCATCCCCCACTAGTGTGACTGCCATCATAACGGTGGTGATCAAGCAAAGATCCTATGGGCTCTACTAATATGTATAAGTGATACGTTACAAGAAACATATGCACATATTAAAGTAGACACAAACCAAGTAGCATACTACCATTTTTAGCAAGACTGTATATACAACTGTGAATATCCCAAGCTTCCATTAAGTAATATACATACAAGTATGATACAATAATGGCCCTTAGGGCATATACATTAACAATCTCCCACTTACACTAGGGCCATGTGCTGGCATATCGTAGACCTATCATCTCGAATAGACTCTCGAACTGCGTCTGAGGAAGGGCCTTTGTGAATGGATCCGCAATGTTATTCTCTGTCTCTACTCTCTTTATCTCGATCTCCCGGCGATCTACGATCCCCTGATCAGGTGATACCACCTTAAGATGTGTCTGGACTTCTGATGGGACCTGGGTTCCTTCGCTAAAGCTATAGCGCCGTTATTGTCACAATACAGAGGTATTGGATCAAAACTGGTAGGAACCACCAGAAGTTCTGTGAGGAACTTCTTCATCTAGACAGCATCTTTTGCGGCATCGCAAGCAGCTTTGTATTCCGCTTCCATTGTTGAGTCAGCAACGGTCTCCTGCTTGGAACTCTTCCAACAGACCGCCCCTCCATTGAGGGTAAAGACATAACTCGACATGGATTTGGAGTCATCCTTGTCACTCTGGAAGCCGGAGTCGGCAAAGGCCTCCATCTGGAGGTCTTTTCCGCCATACACCAAGAACATCTCTTTAGTCCTCCTCAGGTACTTGAGAATGTTCTTTACTGCTATCCAGTGCTTCTCCCCTGGGTTTGCCTGATATCGGCTTACAACGCTCAATGCGTATGCTACATCTGGTCTGGTACATAACATCGCATACATTATAGAGCCTACCGTAGAAGCGTAGGGTATAATCGACATGCGATCCCTTTCCAAATCAGTCTTGGGAGCCATCTCTTTGGAGAGGGTGATTCCGTGACAAGCCGGTAGGATACCGCGCTTAGAATCATCCATACTGAATCTCTTCACTATGGTGTCTATGTACCTGGTCTGCGAAAGTCCCAATATCCTCTTTGATCTATCATGATAGATCCGGATTCCCAGAATGTAGGTGGCATCACCCAGGTCTTTCATGGAGAATTTTTGTGACAAGAATCTTTTGACTGACTGTAACATAGGAATATCATTTCCTATTAGGAGAATGTCATCCACGTACAAGACGAGGAATACTACAGCTCTCCCTACAATCTTACTGTATATGCAAGGTTCATCTGGATTTTTTGATAAAGTCGAATTCTTTGACAGCATCATCAAAACAGATGTTCCAACTCCGTGATGCCTGCTTTAGTCCATAAATGGACTTAAGCAACTTGCATACTTTACCGCTGCTCCCACTCTGAATGAATCCCTCTGGATGATCCATATAGACGCTTTCTTTCAAATTTCCATTTAGAAAGGCCGTCTTTACGTCAATCTGCCAGATCTCATAATTTTGGAAGGCAGCAATAGTAAGAAGGACCCGAATGGATTTGAGCATAGCCACTAGAGAAAAGGTTTCGTCATAATCCAAACCAGGTCTTTGACGAAAACCCTTTGCAACAAGTCTAGCTTTGTAGGTTTCAACCTGTCTATCTACACCAATCTTCTTTTTGAGGATCCATTTGCATCCTACGGGTTTTACCCCATCTGGAGCAACGTCCAAAGTTCATACTTTGTTAGTGTACATGGACTCCATTTCGGTCCGCATTGCATCCAGCCATTTTACTGAGTCACCGCTTTGAATGGCTTGCTGGAAGCTAGTAGGCTCATCATAGTCAATAGTGCAATCCTCTCTATCCCCGTCTATGAGAAAACCGTAGTATCTCTCGGGCGGATGAGATTGCCTACTACTCCTACGGAGTGGCGTCGGGATGTCCTGTTCTCCTGAACCTTCTGGTTCTTCCAAGCTTTCAGAAATAGCTTGTGGTTCTGGAATTTCTTCCAGTTCTACTATGCTCCCACTTGTTCCTTTTTCTAAAAACTGATGTTCCAGAAAGTGGGCATGACGAGAAACAAAAACTTTTTGTTCCTCTGCGTAATAGAATAGATACCCCTTGGAGTTCTTTGGACATCCCACAAACTTACAATGTACTGATCGTGCCTCGAGCTTGTCCGCATGCTGCTTTTTAACAAAAGCCGGACATCCCCAAATCTTTAGATACTGAAGATAGGGTTTCTTCCCACTCCACATCTGATATGGTGTGGTAGGCACAGTCTTGGTAGGAACTAGGTTCAAAAGATATGCAGCTGATTCTAGTGCATATCCCCAGAATGATCGCGGTAACTCAGCGTTACTCATCATGGAACGAACCATATCTAATAGGGTTCGATTCCTCCTTTCCAATACACCATTGTGTTGTGGTGTGTATGGAGGAGTAAGCTGAGAGAGAATTCCATTCTCTTTTAAGTAACCCAAGAACTCGGCACTTAAGTATTCACCACCTCGATCAGATCTCAGTGTTTTTATACTCTTGCCTGTTTGTTTTTCCACTTCATTCTTGTATTCTTGGAATTTCTCAAAGGCCTCGGATTTATGCTTCATCAAGAAGATATATCCATACCTAGAGAAATCATCCGTAAAAGTAATGAAGTAGGAATAACCACCTCGCGCATGTGTAGACATTGGACCGCACACGTCACTGTGTACGAATCCCAAGAGCTCGCTTGCTCTTACTCCGTGTCCAGTAAACGGAGTCTTTGTCATCTTTCCTATGAGACAAGATTCACAAGTAGCATAAGATTGATATTCGAATGGATTCAAATATCCTTCTTTATGTAACTTAGTCAACCTTCTCTTATTGATGTGACCTAGTCTACAATGCCATAAGAAAGCCTGATTTAATTCTGGAGACTTTCTTTTAAGTGTATTCTGGATATTGAAAACCTGAGCATGACTTAATACGTATATACCGTTATCTAATGTACCTGACCCAATCAAAACTTGATTTAGGTGGATGTTAACTACATCGCTTACGAATGCAAAATCATATCCCTCTCTTGAAAGTGAGGATACTGATATGATATTACAAGTCATACTAGGTATATATAAACAGTTACGTAAAATCAATATATGCCCACTTGTCAAACCTAGGCGATATTCTCCCACGGATTCAGCGTCCACGCTCATTCCGTTCGCAACTCTGAGAGACAAATCACCTACCTTCATAACTCTACGGTTTCTTAAAGCATGTAATGAATTACAGATATGAGATCCTACTCCGGTATCTAGTACCCAGAAAGTAGAGTTAATTGACAAACAGTTCTCAATTACAAATACACTTGAGGCTGAAGCCACAACATGCTTCGTATCCTTGCTACTGGTTTCTAAAACCCTGCAATCTTTCTGCCTATGCCCAATCCCATAACAATAGGAACGTCCCACTTTTGCTATATCCAGTCCCGAAACTTTTGCCCTTCTCTTTCCTTCCACTTCCCTGGTTTCTTTCAGGGGAGAAGGTAGAGACTGTAGAATCAAGTCAGTAACTGACTCTTTCTCCAACGTAGTCTTCAGGTCTTTGAGCTGATCAGTACAGCTAGTCATTGTAAGGATGTTGTCCTCTACAGATGACCCGTCAGCCAACCTCGCTTGAATTAATTCGTTTGAGGTTTCATATCTTTTGATATGAGATTGCTCTCCATATAAATCTTTGTTATGGAGAAAGATGGAAAATAAGTCCATCTTCTCGTGCTGCTTCTGGTATACACCATCAACTGAAGCAAACACGAGGCACTTAGCTTTCGCTTTATCTTTTTCCCTTGTCTTACGGATATCCATATCCGCTACAGTAGAAACTAGACCTGGGACAGCGGGATCTTGAGTAGTAATAGGGTGGTCCAGCTTGTCATAGGCAATAGACATCTGGAGAGACCTTTGCCAGTCATATAAGTCAGATTTAGTCAATTTGTTATCTAGATGTAACCTAGTCGTGGTCACAAGGTCGCTGCAATTAAGAGAGAGAGAAGAAAACATTTTAGCATGATCCTGTTGCAAGTTTAGAGTGGTTTTTAATTTATCTAAACAGGATGGCTCCCACTGTTTCTCGAATCCCTCCTCAAACCATAAAAGAAGAATTAGCCAGGACAATTCTCACCGTACAATTCTTGCTTAACCATTCAGCCAGGTCAGTGTCGATACTTCGAGAGAGGTTTTCCAACACTTTCGTGAGGTTCCTTAATTAAATAACCTCTTTTCTCTGGGGGCGTAGCCCCGCTGACACCTTTCTCGACACCTACTTGGTTTATAGCATTGATCGTTAAGTGAAGAATCTCCAGATAAGTAGTATATACTCACAGTAGGATCGGGATCCAAAATATCATCGTATGATAATGTTGAAGGAATCCTACCAACATTCATCAAACTCTAAAATGGTATGCTCTCTCTGCAAATTTCAGTTTCTTTAGAAATTCCCGATATAGATTTTTGCCCCATGTTCTTATGACCTTGGCGTTGGTCAAAATATCATAGGTCACATGTCAAGTTCTGCCTATCATTATCCTGGTTAATTTGAACCTACCCGTACATATCCTTGACGTTGGCCAAAATGATAATACGACTGTCCCAAACTAACACATCTATCTATGTAACAAATGAAATACCTAGCAGCTACCAAACACTATGCCTTGCCGTTGGTCAAAATACATAGCTTGAATACTACTGAATACCCAAATGAAATGACGGAGGGCTACGAATGGATTTGGCAAAACCGTGAACGTAGTGAACTTGATGTAATCGAAGGAACCTGATACTTTCTAAAAGGAGTGGTTAAAGCTCCGCAATTAAAAAATTCGATCTTTTAAAATAACCGAGTGGTTTCTTTTAAATTTGTTCCAACGATTAAACTATGGTTTATTTTCTTTGCATTATAATAATGCATCCCATCTTAATCTTATCATTACAGAAAAAAAACGAAAATACCACGTCCACTTATGCCATCCGCATTTGCCACGGGGTCCCGTCATCACCCGTTAGGTTACTTAACTAACGACAGAGCGGGGGCTGGGCTAGCGCAGGTGTAAAACATAAGTGACGTCTAATAGCTAT
Source organism: Agapanthus africanus (assembly GCA_030015575.1). NCBI lineage: Eukaryota > Viridiplantae > Streptophyta > Magnoliopsida > Asparagales > Amaryllidaceae > Agapanthus > Agapanthus africanus. The sequence continues at coordinate 235,444,682 of JASDDO010000010.1, forward strand.
CATATATAGATATTGTAAATTCGTCAGACGCAATAATAAGCATTCCAGATCACTGATGAACTTTATTGGATATACGAGCAATCCGCATTTGCTTTGAGCCTGCAATAAAAGACGGATTACATAGTTATGATGAATAGCCATTACCCCAACCCTAGACCCCTACGGGTACGGCAAACTACCCGCCAAGTACCCGAAGTGAAGCTGTCTCCCTCAACAAAGTGAGTAGGCCACTAAACACTTCAATGTACCCGGTAGTCTGTGCACCCTACCTTGGGTCTATCCTAGGAGCAAAAACAGTAAAAAGAAATAATACAACGGTGGCTGCAACTGCAACCTGGATGCGCCCCACAAAAGAATATTACATCATATTATAATTACGTCGAATGAATGAATATTAAACCCATCTAAAACCCCGGCTAATCATCACAACATACCAATCAAGTCCATATACACAAACTGTAAACATTACAGAAATGTGCAACCCTCTGCCAACCGACATACTAGTAGTTAGGGGAGGTTTACGAACACATTAAACATTACAGATAATAACCCGATTAGCAATTAGTTTAGAACATAGATCGACTACCTTTATCCGTGTCTGTACTGAAGTAACCTGGGTAGAAAACAGAATATACAGGAAAACAAAAAACCAGAAAACATGAATAACAGAGCAAATCCGAGTCAACTCGGAGTTGACTCGGCGGCGGATCCGCGGCACAAACACTCTATTGCCGCGGATCCGCGGCCAAAAAACCGAGTTGTAACTTCGTATTTTCTCAGTATTCTTATATTTCCCTGCTGTGAATTTTAAGGCATATCAAATAGTTTTTTAGACATGTTTAAAATTAACAGAAACTTGGGATTTCCGGGGTTTCGTTTTCGCGTTTTCCGTCGATCGAACTTCTAATTAGTTGCTAACAAGCTAGTAATGGTTTAGTTGGCTCTGATACCGCTGTAAGTCCATGTCACGCAACCCACGAACTTGCAGGGAGGCGGAATATATGAAAAACGATTATCAAAGCTTCTTAACACGGACTTGAGTGCATGAATCGTTTCTAAACCGTTACTATCAATCTACGAAAGGTTTAACAACTCGGATTCGAAGTTATACCTCACGTTACTTATCCTTCGGGTCTTCATCGTGGTCCTCCACTCCTCGTAGGCTCCTTGGAACATCGGTACCTCAACGGCCTCCTCGAATCAAAGATGATCCACCCGAGAGCTCCTACTACAAGCTTGATCTCTAACTTGAGATAACTAGGTTGCTCAAAGTGCTAATCTAAGCTACCTAGGGGATATAGAGTGAGGTTATGGATGTATTAGTCTAGCTAACCCTTGATCTCATCACATGAGAGGTTAGGGTTAGGGTTTCAAGAATGAGAGAGCTTGAGGAGAGAAAAGGTGGTGATGAGAATGAATTGAAATTGTTTCTCACTTCTAATATATTATGAAGCATAAAGAATTATCAAATGAATAATTCAAATGCATTATCATCATGCTTCATTGAATATGTGCAATGAATCATCAAGTGAGTCATTAAGCAATAAATGCTTCATTAACTCACTTGAATGATTCAACTCATGAGTCACAAAATCAATTAATGTTAATGCCACCTTACCCTCCAAGTCACCATGCTTCTAGAAGCTTCCTGGAAAATTACGAGAACGCCCCTCCAATCTGTGAAAATATGGAAAAACTTTAGACTGTATAAATTCAATAACCTGATACTAGAAACTGGCTTAAACCAAAGCCGACTAGTAAAAACTGTCCGAACGTCGTACGTGCGAAAACACACGTTTGCGTCCGAACCCTTGTCGTAAAACCATACGACCTCTATATCGTTTCGCCCGGAGCAGGGAAACTCTCTGTGTGGGACTCTAAAGAATCGACACTACGCTGGCAGTGGGTTTAACCACAGACCGCAAGCGGCAATAGCTGTACGTAACGGTCCCAAGGTAGATGTCGATAAGAAGGTCGATGAGGAAACCCATCCGAACTCCTACCGAGTTTGCTGTGACAATCTCCATACAGTCCGGTCCATTCGTCTAAGACTATCGCATATCGGGCCTAGGGGGGCGGCAAGCGTCAGTCCCCTAATAGCGGTATAAGTCGTGTTGGAGCGTAGCCCATTACACCCTGAGAAACTACTGGAACCTACCAGTAAATCTCGCTTGCCCTGGCCAGGGACTTTGCGTAATGGCTCTCTGACACAGCTCGATATCAACTCCCAATACCGGGAGAGACGAATCCTGTCTAACCGCCACTGCCTCCAAGTGCTCGGGACTGCACCCAACTGTTACCTGTTTGCACGACTCCTTTGAGCCGTGGTAGGGTAGCAATCTAAGAACAGTGGGACACACTCGAGGCGAAGTAGCAGTGTCAAGTCTGCGGACTATGCTGTACTCATGTTACCTGGGAACTGTTAACCGATGATGGGTATAATACCAACCAATCAGTTCCCCTGCGAGTCCTGTCCGGTGTACCCGTAACCTAACGAGCACCTATATACTATCTCCAGTACGACGTACTGATGGCTGTGGGACAGACCATCTCCCCAACTGGGATGAGAAGCGTACACACTAGTCTACGCTGGAGTATCGATGCCCTGTCTCGATAATCCTATGACTAGGGACAAGTATAGGATGTTGCTTATATAGACTACCCAGCCCCCACTAGTGTGACTGCCATCACAACGCTGATAATCAAGCAAAGATCCTATGGGCTCTACTAATATGTATAAGTGATATGTTACAAGAAACATATGCACATATTAAAGTAGACACAAACCAAGTAGCATACTACCATTTTTAGCAAGACTGTATATACAACTGTGAATATCCCAAGCTTCCATTAAGTAATATACATACAAGTATGATACAATAATGGCCCCTAGGGCATATACACTAACAGGTTTGAGATGGGTTTCTATATTCATTCATTCGATGTAATTGTAATATGTTGTAATATTATTTTGCGGGGCACATCCAGGTTGCGGTTGTAGCCACCGTTGTATTATTTCATTTTACTGTTTTTGCTCCTAGGATAGACCCAAGGTGGGGTGCACAAAATACTGGGTACTTTGAAGTGTTTAGTGGCCTACCCACGTTGTTGAGGGAGACCGCTTCACTTCGGGTACTTGGTGGGTAGTTTGCCGTACCCGTAGGGGTATAGGGTGGGGTAATGGTTATTCATCACAACTGTGTAATCCGTCTTTCGTTGCAGGCTCAAAGGAAACACGGATTGCTTGTATATCCAATAATGTTCGTCTGTGATCTGGAATTCCTATTATTGCGTCAGACGAATGTACAATATCTATATATGATAGCTATTTAGACGCCACTTATGTTTTACACCCGCGCTAGCCCAGCCCCCGCTCTGTCGTTAGTTAAGTAACCTAAAGGGTGATGACTGGACCCAGTGGCGAATGCAGATGGCATAAGAGGACGTTGTATTTTCGTTGTTTTCTGCAACGATAGGTTAATGATGGGACGCATTATTATTAATGCAAAGAAAATAAACCAAAGTTGAATCGTTGGAACAGTTTAAAAGAAACCACTCGGTTATTTTAAAACAGAGGATATTTTTTAATTGCGGAGCTTTAACCATTCCTTTTAAAAGCTATCGGGTTCCTTCGATCATATCAAGTTCACTACGTTCTCGGTTTCGCCAAAACCATTCGTAGCCTTCCGTCATTTCATTTGGGTATTCAGTAGTATTAAAGCTATGTATTTTGACCTAACGCCAAGGCATAGTGTTTGGTAGCTGCTGGGTATTCATTTGTTGCATAGATAGATGAGTTAGTTTGGGACAGTCGTATTATCATTTTGGCCGAACGTCAAGGATATGTATGGATGGGTTCAAATTAACAAGATAATGATGGGTAGAACTTGACATGTGACTTATGACATTTTGACCTAACGCCAAGGTCATAAGAGCATGGGGCAAAAATTTATATCGGGAATTTCTAAAGAAACTGAAATTTGCAAAGAGATGCATACCATTTGGAGTGTGATGAATGTTGGTAGGATTCCTTCAGCATTATCACACGATGATATTTGGATCCCGATCCTACTGTGAGTATATGCTACTCATCAGGAGATTCGTCACTTAACGATCAATGCTATAAACTAAGTAGGTGCCGAGAAAGGTGTCAGCGGGGTTACGCCACCAGAGAAAAGAGGTTATTTAATTAAGGAACTTCGCGAAAGCGTTGGAAAACCTCCCTCGAAGTATCGACACCGGCCTGGCTGAACAGTTAAGCAAGTATTGTACAGTGAGAATAGTCCTGACTAGTTCTTCCTTTTTGGTTTGAGGAGGGATTCGAGAAACAGTGGGAGCCATCCAGTTTAGATAAACTAAAAACCACTCTAAACTTGCAAGAGCATCATGCTAAAGTGTTCTCTCTCTCTCTCTCCTAATTGCAGCGACCTAGATAATGACAGGACTTAAGTTACTAATAGAAAAAAATATATTAACAGGGCCAAACTATAAAGATTGGCTGCGGAATGTCAAAATGGCTTTGACCTATGACAGATTGGTGTATGTCCTCACTGCTAAGGCACCTGCTGTCCCAGGTCCCAAATCCAGTAATGCGGATAAGTAAATCCGCAAAACATGGGAGTTAGATTGTGCGAATGCCAAGTGCATCGTGCTTGCCTCGATGAATAATGAACATCAGAGAAGGTACGAGGATATGGATCTAGATGCCATATTTCTCCATACAAAGGAACTTTATGGAAGCAATCTCGTATAGCAAGATACGAGACCTCAAAGAACTTGTTTCAGGCGAGGTTGACCGTCGGATCGTCGGTAGGAGAACATGTCCTAAAGATGATTGGCTATATAGAAGAGCTCGCAGTCCTTAGGACGACTTTGGATAATGAGCTCTATACAGACTTGATTCTCCAGTCCCTTCCTTCCACCTACGCCCAGTTTATTCTGAATTTCAACATTCAAAGAAAAGAAGTTGAACTTTCAGAACTCCTTAACATGTTGAGGAGTGCAGAGGGCACCTTGCAGAAGGCAAGGGATACACCCACTATGTTTGTTCGCGGTGCTTCTTCTTCAGGGTCCAAGGCTAGGGCCAAAGGAAGGAAGAATAAGGCCGCCACCAAACCTAGAGGAGGTGTTGGTAAGGTGGGAGTGAAGGGAAAGAAAAAGATTGCGGTGCCAGTAGTGGCCAAGAATGAGTGCTTCCATTGTCATAGGAAAGGGCACTGGAAGAAAGATTGCAAGGCGTGGAACACCAAGAACCAGGAACCGAAGCAAGCTGTGGCTTCGACCTCAGGTTTGTTTGTAATTGAGAATTGTCTGTCAATCAACTCTACTTCCTAGGTATTAGATACCGGTTCAGGATCTCATATATGCAATTAATTGCACGTACTGAGAAACCGTAGAGTGCTGAAGGTTGGTGATATGACCCTCCAGGTTGCTAACGGAGCTAGCGTGGGAGCTGTGTCCGTAGGAGATTATCACCTGGGATTGACGAGTGGACATATTTTGGTTTTGCATAACTGTTTTTGTGTGCCTAGTTTAACGTGTAATATCATATCAGTTTCCTTGTTATCAAATAAAGGTTATGATTTCACGTTTGTAAGTGATGTTGTTAACACCCATCTTAATCATGGTTTGATTGGGTCCAGTACACTGGATAACGGTATATATGTCTTAAACCAATTACAAATTTTCAATGTCCAGAACATACTAAAAAGAAAGTCTCCAGATTTAAATAAAACTTTCTTATGGCATTGTAGACTGGGTCACATCAATGAGATAAGGTTAACTAAGTTACATAGAGAAGGATATTTGGATTAGTTCGAATATCAAACTTATGCCACTTGTCAATCATGTCTCAAAGGAAAGATGACAAAGACTCCATTCACTGGACATGGAGTAAGAGTGAGCGAGCTCTTAGGACTCATACACAGCGATGTATGTGGTCCAATGTCTACACATGCAAGAGGTGGTTTTTCCTATTTCATTACTTTTACGGATAATTACTCTAGGTACGGATTCATTTTCTTGATGAAACATAAATCCGAGGCTTTTGAGAAATTCCAAGAGTATAAGAATGAAGTAGAAAACTAAACCGGCAAAAGTATCAAGACACTAAGATCTGATCGAGGTGGTGAATACTTAAGTGCCGAGTTCCTAGGTTACCTAAAAGAGAAAGGAATTCTCTCTCAGCTTACTCCTCCATACACTCCACAGCATAACGGTGTATCGGAGAGACGGAATCAAACCCTATTGGATATGGTACGTTCCATGATGAGTAATGCTGAGTTACCACGATCTTTCTGGGGTTATGCGCTAGAATCAACAACATATCTTTTGAACATAGTTCCTACCAAGACTGTGCCTACCACGCAATATCAAGTGTGGAGTGGGAAGAAACCCTATCTTCAGTATCTAAAGACATGGGGATGTCCAGCTTTTGTTGTTGGAGATAGTGCCCTCAAAGTCAATTATTGGATCACAGGCACGTGATTGCAATGATTGAGGGAGGACCTATCCCGGTAGGACAGTCTTACTCAAGATGATAGTATGCTATCTGGTTTATCTTTATCATCGTGTACTGCTTTAGGTGACATTACTGATCACTATTGCACGTTGATAGAGCCCTTAGGATTCTTGCTTGACGGCCAGCAGTATGATGGCGATCATATACGTGGGAGAAGGGGTCTATAAGCACATCCTTAAAAGGTCCCTAGTCGTCGGAGTTTCGAGACGGGGCATCGATACTTTATTAGTAGAGTAGTGTATACAGTCGAGACCCCGACGAGGGGCGATGGCCGGTTTCACAAGCCACTGGTGTCAGTTGGTTCACCTAAGATGTATACAGGTGCTCATTGGGTTAAGAGTACACCGGACAGGACTCGCCGGGAACCTGCTAGTTGGGATTATACCAGACGTTAGATAGCAGTTCCCTGGTGACATGTGTACAGGTTAGTTCATCGACCCGGGATCGATATTTGTCTCGTGTGAGTTCCCACTGTACTTTGATTACTACCCTACCACGGCTCAAAGGAGTCGTGCAAACAGGTTTTAGTTGGGTACAGTCCCGAACCACATAGAGGCAGTGAGCGGATCTGCAGGGGTTCGTCTCTCCCGGTATTGGGGGTGAGGTCGCGCTGTGTCTAGGAGAGCCATTACACAAAGCCCTCGGCCGAGGCAGGAGATTTACTGGTAGGTACTCCAGTAGTATCTCAGGGTGTTCTGGGCTAAACTCCGACACGACTTGTACCGCTTTTGGGGGTCTGACTTTTACCAACCCCCTAGGCCCGACATGCGATACTCATAGACGAACGGACCGGACTGTACGGATATTGTCACTGACAGGCTCAGTAGGGTGTCAGGATGAGTTCGCTCATCGACGTCCCTTTTGGTCAATAGCTGGTAGCACGTTACGTATGGCTAATACCTCTGACGTGCTGGTGGTTAAATCCACAGCCATAGTATTGACGAGTCTTTAGAGTCTCCCACACAGACAGTTACTCAAGTTTCGGGCGAAACGCTGTAGAGGCCGTATGGAGATATTGCAGGGTTCAATCAGATACGTGCGGTATTGCACGGATCGTGATCGGACGGATTATACTAGCCGGCTTTGGCTTAAGCCGGATCCTAGTATTAGACAGTGTAGATTTTGTCTCTTTGCATTTGTGTTCAGTGGGAATACAAATGCGGGCATGTATATGCAGTCGCGGGGTTTTCCTGTAATTTATTACGGGATCAGTTTTCTGAAGTTGCCAGTTTGTATTCCGTTCCGGCCGGTTTTTCTTTGTTCCTTCACGGCCGGACTTTTGTGATGAAGGGGGGTTATTTGCAAGTTTGCAAATAACATTTGTGGAGGGGGTTTCTTGCATATGGATTGATTATGATGGCATCTTTTCTTTTCATACATCATTTCTTTCTTTATTTGAGATTAGAGTTGGATTTGATTTGGAAATGACATGGTTATCATTTCTTTTGGATGTGGTCACCTTTCTACTTTTACTACCATCACCTCCCTTCATGTTTTGTTTTTCCCTCCACCACTTTGGGTTTTGAGGGGGGGGCGGCCACTTCATTTGAGAGGGAGAGAGAGAGGTTTCATTTTAGAATAGGGAAATTTGATTATTTCATTTGGCTTGCTCACAAAATCCTTCTCACCACTCCAAAGTTATTGATTCCTCCATCAATGGCAATTACATAAACCGCAAGAGACAAAGTGAATCTACACTACAACCTACAGTACCCTTAGACGCGTCGGCTAGCCAACTTCGCGCCCGAGTTGCCTCGGTCCAGAGGTGGGAGCCCGTAAAAGTACCCGGCTACGTGGTGCCTTTTCCGACGAGGAGGCGACGACTAGAGATTCCGCGAGGAGATCGAAGTGGAGACGAAGACCGAAGGACACGGATCATTCGGTATATCTCTCACCCCATCTCTAATTAGCTAGTATAGGTTAATGGTCACGATCCGGGTTTATTGTCCGCGGTAGCGCCGGTTCCAAGTAAGGAAATTTTTTTTGATTCCGCATTTTGGCCTCGGATAGACGGCCGGGGTGCTGCCGTGGCGTAACATGGTATCAGAGCCACGCCATTAACCTAATCTAGCTTGCTCTAACGTGTTTACAAGTTCGATCCAACGGATTTTCCGAAAACCCATTTTCATTTGCACAGTTTTCTGTCGAAATTTTTTTGGCTCCAAAATTTTTTCTGTACATTGCAGTGACATGTGCAGGGAATTCTAAGCATTCTGTGAAAATTTGGTAGCGTGATCTCACTATTCCACCGCGTAACCGCGGCCAAACCCACGTATTTGCGGCGGTTCCGCGGCCAATTTTACTATTCATTGGACCAAATTTTTTCAGTGAGCTCCTGGGTTGAAAATGGGGTTTTTGGAATATTCTTTTTGGGCCTAGACTCTCTTTAAGTGCTACAGTAATCCTTGGGGCCCACTTCGATAAATTTGATCGATCGAAAAGTTTAAACACATTAGTTCACAGTATTTACATTATATCTGCGACCACGAATGTCACTCGATCGGTAAATCCTGTCAAACTGCTATAGCCCGGTTAGACGGATTTGCGAACGAGACATTCACGTTGATGTTCTGTGATTGTGCTGTGTTGTTGCGGATCGGTCATGGGGATAGCTTGGTTGCAGTGGTAGTACAGTTTTGTTTTATATGTACATTTGATATTGCGGGGCGAGCGTCCGACATGTGGACTGCCGTCACTGCCTGTTTGTATTATTCTTTTGGGGAATGACCTGGTTGCGGTCGATGTACCCGTTGTATGTATATTTTACTTTCTGTACTAGGATTACCCCGCGGAGGGGTGCACGGATAGCCGGGTTCTAGAGGGCAACAAGCCCGCATCTCATGGCGTTGAGACGGAGGGGGCTTTACTCTAGAATTGGCGGGCTATTCGCCGCACTCGTAGGGGGTATAGGTTGACCCAGGAGGGGTGCCCAAGTTACCGGATTCCGTGAAGTGCTGGGTGGTCCATTCACATTGCTGAAGGGGGCTGCCTCGCTTCAGGTTTTGGCGGGTGACTTGCCGCGCCTGTAGGGGTCTAGGATTTTCATCGCACAGGCTATCCACACGACCAGGGGAACGTCGGGTTTCAGCAGCGGCTCTGTGAAACCCAGGGCTTCCAGATATCTGTATTGTTCTGTGATGCTGTACATTTCTGTGATGTTGCATTTTATCACGCCTTGAGCGAAAATTATATGTTATATATATTCTAGTAGATGTTGTATATGTTTTGCATCCGCTCTAGTCCAGTCCCCGCTCTGTCGTTAGTTAAGTAACCTAACGGGTGATGACGGGACCCAGTGGCGAATGCGGATGGCATATACGTACATCATTATTTTCGTTCTTTATTGGTGTGATCAATTGATGGGACTGCGTTGATTCGGATCAATGCATGATAAACAAACCTATTCTGATGTTGTTGGAACATTTTTCAAAAAAGCTGTTATTGCAAGGACGTTCACTTTTGTTTTGCACAGTGGTATTCAGTTGGAATATCCTGCTCCTCAGTCGACGAGGCAAGGGCCGAGATCCCTTCACCGGGAGTGACCCCTTAGACAAAAGTTTGCGTCAGGACAATAACTTCACTATAGCCGATTACTTTTGCTTTGCATCGTGGTATTCAGTTGGAATATCCTGCACCTCATTCTACGGGGAAAGAGCCGAAATCCATTCACCGGGAGTGACCTCTTTAGCAAAGGTTTTCGTCACTATATTTATATAAAAAGTTTTCCGGTTCCTTCAACGATATCAAGTTCATTACGGTAAAAAGTTTTTCGCCAAAAACCATTCGTAGCCCTCCGTCATTTCGGATTAGTATTTCTTAGTATTCGCGCTACGTTTGTCGTTGCTATTCGCCGAGGCATAGTGTGCGGTAGCTCTGTAATGCTTTCTGTCGCATGGATATGTGGATTGGTTAGGACAGTCGTACGACTTTGTTGATTATTCGTCAAGGGTCGTGCGGGTGGGTTTAACGCAATCAAGATAATGACGGGTTGAACTTGACTAGGACCTTTTGATTTGTTGATTATTCGTCAAGGTCACTTGGGTCCTAGGGGTAAAAATCACATCGGGAGTTTCTAAAGAAACTGAAACTTGCCAGGCATGAGCATACCTTCTGGAGTGTGGTGACTTGAGTGGATTCCGTCACGTTATCATGCGATGATAGTTGGGTCCCGATTCCCACTGATGAGTTGGTTTACTCCTCGGGTGATCCCGGCTAATTCTTCTTTCAGGTTTGGGGAAGAATTTGACGTTACAGTGGGAGGTTTCCAGATTAGATAAAGTGATAACCATTCTGATCTAGGTTAGAGTGCACGCTGAGTGTTTCTTTTCTCTCTCTCTTTGGCAGCGACCATTGACCCGACCCTAGACTATGACTCAGTGACCAAGTTGACCGAACCTTCTAAAACACTGGCTTTTGGATTGTCAGAGTTGCAAACTGTATTGCCACTCCTACTTTTACCCTTTTCTCCAGGACACCCAGTATTACTACGAACGTCCACTTCCATTAGACAAAACCATCGTATGGTTATATACGAACTCGAAGGAATTCGAGGATGGTTTCCGGTTCTGGAGAAAACCAGATATGACTATTCAGTTGTCTTTTCTTTTTACCTTCTCTCAGGTTGCGAGTACTCCTTGGTTTAGGAGTAGTACACCTATTACGCAAATTGGATAGTCTTCTTCCAAACCTTAGGCTGGTGCTGAACGGTAGGGAATGAAGAAAACCAATTAGCATAACGATGGTGGGCAGAAGGTATTAAGTTAAGACAAAGAAAGGGATTAGTAAGAGGGCAAAGTAAATTGCGACTGCTATTCATGACCAAACCAAGTATTTCTTTTCCAATCCTAAATCACCTTTGTATTTCTCCAGGACACTCCGTATCACTACGAAGATCCACAATTTATTTGGATATTCCATCGTATGGTTATATACGAACTCGAAAGGAACTTGTTCCAGTTCGGGGATGGATTCTGGTTCAGGAGAAATAGGAATAAGGTTTATTCGGTTGTTTTTTATCTTTACCTTCTCTCGCATTGCGAGTGCTCCTAGGATTAGGACAGTACACCCATTATGCTTGTTGGATAGTCTTCTTCCAAACCATAGGCTGGTGTCGAACGGTAGGTAAGGAAGAAAACCATTTGGCCTAAAGGGTGTGCAGAAGGTAATGACTAAAGACATATAAAGGGATTTGGAGAGATGGCAAAGAATTATACGGTTACAGTTGTGAATATGGATAATGGAAGAGGCATTACTAGGAATGCCGGGATACCCCATCGAAACATTTCAATGTTTCAGTTTCACTGTGTACTGTTAAAAGAAAACTGATTTCCCAATTAAACACTTGCTCCAGGGTATGTATTTACCAGGTATGATTATCACATCTGTTTGGTTTTACAGATGATGAGTGGGATTAAGTTATTGGGAATTAGGTGATCGTCCTCGATATCTCGGAATTCGTTGTAATTGGCGATATTTGAGGAAGTCACCTGGGTTGTTTGCCGGACGGCAAATATTTGGTTTTGAATATCCGTTGTTATGCACCAATTTCAAATTGATATATCTATATGTCTATTTTTATAGAGTGAGATGTACCTTTTGAAATTATGTCTATGACATTTACCTGTATCAGTGGATGGTTAGGTAAGGAGCATTGAACAGCGGTGTAATTCTTCTTCACCATAAGTACAGTTTTCAACCTACGACACACAGTGAATGAGTTATCAGACTCAAGGGACTTATACAGAGTATTGTATATTGTTCAGTGCCCATTAGGACAGAGGGGTTGGTCCTCGTACTATATTCTGTTTACTTGTGACTTCTCTAGTTCTTAGACAGGTGTTTCGTAGAAACACAGGGTCTGAGTTTTGAGAAGTTATAGGTATATGGATAAAGTAGAGAACCAGGTATTGCAAGTAGCGGGATTCTTCAAGGTGATCGAAGATGTAGATACTTGTGAATGGTATTCAGTTGATAGTAATGATTAAGAGAACTAGCTTCTCTTTCAGGTTGCTCATAATTGGAAGTACTCCTAAGTTGAGTAACGCTGATCGGCCTCCTTCCATTTAGTTGACATACGCTGGAGACAGCTGCATGATTTGAATATGGTTCCAATTAAATCAGTGCCTCTGTTCCTATATTGGATATAGAACAGTTCATATCTTGACATTGTTAAGGTACGGGGAGTTGTCCGGCTTATGCTTAAAACCAGACACTGGACAACTCAAGGCACGTTTCTGTAATGGCTGTTTGTGGGTTGACCCAGGATATGACGAGGGTTGATTTTCTACCATCTGGAAGATCAATAGTGATATTGTTCTTCACTCGCCATAATTTTAAAAGAAATGGATTTTTTCAGAAAACAGTAGTGGGAGTATGGTAGAACTGGAAGTGATTCCAGAACCGCAAACGATTACTGATGATTTGACAAGAACATAAAGATTCAATCTGGTTTGACATTCCATTGGCCGCTCCGCAGATATGGTGGGTAACCTCAGGCACTTGAGAGGTACATCGGTATGCTCAAGGACAGTGGCAGGGAGGTTCTTGTTTACCCAGACTTGCCATTGCTGTTGTTCCAGACTGTGAGACCCGGCAGCAGGATGAGTATAGCGTCCTTCTAAACTAGCTTTAGAAGTGTACGTCTATATGACTCTGCCAGAGGGTTGTCGTAGTCAGTGGGAGCAGCGGAAGCATTGGTGGATATCAGGCTTATGTCTATTTATAGACTAAAGCAGATATAGCGGAGATAGATCATCTATTTCTGATGTGACAGTCATAGGTTTGACTTTATCAGAATAGGGGATGGATCTGTTAAGAAGGTAGTAGGGTGTGATGTCCTGGTATTTGATGACATACACAGAGTAGGAAGTGATATTCCTGTACTACGATCAGTTATACTTTGGTCGTCACACAGTGGTTTCTCCACATAGGACTTGGATATTATATCAGACATTCTGGTTACTAGATCTATGGTTTTAGATCTAGATTTGGGTGGTTTCCCAATCTGGGTACTTTGACAAGCATTCTATGAGTATTTAGAATGGACGACTCCTGGCACGGTAGTGTACCTGCAGGTGATGGAGTCACCCTCTCTAAAGGTGTCTTACAGACTAAAGGGGAGAGGGATACGCATGATTGGCAGATCACTTGCTTAGGCAATTGAGTCAATCATGAGATGTCATGTACCACACCGGATGTTGTTCTTGCAGTAGATGCAATAAGTTGATATTAATCCAATCCTGGAGAAACGATCGGAAGCAGCTTTAGAACATAAGTGCATGTTCTAAGGATTTGATAACGGCAGCCTCCTTTAGGAGACGGTTATCATTCCAGGCTTCCAAGGTGACCTGGACGGCAGAGTGACCGTCAGAGTCATAGTTTTCCCTCTGACGAGGGGCTGTTTTTTGGACAGGTGGTCCAGATGGATACTGAGGGAAGGTATGGCGCAGGATACTGATTAAGTTCAGTTGACGATACAGTCTTAGAAGTTTGGATTTGGAGTTCATTTATGAACTAGGTCCCATCAGACATCCAGACATTCCAAGACAGGTATTGCTCATTTCGAGAGATGGCTTTCTCCGCGAACTTGAGATATAGAGAGACATGGAAAGAAACATCTGAGCGGATCCACTCACTGAGGCTATTCCTTGAATGCCATAGTTTCGCAAACGAGCTTTGTGAGACTGACTAGTAGAGGAGTTGGCTGTTCGGTATCACACGGGCTGTGAGTATGCGACATCGCAATAATTAGCCTTGAGTGCAAGTGGGAGATTGTTGGAGATAGTGCCCTCAGAGTCAATTATTGGATCACAGGCACGTGATTGCAATGATTGAGGGAGGACCTATCCCGGTAGGACAATCTTACTCAAGATGATAGTATGCTATCTGGTTTGTCTTTATCATCGTGTACTGCTTTAGGTGACATTACTGATCACTATTGCACGTTGATAGAGCCCTTAGGATTCTTGCTTGACGACCAGCAGTATGATGGCGATCAAATACGTAGGAGCTGGGGTCTATAAGCACATCCTTAAAAGGTCCCTAGTCGTGGGAGTTTCGAGGCGGGGCTTCGATACTCCATTAGTAGACTAGTGTATACAGTCGAGACCCCGACGAGGGGCGGTGGCCGGTCTCACAAGCCACTGGTGTCAGTTGGTTCACCTAAGATGTATAAAGGTGCTCATTGGGTTATGAGTACACCGGACAGGACTCGCCGGGAACCTGGTAGTTGGGATTATACCAGACGTCAGATAGCAGTTCCCTGGTGACATGTGTACAGGTTAGTTCATCGACCTGGGATCATCATTTGTCTCATGTGAGTTCCCACTGTACTTTGATTACTACCCTACCACGGCTCAAAGGAGTCGTGCAAACAGGTTTTAGTTGGGTACAGTCCCGAACCACATGGAGGCAGTGAGCGGATCTGTAGGGGTTCGTCTCTCCCGGTATTGGGGGTGAGGTCGCGCTATGTCTAGGAGAGCCATTACACAAAGCCCTCGGCCGAGGCATGAGATTTACTGGTAGGTACTCCAGTAGTATCTCAGGGTGTTCTGGGCTAAACTCCGACACGACTTTTACCGCTTTTGGGGGTCTGACTTTTACCAACCCCCTAGGCCCGCCATGCGATACTCATAGACGAACGGACCGGACTGTACGGATATTGTCACTGACAGGCTCAGTAGGGTGTCAGGATGAGTTCGCTCATCGACGTCCCTTTTGGTCAATAGCTGGTAGCACGTTACGTATGGCTAATACCTCTGACGTGCTGGTGGTTAAATCCACAGCCATAGTATTGACGAGTCTTTAGAGTCCCCCACATAGACAGTTACTCAAGTTTCGGGCGAAACGTTGTAGAGGCCGTATGGAGATATGGCAGGGTTCGATCAGATACGTGCGATATTGCACGGATCGTGATCGGACGGATTATACTAGCCGGCTTTGGCTTAAGCCGGATCCTAGTTTTAGACAGTGTAGATTTTGTCTCTTTGCATTTGTGTTCAGTGGGAATACAAATGCGGGCATGTATATACAGTCGCGGGGTTTTCCTGTAATTTATTACGGGATCAGTATTCTGAAGTTGCCAGTTTGTATTCCGTTCCGGCCTGTTTTTCTTTGTTCCTTCACGGCCGGACTTTTGTGATGGAGGGGGGTTATTTGTAAGTTTGCAAATAACATTTGTGGAGGGGGTTTCTTGCATATGGATTGATTATGATTGCATCTTTTCTTTTCATACATCATTTCTTGCTTTATTTGAGATTAGAGTTGGATTTGATTTGGAAATGACATGGTTATCATTTCTTTTGGATGTGGTCACGTTTCTACTTTTACTACCATCACCTCCCTTCATGTTTTGTTTTTCCCTCCACCACTTTGGGTTTTGAGGGGGGCGGCCACTTCATTTGAGAGGGGGAGAGAGAGGTTTCATTTTGGAAGAGGGAAATTTGATTATTTCATTTGGCTTGCTCATAAAATCCTTCTCACCACTCCAAAGTTATTGATTCCTCCATCAATGGCAACTACATAATCCCCAAGAGACAAAGTGAATCTACACTACAACCTACAGTACCCTTGGACGCGTCGGCTAGCCAACTTCGCGCCCGAGTTGCCTCGGTCCAGAGGTGGGAGCCCGTAAAAGTACCCGGCTACGTGGTGCCCTTTCTGACGAGGAGGCGACGACCAGAGATTCCGCGAGGAGATCGAAGTGGAGAGGAAGACCGAAGGACACGGATCACTCGGTATATCTCTCACCCCATCTCTAGTTAGCTAGTATAGGTTAATGGTCACGATCCGGGTTTATTGTCCGCGGTAGCGCCGGTTCCAAGTAAGGAAAATTTTTTTGATTCCGCATTTTGGCCTCGGATAGACGGCCGGGGCGCTGCCGTGGCGTAACATTTGTTAAAAAGCAGCATGCGGACAAACTTGAGGCACGATCAGTACTGTGTAAGTTTGTGGGATATCCAAAGAACTCCATTGGGTATTATTTCTATTACGCAGAGGAACAAAAGGTTTTTTTTCTCATAATGCCCATTTTCTAGAACATCAGTTTTTAGAAAAGGAAACAAGTGGGAGCGAAATAGAACTGGAAGAAATTCCAGAACCACAAACTACTACTGAAAGTTTGGTAAGACCAGTAGTTCAAGAAGAACAGGACATTCCCGCACCCCTCCGCAGGAGTAGTAGGCTGTCTCATCCTCCTGAGAGATACTACGATTTTCACATAGATGGGGATAGAGAGGATTGCGTCATTGATGATGATGAACCTACTAGCTTCCAGCAGGCCATCCAGAGCGGTGACTCGGTACGATGGCTAGATGCAATGCGGACCGAAATGGAGTCCATGTACACCAACAAAGTATGGACTTTGGACTTTGCTCCAGATGGGGTAAAACCCATAGGATGCAAATGGATCATCAAGAAAAAGATTGGTGCAGATGGACAGGTGGAAACCTATAAGGCTAGACTTGTTGCAAAGGGTTTTCGTCAAAGACCTAGTTTGGACTATGACGAGACTTTTTCTCCAGTGGCTATGCTCAAATCCATTCGGGTCCTTCTTGCTATTGCCGCCTTCCATGATTATGAGATCTGGCAGATGGACGTAAAGACGGCTTTTCTAAATGGTAATTTGGAAGAGTGCGTCTATATGGATCAGCCAGAAGGCTTCAATCAGAGCGGGAGCAACGAGAAAGTGTGCAAGTTGCTTAAGTCCATTTATGGACTAAAGCAGGCATCGCGGAGTTGGAACATCTGTTTTGATGAAACGGTCAAAGAATATGACTTTATCAAAAATCCAGATGAACCATGTATATATAGTAAAATTGTAGCACGAACTGTTGTATTCCTCGTCTTGTACGTGGATGACATTCTATTGATAGGAAATGACATTCCTATGCTATAATCTGTCAAAGGATTCTTGTCACACAGGTTCTCCATGAAAGACCTGGGTGATGCCTCTTATATTCTGGGGATCCGGATCTATCGTGATAGATCCAAGAGGATGTTGGGACATTCGCAGTCCAGGTATATCAACACTATACTGAAAAGATTCAGTATGGAAGATTCTAAGCGCGGTAATCTACCGGCTTGTCATGGAATCACCCTCTCCAAAGAGATGTCTCCCAAGACTGATTTGGAAAGGTAACACATGTCTATTATACCCTACGCTTCTGCGGTAGGCTCTATAATGTATGCGATGTTGTGCACCAGACCAGATGTAGCTTACGGACTGAGCGTGGTAAGCCGGTATCAGTCAGACCCGGGGGAGAAGCACTGGATAGCAGTAAAGAACATTCTCAAGTACCTGAGAAGGACTAAGGAGATGTTCTTGGTTTACGGCGGAAAAGACCTCAAGATCGAGGCCTTTGCTGATTCTGGCTTCCAGAGTGATAAGGATGACTCCAAGTCCATGTCGGGTTATGTCTTTACCCTGAATGGAGGGGCAGTGTACTGGAAGAGTTCCAGCAGGACACCGTTGCTGACTCGACGATGGAAGCGGAGTATATTGCTGCTTGCGAAGCCGCGAAAGAAGCGGTCTGGATGAAGAAGTTCCGAACAGAACTTCAGGTGGTTCCTACCATTGTTGATCCAATACCGCTGTATTGCGACAACAACGGAGCTATAGCTTTAGCGAAGGAACCCAGGTCCTATCAGAAGTCCAGACACATCTTAAGGCGGTATCACCTGATCAGGGAGATCATAGATCGTCGGGAGATCGAGGTCCGGAGAGTTGCTACAGAGGAGAACATTGCTGATCCATTCACAAAGGCCTTACCTCAGATTCAATTCGAGAGGCTACTCGAGATGATCGGTCTTCGATATACCAGTACATGGCCCTAGTGCATGCGGGAGATTGTTAGTGTATATGTTCTAGGGGCCATTATTGTATCATACTAACTTGTATATTACTTAATGGAAGCTTGGGATATTCACAGTTATATTAACAGTCTTGCTAAACATGGTAGTATGCTACTTGGTTTTGTCTATCTTAATATATGTACGTATTGATAGAGCCCTTAGGATCTTGCTTGACTACCAGCGTTGTGATGGCAGTCACACTAGTGGGGGCTGGGTAGTCTACAAGCACATCCTTTTTTCAGGTCCCTAGTCGTAGGATTATTGAGACAGGGCATCGATACTCCGGAGTAGACTAGTGTGTACGCTTCTCATCCCAGTTGGGGATATGGTCTGTCCCACAGCCATCAGTACGTCGTACTAGAGATAGTATACAGGTGCTCGTTGGGTTACGGGTACACCGGAAAGGACTCGTAGGGAACTGTTGGCTGGTATTATACCCGTCATCAGTTAACAGTTCCTAGGTGACATGAGTACAGCATAGTCCGCAGACTTGACACAGCTACTTCGCCTCGAGTGTGTCCCACTGTTCTTAGATTGCTACCCTACCACGGCTCAAAGGAGTCGTACAAACAGGTAGCAGTTGGGTGCAGTCCCGAGCACTTGGAGGCAGTAGTAGTTAGACAGGATTCATCTTTCCCGGTATTGGGAGTTGATATTGCGCTGTGTCAGAGAGCCATTACACAAAGTCCCTGGCTAGGGCAAGCGAGATTTACTGGTAGGTTTTCCTGTAGTTTCTCAAGGTGTAATGGGCTTTGCTCCGACACGACTTATACCGCTTTTAGTGGACTGACGCTTACCGCCCCTAGGCCCAATATGTGATAGTCCTAGACGAACAGACCGGACTGTACGGAGATTGTCACATCAGGGTCAGTAGGAGTTCGGATGGGTTTCCTCATCGGCCTTCTTATCGACATCTACGTGGGGACCGTTACGTACAGCTAGTGCCGCTTGCGGTCTGTGGTTAAACCCACTGCCTGCGTAGTATTCGAGTCTTTAGAGTCCCACACAGAGAGTTTCCCTTCTCCAGGCGAAACAATATAGAGGTCGTATGGTTTTACGACAAGGGTTCGGACGCATATGTGTTTAAACGCACGTACGATGTTCGGACAGTTTTTTACTAGCCGGCTTTGGTTTAAGCCAGATTCTAATATCGGATTATTGGATTTATACAGTCTAAAGTTTTTCCGTGTTTTCATGGATATGAGGGGCGTTCTCGTAATTTGGCGGGAAGCATCTAGAAGGATGATGACTTGAGGGTTTAGGTGGCATAAGCATTTATTGATTTAGTGACTCATTTGTGTGAATCATTCATGTCATTAATGTTGCATTAATTGGTTAATGACTCATGTAATGAATCACACATAATGATAAATGAAGCATGATGATTAATCATTTTATTTATTTATTTTGATAAATGATTATGCTTCATATATTCAAGAAGGATCATTATTTCATATCATTCTCATCCTCACCTTCTCTATCCTCAAGCTCTCTCTCTTCAAACCCTAATCCTACCCTCTCATGTGTTGAGATCAAGGATTAGCAAGACTAATTAATCCATATCCATACTCTATATCACCTAGGTGACTTTGATTAGCAACTAGAGAAACCTAGTTATCTCAAGATTAGAGGCAAAGCTTGGAGTCGAAGCTCTCGGGTGGATCGTCTATTACATAGAGGAGGCCGACGAGGAGGTGGTTAACGAGAAGAAGAAGGACACGGTTCATTAGGTATAATCTTCTTCCATAGTAGTTAACAACTCCTATGTTAGTGTTAGTTATAGTTTAGCAAAGATCCTTTCGGTTAGTTGATGTTGTTTCAAACAAAATGATTGTTTTCATATTACCGCCTCCCCGCAAGTAGTGGGGTGTACAACGCCGACTTACACAATTTTGTCTGATTCCATTTAGGGTAAAATCTGGGGTAATTTTCATGTGTTGGCGCATGATTTACGACTTGTTTTAGCATGGATTTTAGTGTTTGATGATTCGTTTCTGTCGGGTGGCGTTTGAACGTCAACGGCATAGGATTAGTGATCGTGTTTGCATGCGAGACTATAGGTTTTTACCTATGCGAGTAGCGTCTGCCGTTTTGGTTTGCGATGTGATTTTCATGTGCTTTAGCGTTTGTGATATCCTTGTAGGTACCCCACGTGACGTCGAGGCGTTGAAGATAAAGGCGGCCACATCGGTATTGGCACACGAGAAGCAAGGTGAGTAGATTTATATCTACGGGGAGAAGTCGGGTGGATGGCGTATAGCACCCCCGCAGTTCGTGGTGATGTATATGTAAGTCCATGCTACCTCTCCCGGTACTTTCGGGCATGCGAAATTTTATAAAAAACGATTTTCTTAAAGGTGGTAACATGGACTTAAAACCCGGATCTTTATTAAACATCTAACTAACAACCTAACTAGGAGTCGTTAACTACTCGGTTAGGGGGTTTATACCTTGCTTGTCTTGAACTCCTTCGTCTTCAAGCTCCGATGATGGTCCGGATCGGCTTCTTCCCGTCGTCTCCTTACGCCGAAGATAGATCCACCTGAAAGCTCCAACCTTTGGCTCCTTCTTCGAACTTTGAAGAAACTAGTTCACTCGGTTTGCTAAACCTTGTGAACTAGAGTGAGTAGAGAAGAGTTTGTATGGGATTTTATCTATGGTTCTTGGTTCTCAACTCACGAGACAAGTGAACCATAGAGTCAAGAGAGGGAGCAAGAGGAAGAGGGTGAGAGCAAGAGTATGAGAGCTCAAGAACAAGAGAGAGAATGGGCATGAAAGAAAATGAGAGAAGACTTTTCTCAATTGGCTCTCCTAATCCAAAACAATCATAACACATCATATCAATCAACTATTATGTGATGGTTTAAGCAACCATAGCCATATCATTTCATGCACTCATTTTGCACAAAAGAGCAAGCAAGCAAAAGTTTTGCCATGAAATGATAGCTATGGTTATCATGATGGTCAACTAGTCAAGCCTAGTCAACCGGTCAACAAAGTCAACAAGTCAACAAAAGTCAACAAGTCAACAAAGTCAACAACTCAACAACCATGTCACCATAATACCTAATTAATATAATTGTTAATCACATATCATATTCTCATTAGGGTTGAGCAAAAAGTCAATAGTCAACTGTCAACGGTCAACAACCCTAATGAGAATCCTCCGTCTCTGTCTCTCCGTCAACTGTGCATACACACCCGCATCCGCGTTCCGAGGAACACGAATACAAACTGGATAAATCCAATCCCAATACATACATTAGGATCTGGCTTAAACCAAAGCCCGCTAGTGTTTACTGTCCGGACACTGTACGTGCACAAGTGCACGGATGTGACCGAACCCTGTCGCAAAACCATGCGACCTGCCGCAAAACCATGCGACCTCTACTCTTTTGCCTAAAGGCGAATAGCTTTCTGTGTCGGACTCTAAAGACTCGACACTACGCTGGCAGTGGGTTTAACTACAGACCGCAAGCGGCACTAGCTGTGCGTAACGGTCCTCAGGTAATGCCGACAAGAAGACTGACGAGGCGAAACCCATCTGAACTCCTACTGAGCCTGAATGTGACAATCTCGGTACAGTCCGGTCTGTTCGTCTGATACATCGCATGGCGGGCCTAGGGGGCGGTAAACGTCAGTCCCCCAATAGCGGTACAAGTCGTGTCGGAGTGAAGCCCAAAACACCCTGAGATAACACTGGAAGCCTACCAGTATATCTCGTTTGCCCTGGCCAGGGACTACTCGTGTAATGGCTCTCCTAGACACAGCGCGATGTCAACCCCCAATACCGGGAGAGACGAATCCTGTCTAACCGTCACTGCCTCCAAGTGCTTCGGGACTGCACCCAACTACCACCTGTTTGCACGACTCCTTTGAGCCGTGGTAGGGTAGTAATCAAAGTACAGTGGGAACACACTCGAGGCGAAGTGACAGTGTCAAGTCTGCGGACCATGCTATACTCATGTCACCTGGGAACTGATAACTGACGATAGGCATAATACCAACTAGTCAGTTCCCGACGAGTCCTGTCCAGTGTACTAGTAACCCAACGAGCACCCGCATACTCTCTCAAGTACGACGTACTGATGGCTGTGAGACAGACCATCTCCCACACTGGGATGAGAAGCGCACACGCTTGTCTACTCCGAAGTATCGATGCCCTGTCTCGATAGTCCTGCGACCAGGGACCTGCATAAGGATGTGCTTATAGATTACCCAGCCCCACTAGTGTGACTGCCATCACAACGCTGGTAATCAAGCAAAGATCCTAAGAGCTCCACTAATGTGTATAGGCGATATACTAAAATAAACACATGTACACATTGAAGTAGAAACAAACCAAGTAGCATACTACTATTTTGAGCAACATTGTTTATACAAGGTGAATATCCCAAGCTTCCATTAAGTAATATACAAACTAGTATGATACAGTAATGGCCTCTAGGGCATATACACTAACAATCTCCCACTTGCACTAAGGCCATGTACTGGCGTATCGAAGACCTATCATCTCGATCAGCCGCTCGAACTGAGTCTCGGGCAAGGCCTTGGTGAATGGATCTGCAGTGTTATCTTCTGAAGTGACTCTCCGAACCTCGATCTCCTGGCGATCCACGATCTCCCTGATCAGGTGATACCGCCTCAAGATGTGTCTGGATCTCTGATGGGACCTGGGTTCCTTCGCTAAAGCTATAGCCCCATTGTTGTCGCAATACAGAGGTATTGGATCAACAATGGACGGAACCACCTGAAGTTCTTTCAAGAACTTCCTTATCCAGACAGCTTCTTTTGCGGCATCAGATGCAGCGATGTATTCCGCTTCCATCGTCGAGTCTGCAACGGTTTCCTGTTTGGAACTCTTCCAACACACCGCCCCTCCATTGAGGGTAATGACAAAACCGGACATGGACTTGGAATCATCCTTGTCACTCTGGAAGCTGGAGTCAGCAAAGGCCTCGATCTGGAGGTCTTTTCTGCCATACACCAAGAACATCTCCTTAATCCTTCTCAGGTACTTGAGAATGTTCTTTACCGCTATCCAGTGCTTCTCCCCAGGGTTTGACTGATACCGGCTTACTACACTCAGTGCATAAGCTACATCCGGTCTGGTACACAACATCGCAAACATTATAGAGCCTACCGCAGAAGCGTAGGGTATAATAGACATGCGATCCCTCTCCAAATCAGTCTTGGGAGACATCTCTTTAGAGAGGGTGATCCCGTGACAAGCCGGTAGGTTACCGCGCTTGGAATCTTCCATACTGAATCTTTTCAGTATGGTGTCGATGTACATGGACTGTGAAAGTCCTAATATCCTCTTGGATCTGTCACGGTAGATCCGGATACCTAGAATGTATGAGGCATCACCCAGGTCTTTCATGGAGAACCTGTGTGACAAGAACCCCTTAACAGATTGTAGCATAGGAATGTCATTTCCTATTAAGAGAATGTCATCCACGTATAAAACGAGGAATACTACAGTTCTCGTTACAAATCTACTATTGATGCATGGTTCATCTGGATTTTTGATAAAGCCAAATTCCTTGACCGTCTCATCAAAACAGATGTTCCAACTCCGCGATGCCTGCTTTAGTCCGTAAATGGACTTAAGCAACTTGCACACCTTTCCGCTGCTCCCACTCTGAATGAAACCCTCTGGCTCCATATAGACACACTCCTCTAAATTTCCATTTAGAAAAGCGGTCTTTACGTCCATTTGCCAGAACTCATAATCGTGGAAGGCAGCAATGGCAAGAAGGATCCGAATGGATTTCAGCATAGCCACTGGAGAAAAGGTTTCGTCATAGTCCAAACCAGGTCTTTGACGAAAACCCTTTGCTACAAGTCTAGCTTTATAGGTCTCAACCTGTCCATCTACACCAATCTTCCTTTTGAAGATCCACTTGCATCCTACGGGTTTTACCCCGTCTAGAGCAATGTCCAATGTCCATACTTTGTTGGTGTACATGGACTCCATTTCGGTCCGCATTGCATCCAGCCATTTTACCGAGTCGACGCTCTGAACGGCTTGCTGGAAGCTAGTAGGCTCATCATAATCTATGATGCAATCCTCTCTATCCCCGTCTATGAGAAAACCGTAGTATCTCTCGGGCGGATGAGACTGCCTACTACTTCTGCGGAGCGGCGTAGGAATGTCCTATTCTTTTGAACCCTCTGGTTCCAGTAAGCTTTCAGTAATAGTCTGTGGTTCTGGAATTTCTTCCAGTTCTACTGCGCTCCCACTTATTTCCTTTTCTAAGAACTGGTGTTCTAGAAAGTGGGCATTACGAGAAACAAGGACTTTTTGTTCCTCTGCTTGGTAGAAAAGATACCCCCTGGTGTTCTTTGGGTATCCCACAAACTTGCTCAGTACTGAGCGTACCTCGAGCTTGTCCTCATGCTGCTTTTTGATAAAAGCCGGACATCCCCAGATCTTCAGATATTGAAATAGGGTTTCATCCCACTCCACATTTCATATGGTGTGGTAGGCACAGTCTTAGTCGGAACTCGGTTCAAAAGGTATGCAGCTGATTCTAGCGCATACCCCCAGAATGATCGCGGTAACTCAGTGTTACTCATCATGGACCGAACCATATCCAATAGGGTTCGGTTCCGTCTCTCCGATACACCGTTATGTTGCGGAGTGTATGGAGGAGTAAGCTGAGAGAGAATTCCGTTCTCTTTTAAATAATCCAGGAACTCGGCACTTAAGTATTCTCCACCTCGATCCGATCTTAGAATCTTGATACTTTTGCCGGTCTGTTTTTCTACTTCATTCTTATATTCCTGGAACCTTCCAAAGGCTTCGGACTTATGTTTCATTAAGAAGACATAACCGTACCCTGAAAAGTCATCCGTAAAAGTAATGAAGTAAGAATAACCGCTTCGCGCATGTGTAGACATTGGACCGCACACGTCGCTGTGTACGAGTCCCAAGAGCTCGCTCGCTCTTACTCCGTGTCCAGTAAACGGAGTCTTTGTCATCTTTCCTTTGAGACAGGATTGACAAGTGGCATACGATTGATATTCGAACGGATTCAAATATCCTTCTGTATGTAACTTCATCAATCTTCTCTCATTGATGTGACCCAGTCTACAATGCCATAAGAAAGTCTGATTTATTTCCGGAGACTTTTTTTTGTGTGTATTCTGGACGTTGAAAATCTGTGGTTGGTTTAATACGTATATACCATTACTCAATGTACCTGACCCAATCAAAACTTGATTAAGGTGAATGTTTACAACATTACTTACAAACGCAAATTCATAACCTTCTTTAGAAACTAAAGATACAGAAATGATATTACAAGTTGCGTTGGGTACAAAAAAGCAATTACGCAAAACCAAAACATGTCCATCTGACATTCCCAGGTGATAGTCCCCCACGGCTTTAGCATCCATGCTAGCTCCGTTCGCAACTCTGAGGGTCATGTCACCTGCCTTCAAAACCCTACGGTTTCTCAACGCCTGCAAAGAATTACAGATATGAGATCCTGATCCGGTATCCAATACCCAGGAAGTAGAGTTTATTGAAAGACAGTTTTCAATAACATACACCTGAAGCTGAAGCTGAAGCTGCAACCTGCTTCAATTCCTGTGTTCTGGCCTTCCAGGACCTGCAATCATTCTTCCAGTGTCCTTTCTTATGACAATAGAAGCATTCTTCCTTATCCACAAGCTTCCCCGCTATCTTTGATGCTTTAGCTTTTCCCTTCGTATCCACTTTACTAACACCGCCCCTTGGTTTGGTGGGGGCTTTCTTCTTCTTTCCCTTGGCTTTCGCCTTGGACCTAGAAGAAGATGATCCTCCTACAAACAAAGTGGATGTTTCCCTACCTTTCTGTAGGGTGCCCTCTGCGCTCCTCAGCATGTTGAGGAGCTCTGAAAGTTCAACCTCCTTTTCTTGTAGGTTGATGTTCAGTATAAACTGGGCGTAAGTGGAAGGAAGGGACTGGAGAACTAAGTCTGTATAGAGCTCACTCTCCAATGTGGTCCCTAGGTCCGCGAGCTCCTCAATGTAGCCGATCATCTTAAGCACGTGTTCTGCTACTGATGATCCGACGGCCATCCTTGCCGAAAATAACTTTTTCGACGCTTCGTATCTTGCGATACGAGATTGCTCTCCATACAGTTCTTTTGTATGAAGAAATATGGATTCCAAGTCCATATTCTCGTGCCTCCTCTGATGTTCATTGTCCATCGAGGCAAGTACGAGGCACTTGGCCTTCGCGCTATCAATCTCCCAAGTCTTACGGATTTCCTTATCCGCGACGCTGGAAGTGGGACCAGGGACAGGGGGAGCTTTGGTGGTAAGAAGATACCCCAGCTTGTCGTAAGTGATTGCCATTTTGACATTCCTGAGCCAATCTTTGTAGTTTGGCCCTGTCAGTATGTTTTTATCTAGAAGTAACTTAAGTCCAGTCATTTCGATTGGTCGCTGCAATTAGGAGAGAGAGAAGAAACACTTAGCATGATGCTCTTGCAAGTTTAGAGTGGTTTTTAGTTTGTCTAAACAGGATGGCTCCCACTGTTTCTCGAATCCCTCCTTAAAACCAAAAAGGAAGAATTAGTCAGGATCAATCCCACCGTACAATACTTGCTTAACCGTTCGGCCAGGCTGGTGTCGGTACTTCGAGGGAGGTTTTCCAACGCTTTCGCGAAGTTCCTTAATTTAAGAACCTCTTTTCCCTGGGGGCGTAGCCCAGCTAACACCTTTCTAGACACCTACTAGGTTTATAGCATTTATCGTTAAGTGAGAAATTTCCCGAGGAGTAGCATATACTCACAGTAGGATCGGGATCAAAATATCATCGCGTGACGAAACTGAAGGAATCCTACCAGAATCATCACACTCCAAATGGTATGCAACACTAGCAAGTTTCAGTTCTTTTGAAACTCCCGATGTGGATTTTTGCCCCATGCTCTTATGACCTTGGCGTGAGGTCAAAATGTCATAAGTCACATGTCAAGTTCTTCCCATCATTATCCAGGTTAATTTGAATCCACCCGTACCTACCCTTGACGTAGGCCAAAATGGTAGTACGGCTGTCCCAAACCAACGCATTCTATCTATGCAACAGATAAATATCCGGCAGCTACCAATCACTATGCCTTGGCGTGAGGTCAAAATACATAGCTTGAATACTACCGAATATTTAACTGAAATGATGGAGGGCTACGAATGGTTTTGGCAAAACCGTGAACGTAGTGAACTTGATTTAGTCGATGGAACGAGATAGCTTTTAAATGGAGTGGCTCAAACTCCGCATTTTAAAAGTTTGTTTTGAAAAGAACCGAGTGGTTTTTCGAAAGTGTTCCAACGACTTTTACTTGGTTTATTTTCTTGCATTAGTTCTTTTAATGCGTGATATTCTTGCATTAGTTCTTTTAATGCGTCCCATCGGTTAGTTATATGTATGCCCTAGAGGCCATTACTATACATTGGATGTATATTATAGTGGATGCTGGGACATATATAGGGAGGACTTTCTTGCTCGACATGATAGTATGCTATCTGGTTACTCTTTACCTTAACGTGTACACTGATTGTTTCTCTGTTACATGTTGATAAAGCCATAAGGATGTGTACTTGACTACCTGGACTATGATGCGGATCATACTAGTGGGGACATGGTAGTCCATAAGTACATCCTTGAAAGTCCCTAGTCGTGGGTGTATCGAGACGGGGCATCGATGTACCAGAGTAGACTAGCGTGTACCTTCTCGACCCATACAGATGGGCGATGGATGATCCCATATCCATCGGTGTTTGACATCAGAGATGATATACGGGTGCTCAGTAGAGACTGGGTACACTGGACGGACTCGCCGAGAACTCCCAGATGGTATTATACCTCACATCAGATGGCAGTTCTCTGGTGACACTGGTACAGAGTAGTCTGTTGACCCGAGATCGTCATAGAGTCTTGTGTGGTTCCTACTGTGCTTTGATTTCCATCTTACCACGTCCAAGAGGGCGTGCAAAATGGTGGTTTTTGGGTACAGTCCCGAGTCACATGGAGGCAATGAGCGATAGGAGGGGATTCGTCTCTCCCGGTATAGGGAGTTGATGTTGCGCTGTGTTCGATTGGCTATAACAGGAAATCCCTGGCCAGGGTTGCTGAGATTTACTGGTAAGTGTTACCAGTAGTTTCTCGAATTGTTATAGACCTCATATCGACACGACTTATCGAGCTATCGGGGTCTGACGTTTACCACCCCTAGGCAAGATATGCGACATATCAGACGACGAGACCGGACTGTACGGTAGTGTTACTGGTTGGATTCACTGGAGTGTAAGCGGGCTTGCTCGTCGATCTTATGATCGCTCAATACCCGGGTGGCCGTTACGTTTAGCAGACCGCTTGCGGGTTGTGGGTGCTTGATATGATCATCATCTGCTGCCGGCGTATTGACGAGTCTTTAGAGTCCTACACAGAGGTTTCCTGGCTCAAGCGAAACGAAATAGGAGCGCATATGAGATATGTGCGGGACCGAGAATAATGCGTGTATGTGATACCGTATTTCATTCTCGCGATCAATGTGTTGAATGGTTGTATGCGATATAACCTAGTTATCGATTCAAGCGTTGATTCGATAAGCCGATACATTGTATACTAGTCGGTTGTGTGCGACATGACCGGATCATTGAATCAAGTGTTGATTTAATGATTTAATGCATAATTATATATTTGATATATTACTTTACATTAACTAGTATTGGTTCACTTTAAATGGATTTTCTCACTTGGTTTGTGCAAGTTGTATATGTGATATACTTTTGTGCACATGATTGTATCATGTTTGATGATACATGCTAACTTGATTAGGTGTATGATTAAACCATGGTTAGTTAATGGTTAGGGTTTAATTTGATTTACTTATGTCTTTATTTATTTTGTTTTGACAAAAAGAAAAAGACAAATGAAAAAAAAGGGTTGCTTTCAAAGATGAACCTTCATGAAGGTTTGACCAAAGTGACCATTTTGTCTTCATGTCTTAACCCAACCATTCACTAACCCTTGTTAATTCTCTACACCTAACCATGGTTTGCTTATGATAAGAATTGATATTCTTTTCTATTCTTTAATTCTTATCATAACATCATATCATCTTCTTCTTCTTCTTCCATGAAGAAAGCTTGCTACAACAATGGCAAGTGAAGAAATCAAGTGAGAAATCCAATTCTAAAGTCTACCCACTTCCTATTTCTTCATCCTCTACCTCTTTCCAAGAAGTATAGGGTGTTTCCTTCACAAGATTCCAAAGTTTGGTGAAGTTGGAGCTTGATCTAGCGATGCCTCGACGTAGATCATCTTCGGCATCGTCGTCGACGACCTAGCTCGCCAATTCTCTGACGAAGCCGACGCTAGAGCCCGGGAATTCATTTGGACAGCGAGGGGACTTCGTTGCGGAGCTATGGAGGTGGAGCACCGGATCTACAAAGGTTGTATTTCCGTTTAAACTTTAGTTAAGTCGCTAACTAGTTTCAATTGTCGCCTAGAATTCTAGCCAACGGTCCGTGTTAGGGTTTCTCGGCACCGTAATTTTTGTAAATTGGCATGGTTGATGCCTTGTGAGACCTCTAGTGTGTGCCTAGGAACCCTACAGTGGTATCAGAGCCTAGCTAGAGCCTTAGGCATGCATAGACGCAGTTTGAAGTCCGATCGATCGAAATCCCTAACTACAAATTGCTCTCTGTCCTTTTTTGAAAATTGTGGATTTTTCAATATTAAAAATATGCAGAAAATCAAGCAGGTTTTTTTTTGAAATACTGTGAAAAACGGAGACCTAACTCCGTCATAACAGCGCGGAACCGCGGCCTAAGCCCACGTGGCGCGGCGGTTCCGCGGCAATACTGTTGACTCTTTGACTCCTCTTTGCACAGTAATGTTTATAATTAACTCCTGTGTTTTCTGGGTAATTTTAATGTATACTCTACAGCTGAGTATTCTGAGGTTGTATTGGGGACTCGATGAATCGATCGGATTTTTTAACTTTGTCTATTTTGGCTTTCCGGATAATTTTTGAATATGTTAAAAAAGTTCGACCGGATATAAATACCCAATTTTTCCCCTGTCGGGAAATTTCCAAGTGTTGGATTTTTCCGTAGTTTAACGACGTTCTAAGTAGTGCAAGTAATACGATGGACCCTCTAGAAGACAACAAACCTTAACTCGATTATGTGACCGTCTTGAACTACCCTTTGAACCTTCGGGTTTGGGGCAGTACGGCGTGCCACATGTGAGGCGTTGGCTTGACCCTTCTACGGCTGGACCGTTGGTACTGAGGCACGAACTGAATGTTGTTAGACTTATTTCATGTGTTGAGCTGTATCGGGAAAACTTGGGTGTTCGATTGTTCGATCGGAAAGTTTGACATTTTCTATTTATCCGGAATGGGATACAATAATTGGAATTCACAAGTAGTTATGTGATAACTGAATGAATGTTATAAACATAGCAGTTTAGTCTCACTTGATCGATTGCCACGGAATTTTGATGTGATCAAAAGTCCGTCGCAATCACGTAGCGTATGCGGATACTCGCCGGGTAAACTTAATAGACAGCTACACCCCATAGCCCCGTACGCGGATACTCGTAGGAGAACCCCGTCGCCGAAAGCATCCGTTCGGGTGCTCGCGGCAGCGGTGTTCCGCCTTGGTGCACTTCGTCGACGGTATCGGGGGTGCGGCCGCCTACTAAAGTTTGCGACGAGCATTCGATCAGGATGTCGGGAATCTTGTTGAATTGCCCGACTTGATATTGAAAAGAGTTTTCGATTTTAAGACTAAAATGCGGGGTTTATAATTGTTAGGCATGCGATGTCTAAGTAATTCATTTGGTCAGGCATGCGATGTCTGAGGCGGTTGCGGATTCCAACTGTTGTAGTTTTACACTTTCTTTTCTGTGACCGTAAGTGTAATATGTGATATCGCCGGTTTCGTTGCTATATGTTAACGACAATTGGGATGCGCATATTTACTTACGTTGATGACATGTGATGTTATGTGTTGCTGGATATGTTATATTGGAACGTCGTGTTTGAATAGCCGGGGGTTTTTATGTGAGATGAGTGTTTTTCATTTTCATTCATGTAAAAACTTGTATGTAATATTCTTTTATTGGGGCACTTCCAGGTAGCGGAAGTTGTCACCGTTTGTATATTATTTACTTTTCTGCACTAGGATAGACCCAAGGAGGAGGGCACAAGTAACCGGGTTCTGGAGTCCAGTGGGAGACCAACTCGAGGAGTCGAGTCCGGGTCTGCTAACTCCAGAATTGGTAGGGTTGCTTGCCGCTCTCGTAGGGGTCTAGGGGTGTGGGTTTGGCTATTCATCGCGACCGTGGAATCCGTGTTTTATACTGGCTCGTATTGAAAACACGGACGTCCTAGTATATCCAATATTTCATATGATTCTTCTGCTGCGATATATGTGATGTTCTGTGATAGATACAGTATATAGTATATATGATATATTATATAGACGTTACTTATGTTTTACACCCGCGCTAGCCCTGCCCCGCTCTGCCGTTAGTTACCTAACCTAACGGTGCACGAGGGGACATCGAGGCGAATGCGGATGGCATAAGTGTACGTCGTATTTATCTGTGATGTTTAGGTACTTAAATGATGGGAATTCATTAATGTGATTAATGAAATAAAAGAAACATAAGATGTTGTAGAATTGAATTTCAAAATAAAACAGGTAGCTACAGTTCTTGCTTTGCACAGCGGTATATACGATATATCCTGCACCTTATTCGATAAGGAAAGGACCGAGATCCCTTCACCGGGAGTGACTCCTTTAGCAATAACTGGCAGATGCTACACACTCGGTTTATCTTTTGATTGCTTTTAATTGTTTTTGCTTTGCACAGTGATATATATGATATATCCCGCACCTCATTCGACGAGGAAAGGACCGACGATCTCTTCACCGGGAGTGACTCCTTTAGAAAAACTGGAAAAGCCTCAAAAACACTCCATTTTAAAATTCATTCGATCCTACAACGATATCACGTTCATTACGCAATAGGTTTTCAGAAAAACCTGTCGTAGCCCTCCGTCATTTCAGATAAGTCCTGTTTAGTATTCGTGCTGCGTTTGTTGACCTCGTCAAGGCGCAGTGTGCGGTAGCTAACCAGTATTTATTTGCTTATGCATATGATGCAGATTGGGTTAGGGTAGTCGTGCGGCCTTGTTGACCTTGTCAAGGGTCGTGCGGGTGGGTTTGATTCAATCAAGAAATGACGGGTTGAACTTGACTTGCGGTCTATGGTTTGTTGACCTTGTCAAGGTCATAGATCGTTTGGGGCAAAAGATTATCGGGAATTTCAAGTGTTGAAATTTGCAATGAGATTGCATACCTTCTATGAGATAGTTGGATCCCGATACCCGCTGCGAGTAAGAGTTACTCCTGGGAGAGTTTTATACATTACAATTAGCCGATCAAGTAGGTGTCTAGAAAGGTGTCAACGGGGTTACGCCTCTGGGAAAACGAGGTTTACATTAATTAGGTTCGTGCGAAAGCACGGGGGACCTCCCTCAAAGTACCGACACTGGCCTGGCTGAAAGATTGGCGAACTTGTAGTGTGTAATTAATCCCGGCTAGTCTTTCCTTTTAGGGTTTGAAGGAAGATTTGATAAAAAGCAGTGGAGGCCATCCTGATTAGATTAAATAATAACCAATCTATTCTTGCAAGAGCGCACGCTGAGTGTTTTCTTCTCTCTCTCTCCTGGTAGCGACCATATCACGCCTTAATCAAGATAATAATACGGATATTGACCGAACTCGCTTGTCATTCTGAGCTGGGGAACGTTGGTCCCGCTCCAACTTATAATTGTTATAAGACAGAGCAGGAAATAGGGGAATACCAGATTTCCCGTGCCGTCCAAACGAAGAAAGTTCATGATGATGCATCTCCTTCGGGTGTATTCGTTGCAAAGAACTGTTTCTCAGTATCCTCTGCATCCTGGGTATATGATACCGGATCAGGATCCCAGATATGTAATCTGTTACATAGGGCTACAAAAGGGTAGAAAAACTGAGAACGGGTGATAAGTTTCATGAGGCAGAAAACGGGGCAAGTGTTGCAGCCAAGTCTGTCGGTCACTGTCACCCTGTATTACCAATACATTGATTCTGAATGAATGTTATTAGATACCGAACCTGATATAAAAAATCATATCAGTCTCTTTATTTAGTAAAGAAATGATAAAATTTTGTATTGTTGGATAATATTTTGAACATTTCCTATATCAAAAGTTGATCGGTTCAGGCAAGTTATCTAAAAGTATTGATGTTCTAAATCAAACTACAGTTCTTAGTATACGGAACACACACAAGAGGAAGAGTTCAGAAATGAACGAATTCTTCTTGAGGTATTGTAGACTAGGTCATATCAATGCGACCCGACTAGCTGAGTTACATTTAGATGCATATTTAAATCAGTTTGAATTTACATCTTGTGAAACTCGCCAGTCATGTCACAATGATAAGATGACCATAGCTCCGTTTACTGGAAACAGAGAAAGAGTTAGTGAACTCTTGGGATGATACATGTTGATGTATGTAGGTCCCCTGTCTACACATGCCAAGACTAGTTCTTTGTACTTCATTACATTCTCTGATGATCTCATTAGATTCAGACATATGTTCCTGTTGAAACACAAGTCCGAACCTTTTGCGATATTCACAGAATATGATTTAGAAGTAGAGAACCAGTAAAGGGTATAAGTATTATGTCCTTTGATGAGATCGAGGAGGAGAATACTTGAGCACGGAATTCTTGGACTTTTCTAAAGGAGAATGAGATTCTCTCTCAGCATTACTCCTCTGTATACACCATAGCACGATGGTATATCGGGGCGGAGCAGATACACCCTATTTGATATGGTGTGCTCTATGATGAGTACTACTGAGTTACCTATTTCCTTTTGGGAGTTATGCACTTATGAAGCTGCATACCTATTGAATTAGGGTTCGAATCAAATCAAAGCCTACCATTTCATATGTGATATGGAAAGGGAAGAGCCCATATCTTAAGTTAGTTAAGATTTGGGGTTGTCCGGCCTATGTCAAAAAGCAAAATCCGGACAAGCTCGAGGCAACGTCTGTTATGTAGAACTGGAAACGTTCCAGCTATACAAACTGGAGCTGATGATTTGGTAGAACCGAAGGATTCAGTAGACACCAACGAACCTCAGCCTCTCCGCCGATCTAGCAGGGTTCCTCACCCACATGAGAGATACTTCGGTTTCTCTATGACAGTGGGAGCGAGGATTGCATCATGAGATGATGACCCAATTAGTTTCGAGCTGGCCATCAAGAGTAGGGACTCTGTAAGAATGGCTGGATGCTTAGTGATCTGAGATGGAATCTATGTACACCAACAAAGTATGGACTTTGGTTGCTATATCTGAAGGGTTAAATCCCCATCAGGAGCAAGTATATCTTGAGAAGATTACTTTGTGTACATGGAAAGGTTGAGACTTTCAAAGCTAGACTGTTAAAGCTTTTCGTCATCAACCAGGCGTGGATAATGATGAAACCTTTTCCAGTACCTATGCTTAAGTCCATCCAGATACTACTTGCCACGGCTACATACCATGACTACGATATCTGGAGGTTGGGTATCATGACTGCTTTTCTAAATACTGATTTAGAAGAGTGCGTCTATAAGTACACAGCCAGAGGGCCTCGTAGACAGTGGGAGCAGCGGAAACGTGTGCAAGATGCTTTATAGGATAAAGCAGGCATCGCGGAGTTGGAACATCTGTTTTGATGGATTAGTCAAGGAAGTTGACATCATCAAAATGGTAAATGAACCTTGTATATACAGGTAGTTGGGAGTATGGTGGTGATCCTCGTAGAGTACGTGGATGACATACTCATGATAGGGAAGGAGTTTCCTATGCTACGCTCGGTCAATCTCCGCTTATCACAAGGATTCTCCAGATAGGATCAATGTGATACCTCCTCCATCCTGAGTTTTCATCTATGAGATAGATGTTATTTGGGTACTAGTACACTCACTAGTTGTAGTGAGATGGTATCAATCGATCCTGGGGAGAATCACTGGAAGGGTTCCAGGGTGATAAAGACGACTGAATGTCAGTCGCAGGCATTGTCTTTACCCTCAGTAAAGGGACGGTATGTTGGAAGAGTTCCAAGCTAGATACCGTGGCATACTAGACGATAAAGGCTGGATACATCGCTACTTAAGATGCTACCAAAGAGGCTGTTTGGATGTATATTAGTTCATGAGATGAACTTAGTTCCTACCATTGTGTGACAATGGAGTTGGGGCTTATGCCAGGAACCCCCATCCCATCAGTGATCCAGACATATTCTAAGACAGTATTATTTGATCATGGAGATGGTTGATCTCTAAGGGATCGAGGTTAGGAGAGTAGACTCAGAGGACAACACGGCGGATCCACTCACGAAGGCCTGTTCCCAGAAAGAGACTTTTATGGGATGGTTGAGTATGAGATACAACAACCACTGCTACAGATGGCCCTAGTGCAAGTGGGAGATTGTTAGTTATATGTATGCCCTAGAGGCCATTACTATACATTAGATGTATATTGTAGTGGATGCTGGGACATATATAGGGAGGACTTTCTTGCTCGACATGATAGTATGCTATCTGGTTACTCTTTACCTTAACGTGTATACTGATTGTCTCTCTGTTACATGTTGGTAAAGCCCTAAGGATGTGTACTTGACTACCTGGACTATGATGCGGATCATACTAGTGGGGACATGGTAGTCCATAAGTACATCCTTGAAAGTCCCTAGTCGTGGGTGTATCGAGACGGGGCATCGATATACCAGAGTAGACTAGCGTGTACCTTCTCGACCCATACAGATGGG
Source organism: Agapanthus africanus (assembly GCA_030015575.1). Classification (NCBI taxonomy): domain Eukaryota; kingdom Viridiplantae; phylum Streptophyta; class Magnoliopsida; order Asparagales; family Amaryllidaceae; genus Agapanthus; species Agapanthus africanus. The sequence continues at coordinate 235,480,936 of JASDDO010000010.1, forward strand.
CGATGGATGATCCCATATCCATCGGTGTTTGACATCAGAGATGATATACGGGTGCTCAGTAGAGACTGGGTACACTGGACGGACTCGCCGAGAACTCCCAGATGGTATTATACCTCACGTCAGATGGCAGTTCTCTGGTGACACTGGTACAGAGTAGTCTGTTGACCCGAGATCGTCATAGAGTCTTGTGTGGTTCCCACTATGCTTTGATTTCCATCTTACCACGTCCAAGAAGGCGTGCAAAACGGTGGTTTTTGGGTACAGTCCCGAGTCACATGGAGGCAATGAGCGATAGGAGGGGATTCGTCTCTCCCGGTATAGGGAGTTGATGTTGCGCTGTGTTCGATTGGCTATAACAGGAAATCCCTGGCCAGGGTTGCTGAGATTTACTGGTAAGTGTTACCAGTAGTTTCTCGAATTGTTATAGACCTCATATCGACACGACTTATCGAGCTATTGGGGTCTGACGTTTACCACCCCTAGGCAAGATATGCGACATATCAGACGACGAGACCGGACTGTACGGTAGTGTTACTGGTTGGATTCACTGGAGTGTAAGCGGGCTTGCTCGTCGATCTTCTGATCGCTCAATACCCGGGTGGCCGTTACGTTTAGCAGACCGCTTGCGGCTTGTGGGTGCTTGATATGATCATCATCTGCTGCCGGCGTATTGACGAGTCTTTAGAGTCCTACACAGAGGTTTCCTGGCTCAAGCGAAACGAAATAGGAGCACATATGAGATATATGCGGGACCGAGAATAATGCGTGTATGTGATACCGTATTTCATTCTCGCGATCAATATGTTGAATGGTTGTATGCGATATAACCTAGTTATCGATTCAAGCGTTGATTCGATAAGCCGATACATTGTATACTAGTCGGTTGTGTGCGACATGACCGGATCATTGAATCAAGTGTTGATTTAATGATTTAATGCATAACTATATATTTGATATATTACTTTGCATTAACTAGTATTGGTTCACTTTAAATGGATTTTCTCACTTGGTTTGTGCAAGTTGTATATGTGATATACTTTTGTGCACATGATTGTATCATGTTTGATGATACATGCTAACTTGATTAGGTGTATGATTAAACCATGGTTAGTTAATGGTTAGGGTTTCATTTGATTTACTTATGCCTTTATTTATTTTGTTTTGACAAAAAGAAAAAGAGAAATGAAAACAAAAGGGTTGCTTTCAAAGATGAACCTTCATGAAGGTTTGACCAAAGTGACCATTTTGTCTTCATGTCTTAACCCAACCATTCACTAACCCTTGTTAATTCTCTACACCTAACCATGGTTTTCTTATGATAAGAATTGATATTCTTTTCTATTCTTTAATTCTTATCATAACATCATATCATCTTCTTCTTCTTCTTCATCTTCTTCTTCCATGAAGAAAGCTTGCTACAACAATGGCAAGTGAAGAAATCAAGTGAGAAATCCAATTCTAAAGTCTACCCACTTCCTATTTCTTCATCCTCTACCTCTTGCCAAGAAGTATAGGGTGTTTCCTTCACAAGATTTCAAAGCTTGGTGAAGTCGGAGCTTGATCTAGCGATGCCTCGACGTAGATCATCTTCGGCATCGTCGTCGACGACCTAGCTCGCCATTTCTCCGACGAAGCCGACGCTAGAGCCCGGGAATTCATTTGGACAGCGAGGGGACTTCGTTGCGGAGCTATGGAGGTGGAGCACCAGATCTACAAAGGTTGTATTTCCGTTTAAACTTTAGTTAAGTCGTTAACTAGTTTCAATTGTCGCCTAGAATTCTAGCCAACGGTCCGTGTTAGGGTTTCTCGGCACCGTAATTTTTGTAAATTGGCATGGTTGATGCCTTGTGACACCTCTAGTGTGTGCCTAGGAACCCTACACCATCATTTAATCCTACCATTGCAGAAAACAACCAAAATATGACGTACGCTTATGTTAGTGTATATGCCCTAGAGGCCATTACTGTATCATACTAGTTTGTATATTACTTGATGGAAGCTTGGGATATTCACCTTGTATAAACAATCTTGCTCAATATAGTAGTATGCTACTTGGTTTGTTTCTACTTCAATGTGTACTTGTGTTTATTTCAGTATATCACTTATACGCATTAGTGGAGCCCTTAGGATCTTTGCTTGATTACCAGCGTTGTGATGGCAGTCACACCAGTGGGGGCTGGGTAATCTATAGGCACATCCTTATACAGGTCCCTAGTCGTAGGACTATCGAGACAGGGCATCGATACTCCGGAGTAGACTAGCGTATGCGCTTCTCATCCCAGTGTGGGAGATGGTCTGTCCCACAGCCATCAGTACGTCGTACTGGAGATAGTATACGGGTGCTCGTTGGGTTACGAGTACACTGGACAGGACTCGTCGGGAACTGACAGGTTGGTATTATACCTATCGTCAGTTATCAGTTCCCAGGTGACATGAGTACAGCTTAGTCCGCTGACTTGACACTGACACTTCGCCTCGAGTGTGTTCCCACTGCACTTTGATCACTACCCTACCACGGCTCAAAGGAGTCGTGCAAACAGGTGGTGGTTGGGTACAGTCCCGAAGCACTTGGAGGCAGTGACGGTTAGACAGGATTCGTCTCTCCCGGTATTGGGGGTTGACATCGCGCTGTGTCTAGGAGAGCCATTACACGAGTAGTCCCTGGCCAGGGCAAGCGAGATATACTGGTAGGTTTCCAGTGTTATCTCAGGGTGTTTTGGGCTTCACTCCGACACGACTTGTACCGCTATTTGGGGACTGACGTTTTACCGCCCCCTAGGCCCGCCATGCGATGTATCAGACGAACAGACCGGACTGTACGGAGAATGTCACATTCAGACTCAGTAGGAGTACAGATGGGGTTTCACCTCGTCAGCCTTCTTGTCGGCATCTACCTGGGGACCGTTACGCACAGCTAGTGCCGCTTGCGGTCTGTGGTTAAACCCACTGCCAGCGTAGTGTCGAGTCTTTAGAGTCCCACACAGAGGGTATTCGCCTCTGGGCAAAACAGAGTAGAGGTCGCATGGTTTTGCGACAGGGTTCGTTCTCATCCGCGCACTTGTGCACGTTTGGAGTCCGGACGGATTATACTGGCAGGCTCTGGTTTGAGCCAGATACTGGTATATGTTTTGGGGGTTGCTTTTATATCTTGGTATTCTTGTTTTTCGGAACGAGAATGCAGGTGTGTATGCACAGTTGCTTGAGGCGGAGAATGAGGTTTTTCATTAGGGTTTCGGATCGGGTGCGTATGCACAGTTGACAGTTATCTTTTTCCAAACCCTAATGGATTTATATATTATCTATTAATAATAATAATTAAATGAGAATTATGTTATGGTTGTTCTTGTTGACTTGTTGACCTTGGTTGACTTGTTGACCATTGACCACTTTCATGCCTTGAAAGTCTTCCTTGATTCATGCTTACTTTTTATTAAATGAAGCATGGTTGTGGTCATTCAAAACACTACCATCAACTATTCTCATTTTCAATTATTATCATTTAGATAATTCATTTCTTTTGCAATATGGTTGCAAGAAAGAAATAATTGAGCTCATTCTATCATAACCTCTCTCTCTCCTCATTTTCATCTTCTTCTTCCTCTTGAAAAGAGAAACCTTCTCATGTGTTGAGAATCATTCTCTTTTGATACAAAAGCAAACCCTAATCTCTCTCTACTCATTCTAGGATGAAGGTTTAGCAAACCGGAAACCCTAGTTCACTCAAAGATCGAGGAAGAGCCCAAAGTCGAACCTTCGAGGTGGATCCATCTTCGACGGGAGAAGGCGACGTAAAGAGAACCATTAACCTCTACAAGGTTTGAAGAAGAAGGAGTTCAAGTATAGGTATAACCATCTTCCATAGTAGCTAAATCTCTTTAGCTAGAATACTAGTTTTAGTTTAGACAACGATCCCGACCATGTTTAGTCCATGTTGCCTCTTGCGATAAAAATTCGTTTTTTATACCGTTTCCGCCTCCCCGTAAGCACCGGGGGTCACAATATGGACTTACAGTGGTATCAGAGCCTAACTAAACTTAAACTAGCTTGGTAGTGAAGTGTAACGAAGTTCGGAACCGTAAAAAACCCAAAAACCGTATTTTCAAAAACCTGAGTTTCTGTTGAAATTTTTTGGGCTCAAAATAAAATAATTTATATTTGTAAAATCATCTCAGGCTTTTCTAAGAATACCCATGAAAAACGATCCAGTGAGGAGCTCAAAGCGCCGCGCATCCGCGGCACGAGGTAGGCTCGTGCCGCGGAACCGCCGCGCTTTGTCGTCTTCTGCGCCTCGTTTTTCGTGCAGTGTTCTTGTTGTGGGATTTTGGGATTTTTAAAAATATATTATATGTACCCAGATTTTCCAGAAAAGAAATTTCCTTTTAGGGTCCTATAATTCCGTATTTTTCCGAACTTCACTGCACTTTGGCTATATTGGTTATATCTGTGTTGTTTGCATGTATTGAACGTCGGCTAATCGCTATAAGTCGATTAGTCGGGGTTATACATGATCTGTAATGTGCTCGAATGTGTATATGAATGTGTTGGACTGTCGCGGGTGAATAGCCGGGGTTGGATGTGAGATGAGCTTTTGTTTTTCTTTCATTCATTTGTAAATGTAAATTGATGTAATTATATTATTTGTTTGGCCGCACAACCGGGTCGGGGTTGTAGCCGTCATTGTATAATTCTTTTTACTGTTTTTGCTCCTAGGATAGACCCACGGTGGGGTGCACAAACTACCGGGAACTTGGCGGGTAGTTTGCCGCACCCGTAGGGGTCTTGGGTGGGGTATTTGCTATTCACCGCGACCGTGTTATCCGCTTTTCGTTTCAGGCTCGAAAGAAATGCGGATTGCTAGTATATCCAATGTATTCATCTGTGATCTGTAATGTCTATCATTGCTTTCTATTTAGGCGTTGCTTATGTTTTACAGCCGCGCTAGCCCAGCCCCCGCTCTGTCGTTAGTTAAGTAACCTAACGGGTGATGACGGGGCCCCGTGGCGAATGCATATGGCATAAGCGTACGTCATATTTTGGTTGTTTTCTGCAATGGTAGGATTTAAATGATGGGACGCATTAAAAGAACTAATGCAAGAATATCACGCATTAAAAGAACTAATGCAAGATAATAAACCAAGTTTAAGTCGATGGAACACTTTCGAAAAACCACTCGGTTCTTTTCAAAACTAACTTTTAAATGCGGAGCTTGAGCCACTCCTTCTAAAAGCTATCTCGTTCCATCGATTATATCAAGTTCACTACGTTCACGGTTTCACCAAAACCATTCGTAGCCCTCCGTCGCTTCGCATGAATAGGCAGTAGTATTCAAGCTATGTATTTTGGCCAAAGTCAAGGCATAGTGATTGGTAGCTATTGGGTGTTCATGTGTAGCATAGATAGATGCGTTGGTTTGGGACAGTCGTGCTGCCATTTTGGCCAAAGTCAAGGGTATGTACGGATGGATCCAAATTAACCTGGAAAGTGACGGGAAGAACTTGACATGTGACTTATGATATTTTGGCCAAAGTCAAGGTCATAAGAGCATGGGGCAAAAATCCACATCGGGAGTTTCATAAGTACTGAAACTTGCTAGATTTGCATACCATTTGGAGTGTGATGATTATGGTAGGATTCCTTCATTTTCGTCACGCGATGATATTTGGATCCCGATCCTACTGTGAGTATATGCTACTCCTCGGGAAATTTCTCACTAAACGATCAATGCTATAAACCTAGTAGGTGCCTAGAAAGGTGTTAGCGGGGCTACGCCCCCAGGGAAAAGAGGTTCTTAAATTAAGGAACTTCGCGAAAGCGTTGGAAAACCTCCCTCGAAGTACCGACACTGGCCTGGCTGAACGGTTAAGCAAGTATTGTACGGTGGGATTGATCCCGGCTAATTCTTCCTTTGTGGTTTGAGGAGGGATTCGAGAGACAGTGGGAGCCATCCTGTTTAGACAAATTAAAAACCATTCTAAACTTGCAAGAGCATCGTGCTAAAGTGTTTCTTCTCTCCCCCCTGCAGCGACCAAATCGAAATGACTGGACTTAAGTTGATTCTAGATAAAAACATATTGACAGGGCCAAACTACAAAGATTGGCTCAGGAATGTCAAGTTGGCAATCACTTACGACAAGCTGGGGTATCTTCTTACCACCAAAGCTCCCCCCGTCCCAGGTCCCACCTCCAGCGTCGCGGATAAGGAAATCCGTAAGACTTGGGAGATTGACAGCGCGAAGGCCAGGTGCCTCGTACTTGCCTCGATGAACAACGAACATCAGAGGAGGCACGAGAATATGGATTTGGAATCCATATTTCTTCATACAAAAGAACTGTATGGAGAGCAGTCTCGTATCGCTAGATACGAAGTGTCGAAGAAGTTGTTTTCGACAAAATTGGCCGTCGGATCATCGGTAGCGGACCACGTGCTTAAGATGATTGGCTACACTGAGGAGCTCGCGGAACTTGGGACCACGTTGGACAGTGAACTCTACACGGATATAATCCTCCAGTCCCTTCCATCCACTTACGCCCAGTTCATACTGAATTTCAACTTGCAAGAAAAGGAAGTTGAACTTTCAGAACTCCTCAACCTGCTGAGGAGCGCAGAGGGCACCCTACAGAAGGGTAGGGAAACACCCGCTTTGTTTGTAGGAGGATCTTCTTCCTCTAGGTCCAAGGCAAAAGCCAAGGGAAAGAGGAAGAAAGCCCCCGCCAAACCAAGAGGCGGTGTTAGTAAAGTGGGTACGAAGGGAAAGGAAAAGGCAACAAAGATTGCGGGGAAGCTTGTTGGAAAGGAAGAATGCTTCTATTGTCATAAGAGTGGACACTGGAAGAAAGATTGCAGGGCTTGGAAGGCCAAGACACAGGAACTGAAGCAGGTTGCGGCTTCAGCTTCAGGTGTGTATGTTATTGAAAACTGTCTTTCTATAAACTCTACTTCCTGGGTATTGGATACCGGATCAGGATCTCATATCTGTAATTCTTTGCAGGCATTGAGAAACCGTAGGTTTTTGAAGGAAGGTGACATGACCCTCAGAGTTGCGAACGGAGCTAGCATGGATGCTAAAGCCGTGGGGGACTATCACCTGGGAATGTCAGATGGGCATGTTTTGGTTTTGCGTAATTGCTTTTTTGTACCCAACGCAACTTGTAATATCATTTCTGTATCTTTGGTTTCTAAAGAAGGTTATGAATTTGCGTTTGTAAGTAATGTTGTTAACATTCACCTTAATCAAGTTCTGATTGGGTCAGGTACATTGAGCAATGGTATATACGTATTAAACCAACCACAGATTTTCAATGTCCAGAATACACACAAAAGAAAGTCACCAGATATTAATCAGACTTTCTTATGGCATTGTAGACTGGGTCACATCAATGAGAGAAGGTTGACTAAGTTACATACAGAAGGATATTTGGATCCGTTCGAATATCAATCATATGCCACTTGTCAATCCTGTCTCAAAGGAAAGATGACAAAGACTCCGTTCACTGGACACGGAGTAAGAGCGAGCGAGCTCTTGGGACTCGTACACAGCGACGTGTGCGGTCCAATGTCTACACATGCGCGAAGCGGTTATTCTTACTTCATTACTTTTACGGATGATTTTTCAAGATACGGTTATGTCTTCTTAATGAAACATAAGTCCGAAGCTTTTGAAAAATTCCAGGAATTTAAGAATGAAGTAGAAAAACAAACCGGCAAAAGTATCAAGATTCTAAGATCGGATCGAGGTGGAGAATACTTAAGTGCCGAGTTCCTGAATTACTTAAAAGAGAATGGGATTCTCTCTCAGCTTACTCCTCCATACACTCCGCAACACAACGGTGTATCGGAGAGACGGAACCGGACCCTATTGGATATGGTACGGTCCATGATGAGTAACGCTGAGTTACCGCGATCATTCTGGGGGTATGCGCTAGAATCAGCTGCGTACCTTTTGAACCGAGTTCCTACTAAGACTGTGCCTACTACACCATATGAGATGTGGTGTGGGAAGAGACCCCATCTCAGTCACATTAAGACTTGGGGAAGTCCAGCTTTTGTTAAAAAGCAGCATGCGGACAAGCTCGAGGCGCGCTCAGTACTGTGTAAGTTTGTGGGATATCCAAAGAATTCCAAGGGATATCTCTTCTACTACGAAGAGGAACAAAAAGTTCTTGTTTCTCGTCATGCCCACTTTCTAGAACATCAGTTCTTAGAAAAAGAATCAAGTGGGAGCGCAGTAGAACTGGAAGAAATTCCAGAACCACAGACTATTACTGAAAGCCTAATGGAACCAGAGGGTTCAAATGAACAGGACATTCCTATGCCGCTCCGCAGAAGTAGTAGGCAGTCTCATCCGCCCGAGAGATACTACGGTTTTCTCATAGACGGGGATAGAGAGGATTGCATCATAGACTATGATGAGCCTACTAGCTTCCAGCAGGCCGTTCAGAGCATTGACTCGGTAAAATGGCTGGATGCAATGCGGACCGAAATGGAGTCCATGTACACCAACAAAGTATGGACGTTGGACATTGCTCCAGACGGGGTAAAACCCGTAGGATGCAAGTGGATCTTCAAAAGGAAGATTGGTGTAGATGGACAGGTTGAGACCTATAAAGCTAGACTTGTAGCAAAGGGTTTCCGTCAAAGACCTGGCTTGGACTACGACGAAACCTTTTCTCCAGTGGCTATGCTGAAATCCATTCGGATCCTTCTTGCCATTGCTGCCTTCCACGATTATGAGATTTGGCAGATGGACGTAAAAACCGCTTTTCTAAATGGAAATTTAGAGGAGTGTGTCTATATGGATCAGCCAGAGGGTTTCATTCAGAGTGGGAGCAGCGGAAAGGTGTGCAAGTTGCTTAAGTCCATCTATGGACTAAAGCAGGCATCGCGGAGTTGGAACATCTGTTTTGATGAGACGGTCAAGGAATTTGACTTTATCAAAAATCCAGATGAACCATGCATCTATAGTAGATTTGTAGCGAGAACTGTAGTATTCCTTGTTTTATACGTGGATGACATTCTCTTAATAGGAAATGACATTCCTATGCTACAATCTGTCAAGGGTTTCTTGTCACAAAGGTTCTCCATGAAAGACCTGGGTGATGCCTCTTACATCCTGGGGATCCGGATCCATCGTGATAGATCCAAGAGGATATTAGGACTTTCACAGTCCAGGTACATCGACACCGTACTGAAAAGATTCAGTATGGAAGATTCCAAGCGCGGTAACTTACCGGCTTGTCACGGGATCACCCTCTCTAAAGAGATGTCTCCCAAGACTGATTTGGAGAGGGATCGCATGTCTATTATACCCTACGCTTCTGCGGTAGGCTCTATAATGTATGCGATGTTGTGTACCAGACCGGATGTAGCTTATGCATTGAGTGTAGTAAGCCGGTATCAGTCAAACCCTGGGGAGAAACATTGGATAGCGGTAAAGAACATTCTCAAGTACCTGAGGAGGACTAAGGAGATGTTCTTGGTGTATGGCGGAAAAGACCTCCAGATTGAGGCCTTTGCTGACTCCAGCTTCCAGAGTGACAAGGATGATTCCAAGTCCATGTCGGGTTTTGTCTTTACCCTCAATGGAGGGGCGGTGTGTTGGAAGAGTTCCAAACAGGAAACCGTTGCAGACTCGACTATGGAAGCGGAATACATCGCTGCATCTGATGCCGCAAAGGAAGCTGTCTGGATAAGGAAGTTCTTAAAAGAACTTCAGGTGGTTCCGTCCATTGTTGACCCAGTACCTCTGTATTGCGACAACAACGGGGCTATAGCTTTAGCAAAGGAACCCAGGTCCCATCAGAGATCCAGGCACATCTTGAGGCGGTATCACCTGATCAGGGAGATCGTGGATCGCAAGGAGATCGAGGTTCGGAGGGTTGCTTCAGAAGAGAACACTGCAGATCCATTCACCAAGGCCCTACCCCAGACTCAGTTCGAGCGGCTGATCGAGATGATAGGTCTTCGATACGCCAGTACATGGCCTTAGTGCAAGTGGGAGATTGTTAGTGTATATGCCCTAGAGGCCATTACTGTATCATACTAGTTTGTATATTACTTGATGGAAGCTTGGGATATTCACCTTGTATAAACAATCTTGCTCAATATAGTAGTATGCTACTTGGTTTGTTTCTACTTCAATGTGTACTTGTGTTTATTTCAGTATATCACTTATACGCATTAGTGGAGCCCTTAGGATCTTTGCTTGATTACCAGCGTTGTGATGGCAGTCACACCAGTGGGGGCTGGGTAATCTATAGGCACATCCTTATACAGGTCCCTAGTCGTAGGACTATCGAGACAGGGCATCGATACTCCGGAGTAGACTAGCGTATGCGCTTCTCATCCCAGTGTGGGAGATGGTCTGTCCCACAGCCATCAGTACGTCGTACTGGAGATAGTATACGGGTGCTCGTTGGGTTACGAGTACACTGGACAGGACTCGTCGGGAACTGACAGGTTGGTATTATACCTATCGTCAGTTATCAGTTCCCAGGTGACATGAGTACAGCTTAGTCCGCTGACTTGACACTGACACTTCGCCTCGAGTGTGTTCCCACTGCACTTTGATCACTACCCTACCACGGCTCAAAGGAGTCGTGCAAACAGGTGGTGGTTGGGTACAGTCCCGAAGCACTTGGAGGCAGTGACGGTTAGACAGGATTCGTCTCTCCCGGTATTGGGGGTTGACATCGCGCTGTGTCTAGGAGAGCCATTACACGAGTAGTCCCTGGCCAGGGCAAGCGAGATATACTGGTAGGTTTCCAGTGTTATCTCAGGGTGTTTTGGGCTTCACTCCGACACGACTTGTACCGCTATTTGGGGACTGACGTTTTACCGCCCCCTAGGCCCGCCATGCGATGTATCAGACGAACACACCAGACTGTACGGAGAATGTCACATTCAGACTCAGTAGGAGTACAGATGGGGTTTCACCTCGTCAGCCTTCTTGTCGGCATCTACCTGGGGACCGTTACGCACAGCTAGTGCCGCTTGCGGTCTGTGGTTAAACCCACTGCCAGCGTAGTGTCGAGTCTTTAGAGTCCCACACAGAGGGTATTCGCCTCTGGGCAAAACAGAGTAGAGGTCGCATGGTTTTGCGACAGGGTTCGTTCTCATCCGCGCACTTGTGCACGTTTGGAGTCCGGACGGATTATACTGGCAGGCTCTGGTTTGAGCCAGATACTGGTATATGTTTTGGGGGTTGCTTTTATATCTTGGTATTCTTGTTTTTCGGAACGAGAATGCAGGTGTGTATGCACAGTTGCTTGAGGCGGAGAATGAGGTTTTTCATTAGGGTTTCGGATCGGGTGCGTATGCACAGTTGACAGTTATCTTTTTCCAAACCCTAATGGATTTATATATTATCTATTAATAATAATAATTAAATGAGAATTATGTTATGGTTGTTCTTGTTGACTTGTTGACCTTGGTTGACTTGTTGACCATTGACCACTTTCATGCCTTGAAAGTCTTCCTTGATTCATGCTTACTTTTTATTAAATGAAGCATGGTTGTGGTCATTCAAAACACTACCATCAACTATTCTCATTTTCAATTATTATCATTTAGATAATTCATTTCTTTTGCAATATGGTTGCAAGAAAGAAATAATTGAGCTCATTCTATCATAACCTCTCTCTCTCCTCATTTTCATCTTCTTCTTCCTCTTGAAAAGAGAAACCTTCTCATGTGTTGAGAATCATTCTCTTTTGATACAAAAGCAAACCCTAATCTCTCTCTACTCATTCTAGGATGAAGGTTTAGCAAACCGGAAACCCTAGTTCACTCAAAGATCGAGGAAGAGCCCAAAGTCGAACCTTCGAGGTGGATCCATCTTCGACGGGAGAAGGCGACGTAAAGAGAACCATTAACCTCTACAAGGTTTGAAGAAGAAGGAGTTCAAGTATAGGTATAACCATCTTCCATAGTAGCTAAATCTCTTTAGCTAGAATACTAGTTTTAGTTTAGACAACGATCCCGACCATGTTTAGTCCATGTTGCCTCTTGCGATAAAAATTCGTTTTTTATACCGTTTCCGCCTCCCCGTAAGCACCGGGGGTCACAATATGGACTTACAGCTTATGCCATTCGCATTCGCCACGGGGCCCCGTCATTACCCGTTAGGTTACTTAACTAACGACAGAGCGGGGGCTGGGCTAGCGCGGCTGTAAAACATAAGCAGCGCCTAAATAATATCATATATAGATATACTGCAATGATAAACATTTCAGATCACAGATGAACACATTGGATATACTAGGAACCTGCAATTCGTACGAGCCTGTAACGAAAGGCAGATTACACGGTCGCGGTGAATAGCCAATACCCCACCCAAGACTCCTACGGGTGCGGCAAACTACCTGCCAAGTACCCGAAGCGAAGCAACCTCCCTCATCCCCGTGAGTAGGCCACTCGGCACTTCGGCATACCCGGTAGTTTGTGCACCCCCTCCATGGGTCTATCCTAGGAGCAAAAATAGTAAAAAGAAATTATACAATGACGGCTACAACCCCGACCCGGTTGTGCGGCCATACAAATAATTATTACATCAATTTACAAATTTACATGAATTGAAAGAAAAGAAAAATTCTCGTCTCACAACCCCGGCTATTCACCCGCGACAATCCAACATATTCATATACACATTCCAACATTACAGATCACAGATTTGTATAACCCCCACTAATCGACATATAGCGATTAGTAGACGTTCAATACAAATATCACATTACAGAAAAACCCGTCAGCTTAAGTCTTCTAGAAGTTCGATCAAAAATACGGATTTTCAGGACCCCAAAAATAAAATTTTCGTTCTGGAAAATCTGGGCAGAAAACATATATTCCAAAAATCCCAAAACAACCCCAGAATTACACTGCACCAAAGATGGACCTCGGCCGAGTCAACTCGGCCGCGGATCCGCGGCGGGAGCGTGCTCCCGCCGCGTTTCCGCGGCGTTTTGACTCGATCGTTGGACCAAATTTGGTGACTATTCTAATAAAAGCCAGAGCCGATTTTTAAGATGAAAATTATCAACTTTTGAGCAGAATAAAAATCGGCAGAAACTTGGCGATTTTGGGTTCGTTTTGCGACTTCTCTTTGATCGATCTTCTAGCTACTTTGCTAACATGTTAGATAGAGTTTAACTAGGCTCTGATACCACTGTAAGTCCATGCTACCTCTCCCGGTACTTTCGGGCATGCGGAATTTGATAAAAAACGATTTTCTTAGAGGTGTTAACATGGACTTAAAACCCGGATCTTTGTTAAACATCTAACTAACAACCTAACTAGGAGTCGTTAACTACTCGGTTAGGGGGTTTATACCTTGCTTGTCTTGAACTCCTTCGTCTTCAAGCTCCGATGATGGTCCGGATCGGCTTCTTCCCATCGTCTCCTTACGCCGAAGGTAGATCCACCAGAAAGCTCCAACCTTTGGCTCCTTCTTCGAACTTTGAAGAAACTAGTTCACTCGGTTTGCTAAACCTTGTGAACTAGAGTGAGTAGAGAAGAGTTTGTATGGGATTTTATCTATGGTTCTTCGTTCTCAACTCATGAGACAAGTGAACCATAGAGTCAAGAGAGGGAGCAAGAGGAAGAGGGTGAGAGCAAGAGTATGAGTGCTCAAGAACAAGAGAGAGAATGAGCATGAAAGAAAATGAGAAAAGACTTTTCTCATTTGGCTCTCCTAATCCAAAACAATCATAACACATCATATCAATCAAGTATTATGTGACGGTTTAAGCAACCATAGCCATATCATTTCATGCACTCATTTTGCACAAAAGAGCAAGCAAGCAAAAGTCTTTGCCATGAAATGATAGCCATGGTTATCATGATGGTCAACTAGTCAAGCCTAGTCAACCGGTCAACAAAGTCAACAAGTCAACAAAAGTCAACAAGTCAACAACTCAACAACCATGTCACCATAATACCTAATTAATATAATTGTTAATCACATATCATATTCTCATTAGGGTTGAGCAAAAAGTCAAAAGTCAACTGTCAACGGTCAACAACCCTAATGAGAATCCTCCGCCTCTGTCTCTCCGTCAACTGTGCATACACACCCGCATCCGCGTTCCGAGGAACACGAATACAAACTGGATAAATCCAATCCCAATACATACACTAGGATCTGGCTTAAACCAAAGCCCGCTAGTGTTTACTGTCCGGACACTTTACGTGCACAAGTGCACGGATGTGACTGAACCCTGTCGCAAAACCATGCGACCTGCCGCAAAACCATGCGACCTCTACTCTTTTTCCTAAAGGCGAATAGCTTTCTGTGTGGGACTCTAAAGACTCGACACTACGCTGGCAGTGGGTTTAACCACAGACCGCAAGCGGCACTAGCTGTGCGTAACGGTCCCAGGTAATGCCGACAAGAAGACTGACGAGGCGAAACCCATCTGAACTCCTACTGAGCCTGAATGTGACAATCTCGGTACAGTCCGGTCTGTTCGTCTGATACATCGCATGGCGGGCCTAGGGGGCGGTAAACGTCAGTCCCCCAATAGCGGTACAAGTCGTGTCGGAGTGAAGCCCAAAACACCCTGAGATAACACTGGAAGCCTACCAGTATATCTCGTTTGCCCTGGCCAGGGACTACTCGTGTAATGGCTCTCCTAGACACAGCGCGATGTCAACCCCCAATACCGGGAGAGACGAATCTTGTCTAACCGTCACTGCCTCCAAGTACTTCGGGATTGCACCCAACTACCACCTGTTTGCACGACTCCTTTGAGCCATGGTTGGGTAGTAATCAAAGTACAGTGGGAACACACTCGAGGCGAAGTGACAGTGTCAAGTCAGCGGACTAAGCTGTACTCATGTCACCTGGGAACTGATAACTGACGATAGGCATAATACCAACTAGTCAGTTCCCGACGAGTCCTGTCCAGTGTACTAGTAACCCAACGAGCACCCGCATACTCTCTCAAGTACAACGTACTGATGGCTGTGAGACAGACCATCTCCCACACTGGGATGAGAAGCGCACACGCTAGTAAACTCCGGAGTATCGATGCCCTGTCTCGATAGTCCTGTGACCAGGGACCTGCATAAGGATGTGCTTATAGATTACCCAGCCCAACTAGTGTGACTGCCATCACAACGCTGGTAATCAAGCAAAGATCCTAAGAGCTCCACTAATGTGTATAGGCGATATACTAAAATAAACACATGTACACATTGAAGTAGAAACAAACCAAGTAGCATACTACTATTTTGAGCGAGATTGTTTATACAAGGTGAATATCCCAAGCTTCCATTAAGTAATATACAAATTAGTATAATACAGTAATGGCCTCTAGGGCATATACACTAACAGTATAGGAATACGTATACACACATATATTGATTATATATTGTTTGAGATTATTGATGTTAAAAGATGGATTTTTGGTGTGTTTGGATTGGTTTAGTGTTGCGAAATCCTAGAGTAGTGGTTGCACCACACATACACACACCCATACTTGCATACATTCTTCTTTCATATATGCTTAAATGGGAATATATATGGTTATGTGTTCACATGGGTATGGGACTATGTGATCATATACAGGATTTGAGGATAGTATTTGGGATTTGAGGTGAGTCGATGAGATGTGATTTGAGACCGTGAGATCGGTGATATGGCAGGATTCGTACTTGAGATACGTCCTGATGTTAAAGCGGATCTTTGGCTGACGATGCCATGTAAATAGTGATATATATAAAATGGTTGGCATGCGATCGTGATATAAGATAAGATATGTTAAGATATTCATAATAGGTCGCATTGGGCAATGTATACCTCTTTATGACGATATATGATGATGATATCGGTTTGTATGAGGCTGTAGATCAGCAGTCAGATCAGGATTATTGATGATATCAGTATTGTACTAGACACAGATCAGTACCGCGGATTATAATCTTTGATAAAGAGGATACCAGATGAATAATGTGATGAACATGATATTGACCCGTACCCAGATTTGGGATGCCGTACGACGGATTTACGTACGAGCTATATATACTGATGATAGATCCGCACTCTTGACTTGGGAATATCTGATTATAGATATGGTATCGTATGTGGTATTATCGAGGCGGGATCACCGACTAATATATATGTTTATATACATATATATATATATATATCGACTCAGATGTTAGGCGGTTTCCTTACCCTTAATTCAGCTTGTTAGTTCAGCCGTATAGTTTAGTGTAGTTGTCAAACTAGATTAGATTCCTACCTATTTCAAAAACTAACGGATCGCGAGTATTTTTAAAGACAGGTCAAGGGATTCTACGGATATTTCAAAGGACTTATCTCTTCTTAAAAACACCGTAGCCCTTATTTTCAAAACACCGCGATTCGGGCTATATTCAAATGGCACCACCGTAAAACTCATATTTATATTAAATATAGATTTGTTATCTTGTGTCTAGTATTTAGCTCCCGCTCATTATTGTTGTCCGCTCCGCACCGCATACTTATATTGTGATTCCTATTTCCATTGTTGATATCATGCTGTTAGGACACCAGCACCATTACCGATGATGCGTATGTACCACGTACACTTACTTGCCGGCTCACACACATTTTCATCGGTAATTGCCATGTCATGAACAGTTTAGAAAATACTATTTCATTTGACATAGGTTGTTAGCTAATAGTTTAGACATGATATTAGTATACCTGCCTTATATGCTAGTTTAGACATTGTAGTTATTACTTGCTACTTCATGCATACTGTTATTCATTGTTATGCCGCATTCATGGATTCTCATGCCTATATTCATGATTTTACATGCTATTGATGATTTGGATTCGGATTTCCATGAGATTTTCTAGATTTGGGGGAAAACCGCAATACTTATATAAACTTATTTTCTCTCCTTTTAAATAAAAGGTGCGGTTTTCCCATGATGTATGAGTCGTCCACCATGAGTTTGCTGATGGATTTCGAGACCCGATTCAAGGAGATGGAGGAACCGTTTCGGGTATATGGTAGACCCGGTGCGGTATCCCGTGGCAAGAGGATCGCAGATGATGGCGTTGAGCCTGGCAGGGGAGCACTACCGACCGGTGATATTACCCGACGCGTCGGATATCCGGAGGATACCGTCGTGGTCTTGAGATGGATGGTAGGGGACGGTCTGGACTGACGGCGCCCTAGATATTGAGATTGAGGCTATGTTTTGTGCCGATGCTAGGCACAAGCTTCATGATGTTTTTCCATAATTTTGACTATATCCTCATATTTACATGCATGATGCTTCTTGTCATTGGGTGACACGTGGACGGGATCCACATATATACAGACATTGATCACATACAGACTTTGATTACATTGATCATACTTCATTTGTATATATAACAGGGGATGAGGACGCTGTTATATATGCCCTTACACCAATATTAGTGGAATAGGACACTAATATATGCGTATTGATATCAATTTAAATACTTCATCATACTTTTCATGTATTCATACCCCATCCATATGATATATTACTACCTGAGGCACTGACACGAGCTCTTGGTATTACCGTTGTTTAGAGGTATACTCTAGCCAGTGTTATTAGGCTGCTTGTTATATATTTGAGGATTATATTATGATCGTATGACCTAGGATTGCGTCATACATGTGATTCCTGTTCGTAGATGTATTCTATTCACGAGTTGGCAACTCACCCCCGTTGTGGCACAGTTTCTTGCAGGTTTTGCCGTACAGGTTTCATTACGGCTTTGTTGGCACTACTTCCATTTCCAGGTGATTTGCTAGTAGGTGGGTTTATTATATCGTACCCATCAGTATACTTTGTATATATTATTATTCAGTTATATCTAGAAGTTCCATCAACCAAACATGTATTTATTTTTGGGATAGAGACCAGTGATGTTATTCTTTCGACCTTAGATTCGCGCGTTATATTTCTGTGGATTTCTTGTTGTTTTGAGATTCCTTTTGAGTTTTGATCCTCGCCCTTGGCGTTGTATATTATATTGCTTGTGTGGTTGTGACCGTCGTTTAACGAAGAGCTAGCTCCCGCTTGGGGATGCCTTTACTCATTATATATGCTTTATCAGGTTTTGTACCCGTTTGGGGTCAGTTTTTACAAAGGAAACTCTACCGAAATTTTTAGAAAAGACTCGTGATTTTAAAATGAATATTTCAGCGTATGTTGCAATCTATTTGATTTAAAATGGTTTTTCCTTCACTCTACTACTTTTCTTGGTTTGGATTTCTGGGATTTCGGCTTAGATTACGTACGCCTCGAGACGTTTCGTAGTTTAAGTGCCGGTCATGTTCCGTATTTTCGGGTCGTGACCAAGTTGGTATCAGAGCGTTAGGTTTTACCTTCGGAGCGTAGGATGAACCTTGGTTGATGGAGTAGATAGCTTGAGTAGAGTGACGTACCGTACGTATGTTCCGCGGCATATTTAAGATACGCTACTTCACTTAAGAAGCCTTAGGATGTACATTTCCTTGTTCAGTATTATATTCATTCATGATCTAGCCTCATCGGTACCAGTTATGGTTTTGCTGCCACGATTTCGGGCATGGAGAGCTACGGCTAGAGTTGCGGTCAGCACGAGCTCGTCATGAAAGAGGACTGACCAGTGCGGAATTCCGGCGACACACGATTGTAGAGATGTGTCTTTTTATTATGTTTTCATGCCACGAGCGTTTGATGGATCGCTGTATGAGACTACTCGGACGTGCAGATCGGCACCAGAGGATCGAGCCACTGATAGAGGCCTGCCAGATTTCTATGACCGTTGAAGTATTGCTTATTTATGATGATTGAGGCACGGTTCAGCGTGCAGACGAGTGAGCCAGTTGTTGCTGCGAACGATGAGATATCGCCCCAGATGTTGGAGCTATTGCTGTACAAGTTGTACTAAGAGATGATAGAAGGTCGATAGTCATCGAGGATGAATGACTAGGACATGTAGTTCGTTCGCTACCTCGATGCGAGGTCATCAGATGATTGATTCCAGCTAGAGACGACTTCACGCGGAGACGTCGAGAGTCGACAGAGACGATCGAATGTCAGAAACCCATTATTCCAAGTTTAAAGTATTCAGAAAGATATGCAGGAAATTCTATGGACCCTCTAGAAGAATGAAACCCTAACTCAACTTAATGACCGTGTGAAAGCCTTTGAACTTTAGGGTTTGCGGCAGTTCCGCGGCGCCATTAGTGAGGCTTGGGTTTGCCCTTCTATGGCTAGACCACCGATGCTGTGGTATGTACTCGATACTATTAAAATATACCCAAGATGTTGAGCTCTTGGGGGATTATGAGGTCTTGATGAATCGATCGGATGGTTCGACTTCATTCGAATGCTAGGTGGTGAGATGCATTTCTTGGGAGGCTCCAGATACGAGGATAGCCGTTGGAGCTCAGTCCATGCAGCCACGACGAAACGAGTCCGAAGCAGTCGACATTAGAGAAAAGTGGAGTAAGAAGTTCATACAAGATACAGATAAGACGACGTCCCACTCCGCCGACATCAGAGATGCGATACGCATGCCGAGGCATTGTACTTGGATGTACCTTCTAGAAGGAGTCACGATGAGTATGCAGCCGTTCCAGAACAAGAAACAGAGGTAGTAAAGGACGATGACTTCCGGACAGTTCGGCCGAGACGAGATTGGAAGAGCCCTCGACAGGACCTTTCTGGAATAAATTAAGAGAAGACTTGGACCCAGGAGTGGTCATGTTACGCACACCAGCAGGCCAGATTTCAGGATCGTCGACGAGACATGCTATAAGTGACCATGACAGTTGGCCAGAGATTCTTGGAGGATGTGCTTGAGCGGGACTATTCCGCCATATTTGATTTTGGTATTTTGGGCGGTCTATTTGCATGATTGATTTTGATGATGGAGTTTCATGATATTTGTTTTCATGCACTATGGTTGCACCTACTGAGTATTTACGATTTTGCACAGTTGTTGCACTTGATATCATTTTCGTGCCTTGGTTTCTCATGTTTATGATTTATGGGTTTCATACAGTGGAGTTGATTTTGTGCATATGTACGCACACGATTTGGTTCTTGCACTCGGTATAGTTCACATATGCTTGCAGTATAGTGATACACATTTTGTGCACTTAGATGCACGGGATTTCGATTTCGATTGTGATGCTTGATATTGGTTTTGTGCACCTTATGCACCTGATTGGATTTTGCGCATGTTCGGCGCTTGATATTGGATTTCATGATTTCGTGCATGATGGATGCTCCTGATTTGGGTTTTCGCGCATGTTGGGCGCATGTTATGAGATGCGATTTTGGTGCACACCAGATGCACTAAATCGAGATTCTTCGTGCATGTCAGATGCACCTGTTTTGCTGTCAGGCGCAACACCTGTTGCCCTTGACATATGTTTTATGCACACCGATGCACTTAGATATTGTTTCTGCGAGCATGTATGGCACATTCATAGATTCTGATTTCCGTGCGCACCCGACGCACGTAGTATTCATATGCACATTTTGGAATTGATTTCTTATGGAGCAGTACTATTTTATGATGATTACTATGAGTTTTTGTACTGAGCAGGACTAGTCAGGGGACAGTGCCTGGGTATATTTTCCACGCATTGATAGATTTCAAAGGGATTTCCAAAAGGCGAGCTATAGTCTCAGTATTTACCTATGTGTCTGATATGACACGAAACGTTAAAACAAGGAAACCCTTCTAAATTGTTTCCAAAACGGCGGAACGTACACATTAAGCAAAAGATGTATACGTATATGGTTATTTTCTTATGATAGACGTCCGCCACTGTGCAGTGTTAGGCGCATTGCACAGCGACTTTAAAAGATTTGGCATGCATTTCCTTTAGATATTTACATGTATAGTTTCGAGTTATATCATATTGGTTTTGCTTTGGATTTGGCATTCGTGTCTTTACCTTGACTCCGAAGATTGCGGGACGCTTGACGGAGTTTCAATTTTGAGTTATCTGCTTACTACTCATACGCATGCATTGCGCTATGATGTGTTTTATGTATTGATGATTTCGGAGACCCGACGACATGGACATTTTATTGAAATGTTTTAGAATTTGGGGGTTTAAATTTAAATTCGGGGACCGAATTTCTTTAAGAAGGGAAGATTGTAACATTTCAAAAAAATAAAATATTATTTTTGGCAATTTTTATAATTTAATATTATTTTAATTAATATTTCGGTATAATTAAATACCGATAAATGGGGGGAAATTTTGGAAAAATTATGGGAAATTCTAAAATAGGGTATTTTATGGAATTATGCCATTTTTAAGTTTTTATGATTAGTTTGACACTAATTTAGTGCTAATCGCGATTATAAACCGCTAATTGGATTTTTGACATTTTTGTGCAAAACATGCACATATCATTTTTTTTGTGCTCTACACTTGTGCATTTCTACCATGGTTTTTCATTTGGTTTACTATTTGAGTGAGAAGGATTTTGAATAGAAAAGGAAAAGAAAAGAAAAGGAAAGAGAAAGGATTATTATATGAGGTATGGTGAAAGAGAGAGAGAGGTATGGGTTTCTTTTGACCAAGGACTTAGCCATTTCCCTTCATCCCTTCCCTCATTTCTCTCCCTCTTCCTCCATAGCTGCTGCTGCTCCTGCTCCTCCCTCATCTCCCTCCCCTTCACTCCATAGATCCCTCTCAATTCCTTCACCAAAACCCCATTCCCACTTCACAAAACTTGCTCCCAAGCTCACTAGCTACACATTGGACTAAAGAAGAGCTGATTTGGAGGACTTTGAGCAACTCAAGAAAATTCTTGAGTTGCCAAAGGAGGTAACTTCTACACCTTAGAGTAGTATTTCAATTTCCTTGTGCATCTATACTAGTTTCATGTCGATATGGTGTCGTTTGATGGACTTGAGAGATTTCAAGTTAGGGTTTAGGGTGGATCTGAAATCAAAAGTGAAATTGAGGCTTGTTGTGACCTTAGAAACCATGGTGTAATGTTATTTTAGACCCAAACCTGGAACTAGAACCAGAATACAGATTTATGAGACGATATCGGGAAAAACTGTAAATCTGGGACTGTTTTTGAAAATCTGCTTTAACCCGAGCCACCTGAAAATAAAATTGACTTGACAGAGAGATGTGCAGGCACCTAGGAACCACCACCCAAAGCCCTAGGCCCTATCTCCTTCCCCAGGCCGTAGATTAATCCCTTCTGGCCGCAAATTGCGGCCAGACCAGGTTGGAACCCCTTCTTTTTGGTTCAGGGCCCTATTTCCAGTAAATTTGACCTTTGGTATGTGAAATTTTGTCTGATTCCATTTAGGGTAAAATCTGGGGTAATTTTCATGTGTTGGCGCATGATTTACGACTTGTTTTAGCATGGATTTTAGTGTTTGATGATTCGTTTCTGTCGGGTGGCGTTTGAACGTCAACGGCATAGGATTAGTGATCGTGTTTGCATGCGAGACTATAGGTTTTTACCTATGCGAGTAGCGTATGCCGTTTTGGTTTCCGATGTGATTTTCATGTGCTTTAGCGTTTGTGATATCCTTGTAAGTACCCCACGTGACATCGAGGCATTGATGATAAAGACGGCGACATCGGTATCGGCACACGAGAAGCAAGGTGAGTAGATTTATATCTACGGGGAGAAGTCGGGTGGATGGCGTATAGCACCCCCGCAGTTCGTGGTAGTGTATAGAATACGTATACACACATATATTGATTATATATTGTTTGAGATTATTGATGTTAAAAGATGGATTTTTGGTGTGTTTGGATTGGTTTAGTGTTGCGAAACCCTAAAGTAGTGGTTGCACCACACATACACACACCCATACTTGCATACATTCTTCTTTCATATGTGCTTAAATGGGAATATATATGGTTATGTGTTCACATGGGTATGAGACTATATGATCATATACAGGATTTGAGGATAGTATTTGGGATTTGAGGTGAGTCGATGAGATGTGATTTGAGACCGTGAGATCGGTCATATGGTAAGATTCGTACTTGAGATACGTCATGATGTTATAGCGGATCTTTGGCTGACGATGCCATGTAAATAGTGATATATATAAAATGGTTGGCATGTGATCGTGATATGAGATAAGATATGTTAAGATATTCATAATAGGTCGCATTGGGCGATGTATACCTCTTTATGACGATATCGGTTTGTATGAGGCTGTAGATCAGCAGCCAGATCAGGATTATTGATGATATCAGTATTGTACTAGACGTAGATCAGTACCCCGGATTATAATCTTTGATAAAGAGGATACCGGATGAATAATGTGATGAACATGATATTGACCCGTACCCAGATTTGGGATGCCGTACGACGGATTTACGTACGAGCTATATTTATTGATGATAGATCCGCACTCTTGACTTGGGAATATCTGATTATAGATATGGTATCGGATATGGTATTATCGAGGCGGGATCACCGACTAATATATATGTTTATATATATATATATATATATATATATATCGACTCAGATGTTAGGCGGTTTCCTTACCCTTAATTCAGCTTATTAGTTCAGCCGTATAGTTTAGTGTAGTTGTCAAACTAGATTAGATTCCTACCTATTTCAAAAACTAACGGATCGCGGGTATTTTTAAAGACAGGTCAAGGGATTCTACGGATATTTCAAAGGACTTATCTTTTCTTAAAAACACCGTATCCCTTATTTTCAAAACACCGCGATTCGGGCTATATTCAAATGGCACCACCATAGAACTCATACTTATATTAAATATAGATTTGTTATCTTGTGTCTAGTATTTAGCTCCCGCTCATTATTGTTGTTTGCTCCTCACCGCATACTTATATTGTGATTCCTATTTCCATTGTTGATATCATGCTGTTAGGACACCAGCACCATTACCGATGATGCGTATGTACCACGTACACTTACTTGCCGGCTCACACACATTTTCATCGGTAATTGCCATGTCATGAACAGTTTAGAAAATACTATTTCATTTGACATAGGTTGTTAGCTAATAGTTTAGACATGATATTAGTATACCTGCCTTATATGCTAGTTTAGACATTGTAGTTATTACTTGCTACTTCATGCATACTGTTATTTATTGTTATGCCACATTCATGGATTCTCATGCCTATATTCATGATTTTACATGCTATTGATGATTTGGATTCGGATTTCTATGAGATTTTCTAGATTTGGGGGAAAACCGCAAAACTTATATAAACTTCTTTTCTCTCCTTTTAAATAAAAAGTGCGGTTTTCCCATGATGTATGAGTCGTCCACCATGAGTTTGTTGATGGATTTCGAGACCCGATTCGAGGAGATGGAGGAACCGTTTTGGGTACATGGTGGACCCGGTGCGGTACCCCGGGGCAAAAGGATCGCAGATGATGGCGTTGAGCCTGGCAGGGGAGCACTACCGACCGGTGATATTACCCGATGCGTCGGATATCCGGAGGATACCGTCGTGGTCTTGAGATGGATGGTAGGGGCCGGTCTGGACTGACGGCGCCCTAGATATTGAGATTGAGGCTATGTTTTGTGCCGATGCTAGTGTAAGTCCACGTTACCTCTCCCGGTACTTACGGGCTTGCGGAAATGATGAAAAACGATTTTTCTAGAGGTGGTAACATGGACTCAAAATAGGGATCTTTGTTAAACAACTATCTAACAATCCTAATAAGAGTTTTACCTACTCGGTTAGGTGGTTATACCTTAACTTGATCTCCTTCGTCTTCAACTCCTTGCGGTGGTCGGATCGGCCTCACCTCGTCGTCTCCTTGCGCCAAAGATGGATCCACCTGAAAGCTTCTACCTTTGGCTTCACTTCAAACTAGAAGAAACTAGAACACTTGGTTTGCTAAACCTTGTGAACTAGGATGAGTAGAGGAGTGTGTTGGGTTTTATCTCTATGGTTCTTGCTTCTCAACACATGAGACAAGTGAACCATAGACTAGAGAGAGCAAGAGGAAGAGGGAGAGCTCAAGCAAGAGAGAGAAAAGAAATGAGAGAATGAGCAACTCTTTTGCCATCCAAGCTCTCATAATCCAAAATCATGATAACTTATAATAGTAATTGAGTATTATGTGATGGTTCAAGTCAAAATGGCCATATCATTTCATGCACTCATTTTGCAAAAAGAAACAAGCAAGCAAAAGTCCTTGCCATGAAATGATAGCCATTGTAATGATGGTGGTCAACTAGTCCAACCTAGTCAACCGGTCAACAATGTCAACAAAGTCATCCCTTCATCTCAACCATGACACAATAATACTTAATTAATATTATCATTAATCATATTTCTTATTCTCATTAGGGTTTAGCAAAAGTCAATGGTCAACTGTCAACAGTCAACAACCCCAATGAGAATCCTCTGCCTCTGTCTCTCTATCAACTGTGCATACACACCCGCATCCGCGTTCCGAGGAACACGAATACATACGAGATAAAACCAATCCCAAAACGTACACTAGGATCTGGCTTAAACCAAAGCCCGCTAGTGTTAACTGTCCGGACACTAAACGTGCATAAGTGCACGGATGTGACCGAACCTGTCGCAAAACCATGCGACCTCTACTCTTTTGCCTAAAGGCGAATAGCTTTCTGTGTGGGACTCTAAAGACTCGACACTTCGCTGGCAGTGGGTTTAACCACAGACCGCAAGCGGCACTAGCTGTGCGTAACGGTCCCTAGGTAGATGCCGATAAAAAGACGGACGAGGTGAAACCCATCTGAACTCCTGCTGAGCCTGAATGCGACAATCTCCGTACAGTCCGGTCTGTTCGCCTGATAACATCGCATGGCGGGCCTAGGGGGCGGTAAACGTCAGTCCCCTAATAGCGGTACAAGTCGTGTCGGAGTGTAGCCCAGAACACCCTGAGATAACACTGGAAACCTACCAGTATATCTTGCTTGCCCTGGCCAGGGACGATTTGTGTAATGGCTCTCCTAGACACAGCGCGATGTAAACCCCCAATACCGGGAAAGACGAATCCTGTCTAACCTTCACTGCCTCCAAGTGCTTCGGGACTGCACCCAACTACTACCTGTTTGCACGACTCCTTTGAGCCGTGGTAGGGAAGTAATCTAAGTACAGTGGGAACACACTCGAGGCGAAGTGACAGTGTCAAGTCAGCGGACTAAGCTGTACTCATGTCACCTGGGAACTGATAACCGACGATAGGTATAATACCAACCAACAGTTCCCGACGAGTCCTGTCCAGTGTACTCATAACCTAACGAGCACCCGCATACTATCTCAAGTACGACGTACTGACGGCTGTTGGACAGACCGTCTCCCACACTGGGATGAGAAGCGCATACGCTAGTCTACTCCGGAGTATCGATGCCCTGTCTCGATAGTCCTACGACTAGGGACCTACATAAGGATGTGCTTGTGGATTACCCAGCCCCCACTAGTGTGACTGCCATCACAACGCTGGTAATCAAGCAAAGATCCTAAGGGCTCCACTAATATGTATAGGTGATATACTAAAACAAACACATGTACACATTAAAGCAGAAACAAACCAAGTAGCATACTACTATATTGAGCAAGATTGTCTATACAAGGTGAATATCCTAAGCTTCCATTAAGTAATATACAAACTAGTATGATACAGTAATGGCCTCTAGGGCATATACACTAACAGCTAGGCATAAGTTTCATGATGTTTTTCCATGATTTTGACTATATCCTCATATTTACATGCATGATGCTTATTTTCATTGGGTGACACGTGGACGGGATCCACATATATACAGACATTGATCACATACAGACTTTGATTACATTGATCATACTTCATATGTATATATAACAGGGGATGAGGACGCTGTTATATATGCCCTTACACCAATATTAGTGGAATAGGACGCTAATATATGTGTATTGATATCAATTTAAATACTTCATCATACTTTTCATGTATTCATACCTCATCCATATGATATATTACTACCTGAGGCACTGACACGAGCTCTTGGTATTACCGTTGTTTAGAGGTATACCCTAGCCAGTGTTATTAGGCTGCTGGTTATATATTTGAGGATTATATTATGATCGTATGACCTAGGATTGCGTCATACTTGTGATTCTTGTTCGTAGATGTATTCTATTCACGAGTTGGCAACTCACCCCCGTTGTGCCACAGTTTATTGCAGATTTTGCCGTACATGTTTCATTACGGCTTTGCTGGCACTACTTCCATTTTCTGGTGATTTGCTAGTAGATGGGTTTATTGTATCGTACCCATCAGTATACTTTGTATATATTATTATTCAGTTGTATCTAGAAGTTCCATCAACCAAACATGTATTTATTTTGGGATAGAGACCAGTGATGTTATTCTTTCAACCTTAGAGTCGCGCGTTATATTTCTGTGGATTTCTTGTTGTTTTGAGATTCCTTTTGAGTTTTGATCCTCGCCCTTGGCGTTGTATATTATATTGCTTATGTGGTTGGGACCGTCGTTTGACGAAGAGCTAGCTCCCGCTTGGGGATGCCTTTACTCATTATATATACTTTATCAGGTTTTGTACCCGTTTGGGGTCAGTTTTTACAAAGGAAACTCTGCTGAAATTTTTAGAAAAGACTCGTGATTTTAAAATGCATATTTCGGCGTATGCTGCAAACTATTTGATTTAAAATGGTTTTTCCTTCACTCTACTACTTTTCTTGGTTTGGATTTCTGGGTTTTCGGCTTACTTAGATTACGTACGCCTCGAGGCATTTCGTAGTTTAAGTGCCGGTCATGTTTCGTACTTTCGGGTCGTGACACTACCACGGTTCAAAGGAGTCGTGCAAACAGGTTTTAGTTGGGTACAGTTCTGAGCCACATGGAGGCAGTGAGCGGATTATTGGGGATTCGTCTCTCCCGATATTGGGGGGTTGATGTCGCGCGGTGCACGAGTGACCATCACCAGAAATCCTTGGCCAAGGTGGTCGAGAATTACTGATTTGGATCAGTAGTTTCTCAATTGGTGATGGGTTCATATCAACACGAAATGTCGGGTTATTAGGGGTCTGACTTTATCGACCCCCTAGACTCGATATGCGATACTCTTAGACGAACAGACCGGACTGGACTGATATTGTCACGGACAGGCTCAGTAGGGGTTCAGATGAGTTTGCTCGTCGGCCTCCCTTTCGCTTAATACCTGGGTAGCCGTTACTTACAGCTAGTGCCACTGACGTGCTTGTTGTTAAACCCACTGCCAGCGTATTGATGAGTCTTTAGAGTCCCATACAGAGGGTTTCCATGCTTCGGACGAAACGATGTAGAAGCCGTATGGTTTTACGGCAGGGTTCAATCATATATGTGCACTTGTGCACGTATCAGGATTCGGACGGATAATACTAGTGGTTTTGGTTTTAGCCGGATTCTATTATTATATTGTTGGATTATTTCTGTCTCTTTGTATTCGTATTTTTCGGAATACGGATACGGGTATGTATATACGGATGAGAGGTATTCTTGTAATTTATTACAAGGTGCTTCTAGAAGATGCCACCTCATTTAGTTTTAACCATTTAGGATTAAATGGTTAATGAGGTGGAGAGGATGAGGTGTGGTTTGCATTTATTGTAGCGTGGCTTAGTAGTGACTCATGGTTACTATTCTAGCATACTTGTTTTTATTTGTTGTGAGATATTTTGGTGTCTTGAGATATTTTGTATTGACTTAAGATATTTTGGAGACTTGAGATATTTATTGGATAGCTTTAATTATTGCTCACAATACACAACAACAAAAACATTTAGCCATTTTTCTTGAGTTGCCTCTCACTCTCATCCTCAAGCTTCTTCTTCTACCTCCACCCTTCAAGTCTCTTGTGTTGAGAAACCTAAGATGTTATGAGACAAATTAATTCATCACACACTCTACATCCTCTAGGCTATCTAGTTTAGCGATCTAGATATCCTAGTTACCTCGGCTATTGAGGTAGGAGCTCAGAATACAAATCCTCAGGTGGATCATCTTCGATGGAGGGAGACCGGAGAACAAGCTAGAACATAGTGGCCTATAGGAGCTTGGGAAGGTGGTTGAATACCGAAGGACACGGATCAATTCGGTATAATCATTCTTAATATCTATATATTTAGTTTATAATTTAGGGTTCATGGTAGATCCGGGTAGCGGGTTGTGTTAGCGCCAGTTTTGAAAATTTTTGTTTCTCAATCGGCCACGGTTTGATGTCCAGGGCACTGGCATAACCCAACATGGTATCAGAGCCAACCCATAAACCCTTACTAGCTAGTTTGTACAAGGTTAAAATCTCGATCGACCAATTTTTCCGAATCACGATTCCATTTTTGGTTTTTTTTGTCGTTTTTAAAACGTGTTCAATTTTTTTTCCAGAGGGTCTTAAAAATCCGTGCAGGCATATTTAGAAGCACAGGAAAAATATGGGCTCATGATCCTTTTAAACCGCCGCTGAACCGCCGCATTTGGTGCCTATTTTCGGCGATTCCGCGGTCGTTTAGTGGCAACTGAGCACAAAAATTTTCCTGGTATTCTATTACGTGGAATTGTGATTTTTGGTACATTTAGTTTTGGCCCAGATTTGTTTGAGTGCTGGTTTTGCATTTGGGGCCAATTTGGAAATGTTTAGTCGATCGAAATTTTAAGTGCGTTTTCAGTACATACATTACTATCTGCGACCGTGAATGTCATTAGAGCGGTATAACTCGTCTAACTGCTATATGTTCTTTTAGACGGGTTTTCGAACATGACATTCACGTTGATGTTCTGTGTTGTGCCGTGGTTGTGGTCGGATCGTCGTGGTGGATAGCCGGTGCTGCAATAGAAGTACAGTTCAGATTCATTTGTACATTTGATATTGCGGGGCGAGCGTCCGACATGTGGACTACCGTCTCTGCCAGTTTGTATATTATTTGTTTGGGGCACGACCGGGTTGAGGTTGATGCCACCCTTGTACATATTATTTTCTTTTCTGTACTAGGATTACCCCGCGGTAGAGTGCATGAATAGCCGGGTTCTAGAGGGCAACGGGTCTGCATCTCATGGCGTTGAGACGGAGGGGACCTTACTCTAGAATTGGCGGGCTATTCTCCACACTCGTAGGGGGTATAGGTTGACCCACGGAGGGGTGCTCAATTTACCGGATTACGTGAAGTGATGGGTGGCCCATTCACGTTGTTGATTGGGGTTACCTCGCTTCTGGGATTGGCGGGTAACTTGTCGCACTCGTAGGGGTCTAGGTTTTCATTGCACAGTCTATCCACAAGACCGGGAACGTCGGATCTCATTTGCGGGTCATGTGAAACCCGAGGCTCCAAGATTATCCACCATTCTATGTTGTTGGCTGAGATTCTGTGATGTTGCTTATATCATGCCTGGGACGTATGTTATATATATATATATATATATATATATATATATATACTAGTAGATATTGTATATGTTTTGCACCCACGCTAGTCCAGCCCCCGCGCTGTCGTTAGTTAAGTAACCTAACGGGTGATGATGGGGCCCAGTGGCGAATGCGGATGGCATATACGTACATTGTATTTTCGATCTTTTCTGGTGTGATATGTTTTAACTGATGGGACTATATTAATTCTAATTAATGCAAGGAAAACAAACCTTTATGATGTTGTTGAAACCAAGTTTTTAAAAACTAACATTACAGACGTTTCTTTTTTTTTTTTGCACAGCGGTATTCGGTTATGAATATCCAACACCTCATTCGACGATGCAAGAGCCGAAATCCCTTCATCGAGAGTGACCTTTTGAGCAAAAGTTTGTGTCAGTGTAATAACTTTATTATAGTCAATTCTTTTGCTTTGCATCATGGTATTCAGTTTGGAATATCCTGCACCTCATTCGATGAGGAAAGAGCCGAGATCCCTTCACCGGGAGTGACCTCTTTGGCAAAAAGTTTGCGCCACTATATATTTGTAAAACCACTTGGATTCCTTCAACGTTATCAAGTTCATTACATTAAAGGTTTTTCGCCAAAAACTAGCCATAGACCTCCGTCATTTCAGATAAGTGGCAATTAGTATGTGTGTTATGTACGTTGATCTCTATCAAGGCACAGTGAACGGTAGCTGAATATTACTTATCTTTTGCATCTTATGATGCGATTAATTAGGATAGTCGCATAGCCACTTTGGTCTCTATCAAGGGCTTATGCGGGTGGGTCTATGTTAATCCAGGACAATGACGGGTTGAACTTGACTTACGACTTATGGTACGTTGGTCTCTATCGAGACCATTTGACGCTTGGGGTAAAAATCACTTCGGGAGTCTCAAACTATTGGGTTACGGCAGCGCCCCGGCCTTCAAACCGTGGCCAAATGCGGAACAAAAATTTACTAAACTGGCGCTACAATTACCCGATGCCCGGATCTACCCTAAACCCAATACTATAAAGCTAATAAAAGAGATAGGAATGGTTATACCGAGTTAATCTGTGTCCTTCGGTATTCAACCATCTTCCCATGCTCCTACTGGTCGTTTGGATCGAGTTTGGTTGCCAGTCTTCCTCCATCTACGATGATCCAAATGAGGGAACCGACGCAATCTTCAACCTCGTCGAGCGAGGTAACCGACGCTCTAAGGTTGCTAGCAATGTAGAGTGGAGCTGTAGAAATGTGTCACTATAATTTTTCTCTCATCACAATGCTCAAAAGAGCAATTCAAGAAGATGAAGGAGGTGAGGAATGTTAGTTATGTATAAGCCCTAGAGGCCATTGTTGTACATATGATGTATATTAAAATGGATGCTTGGATATATATAGAGAGGACTTTCTTTCTCGTCATGATAGTATGCTATTTGGTTTTCCTTTATCTTAACATGTGGACTTATATTAGTTTACTGTCATACTCTCACATGTTGATAAAGCCCTTAGGATCTGTACTCGACTACTGGGACTATGATGAGATCATACTAGTAGGGCCACAGTAGTCAATGAGTACATCCTATAACTGTTTCTAGTCGAGGGTGTGTCGAGACAGGGCATCGATACACCAGAGTAGACTAGCGTATACGCATCTTGACCCATATGATGGGAGATGGATGATCTCATATCCATCGGTGTTTTGACATCAAAGATGGTGTACGGGTGCTCAGTGGAGACTGGGTATACTGGACGGACTTGCCGAGAACTCCCAGATGGTGATATACCACACGTCAGATGGCAGTTCTCCGGTGACACTGGTACAGGGTAGTCTGTAGACCCGAGATCGTCATAGAGTCTTGTGTGATTCCCACTGTGCTTTGATTTCCACCTTACCACGTCCAAGAGGGCGTGCAAAACGGTGGCTTTTGGGTGCAGTCCCGAATCACATGGTGGCAATGAGCGATAGGAGGGGATTCATCTCTCCCGGTATAGGGAGTTGATGTTGTGCTGTGTTCGATTGGCTATAACTGGAAGTCCTTGTCCAGGGCTGATATATAGATTTACTGGTAAGTGTTATCAGTAGTTTCTCGACCTGTTATGAGCCTCACATCGACACGACTTATCGGTTACTGGGGTCTAACGTATACCACCCCTAGACTAGATATGCAACATATCAGACGAAGAGACCGGACTGTACGGGAATATTACTGATTGGATTCACAGGAGAATGTACAGGCTAGCTTGTAGATCTTCTGATCATTCAATACCTTGGTGGCTGTTACGTTTAGCTGACCGCTTGCAGCTTGTGGGTGTTTGATATGATCATCACCTGCTACCGGTGTATTGACGATTCTTTAGAGTCCTACACAGAGGTTTCTTGACTCAGGCAAAACGGAGTAGGCGCACATATATGATATATGCACGACCGAGGATAATGCGATATGAGATACCGTATTATATTCTCGCGATATTTAGATATGAGCCGGGTCATCGGATCAAGTGTTGATTCGATGAATTGGTACATGATATATTAGTCGGTTATATTCGATATAGCCGGATTGTCGGATCAAGTGTTGATTCGATAATTTAATGTATAATAATATATATGATATATTGCATTACATTATCTAATATTGGCTCGTTTTATTATTTCATTTTCTCACCGGATAATGCATTGATATATATATGCGATATATATTAATTTATTATTTTCTTTTGTTACAAATATATAATATATATGTGATATATATCATTGTAACATGATATGATTACTAATGCAACATGTTTAGTGGAGATTAAACAAGGTTAGGGTTTGAATTGGGTTAGTTCTTTCATGAACCTTCTAGAAGGTTTTCTTTTGTCATAAGCTTAGATATTATGGTTGATATTTTCTAGTGACTCATTCTTTAACCCAACCCAACCCCTAGCCTTAGTTAATTCTCTACATGGGTTATCCTTGTCATAGTTGACCATGGTTACATTATTAATTATATAACATTTCTTTATTAATCACAAAAGGATTAATTCATTATTCTTCTTCTTCTTCAACCTTGAGCTTTGAGAAAGCTTTCTAGGTTTTCTTTATGTGAGAATTTGATATCAAAAGAAAGCATAAATACTACTCCATCATCCTCATCTAATCTAGCCAATTAGATTAGGGTGTTCACCTCATCAGAGTGAGAGAGCTTGAGTTATAGAAACTTCGAGGTAGACCATCGGAAAAAAGGAAGACTACAAGATAGCATGGATCGTTCGAGTTGTGGAGCCTCCCTTGAGTCCGGGAGATCGTGGATCGCGGCGAAGGGACTTCTACTCAGAGCTTATGAAGCAAAGGAGCGGAGTACAAAGATTGTAATCCCTCACACTTAGTTGTAAAGATGTTTACTTGCATGTTAAACCCTAATAATCTAGCAAAGATCCCGGTTTTGGGTTGTTCGGCACGTCTAAATTTTTTTTCGGGCATGGTTGATGCCTTATAAACCCTTGTAAGAGTGCCTAGGAACCCTACAGTGGTATCAGAGCCTAGCTAGAGCATTAGACGACGTGTATACGAATTTAAAACTCCGATCAAACCCCGAAACACCGATTTTGACCCCTTCTCTGGACAGTTTTTATAAATGTGATTTTTCTGTATAAAAAATACTCAAAAAATTCAGCAGGGAATTATAAGTATTACTGTGGAAAACAAGCAGGTAATTTGTACGGACCGCCGCGGAACCGCGGCAATACCTTGCTTGCGCCGCGGATCCACGGCCGTATAGTCGAATTGTGCTTTGGTTTTGGCACAGTAATATCCGTAGCTGTTAGTGCATATTTCTGGGTATTTTTAATCTGACTCAAGTGTTGAGTATTCTGGGGATTATTTTGAATTCGTTGATTCGATCGGAAAATTTAATTTCGTTCTTTTTCCGGATAATTTAGAAACTATTAAAATGTTCGAACGGATATCATTAACTCATTTTTTCCCGGCACGAAAATTTTTAAGTGTTGAATTTTTCTTGGGTTTAAATCTTTCGGAAAAACGTGCAAGTAACGCGGTGGTCCCTCTAGAAGAACACAAACCTTAACTCGATTATGTGACCGTCTGAACCTCCTCTAGATCTTAGGGTTTCGGGCAGTACGACGTGCCACATGTGAGCCGCTGGCTTGACCCTTCTACGGCTGGACCATTGGTACTGTGACATATTCTGGGATTAATTGAACTCCGCTCAAGTGTTGAGCTATTTAAGAAATCTTGGGTATTTGATTATTCGATCGGAAAGTTTAATACTGTCTATTTATCTGGAATGTGATACAATATGTGGAATTCATATAGTTAGGCATGAAATGCGAAGTATGTGATATTTCAGATTTATGAACTCTAAAGTGATTGTGGATTCCAAATGTTGTAGTTTTACAATTTCTTTTCTGTGACCGTAAGTGTAGTATGTAGTTGTATTGCCGGTTTTCATTGCTATACATCAACGACGATCGGTGTATGCATACTTACTTACGTTGATGATATGAGATATTATGTGTTGCTGTGATATGTTATATTGGATCGTCGTGTTCTGAATAGCCGGGGTTTTATGTGAGATGAGGGTTTTTATTTTCATTCATGTAAAATTCATTTGTATGTAATATTCTTTTATTGGGGCACTTCCGGGATGAGGTTGATGTCACCGGTGTATATTATTTACTTTTCCGCATTAGGTAGACCCAAGGAGGGGAGCACAAGTAACCAGGTTCTAGGGTCCAGTGGGAGGCCATCTCGAGGAGTCGAGACCGAGTCTCCTAACCCTAGAATTGACAGTGTTACTTGCCGCTCTCGTAGGGGTCTAGGGATGTGGGTTTGGTTATTCATCACGACCGTGGAATCCGTGTTTTATACAGGATCGTATTAAAACACGGACATCCTAGTATATCCAATATTTCATATATGTTCTTCTGCTGCAATGTTCTGTGATGAGATCATATTACTGCCTGAGACGAATGCTTATACTATATATATATGCTGATATATAAATATTACTGCTTTCGTTTCTTCTGTGATGCTTAGGAAGCATAAGCTGATGGGATTTATTAATGAGATTAATAAAAAGAAAAGAAACCTAAAAGATGTTGTAGAATCAAAACTTTATAAAAAGGATAGCTACAGTTTTGCTTTGCATAGCGGTATATATGATATACCCTGCACCTTATTCGATGAGGAAAGAGCCGAGGTCCCTTCACCGGGAGTGACCTCTTTAGCGAAATTGGCAGATGCTACAAACTCGCGGTTTAGTTTTTGACAAGCATTTATAGTTCTTGCTTTGCACAGCGGTATATATGATATACCCTACACCTTATTCGATGGGGAAAGAGCCGAGATCCCTTCACCGGGAGTGACCTCTTTAGCGAAACTGCAAAAGCCTCAAAAACACTCCTTTTCAAAATCACTTGTTTCTACAACGATATCAAGTTCATTACGCAATAGGTTTTCAGAAAAACCTGTCGTAGCCCTCCGTCATTTCAAATGAATCCTACTTAGTATTGTACTACGTTTGTTGACCTCCGTCAAGGAATAGTGTGCGGTAGCTAACTAGTATTTATCTGTTTATGCATATGATGCAGATTGGATTAGGGTAGTCGTACGGCCTTGTTGATCTCCGTCAAGGGTCGTGCGGATAGGTCTGATTTAATCAAGAAATGACGGGTTGAACTTGACTAGAACCCTATGATTTGTTGACCCCCGTCAAGGTCATGGGATGCTTGGGGCAGAATATTATCGGGAATTTCAAGTGTTGAAATTTGCAATGAGATTGCATACCTTATATGAGATAGATGGATCCTGATACCCACTACGAGCAAGAGTTACTCCTGGGAGAGTTTTACACAGGACAATTAGCCGATCAAGTAGGTGTGTAGAAAGGTGTTTACGGGGTTATGCCTCAGGGAAGACGAGGTTTATTTTAATTAGGTCCGTGCGAAAGCACGGGGAACCTCTCTCAAGTACCGACACTGATCTGGCTGAAAGATTGATGAAATTATAGGGTGTAATTAATTCCGGCTAATCTTACCTTTTAGGGTTTGAAGGAAGATTTGATAAAACCAGTGGGAGACATCCTGATTAGATAAGATAATAACCAATCTAATCTTGCAAGAGCATACGCTAAAGTGTTTCCTTCTCTCTCTCTCTCCAGGTAGCAACCATGTCAGGACTTAATCAAGATAATAATATGGATGTATTGACTGAACCTGCTTATTATACTGAGCAGGGGATCGTTGGTCCCGTTCTTTCTTATAAGAGTTATAAGACTGAGCAAGAAACATGAGAAAATCTGGATTCTCACGCCGCCCAAACGAAGAACAGGCATGCTGATGCATCTTCTTCGGGTGTGTTAGTTATTGAGAACTGTTTCTTAGTTCACCCTACGTCCTGGGTATTAGATACCGGATAAGGATCCCACATATGTAAATTGTTACGTGGGCTACGTAAAGGTAGAGAACTGGGAAAAGGTGATCATTCCGTACAAGTAGGGAATGGTGCAAGTATTGCAGCCAAAGCTGTTGGCGAATATCACCTTGTATTACCAAGTAGTAATATACTGATTCTGAATGAGTGCTATTATATACCGAACATGATGTGCAACATTATATCAGTTTCATTATTAAGTAAAGAAGGATATAATTTTGTAGTACAGGATAATGTTATGAACATCTTCCTAAATCAAAAGTTGATTAGATCAGGCTCGTTACATAATGGCATATTCATTCTCAATCAAAATACAGTCCTCAATATACAAAACACAAATAAGAGGAAAAGTTCAGAAATGAACGAATCCTACTTATGGCATTGTAGACTTGGTCATATCAATGCGACACGGCTAGCTAAGTTATATAAGGATGGATATTTGAATTCGTTCGAATTATCATCTTATGATACTTGCCATTCATGTCTCAAAGGAAAAATGACCAAAACTCCGTTTAGTGGACACGGAGAAAGAGTTGAGGAACTCTTAGGGCTGGTACATAGTGATGTATGCGGTCCTATGTTTACACATCCCAGGAACGGTTCTTCCTACTTTATTACATTCACTGACGATCTCTCAAGATACGGATATGTGTTCCTGATGAAACACAAGTCTGAAGCTTTTGAGAAATTCAGAGAATATAAGAACGAAGTAGAGAACCAAACGGGCAAAAGTATTAAAATCCTTCGATCTGATCGAGGAGGAGAATACTTAAGCAATGATTTTCTGGAATATCTAAAAGAGAATGGGATTCTCTCTCAGCTTACTCCTCCTTATACACCACAGCACAACGGTGTATCGGAGCAGAGGAATCGCACCCTATTAGATATGGTACGCTTTATGATGAGCAATGCTGAGTTACCTATTTCCTTCTGGGGATATGCGCTCGAGACAGCGGCATACCTACTGAATAAAGTTCCTACGAAATCTGTGCCTACCACTCCATATGAGATATGGGAAGGGAAGAGACCATATCTCAATTTTGTTAAGATATGGGGTTGCCCGGCCTATGTCAAAAGAAAAAAAACCAGACAAACTCGAGGCAAGATCTGTTTTGTGTAAGTTTGTTGGATATCCCAAGCATTCGTGAGGGTATATCTTCTACCATAGTGAGGAACAAAGGGTGTTTATTGCTCAACACGCCACCTTTTTAGAAAAGGAATTTCTTGCAAAAGAGATTAGTGGCTCTGAGGTAGAACTAGAAGAAGTTCCAGCAGAACAAACTACAACAGAAGATTTGATGGAACCAGAGGATTCAGTAGTTCCCGACGAACCCTAGCCTCTCCGCCGATCTTGTAGGGTTTCTCAGCCACCTGAGAGATACTACGGTTTTCTCATTGATGGTGGGAGCGAGGATTGAATCATGGAAGATGATGACCCGACTAGTTTCGAGCAGGCCATCACGAGTGGTGACTCTGTGAAATGGCTGGATGCTAGGCGATCTGAGATGGAATCCATGTACACCAACAAAGTATGGACTTTGGAAATTGCTCCTGAAGGGGTAAAACCCATTAGGAGCAAATGGATCTTTAAAAAGAAAATTGGTGTAGATGGAAAAGTTGAGACTTTCAAAGCTAGACTTGTTGCAAAGGGTTTTCGTTAACGACCAGGTGTGGATTATGACGAAACCTTTTCTCCAGTGGCTATGCTTAAGTCCATCCGGATCTTACTTTCCATTGTTTCATACCATGACTACGAAATCTGGCAAATGGATGTTAAAACCGCCTATCTAAACGGTGATTTAGAAGAGAGCGTGTACATGACTCAGCCAGAGGGCTTCGTAGATAGTGGGAGCAGCGGAAAGGTGTGCAAGCTGCTCAAATCCATTTATGGGTTAAAGCAAGCATCGCGGAGTTGGAACATCTGCTTTGATGTTGTAGTTAAAGAGTTTGACTTCATCAAAAACGTAGA
Source organism: Agapanthus africanus (assembly GCA_030015575.1). Taxonomy (NCBI): domain Eukaryota; kingdom Viridiplantae; phylum Streptophyta; class Magnoliopsida; order Asparagales; family Amaryllidaceae; genus Agapanthus; species Agapanthus africanus. Next base: position 235,519,698 of record JASDDO010000010.1, read on the forward strand.
TGAACCTTGTATATATAAGAAGGTTGCAGAGAGTAAGGTTGTCTTCCTCGTATTGTACGTCGATGACATACTCTTGATAGGAAATGATGTTCCTATGCTGCAATCAGTCAAGCTCTTCTTATCACAAAGATTCTCAATGAAAGATCTAGGTGATGCCTCCTGCATACTGGGAATTATGATCTATAGAGATAGATATAAATGGATATTGGGATTGTCCCAATCCAGGTACATTGACACCATACTAAAGAGGTTTAGTATGGAAGAATCTAAGCGTGGGAACCTACCCACAATCTCTGGACTCACTCTCTCCAAAGAGATGTCTCCCAAGACTGATTTGGAGAGAGCTCGCATGTAAGGGATACCCTATGCTTCGGCAGTAGGCTCTATCATGTATGCGATGCTATGTACCAGACCCGATGTAGCATACTCACTAAGTGTAGTGAGTAGGTATCAAGCAGATCCTGGAGAAAGTCACTGGGTAGCTGTGAAGAACAATCTCAAGTACTTGAGAAGGACTAAAGAGATGTTCTTGGTGTATGGTAACGGAGAACTCCAGGTGGAGTCCTTTACCGATTCTAGCTTCCAAAGTGATAAGGACGACTCTAAGTCGCACTCGGGATTTGTCTTTACCCTCAATAGAGGGGCGGTGTGTTGGAAGAGTTCCAAACAGGATACTGTTGCAGACTCGACGATGGAGGCTGAATACATCGCTGCCAACGATGTTGCCAAAGAGTCTGTCTGGATAAAGAAGTTCATTAGTGAACTTGGTGTGGTTCCATCCATTGAGCATCCAATAGCTCTGTATTGTGATAACAATGGAGCTGTGGCTTTGGCCAAGGAACCCAGATCCCATCAAAAGTCCAGACATATTCTGAGGCGGTATCACCTGATCAGAGAGATAGTTGATCGCCGGGAGATCGAGGTCAGGAGAGTAGATACGAAGGAAAACACTGCGGATCTACTAACGAAGGCCATTCCCTAGATACAGTTTGAGAGATTATTCGGGATGCAAGGTATGAGATACTACAGCAGCTGGCCTTAGTGCAAGTGGGAGATTGTTAGTTATGTATATACCCTAGAGGCCATTGTTGTACATATGATGTATATTATAATGGATGCTTGGATATATATAGAGAGGACTTGCTTGCTCTTCATGATAGTATGCTATTTGGTTTTCCATTATCTTAACATGTTGACTTATATTAGTTTACTGTCTTAGTCTCACATGTTGATAAAGCCCTTAGGATCTGTACTCGACTACTGGGACTATGATGAGATCATATTAGTGGGGCCACGGTAGACGATGAGTACATCCTATAACTGTTCCTAGTCGAGGGTGTGTCGAGACATGGCATCGATACACTAGAGCAGACTAGCGTATACGCATCTTGACCCATATGATGGGCGATGGATGATCCCATATCCATCGGTGTTTTGACATCAGAGATGGTGTATGGGTGCTCAGTGCAGACTGGGTACACTGGACGGACTCGCCGAGAACTCCCAGATGGTGATATACCACACGTCAGATGGCAGTTCTCCGGTGACACTGTTACAGGGTAGTCTGTAGAGCGGAAATCGTCATAGAGTCTTGTGTGATTCCCACTGTGCTTTGATTTCCACCTTACCACGTCCAAGAGGGCGTGCAAAATGGTGGCTTTTGGGTGCAGTCCCGAATCACATGGAGGCAATGAGCGATAGGAGGGGATTCGTCTCTCCCGATATAGGGAGTTGATGTTGTGCTGTGTTCGATTGGCTATAACTGAAAGTCCCTGGCCAGGGATGATATAGAGATTTACTGGTAAGTGTTATCAGTAGTTTCTCGACCTATTATGAGCCTCACATCGACATGACTTATCGGTTACTGGGGTCTGACGTATACCACCCCTAGACTAGATATGCAACATATCAGACGAAGAGACCGGACTGTACGGGAGTGTTAATGATTGGATTCACAGGAGAATGTACATGCTAGCTTGTTGATCTTCTGATCACTCAATACCTGGGTGGCTGTTACGTTTAGCTGACCGCTTGCAGCTTGTGGGTGTTTAATATGATCATCACCTGCTACCGGCGTATTGACGATTCTTTAGAGTCCTACACAGAGGTTTCTTGACTCAGGAAAAACGGAGTAGGTGCACATATGTGATATGTTCACGACCGAGGATAATACGATATGAGATATCGTATTATATTCTCCCGATATTAAGATATGAGCCGAGTCATTGGATCAAGTGTTGATTCGATGAATCGGTACATGATATATTAGTCGGTTATATTCGATATAGCCGGATTGTCGGATCAATTATTGATTCGATAATTTAATGTATAATAATATATATGATATATTGCATTACATTATCTAATATTGGCTCGCTTTATTATTTCATTTTCTCATTGGATAATGCATTGATATATATGCGATATATATTAATTTATTATTTTCTTTTGTTACAAATATATAATATATATGTGATATATATTATTGTAACATGATATGATTACTAATGCAACATGTTTAGTGGAGATTAAACAAGGTTAGGGTTTGAATTGGGTTAGTTCTTTCATGAACCTTCTAGAAGGTTTTCTTTTGTCATGAGCTTAGATATTATAATTGATATTTTCTAGTGACTCATTCATTAACCCAACCCAACCCCTAGCCTTAGTTAAGTCTCTAAATGGGTTAGCCTTGTCATAGTTGACCATGGTTACATTATTAATCATATATCATTTCATTATTCATCACAAAAGGATTAATTCATTATTCTTCTTCTTCTTCAATCTTGAGCTTTGAGAAAGCTTTTTATGTTTTCTTTATGTGATGATTTTGTGTGAGAATTTGATATAAAAAGAAAGCATAAATACTACTCCATCATCCTCATCTAATCTAGCCAATTAGATTAGGGTGTTCACCTCATTAGAGTGAGAGAGCTTGAGTTATAGAAATTTCGAGTTAGATCATCGGAGAAAAGGAAAACTACAAGCTAGCATGTATCGTTCGAGTTGTGGAGCCTCTCTTGAGTCCGGGAGATCGTGGATCACGGCAAAGGGACTTCTACTCGGAGCTTATGAAGCGAAGGAGCGGACTACAAAGGTTGTAATCCCTCACACTTAGTTGTAAAGATGTTTACTTGCATGTTAAACCCTAATAATCTAGCAAAGATCCCGGCTTTGGGTAGTTCGGCACGTCTAAATTTTTATTCGGGCATGGTTGATGCCTTATAGACCTTTGTAAGAGTGCCTAGGAACCCTACAAGGAAACAAGTGGCATGAGCAACTAAAGAAAATGGCTAAGTGTTTTCTCTAAGTGAGTGTGAATGATGAAGTCAAGTGAGCAAGTCAAGTGAATAAAAGAAATGAACCAAGCAACTCAAGAAATGGTGGCTGCCTCTCTCATGCACACACACACAAATATCTTCTCCAATTTTTCCAATAAACAATTCAATGCACATACCTCTCTACATGCCTCACCCATGCTCATGCTAACTCACCTTCTACCTCATTTCCAAATTGATTTTCTAAAAAGAAAATCAATTAATGAGGTGGACATCTTCTAGAAACTATTCCGTATAAATACGGAATGCAACCCGGTACACGTATCGAAATACATATACGCGTATTCGTACAAAAATACGAATAGCCAAGAGAGAAAATGAATAGTGAACAATAATACTAGAATACATATATATAAATACATATATAAATTATTAAATCAAAACCTGATTTAATAATCCGGCTTAATCCTAAGCCGCTAGTATTATCAACCGTCCGATTAAAGTCTGTGTAGCATGTACACATATTTAATCGGACACCTGTATGTACCAACATACGTCATCTACACTATATCGCCTGAACCGTGAAAACCCTCTGTGTGGAACTCTAAAGACTCGTCAATACGCTGGCAGTGGGTTTAACCACAAGCACGTTAGCGGCACTAGCTGTACGTAACGGCTACCCAGGTATTGAGCGAAAGGAAGGCCGACGAGCAAACTCATCCAAACCCCTACTGAGCGTAACAGTGACAATATCCGTACAGTCCGGTCTGTTCATCTAAGAGTATCGCATATCGAGTCTAGGGGGTGGAAAAAGTCAGACCCCTAATAACACGATAATTCGTGTCGGTATGAAACCCATCACCACATGAGAAACTACCGATCCTAGATCAGTAATTATCGAATACCTTGGACAAGGATTTCTGGTGATGGCCACCCGTGCACTGCGCGACATCAACCCCCAATACCGGGAGAGACGAATCCCCGATAATCCGCTCACTGCCTCCTTGTGGCTCGGGACTGTACCCAACCAAAACCTGTTTGCACGAATCCTTTGAGCCGTGGTAGGGTAGTAATCAAAGTACAGTGGGAACTCACACGAGACAAATGACGATCTCAGGTCGACAGACTAACCTGTACACATGTCACCTGGGAACTTCTATATGATAATAGGTATGGTACCAACTAGCAGGTTCCCGGTGAGTCCGTCCAGTGTACTCATAACCCATTGAGCACCTGTATACTATCTTAGGTGAACAAACTAACACCAATGGCTTGTGAGACCTGGCCACCGCCCCTCGTCGGGGTCTCGATCAGTATACACAAGTCTGCTCTGGAGTATCGATGCCCAGTCTCGAAACTCCCATGACTAGGGACATTTAAGGATTTGCTTATAGACCCCCAGCTCCCACATATATGATCGCCATCATAATGCTGGTAGTCAAGCAAGAATCCTATGGGCTTTATCAACATGTAATAGTGATCTGTAATACCACATAAAGCATGATGATAAAAAAAACCAGATAGCATACTATCATCTCAAGTAAGACTGTACTACCGGTATAGGTCCTCCCTCATTCATCATAATCACCTAACTGCGATTACGATAATTGCCTTGAGGGCACTATAGCCAACAGTCTCCCACTTGCACTTAAGGCCAATTATTGCGATGTCGCATACTCACAGCTTGTGTGATACCGAACACCCAACTTCTCTACTAAGCAGTTTTGCAAAGCTCGTTTATGAAACTATTGTGTTCGAGAAATAGCCTCAGTGAGTAGATCTGCTCCAGTATTTCTATCTTTATCTCTTTATATCTCATCTTCGCAGAGAATAACAATCTACCGAAATGAGCAATACCTTGTCTTAGAATTTGTCTGGATATCTGATGGGACCCAGTTCACAAATGAACTCCAAATCCAGCAAACATCTTAGACTGTATCTTCCACTGAAATTAATCAGTATACTGCGTCATGCCTTTCTTAGTAACCGCTTGGACCACCTGTCCAACATACTGTCCCTCAGAAGAGGGAAAAACTATAACTCAGACAGCCACTCTATCATCCAGGTCACCTTGGAAGCCTGAAGTGATAGCCGTCTCCTGAAGGAGAATGCCGTTACCATATCCCTAGAACATCCATTTATGTTCACAAACTGCTTCCCTACATTTCTCCAGGATTGGATTAATATATGTTTATTGCAGCTAGTGCAAAAACAACATCTGGTGTGGTACTTGACATTTCATGATTAGCTCAATTGCCTAAGCAAGTGATATGCTAATCATGCAGATCCCTCTCCCCTTTAGTCTGTAAGACACCTTTAGAGAGGGTGACTCCATCACTTGTAGGTACACCACCATGCCAGGAGTCGTCCATTCTAAAACACTTTAGAATAGTGTCAAGTACCCAAATTGGGACACTTCCCAAATCTAGATCTAGTAACCAGAAACCATGATATTATATCCATGTCCTATGTGGAGAACAGAACTGTGTGACAACCACAGTATAACCGATCGTAGTATAGGAATTTCACTTCCTATAAAGTGCATGTCAACCCAAATACCAGGACATCACACCCTATTACCTTCTTACCAGATCCATCTCCCATTCTGATGAAGTCAAAGCCTATGACTGTCACATCAAAAATAGATGATCTATTTCCGCTATACTTGCTTTAGTCTATAAATAGACATAAGCTACTTGCCCACCATACTTCCGCTGCTCCTACTGACTACAACAACCCTCTGGCAGAGTCATATACACGTGCACTTCTAAAGCTAGTTTAGAATGACGTTATACTCATCCTCCTACCGGGTCTCATAGTCTAGAACAGCAGCAATGGCAAGTCTGGGTAAACAAGAACCACCCTGTCACCGTCTCTGAGAAGACCGAAGTACCTCTCGGGTGCCTGAGGTTACCCACCAAATTTGCGGAGTGGCTAATGGAATGTCAATTGAATCCTCAGGTTCTATTAAATCTTCAGTGATCGTTTGTAGTTCTGGAATCACTTCCATTTCTACCATACTCCCACTTCTGTTTTCTGAAAAAATCCATTTTACTAAAACTGTGGTGAGTCAAGAACAATATCACTATTGATCTTCCTGATGGTAGAAAGTTAGCCCTCGTCAAAGCCTGGGATAACTGTTCATACCAGAATATTGCATTTTATACCGCCCATTCTTACGCTCGTTTGTTTATAGGCAGGTGCTTTTAATCCGTGTTTGTTACACATTTACAGGATACAGGTTCTCGGTTCTAAAACGGTGAAATTCATGGAAAACACGACAAAATCCGGGTTCCTGCCAACCACTGAGAAAACACGGTCTCCGCTCGTCATCCGTATGTTGCCAGATACCAGTTTAGGAAGACAAAATGTCAAATCAATGTCACCTTCATGCATAAGGCTCAATGGCAACAACAAGTTCCAAGAAATCTACGCGGAGCTCGAGGCAATCATGACAAAAGACATCCACAAAAAGTCCACCTTTCCTCAACAGAAATTCTGGAAGAATTGTGAATGTATTTTCAGAAAATACATATACCAGACAACAAATGACAAGAAACCAGGGAAGCACAGAAAATCAGAGCCCCTAATCCCACTATAGGGCCGCGGATCCGCGGCCAATAGGGGGTATTGGCGGCGGATCCGCGGCCGTACGGCCTCGACAGAGTATCATCTTTTGGGGGCTGTCTGGTAATTTTGTCTATGGTCAAATGGTTGCCCTGGGGTTTCATTTCCCTGCCTATAAATACAGCAGAACTTGCCAAGCCTTAGGGTCATTCTTTGTTCTCCATTCTTTTGTAGTTTTAGTTCTTTTTCTTCTTCTTCTTCATTCTTTTTCCATGAAAATTGTAGTGGGAGATTAATGAAGATGAGGGTTTTGTATCATTCTCTTTTGTTTCTTCTTACCCTTGAGATTCTTGCTTTCTCTTGATCATTCAACCTCTTCATTGAGCTTGAATGGTTAAGGGTTAGTTATTGATCTCAAGGGTCGTATTCTTTCATGGAATTAGCACTTCATTTCACATGCGTTCTCTACCCTTCCCTTGATCTTGCAACCTCTTGATTGAGCTTGCAAGTTTAAGGGTTGGCTATTGATCCCATGCTTGTTTTGAGTTCTATGGTTCTTGTAATTACTTTCTTGCATTTTTCATTCTTGTCTTTTATTACTTGCAATTTATTTCCATGCACTTTAATTACTTGCAATTTTATTCATGCCTTTAATACTTGTAATCTTTTCTTTTCTTTGTTCTTTTCTTTTTGTTCTCTCTTTTTTGGTTCTCTTTTGTGAATGAATGTAATTATTGTTGTTAAGATAAAATACGGTATTATAAGTTAACATTTCTTTGCCAATTCCTTTTCCCGTTATTTTCCATTTGAACTTCGCCCAAACCATACGCAAGCGCTCCGTTAGGCACCGTACCCTGACAAGGTAACGGTGATTCCTAACTGCGACCGGTTGCGTTCGGTTTGGCCGGAGGCGAAAGCAAGAGACAAGAACGGAAGGACAAGGGTAAATAAGCCGGATTCCACGAATACCGCGATTAAATCCCCTAATCCACGTTGTTGCCGATTGCTCTAGCTTCAATTGGTCAAGACTCGGCTCAAAGGTTTTGAGTACGGATTTCTTAGCTTACAATCTCGTATCTTTTCTTAACAACTTTATACTTGCAAATAAACACATAGGTTAGAATCAAACAAACATACAGATTCTTTATTGACTCGTCTAAGACAACAAGGTAAGATACCACCATCTCCCTGTGGACCGACCCGTGCTCAACCGGCTAGCTGCAAAGCGACACCGTCCTGATCGCGGTTATACTTTAATTCTTTGAACATCCGACACGCCAAAAGCGTGCGACCAAATAACGCCGTTGCCGGGGAGACGGTAGCGTATTTTCTTTCTTGTTATTCGGGTTAATATTCTTTTTGTATATATTTATAAAAAAAACCCTTTTTGTTTTTTTTGATCATTTTTGTGGGCAAGTGTGCAGATTTTTGCGTATTTGCAAACTGCAATTGTGGGGAGCAAAGTGTACATTCAAGGCTATGGTGTTTACGAAGTACAGTGCCAAAGATCCGGGTAGTTTGACCCGCGCAAGCGAACTTTCCAAGCTTACCGGATTTGATTCAACGGGGGTTTCCTAACCCAAAAACTTAACGGTACGTACTTTCCTAACACCTTCTTCTCAAATCCGACGCATCCAATATACTATTCTTTGCAGGATTCTTTGCAAGTTCGCTAGCAAACGCTAAAAATTGACTAACCCGTATTTGTTGCAGCGCCGCGCTTAAACTAAAAAACGATTGTTTGATTCTTTATAGAATTTTTTGAATTGCGCATTGCATACATTAATACGGACTTAAGGGCAAGCGAACCCCACAACATACGGTAAAGGATTTCATCACCTTTTCCGTGGCCCACAAATCACGAACTTGCGCATAACGTTTACCCGCACAAATTTAAAAGAAACTAGACTTTAAGCCTTAAGGACTTCGCGCTCACTAGGAGAAGTTAATTGTGTTTAGAACCTCGCTTAACGGTATATTGTTTACGGGGTGTCTACGAAAGTGTTAAAGGCGCAACCGCCGAAAGAGAAAGGGTTATTTAATTAAGGAACTTCGCGAAAGCGTTGGACAACCTCCCCTTATCTCTGCACTTACCTGGCCTCGTGATCAGTGTATCTTGAGCCTGTTTCTCGACACGGTTTTACTTCGACAATTAAGTTCTGGAGCAGGTCTAGTTGACCTAGGTTAACCCTAGAACGATTAGGTGTGTGGTATTTTTTGTGTCGTGATTGTTTTTGTCCATATTCTTTTTGTGTATACTTCATTCTTTTGTTAATATATATAAAAAAAAATCACTTTCTTTTTCCCCTCCTTTTCTCTGCCTTTCTCTCTTTCTCTCTTCATATCATGGGTACCCCACCTCGCAAAACTCTTGCCGAACTTTGGTACCCACAACCAGACATTACTTCATACGGTTCTTGCTTTGGCCGAACATCGAACGACCCCTCCATGCCCAAAGTTTCACTGAAAGATCTCATAGCAGCGTCTAGGACAAACACTTGCACTCCTCATTCCACTTTGTATCAACCTTTTCAACCTCCCGCACCCGCTTATGTTGATACCCCTTCTGCAAGCCGTCCTTTGTCCATCGCTGAACGAATTGAACAATCCCGTAGCCGATCTTTCACTCCTTTCACCACTTCAAATTCTTGGGATCAACAATTCCATTCACCTTCCTATCCAAATGTTGATCCTGCTCCTGTCCAGCCAATCAATTCCTACCAATCCTACCCTACTTTTGCACCTTCCCTAGACATTGCATCAGAACCGCCATTTGGGAGTTTTCAGTATCCAAACAACTTTGAATCTTTTACTGAAACCCCTTCACAACCAATGTCTAGTCTAGAACAATCCTTGGAAGACTTTAGGGTAGCGTCAAGCCAACAGATGATGGATTTGAATGCGTCCATGGCCGCCCTCATACAACATAGTGACCCGGTAGCTAGTTTCCAGCTAGCTCCAAATTTTCCAATGTATGATGAGGCGGTAGGACAGGCTGTGAATTTGAGTGGAGAGAGTGAGTTGTATACCCTTCCAAATCAAACCTACCCGTCTCAAATTGAATCCCACAACTCCTATGTTGAAAGTCTATCAAGTGTCCCAAATGAATTATCAGTTGAAGATAGAATGTTTAATGAGTTGTGCGACTTTGTAGTGTTTGATTTGCCAGATTGTGAAGGGACCTTGCCAAGTGAAACTACACCCAATCCTTTTGACCTCTACACCTCCATCTTAGAACCTGAATTGATTGAAATCCATGCTTTTGATGAGGTGTCTGAGAATATTGATTTTCACTTGATTAAGGATATTGACGCTGGGAATATTTTGGATGATGAACCCATAGATTTGGCTGAGTTTTTCTCTTCAAATCATCATCCCGAGTCCTTAAATGTTTTTCCCGAACCCCATATGCGTCTGGATTTTGAAGAGAAGTGCATGGATGTGCTAAATTTTGAGGAAAATTTTGAGGATAATCTTGAGGATGAACCAGTTCTAGATGATGAGTCGGATTTTCCAATTCATCCTGTTCCTTTCACTGACTGTGTACACCCTCCAGAACCCTTAACCGATACCCTTCCTCAGCCATTTCCCTCCATCCTTTCCATCGTTCCGACCTTGCAAGAACCCGTCTCACTTTCATTTACTATGTCTGGTTTACCAAGTTCGGCGTACCCATGGCTTCTTACGAATCTTGAGGGATTTGACCCCATTTCTCGACGGGTAAATATATTAGCACAATCATTGTTTACACATCGCTCATCACAAATTGTGCTAATCTATTTACTCCATTTACACCCCCAAGTTCGTATTCCACTTCTTTTTCCCTTCCGCCATTCTTCTTTTTCTGATATACCGAGACCGTATCCCGCTTCTTCCTCCATACGCTCTCGCGTAGTCTCCATTTCTTTTCTCTACGCCTTCTTCCACCAACCGGTACATTATAGCGATAAAATCTTTGAATGGTTGGTGTTAACTTTTGGCCTGTGTAAGGCCTTGTATAGATTGGTACTGTTCTTTCCCCCCTAATCCTGAACTTCAACGCTTAACAGTGGAAACACTGTTTTACTTAAGTTTGGGGGGGACACCTTTTTTGTATATATTTTTTGTTTTCCTTTTTGTATATAATTTGTTTTTAGGAGGAGCGCCGACAATTTTGACCCTCTTGGTATAGCCTGACAGTGAGGGCACTGTCAAGTTTAAGTTTGGGGGTGTGCTTGGTAAGCTTTCTTCCTTCGCATTCATATGTATATTTTGCATCTTAATATCCATAAAATCCATAAAAATTTGAAAATTTTCTAAAAAATATAAAAACTATTTTGTCAAGATAGCTTGTGGAAGAACTCTGATTCAACATTCGACAGTTTTGTTTGAAAAAATAAGAATAACTAAATCTTATGTTTAGATTTTGAAAACCTGAAAAATAACTCTCCTTTGAAATTAACTATAGCTGATATACGTCTTTACATCACACTACACGTGTCGTGAGTTTTTGAAATTAGATGACAAGTCTTTTATGTTTAAAAAACTTTTAAACAGATAAATAATTTTCTGAGGATCAAATAGGTTTGTTCTGAAATAAGTAATGTCAAGAATAGTTTATGAAGTAAAGCGAATATGAAGGAATGTTATTGATGCCGTAATTGGAACTAAGTCTGAAAAATAACCCATCTGAAACTTGATTGGAATGATTACACACCAAACCTACTAAACACGTCTTTTATCCAAAAAAATATTGGAACTGCCGGTTATATCTCCGTTCGTATCAAATCATCTGATTTTCACGCCAAACTGTCTTTTGTTTTTGGACCTAGGTAACTTGAGTAATTAAGTCCGCTGGGGTGTTTCTACACCTAATGCCCTAAAACCAACTGGTTTGGGTGCATTGGCCCAAAGCTCGCTAAGAAGCCTAGAAAGTCCAGTTTAAAACAAAGTCAAGCAAGTGTTCTCTCCGAGTTAAAATTCCTAACGTTTCTTTGTGTGAGAATAATCTTGATAAAAGACAGGCTTTTTAAAAAAAAAAATTAGCGGAGATATGAAGGTTTTATTCTATGATAAAGACTATTGCACGTTCACAGAGGTGTGTATGAAATGAAAAACAAGAAAAAGGTGGAGTGAAAAATACGACTTAGTTTCCTGTTAAGGAAGATAGAAATTCTGAAGTTGAAACCTTACTGGAAAACGAAACTTGAAAAATGCTTAACTCTTTATAAAACTTATGTGATCCTTTTAAAATTGTTATCTGGGCTTTATTGTGTGACATAATGACTTTATTCGACCTTTCGGGAACTTAACGACACTATTTGCACTGCACGTAAAGACATATAAAATCTGTAGTTAAATAAGAAGCGAGGTGTGAAAAATAAAGGTTCGATAGTCTAGACTTAGGATAATAGAATTGTTATTTTCTGAAACAAAACTTTAGGGGTTTGAATCTTAGTTATTTTACAAAACTAGCTTGACTAGATTTTGTGGGTAGTATCCGCTGAAAACCCTCAGGAGACAACACTCCTCCTACTAGGGACACCTAGAGGTTTAACGGCTTGTTGCACGCGCTCAGTGCAATCGCGTTCCCTGCGAAAGTGCGGTTAGGATTTTATTTTTGTGAATAATTGGTTTTGCTCGGGACGAGCAAAAGTTAAGTTTGGGGGTATTTGTTCATACCAGAATATTGCATTTTATACCGCCCATTCTTACGCTCGTTTGTTTATAGGCAGGTGCTTTTAATCCGTGTTTGTTACACATTTACAGGATACAGGTTCTCGGTTCTAAAACGGTGAAATTCATGGAAAACACGACAAAATCCGGGTTCCTGCCAACCACTGAGAAAACACGGTCTCCGCTCGTCATCCGTATGTTGCCAGATACCAGTTTAGGAAGACAAAATGTCAAATCAATGTCACCTTCATGCACAAGGCTCAATGGCAACAACAAGTTCCAAGAAATCTACGCGGAGCTCGAGGCAATCATGACAAAAGACATCCACAAAAAGTCCACCTTTCCTCAACAGAAATTCTGGAAGAATTATGAATGTATTTTCAGAAAATACATATACCAGACAACAAAGGACAAGAAACCAGGGAAGGACAGAAAATCAGAGCCCCTAATCCCACTATACGGCCGCGGATCCGCGGCCAATAGGGGGTATTGGCGGCGGATCCGCGGCCGTACGGCCTCGACAGAGTATCATCTTTTGGGGGCTGTCTGGTAATTTTGTCTATGGTCAGATGGTTGCCCTAGGGTTTCATTTCACTGCCTATAAATACAGCAGAACTTGCCAAGCCTTAGGGTCATTCTTTGTTCTCCATTCTTTTGTAGTTTTAGTTCTTTTTCTTCTTCTTCTTCATTCTTTTTCCATGAAAATTGTAGTGAGAGCTTTTTGAGTGGGAGATTGATGAAGATGAGGGTTTTGTATCATTCTCTTTTGTTTCTTCTTCCCCTTGAGATTCTTGCTTTCTCTTGATCATTCAAACTCTTCATTGAGCTTGAATGTTTAAGGGTTAGTTATTGATCTCAAGGGTCGTATTTTTTCATGGAATTAGCACTTCATTTCACATGCGTTCTCTACCCTTCCCTTGATCTTGCAACCTCTTGATTGAGCTTGCAAGTTTAAGGGTTGGCTATTGATTCCATGCTTGTTTTGAGTTCTATGGTTCTTGTAATTACTTTCTTGCATTTTTCATTTTTGTCTTTTATTACTTGCAATTTATTTCCATGCACTTTAATTACTTGCAATTTTATTCATGCCTTTAATACTTGTAATCTTTTCTTTTCTTTGTTCTTTTCTTTTTGTTCTCTCTTTTTTGGTTCTCTTTTGTGAATGAATGTAATTATTGTTGTTAAGATAAAATACGGTATTATAAGTTAACATTTCTTTGCCAATTCCTTTTCCCGTTATTTTCCATTTGAACTTCGCCCAAACCATACGCAAGCGCTCCGTTAGGCACCGTACCCTGACAAGGTAACGGTGATTCCTAACTGCGACCGGTTGCGTTCGGTTTGGCTGGAGGCGAAAGCAAGAGACAAGAACGGAATGACAAGGGTAAATAAGCCGGATTCCACAAATACCGCGCTTAAATCCCCTAATCCACGTTGTTGCCGATTGCTCTAGCTTCAATTGGTCAAGACTCGGCTCAAAGGTTTTGAGTACGGATTTCTTAGCTTACAATCTCGTATCTTTTCTTAACAACTTTATACATGCAAATAAACACATAGGTTAGAATCAAACAAACATACAGATTCTTTATTGACTCGTCTAAGACAAGAAGGTAAGATACCACCATCTCCCTGTGGACCGACCCGTGCTCAACTGGCTAGCTGCAAAGCGACACCGTCCTGATCGCGGTTATACTTTAATTCTTTGAACATCCGACACGCCAAAAGCGTGCGACCAAATGGCGCCGTTGCCGGGGAGACGGTAGCGTATTTTCTTTCTTGTTATTCGGGTTAATATTCTTTTTGTATATATTTATAAAAAAAACCCTTTTTGTTTTTTTTGATCATTTTTGTGGACAAGTGTGCAGATTTTTACGTATTTGCAAACTGCAATTGTGGGGAGCAAAGTGTACATTCAAGGCTAAGGTGTTTACGAAGTACAGTGCCAAAGATCCGGGTAGTTTGACCCGCGCAAGCGAACTTTCCAAGCTTACAGGATTTGATTCAACGGGGGTTTCCTAACCCAAAAACTTAACGGTACGTACTTTCCTAACACCTTCTTCTCAAATCCGACGCATCCAATATACTATTCTTTGCAGGATTCTTTGCAAGTTCGCTAGCAAACGCTAAAAATTGACTAACCCGTATTTGTTGCAGCGCCGCGCTTAAACTAAAAAACGATTGTTTGATTCTTTATAGAATTTTTTGAATTGCGCATTGCATACATTAATACGGACTTAAGGGCAAGCGAACCCCACAACATACGGTAAAGGATTTCATCTCCTTTTCCGTGGCCCACAAATCACGAACTTGCGCATAACGTTTACCCGCACAAATTTAAAAGAAACTAGACTGTAAGCCTTAAGGACTTCGCGCTCACTAGGAGAAGTTAATTGTGTTTAGAACCTCGCTTAACGGTATATTGTTTACGGGGTGTCTAGAAAAGTGTTAAAGGCGCAACCGCCGAAAGAGAAAGGGTTATTTAATTAAGGAACTTCGCGAAAGCGTTGGACAACCTCCCCTTATCTCTGCACTTACCTGGCCTCGTGATAAGTGTATCTTGAGCCTGTTTCTCGACACGGTTTTACTTCGACAATTAAGTTCTGGAGCAGGTCTAGTTGACCTAGGTTAACCCTAGAACGATTAGGTGTGTGGTATTTTTTGTGTCGTGATTGTTTTTGTCCATATTCTTTTTGTGTATACTTCATTCTTTTGTTAATATATATAAAAAAAAAATCACTTTCTTTTTCCCCTCCTTTTCTCTGCCTTTCTCTCTTTCTCTCTTCATATCATGGGTACCCCATCTCGCAAAACTCTTGCCGAACTTTGGTACCCACAACCAGACATTACTTCATACGGTTCTTACTTTGGCCGAACATCGAACGACCCCTCCATGCCCAAAGTTTCACTGAAAGATCGCATAGCAGCGTCGAGGACAAACACTTGCACTCCTCATTCCACTTTGTATCAACCTTTTCAACCTCCCGCACCCGCTTATGTTGATACCCCTTCTGCAAGCCGTCCTTTGTCCATCGCTGAACGAATTGAACAATCCAGTAGCCGATCTTTCACTCCTTTCACCACTTCAAATTCTTCGGATCAACAATTCCATTCACCTTCCTATCCAAATGTTGATCCTGCTCCTGTCCAGCCATTCAATTCCTACCAATCCTACCCTACTTTTGCACCTTCCCGAGACATTGCATCAGAACCGCCATTTGGGAGTTTTCAGTATCCAAACAACTTTGAATCTTTTAATGAAACCCCTTCACAACCAATGTCTAGTCTAGAACAATCCTTGGAAGACTTTAGGGTAGCGTCAAGCCAACAGATGATGGATTTGAATGCGTCCATGGCCGCCCTCATACAACCTAGTGACCCGGTAGCTAGTTTCTAGCTAGCTCCAAATTTTCCAATGTATGATGAGGCGGTAGGACAGGCTGTGAATTTGAGTGGAGAGAGTGAGTTGTATACCCTTCCAAATCAAACCAACCCGTCTCAAATTGAATCCCACAACTCCTATGTTGAAAGTCTATCAAGTGTCCCAAATGAATTATCAGTTGAAGATAGAATGTTTAATGAGTTGTGCGACTTTGTAGTGTTTGATTTGCCAGATTGTGAAGGGACCTTGCCAAGTGAAACTACACCCAATCCTTTTGACCTCTACACCTCCATCTTAGAACCTGAATTGATTGAAATCCATGCTTTTGATGAGGTGTCTGAGAATATTGATTTTCACTTGATTAAGGATATTGACGCTGGGAATATTTTGGATGATGAACCCATAGATTTGGCTGAGTTTTTCTCTTCAAATTATCATCCCGAGTTCTTAAATGTTTTACCCGAACCCCATATGCGTCTGGATTTTGAAGAGAAGTGCATGGATGTGCTAAATTTTGAGGAAAATTTTGAGGATAATCTTGAGGATGAACCAGTTCTAGATGATGAGTCGGATTTTCAAATTCATCCTGTTCCTTTCA
This sequence comes from Agapanthus africanus, assembly GCA_030015575.1. Lineage (NCBI taxonomy): Eukaryota > Viridiplantae > Streptophyta > Magnoliopsida > Asparagales > Amaryllidaceae > Agapanthus > Agapanthus africanus. The sequence continues at coordinate 235,536,172 of JASDDO010000010.1, forward strand.
CTGACTGTGTACACCCTCCAGAACCCTTAACCGATACCCTTCCTCAGCCATTTCCCTCCATCCTTTCCATCGTTCCGACCTTGCAAGAACCCGTCTCACTTTCATTTACTATGTCTGGTTTACCAAGTTCGGCGTACCCATGGCTTCTTACGAATCTTGAGGGATTTGACCCCATTTCTCGACGGGTAAATATATTAGCACAATCATTGTTTACACATCGCTCATCACAAATTGTGCTAATCTATTTACTCCATTTACACCCCCAAGTTCGTATTCCACTTCTTTTTCCCTTCCGCCATTCTTCTTCTTCTGATATACCGAGACCGTATCCCGCTTCTTCCTCCATACGCTCTCGCGTAGTCTCCATTTCTTTTCTCTACGCCTTCTTCCACCAACCGGTACATTATAGCGATAAAATCTTTGAATGGTTGGTGTTAACTTTTGGCCTGTGTAAGGCCTTGTATAGATTGGTACTGTTCTTTCCCCCCTAATCCTGAACTTCAACGCTTAACAGTGGAAACACTGTTTTACTTAAGTTTGGGGGGGACACCTTTTTTGTATATATTTTTTGTTTTCCTTTTTGTATATAATTTGTTTTTAGGAGGAGCGCCGACAATTTTGACCCACTTGGTATAGCCTGACAGTGAGGGCACTGTCAAGTTTAAGTTTGGGGGTGTGCTTGGTAAGCTTTCTTCCTTCGCATTCATATGTATATTTTGCATCTTAATATCCATAAAATCCATAAAAATTTGAAAATTTTCTAAAAAATATAAAAACTTTTTTGTCAAGATAGCTTGTGGAAGAACTCTGATACAACATTCGACAGTTTTGTTTGAAAAAATAAGAATAACTAAATCTTATGTTTAGATTTTGAAAACCTGAAAAATAACTCTCCTTTGAAATTAACTATAGCTGATATACGTCTTTACATCACACTACACGTGTCGTGAGTTTTTGAAATTAGATGACAAGTCTTTTATGTTTAAAAAACTTTTAAACAGATAAATAATTTTCTGAGGATCAAATAGGTTTGTTCTGAAATAAGTAATGTCAAGAATAGTTTATGAAGTAAAGCGAATATGAAGGAATGTTATTGATGCCGTAATTGGAACTAAGTCTGAAAAATAACCCATCTGAAACTTGATTGGAATGATTACACACCAAACCCACTAAACACGTCTTTTATCCAAAAAAATATTTGAACTGCCGGTTATATCTCCGTTCGTATCAAATCATCTGATTTTCACGCCAAACTGTCTTTTGTTTTTGGACCTAGGTAACTTGAGTAATTAAGTCCACTGGGGTGTTTCTACACCTAATGCCCTAAAACCAACTGGTTTGGGTGCATTGGCCCAAAGCTCGCTAAGAAGCCTAGAAAGTCCAGTTTAAAACAAAGTCAAGCAAGTGTTCTCTCCGAGTTAAAATTCCTAACGTTTCTTTGTGTGAGAATAATCTTGATAAAAGACAGGCTTTTTTAAAAAAAAAATTAGCGGAGATATGAAGGTTTTATTCTATGATAAAGACTATTGCACGTTCACAGAGGTGTGTATGAAATGAAAAACAAGAAAAAGGTGGAGTGAAAAATACGACTTAGTTTCCTGTTAAGGAAGATAGAAATTCTGAAGTTGAAACCTTACTGGAAAACGAAACTTGAAAAATGCTTAACTCTTTATAAAACTTATGTGATCCTTTTAAAATTGTTATCTGGGCTTTATTGTGTGACATAATGACTTTATTCGACCTTTCGGGAACTTAACGACACTATTTGCACTGCACGTAAAGACATATAAAATCTGTAGTTAAATAAGAAGCGAGGTGTGAAAAATAAAGGTTCGATAGTCTAGACTTAGGATAATAGAATTGTTATTTTCTGAAACAAAACTTTAGGGGTTTGAATCTTAGTTATTTTACAAAACTAGCTTGACTGGATTTTATGGGTAGTATCCGCTGAAAACCCTCAGGAGACAACACTCCTCCTACTAGGGACACCTAGAGGTTTAACGGCTTGTTGCACGCGCTCAGTGCAATCGCGTTCCCTGCGAAAGTGCGGTTAGGATTTTATTTTTGTGAATAATTGGTTTTGCTCGGGACGAGCAAAAGTTAAGTTTGGGGGTATTTGTTCATACCAGAATATTGCATTTTATACCGCCCATTCTTACGCTCGTTTGTTTATAGGCAGGTGCTTTTAATCCGTGTTTGTTACACATTTACAGGATACAGGTTCTCGGTTCTAAAACGGTGAAATTCATGGAAAACACGACAAAATCCGGGTTCCTGCCAACCACTGAGAAAACACGGTCTCCGCTCGTCATCCGTATGTTGCCAGATACCAGTTTAGGAAGACAAAATGTCAAATCAATATCACCTTCATGCACAAGGCTCAATGGCAACAACAAGTTCCAAGAAATCTACGCGGAGCTCGAGGCAATCATGACAAAAGACATCCACAAAAAGTCCACCTTTCCTCAACAGAAATTCTGGAAGAATTGTGAATGTATTTTCAGAAAATACATATACCAGACAACAAAGGACAAGAAACCAGGGAAGCACAGAAAATCAGAGCCCCTAATCCCACTATACGGCCGCGGATCCGCGGCCAATAAGGGGTATTAGCGGCGGATCCGCGGCCGTACGGCCTCGACAGAGTATCATCTTTTGGGGGCTGTCTGGTAATTTTGTCTATGGTCAGATGGTTGCCCTAGGGTTTCATTTCCCTGCCTATAAATACAGCAGAACTTGCCAAGCCTTAGGGTCATTCTTTGTACTCCATTCTTTTGTAGTTTTAGTTCTTTTTCTTCTTCTTCTTCATTCTTTTTCCATGAAAATTGTAGTGAGAGCTTTTTGAGTGGGAGATTAATGAAGATGAGGGTTTGTATCATTCTCTTTTGTTTCTTCTTCCCCTTGAGATTCTTGCTTTCTCTTGATCATTCAACCTCTTCATTGAGCTTGAATGGTTAAGGGTTAGTTATTGATCTCAAGGGTCGTATTCTTTCATGGAATTAGCACTTCATTTCACATGCGTTCTCTACCCTTCCCTTGATCTTGCAACCTCTTGATTGAGCTTGCAAGTTTAAGGGTTGGCTATTGATCCCATGCTTGTTTTGAGTTCTATGGTTCTTGTAATTACTTTCTTGCATTTTTCATTCTTGTCTTTTATTACTTGAAATTTATTTCCATGCACTTTAATTACTTGCAATTTTATTCATGCCTTTAATACTTGTAATCTTTTCTTTTCTTTGTTCTTTTCTTTTTGTTCTCTCTTTTTTGGTTCTCTTTTGTGAATGAATGTAATTATTGTTGTTAAGATAAAATACGGTATTATAAGTTAACATTTCTTTGCCAATTCCTTTTCCCGTTATTTTCCATTTGAACTTCGCCCAAACCATACGCAAGCGCTCCGTTAGGCACCGTACCCTGACAAGGTAACGGTGATTCCTAACTGCGACCGGTTGCGTTCGGTTTGGCCGGAGGCGAAAGCAAGAGACAAGAACGGAAGGACAAGGGTAAATAAGCCGGATTCCACGAATACCGCGCTTAAATCCCCTAATCCACGTTGTTGCCGATTGCTCTAGCTTCATTTGGTCAAGACTCGGCTCAAAGGTTTTGAGTACGGATTTCTTAGCTTACAATCACGTATCTTTTCTTAACAACTTTATACTTGCAAATAAACACATAGGTTAGAATCAAACAAACATACAGATTCTTTATTGACTCGTCTAAGACAACAAGGTAAGATACCACCATCTCCCTGTGGACCGACCCGTGCTCAACCGGCTAGCTGCAAAGCGACACCGTCCTGATCGCGGTTATACTTTAATTCTTTGAACATCCGACACGCCAAAAGCGTGCGATCAATAACCCACAAACTGCCATTACTGAAACGTGCCTCTAGTTTATCCGGATTCTAGTTTTAAGCATCAGCCGGACAACTCCCTATACCTTAACATCGTTAAGATATAAATTGATTCTATATATATCCAATATAGAAACAAAAGAACTAATTTAATTGGAACCAGATTCAAAATCATGCAGCTGTCTCCAGTGCATATCAACCAAATAGAATGTGGTCAATCAGCATTACTCAACTAGGAGTGCATCCATATATGAGTAACCCGAAAGAGAAGCAAGCTCTTAAAACCATTAATATCAACGGAATACCAAACAAAAGTATCTGCATCTTCGACTACCTCGAAGAATCCTGATACTTCCAACAAATGGTTCTCTACTTTATTCTTATACCTATAACTTCTCAATATCTGGACCTTGTATTTCTACGAAACACATGTCTGGAACTGGAGAAGTCATGAGTAAACAGAATATAGTACGAGTACCAACCCTATTTTCCTAATGGACACTAGACAACATACAATACTTTGTACAAGTCCCCTGAGTTCAATAACTCAAGACCCTGTGCGTCGTAGGTTGAAAACTGTACTATTCTTCAGAAAAATTACACCGCTGTTGAATGCACCTTACCTAACCATCAACTGATATATGTAAATGTCACAGACATAATTTCAAAAAGTTATATCTCACTTTATAAAATAAACGTATAGATATATCAGTTTGAAACTGGTGCATAACTACGGATATTCAAAACCAAAAATTTGCCGTCAGGCAAAAACCCAGGTGATTTCCTTAAATATCACCAATTACAACGAATTCCGATATAATGAGGATCTAATCACCCAATTCCCAATATCATACTCCCACTCACCATCTGTAATAACATACAGATGTGAGAAACTGATCTGGTAAATACATGCCCTGGAGTTAGATTCCTATTGGGAAAACAGTTTTCAATTAACTTCGCACAGTGAAACCGAAACATGAAAATATTTTAAAGGGGTTAACTGGTATTCCAAGTAACGCCTCTTCCACTATCCTGATTCATGACAGTAACCATATACTTTCCTGCCCACACACCAATCCCTTTATTATGTCTTTACTTATTACCTTCTGTACACCACCTTTAGGCTAATTGGTTTTCTTCCTTCCCTACCCTTCGGCACCAGCCTAAGGTTTGGAAGAAGACTATCCAATAAGCGTAATAGGTATACTCTCCTAATCCTAGGAGCCCTCGCAACATGAGAGAAGACAACGGGAAAAGGCAACTGAATGATCCTATTCTATTTCTCCTGAACCGGAAACCATCCTCGAATCTGGAACGAATTCCTTCGAGTTCGTATGTAACTATACGATGAGATATCCAATAGAAGTGGATATCATGATACAGAGTGTTCTGGAGAAATCCAAAGTGGATGTGGGAGTGGCAAGAGGTATACACGGTTTTGTCGTGAATGATAGCAGTCGCATTTTCCTTTGCCCTTATTCTAATCCCTTTATTATGTCTTTACTTATTACCTTATGTACACCACACTTAGGCTTATTGGTTTTCTTCCTTCCCCACCTTTCGGCACTTGCTTACGGTCTGGAGGAAGACTATCCAATAATCTCAATAGGTCTACCTTCTCCTAATCTTAGGAGCCCTCACAACCTGAGAGAAGGTAAAGGGAAAAGACAACCGAATAATCTTATTCAATCTCTCTAGAACCAGAATCCATCCTCGATTATGGAACAAGTTCCTTCGAGTTCGTATGTAACTATACGATGGATATATCCAATAGGATTGGATGTTCGTAGTGATACGGGGTCTTCTGGAGAAATGCAAAGGTGATATAGATGTGGCAATGATATATGCGACTCCGTGACATTCCAAAATCCAAAGTGTTTTAAGAAGGTTCGTTTAACTTGGTCATGAGTTTTAGTCTAGGGTCAGGTCATGGTCGCAGCCAAATAGAGAGAGAAAAGAAACACTCAGCGTGCACTCTAACCTAGATCAGAATGGTTAATCACTTTATCTAATCAGGATGGCTCTCACTGTTTCCTCGAATTCGCCTCCAAACCCAAAAGGAGAATTAGTCGGGATCATCTAAATTCACCCGAGGAGTAATCCTACTCATCAGTGGGAATCGGGATCCAACTATCATCTCATGATAACTTGATGGAATCCACTCAATGTTGGAGATAGTGCCCTCAGAGTCAATTATTGGATCACAGGCACGTGATTGCAATGATTAAGGGAGGACCTATCCCGGTAGGACAGTCTTACTCGAGATGATAGTATGCTATCTGGTTTATCTTTATCATCGTGTACTGCTTTAGGTGACCTGACCTGTCGCTATTACACGTTGATAGAGCCCCTGGGATTCTTGCTTGACTGCCGACAGTATGATGGCGATCATATACGTGAGAGCTGGTGGTCTATAAGCACATCCTCAAAAGGTCCCTAGTCGTAGGAGTTTCGAGACAGGGCATCGATACTCCATTAGTAGACTAGTGTATACAGTCGAGACCCCGACAAGGGGCGGTGGCCGGTCTCACAAGCCACTGGTGTCAGTTGGTTCACCTAAGATGTATACAGGTGCTCATTGGGTTATGAGTACACCGGACAGGACTCGCCGGGAACCTGCTAGTTGGTCATATACCAGATATCAGATAGCAGTTCCCAGGTGACATGTGTACAGGTTAGTTCATCGACCTGAGATCGTCATTTGTCTCGTGTGAGTTCCTACTGTGCTTTGATTACTACCCTACCACGGCTCAAAGGAGTCGTGCAAACAGGTTTTAGTTGGGTACAGTCCCGAGCCACATGGAGGCAGTGAGCGGATCTGCAGGGGTTCGTCTCTCCCGGTATTGGGGGTGAGGTCGCGCTGTGTCTAGGAGAGCCATTACACAAAGCCCTCGGCCGAGGCAGGAGATTTACTGGTAGGTATTCCAGTAGTATCTCAGGGTGTTCTGGGCTACACTCCGACACGACTTGTACCGCTTTTGGGGCTCTGACTTTTACCAACCCCCTAGGCCCGCCATGCGATACTCATAGACGAACGGACCGGACTGTACGGATATTGTCACTGACAGGCTCAGTTGGGTGTCGGGGTGAGCTTTCTCATCGACGTCCCATTTGGTCAATAGCTGGTGGCCCGTCACGTATTGGCTTATACCTCTGACGTGCTAGTGGTTAAATCCACAGCCATAGTATTGACGAGTCTTTAGAGTCCACCACAGTTACAGCTACTCAAGTTTCGGGCGAAACGCTGTAGAGGCCGTATGGAGATATGGCAGGGTCCGATCAGATACGTGCGGTATTGCACGGATCAGGATCGGACAGTTTTGTACTAGTAGCCGTATAGTTATATGGCAAGGTTCGATCAGATACGTGCGGTATTGCACGGATCAGGATCGGACGTTTTTTACTAGCCAGCTTTGGTTTAAGCCGGTCCTAGTTTAGTACAGTGTAGATTTTGTCTCATTGCATTTGTATCCGGACGGAATACATATGCGGGTGTGTATGCACAGTATGGGGTTTTCCTGTAATTTATTACGGTACCAGTTTTCTGGAGTTGTCAGTTTGCTTTCCGTTCCGGCCGGTTTTCCTTTGTTCTTTCCCGGCCGGACTTTTCCGATGGAGGGGGTAATTTGCAGTTTTACAAATTACACTTTGTGGAGAATTTATTTGCATAAAGATTGATATGATAAGTATCTTTGCTTTTCATGATTTGATGAGATTAGAAATGATTTGAGGTTGATGTAAGTTTTGTGATGATAATGTTTTTGGATGTGGTCACCCTCCTCCTTTTACTACGATCACCTCCCTTCATGCTTCTTTATTCTTTCTCCACCATTTTCTAAGTTCATAAGTTTTTTCATGGTTGAAGTGAGAAGAAGAAAAAGAAAGAGAGAAAGAAAAGAGAAGAAGAGAGTTTCATCTTCATCCTTGAGAGTGTTTCATTTTCTTGATCTCATTTCATGTTAAGAAAAATGCAAGCACCATTTTTCTTGTCTTGTGTCCTCCATCATCCACAAATGGCAACCAACCCCAAAAGTGAGACATACACTCTACACTACACTTCCTACAGCAAATCTTGGACGCGTCGATTCGCCAGCTTCGCGCCCGAGTTGCCTCGGTATTGAGGTGGGAGCCCGTAAAAGCTACAGGCGATGTGGTGCCCTTTCCGACGAGGAGGAGACGGACGGAGATCCCGCGAGGAGATCGGAGTGGAGATGAAGACCGGAGGACTCGGATCAGTCGGTATACTTCTCACCCTATCTCTTGATTGCTAGCTTTAGGTTAATGGTAAACGATCCGGGTTTTCATTGTCCGCGGTAGCGCCGGTTTCCGAGTAAGGAAAATTTTTATTCCGCATTTTGGCCTCGAGCAAGAGGCCGGGGCGCTGCCGTGGCGCAACATGGTATCAGAGCCACGCCATTAACCTTATCTAGCTTCGTGTGATGTGTTTTTCAGTTCCGATCGACCGAAATTTCCAAAAACCGTATTTTTCTAGCACATCAGTTTCTGTCGAAATTTTTTGGAGTCTAAAAATTTTTCAGGTGGTCTCAGAATGATGTGCAGGGAGTTCGAAGAACACTGGAAAAATTTGGTAACATGATTCCTCCGTACGACCGCGGAAGGGCGGCCATAACCCCCTTTTGGCCGCTCTTCCGCCGCAGGTTTGGGGGTTCGTGTGATTATTTTTTTGTAGTGGGCTTCTGGGCTTATATTAGGGGTTTTGGAATATTAAAATTGGGCCCAGGTTTTCTGTGATTGCTACAGTTTTGATTGGGGGCCCACTTGTTAATTTTTGGTCAATCGGAAAATTTTAAACACATTATTTCACAGTATTTACATTATATCTGCGACCGTGAATGTCACTTGATCGGTAAATCCCGTCTAACTGCTATAGCCCGGTTAGACGGATTTGCGAACGTGACTTTCACGTTGATGTTTTATGTTTATGCTGTGATGTTGCGGATCGGTCGTGGGGGATAGCCTGGATGCAATGCTAGTACAGTGCTGTTGTATTATGTACATTTGATTTTGCGGGGCGAGCGTCCGACATGTGGACTGCCGTCACTGCCTGTTTGTATTATTCTTTTGGGGCACGACCTGGTTGCGGTCGATGTACCCGGTGTATGTATATTTTACTTTCTGTACTAGGATTACCCCGCGGTGGGGTGCACGGATAGCCGGGTTCTAGAGGGCAACGGGCCCGCATCTCATGGTATTGAGACGGAGGGGGCTTCACTCTAGGATTGGCGGGCTATTCGCCGCACTCGTAGGGGGTACAGGTTGACCCAGGAGGGGTGCCCAAGTTACCGGATTCCGTGAAGTGCTGGGTGGTCCATTCACGGTGCTGAAGGGGGCTGCCTCGCTTCAGGTTTTGGCGGGTGACTTGCCGCGCCCGTAGGGGTCTAGGATTTTATTGCACAGGCTATCCACACGACCAGGGGAACGTCGGGTTTCAGCAGCGGCTCTGTGAAACCCGGGGCTTCCAGATATCTGTATTGTTCTGTGATGCTGTACATTTCTGTGATGTTGCATTTTTATCACGCCTTGAGCGAAATATAATATATTGGTATATATATTAGTAGATGTTGTATATATTTTTCATCCGCGCTAGTCCAGTCCCCGCTCTGTCGTTAGTAAGCTAACCTAACGGGTGATGACGGGACCCAGTGGCGAATGCGGATGGCATATACGTACATCAGTATATTTTCGTTCTTTGTGGTGTGATCAATTGATGGGACTGCGTTGATTCGGATCAATGCAAGATTAACAAACCTATTCTGATGTTGTTGGAACATTTTTCAAAAAGCTGTTATTGCAAGGACGTTCACTTTTGTTTTGCATCGTGGTATTCATTTGGAATATCCTGCTCCTCAGTCGACGAGGCAAGGGTCGAGATCCCTTCACCGGGAGTGACCCCTTGGACAGAAGTTTGCATCAGGGCATTAACTTCACTATAGCCGATTACTTTTGCTTTGCATCGTGGTATTCAGTTGGAATATCCTGCACCTCATTCTACGGGGAAAGAGCCGAGATCCCTTCACCGGGAGTGACCTCTTTAGCAAAGGCTTTCGTCACTATATTTTTATAAAAACTATGCAGTTCCTTCAACGATATCAAGTTCATTACGTTAAAGGTTTTTCGCCAAAAACCAGTCGTAGCCCTCCGTCATTTCTTATGGGTATTATTTAGTATTCGTGCTGCGTTTGTTGACTCCGTCAAGGCGTAGTGTACGGTAGCTAAGTGGTGCTTGTTTGTTGCATAAATGGGATTGGTTAGGACAGTCGTGCGGCCTTGTTGACTCCGTCAAGGGCACGTACGGGTGGGTTTAATGCAATCCAGATAATGACGGGATGAACTTGACTAGGACTCTTTGATTTGTTGACTCCGTCAAGGTCACTTGAGTCCTAGGGGTAAAAATCACATCGGGAGTTTCAAAAGAACTGAAACTTGCCAGGCATGCGCATACCTTCTGGAGTGTGGTGACGTGAGTAGATTCCGTCACGTTATCATGCGATGATAGTTGGATCCCGATTCCCACTGATGAGTTGATTTACTCCTCGGGTGACCCCGACTAATTCTTCTTTCAGGTTTGGAGGAGAATTTGAGGTACAGTGGGAGGTTTCCTGATTAGATAAATTGGTAACCATTCTGATCTAGGTTAGAGTGCACGCTGAGTGTTTCTTTTCTCTCTCTCTTTGGCAGCGACAATTGACCCAACCCTGGACTTTGACTCAGTGACCAAGTTGACCGAACCTTCTTAACACTGGCTTTTGGATTGTCAGAGTTGCAGACCTCATTGCCACTCCTACTTTTACCCTTTTCTCTAGGACACCCCGTATTACTGCGAACGTCCACTTCCATTGGACAAAACCATCGTATGGTTAGATACGAACTCGAAGGACTTCGAGGATGGTTTCTGGTTCTGGAGAAAACGGATAGGATTATTCAGTTGTCTTTTCTTTCACCTTCTCTCAGGTTACGAGTACTCCTTGGTTTAGGAGTAGTACACCTATTACGCAAATTGGATAGTCTTCTTCCAAACCATAGGCTGGTGCCGACCGGTAGGAAATGAAGAAAACCAATTAGCCTAAAACGGTGTACAGAAGGTATTAAGTTCAGACAAAGCAAGGGATTAGTAAGAGGGCAAAGTAAGTTGCGACTGATATTCACGGCCAAACCAAGTATTTCTTCGCCAACACTAACTCACCTTTGTATTTCTCCAGGACACTCCGTATCACTACGAAGATCCCATTTTATTGGATAATCCATCGTATGGTTATATACGAACTCGAAAGGAACTTGTTCCAGTTCGGGGATGGATCCTGGTTCAGGAGAAATAGGAATAAAGTACATTCAGGTGTCTTTTATCTTCACCTTCTCTCGCATTGCGAGTGTTCCTAGGATTAGGACAGTACACCCTTTATGCCTTTTGGATAGTCTTCTTCCAAACCATAGGCTGGTGCCGAACGGTAGGGAAGGAAGAAAACCATTTGGCCTAAAGGGGTGTACAGAAGGTAATGACTAAAGACATATAAAGGGATTTAGAGAGGTGGCAAAGAATTATACGGTTATAGTTGTGAATCTGGATAATGGAAGAGGCATTACTAGGAATACCAGGATACCCCGACGAAACATTTCAATGTTTCAGTTTCACTGTGTACTGTTAAATGAAAAACTGATTTCCCGATTAGATACTTACTCCAGGGTATGTATTTACCAGGTATGATTCTCACATCTGTATGGTTTTACAGATGCTGAGTGGGAGTAAGTTATTGGGAATTGGGTGATCATCCTCATTATATCAGGATTCGTTGTAATCGGTGATATTTGAGGAGATCATCTGGGCTGTTTGCCGGTCGGCAAATATTTGGTTTTGAATATCCGCTGTTGTGCACCAATTTCAAATTGATATATCTGTACGTCTATTTTCATAGAGTGAGATATACCTTTTGATATTATGTCGATGACATTTACCTATATCAGTGGATGGTTAGGTAAGGAGCATTTAACAGCGGTGTAATTCTTCTTAACCATAAGTACAGTTTTCAACCTACGACACACAGTGAAAGAGTTGTTAGACTCAGCGGACTTATACAGAGTAATGTATGTTGTCCAGTGTCCATTAGGACAGAGGGGTTGGTCCTCGTACTATATTCTGTTTACTTTTAACTTCTCTAGTTCTTAGACATGTGTTTCGTGGAAACACAGGGTCTAAGTTTTGAGGAGTTATAGGTATTTGAATAGAGTAGAGAACCAGGTATAGCAAGTATCGGGATTCTTCAAAGTGATCGAAGATGTAGATACTTGTGTATGGTATTCAGTTGATAGTAATGATAAAGAGAAATTGCTTCTCTTTCAGGTTACTCATAATTGGAAGCATTCCTAAGTTGAGTAACGCCGATCGGCCTCCTTCCATTTAGTTGACATGCACTGGAGATAGTTGCATGATTTGAATCTGGTTCAATTAAATCAGTGCCTCTGGTTCTATATTGGATATAGAACAGTTCATATCTTGACAATGTTAAGGTACGGGGAGTTGTCCGGCTTATGCTTAAAACCAGACACTGGACAACTCAAGGCACGTTTCTGTAATGGCTGTTTGTGGGTTGACCCAGGCTATGACGAGGGTTGACTTTCTACCATCTGGATGAACAATAGAAATATTGTTCTAGACTCGCCACAGTTTTTATTAAAAAATGGATTTTTTCAAAAACAGTAGTGGGAGTATGGTAGAACTGGAAGTGATTCCAGAACCGCAAACGATTACTGAAGATTTGATAAGCAACCTAAAGATTCAATCTGTTTTGACATTCCATTGGCCACTCCGCAGATAAGGTGGGTCACTTCAGGCACCCGAGGGGTACTCCGGTAGCCTCAAGGACGGTGACAGGGAAGTTCTTGTTTACCCACACTTGCCTTTGCTGTTGTTCCAGGCTGTGAGACCCGGCTGGAGGATGAGTATAGCGTCGTTCTAAACTAGCTTTAGAAGTGCACGTCTATATGACTCTGGCAGAGGGTTGTCGTAGTCAGTGGGAGCAGCGGAAGCATTGGTGGACATCAGGCTTATGTCTATTTATAGACTAAAGCAGATGTAGCGGAGATAGATCATCTATTTCTGATGTGACAGTCATAGGTTTGACGTCATCAGAATAGGGGATGGATCTGTTGAGAAAGTAGTAGGGTGTGATATCCTGGTATTTGGATGACATACACAGAGTAGGAAAAGAAACTCCTATACTACGATCGGTTATACTTTGGTCGTCACACAGTGGTTTCTCCACATGGGACTTGGATATTATATCAGACATTCTGGTCACTAGATCTATGGTTTTAGATCTGGATTTGGGTGGTTTCCCAATCTGGGTACCTTGACAGCATTCTATGAGTATTTAGAATGGACGACTCCTGGCATGGTAGTGCACCTGCAGTTGATGGAGTCACCCTCTCTAAAGGTGTCTTATAGACTAAAGGGGAGAGGGATACTCATGATTGGCAGATCACTTGCTTAGGCAATTGAGTCAATCATGAGATGTCGAGTACCACACCAGATGTTGTTCTTGCACTATATGCAATAAGTTGACATTGATCCAATCCTGGAGAAACAGTCGGAAGCAGTTTTAGGACATAAGTGGATGTTCTAGGGATATGATAACGACAGCCTCATTTGGGAGACAGTTATCATTCCAGGCTTCCAAGGTGACATGGACGACAAAGAGGTTGTCAGAGTTATAGTTTTCCTTCTGACAAGGGGCAGTATTTTGGACAGGTGGTCCAAGGCAATACTGAGGGTGGCATGGCGCAGGATACTGATTAAGTTCAGTTGATGATACAGTCTAAGAAGTTTGGATTTGGAGTTCATTTATGAGCTAGGTCCCATCAGACATCCAGACATTCTAAGACAGGTATTGCTCATTTCGGGAGATGGCTTTCTCCGCGAACTTGAGATATAGAGAGACATAGAAAGAAACTTCTCTGCGGATCCACTCACTAAGGCTATTCCTCGAACGCAATAGTTTCGCAAACGAGCTTTGTGAGACTGACTTGTAGAGGAGTTGGGTGTTCGGTATCACACGGGCTGTGAGTATGCGGCATCGCAATAATTAGCCTTGAGTGCAAGTGGGAGATTGTTGGAGATAGTGCCCTCAGAGTCAATTATTGGATCACAGGCACATGATTGCAATGATTGAGGGAGGACCTATCCCGGTAGGACAGTCTTACTCGAGATGATAGTATGCTATCTGGTTTATCTTTATCATCGTGTACTGCTTTAGGTGACCTGACATGTCGCTATTACACGTTGATAGAGCCCCTGGGATTCTTGCTTGACTGCCGACAGTATGATGGCGATCATATACGTGAGAGCTGGTGGTCTATAAGCACATCCTCAAAAGGTCCCTAGTCGTAGGAGTTTCGAGACAGGGCATCGATACTCCATTAGTAGACTAGTGTATACAGTCGAGACCCCGACGAGGGGCGGTGGCCGGTCTCACAAGCCACTGGTGTCAGTTGGTTCACCTAAGATGTATACAGGTGCTCATTGGGTTATGAGTACACCGGACAGGACTCGCCGGGAACCTGCTAGTTGGTCATATACCAGATATCAGATAGCAGTTCCCAGGTGACATGTGTACAGGTTAGTTCATCGACCTGAGATCGTCATTTGTCTCGTGTGAGTTCCCACTGTGCTTTGATTACTACCCTACCACGGCTCAAAGGAGTCGTGCAAACAGGTTTTAGTTGGGTACAGTCCCGAGCCACATGGAGGCAGTGAGCGGATCTGCAGGGGTTCGTCTCTCCCGGTATTGTGGGTGAGGTCGCGCTGTGTCTAGGAGAGCCATTACACAAAGCCCTCGGCCGAGGCAGGAGATTTACTGGTAGGTATTCCAGTAGTATCTCAGGGTGTTCTGGGCTACACTCCGACACGACTTGTACCGCTTTTGGGGGTCTGACTTTTACCAACCCCCTAGGCCCGCCATGCGATACTCATAGACGAACGGACCGGACTGTACGGATATTGTCACTGACAGGCTCAGTTGGGTGTCGGGATGAGCTTTCTCATCGACGTCCCATTTGGTCAATAGCTGGTGGCCCGTCACGTATTGGCTTATACCTCTGACGTGCTAGTGGTTAAATCCACAGCCATAGTATTGACGAGTCTTCAGAGTCCACCACAGTTACAGCTACTCAAGTTTCGGGCGAAACGCTGTAGAGGCCGTATGGAGATATGGCAGGGTCCGATCAGATACGTGCGGTATTGCACGGATCAGGATCGGACAGTTTTGTACTAGTAGCCGTATAGTTATATGGCAAGGTTCGATCAGATACGTGCGGTATTGCACGGATCAGGATCAGACGTTTTTTACTAGCCGGCTTTGGTTTAAGCCGGTCCTAGTTTAGTACAGTGTAGATTTTGTCTCATTGCATTTGTATCCGGACGGAATACATATGCGGGTGTGTATGTACAGTATGGGGTTTTCCTGTAATTTATTACGGGACCAGTTTTCTGGAGTTGCCAGTTTGCTTTCCGTTCCGGCCGGTTTTCCTTTGTTCTTTCCCGGCCGGACTTTTCCGATGGAGGGGGTAATTTGCAGTTTTGCAAATTACACTTTGTGGAGGATTTATTTGCATAAAGATTAATATGATAAGCATCTTTGCTTTTCATGATTTGATGAGATTAGAAATGATTTGAGGTTGATGTAAGTTTTGTGATGATAATGTTTTTGGATGTGGTCACCCTCCTCCTTTTACTACGATCACCTCCCTTCATGCTTCTTTATTCTTTCTCCACCATTTTCTAAGTTCATAAGTTTTTTCATGGTTGAAGTGAGAAGAAGAAAAAGAAAGAGAGAAAGAAAAGAGAAGAATAGAGTTTCATCTTCATCCTTGAGAGTGTTTCATTTTCTTGATCTCATTTCATGTTAAGAAAAATGCAAGCACCATTTTTCTTGTCTTGTGTCCTCCATCATCCACAAATGGCAACCAACCCTAAAAGTGATACATACACTCTACACTACACTTCCTACAGCAAATCTTGGACGCGTCGATTCGCCAGCTTCGCGCCCGAGTTGCCTCGGTATTGAGGTGGGAGCCCGTAAAAGCTACAGGCGATGTGGTGCCCTTTCCGACGAGGAGGAGACGGACGGAGATCCCGCGAGGAGATCGGAGTGGAGATGAAGACCGGAGGACTCGGATCAGTCGGTATACTTCTCACCCTATCTCTTGATTGCTAGCTTTAGGTTAATGGTAAACGATCCGGGTTTTCATTGTCCGCGGTAGCGCCGGTTTCCGAGTAAGGAAAATTTTTATTCCGCATTTTGGCCTCGAGCAAGAGGCCGGGGCGCTGCCGTGGTGTAACACTCAAGTTACCACACTCCAGAAGGTATGCGCAAGCTTGGCATGTTTCCTGTATGTTTGAAACTTCCGATGTGATTTTTACCCCAAGCGGTTTATGACCTTGACTTTGGCCAACAAATCATAACCCGCAAGTCAAGTTTTACCCGTCATTGTCCTGATTGATTCAGACCCACCCGCACACACCCTTTACTTTGGCCAACAAAGTGGTACGACTGTCCTAAACTAATGCATATCCATGCAACAGACAAGCAACACACAGCTACCGCACACGATGCCTTGACTTTGGACAACAAACACCGCGTGATACTATGTGCTACTTATCCGAAATGACGGAGGGCTACGGCTGGTTTTTGGCGAAAAACCTTTAACGTAATGAACTTGATATCGTTTAAGGAATCCAAGTGGTTTTACAAATGTATAGTGGCGAAAATTTTTGCTAAAGAGGTCACTCCCGGTGAAGGGATCTCGGCTCTTTCCTCGTCGAATGAGGTGCAGGATATTCCAAAATGAATACCACGATGCAAAGCAAAAGAATCGACTATAGTGAAGTTATTACGTTGACGCAAACTTCTGCCCAAGGGGTCACTCCCGATGAAGGGATCTCGGCCCTTGCCTCGTCGAATGAGGTGTTGGATGTTCATAACCGAATACCACTGTGCAAAGAAAAAGAGAACGTCTGTAATGTCAGTTTTTAAAAAACTTGGTTCCAACAACATCATATATAGGTTTGTTTTTCCTTGCATTGATAAGAATCAACGCAGCCCCATCAATTAATCACACCAGAAAAGAACGAAAATATGATGTACGTATATGCCATCCGCATTCCCCACTGGGTCCCGTCATCACCCGTTAGGTTACTTAACTAACGACAGAGCAGGGACTGGACTAGCGCGGGTGCAAAACATATACAACATATACTATTATATATAAATATATTTAACAATCATCTCAGGCATGATATAAAGCAACATCACAGAAGCATCACAGAAGAAACACAGAATGCTGGATAATCTTGGATCCCCGGGTTTCACTTGAGCCCCAAGTGAGACCCGACGTTCCCCTGTCGTGTGGATAGCCTGTGCAATGAAAGCCTAGACCCCTATGAGCGTGGCAAGTTACCCGCCAAAACTAGAAGTGAGGCAACCCCCTTCAACAACGTGAATGGGCAACCCAGCACTTCACGGAATCCGGTAACTTAGGCACCCCGCCGTGGGTCAACCTATACCTCCTACGAGTGCGGCGAATAGCCCGCCAATTCTAGAGTTAGGCCCCTTCCGTCTCAACACCATGAGATGCGGACCCGTTGCCCTCTAGAACTCAGCTATTCATGCACTCCACCGCGGGGTAATCCTAGTACAAAAAAGAAAATAATATACAAGGGTGACATCGACCTCAACCCGGTCGTGCCCCAAACAAATAATATACAAACTGGCAGTGACGGCAGTCCACATGTCGGAAGCTCGCCCCGTAATATCAAATGTACAAATGAATCTGAATTGTACTACCATTGTACCACTGGCTATCCACCACGACGATCCGACCACAACAATAGCACAACACAGAACATCAACGTGAATGTCATGTTCGCAAACCCGTCTAAAATAACATATAGCAATTAGACGAGTTATACCGCTCTAATGACATTCACGATCGCATATAGTAATGTAAGTACTATAAACATTTAAACAGTGCTAAATTATCGACTTCGAAACACCCCGAATTTCCTTTGAACAATAGATAACAATATATCAAAACTAGGAAAAACAAGCAATACCACTAAACCAATATTCCAGAGACTAGACCACACCAATAATTTCAAGACCAAAATCCAAAATTGGACCGGCCTCACCCGTTTTTTTATCAACTGTCGCCGGGTCAAAACCGACGGTTTGGGCTCGTATTTGCAGTATGTTCTAGTGGTCATCAAAGGAGTCTTCTGCAGTTGCTTAAAATTTTTTTTGAAGACCTAGAAAAATTAACATCAACTGGAATATTTAGTGCACTTTTTCGGGGTTGTTTCGGTTTCGATACTTTAACATCGTCTAAAATAGCTAGCTAAGGGTTTAAAACTTGGCTCTGATACCATGTTGGGTTACGGCAGCGCCCCGACCATCAAACCGTGGGCAAATGCGGAACAAAAATTTATTAAACCGGCGCTACCATTACCCGATGCCCGGATCTACTCTAAGCCCTATACTAGCAAGCTAATAAAAGCGATAAGAATGGTTATACCGAGTTGATCCGTGTCCTTCGGTCTTCAACCATCTTCCCAAGCTTCTAGGGGTTGTCTGGATCGAGTTTGGTTACCGGCCTTCCTCCATCAACGATGATCCATCTGAGGGAAACGACGCAAGCTTCAACCTTGCCGAGCTAGGTAACCGACGCTCTAAAGTTGCTATCAATGGAGAGTGGAGGTGTAGGAATGTGTCACTATAATTTTTCTCTCATCACAATACTCAAAATAGCAACTCAAGAAGATGAAGGAGGTGAGGAAACATGTGGCTGAGCAACTAAAGAAAATGGCTAAGTGTTTTCTCTAAGTGAGTGTGAGTGATGAAGTCAAGTGAGCAAGTCAAGTGAAGAAAAGAAATGAGCCAAGCAACTCAAGAAATGGTGGCTGCCTCTCTCATGCACACACACACAAATATCTTCTCCAATTTTTCCAATAAACAATTCAATGCCAATACCTCTCTACACGCCTCACCCATGCTCATGCCAACTCACCTTCCACCTCATTTCCAAATTGATTTTATAAAAAGAAAATCAATTAATGAGGTGGGCAACTTCCAGAAACTATTCCGTATAAATACGGAATAAAACCCGGTACACGTATCGAAATACATATACGCGTATTCGTACAAAAATACGAATAGCCAAGAGAGACAATGAATAGTGAACAATAATACTAGAATACATATATATAAATACATATATAAATTATTAAATCAAAACCTGATTTAATAATCCGGCTTAATCCTAAGCCGCTAGTATTATCAACCGTCCGATTAAAGTCTGTGCAGCCTGTACACATATTTAATCGGACACCTGTATGTACCAACATACGTCATCTACACCATATCTCCTGAACCATGAAAACCCTCTGTGTGGGACTCTAAAGACTCGTCAATACGCTGGCAGTGGGTTTAACCACAAGCACGTTAGCGGCACTAGCTGTACGTAACGACTACCCAGGTATTGAGCGAAAGGAAGGCCGACGAGCAAACTCATCCAAACCCCTACTGAGCCTGACAGTGACAATATCCGTACAGTCCGGTCTGTTCGTCTAAGAGTATCGCATATCGAGTCTAGGGGGTGGAAAAAGTCAGACCCCTAATAACGCGATAATTCGTGTCGGTATGAAACCCATCACCACATGAGAAACTACCGATCCTAGTTCAATAATTCTCGACTACTGATCAGTCGAAAATATTGTATATTTTAGCCGGCAATTTCCTTAACATTTGCATACACTTAGAAGTGTTCGGCATTCATATTCTACATATTAACAAATCTGTCACAAAATATGAGATTTCATGTAGTAGACTTTTTAACCGACACTTTAAAGGAAATTAACCGCATTTCATGGCATCGCATCATTTCTGTATTTGCGCAACACTTGTCTTGAGTATGTGCAGGAAAATACGGAAGAAAACCAAAGAGCTGATCAACATTAAGCCAATTCAATCAATTCAGATCTGGTAGCAGTGTAGAAGGAGTTAGATAATTCAGTACATCAGAAGAAGGCCCACAACTCAGGCCCAACAATCACCAGAAAGCCCAAGCTCTAAAGCCCCAAACCCACCGCCCTTCCGCGGCATTAGTGCCTCATTCGCGGCGGTTCCGCGCTCAGGTTGCCACGTCAGCATTGCATTTTCAGAGCAGAATTCCAATCTCTGGGCCCACAGTGCTTTATGATACTTTAAATACCAGAATTCTCTCGAAGCTACTACAGATCAGAAACGAAGATTAAGAAGGCTAATCCTAAATTAAGCTCCTAATTAATCCTATTCTAGAAGCTCCTCCTAACTAATTACATCTAGAACCTTCTCCCCTAACTAACTTTTGGAGGGAAATTTGAATTTCCCCCAACAAACTTTTGGAGGGAAATTTGAATTTCCCCCAACAAACTTTTGGAGGGAAAGTTAGAATTTGAAATCCTAGATCTAGAGTTAGTTATCTATAAATAGAGCACTAAATCTAAGGGTTAAAGGCTAATCATTCTTTAGTGAATGCTTCTACATCATCTTCTTCCACAAGTTTCGTGACAAAGCTTGTGCGAAACCCTAACCCTAATTCCACTCTAAATCCAAGATCTTGAGTACCAAATCAAGCATGAAGTCTTCAACCTTTTAGGAGCCGAGCCGATCTTCAATCGGGCAAGTGATCCAAGCCGATCCGCGATCCACGGAGACGAGCGAAGCCAAGTCGACGATCAAGTTCCTCCTCTTGTACTTCTTGAGTGATTGTAACGAAATTGTTGATATAAATAAAAGGTGAAATTCATTAATCTTGCTTTCTTTTAATTCTTGCATCATGATTAGATCTCAATTTGTAATTGTCGCTCTTGTTGTGATGTTCGAGTAAAACTCCGCTCGTTAAGGAGTCGAGACGATTGTAGAATGATGATGTAACAAATTCTAATACTATTTTTAAGTCCTACGAGTTTTGTAAACCCTAGCAAGTTCAAGAATCGATGACCTAGTTTCGTAGCGATGCTTTCTTGATTGTGATCGCTCGAAATTAGGGATCTACGATCGTTTCTTGAATTTACTAGAGGCTAGAATGTGAATGACATCGACGAAAGAACAAGGGATAAGATGAAACCCTAGTTTCACAAGAAATCCCTAATTCTCATCGATGATCATCGATCTAGTATCAATTCATCAAAGGATAAGAATACGTAATTGTAAGATTACATCACATCTATAGATCCGATTGATTCCTACGAGCCTCATTTCGATTCTTGAGATTTGGTTTGGAAAAATCAACAAACGATCAATTCTTGATTCTATCTTTTCTTGTTATTAGATCTTGTTTTTTTCTAATTCTTGAACTTCAAATACAAATCTTGAATTGTTGTTTTCTTTCTTTAATGTTTCAATTCATCTAATTCAAAAGACGAACGATTACACTTTCCCTGTGGACGATCCGCACTCACATACTAACTACAATCCGACACCGTAGTTGATTGCGGTCAAATAATCTTTGGTTGTGATTTCTTTACATTTCCATACTACACATCAAGAATTCTTTTCAATCAAATGGCGCCGTTGCCGGGGACTATTTGATTCGATATTAGACATCCAAAATTCTTTACAATCAAATGGCGCCGTTGCCGGGGATAGTGCGCTAATAGTTCGTATTTTGAAATTTGAGTTGAACAATTTATTCCATTATATTTTTTAGATCTAAATTCGTGCAAACACTAATACGTGTGTTGTGATTTGTTGCGAGAATTCTGGAATCATTGGAGCTGGAGAAAAAATTTTCTGAGCATTCCAGAGAGCTGTGTAGGTGAACAGGAGCTTGTACAGAAAATTTTGTACACTGATCCCAAAATTCCGCGGCGGAAGGGCGGCAATAGGCAGCATTTGCGGCGGAAGAGCCGCGGTTCCAGCTCTTCTCTGTGCCAATTTTTCTCTGTGAGACACTTACTTTCTTATCTTCTTCTTTCTCTGCTCCAACTAATATTTTGCTTCAGGTTTCTTTGCAAATAAATCGCAGCGCCGCAAAGCAAAATAAAATTTGTGCGTGTTTTTGATTCTTGTGGTTGTTGCATATTAATACTGAATTTAAGGGGCACGACCAAATCCAAATTAGGTGGGGATTTCATTACCCTTCCTAGGCCCCGAAAACCACAAAACTTGCATCCGCATTTACCCTCATTAATTAAAAGAAATCTAGAGATGACTCTAAGGACTGTCGCGCTCATTTAGGACAAGAGAGGGCCGTGGGTAATTCATTGCTTATCCGCGTTTTCTTGTGGTGCCTAAGGCGAGTGTGTCTAAGGCTAGTGGTTATTAATTAGGCCCACTGTAGTGGTGGTTCCTTCCCACTTACCTGGCACTTATCCGGCCACAGGGGGACAAAGAGGCAGTGGAGGATTTATCCTGCGACTTGTCTTTTGGCAGTTAGGAGCGGTCTAGAGTTTGACCTAGGTGACCACTAGATTTTAGGGTTTTGTGTGTTGCATTTGTTTTTTTGCATCATATTTTCAAAAATCCGTATCTTTTTCAAAACAAACACCACATTCATATCATTCCCCTAATTATAAATTCACGCTGCCACTTGTACTAACCCTTTTTAGTGCAAGATAGGCTGGACACGGGTTTCTAGTGCCCGTTAAGTCCGCGTTTCCCTCATCGACCCAAAAGTCGGTATTTCTACATTTACCTTTCTTTACCCATCACCACACCCACATCGATGGATCCACCTCCATCGAATTTCTTTTCCACTACCCTGCCGCCGTCCGTTGGTGCGCAGAATCCACCTCGCATCTCTCTCCAAGAGAGATGTTATCCAACACGAGGCCCACTTTCCACCTGTCTTTCCACACCTCCAGCCAACGGGGAAAATTTTCAAATAAAACCCCAATACATCAACCTTTTACCAAAATTTCACGGTCTCGAGTCTGAAGACGCATACGTGTTTATCACAAAATTTGAAAATGTATGCGCAATGATGGGTACTTCACAGCTTTCTGTGGATGCTTTCCGTCTTCGTCTTCTCCCATTCACTTTGTGCGATTTAGCCGAGAAGTGGCTATATAACACTACCGCACATTCCATTTCAAATTGGGACGAATTTGTCAAAGCATTCCTTAAGAAATTCTACCCACATCAAAAGACAGCTCGAGTCCGTAGCGAAATCTATCAATTCACCCAGCTTCCAAATGAAACATTTTCAAAATGTCTTGACCGTTTCAAGGATCTGTTAGTCCAATGTCCACATCACGGTATCCCGAGATGGGAATTGTGCCGAATCATTTATGAGGGCATTACTCCTTACACAAGACAGTCCCTTGAATCCATGTGTCAAGGCAACTTTATGACCAAAGATAATTGGGAAGCCTGGAACTTTCTAGAAGATTTTGCTGAAAAATCCTTACAGTGGGAGGGTGTGAGTCAATCGTCTAGGGATGGCAATGATATTTCCATAGGAATTAGAGCTGAAATTTCAGCTTTACACAAGAAATTTGACGCTATGGAAAATAAATTTTTAGCTGCCGCCCTAAGTCAAATATCACTCTCCAAAACTGTATGTGGTTGTTGTTCTGATCCGTCTCACTTGACGGAAGAATGTCCGTTTCAAGGTCATGAGCATACCAATGCATCATTTCAAAGACCTAGAAACGATCCATCTTCCTCCACATATGATCAGGGTTGGAGGAATAACCCTAACTTTGCTTGGAACCAATCACAATTTCAAAACACGGTTCCAACCCAACACAATTTCCAAGGGGTCCCTTCACCACAACAGCACCCACCACTTCAATTGAGTCAACACCCCTTCCAATCACAAAACTTCCAAAATCCGGCCAACACTTTTGCACCACATGAAAACTTTTTGCAATTGACCGACACAGATAGTATCTCTGCACTAGCACAAACCTTGGATACTTTCATGAAACAATCCATCCAAGGGACGGCAAGTTTGCAATCTTCCGTCGAGAATGTAATGAAGATCATTATCTCTCAAAATGAAAACATCAAATCGATGGAAGAACAAATTGCACAACTAAAAGCCGAAATGAGTGCACGAGAGAAAGGGAAACTTCCAGCTCAACCTTTACCTAATTCTGGCTATTCACATGATGTGGATGCAATCACGTTGAGATCTGGAAGAGTGCTTGACCATCACCTTGGGGAAGAGTTTGATGATACTGATAAATCAATCAATAACACCCCGGCTGAGACCTTTCCTCACACACACACTTCTTACCCCAGTTCTTCTACCCCACCATTTTCTTCCGAGCCTATTCTTCATTTCCCAAAAGGCTCGCCACTACAGCCCACCTCTTTTACTCCTCCACGGACGGTCCCCACTTCTATTCTGGGATCGGTTCCACACACACTTTCTTCTCCTATGATGGACCCAGCACTTACTGCTAAAGCACCTTATCCTAATCGGTTAAGGGCTAACACACCAAGTCCACATATGGAGAAGATTATGAACATTTTTAAGCAAGTAAACACCAACATCCCTCTCCTAGATGCCATCCAACAAGTTCCTTCCTATGCGAAAACTCTTAAGAACTTGTGCACTAGGAAGAGGAAGAATCCAGTGCCTAAGAAGATTTTCATGGAAAAAACAATAGACACGGCTTTCCCCCAACAATTACCGAGGAAACGTAAGGATCCTGGATATCCTACTATTTCCGTTTCTATTGGGGAAAAAACACATCAACCGTGCTCTACTTGATCTTGGCGCTAGTGTTAACTTGCTTCCTTACTCAGTCTATGAGCAGTTAGGGATCGGAGAGTTGAAGCCAACCAATTGCACTCTCCAGATGGCTGACCGATCAATCACAAAACCTAGGGGTGAACTGGAGGATGTGTTAATAAAAATCGGTGAATTTATATTCCCGGTAGATTTTATTGTAATTGATACACAGCCTGTAGCGAACCCACGGAATCAAATTCCGGTGATTTTAGGTCGCCCCTTTTTGGCCACTTCCAATGCAATAATCAACTGTCGTAACGGTTCTATGACCCTATCCTTCGGGAATAGGTCAATAGAGCTGAACATTTACAAGTTGGGAAGTGTACCCTCCGAACCTATTGCTCAGGTCTGTTCTGTCGACTTAATGGATGTCGACAGCAGCGAATTTGATGATCCTCCTGATATCGATCTAGACTCTTTTCATATGTTATTGTTGGACCCAACTATGTATCATACACATACGGACTCTTCCACTGAGATGTCCGGGTCAACAACTAACACTGATTATGAAATTCTTTTAGAGTCTGAAGATCACCCTGCACTTTGTGATTACATTATTCACCGGGGTATAGATGGAACTTTTGAGGAAATCTTCGCTGATGAACTCGCATTTTTGAATGACACGGGTGTTGAGATGAATCATCTCCCAATCATTGAAATTGAACCTCCACCCCTTCTTTTGACTTGTAAAAAGAATGCGAGTAATCCATCACAATCACTGCATCGTCTCTCCAAAATGAGACGCACACACATTCTATTCCACCACTTAACCTTTCCCCACTTCTTCTTCACCAACCCGAGCACTGCATTGATAAAATTTTCGAATGGTTGGTGTTAACTTTCGGTCTTTGCAAAGCTTGGCATCGACCAAAGATTTTTGACCCCCACTTGTGATTTTTAAAGATTAACATTGCATAACTCAAGTTTGGGGGGGTACATGTTTATCTGGCTCTTGAAAAGAAAATTTTTTAAAAAAATGATGAGCCAAAAATAAGTTTGGGGGAAGATCTTCACTTAAATATTTTGCCCCCACTAATAAATTCCTCCCAAGCTTACAGGTTTTCGAGATTTAGCAGAAGGCAACAGTGAGGACACTGTTGAAAACAAGTTTGGGGGAGGTTTGTGCTTATTTTCGCATCATTTGCATCATTCTCTGCATAAGCACAAAACATTTTTTGAAAAAAACAAACCATAAAATTTAAAAATTCAAATTATAAAAATATTTTTGTACATAAATAAGATAATGAAAGTTTAGATAGTGAACAATTACATCCATGAGATTAGAAAATTTAAGAAAACTAAGAAAATTAGAAGTTTTCTTATACGAACTAGTAATAAGTAGTTATGAGCCGTTGTCCCAAGGGTTAGTAAGATGAAGGACGTCACTAATCTGAGGATAAAAATAAGTCTGAAAAATAGTTTCTATTCTGGAAGCCAAACATTTTGAACGTTGCTACCCTGTTATTCGCACTTACACACATCTTAAAGCCTGGGATAGTAGAGGATACCTTGAAATGCTCTTGTCTTAAAGCCAAAAGTATGAAAAAGAAAAATGTGTTTTAAAGTGGTGAGAAAAATGGATACTGGTTTTGTTATCACCAAGGGCAAGAAAAATATATAGCAAAAGGGTGCTTCTTCACCTAGTGCCCCAAGGTCAACTGGTCTGGGAGTCACTGCTATGCCTGAGGTGGTGCAAGATTAGGAAAATACACCAAGTTAGCAAGCACATTAGTAATCGGTCGGTTAGTACCTCAAGAAGTATTAACGGTCGCATGAAAGTGTGTAAGCAATCTCGTTTGTCAAGAAGTACTGAGGTCGAAGGGCAAGAGTATGATAGCTTGAATTGAATTCTCCGGGTGTAGGGATGTCTTTACACACACGCAGGGTGATATGATCGATGTTTGGAATAAAGATAGGAATGAAGAATAAGACGATGTTTTATTGAGGGAAGACGTGATTTCTAACATCTTTTCATGACCATTAAGATAGGGCTCATGACAACCGAAAAGCTAGCTTAGTTGGAAACCCTAATTTTCAAGACTTTTCTTTTACAATTCTTTTCTTTAAATGTAATATTCATGATCTTTCTTTTATTATTGGATTTTGTGGGTGCAATCCGCTGAAAACCCTCAGGAGACAACACTCCTCCTACTAGGGACACCTAGAGGTTTAAAGGCTTGTTGCACGTGCTCAGTGCAATCGTGTTGCCTACGAAAGTGTGCTAGTTAGTTTTTTCTCTTTCTTTGTTTTCTCCTTCTCTTTTTAAATAAAACATTCGCTCGAGACGATCGAAATTAAGTTTGGGGGTATTTGATCAGTCGAAAATATTGTATATTTTAGCCGGCAATTTCCTTAACATTTGCATACACTTAGAAGTGTTCGGCATTCATATTCTACATATTAACAAATCTGTCACAAAATATGAGATTTCATGTAGTAGACTTTTTAACCGACACTTTAAAGGAAATTTTAACCGCATTTCATGGCATCGCATCATTTATGTATTTGCGCAACACTTGTCTTGAGTATGTGCAGGAAAATACGGAAGAAAACCAAAGAGCTGATCAACATTAAGCCAATTCAATCAATTCAGATCTGGTAGCAGTGTAGAAGGAGTTAGATAATTCAGTACATCAGAAGAAGGCCCACAACTCAGGCCCAACAATCACCAGAAAGCCCAAGCTCTAAAGCCCCAAACCCACCGCCCTTCCGCGGCATTAGTGCCTCATCCGCGGCGGTTCCGCGCTCAGGTTGCCACGTCAGCATTGCATTTTCAGAGCAGAATTCCAATCTCTGGGCCCACAGTGCTTTATGATACTTTAAATACCAGAATTCTCTCGAAGCTACTACAGATCAGAAACGAAGATTAAGAGGCTAATCCTAAATTAAGCTCCTAATTAATCCTATTCTAGAAGCTCCTCCTAACTAATTACATCTAGAACCTTCTCCCCTAACTAACTTTTGGAGGGAAATTTGAATTTCCCCAACAAACTTTTGGAGGGAAATTTGAATTTCCCCCAACAAACTTTTGGAGGGAAAGTTAGAATTTGAAATCCTAGATCTAGAGTTAGTTATCTATAAATAGAGCACTAAATCTAAGGGTTAAAGGCTAATCATTCTTTAGTGAATGCTTCTACATCATCTTCTTCCACAAGTTTTGTGACAAAGCTTGTGCGAAACCCTAACCCTAATTCCACTCTAAATCCAAGATCTTGAGTACCAAATCAAGCATGAAGTCTTCAACCTTTTAGGAGCCGAGCCGATCTTCAATCGGGCAAGTGATCCAAGCCGATCCACGATCCACGGAGACGAGCGAAGCCAAGTCGACGATCAAGTTCCTCCTCTTGTAGTTCTTGAGTGATTGTAACGAAATTGTTGATATAAATAAAAGGTGAAATTCATTAATCTTGCTTTCTTTTAATTCTTGCATCATGATTAGATCTCAATTTGTAATTGTCGCTCTTGTTGTGATGTTCGAGTAAAAAACTCCGCTCGTTAAGGAGTCGAGACGATTGTAGAATGATGATGTAACAAATTCTAATACTATTTTTAAGTCCTACGAGTTTTGTAAACCCTAGCAAGTTCAAGAATCGATGACCTAGTTTCGTAGCGATGCTTTCTTGATTGTGATCGCTCGAAATTAGGGATCTACGATCGTTTCTTGAATTTACTAGAGGCTAGAATGTGAATGACATCGACGAAAGAACAAGGGATAAGATGAAACCCTAGTTTCACAAGAAATCCCTAATTCTCATCGATGATCATCGATCTAGTATCAATTCATCAAAGGATAAGAATACGTAATTGTAAGATTACATCACATCTATAGATCCGATTGATTCCTACGAGCCTCATTTCGATTCTTGAGATTTGGTTTGGAAAAATCAACAAACGATCAATTCTTGATTCTATCTTTTCTTGTTATTAGATCTTTTTTTTTCTAATTCTTGAACTTCAAATACAAATCTTGAATTGTTGTTTTCTTTCTTTAATGTTTCAATTCATCTAATTCAAAAGACGAACGATTACACTTTCCCTGTGGACGATCGCACTCACATACTAACTACAATCCGACACCGTAGTTGATTGCGGTCAAATAATCTTTGGTTGTGATTTCTTTACATTTCCATACTACACATCAAGAATTCTTTTCAATCAAATGGCGCCGTTGCCGGGGACTATTTGATTCGATATTAGACATCCAAAATTCTTTACAATCAACTACCTTGGACAAAGATTTCTGGTGATGGCCTATAACATTTCAAAAAAAATAAAATAATATTTTTGGGAATTTTTATAATTTAATATTAATTTTTAATGAATATTTTAAAATTTCGGTATAATTAAATACCGAATAAATGGGGAAAATTCTGGAGAAAATTATGGAAATTGAAAAATAGGTCATTTTGTGGAAATTATGCCATTTAAAAGTTTTTATGGTTAAGTATATGCTATTTTAGTGTTAATCGCGATTAAAAATCGCTAATTGGATTTTTGGCTTTTTGTGCAAAAATGTGCACATAACATTTTCTATACTTGTCATGCTTTTTTCATGTTTTGGATTCATGGTAGCTTAGGATTGAACCATGTTTAGACAACCATGGTGGTCCAACCCATTTGGTTAGGGTAATTAGATTTAATTAAGGGTCTAGTTTTGTTAAATATTGGATTAGGTAGGGTTTGACTAGTAGGTAGGTGAGAGAGAGAGAGAAGAGAGCCATGATGACTTTGTATCTTGTTAGCATTTATTGAGAGAGGGAATGATGGGGGTTAATCCCATTTCACTTCAAAACTTTTACATATCAATCACCCTCTCTATTCATTCTCATATCCCCCTCTCACTTACACTACATCACTCTCACACTTCACGAAAGCCACCACAACAACATCAACAGCAGTAGCTGCTGCTGGAACAACAAACAAAGAGAGAGAGAGGGTTGTAAGCAACAGCAACAAACTACAACTAAAAACAGCTTCAGCCCAGAAAAACAGCCACCAAAACTGCAGCAACAGCAACACCAGCAGCAACACCAGATGCAGTCCAGCAACAGCACTGCCCTTCCACCTCCTCGTTCTTCCCTTCTCCTTCATCCTAGGACCCTCTTGAGGTATAATCTTGCAACCCAACTCCTATCTTGCAAGTTATGGGTAGTAGGCTGAAATTTAGTGTTATATTTGTGATCTAGTGCTAGTTTTAGTGATTTTGAGTGAGATGTGGCCAAGTGATGGTTTTTAGGGTAACCTTATTAGGTATATTTGAGACCAGTTTAACCAAGATTACCCCAGATTCCGAGTTAGTTACCTGAAAGTTTCGACTTGGCGTATTTTATCGATTTTTTCCACTTTGTGGCCTTTCTTGAAACTGCTATCAACCCGGACCTCCTAAAATAATTTTGACTTGGCAGTAGGATGTGCAGGCAGATAGGAACCAACACACAAAACCCTAGCCCAACCTCATTTCCCTAGCCGCAGATTTAATCCCTCTGGCAGCAATTTGCGGCCAGAGCATGGGAAACCCCCCTCGTTTTTGGTGCACGACTCTTTTACCTGTAAACTTGACCCTGGGTATGTCTAGTTTTGTCTGGTTCCAACCAGGGTAGAATCTTGGTTGATTTTCTGAGTTGGCGCATGATTTATGACTTGTTTTCGCATGGATTTTGGTATTCGATGATTCGTTTCTGTCGGGTGGCGTTTGAACTCCAACGGCAGAGGGGTTATTGGCAGTGTTTGCACGCGAGGCTACAGGTTTTTTCCTATGGGCGTAGCGTGCACCATTTTGGTTTCCGACATGGTTTTCATGTGTTTTAGCGTGTGATATCCTTGTAGGTGCCCCACGTGGCATAGAAGCGTTGGAGATGCAAATGGCGACATCGGCACCGGCACACATAAGAAAGGTGAGTAGATTTATATCTACGGGGAGAAGTCGGGTGGATGGCGTATAGCACCCCCCGCAGTCCGATGTCTAGTATACCATATATACTATACTTATATATATGATAGCTTATGTGTGACTTGGTTGTTTAGGATGTGTTAGGTGTACTATGCATAGATTAGGGTTAGAAGTAACTAGTGTAGTTCCTAGTCGCGAACCCTAGAATAGGTTTACACCCATACGCGCACACGTGCATATTTGCTATGTTCATACTGTGATGATGAGGATATTAGGGGACATCAGAGGTGAGTCGATGAGATTGGGAATAGTGCCATGATATCGGTGATGTGATGTGACTCGTATTTGGGATACGATATGTGATTTTAGCGGGCCTTTGGACGTGTCTTTCGCACACGCATTCTTACTTATATAATGATATCGATTCGTACTAGACCTAGGTCAGTACCCCAGATTATGTGAGATGATGATAAGGATACCAAATAATTGATGAGCTGATTGTATTATTGACTCGTACCCAGCTATTGGGATGTCGTACGACGATTTACCGTACGAGCTTTATATTGATGATTGATCCGCACTCATGACTTGAGGATGTTAGATGATATACGGTATCGTATACGATACTATTGATGCGGGATCACCGACTACTATCTTTATATTTTTATATATCGACTCAGATTTAGGTGGTTTCCATACCCCTCCCGATTGAATTCATGGTTAGATCAGTAGTTAGTATAGTATATATTAGACTAGACCCGAGTCATACCTATTTCAAAACTAACGAATCGGGTGTATTTTAAAGACAGGAAAAAGGGATTCTACGGATAATTTCGAAAGGCGCATCTTTTCTTAAAAACCCCGTAGCCCGTATTTTAATAAAAACCCCGATTCGTCTTATTTCAAAAAGGCAAAACTGCATGACACTTACATATTGATGTAGATTCTGCACTATTGCGTTGATTATTTGATTCCGCATATTCATATTATTTGCATCGCATTACTTGTGTTTATTAAGATATTACTATCATGCTGTTAGGACACCAGCACCATTATCGATGATGCGTATGTTCCACGTACACTATTTGCCGGCTCACACACTTCATCATCGATAATTGCCATGCCACTACACTGTAGTACTGTTGCATTCATGATGTGATTCTTGCATGGCATATTGTACACTTATACCTGTACACATACATAGATGATTCTGGCTTGATTAGAGATTTGGGAACCGCAAGATATTCTTTAAAACTGATTCATTTTAAAAAGAGCGGTTTCCCTCGACATGTGCACATTACTATTCCATGTTGCATGACTTAGTAATATGCTTACCTTTCTTTACATGTCGCATACATCATGTTTTGATTATACGCATTGAGATATGTTGTTTCCATGATATTTCTGGATTTGGGGACCGTGGATATTTCAAAAGAAAATATGTAATTGTTTTAAAAACCCGGTTACCCTTGATATGATATTTCAGTACGTCCACCATGAGTTTTCTCGGTTCCAGAGATCTTGTGTGGGTATACCTTATTCGAGGAGCGGTAGGCACCGATTGTGGGTACATGGTGGACCCGGTGAGGTATCCGGGGCAAGAAGACTCGTATATGATAGACGGTGAACCCGGCTGGGGAGTACTACCTACCGGTGATAGTGTTTGGGACCCGTCGGTTATCCGGAGGATACCGATTGGAGTCATGATATGGATATGAGGGCCGACCAGGGTGTGCGGCGCCTGAGATACATGAGGATTTACGTGTCGATGCTAGGCACAGGTGTTCATGATGTTTTCGAGTGTCGATGCTAGGCACTCAGGTTCCAAGATTTGATTATATCCTCATATTTCCATGCATATGCTTTACGATATTTACATGCATGATGCTTATTATCATTGGGTGACACGTGGACGGGATCCACCTATTTACAGACATTGATTACCTAGTTGGAAGATATCCACATACTACTAGACTTCATGTTATAGCTGACATTGATTCATATTGATTACATCGATCATACCCCATTTGTATATATAACAGTGGATGAGGACGCTGTTATATATACCCTTACACCAATATTAGTGGAATGGGACGCTAATATATGTGTATTGATATCAATTTAGAAACTTCATCATATTACTTCATGCAGACATACCTCATATTTATGACATGATATTACCTGAGGTACTGGCACGAGCACTTGGCACTACATACATATATAGATGTTATATTGCCACCTTAGCATGCTTCAGACTCATTCATTTGAGGTTTATATATATTGATCGTTTTGACTTAGGATTATGTCATGCATTCGATTCCTGTTCGTAGATGTTTTTTTTCTACTCACGAGTTGGCAACTCACCCCCGTTGTGCCACAGTTTCTTGCAGGTTTGTCGTACAGGTTTCGTTACGGCTTTGTTGGCACTGCTTCATTTCAGGTGACTTGCTAGTAGGTGGGTTATTTGTATCGTACCCATCATTATACATTGTATATTATATTTCAGTTGTATCTAGAAGTTCCATCAACCAAACATGTACTTATTTGAGATAGAGACCAGTGATGTTTATTCTTTTGACCTTAGAGTTGCGTGTTACGTTTCTATGGATTTCTTGCTGTTTGGAGTTTCCTTTCCTGTTGTGATCCTCGCCTTTAGGCGTTGTATATTATGTTGCTAACTGGTTGACTTATAGTGGTTTTCTTACACTCTACTACTTTTCTTGGTTTGGATTTCTGGGCTCGGCTTACTTAGAGCACGTACGCCTTGAGACATTCGTAGCTTAAGTGCCGGTCGTGTTCCGTATTTTCGGGTCGTGACAAAGTTGGTATCAAAGCATTAGGTTTTACCTTCGGAGCGTAGGATGACCTTGTTTGATGGAATAGGTGACTAAAGTAGAGTGACGTACCGTGGGTATGTTCCGCGGCATATTTACGACACGCCACTCCACTTAAGAAGCCTTAGGATGTACATTTCTTGTTCAGTTCCATAATCATTCCTGATCTAGCCTCATCGGTACCTGTTATGTTTTATTGCCACAATTACGGGCAGGGAGAGCTACGGCTAGAGTTGCGGTCAGCATGAGCTCGTTACGAACGAGGACTGACCAGGGCGTAATTCCGGCGACACACGATTGTAGAGATGTGTCTTTTGATTGTGTTTTCTGGTGACATGGGAACGTATCGGGTTAGTATTGATGATTGTGACCTCTTATGGAGGAGAGTTCTTGGTTTTACACCGGATGATCGGGCCATTGTTAGAGCTGCCAGTTGAGAGAGGACTGTCGATGTACAACATACCTCAGAGATTATGATGTCGCCTACCATGCAGGCAGATGAACCAGCTGTTGCTGAGATTGATAGGATGTCGCTTCCGGAGCTTATGAGCTGAGATCGCCGGAGCTTCCAGGCAGATATGAGAAAGATGATAGCTAGTCTACCCGAATTGAGAAACGAAGGTGGTTCGTCCGATTTATGCGCCGGAGCAGGCCCAGTTGAGTTGAAGATTTCCAGTGTGGGGAGTCTTACTCAGATCTAGAGCAGTCCGATTTAGAGATGACCGCCAATGTATCGCCTTTCCTAGAGGATTGAGGCGCTGATCAGCGTACAGAATAAGGAGCCAGTTGTTGCTGTGAATGACGAGATATCTCCCCAGATGTTGGAGCTATTGCAGTACGAGTTGTACTAAGAGATGATAGAAGGCCGCTAGTCACCAAGGATGAATGACTAGGACATGTGGATCGTTCGCTACCCCGATGCGAGGTCGTCAGATAGATTGATTCCAGCTGAGACGACTTCACGCGGAGACGTTGGGAGTCGACAGAGACGATCGAATGTCAGAAACCTATTATTCCAAGTTTAAAGTATTCGGCAAGACATGCAGGCAATTCTATGGTCCCTCTAGAAGAATGAAACCCTAACTCGACTTAATGATCGTGTGAAAGCCTTTGAACCTTAGGGTTTGCGGCAGTTCTGCGGCGCCATTAGTGAGGCTTGGGTTTTCCCTTCTACGGCTGGACCACCGATGCCGTGGTATGTACTCGATACTATTATACTGTACCCAAGATGTTGAGCTCTTGGGGGATTATGAGGTCTTGACAAATCGATCGGATGGCTCGACTTAATTCGGATGCTTGATGGTGAGATGCACTTCTTGGGAGACTCCAGATACGAAGATAGCCGTTGGAGCTCAGTCCATGCAGCCACGACGAGACGATTCCGAAGCAGTCGACATTAGAGAAAAGTGGAGTAAGAGGTTCGTACAAGATCTGGATATGATGACGTTCCACTCCCGATACCAGAGATGCGACACGCATGCCGAGGCATAGTACTGGATATACCTTCTAGAAGGAGTCACGTTGAGTATGCAGCCATTCCGGAGCAAGAAGCAGAAATAGTAAATAACGATGACTTCCGGACAGTTGGTAGAGATGAGACTTGGAAGAAACCTTGAGCAGGATTCCTTCCAGGATACTGCTGCAATGATACTTGCACCCAGGATCGGATGTGCCACGTACATTCAGAGAGCCAGAGGCCGACGCCAGTGACATACTGCTTCACGAGTGGTCGTGAGAATTGACCGAAAGAGGACCAGAGAGGGCCAGAACGGAATCGTCCCCGTTAGCACATCTGACAGGGCCGATGAGCCGATGGATCGTGAGATTGATAACCTACAGGGAAGATGAGGACCATTCTGGAATAAATTACGAGAAGACTTGGACCCAGGAGTAGTCAGGTTACGCGCACCAGCAGGCCAGAGTTCAGGGTCGTCGACGAGATATGCTATGAGCGATCACGACAGTTGGCCAGAGATTCTTGGAGGTTGTGCTTGAGCGGAACTACTCCTCCATACTTGGTTTTGATGTTTTGGGCGATCTACTCGCATGACTGATTTTGATGATTGGGTTTCATGATGTTGTATTCATGCACCATGGTTGCACCTATTGGGTATTTACGATTTTCGCACAGTTGTTGCACTTGATATCGTTTTCGTGCCTTGGTTTCACATGTTTGTGATTTTATGGGGTTTAGACATTTGAGTTGATTTTGTGCGTATGCACGCACACGATTTGGTTTTTGCACTCTGTATAGTTTACATATGCTTGTAGTGCAGTGACATGTATTTTGTGCACTTGGATGCACTGGACTTCGATTTCGAGGGTGATGCTCGATATTTGTTTTGTGCATTTTATGCACCTGATTGGATTTGCGCGTGTTCGGCGCTTGATATTGGATTTCATGATTTCGTGCATGATGGATGCATCGGATTTGGATTTTTAGCGCATGTTGGGCGCATGTTATGAGATGAGATTTGGTGCACACCAGATGCACTAAATCGAGATTTTTCGTGCATGTCAGATACACCTGATTTTGCTGTCAGGCACGCACGTTGCCTATGACCGTTGTTGTGTGCACAACCGTTGCCCCTTGATGATGTTTCTGTGCACCTTCTTGGCACATGTATGGATTTTGATTTCCGTGCGCACCAGACGCACGTTGTATTCATATGCATATTTTGGGATTGATTTCTTATGGAGCAGTACGTTTTTGTAAGGTTTCATCATTGTTTTCGTACTGAGCGGGACTAGTCAGATGACAGTACCTGAGTGTGTTTTGCATGCATTGATAGATTTCCAGGGATTTCCAAAAGCGAGCTATAGTCTCATTATTTACATACGTGTTCGATATGACACGAAACGTTTAGAACAGGGAACCCTACTAAATTGTTTTCAAAACGGCGGATCGTGCATACTAAACAAAAGATATATACGTATATGGCTATTTTCTTATAGAGACGTCCGCGACTGTGCAGTGTTATGCGCATTGTACATCGACTTTAAGGAATTTTGGCATGCATTTCCTTCATATATTTACATATATAGTTCCGATTTATAGCATATCGGTTTTGCTTTGGATTTGGCATTCGTGTTTTCGCCTTGACTCCGATGATTGCGGGATGCTTGACGGAGTTTTGATTTCGAGTTATCTTCTCGTTACGCATGTGCATGTATTGCGCTACGATGCGTTTTATGTATTGATGATTTCGGAGCCCCGTTGACTTGGGCATTTTATTGAAATATTTTAGAATTTGGAGGTTTAAATTTAATTCGGGGACCGAATTTCTTTAAGGGGGGAAGATTGTAACATTTCAAAAAAAATAAAATATTATTTTTGGGAATTTTTATAATTTAATATTAATTTTTAATGAATATTTTAATATTTCGGTATAATTAAATAGCGATAAATGGGGAAAATTCTGGAGAAATTATGGAAATTGTAAAATAGGTCATTTTGTGGAAATATGCCATTTTAAAGTTTTTATGTTTAAGTATATGCTGTTTTAGTGTTAATCGCGATTAAAAATCGCTAATTGGATTTTTGGCTTTTTGTGCAAAAATGTGCACATAACATTTTCCACATTTGTCACACTTGTTTCATGTTTTGAATTCATGGTAGCTTAGGGTTGAACCATGTTTAGACAACTATGGTGGTCCAACCCATTTGGTTAGGGTAATTAGATTTAATTAAGGGTCTAGTTTTGTTAAATATTGGATTAGGTAGGGGTTGACTAGTAGGCAGGTGAGAGAGAGAGAGAGAAGAGAGCCATGATGGCTTTGTGTCTTGTTAGCATTTATTGAGAGAGGGAATGATGGGGGTTAATCCCATTTCACCTCAAAACTTTTAGATATCAATCACCCTCTCTTTTCACTCTCATATCCCCCTCTCACTTACACTACAACACTCTCACACTTCACCAAAGCCACCACAACAACATCAACAGCAGTAGCTGCTGCTGGAACAACAAAGAAAAAGAGAGAAAGAGAGTTGTAAGCAATAGCAACAGCAACAAACTACAACCAAAAACAGCTTCAGCCCAGAAAAACAGCCACCAAAACTGCTGCAACAGCAACACCAGCAGCAACACCAGATGCAATCCAGCAACAACACAGCCTTTCCACCTCCTCCTTCTTCCCTTCTCCTTCATTTTAGGACCCTCTTGAGGTATAAACTTGCAACCCAACTCCTATCTTGCAAGTTATGGGTAGTAGGCTGAAATTTAGTGTTATATTTGTGATCTAGTGCTAGTTTTAGTGATTTTGAGTGAGATGTGGCCAAGTGATGGTTTTGATCGTTAGGGTAACCTTATTAGGTGTATTTGAGACCAGTTTAACCAAGATTACCCCAGATTCCCAGTTAGTTACCTGAAAGTATCGACTTGGCGTATTTTATCGATTTTGTCGACTTTGTGGCCTTTCTGGAAACTGCTATCAACCCGGACCTCCTAAAATAATTTTGACTTGGCTGTAGGATGTGCAGGCAGATAGGAACCAACACACAAAACCCTAGCCCCAACCTCATTTCCCTGGCCGCAGATTTAATTTTAGTTATATGTATGCCCTAGAGTCCATTACTGTACATAGGATGTATATTGTAGTGGATGCTGGGACATATATAAGGAGGACTTTCTTGCTCGACATGATAGTATGCTATCTGGTTACTCTTTACCTTAACGTGTACTCAGATTGTCTCTCTATTACATGTTGGTAAAGCCCTTAGGATGTGTACTTGACTATCGGGACTATGATGCGGATCATACTAGTGGGGACAGGGTAGTCCATAAGTACATCCTTCAATGTCCCTAGTCGTGGGTGTATCGAGACAGGGCATCGATATACCAGAGTAGACTAGCGTGTACCTTCTCGACCCATATAGATGGGCGATGGATGATCCCATATCCATCGGTGTTTTACATCAGAGATGATATACGGGTGCTCAGTAGAGACTGGGTACACTGGACGGACTCGCCGAGAACTCCCAGATGGTATTATACCATACGTTAGATGGCAGTTCTCAGGTGACACTGGTACAGAGTAGTCTGTTGACCCGAGATCGTCATAAAGTCTTATGTGGTTCCCACTGTGCTTTGATTTCCATCTTACCATGTCCAAGTGGGCGTGCAAAACGGTGGTTTTTCGGTACAGTCCCGAGTCACATGGAGGCAATGAGCGATAGGAGGGGATTCGTCTCTCCCGGTATAGGGAGTTGATATTGCACTGTGTTCGATTGGCTATAACAGGAAGTCCCTGGCTAGGGCTGATCACAGAATTGCTGGTAAGTGTTACCAGTAGTTTCTCGACCCGTTATGAGCCTCATATCGACACGACTTATCGAGCTATTGGGGTCTGACGTTTACCACCCCTAGGCGAGATATGCGACATATCAGACGATCAGACCGGACTGTACGTTAGTGTTACTGGTTGGATTCACTGGAGTGTGAGCGGTCTTGCTCATCGATCTTCAAATCGCTCAATACCCGAGTGGCCGTTACGTTTAGCAGACCGCTTGTGGCTTGTGGGTGCTTGATATGATCATCATCTGCTGCCGGCGTATTGACGAGTCTTTAGAGTCCTACACAGAGGTTTCCTGGCTCAAGCGAAACGAAATAGGAGCACATATGAGATGTGTGCGGGACCGAGAATGATACCAGTATGTGATACTGTATTCAATTCTCACGATATGTGACATTGATCGGTTATATACGATATAGCCGGGTTATCGGATCAAGTGTTGATTCGATAAGTTGTTACTGTTGATATTAGCCGGTTATATGCGACGTGACCGGATCATTAAATCAAGTGTTGATTTAATGATTTAATGCATAATTATATATTTGATATATAAGTTTGAATTAACTAGTATCGGTTTACTTAAGATGGATTTTCTCACTCGGGTGTACACATTGTATATGTGATATACTTTTGTGCACTCGATTGTATCATGTTTGATGATGCATACAAAATTGGTTTGTGTAAAGAATTAAACCTAGGTTAAGTAAATGGTTAAGGTTTCTATTTATTTGTCCATTCATTTATCTTTTTATTTTGGAAGAAAATGAAATGACAAAAGAAAACAAAATGGTTTTGTTCTTTCTTTCTTTCATGAAGCTTGATGAAGCTTGATGAAGCTTTGACCATATGACCATTTTGTCTTCAAGCTTAACCCTAACCATTCTTTTAACCTTAGTCAATTCTCTACACCTAACTATAGTTAATGTTATGATAAGTATTCTTTTTCTTTATTATTCTAATTAACTTATCATATCATTATCTTCTTCTTCTTCATCTTCTTCACTTGAAGAAAACCATTCTTCATCAATAGTGATTGATGAAAACAAGTGAGAAATCCAATTCTAAAGTCTACCCACTTCCTATTTCTTCATCCTCTACCTCTTGCCAAGTAGTAGAGTGTGTTTTCTTCACAAGTTTCATGACTTGGTGAAGTGAGAGCTTGATCTAGTGATGCTTCGACGTAGATCATCTTCGGCACGAAGCCGACGACCTTGCCCGCCTATTTCTCCGATGAAGCTAACGCGAGAGTCCAAGATCGGATTTGTACAGCGGAGAGGACTTCTTCATGGAGCTATGGAGGTGGAGAAACGGATCTACAAAGGTTGTATTTCCATTCCCTTAGTTTAATTGTAAACTAGTTTCTTTTTCGCCTAGAATTCTAGCCAACGATCCGTAGTCTAGGGTTTCTCGGCACCGTATTTTTCAAATTGGCATGGTTGATGCCTTGTTGAGACCTCTTGAGAGTGCCTAGGAACTCTACAGTGGTATCAGAGCTACTAGGCATTGGATGTCGACCTATGGGGGGTTCTCACTGTGTGACAGTGTGGCGAAGCATAGGCTCTTACCCCCAGGGTGTCCCGAGACCGGAAGGTGTTCCGGCGAGTTGTAGTCCTCGCGAGGGGGCATGCGTAAAAAGTAGCGGCTGAGGGACCCGTTGGTGCCACGGCGACCCCATTGGATGGGGTGGCTGCCTGACCTACAGTGGTATCAGAGCCTAGCTAGAGCCTTAGGCGAAGTCTAGACGGAGTTTGAAGTCCGAACGAACCGAAACCCCAAAATTTCCATGCTCTCTGGAAATTTTCTAAAATCGTGGTTTTTTCACATTAAAAATATTCAGAAAATCCAGCAGGCAATTTTAAGAGTTACTGTGAAATTCGATCAACCAATTCGATCAAACCGCCGCGGTTCCGCGGCACGAGCATGGCTCGTGCGGCGGATCCGCGGCTGAATTGTCTCTTTGCCAAATTTTCAATGCACAGTAACTCCTAGTTTGTGGTTCTGGTTTTGCTGGGAATTTTTAATAATTATTCAAGAGTTGAATTTTCTGGGTTGTTTTGGGGATTCGGTGCTTCGATCGGTGTATCAGATTTTGTCTATGTGGCTTTCCGGATAAATTTTTGAATATGTTAAAAAGTTCGACCAGATATAAATACCCAATTTTTCCCCTGTCGGGAAATTTCCAAGTGTTGGATTTTTCCGTAGTTTAAAGACGTTCTAAGTAGTGCAAGTAACTCGATGGACCCTCTAGAAGACAACAAACCTTAACTCAATTATGTGACCATCTTGAACTGCCATTTGAACCTTAGGGTTTGGGGCAGTACGGCGTGCCACATGTGAGGCGTTGGCTTGACCCTTCTACGGCTGGACCGTTGGTACTGAGGCACGAACTGAATGTTTTTAGACTTGTTTCATGTGTTAATCTGTATCGGGAAAACTTGGGTGTTCGATTGTTCGATCGGAAAGTTTAACATTTTCTGTTTATCCGGAATGTAATACAAAAATTGGAATTCACAAAAGTTATGTGATAACTGAATGAATATTATAAACATAGCAGTTTAGTCTCACTTGATCGGTTGCCACGGAATTTTGATGTGATCAAAATTCCGTCGCAATCACGTAGCGTACGCGGATACTCGCCGGGTAAATTTAATAGACAGCCTCACTCCATAGCCCCGACCAAGTGACTGTAGGAGAACCCCGTCGCCGAAAGCATCCGTTTGGGTGCTCGCGGCAGCGGTGTTCCGCCTTGGTGCACTTTGTCGACGGCGTCGGGGGTGCGGCCGTCTACTAAAGTTTGCGACGAGCATTCGATCAGGATGTCGGGAATCTTGTTGAATTGCCCGACTTGATATTGAAAAGTGTTTTCGATAATGAGACTAAAATGCGGGGTTTATAATTGTTAGGCATGCGATGTCTAAGTAATTCATTTGGTCAGGCATGCGATGTCTGAGGTGGTTGAGGATTCCAACTGTTGTAGTTTTACACTTTCTTTTCTGTGACCGTAAGTGTAATATGTGATATCGCCGGTTTCGTTGCTATATGTCAACGACAATTGGGATGCGTATATTTACTTACGTTGATGACATGTGATGTTATGTGTTGCTGGATATGTTATATTGGATCGTCGTGTTCGAATAGCCGGGGGTTTTTATGTGAGATGAGTGTTTTTCATTTTCATTCATGTAAAAACTTATATGTAATATTCTTTTGTTGGGGCACTTCCAGGTTGCGGAAGAAGTCACCCTTTGTATATTATTTACTTTTCCGCACTAGGATAGACCCAAGGAGGAGGGCACAAGTAACTGGGTTCTGGAGTCCAGTGGAAGACCAACTCGAGGAGTCGAGGCCGGGTCTCCTAACTCTAGAATTGGTAGGGTTGCTTGCCGCTCTCGTAGGGGTCTAGGGGTGTGGGTTTGGCTATTCATCGCGACCGTGGAATCCGTGTTTTATACTGGCTCGTATTGAAAACACGGACGTCCTAGTATTTCCAATATTTCATATGTTTCTTCTGCTACGATATCTGTGATGTGATCATGTGATGTTCTGTGATAGATACAGTATATAGTATATATGATATATTATATAGGCGTTACTTATGTTTTACACCCGCGCTTGCCCTGCCCCGCTCTGCTGTTAGTTACCTAACCTAACGGTGCACGAGGGGACATCGAGGCGAATTCAGATGGCATAAGTGTACGTCGTATTTATCTGTGATGTTTAGGTACTTAAATGATAGGACTTCATTAATGTGATTAATGAAATAAAAGAAACCTAAGATGTTGTAGAATCGAATTTCAAAATAAAACAGGTAGCTACAGTTCTTGCTTTGCACAGCGGTATATATGATATATCATGCACCTTATTCGATGAGGAAAGGAACGAGATCCCTTCACCGGGAGTGACTCCTTTAGCAATAACTGGCAGATGCTACACACTCGGTTTGTCTTTTGATTGCTTTTAAGTGTTTTTGCTTTGCACAGTGATATATATGATATATCCCGCACCTCAGTCGACGAGGAAAGGACCGACGATCCCTTCACTGGGAGTAACTCCTTTAGCAAAACTAGAAAAGCCTCAAAAAGCACTCCATTTCAAAATCCTTTGATTCTACAATGATATCAAGTTCATTACGCAATAGGTTTTCAGAAAAACCTGTCGTAGCCCTCCGTCATTTCAGATAAGTCATGTTTAGTATTCGTGCTGCGTTTGTTGACCTTGTCAAGGCGCAGTGTGCGGTAGCTAACCAGTATTTATCTGCTTATGCATATGATGCAGATTGGGTTAGGGTAGTCGTGCGGCCTTGTTGACCTTGTCAAGGGTCGTGCGGGTGGGTTTGATTCAATCAAGAAATGACGGGTTGAACTTGACTTGCGGTCTATGGTTTGTTGACCTTGTCAAGGTCATAGATCGTTCGGGGCAAAATATTATCGGGAATTTCAAGTGTTGAAATTTGCAATGAGATTGCATACCTTCTATGAGATAGTTGGATCCCGATACCCACTGCGAGTAAGAGTTACTCCTGGGAGAGTTTTATACATTAGAATTAGCCGATCAAGTAGGTGTCTAGAAAGGTGTCAACGGGGTTAAGCCTCTGGGAAAACGAGGTTTACATTAATTAGGTTCGTGCGAAAGCACGGGGGACCTCCCTCAAAGTACCGACACTGGCCTGGCTGAAAGATTGGCGAACTTGTAGTGTGTAATTAATCTCGGCTAGTCTTTCCTTTTAGGGTTTGAAGGAAGATTTGATAAAAAGCAGTGGGAGTCATCCTGATTAGATAAAATAATAACCAATCTATTCTTGCAAGAGCGCACGCTGAGTGTTTTCTTCTCTCTCTCTCTCCTGGTAGCGACCATGCCACGCCTTAATCAAGATAATAATACGGATTATTGACCGAACCCGCTTGTTATACTGAGCTGGGGAACGTTGGTCCCGCTCCAACTTATAATTGTTATAAGACAG
This sequence comes from Agapanthus africanus, assembly GCA_030015575.1. Classification (NCBI taxonomy): domain Eukaryota; kingdom Viridiplantae; phylum Streptophyta; class Magnoliopsida; order Asparagales; family Amaryllidaceae; genus Agapanthus; species Agapanthus africanus. The sequence continues at coordinate 235,579,794 of JASDDO010000010.1, forward strand.
AGCAGGAAATTGGGGATTACCAGAATTCCCGTGCCGCCCAAACGAAGAAAGTGCATATGATGCATCATCTTCGGGTGTGTTCATTACAAAGAACTGTTTCTCAGTATCCTCCGTATCCAGGGTATTTGATACCGGATCAGGATCCCAGATATGTAAGATGTTCATAGGGCTACAAAAGGGTAGAAAAACTGAGAACGGGTGATAAGTTTCATGAGGCAGAAAACGGGGCAAGTGTTGCAGCCAAGTCTGTCGGTCACTGTCACCCTGTATTACCGATACATTGATTCTGATCGAATGTTATTAGATACCGAACTTGATATACAAAATCATATCTGTCTCTTTATTAGTAAAGAAACGATAAAATTTTGTATTGTTGGATAATGTTTTGAACATTTCCTATATCAAAAGTTGATCGGTTCAGGCACGTTATCTAAAAGCATTAATGTTCTAAATCAAACTACAGTTCTTAGTATACAGAACACACACAAGAGGAAGAGTTCAGAAATGAACGAATTCTTCTTAAGGTATTGTAGACTAGGTCATATCAATGCGACCCGACTGGCTGGAGTTACATAAAGATGCATATTTAAATTAGTTTGAATTTACATCTTGTGAAACTCGCCAGTCATGTCACAAAAATAATATGACCATAGCTCTGTTTATTGGAAACAGAGAAAGAGTTAGTGAACTCTTGGGATGATACATGTTGATGTATGTAGGTCCCCTGTCTACACATACCAAGACCGGTTCTTTGTACTTCATTACATTCTCTGATAATCTCTCAAGATTCAGACATATGTTCCTGTTGAAACACAAGTCCGAACCTTTTGAGATATTCACAGAATATAAGTTAGAAGTAGAGAACCAAAATACGGGTATAAGTATTATGTCCTATGATGAGATCAGGGAGGAGAATACTTGTGCATGGAATTCCTGGACTATTCTAAAGGAGAATGAGATTCTCTTTCAGTATTACTCCTCCGTATACACCATAGCACGATGGTATATCGGGGCGGAGCAATCACACCCTATATGATAAGGTGTGCTCTATGATGAGTACTACTGAGTTACCTATTTCCTTTTGGGAGTTATGCGCTTGAGAAGCTGCATACCTATTGAATAGGGTCCCGATCAAATCAGTAGCCTACCACTTCATATATGATATGGAAAGGAAAGAGCCCATCTCTTAAGTCAGTTAAGATTTGGGGTTGTCCGGCCAATATCTAAAAGTAAAATCCGGACAAGCTCGAGGCAACGTCTGATATGTACAACTGGAAATGTTCCAGCTATACAAACTACAGCTGATGATTTGACAGAACCAAAGGATTCAGTAGATTCCAATGAATCTCAGCCTCTCCGCCGATCTAGTAGGGTTCCTCACCCACCTGAGAGATACTTCGGTTTCTCTATGACAGTGGGAGCAAGGATTGCATCATGAGATGATGACCCAACTAGCTTCGAGCTGGCCATCAGGAGTAAGACTCTGTAAGAATGGCTGGATGCTTATCGATCTGAGATGGAATCCTTATACACCAACAAAGTATGGACTTTGGTTGTTATATATGAAGGGTTAAATCCCCATCAGGAGCAAGTATATCTTGAGAAGATTACTTGGTGTAAATGGAAAAGTTGACACTTTCAAAACTAGACTTGTTAAAGGTTTTCGTCATTGACCAGGCGTGGATAATGATGAAACCTTTTCCAGTACCTATGCTTAAGTCCATCCAGATCCTACTTGTCACGGCTACATACCATGACTACGATATCTGTCGGTTGGGTGCCATGACTCCTTTTCTAAATGATGTTTTAGAAGAGTGTGTCTATAAGTACACAGCCAGAGGGCCTCGTAGACAGTGGGAGCAGCGGAAACGTAAGCAAGATGCTTTATCTGATAAAGCAGGCATCGCGGAGTTGGAACGTCTGTTTTGATGTGTTAGTCAAGGAAGTTGACATCATCAAAATGGTAGATGGACCTTGTATATACAAAAAGGTAGTAGGGAGTATGGTGGTGATCCTCGTAGAGTACGTGGATGACATACTCTTGATAGGGAAGGGGTTTCCTATGCTACGCTCGATCAATCTCCGCTTATCACAAATATTCTCCACATAGGATCAAAGAGATACCTACTAAATCCTGGGTTTTGGATCTATGAAATAGATCTAATTGGATGTTAGGAATCTCACTAGTAGTAGTGAGATGGTATCAATCGATCCTGGGGAGAATCACTGGAAGTGTTCCAGGGTGATAAAGACGACTGAATGTCAGTCGCAGGCATTGTCTTTACCCTCGGTAAAGGGGCGGTATGTTGGAAGAGTTCCAAGCTAGATACCGTGGCATACTATACGATAAAGGCTGGATACATCGCTGCTTAAGAAGCTACCAAAGAGGCTGTTTGGATGTATATTAGTTCATGAGATGAACTTAGTTCCTACCATTGTGTGACAATGGAGTTGTGGCTTATGCCAGGAACCCCCGTCCCATCAGTGATCCAGATATATTCTAAGGCAGTATCACCTGATCATGGAGATGGTTGATCTCCAGGCTGATCGAGGTTAGGAGAGCAGACTCACAGGACAACACGGCGGATCCACTCATGAAGGCCTATTCCCAGAGAGAGACTTTTATGGGATGGTTGAGTATGAGATACTACAACCACTGCTACAGATGGCCCTAGTGCAAGTGGGAGATTGTTAGTTATATGTATGCCCTAGAGGCCATTACTGTACATAGGATGTATATTGTAGTGGATGCTGGGACATATATAGGGAGGACTTTCTTGCTCGACATGATAGTATGCTATCTGGTTACTCTTTACCTTAACGTGTACTCAGATTGTCTCTCTATTACATGTTGGTAAAGCCCTTAAAATGTATACTTGACTACCGGGACTATGATGCGGATCATACTAGTGGGGACAGGGTAGTCCATAAGTACATCCTTCAAAGTCCCTAGTCGTGGGTGTATCGAGACAGGGCATAGATATACCAGAGTAGACTAGCGTGTACCTTCTCGACCCATATAGATGGGCGATGGATGATCCCATATCCATCGGTGTTTGACATCAGAGATGATATACGGGTGCTCAGTAGAGACTGGGTACACTGGACGGACTCGCTGAGAACTCCCAGATGGTATTATACCATACGTCAGATGGCAGTTCTCAGGTGACACTGGTACAGAGTAGTCTGTTGACCCGAGATCGTCATAGGGTCTTGTGTGGTTCCCACTGTGCTTTGATTTCCATCTTACCACGTCTAAGAGGGCGTGCAAAACGGTGGTTTTTCGGTACAGTCCCGAGTCACATGGAGGCAATGAGCGATAGGAGGGGATTCGTCTCTCCCGGTATAGGGAGTTGATGTTGCACTGTGTTCGATTGGCTATAACAGGAAGTCCCTGGCCAGGGCTGATCAGAGAATTGCTGGTAAGTGTTACCAGTAGTTTCTCGACCCGTTATGAGCCTCATATCGACACGACTTATCGAGCTATTGGGGTCTGACGTTTACCACCCCTAGGCGAGATATGCGACATATCAGACGATCAGACCGGATTGTACGGTAGTGTTACTGGTTGGATTCACTGGAGTGTGAGCGGGCTTTCTCGTCGATCTTCAGATCGCTCAATACCCGGGTGGCCGTTACGTTTAGCTGACCGCTTGCGGCTTGTGGGTGCTTGATATGATCATCATCTGCTGCCGGCGTATTGACGAGTCTTTAGAGTCCTACACAGAGGTTTCCTGGCTCAAGCGAAACGAAATAGGAGCACATATGAGATGTGTGCGGGACCGAGAATGATACCAGTATGTGATACTGTATTCAATTCTCGCGATATGTGACATTGATCGGTTATATACGATATAGCCGGGTTATCGGATCAAGTGTTGATTCGATAAGTTGTTACTGTTGATATTAGCCGATTATATGCGACATGACCGGATCATTAAATCAAGTGTTGATTTAATGATTTAATGCATAATTATATATTTGATATATAAGTTTGCATTAACTAGTATCGGTTTACTTAAGATGGATTTTCTCACTCGGGTGTACACATTGTATATGTGATATACTTTTGTGCACTCGATTGTATCATGTTTGATGATGCATACAAAATTGGTTTGTGTAAAGAATTAAACCTAGGTTAAGTAAATGGTTAAGGTTTCTATTTATTTTTCCATTCATTTATCTTTTTATTTTGGAAGAAAATGAAATGACAAAAGAAAACAAAATGGTTTTGTTCTTTCTTTCTTTCTTTCATGAAGCTTGATGAAGCTTCATGATGCTTTGACCATATGACCATTTTGTCTTCAAGCTTAACCCTAACCATTCTTTTAACCTTAGTCAATTCTCTACACCTAACTATAGTTAATGTTATGATAAGTATTCTTTTTCTTTATTATTCTAATTATCTTATCATATCATTATCTTCTTCTTCTTCATCTTCTTCACTTGAAGAAAACCATTCTTCATCAATGGTGATTGATGAAAACAAGTGAGAAATCCAATTCTAAAGTCTACCCACTTCCTATTTCTTCATCCTCTACCTCTTGCCAAGTTGTAGAGTGTGTTTTCTTCACAAGTTTCATGACTTGGTGAAGTGAGAGCTTGATCTAGTGATGCTTCGACGTAGATCATCTTCGGCACGAAGCCGACGACCTTGCCCGCCTATTTCTCCGATGAAGCTAACGCGAGAGTCCAAGATCGGATTTGTACAGCGGAGAGGACTTCTTCATGGAGCTATGGATGTGGAGAAATGGATCTACAAAGGTTGTATTTCCGTTCCCTTAGTTTAATTGTAAACTAGTTTCTTTTTCGCCTAGAATTTTAGCCAACGATCCGTAGTCTAGGGTTTCTCGGCACCGTATTTTTCAAATTGGCATGGTTGATGCCTTGTTGAGACCTCTTGAGAGTGCCTAAGAACCCTACATTTAATTGTAAGGTTACTTGGCACTTTAACAAGGGTTGAGGAAGCATCAAACATGCCCGTTTAAAATTTTAGCCGAGCTGAATAACCCTAAACGAGATCGTTGCTAGAAAATTAGGGTTTCATATGCAAGTAAACTACGTTTACATCTAAATGAATACGAAATACAACCTTTGTAGATCGGTCCTTCACTTCTATAGCTCCTTGTTGAAGTCCCTTCGCTGCGATCGTGGTTCTCCCGGACCTTTGCATGGCTTCACGAGGCGAAAGACGCATCCTTGCTTGAAGTCTTCGAGGCCGAAGATGATCTACGTCGAGGGGATGCCAACTCAAGCTTCTACTTCACTAACTTAAGAATTAGTGAAGTAAACACCCTAAACTAAAGTGCTAGTCTAGTAGAGGATGGAGAAATAGGAAGTGGGTTCTTTTTAGAATTTTATTTCTCATAATCTTTCTCACTTTGGATCAAACCCTAGCAAGCTTTTTCTTTTTAACAATGAAGAAGAAGATGAACAAAATAAAGAGATGAGGATAATGATCAAGTGAGAAGGCTAACCATGGTGAGTGAGTATCATATACTAACTCTTGTAGAGACATAACCCATGGCTAATCCTTATGGTTGGGTTAACAAATATCCATAGTAAAAACAAACTCAAGTGGACTTAGTCAATGCATCCATAAGCTTCCACAAGCTTCATGCATTGATCTAATCCTCCACTAATTTTGTAATTACTTAAAATATAAAAACCCAACATAATAGATAGCATGGTGTAGGTTTCATACACCCAAGTCATGTGTATCATCAACCATGATACAAAAAGAAAACACATTTTAATATATATCACATATATATTAAAGTTGTGTTCATGTGAGAAAAAACCTAAAGTGAACAAGTGTTAGTAAATGTAAACTAGTATATCTAATATACAATTATACACTTAATTATAAAATCAACATTTGACTTAATAATCCGGTCATATCTCATATAACCGACTAACATCCATTGTATCGACTTATCGAATCAACACTTGATTCGATAACCCGGTTATATCATATATAACCGACCGATAAAAAAAGTCACGAGAATAGAATACGGTATCACATACACGCATTATTCTTGGTCCCGCACATATCACATATGCGCTCCTATTTTGTTTTGCCTGAGCCAGTAAAACCTCTATGTAGGACTCTAAAGACTCGTCAATACGCCGGCAGTAGGTGATGATCACATCAAGCACCCACAAGCATCAGCAATACTAGCTGGATGTAACGGCTACCCGAGTATTGAGAGAACAGAAGATCAGCAAGCAAGCCCGCTCCAACTCCTGTAAAAGCCAGCCGGTAACACTTCCCGTACAGTCCGGTATCCTCGTCTGATATGTCGCATATCAAGTCTAAGGGTGATAAACATCAGACCCCAATAACCGATAAGTCGTGCCGATATGAGGCTCATAACGGGTCGAGAAACTACTGGTAACACTTACCAGTAAATCTTTAATCAGCCCTGGCCAGGGACTTCCTTGTTACGGCCAATCGAGCACAGCGCAACATCAACCCCCATTACCGAGAGAGACGAAACCCCTCCTATCGCTTATTGCCTCCATGTGACTCGGGACTGTACCCAAAAACCATCGTTTTGCACGCCCTCGTGGACGTGGAAAGGTGGAAATCAAAGCACGGTGGGAATCACACAAGACTCTATGACGATCTCGGGTCTACAGACTAACCTGCACAAGTGTCACCAGAGAACTGCCATCTGACGTGAGGTATAATACCATATGGGAGTTCTCGGCGAGTCCGTCCAGTGTATCCAGTCTCCACTGAGCACCCGTATACCATCTCTGATGTCAAACACCAACGGATATGGGATCATCCATCGCCCATCTCATGGTTCGAGAAGTGTATATGCTAGTCTACTCTGGTATATCGATGCCCCATCTCGATACACCCACGACTAGGGATCTTGAAGGATGTACTTATGGACTACCATGTCCCCACTAGTATGATCCGCATCATAGTCCAGGTAGTCAAGTACACATCCTAAGGGCTTTACCAACATGTAACTATAAGACAGTATAAGGAGACAAGTATACACGTTAAGATAAAGAGCAACCAGATAGCATACTATCAAATCGAGCAAGAAAGTCCTCTCTATATATGTTCAATCATCCAATATAATATACATCATCTGTACAATACTGGCCTCTATAGCATACAAACAACTAACAATCTCCCACTTGCACTAGGGCCAGCTGCTGTAGTATCGCATACCAAGCATCCCGAAGAGTCTCTCAAACTGTATCTGGGGAATGGCCTTCGTGAGTGGATCCGCTGTGTTGTTCTTCGTGTCAACCCTCCTGACCTCGATCTCCCGGCGATCTACTATCTCCCGGATCAGGTGATACCGCCTCAGAATATGCCTGGATCGCTGATGGGACCTGGGTTCCTTGGCCAAAGCCACCGCTCCATTGTTATCGCAATACAAAGGTATTGGATGCTCGATGGATGGAACCACTCCAAGTTCAGTAATGAACTTCTTGATCCAGAAAGCCTCTTTGGAAGCATCGTTGGCAGCGATGTATTCAGCCTCCATCGTCGAGCCTGCCATGGTTTCCTGCTTGGAACTCTTCCAGCTAACCGCCCCTCCGTAAAGGGTAAATACAAATCCCGACTGCGACTTAGAGTCGTCCTTATCACTCTGGAAGCTCGAATCGGTAAAGGACTCCACTTGGAGTTCTCCGTTACCATACACCAAGAGCATCTCTTTAGTCCTTCGTAAGTACTTGAGAATGCTCTTCACAGCTGTCCAGTGACTCTCTCCAGGATCAGCTTGATACCTACTCACTACACTTAGTGAGTATGCTACATCGGGTCTGGTACATAGCATCACGTACATGATAGAGCCTACAGCCGAAGCACAGGGTATCCGTTGCATGCGATCTCTCTCCAAATCAGTCTTGGGAGACATCTCTTTGGAGAGAGTGAGCCCTGAGATCGTGGGTAAAAACCCATGTTTGGACTCTTCCATACTAAACCTCTTTAGTATAGTGTCAATGTACCTGGATTGGGGCAATCCCAATATCCTTTTAGATCTATCTCTATAGATCATAATTCCCAATATGCAGGAGGCATCACCAAGATCTTTCATTGAGAATCTTTATGATAAGAAGAGCTTAACCGATTACAGCATAGGAATGTCATTTCCTATCAAGAGTATGTCGTCCACGTACAATACGAGGAAAACAACCTTACTCTCTGCCACCTTCTTGTAGATACAAGGTTCATCTACGTTTTTGACGAAATCAAACTCTTTGATAACGACGTCAAAGCAGATGTTCCAACTCCGCGATGCTTGCTTTAATCCATAAATGGATTTAAGTAGCTTGCACACCTTCCCGCTGCTCCCACTATCTACGAAGCCCTCTGGCTGAGTCATGTACACGCACTCTTCTTGTTAGTTGTATGTATGCTCTAGAGGCCAGTATTGTACAGATGATGTATATTATATTGGATGCTTGGACATATATAGAGATGACTTTCTTGCTCAATATGATAGTATGCTATCTGGTTACTCTTTATCTTAACATGTACACTAGTCTCTTTAAACTGTCTTATGGTTACATGTTGGTAAAGCCCTTAGGATGTGTACTTGACTACCTGGACTATGATGCAGATCATACTAGTGGGGACATGGTAGTCCATAAGTACATCCTTCAAGGTCCCTAGTCGTGGGTGTATCGAGACGGGGCATCGATATACCAGAGTAGACTAGCGTATACGCTTCTCGACCCATGAGATGGGCGATGGATGATCCCATATCCATTGGTGTTTGACATCAGAGATGGTGTACGGGTGCTCAGTGGAAACTGGGTACACTGGACGGACTCGCCGAGAACTCCTAGATGGTATTATACCTCACGTCAGATGGCAGTTCTCAGGTGACACTTATACAGGTTAGTCTTTAGACCCGAGATCGTCATAGAGTCTTGTGTGATTCCCACTTTGCTTTGATCTCCTCCTTACCACGTTCATGAGGGCGTGCAAAACGGTGGTCTTTGGGTACAGTCCCGAGTCACATGGAGGCAACGAGCGATAGGTGGGGTTTCGTCTCTCCCGGTATTGGGGGTTGATGTTGCGCTGTGCTCGATTGGCCGTAACAGGGAAGTCCCTGGCCAGGGCTGATCAGAGATTTGCTGGTAAGTGTTACCAGTAGTTTCTCGACCCGTTATGAGCCTCACATCGGCACGACTTATCGGTTATTGGGGTCTGACGTTTACCACCCCTAGACTTGATATGCGATGTATCAGACGAACAGACCGGACTGTACGGTAAGTGTTACTGGTTGGATTCACAGGAGTGTGAGCGGGCTAGCTCGTCGATCTTCTGATCGCTCAATACCCGGGTGGCCGTTACGTTTAGCAGACCGCTTGCAGCTTGTGGGTGCTTGATATGATCGTCATCTGCTACCGGCGTATTGACGAGTCTTTAGAGTCCTACACAGAGGTTTCCTGGCTCAAGCGAAACGAAATAGGAGCGCATATGAGATATGTGCGGGACCGAGAATAATACATGTATGTGATACCGTATTTGATTCTCGCGATTAATGTTTCGATTGGTTGTATGCGATATAACCTAGTTATCGAATCGAAGATCGATTCGATAAGCCGATACATTGAATACTAGTCGGTCGTGTGCGACATGACCGGATCATTGAATCAAGTGTTGATTTAATGATTTAATTAATAATTATATATTTGATATATTACTTTGCATTAACTAGTATTGGTTCACTTTAAACGGATTTTCTCACTTGATGTGCAATTTGTATATGTGATATACTTTTGTGCACATGTTAGTATCATGTTTGATGATGCTTGCTTTTTTGGGTTAAGTGTGAAGAATTAAATTTAGGTTAAGTAAATGGTTAGGGTTCCTTATTATTCTTTCTTTTATCATTAATTATTTTGGATTAAAAGAAAAGGCATAAGAAAACAAAAAGGGTTGCTTTCTTTCTTGAAGTTTAGTGAAGCTTCATGAAGTTTGACCAAAGTGACCACTTTTGTCTTCATTCCTAACCCTAACCATATATCTAACCTTAGTAAATTCTCTACACCTAACCATGGTGCAAATTATGATAAGTATTGATTTTCATTTTCACTTTAAAAAACTTATCATAATATTCTAGCTCATCTTCTTCTTCATCTTCTAAAAGGAAAAGCTTGATGCCATCAATGGCAACTTGACTTCTAGAGTGAGAAATCCAATTCTAATGTGAACCCACCTCCTATTTCTTCACCCTCTACCTCTTGCCAAGTTGTTTTGGGTGTTTTCTTCACAAGTTTCACAACTTTGTGAAGTCGGAGCTTAAACTTGCGATGCCTCGACGTAGATCATCTTCGGCACGAAGCCGGCGACCTAGTCCGCCCTATTCTCCGGTGAAGCCAACGTTCGAGTTTGGGAATCGAGATGGACAGCGAGAGGATGCCTACGTGGAGCCAAGGAAGAGGATAACCGGATCTACAAAGGTTGTAGCATCTAACCTTTAGTTAATTTGTTAACTAGTTTTGTATTTCGCCTAGAATTCTAGTCTAAGATCCGCGTTAGGGTTTCGCTGCACCCATAATTTTTGAAAATGGCATGTTCGATGCCTTGTGAGACCTCTCTAGGGTGCCTAGGAACCTTTCACTTCTAAATCACCGTTTAGAAAGGCGGTCTTAACATCCATTTGCCAGATTTCGTAGTCATGATATTCAGCGATGGCAAGCATGATCCGGATGGATTTACGCATAGCTACTGGAGAAAAGGTTTCTTCATAGTCCACACCTGGTCTTTGACAAAAACCCTTTGCAACAAGTCTAGCTTTGAAAGTCTCCACTTTCCTATCTACACCAAGTTTTTTCTTGAAGATCCACTTGCTCCCAATGGGTTTTACCCCTTCAGGAGCAACTTCCAAAGTCCACACTTTGTTGGTGTACATGGATTCCATCTCGGACCGCATTGCATCCAACGATTTCACTGAGTCTCCACTCGTGATGGCCTGCTCGAAGCTAGTTGGGTCATCATCAACCATGATGCAATCCTCGCTCCCACCGTCCATGAGAAAACCGTAGTATCTCTTAGGTGGGTGAGGAACCCTACTAGATCGGCGGAGTGGCTGAGGTTCGTTGGGAACTACCGAATCCTCCGGTTCCACTAAATCTTCAGTTTGAGTTTGTGTAGCCGGAATTTCTTCCAGTTCTACCTCGTCGCCATTAATTTCTTTTGCAAGAAATTCCTTTTCTAAAAAGGTGGCATGTCGAGAAACAAACACTTTTTGTTTCTCAGTATGGTAGAAAAGATATCCATGTGAATTTTTGGGATATCCCACAAACTTACATAGAACTGACTGTGCCTCGAGTTTGTCCGGATTTTGCGTTTTGACATAGGCCGGACAACCCCATATCTTAACTCGTTTAAGACATGGTCTCTTCCCACTCCATATCTCATATGGTGTGGTAGGTACAGATTTAGATGGAACTTTAGTCAATAGGTATGCTGCTGTCTCCAGCGCATACCCCCAGAAGGAAATAGGTGACTCAGCTGTGCTCATCATAGAGCGCACCATATCTAATAGGGTGCGGTTCCTCCGTTCAGATACACCGTTGTGCTGTGGTGTATATGGAGGAGTCAGCTGAGAGAGAATCCCATTCTCTTTTAGGAAGTCCAGGAATTCATGGCTCAAGTATTCACCTCCTCGATCAGATCGAAGGATTTTAATACTTTTCCCGGTTTGGTTCTCGACTTCTTGTTTATATTCTCTAAATTTCTCAAAAGCTTCTGATTTGTGTTTCATCAGGAACACATATCCGAACCAAGAGAGATCGTCAGTGAATGTAATGAAGTACGCAGAACCATTCCTGGCATGTGTAGACATGTGGCCGCATACATCACTATGTACCAGTCCCAAGAGTTCCGTAACTCTCTCTCCGTGTCCTGTAAACGGAGTTTTGGTCATCTTGCCTTTGAGACATGACTGGCAAGTGTCATAAGATGAAAATTCAAACGGATTCAAATATCCATCTTTATGCAACTTAACTAGTCGTGTCGCATTGATGTGACCCAGTCTACAATGCCACAAGAAGGATTCGTTCATTTATGAACTCTTCCTCTTGTGTGTGTTTGTTATGCTCAGAACTGTTGATTGATTTAGAACATAAATGCCATTGCACATCGTGCCTGATCCAACCAACTTTTGGTTTAGAAAAATGTTCATAACATTATCCTGTAATACAAAATTATATCCTTCTTTACTCAACAAAGAAACCGATATAATGTTGCATATCAGGTTCGGCATGTAATAGCATTCGTTCAGAATCAATGTATTACCAGTTGGAAATACAAGGTGATATTCCCTGACGGTTTTAGCTGCAACATTTGCACCATTTCCAACCCTTATGTCTTTATCACCTTCTCCATGTTCTCTACCTTTCCTAAGCCCATGTAATTGATTACATATATGGGATCCTGACCCGGTATCTAATACCCAGGACGTAGAGCAAATGGAGAAACAGTTCTCTGTAACGAACACACCCGAAGAAAATGCATCAACATGTACTTTCTTCACACGGGTGGCATGGGAATCCTGGTATTCCCCTATATCCTGTTCAGTGCTATAACTCTTATAAGAAAGAACGGATCCAACGTTCCCCAGCACAGTATAACATGCGAGTTCGGTCAATAGATCCATATTATTATCTTGATTAAGGCATGATATGGTCGCTACCTGGAGAGAGAGAGAAGAAAACACTTTAGCGTATGCTCTTGCAAGATCAGATTGGTTATTATTTTATCTAATCAGGATGGCTCCCACTGTTTTTATCAAATCATCCATCAAACCCTAAAAGGAAAGACTAGCCGGGATTAATTACACCCTACAACTTCGCCAATCTTTCAGCCAGGCCAGTGTCGGTACTTTGAGGGAGGTTCCCCGTGCTTCCCAGAGGCGTAACCTCGTTGACACCTTTCTAGACACCTACTTGATCGGCTAATTGTCCTGTGTAAAACTCTCCCAGGAGTAACTATTACTCGCAGTGGGTATCGGGATCCAACTATCTCATAGAAGGTATGCAATCTCATTGCTAATTTCAACACTTGAAATTCCCGATAATATTTTTCCCCTAACCCCTATGACCTTGACAAAGGCCAACAAATCATAGGATGCTAGTCAAGTTCAACCCGTCATTTCTTGATTGAATCATACCCACCCGCACGACCTTTGACAAAGGCCAACAAGGTCATACGACTACCCCAAAACAATCTGCATCATATGCATAGGCAGATAAGCACCATTTAGCTACCGCACACTACGTCTTGACAAAGGCCAACAAACGCAGCACGAATACTAAACAGTTCCTATCTGAAATGACGGAGGGCTACGACAGGTTTTTCTGAAAACCTATTGCGTAATGAACTTGATATCGTTGTAGAATCAGGTGAATTTTGAAATGGAGTGATTTTGAGGCTTTTATTAGTTTTTCTAAAGAGGTCATTCCCGGTGAAGGGATCTCGGCTCTTTCCTCATCGAATAAGGTGCGGGATATATCATTATACATCACTATGCAAAGCAAAACTCCAAAAGCAATCAAAAACAAACCGAGTGTTATAGTATCTTCCAGTTTTGCTAAAGAGGTCACTCCCGGTGAAGGGATCTCGGCTCTTTCCTCATCGAATAAGGTGCAGGGTATATCATATATACCGCTATGCAAAGCAAAACTGTAGCTACCCTTTTTTTAAAAAAAAAATTTGATTCTACAACATCTTTTAGGTTTCTTTTGTTTCATTAATCACATTAATGAAGTCCCATCATTTAAGTCACCTAAATATCACAGATAAATACGACGTACACTTATGCTATCCGCATTCGCCTCGATGTCCCCTCGTGCACCGTTAGGTTAGGTAACTAACGGCAGAGCGGGGCAGGGCTAGTGTGGGTGTAAAACATAAGTAACGCCTATATAATATATCATATATACTATATACAGTATTTATCACATCACATCACATGATCACATCACAGATATCGCAGCAGAAGAAACATATGAAACATTGGATATACTAGGACGTCCGTGTTTTATTTTGAGCCTCTATAAAACACGGATTCCACGGTCGTGATGAATAGCCAAAACCCACACCCCTAGACCCCTACGAGAGCGGCAAGCAGCCCTTCTAATTCTAGAGTTAAGATACCCGGACTCGACTCCTCGAGTTGGTCTCCTACTGGACTCCAGAACCCGGTTACTTGTGCTCTCCTCCTTGGGTCTATCCTAGTGCGGAAAAGTAAATAATATACAAAAGGTGACATCAACCTCATCCCGGAGGTGCCCCAATAAAAGAATATTACATACATTTAATTTTACATGAATGAAAATAAAAACTCTCATCTCACATAAAACCCCCGGCTATTCAGAACGCGACGATCCAATATAACATATCCAGCAACACATAACATCACATGTCATCAACGTATGTAAATATGCACATCCCAATTGTTGTTGACATATAGCAACGAAACCGGTGATATCACATATTACACTTACGGTCACAGAAAAGAAAGTGTAAAACTACAACATTTGGAATCCACAATCTCTTTAGACATCGTAAATCCGAAATATGACATATTTCGCATTTCATGCCTAACTGTATGAATTCCACATATTGTATCACATTCTAGATAAATAAACAGTATTAAACTTTCCGATCGAATAATCAAATACCCAAGATTTCCTAAATAGCTCAACACTTGAGCGGAATTCAAAAATTCCAGAATACGTCACAGTAGCAACGGTCCGGCCGTAGAAGGGTCAAGCCAACGCCTCACATGTGGCACGCCGTACTGCCCCAAACCCTAAGCTTCAAAAGGCAGTTCAAGACGTTCACATAATCGAGCTAAGGTTTGTTGTCTTCTAGAGGGTCCATCACGTCACATACACGTTTTTCCGAAAGATTTAAACCCGAGAAAAATTCAACACTTGAATGTTTTTCGTGCCGAGAAAAATTGAGTTAATGATATCCGTTCGACCATTTTAGTACTTTCTAAATTATCCGGAATAACATAACAAAATTAAATTCTCTGATCGAATCGACGATTACAAAATAAACCACAAAATACTCAACACTTGAGTCAGTTTAAAAATACCCAGAAGAATATAGGAATAGCTACGGAGGTTACTGCATAAAATACTATTCATGATTCACTTTACCTGCCGCGGAACCGCCGCCAATAGTGGGTTGGGGCCGCGGTTCCGCGGCGGTTGTACGGAATTATGATGTCGAATTTTATGGAAACTCTTAGAATTCCCTGCTGATTTTTTAGGTGTTTTTAATTCAGAAAAAACCCAGTTTTTAAAAAATGTACAGAGAGGGGGTTATCTTGACGTGTTCGGGTTCATTCGGAGTTTTAACTTTGTTAACACATCGCCTAATGCTCTAGCTAGGCTCTGATACCACTGTAGGGTTACTTGGCACTCTAACAAGGGTTAAGGAAGCATCAAACATGCCCGTTTAAAATTTCAGCCGTGCCAAATAACCCTAAAAGAGATCGTTGCTAGAAAATTAGGGTTTCATGTGCAAGTAAACTACGTTTACATCTAAGTGAATAAGAAATACAACCTTTGTAGATCGGTCCTTCACTTCTATAGCTCCTTGTTGAAGTCCCTTCACTGCGATCGTGGTTCTCCCGGACCCTTGCATGAATTCACGAGGCGAAAGACGCGTCCTTGCTTGATGTCTTCGAGGCCGAAGATGATCTACGTCGAGGGGATGCCAACTCATGCTTCTACTTCACTAACTTGAGAATTAGTGAAGTAAACACCCTAAACTAAAGTGCCAGTCTAGTAAAGGATGGTGAAATAGGAAGTGGGTTCTCTTTATAATTTTATTTCTCACAATCTATCTCACTTTGGATCAAACCCTAGCAAGCTTTTTCTTTTTAACAATGAAGAAGAAGATGAACAAAAGAAAGAGATGAGGATAATGATCAAGTGAGAAGGCTAACCATGATGAGTGAGTATCATATACTAACTCTGGTATAGACTTAACCCATGGCTAATCCTTATGGTTGGGTTAACAAATATCCATAGTAAAAACAAACTCAAGTGGACTTAGTCAATGCATCCACAAGCTTCCACAAGCTTCATGCATTGATCTAATCCTCAACTAATTTTGTAATTACTTAAAATATAAAAACCCAACATAATAGATAGCATGGTGTAGGTCTCATACACCCAAGTCATGTGTATCATCAACCATGATACAAAAAGAAAACACATTTTAATATATATCACATATATATTAAAGTTCTGTTCATGTGAGAAAAAACCTAAAGTGAACAAGTGTTAGTAAATGTAAACTAGTATATCTAATATACAATTATACACTTAATTATTAAATCAACACTTGACTTAATAATCCGGTCATATCTCATATAACCGACTAACATCCATTGTATCGACTTATCGAATCAACACTTGATTCGATAACCCGGCTATATCATATATAACCGACCGATACAAAAAGTCACGAAAATAGAATACGGTATCACATACACGCATTATTCTTGGTCCCGTACATATCACATATGCGCTCCTATTTCGTTTTTCCTGAGCCAGTAAAACCTTTATGTAGGACTCTAAAGACTCGTCAATACGCCGGCAGTAGGTGATGATCACATCAAGCACCCACAAGCCGTCAGCGGTACTAGCTGGACGTAACGGCTACCCGGGTATTGAGCGATCAGAAGATCAGCAAGCAAGCCCGCTCCAACTCCTGTAAAAGCCTGCCGGTAACACTTCCCGTACAGTCTGGTCTCCTCGTCTGATATGTCGCATATCAAGTCTAGGGCGGTAAACGTCAGACCCCAATAACCTATAAGTCATGCCGATGTGAGGCTCATAATGGGTCGAGAAACTACTAGTAACACTTACCAGTAAATCTCTAATCAGCCCTGGCCAGGGACTTCCCTGTTACGGCCAATCGAGCACAGCGCAACATCAACCCCAAATACCGGGAGAGACGAAACCCCTCCTATCGCTCATTGCCTGGATGTGACTCGGGACTGTACCCAAAAACCACCGTTTTACACGCCCTCATGGACATGGTAAGGTGGAAATCAAAGCACATTGGGAATCACACAAGACTCTATGACGATCTCGGGTCTACAGACTAACCTGCACAAGTGTCACCAGAGAACTGCCATCTGACGTGAGGTATAATACCATCTGGGAGTTCTCGGCGAGTCCGTCCAGTGTACCCAGTCTCCACTGAGCACACGTATACCATCTATGATGTCAAACACCAATGGATATGGGATCATCCATTGCCCATCTCATGGGTCGAGAAACGTATACGCTAGTCTACTCTGGTATATCGATGCCCCGTCTCGATACACCCACGACTAGGGACCTTGAAGGATGTACTTATGGACTACCATGTCCCTACTAGTATGATCCGCATCATATTCCAGGTAGTCAAGTACACATCCTAAGGGATTTACCAACATGTAACTAAAGAGCAACCAGATAGTATACTATCATATCGAGCAAGAAAGTCCTCTCTATATATGTCCAAGCATCCAATATAATATACATCATCTGTACAATACTGGCCTCTAGGGCATACATACAACTAACATTAATCCCCCTGGCCGCAATTTGCGGCCAGAGCAGGGGAAAACCCCCTCGTTTTTGGTGCACGACTCTTTTACCTGTAAACTTAACCCTGGGTATGTCTAGTTTTGTCTGGTTCCAACCAGGGTAGAATCTGGGTTGATTTTCTTGAGTTGGCGCATGATTTACGACTTCTTTTCGTATGGATTTTGGTATTCGATGATTCGTTTCTGTCGGGTGGCGTTTGAACGCCAACGGCAGAGGGTTATTAGCTGTGATTGCATGCGAGGCTACAGGTTTTTACCTATAGGCGTAGCGGGCACCATTTTGGTTTCCGACATGGTTTTCATGTGTTTTAGCATGTGATATCCTTGTAGGTACCCCACGTGGCGTCGAAGCGTTGGAGATGCAAATGGCGACATCGGCACCGGCACACATAAGAAAGGTGACTAAATTTATATCTACGGGGAGAAGTCGGGTGGATGGCGTATAGCACCTCCGCAGTCCGATGTCTAGTATACCATATATACTATACTTATATATATGTTAGCTTATGTGTGACTTGGTTGTTTAGGATGTGTTAGGTGTACTATGCATAGATTAGGGTTAGAAGTAACTAGTGTAGTTCCTAGTCGCGAACCCTAGAATAGGTTTACACCCACATGCATACACGTGCATATTTGCTATGTTCATACTGTGATGATGATGATATTAGGGGACATTGGAGGTGAGTCGATGAGATTGGTCATAGTGCCATGATATCGGTGATGTGATGTGACTCGTATTTGGGATACGATATGTGATTTTAGCGGGCCTTTGGACGTGTCTTTCGCACACGCATTCTTACTTATATAATGGTATCGATTCGTACTAGACCTAGGTCAGTACCCCAGATTATGTGAGATGATGATAAGGATACTAAATAATTGATGAGCTAATTGTGATATTGACCCGTACCAAGCTATTGGGATGTCGTACGACGATTTACCGTACGAGCTTTATATTGATGATTGATCCGCACTCATGACTTGAGGATGTCAGATGATATACGGTATCGTATACGATACTATTGATGCGGGATCACCGACTACTATCTTTATATTTTTATATATCGACTCAGATTTAGGTGGTTTCCGTACCCCTCCCGATTGACTTGATAGTTAGATCAGTAGTTACTATAGTAGATGTTAGACTAGACCCGAGTCATACCTATTTCAAAACTAACGAATCAGGAGTATTTTATAGAAAGGCAAAAAGGGATTCTACGGATAATTTCAAAAGGCGCATCTTTTCTTAAAAACACTGTAGCCCTTATTTTACTAAAAACCCCGATTCGTCTTATTTCAAAAAGGCAAAACTGCATGACACTTACATATTGATGTAGATTCTGCACTATTGCGTTGATTATTTGATTCCGCATATTCATATTATTTGCATTGCATTACTTGTGTTTATTGTGATATTACCATCATGCTGTTAGGACACCAGCACCATTATCGATGATGCGTATGTTCCACGTACACTATTTGCCGGCTCACACACTTCATCATCGATAATTGCCATGCCACTACACTGTAGTACTGTTGCATTCATGATGTGATTCTTGCATGGCATATTGTACACTTATACCAGTACACATATATAGATGATTCTGGCTTGATTAGTGATTTGGGAACCGCAAGATATTCTTTAAAACTGATTCATTTTAAAAAGAGCAGTTTCCCTCGACATGTGCACATTACTATTCCATGTTGCATGACTTACTGATATGCTTAACTTTCTTTGCATGTCACATACATCATGTTTTGATTATACGCATTGAGATATGTTGTTTCCATGATATTTCTGGATTTGGGGACCGTGGATATTTCAAAAGAAAATATGTAATTGTTTTAAAATCCCGGTTACCCTTAATATTATATTTCAGTGCGTCTACCATAAGTTTTCTTGGTTCCAGAGAGCTTGTGTGGGTATACCAGATTCGAGGAGCGGTAGACACCGATTGTGGGTACATGGTGGACCCGGTGAAGTACCCCGGGGCAAGAAGACTCGTATATGCTAGACTGTGAGCCCGGTAGGGGATTACTACCTACCGGTGATAGTATTTGGGACCCGTCTGTTATCCGGAGGATACCGACAGGAGTCATTAGATGGATATGAGGGCCGACCAGGGTGTGCGGCGCCTGAGATACATGAGGATTTACGTGTCGATGCTAGGCATAGGTGTTCATGATGTTTTCGAGTGTCGATGCTAGGCAGTCAGGTTCCATGATTTGATTATATCCTCATATTTCGATGCATATGCTTTACAATATTTACATGCATGATGCTTATTGTCATTGGGTGACACGTGGACGGGATCAACCTATTTACAGACATTGATTACCTAGTTGGAAGATAGCCACATACTACTAGACTTCATGTTATAGCTGACATTGATTCATATTGATTACATCAATCATACCTCATTTGTATATATAACAGTGGATGAGGACGCTGTTATATATACCCTTACACCAATATTAGTGGAATGGGACGCTAATATATGTGTATTGATAACAATTTAGATACTTCATCATATTACTTCATACAGACATAGCTCATATTTATGACATGTTATTACCTGAGGCACTGGCACGAGCACTTGGCACTACATACATGTATATATGTTACATTGCCACCTTAGCATGCTTCAGACTCATTCATTTGAGGTTTATATATATTGATCGTTTTGACCTAGGATTATGTCATGCATTCGATTCCTGTTAGTAGATGTTTTTTTCTACTCACGAGTTGGCAACTCACCCCCATTGTGCCACAGTTTCTTGCAGGTTTTCCGTACAGGTTTCGTTACGACTTTGCTGGCACTGCTTCGTTTCGGGTGACTTTCTAGTATGTGGGCTATTTGTATCGTACCCATCATTATACATAGTATATTATATTTCAGTTGTATCTAGAAGTTCCATCAACCAAACATGTACTTATTTGAGATAGAGACCAGTGATGTTTATTCTTTCGACCTTAGAGTCGCGTGTTACGTTTCTATGGATTTCTTGTTGTTTGGAGTTTCCTTTCCTGTTGTGATTCTCGCCTTTAGGCGTTGTATATTATGTTGCTAGCTGGTTGACTTATAGTAGTTTTCATACACTGTCACGACCCGAAAGTACGGAACGTGACCGGCACTTAGATTACGAAACGTCTAGAGGCGCAACGTAACCTAAGTAAGCTGAAGCCCAGAAATCTAAACCAAAGAAGAAGAAGAAGAAGAAGAAGAAGAAAAGAAAACAAGTTTAAAAGAATCAACAAATTTTCCCAAAAATTTCGGCAGAGTCTTCTCTGTAAAAACTGGCCCCCAAACGGGTACAATAAGCATAATATACATAAACAATAAAAAGCATCCCCAAACGGGAGCTAGCTCAACACCAACAGGCGGAAACAACCACAACAATACACAATAGTATACAACGCCAAAGGGCGATGCTCAAAACTCAAAAGAAAACAAAACCACCAGATCAGAATAATACAAGCGCGACTCTGAGGTCGAAATAATTAACTGGTCCAATAAACTTATCAAGTAATACAAGTATGGTTGATGGAGCTTTCTAGATACAAATGAAATAATAAAAATACAACGGCGGTCCAGATATAAATGAACCAACCTACCGTGCAAATCACCCGGAAAGAAATCATATGTCAGTACTGCCAGGGAAACCTGTACATCAAACCTGTAATAAAATTTGGCACAACGGGGGTGAGTTGCCAACTCGTGAGTAGAAGACATCTATGAAAAGAAATCGAATGCACGACGCTATCCTAGGTCATAATAATACATTACTATATCCCAATCATCTAGTAATAGCAGGGTAATACTACGTGTAAATGCAGATACTCCGTGCTCGTGTCAGTGCCTCCTATAGTACTAGGTCATGTGAATGGATATGCATGCACCATGAATGTAAACTAACCAATCCTGAAATCCAGATATATCTGTATAAGAAATCTTTAGCTGTTATCATAGTAAAATGTGTATAGTAATATGAAATATCAACAATGAAATCCATGGAAATCCGTGTCCAGCATCGACACAAAACATGTAAATCTCAAGTCTCAATACCTCGAAATCTCAATATCTCAGGATTCGTCAGTCCGGATCGGCCCATATTATCAAATCCCACGACAACGGTCGGTATCCTCCGGATATCCGCCGCACCAGACATCACCGGTAGGTAGTCCTTCCCCTGCCAGGCTCATCGTCTACAACTCGATCTTCTTGCCCCGGGGTACCATACCGGGCCCACCATGTACCCGAGACGGTTCATCCACTCCTCGAATCGGGTCTCGAAATCCAACAGAAAACATGAAATCTCATGGTGGACGACACATACATCTCGGGAAAACCGCATCTTATATTTTAAAAAGAGAGGAGGAGAGAGAGAGAAGTTTTTATATATTCTTGCGGTTTTCCCCAAAAATCCAGAAATCTCATAGAAACCCAAATCTCAAAATCATGAGTAAGTATATGATAAGTGTCGGCATATGCCCATAATACTGCATGATAACATGAAAATATGAATGCATGAATGTCTAAGTAATAAATACCATGTCTATTGTCACGACCCGAAAGTACGGAACATGACCGGCACTTAAACTACGAAACGTCTCGAGGCGTACGTAATCTAAGTAAGCCGAAAACCCAGAAATCCAAACCAAGAAAATAGTAGAGTGAAGGAAAACCAATTTAAAATCAAGTAGTTTTAATAGCATAAGCCGAGTTATGCGGTTTTTTAAAAACATCAAAAATTTCCTAAAAATTTCGGCAGAGTCTCCTTTGTAAATACTGGCTCCCAAACGGGATGCAACATGAATAGTATACGAAATCCATAAAAAGGCATCCCCAAGCGGGAGCTAGCTCTTCGTCAATCAACGGTCACAACCACACAAGCAATATAATATACAACGCCAACGGCAAGGATCAAAATTCAAAAGGGAACTCAAAACCATAAGAAAACCACAGAAATATAACGCGCGACTCTAAGGTCGAAGGAATAACATTACTGGTCTCTATCTCAAAATAAATACATGTTTGGTTGATGGCACTTCTAAATACAACAGAGTAATAATAAGTTATATAATGGGGGTACGATACAAGTAAACCCACCTACTAGTAAATCACCCGAACGAAACTATGCCCGCAAAGCCGTAATGAAAGCTGCACGGCAAACCTGCCAGAAACTGGGGCACAATGGGGGTGAGTTGCCAACTCGTGAATAGAAAAACATCTACGGAAAGAAATCGCATAAATAACGCAACCAAGGTCAATGATCAGAATATATCCTCAAATATATGAATAGCATGCAGCCTATAACAATAGCTAGGGTAATATCTAACCCGAGTGTGATCTCACGTGCCCGTGTCAGTGCCTCAGGTAGCAATATATCATATGAATGAGGTATGAATGCATGGAACGGAATGCATGTACTGACGAAAAATGCTTTCATAAATCAGTGAGATTTCTGTATTTTAAAAGTGAGGTACCATAAATGAAATCAGCATAAAACAGTGCCCAACATCGACACAAAACAAGTGTCCAAATATCTCGATATCTCTGTATCACAATCGCTGTACCTCAATATCTCAAATCACAATATCTAGGGCGCCGTCAATCCAGACCGGCCCCTACCATCCATCTCAAGACCACGACGGTATCCTCTGGATATCCGACGCGTCGGGTAATATCACCGGTCGGTAGTGCTCCCCTGCCGGGCTCAACGTCAACAACACATTCCTCTTGCCCCGGGATACCGCACCGGGCCTACCATGTACCCGAAACGGTTCCTCCACTCCTCGAATCGGGTCTCGAAATCCATCATCAAACTCATGGTGGACGACTCATACATCATGGGAAAACCGCACTTTTTATTTTAAAAGAGAGAAAAGGTTTATTTATGTTTTTGCGGTTTTCCTCCAAATCCAAGAAATCTCATGAAATCCGAATCCAAGTCATCAATAGCATGTAAACAGTGAATATAGGCATGAGAATCCATAAATGCGACACAACAGTGAATAATAACATGCATAAAGTAGTAGGCAATAACTACAATGTCTAACTAGCATATAAGGCAAGTACACTAATATCATGTCTAAACTATTAGCTAACAACCTATGTCAAATGAAATAGTACTTTCTAAAGTGTTCGTGACATGGCAATTACCGATGAAGATGTGTGTGAGTCGGCAAGTAAGTGTACGTAGTACATACGCGTCATCGGTAATGGTGCCGGTGTCCTAACATCATGATATTAGTAATGCAATAAGAAATTATAATATAAGTATGCGATGCGAAGCGAACAGTAAAAATGAGCGGGAGCTGAATACTAGACGCAACTATAACTAATCTGCACTAATCTAATATAAGTCCTACAAATGGTGCCTTTTGAGATAACACGAATCATGGGGTTTTGAAAATAGGAGCTACGGTGTTTTTAAGAAAAGATAGGTTTTTGAAATATCCGTAGAATCCCTTGACCTGTCTTTTAAAATACGCATGATTCGAAAGCTTTGAAATAGGTAAGAATCGAATCTAATCTAACAACTAAACTAAACTAAAGGGCTAAGCTAACAAGCTGGACTACAGGTAAGGAAACCGCCTAACATCTGAGTCGATACATATACATACCTGTATATATCTTAGTCGGTGATCCCGCCTTAATAATATCATATCCGATACCATATCTATAATCAGACATCCCAAGTCAAGAGTGCGGATCAATCATCAAGATATAGCTCGTACGTAAATCCGTCGTACGGCATCCCTAATTCTGGGTATGGGTCAATTTCACATTCATCATACTATTCACCTGGTATCCTCTTTATCAAATATCATGATCGGGTACTGATCTACGTCTAGTACAATACTGATATCGCCTAAGTATGCATGCACGTGTGTAAAACACTACGTCAAGGACCCGCTACAACGTCATGTCGTATCTCAAATACGAACCCTGCTATATCACCGATCTCACGGCCTCAAATCAAATCTAATCGACTCATCATAAGTCCAAAGTACTATCCTCAAATCCGTATGTGAACACACAGTCCCATACCGATGTGAACACATAACTATATATTCCCGAATAAGCACAAAAGAAAGAAGAAGGTATGCACGTATGGGTGGGTGTGTGCAAGTGTGGAGCGACCGCTACTCTAGGGTTTCGCGACACTCAATCATCCAAGAACACCAAATATCCATATTTATCATCAATAACTCAAACAATATAAACAATATATATATGTGTGTATACGTGTCCGTATACATCACCACGAACTGCGGGGGTGCTATACGCCATCCACCTGACTTCTCCCCGTAAATATAAATCTACTCACCTGGTCCTCGCTCGCCGGTGCCGACGTCGCCACGCGCTTGCTGGTCGTCTCGAAGTCCACATGGGGTAACTACATATCATAACGCACCATATCGCATTAAAATCCGACTCATGACCAAAACGACGCACGAATCCCACATAGGTCAAAACCTATGGTTGCTTTCACAAATCAACCCAAAAACCCTCGAAGTCGGCGTACAAACGCCAAACCATCGAGAACAACCCAAACACACTCATTTGCACATTCACGAACACTAATTTTAATATAAAATAGGTTAAAACTCACAAAAACCCCAAATTCACTTTAAAAGCCGTTTTTCCGAAAAACTAGCAAGCAAAATTACCCGTTTTAGTACAAAACTCGACGTTTAAACAAATCTAGCGGCCATAATACTTATTAAATATCTTAAATAAGTCATAAAAATAATTTCCATAATTTAATCCCAATAAATTTCATTAACCCCGAAAACCTAGTTTACTAATTATCCAATTTTAACAATTTTCAAGAAAAAATTCACAATTTGACAATTAAGCTTAGTTTTGCATAACCTAAGGTATTAAACCACTCATTATAATGTTAATAATGCTATGAAACCATAATTAGAAATTTTATCTAACAATTTAACTTAATTTTTAAAACCTAGTTTGCAATACTATGTAATTTGGACAATTTAAAAGTAGCAATTAGCAAGATGCAACAAGATTAAGTTTTACATAACAATAACATGTTAATCTACTCATTAAGACCATAATCTAATGATAACAACCCTAATAAAAATTTAAACCCTTCTCTAGAATTTCCTAAACTAGCAATCACAACTTAATTAACACTTGAATAAATTAGATTAACATAATTAAACAACAATTAAACTTTAGGGTTAAGATTATACCTCCACAATTTAGAGATCTCCCATGAAATCAAGCCTCCCAAAATGCTCTCTTTTCACCAAGATCCATGCTTGAATGGCCAAGGAAAAATGGGTAGGGATTAGATTTTGATTTTGTGAGGTTTTGCATGGTGTTTTGATGAATTTTACAAGAGTTTTTGAAGAGAAAAGAAGTGATGAAGGGGGAGGAGAGCTGCTGCAGCAAGGGGCTGAAAAAAATGAGGGAGTTGCTGATTTGGTGAAGGGAGGGGTGAGGTGTGAAGTCAAAGGAAGAAAGAAGACCCATACCTCAAGTCAACACACCCATTTCTTTATTGATTTCATTATTTCCTTTGTTCTCTTTTCTAAAAATGGGGTGGTAATATGGTGAAGGGGGTTCGGCCAGCAGTATAGGGGGGGAGGAGAGAGGGTGTGGGTGAGTGTGGGTGAGGAAAATAAAAGATAAATACTATACCCCATTTTCCCTTTACACTAATTTCACCGAAAAAAGCATTTTTCTTCGATAATTTCCAAACCGTTTTGGCAAACGTTTTCATTTCAAAAACCACATGATAAAATTTTATTTAAAGTTTTATGATGCACAAAATTTCTTTCAACTCATTCCAATTTGTAATTTTCCCTAATTAAATGTATTAGTGACGGCTTAAAATAATAATAAAATAATTTTTTTTTTCAGAAAATTTGAAATTTCACCAGTGGCTCAATAAACACCAAATACTAGCAATTACATAGCTAGAATATGTATATTTAATTTTTATAATAAGATATTTGTATTTTGACTTTTTACTGAAAACCCCTTTATTTTACCGATTTTTCGAAATTTCACCGAAACGATTTTCAAAACGTTACAATCTTCCCCCCTTAAAGAAATTCGGTCCCCGAATTTAAATTAAAACTCCCCCCAAATACTAAAATATTTCAGCCAAAACCATCAAATCGCCGGGGCTCCGAAATCATAAATACATAAAACAAATCGTAGCGCAACGCATGCGCATGAAAAAATGAGCCTATAACTCAAAATCAAACTCCATCCAGCATCCCGCAATTATCGGAGTCATGGAGAAGACATCAATGTCAAGATCTAATATGAAATCCAACATGATATACATCGTTAAAACATCTGGAAGCAATGCATGCCAAATCTTCTTCAAATCGTTGTGCGATGCTCGCAGCACTGCACAGTGGCGGACGTCTATTGTAAGAAAATAACTACATATATATATCCTTTGTTTAATATGTACGTTCCGCCGTTTTGGAAACAATTTATAAGGGTCTCCTTGTTTTAAACATTTCGTGTCAAATCAGACACGTAGGTAAATACTGAGACTATAGCTCGCTTTTTGGAAATCCCTTCAATAACTATCAATGCATGCAAAATATATTCAGGTACTGTCCTCTGACTAGTCCTGCTCAGTACGAAAACACATAGCAAATATTGTAAGGTTAGTATAGCACCCTATGAAGAGTTTTGAAGCATCACATGACCCAAAGTTATAATTTTTAAGGTGCTAAACTAACATGCAAGTGCATCGATCCTAGAAAATTAGGGTTATTCAACTTTAAGCTAGAAAAGATTAGGGTTTGAAGGCTACAACCTTTGTAGCTCCCCTTTTCAAGACTCCTTGGTGTCTTGGGTGTTGAGTCGAGGTCCTCTCGAAGTTCCCTTGCGTCCACGACGATCCACCACGGAGATCTCCGTCCAAGCTTGCAACTTCGACAAACCGAAGAGAACACTCTAAACAAAGCGGCTGAGCTTGTGTAGAATGATGTTGTGGTTTGGGATCTCACTTCAAAAACCTATCTTTATGTGGTATTTGCTCACTAAGAAAATCAAGAGAGCAAAGGAGCTAGAGGAAGAAGATGAGGCTAATATTGATAAGAGGTAAAGAGATAACTCTTGAGTTAAGTAGAAAAAGAAATATATATCACAATATATATTTATTTCCTTCTTGGCTTCAACCATGATTAAATGATGGATAGTTAGTTTAACTTGGGTTTTAAATGATAAAGAGAAAGATAACCATAGGTTAGTGGTAGTTGAGTAAGGTTAGGTCAAAGGAAGAATGTAGAAGCATGAATGATTATCCTTTCTTTTTCATTTTCTTTTTAAACCCAAAATGAAATAATAATCCATTATATAATCCATGGTGTGAGTCTTATATTGCCACCATTTCCATATGCTAACAACCATGATGGATGGGTGTATGTATGTATGCATGTATGCACATTCACATGTGCATGAAACTAGCATGAAAGAAAGAAAGAAAAGCACACATGCATGCACACATCCATCATCCAAGAAAAGGTTTTAAGTGAGAAAACTAATGGTTAAATGATAAATCAACACTTGATTTATCAATCCGGTCATATCTCATACGACCCCACCAAAAGCAGTTCACCCGATCAATGTTCGGTATCATATACGCACATTTCAATCGGGTGCATGCGCATATCGCATACGCGCACCACAACGTTTCGCCTGGACTGGGTAACTCCTTTGTGGGACTCTAAGACTCGTCAATACGCCGGCAGAGGGTAATGATCATATCAAGTACCCTCAAGCCGCAAGCGGTCAGCTAAACGTAACGGCCACCCGGGTATTGAGCGATCAGAAGACAACAAGCGAACCTGCTACAACTCCCGTCGAGCCATCCGGCAACACTACCGTACAGTCCGGTCTCTTCATCAGATATGCTGCATATCGAGCCTAGGGATGGTCACGTCGACCCCAATAACTCAATAAGTCGTGTCTGTGAATGGTCTATAACAGATCGAGAAACTACTGATAACACTTATCAGCAAATCTCAGCAGCCCTGGCCAGGGACTTGCTGTTATAACCAGTCAGGCACAGCACAGCATCAACTCCCAATACCGGGAGAGACGAAACCCCTCCTATCGCTCATCTTCTTCGTGTGTCTCGGGACTGTACCCAACGGCAACCTGTTTGCACGACTCAGTAGAGCCGTGGTAGGGTGGCAATCAAAGTACAGTGGGAGAACACACAAGACTCCATGAAGATCTCGAGTCTACAGACTAACCTGTACCAGTGTCACCTGAGAACTGCTATCCGACGATAGATATAATTCCATATAGGAGTTCTCGGTGAGTCCGTCCAGTGTACCCAGTCACCACTGAGCAACCGTATATGATCTTGATATCAAACATCGATGAATGTGGGAACATTCATCGCCCATCGTATGGGTCTAGTATCATATACGCTAGTCTACTCTGGTATATCAATGCCCCGTCTTGATATACCTACGACTAGGGACGTTCCAGGATACGCTTATAGACTACAGATGTCCCACTAGTATGATCTCCATCATAATCAGAGTAGTCAAGACGATATCCTCAGGGCTTTATCAGCATGTATGAATGAATAGAAGCATGATCAAATAAACATGTCAGATAAAGAAGAACCAGATAGCATACTATCATGTCGAGCAAGAATGCAAACTGAATATATATTCATGTATAGATACATCCACTATCACATAATGGCCTCTAGGGCATACATATATCCAACAATCTCCCACTTGCACTAAGGCCAGTTATTGACGTATCTCATACCCAACATCTCAAAAAGTCGCTCATGCTGTGGCTGAGGGAGGGCTTTGGTGAGTGGATCCGCGGCGTTGTTCTTTGTGTCAACTCTCTTAATCTCGATCTCGCGGCGATCTACAATCTCCCGGATCCAATGAAAGCGCCTCAGGATATGTCTGGACCGCTGATGGGATCTGGGTTCCTTGGCTAACGCCATTGCCCCATTATTGTCACAATACAAAGGTATTGGATCAATAATGGTTGGAACTACTCCTAGCTCCGAGACGAACTTCTTCATCCAGACGGCTTCCTTGGCGGCATCATTTGCAGCAATGTACTCAGCTTCCATCGTAGAGTCTGCAACGGTATCTTGTTTGGAACTCTTCCAACTTACCGCCCCTCCATTGAGGGTAAATACAAACCCTGAGATAGATTTGTTGTCATCCTTATCGCTCTGGAAGCTCGAATCTGTAAAGGCCTCCATTTGGAGGTCTGTATTACCATACACCAAGAACAATTCTTTAGTCCTTCGTAAGTACTTAAGAATGTTCTTCACAGCTGTCCAGTGGTTCTCCCCTGGGTTGGATTGATACCTGCTTACAACACTAAGTGCATAAGCTACATCTGGGCGTGTGCATAACATCGCATACATTATAGATCCTACTGCCGAAGCATAAGGTATAATGCTCATGCGAGCTCTCTCTTCATCGGTCTTTGGACAAGAATCCTTGGAGAGAGTGACTCCATGGCAAGCGGGTAAGGCACCCCGCTTGGAGTCTTCCATACTAAACCTTTTTAGGATGGTGTTGATGTACCTGGTTTGGGACAATCCCAATAACTTTTTGGATCTATCCCTATAGATCCTTATGCCCAGGATGTATGTGGCATCACCCAGGTCCTTCATGGAGAACCTAAGTGATAAGAATGATTTGACCGACTGTAGCATAGGAATATCATTTCCTATCAGAAGAATGTCATCCACGTACAATACGAGGAATGTGACAGCTCTTCTTACAGCCTTCCTATAAACACAAAGTTCATCTGGATTTTTGATGAAATCAAACTCTTTGATAACATCATCGAAACAGATGTTCCAACTCCGAGATGCCTGCTTTAACCCATATATGGATTTAAGCAATCTACATGCTTTCTCGCTGCTCCCACTGTCAATGAAGCCCTCCGGCTGATCCATATAAACGCATTCTTCTAAATCTCCATTTAGAAATGCTGTTTTAACGTCCATCTGCCAGATTTCATAGTCGTAGTGAGCAGCAATAGCAAGTAGGATCCGAATGGATTTAAGCATGGCTACGGGCGAAAAAGTTTCGTCATAGTCCAAACCTGGTCTTTGACGAAAACCTTTCGCCACAAGTCTTGCCTTATAGGTCTCTACCTGCCCATCCACACCAATCTTTCTTTTAAAGATCCATTTGCACCCTACAGGTTTTACCCCAGGGGGTACAACGTCCAAAGTCCATACTTTGTTGCTGTACATAGACTCCATTTCGGATCTCATGGCATCCAGCCACTTCACAGAGTCACCACTCGTGATAGCTTGCTGAAAACTGGTAGGATCATCATCTTCCATGATACAGTCTTCTCTGTCACCATCAATGAGGAAACCATAGTACCTCTCCGGTGGGCGAGAAGTCCTACCAGACCTACGGAGTGGCCGAGGTTCTTCAGTTTCTGTTGCAACAGCCGGTTCAACCAAATCGTCATTTGTAGTTTGTGTCTCCAGAACCTCTTCCAGATCTATTACCTTGCCATCATCTTTATCTGTGAAAAACTCTTTTTCCAAGAATGTGGCATACTGAGAAACAAACACCTTTTGTTCCTCTTTGTGGTAGAACAGATATCCATAAGAATTCTTTGGATATCCCACAAAGTTACACATGACTGACCGTGTCTCGAGTTTGTCCGGATTCTGCTTTTTAACATAGGCCGGGCAACCCCAAATCTTAATTCTTTTAAGAGATGGTCTCTTCCCATTTCATATCTCATATGGCGTGGTAGACACGGCTTTGGTTGGAACCCTGTTTAGCAGAAACGCTGCAGTCTCCAATGCATGTCCCCAAAACGAGACTGGTAACTCAGCGTCACTCATCATGGACCGGACCATATCTAATAGGGTCCTATTCCGTCGTTCTGACACACCGTTGTGCTGTGGTGTGTAAGGAGGAGTGAGCTGAGAGAGAATCCCATTCTCTTTAAGGAAGTTTGCAAATTCTGTACTGAGATACTCTCCACCTCGATCTGATCGAAGCATCTTAATACTCAAGCCGGTTTGTTTTTCTACTTCTTGTTTATATTCAATGAATTTCTCGAAAGCGTCGGACTTGTGCTTTAATAAAAATACATGACCGAATCTTGAGAAATCGTCAGTGAATGTAATGAAGTATAAAAAACCGCCTCTAGCCTGTGTAGACATAGGCCCACATACATCACTATGTATGAGGCCCAGGAGCTGAGTAGCTCTTTCTCCGTGTCCGGTAAACGGAGTTTTGGTCATTTTACCCTTGATACAAGACTGGCAAGTCGCATAAGATTTATATT
The DNA here is from genome assembly GCA_030015575.1 of Agapanthus africanus. NCBI lineage: Eukaryota > Viridiplantae > Streptophyta > Magnoliopsida > Asparagales > Amaryllidaceae > Agapanthus > Agapanthus africanus. The sequence goes on from JASDDO010000010.1 coordinate 235,611,724, forward strand.
CAAAAGAATCTAAATATCCATCTTTGTGTAACTTGTTTAGTCTTGTTTCGTTAATATGACCAAGTCTACAGTGCCAAAGAAAAGCTTCATTTAATTCTGAAAGTTTTCTTTTATTAGTGTGTTGTATACTGAAAACTGTGTGTTGATTTAGGACATATATTCCTTTATTAAGTGTACCATACCCAACCAACATTTGATTCAGGTGAATATTCATAACATTGTTTTGCAATACAAAATTATACCCTTCATTGTCTAACAAAGAAACGTATATTATATTACATAGCATACTAGGTACAAAATAACATGGATTCAAAATCAAAATACATCCAGATGGCAACCCCAAGTGATACTCTCCCACTGCGACTGTATGTACATTGGAACCATTTCCAACGCGGAGAGTATGGTCACCTGTCCTCAAAACCTTGCTATTTCTCAGCCCCTGCATAGAATTGCAAATGTGAGAACCTGAACCGGTATCCAATACCCAGGAAGCAGAGTTTATAGAAAAACAGTTTTCAGTCACAAACGCACCTGAAGCAGAAGCATCACCATGCTTCTTCTTGAGACTTAGGTACTCCGTGCAGTTGCGCTTCCAATGTCCTGTCTTGTGGCAATGAAAACACTCGCCTTTCCCCGGGTCTCCAGCTGTGGACTTTCCCTTTCCCTTCACCTTTCTGACTCCGCCCTTAGGATTAGTGGGTTTCTTATTTTTCTTTCCCTTGGCCTTAGCTTTCGGGCGAGAAGAAGAAGACTGTCCAATAGTCATAACGGGAGTCTTTGTTGACTTCATAGTGCTCTCTGCACACCTTAACATATTAAGGAGTTCAGGGAGTTCCTTCTCCATGCCATGCATGTTAAAGTTCACTATGAACTGAGCAAAGGTGGAGGGGAGGGACTGCAGAATAATATATATATATTGTTCATTGTCCATTGTCCATTGTCCATCCGAGGTCCTCAAGCTCTTCTATAAGAGCTATCATCTTCAAAACATGGTCTGCTACTGGTGTGCCAGGGGCCATCTGCATCTGAAACAGTTTCTTTGATGCTTCGTATCGTAATATGCGGGACTGCTCCCCATACAACTCCTTTGTATGGAGCAATATCCCGTGAATGTCCATGTCCTCGTGCTTCTTTTGATGTGTGTTGTCCATCGATGCAAGCGAGAGGCATTTTGCCGTGGCACAGTCAGCGTCCCATGTCTTGCGGACTTCAATGTCCGCAACTGAGGACTTTGGGCGTGGGACGGGCGGGGCTGAAGACGTGAGGACATATGATAATTTATCATAAGTCAAGGCGATCTTTAGATTCCTCAGCCAGTCTTTATAGTTGGTCCCATTCAGTTTGTTCTTATCTAGTAGAAGCTTAAGTCCAGTCATTGGTATCTGCCATTAAGAGAGAGAAAAGAATACACTCAGCGAAAGCTCTTGCACAGATTAGATTGGTTTATTATCTTGTCTAATCGATGTTTCCCACTGCTTTTTATCAAGTTTTCTTTCAAACCTTAAAAAGAAAAACTAGCCAGGATTAATTACAGTCTACAACTTCGCTAACCGTTCAGCCAGGCCAGTGTCGGTACTTTGAGGGAGGTTCCCCGTGCTTTCGCACGGACCTAATTAGAGTAAACCTCGTTTTCCCAGAGGCGGAGCCCCGTTAACACCTTTCTAGACACCTAATGAGTTAGCTAATTGTAAACTGTAAAACTCTCCTAGGAGCAACTATTGCCCACAGTGGGATCGGGATCCAACCATCACATGGAAGGTATGCAATCTCATTGCAAATTTCAACACTTGAAATTCCCGATGTAATTTTTACCCCTAGTACTTATGACCTTAACTATGGTCAACAAATCATAAGTACCAGTCAAGTTCTACCCGTCATTTCTTGATCAATTAGACCCACCCATATGACCCTTAACTATGGTCAACAAAGTCGTTTGAATGTCTTAATTAATCTGCATCATATGTAGTGTAGGAAGACATCACTTAGCTACCGTACACTACGCCTTAACTAAAGTCAACAAACGTAGCACGAATACTAAGTACTCTACTTCCTAAAATGACGGAGGGTTGCGAATGATTTTTAAGAAAATCTTTAACGCTTTGAACTTGATATCGTTGTAGAATCAAACAGTTTTTCAAAAGGAGTGGCTTAAGCTCCGCAGTTTTGAAATGTAACTTTTTCATAAATAGCCGAGTAGTTTTTAAATCCGATTCTACAACATCTTTTTAGGTTTATTTTCTTTACATTAATCACATTAATGTAATCCCATCATTTAAGTCCTTAAGCCAATCACAGAAAAGAAACGAAAATAACACGTACGCTTATGCCATCCGCATTCGCCGCAATGTTCCGTTATGCACCGTTAGGTTACTTAACTAACGGCATACCGGGACGGGACTAGCGCGGGTGTAAAACATAAGCAACGTCTACTATATATCATATATATAATATGTCATTCGTCTCAGATATCACAGAACACAGGCAGCAGAAACATAGATATAACCTGGGATATCCTAGGACGTCCGTATTTAGTATTTAGCCAGAATAGAAAATACGGATTCCACAGTCGCGATGAATAGCCAAGCCCACACCCTGGACCCCTATGAGAGCGGCAAGTGACCCTACCAATCCTGGAGTTTAGGAGACTCGGTCTCGACTCCTCGAGATGGCCTCCCACTGAACCCCAGAACCCGGTCACCTGTGCTCCCCTCCTTGGGTCCATCCTAATGCGGAAAAGTAAATAATATACAACACTGGTGACACAACCGCAACCTGGAAGTGCCCCAAATAAAAGAATATTACATTACATTTGAATTTACATGAATGAAAATATAAAACTCTCATCTCACAAAAAACCCCGGCTATTCGATCGCGACAATCCAACACATCATATCTCAGCAACACATAATATCACATATCATCAACGTAAGTAAGTATGCATACCCCAATTGTCGTTGTTGTATAGCAACGAAACCGGCGATATCTAACATACTACACTTACGGTCACAGAAAAGAAAGTGTAAAACTACAATATTTGGAATCCAGATTCTCTTTAGACATCATAAATGCGAAATATCACATATTTCGTACTTCATGCCTAAATTATATGAATTCCACAAATTGTATCACATTCCAGAAAAACAGACAGTATTAAAGTTTTCAAACGAACAATCAAGCACCTAAGATTCACTAAAGTTCAACACTTGAGCAGGGTTCAAAAGATCCGGAGTGTGACACAGTAGTGGCGGTCCAGCCGTAGAAGGGTCAAGCCAACGCCTCACATGTGGCACGCCGTACTGCCCCAAACCCTAGGGTTCAAAGGGCAGTTCGAGACGGTCATATAATCGAGTTAAGCTTTGTTGTCTTCTAGAGGGACCACCGCAAAAAGACTTGCACGTATCTCCAAACTATTTAAACCCCGTGAATATTGAGTAAATGATATTCGTTCAAACACTTTAATACTTTCTAGTTTACCCGGAAAAGAAAACGAAATGAAAAATTCCGATCGAAACCACGAGTTCAGAACCATCTACGGAATTTTTCAACAGCAGATTCAGATTAAACATACTCAAAATACACTATAGCAGGTAAGGAAAAATACTGTGCAAAATGGAGTAAACGACCCCCTCTTATGGCCGCGGAACCGCGGCCTAAGCCTTCTTAGGCCGCGTTTCCGCAGTCAATATAACTGTTCATGGCCACGAATTTTCCAGATTGTCTTATTTTTACCTGCTCTATTTTTCGAGAATTTTTAATTCTGAAAAAAGTCGGATTTTAAAAAATTTCCAGAGAGTGTCCCGTGAATCCGTATTTTGGTTCGATCGGAATTTTTACTTCGCAAAAAGGTCGCCTAATGTTCTAGGTCGGCTCTGATACCAATGTAAGGTTAGTATAGCACCCTATGAAGAGTTTTGAAGCATCACATGACCCAAAGTTATAATTTTTAAGGTGCTAAACTAACATGCAAGTGGATCGATCCTAGAAAATTAGGGTTATTCAACTTTAAGCTAGAAAAGATTAGGGTTTGAAGGCTAAAACCTTTGTAGCTCCCCTTTGCTAGTCTCCTTGGTGTCTTGGGTGTTGAGTCGAGGTCCTCTCGAAGTTCCCTTGCGTCCACGACGATCCACCACGGAGATCTCCGTCCAAGCTTGCAACTTCGACAAACCGAAGAGAACACTCTAAACAAAGCGGCTAAGCTTGTGTAGAATGATGTTGTGGTTTGGGATCTCACTTCAAAAACCTATCTTTATGTGGTATTTGCTCACTAAGAAAATCAAGAGAGCAAAGGAGCTAGAGGAAGAAGATGGTGGCTAATATTGACAAGAGGTAAAGAGATAACTCTTGAGTTAAGTAGAAAAAGAAATATATATCACAATATATATTTATTTCCTTCTTGACCTCAACCATGATTAAATGATGGATAGTTAGTTTAACTTGGGTTTTAAATGATAAAGAGAAAGATAACCATAGGTTAGTGGTAGTTGAGCAAGGTTAGGTCAAAGGAAGAATGTAGAAGCATGAATGATTATCCTTTCTTTTTCATTTTCTTTTTAAACCCAAAATGAAATAACAATCCATTATATAATCCATGGTGTGAGTCTTATATTGCCACCATTTCCATATGCTAACAACCATGATGGATGGGTGTATGTATGTATGCATGTATGCACATTCGTATGTGCATGAAACTAGCATGAAAGAAAGAAAGAAAAGCACACATGCATGCACACATCCATCATCCAAGAAAAGGTTTTAAGTGAGAAAACTAATGGTTAAATGATAAATCAACACTTGATTTATCAATCCGGTCATATCTCATACGACCCCACCAAAAGCAGTTCACCCGATCAATGTTCGGTATCATATACGCACATTTCAATCGGGTGCATGCGCATATCGCATACGCGCACCACAACGTTTCGCCTGGACTGGGTAACTCCTTTGTGGGACTCTAAGACTCGTCAATACGCCGGCAGAGGGTAATGATCATATCAAGTACCCTCAAGCCGCAAGCGGTCAGCAAAACGTAACGGCCACGCAGATATTGAGCGATCAGAAGACAACAAGCGAACCTGCTACAACTCCCGTCGAGCCATCCGGCAACACTACCGTACAGTCCGGTCTCTTCGTCAGATATACTGCATATCGAGCCTAGGGATGGTCACGTCGACCCCAATAACTCAATAAGTCGTGTCTGTGAATGGTCTATAACAGATCGAGAAACTACTGATAACACTTATCAGCAAATCTCAGCAGCCCTGGCCAGGGACTTGCTGTTATAACCAGTCAGGCACAGCACAGCATCAACTCCCAATACCGGGAGAGACGAAACCCCTCCTATCGCTCATCGTCTTCGTGTGTCTCGGGACTGTACCCAACGGCCACCTGTTTGCACGACTAAGTAGAGCCGTGGTAGGGTGGCAATCAAAGTACAGTGGGAGAACACACAAGACTCCATGACGATCTCGGGTCTACAGACTAACCTGTACCAGTGTCACCTGAGAACTGCTATCCGACGATAGATATAATTCCATATAGGAGTTCTCGGTGAGTCCGTCTAGTGTACCCAGTCACCACTGAGCACCCGTATATGATCTTGATGTCAAACATCGATGAATGTGGGAACATTCATCGCCCATCGTATGGGTCTAGTATCATATACGCTAGTCTACTCTGGTATATCAATGCCCCATCTCGATATACCTACGACTAGGGACGTTCCAGGATACGCTTATAGACTACAGATGTCCCACTAGTATGATCTCCATCATAATCAGAGTAGTCAAGCCGATATCCTCAGGGCTTTATCAGCATGTATGAATGAATAGAAGCATGATCAAATAAACATGTCAGATAAAGAAGAACCAGATAGCATACTATCATGTCGAGCAAGAATGCAAACTGAATATATATACATGTATAGATACATCTACTATCACATAATGGCCTCTAGGGGATACATATATCCAACAAATATCATAAAAACGTACTGCTCTATAAGAAATCACTCCCAAAATAGGCATACGAATACTACGTGTGTCTGGTGCACACGGAAATCAAAATCCATATATATGCCAACATGTGCACAGAAACAAGATCTAAGTGCACTGGGTGTGCACGAAGCATCTGTCATAGGCAGCGTGGGTGCCTGACAGCAAAATCAGGTGCATCTGACATGCACGAAGAATCTCGATTTAGTGCATCTGGTGTGCACCAAAATCGCACCCCAAAACATGCGCCCAACATGCGCGAAAATCCAAATCAGGTGCATCCATCGTGCACATGATCATGAAATCCAATATCAAGCGCCGAATATGCGCAAAATCCAATCCGGTGCACAAGGTGCACAAAACAAATATCATGAAACTCAATCATCAAAATCAGTCATGCGAATAGATCGTCCAAAATACCGAAATCAAATATGGCGGAATAGTCCCGCTCAAGCACATCCTCCAAGAATCTCTGGCCAACTGTCGTGGTTACTCATAGCATGTCTCGTCGACGATCCTGAACTCTGGCCTGCCGGTGTGCATAACATGACCACTCCTGGGTCCAAGTCTTCTCGTAATTTATTCCAGAAAGGTCCTATCGAGATCTCTCCCAAATCTCGTCTCTGCCGAACTATCCGGAAGTCATCGTCCCTTACTAGATCTGTTCTCGTTCCGGAACAGATGCATACTCATCACGACTCCTTCTGAAAGGTATATCCAAGTACAATGCCTCGGCATGCATATCGCATCTCTGATGTCGGTGGAGTGGAACGTCTTCTTATCCAGATCTTGTACGGACCTTTTTACTCCACTTCCTCTAATGTCGACTGCTTCGGACTCGTCTCGTCGTGGCTGCATGGACTGAGCTCCAACGGCTATCCTCGTATCTGGAGTCTCCCAAGAAATGCATCTCACCACCTAGCATCCGAATGAAGTCGAGCCATTCGATCGATTCGTCAAAACCTCATAATCCCCCAAGAGCTCAACATCTTGGGTACAGTTTAATAGTATCGAGTACGTACCACAGCATCGATGGTCCAGCCGTAGAAGGGCAAACCCAAGCCTCACTAATGGCGCCGCGGAACTGCCGCAAACCCTAAGGTTCAAAGGATTTCACAAGGTCATTAAATCGAGTTAGGGTTTCATTCTTCTAGAGGGACCATAGAATTGCCTGCATGTCTTTCCGAATACTTTAAACTTGGAATAATAGGTTTCTGACATTCGATCGTCTATGTCGACTCTCAACGTCTCCGCGTGAAGTCGTCTCTAGCTGGAATCAATCTATCTGATGACCTCGCATCGGGGTAGCGAACGAACCACATGTCCTAGTCATTCGTCCTTGGTGACTAGCGACCTTCTATCATCTCTTAGTACAACTCGTACTGCAAAAGCTCCAACACTTGGGGCGATATCTCGTCATTCGCAGCAATGACTGGCTCACTCGTCTGCACGCTGAACAGTGCCTCAATCATTTGGAGTAAGCAATACGTCAACGGTCATCAAAATCTGGCTGGCCTCTTATCATTGGCTCAATCCTCTGGCACTGATCTGCACGTCCGAGTAATCTCATACAGCGATCCATCCAAACGCTTATGGCGTAAACACATGATCAGACGACGCCTCTCAATGCAATCGTATGTCGCCGGAATTACGCCCTGGTCAGTCCTCATTCGTGACGAGCTCATGCTGACTGCAACTCTAGCCGTAGCTCTCCCTGCCCGTAATCGTGGCAGCAAAACCATAACCGGTACCGATGAGGCTAGATCAGGAATGAATATGATACTGAACAAAGAAATGTACATCTTAAGGCTTCTTAAGTGGAGTAGCGTATCGTAAGTATGCCGCGGAACAAACCCACGGTACGTCACTCTACTTTAGTCACCTATTCCATCAACCAAGGGTCATCCTACGCTCCGAAGGTAAAACCTAACGCTCTAATACCAACTTTGTCACGACCCGAAAAGTACAGAACATGACCGACACTTAAACTACGAAACGTCTCGAGGCGTACGTAATCTAAGTAAGCCGAAAACCCAGAAATCCAAACCAAGAAAGTAGTAGAGTGAAGGAAAACCAATTTAAAATCAAGTAGTTTTAATAGCATAAGCCGAGTTAGGCGGTTTTTTAAAAACATCAAAAATTTCCTAAAAATTTCGGCAGAGTCTCCTTTGTAAATACTGGCTCCCAAACGGGATACAACATGAATAGTATACGAAATCCATAAAAAGGCATCCCCAAGCGGGAGCTAGCTCTTCGTCAATCGACGGTCACAACCACACAAGCAATATAATATACAACGCCAACGGCGAGGATCAAAATTCAAAAGGAAACTCAAAACCATAAGAAAACCACAGAAATATAACGCGCGACTCTAAGGTCGAAGGAATAACATTACTGGTCTCTATCTCAAAATAAATACATGTTTGGTTGATGGAACTTCTAGATACAACAGAGTAATAATAGACAAGTTATATAATGGGGGTACGATACAAGTAAACCCACCTACTAGTAAATCACCCGAACGAAACTATGCCCGCAAAGCCGTAATGAAAGCTGCACGGCAAACCTGCAAGAAACTGGGGCACAACGGGGGTGAGTTGCCAACTCGTGAATAGAAAAACATCTACGGAAAGAAATCGCATAAATAACGCAACCTAGGTCAATGATCAGAATATATCCTCAAATATATGAATAGCATGCAGCCTATAACAATGGCTAGGGTAATATCTAACCCGAGTGTGATCTCACGTGCCCGTGTCAGTGCCTCAGGTAGCAATATATCATATGAATGAGGTATGAATGCATGGAACAGAATGCATGTACTGACGAAAAATGCTTTCATAAATCAGTGAGATTTCTGTATTTTAAAAGTGAGGTACCATAAATGAAATCAGCATAAAACAGTGCCCAGCATCGACACAAAACAAGTGTCCAAATATCTCGATATCTCTGTATCACAATCGCTGTATCTCAATATCTCAAATCACTATATCTAGGGCACCGTCAATCCAGACCGGCCCCTACCATCCATCTCAAGACCACGACGGTATCCTCCGGATATCCGACGCGTCGGGTAATATCACCGGTCGGTAGTGCTCCCCTGCCGGGCTCAACGTCAACAACACATTCCTCTTGCCCCGGGGTAACGCACCGGGCCCACCATGTACCCGAAATGGTTCTTCCACTCCTCGAATCGGGTCTCGAAATCCATCAGCAAACTCATGGTGGACGACTCATACATCATGGGAAAACCGCACTTTTTATTTTAAAAGAGAGAAAAGGTTTATTTATGTTTTTGCGGTTTTCCTCGAAATCCAAGAAATCTCATGATATCCGAATCCAAGTCATCAATAGCATGTAAACAGTGAATATAGGCATGAGAATCCATAAATGCGACACAACGGTGAATAATAACATGCATGAAGTAGTAGGCAATAACTACAATGTCTAACTAGCATATAAGGCAAGTACACTAATATCATGTCTAAACTATTAGCTAACAACCTATGTCAAATGAAATAGTACTTTCTAAAGTGTTCGTGACATGGCAATTACCGATGAAGATGTGTCTGAGCCGGCAAGTAAGTGTACGTAGTACATACTCGTCATCGGTAATGGTGTTGGTGTCCTAACAGCATGATATTAGTAATGCAATAAGAAATTATAATATAAGTATGCGATGCGAAGCGAACAGTAAAAATGAGCGGGAGCTGAATACTAGACGCAACTATAACTAATCTGCACTAATCTATTATAAGTCCTACAAATGGTGCCTTTTGAGATAACACGAATCATGGGGTTTTGAAAATAGTGGCTACGGTGTTTTTAAGAAAAGATAGGTTTTTGAAATATCCGTAGAATCCCTTGACCTGTCTTTTAAAATACGCATGATTCGAAAGCTTTGAAATAGGTAAGAATCGAATTTAATCTAACAACTAAACTAAACTAAAGGGCTAAGCTAACAAGCTGGACTACAGGTAAGGAAACCGCCTAACATCTGAGTCGATACATATACATACCTGTATATATATTAGTCGGTGATCCCGCCTCAATAATATCATATCCGATACCATATCTATAATCAGACATCCCAAGTCAAGAGTGCGGATCAATCATCAAGATATAGCTCGTACGTAAATCCGTCGTACGGCATCCCCAATTCTGGGCATGGGTCAATATCACATTCATCATACTATTCACCTGGTACTCTCTTTATCAAATATCATGATCGGGTACTGATCTACGTCTAGTACAATACTGATATCGCCTAAGTATGCATGCACGTGTGTAAAACACTACGTCAAGGACCCGCTACAACGTCATGTCGTATCTCAAATACGAACCCTGCTATATCACCGATCTCACGGCCTCAAATCAAATCTCATCGACTCATCATAAATCCCAAGTACTATCCTCAAATCCGTATGTGAACACACAGTCCCATACCTATGTGAACTCATAACTATATATTCCCGAATAAACACAAAAGAAAGAAGAAGGTATGCACGCATGGGTGGGTGTGTGCAAGTGTGGTGCGACTGCTACTCTAGGGTTTCACGACACTCAATCATCCAAGAACACAAAATATCCATATTTATCATTAATAACTCAAACAATATAAACAATATATATATGTGTGTATACGTGTCCGTATACATCACCACGAACTGCGGGGGTGCTATAAGCCATCCACCCGACTTCTCCCCGTAGATATAAATCTGCTCACCTGGTCCTCGCTTGCCGGTGCCGACGTCGCTACGCACTTGCTGGTCGTCTCGAAGTCCACATAGGGTACCTACATATCATAACGCACCATATCGCATTAAAATCCGACTCATGACCAAAACGACGCACGAATCCCACATAGGTCAAAACCTATGGTTGCTTTCACAAATCAACCCAAAAACCCTCGAAGTCAGCGTACAAATGCCAAACCATCGAGAACAACCCAAACACACTTATTTGCACATTCACGAACACTAATTTTAATATAAAATAGGTTAAAACTCACAAAAACCCCAAATTCACCTTAAAAGCCGTTTTTCCGAAAAACTAGCAAGCAAAATTACCCGTTTTAGTACAAAACTCGACGTTTAAACAAATCTAGCGGCCATAATACTTATTAAATATCTAAAATAAGTCATAAAAACAATTTCCATGATTTAATCCCAATAAATTTCATTAACCCCGAAAACCTAGTTTACTAATCATCCAATTTTAACAATTTTCAAGCAAAAATTCACAATTTAACAATTAAGCTTAGTTTTGCATAACCTAAGGTATTAAACAACTCATTATAATGTTAATAATGCTATGAAACCATAATTAGAAATTTTATCTAACAATTTAACTTAATTTTTAAAACCTAGTTTGCAATACTATGCAATTTGGACAATTTAAAAGTAGCAATTAGCAAGATGCAACAAGATTAAGTTTTACATAACAATAACATGTTAATCTACTCATTAAGACCATAATCTAACGATAACAACCCTAATAAAAATTTAAACCCTTCTCTAGAATTTCCTAAACTAGCAATCACAACCAAATTAACACTTGAATAAATTAGATTAACATAATTAAACAACAATTAAACTTTAGGGTTAAGATTATACCTCCACAATTTAGAGATCTCCCATGAAATCAAGCCTCACAAAATGCTCTCTTTTCACCAAGATCCATGCTTGAATGGCCAAGGAAAAATGGGTAGGGATTAGATTTTGATTTTGTGAGGTTTTGCATGGTGTTTTGATGAATTTTACAAGAGTTTTTGAAGAGAAAAGAAGTGATGAAGGGGGGGGGGAGCCGCTGCAGCAAGGGGCTGAACAAAATGAGGGAGTTGCTGATTTGGTGAGGGGAGGGGTGAGATGTGAAGTCAACGGAAGAAAGAAGACCCATACCTCAAGTCAACACACCCATTTCTTTATTGATTTCATTATTTCCTTTGTTCTCTTTTCTAAAATTGGGGTGGTAATATGGTGAAGGGGGTTCGGCTAGCAGTATAGGGGGGAGGAGAGAGGGTGTGGGTGAGTGTGGGTGAGGAAAATAAAAGATAAATACTATACCCCAATTTCCCTTTAAACTAATTTCACCGAAAAAAGCCTTTTTCTTCGATAATTTCCAAACCGTTTTGGCAAACGTTTTCATTTCAAAAACCGCATGATAAAATTTTATTTAAAGTTTTATGATGCACAAAATTTGTTTCAACTCATTCCAATTTGTAATTTTCCCTAATTAAATGTATTAGTGACGGCTTAAAATAATAATAAAATAATTTTTTTTAGAAAATTTGAAATTTCACCAGTGGCTCAATAAACACCAAATACTAGCAATTACATAGCTAGAATATGTATATTTAATTTTTATAATAAGATATTTGTATTTTGACTTTTTACTGAAAACCCCCTTATTTTACCGATTTTCCGAAATTTCACCGAAACGATTTTCAAAACGTTACATCTATACTAACATCAGAGAGTAATCACAATATTGTATCGGTCTAGTTGTTAACTGATTCTATCAATAAAAGATAATATGATCTAAAGTGTACGTGACATAGCAATTACCGATGATGATGTGTGTGAGCCGGCAAATAAGTGTGCGTGGAATATGCGCATCATCGGTAATGGTGCTGGTGTCCTAACAGGCAAAGTTTTATGCTGATTATAGAAACATATATATGAACATGCACATTATGATTACGGTATGAAAGTAAAGACAGATGTGTGTTACCCACCCATTTGATATACAAATATAACTACCACTATAAGACTCGAACCTAAGCTACTGTCCATCTAACCCCCTAAGGAAAACTAAACCTAAGAACTAGTCGATAAGAAGTAGGAGTACACCTAAATTCTGAGTCCATATCTCTAATAGTCGGCGATCCAGCCTTAATAGTGTCACGTACATAGTACGTCTTTCTCAAATCAAGAGTGCGGATCAATCATCACATCTATGCCTCGTACGGTAAAATCCATCGTACGGCATCCCAATATCGGGGTACGGGTTAAATATCACCTACGTGTCTCATTATTCATATAATATCATCATCAACACATGTCATGATCAAGGTGCTATGATGTAACCGCATACATCAATTATATAACATTGGCATCATAAATATATCTCATTAATTTATCCTCAGAAATATCATGTCATATGTATCATATTATGATTAAGTCATACTGATATCATATCATCATCAAGTCACACCTATATGATATCGACATCAGGTCACACCTATATGACGTCGTAATCAAGTCATACATATATCATATCGTGATCAGTCACAAGTTACAGTTCAGGTTCTATTCTAGAGTCCCATGTACCTCAATATCATCACTACCCATTATAATTTACGTATACCCGTTCATTATCATTTTCTAATGATCCGCTAACATTTTAATACGACTGCATAGCCAAGAATCACGGCATCAAGCCCAGTTATACTGTTTCATTCCCGTGTATCATATCACATCAATGTATCCCATATACGTGTTGTATATATATATATATATATATATACCTATACCTAGTTCTATATATATATACACATACACGTATACACCATGTCGAGTTTCAGTGTGTGCGTGTGTGTGTTTCTACCTGAAACCTACGAACCTCTTCCAAGGTATTCATCCTCTGATATGGTCTTCCTAAATCAGTCTAGTCCAGCCTAGGGTCATTACTAGGGTCCTACTCATTAAGAATCTAGGGTGACATCTGGCTTCCTAATGTCAATAAGTACTATTCCTATTCTACGTTGCGGGGGTGCTAAACGCCAACCACCCGACTTCCCCCCGTAGATATGCATCTACTCACTTGGTCCATGTCTGCCGAAGACGGTGTCGCCATCCTCCTCTTCATCGCCCGCAGTCCACGTGAGGGGTACCTAAACGCAAACATATAAATAGCATCGTAAACTGAATCACATACAAAAGTCAAAATGACGCAAGGAACAAGCATAGGTTAAAACCTATGTCCCGTCCACGCAAAAGAACCAAATATCGCTCGATATCGGCGTACAAACTCCGATGGATCGAGATAACATGAAAAAATAACTCATAGTTTTACAACTCATTCCTTATATTATAAAACATGATTTAATTTATCGAAACACTAAAATCCATCAAATCGCCCGATTTCGTAAAACCCGAAAATGCCAATTTACCGTTTTTCTTCAAAACTTGACATTTAAATGAATCCAATGGTCATAAAGCTCATTAAATAGCCTAACTAGATTATAGAAACCATTACTATATTTTTATTACACAAATATGTATGGATTTGGAATTTCTAGTTTGCAACCTTTATCAATTTTCAACATCTTACAAGCCAAATTCCACAATTTCACAACAAACTTGATTTTTGCATAAGTTAATGTATTAAACTATAATTCATGATGATAATGATACATTGAAACCATAATTTATATTTTTAATCTCATTTATTTAGGAATTTCTAAAATCTAGTTTACAAAAAAAATAGCATTTTATTAGTATTTTTCAATTATCAAAAGGACTAGTGATCAAACTAAGTTTTTTTTCGTTCCATTAACATGCTAATATTCTCATTAAAACTATAATCTAATGATAACAACCTTACTTAGAATTTTACATTACCCACATACACATTTTATAAAAACCTAGTTAGCTAAATAGCTTAATTAAAACAATTTGAATAAACAAATTATTATACAACAACCATGCAAGATTTTTCCACTCTAAAAAATGTTAAACTAGCTATTATAACCTTATTTAATTAATAAAAACCACAACTTGAATTTACAAACCCTAACTTGAATTTTAAAATTTGCAACTAGAATTAATTTAATAAATCTAATTATGCTTTAAAAGAAACATCTAATAGAAATAAATCAAAAGAGAAAGATTTATACCTCCACAACCTAAAGTCCAAACATGAAAATGAGCCTCCAAAATGCATGCTTTCCCACTCAAAAATCCATGTAAAGAAGAGCAAAGAATGAAGAGTAGTAATTTATTAGGATTTTGTGCAACTTTTATTGAATTTTGGAGGATTTTTGATGATTTTTGGAGTAAAAATAAAATTGGAAAATGGGGGGGGCTGCCATGAGGGTGAGGCCGGCCAAGTTTGGGAGGTGAGGGAGAGAATGAAATGAGTGAGGAGTTGTGTAGAAGTTTCCCCCAAAATATCACTTCATTATGTCTTTTCATGCTTTTATTTAATTTTCTTTTATTTCCTTTCTAAAACAACTCAAGAAAGCTCTAGAAAATTGGAAAAATTTGCAAATAAATTTTACATGATACACACTAAATTCTAATATGCCATGGTTCATTTTTACAAATTAAAACTTTTCAAATTTGTAATTTACACTAATTTAGTGTAAAAATAAAGCTTATGCTAATATTTAAAACAATTAATTTAGGAAAAATATTTAATTAAACTAAAAATTTATAAGTGACTAAATAAACACCATTTACTAGTAATAACATAATTAAAATAGATATTTTTAAATTTATAGTGAAAAATAATTACGGTTTTGCTTTACGAAAAATACATTTTACTTTACCGAAAATCCTAAATTTCACTTAAAAAAATTTTATTTCTTTAATTATTTTTAAAATGTTACATACACTCTACTACTTTTCTTGGTTTGGATTTCTGGGTTCGACTTACTTAGAGCACGTACGCCTTGAGACGTTCGTAGCCTAAGTGCCGGTCATGTTCCGTTTTTTCGGGTCGTGACATGGCCACCCGTGCACTGCGCGACATTAAACCCCAATACCAGGAGAGGCGAATCCCAGACAATCCGTTCACTGCCTCCATGTGGCTCTGGACTGTACCCAACTAAAACCTATTTGCACGAATCCTTTGAGCCGTGGTAGGGTAGTAATCAAAGCACAGTGGGAACTCACACGAGACAAATGACGATCTCAAGTCGACAGACTAACCTGTACATATGTCACCTGGGAACTGCTATCTGACAATAGGTATAGTACCAACTAGCAGGTTCCCGGCGAGTCCGTCCAGTGTACTCATAACCCATTGAGCACCTGTATACTATCTTAGGTGAACAAACAACACCAATGGCTTGTGAGACCTGGCCACTGCTCCTTGTTGGAGTCTCGATCAGTATACACCAGTCTACTCTGGAGTATTGATGCCCAGTCTCAAAACTCCCATGACTAGGGACATTTAAGGATTATCTTATAGACCCTCAGCTCCTACATATATGATCGCCATCATAATACTGGTAGTCAAGCAAGAATCCTATGGGCTCTATCAACATGTAATAGTGATCTGTAATACCACATAAAGCATGATGATAAAAACAAACCAGATAGCATACTATCATCTCGAGTAAGACTGTTCTACCGGTATAGGTCCTCCCTCAATCATCATAATCACCTAACTGCGATTACGATAATTTCCTTGAGGGCACTATAGCCAACACAAACATACAGGAAACTTTTGCCAGGTATGCACATACCTTCTGGAGTGTGGTGACTTGAGTGTCTTCCATCAAGTTATCATGCGATGATAATTGGATCCCGATTCCCACTGATGAGTAGGTTTACTCCTCGGGTGATTTAAGACGATCCTGACTAACTCTCCTTTTGGGTTTGGAGGAGAATTTAAGGAAATAGTGGGATACATCCTGATTACATAAAGTGATTAATCATTCTGATCTAGGTTAGAGTGCACGCTGAGTGTTTCTTTTCTCTCTCTCTTTAGCAGCGACCATGGCCCGACCCTAGACTAAAACTCATGAACCAAGTTAACCGAACCTTCTTAAAACACTTTAGCTTTTGAATTGTCACGGAGTCGCATATATCCTTGCCACTTCTACATCACCCTTGCATTTCTCCAGAACACCCCGTATCACCACGAAGATCCATATTTATTGGATAATCCATCGTATAGTTACATACGAACTTGAAGGAACTTGTTCCAGTTCGAGAATGGATTTTGGTTCAGAAGAAATTGATTAGGATTATTTGGTTGTCTTTTCCCTTTTGAAATTATGTTTATACGTTTATTTTATAAAGTGATATATAACCTTTTCAAATTATGTCTATGAGATTTACCTATATCAGTTGGTGATTAGGTAAGGTGCATTCAACAACGGTGTAATTCTTCTTAACCATAGTACAATTTTCAATCTACAACGCGCAGAGTTTGAGTTATTGAACTCAGGGGATTTATACAAAGTATTGTATGTTGTCCAATGTCCGTTAGGACAAAGAGGTTAGTACTCATACTATATTCTGTTTACTCATGACTTCTCCAGTTCTAGACTAGTATTTCGTTGAAATACAGAGTCCAAGTTTTGAGAAGTTATAGGTATAAGAATAAAGTAGAGAACCATTTGTTGGAAGTATCAGGATTCTTCGAGGTAATCGAAAATGTAGATACTTGTGCTAAAGTATTCCGTTGTAAGTAATGGTTTTGTGAACTTTCTTCTCTTTCCGGTTACTCATATGTGGATGCACTCCTAGATGAGTAATGATGCTTAGCCTCCTTCCATTTGGTTGATATGCAATGGAGACAGCTGCATGATTTTGAACCTGGTTCCAATTAAATTAGTGCCTTTATTTCTATATTGGATATATAGAATGGATTCATATCTTAACGATGTTAAGGTATATGGAGTTGTCCGGCTCATGCTTAAAACCAGAATCCGGATAAACTCTAGGCACGTTTCAGTAATGGCAGTTTGTGGGTTATCCCGGATTTTGACGAGGGTTAACTTTCTACCATCAGGAAGATCAATGGTTATATTGTTCTTGACTCGCCACGGTTTTAGTAAAATGGATTCTTTTCAGAAAACATTAATGGGAGTATGGTAGAAATGGAAGTGATTCCAGAACGACAAACGATTATTGAAAATTTAGTAGAACCGAAATATTCAATTGGATTCGACATTCCATTAGCCACTCCGCAGATTTGGTGGGTAACCTCAGATACCCGAGAGGTACTTCGGTCTTCTCAGAGACGGTGACAGGGAGATTCTTGTTTACCCAGACTTGCCATTGCTGATGTTCTAGACTATGAGACCTGGCAGGACGATGAGTATAACATCGTTCTAAATTAGTTTTAGAAAGTTCACGTATATATGACTCTGCCAGAAGGTTGTTGTAGTCAGTGGGAGCAGCGGAAGCATAGTGGGCATGTAGCTTATGTCTATTTATAGACTAAAGCAGGTATAGCAGAAATAGATCTTCTATTTTTGATATGACAGTCATTGGTTTTGACTTCATCAGAATAGGAGATGGATCTGGTAAGAAGGTAGTAGAGAGTGATGTCCAGGTATTTGGATGACATGCACTTGATAGGGAGGGATCTTCCTATACTACGATTGGTTGTATACTGTGGTTGTCACAAGGTGTTTCTCCACATAGGATATGGATAAAATATCTGGGATTCTGGTTACTAGATCTATGGTTTTATATCTAGATTTGGGAAGTGTCCCAATTTTAGTACTTTGACATTATTCTAAAGGTGTTTTTGAATGGACGACTCCTGGCGTGGTGGTGTACCCGCAGGTGATGGAGTCACCCTCTGTAAAGAGATGTCTTATAGACTGATGGGGAGAGGGAGTTGCATGATAGACATATCACTTGCTTAGGCAATTGAGTCAATCATGAGATGTCAAGTACTACACCAGATATTGCTTTTGCACTGCTGCAATAAGAATATATATTAATCCAATCCTGGAGAAACGTTGGGAAGCAGTTATGAAAATAAGTGGATGTTCTTAGGATATTGTAACGGCAGCCTTCTTCGGGAGACAGTTATCATTTCAGGTTTCCAAGGCGACTTGGATGACAGAGTGGCTGCCAGAGTTATAGTTTTCCCTCGTTTGAGGGACAGTATGTTGGACAGATGGTCCAAGCGGATATTGTGGAAGGTATGGCGCAGGATACTGATTAAATTCAGTGGATGATACAGTATAAGAAGTTTGTTGGATTTGGAGTTCAATTATGAACTGGGTCCCATCAGATATCCAGATAAATTCTAAGACAGGTATTGCTCATTTTGGGAGATGGTCCTTCTCCGCGAAATTGAGATATAGAGAGATATAGGAAGAAACATTTGATCGGATCCACTCACTGAGGCTATTTCTCAAACACAATAATTTCACAAACGAGCTTTGCGAAACTGATTAGAAGAGAAGTTGGTTGTTCGGTATCACACGAGCTGTGAGTATGCGACACCGCAATAATTAGCCTTAAGTGCAAGTGGGAGATTGTTGGCTATAGTGCCCTCAAGTCAATTATTGAATCGCAGGCACGCGATTGAGATGATTGAGGGAGGACCTATATGGATAGAACAGTCTTACTCAAGATGATAATATGCTATCTGGTTTTTCTTTATCATCATGTACATGCTTTATATGGTATTACAGATCACTATTACATGTTGATAGAGCCCATAGGATTCTTGCTTGACTACCAGCATTATGGTGGCTATCATATACGTAGGAGCAGGGTGGTCTATAAGCACATCCTTAAATGTCCCTAGTCGTGGGAGTATCGAGACTGGGCATTGATACTCCAGAGTAGACTAGTGTATACCGATCGAGACCCCGACGAGGGGCGGTGGCCAGGTCTCACAAGCCATTGGTGTTAGTTTATTCACCTAAGATAACATATAGGTGCTCATTGGGTTATGAGTACACTGGATGGACTCGCCGGGAACCTGCTAGTTAGTAGTGTACCTATTGATAGATAGCAGTTCTAAGGTGACATGTGTGCAGGTTAGTCTGTCGACCTGAGATCGTGATTTGTCTCGTGTGAGTTCCTACTGTGCTTTGATTACTACCCTACCATGGCTCAAAGGAGTCGTACAAACAGGTTTTAGTTGGGTACAGTCCCGAGCCACATATAGGCAGTAAGCGGATCGTCGTGGATTCGTCTCTCCCGGTATTGGGGGTTGATGTCACGCGGTGCACGGGTGGCTATCACCAGAAATCCTTGGCCAAGGCTGTCGAGAATTACTGATTTGGATCAGTAGTTTCTAAGTTGGTTATGGGCTTCATACCGACATGAAATGTCGCGTTATTAGGGGTCTGAATTTATCCACCCCCCTAGACTCGATATGTGATACTCTTAGACGAACAGACTGGACTGGACGGATATTGTCACGGACTGGCTCAGTAGGGGTTCAGATGAGTTTTCTCGTCGGCTCCCTTTCGCTTAATACCTGGGTAGCTGTTACGTACAGCTATTGCCGCTGACGTGCTTGTGGTTAAACCCACTGCCAGCGTATTGACGAGCCTTTAGAGTCCCACACAGAAGGTTTCCCTACTTTGGGTGAAACGATGTAGAGGCCGTATGGTTTTACGGCAGGGTTCGATCATATACATGCACTTGTGCACGTATCATGATTCTGTCGGATAATACTAGTGGCTTTGGTTTTAGCCGGATTCTAGTATTATATTGTTGGATTATTTTCGTCTCTTTGTATTCGTATTTTTCGGAATACGGATACGAGTATGTATATACAGATGAGGGGTATTCTTTTAATTTATTACAAGGTGCTTTTAGAAGATGCCACCTCATTTAGTTTTAACCATTTAGGATTAAATAGTTAATGAGGCGGAGACGATGAGGTGTGGTTTGCATTTATTATAGCATGGCTTAGTAGTGACTCATGGCTACTATTCTAGCATGCTTGTTTTTGTTTATTGTGAGATAGTTTGGAGTCTTGAGATATTTTTTGTTGACTTAAGATATTTTGGAGACTTGAGATATTTATTGGATGGCTTCAATTATTGCTCACAACACAAAACAACAAAAAACATAGCCATTTTTCTTGTGTTGCCTCTCACTCTCATCCTCAAGCTTCTTCTTCTACCTCTACCCTTCAAGTCTCATGTGTTGAGAAACCTAGGGTGTTATGAGACAAATTAATCTATCACCACACTCTACATCCTCCAGGCTATCTAGTTTAGCGATCTAGGTATCCTAGTTACCTCGGCTATTGAGGTAGGAGCTCGGAATACAAATCCTCAGGTGGATCATCTTCGATGGAGGGAGACCGGAGATCAAGCTTAATTATGGTGGCCACTAGGAGCTTGGGAAGGTGGTTGAAGACCGAAGGACACGGATCAATTCGGTATAACCATTCTTAACTCCTAAATATTTAGTTTGCTAGTTTAAGGTTCATGGTAGATCTGGGTAGCGGGTTGTGTTAGCGCCAGTTTTGAAATTTTTTTTTCCGCAATCGGCCACGGTTTGATGGCCAGGGCACTGCCATAACCCAACAGTAGTAACCGCTATCCAATTGTATACACTGATAATTGTAGCCAAGTAGTATTGTTTTGCTTTCATGATATCATATGCCAGTTTAGACTTCGCATTTCTTACTTAGATGCCACATGCATTTGTATATATACATTCTGGTTATGCACTGCTGTTCAGTTGATAAAACTGCACTTTTGATATGACATTTTCCTTACTATTTATATATAATAAAAGTTGTTTATTATAAATATGACACATATAAGCGTTTATCCGTAAAAAATACTATTTTTATGTGTTTATATATTATAATTAACATTATGAAGTGAAATGTAAGCATATAATATTCATGTAATATTTGATCTATTTAAATATGCTTAACTTATTAAATATCTTTGACCAATTCAATTAAAACTAAAATATCATGACAAATGGTTAAGATAATATCTCAATAAAAACAAATTCTACTAATATCATTTATTGAGATAATTGTGCAGGAATTATATCATGACTGAAGTTTCAAGGAAATCCTAGTTGGCGAGATCAAATCTGCCGAAGATATTCAAGTAAATTAAAGAAACCAATTCTGGCAGAAACGTAGAGAAGATTTTCAAAGTCTAGATACTCAAAAGATCACCAAGTGTTACAAAAGCCACAGAAATTAGAGCCCATGATCCCACCAGAAGGCGGCGGATCTGCGGCCAAACCCACCTATTAGCCGCGATTCCGCCGCACATCTGAAGAGTTAGGGTTCTGGATTTTTTTAGTTAGGATCCTAACAACTAGTTACCATATTAGGAAACTAGGGTTCTGGCTCTGTGACTATAAATAAGGACCGAGAACCTCTTGGAAAATTTATCACACCGACGCGATCTCGAAGTCCACGATGGCTCAAGAATCCAGGTTGATCATCGACAGTTCATCTACCTCCTTAAGAAGAGATCGAGAAGCAAACTAGGGTTTTGTAATCATTTTCTAAAGGAACAAAGTGTACTTGATCTTGTTGATTAATAAAGGTAGTTTTATTTTATAGCATTTTATTTTCTTCATGGTTTCTATTTTTTCTTTTCCCAACATGCACGAGTAATTCTCCGCTTGTTAGGGTTCGTAGGATTAGGGTAGATTAATGGATGATGAAGATCTTTAAACTCTTTTTACGTCCTATAAAGTTTATAAACTTTACCAAAAGAATAGTTAACATCCTAATTGGGCACGCTATCAATTCATTGATAGTCATGACTATGATTAGAGATTAGATTAACAATTGTTTTGGTAAAGGCTAGACATGAATGGAGATCCATGTCAAGATAAGGGTTAAGAGTGGGAACACTATTCCCTCCAGAAACCCTAATCTACATGCATCACTGTCGATATAGTTTTAAATCTATTAAAGGATAAAAGGAGTAATCTTTAATTAATCATCCATGACTACTAAATTTTAACGAACCCTACAAGCCCCCTTCTACTATAAAACCTACATCCGTAGTTACTCTAGATCTATATCCTGCATCCGTGTTTAACGTAGATCTAGAACCTATAACCATTCTTCACCATTCTTTATTCTTCCTCCTTTCCTTCTCAGCACGCCTAAAGTAAGATTAAAAGATTCAACGTTTCTCTGAGGACGACCCGTACTCATCTAGATCTAGCTACATGCGACACCGTTATTGATTGCGGTTATTTCTACAAATACAAACTCTAAAACAGATCAATCAAATGGCGTCGTTGCCGGGGATACGTGCGTAATTTTTTATTCTTACTATTTTTGTTGAATTGTTATTCGATATATATCATAAAAATAAACAAAACTGCAAATTGTATATTTAACTATTATTATGTGAATTTTGCGAGGGGATCTGGAGTCACAGAATTGAGGAAACAGAGATCCAGAGACATTAATCAAGATCCAGAGGAGCAAGGGAGGCCACGTAGCAAAAATCTCCACCTGATCTCCTAAGTTGGCGGCGGAAGCGCGGCAATAAGGCCTATTCGGCGGCGGAACCGCGGCTTAATTAAGGATCTAGGGTTCCAAACTTCTCTGGTAAATTTCTAAACTCTTTCTCTCTCCTCTGAAATCCAATAAAATATCTTTCTTGCAGGATTCTTTGCAAAATATCGCCGCTTAAAAAAAAATCTTTTTGCAAAAGTTTTGTACTTGATTTGTTTATTCATATTTTAATACGGATTTTAAGGGGCAAGACCAAAATTCAGATTAGGTGGGGATTTTATCACCCTTCCTAGGCCCCGCAAATCACAAAACGAGCATTCGCATAACCCTATATTAATTAAAAAATATCTAGATCAAGACCCTAAGGACCGTCACGTTCAAATAGGAGAGAGGAAGGTCGTGGGTAATCTATCGCTTATCTGCATTTTCTTTTGTGGTGCCTAGGCAAGTGTGTCTAAGGCAAGTGGTTATTTAATTAGTCCCGCTATTTTCGGTGATTCGTATAGCGGATACCTCCCACTTACCTGGCACTTATCTGGCCACAAGAGTGATAAAGAGGTGGTAGAGGATTTATCCTGTGGCTTGTCCTTTGGAAGTCTAGGAGCGGTCTAGAGCTTGTCCTAGGTAACCATAGTTCTAGGGTTGTTTTTGCATTTTTTGTGATTTGGTGAGTCAACCCCCAAGTCCACTTTTAAAGCAAAACAATCCAATTTTTTTTCTTTTCCTTTTTACCCTTCCCTCCTCTTTACTTCTTATAATGGGTAACTCAAAAAAACGAACTCTTGTCGAGCTTTGCTATCCACAACCAGATATTTCTTGTCTTCATAATCGCTTCGGTATACCATCCGACTGTCCCATATCTTTAAAAGATCGGATAGAACAAGCGGATAGAAACAGTTGGCCACCTCAGTCCAGATCTTATCAACCGTATCCTAATTCTACATCTGTTTCAGTTGATACTCCGAGTGAGGAATCCTCTAGACGCATGTCCATTGCTGAGCATATAGCAAGGGCTAATGGCCAAAGTTTCAATCCGGACCAATATCAACCATAACCACCACTTTCTAAAGAAGAATTTCATAATCGGTTTGTGGCATATATGATGTCTATTGAGAATAGCCAACCAACCAACCAATATCAGTATTCTTCTTATCATAATGTTGATTCTACGCCTGCCCAATGTTCGCAACCACTCTATTCCTATCAACCCTGTCCGACTTTTACACCTTTTCTAGACAGTCCTTCTAATCAGTCATTTGGGAGTTTTAATTATCCACAAGAATTTCAATGTTATCCTGAAACCTCTTATCAACCCAAGTCTAGTCTTGAGCGGACGTTAGAAAAATATGTGGAAATGTCGCACCAAATTAGAAAGGAAACAACAGAGTGGATGCAATCTAATAATTTGAAATCAGCCCAAAAGTTTTTAGTATACAATACGACCATAGGACAAAGTGAGAATTTGGGTAGTGAGACAGAACTGTACACCCATCCTAATCAAACCTCCCCATTCCAAACTGAAATCCACAACTCCGGTTTCATAGATGCATCGAGTACACCAAATGATTCACTAATTGAAGATAGAATGTCTGATGAATTGTGTGACTTTGTAGTGTTTGATTTACCCGATTGTGAAGGGTCCATTTCAAGTGAAACAACACCCAACCCTTGTGATCTCTACACCTCCACTCTTGAACCAAAATTGATTGAAAACCATAATTTTAATGAGGTGTTTGAGAATTCTAACATTCACTTGAATGAGGAGATTAATGTTGGGGATATATTGAATGATGAACCTGAAAATTTGGATGAGTTTGTCCAACCAATTTATCAGGTACTTTCACTTCCTTGTGGTCATCATCTTGAGACTTTAACTATTCTTCCCGAACCCCATATGCGTCTTGAAGTTGATGATAAATGTATAACCGAAAAGCAGAACGAAATTCAGCCATCATTTCCCACATCTGGTTCAGCGATACTCGACACACCAATTTGTTTACCTATTTCATCTCCCACTTTTTCTGGTTCTTCTTCTAATCTTCCTTTAATGATAACGAGTGTTGATGAATCACAATCCGATATTTCGGTTTCGATAATTCTAGAAAGACAACTTGTTATAGATTCTTTTGAGAATGAGGTCGATGAGCTTTTCGAGTCTCCTACCTCCATAATTTTTGACAAATCAAGTATGTTGAATTCTGGCGCGACACTTATTGACATTGAAATGTTCAATCGGACCATCGATGAAAGTTTCGACGGCATTTTCGCCGACGAACTCGCATTCCTAAATGACCCGGATTTTGTGATTAATCAACCTCCACCTGAAGAAGTTGAACAACCACCATTTCTTCTTATCCCATACGAGAATGTGACCATTATTTCCATTCCTAATCATCCACATTCTCGTTTCCGTTCACCATTACTGTTTCTTCTCTATCAATCGAGACGCAAACCATACCGCCTTCTGTCTCCCCACTTCTTCAAATCTCTGATTTTCCACCAACCAGCGCGTTACATCGATAAATTTTTGAATGGTTGGTGTTGACTTTTGGTCTTTGTAAGGCTTTACTTTGACCAATAACTTTAACGCCCCCAATAATTTTAAATGCTTAATACTATTTTACTCAAGTTTGGGGGGGGTGGTGGTGGATATTTTGGCTCTTAAAAGAAATTCTTTACAAAATCACGAGCCAAAAATAAGTTTGGGGGAGGATTTCACTTTCATTATTTGTTATTCCCGTTTCTAACTTTTCCTCCTAAGTCTACAGTTCTTTTAAGCTCAACAGATGACATCAGTGGGGACACTGCTGAAAACAGCTTTGGGGGAGGTTTGTGCTTATTCATGCATTACTTTGCATATTACTATATTTATGTACAAAAATTTTTTGATAATGAAAATTTGAAAGAGAAAATTTACATATGAAAGATAGAAATAGTTTGAGAAAAGCAAGAAAATTAGATGTTTTCTTAAACGAAACTAGTAATAAGTAGTTATGAGCCGTTGTCCCAAAGGGTTAGTAAGATGAAGGAAATTACTAATCTGAGGATAAAAACATGTCTGAAAAAAAGTCTTTATTCTTGAGTCCAAACATTTGAACGTTGATACCCTACTATACGCACTTACACACATCTTGAAACTTGGGATAGTAGAGAATACCTTGAAATGCTCTTGTCTAAAAGCTTTAGTATGAAAATAAAATAAAATATAAGTGGTGAAAAAAAATGAACACTGGTTTTGTAATTGCTTAAGGCAGCATAAAAAATTATAGCGAGGGTTCTTTATCACCTAGTGCCTTAGACCAACTGGTTTGGGAGCTACTGCTAAGCCTTAGGTGTTGCGAAACGAGGAATTACGTCTAAATGCGCGAGTACATTTAATAATTGGTTGGTTAGTACCTCAAGAAGTATTAACGGTCGCATGAAGGATGTGTGAGTAATTTCATAAAAAAATTCACCGACTAAAATGTATATTGGAAGATGGACAAGAGTAAGATAGCTTGAATTGAATTCTCTAAGTGTAGGGATGTCTTTTACACACACGTAGGGATATATGATCAATGTTTGGATAAAAGATAGGGAGGAAGACTAAAGGCGATATTTTATTGAGGGATGATGTGATTTCTAACATTTTCTCATGACCATTAAGATAAGGCTCATAACAACTGAAAAACTGGTATAGTTGGAAACTCTTATTTTCAAGTTCTTTCTTTTATAGTTCTTAGCTTTGTATGTAACTTTCACTATCTTTTTTTATTATAGGATTTTGTGGGTGTAATCCGCTGAAAACCCTCAGGAGACAACACTCCTCCTACTAGGGACACCTAAAGGTTTAACGGCTTGTTGCACGTGCTCAGTGCAATCGTGTTGCCTACGAAAGTGTGCTACTTAGGATTTTTCATCTTCTCTTGAATAACTAGTTTGCTCGGGACGATCAAAGTTAAGTTTGGGGGTATTTGTTCAGTTGATAAAACTGCACTTTTGATAAGACATTTTTCTTACTATTTATATATAATAAAAGATGTTTATTATAAATATGACACATATAAGGGTTTATCCGTAAAAATACTATTTTCATGTGTTTATATATTATAATTAACATTATGAAGGGAGATGCAAGAATATAATATTCATGTAATATTTGATCTATTTAAATATGCTTACCTTATTAAATATCTTTGACCAATTCTCTTAAAACTAAAATATCATGACAAATGGTTAAGATAATATCTCAATAAAAACAAATTCAACAAATATCATTTATTGAGATAATTGTGCAGGAATTATATCATGACTGAAGTTTCAAGGAAATCCAAGTTGGCGAGATCAAATATGCCGAAGATATTCAAGTAAATTGAAGAAACCAATTCTGGCAGAAACGTAGAGAAGATTTTCAAAGTATAGATACTCAAAAGATCACCAAGTGTTACAGATATGAAACCACAGAAATTAGAGCCCATGATCCCACCAGAAGGCGGCGTATCCGCGGCCAAACCCACCTATTGGCCGCGATTCCGTCGCACATCTGAAAAGTTAGGGTTCTGGATTTTTTGGTTGGGATCCTAACAACTAGTTACCATATTAGGAAACTAGGGTTCTGGCTCGGTGACTATAAATAAGGACCGAGAGCCTCTTGAAAAATTTATCACACCGACGCGATCACAAAGTCCACGATGGCTCAAGAATCCAGGTTGATCATCGACAGTTCATTTACCTCCTTAAGAAGAGATCGAAAATTTATCACACCAACGGTGCTCTGATTTACAGAGCACAATTTTGTTATTTAGAAAGATTTGAGAAATCTTTCCTTAACAGAATTTAATTCTGATTAATTAATGATTTATCATTTATTATTAGATCTTTGATCTGACGGTGGGGAGCTTTTAGTTCCAGCACTAGCGCACCTGTACTTAGCACGTGGCGCGCTGCTCAGAGCGCAGCGCACCAGGCGCTAGCGCACCCGTGCTTTGCACGTGGCGCGCTGCTCAGAGCGCAGCGCACCAGGCGCTAGCGCACACGTGCTTTGCACGTGGCGCGCTGCTCAGAGCGCAGCGCACCTGGCGCTAGCGCACACGTGCTTTGCACGTGGTGCGCTGCCTAGGGCGCAGCGCACCTGGCGCTAACGCATTTTACGAAGCGCATCTATTTATTGTTGAAGGTGTCTTTTCACCTTCTTTTTAACTCAAACTTGTATTCCCCAGAACTCACATTTCCCAGATTTTGGAAGTAGCTGCATTATGCATAAAATTTCCTGTGCCTAGTCTTTATAATCTGAAGCAATACTTCTTTCTTTTCTCATTTCCAGGGAACCATCTCGACTATGGCTTGTAACCGCCCACATGCTCGTCGAAAACCATGGGAAGTGCCCGTTCAGGACATTGTCCCTCGATTCGCTGCGCGCTTGGTGAATCCTGCTCTTTCGGATGACCAATGCGACGCAGCGCTGCACGAGCTCTTGACTCGTGTAGGATCTCCTCTCCCTCCCAACTCTATTTGGCTTCGGATGATCCTCATGTCCGTGCTCGCTGATATTCCCCCTCCTCCGGCGGAGATGACCCCAGCGATGCTCGATGCTGCTGAAGACAAGATCGAGTGCTTCTTCGAGACGCACTTGATCACCAAAGCCCTGCGGGATTGCTCTGTTCAGTTGCTGAGCAAAATACGGGCTCATCGAGCCGTCATCTCTGCTTTCGCTGTTGAATGAGGTGTTAACCGATGGGTAGCTACTCCTCGCGAAGATCGTCGCTTTGATATGGTGGAAAAGACAGAGAGGGAACTAGATAATTTTATCTACATGTTTGTAAATCCCTGTACTTTTGATCCCACGTTTGGTGATCTATTTCCATTGCAATAAAATGTTTAATTAAGTGTTTCCTTCCTTTTTGTTATTATCTGTCAAGTGTTCTTTTTAATTCTTTTGTTCTTACTCTACCAAGCGCATATACGCTATAGAACTTATACTATTATAAACAGGCGCAAGTAATCCTTGCGAGAGTGAAGTGCTCTTGGCGCTTAGCGCTCTCGTGCTTTGCACGTGAGCGCCGTTTCAGAGTCTTTGACTCTTAGTGCTGGCGCATTTAATGCCAGCGCTTTTCACGAAGCGTTGCTTCGTTTCAAGTCTCGGAATTTGAATAGAGCTTTGCTCTGATTGGGGAATCACCTGGGTCCAGTTCTTCTCGTTTAGTATTTCCAGAAAGATCTTGTCGGGGTCTTTCCCAATCTCGTTTCTGCTGAACTGCCCGGAAGTCATCGCCCTTTACTAAATCTATTTCTTGTTCCGGAACGGCTGTATACTCATCACGACTCCTTCTGGAAGATATATCCATGTTCAACGTCTCTGCATGCGTATCATATCCCTGGTGTCAACGGAATGGAACGCCATCTCATCAAAATCTCGTACGAACCTCTTAGTTCACTTTTCTCTAATGTCGACTGATTCGGACTCGTCTCTTCGTAGCTGTATGGATTGCGCTACAACGGCTATACTCTTATCTGGAGTCTCCCAAGTAATGTATCCTATCACATGATATCCGGACGACGTCGAACTTTTCGATCGATTCGTCAAAGTTCCACAATCCCCCAAGAGCTCAAATCTTGAGTACGGTTTAATAATATTCAGTACATGCCACAGTACCTATGGACCAGCCGTAGAAGGGCAAACCCAAGCCTCATTAATGGTACCACGAAACTGCTGCAAACCCTAATGTTCAAAATCGTTCCCATGGTCATTATATCGAGTTAGGGTTTCATTCTTCTAGAGGGTCCACGGAATTACTTGCATGTTTTTCCGAATACCTTAAACTTGGAAAAATGGGTTTCTGACATTCGATCGTTTTCTATCGATTTTCAACGTACCTGCGTGAAGTCTTCTCTAGCTGGAATCAATCAATCTGATGACCTCGCATCGTGGTATGCAAATGAACCACATGTCCTAGTCATTCATCCATGGGTGACTAGCAATCTTCTATCATATCTCTAAGTATAAACTCGTGCTGCAATAGCTCCAAACATCTGGGGCGATATCTTGTCATTCGCAGCACCAACTGGCTCATTCGTCCGCACGCTGAACAGTGCCTCAATCATCTTGAATAACGGTGCATTGATGGTCATCACATTCTAGCCGGCCTCTAGCAATGGCCCAATCCTCTGGTGCTGATCTGCACGTTCGAGAAATTTTAGTAAAAGCAATCCATCATATGCTCATGGCGCGAAAAAACAATAAAAAGACACATCTATGCAATCATGTGTCACTGGAATACATCCTTGTCAGTCCCCGTCTATGACGAGCTCATGCTGACCGCAACTCTAGCCGTAGCTCTCTCTGCTTATGCAATCATGGTAACAAAAACCACAAACCGATATCGATGAGGATAGATCATAGGAATGAATATAATACTGTGCAAAGAAATGTACATCCTAAGGCTTCTTAAGCGGAGTAGCGTATCGTAAGTATGCCGCGGAACATACACACGGTACGTCACTCTACTTAAGTTACCTACTCCATCAACTAAGGTCAACCTATGCGACGAAAGTTTGGGTCAAATACCCCGTCGACCAAGTCTATGTTCCGTAAGGTCAAGCCTAGGTTCCGAATATATACATACGCCCTAGACTCCGCATAGTCAAACATAGACTCGAACCAAGGTTAAACCTAGCGCTCTGATACCAACTTTGTCATGACCCGAAATGGCACGTGACTGGCACTTGAATCCTATGAAGTCTATAGGACCCCATCTAATTCAAGTAAGCCAAAAGCTCAGAAATCTAAACCATTTGAAAATAGAGTAAAGGAAAAACATAGTTTAAAAGCAAGTGTTTTATCAAAATGAGCCGTAGTATGTGTTTTTAAAACATCAAGTCTTTTCCAAAAATTTCGGCAGAGTTTCCTTTGTAAATACTGGCCCCAAACGGGTACAAACATGAATAATATATAGATGATGAATAAAGGCATCCTCAAGCAGGAGCTAGCTTTTCGCCAATTGGCGGACATAACCACGCAAGCAATATAATAAACAACGCCGAAGAGCGAGGATCAAAACTCAGAATGAAAACCATCATCACCAAGAAAACCGGAGGAAAATCATAATAATACAACGCGCGACTCTAAGGTCAAAAGAATATACATCTGGTCTTCTAAGTCTATAATTTAATACAAGTCTGGTTGATGGAGTTTACTAGATACAACTGAAAATAAATAAAGTACAATGGTGTTCATGATGCAAGTGAACCCACTTACCAAAGCAATCACCCGGAAGGGAGCAGTGTTCCAGCAAAGCTGCCAAGGAAACATGTACGGCAAAACCTACAAGAAACTGTGGCACAACGGGGGTGGGTTTCCACTCGTGAGTAGAAAACATCACCGAGCAGAAATCGCATGTATGACTCAATCCTAGGTCATACGATAGTAATATCCTCAAAATAATATAGCCTGAAACATATAATAATGGCGAGGGTAAACCTCTATACATAAGTGTAATACCAAGTGCTTGTGTCAGTGCCTCAGGTAACAACATGTCATATATATGATGTATGAATGCATTACAAATGAAAACAAAATACATCATGAATGAGAAAACTGTTTTCTTAATTTAGTGAGATTTCTGTATATAAAAAATCGAGGTATCATCAATAAAATCAACATAGAATCCGTGTCAAGCATCGACATAAAACATAAATTCCAATATCCAATATCTCGGGCTCTGGCAATCCGGACTGGCCCATATCATATAATCTCAATACCTCAAAATCTCAATATCTCGGGCTCTGGCAATCCGGACTGGCCACTGGGCTCCGACGATCCGGACTGGCCCCTCATCAAATCTCACGACTACGTCGGTATCCTCCGGATATCCGCCGCCTCACAAATAACCGGTCGGTAGTGCTCCCCTGCCAGGCTCAATGCCATCATCTGCGACCTTCTCGCTCCGGGGTACCGCACCGGGTCCACCATGCACCCACAGACGGTTCCTCGTCCTCCTCGAATCGGGTGTATGATAGCGCTCAAGAGCCGAGAAAACTCATGGTGGACATATCCCATATCATATCACGAGAAAACCGCAATTTGTAATTTTAAAAATGATAATCAGTTTATAAAATCCTTGCGGTTTCTCCAAATCCAGAAATCTCATGGAAAATCCGAAATCCCAAAAATGAAGGGTCAATAATAGTGAATACCGGGCTTCGGCAATCCGGACTGGCCCATAATATCGCATGGCAAATGAATATATAAATATGCATGGAATATCACAGTAATAAATGCAATATTTAAATTAGCATATAAAGGCATACGCACTAGTACTATGTCGAAACTATCAGCTAGCAATTTATACTAATGAAGTAGTATTTTCTAATGTGTACGTGACATAACAATTACCGATGATGATGTGTGTGAGCCGGCAAGCAGGTGTACGTGTAGCATACGCATCATCGGTAATGGTGATGGTGTCCTGACAGCATGGGTTTATAATAAACAAGGGAATCGCATGTATAAGCATGCAATGCGATATGAACAACATGAATACACAGAAAATGAATAGTAAATGCAACAATAAGGAATCTACATTAGATATACGAGTCATACAGTTTGTCATTTGAAATAACACGAATCGTGGTGTTTAGAAAATAGGGGCTACGGTGTTTTTAAGAAAAGATACGTTCTTTGAAATATCCGTAGTATCCCTTGGCCTGTCTTTAAGATACTCATGATTCGTTAGTTTTGGAAATAAGTATGACTCGAGCCCAGTCTAGCATCTACTAAGTAACTACAGGACAAAGCTAAGAGACTAATCAAAGGGTTAGGAAAATCCACCTAAGTCTGAGTCGATATATATATAAATATTAGTCGGTGATCCTGCCTCAATAGCGTCACATACGAAAAAAATATAATATGACATCCTCGAATCATGAGTGCGGATCAATCATCAAATTTATATCTCGTACGGTAAATCCATCATACGGCATCCCAAAATCGGGGTACGGGTCGCCTATCACATATACCTCAAAATCCATATGGTATCATTATCATAATATCATGAACATGGTACTGATCTAAGTCTAATACATACCGATACCATCAACATATATCCGCGTGTGTATGAAAACATATCGCCCAACGATCCTTTATAATAACATGTCGTATCTCATAACAAGACCCAAATCACATCACCGATCTCACGGCATCCTGCCCAATCACATCGACTCAACTCCAAGTATAATATACTATCCTCATCATCCGTGTATATGTATACATACACACACACACACACACACACATACTCACATACATACATGTGTATATATATATATATATATATCCCCATATACTCACAAGAAAATCAAATGTATGCGTGTATGTGTGTGTGAATCCTTACTCTAGGGTTTCGCGACTAAGAAACTAAACTAAAAGCATTTTTCTTCAATTACGCTAAAACTAACCCAAAGTAACCTAAGAATTTCTTGCTAAGTATACGCATCTCATAAAACAGATAAGTATATAAATATCAAGACGCATTCGCGTGCTATACTACGATACTACGGGGGTGCTATACGCCATCCACCCGACTTCCCCCGTAGATATATATCTACTCACCTGATCCTTGCTTGCCGAAGTCGATGTCGCCATCCTCTTCTTCATCGTCCGAAGTCCACGTGACGGTACATACATATCACATATTTCGTTTCGCATCAAAACGTCCAATTCAAAACCAAAATGACACGCGAATCGCACATAGGTTAAAACCTATGGTCTGCGCATGCAAGAATAACCAAACAACCCTCGAGATTGATGTGCAAACGTCACACCACCGAGTCAAAACCCAAATACTAAAATCAAAGTCATAAATAGTCGCAAAACCAAAGCAACAATATAGGAAAACACTCCCAGTTTTCGTTTCAGTTGAAATTAGCCAATTCTGCATATGGGGTAGGTCTAATTTGCATAAAATGGAGCCACAGACCAAGCACGAGGCGATTCTGCCGTACCAAGGCCGTAAATTGCGGCCAAAATGAGATAATTGGCGGCCAGAACATGGAGTGGAGGTCTCAGGTTTTAGGGTTTGCTTCTAGCTTGCCTGCACACCTCTTAGTCATCGCTAAATATTTTTCAGGTGCCCCGGGTCACAGTAGAACTCTAAATATCGCCACAATTCCCACAATCTTCCGATGTCGGGGTTTCTAAGTTTGGGTTATTGGGTTTAAATATCAGGTTTTAGTTCACAATACTAACACTACAGGGGTTGTATGGCCTCTACTAACCTTACTTTACACTTCACAACTCATAAAATCCCCTAACCTCTTCTTAGAATTTTCAAAGTTCACTAAACCTCACTTCAACACTTCTAAACATGTATACATGCAAAAGTGAATGAATTACTATACTAATGGTGAATGAATTACCTCATTTGGCAACTCAAGAAAATTCTTGAGTTGCCCTAAGTCTCCAAAATCCAATTTTTCTTGGTCCATCATGCTTGTAGTGAGCTTGTGCAAGAAATTTGTGAAGGAAAAGAAGTGTTTTGATGTGTTTTAGGGGTCGTAGTGAGGAGGTGAAGAAGGTGGAGGGAAGATGGCAGCCATGGAGGAAGAAGAAGAAAAGAATGAAGAAAATGAGTGAATGAGAGAATTGAGCCATGACCAAGGTTGACCCCTCACCCCCCCTCTCTCTCTCTCTTGCCCATGCTTCCTTGTCTCCCCATGCCACAATTTTTTATCCTTTTTCCTTTTTCTTTTCTTTTCTATTCTTTAACTTTTCTTTTCTTTTAAAACAAGGCCATGCATGAAACAAAAAGAAGAAGAAAAAGGCCATGGTAGGAAAATGTAACAAATGTGTAATATGACATGGTGCATGTCATGTGCACATAAACCGGATTAACGCACGATTAGTGAAAATTAATCGAGTTTAGCATTTAACCCTTTTACAAATAAGTATTTAAAAATCTATAAATGCTCATATCACATAAAACACCCTCAATTCAATAATTCTTATAAATTGCCAAATATTCCCAATCTATCGGTATATAATTATACCGCATCATTAAAATATTCATAATATTTATTATTTAATTATATAATTTCCTAAAAATAATATTTTATTTTTCTGAAATGTTACATAAATGGATATTTATTTTATGAAAATAAATAAATGAGGTGGAATTTGGAGAAAGTCTAAGCATGGATGAAGGAATGGCTAAATTCATTTTATATTCATTTGGAGTTACTATTGAACCATGGTGCAATTTTTAATTGTATGCTTAAATTATTTTCATTTGAGCCATATCATTTTTCCATGCTTGAATTTTTTATTCATCACATTCACCTTATCTCTCCTTATTATCTCCTTCTTCCTCCTCTTTGCTTTAACCTTCACATGAGCTGTGAATCAAAAGCTTAAAGCAAAAAGATAATCCAAAAATAAATCTCTACTTCATCTAAGTGATCACTTCTAGCACACTTGATCTCTTAGTTAAACGCTTGTGAAGAGTTTGTAGCTTGTTCGATAACTCTCGGGTGGATTATCTTGGATCTTGAGGTGGCCGGAGATCGAGCTCTTTGCGACCACAATGA
Organism: Agapanthus africanus; assembly: GCA_030015575.1. Classification (NCBI taxonomy): domain Eukaryota; kingdom Viridiplantae; phylum Streptophyta; class Magnoliopsida; order Asparagales; family Amaryllidaceae; genus Agapanthus; species Agapanthus africanus. Next base: position 235,647,450 of record JASDDO010000010.1, read on the forward strand.
GCCTAGGAGTCACATCCAAACAAAGACCCGAAGGATCGGTTCCATAGGTATAACACTATCATAGTAGATTATATCTCTAGATAGTTTTGCTAGTTAAGGTTTAAGCTCAAGATCTAGAGTTATGTGGGTGTTGCATGCAAGAAATTTTTTGTTTACCGCTTCTGCCAACTCACAAGTGTTGTGAGAGTGTGCAATATCTACTAACATAGTATCAGAGCCTATCTTAAACCTTAAATAGCTTGTATCTGTAGGGTTCCTAGGCACTCTAGTGGGGTCTCACAAGTGATCAAACATGCCAATTTCTAAAAATTACGGTGCCGAGAAACCCTAGAACGGATCGTTAACTAGAAATATATATGCGAAGCAAGCATGTAAACGGAAATATAGCTAAAGGGAAGGGGCTACAACCTTTGTAGATCCGGTCCACCACCTCCTAGGCTTCGTGATAAAGTCCCTCCGCTGTCCAAAATGAACCCATGAATCTTGCATCGGCATCATCGAAGAATGGGCGGGCTTGATCGTCGGTTCGATGCCGAAGATGATCTACGTCGAGGCATCACAAGAACAAGCTCCAACTTCACCAAGCCATGAAAACTTGTAAAGGAAACACCCTATACAACTTGGCAAGTGGTAGAGGATGAAGAAATAGGAAGTGGGTAGACTTTAGATTTGGATTTCTCACTCATTTTGGCTAGTTGCTATTGATGGTGCAAGCTTTCTTCAACTTGAAGATGAAGAAGAAGATGATAAAGAATTATGATATGTATTAAAGAAAAATGAAAAAGAATTCATTCTTATCATCTTCAACTATGGTTAGATGTAGAGAACAAACTAAGGTTAAAGTGAATGGTTAGGGTCAAGGAAAGAAACAAAATAGTCAACCATTCAAAACTTCATGAAGCTTCAAAGATTATCCAAACTTAGCCACTATTTTATCTCTTTCAATAAAGAATAAATGAATAAATAAATAAGCAAATAAAATGAAACCCTAACCATTCATATAACCATGGTCAATTCTTTACACAAACCCTAGCTTGCATGTATCATCAAACATGATACAATCTTGTGCACAAAAGTATATCACATATACAACTTGTGCATACCAAGTGAGAAAATCCATTTAAAGTGAACCAACACTAGTTAATGCAAAGTGATATATCAAATATAAAATTATACATTAAATCATTAAATCAACACTTGATTTAACGATCCGGTCATATCGCATATAACCGACTAGTATCCAATGTATCGGCTTATCGAATCAATCCTTGATTCGATAACTAGGTTATATCGCATATAACTAATCGATACATTCATCGCGAGAATGGAATACGGTATCGCATACACGCATTATTCTCGGTCCCGCACATATCTCATATGCGCTCCTATTTCGTTTCGCTTGAGCCAGGAAACCTCTGTGTAGGACTCTAAAGACTCGTCAATACGCCGGCAGCAAATGATGATCATATCAAACACCCACAAGCCGCAAGCGGTCTGCTAAACGTAACGGCCACCCGGGTATTGAGCGATCAGAAGATCGACGAGCAAGCCCGCTCACACTCCTATGAATCCAACCAGTAACACTTACCGCACAGTCCGGCTTGTTCGTCTGATATGTCGCATATCTCGCCTAGGGGTGGTAAACGTCAGACCCCAATAGCTCGATAAGTCATGCCGACGTAAGGTCCATAACATTCGTGAAACTAATGATAACTCTTACCAGTATATCACTGCAACCCTGGCTAGGGATTTCCTGTTATGGCCAGTCGAGCATAGCGCAACATCAACCCCCAATACCGGGAGAGACGAATCCCCTCCTATCGCTCATTGCCTCCATATGAATCGGGACTGTACCCAAAAACCACCTGTTTGCACAACTCAGTAGAGCCGTGGTAGGGTGGAAATCAAAGCACAGTGGGAGACACACAAGACTCTATGACGATCTCGGGTCAACAGACTAAGCTGTACCAGTGTCACCAGAGAACTGCCATCTGACATGAGGTATAATACCATCTGGGAGTTCTCGGCGAGTCCGTTCAGTGTACCCAGTCTCCACTGAGCACCCGCATACCATCTTCGATGTCAAACATCAATGGATATGGGATCATCCATCGCCCATCGCATAGGTCGAGAAGATATGCGCTAGTCTACTCTGGAATATCGATGCCCCGTCTCGACATTCCCACGACTAGGAACAATGAAGGATGTACTCATTGGCTACCCAGGCCTCACTAGTATGATCTGCATCATAGTCCTGGAAGTCGAGTACACATCCTAAGGGCTTTATCAACATGTAATCAGAGAGACAGAAAGTATACATGTTAAGATAAAGAACAACCAGATAGCGTACTATCTTGTCGAGCAACAAAGTCCTACCTATATATATCCCAGCATCCACTACAATATACATCCAATGTACAGTAATGGCCTCTAGGGCATACATATAACTAACAATCTCCCACTTGCACTAGGGCCATCTGTAGCAGTGGTCGCAGTATCTAATACTCGACCATCCCATATGAGTCTCTCTCTGGGAAAAAGGCCTTCGTGAGTGGATCCACCGTGTTGTCCTCTGAGTCTACTCTCCTAACCTCGATCACCCCGGAGATCAACTATCTCCATGATCAGGTGATGCTTCCTCAGAATATGTCTGGGTCGCTGATGGGACCAGGGTTCCAGGGCCTAAGCCACACTTCCATTGTCATACAATGGCAGGAACCTAGTTCATCTTATGAACCAATATACACCCAAACATCCTCTTTGGTAGTATCTTCAATAGCGATGTTACCAGCCTTTATCGTCTAGTTTGCCACGGTATCTAGCTTGGAACTCTTCCAATATACCGTCCCTCTACTGAGGGTAAAGACAATGCCCGTGACTGACATTCAGTCATCTTTATCACCCTGGAACTCTTCCAGTGATTCTCCCCAGGATCGATTGATACCATCTCACTACATCTAGTGAGAATCCTAGCATCCAATTACATCTATCTCATAGATGAAAACTTAGGATTTAGGAGGTATCACTTTGATCCTATTTGGAGAATCATAGTGATAATAGGAGATTGGCCGACCGTAGTATAGGAAACTCTTTTCCTATCAAGAGTATGTTGTCTACGTACAATAAGAAGATGACCACCTTACTCTCTACTACCCTTTTGTATATACAAGGTTCGTCTACCATTTTGATGTAATCAAACACTTCGACTATCACATCAAAACAGACGTTCCAACTCCGCGATGCTTGCTTTATTATGTAAAGCAACTTGCACACGTTTCCGCTGCTCCCACTGTTTACGAAGCCCTCTGGCTGTGTTCTTATAGACGTTCTCTTCTAAATCAGTATTTAGAAAAGCAGTCAGGGCACCCAACCACCAGATATCGCAGTCATGGTATGTAGCCGTGGCAAGTAGGATCTGGATAGACTTAAGCATAGTCACTTGGAAAAGGTTTCATCATTATCCATGCCTGGTTGATGACTAAAACCTTTAATAAGCCTAGATTTGAAAGTCTCAACCTTTCCATCTACACCAAGCAATCTTCTCAAGATATACTTGCTCCTGATGGGGATTTAACCCTTCAGATATAGTAGCTAAACTCCATACTTTGCTGGTGTATATGGATTCCATCTCAGATCGCTAAGCATACAACCATTCTTACAGAGTCCCTACACTCGATGGCCTGCTCGAAACTAGTTGGGTCATCATCTCATGATGCAATCCTCGCTCCCACTGTCATCGAGAAACCGAGGTATCTCTCAGGCGGATGAGGAACCCTACTAGATCGGCGGAGAGGCTGAGGTTCGTCGGGAACTATAGAATCCTTTGGTTCTGTCAAATCATCAACTGCAGTTTTGTATAGCTGGAACCTTTCCAGTTATACAGAACTGATCCTGCCTCGATCTTGTCCGGATTTTGCTTTAAACATAGGCCGGACAACCCCAAATCTTAACTCGCTTAAGAGATGGGTTCTTCCCATACCATATCTCATATGGAGTGGTAGGCACTGATTTGATTCAAACCTAATTCAATAGGTATGCAGCTTCTCAAGTGCATAACCCCAAAAGGAAATAGGTAACTCAGTAGTACGCATCATAGAGCACACCATATCTAATATTGTGCAATTGCTCCGCCCTGATACACCGTTGTGCTGTGGTGTATTCAGAGGAGTAACACTTAGAGAGAATCTCATTCTCCTTTAGAATAGTCCAGGAATTCTATGCACAAGTATTCTCCTCCCTAATCTTATCATAGGACATAATACTTATACCCGTATTTTGGTTCTCTACTTCTAACTTATATTCTCTGAATATCTCAAAAGGTTCGGACTTATGTTTCAACAGGAACATATGACTGAATCTTGAGAGATTATCAGAGAATATAATGAAGTATAAAGAACCAGTCCTGGCATGTGTAGACAGGAGACTTTACATACATCATCATGTATCATTCCCAAGAGTTTACTAACTCTTTCTCTGTTTCTAATAAACAGAGCTATGGTCATCTAATCTTTGTGATATGACTGGCAAGTTTCACAAGATGTAAATTCAAACTGATTTAAATATGCATCTAAAATATAACTTCAGCCAGTCGGGTCGCATTGATGTGACCTAGTCTACAATGCCTTAAGAAGGATTCGTTCATTTCTGAACTCTTCCTCTTGTGTGTGTTCTGTATACAAGAAATTGTAGTTTGATTTAGAACGTCAATGCTTTTAGATAACGTGCCTGAACCGATCAACTTTTGATATAGGAAATGTTCAAAACATTATCCAACAATACAAAATTATATCATTTCTTTACTAATAAAGAGACTGATATGATTTTGTATATCAGGTTCGGTATCTAATAGCATTTGTTCAGAATCAATGTAGTGGTAATACAGGGTGACAGTGACCAACAGACTTGGCTGCAACACTTGCCCCGTTTTCTGCCTCATGAAACTTATCACCCATTCTCAGTTTTTCTACCTTTTTGTAGCCCTATGTAACATATTACATATCTGGGATCCTGATCCGGTATCATATACCCAGGATGTAGAGGATACTGAGAAACAGTTCTTTGTAATGAACATACCCGAAGGAGATGCATCTCATGCACTTTCTTCGTTTGGGCGGCATGGGAATCCTGGCATTCCCCTATTTCCTGCTCTGTCTTATAACAATTATAAGTTGGAGCGGGACCAACGTTCCCCAGCTCAGTATAACAAGAGGGTTCGGTCAATTATCCGTATTATTATCTTGATTAAGGCGTGATATGGTCGCTACCTGGAGAGAGAGAGAAGAAAACACTTTGCGTGCGCTCTTGCAAGATCAGATTGGTTATATATTTTATCTAATCAGGATGGCTCCCACTGTTTTTATCAAGTCTTCCTTCAAACCCTAAAAGGAAAGACTAGCCGGGATTAATTACACTCTACAAGTTCGCCAATCTTTCAGCCAGGCCAGTGTCGGTACTTTGAGGGAGGTTCCCCATGCTTTCGCACTGACCTAATTACTGTAAACCTCATTTTCCCAGAGGCGTAACCCCGTTGACACCTTTCTAGACACCTACTTGATCGGCTAATTGCAAAGTGCAAAACTCTCCCAGGAGTAACAATTACTCGCAGTGGGTATCGGGATCCAACTATCATATAGAAGGTATGCAATCTCATTGCAAGTTTCAACACTTGAAACTCCCGATAAAGGTTTTTACCCCTAGCACCTATGACCTTAACTATGGTCAACAAATCACCAGTACTAGTCAAGTTCTACCCGTCATTTCGTGATTAATTAGACCCACCTACAAGACCCTTAACTAAGGTCAACAAAGTCACGCGACTGTCCTAACTAATCGCATCATATGCGGTGTAGGAAGACATCACTTAGCTACCGTACACTGTGCCTTGACTATGGTCAACAAACACAGCACGAATACTAAGTACTCTACTTCCTAAAATGACGGAGGGTTGCGGCTGGTTTTTGTGAAAACCTTTAACGCTTTGAACTTGATCTCGTTGCGGAATCAAATGCTTTTTAAATGGAATGTTTTTGAGGCTTTTCTAGTTTTGCTAAAGGGGTCACTCCCGGTGAAGGGATCGTCGGCCCTTTCCTCGTCGAATGAGGTGCGGGATATATCATATATATCACTGTGCAAAACGGAAACTATAGAAGCTATCAAAAGACAAACCGAGTGATGTAGCATCTGCCAGTTATTGCTAAAGGAGTCACTCCTGGTGAAGGGATCTCGGTCCTTTCCCTATCGAATAAGGTGCAGGATGTTCTACAAGGAACACCACGATGCAAAGCAAGAACTGTAGCTACCTGTTTTATTTTGAAATTCGATTCCACAACATCAATTAGGTTTATTTTCTTTCATTAATCTCATTAATGAATATCCCATCATTTAAATTACCTAAACATCACAGATAAATATGACGTACACTTATGCCATCCGCATTCGCCTCGATGTCCCCTCGTGCACCGTTAGGTTAGGTAACTAACGGCAGAGCGGGGCAGGGCTAGCGCGGGTGTAAAACATAAGTAACGTCTATATAATATATCATATATACCATATACTACATCTATCTGAACAGAGCACAGAACATCGCATGATCACATCACAGATAAAGCACACCAGAAGAAACATATGAAATATTGGATATACTAGGACGCCCGTGTTTTCAATACGAGCCAGTATAAAACACGGATTCCACGGTCGTGATGAATAGCCAATCCCACACCCCTAGACCCCTACGAGAGCGGCAAGCAACCCTAACAATTCTAGGGTTAGGAGACCCGGACTCGACTCCTCAAGTTGGTCTCCCACTGGACCCCAGAACCCGGTTACTTGTGCTCCCCTCCTTGGGTCTATCCTAGTGCAGAAAAGTAAATAATATACATCAACGGTGACATCTTCCGCAACCTGGAAGTGCCCCAATAAAAGAATATTACATACAAGTTTTTACATGAATGAAAATGAAAAACACTCATCTCACATAAAACCCCCGGCTATTCAAACACGACGATCCAATATAACATATCCAGCAACACATAACATCACATGTCATCAACGTAAGTAAATATGCGCATCCCAATTGTCGTTGACATATAGCAACGAAACCGGCGATATCACATATTACACTTACGGTCACAGAAAAGAAAGTGTAAAACTACAACAGTTGGAATCCGCAACCACCTCAGACATCGCATGCCTGACCAAATGAATTACTTAGACATCACATGCCTAACAATTATAAACCCCGCATTTTAGTCTCATTATCGAAAACACTTTTCAATATCAAGTCGGGCAATTCAACAGGATTCCCGACATTCTGATCGAATGCTCGTCGCAAACTTCAGTAGACGGCCGCACCCCCGACGCCGTCGACAAAATGCACCAAGGCGGAACACCGCTACCGCGAGCACCCGAACAGATGCTTTCGGCAACGGGGTTCTCCTACAGTCACTTGGTCGGGGCTATGGAGTGAGGCTGTCTATTAAGTTTACCCGGCGAGTATCCGCGTACGCTACGTGATTGCGATGGTCTTTTGATCACATCAAAATTCCATGGCAACCGATCAAGTGAGACTAAACTGCTATGTTTATAATATTCATTCCGTTATCTCATAACTATTTGTGAATTCCAATTATTGTATCACAATCCGGATAAATAGAAAATGCTAAACTTTTCGATCGAACAATCGAGCACCCAAGTTTTCCCGATACAGCTCAACACATGAAATAAGTCTAACAACATTCAGTTCGTGGCTCAGTACCAACGGTCCAGCCGTAGAAGGGTCAAGCCAACACCTTACATGTGGCACACCGTACTGCCCCAAACCCGAAGGTTCAAAGGGCAGTTCAAGACGGTCACATAATCGAGTTAAGGTATGTTGTCTTCTAGAGGGTCCATCGAGTTACTTGCACTACTTAGAACGTCGTTAAACTACGGAAAATTCCAACAATTGGAAATTTCCCGGTAGGGGAAAAATTGGGTATTTATATCCGGTCGAACTTTTTAACATATTCTAAAAATACCCGGAAAAGCACACCGACAAAAATTAGACAGTCCGATCGAATACACCGAGTCCCCAATACAACCCAGAAAATACAACTCTGGAAAAAATATTAAAAATTCCCAGGAAAATCAGCACAGACAACTACGAATTACTGTTCAAAATTGGATGCACAAAACGACAGAATAGCCGCGGAACCGCCGCATGAGCATGCTCATGCCGCGGATCCGCGGTGACTTTAAGGAATCAAGCCATCGAATTTTACAGTAACCCTTAGATTTTCCTGCAGAATTTTCTGAATATTTTTAATTTACAAAAATCCACATTTTACAGAATTGTCCAGAGAGCATTTTTCAAGTCGGGTTTTGGGTCGATCGGACTTCTAACTCCGTCGGGACTTCGCCTAAGGCTCTAGCTAGGCTCTGATACCACTGTAGGGTTCCTAGGCACTCTAGTGGGGTCTCACAAGTGATCAAACATGCCAATTTCTAAAAATTACGGTGCCGAGAAACCCTAGAACGGATCGTTAACTAGAAATATATAGGCGAAGCAAGCATGTAAACGGAAATATAGCTAAAGAGAAGGGGCTACAACCTTTGTAGATCCGGTCCACCACCTCCTAGGCTCCGTGATGAAGTCCCTCCGCTGTCCAAAATGAACCCATGACTCTTGCATCGGCATCATCGAAGAATGGGCGGGCTTGATCGTCGGTTCGATGCCGAAGATGATCTATGTCGAGGCATCACAAGAACAAGCTCCAACTTCACCAAGCCATGAAAACTTGTGAAGGAAACACCCTATACAACTTGGCAAGAGGTAGAGGATGAAGAAATAGGAAGTGGGTAGACTTTAGATTTGGATTTCTCACTCATTTTGGCTAGTTGCCATTGATGGTGCAAGCTTTCTTCAACTTGAAGATGATGAAGAAGATGATAAAGAATTATGATATGTATTAAAGAAAAATGAAAAAGAATTCATTCTTATCATCTTCAACTATGGTTAGATGTAGAGAACAAACTAAGGTTAAAGTGAATGGTTAGGGTCAAGGAAAGAAACAAAATAGTCAACCATTCAAAACTTCATGAAGCTTCAAAGATTATCCAAACTTAGCCACTATTTTATCTCTTTCAATAAAGAATAAATGAATAAATAAATAAGCAAATAAAATGAAACCCTAACCATTCATATAACCATGGTCAATTCTTTACACAAACCCTAGCTTGCATGTATCATCAAACATGATACAATCTTGTGCACAAAAGTATATCACATATACAACTTGTGCATACCAAGTGAGAAAATCCATTTAAAGTGAACCAACACTAGTTAATGCAAAGTGATATATCAAATATAAAATTATACATTAAATCATTAAATCAACACTTGATTTAACGATCCGGTCATATCGCATATAACCGACTAGTATCCAATGTATCGGCTTATCGAATCAATCCTTGATTCGATAACTAGGTTATATCGCATATAACTAATCGATACATTCATCGCGAGAATGGAATACGGTATCGCATACACGCATTATTCTCGGTCCCGCACATATCTCATATGCGCTCCTATTTCGTTTCGCTTGAGCCAGGAAACCTCTGTGTAGGACTCTAAAGACTCGTCAATACGCCGGCAGCAGATGATGATCATATCAAACACCCATAAGCCGCAAGCGGTCTGCTAAACGTAATGGCCACCCGGGTATTGAGCGATCAGAAGATCGACGAGCAAGCCCGCTCACACTCCTGTGAATCCAACCAGTAACACTTACCGCACAGTCCGGCCTGTTCGTCTGATATGTCGCATATCTCGCCTAGGGGTGGTAAACGTCAGACCCCAATAGCTCGATAAGTCATGCCGACGTAAGGTCCATAACATTCGTGAAACTACTGATAACTCTTACCAGTATATCACTGCAACCCTGGCCAGGGATTTCCTGTTATGGCCAGTCGAGCATAGCGCAATATCAACCCCCAATACCGGGAGAGACGAATCCCCTCCTATCGCTCATTGCCTCCATGTGAATCGGGACTGTACCCAAAAACCACCTGTTTGCACAACTCAGTAGAGCCGTGGTAGGGTGGAAATCAAAGCACAGTGGGAGGCACACAAGACTCTATGACGATCTCGGGTCAACAGACTAAGCTGTACCAGTGTCACCAGAGAACTGCCATCTGACGTGAGGTATAATACCATCTGGGAGTTTTCGGCGAGTCCGTTCAGTGTACCCAGTCTCCACTGAGCACCCGCATACTATCTTCGATGTCAAACACCAATGGATATGGGATTATCCATCGCCCATCGCATGGGTCGAGAAGATATGCGCTAGTCTACTCTGGAATATCGATGCCCCGTCTCGACATTCCCACGACTAGGAACAATGAAGGATGTACTCATTGGCTACCCAGGCCCCACTAGTATGATCTGCATCATAGTCCTGGAAGTCGAGTGCACATCCTAAGGGCTTTATCAACATGTAATCAGAGAGACAGAAAGTATACATGTTAAGATAAAGAACAACCAGATAGCGTACTATCATGTCGAGCAAGAAAGTCCTACCTATATATGTCCCAGCATCCACTACAATATACATCCAATGTACAATAATGGCCTCTACGGCATACATATAACTAACAGTATCAACGTTAGAATTCCTCCGTTTTTTGTCGCGCAAAAACTGCCGAAAAAATAGTTTTGAAAATCGATGTTTTGAGTTGTTTGCACACCCCGCGGGCTCACGGTTTGAACCGAGAAGCTGCGGGGGTGGAGCGCGCGCACCCCGGGGACACCCCGGTAGGGACCAGAGGTCGGACCCACACCTTAAGACCACCTCAAGGTGGCCTTGGGGGTGGGTGACCCGAGAGCACCCCAACTGGTTGCTCTCGGGACTGCCAACCCCTTGGGGCCACCTCGAGGTGGCTCCCGGGGGTTGGTACCCCCCTGAGGCCCCCTATTCGACCGTTAATATTATGTTCTTCTCCTCCTCGAAGTTTGGGCGGGTTTCGAGTTCGTTTCGACTCCCGGATTGGCTCAAAAGATCGATTTTTGAAAACTAGCTCACTGGATTTTTTCAAGAGTTGGAAAATTGATTTAGTTTTCTATTCACGTGCGGAATTCTAATGTCGCGGTTACTTTACAAGCTTAGTGATGTGTATGTGTGTTTAGAAATGTCGACTAATTTCTATACGACAATTAGTATGGGTTGCACACGTCTGTATTGATATCAAGTGATGGTATGTGTATATGAATATGTTGGATCGTCGTGATGAATGGCCGGGGATGTGAGAAGAGCGTTTTTCTTTCATTCATGTAATTTTTAAAAAGAAATGTAATGTTATTTTGCGAGGCACATCCGGGTTGAGGTTGTAGCCACCGTCGTATATTTTCTTTTTACTGTTTTTGCTCCTAGGATAGACCGAAGGTGGGGTGCACAAACTACCGGGTTCTCGAAGTGCCAAGTGGCCTACTACCTTTGTTGAGGGATGTTGCTTCACTTAGGGAATTTGGTGGGTAGTTTGCCGCACCTGTAGGGGTCTAGGGTGGGGTTTGTCTATTCATCACGACCTTGGAACCCGTCTTTCATTAAGGGCTTAAATGAAATACGGAATTCCTAGTATATCCAATGTGTTCATCTGTGATCTGGAATGTTTATAAATGCGTGCGACGAATGGCTATTTATATATGAGATATTAATAAACGTTGCTTATGTTTTGCACCCGTACTAGTCCAGCCCCCACTCTGCCGTTAGTTAAGTAACCTAACGGTGCATGACAGGGCCCCGTGGCGAATGCGGATGGCATAAGCGTACGTTCTATTTTCGTTTCTATTCTGTGATGTTTAGGAAACGTAAATGATGGGACAATATTAATGTGATTAATGTTAAGAAAAAGAAACCTAAACATGTTGTAGTATCAAATTTTTAAAAATGGGTAACTCTAGTTTAAACGTAAATGATGGGACAACATTAATATGAAAAAGCATTTGATGCGATCGATTAGGACATTCGTATTTCTTTGTTGACCATAGTTAAGGGTCATGCGGGTGGGTCTAAATCAATCCCGAAATGGTGGGTAGAACTTGAGTAATGCTTATGATTTGTTGACCATAGTTAAGGTCATAAGATACTAGGGGTAAAAATCATATCGGGAATTTAAAGAGTTGAAATTTGCAATAAGATTGCATACCTTCTATTTGATAGTTGGATCCCGATCTCACTGTGAGTAAAAGTTACTCCCGGGAAAGTTTTGGACTTTACAATTACCTAATCCAGTAGGTGTCTAGAAAGGTGTCAACGGGGTTACGCCTCTAGGAAAACGAGGTTTATTTTAATTAGGTTCGTGCGAAAGCACGGGGAACCTCCCTCGGAGTACCGACACTGGCCTGGCCGACCGGTTAGCGACCTTGTAGATTGCAATTAATCCTGGCTAATTTTCTTTTTAAGGTTTGAAGGAAAATTTAATAAAAAGCAGTGGGAGACATCGATTAAATAAGATCAATAACCAATCTAATCATGCAAGAGCAATCGCTGAGTGTCTTCTTTTCTCTCTCCTAATGGCAAATACCTATGACGGGACTTAAGCTTTTATTAGACAAGAATAAACTCACGGGACCGAATTATATAGATTGGCTGAGGAACGTAAATATTGCCCTGACCTATGATAAGTTCGGATACGTCATGACTACTCCAGCCCCTCCAGCCCATGCCCTTATTCTTCAGTTGCAGATAAAGAAATCCGCAAGACATGGGATATAGACTGTGCAACAGCCAAGTGCCTCGCGCTAGCTTCTATGAACAATGAACATCAGAACCAGCACGAGAAGATGGATGTACAATCCATCTTTCTCTATACAAAGGAGTTGTATGGAGAGCAATCTCGTACTCTCCGATACGAGGCATCTCGAAAGTTGTTTCAGATGTGGATGGCTGCTGGCATGTCTGTAGGTGACCATGTATTGAAGATGATTGGACTTATCGAAGAACTTGAGGACCTGGGTTGGACCATGGAGAATGAACAGTATGTTTATATTGTTCTACAGTCCCTTCCTCTGCCTTTGCTCAGTTCATTATAAACTTCAACATGCATAACATAGAGAAGTCATTACCTGAACTCCTCAATATATTGAGGAGTGTAGAGAGCACGCCAAAGGTAGCGAAAAATGCCGCTCTTATTCCCGGGCCATCATCCTCTTCCGTCCCGAAAGCCAAGGCCAAGGGAAAGAAGAAGAAGAATCCCATCAAGCCGAGAGGATGAGTGAAAAAGGCACCGGGAAAGGACAGGATAGGGGCTTCTGCGACTGGACGAGGGGAATGCTTCCACTGCCACCAGACTGGGCACTGGAAGAGAAACTGCGTTGGATACCTGGCCGGCCTCAAGAAGATGAAGTATGCTGATGCTACTACTTCAGGTGTGTTTGTAACGGAAAACCGTTTTTCAATTAACTCTGCTTCCTGGGTATTAGATACTGGGTCAGGATCTCACATCTGTAATTGTGTGCAAGGGCTGAGAAATAGCAGGTTTTTGAAGAAAGGTGACCACACTCTCCGAGTTGGGAATTATTCCTCTGTACATGCTGTAGCAGTGGGAGAGTATCATCTTTGTTTGCCCTCGGGTTGTATATTAGTTTTGAACCCATGTTATTTTGTATCTTCGATGTTATGTAATATTATATCTGTATCGTTGTTGGACAATGCTGGATATAATTTTGTATTGCAATCTAATGTTATGAACATTAACCTTAATCAAGAGTTGATTGGGTCTAGTACATTAAATAACGGGATATACGTCCTAAACTAGGACACAGTTTTCAATATACAACACACAAACAAAAGAAAGGTTTCAGGCATAAATGAAGCTTTCATTTGGCATTGTAGACTTGGTCATATTAACGAAACAAGACTAACTAAGCTACATAAAGATGGATATTTAAACCCGTTTGAATATAAATCTTATGCGACTTGCCAGTCTTGTATCAAAGGTAAAATGACCAAAACTCCGTTTACTGGACACAGAGAGAGAGCTACTGAACTCTTAAGCCTCATACATAGTGATGTATGTGGACTAATGTCTACACATGCGAGAGCTGGTTTTTCGTACTTCATAACTTTCACTAATGATTTCTCGAGATTCGGGCACGTTTTATTGTTGAAACATAAGTCCGAAGCCTTCGAAAAATTCAAGGAGTATAAATCTGAAGTAGAAAAACGAAAAGGCTTGAGTATCAAGAAACTTCGATCAGATCGAGGAGGTGAGTACCTAAGCTCAGAGTTTCTATATTTCCTAAAAGAGAATGGGATTCTCTCTCAGCTCACTTGATTGATTCAAATTCTCGTTGTGTCATGTAACTCAAATGGTTTTCTTTGTGTCAGTTTAGAAAATGAATAGAATTCACAATCAAAGAATTATTTGACCGCAATCAACTATGGTGTCGGATGTAGATCGTTAGCGAGTGCGGATCGTCCACAGGGATTGTGCGATTCGTTTGTATTTTTGATTTGTTTGAATTGAAAAGTTAATAGAAAAGAAAAGAAAACATGATTCAAGATTTTTATCGATGAGTTTCAAGTATCACTATTCTAATCAAGAATCAAGAAAATGATAAACATCGAGAATCGAGTTTCGATAGAATTCCAATCACTTTAGGGTTTCAAGATTTGAAGTAAAGCTTGTAGGAATCGAGTAAATTGTAGATGTGGTGAAGATTCAAGATTACGATTTCTTATCTGGTAACAAATTGATGCTAAATCGATGTCGAATTCATCGAGAATCAAGGATCTTGCGAGGAATTAGGGTTCCTCATCCTATCCTTTGTCCTTTCGATGAATAACATTCACTAGATAGCTTCTTGAAAGTCGAATGATCAATTGTCGATCTCTAGATCGTGCGAAAGGAATCAAGAACACATTCTCATCGATCTAGATCATCGATCAATCGATTTTCAAGAATTTAAAATTGTTTTAAGACTTAAGAAAAAGTTTAACAATTCATCAACATCATCATTTTACAATTGTTTCGATTCCTCCACGAACGGAGTTTTATTCAAGCATCATCACAAAGTACATATTCAAGAATCGAAATATAAGCATAATGCTCAAATTGAAATGTAAACAAGTTTAAAGAATTTTAACCTTTATTACATCAACAAGTTGTTACAACTCTCGAGATTTACAAGAGGCAGGAACTTCGCTTGTTGAATCTTGCATCGCTCGGCTTCTTGAGTCTTGGATCGCTTCAATCTCATGCTCCGTTGAAATCCGGTTCCGCTTCTAAAGGATCTTGAAGACTTGCTTGTCTTGCACTCAAAGAATCTTGAGGTTTCTTGATTTTGTATTGGATTAGGGTTAGGGTTTTGACACAAGCCTTGTCACCAGGCTTGTGGGTGGAAATTGGGGAAGATGAAGATTGGACTAGAATTTGGCCAACAATGAGTTATTTTTCAACAAGTGAGCCTAGGGGTCTATTTATAGGTTTCCCAAACCCAAGGTCTAGGTCTTTGAATTTACAATTCCCTCCAAAAGTTTGTTGTAGGGAGAGGCTTCTAGATGTAGTTAGTTAGGAGCTTAGCTTAGACTTTAAGCTAGGAATGTTTAGCTTAGAAACCCTAAGGCTTGCTGATTTGGCAGATTCTTCTAGAGTCTTCTGGAAAATGTAGTGTCTTTCTGAAATGTGGAAGATGATGTAGGAGTTATGGCCTGAAATTGGGGTGATGATGTGGCTAAGACGCTGCGGTTCCGCGGCGCAAGGCGGCTCCGGTCGCGGAACCGCGGCCATGTGGTGGAGCTAGGGCTTCATCTTTGCAGTTTTGGCTTCATCTGTCTTCCAGTGTACTTTATGATATGTTGAATCTCTGAATGATTTTTAGATCATTGCCAGATTCCAATTCCTTGAGTTGCGTATTTTAACAGTCTTTGTTTTGTAAATTTGATCATTCTCCTTGGAATTTCATGCACAGACTTCGAAACATAAGTTGCGATATATATAGGAATGATGTCGTGCTATGAAATGCAGTCAATTTCCCTTATAGTGCCGGTCTTAGAGTCTAACACATGCAATCTGATATTTATCGACTGATTTGGTAATATGTGCTATATGAATGCCGAACACTTCTAGATGAGTGCAAATGATTGGGAAATTGCCGGTTAAAAGATGCAGTATTTTCGACTGATCAAATTCCCCCAAACTTATTTTCGATCGTCTCGAGCGAACTTTTTATTAAAAAGAAGGAGAAAATAAAGAAAGAGAAAAACTAACTAGCATACTTTCGTAGGCAACACGATTGCACTGAGCACGTGCAACAAGCCTTTAAACCTCTAGGTGTCCCTAGTAGGAGGAGTGTTGTCTCCTGAGGGTTTTCAGTGGATTGCACACACAAAATCCAATAATAAAAGGGAGATCATGAATATTACATTTAAAGAAAAGAATTGTAAAAGAAAAGCTTTGAAAATTAGGGTTTCCAACTAAGCTAGCTTTTTGGTTGTCATGAGCCCTATCTTAATAGTCATGAAAAGATGTTAGAAATCACGTCCTCCCTCAATAAAACATCGTCTTATTCTTCATTCCTATATGTCTTCCAAACATCGATCATATCACCCTGCGTGTGTGTAATAAACATCCCTACACCCGGAGAATTCAATTCAAGCTATCATACTCTTGCCCATCAGCCTAAGTACTTTTTTAATTAATGAATATTTAGATGAGATTTGCTCACACACTTTCATGCGACCGTTAATACTTCTTGAGGTATAACTGACCGATTACTCCTGTGCTTGCTTACTTGGTGTAATTTCCTCGTCTTGCACCACCTACGGCTTAGCAGTGACTCCCAGACCAGTTGGCCTTAGGGCACTAGGTGAAGAGGCACCCTCGCTATATTTTTTTATTGCTGCCTTGGCGATAACAAAAGCAGTGTTCATTTTTCTCACCACTTTATATTTTCTTCAATTTTTTTATTTCCTTCATACTTTTGGCTTTAAGACAAGAGCATTTCAAGGTATCCTCTACTATCCCAGGCTTTAAGACGTGTGTAAGTGCGAATAGCAGGGTATCAACGTTCAAAATGTTTGGCTTCTAGAATAGAAACTATTTTTCAGACTTATTTTTATCCTCAGATTAGTGACGTCCTTCATCTTACTAACCTTTGGGACAACGGCTCATAACTACTTATTACTAGTTCGTATAAGAAAACTTCTAATTTTCTTGGTTTTCTTAAATTTTTCTAGTCTCATTGATGTAATTTTTCACTTTCTAAACTTTCATTATCTTATTTATGTACAAAAAAATGTTAACTATTAAAATATTTTTGTATTTTGAAAATTTTAAATTTTTATGGATTTTGAAATTTTTTTAAATTTTTATAAGTTTTTAAAGAAATGTTTTATGCTTATGCAAATGATATGCAAATGATGCAAAAATAAGTACAAACCTCCCCCAAACTTATTTTCAACAGTGTCCTCATTGTTGCCAACAGCTATATCTACAAAACCTGTAAGCCTGGGAGGAATTTATTAGTGGGGGCAAAACATATAAGTGAAGAACCTCCCCCAAACTTACTTTTTTCACTCACCTCCATTCAAAAATATGATGCAGTGATATGCATGACATGGGGTGAGACGGAGGAATTTTAATCAAGATAAACTGGCTCTTGTAAGAACAGGAGCTCCTCCGTGGGGTCAGTGGAAAAATACGGCTTTAGTCTATGTCCATTCATTTTGAAAAATGTGCCGTTTTTAACATTTTCTACTTCTACTGCCCCGTACGGGTATACAGACCGCACAACAAAAGGTCCCTTCCATCGAGATCGAAGCTTACCCGCGTGAAGGTGCAGTCGTGAATCATAAAGAAGGACTTGTTGACCTGGTGAAAATGTTTTCCTCAAAATGTTTTTATCATGAAAAACCTTAGTCCTATTCTTTATGATTACAGCGTTATCATAAGCTTCATCGCGGAGTTCGCTTAGCTCATTTAGTTGCAGCTTCCGAAAGTTGCAGGCTAGGTTTAGGTCAAAGTTGATTTCCTTAATAGCCCACAATGCTTTATGCTCAATCTCGACGGGTAAGTGACATGCCTTCCCAAACACTATCCTATATGGAGACATCCCTAGGTCGGTTTTAAATGCAGTTCGGAATGCCCAAAGAGCATCCGTCAGTTTGGTCGACCAGTCATTTTTATTCTTAGCAACAGTCTTCTCCAGGATTAGTTTGATCTGTCTGTTTGAGATCTCAGCCTGCCCACTCGTTTGGGGATGATAGGGTGTAGAAAGTCGGTGGTTGATTGAGTATTTCCGCATCAAAGTCTCGAAAGACCTGTTACAGAAATGTGTACCATTATCACTAATAATAGCGCGTGGGTGTCCAAATCGTGAAAAGATATTCTCTTTTAAGAACTTAATGACAACTTTCCTGTCATTAGTGCGACATGGAATGGCTTCAACCTACTTTGAGACATAATCAAACGCCAGCAGTATGTACAAATTCCCAAAGGAGTTGGGAAAGGGACCCATAAAATCAATTCCCCAAACATCGAATATTTCAAAAACCAGAATGGGTTGCTGAGGCATTTCATTTCTCTGGGAGATTCTACCCGTGTACTGACATTGTGTACAAGTTTTGCAATAGTCAAATGCGTCCTTGAATAAGGTCGGCCAATAAAATCCACATTGCAAAACCTTCTCCGCCGTCTTTTGAGGACCGAAGTGACCCCCGCAGGCCTGATCATGACAAAAAGAAAGAACACTCTTGAACTCTTCTTTCGGGACACACCGGCGAATGATCTGATCAGGACAATACTTAAACAAGTATGGATCATCCCAGTAAAAGTGTTTTACTTGGGATAGAAAACGGTATTTGTCCTGTTTTGACCAATCGCTGGGTATAAGTCCCGTGACAAGATAGTTCACTATATCCTTGAACCAAGGTTCATTGGATACGCTTAAGAGTTGTTCGTCAGGAAACGAATCATTGATCGGCAGGGTCACAGGGGAAGAAGAGACGCGTGAAAGATGGTCGGCTACTACGTTTTCACATCCTTTCTTATCTTTGATAACAAGATCAAATTCTTGTAACAGAAGGATCCAACGTATTAATCGACCTTTTGCATCTTTCTTCGCCAGAAGATGTTTTAAGGCGGAATGGTCAGTGTACACAACTATAGGTGAACCAATTAAGTAAGGCCTGAATTTTTCTAATGCAAATACAACCGCTAAAAGTTCCTTTTCGGTGGTTGTATAATTGATTTGAGCATCATTCAAGGTCTTACTTGCATAGTATATCACGTGTGGCATCTTTTCAATGTGCTGTCCTAAGACTGCACCTACTGCAAAGTCGGATGCGTCACACATTAGCTCAAAGGGGTAGTCCCAATTTGGAGACGATAGAACGGCGGCTGAAGTGAGTGAGTGTTTAAGTGAGTCGAAAGCTGTCTCACAGTCCGAGTCAAAATGGAAGATCGTATCCTTGGCCAGGAGAAGAGTTAAAGGTCTAGCAATTTTGCTAAAGTCCTTAATGAATCTCCTATAAAAGCCCGCATAGCCATGGAAAGATCGAATATCTTTGACGCTTTTGGGATGAGGGAGGTTTTGAATGACATCTATCTTAGCTCTGTCAACCTCAATGCCTTTCTGTGAAATAACATGTCCAAGTACAATTCCTTCTTAGACCATAAAATGGCATTTTTCCCAGTTCAAAGTTAAGTTCTTCTCTTTGCAACGAGTAAGAACTGCGTCAAGATTCGATAGGCAATCAGAAAAAGAGTCGCCAAAAATCGAGAAATCGTCCATAAAGATCTCCAGAAAATTATCTACCATATCAGAGAATATGCCCATCATACACCGCTGAAAGGTAGCTGGAGCATTGCATAACCCAAAGGGCATGCGACTGTAAGCAAAGGTACCAAAAGGACAAGTAAAAGTGGTTTTATCTTGATCCTTTTTGGCGATGGGGACCTGATTATAGCCTGAGTATCCATCCATAAAACAATAATACTCTCGTCCTGCTAAGCGTTCCAGCATTTGATCAATGAATGGTAGAGGAAAGTGGTCTTTTCTCGTGGCAGTATTGAGTTTTCTATAATCAATACATACACGCCACCCAGTTTGGGCGAGTGTCTGAATCAACTCATTTGCCTCATTGGTTATAACAATGGTGCCGGGTTTCTTAGGAACGACATGTATAGGACTCACCCATTGGCTATCGGAGATGGAGTATATAATACCATTATCTAGGCATTTGACGATCTCTTTCATCACCGCTTCCTTCATGACGGGATTCAACCGTCTCTGTGGTTCTCGGGTTGGTCTGGCATCATCCATCACATGTATATGATGTTCAACTATCAAGGGACTAATCCCTTTGATGTCCGCCATAGTCCAACCAAACGGCTCTTTGTTAGATCTCAATACCGATAATAGTGCATTCTCTTGCTCTGATGCTAGAGAAGCGGATATTATAACCGACAAAGACTCCTTCTCACCTAAATAAGCATATTTAAGATGAGAAGGTAACATTTTGAGATCTAATTCAGGCGGAGAAATGATAGAAGGAGGGATCATCGAGTGATTTTTGGAATTACAAAGAAGCTCAGATCCTGTGAAAGATACAAACTCGGGTGGAGAAAAGTCAGAAGTGCAGGACTCAAGTGTAGGAAAAGTGTCCTCACTACGATCATGTGTAAAGTCAAACATAGATGTGGTAATGTCGTCGAGATCAGTAAAGCAAAGTTCCTCAGCTCCACAACTATCGGGAGCGATCTCGTGGACAGAGCACACATCTAGAATATGAGCAAGGGTTCTGATGGCTGACTTCCAACTTTGTAGATGTTTAGTTCAATGGTCATATTTCCAAATGATAAGTTCATTGAACCTTTTCTACAGTTAATAACAGCGTTGGAAGTGGTAAGGAAAGGACGACCCAGAATCACCGGAATTTGGCCCCGGGGGTTTGCTACAGGCTGTGTATCAAGTACAATGAAGTCTACAGGGAAAACAAATTCCCCGACCTTTATCAACACATCCTCTAGTTCACCCCTTGGTTTGGTGATTGAACGGTCTGCCATTTGGAGAGTGCAGTGAGCAGGTTTCAGCTCTCCAATCCCTAGTTGCTCATATACAGAATATGGAAGTAGGTTAACACTTGCGCCAAGGTCTAAAAGAGCACGATTATGTTTTTACCCCCAATAGAAATCGATATTGTAGGACATCCTGGGTCCTTTCGTTTCTTTGGTAGCTGGGGGATAAAAGCAGTGCTAATATCATTAGACATAAAGACCTTCTTCGACACTTGAATCTTCCTCTTCCTAGTGCATAAGTCCTTAAGAATTTTCGCATAAGCGGGGACTTGTTGAATCGCATCTAGGAGAGGGATGTTGATGTTAACCTGTTTGAACATTTCCATAATTTTCACCATATGAGGACTCGTTCTGTTACCCCTTAACCGATTCGGGTAAGGAGCTTTCGCAATAAGCGTCGGGTCCATCATAGGAGAAGGAAGAGAGGGTAGACGAGATCCCAAAAGTGGAGTGGGGACCATCTGTGGAGAACTAGAAGGGCTATATTGAGGTGTCGAGCCTAGTGGGAAATAGAGAATAGGCTCGCGAGAAAGTGGTAGGATAGAAGAATAAGGATCAGAAGTAGAAGTGTGTGTGTGAGGAAAGGTCTCAGCTGGGGTATTATTGATAGGATTTTCAATATCATCAATTCCTTCCCCGACATGATTGTTCAGCACTCTTCCCGATCTCAACGTTGTGACGGCATTTACATTGTAATGCCCAGGATTTGGTAGGGGTTGAGAAGGAAGTTTCTCTTTTTCTCTCGCACTCATTTCGGTTTTAAGTCGTGCTATTTCAGCTTCCATCGATCTGATACTCTCAGCTTGGGACGCTGAGTTTTTCTTTATCTCACTGACGGAAGTTCTAACCTCAGCCGAAACCTCTTTGAAATTCGACAAAAGTGATTTCATGGTTTGAGTGAATTGAAAGAGTTTGTCAGAACCGGTCAACTACATAGGATTAGACTGTGCAGGAGTGTTGACCTGGTTGTGAAAATTTTGTGACTGGTAGGGGTGCTGAGTGAGTTGAAGTGGTTGCTGTTGTGGTGGAAGAGCGCTTTGAAAATTATTTTGCCTTGGAACCGTGTTTTGATGAGATTGTTGTTGGTTCCAAGCAAAATTCGGGTGATTCCTCCAACCCTGATTATACGTGGAAGAATATGGATCGTTTCTAGGTCTTTAAAATGCGGCATTGGTATGCTCGTGACCTTGAAACGCAGAGTTTAATGGACATTCTTCCGTTAAATGAGACGGATCAGAACAGCAGCCACATACAGTTTTGGGGAGCGACATTGGGTTTAGGGAGGCTGCAGAAAATTTGTGTTCCATAGCGTCGAGCTTCTTTTGCATTACTGCCATCTCAGCTCGAACACCTATGGACACATCAATTTGGTGTACGCCACCCCTATTCAATGATTGGGTTCCACTCTCCCACTGTAGTGATTTTTCAGCAAACTTTTCTAAAAATTTCCAAGCTTCCCCATCATCCTTGGTCATAAAGGTACCTTGACACATGTTTTCAAGGTTCTGTTTAGTGTTTGGGTTAATGCCCCCATAAATGATTCGGCAAAGATCCCATCTCGGGATGCCGTGATGAGGACACTGAACCAATAGATCCTTGAAACGTTCAAAGCATTTAGAGAATGGTTCAGTAGGGAGCTGGGTAAATTGATTAAGTTCGCTACGGATTCGAGCTGTCTTTTGCATTGGGTAAAATTTCTTAAGGAATGCAGCAACGAATTCTTACCAATTTGTAATAGAGTGTGCGGTAGTGTTATATAGCCACTTCTCGGCTATATCGGACAAAGTAAATGGAAGAAGTCGTAGACGCATAGCATCCACTGAAAGTTGTGACGTACCCATCATTGCGCATACGTTTTCAAATTTGGTAATAAAAACGTAAGCGTCCTCAGTCCCGAGTCCGTGGAATTTGGGTAAAAGGTTGATGTATTGGGGTTTAATTTCAAAATTATCCCCGTTGGCTGGTGGAATGGATAAGCAGGTCGAAAGTGGACCTCGCAATGGATAGCACCTCTCTTGGAGAGAGACACGGGGTGGATTCTGCGCACCAACGGAAGGCGGCAGACTAGTGTTAAAGAAATTCGATGGAGGTGGATACATCGATGTGGGTGTGGTGGTGGGTAAAGAAGAAGTAAATGGAGAAATACCGACATCGGAGTCGATAAAGGGTACGCGGACTAAATAGGCACTAGAATCCCATGTCCAGCCTATCTTGTACTAAAAAGGTTTAGTACAAGTGCCAGCGTGGCTTATAATTAGGGGTAATGAATGAATGAATGCGATGTTTGTTTTGAAAAGTGGATGGATTTTTAAAAAAATGATGCAACACAACAAATGCAACACACAAAACCCTAATTCTAGGGGTCGCCTAGGTCAGATCTCTAGACAGCTCCTAACTGCCAGAAGACAAGACGCAGGATAAATCCTCCACTGCCTCTTTGTCTCTCCTGTGGCCAGGTAAGGGCCACGTAAGTGGGAGGTTCTCCACTACGTAAGTAGTGGGCCTAATTAAGTAACCACTAGCCTTCGACACACTTGCCTTAGACACCACAAGAGAAACGCGGATAAGCAATGAATTACCCATGGCCTTCTTCTGTCCTAAGTGAGCACGACGGTCCTTAGAGTCATCTCTAGATCTTTTTTAGTTAATTGGGGTAAATGCGGATGCAAATTTTGCGATTTTCGGGGCTTAGGAAGGGTAATGAACTCCCCACCTAATCTGGATTTGGTCTTTGCCCCTTAATGTCCGTATTAATTATGCAAACAACCACAAAAATCAAAACAAACACAATTTAATTTTGCTTTTTGCGCGGCGCTGCGATTTTTGCAAAGAAGCCTGCAACAAATTGTTAATTGGAGAAGATGAGGAGGGAGATACGAAAGATAGAAGTCACCTGAGCAAATTTGGTGCAGCAACGCCTTGAGGGGGCCGCGGAACCGCCACAATAGGAGGCTAGGGCCGCGGAAACGCGGTGATGTTGAGGGTTCCCTGCACACAATTTTCACAGAAGGTGTATATTCAACCCCTGAGTCCTCTGGAATTCTCCAAAAAAATTTCCAATTTCACAGCAAGCTCCAGATCTCCTTGCAATAAACCACAACAAATCGTTTAGATTTTGCGCGAATTTTGATCACAAAATTACAATTGAATAAATCTTTCAATTCAAATTTCAATATAAAACGAATTAGCGCGCGATCCCCGGCAACGACGCCATTTGATTGATTCAAATTCTCGTTGTGTCGTGTAACTCAAATGGTTTTCCTTGTGTCGGTTTAGAAAATGAATAGAATTCATAATCAAAGAATTATTTGACCGCAATCAACTACGGTGTCGGATGTAGATCGTTAACGAGTGCGGATCGTCCACAGGGATTGTGCGATTCGTTTGTATTTTTGATTTGTTTGAATTGAAAAGTTAATAGAAAAGAAAAGAAAACATGATTCAAGATTTTTTTCGATGAGCTTCAAGTATCACTATTCTAATCAAGAATCAAGAAAATGATAAACATCGAGAATCGAGTTTCGATAGAATTCTAATCACTTTAGGGTTTCAAGATTTGGTAAAGCTCGTAGGAATCGAGTAAATTGTAGATGTGATGAAGATTCAAGATTACGATTTCTTATCTAGTAACAAATTGATGCTAAATCGATGTCGAATTCATCGAGGATCAAGGATCTTGCGAGGAATTAGGGTTCCTCATCCTATCCTTTGTCCTTTTGATGAATAACATTCACTAGATAGCTTCTTGAAAGTCGAATGATCAATTGTCGATCTCTAGATCGTGGGAAAGGAATCAAGAACACATTCTCATCGATCTAGATAATCGATCAATCAATTTTCAAGAATTTACAATTGTTTTAAGATTTAAGAAAATGTTTAACAATTCATCAACATCATCATTTTACAATTGTTTCGATTCCTCCACGAACGGAGTTTTATTCAAGCATCATAACAAAGTACATATTCAAGAATCGAAATATAAGCATAATGCTAGAATTGAAATGTAAACAAGTTTAATGAATCTTCACCTTTATTACATCAACAAGTAGTTACGACTCTTGAGATTTACAAGAGGTAGGAACTTCGCTCGTTGAATCTTGCATCGCTCAGCTTCTTGAGTCTTGGATCGCTTCGATCTCGTGCTCCGTTGATATCTGGTTCCGCTTCTAAAGGATCTTGAAGACTTGCTTGGCTTGCACTCAAAGAATCTTGAGGTTTCTTGATTTTGGATTGGATTAGGGTTAGGGTTTTGACACAAGCCTTGTCACTAGACTTGTGGGTGGAAATTGGGGAAAATGAAGATTGAACTAGAATTTAGCCAACAATGAGTTATTTTTCAACAAGTGAGCCTAGGGGTCTATTTATAGGTTTCCTAAACCCTAGGTCTAGGTCTTTGAATTTACAATTCCCTCCAAAAGTTTGTTGTAGGGAGAGGCTTCTAGATGTAGTTAGTTAGGAGCTTAGCTTAGACTTTAAGTTAGGAATGTTTAGCTTTGAAACCCTAAGACTTGCTGATCTAGCAGAGTCTTCTAGAGTCTTCTGGAAAATGTAGTGTCTTTCTGAAGTGTGGAAGATGATGTAGGAGTTATGGCCTGAAATTGGGGTGATGATGTGGCTAAGACGCCGCGGTTCCGCGACGCAAGGCGGCTCCGGCCGTGGAACCGCGGCCATGTGGTGGAGCTAGGGCTTCATCTTTGCAGTTTTGGCTTCATCTGTCTTCCAGTGTACTTTATGATATGTTGAATCTCTGAATGATTTTTAGATCATTGCCAGATTCCAATTCCTTGAGTTGGCGTATTTTGTCACGACCCAAAATTGGCCCGTGACGGCCCTAATACTACGCAACGCCCAAAGACGTAACGTAGTAAAAGAAAGCCAAAACCCAGAAGTTTAAACCATAAAAATACGGAAAAGATAATATAAGTTTTGAAACATTTTAAATCGCAACCCAAATTCTTTAAAAGTCTTACTTTCCTTCTATAAAATTTGGCAACACCCTTTTTTGCAAAAAAATCAGCCAAGATGAATAGAATACAAATATACGACGCCGTAGCGAAGAAATAAAGACAGTAGAGAGAAAGCTGTATATAAAAGACAACAAATCCACAATAATATTCAAATACGTCATCATCAAGTCTCTAAGTCCACAATACAAAAGTAGATGGAGAGTACAAATACAACGAAGGTACAATAGGAAATACAGATAATCATCTAACCCACCTAAGCAAAATGGTATACTGTGAGCTGATGCGGTATCTGTGGCAAAAGATAGTAGCTGAATAGTTGAATAGCCTGCCTCGACTACTCTGGGGAACAACCTGAAACACCTGTGGCACAACGGGGGTGAGTTGCCAACTCGTGAATAGTATAAAACATATGCAGGTAATCGCAGGAATGCACGTACAGCATGAATCTAAGATATGCGATTACAGTAATAACATGTCATGCAAATGCTGAATAAAGGAGAGTACACTAGCAGGTACAATCAATATGTGAAGCAATAGTAACATGACAATAGTATGCAATAACTATGCAAAAAGGATATGAGAATGTAGATAAGCAACTTATCATAAGGGTACACTAACAGGTACTACCACTATATGAATCTGTGCATAAAAATAGGTAAGGGTGAGGTATAGGGTGGAATATGTCATTCCCACGGAAACCTGATATCGTGGTAGGATCATAATCCATCAAGACACTCAAATCCCAAATCTTTAAATCAGCCCCCACATTGGGCTCTCACAACATACAGGTCTCACATCACCTCAAAGTACAATATCGAAAAGCTCTCCTATATCTCGAATGTACAGATCAACCATATCTTTCATATCCAATATCCAAACTCAATGAATCACTTATATCCCAAGTCGAATTTCAAGTAAGTTTCTAACATCTTAAAGGTAAATACACAGAAATAAGTATGATGGGGGCAATACACATATATTAGCGTCCCATTACACTAATATTGGTGTAAGGGTATATATAACAACGGCTAAATCCCCTGTTATATATATAAAGGGATTAAAGAAATATCATGAAAACAGTGTGCCAAGCATCGACACAGAAATCCTCGTATATCGGGCTCCGTCAGTCCGGATCGGCCCACGGGGTCCGTCTGCGGTGTCGGCCCTCGGCCCCGATAGTACAGATCATCCCGCATCCATCTCTCGACTCTGGCCAGTATCCTCCGGACAACTGCCAGGTCCAACCAATCACCGGTAGGTACTCGCCCGCCTCCAGGCTCAATCGGCAAACCCATCGATCTTCTTGCCGAGGGGAACCATACCGGGCCCTACCATGTACTCTCATACGGCAACCACACCTCGTATGGAGTATATAATCAGCACCGATAAAACTCATGGTGGACGCGAAAATATCATATCAAGGAAACCGGGTTGTTCAATGTATGCATAATTTCATGAACTCCCGCGGTTCCCAAATCCCGTAAACATCATATAAAATCTAAATAAACAATGCGATATATCCGAATGCGAGCAGGTAAACAAAAGTATATAGCTGAACCAGATGTATGCAAAATCAATAAGGTACATCCAAGTATAGGTATCTACCTATAAGAACTGATGTCGTATACCCCCCTGGGTATAAGAAGAATATGAGTAAGATATCCCCCCGGTATAACTAAAATATGTGCAAGGTATACCTGTAGCTGTATCGCAAGGTGTAAATGTACCTATCACTAAAGGTATGATACACTATAGGTATACCGGTAGCTAGATGTCATGTGTGGTAAGCAATAGTAGCTATAAGGGGTAGTGTGTGACATGGCAATTATTGACGGTGTGTGTAGCATACAATCCGTGCTCGTGCATCATGAACCGTCAACAATTTGTGCAGTGTCCTACGGCTGCTAGTCACAGTATAACTACATCAAGGAAATACAGTAAAGGCGCAATTCTACAATGACGTAGAATGTGCGACAGGTATTTGAATCCTAGCCCAGACGCATAACGCCATGCGGGCGATTCCCCTGTAGATGTTAAATCTACTCACCTACACTCCACGCTAGGTGAATCCTACCATCTTCTCCCCCTGTAGCCGTGTCCGTAGTTCCTGCCTGCAAACCTGCAAATACGACATGAAAATCATATATAAGCCAAAATATTCCGCGAAACGCGATATCGAACCAAAACGAGAAACTCGCGTCGCGAACCAAACGCCCGTGTGCACGATACGCTGAATCGTGTGTATACGCGTCTAAAACCATCGCGACACGCCGCGATACGCTGGATCACAGAACCCACTCACGTACCGCGCGTATCGCGCAAACACAACGGACAGCAAAAACGATATATGACCCCAGATTTTCCTACAGGTAACATATCACAAAACTATACATGCCAAAGACCTAGACAACACAGCAGGAAACCCTACACAAAACCCCAACACCCCATTCCCCCCTCTGGGACGCAATTGGCGGCCAAAATGAGAAATTTGGCGGCCTGGGTTGGGAGTTAGGGGGTCGTGCTCTGGTGGTGGTGTGTAGACTTAGGTATCATGTCCCAGTCTTCTCAATTTCACTCTTTAAGGTTCGGGTCAATAGCAGATTCCAGATGTCACAATTATCACTTTAAAAAACCAATTTGCAGAAATTAAGAAACCTTATGGTATTTTAGTAAAATCGGGGGATTTCTCTGTGTGAGTGACCCTACTAACACTAAATTAACCTAAGGTAGCTAACAAAATCAACAATTTACCACAACATCTCACAAATCACTCAAACTAGCACCAAACTAGCTAATTTAACACTAATCGAGCTAATTAACACACAAGCTACACAACAAGCAATAGGGTTCAGAAAATATACCCTATGCAACCCTAGGAAGCAGGTGAAGGGGTGTGTGGAGGAGATGATGGCTGCCGCAGTTGCTGGAACTCCACTGCTGCTCCAGAAGTTGCTGCTGATGCTGCTTTGCTGTTGCTGTGCTTGCTGTTCTTGTTGTTGTTGTTGCTGAGATGATGATGATGCTACTGCTGGTGGTGTTGTTGTTGATGCTGGTGATGATGCTGCTGCTGTTGTTGCTGTTATTGTGTTGTTGTTGCTGTACTTGCTGCTGCTGCTGTTGTTGTTGTTATTGCTGCTGCTGCTGATGGATGGGTGTGTGTGTGTGTGTGTGTGAGAGTGAGAGTGACTGAGAAGAGAAGTGAGAAATGAGAGGCAAAGACAAAACCCCCTCCCCTCTCTCTCTCTCTTCTCATTGATGAGGGCATGGGCAAAGCCATGATGCCCCATCATGCACTCTCCCTCTCTCTCACCAAGGTCAACCAAATAAAGAAATCCCTTTTTAAATTCATTTTCAATTAAAGAAAATCAACCATGAATAATTACAACCATGACACTTAAACACTATTAAAACTAGATTAGGGAGAAATGGTTAGTTAACCATGGTTGCTAATCATGGTTTAACCCCAAAACAACCCTAGTTAACATGCACAAGTGTGTGCAAGCCTAACAAAATTCTAATAAAATACACATTAATTAGGATAAAATATTTAAAACTTAATTTGGTAAACTTTTTATAAAAAACCACACATTAAAATATAATTAGCTACAAAACACATTCTAAGGTGTTACAATCTCCCCCCCTTAAAAGAAATTCGTCCCCGAATTTAAAAAATATTCCGATACGCATACCTTCAAAGAGAAGACTAAAATTCTCAAATCTCGTTCGCAGCCTCCCAAGTGACTAACTCACTATACGGCTACGTCCAAGGAAACCCTTCACAGGTGGCAAGACCCTTGACCGATGTTCCTCCACCTGCCGAGCCATTAACACACATGGCTGCTGGTGAACGAAAGATCGCGTCCAGCTAAATGGTCTGGTGCCAAATCATGTGAGAAAGGTCATGAAGGTAATTTAAAGTATCATCACAAGGAATACGGGGTGAAAATCCAATAATCTGGGCGGAAGTGTCAAATTAAAGGCAACGAAACTAACTCGCTTATAGGATCTCAGAAGGACCTAAATCCTGGGACAAACTTCCCAAAATCAAACACGTCATTCATCGGAAGGTCCGTAGGAATACATGATTTTCCACTGCGCACTCAAGCCTGCGACCAGCACAGTCGCATAAGACATCTGTTTGCAATGGACAATTCTCATCCTGACCTGAACACAACTGGACTATCTCCGAAGTCTCTAGACTAGCTAGGGTCCAAGGTCCCACTTACGCAGAGTCAGAAAAACAACAGGCTGGTGGTCGACACGACCTAACCCCTAAGCCTATGGGTGGCCAATTGGAGTGTCTCCTGATAATAGCTATCGAAGGAGAACCCTAACGATGGCGAGTGACGATCCCAAGCTGCTGAAAACAAACAACACAAACACACAACAAGACAGACACCTTGAAACGAAACTTGAAACTTCTCCTCACATCCCTGTCCACTCGTAACTATCTCACAAGTCACGCCAAAGCTGGTGGAACTTGAATGCATATAGAGAGTTGACAGATGTGCATGCTCTAGGATTACACGTCTCTACCCGATGATGTCAGGTACACAAACGCGTCCCTAACTTAGCACTCCATTGTCACAATTCAAGGTCTCCGAATCATTACCCAGCCGAATATGCTCAAGTATCTCTGATGTACGAGCATCGACGGGCAGTGTCTCACGAAAACGATTTAAGGGAAGTGGTCTGGCGCGGACATGAGCAAGCTGTCCCCTCCGTAGAGACAAACTTAAGCTATACTCAACGATCACACAAAAACTGTAAATCTGCAGAAGATTAACACAACAATCCAAATCCGCTGCAGGAAGATGTACATTAAGCTCTGGTGGTCCGTGAAAATCTGAAATGACTCTCGAACAGATAGTGTCTCCAAATCTCCAACACAAAACCACCGCGGCCATCTCCAGATCATGAGTGGAATATCCTCCTCGTACTTCCTCCAAATGTAGGGAAGCAAAAGCGATGACTCTGTAGTGTCACCTCAGTACACAATCGAGCCCACTCAAGAAACACTACAGTTAAACAACAAGGTCGCCCGAACCAAAAGCAAAGAAAGACTGATGCAGTTGTTAACTGAATCTTCAACTGCCGAAAACTCCATACACATGCCTCAGTCTACATAAAAGAAACCTCCTTTCCGGTCAATTCAGTCGACGGTGCAGCACTACTCTAGCAATCCTGCATGAAACGACGGTAAAAACCCTGCTAAGCCCAACAATCTGCGGATCTCCGTCCTGCACACAAGTCTGGGCCTAAGCTGTACGACCACGATCTCCCTCGGAACCATACGAAACCATCTCCCGTGACTACAAGACCTAGGAGTTAACACAAAACAAGCCTGAAGAAACACTCCGAGAATTTAGCAACTGCTGGTGCTCTCCCAGTATCTGCATAACAAATCCTCACGTGCTGCTCCTGTCCCTCAAGACACATTAAGTAGACCAGAGTGTCGTAAATAAGACAACAAAAACTGGTCGAGGAACGGCCTGAAGAAATCTGGTTCATCATATCTACGAATGCTGCTAGGGCATCAGGGAATCCAACGACTCACTGATACACACCAAGCCCGTAGCACGCATAAGGCAGTCTTCGGAATGCCATCACTCTGAATCCGTAATAATGATGACCTGATCCCAAACAAACTTAGAAAATGTCTCTCACTCTGGAGCTGCTCGAGGAAATCGTCACGGCGAGGTGAAGGATACCTATCCGCACCATAAGCCGGTTCAATTGACGATTCGTCGATACGCAACTCTAAACTGCCGTCTTTCTCCTCGACGAACAGAAATAGGAGCTTCCAAAAGCGAAACACTCAGACGCACAAAACTCCCCAAACCATAACTCTGCAGCTGATCCTTTAGCTCCCAAGCTTCGCCGGCTCGCCCGGAACAACGTCGGAAAAACTCTCGCACAAAAGGAACCCGGTCCGACCATCCCAATGTGGCTCCGGTATCACGAATGAACGCCAAGAATCCACGACATTTCCTCAGTAGCCGACTAGCGAAAAAGGCTGAATTCAAGCTGTGAGAGGCGGCACAACTATCTGCCTGCACAACAAGAACTGACTTGCCGGGGAAACAAAACCTAACTTGTTTCGTCACGGTAGTCCACATACGCCTAACACGTAGTTAACCAGTCCGTGCCCAGGAGAACGTCAAATCCAACATCTCAAGAAGGATCAAAACGACGGACGAATCTCTATCTCCTATCCGATTGGCACGAAACTGAAATACGTGTCGCGCAACAAAAGAATCGCTGACAGAAGTTAACACCACTACGACTAATCTACCCAACCACGGTACAAGAAATAAAACAAACGAATATATATATCAAGGGTACCTGAAAACTCCACATTGGACGTCTGCGCGTCCCGATGAGTAGAAGCAAACTCCTGTGTCTGCCCTCTACTCGCAGCTGGATGAACTCCTCTGGTAGACTGAGTCCTCTGAGCGAATCTTCCACGTCCACGGCCTCTCTGAAAACGATCCTGACGAGGTGCCAAGGAACAATCCATGACGAAGTGCTGAAGGCTCCCGCATCGAAAACATCTACGTGCTGACTGCTGACATTCCTGGGGATGAGAGTTGAATGACTGTCCTCGTCCTAAGCCTCTGCTACTCCCGCGACGGCCACGAAATCTTCCTCGATGACCAAACCTCTGCCTCTGGGCTGGTACACTGGTACGAGTCCTCCATTGTCCTGGAACTCTCTGAGCCTCTGGATTATACGCCTCATCAACTGGAGCTGCAACCACTGGTGCATGCTGACCGTAAGCGACAACTGAGTAACAGGTGTGACAACCTCCTGTCGTAGCTCCCGAACGATATCAAACAAAGAACTCATCGTCTGGCGGAAGTCCTGAATCTCTACCAAAATTCTATCCATAGTATAGGTCGTAGGCTGATCCGTCTGCACCTGTGCAACTAGAGTGCCATCCTGGTCAGTACTCGTCTCACCCGAGCTAACTCTGACCTTGGCCCTCGCTGCATCACTCTGAGTCCCCATAGTCATCGACGGCAAGGCTATAAATGGATATAAGATGAGATTCGATAAGAACAAGAAAATCGAATCTCAAGGATATGAATCATCAAGGAAGGAATGTCAAGCAAATTATACTTAGGTCACTTTAGGCGAAGTATCGCATCGTGGGTATGCTGCAGACATACACACACTACGTTACTTTGCTTAAGCTATCTACTCCATCATACTAAGGTCATCCTACACTCCGAAAGGTAAAACCTAGCGCTCTGATACCAACTTTGTCACGACCCAAAATTGGCCCGTGACAGCCCTAATACTACGCAACGCCCCAAGACGTAACGTAGCAAAAGAAAGCCAAAACCCAGAAGTCTAAACCATAAAAATACGGAAAAGATAATATAAGTTTTGAAACATTTTAAATCGCAACCCAAATTTTTTAAAAGTCTTACTTTCCTTCTTTAAAATTTGGCAACACCCCTTTTTGTAAAAAAAATCAGCCAAGATGAATACAATACAAATATACGACGCCGTAGCGAAGAAATAAAGACAGTAGAGAGAAAGCTGTATATAAAAGACAACAAATCCACAATAATATACAAATACGTCCTCACCAAGTCTCTAAGTCCACAATACAATAGTAGATGGGGAGTACAAATACAACGAAGGTACAATAGGAAATACAGATAATCATCTAACCCACCTAAGCAAAACGGTATACTGTGAGCTGATGCGGTATCTGTGGCAAAAGATAGTAGCTGAATAGCTGAATAGCCTGCCTCGACTACTCTGGGGAACAACCTGAAACACCTGTGGCACAACGTGGGTGGGTTTCCAACTCGTGAATAGTATAAAACATATGCAGGTAATCGCAGGAATGCACGTACAGCATGAATCTAAGATATGCGATTACAGTAATAACATGTCATGCAAATGCTGAATAAAGGAGAGTACACTAGCAGGTACAATCAATATGTGAAGCAATAGTAACATGACAATAGTATGCAATAACTATGAAAAAGGATATGAGAATGTAGATAAGCAACTTATCATAAGGGTACACTAACAGGTACTACCACTATATGAATCTGTGCATAAAAATAGGTAAGGGTGAGGTATAGGGTGGAATATGTCATTCCAACGGAAACCTGACATCGTGGTATGATCACAATCCATCAAGACACTCAAATCCCAAATCCTCAAATCAGCCCCCACATTGGGCTCTCACAACATGCAGGTCTCACATCACCTCAAAGTACAATATCGAAAAGCTCTCCTATATCTCGAATGTACAGATCAACCATATCTTTCATATCCAATATCCAAACTCAATGAATCACCTATATCCCAAGTCGAATCTCAAGTAAGTTTCTAACATCCTAAAGGTAAATACACAGAAATAAGTATGATGGGGGCAATACACATATATTAGCGTCCCATTCTACTAATATTGGTGTAATGGTATATATAACAACGGCTAAATCCCCTGATATATATATAAAGGGGTTAATGAAATATCATGAAAACAGTGTGCCAAGCGTCGACACAGAAATCCTCGTATATCGGGCTCCGTCAGTCCGGATCGACCCACGGGGTCCGTCTGTGGTGTCAGCCCTCGGCCCCGACAGTACAGATCATCCCGCATCCATCTCTCGACTCTGGCCAGTATCCTCCGGACAACTGCCAGGTCCAACCAATCACCGGTAGGTACTCGCCCGCCTCCAGGCTCAATCGGCAAAGCCATCGATCTTCTTGCTGAGGGGAACCATACCGGGCCCCACCATGTACTCTCAGATGGCAACCACACCTCGTATGGAGTATATAATCAGCACCGATAAAACTCATGGTGGACGCGCAAATATCATATCAAGGAAACCGGGTTGTTCAATGTATGCATAATTTCATGAACTCCCGCGGTTCCCAAATCCCGAAAACAACATATAAAATCTAAATAAACAATGCGATATATCCGAATGCGAGCAGGTAAACAAAAGTATATAGCTGAACCAGATGTATGCAAAATCAATAAGGTACATCCAAGTATAGGTATCTACCCATAAGAACTGATGTCGTATACCCCCCTGGGTATAAGAAGAATATGAGTAAGATATCCCCCCGGTATAACTAAAATATGTGCAAGGTATACCTGTCGCTGTATCGCAAGGTGTAAATGTACCTATCACTAAAGGTATGATACACTATAGGTATACCGGTAGCTAGATGTCATGTGTGGTAAGCAATAGTAGCTATAAGGGGTAGTGTGTGACATGGCAATTATTGACGGTGTGTGTAACATACAATCCGTGCTCGTGCAATATGAACAGTCAATAATTTGTGCAGTGTCCTACGGCTGCTAGTCACAGTATAACTACATCAAGGAAATACAGGAAAGGCACAATTCTACAATGACGTAGAATGTGCGACATGTATTTGAATCCTAGCCCAGACGCATAACGCCATGCGGGCGATTCCCCTGTAGATGTTAAATCTACTCACCTACACTCCACGCTAGGTGAATCCTACCATCTGCTCGCCCTGTAGCCGTGTCCGTAGTTCCTGCCTGCAAACCTGCAAATATGACATGAAAATCATATATAAGTCAAAATATTCCGCAAAACGCGATATCGAACCAAAACGAGAAACTCGCATCGCGAACCAAACGCGCGTGTGCATGATACGCTGAATCGTGTGTATACGCGTCTAAAACCATCGCGACACGCCACGATACGCTGGATCACAGAACCCACTCACGTATCGCGCGTATCGCGCAAACACAACGGACACCAAAAACGATATATGACCCCAGATTTTCCTACAGGTAAGATATCACAAAACTATACATGCCAAAGACCTAGACAACACAGCAGGAAACCCTACACAAAACCCCAACACCCCAGTCCCCCCTCTGGGCCGCAATTGGCGGCCAAAATGAGAAATTTGGCGGCCTGGGTTGGGAGTTAGGGGGTCGTGCTCTGGTGGTGGTGTGTAGACCTAGGTATCATGTCCTAGTCTTCTCAATTTCACTCTGTAAGGTTCGGGTCAATAGCAGATTCCAGATGTCACAATTATCACTTTAAAACACCAATTTGCAGAAATTAAGAAATCTTATGGTATTTTAGTGAAATCGGGGGATTTCTCAGTGTGAGTGACCCTACTAACACTAAATTAACCTAAGGTAGCTAACAAAATCAACAATTTACCACAACATCTCACAAATCACTCAAACTAGCACCAAACTAGCTAATTTAACACTAATCGAGCTAATTAACACAAAAGCTACACAACAAGCAATAGGGTTCAAAAAATATACCCTATGCAACCCTAGGAAGCAGGTGAAGGGGTGTGTGGAGGAGATGATGGCTGCCGCAGTTGCTGGAACTCCACTGCTGCTCCAGAAGTTGCTGCTGATGCTGCTTTGCTGTTGCTGCTGCTTGCTGTTCTTGTTGTTGTTGTTGCTGAGATGATGATGATGCTACTGCTGGTGTTGTTGTTGTTGATGCTGGTGATGATGCTGCTGCTGTTGTTGCTGTTATTGTGTTGTTGTTGCTGTTCTTGCTGCTGCTGCTGCTGCTGTTGTTGTTGTTGTTGTTATTGCTGCTGCTGCTGATGGATGGGTGTGTGTGTGTGTATGTGAGAGAGTGAGAGTGAGTGAGAAGAGAAGTGAGAAATGAGAGGCAAAGACAAAACCCCCTCCCCCCTTTCTCTCTCTCTTCATTGATGAGGGCATGGGCAAAGCCATGATGCCCCATCATGCACTCTCCCTCTCTTTCACCAAGGTCAACCAAATAAAGAAATCCCTTTTTAAATTCATTTTCAATTAAAGAAAAACAACCATGACACTTAAACACTATTAAAACTAGATTAGGGAGAAATGGTTAGTTAACCATGGTTGCTAATCATGGTTTAACCCCAAAACAACCCTAGTTAACATGCACAAGTGTGTGCAAGCCTAACAAAATTCTAATAAAATACACATTAAATAGGATAAAATATTTAAAACTTAATTTGGTAAACTTTTTATAAAAAACCACACATTAAAATATAATTAGCTACAAAACACATTCTAAGGTGTTACATATTTTAACAGTCTTTGTTTTGTAAATTTGATCATTCTCCTTGGAATTTCCTGCACAGACTTCGAAACACAAGTTGCGATATATATAGGAATGATGTCGTGCTATGAAATGCAGTCCATTTCCCTTATAGTGCCGGTTTTAGAGTCTAACACATGCAATCTGATATTTATCGACTGATTTGCTAATATGTGCTATATGAATGCCGAACACTTCTAGATGAGTGCAAATGATAGGGAAATTGCCGGTTAAAAGATGCAGTATTTTCGACTGATCATCACTCCTCCGTACATACCACAACACAATGGTGTGTTGGAACAGAGAAATCGTACCCTATTAGATTTGGTACGATCTATGATGAGTGATGCTGAGTTACCAATATCATTCTGGGGGCACGCATTAGAGATTGCGATATATCTGTTGAATAGGATTCCGACCAAAACCGTGTCTACCACTCCATATGATATATGGTATGGGAAGAGACCATCTCTTAAAAGAGTTAGGATATGTGGTTGTCCGGCTCATGTGAAAAAGCAGAATCCGGAAAAACTCGAGACACGATTGGTTTTTTCTAAATTTGTGGGATATCCAAAACACTCGTATGGATATCTTTTCTACCACAAGGAGGAACAAAGGGTTTTTGTTTTTCAGTATGCCACATTTTTAGAAAATGAATTTTTTACAAATGATACTGTTGGTAATGCGGTAGAACTGGAAGAAATTCCAGATACGCAAACAATTACCGATGATTTGGTTGAACCTGAGGTTTCAATAGAACCTGACGAACCTCAGCCACTCCGTAGATATAGTAGGACTTCTCGCCCACCTGATAGATACTACGGTTTTCTAATTGACGGTGATAGAGAAGATTGCATCATGGATGATGATGATCCTACTACTTTTCAGCAAGCTATCACGAGTAGTGACTCAGTGAAGTGGCTGGATGCCATGAGATCCGAAATGGAATCCATGCACACCAACAAAGTATGGACTTTGGAGGTTACACCGTCTGGACTAAAACCCATAGGGTGCAAATGGATCTTTAAGAGAAAGATCGGTGTGGATGGTCAGGTGGAGACCTATAAAGCTAGTCTGGTCGCAAAAGGATTTCGTCAAAGACTAGGCTTGGACTATGATGAAACCTTTTCACCAGTCGCGATGCTCAAATCCATTCGGATCCTGCTTGCTATAGCTGCTCACTATGACTATGAGATCTAGCAGATGGATGTTAAAACGGCATTTTTAAATGGTGATTTAGAAGAATGCGTTTTTATGGATCATCCAGAAGGCTTCATTGATAGTGGGAGCAGCGGAAAAGCATGCAGGTTGCTTAAATCCATCTATGGAATAAAGCAGGCATCTCGGAGTTAGAACATCTGCTTTGATGATACAATCAAAGAGTTTAGTTTTATCAAAAATGTAGATGAACCATGTATTTATAAAAGGATTGTAGAGAGTACTGTTACATTCCTCGTATTGTATGTGGACGACATTCTCTTGATAGGAAATGATGTTCCTATGCTACAATTGGTCAAACTACTCTTATTGCAGAGGTTCTCCATGAAAGACCTGGGTGATACCTCGTACATTCTGGGGATTAAGATCTATAGAGATAGATCTAAGAAATTATTGGGATTGTCCCAATCGAGATACATTGACACCATACTAAAGAGATTTAGTATGGAAGATTCCAAGCGAGGTAATTTAACCGCTAGTCACGGGATCACCCTCTCCAAAGAGATGTCTCCAAAGACTGATGAGGAGAGGGCTTGCATGAGCATTATAACCTACGCTTCGGCGGTAGGATCTATAATGTATGTGATGTTATGTACTCACCCAGATATAGCTTATGCACTGAGTGCAGTAAGCAGGTATCAATCCAATCCAGGGAAGAAATACTAGACTACTGTGAAGAGCATTCTGAAGTACTTGAGAAGAACTAAAGAAATGTTCTTGGTGTATGGTAACAGAGATCTCCAAATGGAGGGCTTTACCGACTCCAGCTTCCAGAGCGACAAGGATGATAGTAAGTGCATCTCAGGATTTGTATTTACCCTAAATGGAGAGGCGATATGTTGGTAGAGTTCCAAGCAAGATACCGTCGCTGACTCCACGATGGAAGCTGAGTATATTGCTGCTAATGATGCCGCAAAAGAGGCAGTCTGGATTAGGAAGTTCATTTCTGAACTTCAGGTGGTTCCATCTATTGCTAATATAATACCTCTGTATTGCGATAACAATGGAGCCATGGCTTTGGCAAAGGAACCAAGGTCCCATCAGAAATCCAAACATATCTTGAGGCGGTATCACCTCATCAGGGAGATAGTAGATCGCCAGGACATCGAGTCACGGAGAGTAGACACGAAAGACAACACAACAGATCCATTCACCAAGGCCATCCCTCAAGTCCAGTTTGAGAAACTGTGCGAGCTGTTGGGCATGCAGTACGCCGGTTACTGGTTCTAATGTAGACAGTGGATACTTATTGCACCAACTACAGTCCTTAGTGCAAGTGGGAGATTGTTAGATATGTATGCCCTAGAGGCCTGTATTGTATACGATGCTAGGCATGTATATGTACAGAAACAATCTTTGCTCGAAATGATAGTATGTTATCTGGTTTATCTTCATCTTAACGTGTGATGTGTTGTATTTCATATCTTTATATACATGTTGATGAAGCCCTTAGGATTATGCTTGACTACCGGGATTATGATGTAGATCATACTAGTGGGGCCTGGGCAGTCTATAAGCATATCCTTTAATAGTTCCTAGTCGAGGGTATATCGAGACAAGGCATCGATATTACCAGAGTAGACTAGTGTGTACGTTTCTTGACCTTGGGGGCGATGGTTGGTCCTACAACCATTGGTGTTTGACATCAAAGATTCTATACATGTGCTCATTGGAGAATGGGTGCACCGAACCGGACTCGCCGAGAACTCCAAGATGGTATATATACCTATTGTCAGATAGCAGTTCTCTGGTGACACTTGTACAGATTAGTCTGTAGACCCGAGATCGTCATAGTGTCTTGTGTGATTCCCACTTTGCTTTGATTTCCTACCTACCACGGCTCTACTGAGTCGTGCAAACAGGTGGATTTTGGGTACAGTCCTGAATCGCATGGAGACAATGAGCGATAGGAGGGGTTTCATCTCTCCCGGTATAGGGAGTTTATGTCGCGCTATGCTTGATCGGCCATAACAGCAAATCCCTGGCCAGGGTTCTCGAGATTTACTGATAAGAGTTATCAGTAGTTTCTCGAACAGTTATGGGCCATAAATCAGAATGACTTATAAAGTTACCGGGGTCTGACATTTACCACCCCTAGACTTCATATGCGACGTATCAGACGAAGAGACCGGACTGTACGGTAAATGTTGCTAACAGGCTCAATAGGGTTGTGACGAGTTCGCTCGTCGGCCACCTTTTTGTCATATACCTGGGTAGCTGTTACGCACAGCTAGTGCCGCTGACGTGCTTGTGGTTAAACCCACTGCCAGCGTACTGTCGAGTCTTTAGAGTCCCACACAGAGGGTTCACTGGTTCAGGCAAAAGATGTACAGGCCGTAAGTTGTTACGGCAGGGTTTCGATCATGTTAGTGTAATTGTTACAGGAATAATGATCGGAAGGATAATACTAGTAGGCTTTGGTTTAAGCCGAATACCGGTATTATATTATTGGATTATTTGTATTCATATTTTTCGGAATTCGGATACGGGTATACTTATATGGTATACGGTGGAGGGGTATTCTTATAATTGTTACAAGAATACCTTCGAGAAGGAGACAACTCATAAATGAATATTTATTTTGTGAAAATAAATAAATGAGGTGGAATTTGGAGAAAGTCTAAGCATGGATGAAGGAATGGCTAAATTCATTTTATATTCATTTGGAGTTACTATTGAAGCATGGTGCAATTTTTTATTGCATGCTTCAATTATTTTCATTTGAGCCATATCATTTTTCCATGCTTGATTTTTTCATTCATCATATTCACTTTATCTCTCCTCATTATCTCCTTCTTCCTCCTCTTTGCTTTAACCTTCACATGAGCTGTGAATCAAAAGCTTAGAGCAAAAAGATGATCCAATACTAAATCTCTACTTCATCTAAGTGATCACTTCTAGCATACTTGATCTCTTAGTTAAACTCTTGTGAAGAGTTTGTAGCTTGTTCGATAGCTCTCGGATGGATCATCTTGGATCTTGAGGTGGCCGGAGATCGAGCTCTTTGCGACCAAAAGGAGCCTAGGAGTCATATCCAAACAAAGACCCGAAGGACCGGTCCCATAGGTATAACACTATCATAGTAGATTAGATCTCTAGATAGTTTTGCTAGTTAAGGTTTAAGCACAAGATCTAGGGTTATGTGGGTGTTGCATGCAAGAAATTTTTTGTTTACCGCTTCCGCCTCCTCACAAGTGTTGTGAGAGTGTGCAACATCTACTAATCGATAAGTATACACTAGTCTACTTTGGAGTATCGATGTCGAGTCTCGATACTCCCACGACTAGGGACTTTTAAGGACGTGCTTATAGACCACCCAGCTCCCACGTATATGATCGCCATCATAATGCAGGTAGTCAAGCAAGAATCCTATGGGCTCTATCAACATGTAATAGTGATCTGTAATGCCACCTAATACTGTACATGATGATAAAGACAAACCAGATAGCATACTATCATCTCGAGTAAGACTGTTCTACCAGTATAGGTCCTCCCTCAATCATCACAATCGCGTGCCCGCAATTTAATAATTGACTTGAGGGCACCATAGCTGTAGCGTCTTGAAAAGTCGTTTTGGTGTTTTCTTGAAATTCGGTGAAAATTCGGTATTTTTCCGAAAACCGTCTTTCTCGATGTTTTGCAGTTTAGGGCTAATTATACCTTAAATGGATAGGTAATTGCTTGTTTTTAGTAGCTAATGAGTTATTTATGAAATTTTGGTCATTTAAAATTTTTTCCCTATTTTTTATTTTTTTTATATTATTTTAAGCCGGTAAGAAAATACATTAAATAAGCGATAAATACAAATTTTTCCGGGCTAATTTTAATCTCTAAAATTATGATAATTATAATCTAGTGATAACATGAATTTTTAGTAATTTATTTTGATTTTTAACAAATTTTTATGTTATGAAACGAATTTATTGAATTTTGAGCTAAAACTTGCAATTTTTGAGTTGTAGGGGGCCTTTTTGCATAAAATTTCTTTTGTAAAACCCCTCTCTCTTTTTCCTCAGCCCTAGGACAGCCCCACCTTGTGTGAGACCAGAAAATTCTGGGCTCCTTTCTTTGGTTGCTTTCTTGTGTGAAATTGGGGTTGTTTATGGATTTATTTTAAATATATTGGACAAAGTATGGTGCATTTGACTTTGGAACTTGACCCTTGACTTTCCCTACTTGCCCACTCACCCCACACCATCCCCCACTCCCTCTTCAGGCCGAGAATCACAGCAGCCCCCTCTCCATCTCTTTTCTTTCATCTT
The DNA here is from genome assembly GCA_030015575.1 of Agapanthus africanus. Classification (NCBI taxonomy): domain Eukaryota; kingdom Viridiplantae; phylum Streptophyta; class Magnoliopsida; order Asparagales; family Amaryllidaceae; genus Agapanthus; species Agapanthus africanus. Next base: position 235,690,026 of record JASDDO010000010.1, read on the forward strand.
CTTCAAACAATTCTTCAAAGGTTGCTACAAAAATCCATATAAATCCACAAATTTGTTTTCAAAACCAAAACAAATCCTTGTGCTACCTCTTCTCAAGCCTAATTTAGTTGAAATCATGTGGAAAGGAGGCAATTTTAGAGGCAAATTATCATGCTAGATCCATAGATCTTGTGGTATAAATTCTACTCTTTTATGTTGTTATGGTTAGAATTCCTTAATCTAGTTGTTTAGTGTTAATTTTAGTGTTAATCCTAATATAGTTTCTTTTAGTTAATGGTTGTAATAAACTAGGGTTTTGAACCATGGTGGTTAATTAAGTTGTTTTATAGTTAATCTAGTGGTTAATTAACTAATCCATATAGTTATCTTGTTGATGTAGTTTTCAATTATGCTAATTTGGTTAAATTTAGAAGTGTGAAATTGCTTTTTAGGATTTTCAAGAGAGGGTTTTTATATGGAATTGGTTTGTGAAGCTTGATTAGCGAGTGGATTAAGTTTTAGAAAGCATTATTTAATTGATTAAACCTAATTTGCTATCTAGTGTTTTGCTAACCTTAATCTAAGTGGTTAACTTGCTTATTAGGCTAAAATCTAGTGTTAAATTAAGGTTTTTCATATATAGTTTGGTTTATGTTTGCTAATTACAAAAATCAAGAGAAGGTTTTGTTTATGGAAATTAGGTTTTTTAAGCATAGTTGATGGTTTAAAATTAGTGTATTGGCTAGCTATTTGGTTAGTTTGGATGTTGGTGTTGGGTGGTGTTGACTTTGTCGCTAAATTGTCGATGTTTGCATCAAATTGCAATTTCTGCTTACTAGATTTTTATAAAAGTTATGTGATGAATTATTTTTGATATCTTGATGATTGTAATGGCTTGTCCTGCAACTTTTAGGATGCGTGAGTGCGGTTTTTGGGTAGTCGGGTTTTAGTTTTGCCGGGTGACCCAAATCGGCGTTTTCGACAGTTTTTGCGATTTTCGCGTGTGTCCGCGCACTTTGTGCACGTTGTACCTAGCTAGCGAACTTTAGTTGTTTCGTTGGGGTTTTGCATCGTTCTTGATATGTAACCTTATATTTGGTACTGATGTAAATTCCAGGTTCGGTCGCGGAAACGTCAGACGCGGCGCGAAAGGGAAAGGCGGTGATTGGACACAGCTAGCCAGGGATTCCGGTGAGTAGATTTAACATCTACGGGGGACGATCGTTTGGATGGCGCAAGTCGCCCGATAGATTTAGTAAACTGGAAAATAGTAAATTGGATAATCACTTGTGACATTAGAATAATAATACTGGCATGATAATTGCTGCAATTAGATCAATATGTTATATCCATCTACGCAAACTCAATTGTAGGACACATGCACCATTACCAGGTTTTTATATGCAGCACGAGCACTATTCATGTTTACACACACACCCTGGTAATTGCCATGCCACCACAGTAGATAACTTTTAAATTGAAACCTTTTACTAATTGATACTTAAACTGGTACTATTGCCTTTAATTCCTTAAAAATGAAACCGTAGTATTGCTATTCATGTGCATGAACTTCATCATATTAATTGTTCATGCTTAATACATTAATCACACATCGCAACTTGATTATTGATATCATACGCATTCATTATCATTGATATATGCACTTATGAGGATTTCTTGAGATTTTATGATATTGCTGGATTTCGGGGGAAAGCCGCAAAATTTCTAAACTTATTATATTTTTAAAATATGTAAATTGCGGTTTTCTAGTGATGTAAGTGTCGTCCACCATGAGTTTGCTGTGGATTTGGAAATCCGTGTCGAGGAGTGGAGGAACCGGCACGGGTACATGGTGGGCCCGGTAAGGTACCCCGGGGCAAGAGGAATGTGGTGATGACGTTGAGCCTGGCAGGGGACGGATTACCTACCGGTGACTGTTTGGGACGGCGGATATCCAGAGAATACCGACCGTGGCCGCTAGATGATGAGATATTGATATTTGAGATGGGTCAGCCGGACGGCTGAGGCCAGAGATACATTTATGAGATTTGAGACAGCTTTTGAGTGTCGTTGCTGGACACCGATTTTCGTCGATTCATTGACATTATGCTGGCATTCTAAAAGAGTTTCAAAAAAAAAAGAGATAAAATATTTCTTATATATACCTATTGAGACCTCAGAGATTCATGTTGCATACATATTAGTACACTGATGTTATATACACACCTGCTAGTGCATCCAGTCATACCTGTATTATAGATGCCAGGATGCTTGTGTGCATGCATACGATAGCTTTTGTAGATGTTATTTATTACTCACGAGTTGGCAACTCACCCCCGTTGTGCCACAGTCTTTTGCAGGTCCGCTCCGTCAGTTCAGTAGCGGCGGGCGCACTTGTCTTTTGCCTCTTTTGCCTGAGCTCGAGATTTGCTCATAGGTGGGTTATGTTATTATTTTGTACCACTTGTATATTCTTTGTATCTAGTGTACTCCATCTACTGTTTCTATCAGATTATTGTATTTTGACCTAGAGATGAGACTGTGAGGTTTGGGGACTTTTATGCTGTAGTTTGGGGTCGAGCTCACTTGAGTCGACATGTTGTTTTCTTATGCTTCATTATGATTTATTATGCTTGTTGTCATTTACATTGCGTGGGATTTGTGACCGCCTTATGGCGAAGAGCTAGCTCCCGCTTGGGGATGCCTTATTTGTTGGTTTTACATATATTCTCGTTGTACCCATTTTTGGGGGCCAGTATTTACAAAGGAGACTCTGCCGAAATTTTCGGAAAAATTAGTATTGTTTTTAAAAGGGGTTTTATATGACTTATTTGATAAACTTGCTTTCAAATGTTTGGGTTTTCTTCACTCTTTTGCTTAATTGGTTTTGTTTTCTGGGCTTTTGGCTTACTTATTTTACGGACGCCTTTAGACGTTTCGTAAACTTAAGTGCCAGTCACGTTCCGTACCCTACGGGTCGTGACAATAGCCAACAGTTATATTGTTACCCTTGTCATCACTCGATGTTTTTATTATTATTATTGTATTGTATGACCTAGGAGATTGTCATACATGCGATTTCTTCTCGGTGATTGTTGGCTATAGTGCCCTCAAGTCAATTATTGAATCGCAGGCACGCGATTGCGATGATTGAGGGAGGACCTATACCTGTAGAACAGTCTTGCTCGAGATGATGGTATGCTCTCTGGTTTGTCTTTATCATCATACTTTAGGTGATATTACAGATCACTATTACATGTTGATAGAGCCCATAAGATTCTTGATTGACTACTAGCATTATGATGGCGATCATGTATGTGGGAGCTGGTGGTCTATAAGTGTCACGACCCAAAGTTAGGCACGTGACCGACACTTAAACCACGTGATGTCAATAGGCGTAACGTAATTTAAGTAAGCCGAAAACCCAGAAATCTAAAACATAAAAAGAAGTGATAGAACATTGTTAAAAACATTTGGAAATCTCAAGTAAAAATCTTAAAGCTTAAGTTTATTTTCTTAAAAATTTCGGCAGCACCTCCTTTGTAAAAACTAGCCCCGAAACGGGTACAAACACAGGATATAAATAAAGCATTCCCAAACGGGAGTAAATCACGCCCAAAGGAGGAAACAACCACCACCAGCATATATACGACATCGTAGCGAAGAAATAGACAATAAAAATGAAAAACGTCATAAATAGATAAAACTACATAAGAAAGGCTGGCTCATACGAGCACGACACCTAGAGTCACAAAATATACAATATCGATCCTCACAAACTCGTCTCTAAGTCAATATATGAAAGTGGTAGATGGAGAGTACTAGATACAATGAGATATACAATGGATATAATCGGATAACCGCAAACCCACCTACAACAAAAATATAGGGTTGCCTAGCACGATAGCAAGTTTTAGGGAGGCATCGTCCATGCCAATTTTAAAAAAATTGTCGTTCTAGTAAACCCTAACCCTAGAATCGCTACTAGAAAATCTGACGAAACGAATGCAAACGAATTTGCAACTAAAGTGAACAAGGAATACAACCTTTGTAGACCGGTCCTTCACTTCAATAGCTCCATGTAGTAGTCCCTTCGCTGCGATCACGAACTCCTGGACTCTAGAAAGGCTCCCATGAAGAAATGAACAAGCTTGCATCGAAGTCTTCGAGGCCGAAGATGATCTACGTCGAGGAGACACTAACCCAAGAAACCTCTTCACTAATTGTAGAATTAGTGAAGCAAACACCCTATACTAAATGGCAAGTAGTAGAGGATGATGAAGTAGGAATTTTGCTCACTTTAGATTTAATTTTCTCACACAATTCCATCACTTGATCAAAAGCTAGTAAGCTTTCAAGAGGAAGATGAAGATGAAAATGATGAAGTGATGAGTGAATAATTCATGTGAGGTTAGAAATGCAACCATGGTGAGTTAATGTCATGCTTAACCCTTGTAGAGACTAAATCATAACTATGAGTTAAGGGTTGGGTTAACAAATATCTTAAGCTAGACAAACAAGTGGACTTGGTCAATGAAAAATACAAGCTTCTACAAGCTTTGAACCATGACTCATTATCCATGTGTTTGAATTACTTAAAACAAATAAAACCCTAACTTTAACCTAGCATGGTGTGAGTCTCATACTAACAAGTTGCATGTGTAACCTATCATGACACAACAATATATATCACATATATATTTTGTGTGCAAAGAAAACAATTAACATATATCACATATATGTTAAGTGTATCAAATGTGAGAAAAAGAAAAGCTTTAAGTGAGCTAATATTAGTTAATGTAATTTAATATATCAAATATATAATTCTACATTAAATTATTAAATCAACACTTGATTTAATAATCCGGCTATAATGTCTATAACCGACTAATAACAAATGCAACAACTTATCGAATCAACACTTGATCCGATAACCTGGCTATATCATATATAACCAACCAATGTCACAAGTCGCGAGAATAGAATGCGGTATCACATATCACATTAATCTCTGTCCCACACATATCACATATGTGGTCCTACTCTATTTCGCTTGAGCCAGGAAACCTCTGTGTAGGACTCTAAAGACTCATCAATACGCCGGCAGTAGGTGATGATCATATCAAACATCCACAAGCCGCAAGCGGTCTGCTAAACGTAACGGCCACCCGGGTATTGAGCGATCAGAAGATCAACAAGCAAGCCTGCTCGTACTCCTGCGAATCCAATCAGTAACACTACCGTACAGCCCAGTCTCTTCTTCTGATATGTCACATATCAAAACCTGGGGGTGGTATAACGTCAGACCCCAATAGCCTGATAAGTCATGCCGATGCAAGGTCCATAACGGTTCGAGAAACTACTGATAATACTTACCAGTAAATCTCAGCAACCCTGGCCAGGAATTTCCTGTTATGGCCAATCGAGTATAGCGCAACATCAACTCCCAATACCGGGAGAGACGAAACGCCTCCTATCTCTCATTGCCTCAATGTGTCTCGGGACTGTACCCAAAAACCACCTTTTTGCACGATCACTTGATCGTGGTATGGTGGAAATCAAAGCACAGTGGGAATCACACAAGACTCTATGACGATCTTGGGTCTATAGACTAACCTGTACCAGTGTCATCAGAGAACTGCTATCCGACGATAGGTACCATCTAAGAGTTCTCGGCGAGTCCGTCCAGTGTACCCAGTATTCACTGAGCACCCATATAACTTCTCTGATGTCAAACACTAATGGATATGGGATCATCCATCGCCCATCACATGGGTCGAGAAGCGCATACGCTAGTCTACTCTTGAGTATCGATGCCCTGTCTCGATACACACACGACTAGGAACATTTGAAGGATATACTTACCGACTACCCTGTCCCCACTAGTATGATATGCATCATAATCCTGGTAGTCAAGTACTCATCCTAAGGGCTTTATCAATATGTAATAGAGAGACTATAAGTGTACATGTTAAGATAAAGAGCAACCAGATAGCATACTATCATGTCGAGCAAGAAAGTCCTCCCTATATATGTCCAACCATCCACTACAATATACATCACATGTACAGTAATGGCCTCTAGGGCATACATATAACTAACAAAAAAGGTCTCACAGCCAACCGTAGTGGTATCCGCTGAAATAGATAAATAGGGAGCCCTGGCGCGACTACTCTGAGGGTATGGACGAACCACCACGCTTAGAATCGTCCATACTAAACCCCTTTAGTACGGTGTTAATGTACCTGGATTTCGGACACTCCCAACATCCACTTTAGATCTATCACCATAGATCATAATCCACAAGATGTAGTAGGTATCATCCAGATATTTTATTGAGAATCCCTGTGATAAGAGGAGCTTAACCGAGTGTAGCATAGGAAACCATTTCCTATCAAGAGAATGTTATCTACGTACAATACGTGGAAGACAACCTTACTCTCTACTACCTTCTTGTATATACAAGGTTCATCTACCATTTTGATGAAGTCAAACTCTTTGACTACCACATCAAAACAGATGTTCCAACTCCGCGATGCGCGCATTGATCCTGATGGACTTAAGCATTCCTTTGAATGTCTTAACTTTTCCATTTACACCAAGAATCTTCTCAAGATCTGTTTGCTCCCAATGGGTTTTATCCCTTCAGGTGCAACATTCAAAGTCATACTTTGTTGGTGCACATGGATTCCATCTTTGATCGCATAACATCCATCCATTTCACAGAGTCCCCACTCGTGATGGCCTGCCTGAACCTAGTTGGGCCAGCATCTCATGATGCAATCCTCGCTCCCATTGTCACCGAGAAGATCGTAGTATCACTCAAGTGGATGAGGAACCCTACCAGATTCGCGGAGAGTCTAAGGTTCGTTGGAAACTATTGAATCCTCCGGCTTCACCAAATCATCAGCTATTAGTTTGTCTAGATGGAACTCCTTCCAGTTCTACCTCATGACCACTAATTTCTTCACAAGAAATTCCTTTTCTAAAAAGGGGGCATGCTTTGAAACAAAACACCTTTTGCTCCTCAGAGTGGTAGAAGATATTCCCTTGCGAATGTTCGGGATATCCTAACAAACTTGTACAGAACTGACCTTGCCTTGAGCTTGTCCGGATTCTGCCTTTCAACATAGGCCGGACAACCCCATATCTTAAGTCGTTTAAGACATGGTCTCTTCCCACACCATATCTTATATGTAGTGGTAGGCTCTGATTTGGACGGAACCCCATTCAATAGGTATGCAACTTCTTAAGTGCATAACACCAAAAGGAAACAGGTAACTCAGTAGTACTCATCATTGAGCGCGCCATATCTCATAGGATGTGATACCTCCGCCCCGATACACCATTGTTCTGTGGTGTACTCGAAGGAGTAAGCTGAGAGAGAATCACATTATCCTTTAAATAATCTAGGAACTCCATGCCCAAGTATTCTCCTCCTCGATCACATCGGAGGACTTTAATACTTCCACCCTTCTGATTCTCAACTTCAAGCTTATATTCCTTGAATTTCTCAAAAGTTTCAGACTCGTGTTTCAACAGGAACACATGTCCGAATCTTGAGAGATAGTCGATGAATGTATTGAAGTACCAAGAACCAACCGTGGCATTTGTAGACATAGGACCGCATACATCATCATGTATGCATCCCAAAAGTTCACTAACTCTTTCTCTATTTCCAGTAAACGGAGTATCAATCATTTTACCTTTGAGACAAGACTGGAAAGCATCATAAGATGAAAATTCGAACAAATTATCATATTCTTTGTTATGTAACTTAGCTGGCCGTGTCGCATTGATATGACCTAGTCTACAATGTCACAAGAAGGATTCGTTCATTTCTGAACTACTCCTCTTGTGTGTGTTCTACATACTACAACATTATCCTCCAATAAAGAATTATATCCTTCTTTAACTCAGTAAAGAACATGATGTAATGTTGTATATCAGGTTCGGTATGTAATAACATTTGTTCAGAATCAATGTATTAATACAAGGTGATATCTGCCAACAGACTCTGCAACAATTGCACCATTCACCAACACTTAGAGACATATCACCCATTGTCAGTTCTCTACCTTTCTGTAGCCCATATAACATATTACATTTGCGGGATCCTGCTCCGGTATCATATACCCAGGACGTAGAAGATACTGAGAAACAGTTCTCGATAATAAGCACACCCAAAGAATATGCATCAACATGCTCATTACTCGAAAGGGTGGCATGGGAATCCGGATATTCACCTATTTCCTTCTCGGACTTATAACAGTTATAAGATAGAGCGGAACCAATGTTCCCTAGCTGAGTATATTAAGCAGGTTCAGTCAATGCATCCATATTATTATCTTGATTAAGGCGTGACATGGTCGCAACCGGAAGAGAGAGAGAGAAGAAAACACTCTGCTTGCGCTCTTGCAGGATTATATTGGTTATTAGTTTATCTAATCAGGATGGCTCCCACTGTTTTAGTCAAACCCACCTTCAATACCTATAAGGTGTAGGGTTGCTATGCACGCGCACAAGGGTCTACGAGGCATCAACCATGCCCGATTAAAAATTTAGCCGTGCCGAACAACCCGAATACGGAACTTTAAACTAGAGATTAGGCGAAAACAAGCATGCTAAACACTTTAACACTAAGTGAGAGGGATTACAACCTTTGTAGATCCGGTCCTTCACTTCATATGCTCCGTGTTGTGGTCCCTTCGCTGCGATCATCGGGATCCGGACTCTCGAGAGGTTCCACGAAGAGAAAGACGCAACCTTTGCTTCCGATCTTCGATACTAAGATGATCTACCTTGAAGTTTCTTTAACACAAGCTAACACTCATGAAATGATGTGAACACCCTCATCTAAATGGCAAGGGAAGATGAGGATGATGAAGTAGGATTTTTTCTCTCTTTATTTATCTTTTTCTCATATTTATCCATCACAAAAATCAAAGCAAGAAAGCATTTCAAGCAAAGAAGAAGAAGGAAGAAGTTGAACAATATTAAGAATCCTTTTTTTTGTGATGAATAGGAAGAGAAATGATATGATGAATAATGTAACCATGGTCAAACTAACCCTTGTAGAGATTTGACTAAGGTTAAAGGTTTGGTTAGGTTAAGGAAATATCTAGCATAATATCTTAACAAAGACAAAGAAAGAAAGCTTCTAGAAACTTCTAGAAAACCTTAACCCTAATGTAACACCTTAGAATGTGTTTTGTAGCTAATTATAGTTTAATGTGTGGTTTTTAATAAAAAGTTTACCAAATTAAGTTTTAAATATTTTTATCCTATTTAATGTATATTTTATTAGAATTTTGTTAGGCACACACACACTTGTGCATGTAACTAGGGTTGTTTTTGGGAGTTAATCCATGAGTAGAAACCATGGTTAACTAACCATTTTTCTCTAACCTAGTTTTAATACTTGTTTAAGTGTCATGATAGTTTTAAAAAGGGTTTTAAATTTTAATTAGTGTTTTGGTGCATGGTTGACTTTGAGAGAGAGGGAGAGAGAGAGAGTGAGCATGGGCATCATGGCTTTGCCCATGCCTCTTTATGAGAGAGAGAGTGAGAAGGGGGCCTTTGGTGAGTGCCCATTTCTCCATTTCTTTTTCTTTCTCTCATTTCCCTCACACTCTCACACACACACACTTACCTGAGAGAGAGCTCCAGCAGCAGCAGCTTGCATCACCATCACCATCAGCAGCAGCTTCATCATCATCACCAACAACAGCAACAATAGCAGCAGCAGCTTCATCACACACACACACCTTCACACTCTCTCAGAAGCAAGCAACAGCAGCAGCATCATCACCAACAACAGCAACAACAACAAAGACTACAACAACAACAGAGACAACAGCATCACCATCATTATCATCAGCAGCAGCAGAAGCAGAAGTAGTAACAGAAGCAGAAGCAGCTACAGGAGCAGAGGCAGCAGCAGAGCAGGAGGAGTCCCAGCACTTGCAGAAGTTCCTCCTCCCTCCATACACCTCCTCACCAGCTTCTAGGGTCCCATAGGGTATACTTCCTGAACCCAATCACTAGTTTGCTTATTTGTGTGTGGTTTTGCTTCGATTAGTGTTATAATAGCTAATTTAGTGCTAGTTTTGGTGAATTGTGAGTTGTGATGACAAATTGATGATTGTGTTAGATAACCTAGTATATTTAAGAGTTAACAAGGCCACTTCAACTGAGAAATACCCCAGATTACACTAAAATACCATAGGGATGTGTTTTGTGCAAAAATTGGTGTTTTAAAGTGATTTTTGTGACTTTTGTGATCTGCTATAGACCCGATGCCTTCAGGTCAAAATTGAGGAGACTGGGACATGATACCTAGGTCTAGAATACACCACCAGAAGACGAGCCACCCTACCCTTACCCAGGCCGCCGATTTTAGCATTCTGGCCGCAATTTGCGGCCAGGAAGAGAAGTGGGATGTTGGGTTTTGTTGTAGGGTTCCCTGATGTGTTTTCTAGGTCTTTGGTATGTCTAGTTTTGTAAGTTTTGGCCTGTAGGAAAATCTGGGACTATATGTCGTTTTTGGTGTCCGTTGTGTTTGCGCGATACGCGCGATACGTGAGTGAGTTCTGTGATCCAGCGTATCGCGGCGTGTCGCGATGGTCTTAGACGCGTACACACACGATTCAGCGTATCGTGCACACGCGCGTTTAGTTCGCGACGCGAGTTTCTCGTTTAGATTCGATATCGCGTTTCGCGGGATATTTGGCTTATATGTGATTTCCATGTCGTATTTGCAGGTTTGCAGACAGGGGCTACGGACACGGCTACAGGGGGAGCAGATTGTAGGATTCACCTAGTGTGGAGTATAGGTGAGTAGATATAACATCTACAGGGGAATCGCCCGCATGGCGTTATGCGTCTGGGCAAGGATTCAATTAACTGTCGCACATTCTACGTCATTGTAGAATTGCGCATTTACTGCATTTCCTTGATGTAGTTATACTGTGACTAGCAGCCGTAGGACACTGCACATATTATTGACGGTCCATGTTGCACGAGCACGGATTGTATGCTACACACACACCGTCAACAATTGCCATGTCACACACTACCTCTTATAGCTACTATTGCTTGCCACACCTGACATCTAGCTTGTCGGTATACCTATAGCGTATCATACCTTTAGTGATAGGTATATTTTCACCTTGCGATACAGCTACAGGTATACCTCCTACATATTTTACTTATACCGGGAGGGATTTCATACACATGTTACATATACCCAGGGGGGTATACGACATCAATTCCTATAGGTAGATACCTATATTTTGCTACACCTGTATGTTAGACACATATTCAGTTGCTGTCGCATATTTACATTTACTGATGTTACCTAGCTGTACCTTATCTTGATATCGCATACATCTGATTCAGCTATATACTTGTGTTTACCTGCTCGCATTCAGATATATCGCATACATCTGATTCAGCTATATACTTGTGTTTACCTGCTCGCATTCAGATATATCGCATACATTTATTCCTGGATTTGCGCATTGTTTATCTGGATTTTATATGATGTTTTCGGGATTTGGGAACCGCGGGAGTTCATGAAATTATGCATACATGGAGCAACCCGGTTTCCTTGATATGATATTTGAGCGTCCCCCATGAGTTTTATCGGTGCTGATTATATACTCCATACGAGGTGTGGTTGCCGTATGAGAGTACATGGTGGGGCCCGGTATAGTTCCCCTCAGCAAGAAGATCGATGGGTTTGCCGATTGAGCCTGGAGGCGGGCGAGTACTTACCGGTGATTGATTAGACCTGGCAGTTGTCCGGAGGCTACTGGCCAGAGTCGAGAGATGGATGCGGGAGGATCTGTACTGTCGGGGCCGAGGGCCGATACCGCAGACGGACCCCGTGGGCTGATCCGGACTGACGGAGCCCGATGTACGAGGATTTCTGTGTCGATGCTTGGCACACGGTTTTCATGATATTTCTTCAACCCCTTTTTGTATATATAACAGGGGATTAGCCGTTGTTATATATACCCTTACACCAATATTAGTGGAATGGGACGCTAATATATGTGTATTGCCCCCATCACATTTATTTCTGTACATATATATATACCTTTAGGATGTTAGATTCTTACTTGAGATTGGACTTGGGATACTAGGTGATTCATTGGGATTGGATATTGGACATACCTATGTGATTGGTGATTTGTACATTCGGGATATAGGAGATTACTCGATATTGTATATTGAGGAGATGTGAGACTTATATGATGTGAGTGCCCAATGTGGGGGCTGGTTTGAGGATTTGGGATTGGAGCATCTTGATGGATTGTGATCCTGCCACGACGTCAGGTTTCCGTGGGAAATGACATATTCCACCCTATACCTCACCCTTACCTACCTTATGCACAGATTTTTATATTGGTAGTACTTGTAGTGTACCCTTATGATAGTTGCATATTTGCTTTCTCATATCTCTACTGCATAGTTATTGCATACTATTGTCATGTTACTATTGCTTCACATATTGATTGTACCTGCTAGTGTACTCTCCTTATTTCAGCATCACATGACATATTATCATTGTAATCGCATATCTTAGATTCATGCTGTACATGCATTCCTGCGATTACCTGCATATGTTTTATACTATTCACGAGTTGGCAACTCACCCCCGTTGTGCCACAGGTGTTTCAGGTTGTTCCCCAGAGTAGTCGAGGCAGGCTATTTCTCTATTCAGCTATCCAGCTACCATCTTTTGCTACAGATACCGCATCAGCTCACAGTACCATTTTGCTTAGGTGGGTTAGATGGATATCTGTATTTCATATTGTATATTCGTTGTATTTGTACTCTCCATCTACTATTGTATATTTGACATAGAGACTTGGTGAGGACGTTATGTGTATTATTGTGGATTTGAGATCTTTTGTATATACAGCTTCTTTCTCTACTGTCATTATTTTCTGTTGTATTCATCTTAACTAGTTTTTACAAAAGGGGTGTTGCTAAAATTTTAAAGAAGGAAAGTAAGACTTTTTAAATAATTTGGGTTGCGATTTCAAATGCTTCAAAACTTATATTATCTTTTCCGTATTTTATGGTTTAGACTTCTGGGTTTTTGGCTTTCTTTTGCTATGTTACGTCTTAGGGCGTTGCGTAGTATTAGGGCCGTCACGGGCCAATTTTGGGTCGTGACAAAGTTGGTATCAGAGCGTTAGGTTTTACCTTTCGGAGTGTAGGATGACCTTAGTATGATGGAGTAGGTAGCTTAAGCAGAGTAACGTAGTGTGTGTATGTCTGCAGCATACCCACAGCGCGGTACCTTGCATTAAGTGACCTAAGTACAATTTGCTTGACATTCCTTCCTTGATGATTCATATCTTTGAGATTCGATTTCCTCATTCTTATCGAATCTCATCTTATATCTATTTATAGCCTTGCCGCCGATGACTATGGGGACTCAGAGTGATGCAACGAGGGCCGAGGTCAGAGTTAGCTCGAGTGAGGCGAGTACTGACCAGGATGGCACTCTAGTTGCACAGGTGCAGACGGATCAGCCTACGACCTATACTATGGATAGACTTTTGGTAGAGATGCAGGAGTTCCGCCAGACGATGAGTTCTTTAGTTGACGTCGTTCGGGAGCTACGACAGGAGGTTGTCACCCCTGTTACTCAGCTGTCCCTTACGGTCAGCATGCAACAGTCCGTCACCTACATAGCACCAGTGGTTGCAGCTCCATTTGACGAGGCGCATATTCCAGAGGCTCAGAGGGTTCCAGGACAGTGGAGGACTCGTACCAGTGTACCAGCCCAGAGACAGAGGTTTGGTCGTCGAGACAGATTTCGTGGCCGTCGCGGGAGTAGCAGAGGCTTAGGACGAGGGCAGTCGTTCAGCTCTCATCCCCAGGATGGTCAGCAGTCAGCACGTGGATGCTTTCGATGTGGAAGCCTTCAGCACTTCGTCAGGAATTGTTCCTTGGCACCTCGTCATGATCGTTTTCAGAGAGGTCGTAGACGTGGAAGATTCGCTCAGAGGGCTCAGTCTACCGGAGGAGTTCTTCCAGCTGCGAGTAGAGGGCAGACAAAGGAGTTTGCTTCTACTCATCGGAACGCGCAGACGTCCAATGTGGAGTTTTCAGGTACCCTTGAGTTATATTTTCTCTTGGTGTATTTGTTTGTTTCTTTCTTGTACCGTGGTTGGGTAGATTAGTCGTAGTGGTGTTAACTACGTGTTAGGCGTCTGTGGACTACCGTGTGGAAGCAAGTTAGGGTTTGTTTTCCCCGGCAAGTCAGTTCTGGTTGTGCAGGTGGATAGTTGTGCCGTCTCTCACAGCTTGAATTCAGCCTTTTTCTCTAGTCGGCTTCTGAGGAGATGTCGTGGATTCTTGGCGTTCATTCGTGATACCCGAGCCACAGTGGGATTGTAGGACCGGATTCTTTTCGTGCAAGAATTTTTCCGACGTTGTTCCGGATGGGCCAGCGAACTTGGGAGCTAAAGGATCAGCTGCAGAGTTTTGGTTTGGGGAGTTTTGTGTGTCTGAGTGTTTCGCTTTTGGAAGCTCATATTTCTGTTCGTCAAGGAGAAAGACGGCAGTTTAGGGTTGCGTATCGACGGATCGTCAATTGAACCGGCTTACGGTGCGGATAGGTATCTTTCACCTCGCCGTGACGATTTCTTCGATCAGCTCCAGAGTGCGAGACATCTTCTAAGTGTGTTTGGGATCAGGTCATCATTATTGCGGATTCGGAGTGACGGCATTCCGAAGATTTCCTTATGCGTGGTACGGGCTTTGTGCGTATCAGTGAGTCGTTAGATTCCCTGATGCCCTAGCAGCATTCGTAGATATGATGAACCAGATTTCTGCGGGCCGTTCCTCGACCAGTTTTTGTTGTGTTATTTACGACACTCTGGTCTACTTAATGTGTCTTGAGGGATAGGAATAGCACTTGAGGATTTGTTATGCTGATACTGGGAGAGTACCAGCAGTTGCTAAATTCTCAGAGTGTTTCTTCAGGCTTGTTTGTGTTGACTCCTAGGTCTTGTAGTCACGGGAGACGGTTCCGTATGGCCCCGAGGGAGATCGTGGCCGTACAGCTTAGGCCCAGACTTGTGTGCAGGACGGAGATCCGCGGATTGTTGGGCTTAGCAGGGTTTTTACCGCCGTTTCATGCAGGATTGCTAGAGTAGTGCTGCACCGTCGACTGAATTGACCAGAAATGAGGTTTCTTTTCTGTGGACTAAGGCATGTGTACGGAGTTTTCAGCAGTTGAAGATTCAGTTAACAACTGCATCAGTCTTTCTTGCTTTTGGTTCGGGCGACTTTGTTGTTTAACTGTAATGTTTCTTGAGTGGGCTCGAGGGTATACTGATATGACACTACAGAGTCATCGCTTTTTCTTCCCTACATTTGGAGGAAGTACGAGAAGGATATTCTACTCATGATCTGGAGATGGCCGCGGTGGTTTTGCGTTGGAGATTTGGGGACACTACTTGCTTGTGAGCCGTGTCAGATTTCTCACGGACCACCACAGCTTAATGTACATCTTCCTGCAGCAGATTTGGATTGCTGTGTTAGTCTTCTGCAGATTTACAGTTTTGTGTGATCGTTGAGTATAGCTTCGTTCGTCTCTACGGAGGGGACAGCTTGCTCATGTCCGCGCCCGACCACTTTCCTTAAATCGTTTTCGCGAGACACTGCCCGCCGAAGCTCGTTCGTCTGCGATACTTGAGCATACTCGGCTGGGTAATGATTCAGAGACCTTGATTTGTGACAATGATGTGCTAAGTTAAGGACGCGTTTGTGTACCTGGTTTCATCGGGTAGAGACGTATAATCCTAGAGCATGCACATCTGTCAACTCTCTATATACATTCAAGTTCCACCAGCTTTGGCGTGACTTGTGAGATAGTTACGAGTGGACAGGGATGTAAAGAGAAGTTTCAGGTTTCGTTTCAAGGTGTCAGTCTTGTTGTGTGCTTGAGTCGAGCATCTGAGGCCGACTGGAGAGTTGCAATCTTTTACCGTTCCGAAGTAGAAATGGGAGCAGATCTCCACGAATTTCGTTATGGTTTCTACCTAAGTTTAGTCAGGGTTGTAAGTCTACGCTAGCGCCCCGGCCGTCTACAGACGCCAAATGCGGAACAAAAACTTTTAAACTGGCGCTATCGTATACTTTAACCCGGATCTGCCATTATTGCTAAACTAACAAACTGTAAAGAGTGTAGGAATGTTATACCGAACGATCCGAGTCCTTTGTTCTTCAACCATCATCCCACGCTCCGTTGCGGCTGCTCCGATCTCGTCGATCTCCGATCTCCTCGTCGAGGTGGCACCACATGATCGGTTCTTTAAACGGGCTCCCGCCTCTGACTCGAGGCAACTCGATCGTCAAGTTTGCTAAAAGAGACGACCAAGATTGATGTAGAGAATGAGTAGATGACTTTGTCTCACATCGTCCAAATCCGTGGACGATCGGTTAATGAAGTTGCCGAGGGAATTGGGTGATGGAATGAAATGAGCTGTGGATTCCATACACCCCAAATCTATCATAATCTTTTTTCCAACTATGAAAACCTATCAAGTGAGAGAGAGAATGAGGAGAGAGAGAGAGGGCAAGCCATATATAGCAAGAGGGAGGTGACCGTAGGAGCAAAGAGGGTGACCTTAAGAAAAAGCTTCTCACTCAAAAATATCTAAAGTAATCCAAAACCATTAATAACAAAGCATGAATCACTAAACACCTCATCATACATTAATGAACCATTAAATCCATCCAATGAAAACTCAACACCATATAATCCTAGTCACCTCATCTAGAAACTTCTAGAAGCTTCCACACTCATCTCAAGAAAAAGATAAATCCGTCTTTAACCGAATGTTAAAAGACGGCTGATAGAAAACTGGAAACTGGCAACTTCCAAAAGTGATCCTGAAACAACTTTCAGGATAACCCCGAAACTGTATAAATATACCCGCATTTGTATTACGACCGAATACAAATGCAACTGAGACAAAGATATTATACCTACTCAATATAATACTCGGATCCGGCTTAAACCAAAGCCGACCAGTATTATCAGCCCGAAAACTGACACATGCGTAAACGCACGTGCATTTTCCAAACCCTGCCATAAAACCATACGGCCTCTACAACGTTTCGCCCGAACTTGGGAAACTGTCTGTGGGGGACTCTAATGACTCGTCAGTACCCTGGCAGTGGGTTTAACCACAAACTGTCAGCGGCACTAGCAATGCGTAACGGCTGCCCACGGACTGACCTCAAGGGATGCCGATGAGCGCACTCATCCGGAAAACCCTACTGAGCCTAACAGTGACAATGTATATACAGTCCGGTCCGTTCGTCAATGAGTATCGCATATCCGCCTAGGGGGCTAGTAACGTCAGACCCCCAATAGCAGTATAAGTCATGTCGGAGTGAAGCCCAATACACCCTGAGATACTACTGGAGTACCTACCAGTAAATCTCCTACCATGTCCATGGATTTGTGTAATGGCTCTCCTAGACACAGCACGACCTCGCCCCCAATACCGGGAGAGACGAATCCCCTGCCGATCCGCTCACGTGCCTCCATATGGCTCGGGACTGTACCCAAAAGCTACCTGTTTGCACGACTCCTTTGAGCCGTGGTAGGGTAGAAATCAAAGCACAGTGGGAACTCACACGAGACAAATGACGACCTCAGGTCGATGAACTAACCTGTACACATGTCACCAGGGAACTGCTATCTGACGATAGGTATAGTACTAACTAGCAGATTCCCGGCGAGTCCTGTCCGGTGTACTCATAACCCAATGAGCACCTGTATACATCTTAGGTGATCCAACTGACACCAGTGGCTTGTGAGACCGGCCACCGCCCCTCGTCGGGGTCTCGACTGTACACACTAGTCTACTCCGGAGTATCGATGCCCTGTCTCGAAACTCCCACGACTAGGGACTACAATCAAGGATCTGCATATAAACTACCCAACTCTCACGTATATGATCGCCATCATACTGTTGGTAGTAAAGCAAGATCCTAAGGGCTCTATCAAAGTGTAACATGCAATCAGTCACCTGAACATGTACACGACTGATAAAGGCAAACTAGATAGCATACTATCATCTCGAGTAAGACTGTGCTACCGGGATAGGTCCTCCGCAATCATTGCAATCACGTACCTGCGATCCAATAATTGACTATGAGGGCACTATCTCCAACAATCTCCCACTTGCACTCAAGGCTAATATTGCGATGTCGACTACTCACAGCCCGTGTGAAACCGAACATCCAACTCCTCTACTAATCAGTTTCACAAAGCCCGTTTGTAAAACTATTGTGTTCGAGAAATAGCCTCGGTGAGTGGATCCGCCTAGAAGTTTCTTTCTGTATCTCTCTTAATCTCAAGTTCGCGGAGAAAGCCATCTCCCGAATTGAGTAGTACCTGTCTTAGAATATGTCTGGATATCTGATGGGACCTTAGTTCATAAATGAGCTCCATATCCAAACTTCTTAGACTGAATCGATCACTGAACCTAATCAGTATCGGGCACCATGCCACCCACAGTATCCTCTGGAACCACCTGTCCATAATACTGTCCCTCGTCAGAGGGAAAACTAAAACTCTGACAATCACTCTGTCATCCATGTCACCTTTGAAGCCTGGAATGATAACCGTCTCCCGAAAGAGGCTGCCGTTATCAAATCCATAGAACATGTACTAATGTTCTAAAACCGCTTCCTTATGTTTCTCCAGGATTGGATTAATACAAACTTATTGCATCCAGTGCAAAACCAACATTTGGTGTGGTACTTGACACCTCATGATTGACTCAATTGCCTAAGCAAGCGATCTGCCAATCATGCACATCCCTCTCCCCTTTAGTCTATACGACAGCTTTAGAGAGGGTGACTCCTTCACCTGCAGGTACACCACCATGCTAGGAGTCAACTATTCCAAAAACCATTAGAATATCTGTCAAAGCACCCACATTGGGAAACTTCCCAAATCCAGATCTAAAACCATAGATCCAGAAACCAGAATGTCAAATATTATATCCATATCCTGTCTGGAGAAACAACTGTGTGACGACCACAGTACAACCGATCGTAGTATAGGAATTTTACTTCCCACTCTGTGTATGTCATCCAGATACCATGACATCACACCCTACTACCTTCTTAACTGATCCATCCCCTATTCTGATTGAAGTCAAACCCATGACTGTCACATCAAAATTAGATGATCTATCTCCGCTATAACTGCTCAAGTCTATAAATAGATATAAGCTACTTGCCCACTTTGCTTTTGATGCTCCCACTGACTACGACAACCCTCCTACCGGGTCTCATATCCTGGAACAACAGTAGTGTCAAGTCTTGGTAGATAAGAACCTCCCTGTCACCGTCCTTGAGGCTACAGAAGTACCTCTCGGGTGTCTGAGGTTACCTATCGTATCTGCGGAGTGGCTATTGGAATGTCAAACCTGATTGAATATATAGGTCCTATTAAATTTTTCCGTAATCGTTCGCGGTTTTGGAATCACTTCCAGTTCTACCATACTCCCACTACTGTTTTCTGAAAAAGATCCATTTTTTACTAAAACTGTGGCGAGTCAAGAACAATATCACTATTGATCTTCCAAATGGTAAAATATCAACCCTCGTCATAGCCAGGGTCAACCCACAAACAGCCATTACAGAAACGTGCCCTGAGTTATCCAGTGTCTGGTTTTAATCATAAGCTGGACAACTCCCCGTACCTTAATATCTTTTAAGGTACGATCCATTCTATATCCAATACAGAAACTTTGGCACTAATTTAATTGGAACCAAGATTCAATCCAAGCAGCTGTCTCCAGTGCATATCAACTTAATGGAAAGAGGCTAATCAGCATTACTCAACTTAGGAAACCATCCAATTATAAGTAACCTGAAAGAGAAACACGTTTCTCAAAACCATCACTATTATCTGAATACCAATCACAAGAATCTACATCTTCGATCTCTTTGAAGAATCCTGATACTTGTGATACCTGGTTCTCTACTTTATTCTTATACCCACAACTTCTCAAAACTTAGACCATGTATTTCTACGAAACACTTGTCTAAATACTAGAGAAGTTATAAGTAAATAGAACACAGTACGAGGACCTACCCCTTTGTCCTGATGGACACTTGGACAACATACAATACTCTGTATAAGTCCGCTGAGTTTAAACAACTCAAAACCTGTGCGTCGTAGGTAGAAAACTGTACCCTGGCGATTTCCTCAAATATCACCAATTACAACGAATTCTGATATAATGAGGATGATCACCTAATTCCCAATATCTTACTCCCACTCATCATCGGTAAAACCATACAGATATGAGAATGAAACCTGGTAAATACATACCCTTAGAGTAAGTGTCTAATCGGGAAAACAGTTTTTCTTTAACAATGCACTGAAACATGAAAATGTTTCGTAGGGGTATCCCGGTATTCATAGCAATGCCTCTTCCATAATCCAATTCATGACTTCAACCGTATATTTTATTGCTATCTCTCCAAATCCCTTTATTTGTCTTTAGTCGTTACCTTCTGTACACCATCGTTAGGCTAAATGGTTTTCTTCCTTCCCTACCGTTCGGCACCAGCCTATGGTTTGGAAGAAGACTATCCAGTAAGCATAATAGGTGTACCCTCCTAAACCAAGGAGTACTCGCATCTCGAGAGAAGGTGATGATAAAAGACAATTGAATAATACCTTATTCTTTTAAAGGTGAAATAGGAGCGGCGATGAAGTACGTGGTTTTGGTCGTGAATGATATCAGTCGCAATTTACTTTGCCCTCTTTCTAATCCCTTTATTTTTGTCTTTACATATTACCTTCTGCACACCCTACTTAGGCTAATTGGTTTTCTTCATTCCCTACCTTTCGGCACCAGCCTATGGTTTGGAATAAGACTATCCAATAGGCGTAATAGGTGTACTCTCCTAAACCAAGGAGCTCTCGCAACCTGAGAGAAGGTGATAATAAAAGACAACTGAATAAACCAATTCCATTTCTCCTGAACCTGGATCCATCCTCGAAGAAGTTCCTTCGAGTTCGTATATAACCATACGATGGATCTATCCAATGGAAGTGGATATCCGTAGTATACGGGTGTTCTGAGAAATTCAAAGGGTAAAAGAAGGAGTGGCAATGACTTATGCAACTCAGACAATCCAAAAGCCAGTATTTTAAGAAGGTTCGGTCAACCTGGTCACTGAGTCATAGTCTAGGGTCGGTCAAAGGTCGCTGCCAAGGAGAGAGAGAGAAAAGTAACACTCTGCGTGCACTCTAACCTAGATCAGAATGGTCATCATTTTATCTAATCCGGAAACCTCCCACTGTCCTGTCAAATTCTCCTCCAAACCTAAAGAAGAATCAATCGGGATCACCCGAAGAGTAAACCAACTCACCAGTGGGAATCAGGATCCAACTCTCATCGCATGATAACGTGATGGAATGCATCCACGTTACTCATACTCCAGAAGGTATGCGCATACTCGGCAAGTTTCAGTTTCTTTAGAAACTCCTGATATTATTTTTGCCCCATGCTCTTATAACCTTGGCGTTGGTCAAAATGTCATAAGTCACATGCCAAGTTCTACCCATCACTATCTTGTCAATTTGAACCCACCCGCACATGCCCCTGACGTTGGCCAATCGGCAGAACGACTGTCCCAAACTAACTCATCTATCTATGCAACAATTGAATACCCAGCAGCTACCAAACACTATGCCTTGGCGTTGGTCAAAATGCGTAGCTTGAATACTACTGAATACCCAAAAGAAGTGACGGAGGGCTACAGCTAGTTTTTGGCGAAAAACCTTTAGCGTAGTGAACTTGATATCGCTGAAGGAACCTGATAGCTTTTTAAAATATAGTGGCGAAAACCTTTTGCTAAAGAGGTCACTCCCGGTAAAGGGATCTCGGCTCTTTCCTCGTGGAATGAGGTGCACGATATTCCACTGAATACCGCTATGCAAAGCAACATGTAATCGACTATAGTAAAGTTATTACCTTGACGCAAACTTCTGTCCAAGGGGTCTTTCCCGGTGAAGGGATATCAGCCCTTGCCCCGTCGAATGAGGTGCAGGATATTCCACTGAATACCGCTATGCATAACAAAAGGAAACGTCTTTGCAATAACACTTTTTTAAAATTGTGCCAACAACTCAAACAAGTTTGTTTTACTTTGCATTGATCAGAATCAACGCAGTCCCATCATTCAATCACACCAGAAAAGAACGAAAATAAAATGTACGTATATGCCATCCGCATTCGTCACTGGGTCCCGTCATCACCCGTTAGGTTACTTAACTAACGACAGAGCGGGGGTTGGACTAGCGCGGGTGTAAAACATATACAACATCTAACAGTATATAAGCCAATATACAATAATCGCTCCAGGCGTGATAGTATGCAACATTACAGAAAAGTAATAAGCATCACAGAACAATACAGATAATCTGGGATCCCCGAGTTTCACAGAGCCGCTGCTGAAACTCGACGTTCCCCTGTCGTGTGGATAGCCTGTGCAATGAAACCTAGACCCCTACGGGTGCGGCAAGTTACCCGCCAAAACCTGAAGCGAGGCAGTCCCCCACAGCATAGTGAATGGAACACCCGGCACTTCACGGAATCCGGTAAATTGAGCACCCCTCCTTGGGTCAACTTGTACCCCCTACGAGTGCGGCGAATAGTCTGCCAATTCTGAAGTGGGGTCCCTCTGCCTCTCAAAGCCATGAGATGCGGACCCGTTGCTTTCCCGAACCCGGCTATCCGTGCACTCCGTCGCGGGGTAAAACCTAGTACAGTAATGAAAAATAGTACAATAGGTACATCGACCGCAACCTGGTCGTGCCCCAAAAAGAATATTATACAACAGGCAGTGACGGCTGTCCACAAGTTGGACGCTCGCCACGCAATATCAAATGTACAAATAAACTCAAACTGTACAACCATTGCACACTGCTATCCACCACGACAAATCCGCAACATCACAGCACAACACAGAACATCAACGCGAATGTCACGTTCGCAAACCCGTCTAAAAGAACTATAGCAGTTAAACGCGGTTTACCGATCAAATGACATTCCCGGTCGGAGATATAATGTAAGCACTGTAAACTAACGTGTTTAAATTTCGATCGACCAAAGACCAAATATCAAAAAGTGGGCCCCACTGCTTACTGGTGAACAGTAACAAAATCTGGGCCAAAACTATATTTATCAAAAACCCCAAAATCCAACACAGAACCCACTGAGAAAATTTGGGAGCACGTGCTCCCCACGTGGCCGCGGTTGCGCGGCCAAACCATGGGTTTGGCCGCCCTTCCGCGGCAGCCTGGAGGGATCACGACCCCAAATTTTTTCGTGGTTCTTAAATTTGCCTGCACGGATTTTTAAGATATCCAGAAATGAATTTTGAAGCCATTTAAAATTAACAGAAACTGTCGGCTTGGATTTTTGCAGTTTTCGATTTTCGGTCGGATCGATGTTTTAAACGCGTTAGCACAAGTTAGTATAGCAAAATGGTGAGGCTCTGATACCACTGTAAGTCTACGCTAGCGCCCCAGCCGTCTACAGACGCCAAATGCGGAACAAAAACTTTTAAACTGGCACTATCGTATACTTTAACCCGGATCTGCCATTATTGCTAAACTAACAAACTGTAAAGAGTGTAGGAATGTTATACCGAACGATCCGAGTCCTTCGTTCTTCAACCATCATCCCACGCTCCGTTGCGGCTGCTCCGATCTCGTCGATCTCCGATCTCCTCGTCGAGGTGGCACCACATGATCGGTTCTTTAAACGGGCTCCCGCCTCTGACTCGAGGCAACTCGATCGTCAAGTTTGCTAAAAGAGACGACCAAGATTGATGTAGAGAATGAGTAGATGACTTTGTCTCACATCGTCCAAATCCGTGGACGATCGGTTAATGAAGTTGCCGAGGGAATTGGGTGATGGAATGAAATGAGCTGTGGATTCCATACACCCCAAATCTATCATAATCTTTTTTCCAACTATGAAAAACTATCAAGTGAGAGAGAGAATGAGGAGAGAGAGAGAGAGGGCAAGCCATATATAGCAAGAGGGAGGTGACCGTAGGAGCAAAGAGGGTGACCTTAAGAAAAAGCTTCTCACTCAAAAATATCTAAAGCAATCCAAAACCATTAATAACAAAGCATGAATCACTAAACACCTCATCATGCATTAATGAACCATTAAATGCATCCAATGAAAACTCAACACCATATAATCCTAGTCACCTCATCTAGAAACTTCTAGAAGCTTCCACACTCATCTCAAGAAAAAGATAAATCCGTCTTTAACCGAATGTTAAAAGACGGCTGATAGAAAACTGGAAACTGGCAACTTCCAAAAGTGATCCTGAAACAACTTTCAGGATAACCCCGAAACTGTATAAATATACCCGCATTTGTATTACGACCGAATACAAATGCAACTGAGACAAAGATATTATACCTGCTCAATATAATACTCGGATCCGGCTTAAACCAAAGCCGACCAGTATTATCAGCCCGAAAACTGACACGTGCGTAAACGCACGTGCATTTTCCAAACCCTGCCATAAAACCATACGGCCTCTACAACGTTTCGCCCGAACTTGGGAAACTGTCTGTGGGGGACTCTAATGACTCGTCAGTACCCTGGCAGTGGGTTTAACCACAAACCGTCAGCGGCACTAGCAATGCGTAACGGCTGCCCACGGACTGACCTCAAGGGATGCCGATGAGCGCACTCATCCGGAAAACCCTACTGAGCCTAACAGTGACAATGTATATACAGTCCGGTCCGTTCGTCAATGAGTATCGCATATCCGCCTAGGGGGCTAGTAACGTCAGACCCCCAATAGCAGTATAAGTCATGTCGGAGTGAAGCCCAATACACCCTGAGATACTACTGGAGTACCTACCAGTAAATCTCCTACCATGGCCATGGATTTGTGTAATGGCTCTCCTAGACACAGCACGACCTCGCCCCCAATACCGGGAGAGACGAATCCCCTGCCGATCCGCTCACGTGCCTCCATATGGCTCGGGACTGTACCCAAAAGCTACCTGTTTGCACGACTCCTTTGAGCCGTGGTAGGGTAGAAATCAAAGCACAGTGGGAACTCACACGAGACAAATGACGACCTCAGGTCGATGAACTAACCTGTACACATGTCACCAGGGAACTGCTATCTGACGATAGGTATAGTACTAACTAGCAGATTCCCGGCGAGTCCTGTCCGGTGTACTCATAACCCAATGAGCACCTGTATACATCTTAGGTGATCCAACTGACACCAGTGGCTTGTGAGACCGGCCACCGCCCCTCGTCGGGGTCTCGACTGTACACACTAGTCTACTCCGGAGTATCGATGCCCTGTCTCGAAACTCCCACGACTAGGGACTACAATCAAGGATCTGCATATAAACTACCCAACTCTCACGTATATGATCGCCATCATACTGTTGGTAGTAAAGCAAGATCCTAAGGGCTCTATCAAAGTGTAACATGCAATCAGTCACCTGAACATGTACACGACTGATAAAGGCAAACCAGATAGCATACTATCATCTCGAGTAAGACTGTGCTACCGGGATAGGTCCTCCGCAATCATTGCAATCACGTACCTGCGATCCAATAATTGACTATGAGGGCACTATCTCTAACAAGGGTATGACCCCATTCGGATTCTTGTCGTCCGGTTATACTCAATGTGCTCATTTGTGTTTGTTAAGTTGTGTGTTTGTTTTGTTTGGTCGTCAGCAGCTTGGGATCGTCACTCGCCGTCGTTAGGGTTCTCTTTCGATAGCTATTATCAGGAGACACTCGAATTGGCCACCCTTAGGCTTAGGGGTTAGGTCGTGTCGATCACCAGCCTGTTGTTCTTCTGACTCCGCGTAAGTAGGACTTTGGACCCCAGCTAGTCTAGAGACTTCGGAGACGGTCCAGTTGTGTTAGGTCAGGACGGGGATTGTCCATTTCGAACTGAGGTCTTATGACGACTGTGTTGGTCATAGACTCGAGTTCGTAGGACAGATCATGTATTCCTATGGACTTTCCGATGAATGACGTGTTGGATTTTGGGAAGTTTGTCCCAGGTTTTAGGTCCTTCTGAGATCCTATAAGCGAGTTAGTTTCGTTGCCTTTAAATTGGCACTTCCACCCAGATTATTAGAATTTCACCCCGTACTCCTCGTGATAATACTTTACAATTACCTTCTTGACCTTTCTCACATGATTTGGCACCAGACCTTTTAGCTGGACGCGATCTTTCGTTCACCAGCAGCCATGTGTGTTAATGGCTCGGCAGGTGGAGGGACATCGGTCAAGGGTCTTGCCATCTGTGAAGGGTTTCTTGGGCATAGCCGTATAGTGAGATAGTCACTTGGGAGGCTGCGAGTGATATTTGAGGATTTTAATCTTCTCTTTGAAGGTACGCGTATCAGTATATTTTTAAATTCGGGGACGAATTTCTTTTAAAGGGGGGAGATTGTAACACCTTAGAATGTGTTTTGTAGCTAATTATATTTTAATGTGTGGTTTTTAATAAAAAGTTTACCAAATTAAGTTTTAAATATTTTATCCTATTTAATGTATATTTTATTAGAATTTTGTTAGGCACACACACACTTGTGCATGTAACTAGGGTTGTTTTTGGGAGTTAATCCATGAGTAGCAACCATGGTTAACTAACCATTTTTCTCTAACCTAGTTTTAATACTTGTTTAAGTGTCATGATAGTTTTAAAAAGGGTTTTAAATTTTAATTGGTGTTTTGGTGCATGGTTGACTTTGAGAGAGAGGGAGAGAGAGAGAGTGAGCATGGGCATCATGGCTTTGCCCATGCCTCTTTATGAGAGAGAGAGTGAGAAGGGGGCCTTTGGTGAGTGCCCATTTCTCCATTTCTTTTTCTTTCTCTCATTTCCCTCACACTCTCACACACACACACTTACCTGAGAGAGAGCTCCAGCAGCAACAGCTTGCATCACCATCACCATCAGCAGCAGCTTTATCATCATCACCAACAACAGCAACAATAGCAACAGCAGCTTCATCACACACACACCCTCACACTCTCTCAGAAGCAAGCAACAGCAGCAACATCATCACCAACAACAGCAACAACAACAAAGACTACAACAACAACAGAGACAACAGCATCACCATCATTATCATCAGCAGCAGCAGAAACAGAAGTAGTAACAGAAGCAGAAGCAGCTACAGGAGCAGAGGCAGCAGCAGAGCAGGAGGAGTCCCAGCACTTGCAGAAGTTCCTCCTCCCTCCATACACCTCCTCACCAGCTTCTACGGTCCCATAGGGTATACTTCCTGAACCCAATCCCTAGTTTGCTTATTTGTGTGTGGTTTTGATTCGATTAGTGTTATAATAGCTAATTTAGTGCTAGTTTTGGTGAATTGTGAGTTGTGATAACAAATTGATGATTGTGTTAGATAACCTAGTATATTTAAGAGTTAACAAGGCCACTTCAACTGAGAAATACCCCAGATTACACTAAAATACCATAGGGATGTGTTTTGTGCAAAAATTGGTGTTTTAAAGTGATTTTTGTGACTTTTGTGATCTGCTATAGACCCGATGCGTTCAGGTCAAAATTGAGGAGACTGGGACATGATACCTAGGTCTAGAATACACCACCAGAAGACGAGCCACCCTACCCCTACCCAGGCCGCCGATTTTAGCATTCTGGCCGCAATTTGCGGCCAGGAAGAGAAGTGGGATGTTGGGGTTTTGTTGTAGGGTTCCCTGATGTGTTTTCTAGGTCTTTGGTATGTCTAGTTTTGTAAGTTTTGGCCTGTAGGAAAATCTGGGACTATATGTCGTTTTTGGTGTCCGTTGTGTTTGCGCGATACGCGCGATACGTGAGTGAGTTCTGTGATCCAGCGTGTCGCGATGGTCTTAGACGCGTACACACACGATTCAGCGTATCGTGCACACGCGCGTTTAGTTCGCGACGCGAGTTTCTCGTTTAGATTCGATATCGCGTTTCGCGGGATATTTTGCTTATATGTGATTTCCATGTCGTATTTGCAGGTTTGCAGACAGGGGCTACGGACACGGCTACAGGGGGAGCAGATTGTAGGATTCACCTAGCGTGGAGTATAGGTGAGTAGATATAACATCTACAGGGGAATCGCCCGCATGGCGTTATGCGTCTGGGCTAGGATTCAATTACCTGTCGCATATTCTACGTCATTGTAGAATTGCGCATTTACTGCATTTCCTTGATGTAGTTATACTGTGACTAGCAGCCATAGGACACTGCACATATTATTGACGGTCCAAGTTGCACGAGCACGGATTGTATGCTACACACACACCGTCAATAATTTCCATGTCACACACTACCTCTTATAGCTACTATTGCTTGCCACACCTGACATCTAGCTTGTCGGTATACCTATAGCGTATCATACCTTTAGTGATAGGTATATTTTCACCTTGCGATACAGCTACAGGTATACCTCCTACATATTTTACTTATACCGGGAGGGATTTCCTACACATGTTACTTATACCCAGGGGGGTATACGACATCAGTTCCTATAGGTAGATACCGATATTTTACTACACCTGTATGTTAGACACATATTCAGTTGCTGTCGCATATTTACATTTACTGATGTTACCTAGCTGTACCTTATCTTGATATCGCATACATCTGATTCAGCTATATACTTGTGTTTACCTGCTCGCATTCAGATATATCGCATACATCTGATTCAGCTATATACTTGTGTTTACCTGCTCGCATTCAGATATATCGCATACATTTATTCCTGGATTTGCACATTGTTTATCTGGATTTTATATGATGTTTTCGGGATTTGGGAACCGCGGGAGTTCATGAAATTATGCATACATGGAGCAACCCGGTTTCCTTGATATGATATTTGAGCGTCCCCCATGAGTTTTATCGGTGCTGATTATATACTCCATACGAGGTGTGGTTGCCGTATGAGAGTACATGGTTGGGCCCGGTATGGATCCCCTCGGCAAGAAGATCGATGGGTTTGCCGATTGAGCCTGGAGGCGGGCGAGTACCTACCGGTGATTGATTGGACCTGGCAGTTGTCCGGAGGCTACTGGCCAGAGTCGAGAGATGGATGCGGGAGGATCTGTACTGTCGGGGCCGAGGGCCGATACCGCAGACGGACCCCGTGGGCTGATCCGGACTGACGGAGCCCGATGTACGAGGATTTCTGTGTCGATGCTTGGCACACGGTTTTCATGATATTTCTTCAACCCCTTTTTGTATATATAACAGGGGATTAGCCGTTGTTATATATACCCTTACACCAATATTAGTGGAATGGGACGCTAATATATGTGTATTGCTACCATCACATTTATTTCTGTACATATATATATATACCTTTAGGATGTTAGATTCTTACTTGAGATTGGACTTGGGATACTAGGTGATTCATTGGGATTGGATATTGGACATACCTATGTGATTGGTGATTTGTACATTCGGGATATAGGAGATTACTCGATATTGTACATTGAGGAGATGTGAGACTTATATGATGTGAGTGCCCAATGTGGGGGCTGGTTTGAGGATTTGGGATTGGAGTATCTTGATGGATTGTGATCCTGCCACGACGTCAGGTTTCCGTGGGAAATGACATATTCCACCCTATACCTCACCCTTACTTACATTATGCACAGATTCTTATATTGGTAGTACTTGTAGTGTACCCTATGATAGTTGCATATTTGCTTTCTCATATCTCTACTGCATAGTTATTGCATACTATTGTCATGTTACTATTGCTTCACATATTGATTGTACCTGCTAGTGTACTCTCTTTATTTCAGCATTACATGACATATTATCATTGTAATCGCATATCTTAGATTCATGCTGTATGTGCATTCCTGCGATTACCTGCATATGTTTTATACTATTCACGAGTTGGCAACTCACCCCCGTTGTGCCACAGGTGTTTCAGGTTGTTCCCCAGAGTAGTCGAGGCAGTCTATTTCTCTATTCAGCTATCCAGCTACCATCTTTTGCTACAGATACCGCATCAGCTCACAGTACCATTTTGCTTAGGTGGGTTAGATGGATATCTGTATTTCATATTGTATATTCGTTGTATTTGTACTCTCCATCTACTATTGTATATTTGACATAGAGACTTGGTGAGGACGTTATGTGTATTATTGTGGATTTGAGATCTTTTGTATATACAGCTTCTTTCTCTACTGTCATTATTTTCTGTTGTATTCATCTTAACTAGTTTTTACAAAAGGGGTGTTGCTAAAATTTTAAAGAAGGAAAGTAAGAATTTTTAAAGAATTTGGGTTGCGATTTCAAATGCTTCAAAACTTATATTATCTTTTCCGTATTTTATGGTTTAGACTTCTGGGTTTTTGGCTTTCTTTTGCTATGTTACGTCTTAGGGCGTTGCGTAGTATTAGGGCCGTCACGGGCCAATTTTGGGTCGTGACACCTAATCAAACCCTAACCATGTTTAATCTCTACTAAACAAGTTGCATTATTTATCATATCATGTTACAATATTATATATCACATATATAATATTTATCATAACAAAATAAAACAATACAATTAACATATATCGCATATATATCAATGTATTATCCGAGTGAGAAAAAGAATCTTTTAGTGAGCAAATATTAGTTAATGTAATTTAATATATCATATATATTATTATACATTAAATTATCGAATCAACACTTGATCCGACAATCCGGCTATATCGCATATAACCGACTAATATTTATCCGTACCGATTCATTGAATCAACACTTGATCCGATGACCCGGCTGATATCAAATATCTCGAGAATACAATACGGTATCACATACCACATTATCCTCGGTCCCGCACATATCACATATGTGCTCCTACTCCGTTTTGCCTGAGCCAAGAAACCTCTGTGTAGGACTCTAAAGAATCGTCAATACGCCGGCAGTAGGTGATGATCATATCAAACACCCACAAGCTGCAAGCGGTCAGCTAAACGTAACAGCTACCCAGGTATTGAGCGCTCAGAAGATCTACAAGCAAGCCTGTACATTCTCCTGTGAATCCAAACAGTAACACTCCCGTACAGTCCGGTCTCGTCGTCTCATATGTTGCATATCTCGCCTAGGGGTGGTAAACGTCAGACCCCAGTAGCTCGATAAGTCGTGTCGATATGAGGTCTATAACAGTTCGAGAAACTACCGATAACACTTACCAGTAAATCTCAGCAACCCTGGCCAGGGATTTCCGGTTATAGCCAATCGAACACAGCACAACATCAACTCCCTATACCGGGAGAGACGAATCCCCTCCTATCGCTCATTGCCTTCATGTGATTCGGGACTGTACCCAAAAGCCACCTTTCTGCACGCCCTCTTGAACGTGGTATGATGGAAATCAAAGCACAGTGGGAATCATACAAGACTCTATGACGATCTCGGGTCAACAGACTACTCTGTACCAGTGTCACCGGAGAACTGCCATCTGACGTGAGGTATAATACCATCTGGGAGTTCTCGGCGAGTCCGTCCAGTGTACCCAGTCTTCACTGAGCACCCGTACACCATCCTTGATGTCAACATCGATGGATATGGGATCATCCATCGCCCATCATATGGGTCAAGATGCGTATACGCTAGTCTACTATGGTGTATCGATGCCCTGTCTCGATACACCCTCGACTAGGAACAGTTATAGGATGTACTCGTCGACTACCGTGGCCCCACTAGTATGATCTCATCATAGTCCCAGTAGTCGAGTACACATCTTAAGGGCTTTATCAGCATGTAACAAAGAGACAATCAGAGTACATGTTAAGATAAAGTACAACCAGATAGCATACTATCATGTCGAGCACGAAAGTCCTCCCTATATATGTCCTAGCATCCACTACAATATACATCGTATGTACAGTCATGGCCTCTTGGGCATACATATAACTAACAATCTCCCACTTGCACTAGGGCCATCTGTTGTGGTATCACATACCCAACAATTAACTGCGGTTGAAGTATCTCATACTCAACCATCCCATAAAAGTCTCTACTAGGAAAAAGGCCTTTGTGAGTGGATCCGCGCTGTTGTCCTCTGTGTCTACTCTCCTAACCTCGATCTCCCTGGAGATCAACCATCTCCATGATCAGGTGATACTGCCTAAGAATTATATCTGGATTTCTTATGGGACGGGGGTTCCTTGGCAAAAGCCGCAACTCCATTGTCACACAATGGTAGGAACGAAGTTCATCTCATGAACTTATATATATCCAGACTGCCTCTTTGGTAGCATCCTTGGTAACGATGTATCTTACCTTTAATCTTCTAGTAAGTCACGGTATCTAGCTTGGAACTCTTCCATCATACCGTCCCTCTACTGAGGGTAAAGACATTGCCTGCGACTGACATTCAGTCGTCCTTATCACCCTGGAACCTTTCCAGTGATTCTCCCCAGGATCGATTTATACCATCTCACTACAACTAGTGAGTATCCTAAGATCCAATTAGATCTATCCCATAGATCCAAAACCCAGGATTTAGGAGGTATCACTTTGATCCTATATGGAGAATCCTTGTGATAATCGGAGATTAACCGAGCGTAGCATAGGAAACTTCTTCCCTATTAAGAGTATGTCATCCACGTACTCTACGAGAATCACCACCATACTCCCTACTACCTTTTTGTATATACTAGGTTCATCTACCATTTTGATGAAGTCAAACTCTTTGATTACCACATCAAAACAGATGTTCCAACTCCGCGATGCCTGTTTTATCATATAAAACATCTTGCACACGTTTCCGCTGCTCCCACTGTCTACGAAGCCCTCTGGCTGTGTACTTATAGACGCACTTTTCTAAAACATCATTTAGAAAAGTAGTCATGACACCCAACCACCAGATATCGTAGTCATGGTATGTAGCCGTGGCAAGTAGGATCTGGATGGACTTAAGCATAGATCCTTAGAAAAGGTTTCAACATAATCCATACCTGGTCTATGATGCAAACCTTTAACAAGTCTAGCTTTGAAAGTCTCAACTTTTCCATGTACACCAAGTAATCTTCTCAAGATATACTTGCTCCTGATGGGGATTTAACCCTTCAGATAAAGCAACTAAAGTCCATACTTTGTTGGTGTATAAGGATTCCATCTCAGATCGCTAAGCATCCAGCCATTCTTACAGAGTCCTACTCCTGATGGCCAGCTCGAAACTAGTTGGGTCATCATCACATGATGCAATCCTCGCTCCCACTGTCATAGAGAAACCAAAGTATCTCTCGGGTGGGTGAGGAACCCTACTAGATCGGCGGAGAGGCTGAGGTTCGTTGGAAACTATTGAATCCTTTGGTTCTACCAAATCATCAGCTGCATTTTGTATAGCTGGAACATTTCCAGTTCTACATAACAGACCATGCCTCGAGCTTGTCCGGATTTTGCTTTTAGACATAGGCCGGACAACCCCAAATCTTAACAAACTTAAGATATGGGCTCTTCCCATTCCATATCACATATGAAGTGGTAGGTTACTGATTTGATTTGAACCCTATTCAATAGGTATGCAGCTTCTCAAGTGCATAACTCCCCAAAAGGAAATAGGAAACTCAGTAGTACTCATCTTAGAGCACACCATATCACATAGGGTGTTATTGCTCTGCCCCGATACACCGACGTACTGTGGTGTATACGGAGGAGTAATGCTGAGAGAGAATCTCATTCTCCTTTAGAATAGTCCAGGAATTCCGTGCTCAAGTATTCTCCTCCTTGATCTCATCAAAGGACATAATACTTATACCCATTTTTCTGGTTCTCTACTTCTAACTTATATTCCATGAATATCTCAAAAGGTTCGGACTTGTGTTTCAACAGGAATATATGTCTGAATCTTGAGAGATTATCAGAGAATGTAATGAAGTAAAAAGAACCGGTCTTGGCATGTGTAGACAGGAGACTTTCATACATCAGCATGTATCAATCCCAAGAGTCCACTAACTCTTTCTCTGTTTCCAATAAACAGAGCTGTGGTCATCTTATCTTTGTGATATGACCGGCAAGTTTCACAAGATGTAAATTCAAACTAATTTAAATATGCATCTAAATGTAACTTCAGCCAGTCAGGTCGCATTGATATGACCCAGTCTACAATGCCTCAAGAAGGATTCGTTCATTTCTGAACTCTTCTTCTTGTGTGTGTTCCGTATACTAAGAACTGTATTTTGATTTAGAACGTCAATGCTTTTAGATAACGTGCCTGAACCGATCAACTCTTGATATAGGAAATGTTCAAAACATTATCCAACAATACAAAATTATATCCTTTCTTTACTAATAAAGAAACTGATATGATTTTGTATATCAAGTTCGGTATCCAATAACATTTGTTCAGAATCAATGTATTCAGGTAATACAGGGTGATAGTGACCAACAGACTTGGCTGCAACACTTGCACCGTTTTCTATCTCATGAAACTTATCACCCGTTCTCAGTTCTCTACCTATCTGTAGCCCATGTAACAGATTACATATGCGGGATCCTGATCCGGTATCACATACCCAGGACGTAAAAGATACTGAGAAACAGTTCTCTGTAATGAACACACCCGAAGATGATGCATCAGCATGCACTTTCTTCGTTTGGGTGGCACGGGAAATCCGGTATTCCCCAATTTCCTGCTCTGTCTTATAACAATTATAAGTTGGAGCGGGACCAACGTTCCCCAGCTCAGTATAACAAGCGGGTTCGGTCAATATATCCGTTTTATTATCTTGATTATGGCGTGATATGGTCGCTACCTGGAGAGAGAGAGAGAAGAAAACACTCAGCGTATGCTCTTGCAAGATTAGATTGGTTATCTAATATATCTAATCAGGATGTCTCCCACTGTTTTAATCAAATCTTCCTTCAAACCCTAAAAGGAAAGACTAGCCGGAATTAATTACACGCTACAAGTTCGCCAATCTTTCAGCCAGGCCAATGTCGGTACTTTGAGGGAGGTCCCCCGTGCTTTCGCACGAACCTAATTAAAGTAAACCTCGTTTTCCCAGGGGCATAACCCCGTTAACACCTTTCTAGACACCTACTTGATCGGCTAATTGTAATGTGTACAACTCTCCCAGGAGTAACTCTTACTCGCAGCGGGTATCGGGATCCAACTATCTCATAGAAGGTATGCAATCTCATTGCAAATTTCAACACTTGAAATTCCCAATAATATTTTGCCCCTAGCGTCCTATGACCTTGACGGAGGTCAACAAACCATAAGCTGCTAGTCAAGTTCTACCCGTCATTTCCTGATTGAATTAAACCCACCCGCACGACCCTTGACGGAGGTCAACAAGGCCGCACGACTATCCTAATCCAATCTGCATCATATGCATAAGCAGATAAATACTAGTCAGCTACCGCACACTACGCCTTGACAGAGGTCAACAAACGTAGCACGAATACTAAGAAGGACTTATCTGAAATGACGGAGGGCTACGACAGGTTTTAGGAAAACCTATTGCGTAATGAACATGATATCGTTGTAGAATCGAGTGATTTTAAATGGAGTGTTTTTGAGGCTTTTCTAGTTTTGCTAAAGGGGTCACTCCCAGTGAAGGGATCGTCGGCCCTTTCCTCATCGAATAAGGTGCAGGATATATCATATATACCGCTGTGCAAAGCAAGAACTATAGAAGCAATCAAAAGACAAACCGAGTTTCTAGCATCTGCCAGTTATTGCTAAAGGAGTCACTCCCGGTGAAGGGATCTCGGTCCTTTCCTAATCGAATAAGGTGCTGGATGTTCTACAAGGAACACCGCTATGCAAAGCAAGAACTGTAGCTACCAGTTTTTATAAACAAGTTTCTAAAACATCTTAGGTTTCTTTTAGTTTCATTAATCTCATTAATGAAGTCCCATTTTATTATGCTTCACAAGCATCTCATTTGAAACGAAATCTGCAATATAACATATATCTTATTTATATAATATAAACATTCGTCACAGTCAGTAATATGATCTCATCACAGAACATTGCAGCAGAAGAACATATATGAAATATTGGATATACTAGGACGTCCGTGTTTTCAATACGAGCCTGTATAAAACACGGATTCCACGGTCGCGATGAATAGCCAAACCCACATCCCTAGACCCCTACGAGAGCGGCAAGTAACACTGCCAATTCTAGGGTTAGGAGACCCGGTCTCGACTCCTCGAGATGGTCTCCCACTGGACCCTAGAACCCGGTTACTTGTGCTCCCCTCCTTGGGTCTACCTAATGCGGAAAAGTAAATAATATACAACGGTGACAGCTTCCGCTACCTGGAAGTGCCCCAATAAAAGAATATTACATACAAATGAATTTTACATGAATGAAAAAGAAAAACTCTCATCTCACATAAAACCCCCGGCTATTCAAAACGCGACGATCCAATATAACATATCACAGCAACACATAATATCTCATATTATCAACGTAAGCAAGTATGCGTATCCCGATTGTCGTTGATGTATAGCAACGAAGCCGGCGATACACCACATACTACGCTTACGGTCACAGAAAAGAAAGTGTAAAACTACAACAGTTGGAATCCGCAACCTCCTTAGACATCGCATGCCTAACCAAATGAATTCCTTAGACATCGCATGCCTAACAATTATAAACCCCGCATTTTAGTCTCATTATCGAAAACTCTTTTCAATATCAAGTCGGGCAATTCAACAAGATTCCCGACGTCCTGATCGAATGCTCGTCGCAAACTTTAGTAGACGGCCGCACCTCCGATACCGTCGACGAAATGCACCAAGGCGGAACACCGCTACCGGGAGCACCCGAACGGATGCTTTCGGTGACGGGGTTCTCCTACAGTCACTTGGTCGGGGCTATGGAGTGAGGCTGTCTATTAAGTTTACCCGGCGAGTATCCGCGTACGCTACGTGATTGCGACGGACTTTTGATCACATCAAAATTCCGTGGCAACCGATCATCTGAGACTAAACTGCTATGTTTATAATATTCAAATTAGTTATCTCATAACTACCTGTGGATTCCAAATATTGTATCACATTCCAGATAAATAGATAAAGTTAAACTTTCCGATCGAATAATCAAACACCCAAGATTTCCCCAATATATCTCAACACTTGAAATCAGTTTAAAAACATCCATCACATGCCACAGTACCAATGGTCCAGCCGTAGAAGGGTCAAGCCAACGCCTCACATGTGGCACGCCGTACTGCCCCAAACCCTAAGGTTCAAAAGGCAGTTCAAGACGGTCACATAATCGAGTTAAGGTTTGTTGTCTTATAGAGGGTCCACTGAGTTACTTGCACGACTTAGAACGTTCTTAAAAACGAGAATAATTCCAACTTTTGAAAAATTTTCCGACAGGGGAAAAAGTGAGTTATTGATATCCGTTCGAACTTTTTAACAGTTTCTAAAAGTTATCCGGAAAACCACATAATCAAAATCTGATACTCCGATCGAAACACCGAATCTCCAAAACAACCCCAGAAAATTCAACTCTTGAATAAATATTAAAAATTCCCAGAAAATCCAGCATAATAAAATAGGAGTTACTGTGCAAACAGGGAATGATGACGTCATCAATGTGCCGCGGAACCGGCGCAGAAGGCATGATTCTGCCGCGGTTCCGCCGCACTTTTTACTGTTCATTGAAAACTTTTTGCACCGTAATTCTTAGAATTCCCTGCTGAATTTTTTAAACATTTTTAATGTGGAAAAATCCCAGTTTTTAGAAAATTTCCAGAGAGCATGTTTCGGGTTAGGTTTTTGGTTCGATCGGACTTCAAACTCCGTCTAGACTTTGCCTAAAGCTCTAGCTTGGCTCTGATACCACTGTATGGTTGCTATGCACGCGCACAAGGGTCAACGAGGCATCAACCATGCCCGATTAAAAATTTAGCCGTGCCGAACAACCCGAATACGGAACTTTAAACTAGAGATTAGGCGAAAACAAGCATGCTAAACACTTTAACACTAAGTGAGAGGGATTACAATCTTTGTAGATCCGGTCCTTCACTTCATATGCTCCGTGTTGTGGTCCCTTCGCTGCGATCATCGGGATCCGGACTCTCGAGAGGTTCCACGAAGAGAAAGACGCAACCTTTGCTTCCGATCTTCGATACTAAGATGATCTACCTTGAAGTTTCTTTAACATAAGCTAACACTCATGAAATGATGTGAACACCCTCATCTAAATGGCAAGGGAAGATGAGGATGATGAAGTAGGATTTTTGCTCTCTTTATTTATCTTTTTCTCATATTTATCCATCACAAAAATCAAAGCAAGAAAGCATTTCAAGCAAAGAAGAAGAAGGAAGAAGATGAACAATATTAAGAATCCTTTTTTTTGTGATGAATAGGAAGAGAAATGATATGATGAATAATGTAACCATGGTCAAACTAACCCTTGTAGAGATTTGACTAAGGTTAAAGGTTTGGTTAGATTAAGGAAATATCTAGCATAATATCTTAACAAAGACAAAGAAAGAAAGCTTCTAGAAACTTCTAGAAAACCTTAACCCTAATCAAACCCTAACCATGTTTAATCTTTACTAAACAAGTTACAGTATTTATCATATCATATTACAGTATTATATATCACATATATAATATTTATCGTAACAAAATAAAACAATACAATTAACATATATCGCATATATATCAATGTATTATCCGAGTGAGAAAAAGAATCTTTTAGTGAGAAAATATTAGTTAATGTAATTTAATATATCATATATATTATTATACATTAAATTATCGAATCAACACTTCATCCGACAATCCGGCTATATCGCATATAACCGACTAATATTTATCCGTACCGATTCATCGAATCAACACTTGATCCGATGACCCGGCTGATATCAAATATCCCGAGAATACAATACGGTATCACATACCACATTATCCTCGGTCCCGCACATATCACATATGTGCTCCTACTCCGTTTTGCCTGAGCCAAGAAACCTCTGTGTAGGACTCTAAAGAATCGTCAATACGCCGGCAGTAGGTGATGATCATATCAAACACCCACAAGCTGCAAGCGGTCAGCTAAACGTAACAGCTACCCAGGTATTGAGCGCTCAGAAGATCAATAAGAAAGCCTGTACATTCCCCTGTGAATCCAAACAGTAACACTCCCGTACAGTCCGGTCTCGTCGTCTGATATGTTGCATATCTCGCCTAGTGGTGGTAAACATCAGACCCCAGTAGCTCGATAAGTCGTGTCGATACGAGGTCTATAACAGTTCGGGAAACTACCGATAACACATACCAGTAAATCTCAGCAACCCTGGCCAGGGATTTCCGGTTATAGCCAATCGAACCCAGCACAACATTAACTCCCTATACCGGGAGAGACGAATCCCCTCCTATCGCTCATTGCCTCCATGTGATTCGGGACTGTACCCAAAAGCCACCTTTTTGCACGCCCTCTTGAACGTGGTATGATGGAAATCAAAGCACAGTGGGAATCACACAAGACTCTATGACGATCTCGGGTCAACAGACTAATCTGTACCAGTGTCACCGGAGAACTGCCATCTGACGTGAGGTATAATACCATCTGGGAGTTCTCGGCGAGTCCGTCCAGTGTACCCAGTCTTCACTGAGCACCCGTACACCAGCCTTGATGTCAAACACCGATGGATATGGAATCATCCATCGCCCATCATATGGGTCAAGATGCGTATACGCTAGTCTACTCTGGTGTATCGATGCCCTGTCTCGATACACCCTCAACTAGGAACAGTTATAGGATGTACTCGTCGACTACCGTGGCCCCACTAGTATGATCTCATCATAGTCCCAGTAGTCGAGTACACATCCTAAGGGCTTTATCATCATGTAACAAAGAGACAATCAGAGTACATGTTAAGATAAAGTACAACCAGATAGCATACTATCATGTCGAGCAAGAAAGTCCTCCCTATATATGTCCTAGCATCCACTACAATATTCATCGTATGTACAGTCATGGCCTCTAGGGCATACATATAACTAACATAAGTTAAGACTAGCCAGTGTAAGGTTACTAGGCACTGTTACAAGGGTCTATAAGGCATCAACCATGCCCGATATAAAAATTTAGACGTGCCGAACAACCCTAACCAAGATCTTAGACTAGAGATTAGGCGAAACAAAGCAAGTAAACAACTTTACTTCTAAGAGTTAGGGATTACAATCTTTGTAGTCCGTTCCTTCACTTCTAAAGCTCCGTGTTGAGGTCCCTTCACTGCGATCATCGAGTATCCGGACTCTTGAGAGGCTCCACAAAAGAAAGATGCAAGCTTGCTTCCGATCTTCGATAACTAAGATGATCTACCTTGAAGAAACTCAAACCCAAGCTCTTTCTTTGCTAATCAAGTATTAGCAAAGCAAACACCCTAATCTAAGTGGCAATAATAGATGAGGATGATGAAGTAGGAATTTAGCACTCATTTTTTTTCTATTTCTTACTCATTTTCATCACTTCACAAAAAGATAGAAAGCTTTTCATGCAAGGAAGAAGAAGGAAGAAGATGATCAAGTCCTTTGTGATGAATAATAAAATCTTGTTATAATTACAAATGCAACCATGGTTAAGTCAAGAAGGACTTAACCATTGTAGAGATTTGACTAGGGTTAAAGGGTGTGGGTTGGGTTAGGAAATATCATGCAAAATATCTAAAAAAAATATCTTTGCAAGAAACAAAATAAAAACTTCTAGAAGCTTCTAGATAGAGCTAACCCAAATCAAACCCTAACTATGTTTAATCTCCACTAATCATGTTGCATTAGTAATCATAACTTGTTACAATGCTATATATCACATATATAATATATTTTTGTAACAAAAGAAAATAATACAATTAACATATATCGCAAATATATCAATGTAATACCCGAGTGAGAAAAAGAATCTTTTAGTGAGCTTATATTAGTTAATGTAATTTAATATATCAAATATATCATTATACATTAAATTATCGAATCAACACTTGATCCGATAATCCGTCTATTTCACAAATAACCGACTAATATAATCTGTAACTATTTATCGAATCAACACTTGATCCGATAACCCGGCTATATCACATATACCCGGCTGATATCTCATATCGCGAGAATCTAATACGGTATCACATACACGTATTGTTCTCGGTCCCGCACATATCATATATGTGCTCATACTCCGTTTTGCCTGAGCAAGGAAACCTCTGTGTAGGACTCTAAAGAATCGTCAATACGCCAGCAGTAGGTGATGATCATATCAAACACCCACAAGTTGCAAGCGGTCAGCTAATCGTAACAGCTACCCAGGTATTGAGCGATCAGAAGATCAACAAGCAAGCCTGTACTTTTTCCCGTGAATCCAATCAGTAACACTCCCGTACAGTCCGGTCTCTTCGTCTTATATGTCACATATCTCGCCTATGGGTGGTAAACGTCAGACCCCAGTAGCTTGATAAGTCGTGTCGACATGAGGTCTATAACTGTTCAAGAAACAACTGATAACACTTACCAGTAAATCTCGGCAACCCTGTCCAGGGATTTCCAGTTATAGCCAATCGAACACAGCGCAACATCAACTCCCTATACCGGGAGAGACGAAACCCCTCATATCGCTCATTGCCTTCATGTGATTCGGGACTGTACCCAAAAGCCACCTTTTTGCATGCCCTCTTGGACGTGGTATGATGGAAATCAAAGCACGGTGGGAATCACATAAGACACTATGGCGATCTCGGGTCTACAGACTAACCTGTACCAGTGTCACCAGAGAACTGCCATCTGACGTGAGGTATAATACCATCTGGGAGTTCTTGGCAAGTCCGTCCAGTGTATCCAGTCTCCACTGAGCACCCGTATACCTTCTCTGATGTCAAACACCAATGGATATGGGATCATCCATCGCCCATCATATGGGTCAAGAAGCGCATACGCTAGTCTACTCTGGAGTATCGATGCCCCGTCTCGGTACTCCCACGACTAGGAACATTTGAAGGATGTACTTGGCGACTACATTGCCCTCACTAGTATGATCTGCATCATAGTACTGGTAGTCAAGTACTCATCCTAAGGGCTTTATCAACATGTGACATAGAGAAAATCAGAGTACATGTTAAGATAAAGAGTAACCAGATAGCATACTATCATGTCGAGCAAGAAATTCCTACCTATATATGTCTAAGCATCCACTAAAATATACAACGTATGTACAGTAATAGCCTCTAGGGCATACATATAACTAACAATCTCCCACTTGCACTAGGGCCATCTGTTGTGGTATCGCATACCCAGCATTCAGCTGTGGTTGAAGTATCTCATACTCAACCATCTCATAAAAGTCTCAACTGGGAAATATGCCTTTGTGAGTGGATCCGCGCTGTTGTCCTCTCAGTCTACTCTCCTAACCTCGATCTACCTGGAGATCAACCATCTCCATGATCAGGCGATACTGCCTAAGAATATATCTGGATCTCTGATGGGATGGGGGTTCCTTGGCATAAGCCACAAATCCATTGTCATACAATGGCAGGAATGAAGTTCATCTCATGAACTAATATATATATCCAGACTGCTTCTTTGGTAGCATCCTTGGTAGCGATTTATCTTGCCTTTAATCGTCTAGTATCTCACGGTATCTAGCTTGGAACTCTTCCAACATACCGTTCCTCCACTGAGGGTAAAGACAATGCCTGGGACTGACATTCCGTCGTCCTTATCACCCTGGAACCTTTCCAGTGATTCTCCTCAGGATCGATTGATACCATCTCACTACAACTAGTGAGAATCCTAACATCCAAATTAGATCTATCTCATAGATCTATAACCCAAGATTTAGGAGGTATCACCTTGATCCTATATTGAGAATCCTTGTGATAAGAGGAGATTGACCGATCGTAGCATAGGAAACTCCTTCCCTATCAAGAGTATGTCATCCACGTACAATACGAGGATCACCACCATACTCCCTACTACCTTTTTGTATATACAAGGTTCATCTACCATTTTGATGAAGTCAAACTCTTTGACTACTCCATCAAAACAGACGTTCCAACTCCGCGATACCTGATTTATCACATAAAACATCTTGCACACGTTTCCGCTGCTCCCACTGTCTACGAAGCCCTCTGGCTATGTACTTATAGACGCTCTCTTCCAAATCATCATTTAGAAAAGCAGTCATGACACCCAACCGCCAGATATCATAGTCATGGTATATAGCCGTGGTAAGTAGGATCTGGATGGACTTAAGCATAGCTTTGAAAGTCTCAACTTTTCGTTGTACACCAAGTAATCTTCTCAAGATATACTTGCTCCTGATGGGGATTTAACCCTTCAGATAAAGCAACCAAAGTCCATACTTTGTTGGTGTATAAGGATTCCATATCAGATCGCTAAGCATCCAGCCATTCTCACAGAGTCCCCACTCCTGATGGCCTGCTCGAAACTAGTTGGGTCATCATCTCATGATGCAATCCTCAGTCCCACTATCATAGAGAAAACCGAAGTATCTCTCAGGTGGGTGAGGAACCCTACTAGATCGGCGGAGAGGCTGAGGTTCGTTGGTTACTATTGAATCCTTTAGTTCTACCAAATCATCAGCTGCAGTTTGTATTGCTGGAACTCTTTCCAGTTCTACCTCATGACCACTAATTTCTTCATAAGAAATTCCCTTTCACAATGGTTGCATGCTGAGAAACAAAAACACCTTTTGTTCCCCAGTTTGGTAGAAGATAATCCCTTGCGAATGCTTGGGATATCAAACAAACTTCCACAGAACTGATCTTTGCCTCGAGCTTGTACAGATTTTGCTTTTAAACATAGGCCGGACAACCCCAAATCTTAACATCTTTAAGAGATGGTCTCTTCCCATACCATATCACATATGGAGTGGCAGGCATCTGATTTGATTGGAACCCTATTCAATAGGTATGCAACTTCTCAAGTGCACAACCTCAAAAGAAAATAGGCAACTCAGTAATACTCATCATAGAGCACACCATATCACATAGGATGAGATTGCTCCGCCCCGATACACCGACGTGCTGTGTTGTATTCGGTGGAGTAATGCTGAGAGAGAATCTCATTCTCCTTTAGTAGTCCAG
Organism: Agapanthus africanus; assembly: GCA_030015575.1. Classification (NCBI taxonomy): domain Eukaryota; kingdom Viridiplantae; phylum Streptophyta; class Magnoliopsida; order Asparagales; family Amaryllidaceae; genus Agapanthus; species Agapanthus africanus. Next base: position 235,734,169 of record JASDDO010000010.1, read on the forward strand.
GAATTCCATGCTCAAGTATTCTCCTCATTGATCTCATCAAAGGACATAATACTTATACCCGTTTTTGGTTCTCTACTTCTAACTTATATTCTGTGATTATCTCAAAAGTTTCGGACTTGTGTTTCAGCAAGAACATATGTCTGAATCTTGAGAGATCATCAGTGAATGTAATGAAGTACAATGAACCGGTCTTGGCATGTGTAGACAGGGGACCTTCATACATCAGCATGTATCAATCCCAAGAGTTCACTAACTCTTTCTCTGTTTCCAATAAAAGGAGCTATGGTCATCTTATCTTTGTGACATGACTGGCAAGTTTAATAAGATATAAATCCAAACTAATTTAAATATGCATCTTTATGTAACTTTATCTAGTCGGGTCGCATCGATATGACCTAGTCTACAATGCCTCAAGAAGGATTCGTTCATTTCTGAACTCTTCCTCTTGTGTGTGCTATGTACGTTAAGAACTGTGGTTTGATTTAGAACGTCTATGCTTTTAGATAACGTACCTGAACCGATCAACTCTTCATATAGGAAATGTTCAAAACATTATCCAATAATACAAAATTATATCCTTCTTTACTAATAAAGAGACTGATATGATGTTGTATATCAGGTTCGGTATCTAATAACATTTGTTCAGAATCAATGTATTCTGGTAATACAGGGTGATGACTACCAACAGTCTTGGCTGCAACACTTGCATCATTTCCAACTCTTGAAACTTATTACCCGTTCTCAGTTCTCTACCTTTCTGTAGCCCATGTAACAAATTACATTTGCGGGATCCTGATCCGGTATCTCATACCCAAGACATAAAGGATACTGAGAAACAGTTCTCGATAATGAACACACCCGAAGAAGATGCATCAGCATGCACTTTCTTCGTTTGGGCGGCATGGGAATTCAGGTAATCACCTATTTCCTGCTCGGTCTTATAACAATTATAAGTTGGAGCGGGACCAACGTTCTTTAGCGCAGTTTAACAAGCGGGTTCGGTCAATACATCCGTATTATTATCTTGATTAAGACGTGACATAGTCGCAACCAGGAGAGAGAGAGAAGAAAACACTCGGCGTATGTCCTTGCAAGATTAGATTGGTTATTAATATATTTAATCCGAATGTCTCCCACTATTTTAGTCAAATCTTTCTTCAAACCCTAAAAGGATTAATTACACCCTACAAGTTCGCCAATCTTTCAGCCAGGCCAGTGCCGGTACTTTGAGGGACATTCATTGTGCTTTCGCATGGACCAAATTAAAATAAACCTCGTTTTCCCAGGGGCGTAACCCCGTTAACACCTTTCTAGACACCTACTTGATCGGCTAATTGTAATGTGTAAAACTCTCCCAGGAGTAACTTTTACTCGCAGTGGGTATTGGGATCCAACTATGTCATAGAAGGTATGCAATCTCATTGCAAATTTCAACACTTGAAATTCCCAAAAATATTTTACCCTAGCATCTATATGTCCTTAACATGGTCAACAAATCATAAGTTCTAGTCAAGTTCAACCCGTCATTTCCTGATTGAATTAAACCCACCCACACGACCCTTAACATGGTCAACAAAGTCGCACGACTACCCTAATCCAATCGCATCATATGCTTATATAGATAAGCACTAATCAGCTACCGCACACTACGCCTTAACATAGTCAACAAACGCAGCACGAATACTAACTAGTACTTATCTGAAATGACGAAGGGCTACGACAGGTTTTTAAGAAAACCCTTTGCGTAATGAACATGATATCGTTGTAGAATCGAGTGAGTTTAATTGGAATGTTTTTGAGGCCTTTTCTAGTTTTGCTAAAGAGGTCACTCCCGGTGAAGGGTTCGTCGGCTCTTTCCTTATCGAATAAGGTGCAGAATATTTCACAAATATCACTATGCAAAGTAAAAACTATAGAAACAATCAAAAGACAAACCGAGTTTGTAGCATCTGCTTGTTTCGCTAAAGAGGTCACTCCCGGTGAAGGGATCTCGGCTCTTTCCTTATCGAATAAGGTGCTGGATGTTCTACAAGGAACACCGCTATGCAAAGCAAGAACTAGAGCTACCAGTTTTGAAAAAGTTTCTACAACATCTTTAGGTTTCTTTTAGTTTCATTAATCTCATTAATGAAGTCCCATTTTTTTTATTATGCTTCACAAGCATCACATTTGAAACGAAATCTGCAATATAACATATATCTCATATATATAATATAAACATTCGTCTCAGGAAGTAATATGATCTCATCACAGAACATCGCAGCAGAAGAACATATATGAAATATTGGATATACTAGGAGGTCTGTGTTTTAATACGAGCCTGTATAAAACACGGATTCCACGGTCGCGATGAATAGCCAAATCCCACATCCCTAGACCCCTACAAGAGCGGCAAGCAACACTGCCAATTCTAGGGTTAAGAGACCCGGTCTCGACTCCTCGAGATAGCCTCCCACTGGACCCTAGAACCCGGTTACTTGTGCTCCCTTCCTTGGGTCTACCTAATGCGGAAAAGTAAATAATATACAATGGTGACATCATCCTCAGCCCGGAAGTGCCCCAATAAAAGAATATTACATACAATGAATTTTACATGAATGAAAAAGAAAAACTCTCATCTCACATAAAACCCCCATCTATTCAAACACGACGATCCAATATAACATATCACATCAACACATAATATCACATATCATCAACGTAAGTAAATATGCGTATCCCAGTTGTCGTTGATGTATAGCAACGAAACCGGCGATACACCACATATTACACTTACGGTCGCAGAAAAGAAAGAGTAAAACTACAACAGTTGGAATCCGCAACCGCCTTAGACATCGCATGCCTAACCAAATGAATTCCTTAGATATCGCATGCCTAACAATTATAAACCCCGCATTTTAGTCTCGATCTCGAAAACACTTTTCAATATCTAGTCGGGCAATTCAACAAGATTCCCAACAACCTGATCGAATGCTCGTCGCAAACTTTAGTAGACGGCCGCACCCCCGGATGCCTTCGACGAAGTGCACTAAGGCGGAACACCGCTGCCGCGAGCACCGGAACGGATGCTTTTGGCGACGGGGTTCTCCTACAGTCACTTGGTCGGGGCTATGGGGTGTGGCTATCTATTAAGTTTACCCGGCGAGTATCTGCGTACGCTACGTGACTGCGATGGACTTTTGATCGCATCAAAATCCTGTGGCAACCGATCATCTGAGACTAAACTGTTAGATTTATAACATTCAAATTTGTTATCTCATAACTACTTGTGAATTCCGAATATTGTATCACATTCCAGATAAATAGACAATTAAACTTTCCAATCGAATAAACAAACACCCAAGATTTCCCAAATAGCCCAACACTTGAGCGGAGTTCAAAAAGTATCCATCACATGCCACAGTACCAATGGTCCAGCCGTAGAAGGGTCAAACCAACGCCTCACATGTGGCAACGCCGCACTGCCCCAAACCCTAAGGTTTAGAGGCGGTTCAGACGGTCACATAATCGAGTTAAGTTTTGTGTTCTTCTAGAGGGTCCACTGCGTTACTTGCACGACGTAGAACGTTTTTAAACTACGGAAAAATCCAATACATGGAAATTTTCGGCAGGGGAAAAAGTGAGTTATTGATATCCGTTCGAACTTTTTAACACGTTCTAAATTACCCGGAAAAAAATAAACGAAGTTAAACTTTCCGATCGAATCAACGAGTTCCCAATACATCCCAGAAAACTCAACACTTGAGTAGAATTAAAAATTCCCAGAACTATGAAAAAGGACCCAAGAATTAAGACCTTAAGTATCAGGCCCTAACTCCAAAGTTTGGCCGCGGAACCGCCGCCAAACGCGTGGTTTGGCCGCGGTTCCGCAGTTACGTGATCGAGTTGGTGGTCCGTACTTCACAGTAATTCTTAGATTTACCTGCTTTATTTTCTGAGTATTTTTAATATGAAAAATGTTAACTTTTGAAAAAAAATCCAGAAACTAGGATTTAACGGGTATTCGGAGTTCGATCGGACTTTAAACTTCGTCTAGATTTCGCCTAAAGCTCTAACTTTGCTCTGATACCACTATAGGGTTACTAGGCACTGTCACAAGGGTCTATAAGGCATCAACCTTGCCCGATTTAAAAATTAGACGTGCCGAACAACACTAACCAAGATCTTAGACTAGAGATTAGGCGAAATAAAGCAAGTAAACAACTTTACTTCTAAGAGTTAGGGATTACAACCTTTGTAGTCCGTTTCTTCACTTCTACGGCTCCGTGTTGAGGTCTCTTCGCTGCGATCATCGAGTATCCGAACTCTTGAGAGGCTCTATAAAAGAAAGATGCAAGCTTCCTTTCGATCTTCGATAACTAAGATGATCTACCTTGAAGAAACTCAAACCCAAGCTCTTTCTTTGCTAATCAAGTATTAGCAAAGCAAACACCCTAATCTAAGTGGCAATAATAGATGAGGATGATGAAGTAGGAATTTAGCTCTCATTTATTTTCTATTTCTCACTCATTTTCATCACTTCACAAAAAGATAGAAAGCTTTTCATGCAAGGAAGAAGAAGGAAGAAGATGATCAAGTCCTTTGTGATGAATAATGAAATCTTGTTATAATTACAAATGCAACCATGGTTAAGTCAAGAAGGACTTAACCATTGTAGAGATTTGACTAGGGTTAAAGGGTGTGGGTTGGGTTAGGAAATATCATGCAAAATATCTAAACAAAATATCTTTGCAAGAAACAAAATAAAAACTTCTAGAAGCTTCTAGAAAGAGCTAACCCAAATCAAACCCTAACCATGTTTAATCTCCACTAATCATGTTGCATTAGTAATCATAACTTGTTACAATATTATATATCACATATATAATATATTTTTGTAACAAAAGAAAATAATACAATTAACATATATCGCAAATATATCAATGTATTATCGAATCAACACTTGATCTGACAATCCGGCTATTTCACAAATAACCGACTAATATAATCTGTATCAGTTCATCGAATCAACACCTGATCCGATGACCCGGCTATATCATATATACCCGGCCGATATCTCATATCGCGAGAATCTAATACGGTATCACATACACGTATTGTTCTCGGTCCCGCACATATCATATATGTGCTCCTACTCCGTTTTTCCTGAGCCAGGAAACCTCTGTGTATGACTCTAAAGCATCTCCAATACGCCGGCAGTAGGTGATGATCATATCAAAAACCCTACAAGCTGCAAGCGGTCAGCTAAACGTAACAGCTACCCAGGTATTGAGCGATCAGAAGATCAACAAGCAAGCCTGTACTTTCTCCCGTGAATCCAATCAGAAACACTCCCGTTCAGTCTGGTCTCCTCGTCTGATATGTCGTATATTTCTCCTAGGGGTGGTAAACGTCAGACCCCGGTAGCTTGATAAGTCATGTCAATATGAGGTCTATAACAGTTCGAGAAACTACCGATAACACATACCAGTAAATCTCAGCAACCCTGGCCAGGGATTTCCAGTTATAGCCAATCGAACACAGCGCAACATCAACTCCCTATACCGGGAGCGACGAAACCCCTCCTATCGCTCATTACCTCCATGTGATTCGGGATTGTACCCAAAAGCCACCTTTTTGCACACCCTCTTGGACGTGGTATGATGGAAATCAAAGCACAGTGGGAATCACAGAAGACTCTATGATGATCTCGGGTCTACAGACTAACATGTACCAGTGTCACCAGAGAACTGCCATCTGACGTGAGGTATAATACCATCTGGGAGTTCTCGGCGAGTCCGTCCAGTGTACCCTGTCTCTACTGAGCACCCGTATACCTTCTCTAATGTCAAACACCAATGGATATGGGATCATCCATCGCCCATCATATGGGTCAAGAAGCGCATACGCTAGTCTACTCTAGAGTATCGATGCCCCGTCTCGGTACTCCCACGACTAGGAACATTTGAAGGATGTACTTGGCGACTACACTGTCCTCACTAGTATGATCTACATCATAGTCCTAGTAGTCATGTACTCATCCTAAGGGCTTTATCAACATGTGACATAGAGACAATCAGAGTACATGTTAAAATAAAGAGTAACCATATAGCATACTATCATGTCGAGCAAGAAAGTCCTCCCTATATATGTCCAAGCATCCACTACAACATACAACATATGTACAGTAATGGCCTCTAGGGCATACATATAACTAACAGCCGGGATTAATTACACCCTGCAAGTTCGTCAATCTTTCGGCCAGGCTAGTGTCGGTACTTTGAGGGAGGTTCCCGTGCTTTCGCATGGGCCTAATTAAAATAAATCTCGTTTTCCCAGGGTCGTAACCCCGTTAACACCTTTCTAGACAACTACTTGATCGACTAATTGTAATGTGTTAAACTCTCCCAGGAGTAACTCTTACTCGCAGCGGGTATCGGGATCCAACTATCTCATAGAAGGTATGCAATCTCATTGCAAATTTCAACACTTGAAATTCCCGATAATGTTTTGCCCCTATCCTCCTATGACCTTGACAAAGGCCAACAAGCCATAAGATGCTAGTCAAGTTCAACCCGTCATTTCCCGATTGAATTAAACCCACCCGCACGACCCTTGACAAAGGCCAATAAGGTCGCACGACTAATCTAATACAATTGCATCATATGCTTGAGCAGATAAGCACTATTCAGCTACCGTACACTACGCCTTGACAAAGGCTAACAAACGCAGCACGAATACTAAATAATACTTATCTGAAATGATGGAGGGCTACGACAGGTTTTTAAGAAAACCCTTTGCATAATGAACATGATATCGTTGTAAAATCGAGTGAATTTTCAAAGGAGTGTTTTTGAAGCCTTTACTAGTTTTGCTAAAGAGGTCACTCTCGGTGAAAGGATCTCGGCTCTTTCCTTATCGAATAAGGTGCAAGATATTTCACAAATACCACTATGCAAAGTAAAAACTATAAAAACAATCAAAAGACAAACCGAGTTTTTAGCATCTGCTAGTTTCGCTAAAGAGGTCACTCCCGGTGAAGAGATCCCGGCTCTTTCCTTATCGAATAAGGTGCTGGATATTCAACAAGGAATACCACTATGCAAAGCATGAACTAGAGCTACCATTTTTTAAAACAAGTTTCTACAATATCTTTAGGTTTCTTTTATTTCATTAATCTCATTAATGAAGTCCCATCTGTTATGCTTCCCAAGCATCACATAAGAAACGAAAGCAGCAATATTAATAATATCTCATATATATAATATAGGCATTCGTCTCAGAACATATCAAGTGATCACATCACAGAATATCAACAGCTGAAGAATCACATATGAAATATTGGATATACTAGGAATTCCGTGTTTTATTTAAGCGAGTAAAAACGCGGATTCCACGGTCGTGATTGTAACGTTTTAGAAATCGTTATGCGAATTTTTCCGTTTTAGGGTAAAAGTAGTCGGTGTTTTCCGTTTTAACCCGATTGTGGTCAAACTTCTGTATAGACTTGACGACACCTAGTTTAGCTAAAATGAAGTTAGTTTGCGGTATTTGAGGGTCAATTGGAAGTTTTGGTTCACATAGAATTTCCCCTAATTTAATATTATTTTAAGTTGTTAATTATGCACTTAATTAGTGGTAATTACAATTTTGGTTTGGGTTAATTACTTCTAATGTGAATCTATACTAATCTAATCACTAGATTTTTTGTTAATCCAACCATCCATAATATCTAGATATTTGTGAGTATTTAAGTTGTTTTTTATTAAAAGAAAAGAAAAGAAAAGAAAATGTGGCATTTTGCATTAATGAGCATTTATTACATTTTTTGCTAGAAATTTCCACACACTTCACAATACTTCCCTCACCTTCCTCTTTTGGCCGAGCCTCCAAGTTCTGCCCATGCTTTTTCCTTGCCATTTTCTTCATTCTCCAAGATCAATAAATCTCCAAAAATCCTTAAATAAATCCACAAAACTCATAAACAAAACTTAACCCATCATTCTTCTTCCCTAAACTAGCATGGATCTTCAAGAAAAACATCATTTTGGAGGGTTAATTTGGTGTTCTTGAGGAGGTGTAATTTCAATCCCTAATCATTAATTGTTGTATTTTAATCGGTAAGTTATTTAATTGTTTAAAATAGCTTAATTTGCATGATTAATTGTTTCATGTTAATTTAAGTGAAGTTCAAGTTAGGGTTTAACTTGATGAAAGGGTTAATTGTTAATTGATGATTAGGAAAACTTAACCTAGTGGGAATATGATAATTGTTGTTAATTCCTAATTTGTCTAATTAAGTTTTTAGCATACTAGGATTTACTAAAACCTAATTGGGTGGGTTTAAAATTATGGAAATTGTTTGGATAACTTAGTTAAGCCGCTTTGCGATATTTGTAGTCACTAGAATTGTGTTAGCTATAGACTTGTGCTAATTTATGCAATAAGTTGCTTACTAGGTTTCGGTGAATTTTGGACGTGGGTTCAATTGGTCGTTGCGAGGTTATATATATTATCTTCCTCGTATTTTATTGTGTTGTGTTTGCGCAATCGGTACGATCGGAGTCTAGACTTGGTGGTTGCGTAGTTTAGCGACCCTAGCTAGGGTTTTTGCCGATGTCGTGCGCATTTTGTGCACTAGGTGCCCAGTGTATTTTTCTGGGCGTTATCCTTGCGTTTCGTTATCTTTGTGTTGGCGTAGGATATTTAGTTTATGTGATGTGTTTGTGAAATTTTAGGGTCGCAAGCGGGGACTTCGGACGCTGCGAATAAAGGAAAGCAGGTGGTCGGATTTTCGTAGCTCGAGATCATCGGTGAGTAGATTTAAAATCTACGGGGAAATCGCCCGTATGGCGTTATGCGACAGGGCTGGAAATGATATGATAGCTGCATGTTATTCGCATATGAGTTGATTGCATATGAACTTCATTGCATATAGTTACTTGTTGTGCCTGAACCTGTACCTATTGTACACTGTACTATTATTGACAGTCCATGTTGCACGAGCACCTATTGTATGCTACACGCACACTATCGGTAATTGCCATGATACGCACAACACAGATATTCATATGATATACCTTGCTATTGGTTAGCGACATAGAGGCATTTATTTTTATGCGATGGCGCATATGACATATAGTATGCCTTGCTATATCTACATGCTTACACATATGCCTTGCTATACCTACATGCTCACACATATACTTTGCTATTGTTACATGTTCAGTTTTATACGATATATATCGGTGGTATGGAATGCTGTTATATATGTATATGGGATTCGGATACTTGGGAACCGCGTGATATATTTAATGACTTGATGCATTTAAATAGCGGAATTTTCCCATGATATGCTCATATTGTTGTTCTATGTTGCATATGTTATATTACATGGATTTATGCATTTGAGATATGTTTTCATGCGATTTGGGAATTTCTAGTGTCGATGTTAGGCACTTATATTCCGAGAGATTTATGGATATTAGAAACCGATACGTGGAACACGAGTGTCGAGGTTGGACACTTGGGTTTCGAGGAACGTATGTATATCAGAGCAACCGATACGTGGAACACGAGTGTCGAGGTTGGACACTTAGGTTTCGAGGAACGTATGGATATCAGGAAACCGATACGTGGAACACAAGTGTAGAGGTTGGACACTTAGGTTTCGAGGAACGTATGGATACGAGTATTTATGTGTCGATGCTGGGCACCAGTTTTCATGATATTTCGGGTGTCGATGTTTGACACTCAGGTTACATGAGATTTACAGGGCCGATCTGAGGATTTTGGGATTTGGGGTGTTGTTGATTTACACCGGGTTTTCCATGCTTATGATTTGTGCATGAGATTATTTATTATATCATCCCACACTGAGAATTATTTTGATATGCATTGCTTCATGTAGTTGTAGTACCCTGATGATGTACCTTTACATGACTGTTGCATATTCATATTGCCATACTTATGCTATCAGATTTCATGTGATAGATTTATCGCTGTTCGTGCATACTTGCGATTACAGTATGATCTTAATTACAATTCACGAGTTGTCAACTCACCCACGTTATGCCACAGTGTTTTGCAGGACTTACCCTCAGAATAGTCGTGGCAGGGTGCCTTATTTTCTCTACTTTTGTGGATACTGCTACGTTTGGCTGTGAGGCCTTTTGCTATAGGTGGGTTTTGCGGTTATCCGACGATGTTCATTATTTACCTTTTGTATCTAGTACTCTCCATCTACCACTTCATGTATTTGACTTAGAGACGAGTTGTGAGGTTTCAGTATTATATATATTTTGGTGACTTTGGGTACCGTGCTCGTAGGAGCCGGTCTTGTTGTTAAGTTTTACTTCCTTATGCTGTTTTCATTTATATTTCTTCGCTACGGCGTCGTATATGTTCTTGTGGTGGTTGTCTCCGCCGTTGGGCGTGAGTTGCTCCCGTTTGGGATGCTTTATTTATTTTCTATGTTGTACCCATTTTCGGGGCTAGTTTTTACAAAGGAGGTGCTGCCGAAATTTTCAAGAACGAAAACTAAAGTTAAAGATTTTTACTTGAGAATTTCCGAATGTTTTAAACTATGTTTTTCTTCGCTTATCCTTTTTTGGGTGGTTTAGATTTCTGGGTTTCGGCTTACTTAAGTTGCGTACGCCTGTTGACGTTACGTAGTTTATGTGCCGGTTACGGGCCTAATTTTTGGGTCGTGACAAAGTTGGTATCAGAGCGCTAGGTTTTACCTTTCGGAGTGTAGGATGACCTTGGTATGATGGAGTAGGTAGCTTAAGCAGAGTAACGTAGCGTGCGTATGTTCCGCGGCATACTTACGACACGGTACTCCGCCTAAATGACCTTAAGACTTATTGATTGAAATTCCTTCCGTGATTATATACATCCTTGTGATTCAATTTCTGTGTCCTTATCGAATCTTGTTTCAAATTCCAGCCTATATGCCGCCGAAGACTACGAGACCACATAGAGCGCCTCCAAGGGCCGAGTTCAGAGTTGACTCGTCTGAGACGAGGACTGACCAGGACAGTACGCCTGTTGTACCGGAGAAGATTGCTATGCTTGGGGATGGTATGCAGGAATTGCGCCAGATGATGGGGGTCGTTAGTTGAGGCCATTCGAGTGCAGGGGTAGGCAGTTGTTCTACCCATTGCGGGGGCCGCGATGGTACCTACTGTTCCGGCAGTCGCAGCTACAGCTCCGGAGGTTATTACCGTGTCACTGCCAGAGTTTATGAGGCTGAGGCCTCCGGTTTTCACTGGCACGAATACTGCTGAGGATCCGCAGTCATTTATCGACTGGATGGCCAGGATTTGTCTTTCACTCCGATGCTCCGACGAGAGATGGGTGGAGTTCGCGAGCTTCCGTCTGGAGGGTCTGGCCCAGAAGTAGTGTGAGTCCTTGGAGAGGAGCAGAGCCGCGGGTCTTGCTCCTATGACCTGGGTAGAGTTTGTGACGGTGTTTCTCGCCCGTCTTCTTCCACTGAGCGTCAGGGTTGCGCGAGTGCGCAGATTCGAGTCTTTACGCCAGACTCCGGGGATGACGGTGGCTGAGTACGATGTACTGTTTACCGAGCTGTCCGTGTATGCTCCGTACTTGGTATCGACTGAGGAGATGAGGGTGAAGAGGTTTGTTCGAGGCCTTCTTACTCAGTTGTTCCTAGCCATCAGCATACAGAATTGTGACACGTATGTAGCAGTGGTGGACGCGGCCTTATTGGTAGAGGAGCGTCTTTCTGATTCTTCGATTGCTCTGGAACCGAAGAGGGTTCATACTGGTTATTCAGCGGGGAGGCGGGCATTTAGACGTCGTGACAGTTCCCGTTCAGATACTGGGGGTAGTGGAGGTTCGGGACGAGGTCGGCTTTTTAGCTCTTATCCTCAGTAGAGTCAGCGGTTTTCTTCTGGATGTTACCGGTGTGGGAGTCGGGGTCATCGGGCTCGAGATTGTGCTGTGCCATGTGTGAGTGAGGCAGCTGTACCGCAGGTTACCTTACCACCTTCTCCACCTCAGAGGGCGTTGCCCCTTATGCCTGTTGTTGCTCCGCGTTAGACTCCTGCTTAGAGAGGTCGTGGTCGCGGAGGTTTTGTTCTGAGAGGACGAGGTGGCGGAGGCAGAGGACATCCAGTCGTAGGTAGAGGGTAGGCTCGGGTGTTTGCCTTGACTCATTAGGACGTGCAGGCGTCCAATGCAGTAGTTTCAGGTATCCTTTATGTATGTTCTTTTGATGCACATGTTTTGTTTGATCCGGGATCTATGCACTCTTGTGTTTCTACACACTTCTTGCTAAGATTGGGCCGAGAGTCGTGTTTGCTAGATCAGCCGTTATTTGTGACTACTCTTGTTGGTGAGTCATTTGTTGCGCGACACGTGTTTCGGTCATGTGTCGTTCGAATAGGAGATAAAGAGTTGTACGTCGACTAGATCCTTCTTGAGATGTTGGACTTCGATGTACTCCTGGGCATGGACTGGTTAGCTACTTGCTACGCGTCCGTGGACTGCCGCGAGAAGACTGTTAGGTTTTGTTTTCCCAGCGAGTCAGTGTTTGTTGTGTAGGGGGACCGTGGTGCCGCCCCTCACAGTTTGATTTCTGTCCTTTGCGCTAGTCGGCTTTTGAGGAAAGGATGTCGGGGATTCTTGGCTTTCATTCATGATACTGGAGCCACAGTGGAGTCGTTGGACCGGGTTCCTACCGTGCGAGAGTTTCCCGACGTCTTTCTCGATGAGTTACCTTGGTTTCCGCCAGAGCGCGTTATTGAGTTTTGCATTGATCTGATTCCCGGCGTGAGGCCTACTTCTATACCACCTTATCGGATAGCTCCGGTGGAGATTAGAGAGCTTAAAGATCAATTGCAAGAGTTGCTTGATATGGGACTTGTGCGTCCGAGTGTTTCGCCGTGGGGAGCTCCTGTTCTGTTCGTCAAGAAGAAGGACGGAAGTTTGAGGTTGTGTATGGATTATCGTCAATTGAACCGAGTTAGGGTGCGAAATAGGTATCCTTTACCTCGCATTGACGATTTATTTGATCAGCTCCAGGGTGCGAAACATTTTTCTAGGATTGATTTGCGTTCGGGTTATCATCAGTTGCGGGTTCGGAATGATGACATTCCAAAGACTGCTTTTCGTACGCGCTATGGGCATTATGAGTTTTTGTTGATGTCGTTCGGACTCACCAATGCGCCATCAACATTTATGGATCTGATGAACTGTATTTTCAAGCCATTCCTCGACCAGTTCATTATTGTGTTTATTGATGACATTCTAGTCTACTCTAGGAGTTGTGAGGAGCATGAGAGGCACTTGAGGATTGCTTTGCAGACATTGAGAGAGAACCAACTGTATGCTAAATTCTCAAAGTGCGCATTTTGGCTTGATAGAGTGGATTTCCTGGGTCATTTGGTGACTGGAGATGGTATTCTTGTGGACCCGAGGAAGATCGAGGCTGTGCAGCTTTGGCCCAGACCTGTATCTATGACTGAGGTCCGCAACTTTTTGGGTTTAGCTGGTTATTATCATCGTTTCGTGCAGGATTTTTCGAGTATCGCTGCACCGCTGACCGGACTGACCCGGAAGGGGGTTCCTTTTCTTTAGACTGATGCATGCGAGCAGAGTTTTCAGCAGTTGAAGATTCGGTTGACGACGATACCAGTTTTATCTTTGCCTTCTGGATCGGACGGCTATGATGTTTACTGTGATGCTTCTCGAGTGGGGCTCGGTTGTGTATTGATGCAGCATGATAGAGTGATTGCTTATGCTTCTAAGCAACTGGAGAAGCACGAACAGATTTCCCCACTCAAGTTCTTGAGATGGCCGCGGTGATCTTTGCGTTGAAGATTTGGAGACGCTACTTGTACGGGGAGTCGTGTCAGATCTTCATGGATCACAAGAGCTTGAAGTACATCTTCCAGCAGCGGGATCTGAATTTTAGACAGTGCCGTTGGATGGAGCTTGTGAAGGATTATGATTGTGACATCCTTTATCACCCGGGCAAGGCGAATGTGGTAGCTGATGCTTTGAGTCGTAGGCCAGGAGGTAGCTTGTCCCAGTTGAGCGCAGTTCAGTGACAGTCTTCTTCAGATTAGAAGATCTTGTGCGATGGTAGAGTGCAGTTTGAGTTCACTTCCTCTGGAGTATAGCTTGCTCATGTCCGCTCCCGTCCACTACTACTTGATCGTACCCGTTCCTGAGTGGAAATGGGAGCAGATTTCTATGGACTTCATTGTGGATCTACCCAAGACTAGTCAAGGGTATGACTCCATTTGGGTGATTGTTGACCGGTTGACGAAAGCGGCTCACTTCCTTCCAGTGAAGACCACTTTCGGTTATGCTCAGTTGTACATAGATGAGATTGTGCGTTTGCACGGTGTTTCCACATGCATCGTATTCGATAGAGACACCCAGTTTACTAGCCGTCTTTGGCAGAAGCTTTAGGAAGCTTTGGGTACCCGGTTGAGTTTTAGCACCGCTTTTCATCCACAGACCGATGGTCAGTCGGAGCGGACTATACAGACTCTGGAGGATATGCTTCGCGCATGTGTGCTTGATTGTGGTGGCAGTTGGGATCGTTACTTGCCGTTGATTGAGTTCTCCTACAACAACAGATTTCAGAAGACTATTCAGATGGCACCTTTTGAGGCTTTATATGGTAGGAAGTGTCGATCGCCAGTCTGTTGGATCGAACTCAGCGAGAGTAGAGTTTTGGGACCCCAACTAGTTCAGGTGATTACGGAGAAGATCCGGCTGATTCAGAACAGGATGAGAGCAGCCCAGTGCAGGCAGAAGTCTTATGCTGACCATCGTCGTCGTAGACTTGAGTTCGCAGTGGGGGATCATGTATTCCTGAGGATTTCTTCGATGAAGGGCGTTATGCGATTTGGGAAGAGGGGGAAGCTCATTCCCAGATTTGTGGGTCCTTTCGAGATCCTTGAGCGAGTGGGTTCTGTTGCTTATCGTTTGGCGCTCCCGCCTAGTTTTCCGGATGTTCACCCCGTTTTCCATGTGTCGATGCTTCGTAGATACCTTCATGATCCTTCTCACATGATTCAGCATGATACCGTTCAGCTTGAGCGCAATCTTTCGTTCACCAAGCAGCTGGTAGTTAATTTGGATCGGCACGTGAAGAAACTTCGGTCAAAGGTCTTGCCATCTGTGAAGGTTTTTTGACGTAGCCCTACTAGAAAGGAGATCACTTGGGAGGCCGAGAGCGAGACGTAGAAGAAATTCCCTCATCTCTTCAAAGGTGCGCATAGTTAAATTTTAATTCGGGGACCAAATTTCTATAACGGGGGAGATTGTAACGTTTTAGAAATCGTTATATGAATTTTTCCATTTTAGGGTAAAATAGTCGGTGTTTCCCGTTTAACCCGATTGTGATCAAACTTCTGTATAGACTTGACGGCACCTAGTTTAGCTAGAATGAAGCTAGTTTGCGGGCTTTCGGGGTAAATTGGAAGTTTTGGTTCACATAGAATTTTCCCCTAATTTAATACTATTTTACGTTGGTAATTATTCACTTAATTAGTGGTAATTACAATTTTGGTTTGGGTTAATTACTTCTAATGTGAATCTATGCTAATCTAATCACTAGATTTTTGTTAATCCAACCATCCATAATATCTAGATAATTGTGAGTATTTAAGTTGTTTTTTTTAAAGAAAAGAAAAGGTGGCATTTTGCATTAATGATCATTTATTACATTTTTTACTAGAAATTTCCACACACTTCACAAAACTACCATCACCTTCCTCTTTTGGCCGAGCCTCCAAGTTTTACCCATGCTTTTTCCTTGCCATTTTCTTCATTCTCCAAGCTCAATAAATCTCCAAAAATCCTTAAATAAATCCACAAAACTCATAAACAAAACTTAACCCATCATTCTTCTTCACTAAACTAGCATGGATCTTCAAGAAGAACATCATTTTGGAGGGTTAATTTGGTGTTCTTGAGGAGGTATAATTTCAAACCTTAATCTTTAATTGTTGTATTTTAATCGGTAAGTTAGTTATTTAATTGTTTAAAATAGCTTAATTTGCATGATTAATTATTTCATGTTAATTTAAGTGAAGTTCAAGTTAGGGTTTAACTTGATGAAAGGGTTAATTGTTAATTGATGATTAGGAAAACTTAACCAAGTGGGAATATGATAATTGTTGTTAATTTCTAATTTGTCTAATTGAGTTTTTAGCATACTAGGTTTTACTAAAACCTAATTGGGTGGGTTTAAAATTATGCAAATAGTTTGGATAACTTAGTTAAGCCGCTTTGCGATGTTCGTAATCGCTAGAATTGTGTTAGCTTTAGACTTGTGCTAATTTATGCGATAAGTTGCTTACTAGGTTTCGGTGAATTTTGGACGTGGGTTCAATTGGTCGTTGCGAGGTTATATATATTATCTTCCTCGTATTTTATTGTGTTGTGTTTGCGCGATCGGTACGATCAGAGTCTAGACTTGGTGGTTGCGTAGTTTAAAGACCCTAGCTTGGGTTTTTGCCGATGTCGTGCGCGTTTTGTGCACTAGGTGCTGTTAGTTATATGTATGACCTAGAGGCCATTACTGTACATGAGATGTATATATTAGTGGATGCTGGGACATATATAGGTAGGACTTTCTTGCTCGACATGATAGTACGCTATCAGGTTGTTCTTTATCTTAACATGTATACTTGCTGTCTCTCTATTACATGTTGATAAAGCCCTTTGGATGTGTACTCGACTTCCAGGACTATGATGTATATCATACTAGTGGGGCCTGGGTAGTTAATGAGTACATCCTTCAATGTTCCTATTCGTGGGAATATCGAGACAGGGCATCGATATTCCAGAGTAGACTAGCGTATATCTTCTCGACCCATGTGATGGGCGATGGATGATCCTATATCCATTGGTGTTTGACATCAGAGATGGTATGCGGGTGCTCAGAGGTGACTGGGTACACTGAACGGACTCGCCGAGAACTCCCAGATGGTATTATACCTCACGTCAGATGGCAGTTCTCTGGTGATACTTGTACAGCTTAGTCTGTTGACCCGAGATCGTTATAGAGTCTTGTGTGTCTCCCACTGTGCTTTGATTTCCACCCTACCACGGCTCTACCGAGTCGTGCAAACGGGTGGATTTTGGGTACAGTCCCGATTCACATGGAGGCAATGAGCGATAGGAGGGGTTTCGTCTCTCCTGGTATTGGAGGTTGATGTTGCGCTATGCTCGACTGGCCATAACTGGAAATCCCTGGCCAGGGTTGCACTGATTTACTGGTAAGTGTTATCAGTAGTTTCATGCTTGTTATGGACCTTACATCGGCATGACTTATTAAGCTACTGGGGTCTGACGTTTACCACCCCTAGGCGAGATATGCGACATATCAGACGAACAGACCGGACTTTGCGGTAGTGTTACTGATTGGATTCGCTGGAGTACTAGAGGGCTTGCTTGTTGATCTTCTGATCGCTCAATACCCGGGTGGCCGTTATGTTTAGCAGACCGCTTGCGGCTTGTGGGTGTTTGATATGATCATCACCTACTACCGGCGTATTGACGAGTCTTTAGAGTCCTACACAGGGGTTTCCTGGCTCAAGTGAAACGGAGTAGGAGCACATATGTGATATGTGCGGGACCGAGATTAATACGATATGAGATACCGTATTCTATTCTCGCGATTCGTGACATTGATCGGTTGTATGCGATATAGCCGGGTTATCGGATCAAGTGTTGATTCGATAAGTTGTGACACATGATATTAGTCGGTTATAGCCGGGTTATTAAATCAAGAGTTGATTTAATAATTTAATTTATAATTATATATTTGATATATTATATTACATTAACTAGTATTAGCTCACTTAAGATTTATTTTCTCTCTAGATTGTGCATATTGTTTATATGTGATATATGCAGGTGTACATGTTTCTATCATGCTTGATGATACATACAAGTTGGGTGTATGAGACTTAAACCAAGTCAAGGTTAAATTAGGGTTTACTAATTTCCTAACAAATAACAAAAGAGATGAGAGTTTGGTCAAATTTATCAAGCTTCATGAAGCTTGATAAACATTGACAAAGTCAACTCTTTTGTCATTCCTTAGGATATTAGTTAACCCAACCCTTAACCTCATATTTTGGTTAATTCTCTACATGAGTTAAGCATGAGGGCTTAACTCAACCATGGTGCAATAATTAAAAGCATAAGTTTTCATTTGGATGAATTATCCTTTCTTCTTCTTCATCATCAAGCTCCATGAAAAGCTTGCTAGCTTTAATGGTGCCATGAGAAAATGTGTGAGAAAATCAATTCTAAAGTGAGCCCACTTCCTACTTCTTCATCCTCTACCACTTGCCATGTAGTAGAGTGTGTTCTCTTCATAAATTTCATGACCTAGTGAAGGAATAGCTTGAGTTAGTGTCTCTCCGACGTAAATCATTTTCGGCCTTAAAGTCATCGAAGCAAGCACGTTCATTCTTCTTGTGAAGCTTCTCTAGAGTCCGGAGTTCACGATCGCAGCGATGGGGACATCTACACGGAGCTAATGAAGTGAATGACCGGATCTACAAAGGTTGTAATCCCTTTCACTTAGTAGTAAAGTTGTTTGCTTGCTTTTAGTTTCGCCTTATTGATCGCACGCTTTTGGCGTGTCGGATTGTTCAAAGTTCTAAAGTTTACCGCGATCAGGACGCTGTCGCTATGCAGCTAGCCGGTTGAGCACGGGTCGATCCACAGGGAGATGGTTGTATTTCCGTTCTTTTCTTAGACGAGTCAATAAAGAATTTGTATGAGTTTGTTCAATCTAACCTATGTGTATTATTTGCAAGTATAAAGTTGTTAAGAAAAGAAACGAAAGTGTAAGCTAAGGAAATCCGTACTCAAAACCTTTGAGCCGAGTCTTCACCAATTGATGCTAGAGCAATCGACAACAACGTGGATTAGGGGATTTAAGCGCGGTATTCGTGGAATCCGGCTTATTTACCCTTGTCCTTCCGTTCTTGTCTCTTGCTTTCGCCTCCGGCCAAACCGAACGCAACCGGTCGCGGTTAGGAATCACCGTTACCTTGTCAGGGTAGGGTGCCTAACGGAGCGCTTGCGTAACGTTTGGGCGGAGTTCAATGGAAAATAACGGGAAAAGGAAATGAGCAAAGAAACGGTAACTTACAATACCGTATTGATTCTTAACAATGATAATTACAACCATTCACAAAATGAACAAAAAAGAAAGAACAAAAAGAAAAGGGAAAAGAAAAGATTACAAGTAAGTAAGTGCATGAATTTAAATTGCAAGTAAGTAAAGCAAGGTAATAAAAAGCAAGTATTAAAAAGCAAAAAAGAAAACTAGAAACTAGAACTCAAGACAAGCATGGGATCAATAGCCTACCCTTAAACTTGCAAGCTCAATCAAGAGGTTGCAAGATCAAGAGAAGGGTAAAGAACTCATGTAAAGTGAAGAACTAATTCCATAAGAAAATACAACCCTTGAGATCAATAACTAACCCTTAACCTTTCAAGCTCAATGAAGAGGTTGAAAGATCAAGAGGAAGCAAAAATCTCAAGGGGAAGCTAAACAAATAAGAATGATACAAAAACCCTCATCTTTATTCACATCCACTCAATGCTCTCACTACATTTCCATGGAGGAAGAATGAAGAAGAAGTAGAAGAAGAAGACTAAAACCTAACAAAAAGAGGCTAAAAAATTTAACACCTTGGCATGGCTCAGATCTGGGGTATTTATAGGAAGGGAATGGGAAACCTAGGGCAAGAATCTTCCCCTAAATGAATGTACAAATATGCCCCTAAAACACGACAGAGTGAGGAGTCAATACGGCCGCGGAACCGCGGCCTAGACCCCCTATTGGCCGCGGTTCCGCGGCCATTTGTGGACTTGGGTCATGGGGTTTTGGGATATTTCCTGGTTTGGCTTTTCTCTGTGTTTGAAATCTTTAAACTGTAACAAGTCTTCCAGAATATCTTCAGATTTCATAGTCCAAGATTGCTTTCTTTTCTTTACTTTTGACTTCTATCTCCCTCGAGCTCCGCGCACCCATTGATTCTTGTGCAGCCCCCCTCGTGCTCTGTGCTTGTCCGAGTCACGAATGACCACTGTCATATGTCTTGTCTCTGGAACTGGTACTCGGCACTGGACGGATATGGATGACCGGAACCCGGCTTTTATCTGCCGTCAACAGATGTTCTGTATTTGGCGTAACTGTGGAGATTTTGTCTTGATTTGCAATATTTGTACTGGAAACCTGTATTCTGTAAATATGTAACAAACACGGATTAAAAGCACCTACCTATAAACACACGAGCATAAGAATGGGCGCTATAAAATGCAGTATTCTGTTATGAACAAATACCCCGAAACTTAACTTTTGCTCGTCCCGAGCAAAACCAATTATTCACAAAATTGAAATCCTAACCGCACTTTCGCAGGGAACGCGATTGCACTGAGCACGTGCAACAAACCGTTAAACCTCTAGGTATCCCTAGTAGGAGGAGTGTTGTCTCCTGAGGGTTTTCAGCGGATACTATTCACAAAATCCCGTCAAGCTAGTTTCATAAGTTAACATCGATTCTACTCCTACAGTTTTAGTATTCACGTTAGAAACTCTATCATCCTAAGTTAGAAATATCCAACCCTTATTTTTCACAACTCCTATCTATTTAACCTTAGGTCTTATACGTTCCAAAAAAGTTTAGAAAGATGTTGGTTCTCCTGAGTTTTCCTTCTAAAGTGCGGCCTCAAATCAGGGATTTTTATCAACTTTACAGAAAACACAAGTCTTATTTTTTATTTCTATCTTTTATCCAAACATCGATTGTATACCCCTACGTGTGTGTATATTTGCACCCCTACACTCAAGAATTCAATTCAAACTATAATACCCTTGCCCTAATACCTAATACTACTTCTTTTCATTAAGAATGGACGGTTTTGCTCATACACCTTTCATTCGACTATTAATGCTTCTTGAGGCACTAACAGCCGATTACTGAATGTGTGAGCTTAAAGCGTAAATAGCAGTTTCCAGGTCTTGACTTTATTATATTTTTCTTTTTCTTTTTCTTTTTCAAGACCGGATATATTTTTCAATATGCTCTTTTGGTGTTTAGCTTTAAATACCGTTTTTTCTTTCATACAAGGCTTTCAGGCAATAGTATTTCTAGGTATCCTCTACTATCCCAAGTTTCAAGGTACGTGTAGGTGCAGTTGTAGGGTATATACTTTCTAAATTTGAACTCAAGAAAAGAAACTATTTTTCAGACTTATCCTCCAGTAAAGCTTCAATACTTTCCCTTTATCTTGACTTAACTCAAGAATTGAACTCAAGACTACTTATTTCTCAAAAAAAACTGTAAGGACGTATAATCATCAAGTTTAAATAGAATGAGGGTTATTTTTAGGTTTTTCAAATCCTAAGCCTAGAATTTAGTTATTTCTATCATATCAACTAAACTTTCGGAATAAAGATCTAAGTTACCCTATTAGCTAACTTGACGACAAAGTTTTTATATATTTTTTTGGAAAATTTTTCGATTTTTATGGGTTTTTAAATAAGGTATGCAAATGCAAAATATACAAATGAATGCGAAGGAAGAAAGCTTACCGAGCACACCCCCAAACTTAAACTTGACAGTGCCCTCACTGTCAGGCTATACCAAGAGGGTCAAAATTATCGGCGTTCCCTAAAAACAAATTATATACAACAAAGAAAACAAAAAATATATACAAAAAGGAGTCCCCCCCAAACTTAAGTGAAACAGTGTTTCCACTGTTAAGTGATGAAGTTCAGGATTAGGGGGGAAAGAACAGTGTCAAGCTATACAAGGCCTTACACAGGCCAAAAGTTAACACCAACCATTCAAAGATCTTATCGTGATAAAGTAGTGGCTGGTGAAAGAAGGCGTAGAGAAAAGAGATGGAGAATATGCGAGACCATATGCGGAGAGAAGCGGGATACGGTCTCGGTATATGAGAGGAAGAAGAATGGCGGAAGGGAAAAAGAAGTGGAATACGAACTTGAGGGTGCAAATGGAGTAAATAGATTAGCACAATTTGTGATGACCGATGTGTGAAAAGCGACTATGCTAATATATTTATCCGTCGAGAAATGGGTTCAAATCCCTCAAGATTCGTGAGAAACCATGGGTACGCCGAACTTGGTAAACCAGACATACGAAATGAAAGTGAGACGGTTTCTTGCATGGTCGGAACGATGGAAAGGGTGGGGGGAAGTGATTGAGGAAGGTTATCGGCTAAACGTTCAGGAGGGTGTACACAGTCAGTGGAAGGGATAGGATGAATTGGAAAATCCGACTCATCAATTAAAACTGTTTCATCCTCAGTACTATCCTCAATATTCTCCTCAAAATTTATCTCATCCATGCATTTATTATCAAAATCCAGACGCATATGGGGTTCGGAAAAAATATTTAATGACTCGGGATGACGATTTGGAGAGAAAAACTCAGCCAAATCTATGGGTTCATCATCCAAATTATTCCCCGTGTCAATATCCTCAATCAAGTGAAAATCAATATTCTCAGACACCTCATCAAAAGCATGGATATCAATTAATTCAGGTTCTAGAGTGGAGGTGTAGAGGTCAAAAGGTTTGAGATTGGTTTCACTTAGCAAGGTCCCTTCACAATCGGGTAAATCAAACACTACAAAGTCGCACAACTCATTCATCATTCTATTTTCAATTGATAAATCATGTGGGATACTCGATAGACTTTCAAAACAGGAGTTGTGTGATTCAATTTGGACCGGGTAGGCTTGATTCGGAAGGGGGTACAGCTCACTCTATCTACTCAAATTCACAGCATGTCCTGCCGCCTCATCATACATTGAAAAATTAGGAGCTAGTTGAAAACTAGCTACCGGGTCAGTATGTTGTACGAGAGCGGCCATGGACGCATTCAAATCCATCATCTGTTGGCTTGATGCTACCCTAAAGTCTTCCAACGATTATTCTAGACTAGACATTGGTTGTGAAGGGGTTTCAGTAAAAGATTCAAAATTGTTTGGATACTGAAAACTCCCAAATGGAGGTTCTGATGCAATGTCTAGGGAAGGTGCAAAAGTAGGGTAGGATTGGTAGGAATTGAATGGTTGGACAGGGGTAGGATCAACATTTGGATAAGAAGGTGAATGAAATTGTTGATCCCAAGAATTTGAAGTGGTGACAGGAGTGAAAGATCGGCTACGAGATTGTTCAATACGTTCTGCAATAGACATAGGTCTTGGAGTTGCAACATGACTCGAAGAAGGGGTATCAACGTAAGAAAAGGTGAATGTTTGAAATGGTTGATACGAAGTGGAGTGCGGAGTCAAATTGTTTGTCCTAGACGCGTCTATCCGATCTCTCAATGAAATTTTTGGCATGGATGGATCGTTCGAAGTTCGGCCAAAGCAAAAACCGTAAGAAGTAATGTCTGGTTGGGGGTACCAAAGTCCGGCAAGAGTTTTTCGAGGTGGGGTACCCATGATATGAAGAGAGAGAAAGAAAGGTAGAGAAAAGGAGAGGAAAAAGAATGTGATATTTTTTTTTATAGTTTATATATTAACAGAAGAATGAAATATACACACAAAAAGAATATGGACAAAAACAATCACGACACAAAAATACCACACACCTAATCGTTCTAGGGTTCACCTAGGTCAACTAGACCTGCTCCAGAACTTGATTGTCGAAGTAAAACTGTGTCGAGAAACGGGCTCAAGATACACTGATCACGAGGCCAGGTAAGTGCAGAGATAAGGGGAGGTTTTCCAACGCTTTCGCGAAGTTCCTTAATTAAATAACCCTTTCTCTTTTGGCGGTTTCGCCGTTAACACTTTCCTAGACACCTCGTAAACAATATACCGTTAAGAGAGGTTCTTAACACAGTTAACTTCTCACAGTGAGCGCGAAGTCCTTAAGGTTTAAAGTCTAATTTCTTTTAAATTTTGTGCGGGTAAACGTTATGCTCAAGTTCGTGATTTGTGGGCCATGGAAAAGGTGATGGAATCCTTTACCGTATATTGTGGGGTTCGCTTGCCCTTAAGTCCGTATTAATGTATGCAATGCGCAATTCAATAAAAATTCTATAAAGAATCAAACAATCGTTTTTTAGTTTAAGCGCGGCACTGCAAAAAATACGGGTTAGTCAATTTTTAGCGTTTGCTAGCGAACTTGCAAAGAATCCTGCAAAGAATAGTATATTGGATGCGTCGGATTTGAGAAGAAGGTGTTAGTAAAGTACGAACCGTTAAGTTTTGGGTTAGGAAACCCCCATTGAATCAAATCCGATAAGCTTGAAAAGTTCGCTTGCGCGGGTCAAACTACCCGGATCTTTGGCACTGTACTTTGCAAACACCTTAGCCTTGAACGTACACTTTGCTCCCCACAATCGCCGTTTGCAAATCCGCAAAAATCTGCACTCTTGCCCACAAAAATGATCAAAAATAACAAAAAGATATATTTTTTTATTTTTAAATATATACAAAAAGAATATTAACCCGAATAACAAGAAAGAAAATACGCTACCGTCTCCCCGGCAACGGCGCCATTTGATCGCACGCTTTTGGCGTGTCGGATTGTTCAAAGTTCTAAAGTTTACCGCGATCAGGACGGTGTCGCTATGCAGCTAGCCGGTTGAGTACGGGTCGATCTACAGGGAGATGGTTGTATTTCCGTTCTTGTCTTAGACGAGTCAATAAAGAATTTGTATGAGTTTGTTCAATCTAACCTATGTGTATTATTTGCAAGTATAAAGTTGTTAAGAAAAGATACGAAAGTGTAAGCTAAGGAAATCCGTACTCAAAACCTTTGAGTCGAGTCTTTACCAATTGATGCTAGTGCAATCGGCAACAACGTGGATTAGGGGATTTAAGCGCGGTATTCGTGGAATCCGGCTTATTTACCCTTGTCCTTCCGTCTTGTCTCTTGCTTTCGCCTTCGGCCAAACCGAACGCAACCGGTCGCGGTTAGGAATCACCGTTACCTTGTTAGGGTAGGGTGCCTAACGGAGCGCTTGCGTAACGTTTGGGCGGAGTTCAATGGAAAATAACGGGAAAAGGAAATGAGCAAAGAAACGTTAACTTACAATACCGTATTGATTCTTAACAATGATAATTACAACCATTCACAAAATGAACAAAAAAGAAAGAACAAAAAGAAAAGGGAAAAGAAAAGATTACAAGTAAGTAAGTGCATGAATTTAAATTGCAAGAAAGTAAAGCAAGGTAATAAAAAGTAAGTAATAAAAAGCAAGAAAGAAAACTAGAAACTAGAACTCAAGATAAGTTTGGGATCAATAGCCAACCCTTAAACTTGCAAGCTCAATCAAGAGGTTGCAAGATCAAGAGAAGGGTAAAGAACTCATGTGAAGTGAAGAACTAATTCCATAAGAAAATACAACCCTTGAGATCAATAACTAACCCTTAACCTTTCAAGCTCAATGAAGAGGTTGAAAGATCAAGAGGAAGCAAAAATCTCAAGGGGAAGCTAAACAAATAAGAATTATACAAAAACCCTTATCTTTATTCACATCCACTCAATGCTCTCACTACATTTCCATGGAGGAAGAATGAAGAAGAAGATGAAGAAGAAGACTAAAACCTAACAAAAAGAGGCTAAAGAATTTAACACCTTGGCCTGGCTCAGATCTGGAGTATTTATAGGAAGGGAATGGGAAACCTAGGGCAAGAATCTGCCCCTAAATGAATGTACAAATATGCCCCCAAAACACGACAGAGTGAGGAGTCAATACGGCCGCGGAACCGCGGCCTAGACCCCCTATTGGCCGCGGTTCCGCGGCCATTTAGTGGACTTGGGTCATAGGGTTTTGGGATATTTCCTGGTTTGGCTTTTCTCTGTGTTTGAAATATTTAAACTGCAACAAGTCTTCCAGAATATCTTCAGATTTCATAGTCCAAGATTGCTTTCTTTTCTTTACTTTTGACTTCTATCTCCCTCGAGCTCCGCGCACCCATTGATTCTTGTGCAGCCCCCCTCGTGCTCTGTGCTTATCCGAGACACGAATGACCACTGTCATATGTCTTGTCTCTGGAACTGGTACTCGGCACTGGACGGATATGGATGACCGGAACCCGGCTTTTATCTGCTGTCAACAGATGCTCTGTATTTGGCGTAATTGTGGAGATTTTGTCTTGATTTGCAATATTTGTACTGGAAACCTGTATTCTGTAAATATGTAACAAACACGGATTAAAAGCACCTACCTATAAACACACGAGCATAAGAAAGGGCGGTATAAAATGTAGTATTCTGTTATGAACACTTATCTCTAGTAAACGATCTTGCATAGGGTTGTTCGGCACATAAAATTTTTGATTATGTCATGGTTGATGCCTTGTAGAACCTTGTTAGTATGCCTAGGAACCCTATAGTGGTATCAGAGCCTAGCTAGAGCTTTACGCGAAGTCTAGGCGAAGTTTAAAGTTCGATCAAACCCGTAAACCCCGACGAATACCCTTCTCTGGACAATTTTCAAAACTGTGATTTTTTATGAATTAAAAATGCTCAGAAAATTAAGCAGGAAAAACTAAGAATTACTGTGAAGTACGGCCCACTGATTCGTCTATATGACCAAGGAACCGCGGCCAAACCAAGGGTTTGGCGGCGGTTCCACGGCCCAAATTATGACTTAGTCCTTCATACTTCATATATTTATTCTTAGGTCCTTTCTTGTCAATTTTTTCTGGGAATTTTTTAATTCCACTCAAGTGTTGAGTTTTCTTTGGGTTGTATTGGGGACTAGTTGATTCGATCGGATAATTTAACTTTGTTTAGTTTAATTTTAGAAAGCGTTAAAAAGTTCGACCGGATATCAATAACTCACTTTTTCCCCTGCCAGAAAATTTCCAAGTGTTGGATTTTTCCGTAGTTTAAGAACGTTCTAAGTCATGCAAGTAATGCGATGGACCCTCTAGAAGACAACAAACCTTAACTCGATTATGTGACCGTCTTGAACTGCCTTTTGAACCTTAGGGTTTGGGGCAGTACGGCGTGCCACATGTGAGGCGTTTGCTTGACCCTTCTACGGCTGGACCGTTGGTACTGGGGCATGAAATGGATGTTTTTAAACTCCCTTCAAGTGTTGAGCTATTTGGGAAAACTTGGGTGTTTGATTATTCGATCGGAAAGTTTAACATTATCTATTTATCTGGAATGTAATACAATATTTGGAATCCACAAATAGTTATGAGATAACTAATTTGAATGTTATAAACATAGCAGTTTATTCTCATTTGATCGGTTGCCACGAGATTTTGATGTGATCAAAAGTCCGTCGCAATCACGTAGCGTACGCGGATACTCGCCGGGTAAACTTAATAGATAGCCACGCCCCATAGCCTCGACCAAGTGACTGTAGGAGAACCCCGTCGCCAAAAGCATCCGTTCGGGTGCTCGTGGCAGCGGTGTTCCGCCTTAGTGCACTTCGTCGACGGCATCCGGGTGTGCGGCCGTCTACTAAAGTTTGCGATGAGCATTCGATCAGGATGTCGGGAATCTTGTTGAATTGCCCGACTTGATATTGAAAAGAGTTTTCGATTATGAGACTAAAATTCGGGGTTTATATCTAAGGAATTCATTTGATTAGGCATGCGATGTCTAAGGAGGTTGCGGATTCCAACTGTTGTAGTTTTACACTTTCTTTTCTGCGACCGTAAGTGTAATATGTGATATCGCCGGTTTCGTTGCTATATGTCAACGACAATTGGGATGGGAATATTTACTTACGTTGATGACATGTGATGTTATGTGTTGCTGGATATGTTATATTGGATCGTCGTGTTTGAATAGCCGGGTTTTTTTTTATATGAGATGAGTGTTTTTCTTTTTCATTCATGTAAAATTCATTGTATGCAATTGTATATTATTTACTTTTCCGCATTAGGATAGACCCAAGGAGGGGAGCACAAGTAACCTGGTTCTAGGGTCCAGTGGGAGACCATCTCGAGAAGTCGAGTCCGGGTCTCCTAACTTTAGAATTGGTAGGATTGCTTGCCGCTCTTGTAGGGGTCTAGGGGTGTGGGATTGGCTATTCATCACGACCGTGGAATCCGTGTTTTATAGGGGCTCAAAATAAAATACGGATGTCCTAGTATATCCAATATTTCATATGATATTTTTTGCTGCGTTATCTGTGATGTGATCATGTGATTTGTTCAGATAGATATTGTTTATAGTATATATGATATATTATATAGACGTTGCTTATGTTTTACACCCGCGCTAGCCCTGCCCCGCTCTGCCGTTAGTTACCTAACCTAACGGTGCAGACGGGACATCGGGGCGAATGCGGATGGCATAAGTGTACGTTGTATTTATCTGTGATGTTTAGGTGGACTTAAATGATGGGACATTCATTAATGAGATTAAAGAAAGAAAATAAACCTAAAAGATGTTGTGGAATCGAATTTCAAAAATTAGGTAGCTCTAGTTGTTGCTTTGCATAGCAGTGTTCTTTATAGAACATGCAGCACCTTATTCGATAAGGAAAGAGCCGAGATCCCTTCACCGGGAGTGACCACTTTAGCAATAACTAGCAGATGCTACAACCTTCGGTTTGTCTTTTGATTGCTTTTCTAGTTCTTGCTTTGCATAGTGGTATTGTGAATATCCTGCACCTCATTCGACGAGGAAAGAGCCGAGATCCCTTCACCGGGAGTGACCTCTTTAGAGAAACTAGCAAAAGCCTCAAAAACACTCCATTTTAAACCATTTGATTCCGCAACGAGATCAAGTTCAAAGCATTAAAGGTTTTCTTAAAAACCATCCGCAACCCTCCGTCATTTTAGGAAGTAGAGTACTTAGTATTTGTGCTGTGTTTGTTGACCATAGTCAAGGCACAGTGTACGGTAGCTAAGTAATGTCTTCCTATACCGCATATGATGCGATTAGTTAGGACAGTCGCGTGACTTTGTTGACCTTAGCCAAGGGTCATGTGGGTGGGTCTAATTAATCATGAAATGACGGGTAGAACTTGACTAGTGCTTATGATTTGTTGACCATAGCCAAGGTCATAGGTGCTAGGGGTAAAAACCTTTATCGGGAGTTTCAAGTGTTGAAATTTGCAATGAGATTGCATACCTTCTATGAGATAGTTGGTTCCCGATACCCACTGCGAGTAATTGTTACTCCTGGGAGAGTTTTGCACTTTACAATTAGCCGATCAAGTAGGTGTCTAGAAAGGTTTCAACGGGGTTACGCCCTGGGAAAACAAGGTTTATTTTAATTAGGTCCGTGCGAAAGCACGGGGAACCTCCCTCAAAGTACCGGCACTGGCCTGGATGAAAGATTGGCGAACTTGTAGAGTGTAATTAATCCCGGCTAGTCTTTCCTTTTAGGGTTTGAAGGAAGATTTGATAAAAATAGTGGGAGCCATCCTGATTAGATAAAATATATAACCAATCTAATCTTGCAAGAGCGCACGTAGAGTGTTTTCTTCTCTCTCTCCAGCCAACGACCATATCATGCCTTAATCAAGATAATAATATGGATGTATTGACCGAACCCGCTTGTTTTATTGAGCTGGGGAACGTTGGTCCCGCTCTAACTTATAATTGTTATAAGACAGAGAAGGAAATTGGGGAATACCAGATTTCCCGTGCTGCCCAAACGAAGAAAGTTCATGATGATGCATCTTCTTCGGGTGTGTTCATTGCAAAGAACTGTTTCTCTATATCCTCTATGTCCTGGGTATTATATACCGAATCAGGATCCCACAAATGTAATCTGTTACATGGGATACAGAAAGGTAGAGAACTGAGAGCGAGTGATAAGTTTCATGAGACAGAAAACGGTGCAAGTGTTGCAGCCAAGTCTGTTGGTCACTATCACCCTGTATTACCAGAATACATTGATTCTGAACGAATGTTATTAGATACCGAACCTGATATACAACATCATATCAGTTTCTTTATTAGTACAGAAAGGATATAATTTTGTATTGTTGGATATTGTTTTGAACATTTCCTATATCAAGAGTTGATCGGTTCAGGCACGTTATCTAAAAGCATTGACGTTCTAAATCAAACTACAGTTCTTAGTATATAGAACACACACGAGAGGAAAAGTTCATAAATGAACGAATTCTTCTTGAGGCATTGTAGACTAGGTCATATCAATGCGACCCGACTAGCTAAGTTACATTTAGATGCATATTTAAATCAGTTTAAATTTACATCTTATGAAACCTGCCAGTCATGTCATAAAGATAAGATGACCATAGCTCCATTCACTGGAAACAGAGAAAGAGTTAGTGAACTCTTGGGACTGATACATAGTGATGTGTGAAGGTCCCCAGTCTACATATGCCAGGACCAGTTCTTTGTACTTCATTACATTCACTGATGATCTCTCAAGATTCGGACACATGTTCCTGTTGAAACACAAGTCCGAAACTTTTGAGATAATCACCGAATATAAGATAGAAGTAGAGAACCAAAAACGGGTATAAGTATTATGTCCTTTTATGTGATCAGGGAGGAGAATACTTGAGCACAGGATTCCTGGACTATTCTAAAGGAGAATGAGATTCTATCTCAGCATTACTCCTCCGTATACACCACAGCATGTCGGTGTATCGGGGCGGAGCAATCACACCCTATATGATATGGTGCGCTCTATGATGAGTACAACTGAGTTACCTGTGTCCTTTTGGTGGTTATGCACTTAAGAAGCTGCATACCTATTGAATTAGGTTCGAATAAGATCACTGCCTACCACTCCATATGAGATATGGTATGGGAAGAGCCCATCTCTTAAGCAAGTTAAGATTTGGGGTTGTCCGGCCTATGTTAAAAGAAAAATCCATACAAGCTCGAGGCAAGGTCAGTTCTGTAGAACTGGAAGGATTTCCAGTTATACAAACTACAGCTGATGATTTGATAAAACCAAAGGATTCAATAGTCTCCGACGAACCTCAGCCTCTCCGCCGATATAGTAGGGTTCCTCATCCGCCTGAGAGATACTTCGGTTTCTCGATGACAGTGGGAGCGAGGATTGCATCATGAGATGATGACCCAACTAGTTTCGAGAAGGCCATCAAGAGTGGGGTCTCTGTAAGAATGGCTGGATGCTAAGCGATCTAAGATGGAATCCATGTACACCAACAAAGTATGGACTTTAGATGCTATATCTGAAGGGTTAAATCCCCATCAGGAGCAAGTATATCTTGAGAAGATTACTTGGTGTAGATGGAAAAGATGAGACTTTCAAAGCTAGACTTGTTAGAGGTTTTCGTCATCGACCAGACGTGGATAATGATGAAACCTTTTCCAGTGGCTGTGCTTAAGTCCATCCAGATCCTACTTGCCATTGCTATATACCATGATTACGATATCTGGTGGTTGGGTGTCATGACTGCTTTTCTAAATATTGATTTAGAAGAGAGCGTCTATAAGTACACAGCCAGAGGGCTTTGTAGACAGTGGGAGCAGCGAAAACGTGTGCAAGTTGCTTTACAGAATAAAGCAGGCATCACGGAGTTGGAACGTCTGTTTTGATGTGGTAGTCAAAGAGTTTGACTTCATCAAAATGGTAGATGAACCTTGTACATACAAAAAGATAGTAGAGAGTAAGGTGGTCATCCTCGTATTGTACGTGGACAACATACTCTTGATAGGAAAAGAGTTTCCCGTGCTACGCTCGGTCAATCTCCGCTTATCACAAGGATTCTCCATATAGGATCTATGTGATACCTCCTAAATCCTAGATTTTATATCTATGAGATAGATCTAAATAGATATTAGGATTCTCACTAGGTGTAGTGAGATGGTATCAATTGATCTTGGGGAGAATCACTGGAAAAGTTTCAGGGTGATAAGGACGACTGAATATCAGTCGCGGGCATTGTCTTTACCCTCAGTGAAGGGACAGTATGTTGGAAGAGTTCCAAGCTGGATACCGTGGCAAACTAGACGATAAAGGCTAGTGACATCGCTATCAAAGATACTGCCAAAGTGGCAGTTTGGGTGTATATTAGTTCATGAGATGAACTAAGTTCCTACCATTGTGTGACAATGGAAGTGTGGCTTTGGCCAAGGAACCCCGGTCCCATCAGTGACCCAGACATATTCTGAGGCAGCATCACCTGATCAAGGAGATAGTTGATCTCCAGGGTGATCGAGGTTAGGAGAGTAGACTCAGAGGACAACACGGCGGATCCACTCACAAAGGCCTTTTCCCAGAGAGAGACTTTTATGGGATGGTTGAGTATGAGATACTACAACCACTGCTACAGATGGCCCTAGTGCAAGTGGGAGATTGTTAGTTATATGTATGCCCTAGAGGCCATTACTGTACATGAGATGTATATAGTAGTGGATGCTGGGACATATATAGGTAGGACTTTCTTGCTCGACATGATATTACGCTATCAGGTTGCTCTTTATCTTAACATGTATACTTGTTGTCTCTCTATTACATGTTGATAAATCCCTTAGGATGTGTACTCGACTTCCAGGACTATGATGTAGATCATACTAGTGGGGCCTGGGTAGTCAATGAGTACATCCTTCAATGTTCCTAGTCGTGGGAATATCGAGACGGGGCATCGATATTCTAGAGTAGACTAGCGTATATCTTCTCGACCCATGTGATGGGCGATGGATGATCCCATATCCATTGGTGTTTGACATCAGAGATGGTATGCGGGTGCTCAGTGGTGACTGGGTACACTGAACGGACTCGCCGAGAACTCCCAGATGGTATTATACCTCACGTCAGATGGCAGTTCTCTGGTGACACTTGTACAGCTTAGTCTGTTGACCCGAGATCGTCATAGAGTCTTGTGTGTCTCCCACTGTGCTTTGATTTCTACCCTACCACGGCTCTACTGAGTCATGCAAATTGGTGGTTTTTGGGTACAGTCCCGATTCACATGGAGGCAATGGGCGATAGGAGGGGATTCGTCTCTCCCGGTATTGGGGGTTGATGTTGCGCTATGCTCGACTGGCCATAACTGGAAATCCCTAGCCAGGGTTGCACTGATTTACTGGTAAGTGTTATCAGTAGTTTCATGCTTGTTATGGACCTTACATCGGCATGACTTATCAAGCTACCGGGGTCCGACGTTTACCACCCCTAGGCGAGATATGTGACATATCAGACGAACAGACCGGACTGTGCGGTAGTGTTACTGATTGGATTCGCTGGAGTACTAGCTGGCTTGCTTGTTGATCTTCTGATCGCTCAATACCCGGGTGGCCGTTACGTTTAGCAGACCGCTTGCGGCTTGTGGGTGTTTGATATGATCATCACCTACTACCGGCGTATTGACGAGTCTTTAGAGTCCTACACAGGGGTTTCCTGGCTTAAACGAAACGGAGTAGGAGCACATATGTGATATGTGCGGGACCGAGATTAATACGAAATGAGATACCGTATTCTATTCTCGCTATTCATGACATTGATCGGTTGTATGCGATATAGACGGGTTATCGGATCAAGTGTTGATTCGATAAGTTGTGACACATGATATTAGTCGGTTATAGCCGGGTTATTAAATCAAGAGTTGATTTAATAATTTAATGTATAATTATATATTTGATATATTACATTAAATTAACTAGTATCAGCTCACTTAAGATTTTTTTTCTCACTAGATTGTGCACATTGTTTATATGTGATATATGCAAGTGTACATGTTTGTATCATGCTTGATGATACATACAAGTTGGGTGTATGAGACTTAAACCAAGTCAAGGTTAAATTAGGGTTTACTAATTTCCTAACAAATAACAAAAGAGATGAGACTTTGGTCAAAGTTATCAAGCATCATGAAGCTTGATAAACATTGACAAAGTCAACTCTTTTGTCATTCCTTAGGATATTAGTTAACCAAACCCTTAACCTCATATTTTGGTTAATTCTCTACATGAGTTAAGCATGAGGGCTTAACTCAACCATGGTGCAATAATTAAAAGGATAAGTTTTCATTTGGATGAATTATCCTTTCTTCTTCTTCTTCATCAAGCTCCATGTAAAGCTTGCTAGCTTTAATGGTGCCATGAGAAAAAGTATGAGAAAATCAATTCTAAAGTGAGCTCACTTCCTACTTCTTCATCCTCTACCACTTGCCATGTAGTAGAGTGTGTTCTCTTTACAAAGTTCATGACCTAGTGAAGGAATAGCTTGAGTTAGTGTCTCCCCGACGTAGATCATCTTCGGCCTCGAAGTCATCGAAGCAAGCACGTTCATTCTTCTTGTGAAGCTTCTCTAGAGTCCGGAGTTCACGATCGTAGTGATGGGGACATCTACACGGAGCTAATGAAGTGAAGGACGGGATCTACAAAGGTTGTAATCCCTTTCACTTAGTAGTAAAGTTGTTTGATTGCTTTTAGTTTCGCCTTATCTCTAGTAAACGATCTTTCATAGGGTTGTTCGGCACATAAAAATTTTGATTATGGCATGGTTGATGCCTTGTAGAACCTTGTTAGTGTGCCTAGGAACCCTACAGGTGCGCAGTGTATTTTTCTGGGCGTTATCCTTGCGTTTCGTTATCTTTGTGTCAGCGTATGATATTTAGCTTATGTGTTGTGTTTGTGAAATTTTAGGGTCGCAAGCGGGGACTTTGGACGCTGCGAATAAAGGGAAGTAGGTGGTCGGATTTTCGTAGCTCGAGATCATCGGTGAGTAGATTTAACATCTAC
This sequence comes from Agapanthus africanus, assembly GCA_030015575.1. Lineage (NCBI taxonomy): Eukaryota > Viridiplantae > Streptophyta > Magnoliopsida > Asparagales > Amaryllidaceae > Agapanthus > Agapanthus africanus. The sequence continues at coordinate 235,768,816 of JASDDO010000010.1, forward strand.
GGGGAAATCACCCGTATGGCGTTATGCGACAGGGCTGGATATGTGTCACGTCCCGAAAGAGCACGTGACTGGCCCTTGAACCATATGAAGTCTATAGGACTCCATCTGCTCCAAGTAAGCCAAAAGCCCAAAAATCTAAAACTATTTTAAGAGTAAGTATAGAAAACTGGTTTAAAGAAGTGAAGAAAAACCTGTTTGAAGTCAAGGTTTTTAAATAACTAAGCCGAATATGCATTTCAAAAATGTAAAGTCTTTTCTAAAAATTTCGGCAGAGTTTCTTTTGTAAATACTGGCCCCGAACGGGGTGCAACAAGAACAATATATATGCAATGATAAAAGGCATCCCCAAGCGGGAGCTAGCTCTTCGTCAATCGACGGTCACAACCACGCAAGAAATAATAATATACAACGCCAAAGGGCGAGGATCAAAACCCAAAAAGAAACTCAAAACAGCCAGAAAACCGTAATACTACAAGCGCGACTCTAAGGTCGGAATAATACATCACTGTCTCTAAGTCTGAAACAATATACAAGTTTTGGTTGATGTAATTCTAGATACAACTAAAAAGTATAAATACAAGGGTGGTTCTGATGCAAAAGAACCTACCTACCAAAGCAAGTCACCCGTATGGAAGCAGTGTGCCAGAAAAGCCGCTATGGAATCTGTACGGCAAAACCTGCAAGAACCGTGTCACAACGGGGGTGAGTTGCCAACTCGTGAATAGAAAATATCTACAAGCAGAGATCGAATGTATGACCCATCCTAGGTCAATACGATCAGATATATATATAAACCTCAATATGAATAAGTTTGAAGCATGCTAAACTGGCAATGTAATCTCTATACATGAGTGTAGTGCTCGTGCCAGTGCCTCAGGTAATAGCATATCATAAATGTGAGGTATGATCAATGAAATCAATCTGCATGTACGTGGATCCCGTCCACTCGTCACCCAATGACAATAACAATCATGCATGTAAATATCATCAGCATATGCATGGAAATATGAGGATATAAACCACCTGTGTCCCTCGCGACACGTCAAAATCATAGAACCGAAGTGTCCAGCATCGACACTCAAAAACATCATGAAAACTATGCCCAGCATCGGCACGTAAATCCTCATATAACGGGCTCCGTCAGTCCGGGCCAGCCCACGGGCTCCATCTGCGGAATCGGCCCTCGGCCCCAGCAGTACGCCCATATCCATCTATCGACTCTGGTCAGTATCCTCTGGATGACCGCCAGGTCCAACCAATCACCGGTAGGTAGTAGTCCCTCTGCCAGGCTCACCGTCTACTACACAGCGAAACCGTTCTCGCCCCGGGGTACCATACCGGGTCCACCATGTACCCGCAATCGGCCTCATCCGCCTCCTCGAATCGGGTTTCACATGTCGCTCTCAGCACCGAGAAAACACATGGTGGACGCACTGAAATATCATATCAAGGGTAACCGGGTTTTTAAAACAATTACATATTCTCTTTTGAAATACCCGCGGTTCCCAAATCCAGAAATATCATGGAAACAATATATCTCAATGCGTATAATCAAACATGATGTATGCGACATGTAAAGAAAGGTAAGCATATCAGTAAGTCATGCAACATGGAATAGTAATATGCATATGTCGAGGGAAACCGCTCTTTTTAAAATGAATCAGTTTTAAAGAATATCTTGTGATCCTCAAATCTCTAATCAAGTCAGAATCATCTATGTATGTGTACAGGTATAAGTGTACCATATGCCATGCAAGGATCATATCAGGAATGCAACAGTACTACTGTGTAGTGGCATGGCAATTATCGATGTTGATGTGTGTGAGCCGGCAAATAGTGTACGTGGAACATACGCATCATCGATAATGGTGTTGGTGTCCTAACAGCATGATGGTAATATAGCAATAAGCACAAGTAATGCGATGCAATTAATATGAATATGCGCAATCGAATAATCGATGCAACAGTAAAGAATCTACCTCAATAACTATATCATACAACCTTGCCTTTTGAAATAAGACGAATCGAGGTATTTGGTAAAATAAGGGCTATGGTGTTTTAAGAACAAATGCTACATTTGAAAATATCCGTAGAATCCCTTTTTGCCTATCTTTAAAATATCCCCGATTCGTTAGTTTTGAAATAGGTATGACTCTGGTCTAGTCTAACGCCTACTATGCGAACTACGGACCCAACAATCAAGTCAATCGGGAGGGGTATGAAAACCACCTAAATCTGAGTCAATATACATTATCTCATCACCTAACAGGTATCACTACCATCATAACACATCTCAAATACGAACTCTGTCATATCGCCGATCTCACGGCCTCAAATCATATCTCATCGACTCATCTCAATCCCACGTATCATCCTCAATTCCCGTATATGAACACATAGTCCCATACCCATGTGTAGATATACACACCTCCATATGCGCACAGATAAATGAAAGAATGTATGCGAGTATATATATATGTGTATGTGTGAGTGTACCCACTACTCTAGGGTTTCGCACTACTAAACCAATACATCCTTATCATCAATAATTTCATTATCATCATCAATAATCCTAACAACACATAATAAATATACATGTGTATACGTATTTGTATACATCACCATGGACTGCGGGGGTGCTATACGCCATCCACCCGACTTCTCCCCGTAGATATAAATCTACTCACCTTGCTTCTCATGTGCCGATGCCGATGTCGCCATCTTCATCTTCTTCGCCTCAACATCACGTAGGGTACCTACAAGTATATCACAACGCTAATGCACATGAAAATCACATCGGAAACCAAAATAGCACACGCTACTCGCATAGGTAAAAACCTATCGTCTCGCATGTAAACACGTTCAATATCCACTTGTCGTTGACGTCCAAACGCCACCCGACAGAAATGAATCACCAAATACCAAAATCCATGCTAAAACAAGTCATAAATGATACGCCAACTCAAGAAAATCAACCCAGATTTTACCCCAACAGGAATCAGTCAAAACTAGACATACCCAGGGTCAAGACTACTGGAATAGGGCCATGCACCAAAATCGAGACGGTTTCCTCCTACTCTGGCCGCAAATTGCGGCCAAAAGGAATTAATTGGCGGCCGGGGTTTGGAGTTGGGGGCAAGGGTTTGGTGTGGTGGTTCCATTGTTCCTGCACATCTCACTGTCAACTCAATTTTATTTTAGGGTTCTCGGAGTGATAGCAGATTCCTAAATACGATCACAGATTCATAGTTTTTCTCCGACATCGTCTCATAAATTCGTAGTCTGTGTTCTAGTCTCTAGTTTGATCCAAAATAACATCACACCAGGGGTTCTAAGGTCACAACAAGCCTCAATTTCATCTTTAATTTCAGATCTCACATAAACCCTAACTTGAAGTTTCACAAATCCACCAAACTACACCATATCGACATGAAACTAGAATTTATGCACAAAGAAATTGAAATACTACACTAGGGTGCAGAAATTACCTTCTTTGGAAACTCAAGAAAATTCTTGAGTTGCTCAAAGTCCTCCAAATCCAATCTTGCTAGGTTCAATATGTAGCTATTGAGCTTGGGAGCAACTTTTGTGAAATGGGGATAGGGTTTTGGTTAGGTTTTAATGGTGGATCTAAGTTCAAGAGGGAGGAGGAAGAAGAGGGAGAGGGCAGGAGCAGCAGCTCAAGGAGAGGGAATGAGAAGGGGAAAATGATGGGAGTATGGTTCATAAAGTGAGGGTTGACTTGGTCTCTCTCTCTCATAATCATTCCAACCGTTTTCTTTCTTTTCTTTTCTTTTCTTCTCCCACCATGGTGAACCGTATGCAACCATGCACCCAAAATATATAACAAGTGTGGAAAATGATATGTGCACATTTTTGCACAAAAATGCCAAAAATCCGATTAGCGATTTTTAATCGCGATTAGCACTAAATTAGCATATAACTAATCATAGAAACTTAAAAATGGCGCAACTCCATAAAATACCCTCTTTTAGAATTTTCCATAATTTTCCCCATTTATTTGTATTTAATTATACCGGAATATTAAAATATTCATTAAAATAATATTAAATTATAAAAATTCCCAAAAATCATATTTTATTATTTTGAAACATTACAATATGATATGATAGCTCCATGTTATTCGCATAAGAGTTGATTGCATATGAACTTCATTACATATAGTTACTTGTTGTGCCTGAACCCGTACCTATTATACACTGCACTATTGTAACGTTTTAGAAATTGTTATGCGAATTTTTCCGTTTTAGGGTAAAATAGTCGGTATTTTCCGTTTTAATCCGATTGTGATCAAACGTCCGTATAAACTTGCCGGCACCTAGTTTAGCAAAAATAAAGCTAGTGCGTGAGCTTTGAGGGTATATGGGAAGTTTTTGTTCAAATAGAATTTTTCCCTATTTTAATATTATTTTAATGTGGTATTTACATACTGGGTTTTGGTAATTACTCCTAAAATTTGTATCATTTCTAATTATTTTGGCTTGCACGCACACGTGCATGTTTTTGTGAGGGTTAGTAGTATTAATCATGTTAGAGACCATGGCATCATAAGCAATCCATGATTTTGTTTAACCTTTACCTTAAACCTTTTCTTTTATTCTTGTGAGAAATATCTCTTTTTGGAGTGAGAAGAGGTGGTTTGTGAGTCATGAGAGGCATTAATGAGACCATTAATGGAGGTGAGGGGAAGAGTAAGCCAAAGCTTTTACTTCACCCTACACTCACCTCTCACTCTTTAACTTTCTCACACCCTCTCATTTCTCTCTTACTCTATTTCTCTCAATAATTTCCTATCTTTTTGACTCTAAACTGAAGCCTAGTCCTTCATCACATATCCTTCACATAACTTGATCAAATCTCACCAAAACACTTCAAAAGCCTTGTTTTTGCCACTAAGATCGCTTGGAGCTTGGAAAGCTAGGATCTTGTGAGCAAGTGTTGATAGGTATAATCCCTAAACTGTTAAATAAGAGTTCTTATGATGTGTAGCTCGTTGGTTGTTGTGTAGAACACTGAAAGTATCGTTTCGTGCCAATATCGTATTTTTGTGTCTTTTTAGAGCCTCTGTGATCTGCTGTGACCTGGAAATTTTACTGTAAAATCAAACAAGATAGTAGTGTTGTACTAGTGACCCTAGGATTCCACCTGAAGCACGAGACCCACCCTACCGGTTTTGGCCGGCGACCCGATGACGAAATCCGGCGACATAGGATTTAGAGGGGGGTGTTGGGGTTTGGTTTTTTTGGGTTGTTGTCTGCTGTGGTTTAGGGGTGTTTGGTACTGTTTATTTTTTTAGTGTTTACAGTATGCAAAATATGGGATCGTTTTCCTATAATCTAGTGTTTTGAGTCCGCGTGTTACGTTATCCGACACGGATCGTGATCTTGTGCAGCTGCTGCACTTGGGTTGGTTTCGTAGTGTCGTCATGCACGTTAGCCACTAGACGGACACTTTTGAGTTAGTTTGGAGTTGGTGCGTCGTTTAAAACGTAGTTTTACGTAATATTGGTCGATTTATGAGATTTTGCACTGTCTTTGTGTTTATGAAATTATAGCATCGCAAGCGGGGACTTCGGACGCTGCGAACAAGGGGAAGCAGGTGGTCGGATTTTCATATCTTGAGACTATCGGTGAGTAGATTTAACATCTACGGGGAAATCGCCCGTATAGAGTTATGCGTCGGGGCTGATATAATATGATAGCTGCATGTTATTGCATATTAGTTGATTTCATACGAACGTCATTGCATAGTATTATCTGTTGTACCTTTAGATATAACACATTACTGATGATTCATATTGCACGAGCACTAAATTGTATGTTACACCCACACCGTCTATAATTTGCCATGACACGCACAAAACACCTACATACGTGATATGGTAGTGGATAGGGATAGCTGAGGTAGTAACTCTTATTCCATTGTGCATATGAAATACTGTGGACACATACATACGTGATATTGCATTGGACAGGAATAGTTGAGGTAGTGACCCTTATTCCATTTCACGTATATCTTGCTATAGCTACTTGTACATCATGCATACAGATTGACATATACACCCACATACTCGATTACAGCTACATGTACATCATGCACACATACTGATATATACACCCACATATTTTGCTATAGTTTCATATACCCTAAGTGGTATGGTTTTGACATGTGATATTGAGACGTTGACTATTGCGTTTATGAAATGCATCATACATACTTGCTTACATGTAGATACTTAAACCTTGCTACAATTACATGTGTAAGTCCATGTCATGTACCCCACGAGCTTGCGGGGAGGTGGAATATATGAAAAAAAATTATCAAAGCTTTGTAACACGGACTTGAGCACACGGATTGTGTCTAAACCATTACTAGCAAACTACGAAAGGTTTAACTACTCGGATTCGAAGTCATACCTCACGTTACTCGTCCTTCGGGTCTTCATCGCTGTCCTCCACTCCTCGTAGGCTCAATGGAACGTCGGCACCTCAACGGCCTCCTCGAGTCAAAGACGATCCACCCGAGAGGTACTACTCCAAGCTTGACCTCTAACTTGAGGTAACTAGGTTTCTCAAAGTGCTAATCTAAGCAGCCTAGGGGATATAGAGTAGGATTATGGATTAATAAGTCTTGCTAACCCTTGATCTCAACACATGAGAGGTTAGGATTAGGGTTTGAAGAGAGATAGCTTGAGGAGAGAGAATGTGAGAATGAGAATCCATTTGGATAAATGATATCATTTGTGTATATATGAAACATAACATATTATTAAATGAATAACAAATAATGATATATCATCATGTTTCATTAATACACATAGTGATTCATCACATGAGTCATATAAATCATAAATGAATCATTAACTCCATGTATGAATAACATCATGACTCATTAATCCAATAAATGAAAATGCCACCTTAGCCTCCAAGTCATCATCCTTCTAGAAGCTTCCCGGCAAATTACGAGAACGCCCCTCCTATCCGTGAAAACACGGAAAAACTTTAGACTGTATAAATCCAATAATCCGATACTAGAATCTGGCATAAACCAAAGCCGACTAGTAAAAACTGTCCGAACATCGTACTTGCGTAAAAACACGTATGCGTCCGAACCCTATCGTAAAACCATACGACCTCTATATCGTTTCGCCCAAAGCAGGGAAACCCTCTGTGTGGGACTCTAAAGACTCGACACTACGCTGGCAGTGGGTTTAACCACAGACCGCAAGCGGCACTAGCTGTACGTAACGGTCCCCAGGTAGATGTCGATAAGAAGGCCGATGAGGAAACCCATCCGAACTCCTACTGAGCCTGATGTGACAATCTCTGTACAGTCCGGTCTGTTCGTCTAGGACTATCGCATATCGAGCCTAGGGGGCGGTAAACGTCAGACCCCTAATAGCGGTATAAGTCGTGTCGGAGTGCAACCCATTACACCTTGAGAATCTACTGGAACCTACCAGTAAATCTCGCTTGCCCTGGCCAGGGACTTTGCGTAATGGCTCTCCATACACAGCACGATATCATCCCCCAATACCGGGAGAGACGAATCCTGTCTAACCGCCACTGCCTCCAAGTGCTTCGGGACTGCACCCAACTACTACCTGTTTGCACGACTCCTTTGAGCCATGGTAGGGTAGTAATCTAAGAATAGTGGGAACACACTCGAGGCGAAGTAGGAGTGTCAAGTCGACGGACTAAGCTGTACTCATGTCACCTGGGAACTGCTATCTGACGATGGGTATAAATCCAACCTGCAGTTCCCGGCGAGTCCTGTCCGGTGTACCCGTAACCTAACGAGCACCTATATACTATCTCCAGTACAACGTACTGATGGCTGTGGGACAGACCATCTCCCCAACTGGGATGAGAAGCGTACACACTAGTCTACTCCGGAGTATCGATGCCCCGTCTCGATAATCCTACGACTAGGGACCTGTATAGGATGTTGTTTATAGACTACCCAGCCCCCACTAGTGTGACTGCAATCACAACGCTGGTAATCAAGCAAAGATCCTAAGGGCTCTACTAATATGTATAACCGATACGTTACAAGAAATATATGCACATATTAAAGTAGACACAAACCAAGTAGCATACTACCATTTTTAGCAAGATTGTCAATACAACTGTGAATATCTCAAGATTCCATTAAGTAATATACAAACTAGTATGATACAGTAATGGCCTTCTAGGGAATAAACACTAACAATCTCCCACTTGCACTAGGGCCATGTACTGACATATCGCAGACCTATCATCTCGAATAGCCTCTCGAACCGCGTTTGAGGAATGGCCTTTGTGAATGGATCAGCATTGTTATTCTCTGTATCTACTCTCTTTACCTCGATCTCCAGGCGATCTGCGATCTCCCTGATCAGGTGATACCGCCTTAAGATGTGTCTGGACTTCTGATGGGACCTGGGTTCCTTCGCTAAAGCTATAGCGCCATTGTTGTCGCAATACAGAGGTATTGGACCAACACTGGTAGGAACCACCTGATGTTCTGTGAGGAACTTCTTCATCCAGACAGCTTCTTTTGCGGCATCGCAAGCAGCTATGTACTCCGCTTCCTTCGTTGAGTCAGCAACAGTATCCTGCTTGGAACTCTTCCAACAGACCGCCCCTCCATTTAGGGTAAAGACATAACCCGACATGGACTTGGAGTCATCCTTGTCACTCTGGAAGCTGGAGTCGGCAAAGGCCTCGATCTGGAGGTCTTTTTCGCCATACACCAAGAACATCTCCTTAGTCCTCCTCAGGTACTTGAGAATGTTCATTACTGCTATCCAGTGCTTCTCCCGTGGGTTTGCTTGATACCGGCTTACAACGCTTAATGCGTATGCTACATCTGGTCTGGTACATAACATCGCATACATTATAAAGCCTACCGCAGAAGCGTAGGGTATAATCGACATGCGATCCCTTTCCAAATCAGTCTTGGGAGACATCTCTTTGGAGAGGTTGATTCCGTAACAAGCCGGCAGGTTACCGCGCTTAGAATCTTCCATACTGAATCTTTTCAATATGGTGTCTATGTACCTGGACTGCGAAAGTCCCAACATCCTTTTTCATCTATCACGATAGATCAAGATCCCCAGAATGTAGGTGGCATCACCCATGTCCTTCATGGAGAACTTCTATGACAAGAATCTTTTGACTGACTGTAGCATAGGAATATCATTTCCTATTAGGAGAATGTCATCCACGTACAAGACGAGGAATACTACAACTCTCCCTACAATCTTACTGTATATGCATGGTTCATCTGGATTCTTGATAAAGTCGAATTCTTTGACAGTATCATCAAAACAGATGTTTCAACTCCGCGATGCCTGCTTTAGTCCATAAATGGACTTAAGCAACTTGCACACTTTACCGCTGCTCCCACTCTGAATGAATCCCTCTAGTTGATCCATATAGACGCACTCTTCCAAATTACCATTTAGAAAGGCCGTCTTTACGTCCATCTGCCAGATCTCATAATCGTGGAAAGCAGCAATGGCAAGAAGGACCCGAATGGATTTGAGCATAGCCACTGGAGAAAAGGTTTCGTCATAGTCCAAACCAGGTCTTTGACGGAAACCCTTTGCAACAAGTCTAGACTTATAGGTTTCAACCTGTCTATCTACACCAATCTTCTTTCTGAAGATCCATTTGCATCCTACGGGTTTTACCCATATGGAGCAATGTTCAAAGTCCATACTTTGTTAGTGTACATGGACTCCATTTCGGTCCGCATTACATCCATCCAATTTACCGAGTTGTCGCTCTGAATGGCTTGCTGGAAGCTAATAGGGTCATCATTATCAATGAAGCAATCTTCTCGATCCCCGTCTATGAGAAAACCATAGTATCTCTCGGGCGGATGAGATTGCCTACTACTTCTGCGGATAGGCGCTGGTATGTCCCTTTCTTCTGAAACTTCTGGTTCTACCATACTTTCAGTAACAGCTTGTGGTTCTGGAATTTCTTCCAGTTCTACTACGCTCCCACTCTTCTGATTTTCTAAAAATTCAGCTTCTAAGAAGTGGGCATGACGAGAAACAAAAACCTTTTGTTCCTATGCGTAATAGAAACAATATCCCTTGGAGTTCTTTGAATATCCCACAAACATACACTGTACTGAGCTTGCCTCGAGCTTGTCCGGATGCTGCTTTTTTACAAAAGCTGGACATCCCCATGTCTTCAGGTACTGAAGATAGGGTTTCTTCCCACTCCACATCTGATATGGTGTGGTAGGCACAGTCCTGGTTGGAACCTTGTTCAAAAGATATGCAGCTGATTCTCGTGCATAACCCCAGAAAGATCGCGGTAACTCAGCCTTACTCATCATGGAACGAACTATATTCAATAGGGTTCGATTCCTTCTTTCCAATACACCGTTGTGTTGCGGTGTGTATGGAGGAGTAAGCTGAGAGAGAATTCCATTCTCTTTTAAGTAACCCAGGAACTCGGCACTTAAGTATTCACCACCTCGACCAAATCTCAGTGTCTTGATAGTTTTGCCTGTTTAGTTTTCCACTTCATTCTTGTATTCCTGGAATTTCTCAAAGGCCTCGGATTTATGCTTCATCAAGAAGATATGTCCATACCTAGAGAAATCATCCGTAAAAGTAATGAAGTAGGAATAACCACCTCGCGCATGTGTAGACATTGGACCATACACGTCACTGTGTACGAGTCCCAAGAGCTCGCTCGCTCTTACTCCGTGTCCAGTAAATGGAGTCTTTGTCATCTTTCCCATGAGACAAGATTCACAAGTAGCATAAGATTGATATTCGAACGGATTCAAATATCCTTCTCTATGTAACTTAATTAATCGTGTTTCATTGATGTGACCTAGTCTACAATGTTATAAGAAAGCCTGATTTATTTCTGGAGACTTTCTTTTAAGTGTGTTCTGGACATTGAAAACCTGAGCTTGACTCAATACGTATATACCGTCATCTAATGTACCGGACCCAATCAGAACTTGATTTAGGTGGATGTGAACTACACCGCTTACGAATGTAATATTATATCCCTCTGTTGAAAGTGAGGACACTGATATGATATTACAAGTCAAACTAGGTACATACAAACAGTTACGTAGAATCAATATCTGCCCACTTGTCAAACTTAGGCGATATTCTCCCACGGATTCAGCGTCCACGCTCATTCCGTTTGCAACTCTGAGAGACAAATCACCTACCCTTATAACTCTACGGTTTCTCAAAGCATGTAATGAATTACATATATGAGATCCTGCTCCGGTATCTAGTACCCAGAAAGTAGAGTTAATTGACAAACAGTTCTCAATTACAAACACACTTGAGGCCGAAGCCACAACAAGCTTCGTATCCTGGCTACTGGCTTCCAAAGCCCTGCAATCCTTCTGCCAATGCCCAATCCCATAACTATAGGAACATCCCTCTTTACCTAAACCAAGTCCCGAAACTTTTGCTCTTCCTTTTCCTCCTACTTTACTGACACCGTATAACGGCTTTGTAGAAGTCTTCTTCTTTTCACCCTTTACTTTCGCCCTGGATGTAGAAGAAGAAGGTCCTCCATTAAGCAGAGCTTGTGTCTCCCTGGTTTCTTTCAGGGTGTAAGTAGAGGGTAGGGACTGTGGAAATAAGTCAGCGTATGACCTGTTTCCCAACGTGGTCTCCAGGTCCTTGAGCTCATCAATATAGCTAGTCATTGTAAGGACGTCGTCCCTTACAGATGACCCGACAGCTAACCTCGCTTGAAATAATTCGTTCGAGGTCTCATATCTTGCGATATGAGATTGCTCTCCATATAAATCTTTGTTATGGATAAAGATGGAAACTGAGTCCATCTTCTCGTGCTGCTTCTGGTATATACCATCAACTGAAGCCAACACGAGGCACTTAGCTTCGCTTTATCCTTTTCCCTTGTCTGACGGGTATCCATATCCGCGACGGTGGAAACTGGACCTGGGACGGTGGGATCTTGAGTAGTAATAGGGTGGTCCAGCTCGTCATAGGCAATGGACATCTGGACAGACCTTTGCCAGTCAGATTCAGTCAACTTGTTATTTAGATGTAACCTAGTCATGGTCACAAGGTCGTTGCAATGAGAGAGAGAGAAGAAAACACTTTAGCATGATGCTCTTGCAAGTTTAGATTGGTTTTTAGTTTATCTAAACTGGATGCTCCCACTGTTTCTTGAATCCTTCCTCAAACCATAAAAGAAGAATTTGTTAGTGTATATGCCCTAGAGGCCATTACTGTATCATACTAGCTTGTATATTACTTGATGGAAGCTTGGGATATTCACAGTTGTATAGACAATCTTGCTCAAAATGGTAGTATGCTACTTGGTTTGTCTCTACTTCAATATGTGCATGTGTTTCTTTTAGCTTATCGCTTATATACATATTAGTAGAGCCCTTAGGATCTTTGCTTGATTACCAGCGTTGTGATGGCGCTCACACTCGTGGGGGCTGGGTAATCTATAAGCACATCCTTATACAGGTCCCTAGTCGTAGGACTATCGAGACAGGGCATCGATACTCCGGAGTAGACTAGCGTATGCACTTCTAATCCCAGTGGGGGAGACGGTCTGTCCCACAGCCGTCAGTACGTCGTACTTGAGATAGTATGCGAGTGCTCGTTAGGTTACGAGTACACTGGACAGGACTCATCGGGAACTGTTGGTTGGTATTATACCTATCGTCAGTTATCAGTTCTCAGGTGACATGAGTACAGCTTAGTCCGCTGACTTGACACTGTCACTTCGCCTCGAGTGTGTTCCCACTGTACTTAGATTACTACCCTACCACGGCTCAAAGGAGTCATGCAAACAGGTAGTTGTTGGGTGCAGTCCCGAAGCACTTGGAGGCAGTGATGGTTAGACAGGATTCATCTCTCCCGGTATTGGGGTTGACATCGTGCTGTGTCTAGGAGAGCCATTACACAAGTAGTCCCTGGCCAGGGCAAGCGAGATATACTGGTAGGTTTCCAGTGTTATCTCAGGGTGTTCTGGGCTACACTCCGACACGACTTGTACTGCTATTAGGGGACTGACGTTCACCGCCCCCTAGGCCCGCCATATGATGTATCAGACGAACAGACCGGACTGTACGAAGATTGTCACATACAGGCTTAGTAGGAGTTCGGATGGGTTCACCTCATCGGCCTTCTTATCGACATCTACCTGGGGACCGTTATGTACAGCTAGTGCCGCTTGCGGTCTGTGGTTAAACCCATTGCCAGCGTAGTGTCGAGTCTTTAGAGTCCCACACAGAGAGTTTCCCTGCATTGAGCGAAACGTGTAGAGGCCGTATGGTTTTACGGCAGGGCTTCGATCACTTACGTGCACTTGTGTGCGTATGCTGTTCGGGCATGCAATACTAGTGGGCTTTGGTATAAGCCAGATCCTAGTGTTGCACAGATGGATTTGATTTGGCTTCTGTGCATTCGCATTCTACGGAATGCGGATGCGGGTGTGTATGCATAGTTTTGAGGAGCGATGAAGGAGGAAGTGCCCCATTAGGGTTTTGGCAGTTGGTTCGGCCAAAACCGTAATGTGGCACACTCATTGGGGTTTTAACAATTCGTTTGGTCAAAACCGTTATGAGCCGGAGACATTGTTTACTAATCCTTTTAGTGATAGATTAGTGATGGCTAATTGCATTGACCATTTGACCACTTAGATCTCTCTTGACTTTGTTGACCCGTTGACCGTGTTGACCATTGACCTTCAAGAGAGATCCACATTCTTCTTTCATTTTCTTTTTATTTCTTGTGTTATGATAATGGTCAATTCAATGTGCCATCAACTCTTTCATGATAGGATTGTTAGTTATGTATATACCCTAGAGGCCATTGTTGTACATATGATGTATATTATAATGGATGCTTGAATATATATAGAGATGACTTTCTTGCTCGTCATGATAGTATGCTATTTGGTTTCACTTTATCTTAACATGTTGACTTGTATTGGTTTACTGTTTTACTCTCACATGTTGATAAAGCCCTTAGGATCTGTACTCGACTACTGAGACTATGATGAGATCATACTAGTGGGGCCACGGTAGTCGATGAGTACATCCTATAACTGTTCCTAGTCGAGGCTATATCGAGACAGGGCATCGATACACCAGAGTAGACTAGCGTATACGCATCTTGACCCATATGATGGGCGATGGATGATCCCATATCCATCGGTGTTAGACATCAGAGATGGTATACGGGTGCTCAGTGGAGACTGGGTACACTGGACGGACTCGCCGAGAACTCCCAGATGGTGATATACCACACGTCAGATGGCAGTTCTCCGGTGACACTGGTACAGGGTAGTCTGTAGACCCGAGATCGTCATGGAGTCTTGTGTGATTCCCACTGTGCTTTGATTTCCACCATACCACGTCCAAGAGGGCGTGCAAAACGGTGGCTTTTGGGTACAGTCCCGAATCACATGGAGGCAATGAGCGATAGGAGGGGATTCGTCTCTCCCGGTATAGGGAGTTGATGTTGTGCTGTGTTCGATTGGCTATAACTGGAAGTCCCTGGCCAAGGCTGATATGGAGATTTACTGGTAAGTGTTACTAGTAGTTTCTCGACCCGTTATGAGCCACACATCGACACGACTTATCGGTTACTGGGGTCTGACGTATACCACCCCTAGACTTGATATGCGACATATCAGACGAACAGGCCGGACTGTACGGGAGTGTTACTGATCGGATTCACAGGAGAACGCACAGGCTAGCTTGTTGATCTTCTGATCGCTCAATACCTGGGTGGCTGTTACGTTTAGCTGACCGCTTGCAGCTTGTGGGTGTTTGATATGATCATCACCTGCTACCGGCGTATTGACGATTCTTTAGAGTCCTACACAGAGGTTTCTTGGCTCAGGCGAAACGGAGTAGAGGCACATATGTGATATGTGCAGGACCGAGAATAATGCGATATGAGATACCGTATTATATTCTCGCGATATTTAGAAATGAACCGGGACATCGGATCAAGTGTTGATTCGATGAATCGGTACATGATATATTAGTCGGTAATATTCGATATAGCCGGATCGTCGAATCAAGTGTTGATTCGATGATTTAATGTATAATAATATATATATGATATATTGTATTACATTATCTAATATTGGCTCGCTTTATTATTTCATTTTCTCAGTGGATGATACATTGATATATATGCGATATATGTTAATTGTATTATTTTCTTTTGTTGCAAATATATAATATATATGTGATATATATTATTGTTACATGATATGATTAATTGTTAAACATGTTTAAGGATGATTAATTGAGGTTAAGGTTTGATTAGGGTTGGATGCTTCAAGTTCCTTCTAGAAGCTTTCTTCTTTTGTCATTCTTAAGATATTTAGAATGACACATTCTTTTAACCTAACCAAACCCTAACCCTAGTTGTTTCTCTACTCATTCTTATCCTATCATCCTTGACCATGGTTTACAAATCAATCATATATTACTTTCTATTCATCACAAAAGGTTTAATGTTTTTAGAATATATTTTCCATTATCATCTTCTTCCTTCCTGAGAAGCTCTCTTGAAAATCCTAAAGTGATGATAAAATATGAGAAAATGATATAAAAAGAAAGCAAAAATACTACTCTCTCATCATCATCTCATCTAGCCCATGGGATTAGTGTGTTTACTTCTTTAAGAGTGAGATAGCTTGAGTTCTTTGAAACCTCGACGTAGATCATCGGAGATTTGGAATACGACAAGCTAGCATGGATCGTTCGAGTCGTGGAGCCTCTCATGAGTCCGGGGGATCGTGGATCGCGGCAAAGGGACTTCTACTCGGAGCTTGTGAAGTGAAGGAGCGGACTACAAAGGTTGTAATCCCTCACACTTAGATAAAAGTTATCATCTTGCATGTTTAAACCTAATAATCTAGCAAAGATCCCGGCTTTGGGTTGTTCGGCACGTCTAAGTTTTTATCCGGGCATGTTTGATGTCTTTTGAACCTTCACAAGAGTGCCTAGGATCCCTACAAGGATTAGTAATGATGATTATTGTGTATTATTGCAACCATGGTTCATTTCATTTAGGCAAAATCTTTTCATTATTCTCTTCTCATTCTCTCTCATGAAGTGAGAAGAAAAAGAAAAGCTCCAAGGTTGCAAACTTTCTCCTTCTTCTTCCTCCTCTTGATCTCTTCTTTTGATCTCATGTGTTGAGAGAAAAAGAATCCACATAGACAAACACATCCATCTTTCTCTTCTACACAACCTAAGGCATTTAGATTAGCAATCTCTTTGCCCTAGTTGCCTTGGCTTGAGGCGAAGCTTAGTGTACAACTCTCGGGTGGATCGTCTTCGACTCAAGAAGGCTGCAGAGGTGCCCAAGGTCCGGATCGACGCTTGGAGCTTGGATGGACGAGTGGCACAGCGGGATGAAGACCCGAAGGACCGATTCCGTGAGGTATACTTTCTACAGCATAGTAGCTAAAACCTCTAGTTGTTTACTAGTTTCATGTTTAGCCAAGATCCTTGCTTTTGAGTCCATGTTGCCTTGCGCCAAATCATTGTTTTTTGCCGTTTCCGCCTCCCCGTAAGAACCGGGGTGAGCAACGTGGACTTACAGTGGTATCAGAGCCTAGCTAAACATAAACTAGTAAGTTAGCAAAGTGTTAAGAACATCGATCGGAAAAAAGTCGCAAAACACATCCACAAAACCTCAAGTTTCTGTCGATTTTTTTACTGCTCAAAAAGTTTTTTAAAATATATGAAAAATCGTCTCAGGTTTTTGTGAAAACATTGCAGAAAAATGATCCAGTGATTCGATCAAACGACCGCGGTTCCGCGGCAATGACATGCTCATTGCCGCCGTTCCGCCGCCGTTTTGACTCGGCACTGGATCGGGTTTTGTGCGGTGTTTTAGTTTGGATGTTTTGGGATTTTTAATACATGTTTTTTCTACCCAGATTTTCCAGAGAGCAAATTGACTTTTCGGGTGGTTAAAAATTCGTATTTTGATCGATATTTCGTACTCTTTGGCTAATGAATATTATCTGTGATGTGATATATGTATTGAATGTCCGCTAATCGCTATACGTCGATTAGTGGGGGTTATACATATCTGTGATCTGTAATGTTGATGGTTTGTGTATATGGACTCGGTGGATTGTCGCGGATGAATAGCCGGGAAAGGGTGTGAGATGAGAGTTTCTTTTTCTTTCATTCATTGTAAAATATGTAAATTGATGTAATATTATTTGTTTGGCCGCACAACCGGGTCGAGATTGTAGCCGTCATTGTTTAATTTCTTTTTACTGTTTTTGCTCCTAGGATAGACCTAAGGTGGGGTGCACAAACTACCGGGTATCTCGAATTGCCGAGTGGCCTACTCACGGTGTTGAGGGAGGTTGCTTCGCTTCGGGTACTTGGCGGGTAGTTTGCCGCACCCGTAGGGGTCTAAGGTGGGGTTTGGCTATTCATCGCGACCGTGTAATCCGTTTTTCGTTGCAGGCTCAAACGAATCGCGGATTCCTAGTATATCCAAAGTGTTCATCTGTGATCTGTAATGTCTATCATTGCTATATATTTATATATGATAACTATTTAGGCGTTGCTTATGTTTTACAGCCGCGCTAGCCCAGTCCCCGCTCTGTCGTAAATGATGGGACGCATTAAAAGAACTAATGCAAGAAAATAAACCAAGTAAAAGTCGTTGGAACACTTTCAAAACCACTCGGTTCTTTTCAAAAACCAGCATTTTAAACGCGGAGCTTGAGCCACTCCTTTGAAAAGCTATCTCGTTCCATCGACTAAATCAAGTTCACTACGTTTACGGTTTCGCCAAAACCATTCGTAGCCCTCCGTCATCTCGGTTAAATATTCAGTAGTATTCAAGCTATGTATTTTGACCTTCGCCAAGGCATAGTGATTGGTAGCTGCTGAATATTTATCTGTAGCATAGATAGATGCGTTGGTTTGGGACAGCCGTACTACTAGTTTGGCCTTCGTCAAGGGTATGACGGGTGGGTTCAAATTAACCTGGACGATGACGGGTAGAACTTGACATGTGACTTATGATATGTTGGCCTTCGTCAAGGTCATAAGAGCATGGGGAAAAAATCCACATCGGGTGTTTCATAAGTACTGAAACTTGCTAGCGCTGCATACCATTTGGAGTGTGATGATTCTGGTAGGATTCCTTCGGTTTTATCACGCGATGATATTTGGATCCCGATCCTACTGTGAGTATATGCTACTCCTCGGGAAATCTCTCACTTAACGATCAATGCTATAAACCTAGTAGGTGTCTAGAAAGGTGTTAGCGGGGCTACGCCCACAGGGAAAAGAGGTTACTTATTTAAGGAACTTCGCGAAAGCGTTGGAAAACCTCCCTCGAAGTACCGACACTGGCCTGGCTGAACGGTTAAGCAAGTATTGTACGGTGAGATAGATCCTGACTAGTTCTTCCTTTATGGTTTGAGGAGGGATTCGAGAGACAGTGGGAGCCATCCTGTTTAGATAAATTAAAAACCAATCTAAACTTGCAAGAGCATCATGCTAAGTGTTTTCTTCTCTCTCTCTTAATTGCAGCGACCCAGTGACCGCACCTAGGTTACATCTAGATAATAAAATGACTGAATCTGACTGTTATGACTGGCAAAGGTCTGTCCAGATGTCCATTGCCCAGGACAAGCTGGAATACCTCTTGACTGATCCAACCCCTGCCGTCTCAGGTCCAGTTTCCCCTGTCACGGATATTGATATCCGTGGGACATCGGAAGAAGACTGTGCGAAAGCCAAGTGCCTCGTGTTAGCCTCAGTTGATGGTATATACCAGAGGCAGCACGAGAAGATGGAGTCAGCTTCTATCTTCCTCCATAACAAAGTTTTAGATGGAGAGCAATCTCGTATCGCAAGATATGAGACCTCGAACGAATTGCTTCTAGCGAGGTTGGTTATCGGGTCATCTGTAGGGGCAACGTCCTTACAGAGACCAGCTCTTTTGAGCTCTCGGACCTGAAGACCACAATGAAGAACGGGTCAGATGTTGGCTCGGTTCAACAGTCTCTACCTACTACCCTAAAAGAAACTAGGGAAGGGCAGAAGTTTCAGGAACAGATGTAGTAAAAGAGGGATGTTCCTATTGTTACGGGAATGAACATGGACAGAAGGATTGCTGGGCTTGTAAATCCAGCAGCCAAAATTCGAAGCATGTTGTGGCTTCGGCTTCGGGTGTGTTTGTGATAGAGAACTGTATGTCAGTTAACCCTACTTCCTGGGTATTGGATACCGGATCAGGATCTCATATCTGTAATGTAAGTCCACGTTGCCCACCCCGGTGCTTACGGGGAGGCGGAAAACGGAATAAAAATCAAATTTTTATGACTTTAGGAAACATGGACTAGACAAAGAAGGATCTTTGCTAAACAAAAACAAGCTAAAGCTAACTAGAAACTAGCTAAGGGTAGAATGGTTATACCTAGGGCTTTATGTCCTTCTCTCCTTGCTCCTTGGAGTAGTAGAAAGAGGTCACATTTGTCGTCTTCTCACGTCGAAGAAAGATCCACCCGAAAGCCTCAACCTTTGGCTTCAACTCCAAGCTAGAAGTAACTAGAGTGCTAGAAGTGCTAATCCTAGAACCCTAGATGAGAGTAGAGATTATCAAGAAGAGGTTTTCTCAAGCTCAAGTGTTTCTCAACACATGAGAGGGGAGAGCTTGAGGGAGAGGAAGAACAAGAGAGAGAAAGTAAATGATAGAATGAGAGAAAAATAAACCATTCTCACATATATGTGTGAATTATTATAAATTGATAATTAGCTATATAATTGTCATGGTTAATCAAGACATGACCATTATCATTTCATATTTAATGCTAATTGCAAGGATCAAAGAGCATCTTTTATATGGAATGATGCTGGTCAACATGTCAACTAAGGTCAACAAGTCAAGATAGTCAAATGGTCAACAACCATAACCATGCACAATTATATTAAACTAATATCAATTAACCATAATACACACATAAGCATTAGGGTTAATAAAATGACAATGGTCATTAACCCTAATCAAAGTCCTCTCCCTCTGTCTCAAGCAACTGTGCATACGCACCCGTATTCGTGATCCGAGGAACACGAATACAATGAGAAAAACCAATCCCAAATCATATACTAGGATCCGGCTTAAACCAAAGCCCGCGAGTATAAGCTGTCCGGACAGCAAACGTGCACAAGTGCGCGGATGTGAACGAACCCTGTCGCAAAACAATGCGACCTCTACTCATTTTGCCTAAAGGCGAATAGCTCTCTGTGTGGGACTCTAAAGACTCGACACTACGCTGGCAGTGGGTTTAAATACAGACCGCAAGCGGCACTAGCTGTACGTAACGGTCCCCAGGTAGATGTCGATAAGAAGACTAACAAGGTGAACCCCATCTGAACTCCTACTGAGCCTGTATGTGACAGTCTCCGTACAGTCCGGTCTGTTCGTCTGATACATCGCATGGCGGGCATAGGGGGGCGGTGAACGTCAGTCCCCTAATAGCGGTACAAGTCGTGTCGGAGTGTAGCCCAGAACAACCTGAGATAACACTAGAAACCTACCAGTATATCTCGCTTGCCCTGGCCAGGGACTACTTGTGTAATGGCTCTCCTAGACACAGCGCGATGTCAACCCCCAATACCGGGAGAGACGAATCCTGTCTAACCGTCACTGCCTCCAAGTGCTTCGGGACTGCACCCAAAAACTACCTGTTTGCACGACTCCTTTGAGCCGTGGTAGGGTAGTAATCAAAGTGCAGTGGGAACACACTCGAGGCGAAGTGACAGTGTCAAGTCAGCGGACTAAGCTGTACTCATGTCACCTGGGAACTGATAACTGACGATAGGTATAATACCAACCAACAGTCCCCGACGAGTCCTGTCCAGTGTACTCGTAACCTAACGAGCACCCGCATACTATCTCAAGTACGACGTACTGACGGCTGTTGGACAGACCGTCTCCCACACTGGGATGAGAAGCGCATACGCTAGTCTACTCCGGAGTATCGATGCCCTGTCTCGATAGTCCAACGACTAGGGACCTGTATAAGGATGTGCTTATAGATCACCTAGCTCCCACGAGTGTGAGCGCCATCACAACGGTGGTAATCAAGAAAAGATCCTAAGGGCTCTACTAATATGTATATCAGCGATATGCTAAAAGAAACACATGCACATATTAAAGCAGAGACAAACCAAGTAGCATACTACCATTTCGAGCAAAATTGTATATACAAATGTGAATATCCTAAGCTTCCATCAAGTAATATACAAACTAGTATGATACAGTAATGGACTCTAGGGCATATACACTAACAATCTCCCA
Source organism: Agapanthus africanus (assembly GCA_030015575.1). Taxonomy (NCBI): domain Eukaryota; kingdom Viridiplantae; phylum Streptophyta; class Magnoliopsida; order Asparagales; family Amaryllidaceae; genus Agapanthus; species Agapanthus africanus. Next base: position 235,790,165 of record JASDDO010000010.1, read on the forward strand.
CTTGCACTAAGGCCATGTACTGGCGTATCGAAGACCTATCATCTCGATCAGCCGCTCGAACTGAGTCTGGGGCAAGGCCTTGGTGAATGGATCTGCTGTGTTATCTTCTGAAGCAACCCTCCGAACCTCGATCTCCTGGCGATCCACGATCTCCCTGATCAGGTGATACCGCCTCAAGATGTGTCTGGATTTCTGATGGGTCCTGGGTTCCTTCGCTAAAGCTATAGCCCCATTGTTGTCGCAATACAGAGGTATTGGGTCAACAATGGACGGAACCACCTGAAGTTCTTTCAAGAACTTCCTCATCCATACAGCTTCTTTTGCGGTATCAGATGCAGCGATGTATTCTGCTTCCATAGTCGAGTCGGCAACGGTTTCCTATTTGGAGCTCTTCCAACACACCGCCCCTCCATTGAGGGTGAAGACAAAACCTGACATGGACTTGGAATAATCCTTGTCACTCTGGAAGCTGGAGTCAGCAAAGGCCTCAATCTGGAGGTCTTTTCCGCCATACGCCAAGAACATCTCCTTAGTCCTTCTCAGGTACTTGAGAATGTTCTTTACTACTATACAATGTTTCTCCCCAGGGTTTGACTGTTACCTGCTTACCACACTCAGTGCATAAGCCACATCCGGTCTGGTACACAATATCGCATATATTATAGAGCCTACCGCAAAAGCGTAGGGTATAATAGACATGCGATCCCTCTCCAAATCAGTCTTGGGAGACATCTCTTTGGAGAGGGTGATCCCGTGACAAGCCGGTAGATTACCGCGCTTGGAATCTTCCATACTGAGTCTCTTCAGTATGGTGTCGATGTACCTGGACTGCGAAAGTCCTAATATCCTCTTGGATCTGTCACGGTAGATCCGGATACCCAGAATGTATGAGGCATCACCCTGGTCTTTCATGGTGAACCTGTGTGACAAGAACCCCTTGACAGATTGTAGCATAGGAATGTCATTTCCTATTAAGAGAATGTCATCCTCGTATAAAACGAGGAATACTACAGTTCTTGCTACAAATCTACAATAGATGCATGGTTCATCTGGATTTTTGATAAAGCCAAATTCTTTGACCGTCTCATCAAAACAGATGTTCCAACTCCGCGATGCCTGCTTTAGTCCATAAATGGACTTAAGCAACTTGCACACCTTTCCGCTGATCCCACTCTGAATGAAACCCTCTGGCTGGTCCATATAGACACACTCCTCTAAATGTCCATTCAGAAAAGCTGTCTTTACGTCCATCTGCCAAATCTCATAATCGTGGAAAGCAGCAATGGCAAGAAGGATCCGAATGGATTTCAGCATAGCTACTGGAGAAAACGTTTCTTCATAGTCCAAACCAGGTCGCTGACGAAAACCCTTTGCAACCAGTCTAGCTTTATAGGTCTCAATCTGTCCATCTACACCAATCTTCCTTTTGAAGATCCACTTGCATCCTACGGGTTTTACCCCATCTGGAGCAATGTCCAACGTCCATACTTTGTTGGTGTACATGGACTCCATTTCGGTCCGCATTGCATCCAACCATTTTACCGAGTCGACGCTCTGAATGGCTTGCTGGAAGCTAGTAGGCTCATCACAATCTATGATGCAATCTTCTCTATCCCCGTCAATGAGAAAACCGTAGTATCTCTCGGGCGGATGAGACTGCCTACTACTCCTGCGGAGTGGCGTGGGAATGTCCTGATCTTTCGAACCCTCTGGTTCTACTAATCTTTCAGTAATAGCTTGTGGTTCTGGAATTTCTTCTAATTCTATTACGCTCCCACTTATTTCTTTTTCTAAGAACTGATGTTCCAGAAAATAGGCATTACGAGAAACAAGGACTTTTTGTTCCTCTACGTAATAGAAAAGATACCCCCTGGAGTTCTTTGGGTATCCCACAAACTTGCACAGTACTGAGCGTGCCTCTAGTTTGTCCGCATGCTGCTTTTTGACATAAGCTGGACATCCCCAAATCTTCAAGTATTGAAGATAGGGTTTCTTCCCACTCCATAACTCATATGGTGTGGTAGGCACAGTCTTAGTGGGAACTCGGTTCAAAAGGTATGCAGCTGATTCTAGTGCATATCCCCAGAACGATCGCGGCAACTCAGTGTTACTCATCATGGACCGTACCATATCCAATAGGGTTCGGTTCCGTCTCTCCGATACACCGTTATGTTGCAGAGTGTATGGTGGTGTAAGCTGAGAGAGAATTCCATTCCCTTTTAAGTAACCCAGGAACTCGACACTCAAGTATTCACCACCTCGATTAGATCTTAGTGTCTTGATACTTTTGCCTGTTTGTTTTTCTACTTCATTCTTATATTCCTGGAACTTTTCAAAAGCTTCGGATTTATGCTTCATCAAGAAGACATGTCCGAACTTTGAGAAATCATCCGTAAAAGTAATGAAGTAAGAATAACCGCTTCGCGCATGTGTAGACATTGGACCGCACACGTCGCTGTGTACGAGTCCCAAGAGCTCGCTCGCTCTTACTCCGTGTCCAGTGAACGGAGTCTTTGTCATCTTTCCTTTGAGACAGGATTGACAAGTTGCATACGATTGATATTCGAACGGATCCAAATATCCTTCTACATGTAACTTAGTCAACCTTCTCTCATTGATGTGACCCAGTCTACAATGCCATAAGAAAGTTTTATTGATTTCTGGAGACTTTCTTTTGTGTGTATTCTGGACATTGAAAATCTGTGGTTGGTTTAATACGTATATACCGTTGTTCAATGTACCTGACCCAATCAAAGCTTGACTAAGGTGAATGTTCACTACATTACTTACAAATGCAAATTCATAACCTTCTTTAGATAATAAAGATACAGAAATGATATTACAGGTTGCATTTGGTACATAATAACAACTACGCAAAACCAAAAAATGTCCATTCGACAATCCCAGGTGATAGTCCCCCACAGCCTCAGCATCCATGCTAGCACCGTTTTCAACTCTTAGGGTCATGTCACTTACCTTCAAAACTCTACGCTTTCTCAACGCCTGCAAAGAATTATAGATATGAGATCCTGATCCGGTATCCAATACCCAGGAAGTAGAGTTTATTGATAGACAGTTTTCAATAACATACACACCTGAAGCTGAAGCCGCAACTCGCTTCAAATCCTGTGTTCTGGCTTTCCAAGCCTTTCAATCCTATTTCCAGTGACCACTTTTGTGACAATAGAAGCATTCTTCCTTCCCCACCAGCTTTCCCGCTACCTTTGTTGCTTTTCCTTTTCCCTTCGTATCCACTTTACTAACACCGCCTCTTGGTTTGGCGGGGGCTTTCTTCTTCTTACCCTTGGCTTTCGCCCTGGATCTAGAAGAGGAAGATCCTCCTACAAACAAAGTGGATGTCTCCCTACCTTTCTGTAGGGTGCCCTCAGCACTTCTCAACATTTTCAGAAGTTCGGAAAGTTCAACCTCCTTTCCTTGCATGTTGAAGTTAAGGATAAACTGGGCGTAAGTGGAAGGAAGGGACTGGAGAATCAAATCAGTATAGAGTTCATTCTCCAATGTGGTCCCAAGGTCCGCGAGCTCCTCTATGTAGCCAATCATCTTAAGCACGTGTTCCGCTACCGATGATCCAACGGCCAACCTTGCCGAAAACAACTTCTTCGACACTTCGTATCTGGCGATACGAGACTGCTCTCCATACAGTTCTTTTGTATGAAGAAATATGGACTCTAGGTCCATATTCTCGTGCCTCCTCTGATGTTCGTTGTCCATCGAGGCTAGTACGAGGCATTTGGCCTTCGCGTAATCTATTTCCCAGGTCTTGTAGATTTCCCTATCTACGACACTGGTTTTGGGACCTGGGACAGGGGGAGCTTTGGTGGTAAGGACATACCCCAACTTTTCGTAAGTGATTGCCATCTTGACATTCCTGAGCCAATCTTTGTAGTTTGGCCCTGTCAATATGTTTTTATCTAGTAATAACTTAAGTCCGGTCATGTTGAATGGTCGCTGCAATTAGGAGAGAGAAATGAAACATTTTAGCATGATGCTCTTGCAAGTTTAGAGTGGTTTTTAGTTTGTCTAAACTGGATGGCTCCCACTGTCTCTCGAATCCCTTCTCAAACCGTAAACAAAGGATTAGTCAGGATCAATCTTACCGTACAATACTTGCTTAACCGTTCAGCCAGGCCAGTGTCGGTACTTCGAGGGAGGTTTTCCAACGCTTTCGCGAAGTTCCTTAATTTAAGAATCTCTTTTCCCTGGGGGTATAGCCCCGCTAACACCTTTCTAGACACCTACTAGGTTTATAGCATTGATCGTTAAGTGAGAGTTTTCCCGAGGAGTAGCATATACTCACAGTAGGATCGGGATCCAAATACGTGATAAAACCGAAGGAATCCTACCAGAATTATCACACTCCAAATGGTATGCAGCGCTAGCAAGTTTCAGTACTTATGAAACTCCCGATGTGGATTTTTGCCCCATGCTCTTATGACCTTGGCGTGAGGTCAAAATGTCATAAGTCACATGTCAAGTTCTTCCCATCATTATCCCGGTTAATTTGAACCCACCCGTACCTACCCTTGACGCAGGCCAAAATGGCAGTACGACTGTCTCAAACCAACGCATTCTATCTATGCAACAGATAAATATCCGGCAGCTACCAATCACTATGCCTTGGCGTGAGGTCAAAATACATAGTTTGAATACTACCGAATATTTAACTGAAATGATGGAGGGCTACGGATGGTTTTGGCGAAACCGTGAACGTAGTGAACTTGATATAATCAATGGAACGAGATAGCTTTTAAAAGGTGTGGTTCAAGCTCCGCATTTAAAAGTTTAGTTTTGAAAAGAACCGAGTGGTTTTCAAAGTGTTCCAATCGACTTTTACATGGTTTATTTTCTTGCATTAGTTCTTTTAATGCGTCCCATCATTTAATCCTACCATTGCAGAAAACAACCAAAATATGACGTACGCTTATGCCATTCGCATTCGCCACGGGGCCCCGTCATCACCCATTAGGTTACTTAACTAACGACAGAGCGGGGGCTGGGCTAGCGTGGCTGTAAAACATAAGCAACGCCTAAATAGTTATCATATATAAATATATAGCAATAATAGACATTACAGATCACAGATGAATACATTGGATATACTAGGAATCCGCAATCCGTTCGAGCCTGCAACGAAAAGCGGATTACACGGTCGCGGTGAATAGCCAATACCCCACCGAAGACCCCTACGGGTGCGGCAAACTACCCGCCAAGTACCCGAAGCGAAGCAACCTCCCTCAACACCATGAGTAGGCCACTCGGCACTTCGAGATACCCGGTAGTTTGTGCACCCCCTCCATGGGTCTATCCTAGGAGCAAAAACAGTAAAAAGAATTATACAATGACGGCTACAACCCCGACCCGGTTGTGCGGCCATACAAATAATAATATTACATCAATTTACATATTACAATGAATGAAAGAAAAAGAAACACTCATCTCACATCCACCCCGGCTATTCACCCGCGACAATCCAACGCATTCATATACACATACCATCATCAAACACAGATCACAGATATGTATAACCCTGACCAATCGACATATAGCGATTAGCCGACGTTCAATACATATAAACATCACAGATATAACCTTTTAGTCAAAGTGTAGTGAAGTTCGATAAAAAAAATACGGATTTATAGGCCCCCAAAAACAAATTTCTTTTCTGGAAAACCTGGGCACATATAAACCATCTTAAAAATCCCAAAACAAAGCCAGAAAAACACTGCACCAAACTCGAGCCAGAGCCGAGCCAAAACGGCCGCGGTTGCGCGGCAATAGCTTGCTATTGCCGCGGAACCGCGGCGCTTTGAGCGAATCTCTGGATCGTTTTTGGTGGCTTTCTTCACAAAACCCTGAGATGATTTTTGGAGTATGATTTATTTTGTTTTGAACAGAAAAAATTTTAACAGAAAGTTAGGGTTTTGAAAACTCGGTTTTGCGATTTTTTCCGATTGAACTTCCATACACCTTACTACTTAGCTAGTTTATGTTTAGTTAGGCTCTGATACCACCGTAAGTCCACGTTGCCCACCCCGGTGCTTACGGGGAGGCGGAAAACGGAATAAAAATCAAATTTTTATGACTTTAGGCAACATGGACTAGACAAAGAAGGATCTTTGCTAAACAAAAACAAGCTAAAGCTAACTAGAAACTAGCTAAGGGTTGAATGGTTATACCTAGGGCTTTATGTCCTTCTCTCCTTGCTCCTTGGAGTGGTAGAAAGAGGTCACCTTTGTCGTCTTCTCACGTCGAAGAAAGATCCACCCGAAAGCCTCAACCTTTGGCTTCAACTCCAAGCTAGAAGTAAGTAGAGTGCTAGAAGTGCTAATCCTAGAACCCTAGATAAGAGTAGAGATTATCAAGAAGAGGTTTTTCTCAAGCTCAAGTGTTTCTCAACACATGAGAGGGGAGAGCTTGAGGGAGAGGAAGAACAAGAGGGAGAAAGTAAATGATAGAATGAGAGAAAAATAAACCATTCTCACATATATGTGTGAATTATTATAAATTGATAATTAGCTAGATAATTGTCATGGTTAATCAAAACATGACCATTATCATTTCATATTTAATGCTAATTGCAAGGATCAAAGAGCATCTTTTATATGGAATGATGATGGTCAACATGTCAACTAAGGTCAACAAGTCAAGATAGTCAAATGGTCAACAACCATAACCATGCACAATTATATTAAACTAATATCAATTAACCATAATACACACATAAGCATTAGGGTTAATAAAATGACAATGGTCATTAACCCTAATCAAAGTCCTCTCTCTCTGTCTCAAGCAACTGTGCATACGCACCCGTATTCGTGATCCGAGGAATACGAATACAATGAGAAAAACCAATCCCAAATCATATACTAGGATCCGGCTTAAACCAAAGCCCGCTAGTATAAGCTGTCCGGACAGCAAACGTGCATAAGTGCACGGATGTGAACGAACCCTGTCGCAAAACAATGCGACCTCTACTCATTTTGCCTAAAGGCGAATAGCTCTTTGTGTGGGACTCTAAAGACTCGACACTACGCTGGCAGTAGGTTTAACCACAGACCGCAAGCGGCACTAGCTGTACGTAACGGTCTCCAGGTAGATGCCGATAAGAAGACTGACGAAGTGAACCCCATCTGAACTCCTACTGAGCCTGTATGTGACAGTCTCCGTACAGTCCGGTCTGTTCGTCTGATACATCGCATGGCGGGCCTAGGGGGGCGGTGAACGTCAGTCCCCTAATAGCGGTACAAGTCGTGTCGGAGTGTAGCCCAGAACACCCTGAGATAACACTAGAAACCTACCAGTATATCTCGCTTGCCCTGGCCAGGGACTACTTATGTAATGGCTCTCCTAGACACAGCGTGATGTCAACCCCCAATACCGGGAGAGACGAATCCTGTCTAACCGTCACTGCCTCACGTGCTTCGGGACTGCACCCAAAAACTACCTATTTGCACGACTCCTTTGAGCCGTGGTAGGGTAGTAATCAAAGTGCAGTGGGAACACACTTGAGGCGAAGTGACAGTGTCAAGTCAGCGGACTAAGCTGTACTCATGTCACCTGGAAACTGATAACTGACGATAGGTATAATACCAACCAACAGTCCCCGACGAGTCCTGTCCAGTGTACTCGTAACTTAACGAGCACCCGCATACTATCTCAAGTACGACGTACTGACGGCTGTGGGACAGACCATCTCCCACACTGGGATGAGAAGCGCATACGCTAGTCTACTCTGGAGTATCGATGCCCTGTCTCGATAGTCCAACGACTAGGGACCTGTATAAGGATGTGCTTATAGATCACCCAGCTCCCACGAGTGTGAGCGCCATCACAACGCTGGTAATCAAGCAAAGACCCTAAGGGCTCTACTAATATGTATATCAGCGATATGCTAAAAGAAACACTTGAACATATTAAAGCAGAAACAAACCAAGTAGCATACTACCATTTCGAGCAAGATTGTATATACAACTGTGAATATCCCAAGCTTCCATCAAGTAATATATAAACTAGTATGATACAGTAATGGCCTCTAGGGCATATACACTAACATGTAATTCGTTACAGGCTTTGAGAAACCGTAGGGTTATCAAGAAAGTTGATATGACTCTCAGGGTTGCTAACGGAATAAGCATGTATGCTGAATCCGTTGGGGAATATCATCTAGGACTGACAACTGGGCAGATATTGATTCTGCGTGACTGTTTTTATGTACCTGGTGCGACTTTTAATATCATATCTGTAACCTTACTTTCTAAGGAAGGATATGATTTTACTTTTGTAAGCGATGTAGTAAACATCCACCTAAATCAAGTACTGATTGGGTCAGGTACATTGAAATACGGTATATACGTTTTGAATCAAGCTCAGGTCTTCAGTGTCCAGAACACACTTAAAAGAAAGTCTCCGGAATTAAATCCGGATTTCTTTTGGCATTGTAGACTGGGTCACATTAATGAGACACAGTTGATAAAGTTACATAATGAAGGATACTTGGATCCGTTCGAGTACCAGTGTTATGCCACTTGTGAATCTTGTCTCACGGGAAAGATGACAAAGACTCCGTTCACTGGACACGGAGAAAGAGCAAGTGCTCTTGGGACTCATACACAGTGATGTGTGTGGTCCAATGTCTACACATGCGCGAAGTGGTTATTCATACTTCATTACTTTCACAGATGATTTCTCTAGGTATGGGCATGTCTTCTTGATGAAGCACAAATCCGAGGCCTTTGAGAAATTTCAGGAATACAAGAATGAAGTTGAAAAACAAATAGGCAAAAATATCAAGACACTGAGATCTGATTGAGGTGGTGAATACTTGAGTGCCAAGTTTCTGGGCTACTTAAAAGAGAATGGAATTCTCTCTCTGCTTACTCCTCCATACACACCACAACACAACGGTGTATCGGAAAGGCGGAATCGAACCATATTGGATATGGTTCGATCCATGATGAGTAAGGCTGTGTTGCCGCGATCCTTCTGGGGTTATGCACTAGAATCAGCTGCATATCTTTTGAACAAGGTTACCTCCAAGACTGTGCCTACCAAACCATATCAGATGTAGTGTGGGAAGAAACCCTGTCTTAAGTATCTGAATATATGAGGATGTCCAGCTTTTGTAAAAAAGCAGCATGCGGACAAGCTCGAGGCACGCTCAGTACTATGTAAGTTTGTGGGATACCCAAAGAACTCCAGGGGGTATTTTTTCTATTACGCAGAGGAACAAAAGGTTTTTGTTTCTCGTCATGCCCACTTTCTGGAACATCAGTTTTTAGAAAAAGAAGCAATTGGGGGCGTAGTAGAACTGGAAGAAATTCCAGAGCCACAAGCTATTACTGAAAGCTTGGAGGAACCAGAGGTTTCAAGAGAACCGGACATCCCAGCGCCACTCCGCAGGAGTAGTAGGCAGTCTCATCCGCCCGAGAGATACTACGGTTTTCTCATAGACGGGGATAGAGAGGATTGCACCTTGGATTATGGTGAGCCTACTAGCTTCCAGCAAGCAATTCAGAGCGGCGACTCGGTAAAATGGCTGGATGCAATGCGGGCCGAGATGGAGTCCATGTACACCAACAAAGTTTGGACTTTGGACTTTGCTCCAGAAGGGGTAAAACCCGTAGGCTGCAAATGGATCTTCAGAAAGAAGATTGGTGTAGATGGGCAGGTTGAGACCTATAAAGCTAGACTTGTAGCAAAGGGTTTTCGTCAAAGACCTGGTTTGGACTATGACGAGACCTTTTCTCCAGTGGCTATGCTGAAATCCATTCGGATCCTTCCTACCATTGCTGCCTTCCACGATTATGAAATCTGGCAAATGGACGTAAAGACGGCTTTCCTAAATGGTAATTTGGAAGAGTGCGTCTATATGGATCAGCCGGAGGGATTCATTCAGAGTGGGAGCAGCGGTAGAGTGTGCAAGGTGCTCAAGTCCATTTATAGACTTAAGCAGGCATCGCGGAGTTGGAACATCTGCTTTGATGATACTGTCAAAGAATTCGACTTTATCAAAAACCCAGATGAACCATGCATTTACAGTAAGATTGTAGGGAGAACTGTGGTATTCCTCGTCTTGTACGTGGATGACATTCTCCTAATAGGAAATGATATTCCTATGCTACAGTCAGTCAAAGGATTCTTGTCGCAGAGGTTCTCCATGAAGGACCTGGGCGATGCCAACTACATTCTGGGGATCCAGATCTATCGTAATAGATCTAAGAGGATGTTGGGACTTTCACAGTCAAGGTACATCGACACCATACTGAAAAGGTTCAGTATGGAAGATTCCAAGGCGGTAATTTACCGGCTTGTCACGGGATCACCCTCTCCAAAGAGATGTCTCCCAAGACTGATTTGGAAAGGGATCGCATGTCTATTATACCCTACGCTTCTGCGGTTGGCTCTATAATGTATGCGATGTTGTGTACCAGACCAGATGTAGCATACGCATTGAGCGTTGTAAGCGGGTATCAGTCAAACCCAGGGGAGAAACATTGAATAGCGGTAAAGAACATTCTCAAGTACCTAAGAAGGACTAAGATGATGTTCTTGGTGTATGGCGGAAAAGACCTCCAGCTCGAAGCCTTTGCTGACTCCAGCTTCCAGAGTGACATGGATGACTCCAAGTCCATGTCGGGTTATGTCTTTACCCTCAATGGAGGGGCGGTTTGCTGGAAGAGTTCCAAGCAGGAGACCGTTGCAGACTCAACTATGGAAGCGGAGTACATAGCTGCTTGCAATGCCGCAAAGGAAGCTGTCTGGATGAAGAAGTTCCTCACGGAGCTTCAGGTGGTTCCTACCATTGTTGATCCAATACCGCTGTATTGCGACAACAACGGAGCTATAGCTTTAGCGAAGGAGCCCAGGTCCCATCAGAAGTCCAGGCACATTTTGAGGCGGTACCACCTGATCAGGGAGATCGTAGATCGCCGGGAGATCGAGGTGAAGAGAGTAAATACGGAGAACAACACTGCAGATCCACTCACGAAGGCCCTACCCCAGACTCAGTTCGAGCGGCTGATCGAGATGATAGGTCTTCGATACGCCAGTACATGGCCTTAGTGCAAGTGGGAGATTGTTAGTGTATATGCCCTAGAGGCCATTACTGTATCATACTAGCTTGTATATTACTTGATGGAAGCTTGGGATATTCACAGTTGTATAGACAATCTTGCTCAAAATGGTAGTATGCTACTTGGTTTGTCTCTACTTCAATATATGCATGTGTTTCTTTTAGCATATCACTTATATACATATTAGTAGAGCCCTTAGAATATTTGCTTGATTACCAGCGTTGTGATGGCGCTCACACTCGTGGGGGCTGGGTAATCCATAAGCACATTCTTATACAGGTCCCTAGTCGTAGGACTATCGAGACAGGGCATCGATACTCCGGAGTAGACTAGCGTATGCGCTTCTCATCCCAGCGGGGGAGACGGTCTGTCCCACAGCCGTCAGTACGTCGTACTTGAGATAGTATGCGGGTGCTCGTTAGGTTACGAGTACACTGGACAGGACTCGTCGGGAACTGTTGGTTGGTATTATACCTATCGTCAGTTATCAGTTCCCAGGTGACATGAGTACAGCTTAGTCCGCTGACTTGACACTATCACTTCGCCTCGAGTGTGTTCCCACTGTACTTAGATTACTACCCTACCACGGCTCAAAGGAGTCGTGCAAACAGGTAGTAGTTGGGTGCAGTCCCGAAGCACTTGGAGGCAGTGACGGTTAGACAGGATTCGTCTCTCCCAGTATTGGGGTTGACATCGCGCTGTGTCTAGGAGAGCCATTACACAAGTTGTCCCTGGCCAGGGCAAGCGAGATATACTGGTAGGTTTTCAGTGTTATCTCAGGGTGTTCTGGGCTACACTCCGACACAACATGTACCGCTATTAGGAGACTGACGTTCACCGCCCCCTAGGCCCGCCATGCGATGTATCAGACGAACAGACCGGACTGTACGGAGATTGTCACATACAGGCTCAGTAGGTGTTCAGATGGATTCACCTCATCGGCCTTCTTATCGACATCTACCTGGGGACCGTTACGTACAGCTAGTGCCGCTTGCGGTCTGTGGTTAAACCCACAGCCAGCGTAGTGTCGAGTCTTTAGAGTCCCACACAGAGAGTTTCCCTGCATTGAGCGAAACGTGTAGAGGCCGTATGGTTTTACGGCAGGGCTTCGATCACTTACGTGCACTTGTGTGCGTATGCTGTTCGGGCAGGCAATACTAGTGGGCTTTGGTATAAGCCAGATCCTAGTATTGCACAGATGGATTTGATTTGTCTTCTGTGCATTCGCATTCTACGGAATGCGGATGCGGGTGTGTATGCACAGTTTTGAGGAGCGATGAAGGAGGAAGTGCCCCATTAGGGTTTTGGCAGTTGGTTGGGCCAAAACCGTAATGTGGCATACTCATTATGGTTTTGACAATTCGTTTGGTCAAAACCGTTATGAGCCGGAGACATTGTTTACTAATCCTTTTAGTGATAGATTAGTGATGGCTAATTGCATTGACCATTTGACCACTTAGATCTCTCTTGACTTTGTTGACCCGTTGACCGTGTTGACCATTGACCTTCAAGAGAGATCCACACTCTTCTTTCATTTTCTTTTTATTTCTTGTGTTTTGATAATGGTAAATTCAATGTGCCATCAACTCTTTCATGATAGGATTATTAATGATGATTATTGTGTATTATTGCAACCATGGTTCATTTCATTTGGGCAAAATCTTTTCATTATTCTCTTCTCATTCTCTCTCATGAAGTGAGAAGAAAAAGAAAAGCTCCATGGTTGCAAACTTTCTCCTTCTGCTTCCTCCTCTTGATCTCTTCTTTTGATCTCATGTGTTGAGAGAAAAAGAATCCACATAGACAAATACATCCATCTTTCTCTTTTACACAACCTAAGGCATTTAGATTAGCAATCTCTTTGCCCTAGTTGACTTGGCTTGAGGCGAAGCTTAGTGTACAACTCTCGGGTGGATCGTTTTCGACTCAAGAAGGCCGCGGAGGTGCCCAAGGTCCGGGTCGACGCTTGGAGCTTGGATGGACGAGTGGGGCAGCGAGATGAAGACCCGAAGGACCGGTTCCGTGAGGTATACTTTCTACAGCATAGTAACTAAAACCTCTGGTTGTTTACTAGTTTCATGTTTAGCCAAGATCCTTGCTTTTGAGTCCATATTGCCTTGCGCCAAATCATTGTTTTTCGCCGTTTCCGCCTCCCCGTAAGAACCGGGGTGAGGAACGTGGACTTACAGAATTAGCCAGGACTATTCTCACTGTACAATACTTGCTTAACCATTCAGCCAGGCCAGTGTCGGTACTTCGAAGGAGGTTTTCCAACGCTTTCGCGAAGTTCCTTAATTAAATAACCTCTTTTCTCTGGGGGCGTAGCCCCGCTGACACCTTTCTTGATACCTACTTGGTTTATAGCATTGATCGTTAAGTGACGAATCTCCTGATAAGTAGCATATACTCAAAGTAGGATCGGGATCCAAATATCGTCGTGTGATAATGTTGAAGGAATCCTACCAACATTCATCAAACTCCAAATGGTATGCAACACTAGCAAGTTTTAGTTTCTTTAGAAACTCCCGATGTGGATTTTTGCCCCATGTTCTTATGACCTTGACGAAGGCCAATAAATCATAAGTCGCATGTCAAGTTCTGCCCATCATTATCTTGTTAATTTGAACCCACCCGTACTTACCCTTGATGAAGGCCAACAAGGTAATATGACTGTCCCAAATCAACTCATCTATCTATGCAACAAATGAATACCCCAGCAGCTACCAAACACTGTGCCTTGACGAAGGCCAACAAACATAGCTTGAATACTACTAACCATCCATAAGAAATGACGGAGGGCTACGACTGGTTTTGGCGAAACCGTGAACGTAGTGAACTTGATATAATCGAAGGAACCTGATAGCTTTTTAAAAGGAGTGGTTCAAGCTCCGCAATTAAAAATTCTGCTCTTTAAAAATAACCGAGTGGTTTCTTTTTAAATTTGTTCCAACGATTCAACTTTGGTTTGTTTTCTTTGCATTAATATAATGTGTCCCATCAATTAACCTATCATTGCAGAAAACAACGAAAATACAACGTCCTCTTATGCCATCCGCATTCGCCACTGGGTCCCGTCATCACCCGTTAGGTTACTTAACTAACTACAGAGCGGGGGCTGGGCTAGCGCGGGTGTAAAACATAAGTGACGTCTAAATAGCTATCATATATATATATTGTACATTCATCAGACGCAATAATAGGCATTCCAGATCACTGATGAACATTATTAGATATACAAGCAATCCACGTTTCCTTTGAGACTGCAACGAAAGACGGATTACATAGTTGTGATGAATAGCCATTACCCCCACCCTAGACCCCTACGGGTACGACAAACTACCTGCCAAGTATCCGAAGTGAAGCGGTCTCCCTCAATAACGTGAGTAGGACACTAAACACTTCAACGTACCCGGTAGTTTGTGTACCCCACCTTGGGTCTATCCTAGGAGCAAAAAACAGTAAATGAAATAATACAACGGTGGATACAACCGCAACCTGGATGTGCCCCGCAAAAGAATATTACATCATATTACAATTTACATCGAATGAATGAATATAAAACCCATCTCAAACCCCGTCTAATCATCATAACGATCCAATCAAGTTCATATACACAAACAGTAAAAACCATTACAGAAATGTGCAACCCTCTGCCAACCGACATACTAGTAGTTAGGGGAGGTTTACGAACACATTAAACATTACAGATAAAAAACCGATTAGCAAATAACTTAGAATATCGATCGACAACCTTTTTCCGTGTCTACCCCAAATGCAAGGCAGCACAGAAGTAACCTGGGAAGAAACAGAATATACTGGAAAACAAAACACCACAAAATATGAATTACTGCGCAAATCCTAGTCAACTCGGAGTTGACTCGGCGGCGGATCCGCGGCCGTCTTACCGAGTTAGGTCCTCGTATTTTCCCAGAATACTTATAATCCCCTACTGCTAATTTTCAGGCACATCAAATAATTTTTTCGACACGTTTAAAATTAACAGAAACTTGAGGGGTCCGGGGTTTTGTTTTCGCGTTTTTCCGACGATCGAAGTTCTAATTAGTTGCTAACAAGTTAGTAAAGGTTTAGTTGGCTCTGATACCACTGTAAGTCCATGTCACGCACCCCACGAGCTTGCGGGGAAGCGGAATATATGAAAAACAATTATCAAAGCTTCGTAACACGGACATGAGCACACGGATCGTGTCTAAACCATTACTAGCAAACTACGAAAGATTTAACTACTCGGATTCGAAGTTATACCTCACGTTACTCGTCCTTCGGGTCTTCATCACTGTCCTCCACTCCTCGTAGGCTCTATGGAACGTCGGCACCTCAACGGCTTCCTCGAGTCAAGGACGATCCACCCGAGAGCTACTACTCCAAGCTTGACCTCTAACTTGAGGTAACTAGGTTTCTCAAAGTGCTAATCTAAGCAACCTAGGGGATATAGAGTAGGATTATGGATTAATAAGTCTTGCTAACCCTTGATCTCAACACATGAGAGGTTAGGGATAGGGTTTGAAGAGAGAGAGCTTGAGGAGAGAGAAGGTGAGAATAAGAATCCTTTTGGATAAATGATATCATTTGTGTATATATGAAACATAACATATTATTAAATTAATAACAAATAATGATATATCATCATGTTTCATTAATACACATAGTGATTCATCACATGAGTCATATAAATAAAAAAATGAATCATTAACTCCATGTATGAATCACACCATGACTCATTAATCCAATAAATGCAAATGCCACCTTAGCCTTCAAGTCATCATCCTTCTAGAAGCTTCCCAACAAATTACGAGAATGCCCCTCCTATCCGTAAAAACACGGAAAAACTTTAAACTGTATAAGTCCAATAATCCGATACTAGAATCTGGCTTAAACCAAAGCCGACTAATAAAAACTGTCCGAACATCGTACGTGCGTAAAAACACGTATGCGTCCGAACCCTGTCGTAAAACCATACGACCTCTATATCGTTTCGCCCGAAGCAGGGAAACCCTCTGTGTGTGACTCTAAAGACTCGACACTATGCTGGCAGTGGATTTAACCACAGACCGCAAGCGGCACTAGCTGTACGTAACGGTCCCCAGGTAGATGTCGATAAGAAGGCCGATGAGGAAACCCATCCGAACTCCTACTGAGCCTGATGTGACAATCTCCGTACAATCCGGTCTGTTCTTCTAGGACTATCGCATATTGGGCCTAGGGGGGCGGTAAACGTCAGACCCCTAATAGCGGTATAAGTCGTGTCGGAGTGCAGCCCATTACACCTTGAGAAACTACTGGAACCTACCAGTAAATCTCACTTGCCCTGGCCAAGGACTTTGCGTAATGGCTCTCCATACACAGCGCGATATCATCCCCCAATACTGGGAGAGACGAATCCTGTCTAACCGCCACTGCCTCCAAGTGCTTCTGCACCCAACTACTACCTGTTCGCACGACTCCTTTGAGACGTGGTAGGGTAGTAATCTAAGAACAGTGGGAACACACTCGAGGCGAAGTAGCGGTGTCAAGTGGACGGACTAAGCTGTACTCATGTCACCTGGGAACTGCTATCTGACGATGGGTATAAATCCAACCTGCAGTTCCCGGCGAGTCCTGTCTGGTGTACCCATAACCTAACGAGCACCTGTATACTATCTCCAGTACAACGTACTGATGGCTGTGGGATAGACCATCTCCCCAACTGGGATGAGAAGCGTACACAATAGTCTACTCCGGAGTATCGATGCCCTGTCTCGATAATCCTACGAGTAGGGACCTATATAGGATGTTGCTTATAGACTACCCAGCCCCCACTAGTGTGACTGCCATCACAACACTGGTAATCAAGCAAAGATCCTAAGGGCTCTACTAATATGTATAAGCGATACGTTACAAGAAACATATGCACATATGTTTCTTGTAGACAGAAACCAAGTAGCATACTACCTTTTTTAGCAAGACTGTCAATACAACTGTGAATATCCTAAGATTCCATTAAGTAATATACAAATTAGTATAATACAGTAATGGCCTTCTAGAGCATAAACACAAACAACATGTACACCTCATATGATGTTGCACTTGTTTTCGGAGGATTTGGGAACCGCATGATATATTTTTAAGCTGGATTCATTTAAAAGAGCGAATTTCCCTTGATATGCTAATATTGTTGTTTTATGTTGCATATATCAGTTTTCATGGATTTACGCATTGAGATATGGACTTCATATGATTTATGGATTTGAGAACCGTGGGGGTATTTCAAGAAAACAATGTATAGTTTGAAAACCCAGTTTCTTTTGATAAGATATTTCAGTGCATCCACCATGTGATTTCTCGGTTCTGAGATTTGGCTTGTGATACCCGATTCGAGGAGCGAGAGGCACCGTCTGCGGGTACATCGTGGACCCGGTATGGTACCCCGGGGCGAGTGGTGATTTCGTGGTGTAGACGATAAGCCTGACAGAGGGACCACTACCTACAGGTGATTTTATTTGTACTCGGCGGTAATCGTAGGGTTACCGACCGGAGTGATGTACAATATATCGTCAGGGCCAGTCGTGGTGACTGTTGGATATAGTGCCCTCAGAGTCAATTATTGGATCACAAGCACGTGATTGCAATGATTGAGGGAGGACCTATACCGGTAGGACAGTCTTACTCAAGATGATAGTATGCTATCTGGTTTATCTTTATCATCGTGTACTGCTTTAGGTGACCTTACAGGTCACTATTGCGCGCTGATAGAGCCCTCAGGATTCTTGCTTGACGGCCAGCAGTATGATGGAGATCATATACGTGGGAGCTGAGGTCTATAAGCACATCCTTAAGTCGTGGGAGTTTCGAGACAGGGCCTCGATACTCCAGAGTAGACCAGTGTATACAGTCGAGAACCCGACGAGGGGCGGTAGCTGGTCTCACAAGCTACTGCTGTCAGTTGGTTCACCAAAGATGTATACAGGTGCTCATTGGGTTATGAGTACACCGGACTGGACTCGCCGGGAACATGCTAGTTGGTCTTATACCTGACGTTAGATAGCAGTTCCCTAGTGACATGTGTACAGGTTAGTTCATCGACCTGAGATCGTCATTTGTCACGTGTGAGTTCCCACTGTACTTTGATTACTACCCTACCACGGCTCAAAGGAGTCGTGCAAACAGGTTTTAGTTGGGTACAGTCCCGAACCACATGGAGGCAGTGAGCGGATCTGCAAGGGTTCGTCTCTCCCGGTATTGAGGGTGAGGACGCGTTGTGTCTAGGAGAGCCATTACACAAAGCCGTCGGCCGAGGCAGGAGATTTACTGGTATGTATTCCAGTAGTATCTCAGGGTGTTCTGGGCTACACTCCGACACGACTTGTACCGCTTTTGGGGGTCTGACTTTTACCAACCCCCTAGGCCCGCCATGCGATGCTCATAGACGAACGGACCGGACTGTACAGATATTGTCACTGACAGCCTCAGTAGGGTGTCAGGATGAGTTCGCTCATCGACGTCCCTTTTGGTCAATACCTGGTAGCCCGTTACGTGTGGCTAATACCTATGACGTGCTAGTGGTTAAATCCACAGCCAAAAGTATTGACGAGTCTTTAGAGTCCCCTACAGACAGTTACTCAAGTTTCGGGCGAAACGCTGTAGAGGCCGTATAGATATATGGCAGGGTTTGATCACATACGTCCGGTATTGCACGGATCATGATCGGACGGATAATACTAGCGGGCTTTGGTTTAAGCCGGATCCAAGTATTGTACAGTGTAGATTTTGTCTCATTGCATTTGTATTCAGTCGGAATACAAATGCGGGTATGTCTAAATAGTCGCGGGGTTTTTCTGTAATTTATTATGGGATCAGTTTTTTAAAGTTTCCAGTTTGCATTCCTTTTCGGCCATTTTCCTTTGTTTCTTTCCTTGGCTGAAAAATGGTTGAGGAGGGCTAATTTGCAAATGTGCAAATTAGCAGTTTGGAGGGTTGTTTTTGCAAGTAGTTGCATCATGATGGTTTCATGATGGTTCCACCATCCCTTGACTTTCTTTTGATCATGATTGCTTGACTTTTGGAGTAATGATCATTGATGATGATGGACGGTTATGAAGATGGATGTGAGACTTGTTTTTTCCCTTACACTCAACCTTGCATCATCTTGACTCATTTCATTCTCTTGCTCTCAATTCTCTCATTCCCAATCAAGGGGCCGGCCACAAGATGATATGGGGCTGTCCAAATTTTTGGTGTGGGGTGGTTCTCATTTTGTTTGCACAAAATTCCCTTTGTTCATCCAAAAACTTGCATCTCAAATCTCCACCAAGAACCATGGCAACTTCAACCCTAATGAGACAAAGCTTTCTACACTCCATCTACAGTATTCTTGGACACGTCGACTCGCCAACTTCGTGCCCGAATTGCCTCGGTCCAGAGGTGGATGCCCGTAAAAGAACCCAGCGATGTGGTGCCCTCCCGACGAGGAGATGAAGACCGGAGATTCCGCGGGGAGATCTGGATGACAACGAGAAGACCGAAGGACACGGATCGCTCGATATATCTCTCTAACCTTTCTTCATTTATCTAGTAATAGATTAATGGCCTGATCCGGGTTTATAGTCCGCGGTGGCGCCGGTTTCTGTTAAAGAAAAGTTTTTGTTTTCCGCATTTTGGCCTCGTCCAGACGGCCGGGGCGCTGCCGTGCACCAACATGGTATCAGAGCCACGCCATTAACCTAGGCTAGCTTGCAAAACGTGTTTACATGTTGGATCGAACGGATTTTCCAAAAACCGCGTTTCCATGTCGTATTTTCTGTCGAATTTTTCTGTGCTCTAAAAATTATTTGGTACATTAGAAAATTACGTGCAGGGTTTTTTATGAATTCTGTGAAAATTTGGTAGGCTGATGTTACTGTAGTGCGGCGGATCAGCGGCCAAAACCATGTTTTGGCCGCGGATCCACCACCGTTCTGTGGCCAAACTGCACCAAATTTTCACAGTAGGCTTCTGACATGGAAATTGGGTTTTTTTTATGTTCTGTTTGGGCCCAGATTTTCTTTGAGTGCTACAGTTGTGCTTGGGGCCCACTTCGGTAAATTTAGTCGATCGAAAATTTTAAACATGTTAGTTCATAGTATTTACATTATATCTACGACCGTGAATGTCATTTGATCGGTAAATCCTGTCTAACTGCTATAGCCCTTTTAGACGGATTTGCGAACGTGACATTCACGTTGATGTTCTGTGTTGTGCTGTGATGTTGCGGATTGTCGTGGTGGATAGCCTGGATGCAATGGTAGTACAGTTTGGTTTATTATGTACATTTGATATTGTAGGGCGAGCGTCCGACATGTGGACTGCCGTCACTGCCTGTTTGTATATTATTCTTTTGGGGCACGACCGGGCTGAGGCCGATGTACCCATTGTATGTATATTTTACTTTTTGTTCTAGGATTACCCCGCGGTGGGGTGCACGGGTAGCTGGGTTCTAGAGGGCAACGGGCCCGCATCTCATGGCGTTGAGACGGAGGGGGCTACACTCCAGAATTGGCGGGCTATTCGCCGCACTCGTAGGGGGTAAATGTTGACCCAGGAGGGGTGCCTAAGTTACCGGATTCCGTGAAGTGCTGGGTGGTCCATTCACGTTGCTGAAGGGGGCTGCCTCGCTTCAGGTTTTAGCGGGTAACTTGCCGTGCCCGTAGGGGTCTTGGATTTCATTGCACAGGCTATCCACACGACCAGGGGCACGTCGGGTTTCAGTAGCGGCTCTGTGAAACCCGGGGATTCCAGATATCTGTATTGTTCTGTGATGCTTATTACATTTCTGTGATGTTGTATTTTATCACGCCTTGAGCGAATATTATATATTGATATATATACTAGTAGATGTTGTATATGTTTTGCATCCGCGCTAGTCCAGTCCCCGCTCTGTCATTAGTTAAGTAACCTAACGGGTGATGACAGGACCCAGCGGCGAATGCGGATGGCATATACGCACATCATTATTTTCGTTCTTTATTGGTATGATCAATTGATGGGACTGCATTGATTCGGATCAATGCAAGTTAAACAAACCTGTTTGATGTTGTTGGAACATTTTTCAAAAAGCTGTTATTGCAAGGACGTTCTCTTTTGTTTTGCACAGTGGTATTCGGTTATGAATATCCAGCACCTCAGTCGACGAGGCAAGGGCTGAGATCCCTTCACCGGGAGTGACCCCTTGGACAGAAGTTTGCGTCAGGGCAATAACTTCACTATAGTCTATTACTTTTGCTTTGCATCGTGGTATTCAGTTGGAATATCCTGCACCTCATTCTACGGGGAAAGAGCCGAGATCCCTTCACCGGGAGTGACCTCTTTAGCAAAAGTTTTCGTCACTATATTTTTATAAGAAGCTATGCAGTTCCTTCAACGATATCAAGTTCATTACGTTAAAAGTTTTTCGCCAAAAACTAGACATAGCCCTCCGTCATTTCTTACAACTATTACTTAGTATTCGTGTTGCGTTTGTTGACTGTGTCAAGGCGTAATGTACGGTAGCTAAGTAGTGTTCGTTTGTGGCATATTAATGGGATTGGTTAGGACAGTCGTGCGGCCTTGTTGACTGTGTCAAGGGCTCGTACAGGTGGGTTTAATGCAATCTAGTATAATGACGGGTTGAACTTGACTAGGACTCTTTGATTTGTTGACTGTGTTAAGGTCACTTGGGTCCTAGGGGTAAAAATTACATCGGGAGTTTCTAAAGAAACTGAAACTTGCCACGTATGCACATACCTTCTAAAGTATGATAGCGTGAGTGGATTCCATCACGTTAGCATGCGATGATAGTTGGATCCCGATTCTCACTGATGATTTGTTTTATTCCTCGGGTGATCCCGACTAATTCTTCTTTCAGGTTTGGAGGAGAATTTGACGTTACAGTGGGAGGTTTCCTAATTAGATAAATTGGTAACCATTCTAATCTAGGTTAGAGTGCACGATGAGTGTTTCTTTTCTCTCTCTCTTTGGCAGCGACCATGACCCGACCCTAGACTATGACTCAGTGACTAAGTTGACCGAACCTTCTTAAACACTGGCTTTTTGGATTGTCAGAGTTGCAAACCTCATTGCCACTCCTACTTTCACCCTTTTGTCCAGGACACCCCGTATTACTATGAACGTCCACTTCCATTGGATAAAACCATCGTATGGTTATATACGATCTCGAAGGAATTTATTCGAGGATGGTTTCCTGTTCTGGAGAAAATGAATAGGACTATTCAGTTGTCTTTTCCTTTTACCTTCTCTCAGGTTGCGAGTGCTCCTTGGATTAGGGGATAGTACACCGGTTACGCATATTGGATAGTCTTCTTCCAAACCTTAGGCTGGTGCCGAACGGTAGGGAATGAAGAAAGCCGATTAGCCTAAGTGTGGTGTACAGAAGGTATTAAGTTAAGACAAATAAACAGATTAGAAGGAGGGCAAAGTAAATTGCGACTGCTATTCACGACCAAACCAAGTATTTCATTACCACTCCCACTTCACCTTTGTATTTCTCCAGAACGCTCCGTATCACTACGAAGATCCACAGTTATTTGGATACTCCATCATATGGTTATATACGAACTCGAAAGGAACTTGTTCTAGTTCGGGGATGGATTCTGGTTCAGGAGAAATAGGAATAAGGTTTATTCAGGTGTCTTTTATCGTTACCTTCTCTCGTGTTGCGGATTAGGACAGTACACCCATTATGCTTATTGGATAGTCTTCTTCCAAACCATAGGTTGGTGCCGAACGGTAGGGAAGGAAGAAAACAATTTAGCCTAAGAGGATGTACAGAAGGTAATGACTAAAGACATATGAAGGGATGTGGAGAGATGGCATAAAAATATACGGTTACAGTTGTGAATCTGGATAATGGAAGATGTATTACTAGGAATACCAGGATACCCCTACGAAACAATTCAACGATTCAGTTTCACCGTGTACTGTTAAAAGAAAACTGATTTCCCGATTAGTCCTTACTCCAGGGTATGTATTTACCAGGTATGATTATCACATCTGTATGGTTTTACAGATGATGAGTGGGATTAAGTTATTGGGAATTAGGTGATCATCCTCACTATATCGGAATTCGTTGTAATTGGTGATATTTGAGGAAGTCTCCTTGGTAGTTTGCCGGATGGCAAATATATAGTTTTGAATATCCGCTGTTATGCACCAATTTCAAATTGATATATCTGTACTTCTATTTTTATAGAGTGAGATATACCTTTTTGAAATTATGTCCATGACATTTACCTATATCAGTGGATGGTTAGGTAAGGAGCATTAAACCGCGGTGCAATTCTTCTTAACCATAAGTACAGTTTCAACCTACAACGCACAGGGAATTGTTAGTTATATGTATGCCCTAGAGGCCATTATTGTACATACGATGTATATTGTAATGGATGCTTGGACATATATAGGGAGTATTTTCTTGCTCGACATGATAGTATGCTATCTGGTTGTACTTTATCTTAACATGTACTCTGATTGTCTCTATGTTACATGTTGATAAAGCCTTTGGGATATGTACTCGACTACTGGGACTATGATGAGATCATACTAGTGGGGCCACGGTAGTCGACGAGTGCATCCTATAACTGTTCCTAGTCGAGGGTGTATAGAGACAGGGCATCGATACACCAGAGTAGACTAGCGTATACGCATCTTGACCCATATGATGGGCGATGGATGATTCCATATGCATCGGTGTTTGACATCAAGGATGGTGTACGGGTGCTCAGTAGAGACTAGGTACACTGGACGGACTCGCCGAGAACTCCCAGATGGTATTATACCTCACGTCAGATGGCAGTTCTCCGGTGACAATGGTACAGAGTAGTCTGTTGACCCGAGATCGTCATAGAGTCTTGTGTGATTCCCACTATGCTTTGATTTCCATCATACCACATCCAAGAGGGCATGCAAAAAGGTGGCTTTTGGGTACAGTCCCGAATCACATGGAGGCAATGAGCGATAGGAGGGGATTCGTCTCTCCCGGTATAGGGAGTTGATGTTGTGCTGTGTTCGATTGGCTATAACTGGAAATCCCTGGCCAGGGATGCTGAGATTTACTGGTAAGTGTTATCAGTAGTTTCTCGAACTGTTATAGACCTCAAATCGGCACGGCTTATCGAGCTACTGGGGTCTGACGTTTACCACCCCTAGGCGAGATATGCAACATATCAGACGACGAGACCGGACTGCACGAGAGTGTTACTGATTGGATTCACAGGAGAATGTACAGGCTTGCTTGTTGATCTTCTGAGCGCTCAATTCCTGGGTGGCTATTACGTTTAGCTGACCGCTTGCAGCATGTGGGTGTTTGATATGATCATCACCAACTGCCGGCGTATTGACGATTCTTTAGAGTCCTACACAGAGGTTTCTTGACTCAGGCAAAACGGAGTAGGGGCACATATGTGATATGTGCAGGACCGAGGATAATGCGATATGTGATACCGTATTCTACTCTCGCGATAGTTGATATCAGCCGGGTCATCGGATCAAGTGTTGATTCGATGAATCGGTAAATGATATATTAGTCGGTTATATGCGATATAGCCGGATTGTCGGATCAAGTGTTGATTCGATAATTTAATGTATAATAATATATATGATATATTAAATTACATTAACTAATATTAGCTCACTAAAAGATTCTTTTTCTCACTCGGGTAATACATTGGTATATATGCGATATATGTTAATTGTATTATTTTCTTTTGTTACAATAAATATTATATATGTGATATGTAATATTGTAACAAGATATGATAACAAATGCAACATGTTTAGTAGAGATTAAACAAGATTAGGGTTTGATTTGGGTTAATGCTTTCTAGATGTTTCTAGAAGGTTTTCTTTTGTTTTTGCTAAGATATTTTCAAGTGACTCATTCTTAACCTAACCCAAACCCTAGCCTTGGTTAATTCTCTACAAAGGTTTAGTAAACCATGGTTGCATTATTCATCATTATCTTCTTTTCATTATTCATCACAAAAGGATTGATTATTATTCATTCATCTTCTTCCTTCTTTCTTTCATGGAAAAAGCTTTCTAGCTTTTTCTAAGTGATGATTATGTGTGAGAAAAAGATTATAAATGAGAGCAAAAATCCTACTTCATCATCCTCATCTACCCTTGCCCTTTAGATGAGAGTGTCCAATTCATTTAGTGAGTGTTAGCTTGTGTTAATGAAACCTCAAGGTAGATCATCTAAGTTATCGAAGATCGGAAGCAAGACTGCATCTTTCTCTTCGTGAAGCCTCTCGAGAGTCCGGAACACGATGATCGCAGCGAAGGGACCTCAACACGGAGCTTAAGAAGTGAAGGACCGGATCTACAAAGGTTGTAATCCCTCTCACTTAGTGTTAAAGTGTTTAACATGCTTGTTTTCTCCTAATCTCTAGTTTAAAGATCCGGCTTTGGGTTGTTCGGCACGGCTAAATTTTAAATCGGACATGGTTGATGTCTCGTAGACCCTTGTGTGCGTGCCTAGCATCTCTACAGTGGTATCAAAACCAAGCTAGAGCTTTAGGCGAAGTCTGAGCAAATTTTAAAGTCCGATCGAACCCGGATACCCCAATACGAACCCTTCTCTGGATAATTTTCAAAAATGTGATTTTTTATGAATTAAAAATACTCAGAAAATAAAACAGGAAAAACTAAGAATTACTGTGAAGTACGGACCATTAATGCGCTCAAATGACCGCGGAACCGCGGCCAAACTAAGGGATTGGCCGCGGTTCCGCGGCCAAAATTATGATTTGGTCCTTCGTATTTCATATATTTATTCTTAGGTCCTTTCTTGTTATTTTTTTCTGGGAATGTTTTAATTCCACTCAAGTGTTGAGTTTTCTAGGGTTGTATTGGGGACTCGTTGATTCGATCGGATAATATAACTTCGTTAAGCTTGTCTGGATAATTTTAGAAACTGTTAAAAAGTTCGAACGGATATCAATAACTGACTTTTTCCCCTGTCGGAATTTTTTTCAAAAGTTGGATTTTTTCTCGAGTTTAAGAACGTTCTATGTCATGCAAGTAATGCGGTGGACCCTCCAGAAGAACACAAATCTTAACTCGATTATGTGACCGTCTGAACCGCCTCTGAACCTTAGGGTTTGGGGCAGTACGGCGTGCTACATGTGAGGCGTTGGCTTGACCCTTCTACGGCTGGACCATTGGTACTGTGGCATGTGATGGATGTTTTTAAACTGATTTCAAGTGTTGAGATATATTGGGGAAATCTTGGGTGTTTGATTATTCGATCGGAAACTTTAACACTGTCTTTTTATCTGGAATGTGATACAATATTTGGAATCCACTGGTAGTTATGAGATAACTAATTTGAATGTTATAAATTTAGCAGTTCAGTCTCAAATAATCGGTTGCCACGGGATTTTGATGTGATCAAAAGTCTGTCGCAATCACGTAGCGTACGCGGATACTCGCCGGGTAAACTTAATAGACAGCCATGCCCCAAAGCCCCGACTAAGTGAATGTAGGAGAACCCCATCGCCAAAAGCATCCGTTCGGGTGCTCGCGGCAGCGGTGTTCCTCCTTAGTGCACTTTGTCGACGGCATCCGGGGGTGCGGCCGTCTACTAAAGTTTGCGACGAGCATTCGATCAGGATGTCGGGAATCTTGTTGAATTGACCGACTTGATATTGAAAAGAGTTTTCGATAATGAGACTAAAATACGGGATTTATAATAGTTAGGCATGCGATGTCTAAGGAATTCATTTGGTTAGGCATGCGATGTCTAAGAAGGGTGCGGATTCCAACTGTTGTAGTTTTACACTTTCTTTTCTTTGACCGTAAGTGTAATATGTGGTGTATCGCCGGTTTCGTTGCTATACATCAACGACAATTGGGATACGCATATTTACTTACGTTGATGATATGTGATATTATGTGTTGCTGTGATATGTTGTATTGGATCGCCGCGTTCTGAATAGCCGGGGGTTTTATGTGAGATGAGAGTTTTTTCTTTTTCATTCATGTAAAATTCATTTGTATGTAATATTCTTTTATTGGGGCACTTCCGGGATGAGGATGATGTCACCATTGTATATTATTTACTTTTCCGCATTAGGTAGACCCAAGGCGGGGAGCACAAGTAACCGGGTTCTAGGGTCCAGTGGGAGACCATCTCGAGGAGTCGAGACCGGGTCTCCTAACCCTAGAATTGGCAGTGTTGCTTGCCGCTCTCGTAGGGATCTAGGGATGTGGGTTTGGCTATTCATCGCGACCGTGGAATCCGTGTTTTATACAGGCTCGTATTAAAAACACGGACGTCCTAGTATATCCAATATTTCCTATATGTTCTTCTGCTGCAATGTTCTGTGATGAGATCATATTACTGCATGAGACGGATGTTTATATTATATATGAGATATATGTTATATTGCAGATTTCGTTTCAAATGATGATGCTTGTGAAGCACAATAAAATAGGACTTCATTAATGAGATTAATGAAATAAAATAAACCTAAGATGTTGTAGAAACTTGTTTAAAAACTGGTAGCTCTAGTTCTTGCTTTGCATAGCAGTGTTCCTTGTATAACATCCAGCACCTTATTCGATAAGGAAATAGCCGAGATCCTTTCACCGGGAGTGAGCACTTTAGTGAAACTAGCAGATGCTACAAATTCGGTTTGTCTTTTGATTGCTCCTATAGTTCTTGCTTTGCATAGTGATATTTGTGAAATATCCTGCACCTTATTCGATAGGGAAAGAGACGACGATCTTTTCACCGGGAGTGACCTCTTTAGCAAAACTAGAAAAGCCTCAAAAACACTCTATTTAAAATCACTCGATTCTACAACGATATCAAGTTCATTACGCAAAGGGTTTTCTTAAAAACCTGTCGTAGCCCTCCATCATTTCAGATAAGTACTTCATAGTATTCGTGCTGCGTTTGTTGGCTTTCGTCAAGGCGTAGTGTGCGGTAGCTATTTATGCTTATCTGTATAAGCATATGATGCGATTGAGTTAGGGTAGTCGTGCGACTTTGTTGGCATTCATCAAGGGTCGTGCGGGTGGGTTTAATTCAATCGGGAAATGACAGGTTGAACTTGACTAGTAGCCTATGGTTTGTTGGCATTCGTCAAGGTCATAGGACGCTAGGGGTAAAATATTATTGGGAATTTCAAGTGTTGAAATTTGCAATGAGATTGCATACCTTCTATGAGATAGTTGGATCCCGATACCCGCTGCGAGTAAGAGTTACTCCTGGGAGAGTTTTACACATTACAATTAGCCGATTAAGTAGGTGTCTAGAAAGGTGTTAACGGGGTTACGCCTCTGAGAAAACGAGGTTTACTTTAATTAGGTCCGTGCGAAAGCACGGGGAACCTCCCTCAAAGTACCGGCACTGGCCTGGCTAAAAGATTGGCGAACTTGCAGCGTGTAATTAATCCCAGCTAGTCTTTCCTTTTAGGGTTTGAAGGAAGATTTGACTAAAACAGTTGGAGACATCCTGATTAGATAAATTGATAACCAATCTAATCTTGCAAGAGCATACGCTGAGTGTTTTCTTCTCTCTCTCTCTAGGTAGCAACCATATCACGCCTTAATCAGGATAATAATACGGATGTATTGACCGAACCCCCTTGTTATACTGCGCTAGGGAACGTTTGTCCCGCTCCAACTTATAATTATTATAAGACAGAGCAGGAAATTGGGGATTACCAAAATTCCCGTGCCGCCCAAAACAAAGAAAGTGCATGCTGATGCATCATCTTCGGGTGTGTTCATTACATAGAACTGTTTCTCAGTATCTTTTACGTCCTGGGTATTTGATACCGGATCAGGATCCCACATATGTAATTTCTTACATGGACTACAGATAGGTAGAGAACTGAGAACGGGTGATAAGTTTCATGAGATAGAAAACGGTTCAAGTGTTACAGCCAAGTCTATTGATCACTATCACCCAGTATTACCAGAATACATTGATTCTGAACGAATGTTATTAGATACCGAACCTGATATACAACATCATATCAGTCTCTTTATTAGTAAAGAAAGGATATAATTTTGTATTGTTGGATAATGTTTTGAACATTTCCTATATCAAGAGTTGATCGGTTCAGGCACGTTATCTAAAAGCATAGACGTTCTAAATCAAACCACAGTTCTTAACGTACAGAACACACAAAAGAGGAAGAGTTCAGAAATGAATGAATCCTTCTTGAGGCATTGTAGACTAGGTCATATCAATTCGACCTGACTGGCTGAAGTTACATATAGATGCATATTTAAATTAGTTTGAATTTACATCTTGTGAAACTTGCCGGTCATATCACAAAGATAAAATGACCATAGCTCTGTTTATTGGAAACAGAGAAAGAGTTAGTGAACTCTTGGGATTGATACATGCTGATGTATGAAGGTCCCCTGTCTACACATGCCAAGACCGGTTCTTTGTATTTCATTACATTCTCTGATGATCTCTCAAGATTCAGACATATGTTACTGTTGAAACACAAGTCCGAAGTTTTTGAGATATTCACAGAATATAAGTTAGAAGTAGAGAACCAAAAACGGGTATAAGTATTATGTCCTTTGATGAGATCAAGGAGGAGAATACTTGAGCACGGGATTTCTGGACTATTCTAAAGGAGAATGAGATTCTCTCTTAGCATTACTCCTCCGTATACACCATAGCACGATGGTATATCGTGGCGGAGCAATAGCACCCTATGTGATATGGTGTGCTCTATAATGAGTACTACTGAGTTTCTTATTTCCTTTTGGGAGTTATGCACTTGAGAAGCTGCATACCTATTGAATAGGGTTCAAATCAAATCAGTTGCCTACCACTTCATATGTGATATGGAATGGGAAGAGCCCATATTTTAATTTTGTTAAGATTTGGGGTTGTCCAGCCTATGTCTAAAAAGCAAAATCCGGACAAACTCGAGGCAAAGTCAGATCTGTGGAAGTTTGTTGGATATCCCAAGCATTCGCAAGGGAATATCGTCTACCAAACCGAGAAACAAAAATGTTTTATTTCTCAACATGTCACCTTTGTGAAAGCGAATTTCTTGTGAAGAAATTAGTGGTCATGAGGTAGAACTGGAAGGAGTTCCAGCTATAAAAACTACAGTAGATAATTTGATAGAACCAAAGGATTCAAAAGTAACCAATGAACCTCAGCCTCTCCGCCGATCTAGTAGGGTTCCTCACCCACCTGAGAGATACTTCGGTTTCTCTATGACAGTGGGAGCGAGGATTGTATCATGAGATGATGACCCAACTAGTTTCGAGCTGGCCATCAGGAATGGGACTCTGTAAGAATGGCTGGATACTTATCGATCTGAGATAGAATCCTTATACACCAACAAAGTATGGGATTTGGTTGCTCTATCTGAAAGGTTAAATCCCCATCAAGAGCAAGTACATATTGAGAAGATTACTAGGTGTACATGGAAAAGTTGAGACTTTCAAAGCTATGCTTAAGTCCATTCAGATCCTACTTGCTACGGCTACATACCATGACTACGATATCTGGCGGTTGGGTGTCATGACTGCTTTTCTAAATGTTGATTTGGAAGAGAGCGTCTATAAGTACACAGCCAGAGGGTTTCGTAGACAGTGGGAGCAGCGGAAACGTGTGCAAGATGTTTTATGTGATAAAGAAGGCATCACGGAGTTGGAACGTCTGTTTTGATGTGGTAGTCAAAGAGTTTGACTTCATCAAAATGGTAGATGAACCTTGTATATACAAAAAGTTAGTAGAGAGTATGGTTGTGATCCTCGTAGAGTACGTGGATAACATACTCTTGATAGGGAAGGAGTTTCCTATGCTACGCTCGGTCAATCTCCGCTTATCACAAGGATTCTCCATATAGAATCAAAATAATACCTCCTAAATCCTGGATTTTGGATCTATGAGATAGATCTAATTGGATGTTAGGATACTCACTAGTTGTAGTGAGATGGTATCAATCGATCCGGGGGAGAATCACTGGAAAGGTTCCAGGGTGATAAGGACGACTGAATATCAGTCGCATGCATTGTCTTTACCCTCAGTGGAGGGACGGTATGTTGGAAGAGTTCCAAGCTAGATACCGTGACATACTAGACGATTAAAGGAAAGATACATCGTTACCAAGGATGCTACCAAAGAGGCAGTCTGGATATATATAAGTTCATGAGATGAACTTCGTTCCTACCATTGTGTGACAATGGAGTTGTGGCTTTTGCCAAGGAACCCCCATCCCATCTGAAATCCAGATATAATTCTTAGGCAGTATCACCTGATCATGGAGATGGTTGATCTCCAGAGAGATCGAGGTTAGGAGAGTAGATGCAGAGGACGACAGCGCGGATCCACTCACAAAGGCCTTTTTCCCAGCAGAGACTTTTATGAGATGGTTGAGTATGAGATACTTTAACCACAGCTAATTGTTGGGTATGTGATACCACAACAGATGGCCCTAGTGCAAGTGGGAGATTGTTAGTTATATGTATGCCCTAGAGGCCATTATTGTACATACGATGTATATTGTAATGGATGCTTGGACATATATAGGGAGGACTTTCTTGCTCGACATGATAGTATGCTATCTGGTTGTACTTTATCTTAACATGTACTCTGATTGTCTCTATGTTACATGTTGATAAAGCCCTTAGGATATGTACTCGACTATTGGGACTATGATGATATCATACTAGTGGGGCCACGGTAGTCGACGAGTACATCCTATAACTGTTCCTAGTCGAGGGTGTATAGAGACAGGGCATCGATACACCAGAGTAGACTAGCGTATACGCATCTTGACCCATATGATGGGCGATGGATGATCCCATATCCATCGGTGTTTGACATCAAGGATGGTGTACGGGTGCTAAGTGAATATGAAATACAACCTTTGTAGACTGGTCCTTCACTTCGAAAGCTCCTTGTTGTAGTCCCTTCGCTGCGATCATCGAACTCCCGGACTCTCGGATGGCTCCATGAGAAAATTGCAACGGTATTGCTTGAAGTCTTCGAGGCCGAAGATGATCTACGTCGAGAGAATACGAACTCAAGCTTCTACTTCACTAACTAGAGAATTAGTGAGCAAACACCCTAAACTAAAGTGCTAGTCTAGTAGAGGATGATGAAATAGGAAATGGGTACACTTTAGAATTTCTTTTCTCACTTTCATTCTCTCTCTTTTTCAAACCCTAGAAAGAATTGAAGGAGGAAGAAGATGAGCTCAAAATGAGAATGAAGACCAATCAAGAGGGAGAGAGCTTGAACCATGGGTGAGTTTATATCATATATAAACTCATGTAGAGACATAACCATGGCTAAATATATTGGTTAGGTTAATAAATATCCAAAGCAAAACAAAAAGGGTTGAATTTGTCAAAGCACTCACAAGCTTCTACAAGCTTCATGCATTTAACAAATATCCACTAATTTTTTATTTACTTTGAATATTAAAACCATACCAATATAATTTTAATGGTATAAGTCTTATACACCCATGATATTTGTATCAACAACCATGATACAAAAAAGAACACAAATAAATATATATCACGTATATATTAACTTGTGCACAAGTGAGAAAAACAAATGCTTAAGTGAACCAATGTTAGTTAATGTAAATTAGTATATCTACATATACAATTATACACTAAATTATTAAATCAACACATGACTTAATAATCCGGTTATATCACATATAACCGACTAACATTCAATGTATCGACTTATCGAATCAACCCTTGATTCGATAACTTGGTTATATCGCATATAACCGATCGACACAAACATCGCGAGAATAGAATACGGTATCACATACTCGCATTATTATCGGTCCCGCACATATCACATATGCGCTCCTATTTTGTTTTGCCTGAGCCAATAAAACCTCTATGTAGGACTCTAAAGACTCGTCAATATGCCGGCAGTAGGTGATGATCATATCAAGCACCCATAAGCCGTCAGCGGTACTAGCTGGACGTAACGGCTACCCGGGTATTAAGCGATCAGAAGATCAGCAAGCAAGCCCGCTCCAACTCCTGCAAAAAGCCTGACAGTGACACTACTGTACAGTCCGGTCTCCTCGTCTGATATGTCGCATATAAAGTCTAGGGGTGGTAAACGTCAGACCCCAATAACAGATAAGTCATGCCGATATGAGGCTCATAACGGGTTGAGAATCTACTGGTAACACTTACCAGTAAATCTCTAAACCAGCCCTGGCCAGGGACTTCCCTGTTATGGCCAATCAAGCATAGTGCAACATCAACCCCCAATACCGGAAGAGACGAAACCCATCCTATTGCTCATTGCCTCCATGTGACTCGGAACTGTACCAAAAAACCACCATTTTTCACGCCCTCTTGGACGTGGTAAGGTGGAAATCAAAGCACAGTGGGAATCACACAAGACTCTATGACGATCTCGGGTCTACAGACTAACCTGTACCAGTGTCACCAGAGAACCGCCATCTGACGTAAGGTATAATACCATCTTGGAGTTCTCGGCGAGTCCGTCCAGTGTACCCAGTCTCCACTGAGAACCCGTATATCATCTCTGATGTCAAACACCAATGGATATGGGATCATCCATCGCCCATCTATATGGGTCGAGAAGCTATACGATAGTCTACTCTGGTATATCGATGCCCCATCTCGATACACCCACGACTAGGGACCTTGAAGGATTTACTTATGGACTACCATGTCCCCACTAGTTTGATCCGCATCATAGTCCAGGTAGTCAAGTACATATCCTAAGGGCTTTACCAACATGTAACAGAGAGACAATCAGTGTACACGTTAAGGTAAAGAGTAACCAGATAGAATACTATCATGTCGAGGAAGAAATCCTCCCTATATATGACCAAGCATCCACTACTATATACATCTCATGTATAGTAATGGCCTTTAGGGCATACATATAACTAACAGTTTTGGGTGTCGATGTTAGACACTCAGGTTCCATGAGACTTACAGGATGTGAGGGCCGATCTGTGGATGCGGTGCCTGAGGATGTTGGGATTTGATGTGTCAGTGAGGGACACTGGGGTTTTTTCCATGTTGATGATTTTGCATGAGGTTTTATATTATATCATCCCACACTCAGAATTATGTTGATATGCATTGCTTCATGTAGATGTAGTACCTTGATGATATACCTTTACATGCTTGTTGCGTATTCATATTACCATACTCTTGCTATCAGATTACATGTGATAGATTTATCGCTATTCGTGCATACTTGCGATTACAGTTTGATAATAATTACTATTCATGAGTTGGAAACCCACCCCCATTGTGCCACAGTGTTTTGCAGGACTTACCCTCTGAGTAGTCGCGGCAGGGAGTTTTATCATCTCTACTTTTGCGGATACCGCTACGGTTGGCAGTGAGGCCTTCGCTTTTAGGTGGGTTTGCGGTTATCCGTTTGTACATTGTATATCTTTTTGTTGGATCTTGTATTCTCCATCTACCACCTCTTGTATATGATTTAGAGACGAGTTGTGAGGATTCAGTGTTGTATTATTATTTTGGTGACTTTGGGTGCCGTGCTCGTGGGAGCCTGTTTTGTTGAAAAGATTTTCTTCTTTATGCAGTTTTCTTTTATACTTCTTCGCTTCGGCGTCGTATATATGTTTGTGGTGGTTGTTTCCGCCGTTGGGCGTGGTTTTTTCTCGTTTGGGATGCTTTATATATTATCTATGTTGTACCCATTTTCGGGGCTAGTTTTTACACAGGAGGTGCTGCCAAAAATTTCAAGAACGAAAACTAAACTTAAAGATTTTTACTTGAGAATTTCCGAATGTTTTAAACTATGTTTTTCTCCATTATCCCTTTTAGGGTGGTTTAGATTTCTGGGTTTCGGCTTACATAAATTACGTACGCCTGTAGACGTTACGTGGTTTAAGGGCCAGTTACGGGCCAATTTTTGGGTCGTGACAAAGTTGGTATTAGAGCGCTAGGTTTTTACCTTTCGGAGTGTAGGATGACCTTGGTATGATGGAGTAGGTAGCTTAAGCAGAGTAACGTAGTGTGTGTATGTTCCGCGGCATACTTACGACACGGTACTCCGCCTAAGTGACCTCAGGACTTGTTGATTTAAATTCTTTCCGTGATTTTATACATCCTTGTGATTCGATTTCTGTATCCTTATCGAATCTTGTTTCATATTCCAGCCTATATGCCGCCGAAGACTACGAGGGCACAGAGAGCGGCCGCGGGGGCCGAGGTCAAAGTCGACTCGTCTGAGGAGAGGACTGACCAGGGCGGTATGCCTATTGTATCGGAGCACATTGCTATGTTTGGGGCTGGTATGCAGGACCTGCGCCAGATGATGGGGACTTTAGCAGAGGTCATCCGAGCGCAGGGGAAGGCAGTTGTTCCACCCGTTGCAGGGACCACGATGGTACTTACAGTTCCGACAGTCGCAGTTACAGCTCCGGAGGTTATTACCGTGTCACTGATCGAGTTCATGAGGCTGAGGCCTCCGGTGTTCACTGGCACTGATGCTACTGAGGATCTGCAGTCGTTTATCGACCGGATGGCCAGGATTTTTCGTTCGCTCCGATGATCTGACGAGAGATGGGTGGAGTTCGTGAGTTTCCATCTGGAGAGTCTGGCCCAGAAGTGGTGTGAGTCCTTGGAGAGGGGAAGAGCCGCAGGTCTTGCCCTTATGACCTGGGCTGAGTTTGTGACGGTATTTCTCGCCCGTTTTCTTCTACCGAGCGTCAGGGATGCGCGAGCGCGCAAATTTGAGTCGTTACGCCAGACTCCAGGGATGACGGTGTCTGAGTATGATGTACTGTTTATCGAGCTGTCTGTGTATGCTCCGTACTTCGTGGCGACTGAGGAGATGAGGGTGAAGAGGTCTATTCGAGGCCTGCTTACCCAGTTGTTCCTAGCCATCAGCATTCAGCATTGTGAGACGTATGCGGCAGCGGTTGTAACACCTTAGGTTGTGTTTAGGGGTTAATTATATTTTAATATATAGTTTTTAATAAAAAGTTTACCAAATTGAGTTTCAAATATTTTATCCTATTTAATGAGTATTTAATTAGAATTTTTCTAGGCTTGCACACACTTGTGCATGTAAACTAGGGTTTAGATTTGGGATTAGAACAATGATTAGCAACCATGGTGGACTAACCATTCCCTTAGTCTAGTTTAAAAATTTGTATTAAGTGTTTTGGGTTTTAAATTGGTATGATTGTTTTTTTTAAAAAATTGGAAAAAGGAGTTGAATTTTTTTTCTTTTGTTGACCATGAGAGAGAGGGAGTATTGGCTTCATTGCATGAGCCATGCTCATTTAATGAGGAGAGAGAGAAGGGGGGTTGACTTATGCCCTCATTCCCACTCTCACTTCTCTCAACCTCTCACTCTTATATACACACAACAACAACAACAAGCCGCAACAGCACTCAGCAGCAGCAGAAGAAGCAACAGCAGCAGAAGAGGCAGCAGCAAGCAGCAGCTGCAGCAGCATGGAGCAGCAGCAGCAGTACCAGCTCCAACAGCCACAGCAACTCCAGATCTTCTCCTCCTCCGTTCTCATTGCACCTAGGGTCTAGTAAGGTATAATCTCTGAGCCTAACTCTCTAGTTTGCTTAACTTGTGTAGAATTAGCTTCGGTTTGTGTAAAATGTGAGATTTAGTGCTTGATTTGATGAATTGTGTGGGCTTTTGTCCAAGTGATGTTAGTGTTGGTTAACCTAGCCTAATTAAGTGTTATTAGGGTCAAGTAAACCTAGATAAATTCCAGATTTCTCTAAAATACCATAGGGTTTCATTTTGTGCAAAATTTAGCGTTTTTAAGTGAGATTTCACCTTTCTGTGATCTGCTATATACCCGGGCACTTCAGATAAAATCTGAGTTAACTGTAGCCTACTTGGGAGACCCTGACCACACCACCAGAGTACGAGACCCCCATTCCACTTTGAGGCCGCCGATTTATTCTTTCTGGCCGCAATTTACGGCCAGATGAGGGAGTCTTTGGGTTGGGTTTGCTTGGGTAGGAGTCTGCTGTATTTTTAGGGCCAGTGGTATATGCAATTTTGTAAGTTTCTCTCTGTAAGAAAATCTGGGACGATATATCGCTTTTCTAGTACATTTAGTTCGCACGATACACACGATACGTGAGTGGGTTCTGTGATCCAGCGTGTCTCGGCGTGTCGGGATAGTTTTAGACGCCTATACACACGTTTTAGCATAACGTACACAAGCGCGTTTAGTTCGCGACGCGACTGTATCGTTTGACTTCAATATCGTTTTTTGCGAGATATTTGCTTATGTAGATTTTCCTTGTATGAATTCTAGGTTCGCAGGCAGGTACGTCGGACGAAGCAAAGAAAGGGAAGCAGCTGGTCGGCTATGAGTAGCGCACGACCAGGTGAGTAGATTTAACATATAAGGGGAAATCGCCCGTATGGCGTTAAGTGTCAGGGCGTGTTAGGATATTTAGTCGTAGATGTTCATATGGACTAGTAGCATACCTTCTTGTTGCATATAGAAATGATAGCATAGAACACTGCACTGTCACTAACGATTCAAGCTGTATGAGCACTATTTGTATGTTACACTCACACCATTAGTGATTGCCATGTCACTCGCACTATAGGATTGCTACGCATTATACATATCGTTTGAATGCCGCACCATTGATGATTGTCATGACTTGACAACCAGTGCACACATATATTGATATTTTCATACCTGCGCACATGAACGCTGTATATTCATACCAGTGCACACATATATTGATATTTTCATACCTGCGCACATGCACACTGTATATTCATACAAGTGCACACATATATTGATATTTTCATACATGTGCACATGCACACTGTATATTCATACCAGTGCACACATATATTGATATTTTCATACCTGCGCAAATGCACACTGTATATTCATACCAGTGGACACATATATTGATATTTTCATACCTGCGCACATGCACACTGTATATTCATACCAGTGCACTCATATATTTATATTTTCATACCTGCGCACATGCATACTGTATATTCATACCAGTGCACACATATATTGATATTTTCATACCTGCGCACATGCACGCCGTATATTCATACCAGTGCACACATATATTGATATTTTCATACCTGCGCACATGCACACTGTATATTCATACCAGTGCACACATATATTGATATTTTCATACCTGCGCACATGCACCCTGTATATTCATACCAGTGCACACATGTATTGATATCTTCATACCTGCGCACCTGCACACTGTATATTCATACCAGTGCACACATATATTGATATCTTCTTACTTGCATGGATTTACGCATTGAGATATGTTGTTTCCATGATATTTCTGGATTTGGGAACCGTGGATATTTCAAAAGAGAATAAGTAATTGTTTTAAAAACCTGGTTACCCTTGATATGATATTTCAGTGCATCCACCATGTGTTTTCTCGGTGCTGAGAGTGAAATGTGAAACCCGATCCGAGGAGGCGGATGAGGCCGATTGCGGGTACATGGTGGACCCGGTATGGTACCTGTAAGTCCACGTTACCTCTCCCGGTACTTACGGGCTTGCGGAAATGATGAAAAACGATTTTTCAAGAGGTGGTAACATGGACTCAAAATACGGATCTTTGTTAAACAGCTAACTAACAACCAAACTAGAGTTTTACCTACTCGGTTAGGGGGCTATACCTTTCTTGAACTCCTTCGTCTTCAACTCTTTCCGGTGTACGGATCGGCCTCACCTCTTCGTCTCCTTGCGCCGAAGATGGATCCACCTGAGTGCTTCTCCTTTGGCTTCTTCTTCGAACTTGAAGAAACTAGAACACTTGGTTTGCTAAACCTTGTGAACTAGGATGAGTAGAGAAGTGATTTGGGTTTTCTTTTATCTCTAAGGCAATGTTTCTCAACTCATGAGAGGGTGTTGCCTTGAGCTAGTGAGAGAGCAAGAGGAAGAGCAAGTGGGAGAGCTCAAGCAAGAGAGAGAAATGAAATGAGAGAATCAGTAACTCTTTTTCCATCCAAGCTCTCATAATCCAAAACCATCATAACAAAATAATAATCAAGTATTATGTGATGGTTCAAGTCAAAATGGCTATATCATTTCATGCAATCATTTTGCATAAATAAACAAGCAAGAAAAAGTCTTTGCCATGAAATGATAGCCATTGTCATGATGATGGTCAACTAGTCCAACCTAGTCAACCGGTCAACAAAGTCAACAAGTCAACAAAGTCAACCCCTGAACAACCATGTCACTATAACACATGATTAATATTATTGTTAATCATATTTCTTATTCTCATTAGGGTTTAGCCAAAAGTCAACAGTCAACAGTCAACAACCCCAATGAGAATCCTCTGCCTCTGTCTCTCTGTCAACTGTGCATACACACCCGCATCCGCGTTCCAAGGAAAACGAAATGCAAACGAGATAAAACCAATCCCAAAATGTACATTAGGATCTGGCTTAAACCAAAGCACGCTAGTGTTGACTGTCCGGACACCAAACGTGCAGAAGTGCACGGATGTGACCGAACCCTGTCGCAAAACCATGCGACCAGTCGCAAAACCATGCGACCTGTCGCAAAACCATGCGACCTCTACTCTTTTGCCTAAAGGCGAATAGCTCTCTGTGTGGGACTCTAAAGACTCGACACTACGCTGGCAGTAGGTTTAACCACAGACCGCAAGCGGCACTAGCTGTGCGTAACGGTCCTCAAGTAGATGCCGAAAAGAAGACTGGCGAGGTGAAACCCATCTGAACTCCTACTGAGCCTGAATGTGACAATCTCTATACAGTCCGGTCTGTTCGTCTGATACATCGCATGGCGGGCCTAGGGGGCGGTAAACGTCAGTCCCCTAATAGCGGTACAAGTCGTGTCGGAGTGAAGCCCAGAACACCCTGAGATAACACTGGAAACCTACCAGTATATCTCGCTTGCCCTGGCCAGGGACTACTCGTGTAATGGCTCTCTTAGACACAGCGTGATGTCAACCCCCAATACCGGGAGAGATGAATCCTGTCTAACCGTTACTGCCTCCAAGTGCTTCGGGACTGCACCCAAAAACTACCTGTTTGCACGACTCCTTTGAGCCGTGGTAGGGTAGTAATCAAAGTACAGTGGGAACACAATCGAGGTGAAGTGACAGTGTCAAGTCAGCGGACTAAGCTGTACTCATGTCACCTGGGAACTAATAACTGACGATAGGTATAGTACCAACCAACAGTTCCCGACGAGTCCTGTCCAGTGTATTCGTAACCTAACGAGCACCCATATACTATCTCAAGTACGACGTACTGACAGCTGTGGGATAGACCGTCTACCACACTTGGATGAGAAGCGCATACGCTAGTCTACTCCGGAGTATCGATGCCCTGTATCGATAGTCCTGCGACTAGGGATGTGCTTATAGATTACCCAGCCCCCACTAGTGTGACTGCCATCACAATGCTGGTAATCAAGCAAAGATCCTAAGGGCTCCACTAATGTGTATAGGTGATATACTAAAATAAACACATGTACACATTGAAGTAGAAACAAACCAAGTAGCATACTACTATATTGAGCAAGATTGTCTATACAAGGTGAATATCCCCAACTTCCATTAAGTAATATACAAAATAGTATGATACACTAATGGCCTCTAGGGCATATACACTAACAAATTCCCACTTGCACTAAGGCCATGTACTGGCGTATCGAAGACCTATCATCTCGATCAGCCGCTCGAACTGAGTCTGGGGTAAGGCCTTTGTGAGTGGATCAGCAGTGTTATCTTCCGTAGAAAATCTCCGAACCTCGATCTCCCGGCGACCCACGATCTCCATGATCAGGTGATACCGCCTCAAGATGTGTCTGGACTTCTGATGGGACCTGGGTTCCTTCGCTAAAGCTATAGCCCCGTTGTTATCGCAATACAGAGGTATTGGATCAACAATGGACGGAACCACCTGAAGTTCAGTTAAGAACTTCCTTATCCAGACGGCTTCTTTTGTGGCATCTGCAGCAGTGATATATTCCGCTTCCATCGTCGAGCCAGCAACGGTTTCCTGTTTGGAACTCTTCCAACACACCGCCCCTCCATTGAGGGTAAAGACATAACCCGACATGGACTTGGAATCATCCTTGTCATTCTGGAAGATGGAGTCAGCAAAGGCCTCGATCTGGAGGTCTTTTCCGCCATACACCAAGAACATCTCCTTAGTCCTTCTCAGGTACTTGAGAATGTTCTTTACCGCTATCCAGTGTTTCTCCCTAGGGTTTGACTGATACCGGCTTACCACACTCAGTGCATAAGCTTCATCTGGTCTGGTACACAACATCGCATACATTATAGAGCCTACCGCAGAAGAGTAGGGTATAATAGCCATGCGATCCCTTTCCAAATCAGTCTTGGGAGACATCTTTTTGGAAAGGGTGATCCCGTGACAAGCCGGTAGATTACCGCGCTTGGAATCTTCCATACTGAATCTTTTCAGTATGGTGTCGATGTACCTGGACTGTGAGAGTCCCAGTATCCTCTTGGATCTGTCACGATAGATCTGGATCCCCAGAATGTATGAGGCATCACCCAGGTCTTTCATGGAGAACCTGTGTGACAAGAACCCTTTGACAGATTGTAGCATAGGAATGTCATTTCCTATTAAGAGAATGCATCCACATATAAAACGAGGAATACTACAGTTCTCGCTACAAATCTACTATAGATGCATGGTTCATCTGGATTTTTGATAAAGCCAAATTCTTTGACCGTCTCATCAAAACAGATGTTCCAACTCCGCGATGCCTGCTTTAGTCCGTAGATGGACTTAAGCAACTTGCACACCTTTCCGCTGCTCCCACTTTGAATGAAACCCTCTGGCTGGTCCATATAAACACACTCCTCTAAATTTCCATTTAGAAAAGCGGTCTTTACGTCCATCTCCCAAATCTCATAATCGTGGAAGGCAGCAATGGCAAGAAGGATCCGAATGGATTTCAGCATAGCTACTAGAGAAAAGGTCTCTTCATAGTCCAAACCAGGTCTTTGACGAAAACCCTTTGCAACCAGTCTAGCTTTATAGGTCTCAACCTGTCCATCTACACCAATCTTCCTTTTGAAGATCCACTTGCATCCTACGGGTTTTACCCCATCTGGAGCAACGTCCAACGTCCATACTTTGTTTGTGTACATGGACTCCATTTCGGTCCGCATTGCATCCAGCCATTTTACCGAGTCAACGCTCTGAATGGCCTGCTGGAAGCTAGTCGGCTCATCATAATCAATGATGCAATCTTCTCTATCCCCGTCTATGAGAAAACCGTAGTATCTCTCGGGCGGATGAGACTGCCAACTCCTCCTGCGGAGCGGCGTAGGAATGTCATGATCTTTCGAACCCTTTGGTTCTACTAAGCTTTCAGTAATAGCTCGTGGTTCTGGAATTTCTTCCAGTTCTATTGCGCTCCCACTTATCTGATTTTCCAAAAACTCAGTTTCCAAGAAGTGGGCATGACGAGAAACATAAATCTTTTGTTCCTCTTCGCAATAGAAGAAATATCCCTTGGAGTTCTTTGGATATCCCACAAACTTGCACTGTACTGAGCGTGCCTCGAGCTTGTCCGCAAGCTGCTTTTGGACAAAAGCTGGACTTCCCCATGTCTTAATGTGATTAAGATAGGGTCTCTTCCCACACCACATCTCATATGGTGTAGTAGGCACAGTCTTAGTAGGAACTCGGTTCAAAAGGTATGCAGCTGATTCTAGTGCATATCACCAGAATGATCGCGGTAACTCAGCGTTACTCATCATGGACTGTACCATATCCAGTAGGGTTCGGTTCCGTCTCTCTGATACACCGTTATGTTGCGGAGTGTATGGAGGAGTAAGCTGAGAGAGAATTCCATTCTCTTTTAAGTAATCCAGGAACTCGGCACTCAAGTATTCACCACCTCGATCAGATCGTAGTGTCTTGATACTTTTGCCGGTTTGTTTTTCTACTTCATTCTTATATTCCTGGAATTTTCCAAAGGCTTCGGATTTATGTTTCATTAAGAAGACATAACCGTACCTTGAAAAGTCACCCGTAAAAGTAATGAAGTAAAAATAACCGCTTCGCGCATGTGTAGACATTGGACCGCACACGTCGCTGTGTACGAGTCCCAAGAGCTCGCTCGCTCTTACTCCGTGTCCAATGAGCGGAGTCTTTGTCATCTTTCCTTTAAGACAGGATTGACAAGTGGCATACGATTGATATTCAAACGGATTCAAATATCCTTCTGTATGTAACTTCGTCAGCCTTCTCTCATTGATGTGACCCAGTCTACAATGCCATAAGAAAGTCTGATTTATTTCCGGAGACTTTCTTTTGTGTGTATTCTGGACATTGAAAATCTGTGGTTGGTATAGTACGTATATACCATTGCTTAATGTACCTGACCCAATCAGAACTT
Source organism: Agapanthus africanus (assembly GCA_030015575.1). NCBI lineage: Eukaryota > Viridiplantae > Streptophyta > Magnoliopsida > Asparagales > Amaryllidaceae > Agapanthus > Agapanthus africanus. Next base: position 235,833,687 of record JASDDO010000010.1, read on the forward strand.
GATTAAGGTGAATGTTTACAACATTACTTACAAACGCAAATTCATAACCTTCTTTAGAAATCAAAGATACAGAAATGATATTACAAGTTGCGTTGGGTACAAAAAAGCAATTACGTAAAACCAAAACATGTCCATCTGACATTCCAAGGTGATAGTCCCCCACGGCCTTAGCATCCATGCTAGCTCCGACTGCAACTTTGAGGGTCATGTCACCTGCCTTCAAAACCCTACGGTTTCTCAAAGCCTGCAAAGAATTACAGATATGAGATCCCGATCCGGTATCCAATACCCAGAAAGTAGAGTTTATTGATAGACAGTTTTCAATAACATACACACCTGAAGCTGAAGCCGTAACTTGCTTCAGATCCTGTGTTCTGGCTTTCCAAGCCCTGCAATCTTTCTTCCAGTGCCCACTCTTATGACAGAAAAAGCACTCTTCCTTCCATATAAGCTTCCCCGCTATCTTTGTTGCTTTTGCCTTTCCCTTCGTATCCACTTTACTAACACCGCCCCTTGGTTTGGCGGGGGCTTTCTTCTTCTTTCCCTTGGCTTTCGCCTTGGACCTAGAAGAGGAAGATACTCCTACAAACAAAGTGGATGTTTCCCTACCCTTCTGTAGGGTGCCCTCTGCACTCTTCAGCATGTTGAGGAGTTCTGAAAGGTCAACTTCTTTTTCTTGCAAGTTGAAGTTCAGGATAAACTAGGCGTAAGTGGAAGGAAGGGACTGAAGAATCAAGTCCGTATAGAGCTCATTCTCCAACGTGGTCCCAAGATTCGCGAGTTCCTCTATGAAGCCAATCATCTTAAGCACGTGTTCCGCTACCGATGATCCGACGACCAACTTTGCCGAAAATAGCTTCTTCGACACTTCGTATCTTGCGATACGAGATTGCTCTCCATACAGTTCTTTTGTATGGAGAAATATGGATTCGAGGTCCATATTCTCGTGCCTCCTCTGATGTTCGTTGTCCATAGAGGCAAGCACGAGGCACTTGGCCTTCGCGTAATCGATCTCCCAAGTCTTACGGATTTCCTTATCCGCGACGCTGGAGGTGGGACCTGGGACAGGGGGAGCTTTGGTGGTAAGGAGATACCCTAACTTGTCATAAGTGATTGCCATTTTGACATTCCTGAGCCAATCTTTTGAGTTTGGCCCTGTCAGTATGTTTTTATATAGAAGTAACTTAAGTCCAGTCATGTCGATTGGCTGCTGCAATTAGGAGAGAGAGAAGAAACACTCAGCATGATGCTCTTGCAAGTTTAGAGTGGTTTTTAATTTGTCTAAACAGGATGGCTCCCACTGTCTCTCGAATCCCTCCTCAAACCAAAAAGGAAGAATTAGTCAGGATCAATCTCACCGTACAATACTTGCTTAACCGTTCGGCCAGGCTGGTGTCGGTACTTCGAGGGTGGTTTTCCAACGCTTTCGCGAAGTTCCTTAATTAAATAACCTCTTTTCCCTGGGGGCTTAGCCCCGCTAACACCTTTCTAGACACCTACTTGGTTTTTAGCATTGATCGTTAAGTGAGAAATTTCCCGAAGAGTAGCATATACTCACATTAGGATCGGGATCCAAATATCGTTGCATGACAAAACTGAAGGAATCCTACCAGAATCATCACACTCCAAATGGTATGCAGCGCTAGCAAGTTTCAGTACTTTTGAAACTCCCGATGTGGATTTTTGCCCATGCTCTTATGACCTTGACTTTGGCCAACAAATCATAAGTCACATGTCAAGTTCTACCCGTCATTCTCCAGGTTAATTTGAGCCCACCCGCACATACCCTTGACTTTGGCCAACAAGGTAGAACGACTGCCCCAAACCAACACATCTATCTATGCTGCACATGAATACCCAATAGCTACCAATCATTATGCCTTGACTTTGGCCAACAAACATAGCTTGAATACTATTGACCATCCATGTGAAACGACGGAGGGCTACGAATGGTTTTGGCGAAACCGTGAACGTAGTGAACTTGATATAATCGATGGAACGAGATACCTTTTAAAAGGAGTGGCTTAAGCTCCGCGTTTAAAAGTTATTTTGAAAAGAAACCGAGTGGTTTTGAAAGTGTTCCAACGACTTTTACTTGGTTTATTTTTCTTGCATTAATTCCAATGCGTCCCATCATTTAATCCTACCATTGCAGAAAACAACCAAAATTTGACGTACGCTTATGCCATCCGCATTCGCCACGGGGCCCCGTCATTACCCGTTAGGTTACTTAACTAACGACAGAGAGGGGGCTGGACTAGCGCGGATGCAAAACATAAGCAATGCCTAAATAATATCATACATAGATATATTGCAATGATAGCCATTTCAGATCACAGATGAATACATTGGATATACTAGGAATCCGCAATTCGTACGGGCCTGTAACGAAAAGCGGATTAAACGGTCGCGATGAATAGCCAATACCCCACCCTAGACCCCTACGGGTGCGGCAAACTACCCGCCAAATATCCGAAGCGGAGCAACCTCCCTCAACGACGTGAGTAAGCCACTCGACACTTCGAGATACCCGGTAGTTTGTGCACCCCACCTTGGGTCTATCCTAGGAGCAAAAAGAGTAAAAAGAAATTATACAATGACGGCTACAACCCCGACCCGGTTGTGCGGCCAAAAATAATATTACATCAATTTACATATTACATGAATTGATAGATAAAAGGAAAAACTCTCATCCCCCGGCTATTCATCCGTGACAATCCAAAGAATTCATATACACATACCATGAACATTACAGATCACAGATATGTATAACCCCCACTAATCGACGTATAGCGATTAGCGGACGTTCAATACATATAACACATCACAGATATATACCCGTCAGCTTAAGTCTTTAGAAGTTCGATCAAAATACGGATTTTCAATCCCCAAAAACTAATTTTTCTTTCTGTAAAATCTGGGCAGAAAAAACATATCCCAAAAATCCCAAAACAGCCCCAGAAGCACTCTGCAAGAAACCTTTTCCTCGACCGAGTCAACTCGGCCGCGGAACCGCGGCGGGAGCATGCTCCCGCCGCGTTTCCGCGGCGCGTTGACCGATTCGATGGACGAAATTTCTTGGGTGTTTTAACAAAATCCTGAGCCGATTTTTAAGATAAGATTTAACATTTTTTGGACAGAAAAAAAATTCGGCAGAAACTAGATTTTACGGGTTCGTTTCGCGACTTTTTCTTCGATCGAACTTCTAGTTACTTTGCTAACATGTTAGATAGTGTTTAACTAAGCTCTGATACCACTGTAAGTCCACGTTACCTCTTCCGGTACTTACGGGCTTGCGGAAATGATGAAAAACGATTTTTCAAGAGGTGGTAACATGGACTCAAAATACGGATCTTTGTTAAACAGCTAACTAACAACCTAGCTAGAGTTTTACCTACTCGGTTAGGGGGCTATACCTTTCTTGAACTCCTTCGTCTTCAACTCTTTCCGGTGTACGGATCGGCCTCACCTCGTCGTCTCCTTGCGCCGAAGATGGATCCACCTGAAAGCTTCTACCTTTGGCTTCTTCTTCGAACTTGAAGAAACTAGAACACTTGGTTTGCTAAACCTTGTGAACTAGGATGAGTAGAGAAGTGATTTGGGTTTTCTTTTATCTCTAAGGCAATGTTTCTCAACTCATGAGAGGGTGTTGCCTTGAGCTAGAGAGAGCAAGAGGAAGAGCAAGAGAGAGAGCTCAAGCAAGAGAGAGAAATGAAATGAGAGAATTAGTAACTCTTTTGCCATCCAAGCTCTCATAATCCAAAAATAGTAATCAAGTATTATATGATGGTTTAAGTCAAAATGGCTATATCATTTCATACACTCATTTTGCATAAATAAACAAGAAAGCAAAAGTCTTTGCCATGAAATGATAGCCATTGTCATGATGATGGTCAACTAGTCAAACCTAGTCAACCGGTCAACAAAGTCAATAAGTCAACAAAGTCAACCCCTCAACAACCATGTCACTATAACACTTAATTAATATTATTGTTAATCATATTTCATATTCTCATTAGGGTTTAGCCGAAAGTCAACAGTCAACAGTCAACAACCCCAATGAGAATTCTCTGCCTCTGTCTCTCTGTCAACTGTGCATACACACCCGCATCCGCGTTCCGAGGAACACGAAATGCAAACGAGATAAAACCAATCCCAAAATGTACACTAGGATCTGGCTTAATCCAAAGCCCGCTAGTGTTGACTGTCCGGACACCAAACGTGCAGAAGTGCACGGATGTGACCGAACCCTGTCGCAAAACCATGCGACCTCTACTCTTTTGCCTAAAGGCAAATAGCTCTCTGTGTGGGACTCTAAAGACTCGACACTACGCTGGCAGTGGGTTTAACCACAGACCGCAAGCGGCACTAGCTGTGCGTAACGGTCCCCAGGTAGATGCCGACAAGAAGACTGACGAGGTGAAACCCATCTGAACTCCTACTGAGCCTGAATGTGATAATCTCTATACAGTCTGGTCTGTTCGTCTGATACATCGCATGGCGGGCCTAGGGGGCGGTAAACGTCAGTCCCTTAATAGCCGTACAATTCGTGTCGGAGTGAAGCCAATAACACCCTGAGATAACACTGGAAACCTACCAGTATATCTCGCTTGCCCTGGCCAGGGACTACTCGTGTAATGGCTCTCTTAGACACAGCGCGATGTCAACCCCCAATACCGGGAGAGACGAATCCTGTCTAACCGTCACTGCCTCCAAGTGCTTCGGGACTGCACCCAAAAACTACCTGTTTGCACGACTCCTTTGAGCCGTGGTAGGGTAGTAATCAAAGTACAGTGGGAACACACTCGAGGCGAAGTGACAGTGTCAAGTCAGCGGACTAAGCTGTACTCATGTCACCTGGAAACTGATAACTGACGATTGGTATAGTACCAACCAACAGTTCCCGATGAGTCCTGTCCAGTGTACTCGTAACCTAACGAGCACCCATATACTATCTCAAGTACGACGTACTGACGGCTGTGGGACAGACCGTCTCCCATACTGGGATGAGAAGCGCATACGCTTGTCTACTCCGGAGTATCGATGCCCTGTATTGATAGTCCTGCGACTAGGGACCTGCATAAGGATGTGCTTATAGATTACCCAGCCCCCACTAGTGTGACTGCCATCACAACGCTGGAAATCAAGCAAAGATCCTAAGGGCTCCACTAATGTGTATAGGTGATATACTAAAATAAACACATGTACACATTGAAGTAGAAACAAACCAAGTAGCATACTACTATATTGAGCAAGATTGTCTATACAAGGTGAATATCCCAAGCTTCCATTTAGTAATATACAAACTAGTATGATACAGTAATGGCCTCTAGGGCATATACACTAACAGTACCCCGGGGAGAGAACAGATCGCTGTACAGTAGACGGTGAGCTTGGCGGACGGACTACTACCTACCGGTGATTGGTTAGATCTGGTGGTTATCCGGAGGATACTGACCAGTGATGAGAGATGGGTACGGGACGATCCGTACTACCGGGGCCGAGAGCCGATTACGCAGATGGAGCCCGATACTTGAGGATTTGCGTGTCGATGCTAGACACGATGATTCATGATATTTTAGTGTGCCGATGCTAGGCATCCATGATTCTATGAGATTTACATGATTTGGGTATATGGATGGACACTGATTATTTTCCACGTTGATATTCCGTGTAGATATTAATTATTCCAATGCTCAGCATTCAGTATTTTACATTTCATCCTGTATCTGTTGTACTTGATAGAGTACATTTGTTATGCACGATTATTGCATAGCATGCTCATCATATAGATGTTATTAGATTGCATTTTCTATGCATGATTATTGCATACCTTGCTGATCATATAGATGTTATTAGATTGCATTTGCTATGCACGATTATTGCATACCCTTGTTATCATTTAGAGATGTTGTTAGATCGTACTTGATGCATGATTACTGCTCATATAGTTCATCATATAGATGTTATCTGTTGGCATAGGTTAGAGTATTGCAGCACGTGCATACTCGTGATCACCTTTATATGTTATCTACTACTCACGAGTTGGCAACTCACCCCTGTTGTGCCACAGTGTTTGCAGGTTTCCCCTCGGAGTAGTCGCGGCAGGCTGCTTTCCTATATCTTTTTGGCTACGGATACCACTGCAGTTGGTGCGTGAGCTGTTTGCTGCTAGGTGGGTTTGTGGTATCTGGTTATTTCCATTGTACATATTTTGTATCTAGTACTCTCTATCTACTTTTATGTATTTGACTTAGAGACCAGTATGAGGACGATGATGTATATTATTTTGTATTCTGGTGTCGAGCTCGTTGTGAGCCGACTTTACTTATGTAGTTCTTATCTTGTGTGATGTTTTTCCACTTATTGCTCTTTTCTTCGCTACGGCGTCGTATATTGTTACCGTGGTAATTGTCTACTTGAGGTTTTCTTAACTTTTTAGCAAATGTTCCTATTAAATGTTTAAACACTCTATACTTTTACTGGTTTTGATTTCTGGGTTTCGGCTTACTTAGTCGCGTTACACCTGTAGAAATTATGTGGTTAAGTGCCGGTCATGGGCCAAACTTTGGGTCGTGACAAAGTTGTTATCCGAGCGTAGGTCTTACCTTCGGAGTGTAGGATGACCCTGGTATGATGAAGTAGGTAGCTGCAGCAGAGTGGCGTAGCGTGCGAATGTTCTGCGGCATACTCACGACACGGTACTCCGCCTAAGCGACCTTAGGACTTAATTATTGAAATTCCTTCATGATTGTATACATCCTTGTGATTCGATTTCCGTATCCTCATCGAATCCTACTTTCTTTTCAACCATTATGCCACCAAGGACTACGAGGGCGCAGAGAGCAGCCGTGAGAGCCGAGATTCGAGTTGATTCGTCTGAGACGAGGACTGATCCGGGTAGTACCCCTGTTGTACCAAAGCAGATTGTTCCTCCTACGACAGCTTAGATCGCTAGACTAGTAGCAGAGATGCAGGACTTGCGCCAGACGATGAGCTCACTGGTGGAGGCCGTTCGAGCGCAGCGACAGGAGGTTGTCTCCCCTGTTACCCAGTTGTTCCTTGTGATCATCATGCAGTATTCCGTCACTTACATAGCACCAGTAGATGCAGCCCCAGTTTACGAGACACTTCTTCCAGAGACTTTGAGAGTTCCGGAATAGCTGAGGAATCGTACTGGTGAACCAGCCCAGAGCAGAGGCTTAGGACGAGGACAACCGTTTGGCTCTCACCCCCAGGAGGGTCAGCAGTCAGCGCGTGGGTGTTTTCGATGCGGAAGCCTTCAACACTTCTTCAGACATTATTCCTTAGCACCACGTCAGGGTCATATTCTGAGACGTCCTGGACGCGGAATGTTCGCGTAGAGGGGTTAGTCTAGTAGAGGATGAGTTCGGTCAGTCGCAGGTGAAGGGTAGGCACAAGTTTTCGCTTCGACTCATCAGGATGCGTGGGCGTCCAATGCTGTGGTTTCAGGTACTCTTTCAGTATGCCCTTTTGTTGCACACGTATTGTTTGGTCCAGATCCATGCACTCGTATGTTTCCACACTTCATGCTGAGTTTAGGACGAGAGTCGTGTTAGGTAGATCAGTTGTTTATTGTGTTAACTTCTGTTAGCGATTCTTTTGTTGCGCGACAAGTAATTCGGTCGTGTGCCAATCGGATAGGAGATAGTGATTCGTCTGTCGTTTTGATCCTTCTAGAGATGTTGGACTTGGCATTCTCCTGGGCACGGGCTGGTTAGCTACGTGCTAGGCGTTGTGGACTACCGTGAGGAAACAGTTAGGTTTTGTTTTACCCGGCGAGTTAGTTCTTGTTGTGCAAGTGGATAGTTGTGCCGCCTCTCACAGCTTGAATTCAGCCTTTTTCGCTAGTCGGCTTTTGAGGAGATGTCATGGATTCTTGGCGTTTTTTCGTGATACCGTAGCCACAGTTGGTTTGTTGGACCGGTTTTCTTTCGTTCGAGAGTTCCGACGTTGTTCCAGATGAGCCGGCGAAGCTTAAGGAGCTTAAGGATCTGCTGCAGAGTTGTTTGTTGGGGGAGTTTCGTGCGTCTGAGTGTTTCGCATTAGGAAGCTCCTATTTTTGTTCGTCAAGGAGAAAGACGATAGATTGAGGTTGGGTATTGATGGATCGTCAATAGAACCAGCTTACGGTGCGGATAAGTATCCTTTACCTCGCATTGACGATTTCTTCGATCAGCTTCAGAGTGCGAGACATTTTCTAAGTTTGTTTGGGATCAGGTCATCATTGTTGCGGGTTCGGAGTGATGACATTCCGAAGACTGCCTTATGCGTGCTACGGGCTTTGTGTGTTTTGGTGTGGCATTGGATTCACCAATGCCCTAGCGGCATTCGTAGATGCGATGAACCGGATTTCTTCAGGCCGTTCCTCGACCAGTTATTGTTGTGTTATTTACGACATCCTGGTCTATTTAATGTGTCTTGAGGGATAGGAGTAGCACTTGAGGATTTTTTTTGCAGATACTGGGAGAGCCCCAGCGGTTTGCTAGATTCTCGGAGTATTCCTTCAGGCTCGTTGTGTTGACTCCTTGGTCTTGTAGTTACGGGAGACGGTTTTGTATGGTTCCGAGGAAGATCGTAGCTGTACAGCTTAGGCCTAGACTTGTGAGCAGGACGGAGGTCCGCGGATTTTTGGGCCTAACAGGTTTTACCGCCGTTTCAGGCAGGATTGCTACTGTAGCGCTGCACCGTTGACTGAATTGACTAGAACAGAGGTTTCCTTTCTTTGGACTGAGGCTTGTGTGCGAAGTTTCGGTAGTTGAAGATTCGGTTAACAACTGCATTAGTTCTTTCTTTGCTTTTTGGTTCGGGAGACCTTGTGGTTTTACTGTGATGGTTCGTGGATAGGGCTCGAGTGTGTACTGAGGTGACACAATGGTGTTATCGCTTTTGCTTCCCTACATTTGGAGGAAGTACGAGAAGGATATCCCACTCATGATCTGGAGATGGCCGCGGTGGTTTTGCATTGGAGATTTAGAGACACTATTTGTTCGAAAGTCGTGTCAGATTTTCACAGACTACCAGAGTTTAATGTTCATCTTCCTGCAGCGGATTTTGATTGTTGTAATAGTCCTCCGCAGATTTACACTTCTTGTGAGATCGTCGAGTACAGCTTAAATTCGTTTCTACTGAGGGGACAGCTTGCTCATGTCCGCGCCCGACCACTTTTCCTTAATATCTTTCGCGAGACACTGCCGCCGAGGCTCGTTCGTCAGAGATACTTGAGCCTGTTCGGCTGGATAATGATTCGGAGTCCTTGAATTGTGATAAGGGTGTGCTAAGTTTAGGGACGCGTTTGTGTACCTGATATTATCGGGTAAAGACGTCAAATCCTAGAGCAGGCACATCGGTCAACTCTCTGTACTCATTCAAGTCCCACCAACATTTAACGTGACTTGTGAGATAGTTATAAGTGGGCAGGGATGGAAAAAGAGAAGTCTCGGGATTCGTTTCAATGTGTCTGTCCAGTTGTGTGCTTGGGTTGAGCAACTGAGACCGACGGGAGAGTTTCAACCTTTAACCGTTCCGAAGAGGGAACGAGAGCAGGTCTCCACGAATTTCGTTATGGTGTCTACCCAGGTTTAGTCAGGGTGTGACTCTATTCGGATGCTTGTCGTCCGGTTATACTCAGTTTTCTCAGTTGTTCTTTGTTATGTTTGTGCGTACGTATTAATTGTTGTCGGCAGTTGGGGATCGTCACTCGCCATTGTTAGGTTTCTCCTTCGATAGCAGTTATAAGGAGACACTCCAATTAGCAACCTTTAGGTTTAGGGGTTAGGTCGTTTCGATCACCAGTCTGTTTTTCTAACTCCGCGTTGTAGGATTTTTGGACCTCATCTTGTCTAGAGACTTCAGAGATGATCCAGTTGTTTTAGGTCAGGATGAGAATTGTACATTTCGGACAGAGGTCATATGCCGAACAAGATGGTCTCAGATTCGAGTTCGCAGTGGCAGATCATGTATTCCTACCGATTTTTCTGATAAATGACATGTTGAGTTTTGGGAAGCTTATCCCAGGATTGTAGGTCTTTTTAAGATCCTTAAAGCGAGTTAGTATCGTTGCCTTTAATTTGGCACTTTCACCCAGATTATTGAGTATTCACCCCGTATTTTCGTGTTGATACCTTGCAATTACCTTCATGACCTTTCTCACTTGATTCAGCACCAGACTATTTAGTTCGAGCGCGATCTTTCGTTCACCAAGCAGCCAGTCGTAATATTGGACCGGCAGATGAAGAAACATCGATCGAAGGTCTTGCCATCAGTGAAGGAGCTTTGGCGCAGCCCGAATGGTGAAGAGATCACTTGGGAGGCCGAGGGCGAGATGCGGAAGAAGTTTCCTCATCTCTTGATGGTATGCGTAGCAGCATATTTTTAAATTCGAGGACGAATTTCTTTAAGGGGGGAAGATTGTAACACCTTAGGTTGTGTTTAGGGGTTAATTATATTTTAATATATAGTTTTTAATAAAAAATTTACCAAATTGAGTTTCAAATATTTTATCCTATTTAATGAGTATTTTATTAGAATTTTTCTAGGCTTGCACACACTTGTGCATGTAAACCAGGGTTTAGATTCGGGGTTAGAACCATGATTAGCAACCATGGTGGACTAACCATTCACTTAGTCTAGTTAAAAAATTTGTATTAAGTGTTTTGGGTTTTAAATTGGTATGATTGTTTTTTTTTTAAAATTGGAAAAAGGAGTTAATTACTTTTTCTTTTGTTGACCATGAGAGAGAGGGAGTATGGGCTTCATGGCATGAGCCATGCTCATTTAATGCGGAGAGAGAGGGGGGGTTTGACTTGTGCCCTCATTCCCACTCTCACTTCTCTCATCCTATCACTCTTACACACACACACACACACACAACAACAACAACAACAACAACAAGCAGCATCACTCAGCAGCAGCAGAAGAAGCAACAGCAGCAGAAGAGGCAGCAACATCAGCATCAACATGGAGCAGCAGCAGCAGTAGCAGCTCCAGCAGCCACAGCAACTCCAGATCTTCTCCTCCTCCTTTCTCCTTGCACCTAGGGTCTAGTAAAGTATAATCTCTGAGCCTAACTCTCTAGTTTGCTTAAATTGTGTAGAATTAGCTTCGGTTTGTGTAAAATGTGAGATTTAGTGCTTGATTTGATGAATTGTGTGGGCTTTTGACCAAGTGATGTTAGTGTTGGTTAACCTAGCCTAATTAAGTGTTATTAGGGCTAATTAAACCTTGATAAACCCTATATTTTGTCAAAATACCATAGGGTTTCATTATGTGCAAAATTTAACGTTTTTAAGTGAGATTTCACCTTTCTGTGATCTGCTATAGACCCGGGCACTTCAGATAAAATCTGAGTTAACTGTAGCCTACTTGGGAGACCCTGACCACACCACCAGAGGACGAGACCCCAATTCCACTTTGAGGCCGCAGATTTATTCTTTCTGGCCGCAATTTGCGGCCAGATGAGGGAGTCTTTGGGTTGGGTTTGCTTGGGTAGGAGTCTGCTGTATTTTTAGGGCCAGTGGTATGTGCAATTTTGTAAGTTTCTTTCTGTAGGAAAATCTGGGACGATATATCGCTTTTCTAGTACGTTTAGTTTACGCGATACGCACGATACGTGAGTGGGTTCTGTGATCCAGCGTATCGCGGCGTGTCGGGATAGTTTTAGACGCGTATACACACGTTTTAGCGTAACGTACACAAGCGCGTTTAGTTCGCGACGCGAGTGTATCGTTTGACTTCAATATCGCGTTTTGCGAGATATTTGCTTATGTAGATTTTCCTTGTGTGAATTCTAGGTTCGCAGGCGGGTACGCCGGACAAAGCAAAGAAAGGGAAGCAGGTGGTCGGCTACGAGTAGCGCACGACCAGGTGAGTAGATTTAACATCTATGGGGAAATCGTCCGTATGGCGTTAAGCATCAGGGCGAGTTAGGATATTTAGTCGTAGATGTTCATATGGACTAGTAGCATACCTTCTTGTTGCATATAGAAATGATAATATAGAACACTGCACTGTCATAACGATTCAAGCTGCACGAGCACTATTTGTATGTTACACTCACACAGTTAGTGATTGCCATGACACTCGCACTATAGGATTGCTACGCATTATACATATCGTTTGATTGCCGCACCATTGATGATTGTCATGACTTGACAACCAGTGCACTCATATATTGATATTTTCATACCTGCGTACATGCACACTGTATATTCATACCAGTGCACACATATATTGATATTTTCTTACCTGCGCACATGCACACTGTATATTCATACCAGTGCACACACATATTGATATTTTCATAACTGCACACATGCACCTTGTATATTCATACCAGTGCACACATGTATTGATATCTTCATACCTGCGCACCTGCACACTGTATATTCATACCAGTGCACACATATATTGATATCTTCATACTTGCATGGATTTACGCATCGAGATATGTTGTTTCCATGATATTTCTGGATTTGGGAACCGGGGATATTTCAAAAGAGAATATGTAATTGTTTTAAAAACCCGGTTACTCTTGATATATTATTTTAGTGCGTCCACCATGTGTTTTCTCGGTGCTAAGAACGACATGTGAAACCCGATTCGAGGAGGCGGATGAGGCCGATTGCGGGTAAATGGTGGACCCGGTATGGTACCCCGGGGCGAGAACGGATCACTGTGCAGTAGACGGTGAGCCTGGCAGAGGGACTACTACCTACCGGTGATTGGTTAGATCTGGCGGTTATCCGGAGGATACTGACCAGTGATGAGAGATGGATACGGGACGATCCGTACTGCCGGGGCCGAGGGCCAACTCCGCAGATGGAGCCCGATACTTGAGGATTTGCGTGTCGATGCTAGACACAATAATTCATGATATTTTATTGTGCCGATGCTAAGCACCCATGATTCTATGAGATTTACATGATTTGGGTATATGGATGGACACTGATTATTTTCCACGTTGACATTCCGTGTAGATATTAATTATTCCCATGCTCAGCATTCAGTGTTTTACATCTCATCCTGTATCTGTTGTACCTGATAGAGTACATTTGCTATGCACGATTATTGCATACCTTGCTCATCAAATAGTTGTTATTAGATTGCATTTGCTATGCGCGATTATTGCAAACCTTGCTCATCATATAGATGTTATTAGATTGCATTTGCTATGCACGATTATTGCATACCCTGCTTATCATTTAGAGATGTTGTTAGATCGTACTTGATGCATGATTACTGCTCATATAGTTCATCATATAGATGTTATCTGTTGGCATAGGTTAGAGTATCGCAGCACGTGCATACTCACGATCACCTTTATATGTTATCTACTACTCACGAGTTGGCAACTCACCCCCGTTGTGCTACAGTGTTTGCAGGTTGCCCCTCGGGGTAGTTGCGGCAGGCTGCTTTCCTATATTTCTTTTGGCTACGGATACCACTGCAGTTGGTGCGTGAGCTGTTTGCGCCTAGGTGGGTTTGTGGTATCTGGTTATTTCCATTGTACATATTTTGTATCTAGTACTCTCCATCTAATTTTATGTATTTGACTCAGAGACCAGTGTGAGGACGATGATGTATATTATTTTGTATTCTGGTGTCAAGCTCGTTGTGAGCCGACTTTACTTATGCAGTTCTTATCTTGTGCGATGTTTTTCCACTTATTGCTCTTTTCTTCGCTACGGCGTCGTATATTGTTACCGTGGTGATTGTCTACTTGAGGTTTTATTAACTTTTTAGCAAATGTTCCTATTAAATGTTTAAACACTCGATACTTTTACTGGTTTTGATTTCTGGGTTTCGGCTTACTAAGTCGCGTTACGCCTGTAGACGTTACATGGTTAAGTGCCGGTCACGGGCCAAACTTTGGGTCGTGACAGCGGTGGATGCAGCCCTTTTTGTGGAGGAGCGTCTTTCTGAGTCGTCGGTTGTTCCGGAACCGAAGAGGACTCGTACTGATGTACCAGCACGGAGACAGAGGTTTGCACGCCGAGGCAGAGTTCCTTCAGACTCGGGGATTAGCAGAGACGTGGGACGGGGACAGTTATTCAGCTCTTACTCCAAAGAGAGTCAGCGGCCGTATTATGGGTGCTTTGGGTGTGGCAGTCTACATCACCTTGTTCGGGATTGTACCGTGGTGTGTCAGAGAGGGTCAGCAGTACCCCAGGTTACCTTGCCACCTTCTCCGCCTCAGAGAGCGTTGCCTCTTATTCTTATGGTTGCGCCGCGTCAGACTCCTGCTCAGAGAGGTCGTGGTCTCGGTGGTTTTGTGCCGAGAGGACGAGGTGGCGGAGGCAGAGGACAGCCAGTAGCCGGTAGGAGGCAGGCTCAGGTTTTTGACTTGACTCACCAGGACGCGCAGGCGTCCAATGCCGTTGTTTCAGGTACCCTTTCTGTATGTTCTTATGATGCACATGTTCTTTTTGATCCGAGATCTACGCATTTGTATGTTTCTACGCACTTCGTGCCGAGGTTAGGCCGAGAGTCGTGTTTGCTAGATCAGCCACTTGTCGTGACTACTCCTGTTGCAGAGTCGTTTGTTGCGCGACACGTGTTCCGGTCGTGTGCGGTCGTATAGGAGACAGAGATCTGTCCGTCGACTTGATCCTTCTTGAGATGTTGTACTTCGACGTTCTGCTGGGTATGGACTGGTTAGCTACTTGCTATGCGTCCATGGACTGCCGTGAGGGTTTTGTTTTCCCGGTGAGTCAGTGTTTGTTGTGCAGGGGGACCGTGGTGCCGCCCCTCACTGTTTTATTTCTTTCCTTTGCGCTAGTCGGCTTTTGAGGAGGGGATGTCGGGGATTCTTGGCTTTCATTCATGATACTGGAGCCACAGTGGTGTCGTTGGACGGGGTTCCTACCGTGCGAGAGTTTCCCGACGTCTTTCCCGATGTGTTACTTGGGATGCCGCCAGAGCGCGATATTGAGTTCTGCATTGATCTGATTTCTGGCACGGAGCCTATTTCTATACCGCCTTATGGGATGGCTCCGACAGAGCTTAGAGAGCTTAAAGATCAATTGCAAGAGTTGCTTGATAGGGGACTTGTACGTCCGAGTGTTTCGCCGTGGGGAGCTCATGTTCTGTTCGTCAAGAAGAAGGACGGCAGTTTGAGGCTGTGTATGGATTATCGTCAATTGAACCGAGTTACGGTGAGGAATAGGTATCTTTTACCTCGCATTGACGATTTATTTGATCAGCTCCAGGTGCGAAACATTATTCTATGATTGATTTGCGTTCGGGTTATCATCAGTTGCGGGTTCGGAATGATAACATTCTGAAGACTGCTTTTCGTACGCGCTATGGGCATTATGAGTTTTTGGTGATGTCGTTTGGACTAACCAATGCGCCAACAGCGTTCATGGATCTGATGAACCCGATTTTCAGGCCGTTCCTCGACCAGTTTATTATTGTGTTTATTGATGACATATTGGTCTACTCTAGGAGTCATAAGGAGCATGAGCAGCACTTGAGGATTGCTTTGCAGATTTTGAGAGAGCACCAGCTGTATACTATATTCTCAAAGTGCGCATTTTAGCTTGATAGAGTTGACTTCCTGGGTCATGTGGTCACTGGTGATGGTATTCTGGTGGACCCGAGGAAAATCGAGGCTGTACAGCTTTGGCCCAAACCTGTATCGGTGACTGAGGTCCGCAGCTTTTTGGGCTTAGCTGGTTATTATCACCGTTTTGTGCAGGATTTCTCGAGTATCGCTGCACCGCTGACTGGACTGACCTGGAAGGGAGTTCCTTTTCTTTGTACTGATGCGTGCGAGTAGAGTTTTCAGCAGTTGAAGACTCGGTTGACGACAGCACCAGTTCTATCTTTGCCTTCTGGATCGGGCGGCTATGTTGTTTACTGTGATGCTTCTCGAGTGGGGCTCGGTTGTGTATTTATGCAGCATGATAGAGTGATTGCTTATGTTTCTAGGAAACTGAAGAAGCACGAGCAGAATTACCCCACTCACGATCTTGAGATGGTCGCGGTGGTATTTGCATTGAAGATTTGGAGACACTACTTGTACGGGGAGTCGTGTCAGATCTTCACGGATCACAAGAGCATGAAGTACATCTTCCAGCAGCAAGATCTGAATCTGCGACAGCGCCGTTAGATGGAGCTTGTGAAGGATTATGATTGTGAGATCCTTTATCACCCGGGTAAGGCGAATGTGGTAGCTGATGCTTTGAGTCGTGGTCCTGGGGGTAGCTTATCCCAGTTGAGCGCAGTTCAGCGTTAGTCTTCTGCAGATTGGCAGCTCTTGTGTGATGGTAGAGTGCAGTTCGAGTTCACTTCCTGATTGATCTAATTTCTCGTTGTGTTTATCAAATGATCCCCGGCAACGACGCCATTTGATTGTTTGAATTTCTCGATTGTGTAAGTAAATCAAATGATCCCCGGCAACGGCGCCATTTGATTGATTCTTTTCCAGTGTGTCGGTAGAAAATTAATAGAAATCACAACTAAAAATATTTGACCGCAATCAATAACGGTGTCGGATGTAGCGCGTTAGTAAGTGCGGATGACCGCAATCAATAACGACGCCATTTGATTCGTTCGTATTTTGTTTTCTTTTAATTGAAAATTTATTAGTAAAGAAAAGCAAAAACGATTCAAGATTTATATCGATGAATTTCAAGAATCAACTAAATCTAATCAAGAATCAAGAAAGCATTAAACATCAAGAATCAAGTATTGATAGAATTCCAATCGATTTAAGTTTCAAGATTTGAAGTAAAGCTCGTAGGAATCGATTAGATCGTAGATGTGAAGAAGACTAGAAGTTACTATTTCTTATCCATTAACAAATTGATGCTAAATCGATGTAGATTCATCGAGGATCAAGGATCTTGCGAAGAATTAGGGTTCCTCATCCTATCCTTTGTCCTTTCGATGAATCACATTCACAAGATAGCTTCTAGGAAATCGAATGATTGATCGTTGATCTCTAGATCGTGCGAAAAGAATCAAGAACGCATTTCACATCGATCTAGATCATCGATCATTCAATTTTCAAGAATTTAGAATTGTTATAGGACTTAAGAAAACGTTTAAAATTCATCAACATCATCATTCTACAATCATCTCGATTCCTCCACAAGCGGAGTTTTATTCAAGCATCATCACAAGAATACATTCAAGAATTTAAGATGAATCATAATGCTCGAATTGAAATATAAGCAAGTTTAAAGAATCATCACCTTTATTTATTCCACAAATTGTTACACATTGCTCAATACTACAAGAATTTGAGAAGGAACAAGATTGTCGAATCTAGCGTTGCATCGGCTCCTTGAGTCGTGGATCGGCTTGGATCTCGTGCTCCGTTGAAGTCCGGCTTCGCTTCTAAAGGATGGTTGAAGACTTTCTTGCTAGAACTCAAAGGATCTTGAATTTGGAGTTTCTTGATTAGGGTTAGGGTTTGACACAAGTCGTGTCACTCGACTTGTGTTAGAAAATGGGGGAGATTAGAGATTGAAGAAGAAGAAGTAACCCTAGATCTAGGCTCTCTTTTATAGACCAGCCAAAACCCTAGATCTAGGATTCAAATTTGAATTTCCCTCCAAAAGTTTGTTAGCTAGAGAGGCTTCTAGAAGTAGTTAGTTAGGAGGGAGCTTCTAGAAATAGTTTGTTAGGAGCTTAATCAAGATTAGCTTGCTTAATGATCTTTGCTGATATAGCAGAAGCTTCGAGAGTAATCTGGAATTTGACGTGTCTTGATGAGGTGTACCCACTGAGAGAAGAATATTGTGTTAGGTCCACGTTACCTCTCCCGGTACTTTCGGGGTTACGGAAACGGTAAAACAAAAAAATTTCTTGACTTGGTAACATGGACCGTAAAAGCCGGATCTTTGCTAAACTAGAAACTAGCAAACTACAAGAGGTGTTAACTACTATGCCGTAGAAATTATACCTCACCATACCGGTCCTTTGGGTCTTCATTCCGCTGTCCCGCTCGTCGATCCATGCTCTGAGGGTTGATCCGGACTTTGGTCACGTCCGCGGCCTTCTTGAGTTGAAGACGATCCACCCGAGAGTTGTACACCGAGCTCCACCTCGAGCCGAGGCAACTAGGGCAACAAGATCACTAGTCTTGATACCCTAGGTTGTGTAGAAGAGAAAGATGGAGGTATTCGTCTATGTGGATTCTTTTTCTCTCAACACATGAGATCAAAAGAATTTATGAAGAGGAGGAAGATGAAGGAGGTCAAGCAACCATGGAGCTCTTTCTTTCTTCTCACTTCCAAGAGAAAGAATGAGAAAAGAGAAATGAAAGAGTTAACCAAAGAAAATGAACCATGGTTGCAAAAAAATACTAAACACCATCATTACAAATCCTATCATGATAAAGTTGATGCTACATTGATTTGACCATTTTCATAATCCAAAATGAAAAAGAAAACCAAAGAAGAGTGTAGACCTCTCATGAAGGTCAATGATCAAATTTGGTCAACGGGTCAACAAAGTTAAGAGTGGTCAAATGGTCAAAGCAATTAGCCATCACATAATTATCACTAAAAGGATTAGTAAATAATGTCTCTGGCTCATAATGGTTTTGACAGAACGAATTGCCAAAACCCTAATGAGTCCACCTCAAAATGGTTTTGACCGAATCAACTTTCAAAACCCTAATGAGCCTGCCACATAACGGTTTTGGCTGAACCAACTGCCAAAACCCTAATGAGGCACCTCCTCCTTCATCGCTCCTCAAAACTGTGCATACACACCCGGACCCGCATTCCGTAGAATGCGAATGCACAGAAGACAAAACAAATCCATCCGTGCAATACTAGAATCCGGCTTAAACCAAAGCCCACCAGTATTGCCTGCCCGAACAGCATATGCACACAAGTGCACGTAAGTGATCGCAGCCCTGCCGTAAAACCATACAACCTCTACACGTTTCGCTTAGTGCAGGGAAACTCTCTGTGTGGGACTCTAAAGAATCGACACTACGCTGGTAGTGGGTTTAACCACAGACCGCAAGCGGCACTAGCTGTACGTAACGGTCCCCAGGTAAATGTCGATAAGAAGGCCGATGAGGTAAACCCATCCGAACTCCTACTGAACCTGTATGTGACAATCTCCGTACAGTCCGGTCTGTTCGTTTGATACATCGCATGGCGGGCCTAGGGGGGTGGCGAACGTCAGTCCCCTAATAGCTGTACAAGTCGTGTCGGAGTGTAGCCCAGAACACCCTGAGACATCACTGGAAACTACCAGTATATCTCGCTAGCCCTGGCCAGGGACTTTATGTAATGGCTCTCCTAGACACAGCGCGATATCAACCCCCAATACCGGGAGAGACGAATCCTGTCTAACCGGCACTGCCTCCAAGTGCTTCAGGACTGCACCCAACTACTACCTGTTTGCACGACTCAGTAGAGCCGTGGTAGGGTAGTAATCAAAGTGCAGTGGGAACACACTCGAGGCGAAGTGACAGTGTCAAGTCAGCGGACTAAGCTGTACTCATATCACCTGGGAACTGTTAACTGACGATAGGTATAATACCAACCAACAGTTCCCGACGAGTCCTGTCCAGTGTACTCATAACCTAACGAGCACCCGCATACTATCTCAAGTACGACGTACTGACGGCTGTGGGACAGACCGTCTCCCGCACCGGGATGAGAAGCGCATACGCTAGCCTACTCCGGAGTATCGATGCAATGTCTCGATAATCCCACGACTAGGGACGTGCATAAGGATGTGCTTGTGGATTACCCAGCCCCCACGAGTGTGATCGCCATCACAACGCCGGTAATCAAGCAAAGATCCTAAGGGCTCTACTAATGCGTATAGGTGATATAATAAAGAAACACTTGTACACATTAAAGCAGAGACAAACCAAGTAGCATACTACTATTTCGAGCAAGATTGTCTATAAAACTGTGAATATCCTAAGCTTCTATCAAGTAATATACATACTTGTATGATACAGTAATGGCCTCTAGGGCATATACACTAACAATCTCCCACTTGCACTAAGGCCATGTACTGGTGTATCGAAGACCAATCATCTCGATCAGCCGCTCAAACTGAGTCTGGGGCAAGGCCTTCATGAATGGATCCGCCGTGTTGTCTTTTGTGTCCACTCTCCGTACCTCGATCTCCTGACGATCAATGATCTCCCTGATCAGGTGATACCGCCTTAAGATGTGTCTGGATTTCTGATGGGACCTTGGTTCCTTCGCTAAAGCTATAACCCCATTGTTATCGCAATACAAAGGTATTGGGTCAACAATGGACGGAACCACCTGAAGTTCACTAATGAACTTCTTAATCTAGACCGCCTCTTTTGCGGCATCGCTTGCAGAAATGTATTCAGCTTCCATCGTCGAGTCTACGACGGTATCCTGTTTGGAACTCCTCCAACATACCGCCCCTCCGTTGAGAGTAAACACAAAACCCGAGACAGACTTGCTGTCATCTTTATCACTCTGGAACCTTGAATCGGTAAAGGACTCGACCCTGAGGTCTCCATTACCGTAAACCAGGAACATCTCCTTAATCCTTCTCAGGTACTTGAGAATGTTCTTCACTGCCGTCCAGTGGTCCTCACCTGGGTCTGACTGATACCGGCTCACCACGCTCAGCGTGTAAGCTACATCTGGTCTTGTACATAGCATCGCATACATTATAGATCCTATCGCCGAAGTGTAGGGTATAGTGCTCATGCGAACCCTCTCCTCGTCAGTCTTAGGAGACATCTTCTTGGAGAGGGTAATTCCGTGCAATGCGGGTATGTTACCGCGCTTGGAATCTTCCATACTAAATCTTTTTAGTACGGTCTCTATGTACCTGCACTGCGAAAGTCCCAGTAGTCTCTTGGATCTATCTCTATAGATCTTGATCCCCAGAATGTACGGGGCATCACCCAGGTCCTTCATGGAGAACCGTTGTGACAAAAATAGCTTGACCGATTGTAGCATAGAAATGTCATTTCCTATCAAAAAAATGTCGTCCACGTACAAGACTAGGAACACGACAGTTCGTCCTACAATCTTCTTATAGACACAAGGTTCATCTTCATTCTTGATGAAATCAAATTCCTTGATTGCCTCATCAAAACAGATGTTCCAGCTCCGCGATGCCTGCTTTAATCCATAAATGGATTTAAGCAACTTGCACAACTTCCCGCTGCTCCCACTGTCTATGAAACCTTCTGGCTGATCCAAGTAAACGCACTCTTCCAAACAGCCGTTTAGAAAAGCCGTTTTAATGTCCATCTGTCAGATTTCATAGTCATGGAAGGCAGCAATGGCAAGTAGGATCCGAATGGATTTCAGCATAGCCATGGGAGAAAAGGTTTCGTCATAGTCCAAACCAGGTCTTTGACGAAAACCTTTTGCAACGAGTCTAGCCTTATAGGTCTCCACCTGCCCATCCACACAAAGTTTCCTTTTGTAGATCCATTTGCATCCAACGGGTTTTACCCCAGGTGGAGCAATATCCAAGGTCCACACTTTATTGGTGTACATGGACTCCATTTCGGATTGTATTGCTTCCTGCCACTTATCAGAGTCCCTACTGATAATGGCCTGCCTGAAACTGGTAGGGTCATCTTCTTCCAAGATGCAATCCTTTCGATCCCCGTCTATGAGAAAACCGTAGTATCTCTCGGGCGGATGAGAAATCCTACCAGATCTGCGGAGTGGCTGACGTTCGTTGGGTGTAACTGAATCTAGCGGTTCCTCCAAATCTTTAGTTAAAGTTCGTGTTTCTGGAATTTCATCCAGTTCTACCGTGCTGCCACTAATATTTTTAACAAGAAATTCTTTTTCCAAAAATGTGGCATTCCTGGAAACAATTATCTTCTGTTCCTCTGCATGGTAGAATAGATACCCACTTGAATCTTTTGGGAATCCCACAAACTTACATAAAACTGCCCGTGCCTTAAGTTTGTCTGGGTTCTGCTTTTTGACATAAGCTGGGCAACCCCAAATCTTAATACGTTTAAGATACAAACTCTTACCACTCCATATTTCATACGGAGTCTTAGGCACGGATTTGGATGGAACTTGATTCAATAGTTGCGCTGCAGTTTGAAGTGCATATCCCCAGAATGAAAGAGGCAACTCGGCACTACTCATCATGGAGCGAACCATATCCAATAGGGTACGATTCCTCCGCTCCGATGCACCGTTGTGCTGTGGTGTATAAGGAGGAGTAAGCTCAGAGAGAATACCATTCTCTTTTAAGTAATCTAGGAATTCCGTGCTTAAGTACTCCCCTCCTCTATCAGACCGGAGGATCTTGATACTTTTGCCAGTCTGGTTCTCTACTTCGTTTCTCTGAATTCCATGAATTTCTCAAAAGCTTCAGATTTGTGTTTCATAAGATACACATATCCGAATCTAGAGAGATCGTCAGTGAATGTGATGAAGTACGAGAACCCACCCCTTGCATGCATAGACATCGGACCATATACATCACTGTGTATGAGTCCCAAGAGCTCTGCTGCCCTTTCTCCATGTCCGGTGAACGGAGATTTAGTCATCTTCCCTTTGAGACAAGACTGACAAGTTTCATAAGATGAAAACTCGAACGCATTCAAGAGTCCATCTTTATGAAATTTACTTAGTCTTTTCTCTCCGATATGACCAAGTCTACAATGCCACAAGTAGGATTTATTCGTATCTGAATTCTTCCTCTTGCGTGTGTTTTGTTTATTGAGAACTGTATTCTAATTTAGAACGTAGATACCATTACACAGTGTACCTTCTGCAACCATTACCTTATGAAGGTATATTTTCATGATATTTCTATCAAGAACAAAATTATATCCATCTTTATCGAGTAAAGAAACTGATATGATGTTGCAAACCATAGAAGGTACATAGTAGCAATCGTTCAAAATCATAGTATTGCCATTTGGCAACACAAGGTGATATTCACCGACGGCTGCAGCATTAACTTGTGCTCCGTTCGCTACTCTGAGCGACATATCACCAGGTACAACTTTCCTACTTTTTCTCAGTCCCTGCAATAAATTACAGATATGAGATCTTGATCCAGTATCAAGTACCCAGGAGGTAGGGCTGACCATAAACCAGTTCTCAATTACAAGAACACCTGAAGTAGATGCAAAACCATGCTTCTTCTTCAACTGGGTATCCTTGGAATCCATACAATTCTCTTTCCCTTGCTCATACTTATGACTGTTGTCACAAGTTAGAACCGAACCAACATTCCCCAGCCCCGAATAAGAATTTGGATCGGTCAAGCGATACATTTTATTATCTTGATTAGGGCGTGAAATGGTTGGTACCTGGAGAGAGAGAAAAGAAACACTCAGCGTGCGCTCTTGCAAGATTAGATTGGTTTATTGATTTATCTAACCAGGATGGCTCCCACTGTTTCCTCAAATTCTTCTTCAAACCCTAAAAGAAGAACTAGTCAGGATCAATCGCACGTCACAATACTTGCTTAACCTTTCAGCCAGGCTGGTGTTGGTACTTCGAGGGAGGTTTTCCAACGCTTTCGCGAAGTTCCTTAATTAAATAACCTCTTTTCCCTGGGGGCTAAACCCCGCTAACACCATTCTAAACACCTACTTGGTTTATAACATTGATTGTTAAGTGAAATAATCTCCCGAGAGTAGTCCAACTCATCAGTGGGACCGGGATCCAACTATCATTGTGCGATGACCTAGATGGAATCCACTTTAGTCACTACACTCCAGAAGGTTTGCTAAATCTGCAAGTTTCAGTTTCTTTAGAAACTCCCGATGTGGATTTTTGCCCCTTGGACCCAAGTGACCTTGACACAGTCAACAAATCAAAGAGTCCTACTCAAGTTCAACCCGTCATTATCTTGATTGCATTAAACCCACCCATATAACCCTTGACACAGTCAACATGTACACGACTGTACCAACCAATCACATTGTATCCAGCAGATAAGCAATACTCAGCTACCGTTCACTGCGCCTTGACACAGTCAACAAACGCAACACGAATACTAAGTATAACTTGAAAGGTTTACCTAGCAACTCATGAAGGGTTTGGAAGCATCACATGTACCAAAGATTGAATTTTTAGGGTGCTAAGTTAACATACAAAGGATCGTCCTAGAAAAATTAGGGTTTCATAAACTATACTTCATCACATGAAAGAAATGCTAGGGTTTTGAGAGTACAACCTTTGTAGCTCCCTACGCTAGACTCCTTGGCTACTTGGGGTTTGGAAAAGCTCCGCTTGAACTCCTCTAGGTTACCGATGATCTACCCGGATTCCACTTTTTCCAAGCTAGCAGCTTCGCAAGATCAAAAATGAAAAATGAAGCTAACACTCTAAACAAGTGGGCAAGACTAGTGTAGAATGATGTTGTGGTGGCTTTTCTCACTTAAAAATCCTATCTGGATGAATGATTTACTCTCTAGAAAATTCAAGAGAGCATGAGCTCAAGGTTGAAGAAGATGATGGATATTTTAGAAGAAGATAAGAATAACTCTAAAGAGAAAAAGAAAAACATAAGTATATATATTTTTCTTTCTTCATCTCAAACCATGGTTATCTCTTTATGAATATTTAATTTTTCTTTAGTTAAACACAAGAGAAAGATTAAACCATGGTCAAAAGTTAGGTGCAAATGGTTAGGTCACAAGAAGAGTGTAGAAACTTTGACCATGATTCAATCTTATCTCATTTCTTTTGTTTTAGCAAAAAATAGAAATAAATATCCATAAAATAAACCATGGTGTGAGTCTTATATATCCATCATTTTCTATGTATAAACAACCATGATAGATGATGTATGTATGTATGTGTGCATACACATCCATATGTGCATGAATCAACAAGGTATGCATACATGCATCCATACATCCAAAGATACAAGAAAAGATTTCTAGTGAGAATCTAATGGTTAAATGATAAATCAACACTTGATTTATCAATCCGGCCATATCACATACGACCCTGACCAAAAGCAAGCCTTCCGACCAATATACGGTATCCTATACGCGCATTTTAATCGGGTCCATGCGCATATCGCATACGCGCACCACAACGTTTCGCCTGGACTAGGAAACTCCATTGTGGGACTCTGAGACTCGTCAATACGCCGGCAGTGGGTGATGATCATATCAAGCACCGCCAAGCCGCAAGCTGTCAGCTAAACGTAACGGCCAGCCGGGTATTGAGCGATCAGAAGAGAACAAGCGAACCTGCTACAACTCCCGTCGAGCCGATCGGCAACACTTCCCATACAGTCCGGTCTCCTCGTCTGATACGTCGCATATCAAGTCTAGGGGTGGTAAACGTCAGACCCCAATAACCGATAAGTCGTGCCGATGTGAGGCTTATAACGGGTCGAGAAACTACTGGTAACACTTACCAGCAAATCTTTGAATCAGCCCTGGCCAGGGACTTCCCTGTTACGGCCAATCGAGCACTGTACAACATCAACCCCCAATACCGGGAGAGACGAAACCCCTCCTATCGCTCATTGCTTCCATGTGACTCGGGACTGTACCCAAAAACCACCGTTTTGCACGCCCTCATGGACGTGGTAAGGTGGAGATCAAAGCACAGTGGGAATCACACAAGACTCTATGACGATCTTGGGTCTACAGACTAACCTGTACAAGTGTCACCTGAGAACTGCCATCTGACGTGAGGTATAATACCATCTGGGAGTTCTCGGTGAGTCCGTCTTGTGTACCCAGTCTCCACTGAGCACCCGTATACCATCTCTGATGTCAAACACCAATGGATATGGGATCATCCATCGCCCATCTCATGGGTTGAGAAGCGTATACGCTAGTCTACACTGGTATATCGATGCCCCGTCTCGATACACCTACGACTAGGGACCTTGAAGGATGTACTTATGGACTACCATGTCCCCACTAATATGATCTGCATCATAGTCCATGCAGTCAAGTACACATCCTAAGGGCTTTACCAACATGTAACGATAAGACAGTTTAAAGAGACTAGTATACATGTTAAGATAAAGAGCAACCAGATACCATACTATCATATCGAGCAAGAAAGTTATCTCTATATATGTCCAAGCATCCAATATAATATACATCATCTGTACAATACTGGCCTCTAGGGCATACATACAACTAACAATCTCCCACTTGCACTAGGGCCAGCTGCTGTAGTATCGCATACCGAGCATCCCGAAGAGTCTCTCAAACTGTATCTGGGGAATGGCCTTCGTGAGTGGATCCGCTGTGTTGTTCTTCGTATCAACCCTCCTGACCTCGATCTCCCGGCGATCAACTATCTCCCGGATCAGGTGATACCGCCTCAGAATATGCCGGGATCGCTGATGGGACCTGGGTTCCTTGGCCAAAGCCACCGCTCCATTGTTATCGCAATACAAAGGTATTGGATGCTCAATGGATGGAACCACTCCAAGTTCAATAATGAACTTTTGATCCAGACAGCCTCTTTGGCAGCATCGTTGGCAGCGATGTATTCAGCCTCCATCGTCGAGTCTGCCACGGTTTCTTACTTGGAACTCTTCCAGCTAACCGCCCCTCCGTAAAGGGTAAAGACAAATCCCAACTGCGACTTAGAGTCGTCCTTATCACTCTGGAAGCTCGAATCGGTAAATGACTCCACTTGGAGTTCTCCGTTACCATACACCAAGAGCATCTTTTTAGTCCTTCGTAAGTACTTGAGAATGCTCTTCACAGCTGTCCAGTGACTCTCTCCAGGATCAGCTTGATACCTGCTCACTACACTTAGTGAGTATGCTACATCGGATCTGGTACATAGCATCGCGTACATGATAGAACCTACAGCCGAAGCATAGGGTATCCCTTGCATGCGAGCTCTCTCCAAATCAGTCTTGGGAGACATCTCTTTGGAGAAAGTGACTCCAGAGATCGTGGGTAAGTTCCCACGCTTGGATTCTTCCATACTAAACCTCTTTAGTATGGTGTCAATGTACCTGGATTGGGACAATCCCAATATCCGTTTGGATCTATCTCTATAGATCCTGATTCCCAATATGCAGGAGGCATCACCAAGATCTTTCATTGAGAATCTTTGTGATAAGAAGAGCTTGACCGATTGCAGCATAGGAATGTCATTTCCTATCAAGAGTATGTCGTCTACGTACAATACGAGGAAGACAACCTTACTCTCTGCTATCTTCTTGTAGATACAAGGTTCATCTGGGTTTTTGACGAAATCAAACTCTTTGGTAACGACGTCAAAGCAGATGTTCTAACTCCGCGATGCTTGCTTTAATCCATAAATGGATTTAAGCAGCTTGCACACCTTCCCGCTGCTCCCACTATCTACGAAGCCCTCTGGCTGAGTCATGTACACGCACTCTTCTAAATCACCGTTTAGAAAGGCGGTCTTAACATCCATTTGCCAGATTTCATAGTCATGATATGCAGCGATGGCAAGCATGATCCGGATGGATTTAAGCATAGACACTGGAGAAAAGGTTTCATCATAGTCCACACCTGGTCTTTGACGAAAACCTTTTGCAACAAGTCTAGCTTTGAAAGTCTCCACTTTCCCATCTACACCATGTTTTTTCTTGAAGATCCACTTGCTCCCAATGGGTTTTACCCCTTCAGGAGCAACTTCCAATGTCCATACTTTGTTGGTGTACATGGATTCCATCTCGGACCGTATAGCATCCAGCCATTTCACTGAGTCCCCACTCGTAATGGCCTGCTCGAAGCTAGTTGGGTCATCATCCTCCATGATGCAATCCTCGCTCCCACCGTCCATGAGAAAACCGTAGTATCTCTCAGGTTGGCGAGGAACCCTACTAGATCGGCGGAGAGGCTGAGGTTCGTTGGGAGCTACTGAATCCTCTGGTTCCACTAAATCTTCAGTTTGAGTATGTGTTTCTGGAACCTCTTCCAGCTCTACCACTTTGCCACTAATTTCTTTTGCAAGAAATTCCTTTTCCAAAAAGGTGGCATATTGAGAAATAAAAACTTTTTGTTCTTCAGCGTGGTAGAAAAAATATCCTTGAGAATTCTTAGGATATCCCACAAACTTGCAAAGAACTGACCGTGCCTCGAGTTTGTCTGGATTTTGCCTTTTGACATAGGCCGGACAACCCCATATCTTAACTCGTTTAAAATATGGTTTCTTCCCACTCCATATCTCATATGGTGTGGTAGGTACAGATTTAGATGGAACTTGATTCAATGGGTATGCTGCTGTTTCCAGTGCATATCCCCAGAAGGAAATAGGTAACTCAGCTGTGCTCATCATAGAGCGCACCATATCTAATAGGGTGCGGTTCCTCCGTTCTGATACACCATTGTGCTGTGGTGTATATGGAGGAGTCAGCTGAGAGAGAATCCCATTCTCTTTTAGGAAGTCCAGGAATTCATTACTCAAGTATTCACCTCCTCGATCAGATCGAAGGATTTTAATACTTTTCCCGGTTTGGTTATCGACTTCTAGTTTATATTCTCTAAATTTCTCAAAAGCTTCTGATTTGTGTTTCATCAGGAACACATATCCGAATCTAGAGAGATCGTCAGTGAATGTAATGAAGTATGAAGAACCATCCCTGGCATTTGTAGACATGGGACCGCATACATCACTATGTATTAGTCCCAAGAGTTCGGTAACTCTTTCTCCGTGTCCCGTAAACGGAGTTTTGGTCATCTTGCCTTTGAGACATGACTGGCAAGTGTCATAAGATGAAAATTCGAACGGTTTCAAATATCCATCTTTTTGCAACTTAGCGAGTCGTGTCGCATTGATGTGACCGAGTCTACAATGCCACAAGAAGGATTCGTTCAGTTCTGAACTTTTCCTCTTGTGTGTGTTTGTTATGCTCAGAACTGTTGATTGATTTAGAACATAAATGCCATTGCATAACGTGCCTGATCCAACCAACTTTTGGTTACGGAAAATGTTCATAACATTATCTTGTAATACAAAATTATATCCCTCTTTACTCAACAAAGAAACCAATATAATGTTGCATATCAGGTCCGGCATGTAATAGCATTCGTTCAGAATCAATGTATTACTAGTCGTTAATCCAAGGTGATATTCCCCGATAGTCTTAGCTGCAACAATTGCACCATTTCCAACTCTTATGTCTTTATCACCTTCTCCAAGTTCTCTACCTTTCCTAAGCCCATGTAACTAATTACATATATGGGATCCTGACCCGGTATCTAATACCCAGGACGTAAGGAAAATGGAGAAACAGTTCTCTGTAACGAACACACCCGAAGAAAATGCATCATCATGTACTTTCTTCATTCTGGTAGCATGTGAATCCTGGTGTTCCCCTATGTCCTGTTCAGTCCTATAACTCTTACAAGAAAGAACGGAACCAACGTTCCCCAGCACAGTATAACATGCGGGTTCGGTCAATACATCCATATTATTATCTTGATTAAGGCATGATATGGTCGCTACCTGGAGAGAGAGAGAAGAAAACACTTTAGCGTATGCTCTTGCAAGATCAGATTGGTTATTATCTTATCTAATCAGGATGGCTCCCACTGTTTTTTATCAAATCTTCCTTTAAACCCTAAAAGGAAAGACTGGCCGGGATTAATTACACCCTACAACTACGCCGATCTTTCAGCCAGGCCAGTGTCGGTACTTTGAGGGAGGTTCCCCGTGCTTTCGCACGGACCTAATTAAAGTAAACCTCGTTTTCCCAGAGGCGTAACCCCGTTGACACCTTTCTAGACACCTACTTGATAGGCTAATTGTAATGTGTAAAACTCTCCCAGGAGTAACTCTTACTTGCAGTGGGTATCGGGATCCAACTATCTCATAGAAGGTATGCGATCTCATTGCAAATTTCAACACTTGAAATTCCCGATAATATTTTTCCCCTAGCAGCTATATGACCTTAACATAGTCAACAAATCATAAGTGCTAGTCAAGTTCAACCCGTCATTTCCCGATTGAATTAAACCCACCCGCGCGACCCTTAACATAGTCAACAAAGTCGCACGATTACCCTAATCCAATCGCATCATATGCATATACAGATAAGCACTAATCAGCTACCTCACAATACGCCTTAACATAGTCAACAAACGTAGCACGAATACTAACTAGTACTTATCTGAAATGACGGAGGGCTACGACAGGTTTTTCTGAAAACCTATTGCGTAATGAACTTGATATTGTTGTAGAATCGAATGAATTTTGAAATGGAGTGTTCTTGAGGCTTTTCTAGTTTTGCTAAAGGGGTCACTCCCGGTGAAGGGATCGTCGGCCCTTTCCTCATCGAATGAGGTGCGGGATATATCATATATATCACTGTGCGAAGCAAAAACTATAGAAGAAATCAAAAGACAAATGGAGTGTGTAGCATCTGCCAGTTATTGCTAAAGGGGTCACTACCGGTGAAGGGATCTCGACCCTTTCCTCATCGAATAAGGTGTAGGGTATATCATATATACCGCTATGCAAAGCAAAACTGTAGCTACCCTTTTTATTTAAAAAATTTGATTCTACAACATCTTTTAGGTTTCTTTTCTTTCATTAATCACATTAATGAAGTCCCATCATTTAAGTCACCTAAACATCACAGATAAATACGACGTACACTTATGCCATCCGCATTCGCCTCGATGTCCCCTCGTGCACCGTTAGGTTAGGTAACTAACGAAGAGCATGGCAGGGCTAGTGCGGGTGTAAAACATAAGTAACGTCTATATAATATATCATATATACTGTATCCATCAGAACATATCAAATGATCACATCACAGATATCGCAGCAGAAACATAGATATAATATGGGATATACTAGGACGTCCGTATTTAGTATTTAGCCAGCAATAGAAAATATGGATTCCACAGTCGCGATGAATAGCCAAGCCCACACCCTGGACCCTTACGAGAGCGGCAAGCGACCCTACCAATTCTGGAGTTTAGGAAACCCGGTCTCGACTCCTCGAGATGGCCTCCCACTGAACCCCAGAACCCGGTCACCCGTGCTCCCCTCCTTGGGTCCATCCTAATACGGAAAAGTAAATAATATACAACACAGGTGGCATCGACCTCAACCCGGAAGTGCCCCAGATAAAAGAATATTACATTACATTTGAATATACATGAATGAAAATATAAAATTCTCATCTCACATAAAAACCCCCGGCTATTCGATCGCGACAATCCTACACATCATATCTCAGCAACACATAATATCACATATTATCAACGTAAGTAAGTATGCGTACCCCAATTGTCGTTGATGTATAGCAACGAAACCGGCGATATCGAACATACTGCACTTACAGTCACAGAAAAGAAAGTGTAAAACTGCAATATCTGGAATCCACATTCTCTTTAGATATCATAAATGCGAAGTATCACATACCTCGTATTTCATGTCTTATAACATGAATTCCACACATTGCATCACATTCCAGATAATTAGACAGTATTAAAGTTTTCGAAAGAACGATCAAATACCTAAGATTCACTAAAGCTCAACACTTGAGCGGAGTTCAAAAAACCGGAGTGTGACACAGTAGTAGCGGTCCAGCCGTAGAAGGGTCAAGCCAACGCCTCACATGTGGCACGCCGTACTGCCCCAAACCCTAAGGTTCAAAGGGCAGTTCGAGACGGTCACATAATTGAGTTAAGGTTTGTTGTCTTCTAGAGGGACCACCACAAAACTTGCACGTATCTCCAAAATATTTAAACCCCGTGAAAAGTGAGCAAATGATACTCGTTCAAACACTTCACTACTTTCTAATTTACCCGGAAAAGCCACGAAATCAAAATTCCGATCGAATCGACGAGTCCAAAAACATCTCCAGAATTTACAGTACTAAATTCAGATTAAAAATACTCCAAAAACATAAACAAGCAGAGTAATGAATTACTGTACAAAAACCAGACCATGACTCAACAGAATGGCCGCGGAACCGCGGCATAAGCAGGCTATCGCCACGGTTCCGCGGTCGTTTTAAATGTTCATGCTCTCGCTTTTTACAGTAACTCTTATATTTACCTGCTGAATTTTTTGCATATTTTTAATTCTGAAAATAACCAGATTTTAAAAAATGTCCAGAGAGCACTCAAAAAACCGTATTTTAGGTTCAATCGGAGTTTTAACTTCGTAAAAAGGTTGCCTAATGTTCTAGGTCGGCTCTGATACCAATGAAAGGTTTACCTAGCACCTCATGAAGGGTTTGGAAGCATCACATGTACCAAATATTGAATTTTTAGGATGCTAAGTTAACATACAAAGGATCGTCCTAGAAAAATTAGGGTTTCATAAACTATACTTCATCACATGAAAGAAACGCTAGGGTTTTGAGAGTACAACCTTTGTAGCTCCCTACGCTAGACTCCTTGGCTACTTGGGGTTTGGAAAAGCTCCGCTTGAACTCCTCTAGGTCACCGATGATCCACCCGGAGTCCACTTTGTCCAAGCTAGCAGCTTCGCAAGATCAAGAATGAAAAACGAAGCTAAGACTCTAAACAAGTGGGCAAGACTTGTGTAGAATGATGTTGTGGTGGCTTTTCTCACTTCAAATCCTATCTTGATGAATGATTTGCTCTCTAGAAAATTCAAGAGAGCATGAGCTCAAGGTTGAAGAAGATGATGGATATTTTAGAAGAAGATAAGAATAACTCTAAAGAGAAAAAGAAAAACATAAGTATATATATTTTTCTTTCTTCATCTCAAACCATGGTTATCTCTTTATGCATATTTAATTTTTCTTTAGTTAAACACAAGAGAAAGATTAAACCATGGTCAAAAGTTAGGTGCAAATGGTTAGGTCACAAGAAGAGTGTAGAAACTTTGACCATGATTCAATCTTATCTCATTTCTTTTGTTTTAGCAAAAAATAGAAATAAATATCCATAAAATAAACCATGGTGTGAGTCTTATATATCCACCATTTTCTATATATAAACAACCATGATAGAAGATGTATGTATGTATGTGTGCATGCACATCCATATGTGCATGAATCAACAAGGTATGCATACATGCATCCATACATCCAAAGATACAAGAAAAGATTTCTAGTGAGAATCTAATGGTTAAATGATAAATCAACCCTTGATTTATTAATCCGGCCATATCACATACGACCCTGACCAAAAGCAAGCCTTCCGACCAATATACGGTATCCTATACACGCATTTTAATCGGGTCCATGCGCATATCGCATACGCGCACCACAACGTTTCGCCTGGACTAGGAAACTCCATTGTGGGACTCTGAGACTCGTCAATACACCGGCAGTGGGTAATGATCATATCAAGCACCCCCAAGCCGCAAGCGGTCAGTTAAACGTAACGGCCAGCCGGGTTTTGAGCGATCAGAAGAGAACAAGCGAACCTGCTACAACTCCCGTCGAGCCTATCGGCAACACTTCCCATACAGTCCGATCTCCTCGTCTGATACGTCGCATATCAAGTCTAGGGGTGGTAAACGTCAGACCGCAATAACCGATAAGTCATGCCGATGTGAGGCTCATAACGGGTCGAGAAACTACTGTAACACTGTCACGTCCCGAAAGTACGGAACATGACCGGCACTTAAACTACGAAACGTCTCGAGGCGTACGTAATCTAAGTAAACCGATAACCCAGAAATCCAAACCAAGAAAAGTAGTAGAGTGAAGGAAAACCAATTTAAAACAAGTAGTTTTAATAGCATAAGCCGAATTATGCTGTTTTTTATAACATCAAAATTTACGGAAAATTTCGGCAGAGTCTCCTTTGTAAAAACTGGCCCCCAAATGGGATACAACATGAATAGTATACGAAATCAATAAAAAGGCATCCCCAAGCGGGAGCTAGCTCTTCGTCAATCGACGGTCACAACCACACAAGAAATATAATATACAACGCCAACGGCGAGGATCAAAATTCAAAAGGAAACTCAAAACCACAAGAAAACCACAGAAATATAACGCGCGACTCTAAGGTCGAAGGAATAACATCACTGGTCTCTATCTCAAAATAAATACATGTTTGGTTGATGGAATTTACTAGATACAACTGACTTATAATATACAAGATATATAATGGGGGTACGTGTAACGTTTTGAAAATCGTTTCGGTGAAATTTCGAAAAAACGGTAAAATAAGGGGGTTTTCTGTAAAAAGTCAAAATGCAAATATCTTTATTATAAAATTAAATATACATATTCTAGCTATGTAATTGATAGTATTTGGTGTTTATTGAGCCACTGCTGAAATTTCAAATTTTCTGAAAAATTTTCCGAAATTAATTATTTTAATATTATTTTAAGCCGGTAAGAAAATACATTAAATTAGTGATAAATACAAATTTAAATGGGCTAATTTTAATCTTTAAAATCATGTTAATTAAAATCTAGTTGTAATATAATTTTTTAGTATTTTATTTCAAGTTTTAATTGATTTATTATATGGAAAACAAAAATATAGTTATTTTGAACTAAAACTTGCAAATATGGTATTGTGGGGGGTCTTTTTGCATAGAATTTTTTTGTAAAGTCTCTCACACTCACCCTCACTCCCCTTGGCCGGCCCCACACTATTGTAGCAGCCCAAGAATTTTATTTCCCTCTTTTTGACCTTAAATCATGTGAGAAATGGGTTAAAATAAGGTTTTTATATATAGTAAAGTAGGTGGGGGTATTATGGTAATTTGGGAGGGGCTTTGACTTGGATTCTTTTCCACAACTCCCCCACACCTCTCCCCACTCCCTCCACAGCCGAAATTCTGCTACAACAGCCCCAAAATTTTCCCCCATTTTCCATCTCTTTTGCTTCAAAAATTGCCTCAAAATCCATCAAATAAATCCCAAAATCCAAATCCAACTCCTACCCATTTCTCATTAGCCAAACTTACATGGATATAGGAGCATGGAAGCTACTTTTGGAGGCTAGAATTTGCATGCTAGATCCTTGATCTTGTGAGGTATAAATCAAGACCTTTTGTTAAATTGTTGTTTGAATATCTTAAATCAAGCATTATTACTTATTAATTTAGGTTTAATTGTATGTTTGGAAAAACTTAGTAAGGGTTTATGAAATTCAAGTTAGGTTTTTGTGTATGTAATTGTGGTTGCAATTGTAGTTCTTCATATTGTGAAATGAAAACCTAATCAAATTTCTAGTTGCAAATTGTTAGTTTGGAATTGTAATATTTAAGCTATATTGCTAACTAGGTTTTTGTAAACCATGAATTTGATTATGAGAAAAATATAATTAGGTTTTTTCATGACTTCATTAACATTATTAAGTGTATTTTAATACTTTAGTTCATGAAAATCCAAGCTAGATTGTAGTTTGTGCATTTTGCTATAAAATTGTTAAAATTGGTTAATATTGCAAACTAGGTTTTTGAAATCGAATTAAATTGTGGGTTTAAAATTTGTGTAATGGTTTCTATGGCATAATTAGGATATTAAGTTATCATCTTGGTCACTAGAATTGTTAAAACATCATGTTTTGTACAAAAACGGCGAATTGTGCTTGCTAGATTTTCGGAAAAATGACTTTTTAAGTGAAATTGGGGTTTTTTGTGAATTTTAACCTATTTTATATTAAAATTAGTGTTCGTGAATGTGCAAATGAGTGTGTTGGGAGTTTTCTCGATGGTTTGGCGTTTGTACGCCGACGTCGAGGGTTTTTGGGTTGATTTGCGAAAGCAACCATAGGTTTTGACCTATGTGGGATTCGTGCGTCGTTTTGGTCATGAGTCGGATTTTAATGCGGTATGGTGCGTTATAATATGTAGGTACCCCATGTGGACTTCGAGACGACAAGCAAGCGCATGGCGACGTCGGCACCGGCGAGCGAGGACCAGGTGAGTAGATTATATCTACAGGGGGAAGTCGGGTGGATGGCGTATAGCACCCCCGCAGTCCGTAATTAGTACTATGTGGTATATTTATTTGTGTGATAGCTATAGTGTGTTATGGTTAGTTAGGGGTATAAATAACTAGCGTAGTTCCTAGTTGCGAACCATAGGATAGATTTGCACCTACACGCATACACTGGTGTGTTTCTTATACTTGCACTGTACTTGATGATATGGGATGACTTTGGAGATGAGTCGATGATGTGGGCTTTATGCCGCGAGATCGGTGATTTGATATAATTCGTATTTGAGATGCGAAATGTGATTCTTGCGGGCTTGGGATATGTGTTTACCCCCGCATGCATACTTCATTGGTGGTATCGTTTTGTGCTAGACATAGAGTAGTACCCCAGATTATATGATCTGATGATAGTGATACCTGTTATGTGACGAGATAATGAGATGTTGACCCGTACCCAGCTATTGGGATGCCGTACGACGATTTACCGTACGAGCCTATATTGATGATAGATCCGCACTCATGACTCGAGGATGTCAGATGATATACTGTATCGTATGCGATGCTATTGAGGCGGGATCACCGACTTATATATATTTATATATATCGACTCAGGTGTTAGGCGGTTTCCTTACCTGTAGTTCAGCCGTATAGTTAGTGTAGTTGTTAGAGTAGATTAGACTTCTTACCTATTTCGAAAAACTAACGAATCGTGGGCATTTTTAAAGACAGCTCAAGGGAATCTACGGATATTTCAAAAACGACGTATCTTTTCATAAAAACACCGTAGCCCCTATTCTCAAAACCCCATGATTCGTGTTATTTCAAAAGGCACCAATTGTAGGACTTATGCTAGATTAATGCAGATTAGTTTTAGTTACGTCTAGTTTCAGCTCCCACTCCCTTTTTGTGGTTTGCTTTGCATCGCATTCCTATATTATGCTTCATACTCCATTATTAATATCATGCTGATAGGACACCAGCACCATTACCGATAATGCGTATGTACCACGTACACTTACTTGCCGGCTCACACACATCTTCATCGGTAATTGCCATGTCACGTACACCTTAGAAAATATATTATTGCTTGACATAGCCTATTAGCTAATAGTTTAGACATTGTAGTTGTTACCTGCTACTTCATGCATACTATTATTCATTGTTATGCCGCATTCATGGATTCTCATGCATATATTCACTATTTTGCATGCTATTGAAGTTTGGATTTGGATTTCTATGAGATTTTCTGGATTTGGAGGAAAACCGCAAAAACACAAATAAACATATTCTCTCTTTTAAAATAAAAAGTGCGGTTTTCCATGATGTATGAGTCGTCCACCATGAGTTTGCTGATGGATTTGGAAACCCGATTCGAGGAGACGGATGAACCGTTTCGGGTACATGGTGGACCCGGTACGGTACCCCGGGGCAAGAGGAATGTGGTGATGACGTTGAGCCTGGCAGGGGAGTACTACCTACCGGTGATTTTACCCGACGCGTCGGATATCCGGAGGATACCGTCGTGGTCTGAGATTTATGGTAGGGGCCGGTCTGGACTGACGGCGCCCTAGATATTGTGGTTGAGACTTG
Source organism: Agapanthus africanus (assembly GCA_030015575.1). NCBI lineage: Eukaryota > Viridiplantae > Streptophyta > Magnoliopsida > Asparagales > Amaryllidaceae > Agapanthus > Agapanthus africanus. The sequence goes on from JASDDO010000010.1 coordinate 235,871,067, forward strand.
AGATATCGAGATATTGGGATTTCGTTTGTGCCGATGCTAGGCACAGTTTTATGCTGATTTCATTATGGTACCTCATCATTTAAATTACAAGGGAAATCTCACTAAAGTTTGAAAACAGTTGCTTCATGTAAATGTATTCTGTTTTCACGCATTCATATCTCATTCATTTGCTATATTGTTATCTGAGGCACTGACACAGACACAGGAGATTGCACTCGGGTTAGATATTTACCCTAGCCTTGTTATAGGCTGCATGTTATATATTGAGGATTTTATATACTGATCGTATTGACCTAGGTTTATGTCTTGCATTCGGTTTCTGCTTGTAGATGTTTCTATTCACGAGTTGGCAACTCACCCCCGTTGTGCCACAGTTCTTGCAGGTCCTGCCGTACAGGTTTCTTTGCGGCATTTCTGGCACACTACCTTCTTGCAGGTGATTTGCTTTGGTAGGTGGATTCTTTCGCATCAAGAACCACCATTGTATTTATTTTATTCATTGTATCTAGTATTTCCATCAACCAAAACTTGTATATTGTTTCAGACCTAGACTTTAGTGATGTATTATTCGACCTTAGAGTCGCGCTTAGTAGTATTGCGGTTTTCTTGTTGTTTTTGAGTTTTCTTTTGGATTTGATCCTCGCCACTTGGCGTTGTATATTATTGTTGCATGTGTGGTGGTGGCCGTCGATTGACGAAGAGCTAGCTCCCGCTTGGGGATGCCTTTATCATTGCATATGTTGATATCCTTGTTGTACCCCATTCGGGGCCAGTTTTACAGAAGAAACTCTGCCGAAATTTTTAGAAAAGACGGTACTGTTTCAAAATGTATATTCGGCTTAGTTATTTAAAAACCTTGATTTCAAACATGTATTTCTTCACTTCTTTAAACCAGTTTCTTTACTTATTCCTAAAAATGGTTTTAGATTTCTGGGCTTTTGGCTTACTTGGATCAGATGGAGTCCTATAGACTTCATATGGTTCAAGGGCCAGTCACGTGCTTTTTTTTCGGGTCGTGACAAAGTTGGTATCAGAGCGCTAGGTTGACCTTGGTTCGAGTCTAAGTTTGACTATGTGGAGCCTAGGGAGTTATTTATATACGGAACTTAGGCTTGACCTTACGGAACTTAGACTTGGTCGAGGGGGTATTAGACCCGAACTTTCGTCGTATTAGGATGACCCTTGGTTGATGGAATAGGTGACTAAAGTAGAGTGACGTACCGTTGGTATGTTCCGCGGCATACTTACGACACGCCACTCCGCTTAAGGAACCTTAGGATGTACATTTTTCGAGATCAGCGATTCTCTTTGTATCCTGGATCATACATCCATTTGAGATTCCCGATTCTACTAGTTTCATGATCATACCCTTATTGATGCTGTTCCTTCCTATGATCATGTATCCACTCTGGGTCGGTCGTTTCCCTTTTTGCCATTGATGTGCTCTTTTTGATACTCGATTGAGGTTCCTGTCACCATGTTTGAGCGCAGTTTGGGATGCTGCTAGGGTTACGGTCAGTGCGAGCTCGTCTGGTACGAGGGCTGACCATTATGTTTTCTGGTGACATGGGAACGTCTCGAGTTAGTATTGGTGATTGTGACCTCTAGTGGAGGTGAGTGCTTAGTCTTGCACCGGATGATCGGGCCATTGTTAGAGCCGCCAGTTGAGAGAGAACTGTTGATGTACAGCATACCTCAGAGATTGTGATGTCGCCTACCGTGCAGATAGATGGACCAGCTGTTGCTGAGATTGACAGGATGTCGCTTCCGAAGCTTACGAGCTGAGATTGCCGGAGCTTTTAGGCAGATATGAGACAGGTGATAGCTAGTCTACCCGATTTGAGAGACGAAGGTGATTCGTCCGATTTATGCGCCGGAGCGGGCCCAGTTGAGTTGGAGATTTCCAGTATGGAGAGTCTTACTCAGATCTAGAGCAGACCGATTCAGAGATGACCGCCAATGCGTTGCCTTTCCTGGAGGATTGAGGCGTTGTTCGGCGTACAGGCGTATGAGCCAGTTGCTGCTGCAAATGACGAGATATCGCCCAGATGATTAGAGCTACTGCAGCATGAGCATGTTCTTGGAGATATGATAGCGAGTCGCTAGTCACCTGAGGATAAATGACTAAGACATGTGGTTCGTTCATTTACCGATGCGAGGTCATCAGATAGATTGTTTCCAGCCATAGACGACTTCACGCAGGTTCGTTGAGAGTTGATCAGTCGAAAATACTGCATATTTTAACCGGCAATTTCCTTGTCATCTGCATATATATAGGAGAGTACGGTATTCATAATTCACATATTAGCTAATTGGTCGCAAAATATCAAATTACATGTATTCGACCTTTAAACCGGAAATTATAGGGAAATTAACCGCATTGCATTACATAGCATATTTTCTATATCTTGCAACCCCTATTTTGAAGTCTATGCAGGAAAAGAGATACTTGCTCGATCAATTCATTGCTCGACCATTACAATTGCTCGTAAACTCATTGAAAGCAAATCTGGTATCAACATAGAAGGGCTACTGCAATTCTAAACATTGAAAAACAACCCAAACAGTAGTAGCAAGAAACTGCAGAAAGCACAGTTCCCGAGGCCACCAAGGCGCGGCGGAAGCGCGGCCCAAGGCTACCTCACGCGGCGGATCCGCGGTGGGTCCAAGACATCAGCTCCTCAAACTTCACCAAAACTCCTGTTTCAGTGCCCTCAGCTCATAAATGCACATAAACTTCCAGAAGATTCCAGACACTTCCACCAGATCATCAAGTTCCCAAACTACCCTAATCTTTCTAGAACTTGCTTAAACCCTAAGCTAAACCCCAACAACTTGTCAACAAACTTTGGGAGGGAAAGTCTAATTCAAACCTAGACCTAGTTCTATAAATAGGACCCTAGGCTCTCTCATTCAACAGGTTAGAAATCTTGAAAAATCAAGAAACCCTAGAGAGAAAAAGATTCAACCCATTTTTAGTTTAGCCATTCTCTCTTTCTCCATCTTCTTCTTCCTCAAGATTAGTGAGAAATCTTGTAGGAAACCCTAACCCTAATTCCACTCCAAATCCAACATCTTGAGTACCAAATCAAGCGAGAAATCTTCAACCTTTTGGGAGCCGAGCCGATCTTCCATCGGGCAAGTGATCCAAGCTGATCCGCGATCCACGGAGACGAGCGAAGCCAAGTCGACAATCGAGTTCCTCCTCTTGTAGTTTCTTGAGTGATTGTAACGGAATTGTTGATATAAATAAAAGGTGAAATTCGTTAATCTTGCTTTCTTTTAAAATTTCGCATCATGTTATCTTTACTGTTCTTGAATATTGTCTATGTGGTGATGCGCGAGTAAAACTCCGCTCGTTAAGGAGTCGAGAAGATCTTTAGTATGATGATGTAGCAAATTTGTAATCAATTCTTGAATCCCACGAGATTGTAAACCCTAGCTATTTCAAGAATCGACAACCCAATTCGATTCGATGCTTTCTTGATCAACATCGTTCGAGATTGGGGTGATCTGATCGATTCTTGAAATTACTAGAGGCTAGAATATAAATGGTATCCTCGAAAGAGTAAGGGTTAAGAGATGAAACTTTAATTTCATCAAGAAAACCCTAATTCTCGTCGATAACCATTGATCTAGCGTCAATTCCTCGAAGGACAAGAATATGAAATATTGTAGACTACAACACATCTAAAGATCCTATCGATTCCTACGAGCCTCTATATCATTCTTGATTGTCGTTTGGATAATACCATTGAAACCGATTCTTGTTGTTTATAGTTCTTGATTCTTTAGAAAAGATTAGTGACACACGAATACAAATCAATCAATTGAATCGTGTTTTCTCTTATTGTTGATTAACATTTCATTTCAAACAAATAAAAGTAAAAAACGAATCTCGAGATCCCTGAGGACGATCCGCACTCATTCATTAACTTCAACTGACACCGTTGTTTGATTGCGGTCAAATATTTTTGGTTGTGATTTCTTTACTATTTGATTCGATAAACACATCCACGAAAATAATCAGATCAAAATGGCGCCGTTGCCGGGGATCGCGCGTTAATTCGTTTACATTTTATAGTTTGAAGTGAAAGAATTATTACGTTTCATTTCTTGAATTCAAAATTCGTACAAACTCTTATACGTGTGTTGTGAATTGATTGCAAGGTGATCTGGAGCAATCTGAGCTGTGGAAAAATTATTTGGGATTTACCAGAGAGCTGGAGATAGCAATATCAAGCAGCTGAAGAAAAATTGTACACTGTTCCCCACAATCGACCGCGGAAGCGCGGCCTGAGCTCAGTATTTGCGGCGGAAGCGCCGCAGTATAGGGTGATCTCTGTATCATCTTTCTTCAGGTGATTTCTCTCTCTCTCCCCTCTCCCTTTTTAGATCCAACTAATCCTTTCTGCAGGATTCTTTGCAAATAATAGCTGCGCCGCAAAAGCAAATTAAAATTGTGCGTGATTTTTTGGTTGTTTTGCATTGCTAATACGGAAAATTAAGGGGCACGGCCAAATCCAAATTAGGTGGGGATTTCATTACCCTTCCTAGGCCCCAAAAACCACCAAACTTGCATCCGCATTTACCCCCATTAACTAAAAGAAATCTAGAGATGACTCTAAGGACTGTCGCGCTCATTTAGGACAAGAGAGGGCCGTGGGTAATTCATTGCTTATCCGCGTTTTTCTGTGGTGCCTAAGGCGAGTGTGTCTAAGGCTAGTGGTTATTAATTAGGTCCACTGTAGTGGTGGTTCCTTCCCACTTACCTGGCACTTATCCGGCCACAGGGGGACAAAGAGGCAGTGGAGGATTGATCCCGCGACTTGTCTTTTGGCAGTTAGGAGCGGTCTAGAGCCGGACCTAGGTGACCATTAGATTTTAGGGTTTGTGTTGCTGCATTTGGTTGTCGCATCATTTTTTTTAAAATCCGTCCCTTTTCAAAAGCAAACACCGCATTCATTTTACCCCTAATTATAAGCCAACGCTGCCACTTGTACTAACCCTTTTTAGTACAAGATAGGCTGGACACGGGATTCTAGTGCCCGTTTAGTCCGCGTACCTTTTATCGACTCTGAAGTCGATAATTCTCCATTTACCTTTTCTTTACCTACTACCACACCCACACCGATGGATCCGAATCCATCCAACTTCTTTAACCCCAACCTGCCACCGTCCGTTGGTGCGCAGAATTCTCCACACATTTCTCTTCAGGAAAGATGCTATCCACTTAGAGGTCCTCTTTCGACCTGCTTATCCACACCACCAGCGAACGGGGATAATTTTGAAATAAAGCCCCAGTATATCAACCTTCTACCTAAGTATCACGGACTCGAGACCGAGGACGCTTACGTTTTCATTACCAAATTTGAAAACGTATGCGCTATGATGGGTACGTCTCAACTTTCTGTGGATGCGATGCGTCTACGACTTCTTCCTTTTACCTTGTGCAATATAGCCGAGAAGTGGCTATATAACACCACCGCACACTCCATCACAAATTGGGAAGAATTCGTCGCAGCATTCCTAAAGAAATTTTACCCAGTCCAACGAACGGCTCGAATTCGTAGCGAGTTAAACCAATTTGCCCAGCTCCCTACCGAACCATTTTCAAAGTACTTTGAACGTTTCAAGGATTTAATGGTTCAATGTCCTCATCACGGCATCCCGAGATGGGAGTTGTGCCGAATCATCTATGAGGGCAGTAACCCTAGCACGAAACAAAGCCTTGAAAATATGTGTCAGGGTACATTTATGACTAAAGACGATGGGGAAGCCTGGCGATACTTAGAAGAATTCGCTGAAAAATCACTGATTTGGGAGAGTGGAACCCAACCATTGAATAGGAGTGGCGTACACCAAGTAGATGTGTCCATAGGTGTTCGAGCTGAAATGGCAGCAATGCAAAAGAAGCTCGACGCTATGGAACACAAATTTGCAACAGCCTCCCTAAACCCGGTATCACTCCCCAAAACTATTTGTGGGTGCTGTTCTGATCCGTCACACTTAACGGAAGAATGTCCTTTAAACTCGGCGTTTCAAGGTCAAGAGCATTCTAATGCCGCATTTCAACGACCTCGAAACGATCCATATTCTTCCACGTACAATCAGGGTTGGAGGAACCACCCGAATTTTGCTTGGAACCAAAATCAATCTCAAAACACGGTTCCAAACACAAATAACTTTCAAAGGGCTCTTCCTCCACCACAACAGCAACCCCTTCAACTCACTCAGCACCCCTATCAGTCACAAAATTTTCAAAACCAGGGCAACACTCATGCACAGTCTAATCCTATGCAGTCCTGTTCTGACGATTTCTCTCAATTTACTCAAACCATGAAATCACTTTTATCCAATTTCATGGAGGTTTCAACTGAGGTTAGATCTTCCGTCAGCGAAATAAAGAAAAACTCAGCGTCACAAGCTGAGAGTATTAGAACGATGGAAGCTGAAATCGCACGCCTCAAAGCTGAAATGAGTGCGAGAGAAAAAGGGAAACTTCCCTCTCAACCCCTACAGAATCCTGGGCATTACAATGTAAATGCCATTACCACGTTGAGATCGGGAAGAGTGCTGAATAATAATGTCGGGGAAGATATTGATAATACTGAAAATCATGTCAAAACCCCGGCTGAGACCTTTCCACATACACACACTTCTCCTTCTGATCCTTCTTCTTCTACCAAACCACCTTCGCACGAGCCTATTCTCCAGTTCCCTTTAGGCTCAACACCTTCACCCAACCCTTATAGTTCTCCACAGACGGTCCCCACACCTCTTTTGGGATCTCGTCTACCCCCCTTTCCTTCTCCTATGATGGACCCTGCGCTTATTGCGAAAGCACCTTACCCGAACCGGCTAAGGGCTAACAGAACGAGTCCTCATATGGAGAAAATTTTAGAAATGTTCAAACAGGTTAACATCAATATCCCTCTCCTAAATGCGATTCAACAAGTCCCCGCTTATGCGAAAATTCTAAAGGACTTGTGCACTAGGAAGAGGAAGACTCAGGTGCCAAAGAAGATCTTTATGGCTAATAATATCAGCACTGCTTTTATTCCCCAGCTACCAAAGAAACGAAAGGACCCAGGATGTCCTACAATATCGATTTCGATTGGGGGTAAAAACATAAATCGTGCTCTTTTAGACCTTGGCGCGAGTGTTAACCTGTTACCTTATTCTGTCTATGAGCAACTAGGAATTGGAGAGCTGAAACCTGCTCATTGTACTCTCCAGATGGCGGACCGATCTATCACCAAACCAAGGGGTGAATTAGAGGATGTGTTAATAAAGGTCGGGGAATTTGTTTTCCCTGTAGACTTCATTGTGCTTGACACACATCCTGTAGCAAACCCCCGGGGCCAAATTCCGGTGATCTTAGGTCGTCCTTTCCTTGCCACTTCCAACGCTGTTATAAACTGTAGAAATGGTTCAATGAATTTATCATTTGGAAATATGACCATTGAACTAAATATCTATAGAGTTGGGAGTCAGCCATCAGAACCTAGTGCTCATATTTTAGATGTGTGTTCTGTCCATGAGATCGCTCCCGATAGTTGTGGAGCCGAGGAACTTTGCTTTAATGATCTCGATGACATTAGCACATCTCTGCTTGATCTTACACTTAGTGAGGACACTACACTTACACTTGAGTCCTGCACTTCTGACTTTTCTCCACCCGAGTCTGTATCTTTCACAGGCTCTGAGCTTCTTTGTAAATCCAAAAATCATTCTATGATCCTTCCTTCGATCATTTCTCCGCCTGAATTAGATCTCAAGGTCTTACCTTCTCACCTGAAATATGCATATCTTGGTGAGAACGAGACTTTACCGGTTATAATTTCCACTTCTCTTGCATCAGAGCAAGAGAATGCACTTTTATCGGTATTAAGATCTAATAAAGAGGCGTTTGGTTGGAGTATGGCGGACATCAAAGGGATCAGTCCCTTGATTGTTGAACATCATATACATGTGATGGATGATGCCAGACCGACCCGAGAACCACAGAGACGGTTAAATCCCGTCATGAAGGAAGCTGTCATGAAAGAGATCGTCAAATGCTTAGATAGTGGTATTATATACCCGATCTCCGATAGCCAGTGGGTAAGTCCTATACACGTCGTTCCTAAGAAATCTGGCATCACTGTGATCACAAATGAAGCGAATGAGTTGATTCAGACACGCACCCAAACTGGGTGGCGTGTATGCATCGATTATAGAAAACTCAACGCTGCCACGAGGAAAGATCATTTTCCTTTACCATTTATTGATCAAATGCTGGAACGCTTAGCGGGACGACAATACTATTGTTTCATGGACGGCTACTCAGGCTACAATCAGGTCCCCATCGCCAAAAAGGATCAAGATAAAACCACTTTTACTTGTCCTTTTGGTACCTTTGCTTACAATCGCATGCCTTTCGGGCTATGCAATGCTCCCGCTACCTTTCAGCGGTGTATGATGGGGATATTCTCTGATATGGTAGAGAATTTCCTGGAGATCTTTATGGACGACTTTTCGATTTTTGGAGACTCTTTTTCTGAATGCCTAGCGAATCTGGACGCTGTTCTTACTCGATGCAAAGAGAAGAACTTGACTTTAAACTGGGAAAAATGCAACTTTATGGTCCAAGAAGGAATAGTCCTTGGACATGTCATTTCACAGAAGGGCATTGAGGTTGACAGAGCTAAAGTAGATGTCATTCAAAACCTCCCTCATCCCAAAAGCGTCAAAGATATTCGCTCTTTCCTTGGCCATGCTGGCTTTTATAGGAGATTTATAAAGGACTTTAGCAAAATTGCTAGACCTTTAACACTACTCCTGGCCAAGGATACTACCTTCCACTTTGACTCGGATTGCGAGACAGCTTTCGACTCACTTAAACACTCACTCACTTCAGCCCCCGTTTTATCATCACCAAATTGGGACTACCCCTTTGAGCTGATGTGTGACGCATCTGATTTCGCAGTAGGTGCTGTCCTTGGACAACACATTGAAAAGATGCCACACGTGATTTACTATGCTAGTAAGACCCTGAATGATGCGCAAATCAATTATACAACCACAGAGAAAGAACTATTAGCGGTTGTATTCGCATTAGAGAAATTCAGGCCTTACTTAATCGGCTCACCTATTGTTGTTTATACTGATCATTCCGCTTTGAAACATCTGTTGGCGAAGAAAGATGCCAAAGGTCGACTAATACGTTGGATCCTTCTTTTACAAGAATTCGATCTTGTTATCAAAGATAAGAAAGGATGTGAAAACGTAGTAGCTGACCACCTTTCACGCATCGTTTCTTCCCCTGTGACCCTGCCGATCAATGACTCATTCCCTGACGAACAACTCTTGAGCGTATCCTCTGAACCATGGTTCAGGGATATTGTGAACTATCATGCCACGGGACTTATACCAAGCGATTGGTCTAAACAGGACAAATACCGCTTTCTTTCCCAAGTAAAACACTATTACTGGGACGAGCCTTATTTGTTTAAATATTGTCCTGATCAGATCATTCGCCGGTGCGTCCCGAATGAAGAGTTCAAGAGTATTCTTTCATTTTGTCATGATCAGGCCTGTGGGGGTCACTTTGGTCCAAGAAAAACAGCGGAAAAGGTTTTGCAATCTGGATTTTATTGGCCGACCTTATTCAAGGACGCATTTGAACATTGCAAAACCTGTACACAATGTCAGTATACGGGTAGAATATCCCAAAGGAATGAAATGCCTCAGCAACCCATTCTGGTTGTTGAAATGTTTGATGTTTGGGGCATAGATTTTATGGGTCCTTTTCCCAACTCCTTTGGGAATCTGTACATATTGCTGGCGGTTGATTATGTTTCCAAGTGGGTAGAAGCCATTCCAAGTCGCACTAATGACAGGAAAGTTGTCATTAAGTTCTTGAAAGAGAATATCTTCTCGCGATTTGGACACCCACGCGCTATTATTAGCGATAATGGGACACACTTCTGCAACAGATCTTTCGAGACTCTGATGCGGAAATATTCAATCAACCACCGTCTTTCTACACCCTATCACCCCCAAACAAGCGGGCAGGCTGAGATCTCAAACAGACAAATCAAACTTATCCTGGAGAAAACTGTTGCTAAAAATAGAAAAGACTGGTCGACCAAATTGACGGATGCTCTTTGGGCATTCAGGACTGCATATAAGACCGACCTAGGAATGTCTCCATATAGGATAGTTTTTGGAAAAGCATGTCATCTACCTGTTGAGATAGAACATAAAGCATTGTGGGCTATAAAGGAAATTAATTTTGATTTAAACCTTGCTTGCAACTTTCGGAAGCTGCAACTAAACGAGCTAAGCGAACTCCGCGATGAAGCTTATGATAATGCTGTAATCACAAAGAATAGGACTAAGGTTTTTCACGATAAAAACATTGTAAGGAAAACATTTTTACCTGGTCAACAAGTCCTTCTTTATGATTCACGATTACACCTTCATGCGGGTAAGCTCCGATCTCGTTGGAAGGGACCTTTTGTTGTGCGGTCTGTATACCCGCACGGGGCAGTAGATATTGAAAATGTTAAAAACGGCACTGTTTTCAAAGTAAATGGACATAGATTAAAGCCGTATTTTTCCACTGACCCCACGGAGGAGCTCTTGTTCTTACAAGAGCCAGTTTATCTTGATTAAAATTCCTCCGTCTCACTTTCATGTCCAGTATATCATTACATCAATATTTTGAATGAAGGTGAGTAAATAAAACAAGTTTGGGGGAAGTTCTTCACTTATATATTTGCCCCCACTAATAATTCCTCCCAGATTTACAGATTTTTGTAGGTATAACTGTCGGCAACAGTGAGGACACTGTTGAAAACAAGTTTGGGGGAGGTTTGTGCTTATTTTTCGCATCATTTGCATATCATCTGCATAAGCACAAAACATTTCTTTTAAAAATCTATAAAAAAAAAAATGAAAAATTTTCAAAACCCATAAAAATTTAAAAAAAAAAAATTCCAAATATAAAAATAATTTTAATATTTACACTTTTTGTATATAAATAAGATAATGAAAGTTTAGACAGTGAACAATTACATCCATGAGATTGGAAAAATTTAAGAAAACTAAGAAAATTAGAAGTTTCTTATACGAACTAGTAATAAGTAGTTATGAGCCGTTGTCCCAAGGGTTAGTAAGATGAAGGACGTCACTAATCTGAGGATAAAAATAAGTCTGAAAAATAGTTTCTATTCTGGAAGCCAAACATTTTGAACGTTGCTACCCTGCTAGTCGCACTTACACACGTCTTGAAGCCTGGGATAGTAGAGGATACCTTGAAATGCTCTTGTCTTAAAGCCAAAAGTATGAAAAGAAAAATAGTATTTTTGAAAATGGTGAGAAAAATGGACACTGGTTTTGTTATCACCAAGGGCAAGAAAAATATATAGCAAAAGGGTGTTTCTTCACCTAGTGCCCTAAGGTCAACTGGTCTGGGAGTCACTGCTATGCCTGAGGTGGTGCAAGATTAGGAAAATACACCAAGTTAGCGAGCACATCAGTAATCGGTCGGTTAGTACCTCAAGAAGTATTAACGGTCGCATGAAAGTGTGTAAGCAATCTCGTTTGCCAAGAAGTACTGAGGTCGATGGGCAAGGGTATGATAGCTTGAATTGAATTCTCCGGGTGTAGGGATGTCTTTACACACACGCAGGGTGATATGATCGATGTTTGGAATAAAGATAGGAATGAAGAATAAGACGATGTTTTATTGAGGGAGGACGTGATTTCTGACATTTTTTCATGACCATTAAGATAGGGCTCATGACAACCGAAAAGCTAGCTTAGTTGGAAACCCTAATTTTCAAGGCTTTTCTTTTACAATTCTTGTCTTTAAATGTAATATTCATGATCTTGCTTTTATTTTTGGATTTTGTGGGTGCAATCCGCTGAAAACCCTCAGGAGACAACACTCCTCCTACTAGGGACACCTAGAGGTTTAAAGGCTTGTTGCACGTGCTCAGTGCAATCGTGTTGCCTACGAAAGTGTGCTAGTTAGTTTTTCTCTTTCTTTGTTTTCTCCTTCTCTTTTTAATAAAACATTCTCTCGAGACGATCGAAATTAAGTTTGGGGGTATTTGATCAGTCGAAAATACTGCATATTTTAACCGGCAATTTCCTTGTCATCTGCATATATATAGGAGAGTACGGTATTCATAATTCACATATTAGCTAATTGGTCGCAAAATATCAAATTACATGTATTCGACCTTTAAACCGGAAATTATAGGGAAATTAACCGCATTGCATTACATAGCATATTTTCTATATCTTGCAACCCCTATTTTGAAGTCTATGCAGGAAAAGAGATACTTGCTCGATCAATTCATTGCTCGACCATTACAATTGCTCGTAAACTCATTGAAAGCAAATCTGGTATCAACATAGAAGGGCTACTGCAATTCTAAACATTGAAAAACAACCCAAACAGTAGTAGCAAGAAACTGCAGAAAGCACAGTTCCCGAGGCCACCAAGGCGCGGCGGAAGCGCGGCCCAAGGCTACCTCACGCGGCGGATCCGCGGTGGGTCCAAGACATCAGCTCCTCAAACTTCACCAAAACTCCTGTTTCAGTGCCCTCAGCTCATAAATGCACATAAACTTCCAGAAGATTCCAGACACTTCCACCAGATCATCAAGTTCCCAAACTACCCTAATCTTTCTAGAACTTGCTTAAACCCTAAGCTAAACCCCAACAACTTGTCAACAAACTTTGGGAGGGAAAGTCTAATTCAAACCTAGACCTAGTTCTATAAATTGGACCCTAGGCTCTCTCATTCAACAGGTTAGAAATCTTGAAAAATCAAGAAACCCTAGAGAGAAAAAGATTCAACCCATTTTTAGTTTAGCCATTCTCTCTTTCTCCATCTTCTTCTTCCTCAAGATTAGTGAGAAATCTTGTAGGAAACCCTAACCCTAATTCCACTCCAAATCCAACATCTTGAGTACCAAATCAAGCGAGAAATCTTCAACCTTTTGGGAGCCGAGCCGATCTTCCATCGGGCAAGTGATCCAAGCTGATCCGCGATCCACGGAGACGAGCGAAGCCAAGTCGACAATCGAGTTCCTCCTCTTGTAGTTTCTTGAGTGATTGTAACGGAATTGTTGATATAAATAAAAGGTGAAATTCGTTAATCTTGCTTTCTTTTAAAATTTCGCATCATGTTATCTTTACTGTTCTTGAATATTGTCTATGTGGTGATGCGCGAGTAAAACTCCGCTCGTTAAGGAGTCGAGAAGATCTTTAGTATGATGATGTAGCAAATTTGTAATCAATTCTTGAATCCCACGAGATTGTAAACCCTAGCTATTTCAAGAATCGACAACCCAATTCGATTCGATGCTTTCTTGATCAACATCGTTCGAGATTGGGGTGATCTGATCGATTCTTGAAATTACTAGAGGCTAGAATATAAATGGTATCCTCGAAAGAGTAAGGGTTAAGAGATGAAACTTTAATTTCATCAAGAAAACCCTAATTCTCGTCGATAACCATTGATCTAGCGTCAATTCCTCGAAGGACAAGAATATGAAATATTGTAGACTACAACACATCTAAAGATCCTATCGATTCCTACGAGCCTCTATATCATTCTTGATTGTCGTTTGGATAATACCATTGAAACCGATTCTTGTTGTTTATAGTTCTTGATTCTTTAGAAAAGATTAGTGACACACGAATACAAATCAATCAATTGAATCGTGTTTTCTCTTATTGTTGATTAACATTTCATTTCAAACAAATAAAAGTAAAAAACGAATCTCGAGATCCCTGAGGACGATCCGCACTCATTCATTAACTTCAACTGACACCGTTGTTTGATTGCGGTCAAATATTTTTGGTTGTGATTTCTTTACTATTTGATTCGATAAACACATCCACGAAAATAATCAGATCAAGAGTCGATAGAGACGATCGAATGTCAGGAGCCCATTTTCCAAGTTTAAAGTATACGGAAGGACATGCAGGTGATTCTATGGACCCTCTAGAAGAATGAAACCCTAACTCGACTTAATGACCGTGTGAAAGCCTTTGAACCTTCGGGTTTGCGGCGGTTCCTCGGCGCCATTAGTGAGGCTTGGGTTTGCCCTTCTACGGCTGGACCACCGACGCTGTGGCATGTACTCGATACTATTAAACTGTACCCGAGATGTGAGCTCTTGGGGGATCATGAGGATCTGACGAGTCGATCGGATGGTTCGACATCTTTCGGATATCGTGATGGGACATTGCTTGGGAGACTCCAGATGCGAGCATAGCCGTCGCAGCGCAGTTCGTGCAGCCATGATGAGACGAGTCCGAATCAGTCGACATTGGCGCAGAGTGAAGAAAAGAGTTCGCAAGATATTTCAACGAGATGACGTCCCCCCTCCGCTAACATTAGAGATGTGATATGCACCCCGAGGCGTGGTATATGGATATATCTTCCAGAAAGAAGCGCGATAAGTATGCAGCCGTTCCGGAACAAGCTTTAGCTTCAGCATTGGATGACGACTTCCGGGCATTTCGGCAGGATGAGATTTGAGAAGGAGACCTCGATAGGACCCTTCGGGAAGACGATACGAGAAGACCTAGACCAGGAGTGGTCGTATTGCACGCACCCAGCAAGACAGAGTTCAGCATTGTCGACGAGGTAGTTGACCAGGTTCGGATAAAGGAACTTACCCAGATGCGTTGCAAATTGATCAAAGACGGACGAGTGATGAGTATTCCTTCGATGGTTGGGACGTGTTCCCGAGGACCAGTTCGGCCTGACATCTGCTACAGAATGATGAAGCTACAGTATATGCGATTTCGAGTCCGTGCGAGAGACTTCAGATTGACCGTGGCCGAGGACAGTGCAGTGCGTAGTAGCTTGGCGTGACATCATAGTGGACGACGATAGAGACTGGTGGAACAAGAGGTTCGTGCGAGACACTGGCGAGCTGTCATTACCTTCCGTCGAGACTAGAGACCTGATATGCTTACAGAGGCGTTGGGATGCGACCAATTTCTGAGAAATATTGTGCTGAGGACACAGGTGTCTATTGAGCGAAAGGAGATTATGCAAGAGTACCAGCCTTCGTACAGTTCGGCTTAGGCATGATTGGAAGAGACCTTGAGCAGGATTCTTTCAGGACATTGCTGCAATGATGTTGCACCCAGGATCAGATGTGTGACGTGCATTCAGAGAGCCAGAGGCCGACGCCAGTGATATGCTGCCTTACGAGTGGTCGTGAGGTTTGACCGAGAGGTGACCAGAGAAGTGCCAGAACGGAATCGTCCCCGTTAGCACATCTGACAGGGCTGATGAGCCGATTGACTGTGAGATAGGAAATCCGCAAGGAAGATAAGGACCTAGAGTCAGAGGACGCCAGACCGTGAGCAAGGGGCAAGTAGATATCCTGCGCTGCTAGCAGTGGTATGCACCGACTCCTTCTCGACCTCGAAGGAGGAACTACCGACGACGGTATTTATGATTTGTGATTTTGTGATTCGATTATCACGTATCCGTCATTATGGATTTCGGTATTTTGGGCGTTCTGTTTGCATGATTTAGTTTTGATGATTGAGTTTCATGATATTCGTTTCATGCACCCACTGGATATTTATATATTTTGCGCCTAGTTATTACATTTGAGATATTGATGGAGATTTCATGCCTACCGTATGCAGTGATTTGATTTGCACTTCCAGCGTGGTTTTCATGCACCTTTAGTGTTTTGTTATACGATTTTGGTGCACGCCAGATGCACTAAATCGGGATTCTTTGTGCATGTCACATGCACCTGATTTTTTTTTTCTGTCAGGCACACACGTTGCCTACGACAGGTGTTTTGTGCATACCCGTTGCACCTAGATGTTGTTTGTACATCTGTTTGACACATATATGGATTTTGATTCCTTGCGCACCAGACGCATAGGATATTCTTATATATGTATTTTGGGATTGATTTTTCTTATAGAGCAGTACGTTTTTATGATATTGCTATGTGTTTTCGTACTGAGCAGGACTAGTCAGAGGACAGTACCTGAATATATTTTACATGTATAGTTTCGAGTTATATCATATTGGTTTTGCTTTGGATTTGGTATTGATGTCTTCCCCATGACTCCGATGATTGCGGGATGCTTGACGGAGTTCTGGTTTGAGTTATATGCTCATTTTTCATGCGCATGCGTTGCGCTACGATTTGTTTTATGTATTTATGATTTCGGAGCCCTGGCGATTTGATGGTTTGGGCTGAAATATTTTAGTATTTGGGGGAAGTTTTAATTTAAATTCGGGGACCGAATTTCTTTAAGGGGGGAAGATTGTAACGTTTTGAAAATCGTTTCGGTGAAATTTCGAAAAAACGGTAAAATAAGGGGGTTTTCTGTAAAAAGTCAAAATGCAAATATCTTTATTATAAAATTAAATATACATATTCTAGCTATGTAATTGATAGTATTTGGTGTTTATTGAGCCACTGCTGAAATTTCAAATTTTCTGAAAAATTTTCCGAAATTAATTATTTTAATATTATTTTAAGCCGGTAAGAAAATACATTAAATTAGTGATAAATACAAATTTAAATGGGCTAATTTTAATCTTTAAAATCATGTTAATTAAAATCTAGTTGTAATATAATTTTTTAGTATTTTATTTCAAGTTTTAATTGATTTATTATATGGAAAACAAAAATATAGTTATTTTGAACTAAAACTTGCAAATATGGTATTGTCGGGGGTCTTTTTGCATAGAATTTTTTTGTAAAGTCTCTCACACTCACCCTCACTCCCCTTGGCCGGCCCCACACTATTGTAGCAGCCCAAGAATTTTATTTCCCTCTTTTTGACCTTAAATCATGTGAGAAATGGGTTAAAATAAGGTTTTTATATATAGTAAAGTAGGTGGGGGTATTATGGTAATTTGGGAGGGGCTTTGACTTGGATTCTTTTCCACAACTCCCCCACACCTCTCCCCACTCCCTCCACAGCCGAAATTCTGCTACAACAGCCCCAAAATTTTCCCCCATTTTCCATCTCTTTTGCTTCAAAAATTGCCTCAAAATCCATCAAATAAATCCCAAAATCCAAATCCAACTCCTACCCATTTCTCATTAGCCAAACTTACATGGATATAGGAGCATGGAAGCTACTTTTGGAGGCTAGAATTTGCATGCTAGATCCTTGATCTTGTGAGGTATAAATCAAGACCTTTTGTTAAATTGTTGTTTGAATATCTTAAATCAAGCATTATTACTTATTAATTTAGGTTTAATTGTATGTTTGGAAAAACTTAGTAAGGGTTTATGAAATTCAAGTTAGGTTTTTGTGTATGTAATTGTGGTTGCAATTGTAGTTCTTCATATTGTGAAATGAAAACCTAATCAAATTTCTAGTTGCAAATTGTTAGTTTGGAATTGTAATATTTAAGCTATATTGCTAACTAGGTTTTTGTAAACCATGAATTTGATTATGAGAAAAATAAAATTAGGTTTTTTCATGACTTCATTAACATTATTAAGTGTATTTTAATACTTTAGTTCATGAAAATCCAAGCTAGATTGTAGTTTGTGCATTTTGCTATAAAATTGTTAAAATTGGTTAATATTGCAAACTAGGTTTTTGAAATCGAATTAAATTGTGGGTTTAAAATTTGTGTAATGGTTTCTATGGCATAATTAGGATATTAAGTTATCATCTTGGTCACTAGAATTGTTAAAACATCATGTTTTGTACAAAAACGGCGAATTGTGCTTGCTAGATTTTCGGAAAAATGACTTTTTAAGTGAAATTGGGGTTTTTTGTGAATTTTAACCTATTTTATATTAAAATTAGTGTTCGTGAATGTGCAAATGAGTGTGTTGGGAGTTTTCTCGATGGTTTGGCGTTTGTACGCCGACGTCGAGGGTTTTTGGGTCGATTTGCGAAAGCAACCATAGGTTTTGACCTATGTGGGATTCGTGCGTCGTTTTGGTCATGAGTCGGATTTTAATGCGGTATGGTGCGTTATAATATGTAGGTACCCCATGTGGACTTCGAGACGACAAGCAAGCGCATGGCGACGTCGGCACCGGCGAGCGAGGACCAGGTGAGTAGATTATATCTACAGGGGGAAGTCGGGTGGATGGCGTATAGCACCCCCGCAGTCCGTAATTAGTACTATGTGGTATATTTATTTGTGTGATAGCTATAGTGTGTTATGGTTAGTTAGGGGTATAAATAACTAGCGTAGTTCCTAGTTGCGAACCATAGGATAGATTTGCACCCACACGCATACACTGGTGTGTTTCTTATACTTGCACTGTACTTGATGATATGGGATGACTTTGGAGATGAGTCGATGATGTGGGCTTTATGCCGCGAGATCGGTGATTTGATATAATTCGTATTTGAGATGCGAAATGTGATTCTTGCGGGCTTGGGATATGTGTTTACCCCCGCATGCATACTTCATTGGTGGTATCGTTTTGTGCTAGACATAGAGTAGTACCCCAGATTATATGATCTGATGATAGTGATACCTGTTATGTGACGAGATAATGAGATGTTGACCCGTACCCAGCTATTGGGATGCCGTACGACGATTTACCGTACGAGCCTATATTGATGATAGATCCGCACTCATGACTCGAGGATGTCAGATGATATACTGTATCGTATGCGATGCTATTGAGGCGGGATCACCGACTTATATATATTTATATATATCGACTCAGGTGTTAGGCGGTTTCCTTACCTGTAGTTCAGCCGTATAGTTAGTGTAGTTGTTAGAGTAGATTAGACTTCTTACCTATTTCGAAAAACTAACGAATCGTGGGCATTTTTAAAGACAGCTCAAGGGAATCTACGGATATTTCAAAAACGACGTATCTTTTCATAAAAACACCGTAGCCCCTATTCTCAAAACCCCATGATTCGTGTTATTTCAAAAGGCACCAATTGTAGGACTTATGCTAGATTAATGCAGATTAGTTTTAGTTACGTCTAGTTTCAGCTCCCACTCCCTTTTTGTGGTTTGCTTTGCATCGCATTCCTATATTATGCTTCATACTCCATTATTAATATCATGCTGATAGGACACCAGCACCATTACCGATAATGCGTATGTACCACGTACACTTACTTGCCGGCTCACACACATCTTCATCGGTAATTGCCATGTCACGTACACCTTAGAAAATATATTATTGCTTGACATAGCCTATTAGCTAATAGTTTAGACATTGTAGTTGTTACCTGCTACTTCATGCATACTATTATTCATTGTTATGCCGCATTCATGGATTCTCATGCATATATTCACTATTTTGCATGCTATTGAAGTTTGGATTTGGATTTCTATGAGATTTTCTGGATTTGGAGGAAAACCGCAAAAACACAAATAAACATATTCTCTCTTTTAAAATAAAAAGTGCGGTTTTCCATGATGTATGAGTCGTCCACCATGAGTTTGCTGATGGATTTGGAAACCCGATTCGAGGAGACGGATGAACCGTTTCGGGTACATGGTGGACCCGGTACGGTACCCCGGGGCAAGAGGAATGTGGTGATGACGTTGAGCCTGGCAGGGGAGTACTACCTACCGGTGATTTTACCCGACGCGTCGGATATCCGGAGGATACCGTCGTGGTCTGAGATTTATGGTAGGGGCCGGTCTGGACTGACGGCGCCCTAGATATTGTGGTTGAGACTTGAGATATCGAGATATTGGGATTTCGTTTGTGCCGATGCTAGGCACAGTTTTATGCTGATTTCATTATGGTACCTCATCATTTAAATTACAAGGGAAATCTCACTAAAGTTTGAAAACAGTTGCTTCATGTAAATGTATTCTGTTTTCACGCATTCATATCTCATTCATTTGCTATATTGTTATCTGAGGCACTGACACAGACACAGGAGATTGCACTCGGGTTAGATATTTACCCTAGCCTTGTTATAGGCTGCATGTTATATATTGAGGATTTTATATACTGATCGTATTGACCTAGGTTTATGTCTTGCATTCGGTTTCTGCTTGTAGATGTTTCTATTCACGAGTTGGCAACTCACCCCCGTTGTGCCACAGTTCTTGCAGGTCCTGCCGTACAGGTTTCTTTGCGGCATTTCTGGCACACTACCTTCTTGCAGGTGATTTGCTTTGGTAGGTGGATTCTTTCGCATCAAGAACCACCATTGTATTTATTTTATTCATTGTATCTAGTATTTCCATCAACCAAAACTTGTATATTGTTTCAGACCTAGACTTTAGTGATGTATTATTCGACCTTAGAGTCGCGCTTAGTAGTATTGCGGTTTTCTTGTTGTTTTTGAGTTTTCTTTTGGATTTGATCCTCGCCACTTGGCGTTGTATATTATTGTTGCATGTGTGGTGGTGGCCGTCGATTGACGAAGAGCTAGCTCCCGCTTGGGGATGCCTTTATCATTGCATATGTTGATATCCTTGTTGTACCCCATTCGGGGCCAGTTTTACAGAAGAAACTCTGCCGAAATTTTTAGAAAAGACGGTACTGTTTCAAAATGTATATTCGGCTTAGTTATTTAAAAACCTTGATTTCAAACATGTATTTCTTCACTTCTTTAAACCAGTTTCTTTACTTATTCCTAAAAATGGTTTTAGATTTCTGGGCTTTTGGCTTACTTGGATCAGATGGAGTCCTATAGACTTCATATGGTTCAAGGGCCAGTCACGTGCTTTTTTTTCGGGTCGTGACAGTACGATACAAGTAAACCCACCTACTAGCAAATCACCCGAACGAAACTATGCCCGCAAAGCCGTAAAGAACCCTGTACGGCAAACCTGCAAGAAACTGGGGCACAACGGGGGTGAGTTGCCAACTCGTGAATAGAAAAACATCAACGGAAAGAAATCGCATAAATAACGAAACCTAGGTCAAAGATCATAATATATCCTTAAATATAAGTATAACATGCAGCCTATAACAAAAGCTAGGGTGATATCTAACCCGAGTGTAATCTCATGTGTCCGTTTCAGTACCTCAGGTAGCAATATATCATATGAATGAGGTATGAATGCATGAAAACAGAATACATGTAAATGAAGAAACTGTTTTCATAATTTAGTGAGATTTCCTTTGTATTTTTAAAATGAGATATAATAAATGAAATCAGCATAAAACAGTGCCTAGCATCGGCACAAAACGTAATCCCAATATCTCGATATCTCTGTATCACAGTCTCTGTACCTCAATATCTCGAAATCTCAATGTCTCAATCACAATATCTAGGGAGCCGTCAGTCCAGACCGGCCCCTACCATCCATCTCAAGACCATGACGGTATCCTCCGGATATCCGACGCGTCGGGTAATATCACCGGTAGGTGGTGCTCCCCTGCCAGGCTCACATCGTCATCATCACGCGCTTCTTGCCCCGGGGCACCATACCGGGTCCACCATGTACCCGAAACGGTTCATCCGTCTCCTCTAATCGGGTCTCGAAATCCATCAGCAAACTCATGGTGGACGACTCATACATCATGGGAGAAACCGCACTTTTTATTTTAAAGAGAGAAAAGGTTTATTTATGTTTTTGCGGTTTTCCTCCAAATCCAGAAAATCTCATGGAAATCCGAATCCAAAACCTCAATAACACGTAAAATAGTGAATATATGCATGAGAATCCATGAATGCGGCATAACAATGAATAACAGTATGCATGAAGTAGCAGGTAATAACTACAATGTCTAAACTAACATATAAGGCAAGTACGCTATGTCAAGCAATAATATTTTCTAAGGTGTACGTGACATGGCAATTACCGATGATGATGTGTGTGAGCCGGCAAGTAAGTGTACGTGGTACATACGCATCATCGGTAATGGTGCTGGTGTCCTAACAATATGACATCAACATTGCAATAAGAAATTATAACATAAGTATGCGATGCGAAGCGAACCACAATAATAAGCGGGAGCTGAATACAAGACGCAACTGTAACTAACCTGCATTAATCTAATATAAGTCCTACAAATGGTGCCTTTTGAAATAACACGAATCATGGGGTTTTAAAAATAGGGGCTACGGTGTTTTTATGAAAAGATACGTCTTTTGAAATATCCGTAGGATCCCTTGGGCTGTCTTTTAAAATACCCACGATTCGTTAGTTTTTGAAATAGGTAAGAATCGAATCTAATCTAATAACTAAACTAAACTAAAGGGCTAAGCTAACAAGCTGGACTACAGGTAAGGAAACCGCCTAACATCTAAGTCGATCCATATACATACCTGTATATGTATAGTCGGTGATCCCGCCTCAATAATATCATATCCGATACCATATCTATAATCAGGCATCCCAAGTCAAGAGTGCGGATCAATCATCAATATAGCTCGTACGTAAATCCGTCGTACGGCATCCCAAATCTGGGTACGGGTCAATATCACATTCATCCTACTATTCACCTAGTATCCTCTTTATCCAAGATCATAGTCTACGGTACTGACCTATGTCTTGTACAATACTGATACCGCCTAAGTATGCATGGACGTGTGTGAAACACTACGTCAAGGACCCGCTACAACGTCATGTCGTATCTCAAATACGAACCCTGCTATGTCACCGAATTCACAACCTCAATACAAATCTCATCGACTCATCTCAAACCCAAGTATCATCCTCAAATCCGTATGTGAACATATAATCCCATACCCATGTGAACACATAACTATATATTCCCGTATAAGCACAAATGAAAGAAGAAAGTATGCAAGTATGGGTTGGTGTGTGCATATGTAGTGCGACCACTACTCTAGGGTTTCGCGACACTAAATCATCCAAGAACACCAAATATCCATATTATCATCAATATACTCAAACAATATATAAACAATATATATGTGTGTATACGTATTCGTATACATCACCACGAACTGCGGGGGTGCTATACGCCATCCACCCGACTTCTCCCCGTAGATATAAATCTACTCACCTGGTCCTCGCTCGCCGGTGCCGATGTCGCTACGCGCTTGCTTGTCGTGTCGAATTCCACCTGGGTACCTACATCTCATAACGCACCGTATCGCATTATAATCCGACTCATGACCAAAACGATACATGAATCCCACATAGGTCAAAACATATGGTTGCTTTCACGAATCAATCCAAAAACCCTCGACGTCGGCGTACAAACGCCAGACCATCGAGAAAAACCCAAACACACTCATTTGTACAATCACGAGCACTAATTATGATATAAAATAGCTTAAAATTCACAAAAACCCCAAACTCACTTTAAAAGCCATTTTTCCGAAAATCTAGCAAGCAATATTACCCGTTTTAGTACAAAACTCGACATTTAAACAAATCTAGCGGCCGCAATATCCGCTCAATATCATAACTAAGTCATAAAAACCATTCCAATAATTTAATTTCATCAAAATATATATATTTACAAAACCTAGTTAACAAAAATTAGCACAATTTTCCATTTTAGCTCAAAACTTGGTGTTTTAATCAACTTTAAATATTTTAACAATTTTAGTGGCCATAATTCTCATTAAAATATATTAACTAAGCCACACAACCATTAACTAGAATTTAATCTCACTACTTTATATAAATTACAAAAATCTAGTTTGCAAAACAATCATAATTAGGACAATTTACATATAACAATTTGCAAACTAACAATTTGATTATGTTTCACATTCCCCAAAATGATCAATTCCACTTGCAACCATAATCACACAATAAAACCCTAACTATAATCTAAAACCATCCACTTGAATTTCCAAACTTGAATTCAAAACCCCTTTATTTATTTTAAAACACCAATTTAAGCTTGATTTAAATATTCAATTAACAACTAACAAATATGGATGAATCTTTATACCTCATGATCAAGAGATCAACATGAAGATTATAGCCTCCAAAATGCCAAATTTCCTCCAAGATCCATGCTAGCTTGGGCAAAGAAATAAAGGGTAAGAGTTGGATTGAAGAATTATAGAGGTTTTAGCTTGATTTTGAGGCAAAAAGATGAATTTTTTGAAGAGAATGAGAGGAGAAAAATGGGGGCTACTGTTGGGGGGCCTGCTGCTAAGCCAAGAGGAGAGGAGAGAGAGGGTGTGGTGTGGGGAAAAACCAAGTAAAGAAAAGTCCAAGTCAACCCAAACCCATACCTCATTTTCTTATACTTTCTTTTCCTTTTTAATTCTTTCTTTTGTGAAATGAGGGGACAAAGTTTTGGGGCAGCCAAGGGGGGGATCGGCCAGCAGCCTAGGGGGTGAGGAGAGAGAGTGTGGAGAGTGTAGGTGAGGGAAAAAAAAAGATAAATACTATACCCCAATTTCCCTTTATACTAATTTCATCGAAAAAAGCATTTTTCTTCGATATTTTCTAAACCGTTTTGGCAAACCATTTCATTTCAAAAACCACATGATAAAATTTTGTTTAATGTGTTATGATGCACAAAATTTGTTTCAACTCATTCCAATTTGTAATTTTCCCTAATTAAATGTATTAGTGACGGCTTAAAATAATATTAAAATAATATTTTTTCAGAAAATTTGAAATTTCACCAGTGGCTCAATAAACACTAAATACTAGTAATTACATAGCTATAATATGTATATTTAGTATTATAATAAAGATATTTGTATTTTGACTTTTTACAGAAACCCCCTTATTTTACCGATTTTCCGAAATTTCACCGAAACGATTTTCAAAATGTTACAATCTTCCCCCCTTAAAGAAATTCGGTCCCCGAATTTAAATTAAAACTTCCCCCAAATACTAAAAAATTTCAGCCAAAACCATCAAATCGCCGGGGCTCCGAAATCATAAATACATAAAACAAATCGTAGCGCAACGCATGCGCATGAAAAATGAGCTTATAACTGAAAATCAAAACTCCGTCAAGCATCCCGCAATCATCAGAGTCATGGAAAAAACACAATGTCAAATCCAATACCAAAACCAATATGATATAACTCAAAACTATACACGTAAATATCAAATCTATATATGTAATTATCTGAAGGAAATGCATGCAAAATCTCTTAAAGTCTCTGTGCAATGCGCATAACACTGCACAATGGCGGATGTCTATCATTAGAAAATAACCATATACATATATACCTTTTATTTGAAATGTACGTTCCGCCGTTTTGGAAACAATTTAGAAGGGTCTCCTTATTTTAAACATTTCGCGTCATATCAGACACGTAGGCAAATACTGAGACTATAGCTCGCTTTTTGGAATTCCCTTCGATAGCTATCAATGCATGAAAGATACATTCAGGTACTGTCCTCTGACTAGTCCAGCTCAGTACGAAAACACATAGCAAATATCATAAAAACGTACTGCTCTATAAGAAATCAATCCTAAAATATGCATATGAATACTACGTGCGTCTGGTGCGCACGGAAATCAAAATCCATATATGTGTCATACATGCGCACAGAAACAACATCTAAGTGTATCGGGTGTGCACACAACATCCGTCATAGGCAACGTGTGTGCCTGACAGCAGAGACAGGTGCATCTGACATGCACGAAGAATCTCGATTTAGTGCATCTGGTGTGCACCAAAATCGTATCTCAAGACATGCGCTCAACATGCGCGAAAACCCAAAACCAGGGGCATCCATCACGCACGAAATCATGAAATCCAATATCTAGCGCCGAACATGCGCAAAATCAAGTCAGGTGCACAAGGTGCACAAAACAAATATCGAGTATCACAATCGAAATCGAAGTCCAGTGCATCTAAGTGCACAAAAGGCGTATCACTGCACTGCAAGCATATATAAACTATACAGAGTGCCGGAACCAAATCGTGTGCGTGCATACGCACAAAATCAACTCAAATGTCTAAAACCATAAAATCACAAACATATGAAACCAAAGCACGAAAACGATATCAAGTGCAACACTGTGCAAAGATCGTAAATCCTCAATCATCAAAATCAAATCATACGAATGTAGGGTTGCTAGGCACGTGCACAAGGGTCTACAAGGCATCAACCAAGCCCGATTAAAAATTTAGCCGTGCCGAACAACCCGAATACGGAACTTTAAACTAGAGATTAGGCGAAAACAACATGCTAAACACTTTAACACTAAGTGAGAGGGATTACAACCTTTGTAGATCCGGTCCTTCACTTCATATGCTTCGTGTTGTGGTCCCTTCGCTGCGATCATCGGGATCCGGACTCTCGAGAGGTTCCACGAAGAGAATGACGCAACCTTTGCTTCCGATCTTCGATACTACGATGATCTACCTTGAAGTTTCTTTAACACAAGCTAACACTCATGAAATGATGTGAACACCCTCATCTAAATGGCAAGGGAAGATGAGGATGATGAAGTAGGATTTTTGCTCTCTTTATTTATATTTTTCTCATAATTATCCATCACAAAAATCAAAGCAAGAAAGGATTTCAAGCAAAGAAGAAGAAGGAAGAAGATGATGAACAATATTCATTAATCCTTTTGTGATGAATAGGAAAAGGAGATAATGATCAATTATACAACCATGGTTCACTTAACCATTGTAGAGAATAGACTAGGGTTAGGGTTTGGGCTGGGTTAAAGCATGAGTCATGAACAAATATCTTTCACAAAACAAAATAAAACCTTCTAGAAACTTCTAGAAAGTTTAACCCTAATCCAAACCCTAATCATGTTTAAACTCCACTAAACAAGTTGCATTATTTATCATATCATGTTACAATATTATATATCACATATATAATATTTATCGTAACAAAATAAAATAATACAATTAACATATATCGCATATATATCAATGTATTATCCGAGTGAGAAAAAGAATCTTTTAGTGAGCAAATATTAGTTAATGTAATTTAATATATCATATATATTATTATACATTAAATTATCGAATCAACACTTGATCCGACAATCCGGCTATATCGCATATAACCGACTAATATAAATCCGTACCGATTCATCGAATCAACACTTGATCCGATGACCCGGCTGATATCAAATATCGCGAGAATAGAATACGGTATCACATATCGCATTATCCTCGGTCCCGCACATATCACATATGTGCTCCTACTCCGTTTTGCCTGAGTCAAGAAACCTCTGTGTAGGACTCTAAAGAATCGTCAATACGCCGGCAGTAGGTGATGATCATATCATACACCCACAAGCTGCAAGCGGTCAGCTAAACATAACAGCTACCCAGGTATTGAGCGCTCAGAAGATCAACAAGCAAGCCTGTAACTTCTCCTGTGAATCCAAACAGTAACACTCCCGTACAGTCCGGTCTCGTCGTCTGATATGTCGCATATCTCGCCTAGGGGTGGTAAACGTCAGACCCCAGTAGCTCGATAAGTCGTGTCGATATGAGGTCTATAACAGTTCGAGAAACTACTGATAACACTTACCAGTAAATCTCAGTAACCCTGGCCAGGGATTTCCGGTTATAGCCAATCGAACACAGCACAACATCAACTCCCTATACCGGGAGAGACGAATCCCCTCCTATCGCTCATTGCCTCCATGTGATTCGGGACTGTACCCAAAAGCCACCTTTTTGCACGCCCTCTTGGACGTGGTATGATGGAAATCAAAGCACAGTGGGAATCACACAAGACTCTATGACAATCTCGGGTCAACAGACTACTCTGTACAAGTGTCACCGGAGAACTGCCATCTGACATATGGTATAATACCATCTGGGAGTTCTCGGCGAGTCCGTCCAGTGTACCCAGTCTCCACTGAGCACCCGTACACCATCCTTGATGTCAAACACCAATGGATATGGGATCATCCATCGCCCATCATATGGGTCAAGATGCGTATACGCTAGTCTACTCTGGTGCATCGATGCCCTATCTCGATACACCCTCGACTAGGAACAGTTATAGGATGTACTCGTCGACTACCGTGGCCCCACTAGTATGATCTCATCATAGTCCCAGTAGTCAAGTACATATCCTAAGGGCTTTATCAACATGTAATATAGAGACAATCAGAGTACATGTTAAGATAAAGTACAACCAGATAGCATACTATCATGTCGAGCAAGAAAGTCCTCCCTATACATGTCCTAGCATCCACTACAATATACATCGTATGTACAGTAATAGCCTCTAGGGCATACATATAACTAACAATCTCCCACTTGCACTAGGTCCATCTGTTATGGTATCACATACCCAACAATTAGCTGCGGTTGAAGTATCTCATACTCAACCATCCCATAAAAGTCTCTACTGGGAAAAAGGCCTTTGTGAGTGGATCCGCGTTGTTGTCCTCTGTGTCTACTCTCCTTAACCTCGATCTCCCTGGAGATCAACCATCTCCATGATCAGGTGACACTGCCTAAGAATTATATCTGGATTCCTGATGGGACGGTAGTTCCTTGGCTAAAGCCACAACTCCATTGTCACACAATGGTAGGAACGAAGTTCATCTCATGAACTTATAAATATCCAGACTGCCTCTTTGGTAGTATCCTTGGTAACGATGTATCTTGCCTTTAATCGTCTAGTATGTCACGGTATCTAGCTTGGAACTCTTCCAACATACCATCCCTCCACTGAGGGTATAGACAATGCCTGCGACTGACATTCAGTCGTTCTTATCACCCTGGAACCCTTCCAGTGATTATCCCCAGGATCGATTGATACCATCTCACTACAACTAGTGAGTATCCTAGCATCCAATAAGATCTATCTCATAGATCCAAAACCTAGGATTTAGTAGGTATCACTTTGATCCTATATGGAGAATCCTTGTGATAAGCGGAGATTGACCGAGCGTAGCATAGGAAACTCCTTCCCTATCAAGAGTATGTCATCCACGTACTCTACGAGGATCACCACCATAGTCTCTACTACCTTTTCCTATATACAAGGTTCATCTACCATTTTGATGAAGTCAAACTCTTTGACTACCACATCAAATCAGATGTTCCAACTCCACGATGCCTGTTTTATCATATAAAACATCTTGCACGCGTTTCCGCTGCTCCCACTGTCTACGAAGCCCTCTGGCTGTGTACTTATAGACGCTCTTTTCTAAAACATCATTTTAGAAAAGCAGTCATGACACCCAACCACCAGATATCGTAGTCATGGTATGTAGCCGTGGCAAGTAGGATCTGGATGGACTTACGCATAGATCCTTAGAAAAGGTTTCAACATAATCCATACCTGGTCTATGATGCAAACCTTTAAGAAGTCTAGCTTTGAAAGTCTCAACTTTTCCATGTACAACAAGTAATCTTCTCAAGATATACTTACTCCTGATGGGGATTTAACCCTTCAGATAAAGCAACCAAAGTCCATACTTTGTTGGTGTATAAGGATTCCATCTCAGATCGATAAGCATCCAGCCATTCTTACAGAGTCCCACTCCTGATGGCCAGCTCGAAATTAGTTGGGTCATTATCTTATGATGCAATCCTCGCTCCCACTGTCATAGAGAAACCGAAGTATCTCTCAGGTGGGTGAGGAACCCTACTGGATCGGCGGAGAGGCTGAGGTTCGTTGGAAACTATTGAATCCTTTGGTTCAACCAAATCATCAGCTGCATTTTGTATAGCTGGAACATTTCCAGTTCTACATAACAGACCTTGCCTCGAGCTTGTCCGGATTTTGCTTTTAGGCATAGGCCGGACAACCCCAAATCTTAACAAGCTTAAGATATGGGCTCTTACCTTTCCATATCACATATGAAGTGGTAGGCAACTGATTTGATTTGAACCCTGTTCAACAGGTATGCAGCTTCTCAAGTGCATAACTCCCAAAAGGAAATAAGAAACTCAGTAGTACTCATCATAGAGCACACCATATCACATAGGGTGCTATTGCTCTGCCCCGATACACCGACGTGCTGTGGTGTATGCGGAGGAGTAATGCTGAGAGAGAATCTCATTCTCCTTTAGAATAATCCTTGAATTCCGTGCTCAAGTATTCTCCTCCTTGATCTTATCAAAGGACATAATACTTATACCCGTATTTTGGTCCTCCACTTCTTACTTATATTCTGTGAATATCTCAAAAGGTTCAGACTTGTGTTTCAACAGGAACGCATGTCTGAATCTTGAGAGATTATCAGAGAACGTAATGAAGTAAAAAGAACCGATCTTGGCATGTGTAGACAGGGGACTCTCATACATCAGCATGTATCAATCCCAAAAGTTCACTAACTCTTTCTCTGTTTCCAATAAACAGAGCTGTGGTCATCTTATCTTTGTGACATGATTGGCAAGTTTCACAAGATGTAAATTCAAACAGATTTAAATATGCATCTAAATGTAACTTCAGCCAGTCGGGTCTCATTGATATGACCTAGTCTACAATGCCTCAAGAAGGATTCGTTCATTTCTGAACTCTTCTTCTTGTGTGTGTTCCGTATACTAAGAACTGTAGTTTGATTTAGAACATTAATGCTTTTAGATAACGTGCCTGAACCGATCAACTCTTGATATAGGAAATGTTCAAAACATTATCCAACAATACAAAATTATATCCTTTCTTTACTAAAAAAGAGACATATATGATTTTGTATATCAGGTTCGGTATCTAATAACATTTGTTCAGAATCAATGTATTCTGGTAATACAGGGTGACAGTGACCAACAAACTTGGCTGCAACACTTGCACCGTTTTCTGTCTCATGAAACTTATCACCCGTTCTCAGTTCTTTACCTATCTGTAGCCCATGTAACAGATTACATATGCGGGATCCTGATCCGGTATCACCTACCCAGGACGTAAAGGATACTGAGAAACAGTTCTCTGTAATGAACACACCCGAAGATGATGCATCAGCATGCACTTTCTTCGTTTGGGTGGCACGGGAAATCTGATATTCCCCAATTTCCTGCTCTGTCTTATAACAATTATAAGTTGGAGCGGGACCAACGTTCCCCAGCTCAGTATAACAAGCGGGTTCGGTCAATATATCCGTTTTATTATCTTGATTAAGGCGTGATATGGTCGCTATCTGGAGAGAGAGAGAAGAAAACACTCAGCGTATGCTCTTGCAAGATTAGATTGGTTATATAATATATCTAATCAGGATGTCTCCCACTGTTTCAGTCAAATCTTCCTTCAAACCCTAAAAGGAAAGACTAGCCGGGATTAATTACACGCTACAAGTTCGCCAATCTTTCAGCCAGGCCAGTGTCGGTACTTTGAGGGAGGTCCCCCGTGCTTTCGCACGAACCTAATTACAGTAAACCTCGTTTTCCCAGAGGCGTAACCCCGTTAACACCTTTCTAGACACCTACTTGATCGGCTAATTGTAATGTGTAAAACTCTCCCAGGAGTAACTCTTACTCGCAGCGGGTATCGGGATCCAACTATCTCATAGAAGGTATGCAATCTCATTGCAAATTTCAACACTTGAAATTCCCAATAATATTTTGCCCCTAGCACCCTATGACCTTGACGGAGGCCAACAAACCATAGGCTACTAGTCAAGTTCAACCCGCCATTTCTTGATCGAATCAAACCCACCCGCACGACCCTTGACGGAGGCCAACAAGGTCGCACGACTACCCTAACTCAATCTGCATCATATGCATAAGCAGATAAATACTGGTTAGCTACCGCACACTGCGCCTTGACGGAGGCCAACAAACGCAGCACGAATACTAAACAGCACTTATCTGAAATGACGGAGGGCTACGACGGGTTTTTCAGAAAACCCTTTGCGTAATGAACTTGATATCGTTGTAGAATCGAGTGATTTTAAATGGAGTGTTTTTGAGGCTTTTCTAGTTTTGCTAAAGGGGTCACTCCCGGTGAAGGGATCGTCGGCCCTTTCCTCATCGAATAAGGTGTGGGATATATCATATATATCACTGTGCAAAGCAGAAACTATAGAAGCAATCAAAAGACAAACCGAGTTTGTAGCATCTGCCAGTTATTGCTAAAGGAGTCACTCCCGGCGAAGGGATCTCGGTCCTTTCCCTATCGAATAAGGTGCAGGATGTTCTACAAGGAACACCGCTATGCAAAGCAAGAACTAGAGCTACCAATTTTTATAAACAAGTTTCTACAACATCTTAGGTTTCTTTTATTTCATTAATCTCATTAATGAAGTCCCATTTTAATTATGCTTCACAAGCATCTCTTTTGAAACGAAATCTGCAATATAACATATATCTCATATATATAATATAAACATTCGTCTCAGGCAGTAATATGATCTCATCACAGAACATTGCAGCAGAAGAACATATATGAAATATTGGATATACTAGGACGTCCGTGTTTTCAATACGAGCCTGTATAAAACACGGATTCCACGGTCGCGATGAATAGCCAAACCCACATCCCTAGACCCCTACGAGAGCGGCAAGTAACACTGCCAATTATAGGGTTAGGAGACCCGGTCTCGACTCCTCGAGATGGTCTCCCACTGGACCCTAGAACCCGGTTACTTGTGCTCCCCGCCTTGGGTCTACCTAATGCGGAAAAGTAAATAATATACAACGGTGACATCTTCCGCTACCTGGAAGTGCCCCAATAAAAGAATATTACATACAAATGAATTTTATATGAATGGAAAAGAAAAACTCTCATCTCACATAAAACCCCCGGCTATTCAAACGCGACGATCCAATACATCATATCACAGCAACACATAATATCTCATATCATCAACGTAAGCAAGTATGCGTATCCCGATTGTCGTTGATGTATAGCAACGAAGCCGGCGATACACCACATACTACGCTTACGGTCACAGAAAAGAAAGTGTAAAACTACAACAGTTGGAATCCGCAATCTTCTTAGACATCGCATGCCTAACCAAATGAATTCCTTAGACATCACATGCCTAACAGTTATAAACCCCGCATTTTAGTCTCATTATCAAAAACTCTTTTCAATTTCAAGTCGGGCAATTCAACAAGATTCCCGACGTCCTGATCGAATGCTCGTCGCAAACTTTAGTAGACGGCCGCACCCCCGATACCGTTGACGAAGTGCACCAAGGCGGAACACCGCTACCGGGAGCACCCGAACGGATGCTTTCGGCGACGGGGTTCTCCTACAGTCACTTGGTCGGGGCTATGGAGTGAGGCTGTCTATTAAGTTTACCCGGCGAGTATTCGCGTACGCTACGTGATTGCGACGGACTTTTGATCACATCAAAATTCCGTGGCAACCGATCAACTGAGACTAAACTGCTATGTTTATAATATTCAAATCAGTTATCTCATAACTACCTGTGGATTCCAATTATTGTATCACATTCCAGATAAATAGAAAAATTTAAACTTTCCGATCGAATCATCAAGCACCCAAGATTTCCCCAATATATCTCAACACTTGAAATCAGTTTAAAAACGTCCTTCACATGCCACAGTACCAATGGTCCAGCCGTAGAAGGGTCAAGCCAACGCCTCACATGTGGCACGCCGTACTGCCCCAAACCCTAAGGTTCAAAGGGCAGTTCAAGACGGTCACATAATCGAGTTAAGGTTTGTTGTCTTCTAGAGGGTCCATCGAGTTACTTGCATGACTTAGAACATTCTTAAACACGAGGAAAAATCCAACTTTTGAAAAATTTTCCGACAGGGGAAAAAGTGAGTTATTGATATCCGTTCGAACTTTTTAACAGTTTCTAAAATTATCCGGACAAAACTAAACAAAGTTATAATATCCGATCAAAACTTTAAGTCCCCAATACAACCAATATAATTCAACAGTTGAATAAAAAAATAAAAATTTCCAGAAAATACAACATTAAAAAATAGGAGTTACTGTGAAAATCACGTGCGCAGAATCGATCACGTGGCCGCGGAATCGCCGCACAAGCTGGGGTGGGGCCGCGGTTCCGCGACTCTTTGGTCGAATTACGCTCACGTGCTTCACAGTAATTCTTGTAATTACCTGCTGTAATTTTTGGATATTTTTAATGTGGAAAAATCCCAATTTTTAGAAAATTTCCAGAGAGCATGTTTTATCGGGGTTTCGGGTTTCGATCGGACTTTAAACTTCGTTTAGACTTCGCCTAAAGCTTTAGCTTGGCTCTGATACCACTGTAGGGTTGCTAGGCACGCGCACAAGGGTCTACAAGGCATCAACCATGCCCAATTAAAAATTTAGCCGTGCCGAACAACCCGAATACGGAACTTTAAACTAGAGATTAGGCGAAAACAACATGCTAAACACTTTAACACTAAGTGAGAGGGATTACAACCTTTGTAGATCAGGTCCTTCACTTCATATGCTCCGTGTTGTGGTCCCTTCGCTGCGATCATCGGGATCCGGACTCTCGAGAGGTTCCACGAAGAGAATGACGCAACCTTTGCTTCCGATCTTCGATACTACGATGATCTACCTTGAAGTTTCTTTAACACAAGCTAACACTCATGAAATGATGTGAACACCCTCATCTAAATGGAAAGGGAAGATGAGGATGATGAAGTAGGATTTTTGCTCTCTTTATTTATATTTTTCTCACAATTATCCATCAAAAAAATCAAAGCAAGAAAGGATTTCAAGCAAAGAAGAAGAAGGAAGAAGATGATGAACAATATTCATTAATCCTTTTGTGATGAATAGGAAAAGGAGATAATGATCAATTATACAACCATGGTTCACTTAACCATTGTAGAGAATAGACTAGGGTTAGGGTTTGGGTTGGGTTAAAGCATGAGTCATGAACAAATATCTTTCACAAAATAAAATAAAACCTTCTAGAAACTTCTAGAAAGTTTAACCCTAATCCAAACCCTAATCATGTTTAAACTCCACTAAACAAGTTGCATTATTTATCATATCATGTTACAATATTATATATCACATATATAATATTTATCGTAACAAAATAAAATAATACAATTAACATATATCGCATATATATCAATGTATTATCCGAGTGAGAAAAAGAATCTTTTAGTGAGCAAATATTAGTTAATGTAATTTAATATATCATATATATTATTATACATTAAATTATCGAATCAACACTTGATCCGACAATCCGGCTATATCGCATATAACCGACTAATATAAATCCGTTCCGATTCATCGAATCAACACTTGATCCGATGACCCGGCTGATATCAAATATCGTAAGAATAGAATACGGTATCACATATCGCATTATCCTCGGTCCCGCACATATCACATATGTGCTCCTACTCCGTTTTGCCTGAGTCAAGAAACCTCTGTCTAGGACTCTAAAGAATCGTCAATACGCCGGCAGTAGGTGATGATCATATCATACACCCACAAGCTGCAAGCGGTCAGCTAAACGTAACAGCTACCCAGGTATTGAGCGCTCAGAAGATCAACATGCAAGCCTGTAACTTCTCTTGTGAATCCAAACAGTAACACTCCCGTACAGTCCGGTTTCGTCGTCTGATATGTCGCATATCTCGCCTAGGGGTGGTAAACGTCAGACCCCAGTAGCTCGTTAAGTCGTGTCGATATGAGGTCTATAACAGTTCGAGAAACTACTGATAACACTTACCAGTAAATCTCAGCAACCCTGGCCAGGGATTTCCGGTTATAGCCAATCGAACACAGCACAACATCAACTCCCTATACCGGGAGAGACGAATCCCCTCCTATCGCTCATTGCCTCCATGTGATTCGGGACTGTACCCAAAAGCCACCTTTTTGCACGCCCTCTTGGACATGGTATGATGGAAATCAAAGCACAGTGGGAATCACACAAGACTCTATGACGATCTCGGGTCAACAGACTACTCTGTACCAGTGTCACCGGAGAACTGCCATCTGACGTATGGTATAATACCATCTGGGAGTTCTCGGTGAGTCCGTCCAGTGTACCCAGTCTCCACTGAGCACCCGTACACCATCCTTGATGTCAAACACCGATGGATATGGGATCATCCATCGCCCATCATATGGGTCAAGATGCGTATACGCTATTCTACTCTGGTGCATCGATGCCCTATCTCGATACACCCTCGACTAGGAACAGTTATAGGATGTACTCGTCGACTACCGTGGCCCCACTAGTATGATCTCATCATAGTCCCCGTAGTCGAGTACATATCCTAAGGACTTTATCAACATGTAATATAGAGACAATCAGAGTACATGCTAAGATAAAGTACAACCAGATAGCATACTATCATGTCGAGCAAGAAAGTCCTCCCTATACATATCCTAGCATCCACTACAATATACATCGTATGTACAGTAATGGCCTCTAGGGCATACATATAACTAACAACGAATAAATCATCCAAAACATCAAAATCAATAATGGCGGAATAGTACCGCTCAAGTGCATCCTCTAAGAATCTCGGGCCAGCTGTCGCGGTCACTAGTGGGACGTCTCGTCGATGATCATGAACTCTGGCCTGCTGGTGTGCGTAACAATGACCACTCCTGGGTCAAGGTCTCCACTGTGAATTACCAATCTCTCGGTCCATCGGCTCATCGGCCCTGTCAGGTGTACTAACGGGGATGATCCCGTTCTGGCACTTCTCTGGTCATCTCTCGGTCAATCATCACGACCACTCGTAAGATAGCATATCACTGGCGTCGGCCTCTGGCTCTTTGAATGTACGTGACACATCTGATCCTGGGTGCAAGTATCATTGCAGCAGTGTCCTGGAAGGAATCCTGCTCACGGTCTCTTCCATGTCTCTTCTCTGCCAACTGTCCGGAAGTCATCGTCCTTTCCTATATCTGCATCTTGCTCTGGAACGACTGCATACTCATCGCGACTCCTTCTGGAAGGTAAATCCAAGTATCATGCCTCGGCATGCGTATCGCATCTCTGATGTCGGCGGAGTGGAACGTCGTCTTATCCAAATCTCGTACGAACCTCTTACTCCACGTTTCTCTAATGTCGATTGCTCCGGACTCGTCTCGTCGTGGCTGCATGGACTGAGCTCCAACGGCTATCCTCATATCTGGAGCCTCCCAAGAATGCATCTCACCACCTAGTATCCGAATGAAGTCGAGCCATTCGATTGAATCGTCAAAACCTCATAATCCCCCAAGAGCTCAACATCTTGGGTACAGTATAATAATATCGAGTACATACCACAGCATCGGTGGTCCATCCGTAGAAGGGCAAACCCAAGCCTCGCTAATGGCGCCGCGGAACTGCCGCAAACCCTAAGGTTCAAAGGCTTTCACACGGTCATTAAGTCGAGTTAGGGTTTCATTCTTCTAGAGGGACCATAGAATTGCCTGCATGTCTTTCCGAATACTTTAAACTTGGAATAATAGGTTTCTGACATTCGATCGTCTCTGTCGACTCTCAACGTCTCCGCGTGAAGTCGTCTCTAGCTGGAATCAATCTATCTGATGACCTCGCATCGGGGTAGCGAACGAACCATACGTCCTAGTCATTCATCCTTGGTGACTAGCGACCTTCTATAATCTCTTAGTACAACTCGTACTGCAATAGCTCCAACATATAGGGCGATATCTCGTCGCTCGCAGCAACAACTGGCTCACTCGTCTGCACGCTGAACAGTGCCTCAATCATCATGAGTAAGCAATACACCAACGGTCATCAAAATCTGGCTGGCCTCTATCATTGGCTCAATCCTCTAGTGTCGATCAGCACATCCGAGTAACCTCATAAAGGCGATCCGCCAAACGCTCGTGGCGTGGAAACACAGTAAAAAGACACATCTCTGCAATCGTGTGTTGCCGTAATTTCGCCCTGGTCAGTCCTCGTTCGTGACGAGCTCGTGCTGACCGCAACTCTAGTTGTAGCTCTCCCTGCCCGTAATCGTGGCAGCAAAACCATAACTGGTACTGATGAGGCTAGATCGGAATGAATATAATACTGAGCAAAGAAATGTCCATCCTAAGGCTTCTTAAGTGGAGTAGCGTATCGTAAATATGCCGCGGAACATACCTACGGTACGTCACTCTACTTTAGTCGTCTCTTCCATCAACCAAGGGTCATCCTATGCTCCGAAGGTAAAACCTAACGCTCTGATACCAATTTTGTCACGTCCCGAAAGTACGGAACATGACCGACACTTAAACTGCGAAACGTCTCGAGGCGTACGTAATCTAAGTAAACCGAAAACCCAGAAATCCAAACCAAGAAAAGTAGTAGAGTGAAGGAAAACCAATTTAAAACAAGTAGTTTTAATAGCATAAGCCGAATTATGCGGTTTTTTAGAACATCAAAATTTACTGAAAATTTCGGCAGAGTCTCCTTTGTAAAAACTGGCCCCCAAACGGGATACAACATGAATAGTATACGAAATCAATAAAAAGGCATCCCCAAGCGGGAGCTAGCTCTTCGTCAATCGACGGTCACAACCACACAATCAATATAATATACAACGCCAACGGCGAGGATCAAATTTCAAAAGGAAACTCAAAACCACAAGAAAACCACAGAAATATAACGCGCGACTCTAAGGTCGAAGGAATAACATCACTGGTCTCTATCTCAAAATAAATACATATTTGGTTGATGGAATTTACTAGATACAACTGACTAATAATATACAAGATATATAATGGGGGTACGATACAAGTAAACCCACCTATTAGCAAATCATCCGAACGAAACTATGCCCGCAAAGCCGTAAAGAACCCTGTACGGCAAACCTGCAAGAAACTGTGGCACAACAGGGGTGAGTTGCCAACTCGTGAATAGAAAAACATTACGGAAAGAAATCGCATAAATAACGCA
The DNA here is from genome assembly GCA_030015575.1 of Agapanthus africanus. Classification (NCBI taxonomy): domain Eukaryota; kingdom Viridiplantae; phylum Streptophyta; class Magnoliopsida; order Asparagales; family Amaryllidaceae; genus Agapanthus; species Agapanthus africanus. Next base: position 235,909,679 of record JASDDO010000010.1, read on the forward strand.
ACCTAGGTCAAAGATCATAATATATCCTCAAATATAAGTATAACATGCAGCCTATAACAAAAGCTAGGATGATATCTAACCCGAGTGTAATCTCATGTGCCCGAGTCAGTACCTCAGGTAGCAATATATCATATGAATGAGGTATGAATGCATGAAAACAGAATACATGTAAATGAAGAAACTGTTTTCATAATTTAGTGAGATTTCCTTTGTATTTTTAAAATGAGATATCAGAAATGAAATCAGCATAAAACAGTGCCTAGCATCGGCACAAAACGTAATCCCAATATCTCGATATCTCTGTATCACGGTCTCTGTACCTCAATATCTCGAAATCTCAATGTCTCAATCACAATATCTAGGGCGCCGTCAGTCCAGACCGGCCCCTACCATCCATCTCAAGACCACGACGGTATCCTCCGGATATCCGACGCGTCGGGTAATATCACCGGTTGGTGGTGCTCCCCTGCCAGGCTCACATCATCATCATCACGCGCTTCTTGCCCCGGGGCACCATACCGGGTCCACCATGTACCCGAAACGGTTCATCCGTCTCCTCTAATCGGGTCTCGAAATCCATCAGCAAACTCATGGTAGACGACTCATACATCATGGGAGAAACCGCACTTTTTATTTTAAAGAGAGAAAAGGTTTATTTATGTTTTTGCGGTTTTCCTCCAAATCCAGAAAATCTCATGGAAATCCGAATCCAAAACCTCAATAACACGTAAAATAGTGAATATATGCATGAGAATCCATGAATGCGGCATAACAATGAATAACAGTATGCATGAAGTAGCAGGTAATAACTACAATGTCTAAACTAACATATAAGGCAAGTACGCTATGTCAAGCAATAATATTTTCTAAGGTGTACGTGACATGGCAATTACCGATGAAGATGTGTGTGAGCCGGCAAGTAAGTGTACGTGGTACATACGCATCATCGGTAATGGTGCTGGTGTCCTAACAATATGATATCAACATTGCAATAAGAAATTATAACATAAGTATGCGATGCGAAGCGAACCACAATAATAAGCGGGAGCTGAATACAAGACGCAACTGTAACTAACCTGCATTAATCTAATATAAGTCCTACAAATGGTGCCTTTTGAAATAACACGAATCATGGGGTTTTAAAAATAGGGGCTACGGTGTTTTTATGAAAAGATACGTCTTTTGAAATATCCGTAGGATCCCTTGGGCTGTCTTTTAAAATACCCACGATTCGTTAGTTTTTGAAATAGGTAAGAATCGAATCTAATCTAATAACTAAACTAAACTAAAGGGCTAAGCTAACAAGCTGGACTACAGGTAAGGAAACCGCCTAACATCTGAGTCGATCCATATACATACCTGTATATGTATAGTCGGTGATCCCGCCTCAATAATATCATATCCGATACCATATCTATAATCAGGCATCCCAAGTCAAGAGTGCGGATCAATCATCAATATAGCTCGTACGTAAATCCGTCGTACGGCATCCCAAATCTGGGTACGGGTCAATATCACATTCATCCTACTATTCACCTAGTATCCTCTTTATCCAAGATCATAGTCTAGGGTACTGACCTATGTCTTGTACAATACTGATACCGCCTAAGTATGCATGGACGTGTGTGAAACACTACGTCAAGGACCCGCTACAACGTCATGTCGTATCTCAAATACGAACCCTGCTATGTCACCGAATTCACAACCTCAATACAAATCTCATCGACTCATCTCAAACCCAAGTATCATCCTCAAATCCGTATGTGAACACATAGTCCCATACCCATGTAAACACATAACTATATATTCCCGTATAAGCACAAATGAATGAAGAAAGTATGCAAGTATGGGTTGGTGTGTGCATGTGTAGTGCGACCACTACTCTAGGGTTTCGCGACACTAAATCATCCAAGAACACCAAATATCCATATTATCATCAATATACTCAAACAATATATAAACAATATATATATGTGTGTATACGTATTCGTATACGTCACCACGAACTGCGGGGGTGCTATACGCCATCCACCCGACTTCTTCCCGTAGATATAAATCTACTCACCTGGTCCTCGCTCGCCGGTGCCGACGTCGCTACGCGCTTGCTTGTCGTCTCGGATTCCACCTGGGTACCTACATATCATAACGCACCGTATCGCACTATAATCTGACTCATGACCAAAACGATACATGAATCCCACATAGGTCAAAACATATGGTTGCTTTCACGAATCAATCCAAAAACCCTCGACGTCGGCGTACAAACGCCAGACCATCGAGAAAAACCCAAACACATTCATTTGTACAATCACGAGCACTAATTATGATATAAAATAGCTTAAAATTCACAAAAACCCCAAACTCACTTTAAAAGCCATTTTTCCGAAAATCTAGCAAGCAATATTGCCCGTTTTAGTACAAAACTCGACGTTTAAACTAATCTAGCGGCCGCAATATCCGCTCAATATCATAACCAAGTCATAAAAACCATTCCAATAATTTAATTTCATCAAAATATATATATTTACAAAACCTAGTTAACAAAAATTAGCACAATTTTCCATTTTAGCTCAAAACTTGGTGTTTTAATCAACTTTAAATATTTTAACAATTTTAGTGGCCATAATTCTCATTAAAACATATTAACTAAACCACACAACCTTTAACTAGAATTTAATCTCACTTATTTATATAAATTACAAAAATCTAGTTTGCAAAACAATTATAATTAGGACAATTTACATATAACAATTTGCAAACTAACAGTTTGATTATGTTTCACATTCCACAAAATGATCAATTCCACTTGCAACCATAATCACACAACAAAACCCTAACTATAATCTAAAACCATCCACTTGAATTTCCAAACTTGAATTCGAAACCCCTTTATTTATTTTAAAACACCAATTTAAGCTTGATTTAAATATTCAATTAACAACTAACAAATATGGATGAATCTTTATACCTCATGATCAAGAGATTAACATGAAGATTATAGCCTCCAAAATGCCAAATTTCCTCCAAGATCCATGCTAGCTTGGGCAAAGAAATAAAGGGTAAGAGTTGGATTGAAGAATTATAGAGGTTTTAGCTTGATTTTGAGGCAAAAAGATGAATTTTTTGATGAGAATGAGAGGAGAAAAATGGGGGCTGCTGTTGGGGGGCTGTTGGGGGGCCTGCTGCTGAGCCAAGAGGAGAGGAGAGAGAGGGTGTGGTGTGGGGAAAAACCAAGTAAAGAAAAGTCCAAGTCAACCCAAACCCATACCTCATTTTCTTATACTTTCTTTTCCTTTTTAATTCTTTCTTTTGTGAAATGAGGGGACAAAGTTTTGGGGCTGCTAAGGGGGGGCTCGGCCAGCAGCCTAGGGGGTGAGGAGAGAGAGCGTGGAGAGTGTAGGTGAGGGAAAAAAAGATAAATACTATACCCCAATTTCCCTTTACACTAATTTCACCGAAAAAAGCATTTTTCTTCGATATTTTCTAAACCGTTTTGGCAAACCATTTTATTTCAAAAACCACATGATAAAATTTTGTTTAATGTGTTATGATGCACAAAATTTGTTTCAACTCATTCCAATTTGTAATTTTCCCTAATTAAATGTATTAGTGACGGCTTAAAATAATATTAAAATAATATTTTTTTCAGAAAATTTGAAATTTCACCAGTGGCTCAATAAACACCAAATACTAGTAATTGCATAGCTATAATATGTATATTTAGTATTATAATAAAGATATTTGTATTTTGACTTTTTACAGAAAACCCCCTTATTTTACCGATTTTCCGAAATTTCACCGAAACGATTTTCAAAACGTTACAAACACTTACCAGCAAATCTCTGAATCAGCCCTGGCCAGGGACTTCCCTGTTACGGCCAATCGAGCATAGTACAACATCAACCCCCAATACCGGGAGAGACGAAAGCCCTCCTATCGCTCATTGCCTCCATGTGACTCGGGACAGTACCCAAAAAGCACCGTTTTGCACACCCTCATGGACGTGGTAAGGTGGATATCAAAGCACAGTGGGAATCACACAAGACTCTATGACGATCTCGGGTCTACAGACTAACCTGTACAAGTGTCACCTGGGAACTGCCATCTGACGTGAGGTATAATACCATCTGGGAGTTCTCGGCGAGTCCGTCCAGTGTACCCAGTCTCCACTGAGCACCCGTATACCATCTCTGATGTCAAACACCAATGGATATGGGATCATCCATCGCCCATCTCATGGGTCGAGAAGCGTATACGCTAGTCTACACTGGTATATTGATGCCCCGTCTCGATACACCTACGACTAGGGACCTTGAAGGATGTACTTATGGACTACCATGTCCCCACTAGTATGATCTGCATCATAGTCCAGGCAGTCAAGTACACATCCTAAGGGCTTTACCAACATGTAACCATAAGACAGTTTAAAGAGACTAGTATACATGTTAAGATAAAGTGCAACCAGATAGCATACTATCATATCGAGCAAGAAAGTCATCTCTATATATGTCCAAGCATCCAATATAATATACATCATCTGTACAATACTGGCCTCTAGGGCATACATACAACTAACATAACTTATAAGAAATGACGGAGGGCTACGGCTGGGTTTTGGCAAAAAACCCGTTAACGTAATGAACTTGATATCGTTGAAGGAACGTGATACCCTTTTTTGAAAATATAGTGGCGAAAACTTTTGCTAAAGAGGTCACTCCCTGTGAAGGGATCTCGGCTCTTTCCTCGTCGAATGAGGTGCAGGATATTCCAAACTGAATACCTCGATGCAAAGCAAGAATAATCGACTATAGTGAAGTTATTACCCTGATGCAAACTTTTGTCTAAGGGGTCACTCCCGATGAAGGGATCTCGGCCCTTGCCTCGTCGACTGAGGTGCTGGGCATTCATAACCGAATACCTCTGTGCAAAACAAAAGTGAACATCCTTGCAATAACAGCTTTTTGAAAATTGTTCCAACAACGTCTTTTAGGTTTATTTTCTTGCATTAATTCAATGCGTCCAATCAATTAATCCTACCATTGCAGAAAATAACCAAAATATGGCGTACGCTTATGCCATCCGCATTCGCCACGGGGCCCCATCATCACCCGTTAGGTTACTTAACTAACGACAGAGCGGGGGCTGGACTAGCGCGGATGCAAAATATAAGCAACACCTAAATAGATATCATATATAGATATATAGCAATGATAGCCAATCCAGATCACAGATGAACACTTTGGATATACTAGGATCCCGCGATTCGTTCGAGCCTGCAACAAAAAAGCGGATTACACGGTCGCGATGAATAGCCAAAACCCCACCGTAGACCCCTACGGGTGCGGCAAACTACCCGCCAAGTACCCGAAGCGAAGCAACCTCCCTCAACTCGTGAGTAGGCCACTCGGCACTTCGAGATACCCGGTAGTTTGTGCACCCCACCTTGGGTCTATCCTAGGAGCAAAAAAAGTAAAAAGAAATTATACAATGGCGACAACAACCTAACCCCGGTTGTGCGGACAAACAAATAATATTACATCAATTTACAAATTTTACAATGAATGAAAGAAAAAGAAACTCTCATCTCACATCCACCCCGGCTATTCATCCGCGACAATCCAACGAGCTCATATACACAAACCATCAGCATTACAGATCACAGATATGTATAACCCCCACTAATCGACGTATAGCGATTAGTAGATGTTCAATACATATATAACATCACAGACAATATCCATTAGCTAAAGTCTACGGAATATCGATCAAAAATACGGATTTGTAACCACCCGAAAAATCAATTTGCACTCTGGAAAATCTGGGCAGAAACAACATGTAGTAAAAATCCCAAAACAGCCCAAATAGAACACTGCAGCAAAACGGAGCTGCGGCCAAGTCAGCTCGGACGCGGTTCCGCGGTGAGTTGGCCGAGTCAGCAGCTCATTTTTGCTGTGTGTTTTATAAAAATCGTGAGACGATTTTTCATGTATGTTAAATTATTTTATGAACCGTATAAAAAATCGACAGAAACTTGGGTTTTCCCGGACGTGTTTTGCGATTTTTTTCCGATCGATATTCTAAACACTTTGCTAACTTGCTAGTTTATGTTTAGCTAGGCTCTGATACCACTTTTAGGTCCACGTTACCTCTCCCGGTACTTTCGGGGTTGCGGAAACGGTAAAACAAAATTTTTTCTTGACTTGGTATTATGGACCGTAAAAGCCGGATCTTTGCTAAACTAGAAACTAGAAAACTACAAGAGGTGTTAACTACTATGCCGTAGAAATTATACCTCGCCATACCGGTCCTTCGGGTCTTCATTCCGCTGTCCCACTCGTCGATCCATGCTCCGAGGGTTGATCCGGACATTGGTCACCTCCGCGGCCTTCTTGAGTAGAAGACGATCCACCCGAGAGTTGTACACCGAGCTCCACCTCGAGCCGAGGCAACTAGGGCAACAAGATCGCTAGTCTTGATACCCTAGGTTGTGTAAAAGAGAAAGATGGAGGTATTTGTCTATGTGGATTCTTTTTCTCTCAACACATGAGATCAAAAGAATTTATGAAGAGGAGGAAGATGAAGGAGGTCAAGGAACCATGGAGCTCTTTCTTTCTTCTCACTTCCAAGAGAGAGAATGAGAAAAGAGAAATGAAAGAGTTAACCAAAGAAAATGAACCATAGTTGCAAAAAAATACTAAACACAATCATTATAAATCCTATCATGATAAAGTTGATGCTACATTGATTTGACCATTTTCATAATCCAATGACCATTTTCATAATCCAAAATGAAAAAGAAAACCAAAGAAGAGTGTAGACCTCTCAAGAAGGTCAATGGTAGTCAAATGGTCAAAGCAATTAGCCATCACATAATTATCACTAAAAGGATTAGTAAATAATGTATCCGGCTCATAATGGTTTTAACCGAACGAATTGCCAAAACCCTAATGAGTCCGCCTCAAAATGGTTTTGACCGAATCAACTGTCAAAACCCTAACGAGCTTGCCACATAACGGTTTTGGCCGAACCAACTGCCAAAACCCTAATGAGGCACCTCCTCCTTCACCGCTCCTCAAAACTGTGCATACACACCCGCACCCGCATTCCGTAGAATGCGAATGCACAGAAGACAAAACAAATCCATCCGTGCAATACTAGGATCCGGTTTAAACCAAAGCCCACCAGTATTGCCCGCCTGAACAGCATACGTACACAAGTGCACGTAAGTGATCGCACAAGTGCACGTAAGTGATCGCAGCCCTGCCGTAAAACCATACGGCCTCTACACGTTTCGCTCAGTGCAGGGAAACTCTCTGTGTGGGACTCTAAAGACTCGACACTACGCTGGCACTGGGTTTAACCACAGACTGCAAGCGGCACTAGCTGTACGTAATGGTCCCCAGGTAGATGTCGATAAGAAGGCCGATGAGGTAAACCCATCCGAACTCCTACTGAGCCTGTATGTGACAATCTCCGTACAGTCCGGTCTGTTCGTCTGATACATCGCGTGGCGGGCCTAGTGGGTGGCGAACGTCAGTCCCCTAATAGCGGTACAAGTCGTGTCGGAGTGTAGCCCAGAACACCCTGAGACATCACTGGAAACCTACCAGTATATCTCGCTAGCCCTGGCCAGGGACTTTGTGTAATGGCTGTCCTAGACACAGCGCGATATCAACCCCCAATACCGGGAGAGACGAATCATGTCTAACCGTCACTGCCTCCAAGTGCTTCAGGACTGCACCCAACTACTACCTGTTTGCATGACTCAGTAGAGCCGTGGTAGGGTAGTAATCAAAGTGCAGTGGGAACACACTCGAGGCGAAGTGACAGTGTCAAGTCAGCGGAATAAGCTGTACTCATGTCACCTGGGAACTCTTAACTGACGATAGGTATAATACCAACCAACAGTTCCCGACGAGTCATGTCCAGTGTACTCGTAACCTAACGAGCACCCGCATACTATCTTAAGTACGACGTACTGACGGCTGTGGGACAGACCGTCTCCCACACTGGGATGAGAAGCGCATACGCTAGCCTACTCCGGAGTATCGATGCCCTGTCTCGATAATCCCACGACTAGGGAGGTGCATAAGGATGTGCTTGTGGATTACCCAGCCCCCACGAGTGTGATCGCCATCACAACGCCGGTAATCAAGCAAAGATCCTAAGGGCTCTACTAATGCGTATAGGTGATATAATAAAGAAACACATGTACACATTAAAGTAGAGACAAACCAAGTAGCATACTACTATTTCGAGCAAGATTGTCTATACAACTGTGAATATCCCAAGCTTCCATCAAGTAATATACACACTAGTATGATACAGTAATGGCCTCTAGGGCATATACACTAACATATTGCAGCAAAGATGAGGAGCTGATGTGGCCATACTGCTGCGGAACCGCGGCGCAAGCCGGCTCCGGCCACGGTTCCACGGCTCTGTTGAAGCCTTAGGGATTGTGTCTTCTGTTGCTGCTTTGGGCTGATGTTTGGGCCTTTTTATGATATGTTTTTTTTATTTGTCTTTCTGGATCATTACCAGATCTCAAATCTTGGAGTTGGTGTAATTTTGATCAGCTCTTTTCCCATTTTTGGCTCTGTTCCTCTGGAATTTCCTGCACGGACTTCGAAACAAGTGTTGCGCAATATAGGGATGATGCGATGCCATGAAATACAGTCAATTTCCCTTATAGTGCCGGTTTTAAAGTCTAAAACATGCAATCTGATATTTTACGACTGTTTTGCTAATATGTGCAATATGAATACCGAACACTTCTAGATGAGTGCAAATGATAGGGAAATTGCCGGTTTAAAGATGCAGTATTTTCGACTGATCAAATTCCCCCAAACTTATTTTCGATCGTCTCGAGCGAACTGTTTTATTAAAAAGAGAAGGAGAAAATAAAGAAAGAGAAAAACTAACTAGCACACTTTCGTAGGCAACACGATTGCACTGAGCATGTGCAACAAGCCTTTAAACCTCTAGGTGTCCCTAGTAGGAGGAGTGTTGTCTCCTGAGGGTTTTCAGCGGATTGCACCCACAAAATCCTAATAATAAAAGGAAGATCATGAATATTACATTTAAAGACAAGAATTGTAAAATAAAATCTTTGAAAATTAGGGTTTCGAACTAAGCTAGCTTTTCGGTTGTCATGAGCCCTATCTTAATAGTTATGAAAAGATGTCAGAAAACACGTCCTCCCTCAATAAAACATCGTCTTATTCTTCATTCCTATCTTTCTTCCAAACATCGATCATATAAACCTGCGTGTGTGTAAAGACATCCCTACACCCGGAGAATTCAATTCTAGCTATCATACTCTTGCCCATCCACCTCAGTACTTTTTAATTAATGAATATTTAAATGAATTTGCTCACACACTTTCATGCGACCGTTAATACTTCTTGAGGTACTAACCGACCGATTACTCATGTGCTTGCTTATTTGGTGTTTTTTCTCGTCTTGCACCACCTAAGGCTTAGCAGTGACTCCCAGACCAGTTAGCCTTAGGGCACTAGGTGAAGAGGCACCCTCACTATATTTTTTTATTGCTGCCTTGGCGATAACAAAAACCAGCGTTCATTTTTCTCACCATTTTATATTTTATTCATTTTTTTTATTTCCTTCATACTTTGGCTTTTAGACAAGAGCATTTCAAGATATCCTCTACTATCCCGGGTTTCAAGACGTGTGTAAGTGCGAATAGCAGGGTATCAACGTTCAAAATGTTTGGCTTCCAGAATAGAAACTATTTTTCATACTTATTTTTATCCTCAGATTAGTGACTTCCTTCATCTTACTAACCCTTAGGACAACGGCTCATAACTACTTATTACTAGTTCGTATAAGAAAACTTCTAATTTTCTTGGTTTTCTTAAATTTTTCAAATCTTTTGGATGTAATTTTTCACTATCTAAACTTTTATTATCTTATTTATGTACAAATTTATATATATATATATATATATATATTTTTTTTTTTTGAATTTTTATAGGTTTTTAAAGAAATGTTTTGTGCTTATTCAAATGATATGCAAATGATGTTAAAATAAGCACAAACCTCCCCCAAACTTGTTTTCAACAGTGTCCTCACTGTTGCCATCTGCTAAATCTCGAAAAACCTGTAAGCTTGGGAGGAATTTATTAGTGGGGGCAAAATATTTAAGTGAAGAACCTCCCCCAAACTTATTCTTGGCTCATCATTTTGTAAAAAATTTCTTTTCAAGAGCCAGAAAAAATTCCCCCCAAACTTGAGTTATGCAATGTTATTCTTTTGAGAATCACATAAGGGGGTCAAAAATCATTGGTCGATGCCAAGCTTTGCAAAGACCGAAGGTTAACACCAACCACTCGAAAATTTTATCAATGCAGTGCTCTGGTTGGTGTAAGAAGAAGTGGGGAAAGGGTAAGTGGTGGAATAGAATGTGTGTGCGTCTCATTTTGGAGAGACGATGCAGTGATTGTGATGGATTGCTCGCATTCTTTTTAAAGTTCGGAAGAAGGGGTGGAGGATCAATTTCATTGATTGGGAGATGATTCATCTCAACACCCGTGTCATTCAAAAATGCGAGTTCATCAGCGAAGATCTCCTCAAAAGTCTCATCAATACCCCGAAGAATAATGTCATCACAAAGCGCGGGGTGATCTTCAGACTCTAAAAGCAGTTAATAATCAGTGATAGTTGATGACCCGGACAACTCAGTGGAAGAGTCCGTATGTATATGATACATCGTTGGGTCAAACAATAACGTATGAAAAGAGTCAAGATCAGTATCATGAGGATCATCAAATTCACTGCTGTCGACATCCATTAAGTCGACAGAACAGACCTGAGCAGTAGGTTCGGAGGGTACACTTCCCAACTTATAAATGTTCAGCTCTATTCACCTATTCCCGAAAGATAGGGTCATAGAACCGTTACGACAGTTGATAATAGCATTGGAAGTGGCCAAAAAGGGGCGACCTAAAATCACCGGAATTTGATTCCGTGGGTTCGCTACAGGCTGTGTATCAAGTACAATAAAGTCCACAGGGAATACAAATTCCCCGATTTTTATTAACACATCCTCCAGTTCACCCCTAGGTTTGGTGATTGATCGGTCAGCCATCTGGAGAGTGCAATGGGCTGGTTTCAACTCTCCGATTTCTAACTGCTCATAGACGGAGAAAGGAAGCAGGTTAACACTTGCGCCAAGGTCAAGTAGAGCACGGTTGATGTGTTTCTCCCCAATAGAAATGGAAATAGTAGGATAGCCAGGATCCTTACGTTTCCTTGGTAATTGTTGGGGGAAAGCTGTGTCTACTGTCTTTGCTATGAATATCTTCTTGGGCACTTGAGTCTTCCTCTTTCTAGTGCACAAGTCCTTAAGAATTTTCGTATAAGCGGGGACTTGTTGGATAGCATCTTGAAGAGGGATGTTGATGTTAACCCGTTTCAAGATTTCAGTGATCTTCTCCATTTGTGGACTTGGTCTGTTTGCCCTTAACCGATTTGGGTAAGGAGCTTGTGCAATAAGCGCTGGGTCCATCAAAGGAGAAGATCGTGTGGGGTGGACCCGATCCCAGAATAGAAGTGGGGATCTTCCGTGGAGAACTAGAAGAGATGGGCTGAGGTGGTGAGCCTTGTGGGAAACGAAGAATAGGCTCGCAGGAAGGTGGTGGGGTAGAAGAACTGGGGTCAGAATTAGAAGTAGAAGTGGAAGGAAAGGTCTCAGCCGGGGTATCATCGATAGATTTTTCAGTGTCATCAATCTCTTCTCCAACTTGATTGTCAAGCACTCTTCCAGATCTCAACGTGGTGATTGCATTCACATGATGCGAATAGCCAGGATTGGGTAAGGGTTGAGCTGGAAGTTTCCCTTTCTCTCTTGCACTCATTTCGGCTTTTAATCGTGCAATTTCTTCTTCCATCGATTTAATACTCTCGCTTTGGGACGCAGAGTTTTTCTCAATTTTATCAACAGAAGACTTCATTTCAGCCGAAACTTGCATGATATTTGTTAAGACCAAATTCATGTATTGTGCAAATGAAGAGGATTCATCAGTCCAGGTCAACTGTAAAGGACTAGACAGTGCAGGTGTATTGACCGGATATTGGAAGTTTTGTGCTTGGAAGGGGTGCTGACTCAATTGCGGTGGTTGCTGTTTTGGTGGAGGAACCCTTTGGAAATTGTGTTGGTTTGGAACCGTATTTTGATTTTGTGATTGGTTCCAAGCAAAATTTGGGTGATTCCTCCAACCCTGATTATATGTGGAAGAAAATGGATCGTTCCTAGGTCTTTGAAATGCGCATTGGTATGCTCGTGACCTTGAAACGGACATTCTTCCGTCAAGTGAGAAGATCAAAACAACATCCACATACAGTTTTGGAGAGTGACATTTGACTTAGGGCGGCGGCTAAAAATTTGTTTTCCATATTGTCGAATTTCTTGTGTAAAGCTAAAATTTCAGCTCTAACTCCTATGGAAATATCATTGCCATCCCTAGACAATTGACTCACACCCTCCCACTGTAATGATTATTCAGCGAAATCTTCTAGGAATTTCCAGGCTTCCCCATCATCTTTGGTCATGAAGTTGCCTTGACACATGGATTCAAGGGTCTGTCTTGTGTTAGGATTAATGCCCTCATAAATGATTCTGCGCAGTTCCCATTTAGGGATTCCGTGATGTGGACATTGGACTAACAGATCCTTGAAGCGTTCAAGACATTTTGAAAATGGTTCATTTGGAAGCTGGGTGAATTGATTTATTTCGCTACGGACTCGAGCTGTCTTATGATGTGGGTAGAATTTCTTAAGGAATGCTTTGACGAATTCTCCCCGGTTTGAGATGGAATGTGCGGTAGTGTTATACAGCCACTTCTCGGCTATATCGCACAAAGTGAATGGGAGAAGATGTAGACGCATAGCATCCATAGAAAACTGTGAAGTACCCATCATTGCGCATACATTTTCAAATTTGGTGATAAAGGCATATGCGTCTTCAGACTCGAGACCGTGAAATTTTGGTAGAAGGTTGATGTATTGGGGTTTAATTTCAAAATTTTCCCCGTTGGCTGGTAGGATGGAAAGACAGATCGAAAGAGGACCTCGTGTAGGAAAGCACCTCTCTTGGAGAGAGATGCGGGGTGGATTCTGCGCACCAACGGATGGCGGCAGAGTAGTGGTAAAGAAGTTCGATGGAGACGGATCCATCGAAGTGGGTGTGGTGGTGGGTAAAGAAGAAGTAAATGGAGAAATACCGACTTCTGGGTCGATCAGGGGAACGCGGACTAAACGGGCACTAGAATCCCATGTCCAGCCCATCTTGCACTAAAAAGGGTTAGTACAAGTGGCAGCGTAGATTTATAATTAGGGGAAATGATGAATGCGGTGTTCGTTTTGAAATTATACGGATTTTTGAAAAAAAAATGATGTAATCACAACAAATGCAATAAGCAAAACCCTGATTCTAGTGGTCACCTAGGTCAAACTCTAGACCGCTCCTAACTGCCAAAAGACAAGTCGCAGGATAAATCATCCACTGCCACTTTGTCTCTCCTGTGGCCAGGTAAGTGCCAGGTAAGTGGGAGGTTCTCCACTACGTAAGTAGTGGGCCTAATTAAGTAACCACTAGCCTTCGACACACTTGCCTTAGACACCACAAAAGAAACGCGGATAAGCAATGAATTACCCACGGCCTTCTCTTGTCTAAAGTGAGCGCGACGGTCCTTAGAGCCATCTATAGATATTTTTTAGTTAATGAGGGTAAATGCGGATGCAAATTTTATGATTTTTGGGGCTTAGGAAGGGCAATGAACTTGTAACGTTTTGAAAATCGTTTCGGTGAAATTTCGAAAAATCGGTAAAATAAGGGGGGTTTCTGTGAAAAAGTCAAAATACAAATATCTTTCTTATAAAATTAAATATATATATTCTAGCGCTGTAATTGATAGTATTTGGTGTTTATTGAGCCACTGGTGAAATTTCAAATTTTCTGAAAAATTTTCCGAAATTAATTATTTTAAGCCGGATCCTAGTATTATTGTGTAGGAATATTTTTGTCTCATTGCATTTGTATTCGGTCAGAATACAAATGCGGGTATATATTTATAGTTGAGGTGTAATCTCGTAATTCGTTACGGGATTATTTTTGGGAGTTGCCAGTTTCATTTTCCGTCTAAAACACTTTGCCGAATTTTTGTGAGCTTTGACTATTCTTTGTCACATTTTTCATGCACTGAATTCTTGGTGTGGGGGGTTGTTCATTTCATATGAAGAGGGGGCAGCATGGGCCTTCATTAATGAGGCATGGGTTATTAGGCAGCATGGTCTTTGCTTGTTGGGGGGCTCCTTGTAATTTACCCATTTTATTCTTTTGGTGGCTGATTGGTGAAGGGTGGGCCTTCATGCAATTGTGTATGAGTTGTTAATGTGAGGTGTTTTTTTTTGTGGTGAAACATTCTACACTCACATTAAAATAACCTTATCAATTTCCAGTGAGCTTTTAAAGCGCCCCACTTCAGTGTGGCTGATGTTGGCCGGCCCTACTTGGTGATGGATTAATTTATGTTGTTGTTATATTAATTTATACACTTCACTTTCCCAATTTTGCTCCTGCTCTCTCCACTGGAAAATCCCCAGAGAAGCTCTCCCATTCTTTTTCCTTGACTGAGAAAATGGCCGACCCCAATTTGATTGGGTGAGGAAACTATCTCATTACCAAAAATCCTTCGCTCACTTCATCAATCATCCACGGCAACTCCAATTCACCTCCACCCAATCTTTTGTGTTCCTCGAGACAAGATATCCCACATTTTCTCCACTACATTCTTGGACATGTCGACTAGCAAACTTCATGTCCGAGTTGCCTCGGCTCAAGGAGGGAGCCCGTATAAAGATTCGATGACGTGGTACCTTCCGACGAGGAGATCGGAGAGCGGATTTCGTCGGCGCAGCAGTGAGGAGCTTGGTGCGGAGATTGAAGACCGAAGGATACGGATCGATCGGTACCCATATGGACTTCGAGACGACAAGCAAGCATGTGCGACGTCGGCACCGGCGAGCGAGGACCAGGTGAGTAGATTTATATCTACGGGGAGAAGTCGGGTGGATGGCGTATAGCACCCCAGCAGTCCGTGGTGGTGTATACGGATGCGTATACACACCAACAATTATTATATGTTATTTGGGATTAATAACGATGTTAGGATGGATATTGGTGTGTTGGATTACTTTAGTGTTGCGAACCCTAGGGTAGTGTTGCACTACACATACACACATACATACTTGCATACATTCCTATTTATATGTGCTCATGGGATTCTTTATAGTTGTGTGATCACATGGGTATGGGACTATGTGTTCACATACGGATTTGAGGATGATACTTGGGATTGAGCTGAGTCGATGAGTTTTGTTTTGTGGTTGTGATATCGGTGATATGGAAGGATTCGTACTTGAGGTACGTCCTGGTGTTATAGCGGATCTTGGGACGACGATACGGGTGAATAGTGTTATTAATAAATTGGTCGACATGTGATAGTGTTATAAGATATGATATGCTAGGATATTGATACTAGGCCGTATTGGGCGATGTATACCCCTTGATGATGATATGTGCTAATGATATCGGTTTGTACGAGATTATCAATCAGTAGTCTGATCATGAGTATATTGAGGATATTAGTATTGTACTGGACATAGGTCAGTACCCTAGACTATGATCTTGAATAAAGATGATACCAGAGGAATGGTGTGAGGAATATGATATTGACCCGTACCCAGGTTTGGGGATGCCGTACGACGGATTTACGTACGAGCTATATCTTGATGATTGATCCGCACTCTTGACTTGGGATGTCTGATTGTAGATATGGTATCGGATATGATATTATTGAGGCGGGATCACCGACTAATATATATACAGGTATGTATATGGATCGACTCAGATGTTAGGCTGTTTCCTTACCTGTAGTCCAGCTTGTTAGCTTAGCCCTTTAGTTTAGTTTAGTTGTTAGATTAGATTCGATTCTTACCTATTTCAAAACTAACGAATCATGGGTATTTTAAAAGATAGCCCAAGGGATCCTACGGATATTTCAAAAGACGTATCTTTCCATAAAAACACCGTAGCCCCTATTTTCAAAACCCCATGATTCGTGTTATTTCAAAAGGCACCATTTGTAGGACTTATATCAGATTAATGCAGGTTAGTTACAGTTGCGTCTAGTATTCAGCTCCCGCTCATTATTGCGGTTCGCTTCGCATCGCATGCTTATATTATGTTTCATACTCCATTATTGATATCATGCTGTTAGGACACCAGCACCATTACCGATGATGCGTATGTACCACGTACACTTACTTGCCGGCTCACACACATCTTCATCGGTAATTGCCATGTCACGTACACCTTAGAAAATATTATTGCTTGACATAGCCTATTAGCTAATAGTTTAGACATTGTAGTTATTACCTGCTACTTCATGCATACTGTTATTCATTGTTTTGCCGCATTCATGGATTCTCATGCATATATTCACTATTTTACTTGTTATTGAGGTTTTGGATTCGGATTTCCATGAGATTTTCCGGATTTAGAGGAAAACCGCAAAAACTTATATAAACTGATTTCTCTCTTTTAAATAAAAAAAGTGCTGTTTTTCCCATGATGTATGAGTCGTCCACCATGAGTTTGCTGATGGATTTCGAGACCCGATTCGAGGAGACGGATGAACCGTTTCAGGTACATGGTGGACCCGGTAAGGTACCTCGGGGCAAGAAGCGCATGATGATGACGATGTGAGCCTGGCAGGGGAGCACTACCTACCGGTGATTTTACCCGACGCGTCGGATATCCGGAGGATACCGTCGTGGTCTTGAGATGGATGGTAGGGGCCGGTCTGGACTGACGGCGCCCTAGATATTGAGACATTGAGATTTCGAGATATTGAGGTATTGAGATTTGATGATACAGGCCAGTCCGGATAGCCGGAGCCTGAGATCTTGAGACATTGAGATTTATGTTTTGTGTCGATACTAGACACTGCTGATGCTGATTTCTTTATGATATCTCATTTTTTAAAAAAATACAAAGGAAGTCTCACTAAATTATGAAAACAGTTCTTCATTTACATGTATTCTGTTTTCATGCATTCATACCTCATTCATATGATATATTGCTACCTGAGGCACAGGCACGGGCACATGAGATTACACTCGGGTTAGATATTTACCCTAGCCTTGTTATAGGTTGCATGTTATATATATAATTGAGGATATATATATTGATCGTATGACCTAGGATTGCGTCATACATGCGATTTCTGTTCGTAGATGTATTCTATTCACGAGTTGGCAACTCACCCCCGTTGTGCCCCAGTTTCTTGCAGGTGTTGCCGTACGGGTTTTGTTACGGCTTTGCGGGCACAGTTTCTTTCAGGTGACTTGCTAGTAGGTGGGTTATTTGTATCATACCCATCATTATACATTGTATATTATTATTCGGTTGTATCTAGAAGTTCCATCAACCAAACATGTATTTATTTGAGATAGAGACCAATGATGTTATTCCTTCGACCTTAGAGTCGCGCGTTATATTTCTATGGTTTTTTGTGATTTTGAGTTTCCTTTTGAGTTTTGATCCTCGCCGTTGGCGTTGTATATTATATTGCTTGTGTGGTTGTGACTGTCGATTGACGAATAGCTAGCTCCCGCTTGGGGATGCCTTTTTATTGATTTCGTATACTATTCATGCTGTATCCCGTTTGGGGTCCTATATTTACAAAGGAGACTCTGCCGAAATTTTCAGGAAATATTTGATGTTTTTATAAAACGCATAATTCGGCTTATGCTATTAATACTTCTTGATTTAAATTTGTTTTCCTACACTCTACTACTTTTCTTGGTTTGGATTTCTGGGTTTTCGGCTTATTTAGAGTACGTACGCCTCGAGACGTTCGCAGTCTAAGTGCCGGTCATGTTCCGTACTTTCGGGTCGTGACAAAGTTGGTATCAGAGCGTTAGGTTTTACCTTCGGAGCGTAGGATGACCCTTGGTTGATGGAATAGGTGACTAAAGTAGAGTGACGTACCGTTGGTATGTTCCGCGGCATACTTACGACACGCCACTCCATTTAAGGAGCTTTAGGATGTACATTTGCTTGTTCAGTATCATATCCATTCTTGATCTAGCCTCATCTGTACCAGTTGCGGTTTTGCTGCCACGATTACGGGCAGGGAAAGCTACGGCTAGAGTTGCGGTCAGCACGAGCTTGTTACGAACGAGGACTGACCAGGGCGTAATTCCGGCGACACACGATTGCGGAGATGTGTCTTTTTACTGTGTTTTCGCGCCACGAGCGTTTGGCGGATCACCTTTATGAGATTACTTGGATGTGCTGATCGACACTAGAGAATTGAGCCACTGACAAAGGCCAGCCAGATTTTGATGACCGTTGGTGTATTGCTTATTCATGATGATTGAGGCACTGTTCAGCGTGCAGACGAGCGAGCCAGTTATTGCTGCGAACGAAGAGATATTACCCTAGATGCTGGAGTTCGTGCAGAATGAGCTGTACTAAGAGATGATAGAAGGTCACTAGTCATTGAGGATGAATGACTAGGACACGTGGATCGTTCGCCTACCCCGATGCGAGGTCATCAGATAGATTGATTCCAGCTAGAGACGACTTCACGCAGAGACGTTGAGAGTCGACAGAGACGATCGAATGTCA
The DNA here is from genome assembly GCA_030015575.1 of Agapanthus africanus. Lineage (NCBI taxonomy): Eukaryota > Viridiplantae > Streptophyta > Magnoliopsida > Asparagales > Amaryllidaceae > Agapanthus > Agapanthus africanus. The sequence goes on from JASDDO010000010.1 coordinate 235,928,397, forward strand.
GAAACCTATTATTCCAAGTTTAAAGTAGTCGGAAAGACATGCAGGCAATTCTATGGACCCTCTAGAAGAATGAAACCCTAACTCGACTTAATGACCGTGTGAAAGCCTTTGAACCTTAGGGTTTGCGGCAGTTCCGCGGCACCATTAGTGAGGCTTGGGTTTGCCCTTCTACGACTGGACCACCGATGTTGTGGTATATACTCGATACTATTAAACAGTGCCCAAGATGTTGAGCCCTTGGGGGATTATGAGGTTTTAACAATCGATTGGATGGTTCGACTTAATTCGGATGCTAGGTGGTGAGATGCATTTCTTGGGAGACTCCCGATACGAGGATAGCCGTTGGAGCTCAGTCCATGCAGCAGCGACGAGACCAGTCCAAAGCAGACGACATTAGAGAAAAGTGAAGTAAGAGGTTCGTACCAGATCTAGATGAGATGACATTCCACTCCGCCGACATCAGAGTTGCGATGCGCATACCGAGGAATGGTACTTGGATTTACCTTCCAGAAGGAGTCGCGATGAGTATGTAGTCATTCCAGAGCAAGATGCAGATATAGGAAAGGACGATGACTTCCGGACAGTTGGCAGAGACGAGACATGGAAGAGACCTTGAGCAGGATTCCTTCCAGGAAACTGCTGCAATGATACTTGCACCCAGGATCAGATGTGTCACGTACATTCAGAGAGCCAGAGGCCGACGCCAGTGATATGCTGTCTTATGAGTGGTCGCGGTGATTGACCGAGAGATGACCAGAGAAGTGCCAGAACGGAATCATCCCTGTTAGCACACCTGACAGGGTCGATGAGCCGATGGACCGAGAGATTGGTAATTCACAGTGAAGACCTTGACCCAGGAGTGGTCATTGTTACGCACACCAGCAGGCCAGAGTTCATGATCATCGACGAGACGTCCCACTAGTGACCGCGACAGTTGGTCCAAGATTCTTAGAGGATGCACTTGAGCGGTACTATTCCGCCATTATTGATTTCGATGTTTTTGGTGATTTATTCGCATGATTTGATTTTGATGATTGAGGATTTACGATCTTTGCACAGTGTTGCACTTGATATCGTTTTCGTGCTTTGGTTTCACATGTTTGTGATTTTACGGTTTTAGACACTTGAGTTGATTTTGTGCGTATGCATGCACACGATTTGGTTCCTGCACTCTGTATAGTTTATATATGCTTGCAGTGCAGTGATACGCCTTTTGTGCACTTAGATGCACTGGACTTTGATTTCGATTGTGATACTCGATATTTGTTTTGTGCACCTTGTGCACCTGATTTGATTTTGCGCATGTTCGGCGCTTGATATTGGATTTCATGATTTCGTGCATGATGGATGCACCTGCCTTGGATTTTCGCGCATGTTGAGCGCATGTCTTGAGATGCGATTTTGGTGCACACCAGATGCACTAAATCGAGATTTTTTCGTGCATGTCAGATGCACCTGATTTTGCTGTCAGGCACACACGTTGCCTACGACAGATGCTTTGTGCACACCCGATGCACTTAGATCTTGTTTTTGTGCACTTGTATGGCACATATATGGATTTTGATTGTCGTGCGCACCAGACGCACGTAGTATTCATACGCGTATTTTGGGATTGATTTCTTATAGAGCAGTACGTTCTTTTTTTTTTGATAATTGCGATGTGTTTTCGAACTAAGCAGGACTAGTCAGAGGACAGTACCTGAATGTATTTTGCATGCATTGATAGCTATTGAAGGGAATTCCAAAAAGCGAGCTATAGTCTCAGTATTTAGCTACGTGTCTGATATGACGCGAAACGTTTAAAACAAAGAAAACCCTTCTAAATTGTTTCCCAAAACGGCGGAACGTACCTTTCATACAAAGGTATATATGTATATAGTTATTTTCTTATGATAGACGTCCGCCACTGTGCAGGGTTATGTGCATTGCGCAGCAACTTAAAGGATTTGGCATTCGTGTCTTCACCTTGACTCCGATGATTGCGGGATGCTTGACGGAGTTTTGATTTCGAGTTATCTACTCATTACTCATGCGCATGCATTGCGCTATGATGCGTTTTATGTATTTATGATTTCGGAGCCCCGGTGATTTGATTGTTTTGGCTGAAATATTTTAGTATTTGGGGGGGAGTTTTAATTTAAATTCGGAGACCGAATTTCTTTAAGGGGGAAGATTGTAACGTTTTGAAAATCGTTTCGGTGAAATTTCGAAAAATCGGTAAAATAAGGGGGGTTTCTGTGAAAAAGTCAAAATACAAATATCTTTCTTATAAAATTAAATATATATATTCTAGCTATGTAATTGCTAGTATTTGGTGTTTATTGAGCCACTGGTGAAATTTCAAATTTTCTGAAAATTTTTCCGAAATTAATTATTTTAATATTATTTTAAGTCGGATCCTAGTATTATTGTGTAGGAATATTTTTGTCTCATTGCATTTGTATTCGGTCAGAATACAAATGCGGGTATATATTTATAGTTGAGGTGTAATCTCGTAATTCGTTATGGGATTATTTTTGGGAGTTGCCAGTTTCATTTTCCGTCTAAAACACCTTGTCGAATTTTTGTGAGCTTTGACTATTCTTTGTCACATTTTTCATGCACTGAATTCTTGGTGTGGGGGGTTGTTCATTTCGCATGAAAAGGGGGCAGCATGGGCCTTCATTAATGAGGCATGGGTTATTAGGCAGCATGGTCTTTGCTTGTTGGGGGCTCCTTGTAATTTACCCATTTTATTCTTGTGGTGGCTGATTGGTAAAGGGTGGGCCTTCATGCAATTGTGCATGAATTGTTAATGTGAGGTGTTTTTTTTTGTGGTGAAACATTCTACACTCACATTAAAATAACCTTATCAATTTCCAGTGAGCTTTTAAAGCCCCCCACTTCATTGTGGCTGATGTTGGCCGGCCCCACTTGGTGATGGATTAATTTATGTTGTTGCCATATTAATTTATACACTTCACTTTCCCAATTTTGCTCCTGCTCTCTCCACTGGAAAATCCCAGAGAAGCTCTCCCATTCTTTTTCCTTGACTGAGAAAATGGCCGACCCCAATTTGATTGGGTGAGGAAACTATCTCATTACCAAAAATCCTTCGCACACTTCATCAATCATCCACGGCAACTCCAATTCACCTCCACCCAATCGTTTGGGTGCCTCGAGACAAGATATCCCACATTTTCTCCACTACATCCTTGGACATGTCGACTAGCAAACTTCATGTCCGAGTTGCCTCGGCTCAAGGCGGGTGCCCGTATAAAGATTCGATGACGTGGTACCTTCCGACGAGGAGATCGGAGAGCGGATTTCGTCGGCGCAGCAGTGAGGATCTTGGTGCGGAGATTGAAGACCGAAGGACACGGATCGATCGGTACCCATGTGGACTTCGAGACGACAAGCAAACACGTGCGACGTCGGCACCGGCGAGCGAGGACCATGTGTGTAGATTTATATCTACGGGGAGAAGTCGGGTGGATGGCGTATAGCACCCCCGCAGTCCATGGTGGTGTATACGAATGTGTATACACACCAACAATTATTATATGTTATTTAGGATTAATAACGATGTTAGGATGGATATTGGTGTGTTGGATTACTTTTGTGTTGCGAACCCTAGGGTAGTGTTGCACTACACATACACACATACATACACACATACATACTTGCATACATTCCTATTTATATGTGCTCATGGGATTCTTTATAGTTGTGTGATCACATGGGTATGGGACTATGTGTTCACATACGGATTTGAGGATGATACTTGGGATTGAGCTAAGTCGATGAGTTTTGTTTTGTGGTTGTGATATCGATGATATGGCAGGATTCGTACTTGAGGTACGTCCTGGTGTTATAGCGGATCTTGGGACGACGATACGGGTGAATAGTGTTATTAATAAATTGGTCGACATGTGATCGTGTTATAAGATATGATATGCTAGGATATTGATACTAGGCCGTATTGGGCGATGTATACCCCTTGATGATGATATGTGCTAATGATATCGGTTTGTACGAGATTGTCGATCAGTAGTCTGATCATGAGTATATTAAGGATATTAGTATTGTACTAGACATAGGTCAGTACCCTAGACTATGATCTTCAATAAAGAGGATACCAGAGGAATGGTGTGAGAAATGTGATATTGACCCGTACCCAGGTTTGGGGATGCCGTACGACGGATTTACGTACGAGCTATATCTTGATGATTGATCCGCACTCTTGACTTGGAATGTCTGATTGTAGATATGGTATCGGATATGATATTATTAAGGCGGGATCACCGACTAATATATATACAGGTATGTATATGGATCGACTCAGATGTTAGGCGGTTTCCTTACCTGTAGTCCAGCTTGTTAGCTTAGCCCTTTAGTTTAGTTTAGTTGTTAGATTAGATTCGATTCTTACCTATTTCAAAACTAACGAATCATGGGTATTTTAAAAGACAGCCCAAGGGATCCTACGGATATTTCAAAAGACGTATCTTTCCATAAAAACACCGTAGCCCCTATTTTCAAAACCCAATGATTCGTGTTATTTCAAAAGGCACCATTTGTAGGAATTATATGAGATTAATGCAGGTTAGTTACAGTTGCGTCTAGTATTCATCTCCCGCTCATTATTGTGGTTCGCTTCGCATCGCATGCTTATATTATGTTTCATACTCCATTATTGATATCATGCTGTTAGGACACCAGCACCATTACCGATGATGCGTATGTACCACGTACACTTACTTGCCGGCTCACACACATCTTCATCGGTAATTGCCATGTCACGTACACATTAGAAAATATTATTGCTTGACATAGTCTGTTAGCTAATAGTTTAGACATTGTAGTTATTACCTGCTACTTCATGCATAATGTTCTTCATTGTTATGCCGCATTCATGGATTCTCATGCTTATATTCACTATTTTACTTGTTATTGTGGTTTTGGATTCGGATTTCCATGAAATTTTTTGGATTTGGAGGAAAACCGCAAAACCTTATATAAACTAATTTCTCTCTTTTTAAATAAAAAAAAAGTGCGGTTTTTCCCATGATGTATGAGTCGTCCACCATGAGTTTGCTGATGGATTTCGAGACCCGATTCGAGGAGACGAATGAACCGTTTCGGGTACATGGTGGACCCGGTAAGGTACCCCGGGGCAAGAAGCGCCTGATGATGACAATGTGAGCCTGGCAGGGGAGCACTACCTACCGGTGATTTTACCCGACGCGTCGGATATCCGGAGGATACCGTCGTGGTCTTGAGATGGATGGTAGGGGCCGGTCTGGACTGACGGCGCCCTAGATATTGAGACATTGAGATTTCGAGATATTGAGACATTGAGATTTCGAGATATTGAGGTATTGAGATTTGATGATACAGGCCAGTCCGGATAGCCGGAGCCTGAGATCTTGAGACATTGAGATTTATGTTTTGTGTCGATGCTAGACACTGCTGATGCTGATTTCTTTATGATATCTCATTTTTTTTAAAAATACAAAAGAAGTCTCATTAAATTATGAAAACAGTTCTTCATTTACATGTATTCTGTTTTCATGCATTCATACCTCATTCATATGATATATTGCTACCTGAGGCACTGGCACGGGCACATGAGATTACACTCGGGTTAGATATTTACCCTAGCCTTGTTATAGGTTGCATGTTATATATATAATTGAGGATATATATATTGATCGTATGACCTAGGATTGCGTCATACATGCGATTTCTGTTCGTAGATGTATTCTATTCACGAGTTGGCAACTCACCCCCGTTGTGCCCCAGTTTCTTGCAGGTGTTGCCGTACAGGTTTTGTTACGGCTTTGCGGGCACAGTTTCTTTCAGGTGACTTGCTAGTAGGTGGGTTATTTGTATCATACCCATCATTATACATTATATATTATTATTCAGTTGTATCTAGAAGTTCCATCAACCAAGCATGTATTTATTTGAGATAGAGACCAGTGATGTTATTCCTTCGACCTTAGAGTCGCGCGTTATATTTCTATGGTTTTCTTGTGATTTTGAGTTTCCTTTTGAGTTTTGATCCTCGCCGTTGGCGTTGTATATTATATTGCTTGTGTGGTTGTGACCGTCGATTGACGAAGAGCTAGCTCCCGCTTGGGGATGCCTATTTATTGATTTCGTATACTATTTATGCTGTATCCCGTTTGGGGGCCTGTATTTACAAAGGAGACTCTGCCGAAATTTTCAGGAAATATTTGATGTTTTTATAAAACGCATAATTCGGCTTATGCTATTAATACTTCTTGATTTAAATTGGTTTTCCTACACTCTACTACTTTTCTAGGTTTGGATTTCTGTGTTTTCGGCTTATTTAGAGTACGTACGCCTCGAGACGTTCGTAGTCTAAGTGCCGGTCATGTTCCGTACTTTCGGGTCCTGACATAACTCCCTACCTAATCTAGATTTGGCCGTGCCCCTTAATTTCCGTATTAATATGCAAACAACCATAAAAATCAAAACACGCACAATTTATTTTGCTTTTGCGGCGTTGCGATTTATTTGCAAAGAAACCTGCACAAAATGTTAATTGGAGCAGATTTGGAGGGAGATAAGAAAGTTAGGAAGTTACAGAGGAGTTTTGGCGCAATGATGATGTCAGCATGCGGCGGTTCCGCCGCGGGAGCTCGCTATTGCCGCGGAAGCGCGGTCCTCTGCTGGGATCACTGCACAAAATTTTCACAGAATGTCCCTGTTCACTCCACAAGCTCTCTGGATTTTTCAGAAATTTTTTTCCACAGCTCCAATGATTCCAGATTTCCTCGTAACAAATCACAACAACTCATATTAGTGTTTGAGTGAATTTTGATCTAAAAATTATGATGGAATAAATCTTTCAATTCAACTTTCAATAAAGAACGAATTAGCGCGTGATCCCCGACAACGGCGCCATTTAATTGAATTGATTTCTCGTTGTGTTTATCAAATGATCCCCGGCAATGGCGCCATTTGATTGTTTGAATTTCTCGATTGTGTAAGTAAATCAAATGATCCCCGGCAACGGCGCCATTTGATTGATTCTTTTCCGGTGTGTCGGTAGAAAATTAATAGAAATCACAACCAAAAATATTTGACCGCAATCAATAACGGTGACGGATATAGCACGTTAGTAAGTGCAGATCGTCCACAGGGATTGTGCGATTCGTTCGTATTTTGTTTTGTTTGAATTGAAAATTTAATAGAAAAGAAAAGCAAAAACGATTCAAGATTTATATCGATGAATTTCAAGAATCAACTCAATCTAATCAAGAATCAAGAAAACGTTAAACATCAAGAATCAAGTATTGATAGAATTCCAATCGATTTAAGTTTCAAGATTTGAAGTAAAGCTCGTAGGAATCGATTAGATCGTAGATGTGAAGAAGACTAGAAGTTACCGTTTCTTATCCATTAACAAATTGATGCTAAATCGATGTAGATTCATCGAGGATCAAGGATCTTGCAAAGAATTAGGGTTCCTCATCCTATCCTTTGTCATTTCGATGAATCACATTCACAAGATAGCTTCTAGGAAATCGAATGATTGATCGTTGATCTCAAGATCGTGCGAAAAGAATCAAGAACGCATTTCACATCGATCTAGATCATCGATCATTCAATTTTCAAGAATTTACAATTGTTATAGGACTTAAGAAAACGTTTAAAATTCATCAACATCATCATTCTACAATCATCTCGATTCCTCCACGAGCGGAGTTTTATTCAAGCATCATCACAAGAATAAATTCAAGAATTTAAGATGAATCATAATGCTCGAATTGAAATATAAGCATGTTTAAAGAATCTTCACCTTTATTTATTCCACAAATTGTTACACATTGCTCAAGACTACAAGAATTTGAGAAGGAACAAGATTGTCGAATCCAGCGTTGCATCGGTTCCTTGAGTCGTGGATCGGCTTGGATCTCGTGCTCCGTTGAAGTCCGACTTCGCTTCTAAAGGATGGTTGAAGACTTGCTTGCTAGAACTCAAAGGATCTTGAATTTGGAGTTTCTTGATTAGGGTTCGTGTCACTCGACTTGTGTTAGAAAATGGGGGAGATTAGAGATTGAAGAAGAAGAAGTAACCCTAGATCTAGGCTCTCTTTTATAGACCATCCAAAACCCTAGATCTAGGATTCAAATTTGAATTTCCCTCTAAAAGTTTGTTAGCTAGAGAGGCTTCTAGAAGTCGTTAGTTAGGAGGGAGCTTCTAAAAATAGTTTGTTAGGAGCTTAATCAAGATTAGCTTGCTTAATGATCTTTGCTGATCTGGCAGAAGCTTCGAGAGTAATCTGGAATTTGACGTGTCTTGATGAGGTGTACCCACTGAGACAAGAATATTGCAGCAAAGATGAGGAGCTGACGTGGCCATACTGCCGTGGAACCGCGACGCAAGCCGGCTCCGGCCGCGGTTCCGCGGCTCTGTTGAAGCCTTAGGGCTTGTGTCTTCTGTTGCTGCTTTGGGCTGATGTTTGGGCCTTTTTATGATATGTTGAATTTTATTTGTCTTTCTATATCACTGCCGGATCTCAAATCTTGGAGTTGGTGTAATTTTGATCAGCTCTTTTCCCAATTTTGGCTCTGTTCCTCTGGAATTTCCTCCACGGACTTCGAAACAAGTGTTGCGCAATATAGGGATGATGCGATGCCATGAAATACAGTCAATTTCCCTTATAGTGCCGGTTTTAAAGTCTAACACATGCAATATGATATTTTACGACTGTTTTGCTAATATGTGCAATATGAATACCGAACACTTCTAGATGAGTGCAAATGATAGGGAAATTGCCGGTTTAAAGATACAGTATTTTCGACTGATCACTTCCGCTGGGGGACAGCTTGCTCATGTCTGCGCCCGTCCACTACTACCTGATTGTATTCGTGAGGTGCAGCCCAGTGATGCCCGTTTGTCTGAGATTTTTGAGCTTGATCGACAGGGTACAGTTTCGGAGTTCATGATTGATGACCAGGGTATGCTACGATGCGGGACTCGCTTGTGTGTACCAGATGTTGATGGGTTGAGATGCGAGATCCAAGAACAGGCACATCAGTCGTCCTTTAGCGTTCATCCAGATTCCACCAAGATGTACCGTGACTTGAGAGACTTTTACTGGTGGGAAGGGATGAAGTGCGATATTTCAGACTTCGTTTCGAGGTTCCTGACTTGTCAGCAAGTCAAGGCAGCATCAGAGACCGGCTGGAGAGTTGCAGCCTTTACCCATTCCGGAGTGGAAATGGGAGCAGATTTCCATGGAATTCATGATGGGTCTACCCAGGACCAGTAGAGGGTTTGACTCCATTTGGCTGATTGTTGACCGGTTGACGAAAGCGGCTCACTTCCTTCAAGTGAATACCACTTTCGATTATGCTCAGTATGCTCAGTTGTACATAGATGAGATTGTGCGTTTGCACGGTGTTCCCACATGCATAGTATTCGACAGAGGCACCCAGTTTACTACCCGTCTTTGACAGAAGCTTTAGGAAGCTTTGGGTACCCGGTTGAGTTTTAGCATCGCTTTTCATCCACAGACCGATGGTCATTCGGAGCAGACTATACAGACTCTGGAGGATATGCTTCGCACATGTGTGCTTGATTTTGGTGGCAGTTGGGATCGTCACTTGCCGTTGATTGAGTTCTCCTATAACAACAGATTTCAGGAGACTATTTAGATGGCACCTTTTGAGGCTTTATATGCTAGGAAGTGTCGATCGCCAGTCTGTTGGACCGAACTCAGCGAGAGTAGAGTTTTGGGACCCCAGCTAGTTCAGGAGACTACGGAGAAGATCCAGCTAATTCAGAATAGGATGAGAGCAGCCCAGTCCAGGCAGAAGTCTTATGCCGACCGTCGTCGTCGCAGACTTGAGTTCGCAGTGGGGAATCATGTATTTCTGAGGATTTCTCCGATGAAGGGCGTTATGTGATTTGGGAAGAGGGTGAAGCTCAGACCCAGATTTGTAGGTCCTTTCGAGATCCTTGAGCGAGTGGGTTCTGTTGCTTATCGTTTGGCGCTCCCGCCTAGTTTTCCGGATGTTCACCCTGTTTTGCATGTGTCGATGCTTCGTAGATACCTTCATGATCCTTCTCACATGATTCAGCACGAGACCGTTCAGCTTGAGCGCGATCTTTCGTTCACCGAGCAGCCGGTAGTTATTTTGGATCGGCAGGTGAAGAAACTTCGGTCAAAGGTCTAGCCATCTGTGAAGGTTCTTTGGCGTAGCCCTACTAGTAAGGAGATCACTTAGAAGGCCGAGAGCGAGATGTGGAAGAAACTCCCTCATCTTTTTGAAGGTACGCTTAGTATGAAATTTTAATTCGGGGACCGAATTTCTATAAGGCGGGGGGAGGGGGAGATTGTAACGTTTCAGAAATCGTTGTGCGAATTTTTCCGTTTTAGGGTAAAATAGTCGGTATTTTCCGTTTTAAACCGATTTTGATCAAACATCCGTATAAACTTGCCGGCACCTAGTTTAGCAAAAATAAAGCTAGTGCACGAGCTTTGGGGGTATATGGGAAGTTTTGGTTCAAATAGAATTTTTTCCTATTTTAATATTATTTTAATGTGGTATTTACATATTGGGTTTTGGTAATTACTCCTAAAATTTGTATCATTTCTAATTATTTTGGCTTGAACGCACACGTGCATGTTTTTGTGAGGGTTAGTAGTGTTAATCATGTTACAGACCATGGCATCCTAAGCAATCCATGCTTTAGTTTAACCTTTACCTTAAACCTTTTCTTTTATTCTTGTGAGAAATATCTTTCTTTGGAGTGAGAAGAGGTGGCTTGTGAGTCATGAGAGGCATTAATGTAGGTGAGGGGAAGAGTAAGCCTAAGCTTTTACTTCACCCTACACCCACCTCTCACTTTTTAACTGTCTCACACCCTCTCATTTCTCTCTTACTCTATTTCTCTCAATTATTTCCTATCTTTTTGACTCTAAACTGAAGCTTTAATCCTTCATCACAAATCCTTCACACAACTTGATCAAATCTCACCAAAACACTTCAAAAGACTTGTTTCTGCCACTAAGATCGCTTGGAGCTTGGAAAGCTAGGATCTTGTAAGCAAGTGTTGATAGGTATAATCCCTAAACTGTTAAATAGGACTTTTTATGATGTGTAGCTCGTTGGTTGTTGTGTAGAACACTGAAAGTATCGTTTCGTGCCAATATCGTATTTTTTGTGTCTTTTTAGAGCCTATGTGATCTGCTGTGACCTGGAAATTTTACTGTAAAATCAAACAAGATAGTAGTGTTGTACTAGTGACCCTAGGATTCCACCTGAAGCACGAGACCCACCCCACCGGTTTTGGCCGGCGACCCGATGACGAAATCCGGCAACATCGGATTTAGAGGGGGGTGTTGGGGTTTGGTTTTGTTGGGTTGTTGTCTGCTGTGGTTTAGGGGTGTTTGGTACTGTTTATTTTTTTAGTGTTTACAGTATGCAAAATTTGGGATCGTTTTCCTATAATCTAGTGTTTTGAGTCCGTGTGTTACGTTATCTGACATGGATCGTGATCTTTTGCAGCTGCTGCACTTGGTTTGGTTTCGTAGTGTCGTCACGCACGTTAGCCACCAGACGGACACTTGTGAGTTAGTTTGGATTTGGTGCGTCGTTTAAAACGTAGTTTTACGTAATATTAGTCGATTTATGAGATTTTTCACTGTCTTTGTGTTTATGAAATTATAGCATCGCAAGCGGGGACTTCGGACGCTGCGAACAAGGGGAAGCAGGTGGTCGGATTTTCATAGCTTGAGACCATCGGTGAGTAGATTTAACATCTACGGGGAAATTGCCCGTATGGCTTTATGCGTCGGGGCTGATATAATATGATAGCTGCATGTTATTGCATATTAATTGATTTCATACGAACGTCATTGCATAGTATTATCTGTTGTATCTTGACTTGTACCTTTAGATATAACACATTACTGATGGTTCATATTGCACGAGCACTAAATTGTATGCTACACCCACACCGTCTGTAATTTGCCATGACACGCACAAAACACTTACATACGTGATATGGTAGTGGATAGAGATAGTTGAGATAGTAACTCTTATTCCATTGTGCATATGAAATACTATGGACACATACATACGTGATATTGCATTGGGCATGAATAGTTGAGGTAGTGACCCTTATTCCATTTCACGTATATCTTGCTATAGCTACTTGTACATCATTCATACAGATTGACATATACATCCACATACTCGATTACAGCTATGTTGGAGATAGTGCCCTCAGAGTCAATTATTGGACCACAGGTACGTGATTGCAATGATTGAGGGAGGACCTGTCCCAGTAGGACAGTCTTACTCGAGATGATAGTATGCTATCTGGTTTACCTTTATCATCGTGTACTGTTTTAGGTGACCTGACACGTCGCTATTACACGTTGATAGAGCCCCTAGGATTCTTGCTTGACCACCAGCAGTATGAGGGCGATCATATAAGTGGGAGCTGGGGTCTATAAGCATATCCTGAAATGGTCCCTAGTCGTGTGAGTTTCGAGACAGGGCATCGATACTCCATAGTAGACTAGTGTATACAGTCGAGACCCCGACGAGGGGCGGTGGCCGGTCTCACAAGCCACTGGTGTCAGTTGGATCACCTAAGATGTATACAGGTGCTCATTGGGTTATGAGTACACCGGACAGGACTCGCCGGGAACATGCCAGTTGGTCATATACCAGACGTAAGATGGCAGTTCCCTGGTGACATGTGTGCAGGTTAGTTCATCGACCTGGGGATCGTCATTTGTCTCGTGTGAGTTCCCACTGTACTTTGATTACTACCCTACCACGGCTCAAAGGAGTCGTGCAAACAGGTTTTAGTTGGGTACAGTCCCGAGCCACATGGAGGCAGTGAGCGCATCTTCAGGGGTTCGTCTCTCCCGGTATTGGGGGTGAGGTCGTGCTGTGTCTAGGAGAGCCATTACACGAAGCCCTCGGCCGAGGCAAGGAGATTTACTGGTAGGTATTCCAGTAGTATCTCAGGGTGTTCTGGGCTACACTCCGACACGACTTGTACAGCTTTTGGGGGTCTGACTTTTACCAACCCCCTAGGCCCGCCATGTGATGCTCATAGACGAACGGACCGGACTGTACGGATATTGTCACTGACAGGATCAGTAGGGTTGTCAGGCTGAGTTCACTCACAGACATCCCTTTTAGTCAATACCTGGTAGCCCGTTACGTATTGGCTTATACCTCTGACGTGCTAGTGGTTAAATCCACAACCAAGGTGTTGACGAGTCTTTAGAGTCCCCCACATTCAGTTACTCAGCTTTCGGGCGAAAGGTTGTAGAGGCCGTATGGAGATATGGCAAGGTCCGATCTGATACGTGCGGTATTGCACGGATCAGGATCTGACAGTTTTTACTATAGGCCGTATGGTTATATGGCAGGGTTCGATCAGATACGTACGGTATTGCACGGATCAGGATCGAACAGATATTACTAGCCGGTTTTGGTATAAGCCGGATTCTAGTATAGTACAGTGGAGATTTTGTCTCATTGCATTTGTATTTCGGTCGAAATACAGATGCGGGTGTGTATGCACAGTATTGGGGTTTTCCTGTAATTTATTACGGGACCAGTTTTCTGGAGTTGCCAGTTTGCTTTCTTTTTCGGCCGATTTGCATTGTTCCGTTCATTGTCCGAAGATTGGTGGAGGAGGGCTTATTTGCATTGTTGCAAATAAGTGATTATGGAGGGGGTCTTTGCATATTCTTGTGTCATGATGGTTGCACCATTCCTTGACCTTGACTTCTTGACTTCTCCATCATGGCTTGACTTTCATATGACATGGTTTTCATGATGATTGTGGTGGAGTGAGGTTCTCTCTTGGTGATCATTTCTTTGCATGATTTGGTTGTTGAGTGTTGGTGTTTCTTTGTGATCATTATTCCTTATGATAACCATTCCTCTCTCTCTCTCTTGCATGATTGATATGGTCACCTCCCCCTTGACTTTTCCCTCTCTCTTTGATATACATGGGCCGGCCATCCCTTGTGGGGGGTTGATTGATTTTTGGTGTGGCATTTTTGGTTCTCTTCATGCTCCAAAAATCACACAAGAAGACTCTCCAAAATTCCAAGTTCTTTTTCCTCCATTAAAAAGGCAATTCCACAAACCCAAAGTGAGACATGGTTCTATACATATTCTACAGCATTTCTTGGGCACGTCGAGTAGCCGGCTTCGTGCCCGAGTTGCCTCGGCATTGAGGTGGGAGCCCGTAAAAGAAGTAGGCGATGTGGTGCACTTCCGGCGACGAGGAGGAGACGGAACATTCCGCAAGAGATTGGGACGACGACGAGAAGACCGGAGGACTCGGATCTGTCGGTATACTTCTCTTCCCTATCTTGTTTGTAGCTTAGACTTGTTAATGGTTACGATCCGGATGTTTAGTGCGCGGTGGTGCCGGTTTGCTAAGTCCGCAAAATTAAAGTCTATCACCGCTTCCGCATTCCGGCGTCGGATCGACGGCCGGGGCGACGTCGTGCACTTACAGTGTTATCAGAGCCTCGCCATTAACTTAGTCTAGCTTGGTGTAATGTGTTTTTCTGTTTCGATCGATCGAATGTTCCAAAATTGCATTTTAGTTCGCATCAGTTTCTGTTGAAAATTTTTGGTCTCGAAAAAATTTTCAGGTTGTAAAATATTGATGTACTGGAAAATCTAAGAGCTCTGTAAAAATTCGATGAAGTGACTCCACAGTTGGAGCGCGGAACCACCGCGAAAACCCCCTTCCCGCCGCTGTTCCGCCGCGCACTGTGGAGATCCCTGCACCAAATTTTTACAGAGGCTTTCTGGGGTGAAAAGTGGGGTTTTGGAATAATAACATTGGGCCCAGAATTTCTTGATCTGCTACAGTTTTGATTGGGGGCCCACTTGTTAAAATTTGATTGATCGAATATTTTAAACACATTTTTCACAGTATTTACATTATATCTGCGACCGTGAATGTCACTCGATCGGTAAATCCGGTCTAACTGCTATAGCCCGGTTAGACGGATTTGCGAACGTGACTTTCACGTTGATGTTTTGTTTTTGCTGTGATGTTGCGGATCGGTCGTGGGGGATAGCCTGGATGCAATGCTAGTACAGTTGTGGTTGTATTATGTACATTTGATATTGCGGGGCAAGCGTCCGACATGTGGATTGCCGTCACTGCCTGTTTGTATTATTATTTTAGGGCACGGCCAGGTTGCGGTCGATGCAACCGTTGTATGTATATTTTACTTTCTGTACTAGGATTACCCCGTGGCGGGGTGCACGGATAGCCGGGTTCTAGAAGGCAACAAGCCCGCATCTCATGGCATTGGGACAGAGGGGGCTTTACTATAGGATTGGCGGGCTGTTCGCCGCACTCATAGGGGGTACAGGTTGACCCAGGAGGGGTGCCCAAGTTACCGGATTCCGTGAAGTGCTGGGTGGTCCATTCACGGTGCTGAAGGGGGCTGCCTCGCTTCAGGTTTTGGCGGGTGACTTGCCGTGCCCGTAGGGGTCTAGGATTTCATTGCACAGGCTATCCACACGACCAGGGGAACGTCGGGTTTCAGCAGTGGCTCTGTGAAACCCGGGGATCCCAGATATCTGTATTGTTCTGTGATGCTGTACATTTCTGTGATGTTGCATTTCTTTCACGCCTTGAGCGAAATATAATATATTGGTATATATATTAGTAGATGTTGTATATGTTTTACATCCGCGCTAGTCCAGTCCCCGCTCTGTCGTTAGTTAGCTAACCTAACGGGTAATGACGGGACCCAGTGGCGAATACGGATGGCATATACGTACATCAGTATATTTTCGTTTTTTTTTGGTGTGATCAATTGATGGGACTGCATTGATTCGGATCAATGCAAGTTAAAAACAAACCTAATCTGATGTCGTTGGAACACTTTTTCAAAAAGCTGTTATTGCAAGGACGTTCACTTTTGTTTTGCATCGTGATATTCAGTTGGAATATCCTACTCCTCAGTCGACGAGGCAAGGGCCGAGATCCCTTCACCGGGAGTGACCCCTCGGACAAAAAGTTTGCGTCAGGGCATTAACTTCACTATAGTCGATTACTTTTGCTTTCCATCGCGGTATTCAGTTGGAATATCCTGCACCTCATTCTACGGGGAAAGAGCCGAGATCCCTTCACCGGGAGTGACCTCTTTAGCAATCGTTTTCGTCACTATATTTTAAAAAGCTATCCGTTCCTTCGACGATATCAAGTTCTTTACGTTAAAGGTTTTCGCCAGAAACCATTCGTAGCCCTCCGTCGTTTCATATGGGTAGTCAATAGTATTCAAGCTGTGTTTGTTGGCCAAAGTCAAGGCACAGTGTTTGGTAGCTGTTGGTTATTCATATGCAGCATAGATAGATGCATTGGTTTGGGACAGTCGTATAGCCTTGTTGGCCAAAGTCAAGGGCTTGTGCGGGTGGATTCGAATCAACCTGGAGAATGACGGGTAGAACTTGACATGTGACTTATGATTTGTTGGCCAAAGTCAAGGTCATAAGAGCATGGGGCAGAAATCACATCGGGAGTTTCAAAAGAACTGAAACCTGCCAGATATGCGCATACCTTCTGGAGTGTGACACCGTGAGCGGATTCCGTCACTTTGTCATGCGATGATAGTTGGATCCCGATTCCCACTGATGAGTTAGTTTACTCCTCGGGTAACCCCGACTAATTCTTCCTTCAGGTTTGGAGGAGAATTTGAGGTACAGTGGGAGGATTCCAGATTAGATAAATTGGTAACCATTCTGATCTAGGTTAGAGTGCACGCTGAGTGTTTCTTTTCTCTCTCTCTTTGGCAGCGACCATTGACCCGACCCTAAGACTTTGACTCAGAGACCAAGTTGACCGAACCTTCTTAAACACTGGCTTTTGGATTGTCAGAGTTGCAAACCTCATTGCCACTCCTACTTTTACCCTTTTCTCCAGGACACCCCGTATTGCTACGAATGTCCACTTCCATTGGACAAAACCATCGTATGGTTAGATACGAACTCGAAAGAATTTATTCGAGGATGGTTTCAGGTTCTGGAGGAAACGGATAGGATTATTCAGTTGTCTTTTCCTTTTACCCTCTCTCAGGTTACGAGTACTCCTTGGTTTAGGGGTAGTACACCTATTACGCAAATTGGATTGTCTTCTTCCAAACCTTAGGCTGGTGCTGACCGGTAGGGAATGAAGAAAACCAATTAGCATAACGATGGTGAGCAGAAGGTTTTAAGTTAAGACAAATAAAGGGATTAGTAAGAGGGCAAAGTAAATTGCAACAGATATTCACGACCAAACCAAGTATTCCTTCGCCAATCCTAAATCACCTTTGTATTTCTCCAGAACACTCCGTATCACTACGAAGATCCACAGTTTATTGGATACTCCATCGTATAGTTATATACGAACTCGAAAGGAACTTGTTCCAGTTTGGGGATGGATTCTGGTTCAGGAGAAATAGGAATAAGATTTATTCAGGTGTCTTTTATCTTCACCTTCTCTCGCATTGCGAGTGTTCCTAGGATTAGGACAGTACACCCATTATGCTTATTGGATAGTCTTCTTCCAAACCATAGGCTGGTGCCGAACGGTAGGGAAGGAAGAAAACCATTTGGCCTAAAGGGGTGTGCAGAAGGTAATGACTAAAGACATATGAAGGGATTTGGAGAGGTGACAAGGAATTACACGGTTACAGTTGTGAATCTGGATAATGGAAGAGGCATTACTAGGAATACCAGGATACCCCATCGAAACATTTCAATGTTTCAGTTTCACTGTGTACTGTTAAAGGAAAACTGATTTCCCAGTTAGACACTTACTCCAGGGTATGTATTTACCAGGTTTGTTTCTCACATCTGTATGGTTTTACAGATGATGAGTGGGAGTAGGTTATTGGGAATTGGGTGATTATCCTCATTATATCGGGATTCGTTGTAATCGGTGATATTTGAGGAAATCACCTGGCCTGTTTGCCGGTCGGCAAATATTTGGTTTTGAATATCCGCTGTTATGCACCAATTTCAAATTGATATATCTGTACGTCTATTTTCATAGAGTGAGATATACCTTTCTGAAATTATGTCTACGACATTTACCTATATCAGTGGATGGTTAGGTAAGGAGCATTAAACATCGGTGTAATTCTTCTTAACCATAAGTACAGTTTTCAACCTACGACATACAGTGAATGAGTTATCAGACTCAAGGGACTTATACAGGGTATTGTATGTTGTCCAGGGTCCATCAGGACAGAGGGCTTGGTCCTCGTACTATATTTGGTTTACTTATGACTTCTCTAGTTTTTAGACAGGTGTTTCATGGAAACACAGTGTCCGAATTTTGAGAAGTTATAGGTATTTGAATAGAGTAGAGAACCAGGTGTAGCAAGTATCGGGATTCTTCAAAGTGATCGAAGATGTAGATACTTGTGTATGGTATTCGGTTGGTAGTAGTGACTAAGAGAACTTGCTTCTCTTTCAGGTTACTCATAATTGGAAGCATTCCTAAGTTGAGTAACGCTGATCGGCCTCCTTCCATTTAGTTGACATGCACTGGAGACAGTTGCATGATTTGGATCTGGTTCAGTTAAATCAGTGCCTCTGGTCCTATATGGGATATAGAACAGTTCGTATCTTGACGTTGTTAAGGTACGGGGAGTTGTCCAGCTTATGATTAAAACCAGACTCTGGATAACTCAAGGCACGTTTCTGTAATGGCTGTTTGTGGGTTGACCCAGGCTATGACGAGGGTTGACTTTCTATCATCTGGATGAACAATAGCGATATTGTTCTAGACTCGCCACAGTTTTATTAAAAATGGATTTTTTCAGAAAACAGTAGTGGGAGTATGGTAGAACAGGAAGTGATTCCAGAACCACAAACGATTACAAAAGATTTGATAAGGAACCTAAAGATTCAATCTAGATTGACATTCCATTGACCACTCCGCAGATGAGGTGGGTAACTTCAGGCACCCGAGAGGTACTACGGTAGCCTCAAGGACGGTGACAGGGAAGTTCTTGTTTACCCACAATTACCATTGCTGTTGTTCCAGGCTGCGAGACCCGGCGGGAGGATGAGTATAGCGTCGTTCTGAACTCGCTTCAGAAGTGTACGTGTATATGACTCTGCCAGAGGGTTGTCGTAGTCAGTGGGAGCAGCGGAAGCATTGGTGGACAAGTAGCTTACGTCTATTTATAGACTAAAGCAGATGTAGCGGAGATAGATCATCTATTTCTGACGTGACGGTCATGGGTTTGACTTTATCAGAATAGGGGATGGATCTGTTGAGGAGGTACTAAGGGTGTGATGTCATGGTATTTGGATGATATACACAGAGTAGGAAGTGAAATTCCTACACTGCAATCGGTTATACTTTGGTCATCACACAGTGTTTTCTCCACAAAAGAAATGGATTTTATGTCAGACATACTGGTTACTAGATCTATGGTTTTAGATCTAGATTTGGGTGGTTTCCCAATCAGGGTACTTTGACAGCATTCTAAGAGTATTTAGAATGGACGACTCCTAGCATGGTGGTGTACCTGCAGGTAATGGAGTCACCCTCTCTAAAGATGTCTTATAGACTAAAGTAGAGAGGGATGTGCATGATTGACAGATCACTTTGCTTAGGCAATTGAGTCAATCATGAGATGTCAAGTACCACACCAGATGTTGTTTTTGCACTAGATGCAATAAGTTGACATTAATCCAATCCTGGAGAAACAGTCGGAAGCAGTTTTAGAACATAAGTGAATGTTCTAGGGATATGATAACGACAGCCTTATTCGGGAGACAGTTATCATTCCAGGCATCCAAGGTGACCTGGACGACAAGGAGGTTGTCAGAGTTATAGTTTTCCCTCTAACGAGGGGCAGTATTTTGGACAGGTGGTCCAAGGCAATACTGAGGGAGGCATGGCGCAGGATACTGATTAAGTTCAGTTGACGATACAGTCTAAGAAGTTTGGATTTGGAGTTCATTTATGAGCTATGTCCCAGAAGACATCCAGACACATTCTAAGACAGGTATTGCTCATTTCGGGAGATGGGTTTCTCCGTGAACTTGAGATATAGAGAGACATAGAAAGAGACATCAAGGCGGATCCACTCACTGAGGCTATTCCTCGAACGCAATAGTTTCGCAAGCGAGCTTTGTGAGACTGACTAGTAGAGGAGTTGGGTGTTCGGTATCACACGGGCTGTGAGTATGCGACATCGCAATAATTAGCCTTGAGTGCAAGTGGGAGATTGTTGGAGATAGTGCCCTCAGAGTCAATTATTGGACCCCAGGTACGTGATTGCAATGATTGAGGGAGGACCTGTCCCAGTAGGACAGTCTTACTCGAGATGATAGTATGCTATCTGGTTTACCTTTATCATCGTGTACTGTTTTAGGTGACCTGACACGTCGCTATTACACATTGATAGAGCCCCTAGGATTCTTGCTTGACCACCAGCAGTATGAGGGCGATCATATAAGTGGGAGCTGGGGTCTATAAGCATATCCTGAAATAGTCCCTAGTCGTGTGAGTTTCGAGACAGGGCATCGATACTCCATAGTAGACTAGTGTATACAGTCGAGACCCCGACGAGGGGCGGTGGCCGGTCTCACAAGCCACTGGTGTCAGTTGGATCACCTAAGATGTATACAGGTGCTCATTGGGTTATGAGTACACCGGACAGGACTCGCCGGGAACATGCCAGTTGGTCATATACCAGACGTCAGATGGCAGTTCCCTGGTGACATGTGTGCAGGTTAGTTCATCGACCTGGGGATCGTCATTTGTCTCGTGTGAGTTCCCACTGTACTTTGATTACTACCCTACCACGTCTCAAAGGAGTCGTGCAAACAGGTTTTAGTTGGGTACAGTCCCGAGCCACATGGAGGCAGTGAGCGCATCTTCAGGGGTTCGTCTCTCTCGGTATTGGGGGTGAGGTCGTGCTGTGTCTAGGAGAGCCATTACACGAAGCCCTCGGCCGAGGCAAGGAGATTTACTGGTAGGTATTCCAGTAGTATCTCAGGGTGTTCTGGGCTACACTCCGACACGACTTGTACCGCTTTTGGGGGTCTGACTTTTACCAACCCCCTAGGCCCGCCATGCGATGCTCATAGACGAACGGACCGGACTGTATGGATATTGTCACTGACAGGCTCAGTAGGGTTGTCAGGCTGAGTTCACTCACAGACATCCCTTTTAGTCAATACCTGGTAGCCCGTTACGTATTGGCTTATACCTCTGACGTGCTAGTGGTTAAATCCACAACCAAGGTGTTGACGAGTCTTTAGAGTCCCCCACATTCAGTTACTCAGCTTTCGGGCGAAAGGTTGTAGAGGCCGTATGGAGATATGGCAAGGTCCGATCTGATACGTGCGGTATTGCACGGATCAGGATCTGACAGTTTGTACTATAGGCCGTATGGTTATATGGCAGGGTTCGATCAGATACGTGCGGTATTGCACGGATCAGGATCGAACAGATATTACTAGCCGGTTTTGGTATAAGCCGGATTCTAGTATAGTACAGTGGAGATTTTGTCTCATTGCATTTGTATTTCGGTCGAAATACAGATGCGGGTGTGTATGCACAGTATTGGGGTTTTCCTGTAATTTATTACGGGACCAGTTTTCTGGAGTTGCCAGTTTGCTTTCCGTTTCGGCCGATTTCCATTGTTCCGTTCATTAGCCGAAGATTGGTGGAGGAGGGCTTATTTGCATTGTTGCAAATAAGTGATTATGGAGGGGGTCTTTGCATATTCTTGTGTCATGATGGTTGCACCATTCCTTGACCTTGACTTCTTGACTTCTCCATCATGGCTTGACTTTCATATGACATGGTTTTCATGATGATTGTGGTTGAGTGAGGTTCTCTCTTGGTGATCATTTCTTTGCATGATTTGGTTGTTGAGTGTTGGTGTTTCTTTGTGATCATTATTCCTTATGATAACCATTCCTCTCTCTCTCTCTTGCATGATTGATATGGTCACCTCCCCCTTGACTTTTCCCTCTCTCTTTGATATACATGGGCCGGCCATCCCTTGTGGGGGGTTGATTGATTTTTGGTGTGGCATTTTTGGTTCTCTTCATGCTCCAAAAATCACACAAGAAGACTCTCCAAAATTCCAAGTTCTTTTTCCTCCACTAAAAAGGCAATTCCACAAACCCAAAGTGAGACATGGTTCTATACATATTCTACAGCATTTCTTGGGCACGTCGAGTAGCCGGCTTCGTGCCCGAGTTGCCTCGGCATTGAGGTGGGAGCCCGTAAAAGAAGTAGGCGATGTGGTGCACTTCCGGCGACGAGGAGGAGACGGAACATTCCGCAAGAGATCGGGACGACGACGAGAAGACCGGAGGACTCGGATCTGTCGGTATACTTCTCTTCCCTATCTTGTTTGTAGCTTAGACTTGTTAATGGTTACGATCCGGATGTTTAGTGCGCGGTGGTGCCGGTTTGCTAAGTCCGCAAAATTAAAGTCTATCACCGCTTCCGCATTCCGGCGTCGGATCGACGGCCGGGGCGCCGCCGTGCACTTACAAGCTACATGTACATCATGCACACATACTGACATGTACACCCACATATTTTGCTATAGTTGCATATACCCTAAGTGGTATGGTTTTGACATGTGATATTGAGACGTTGACTATTGCGCTTATGAAATGCATCATACATACTTGCTTACATGTAGATACTTAATCCTTTCTACAATTACATGTACACCTCATATGATGTTGCACTTGTTTTCGGAGGATTTGGGAACCGCATGATATATTTTTAAGCTGGATTCATTTAAAAGAGCGGCTTTCCCTTGATATGCTCATATTGTTGTTTTATGTTGCATATATCAGTTTTCATGGATTTACGCATTGAGATATGGATTTCATATGATTTATGGATTTGAGAACCGTGGGTGTATTTCAAGAATACAATGTATTGTTTGAAAACCCGGTTTTTCTTGATATGATATTTCAGTGCGTCCACCATGTGATTTCTCGGTTCTGAGATTTGGCTTGTGATACCCGATTCGAGGAGCGGGAGGCACCGTCTGCGGGTACATCATGGACTCGGTATGGTACCCCGGGGCGAGTGGTGATTTCTTGGTGTAGACGATAAGCCTGACAGAGGGACCACTACCTACAGGTGATTTTATTTGGACTCGGTGGTAATCATGGGGATACCGACCGGAGAGATGTACGACATATCGTCAGGGCCAGTCGTGGTGACAGCGCCTGAGTTATGAGGATTTGCGTGTCGATGCTAGACACGGGTTTCATGATGTTTCGAGTGTCGATATGTGAGACTCAGGTTTTCATGATTTTTACGTATCGTCGGTGGACATACGTGGTTGATGTCCTCATATATAAATATATATATATGTATATATATATATATATATATATATATATATACAGGTATATGTTTTCATGATGTTTTGGGTGTCGATATTAGACACTCAGGTTCCATGAGAGTTACAGGATGTAAGGGCCGATCTGTGGATGCGGTGCGTGAGGATGTTGGGATTTGATGTGTCAGTGAGGGACACTTGGGGTTTTTCCATGCTGATGATTTTGCATGAGGTTTTATATTATATCATCCCACACTCAGAATTATGTTGATATGCATTGCTTCATGTAGATGTAGTACCTTGATGATCTACCTTTACATGATTGTTGCATATTCATATTACCATACTCATGCTATCAGATTACATGTGATAGATTTATCGCTATTCGTGCATACTTGCGATTACAGTATGATGTTAATTACTATTCATGAGTTGGCAACCCACCCACGTTGTGCCACAGTGTTTTGCAGGACTTACCCTCTGAGTAGTCGCGGCAGGGCGTCTTATCATCTCTACTTTTGCGGATACCGCTTCGGTTGGCTGTGAGGCCTTCGCTTTTAGGTGGGTTTGCGGTTATCCGTTTGTACATTGTATATCTTTTTGTTGGATCTAGTATTCTCCATTTACCACCTCTTGTATTTGACTTAGAGACGAGTTGTGAGGATTCGGTGTTGTATTATTATTTTTCTGACTTTGGGTGCCGTGTCGTGGGAGCTTGTTTTGTTGAAAAGTTTTTCTTCTTTATGCAGTTTTCTTTTATACTTCTTCGCTTCGGCGTCGTATATATGTTTGTGGTGGTTTTCTCCGCCGTTGGGCGTGATTTGCTCCCATTTGGGATGCTTTATATATTATCTATGTTGTACCCGTTTTCGGGGCTAGTTTTTACAAAGGAGGTGCTGCCAAAATTTTCAAGAACGAAAACTAAACTTAAAGATTTTTACTTGAGATTTTCCGAATGTTTTAAACTATGTTTTTCTCCATTATCCCTTTTGGGGTGGTTTAGATTTCTGGGTTTCGGCTTACTTAAATTACGTACACCTGTAGACGTTACACGGTTTAAGGGCCGGTTACGGGCCAATTTTTTTGGTCGTGACAACTATTATTGATAGTCCATGTTGCACGAGCACATATTGTATGCTACACACACACTGTCGGTAATTGCCATGATATGCACAACACCGGTATTCATATGATATACCTTGCTGTCACGACCCGCAAGGTAAGGAACGCGACCGGCACTTAAGTTACAACACGTCTCAAGGCGTCCGTAAAATAAGTAAGCCGAAGCCCAGAATACAAAAACCCAATTAAGAATTATAGTGAAGGAAGTCAATTTATTTAAAGCATTTTACTCCATTAAACCACAACAAGTTTTCTTTTAAAACAACTTTCCCTTTTTCCAAAAATTCTGGCAGAACCTCCTTTGTAAAAACAAGCCCAAACGGGTACAACAGGAAAAAGGCATCCCCAAGCGGGAGCTAGCTCTTCGCCTCAAGGCGGTCACAAATCCCACGCAATATAAACACAGTGTGCATAAATAAGAATGAGGCACAGATAAAATAACGTGTCGACTCAAGTGAGCTCGACCCCACATAACATAAATCCATAAGTCTCACAACCTCTTCTCTAGGTCAATATACAGTAATCCAAATAAACTGGTACAGCTGAAATAGTAGTAGTAGATGGAGTACTCTAGATACAAGGATCATATATAAGGTGGTACAAAATGATAACAACCCACCTATGAGCAAAAGCCTCGAATCCAGGCAAAGAGAGCAAAAGAGGAAAAAGTGTCCGCCGCTACCGTGCTGACGGAACGGACCTGCAGAAAAGCTGTGGCACAACGAGGGTGAGTTGCCAGCTCGCGAGTAATAAATAACATCTACAAAGGCTATCGCATGTATGCACACAAGTATACTAGCATCTCAAAAATAGGTATGGCTATAGGCACTAGCAGGTATGTATGCATCATCAGTGCTAACAAGTATGAATGTCACATGGATGTACTAACATATATGTATACTATATGAGTCAGCTCAAGATCTCCACATGTAAGTACAAGAACTATTCTTTCTTTGTTTTTGAAACTCTTTTTAATATCAGCATAATATCCATGAAATCAACAAAATCCGTGTCTAGCAACGACACCTCAAAACTGTCTCAATCCCATATATCCATGTCAAGTATCTCTGGTCTCAGCCATCCGGCCGATCCATCCCAAATATCCATATCTCAAACTAGCGGCCACGGTCGGTATCCTCTGGATATCCGCCGTGCCAAATGAAGTCACCGGTAGGTAGTCCGTCCACTGCCAGGCTCAACGCCATCTCCTGCGATCTTCTTGCCCCGGGGTACCTTACCGGGCCCACCATGTACCCGAGACAGTTCATCCACCTCCTAGAAACGGGTCCCGAGAACACAGCAAACTCATGGTGGATGACACTTTATATCTCTAGAAAACCGCAACTTTTATAGTTTAAAAGATCATAAGTTTCAAATCTTGCGGCTTTTCCCCGAAATCCAGAAATATCATAAATCTCATGAAATCATCATGGGTGCATATGTCAATGATAATGAATGCAAATGGTATCAATGTTCAAATTGCAATGTATGATTTATACTGGGCATGAGCAATTGATGTAGTGATATATATGCACGAGAATAGCAATTCTTATGATTTCATTTTTAATATTTATTGCAATAGCACAGGTCTAAGCATTCAACATGTTCAGATTGATAGTTATCTAGTGTCGTGATATGGCAATTACCAGGGTGTGGGTGTACACATGAATAGTACTCGTGCTGCATATAAAAAACCTGGTAATGGTGCATGTGTCCTACAGAATTAGTTTTCATATATGGGTACAACATATAGATCCTAACTGCAGCAATTATTTTGCAAGTACTATCATGTCTAATGTCACAAGCAAATGTTAAAGTTTACTATTTTCAAGTTTACTAAATCTATCGGGCGACTTGCGCCATCCAAACGATCGTCCCCCGTAGATGTGAAATCTACTCACCCGTGATTCCGCGCTAGGTGTGTCCAACCACCTGCTTTCCTTTCTCTGCTGCGCTTGAAGTCCCTGCCGGCGAACCTAGAATTTGCAACACTCACAATATATTTGGAAAATCCTGCAAAACACGATATATCGATAAAAAGGATACGCGTGCGTGAAACTAAAACGTGCGTGCACACGACACGTCACGACGCGTACAAACCCACCTGAACCTATCCTGACACGCTGTGTCGCGCAGCGCGCCACAGAACCACGCATATCACGCGCATGTCGTACAAGTCTTAAAACATCGAAAACACGTTATTGGCTCCATATTTTGCCTCTGGACCTAACTTAAAAAGTTATAGATGCCAACAGACCATGCAACCCAGCAGAGCCCCACACCCAAAATCCCAACACTCCCACCACCATTCTGGCCGTAATTTACTGCCAGATACATTAAATCTGCGGCCAAAATAGGGAGAGGGGTCCCGTGTTTTGTGTGTGTGTCTCTTCTAAGGTCACTATGCTACAGTCTTCACAATTTTTACCTCAGTGGATCGGGTCAAAAGCAGATCTAACAGAGTCTAAAAGTCGCTAAAACTGCTAAATTCTGCCAAGTCGGATAAATCGGGTATTTTTATGAAATCTGGGGCAATTCTCTGGTTAACTGGTCTCAACAGCACCCCATTAGGTTAATCTAATCATCATAACCGTTACATTCTCAAAATTCCCCTAATTTACCCCAAAACTACCACTAAACACAAAATAAACACTAAATTAAGCTAGATAACCATAACTTTAGCAATTAGGAGTCGGGTTAAGGGATTATACCTCTAGAGACCCTAGGTGAAGGAGAAGAGAAGAAGGAGGAAGGTGTGTGCTGATGCTACAGCCCCTGGTGCTGCAAACTTGGCTGGAAAAGAGCTGATCTGCAACTTGCTGTGCAGGCTGAAACCTACAGAAGCTGCTGCTGTTACTGTTGTTTGTGATGGTGTTGTTGTTGCTGTTGTGTTGCAAGTGGCAAGGGTTGAGGTAATGTTAAGGGAAGGGTTGTGTGTTGTGGGGGAGGTGTTATGTAAAGAGTTGGGGCTGATGTAGCAGCTGCTGCTGATGTTCTGATGCAATAGGCTAATGCTGATTGTAACAGCTAAGCTGATGCTATGATGTGGGTTTTGATGGCTGATGGTGTTCTGTTGGTGGCTATGCTGATGTTATTTTGATGGCTGATGATGTGCTATTTTTTGTGGCTGTAGTAGCTGCTGAAGCTAAGGGGTAGGTAGTTGATACTAATGATGTTGTTGGGAGCTGATGTGTTGCTGCTGATGCTGATGCATGGCTGAAGATTGCGCTGAAGAAGTTGTTTTGGTGGCTAAAAGGTGATGTTTGGTGTGTGAGTGAGAGGGAAAGAAAAGAGTGAAATGAGAGTGTGAAAGGGAGTGTGAGAGAGATATGCAAAAAGTATTGAAATGAAATGGGGTGTGACATAACCATAGCCACCATTCTCTCTTCCCTCATTAAATGCTTGCATGACACCCATCACAGTCTCTCCTTCTCATCATAAGTCAACCATAACCCTAATCACCCTTAACCAAACCTAAGACTCATAATTAACTCAATTATCTTAACCAAGGGCCTAACCCACCATAATTGGCTAAACATGGTTAACCCACCATGCACACCCAAACTTGGTAACCCTAGGCTTAACCCTAGCTATCATGCACAAGTGTGTGGTGAAGATAAAATTCTACAAAAATAACCGTAAAACCCGATAAATTACTAGAAACCCGTTTTGGTAAACTTTTTACCAAAAACCCCACATTAACACACAATTACCACTAACCCTAAACTCAGGTGTAACAGTCTTCCCCCCTTAAGAAAATTCGTCCCCGAATTTTAAAATATGCAACTACGCGTACCTTCAAAAAGATGAGGGAATTTCTTCCGCATCTCTCCCTCGGCCTCCCAAGTGATCTCCTTACCATTCGAGCTGCGCCAAAGAACCTTCACCGACGGCAGGACCTTTGATCGAAGTTTCTTCACCTGCCGATCCAATATCTCAACTGGCTGCACGGTGGACGAAAGGTCGGGCTCAAGCTGAACGGTCTGATGCTGAATCGTGTGGGAAGGGTCATGAAGATATCTGCGTAGCATCGACACGTGGAAGACGGGGTGCACATCTGAAAAGCTGGGTGGAAGAGCCAAACGATATGCAACAGCACCGATGCGCTCGAGGATCTCGAAGGGACCTACGAACCTAGGGCTAAGCTTTCCCTTTCGCCCAAATCGCATCATGCCCCTCATCGGAGAGACCCTCAGAAAAACATGATCACCAACTGCGAACTCTAATCTGCGACGACGTCTGTCTGCATACGATTTCTGCCTGCACTGAGCTGCTCTCATCCGATCTCGAATCAACTGCACTTTCTCGGTCGTCTCCTGCACAACCTGCGGCCCAAAACTACTGCTCTCGCTCAGCTCAGTCTAACAGACGGGTGATCTGATTCTCCTCCCATACAAGGCCTCGAAAGGAGCCATCTGGATAGTATCCTGGAATCTGTTGTTATAGGAGAAATCCACTAAAAGTAAATGACGATCCCAGCTACCGCCAAAGTCCAAAACGCACGCTCTGAGCATGTCCTCGAGAGTCTGAATAGTCCGCTCTGACTATCCGTCGGTCTGCGGATGAAATGTTGTGTTGAAGCTCAAACGAGTGCCCAAGGCCTCCTGAAGTCCCTACCATAGTCGGCTGGTAAACTGGGTGCCTCGGTCTGATACGATACAAGTCGGTACGCCATGCAACCGCACGGTCTCGTCGATGTAGATCTGGGCATACTGAACAAAACTGAAAGTGGTCTTCACTGGAAGGAAGTGAGCCACTTTCGTCAATCGGTCCACGATCACCCAAATGGAGTCGCACCCTCGACTGGTCCTGGGTAGACCCACAACGAAGTCCATCGAAATCTGCTCCTATTTCCACTCCGGAATGGGCAAAGGATGCAACTCTCCTGCTGGCCTCTGATGCTCGGCCTTGACTTGCTGAGAAGTCAGGCATCTCGATACAAAATCGGTGACCTCCCTCTTCATCCCGTCCCACCAATAGAAATCTCTCAAGTCGCGGTACATCTTGGTGGAACCTGGATGAACGCTGTATGTAGATCTATGCGCCTCCTCAAAAATCTCACATCGCAGTCCCTCCGAATCTGGTACGCACAATCGAGTCCCAAATCGTAGTACTCCCTGATCGTCGATCATGAACTCGGAATCTCTGCCCCGTCTGATCTGCTCCATGATCTCTGAAAGTCAGCCATCACCGGGCTGTGCCTCTCGAATGCGGTCAAGTAACTGCGGACGTGCACGAACATGGGCAAGCTGTCCCCCTGTCGGAGTGAACTCAAACTCCACTCGGCTGTCGCATAAAATCTGCCAATCTGCTGACGACTGCCTCTGCACTGCGCGTGCAACTCCCGAGCCCAATGCTACTGGTTTCTGTTGTCGTATGTTGGCGTATGGTATTTATTTCGTTGATCCTACTTGACTGTTGTGACTTATTGTAATTTTTCCCCGACAATTCATTTCTGCATATAACAATTTAAGGCATCTAAAATAAAATTAAAAATATTCTTCATTGCATGCTTGACACCCCTAACCCCGTTGTAGCGTCTGTGCATCGTGTTCTCGTCCCGTTCAGTGAAACGGGCGAGTTTGGACGGCTACGCGCACGTACGTGTGTCCGTTTTGGGGGTATGCTTTTTGATTGTAAAATACTTCATTTTAAATTTTGGATCCCGCCTAAAATTTTCTTATTTCAATTTCAAATTTTTGGACCCGACCCGGGCGCAATTTGGAAATATTTTACTTTGCGCCAAAAACCCAATTTCTAATATTTTTATAACCTCAGAATATTTTCCGTTTCACTAAAATCTTTCACAAAATTTTCTTGGCCAGCCAATCAAATTTCGTTTAATCCCCCGTGGGCCCCACCTTCGCTCTCCCCCCCGTCTCTCTCTCTCTCTCGCTTTCATTCTTTCTCCTCTCGATCTCTCTCCTCTCTCTATCTCTCTCATCTCTCTCTCTCCCCCCCGTCTCTATCTCTCTCTCTCCCTCCGTCTCTCTCTCTCTCTCTATCTCTCTCTCTCCTCTATATATATAGTTTCCTCCCCCTCCATTTCTTTTCCTTCAGCGAAACCCAAACCTCGCGTACCCTAGCCACCGTCTCCCTCGCCGCCGCAGCCCCAACGCCGACACCACCATCACCGGCCTCCTCGCCTCTTCGCCTCCACATCCATCTCTTCTCCCTCCTTCATCAACTTCCCGTGCACCCTGCACCAGCACCGCGGCCACCTGTGCACCCCTGCACGTGTCTGCGCCGTCGGGAGTCGCCGCCGGTGACCTCGTCCCCGGTCTTCATGCGCACTCAGTAAGCTTCTTCTCCTCTCCTCCTCTCTTCTCCTTTCTTCTTCTTTTCTCGGTTCATATTTTATTGATCCAAAGGTTGCCGTCGCTGTCGCCGTAGGCCGACCGCCGGAGCTCCGTCGACGTGATCGGCGATCACCACCACTCCACAGATCCTCATGAGCACCATCGTCTCTATCCTCCTTCTCTTCCTTCTTCTTGATTCTCCTTTTGTCTTTTCATGAATTCTTGAAATTGTAGATTCGCTGTTTTTGGATTCGGCGGAATCTGGCCGTGCCGGCGACGTGTCCCGACGATCCAGCGAGGTACTCTGATCTGTGTGGTTCCACTGTTCGTCGTTTGGGTTCATTCCGTGAACCGTGCACCCGTCGTGAGTTTTCCCCACCGACGTTTTACGTTCCGTTTTCCCGGTTCGCGACCCGTCGAGGCAAGTACACCTTGCTACATGCTAAACAATGTTTACATATACTTGATGACACCCTAAACCTGTAGTTTTAACTTTAGTACGATCATTTCCCATTTTCGTGTTCAATATTGTTATATATCATTTTATCTTTCAAACTTGGAATCTACCGTTTGCAATTAAACCTAATAACCACAATTACATGTTTTAATTACACTTTCACTAATGACGTAGCCTATGGCACTTTATCTATCGTTGTACTTCATTCGGACACTCGTGTACATTTAACCTGCAAAAACTGTGATTTCATCCATGGAACCTATATATATATATATATATATATATATATATTTATATATTTATATCATTGCATCCATGAAGTCTTAAACTTGTTAACATGATTAAAAGGCTATAATTGTCTTACTACTTTCTTATAATGTTGAAATCATCTCTGTGACACAACTGATAACCGTACTGCTAATTAATTGAATCTGCTTTATGGTTTAATTCATTGTTTAGTTTACGTTATTGATAACCGTGCTTGATTATGTAACTGAGTAAGAGCGCACCCATGATATTGTTTACATCTTGACCTGACTTGCTACATACATATTGATTTACCCGACATGGTACCGTATACTGCTTGACTTGACCTGATGTACCATGACGTGACCCGTTACCTGATCTTGTGTCTAATGCCAACAAACCTGACATGTAGTCCTCATGGATCGTTCCTGTTGTCTATCCAGACAAACCTGTTTACCTGATCCTGTGTTGGCATTAGTTTCTTGATTACGAGATACCTGACTTGACATACACATATAACTTAGGGGTATGGGGAAATCAAAGGTGAAACCTGACTTGTAACTCAACAGTTCGCTACTTGTTCTAATCTGTTTTAGAGGTTAGGCCAGTCTTGGAATGATGATGTTGACAACATTTATCTGTACACATTCCTGTTTGGTGCCTAGCGGCATATCTCGGTTTCAGCCCCAGAATCTGGGCCGTGGTCCCGGGTACGTACGGGATACTATTGAGTTACATCGATGATTCATCAATTTGGTTTCAAAGACTTTAGAACAGAAAACCTGATAGAACAGTTTAGTTTACCCACTGCACTGCTCTTACTTTTATTATTGTTACCCATGCTTTATTCATGTTTATATTCGCATTGCTGTTACCCTGTTTATATGTTATTACTTGATGACTTGACGTGCTGACGTCTGGGTTTTGCATGGCCCAGATTCTGTACCGCTGTCGCAGTCCGAGCAGGAGTACTTCAGCCGACAGGCTGAGCTGTGAGTGTCAGTAGTAGTTAGCTTTTCTTTCCTGCATTTTATTCCTGATGTGAGCCCGCATTATGGGACATGCATTCCAGTTATTTTGTATTGGATCTTTCGCTTCCGCATTTTATTATTCTTGACTCATGTTATCTTCGATTATGGACATGTTTAGATAGTTTTATTTTGTTCTTATATCTCTACAGCCGTAATGTGACTGTGGATGGATACTTCCTACCCACAGGTAGCATGGTTGGCTATGTCACGTGCCCATTTTAGCGTACTCTGGGAAGCGGGGCGTGACATGGTTCTTTTGGTATCAGAGCCATAGGTTAGTCGGGTTGATTCTTTTGTAGTTGGGTATTGTACCCAATACACGAATCAGAATACCCGTGTTTAGGGAACATGTCCTACCACCTTGCCGTTTTACCATTCTTGAATCACATTCTTCCTGATTATATCTTTTACGATGTGCAAACTTCCTTTGCATATCGACTCGAAACCTGATTCCTTGTTATCTCTAGGACTTAGGCGACTTGGGTGGAGTTATGTAATTGTGGCTATGATACCGCGGTATAGTTACAATGCGGCACTCTATTTAAGTAACTCGGAGTTCTAACTTTGATCTATATTTTGAATCTATCATCATGCTAATGTTGGTTGTTTTGATTTCAGGAATATGGCAGGTAAGAATTTGAAGACGTACCAAAGGTGTGTGGACGAAGCCGCCATGCTTGGAGTGATAAGGGGAATGCTGGAGAATCAAAAGAGACAGACCGAGCTGATCCAGCAGCAAGCGGAATCATTTCAGGAAGGTTTGCAGATCGTTCAGCAGTCTACGAACAATGTTGGAGCTAAACCAGTTGACCGAGTAGGGACCGTAGCAGATTTCAGGCGTTTGGGTCCGTCTACATTTACTGGTTTGGAGGAGCCGTTGCCAACGGAGCAGTGGCTAGTTGACACAGAGAACTTGCTTATTGCGGCACATATTCCAGATGAGAAAAGAATTGATGTGGTACGCATTCAGTTAGTGGACTACGCCCGAGAATGGTGGCTTGTGGAGGAGAACTGTCTGCCCAAGCCGATCAAGTGGGCGGATATTTCAAAGAGTTTCCTAGAGAAGTTCTTCCCGTGGACTGCACGGGAGGAACTGGAAGAGAAGTTCATCGGGCTAAAGCAGAATGGAGCACCCGTAGATGTGCATGCAGCAGAATGGACAAGACTCAGCATATTCGCTGGACCTTTAGTTGCCAACGATGCAGACAGGGCACGGAGGTTCATGCGCAGCTTGGACGTGGACAACCAGAGGCAGATTGTCTCCCTGGGTTTGACCACTTTCTCACAAGTACTTGCGGCAGCCCGAGAGCAGCAGAGTTTATCCGGGATGAAGGGGAGTTTGCAGCAGACAGCAGTTGTGGTAAGGAAGCCAGCATTTGTACCAAACCGAGCTCATGGTCGCAGAGGTATTCCAGTGGACCGTCGAGGTATAGCACCCTTGAAGAAGCCTGTCGTCGTCGATCGAAGAAAGAGCATGACTTGTAACTACTGCAATTTACCTAGCCACATGCAAAAGGATTGTCGAAGGAGGCTGGGACTCTGTTTGGTTTGTGGAGCGGCAGATCACGCTGTCAGTGCTTGCCCGTCGAAGCTTCGCACGAGGGATGATTTTCTGAAGCCTCCGCAGAGACCGTTCCAGGGGAAGAAACAGCTGACTCAAGGACCTAATCAGGCTCGAGCTTTTACCTTGACAGCTGAAGAAGCTAAGGCGTCAGGAGAAGTTGTTTCAGGTACTATACTCGTTCATGGTTTTCCCATATTAGCGTTATTTGATTCTGGTGCATCCCATTGTTTTATGTCATCCAAGTTTATAACTACACACTCGATTGACTGCACGACCCTGTCTAGTTTCTGGAACATACACACTGGGAATGGGAAAATCATAGCTAGTAGGGAATGTAAGGATTGTACAGTTGTTGTGTGCGGACGGGAGCTTTTTGCAGATTTCTTGGTGATTGATACGGGCAGCTACGAGGTCGTCTTGGGAATGGATTTTCTTGACACTTTCCACGCTCACATTGATTGTAGGGCAAGGAAGGTAATTTTCCAGATTCCCGGAAATCCCGAGTTTGGCTTCACTGGAGGAAGCAGTTCTGTCGGGCCAGTCGAGTTTAGGGCTAGGGCGACAAACAATATTCTTGCATCAATGGAAGTTGATAAAAGTGAGGAGCCAACTGTCGTTTGTGATTTTATGGACGTGTTTGATGATATATCGGGTTTACCGCCGAAGCGAGACGTGGAGTTCGCAATTGATCTTATTCCTGGTGCAGCGCTAGTATCCAAAGCGTATTATCCAATGACACCAGTAGAGTTGGAAGAAGTCAAGAAACAAGTTGCTGAATTGCTTGAGAAGGGTTGGATTCGAAGCAGTAACTTGCCTTGGGGAACTCCAGTTCTTCTAGTAAAGAAGAAGGATGGCACAAGAAGGATGTGCATCGACTATCGAGAATTAAACCGGGTGATTATTAAGAACAAGTACCCGATCCCTCGCATTGGCGAACTTTTCGAGCAGCTTAGTGGCGCGAGGGTATTCTCGAAGCTGGATTAGCGATCCGGATATCATCAGGTCCGAGTGAAAGCAGAAGATATTTGCAAGACGGCGTTCCGAACTCGGTATGGACATTACGAATACTTAGTGATGCCCTTCGGAGTAACGAATGCGCCGGCAGTATTCATGGACTTTATGAACCGAATCTTTTCACCATTCTTGGATCAGTTTATTATGGTATTCATTGACGATATTCTGGTTTACTCGAAGAGTTTTGAATAGCATGCTGAACATTTGAAGATCGCACTGCAAACGTTGAGACAAGAGAAGTTGTATACGAAGATGAGTAAGTGCGAGTTTTGGCTAGAGGAAGTGAAGTTTTTGGGGCACGTTGTGTCTGGCGATGGAATTGCCGTCGATCCAGAAAAGATTGCAGCAGTACGAGATTGGCCGATTCCAAAGAATGTTGCGGAAATAAGAAGCTTTCTTGGACTCGCCGGATATTACAGAAGATTTGTGGAGAACTTTGCTCGTCTGGCGGAGCCGTTAACCAAGCTTATGCGCAAGGAGGTGCCTTTTGTGTGGACGGAAAAATGTGCGTTAGCTTTTGAGACGCTGAAGCAGAAGTTGATAACCGCCCCTATTCTGACCATGCCAGACAATTCCGGAGGATTGGTGATTCACAGCGACGCATCTGGGAAAGGATTGGGATGTGTTTTGATGCAGCATGGGAAGGTTGTAGCGTACGCATCAAGACAGTTGAAGACCCATGAGAAGAATTATCCAACTCATGACTTGGAGCTTGCGGCTGTGATTTTCGCTTTGAAGATTTGGAGACACTACCTTTTAGGCGAAAGGGTCGAAGTTTTTACTGATCATAAGAGCTTAAAGTATGTGTTCACGCAGAAGGAGCTTAATATGAGGCAGCGTAGATGGTTGGAGCTGATGGCTGACTGCGATCTGGATCTTAAGTACCATCCGGGGAAGGTTAATGTCGTGCCAGATGCGCTTTGTCGGTTACCAGCAATTCAGGTGTTAACTACGCAAAAGAAGCTCGTTCAAGACTTTCGAAGATTTGACTTGGAGGTTGTGCTACCGCATTCTACGGGACAGTTGATGCAGCTGTAAGTACATTCATCGTTGATCGAGAATATTAAAGCAGCGCAATCGCAGGATCCTAGACTGCAAAAGTTTCGAGGACAGGTTGAAGCCGGACTACGAACAGATTTATTGATCCACAAAGATGGTTCGTTGAGGTATGGTAGCCGTTTGTGTGTGCCAAAAGGAGATATTCGTGAAGAGCTTATGAAAGAGGCACACAGTTCAGCTTATTCTGTACATCCTGGAGGCACAAAGATGTACCGAGATATTCGACAGCATTTCTGGTGGGAAGGCATGAAACGGGAGATTGCTCGCTTTGTGGCAAAGTGCTTGGTGTGTCAGCAAGTTAAAGCTGAACATCAAAGGGTTGCTGGTTTATTGCAACCACTTCCGATTCCTCAGTGGAAGTGGGAACATATAACCATGGATTTCGTGACGGCTTTACCGCGGAGTCTAAAAAGCAACAATGCTGTATGGGTGATTGTTGATCGTTTGACCAAGGCAGCTCACTTTATTTACTTTTCGGGTTGGTCAATCAACGGAGACTTTAGCAGAGCGGTTCATGCAAGAGATTGTAAGATTGCATGGAGTACCGGTGAGCATAGTGTCCGATCGTGACACTCGGTTTTTATCAAACTTTTGGCGGAGTTTACAGGAAAGGTTGGGGACTCGATTGAAGTTTAGCAAAGCTTATCATCCTCAAACTGATGGTCAGTCGGAGAGAACAATCCAAACTCTTGAGGATATGTTGAGAGCATGCATGTTGGACTTCAAGGGGTCTTGTGAGGATCATCTACATTTGGTGGAGTTTTCTTACAACAACAGTTTTCAGGAAACTATCCAGATGGCTCCATTTAAAGCTTTGTATGGTCGTAAATGACGTTCACCTGTTTGTTGGGACGATGTCGGTGAACAAAGATTATTGGGACCAGATTTGGTTATGCAGATAGTTGAGAAGGTTAACACTATCAGAAATCTTATGAAGGCAGCTGAAGACCGACAGAAGAGTTGGGCAGATACGTCGAGAAGACCTCTAGAATTCGCCGTGGGTGATTTGGTATTCTTGAAGATATCACCGACTAGAGGGGTGATTCGTTTTGGAAGTCGAGGAAAACTTAGTCCTCGATTCGTTGGACCCTTTGAGATCTTGGAGCATGTTGGTGAGGTAGTGTATCGTTTGGCGTTACCGCAGTCCTTGGCGAATGTGCACGATGTGTTTCACGTATCTCAACTCCGTAGGTATGTTCGAGATGAAACGCACGTATTGGATCATTCGGAGCTAACAGTACGAGAAGACTTGACTTTTGAGGAGCGACCGATTGAAATCGTGGATCGAAGGGAAAAGGTTCTTAAGAACAAGGTGGTCCCTCTTGTGCTTGTTTCTTGGGGTAATCGCTCGCATGGAGAGTCCACTTAGGAACGAGAAGATGAAATCCGGCAGATGTTTCCTCAGCTTTTCTTGTAGTTATTTTTTTTGTCGTCTATCTTTGTATTCTTGGAATTTTGAGGGCAAAATTCTTTTTATAGTTGGGTATAATGTAACACCCGAGCCCAATGCTACTGGTTTCTGTTGTCGTATGGTATTTATTTCGTTGATCCTACTTGACTGTTGTGACTTATTGTAATTTTACCCCGACAATTCATTTCTGCATAAAACAATTTAAGGCATCTAAAATAAAATTAAAAATATTCGTCATGGCATGCTTGACACCCCTAACCCCGTTGTAGCGTCCGTGCATCGTGTTCTCGTCCCGTATAGTGAAACGGGCGAGTTTGGACGGCTACGCGCACGTACGTGTGTCCGTTTTGGGGGTATGCTTTTTGATTGTAAAATACTTCATTTTAAATTTTGGATCCCGCCTAAAATTTTCTTATTTCAATTTCAAATTTTTGGACCCGACCCGGGCGCAATTTGGAAATATTTTACTTTGCGCCAAAAACCCAATTTCTAATATTTTTATAACATCAGAATATTTTCCGTTTCACTAAAATCTTTCACAAAATTTTCTTGGCCAGCCAATCAAATTTCGTTTAATCCCCCGTGGGCCCCACCTTCGCTCTCTCTCTCTCTCGCTTTCATTCCCTCTCCTCTCGATCTCTCTCCTCTCTCTCTCTCCCTCTCTCTCTCTCTCTCCCCGTCTCTCTCTCTCTCTCTCTCTATCTCGCTCTCTCCTCTATATATATAGTTTCCTCCCCCTCTATTTCTTTTCCTTCAGCGAAACCCAAACCTCGCATACCCTAGCCACCGTCTCCCTCGCCACCGCAGCCCCAACGCCGACACCACCATCACCGGCCTCCTCGCCCTCCTCGCCTCCACATCCATCTCATCTCCCTCCTTCATCAACTTCCCGTGCACCCTGCACCAGCACCGCGGCCACCTGCGCACCCATGCATGCGTCTGCGCCGCTGGGAGTCGCCGCCGGTGACCTCGTCCCCGTGTCCCCGGTCTTCGTGCGCACTAAGTAAGCTTCTTCTCCTCTCCTCCTCTCGTCTCCTTTCTTCTTCTTTTCTCGGTTCATATTTTATTGATCTATAGGTTGCCGTCGTTGTCGTCGTAGGCCGACCGCCGGAGCTCCGTCGACGTGATCGGCGATCACCACCACTCCACATATCTTCGTGAGCACCCTCGTCTCAATCCTCCTTCTCTTCCCTCTTCTTGATTCTCCTTTTGTCGTTTCATGAATTCTTGAAATTGTAGATTCGCTGTTTTTGGGTTCGCCGGAATCCGGCCGTGCCGGCGACGTGTCCCGACGATCCAGCGAGGTACTCTGATCTGTGTGGTTCCACTGTTCGTCGTTTGGGTTCATTCCGTGAACCGTGCGCCCGCCGCGAGTTTTCCCCGCCGACGTTTTACGTTCCGTTTTCCCGGCTCGCGACCCGTCGAGGCAGGTACACCTTGCTACATGCTAAACAATATTTACATATACTTGATGACACCCTAAACCTGTAGTTTTAACTTTAGTACGATCATTTCCCATTTTCGTGTTCAATATTGTTATATATTATTTTATCTTTCAAACCTGGAATCTACCGTTTGCAATTAAACCTAATAACCACAATTACATGTTTTAATTACACTTTCACTAATGTCGTAGCCTATTGCACTTTATCTATCATTTTACTTCATTCGGACACTCGTGTACATTTAACCTGCATAAACTGTGATTTCATCCATGGAACCTATATATATATATTTATATCATTACATCCATGAAGTCTTAAACTTGTTAACATGATTAAACGGCTATAATTGTCTTACTGCATTCTTATAATGTTGAAATCATCTCTGTGACACAACTGATAACCGTACTGCTAATTAATTGAATCTGCTTTATGGTTTAATTCATTGTTTAGTTTATGTTATTGATAACCGTGCTTGATTATGTAACTGAGTAAGAGCACACCCATGATATTGTTTATATCTTGACCTGACTTGCTACATACATATTGATTTACCCGACATGGTACATTATACTGCTTGACTTGACCTGATGTACCATGACCTGACCCGTTACCTGATCTTGTGTCTAATGCCAACAAACCTGACATGTAGTCCTCATGGACCGTTCCTGTTGTCTATCCAGACAAACCTGTTTACCTGATCCTGTGTTGGCATTAGTTTCTTGATTACGGGATACCTGACTTGACATACACATATAACTTAGGGGTATGGGGAAATCAAAGGTGAAACCTGACTTGTAACTCAACAGTTCGCTACTTGTTCTGATCAGTTTTAGAGGCTAGTCCATCCTTGGAATGATGATGCTGACATCATTCATCTGTACACATTCCTGTTTGGTGCCTAGCGGCATGTCTCGGTTTCAGCCCGAGAATCTGGGGCCGTGGTCCCGGGTACGTACGGGATACTATTGAGTTACATCAATGATTCATCAATTTGGTTTCAAAGACTTTAGAACAGAAAACCTGATAGAACAGTTTAGTTTACCCACTGCACTGCTCTGACTTTTATTATTGTTACCCATGCTTTATTCATGTTTATATTCGCATTGCTGTTACCCTGTTTATATGTTATTACTTGATGACTTGACGCGCTGACGTCTGGGTTTTGCATGGCCCAGATTCTGTACCGCTATCGCAGTCCGAGCAGGAATACTTCAGCCGACAGGCTGAGCTGTGAGTGTCAGTAGTAGTTAACTTTTCTTTCCTGCATTTTATTCCTGATGTGAGCCCGCAATATTGGACATGCATTCCAGTTATTTTGTATTGGAGCTTTCGCTTCCGCATTTTATTATTCTTGACTCATGTTAT
Source organism: Agapanthus africanus (assembly GCA_030015575.1). Classification (NCBI taxonomy): domain Eukaryota; kingdom Viridiplantae; phylum Streptophyta; class Magnoliopsida; order Asparagales; family Amaryllidaceae; genus Agapanthus; species Agapanthus africanus. The sequence goes on from JASDDO010000010.1 coordinate 235,968,769, forward strand.
CTTGGATTATGGACATGTTTAGATAGTTTTATTTTGTTCTTGATATCTCTACAGTCGTAATGTGACTGTGGATGGATACTTCCTACCTACAGGTAGCATGGTTGGCTATGTCACGTGCCCATTTTAGCGTACTCTAGGAAGCGAGGCGTGACAGCGCGCAAGCAAGATAGACTACCCCCGGGCCTCCTACTCAAAGCATCCGCCACTACGTTCGCCTTGCACGGGTGGTACAAGATCTCACAGTCGTAGTCCTTCACCAGCTCCATCCAACGACGCTGTCTCAGATTCACGTCTCGCTGCTGAAATATATACTTTATGCTCTTGTGGTCAGTGAATATTTGGCACGACTCGCCGTATAGGTAATGTCCCCATATCTTAAGTGCAAGGACCACTGCACCCATCTCCAAATCATGAGTGGGGTAGTTCTGTTCATGTTTCTTCAATTGTCGCGAAGCATATGCGATCACCCTGTCATGCTGCATCAATACGCATCCTAACCCCACCCGTGAAGCGTCATAATAAACCACGAATCCGCCTGATCCTGAGGGCAACGATAATACCGGCGTCGTAGTCAGACAAGTCCGCAGCTGCTGAAAACTGTGCTCGCACTCCTCCGTCCAAACTAAAGGAACTCCCTTCCGGGTCAAACCGGTCAAAAGTGCAACAATACGGGAGAAGTCCTGAACGAATTGCCTGTAGTAGCCCTCCAGGCCTAGAAAACTATGGATCTCCGTAACCGATGTCGGTCTGGGCCACTGCTGAACGGCCTCAATCTTCTTCGGGTCCACACATATGCCATCTCTCGTAATCACGTGACCCAAGAAGCCAACGCTGTCCAACCAGAACGCACATTTGGAAAATTTTGCGAAGAGCTGGTGCTCCCTCAGAGTCTGCATCGTAATCCGCAAGTGCTGCTCGTGCTCCTCTCGGCTCCAGGAATACACCAAAATATCGTCGATGAACATTATGATGAACAAGTCGAGATACGGCCTGAATGCACGGTTCATCAAGTCCATGAATGCAGCTGGGGCATTGGTGAGTCCGAACGACATCACCAGAAACTCATAGTGGCCATAGCGTGTACGGAAAGCTGTCTTCGGTATATCCTCCCTTCGGACTCGCAGCTGATGGTATCCTGATCGTAAATCGATCCTCGAAAAGTAACCCGCACCCTGAAGCTGATTGAACAAATCATCAATGCGCGGCAACGGATATCTGTTTCGCACGGTAACCTTGTTCAGCTGGCGGTAGTCGATACATAAGCGGAAACTTCCGTCCTTCTTCTTGACAAACAGGACCGGAGCACCCCATGGAGAAACACTGGGTCGAATAAATACCTTATCCATCAGATCTTGCAGCTGAGCCTTCAACTCTCTAAGCTCTGCCGGGGCCATCCGATAAGGCGGTATAGAAATGGGCCCCGAGCCGGGAATCAAATCAATACAGAAATCGACATCGCGCTCAGGCGGTAGTCCTGGCAACTCATCCGGGAAAACATCGGGGAACTCGCATACAATCAGAACCTGGTCCAATGGAATATCTGTAGCTCTAGTATAGCATAAATAGGCTAGAAATCCCCGACATCCCTTTCTCAACAGCTGATCGACGCGAAGAGAAGAAATCAACATGTGAGGGGCGGCACCACGGTCCCCGTGCACAACAAAACCCGACTCGTCGGGAAAACAAAATCTAACTGTTTTCTCGCGGCAGTCCATAGACGCATAGCACGTGGCTAACCAATCCATGCCCAAAAGAACGTCGAAGTACAACATCTCAAGAAGGATCAAGTCGACAGGCAGCTATCGCTCGCCAATACGGACGGTGCAGGATCGGAACACGTGCCTAGCAACAAATGACTCTCCCACAGGAGTGGTCACAACAAGCGGCTGATCAAGTAAACCAGACTCTCTACCCAAACTTGGCACGAAGTGTGTGGAAACATATGAGTGTGTGGATCCGGGATCAAACAGCACGTGTGCATCAACGGACCATAAAGATAGGGTATCTGTCACGACTGCATTGGATGCCTGTGCATCCTGGGGTGTCAACACAAAAACTCGGGCCTGACCTCCACCAAAAGTGGGCTGACCTCGGCCTCGGCCTCTGCCTCCTCGTCCTCTCTGTATAGGTCTGCCGCGTCCACGGCCTCTGGGTGCACCAAACTAGCGTGGAGCATCTCCTGTGGCAGAAAGTAAAGCTCTCTGAGGAGGGGTGATGGTGGTAGGGTCACATGTGGAACTGTCGCCACTCCCTGTCATTTCACTGGACAATCTCTAACACGATGGTGCAGACTCCCACACCCAAAGCATCCTGGCGACGCCTACTGTCCCTGTGGATATGAACCATACAGCCGACCTCGTCCAAACCCTCTGCCGGCCCTATCTCTTGGAAAGAATCTGGCATGCTGCCCCTGATCTGGCATGCCGGTACGAATCCTCTTCGGCGTGGGAACGGCCGAAGTCGCTGAAATACGTGCCTCCATCCGCAATGCTGTATCCATAGCCGCTGAATAAGTATCGAAGTGCTGGGCGCCAATGGCAAGAAATAGCTGGGCATCGAGTCCTTGTAGGAACCTCTTCACCTTCTTCGCTTCGGTATCCACCAGATACGGAGCATATCGGGACAACTGTGTAAACTGGATGTCATACTCAGATACCGTTATCCCTGGGGTCTTGATCAAGGCCTCAAAACTACGAGCTATGGCGTCATGAATGCTCTCCGGAAGGAAACGAGCCAGAAAGACTGCTGTAAACTCGGTCCAGGTCATGGGCGGTAGACCTGTAGCTCGACCTCTCAGAACTGACTCCCACCATATCTGCGCGATGCCCTCTAGTCGGAAACTCGCCAGCTCTACCCATCGGTCATCCGAACATCTCAGTGAGCGGCAGATCCTGGCCAAACTGTCAAGAAACGTCTGCGGGTCCTCTGCTGCATCGGTACCCGTGAAGACTGGAGGTCTCAGCTTCATGAACACCTGTAGCGAAACTGGGATGGTCGCGGTGGTAGTAGTAGGAGCAGGTATCATAGTAGTCTGAGATGTAGTGGGTACGTCCTCCGGCCTCGGTGCACGACTAGCCGCAACTAAGGATCCCACCATCTGACGTAGCTCCTGCATACTCCCCATCATCTGTCGTAGCTCCTCCATACCAGTCTCAAGCCTATCCACACGGCCTGGGGAAGGCGGATCAGTCTGTCCCTGCGGTATGGGCATACCACCCTGCTCAGTCCTAGTCTCGGACGAGCCAGCTCGAATCTCGTCTCGGGCGGCAGCCCTCTGCGCTCTGGTAGCCCTCCGCGGCATAGTGACTGGCACAGGAAACAGGACAATAAGAACGGTGCAATAGAATTGTAGGATACATGGAATTGAAGAAGGAATTTCAAGAAAGTATATCCTAAAGTCACTTAGGCGGAGTACCGTATCGCAAGTATGTCGCGGACATACGTACGCTATGTCACCCTGCTTAAGTCACTTACTCCATCTACTAAGGGTCATCCTACACTCAGAAAGGTGAAACCTATCGCTCCGATACCAACTTTGTTACGACCCGCAAGGTACGGAACGCGACCGACACTTAAGTTACAACACGTCTCAAGGCGTCTGTAAAATAAGTAAGCCGAAGCTTAGAATACAAAAACCCAATTAAGAATTAGAGTGAAGGAAGCCAATTTATTTATAGCATTTTACTCTATTAAACCACATCAAGTTTTCTTTTAAAACAACATTCCCTTTTTCCAAAAATTCAGGCAGAACCTCCTTTGTAAAAACAAGCCCAAACGGGTACAACAGGAAAAAGGCATCACCAAGCGGGAGCTAGCTCTTCGCCTCAAGGCGGTCACAAATCCCACGCAATATAAATACAGCGTGCATAAATAAGAACGAGGAACAGATAAAATAACGTGTCGACTCAAGTGAGCTCGACCCCACATAACATAAATCCATATGTCTAACAACCTCGTTTCTAGGTCAATATACAGTAATCCAAATAAACTGGTACAGCTGAAATAGTAGTAGTAGATGGAGTACTATAGCTACAAGGATCATATATAAGGTGGTACAAAATGATAACAACCCACCTATGAGCAAAAGCCTCGAATCCAGGCAAAGAGAGCAAAAGAGGCAAAAGTGTCCGCCGCTACATTGCTGACGGAACGGACCTGCAGAAAAGCTGTGGCACAACGGGGGTGAGTTGCCAGCTCGCGAGTAATAAATAACATCTACAAAGGCTATCGCATGTATGCACACAAGTATACTAGCATCTCAAAAACAGGTATGGCTATAGGCACTAGCAGGTATGTATGCATCATCAGTGCTAACAAGTATGAATGTCACATGGATGTACTAACATGTATGTATACTATATGAGTCAGCTCAAGATCTCCACATGTAAGTACAAGAACTATTCTTTCTTTGTTTTTGAAACTCTTTTTAATATCAGCATAATTTCCATGAAATCAACAAAATCCGTGTCTAGCAACGACACCTCAAAACTGTCTCAATCCCATATATCCATGTCAAGTATCTCTGGTCTCAGCCATCCGGCCGATCCATCCCAAATATCCATATCTCAAACTAGCGGCCACGGTCGGTATTCTCTGGATATCCGCCGTGCCAAATGAAGTCACCGGTATGTAGTCCGTCCACTGCCAGGCTCAACGCCATCTCCTGCGATCTTCTTGCCCCGGGATACCTTACCGGGCCCACCATGTACCCGAGACGGTTCATCCACCTCCTCCAAACAGGTCCCGAGAACACAACAAACTCATGTTGGACGACACTTTATATCACAAGAAAACCGCAACTTTTATATTTTTAAAGATCATAAGTTTCAAATCTTGCGGCTTTTCCCCGAAATCCAGAAATATCATAAATCTCATGAAATCATCATGGGTGCATATGTCAATGATAATGAATGCAAATGGTATCAATGTTCAAGTTGCAATGTAAGATTTATACTAGGCATGAGCAATTGATGTAGTGATATATATGCACGAGAATAGCAATTCTTATGATTTCATTTTTAATATTTATTGCAATAGCACAGGTCTAAGCATTCAACATGTTCAGATTGATAGTTATTTAGTGTCGTGACATGGCAATTACCAGGGTGTGGGTGTACACATGAATAGTGCTCGTGCTGCATATAAAAAACCTGGTAATGGTGCATGTGTCCTACAGATTGAGTTTGCACATATGGGTACAACATATAGATCCTAACTGCAGCAATTATTATGCAAGTACTATCATTTCTAATGTCACAAGCAAATGTTAAAATTTACTATTTTCAAGTTTACTAAATCTATCGGGCGACTTGCGCCATCCAAACGATCGTCCCCCGTAGATGTGAAATCTACTCATCCGTGATTCCGCGCTAGGTGTGTCCAACCACCTGCTTTTCTTTCTCTACTGCACTTGAAGTCCCTGCCGGCGAACCTAAAATTTGCAACAGTCACAATATATCAGGAAAATCCTGCAAAACACGATATATCGATAAAAAGGATACGCATGCGTGAAACTAAAACGCGCGTGCACACGACACGTCGCGACGCGCATAAACCAACCAGAACCTATCCTGACACGCTGTGTCGCGCAGCGCGCCACAGAACCACACGTATCACGCGCGTGTCGCACAAGTCTTAAAACATCGAAAATACGTTATTGGCTCCAGATTTTGCCTCTGGGACTAACTTAGAAAGTTACAGATGCCAACAGACCAAGCTACCCAGCAGAGCCCCACACCCAAAATCCCAACACTCCCACCCTATTCTGTCCGCAATTTGCAGCCAGATACATTAAATCTGCGGCCAAAATAGGGAGAGCGGTCCCCGTGTTTTGTGTGTGTGTCTCTGCTAAGGTCACTGTGCTACAGTCTTCACAATTTTTACCTGAGTGGATCGGGTCAAAAGCAGATCTAACAGAGGCTAAAAGTCGCTAAAACTGCTAAATTACGCCAAGTCGGATAAATCGGCTATTTTTATGAAATCTGTGGCAATTCTCTGGTTAACTGGTCTCAACAGCACCCAATTAGGTTAATCTAATCATCACAACCGTTACATTCTCAAAATTCCCCTAATTTACCCCAAAATTACCACTAAACACAAAATAAATACTAAATTAAGCTAGATAACCATAATTTTAGCAATTAGGAGTCGGGTTAAGAGATTATACCTCTAGAGACCCTAGGTGAAGGAGAAGAGAAGAAGGAGGAAGGTGTGTGCTGATGCTACAGCCCATGGTGCTGCATACTTGGCTGGAAAAGAGCTGATCTGCAACTTTCTATGCAGGCTAAAACCTACAGAAGCTGCTGCCGTTGCTGTTGTTTGTATGGTTTTGCTGTTGCTGTGGTGTTGCAAGTGGCAAGGGTTGAAGTAATGTTAAGGGAAGGGTTGCATGTTGTGGGGGAGGTGTTATGTAAAGAGTTGGGGCTGATGTAGTAGCTGTTGCCGCTGATGTTCTGATGCAATAGGCGGATGCTGATTGTAACAGCTAAGCTGATGCTATGATGTGGGTTTTGATGGCTGATGGTGTGCTGTTGGTGGCTATGCTGATGTCTTTTTGATGGCTGATGATGTGCTGTTTTTTGTGGCTGTAGTAGCTGCTGAAGCTAAGGGGTTGGTAGCTGATACTAATGATGTTGTTGGGAGCTGATGTGTTGCTGCTGATGCTGTAACATTTCGAAATAATAAAAATATTATTTTTGGGAAATTTATAATTTAATATTATTTTATTGAATATTTTAATAATTCGGTATAATTAAATACAAATAAATGGGGAAATTTTTTGGAAAATTATGGAAAATTCTATAATAGGGTAAATTAGAGAATTATGCCATTTCTAAGTTTAATTGATCAGTTATATGCTAATTTAGTGCTAATCGCGATTAAAATCGCTAATCGGTTTTTTGGTAATTTTGTGCAAAACATGCACATATCACTTTTTCACACTTGTGCATTTTCTTGCCATGGTTCACTTTGGGTTTACTATTCTTGGGAGAAGGATTTTGAGAGAATAAGAAACAGAAAAGGAAAAGAAAATGGGAAAAGAATAAAGAATGAGGTTTGGTGAGAGAGAGAGGTATGGGCTCCTTTGAGCAAACACTTAGCCATTTTCCTTCCCTCATTTCCCTCCCTCTCCCTCCATTGCTGCTGCTGCTCCTGCACCTCACCTTCCTCCCCTCTTCAAGCCCTCTAAACACCTCTAAAACAACTCCAAAACCCCACTCTCATTTCATTAATAGTGTGCACAAGCTCAAGATCTACATATTGGACCAAGAAAGCAAGGATTTTGGCCACTAGGGGCAACTCAAGAAAATTCTTGAGTTGCCAAATAAGGTATTTTTTGGATTATTAACTTAGTTTTAGCATTTCCTTTACCCCCATGTTATGATTGAACCGATATTGTGTGATTTTGGTGACTTGAGGAAAACCTAGTTAGGGTTGTGAAGAATTTTGTGTTCTATTGTGAAACTAAGCTCAGTAGAGGTTATACTATCATCCTAGTGCATGAATTGAGACCCTAACCTGAGAGTTGAAACCCGAAATACGGATTTAGAAAACTATATCGGAGAAATTGTGGAATCTGTGAAGGGTATATTGAATCTGCTATCACCTGAGACATCCTAAATTAAAATTGATTGGACAGTGACATGTGCACGCACCCAGGAAGCTACCACCAGAACCCTAGCCCCTACCTCCTATACCCGGCCGCAGATTTATCCATTCTGGCCGCAATTTGCGGCCAGACCATGGTGCATTTGCCTCATTTTGGTTTTGGTGTTCCCTTATCTGTAGATTATGCCCCTCGTATGTATAGATTTGTCTAATTTGACCTAGGGTGAAATCTGGAACTATTTCCTTAGTTGCTGTTTTGGATTCGTGTTTCCGTATTCCGTATTCTTAATTCTGAATTTGTGTCTTGTGTTTTACCTCGACTATTTGGCTTTTATACGACGATATAGAGGATTTATTGATAGTTTTGAAGGCGTGCCATAGGTTCTAACCTATATGCCCCTTATCGTATCGTTTTGGGATTCGTATGCCGTTTTAGTTTTGAATTGGTTTTAATGCGCATATACGACACTTTGATGTCTAGGTACCCCATGAAGACTTCGGGACGACAAGTAAAGCGCGTGGAGACGTCGACAAATGAAGACGCAAGGTGAGTAGATTATATCTACTGGGGGAAGTCGGGTGGATGGCGTATAGCACCCCCGCAGTCCATAGTTGGTATACTATATATTATGCTTGATAGTTATAGTGTGTCATGGATATGGTGTTAGGTGTATTATGGATAGTGTAGGGTTAGAAGTGACTAGTGTAGTTCATAGTCACGAACCCTAGAATAGATTTACACCTACACGCACACCCTTGCATATTCATTATACTTACACTGTGTTGATGATGATATTGGATGACATTGAAGATAAGTCGATGATTTTGGGCTTTGTGCCGTGAGATCGGTGATGTGATGTGATTCGTACTTGCGATACGACATGTGATCTTAGCGGGCCGTTGAGCATGTGTTTTACCCCCGCTTCCATACTTATATAGATGGTATTGATTTGTACTAGACTTAGATCTGTACCTTAGATTATATGATATGATGATAATGATACCTGATATTTGATGAGAGGAATGTGATACTGACCCGTACCCAGCTATTGGGATGCCATTTACCGTACGAGCTTTACAATGATGATAGATCCGCACTCATGACTTGAGCATGTCATATGATATGTTGTATCGTACGCGATACTATTGAGGCGGGATCACCGACTATTATATCTATATATCGACTCAGATTTAGGTGGTTTCCATACCCCTCCCGATTGACTTGATACTTAGATCTGTAGTTTGCATAGTAGATGTTAGACTAGACCCGAGTCATTCTTATTTCAAATGGCATAACTGCATGACATATACATTTGGGTGTAGATTCTTTACTGTTACGTTGATTATTCGATTTCCGCATATTCATGCTATTCACGTTGCTTTGCATATGTTTATTGCTATATTATTATCATGCTGTTAGGACACCAGCACCATTATCGATGATGCGTATGTTCCATGTACACTATTTGCCGGCACACACACTTCATCATCGATAATTTCCATGCCACTACACTGTAGTACTGTTGCACTCATGATATGATTCTTGCATGGCATATTGTACACTTATACCTGTACACAAACATAGATGATTCTGACTTGATTATAGATTTGGGAACCGCAAGATGTTCTTCAAAACTGATTCGTTTTAAAAGAGCGGTTTCCCTCGACATGTGCATATTACTATTCCATGTTGCATGACTTCTGATATGCTTACCTTTCTTTACATGTCGCATACATCATGTTTTGATTATACGCATTGAGATATGTTGTTTCCATGATATTTCTGGATTTGGGAACCGTGGGTATTTCAAAAGAGAATATATAATTGTGTTAAAAAACCCGGTTACCCTTGATATGATATTTCAGTGCGTCCACCATGTGTTTTCTCGGTGCTGAGAGCGACATGTGAAACCCGATTCGAAGAGGCGGATGAGGCCGATTGCGGGTACATGGTGGACCCGGTATGGTACCCCGGGGCGAGAACGGTTTCGCTGTGTAGTAGATGGTGAGCCTGGCGTAGGGACTACTACCTACCGGTGATTGGTTGGACCTGGCGGTTATCCAGAGGATACTGACCAGAGTCGATAAATGGATATGGGCGTACTGCCGGGGCCGAGGGCCGATTCCGCAGACATAGCCTGTGGGCTGATCCGGACTGACGGAGCCCGATAAATGAGGATTTACGTGTGGATGCTAGGCACGGGTTTCATGATGTTTTCCATGATTTGATTATATCCTCATATTTACATACATGATGTTTATTGTCATTGGGTGACGGGTGGACGGGTTCCACGTTTATTGTCATTGGGTGACGGGTGGACGGGTTCCACGTTTATTGCCATTGGGTGACGGGTGGATGGCTTCCACATTTATACAGACTTGATCACATACAGACTGGATTTACATTGATCATACTTCATGCAGACATACCTTATACTGATGACATGTTATTATCTGAGGCACTGGCACAAGTACTTGGCACTACCTACATGATTAGATGTTACATTGCCACTTTATCATGCTTCAGACTTACTCTTGAGGGTTTTATTATTATACTGATTGCTTGACCTAGGATTATGTCTTGCATTCGATTTCTTCTTATAGATATTTTCTATTCACGAGTTGGCAACTCACCCCCGTTGTGCCACAGTTCTTGCAGTGTTTGCCGTACAGGTTCCATAGCGGCATTTCTGGCACTGCTTTCCTTTGCGGGTGATTTGCTTGGTAGGTGGGTTCTTTGTATCAGAACCGCCGTTGTACATGTATTATTCATTGTATCTAGAAATTCCATCAACCAAAAACTTGTATATTGTTTCAGACTCAGACACTAGTGATGTTTTATTTCGACCTTAGAGTCGCGCTTAGTAGTGTTACAGTTTTCATGCTTATCTGGGTTTCTTTTGAATTTTGATCCTCGCCATTCGGCGTTGTATAGTATATTGCTTGTATGTTCATTTATCCTTAAATTGGTTTTATATTTCTGGGCTTTTGGCTTACTTGGATCAGATGGAGTCCTATAGACTTCATATGGTTCAAGGGCCAATCACGTGCTCTTTCGGGTCGTGACAGATGCTGATGCATGGCTGAAGTTTGGGCTGAAGAAGTTGTTTTGGTGGCTAAAAGGTGATGTTTGGTGTGTGAGTGAGAGGGAGAGAAGAGAGTAAAATGAGAGTGTGAAAGGGAGTGTGAGAGAGACATGCAAAAAGTATTGAAATGAAATGGGGTGTGACATAACCATAGCCACCATTCTCTCTTCCCTCATTAAATGCTTGCATGACACCCATCACAATCTCTCCTTCTCATCACCAGTCAACCATAACCCTAATCACCCTTAACCAAACCTAAGACTCATAAGTAACTCAATTATCTTAACCAAGGGCCTAATCCACCATAATTGGCTAAACATGGTTAACCCACCATGCACACCCAAACTTGGTAACCCTAGGCTTAACCCTAGCTATCATGCACAAGTGTGTGTGGTCAAGATAAAATTCTACAAAAATAACCATAAAACCCTATAAATTACTAGAAACCCGTTTTGGTAAACTTTTTACCAAAAACCCTACATTAACACACAATTACCACTAACCCTAAACTCAGGTGTTACACTTGCTATTGGTTAGCGACATAGAGGCATTTATTTTTGTGCGATGGCGCATATGACATATAGTATGCCTTGCTATTCCTACATGCTTACACATATACCTTGCTATACCTACATTCTCACACATATACTTTTCTATTGTTACATGTTCAGTTTTATACGATATATATCGGTGGTATGGGACGCTGTTATATATGTATATGGGATTCGGATACTTGGGAATCGCGTGATATATTTAATGACTTGATGCATTTAAATAGCGGACTTTTTCCGTGATATGCTCAAATTGTTGTTCTATGTTGCATATGTTATATTACATCGATTTACGCATTTGAGATATATTTTCATGCGATTTGGGGATTTCTAGTGTCGATGTTAGGCACTTATATTCTGAGAGATTTATGGATATTGGAAACCGATACGTGGAACACGAGTGTCGAGGTTGGACACTAGGGTTTCGAGGAATGTATGTATATCAGAGCAACCGATACATGGAACACGAGTGTCGAGATTGGACACTTGGGTTTCGAGGAACGTATGGATATCAGGAAACCGATACGTGGAACACAAGTGTAGAGATTGAACACTTGGGTTTCGAGGAACGTATGGATACGAGTATTTCTTTGTCGATGCTGGGCACCAGTTTTCATTATATTTCGGGTGTCGATGTTTGACACTCAGGTTACATGAGATTTACAGGGCCGATCTGAGGATTTTGGGATTTGGGGTGTTCTTGATTTACACCGGGTTTTTCCATGCTTATGATTTATGCATGAGATTATTTATTATATCATCCCACACTCAGGATTATTTTGATATGCATTGCTTCATGTAGTTGTAGTACCCCGATGATATACCTTTACATGACTGTTGCATATTCATATTGCCATACTTATGCTATCAGATTTCATGTGATAGATTTATCGCTGTTCGTGCATACTTGCGATTACAGTATGATGTTAATTACTATTCACTAGTTGGCAACTCACCCCCGTTGTGCCACAGTGTTTTGCAGGATTTACCCTTACAGTAGTCGCGGCAGGGCACCTTATTATCTCTACTTTTGCGGATACCGCTACGTTTGGATGTGAGGCCTTTTGCTATTGGTGGGTTTTGCGGTTATCCGAAGATGTTCATTATTTAACTTTTGTATCTAGTACTCTCCATCTACCACTTCATGTATTTGACTTAGAGACGAGTTGTGAGGTTTCGGTGTTGTATATATTTTGGTGACTTTGGGTGCCGTGCTCGTGGGAGCCAGTCTTGTTGTTAAGTTTCACCTCCTTATGCTGTTTTCATTTATATTTCTTCGCTACGGCGTCGTATATATGCTTGTGATGGTTGTCTCCGCCATTGGGCATGAGTTGCTCCCGTTTGGGATGCTTTATTTATTTTCTATGTTGTAACCGTTTTCGGGGCTAGTTTTTACAAAAGAGGTGCTGCCGAAATTTTCAAGAACGAAAACTAAAGTTAAAGATTTTTACTTGAGAATTTCCGAATATTTTAAACTATGTTTTTTCCGCTTATCCAGTTTTGGGTGGTTTAGATTTCTGGGTTTCGGTTTACTTAAGTTGCGTACGCCTGTTGAAGTTACGTAGTTTAAGTGCCGGTTACGGGCCTAATTTTTGGGTCGTGACAGTGATGAATTGCCAAACCCACATCCCTAGACCCTTACGAGAGCGGCAAATAACCCTACCAATTTTAGAGTTAGGTGACCGGTCTCGACTCCTCGAAATGGTCTCCCACTGGACCCTAGAACCCGGTTACTTGTGCTTCCCGCCTTGGGTCTATCCTAATGCGGAAAATTAAATAATATACAATGGTGATGTAACGTTTTGAAAATCGTTTAAGTGAAATTTCCGATTATCGGTAATATAATTGGTGTTTTCCGTAAAAACCTATATATAGTTATTTTTCAACATAAACTTAAATATACATATTCTAGCTATGTAATTGCTAGTATTTGGTATTTAATGGGTCACTAATAAAATTTCTAGTTTACGTAAATATTTTCCGTAATTAATTATTTTTAATATTGTTTTAAGCTTTCACTAATACATATAATTAGTGATAATTACAAATTAGATTGGGTTAACTACAAGTTGCATTGCACCATGACAACATGAACTAATCTTGTAACATATTGTTTTCTTCTAATTTTCATCAAGTGTTCTAGATATTTCTAAGATTAAAGCTAGAAAATAAATGAATTAAATAGATAGATAAGTAAGGTATGGTCAAGTTTGACTTGGGGTATTGTGTTAATTATTTTTTTTACACCTCACTTTCTCTCTCTCCCTCCCTCCTTGCTGCAGCCAAAAATTGGCAGCCCCCTCCCCTAAAGTTCCCCACTTGAAAGGATTAGAAAAGAAAAGAAAACAGGAAATGAAAAGGGAATAGAATATATAATAAACATAGAGGTATGGGCTTTGTTTTTTTCCTATCACTTTCAACACCTCACTCTCTCTCTCCTCATCCCTTTAAAATTCTGGCCGAGCCCCTCCTCTTGCTGCCCAAAATTTTCCCTTCTCATTCCACATCAAAACTCTTCAAATTTTTCCTCAAAAATCAATACAAAACATCATTAATCTTTTATTTAACCCTTACCCATTATTCTCTACTCAAAACTAGCTAGGATCTTGGAGCAAGAGACCATCTTTGGAGGCAAAGTTGCATGTTGGATCTCATGATTTTGAGGTATAATCCTAACCCAATGGTAAATTGTTGTATAATTACTTTAAATCAAACTCAATTAAGTGTTAATTAGGTTTTAATTTCAAGTTTGGAAATTAAAGAATAGGGTTTGAATTTAATTAGGGTTTTTATCACTTGTTTAAGGTTACAATATGTAGTTTGACCTCTTAAGACATGCAAAATGTAATCTAGTTGCTAAATTTCAAATTGTTACTTGAAAATTTGTCCAAATTGTATAATGTTGCAAACAAGAATTTTAGAATTCATATAAAGAAGTGAGATTAAAATCTATTGAATATGTGTGTGGCTTAATTAAGATATTAAGTGAATATTATGGCCACTAAAATTGTTAAAACATTTAGATTTGTGCTAAAACGTGTAATTGAGGATTACTAGGTTTTTGGAAATAAATCGATTTGCTTTATTTTGAGGTTTGATGAGTTACAACTTATTTCATATAATATTTATTGAGTTGTGAAACCACGATTGGTATGTTTGGTTTTTAAGTTTGGGGATTTTCACGTATAGTGACCCTCGTTGTAGTTTGTGGTGTTGTCGCGGAGCGTTTCGTGCACTAAGTGTGTGTGCGTCGGGTTAACACGCGTGGTTGACTTGTATTGTTTGTGTCCGTGATTATTTATATTTATTCTCTTATTTCCTTGTGTACGTTGCTAGGATCGAGTGCAGAGGCGTCGGATGTGGCGCGGAAATGACAGAGCTGAAGTCGGATCAGATTAGCCGAGGCGTCCAGGTGAGTAGATATATATCTACGGGGGAAGTCGGGTGGATAGCGTATAGCACCCCCGAAATTTCGTAGAATATGATGTGTTTATGTGTGTGTGTGTGTGTGTGTGTGTGTGTGTGTATGTTATTGCGAGATATGAATACTTAGCAAGGAAGGCTTTAGGAGACCACGGGTTGGATTTAGTTTAATTTGAATGAATATGCTTTTAGTTAGTTAGTTTCTTAGTCGCTAACCCTAAAGTATGGTACACACACATACCTGCAAACACGTGATATGTTTTTGGTGTATATGATATATGTATGTATGTATGTATATATATGTATGTGGATGTGTTGCTATATATATATACATATACGTATACACGTATGATGGGGATAATATATGATACTTGGAGGAGAGTCGATATGATCGGGCATGATGCCATGTGTTCGGTTATGTGATTTGTGTCGTGTTATGACATACGACATTATATTATAATGGATCGATGGGCGATGTGTTTTATTCACACGCGGATAGATGTTTGATTATTTTGGTATGTTCTAGATTTAGAACGGTACCTCAAATTCAGGATGTGATGATAATGATACCAGATGAATAATGAGGTACATGTGATATTTGACCCGTACCCCGATTTTGGGATGCCGTACGATGGATTTTACCATACGAAGTATAGATATGATGATTGATTCGCACTCATGATTCGAGTATGTCGTATTATATATTGTATTGTACGCAACGCTATTGAGGCGGGATCGCCGACTACAAGATATATCGACTCAGACTTAGCTGGATTTCCTTACCCTATCGATTAGTCTCTTAGTTTAGTCTTGTAGTTTATCAGGTAGGCGTTGGACTGAGCTTGAGTCATACTTACTTTCAAACTAACGAATCGTGAGTATTTTGAAGACAGGCTGAGGGATACTACGGATATTTCAAAGGACGTACCTTTTGTTAAAAAACATCGTAGCCCCTATTTTCGAAAAACTACGATTCGTGCTATTTCAAATGCTAAAACTGTATGACTCGTATATATATAAATGTATATTCTTATATGTTGCGGTTGCTATATATTTTCCATATATTCATGTTGTTCTTATCGCATTGCATGCTTATACTTGTGATTTCCTTTGTTATTATGAACCCATACTGTCAGGACACCAGCACCGTTACCGATGATGCATATGCTCTACGTACACTTGCTTGCCGGCTCACACACATCATCATCGGTAATTTCCATGTCACGTACACTCTAGAAAGTATTACTTCATGGATATAACTGCTTGTAGATAGTTCCAATATCTAATAACTAAGCTAGTTTAGATATTGCATTCTTTCCTTAAATACCATGCATGTATATGTATTCATTTGTCATGCGATATCGTGGAGCTTTATGCCGATATTCATTGTTCACTGACTCGTGATTTTAAGATTTCGGATCTTTGATGAGATTTCTGGATTTGGGAAACCGCATGTGAATGTTTATAAACATATGATTTGTTATAAAAAGAAATATGCGGTTTTCCTTGATATGATGTTTTCTCGATTTTGAGATAGTTACGGGCCGATCCTGTTCATGCGGTGCCCGAGATAGTAATATATTGAAATTTGATGATATGGGCCGATCCTGATCATGCGGAGCCCATGGGCCGATCCTGTTCATGCGGAGCCCGAGATATTGAGATATTAAGATATTGAGATTGAGATGGTTATGGGCCGATCCTGTTCATGCGGAGCCCGAGATATAGAGATATAGAGATATTGGGATATATATATTTTATGTCGATGCTTGACACGGATTCTCTGTTGATTTCATTGATGATATTTCGGTTTTTATACAAAAATCTCAATAAGATATGAAAACAGCTTTCCCATTTAAAATGAATTCTGTTTCATTCATAATGCTTTCGTACATTATATATGTGATATGTTGCTAACTGAGGCACTGACACAAGCACTTGGTATCACACTTATGTTTAGTTGTTTACCTCGCCATTTTTAGCTGCTTCAGGTGATATATATATTATGAGGATATTATGGTATGACCTAGGAGAGAGTCATACATGCGATTTCTTCTCGGTGTTGTTTTCTACTCACGAGTTGGCAACTCACCCCCATTGTGCCACAGTTTCTTGCAGGTTTTGTTATACAGGTTTCATTGTGGCTTGCTGGCACACTGCTTCCTTCCGGGTGATTGCTTTGGTAGGCGGGTTCACTTACATCGTGACCACCGTTGTACTTTATTTATTTCAGTTGTATCTAGTAAATTCCATCAACTAGACTTGTATTAATTCATAGACTTAGATGACCAGTATGTATATTCTTTCGGCTTTAGAGTCGCGCGCTGTATTATTATAGTTTTCTCTGGTTTTCTTGAGGATGTTGGTTTTCTTGCTGAGTTTTGATCTTCGCCCTTCGGCGTTGTATATTATATTGCATTGCGTGGTTGTGTCCGCCAATTAGAGAAGAGCTAGCTCCCGCCTGGGGATGCCTCCATTCATTATTATGTATTTCAAGTGTTGTGCCCATTTGGGGGCCAGTATTTACAAATGAGACTCTGCCGAAATTTTTGGAAAAATTTGATGTTTCTTTTAAATTTTTAATGCTATTTATTGTGTTAAAACCACCTGCTTAAAACAAGTTTTTTCCTTCTCTCTTTTTAAATGGTTTAGATTTCTGGGCTTTTGGCTTACTTTAATTAGGCGGGGTCCTATAGACCTCACATGATTCAAGTGCCGGTCACGTGCCATTTCGGGTCGTGACAGGCGACATCATCCTCAACCCGGAAGTGCCGCAATAAAAGAATATTACATACAATGAATTTTACATGAATGAAAATAAAAACCCTCATCTCACATAAAACCCCGGCTATTCAAAACACGACGGTCAAATATAACATATCACAACAACACATAACATCACATGACATCAACGTAAGTAAATATGCGTATCCCAGTTGTCGTTGACATATAGCACCGAAACCGGCGATACACCACATATTACACTTACGGTCGCAGAAAAGAAAGTGAAAAACTACAACAATTGGAATCCACAACCACCTTAGACATCATAAATCCAATGCATCACATACTTTGGATTTCATGCCTAACCAAATGAATTCTTTAGACATCGCATGCCTAACAATTATAAACCCCGCATTTTATTCTCGATATTGAAAACACTTTCTAATAACCTATCGGGTAATTCAACAAGATTTTCGATAACCTGATCGAATGCTCGTCGGAAACTTTGTTAGACGGCCGCACCCCCCGATGCCGTCGACGAAGTGCACTAAGGCGGAACACCGCTTCCCCGAGCACCCGAACTGATGCTTTTGGCGACGGGGTTCTCCTACAATCATTTGGTCGGGGATATGGGGCGTGTCTATCTAGTAAGGTTACCCGGCGAGTATCCGCGTACACTACGTAATTGCGACGGACTTTTGATCAACATCAAAATCCCGTGGCAACCGATCAAATGAGACTAAACTGCTAGATTTATAAAATTCAAACTAGTTATCTCATAACAATTTGTGGATTCCAAATATTGTATCACAATCACAGATAGCTAGATGAAGTTAAACTTTTAGATCGAATAATCAAGCACCAAAAATTTCCCGACAAGCTCAACAATTGAGCGGAGTTCAAAAAATACCCAGAACATGCCTTAGCTCCTATGAACCAGCCGTAGAAGGGTCAACCAATGCCTCACATTTGGCACCGCTGAACTACCACAAACCCTAGGGTTTGATGGCAGTTTTGACGGTCAAATAATCGAGTTAGGGTTTCGTTCTTCTAGAGGGTCCACATAATCGCTTTCATGATTTTCCGAAGATTTTGAACTCGGAAAGAATCCAACTCTTGAAAAATTTCCATCGGGGGAAAAATTGGGTTATTGATATCCGTTCGAACTTTTTAACATCGTCTAAATAACCCAAATACATATTAGAATTACGACTGCGAAACACTCCGAGTTGCTTTTGCAGAAAGTTAACATCACATGAACATTTAGCAAAAATAAACAACACCTGAAACACCAAAACCCAGAGACTGGAACACATTGAAAATTTGAAGCCCAGACTCCTCTGGAAAACCGAGCAGGCCGGTTTTTAGCGTAATGTGGCCAGCCAAATTTGCACAGAACCCCTCAAATTTTCACAGTGTTCATGTTATATCTCATACAACATTCTGCACTTGTTTAAAATTTTTTTTGACACCTCTAAAAATTCAACAGAAACTAGATTTTGTATCGGGTGTTTCGGAGTAGTTTCGGTTTCGTAATCCTAGCAAACATCGTCCAATTTTCTAGCATGACTCTGATACCACTGTAGGGTTGCCTAGCACGGCAATAAGTTTTCGAGAGGCATCGTCCATGACAATTTTAAAAAATTACCGTTCTAGTAAACCCTCACCCTAGAATCGCTACTAGAAAATCCGACGAAACGAATGCAAACGACTTTGCAACTAAAGTTAAAAAGGAATACAACCTTTGTAGACCGGTCCTTCACTTCAATAGCTCTGTGTAGTAGTCTCTTCCCTGCAATCACGAACTCCCGGACTCTAGAAAGGCTCCCATGAAGAAATGAACAAGCTTGCATCGAAGTCTTCGAGGCCAAAGATGATCTATATCGAGGAGATACTAACAAAAGCTACCTCTTCACTAATTATAGAATTAGTGAATCAAACACCCTATACTAAATGGAAAGTAGTAGAGGATGATGAAGTAGGAATTTTGCTCACTTTAGATTTAATTTTCTCACACAATTCCATCACTTGATCAAAAGCTAGTGAGCTTTCAAGAGGAAGATGAAGATGAAAATGATGAAGTGATGAATGAATAATTCATGTGAGGTTAGAAATGCAACCATGGTGAGTTAATGTCATGTTTAACCCTTGTAGAGACTAAACCACAGCTATGAGTTAATGGTTGGGTTAACAAATATCTTAAGCTAGATAAACAAGTGGACTTGGTCAATGAAACCTACAAGCTTCTACAAGGTTTGAACCATGACTCATTATCCAAGTGTTTGAATTGTAAGTCTACGTTAGCGACCCGGCCGTCTACAGACGCCAACTGCGGAACAAAAACTTTTAAACTGGCGCTATCGTATACGTTAACCCGGATCTGCCATTATTGCTAAACTAACAAACTGTAAAGAGTGTAGGAATGTTATACCGAACGATCCGAGTCCTTCGTTCTTCAACCATCATCCCACGCTCCGTTGCGGCTGCTCCGATCTCGTCGATCTCCGATGTCCTCGTCGAAGTGGCACCACATGATCGGTTCTTTAAACGGGCTCCCGCCTCTGACTCGAGGCAACTCGATCGTCAAGTTTGCTAAAAGAGACGACCAAGATTGATGTAGAGAATGAGTAGATGACTTTGTCTCACTTCGTCCAAATCCGTGGACGATCGGTTAATGAAGTTGCCGTGGAAATCGGGTGATGGAATGAAATGAACTGTAAAATTCCATACACCCCGAATGCTATCATAATCTTTTCTAACCGAAATGAAACATCAAGTGAGAGTGAGAATGAGGAGAGAGAGAGGGCAAGCCATATATAGCAAGAGGGAGGTGACCGTAGGAGAAGGGGGTAACCTTAAGCTAAAAGCTTCTCACTTCTAAATAACTTAAGCAATCCAAAAGGAATTAATCACAAAGCATGTGTCATTAGGCTAGTTATCATCAAATAAATGCAACCAATTAGAACACAACACCAATTAGCCTAGTCACCTCATCTAGAATCTTCTAGAAGAATCTACACTCATCTCAAGAAAAGATAAACCCGTCTTTAACCAAATGTTAAAAGACGGCTGATAAAAAACTGGAAACTGGCAACTTCCAAAAGTGATCCTGAAACGAATTTCAGGACAACCCCGAAACTGTATAAATATACCCGCATTTGTATTACGACCGAATACAAATGCAACTGAGACAAAGATATTAAACCTACTCAATATAATACTCGGATGCGGCTTAAACCAAAGCCGACCAGTATCACCTGTCCGAAAATCGACACGTGCGTAAACGCACGTGCATTTTCCGAACCCTGCCATAAAACCATACGGCCTCTACAACGTTTCGCCCGAACTTGGGAAACTGCTGTGGGGGACTCTAATGACTCGTCAGCACCCTGGCAGTGGGTTTAACCAAAAACCGTCAGCAGCACTAGCAATGCGTAATGGCTGCCCATGGACTGACCTCAAGGGATGCCGATGAGCGCACTCATCCGGAAAACCCTACTGAGCCTAACAGTGACAATGTATATACAGTCCGGTCCGTTCGTCAATGAGTATCGCATATCTGCCTAGGGGGCTAGCAACGTCAGACCCCCAATAGCAGTATAAGTCGTGTCGGAGTGTAGCCCAGAACGCCCTGAGATACTACTGGAATACCTACCAGTAAATCTCCTGCCTCGGCCGAGGGCTTTGCGTAATGGCTCTCCTAGACACAGCACGATCTCGCCCCCAATACCGGGAGAGACGAATCCCCTGCCGATCCGCTCACGTGCCTCCATATGGCTCGGGACTGTACCCAAAAGCTACCTGTTTGCACGACTCCTTTGAGCCGTGGTAGGGTAGAAATCAAAGCACAGTAGGAACTCACACGAGACAAATGACGACCTCAGGTCGATGAACTAACCTGTACACATGTCACCAGGAAACTGCTATCTGACGATAGGTATAGTACTAACTAGCAGATTCCCGGCGAGTCCTGTCCGGTGTACTCATAACCCAATGAGCACCTGTATACATCTTAGGTGATCCAACTGACACCAGTGGCTTGTGAGACAGGCCACCGCCCCTCGTCGGGGTCTCGACTGTATACACTAGTCTACTCCGGAGTATCGATGCCCTGTCTCGAAACTCCCACGACTAGGGACCACAATTAAGGATATGCATATAAACTACCCAACTCTCACGTATATGATCGCCATCATACTGTTGGTAGTAAAGCAAGATCCTAAGGGCTCTATCAAAGTGTAACATGCAATCAGTCACCTGAACATGTACACGACTGATAAAGGCAAACCAGATAGCATACTATCATCTCGAGTAAGACTGTTCTACCGGTATAGGTCCTCCGCAATCATTGCAATCACGTACCTGCGATCCAATAATTGACTATGAGGGCACTATCTCCAACAATCTCCCACTTGCACTCAAGGCTAATATTGCGATGTCGACTACTCACAGCCCTTGTGAAACCGAACATCCAACTCCTCTACTAATCAGTTTCACAAAGCCCGTTTGTAAAACTATTGTGTTCGAGAAATAGCCTCGGTGAGGGGATCCGCCTAGAAGTTTCTTTCTGTATCTCTCTTAATCTCAAGTTCACGGAGAAAGCCATCTTCCGAATTGAGTAGTACCTGTCTTAGAATATGTCTGGATATCTGATGGGACCTTAGTTCATAAATGAACTCCATATCCAAACTTCTTAGACTGTATGGATCACTGAACCTAATCAGTATCCGGCACCATGCCACCCACAGTATCCTCTGGAACCACCTGTCCATAATACTGTCCCTCGTAAGAGGGAAAACTAAAACTCTGACAATCACTCTGTCATCCATGTCACCTTTGAAGCCTGGAATGATAACCGTCTCCCGAAAGAGGCTGCCGTTATCAAATCCGCAGAACATGTACCAATGTTCTAAAACTGCTTCCTTATGTTTCTCCAGGATTGGATTAATACAAACTTATTGCATCTAGTGCAAAACCAACATTTGGTGTGGTACTTGACATCACATGATTGACTCAATTGCTTAAGCAAGTGATCTACCAATCATGCACATCCCTCTCCCCTTTAGTCTATACGACACCTTTAGAGAGGGTGACTCCATCACCTGCAGGTACACTACCATGCTAGGAGTCAACTATTCTAAAAACCATTAGAATATCTGTCAAAGTACCCATATTGGGAAACTACCCAAATCCAGATCTAAAACCATAGATCTAAAAACCAGAATGTCAAATATTATATCCATATCCTGTCTGGAGAAACAACTGTGCGACGACCACAGTCCAACCGATCGTAGTATAGGAATTTTACTTCCTACTCTGTGTATGTCATCCAGATACCATGACATCACACCCTACTACATTCTTAACTGATCCATCCCCTATTCTGATTGAAGTCAAACCCATGACTGTCACATCAAAATTAGATGATCTATCTCCGCTATAACTGCCTAAGTCTATAAATAGACATAAGCATCTTGCCCACTATGCTTCTGCTGCTCCCACTGACTACGACAACCCTCCTACCGGGTCTCATATCCTGGAACAACAGTAGTGTCAAGTCTGGGTAGATAAGAACCTCCCTATCACCGTCCTTGAGCCTACCGAAGTACCTCTCGAGTGTCTGAGGTTACCTACCATACCTGCGGAGTGGTTATTGGAATGTCAAACCTGATTGAATGTATAGGTCCTATTAAATTTTCCGTAATCGTTCGCGGTTCTGGAATCACTTCCAGTTCTACCATACTCCCACTACTGTTTTCTGAAAAAGATCCATTTTTACTAAAACTGTGGCGTGTCAAGAACAATATCACTATTGATCTTCCAAATGGTAGAATATCAACCCTTGTCATAGCCAGGGTCAACCCACAAACAGCCATTACAGAAACGTGCCCTGAGTTATCCAGTGTCTGGTTTTAATCATAAGCTGGACAACTCCCCGTACCTTAATTTCTTTTAAGGTACGATCCATTCTATATCCAATACAGAAACTTTGGCACTTATTTAATTGGAACCAAGATTCAATCCATGCATCTGTCTCCAGTGCATATCATCTTAATGGAAAGAGGCTAATCAGCATTACTCAACTTAGGAATCCATCCAATTATGAGTAACCTGAAAGAGAAACATTTTTCTCAAAACCATTACTATCATCTGAATACCAATCACAAGAATCTACATCTTCGATCTCTTTGAAGAATCCCGATACTTGTGATACCTGGTTCTCTACTTTATTCTTATACCCACAACTTCTCAAAACTTAGACCTTGTATTTCTAGGAAACACTTGTCTAAATACTAGAGAAGTTATAAGTAAACAGAACATAGCACGAGGACCTACCCCTTTGTCCTGATGGACACTGGACAACATACAATACTCTGTATAAGTCCGCTGAGTTGAACAACTTATAACCTGTGCGTTGTAGGTGGAAAACTGTACCCTAGCGATTTCCTCAAATATCACCAATTACAACGAATTCCGATATAATGAGGATGATCACCTAATTCCCAATATCTTACTCCCACTCATCATCTGTAAAACCATACAGATATGATAATGAAACCTGGTAAATACATACCCTTGGAGTAAGTTTCTAATCGGGAAAACAGTTTTTCCTTAACAATGCACTGAAACATGAAAATGTTTCGTAGGGGTATCCTGGTATTCATAGCAATGCCTCTTCCATAATCCAATTCATGACTTCAACCGTATATTTTATTTCCATCTCTCCAAATCCCTTAATTTGTCTTTAGTCGTTACCTTCTGTACACCATCGTTAGGCTAACTGGTTTTCTTCCTTCCCTACCGTTCCCACCAGCCTATGGTTTGGAAGAAGACTATCCAGTAAGCATAATAGGTGTACCCTCCTAAAACAAGGAGTACTCGCATCCCGAGAGAAGGTGATGATAAAAGACAACTGAATAATACCTTATTCTTTTAAAGGTGAAATAGGAGCGGCGATGAAGTACGCGGTTTTGGTCGTGAATGATATCAGTCACAATTTACTTTGCCCTCTTTCTAATCCCTTTATTTTGTCTTTACATATTACCTTCTGCACACCCTACTTAGGCTAATTGGTTTTCTTCATTCCCTACCTTTCGGCACCAGCCTATGGTTTGGAATAAGACTATCCAATAGGCGTAATAGGTGTACTCTCCTAAACCAAGGAGCTCTCGCAACCTGAGAGAAGGTGATAATAAAAGACAACTGAATAGACCAATTCTATTTCTCCTGAACCTGGATCCATCCCCGAAGAAGTCCCTTCGAGTTCGTATATAACCATACGATGGATCTATCCAATGGAAGTGGATATCCGTAGTAATACGGGTGTTCTGAGAAATGCAAAGGGTAAAAGAAGGAGTGGCAATGACTTATGCAACTCAGACAATCCAAAAGCCAGTATTTTAAGAAGGTTCGGTCAACCTGGTCACTGAGTCATAGTCTAGGGTCGGTCAAAGGTCGCTGCCAAAGAGAGAGAGAGAAAAAAAAACACTCTGCGTGCACTCTAACCTAGATCAGAATGGTCATTATTTTATCTAATCCGGAAACCTCCCACTGTCCTGTCAAATTCTCCTCCAAACCTAAAGAAGAATTAATCGGGATCACCCGAAGAGTAAACCAACTCATCAGTGGGAATCAGGATCCAACTTTCATCGCATGATAACGTGATGGAATGCATCCACGTTACTCATACTCCAGAAGGTATGCGCATACTCGGCAAGTTTCAGTTTCTTTAGAAACTCCTGATATGATTTTTGCCCCATGCTCTTATAACCTTGGCTTTGGTCAAAGTGTCATAAGTCACATGCCAAGTTCTACCCGTCACTATCTTGTCAATTTGAACCCACCCGCACATGCCCCTGACTTTGGCCAATCGGCAGAACGACTGTCCCAAACTAACTCATCTATCTATGCAACAATTGAATACCCAGCAGCTACCAAACACTATGCCTTAACTTTGGCTAAAATGCATAGCTTGAATACTACTAAATACCCAAAAGAAGTGACGGAGGGCTACGGCTGGTTTTTGGCGAAAAACCTTTAGCGTAGTGAACTTGATATCGCTGAAGGAACCTGATAGCTTTTTAAAATATAGTGTCGAAAACCTTTTGCTAAAGAGGTCACTCCCGGTAAAGGGATCTCGGCTCTTTCCTCGTGGAATGAGGTGCAGGATATTCCACTGAATACCGCTATGCAAAGCAACTTGTAATCGACTATAGTAAAGTTATTACCCTGACGCAAACATCTATCCAAGGGGTCGGTCCCGGTAAAGGGATATCGGCCCTTGCCCCGTCGAATGAGGTGTAGGATATTCCACTGAATACCGCTATGCATAACAAAAGGAAACGTCTTTGCAATAACATTTTTTAAATTTGTTCCAACAACTCAAACAGGTTTGTTTTACTTTGCATTGATCAGAATCAACGCAGTCCCATCAATCAATCACACCAGAAAAGAACGAAAATAAAATGTACGTATATGCCATCCGCATTCGTCACTGGGTCCCGTCATCACCCGTTAGGTTACTTAACTAACGACAGAGCGGGGACTGGACTAGCGCGGGTGTAAAACATATACAACATCTAATAGTATATAAGCCAATATACATAATCGCTCCAGGCGTGATAATATGCAACATTACAGAAAAGTAATAAGCATCACAGAACAATACAGATATCTAGGATCCCCGAGTTTCACAGAGCCGCTGCTGAAACCCGACGTTCCCCTGTCGTGTGGATAGCCTGTGCAATGAAACCTAGACCCCTACGGGTGCGGCAAGTTACCCGCCAAAACCTGAAGCGAGGCAGTCCCCCACAGCATAGTGAATGGAACACCCGGCACTTCACGGAATCCGGTAATTTGAGCACCCCTCCCTGGGTCAACCTGTACCCCCTACGAGTGCGGCGAATAGTCTGCCAATTCTGAAGTGGGGTCCCTCTGCCTCTCAAAGCCATGAGATGCGGACCCGTTGCTTTCCCGAACCCGGCTATCCGTGCACTCCGTCTCGGGGTAAAACCTAGTACAGTAATGAAAAATAGTACAATAGGTACATCGACCGCAACCTGGTCGTGCCCCAAAAGAATATTATACAACAGGCAGTGACGGCAGTCCACAAGTTGGACGCTCGCCCCGCAATATCAAATGTACAAATAAACTCAAACTGTACTACCATTGCACACTGCTATCCACCACGACAAATCCGCAACATCACAGCACAACACAGAACATCAACGCGAATGTCACATTCGCAAACCCGTCTAAAAGAACTATAGCAGTTAAACGCGGTTTACCGATCAAATGACATTCCCGGTCGGAGATATAATGTAAGCACTGTAAACTAACGTGTTTAAATTACGATCGACCAAAGTCCAAATATTAAAAAGTGGGCCCCACTGCTTACTGGTGAACAGTAACAAAACCTGGGCTAATACTTTATATACCAAAAATCACAAAACCCCACCAAGAACCCACAGACAAAAATTGGGAGCACGTGCTCCTCACGTGGCCGCGGATGCGCGGCCAATACAATAGGGTTGGCCGCGCTTCCGCGCCTCAATGGAGAGATCATGAGCCCAAATTTTGTCGTTGGCCTTAGAAAAGCCTGCACGGATTTTTAAGATGTACAGAAGTCAATTTTGACACCGTTTAAAAACAACAGAAACTGTCAGGTAGGATTTTTGCAGTTTTGGTTTTTCGGTTCGATCGAAGTTTTGAACACGTTAGCACAAGTTAGTATAGCAAAATGGTTAGGCTCTGATACCACTGTAAGTCTACGTTAGCGCCCCGGCCGTCTACAGATGCCAACTGCGGAACAAAAACTTTTAAACTGGCGCTATCGTATACGTTAACCCGGATCTGCCATTATTGCTAAACTAACAAACTGTAAAGAGTGTAGGAATGTTATACCGAACGATCCGAGTCCTTCGTTCTTCAACCATCATCCCACGCTCCGTTGCGGCTGCTCCGATCTCGTCGATCTCCGATGTCCTCGTCGAAGTGGCACCACATGATCGGTTCTTTAAACGGGCTCCCGCCTCTGACTCGAGGCAACTCGATCGTCAAGTTTGCTAAAAGAGACGACCAAGATTGATGTAGAGAATGAGTAGATGACTTTGTCTCACTTCGTCCAAATCCGTGGACGATCGGTTAATGAAGTTGCCGTGGAAATCGGGTGATGGAATGAAATGAACTGTAAAATTCCATACACCCCGAATGCTATCATAATCTTTTCTAACCGAAATGAAACATCAAGTGAGAGTGAGAATGAGGAGAGAGAGAGGGCAATCCATATATAGCAAGAGGGAGGTGACCGTAGGAGAAGGGGGTAACCTTAAGCTAAAAGCTTCTCACTTCTAAATATCTTAAGCAATCCAAAAGGAATTAATCACAAAGCATGTGTCATTAGGCTAGTCATCATCTAATAAATGCAACCAATTAGAACACAACACCAATTAGCCTAGTCACCTCATCTAGAATCTTCTAGAAGAATCTACACTCATCTAAAGAAAAGATAAACCCGTCTTTAACCAAATGTTAAAAGACGGCTGATAGAAAACTGGAAACTGGCAACTTCCAAAAGTGATCCTGAAACGAATTTCAGGACAACCCCGAAACTATATAAATATACCCGCATTTGTATTACGACCGAATACAAATGCAACTGAGACAAAGATATTAAACATACTCAATATAATACTCGGATGCGGCTTAAACCAAAGCCGACCAGTATCACCTGTCCGAAAATCGACACGTGCGTAAACGCACGTGCATTTTCCGAACCCTGCCATAAAACCATACGGCCTCTACAACGTTTCGCCCGAACTTGGGAAACTGCCTGTGGGGGACTCTAATGACTCGTCAGCACCCTGGCAGTGGGTTTAACCACAAACCGTCAGCGGCACTAGCAATGCGTAACGGCTGCCCATGGACTGACCTCAAGGGATGCCGATGAGCGCACTCATCCGGAAAACCCTACTGAGCCTAACAGTGACAATGTATATACAGTCCGGTCCGTTCGTCAATGAGTATCGCATATCCGCCTAGGGGGCTAGCAACGTCAGACCCCCAATAGCAGTATAAGTCGTGTCGGAGTGTAGCCCAGAACGCCCTGAGATACTACTGGAATACCTACCAGTAAATCTCCTGCCTCGGCCGAGGGCTTTGCGTAATGGCTCTCCTAGACACAGCACGATCTCGCCCCCAATACCGGGAGAGACGAATCCCCTGCCGATCCTCTCACGTGCCTCCATATGGCTCGGGACTGTACCCAAAAGCTACCTGTTTGCACGACTCCTTTGAGCCGTGGTAGGGTAGAAATCAAAGCACAGTGGGAACTCACACGAGACAAATGACGACCTCAGGTCGATGAACTAACCTGTACACATGTCACCAGGGAACTGCTATCTGACGATAGGTATAGTACTAACTAGCAGATTCCCGGCGAGTCCTGTCCGGTGTACTCATAACCCAATAAGCACCTGTATACATCTTAGGTGATCCAACTGACACCAGTGGCTTGTGAGACCGGCCACCGCCCTCGTCGGGGTCTCGACTGTATACACTAGTCTACTCCGGAGTATCGATGCCCTGTCTCGAAACTCCCACGACTAGGGACCACAATTAAGGATATGCATATAAACTACCCAACTCTCACATATATGATCGCCATCATACTGTTGGTAGTAAAGCAAGATCCTAAGGGCTCTATCAAAGTGTAACATGCAATCAGTCACCTGAACATGTACACGACTGATAAAGGCAAACCAGATAGCATATTATCATCTCGAGTAAGACTGTTCTACCGGTATAGGTCCTCCGCAATCATTGCAATCACGTACCTGCGATCCAATAATTGACTATGAGGGCACTATCTCCAACATGAATTACTTAAAACAAATAAAACCCTAACTTTAACCTAGCATGGTGTGAGTCTCATACTATCATGTTGCATGTGTAACCTAACATGACACAACAATATATATCACATATATATTTTGTGTGCAAAGAAACCAATTAACATATATCACATATATGTTTAGTGTATCAAATGTGAGAAAAAGAAAAGCTTTAAGTGAGCTAATATTAGTTAATGTAATTTAATATATCAAATATATAATTCTACATTAAATTATTAAATCAACACTTGATTTAATAATCCGGCTATAGTGTGTATAACTGACTAATATCAAATGCAACAACTTATCGAATCAACACTTGATCCGATAACCTGGCTATATAACATATAATTGACCAATGTCACAAGTCACGAGAATAGAATGCCGTATCACATATCGCATTAATCTCATTCCCGCACATATCACATATGTGCTCTTACTCCGTTTCGCTTGAGCCAGGAAACCTCTGTGTAGGACTCTGAAGACTCGTCAATACGCCGACAGTAGGTGATGATCATATCAAACACCCACAAGCCACAGGCAGTCTCCTAAACGTAACAGCCACCCGGGTATTGAGCGATCAGAATATCAACAAGCAAGCCTGCTCGTACACCTGCGAATCCAATCAGTAACACTACCATACAGTCCGGTCTCTTCGTCTGATATGTCGCATATCACAGCCTGGGGGTGGTATAATGTCATACCCCAATGTCCTGATAAGTCATGCCGATGCAAGGTCCATAACGGTTCAAGAAATTACTGATAACACTTACCAGTAAATCTCAGCAACCCTGGCCAGGGATTTCCTGTTATGGCCAATCGAGCATAGCGCAACATCAACTCCCAATACCGGGAGAGACGAAACCCCTCCTATCGCTCATTGCCTCCATGTGACTCAGGACTGTACCCAAAAACTACCTTTTTGCACGATCTCTTGACCGTGGTATGGTGGAAATCAAAGCATAGTGGGAATCACACAAGACTCTATGACGATCTCGGGTCTACAGACTAACCTGTACCAGTGTCACCAGAGAACTGCTATCCGAAGATAGGTATAATACCATCTAGGAGTTCTCGGCGAGTCCGTCCATTGTACCCAGTCTCCACCGAGCACCCGTATACCTTCTCTGATGTCTAACACCAATGGATATGGGATCATCCATCGCCCATCACATGGGTCGAGAAGGGCATACGCTAGTCTACTCCGGAGTATCGATGCCCTGTCTCGACACACCCACGACTAGGAACATTTGAAGGATGTACTTACCGACTACCCTGTCCCCACTAGTATGATCTGCATCATAATCCTGGTAGTCAAGTACTCATCCTAAGGTCTTTATCAACATGTAATAGAGAGACTATAAGTGTACATGTTAAGATAAAGAGCAACCAGATGGCATACTATCATGTCGAGGAAGAAAGTCCTCCCTATATATGTCCAAGCCTCCACTACAATATACATCACATTTACAGTAATGGCCTCTAGGGCATACATATAACTAACAAAAAAGGCCTCACAGCCAACCATAGCGGTATCCGCTGAAATAGATACAATTGGGAGCCCTGGCGCGACTACTCTGAGGGTCAAGTCTGCAAAACACTGTGGCATCATACAGATAATCGCAAGTATGCACGAACAACGATAATCTATCACATGCAATCTGATAGCATAAGTATGGCAATATGGATATTCAACAATCATGATCAAGGTACACCATCAGGGTACTACTACTACATGAAACAATGCATGTCTAATAAATCCTGAGTATGGGAAAAAACATAACATCATCAATGAATCATCATGGTGGAAAATCCTTGTGTCCATCAACGACACCCTAAATCCCAATACCTCAGGCGTCGTCACTCTGATCGGCCCTCATATCCGTAAATCTCATGGAATGAGTGCCCAACATCGACACTCGAAACATCATGAAAACCCGTGTCCAGCATCGACACGTAATCCACATAACTCGGGCTCCATCAGTCCGGATCGGCCCACGGGCTCCGTCAGTCCGGATCAGCCTATATCCATCTCACGACTCAGGTCGGTATCCTCCGGATTACCACCGGGTCCAAACTATCACTGGTAGGTAGTAGTCCCTCTGCCAGGCTTATCGTCTACTGCACAACATACCTTTCTTGTCCCGGGGTACCATACCGGGTCCACCATGAACCCGCAAATGGATCATCCATCTCCTCGAATCGGGTTTCTAACACAAATCTCAGAACCAAGAAAACTCATGGTGGACGCATCGAAATATCATATTAAGAGAAACCGGGTTTTCAAAACAATGCATACTTTCTTGAAATATCACCACGGTTCTTAAATCCATAAATCACATGAAATCCGTATCTCAATGCGTAAATCTATGAAATATGATGTATGCAATATAGAACAGTAATATGAGCATATCAAGGGAAAACCGCTCTTTTAAAAGAATCAAGTTTTTAATAATATCTTGCGGTTCCCACATTCTCCAAAATCAAACGCAACATCATATAAAGGCGTATATGTAGCTATAGCATGGTATGTGTATATGAATGTACGTATGTAGGCATTATGTATTTCATATGAGCAATAGAACAAGAATCAACGTCTAACTGATGATAATAGTGAAGGCGGAACAATACATATTCCCTTAGTAAGGTGGTACAAGAACACTGCCTCAATGTCAATAACTAATGCAGTACCACATATGTGTATATGTTGTGCGTGTCATGGCAATTACCAACGGAGTGTGTGTAGCATACAGTTTAGTGCTCGTGCAACATGAACCGTCAGTAATGGTGCAGTGCCCAATAGTTACTAAGTCAAGGAACAACAAGTAATAGTATGCAATGATGCTCATGCACAATCAACTCATATGCATATAACATGTGGATATTGTAAGTTGATGTACAACACCCCACGAGTTGCGGGGAGGCAGAAATATGAAAAATGATCTTGTTCTATATGTAAACATCGACTAACCGAAGATCTTTACTAAACGATAATTAACAATAACCATAGAAGTTCTTAACTACTATGAGAAGAGATTATACCTAGTGAACCTTGTCCTTCGTCTTTTAATTCTGTACGTCCTCCTCGGCCTCCTCTACGTAATAGATGATCCACCTGAGAGCCCTAATCCAAGCTTCACCTCCAATCTTGAGGTAACTAAGTTTCTCTAGTTGCTAATCAAAGGAACTTAGGTGATATAGAGTTAGGTTATGGATTAATTAGTCTATTCTAATCCTTGATCTCAACTCGTGAGTGGTAGGATTAGGGTTTGAAGAGAGAGTGAGTTTGAGGAGAGAGAAGGTGAACATGATAATGATAATGAAATTGTTTCTCACTTGAATATATGAAGCATAATGTTTTATCAAATAAATGAATAAATGTGATTAATCATCATGCTACATTAATTCAATATGATTGATTCACTATATGAGTCATTAAGCATTTAATGATGCATTAATGATATGATGAATCACACAAAATGAGTCACAAATGCATTTAATGAAAATGCCACCTAAACCCTCAAGTCACCATGCTTCTATAAGCTTCCCGTAAAATTACGAGAACGCCCCTCCTATCCGTGAAAACACGGAAAAACTTTAGACTGTATAAATCCAATAACATGATACTAGAATCTGGCTTGAACCAAAGCCGTCTAGTAAAAACTGTCCGAATGTCGTACGTGCGTTTAAACACGTATTCGTCCAAACCCTTTGTTGCAAAACCATACGACCTCTATATCGTTTTGCCTGGAGTAGGGAACTCTCTGTGTGGGACTCTAAAGACTCGACTACTACGCTGGCAGTGGGTTTAACCACAGACCGCAAGCGGCACTAGCTGTACGTAACGGTCCCCAGGTAGATGTCGATAAGAAGGCCGATGAGGAAATCCATCCGAACTCCTACTGAGCCTGTCCGTGACATATCCGTGCAGTCCGGTCTGTTCGTCTAAGAGTATCGCATGTATGGTCTAGGGGGATGGTGAACGTCAGACCCCTAATAACCGTACAAGTCGTGCCGGCATGGCTCAAGACCATCCGAGAATCTACTGATCAGTCCATCAGTAATTCTCAATCAGCCCTGGCCAGGGAATTATGGTAATGACCAACCGATCACCGTGCGATATTAACTCCCTATACCGGGATAGACGAATCTCTAACAGTCGCTCACTGCCTCCACGTGGCTCGGGACTGTGCCCAACTAAAACCTGTTTGCACGACTCCTTTGAACCGTGGTAGGGTAGTAATCAAAGCACAGTGGGAACTCACACGAGATAAATGATGACCTTAAGTCAACGGACTATCTGCACACATGTCACCTGAGAACTGCTATCTGACGTTAGGTATAAATACCATCCAGTCAGTTCTCGGCGAGTCCTGTCCAGTGTACTCACACCCAGTGAGCATCTGTATACAATCTTAGGTGCACATCACCAATGGCTGCGGGACCAATCCATCGCCCCTCGTCAGGGTCTAGATATGTATACACTAGTATACTCTGGAGCATCGATGCCTTATCTCGATACTCCTACGACCAGGGACATTTAAGGATGTGCCTATTGACTATCCAGCTCCCACAAGTATGACTGCCATCACAACGCCGGTAGTCAGGCAAACACCCTTTAGGCTTTATCAACATGTTTATAAATAAAGAGTAAAATATATCACACGTTAAGATAAAGACAAACCAAATAGCATATTATCATATCAAGCAAGATTGTCATGTACATACATATCCCTAGCATCCTATACAATGAAGGCCTCTAGGGCATATATATCCAACAGATATAACATCATATCTAGCCCTCGACGCTTAACTCCATATGGGCGATTTCCTCGTAGATGTTAAATTTACTCACCGATGATCTCGAGCTAGGTAAATCCAACCACCTGCTTTCCCTTCTTTGTAGCGTCTGAAGTCCCGCACTCGCTCCTAATATCACACAAAACATAACAAGTGCAACTTAGAAACCGTTCAATAATACATACAAACTACGTTTAGATCAACGCACCGACTCCTACAACTCTCAAGTGTTCGCTTAGTGGCTAACGTATGTAGCGATATTCTAAATCAAACCTAAGTGCAGCAAGCTACACCAAGAACGCGAACCGTGTCGGATACCGTAACGCGCGTAGTCGAAACACTAGAAATTAGCAAAGTGTTCCTAGATTTTGACTACAGTCAACACAGAAAAATCAAGCAGTACCAAACACCCAAGATAACCTACAGAAGGCTACCCTCCAAAGCACAACTCCCCAGTCCCCTAAAAATCCGGCGACGCCGGAATTTCCTCAACTCTCGCCGGTTAGACTAGGTCGAGTGGGGTTCGGGCTTCAGGTGAACACTTAGGGCCTCTAACACAACACTACCACATTGCTAGATTTTACAGTAAACTATCGTGGTGATAGCAGATCATAGAGACTCCAATATCTTACAAAAAATACGATATTACACAAAAACTATAACTTTGGTGTTCTAAACAGCAACTACTAGGGAACACAACATTATACAGACCTAATTAACAGTTAGGGATCACTACCTTACAACACTTGCTCAAAAACCCTATCTTTCCATGCTCTAAGTCAGCTTTAGTGGCTTAACTAGGCTAGTGAAGGGTTTTAGTGAGGTTTAGTGAGGATTTTGCTTGGTTTTGTGGTGAACAAGGTAGGGTTTCAGTTGAAGGGAGAAGAGATGAGAGGATCAACACAAATGAGAGAGTGTGAGTGATGAGGAAAAGAAATAGGGAGTGTGAGGTGAGAATGAGAGAATAAGAGAATGAGAGGGTGGGAGTAGCCATGCCCTTTCTCTCTCTTCATTAAATGCTCCCTATGCTTTCCATGCCTCATCATTCCCATTGTCAACTCTCTCTCTCCCTCTCAAGTCAACCCTAATTCAAACACTTTTTTTTAAAAACTAAATAATTAATTATATATATATGACATAATGGCATGAGGGTTAATGTAACATTTCAGAAAAATAAAATATTATTTTTTGGAATTTTCATAATTAAATAATAAATTTTATGAATATTTTATTGTTGTAGTATAATTAATTACCGATAATTTAGGGAATATTGAAAAAAAAATACATTGAATGTTGATTTTGAAAGAATATTATATGATTTAGATACTTTATAAAAAATTTATAAAGTTAATTGTATATGGGTTATTACTGAACTTGATTAATGTTCATTAATCACACATTGATGGTGTTTTGTGCACGTGAGATGCTCCATTTCATATTTGCTAACACTTGTTACATTTTTGAAAAACTTGGCTTAAAACCTAATTTGTGCATGGTTTCATTTGGATTTCTATGGTTTTAAAAGAAAGAAAACAAAAAGAAAAGAAGAGAAAAGAAAGGAAAATACAAAAGAAAAGGAAAAAATAGTAAAGAAATAGGTATGGGCAAGAGAGAGGAAAGAGAGAGAGGTGAGAGGTCATTTGACCTTAGCTCCCATTTGTCTCCCCTTTCATTTCTTCATCATTCTCACTTTCTCCTTCACCCATGGCTGCCCTCTTCCCTCCACCACTTACACCCCTCACTTCATCCCCAAAAATACATCAAAATCACGTATCCCCTTCACAAAAGCCATGCACAAGCTCACTACAAGCATGTGAGATCAAGAAAAATTGGATTTTGAGCACTTGGGGGGCAACTCAAGAAAATTCTTGAGTTGCTAAATGAGGTAATTCTTTCACTATTAGTATAGTATTTGATTCACTCTAGCATCTATACTACTTTAGAATCCATTTAGTGAGGTTTTGTGAGCTTTGAAAATTCATAGAGGAGGTTTGAGGGATTCTTGAGTTATGATTGTGCTAATGAGCTTTAGTGGTGACATTAAACCCCCCTGGTATTAGAAACCCAGACCAAACAGAAACAACCTAAGACTTGGACCTTAGATGTTCGATGTCGGTTTTGTGAGTAATTGGTGGCCTACAGGGAATCTGGAGTGACCCGGAAGTTTTTCTGGAAAAACAAACAACACCACTACCCTAGATAGACCCCTAGAAGACCACCATGTGAAAACGAACCGAATCCTTGCAGATCAAACCGAGAAGGCTGGATTTATTGTGTATGTGGCCGGCCAAGAGATGGATTCTGGTGCCTAGGTTTCTTCTGTAGCTCATATACCTCCTATACAACACCCAAGTACTGTTTGCTCATCCCTATTTCACCTGAACTAAAATCTGGAGCAAGTTTCATGATTTGCTGCTTTGTATTCGTTGATGTTTATGAATTTAAGTTTTGATATTTATGTTTTGTATCGGTCACTTGACGTTTATACGTCGATATCGGGTATTGTTTGGTTGTTTTGCGTGAGTAGACCATAGGTTTTAACCTATGTGCGATTCGTGTGTCGTTTTAGTTTTGAATTGAATGTTTTGATGCGATACGATATATATGATATGTAGGTACCCTCACATGGACTTCGGACGATGAAGAAGAGGATCGCGACATCGACTTCGGGTAGCGAAGATCAAGGTGAGTAGATATATATCTACGGGGGAAGTCGGGTAGATGGCGTATAGCACCCCCGCAGTTTCGTAGTGTAAAATACGAATACGTTATATTATAAATATATAAATGTGTATTGTGATACTTGGATGATTATCAGGATAAGCTTAGGTATTCACGAGTAAATTTTAGTGTAATTGGATGATAGTGTCGTTAGCTAGTTTTTAGTTGCGAAACCCTAGAATAAGGTACACACGCACACACACACGCATACATTTTATTTATTGTGCGTATATGAGGATATATACATATACATACATACATGTATGTGAGTATGTATATATATATATGTATACATATACACGGATGATGAGGATAGTATATGATACTTGGAGACGAGTCGATGTGTTTGGGCAGGATGCCACGAGATCGGTGATGTGACTTGGTTCGTATTATGAGATACGTCATGATATTAGCGGGTCGTTGAGCGATGTGTTTTCATACACACACGGATTATGTTGATGGTATCAGTATGTATTAGACTTTAGATCAGTACCCCCAATTCTTGATATGTGATGATGATACCATATGGATGTTGTGTTATATGTGATATTCGACCCGTACCCTGATTTGGGATGCCGTAGGATGGATTTACCGTACGTGATATAATTATGATGATAGATCCGCACTCTTGACTCGAGGATGTCATATTATATATTGTATCGTACGAGATACTATTGAGGCGGGATCACCGACTACTAGATATGGATATCGACTCTTACCCTTTCGATTAGTCTGTTAGTTTAGTCCTGTAATTACTTAGTAGATGTTAGACTGGGATCGAGTCATACCTATTTCTAAAACTAACAAATCGTGAGTATTTCAAAGACAGGCCAAGGGAAACTACAGATATTTCAAAGGATGTACATCTTCTTAAAAACACCGTAGCCCCTATTTTCTAAACACCACGATTCGTGTTATTTCAAATGCCAAAATTGTATGACTCGTATTTAGAAACGTATATTCTTATTTGCTGTGTTTAATATTCATTGTCCATAGATTCATGTTGTTAATATCGCATTGCATGCTTATACTTATGATTCTTGTTTACTATGAGCCCATGCTGTCAGGACACTAGCACCATTACCGATGATGCGTATGTTCACAATCACTTGCTTGCCGGCTCACACACATCATCATCGGTAATTGCCATGTCACGTACACTTTAGAGAATATTATTTTATTGATATCGCTTGTTAACTGATAGTTCTAATATATCATTACTGTGCTAGTTTAGATATTGCATTCTTTATTAGATACTCATGCATGTTTATATATTCATTTGTCATGCAATATTATAGGGCCAGTACGGATTGCCGGAGCCCGGTATAAACTATTATTGACTCTTTATTTTTGGATTTCGAACTTTCCATTAGATTTCTGGATTTGGAGAAACCGCAAGATTTTATAAACCCAATTATCATTTTGAAAAGATAAAAGTGCTGTTTTCTCGTGATATGATGTGAGATATGTCCACCATGAGTTTTCTCGGCTCTTGAGCGATATCATACACCCGATTCGAGAAGGAGGAGGAATCGTCTGTGGGTGCATGGTGGACTCGGTGCGGTACCCCGGGGCAAGATGGTCGCAGATGATGGAGTTGAGCCTGGCAGGGGAGCACAACCGACCGGTTATTTGTGACGCGGCGGATATCCGGAGGATATCGACGTAGTCGTGAGATTTGATGATTTAGGCCA
The DNA here is from genome assembly GCA_030015575.1 of Agapanthus africanus. NCBI lineage: Eukaryota > Viridiplantae > Streptophyta > Magnoliopsida > Asparagales > Amaryllidaceae > Agapanthus > Agapanthus africanus. Next base: position 236,007,267 of record JASDDO010000010.1, read on the forward strand.
GTCCGGATAGCCGGAGCCCAGGGGCCAGTCCGGATAGCCGGAGCCCGAGATATTGAGACAAAGAGACATTGATATTTTATGATATGGGCCAGTCCGGATTGCCGGAACCCAAGATATTGAGATATTGGGATATATTTTTTGTGTCGATGCTTGACACCGATTCTCTATGATTGCATTGACGATACTTTGATTTTTATACAGAAATCTCACTGAGATATGAAAACAGTTTTCTCATTTAAATTGTATTCTGTTTTCATGCATTCATACATCATATATATGACATGTTATTCCTTGAGGCACTGACACGAGCACTTGGTATTACACTTATGTATAGATGTTTATCCTTGCCATTATTATGCTTCAGACTATATTATTGAGGATATTATGATGGTATGACCTAGGATAGAGTCATACATGCGATTTCTGCTCTGTGATTTTTTCTACTCACGAGTTGGCAACTCACCCGCGGTGTGCCACAGTTTCTTGCAGGTTTTGCCGTACAGGTTTTTTTTGGCGGCTTTGCTGGCACACTGCTTCTTTCTGGGTGATTGCTTTGGTAGGTGGGTTCACTCGTATCGTGACCACCATTGTACATTTATTTATATTCAGTTGTATCTAGAAACTCCATCAACCGGACTTGTATTATTGATAGACTTAGAAGATCAGATGTATATTCTTTCGACCTTAGAGTCGTGCGCTGTATTATTATGGTTTTCTTTGGTTTTCTTGAGGATATTGCTTTTCTTGATGAGTTTTGATCCTCACCCTTCGGCGTTGTATATTATATTGCTTGCATGGTTTTGTCCGCCAATTGGAGAAGAGCTAGCTCCCGCTTGGGGATGCCTTTATTCATATTATTCATGTTTGTACCCGTTTGGGGCCGGTATTTACAAAGGAGACTCTACCGAAATTTTTGGAAAAGACTTTATGTTTCAAATATGTTTACTACGACTTTCAAGTGATTTATATGATAACTATAAACGAGTTTTACTTCACTTTATTCTTTTAAATGGTTTAGATTTCTGGGATTTTGGCTTACTTGAATTATATGGGGTCCTATAGACTTCATATGATTCAAGTGCCAGTCACGTGCCATTTCGGGTCGTGACAGTTAAGGTGCCATGGCTACTTAAGCATTGTTAACACTTCCCTAATCCTTAAGTTAACATGCATATGTGTGTGCAATCCAACAAAAATAATAAGAAAATATTAATTAATTTTTATAAAATATGTGCAAACTATTTTGGTTAACTTTTTACTAAAAACCCGCATTATCGCTTAATTAACACTAATCACATTCTAAGGTGTTACAATAAGCAAATCCTTAAATGTCCCTAGTGGTGGAAGTTTCGAGACTGGACATCGATACTCCAGAGTAGACTAGTGTATACTGATCGAGACCCCGACGACGGGCGGTGGCTGGGTCTCACAAGCCATTGGTATTAGTTTGTTCACCTAAGATAGTATACATGTGCTCATTGGGTTATATGTATACTGGATGGACTCGCCGGGAACATGCTAGTTGGTATTATATGTAAGTCCATGTCACGCACCCCACGAACTTGCGGGGAGACGGAATATATGAAAAACGATTATCAAAGCTTCGTAACACGGACTTGAGCGCATGAATCGTGTCTAAACCGTTACTAGCAAACTACGAAAGGTTTAACTACTCTGATTCGAAGTTATACCTCACATTACTTGTCCTTTTGGTCTTCATCACTGTTCTCCACTCCATGTAGGCTCTTTAGAACGTCGACACCTCAACGGCCTCCTCGAGTCAAAGACGATCCACCCGAAAGATCCTACTCCAAGCTTAACCTCTAACTTGAGGTAACTAGGTTACTCAAAGTGCTAATCTAAGCAACCTAGGTGATATAGAGTTGGATTATGGAAGTATTAGTCTAGATAACCCTTGAACTCAACACATGAGAGGTTAGGGTTAGGGTTTGAAGAGAGAGAGCTTGAGGAGAAAGAAGGTGAGAATAAGAATCCTTTTGGATGAATAATTCATATGTGTTTATATGAAACATATCATATATATTAAATGAATAACAAATAATGATATATCATCATGTTTCATTAATACACCAAGTGATTCATCACATGAGTCATATAAATCATAATTGATTCATTAACTCCATGTATGAATCACACCATGACTCATTTATCCAATTAAAGCATATGTAACCTTAACCCCCAAGTCACCATGCTTCAAGAAGCTTCCCGACAAATTACGAGAACGCCCCTCCTATCCGTAAAAACACGGAAAAACTCAAGACTGTATAAATCTAATAATCCGATACTAGAATCTGGCTTAAACCAAAGCCGACTAGTAAAAACTGTCCGAACATCGTACGTGCGTAAAAACACGTTTGCGTCCGAACCCTGTCGTAAAACCATACGACCTCTATATCGTTTTGCCCAAAGCAGGGAAACTCTCTGTGTGGGACTGTAAAGACTCGACACTACACTGGCAGTGGGTTTAACCAAAGACCGCAAGCGGCACTAGCTGTACGTAACGGTCCCCAAGTAGATGTCGATAAGAAGGCCGATGAGTAAACCCATCCGAACTCCTACTGAGCCTGCTGTGACAATCTCCGTACAGTCCAGTCCGTTCGTCTAAGACTATCGTATATCGGGCCTAGGGGGAGGCAAGCGTCAGTTCCCTAAAAGAGGTATAAGTCATGTCGGAGCGTAGCCCATTACACCTTGAGAAACTACTAGAAAACCTACCAGTAAACCTCGCTTGCCCTGGCCAGGGACTTTGCGTAATGGCTCTCTGACACAGCGCGATATCAACTCCCAATACCGGGAGAGACGAATCCTGTCTAACCGCCACTGCCTCCAAGTGCTCGGGACTGCACCCAACTGCTACCTGTTTGCACGACTCCTTTGAGCCGTGGTAGGGTAGCAATCAAAGAACAGTGGGACACACTCGAGGCAAAGTAGCAGTGTCAAGTCTGTAGACTATGATGTACTCATGTCACCTGGGAACTGTTAACTGACGACGGGTATAATCCTAACCAACAGTTCCCCGTGAGTCCTGTCCGGTGTACCCGTAACCTAACGAGCACCTATATACTATCTCCAGTATGACGTACTGATGGCTGTGGGACAGACCATCTCCCCAACTGGGATGAGAAGCGTACACACTAGTCTACTCCGGAGTATCGATGCCCTGTCTCGATAATCCTACGACTAGGTACCTGTATAGAATGTTGCTTATAAACTACCCAGCCCCCACTAGTGTGACTGCCATCAGAACACTGGTAATCAAGCAAAGATCCTAAGGGCTCTACTAATATGCATAAGCGATACATTACAAGAAACATATGCACATATTAAAGTAGACTCAAACCAAGTAGCATACTACCATTTTTAGCAAGATTGTCAATACAACTGTGAATATCCCAAGCTTCCATTAAGTAATATACAAACTAGTACGATACAGTAATGGCCTTCTAGGGTATAAACACTAACAATCTCCCACTTGCACTAGGGCCATATACTGGCATATCGCAGACCTATCATCTCGAATAGCCTCTCGAACTGCGTCTGAGGAATGGCCTTTGTGAATGGATCAGCAGTGTTATGCTCTGTATCTACTCTCTTTACCTCGATCTCCCGGCGATCGACGATCTCCCTGATCAGGTGATACCGTCTTAAGATGTGTCTGGACTTCTGATGGGACCTGGGTTCCTTCGCTAAAGCTATAGCGCCGTTGTTGTCGCAATACAGAGGTATTGGACCAACACTGGTAGGAACCACCTGAAGTTCTGTGTGGAACTTCTTCATCCAGACAGCTTCTTTTGCGGCATCGCAAGTAGCTGTGTATTCCGCTTCCATCGTTGAGTCAGCAACGGTGTCCTGCTTGGAACTCTTCCAACAGACGGCCCCTCCATTGAGGGTAAAGACATAACCCGACATGGACTTGGATCATCCTTGTCACTCAGGAAGCAGGAGTCAGCAAAGGCCTCGATCTGGAAGTCTTTTCCGCCATACACCAAGAACATCTCCTCAGTTCTTCTTAGGTACTTGAGAATGTTATTTACTGCTATCCAGTGCTTCTTCCCTGGGTTTGCCTGATACCGGCTTACAACGCTCAATGCGTATGCTACATCTGGTCTGGTACATAACATCGCATACATTATAGAGCCTACCGCAGAAGTGTAGGGTATAATCGACATGCGATCCCTTTCCAAATCAGTTTTGGGAGACATCTTTTTGGAGAGGGTGATTCCGTGACAAGCCGGTAGGTTACCGCGCTTAGAATCATCCATACTGAATCTTTTCAATATGGTGTCTATGTACCTGGACTGCGAAAGTCCCAACATCCTCTTTGATCTATCACGATAGATCTGGATCCCCAGAATGTAGGTGGCATCACCCAGGTCTTTCATGGAGAACTTCTGTGACAAGAATCTTTTTACTGACTGTAGCATAGGAATATCATTTCCTATTAGGAGAATGTCATCCACGTACAAGACGAGGAATACAACAACTCTCCCTACAATCTTACTGTATATGCAAGGTTCATCTGGATTTTTGATAAAGTCGAATTCTTTGACAGTATCATCAAAATAGATGTTCCAACTCCGCGATGCCTGCTTTAGTCCATAAATGGATTTAAGCAGCTTGCATACTTTACCGCTGCTCCCACTCTGAATGAATCCCTCTGGCTGATCCATATAGACGCTCTCTTCCAAATTACCATTTAGAAAGGCCGTCTTTACATCCATCTGGCAGATCTCATAATCGTGGAAGGCAGCAATAGCAAGAAGGACCCTAATGGATTTGAGCATAGCCACTGGAGAAAAGGTTTCGTCATACTCCAAACCAGGTCTTTGACGGAAACCCTTTGCAGCAAGTCTAGCCTTATAGGTTTCAACCTGTCCATCTACACCAATCTTCTTTCTGAAGATCCACTTGCATCCTACGGGTTTACCCCATCTGGAGCAATGTCCAAAGTCCATACTTTGTTAGTGTACATGGACTCCATTTCGGTCCGCATTGCATCCAGCCATTTTACCGAGTCGCCGCTCTGAATGGCTTGCTGGAAGCTAGTAGGGTCGTCATTATCAATGACGCAATCTTCTCGATCCCCGTCTATGAGAAAACCGTAGTATCCCTCGGGCGGATGAGACTGGCTACTACTTCTGCGGATAGGCGCCGGTATGTCCCTTTCTTCTGAAACTTCTTGTTCCACCAAACTTTCGGTAACAGCTTGTGGTTCTGGAATTTCTTCCAGTTCTACTGCGCTACCACTCTTCTGATTTTCTAAAAATTCAGTTTCTAAGAAGCGGGCATGAAGAGAAACAAAAACCATTTGTTCCTTTACGTAATAGAAGCAATATCCCATGGAGTTCTTTGGATATCCCACAAACTTACACTCTACTGAGCGTGCCTCGAGCTTGTCCGGATGCTGCTTTTTTACAAAACCTGGACATCCCCATGTCTTCAGGTACTGAAGATATGGTTTCTTCCCATTCCACATCTGATATGGTGTGGTAGGCACAGCTTTGGTTGGAACCTTGTTCAAAAGATATGCAGCAGATTCAGGTGCATAACCCCAGAATGATCGCGGTAACTCAGCCTTACTCATCATGGAACGAACCATTTCCAATAGGGTTCGATTCCTCCTTTCCGATACACCATTGTGTTGTGGTGTGTATGGAGGGGTAAGCTGAGAGAGAATTCCATTCTCTTTTAAGTAACCCAGGAACTTGGCACTTAAGTATTCACCACCTCGATCAGATCTCAGTGTCTTAATACTTTTGCCTGTTTGGTTTTCCACTTCATTCTTGTATTCCTGGAATTTCTCAAAGGCCTCGGATTTATGCTTCATTAAGAAGATATGTCTGTAGGGTTGCTAGGCACGCACACAAGGGTCTACGAGACATCAACCATGCCCGATTAAAATTTTAGCCGTGCCGAACAACCCGAAGCCGGATCTTTAAACTAGGGTTTAGGCGAAAATGAACATGTTAAACTCTTTAATACTAAGTGAGAGGGATTACAACCTTTGTAGATCCGGTTCTTCACTTCTTAAGCTCCATGTTGAGGTCCCTTCGCTGCGATCATCATGTTCTAGACTCTCGAGAGGCTTCACGAAGAGAATGATGCAACCTTTGCTTCCGATCTTCGATACAAAGATGATCTACCTTGAAGTTTCGTTTACACAAGCTTACACTCATAATATGAAGTGAACACCCTCATCTAAATGGCAATGATAGATGAGGATGATGAAGTAGGATTTTTGCTCTCATTTATTATTTTTTTCTCACTCATTTTCATCACAAAAGAAAGCTTTTTCATGAAAGAACTCAAGGAAGAATAAGCATGAATGAAGATGATAACTTTATCCTTTTGTGATGAACAATGAATTATTGTAGTGGTTACAAATCTAACCAAGGGTTAAGAATGAAAGAGTTAACCCTTGTAGAGAGTTAACTAGAGTTAATGGTTTGGATTGGGTTAACATAATATCTCACAAAAATATCAAGCAACCACAAAGTCAAAGCTTCATGAAGCTTCATTGAAGCTTCATGCAAAAGCTAACCCTAATCCAAACCCTAACCACGTTTAAACCCTAAACCATTGTTAAATTTGTAACCCTAACATGTTACAATATTATATATCACATATACAATATATTTTGTAACAATAGAAAATAATACAATTAACATATATCGCATATATATCAATGTATTATCCCGTGAGAAAATGAATATTTTAGTGAGCTAATATTAGTTAATGTAATTTAATATATCATATATATTATTATACATTAAATTATCGAATCAACACTTGATCCGACAATCCGGCTATTTCACAAATAACCGACTAATACGATGACCCGGCTATATCACATATACCCGGCCGATATCTCATATCGCGAGAATCCAATACGGTATCACATACCGCATTATCCTCGGTCTCGCACATATCACATATATGCTCATACTCCGTTTTGCCTTAGCCAAGAAAACTCTGTGTAGGACTCTAAAGAATCGCAATATGCCGGCAGTAGGTGATGATCATATCAAACACCCACAAGATGCAAGCGGTCATCTAAACGTAACAGCCACCCAGGTATTGAGCGCTCAGAAGATCAACAAGCAAGCATGTACATTCTCCTGTGAATCCAATCAGTAACACTCCCGTATAGTCCGGTCTCGTCGTCTGATATGTCGCATATCTCGCCTAGGGGTGGTAAACATCAGACCCCAGTAGCTTGATAAGTCGTGTCGATATGAGGTCTATAACAGTTCGAGAAACTACTGGTAACACTTACCAGTAAATCTCAGCAACCCTGGCCCGGGATTTCCGATTATAGCCAATCGAACACAGTACAACATCAACTCGCTATACCGGGAGAGACGAATCCCCTCCTATCGCTCATTGCCTCCATGTGATTCGGGACTGTACCCAAAAGCCACCTTATTGCATGCCCTCTTGGACGTGGTATGATGGAAATCAAAGAACAGTGGGAATCACACAAGAATCTATGACGATCTCGGGTCAACAGACTACTTTGTACCAGTGTCACCGGAGAACTGCCATCTGACGTGAGGTATAATACCATCTAGGAGTTCTCGGCGAGTCCGTCCAGTGTACCCAGTCTCCACTGAGCACCCATACACCATCCTTGATGTCAAACACCGATGGATATGGGATCACCCATCGCCCATCATATGGGTCAAGATGCGTATACGCTAGTCTACTCTGGTGCATCGATTTCCTGTCTCGATACACGTTCGACTAGGAACAGTTATAGGATGTACTCGTCGACTACCGTGGCCTCACTAGTATGATCTCATCATAGTCCCAGTAGTCAAGTACATATCCTAAGGGCTTTATCAACATATAACATAGAGACAATCAGAGTACATGTTAAGATAAAGTACAACCAGATAGCATACTATCATGTCGAGCAAGAAAGTCCTCCCTATATATGTTCTAGCATCCACTACGGTATACATCGTATGTACAGTAATGGCCTCTAGGGCATACATATAATTAACAATCTCCCACTTGCACTAGGGCCATCTGTTGTGGTATCATATACCCAACAATTAGCTGTGGTCGAAGTATCTCATACTCAACCATCCCATAAAAGTCTCTACTGGGAAAAAGGCCTTTGTGAGTGGATCCGCGCTGTTGTCCTATGTGTCTACTCTCCGAACCTCGATCTCCCTGGAGATCAACCATCTCCATGATCAGGTGATACAGCCTAAGAATTATATATGGATTTCAGATGGGACGGGGGTTCCTTGGCAAAAGCCACAACTCCATTGTCACACAATGGTAGGAACGAAGTTCATCTCATGAACTTATATATATCCAGACTGCCTCTTTGGTAGCATCCTTGGTAACGATGTATCTTGCCTTTAATCGTCTAGTATGTCACGGTATCTAGCTTGGAACTCTTCCAACATACTGTCTCTCCACTGAGGGTAAAGACAATACCTGCGACTGACTTTCAGTCGTCCTTATCACCCTGGAACCTTTCCAATGATTCTCCCCAGGATCGATTGATACCATCTCACTGCAACTAGTGAGTATCCTAACATCCAATTAGATCTATCTCATAGATCCAAAACCCAGGATTTAGGAGGTATCACTTTGATCCTATATAGAGAATCCTTGTGATAAGCGGAGATTGACCGAGCGTAGCATAGGAAACTCCTTCCCTATCAAGAGTATGTCATCCACGTACACAACGAGGATCACCACCATACTCCCTACTACCTTTTTGTATATACAAGGTTCATCTACCATTTTGATGAAGTCAAACTCTTTGACTACCATATCAAAACAGATGTTCCAACTCCGCGATGCCTGTTTTATCTCATAAAACTTCTTGCACACGTTTCCGCTGCTCCCACTGTCTACGAAGCCCTCTGGCTTTGTACTTATAGACGCTCTCTTCTAAATCATCATTTAGAAATGCAGTCATGACACCCAACCACCAGATATCGTAGTCATGGTATGTAGCCGTGACAAGTAGGATCTGGATGGACTTAAGCATAGCTTTGAAAGTCTCAACTTTTCCATGTACACCAAGTAATCTTCTCAAGATATACTTGCTCCTGTTGGGGATTTAACCCTTTAGATAAAGCAACTAAAGTCCATACTTTGTTGGTGTATAAGGATTCCATCTCAGATCGATAAGCATCCAGCCATTCTTACAGAGTCCTACTCCTGATGGCCTGCTCGAAACTAGTTGGGTCGTCATCTCATGATGCAATCCTCGCTCCCATTGTCATAGAGAAAACCGAAGTATCTCTCAGGTGGGTGTGGAACCCTACTAGATCGGCGGAGAGGCTGAGGTTCGTTGGAAACTATTGAATCCTTTGGTTCTACCAAATCATCAGCTGCAGTTTGTATAGCTGGAACGTTTCCAGTTCTACATAACAGACCTTGCCTCGAGCTTGTCCGGATTTTGCTTTTAGACATAGGCCGGACAACCCCAAATCTTAACAAACATAAGATATGGGCTCTTCCCTTTCCATATCACATATGAAGTGGTAGGCAACTGATTTGTTTTGAACCCTATTCAATAGGTATGCAGCTTCTCAAGTGCATAACTCCCAAAAGGAAATAGGAAAATCAGTAGTACTCATCATAGAGCTCACCATATCTAATAGGGTGTGATTGCTCCGCCCCGATACACCGACGTGCTGTGGTGTATACAGAGGAGTAATGCTGAGAGAGAATCTCATTCTCCTTTAGAATAGTCCAGGAATTCCGTGCTTAAGTATTCTCCTCCTTGATCTCATCAAAGGACATAATACTTATACCCGTTTTTGGTTCTCTACTTCTAACTTATATTCCGTGAATATCTCAAAAGTTTCGGACTTGTGTTTCAACAGAAACATATGTCTGAATCTTGAGAGATCATCAAAGAATGTAATGAAGTACAAAGAACCGGTCTTGGCATGTGTAGACAGGGGACTTTCATACATCAGCATGTATCAATCCCAAGAGTTCACTAACTCTTTCTCTGTTTCCAATAAACGGAAATGTGGTCATCTTATCTCTGTGACATGACCGGCAAGTTTCACAAGATGTAAATTCAAACAGATTTAAATATGCATCTAAATGTAACTTAGCTAGTCGGGTCGCATTGGTATGACCTAGTCTACAATGCCTCAAGAAGGATCCGTTCATTTCTGAACTCTTCCTCTTGTGTGTGTTCTGTATACTAAGAACTGTAGTTTGATTTAGAACGTCTATGCTTTTAGATAACGTGCCTGAACCGATCAACTCTTGATATAGGAAATGTTCAAAAACATTATCCAACAATACAAAATTATATCCTTTCTTTACTAATAAAGAGACTGATATGATGTTGTATATCAGGGCCGGTATCTAATAACATTCGTTCAGAATCAATGTATTCTGGTAATACAGGGTGATAGTGACCAACAGACTTGGCTGCAATACTTGCACCGTTTTCTGTCTCATGAAACTTATCACCCGTTCTCAGTTCTCTACCTTTCTGTAGCCCATGTAACAGATTACATATGCGGGATCCTAATCCGGTATCTCATACCCAGAACGTAAAGGATACTAAGAAACAGTTCTTTGTAATGAATACACCCGAAGATGATGTATCAACATGCACTTTCTTCGTTTGGGCGGCACGAGAAATATGGTATTCCCCAATTTCTTGCTCTGTCTTATAACAATTATAAGTTGGAGCGGGACCAACGTTCCCCAGCTCAGTATAACAAGCGGGTTCGGTCAATATATCCGTATTATTATCTTGATTAAGGCGTGATATGGTCGCTACCTGGAGAGAGAGAGAAGAAAACACTCAGCGTATGCTCTTGCAAGATTAGATTGGTTATCTAATATATCTAATCAGGATGTCTCCCACTGTTTTAATCAAATCTTCCTTCAAACCCTAAAAGGAAAGACTAGCCGGGATTAATTACACGCTACAAGTTCGCCAATCTTTCAGCCAGGCCAGTGTCGGCATTTTGAGGGAGGTCCCCCGTTCTTTCACACGAACCTAATTAAAGTAAACCTCGTTTTCCCAGGGGTGTAACCCCGTTAACACCTTTCTAGACACCTACTTAATCGGCTAATTGTAATGTGTAAAACTCTCCCAGGAGTAACTCTTACTCGCAGCGGGTATCGGGATCCAAGTATCTCATAGAAGGTATGCAATCTCATTGCAAATTTCAACACTTGAAATTCCCAATAATATTTTACCCCTAGCGTCCTATGACCTTGACAGAGGTCAACAAACCATAGGCTGCTAGTCAAGTTCACTCCGTCATTTCCTGATTGAAGTAAACCCACCAGCACGACCCTTGACAGAGGTCAACAAGGTCGCACGACTACCATAAATCAATCACATCATTTGCTTATACAGATAAGCACTAATCAGCTACCGCATACTACGCCTTGACAGAGGTCAACAAACGCAGCACGAATACTAACTATTACTTATCTGAAATGACGGAGGTCTACGACAGGTTTTTAAGAAAACCCTTTGCGTAATGAACTTGATATCGTTGTAGAATCGAGTGATTTTTAAATTGAGTGTTTTTTAGGCTTTTCTAGTTTTGCTAAAGGGGTCACTCCTGGTGATGTGATCGTTGGCCCTTTACTCATCGAATAAGGTGCAGGATATATCATATATACCATTATGCAAAGCAAAAACTCCAAAAGCAATCAAAAGACAAACCGAGGGGTGTAGTATCTGCCAGTCATTGCTAAAGGGGTCACTCCCGGTGAAGGGATCTCGGCCCTTTCCTTATCGAATAAGGTGCAGGATGTTCTATAAGGAACACCGCGATGCAAAGCAAGAACCGTAGCTACCTGTTTTTGAAACAAGTTTCTACAACATCTTAGGTTTCTTTTAGTTTCATTAATCTCATTAATGAAGTCCCATTTTAATATGCTTCACAAGCATCTCTTTTGAAACGAAATCTGCAATATAACATATATCTCATATATATAATATAAACATTCGTCTCAGGCAGTGATATGATCTCATCACAGAACATTGCAGCAGAAGAACATATATGAAATATTGGATATACTAGGACGTCCCTGTTTTCAATACGAGCCTGTATAAAACACGGATTCCACGGTCGCGATGAATAGCCAAACCCACATCCCTAGACCCCTACGAGAGCGGCAACTATCACTGCCAATTCTAGGGTTAGGAGACCCGGTGTCGACTCCTCGAGATGGTCTCCCACTGGACCCCAGAACCCGGTTACTTGTGCTCCCCGCCTTGGGTCTACCTAATGCGGAAAAGTAAATAATATACAAGTGGTGATATCAACCTCATCCCGGAAGTGCCCGAATAAAAGAATATTACATACAAATGAATTTAACATGAATGAAAAAGAAAAAACTCTCATCTTATATAAAACCCCCGGCTATTCAGAACGCGACGATCCAATATAACATATCACAGCAACACATAATATCTCATATCATCAACGTAAGCAAGTATGCGTATCCCGATTGTCGTTGATGTATAGCAACGAAGCCGGCGATACACCACATACTACGCTTACGGTCACAGAAAAGAAAGTGTAAAACTACAACAGTTGGAATCCGCAACTTCTTCAGACATCGCATGCCTAACCAAATGAATTCCTTAGACATCGCATGCCTAAAAATTATAAACCCCGCATTTTAGTCTCATTATCGAAAACTCTTTTCAATATCAAGTCGGGCAATTCAACAAGATTCTCGACATCCTGATCGAATGCTCGTCGCAAACTTTAGTAGACGGCCGCACCCCCGGATGCCGTCGACGAAGTGCACTAAGGCGGAACACCGCTGCCGCGAGCTCCCGAACGGATGCTTTTGGCGACGGGGTTCTCCTACAGTCACTTGGTCGGGGCTATGGGGCGTGGCTGTCTGTTATGTTTACCCGGCAAGTATCCGCGTACGCTACGTGATTGCGACAGACTTTTGATCACATCAAAATTCCATGGCAACCAATCATCTGAGACTAAAGTGCTATGTTTATAACATTCAAATTAGTTAACTCATAACTACTTGTGGATTCCAAATATTGTATCACATTCCAGATAAATAGACAATGTCAAACTTTCCGATCGAATAATCAAACACCCATGATTTCCCCAATATATCTCAACACTTGAAATCTGTTTAAAAACATCCATCACATGCCACAGAACCAATGGTCCAGCCGTAGAAGGGTCAAGCCAACGCCTTACATGTGGCACGTCGTACTGTCCCAAACCCTAAGGTTCAATAGGCAGTTCAAGACGGTCACATAATTGAGTTAAGGTTTGTTGTCTTCTAGAGGGTCCACCGCGTTACTTGCATGACTTAGAACGTTCTTAAACTCGAGAAAAAATCAAACTTTTGAAAAATTTTCCGACTGGGGAAAAAGTGAGTTATTGATATCCGTTCGTACTTTTTAACAGTTTCTAAAAATTACCCGGACAAACTAAACAAAGTTAAATTATCTGATCGAATCAATGAGTCCCCAATACAACCCTAGAAAACTCAACACTTGAGTGGAATTAAAAAATTCCCAGAAAAAATTGCCAAGAAAGGACCTAAGAATAAATAAGTTAAATTCCAGGGACTAAGTCGAAATTGTGGCCGCGGAACCACCGCCAAACCCATGGTTTGGCCGCGGTTCCACGGTCAAAATATTGAGTTAGTGGACCGTACTTCACAGTAATTCTTAGTTTTTCCTGCTTATTTTTCTGAGCATTTTTAGTTCAGAAAAAAACACATGTTAAAAAAATGTACAGAGAAGGGTTCGTGTCGGGGTTTTCGGGTTCGATCGGACTTTAAACTTCATCTAGACTTCGCCTAAAGCTCTAGCTTGGCTCTGATACCACTGTAGGGTTGCTAGGCATCCACACAAGGGTCTACGAGGCATCAACCATACCCGATTAAATTTTTAGCCGTGCCGAACAACCCGAAGCCGGATCTTTAAACTAGGGTTTAGGCGAAAACGAACATGTTAAATTCTTTAACACTAAGTGAGAGGGATTACAACCTTTGTAGATCCGGTCCTTCACTTCTTAAGCTCCATGTTGAGGTCCCTTCACTGCGATCATCGTGTTCTAGACTCTCGAGAGGCTTCAAGAAGAGAATGATGCAACCTTTGCTTCCGATCTTCGATACAAAGATGATCTACCTTGAAGTTTCGTTAACACAAGCTAACACTCATAATATGAAGTGAACACCCTTATCTAAATGGCAAGGATAGATGAGGATGAGGAAGTAGGATTTTTGCTCTCATTTATAATCTTTTTCTCACTCATTTTCATCACAAAAGAAAGCTTTTTCATAAAAGAACTCAAGGAAGAAGAAGCATGAATGAAGATGATAACTTTATCCTTTTGTGATGAACAATGAATTATTGTAGTGGTTACAAATCTAACCAAGGGTTAAGAATGAAAGAGTTAACCCTTATAGAGAGTTAACTAGAGTTAATGGTTTGGATTGGGTTAAAATAATATCTAACAAAAATATCAAGCCACCACAAAGTCAAAGCTTCATGAAGCTTCATGGAAGCTTCATGCAAAAGCTAACCCTAATCCAAACCCTAACCAAGTTTAAACCCAAAACATTGTTAAATTTGTAATCCTAACATGTTACAATATTATATATCACATATACAATATATTTTGTAACAATAGAAAATAATACAATTAACATATATCGCATATATATCAATGTATTATCCCGTGAGAAAATGAATCTTTTAGTGAGCTAATATTAGTTAATGTAATTTAATATATCATATATATTATTATACATTAAATTATCGAATCAACACTTGATCCGACAATCCGGCTATTTCATAAATAACCGACTAATACGATGACCCGGCTATATCACATATACCCGGCCGATATCTCATATCGCGAGAATCCAATACGGTATCACATACTGCATTATCCTCGGTCCCGCACATATCACATATGTGCTCCTACTCCGTTTTTCCTGAGCCAAGAAACCTCTGTGTAGGACTCTAAAGAATCGTCAATACGCCGGCAGTAGGTGATGATCATATCAAACACCCACAAGCTGCAATCGGTCAGCTAAACGTAACAACCACCCAGGTATTGAGCGCTCAGAAGATCAACAAGCAAGCCTGTACATTCTCCTGTGAATCCAATCAGTAACACTCCCGTACAGTCCGGTCTCTTCGTCTGATATGTCACATATCTCGCCTAGGGGTGGTAAACGTCAGACCACAGTAGCTTGATAAGTCGTATCGATATGAGGTCTATAACAGTATGAGAAACTACTGGTAACACTTACCAGTAAATCTCAGCAACCCCGGCCAGGGATTTCCGGTTATAGCCAATCGAACACAGCACAACATCAACTCCCTATACCGGGAGACAGGAATTCCCTCCAATCGCTCATTGCCTCCATGTGATTCGGGACTGTACCCAAAAGCCACCTTTTTGCACGCCCTCTTGGACGTGGTATGATGGAAATCAAAGCACGGTGGGAATCACACAAGACTCTATGACGATCTCGGGTCAACAGACTACTCTGTACCAGTGTCACCGGAGAACTGCCATCTGACGTGAGGTATAATACCATCTGGGAGTTCTCGGCGAGTCCGTCCAGTGTACCCAGTCTCCACTGAGCACCCGTACACCATCCTTGATGTCAAACACCGATGGATATGGGATCATCCATCGCCCATCATATGGGTCAAGATGCGTATACGCTAGTCTACTCTGGTGCATCGATTCCCTGTCTCGATACACCCTCGACTAGGAACAGTTATAGGATGTACTCGTCGACTACCGTGGCCCTACTAGTATGATCTCATCATAGTCCCAGTAGTCGATTACATATCCTAAGGGCTTTATCAACATGTAACATAGAGACAATCAGAGTACATGTTAAGATAAAGTACAACCAGATAGCATACTATAATGTCGAGCAAGAAAGTCCTCCCTATATATGTCTTAGCATCCACAACAGTATACATCGTATGTACAGTAATGGCCTCTAGGGCATACATATAACTAACAATGTCCATACCTAGAGAAATCATTCGTAAAAATAATGAAGTAGGAATAACCACCTCACGCATTTGTAGATATTGGACCGCACATCACTGTGTACGAGTCCTAAGAGCTCGCTTGCTCTTACTCCGTGTCCAGTAAACGGAGTCCTTGTCATCTTTCCCATGAGACAAGATTCACAAGTGGCATAAGATTGATATTCGAACGGATTCAAATATCCTTCTCTATGTAACTTCGTTAATCGTGTTTCATGTATTTGACCTAGTCTACAATGCCATAAGAAAGCCTGATTCATTTCTGGAGACTTTCTTTTAAGTGTGTTCTGGATATTGAAAACTTGAGCTTGACTCAATACGTATATACCATCATCTAATGTACCGGACCCAATCAAAACGTGATTTAGGTGGATGTGAACTACATCGCTTAAGAATGTAAAATCATATCCCTCTTTTGAAAGTAAGGGCCCTGATATGATATTACAAGTCAAACTAGGTACATACAAACAGTTACGTAGAATCAATATCTGCCCACTTGTCAAACCTAGGCGATATTCTCCCACGGATTCAGCGTCCACGCTCATTCCGTTTGCAACTCTAAGAGACATATCACCTACCCTTATAACTCTATGATTTCTCAAAGCATGTAATGAATTACAGATATGAGATTCTGCTCCGGTATCTAGTATCCAGGAAGTAGAGTTAATTGACAAACAGTTCTCAATTACAAACACAATTGAGGCTGAAGCCACAACATGCTTCGTATCCTTGCTACAGGCTTCCAAAGCCCTGCAATCCTTCTGCCAATGCCCGTTCCTATAACAATAGGAACATTCCTCTTTAGCTACTCCAAGACCCGAAACTTTTGCTCTTCCCTTTCCTCCTACTTTATTGACACCGTATATCGGCTTTGTAGAGGTCTTCTTCTTTTCACCCTTTGCTTTCGCCCTGGATGTAGAAGAAGAAGGTGCCCCGTTAAGCAGAGCTTGTGTCTCCCTGGTTTCTTTCAGGGTGTAACTAGAGGGTAGGGACTGTGGAAATAAGTCAGCGTATGACCTGTTTCCCAACGTTTTCTCCAGATCCTTGAGCTCATCAATATAGCTAGTCATTGTAAGGACGTTGTCCCCTACAGATGACCCGACAGCCAACCTCGCGTGAATTAAATCGTTCGAGGTCTCATATCATGCGATATGAGTTTGCTTTCCATATGAATATTTGTTATGGAGAAAGATGGAAACTAAGTCCATCTTCTCGTGTTGCTTCTGGTATACACCATTAACTGAAGCCAACACGAAGCACTTAGCTTTCGCTTTATCCTTTTCCCTTGTCTGACGGATATCCATATCCGCGACGGTGGAAACTGGACCTGGGACGTCGGGATCTTGAGTAGTAATAGGGTGGTCCAGCTTGTCATAGGCTATGGACATCTGGACAGACCTTTGCCAGTCAAATTAGTTAGATTTAGTCAACTTGTTATCTAGATGTAACCTAGTCATGGTCACAAGGTCTCTGCAATGAGAGAGAGAGAGAAGAAAACACTTTAGCATGATGCTCTTGCAAGTTTAGATTGGTTTTTAATTTATCTAAACTGGATGGCTCCCACTGTTTCTCGAATTCTTCCTCAAACCATAAAAGAAGAATTAGCCAGGACTATTCTCACTGTACAATACTTGCTTAACCGTTCTGCCAGGCTAGTGTCGGTACTTCGAGGGAGGTTTTCCAACGCTTTCGCGAAGTTCCTTAATTAAATAACCTCTTTTCTCTGGGGGCGTAGCCCCGCTGACACCTTTCTCGACACCTACTTGGTTTATAGCATTGATCGTTAAGTGACGAATCTCTTGATAAGTAGCATATACTCACAGTAGGATCGAAATCCAAATATCATCGTATGATAATGTTGAAGGAATCCTACCAATATTCATCAAACTCCAAATGGTCTGCAACACTAGCAAGTTTCAGTTTCTTTAGAAACTCCCGATGTTGATTTTTTCCCCATGTTTTTATGACCTTGACGAAAGCCAACAAATCATAAGTCACATGTCAAGTTCTGCCCATCATTATCTTGTTAATTTGAACCCACCCGTACATACCCTTGACGAAAGCCAACAAGGTAATACGACTGTCCCAAACCAACTCATCTATCTATGCAACAAATGAATACCTCAACAGCTACCAAACACTATTCCTTGACGAAAGCCAACAAACATAGCTTGAATACTGCTGACCATCCATAAGAAATAACGGAGGGCTATGACTGGTTTTGGCGAAACCGTGAACGTAGTGAACTTGATATAATCGAAGGAACCTGATAGCTTTTTAAAAGGAGTGGTTAAAGCTCCACAATTAAAAATTCTGCTCTCTTAAAATAACCGAGTGATTTCTTTTAAATTTGTTCCAATGATTCAACTTTGGTTTATTTTCTTTGCATTAAAATAATGCGTCCCATCATTTAACCTATCATTGCAGAGAACAACGAAAATACAACGTCCTCTTATGCTATCCGCATTCGTCACTGGGTCTCGTCATCACCCGTTAGGTTACTTAACTAACGAAAGAGCTGGGGCTGGGCTAGTGCGAGTGTAAAACATAAGTGACGTCTAAATAGCTATCATATATAGATATTGTACATTCGTCAGACGCAATAATAGGCATTCCAGATCTCAAATGAACATTATTGGATATACAAGCAATCCGCGTTTGCTTTGAGCCTGCAACAAAAGACGGATTACACAGTTATGATGAATAGCCTTTACCCCACCCTAGACCCTACGGGTACGGCAAACTACCCACCAAGTACCCGAAGTGAAGCGGTCTCCCTCAACAACGTGAGTAAGCCACTAAACACTTCGACGTACCCGGTAGTTTGTGTACCCCACCTTGGGTCTATCCTAGGAGCAAAAAACAGTAAATGAAATAATACAACGGTGGCTACAACCGCAACCTGGATGTGCCCCGCAAAAGAATATTACATCATATTACTATTTACATCGAATGAATGAATATAAAACCCATCTCAAACCCCGTCTAATCATCATAACGATCCAATCAAGTTCATATACACAAACAGTAAACATTACAGAAATGTGCAACCCCCTGCTAACCGACATACTAGCAGTTAGGGGAGCTTTACGAACACATTAATCAATACAGATAAAAACACGATTAGCAAATAACTTAGAATATCGATCGACAATCTTTTTCCGTGTCTACCCCAATAGGGAACCAGCACTGAAGTAACCTGGGTAGAAACAGAACATACAGGAAACCAAAACACCAAAAATAATGAATAACAGAGCAAATCCGAGTCAACTCGGCGGAGGATCTGCGGCCAAAAGCACCTTCTTGCCGCGGATCCGCGGCCGTCTTGCCGAGTTAGGAGCTCGTAATTTCCCAGAATTCTTATAATACCCTGCTGTGAATTTTAAGGCATATCAAATAATTTTTATGACAATTTTAAAATCAACAGAAACTGATAGGGTGTTAGGGTTTTGTTTTCGTATTTTCCATCGATCGAACTTCTAATTAGTTGCAAACAAGCTAGTAATGGTTTAGTAGGCTCTGATACCACTGTTAGTCCATGTCACGCACCCCACGAACTTACGGGGACGCGGAATATATGAAAAACGATTATCAAAACTTCGTAACACGGACATGAGCGCATGAATCGTGTCTAAACCGTTACTAGCAAACTACGAAAGGTTTAACTACTCTGATTCGAAGTTATACCTCACGTTACTTGTCTTTCGGGTCTTCATCACTGTCCTCCACTCCATGTAGGCTCTTTGGAACGTCGGCACCTCAACGGCCTCCTCGAGTCAAAGACGATCCACCCGAAAGATCCTACTCCAAGCTTAACCTCTAACTTGAGGTAACTAGGTTACTCAAAGTGCTAATCTAAGCAACCTAGATGATATAGAGTTGGATTATGGAAGTATTAGTCTAGCTAACCCTTGAACTCAACACATGAGAGGTTAGGGTTAGGGTTTGAAGAGAGAGAGAGCTTGAGGAGAGAGAAGGTGAGATTGAGAATCCTGTTGGATGAATAATTCATATGTGTATATATGAAACATATCATATATATTAAATGAATAAAAAATAATGATATATCGTCATGTTTCATTAATACACCAAGTGATTCATCACATGAGTCATATAAATCATAATTGATTCATTAACTCCATGTATGAATCACACCATGACTCATTTATCTAATTAATGCATATGCCACCTTAACCCCCAAGTCACCATGCTTCAAGAAACTTCCCGACAAATTACGAGAACGCCCCTCCTATCCGTAAAAACACGGAAAAACTTTAGACTGTATAAATCCAATAATCCGATACTAGAATCTGGCTTAAAGCAAAGCCGACTAGTAAAAACTGTCCGAACATCGTACGTGCGTAAAAACACGTATACGTCCGAACCCTGTCGTAAAACCATACGACCTCTATATCGTTTCTCCCGAAGCAGGGAAACTCTCTGTGTGGGACTCTAAAGACCTGACACTACGCTGGCAGTGGGTTTAACCACAGACCGCAAGCGGCACTAGCTGTACGTAACGGTCCCCTGGTAGATGTCGATAAGAAGGCCGATGAGTAAACCCATCCGAACTCCTACTGAGCCTGCTGTGACAATCTCCGTACAGTCCGGTCTGTTTGTCTAAGACTATCGCATATCGGGCCTAGGGGGCGGCAAGCGTCAGTCCCCTAAAAGCGGTATAAGTCGTGTCGGAGCGTAGCCCATTACACCTTGATAAACTACTGGAAAACCTACCAGTAAATCTCGCTTGCCCTAGCCAGGGACTTTGCGTAATGGCTCTCTGACAAAGCGCGATATCAACTCACAATTCCGGGAGAGACGAATCCTGTCTTACCGCCACTGCCTCCAAGTGCTAGGGACTGCACCCAACTGCTACCTGTTTGCATGACTCCTTTGAGCCGTGGTAGGGTAGCAATCTAAGAACAGTGGGACACACTCGAGGCGAAGTAGCAGTGTCAAGTCTGCGGACTATGCTGTACTTATGTCACCTGGGAACTGTTAACTGACGACGGGTATAATACCAACCAACAGTTCCCTGTGAGTCCTGTCCGGTGTACCCGTAACCTAATGAGCACCTGTATACTATCTCCAGTACGACGTACTGATGGCTGTGGGACAGACCATCTCCCTAACTGGGATGAGAAGCGTACACACTAGTCTACTCCGGAGTATCGATGCCCTGTCTCGATAATCCTACGACTAGGGACCAGTATAGGATGTTGCTTATAGATTACCCAGCCCCCACTAGTGTAACTGCCATCACAACGCTGGTAATCAAGCAAAGATCCTAAGGGCTCTACTAATATGTATAAGCGATACATTACAAGAAACATATGCACATATTAAAGTAGACTCAAACCAAGTAGCATCCTACCATTTTTAGCAAGATTGTCAATACAACTGTGAATATCCCAAGCTTTCATTAAGTAATATACAAACTAGTACGATACAGTAATGGCCTTCTAGGGCATAAACACTAACATTATACCAATTGTCAGATGGCAGTTCCCTGGTGACATGTGTGTTGGGATTGCATTGCACCCTACTGGGTTTTCACAGCAACTACCAAGCCAAATTTAAAAAATCTAAGGTGCTAATCAATCCAAAGCTAGGATCAAGCTAGAGTAAATTAACGAAATGAATATGTAATCAACCATTACAAGTAGTTAGCAAGGAATACAACCTTTGTAGACCGGTCATTCACTTCTAAAGCTCCGTGTTGACGTCCCTTCACTACGATCATGGCAAGTGAAGATTTCCGGAACTTTAGAATGGTTCCCTTGTAGAAATGAACAAGCTTGCACGAAGTCTTCGAGGCCGAAGATGATCTACGTCGAGAAGACTCAAACCCAAGCTAACCCTTCACTAGGTCATGAACTTTGTGAAGAGAACACCCTATAGTACCCAAGCAAGTGTATAGGATGATGAAATAGGAAATGAGCTCACTTTAGATTTTATTTTCTCACTCATATCCACTATTTTTCAAGAAGCTAGAGAGCTAGAGGAAGAAGATGAAGAAGAACTCAAGAAGAAAATCAAGTAGTGAATACTGTAACCATGGGTGAGTTAATATCATATATTAAACCCATGTAGAGACTTAACCATGTGTTAGGATAATGGTTAGGTTAGTAAATATCTTAAGCAAGACAAATTAGTTGACTTAGTCAATGGATTCTACAAGCTTCTCCATGCTTCATCCATAAACTAATTTCCAACTAATTTGATTAACTTAATATAAATAAAACCCTCCATTATCATAACTGAAGGGTTACACTAGCGCCCCGGCCAACTTCCATGACCAATTGCGGAACAAAATTTTTACTACGATATAAAACTTGGCGCTAGAATAAACCATAAACCGGATCTTTACCATAAACCTAGTTAGCACAAAAGAGTTCTATCTAATATGATATAAAGTTATACCTCAAGCTTGAACTCCTTCTCTTCTTGTGGTGCTTCTCCTTTTTGTAAGCTCCTTAGAGTGGTTGTAGATGGCTCCTCCTCACCGGCTTCTCCACGTCAAGGAAGATCCACCCGAAGGCCTCTACCTTGAGCTCCAACCACAACAATGAAGTAACTAGGGTGCTTGGTGTGCTAGACTATGAAACCTAGAGTGAGTAGAGAGGGATTTTAGTGGTTTGGTCTCAATGGCCCTTGGTTCTCAACATATGAGAGATGGGGGCTTGAGAGAGAGAATGAAAGAGAGAGAGCTATGAGAGAGAATGTATATATGAATAATGAAGAGATAGCTCTCATATTAGGATAAAGGAATAATAATTTTAATTAGAAAAATTGTGATGGTTCATTTGATTTGACCATTATCATGTCACCATTAATGCTAAGCAAAATATCTTTTGCTTAGCAAAAATATCTAAGTCAACAATGGTCAACAAGTCAAATGGTCAAACTAAATAACCATGACACAATTATCTCTAATTAAAATTAGTAATCAATTTCCTTCATCTCATTATGGTTTTAATCAAGTCAATGGTCAAAACCCTAATGAGGTGTCTCCGTCTTTATCTCTGTCAACTGTATACATATTCCCGCATCTGTGTTCCGAAGAATATGAATACAATGAGACTGAACCAACCCAAAATCAAATACTAGGATCTGGCTTAAACCAAAGCCCACCAGTATCAACTGCCCGAACACCAAACCCGCAAAATTACGGGTATGTGAACGAAACCTGTCGTAAAACCATACGACCTCTACATCGTTTCGCCCAAAGGCGAACAACCCTCTGTGTGCGACTCTAAAGACTCTACAGTATTCTGGCAGTGGGTTTAACCACAAGCACGTCTGCAGCACTAGCTGTGCTTAACGGCTACCCAGGTATCTATCGATAAGAAGGCCGATGAGTAAAATCCATCTGAACTCCTACCGAGCCTATCTGTGACAATCCCCGTACAGTCCGATCTGTTCGTCTAAGAGTATAGCATATCGGGCCTAGGGGCGGTAAACTTCAGACCCCCAATAGCGGTATAAGTCATGTTGGAGTGTAGCCCAGAACACCTTGAGAAACTACTCGAACCCCTACCAGTAAATCTCACTTTCCCTGGCCAGGGACTTTGTGTAATGGCTCTCCTAGACACAGCGTGATATCAACCCCCAATACCGGGAGAGAAGAATCCTGTCTAACCGCCACTGCCTCCAAGTGCTTCGGGACTTCACCCAACTACTACCTGTTTGCACGACTCAATAGAGCCGTGGTAGGGTAGCAATCAAAGAACAGAAGGAACACACTTGAGGTGAAGTAGCAGTGTCAAATCAACGGACTAAGCTGTACTCATGTCACCTGGGAACTGCTAACTGACGATAGGTATAAAACCAACCAACAGTTCCCGACGAGTCTTGTCCAGTGTACTCGTAACCTAACGAGCACCTGCATACTATCTACAGTACGACGTACTGATGGCTGTGGGACAGACCATCTCCCCTGCTGGGATGAGAAGCGTATGCACCAGTCTACTCTGGAGTATCGATGCCCTGTCTCGATAATCCTATGACTAGGGACCTGTATAAGGATGTGCTTATAGACTACCCAGCCCCCACTAGTGTGATCGCCATCACAACGCCGGTAGTCAAGCAAAGATCCTAAGGGCTCCATCAATATGTATTAGCGATATGTTAAAAGAAATGTATACACATATTAAGATAGATACAAACCAAGTAGCATACTACTATATCGAGCAAGACTGTCGTAAATCCGTGTATATATCCCAATCTTCGAAAATGTATTATAGAAACTAGCACTATAAAATAATGGCCTCTAGGGAATACATATCCAACAATCTCCCACTTGCACTAAAGGCCAGTAATTGGTGTACCGCATACACAACGGCTGCACTAAGGCCAGCTGCTGGTGTACCGCATACCCAATAGCTCAAAAAGTAGCTCGAACTGTGTTTGAGGGAGGGCCTTTGTGAATGGATCCGCCGTGTTGTCTTTAGTGTCCACTCTCCGTACCTCGATCTCCTAGCGATCAATGATCTCCCCTGATCAGGTGATACCGCCTTAAGATGTGTCTGGATTTCTGATGGGACCGTGGTTCCTTCGCTAAAGCTATAGCCCCATTGTTATCGCAATACAAATGTATTGGGTTAACAATGGATGGAACCACCTGAAGTTCACTAATGAACTTCTTCATCCAGACCGCCTATTTTGCGGCATCGCTTGCAGCAATGTATTCAGCCTCCATCGCCGAGTCTGCGACGATATCCTTTTTGCAACTCCTCCAACATACCACCCCTCCGTTGAGGGTAAACACAAAACCCAAGACAGACTTGTTGTCATCCTTGTCACTCTGGAAGCTTGAATCGGTAAAGGAATCGACCCTGAGGTCTCCATTACCGTAAACCAGGAACATCTCCTTAGTCCTTCTCAGGTATTTGAGAATGTTCTTCACTGCTATCCAGTTGTTCTCACCTGGGTCTGACTGATACCGGCTCACCACGCTTAGCGCGTAAGCTACATCTGGTCTTGTACATAGTATCGCATACATTATAGATCCTACCGCCGAAGCGTAGGGTATAGTGCTCATGCGAACCCTCTCTTCGTCAGTCTTGGGAGACATCTTCTTGGAGAGGGTGATTCCGTGCAATGCGGGTACATTACCGCACTTGGAATCTTCCATACTAAATCTCTTTAGTACGGTCTCTATGTACCTGGACTGCGAAAGTCCCAGTAATCTCTTAGATCTATCTTTGTAGATCTCGATCCCCAGAATGCATGACGCATCACACAGGTCTTTAATGGAGAACCATTTTGATAAGAATAGCTTGACCGATTGTAGCATAGGAAGGTCATTACCTATCAAAAGAATGTCGTCCAGATACAAGACTAGGAATACGACAGTTCGTCCTACAATCTTCTTATAAATACAAGGCCCATCCTCGTTCTTGATGAAGTCAAATGCCTTGATTGCTTCATCAAAATAGATGTTCCAGCTCCACGATGCCTGCTTTAATCCATAAAATGGATTTAAGCAACTTGCACACCTTCTCGCTGCTCCCACTGTCTACAAAACCTTCTAGCTGATCCATATAAACGCATTCTTCCAAACTGCCGTTTAGAAAAGCCGTTTTTACGTCCATCTGCCAGATTTCATAGTCATAGAAGGCAGCAATGGAAAGTAGGATCATGATGGATTTGAGCATAGCCACTGGAGAAAATTTTTCGTCATAGTCCACACCAGGTCTTTGACGAAAACCTTTTGCAACGAGTCAAGCCTTATAGGTTTCCACCTGCCCATCTACACCAAGTTTTCTTTTGTAGATCCATTTGCATCCAATGGGTTTTACCCAAGGTGGAGCAATATCCAAGGTCCATACTTTATTGGTGTACATGGACTCCATTTCGGATCGCAAAACATCCAGCCACTTATCAAAGTCCCTACTGACAATGGCCTGCCTGAAACTGATAGGATCATCTTCTTCCAAGATGCAATCCTCTAGATCCCCGTCTATGAGAAAACCGTAGTATCTCTCGGGCGGATGAGAAATCCTACCCGATCTGCGGAGTGGCTGAGGTTTGTCTGGGATTACTGAATCTAGTGGTTCCTCCAAATCTTCAGTTACATTTTGTGGTTCATGGATTTCTCCCAGTTCTACCGTACTCCCACTAGTTTCTTTTGCAAGAAACTCCCTTTCTAAAAAGGTACCATACCGAGATACAAACACCTTCTGTTCCTCAGTGTGGTAGAACAGATATCGTAGTGAATCCTTAGGATATCCCAAAAATTTACATAGAACTGAACATGACTGAAGCTTGTCCAGTTTCTGTGTTTTCACATAGGCTGGACAACCCCATAACTTAATAAATTTATGACATGGTTTCTTACTACTCCATATTTCATACGGAGTTTTAAGCACAGATTTAGACGGAACTTGATTCAAAAGGTATGCCGTTGTCTGAAGCGCATGTCCCCAGAATAAAAGAGGCAACTCAACACTACTCATCATTGAGCGAACTATATCCAATAGGGTACGATTCCTCTGCTCCAAAACACCGTTGTTCTGTGGTGTATACGGAGGAGTAAGCTGAGAGAGAATTCCATTCTCTTTTAAGTAATCTAGCAATTCCTTGCTTAAGTACACCCTTCCTCTATCCGATCGGAGGATCTTGATACTTTGGCCAATTTGGTTCTCTACTTCGTTACGGAATTCTTTGAATTTCTCAAAAGCTTCGGATTTGTGTTTCATAAGATACACATATACGAATCTAGAGAGATCGTCAGTGAATGTGATGAAGTACGGGAACCCACCCCTTGCATGTATAGACATCAGACCACACACATCACTGTGTATGAGTCCCAAGAGCTCTGCTGCTATTTTTCCATGTTCGGTGAACGGAGATTTGGTCATCTTTCCTTTGAGACAAGACTGACCAGTTTCATAAGATGAAAATTCGAACGTATTTAAGAGTCCATCTTTATGTAACTTACTTAGTCTTTTCTCTCCGATATGATCAAGTCTACAATACCACAAGTAGGATTCATTCGTATCAGAACTCTTCCTCTTGCGTGTGTTTTGTACATTGAGAACTGTATTCTGATTTAGAACATTGATACCATTACACAGTGTACTTTTTGTAACCAGTACCTTATCAAGGTAAATGTTCATGATATTTCTATCAAGAACAAAGTTATATCCATCTTTATCAAGTAAAGAAACTGATATGATTTTGCAAACCATGGAAGGTACATAGTAGCAATTGTTCAAAATTATAGTATTGCCATTTGGCAACATATTCACCGACGGCTGCAGCATTAAATTGTGCTCCGTTCCCTACCCTGAGGGACATATCACCAGGTCCAACGATCCTACTTTTTCTCAGTCCCCGCAATAAATTACAGATATGAGATTCTGATCCGGTATCTAGTACCCAGGAGGTAGGACTGACCGAAAAGCAGTTCTCAACTATAAGAACACCTGAAGTAGAAGCAATAGTATGCTTCTTCTTCACTTGGGTCTCCTTGGAATCCATACAATCCTCTTTCCCTTGCTCATACTTATGACTTTTGTCGTAAGTTAGAGCCGAACCGACGTTCCTCATCCCTGAATAAGAATTCGAATCGGTCAAGCGATACATTTTATTATCTTGATTAGGCCGTGAAATGGTTGCTACCTGGAGAGAGAGAAAAGAAACACTCAGCGTGCGCTCTTGCAAGATTAGATTGGTTATTAATTTATCTAATCAGGATAGCTCCCACTGTTTCGTCAAATTCTTCTTCAAAACCCTAAAAGAAGAACTAGTCAAGATTTAATCACACGTCACAATACTTGCTTAACCTTTCATCCAGGCTAGTGTTGGTACTTCGAGGGAGGTTTTCCAATGCTTTCGCGAAGTTCCTTAATTATATAACCTCTTTTCCCTGGAGGCGTAGCCCGCTAACACCGTTCTATACACCTACTTGGTTTATAGCATTGATTGTTAAGTGAAATAATCTCCCGAGAGTAATCCAACTCATCAGTGGGATCGGGATCCAACAATCATTGTGTAATGACCTAGATGGAATCCACTCAAGTCACTACTGTTGGATATATGTATGCCCTAGAGGCCATTATGTGATAGTGGATGTATCTATACATGTATATATATATATTCAGTATGCATTCTTGCTCGACATGATAGTATGCTATATGGTTCTTCTTTATCCGACATGTTGATATGATCATGCATTTATTCATTCATACATGCTGATAAAGCCCTGAGGATATCGGCTTGACTACTGTGATTATGATAGAGATCATACTAGTGGGACATCTGTAGTTTATAAGCATATCCTGAAATGTCCCTAGTCGGAGGTGTATCGAGACGGGGCATCGATATACCAGAGTAGACTAGCGTATATGATACTAGACCCATGTGATGGGCGATGGATGTTCCCACATTCATCGATGTTTGACATCAAGATCATATATGGGTGCTCAGTGGTGACTGGGTACACTGGACGGACTCACCGAGAACTCCTATATGGAATTATATCTATCGTCAGATAGCAGTTCTCAGGTGACACTGGTACAGGTTAGTCTCTAGACCCGAGATCGTCATAGAGTCTTGTGTATTCTCCCACTGTACTTTGATTGCCACCCTACCACGGCTCTACCGAGTCGTGCAAACAGGTGGCCGTTGGGTACAGTCCCGAGACACACGAAGGCGATGAGCGATAGGAGGGGTTTCGTCTCTCCCGATATTGGGAGTTGATGTTGTACTGTGCCCGACTGGTTATATCAGCAAGTCCCTGGCCAGGGCTGCTGAGAATTGCTGATAAGTGTTATCAGTAGTTTCTCGATCTGTTATAGACCATTCACCGGCACGACTTATTGAGTTATTGTGGTCGACGTGACCATCCCTAGGCTCGATATGCAGCATATCTGATGAAGAGATCGGACTGTACGGTAGTGTTGCCAGTTGGCTCGACGGGAGTTGTAGCAGGTTCGCTTGTTTTCTTCTGATCGCTCAATACCCGGGTGGCCGTTACGTTTAGCTGACCGCTTGCGGCTTGGGGGTGCTTGATATGATCATCACCCTCTGCCGGCGTATTGACGAGTCTTAGAGTCCAACACAGGAGTTACCTAGTCCAGGCGAAACGTTGTGGTGCGCGTATGCGATATGCGCATGGACCCGATTAAATTGCGCGTATAGGATACCGAACATTGATCGGGCGGCTTGCTTTTGGTGGGGTCATATGTGATATGGCCGGATTGATAAATCAAGTGTTGATTTATCATTTAACCATTAGTTTTCTCACTTAAACCCTTTCTTGTATTTGATGGATGTATGCATGCATGCATGTGTTTCTTTCTTTCATTCTAGTTTCATGCACATGTGGATGTGCATACATGCATACATACATACACCCATCTATCATAGTTGTTAGCACATGGAAATGGTGGCCATATAAGACTCACACCATGGATTAAGTGATGGTTTTTTATTTAATTTGGTATTTAAATCAAATTGAAAAGATAAGGATAATCTTTACTAGCTTCTACATTCTTCTTCTAACCTAACCAAGCTCACCTACCTCTAACCGTGGGTTATCCTTCTCTTTCTCATTTAAAACTCAAGTTAAATAAACTCCCCATCACTTAATCATGGTTGGAAGTAAGAAGGAATAAAATATAAAAGGTTATATTTCATTTCTTTTTCAATGGTCATCTTTATCTTTTACACTTACTAAAAAGAAAAGCCACCATCTTCATCCTCCTTCTTCCTTTTGCTCTCTAGTCTTTTCTAGTGAGTAATACACACATAAAGAAAGGTTTTTGAAGTGAGAATCTTATCCACAACATCATTCTACACAAGTTTAGCCAACTTGTTTAGAGTGTTCTCTTCGGTTTTACGAAGTTGCGAGCTTGGACGGGAAACTCCGGGTGGATCGTCGTGGACGTGAGAGGACTACAAGAGGACCTTCTTCCAACACCCAAGAGACCTTGGAGTCAAGAAAAAGGGAGCTACAAAGGTTGTAGTTTCGAAACCCTAATCTTTATTAGCCTAAAGTTATGTAACCCTAATTTTCTAGGATCGATTCCTTTGCGTGTTTGTTTAGCACCATCAAAATACATACTTTGAGACATGTGATGCTTCAAAACTCATTATAGGGTGCTAGGCAAACCTTACAACTACACTCCAGAAGATATGCTAAATCTGCAAGTTTCCTGTATATTTGAAACTCCCGATATGGTTTTTGCCCCTAGGACCCAAGTGACCTTGACGAATAATCAACAAATCAAAAAAGGTCCTAGTCAAGTTCAACCCTTCGTTATCCAGGATTGCATTAGACCCACCCGCATGATCCTTGAGGAATAATCAACAAAATCATGCGACCGTCCTAACCAATCACATTTATCAGTGCAACAGAGAATCATTACTTAGCTACCGCTCACTGTGCCTTGACGAATAATCAACAAACACAGCACGGATACTAAGTATTAATTATCTGAAACGACGAAGGGCTACAACTGAGTTTTTGGCAAAAAACCCGTCAACGTAATGAACTTGATACCGTTGAAAGAACCTGAGTGGTTTTTAAATATCTAGTAGCGAAAACATATGCTAGAGAGGCCACTCCCTGTGAAGGGATCTCAGCACTTTCCTCGTCGAATGAGGTGCAGGATATTCCAAACTGAATACCACGATGCAAAGCAAAAATTATCGACTATAGTGAAGTTATTACGTTGACGCAAACTTTTACTCAAGGGGTCACTCCCGATGAAGGGATCTCGGCCCTTGCCTCGTCGAATGAGGTGCTGCATATTCATAACCGAATACCACTGTGCAAAGCAAAAGAGAACGTCTGTAATGTCAGTTTTCAAAACTTGGTTCCAACAACATCATTTAGGTTTATTTTCTTGCATTAATCAAAATTAATGCGGTCCCATCAATATAACCTATCACACCAGAAAAGAACGAAAATATGATGTACGTATATGCCATCCGCATTCGCTACTAGGCCCCGTCATCATCCGTTAGGTTACTTAACTAACGACAGAGCGGGGGCTGGACTAGCGTGGGTGCAAAACATATACAACATCTACTAGTATATATATAAGTATATACAACATTCGTCCCAGGCATGATAATAATCAACATCACAGAAACTCAGCCAACAATACAGAATGGTGGATAAACTTGGAGCCCCGGGTTTCATTTGAGCCGCAAATAAAACCCGACGTTCCCGGTTGTGTGGATAGCTTGTGCAATGAAAACCTGTACCCCCTTCGAGTGCGGCGAATAGCCCGCCAATTCTAGAATGAAGCCCCCTCCTTCTCAACTCCATGAGATGCGGGCTTGTTGCCTTCTAGAACCCGTCTATTCGTGCACTCCTCCGCGGGGTAATCCTAATACGGAAAAAGAAAATAATATGTACAAATGGTGACATCGACCTCAACCCGGTCGTGCCCCAAAAAAATATACAACCTAGCAAAGACGGCAGTCCACATGTTGAATGCTCGCCCCGCAATAACAAATGTACAAATGAATATAAAATGTACTTCAAACATTGTACCACATGCTATCCACCACGACAATCCAACCACAATCTCAGCACAATCATAGAAACATCAACGTGAATGTCACGTTTGCAAATCCGTCTAAAAGAACATATAGAAGATAGACGGGTTTACCGATCAAATGGCATTCACGGTCGCAGATGCTAAACTAAGTACGGATAACGAAATACGTATTTTAAAATTTCGATCGACTAAACTTTCCCAAATTGTCCCCAAAGGCAAATAGAGCACTCAAACAAATCTGGGCCAAAACTATATATCACAAAAATCATATTTCCAGGAACCAAAGCCACAGAAAAAATTTCAGGCACTGTAGCCCAAAAAGCGAGGCGGAACCGCCGCAAAATGTGCCATTTTGCTCTGGTTCCACCGCCGAATTTTGGAGTTACGTGCCTAAATTTTTTCCACAGCTATAGTTTAGCCTGCAAATATTTTTAGGATGCCTGGAATATTTTTTTGAACAACTTTCAAATTCGACAGCAAGCACACAAAATTGGAAACACGATTCGGAAATTTTAGTCAATCGAGATTTTAACCTTGTGTAAACTAGCTAGTAGGGTTTATGGGTTGGCTCTGATACCATGAATGGTTACACTAGCGCACCGGCCAACTTCCATGGCCAAATGCGGAACAAAATTTTTACTACGATACAAAACTTGGCGCTAGAATAAACCCTAAACCGGATCTTTACCATAAACCTAGTTAGCAAAAAAGATTTCTATCTACTATGATAGAAAGTTATACCTCAAGCTTGAACTCCTTCTCTTCTTGTGGTGCTTCTCCTTGTTGTGAGCTCCTTGGAGTGGTTGTAGATGGCTCCTCCTCACCGGCTTCTCCACGTCCAAGAAGATCCACCTGAAGGGCTCTACCTTGAGCTCCAACCTCAACAATGAAATAACTAGGGTGCTTGGTGTGCTAGACTAAGAACCCTAGAGTGAGTAGAGAGGGATTTTAGTGGTTCGGTCTCAATGGCCCTTGGTTCTCAACACATGAGAGATGAGGGCTTGAGAGAGAGGATGAAGGAGAGAGAGTTATGAGAGAGAATGTATATGTGAATAATGAAGAGATAGCTCTCATATTAGGATAAAAGAATAATAATTTTAATTAGCAAAATTGTGATGGTTCATTTGATTTGACCATTATCATGTCACCATTAATGCTAAGCAAAATATCTTTTTCTTAACAAAAATATCTAAGTCAACAAGTCAAATGGTCAAACTAAATAACCATGACACAATTATCTCTAATTAAAATTAGTAATCTATTTCCTTCATCTCATTATGGTTTTAATCAAGTCAATAGTCAAAGCCCTAATGAGGTGTCTCCGTCTTTGTCTCTGTCAACTGTATACATATACCGGCATCCGTGTTCCGAAGAACACGAATACAATGAGACTGAACCAACCCAAAATCTAATACTAGGATCTGGATTAAACGAAAGCTCACTAGTATCAACTGCCCGAACACCATACACACACAAGTACGCGTATGTGAACGAACCCTGTCGTAAAACCATACGACCTCTACATCGTTCGCCCAAAGGTGAACAACCCTCTGTGTGGGACTCTAAAGACTCGACAGTAATCTGGCAGTGGGTTTAACCAAAAGCACGTCAGCGGCACAAGTTGTGCATGACGGCTACCCAGGTATCTGTCGATAAGAAGGTCGATGAGTAAAACCTATCCGTACTCCTACTGAGCCTATCTGTGACAATCTCCGTACAGTCCGGTCTGTTCATCTAAAAGTATCGCATATCGGGCCTACGGGGTGGTAAACGTCAAACCCCTAATAGCGGTATAAGTCATGTCGGAGTGTAGCCCAGAACACCCTCAGAAACTACTGGAACACCTACCAGTAAATTTCATTTGCCCAGGCCAGAGACTTTGTGTAATGGCACTCCTAGACACAGCGCGATATCAACCCCCAATACCGAAAGAGACGAATCCTATCTAATCGCCACCGCCTCGAAGTTCTTCGCGACTGCACCCAACTACTACTTTTGCACGACTAAATAGAGCCGTGGTTGGGTAGCAATCAAAGAACAGTGGGAACACACTTGAGGCGAAGTAGAAGTGTCAAGTCAACGGACTAAGCTGTACTCATATCACCTAGGAACTGCTAACTGACGATAGGTATAATACCAACCAATAGTTCCCGACGAGTCCTATCCAGTGTACTCGTAACCAAACGAGCACCTGCATACTATCTCCAGTACGACGTACTGATGGCTGTGGGACAGACCATATCCCCTTCTGGGATGCGATGCGTATGCACCAGTCTACTCTGGAGTGTCGATGCCCTGTCTCGATAATCCTACGACTAGGGACCTGTATAAGGATGTGCTTATAGACTACCCAGCCCCCACTAGTGTGATCGCTATCACAACGCCGGTAGTCAAGAAAAGATCCTAAGGGCTCCATCAATATGTATTAGCGATATGTTAAAAGAAACGTATACACATATTAAGATAGATACAAACCAAGTAGCATACTACTATAACGAGCAAGACTGTCGTAAATCCGTGTATATATCCCAAGCTTCCAAAATGTATTATACAAACTAGTACTATACAATAATGGACACTAGGGCATACATATCCAACAATAACATGGTGTGAGTCTCATACACCCATGTTGCATGTGGCATCTAGCATGACACAAACTATGTACACAATTACATATCACATATATACTTAATACATAATCAAGTGAGAAAAACAATCTTAAGTGAGCCAATACTAGTTAATGTAAAGCAGTATATCAAATATATAATTATACATTAAATAATGAAATCAACACTTGATTTAATGATCCGGTCATATCACATATAACCGACTGATATCTAGCGTATCAATCTATCGAATCAACACTTGATTTGATAACCCGGCTATATCGCATATAACCGACCGATGATACAAATTGAGAGAATAGAATACGGTATCTCATACACGTATTAATCTCGGTCCCGCACATATCTCATATGT
Organism: Agapanthus africanus; assembly: GCA_030015575.1. Taxonomy (NCBI): domain Eukaryota; kingdom Viridiplantae; phylum Streptophyta; class Magnoliopsida; order Asparagales; family Amaryllidaceae; genus Agapanthus; species Agapanthus africanus. Next base: position 236,041,821 of record JASDDO010000010.1, read on the forward strand.
GCTCCTACACCGTTTCACCTCAGCCAGGAAACCTCTATGTAGGACTCTAAATACTCGTCAATACACCGACAGTAGGTGATGATCATATCAAACACCCACAAGCCGCAAGAGGCGTGCTAAACGTAACGGCCACCCGGGTATTGAGCGATCAGAAGATCAACAAGCAAGACTGCTCATACTCCTGCGAATCCAACCAGTAACACTTACCGTACAGTCCGGTCTCTTCGTCTGATATGTCACATATCTCGTCTAGGGGTGGTAAACGTCAGACCCCAGTAACTCGATAAGTCGTACCTATGTGAGGCTCATAACAGGTCGAGAAACTACTGATTGTTAGTTATATGTATGCCCTAGAGGCCATTACTGTACATAGGATGTACATTGTAGTGGATGCTGGGACATATATAGGGAGGACTTTCTTGCTCGACATGATAGTATGCTATCTGGTTGCTCTTTACCTTAACGTATACTCTGATTGTCTCTCTGTTACATGTTGGTAAAGCCCTTAGGATGTGTACTTGACTACCTGGACTATGATGCGGATCATACTAGTGGGGACATGGTAGTCCATAAGTACATCCTTCAAAGTCCCTGGTCGTGGGTGTATCGAGACGGGGCATCGATATACCAGAGTAGACTAGCGTGTACCTTCTCGACCCATACAGATGGGCGATGGATGATCCCATATCCATCGGTGTTTGACATCAGAGATGATATACGGGTGCTCAGTAGAGACTGGGTACACTGGACGGACTCGCCGAGAACTCCCAGATGGTATTATACCTCACGTCAGATGGCAGTTCTCTGGTGACACTGGTACAGAGTAGTCTGTTGACCCGAGATCGTCATAGAGTCTTGTGTGGTTCCCACTGTCCTTTGATTTTCATCTTACCACGTCCAAGAGGGCGTGCAAAACGGTGGTTTTTGGGTACAGTCCCGAGTCACATGGAGGCAATGAGCGATAAGAGGGGATTCGTCTCTCTCGGTATAGGGAGTTGATGTTGCGCTGTGTTCGATTGGCTATAACAGGAAATCCCTGGCCAGGGTTGCTGAGATTTACTGGTAAGTGTTACCAGTAGTTTCTCGAAGAGTTATAGACCTCGTATCGACACGACTTATCGAGCTATTGGGGTCTGACGTTTACCACCCCTAGGCGAGATATGCGACATATCAGACGATCAGACCGGACTGTACGGTAGTGTTACTGGTCGGATTCACTGGAGTGTGAGCGGGCTTGCTCGTCGATCTTCAGATCGCTCAATACCCGGGTGGCCGTTATGTTTAGCAGACCGCTTGCGGCTTGTGGGTGTTTGATATGATCATCATCTGCTGCTGGCGTATTGACGAGTCTTTAGAGTCCAACACAGAGGTTTCCTGGCTCAAGCAAAACGAAATAGGAGCGCATATGAGATATGTGCGGGACCGAGAATAATACCAGTATGTGATACTGTATTTGATTCTCGCGATGTGACATTGATCGGTTATATCCGATATAGCCGGGTTATCGGATCAAGTGTTGATTCGATAAGTTGTTACTAAAGATACCAGTCGGTTTTGTGCGACATGACCGGATCATTGAATCAAGTGTTGATTTAATGATTTAATGCATAATTATATATTTGATATATTACTTTGCATTAACTAGTATCGGTTCACTTTAAAATGGATTTTCTCACTCGGGTGTGCGCATTGCATATGCGATATGATTTTGTGCACTTGCTTGTATCATGTTTGATGATGCATGCCTAACTTGGTTAAGTGTAAAGAATGAACCATGGTAATGAATGGGTTAGGGTTTTGATTTTTATTTATTCATTTATCTTTCTTATTTATTCTTTTTGGAAAAAGGAAAAAGAAAGATAAATGGTGGCTTTTTTGGATTTAGTTGAAGTTTCTTGAACTTTGACTAAGTCTTCATTCTTATCCTAAACTTAACCCTAACCATTTTAACTAACCTAAGTTAATTCTCTACACTTAACTAGAGTTAAAAGTATGATAAGAATTGTTTTCTTTTCTATTTTAATTAATCTTATCATATCATATTCTTCTTCTTCTTCCATTCTTCAAGTGAAGAAAAAGCAAGCTCCATCAATGGTGATTGATGGAAACAGGTGAGAAATCCAAAACTAAAGTCTACCCACTTCCTATTTCTTCATCCTCTACCTCTTGCCAAGTAGTAGAGTGTGTTCTCTTCACAAGTTTTTGGACTTGGTGAAGTCGGAGCTTGATTTAGCGATGCCTCGACGTAGATCATCTTCGGCACGTCGTCGATGACCTAGCCCGCTTCTTCTCCGATGAAGCCGACGCAAGAGCCCGGGACTTCTTATGGACAGCGAGAGGATGTCGTTGCGGAGCTATGGAGGTGGAGCAAACAGATCTACAAAGGTTGTATTTCCGTATTCTCATTAGTTAAGTGTTAACTAGTTATCTTTTCGCCTAGAAATCTAGCAAACGATCCGTACATTAGAGTTTCTCGGCACTAGAATTTTTGAAATTGGCATGATCGATGCCTTGTGAGACCTCACTAGAGTGCCTAGGAACCCTACAGTGGTATCAGAGCCTAGCTAGAGCCTTAGGCGAAGTCCAGACGGAATTTGAAGTCCGAACGAACCCGAAAACCCAAACCTAACATGCTCTCTGTCCAGATTTTAAAATTGTGGATTTTTCAAGATTAAAAATATCCAGAAAATCAAGCAGGGTTTTCTAAGAATTACTGTAAATTTCGTGGACCTGATTCAACTTTACCACCGCTCTTCCGCGGCACGAGCATGGCTCGCGCGGCGGAAGCGCGGCCGTTTTGTCGTTTTGTGAGGTAATGTTTGCACAGTAATTCTCAGTATTCTGTTCTGGTTTTCCTGGGATATTTTAATATTAATTATATAGATGAGTTTTCTGGAATTGTTTTGGGGTTTCGGAGTTTCGATCGGAATATCAAATTTTGTCTGTGTGGCTTTCCGGATAAATTTTAGAATATGTTAAAAAGTTCGACCGGATACAAATACCCAATTTTTCCCCTGTCGGGAAATTTCCAAGTGTTGGATTTTTCCGTAGTTTAACGACGTTCTAAGTAGTGCAAGTAACGCGATGGACCCTCTAGAAGACAACAAACCTTAACTCGATTATGTGACCGTCTTGAACTGCCCTTTGAACCTTCGGGTTTGGGGCAGTACGACGTGCCACATGTGAGGCGTTGGCTTGACCCTTCTACGGCTGGACCGTTGGTACTGAGGCACGAACTGAATGTTGTCAGACTTATTTCATGTGTTGATCTGTATCGGGAAAACTTGGGTGTTCGATTGTTCGATCGAAAAGTTTAACATTTTCTGTTTATCTGGAATGGGATACAATAATTGGAATTCACAATAGTTATGTCATAACTGAATGAATGTTATAAATCTAGCGGTTTAGTCTCACTTGATCGGTTGCCACGGAATTTTGATGCGATCAAAAGTCCGTTGCAATCACGTAGCGTACGCGGATACTCGCCGGATAAACTCAATAGACATCCTCGCTCCATAGCCCCGACCAAGTGACTGTAGGAGAACCCCGTCGCCGAAAGCATCCGTCCGGATGCTCGCGGTAGCGGTGTTCCGCCTTGGTGCACTTCGTCGACGGTATCAGGGGTGCGGTCGTCTACTGGATTTTGCGACGAGCATTCGATCAGGATGTCAGGAATCTTGTTGAATTCCCCGACTTGATATTGAAAAGTGTTTTCGATAATGAGACTAAAATGCGGGGTTTATAACTGTTAGGCATGCGATGTCTAAGGTATTCATTTGATTAGGCATGCGATGTCTATGCAGATTGCGGATTCCAACTGTTGTAGTTTTACACTTTCTTTTCTGTGACCGTAAGTGTAATATGTGATATCGCCGGTTTCGTTGCTATATGTCAACGACAATTGGGATGCGCTTATTTACTTACGTTGATGACATGTGATGTTATGTGTTGCTGGATATGTTATATTGGATTGTCGTGTTTGAATAGCCGGGGGTTTTTATGTGAGATGAGTGTTTTTCATTTTCATTCATGTAAAAACTTGTATGTAATATTCTTTTATTGGGGCGCTTCCAGGTAGCGGAAGTTGTCACCGTTTGTATATTATTTACTTTTCCGCACTAGGATAGACCCAAGGAGGAGAGCACAAGTAACCGGGTTCTGGAGTCCAGTGGGAGACCAACTCGAGGAGTCGAGGCCGGGTCTCCTAACTCTAGAATTGGTAGGGTTGCTTGCCGCTCTCGTAGGGGTCTAGGGGTGTGTGTTTGGCTATTCATCACGACCGTAGAATCCGTGTTTTATACTGGCTCGTATTGAAAACACGGACGTCCTAGTATATCCAATATTTCATACGTTACTTCTGCTGCGATATCTATGATGTGATCATGTGATGTTCTGTGATAGATACAGTATATAGTATATATGATATATTATATAGACGTTACTTAAGTTTTACACCCGCGCTAGCCCTGCCCCGCTCTGCCGTTAGTTACCTAACCTAACGGTGCACGAGGGGACATCGAGGCGAATACGGATGGCATAAGTGTACGTCGTATTTATCTGTGATGTTTAGGTACTTAAATGATGGGACTTCATTAATATGATTAATGAAATATAAGAAACCTAAGATGTTGTAGAATCGAATTTCAAAATAAAACAGGTAGCTACAGTTCTTGCTTTGCACAGCGGTATATGTGATATATCCTGCACCTTATTCGATAAGGAAAGGACCGAGATCCCTTCACCGGGAGTGACTCCTTTAGCAATAACTGGCAGATGCTACACACTCGGTTTGTCTTTTGATAGCTTTTAAGAGTTTTTGCTTTGCACAGTGATATATGTGATATATCCCGCACCTCATTTGACGAGGAAAGGACCGACGATCCCTTCACCGGGAGTGACTCCTTTAGCAAAACTAGAGAAGCCTCAAAAACACTCCATTTTAAAATTCATTTGATTCTACAACGATATCAAGTTCATTACGCAATAGGTTTTCAGAAAAACCTGTCGTAGCCCTCCGTCATTTCAGATAAGTAGTAGTTAGTATTCGTGCTGCGTTTGTTGGCCTTTGTCAAGGCGCAGTGTGCGGTAGCTAACTGGTGCTTATCTGCTTATGCATCTGATGCAGATTGGGTTAGGGTAGTCGTGCGACCTTGTTGGCCTTTGTCAAGGGCCGTGCGGGTGGGTTTAATTCAATCAGGAAATGACGGGTTGAACTTGACTAGCATCCTATGGTTTGTTGGCCTTTGTCAAGGTCATAGGAGGTTAGGGGCAAAATATTATCGGGAATTTCAAGTGTTGAAATTTGCAATGAGATTGCATACCTTCTATGAGATAGTTGGATCCCGATACCCGCTGCGAGTAAGAGTTACTCCTGGGAGAGTTTTACACATTACAATTAGCCGATCAAGTAGGTGTCTAGAAAGGTGTTAACGGGGTTACGCCTCTGGGAAAACGAGGTTTACATTAATTAGGTTCGTGCGAAAGCACGGGGGACCTCCCCCAAAGTACCGACACTGGCCTGGCTGAAAGATTGGCGAACTTGTAGTGTGTAATTAATCCCGGCTAGTCTTTCCTTTTAGGGTTTGAAGGAAGATTTGATAAAAAGCAGTGGGAGCCATCCTGATTAGATAAAATAATAACCAATCTATTCTTGCAAGAACGCATGCTGAGTGTTTTCTTCTCTCTCTCTCCTGGTAGCGACCATATCACGCCTTAATCAAGATAATAATACGGATTATTGACCGAACCCGCTTGTTATACTGAGCTGGGGAACATTGGTCCCGCTCCAACTTATAATTGTTATAAGACAGAGCAGGAATTTGGGGAATACCAGATTTCCCGTGTCGCCCAAACGAAGAGAGTGCATGCTGATGCATCATCTTCGGGTGTGTTCATTATACAGAACTGTTTCTCAGTATCCTCCGAATCCTGGGTATATGATACCCGATCAGGATCCCAGATATGTAATTTGTTGCATAGGGCTACAAAATGGTAGAAAAACTGAGAACGGGTGATAAGTTTCATGAGGCAGAAAACGGGGCAAGTGTTGCAGCCAAGTCTGTTGGTCACTGTCACCCTGTATTGTAATACATTGATTCTGAATGAATGTTATTAGATACCGAACCTGATATACAAAATCATATCTGTCTCTTTATTAGTAAAGAAACGATAAAATTTCGTATTGTTGGATAATGTTTTGGACATTTCCTATATCAAAAGTTGATCGGTTTAGGCACGTTATCTAAAAGAATTAATGTTCTAAATCAAACTACAGTTCTTAGTATACGGAACACACACAAGAAGAAGAGTTCAGAAATGGATGGATCCTTCTTGAGGTATTGTAGACTAGGTCATATCAATGCAACCCGACTAGCTGGAGTTACATAAAGATGCATATTTAAATTGGTTTGAATTTACATCTTGTGAAACTCGCCAGTCATGTCACAAAGATAAGATGACCATAGCTATGTTTATTGGAAACATAGAAAGAGTTAGTGAACTCTTGGGATGATACATGTTGATGTATGTAGGTCCCCTGTCTACACATACCATGACCGGTTCTTTATACTTCATTACGTTCTCTGATGATCTCTTTAGATTCAGACCTATGTTCCTGTTGAAACACAAGTCCGAACCTTTTGAGATATTCACAGAATATAAGTTAGAAGTAGAGAACCAAAATACGGGTATAAGTATTATGTCCTTTGATGTGATCAAGGAGGAGAATACTTGTGCATGGAATTCCTGGACTATTCTAAAGGAGAATGAGATTCTCTCTCAGCATTACTCCTCCATATACACCATAGCACGATGGTATGTCGGGACGGAGCAGATACACCCTATTTGATATGGTGTGCTCTATGATGAGTACTACTGAGTTACCTTTTTCCTATTGGGTGTTATGCACTTGAGAAGATGCATACCTATTGAATAGGGTTCGAATCAAATCTATGCCTACCACTTCATATGTGATATGGAATGGGAAGAGCCCATGTCTTAAATTAGTTAAGATTTGGGGTTGTCTGGCTAATGTCTAAAAGCAAAATCCGGACAAGCTCGAGGCAAGGTCTGTCATGTAGAACTGGAAATGTTCCAGCTATACAAACAGCAGCAGATGATTTGATAGAGCCAATGGATTCAGTAGATTCCAACGAACCTCAGCCTCTCCGCCGATCTAGTAGGGTTCCTCACCCACTTGAGAGATACTTCGGTTTCTCTATGACAGTGGGAGCGAGGAATACATCATGAGATGATGACCCAACTAGCTTCGAGCTGGCCATCAGGAGTAAGACTCTGTAAAAATGGCTGGATGTTTAGCGATCTGAGATGGAATTCTTATACACCAACAAAGTATGGACTTTGGTTGCTATATCTGAAGGGTTAAATCCCCATCAGGAGCAAGTATATCTTGAGAAGATTACTTGGTGTATATGGAAAAGTTGAGACTTTCAAAAGCTAGACTTGTTAAAGGTTTTCGTCATCAACCAGGCGTAGATAATGATGAAACCTTTTCCAATACCTATGCTTAAGTCCATCCAGATCCTATTTGCCACGGCTACATACCATGACTACGATATCTGGTGGTTGGGTGTCATGACTGCTTTTCTAAATGTTGTTTTAGAAGAGTGCGTCTATAAGTACACAGCCAGAGGGCTTCGTAGACAGTGGGAGCAGCGGAAACGTGTGCAAGATGTTTTACATGATAAAACAGGCATCGCGGAGTTGGAACGTCTGTTTCGATGTCTTAGTCAAAAAGTTTGACATCATCAAAATGGTAGATGAACCTTGTATAAACAAAAAGGTAGTAGGGAGTATGGTGGTGATCCTCATAGAGTACGTGGATGACATACTCTTGATAAGAAAGGAGTTTCTTATGCTACGCTCGATCAATCTCCGTTTATCACAAAGATTCACCATACAGGATCAAAGTGATACCTCCTTAATCCTGGGTTTTGGATCTATGAGATAGATTTAATTGGATGTTAGGATTCTCACTAGTTGTAGTGAGATGGTATCAAGAGATCCTGGGGAGAATCACTGGAAGTGTTCCAGGGTGATAAAGACGACTGAATGTCAGTCGCAGGCATTGTCTTTACCCTCAGTAAAGGGACGGTATGTTGGAAGAGTTCCAAGTTAGATACCGTGATATACTAGACGATAAAGGCAGGATACATCGCTACTTAAGATTCTACCAAAGAGGCTGTTTGGATGTATAATGGTTCATGAGATGAACTATGTTCCTACCATTGTGAGACAATGGAGTTGTGGCTTATGCCAGGAACCCCGGTCCCATCAGTGATCCAGACTTATTCTAAGGCAGTATCACCTAATCAAGGAGATGGTTGATCTCCAAGGTGATCGAGGCAAGGAGAGCAGACTTAGAGGATAACGCAGCGGATCCACTCACGAAGGCCTATTCCCAGAGAGAGACTTTTATGGGATGGTTGAGTATGAGATACTACAACCACTGCTACAGATGGCCCTAGTGCAAGTGGGAGATTGTTAGTTATATGTATGCCCTAGACGCCATTACTGTACATAGGATGTACATTGTAGTGGATGCTGGGACATATATAGGGAGGACTTTCTTGCTCGACATGACAGTATGCTATCTGGTTGCTCTTTACCTTAACGTATACTCTGATTGTCTCTCTGTTACATGTTGGTAAAGCCCTTAGGATGTGTACTTGACTACCTGGACTATGATGCGGATCATACTAGTGGGGACATGGTAGTCCATAAGTACATCCTTCAAAGTCCCTAGTCGTGGGTGTATCGAGACGGGGCATCGATATACCAGAGTAGACTAGCGTGTACCTTCTCGACCTATACAGATGGGCGATGGATGATCCCATATCCATCGGTGTTTGACATCAGAGATGATATACGGGTGCTCAGTAGAGACTGGGTACACTGGACGGACTTGCCGAGAACTCCCAGATGGTATTATACCTCACGTCAGATGGCAGTTCTCTGGTGACACAGGTAAAGAGTAGTCTGTTGACCCGAGATCGTCATAGAGTCTTGTGTGGTTCCCACTGTCCTCTGATTTCCATCTTACCACGTCCAAGAGGGCGTGCAAAATGGTGGTTTTTAGGTACAGTCCCGAGTCACATGGAGGCAATGAGCGATAGGAGGGGATTCGTCTCTCCCGGTATAGGGAGTTGATGTTGCGCTGTGTTCGATTGGCTATAACAGGAAATCCCTGGCCAGGGTTGCTGAGATTTACTGGTAAGTGTTACCAGTAGTTTCTCGAAGAGTTATAGACCTCGTATCGACACGACTTATCGAGCTATTGGGGTCTGACGTTTACCACCCCTAGGCGAGATATGCGACATATCAGACGATCAGACCGGACTGTACGGTAGTGTTACTGGTCGGATTCACTGGCGTGTGAGCGGGCTTGCTCGTCGATCTTCAGATCGCTCAATACCCGGGTGGCCGTTACGTTTAGCAGACCGCTTGCGTCTTGTGGGTGTTTGATATGATCATCATCTGCTGCCGGCGTATTGACGAGTCTTTAGAGTCCTACACAGAGGTTTCCTGGCTCAAGCGAAACGAAATAGGAGCGCATATGAGATATGTGCGGGACCGAGAATAATACCAGTATGTGATACTGTATTTGATTCTCGCGATGTGACATTGATCGGTTATATCCGATATAGCCGGGTTATCGGATCAAGTGTTGATTCGATAAGTTGTTACTAAAGATACCAGTCGGTTTTGTGCGACATGACCGGATCATTGAATCAAGTGTTGATTTAATGATTTAATGCATAATTATATATTTGATATATTACTTTGCATTAACTAGTATCGGTTCACTTTAAAATGGATTTTCTCACTCGGGTGTGCGCATTGCATATGCGATATGATTTTGTGCACTTGCTTGTATCATGTTTGATGATGCATGCCTAACTTGGTTAAGTGTAAAGAATGAACCATGGTAATGAATGGGTTAGGGTTTTGATTTTTATTTATTCATTTATCTTTCTTATTTATTCTTTTTGGAAAAAGGAAAAAGAAAGATAAATGGTGGCTTTTTTGGAATTAGTTGAAGTTTCTTGAACTTTGACTAAGTCTTCATTCTTATCCTAAACTTAACCCTAACCATTTTAACTAACCTAAGTTAATTCTCTACACTTAAGTAGAGTTAAAAGTATGATAAGAATTGTTTTCTTTTCTATTTTAATTAATCTTATCATATCATATTCTTCTTCTTCTTCCATTCTTCAAGTGAAGAAAAAGCAAGCTCCATCAATGGTGATTGATGGAAACAAGTGAGAAATCCAAAACTAAAGTCTACCCACTTCCTATTTCTTCATCCTCTACCTCTTGCCAAGTAGTAGAGTGTGTTCTCTTCACAAGTTTTTGGACTTGGTGAAGTCGGAGCTTGATTTAGCGATGCCTCGACGTAGATCATCTTCGGCACGTCGTCGATGACCTAGCCCGCTTCTTCTCCGATGAACCCGACGCAAGAGCCCGGGACTTCTTATGGACAGCGAGAGGATGTCGTTGCGGAGCTATGGAGGTGGAGCAAACGGATCTACAAAGGTTGTATTTCCGTATTCTCATTAGTTAAGTGTTAACTAGTTATCTTTTCGCCTAGAAATCTAGCAAACGATCCGTACATTAGAGTTTCTCGGCACTAGAATTTTTGAAATTGGCATGATCGATGCCTTGTGAGACCTCACTAGAGTGCCTAGGAACCCTACACTGATAACACTTACCAGTAAATCTTAGAATTAGCCCTGGCCAGGGACATCATGTTATAGCCAATTGAGCACAGCGCAACATCAACTCCCAATACCTGGAGAGACGAATCCCTTCCTATCGCTCATTGCCTCCATGTGACTCAGGATTGTACCCAAAAACCACCATTTTGCACGTTCTCATGAACGTGGTAAGGTGGAAATCAAAGCACAGTGTGAATCACATAAGACTCTATGATGATCTCGGGTCGACAGACTAACCTGTATCAGTGTCACCAGAGAACTGCCATCTGTCGTGAGGTATAAAACCATCTGGGAGTTCTCGGCGAGTCCGTCCAGTGTACCCAGTCTCCACTGAGCACCCATATATCATCTTTGATGTCAAACACCAATGGATATGGGATCATTCATCGCCCATCTACATGGGTCGAGAAACTATACGCTAGTCTACTCTGGTATATCGATGCCCTGTCTCGATACACCCACGACTAGGGACATTAAAGGATGTACTTACAGACTACCTTTGTCCCACTATGTAACGTTTTAGAAATAGTTTTGCGAATTTTCCGTTTTTAAGGTAAAATAGTCAGTGTTTTCCGTTTTAACCTGATTGTGATCAAACTTCTGTATAAACTTGACGACACCTAGTTTAGCTAGAATGAAGCTAGTACGCGGGCTTTGGGGGTCAATTGGAAGTTTTGGTTCATATAGAATTTTTCCCTAATTAAAATATTATTTTAATGCTTTATTTGTGCACTTTATTAGTGGTAATTACCTTTTGGTTTGGGTTAATTACTACTAATATGGATTTATGCTAAGTTAATCACTAGATTTTGTTTTTAAACTTCTCACCAAAAATATCTAGATATTTGTGGTTTTATTGAAAATTTAAAGAAAAAGAAAAGAAAAGAAAACGTGGCATTTGCTTTAATTAGCATTTAATGTTGTTTTTTGCTAGTTTTTTCCACACTCATCCACAAATTTTTCCCCCCTCCTTGCAATGGCCGAGCCCCCTCCCCTTGCTGCCCCTTCTCTCCTCTCACCTCATTTCAACAATTTCTAGTCCAAATAAATCATCAAAAATCCTAAATAATTCATACAAACTCAAATATAATCATTTCCCTTCATTCTTCTTCACTAAACTAGCTTGGATCTTCATTCTAGTGAGAATTTTGGAGGCTAAAGTTTGGATTTTTATTGTTTCAAGTGGTGTTCTAGTGAGGTATATAACCTAACCCTAATCTCTTTTGTGGTTTTAATACTTTAATTAGCTTATTTAGATGTTTAATTTAAGCTTTAATTTGCATGTTTTGAAATTTCTAGAATGGGTTTTGATAATCAAATTAGGGTTTTGATTAGTGAAATGGTTAGTTAATAATTTTAGACAAAAGAAAACTAAACCAAGTTGCTAGTTTGTTAATTGATTTTTTCCTAATTGGATAATTAAGCTAATTAGCAAATTAAACTTTTACTAATCATAATTAAGTGAGATTAAAATTATAGTAAAGGTTTGAATGGTTTAATCATGCTATATTGTGATGTTTGTATATTCTAGTTTTGGTAAAAACTTGTAGTTTTGTGCTAAAATGAGATATGTTGCTTACTAGATTTCGGTAAGTTTTGGCGTGGGTTTCTTTTGACGTCGCGACGTTATTTATATTAGATTCCACGTTTATTATTGTGTTGTGAATGCACGATCGGTACGATGAGGGTCTAGTCTTGATAGTTGAGTCGCTTTGCGTTCCTAGCTAGGGTCGTGCCGATGTCGTTTGTGTCTTTGTGTAGTTTTTCCTCTTGAGTTGGTTTCGTAGTATCGCTACGCGCGTTAGCCACTTAACGAACACTTGAGAGTATGTTTGGAGTTGGTGCGTCGGTCAAACATAGTTGGTACGCGTTATTGGTCGATTGCTAATATATACTTGTTATATTGTTATTTGCTTTCAGGATCGCAGGCGGGGACTTCGGGCGCTGCGAACAGGGGAAAGCGAGTAGTTGGCTTTACTTAGCCAGGATTATTGTGAGTATATTTAACATCTACAGGGGAATCGCCCGCATGGCGTTATGCGTATGGGCTAGATTAAATGATATGAATTTTAGTTAGATGTATATGGACATTGATTGTGCATGTGTACCTTTGTTGCACATCTCATTTCTTATCGTGTATGTACTTAGTATTAATGAAATACAATACCATTATTGATGGTTCATGTTTCACGAGCACTAATTGCATGCTACACACACACCGTCAATAATTGCCATGACACGCACAACACCTATACTTTGTGATATTGTATTGGTTAGGGACATTGAGACATTGACTCATATTCTATTTTGCATATGACATATAGCATACCTGTATACCTACATGCTTACACATATGCCTTGACATGCTTACATGCTAGTAACCTGTATACCTATATGGTATTGTACCATTAGTGATAGGTATATTCACACACGATACATAGCTACATGTACCTCTTGCATACATATTTATACATATACCTGGAGGGTATTACATCGTTATTGATAGGTTGATACACATATCTTGCTATACCGATATGTTTACACATATATCTGGCTATAGCTACATGTTCACCTTTATTGATGTTATATGGACTTGGAGAACTTAGGAACCGCATGATATATATATTAACTTGTGCAGTTAAATAGCGGTTTTCCTTTATACGCTCATATTACTGTTTCATGTTGCATATATTACATTCATGGATTTCATATGATGTTCTCTGATATTTTTACTCTTAAGTATATATAACAGTGGAGTGGGACGCTGTTATATATGCATACATATATATATATATTAGTGGAGTGGGACGCTAATATATATGTATTGATTCATGCAGTTATACTTATTCATTACTTGATGTTTTCTGGATTTGAGGACCGTGGTTGTTTCATGAAATTATGCATTATTTGAAAAACTTGGTTTCTCTTGATATGATATTTCAGCTTCCACCATGATATTTCTCGGTCCTGAGCTTATATATACCCCAAGCGAGGAGTTGTCGTGGGCCGTGTACGGGTACATGGTGGAACCCGATTGGTTCTCCGGGACAAGAAAGGTATTTCGACGGGATATGCCGATGAGCCTGGCTGGGGGCGTTTTTCAACCGGTGATAGTATTTGGACTCGACGTATATCTGGGGGATATCGATCGAGGTTATGTACGTACATGCCTTGCAGATTTCGGGTGGTGCTTACCCAGGTTCATAGGATGTACGTACATTGTTAGTTGTATGTATGCCCTAGAGTCCAGTATTGTACAGATGATGTATATTATATTGGATGCTTAGACATATATAGAGAGAACTTTCTTGCTCGATATGATAGTATGCTATCTGGTTGCACTTTGCTTTAACATGTATACTTGTCTCTTTATACTGTCTTATAGTTACATGTTGGTAAAGCCCTTAGGATGTGTACTTGACTACCTGGACTATGATGCGGATCATACTATTGGGGACATGGTAGTCCATAAGTATATCCTTCTAGGTCCCTAGTCGTGGGTGTATCGAGACGGGGCATCGATATACCAATGTAGCCTAGCGTATATGCTTCTCGACCCATGAGATGGGCGATGGATGATCCCATATCCATTGGTGTTTGACATCAGAGATGGCATACGGGTGCTCAGTGGAGACTGGGTACACTGGACGGACTCGCCGAGAACCCCCAGATGGTATTATACCTCACGTCAGATGGCAGTTCTCGGGTGACAATTGTGCAGGTTAGTCTGTAGACCCGAGATCGTCATAAGTCTTGTATGATTCACACTGTGCTTTGATTTCCACCTTACCACGTACATGAGGGCGTGCAAAACGGTGGTTTTTGGGTACAGTCCCGAGTCACATGGAGGCAATGAGCAATAGGAGGGGTTTCGTCTCTCCCGGTATTGGGGGTTGATGTTGCGCTGTGGTCGATTGGCCGTAACAGGGAAGTCCCTGGCCAGGGCTGATTTAGAGATTTACTGGTAAGTGTTACCGATAGTTTCTCGACCCGTTATGAGCCTCACATCGGCACGACTTATCGGTTATTGGGGTCTGACATTTACCACCCCTAGACTTGATATGCGACATATCAGACGAGGAGACCGGACTGTACGGGAAGTGTTAACGGCAGGATTTTACAGGAGTTGGAGCGGGCTTGCTTGCTGATCTTCTCAATACCGGGTAGCCGTTACGTTCAGCTAGTACCGCTGACGGCTTGTGGGTGCTTGATGTGATCATCACCTACTGCCGGCGTATTGACGAGTCTTTAGAGTCCTACATAGAGGTTTTACTGGCTCAGGCAAAACGAAATAGGAGCGCATATGTGATATATGCAAGACCGAGAATCATTAATGTATGTGATACCGTATTCTATTCTCGCGACTTTTTGTATCGGTCGGTTATATATGTTATAGCCGGGTTATCGAATCAAGTGTTGATTCGATAAGTCGATACAATGGATGTTAGTCGGTTATATGAGATATGACCGGATTATTAAGTCAAGTGTTGATTTAATAATTAATTGTATAATTGTATATTTGATATACTAGTTTCCATTAACTAACACTTGTTCACTTTAGGTTTTTTCTCACATGAACACAATTTTGATATATATGTGATATATATTAAAAATGTGTTTTCTTATTGTATCATGGTTGATGATAAACATGACTTGGGTGTATGAGACTTACACCATGCTATAGTTTATGTTGGGTTTTTATATTTTAAGTAATTACAAAATTAGTGGAGGATTAGCACAATGCTTGAAGCTTGTGGAAGCTTGTGGATGCATTGACTAATTCCACTAAATTTATTTTTACGATGGATATTTCTTAACCCAACCATAATCAATTATCTATGATTATGGCTCTACAAAAGTTAGTATATGATACTCACTCACCATGGTTAGTCTTTTCACTTGATGATTATCCTCATCTCTTTCTTTAGTTCATCTTCTTCTTCATTTGTTAAAAAGAAAATAGCTTGCTAGGGTTTGATCAAAAGTGAGAAAGCTTGTGAGAAATAAAATTCTAAAGAGAACCCACTTCCTATTTCTCCAACCTCTACTAGACTCGCACTTTAGTTTAGGGTGTTTGCTTCACTAATTCTCAAGTTACTGAAGTAGTAGCTTGAGTTGGCATCCTCTCGACGTAGATCATCTTCGACCTCGAAGACTTCAAGCAAGGACGCGCATTTCGCCTCGTGAAGCCATGCAAGGGTCCGGGAGAACCACGATCGCAGCGATGGGACTTCAACAAGGAGCTAAAGAAGTGAAGGACCGATCTACAAAGGTTGTATTTCGTATTCACTTTGTTGTAAACCTAGTTTACTTACATATAAAACCCTAATTTTCTAGCAACGATCTTGTTTAGGGTTATTCGGCACGGCTAAAATTTTAAACGGGCATGTTTGATGCTTCCTTAACCCTTGTTAGAGTGCCTAGTAACCCTACAGTGGTATCAGAGCCAAGCTAGAGTATTAGGCGATGTGTTAACGAAGTTAAAACCCCGATCGAACCCGACAATGTCAAAGTTAACCCCCTCTCTGTACATTTTTTAAAAACTGTATATTTTCAAAATTAAAAATACCTAAAAAATCAGCAGGTAATTTTAAGGGTTACCATGAAAAACGAGCCCTCAAAGCCTCCATGTGGCCGCGGAACCGCGGCACTAAGCCACCATTTGCAGCGGTTCCGCGGCAGAGAAGGAGTATTGGGGACGGTTCTTCATGCAGTAACTTCCACTACCATTCCTGCATTTTTCTGGGTATTTTTATTGTGACTCATATGTTGAGTATTTTTGGGGTTTATTTTGTAATCGTCGATTCGATCGGAGAATTTAATTTTGTTTAGTTATTCCGGATAATTTAGAAAGTATTAAAATGTTCGAACGGATATCATTAACTCATTTTTTCCCGACACGAAAAACATTCAAGTGTTGAATTTTTCTCGGGTTTAAATCTTTCGGAAAAACGTGCATGTGACGCGATGGACCCTCTAGAAGGCAACAAACCTTAACTCGATTATGTGACCGTCTTGAACTGCCTTTTGAACCTTAGGGTTTGGGGCAGTACGGCGTGCCACATGTGAGGCGTTGGCTTGGCCCTTTTAGGCTGGACCGTTGCTACTGTGACGTATTCTGGAATTTTTGAACTCCGCTCAAGTGTTGAGCTATTATGGAAATCATGGGTATTTGATTATTCGATCGGAAACTTTAATACCGTCGATTTATCTGGAATGTGATACAATATGTGGAATTCATACAGTTAGACATCAAATGCGAAGTATGTGAGATTTCGAATTTACGATGTCTAAAGAGATTGTGGATTCCAAATGTTGTAGTTTTACACTTTCTTTTCTGTGACCGTAAGTGTAATATGTGATATTGCCGGTTTCGTTGCTATATGTCAACGACAATTGGTATGCGCATTTTTACTTACGTTGATGACATGTGATGTTATGTGTTGCTGGATATGTTATATTGGATCGTCGCGTTCTGAATAGCCAGGTTTTTTTTATGTGAGATGAGAGTTTTTATTTTTCATTCATGTAAAATTAAATGTATGTAATATTCTTTTATTGGGGCACTTCCGGGATGAGGTTGACGTCACCTTTTGTATATTATTTACTTTTCCGCACTAGGATAGACCCAAGGAGGAGAGCACAAGTAACCGGGTTTTGGAGTCCAGTGGGAGACCAACTCGAGGAGTCGAGTCCGGGTCTCCTAACTCTAGAATTGGTAGGGTTGCTTGCCGCTCTCGTAGGGGTCTAGGGGTGTGGGTTTGGCTATTCATCGCGACCGTGGAATCCGTGTTTTATAGAGGCTCAAAATAAAACACGGACGTCCTAGTATATCCAATGTTTCATATGTTTCTTCTGCTGCGATATCTGTGATGTGATCATGTGATGTGATGTGATAAATACTGTATATAGTATATATGATATATTATATAGGTGTTACTTATGTTTTACACCCGCGCTAGCCCTGCCCCGCTCTGCCGTTAGTTACCTAACCTAACGGTGCACGAGGGGACATCGAGGCGAATGCGGATGGAATAAGTGTACGTTGTATTTATCTGTGATGTTTAGGTGACTTAAATGATGGGTCTTCATTAATGTGATTAATGAAAGAAAAGAAACCTAAAAGATGTTGTAGAACAAAATTTTTCAAAAAGGGTAGCTACAGTTTTTCTTTGCATAGCGGTATATATGATATACCCTGCACCTTATTCGATGAGGAAAGAGCCGAGATCCCTTCACCGGGAGTGACCTCTTTAGCAAAACTGGCAGATGCTACAACACACGGTTTGTTTTTGATTGCTTTTGGAGTTTTGCTTTGCATAGTGATATATATGATATGTCCTGCACCTTATTCGAAGAGGAAAGAACCGAGATCCCTTCACCGGGAGTGACCTCTTTAGCAAAACTAATAAAAGCCTCAAAATCACTCCATTTCAAAATTCACTCGATTCTACAACGATATCAAGTTCATTACGCAATAGGTTTTCAGAAAAACCTGTCGTAGGCCTCCATCATTTCAGATAGGAACTGTTTAGTATTCGTGCTTCGTTTGTTGGCCTTTGTCAAGGCGTAGTGTGCCGTAGCTGAATGGTGCTTATCTTCTTATGCATATGATGCAGATTGTTTTGGGGTAGTCTACGACCTTGTTGGCCTTTGTCAAGGGTCGTGCGGGTGGGTTTGATTCAATCAAGAAATGACGGGTTGAACTTGACTAGCATCCTATGATTTGTTGGCCTTTGTTAAGGTCATAAAGGTTAGGGGCAAAATATTATAGGGAATTTCAAGTGTTGAGATTTGCAATGAGATTGCATACCTTCTATGAGATAGTTGGATCCCGATACCCACTGCGAGTAATTGTTACTCTTGGGAGAGGTTTACACATGACAATTAGCCGATCAAGTAGGTGTCAAGAAAGGTGTCAACGGGGTTACGCCTCTGGGAAAACGAGGTTTACTTTAATTAGGTCCGTGCGAAAGCACGGGGAACCTCCCTCAAAGTACCGACACTGGCCTGGCTAAAATATTGGCGAAATTGTAGGGTGTAATTAATCCCGGCTAGTCTTTCCTTTTAGGGTTTGAAGGAAGATTTGATAAAAACAGTGGGAGCCATCCTGATTAGATAAAATAATTATCAATCTGATCTTGCAAGAGCATACGCTAAAGAGTTTTCTTCTCTCTCCCTCCAGGTAGCGACCATATCATGCCTTAATCAAGATAATAATATGGATGTATTGACCGAACCCGCATATTATACTGTGCTGGGGAACGTTGATTCCGTTCTTTCTTATAAGAGTTATAAGACTGAACAGGATATAGGGGAATACCAGGATTCCCATGCCACCCGAATGAAGAAAGTACATGTTGATGCATTTTCTTCGGGTGTGTTCGTTAGAGAGAACTGTTACTCCATTTCCTCTACGTCCTAGGTATTAGATACCGGGTCAGGATCCCATATATGTAATCAGTTACAAGGGCTTAGGAAAGGTAGAGAACTTGGAGAAGGTGATAAAGACATAAGGGTTGGAAATGGTGCAATTGTTGCAGCTAAAACCGTCGGGGAATATCACCTTGTATTGCCAACTGGTAATACATTGATTCTGAACGAATGCTATTACATGTCGAACCTGATATGCAACATTATATCGGTTTCTTTGTTTAGTAAAGAAGGATATAGTTTTGTATTACAGGATAATGTTATGAACATTTTTTCTAAACCAAAAGTTGGTTGGATGAGGCACGATGTGCAATGGCATTTATGTTCTAAATCAATCAACAGTTCTGAGCATAACAAACACACACAAGAGGAAGAGTTCAGAGATGAACGAATCCTTCTTATGGCATTGTAGACTGGGTCACATCAATGCGACACGACTAGCTAAGTTGCATAAAGATGGATATTTGAATCCGTTTGAATTTTCATCTTATGACACTTGCCGGTCATGTATCAAAGGCAAGATGACCAAAACTCCATTTACGGGACACGGAGAGAGAGTTACGGAACTCTTGGGACTGGTACATAGTGATGTATGTGGCCCGATGTCTACACATGATAGGAATGGTTCTGCGTACTTCATTACATTCACTGACGATATCTATAGATTCGGATATGTGTTTCTGATAAAACACAAATCAGAAGCTTTTGAGAAATTTAGAGAATATAAACAAGAAGTCGAGAACCAAACCGGGAAAAGTATTAAAATCCTTCGATCTGATCGAGGAGGTGAATACTTGAGCAATGAATTCCTGGACTTCCTAAAAGAGAATGGGATTCTCTCTCAGCTGACTCCTCCATATACACCACAGCACAACGGTGTATCTGAACGGAGGAACCGCACCCTATTAGATATGGTACGCTCTATGATGAGCACAGCTGAGTTACCTATTTCCTTCTGGGGTTATGCGCTGGAGACAGCAGCATACCTATTGAATTAAGTTCCATCTAAATCTGTACCTACCACATCATATGAGATATGGAGTGGGAAGAGACCATGTCTTAAACGAGTTAAGATATGGGGTTGTCCGGCCTATGTCAAAAGGCAAAATCCGGACAAACTCGAGGCACGGTCAGTTTTATGCAAGTTTGTGGGATATCCCAAACATTCACATGGATATCTTTTCTACCATACTAAGGAACAAAAAGTGTTTGTTTCTCGACATGCCACCTTTTTAGAAAAGGAATTTCTTGCAAAAGAAATTAGTGGCGACGAGGTAGAACTGGAAGAAATTCCGGCTACACAAACTCAAATTGAAGATTTAGTGGCACCGGAGGATTCGGTAGTTCCCAACGAACCTCAGCCTCTCCGCCGATCTAGTAGGGTTCCTCACCCACCTGAGAGATACTACGGTTTTCTCATAGACGGTGGGAGCGAGGATTGCATCATGGATGATGATGACCCAACTAGCTTCGAGCAGTCCATCACGAGTGGGGACTCAGAGAAATGGCAAGATGCAATGCGGTCCGAGATGGAATCCATGTACACCAACAAAGTGTGGACTTTGGAAGTTGCTCCTGAAGGGGTAAAACCCATTAGGAGCAAGTGGATCTTCAAGAAAAAACTTGGTGTAGATGGGAAAGTGGAGCCTTTCAAAGCTAGACTTGTTGCAAAGGGTTTTCGTCAAAGACTAGGTATGGACTATGACGAAACCTTTTCTCCAGTGGCTATTCTTTAATCCATCCGGATCATGCTTGCCATTGCTGCATATCATGACTACGAAATCTGGCAAATGGATGTTAAGACCGCCTTTCTAAACGGTGATTTAGAAGAGTGCGTGTACATGACTCAGCCAGAGGGCTTCGTAGATAGTGGGAGCAGTGGGAAGTTGTGAAAGCTGCTTAAATCCATTTATGGATTAAAGCAAGCATCGCGGAGTTGGAACATCTGCTTTGACGTCGTTATCAAAGAGTTTGATTTCGTCAAAAACATATATGAACCTTGTATCTACAAGAAGGTGGCAGAGAGTAAGGCTGTCTTCCTCGTATTGTACGTGGATGACATACTCTTGATAGGAAATGACATTCCTATGCTGCAATCGGTCAAGCTCTTCTTATCACAAAGATTCTCGATGGAAGATCTTGGTGATGCCTCCTGCATATTAGGAATTATGATCTATAGAGATAGATCAAAAAGGATATTAGGATTGTCCCAATCTAGGTACGTTGACACCATACTAAAAAGGTTTAGCATGGAAGAGTCCAAACGTGGGTTTTTACCCACGATCTCAGGGCTCACTCTCTCCAAAGAGATGTCTCTCAAGACTGATTTGGAGAGAGCTCGCATGCAAGGGATACCCTATGCTTCGGCTGTAGGCTCTATCATGTACGCGATGCTATATACCAGACCCGATGTAGCATACTCACTAAGTGTAGTGAGTAGGTATCAAGCTAATCCTGGAGAGAGTCACTGGACAGCTGTGAAGAGCATTCTCGAGTACTTACGAAGGACTAAAGAGATGCTCTTGGTGTATGGTAACGGAGAACTCCAAGTGGAGTCCTTTACCGATTCGAGCTTCCAGAGTGATAAGGACGACTCTAAGTCGCAGTCGGGATTTGTCATTACCCTTTAAGGAGGGGCGGTTAGCTGGAAGAGTTCCAAGCAGGAAACCGTGGCAGACTCGACGATGGAGGCTGAATACATCGCTGCCAACGATGCTGCCAAAGAGGCTGTCTGGATCAAGAAGTTCATTACTGAACTTGGAGTGGTTCCATCCATTGAGCATCCAATACCTTTGTATTGCGATAACAATGGAGCGGTGGCTTTGTCCAAGGAACCCAGGTCCCATCAGCGATCCAGGCATATTCTGAGGCGGTATCTCCTGATCCGGGAGTTAGTTGATCGCCGGGAGATCGAGGTCAGGAGGGTTGACACGAAGAACAACACCGCGGATCCACTCACGAAGGCCATACCCTAGATACAGTTTGAGAGACTCTTCGGGATGCTTGGTATGCGATACTACAGCAGCTGGCCCTAGTGCAAGTGGGAGATTGTTAGTTGTATGTATGCCCTAGAGGCCAGTATTGTACAGATGATGTATATTATATTGGATGCTTGGACATATATAGAGAGGACTTTCTTAATCGATATGATAGTATGCTATCTGGTTGCACTTTACTTTAACATGTATACTTGTCTCTTTATACTGTCTTATAGTTACATGTTGATAAAGCCCTTAGGATGTGTACTTGACTACCAGGACTATGATGCGGATCATACTAGTAGGGACATGGTAGTCCATAAGTACATCCTTCAAGGTCCCTATTCGTGGGTGTGTCGAGACGGGGCATCGATATACCAGTGTAGACTAGCGTATACGCTTCCCGACCCATGAGATGGGCAATGGATGATCCCATATCCATTGGTGTTTGACATTAGAGATGGTATACGGGTGCTCAGTGGAGACTGGGTACACTGGACGGACTCGCCGAGAACTCCCAGATGGTATTATACCTTGTTAGTGTATATGCCCTAGGGGCCATTATTGTATCATACTAGCTTTTATATTACTTAATGGAAGCATGGGATATTCACATGTATATAACAGTCTTGCTAAACATGGTAGTATGCTACTTGGTTTTTTCTATCTTAATATGTGAGTATACGTATTGATAGAGCTCTTAGGATCTTGCTTGACTACGAGCGTTGTGATGGCGGTCACACTAGTGGGGGCTGGGTAGTCTACAAGCACATCCTTATTCAGTTCCCTAGTCGTAGGATTATCGAGACAGGGCATCGATACTCCGGAGTAGACTAGTGTGTACGCTTCTCATCCCAGTTGGGGAGATGGTCTGTCCCACAGCCGTCAGTACGTGGTACTGGAGATAGTATGCAGGTGCTCGTTAGGTTACGGGTACACCGGATAGGACTCACAGGGAAATGTTGGTTGGTTTTATACCAGTCGTCAGTTAACAGTTCCCAGGTGACATGAGTACAGCATAGTCCGTAGACTAGACACTGCTACTTCGCCTCGAGTGTGTCCCACTGTTCTTAGATTGCTACCCTACCACGGCTCAAAAGAGTCATGCAAATAGGTAGCAGTTGGGTGCGGTCCCGAGCACTTGGAGGCAGTGGCGGTTAGTCAGGATTCGTCTCTCCCGGTAATAGGAGTTGATATCGCGCCGTGTCAGAGAGCCATTACGCAAAGTCCCTGGCCAGGGCAAGCGAGATTTTCTAGTAGGTTCCAGTAGTTTCTCAGGGTGTAATGGGCTTCACTCCGACACGACTTATACTGCTATTAGGGGACTGACGCTTGCCGCCCCTAGGCCCGATATGCGATAGTCTTAGACGAACAGACCGGACTGTATAGAGAATTTCACATCAGACTCAGTAGGAGTTCGGATGGGTTTCCTCATCGGCCTTCTTATCGACATCTACCTGGGGACCGTTACGTACAGCTAGTGCCGCTTGCGATCTGTGGTTAAACCCACTGCCAGCGTAGTAGTCGAGTCTCTAGAGTCCCACACAGAGAGTTTCCCTACTCCAGGCGAAACGATATAGAGGTCGTATGGTTTTATGACAAGGGTTCGGACGCATACGTGTGTTTACGCACGTACGACATCCGGACAGTTTTTACTAGCCGGCTTTGGTTTAAGCAAGTTTCTAGTATCTGGTTATTGGATTTAT
Organism: Agapanthus africanus; assembly: GCA_030015575.1. NCBI lineage: Eukaryota > Viridiplantae > Streptophyta > Magnoliopsida > Asparagales > Amaryllidaceae > Agapanthus > Agapanthus africanus. The sequence continues at coordinate 236,065,674 of JASDDO010000010.1, forward strand.
ACAGTCTAAAGTTTTTTCGTGTTTTCACGGATAGGAGGGGCGTTCTTGTAATTACGCGAGAAGCTTCTAGAAAGTTGCTAACTTGGGGGTTAAGGTGGCATATGCATTAAATGAGATTAGTGAGTCATTTGAGTGATTCATCCATGTTATTATTACATCATAAATGCTTAATGACTCATGGAGATGAATCACCCATTTATATTTATGGAGCATGGTTGTTAAATCATTTATTTGATTTATCTTGATATTGTTTATACTTCATATATATTATGATAGATCATTATCTCATCTCATTCTCTTGCTCACCTTCTCTCTCCTCAAGCTCTCTCTCTTCAAACCCTAATCCTCCCCTCTCATGTGTTGAGACCAAGGATTAGAATAGACTACTTAATCCTTAACCATTCTCTATATCACCTAGGTTACTTAGATTAGCGATTTAAGAAACCTAGTTACCTCAAGTTAGAGGTGAAGCTTGTAGTAAAGCTCTCGGGTGGATCATCTACTACATAGAGAAGGCCGGAGAGGACGTGGAGAAGGGAAAGACGAAGGATACGGTTCATCAGGTATAATCACTTTTCATAGTAGTTGTTAACTTCTATGATTCTTGTTAGTTATAGTTTAGCAAAGATTCTCGGTTAGTCGATGTTTACGCCTGAAACTAAATTGTTTTTCATTATTCCGCCTCCCCGCAAGTAGTGGGGTGTTGTACATCGACTTATAGTGGTATCAGAGCCTCGCTAAACCATAATTAACTCATTAGCAAAGTCGTAAGAATTTCGAACGCAAAACGAACCGAAAAAGACATCGATTTCACTAAGTTTCTGTCGATTTTAAAACAGGCTCTAAAAAATTTTCAGGGACCTGCAGAATAACCTACAGAGAAATATACGAACACCAAAAAATTGGGTTCCTGAATCGGCCATACAGCCGCGGAACCGCGGCCGATCCCACCGATCCGCCGTGGATCCGCGCCCGAGTTGTAGCCGATTCAGCCTAAGTTTTTCCAGTGGCTCTACTGTGATGTTTTTGTCTTTTCTGGATTGTTTATTTGTCTGCTCAAGTCTCAGGTGCACAGAGATGTTTCAGAGTAGAATCTAAAGTGTTTGCTCGATCGAAATTTTACGATGTTTGCTAATATTATTATATCTGTGATTGTATAATGTGTTCGTAAACCTCCCCTAACAGCTCGTATGTCGGTTGGCAGGGGGTTGCATATTTCTGTAATGGTTTTTACTGTTTGTGGTTGTGAACTGTATTGGACTGTTGTAATGATTAGCCGGGGTTTGAGATGGGTTGTTATATTCATTCATTCAATGTAATTATAATATGTTGTAATATTATTTTGCGGGGCACATCCAGGTTGCGGTTGTTGCCACCGTTGTATTATTTCATTTTACTGTTTTTTCTCCTAGGATAGACCCAAGGTGGGGTGCACAAACTACCGGGTACTTTGAAGTGTTTAGTGGCCTACTCACTTTGTTGAGGGAGACCGCTTCACTTCGGGTATTTGGCGGGTAGTTTGCCGTACCCGTAGGGGTCTAGGGTGGGGTAATGGCTATTCATCACAACTGTGTAATCTGTCTTTTGTTGCAGGCTCTGAACAAACGCGGATTGCTTGCAAATCAAATAAAGTTCATATGAGATTTGGAATGCCTATTATTGCGTCAGATGAATGTACAATATCTATATATGATAGATATTTAGACGTCCCTTATGTTTTACACCCGCGCTAGCCCAGCCCCCGCTCTGCCGTTACTTAAGTAACCTAACGGGTGATGACGGGACCCAGTGGCGAATGCGGATGGCATAAGAGGACATGGTATTTTCGTAGTTTTCTGCAATGATAGGTTAATGATGGGACACATTATTTATAATGCAAAGAAAATAAACCAAAAGATGAATCGTTGGAACAATTTAAAAGAAACCACTCGGTCATTTTAAAACAGATGATATTTTTAATTGCAGAGCTTTAACCACTCCTTTTAAAAGCTATCAGGTTCCTTCGGTCATATCAAGTTCACAATGTTCACGGTTTCGCCAAAACCATTCGTAGCCCTCCGTCATTTCATTTGGGTATTCAGTAGTATTCAAGCTATGTATTTTGACCAACGCCAAGGCATAGTGTTTGGTAGCTGTTGGGTATTCATTTGTTGCATAAATAGATGAGTTAGTTTGGGACAGTCGTATTATCATTTTGGCCAACATCAAGGATATGTACGGATGGGTTCAAATTAAGAAGATAATGATGGGTAGAACTTGACATGTGACTTATGACATTTTGACCAACGCCAAGGTTATAAGAGCATGGGGCAAAAATATATATCGGGAATTTCTAAAGAAACTAAAATTTGCAAAGAGATGCATACCATTTGGAGTTTGATGAATGTTGGTAGGATTCCTTCAACATTATCTTACGATGATATTTGGATCCCGATCCTACTGTGAGTATATGCTACTCATCAGGATAGTCGTCACTTAACGATAAATGCTATAAACCAAGTAGGTGTCAAGAAAGGTGTCAGCGGGGTTACGCCCCGAGAGAAAAGAGGTTATTTAATTAAGGAACTTCGCGAAAGCGTTGGAAAACCTCCCTCGAAGTACCGACACCAGCCTGGCTGAACGGTTAAGCAAGTATTGTATAGCGAGAATAGTCCTGGCTAATTCTTCTTTTATGGTTTGGGAAAGAATTCGAGAAACAGTGGGAGCCATCCAGTTTAGATAAATTAAAAAATCACTCTAAACTTGCAAGAGCATCATGCTAAAGAGTTTTCTTCTCTCTCTCCTAATTGCAGCGACCCTGAAAATGACTGGACTTAAGTTACTTTTAGAAAAAAATATACTGACAGGGCCAAACTATAAAGATTGGCCGCGGAATGTCAAAATGGCTTTGACCTATGACAAATTAGGGTACGTCCTCACCGGTCAGGCACCTGCAGTCCCAGGTCCCAAATCCAGTAATGCGGATAAGGAAATCCGCAAAACCTGGGAGTATGATTGCGCGAAAGCCAAGTGGATCGTGCTTGCCTCGATAAACAATGAACATCAGAGGAGGCACGAGGATATGGAACTAGATGCCATATTTCTCCATACAAATGAACTTTATGGAGAGCAATCTCGTATAGCAAGATACGAGACCTCTAAGAACTTGTTTCGAGCCAGGTTGGCTGTCGGATCATCGGTAGGAGAACATGTCCTAAAGATGATTGGCTACATAGAAGAGCTCGCAGACATTGGGACGACTTTGGATAATGAGCTCTATACAGACCTTATTCTCCAGTCCCTTCCTTCCACCTACACCCAGTTTATTCTGAACTTCAACATTCAAAGAAAAGAAGTTGAACTTCCGGAACTCCTGAACATGTTAAGGAGTGAAGAGGGCACCTTGCAGAAGGCAAGGGAAACACTCTCTATGTTTGTTAGCGGTGCTTCTTCTTCCGGGTCCAAGGCTAGGGCCAAAGGAAGGAAAAAGAAGGCCGCCACCAAACCTAGAGAAGGTGTAAGTAAGGTGGAAGGGAAGGGAAAGAAAAATTTTGCGGTACCAGTAGTGGCCCAGGATGAGTGCTTCCATTGTCACAGTAAAGTGCACTGGAAAAAGGATTGCAAGGCGTGGAATGCCAAGAACCAGGAACCGAAGCAAGCTGTGGGTTCGACTTCAGGTGTGTTTGTAATTGAGAATTGTCTGTCAATCAACTCTACTTCCTGGGTATTGGATACCGGATCAGGATCTCATATTTGCAATTCATTGCAGGCACTGAGAAACCGTACAGTGCTGAAGGATGGTGATATGACCCTGATGGTTATTAACGGAGCTAGCGTGGGAGCTGTGTTCGTAGGGGATTATCACCTGGGATTGACGAGTGGACACATTTTGGTTTTACATAACTGTTTTTGTGTACCCAGCTTAACGTGTAATATCATATCTGTTTCCTTGCTATCAAATAAAGGTTATGATTTCACGTTTGTAAGTGATGTTGTTAACATCCACCTTAATCATAGTTTGATTGGGTCCGGTACACTAGATAACGGTATATGTGTTAAACCAACTCCAAATTTTCAACGTCCAGAACACACTAAAAAGAAAGTCTCCAGATTTAAATAAAGCTTTCTTATGGCATTGTAGACTGGGTCACATCAATGAAAGAAGGTTGACTAAGTTACATAGAGAAGGATATTTGGAATCGTTCGAATATCAAACTTATGCCACTTGTCAATCTTGTCTCAAAGGAAAGATGACAAAGACTCTATTTATTGGACATGGAGTAAGAGCGAGCGAGCTCTTAGGACTCATACACAGCGGTGTATGTGGTCCAATGTCTACATATGCAAGAGGTGGTTTTTCCTATTTCATTACTTTCACAGATGATTACTCAAGGTACGGATTCATTTATCTGATTAAAGATAAATCCGAGGCTTTTGAGAAATTCCAAGAGTTTAAGAATGAAGTAGAAAACCAAACCGGCAAAAGTATCAAGACACTAAGATCTGATCGAGGTGGTGAATACTTGAGTGTCGAGTTCCTAGGTTACCTAAAAGAGAAAGGAATTCTCTCTCAGCTTACTCCTCCATACACTCCACAGCATAACGGTGTATCGGAGAGAAGGAATCGAACCCTATTGGATATGGTTCGTTCCATGATGAGTAATGCTGAGTTACCGCGATCTTTTTGGGGTTATGCGCTAGAATCATCGGCATATCTTTTGAACATGGTACCTACCAAGACTGTGCCTACCACGCCATATCAGATGTGGAGTGGGAAGAAACCCTATCTTCAGTATCTGAAGATATGGGGATGTCCAGCTTTTGTTAAAAAGCAGCATGTGGACAAGCTCGAGGCACGATCAATAAAGTGTAAGTTTTTGGGATATCCAAAGAACTCCAAGGAGTATCTATTCTATTACGCAGAGGAACAAAAGGTGTTTGTTTCTCGTAATGCCCATTTTCTAGAATATCAGTTTTTAGAAAAGGAAATAAATGGGAGCGAAATAGAACTGGAAGAAATTCCAGAACCGCAAACTACTACAGAAAGTTTGGTAGAACCGGTAGTTCAAGAAGAACAGGACATTCGTGCACCCCTCCGCAGGAGTAGTAGGCCGTCTCATCCGCGTAAGAGATACTACGGTTTTCTCATAGATGGGGATAGAGAGGATTGCATCATAGATGATGATGAACCTACTAGATTCCAGCAGGCCATCTAGAGCGGCGACTCTGTATGATGGCTAGATGCAATGCGGACCGAAATGGAGTCCATGTACACCAACAAAGTATGGACTTTGGACTTTGCTCCAGATGGGGTAAAACCCATAAGATGCAAATGGATCTTCAAGAAAAAGATTGGTGTGGATGGACAAGTGGAAACCTATAAGGCTAGAATTGTTGCAAAGGGTTTTCATCAAAGACCTGGTTTGGACTATGACGAAACTTTTTCTCCAGTGGCTATGCTCAAATCCATTTGGGTCCTTCTTGCTATTGCTGCCTTCCATGATTATGAAATCTGGCAGATGGACGTAAAGACGGCTTTTCTGAATGGAAATTTAGAAGAGAGCATCTATATGGATCAGCTAGAGGATTTCAATCAGAGTGGGAGCAACGGGAATGTATGCGAGTTGCTTAAGTCCATTTATGGACTGAAGCAGGCATCGCGGAGTTGGAACATCTGTTTTGATGAAACGGTCAAAGAATATGACTTTATCAAAAATCCAGATGATCCATGTATATATAGTAAGGTTGTAGCAAGAACTGTCGTATTCCTCGTCTTGTATGTGGATGACATTCTATTGATAGGAAATGACATTCTTATGCTACAATCTGTCAAAGGATTCTTGTCACACAGGTTTTCCATGAAAGACCTGGGTGATGCCTCTTACATTCTGGGGATCCGGATCTATCGTGATAGATCCAAGAGGATGTTGGGACTTTCACAGTCTAGGTATATCGACACTGTACTGAAAAGATTCAGTATGGAAGATTCTAAGCGTGGTAATCTACCGGCTTGTCACGGAATCACCCTATCCAAAGAGATGTCTCCCAAGACTGATTTGGAAAGGGAACGCATGTCTATTATACCCTACGCTTCTGCGGTAGGTTCTATAATTTATGCGATGTTGTGCACAAAACCAGATGTAGCTTACGCACTGAGCGTGGTAAGCCGGTATCAGTCAGACCCAAGGGAGAAGCACTGGATAGCAGTAAAGAACATTCTCAAGTACCTGAGAAGGACTAAGGAGATGTTCTTGGTTTACAGCGGAAAACACCTCAGGATGGAGGCCTTTGCTGATTCCGGCTTCCAGAGTGATAAGGACGATTCCAAGTCCATGTCAGGTTATGTCTTTACCCTCAATGGAGGGGCGGTGTGCTGGAAGAGTTCCAAGAAGGACACCGTTGCTGACTTGACGATGGAAGCGGAGTATATTGCTGCTTGCGATGCCGCAAAAGAAGCGGTCTGGATGAAGAAGTTCCTGACAGAACTTCAGGTGGTTCCTACCATTGTTGATCCAATACCTCTGTATTGCGACTAAAATGGAACTATAGCTTTAGCGAAGGAAACAAGGTCCCATTAGAAGTCCACGCACATCTTAAGGTGGTATCACCTGATCAGGGAGATCATTGATCGTCGGGAGATCGAGGTTCGGATAGGTCTTACTGAAGAGAACATTGTTGATCCATTCATGAAGGCCCTACCTCATATTCAGTTCAAGAGGCTACTAGAGATCATCGGTCTTCGGTATGCCAGTACATGGCCCTAGTGCAAGTGGGAGATTGTTAGTGTATATGCCATAGGGGCCATTATTGTATCATACTAGTTTGTATATTACTTAATGGAAGCTTGGGATATTCACATGTATATAAAAGTCTTGCTAAACATGGTAGTATGCTACTTGGTTTTTTCTTTCTTAATATGTGAGTATATGTATTGATAGAGCTCTTAGGATCTTGCTTGACTACCAGCGTTGTGATGGCAGTCACACTAGTGGGGGCTGGGTAGTCTACAAGCACATCCTTATTCAGGTCCCTAGTCGTAGGATTATCGAGACAGGGCATCGATACTCCGGAGTAGACTAGTGTGTACGCTTCTCATCCCAGTTGGGGAGATGGTCTGTCCCACAGCCGTCACTACGTGGTCTTGGAGATAGTATGTAGGTGCTCGTTAGGTTACGGGTACACCGGACAGGACTCATAGGGAACTGTTGGTTGGTTTTATACCCGTCGTCAGTTAACAGTTCCCAGGTGACATGAGTACAGCATAGTCCGCAGACTTAACACTGCTACTTCGCCTCGAGTGTGTCCCACTGTTCTTAGATTGCTACCCTACCACGGCTCAAAGGAGTCGTGCAAACAGGTAGCAGTTGGGTGCAGTCCCGAGCACTTGGAGGCAGTGGCGGTTAGACAGGATTCGTCTCACCCGGTATTGGGAGTTGATATCGTGCTGTGTCAGAGAGCCATTACGCAAAGTTCCTGGCCAGGGAAACCAAGATTTGCTGGTAGGTTCCAGTAGTTTCTCAGGGTGTAATGGGCTTCACTCCGACACGACTTATATCGCTATTAGGGGACTGGCGCTTTCCCTCTAGGCCCGATATGCGATAGTCTTAGACGAATAGACCGGACTGTACGGAGATTGTCACATCAGACTCAGTAGGAGTTCAGATAGGTTTCCTCATCGGCCTTCTTATCGACATCTACCTGGGGACCGTTACATACAGCTAGTGCCGCTTGCGGTCTGTAGTTAAACCTACTGCCAGCGTAGTAGTCGAGTCTCTAGAGTCCCACACAGAGAGTTTCCCTACTCCAGGCGAAACGATATAGAGGTCGTATGGTTTTACGACAAGGGTTCGGACGTATACGTGTGTTTACGCACGTGCGACATCCGGACAGTTTTTACTAGCCGGCTTTGGTTTAAAACAGTTTCTAGTTTCTGGTTATTGGATTTATACAGTCTAAAGTTTTTCCGTATTTTCACGGATAGGAGGGGCGTTCTCGTAATTACGCGAGAAGCTTCTAGAAGGTTGGTGACTTGGGGGTTAAGGTGACATATGCATTAAATGAGATTAGTGAGTCATTTGAGTGATTCATCCATGTCATTAATGCATCATAAATGCTTAATGACTCATGGAGATGAATCACCCATTTATATTTATGGAGCATGGTTGTTAAATAATTTATTTGATTTATCTTGATATTGTTTATGCTTCATATATATTATGATAGATCATTATCTCATCTCATTCTCTTGCTCACCTTCTCTCTCCTCAAGCTCTCTCTCTTCAAACCCTAATCCTCCCCTCTCATGTGTTGAGACCAAGGATTAGAATAGACTACTTAATCCTTAACCATTCTCTATATCACCTAGGTTACTTAGATTAGCGATTTAAGAAACCTAGTTACCTCAAGTTAGAGGTGAAGCTTGTAGTAAAGCTCTCGGGTGGATCATCTACTACATAGAGAAGGCCGGAGAGGACATGGAGAACGGAAAGACGAAGGACACGGTTCATCAGGTATAATCACTTTTCATAGTAGTTGTTAACTTCTATGATTCTTGTTAGTTATAGTTTAGCAAAGATTCTCGGTTAGTCGATGTTTACGCCTGAAACTAGATCGTTTTTCATTATTCCGCCTCCCCGCAAGTAGTGGGGTGTTGTACATCGACTTACATACCTCACGTCAGATGGCAGTTCTCTGGTGACACTTGTGCAGGTTAGTCTGTAGACCCGAGATCGTCATAGAGTCTTGTGTGATTCCCACTGTGCTTTGATGTCCACCTTACCACGTCGATGAGGGCGTGCAAAACGGTGGTTTTTGGGTACAGTCCCGAGTCATATGGAGGCAATGAGCGATAGGAGGGGTTTCGTCTCTCCCGGTATTGGGGGTTGATGTTGTGTTGTGCTCGATTGGCCGTAACAGGGAAGTCCCTGGCCAGGGCTGATTTAGAGAATTACTGGTAAGTGTTACCAGTAGTTTCTCGACCAGTTATGAGCCTCACATCGGCACGACTTATCGGTTATTGGGGTCTGACGTTTACCACCTCTAGACTTGATATGCGACATATCAGACGAGCAGACCGGACTGTACGGGAAGTGTTACCGGCAGGCTTTTACAGGAGTTGGAGCGGGCTTGCTTGCTGATCTTCTCGATACCCGGGTAGCCGTTGCGTCCAGCTAGTACCACTGACGGCTTGTGGGTGCTTGATGTGATCATCACCTACCGTCGGCGTATTGACGAGTCTTTAGAGTCCTACATAGAGGTTTTACTGGCTCAGGCAAAATAAAATAGGAGCGCATATGTGATATGTGCAAGACCGAGAATGATGCGTGTATGTGATACCGTATTCTATTCTCGCGTCTTTTTGTATCGGTCGGTTATATATGTTATAGCCGGGTTATCGAATCAAGTGTTGATTCGATAAGTCGATACAATGGATGTTAGTCGGTTATATGAGATATGACTGAATTATTAAGTCATGTGTTGATTTAATAATTAATTGTATAATTGTATATTTGATATACTAGTTTACATTAACTAACACTTGTTCACTTTTGGTTTTTTCTCACATGAACACAATTTTGATATATATGTGATATATATTAAAAATGTGTTTTCTTATTGTATCATGGTTGATGATATACATTACTTGGGTGTATGAGACTTACGCCATGCTATAGATTATGTTGGGTTTTTATATTTTAAGTAATTACAAAATTAATGGAGGATTAGCACAATGCATGAAGCTTGTGGAAGCTTGTGGATGCATTGACTAATTCCACTAAATTTGTTTTTACTATGGATATTTCTTAACCCAACCATAATCAATTAGCTATGGTTATGGCTCTACAAGAGTTAGTATATGATATGCACTCACCTGGTTAGCCTTCTCACTTGATGATTATCCTCATCTCTTTCTTTAGTTCATCTTCTTCTTCATTTGTTAAAAAGAAAATAGCTTGCTAGGGTTAGATCAAAAGTGAGAAAGCTTGTGAGAAATAAAATTCTAAAGAGAACCCACTTCCTATTTCTCCATCCTCTACTAGAATAGAACTTTAGTTTAAGGTGTTTGCTTCACTAATTCTCATGTTAGTGAAGTAGTAGCTTGAGTTGGCATCCCCTCGACGTAGATCATCTTCGGCCTCAAAGACTTCAAGCAAGGACGCGCCTTTCGCCTCGTGAAGCCATGCAAGGGTCCGGGAGAACCACGATTGCAGCGAAGGGACTTCAACAAGGAGCTAAAGAAGTGAATGACCGATCTACAAAGGTTGTATTTCGTATTCACTTAGTTGTAAACCTAGTTTACTTACATATAAAACCCTAATTTTCTAGCAACAATCTTGTTTAGGGTTATTCGGCACGGCCAAAATTTTAAACGGGCATGTTTGATGCTTCCTTAACCCTTGTTAGAGTGCCTAGTAACATACATGACACAGGAGGGCCAGTCCCAGGTGATGGCGCCTCAGATTTGAGTATTTTGTGTCGATACTAGACACTTGTTTTCTTGATGTTTTTGGGTGTAGATGTAGGACACTCAGGTTTCATGAGACATACTCGATATTGGATACTGGTTATATGAGATTTCCCTGGTATTGGACACTCAGGATATATGATACTTACAGGATATGAGGGCCAATTTGGGGGCTGATTTGTGGAAATTTGGGATTTAGATTGTCTTGATGGACTTTGGTCCTACCACGAGGTCAGGATTCCGTGAGGATGACATGTTTTATCCCATACTCCGCATTTATTGTATATGCATTGCTTCATGTATTAGTAGTACCTGATAGAGTACCTTTCATGACTGTTGCATTTACATAATGTTATTTTATATGCATTGCTTCATGTATTAGTAGTACCTGATAGAGTACCTTACATGACTGTTGCATACATATTGCCATTTATTGTTCATGTAGTATTAGTACCTGATAGAGTACTTACATGACTGGTGCATACATACTGACATTTATTGCTATCAGCTTCCATATGATAGATTCGCGCAGTACGTGCATACTTGCGATTACCTGCATAAGTTATTTACTATTCATAAGTTGGCAACTCACCCCCGTTGTGCTACAGTGTTTTGCCGGTAGTCCCTCAGGGCAGTCGCGGCAGGCTTTTCTATCTATCGCATCATCTTTTGCAGCGGATACCGCTTCGTCTGACTGTGCGCAGTTTTGCTATAGGTGGTTTTTGCGGTTATCCGATGTTGTTTATTGTTATCTTTGTATCATGTACTCTCCATCTACCACTTTCATGTATGACTTAGAGACTTGATGTGAGGACGATATTGAATGTTATTTTGTGACTTGGAGGTCTTTTATGCAGTTTTTATTTATATCGACTTTTATTTCTTCGCTACGGCGTCGTATATCTGTTGTAGTGGTTGTTTCCGCCTTTGGGCGTGAATTTTGCTCCTGTTGGGGATGCTTTACTTATATTTATGCTGTACCCATTTTTGAGGTTAGTTTTTACAAAGGAGGTGCTGCCAAAATATTTAAGAGAGTAAAGTTGGACTTTAAAGAATTTTTACTTTAGATTTTCATAAGTTTTAACAAAGTTCTTATCACTTACTACTTTTGATGGTTTAGATTGCTGCGTTTTCGGCTTACTTAAATTGCGTTACGCCTGTAGACGTTGCGTAGTTTAAGGGCCGTCACGTGGCAATTTTGGGTCGTGACACACTAGTATGATCTCCATCATAATCTAGGTAGTCAAGTACGCATCCTAAGGGCTTTACCAACATGTAACAGAGAGACAATCAGTGTACATGTTAAGATAAAGAGTAACCAGATAGCATACTATCATGTTGAGCAATAAAGTCCTCCCTATATATGTCCAAGCATCCACTACAATGTACATCTCATATACAGTAATGGCCTCTAGGGCATACATATAACTAACAATCTCCCACTTGCACTAGAACCATTATATAGCAGTGGTCGTAGTATCTCATACTCAACCATCCCATAAGAGTCTCTCTCTGGGCAAAGGCCTTTGTGAGTGGATCCGCCGTGTTTTCCTCTGAGTCTACTCTTCTAACCACGATCCCTTGGAGATCAACCATCTCCATGATCAGGTGATACTGCCTTAGAATATGTCTGGATCACTGATGAGACGGGGGTTTCTAGGCATAAGCCACAACTTCATTGTCATACAATGGTAGGAACGAAGTTCATCTCATGAACTAATATACACCCAGACTTCCTCATTGGTAGCATCTTTAGTAGCGATGTATCCAGCCTTTATCATCTATTTTGCCACGGTATCTAGCTTGGAACTCTTCCAACATACCGTCCCTCCACTGAGGGCAAAGACAATGCCTGTGACTGACATTCAGTCGACCTTACCACCCTGGAAGTTATCCAGTGATTTTCCCCAAGATCGATTGATACCATCTCACTACACCTAGTGAGAATCCTAACATCCACTTAGATCTATCTCATAGATCCAAAACACAGGATTTAGAAGGTATCACTTTGATCCTATATGGAGACTCAATGTGATAAGAGGAGATTGACCGAGTGTAGCATAGGAAACTCCTTTCCTATCAAGAGTATGACATCCACGTACAATACGAGGAAGACCACCTTACTCTCTACTACCTTTTTGTATATACAAGGTTCATCTACCATTTTGATGAAGTTAAACGCTTCGACTACTACATCAAAACAGATGTTCCAACTCCGCGATGCCTTCTTTAACCTATAAAGCAACTTGCACACGTTTCCGCTGCTCCCACTGTCTATGAAGCCCTATGGATGTGTACTTATAGATGCTTTCTTCTAAATCAGTATTTAGAAAAGCAGTCATGACACCAAACCGCCAGATATCGTAGTCATGGTATGTAGTAATGGCAAGTATGATCTGGATGGATTTAAGCATAGCTATTAGAAAAGGTTTCATCATCATCCACACCTGGTCGATGACGAGAACCTTTTACAACATGTCTAGCTTCGAAAGTCTCAACTTATCTATCTACACCAAGTAATCTTCTCAAGATATACTTGCTCCTGATGGGGATTTAACCCTTCAAATATGTAAGTCCACGTTGCCCACCCCGGTGCTTACGGGGAGGCGGAAACGTTATGAAAAATTCAACTTTTACAACACTAGGCAACATGGACAAACCAAAGGAGGTATCTTTGCTAAACATAAACTAACTACCAAGCTAAAAGAGTTAGCTACTCGGTTGAGGGGTTATACCTAAGTCTTGAAGTCCTTCTCTTCTTGCTCCTTGGAGTGTGATGAACGGGTTCACTTCGTCGTCTTCTCTTGCCGAAGAAAGATCCACCCGAGGGCATCTACCTTTGGCTCCAACCTCAAACTAGAAGTAACTAAGGTGCTTGGTGTGCTAAACCTAGAACCTTAGAAAGAGTAGAGAGTAATTTTAAGGGATTTATCTCAAGCTCAATGGTTCTCAACTTATGAGATGGGAGAGCTTTGAGAGAGAGGAGGAGGACGAGAGAGAATGAGAAGAATAATGCCAACCTTCTCACATATAGATGAATTATGATAAATAAATAATTAGCTAAAGATAATTGTGATGGTTAATCTTGAAATGACCATTATCATTTCACATTAATTACTTTTGCAAGAATCAAAAAGCATCTTTCATATGAAATGATGATGGTCAACTTGTCAACCTAGGTCAACAAGTCAAGCATAGTCAAATGGTCAACAAACCTAACCATACACAATTATAATTAACTAATATTAATAATCATATTTCATACATAAACATTAGGGTTAAGAAAATGACAATGGTCATCAACCCTAATGAAAGTCCTCTTCCTCTGCCTTAGTCAACTGTGCATACACACCCGTATCCGTGTTCCGAGGAACACGAATACGAAGATATAAAACCTATCCCAAAACATATACTAGGATCTGGCTTAAACCAAAGCCCGCGAGTATAAGCTGTCCGGACACCAAACTTGCACAAGTGCGCGGATGTGAACAAACCACGTCGCAAATCCATGCGACCTCTACTCATTTTGCCTAAAGGTGAATAACTCTCTTTGTGGGACTCTAAAGACTCGACACTACGCTAGCAGTGGGTTTAACCACAGACCGCAAGCGGCACTAGCTGTACGTAACGGTCCCCAGGTAGATGCCGATAAGAAGAGTGACGAGGTAAACCCATCTGAACTCCTACTGAGCCTGAATGTGACAGTCTCCGTACAGTCCGGTCTGTTCGTCTAAGAGTATCGCATGGAGGGCCTAGGGGCGGTAAACGTCAGTCCCCTAATAGCGGTATAAGTCGTGTCAGAGTGTAGCCCAGAACACCCTGAGATAACACTGGAAACCTACCAGTCTATCTCGCTTGCCCTGGACAGGGACTTTGTGTAATGGCTCTCCTAGACACAGCGCGATATCGGGAGAGACAAATCCTGTCTAACCGTCCCTGCCTCCAAGTGCTTCGGGACTGCACCCAAAAACTACCTGTTTGCACGACTCCGTTAAGCCGTGGTAGGGTAGTAATCAAAGAACAGTAGGAACACACTCGAGGCGAAGTGACAGTGTCAAGTCAACGGACTAAGCTGTACTTATGTCACCTGGGAACTGATAACTAGCAATAGGTATAATACCAACCAACAGTTCCCGACAAGTCCTGTCCAGTGTACTCATAACCTAACGAGCACCCGCATACTATCTCAAGTACGACGTACTGACGGCTGTGGGACAGACCGTCTCCCAAACTGGGATGAAAAGAGCATACGCTAGTCTACTCCGGAGTATTGATGCCCTGTCTTGATAGTACTACGACTAGGGACTGCATAAGGATGTGCTTGTGGATTACCCAGCCCCCACGAGTGTGACTGCCATCACAACGCTGGTAATCAAGCAAAGATCCTAAGGGCTCCACTAATGTGTAAAGGCGATATGCTAAAAGAAACACATGCACACATTAAAGTAGAAACAAACCAAGTAGCATACTACTATATTGAGCAAGATTGTCAACACAAGGTGAATATCCCAAGCTTCCATCAAGTAATATACAAACTAGTATGATACAGTAATGGCCTCTAGGGCATATACACTAACAATCTCCCACTTGCACTAAGGCCATGTACTGGCGTATCGAAGACCTATCATCTCGATCAGCTGCTCGAACTAAGTCTAGGGTAAGGCCTTCGTGAATGGATTAGCAGTGTTATCTTCCGTAGTAACTCTCCGAACCTCGATCTCCTGGCGACCCACGATCTCCCTGATCAGGTGATACCGCCTCAAGATGTGCCTGGACTTCTGATGGGACCTGGGTTCCTTCGCTAAAGCTATAGCCCCATTGTTATCGTAATACAGAGGTACTGGATCAACAATGGACGGAACCACCTGAAGTTCTGTCAAGAACTTCCTTATCCAGACGGCTTCTTTTGCGGCATCTGCAGCAGCGATATATTCCGCTTCCATCGTCGAGTCAGCAACGGTTTCCTGTTTGGAACTCTTCCAACACACCGCCCTTCCATAGAGGGTAAAGACATAACCCGACATGGACTTGGAATCATCCTTGTCACTCTGGAAGCTGGAGTCAGCAAAAGCAACGATCTGGAGGTCTTTTCCGCCATACACCAAGAACATCTCCTTAGTCCTTCTCAGGTACTTGAGAATGTTCTTTACCGCTATCCAGTGTTTCTCCCCAGGGTTTGACTGATACCGGCTTACCACACTCAGTGCATAAGCTACATCTGGTCTGGTGCACAACATCGCATACATTATAGAGCCTACCGCAGAAGCGTAGGGTATAATCGACATGCGATCCCTTTCCAAATCAGTCTTGGGAGACATCTCTTTAGAGAGGGAGATCCCGTGATAAGCCGGTAGATTACCGCGCTTGGAATCTTCCATACTGAATCTTTTCAGTATGGTGTCGATGTACCTGAACTGTGAAAGTCCAAATATCCTCTTAGATCTGTCACGATAGATCCGGATCCCCAGAATGTATGATGCATCACCCAGGTCTTTCATGGAGAACCTGTGTGACAAGAACCCTTTGACAGATTGTAGCATAAGAATGTCATTTCCTATCAAGAGAATGTCATCCACGTATAAAACGAGGAATACTACAGTTCTAGCTACAAATCTACTATAGATGCATGGTTCATCTGGATTTTTGATAAAGCCAAATTCTTTGACCGTCTCATCAAAACAGATGTTCCAACTCCGCGATGCTTGCTTTAGTCCATAAATGGACTTAAGCAACTTGCACACCTTTCCGCTGTTCCCACTCTGAATGAAACCCTCTGGCTGGTCCATATAGACATACTCCTCTAAATTTCCATTTAGAAAAGCGGTCTTTACGTCCATCTGCCAAATCTAATAATCGTGGACGGCAGCAATGGCAAGAAGGATCCGAATGGATTTCTGCATAGCCACTGGAGAAAAGGTTTCGTCATAGTCCAAACCAGGTCTCTGACGAAAACCCTTTGCAACAAGTCTAGCTTTATAGGTCTCAACCCGTCCATCTACACCAATCTTCCTTTTGAAGATCCACTTGCATCCTACGTGTTTTACCCCATCTGGAGCAACGTCCAACGACCATACTTTGTTGGTGTACATGGACTCCATTTCGGTCCGCATTGCATCCAGCCATTTTACCGAGTCGATGCTCTGAATGGCCTGCTGGAAGCTAGTCGGCTCATCACTATCAATGATGCAATCCTCTCTATCACCGTCTATGAGAAAACCGTAGTATCTCTCGGGCGGATAAGACTGCCTACTACTTCTGCGGAGCGCCGCAGGAATGTCCTGATCTTTCGAACCCTCTGGTTCTACTAAGCTTTCAGTAATAGCTCGTGGTTCTGGAATTTCTTCCAGTTCTATTGCGCTCCCACTTATCCGATTTTCCAAAAACTCAGTTTCCACGAAGTGGGCATGACGAGAAACAAAAAACTTTTGTTCCTCTTCGCAATAGAAGAAATATCCCTTGGAGTTCTTTGGATATCCCACAAACTTGCACCGTACTGAGCGTGCCTCGAGTTTGTCCGTATGCTGCTTTTTGACAAAAGCTGAACATCCCCATGTCTTAATGTGATTAAGATAGGGTCTCTTCCCACACCACATCTGATATGGTGTAGTAGGCACAATCTTAGTTGGAACTCGGTTCAAAAGGTATGCAGCTGATTCTAGTGCATATCCCCAGAATGATCGCGGTAACTCAGCGTTACTCATCATGGAACGTACCATATCCAATAGGGTGCGGTTCTGTCTCTCCGATACACTGTTATGTTGCGGAGTGTATAGAGGAGTAATCTGAGAGAGAATTCCATTCTCTTTTAAATAATCCAGGAACTCGGCACTCAAGTATTCACCACTTTGATCAGATCTCAGTGTCTTGATACTTTTGCCTGTTTGTTTTTCAACTTCATTCTTATATTCCTGGAATTTTCCAAAGCCTTCGGATTTATGTTTCATTAAGAAGACATATCCGTACATTGAAAATTCATCCGTAAAAGTAATGAAGTAAGAATAACAGCTTCGTGCATGCGTAGACATTGGACCGCACACGTCGCTGTGTATGAGTCCCAAGAGCTCGCTCGCTCTTACTCCGTGTCCAGTGAACGGAGTCTTTGTCATCTTTCCTTTGAGACAGGATTGACAAGTTGCATATGATTGATATTCGAACGAATCCAAATATCCTTCTGTATGTAACTTCGTCAACCTTCTCTCATTGATGTGACCCAGTCTACAATGCCATAAGAAAGTCTGATTTGTTTCCGGAGACTTTCTTTTGTGTGTATTCTGGACATTGAAAATCTGTGATTGGTTTAATACGTATATACCATTGCTTAATGTACCTGACCCAATCTGAACTTTATTAAGGTGAATGTTTACAACATTACTTACAAACGAAAATTCATAACCTTCTTTAGATACTAAAGATACAGAAATGATATTACGTAAAACAATGTCCATCTGACATTCCCAAGTGATAGTCCCCCACGGCCTCAGCATCCATGCTAGCTCCGTTTACAACTTTGAGGGTCATATCACCTGCCTTCAAAAACCTATGCTTTCTCAGTGCATGCAAAGAATTACAGATATGAGATCCTGACCCGGTATCCAATACCTAGGAAGTAGAGTTTATTGATAGACAGTTTTCAATAACATACACACCTGAATCTGAAGCCGCAACTTGCTTCAGATCCTGTGTTCTGGCCTTCTAAGCCCTGCAATCTTTCTTCCAGTGTCCACTCTTGTGAAAGTAAAAGCACTCTTCCTTCCCCACAAGCATCCCCGCTACCTTTGTTGCTTTTTCATTTCCCTTCGTATCCACTTTACTAACACTGCCCCTTGGTTTGGCGGGGGTTTTCTTCTTCTTTCCCTTGGCTTTCGCTTTGGACCTAGAAGAGGAAGATCCTCCTACAAACAAAGTGGATGTTTCCCTACCTTTCTGTAGGGTGCCCTCTGCACTCCTCAGCATGTTGAGGAGCTCTGAAAGTTCAACTTCCTTTTCTTGCAAGTTGAAGTTCAGGATAAACTGGGCGTAAGTGGAAGGAAGGGACTGGAGAATCAAGTCCGTATAGAGCTCATTCTCCAATGTGGTCCCAAGGTCCGCGAGCTCCTCTATGTAGCCAATCATCTTAAGCACGTGTTCCGCTACCGATGATCCAAGGGCCAATCTCGCCGAAAACAGCTTTTTCGACACTTCGTATCTGGCGATACGGGATTGCTCTCCATACAGTTCTTTTGTATGGAGAAATATGGATTCGAGGTCCATATTCTCGTGCCTCCTCTGATGTTCATTGTCCATAGAGGCAAGCACGAGGCACTTGGCCTTCGCGCAGTCGATTTCCCAGGTCTTACGGATTTCCCTATCCGCGACGTTGGTTTTGGGACCTAGGAAAAGGGGAGCTTTGGTGGTAAGAAGAAACCCCAACTTTTCATAAGTGATTGACATTTTGACATTTCTGAGCCAATCTTTGTAGTTTGGCCCTGTCAATATGTTTTTATCTAGTAGTAACTTAAGTCCAGTCATGATATTTGGTCGCTGCAATTAGGAGAGAGAGAAGAAACACTTTAGCATGATGCTCTTGCAAGTTTAGAGTGGTTTTTAATTTGTCTAAACAGGATGGCTCCCACTGTCTCTCGAATCCCTCCTCAAACCATAAAGGAAGAATTAGTCGGGATCAGTCTCACCGTACAATTCTTGCTTAACCGTTCAGCCAGGTCAGTGTCGGTACTTCGAGGGAGGTTTTCCAACGCTTTCGCGAAGTTCCTTAATTAAGTAACCTCTTTTCGCTGTGGGGGTAGCCCCGCTAACACCTTTCTTGACACCTACTTGGTTTATAGCATTGATCGTTAAGTGAGAAAGTTCCGGAGGAGTAGCATATACTCACAGTAGGATCGGGATCCAAATATCATCGCATGACAAAACTGAAGGAATCCTACCAGAATCATCACACTCCAAATGGTATGCAGTGCTAGCAAGTTTCAGTTTCTTTTGAAACTCCCGATGTGGATTTTTGCCCCATGCTCTTATGACCTTGTCTTTGGCCAACAAATCATAAGTCACATGTCAAGTTCTACCCGTCATTCTCCAGGTTAATTTGAACCCACCCGCACATACCCTTGACTTTGGCCAACAAGGTAGAACGATTGTCCTAAACCAACACATCTATCTATGCTGCACATGAATACCCAATAGCTACCAATCACTATGCCTTGACTTTTGCCAACAAACATAGATTGAATACTTATTGACTATCCATGTGAAACGACGGAGGGCTACGAATGGTTTTGGCGAAACCGTGAACGTAGTGAACTTGATATAATCGAAGGAACGAGATAGCTTTCAAAAGGAGTGGTTCAAGCTCCGCATTTAAAATTTGGTTTTGAAAAGAACCGAGTGGTTTTGAATGTGTTCCAACGACTTTTACTTGGTTTATTTTTCTTGCATTAATTTTAATGCGTCCCATTAATTAATCCTACCATTGCAGAAAACAACGAAAATATGACGTACGCTTATGCCATCCGCATTCGCCACGGGGTCCCGTCATCACCCGTTAGGTTACTTAACTAACGACAGAGCGGGGGCTGGACTAGCGCGGATGCAAAATATAAGCAACGCCTAAATAGATATCATATATAGATATATACATTCGTCATAAGCAATGATAGCCATTCCAGACCACAGATGAACACATTGGATATACTAGGAATCTGCATTTCGTACGAGCCTGTAACGAAGAGCGGATTACACAGTCGCGATGAATAGCTAAACCCCACCCTAGACCACTACGGGTCCGGCAAACTACCCGCCAAGTACCCGAAGCGAAGCAACCTCCCTCAACACCGTGAGTAGGCCACTCGGCACTTCGAGATACCCGGTAGTTTGTGCACCACACCTTGGGTCTATCCTAGGAGCAAAAACAGTAAAAGAAATTATACAATGACGGCTACAACCCCAACCCGGTTGTGCGGATATATAAATAATATTACATCAAATTACATATTACAAGAATTAAAAGAATAAGAAAACTCTAATCTCACAACCCCCCCGGCTATTCATCCGCGACAATCGAACGAATTCATATACACAAACCATCAATATTACAGATCACAGATATGTATAACCCCCACTAATCGACGTATAGCGATTAGCAGACGTTCAATACATATAACATATCACAGATATAACCCATTAGCCAAAGTGTAAAGAAGTTCGATCAAAATACGGATTTGTGACCACCCCAAAAACTAACTTGTTCTCTGGAAATTCTGGGCAGAAACAAACCATCTCAAAAATCACAAAACACCGGCAGAAGTAAACCGCAGGAGAAACGATCCACAACCTAGTCAACTCGGCCGTGGATCCGCGGCAGGAGAAAGCTCTTGCCGCGGAACCGCGGTTAGTTGGTCGACTCACTGGATCGTTTTTCTTGTATGTTCTAACAAAAGCCAGAGCCGATTTTTAGTACATGATTTATTATTTTTGGAGAAGAAATAAAAATCGGCAGAAACTTAGGCTTTAGAAAACGTGTTTTGCGAGTTTTTCAGATAGAAGTTCTAGATACTTTGCTAACTAGTTAGTTTGTGTTTAGCTAGGCTCTGATACCACTGTAAGTCCATGTTGCCCACCCCGGTGCTTACGGGGAGGCGGAAACGTTATGAAAAATTCGATTTTTACAACACTAGGCAACATGGACTAACCAAAGGAGGGATCTTTGCTAAACATAAACTAACTACCAAGCTAAAAGAGGTAGCTACTTGGTTGAGGGGTTATACCTAAGTCTTGAAGTCCTTCTCTTCTTGCTCCTTGGAGTGTGATGAACGGGTTCACTTCGTCACCTTCTCTTGCCGAAGAAAGATCCACCCGAGGGCCTCTACCTTTGGCTCCAACCTCAAACTAGAAGTAACTAAGGTGCTTGGTGTGCTAAACCTAGAACCTTAGAAAGAGTAGAGAGTAATTTTAAGGGATTTATCTCAAGCTCAAATGTTCTCAACTCATGAGAGGGGAGAGCTTTGAGAGAGAAGAGGAGGATGAGAGAGAATGATAATGATAGAATTGTATGGTTGCTAGGCACGCGCACAAGGGTCTACGAGGAATCAACCAAGCCTAATTAAAATTTTAGCCGTGCCAAACAACTCTAATATGGATCTTTAAACTAGGGTTTAGGCGAAAACTTGCATGTTAACAACTTTAACACTAAGTGAAAGAGATTACAACCTTTGTAGATCCAGTCCTTCACTTCATTAGCTCCTTGTAGACGTCCCCATCGCTGCGATCGTGCACTCTGGACTCTAGAGAAGCTCCACGAGAAGAACGAACGTGCTTGCTACGATGACTTCGAGGCCGAAGATGATCTACGTCGGGGAGACACTAACTCAAGCTATTCTTTGACTAGGTCATAAACTTCGTGAAAAGAACACACTCTACTACATGGCAAGTGGTAGAGGATGAAGAACTAGGAGGTGGGCTCACTTTAGAATTGATTTTCTCACTCATTTTCTCATGGCACCATTGGAGCTAGTAAGCTTTTGGATAGAGCTTGATGAAGAAGAAGAAAGAATGAATTATCCATCCAAATGAAAACTTATCCAATAAATTATGTAACCATGGGTGAGTTAATCTATCATGCTTAACTCATGTAGAGAATTAACCAAAGCATTAGGTTAAAGGTTAGGTTAAAGAATATCAAAAGAAATGACAAAAGAGTGGACTTTGTCAAAGCTTCTCCAAGCTTCTTCAAGCTTGATTATTTTGACTAAGTTAAACCCTTTTGTTAAATCTTAAGATAAAACAATAACCCTAATCTTTACCCTAATCTTGGTATGAGTCTCATACACCCATCTTATGTGTATCATCAAGCATGATACAAACATATACACTTGCATATATCACGTATAAATAATGTGCACAAACAAGTGAGAAAATAAATCTTAAGTGAGCTAATACTAGTTAATGTAATGTAATATATCAAATATATAATTATATATTAAATTATTAAATCAACTCTTGATTTAATAATCCGGCAATAACCGACTAATATCATGTGTAACAACTTATCGAATCAACAATTGATCCGATAACCCGGCTATATCGCATACAACCGATCAATGTTACAAATTGCGAGAATAGAATACGGTATCTCATATCGTATTAATCTCGGTCCCGCACATATCACATATTTGCTCCTACTCCGTTTCGCTTGAGCCAGGAAACCCCTGTATAGGACTCTAAAGACTCGTCAATACGCCGGCAGTAGGTGATGATCATATCAAACACCCACAATCCGCAAGCGGTGTGCTAAACGTAACGGCCACCCGGGTATTGAGCAATCAGAAGATCAACAAGCAAGCCCGCTAGTTCTCCTATGAATCAAATCAGTAACACTCCCGTACAGTCCAGTCTCGTCGTTTGATATGTCGCATATCTCGCCTAGGGGTGGTAAACGTCAGACCCCAGTTGCTCGATAAGTCGTGTCGATATGAGGTGTATAACAGTTTGAGAAACTACTGGTAACACTTACCAGTAAATCTCAGCAACCCTGTCCAGAGATTTCCGGTTATAGCCAATCGAACACAGCACAATATCAACTCCCTATACCGGGAGAGATGAATCCCCTCCTATCGCTCATTGCCTCCATGTGATTCGGGACTGTACCCAAAAACCACCGTTTTGCACGCCCTCTTGGACGTGGTAAGGTGGAAATCAAAGCACAGTGGGAATCACACAAGACTCTATGACGATCTCGGGTCAACAGACTACTCTGTACCAGTGTCACCAGAGAACTACCATCTGACGTGAGGTAAAATACCATCTGGGAGTTCTCGGCGAGTCCGTCCAATGTACCCAGTCTCCACCGAGCACCCGTACACCATCCTTGATGTCAAACACCGATGGATATGGGATCATCCATCGCCCATCATATGGGTCAAGATGCGTATACGCTAGTCTACTCTGGTGTATCGATGCCTTGTCTCGATACACCCTCGACTAGGAACAGTTATAGGATGTACTCGTCGACTACCGTGGCCCCACTAGTATGATCTCATCATAGTCCCAATAGTCGAGTACATATCCTAAGGGCTTTATCAACATATAACATAGAGACAATCAGAGTACATGTTAAGATAAAGTACAACCAGATAGCATACTATCATGTCGAGCAAGAAAGTCCTCCCTATATATGTCCAAGCATCCACTACAATATACATCGTATGTACAGTAATGGCCTCTAGGGCATACATATAACTAACAATCTCCCACTTGCACTAGGACCATCTGTTGTGGTATCACATACCCAACAATTAGCTGCGGTTGAAGTATCTCATACTCAACTATCCCATAAAAGTCACTACTAGGAAAAAGGCCTTTGTGAGTGGATCCGCGCTGTCGTCCTCTGTGTCTACTCTCCTAACCTCGATCTCCCTGGAAATCAACCATCTCCATGATCATGTGATACTGCCTAAGAATTATATCTGGATTTCTGATGGGACGGGGGGGTTCCTTGGCAAAAGCCATAACTCCATTGAAACACAATGGTAGGAACGAAGTTCATCTCATGAACTTATATATATATATATATATATCCAGACTGCCTCTTTGGTAGTATCTTTGGTAATGATGTATCTTGCCTTTAATCGTCTAGTTAGTCACAGTATCTAGCTTGGAACTCTTCCAACATACCATCCCTCCACTGAGGGTAAAGACAATGCCTGCGACTGATATTCAGTCGTACTTATCACTATGGAACCTTTCTAGTGATTCTCCCCTGAATCAATTGATACCATCTCACTACAACTAGTGAGTATCCTAACATCCAATTAGATCTATCTCATAGATCCAAAACCCAGGATTTAGAAGGTATCGCTTTGATCCTATATGGAGAATCCTTGTGATAAGCGGAGATTGACCGAGCGTAGCATAGGAAACTCCTTCCCTATCAAGAGTATGTCATCCACGTACTCTACGAGGATCACCGCCATACTCCCTACTACCTTTTTTGTATATACAAGGTTCATCTACCATTTTGATGAAGTCAAACTCTTTGACTACCACATTAAAATAGATGTTCCAACTCCCCGATGCCAATTTTATCCTATAAAGCACCTTGCACACGTTTCCGCTGCTCACAATGTCTACGAAGCCCTCTGGCTGTGTACTTATAGACGCTATCTTCTAAAACATCATCTAGAAAAGCTGCCATGACACCCAACCACCAGATATCGTAGTCATGGTATATAGCCGTAGCAAGTAAGATCTGGATGGACTTAAGAATAGCTTTGAAAGTCTCAACTTTTCCATGTACACCAAGTAATCTTCTCAAGATTTACTCGCTCCTGATGGGGATTTAACCCTTCAGATAAAGCAACCAAATTCCATACTTTGTTGGTGTATAAGGATTCCATCTCAGATCGATAAGCATCCAGCCATTCTTACAGAGTCTCACTCCTGATGGCCAGCTCGAAACTAGTTGGGTCATCATCTCATGATGCAATTCTCGCTCCCACTGTCATAGAGAAACCGAAGTATCTCTCAGGTAGGTGAGGAACCCTACTAGATCGGCGGAGAGGCTGAGGTTCGTTGGTTACTATTGAATCCTTCGGTTCTACCAAATCATCTGCTGTAGTTTGTATAGCTGGAACTCCTTCCAATTCTACCTCATGACCACTAATTTTTTCATAAGAAATTCCTTTCACAAAAGTGGCATGTTGAGAAATAAAACACTTTTGTTTCTCGGTTTGGTAGAAGATATTCCCTTGCGAATACTTAGGATATCATACAAACTTCCACAGATCTGACTTTGCCTTGAGCTTGTACGGATTTTGCTTTTTAGACATAGGCCGGACAACCCCAAATCTTAACAAACTTAAGATATGGGCTCTTCCCATTCCATATCACATATGAAGTGTTAGGCAACTGATTTGATTTGAACCTTATTCAATAGGTATGCATCTTCTCAAGTGCATAACTACCAAAAGGAAATAGGAAACTCAGTAGTACTCATCATAGAGCACACCATATCACAAAAGGTGCTATTGCTCCGCCCCGACATACCATCATGCTATGGTGTATACGGAGGAGTAATGCTGAGAGAGAATCTCATTCTCCCTTAGAATAGTTCAGGATTTTCGTGCTCAAGTATTCTCCTCCTTGATCTTATCAAAGGACATAATACTTATACCCATTTACCCATTTTTGGTTCTCTACTTCTAACTTACATTATGGGAATATCTCAAATAGTTCGGACTTGTGTTTCAACAGGAACATATGTCTGAATCTTGAGAGATCATCAGAGAATGTAATGAAGTACAAAGAACCGTTCTTGGCATGTGCAGACAGGAGACTTTCATACATCAGCATGTATCAATCCCAAGAGTTCACTAACTCTTTCTCTGTTTCCAATAAACAGAGCTATGGTCATCTTATCTTTGTGACATGACTGACAAGTTTCACAAGATGTAAATTCAAACAAATTTAAATATGCATCTTAATGTAACTTCAGCCAGTTGGGTCGCATTGATATGACCTAGTCTACAATGCCTCAAGAAGGATTCATTCATTTCTGAACTCTTCCTCTTGTGTGTGTTCTGTACGTTAAGAACTGTGGTTTGATTTAGAACGTCTATGCTTTTAGATAACGTGCCTGAACCGATCAACTCTTGATATAGGAAATGTTTAAAACATTATCCAACAATACAAAATTATATCCTTTCTTTACTAATAAAGAGACTGATATGATGTTGTATATCAGGTTCGTATCTAATAACATTCGTTCAGAATCAATGTATTCTGGTAATACAGGATGATAGTGACCAACAGACTTGGTTGCAACACTTGCACCGTTTTCTGTCTTATGAAACTTATCACCCGTTCTCAGTTCTCTACCTTTCTGCAGCCCATGTAACAGATTACATATGCGGGATCCTGATCCGGTATCTCATACCCTGGACGTAAAGGATACTGAGAAATAGTTCTCTGTAATGAACACACCCGAAGAAGATGCATCAGCATGCACTTTCTTCGTTTGGGCGGCACGGGAAATCTGGTATTCCCCAATTTCCTGCTCTGTCTTATAAAAATTATAAGTTGGAGCGGGACCAACGTTCCCCAGCTCAGTATAATAAGCGGGTTCAGTCAATATATTAGTTTTATTATCCTGATTATGGCGTGATTTGGTCGCTACCTGGAGAGAGAGAGAAGAAAACACTCAGCGTATGCTCTTGTAAGATCAGATTGGTTATTATTTTATCTAATCAGGATGGCTCCCACTGTTTTAATCAAATCTTCCTTCAAACCCTAAAAGGAAAGACTAGCCGGGATTAATTACACGCTACAAGTTCGCCAATCTTTCATCCAGGCCAGTGTCGGTACTTTGAGGAAGGTCCCCGTGCTTTCGCACGAACCTAATTAAAGTAAACCTCATTTTCCAAGAGGCGTAACCCCGTTAAGACCTTTCTAGACACCTACTTGATCGGCTAATTGTAATGTGTAAAACTCTCCCAGGAGTAACTCTTACTCGCAGCGGGTATCGGGATCCAACTATCTCATAGAAGGTATGCAATCTCATTGCAAATTTCAACAGTTGAAATTCCCGATAATATTTTGTCCCTAACGTGCTATGACCTTGACGAAAGCCAACAAACCATAGCCCGCTAGTCAAGTTCAACCCGTACATTTCTTGACTGAATTAAACCCACCCGCACGACCCTTGACGAAAGCCAACAAAGCCGTACGACTACCCTAATCCAATCGCACCGTATGCTGCAGATAAGTGTTGGAGATAATGCCCTCAGAGTCAATTATTGGATCACAGGTACGTGATTGCAATGATTGATGGAGGACCTATCCCGGTAGGACAGTCTTACTCGAGATGATAGTATGCTATCTGGTTTACCTTTATCATCGTGTACTGTTTTAGGTGACCTGACACGTCGCTATTACACGTTGATAGAGCCCCTAGGATTCTTGCTTGACCACCAGCAGTATGAGGGCGATCATATAAGTGGAGCTGGGGTCTATAAGCATATCCTGAAATGGTCCCTAGTCGTGTGAGTTTCGAGACAGGGCATCGATACTCCATAGTAGACTAGTGTATACAGTCGAGACCCCAACGAGGGGCGGTGGCCGGTCTCACAAGCCACTGGTGTCAGTTGGATCACCTAAGATGTATACAGGTGCTCATTGGGTTATGAGTACACCGGACAGGACTCGCCGGGAACATGCTAGTTGGTCATATACCAGACGTCAGATGGCAGTTCCCTGGTGACATGTGTGCAGGTTAGTTCATCGACCTGGGGATCGTCATTTGTCTCGTGTGAGTTCCCACTGTACTTTGATTACTACCCTACCACGGCTCAAAGGAGTCGTGCAAACAGGTTTTAGTTGGGTACAGTCCCGAGCCACATGGAGGCAGTGAGCGTATCTTCAAGGGTTCATCTCTCCCGGTATTGGGGGTGAGGTCGTGCTGTGTCTAGGAGAGCCATTACACGAAGCCCTCGGCCGAGGCAAGGAGATTTACTGGTAGGTATTCCAGTAGTATCTCAGGGTGTTCTGGGCTACACTCCGACACTACTTGTACCGCTTTTGGGGGTCTGACTTTTACCAACCCCCTAGGCCCGCCATGCGATGCTCATAGACGAACGGACCGGACTGTATGGATATTGTCACTGACAGGCTCAGTAGGGTTGTCAGGCTGGGTTCGCCCACAGACGTCCCTTTTAGTCAATACCTGGTAGCCCGTTACGTATTGGCTTATACCTCTGACGTGCTAGTGGTTAAATCCACAACCAAGGTGTTGACGAGTCTTTAGAGTCCCCCACATTCAGTTACTCAGCTTTCGGGCGAAAAGTTGTAGAGGCCGTATGGAGATATGGCAAGGTCCCATCAGATACGTACGGTATTGCACGGATCAGGATCGGACAGTTTGTACTATAGGCCGTATGGTTATATGGCAGGGTTCGATCAGATACGTGCGGTATTGCACAGATCAGGATCGAACAGATATTGCTAGCCGGTTTTGGTATAAGCCGGATTCTAGTATAGTACAGTGGAGATTTTGTCTCATTGCATTTTGTATTTCGGTCGAAATACAGATGCGGGTGTGTATGCACAGTATCGGGGTTTTCCTGTAATTTATTATGGGACCAGTTTTCTGGAGTTTCCAGTTTGCTTTCCGTTTCGGCCGATTTCCTTTGTTCCGTTCATTGGCCGAAGATTGGTGGAGGAGGGAGCATTTGTAGAGGGGGTCTTTTCATATTATCATGTCATGATAATTGTCCCATCATTTGACTTCATATCTTCTTGATGGCTTGACTTTTAGTAACCATCATGGTTGTTGATTACTTGTTTTGGAGTGTGGGTTATGGTTGTGATCATTGGATTCTTTCATCATCTCTTTTCATCATTACTTCCACCCACCCCCTTGACCTTACTCTTTCTCTCTCCAATCACACATGGGTGGGGGGGGGCCGGCCATTCCAAGGGAATGGAAATGGGATTCATTTTTCATGAGGATGAGAGAAAAATGTTACACTCATTCTTTGCATGCTACATTTTTCCCCCACCACTCTCCAAGCTCCAAGTTCAATCCTTCCACCAAAAGGCAATTCCTACAACCCCAAATGAGACTTCTTCACTAGATATTCTACAGCGAATCTTGGGCACGTCGAGTAGCCGGCTTCGTGCCCGAGTTGCCTCGGCATTGAGGTGGGAGCCCGTAAAAGAAGTAGGCGATGTGGTGCACTTCCGGCGACGAGGAGGAGACGGGACATTCCGCAGGAGATCGGGACGACGACGAGAAGACCGGAGGACTCGGATATGTCGGTATACTTCTCTTCCCTATCTTGTTAATAGCTTAGACTTGTTAATGGTTACGATCCGGATGTTTAGTGCGCGGTGGTGCCGGTTTGCTAAGTCCGCAAAATTAAAGTTTTTCACCGCTTCCGCATTCCGGCGTCGGATTGACGGCCAGGGCGCCGCCGTGCACTTACAGTGGTATCAGAGCCTCGCCATTAACTTAGTCTAGCTTTGTGTATTGTGTTTGCATTTCCGATCGATCAAAAAGTCCAAAAACCCGTATTTTGTCGCATCAGTTTTCTGTTGGAAATTTTTAGTGTCGAAAATTTTTTCAGGTTGTAAAATATTGATGTACTAAAAATTATAAGACCACTGTTCAAATTCGATGCACTGATCTTCTAACCAGAGCGCGGAAGGGCGGCCAAAACCCACTTGTGGCCGCGCTTCCGCCGCAGCATGAAGGAATCAGTGGGTTGGGTTTTTACAGTGGGCTTCTGGGGAGATTTTAGGGTTTCTGGAACATTAACATTGGGCCCAGAATTTCTTTAACTGCTAAAGTATTGCTTTGGGGCCCACTTGTTAAAATTTGATTGATCGGATATTTTAAAACACATTTTTCACAGTATTTACATTATATCTACGACTGTGAATGTCACTTGATCGGTAAATCCGGTCTAACTGCTATAGCCCGGTTAGACGGATTTGCGAACGTGACTTTCACGTTGATGTTCTGTTTTTGCTGTGATGTTGCGGATCGGTCGGTGGGGATAGCCTGGATGCAATGCTAGTACAGTTGTGGATGTATTATGTACATTTAATATTGCGGGGCGAGCGTCCGACATGTGGACTGCCGTCACTGCCTGTTTGTATTATTATTTTGGGGCACGACCAGGTTGCGGTCGATGTACCCGTTGTATGTATATTTTACTTTCTGTAGTAGGATTACCCCGCGGAGGGGTGCACGGATAGCCGGGTTCTGGAGGGCAACAAGCCCGCATCTCATGGCATTGAGACGGAGGGGGCTTCACTCTAGGATTGGCGGGCTATTCGCCGCACTTGTAGGGGGTACAGGTTGACCCAGGAGGGGTGCCCAAGTTGCCGGATTCCGTGAAGTGCTGGGTGGTCCATTCACGTTACTGAAGGGGGCTGCCTCGCTTCAGGTTTTGGCGGGTGACTTGCCGCGCCCGTAGGGGTCTAGGATTTCATTGCACAGGCTATCCACACGACCAGGGGAACGTCGGGTTTCAGCAGTGGCTCTGTGAAACCCGGGGATCCCAGATATCTGTATTGTTTCTGTGATGCTGTACATTTTCTGTGATGTTGCATTTCTTTTCACGCCTTGAGCGAAATATAATATATTGGTATATATATTAGTAGATGTTGTATATGTTTTACATCCGCGCTAGTCCAGTCCCCGCTCTGTCGTTAGTTAGCTAACCTAACGGGTAATGACGGGACCTAGTGGCGAATGCGGATGGCATATACGTACATCAGTATATTTTCGTTCTTTTTGGTGTGATCAATTGATGGGACTGCATTGATTCGGATCAATGCAAGTTAAAAACAAACCTAATCTGATGTTGTTGGAACACTTTTTCAAAAAGCTGTTATTGCAAGGACGTTCACTTTTGTTTTGCATCGTGATATTCAGTTGGAATATCCTGCTCCTCAGTCGACGAGGCAAGGGCCGAGATCCCTTCACCGGGAGTGACCCCTTGGACAAAAGGTTTGCGTCAGGGCATTAACTTCACTATAGCCGATTACTTTTGCTTTGCACCGTGGTGTTCAGTTGGAATATCCTGCACCCCATTCTACGGGGACAGAGCCGAGATCCCTTCACCGGGAGTGACCTCTTTAGCTGTAAGTCGATGTAGTACACCCCAGTACTTATGGGGAGGCGGAATTTACAAAAACTTATCAAGTTTAAACAACAAACATCGACTAACCGCATGAATCGAAGCTAAACCCTAAAAACCGTATTCTAGAGTTTCATCTCACTAAAGAGATTAGGGATTATACCTAATGAACCGGTCCTTCTTCTTTACGTCCTCCTTGGTTCTCCTCGGCCTTCTCTAGGTAGTAGACGATCCACCCGAGAGCGAAACTCCAAGCTAAACCTCTAACTTGAGGTAACTAATCAACTTTGATTGCTAATCAAAGATGAGAGGATGATATAGAGTGAGGGTTATGGATTGTTTAGTCTAACTAATCCTTTGATCTCAACACATGAGGATTAAGGATTAGGGTTTGAAGATGAGAGCTTGAGGAGAGAGAATGTGTGATATGATAATGAGAGAAGAGAGAGAGTGTATCATAATATTATGAAGCATTCTTATTTTCAATAAATCAATAAAGGAAATGAATAAGCATGCTTCACAAAATATCTTGTGATGATTCATTAACATGAGTCATTAAGCAATAAATGTGCATTAATGAAGTGAATGAATCACCACTATGACTCACTCTCTTTCCAAAACAAACCTCCTTAGTCACATCTTCTAGAAGCTTCTCGAGTAATTACGAGAACGCCCCTCCGATCCGTAAAAATACGGAAAAACTTTAGACTGTATAAATCCAATAACCGGATACCAGTAACTGGCTTAAACCAAAGCCGACTGGTAAAATCTGTCCGAAAGTCGTACGCGCGTAAACGCACGTATGCGTCCGAACCCTTTGTCGCAAAACCATGCAACCTCTATATCGTTTCGCCTGGAGTAGGAAACTCTCTGTGTGGGACTCTAGAGACTCGACTACTACGCTGGCAGTGGGTTTAACCACAGACCGCAAGCGGCACTAGCTGTACGTAACGGTCCCCAGGTAGTTGTCGATAAGAAGGCCGATGAGTAAACCCATCCGAACTCCTACTGAGTCTGATGTGACAATCTCCATACAGTCCGGTCCGTTCGTCCAAGACTATCGCATATCGGGCCTAGGGGGGCGGCAAGCGTCAGTCCCCTAATAGCGGTATAAGTCGTGTCGGAGTGAAGCCCATTACACCCTGAGAAACTGCTGGAACCTACCAGCAAATCTCGCTTGCCCTGGCCAGGGACTTTGCGTAATGGCTCTCTGACACAGCACGATATCTACTCCCAATACCGGGAGGGACGAATCCTGTCTAACCGCCACTGCCTCCAAGTGCTCGGGACTGTACCCAACTGCTACCTGTTTGCACGACTCCATAGAGCCGTGGTAGGGTAGCAATCTAAGAACAGTGGGACACACTCGAGGCGAAGTAGCAGTGTCAAGTCTGCGGACTACGCTGTACTCATGTCACCTGGGAACTGTTTACTGACGACTGGTATCAAACCAACCAACAGTTCCCTGTGAGTCCTGTCCGGTGTACCCGTAACCTAACGAGCACCTGTATACTATCTCCAGTACGACGTACTGATGGCTGTGGGACAGACCATCTCCCCAACTGGGATGAGAAGCGTACACACTAGTCTACTCCGGAGTATCGATGCTCTGTCTCGATAATCCAACGACCAGGGACCTGAATAAGGATGTGCTTGTAGACTACCCAGCCCCCACTAGTGTGACTGCCATCACAACGCTGGTAGCCAAGCAAGATCCTAAGAGCTCTATCAATACGTATACTCACATATTAAGATAGAAAAACCAAGTAGCATACTACCATGTTTAGCAAGACTGTTATATACATGTGAATATCCCAAGCTTCCATTAAGTAATATACAAGCTAGTATGATACAGTAATGGCCTTCTAGGGCATAAACACTAACAATCTCCCACTTGCACTAGGGCCATGTACTGGCATATCGCAGACCAATGATCTCGAGTAGCCTCTCGAACTGAATCTGAGGAAGGGCCTTCGTGAATGGATCAGCAATGTTCTCTTCTGAAGCAACTCTCCGAACCTCGATCTCCTGACGATCAATGATCTCCCTGATCAGGTGATACCGCCTCAAGATGTGTCTGGACTTCTGATGGGACCTTGGTTCCTTCGCTAAAGCTATAGCTCCGTTGTTGTCGCAATATAGAGGTATTGGATCAACTATGGTAGGAACCACCTGAAGTTCTGTTAGGAACTTCTTCATCCAGACTGCTTCTTTTGCGGCATCGCAAGCAGCTATATACTCCGCTTCCATCGTCGAGTCAGCAACGGTGTCCTGCTTGGAGCTCTTCCAGCACACCGCCCCTCCATTGAGGGTAAAGACATAACCCGACATGGACTTGGAATCGTCCTTATCACTCTGGAAGCCGGAATCAGCAAAGGCCTCTAACCTGAGGTCTTTTCCGCCGTAAACCAAGAACATCTCCTTAGTCCTCCTCAGGTACTTGAGAATGTTCTTTACTGCTATCCAGTGTTTCTCCCCTAGGTCTGACTGATACCGGCTTACCACGCTTAGTGCGTAAGCTACATCTGGTCTGGTACACAACATCGCATACATTATAGAGCCTACCGCAGAAGCGTAGGGTATAATAGACATGCGTTCCCTTTCCAAATCAGTCTTGGGAGACATCTCTTTGGAGAGGGTGATTCCGTGACAAGCCGGTAGATTACCGCGCTTAGAATCTTCCATACTGAATCTTTTCAGCACAGTGTCGATATACCTGGACTGCGAAAGTCCCAACATCCTCTTGGATCTATCACGATAGATCCGGATCCCCAGAATGTAAGAGGCATCACCCAGGTCTTTCATGGAGAACCTGTGTGACAAGAATCCTTTGACAGATTGTAGCATAGGAATGTCATTTCCTATCAATAGAATGTCATCCACGTACAAGACGAGGAATACGACACTTCTGGCCACAACTTTACTATATATGCACGGTTCATCTGGATTTTTGATAAAGTCATATTCTTTGACTGTCTCATCAAAACAGATGTTCCAACTCCGCGATGCCTGCTTTAGTCCATAAATGGACTTAAGTAGCTTGCATACTTTCCCGCTGCTCCCACTCTGATTGAAACCCTCTGGCTGATCCATATAGACGCTCTCTTCTAAATTTCCATTCAGAAAAGCCGTCTTTACGTCCATCTGCCAGATTTCATAATCATGGAAGGCAGCAATAGCAAGAAGGACCCGAATGGATTTGAGCATAGCCACTGGAGAAAAAGTTTCGTCATAGTCCAAACCAGGTCTTTGACGAAAACCCTTTGCAACAAGTCTAGCCTTATAGGTTTCCACCTGTCCATCTACACCAATCTTTTTCTTGAAGATCCATTTGCATCCTATGGGTTTTACCCCATCTGGAGCAAAGTCCAAAGTCCATACTTTGTTGGTGTACATGGACTCCATCTCGGTCCGCATTGCATCTAGCCATCGTACCGAGTCGCCGCTCTGGATGGCCTGCCTGAAGTCAGTAGGTTCATCATCATCTATGATGCAATCCTCTCTATCCCCATCTATGAGAAAACCGTAGTATCTCTCAGGCGGACGAGACGGCCTACTACTCCTGCGGAGGGGTGCGGGAATGTTCTGTTCTTCTTGAACCTCTGGTTCTACCAAACTTTCAGTAGCAGTTTGTGGTTCTGGAATTTCTTCCAGTTCTATTTCGCTCCCACTTGATTCCTTTTCTAAAAACTGATGTTCTAGAAAATGGGCATTACGAGAAACAAATACCTTCTGTTCCTCTGCGTAATAGAATAGATATCCCCTGGAGTGCTTTGGATATCCCACAAACAAACATTTTACTGATCGTGCCTCGAGCTTGTCCACATGCTGCTTTTTAACAAAAGCTGGACATCCCCAAATCTTTACATACTGTAGATGGGGTTTCTTCCCACTCCACATCTGATATGGAGTGGTATGCACAGTCTTGGTAGGTACCATGTTCAAAAGATATGCCGCTGATTCTAGCGCATAAACCCAGAAAGATCGCGGTAACTCAGCATTACTCATCATGGATCGTACCATATCCAATAGGGTTCGATTCCGTCTCTCCGATACACCGTTATGCTGTGGAGTGTATGGAGGAGTAAGCTGAGAGAGAATTCCTTTCTCTTTTAGGTAACCTAGGAACTCGGCACTCAAGTATTCACCACCTCGATCAGATCTAAGTGTCTTAATACTTTTGCCGGTTTGGTTTTCTACTTCATTCTTATACTCTTGGAATTTCTCAAAAGCCTCGGATTTATGTTTCATCAGATAAATGAATCCGTATCTTGAGTAATCATCCGTGAAAGTAATGAAATAGGAATAACCACCTCTCGCATGTGTAGACATTGGACCGCATACATCACTGTGTATGAGTCCTAAGAGCTCGCTCGCTCTTACTCCTTGTCCAGTAAATGGAGTCTTTGTCATCTTTCCTTTGAGACAAGATTGACAAGTGTCATAAGTTTGATATTCGAACGTGTCCAAATATCCTTCTCTATGCAACTTAGTCAACCTTCTCTCATTGATGTGACCCAGTCTACAATGCCATAAGAAAGCTTTATTTAAATCTGGAGACTTTCTTTTTAGTGTGTTCTGGACATTGAAAATTTGGAGTTGGTTTAACACATATATGCCGTTATTTAGAGTACCGGACCCAATCAAACCATGATTAAGGTGGATGTTGACAACATCTCTTACAAACGTGAAATCATAACCTTTATTTGATAACAAGGAAACTGATATGATATTACACGTTAAGCTGGGTACAAAATAACAGTTATGTAAAACCAAAATGTGTCCACTCGTCAATCCCAGGTGATAATCCCCGACGGACGCAGCTCCCACGCTAGCTCCGTTAGCAACCCTGAGGATCATATCACCTTCCTTCAGCACTCTACGGTTTCTCAGTGCCTGCAATGAATTGCAAATATGAGATCCTGACCCGGTATCCAATACCCAGGAAGTAGAGTTGATCGACAGACAATTCTCAATTACAAACACACCTGAAGTCGAAGCCACAGCTTGCTTCGGTTCCTGGCGTTCCACGCCTTGCAATCCTTCTTCCAGTGCCCTTTCCTGTGACAATGGAAGCACTCATCCAGGCCAACTACCGGTGCTGTAAACTTTTTCTTTCCCTTCTTTCCCACCTTACTAACACCTCCTCTAGGTCTGGGTGCAGCCTTCTTCTTCCTTCCTTTGGCCCTAGCCTTGGACCCGGAAGAAGATGAACCGCCAACAAACATAGCGGGTGTTTCCCTTGCCTTCTGCAAGGTGCCCTCTGCACTCCTTAACATGTTTAGGAGTTCCGCAAGTTCAACTTCTTTTCCTTGAAGATTGAAGTTGAGGATAAACTGGGCGTAGGTGGGAGGAAGGGACTGGAGAACAAGGTCTGTATAGAGCTCATTATCCAAAGTCGTTCCAAGGTCCGCGAGCTCTTCAATATAGCCGATCATCTGTAGGACATGTTCACCTACCGATGACCCGACAGCCAACCTCGCTCGAAATAATTTCTTAGAGGTCTCGTATCTTGCTATACGAGATTGCTCTCCATAAAGTTCCTTTGTATGGAGAAATATGCCATCTAAGGACATATCCTCGTGCCTCCTCTGATGTTCATTGTTCATCGAGGCAAGCACGATGCACTTGGCTCTCGCGCAATCTAAATCCCAGGTTTTACGGATTTCCTTATCCGCATTGCTGGATTTGGGACCAAGGACAGCAGGTGCTGTAGCGGTGAGGACGTACCCCAGTTTGTCATAGGTCAAAGCCATCTTGACATTCCGCAGCCAATCTTTATAGTTTGGCCCCGTCAGTATATTTTTCTCTAAAAGTAACTTAAGTCCAGTCATTTTCAGGGTCGCTGCAATTAGGAGAGAGAGAAGAAAACTCTTTAGCATGATGCTCTTGCAAGTTTAGAGTGGTTTTTAGTTTATCTAAACTGGATGGCTCCCACTGTTTCTCGAATCCTTCCTCAAACCATAAAAGAAGAATTAGCCAAGACTATTCTCACCGTACAATACTTGCTTAACCGTTCAGCCAGGCCGGTGTCGATACTTCGAGGGAGGTTTTCCAACGCTTTCGCGAAGTTCCTTAATTAAATAACCTCTTTTCTCTGGGGGCGTAACCCCGCTGACACTTTTCTGGACACCTACTAGGTTTATAGCATTGATCGTTAAGCGACGAATATCCTGATAAGTAGTATATACTCACAGTAGGATCGGGATCCAAATATCATCGTATGATAATGTTGAAGGAATCCTACCAACATTCATCAAACTCCAAATGGTATGCATCTCTTTGCAAATTTCAGTTTCTTTAGAAATTCCCGATATAAGTTTTTGCCCCATGCTCTTATGACCTTGGCGTTAGGTCAAAATGTCATAAGTCACATGTCAAGTTCTACCCATCATTATCCTGTCAGTTTGAACCCATCCGTATATATCCTTGACGTTCGGCCAAAATGATAATACGACTGTCCCAAACTAACTCATCTATCTATGCAACAAATGAATATCCAGCAGCTACCAAACACTATGCCTTGGCGTTAGGTCAAAATACATAGCTTGAATACTACTGAATACCCAGATGAAATGACGGAGGGCTACGAATGGTTTTGGCGAAACCGTGAACGTAGTGAACTTGATATAACCGAAGGAACCTGATAGCTTTTAAAAGGAGTGGTTAAATCTCCGCATTTAAAAATATCTGTTTAAAAATAACCGAGTGGTTTCTTTTAAATTGTTCCAACGATTTGAACTTTGGTTTGTTTTACTTTGCATTATAGATAATGCGTCCCATCATTAACCTATCATTGCAGAAAACAACGAAAATATAACGTCCTCTTATGCCATCCGCATTCGCCACGGGGTCCCGTCATCACCCGTTAGGTTACTTAACTAACGACAGAGCGGGGGCTGGGCTAGCGCGGGTGTAAAACATAAGTGACGTCTAAATAGCTATAATAAATATAGATATTTTACATTCGTCTGACGCAATGATATTCATTCCAGAACACAGATAAACAATATTGGATTTGCAAGCAATCTGTATTTCTTTTGAGCCTGCAAGAAAAGACAGATTACACAGTTGTGATGAATAGCCGTTTACCCCACCCTCGACCCCTACGGGTACAGCAAACTACCCACCCGGCAGTCTGTGTACCCCACCTTGGGTCAGTCCTAGGAGCAAAAAACAGTAAAATGAAATAATACAACGGTGGCTACGACCGCAACCTGGAAGTGCCCCGCGAAAATAATATTACAACAAATTACATTTACAACAAATGAATAAATCAATAAACCATTGTTAACCCCGGCTATACACCACAACAGTCCAATACAGTTTATATGCACAAACAGATATAACCATTTCAGAAATATGCAACCCCCTGCCAACCGACATACTAGCAGTTGGGGGAGGTTTACGAACACATCAAACAATCACAGATATAATCCAATACGCAAATACTGTATTTTTCGATCGAATAAACAACTTCAAAATTGCTCCAAAATCTGCTCTGTTAAACAGTAACCTGAGCAATAATTAAATATTCCAGAAAACCCCAAATATCACAGGGGACCCACCCAAAAAAATTGAGCCCATGACTCGGCAACTCGGCCGCGGATGCGCGGCGGATCGGTGGGATCCGCCGCGCTTCCGCGGCGCTTTGGTCGAATCATTGGCTCGAATTTCTTGGGTGTTCTCCTGTGTTCATGTCAAGCTCTCTGAACACACCAGAAAAATTTTAGGACTTCATTTTCACTTCGACAGAAACTTAACAGAACTAGGGTTTTCCGGCTTCGTTTTTTCGTTCGAAATTCGTACAAATTTGCGATTAAGTTATTTAGTGTTTAGCGAGGCTCTGATACCACTGTAAGTCGATGTAGTACACCCCAGTACTTATGGGGA
Organism: Agapanthus africanus; assembly: GCA_030015575.1. Lineage (NCBI taxonomy): Eukaryota > Viridiplantae > Streptophyta > Magnoliopsida > Asparagales > Amaryllidaceae > Agapanthus > Agapanthus africanus. The sequence goes on from JASDDO010000010.1 coordinate 236,104,641, forward strand.
GGCGGAATTTACAAAAACTTATCAAGTTTAAACAACAAACATCGACTAACCGCATGAATCGAAGCTAAACCCTAAAAACCGTATTCTAGAGTTTCATCTCACTAAAGAGATTAGGGATTATACCTAATGAACCGGTCCTTCTTCTTTACGTCCTCCTTGGTTCTCCTCGGCCTTCTCTAGGTAGTAGACGATCCACCCGAGAGCGAAACTCCAAGCTAAACCTCTAACTTGAGGTAACTAATCAACTTTGATTGCTAATCAAAGATGAGAGGATGATATAGAGTGAGGGTTATGGATTGTTTAGTCTAACTAATCCTTTGATCTCAACACATGAGGATTAAGGATTAGGGTTTGAAGATGAGAGCTTGAGGAGAGAGAATGTGTGATATGATAATGAGAGAAGAGAGAGAGTGTATCATAATATTATGAAGCATTCTTATTTTCAATAAATCAATAAAGGAAATGAATAAGCATGCTTCACAAAATATCTTGTGATGATTCATTAACATGAGTCATTAAGCAATAAATGTGCATTAATGAAGTGAATGAATCACCACTATGACTCACTCTCTTTCCAAAACAAACCTCCTTAGTCACATCTTCTAGAAGCTTCTCGAGTAATTACGAGAACGCCCCTCCGATCCGTAAAAATACGGAAAAACTTTAGACTGTATAAATCCAATAACCGGATACCAGTAACTGGCTTAAACCAAAGCCGACTGGTAAAATCTGTCCGAAAGTCGTACGCGCGTAAACGCACGTATGCGTCCGAACCCTTTGTCGCAAAACCATGCAACCTCTATATCGTTTCGCCTGGAGTAGGAAACTCTCTGTGTGGGACTCTAGAGACTCGACTACTACGCTGGCAGTGGGTTTAACCACAGACCGCAAGCGGCACTAGCTGTACGTAACGGTCCCCAGGTAGTTGTCGATAAGAAGGCCGATGAGTAAACCCATCCGAACTCCTACTGAGTCTGATGTGACAATCTCCATACAGTCCGGTCCGTTCGTCCAAGACTATCGCATATCGGGCCTAGGGGGCGGCAAGCGTCAGTCCCCTAATAGCGGTATAAGTCGTGTCGGAGTGAAGCCCATTACACCCTGAGAAACTGCTGGAACCTACCAGCAAATCTCGCTTGCCCTGGCCAGGGACTTTGCGTAATGGCTCTCTGACACAGCACGATATCTACTCCCAATACCGGGAGGGACGAATCCTGTCTAACCGCCACTGCCTCCAAGTGCTCGGGACTGTACCCAACTGCTACCTGTTTGCACGACTCCATAGAGCCGTGGTAGGGTAGCAATCTAAGAACAGTGGGACACACTCGAGGCGAAGTAGCAGTGTCAAGTCTGCGGACTACACTGTACTCATGTCACCTGGGAACTGTTTACTGACGACTGGTATCAAACCAACCAACAGTTCCCTGTGAGTCCTGTCCGGTGTACCCGTAACCTAACGAGCACCTGTATACTATCTCCAGTACGACGTACTGATGGCTGTGGGACAGACCATCTCCCCAACTGGGATGAGAAGCGTACACACTAGTCTACTCCGGAGTATCGATGCTCTGTCTCGATAATCCAACGACCAGGGACCTGAATAAGGATGTGCTTGTAGACTACCCAGCCCCCACTAGTGTGACTGCCATCACAACGCTGGTAGCCAAGCAAGATCCTAAGAGCTCTATCAATACGTATACTCACATATTAAGATAGAAAAACCAAGTAGCATACTACCATGTTTAGCAAGACTGTTATATACATGTGAATATCCCAAGCTTCCATTAAGTAATATACAAGCTAGTATGATACAGTAATGGCCTTCTAGGGCATAAACACTAACATTAGCAACGGTTTTCGTCACTATATTTTCAAAAAGCTATTCGTTCCTTCAACGATATCAAGTTCATTACGTTAAAGGTTTTCGCCAGAAACCATTCGTAGCCCTCCGTCGTTTCAGACGGGTAGCACGTAGTATTCATGCTATGTTTGTTGACCTTCTTCAAGGCATAGTGTATGGTAGCTGCTTGTTACCTTTCTGCTGCATAGGTAGATGCGTTGGTTTGGGACAGTCGTATAGCCTTGTTGACCTTCGTCAAGGGCTTGTACGGGTGGATCCAAAATAACCTGGATAATGACGGGTAGAACTTGACATGTGACTTATGATTTGTTGACCTTCGCCAAGGTCATAAGAGCATGGGGCAGAAATCACATCGGGAGTTTCAAAAGAACTGAAACTTTCCAGATATGCGCATACCTTCTGGAGTGTGATACCGTGAGCGGATTCCGTCACGTTATCATGCGATGATAGTTGGATCCCGATTCCCACTGATGAGTTGGTATACTCCTCGGGTGACCCCGACTAATTCTTCTTTCAGGTTTGGAGGAGAATTTGAGGTACAGTGGGAAGTTTCCAGATTAGATAAATTGGTAACCATTCTGATCTAGGTTAGAGTGCACGCTGAGTGTTTCTTTTCTCTCTCTCTTTGGCAGCGACCATTGACCCAACCCTATGACTATGACTCAGTGACCAAGTTGACCGAACCTTCTTAAAACACTGGCTTTTGGATTGTCAGAGTTGCGAACCTCATTGCAACTCCTACGTTTACCCTTTTCTCCAGGACACCCCGTATTACTACGAATGTCCACTTCCATTGGACAAAACCATCGTATGGTTAGATACGAACTCGAAGGAATTCATTCGAGGATGGTTTCAGGTTCTGGAGAAAACGGATAGGACTATTCAGTTGTCTTTTCTTTTCACCCTCTCTCAGGTTGCGAGTACTCCTTGGTTTAGGAGTAGTACACCTGTTACGCAAATTGGATAGTCTTCTTCCAAACCTTAGGCTGGTGCCGACCGGTAGGGAATGAAGAAAACCAATTAGCATAACGATGGTGTGCAGAAGGTTTTAAGTTAAGACAAAGCAAGGGATTAGTAAGAGGGCAAAGTAAATTGCAACAGATATTCATGACCAAACCAGGTATTTCTTCGCCAATCCTAAAATCATCTTTGAATTTCTCCAGGACACTCCGTATCACTACGAAGATCCACAGTTTATTGGATACTCCATCGTATGGTTATATACGAACTCGAAAGGAACTTGTTCCAGTTCGGGGATGGATTCTGGTTCAGGAGAAATAGGAATAAGATTTATTCAGGTGTCTTTTATCTTCACCTTCTCTCGCATTGCGAGTGTTCCTAGGATTGGGACAGTACACCCATTATGCTTATTGGATAGTCTTCTTCCAAACCATAGGCTGGTGCCGAACGGTAGGGAAGGAAGAAAACCATTTGGCTTAAGGGATGTACAGAAGGTAAAGACTAAAGACATATGAAGGGATTTGGAGAGGTGGCAAGGAATTACACGGTTACAGTTGTGAATATGGATAATGGAAGAGGCATTACTAGGAATACCGGGATACCCCATCGAAACATTTCAATGTTTCAGTCTCACTGTGTACTGTTAAAGGAAAGCTGATTTCCCGACTAAATACTTACTCCAGGGTATGTATTTACCAGGTATGATTCTCACATCTGTATGGTCTTACAGATGATGAGTGGGAGTAAGTTTTTGGGAATTAGGTGATTATCCTCATTATATCGGGATTCGTTGTAATCGGTGATATTTGAGGAAATCACCTGGGCTGTTTGCCAGTCGGCAAATATTTGGTTTTGAATATCCGCTTTTATGCACCAATTTCAAATTGATATATCTGTATGTCTATTTTCATAGAGTGAGATATACCTTTCTGAAATTATGTCTACGACATTTACCTATATCAGTGGATGGTTAGGTAAGGAGCATTAAACAGCGGTGTAATTCTTCTTAACTGTAAGTACAGTTTTCAACCTACGACACACAGTGAATGAGTTATCAGACTCAAGGGACTTATACAGAGTATTGTATGTTGTCCAGGGTCCATCAGGACAGAGGGGTTGGTCCTCGTACTATATTCGGTTTACTTATGACTTCTCTAGTTTTTAGACAAGTGTTTCGAGGAAACACAGGGTCCGAATTTTGAGAAGTTATAAGTATTTGAATAGAGTAGAGAACCAGCTGTAGCAAGTATCAGGGTTCTTCAAAGTGATCGAAGATGTAGATACTTGTCAATGGTATTCAGTTGCTAGTAATGATAAAGAGATCTTGCTTCTCTTTCAGGTTACTCATGATTGGAAGCATTCCTAAGTTGAGTAACGATGATCGGCCTCCTTCCATTTTAGTTGACATGCACTGGGGACAGCTGCATGATTTGAATCTGGTTCAATTAAATCAGTGCCTCTGGTTCTATATTGGATATAGTACAGTTCATATCTTAACATTGTTAAGGTACGGGGAGTTGTCCGGTTTATGCTTAAAACCAGACATTGGACAACTCAAGGCACGTTTCTGTAATGGCTGTTTGTGGGTTGACCCAGGCTGTGACGAGGGTTGACTTCCTACCATCTGGATGAACAATAGCGATATTGTTCTATACTCGCCACAGTTTTATCAAAAATGGATTTTTTCAGAAAACAGTAGTGGGAGTATGGTAGAACTGGAAGTGATTCCAGAACCACAAACGATTACTGAAGATTTGATAAGGAACCTAAAGATTCAATCTGGATTGACATTCCATTTGGCCACTCCGCAGATAAGGTGGGTAACTTCAGGCACCCGAGAGGTACTACGGTAGCCTCATGGACGGTGACAGGGAAGTTCTTGTTTACCCACAATTACCATTGCTGTTGTTCCAGGGTGCGAGACCCGGCGGGAGGATGAGTATAGCGTCGTTCTGAACTTTTTTTAGAAGTGTACGTCTATATGACTCTGCCAGAGGGTTGTCGTAGTCATTGGGAGCAGCGGAAGCATTGGTGGACAGGTAGCTTATGTCTATTTATAGACTAAAGCAGATGTAGCGGAGATAGATCATCTATTTCTGACGTGACAGTCATAGGTTTGACTTCATGAGAATAGGGGATGGATCTGTTGAGAAGGTAGTAGGGTGTGATATCCTGGTATTTGGATGACATACTCAGAGTAGGAAAGGAAACTCTTATACTACAATCGGTTATACTATGGTCGTCACACGGTGTTTTCTTCATATGGGAAATGGATTTTGTATCAAACATACTGGTTACTAGATCTATGGTTTTAGATCTAGATTTGGGTGGTTTCCCAATCAGGGTACTTGACAGCATTCTAAGAGTATTTAGAATGGACGACTCCTGGCACGGTAGTGAACCTGCAGGTGATGGAGTCACCCTCTCCAAAGGTGTCTTACAGACTAAAGGGGAGAGGGACGTGCATGATTGGCAGATCACTTGCTCAGGCAATTGAGTCAATCATGAGATGTCAAGTACCACACCAGATGTTGTTCTTGCACTAGATGCAATAAGTTGACATTGATCCAATCCTGGAGAAACAGTAGGAAGCAGTTTTAGAACATAAGTGGATGTTCTAGGGATATGATAACGACAGCCTCATTCGGGAGACAGTTATCATTCCAAGCTTCCAAGGTGACATGGACGACAAGGAGGTTGTCAGAGTTATAGTTTTTCCTTCTGACGAGGGGCAGTATTTTGGACAGGTGATCCGAGGCAATACTGAGGGAGGCATGGCGCAGGATACTGATTAAGTTCAGTTGACGATACAATCTAAGAAGTTTGGATTTGGAGTTCATTTATGAGCTATGTCCCATCAGACATCCAGACACATTCTAAGACAGGTATTGCTCATTTCGGGAGATCGGTTTCTCCGCGAACTTGAGATATAGAGAGACATAGAAAGAGACATCAAGGCGGATCCACTCACTGAGGCTATTCCTCGAACGCAATAGTTTCGCAAACGAGCTTTGTGAGACTGACTAGTAGAGGAGTTGGGTGTTCGGTATAACACGGGCTGTGAGTATGCGACATCGCAATAATTAGCCTTGAGTGCAAGTGGGAGATTGTTGGAGATAATGCCCTCAGATTCAATTATTGGATCACAGGTACGTGATTGCAATGATTGATGGAGGACCTATCCCGGTAGGACAGTCTTACTCGAGATGATAGTATGCTATCTGGTTTACCTTTATCATCGTGTACTGTTTTAGGCGACCTGACACGTCGCTATTACACGTTGATAGAGCCCCTAGGATTCTTGCTTGACCACCAGCAGTATGAGGGCGATCATATAAGTGGGAGCTGGGGTCTATAAGCATATCCTTAAATGGTCCCTAGTCGTGTGAGTTTCGAGACAGGGCATCGATACTCCATAGTAGACTAGTGTATACAGTCGAGACCCCGACGAGGGGCGGTGGCCGGTCTCACAAGCCACTGGTGTCAGTTGGATCACCTAAGATGTATACAGGTGCTCATTGGGTTATGAGTACACCGGACAGGACTCGCCGGGAACATGCTAGTTGGTCATATACCAGACGTCAGATGGCAGTTCCCTGGTGACATGTGTGCAGGTTAGTTCATCGACCTGGGGATCGTCATTTGTCTCGTGTGAGTTCCCACTGTACTTTGATTACTACCCTACCACGGCTCAAAGGAGTCGTGCAAACAGGTTTTAGTTGGGTACAGTCCCGAGCCACATGGAGGCAGTGAGCGTATCTTCAGAGGTTCGTCTCTCCCGGTATTGGGGGTGAGGTCGTGCTGTGACTAGGAGAGCCATTACACGAAGCCCTCGGCCGAGGCAAGGAGATTTACTGGTAGGTATTCCAGTAGTATCTCAGGGTGTTCTGGGCTACACTCCGACACGACTTGTACCGCTTTTGGGGGTCTGACTTTTACCAACCCCCTAGGCCCGCCATGCGATGCTCATAGAAGAACGGACCGGACTGTACGGATATTGTCACAGACAGGCTCAGTAGGGTTGTCAGGATGGGTTCGCCCACAGACGTCCTTTTTAGTCAATACCTGGTAGCCCGTTACGTATTGGCTTATACCTCTGACGTGCTAGTGGTTAAATCCACAACCAAGGTGTTGACGAGTCTTTAGAGTCCCCCACATTCAGTTACTCAGCTTTCGGGCGAAAAGTTGTAGAGGCCGTATGGAGATATGGCAAGGTCCGATCAGATACGTGCGGTATTGCACGGATCAGGATCGGACAGTTTGTACTATAGGCCGTATGGTTATATGGCAGGGTTCGATCAGATACGTGCGGTATTGTACGGATCAGGATCGAACAGATATTGCTAGCCGGTTTTGGTATAAGCCGGATTCTAGTATAGTACAGTGGAGATTTTGTCTCATTGCATTTTGTATTTCGGTCGAAATACAGATGCGGGTGTGTATGCACAGTATCGGGGTTTTCCTGTAATTTATTACGGGACCAGTTTTCTGGAGTTGCCAGTTTGCTTTCCGTTTCGGCCGATTTCCTTTGTTCCGTTCATTGGCCGAAGATTGGTGGAGGAGGGCTTATTTGCATTGTTGCAAATAAGCATTTGTGGAGGGGGTCTTTGCATATTATCATGTCATGATAATTGTCCCATCATTTGACTTCATATCTTCTTGATGGCTTGACTTTTAGTAACCATCATGGTTGTTGATTACTTGTTTTGGAGTGTGGGTTATGGTTGTGATCATTGGATTCTTTCATCATCTCTTTTCATCATTACTTCCACCCACCCCCTTGACCTTACTCTTTCTCTCTCCAATCACACATGGGTGGGGGGGGCGGCCATTCCAAGGGAATGGAAATGGGATTCATTTTTCATGAGGATGAGAGAAAAATGTTACACTCATTCTTTGCATGCTACATTTTTCCCCCACCACTCTCCAAGCTCCAAGTTCAATCCCTCCACCAAAAGGCAATTCCTACAACCCCAAATGAGACTTCTTCACTAGATATTCTACAGCGAATCTTGGGCACGTCGAGTAGCCGGCTTCGTGCCCGAGTTGCCTCGGCATTGAGGTGGGAGCCCGTAAAAGAAGTAGGCGATGTGGTGCACTTCCGGCGACGAGGAGGAGACGGGACATTCCGCAGGAGATCGGGACGACGACGAGAAGACCGGAGGACTCGGATCTGTCGGTATACTTCTCTTCCCTATCTTGTTAATAGCTTAGACTTGTTAATGGTTACGATCCGGATGTTTAGTGCGCGGTGGTGCCGGTTTGCTAAGTCCGCAAAATTAAAGTTTTTCACCGCTTCCGCATTCCGGCGTCGGATTGACGGCCGGGGCGCCGCCGTGCACTTACAATAAGCAGCATATAGCTACCGCACACTACACCTTGACGAAAGCCAACAAATGTAGCACGAATACTATATACAACTTATCTGAAATGACGGAGGGCTACGACAGGTTTTTCTGAAAACCTATTGCGTAATGAACTTGATATCGTTGTAGAATCAAATGATTTTAAAATGGAGTGTTTTTTAGGCTTTTCTAGTTTTGCTAAAGGGGTCACTCCCGGTGAAGGGAACGTCGGCCCTTTCTCATCGGATAAGGTGCAGGATATATCATATATATCACTATGCAAAGCAAAAACTCTAAAAGCAATCAAAAGACAAACCGAGGGGTGTATCATCTGCCAGTTATTGCTAAAGGGGTCACTCCCGGTGAAGGGATCTCGGCCCTTTCCTTATCGAATAAGGTGCAGGATGTTCTACAAGGAACACCGCGATGCAAAGCAAGAACTGTAGCTACCTGTTTTTGAAAATTTGATAACACAACATCTTTTAGGTTTCTTTTCTTTCATTAATCATATTAATTAAGTCCCATCATTTAAGTCATCTAAAACATCACAGATAAATATGACGTACACTTATTCCATCCGCATTCGCCTCGATGTCCTCTCGTGCACCGTTAGGTTAGGTAACTAACGGCAGAGCGGGGCAGGGCTAGCGCTGGTGTAAAACATAAGTAACGTCTATATAATATATCATATATATACTATATACAGTATCTATCACAACATATCAAATGATCACATCACAGATATCGCAGCAGAAGAAACATATGAAACATTGGATATACTAGGACGTTCGTGTTTTCAATACGAGCCTTTATAAGACACGGATTCCACGGTCGTGATGAATAGCAAAACCCACATCCCTAGACCCTTACGAGAGCTGCAAGCAACACTGCCAATTCTAGGGTTAAGAGACCCGGTCTCGACTCCTCGAGATGGTCTCCCACTGGACCCTAGAACCCGGTTACTTGTGCTCCCCGCCTTGGGTCTACCTAATGCGGAAAAGTAAATAATATAAAAGTGGTGACATCAACCTCATCCTGGAAGTGCCCCAATAAAAGAATATTACATACAAGTTATTTACATGAATGAAAATGAAAAACTCTCATCTCACATAAAACCCCCGGCTATTCAAACGCGACGATCCAATATAGCATATCCAGCAACACATAACATCACATGTCATCAACGTAAGTAAACATGCGTATCCCAATTGTCGTTGACATATAGCAACGAAACCGGCGATATCACATATTACACTTACGGTCACAGAAAAGAAAGTGTAAAACTACAACAGTTGGAATCCACAACCTTCTTTGACATCATATGCCTAACCAAATGAATTCCTTAGACATCGCATGCCTAACATTTATAAACCCCGCATTTTAGTCTCATTATCGAAAACTCTTTTCAATATCAAGTCGGGCAATTCAACAAGATTCCCGACAACCTGATCGAATGCTCGTCGCAAACTTTAGTAGACGGCCGCACCCCACAGATGCCGTCGACGAAGTGCACTAAGGCGGAACACCGTTGCCGCGAGCACCCGAACGGATGCTTTTGGCGAAGGGGTTCTCCTACAGTCACTTAGTTGGGGCTATGGGGCATGGCTGTCTATTAAGTTTACCCGGCGAGTATCCGCGTACGCTACGTGATTGCGACGGACTTTTGATCACATCAAAATCCCATGGCAACCGATCAATTGAGACTAAACTGCTATGTTTATAACATTCAAATTAGTTATCTCATAACTTCTTGTGGATTCCAAATATTTTATCACAATCCAGATAAATAGACAATGTTAAACTTTCCGATCGAATAATCAAACACCCAAGATTTCCCCAATATATCTCAACACTTGAAATCAGTTTAAAAACATCCATCATATGCCACAGTACCAATGGTCCAGCCGTAGAAGGGTCAAGCCAACTCCTCACATGTGGCACGCCGTACTGCCCCAAACCCAAAGGTTCAAAAGGCAGTTCAAGACGGTCACATAATCGAGTTAAGGTTTGTTGTCTTCCAGAGGGTCCACTGCGTTACTTGCACGACTTAGAACGTTCTTAAACTCGAGAAAAAAATCCAACTTTTGAAAAAATTTCCGACAGGGGAAAAAGTGAGTTATTGATATCCGTTCGAACTTTTTAACAGTTTCTAAAAATATCTGGAATAAACTAAACAAAGTTAAATTATCCGATCAAATCAACGAGTCCCCAATACAACCCTAGAAAACTCAACACTTGAGTGGAATTAAAAAATTCCCAGAAAAAATTAACAAGAAAGGACCTAAGAATAAATATATGAAATTCCAGGGACTAAGTCAAATTTTGGCAGCGGAACCGCCGCCAAACCCTTGGTTTGGCCGCGGTTCCACGGTCATTTAAGGGACTTAGTAGACCATACTTCACAGTAATTCTTAGTATTTCCTGCTTGTTTTTCTGAGCATTTTTAATTCTTAAAAAATCACATTTTCAAAAAATGTACAGAGAAGGGTTTACATCGGGGTTTTCGGGTTCGATCGGACTTTAAACTTCGTCTAGACTTCGTCTAAAGCTCTAACCTGGCTCTGATACCACTGTAGGGTTGCTAGGCATGCGCACAAGGGTCTACGAGGCATCAACCATGCCCGATTAAAATTTTAGCCGTGCCGAACAACTCTAATACGGATCTTTAAACTAGGGTTTAGGCGAAAACTTACATGTTAACCACTTTAACACTAATTGAAAGAGATTACAACCTTTGTAGATCCGGTCCTTCACTTCATTAGCTCCGTGTAGACGTCCCCATCGCTGCGATTGTTCACTCCAGACTCTAGAGAAGCTCCACGAGAAGAACGAACGTGCTTGCTACGATGACTTCGAGGCCAAAATGATCTACGTCGGGGAGACACTAACTCAAGCTATTCCTTCACTAGGCCATAAACTTCGTGAAGAGAACACACTCTACTACATGGCAAGTGGTAGAGGATGAATAAGTAGGAAGTGGGCACACTTTAGAATTGATTTTCTCACTCTTTTTCTCATGGCACCATTGGATCTAGTAAGCTTTTGGATGGAGCTTGATGAAGAAGAATAAAGAATGAATTATCCATCCAAATGAAAACTTATCCAATAAATAATATAACCATGGGTGAGTTAAGCTATCATGCTTAACTCATGTAGAGAATTAACCAAAGCATTTGGTTAAAGGTTAGGTTAAAGAATATCAAAAGAAATGACAAAAGAGTGGACTTTGTCAAAGCTTCTCCAAGCTTCTTCAAGCTTGATTACTTTGACTAAGTTAAACCCTTTTGTTAAATCTTAAGATAAAACAATAACCCTGATCTTTACCCTAATCTTGGTATGAGTCTCATACACCCATCTTGTGTGTATCATCAATCATGATACAAACATGTACACTTGCATATATCACATATAAACAATGTGCACAAACAAGTGAGAAAATAAATCTTAAGTGAGCTAATACTAGTTAATGTAATGTAATATATCAAATATATAATTATACATTAAATTATTAAATCAACTCTTGATTTAATAATCCGGCAATAACCGACTAATATCATGTGTAACAACTTATCGAATCAACACTTGATCCGATAACCCGGCTATATCGCATACAACCGATCAATGTTATAAATTGCGAGAATAGAATACAGTATCTCATATCGTATTAATCTCGGTCATGCACATATCACATATATGCTCCGACTCTGTTTCGCTTGAGCCAGGAAACCACTGTGTAGGACTCTAAAGACTCGTCAATACGCCGGCAGTAGGTGATGATCATATCAAACACCCACAAGCCGCAAGCGGTGTGCTAAACGTAACGGCCACCCGGGTATTGACCGATCAGAAGATCAATAAGCAAGCCCTCTAGTTCTCCTGTGAATCCAATCGGTAACACTCCCGTACAGTCCGGTCTCGTCGTCCGATATGTCGCATATCTCGCCTAGGGGTGGTAAACGTCAGACCCCAGTAGCTCGATAAGTCGTGTCGATATGAGGTGTATAACAGTTTGAGAAACTACTGGTAACACTTACCAGTAAATCTCAGCAACCCTGGCCAGCGATTTCTGATTATAGCCAATCGAACACAGCACAACATCAACTCCCTATACCGGGAGAGAATAATCCCCTCCTATCGCTCATTGCCTCCATGTGATTCGGGATTGTACCCAAAAAACACCGTTTTGCACGCCCTCTTGGACGTGGTAAGGTGGAAATCAAAGCACAGTGGGAATCACAAAAGACTCTATGATGATCTTGGGTCAACAGACTACTCTGTGCCAGTGTCACCGGAGAACTGCCATCTGACATGAGATATAATACCATCTTGGAGTTCTCAGCGAGTCCGTCCAATGTACCCAGTCTCCACTGAGCACCCGTACACCATCCTTGATTGTAAACACCGATGGATATGGGATCATCCAACGCCCATCATATGGGTCAAGATGCGTATACGCTAGTCTACTCTGGTGTATCGATGCCCTGTCTCGATACACCCTCGACTAGGAACAGTTATAGGATGTACTCGTCGACTACCGTGGCCCCACTAGTATGATCTCATCATAGTCCCAGTAGTCGAGTACATATCCTAAGGGCTTTATCAACATGTAACATAGAGACAATCAGAGTACTTGTTAAGATAAAATACAACCAGATAGCATACTATCATGTCGAGCAAGAAAGTCCTCCCTATATATGTCCAAGCATCCACTAGAATATACATCGTATGTACAGTAATGGCCTCTAGGGCATACATATAACGAACAAGAATGAGAAGAATAATGCCAACCTTCTCACATATATGTGAATTATGATAATTAAATAATTAGCTAAAGATAATTGTGATGGTTAATCTTGAAATGACCATTATCATTTCACATTAATTACTTTTGCAAGAATCAAAGAGCATCTTTCATATGAAATGATGATGGTCAACTTGTCAACCTAGGTCAACAAGTCAAGCATAGTCAAATGGTCAACAACCCTAACCATACACAATTATAATTAACTAATATTAATAATCATATTTCACACATAAACATTAGGGTTAAGAAAATGACAATGGTCATCAACCCTAATGAAAGTCCTCTGCCTCTGCCTCAGTTAACTGTGCACACACACCCGTATTCGTGTTCCGAGGAATACGAATACAAAGAGATAAAACCAATCCCAAAACATATAATAGGATCTGGTTTAAACCAAAGCCCGCTAGTATAAGTTGTCCGGACACCAAACGTGCACAAGTACGCGGATGTGAACGAACCCCGTCGCAAAACCATGCGGCCTCTACTCATTTTGCCTAAAGGCGAATAACCCTCTGTGTGGGACTCTAAAGACTCGACACTACGTTGGCAGTGGGTTTAACCACAGACCGCAAGCGGCACTAGCTGTACGTAACGGTCCCCAGCTAGATGCCGATAAGAAGACTGACGAGGTAAACCCATCTGAACTCCTACTGAGCCAGAATGTGACAGTCTCCATACAGTCCGGTCTGTTCATCTAAGAGTATCGCATGGCGGGCCTAGGGTGGCGGTAAACGTCAGTCCCCTAATAGCAGTACAAGTCATGTCGGAGTGTAGCCCAGAACACCCTGAGATAACTCTGGAAACCTACCAGTCTATCTCGCTTGCCCTGGCCTGGGACTTTGTGTAATGACTCTCTGACTCTCCTAGACACAGCGCGATATCAACCCCCAATACCGGGAGAGACGAATCCTGTCTAACTGTCACTGCCTCCAAGTGCTTCGGGACTGCACACAAAAACTACCTGTTTGCACGACTCTTTTGAGCCGTGGTAGGGTAGTAATCAAAGAACAGTGGGAACACACTCGAGGCAAAGTGACAGTGTCAAGTCAACGGACTAAGTTGTACTCATGTCACCTGGGAACTGATAACTGACGATAGGTATAATACCAACCAACAGTTCCCGACGAGTCCTGTCCAGTGTACTCGTAACCTAACGAGCACCCGCATACTATCTCAAGTACGACGTATTGACGGCTATGGGATAGACCGTCTCCCAAACGGTATGAAAAGCACATACGCTAGTCTACTCCGGAGTATCGATGCCCTGTCTCGATAGTCCTACGACTAGGGACCTGCATAAGGATGTGCTTGTGGATTACCCAGCCCCCACTAATGTGTAAAGGCGATATGCTAAAAGAAACACATGCACACATTAAAGTAGAAACAAACCAAGTAGCATACTACTATATTGAGCAAGATTGTCAATACAAGGTGAATATCCCAAGCTTCCATCAAGTAATATACAAACTAGTATGATACAGTAATGGTCTCTAGGGAATATACACTAACAAGATATAGCAACTAAAGTCCATACTTTGTTGGTGTACAAAGATTCCATCTCAGATCGCTTAGCATCCAGCCATTCTTACAGAGTCCCCACTCCTGATGGCCTGCTCGAAACTAGTTGGGTCATCATCTCATGATGCAATTCTCGCTCCTACTGTCATAGAGAAAACCGAAGTATCTCTCAGGTGGGTGAGGAACCCTACTTGATCGGTGGAGAGGCTGAGGTTCGTTGGAAGCTATTGAATCCTCCGGTTCTACCAAATCATCAGCTGTAGTTTGCATAGCTGGAACTTCTTCAGTTCTACCACATGACCACTAATTTCTTCATAAGAAAATCCTTTCCAAAAGGTGGCATGCTGAGAAACAAAACACATTTTGCGCCTCAGTGCGGTAGAAGATATTCCCTTGCTAATGCTTGGGATATCCAACAAACTTACATAGAACTGACCTTGCCTCGAGCTTGTCCGGATTTTGCTTTTAGACATAGGCCGGACAACCCCAAATCTTAACTTACTTAAGACATGGGCTCTTCCCATACCATATCACATATGGAGTGGTAGGCACCTGATTTGGTTGGACCCAATTCAATAGGTATGCAGCTTCACAAGTGCATAACCCCCAAAAGGAAATAGGCAACTCAGTAGTACTTATCATAGAGCGCACTATATCTAATAGGGTACGATTGCTCCGCCCCGATACACCGTTGTGTTGTGGTGTATACGGAGGAGTAATGCTGAGAGAGAATCTCATTCTCCTTTAGAATAGTCCAGGATCTCCGTGCTTAAGTATTCTCTTCCCTAATTTCATCATAGGACATAATACTTATACCCGTTTTGGTTCTCTACTTCTAACTTATATTCTTTGAATTTCTCAAAAGCTTCAGACTTGTGTTTCAACGGGAACATATGTCCGAATCTTGAGAGATCATCAGTGAATGTAATGAAGTACAAAGAACCGGTCCTGGCATGCGTAGACAGGGGACTTACATACATCATCATGTATCAATCCCAAGAGTTCATTAACTCTTTCTCTGTTTCCAATAAACAGAGCTATGGTCATCTAATCTTTGTGACATGACTGGCAAGTTTCACAAGATATAAATTCAAACTGATTTAAATATGCATCTTAATGTAACTTAGCTAGTCGTGTCGCATTGATATGACCTAGTCTACAATGCCTCAAGAAGGATTCGTTCATTTCTGAATTCTTCCTCTTGTGTGTGTTCTGTATGTTAAGAACCGTGGTTTGATTTAGAACGTATATGCGTTTAGATAACGTGCCTGAACCGATTAACTCTTGATATAGGAAATGTTCAAAACATTATCCAACAATACAAAATTATATCCTTCTTTATTAAATAAAGAGACTGATATGATGTTGTATATCAGGTTCGGTATCTAATAACATTCGTTCAGAATCAATGTATTTGGTAATACAGGGCGATAGCTGCCAACACTTTAGCTGCAGCAATTGCACCGTTTCCAATTCTTGAAACTTTATCACCTGTTCTCAGTTCTCTACCTATCTGTAGCCCATGTTATAGATTACATATGTGGGATCCTGATCCGGTATCACATACCCAAGACATAGAGGATACTGAAAAACAGTTCTCGGTAATGAACACACCCGAAGAAGATGCATCAATATGCACTTTCTTCGTTTTGGCTGCATGGGAATTCTGGTAATCCCCTATTTCTTGCTCGGTCTTATAACAATTATAAGTTGGAGCGGGACCAACGTTCCCCAGTACAGTATAACAAGCGGGTTCGACCAATACATCCATATTATTATCTTGATTAAGGCGTGTCATGGTCGCTACCTGAAAAGAGAGAGAGAGAAGAAAACACTCTGCGTGCGCTCTTGCAAGATTAGATTGGTTATTATTTTATCTAATCAAGATGTCTCCCACTGTTTTTATCAAATCTTCCTACAAACCCCAAAAAGAAAAACTAGCCGGGATTAATTACACCCTACAATTTCGCCAATCTTTCAGCCAGGCCAGTGCCGGTACTTTGAGGGTGGTTCCCCGTGCTTTCGCACGGACCTAATTAATATAAACCTCATTTTCCCAGGGGCGTAACCCCGTTGACACCTTTCTAGACACCTACTTGATCGGCTAATTGTAATGTGTAAAACTCTCCCAGGAGTAACAATTACTCGCAGTGGGTATCGGGATCCAACTATCTCATAGAAGATATGCAATCTCATAGCAAATTTCAACATTTGAAATTCCCGATAATTTTTTGCCACTAACCTCCTATGACCTTGACAAAGGCCAACAAACCATAGGATGCTATTCAAGTTCAACCCATCATTTCCAGATTGAATTAAACCACCCGCACGACCCTTGACAAAGGCCAACAAGGTCGCACGACTATCCTAATCCAATCGAAACATATGCTTAAGCAGATAAGCAATAATCAGCTACCGCACACTATGCCTTGACAAAGGCCAACAAATGCAGCACGAATACTAAATACTACTTATCAAAAATGACGGAGGGCTACGACGGGTTTTTAAGAAAACCTTTTGCGTAATGAACTTGATATCGTTGTAGAATCTAGCGATTTTGAAAAGGAGTGTTTTTTAGGCTTTTACTAGTTTTGCTAAAGAAGTCACTCCCAGTGAAGGGATCTCGTCTCTTTCCTTATCGAATAAAGTGCAGGATATTTCAAAAATACCACTATGCAAAGCAAAAACTATAAAAGCAATCAAAAGACAAACCGAGTTTGTAGCATCTGCTAGTTTCACTAAAGAGGTCACTCCCGATGAAGGGATCTCGGCTCTTTCCTTATCGAATAAGGTGCTGGATATTCTACAAGGAATACCGCTATGCAAAGCAAGAACTAGAGCTACCGGTTTTTGAAAATTCGATTCCACAATATCTTTAGGTTTATTTTCTTTCATTAATTTCATTAATGAAGTCCCATCATTTTAAGTTACCTAAGCATCACAGATAAATACAACGTACGCTTATGCCATCCGCATTCGCCTCGATGTCCCGTCATGCACCGTTAGGTTAGGTAACTAACGACAGAACGGGGCAGGGCTAGCGCGGGTGTAAAACATACGCAACGTCTATATAATATATCATATATACTATATACAGTATCTATCTCAACATATCAAATGATCACATCACAGATATCGCAACAGAAAACTGTTAGTGTATATGCCCTAGAGGTCATTATTGTATCATACTAGCTTGTATATTACTTAATGGAAGCTTGGGATATTCACAGTTATATTAACAGTCTTGATAAACATGGTAGTATGCTACTTGGTTTTATCTATCTTAATATGTGTACGTATTGATAGAGCCTTTAGGATCTTGCTTGACTACCAGCGTTGTGATGGCAGTCACACTAGTGGGGGCTAGGTAGTCTACAAGCACATCCTTTTTTCAAGTCCCTAGTCATAGGATTATCGAGACAGGGCATCGATACTCCGGAGTAGACTAGTGTGTACGCTTCTCATCCCAGTTGGGGAGATGGTCTATCCCGCAGCCATCAGTATGTCGTACTGGAGATAGTATACAGGTGCTCGTTGGGTTACGGGTACACCGGACAGGACTCGCAGGGAACTGTTGGTTGGTATTATACCCGTCATCAGTTAACAGTTCCAAGGTGACATGAGTACAGCATAGTCCGCAGACTTGACACTGCTACTTCGCCTCGAGTGTGTCCTACTGTTCTTAGATTGCTACCCTACCACGGCTCAAAGGAGTCGTGCAAACAGGTAGCAGTTGGGTGCAGTCCCGAGCACTTGGAGGCAGTAGTGGTTAGACAGGATTCGTCTCTCCCGGTATTCGGAGTTGATATCGTGCTGTGTCAGAGAGCCATTACGCAAAGTCCCTGGCCAGGGCAAGCGAGATTTACTGGTAGGTTTTCCAGTAGTTTCTCAAGGTGTAATGGGCTTCGCTCCGACACGACTTATACCGCTTTTAGGGGTCCGACGCTTGCCACCCCCGTAGGCCCGATATGCGATAGTCCTAGATGAACAGACTGGACTGTACGAATATTATCACATCAGGCTCAGTAGGAGTTCGGATGGTTTCCTCATCGGCCTTCTTATCGACATCTACCTGGGGACCGTTATGTACAGCTAGTGCCGCTTGCGGTCTTTGGTTAAACCTACTGCCAGCGTAGTTGTCGAGTCTTTAGATTCCCACACAGAGAGTTTCCCTGCTCCAGGAGAAACGATATAGAGGTCGTATGGTTTTACGACAAGGGTTCGGACGCATACGTGTTTAAACGCACGTACGATGTTCGGACAGTTTTTTACTAGCCGGCTTTGGTTTAAGCCGGATTATAATATCGGATTATTGGATTTATACAGTCTAAAGTTTTTCCGTGTTTTCACGGATAGGAGGGGCGTTCTCGTAATGTGGCGGGAACCTTCTTGAAGGATGATGACTTGAGGGTTTAGGTGGCATAAGCATTTATTGATTTAGTGACTCATTTGTGTGAATCATTCATGTCATTCATGTTGCATTAATTGGTTAATGACTCATGTAATGAATCACACATAACGAATAAATGAAGTATGATGATTAATCATTTTATTTATTTATTTTGATAAATGATTATGCTTCATATATTCAAGAAGGATCATTATTTCATATCATTCTCATCCTCACCTTCTCTCTCCTCAAGCTCTCTCTCTTCAAACCCTAATTCTACCCTCTCATGTGATGAGATCAAGGATTAGCAAGACTAATTAATCCATATCCATACTCTATATCACCTAGGTAACTTTGATTAGCAACTAGAGAAACCTAGTTACCTCAAGATTAGAGGCAAAGCTTGGAGTAGAAGCTTTCGGGTGGATCGTCTATTACATAGAGGAGGCCGACGAGGAGGTGGTTAACGAGAAGAAGAAGGACACGGTTCATTAGGTATAATCTTCTTCCATAGTAGTTAACAACTCCTATGTTAGTGTTAGTTATATTTTAGCAAAGATCCTTTCGGTTAGTCGATGTTGTTTCAAACAAAATGATTGTTTTCATATTTCCGCCTCCCCGAACTAGTGGGGTGTACAACGTCGACTTACAGTGGTATCAGAGCCTCGCTCAACAATAACTAAGTTATTAGCAAATCCATTTGAATTTCGAACGCAAAACGAACCGGAAAAAACTTCGAAATCACCAAGTTTCTGTCGAATTTAAAATGAGGTCTAAAATTTTTCAGGGACCTCTAAAATTACAAGCATGGAATTATAAGACAACTTGAGAAATTTGGGTTCCTGAATCGGCCAACGCGCCGCGGAACCACGGCCGATCCAAGCGATCGGCCGCGGATCCGCGGCCGAGTTGGAGCCGTGTCAGCCCAAAATTCCCCAGAACTCTTCTGTGATGTTTTTTGTTCTTTCTGGAATGTTTATTTTCTTCTCAAGTCTCAGGTGCACAGAGAAGTTTTGGAGTAGAATCTAATGTGTTTGCTCGATCGAAATTATACGATGTTTGGCCAATTAGATTATATATGTGAATTGTATAATGTGTTCGTAAACCTCCCCTAACTGCTTGTATGTCGGTTGGTAAGGGGGTTGCACATTTCTGTAATGATTTTACTGTTTTTGATTATGAACTTGATTGGATTGTTGTGATGATTAGCCGGGGTTTGAGATGGGTTTCTATATTCATTCATTCAATGTAATTGTAATATGTTTAATATAATTTTGCGGGGCACATCCAGGTTGCGGTTGTAGCCACTGTTGTATTATTTCATTTTACTGTTTTTGCTCCTAGGATAGACCCAAGGTGGGGTGCACAAACTACCGGGTACTTTGAAGTGTTTAGTGGCCTACTCACGTTGTTGAGGGAGACCGATTTGCTTCGGGTATTTGGCGGGTAGTTTGCCGTACCCGTAGGGGTCTAGGGTGGGGTAATGGCTATTCATCACAACTGTGTAATCCGTCTTTTGTTGCAGGCTCTAAACAAACGCGGATTGCTTGCAAATCCAATAAAGTTCATATGAGATCTGGAATGCCTATTATTGCGTCAGACGAATGTACAATATCTATATATGATAGCTATTTAGATGCCACTTATGTTTTACACCCGTGCTAGCCCGGCCCCCGCTCTGTCGTTAGTTAAGTAACCTAACGGGTGATGACGACACCAAGTGGCGAATGTAGATGGCATAAGAGGACGTTGTATTTTCGTTGTTTTCTGCAATGATAGGTTAATGATGGGACGCATTATTATTAATGCAAAGAAAATAAACCAAAGTTGAATCGTTGGAACAGTTTAAAAGAAACCACTCGGTTATTTTAAAACAGAGGATATTTTTTAATTGCGGAGCTTTAACCACTCCTTTTAAAAGCTATCGGGTTCCTTCGATCATATCAAGTTCACTATGTTCACGGTTTCACCAAAACCATTGTAGCTCTCCGTCATTTCATTTGGGTATTCAGTAGTATTCAAGCTATGTATTTTGACCTAACGCCATGGCATAGTGTTTGGTAGCTGCTGGGTATTCATTTGTTGCATAGATAGATGAGTTAGTTTGGGACAGTCGTATTATCATTTTGGCCGAACGTCAAGGATATGTACTGATGGGTTCAAATTAAGATAATGATGGGTAGAACTTGACATGTTACTTATTACATTTTGACCTAACGCCAAGGTCATAACAGCATGGGGCAAAAATTTATATCGGGAATTTCTAAAGAAATTGAAATTTGCAAAAAGATGCATACCATTTGGAGTGTGATGAATGTTGGTAGGATTCCTTCAGCATTATCACACGATGATATTTGGATCCCGATCCTACTGTGAGTATATGCTACTCATCAGGTGATTCGTCACTTAACGATCAATGCTATAAACCAAGTAGGTGCCGAGAAAGATGTCAGCGGGGTTATGCCCCCAGAGAAAAGAGGTTATTTAATTAAGGAACTTCGCGAAAGCGTTGGAAAACCTCCCTCGAAGTATCGACACCGGCCTGGCTGAACGGTTAAGCATGTATTGTATAATGAGAACAGCCCTGACTAGTTCTTCCTTTTTGGTTTGAGGAGGGATTCGAGAAACAGTGGGAGCCATCCAGTTTAGATAAACTAAAACCACTCTAAACTTGCAAGAGCATCATGCTAAAGTGTTCTCTCTCTCTCTCTCCTAATTGCAGCGACCTAGATAATGACAGGACTTAAGTTACTACTAGAAAAAAATATATTGACAAGGCCAAACTATAAAGATTGGCTGCGGAATGTCAAAATGGCTTTGACCTATGACAGATTGGGGTATGTCCTCACCGCTAAGGCACCTGCTGTCCATGGTCCCAAATCCAGTAATGCGGATAAGGAAATCCGCAAAACCTGGGAGTTAAATTGCGTGAAAGCCAAGTGCATCGTGCTTGCCTCGATGAATGATGAACATCAGAGGAGGCACGAGGATATGGATCTAGATGCCATATTTCTCCATACAAAGGAACTTTATGGAGAGCAATCTCGTATAGCAAGATACGGGACCTCAAACAACTTGTTTCAGGCGAGGTTGGCCGTCGGATCATTGGTAGGAGAACATGTCCTAAAGATGATTGGCTATATAGAAGAGCTCGTAGACCTTGGAACGACTTTGGATAATGAGCTCTATACAGACTTGATTCTCTAGTCCCTTCCTTCCATCTACGCCCAGTTTATTCTGAATTTCAACATTCAAAGAAAAGAAGTCGAATTTTCAGAATTCCTTAACATGTTGACCAGTGCAGAGGGCACCTTGCAGAAGGCAAGGGATACACCCGCTATGTTTGTTCGCGGTGCTTCTTCTTCAGGGTCCAAGGCTAGGGTCAAAAGATGGAAGAATAAGGCCGCCACCAAACCTAGATGGGGTGTTGGTAAGGTGGGAGTGAACGGAAAGAAAAAGATTGCGGTGCCAGTAGTGGCCAAGGATGAGTGCTTCCATTGTCATAGGAAAGGGCACTGGAAGAAATATTGCAAGGCGTGGAAGCCAAGAACCAGGAACCGAAGCAAGCTGTGGCTTCGACTTCAGGTGTGTTTGTAATTGAGAATTGTCTGTCAATCAACTCTACTTCCTGGGTATTAGATACCGGATCAGGATCTCATATATGCAATTAATTGCAGGCACTGAGAAACCGTAGAGTGCTGAAGGTGATATGACCCTCCAGGTTGCTAATGGAGCTAGCACGGGAGCTGTGTCCGTAGGGGATTATCACCTGGGATTGACGAGTGGACATATTTTGGTTTTGCATAACTGTTTTTGTGTTCCTGGTTTAACGTGTAATATCATATCAGTTTCCTTGTTATCAAATAAAGGTTATGATTTCACGTTTGTAAGTGATGTTGTTAACATCCACCTTAATCATGGTTTGATTGGGTCCGATACACTGGAAAACGGTATATATGTCTTAAACCAATTACAAATTTTCAATGTCCAGAACACACTAAAAAGAAAGTCTCCAGATTTAAATAAAGCTTTCTTATGGCATTGTAGACTGGGTCACATCAATGAGACAAGGTTAACTAAGTTACATAGATAAAGATATTTGGATTCGTTCGAATATCAAACTTATGCCACTTGTCAATCATGTCTCAAAGGAAAGATAACAAAGACTCCATTCACTGGACATGGAGTAAGAGTGAGCGAGCTCTTAGGACTCATACACAGCGATGTATGTGGTCCAATGTCCACACATGCAAGAGGTGGTTTTTCCTATTTCATTACTTTTACGGATGATTACTCTAGGTACGGATTCATTTTCTTGATGAAACATAAAGCCGAGGCTTTTGAGAAATTCTAAGAGTATAAGAATGAGGTAGAAAACCAAACCGGCAAAAGTATCAAGACACTAAGATCTGATCGAGGTGGTGAATACTTAAGTGCCGAGTTCCTAGGTTACCTAAAAGAGAAAGGAATTCTCTCTCAGCTTACTCCTCCATACACTCCACAGCATAACGGTGTATCGGAGAGACGGAATCGAACCCTATTCGATATGGTACGTTCCTGTTAGTTATATGTATGCCCTAGAGGCCATTACTGTACATGAGATGTATATTGTAGTGGATGCTGAGACTTATATAGGTAGGACTTTCTTGCTCGACATGATAGTACGCTATCTGGTTGCTCTTTATCTTAACATGTACACTTATTGTCTCTCTGTTACATGTTGATAAAGCCCTTAGGATGTGTGCTCGACTTCCAGGACTATGATGCAGATCATACTAGTGGGGCCTGGGTAGTCAATGAGTACATCCTTTAATGTTCCTAGTCATAGGAATATCGAGACGGGGCATCGATATTCCAGAGTAGACTAGCGTATATCTTCTCGACCCATGTGATGGGAGATGGATGATCCCATATCCATTAGTGTTCGACATCAGAGATGGTATGCGGGTGCTCAGTGGTGACTGGGTACACTGAACGGACTCGCCGAGAACTCCCAGATGGTATTATACCTCACGTCAGATGGCAGTTCTCTGGTGACACTGGTACAGCTTAGTCTGTTGACCCGAGATCGTCATAGAGTCTTGTGTGTCTCCCACTGTGCTTTGATTTCCACCCTACCACGGCTCTACTGAGTCGTGCAAACAGGTGGTTTTTGGATACAGTCCCGATTCATATGGAGGCAATGAGCGATAGGAGGGGATTCGTCTTTCCCGGTATTGGGGGTTGATGCTGCGCTATGCTCGACTGGCCATAACTGGAAATCCCTGGCCAGTGTTGCAGTGATTTACTCGTAAGTGTTATCAGTAGTTTCATGCTTGTTATGGACTTTACATCAGCATGAATTATCAAACTACCGGGGTTTGACGTTTACCACCCCTAGGCGAGATATGCGACATATCAGACGAACAGACCGGACTGTGCGGTAACTGTTACTGATTGGATTCACAGGAGTGTGAGCAGCCTTACTCGTTGATCTTCTGATCGCTCAATACCCGGGTGGCCGTTACATTTAGCAAACCGCTTGCGGCTTATGGGTGATTGATATGATCACTACCTACTGCCGGCGTATTGACGAGTCTTTAGAGTCCTACACAGAGGTTTCCTGGCTCAAGCGAAACGAAATAGGAGCGCATATGAGATATGTGCGGGACCGAGAATAATAACAGTATGTGATACTGAATTCTATTCTCGCGATTTGTATCATCGGATGGTTATATGAGATATAGCCGGGTTACCGAATCAAGTGTTGATTCGATATATTGATACACTAGATATTAGTCGGTTATATGCGATATGACCGGGTCATTAAATCAAGTGTTGATTTAATGATTTAATGTATAATAATATATTTGATATATTACTTTACATTAACTAGTATTTTTTCACTTAAGATTGACTTTCTCACTTTATGTGCACAAGTTGTATATGTGATATATGTTTGTGCACTAGTTTGTATCATGATTGATGATACATGCAAACTTGGGTGTGTGTATGACTTACACCATATTTAAGATAATGGTTTGGGTTTTTAATTATTTTGGTAAAACAAAATGGTGGTTTTCTTTGTCTTGGCTTGAAGCTTCATGAAGCTTTTAAGCATCTTTGACAAAGTCCACTCATTTTGTTTTGCATAAGATTTTCATTAACCAAACCATTACCTCAAACTATGGTTTAGTCTCTACAAATGTTAACTCACCCATGGTTGCATTATGATAGACTTCACTTGATTATTCTTTTTAGCTAATTCATTATTCTTTTCTTTCTTCTTCTTCTTCAAGAAGAAGAAAAGCTTGCTAGAAAATTTTCAAGTGAAGAAATAGAGTGAGAAATCCAAATCCAAAGTGAACCCACTTCCTATTTCATCATCCTCTACTACTTGCTATTTAGTTTAGGGTGTTCTCTTCATAAAGTTCATGACCTAGTGAAAATGGAGCTTGAGTTTGAATCTCCTCGACGTAGATCATCTTCGGCCTCGAAGTCAACGACCTAGCCCGCTCATTTCTCCGAGGAAACCATCACTCGAGTACGGGATCTCGATGATCGCAGCGAAGGGACGTCAACACGGAGCTTTAGAAGTGAAGGACCGGACCTACAAAGGTTGTAATCCCTTTCACTTAGTGTTAAAGTGTTTTACTTGCTAGTTTTCGCATAATCTCTAGTATACGATCTTGGTTAGGGTTGCTCGGCACGGCTAAATTTTTGAATCGGGCATGGTAGATGTCTTGTAGAACCTTGTTAGAGTGCCTAGAAACCCTACAATGGTATCAAAGCCAACCTAGAGCTTTAGGCGAAGTCTAGACGAAGTTTGAAGTCCGATCGAACCCGGATAACCCCGATTAAACCCTTCTCTGGACAATTTTCAAAAATGTGCTTTTTAATGAATTAAAAATGCCCAGAAAATTAAGCAGGAAAATTAAAGAATTACTGTGAATTAAGGACCACTAATGCTCTTATATTACCGCGGAACCGCGGCCAAACCAAGGGTTAGGAGGCGGTTCCGCGGCCAAAATTATGACTTAGTCCCCCATACTTCATATATTTACTCTTAGGTCCGTTCTTGTATTTTTTTTCTGGGAACTTTTTAATTCCACTCAAGTGTTGAGTTTTCTAGGGTTGTATTGGAGACTCGTTGATTCGATCGGATAATTTAACTTTGTTTAGTTTGTCCGGGTAATTTTTAGATCGTATTAAAAAGTTCAATCGGATATCAATAACTCACTTTTTCCCCTGCCGGAAAATTTCCAAATGTTGGATTTTTACGTAGTTTAAGAACGTTCTAAGTCGTGCAAGTAACGTGATGGACCCTCTAGAAGACAACAAACCTTAACTCGATTATGTGACCGTCTTGAACTGCCTTTTGAACCTTAGGGTTTGGGGCAGTACGGCGTTGCCACATGTGAGGCATTGGCTTGACCCTTCTACGGCTGTACCATTGCTACTGTGGCATGTGATGGATGTTTTTAAACTCCCCTCAAGTGTTGAGAACTATTTGGGAAAACTTAGGTGTTTGATTATTCGATCGGAAAGTTTAACATTGTCTATTTATCTGGAAGGTGATACAATATTTGGAATCCACATATAGTTATGAGATAACTAATTTGAATGTTATAAATATAGCAGTTCAGTCTCAATTGATCGATTGCCACGGAATTTTGATGTGATCAAAAGTCCGTCGCAATCACGTAGCATACGCGGATACTCGCCGGGTAAACTTAATAGATAGCCACGCCCCATAGCCCCGACCAAGTGACTGTAGGAGAACCCCGTAGCTAAAAGCATCCATTCGGGTGCTCGCGGTAGCGGTGTTCCGCCTTAGTGCACTTCGTCGATGGCATCAGGGGGTGCGGCCATCTACTAAAGTTTGCGACGAGCATTCGATCAGGATGTCGGGAATCTTGTTGAATTGCCCGACTCGGTATTGAAAAGTGTTTTCGATAATGAGACTAAAATGCGGGGTTTATAATAGTTAGGCATGCGATGTCTAAGGAATTCATTTGGTTAGGCATGCGATGTCTAAGGAGGTTGCGGATTCCAACTGTTGTAGTTTTACACTTTCTTTTCTGCGACCGTAAGTGTAATATGTTGTGTATCGCCGGTTTCGTTGCTATACATCAACGACAATTGGGATACTCAAATTTACTTACGTTGATGATATGTGATATTATGTGTTGCTGGATATGTTATATTGGATCGTCGTGTTTGAATAGCCGGGGGTTTTTATGTGAGATGAGAGTTTTTCTTTTTCATTCATGTAAAATTCATTGTATGTAATATTCTTTTATTGGGGCACTTCCGGGATGAGGATGATGTCACCATTGTATATTATTTACTTTTCCGCACTAGGATAGACCCAGGAGGGGAGCACAAGTAATCCGGTTCTAGGGTCCAGTGGGAGACCATCTCGAGGAGTCGAGTCCGGGTCTCCTAACTCTAGAATTGGTTGGGTTGCTTGTCTCTCTCGTAGGGGTCTAGGGGTGTGGGATTGGCTATTCATCACGGCCGTTGAATCCGTGTTTTATACAGGCTCAAAAAAAAACACGGACATCCTAGTATATCCAATATTTCATATGATATTTTCTGCTGCGTTATCTGTGATGTGATCATGTGATATGTTCAGATAGATATTGTATATAGTATATATATGATATATTATATAGACGTTGCCTATGTTTTACACCTGCGCTACTCTGCCGTTAGTTCACTAACCTAACGGTGCAGACGGGACATCGAGACGAATGCGGATGGCATAAGTGTACGTTGTATTTATCTGTGATGTTTAGGTGGACTTAATTGATAGGACATTCATTAATGAGATTAATGAAAGAAAAATAAACCTAAAAGATGTTGTGGAATCGAATTTCAAAAAAAAAATTAGGTAGCTCTAGTTGTTGCTTTGCATAGCGGTGTTCCTTGTAGAACATCCAGCACCTTATTCGATAAGGAAAGAGCCGAGATCCCTTCACCGGGAGTGACCTGTTTAGCAAAAACTAGCAGATGCTACAACCTTCGGTTTTTCTTTTGATTGATTTTCTAGTTCTTGCTTTGCATAATGGTATTGTGAATATCCTGCACCTTATTCGATGAGGAAAGAGCCGAGATCCCTTCACCGGGAGTGACCTCTTTAGCGAAACTAGCAGAAGCCTCAAAAACACTCCATTTAAAACCATTTGATTCTACAACGAGATTAAGTTCAAAGCGTTAAAGGTTTTCTTAAAAAACATCCGCAACCCTCCGTCATTTTAGGAAGTAGAGTACTTAGTATCCGTGCTGTGTTTGTTGACCATAGTCAAGGCACAGTGTACGGTAGCTAAGTGATGTCTACCTACACAGCATATGATGCGATTAGTTAGGACAGTCATGTGACTTTGTTGACCTTAGTTAAGGGTCATATAGGTGGGTCTAATTAATCACGAAATGATGGGCAGAGCTTGACTAGTGCTTATGATTTGTTGACCATAGTTAAAGTCATAAGTGTTAGGGGTAAAAACCTTTATCGGGAGTTTCAAGTGTTGAAATTTGCAATGAGATTGCATACCTTCTATGAGATAGTTGGTGTAAGGTTCCTAGGCACACCAATGAGGTTCCACAAGTAATCAAACTTGGCCAATTCAAATTTTTTTCTATGTGCCAAGTGACCCTAAGCAAGATCGTAACTAGAGGTATAGGAGAAACTAGCAAGTAAACGACTTTAATTGCTAAATGAAAAAGACTACAACCTTTGTAGATCCGGTCCTCCACTTCCTTGGCTCCGTGATGACATCCCTCCGCTGCAACTATCGGAATCCTAGACTCTCGCGATGGTTTCATCGGAGAAAAGATCGGGCTAGGTCGTCGACTTTGATGCCGAAGATGATCTACGTCGAGGCAACTCAAGATCAAGCACCAACTTCACCAAATCATGAAACTTGTGAAGAAAACACCCTATACTACATGGCAAGTGGTAGAGGATGAAGAAATAGGAAGTGGGTTCACTTTAGAATTGGATTTCTCACTCTTTTTCTCAAGGCACCATTGATGCTAGAATGGTTTCTTCTTCTTGAAGAAGAAGAAGAAGAAGAAAAAGAAATATGATAAGAATTATTGGAAAAAGAAAATAAAGTCATTCTTATCATTTTAGCAACCATGGTTTAGTGTAGAGGATAAAATAGGGTTAGGTGAATGGTTAGGTTTAGGAAAGAAACAAGAATGGTCAAAGCTTCTTGAAGCTTCAAGGAAACAAACAAAAGAAGCAACCATTTCTTTTCTTGCCCAAAATGAAATAAATAAAATAAATAGTTAAGAAAAGATAACAAAACCCTAACCATTCACTTAAACATGGTTTTAAACTAAACATACACCCAAACTTGCATGTATCATCAAACATGATACAATCAAGTGCACAAAAATATATCACATATACAATGTGCACATCAAGTGAGAAAATCCATTTTAAGTGAACCAATATTAGTTAATGTAAAGTAATATATCAAATATATAATTATACATTAAATCATTAAATCAACACTTGATTTAATGATCCTGTCATACTGCATATAACCGACTAATATCATGTGTATCAATGTATTGAATCAACATTTGATTCGGTAACCCGGCTATATCACATGTAACCGTCCCATGATACATATCGCGAGAATAGAATACAGTATCACATACTGGTATTATTCTCGGTCCCGCACATATCTCATATGCGCTCCTAATTCGTTTCGCTTGAGCCAGGAAACCTTTATGTTGGACTCTAAAGACTCGTCAATACGCCGGCAGCAGGTGATGATCATATCAAACGCCCACAAGCCGCAAGCGGTCTGCTAAACGTAACGGCCACCCGGGTATTGAGCGATCAGAAGATCGACGAGCAAGCCCGCTCACACTCCTGTGAATCCAATCAGTAACACTTACCGTACAGTCCGGTCTGTTCGTCTGATATGTCGCATATCCCGCCTAGGGGTGGTAAACGTCAGACCCCGGTAGCTTGATAAGTCATGCCGATGTAAGGTCCATAACAAGAACGAAACTACTGATAACACTTACCAGTAAATCAGTGCAACCCTGGCCAGGGATTTCCAGTTATGGCCAGTCGAGCATAGCACAACATCAACCCCCAATACCGGGAGAGACGAATCCCCTCCTATCGCTCATTGCCTCCATGTGAATCGGGACTGTACCCAAAAACCACCTGTTTGCACGACTCAGTAGAGCCGTGGTAGGGTGGAAATCAAAGCACAGTGGGAGACACAGAAGACTCTATGACGATCTCGGGTCAACAGACTAAGCTGTACCAATGTCACCAGAGAACTGCCATCTGACGTGAGGTATAATACCATCTGGGAGTTCTCGGCGAGTCCGTTCAGTGTACCCAGTCTCTACTGAGCACCCGCATACCATCTCTGATGTCAAACACCAATGGATATTGGATCATCCATCGCCCATGACATGGGTCGAGAAGATATACGCTAGTCTACACTGGAATATCGATGCCCCGTCTCGATATTCCCACGACTAGGAACATTGAAGGATGTACTCATGGACTACCCAGGCCCCACTAGTATGATCTACATCATTGTCCTGGAAGTCGAGCACACATCCTAAGGGCTTTATCAACATGTAATAGAGAGACTGCAAGTATACATGTTAAGATAAAGAGCAACCAGATAGCGTACTATCATGTCGAGCAAGAAAGTCCTACCTATATATGTCCCAGCATCTACTACTATATACATCCACTGTACAGTAATGGCCTCTAGGGCATGCATTTAACTAAAAATCTCACACTTGCACTAGGGCCATCTGTAGCAGTGGTTGCAGTATCACATACTCAACCATCCCTTAAAAGCATCTCTTTCGGAAAAGACCTTTGTGAGTGGATCCGCCGTGTTGTCCTCTGAGTCTACTCTCCTTACCTCGATCAAACTGGAGATCAACTATCTCCATGATCAGGTGATGCTGCCTCAGAATATGTCTGGGTCACTGATGGGACCGGGGTTCCCTGGGCCAAAGCCACACTTCCATTGTCTTACAATGGTAGGAACCTAGTTCATCTTATGAACCAATATACACCCAAACTTCCTCTTTGGTAGTATTTTTAATAGCGATGTTACCAGCCTTTAACGTCTAGTCTGCCACGGTATCTAGCTGGAACTCTTCCAACATACCATCCCTCCACTGATGGTAAAGACATAGCCTGTGACTGACATTCAGTCGTCTTTATCACCCTGGAACCTTTCCAGTGATTCTCCATAGGATCGATTGATACCATCTCACTAAACCTAGTGAGAAGCCTAACATCCATTTAGATCTATCTCATAGATCCAAATCCCAGGATTTAGGAGGTATCACTTTGATCATATATGGAGAATCCTTGTGATAAGAGGAGATTAACTGTGCGTAGCATAGGAAACTCTTTTCCTAACAAGAGTATGTTGTCCACGTACTCTACGAGGATCATCACCTTACTCTCTACTACCTTTTTGTATATACAAGGTTCGTCTACCATTTTTATGAAGTCAAACTCTTTGACTAATTCATCAAAACAGACGTTCCAACTCCGCGATGCCTGCTTTATCACATAAAACATCTTGCACACGTTTACCCTGCTCCCATTATTTACGAAGCCCTCTGGCTGTGTACTTATAGACGTTCTCTTCTAAATCAATATTTAGAAAAGCAGTCATGGCACCCAACCACTAGATATTATAGTCATGGTATGTAGCCGTGGCAAGTAGGATCTGGATGGACTTAAGCATAGGCCCCAGAAAAGGTTCAATCATTATCCACGCCTGGTCGATGACGAAAACCTTTAACAAGTCTGGCTTTGAAAGTCTCAACTTTTCCATCTACACCAAGTAATCTTCTCAAGATATACTTGCTCCTGATGGGGATTTAACCCTTCAGATATAGCAACCAAAGTCCATACTTTGTTGGTGTACATGGATTCCATCTCAGATCGCTAAGCATCCAGCCATTCTTACAGAGTCCCTACTCTCGATGGCCTGCTCGAAACTAGTTGGGTCATCATCTCATGATGCATTCCTCGCTCCCACTGTCATCGAGAAACCGAAGTATCTCTCAGGCAGGTGAGGAACCCTACCAGATCGGCGGAGAGGCTGAGGTTTGTCGGGGACTATTGAATCCTCTGGTTCTGTCAAATCATCAGCTGCAGTTTTGTATAGCTGGAACCTTTCCAGTTCTACAGAACTGACCATGCCTCGATCTTGTCCGGATTTTGCTTTTGACATAGGCTGGACAATCCCAAATCTTAACTTACTTAAGAGATAGGCTCTTCCCATACCATATCTTATATGGAGTGGTAGGCACTGATTTGAATCGAACCCTATTCAATAGGTATGCAACTTCATAAGTGCATAACTCCCTAAAAGAAACAGGTAACTCAATAATACTCATCATAGAGCACACCATATCATATAGGGTGCTATTGCTCCGCCCTGATACATCGTTGTGCTGTGGTATAATCAGAGGAGTAATACCGAGAGAGAATCTCATTCTCCTTTAGAATAATCCAGGAATTCTACGCACAAGTATTCTCCTCCCTGATCTTATCATAGGACATAATACTTATACCCAGTTTTTGGTTCTCTATTTCTAACTTATATTCTGTGAATATCTCAAAAGGTTCAGACTTGTGTTTCAACAGGAACATTTGTCTGAATTTTGAGAGATTATCAGAGAATGTAAAGAAATACAAAGAACCGGTCTTGGCATGTGTAGACAGGGGATCTTACATACATCATCATTTATCAATCCCAAAGGTTTACTAACTCTTTCTCTGTTTCCAATAAACAGAGCTATGGTCATCTAATCTTTGTGACATGACTGGCAAGTTTCACAAGATGTAAATTCAAACTGATTTAAATATGCATCTTAATGTAACTTTAGCTAGTTGGGTCGCATTGATATGACCTAGTCTACAATGCCTCAAGAAGGATTCGTTCATTTCTGAACTCTTCCTCTTGTGTTTGTTCTGTATACTAGGAACTGTAGTTTGATTTAGAACATCAATGCTTTTAGAAAACGTGCCTGAACCGATCAACTTTTGATATAGGAAATGTTCAAAACAATATCCAACAATACAAAATTATATCCTTCTTTACTAATAAAGAGACTGATATGATTTTCTATATCAGGTTCGGTATCTAATAGCATTTGTTCAGAATCAATGTACTGGTAATACAGGGTGACAGTAACCAACAGACTTGGCTGCAACACTTGCCCCGTTTTCTGTCTCATGAAACTTATCACCCGATCTCAGTTCTCTACCTTTCTGTAGCCCTATGAACAGATTACATAACTGGGATCCTGATCCGGTATCAGATACCCAGGACGCAGAGGACACGGAGAAACAGTTCTTTATATTGAACACACCCGAAGGAGATGCATCATATGCACTTTCTTCGTTTGGGCGGCAAAGGAATTCTAGTATTCCCCTATTTCCTGCTCTGTCTTATAATAATTATAAGTTGGAGCGGGACCAACGTTCCCCAGCTCAGTATAACAAGCGGGTTTGGTCAATACATCCATATTATTATCTTGATTAAGGCATGATATGGTCGCTACATGGAGAGAGAGAAAAAAAAACACTCTGTGTGCGCTCTTCCAAGATTAGATTGGTTATTTATTTTATCTAATCAGGATGGCTCCCACTGTTTTTATCAAATCTTCCTTCAAACCCTAAAAGGAAAGACTAGCCGGGATTAATTACACTCTTCAAGTTCGCCAATCTTTCAGCCAGGCCAGTGTCGGTACTTTGAGGGAGGTTCCCCGTGCTTTCGCACGGACCTAATTAAAGTAAACTTCGTTTTCCCAGAGGCGTAACCCCGTTGACACCTTTTTAGACACCTACTTGATCGGCTAATTGCAAAGTGCAAAACTCTCCCAGGAGTAACAATTACTCGCAGTGGATATCGGGATCCAACTATCACATAGAAGGTATGC
Organism: Agapanthus africanus; assembly: GCA_030015575.1. Taxonomy (NCBI): domain Eukaryota; kingdom Viridiplantae; phylum Streptophyta; class Magnoliopsida; order Asparagales; family Amaryllidaceae; genus Agapanthus; species Agapanthus africanus. The sequence goes on from JASDDO010000010.1 coordinate 236,138,465, forward strand.
AATCTCATTGCAAATTTCAACACTTGAAACTCCCGATAAAGGTTTTTACCCCTAGCACCTATGACCTTAACTATGGTCAACAAATCATAAGCACTAGTCAAGTTCTACCCGTCATTTCGTGATTAATTATACCCACCCAAATGACCCTTAACTAAGGTCAACAAAGTCACGCGACTGTCCTAACTAATCGCATCATATGCGGTGTAGGAAGACATCACTTAGCTACCGTACACTGTGCCTTAACTAAGGTCAACAAACACAGCACGAATACTAAGTACTCTACTTCCTAAAATGACGGAGGGTTGCGAATGGTATTTGTGAAAACCTTTAACGCTTTGAACTTGATCTCGTTGCGGAATCAAATGGTTTTTAAATGGATTGTTTTTTAGGCTTTTCTAGTTTTGCTAAAGGGGTCACTCCCGGTGAAGGGATCGTCGGCCCTTTCCTCATCGAATAAGGTGCAGGATATATCATATATATACCTCTGTGTAAAGCAGAAACTATAGAAGCAATCAAAAGACAAACCGAGGGTTGTAGCATCTGCCAGTTATTGCTAAAGGATTCACTCCCGGTGAAGAGATCTCGGTCCTTTCCTTATCGAATAAGGTGCAGGATGTTCTACAAGGAACACCGCGATGCAAAGCAAGAACTGTAGCTACCTGTTTTATTTTGAAATTCGATTCCACAACATCTTTTATGTTTATTTTCTTTCATTAATCTCATTAATGAATGTCCCATCATTTAAGTCCACCTAAACATCACAGATAAATATAACGTACGCTTATGCCATCCGCATTCGCCTCGATGTCCCGTCTGCACCGTTAGGTTAGGTAACTAACGGCAGAGCGAGGCAGGGCTAGCGCGGGTGTAAACCATAAGCAACGTCTATATAATATATCATATATACTATATATAAAATCTATATGAACACATCACATGATCACATCACAGATAACGCAGCAGAAAATATCATATGAAATATTGGATATACTAGGACGTCCGTGTTTTTAATACGAGCCAGTATAAAACACGGATTCCACGGTCGTGACGAATAGCCAATCCCACACCCCTAGACCCCTACGAGAGCGGCAAGCAACCCTACCAATTCTAGGGTTAGGAGACCCGAACTCGACTCCTCGAGATGGTCTCCCACTGGACCCTAGAACCCGGTTACTTGTGCTCCCCTCCTTGGGTCTATCCTAATGCGGAAAAGTAAATAATATACAAATGGTGACATCATCCGCAACCTGGAAGTTCCCCAATAAAAAGAATATTACATACAAGTTTTTACATGAATGAAAATGAAAAACACTCATCTCACATAAAAACCCCCGGCTATTCAAACACGACAATCCAATATAACATATCCAGCAACACATAACATCACATGTCATCAACGTAAGTAAATATGCGCATCCCAATTGTCGTTGACATATAGCAACGAAACCGGCGATAACACATATTACACTTACGGTCACAGAAAAGAAAGTGTAAAACTACAACAGTTGGAATCCGCAAACTCTTTAGACATCGCATGCCTAATCAAATGAATCCCTTAGACATCGCATGCCTAACAATTATAAACCCCGCATTTTAGTCTCAATATCGAAAACACTTTTCAATATAAAGTCGGGCAATTCAACAAGATTCTCGGCATTTTGATCGAATGCTCGTCGCAAAATTTAGTAGGCAGCCGCACCCCCCGATGTCTTCGACGAAGTGCACCAAGGCGGAACACCGCTGCCGTGAGCACCCGAACGGATGCTTTCGGCGACGGGGTTCTCCTACATTCACTTGGTCGGGGCTATGGGGCGTGGCTATCTATTAAGTTTTACCGGCGAGTATCCGCGTACGCTACGAGATTGCGACGGACTTTTGATCGTATCAAAATTCCGTGGCAACTGATCAAGTGAGACTAAAGTGCTATGTTTATAACATCCAAATCAGTTATCTCATAACTACTTGTGGATTCCAATTATTGTATCACATTCCAGATAAATAGAAAATGTTAAACTTTCCAATCGAACATTCAAACCCCCAAGTTTTCCCGAAACAGCTCAACACATGAAACAAATTTAAAAACATCCAGTTCATGCCTCAGTACCAACGGTCCTGTTAGTGTTTATGCCCTAGAAGGCCATTACTGTATCATACTAGCTTGTATATTACTTAATGGAAGCTTGGGATATTCACATGTATATAACAGTCTTGCTAAACATGGTAGTATGCTACTTGGTTTTTCTATCTTAATATGTGAGTGTACGTATTGATAGAGCTTTTAGGATCTTGCTTGACTACCAGCGTTGTGATCGCAGTCACACTAGTGGGGGCTGGGTAGTCTACAAGCACATCCTTATTCAGGTCCCTAGTCGTTGGATTATCGAGACAGAGCATCGATATTCCGGAGTAGACTAGTGTGTACGCTTCTCATCCCAGTTGGGGAGATGGTCTGTCCCACAGCCGTCAGTACGTCATACTGGAGATAGTATACAGGTGCTCGTTAGGTTACGGGTACACCGGACAGGACTCACAGGGAACTGTTGGTTGGTTTTATACCAGTCGTCAGTGAACAGTTCCCAGGTGACATGAGTACAGCGTAGTCCGTAGACTTGACACTGCTACTTCGCCTCGAGTGTGTCCCACTGTTCTTAGATTGCTACCCTACCACGGCTCAAAGGAGTCGTGCAAACAGGTAGCAGTTGGGTGCAGTCCCGTGCACTTGGAGGCAGTGGCGGTTAGACAGGATTCGCCCCTGCCGGTATTGGGAGTTGATATCGCGCTGTGTCAGAGAGCCATTACGCAAAGTCCCTGGCCAGGGCAAGCGAGATTTGCTGGTAGGTTCCAGTAGTTTCTCAGGGTGTAATGGGCTTCCCTCCGACACGACTTATACCGCTATTAGGGGACTGACGCTTGCCGCCCCCTAGGCCGGATATGCGATAGTCATGGACGAACGGACCGGACTGTATGGAGATTGTCACATCAGACTCAGTAGGAGTTCGGATGGGTTTCCTCATCTGCCTTCTTATCGACAACTACCTGGGGACCGTTACGTACAGCTAGTGCCGCTTGCGGTCTGTGGTTAAACCCACTGCCAACGTAGTAGTCGAGTCTCTAGAGTCCCACACAGAGAGTTTCCTATTCCAGGCGAAACGATATAGAGGTCGTATGGTTTTACGACAAGGGTTCGGACGCGTACGTGCGTTTACGCGCGTACGACTTTCGGACAGTTTTTACCAGTCGGCTTTGGTTTAAGCCAGTTACTGGTATCCGGTTATTGGATTTTTACAGTCTAAAGTTTTTCCGTATTTTTGCGGATTGGAGGGGCGTTCTCGTAATTGTTCGAGAAGCTTCTAGAAGTGGTGACTAAGGAGGTTTAGGTGTCATATGCAATGAATGAGATTAGTGAGTCATGAGGGTGATTCATTCATGTCATTAAAGCATCATAAATGCTTAATGACTCATGACAATGAATCACCATTAGATATTTGTGAAGCATGCTTATTCATCATGTATTATTCTTTTCTTCATAAAAAAGAATGCTTCATATTTATTATGATACTCAATAATCTCATCTCATTATTATCTACACATTCTCTCTCCTCAAGCTCTCTCTCTTCAAAAGACTAATCCTCCCCTCTCATGAGTTGAGTACAAGGGTTAGTAAGACTAAACAATCCATAACCATCACTCTATCTCAATCTATCTTCTTTGATTAGCAATCCAAGAAGGTTAGTTGCCTCAAGTTTAGAGGCTAAGCTTGGAGTTTTGCTCTCGGGTGGATCGTCTACTACTTCGAGAAGGCCGAGGAGAACAAGGAGTTCGTAAAGACGAAGGAGTTGGTTCATTAGGTATAATCCCTAAACACAGTAGTTTAGAAACGCTTTGTGTTTGGTTATTTATAGTTTAGCTTCGATTCAAGCGGTTAGTCGATGTTCGTTCACTAAACAAGTTCGTTTTTGAAAATTCCGCCTCCCCACAAGTATTGGGGTGTAGTACATCGACTTACAGTGGTATCAGAGCCTCGCTAAATAATAAATAACTTACTTGCAAATTTGTATGAATTTCGAACGGAAAAAACGAAACCGGAAAACCCTAAAATATCAAGTTTCTGTCGATTTTTAAATGAAGTCCAAAAATTTTTCAGGTTCGTTCAGAAAGCTTGAAAAGACAGTTGAAGAACACCCAAGAAAACTGGGCCCCTGAATCGCTTAAAGCGCCGCGGAACCGCGGCCTTATGCAACTGAGTCGCCGCGCTTCCGCCGCCGAGTTGGCGATTCAGGAACCCAATTTTCTTGTGTTGCTTCTGTGTGATATTTGGGATTTTCTGGAATACTTAATATTTGCTCAGGTTTCAGTATTACAGAGTAGTATTGGAGCAATATTAATGGTGTTTAATCGATCGAAATTGTACAGTATTTGCATATTGGATTATATCTGTGATTGTATAATGTCTTCGTAAACCTCCCCTAACTGCTAGTATGTCGGTTGGCAGGGGGTTGCACATTTCTGTAATGGATTTTATCTGTTTGTGCATATAAACTGTGTTGGACTGTTGTGATGTATAGCCGGGGTTATGTGATGGGTTATCATTTAATTCATTTGATGTAAATGTAATTTGTTGTAATATTACTTTGCGGGGCACATCCAGGTTGCGGTTGTAGCCACCGTTGTAATATTTCTTTTTACTGTTTTTGCTCCTAGGACAGATCCAAGGTGGGGTACACAAACTGCCGGGCGGGTAGTTTGTCGTACCCGTAGGGATCTTGGGTGGGGTAATGGCTATTCATCACAACTGTGTAATCTGTCTTTTCTTGCAGGCTCAAAAGAAATACAGATTGCTTGCAAATCCAATAAAGTTTATCTGTGTTCTGGAATGTATATCATTGCGTCAGACGAATGTAAAATATCTATATATATGATAGCTATTTTAGACGTCACTTATGTTTTACACCCGCGCTAGCCCAGTCCCCGCTCTGTCGTTAGTTAAGTAACCTAACGGGTGATGACGAGACCCAGTGGCGAATGCAGATGGCATAAGAGGACATCATATTTTCGTTGTTTTCTGCAATGATAGGTTAATGATGGGACGCATTATCTATAATGCAATGAAAATAAACCAAGTTTAAATCGTTGGAATAATTTAAAAGAAACCACTCGGTTATTTTTAAAACAGATATTTTAAATGCGGAGCTTTAACCACTCCTTTTAAAAGCTATCAGGTTCCTTCGGTTATATCAAGTTCACTACGTTCACGGTTTCTCCAAAACCATTCGTAGCCCTCCGTCATTTCATCTGGGTATTCAGTAGTATTCAAGCTATGTATTTTGACCTAACGCCAAGGCATAGTGTTTGGTAGCTACTGGATATTCATTTGTTGCATAGATAGATGAGTTAGTTTGGGACAGTCGTATTATCATTTTGGCCGAACGTCAAGGATATATACGGATGGGTTCAAATTGACAAGATAATGATGGGCAGAACTTGACATGTGACTTATGACATTTTGACCTAACGCCAAGGTCATAAGAGCATGGGGCAAAAACTTATATCGGGAATTTCTAAAGAAACTGAAATTTGCAAAGAGATGCATACCATTTTGAGTTTGATGAATGTTGGTAGCATTCCTACAACATTATCAGACGATGATATTTGGATCCCGATCCTACTGTGAGTATATGCTACTTATCAGGATATTCGTCACTTAACGATCAATGCTATAAACCTAGTAGGTGTCCAGAAAAGTGTCAGCGGGGTTACACCCCCAGAGAAAAGAGGTTATTTAATTAAGGAACTTCGCGAAAGCGTTGGAAAACCTCCCTCGAAGTACCGACACCAGCCTGGCTGAACGGTTAAGCAAGTATTGTACGGTGAGAATAGTCCTGGCTAATTCTTCTTTTATGGTTTGAGGTAGGATTCGAGAAACAATGGGAGCCATCCAGTTTAGATAAACTAAAAACCACTCTAAACTTGCATGAGCATCATGCTAAAGAGTTTTCTTCTCTCTCTCCTAATTGCAGCGACCCTGAAAATGACTGGACTTAAGTTACTTTTAGAGAAAAATATACTTAAAGGGCCAAACTATAAAGATTGGCTGCGGAATGTCAAAATGGCTTTGACCTATGACAAATTGGGGCACGTCCTCACCGCTACGGCACCTGCTGTCCCTGATCCCAAATCCAGTAATGCGGATAAGGAAATCCGCAAAACCTGGGATTCAGATTGCGCGAAAGCCAAGTGCATCGTGCTTGCCTCGATGAACAATGAACATCAGAGGAGGCACGAGGATATGGACCTTGATGGCATATTTCTCTATACAAAGGAACTTTATGGAGAGCAATCTCGTATAGCAAGATACGAGACCTCAAAGAACTTGTTTCGAGCGAGGTTGGCTGTCGGGTCATCGGTAAGAGAACATGTCCTAAAGATGATCGGCTATATAGAAGAGCTCGCAGACCTTAGGACGACTTTGGATAATGAGCTCTATACAGACCTTATTCTCCAGTCCCTTCCTCACACCTACGCCCAGTTTATCCTGAACTTCAACATTCAAAGAAAAGAAGTTGAACTTCCGGAACTCCTGAACATGTTAAGGAGTGTAGAGGGCACCTTGAAGAATTCAAGGAAAACACCCGCTATGTTTGTTGGCGGTACATATTCTTCCGGGTCCAAGGCTAAGGCCAAAGGAAGGAAGAAGAAGGCCGCACCCAGACCTAGAGGAGGTGTTAGTAAGGTGGGAGGGAAGGGAAAGAAAAAGTTTGCGGTACCGATAGTTGGCCAGGATGAGTGCTTCCATTGTCACAGGAAAGGGCACTGGAAGAAGGATTGCAAGGCGTGGAACGCCAAGAACAAGGAACCGAAGCAAGCTGTGGCTTCGACTTCAGGTGTGTTTGTAATTGAGAATTGTCTGTCGATCAACTCTACTTCCTGGGTATTGGATACCGGATCAGGATCTCATATTTGCAATTCATTGCAGGTACTGAGAAACCGTAGAGTGCTGAAGGAAGGTGATATGACCCTAAAGGTTGCTAACGGAGCTAGCGTGGGAGCTGCGTCCGTCGGGGATTATCACCTAGGATTGACGAGTGGACACATTTTGGTTTTACATAACTGTTATTTTGTACCAAGCTTAACGTGTAATATCATATCAGTTTCCTTGTTATCAAATAAAGGTTATGATTTCATGTTTGTAAGAGATGTTGTCAACATCCACCTTAATCATGGTTTGATTGGGTCAGGTACACTAAATAACGGCATATATGTTTTAAACCAACTCTAAATTTTCAATGTCCAGAACACACTAAAAAGAAAGTCTCCAGATTTGAATAAAGCTTTCTTATGGCATTGTAGACTGGGTCACATCAATGAGAGAAGGTTGACTAAGTTGCATAGAGAAGGATATTTGGACTCGTTCGAATATCAATCTTATGACACTTGTCAATCTTGTCTCAAAGGAAAGATGATAAAGACTCCATTCACTGGACAAGGAGTAAGAGCGAGCGAGCTCTTAGGACTCATACACAGCGATGTATGTGGTCCAATGTCTACACATGCAAGAGGTGGTTTTTCCTATTTCATTACTTTCACGGATGATTACTCAAGATACGGATTCATTTATCTGATGAAACATAAATCCGAGGCTTTTGAGAAATTCCAAGAGTATAAGAATGAAGTAGAAAACCAAACCGGCAAAAGTATCAAGACACTAAGATCTGATCGAGGTGGAGAATACTTGAGTGTCGAGTTCCTAGGTTACCTAAAAGAGAAAGGAATTCTCTCTCAGCTTACTCCTCCGTACACTCCACAGCATAACGGTGTATCGGAGAGACGGAATCGAACCCTATTGGATATGGTACAATCCATGATGAGTAATGCTGAGTTACCGCGATCTGTCTGGGGTCATGCGCTAGAATCAGCGGCATATCTTTTGAACATGGTACCTACCAATACTGTGCCTACCACTCCATATCAGATGTGGAGCGGGAAGAAACCCCATCTACAGTATATAAAGATTTGGGGATGTCCAGCTTTTGTTAAAAAGCAGCATGTGGACAAGCTCGAGGCACGATCAGTAAAGTGTAAGTTTGTGGGATATCCAAAGCACTCCAAGGGATATCTATTCTATTACGCAGAGGAACAAAAGGTATTTGTTTCTCGTAATGCCCATTTTCTAGAACATCAGTTTTTAGAAAAGGAATCAAGTGGGAGCGAAATAGAACTGGAAGAAATTCCAGAACCACAAACTGCTACTGAAAGTTTGGTAGAACCGGAAGTTCAAGAAGAACAGGACATTCCCGCACCCCTCCGCAGGAGTAGTAGGCCGTCTCATCCGCCTGAGAGATACTACGGTTTTCTCATAGACGGGGATAGAGAGGATTGCATCATAGAAGATGATGAACCTACTGACTTCCAACAGGCCATCCAGAGCGGCGACTCGGTACGATGGCTAGATGAAATGGAGTCCATGTACACCAACAAAGTATGGACTTTGGACTTTGCTCCAGATGGGGTTAAACCCATAGGATGCAAATGGATCTTCAAGAAAAAGATTGGTGTAGATGGACAGGTGGAAACCTATAAGGCTAGACTTGTTGCAAAGGGTTTTCATCAAAGACCTGGTTTGGACTATGACGAAACTTTTTCTCCAGTGGTTATGCTCAAATCCATTCGGGTCCTTCATGCTATTGCTGCCTTCCATGATTATGAAATCTGGCAGATGGACGTAAAGACGGCTTTTCTAAATGGAAATTTAGAAGAGAGCGCCTATATGGATCAGCCAGAGGGTTTCAATCAGAGTGGGAGCAGCGGGAAAGTATGCAAGCTGCTTAAGTCCATTTATGGACTAAAGCAGGCATCGCGGAGTTGGAACATCTGTTTTGATGAGAGAGTCAAAGAATATGACTTTATCAAAAATCCAGATGAACCGTGCATATATAGTAAAGTTGTAGCCAGAAGTGTTGTATTCCTCGTCTTGTACGTGGATGACATTCTATTGATAGGAAATGACATTCCTATGCTACAATCTGTCAAAGAATTATTGTCACACAGGTTCTCCATGAAAGACCTGGGTGATGCCTCTTACATTCTGGGGATCCGGATCTATCGTGGTAGATCCAAGAGGATGTTGGGACTTTCACAGTCCAGGTATATCGACACTGTACTGAAAAGATTCAGTATGGAAGATTCTAAGCGCGGCAATCTACCGGCTTGTCACGGAATCACCCTCTCCAAAGAGATGTCTCCCAAGACTGATTTGGAAAGGGAACGCATGTCTATTATACCCTACGCTTCTGCGGTAGGCTCTATAATGTATGCGATGTTGTGTACCAGACCAGATGTAGCTTACGCACTGAGCGTGGTAAGCCGGTATCAGTCAGACCCAGGGGAGAAACACTGGATAGCAGTAAAGAACATTCTCAAGTACCTGAGGAGGACTAAGGAGATGTTCTTGGTTTACGGCGGAAAAGACCTCAGGTTGGAGGCCTTTGCTGATTCCGGCTTCCAGAGTGATAAGGACGATTCCAAGTCCATGTCAGGTTATGTCTTTACCCTCAATGGAGGGGCGGTGTGCTGGAAGAGCTCCAAGCAGGACACCGTTGCTGACTCGACGATGGAAGCGGAGTATATAGCTGCTTGCGATGCCGCAAAAGAAGCAGTCTGGATGAAGAAGTTCCTAACAGAACTTCAAGTGGTTCCTACCATAGTTGATCCAATACCTCTGTATTGCGACAACAACGGAGCTATAGCTTTAGCGAAGGAACCAAGGTCCCATCAGAAGTCCAGACACATCTTGAGGCGATATCACCTAATCAGGGAGATCATTGATCGTCAGGAGATCGAGGTTCGGAGTGTTGCTTCAGAAGAGAACATTGCTGATCCATTCACGAAGGCCCTACCTCAGACGCAGTTTGAGAGGCTACTCGAGATCATTGGTCTTCGATATGCCAGTACATGGCCCTAGTGCAAGTGGGAGATTGTTAGTGTTTATGCCCTAGAAGGCAATTACTGTATCATACTAGCTTGTATATTACTTAATGGAAGCTTGGGATATTCACATGTATATAACAGTCTTGCTAAACATGGTAGTATGCTACTTGGTTTTTCTATCTTAATATGTGAGTGTACCTATTGATAGAGCTCTTAGGATCTTGCTTGACTACCAGTGTTGTGATGACAGTCACACTAGTGGGGGCTGGGTAGTCTACAAGCACATCCTTATTCAGGTCCCTAGTCGTTAGATTATCGAGACAGAGCATCGATATTCCGGAGTAGACTAGTGTGTACGCTTCTCATCCCAGTTGGGGAGATGGTCTGTCCCACAGCCTTCAGTACGTCGTACTGGAGATAGTATACAGGTGCTCGTTAGGTTACGGGTACACCGGACAGGACTCACAGGGAACTGTTGGTTGGTTTTATACCAGTCGTCAGTGAACAGTTCCCAGGTGACATGAGTACAGCGTAGTCCGCAGACTTGACACTGCTACTTCGCCTCGAGTGTGTCCCACTGTTCTTAGATTGCTATCCTACTACGGCTCAAAGGAGTCGTGCAAACAGGTAGCAATTGGGTGCAGTCCCGAGCACTTGGAGGCAGTGGCGGTTAGACAGGATTCGCCCCTCCCGGTATTGGGAGTTGATATCGCGCTGTGTCAGAGAGCCATTACTCAAAGTCCCTGGCCAGGGCAAGCGAGATTTGCTGGTAGGTTCCAGTAGTTTCTCAGGGTGTAAGGGGCTTCCCTCCGAAACGACTTATACCGCTATTAGGGGACTGACGCTTGCCGCCCCCTAGGCCGGATATGCGATAGTCTTGGACGAACGGACCGGACTGTATGGAGATTGTTACATCAGACTCAGTAGGAGTTCGGATGGGTTTCCTCATCGGCCTTCTTATCGACAACTACCTGGGGACCGTTACGTACAGCTAGTGCCGCTTGCGGTCTGTGGTTAAACCCACTGGCAGCGTAGTAGTCGAGTCTCTAGAGTCCCATACAGAGAGTTTCCTATTCCAGGCGAAACGATTTAGATGTCGTATGGTTTTACGACAAGGGTTCGGACGCGTACGTGCGTTTACGCGCGTATGACTTTCGGACAGTTTTTACCAGTCGGCTTTGGTTTATGCCAGTTACTGGTATCCGGTTATTGGATTTTTACAGTCTAAAGTTTTTCCGTATTTTTGCGGATTGGAGGGGCGTTCTCGTAATTGTGCGAGAAGCTTCTAGAAGTGGTGACTAAGGAGGTTTAGGTGTCATATGCAATGAATGAGATTAGTGAGTCATGAGGGTGATTCATTCATGTCATTAAAGCATCATAAATGCTTAATGACTCATGACAATGAATCACCATTAGATATTTGTGAAGCATGCTTATTCATCATGTATTATTCTTTTCTTCATAAAAAAGAATGCTTCATATTTATTATGATACTCAATAATCTCATCTCATTATTATCTACACATTCTCTCTCCTCAAGCTCTCTCTCTTCAAAAGACTAATCCTCCCCTCTCATGAGTTGAGTACAAGGGTTAGTAAGATTAAACAATCCATAACCATCACTCTATCTCAATCTATCTTCTTTGATTAGCAATCCAAGAAGGTTAGTTGCCTCAAGTTTAGAGGCTAAGCTTGGAGTTTTGCTCTCGGGTGGATCGTCTACTACTTCGAGAAGGCCGAGGAGAACAAGGAGTTCGTAAAGACGAAGGAGTTGGTTCATTAGGTATAATCCCTAAACACAGTAGTTTAGAAACGCTTTGTGTTTGGTTATTTATAGTTTAGCTTCGATTCAAGCGGTTAGTCGATGTTCGTTCACTAAACAAGTTCGTTTTTGAAAATTCCGCCTCCCCACAAGTATTGGGGTGTAGTACATAGACTTACAGGTCCATCCGTAGAAGGGTCAAGCCAACGCCTCACATGTGGCACGCCGTACTTCCCCAAACCCGAAGGTTCAAAGGGCAGTTCAAGACGGTCACATAATCGAGTTAAGGTTTATTGTCTTCTAGAGGGACCATCGCGTTACTTGCACTACTCAGAACGTCATTAAACTACGGAAAAATTCAACAATTGGAAATTTCCCGGCAGGGGAAAAATTCGGTATTTATATCCGGTCGAACTTTTTAACATATTCTAAAATTACCCGGAAAAACACACAGACAAAATTAGATAATCCGATCGATTCTACGAACTCCCAATACAACCCAGAAAACTCAACTCTTGAGTAGAAATTAAAAATTCCCAGAAAATACGGCACAACAATATAGGAATTACTGTGCAAATTGCAATAAATGATGCTTCCGTACGGCCGCGGAACCGCCGCACGTGCCATTCTCGTGCCGCGTTTTCGCGGTGGTTTGATGGAGTTAGTCGCTCGTTTTGCACAGTATTTCTTATAAATCCATGCTGGGTTTTTTTGCATATTTTTAATTTGTAAAAATCCCAGTTTTCAAAAATTGTACAGAGAAGGGGTCGGATTAGGGTTTCGTGTTTCGATCGGACTTCTAACATCGTCTACGCATCGCCTAAGGCTCTAGCTAGTCTCTGATACCACTGTAGGGTTCCTAGGCACACCAATGAGGTTCCACAAGTAATCAAACATGGCCAATTCAAATTTTTTTCTATGTTCCAAGTGACCCTAAGCAAGATCGTAACTAGAGGTATAAGCGAAACTAGCAAGTAAACGACTTTAATTGCTAAATGAAAAAGACTACAACATTTGTAGATCCGGTCCTCCACTTCCTTGGCTCCGTGATGACGTCCCTCCGCTGCAACCATCGGAATCCTAGACTCTCACGGTGGTTTCATCGGAGAAAAGATCGGGCTAGGTCGTCTACTTTGATGCCGAAGATGATCTACGTCGAGGAAACTCAAGATCAAGCTCCAACATCACCAAGTCATGAAACTTGTGAAGAAAACACCCTATACTACATGGCAAGTGGTAGAGGATGAAGAAATAGGAAGTGGGTTCAGTTTAGAATTGGATTTCTCACTCTTTTTCTCAAGGCACCATTGATGCTAGAATGGTTTCTTCTTCTTGAAGAAGAAGAAGAAGAAGAAAAAGAAATATGATAAGAATTATTGGAAAAAGAAAATAAAGTCATTCTTATCATTTTAGCAACCATGGTTTAGTGTAGAGAATAAACTAGGGTTAGATGAATGGTTAGGTTTAGGAAAGAAACAAGAATGGTCAAAGCTTCTTGAAGCTTCAAGGAAACAAACAAAAGAAGCAACCATTTCTTTTCTTGCCCAAAATGAAATAAATAAAATAAATAGTTAAGAAAAGATAACAAAACCCTAACCATTCACTTAAACATGGTTTAAACATACACCCAAACTTGCATGTATCATCAAACATGATACAATCAAGTGCACAAAAATATATCACATATACAATGTGCACATCAAGTGAGAAAATCCATTTTAAGTGAACCAATACTAGTTAATGTAAATTAATATATCAAATATATAATTATACATTAAATCATTAAATCAACACTTGATTTAACGATCCGGTCATACTGCATATAACCGACTAATATCATGTGTATCAATGTATTGAATCAACAATTGATTCGGTAACCCGGCTATATCACATGTAACCGTCCCATGATACATATCGCGTGAATAGAATACAGTATCACATACTGGTATTATTCTCGGTCCCGCACATTTCCCATATGCCCTCCTATTTCGTTTCGCTTGAGCCTGGAAACCTCTGTATATAACTCTAAAGACTCGTCAATACGCCGGCAGCAGGTGATGATCATATCAAACCCCCAAAAGCCGCAAGCGGTCTGCAAAACGTAACGGCCAACAGGGTATTGGGCGATCAGAAGATCGACGAGAAAGCCCGCTCACACTCCTGTGAATCCAACATGTAACACTTACCGTACAGTCCGGTCTGTTCGTCTGATATGTCGCATATCTCGCCTAGGGGTGGTAAATGTCAGACCCCGGTAGCTTGATAAGTCATGCCGATGTAAGGTCCATAACAAGCACGAAACTACTGATAACACTTACCAGTAAATCAGTGCAACCCTGGCTAGGGATTTCCAGTTATAGCTAGTCGAGCATAGCACAACATCAATCTCCAATACCGGGAGAGACGAATCCCCTCCTATCGCTCATTGCCTCCATGTGAATCGGGACTGTACCCAAAAACCACCTGTTTGCATGACTCAGTAGAGCCGTGGTAGGGTGGAAATCAAAGCACAGTGGGAGACACACAAGACTCTATGACGATCTCGGGTCAACAGACTAAGTTGTACCAGTGTCACCAGAGAACTGCCATCTGACGTGAGGTATAATACCATCTGGGAGTTCTCGGCGAGTCCATTCAGTGTACCCAGTCTCTACTGAGCACCCGCATACCTTCTCTGATGTCAAACACCAATGGATATGGGATCATCCATCGCCCATCACATGGGTCAAGAAGATATACGCTAGTCTACACTGGAATATCGATGCCCCGTCTCGATATTCCCACGACTAGGAACATTGGAGGATGTACTCATGGACTACCCAGGCCCCACTAGTATGATCTACATCGTAGTCCTGGAAGTCGAGCACACAGCCTAAGGGCTTTATCAACATGTAATAGAGAGACTGCAAGTATACATGTTAAGATAAAGAGCAACCAGATAGCGTACTATCATGTCGAGCAAGAAAGTCCTACCTATATATGTCCCAGCATCCACTACTATATACATCCAATGTACAGTAATGGCCTCTAGGGCATACATATAACTAACAGTTGGATCCCGATACCCACTGCGAGTAATTGTTACTCCTGTGAGAGTTTTTCACTTTTCAATTAGCCGATCAAGTAAGTGTCTAGAAAGGTGTCAACGGGGTTACGCCCCTGGGAAAACGAGGTTTATTTTAATGAGGCCCGTGCGAAAGCACGGGAAACCTCCCTCAAAGTACCGGCACTGGCCTGGCTGAAAAATTGGCGAACTTGTAGAGTGTAATTAATCCCGGCTAGTCTTTCCTTTTAGGGTTTGAAGGAAGATTTGATAGAAACGGTGGGAGCCATCCTGGTTAGATAAAATTTATAAGCAATCTAATTTTGCAAGAGCGCACGCAGAGTATTTTCTTCTAGGTCTCTCTCCCGGTAGCAACCATGTCACGCCTTAATCAAGATAATAATATGGATGTATTGACCGAACCCGCTTGTTATACAGAGCAGGGGAACGTTCGTCCCGCTCCAACTTATAATTGTTATAAGACCGAGCAGGTTTTAGGGCAATACCAGGATTCCCATGCCACCCAAACGAAGAAAGTGCATGACGATGCATCTTTTTCGGGTGTGTTCATTACAAAGAACTGTTTCTCTGTATCCTGTACGTCCTAGGTATTAGATACCGGATCAGGATCCCACATATGTAATCTGTTACATGGGCTACAGATAGGTAGAGAACTGAGAACGGGTGATAAGTTTCATGAGATAGAAACGGTGCAAGTGTTGCAGCCAAGTCTGTTGGTCACTATCACCCTGTATTACCAGAATACATTGATTCTGAACGAATGTTATTAGATCAATCTCTTTATTAGTAAAGAAGGATATAATTTTGTATTGTTGGATAATGTTTTGAACATTTCCTTTATCAAGAGTTGATCGGTGCAGGCACGTTATCTAAAAGCATAGACGTTCTAAATCAGACCACAGTTCTTAGCGTACAGAACACGTACAAGAGGAAGAGTTCAGAAATGAACGATTCCTTCTTGAGGTATTGTAGACTAGATCATATCAATGTGATCCGACTAGCTGAAATTACATTTAGATGCATATTTAAATTAGTTTGAATTTACATCTTGTGAAACTTGCCGGTCATGTCACAGAGATAAGATGACCACAGCTCCATTTATTGGAAACAGAGAAAGAGTTTGTGAACTTTTGGGACTGATACATAGTGATGTATGAAGGTTCCCTGTCTGCAGATGCCAGGAATGGTTCTTTATACTTCCTTACATTCAATGAGAATCTCTCAAGATTCGGACATATGTTCCTTTTGAAACACATGTCTGAAACTTTTGAGAAATTCAAAGAATGTAAGATAGAAGTAGAGAACCAAAACCGGGTAGAAGTATTATGTCCTATGATGAGATCAGGGAGGAGAATACTTGTGCATGGAATTCCTGGACTATTCCAAACGAGAATGAGATTCTCTCTCAGCATTACCCTTCCGTATACACCACAGCACGTAGGTGTATCGTGATGGAGCAATCGCACCATATAAGATATGGTGTGCTCTATGATGAGTATTACTGAGTTACATGTTTTCTTTTGGGGGTTATGCACTTGATAAGCAGCATACCTATTGAATTGGGTTCGAATCAAATCAGTGCCTACCACTCCATATGAGATATGTTATGGGAAGAGCCCATCTCTTAAGCAAGTTAAGATTTGGGGTTGTCCGGCCTATGTCAAAAGAAAAATCCGGAAAAGCTTGAGGAAAGGTCAGTTCTGTACACCTGGAAGGAGTTCCAGCTATACAAACTACAGCTGATGATTTGATAGAACCAAAGGGTTCAATAGTCCCAGACGAACCTCAGCCTCTCCGCCGATCTAGCAGGGTTCCTCATCCGCCCGAGAGATACTTCGGTTTCTCGATGACAGTGGGAGCGAGGATTGCATCATGAGATGATGACCCAACTAGTTTCAAGCAGGCCATCGAGAGTGATGACTCTGTAAGAATGGTTGGATGCTTAGCGATCTGAGATGGAATCCATGTACACCAACAGAGTATGGACTTTGGATGCTACATCTGAAGGGTGAAATCCCTATCAGGAGCAAGTATATCTTGAGAAGATTACTTGGTGTAGATGAAAAAGTTGAGACTTTCGAAGCTAGACTTGTTAAAGATTTTCGTCATCGACCAGGCGTGGATAATAATGAAACCTTTTTCCAGTGCCCGTGCTTAAGTCCATCCGGATCCTACTTGACATTGCTACATACCATGACTACGATATCTGGTGGTTGGGTGTCATGACTGCTTTTCTAAATATTGAATTAGAAGAGAACGTCTATAAGAACACAGCCATAGGGCTTCGTAAACAGTGGGAGCAGCGGAAATGTGTGCAAGATGCTTTGTGTGATAAAGCAGGCATCGCGGAGTTGGAACATCTGTTTTGATGTGGTAGTCAAAGAGTTTGACTTCATCAAAATGGTAGATGAACCTTATACATACAAAAAGGTAGTAAAGAGTAAGGTGGACATCCTCATATTATACGTGGACAACATACTCTTGATAGGAAAAGAGTTTCATATGCTACGCACGGTTAATCTCCTCTTATCACAAAGATTATCCAAATAGGATATAGGTGATACCTCCTAAATCCTGGGTTTTGGGTCTATGAGATATATCTAAATGGATATTAGGATTCTCACTAGGCGTAGTGAGA
Organism: Agapanthus africanus; assembly: GCA_030015575.1. NCBI lineage: Eukaryota > Viridiplantae > Streptophyta > Magnoliopsida > Asparagales > Amaryllidaceae > Agapanthus > Agapanthus africanus. The sequence continues at coordinate 236,155,853 of JASDDO010000010.1, forward strand.
TGGTATCAATCGATCCTGGGGAGAATCAATGGACATCTTCCAAGGTGGGAAGGTTGACTGAATGTCAATCACATGCATTGTCTTTACCCTCAGTGGAGGGGCGGTATGTTGGAAGAGTTCCAAGCTAAATACCGTGGCAGACTAGACGATAAAGGCTGGTGACATCGCTATCAAAGATACTACCAAAGAGGCAGTTTGGGTGTATATTAGTTCATGAGATGAACTAGGTTCCTACCATTGTAAGACAATGGAAGTGTGGTTTTGACCCTGGAACCATGGTCCCATCAGTGACCCAGATATATTACAAGGCAGTATCACCTGATCATGGAGATAGTTGATCTCCAGCGTGATCGAGGTTAGGAGAGTAGACTCAGAGGACAACACGACGGATCCACTCACAAAGGCCTTTTCCTAGAGAAAGACTTATATGGGATGGTTGAGTATGAGATACTGCAACCACTGCTACAGATGGCCCTAGTGCAAGTGGGAGATTGTTAGTTATATGTATGCCCTAGAGGCCATTACTGTACACGAGATGTATATTGTAGTGGATGCTGGGACATATATAGGTAGGACTTTCTTGCTCGACATGATAATAAGCTATCTGGTTGCTCTTTATCTTAACATGTACACGTATTGTCTCTCTGTTACATGTTGATAAAGCCCTTAGGATGTGTGCTCGACTTCCAGGACTATGATGCAGCTCATACTAGTGGGGCCTGGGTAGTCATTGAGTACATCCTTCAATGTTCCTAGTCGTGGGAATATCTAGACGGGGCATCGATATTCCAGAGTAGACTAGCGTATATCTTCTCGAACCATGTGATGGGCGATGGATGATCCCATATCCATTAGTGTTTGACATCGGAGATGGTATGCGGGTGCTCAGTGGTGACTGGGTACACTGAACGGACTCGCCGTTAGTTATGTATATGCCCTAGAGGCCATTGTTGTACATATGATGTATACTACGATGGATGCTTAGATATATACAGAGAGGACTTTCTTGCTCGTCATGATAGTATGCTATTTGGTTTCACTTTATCTTAACATGTTGACTTGTATTGGTTTACTGTTTTTCTCTCACATGTTGATAAAGCCCTTAGGATCTGTACTCGACTACTGGGACTATGATGAGATCATACTAGTGGGGCCACGGTAGTCGATGAGTACATCCTATAACTGTTCCTAGTCGAGGGTATATCGAGACAGGGCATCGATACACCAGAGTAGACTAGCCTATACGCATCTTGACCCATATGATGGGCGATGGATGATCCCATATCCATCGGTGTTTGACATCAAAGATGGTGTACGGGTGCTCAGTGGAGACTGGGTACACTGGACGGACTCGCCGAGAACTCCCAGATGGTGATATACCACACGTCAGATCGCAGTTCTCCGGTGACACTGGTGCAGGGTAGTCTGTAGACCCGAGATCGTCATAGAGTCTTGTGTGATTCCCACTGTGCTTTGATTTCCACCTTACCACGTCCAAGAGGGCGTGCAAAATGGTGGCTTTTGGGTACAGTCCCGAATCACATGGAGGCAATGAGAGATAGGAGGGGATTCGTCTCTCCCGGTATATGGAGTTGATGTTGTGCTGTGTTCAATTGGCTATAACTGGAAGTCCCTGGCCAGGGCTGATATAGAGATTTACTGGTAAGTGTTACTAGTAGTTTCTCGACCCGTTATGAGCCACACATCGACACGACTTATCGGTTACTGGGGTCTGACGTATACCAACCCTAGACTTGATATGCGACATATCAGACGAACAGACCGGACTGTACGGGAGTGTTACCGATTGGATTCACAGGAGAACGCACAGGCTAGCTTGTTGATCTTCTGATCGCTCAATACCTGGGTGGCTGTTACGTTTAGCTGACCGCTTGTAGCTTGTGGGTGTTTGATATGATCTTCACCTGCTACAGGCGTATTGACGATTCTTTAGAGTCCTACATAGAGGTTTCTTGGCTCAGGCGAAACGGAGTAGAGGCACATATGTGATATGCGCAGGACCGAGGATAATGCGATATGAGATACCGTATTATATTCTCGCGATATTTAGATATAAACCGGGTCATCGGATCAAGTGTTGGTTCGATGAATCGGTACATGATATATTAGTCGGTAATATTCGATATAGCCGGATCGTCGGATCAAGTGTTTATTCGATGATTTAATGTATAATAATATATATGATATATTGTATTACATTATCTAATATTGGCTCGCTTTATTATTCCATTTTCTCACTGGATGATACATTGATATATATGCGATATATGTTAATTGTATTATTTTCTTTTGTTGCAAATATATAATATATATGTGATATATATTATTGTGACATGATATGATTTATTGTTAAACATGTTTAAGGATGATTAAATGAGGTTAGGGTTGATTAGGTTTAGTTGCTTCATGCACCTTCTAGAAGCAATTTCTTTTGTCATGGTTAAGATATTTGTTGATGACACATTATCTAACCCAACCAAACCCTAACTCTAGTTTATTCTCTACACATTATTAGCCACTCATCCTTGAACATGGTTGATACATCAATCATATACTTTTATTTCTATTCATCACAAAAGGATTTTTATCATTATTATTTTCCATTATCATCTTCTTCTCTCTTGATTTTGAGCTCACTAGAAATTCCATTTGTGATGATAAATTGTGAGAAAGTGAATTAAAAAGAATGCATAAATACTACTCCTTCATCCTCATCTCATCTAGCCCATGAGATTAGTGTGTTCATCTCTTTAGAGTGAGAAAGCTTGAGTTATCGAAACTTCGACGTAGATCATCGGAGATTTGGAACACTTCAAGCTAGCATGGATCGTTCGAGTCGTGGAGCCTCTCTTGAGTACGGGAGATCGAGGATCGCGGCGAAGGGACTTCTACTCGGAGCTTGTGAAGCGAAGGAGCGGTATACAAAGGTTGTAATCCCTCACACTTAGATAAAAAGTTGTTATCTTGCATGCTTAACCCTAATAATCTAGCAAAGATCCTGTCTTTGGGTTGTTCGGCACGTCTAAATTTTTATCCGGGCATGTTTGATGCCTTATGAACCTTCACAAGAGTGCCTAGGAACCCTACAGTGGTATCAGAGCCTAGCTAGAGCATTAGGCGATGTGTTAACGAAGTTAAAACTCCGATCGAACCCGAACCGACGAAAATAACCCCCTCTCTGGAAATTTTTTAAAATCTGGATTTTTTCTGAATTAAAAATACCTGAAATATACAGCAGATAAAAATATGAATAACTGTGAAATTCGAGACTGTGATCCGTACAAACGACCACGGAATCGCGGCCATTGCCTGCTTGGGCCGCGGTTCCGCGGCCTTATTGTTTGATTGGACATTTTTTTCCCCACAGTATTTCTTTATTTGTGCTTTTATAGTTTCTGGTATTTTTATATTGACTCAAAGGTTGAGTGATCTGGGGTTTGTTTTGTAATAGTAGATTTGATCGGAAAATTTAAATTCGTTATTATTTCCAGATATTTAGAAATTGTTAAAATGTTCGAACGGATATCATTAACTCACTTTTTCCCGGCACGTAAAACTTTCAAGTGTTGAATTTTTATCGGGTTTAAATCTTTCGGAAAAATTGTACAAGTTAAGCGGTTGACCCTCTAGAAGACAACAAACCTTAACTCGATTATGTGACCGTCTTGAACTGCCTTTTGAACCTTCGGGTTTGGGGCAGTACGGCGTGCCACATGTGAGGCGTTGGCTTGACCCTTCTACGGCTGCATCATCGGTACTGTGACATATTCTGGGATTATTTGAACTCCGCTCAAGTGTTGAGCACTTTAGGAAATTTTGGTTATTTGATTATCTGTTCGAAATGTTTAATACTGTCTATTTATCTGGAATGTGATACAATATGTGGAATTCATAGAGTTAGGCATGAAATGCGGAGTATGTGATATTTCGGATTTATGATGTCTAAAGTGATTGTGGATTCCAAATGTTGTAGTTTTACACTTTCTTTTCTGTGACCGTAAGTGTAATATGTGATATCGCCGGTTTCGTTGCTATATGTCAACGACAATTGGGATGCGCATATTTACTTACGTTGATGATATGTGATATTATGTGTTGCTGTGATATGTTATATTGGATCGTCGCGTTTTGAATAGACGGGGGTTTTATGTGAGATGAGGGTTTTTATTTTCATTCATGTAAAATTCATTTGTAATGTAATATTCTTTTATTTGGGGCACTTCCAGGTTGAGGTTGATGTCACCCTTGTATATTATTTACTTTTCCGCATTAGGTAGACCCAAGGAGGGGAGCACAAGTAACCGGGTTCTAGGGTCCAGTGGGAGGCCATCTCGAGGAGTCGAGACCGGGTCTCCTAACCCTAGAATTGGCAGTGTTACTTGCCGCTCTCGTAGAGGTCTTGGGATGTGGGTTTGGCTATTCGTCGCGACCGTGGAATCCGTGTTTTATACAGGCTCATATTGAAAACACGGACGTCCTAGTATATACAATATTTCATATATGTTCTTCTGCTGCAATGTTCTGTGATGAGATCATATTACTGCCTGAGACGAATGCTTATACTATATATATATGCTGATATATAAATATTACTGCTTTCGTTTCTTCTGTGATGCTTAGGAAGCATAAGCTGTTGGGATTTTTTATTAATGAGATTAATAAAAAGAAAAGAAACCTAAATATGTTGTAGAATCAAAACTTTATAAAAAGGGTAGCTAAAGTTTTGCTTTGCACAGTGATATATATGATATGTCCTACACCTTATTCGATGAGGAAAGAGCCGACGATCCCTTCACCAGGAGTGACCTCTTTAGCGAAACTGGCAGATGCTACAAAACTCTGTTTGTCTTTTGATTGCTTTTAGAGTTTTTCTTTGCACAACGGTATATATGATATATCCTGCACCTTATTTGATGAGGAAAGGGCCGACGATCCCTTCACCGGGAGTGACCCCTTTAGCGAAACTAAGAAAAGCCTAAAAAACACTCCTTTTCAAAAACCACATGATTCTACGACGATATCAAGTTCATTACGCTCAGGGTTTTTTCTGAAAACCTGCGTAGCCCTCCGTCATTTCAGATAAATACTACTTAGTATTCGTGCTACGGTAGTTTAGCCTTCGTCAAGGCGTAGTGTACGGTAGCTAACTAGTACATATCTGTTAGCATACGATGCGATTGGATTACGGTATTCGTACGGCGTAGTTTGGTCTTCGTCAAGGGTCGTACTGATGGGTTTAATTCAATCAAGAAATGAACGGGTTGAACTTGACTAGCGCCCTATGGGTAGTTTGGCCTTCGTCAAGGTCATGGGACGCTAGGGGCAAAATATTATCGGGAATTTCAAATGTTGAAATTTGCAATGAGATTGCATACCTTCTATGAGATAGTTGGATCCTGATACCCACTGCGAGTAAGTGTTACTCCTGGGAGAGTTTTGCACAGGACAATTAGTCACTCAAGTAGGTGTCTAGAAAAGTGTTAACGGGGTTACGCCTCTGGGAAAACGAGGTTTACTTTAATTAGGTCCGTGCGAAAGCATGGGGAACCTCCCTCAAAGTACCGACACTGATCTGGCTGAAAGATTGACGAAATTATAGGGTGTAATTAATCCCGGCCAATCTTACCTTTTAGGTTTGAAGGTAAATTTGATAAAAACAGTGGGAGACATCCTGATTAGATAAGATAATAACCAATCTAATCTTGCAAGAGCATACGCTAAAGTGTTTTCTTCTCTCTCTCTCCAGGTAGCGACCATGTCAGGCCATAATCAAGATAATAATATGGATGTTTTAACTGAACCCGATTATTGTACTGAGCAAGGGAACGTTGGACCCGTTCTTTCTTATAAGAGTTATAAGACTGAACAGGAAACAGGAGAATATCTGGATTCTCAAGCCGCCCAAAAGAACATGCATGTTGATGCATCTTCTTCAGGTGTGTTAGTTATTGAGAACTGTTTCTCAGTTCACCCTACGTCCTGGGTATTAGATACCGGATCAGGATCCCACATATGTAAACAGTTACATGGGCTACGTAAAGGTAGAGAACTGGGAAAATGTGATCATTCCGTTCAAGTAGGGAACGGTGCAAATGTTGCAGCCAAAGCAGTTGGCGAATATCACCTTGTATTACCAAGTTGTAATACACTGATTCTAAATGAGTGCTATTATATACCGAACATGATGTGCAACATTATTTCAGTTTCTTTATTAAGTAAAGAAGGATATAATTTTGTAGTAAAGGATATTGTTATGAACATATTCCTAGATCAAAAGTTGATTGCATCAGGCTCGTTACATAATGGCATATTCATTCTAAATCAGAATACAGTCCTGAATATACAAAACACACACAAGAGGAAAAGTTCAGATATGAACGAATCCTACTTGTGGCATTGTAGACTTGGTCATATCAATGCGACACGAATGGCTAAGTTACATATGGATGGTTATTTGAATCCGTTCGAATTATCATCTTATGATACTTGCCATTCATGTCTCAAAGGAAAAATGACCAAAGCTCCGTTTAGTGGACACGGAGAAAGAGTTACTGAACTCTTAGGACTGATACATAGTGATGTATGCGGTCCCATGTCCACGCATGCCAGGAACGGTTCTTCCTACGTCATTACATTCACTGACGATCTCTCAAAATACGGACATGTGTTTCTGATGAAACACAAGTCTGAAGCTTTTGAGAAATTCAGAGAATATAAGCACGAAGTAGAGAACCAAACGGGCAAAAGTATTAAGATCCTTCGATCTGATCGAGAAGGTGAATACTTAAGCAGTGAGTTCCTAGATTATCTAAAAGAGAATGGGATTCTCTCTCAGCTTACTCCTCCTTATACACCACAGCACAACGGTGTATCTGAGCGGAGGAATCGCACCCTATTAGATATGGTGCGCTCTATGATGAGCGAGGCTGAGTTACCTATTTCTTTCTTGGGGTATGCACTTGAGACAGCCATACATCTATTGAATATGGTTCCTACCAAATCAGTGCCTACCACTCCATGTGAGATTTGGAAAGGGAAGAGACCATCTCTTATGTATATTAAGATATGGGGTTGTCCAGCCTATGTCAAAAGACAAAATCCGGACAAGCTCGAGGCAAGATCTGTCTTATGTAAGTTTATTGGATATCCCAAACATTCGCGAGGGTATATCTTCTACCACTCCGAGGAACAAAAGGTGTTTGTTTCTTGACATGCCACCTTTTTAGAAAAGGTTTTTCTTATGAAAGAAATTGATGGCAATGAGGTAGAACTGGAAGAGGTTCCAGCGACACAAACTACGACAGATGATTTAGTGGAACCAGAGATTCAGTAGTACCCGACGAACCCCAGCCTCTCCGCCGATCTAGTAGGGTTTCTCATCCACTTGAGAGATACTACGGTTTTCTCATTGATGGTGGAAGCGAGGATTGCATCATGGATGATGATGAACCGACTAGTTTCGAGCAGGCCATCACGAGTGGTGACTCTGTGAAATGGCTGGATGCAATGCGATCTGAGATGGATTCCATGTACACCAACAAAGTATAGACTTTGGAAAATGCTCCTGAAGGGGTAAAACCCATTGGGAGCAAGTGGATCTTTAAAAAGAAATTTGGTGTAGATGGAAAAGTTGAGACTTTCAAAGCTAGACTTGTAGCAAAGGGTTTTCGTCAACGACCAGGTGTGGATTATGACGAAACCTTTTCTCCAGTGGCTATGCTTAAGTCCATCCGGATCTTACTTGCCATTGCTGCATACCATGACTACGAAATCTGGCAAATGGATGTTAAGACCGCCTTTCTAAACGGTGATTTAGAAGAGAGCGTGTACATGACTCAGCCAGAGGGCTTCGTAGATGGTGGGAGCAGCGGAAAGGTGTGCAAGCTGCTTAAATCCATTTATGGGTTAAAGCAAGCATCGCGGAGTTGGAACATCTGTTTTGATGTTGTAGTCAAAGAGTTTGACTTCATCAAAAATATAGATGAACCTTGTATCTATAAGAAGGTAGCAGAGGGTAAGGTTGTCTTCCTCGTATTGTACGTGGATGACATACTCTTGATAGGAAATGATATTCCTATGCTGCAATCAGTCAAGCTCTTCTTATCACAGAGATTCTCAATGAAAGATCTAGGTGATGCCTCCTGCATATTGGGAATCATGATCTATAGAGATAGATCTAAACGGATACTGGGATTGTCCCAATCCAGGTACATTGACACCATACTAAAGAGGTTTAGTATGGAAGAATCCAAGCATGGGAACCAACCCACGATCTCTGGACTCACTCACTCCAAAGAGATGTCTCCCAAGATTGATTTGGAGAGAGCTCGCATGCAAGGGATACCCTATGCTTCAGCAGTAGGCTCTATCATGTATGTGATGCTATGTACCAGACCCGATGTAGCATACTCACTAAGTGTAGTGAGTCGGTATCAAGCAGATCCTGGAGAGAGTCACTGGACAACTGTAAAGAACATTCTCAAGTACTTACGAAGGACTAAGGAGATGTTCTTGGTGTATGGTAACGGAGAACTCCAGGTGGAGTCATTTACCGATTCCGGCTTCCAAAGTGATAAGGATGACTCTAAGTCGCACTCGGGTTTTGTCTTTACCCTCAATGTAGGGGCGGTATGTTGGAAGAGTTCCAAACAGGATACCGTTGCAGACTCGACGATGGAGGCTGAATAAATCGCTGCCAACGATGCTGCCAAAGAGGCTGTCTGGATCAAGAAGTTAATTAGTGAACTTGGTGTGGTTCCATCCATTGAACATCCAATACCTCTGTATTGCGATAACAATGGAGCTGTGGCTTTGGCCAAGGAACCCAGATCCCATCAAAAGTCCAGACATATTCTGAGGCGGTATCACCTGATCAGGGAGATAGTTGATCGCCGGGAGATCGAGGTCAGGAGAGTAGATACGAAGGACAACACTACGGATCCATTCACGAAGGCTATTCCCCAGATACAGTGTGAGAGATTATTCGGGATGCTAGGTATGAGATACTACAGCAGCTGGCCTTAGTGCAAGTGGGAGATTGTTATTTATGTATATGCCCTAGAGGCCATTGTTGTACATATGATGTATATTATGATGGATGCTTAGATATATACAGATAGGACTTTCTTGCTCGTCATGATATTATGCTATTTGGTTTCACTTTATCTTAACATATTGACTTGTATTGGTATACTGTTTTTCTCTCACATGTTGATAAAGCCCTTAGGTTCTGTACTCGACTACTGGGACTATGATGAGATCATACTAGTGGGGCCACGGTAGTCGATGAGTACATCCTATAACTGTTCCTAGTCGAGGGTATATCGAGACAGGGCATCGATACACCAGAGTAGACTAGCGTATACGCATCTTGACCCATATGATGGGCGATGGATGATCCCATATCCATCGGTGTTTGACATCAGAGATGGTGTACGGGTGCTCAGTGGAGACTGGGTACACTGGACGGACTCGCCGAGAACTCCCAGATGGTGATATACCACACGTCAGATGGCAGTTCTCCGGTGACACTGGTGCAGGGTAGTCTGTAGACCCGAGATCGACATAGAGTCTTGTGTGATTCCCACTGTGCTTTGATTTCCACCATACCACGTCCAAGAGGGCGTGCAAAACGGTGGCTTTTGGGTACAGTCCCGAATCACATGGAGGCAATGAGCGATAGGAGGGGATTCGTCTCTCCCGGTATAGGGAGTTGATGTTGTGCTGTATTCGATTGGCTATAACTGGAAGTCCCTGGCCAGGGCTGATATAAAGATTTACTGGTAAGTGTTACTAGTAGTTTCTCGACCCGTTATGAGCCACACATCGACACGACTTATCGGTTACTGGGGTCTGACGTATACCACCCCTAGACTTGATATGCGACATATCAGACGAACAGACCGGACTGTACGGGAGTGTTACTGATTGGATTCACAGGAGAACACACAGGCTAGGTTGTTGATCTTCTGATCGCTCAATACCTGGGTCGCCGTTACGTTTAGCTGACCGCTTGCAGCTTGTGGGTGTTTGATATGATCATCACCTGCTACCGGCGTATTGACGATTCTTTAGAGTCCTACACAGAGGTTTCTTGGCTCAGACGAAACGGAGTAGAGGCACATATGTGATATGCGCAGGACCGAGGATAATGTGATATGAGATACCGTATTATATTCTCGCGATATTTAGATATGAACCGGGTCATCGGATCAAGTGTTGGTTCGATGAATCGGTACATGATATATTAGTCGGTAATATTCGATATAGCCGGATCGTCGGATCAAGTGTTGATTCGATGATTTAATGTATAATAATATATATGATATATTGTATTACATTATCTAATATTGGCTCGCTTTATTATTTCATTTTCTCACTGGATGATACATTGATATATATGCGATATATGTTAATTGTATTATTTTCTTTTGTTGCAAATATATAATATATATGTGATATATATTATTGAGACATGATATGATTTATTGTTAAACATGTTTAAGGATGATTAAATGAGGTTAGGGTTTGATTAGGGTTAGTTGCTTCATGCACCTTCTAGAAGCAATTTCGTTTGTCATGGTTAAGATATTTGTTGATGACACATTATCTAACCCAACCAAACCCTAACTCTAGTTTATTCTCTACACATTATTAGCCACTCATCCTTGACCATGGTTGATACATCAATCATATACTTTTATTTCTATTCATCACAAAAGGATTTTTATCATTATTATTTTCCATTATCATCTTCTTCTCTCTTGATTTTGAGCTCACTAGAAATTCCATTTGTGATGATAAATTGTGAGAAAGTGAATTAAAAAGGAAGCATAAATACTACTCCTTCATCCTCATCACATCTAGCCCATGAGATTAGTGTGTTCATCTCTTTAGAGTGAGAAAGCTTGAGTTATCGAAACTTCGACGTAGATCATCGGAGATTTGGAACACTTCAAGCTAGCATGGATCGTTCGAGTCATGGAGCCTCTCTGTAACATTTTCAAAAATATAAAATATTAATTTTGGGAATTTTTATTATTTAATATTGTTTTATTGATTATTTTAATATTAAATGCAAATAAATAGGAAAAATGTTAGAAAAATTATGAAAAATTATGGAAAATTCTAAAATAGGGTAAATTAGTGAATTATGACATTTTTAAGTTTCTGTGATTAGTTTGACACTAATTTAGCGCTAATCGCGATTAAAATCGCTAATCGGGTTTTTTGGCAATTTTGTGCAAAACTTGCACATATCACTTTTTCTCACACTTATGCATTTTCTTTCATGTGTTTCTTATTTGGGTTTACTATTGAGGTGAGAAGGTTAGGGTTAAGGATTAAAAGAAGAAAAGAAAAAAAAAAGAATAAAGAAATGGAGGTTTGGTGAGAAGAGGGTATGGGCACATTTGACCAACACTTAGCCATTTCTCCTCATTTGTTTCCTCCCTCATCTTGTGCTCTTGCTGCTGCTGCTCCTTTCCTCCCCCTTCCTCCACCTTCAATCCCTCAAAACAACTTAAAAACAACCCCAAAACCATATATCGGTTTCATTAAAAATGTGCACAAGCTCGAGATCTACGCAATGGACCAAGAAAGCGTGGATTTTGGCCACTAGGGGCAACTCAAGAATTTTCTTGAGTTGCTAATGGAGGTAATTTCTGAAACATTAGCTTAATTGTAGCATTTTCTATAACCCCATGTTAAGATTATATCGATATTGTGTGATATTATGGACATGATGAAAACCTAGTTAGGGTTTGAGAGAAACTTGAGTTGTAATGTGAAATTGAGCTCAGTAGAGGACTTGTAAACACCCTAGTGCATGAATTGAGACCCTAACCTGAGAACCAAACCATAGAATACGGATTTTAGAATCCGATATCGGGGAATTTGTGTAATCTGGGAAGGTTAATTTGAATCTGCTATCACCCCGAGGACCCTAAAATGATATTGAGTGGAAATTGAGATGTGCAGGCACCATAGAGGCAACACCCCAAACCCTAGCCCCCAACTCATCCGTACGGCCGCCAATTTTCCTCTTTTGGCCGCCAATTGCGGCCTGGGTCCCACCAATTTTGCTCGTGTTGGTTCTGTAGCTCCTACATTGTTAGTTTAGGCCCCTGGTATATATAGATTTGTATAAAGTGACCTGGGGTAAAATCTGGGACATATTTCATGAGTTGCTGTTTTGGACTTTAGTTTCCGTATTCCGTATTTTCATTTCTGCATTGGTGTGTTTCGTTTTACCTCGACTATTTGGCGTTTATACGACGATATAGAGGATTTGTTGATGGTTTTGAAGGCGTGCCATAGGTTCTCACCTATAGGCCCCCTTATCGTATCGTTTTGGATTTCATGCGCCGTTTTAGCTTGGATTTGGTTATAATGCGCATATACGATATTTGATGTGTAGGTACCCATGAAGACTTCGGGACGACAAGCAATTGCGTGGTGATGTCCGCAAATGATGTTTCAGGTGAGTAGATTATATCTACGGGGGGAAGTCGGGTGGATGGCGTATAGCACCCCCGCAGTCCGTAGTTAGTATAATACTTATATAGTTGATGTGTGTTAGTTTTAGTGTGTTGTAGCTTTGTGTTAGAAGTATTATGGGTAGTTAGGGTTAGAAGTGATTAGTGTAATTCCTAGTTGCGAGCCCTAGGATAGAAGCGCACCTACACGCCTACACTTGTATATCTCTTATACCTACCCTTGATGGATGATGTTTGATGACGATGGTAATGAGTCGATGATGTGGGCTTGATGACGTGAGATCGGTGATTGGATACGATTCATTGTGGGATATGACTTGTGATCTCTTGCGGGATTGGGATATGTGTTTACCCCGCATGCATACTTCTTTGATGGTATCGTTTGGTGCTAGACATAGAGTAGTACCCCAGACTATATGATCTGATGATAGTGATACCTGTTATGTGATGAGATATTCAGATGTTGACCCGTACCCAGCTATTGGGATGCCGTACGATGATTACCGTACGAGCCGATATTGATGATAGATCCGCACTCATAACTCGAGGATATCTTATGATATGACATTGAGGCGAGATCACCGACTATATACCTTTATATATGTATCGACTCAGATTTAGGCGGTTTCCATACCCCTCCAGACTTGCATGATACTTAGATCAGTGGTTGCATAGTAGATGTTAGATTAGACCAGAGTCATACCTATTTCAAACTAACGAATCGGGAATATTGCAAGATAGGAAAAAGGGGATTCTACGGATATTTTCAAATGTGTAGAGTCTATTTTCTAAACACCGTAGCCCTTGTTTTACCAAAGACCCTGATTCGTCTTATTTCAAAAGGCAAGGTTGCATGATATAGCTTTTGAGTTAGATTCTTCACTGTTGCGTTGCTCATTTCGATTGCACCTGTTTATACTATTTGCATGGCATTACTTGTGCTTATTGTTATATTGCCATCATGCTGTTAGGACACCAGCACCATTATCGATGATGCGTATGTTCCACGTACACTGATTGCCGGCTCACACACTTCATCATCGATAATTGCTATGCCACTACACTGTAGTACTGCTGCTTTCATGATATGATTTCCGCATGGCATATTGTACGCATAGACCTGTACACAAATATATACGATTTGACGTGATAGTCATACCTGATCATCTTATTGTAGCTCATTTATATGTGACATGACTTGATACTCACATTGATGCTTATATCACATATGATCATCATATTGTAGCTCATTTATATGTGACATGACTTGATACTCACATTGATGCTTATATCACACCTGATCATCTTATTGTAGCTCATTTATATGTGACATGACTTGATACTCACATTGATGCTTATATCACATCTGATCATCATATTGTAGCTCATTTATATGTGACATGACTTGATACTCACATTGATGCTTATATCACATCTGATCATCATATTGTAGCTCATTTATATGTGACATGACTTGATACTCACATTGATGCTTATATCACACCTGATCATCTTATTGTAGCTCATTTATATGTGACATGACTTGATACTCACATTGATGCTTATATCACATCTGATCATCATATTGTAGCTCATTTATATGTGACATGACTTGATACCCACATTGATGCTTATATCACATCTGATCATCATATTGTAGCTCATTTATATGTGACATGACTTGATACTCACATTGATGCTTATATCACATCTGATCATCATATTGTAGCTCATTTATATGTGACATGACTTGATACTCACATTGATGCTTATATCACACCTGATCATTATATTGTAGCTCATCTGTATGTGACTTGACATGATATTTATGTTTGACGCACATATCATATCAGATTAGTGACTTACATTTTGGTTTGGATTATATGTGATTTCTGGATTTCGGAACCGTGGCTATTTCAAATATGTAATCATTTAAAAACCCGGTTCCCTTGATATGATATTTCGGTGCGTCCACCATGTGTTTTCTCGGTGCTAGAGTGATATATAAAAACCCGAATCGAGGAGGCGGTTGAGGCCGATTGCGGGTACATGGTGGACCCGGTATGGTACCCCGGGGCGAGAACGGTTTCGCTGTGTGATAGACGGTGAGCCCGGCAGAGGGACTACTACCTACCGTGATTGTACTTGAGCTCGGCGGATATCTGGAGGATTCCGACCGGAGCCCAGAGATGGATATGGGCTGACCCGTACTGCCGGGGCCGAGGGCCGATACCGCAGACGGAGCCCAGAGATGGACATGGGTTGACTCGTACTGCCGGGGCCGAGGGCCGATACCGCAGACGGAGCCCCATATGGATGAGGATTTACGTGTCGATGCTTGGCACGGGTTTCATGATGTTTTACCATGATGTTGTTTATATCCTCATATTGCATACATGATGTTTATTGTCATTGGGTGACGGGTGGACGGGTTCCACGCATATACAGACATAGATCATATACAGATATGGATCATATACAGACATAGATCATATACAGACATGGATCATATACAGACTGGATTTACACTTATCATACTTCATTTGTATATATAACAGGGTATGAGGGCGCTGTTATATATACCCTTACACCAATATTAGTGGAATAGGACGCTAATATATGTGTATTGATATCATTTGATACTTCATCATATTTACTTCATACAGCATACCTTACATTCATGACATGTTATTACACTCAATGTACTCTTGTGGATTATATTACTGATTGTTGACTTAGGTTTATGTCTTGCATTCGGTTTCTGCTTGTAGATGTTTCTATTCACGAGTTGGCAACTCACCCCCGTTGTGCCACAGTTCTTGCAGGTTTTGCCGTACAGATTCTATTGCGGCATTTCTGGCACACTACCTTCTTGCGGGTGATTTGCTTTGGTAGGTGGATTCTTTCGTATCAGGAATCACCTTTGTATTTATTTATTCATTGTATCTAGAAATTGTCCATCAACCAAAACTTGTATATTCTTTCAGACTTAGAGACAGTGTTGTTTTATTCGACCTTAGAGTCGCGCTTAGTAGTATTGCGGTTTTCTTGCTACTTTTGAGCTTTCTTTTGGTTTTGATCCTCGCCACTTGGCGTTGTATATTATTATATTATTGTGTGGTGGTGACCGTCGATTGACGAAGAGCTAGCTCCCGCTTGGGGATGCTTTTATCATTGCATTTATATTGTTATTCATGTTGTACCCCATTCGGGGCCAGTTTTACAAAGGAAACTCTGCCGAAATTTTTAGAAAGACTTTACTGTTTTCAAATGCACATTCGTCTTAGTTATTTAAAAACCTTGATTTCAAACCTGTATTTCTTCACTTCTTTAAACCAGTTTCTTTACTTATTCTTCAAAATGGTTTTAGATTTCTGGGCTTTTGGCTTACTTGGATCAGATGGAGTCCTATAGGCTTCATATGGTTCAAGTGCCAGTCACGTGCTCTTTCGGGTCGTGACAAAGTTGGTATCAGAGCGCTTGGTTGACCTTGGTTCGAGTCTAAGTTTGACTATGTGGAGCCTAGGGAGTTATTTATTTACGGAACTTAGGCTTGACCTTACGGAACTTAGACTTGGTCGAGGGGGTATTAGACCCGAACTTTCGTCGTATTAGGATGACCCTTGGTTGATGGAATAGGTGACTAAAGTAGAGTGACGTACCGTTGGTATGTTCCGCGGCATACTTACGACACGCCACTCCGCTTAAGGAACCTTAGGATGTGCATACTTTTCGAGATCAGTGATTCTCTTTATATCCAGGATTATACATCCATTTGAGATTCCCGATTCTATTAGTTCATGATCATCCCTTCATTGATGCTGTTCCTTCCTATGATCATGTATCCACTTTGGATCTGTTGTTTCCTTCTTGTCATTGATGTGCTCTTTTGATACTCGATTGAGATTCCTGTCACCATGGTTGAGCGCAGTTTGGGCTGCTGCTAGGGTTACGGCCGGTGTGAGCTCGTTTGGTACGAGGGCCGACCATTGTGTTTTCTGGTGACATGGGAATGTCTCGAGTTAGTATTGGTGATTGTGACCTCTAGTGGAGGCGAGTGCTTGGTTCTGCACCGGATGATCGGGCCATTGTTAGAGCTGCCAGTTGAAAGAGGACTGTTGATGTACAGCATACCTCAGAGATTGTGATGTCGCCTACCGTGCAGATAGATAGACCAGCTGTTGCTGAGATCGACAGGATGTTGCTTTCAGAGCTTACGAGCTGAGATTGCCGGGGCTTTCAGGCAGATATGCGACAGATGATAGCTAGTCTACCCGATTTGAGAAACGAAGGTGATTCGTCCGATTTTGCGCCAGAGCGGGCCCAGTTGAGTTGAAGAATTCCAGTGTGAAGAATCTTACTCAGATCTAGAGCAGACCGATCCAGAGATGACCGCCTATGTATTGCCCTTCCTGGAGGATTGAGGCATTGTTCGGCGTACAGGCATATGAACCAGTTGTTGCTGCAAATGATGAGATATCGCCCAGATGATTGGAGCTGTTGCAGCGTGAGCATATACTCAGAGAGATGATAGCGAGTCGCTAGTCACCTGAGGATGAATGACTAGGACATGTGGTTCGTTCGTTACCAATGCGAGGTCATCAGATAGATTGTTTCCAGCTAGAGACGACTTCACGCAGGTTCGTTGAGAGTCGATTGAGACGATCGAATGTCAGGAGCCCATTTTCCAAGTTTAAAGTATACGGAAAGACATGCAGGTGATTCTATGGACCCTCTAGAAGAATGAAACCCTAACTCGACTTAATGACCGTGTGACAGCCTTTGAACCTTAGGGTTTACGGCGGTTCCGCGGCGCCATTAGTGAGGCTTGGGTTTGCCCTTCTACGGCTGGACCACCGACGCTGTGGCATGTACTCGATACTATTAAACTGTACCCGAGATGTGAGCTCTTGGGGGATTATGAGGATCTGACGAGTCGATCGGATGGTTCGACATCTTTCGGATATCGTGATGGGACACTGCTTGGGAGACTCCAGATGCGAGCATAGCCGTTGGAGCACAGTACATGCAGCCAGGATGAGACGAGTCCGAAATCAGTCGACATTGACGCAGAGCGAAGAAAAGAGTTCGTACGAGATTTCGACGAGATGACGTCCCACTCCGCTGACATCAGAGATGTTATACGAACCCAGAGGCGTGGTATACGGATATATCTTCCAGAAAGAAGCGCGATAAGTATGTAGCCGTTCCGGAATAAGCTTTAGCTTCAGCATTGGATGACGACTTCCGGGCATTTCGGCAGGAATGAGATTTGTGAAGGGAACCCCGACAGGACTTTTCTGGAGTACGATACGGGGAGACCGGGACCAGGAGTAGTCGTTTTGCGCATACCCAGCAAGACAGAGTTCAGCATTGTCGACGAGGTAGTTGACCAGGTTCGGATAAGGGAACTTACCCAGATGCGTTGCGAATTGATCAAGGGCGGACGAGTGACGAGTATTCCTCCGAGGGTTGAGACGTGTTCCCGAGGATCTGTTCGGCCTGACATCTCCTACAGAATGGTGAAGCTACAGAGTACGCGATTTCAAGTCCGTGTGAGAGACTTCAGATTGGCCGTGACCGAGAACAGTGCAGTGCTAGGTAGCTTGGCGTGACGTCATAGTGGACGATGATAGGGACATGTGGAACCAGAGGTTCGTGTGAGACACTGACGAGCTGTCAATGCTTCCCGTCGAGACTAGAGACCTGATATGCTTACAGAAACGTTGGAATGTGACCAATTTCCGAGAAAAGGTTGTGCTGAGGACACAGATGTCTATCAAGCGAGAAGAGGTAGTACAAGAGAGACAGCCTCTGTGCAGATCGGCATAGGCATGATTGGAAGAGACCTTGAGCAGGAATCCTTCCAGGACATTGCTGCAATGATGTTTGCACCCAGTATCAGATGTGTGACGTGCAGTCAGAGAGCCAGAGGCCGACGCCAGTGATGTGCTGCCTTACGAGTGGTCATGAGGATTGACCGAGAGGTGACCAGAGAAGTGCCAGAACGGAATCGTCCCCGTTAGCACACCTGACAGGGCCGATGAGCCGATGGACTGCGAGATAGGAAATCCGCAGAGAAGATAAGGACCCAGAGTCAGAGGACGCCAGACCGTGAGCAAGAGGCAAGTAGATATCCTGCGCTGCTAGCAGTGGATTGCACTGACTCCTTCTCGACTTCGAAGGAGGAACTACCGACGACGGTATTTATGATTTGTGATTTTGTGATTTGATTATCACGTATCCGTCATTTTGGATTTCGGTATTTTGGGCGTTCTGTTTGCATGATTTAGTTTTGATGACTGAGTTTCATGATACTGGTTTCATGCACCCACTGGATATTTATATATTTTGCGCTGAGTTGTTACATTTGAGATATTGATTGAGATTTCATGCCTATCGTATTCAGTGATTTGATTTGCACTTCCAGCGTAGTTTTCATGCATCTTTAGTGTTTTGATATACGATTTTGGTGCACGCCAGATGCACTAAATCGGAATTCTTCGTGCATTTCATATGCACCTGATTTTTTCTGTCAGGCACACACGTTGCCTACGACAGATGCTTCGTGCACACCCGTTGCACTTAAATGTTGTTTTCTACACCTGTTTGACACTTATATGGATTTTGATTCCTGGCGCACCAGACGCATAGGATATTCTTATAGTATGCATTTTGGGGATTGATTTCTAGTAGAGTAGTACATTTATTTTATGATATTCTTTATGTGTTGATGTTTCGGAGCCCCGACAAATGGATTATTACTGAAATTGTTTTAGTAGTGGGGGTTTAAATTTAAATTCGGGGACCGAATTTCTTTAAGGGGGGTAGACTGTAACATTTTCAAAAATATAAAATATTAATTTTGGGAATTTTTATTATTTAATATTATTTTATTGATTATTTTAATATTAAATGCAAATAAATAGGAAAAATGTTAGAAAAATTATGAAAAATTATGGAAAATTCTAAAATAGGGTAAATTAGTGAATTATGACATTTTTAAGTTTCTGTGATTAGTTTGACACTAATTTAGCGCTAATCGCGATTAAAATCGCTAATCGGGTTTTTTGGCAATTTTGTGCAAAACTTGCACATATCACTTTTTCTCACACTTATGCATTTTCTTTCATGTGTTTCTTATTTGGGTTTACTATTGAAGTGAGAAGGTTAGGGTTAAGGATTAAAAGAAGAAAAGAAAAAAAAAAGAATAAAGAAATGGAGGTTTGGTGAGAAGAGGGTATGGGCACATTTGACCAACACTTAGCCATTTCTCCTCATTTGTTTCCTCCCTCATCTTGTGCTCTTGCTGCTGCTGCTCCTTTCCTCCCCCTTCCTCCACCTTCAATCCCTCAAAACAACTTAAAAACAACCCCAAAACCATATATCGGTTTCATTAAAAATGTGCACAAGCTCGAGATCTACGCAATGGACCAAGAAAGCGTGGATTTTGGCCACTAGGGGCAACTCAAGAATTTTCTTGAGTTGCTAATGGAGGTAATTTCTGAAACATTAGCTTAATTGTAGCATTTCCTATAACCCCATGTTAAGATTATATCGATATTGTGTGATATTATGGACTTGATGAAAACCTAGTTAGGGTTTGAGAGAAACTTGAGTTGTAATGTGAAATTGAGCTCAGTAGAGGACTTGTAAACACCCTAGTGCATGAATTGAGACCCTAACCTGAGAACCAAACCATAGAATACGGATTTTAGAATCCGATATCGGGGAATTTGTGTAATCTGGGAAGGTTAATTTGAATCTGCTATCACCCCGAGGACCCTAAAATGATATTGAGTGGAAATTGAGATGTGCAGGCACCATAGAGGCAACACCCCAAACCCTAGCCCCCAACTCATCCGTACGGCCGCCAATTTTCCTCTTTTGGCCGCCAATTGCGGCCTGGGTCCCACCAATTTTGCTCGTGTTGGTTCTGTAGCTCCTACATTGTTAGTTTAGGCCCCTGGTATATATAGATTTGTATAAAGTGACCTGAGGTAAAATCTGGGACATATTTCATGAGTTGCTGTTTTGGACTTTAGTTTCCGTATTCCGTATTTTCATTTCTGCATTGGTGTGTTTCGTTTTACCTCGACTATTTGGCGTTTATACGACGATATAGAGGATTTGTTGATGGTTTTGAAGGCGTGCCATAGGTTCTCACCTATAGGCCCCCTTATCGTATCGTTTTGGATTTCATGCGCCGTTTTAGCTTGGATTTGGTTATAATGCGCATATACGATATTTGATGTGTAGGTACCCATGAAGACTTCGGGACGACAAGCAATTGCGTGGTGATGTCCGCAAATGATGTTTCAGGTGAGTAGATTATATCTACGGGGGGAAGTCGGGTGGATGGCGTATAGCACCCCCGCAGTCCGTAGTTAGTATAATACTTATATAGTTGATGTGTGTTAGTTTTAGTGTGTTGTAGCTTTGTGTTAGAAGTATTATGGGTAGTTAGGGTTAGAAGTGATTAGTGTAGTTCCTAGTTGCGAGCCCTAGGATAGAAGCGCACCTACACGCCTACACTTGTATATCTCTTATACCTACCCTTGATGGATGATGTTTGATGACGATGGTAATGAGTCGATGATGTGGGCTTGATGACGTGAGATCGGTGATTGGATACGATTCATTGTGGGATATGACTTGTGATCTCTTGCGGGATTGGGATATGTGTTTACCCCGCATGCATACTTCTTTGATGGTATCGTTTGGTGCTAGACATAGAGTAGTACCCCAGACTATGTGATCTGATGATAGTGATACCTGTTATGTGATGAGATAGTCAGATGTTGACCCGTACCCAGCTATTGGGATGCCGTACGATGATTACCGTACGAGCCGATATTGATGATAGATCCGCACTCATAACTCGAGGATATCTTATGATATGACATTGAGGCGAGATCACCGACTATATACCTTTATATATGTATCGACTCAGATTTAGGCGGTTTCCATACCCCTCCAGACTTGCATGATACTTAGATCAGTGGTTGCATAGTAGATGTTAGATTAGACCCGAGTCATACCTATTTCAAACTAACGAATCGGGAATATTGCAAGATAGGAAAAAGGGGATTCTACGGATATTTTCAAATGTGTAGAGTCTATTTTCTAAACACCGTAGCCCTTGTTTTACCAAAGACCCTGATTCGTCTTATTTCAAATGGCAATGTTGCATGATATAGCTTTTGAGTTAGATTCTTCACTGTTGCGTTGCTCATTTCGATTGCACCTGTTTATACTATTTGCATGGCATTACTTGTGCTTATTGTTATATTGCCATCATGCTGTTAGGACACCAGCACCATTATCGATGATGCGTATGTTCCACGTACACTGATTGCCGGCTCACACACTTCATCATCGATAATTGCTATGCCACTACACTGTAGTACTGCTGCTTTCATGATATGATTTCCGCATGGCATATTGTACGCATAGACCTGTACACAAATATATACGATTTGACGTGATAGTCATACCTGATCATCTTATTGTAGCTCATTTATATGTGACATGACTTGATACTCACATTGATGCTTATATCACATATGATCATCATATTGTAGCTCATTTATATGTGACATGACTTGATACTCACATTGATGCTTATATCACACCTGATCATCTTATTGTAGCTCATTTATATGTGACATGACTTGATACTCACATTGATGCTTATATCACATCTGATCATCATATTGTAGCTCATTTATATGTTACATGACTTGATACTCACATTGATGCTTATATCACATCTGATCATCATATTGTAGCTCATTTATATGTGACATGACTTGATACTCACATTGATGCTTATATCACACCTGATCATCTTATTGTAGCTCATTTATATGTGACATGACTTGATACTCACATTGATGCTTATATCACATCTGATCATCATATTGTAGCTCATTTATATGTGACATGACTTGATACTCACATTGATGCTTATATCACATCTGATCATCATATTGTAGCTCATTTATATGTGACATGACTTGATACTCACATTGATGCTTATATCACATCTGATCATCATATTGTAGCTCATTTATATGTGACATGACTTGATACTCACATTGATGCTTATATCACACCTGATCATTATATTGTAGCTCATCTGTATGTGACTTGACATGATATTTATGTTTGACGCACATATCATATCAGATTAGTGACTTACATTTTGGTTTGGATTATATGTGATTTCTGGATTTCGGAACCGTGGCTATTTCAAATATGTAATCATTTAAAAACCCGGTTCCCTTGATATGATATTTCGGTGCGTCCACCATGTGTTTTCTCGGTGCTAGAGTGATATATAAAAACCCGAATCGAGGAGGCGGTTGAGGCCGATTGCGGGTACATGGTGGACCCGGTATGGTACCCCGGGGCGAGAACGGTTTCGCTGTGTGATAGACGGTGAGCCCGGCAGAGGGACTACTACCTACCGTGATTGTACTTGAGCTCGGCGGATATCTGGAGGATTCCGACCGGAGCCCAGAGATGGATATGGGCTGACCCGTACTGCCGGGGCCGAGGGCCGATACCGCAGACGGAGCCCAGAGATGGACATGGGTTGACTCGTACTGCCGGGGCCGAGGGCCGATACCGCAGACGGAGCCCCATATGGATGAGGATTTACGTGTCGATGCTTGGCACGGGTTTCATGATGTTTTACCATGATGTTGTTTATATCCTCATATTGCATACATGATGTTTATTGTCATTGGGTGACGGGTGGAAGGGTTCCACGCATATACAGACATAGATCATATACAGATATGGATCATATACAGACATAGATCATATACAGACATGGATCATATACAGACTGGATTTACACTTATCATACTTCATTTGTATATATAACAGGGTATGAGGGCGCTGTTATATATACCCTTACACCAATATTAGTGGAATGGGACGCTAATATATGTGTATTGATATCATTTGATACTTCATCATATTTACTTCATCCAGCATACCTTACATTCATGACATGTTATTACACTCAGATGTACTCTTGTGGATTATATTACTGATTGTTGACTTAGGTTTATGTCTTGCATTCGGTTTCTGCTTGTAGATGTTTCTATTCACGAGTTGGCAACTCACCCCCGTTGTGCCACAGTTCTTGCAGGTTTTGCCGTACAGATTCTATTGCGGCATTTCTGGCACACTACCTTCTTGCGGGTGATTTGCTTTGGTAGGTGGATTCTTTCGTATCAGGAATCACCTTTGTATTTATTTATTCATTGTATCTAGAAATTGTCCATCAACCAAAACTTGTATATTCTTTCAGACTTAGAGACAGTGTTGTTTTATTCAACCTTAGAGTCGCGCTTAGTAGTATTGCGGTTTTCTTGCTACTTTTGAGCTTTCTTTTGGTTTTGATCCTCGCCACTTGGCGTTGTATATTATTATATTATTGTGTGGTGGTGACCGTCGATTGACGAAGAGCTAGCTCCCGCTTGGGGATGCTTTTATCATTGCATTTATATTGTTATTCATGTTGTACCCCATTCGGGGCCAGTTTTACAAAGGAAACTCTGCCGAAATTTTTAGAAAGACTTTACTGTTTTCAAATGCACATTCGGCTTAGTTATTTAAAAACCTTGATTTCAAACCTGTATTTCTTCACTTCTTTAAACCAGTTTCTTTACTTATTCTTCAAAATGGTTTTAGATTTCTGGGCTTTTGGCTTACTTGGATCAGATGGAGTCCTATAGGCTTCATATGGTTCAAGTGCCAGTCACGTGCTCTTTCGGGTCGTGACACTCTCTTGAGTCCGGGAGATCGAGGATCACGGCGAAGGGACTTCTACTCGGAGCTTGTGAAGCGAAGGAGCGGACTACAAAGGTTGTAATCCCTCACACTTAGATAAAAAGTTGTTATCTTGCATGCTTAACCCTAATAATCTAGCAAAGATCCTATCTTTGGGTTGTTCGGCACGTCTAAATTTTTATCCGGGCATGTTTGATGCCTTATGAACCTTCACAAGAGTGCCTAGGAACCCTACACTCGCCGAGAACTCCCAGATAGTATTATCCCTCACGTCAGATGGCAGTTATCTGGTGACACTGGTATAGCTTAGTCTGTTGACCCAAGATCGTCATAGAGTTTTGTGTGTCTCCCACCGTGCTTTGATTTCCACCCTACCACGGCTGTACTGAGTCCTGATTCACATGGAGGCAATGAGCGATAGGAGGGGATTCATCTCTCCCGGTATTGGGGGTTGATGTTGCGCTATGCTCGACTGGCCATAACTGTAAATCTCTGGCCAGGGTTGCAGTGATTTACTAGTAAGTGTTATCAGTAGTTTCATGCTTGTTATGGACCTTACATCGGCATGACTTATCGAACTACTGGGGTCTGACGTTTACCACCCCTAGGCGAGATATGCGACATATCAGATGAACATACCGGACTGTGCGGTAAGTGTTACTGATTGGATTCACAGGAGTGTGAGAAGGCTTGCTCGTTGATCTTCTGATCGCTCAATACCCGGGAGGCCGTTATGTTTAGCAGACCGCTTGCGGCTTGTGGGTGATTGATATGATCACCACCTACTGCCGGCGTATTGACGAGTCTTTAGAGTCCTACACAGCGGTTTCCTAGCTCAAGAGAAACGAAATAGGAGCGCATATGAGATATGTGCGGGACCGAGAATATTACCAGTATGTGATACTGAATTCTATTCTCGCGATTTGTATCATCGGACGGTTATATAAGATATAGCCGGGTTACCGAATCAAGTGTCGATTCGATATATTGATACACTAGATATTAGTCGGTTATATGCGATATGACCGGATCATTAAATCAAGTGTTGATTTAATGATTTAATGATTTAATGTATAATTATATATGATATATTACTTTACATTAACTAGTATTTGTTCACTTAAGATTGACTTTCTCACTTTATGTGCACAAGTTGTATATTCGATATATGTTTGTGCACTAGTTTGTATCATGATTGATGATACATGCAAACTTAGGTGTGTGTATGACTTACACCATATTTAAGATAATGGTTTGGGTTTTTAATTATTTTGGTAAAACAAAATGGTGGTTTTCTTTGTCTTGGCTTGAAGCTTCACGAAGCTTTTAAGCATCTTCGACAAAGTCCACTCATTTAGTTTTGCATAAGATTTTCATTAACCAAACCATTACCTCAAACTATGGTTTAGTCTCTACAAAGGTTAACTCACCCATGGTTGCATTATGATAGACTTCACTTGATTATTCTTTTTAGCTAATTCATTATTCTTTTCTTTCTTTTTCTTCTTCTTCAAGAAGAAGAAAAGCTTGCTAGAAAATTTTCAAATGAAGAAATAGAGTGAGAAATCCAAATCCAAAGTGAACCCACTTCCTATTTCATCATCCTCTACTACTTGCCATTTAGTTTAGGGTATTCTCTTCACAAAGTTCATGACCTAGTGAAGATGGAGCTTGAGTTTGAGTCTTCTCGACGTAGATCATCTTCGGCCTCGAAGTCAATGACCTAGCCCGCTCATTTCTCCGAGGAAACCATCACTCGAGTCCGGGATCTCGATGATCGCAGCGAAAGGACGTCAACACGGAGCTTTAGAAGTGAAGGACCGGATCTACAAAGGTTGTAATCCCATTCACTTAGTGTTAAAGTGTTTTACTTGCTAGTTTTCGCATAATCTCTAGTATACGATCTTGGTTATGGTTGCTCGGCACGGCTAAATTTTTGAATCGGGGATTGTAGATGCCTTGTGGAACCTTGTTAGAGTGCCTAGGAACCCTACAGTTCCATGATGAGTAATGCTGAGTTACCACGATCTTTCTGGGGTTATGCACTAGAATCAGCAGCATATCTTTTCAACAAAGTTTCTACCAAGACCGTGCCTACCACGCTATATCAGATGTGGAGTGGGAAGAAACCCTATCTTCGGTATCTAAAGATATGGGGATGTCCAGCTTTTGTTAAAAAGCAGCATGCGGACAAACTCGAGGCACGATCAGTACTGTGTAAGTTTGTGGGTTATCCAAAGAACTCCAGAGGGTATTATTTCTATTACGCAGAGGAACAAAAGGTTTTTGTTTCTCGTAATGCCCATTTTCTAGAACATCAGTTTTTAGAAAAGGAAACAAGTGGGAGCGAAATAGAACTGGAAGAAATTCCAGAACCACAAACTACTACTGAAAGTTTGGTAAGACCAGTAGTTCAAGAAGAACAGTACATTCCCGCACCCCTCCGCAGGAGTAGTATGCCTTCTCATCCGCCTGAGAGATACTACAGTTTTCTCATAGATAGGGATAGAGAGGATTGCGTCATTGATGATGATGAACCTACTAGCTTCCAGCAGGCCATCCAGAGCGGTGACTCGGTACGATGGCTAGATGCAATGCGGACAGAAATGGAGTCCATGTACACCAACAAAGTATGGACTTTAGACTTTGCTCCAGATGGGGTAAAACCCATAGGATGCAAATGGATCATCAAGAAAAAGATTGGTGTAGATGGACAGGTGGAAACCTATAAGGATAGACTTGTTGCATAGGGTTTTCGTCAAAGACCTGGTTTGGACTATGACGAGACTTTTTCTCCAGTGGCTATGCTCAAATCCATTCGGGACCTTCTTGCTATTGTCGCCCCTCCATGATTATGAGATCTGGCAGATGGACGTAAAAACGGCTTTTTTAAATGGTAATTTGGAAGAGTGCGTCTATATGGATCAGCCAGAAGGCTTCAATCAGAGTGGGAGCAGCGGGAAAGTAGGCAAGTTGCTTAAGTCTATTTATGGACTAAAGCAGGCATCGCGGAGTTGGAACATCTATTTTGATGAAACGGTCAAAGAATATGACTCTATCAAAAATCCAGATGAACCATGTATATATAGTAAAATTGTAGCACGAACTGTTGTATTCCTCGTCTTGTACGTGGATGACATTCTATTGACCAGATGTAGCTTACGCACTAAGCGTGGTAAGCCGGTATCAGTCAGACCCGGGGGAGATGCACTGGATAGCAGTAAAGAACATTCTCAAGTACCTGAGAAGGACTAAGGAGATGTTCTTAGTTTACGGCGGAAAAGACCTTAAGATCGAGGCCTTTGCTGATTCTGGCTTCCAGAGTGATAAGGATGAGTCCAAGTCCATGTCAGGTTATGTCTTTACCCTCAATGGAGGGGCGGTGTGCTGGAAGAGTTCCAAGCAGGACACCGTTGCTGACTCGACGATGGAAACGGAGTATATTACTTCTTGCGATGCCGCAAAAGAAGCGGTCTGGATGAAGAAGTTCCTAACAGAACTTCAGGTGGTTCCTACCATTGTTGATCCAACACCACTGTATTGCGACAACAACGGAGCTATAGCTTTAGCGAAGGAACCCAGGTCCCATCAGAAGTCTGGACACATCTTAAGGTTGTATCATCTGATCAGGGAGATCGTAGATCGCCGGGAGATCGAGGTCCAGAGAGTTGCTACAGGGGAGAACATTGCTGATCCATTCACAAAGGCCTTACCTCAGATTCAATTCGAGAGGCTACTCGAGATGATCGGTCTTCGATATGCCAGTACATGGCCCTAGTGAAAGTGGGAGATTGTTAGTGTATATGCCCTACGGGCCATTATTGTATCATACTAGCTTGTATATTACTTAATGGAAGCTTAGGATATTCACAGTTATATTAACACTCTTGCTAAACATGGTAGTATGCTACTTGGTTTTATCTATCTCAATATGTGTACGTACTGATAGAGCCCTTAGGATCTTGCTTGACTACCAGCGTTGTGATGGCAGTCACACTAGTGGGGGCTGGGTAGTCTACAAGCACATCCTTTTTTCAGGTCCCTAGTCGTACGATTATCGAGACAGGGCATCGATACTCCGGAGTAGACTAGTGTGTACGCTTCTCATCCCAGTTGGGGAGATGGTCTGTCCCACAGCCATCAGTATGTCGTACTGGAGATAGTATACATGTGCTCGTTGGGTTACGGGTACACCGGACAGGACTCGAAGGGAACTGTTGGTTGGTATTATACCCGTCATCAGTTAACAGTTTCCAGGTGACATGAGTACAGCATAGTCCGCAGACTTGACACTGCTACTTCGCCTTGAGTGTGTCCCACTGTTCTTAGATTGCTACCCTACTACGGCTCAAAGGAGTCATGCAAACAGGTAGCAGTTGGGTGCAGTCCCGAGCACTTGGAGGCAGTAGTGGTTAGACAGGATTCGTTTCTCCTGGTATTGGGAGTTGATATCGCACTGTGTCAGAGAGCCATTATGCAAAGTCCCTGGCCAGGGCAAGCGAGATTTACTGGTAGGTTTTCCAGTAGTTTCTCCAAGTGTAATCGGTTTCGCTCCGACACGATTTATACCGCTTTTAAGGGACTGGCGCTTGCCGCCCCCCTAGGCCCGATATGCGATAGACCTAGACAAACAGACCGGACTGTATGGAGATTGTCACATCAGGCCCAGTAGGAGTTCGGATGGGTTTCCTCATCATCCTTCTTATCGACATCTACCTGGGGACCGTTACGTACAGCTAGTGCCGCTTGCGGTCTGTGGTTAAACCCACTGCCAGCATAGTAGTCGAGTCTTTAGAGTCCCACACAGAGAGTTTCCTTGCTCCAGGCGAAACGATATAGAGGTCGTATGGTTTTACGACAAGGGTTCGGACGCATACGTGTTTAAAGGTTCGGACTGTTTTTTACTAGCCGTCTTTGGTTTAAGCCGGATTCTAATATCGGATTATTGGATTTAAGCAGTCTAAAGTGTTTTCGTGTTTTCACGGATAGGAGGGGCGTTCTCGTAATTTTGCGGGAAGCTTCTAGAAGGATGATGACTTGAGGGTTTAGGTGGCATAAGCATTTATTGATTTAGTGACTCATTTGTGTGAATCATTCATGTCATTAATGTTGCATTAATTGGTTAATGACTCATGTAATGAATCACACATAATGAATAAATGAAGCATGATGATTAATCATTTTATTTATTTATTTTGATAAATGATTATGCTTCATATATTCAAGAAGGATCATTATTTCATATCATTCTCATCCTCACCTTCTCTCTCCTCAAGCTCTCTCTCTTCAAACCCTAATCCTACCCTCTCATGTGTTGAGATCAAGGATTAGCAAGACTAATTAATCCATATCCATACTCTATATCACCTAGGTGACTTTGATTAGCAACTAGAGAAACTTAGTTACCTCAAGATTATAAGCAAAGCATGGAGTAGAAGCTCTCGGGTGGATTGTCTATTACATAGAGGAGGCCGACGAGGAGGTGGTTAACGAGACGAAGAAGGACATGGTTCATTAGGTATAATCTTATTCCATAGTAGCTAATAACTCCTATGTTAGTGTTAGTTATAGTTTAGCAAAGATCCTTTCAGTTAGTCGATGTTGTTTCAAACAAAATGATTGTTTTCATATTTCCGCCTCCCCGCATGTAGTGGGGTGTACAACGTCGACTTACAAAAACAACATATGAAATATTAGATATACTAGGATTTCCGTGTTTTATATTAAGCCTTTATAAAACATGGATTCCAAGGTCGTGATTAATAGTCAAACCCACATCCCCAGACCCCTACGAGAGCGGAAAGCAACCCTACCAATTCTAGAGTTAGGAGACCTAAACTCGACTCCTCGAGATGGTCTCCCACTGGACTCTAGAACCCGGTTACTTATGCTCCCCTCCTTAGGTCTATCCTAATGCGGAAAAGTAAATAATATACAATAGTGACATCATCCTCAACCCAGAAGTGCCCCAATAAAAGAATATTACATTCATTGAATTTTACATGAATGAAAATGAAAAACTCTCATCTCACATAAAACCCCCGGCTATTCAAACACAACGATCTAATATAACATATCCCAGCAACACATAACATCACATGTCATCAACGTAAGTAAATATGCGTATCCCAATTGTCGTTGACATATAGCAACGAAACCGGCGATACACCACATATTACACTTACGGTCGCAGAAAAGAAAGTGAAAAAGTACAACAATTGGAATCCGCACTTCCCTTAGACATTATAAACCCGGAATATCACATATTCTGGATTTCATGCCTAACAATGCAAATTTTACATTTAGGTCTCAACCATGAAAATACTTTTCAAAGGAAGTCGGGTAATTCAACAAGATTCCCGATTCCGTCCGAGGACGAAATGTTAATCTTGCATGCAACTAGATAGATTCCAATTATTGTATCCCATCACATGATATCCGGACGATGTTAAACTTTTTGATTGATTCATCAAAGTCCCACAATTTCCCGACAGCTCAACACTTGAGCTCAGTTTTAATAATACCCGGAACATGCCGCAGTACCTATGGACCAACAGTAGAAAGGCAAACCCAAGCCTCACTCATGTCGCCACGGAACTGCGGCAAACCCTAGGGTATGACCGAGGTTTCGCGATCCAAAAAAGTAGAGTTAGGTTTTCATTCTTCTAGAGGGTCCACAGAATTACTTGCATGTTTTTCCGAATACGTCAAACTTGGAAAAATGGGTTTTTGACATTCGATCGAACTTTTAAACTTCGCCTAGATAACTTGTGAAAACCCAAATACAATGTTAAACTACGAATACGAAACACTCCGAATTGTTTATAGTGTAATATTACATTTCATGCAAAATTAGCAAAAATAAACAACACCTAAAACACCAAAACCTATGCAGTAGAACACTGGAAAAATTTGGAGGGTGGGGGTTCAGATTTGGCCGAGATTGGGGGGGGGTCTCGCCGGCCAAAAAATTTCAGAATGCACTCAAATTTCACCAGTGTTCATGTTATCACACATATATGACTCTGCACTTGTTTGAAATTTTTTTTGAGGTCAATAAAAAATCGACAGAATGCAGGTTTTGATGTTTAAAGTTTCGGAGCAGTTTCGGTTTCGTAATCTAACAAACACCGTCTAATACTCTAGCCCGGCTCTGATACCACTGTTGGGATTCCTTAGCACTCTACTGGGTTTTCACAGCAACTACCAAGTCAAATTAAAAAAGTCTAAGGTGCTAATCAATCTAAAGCCAGGATCAAGCTAGAGTAAATAAACGAAATGAACATGTAATCAACCATTACAAGTAGTGAGCAAGGAATACAACCTTTGTAGACCGGTCCTTCACTTCTAAAGCTCCGTGTTGACGTCCCTTCAATGCGATCATGGCAAGTGAAGATTTCCGGAACTCTAGAATGGTTCCCTCGGAGAAATGAACAAGCTTGCACGAAGTCTTCGAGGCCAAAGATGATCTACGTCGATGAGACTCAAACCCAAGCTAACCCATCACTAGGTCATGAACTTTGTGAAGAGAACACCCTATAATACCCAAGCAAGTGTATAGGATGATGAAATAGGAAGTGGGCTCACTTTAGATTTTATTTTCTCACTCATTTTCACCATTTTTCAAGAAGCTAGAGAGCTAGAGGAAGAAGATGAAGAAGAGCTCAAGAAGAAAATCAAGTGGTGAATAATGCAACCATGGGCGAGTTAATATCATATATTAAACCCATGTAAATACTTAACCATGTGTTAGGATAATGGTTAGGTTAGTAATATCTTAAGCAAGACAAATTAGTTGACTTAGTCAATGGATTCTACAAGCTTCTTCATGCTTCATCCATAAACTAATTTCCAACTAATTTGATTAACTTAATATAAATAAAACCCTCCATTATCATATAACATGGTGTGAGTCTCATACACTAATGTTGCATGTGGCATCTAGCATAACACAAACTATGTACACAAGTACATATCACATATATACTTAATAAATAATCAAGTGAGAAAAACAATCTTAAGTGTGCCAATACTAGTTAATGAAAAGTAATATATCAAATATATAATTATACATTAAATCATTAAATCAACACTTCATTTAATGATACGGTCATATCACATATAACCGACTAATATCTAGTGTATCAATCTATCGAATCAACACTTGATTCGATAACCCGGCTATATCGCATATAACCGACCGATGATACAAATCGCGAGAATAGAATACAGTATCTCATACACGTATTAATCTCAGTCCCGCATATATCTCATATGTGCTCCTACTCCGTTTCACCTGAGACAGGAAACCTATGTGTAGGACTCTGAAGACTCGTCAATACGCCGGCAGTAGGTGATGATCATATCAAACACCCACAACCCGCAAGAGGCGTGCTAAACGTAACGGCCACCCGGGTATTGAGCGATCAGAACATCAACAAGCAAGCCTGCTCATACTCCTGCGAATCCAACCAGTAACACTTACCGTACAATTCGGTCTCTTCGTCTAATATGTCGCATATCTCGTCTAGGGGTGGTAAACGTCAAACCCCAGTAACTCGATAAGTCGTGCCGATGTGAGGCTTATAACAGGTCGAGAAACTACTGATAACACTTACCAATAAATCCCAGAATCAGCCCTGGCCAGGGACTTCGTGTTATAGCAAATCGAGCACGGCGCAACATCAACTCTCAATACCGGGAGAGACGAATCCTCTCCTATCGCTCATTGCCTCCATGTGACTCGGGAATGTACACAAAAACCACCGTTTTGCACATTCTCATGAACGTGGTATGGTAGAAATCAAAGCACAGTGGGAATCACACAAGGCTCTATGACGATCTCGGGTCGACAGACTAACCTGTACCAGTGTCACCAGAGAACTGCCATCTGACGTGAGGTATAATACCATCTAGGAGTTCTCGGCGAGTCCGTCCAGTGTATCCAGTCTCCACCGAGCACCCGTATATCATCTCTGATGTCAAACACCAATGGACATGTAATCATCCATCGCCAATCTACATGGGTTGAGAAGTTATATGCTAGTCTACTCTGGTATATTGATGCCTCATCTCGATACACCCACGACTAGGGACATTAAAGGATGTACTTACAGACTACTTTTGTCCCACTAGTATGATCTCTATCATAATCTCGGTAGTCAAGTACGCATCCTAAGGGCTTTACCAACATGTAACAGAGAGACGATCAGTGTACATGTTAAGATAAAGAGTAACCAGATAGCATATACTATCATATCGAACAAGAAAGTCCTCCCTATATATATCCAATCATCCACTACAATGTACATCTCATGTATAGTAATGGCCTCTAGGGCATACATATAACTAACAATGTGTACAGGTTAATCTGTCGACCTGAGATCGTCATTTGTCTCGTGTGAGTTCCCACTGTGCTTTGATTACTGCCCTACCACGGCTCAAAGGAGTCGTGCAAATAGGTTTTAGTTGGGTACAATCCCGAGCCACATGGAGGCAGTGAGCGGATCGTCGGGGATTCGCCTCTTCCGGTATTGGGGGTTTATGTCGCGTTGTGCACGGGTGGCCATCACCAGAAATCCTCGGCCGTGGTAGATGAGAATTACCGATCCAGGATCAATAGTTTCTCAGGTGGTGATGAGTTTCATACCGACACTAAATGTTGCGTTATTAGGGGCCTGACTTTATCCACCCCCTAGACTCGATATGCGATACTCTTAGGTGAACAGACCGGACTGTACGGATATTGTCACTGTCAGGATCAGTTGGGGTACGGATGAGTTTGCTCGTCGGCCTTCTTTTCGCTCAATACCTGGGTAGCCGTTACATACAGCTAGTGTCGCTGACGTGGTTGTGGTTAAACCCACTGCCCGTATATCGACGAGTCATTAGAGTTCCACACAGAGGGTTTTTCACGGTTCAGGCGATATGGTGTAGATAACGTATGTTGGTACATACAGGTGTCCGATTAAATATGTGTACATGATGCACAGACTTTAATCGGACGGTTGATAATACTAGCGGCTTAGGATTAAGCCGGATTATTAAATCAGGTTTAGATTTAATAATTTATATATATGTATTCTAGTATTATTGTTCACTATTCATTTTCTCTCTAGGCTATTCATATTTTTGTATGAATACGCGTAAATGTATTTCGATACGTGTACCGGGTTGCATTTCGTATTTATACGGAACAGTTTCTAGAAGATGGCCACCTCATTAATTGATTTTCTTTTTAGAAAATCAATTAGGAAATGAGGTGGAAGGTGAGTTTACATGAGCATGGGTCATGGCATGTAGAGAGGTATGGTTTGCATTTGTTTATTTGGAAAATGAATGAGTTATTTTGTGTGTGTGTATGATTGAGAGAGGGGGGCAACCACCATTCTTGAGATGGGCTTTCTCATTTTCTTTGCTTCATCTCATTCACATTCTCACTCACTTGGAGACTTAGCACTTTCTTTATTTCCTCATGCCACATGTTTCCTCACATCCTCTTCATCTTCTTGAGTTGCTCATGGAGCATTTGTGATGAGAGAAAAATTATAGTGACACATTTCTACACCTCCACTCTCCATTGCTTGCAACCTTGGAGCGTCGGTTACCTCGCTTGGCGAGACTGAAGCTTGCGCCATTTCCCTTAGGTGGATCATCGCAGATGGAGGAAGTGTTAGTTATATGTATGCCCTAGAGGCCATTACTTTACATACGATGCATATTGTAATGGATGCTTGGACATATATAGGGAGGACTTTCTTGCTCGACATGATACTATGCTATCTGGTTGTACTTTATCTTAACATGTACTCTGATTGTCTATATATTACATGTTGATAAAGCCCTTAGGATATGTACTCGACTACTGGGACTATGATGAGATCATACTAGTGGGGCCACGGTAGTCGACGAGTACATCCTATAACTGTTCCTAGTCGAGGGTGTATCGAGACAGGGCATCGATACACCAGAGTAGACTAGCGTATACGCATCTTGACCCATATGATGGGCGATGGATGATCCCATATCCATCGGTGTTTGACATCAAGGATGGTGTACGGGTGCTCAGTGGAGACTGGGTACACTGGACGGACTCGCCGATAACTCCCAAATGGTATTATACCTTACGTCAGATGGCAGTTCTCCGGTGACACTGGTACAGAGTAGTCTGTTGACCCGAGATCGTCATAGAGTCTTGTGTAATTCCCACTGTGCTTTGATTTCTATCATACCACGTCCAAGAGGGCGTGCAAAAAGGTGGCTTTTGGGTACAGTCCCAAATCACATGGAGGAAATGAGCGATAGGAGGGGATTCGTCTCTCCCGGTATAGGGAGTTGATGTTGTGCTGTGTTCGATTGGCTATAACCGGAAATCCCTGGCCAGGGTTGCTGTGATTTACTGGTAAGTGTTATCAGTAGTTTCTCAAACTGTTATAGACATCATATCGACACGACTTATCAAGCTAATGGGGTCTGACGTTTACCACCCCTAGGCGAGATATGCGACATATCAGACGACGAGACCGGACTGTACGGGAGTGTTACTGATTGGATTCATAGGAGAATGTACAGGCTTGCTTGTTGATCCTCTGATCGCTCAATACCCAGGTGGCCGTTATGTTTTGCAGACCGCTTGCGGCTTGTGGGTGTTTGATATGATCATCACCTACTTCCGGCGTATTGACTAGTCTTTAGAGTCCTACACAGGGGTTCCTGGCTCAAGCGAAACGGAGTAGGAGCACATATATGATATGTGCGGGACCGAGATTAATACGATATGAAATACCATATTCTATTCTCACGATTCGTGACATTGATCGGTTGTATCCGATATAGCCGGGTTATCGGATCAAGTGTTGATTCGATAAGTTGTTACACAAGATATTAGTCGGTTATAGCCGGATTATTAAATCAAGAGTTGATTTAATAATTTAATGTATAATTATATATTTGATATATTACATTACATTAACTAGTATTTTCTCACTTAAGATTTATTTTCTCACTAGATTGTGCACATTGTTTATATGTGATATATGCAAGTGTACATGTTTGTATCATCCTTGATGATACATACAAGATGGGTGTATGAGACTTATATCAAGTTCAGGTTAAATTTGGGTTTACTTAGTTCCTTAATAATAACAAAAGAGAGGAGACTTTAGTCAATGTTATCAAGCTTGTAGAAGCTTGTATGCAACATTGACAAAGTCAACTCTTTTGTCATTCCTTAGGATATTAGTTAACCCAACCCTTAACGTCATACTTTGGTTAATTCTCTACATGAGTTAAGCATGAGGCTTAACTCAACCATGGGGCAATAATTCAAAGGATAAGTGATCAGTCGAAAATACTGCATTTTTAACAAGGCAATTTCCCTATCAATTGCACTCATCTAGAAGTGTTCGGCATTCATATTACACATATTAGCGAATCAGTCGTAAAATATCAGATTGCATGTGTTAGACTCTAAAACCGGCATTTCTAGGGAAATTGACCGCATTTCATGCCATCGCATCATCCCTATATTGCGCAACACTTGTCTTGAGAAATTATGCAGGAAATTGCAGGATCAAAGCCAAAAGAAGCAGATAACATTACGCCAACTTAAAGACCTGAGAACTAGTAGCAATCTAGAGGGAAATATTAAATTCAACATATCATATAAAGCCCCATACATTATCCCAAAACAGAAGAAGAGATCCCAACCCCTGAAGCCAACACATGGCCACGGAACCGCGGCCGGAGCCTGCTTGCTCCGCGGATCCGCGGCTCTTCTGCCACGTCATCACTTGAATTTTGGTGCATAACTCTTCTCTCAGTGGCTACAGCTCAGAAATATATGTCAATCTACAGAAAACCCTCGAAGCTTCTGCCAGATCAGCAAAGATGATTAATTAAGCTAATCCTAATTAAACTCCTAACAAACTATTTCTAGAAGCTCCCTCCTAACTAACCTCTTCTAGAAGCCTCTCCTCTAACTAACTTTTGGAGGGAAATTCAAATTTGAAATCCTAGATCTAGGGTTTTGATGTTTATAAATAGGAGCGTAGATCTAAGGGTTATGGTGGTTCTTCAATAGTTCATTCTTCTTCCTCATTCTTCAACATCTATCTCCATTTTCTTCCACAAGTCTAGTGACAAGACTTGTGTGAAACCCTAACCCTAATTCGATTCCAAATTAAAGATCCCGAGTACCAAATCAAGCAAGAAGCCATCAACCTTTTAGGAGCGGAGCCGATCTTCAACCGAGCAAGCGATCCAAACCGATCCGCGACTCACGGAGACGAGCGAAGCCAAATCGACGATCGAGTTCTACCTCTTGTAGTTCTTGAGCGATTGTAATGAAATTGTTGATATAAATAAAAGGTGAAATTCTTTAATCTTTCTTTCTTTAAATTCTTGCATCATGATTCGATCTCAATTTGTAATTGTAGTTCTTGTTGTGATGTTTGAGTTAAACTCCGCTCGTCAAGGAGTCGAGAAGATCAATAGAATGATGATGTAACAAATCTTAAAATAATTCTTAAGTCCTACGAGTTTTGTAAACCCTAGTAAGTTCAAGAATCGATGACCTAGTTTCGTTGCGATACTTTCTTGATTGTTATCGCTCGAAATTAGGGATCTACGATCGTTTCTTGAATTTACTAGAGGCTAGAATGTGAATGATATCGACGAAGGAACAAGAGATAAATGATGAAACCCTAGTTTCACTAGAAATCCCTAATTCTCGTCGATCATCATCGATCTAGTATCAGATCATCGAAGGATAAGAATACGCCATTGTAAGATTGCATCACATCTATAGATCCGATCGATTCCTACGAGCCTCATTTAGATTCTTCATATTTGGTTGGAAAAATCATCAAACTCTCAATTCTTGATTCTATCTTTTACTTTTATTAGATCTAGATTTTCTAATTCTTGAACTTCAATTACAAATCATGAATTGTTTGTTTTTTTTCTATTAAAGTTTCGACTCATCTAATTCGAAGCACGAACGATTACACTTTCCCTGTGGATGATCTGCACTTACTAACGCGCTACATTCGACACCGTTATTGATTGCGGTCAAAATATTTTTAGTTGTGATTTCTACACATTTTCCATACTACACAATGGGAAAATAACATCAATCAAATGGCGTCGTTGCCGGGGATAGTGCGCTAATTGTTCGTATTTTGAAATTTGAGTTGAAAGATTTATTCCGTTACAATTTTTAGATCAAAATTCGCGCAAACACTAATACGTGTTGTTGTGATTTGATTGAGAGGAATTCTGGAATTATTGGAGCTGGAGAATTTTTTTTTCAGAAAATACCAGAGAGCTGACGGAGTGAACATAGACTTTCTGTAAAATTTTCAGTCAGTGAACAGTGAAAGTTGCCGCGTTTCCGCGGCATTAGGGAGATAAAACCGCGGTTCCGCGGCTTGGTGTTTGTATATTTATTCCAAAATTGCAGGTATAATTCTACATTTTCTTATCTCTCTCAAAATCTGCTCCAATTAATATTTTGTGCAGGCTTCTTTGCAAAAATCGCAGCGCCGCGCAAAAAGCAAAATTTAATTGTGCTTGTTTTGATCTTGTGGTTGTTTGCATAATTAATACGGACATTAAGGGGCAAAGACCAAATCCAGATTAGGTGGGGAGTTCATTACCCTTCCTAAGCCCCGAAAATCGCAAAATTGCATCCGCATTTACCCTAATTAACTAAAAAATATCTAGAGATGACTCTAAGGACCGTCGCGCTCACTTAGGATAGAAGAAGGCCGTAGGTAATTCATTTCTTATCGGCGTTTCTTTTGTGGTGTCTAAGGCAAGTATGTCGAAGGCTAGTGGTTACTTAATTAGGCCCACTACTTACATAGTGGAGAACCTCCCACTTACCTGGCACTTACCTGGCCATAGGAGAGACAAAGAGGCAGTGGAGGATTTATCCTACGACTTGTCTTTTGGCAGTTAGGAGCGGTCTAGAGATTTGACCCAGGTGACCCCTAGAATTAGGGTTTTGTGTGTTGCATTTGTTGTGCTTGCATCATATTTTCAAAAATCCGTATCAATTTTCAAAACAAACACCGCATTCATTCATTTCCCCTAATTATAAATTCACGCTGCCACCTGTACTAACCCTTTTTAGTGCAAGGTAGGCTGGACACAGGATTCTAGTGCCCGTTAGTCTGCGTTTCCTTTTATCGACCCAAAAGTCGGTATTTCTATATTTACCTTTCTTTTATCCACCACCACACCCACATCGATGGATCCGTCTCCATCGAACTTCTTTTCCACTAATCTGCCGCCGTCCGTTGGTGCGCAGAATCCACCTCGCATCTCTCTCCAAGAGAGGTGCTATCCTACACGAGGTCCCGTTCCACCTGTCTTTCCATTCCGCCAGCCAACGGGGACAATTTTCAAATAAAACCCCAATACATCAACTTTCTAACCAAATATCACAGTCTCGAGTCTGAGGACGCATATGCATTTATCACGAAATTTGAAAATGTATGCGCAATGATGGGTACCTCACAGCTTTCTGTGGATGCTATGCGTCTACGTCTTCTCCCATTCACCTTGTGCAATATAGCCGAGAAGTGGCTGTATAACACTACCGCACATTCCATTTCAAATTGGGAAGAATTCGTCAAAGCATTCCTTAAGAAATTCTACCCACATCAAAAGACAGCTCGAGTCCGTAGCGAAATCCATCAATTCACCCAGCTTCCAAATGAAACATTTTCAAAATGTCTTGAACGTTTCAAAGATCTGTTAGTCCAATGTCCACATCACGGCATCCCGAGATGGGAGCTGTGCCGAATCATTTATGAGGGGATTAATCCTAACACAAGACAGACCCTTGAATCCATGTGTCAAGGCAACTTCATGACCAAAGATGATGGGGAAGCCTGGAAATTTCTAGAAGATTTCGCTGAAAGATCTTTACAGTGGGAGGGTGTGAGTCAATCGTCTAGGAATAGCAATGACATTTCCATAGGAATTAGAGCTGAAATTTCAGCTTTACACAAGAAATTTGACGCTGTGGAAAACAAATTTTTAACTGTCACCCTAAATCAAATGTCACTCTCTAAAACTGTATGTGGCTGCTGTTCTGATCCTTCTCACTCGACGGAAGAATGTCTGTTTCAAGGTCATGAGCATACCAATGCCGCATTTTAAAGACCTAGGAACGACCCATTTTCTTCCACATATAATTAGGGTTGGAGGAATCACCCTAACTTTGCTTGGAACCAATCACAATCTCAAAACACGGTTCCAACCCAAAACAATTTCCAAAGGGTCTCTCTACCACAACAGCAACCACTTCAATTGAGTCAGCACCCCTTCCAATCACAAAACTTCCAAAATCCGGCCAACACTTTTACACCACATGAAAACTCTTTGCAATTGACCGGTACAGATAATACCTCTGCACTAGCACAAACCTTGGATACATTCATGAAACAATCCATCCAAGGGACGGCAAGTTTGCAATCTTCCGTCGAGAATGTGATGAAGATCATTGTCTCTCAAAATGAGAATATCAAATCGATGGAAGCGCAAATTGCACAACTAAAAGCCGAAATGAGTGCAAGAGAGAAAGGGAAACTTCCAGCTCAACCTTTACCTAATCCTGGCTATTCACATCATGTGGATGCAATCACGTTCAGATCTGGAAGAGTGCTTGACAATCACGTTGGGGAAGAGTTTGATGACACTGAAAAATCTATCAATGATACCCCGGCTGAGACCTTTCCTTCCACTTCTACTTCTAATTCTAACCCCAGTTCTTTTACCCCGCCATTTTCTTCCGAGCCTATTCTTCGTTTCCCAAAAGGCTCGCCACTTCAGCCCACCTCTTCTACTCCTCCACCGACGATCCCCACTTCTATTCTGGGATCGGGTCCACACTCACTTCCATCTCCTATGATGGACCCAGTGCTTATTGCTAAAGCACCTTATCCTAATTGGTTAATGGCTAACACATCGAGTCCACATATGGAGAAGATTATGGACATTTTAAAGCAAGTTAAAATCAACATCCCTCTCCTAGATGCCATCCAACAAGCTCCGTCCTATGCGAAAACTCTTAAGAACTTGTGCACTAGGAAGAGGAAGACTCAAGTGCCCAAGAAGATATTCATGGCAAAGACAGTAGACACAGCTTTCCCCCAACAAGTACCGAGGAAACGTAAGGATCCTGGTTGTCCTACTATTTCCATTTCTATTGGGGGAAAACACATCAATCGTGCTCTACTAGACCTTGGCGCTAGTGTTAACTTGCTTCCATACTCTGTTTATGAGCAACTAAGGATCGGAGAGTTGAAACCAGCCTATTGCACTCCCCAGATGGCTGACCGATCAATCACCAAACCTAGGGGTGAACTGGAAGATGTGTTAATAAAAATCGGGGAATTTATCTTCCCTGTGGACTTTATTGTAATTGATACACAGCCTGTAGCGAACCCACGGAACCAAATTCCGGTGATTTTAGGTCGTCCCTTTTTGGCCACTTCCAATGCAATAATCAACTGTCATAATGGTTCTATGACCCTATCTTTCGGGAATAGGTCAATAGAGCTAAACATTTACAAGTTGGGAAGTGTACCCTCCGAACCTACTGCTCAGGTCTGTTCTGTCGACTTAATGGATGTTGACAGCAGCGAATTTGATGATCCTCCTGATACCGATCTAGACTCTTTTCATACGTTGTTGTTTGACCCAACTATGTATTATACACATACGGACCTTCCACCGAGATGTCCGGGTCAGCAACTAACACTGATTATGAACCGTTCTTAGAGTCTGAAGATCACCCTACACTTTGTGATGACATTATTCATCGGGGTATTGATGGAACTTTTGAGGAGATCTTCGCTGATGAACTCGCATTTTTGAATGACACGGGTGTTGAGATGAATCATGTCCCAATCAATGAAATTGAACCTCCACCCCTTCTTCTGAACAGTAAAAAGAATGCGAGCAATCCATCACATTCGCTGCATCGTCTCTCTAAAATAAGACGCACACACATTCTATTCCCCCACTTAACCTTTCCCCACTTCTTCTTCCACCAATAAGAGCACTGCATTGATAAAATTTTTGAATGTTTGGTGTTAACTTTCGTTCTTTGCAAAGCTTGGCATCGACCAATGATTCTTGACCCCCTCATGTGATTTTCAAAAGATTAACATTGCATAACTCATGTTTGGGGGGTTATAATCTGGCTCTTGAAAAGAAAATTTTTACAAACTTTTGA
This sequence comes from Agapanthus africanus, assembly GCA_030015575.1. Taxonomy (NCBI): domain Eukaryota; kingdom Viridiplantae; phylum Streptophyta; class Magnoliopsida; order Asparagales; family Amaryllidaceae; genus Agapanthus; species Agapanthus africanus. Next base: position 236,198,429 of record JASDDO010000010.1, read on the forward strand.
GCCAAAAATAAGTTTGGGAGAGGATCTTCACTTAAATATTTTGCCCCCATTAATAAATTTCCTTCCAAGCTTACAGGTTTTTCGAGATTTAGCAGATGGCAACAGTGAGGACACTGTTGAAAACAAGTTTTGGGGAGGTTTGTGCTTATTTTCGCATCATTTGAATATCATACTTTGCATAAGCACAAAACATTTTTCAAAACCTATAAAAATTTTCAAATTTTCAAAAATAAAACAAATTTTGTACATAAATAAGATAATGAAAGTTTAGATAGTGAAAAATTACATCCATGAGATTAGAAAAATTTAAGAAAACTTAGAAAATTAGAAGTTTTCTTATACGAACTAGTAATAAGTAGTTATGAGCCGTTGTCCCAAGGGTTAGTAAGATGAAGGACGTCGCTAATCTGAGGATAAAAATAAGTCTGAAAAATAGTTTCTATTCTGGAAGCCAAACATTTTGAACGTTGATACCCTACTATTCGCACTTACACACGTCTTAAAGCCTGGGATAGTAGAGGATACCTTGAAATGCTCTTGTCTTAAAGCCAAAAGTATGAAGGAAATAAAAAAATGAAGAAAATATAAAGTGGTGAGAAAAATGAACACTGGTTTTGCTATCGCCGAGGGCAATAAAAAATATATAGCGAGGGTGCTTCTTCACCTAGTGCCCTAAGGCCAACTGGTCTGGGAGTCACTGCTATGCCTGAGGTTGTGCAAGACGAGGAAAATACACCAAGTAAGCAAGCACAGGAGTAATCGGTCGGTTAGTACCTCAAGAAGTATTAACGGTCGCATAAAAGTGTGTGAGCACATCTAAATATTCATTAATCAAAAAGTACTGAGGCTGATGGGCAAGAGTATGATAGCTTGAATTGAATTCTCCGGATGTAGGGATGTCCTTTACACACACGCAGGGTGATATGATCGATGTTTGGAAGAAAGATAGGAATAAAAAATCAGACGATGTTTTATTGAGTGAGGACGTGATTTCTAACATCTTTTCATGACTATTAAGATAGGGCTCATGACAACCGAAAAGCTAGCTTCGTTGGAAACCTTAATTTTCAAAGCTTTTCTTTTACAATTCTTTTCTTTAAATGTAATATTCATGATCTTCCTTTTATTATTGGATTTTGTAGGTGCAATCCGCTGAAAAACCCTCAGGAGACAACACTCCTCCTACTAGGGACACCTAGAGGTTTAAAGGCTTGTTGCACATGCTCAGTGCAATCGTGCTGCCTACGAAAGTGTGCTAGTTAGTTTTTCTCTTTCTTTATTTTCTCCTTCTTTTTAATAAAACAGTTCGCTCGAGACGATCGAAAATAAGTTTTGCGGAATTTGATCAGTCGAAAATACTGCATTTTTAACACGGCAATTTCCCTATCAATTGCACTCATCTAGAAGTGTTCGGCATTCATATTAAACATATTAGCAAATCAGTCGTAAAATATCAGATTGCATGTGTTAGACTCTAAAACCGACATTTCTAGGGAAATTGACCGCATTTCATGCCATCGCATCATCCCTATATTGCGCAACACTTGTCTTGAGAAATTATGCAGGAAATTGCAGGATCAAAGCCAAAAGAAGCTGATAACATTACGCCAACTTAAAGACCTGAGAACTGGTAGCAATATAGAGGGAAATATTAAATTCAACATATCATATAAAGCCCCATACATTATCCCAAAACAGAAGAAGAGAGCCCAACCCCTGAAGCCAACACATGGCCGCGGAACCGCGGCCGGAGCCTGCTTGCGCCGCGGATCCGCGGCTCTTCTGCCACGTCATCACTTGAATTTTGGTGCATAACTCTTCTCTCAGTGGCTACAGCTCAGAAATATATGTCAATCTACAGAAAACCCTCGAAGCTTCTGCCAGATCAGCAAAGATGATTAATTAAGCTAATCCTAATTAAGCTCCTAACAAACTAATTCTAGAAGCTCCCTCCTAACTAACCTCTTCTAGAAGCCTCTCCTCTAACTAACTTTTGGAGGGAAATTCAAATTTGAAATCCTAGATCTAGGGTTTTGATGTCTATAAATAGGAGCCTAGATCTAAGGGTTATGATGGTTCTTCAATAGTTCATTCTTCTTCCTCATTCTTCAACATCTATCTCCATCTTCTTCCACAAGTCTAGTGACAAGACTTGTGCGAAACCCTAACCCTAATTCCAATCCAAATTCAAGATCCCGAGTACCAAATCAAGCAAGAAGCCTTCAACATTTTAGGAGCAGAGCCGATTTTCAACCGAGCAAGCGATCCAAACCGATCCACGACTCACGGAGACGAGCGAAGCCAAATCGACGATCGAGTTCTTCGTCTTGTAGTTCTTGAGCGATTGTAATGAAATTGTTGATATAAATAAAAGGTGAAATTCTTTAATCTTGCTTTCTTTAAATTCTTGCATCATGATTCGATCTCAATTTGTAATTGTAGTTCTTGTTGTGATGTTTGAGTAAAACTCCGCTCGTCAAGGAGTCGAGAAGATCAATAGAATGATGATATAACAAATCTTAAAACAATTCTTAAGTCCTACGAGTTTTGTAAACCCTAGTAAGTTCAAGAATCGATGACCTAGTTTTGTTGCGATGCTTTCTTGATTGTTATCGCTCGAAATTAGGGATCTACGATCGTTTCTTGAATTTACTAGAGGCTAGAATGTGAATGATATCGACGAAGGAACAAGGGATAAATGATGAAACCCTAGTTTCACTAGAAATCCATAATTCTCGTTGATCATCATCGATCTAGTATCAATTCATCGAAGGATAAGAATACGTCATCGTAAGATTGAATCACATCTATAGATCCGATCGATTGTTACGACCCTCATTTAGATTCTTGATATTTGGTTGGAAAAATCATCAAACTCTCAATTCTTGATTTTATCTTTTACATTTATTAGATCTAGATTTTCTAATTCTTGAACTTCAATTACAAATCATGAATTGTTTGTTTTCTTTCTATTAAAGTTTCGACTCATCTAATTCGAAGCACGAACGATTACACTTTCCCTGTAGACGATCCGCACTTACTAACGCGCTACATTCGACACCGTTATTGATTGCGGTCAAAATATTTTTGGTTGTGATTTCTATACATTTTCCATACTACACAACGGGAAAATAACATCAATCAATAAGTTTTCATTTGGATGATTTATTCACTTCTTCTTCTTCCTTCAACAAAAGCTTTCTAGCTTTAATGGGGCTTGAGAAAAAGTGTGAGAAAATCAACTCTAAAGTGAGCCCACCTCCTACTTCTTCATCCTCTACCACTTGCCATGTAGTAGAGTGTGTTCTCTTCACAAAGTTCATGACCTAGTGAAGGAATACCTTGAGTTAGTGTCTCCCCGACGTAGATCATCTTCGGCCTCGAAGTCATAGAAGCAAGCACGTTCGTTCTTCTTGTGGAGCTTTTCTAGAGTCCGGAGTTCACGATCGCAGCGAAAGGGACATCTACATGGAGCTATTGAAGTGAAGGACAGGATCTATAAAGATTGTAATCCCTCTCACTTAGTGTTAAAGTGTTTAACATGTTAGTTTTCGCATAAACTCTAGTATAAATATCCGGCTTTGGGTTGTTCGGCACGGCTAAAATTTTAATCGGGCATGGTTGATTCCTCGTAGACCCTTGTGCACGTGCCTAGCAACCCTACAGTGGTATCAGAGCCAAGCTAGAGCTTTAGGCGATGTCTAGACGAAGTTTAAAGTCCGATCGAACCCCGAAACCCTAGTTTTTACCCCTTTCTGGAAATTTTCTAAAATTGTGATTTTTTCTGTAAATGCTCAAAAAAATCAGCAGGGAAATACAAGAGTTACTATGAAACACGTGCCACAGACACCACTAAAGCACCGCGGAACCGCGGCCGTACAATTGCTTTGGCGGCGGTTCCGCGGCCATACAGTAGCATATTGGTTCCAGTTTTGCATAGTAACCTCGGTATGTGTTTCCTGATTCTTCTGGGAATTTTTAATTTATACTCAAGTGTTGAGTTATCTAGGTTGTATTGGGGACTCGTTGATTCGATCGGATAATATAAATTCGTTTAGTTTGTCCGGGTAATTTTTAGAACGTGTTAAAAAGTTCGAACGGATATCAATAACTCAAATTTTCCCCAGTCGGAATTTTTTTCAAAAGTTGGATTTTTCCGTAGTTTAAGGACGTTCTAAGTCGTGCAAGTAACGCGGTGGACCCTTTGGAAGACAACAAACCTTAACTCGATTATTTGACCGTCTTGAACTGCCTCTAAACCTTAGGGTTTGGGACAGTACGGCGTGCCACATGTGAGGCGTTGGCTTAACCCTTCTAAGGCTGGACCATCGGTACTGTGGCATGTGATGGATATTTTTGAACTCCGCTCAAGTGTTGAGCTATTGGGGAAAACTTGGGTGTTTGATTATTCGATCGGAAAGTTTAACATTGTCTATTTATCTGGAATGTGATACAATATTTGGAATCCATAAGCAGTTATGAGATAACTAATTTGAATGTTATAAACATAGCACTTTAGTCTCAGATGATCGGTTGCCACGGAATTTTGATGTGATCAAAAGTCAGTCGCAATCACGTAGCGTACGTGGATACTCGCCGGGTAAACTTAATAGACAACCACGCCCCATAGCCCCGACCAAGTGACTGTAGGAGAACCCCGTCGCCAAAAGCATCCGTTCGGGAGCTCGCGGCAGCGGTGTTCCGCATTAGTGCACTTCGTCGACGGCATCGGGGGTGCGGCCGTCTACTAAAGTTTGCGACGAGCATGCGATCAGGATGTCGGGAATCTTGTTGAATTGCCCGACTTGATATTGAAAAGAGTTTTCGATAATGAGACTAAAATACGGGGTTTATAATTGTTAGGCATGCGATGTCTAAGGAATTCATTTGGTTAGGCATGCGATGTCTAAGGAGGTTGTGGATTCCACCTGTTGTAGTTTTGCACTTTCTTTTCTGTGATCGTAAGTGTAGTATACGGTGTATCGCCGGCTTCGTTGCTATACATCAACGACAATCGGGATACGCATACTTGATTACGTTGATGATATGAGATATTTTGTGTTGCTGTGATATGTTATATTGGATCGTCGCATTCTGAATAGCCGGGGGTTTTATGTGAGATGAGGGTTTTTATTTTCATTCATGTAAAATTCATTTGTATGTAATATTCTTTTATTGGGGCACTTCCTGGCAGAGGATGATGTCACCATTGCATATTATTTATTTTTCCGCATTAGGTAGACCCAAGGCGGGGAGCACAAGTAACCGGGTTCTAGGGTCCTGTGGGAGACCATCTCGAGGAGTCGAGACCGGGTCTCCTAACCCTAGAATTGGCAGTGTTGCTTGCCACTCTCGTAGGGGTCTAGGGATGTGGGTTTGGCTATTCATCGCGACCATGGAATCCGTGTTTTATACAGGCTCGTATTGAAAACACGGACGTCCTAGTATATCCAATATTTCATATATGTTCTTCTGCTGCAATGTTCTGTGATGAGGTCATATTACTGCCTTAGACGAATTTTTATATTATATATATGAGATATATGTTATATTTCAGATTTCGTTTCAAAAGAGATGCTTGTGAAGCATAATAAAATTGGACTTCATTAATGAGATTAATGAAATAAAAGAAACCTAAAGATGTTGTAGAAACTTGTTTAAAAACTGGTAGCTCTAGTTCTTGCTTTGCATAGCGGTGTTCCTTGTAGAACATCCAGCACCTTATTCGATAAGGAAAGTGCCGAGATCCCTTCACCGGGAGTGACCTCTTTAGTGAAACTAGCAGATGCTACAAACTCGGTTTGTCTTTTGATTGCTTCTATAGTTCTTTCTTTGCATAGTGGCATTTGTGAAATATCCTGCACCTTATTCGATGGGGAAAGGGCCGACGATCCCTTCACCGGGAGTGACCCCTTTAGCAAAACTAGAAAAGCATCAAAAACACTCGATTTAAAATCACTCGATTCTACAACGATATCAAGTTCATTACGCAATGGGTTTTCTTGAAAACCTGTCGTAGCCATCCGTCATTTCAGATAAGTACTGGTTAGTATTCGTGCTGCGTTTGTTGACCTTAGCTAAGGCGTAGTGTGCGGTAGCTGATTAGTGCTTATCTGTATAAGCATATGATGCGATTGAGTTAGGGTAGTCGTGCGACTTTGTTGACCTTAGCCAAGGGTCGTGCGGGTGGGTTTAATTCAATCGGGAAATGACTGGTTGAACTTGGCTAGCACTTATGATTTGTTGACCTTAGCCAAGGTCATAAGATGCTAGGGGCAAAATATTATCGGGAATTTCTAGTGTTGAAATTTGCAATGAGATTGCATACTTTCTATGAGATAGTTGGATCCCGATACCCGCTGCGAGTAAGAGTTACTCCTGAAAGAGTTTTACACATTACAATTAGCCGATCAAGTAGGTGTCTAGAAAGGTGTTAACGGGGTTACGCCTCTGGGAAAACGAGGTTTACTTTAATTAGGTCTATGCGAAAGCACGGGGCACCTCCTTCAAAGTAACGACACTGGCCTGGCTGAAAGATTGGCGAACTTGTAGCGTGTAATTAATCCCGGCTAGTCTTTCCTTTACGGGTTTGAAGGAAGATTTGATTAAAACTGTGGGAGACATCCTGATTAGATATATTAGATAACCAATCTAATCTTGCAAGAGCATACGCTGAGTGTTTTCTTCTCTCTCTCTCCAGTTAGCGACCATATCACGCCTTAATCAAGATAATAATACGGATATATTGACCGAACCCGCTTGTTATACTGGGCTGGGGAACGTTGGTCCCGCTCCAACTTATAATTGTTATAAGACAGAGTAGAAAATTGGGGAATACCAGATTTCCCGTGCCGCCCAAACGAAGAAAGTGCATACTGATGCATCATCTTCGGGTGTGTTCATTACAGAGAACTGTTTCTCAGTATCCTTTACGTCCTGGGTATGAGAAACCGGATCAGGATCCCGCATATGTAATCTGTTACATAGGCTACAGAAAGTTAGAGAACTAAGAACGGGTGATAAGTTTCATGAGACAGAAAATGGTGCAAGTGTTGCAGCCAAGTCTGTTGGTCACTATCACCCTGTATTACCAGAATACATTGATTCTGAACGAATGTTATTAGATACCGACCCTGATATACAACATCATATCAGTCTCTTTATTAGTAAAGAAAGGATATAATTTTGTTTTGTTGGACAATTTTTTGAACATTTCCTATATCAAGAGTTGATCGGTTCAGGTACGTTATCTAAAAGCATTGAAGTTCTAAATCAAACTACCGGTCTTAGTATACGGAACACACACAAGAGGAAGAGTTTAGAAATGAACGAATCCTTCTTGAGGCATTATAGACTAGGTCATATCTATGCGACCCGACTAGCTCAAGTTACATTAAGATGCATATTTAAATTTGTTTGAATTTACTTCTTGTGAAACTTGCCGGTCATGTCTCAAAGATAAGATGACCACAGCTCTGTTTATTGGAAACAGGGAAAGAGTCAGTGAACTCTTGGGATTGATACATGCTGATGTATGAAAGTCTCCCGTCTACACATGCCAAGACCGGTTCTTTGTACTTCATTACATTCTCTGATGATCTCTCAAGATTCAGACATATGTTCCTGTTGAAACACAAGTCCGAACCTTTTAAGATATTCACAGAATGTAAGTTAGAAGTAGAGAACCAAAATACGGGTAAAAGTATTATCTCGTTTGATGTGATCAAGGAGGAGAATACTTGAGCATGGAATTCCTGGACTATTCTAAAGGAGAATGAAATTCTCTCTCAGCATTACTCCTCCGTATACACCATGGCACGTCGGTGTATCGGGGCGGAGAAATAGCACCCTATGTGATATGGTGTGCTCTATGATGAGTACTTCTGAGTTTCCTATTTCCTTTTGGGTGTTATGTGCTTGAGAAGATGCATACCTATTGAATAGGGTTCAAATCAAATCACTTGCCTACCACTCATATGTGATATGGAATGGGAAGAGCCTATATCTTAAGATTTGGGGTTGTCCGGCCTACGTCTAAAAGCAAAATCCGGACAAGCTCGAGGCAAGGTCTGTTATGTTGAACTGGAATGGTTCGAGCTATACAAACTGCAGCTGATGATTTGGTAGAACCAAAGGAGTCAGTAGTTTCCAACGAACCTCAGCCGCTCCGCCGATCTAGTAGGGTTCCTCACCCATCTAAAAGATACTTTGGTTTCTCAATAACAGTGGGAGCGAGGATTGCATCATGAGATGATGACCCAACTAGTTTCGAGCAGGCCATCAGGAGTGGGACTCTGTAAGAATGGTTGGATGCTTAGTGATCTGAGATGGAATCCTTATACACCAACAAAGTATGGACTTTAGTTGCTTTATCTAAAGGGTTAAATCCCCATCAGGAGAAAGTATATCTTGAGAAGATTACTTGGTGTACATGGAAAAGTTGAGACTTTCAAAGCTATGCTTAAGTCCATCCAGATCCTACTTGCCACGGATACATACCATGACTACGATATCTGGTGGTTGGGTGTCATGGCTGCTTTTCTAAATGATGATTTGGAAGAGAGCGTCTATAAGTACACAGCCAGAGGGCTTCGTAGACAGTGGGAGCAACGGAAACTTGTGCAAGATGTTTTATGTGATAAAACAGGCATCGCGGAGTTGGAACATCTGTTTTGATGTGGTAGTCAAAGAGTTTGAGTTCATCAAAATGGTAGATGGACCTTGTATATACAAAAATGTAGTAGGGAGTATGGTGGTGATCCTCGTAGAGTACGTGGATGACATACTCTTGATAGGGAAGGAGTTTCCTATGCTACGCTCGGTCAATCTCCGCTTATCATAATGATTCTCCATATAGGATCATAGTGATACCTCCTAAATCCTGGATTTTGGATCTATGAGATAGATCTAATTAGATGTTAGGATACTCACTAGTTGTAGTGAGACGGTATCAATCGATCCTGGGGAGAATCAGTGGAAAGGTTCCAGGGTGATAAGGACGACTGAATGTCAGTCGCAGGCATTGTCTTTACCCTCAGTGAAAGGACGGTATGTTGGAAGAGTTCCAAGCTAGATACCGTGACTTACTAGACGATTAAAGGCAAGATACATCGTTACCAAGAATGCTACCAAAGAGGCAGTCTGGATATATATAAGTTCATAAGATGAACTTTGTTCCTACCATTGTGTGATAATGGAGTTGTGGCTTATGCCAAGGAACCCCCGTCCCATCAGAAATCCAGATATAATTCTTAGGTAGTATCACCTGATCATGGAGATGGTTGATCTCCAGGGAGATTGAGGTTAGGAGAGTAGACACAGAGGACAACAATGCGGATCCACTCACAAAGGCCTTTTTCCCAGTAGAGACTTTTATTGGATGGTTGAGTATGAGATACTTCAACCGCAGCTAATTGTTGGGTATGTGATACCACAACAGATAGCCCTAGTGCAAGTAGGAGATTGTTAGTTATATGTATGCCCTAGAGGCCATTACTGTACATACGATGTATATTGTAATGGATCCTTGGACATATATAAGGAGGACTTTCTTGCTCGACATGATAGTATGCTATCTGGTTGTACTTTATCGATGAGTCATTAGAGTTCTACACAGAGGGTTTTTCACGGTTTAGGCGATATGGTGTAGATGACGTATGTTGGTACATACAGGTGTCTGATTAAATATGTGTACATGATGCACAGACTTTAATCGGACCGTTGATAATACTAGCGGCTTAGGATTAAGCCGGATTATTAAATCAGGTTCAGATTTAATAATTTATATATATGTATTCTAGTATTATTGTTCACTATTCATTTTCTCTCTAGGCTATTCATATTTTTGTATGAATACGCGTATATGTATTTCGATACATGTACAGGGTTGCATTTCGTATTTATACGGAATAGTTTCTAAAAGATGGTCACCTCATTAATTGATTTTCTTTTTAGAAAATCAATTATGAAATGAGGTGGAGGGTGAGTTGGCATGAGCATGGGTCATGGCATGTAGAGAGGTATGGTTAGCATTTGTTTATTTGGAAAATGAATGAGTTATTTTGTGTGTGTGTATGATTAAGAGAGAGGGGGCAGCCACTGTAAGTTCACGGCGGCGCCCCGGCCGTCAATCCGACGCCGGAATGCGAAAACGAAAAACTTTTCAAAAACTATTGAACCGGCACCACCGCGCACTAAAATCCAGGATCGGGCCATTAATCTAATCCTAGCAAACTATAGAAAGAGTAGAAAGCTATACCGAGGCGATCCGTGTCCTTCGGTCTTCTGCCTCCACTCCGATCTCCTCGCGGAATCTCCGGTCGTCGCCTCCTCGTCGAAACGGGCAACACATCGCCGGGTTCTTTTACGGGCTCCCACCTCTGGACCGAGGCAAGAATTCAAGGAGGGAGATCAAGTCCATGTCAGAATTCGTCCGGGTACGAAGTTGGCTAGCCGACGCGTCCAAGGAATGCCGTAGACTAGTGTAGAAACCATTGTCTCAATTGGGGTTGTGATGTTGCCTTGGTGATGGAGGAATGAGCAATGGACTGTGAAGTGAGGTTGATGAATTTGTGTAGCATGCAAAAATGAGATGAACAAATTTCCCTCATCAAAAATGAACCCCTCTATCTCTCCCAAAGTGGCCGCCCCCCCTTTTTCAAAATGGTGGAGGGAAAAAGAATAATACTTGAAGGGAGGTGAGTGTAGGAATCAAATGAGGTGACCACATCCAAAAGTGATGATAACAAAGTCATATCAATTTCTAATCCATTCTTATCTCATTAATGCAAGAAATGATCACAAGAAAAGGCAAAGATTCTTAAACCATCATAATCCCTCAAATGCAAGAAACCCCTCCACAAATGCTAATTTGCAAACTTGCAAATTGGCCCCTCCATCAGAAAAATCCGGCCGGGAAGGAACAAAGGAAAACTGGCCGGAACGGAATACAAACTGGCAACTTCAGAAAACTGATCCCGTAATAAATTACAGGAAAACCCCGCGACTGCATATACATGCCCGCATTTGTATTCCCACTGAATACAAATGCAATGAGACAAAATCTACACTGTACAATACTAGGATCCGGCTTAAACCAAAGCCCGCTAGTAAAATCTGTCCGATCACGATCCGTGCAATACCGCACGTATCTGATCGAACCCTGCCATATCTCCATACGGCCTCTCCAGCGTTTCGCCCGAAACTTGAGAAACTGGTCTGTGGAGGACTCTAAAGACTCGTCAATACTTTGGCTGTGGATTTAACCACTAGCACGTCAGAGGTATTAGTCATACGTGACGGGCTACCAGGTATTGACCAAAAGGGACGTCGATGAGCGAACCCATCCTGACACCCTACTGAGCCTGTCAGTGACAATATCCGTACAGTCCGGTCCGTTCATCTATGAGCATCGCATGGCGGGCCTAGGGGGTTGGTAAAAGTCAGACCCCCAAAAGCGGTACAAGTCGTGTCGGAGTGTAGCCCAGAACACCCTGAGATACTACTGGAATACCTACCAGTAAATCTCCTGCCTTGGCCAAGGACTTCGTGTAATGGCTCTCCTAGACACAGCGCGACCTCACCCCCAATACCGGGAGAGACGAACCCCTGCAGATCCGCTCACTGCCTCCATGTGGCTCGGGACTGTACCCAACTAAAACCTGTTTGCACGTCTCCTTTGAGCGTGGTAGGGTAGTAATCAAAGTACAGTGTGAACTCACACGAGGCAAATGACGATCCTCAAGTCGATGAACTAACCTGTACACATGTCACCAGGGAACTGCTATCTAACGTCTGGTATAATCCCAAATAGCATGTTCCCGGCGAGTCCTGTCCGGTGTACTTATAACCCAATGAGCACCTGTATACATCTTAGGTGAACCAACTGACACCAGTGGCTTGTGAGACCGTCCACCGCCCCTCGTCGGGGTCTCGACTGTATACACTAGTCTACTCTGGAGTATCGTTGCCCTATCTCGAAACTCCCACGACTAGGGACCTTTTAAGGATGTGCTTATGGAGCCCAGCTCCCACGTATATGATCGCCCTCATACTGCTGGCAGTCAAGCAAGAATCCTAGGGGCTCTATCAACGTGCAATAGTGACCTGTAAGGTCACCTAAAGCAGTACACGATGATAAAGATAAACCAGATAGCATACAATCATCTTGAGTAAGACTGTCCTACCGGCATAGGTCCTCCCTCAATCATTGCAATCACGTGCCTGTGATCCAATAATTGACTCTGAAGGCACTATATCCAACAATCTCCCACTTGCACTCAAGGCTAATTATTGCGATGTCGCATACTCACAGCCCGTGTGATACCGAACACCCAACTCCTCTACTAATCAGTCTCACAAAGCCAGTTTGCGAAACTATTGTGTTCGAGGTATAGCCTCAGTGAGTGGATCCGCTCTGATGTTTCTTTCTATGTCTCTCTTTGTCTTAAGTTCGTGGAGAAACCCATCTGCCGAAATGAGCAATACCTGTCTTAGAATATGTCTGGATATCTGATGGGACCTAGCTCATAAATGAACTCCAAATCCAAACTTCTTAGACTGTATCGTCAACTGAACTTAATCAGTATCCTGCGCCATCCTTCCCTCAGTATCCACCTGGACCACCTGTCCAAAATACTGCCCCTCGTCAGAGGTAAAACTACAACTCTGACAGCCACTCTGCCGTCCAGGTCACCTTGGAAGCCTGGAATGATAACTGTCTCCCGAAGGAGGATGCCGTTATCATATCCCTAGAACATCCACTTATATTCTAAAACTGCTTCCGAATGATTCTCCAGGATTGGATCAATATCAACTTGTTGCACCTACTACAAAAACAACATCTGGTGTGGTACTCATGATCAACTCAATTGCCTAAGCAAGTGATCTGCCAATCATGCACATCCCTCTCCCATTTAGTCAGTAAGACACCTTTAGAGAGGGTGACTCCATCACCTGCAGGTACACCACCATGCCAGGAGTCGTCCATTCTAAATACCTTTAGAATGTTGTCTAAGTACCCAGATTTGGAAACTACCCAAATCTAGATCTAAAACCATAGATCCAGTAACCAGAATGTTTGATATAATATCCAATTCCTATGTGGAGAAACCACTGTGTGACAACCAAAGTATAACCGATCGTAGTATAGGAATATCACTTCCTACTCTGTGTATGTCATCCAAATACCAGCACATCACACCCTACTACCTTCTTAACAGATCCATCCCCTATTCTGATGAAGTCAAACCTATGACAGTCACATCAGAAATAGATGATCTATCTTCGTTATATTTGCTTTAGTCTATAAATAGACATAAGCCACTTGTCCACCATGCTTCCGCTGCTCCCACTGACTACGACAACCCTCTGGCAGAGTCATATACACGTACACTTCTGAAGCCAGTTCAGAACGACGCTATACTCATCCTCCTGCCGGGTCTTATAGTCTGGAACAACAACAATGGTAAGTCTGGGTAAACAAGAACCTCCCTGCCACCGTCCTTGAGCATACCGAAGTACCTCTTGAGTGCCTGAGGTTAGCCACCTTATCTGCGGAGTGGCCAATGGAATGTCAATCCAGATTGAATCTTTAGTTCTTATCAAATCTTCAGTAATCGTTTGCGGTTCTGGAATCACTTCCAGTTCTACCATACTCCCACTACTGTTTTCTGAAAAAATCCATTTTTATTAAAACTGTGGCGAGTCAAGAACAATATCGCTATTGATCTTCCTGATGGTAGAAAGTCAACCCTCGTCATAGCCTGGGTCAACCCACAAACAGCCATTACAGAAACGTGCCTTGAGTTATCCAGAGTCTGGTTTTAAGCATAAGCCGGACAACTCCCCATACCTTAACATCGTTAAGATATGAACTGTTCTATATCCAATATAGAAATAGAGGCACTGATTTAATTGAACAGTGCATGTCAACTAAATGGAAGGAGGCCGATCAGCGTTACTCAACTTAGGAATGCTTCCAATTATGAGTAACCTGAAAGAGAAGCAAATTCTCTTAATCATTACTATCAACTAAATACCTTTCACAAGTATCTACATCTTCGATCACCTTGAAGAATCCCGATACTTGCAACACCTGGTTCTCTACTCTATTCTTATACCTATAACTTCTCAAAACTTGGACCTTGTGTTTCTATGAAACACTTGTCTAAAAAATAGAGAAGTCATAAGTAAACCGAATATAGTACGAGGACCAACCCCTCTGTCCTAATGGACACTGGACAACATACAATACTCTGTACAAGTCCCTTGAGTCTAATAACCCATTCCCTGTTTGTCGTAGGTTGAAAACTGTACTTATGGTTAAGAAGAATTACGCCGATGTTTAATACTCCTTACCTAACCATCCACTGATATAGGTAAACGTCATAGACATAATTTCAAAAAGATATATCTCACTCTATAAAAATAGACGTACAGATATATCAATTTGAAATTGGTGCATAACAACGGATATTCAAAACCAAATATTTGCCTTCCGGCAAACTACCCAGGTGATTTCCTCAAATATCACCAATTACAAAGAATCCCGATATAATGAGGATGATCACCTAATTCCCAATAACTTACTCCCACTCATCATCTGTAAAACCATACAGATGTGAGAATCAAACCTGGTAAATACATACCCTGGAGTAAGGACTAATTGGGAAATCAGTTTTCTTTTAACAGTACACAGTGAAACTGAAACATTGAAATGTTTCATAGGGGTATCCGGGTATTCCTAGTAATACCTCTTCCATTATCCAGATTCATAACTGTAACCGTATAATTCTTTGCCATCTCTCCAAATCCTTTTATATGTCTTTAGTCATTACCTTCTGTACACCCCTTTAGGCCAAATGGTTTTCTTCCTTCCCTATCGTTCGGCACCAGCCTATGGTTTGGAAGAAGACTATCCAATAAGCATAATGGGTGTACTGTCCTAATCCTAGGAGCACTCGCAATGCAAGAGAAGGTGAAGATAAAAGACAACCGAATAAACCTTATTCCTATTTCTCCTGAACCAGAATCCATCCCCGAGCTGGAACAAGTTCCTTTCGAGTTCGTATATAACCATACGATGGAGTATCCAAATAAACTGTGGATCTTCGTAGTGATACAGAGTGTCCTGGAGAAATACAAAGGTGAAGTGGGAGTGGTAATGAAATACTTGGTTTGATTGTGAATAGCATTCACAATTTACTTTGCCCTCTTACTAATCCCTTGATATGTCTTTACTTAATACCTTTTGTACACCATCGTTAGGCTAATTAGTTTTCTTCATTCCCCACCGTTCGGCACCAGCCTATGGTTTGGAAGAAGACTATCCAATTTTCGTAATAGGTGTACTATCTCCTAAACCAAGGAGTACTCGCAACCAGAGAGAAGGTAAAAGAAAAAGACAACTGAATAGTCCTATTCGTTTTCTCCAGAACCGGAAACCATCCTCGAATAAATTCCTTCGAGTTCGTATATAACCATACGACGGTTTTATCCAATGGAAGTGGACGTTCGTAGTAATACGGGGTGTCCTGGAGAAAAGGGTAAAAGTAGGAGTGGCAATGAGGTTTGCAATTCTGACAATCCAAAAGCCAATGTTTAAGAAGGTTCGGTTAATTTTGTATTGGAGATAGTGCCCTCAGAGTCAATTATTGGATCACAGGCACGTGATTGCAATGATTTTGGGAGGACCTGTCCCAGTAGGACAGTCTTACTCAAGATGATAGTATGTTATCTGATTTATCTTTATCATCGTGTACTGCTTTAGGTGACCTGACATGTCACTATTGCACGTTGATAGAGCCCCTAGGATTCTTGCTTGACTGCCAGCAGTATGAGGACGATCAAATATGTGGGAGCTGGTAGTCTATAAGCACATCCTTATAAGGTCCCTAGTCGTGGGAGTTTCGAGACAGGGCATCGATACTCCAGAGTAGACTAGTGTATACATTCGAGACCCCGACGAGGGTCGGTGGCCGGTCTCACAAGCCACTGGTGTCAGTTGGTTCACCTAAGATGTATACAGGTGCTCATTGGGTTATGAGTACACCGGACAGGACTCGCCGGGAACATGCTAGTTGGTTTTATACCTGACGTCAGATAGCAGTTCCCTGGTGACATGTGTATAGGTTAGTTCATCGACCGGGGGATCGTCATTTGTCTCGTGTGAGTTCCCACTGTACTTTGATTACTACCCTACTACGCTTAAAGGAGACGTGCAAACAGGTTTTAGTTGGGTACAGTACCGAGCCACATGGAGGCAGTGAGCGGATCTTCAGGGGTTCGTCTCTCCCGGTATTGGGGGTGAGGTCGTGTTGTGTCTAGGAGAGCCATTACACGAAGCCCTCGGCCGAGGCCGGAGATTTACTGGTAGGTATTCCAGTAGTATCTCAGGGTGTTCTGGGCTACACTCCGACACGACTTGTACCGCTTTTGGGGGTCTGAGTTTTACCAACCCCCTTGGCCCGCCATGCGATACTCATAGACGAACGGACCGGACTGTACGGATATTGTCACAGACAGGCTCAGTAGGGTGTCAGGATGAGTTCACTCACAGACGTCCCTTTTTGTCAATAGCTGGTGGCCCGTCATGTATGGCTAATACCTCTGACGTGCTAGTGGTTAAATCCACAGCCATAGTATTGACGAGTCTTTAGAGTCCACCACGCATTCTGTTACTCAAGCTTTCGGGCGAAAAGCTGTAGAGGCCGTATGGAGATATGGCAAGGTCCGATCAGATACGTGCGGTATTGCACGGATCAGGATCGGACAGTTTGTACTACAGGCCGTATGGATATATGGCAGGGTTCGATCAGATACGTGCGGTATTGCACGGATCAGGATCGAACGGATATTACTAGCCGGCTTTGGTTTGAGCCGGATCCTAGTATAGTACAGTGTATATTTTGTCTCATTGCATTTGTATTTCGGTCGGAATACAGATGCGGGTGTGTATACACAGTATCGGGGTTTTCCTGTAATTTATTACGGGACCGGTTTTCTGGAGTTGCCAGTTTGCTTTCCATTTCGGCCATATTTCTTTGTATCCTTCATTGGCCGAAGATTGGTGGAGGAGGGCTTATTTGCATTTGTGCAAATAAGCATTTTGTGGAGGGTGGTCTTTGCATATTCTTGTGTCATGATGGTTGCACCATTCCTTGACCATTTGACTTCTTCTTTCATGATGGCTTGACTTTGTGATGAGTTGATGGTTGTGGTGGAGTGTTGGTTTTAGTTTGTCATCATGGTTGGTTATGATGAAGGGGTGTGATGATAGAAGTGAGACTTGCCTTTTTCCTTTACACTCTACCTTGCATTATTCTTATCCTTGGTATTATTCCCACATCACTCCACTCTCTCCTCTCCCACCAAGCCATGGCCGACCAAGTTATGAAGGGGGGGAGCCCATTTTTTTTTAGCGTGGGTTTTTGTTCATTTGGCTTTTGAAAAATTCCCACAAGTTCCATCTCCAAACTACATATGATTCCTCCACCAAAATGGCAACCTCCACTACTCCAAAATGAGACACAAGTTCTACACACCATTCTACAGCAAACCTTGGGCACGTCGGCTCGCCAACTTCGTGCCCGAGTTGCCTCGGTATAGAGGCGGGAGCCCGTAAAAGAAGCAGGCGACGTGGTGCCCTTCCGGCAAGGAGGTAGAGACTGGACATTCCGCGGGAGATCGGGACGACGGCGAGAAGACCGGAGGACAGGGATCGCTCGGTATATCTCTCTTCCCCATCTAGTAGTTAGCTAGGACTAGTTAATGGTACGATCTGGGTTCTAGTGCGCGGTGGTGCCGGTTCAAGAAAATTTAAAGTTAGCCATCGCTTCCGCATTTGGCCTCGGGATGGAGGCCGGGACGCCGCCGTGCTCTTACATTTTGGTCACTGAGTCATAGTTTTAGGGTCGGGTCAATGGTCGCTGCCAAAGAGGGAGAGAAAAGAAACACTCAGCGTGCACTCTAACCTAGATCAGAATGGTTATCACTTTATCTAATCACGAAACCTCCCACTGTAACCTCAAATTCTTCTCCAAACCCGAAAGAAGAATTAGTCGGGATCACCCGAGGAGTAAACCAACTCATCAGTGGGAATCGGGATCCAACTATCATCGCATGATAACGTGACAGAATCTGCTCACGTTATCACACTCCAGAAGGTATGCGCATATCTGGCAAGTTTCAGTTTCTTTAGAAACTCCCGATGTGATTTTTTCCCCATGCTCTTCTGACCTTGACTAAGGCCAACAAATCATAAGTCACATGTCAAGTTCTTCCCGTCATTGTCCAGGTTAATTTGAACCCACCCGTACAAGCCCTTGACTAGGGCCAACAAGGCTATACGACTGTCCCAAACCAACGCATCTATCTATGCTGCATATGAATATCCAATAGCTACCAAACACTTTGCCTTGACTATAGCCAACAAACACAGCTTTAATACTATTGACTATCCATATGAAATGACGGAGGGCTACGAATGGTTTCTGGAGAAAACCATTAACGTAATGAACTTGATATCGTTGAAGGAACCGGATAGCTTTTTAGAAAAATATAGTGACGAAAACCTTTACTAAAGAGGTCACTCCCGGTGAAGGGATCTCGGCTCTTTCCCCGTAGAATGAGGTGCGGGATATTCCAACTGAATACCATGATGCAAAGCAAAAGTAATCGGCTATAGTGAAGCTATTGCCCTGACGCAAACTTTTGTCCAAGGGGTCACTCCCGGTGAAGGCATCTCCGCCCTTGCCTCGTCTACTGAGGAGCAGGATATTCCAACTGAATACCATGATGCAAAGCAAAAGTAATCGGCTATAGTGAAGTTATTGCCCTGACGCAAACTTTTGTCCAAGGGGTCACTCCCGGTGAAGGGATCCCGGCCCTTGCCTCGTCGACTGAGGAGCAGGATATTCCGACTGAATACCACGATGCAAAACAAAAGAGAACGTCCTTGCAATAACAGCTTTTTGAAAAATGTTCCAACAACATCAGAATAGGTTTGTTTAGCTTGCATTGATACGAATCAACGCAGTCCCATCAATTGATCACACCACAAAAGATGGAAAATAATGATGTACGTATATGCCATCCGCATTCGTCACTGGGTCCCATCATCACCCGTTAGGTTACTTAACTAACGACAGAGCGGGGACTGGACTAGCGCGGGTGCAAAACATATACAACATCTACTAGTATATATATCAATATATAATATTCGCTCAAGGCGTGATAAAATGCAACATCACAGAAATGTAATAAGCATCACAGAACAATACAGATATCTGGGATCCCCGGGTTTCATAGAGCCGCTACTGAAAACCGACGTTCCCCTGGTCGTGTGGATAGCCTGTGCAATGAAATCCTAGACCCTTACGGGCGCGGCAAGTTACCCGCCAAAACCTGAAGCGAGGCAGCCCCCATCAGCAACGTGAATGGACCACCCAGCACTTCACGGAATCCGGCAACTTGGGCACCCCTCCTGGGTCAACCTGTACCCCGTACGAATGCGGCGAATAGCCCACCAATTCTAGAGTAAATCCCCCTCCGTCTCAATGCCATGAGATGCGGGCCCGTTGCCCTCTAGAATCCGGCTATCCGTGCACCCCTCCGCGGGGTAATCCTAGTACATAAAGTAAAATATACAGCGGGTACAACGACCTCATCCCGATCGTGCCCCAAAAGAATAATTTACAAACAGGCAGTGACGGCAGTCCACATGTCGGACGTTCGCCCTGCAAAATCAAATGTACATAAAAAAACAAACTGTACTACCATTGCATCCAGGCTATCCCCCACGACCAATCCGCAACATCACAGCACAACACAAAACATCAACGTGAATGTCACGTTCGCAAATCCGTCTAAAAATGCTATAGCAGATAGA
Organism: Agapanthus africanus; assembly: GCA_030015575.1. Lineage (NCBI taxonomy): Eukaryota > Viridiplantae > Streptophyta > Magnoliopsida > Asparagales > Amaryllidaceae > Agapanthus > Agapanthus africanus. The sequence goes on from JASDDO010000010.1 coordinate 236,218,317, forward strand.
CTGGATTTACTGATCGACTGACATTCACGGTCGCAGATATAATGTAAATACTGTGAACTAACATGTTTACCCAAGTGGGCCCCAAGCACAACTGTAGCAATCAGAGAAAATCTGGGCCCAAAAAGAATATACCAAAACCTCCATTTCCTAACCAGAAGCCTACTGTGAAAATATGGTGCAAAGATAATACTTTCCCACTGCGGAACCGCGGCCAAGCCAGGGGTTTGGCCGCGTTTCCGCGGTCGCACTGAGGAATCATTGCATCAAATTTTCCCAGAATGCTTAGAATTCCCTGCACTTATTTCTGCAATGTACTGAAAAATTTTTAGAGCCAAAAAAATTTCGACAGAAACTTGTGCACTAGAAAATACGGTTTTTGGGATTTTTGTTCGATCGAGTTCTAAAAATACTAGTGCAAGCTAGACTAGGTTAATGGCGAGGCTCTGATACCACTGTAAGTGCACAGCGGCGCCCCGGCCGTCAATCCGACGCCGGAATGCGGAAACGAAAAACTTTTCAAAAACTATTGAACCGGCACCACCGCGCACTAAAATCCCGGATCGGGCCATTAACCTAATCCTAGCAAACTATAGAAAGAGTAGAAAGCTATACCGAGGTGATCCGTGTCCTTCGGTCTTCAGCCTCCACTCCGATCTCCTAGCGGAATCTCCGGTCGTCGCCTCCTCGTCGAAACGGGCACCACATCGCCGGGTTCTTTTACGGGCTCCCACCTTTGGACCGAGGCAACTCGGGTGCGAAGTTGGCTAGCCGATGCGTCCAAGGAATGTCGTAGACTAGTGTAGAAACCATTGTCTCAATTGCGGTTGTGAAGTTGCCTTGGTGATGGAGGAATGAGCAATGGACTTTGGAGTGAGGTTGATGAATTTGTGTAGCATGCAAAAATGAGTTGACCAAATTTCCCTCATCAAAAATGAACCCTCTCTCTCTCCCCCAAAGTGGCCGCCCCCCCCCCCTTTTCAAAATGGTGGAGGGAAAAAGAATAATACATGAAGGGAGGTGAGAGTAGGAATCAAAAGAGGTGACCACATCCAAAAGTGATGATAACAAAGTCATATCAATTTCTAATCCATTCTTATCTCATTAATGCAAGAAATGATCACAAGAAAAAGCAAAGATGCTTAAACCATCATAATCCCTCAAATGGAAGAAACCCCTCCATAAATGCTAATTTGCAAACTTACAAATTAGCCCCTCCATCAGAAAAATCCGGCCAGGAAGGAACAAAGGAAAACTGGCCGGAACGGAATGCAAACTGGCAACTTCAGAAAACTGATCCCGTAATAAATTACAGGAAAACCCCGCGACTGCATATACATGCCCGCATTTGTATTCCCACTGAATACAAATGCAAAGAGACAAAATCTACACTGTACAATACTAGGATCCGGCTTAAACCAAAGCCCGCAAGTAAAATCTGTCCGATCACGATCCGTGCAATACTGCACGTATCTGATCGAACCCTGCCATATCTCCATACGGCCTCTCCAGCATTTCGCCCGAAACTTGAGAAACTGGTCTGTGGGGGACTCTAAAGACTCGTTAATACTTTGGCTGTGGATTTAACCACTAGCACGTCAGAGGTATTCGCCATACGTGACGGGCTAACAGGTATCGACCATAAGGGACGTCGATGAGCGAACTCATCCTGACACCCTACTGAGCCTGTCAGTGACAATATCCGTATAGTCCGGTCCGTTCGTCTATGAGCTTCGCATGGCGGGCTTAGGGGGTTGGTAAAAGTCAGACCCCCAAAAGCGGTGAAAGTCGTGTCGGAGTGTAGCCCAGAACACTCTGAGATACTACTGGAATACCTACCAGTAAATCTCCTGCCTTGGCCAAGGACTTCATGTAATGGCTCTCCTAGACACAGCGCGACCTCAACCCCAATACCGGGAGAGACGAACCTCTGCAGATCCTCTCACTGCCTTCATGTGGCTCGGGACTGTACCCAACTAAAACGAGTTTGCACGTCACCTTTGAGCGTAGTAGGGTAGTAATCAAAGTACAGTGGGAACTCACATGAGACAAATGATGATCCTCACGTCGATGAACTAACCTGTACACATGTCACCAGGGAACTGCTATCTGACGTCTGGTATAATCCCAACTAGCATAATCCCGGCGAGTCCTGTCCGGTGTACTCATAACCCAATGAGCATCTGTATACATCTTAGGTGAACAACTGAGACCAGTGGCTTGTGAGACCGGCCACCGCCCCTCGTCGGGGTCTCGACTGTATACACTAGTCTACTCTGGAGTATCGATGCCCTGTCTCGAAACTCCCACGACTAGGGACCTTTTAAGGATGTGCTTATAGACCCCAGCTCCCACGTATATGATCGCCCTCATACTGCTGGCAGTCAAGCAAGAATCCTAGGGGCTCTATCAACGTGCAATAGTGACCTGTAAGGTCACCTAAAGCAGTACACGATGATAAAGATAAACCAGATAGCATACTATCATCTTGAGTAAGACCATCCTACCGGCATAGGTCATCCCTCAATCATTGCAATCACGTGCCTGTGATCCCATAATTGACTCTGAGGGCACTATATCCAACAGCCACCATTCTTGAGATGGGCTTTCTCATTTTCTTTGCTTCATCTCATTCACATTCTCACTCACTTGGAGACTTAGCACTTTCTTTATTTGCTCATGCCACATGTTTCCTCACCTCCTCTTCATCTTCTTGAATTGCTCTTGGAGCATTTGTGATGAGAGAAAAATTATAGTGACACATTCCTACACCTCCACTCTCCATTGCTAGCAACCTTGGAGCGTCGGTTGCCTCGCTTGGCGAGGCTGAAGCTTGCGCCATTTCCCTCTGGTGGATCATCGCAGATGGAGGAAGTGTTAGTTATATGTATGCCCTAGAGGCCATTACTTTACATACGATGTATATTGTAATGGATGCTTGGACATATATAGGGAGGACTTTCTTGCTCGACATGATATTATGCTATCTGGTTGTACTTTATCTTAACATGTACTCTGATTGTCTCTATATTTCATGTTGATAAAGCCTTTAGGATATGTACTCGACTACTGGGACTATGATGAGATCATACTAGTGGGGCTACGGTAGTCGATGAGTACATCCTATAACTGGTCCTAGTCGAGGGTGTATCGAGACAGGGCATCGATACACCAGAGTAGACTAGCGTATACGCATCTTGACCCATATGATGGGCGATGGATGATCCCATATCCATCGGTGTTTGACATCAAGGATGGTGTACGGGTGCTCAGTGGAGACTGGATACACTGGACGGACATGCCGAGAACTCCCAGATGGTATTATACCTTACGTCGGATGGCAGTTCTCCGGTGACACTGGTACAGAGTAGTCTGTTGACCCGAGATCGTCATAGAGTCTTGTGTGATTCCCACTGTGCTTTAATTTCCATCATACCACGTCCAAGAGGGCGTGCAAAAAGGTGGCTTTTGGGTACAGTCCCGAATCACATGGAGGCAATGAGCGGTAGGAGGGGATTCGTCTCTCCCGGTATAGGTAGTTGATGTTGTGCTGTGTTCGATTGGCTATAACCGGAAATCCCTGGCCAGGGTTGCTGAGATTTACTGGTAAGTGTTATCAGTAGTTTCTCGAACTGTTGTAGACCTCATATCGACACGACCTATCAAGCTACTGGGATCTGACATTTACCACCCCTATGCGAGATATGCGACATATCAGACGACGAGACCGGACTGTACGGGAGTGTTACTGATTGGATTCACAGGAGAATGTACAGGCTTGCTTGTTGATCTTATGATCGCTCAATACCTGGGTGGCCGTTACGTTTAGCAGAACGCTTGCGGCTTGTGGGTGTTTGATATGATCATCACCTACTGCCGGCGTATTGACGAGTCTTTAGAGTCCTACACAGTGGGTTTCCTGGCTCAAGCGAAACGGAGTAGGAGCACATATGTGATATGTGCGGGACCGAGATTAATACGATATGAGATACCGTATTCTATTCTCGTGATTCGTGACATTGATCGGTTGTATGCGATATAGCCGGGTTATCGGATCAAGTATTGATTCGATAAGTTGTTACACAAGATATTAGTCGGTTATAGCCGGATTATTAAATCAAGAGTTGATTTAATAATTTAATGTATAATTATATATTTGATATATTACATTACATTAACTAGTATTTGCTCACTTAAGATTTATTTTCTCACTAGATTGTGCACATTGTTTATATGTGATATATGCAAGTGTACATGTTTGTATCATGCATGATGATACATACAAGATGGGTGTATGGGACTTATATCAAGTTTAGGTTAAATTAGGTTTTACTTATTTCCTTTAGAATAACAAAAGAGAGGAGACTTTAGTCAATGTTATCAAGCTTGTAGAAGCTTGTATGCAACATTGACAAAGTCAACTCTTTTGTCATTCCTTAGGATATTAGTTAACCCAACCCTTAACCTCATACTTTGGTTAATTCTCTACATGAGTTAAGCATGAGGGCTTAACTCAACCATGGTGCAATAATTCAATGGATAAGTTTTCATTTGGATGAATTATTCACTTCTTCTTCTTCCTTCAACAAAAGCTTTCTAGTTTCAATGGAGCTTGAGAAAAAGTGTGAGAAAATCAATTCTGAAGTGAGCCCACCTCCTACTTCTTCATCCTCTACCACATTCCATTTAGTAGAGTGTGATCTCTTCATAAAGTTCATGACCTAGTGAAGGAATAGCTTGAGTTAGTGTCTCCCCGACGTAGATCATCTTCGGCCTCGAAGTCATCGAAGAAGAACGTTCGTTCTTCTTGTGGAGCTTCTCTAGAGTCCGGAGTTCACGATCGCAGCGAAGGGGACATCTACACGGAGCTATTGAAGTGAAGGACAGGATCTACAAAGGTTGTAATCCCTCTCACTTAGTGTTAAAGTGTTTAACATGTTAGTTTTCGCATAAACTCTAGTATAAAGATCCGGCTTAGGGTTGTTCGGCACGGCTAAAATTTTAATCGGGCATGGTTGATGCCTCGTAGACCCTTGTGCGCGTGCCTAGCAACCCTACAGGAAGACCAGCAACCAAACTCGGTCCGCAACCTATAGGAGCTTTTGATGAAGGTTGAAGACCGAAGGACACTGATCAACTCGGTATAACCATTCCTAACTACCTTAATATTGCTTGCTAGTATAGGGTTTAGGATAGATCCGGGCATCGGGTCATGGTAGCGCTAGTTTAGAATATTTTTGTTCCGCATTTGGCCATGGTTTGATGGCCGGAGCGCTGCTATAACCCAACATGGTGTCACGACCCCAAATATTAGCTCGCGACCAACACTTAAATCACGCGACGTCTACAGGCGTAACGCAATTCAAGTAAGCCGAAACCCAGAAATCTAAACCTTTTATAAGAAATAAAGAGGTGAAGCTTTGAAATAAAGATATAGTAAATCATGTTTTGTCTTTTGAAAATTTTGGCAGCACCTCCCTTGTAAAAACTAACCCCGAAAACGGGTACAATACAGAAAAAATAAAGCATCCACAAACGGGAGCAAATCACGCCCAACGGCGGAAACAACCACCACCGGCATAAATATAATATACGACGCCCAACGACGAAGATCCACATAAGGAAATAAAGTAAAGCAAGAAATCAACCCCAAAAGCGAACATAAAACCCATTGCTCAAGTCTCGCAACTACAAGTCTTCTAAGTCTGCAACATATACAATTACTAGTTTCTGATTTGATGGAGTTGACTAGATACAATAGGAATAATAATACAAGAGTAGCACGATCCAACATGTACCATCTACCAAAAGCAAATCACCCGAAAACAGCTGTGTGCCAGCGATGCCGCTACTGATCCATACGGTCAACCTACAAGAACTATGGCACAATGGGGGTGAGTTGCCAACTCGTGAATAGAAAACATCTTTAGGTAGAAATCGAAATAAACAACGATTCCTGGGTCAACTATATGTTAAAGGTAATACTATGATATCTAGAGTGACCGAATCTGCATATGTGCCAACACATAATAAAAGCCTATCAGCAAGTGGATATCATCCAGCAATATAATCAATGCATGTATGCAGGTGGATCTCGTCCAACAATATAATCAATGCATGTATGCAGGTTGATCTCGTCCAACAATATAATCAATACATGTATGTAGGTGGATATCGTCCAACAATATAATCAATGCATGTATGCAGTGAATCTCGTCCATGTGTCACCCACTTACACAACAACTCCTGCATGTAAATATCATAAAAGCATATGCAGGTAAATATGAGGATATAAAACAACATGTGTCCCTCGCGACACAACAAAATCATGGAAACCCGAGTGTCTAACCTCGAAAATCGAAACATCATGAAACCCGTGCCTAGCATCGACACGTAAATCCTCATGCCTCAGGCGCCGTCCTTACGACTGGCCCTGATGTTATGTCTGTACATCACTCCGGTCGGTATCCCCACGATAACCGCCGAGTCCAAATACTATCACCGGTAGGTACTTGCCCATGTTAGTTATGTATATGCCCTAGAGGCCATTGTTGCACATATGATCTATATTATAATGGATGCTTGGATATATACAGATAGGAATTTCTTGCTCGTCATAATAGTATGCTATTTGGTTTTCCTTTATCTTAACATGTTGACTTGTATTAGTTTACTGTCTTACTCGTACATGTTGATAAAGCCCTTAGGATCGGTACTCTACTACTGGGACTATGATGAGATCATACTAGTGGGGCCACGGTGGTCGATGAGTACATCCTATAACTGTTCCTAGTCGAGGGTGTGTCGAGACAGGGCATCGATACACCAGAGTAGACAAGCGTATACGCATCGTGACCCATATGATGGGCGATGGATGTGTTGGATATAGTGCCCTCTAAGACAATTATTCGATCGCAGGCACGTGATTGCAATGATTGAGGGAGGACCTATACCGACATAACTGTCTTACTCGAGATGATAGTATGCTATCCGGTTTGTCTTTATCATCGTATACATGCTTTAGTTCACTATTGCATGTTAATTGAGCCCATAGGATTCTTTCTTGACTGCCGGCAGTATGATGGCGATCATATACGTGAGAGCTGGGGTCTATAAGCACATCCTTAAAGTGTCCTTAATCGTGGGAGTTTCGAGACAGGGCATCGATACTCCAGTGTAGACTAGTGTATACAGTCGAGACCCCGATGAGGGGCGGTGGCCGGTCTCACAAGCCATTGGTGTCAGTTGGTTCGCCTAAGATGTATACAGGTGCTCATTGAGTTATGAGTACACCGGACAGGACTCGCCGGGAACATGCTAGTTGGTATTATACATATCGTCGGATAGCAGTTCCTTGGTGACATGTGTACAGGTTAGTCTATCGACCAGGGATCGTCATTTGTCTCGTGTGAGTTCCCACTGTGCTTTCATTTATACCAAACCACGGGTCAAAGGAGTCGTGCAAACAGGTATTTTTGGGGTACAGTCCCGAGCCACATGGAGGCAGTGAGCAGATCATCGAGGATTCGTCTCTCCCGGTATTGGGGGTGAGATCGCGCTGTGTTTAGGAGAGCCATTACACGAAATCTCTGGCCAGGGTAATCGAGATTTACTGGTAGGTATTCCAGTAGTATCTCAGGGTGTTCTGGGCTTCTCTCTCTGACACGACTTATAGAGCTATTGGGGGTCTGACGTTTACCGCCCCCCTAGGCCCTATATGCGATACACATAGACGAATGGACCGGACTGTACGGATATTGTCACTGTCAGGCTCAGTAGGGTTTCTGGATGAGTTTGCTCGTCAGCTTCCCTTCCAATCAATACATAGGCAACCGTTACGTACAGATAGTACCTCTGACGTGCTAGTGGTTATACCTAGTGTCTGTGTATAGATGAGTCATTAGAGTCCCCCACAGACAGTTTCCCAAGTTCGGGCGAAACGTTGTAGAGACCGTATGTTTTTATGGCAGGGTTCGGAAAATGCACATGCATTTTCGCACGTGTCAAATTTTGGGCAGATAATACTGGTGGGCTTTGGTTTAAGCCGGATCCAAGTATTATACAGTGTAGATATAATATCTTTGTATCAGTTGCATTTGTATTCGGTCGTAATACAAATGCGGGTATGTTTATACTGTTACGGGATTATCCTGAAATTCGTTTCAGGATCACTTTTGGAAGTTGCCAGTTTTCAGTTTATCACCCGTCATTAACATTCGGTTAAAGACGGATTTATCTTTTCTTGGGTGAGTCATGGTTCAAGATGGTTCTAGAAATGGTGACTAGCTTCATGAGTCATTAGTTCATTTATTAGTGCATTTAATGTTTGGTGACTAGGTTAATGACTCTTCATTTTCATTAAATGGTTGTTGCTAGGTGTATGATGATTCATTCATCTCTTTTAGTGCTAATGGTCACCACTACCCTCTCCTACACTCACCTCCCCCCTCTAAATTGGCCGGCCACGTTTGTGGAGCTTCATGGATTCATTTAGGAAATTATGATGATAGTTTTGCTTCATATAATTTCAAAGCTCATTTTATTCCATCACCCGATTCAAAAGGCAACTTCATTAACCGTTCATCCATAGCCTTGGACGTAACGAGACAAAGTGTTCTACTCATTCTCCACATCAATCTTGGTCGTCTCTTTTAGCAAACTTGATGATCGAGTTGCCTCGGTTCAGAGGCCGGAGCCCGTTTAAAGATCCGTCGACGTGGTGCCACCTGGACGACGAGACAGGAGATCGAGCGAGTTCGGAGCAGCCGCAACAAAGCGTGGGATGATGGTTGAAGACCGAAGGACTCGGATCATTCGGTATAACATTTCTACCCACTTTGTAGTTTCTTAGTTTAGCTTTAATGGCAAATCCGGGTTATAGTATGCGATAGCGCCAGTTGTAAAAGTTTTTGTTCCGCATTTCGCGTCTGTTAGACGGCCGGGGCGCTAACGTACACTTACAATGGTATCAAAGCCTCACCATTAAGCTTTACTAACTTGTGCTAACGCGTTTAAAACATCGATCGAGCGGAATTTTCAAAATCGCAATTTCCATGTGTTAAAGTTTCTGTTAATTTTAAATCTGTTCTAAAAATTATTTTGACCATACCAGAAAATCCAGCAGGCATTTTAATGGAAACAGCAGAAAAACGATCCACCAATTCGACCGTACGGCCGCGGATCCGCGGTCAATACCTAGCTTTGACCGCAGAAGCGCGGCCGTATTGGTGAATTGGTGGGCCATTTTTCTTCTGGGCTTTCATCTAGGGAAATTGAGGTTTCTGAACTGTTCTTTTGGGCCCAGTTTTTGTTACTGTACAGTAGATGTACGTGGGGCCCACTTCGGGAAGTTTTGTCGATCGAAATTTTAAATGTGTTAGTTTACAATACTTATATTATATCTCCGACCGTGAATGTCATTCGAGCGGTAAATTGCGTCTAATTGCTATAGTCCTTTTAGACAGATTTGCGAATGTGACATTGGCGTTGATGTTCTGTGTTGTGCTGTGATGTTGCGGATTTGTCGTGGTGGATAGCAGTGTGCAATGGTAGTGCAATTTCGATTTATTTGTACATTTGATATTGCGGGGCGAGCGTCCAACATGTGGACTGCCGTCACTGCCTGTTTGTATAATATTCTATTTGGGGCATGACCGGGCAGAGGTCGATGTACCCGTTGTACATATTTTTATTTCTGTACTAGGTTTACTCCGCGACGGAGTGCACGGATAGCCGGGTTCTGGAGGGCAACGGGTCCGTGTCTCATGGCTTTGAGAGGCAAAGGGGCCTCACTCTAGAATTGGCAGACTATTCGCCGCACTCGTAGGGGGTACAGGTTGACCCAAGGAGGGGAGCTCAAGTTACCGGATTCCGTGAAGTGTCGGGTGGTCCATTCACTCTGCTGTAGGGGGCTGCCTCTCTTCAGGTTTTGGCGGGTAACTTTCCGCACACGTAAGGGTCTAGGTTTCATTGCACAGGCTATCCACACGACCAGGGGAACGTCGGGTTTCAGTAGCGGCTCTGTGAAACCCGGGGATCCCAGATTATCTGTATTGTTCTGTGATGCTTATTACTTTTCTGTAATGTTGCATATTATCATGCCTGGAGCGATTATCGTATAATTGGTATATATACTATTAGATGTTGTATATTTTTTACACTCGCGCTAGTTCAGTCCCCGCTCTATCGTTAGTTAAGTTACCTAACGGGTGATGACGGGACCCAGTGGCGAATGCGGATGGCATATACGTACATTTTATTTTCGTTCTTTTCTGGTGTGATTAATTGATGGGACTGCATTGATTCTTATCAATGCAAGGATAAAAAAAACCTATATTTGATGTTGTTGGAATAAATTTTAAAAGGAGTTATTACAAAGGTGTTTCCTTCTTTGCATAGTGGTATTCAGTTAGAATATCCAGCACCTCATTCGACGAGGCAAGGGCCGAGATCCCTTCACCGGGAGTGACCCCTTGGGCAGAAGTTTACGTCAGGGTAATAACTTCAAATATAGTCGATTACAACTTGTTTTGCATTGCGGTATTCAGTTAGAATATCCTGCACCTCATTCCACGAGGAAAGAGCCGAGATCCCTTCACCGGGAGTAACCTCTTTAGCAAAAGGTTTTTCGCCACTATATTTTTTATCAAAAGCTATCAGGTTCCTTCAACGAGATCAAGTTCATTACGTTAAAGATTTTTCGCCAAAAACCAGCCATAATCCTCCATCATTTCTTAAGGATGGTCAGTAGTATTCAAGCTATGTTTGTTGGCCTAAGTCAAGGCATAGTGTTTGGTAGCTGCTGGGTATTCATTTGTTGCATAGATAGATGCATTTGTTTAGGACAGACGTACAGCCTTGTTGGCCTACGTCAAGGGCATGTACGATGACCTAAATTAATCAGGACAATGACGGGTAGAACTTGACATGTGGCTTATGATTTGTTGGCCTACTTCAAGGTCATAAGAGCTTGGGATAAAAATTACATCGGGAGTTTCAAACATACAGGAAACTTGCCAAACTTGCGCATGCCTTCTGGATTGTGATTACGTGAGTGGATACCATCACGTTATCATGCGATGAGAGTTGGATCCCGATTCCCACTGATGAGTTAGTTTACTCCTTGGGTGATTCCGACTAATTCTCCTTTCAGGTTTGGAGGAGAATTTGAGATAACAGTGGGAGGTTTCCTGATTAGATAAAATGATAACCATTCTGATCTAGGTTAGAGTGCACGCAGAGTGTTTCTTTTCTCTCTCTCTCTCTTTGGCAGCGACCTTTGACCGACCCTAGCGTATGACTCAGTGACCAAGTTGACCGAACCTTCTTAAAATACTGTCTTTTGAATTGTCTAAAGTTGCATAAGTCATTACCGCTCCTTCTTTTACCCTGTATTTCTCAGAACACCCCGTATTACTACGGACATCCACTTCCATTGGATAGATCCATCGTATGGTTATATACGAACTCGAAGGGACTTCTTCGAGGATGGATCCAAGTTTAGGAGAAATAGAATTGGTTTATTCAGTTGTCTTTTATTATCACCTTCTCTCAGGTTGCGAGGGCTCCTTAGTCTAGGAGAGTACACCCATTACGCTTATTGGATAGTCTTATTCCAAACAATAGGCGGGTGCCGAAAGGTATGGAATGAAGAAAACCAATTAGCCTAAGTAGGGTGTACAGAAGGTAATAACTAAAGACAAAATAAAGGGATTAGAAAGAGGGCAAAGTAAATTGCGACTACTAACATTCACGACTAAACCACGTATTTCATCGCCACTCCTACTTCACCTTTAATTTCTCCAGAACAACCCGTATCACTACGAACATCCAATTCCATTGGATAAATCCATCGTATGGTTATATACGAACTCGAAGGACATTTTTTCAAGGATGGATTCTGGTTCAGGAGAAATAGGAATAAGGTTTATTAAGTTGTCTTTTATCATCATCTTCTCTCAAGTTGTGAGTACTCCCAGATTAGGAGGGTACACCTATTATGCTTACTGGACATTCTTCTTCCAAACAATAGGCTGGTGCCGAACGGTAGGGAAGGAAGAAAACCATTTTAGCCTAACAATGGTGTACAGAAGGTAACGACTAAAGACAAATAAAGGGAATTGGAGAGATGGCAAGGAAATATACGGTTACAGTCATGAATCTGAATAATGGAAAATGCATTAATATGAATACCCAGATACCCTTTCGAAACATATTCGTGTTTCATTTTCACTGTGTATTGTTAATAGAAAACTGATTTCCCAATTAGACCCTTGCTCCAAGGTATGTATTAACCAGGTATAATTCTCACATATGTATGGTTTTACAGATGATGAGTGGGAGTAAGTCATTGGGAATTAGGTGATCATCCTCATTATATCGGAATTCGTTGTAATTGGTGATATTTGAGGTAATCGCCTGGGTACAGTTTTCAACTTACGACGCACAGGTTTTGAGTTATTAAACTCAACGAACTTATACAAAGTATTGTATGTTGTCCAGTGTCCATCAGGACAAAGGGGTATGTCCTCATACTTGATCGCACGCTTTTGGCGTGTCGGATGTTCAAAGTTCTAAAGTATAACCGCTATCAGGACGGTGTCGCTATGCAACTAGCCGGTTGAGCACGGGTCGATCCACAGGGAGATGGTTGTATTTCCGTTCTTGTCTTAGACCAGTCAATAAAGAATTTGTGTATGTTTGTTCAATCTAACCTATGTGTATTATTTGCAAGTATAAAGTTGTTAAGAAAATATACGAAAGTGTAAGCTAAAGATATCCGTACTCAAAACCTTTGAGCCGAGTCTTGACCAATTGAAACTAGAGCAATCAGCAACAACATGGATTAGGGGATTTAAGCGCGGTATTCGTGGAATCCGGCTTATTTACCCTTGTCCTTCCGTTCTTGTCTCTTGCTTTCACCACCGGCCCAACCGAACGCAACCGGTCGCGGTTAGGAACCACCGTTACCTTGGTAGGGTAGGGTGCCTAAGGGAGCGCTTGCGTATCGTTTGGACGGAGTTCAATGGAAAATAACGGGAAAAGGAAATGAGCAAGGAGATATTAACTTACAATACCGTATTTATTCTTAACAACGGTAATTACATTCATTCACAAAAAGAACCAAAAAGAGAGAACAAAAAGAACAAAGAAAAGAAAAGATTACAAGCAAGTAATTAAAGTGCATGGTAATAAATTGCAAGTAATTAAAGACAAGAATGAAAAATGCAAGAAAGTAATTACAAGAACCATAGAACTCAAAACAAGCATGGGATCAATAGCCAACCCTTAAACTTGCAAGCTCAATCAAGAGGTTGCAAGATCAAGAGAAGGGTAAAGAACTCATGTGAAATGAAGCACTAAAGAGAGAATAAAATGATACAACCCCTTGAGACCAATGACCAAAGCTTAAACTTGCAAGCTCACTTAAGAGGTTGCAAGATCAAGTTAAGGTAGAGAGCTCAAGGGGGAAGTTAAGCAAAAAGAATAACACAAAAACCCTCATCTTCATTTCATCATCCACTCAAAAAGCTCCCACTACAATTTCCTTGGAGGAAAGAATGAAGAAGAAGAAGAAGAAAACTAAAACCTAACAAAAAGAGGCTAAAGAATTTAACACCTTGGCTCGGCTCAGATCCGGGGTATTTATAGGAAGGGAACTGGAAACCTAGGGCAAGAATATGGCTCCAAATAAAAGTACCAAACTACCCCTGAAAGCTGATACAGAGAGGGGCCAGTACGGCCGCGGTTCCGCGGCCTAGACTCCCTATTGGCCGCGGAACCGCGGCCATCTAGGTGAGATAGGTCATGGGGTTTGGTGGGGTTTCCTGGTTTCATGTTTCCTCGTGTTTGAAAACCTTACACTGCACAAAGTCTTCTAGAATATCTTCAGATTTCTTAGTCCAGGATTGCATTATTTTCTTCACTTTTGACTTCTATCTCCCTCGAGCTCCGCGCACCCATTGATTCTTGTGCAGCCCCCCTCGTGCTCTGTGCTTGTCCCAGACACGAATGACCACTGTCATATGTCTTGTCTCAGGAACTGGTAATCGGCACCGGACGGATATGGATGACCGGAACCCGGCTTTTATCTGCTGTCAACAGATGTTCTGCTTTTGGCGTAACTGTGAAGATTTTGTCTTGATTTGCAATATTTGGCCTGAAAACCTGTAATCTGTAAATATGTAACAAACACGGATTAAAAGCACCTACCTATAAACACACGAGCGTAAGAATGGGCGGTATAAAATGCAATATTCTAGTATGAACAAATACCCCAAAACTTAACTTTTGCTCGTCCCAAGCAAAACCAATTATTCACAAAAATGTATAAAATCCTAACCGCACTTTCGCAGGGAACGTGATTGCACTGAGCGCGTGCAACAAGCCGTTAAACCTCTAGGTGTCCCTAGTAAGAGTGTTGTCTCCTGATGGTTTTCAGCGGATTACTACCCACAAAATCCCGTCAAGCTAGTGTCATAAGTTAACATCGACTCTACTCCTACAGTTTAGTATTTACGTTAGAAACTCTATCATCCTAAGTTAGAAATATCCAACCCTTATTTTTCACACCTCCTATCTATTTTAGCCTTGGATCATATACGTTCCAAAAAAGTTTAGAAAGATTTTGGTTCTCCTGAGTTTTCCTTCTAAAGTGCGGCCTCAAATCAGGGATTTTTATCAACTTTACAGAAAACAAAAGTCTTATTCTTTATTTCTATCTTTTAACCAAACATCGATTGTATACCCCTATGTGTGTGTATATTTGCACCCCTACACTCAAGAATTCAATTCAAGCTATAATACCCTTGCCCTAATAACTAATACTACTTCTTTTCATTAAGGATGGACGGATTTGCTCACACACGTTTCATGCGACTATTAATGCTTCTTGAGGCACTAACGACCGATTACAGAATGTGTGAACTTTAAAGCGTAAATAGCAGTTTCCAGGTGTTGACTTTATTCTATTTTTTCTTTTTCTTTTTCTTTTTCTTTTTTTTTTTCAAGACCGGATATATTTTTCAACATGCTCTTTTGGTGTTTAGCTTTAAATACCATTTTTTCTTTCATACTAGGCTTTCAGGCAAGAGTATTTGTAACACTTTGATTTTCCCGTTTGTTTGGTGTTGGTGATAATTAGAAGTCGTGCATGTTTTTATGTTTGTGTGTGCGTAGGATTTATAGTTGTTATGGGTAGTGTGTGTGCATTTTGGGATAGGTCTTGTGCTTGTGTACACCTTGCATACTTAGACTTTTTGTAACTTGTTAACCATTCTTGGTGCATGGTTGCAAGTTTAAATTTTTCCCCATCATTTAATCCTTGCATAAACCATTGATTTTATTCATATCTTAACCCTTTTAATAAATTCAAATCCAAATAAACAAATAGGTATGGTGGTTAGGTGAAGGGTGGACTTTTTGACCCTTTTCTTCTCTTCTCTCTCTCTCTTTCCCCCATCTGAATTCTCTGCAGAAATTCCAGCAAATAAACCCCCATTCTCTTCATTTTTCTTCTCCTTTTCACTTCCCTTTGATTCCCAAGCAAAACCCTACCCAAATCAATACTTTTTCCTTCGATAAACCATGAAAACTTGAGGTTTTTGAGGAGTTCTTGGGCAAACCTGCACAACTGAGGGAAAAGCTGAAAACTTTGGTGTCTCTAAGGTCAATTTAAGGTATAAATCTTAATCCTAGCACCCAATTTCCATAACTTGCATGTTTAGTTTAGAAATATCACTTTTTGTGCCATTTTAGTGATTTTGGAGGGGGTTTAGTGTATCATGTTAAAACTTATGTTGTAGTGGCTTGATTAGCTTATTAACAAGTTATTGGTGAGTGATTAGACCTAGGTTTGTTTCAGATTTCATCAAAATACCATAAAGTTCCATTTTGTGCAAAATGTGTGTTTTGAACTGATTTTAGACACTGTAAGAATCTGCTGCTATCCGAGACTTTTCAGAACAAATCTAGTGATTGATTTAGCATGTATGCATGGTATGAAGTGCACCGACCAAACCTGGGGACCCAATTCCCAAGTCTGGCTGCCAAAAATGGCATTCTGGCCGCAAATTGCGGCCAGACTGGGGAGGTTTGGGTTGGGGTTTGGGGGTGTGGGTCTCTGCTTATATGTAGGTTATTTTGGTATATATATATTTTCAATATCTTTCCTGTATCAAAATCTGGGGTAGAATACCTATTTTCCCGTATTTTCAACCTTTCGCGACACGCGTGTTACGTGTGTGTGGGTTTTGGGTTTCTGCGTATCGCGACGCGTCGGAGTGATTTCAGACGCGTAACCACACGTTTTAGCGTATCGCGCACACGCGCGCTTGGTTCGCGACACGAGTTACTTGTTGGGTTTTAATGTCGCGTTTGTGTGATTTCGAGCTTACATATGATATATTGTGTAATTCTAGGTTCGCAGGCGAGTACGGCGGACGCAGTGAAGAAAGGGAAGCAGGTTGTTGGCTACACCTAGCGAGAGACTACGGTGAGTAGATTTCACATCTACGGGGATATCGCCCGCATGGCGTTCTACGTCAGGGCAGATAGGACCTTATAGTGTTCCATATATATATTGCATGTTCATGGTTACTAGCTAGTGCATTGCATACCTTCTACACACTTATATCACATCGGATCATAGCATTGTAGTTCATCTATTTGTGACATGACCATATATTCATACTTGATGCCTATATCACATCGGATCATAGCATTGTAGTTCATCTATTTGTGACATGACCATATATTCATACTTGATGCCTATATCACATCGGATCATAGCATTGTAGTTCATCTATTTGTGACATGACCATATATTCATACCTGCTACACATATCACATCGGATCATCATACTGTAGTTTATTATATATGACATGACTTGATATTCATACCTGCTACACATATCACATCGGATCATCATACTGTAGTTTATTATATATGACATGACTTGATATTCATACCTGCTACACATATCACATCGGATCATCATACTGTAGTTATTATATATGACATGACTTGATGTTCATACCTGCTATATATATATCATATCGGATCATCATATTGTAGTTTAGTATATATGACATGAATTGATATTCATACCTGCTACACATATCACATCGGATCATCATACTGTAGTTTATTATATATGACATGACTTGATATTCATACCTGCTACACATATCACATCGGATCATCATACTGTAGTTTATTATATATGACATGACTTGATATTCATACCTGCTACACATATCACATCGGATCATCATACTGTAGTTATTATATATGACATGACTTGATGTTCATACCTGCTATATATATCATATCGGATCATCATATTGTAGTTTAGTATATATGACATGAATTGATATTCATACCTGCTACACATATCACATCGGATCATCATACTGTAGTTTATTATATATGACATGATTTGATATTCATACCTGATGCATATGTCACATCGGATTATTGTCTTGTAACTTATCTATATGTAACTTGACCGGATATTTACATTTGACGCACATATCATATCGGATCATTGACTTGTATTTGTTTGGATTATATGTGATTTCTGGATTTGGGAACCGTGGCTATTTCAAATATTTAATCATTTAAAAACCCGGTTCCCTTGATATGATATTTCGGTGCGTCCACCATGTGTTTTCTCGGTGCTAGAGTGATATATGGAAACCCGAATCGAGGAGGCGGTTGAGGCCGATTACGGGTACATGGTGGACCCGGTATGGTACCCCGGGGCGAGAACGGTTTCACTGTGCAGTAGACGGTGAGCCTGGCAGAGGGACCACTACCTACCGGTGATTGGTTGGGCCTGACAGTTATCCGGAGTATACTGATCAGAGTCTATAGATGGATGTGGGTGACCCGGACTGACGGGGCCCGATGGATGAGGATTTGCGTGTCGATGCTGGACACGAATATTTATGATATTTGGGTGCCGATGTTGGGCACTCGGGACTCTCAGAGGTGTACAGGATTCGAGGGCCGATGAGGGTGCCGGCGCCTGAGCTATTTGGGGGATCTGGGTGCATTGATGGACACCGATATACATTTATCCCACATTGACTTTCCGTGTAGATACTATATTTCCCCATGCTCAGCATTTATTATTTGTACCTCATCCTGTAGTTACATTCCCTGATAAAGCATTTGTACCTCATCCAGTAGATGCATTACCTGATAGAGCATTTGTACCTCACCCAGTAGATGCAGTACCTGTTAGAGCACCTGCATGATTATTGCACATACCGCTTATCACCTTTTGATATCACCTGTTGGCATATGTTAGAGTAGCGTATTATGTGCATGCTCGTGATTACCTTTATATGTTATCTCTATTCACAAGTTGGCAACTCACCCCCGTTGTGCCACAGTGTTTGCAGGTTGCCCTTCGGAGTAGTCGCGGCAGGCTGCGGTTGCATCTTTTGACACAGATACCCCCATAGTTGGTGTACTAGCTCTTTTGCTGATAGGTGGGTTTTGTGTGGTATCTGTTTATCTTTCTGTATGTGCATTGTTGTATCTAGTATTCTCCATCTACCATGTATGTATTTGACTTAGAGACAGTGTGAGGACGATGTTGTACCTTATTTGTGTTCTGGTGTCGTGCTCGTTGTGAGCCGACTTTTCTTATACAGTTTTTATGCTATCTGTGATGTTCCCACTTGTGGATCTTAAGCTTCGCTACGGCGTCGTATATTGTTATCTTGGGATTGTTTACTTAGATTTCTTATCATGTTAGTTGGTGTTTTCATTTAATTCTTATTACACTCTATACTTTCACTGGTTTGTTTTCTGGGTTTCCGGTTCCCTTAGTCACGTTACGCCTGTAGACGTTACGTGGTTAAGTGCCGGTCACGGGCCAAACTTTAGGTCGTGACAAAGTTGGTATCAGAGCGTAGGTTTTACCTTTCGGAGTGTAGGATGACCCTGGTATGATGGAGTAGGTAGCTGCGGCAGGGTAGCGTAGCGTGTGTATGTTCCGCGGCATACTCACGACACGGTACACAGCCTACGCGACCATAGGACTTGTTTATATAAATTTCCTTCTTGAGTATATACATTCTCGTGATTCGATTTCCGTATCTTTATCGAATCCTATTATTCCTTTCAGCCAATATGCCGCCAAAGACTACGAGGGCTCAGAGAGCGGCCGCGAGGGCCGAGATTCGAGTTGACTCGTCCGAGACGAGGACTGATCCGGGCAGTGCACCCGTTGTACCTGAGCAGACTGTTCCTCCTTTGACAGATCAGATCGCCACGCTAGGGGCTGGTGTGCAGGAGATGCGCCAGACGGTGGGATCTAGCATGCAGGAGATGCGTGACATGATAGGATCGCTAGTTGAGACGCTTCAAGCACAGCGACCAGAGGTAGCTCCACCTGTTCCAGCGACCGCGATGGTACCTACCACACAGCCAGTTGCCCCTGCAGTCACAGAGGTGATTACGGTATCGCTGTCAGACTTCATGAGGCTAAAGCCTCCGGCTTTCACAGGCACCGACACAGCCGAGGACCCCCAGTCCTTCCTTGATAAGATGGCCCATATATGTCGTTCACTTAGATGCGCGGATGCGAGATGGGTCGAGTTAGCGAGCTTTCGCCTAGAGGGTCTTGCACAGAAGTGGTGTGATTCAGTTGAGAAGGGCAGAGCAGCGGGTCTTCCTCCTATGACCTGGACCGAGTTTGTAGCGCTATTCCTTGCCCGTTTTCTTCCTCAGAGTGTTAGGGATGCCCGAGCACGCAGATTTGAGTCCTTGCGCCAGACACCAGGGATGTCAGTAGCAGAGTACGACGTGCTGTTCACAGAGCTAGCTATCTATGCCCCGTACCTAGTGGCTACTGAGGAGTTGCGAGTTAAGAGATTTGTCCGAGGTTTGCTTACACCATTGTTCCTTGCTATCAGCGCGCAGCATTACGAGACTTACTCAGCAGCAGTTGATGCGGCATTATTAGTAGAGGAGCGCCTTGCTGAGACTTCGGCAGTTCCAGGGCCGAAGAGAGTTCGTGCAGATACGTCAGTGCAGAGACGGCCATTCCAGCGTCGTGACAGGCACCTTGCAGGTGGCAGAGATTCGAGACGAGGCCGATTGTTTAGCTCCTATCCCCAGGAGAGCCAGAGACCGTCATCAGGATGTTACCGTTGCGGGAGTTCTTATCATCGTGTGCGAGATTGTCCCGAGGTACCCCGGAGTGGGGCGGCAGCACCGCGTGTTACATTACCACCTTCACCACCCCAGACGGCGTTGCCGATAGTACCTGCTGTTACTCCGCATCAGACGCATGCACGGAGAGGTCGTGGTCGTGGAGGATTTGTTCATAGAGGACGAGGTGGCCGAGGTAGAGGACAGCCAGCGGCCGGCAGGGGACAGTCAGTTGCAGGAGGAGGACAGGCACGGGTTTTTGCTTTGACGCATCAGGACGCGCAGGCGTCCAATGCGGTGGTCTCAGGTATCCTTTCTGTATGTTCGGTTGATGCACACGTGTTTTTTGATCCCGGATCCACGCACTCGTACGTATCCACACACTTTGTGCCGAGTTTGGGTAGAGAGTCCGGTTTGCTTGGCCAGCCGCTTGTTGTGACTACTCCTGTGGGAGAGTCGTTTGTTGCTAGGCTGTAACATCTTCAAAAGTATAAAATATTAATTTTGGGAATTTTTATAATTTAATATTATTTTATTGATTATTTTAATATTAAATACAAATAAATAGGAAAAATGTTAAAAAAAATTATGGGAAAATTCTAAAATGGGTTAATTATTGGAATTATGACATTTTTAAGTTTTTGTGATTAGTTTGACACTAAATTAGTGCTAATCGCGATTAAAAATCGCTAATCGGTTTTTAGCAAATTTGAACAAAACATGCACACACTAATTTTCCTACACTTGTGCACTTTCTACCATGGTTTCTCATTTTGGGTTTACTATTCTTGCAAGAGGGAATTTTGGAGTAAAAAGGAAAAAGAAAAGAAAAGAAAAAGAAATGAGAGTAGGTGAGAGAGAGAGGAGACCTTTGACTTAGCTTCCTTAGCCATTCCCCTCCATTTCCTTCACCATTTCCCTCCCCATTCATGGTGTTGCTGCTGCTGCCCTTCCTCATCTTCCTCCCCTCTTCAAGCCCTCTTTTCATCTCAAAACCAAACCCAAAATCCAATGTCCGTTTCATTAAAAATGTGCACGAGATCGAGACCTTCAAGATGGACTAGGAAAGCTTGGATTGTGACCACTTGGGGCAACTCAAGAATTTTCTTGAGTTGCCAATTGAGGTAATTTCTGAACCATTGTCTTAGTTTTACCTTTACATATACCCCCATGTTAAGATTTAATCGATATTGTGTGAGATTATAGATTTGATGAAAACCTAGTTAGGGTTTGAGAGGAACTTGGTGTTAAATTATGAAATTGGGCTCAGTATTGATCTTACCAACACCCTAGTGTTTGAATTGGAACCCCAAACCTGAAGCAAACACCAGAATACGGATTTTAGAAACCAATATCGGGTGAAAAACAGGAATCTGCCACTGTTAAATTGAATCTGCTATCACCCCGAGACCCTATAAATAAAATTGGATATACAGTGAGATGTGCAGGCACCATGGAACCAACACCCCAAACCCCAGCTCCCCATTCCAAACTGAGGCCGCCAAAAACTCCATTCTGGCCGCAAATTGCGGCCAGACCAGTGAGGAATTGCCTCGTTTTGCGTGCCTGGCCCCATTTCCTATAGTTTAGACCCTGGGTACTTCTATTTTTGACAGATTCTATCTAGGGTAAAATCTGGGACTTATATCCTAGGTTGTCATTTTGGATTCGTGTTTCCGTATTCCGTATTTTTGGATTCTGAAATGGTGGAATGCGTTTTGCCTCGACTATTGTCGTTTATACGACGATATAGAGGATTATGGATGGTTTTGAAGGCGTGCCATAGGTTTCCACCTATAGGCCCCTTATCGTGTCGTTTTGGACTTCGTGTGCCGTTTTAGCTTTGATTTGGTTTTAATGCGTATATGCGACATTTTGATGTGTAGGTACTCATGAAGACTTCGGGACGACAAGCAAATGCATGGTGACGTCTGCAAATGATGATGCAAGGTGAGTAGATTATATCTACAGGGGGAAGTCGGGTGGATGGCGTATAGCACCCCCGCAGTCCGTAGTTAGTTATGCTATGTAATTTGGATATATGATAGTGTTAGTGTGTTGTAGCTTGTGTTAGAAGTATTACGGTTAGTTAGGGTTAGAAGTAACTAGTGTAGTTCCTAGTCGCGAACCCTAGGATAGATTTGTACCCACACTCACGCACTTGGATATTCCCTATACTTTCACTTGGTTGATGATATTGATGACATTGGAGATGAGTCGATGATATTGGGCCTTGTGCCGCAAGATCGGTGATTGGCTATGATTCGTATTTGGGATACGAAATGTGATTTCTTGCGGGCTTGGGATATGTGTTTACCCCCGCATGCATACTTACTGATGTTATCGTTTGGTGCTAGACATAGAGTAGTACCCCAGGCTATATGATCTGACGATAGTAATACCTGATATGTGATGAGATAGTGTGACACTGACCCTACTCAGCTATTGGGATGCCGTATGATGATTACCGTACGAGCCGATATTGATGATAGATCCGCACTCATAACTCGAAGAGATCTTATGATATGACATTGAGGCGAGATCACCGACTATTTATACCTTTATATATGTATCGACTCAGATTTAGGCGGTTTCCATACCCCTCCAGACTTGCATGATATAGCTTTTGAGTTAGATTTTTCACTGTTGCGTTGCTTATTTCGATTGCACCTGTTTATACTATGTGCATGGCATTACTTGTGCTTATAGTTACATTGCCATCATGCTGATAGGACACCAGCACCATTACCGATGATGCGTATGTACCACGTACACTTACTTGCCGGCTCACACACATCTTCATCGGTAATTACCATGTCACGTACACCTTAGAAAATATTATTGCTTGACTTAGCCTGTTAGCTAATAGTTTAGACATTGTAATTATTACCTGCTACTTCATGCATACTGTTATTCATTGTTATGCCGCATTCATGGATTATCATGCATATATTCACTATTTTACGTGCTATTGAGGTTTGGATTTGGATTTCTATGAGATTTTCTGGATTTGGAGGAAAACCGCAAAGACACAAATAATCATATTCTCTCTTTTAAAATAAAAAGTGCGGTTTTCCTATGATGTATGAGTCGTCCACCATGAGTTTGCTGATGGATTTGGAAACCCGATTCGAGGAGACGGATGAACCGTTTCGGGTACATGGTGGACCCGGTAAGGTACCCCGGGGCAAGAAGACGTGGTGATGACGATGAGCCTGACAGGGGGAGATTGCCTACCGGTGATATTACCCGACGCGTCGGATATCCGGAGGATACCGTCGTGGTCTTGAGATGGATGGTAGGGGCCGGTCTGGATTGACGGCGCCCTAGATATTGTGGTTGAGACCTTGAGATATCAGGACATTGGGATTTCGTTTGTGCCGATGCTAGGCACAGTTTTGTGCTGATTTCATTGTAGTACCTTATTTTTAAAATACAGGGTAAATCTCACTAAAGTTTGAAAACAGTTGTTTCCAGTGAATGTATTCTGTTTTCACGCATTCATGTCTCATTCATATGCTATATTGTTATCTGAGGCACTGACACAGACACATGAGATTGCACTCGGGTTAGATATTTACCCTAGCCTTGCTATAGGCTGCATGTTGTATATTGAGGATTTTATATACTGATCGTTTGGACTTAGGTTTATGTCTTGCTTTCGATTTATCCTTGTAGATGTTTCTATTCACGAGTTGGCAACTCACCCCCGTTGTGCCACAGTTCTTGCAGGTTTGCCGTACAGGTTCTATTGCGGCATTTCTGGCACATTTCCTTCTTGCGGGTGATTTGCTATTGGTAGGTGGATTCTTTTGCATCAAGAATCCCCATTTTGTACTTATTTATTCATTGTATCTAGAAATGTCCATCAACCAAAAACTTGTATATTCTTTCAGACTCAGTGTTGTATTATTTCGACCTTAGAGTCGCGCTTAGTAGTATTGCGGTTTTCTTGCTACTTTTGAGCTTTCTTTTGGTTTTGATCCTCGCCACTTGGCGTTGTATATTATTATATCATGGTGTGGTTGTGACCGTCGATTGACGAAGAGCTAGCTCCCGCTTGGGGATGCCTTTATCATTTGCATATATTGATATTCTTGTTGTACCCCATTCGGGGCCAGTTTTACAAAGGAAACTCTGCCGAAATTTCTAGAAAAGACTGTACGGTTTTTTTTAAAATGCACATTCGGCTTAGTTATTTAAAAAACGTGATTTCAAACCTGTATTTCTTCACTTCTTTAAACCAGTTTCTTTACTTATTCTTCAAATGGTTTTAGATTTCTGGGCTTTTGGCTTACTTGGATCAGATGGAGTCCTATAGGCTTCATATGGTTCAAGTGCCAGTCACGTGCTCTTTCGGGTCGTGACAAAGTTGGTATCAGAGCGCTAGGTTGACCTTGGTTCGAGTCTAAGTTTGACTATGTGGAGCCTAGGGCGTTATTTATATGCGGAACTTAGGCTTGACCTTACGGAACTTAGACTTGGTCGAGGGGGTGTAAACCCGAACTTTCGCCGTTTTAGGATGACCCTTGGTTGATGGATTAGGTGACTAAAGTAGAGCGACGTACCGTTGGTATGTTCCGCGGCATACTTACGACACGCCACTCCGCTTAACGAACCTTAGGATGTACATTTTCGAGATCAGTGATTTTCTTCATATCCAGTATTATACCTCCATTTGAGATTCCCGATTCTATTAGTTCATGATCATACCTTTATTGATACTGTTCCTTCCTATGATCATGTATCCACTTTGGATCTGTTGTTTCCCTTCTTGCCACTGTTGTGCCCTCCTTGATACTCGATTGAGATTCCTGTCACCGTGTTTGAGCGCAGTTTGGGCTGCTGCTAGGGTTACGGCCGGTGTGAGCTCGTTTGGTACGAGAGCCGATACTTGTGTTTCTGGTGACATGGGAACGTCTCGAGTTAGTGTTGGTGATTGTGACCTCTAGTGGAGGCGAGTGCTTGGTCTTGCACCGGATGATCGAGCCACTGTTAGAGCTGCCAGCTGAGAGAGGACTGCTGATGTACAGCGTACCTCAGAGATTGTGATGTCGCCTACCGTGCAGACAGATGGACCAGCTGTAGCTGAGATTGACAGGATGTTGCTTTCGGAGCTTACGAGCTGAGATTGCCGGAGCTTTCAGGCAGATGCGACAGATGATAGCTAGTCTACCCGGTTTGAGAGACGAAGGTGATTCGTCCGATTTTGCGCCAGAGCGGGCCCAGATGAGTTGAAGATTTCCAGTGTGGAGAATCTTACTCAGATCTAGAGCAGACCGATTCAGAGACGACCGCCATTGTGTTGCCTTTCATGGAGGATTAAGACGCTGTTCGGCGTACAGGCGTATGAGCCAGTTGTTGCTGCGAATGATGAGATATCGCCCAGGTGATTGGAGCTACTGCAGCATGAGCATGTACTTAGAGAGAGGATAGCGAGTCGCTAGTCACCGAGGATGAATGACTAGGACGTGTGGTGAGTTCGCTTACCTTGATGCGAGGATATCAGGTGGATTGTTTCCAGCTAGAGACGACTTCACGCAGGTTCGTTGAGAGTCGATTGAGACGATCGAAAGTCAGGAGCCATTTTCCAAGTTTAAAGTATACGGAAAGACATGCAGGTGATTCTATGGACCCTCTAGAAGAATGAAACCCTAACTCGACTTAATGACCGTGTGACAGCCTTTGAACCTTAGGGTTCACGGCGGTTCCGCGGCGCCATTAGTGAGGCTTGGGTTTGCCCTTCTACGGCTGGACCACTGACGCTGTGGCATGTACTCGATACTATTAAACTGTACCCGAGATGTGAGCTCTTGGGGGATTATGAGGTTCTGACGAGTCGATCGGATGATTCGACATCTTTCGGATATCGTGATGGGATACTGCTTGGGAGACTCCAGATACGAGGATAGCCGTCGGAGCGCAGTTCGTGTAGCCACGATGAGACGAGTCCGAATTAGTCGACATTTGAGCTGAGTGAAGAAAAGAGTTCGCACGAGATTTCGATGGGATGACATTCCACTCCGCTGACATCAGAGATGTGATACGCACCCAGAGGTGTGGTATATGGATATATCTTCCAGAAAGAAGCGCGATGAGTATGTAGCCATTCCGGAATAAGCTTTAGCTTCAGCAATGGATGACGACTTCCCGGCAATTCGGCAGGATTGAGATTTGAGAAAGGAACCTCGACAGGACTTTTCCGGAATACGATACGAGAAGACCTAGACCCAGGAGTGGTCATGTTTGCGCACACCTAGCAGGCCAGAGTTCGGCATTGTCGACAAGGTAGTTGACCAGGATCGGATAAAGGAACTTAACCAGATGCGTTGCGAATTGATCAAGGATGGACGAGTGACGAGTATTCCTCCGATGGTTGAGACGTGTTCCCGAGGACCAGTTCGGCCTGACATCTGCTACAGGATGATGAAGCTACAGAGTACGCGATTTCGAGTCCGTGCGAGAGACTTCAGATTGACCGGTTTCCGAGAAATGTTGTGCTGAGGACACAGATGCCCTTTGAGCGAGAAGAGGTTATGCAGGAGAGCTAGCCTCTGTACAGATCGGCATAGGCATGATTGGAAGAGACCTTGAGCTGGATTCCTTCCAGGACATTGCTGCAATGATGTTTACACCCAGGATCAGTTGTGTGACGTGCATTCAGAGAGCCAGAGACCGACGCCAGTGATGTGCTGTCTTACGAGTGGTCATGAGGATTGACCGAGAGGTGACCAGAGAAGTACCAGAACGGAATCGTCCCCGTTAGCACACCTGACAGGGCCGATGAGCCGATTGACCGCGAGATAGGAAATCCGCAAAGAAGATAAGGACCCAGAGTCAGAGGACGCCAGACCGTGAGCAAGAGGCAAGTAGATATCCTGCGCTGCTAGCAGTGGATGCACCGACTCCTTCTCGACCTTGAAGGGTGAATTTACCGACGACGGTACTTATGATTTGTGATTTTGTGATTCGATTATCACGTATCCGTCATTATTGGATTTCGGTATTTTGGGCGTTCTGTTTGCATGATTTAGTTTTGATGATTGAGTTTCCTGATATTTGTTTCATGCACCCACTGGATATTTATATATTTCACGCATAGTTATTACATTGAGATATTGATTGAGATTTCATGCCTATCGTATTCAGTGATTTGATTTGCACTTCCAGCGTAGCTTTCATGCACCTTTAGTGTTTTGACATACGATTCTAGTGCACACCAGATGCACTGAATCGGGATTCTTCGTGCATGTTATATGCACCTGATTTGGTTGCTGTCAGGCATGCACGTTGCCTACGGCAGATGTTTCGTGCACACCCGTTGCACATAGTTGTTGTTCTATACACCTGTTTGACACATATTTGGATTTTGATTCCGTGCGCACCAGACGCACAGGATTGTGTTATGTACATTTTTGGGATTATTTCCTTTTGGAGCGGTACTTTTTATGATGTTGGGTTTTTGCTTTCATGCTAAGCAGGACTAGTCAGTAGACGATACCTGGATATACTTTTGCATGTTTTACATTAGCTTTTTACGTGTATCGATTGGATGTCTACATGTGTAGTTTCGATCCATATCATATCGGTTTTGTATTGGATTTGACAGTGTGTTTTTACATCGACTCCGATGATTGCGGGATGCTTGACGGAGTTTTGTTTTTGAGTTATCCGCTCAGTACCCGTGCGCATGCATTGCGCTGTGACGTTCTTTGTGTTGATGATTTCGGAGCCCCGACGACTTTGGTTTATTACTGAGATTGTTTTAGTAGTGGGGGTTTAAATTTAAATTCGGGGACCGAATTTCTTTAAGGGGGGTAGATTGTAACATCTTCAAAAGTATAAAATATTAATTTTGGGAATTTTTATAATTTAATATTATTTTATTGATTATTTTAATATTAAATACAAATAAATAAGAAAAATGTTAAAAAAAAATTATGGGAAAATTCTAAAATGGGTTAATTATTGGAATTATGACATTTTTAAGTTTTTGTGATTAGTTTGACACTAAATTAGTGCTAATCGCGATTAAAAATCGCTAATCGGTTTTTAGCAAATTTGAACAAAACATGCACACACTAATTTTCCTACACTTGTGCACTTTCTACCATGGTTTCTCATTTTGGGTTTACTATTCTTGCAAGAGGGAATTTTGGAGTAAAAAGGAAAAAGAAAAGAAAAGAAAAAGAAATGAGAGTAGGTGAGAGAGAGAGGAGACCTTTGACTTAGCTTCCTTAGCCATTCCCCTCCATTTCCTTCACCATTTCCCTCCCCATTCATGGTGTTGCTGCTGCTGCCCTTCCTCATCTTCCTCCCCTCTTCAAGCCCTCTTTTCATCTCAAAACCAAACCCAAAATCCAATGTCCGTTTCATTAAAAATGTGCACGAGATCGAGACCTTCAAGATGGACTAGGAAAGCTTGGATTGTGACCACTTGGGGCAACTCAAGAATTTTCTTGAGTTGCCAATTGAGGTAATTTCTGAACCATTGTCTTAGTTTTACCTTTACATATACCCCCATGTTAAGATTTAATCGATATTGTGTGAGATTATAGATTTGATGAAAACCTAGTTAGGGTTTGAGAGGAACTTGGTGTTAAATTATGAAATTGGGCTCAGTATTGATCTTACCAACACCCTAGTGTTTGAATTGGAACCCCAAACCTGAAGCAAACACCAGAATACGGATTTTAGAAACCAATATCGGGTGAAAAACAGGAATCTGCCACTGTTAAATTGAATCTGCTATCACCCCGAGACCCTATAAATAAAATTGGATATACAGTGAGATGTGCAGGCACCATGGAACCAACACCCCAAACCCCAGCTCCCCATTCCAAACTGAGGCCGCCAAAAACTCCATTCTGGCCGCAAATTGCGGCCAGACCAGTGAGGAATTGCCTCGTTTTGCGTGCCTGGCCCCATTTCCTATAGTTTAGACCCTGGGTACTTCTATTTTTGACAGATTCTATCTAGGGTAAAATCTGGGACTTATATCCTAGGTTGTCATTTTGGATTCGTGTTTCCGTATTCCGTATTTTTGGATTCTGAAATGGTGGAATGCGTTTTGCCTCGACTATTGTCGTTTATACGACGATATAGAGGATTATGGATGGTTTTGAAGGCGTGCCATAGGTTTCCACCTATAGGCCCCTTATCGTGTCGTTTTGGACTTCGTGTGCCGTTTTAGCTTTGATTTGGTTTTAATGCGTATATGCGACATTTTGATGTGTAGGTACTCATGAAGACTTCGGGACGACAAGCAAATGCATGGTGACGTCTGCAAATGATGATGCAAGGTGAGTAGATTATATCTACAGGGGGAAGTCGGGTGGATGGCGTATAGCACCCCCGCAGTCCGTAGTTAGTTATGCTATGTAATTTGGATATATGATAGTGTTAGTGTGTTGTAGCTTGTGTTAGAAGTATTACGGTTAGTTAGGGTTAGAAGTAACTAGTGTAGTTCCTAGTCGCGAACCCTAGGATAGATTTGTACCCACACTCACGCACTTGGATATTCCCTATACTTTCACTTGGTTGATGATATTGATGACATTGGAGATGAGTCGATGATATTGGGCCTTGTGCCGCAAGATCGGTGATTGGCTATGATTCGTATTTGGGATACGAAATGTGATTTCTTGCGGGCTTGGGATATGTGTTTACCCCCGCATGCATACTTACTGATGTTATCGTTTGGTGCTAGACATAGAGTAGTACCCCAGGCTATATGATCTGACGATAGTAATACCTGATATGTGATGAGATAGTGTGACACTGACCCTACTCAGCTATTGGGATGCCGTATGATGATTACCGTACGAGCCGATATTGATGATAGATCCGCACTCATAACTCGAAGAGATCTTATGATATGACATTGAGGCGAGATCACCGACTATTTATACCTTTATATATGTATCGACTCAGATTTAGGCGGTTTCCATACCCCTCCAGACTTGCATGATATAGCTTTTGAGTTAGATTTTTCACTGTTGCGTTGCTTATTTCGATTGCACCTGTTTATACTATGTGCATGGCATTACTTGTGCTTATAGTTACATTGCCATCATGCTGATAGGACACCAGCACCATTACCGATGATGCGTATGTACCACGTACACTTACTTGCCGGCTCACACACATCTTCATCGGTAATTACCATGTCACGTACACCTTAGAAAATATTATTGCTTGACTTAGCCTGTTAGCTAATAGTTTAGACATTGTAATTATTACCTGCTACTTCATGCATACTGTTATTCATTGTTATGCCGCATTCATGGATTATCATGCATATATTCACTATTTTACGTGCTATTGAGGTTTGGATTTGGATTTCTATGAGATTTTCTGGATTTGGAGGAAAACCGCAAAGACACAAATAATCATATTCTCTCTTTTAAAATAAAAAGTGCGGTTTTCCTATGATGTATGAGTCGTCCACCATGAGTTTGCTGATGGATTTGGAAACCCGATTCGAGGAGACGGATGAACCGTTTCGGGTACATGGTGGACCCGGTAAGGTACCCCGGGGCAAGAAGACGTGGTGATGACGATGAGCCTGACAGGGGGAGATTGCCTACCGGTGATATTACCCGACGCGTCGGATATCCGGAGGATACCGTCGTGGTCTTGAGATGGATGGTAGGGGCCGGTCTGGATTGACGGCGCCCTAGATATTGTGGTTGAGACCTTGAGATATCAGGACATTGGGATTTCGTTTGTGCCGATGCTAGGCACAGTTTTGTGCTGATTTCATTGTAGTACCTTATTTTTAAAATACAGGGTAAATCTCACTAAAGTTTGAAAACAGTTGTTTCCAGTGAATGTATTCTGTTTTCACGCATTCATGTCTCATTCATATGCTATATTGTTATCTGAGGCACTGACACAGACACATGAGATTGCACTCGGGTTAGATATTTACCCTAGCCTTGCTATAGGCTGCATGTTGTATATTGAGGATTTTATATACTGATCGTTTGGACTTAGGTTTATGTCTTGCTTTCGATTTATCCTTGTAGATGTTTCTATTCACGAGTTGGCAACTCACCCCCGTTGTGCCACAGTTCTTGCAGGTTTGCCGTACAGGTTCTATTGCGGCATTTCTGGCACATTTCCTTCTTGCGGGTGATTTGCTATTGGTAGGTGGATTCTTTTGCATCAAGAATCCCCATTTTGTACTTATTTATTCATTGTATCTAGAAATGTCCATCAACCAAAAACTTGTATATTCTTTCAGACTCAGTGTTGTATTATTTCGACCTTAGAGTCGCGCTTAGTAGTATTGCGGTTTTCTTGCTACTTTTGAGCTTTCTTTTGGTTTTGATCCTCGCCACTTGGCGTTGTATATTATTATATCATGGTGTGGTTGTGACCGTCGATTGACGAAGAGCTAGCTCCCGCTTGGGGATGCCTTTATCATTTGCATATATTGATATTCTTGTTGTACCCCATTCGGGGCCAGTTTTACAAAGGAAACTCTGCCGAAATTTCTAGAAAAGACTGTACGGTTTTTTTTAAAATGCACATTCGGCTTAGTTATTTAAAAAACGTGATTTCAAACCTGTATTTCTTCACTTCTTTAAACCAGTTTCTTTACTTATTCTTCAAATGGTTTTAGATTTCTGGGCTTTTGGCTTACTTGGATCAGATGGAGTCCTATAGGCTTCATATGGTTCAAGTGCCAGTCACGTGCTCTTTCGGGTCGTGACATAGGCACGTGTTCCGATCCTGTACCGTCCGTATTGGCGAGAGAGAGTTGCCGGTCGACTTGATCCTTCTTGAGATGTTGGACTTCGACGTTCTGTTGGGCATGGATTGGTTAGCCACGTGCTATGCTTCTGTTGACTGCCGCGAGAAGACAGTTCGATTTTGTTTTCCCGGCGAGCCGGTTGTTGTTGTGTTGGGGGACCGTAGTGCTACCCCTCACTGTGTGATTTCTTCTGTTCGCGCTGGACAGCTTTTGCGGAAGGGATGTCAGGGATTTCTCGCATATGTTTGCGATACTAGAGCTACAGAGGTTCCTCTGGATCAGGTTCCGGTGGTTAGCGAGTTCCCTGATGTGTTCCCTGACGAGCTTCCTGGGCTACCGCCCGAGCGTGATATTTCTTTCTGCATTGATTTGGTTCCTGGCACGGGGCCTATTTCAGTACCACCTTATCGGATGGCCCCGGCGGAACTTAGAGAGTTGAAGGGTCAGTTGCAGGACTTGCTGGATAAGGGACTTATTCGACCCAGTGTTTCTCCTTGGGGTGCTCCAGTCTTGTTCGTCAAGAAGAAGGACGGCAGCATGCGTTTGTGTATTGACTACCGCCAGCTGAACAAGGTGACAGTGCGAAATCGATATCCTTTGCCACGCATCGACGATTTGTTCGACCAGCTTCAGGGGGCAGGATACTTTTCGAGGATCGATTTGCGATCAGGCTACCATCAGCTGCGCGTACGACAGGAGGACATTCCTAGGACGGCTTTCCGCACACGTTACGGCCATTATGAGTTTTTGGTGATGTCGTTCGGACTCACCAACGCGCCAGCAGCATTCATGGACATGATGAACCGTATTTTCCGGCCGTATCTTGACATGTTCATTATAGTGTTTATTGACGATATCTTGGTGTATTCTCGGAGTAGAGAGGAGCACGAGCAGCACCTGCGGATTTCACTGCAGACCTTGAGGGAGCATCAGCTTTTCGCCAAATTCTCCAAGTGTGCCTTCTGGCTAGACAGCGTAGACTTCTTGGGCCACGTGATTACACGAGATGGTATATGTGTCGACCCGAGAAAGATAGAGGCAGTTCGGAGTTGGCCTAGACCCACGTCAGTGACGGAGGTTCGTAGCTTTCTAGGGCTGGCAGGTTATTACAGGCGATTTGTGCAGGACTTCTCTCGCATTGCTACACCGTTGACCGGGTTGACCCGGAAGGGAGTTCACTTCGATTGGACGGAGGAGTGTGAGCACAGTTTCCAGCGGTTACGGGCTCTACTGACCACGACACCAGTGCTATCTTTGCCTTCAGGATCAGGCGGATTTGCGGTCTACTGCGATGCTTCACGAGTGGGGCTGGGATGCGTTTTGATGCAGCACGACAGGGTGATTGCGTATGCTTCACGACAACTAAAGAAACATGAACAGAATTACCCTACTCATGATCTGGAGATGGCTGCGGTGGTCTTTGCACTCAAGATCTGGCGACATTATCTGTATGGAGAGTCGTGCCAGATATTCACCGACCACAAGAGCTTAAAATATATATTTCAGCAGCGAGACCTGAACCTTAGACAGCGCCGATGGATGGAGTTAGTGAAGGACTACGATTGTGAGATCTTATATCATCCGGGCAAGGCGAATGTAGTGGCAGATGCGTTGAGCAGGAGGCCCGGGGGTAGTCTATCTTGTGTGAGCGCAGTGCAGAGGCAGTCGTCGGCAGATTGGCAGATCTTATGCGACAGCCGGGTACAGTTTGAGTTTACGCCGATCGGGGGACAGATGGCGCATGTTCGTGCACGCCCACAGTTGCTTGACCGTATATACGAGGCACAGCACAGTGATGACCGCTGTTCAGAGATCAGGACACAGATGGGACATGGCAGATTTTCCGAGTTCGTGATCGACGATCAGGGGACACTACGATTTGGGGCTAGACTGTGCGTACCGGATGCTGAGGGATTGCGGCGCGAGATTCTTGTGGATGCACATCGATCGGTATATAGTGTTCATCCCGGTTCCACCAAGATGTACCACGATCTGAGAGATGTTTACTGGTGGGACGGTATGAAGAGGGATATTGCAGATTTTGTGTCGAGATGCCTGACTTGTCAGCAAGTCAAGGCTGAGCACCAGAGGCCCGCGGGAGAGCTACAGCCATTACCCATTCCGGAGTGGAAATGGGAACAGATATCTATGGACTTCATTGTGGGTCTACCCAGGACTAGTCGAGGGTATGACTCCATCTGGGTGATCGTGGATCGTTTGACGAAAGCGGCTCACTTCCTACCGGTGAAGACGACTTTCGGATTTACTCAGTATGCCCAGGTTTACATTGATCAGATTGTGCGACTGCACGGAGTTCCGACATGCATCGTGTCCGATAGAGGCACCCAGTTTACCAGCCGACTATGGCAGAGGCTTCAGGAGGCTCTGGGCACTCGCTTGAGTTTCAGCACAGCATTCCATCCGCAGACCGACGGACAGTCAGAGTGGACTATTCAGACTCTCGAGGACATGCTCAGAGCATGCGTTTTAGACTTCGGAGGTAGCTGGGATCATCATTTGCCCTTAGTAGAGTTCTCCTACAACAACAGCTACCAGGAGACCATTCAGATGGCACCGTTTGAGGCTCTTTATGGGAGGAAATGCAGGTCGCCTACTTGTTGGACAGAGCTCAGTGAGAGCAGTATTTTAGGGCCACAGATCGTTGAGGAGACGACAGCGAAGATCCAGTTGATTCGCGATAGGATGAGAGCAGCCCAGAGTAGGCAGAAATCTTATGCGGACCGTCGTCGACGCAGACTTGAGTTTTCTGTTGATGATCATGTTTTCTTGAGGGTCTCCCCAATGAAGGGCGTGATGAGGTTTGGAAGGAAGGGGAAGCTTAGTCCCAGATACGTAGGCCCCTTCGAGATCCTTGAGCGTATTGGTACAGTTGCGTATCGATTAGCCCTTCCGCCCAGTTTTCCAGACGTGCACCCCGTATTTCACGTTTCGATGCTCCGCCGATATCTTCATGATCATTCGCATGCGGTTCAGCACCCGACGATCCAGCTTGAGCGCGATCTTTCCTATGCAGAGCAGCCAGTGATGATCTTGGATCGACAAGTGAAGAGATTGAGGTCGAAGGAGATACCGTCCGTCAAGGTACTTTGGCGTGGACAGAGCAGGGAGGAGGTCACTTGGGAGACCGAGAGCGAGATGAGGAAGAGGTATCCCCATCTTTTTGAAGGTGCGTATGTGTTAGATTTTAAATTCGGGGACCGAATTTCTTTAAGGGGGGTAGATTGTAACACTTTGATTTTCCCGTTTGTTTGGTGTTGGTGATAATTAGAAGTCGTGCATGTTTTTATGTTTGTGTGTGCGTAGGATTTATAGTTGTTATGGGTAGTGTGTGTGCATTTTGGGATAGGTCTTGTGCTTGTGTACACCTTGCATACTTAGACTTTTTGTAACTTGTTAACCATTCTTGGTGCATGGTTGCAAGTTTAAATTTTTCCCCATCATTTAATCCTTGCATAAACCATTGATTTTATTCATATCTTAACCCTTTTAATAAATTCAAATCCAAATAAACAAATAGGTATGGTGGTTAGGTGAAGGGTGGACTTTTTGACCCTTTTCTTCTCTTCTCTCTCTCTCTTTCCCCCATCTGAATTCTCTGCAGAAATTCCAGCAAATAAACCCCCATTCTCTTCATTTTTCTTCTCCTTTTCACTTCCCTTTGATTCCCAAGCAAAACCCTACCCAAATCAATACTTTTTCCTTCGATAAACCATGAAAACTTGAGGTTTTTGAGGAGTTCTTGGGCAAACCTGCACAACTGAGGGAAAAGCTGAAAACTTTGGTGTCTCTAAGGTCAATTTAAGGTATAAATCTTAATCCTAGCACCCAATTTCCATAACTTGCATGTTTAGTTTAGAAATATCACTTTTTGTGCCATTTTAGTGCTTTTGGAGAGGGTTTAGTGTATCATGTTAAAACTTATGTTGTAGTGGCTTGATTAGCTTATTAACAAGTTATTGGTGAGTGATTAGACCTAGGTTTGTTTCAGATTTCATCAAAATACCATAAAGTTCCATTTTGTGCAAAATGTGTGTTTTGAACTGATTTTAGACACTGTAAGAATCTGCTGCTATCCGAGACTTTTCAGAACAAATCTAGTGATTGATTTAGCATGTATGTATGGTATGAAGTGCACCGACCAAACCTGGGGACCCAATTCCCAAGTCTGGCCGCCAAAAATGGCATTCTGGCCGCAAATTGCGGCCAGACTGGGGAGGTTTGGGTTGGGGTTTGGGGGTGTGGGTCTCTGCTTATATGTAGGTTATTTTGGTATATATATATTTTCAATATCTTTCCTGTATCAAAATCTGGGGTAGAATACCTATTTTCCCGTATTTTCAACCTTTCGCGACACGCGTGTTACGTGTGTGTGGGTTTTGGGTTTCTGCGTATCGCGACGCGTCGGAGTGATTTCAGACGCGTAACCACACGTTTTAGCGTATCGCGCACACGCGCGCTTGGTTCGCGACACGAGTTACTTGTTGGGTTTTAATGTCGCGTTTGTGTGATTTCGAGCTTACATATGATATATTGTGTAATTCTAGGTTCGCAGGCGAGTACGGCGGACGCAGTGAAGAAAGGGAAGCAGGTTGTTGGCTACACCTAGCGAGAGACTACGGTGAGTAGATTTCAAATCTACGGGGATATCGCCCGCATGGCGTTCTACGTCAGGGCAGATAGGACCTTATAGTGTTCCATATATATATTGCATGTTCATGGTTACTAGCTAGTGCATTGCATACCTTCTACACACTTATATCACATCGGATCATAGCATTGTAGTTCATCTATTTGTGACATGACCATATATTCATACTTGATGCCTATATCACATCGGATCATAGCATTGTAGTTCATCTATTTGTGACATGACCATATATTCATACTTGATGCCTATATCACATCGGATCATAGCATTGTAGTTCATCTATTTGTGACATGACCATATATTCATACCTGCTACACATATCACATCGGATCATCATACTGTAGTTTATTATATATGACATGACTTGATATTCATACCTGCTACACATATCACATCGGATCATCATACTGTAGTTTATTATATATGACATGACTTGATATTCATACCTGCTACACATATCACATCGGATCATCATACTGTAGTTATTATATATGACATGACTTGATGTTCATACCTGCTATATATATATCATATCGGATCATCATATTGTAGTTTAGTATATATGACATGAATTGATATTCATACCTGCTACACATATCACATCGGATCATCATACTGTAGTTTATTATATATGACATGACTTGATATTCATACCTGCTACACATATCACATCGGATCATCATACTGTAGTTTATTATATATGACATGACTTGATATTCATACCTGCTACACATATCACATCGGATCATCATACTGTAGTTATTATATATGACATGACTTGATGTTCATACCTGCTATATATATCATATCGGATCATCATATTGTAGTTTAGTATATATGACATGAATTGATATTCATACCTGCTACACATATCACATCGGATCATCATACTGTAGTTTATTATATATGACATGATTTGATATTCATACCTGATGCATATGTCACATCGGATTATTGTCTTGTAACTTATCTATATGTAACTTGACCGGATATTTACATTTGACGCACATATCATATCGGATCATTGACTTGTATTTGTTTGGATTATATGTGATTTCTGGATTTGGGAACCGTGGCTATTTCAAATATGTAATCATTTAAAAACCCGGTTCCCTTGATATGATATTTCGGTGCGTCCACCATGTGTTTTCTCGGTGCTAGAGTGATATATGGAAACCCGAATCGAGGAGGCGGTTGAGGCCGATTACGGGTACATGGTGGACCCGGTATGGTACCCCGGGGCGAGAACGGTTTCGCTGTGCAGTAGACGGTGAGCCTGGCGGAGGGACCACTACCTACCGGTGATTGGTTGGGCCTGACAGTTATCCGGAGTATACTGATCAGAGTCTATAGATGGATGTGGGTGACCCGGACTGATGGGGCCCGATGGATGAGGATTTGCGTGTCGATGCTGGACACGAGTATTTATGATATTTGGGTGCCGATGTTGGGCACTCGGGACTCTCAGAGGTGTACAGGATTCGAGGGCCGATGAGGGTGCCGGCGCCTGAGCTATTTGGGGGATCTGGGTGCATTGATGGACACCGATATACATTTATCCCACATTGACTTTCCGTGTAGATACTATATTTCCCCATGCTCAGCATTTATTATTTGTACCTCATCCTGTAGTTACATTCCCTGATAAAGCATTTGTACCTCATCCAGTAGATGCATTACCTGATAGAGCATTTGTACCTCACCCAGTAGATGCAGTACCTGTTAGAGCACCTGCATGATTATTGCACATACCGCTTATCACCTTTTGATATCACCTGTTGGCATATGTTAGAGTAGCGTAGTATGTGCATGCTCGCGATTACCTTTATATGTTATCTCTATTCACGAGTTGGCAACTCACCCCCGTTGTGCCACAGTGTTTGCAGGTTGCCCTTCGGAGTAGTCGCGGCAGGCTGCGGTTGCATCTTTTGACACAGATACCCCCATAGTTGGTGTACTAGCTCTTTTGCTGATAGGTGGGTTTTGTGTGGTATCTGTTTATCTTTCTGTATGTGCATTGTTGTATCTAGTATTCTCCATCTACCATGTATGTATTTGACTTAGAGACAGTGTGAGGACGATGTTGTACCTTATTTGTGTTCTGGTGTCGTGCTCGTTGTGAGCCGACTTTTCTTATACAGTTTTTATGCTATCTGTGATGTTCCCACTTGTGGATCTTAAGCTTCGCTACGGCGTCGTATATTGTTATCTTGGGATTGTTTACTTAGATTTCTTATCATGTTAGTTGGTGTTTTCATTTAATTCTTATTACACTCTATACTTTCACTGGTTTGTTTTCTGGGTTTCTGGTTCCCTTAGTCACGTTACGCCTGTAGACGTTACGTGGTTAAGTGCCGGTCACGGGCCAAACTTTGGGTCGTGACAGTATTTCTAGGTATCCTCTACTATCCCAAGTTTCAAGGTACGTGTAGGTGCAGTTGTAGGGTATATACTTTCTAAATTTGAACTCAAGAAAAGAAACTATTTTTCAGACTTATCCTCCAGTAAAGCTTCAATACTTTCCCTTCATCTTGACTTAACTCAAGAACTGAACTCAAGATTACCTATTTCTCAAAAAAAACTGTAAGGACGTATACTTACCAAAGTAAGACAGAATGAGGTTATTTTAAGGGTTTTCAATTCCTAAGTCTAGAATTTAGTTATTTTTAACATATCAACTAAAATTCAGAATAAAAATCAAAGTTACCCTATTAGCTAACTTGACGACAAAGTTTTTATATTTTTGGACAATTTTCGTTTTTTGTGGGTTTTTAATAAGGTATGCAAATGCAAAATATACAAATGAATGCGAAGGAAGAAAGCTTACCGAGCACACCCCCAAACTTAAACTTAACAGTGCCCTCACTGTCAGGCTACACCAAGAGGGTCAAAATTGTCGGCGCTCCCTAAAAACAAATTATATATAAAACAAAAAGGAAAACAAAAAATATATACAAAAAATGTGTCCCCCCCAAACTTAAGTAAAACGGTGTTTCCACTGTTAAGCGTTGAAGTTCAGGATTAGGGGGGAAAGAACAGTAACAAGCTATACAAGGCCTTACACAGGCCAAAAGTGAGCACCAACCATTCAAAGATGTTATCGTGATAAAGCAGTGGCTGGTGAAAGAAGGCGTAAAGAAAAGAGATGGAGAATACGCAAGACCGTATGGAGATAGAAGTGGTATACGGTCTCGGTATATGAGAAGAAGAAGAATGGCAGAAGGGAAAAAGAAGTGGAGTACGAACTTGAGGGTGCAATTGGAGTAAATAGATTAGCACAATTTGTGATGACCGATGTGTAAAAAGCGATTGTGCTAATCTATTAACCCGTCGAGAAATGAGGTCAAATCCCTCAAGATTCGTAAGAAACCATGGGTACGCCGAACTTGGTAAACCAGACACAGGAAGTGAAAATGATATGGTTTCTTGCAAGGTCGGAACGATGGAAAGGATGGAGGGAAGTGGTTGAGGAAGGGTATCGGTTAAGGGTTCTGGAGGGTGTACACAGTCAGTGAAAGGAACAGGATGAATTGGAAAATCCGACTCATCAATTAAAACTGGTTCATCCTCAAAACTATCCTCAATATTCTCCTCAAAATTTAGCACATCCATGCACTTCTCTTCAAAATCCAGACGCATATGGGGTTCGGGAAAAATATTTAATGACTCGGGATGATGATTTGAAGAGAAAAACTCAGCCAACTCTATAGGTTCATCATCCAAAATATTCCCAGCGTCAATATCCTTAATCAAGTGAAAGTCAATTTTCTCAGACACCTGAACCAAAGCATGGATATTAATCAATTCAGGTTCCAGAGTGGAGGTGTAGAGGTCAAAAGGTTTGGGATTGGTTTCACTCGAAAGGGGCCCTTCACAATCGGGTAAATCAAACACCACAAAGTCGCACAACTCATTCATCATTCTATCTTCAATTGATAAATCATGTGGGACACTCGATAGACTTTCAAAACAGGAGTTGTGGGATTCAATTTAGGACGGGTAGGTTTGACTTGGAAGGGGACACATCTCACTCTTTCCACTCAAATTCTCAACCTGTCCTGCCGCCTCATCATACATTGGAAAATTAGGAGCTAGTTGGAAACTAGCTACCGGGTCAGTAGGTTGTATGAGAGCGGCCATGGACGCATTCAAATCCATCATCTGTTAGTTAGACGCTACCCTAAAGTCTTCCAACGACTGTTCCAGACTAGACATGGGTTGAGAAGGGGTTTCAGTAAAAGATTCAAAGTTGTTTGGATACTGAAAACTCCCAAATGGCAGTTCTGAAGTAATGTCTAGGGAAGGTGCAAAAGTAGGGTAGGATTGGTAGGAATTGAATGGCTGGAAAGGAGCAGGATCAACATTTGGATAGGAAGGTTAATGGAATTGTTGATCCCAAGAACTTGAAGTGGTGAAAGGAGTGAAAGATCGACTACGGGATTATTCAATACGTTCAGCGATGGACAAAGGACGACTTGCAAAAGGGGTATCAACATAAGCGGGTGCGGGAGGTTGACAAGGTTGATACAAAGTGGAATGAGGAGTGCAAGTGTTTGTCCTAGCCGCTGCTATGCGATCTTTCAGTGAAACTTTGGGCATGGAGGGGTCGTTCGACGTTCGGCCAAAACAAGAACCGTAAGAAGTAATGTCTGGTTGTGGGTACCAAAGTTCGGCAAGAGTTTTGCGAGGTGGAGTACCCATGATATGAAGAGAGAAGGAAAGAAAGGAAGAGAAAAGGAGGGGAAAATGAATGTGATTTTTTTTATAGCTAGTTATTAACAAAAGAATGAAATATACACACAAAAAGAATATGGACAAAAATAATCATGACACAAAAATACCACACACCTAATCGTTCTAGGGTTCACCTAGGTCAACTAGACCTGCTCCAGAACTTAATTGTCGATGTAAAACTGCGTCGAGAAACGGGCTCAAAATACACTGATCATGAGGCCAGGTAAGTGCAGAGATAAGGGGAGGTTTTCCAACGCTTTCGCGAAGTTCCTTAATTAAATAACCCTTTCTCTTTTGGCGGTTTCGCCGTTAACACTTTCCTAGACACCCCGTAAGCAATATACCGTTAAGCGAGGTTCTAAACACAGTTAACTTCTCCTAGTGAGCGCGAAGTCCTTAAGGCGTAAAGTCTAGTTTTTTTAAATTTTGTGCGGGTAAACGTTATGCTCAAGTTCGTGATTTGTGGGCCACGGAAAAGGTGATGAAATCCTTTACCGTATGTTGTGGGGTTCGCTTGCCCTTAAGTCCGTATTAATGTATGCAATGCGCAATTCAATAAAAATTCTATAAAGAATCAAACAATCGTTTTTTAGTTTAAGCACGGCACTGCAACAAATACGGGTTAGTCAATTTTTAGCGTTTGCTAGCGAACTTGCAAAGAATCCTGCAAAGAATAGTATATTGGATGCGTCGGATTTGAGAAGAAGGTGTTAGTAAAGTACGTACCGTTAAGTTTTTGGGTTAGGAAACCCCCGTTGAATCAAATCCGGTAAGCTTGGAAAGTTCGCTTGCGCGGGTCAAACTTCCCGGATCTTTGGCA
The DNA here is from genome assembly GCA_030015575.1 of Agapanthus africanus. Lineage (NCBI taxonomy): Eukaryota > Viridiplantae > Streptophyta > Magnoliopsida > Asparagales > Amaryllidaceae > Agapanthus > Agapanthus africanus. The sequence continues at coordinate 236,260,465 of JASDDO010000010.1, forward strand.
CTGTACTTCGTAATCACCTTAACTTTGAACGTACACTTTGCTCCCACAATCGCAGTTTGCAAATCCGCAAAAATCTGCACACTTGCCCATAAAAATGATCAAAAATAACAAAAAGATATAATTTTTTTAAATATATACAAAAAGAATATTAACCCGAATAACAAGAAAGAAAATACGGTACCGTCTCCCCGGCAACAGCGCCATTTGATCGCAAGCTTTTGGCGTGTCGGATGTTCAAAGTTCTAAAGTATAACCGCGATCAGGACGGTGTCACTATGCAGCTAGCCGGTTGAGCACGGGTCGATCCACAGGGAGATGGTTGTATTTCCGTTCTTGTCTTAGACGAGTCAATAAAGAATTTGTGTATGTTTGTTCAATCTAACCTATGTGTATTATTTGCAATTATAAAGTTGTTAAGAAAATATACGAAAGTGTAAGCTAAAGATATACTCAAAACCATTGAGCCGAGTCTTGACCAATTGAAGCTAGAGCAATCGACAACAACGTGGATTAGGGGATTTAAGCACGGTATTCGTGGAATCCGGCTTATTTACCCTTGTCCTTCCGTTCTTGTCTCTTGCTTTCGCCTCCGGCCAAACCGAACGCAACCGGTCGCGGTTAGGAATCACCGTTACCTTGGTAGGGTAGGGTGCCTAACGGAGCGCTTGCGTATCGTTTGGGCGGAGTTCAATGGAAAATAACGGGAAAAGGAAATGAGCAAGGAGATATTAACTTACAATACCGTATTTATTCTTAACAACGGTAATTACATTCATTCACAAAAAGAACCAAAAAGAGAGAACAAAAAGAACAAAGAAAAGAAAAGATTACAAGCAAGTAATTAAAGTGCATGGTAATAAATTGCAAGTAATTAAAGACAAGAATGAAAAATGCAAGAAAGTAATTACAAGAACCATAGAACTCAAAACAAGCATGGGATCAATAGCCAACCCTTAAACTTGCAAGCTCAATCAAGAAGTTGCAAGATCAAGAGAAGGGTAAAGAACTCATGTGAAATGAAGCATTAAAGAGAGAACAAAATGATACAACCCCTTGAGACCAATGACCAAAGCTTAAACTTGCAAGCTCACTTAAGAGGTTGCAAGATCAAGTTAAGGTAGAGAGCTCAAGGGGGAAGCTAAGCAAAAAGAATAATACAAAATCCCTCATCTTCATTTCATCATCCACTCAAAAAGCTCCCACTACAATTTCCATGGAGGAAAGAATGAAGAAGAAGAAGAAAACTAAAACCTAACAAAAAGAGGCTAAAGAATTTAACACCTTGGCTTGGCTCAGATCCGGGGTATTTATAGGAAGGGAACAGGAAACCTAGGGCAAGAATATGGCTCTAAATAAAAGTACCAAACTACCCCTGAAAGTTGACACAGAGAGGGGCCAGTACGGTCGCGGTTCCGCGGCCTAGACCCCCTATTGGCCGCGGAACCGCGGCCATCTAGGTGAGATAGGTCATGGGGTTTTGTGGGGTTTCCTGGTTTCATGTTTCCTCGTGTTTGAAAACCTTACACTGCACAAAGTCTTCCAGAATATCTTCAGATTTCTTAGTCCAAGATTGCATTATTTTCTTCACTTTTGACTTCTATCTCCCTCGAGCTCCGCGCACCCATTGATTCTTGTGCAGCCCCCCTCGTGCTCTGTGCTTGTCCCAGACACGAATGACCACTGTCATATGTCTTGTCTTAGGAACTGGTACTCGGTACTGGACGGATATGGTTGACCGGAACCCGGCTTTTATCTGCTGTCAACAGATGTTCTGCTTTTGGCGTAACTGTGGAGATTTTGTCTTGATTTGCAATATTTGGCCTGGAAACCTGTAATCTGTAAATATGTAACAAACACGGATTAAAAGCACCTACCTATAAACACACGAGCGTAAGAATGGGCGGTATAAAATGCAATATTCTAGTATGAACAATAATATGTTCTATTTACTTGTGACTTCTCTAGTTTTTAGAAAAGTGTTTCGTAGAAATACAATGTCTTAGTTTTGAGAAGTTATGAGTATAGGAATAAAGTAGAGAACCAGGTGTCGCAAGTATCGGGATTTTTCAAAGAAATCGAAGATGTAGATTCTTGTGATTGGTATTCAATTGATAGTAACGGTTTTGAGAAACTTGTTTCTCTTTTGGGTTACTCATAATTGGATGGATTTCTAAGTTGAGTAATGCTGATTAGCCTCTCTCCATTAAGATAATATGCACTGGAGACAGCTGCATGATTTGAATCTGGTTCCAATTAAATAAGTGCCAAAGTTTCTATATTGGATATAGAATGCTTCATATCTTAACGATGTTAAGGTAAGGGGAGTTGTCCAGCTTATTCTTAAAACCAGACACTGGATAACTCAAGGCACGTTTCTGTAATGGCAGTTTGCGGGTTGACCTTAGCTTTGACGAGGGTTGATTTTCTACCATCTAGAAGATCAATAGTGATATTGTTTCTTGGCTCGCCACAGTTTTAGTAAAATGGATTTTTTCATAAAACAGTAGTAGGAGTATGGTAGAACTGGAAGTGATTCCAGAACCGCAAACGATTACGAAAAATTTGATAGGACATATATATTCAATCAGGTTTTGACATTCCATTAGCTACTCCGCAGATATGGTGGGTAACCTCAGACTCCCGAGAGGTACTTAGGTAGCCTCAAGGACGGTGACAGGGAGGTTCTTGTTTATCCAGACTTGACACTACTATTGTTCCAGACTATAAGACCCGACAGGAGGATATGTATAGCGTCGTTCTAAACTAGTTTTAGAAGTACACGTATATATTATTCTGCCAGAGGGTTGTTGTGGTCAGTAAGAGCAGCGGAAGCATAGTGGGTAAGTAGCTTATGTCTATTTATAGGCGTGAGCACATATAGCAGAGATAAGATCATCTAATTTTGATGTAAAAGTCATGGCTTTGACTTCATCAGAATAGGGGATGGATCTGTTAAGAAGTTAGTAGGGTGTGATGTCCTGGTATTTGGATGACATACACAGAGTAGGAAGTAAAATTCCTATACTACGATCGGTTGTACTTTGGTCGTCACATAGTTGTTTCTCCACAAAGGACATGGATGTAATATCAGACATTCTGGTTACTAGATCTTTGGTTTTAGATCTAGAATTGGGTGGTTTCCCAATCTGGGTACTTTGACAGTATTCTAATGGTATTTTAGAATAGATGACTCCTGGTATGGTGGTGTACCTGCAGATAATGGAGTCACCCTCTCTAAAGGTGTCTTACAGACTGAAAAAAGAGGGATGTGCATGATTGGCAGATCACTTGCTTAAGCAATTGAGTCAATCATGAAATGTCAAATACCACACCAGATGTTGTTTTTGCACTAGATGCGATAAGTTTGTATTAATCCAATCCTGGAGAAACATTAGGAAGCAGTTTTAGAACATGAATGTATGTTCTACGGATTTGATGACGGCAGCCTCCTTCGGGAGACGGTTATCATTCCAGGCTTCCAAGGTGACCTGGATGACAGAGTGATTGTCAGAGTTATAGTTTTCCCTCTAACGAGGGACAGTATTATGGACAGGTGGTCCAAGAGGATACTGTGGGAGGTATGGTGCACAATACTGATTAGGTTCTGTTATCAATACAGTCTGAGAAGTTTGGATTTGGAGTTCATTTATGAAATAGGTCCCATCAGATATCCAGACTTATTCTAAGACCCCTATTACTCGATTTGGGAGATGGCTTTCTCCGCGAACTTGAGATTAAGAGAGACATAGAAATAAACATCAGGGCGGATCCACTCACTGAGGCTATGAGTATGCGACATCGCAATAATAGCCTTAAGTGCAAGTGGGAGATTGTTGGATATAGTGCCCTCTAAGTCAATTATTCGATCGCAGGCACGTGATTGCAATGATTGAGGGATGACCTATACCGACATGACTGTCTTACTCGAGATGATAGTATGCTATCCGGTTTGTCTTTATCATCGTATACATGCTTTAGTTCACTATTGCATGTTAATTGAGCCCATAGGATTCTTTCTTGACTGCCGGCAGTATGATGGCGATCATATACGTGAGAGCTGGGGTCTATAAGCACATCCTTAAAGTGTCCTTAATCGTGGGAGTTTCGAGACAGGGCATCGATACTCCAGTGTAGACTAGTGTATACAGTCGAGACCCCGATGAGGGGCGGTGGCCGGTCTCACAAGCCATTGGTGTCAGTTGGTTCGCCTAAGATGTATATAGGTGCTCATTGAGTTATGAGTACACCGGACAGGACTCGCCGGGAACATGCTAGTTGGTATTATACATATCGTCGGATAGCAGTTCCCTGGTGACATGTGTACAGGTTAGTCTATCGACCAGGGATCGTCATTTGTCTCGTGTGAGTTCCCACTGTGCTTTCATTTATACCATACCACGGGTCAAAGGAGTCGTGCAAACAGGTATTTTTGGGGTACAGTCCCGAGCCACATGGAGGCAGTGAGCAGATCATCGAGGATTCGTCTCTCCCGGTATTGGGGGTAAGATCGCGCTGTGTTTAGGAGAGCCATTACACGAAATCTCTGGCCAGGGTAATCGAGATTTACTGGTAGGTATTCCAGTAGTATCTCAGGGTGTTCTGGGCTTCTCTCTCTGACACGACTTATAGAGCTATTGGGGGTCTGACGTTTACCGGACCCCTAGGCCCTATATGCGATACACATAGACGAATGGACCGGACTGTACGGATATTGTCACTGTCAGGCTCAGTAGAGTTTCTGGATGAGTTTGCTCGTCAGCTTCCCTTCCAATCAATACATAGGCAACCGTTACGTACAGATAGTACCTCTGACGTGCTAGTGGTTATACCCAGTGTCTATGTATTGATGAGTCATTAGAGTCCCCCACAGACAGTTTCCCAAGTTCGGGCGAAACGTTGTAGAGACCGTATGTTTTTATGGCAGGGTTCGGAAAATGCACGTGCATTTTCGCACGTGTCAAATTTTGGGCAGATAATACTGGTGGGCTTTGGTTTAAGCCGGATCCAAGTATTATACAGTGTAGATATAATATCTTTGTCTCAGTTGCATTTGTATTCGGTCGTAATACAAATGCGGGTATGTTTATACTGTTACGGGATTATCCTGAAATTCGTTTCAGGATCACTTTTGGAAGTTGCCAGTTTTCAGTTTATCACCCGTCATTAACATTCGGTTAAAGACGGATTTATATTTTCTTGGGTGAGTCATGGTTCAAGATGGTTCTAGAAAAGGTGACTAGCTTCATAAGTCATTAGTTCATTTATTAGTGCATTTAATGTTTGGTGACTAGGTTAATGACTCTTCATTTGCATTAAATGGTTGTTGCTAGGTGTATGATGATTCATTCATCTCTTTTAGTGCTAATGGTCACCACTACCCTCTCCTACACTCACCTCCCCCCTCTAAATTGGCCGGCCACATTTCTGGAGCTTCATGGATTCATTTAGGAAATTATGATGATAGTTTTGCTTCATATAATTTCAAAGCTCATTTTATTCCATCACCCGATTCAAAAGGCAACTTCATTAACCGTTCGTCCATAGCCTTGGACGTAACGAGACAAAGTGTTCTACTCATTCTCCACATCAATCTTGGTCGTCTCTTTTAGCAAACTTGATGATCGAGTTGCCTCGGTTCAGAGGCCGGAGCCCGTTTAAAGATCCGTCGACGTGGTGCCACCTGGACGACGAGACAGGAGATCGAGCGAGTTCGGAGCAGCCGCAACAAAGCGTGGGATGATGGTTGAAGACCGAAGGACTCGGATCATTCGGAATAACATTTCTACCCACTTTGTCGTTTATTAGTTTAGCTTTAATGGCAGATATGGGTTATAGTATGCGATAGCGCCAGTTGTAAAAGTTTTTGTTCCGCATTTGGCGTGTGTTAGACGGCCGGGGCGCTAACGTAGACTTACAGGATGAACCCATATCCATCGGTGTTTGACATCAAGGATGGTGTACGAGTGCTCAGTGGAGACTGCGTACACTGGACAGACTCACCGAGAACTCCCAGATGGTGATATACCTCACATCAGATGGCAGTTCTCTGGTGACACTGGTACAGGGTAGTCTGTAGAACTGAGATCGTCTTAGAGTCTTGTGTGATTCCCATTGTGCTTTGATTTCCACCTTACCACGTCCAAGGGGGCGTGCAAAACGGTGGCTTTTGGGTGCAATCCCGAATCATATGGAGAAAATGAGCGATAGGAGGGGATTCGTCTCTCCCGGTATAGGGAGTTGATGTTGTGCTGTGTTCGATTGGCTATAACTAGAAGTCCCTGGCCTAGACTGATATAGAGATTTACTGGTAAGTGTTACCAGTAGTTTCTCGAGCAATTATGAGCCTCACATCGACATGACTTATCGGTTACTGGGGTCTGACGTACACCACCCCTAGACTAGATATGCAACATATCAGACGAAGAGACCGGACTGTACGGGAGTGTTACTGATTGGATTCATAGGAGAATGTACAGGCTTGCTTGTTGATCTTCTGATTGCTCAATACCTTGGTGGTTGTTACGTTTAGCTGACCGCTTGCAGCTTGTGGGTGTTTGATATGATCATCACCTACTACCGGCTTATTGACTATTCTTTAGAGTCCTACATAGAGGTTTCTTGACTCAGGCAAAATGGAGTAGGGGCACATATGTGATTTGTACAGGACCGAGGATAATGTGATATGAGATACCGTATTATATTCTCGCGATATTTTGATATGAGCCGGGTCATCGGATCATGTGTTGATTCGATGAATCGGTACATGATATATTAGTCGGTTATATTCGATATAGCCGGATTGTCGGATCAAGTGTTGATTCGATAATTTAATGTATAATAATATATATGATATATTGCATTACATTATCTAATATTGGCTCGCTTTATTATTTCATTTTCTCACCGGGTAATACATAGATATATATGCGATATATATTAAATGTATTATTTTCTTTTGTTAAAAATAAATAATATATATGTGATATATATTATTGTAACATGATATGATTACTAATGCAACTTGTTTAGTGGAGATTAAACAAGGTTAGGGTTTGAATTGGGTTAGTTCTTTCATGAACCTTCTAGAAGGTTTCTTTTTGTTTTGAGCTAAGATATTATGGTTGATGTTTTCTAGTGACTCATTCTTTACCCAACCCAAACCCTTACCCTTAGTTAATTCTCTACATGGGTTAGCCTTGTCATAGTTAACCATGGTTGCATTATTAATCATATATCATTTCATTATTCATCACAAAAAGATTTATCCATTATTTCTTCTTCAACCTTGAGCTTTGAGAAAGCTTTCTAGGTTTTCTTGATGTGATGATTTAGTATGAGAATTTGATAATAAAAGAGAGCACAAACACTACTCCATCATCCTCATCTAATCTAGCCAATTAGATTAGGGTGTTCACCTCATTAGAGAGAGAGAGCTTGAGTTATAGAAACTTCGAGGTAGATCATCAGAGAAAAGGAAGACTACAAGCTAGCATAGATCGTTCGAGTTGTGGAGTCTCTCTTGAGTCCGGGAGATCGCGGATCGCGGCGAAGGGACTTCTACTCGGAGCTTATGAAGAGAATGAGCGGACTACAAAGTTTGTAATACCTCACTCTTAGTTGTAAAAATGTTTACTTGCATGTTAAACCCTAATTATCTAGCAAAGATCCCGGCTTTGGGTTGTTCGGCACGTCTAAATTTTTATTCGGGCATGGTTGATGCCTTATTAACCCTTGTATGAGTGCCAATGAACCCTACATTGGTATCAAAGCCAAGCTAGAGCATTAGGCGACGTGTATAGGAAGTTAAAACTCCGATCGAACCTCGGAACATCGAAAATGACCCCCTCTCTGGAAATTTTGTAAAAATATGATTTTTTCTGAATTAAAAATACTCAAAAAAATCAGCAGGGAATTCTAAGACTTACTGTGCAAAACGACACCATAACTCCATTAAAGCGTCGCGGAACCGCGGCCGTACCATGCCTTCTGCGGCGGTTCCGCGGCAGCACAGTAGAGTTCGGGTTAGCTTTTTGGCACAGTACATCCGTAGGTATTTGTAGCTGCTTCTGGGTATTTTTAATCTGACTCAAGTGTTGAGTGTTCTGGGTATTATTTTGTAATCGTAGATTCGATCGGAATATTTAATTTCATTTTGTTTTCCGGATATTTTAGAAACTGTTAAAATGTTCGAACGGATATCATTAACTCACTTTTTCCCGGCACGAAAAACTTTCAAGAGTTGAATTTTTCTTGATTTTAAATCTTTCGGAAAAACGTACAAGTAATGTGGTGGACCCTCTAGAAGAACACAAACCTTAACTCGATTATGTGACCGTCTGAACCGCCTCTAAACCTTAGGGTTTGGGGCAGTACGGCGTGCCACATGTGAGGCGTTGGCTTTACCCTTCTACGGCAGGACCATTGGTACTGTGACATATTCTGGGATTATTTGAAGTCCGCTCAAGTGTTGAGCTATTTAGGAAATTTTGGGTATTTGATTTGTAAGTCCACGTTGCGACCCCCGGTGCTTACGGGGAGGCGGAAACGGTATAAAATCAAATTTTTTATCGCAAGAGGCAACATGGACTAAACTAGGTCGGGATCTTTACCTAAACTAAAACTAGCATACTAAGCTAAAGATATTTAGCTACTCGGATTAAGATGGTTATACCTAGCTTGTCTTGAACTCCTTCTCTTCAAGCTCCGGTGGTGGTCCGATGGCTCCTTCTCGTCGTCTCCGTACGCCGAAGATAGATCCACTTGAAAGCTCCAACCTTTAGCTCCTTCTTCGTTCTTTGAAGAAACTAGTTCACTTGGTTTGCTAAACCTAGTGAACTAGAATGAGTAGAGAAGAAATAGAATGGGATTTTATCTATGGTTCTTGATTCTCAACTCATGAGACAAGAGAACCATAGATCAAAGAGAGGGAGCAAGAGGATGAGGGTGAGAGCTCAAGAACAAGAGAGAGAATGAGCAAGAAAGAATGAGCAACTCTTTTGTCTCTCACCCTCTCATAATCCAAAGTAATCAAAACTCATCATATTAACAAAAGTCTTATGTGATGGTAGAAGCAACCATAACCTTATTATGTCATGCACTCATTTTACTTAAATGAACAAGCAAGTAAAAGTCTTTGGTATGAAATGATAGCCATGGTTATCATGATGGTCAACTAGTCAAGCCTAGTCAACCGGTCAACAAAGTCAACAAGTCAACAAAAGTCAACAAAGTCAACAACCAAGTCACCATAATACTTAATTAATATAATAGTTAATCACATATCATATTCTCATTAGGGTTGAGCAAAAAGTCAAAAAGTCAACGGTCAACTGTCAACAACCCTAATGAGAATCCGCTGTCTGTGCCTCCCTGTCAACTGTGCATACACACCCGCATCCGCGTTCCGAGGAACACGAATGCAAACTGGATAAATCCAATCCCATAAGGTACACTAGGATCTGGCTTAAACCAAAGCCCGCTAGTGTAAACTGTCCGGACACTGTACGTGCACAAGTGCACGGATGTGACCGAACCCTGTCGCAAAACCATGCGACCTGTCGCAATACCATGCGACCTCTACTCTTTTGCCTAAAGGCGAAAAGCTTTCTGTGTGGGACTCTAAAGACTCGACACTACGCTGGCAGTGGGTCTAACCACAGACCGCAAGCGGCACTAGCTGTGCGTAACGGTCCCCAGGTAATGCCGACAAGAAGACCGACGAGGCGAAACCCATCTGAACTCCTACTGAGCCTGAGTGTGACATTCTCCGTACAGTCCGGTCTGTTCGTCTGATACATCGCATGGCGGGCCTAGGGGGCGGTAAACGTCAGTCCCCCAATAGCGGTACAAGTCGTGCCGGAGCGAAGCCCAAAACACCCTGAGATAACACTGGAAACCTACCAGTATATCTCGTTTGCCCTGGCCAGGGACTACTCGTGTAATGGCTCTCCTAGACACAGCGCGATGTCAACCCCCAATACCGGGAGAGACGAATCCTGTCTAACCGTCACTGCCTCCAAGTGCTTCGGGACTGCACCCAACCACCACCTGTTTGCACGACTCCTTTGAGCCGTGGTAGGGTAGTGATCAAAGTACAGTGGGAACACACCCGAGGCGAAGTGACAGTGTCAAGTCAGCGGACTAAGCTGTACTCATGTCACCTGGGAACTGATAACTGACGATAGGTATAATACCAACTGGTCAGTTCCCGACGAGTCCTGTCCAGTGTACCCGTAACCTAACGGGCACCCGCATACTATCTCAAGTACGACGTACTGACGGCTGTGGGACAGACCGTCTCCCATACTGGGATGAGAAGCGCATGCGCTGGTCTACTCCGGAGTATCGATGCCCTGTCTTGATAGTCCTGCGACCAGGGACTTGCATAAGGATGTGCTTCTAGATTACCCAGCCCCACTAGTGTGACGGCCATCACATCGCTGTTAATCAAGCAAAGATCCTAAGGGCTCCACTAATGTGTATAAGCAATATACAAAGATAAACACATGTACACATTGAAGTAGAAATAAACCAAGTAGCATACTACCATTTTGAGCAAGATTGTATATACAAGGTGAATATCCCAAGCTTCCATTAAGTAATATACATACTAGTATGATACAGTAATGGCCTCTAGGGCATATACACTAACAATCTCCCACTTGCACTAAGGCCATGTACTGGCGTATCGAAGACCTATCATCTCGATCAGCCGCTCGAACTGAGTCTGGGGTAGGGCCTTGGTGAATGGATCTGCAGTGTTGTCTTCCGAAGCGACTCTCCGAACCTCGATCTCCTGGCGATCCACGATCTCCCTGATCAGGTGATACCGCCTCAAGATGTGCCTGGATCTCTGATGGGACCTGGGTTCCTTCGCTAAAGCTATAGCCCCGTTGTTGTCGCAATACAGAGGTATTGGATCAACAATGGACGGAACCACCTGAAGTTCTTTCAAGAACTTCCTTATCCAGACAGCTTCTTTTGCGGCATCAGATGCAGCGATGTATTCCGCTTCCATCGTCGAGTCTGCAACGGTTTCCTGTTTGGAACTCTTCCAACACACCGCCCCTCCATTGAGGGTAAAGACAAAACCCGACATGGACTTGGAATCATCCTTGTCACTCTGGAAGCTGGAGTCAGCAAAGGCCTCGATCTGGAGGTCTTTTCCGCCATACACCAAGAACATCTCTTTAGTCCTTCTCAGGTACTTGAGAATGTTCTTTACCGCTATCCAGTGTTTCTCCCCAGGGTTTGACTGATACCGGCTTACCACACTCAGTGCATAAGCTACATCCGGTCTTGTACACAACATCGCATACATTATAGAGCCTACCGCAGAAGCGTAGGGTATAATAGACATGCGATCCCTCTCCAAATCAGTCTTGGGAGACATCTCTTTAGAGAGGGTGATCCCGTGACAAGCCGGTAGGTTACCACGCTTGGAATCTTCCATACTGAATCTCTTCAGTATGGTGTCGATGTACCTGGACTGTGAAAGTCCTAATATCCTCTTGGATCTGTCAAGGTAGATCCGGATACCCAGAATGTACGAGGCATCACCTAGGTCTTTCATGGAGAACCTGTGTGACAAGAACCCCTTGACAGATTGTAGCATAGGAATGTCATTTCCTATTAAGAGAATGTCATCCACGTATAAAACGAGGAATACTACAGTTCTCGCTACAAATCTACTATAGATGCATGGTTCATCTGGATTTTTGATAAAGCCAAATTCTTTGACCGTCTCATCAAAGCAGATGTTCCAACTCCGCGATGCCTGCTTTAGTCCATAGATGGACTTAAGCAACTTGCACACCTTTCCGCTGCTCCCACTCTGAATGAAACCCTCTGGCTGGTCCATATAGACACACTCCTCTAAATTTCCATTTAGAAAAGCTGTCTTTACGTCCATTTGCCAGATCTCATAATCTTGGAAGGCAGCAATGGCAAGAAGGATCCGAATGGATTTCAGCATGGCCACTGGAGAAAAGGTTTCGTCGTAGTCTAAGCCAGGTCTTTGACGAAAACCCTTTGCTACCAGCCTAGCTTTATAGGTCTCAACCTGTCCATCTACACCAATCTTCCTTTTGAAGATCCACTTGCATCCTACGGGTTTTACCCCGTCTGGAGCAATGTCCAACGTCCAAACCTTGTTGGTGTACATGGACTCCATTTCGGTCCGCATTGCATCCAGCCATTTCACTGAGTCAACGCTCTGAACGGCCTGCTGGAAGCTAGTAGGCTCATCATAATCTATGATGCAATCCTCTCTATCCCCGTCTATGAGAAAACCGAAGTATCTCTCGGGCGGATGAGACTGCCTACTACTTCTGCGGAGCGGCGTAGGAATGTCCTGTTCTGTTGAACCCTCTGGTTCCACTAACCTTTCAGTAACAGTCTGTGGTTCTGGAATTTCTTCCAGTTCTACTGTGCTCCCACTTATCTGGTTTTCCAAAAACTCAGTTTCCAAGAAGTAGGCATGACGAGAAACAAGAACTTTTTGTTCCTCTTCACAGTAGAAGAAATATCCTTTTGAGTTCTTTGGATACCCTACAAACTTGCACTGTACTGAGCGTGCCTCGAGCTTGTCCGCATGCTGCTTTTTGACAAAAGCCGGACATCCCCATGTCTTAATGTGCTTAAGATAGGGTCTCTTCCCACACCACATTTCATATGGTGTGGAAGGCACAGTCTTAGTCGGAACTCGGTTCAAAAGGTACGCAGCTGATTCTAGCGCATACCCCCAGAATGATCGCGGTAACTCAGCATTACCCATCATGGACCGCACCATATCCAATAGGGTGTGGTTCCGTCTCTCCGATACACCGTTATGTTGCGGGGTGTAAGGAGGAGTAAGCTGAGAGAGAATTCCGTTCTCTTTTAAATAGTCCAGGAACTCGGCACTTAAGTATTCTCCACCTCGATCCGATCTTAGAATCTTAATACTTTTGCCGGTCTGTTTCTCTACTTCATTCTTATACTCCTGGAATTTTCCAAAGGCCTCGGACTTATGTTTCATTAAGAAGACATAACTGTACCTTGAGAAGTCATCCGTAAAAGTAATGAAGTAAGAATGTCCGCTTCGGGCATGTGTAGACATTGGACCGCACACGTCACTGTGTACGAGTCCCAAGAGCTCGCTCTTACTCCATGTCCAGTAAACGGAGTCTTTGACATCTTTCCTTTGAGACAGGATTGACAAGTGGCATACGACTGATATTCGAACGCATTCAAATACCCTTCTGTATGTAACTTCGTCAACCTTCTCTCATTGATGTGACCCAATCTACAATGCCATAAGAAAGTCTGATTTATTTCTGGAGACTTTCTCTTGTGTGTATTCTGGACATTAAAGATCTGTGGTTGGTTTAACACGTATATACCATTACTCAAAGTACCTGACCCAATCAAAACTTGATTAAGGTGAATGTTTACAACATTACTTACAAACGCAAATTCATAACCTTCTTTAGAAACTAAAGATACAGAAATGATATTACAAGTTGCGTTGGGTACAAAAAAGCAATTACGCAAAACCAAAACATGTCCATCTGACATTCCCAGGTGATAGTCCCCCACGGCTTTAGCATCCATGCTAGCTCCGTTCGCAACTCTGAGGGTCATGTCACCTGCTTTCAAAACCCTACGGTTTCTCAACGCCTGCAAAGAATTACAGATATGAGATCCTGATCCGGTATCCAATACCCAGGAAGTAGAGTTTATTGAAAGACAGTTTTCAATAACATACACACCTGAAGCTGAAGCTGCAACCTGCTTCAATTCCTGTGTTCTGGCCTTCCAGGCCCTGCAATCATTCTTCCAGTGTCCTTTCTTATGACAATAGAAGCATTCTTCCTTATCCACAAGCTTCCCCGCTATTTTCGTTGCTTTACCTTTTCCCTTCGTATCCATCTTACTAACACCGCCCCTTGGTTTGGCGGGGGCCTTCTTCTTCTTTCCCTTGGCTTTCGCCTTGGACCTAGAAGAAGATGATCCTCCTACAAACAAAGTGGATGTATCCCTACCTTTCTGTAGGGTGCCCTCTGCGCTCCTCAGCATGTTGAGGAGCTCTGATAGTTCAACCTCTTTTTCTTGTAGGTTGATGTTCAGTATAAACTGGGCGTAAGTGGAAGGAAGGGACTGGAGAACTATATCCGTATATAGCTCACTCTTCAATGTGATCCCTAGGTCAGCGAGCTCCTCAATGTAGCCGATCATCTTTAGCACGTGCTCGGCTACTGATGATCCGACGGCCATTCTTGTCGAAAATAACTTTTTCGACGCTTCGTATCTTGCGATACGAGATTGCTCTCCATACAGTTCTTTTGTATGGAGCAATATGGATTCCATGTCCATATTCTCATGCCTCCTCTGATGTTCGTTGTCCATCGAGGCAAGCAGGAGGCACTTGGCCTTCGCGCTATCAATCTCCCAAGTCTTGCGGATTTCCTTATCCGCGACGCTGGAAGTTGGACCAGGGACAGGGGGAGCTTTGGTGGTAAGAAGATACCCCAGCTTGTCATAAGTGATTGCTATCTTGACATTCCTGAGCCAATCTTTGTAGTTTGGCCCTGTCAGTTTGTTTTTATCTAGGAGTAACTTAAGTCCAGTCATGTTGATTGGTCGCTGCAATTTGGAGAGAAGAGGAAAACACTCAGCATGATGCTCTTGCAAGTTTAGAGTGGTTTTTAGTTTGTCTAAACAGGATGGCTCCCACTGTTTCTCGAATCCCTTCTCAAACCATAAAGGAAGAATTAGTCAGGATCAATCCCACCGTACAATACTTGCTTAACCGTTCGGCCAGGCTGGTGTCGGTACTTCGAGGGAGGTTTTCCAACGCTTTCGCGAAGTTCCTTAATTAGAGAACCTCTTTTCCCTGGGGGCGTAGCCCCGCTAACACCTTTCTAGGCACCTACTAGGTTTATAGCATTGATCGTTAAGTGAGAAATTTCCCGAGGAGTAGCATATACTCACAGTAGGATCGGGATCCAAATATCATCGCGTGACGAAACTGAAGGAATCCTACCAGAATCACCACACTCCAAATGGTATGCAAATCTAGCAAGTTTCAGTACTTATGAAACTCCCGATGTGGATTTTTGCCCCATGCTCTTATGACCTTGACTTTGGCCAACAAATCATAAGTCACATGTCAAGTTCTACCCGTCGTTCTCCAGGTTAATTTGAATCCACCCGCACATACCCTTGACTTTGGTCAACAAGGCAGTACGACTGTTCCAAACCAACGCATCTATCTATGCTGCACATGAATACCCAATAGCTACCAATCACTATGCCTTGACTTTGGCCAACAAATACAGCTTGAATACTATTGACTATTCATGTGAAACGACGGAGGGCTACGAATGGTTTTGGTAAAACCGTGAACGTAGTGAACTTGATTTAGTCGATGGAACGAGATAGCTTTTAAATGGAGTGGCTCAAACTCCGTATTTTAAAAGTTTGTTTTGAAAAGAACCGAGTGGTTTTTCGAAAGTGTTCCAACGACTTCAACTTGGTTTATTATCTTGCATTAGTTCTTTTAATGCGTGATATTCTTGCATTAGTTCTTTTAATGCGTCCCATCATTTAATCCTACCATTGCAGAAAACAACCAAAATATGACGTACGCTTATGCCATTCGCATTCGCCACTGGGCCCCGTCATTACCCGTTAGGTTACTTAACTAACGACAGAGCGGGGGCTGGGCTAGCGCGTCTGTAAAACATAAGCAACGCCTAAATAGAAAGCAATGATAGACATTTCAGATCACAGATAAATACATTGGATATACTAGGAATCTGTAATTTGTACGAGCCTGTAACAAAAACAGATTACACGGTCACGGTGAATAGCCAATACCCCACCCAAGACCCCTATGGGTGCGGCAAACTACCCGCCAAGTACCCGAAGCGTAGCAACCTCCCTCATCACCATGAGTAGGCCACTCGACACTTCGGCATACCCGGTAGTTTGTGCACCCCTCCATGGGTCTATCCTAGGAGCAAAAACAGTAAAAAGAAATTATACAATGACGGCTACAACCCCGACCCGGTTGTGCGGCCATACAAATAATTATTACATCAATTTACAAATTTACATGAATTGCAAGAAAAGAAAACTCTCGTCTCACAACCCCCGGCTATTCACCCGCGACAATCCAACATATTTATATACACATTCCAGCACATTACAGATCATGTATAACCCCGACTAATCGACTTATAGCGATCAGCCGACGTTCAATACATGCAAACAACACAGATATAACCATCATAGTCAAAGTGCAGTGAAGTTCGGAAAAATACGGAATTATAGGACCCCAAAAGGAAATTTCTTTTCTGGAAAATCTGGGCACATATAATATATCTCAAAAATCCCAAAACCAACACAGACACACACTGCACGAAAAATGACGCACAGAAGACGACAAACCGCGGCGCTTCCGCGGCACATGCCTACCTCGTGCGGCGGAAGCGCGGCGGTATGAACGAATTAGTGGGCCGTTTTTCATGGGTGTTCTAATAAAACCCTGAGCCGAATTTAGGAGTATAAAGTTTTTCATTTTGACCAGAAAAAATTTCAACAGAAACTCAGTTTTTGTAAAAGTTTGGTTTTTGGATTTTTCCGGTTCCGAACTTCGTTACACTTTACTACCAAGCTAGTTTAAGTTTAGTTAGGCTCTGATACCACTGTAAGTCCACGTTGCGACCCCCGGTGCTTACGGGGAGGCGGAAACGGTATAAAATCAAATTTTTTATCGCAAGAGGCAACATGGACTAAACTAGGTCGGGATCTTTACCTAAACTAAAACTAGCATACTAAGCTAAAGATATTTAGCTACTCGGATTAAGATGGTTATACCTAGCTTGTCTTGAACTCCTTCTCTTCAAGCTCCGGTGGTGGTCCGATGGCTCCTTCTCGTCGTCTCCGTACGCCGAAGATAGATCCACTTGAAAGCTCCAACCTTTAGCTCCTTCTTCGTTCTTTGAAGAAACTAGTTCACTTGGTTTGCTAAACCTAGTGAACTAGAATGAGTAGAGAAGAAATAGAATGGGATTTTATCTATGGTTCTTGATTCTCAACTCATGAGACAAGAGAACCATAGATCAAAGAGAGGGAGCAAGAGGATGAGGGTGAGAGCTCAAGAACAAGAGAGAGAATGAGCAAGAAAGAATGAGCAACTCTTTTGTCTCTCACCCTATCATAATCCAAAGTAATCATAACTCATCATATTAACAAAAGTCTTATGTGATGGTAGAAGCAACCATAACCTTATCATGTCATGCACTCATTTTACTTAAATGAACAAGCAAGTAAAAGTCTTTGGCATGAAATGATAGCCATGGTTATCATGATGGTCAACTAGTCAAGCCTAGTCAACCGGTCAACAAAGTCAACAAGTCAACAAAAGTCAACAAGTCAACAAAGTCAACAACCAAGTCACCATAATACTTAATTAATATAATAGTTAATCACATATCATATTCTCATTAGGGTTGAGCAAAAAGTCAAAAAGTCAACGGTCAACTGTCAACAACCCTAATGAGAATCCGCTGTCTGTGCCTCCCTGTCAACTGTGCATACACACCCGCATCCACGTTCCGAGGAACATGAATGCAAACTGGATAAATCCAATCCCATAAGGTACACTAGGATCTGGCTTAAACCAAAGCCCACTAGTGTAAACTGTCCGGACACTGTACGTGCACAAGTGCACGGATGTGACCGAACCCTGTCGCAAAACCATGCGAACCCTGTCGCAATACCATGCGACCTCTACTCTTTTGCCTAAAGGAGAAAAGCTTTCTGTGTGGGACTCTAAAGAATCGACACTACGCTGGCAGTGAGTTTAACCACAGACCGCAAGCGGCACTAGCTGTGCGTAACGGTCCCCAGGTAATGCCGACAAGAAGACCGACGAGGCGAAACCCACCTGAACTCCTACTGAGCCTGAGTGTGACATTCTCCGTACAGTCCGGTCTGTTCGTCTGATACATCGCATGGCGGGCCTAGGGGGCGGTAAACGTCAGTCCCCCAATAGCGGTACAAGTCGTGCCGGAGCGAAGCCCAAAACACCCTGAGATAACAATGGAAACCTACCAGTATATCTCGTTTGCCCTGGCCAGGGACTACTCGTGTAATGGCTCTCCTAGACACAGCGCGATGTCAACCCCCAATACCGGGAGAGACGAATCCTGTCTAACCGTCACTGCCTCCAAGTGCTTCGGGACTGCACCCAACCACCACCTGTTTGCACGACTCCTTTGAGCCGTGGTAGGATAGTGATCAAAGTACAGTGGGAACACACCCGAGGCGAAGTGACAGTGTCAAGTCAGCGGACTAAGCTGTACTCATGTCACCTGGGAACTGATAACTGACGATAGGTATAATACCAACTGGTCAGTTCCCGACGAGTCCTGTCCAGTGTACCCGTAACCTAACGGGCACCCGCATACTATCTCAAGTACGACGTACTGACGGCTGTGGGACAGACCGTCTCCCATACTGGGATGAAAAGCGCATGCGCTGGTCTACTCCGGAGTATCGATGCCCTGTCTCGATAGTCCTGCGACCAGGGACCTGCATAAGGATGTGCTTCTAGATTACCCAGCCCCACTAGTGTGACGGCCATCACATCGCTGGTAATCAAGCAAAGATCCTAAGGGCTCCACTAATGTGTATAAGCAATATACAAAGATAAACACATGTGCACATTGAAGTAGAAATAAACCAAGTAGCATACTACCATTTTGAGCAAGATTGTATATACAAGGTGAATATCCCAAGCTTCCATTAAGTAATATACATACTAGTATGATACAGTAATGGCCTCTAGGGCATATACACTAACATGATTATCCGATCGGAAAGTTTAATACTGTCTATTTATCTGGAATGTGATACAATATGAGGAATTCATATAAGTTAGGCATGAAATGCGAAGTATGTGATATTTCGGATTTATGATGTCTAAAGTGATTGTGGATTCCAAATGTTGTAGTTTTACAATTTCTTTTCTGTGACCGTAAGTATAGTATGTAGTTGTATTGCCGGTTTTCATTGCTATACATCAACGACGATCGGTGTATGCATACTTACTTACGTTGATGATATGAGATATCATGTGTTGCTATGATATGTTATATTGGATCGTCGTGTTCTGAATAACCGGGGGTTTTATGTGAGATGAGGGTTTTTATTTTCATTCATGTAAAATTCATTTGTATGTAATATTCTTTTATTGGGGCACTTCCGGGATGAGGATGATGTCACCATTGTATATTATTTACTTTTACGCAGTAGGTATAACCAAGGAAGGGAGCACAAGTAACCGGGTTCTAGGGTCCAGTGGGAGGCCATCTCGAGGAGTCGAGACCAGGTTTCCTAACTCTTGAATTGGCAATGTTACTTGCCGCTCTCGTAGGGGTCTAGGGATATGGGTTTGGCTATTCATCGCTACCGTTGAATCCGTGTTTTATACAGGCTCGTATTAAAACACGGACATCCTAGTATATCCAATATTTCATATATGTTCTTCTGCTGCAATGTTCTGTGATGAGATCATATTACTGCCTGAGACGAAAGCTTATACTATATATATATGCTGATATATAAATATTACTACTTTCGTTTCTTCTGTGATGCTTAGGAAGCATAAGCAGGTAGGATATATTAATGAGATTAATAAAAAGAAAAGAAATTTAACAGATGTTGTAGAATCAAAACTTTATAAAAAGGGTAGCTACAGTTTTTCTTTGCATAGCGGTATATATGATATACCCTGCACCTTATTCGATGAGGAAAGAGCCGATATACCTTCACCGGGAGTGACCTCTTTAGCTAAACTGGCAGATGCTACAAACTCGCAGTTTAGTTTTTGACAGCTTCTATAGTTCTTGATTTGCACAGCGGTATATATGATATATCCTGCACCTTATTCAATGGGGAAAGAGCCGAGATCCCTTCACCGGGAGTGACCTCTTTAGCGAAACTAGAAAAGCCTCAAAAACACTCTTTTTCAAAATCACTTGTTTCTACAATGTTATCAAGTTCATTACGCTCATGGTTTTTCTGAAAAACAACTGCGTAATCCTCCGTCATTTTAGGAAAATAGAGTACTTAGTATTCGTGCTGCGTTTGTTGACCATAGTTAAGGCGCAGTGTACGGTAGCTGAGTGATGTTTTCCTATATAACATATGATGTGATTAATTAGAACAGTCATACGACTTTGTTAACCATAGTTAAGGGTCATGTGGGTGGGTCTAAATTAATCAAGAAATGACGGGTAGAACTTGACTAGTGCTTATGATTTGTTTACCATAGTTAAGGTCATAGCATTATCGGGAATTTCAAGTGTTGAAAATTGCAATGGGATTGCATACCTTCTATGAGATAGATGGATCCTGATACCCACTATGAGTAAGAGTTACTCCTGGGAGAGTTTTACACTTGACAATTAGCCGATCAAGTCGGTGTCTAGAAAGGTGTTAACGGGGTTATGCCTCTGGGAAGACGAAGTTTATTTTAATTAGTTCCGTGCGAAAGCACGAGGAACCTCCCTCAAGTACCAACACTGATCTGGCTGAAAAATTGACGAAATTGTAGGGTGTGATTAATCCCGGCTAATCTTACCTTTTAGGGTTTGAAGGAAGATTTGATAAAAACAGTGGGAAACATCCTGATTAGATAAGATAATAACCAATCTAATCTTGCAAGAACATACGCTAAAGTGTTTCCTTCTCTCTCTCTCCAGGTAGCGACCATGTCAGGACTTAATCAAGATAATAATATGGATGTATTGACTGAACCTGCTTATTATATTAAGCAGGGGATCCTTGTTCCCGTTCTTTCTTATAAGAGTTATAAGACCGAGCAGGAAACAGGAGAATATCTGGATTCTCATGCCGCAGAAACAAAGAACATTCATGCTGATGCATCTTCTTCAGGTGTGTTAGTTATTGAGAACTGTTTCTCAGTTCACCCTACGTCCTTGGTATTAGATACCGGATCGGGATCCCACATATGTAAATTGTTACGTGGGCTACGTAAAGGTAGAGAACTGGGAAAGGGCGATCATTCCGTACAAGTAGGGAATGGCGCAAGTATTGTAGCCAAAGCAGTTGGCGAATATTACCTAGTATTACCAAGTAGTAATACACTGATTCTGAATGAGTGCTATTATATACCGAACATGATGTGCAACATTATATCAGTTTCTTTATTAAGTAAAGATGGATATAATTTTGTAGTACAGGATAATGTTATGAACATCTTCCTAAATCAAAAGTTGATTGCATCAGGCTCGTTACATAATGGCATATTCATTCTCAATCAAAATACAGTCCTCAATATACAAAACACACACAAGAGGAAAAGTTCAGAAATGAACGAATCTTTCTTGTGGCATTGTAGACTTGGTCATATCAATGCGACACGACTAGCTAAGTTACATAAGGATGGATATTTGAACTCGTTCGAATTATCATCTTATGATACTTGCCATTCATGTCTCAAAGGAAAAATGACCAAAGCTCCGTTTAGTGGACACGGAGAAAGAGTTGCAGAACTCTTAGGACTGATACATAGTGATGTATGCGGTCCCATGTCTACGCATGCCAGGAACGGTTCTTCCTACTTCATTACATTCACTGACGATCTCTCTAGATACGGACATGTGTTTCTGATGAAACACAAGTCTGAAGCTTTTGAGAAATTCAGAGAATATAAGCACGAAGTAAAGAACCAAACAGGCAAAAGTATTAAGATCCTTTGATCTGATCGAGGAGGAGAATACTTGAGCAATGAGTTCCGGGATTATCTAAAAGAGAATAGGATTCTCTCTCAGCTTACTCCTCCTTATACACCACAGCACAACGGTGTATCGGAGCAGAAGAATCGCACCCTATTGGATATGGTGCACTCTATGATGAGCACTGCTGAGTTACCTATCTCCTTTTGGGGTTATGCGCTGGAGACAACCGCATACCTATTGAATAGAGTTCCAGTTAAATCAGTGCCTACCACTCCAAATGAAATTTGGAATGGGAAGAGACTATCTCTTAAACGAGTTAAGATATGGGGTTGTCCCGCCTATGTTAAAAAGCAAAATCCGGACAAGCTCGAGGCAAGATCAAGTCTATGTAAGTTTGTAGGATATCCAAAAGATTCCTATGGATATATCATCTACCACGGTGAGGAACAAAAGGTGTTTGTTTCTCAATATGCCACCTTTTTAGAAAAGGAATTTCTTGCAAAAGAACTTAGTGGCGAAGAGGTAGAGCTGGAAGAGATTCCAGCAACACAAACTACAACTGATGATTTATTGGAGCCAGAGGATTCAGTAGTACCCGACGAACCCCAGCCTCTCCGCCGATCTAGTAGGGTTTCTCATCCACCTGAGAGATACTACAGTTTTCTCATTGATGGTGGAAGCGAGGATTGCATCAAGGAAGATGATGACCCGACTAGTTTCAAGCAGGCCATCACGAGTGGTGACTCTGTGAAATGGCTGGATGCAATGCGATCTGAGATGGAATCCATGTACACCAACAAAGTATGGACTTTGGAAAATGCTCCTGAAAGGGTAAAACCCATTGGGAGCAAGTGGATCTTTAGAAAGAAAATTGGTGTAGAAGGAAAAGTTGAGACTTTCAAAGCTAGACTTGTTGCAAAGGGTTTTCGTCAACGACAAGGTGTGGATTATGATGAAACCTTTTCTCCCGTGGCTATGCTTAAGTCCATCCGGATCTTACTTGCCATTACTGCATACCATGACGACGAAATCTGGCAAATGGATGTTAAGACCGCCTTTCTAAACGGTGATTTAGAAGAGTGCGTGTACATGACTCAGCCAGAGGGCTTCATAGATAGTGGGAGCAGCGGAAAGATGTGCAAACTGCTTAAATCCATCTATGGGTTAAAGCAAGCATCGCGGAGTTCGAACATCTGCTTTGATGTTGTAGTCAAAGAGTTTGACTTCATCAAAAATATAGATGAACCTTGTATCTATAAGAAGGTTGCAGAGAGTAAAGTTGTCTTCCTCGTATTGTACGTCGATGACATACTCTTGATAGGAAATGATGTTCCTATGCTGCAGTCAGTCAAGCTCTTCTTATCACAAAGATTCTCAATGAAAGATCTAGGTGATGCCTCCTGCATATTGGGAATTATGATCTATAGAGATAAATCTAAACGGATACTGGGATTGTCCCAATCCAGGTGCATTGACACCATACTAAAGTGGTTTAATATGGAAGAATCCAAGCGTGGGAACCAACCCACGATCTCTGGACTCACTCTCTCCAAAGAGATGTCTCCCAAGACTGATTTGGAGAGAGCTCGCATGCAAGGGATACCCTATGCTTCGGAAGTAGGCTCTATCATGTATGCGATGCTATGTACCAGACCCGATGTAGCATACTCACTAAGTGTAGTGAGTCGGTATCAAGCAGATCTTGGAGAGTGTCACAGGATAGCTGTGAAGAACATTCTCAAGTACTTGCGAAGGACTAAGGAGATGTTCTTGGTGTATGGTAACGGAGAACTCCAGGTGGAGTCCTTTACCGATTCCAGCTTCCAAAGTGATAAGGAAAACTCTAAGTCGCCCTCGGGATTTGTCTTTACCCTCAATGGAGGGGCGGTATGTTGGAAGAGTTCCAAACAGGATACCGTTGCAGACTCGATGATGGAGGCTGAATACATCGCTGCCAACGATGCTGCCAAAGAGGCTGTCTGGATAAAGAAGTTCATTAGTGAACTTGGTGTGGTTCCATCCATTGAACATCCAATACCTATGTATTGCGATAACAATAGAGCTGTGGCTTTAGCCAAGGAACCCAGGTCCCATCAAAAGTCCAGACATATTCTGAGGCGGTATCACCTGATCAGGGAGATAGTTGATCGCCGGGAGATCGAGGTCAGGAGAGTAGATACGAAGGACAACATTGCGGATCCACTCACGAAGGCCATTACCCAGATACAGTTTGAGAGATTATTCGGGATGCTAGGTATTAGATACTACAGCAGCTGGCCTTAGTGCAAGTGTGAGATTGTCAGTTATGTATGTAAGTGCACGGCGGCGCCCCGGCCGTCAATCCGACGCCGGAATGCGGAAGCGGTGAAAAACTTTAATTTTGCGGACTTAGCAAACCGGCACCACCGCGCACTAAACATCCGGATCGTAACCATTAACAAGTCTAAGCTATTAACAAGATAGGGAAGAGAAGTATACCGACAGATCCGAGTCCTCCGGTCTTCTCGTCGTCGTCCCGATCTCCTGCGGAATGTCCCGTCTCCTCCTCATCGCCGGAAGTGCACCACATCGCCTACTTCTTTTACGGGCTCCCACCTCAATGCCGAGGCAACTCGGGCACGAAGCCGGCTACTCGACGTGCCCAAGATTTGCTGTAGAATATGTATAGAACCATGTCTCACTTTGGGGTTGTGGAATTGCCTTTTGGTGGAGGGATGAAACAAGAAGTATATGGTGGAACTTGGAGAATTTTGGTGCATGAAATGAACAACAAATCCCACTCCAACAATATGGGCAGCCCCCTCCTATACATGGCCGGCCATCTGAAGTGAGAGAGGGAGAGAATGAGATAGTATCTCATGAGAGAGTGAGTGGCTTGAACAATAATGCAAGGTGGAGTGTCATGGAAAAAGAAAGTGATGATGAGAGGAAATGATCACTCCCAAAACCAATACACTACCAACTAATCATCAACAACCATGATGCTTACAAAGTCAAGCCATCATGAAGCTAGAAGTCAAGGTCAAAGAGAGACTATCATGATACAACAATAAGCAAAGACCCCCTCCACAAACACTAATTTGCAACAATGCAAATAAGCCCTCCTCCACCAATCTTCGGCCAATGAACGGAACAATGGAAATCGGCCGAAACGGAAAGCAAACTAGCAACTCCATGTCACGACCCGCAATTCGGCCAGTAACCGGCACTTAAACTACGTAACGTCTACAGGCGTACGTAACTTAAGTAAGCCGAAAACCCAGAAATCTAAACCACCCAAAACTGGATCAACGGAGAAAACATAATTTAAAAGTATTAGAGTTGCCATTTAAAATCTCTAACTCTAGTTTTCTTTCATAAAAATTTCGGCAGCACCTCCTTTGTAAAACTAGCCCCGTAAACGGGTACAACACAGATAATATATAAATCATCCCAAGTGGGAGAAAAATCACGCCCACCGGCGGAGACAATCACCACAACAAGTATACGACGCCAAAGCGAAGAAATATCAAAGAGAACGACTATATCAAGAAGTAAACATCTCCAAAATAACCTGCTTCTACGAGCACGGTTTCCAAAACCAATATACAACACTGATATCTCACAAGTCGTCTCTAAGTCATATACAACAAGGGTAGATGGAGAATACTAGATCCAACCAAAATATACAATGTACAATGGATAACCGCAAACCCACCTATAATGCAACGGCCTCACTGCCAAGGTAGCGGTATCCCCAAAAGTAGTGATTATAAGCTGCCCTGCCGCGACTACTCAGAGGGTAAGTCCTGCAAAACACTGTGGCACAACGGGGGTGAGTTGCCAACTCGTGAATAGCAATTAACATCATACAGTAATCGCAAGTATGCACTAACAGCAATGATCAATAACATGTGAACTGATAGCATGAGTATGACAATATGAATATACAACTATCCTGATATCCATATCAAGTGAATACTGAGTGCGGGATAGTAAATAATCTCATGCACAAATCATAAGCATGGAAAACACGGTGTAACTCAGCAACACCCAAATCCCAAAATACTCAGATCGGCCCTCAAATCCTGTACATCTCAATGAAACCTGAGTGTCAAACATCGACACTCAAAAACATCATAAAAACCAGTGCCTATCATCGACACATAAATACTGATATCCATACGTTCCTCGAAAACCAAGTATCCAACCTCGATACTTGCGTTTCCACGTATCGGTCTTTCTGATATTCATACGTTCCTCGAAAACCAAGTATCCCACCTCGATACTTGCGTTTCCACGTATCGGTCTTTCTGATATTCATACGTTCCTCGAAAACCAAGTATCCAACCTCGATACTTGCGTTTCCACGTATTGGTCTGTCAAATCCCATATATCTCTCGGAAATTAAGTGCCCAACATCGACACCTTAATTTCCCATATCGCATCTCAAATGCATAAATCCATAAAAAAGTAGCATATGCAACATAAAACATCAATATGAGCATATCACGGAACGAATCGCCAAATCCAGAATACATATATATACAGCGTCCCATACCACCGATATATATGCAATACAAATCATGTAAATCCAAATCCAAATTACATATATATACAGCGTCCCATACCACTGATATATATGCTATAAAAACTGTAATACCCAAATTCAGAATACATATATATACAGCGTCCCATACCACCGATATATATGCAATAAAAACTGATCATCTAACAATAGCAAGGTATATGTGCGAACGAGTAATATAGTATGGTATACATATGAGCATGTAGGTATACAGGTATGTTCTATGTAATAAGCATTGTCGCACAAGTATAACTGTTTAATGTCGCTAACTAATAGCAAGGTATACAATAAGCATTTGTATTGTGCGTGTCATGGCAATTACCGACAGGGTGTGTGTAGCATATCATTGGTGCTCGTGCAACATGGACTGTCGATAATAGTGCAGTGTACAACAGGTACAATATCAAGCACAAGTAACTATATGCAACATGAATCTTGCAATATCCCTATATAAGCAAATCAGCATACGGCTAATATTATATCATATCTAGCCCCGACGCATAGCGCCATACGGGCGATTCCCCGTAGATGTTAAATCTACTCACACTGTGGTCTCCAGCTATGAAGATCCGACCACCTGCTTCCCTTTGTTCGCAGCGTCTGAAGTCCCCGCTTGCGACGCTATAATATCACAAACACAAGAAATAAAGCGAACATCTCAGAAGCAATCACAATAACGCAAAACTACGTAATATAAATCGCATCAACGCACTAAACCAACTCACGAATACACGTCTAGTGCAAACACACGAAACGAAACCTAAACCCAAACTGAGTACATCGCAGCACGACACACGACTCGTGTCGCAACACGTATCACGCGAACTCAAAACACACTATTTTAGGTAATCGATCCCAGATTTTGCATACTGCATTTACTAAGTAAATCAACAGTACCAAACAACCAAAAACCATAGCAGACAACACCCACAGAAACCCCACCCCAAACCCTAACTATCCGGCCGGCGTCGCCGGCCCCCTCTTCACAGCTCGCCGGCCCCGGCCGATAGGATGGGCTCTGTCTCTCAGGTGATGTCTCAGGTCAACCTGCACACTCCTCTAAATTTGTTTCCTCAATCACTAAAACTCCCAGGTCACAGCAGATTCTAATATCTCTAAAAAGTCACTAAAAACCCGATATCGCCTCAATCGATATAAACTACGTTCTACGCAGAAATTAACGATCAAAACCACACAAAAACTATAAATTAGCAGTAGAGGGGATATACCTAACCACTTTGCTCTCAAGTTCCAAGCTTTTCCCTACTCCAAGTGATCAAGATCAAGAAATCCCAAGTTTAAGGTATTTTTGTGATAGGTTTCAGAATTTTGAGGAGTTAGTGAGTTTTGATTGATAAAATATGATAAAGGAGTGAGCAAAGGCAGTGGAGAGAGAGGGATTTCGGCCAAGGGAAGTGAGGTGGAGAATTTTGATGAATTTCCTAGCAATTTCCCTCATTTAATGCCCATAAATGCATACACACACACACTCTCTCATGCATGCATCTACTTATCTCTTTTCTTTTCTTTTACTTTTAATCCTATCTTAAATCCTAGGCCACACAATATATTCCTAGGTGAGTGAGAAGGATTTGCTTAACTTAAAAGTTTTAAAGAAAAGATTGCAAACGGAAATTTTCCTAAAATTTGAATACCGTATTAAAATAATATTAAAAATTGGGAAAAAATCAAATTGAACTAAAACGTCCCATATACTCCCAAAGCTCGCGCACTAGCTTTATTTTAGCTAATCTAGGTGCTGGCAAGTCTATATGGTCGTTTGTTCACAGTCGGGTAAAAACGGAAAAATACCGACAAACTTACCCTAAAACGGACGAAATCGCATAACGATTTCCAAAACGTTACAATCTCCCCCCTTATAGAAATTCGGTCCCCGAATTACAATTTCATAATAAAACGTACCTTCAGAAAGATAAGGGAATTTCTTCCGCATCTCACTCTCGATCTCCCAAGTGATCTCCTCACCAGTCGGACTACGCCACAGAACCTTTACAGAAGGCAAGTCCCTAGACCGAAGTTTCTTCACCTGCCGATCCAAAATAACTATCGGCTGCTCGGTGAACGAAAGATCACGCTCAAGCTGAACGGTCTCGTGCTGAATCATATGAGAAGGATCATGAAGGTATTTTCGAAGCATCGACACATGAAAAACGGGGTGAACATCTGGAAAACTAGGCGGGAGCGCTAAACGATAAGCAACCGAACCAACTCGTTCGAGGATCTCGAAAGGACCTATAAATCTGGGACTGAGCTTCCCTCTCTTCCCAAATCGCATAACGCCCTTCATCGGAGAAATCTTCAGGAATACATGATCTCCCACTGCGAACTCAAGTCTGCTACGACGACGGTCGGCATAAGACTTCTGCCTGCACTGGGCTGCTCTCATCCTGTCCTGAATCAGCTGGATCTTCTCCGTAGTCTCCTGAACAAGCTGGGGTCCCAACACCAAACTCTCACTAAGCTCGGTCCAACAGACTGGCGATCGACACTTCCTACCATATAAAGCCTCAAAAGGTGTCATCTGAATAGTCTCCTGAAAGCTGTTATTATAGGAGAACTCAATCAACGGCAAGTGACGATCCCAACTGCCCCCAAAATCAAGCACACATGCACGGAGCATATCCTCCAGAGTCTGAATAGTCCGCTCCGTCTGACCATCTGTCTGCGGATGAAAAGCGGTGCTAAAACTCAATCTGGTACCCAAAGCTTCCTGAAGCTTCTGCCATAGACGGCTAGTGAACTGGGTACCTCTGTCGGATACTATGCATGTGGGAACACCGTGCAAACGCACAATCTCATCTATATAAAGCTGAGCGTACTGAGCATAGCCGAAAGTGGTCTTCACTGGAAGGAAGTAAGCCACTTTCGTCAACCGGTCCACAATAACCCAAATGGAGTCATACCCTCTACTGGTCCTGGGTAGACCCACAATAAAGTCCATGGAAATCTGCTCCCATTTCCACTCCGGAATGGGTAAAGGCTGCAACTCTCCAGCCGGTCTCTGATGCTCAGCCTTGACTTGCTGACAAGTCAGGCACCTCAAAACGAAGTCCGAAATATCGCGCTTCATCCCTTCCCACCAGTAGTAGTCTCTCAAGTCTCGGTACATCTTGGTGGAACCTGGATGAACGCTAAAGGCCGACTGATGTGCCTGCTCTAGGATCTCGCGTCTCAACCCATCAACATCCGGTACACACAAGCGAGTCCCGCATCGTAGCAAACCCTGGTCATCAATCGTGAACTCCGAAACTGTACCTCGTCAAACAAGCTCAAGAATCTCAGACAAACGAGCATCACTGGGTTGCGCCTCACGAATACGATCAATAAGTAGAGGACGGGCGCGGACATGAGCAAACTGTCCCCCAGTGGAGGTGAACTCGAACTGCACTCTACTATCACACAAGAGCTGCCAATCTGCAGAAGACTGACACCGAACGGCGCTCAGCTGGGAAAAGCTATCCACGGGCCTACGACTCAAAGCATCGGCTACCACATTCGCCCTGCCCGGGTGATAAAGGATCTCATAATCATAATCCTTCACTAGCTCCATCCATCGACGCTGTCTCAAGTTCAGATCTCTCTGCTGGAAGATGTACTTCAGACTCTTGTGATCCGTGAAGATCTGACACGACTCTCCATACAAGTAGTGCCTCCAGATCTTCAACGCAAAGACTACCGCAGCCATCTCAAGATCGTGAGTGGGGTAATTCTGCTCGTGCTTCTTCAACTGCCTGGAAGCAAATGCAATCACCCTATCATGCTGCATCAAAACACAGCCGAGCCCCACTCGAGAAGCATCACAATACACAACGTAGCCTCCCGATCCAGAAGGTAAAGAAAGAACTGGTGCTGTCGTCAACCGAGTCTTCAACTGCTGAAAACTCTGCTCGCACGCATCAGTCCAGAGAAAAGGAACCCCCTTCCGGGTCAGTCCAGTCAGCGGTGCAGCGATACTCGAAAAATCCTGCACAAAACGGCGATAATAACCAGCTAAGCCCAAAAAGCTGCGGACCTCAGTCACCGATACAGGTCTGGGCCAAAGCTGTACAGCCTCAATCTTCCTCGGGTCCACAAGAATCCCATCACTAGTCACCACATGACCCAGGAAGTCTACTAGATCAAGCCAAAATGCGCACTTTGAGAATTTAGCATACAACTGGTGCTCTCTCAAAATCTGCAAAGTAATCCCCAAGTGCTGCTCATGCTCCTCTCGACTCCTAGAGTAAACCAGTATGTCATCAATAAACACGATAATGAACTGGTCGAGGAACGGCCTGAAAATCCGGTTCATCAGATCCATGAACGCTGCTGGCGCATTGGTGAGTCCGAACGACATCACCAAAAACTCATAATGCCCATAGCGCGTACGAAAAGCAGTCTTCGGAATGTCATCATCCCGAACCCGCAACTGATGATAACCCGAACGCAAATCAATCTTCGAAAAATGTTTCGCACCCTGGAGCTGATCGAATAAATCGTCAATGCGGGGTAAAGGATACTTGTTCCGCACCGTAACACGGTTCAACTGACGATAATCCACACATAACCTCAAAATGCCGTCCTTCTTCTTGACGAACAGAACAGGAGCTCCCTACGGCGAAACACTCGGACGCACAAGTCCCAAGTCAAGCAACTCTTGCAATTGATCTTTAAGCTCTCTAAGCTCTGCCGGAGCCATCCGATAAGGCGGTATAGAAATAGGCTCCGTACCAGGAATCAGATCAATGCAAAACTCAATATCGCGCTCTGGCGGCAACCCAGGTAGCTCATCGGGAAAAACATCGGGAAACTCTCGCACGGTAGAAACCTGGTCCAACAACTCCACTGTGGCTCCAGTATCATGAATGAACGCCAAGAATCCCCGACATCCCCTCCTCAAAAGCCGACTAGCGCAAAAAACAGAAATCAAGCTGTGAGGGGCGGCACTACGGTCCCCCTGCACAACAAACACCGACTCGCCGGGAAAACAAAATCTAACTGTCTTCTCGCGGCAGTCCACGGACGCATAGCAAGTAGCTAGCCAATCCATGCCCAACAACACGTCGAAGTCCAACATCTCCAGAAGGATCAAGTCGACGGGCAGATCTCTGTCACCAATATGGACGACACAAGATCGAAACACATAACGCGCAACAAACGACTCTCCCACAGGAGTAGTCACGATCAGCGGCTGATCCAGCAAACACGACTCTCGGCCTAACCTCGGCACGAAGATCGTAGAAACATACGAATGCGTGGATCCCGGATCAAAAAGAACATGCGCATCATAAGAACATACAGAAAGAGTACCTGAAACCACGGCATTGGACGCCTGAGCGTCCTGGTGAGTCAAGGCAAAAACCCTAGCCTGACCTCTACCGGCTACTGGCTGTCCTCTGCCTCTGCCACCTCGACCTCTCGGTACAAAACCTCCGCGACCACGACCTCGCTGAACAGGAGTCTGACGCGGCGCAACTACAGGAACAAGAGGCAACGCTCTCTGAGGTGGAGAAAGTGGTATGGTAACCTGCGGTACAGCTGGCTCGTTCACATGCGGCTCCGTACAATCTCGAATCCGATGACCAAAACTACCGCACCGGTAACATCCCGAAGCAAACTGCCGATCATCCTGAGGGTAAGAACCATAAAGTCGACCCCGTCCCGAACAGCCACTATCAGAACGGAAACTGTCTCGACGTCTAAACGTCTGCCTCGCTGCCGAATCACCTATATGAACTCTCTTCGGTCCCGGAGCAACTGATGTCTCAGCTAAACGCTCCTCAACCGAAAGAGCTGCATCCACCGCTGCTGCATACGTGTCATAATGCTGAATGCTGATGGCTAAGAATATCTGGGTAAGTAGGCCTCGAACAAACCTCTTCACCCTCATCTCCTCAGTCGCAACCAGGTATGGAGCATATATCGACAGCTCAGTAAACAATACATCATAATCCGACACCGTCATCCCCGGCGTCTGACGTAAAGACTCAAATCTGCGCGCTCGCGCATCCCTGACGCTCGGTGGAAGAAAACGAACGAGAAAAGACATCACAAACTCAGCCCAGGTCATAGGAGCAAGACCAGGGCTCTGCCTCTCTCCAACGACTCACACCACTTCTGAGCCATGCCCTCCAGACGAAAACTGGCAAACTCTACCCATCTCTCGTCGGAACATCGGAGTGAGCGACAAATCCTGGCCATCCGGTCGATAAACGACTGCGGATCCTCGGTAACATCTGTACCCGTAAACACCGGAGGTCTCAACCTCATGAAATCCGTCAACGACACAGAAATAACCTCCGGAGCTGCAACTGCAACTACCGGAACCGTAGGTACCATCGTGGCCTCCGCAGCGGGTGGAACAACTGCCTGCCCCTGCGCTCGGATGGTCTCTACCAAAGTCCCCACAATCTGGCGCAGATCCTGCATACCAGCTCCAATCATAGCAATATACTCCGGTACAACAGGCGTACCACCCTGGTCAGTCCTCGCCTCCGGCGAGTCAACTCTGACCTCGGCCCTCGCGGCCGCTCTCTGAGCCCTCGTAGTCTTCGGCGGCATATGGGCTATAAATTGAAACAAGATTCGATAAGGAAACGGAAATCGAATCACAAGATGTATATCAATCACGGAAGGAATATCAATCAACAAGTCCTAAGGCACTTAGGCGGAGTACCGTGTCGTAAGTATGCCGCGGAACATACACACGCTACGTCACTCTGCTTAAGCTACCTACTCCATCATACCAAGGTCATCCTAGACTCCGAAAGGTAAAACCTAACGCTCTGATACCAACTTACTTTGTCACGACCCGCAATTCGGCCCGTAACTGGCACTTAAACTACGTAACGTCTACAGGCGTACGTAACTTAAGTAAGCCGAAAACCCAGAAATCTAAACCACCCAAAACTGGATCAACGGAGAAAACATAATTTAAAAGTATTAGAGTTGCCATTTAAAATCTCTAACTCTAGTTTTCTTTCATAAAAATTTCGGCAGCACCTCCTTTGTAAAACTAGCCCCGTAAACGGGTACAACACAGATAATATATAAATCATCCCAAGTGGGAGAAAAATCACGCCCACCGGCGGAGACAATCACCACAACAAGTATACGACGCAAAAGCGAAGAAATATCAAAAAGAACGACTATATCAAGAAGTAAACATCTCCAAAATAACCTGCTTCTACGAGCACGGTTTCCAAAACCAATATACAACACTGATATCTCACAAGTCGTCTCTAAGTCATATACAACAAGGGTAGATGGAGAATACTAGATCCAACCAAAATATACAATGTACAACGGATAACCGCAAACCCACCTATAATGCAACGGCCTCACTGCCAAGGTAGCGGTATCCCCAAAAGTAGTGATTATAAGCTGCCCTGCCGCGACTACTCAGAGGGTAAGTCCTGCAAAACACTGTGGCACAACGGGGGTGAGTTGCCAACTCGTGAATAGCAATTAACATCATACAGTAATCGCAAGTATGCACTAACAGCAATGATCAATAACATGTGAACTGATAGCATGAGTATGACAATATGAATATACAACTATCCTGATATCCATATCAAGTGAATACTGAGTGCGGGATAGTAAATAATCTCATGCACAAATCATAAGCATGGAAAACACGGTGTAACTCAGCAACACCCAAATCCCAAAATACTCAGATTGGCCCTCAGATCGGCCCTCAAATCCTGTACATCTCAATGAAACCTGAGTGTGAAACATCGACACTCAAAAACATCATAAAAACCAGTGCCTATCATCGACACATAAATACTGATATCCATACGTTCCTCGAAAACCATGTATCCAACCTCGAAACTTGCGTTTCCACGTATCGGTCTTTCTGATATTCATACGTTCCTCGAAAACCAAGTATCCCACCTCGATACTTGCGTTTCCACGTATCGGTCTTTCTGATATTCATACGTTCCTCGAAAACCAAGTATCCAACCTCGATACTTGCGTTTCCACGTATCGGTCTGTCAAATCCCATATATCTCTCGGAAATTAAGTGCCCAACATCGACACCTTAATTTCCCATATCGCATCTCAAATGCATAAATCCATAAAAAAGTAGCATATGCAACATAAAACATCAATATGAGCATATCACGGAACGAATCGCCAAATCCAGAATACATATATATACAGCGTCCCATACCACCGATATATATGCAATACAAATCATGTAAATCCAAATCCAAAATACATATATATACAGCGTCCCATACCACTGATATATATGCTATAAAAACTGTAATACCCAAATTCAGAATACATGTATATACAGTGTCCCATACCACCGATATATATGCAATAAAAACTGATCATCTAACAATAGCAAGGTATATGTGCGAACGAGTAATATAGCATGGCATACATATGAGCATGTAGGTATACAGGTATGTTCTATGTAATAAGCATTGTCGCACAAGTATAACTGTTTAATGTCGCTAACTAATAGCAAGGTATACAATAAGCATTTGTATTGTGCGTGTCATGGCAATTACCGACAGGGTGTGTGTAGCATATCATTGGTGCTCGTGCAACATGGACTGTCGATAATAGTGCAGTGTACAACAGGTACAATATCAAGCACAAGTAACTATATGCAACATGAATCATGCAATATCCCTATATAAGCAAATCAGCATACGGCTAATATTATATCATATCTAGCCCCGACGCGTAGCGCCATACGGGCGATTCCCCGTAGATGTTAAATCTACTCACACTGTGGTCTCCAGCTATGAAGATCCGACCACCTGCTTCCCTTTGTTCGCAGCGTCTGAAGTCCCCGCTTGCGACGCTATAATATCACAAAAACAAGAAATAAAGCGAACATCTCAGAAGCAATCACAATAACGCAAAACTACGTAATATAAAACGCATCAACGCACTAAACCAACTCACGAATACACGTTTAGTGCAAACACACGAAACGAAACCTAAACCCAAACTGAGTACATCGCAGCACGACACACGACTCGTGTCGCAACACGTATCACGCGAACTCAAAACACACTATTATAGGTAATCGATCCCAGATTTTGCATACTGCATTTACTAAGTAAATCAACAGTACCAAACAACCCAAAACCATAGCAGACAACACCCACAGAAACCCCACCCCAAACCCTAACTATCCGGCCGGCGTCGCCGGCCCCCTCTTCACAGCTCGCCGGCCCCGGCCGGTGGGATGGGCTCCGTCTCTCAGGTGATGTCTCAGGTCAACCTGCACACTCCTCTAAAGTTGTTTCCTCAATCACTAAAACTCCCAGGTCACAGCAGATTCTAATATCTCTAAAAAGTCACTAAAAACCCGATATCGCCTCAATCGATATAAACTACGTTCTACGCAGAAATTAACGATCAAAACCACACAAAAACTATAAATTAGCAGTAGAGGGGATATACCTAACCACTTTGCTCTCAAGTTCCAAGCTTTTCCCTACTCCAAGTGATCAAGATCAAGAAATCCCAAGTTTAAGGTATTTTTGTGATAGGTTTCAGAATTTTGAGGAGTTAGTGAGTTTTGATTGATAAAATATGATAAAGGAGTGAGCAAAGGCAGTGGAGAGAGAGGGATTTCGGCCAAGGGAAGTGAGGTGGAGAATTTTGATGAATTTCCTAGCAATTTCCCTCATTTAATGCCCATAAATGCATACACACACACACACTCTCTCATGCATGCATCTACTTATCTCTTTTCTTTTCTTTTACTTTTAATCCTATCTTAAATCCTAGGCCACACAATATATTCCTAGGTGAGTGAGAAGGATTTGCTTAACTTAAAAGTTTTAAGGAAAAGATTGCAAACGGAAATTTTCCCAAAATTTGAATACCGTATTAAAATAATATTAAAAATTGG
The DNA here is from genome assembly GCA_030015575.1 of Agapanthus africanus. Taxonomy (NCBI): domain Eukaryota; kingdom Viridiplantae; phylum Streptophyta; class Magnoliopsida; order Asparagales; family Amaryllidaceae; genus Agapanthus; species Agapanthus africanus. The sequence goes on from JASDDO010000010.1 coordinate 236,296,676, forward strand.
GAAAAAATCAAATTGAACTAAAACGTCCCATATACTCCCAAAGCTCGCGCACTAGCTTTATTTTAGCGAATCTAGGTGCTGGCAAGTCTATCTGGTCGTTTGTTCACAGTCGGGTAAAAACGGAAAAATACCGACAAACTTACCCTAAAACGGACGAAATCGCATAACGATTTCCAAAACGTTACACTCCAGAAAACTGGTCCCGTAATAAATTACAGAAAAAGCCCGATACTGTGCATACACACCCCCATCTGTATTTCGACCGAAATACAAATGCCATGAGACAAAATCTCAACTGTACTATACTAGAATCCGGCTTATACCAAAACCGGCTAGTAATATATGTTCGATCCTGATCCGTGCAATACCGCACGTATCTGATCGAACCCTGCCATATATCCATACGGCCTATAGTACAAACTGTCTGATCCTGATCCGTGCAATACCGCACGTATCTGATCGGACCTTGCCATATCTCCATACGGCCTCTACAACCTTTCGCCCGAAAGCTGAGTAACTGAATGTCGGGGACTCTAAAGACTCGTCAACACCTTGGTTGTGGATTTAACCACTAGCACGTCAGAGGTATAAGCCAATACGTAACGGGCTACCAGGTATTGACTAAAAAGGGATGTCTGTGAGTGAACTCAGCCTGACAACCCTACTGAGCCTGTCAGTGAAAATATCCATACAGTCCGGTCCGTTCGTCTATGAGCATCGCATGGCGGGCCTAGGGGTTGGTAAAAGTCAGACCCCCAAAAGCGGTACAAGTCGTGTCGGAGTGTAGCCCAGAACACCCTGAGATACTACTGGAATACCTACCAGTAAATCTCCTTGCCTCGGCCGAGGGCTTCGTGTAATGGCTCTCCTAGACACAGCACGACCTCACCCCCAATACCGGGAGAGACGAACCCCTGAAGATGCGCTCACTGCCTCCATGTGGCTCGGGACTTTACCCAACTAAAACCTGTTTGAACGACTCCTTTGAGCCGTGGTAGGGTAGTAATCAAAGTACAGTGGGAACTCACACGAGACAAATGACGATCCCCAGGTCGATGAACTAACCTGCACACATGTCACCAGGGAACTGCCATCTGACGTCTGGTATATGACCAACTAGCATGTTCCCGGCGAGTCCTGTCCGGTGTACTCATAACCCAATGAGCACCTGTATACATCTTAGGTGATCCAACTGACACCAGTGGCTTGTGAGACCGGCCACCGCCCCTCGTCGGGGTCTCGACTGTATACACTAGTCTACTATGGAGTATCGTTGCCCTGTCTCGAAACTCACACGACTAGGGACCATTTCAGGATATGCTTATAGACCCCAGCTCCCACTTATATGATCGCCCTCGTACTGCTGGTGGTCAAGCAAGAATCCTAGGGGCTCTATCAACGTGTAATAGCGACGTGTCAGGTCACCTAAAACAGTACACGATGATAAAGGTAAACCAGATAGCATACTATCATCTCGAGTAAGACAGTCCTACCGGGATAGGTCCTCCATCAATCATTGCAATCACGTACCTGTGACCTAATAATTGACTCTGAGGGCACTATCTCCAACAATCTTCCACTTGCACTCAAGGCTAATTATTGCGATGTCGCATACTCACAGCCTGTGTGATACCGAACACCCAACTCCTCTACTAGTCAGTCTCACAAAGCTCGTTTGCGAAACTATTGCGTTCGAGGAATAGCCTTAGTGAGTGGATCCGCCTTGATGTCTCTTTCTATGTCTCTCTATATCTCAAGTTCGCGGAGAAACCCATCTTCCGAAATGAGCAATACCTGTCTTAGAATGTGTCTGGATGTCTGATGGGACATAGCTCATAAATGAACTCCAAATCCAAACTTCTTAGACTGTATCGTCAACTGAACTTAATCAGTATCCTGCGCCATGCCTCCCTCAGTACTGCCTTGGATCACCTGTCCAAAATACTGCCCCTCGACAGAAGGAAAAATATAACTCTGACAACCTCCTTGTCGTCCATGTCACCTTGGAAGCCAGGAATGATAACTGTCTCACGAATGAGGCTGTCGTTATCATATCCCTAGAACATTCACTTATGTTCTAAAACTGCTTCCGACTGTTTCTCCAGGATTTGATTAATGTCAACTTATTGCATCCAGTGCAAAAACAATATCTGGTGTGGTACTTGACATCTCATGATTGACTCAATTTCCTGAGCAAGTGATCTGCCAATCATGCACGTCCCTCTCCCCTTTAGTCTGTAAGACACCTTTAGAGAGGGTGACTCCATCTTCTGCAGGTACACTACCGTGCATGGAGTCGTCCATTCTAAATACTCTTAGAATGCTGTCAAAGTACCCTAATTGGGAAACCACCCAAATCTAGATCTAAAACCATAGATCTAGTAACCAGTATGTTTGATACAAAATCCATTTCCCATATGAAGAAAACACTGTGTGACGACCAAAGTATGACCAATCGTAGTATAGGAGTTTTCTTTCCTACTCTGTGTATGTCATCCAAATACTATGACATCACACTCTACTACCTTCTCAACAGATCTATCCCCTATTCTGATGAAGTCAAACCTATGACTGTCACGTCAGAAATAGATGATCTATCTCCGCTATATCTGCTTTAGTCTATAAATAGACATAAGCTACCTGTCCACCAATGCTTCCGCTGCTCCCACTGACTACGACAACCCTCTGGCAGAGTCATACATACGTACACTTCTAAAACTAGTTTAGAATGACGCTATACTCATCCTCCCGCCGGGTCTCGCAGCCTGGAACAACAGCAATGGTAATTGTGGGTAAACAAGAACATCCCTTTCACCGTCCTTGAGGCTACCGTAGTACCTCTCGGATGCCTGAAGTTACCCACCTTATCTGCGGAGTGGCCAATGGAATGTCAATCCAGATTGAATCTTTAGGTTCCTTATCAAATCTTCAGTAATCGTTTGTGGTTCTGGAATCACTTCCAGTTCTACCATACTCCCACTACTGTTTTCTGAAAAAATCCATTTTTAATAAAACTGTGGCGAGTCTAGAACAATATTGCTATTGTTCATCCAGATGGTAGAAAATTAACCCTCGTCATAGCCTGGGTCAACCCACAAACAGCCATTACAGAAACGTGCCTTGAGTTGTCCAATGTCTGGTTTTAAGCATAAACCGGACAACTCCCCGTACCTTAACAATGTTAAGATATGAACTGTACTATATCCAATATAGAACCAGAGGCACTGATTTAATTGAACCAGATTCAAATCATGCAGCTGTCCCCAGTGCATGTCAACTAAATGGAAGAAGGTCGATCAGCGTTACTCAACTTAGGAATGCTTCCAATTATGAGTAACCTGAAAGAGAAGCAAGATCTCTTTATCATCACTATCAACTGAATACCATTGACAAGTATCTACATCTTCGATCACTTTGAAGAATCCCGATACTTGCTACACCTGGTTCTCTACTCTATTCAAATACCTATAACTTCTCAAAATTCGGACCCTGTGTTTCCGTGAAACACTTGTCTAAAAACTAGAGAAGTCATAAGTAAATCGAATATAGTACGAGGACCAACCCCTCTGTCCTGATGGACCCTGGACAACATACAATACTCTGTATAAGTCCCTTGAGTCTGAAAACTCATTCACTGTGTGTCGTAGGTTGAAAACTGTACCTTTGGTTATGAAGAATTACACCGCTGTTCAATGCTCCTTACCTAACCATCCACTGATATAGTTAAATGTCGTAGACATAATTTCAGAAAGGTATATCTCACTCTATGAAAATAGACGTACAGATATATCAATTTGAAATTGGTGCATAACAGCGGATATTCAAAACCAAATATTTGCGGACCGGCAAAGGACCCAGGTGACTTCCTCAAATATCACCGATTATAACGAATCCCGATATAATGAGGATGATCACCCAATTACCAATAACCTACTCCCACTCATCATCTGTAAAACCATACAGATGTGAGAATCATACCTGGTAAATACATACCCTGGAGCAAGTGTCTAATTGGGAAATCAGTTTTCCTTTAACAGTACACAGTGAAACTGAAACATTGAAATGTCTCGATGGGGTATCCTAGTATTCCTAGTAATGCCTTTTCCATTATCCAGATTCACAACTGTAACCGTGTAATTCTTTGCCACCTCTCCAAATCCCTTCATATGTCTTTAGTCTTTACCATCTGCACACCCCTTTAGGCCAAATGGTTTTCTTCCTTCCCTACCGTTCGGCTCCAGCCTATGGTTTGGAAGAAGACTATCCAATAAGCATAATGGGTGTACTGTCCCAATCCTAGGAACACTCGCAATGTGAGAGAAGGTGAAGATAAAAGACACCTGAATAACTCTTATTCCTATTTCTCCTGAACCAGAATCCATCCCCGAACTGGAACAAGTTCCTTTCGAGTTCGTATATAACCATACGATGGAGCATCCAATAAACTGTGGATCTTCGTAGTGATACGGAGTGTCCTGGAGAAATTCAAAGGTGATTTTAGGATTGGCGAAGAAATACCTGGTTCGGTCGTGAATATTTGTTGCAATTTACTTTGCCCTCTTACTAATCCCTTGCTTTGTCTTAACTTAATACCTTCTGCATACCATCGTTATGCTGATTGGTTTTCTTCATTCCCTACCGGTCGGCACCAGCCTAAGGTTTGGAAGAAGGCAATCCAATTTGCGTAATAGGTGTACTACCCCTAAACCAAGGAGTACTCGTAACCTGAGAGAGGGTAAAAGGAAAAAACAACTGAATAATCCTATCCGTTTTCTCCAGAACCTGAAACCATCCTCGAATAAATTCTTTCGAGTTCGTATCTAACCATACGATGGTTTTGTCCAATGGAAGTGGACGTTCGTAGTGAAACGGGGTGTCCTGGAGAAAAGGGTAAAAGTAGGAGTGACAATGAGGTCTGCAACTCTGACAATCCAAAAGCCAGTGTTGAGAAGGTTCGGTCAACTTGGTCACTGAGTCATAGTCTTAGGGTCGGGTCAATGGTCGCTGCCAAAGAGAGAGAGAGAAAAGAAACACTCAGCGTGCACTCTAACCTAGATCAGAATGGTTACCAATTTATCTAATCTGGAATCCTCCCACTGTACCTTAAATTCTCCTCCAAACCTGAAAGAAGAATTAGTCGGGGTTACCCGAGGAGTAAACTAACTCATCAGTGGGAATCGGGATCCAACTATCATCGCATGATAACGTGACGGAATCCGCTCACGGTATCACACTCCAGAAGGTATGCGCATATCTGGCAAGTTTCAGTTCTTTTGAAACTCCCGATGAGATTTCTGCCCCATGCTCTTATGACCATGGCGTGAGGTCAAAATATCATAAGTCACATGTCAAGTTCTACCCATCATTATCCAGGTTAATTTGAATCCACCCGTACATACCCTTGACGTAGGCCAAAATAGTAGTATGACTGTCCCAAACCAACGCATCTATCTATGCAACAGATAAATACCCGGCAGCTACCAATCACTATGCCTTGGCGTGAGGTCAAAATACATAGCTTGAATACTACCGAATATTTAACTGAAATGATGGAGGGCTACGAATGGTTTCTGGCGAAAACCTTTAACGTAAAGAACTTGATATCGTCGAAAGAACGGATAGCTTTTTTAAAAATATAGTGACGAAAACCGTTGCTAAAGAGGTCACTCCCGGTGAAGGGATCTCGGCTCTTTCCCCGTAGAATGGGGTGCAGGATATTCCAAATGAATACCGGGATGCAAAGCAAAAGTAATCGGCTATAGTGAAGTTAATTCCCCGACGCAAACTTTTGTCCAAGGGGTCACTCCCGGTGAAGGGATCTCGGCCCTTGCCTCGTCGACTGAGGAGCAGGATATTCCAACTGAATATCACGATGCAAAACAAAAGTGAACGTCCTTGCAATAACAGCTTTTTGAAAAGTGTTCCAACAACATCAGATTAGGTTTGTTTTTAACTTGCATTGATCCGAATCAATGCAGTCCCATCAATTGATCACACCACAAAGAACGAAAATATACTGATGTACGTATATGCCATCCGCATTCGCCACTGGGTCCCGTCATTACCCGTTAGGTTAGCTAACTAACGACAGAGCGGGGACTGGACTAGCGCGGATGTAAAACATATACAACATCTACTAATATATATATCAATATATTATATTTCGCTCAAGGCGTGAAAAGAAATGCAACATCACAGAGAATGAACAGCATCACAGAAACAATACAGATATCTGGGATCCCCGGGTTTCACAGAGCCGCTGAAACCCGACGTTCCCCTGGTCGTGTGGATAGCCCGTGCAATGAAATCCTAGACCCCTACTGGCGCGGCAAGTCACCCGCCAAAACCTGAAGCGAGGCAGCCCCCTTCAGCACCGTGAATGGACCACCCAGCACTTCACGGAATTCGGCATCTTGGGCACCCCTCCTGGGTCAACCTGTACCCCCTACGAGTGCGGCGAATAGCCCGCCAATCCTAGAGTGAAGCCCCCTCCGTCTCAATGCCATGAGATGCGGGCTTGTTGCCCTCCAGAACCCGGCTATCCGTGCACCCCTCCGCGGGGTAATCCTAGTACAGAAAGTAAAATATACATACAACGGGTGCATCGACAGCAACCTGGTCGTGCCCCAAAATAATAATACAATCAAGCAGTGACGGCAGTCCACATGTCGGATGCTCGCCCCGCAATATCAAATGTACATAATACAACCAACTCTGTACTAGCATTGCATCCAGGCTATCCCCCACGACCGATCCGCAACATCACAGCAAAAACAGAACATCAACGTGAAAATCACGTTCGCAAATCCGACTAACCGGGCTATCGCAGTTAGACTGGATTTACCGATCGAGTGACATTCACGGTCGCAGATATAATGTAAATACTGTGAAATAATGTGTTTAAAATATCCGATCAATCAAATTTTAACAAGTGGGCCCTCAAACAATTCTGTAGCAGATCAAGAAATCCTGGGCCCAAAATTAATATTCCAAAACCCATATATTAAGCCCACAAAGACACTGTAGAAATTGGGCGCAGAGATCTCAACAGTGCGCGGCGGAAACGCGGCCCAAAGGGGGTTTTGGCCGCGGTTCCGCGCCTGCACTGTCGACTGAACATGTCGAATTTTTACAGTATCCTTGTAATCTCCAGTACATCAATTTTATACAACCTGAAAAATTTTTCGAGACCAAAAATTTTCGACAGAAACTGATGCGAAATAAAATGCAGTTTTGGAACATTCGATCGATCGAAACAGAAAAACACATTACACCAAGCTAGACTATATTAATAGCGAGGCTCTGATACCACTGTAAGTGCACGGCGGCGCCCCGGCCGTCAATCCGACGCCGGAATGCGGAAGCGGTGAAAAACTTTAATTTTGCGGACTTAGCAAACCGGCACCACCGCGCACTAAACATCCGGATCGTAACCATTAACAAGTCTAAGCTATTAACAAGATAGGGAAGAGAAGTATACCGACAGATCCGAGTCCTCCGGTCTTCTCGTCGTCGTCCCGATCTCCTGCGGAATGTCCCGTCTCCTCCTCGTCGCCGGAAGTGCACCACATCGCCTACTTCTTTTACGGGCTCCCACCTCAATGCCGAGGCAACTCGGGCACGAAGCCGGCTACTCGACGTGCCCAAGATTTGCTGTAGAATATGTATAGAACCATGTCTCACTTTGGGGTTGTGGAATTGCCTTTTGGTGGAGGGATGAAAACAAGAAGTATATGGTGGAACTTGGAGAATTTTGGTGCATGAAATGAACAAAAAATCCCACTCCAACAATATGGGCAGCCCCCTCCTATACATGGCCGGCCATCTCAAGTGAGAGAGGGAGAGAATGAGATAGTATCTCATGAGAGAGTGAGTGGCTTGAACAATAATGCAAGGTGGAGTGTCATGGAAAAAGAAAGTGATGATGAGAGGCAATGATCACTCCCAAAACCAATACACTACCAACTAATCATCAACAACCATGATGCTTACAAAGTCAAGCCATCATGAAGCTAGAAGTCAAGGTCAAAGAGAGACTATCATGATACAACAATAAGCAAAGACCCCCTCCACAAACACTTATTTGCAACAATGCAAATAAGCCCTCCTCCACCAATCTTCGGCCAATGAACAGAACAATGGAAATCGGCCGAAACGGAAAGCAAACTGGCAACTCCAGAAAACTGGTCCCGTAATAAATTACAGGAAAACCCCGATACTGTGCATACACACCCGCATCTGTATTTCGACCGAAATACAAATGCCATGAGACAAAATCTCCACTGTACTATACTAGAATCCGGCTTATACCAAAACCGGCTAGTAATATCTGTTCGATCCTGATCCGTGCAATACCGCACGTATCTGATCGAACCCTGCCATATATCCATACGGCCAATAGTACAAACTTTCCGATCCTGATCCGTGCAATACCGCACGTATCTGATCGGACCTTGCCATATCTCCATACGGCCTCTACAACCTTTCGCCCGAAAGCTGAGTAACTGAATGTGGGGAACTCTAAAGACTCGTCAACACCTTGGTTGTGGATTTAACCACTAGCACGTCAGAGGTATAAGCTAATACGTAACGGGCTACCAGGTATTGACTAGAAAGGGATGTCTGTGAGTGAACTCAGCCTGACAACCCTACTGAGCCTTTCAGTGACAATATCCGTACAGTCCGGTCCGTTCGTCTATGAGCATCGCATGGCGGGCCTAGGGGGTTGGTAAAAGTCAGACCCCCAAAAGCGGTACAAGTCGTGTCGGAGTGTAGCCCAGAACACCCTGAGATACTACTGGAATACCTACCAGTAAATCTCCTTGCCTCGGCCGAGGGCTTCGTGTAATGGCTCTCCTAGACACAGCACGACCTCACCCCCAATACCGGGAGAGACGAACCCCTGAAGATGCGCTCACTGCCTCCATGTGGCTCGGGACTGTACCCAACTAAAACCTGTTTGCACGACTCCTTTGAGCCGTGGTAGGGTAGTAATCAAAGTACAGTGGGAACTCACACGAGACAAATGACGATCCCCAGGTCGATGAACTAACCTGCACACATGTCACCAGGGAACTGCCATCTGACGTCTGGTATATGACCAACTAGCATGTTCCCGGCAAGTCCTGTCCGGTGTACTCATAACCCAATGAGCACCTGTATACATCTTAGGTGATCCAACTGACACCAGTGGCTTGTGAGACCGGCCACCGCCCCTCGTCGGGGTCTCGACTTTATACACTAGTCTACTATGGAGTATCGATGCCCTGTCTCGAAACTCACACGACTAGGGTGTAAGTCGATGTAGTACACCCCAGTACTTATGGGGAGGCGGAATTTTCAAAAACAATCAAGTTTAAATAACGAACATCGACTAACCGCTTGAATCGAAGCTAAACTATAAATAACCGTATTCTAAGAGTTTCAATTCACTTGTGATTAGGGATTATACCTAATGAAACCGGTCCTTCTTCTTTGTGTCCTCCTTTGTTCTCCTCGACCTTCTCTAGGTAGTAGACGATCCACCCGAGAGCAAAACACCAAGCTAAACCTCTAACTTGAGGTAACTAATCAACTTTGATTGCTAATCAAAGATGAAAGGATGATATAGAGTGAAGGTGATGGATGCTTAAGTCTAACTAAACCTTTGATCTCAACACATGAGGATTAAGGATTAGTATCTTGAAGATGAGAGCTTGAGGAGAGAGAATATGAGATAAGATAATGAGAGAAGAGAGAGAGTGTATCATAATATTATGAAGCATTCTTATTTATCAAAAATGAATAAAAGAAATGAATAAGCATGCTTCATAAAATATCTAGTGGTGATTCATTAGCATGAGTCATTAAGCAATAAATGTGCATTAATGAAATGAATGAATCACCACCATGCTCACTTTCTTATCCAAAAGAAACCTCCTTAGTCACATCTTCTAGAAGCTTCTCGTATAATTACGAGAACGCCCCTCCAATTCGCAAAAATACGGAAAAACTTTAGACTGTAAAAATCCAATAACCGGATACCAGTAACTGGCTTAAACCAAAGCCGACTGGTAAAAACTGTCCGAAAGTCGTACGCGCGTAAACGCACGTATGCGTCCGAACCCTTTGTCGCAAAACCATGCAACCTCTATATCGTTTCGCCTGGAGTAGGAAACTCTCTGTGTGGGACTCTAGAGACTCGACTACTACGCTGGCAGTGGGTTTAACCACAGACCGCAAGCGGCACTAGCTGTACGTAACGGTCCCCAGGTAGTTGTCGATAAGAAGGCCGATGAGTAAACCCATCAGAACTCCTACTGAGTCTGATGTGACAATCTCCATACAGTCCGGTCCGTTCGTCCAAGACTATCGCATATCGGGCCTAGGGGGGCGGCAAGCGTCAGTCCCCTAATAACTGTATAAGTCGTGTCGGAGTGAAGCCCATTACACCCTGAGAAACTAGTGGAACCTACCAGCAAATCTCGCTTGCCCTGGCCAGGGACTTTGCGTAATGGCTCTCTGACACAGCACGATATCTACTCCCAATACCGGGAGGGACGAATCCTGTCTAACCGCCACTGCCTCCAAGTGCTCGGGACTGCACCCAACTGCCACCTGTTTGCACGACTCCTTTGAGCCGTGGTAGGGTAGCAATCTAAGAACAGTGGGACACACTCGAGGCGAAGTAGCAGTGTCAAGTCTGCGGACTACGCTGTACTCATGTCACCTGGGAACTGTTCACTGACGACTGGTATCAAACCAACCAACAGTTCCCTGTGAGTCCTGTCCGGTGTACCCGTAACCTAACGAGCACCTGTATACTATCTCCAGTACGACGTACTGACGGCTGTGGGACAGACCATCTCCCCAACTGGGATGAGAAGCGTACACACCAGTCTACTCCGGAGTATCGATGCTCTGTCTCGATAATCCAACGACCGGGGACCTGAATAAGGATGTGCTTGTAGACTACCCAGCCCCCACTAGTGTGACTGCCATCACAACGCTGGTAGACAAGCAAGATCCTAAGAGCTCTATCAATACGTACACTCACATATTAAGATAGAAAAACCAAGTAGCATACTACCATGTTTAGCAAGACTGTTATATACATGTGAATATCCCAAGCTTCCATTAAGTAATATACAAGCTAGTATGATACAGTAATGGCCTTCTAGGGCATAAACACTAACAATCTCCCACTTGCACTAGGGCCATGTACTGGCATATCGCAGACCAATGATCTCGAGCAGCCTCTCAAACTAAATCTGAGGAAGGGCCTTCGTGAATGGATCAGCAATGTTCTCTTCTGAAGCAACTCTCCGAACCTCGATCTCCTGACGATCAATTATCTCCCTGATCAGGTGATACCGCCTCAAGATGTGTCTGGACTTCTGATGGGACCTTGGTTCCTTCGCTAAAGCTATAGCTCCGTTGTTGTCGCAATACAGAGGTATTGGATCAACTATGGTAGGAACCACCTGAAGTTCTGTTAGGAACTTCTTCATCCAGACTGCTTCTTTTGCGGCATCGCAAGCAGCTATATACTCTGCTTCCATCGTCGAGTCAGCAACGGTGTCCTGCTTGGAGCTCTTCCAGCACACCGCCCCTCCATTGAGGGTAAAGACATAACCCGACATGGACTTGGAATCGTCCTTATCACTCTGGAAGCCGGAATCAGCAAAGGCCTCCAACCTGAGGTCTTTTCCGCCGTAAACCAAGAACATCTCCTTAGTCCTCCTCAGGTACTTGAGAATGTTCTTTACTGCTATCCAGTGTTTCTCCCCTGGGTCTGACTGATACCGGCTTACCACGCTCAGTGCGTAAGCTACATCTCGTCTGGTACATAACATCGCATACATTATAGAGCCTACCGCAGAAGCGTAGGGTATAATAGACATGCGTTCCCTTTCCAAATCAGTCTTGGGAGACATCTCTTTGGAGAGGGTGATTCCGTGACAAGCCGGTAGATTACCGCGCTTAGAATCTTCCATACTGAATCTTTTCAGTACAGTGTCGATATACCTGGACTGCGAAAGTCCCAACATCCTCTTGGATCTATCACGATAGATCCGGATCCCCAGAATGTAAGAGGCATCACCCAGGTCTTTCATGGAGAACCTGTGTGACAAGAATCCTTTGACAGATTGTAGCATAGGAATGTCATTTCCTATCAATAGAATGTCATCCACGTACAAGACGAGGAATACGACACTTCTGGCCACAACTTTACTATATATGCACGGTTCATCTGGATTTTTGATAAAGTCATATTCTTTGACTGTCTCATCAAAACAGATGTTCCAACTCCGCGATGCCTGCTTTAGTCCATAAATAGACTTAAGCAGCTTGCATACTTTCCCGCTGCTCCCACTCTGATTGAAACCCTCTGGCTGATCCATATAGACGCTCTCTTTTAAATTTCCATTTAGAAAAGCCGTCTTTACGTCCATCTGCCAGATTTCATAATCATGGAAGGCAGCAATAGCAAGAAGGACCCGAATGGATTTGAGCATAGCCACTGGAGAAAAAGTTTCGTCATAGTCCAAACCAGGTCTTTGACGAAAACCCTTTGCAACAAGTCTAGCCTTATAGGTTTCCACCTGTCCATCTACACCAATCTTTTTCTTGAAGATCCATTTGCATCCTATGGGTTTTACCCCATCTGGAGCAAAGTCCAAAGTCCATACTTTGTTGGTGTACATGGACTCCATTTCGGTCCGCATTGCATCTAGCCATCGTACCGAGTCGCTGCTCTAGATGGCCTGCTGGAAGTCAGTAGGTTCATCATCATCTATGATGCAATCCTCTCTATCCCCGTCTATGAGAAAACCGTAGTATCTCTCAGGCGGATGAGACGGCCTACTACTCCTGCGGAGGGGTGCGGGAATGTTCAGTTCTTCTTGAACCTCTGGTTCTACCAAACTTTCAGTAGCAGCTTGTGGTTCTGGAATTTCTTCCAGTTCTATTTCGCTCCCATTTGTATCCTTTTCTAAAACTTGTTGTTCTAGAAAATGGGCATTACGAGAAACAAAAACCTTTTGTTCCTCTGCGTAATAGAGGCAATATCCCTTGGAGTTCTTTGGATATCCTACAAGCATACATTTTACTGATCGTGCCTCGAGCTTGTCCACAAACTGCTTTTTGACAAAAGCTGGACATCCCCAAATCCTTATATACTGAAGATAGGGTTTCTTCCCACTCCACATCTGATATGGTGTGGTAGGCACAGTTTTGGTAGGAACTCTGTTCAAAATATATGCCGCTGATTCTAGCGCATATCCCCAGAAAGATCGCGGTAACTCAGCATTACTCATCATGGATCGTACCATATCTAATAGGGTTCGATTCCGTCTCTCCGATACACCGTTGTGCTGTGGAGTGTATGGAGGAGTAAGCTGAGAGAGAATTCCTTTCTCTTTTAGGTAACCTAGGAACTCGGCACTTAAGTATTCTCCACCTCGATCAGATCTCAGTGTCTTAATACTTTTGCCTGTTTGGTTTTCCGCTTCACTCTTGAATTCCAGGAATTTCTCAAAGGCCTCTGATTTATGCTTCATTAAGAAAACATTTCCATACCTAGAGAAATCATCTGTAAAAGTAATGAAGTAGGAATAACCACCTCTCGCATGTGTAGACATTGGACCACATACATCACTGTGTATGAGTCCTAAGAGCTCGCTCGCTCTTACTCCTTGTCCAGTAAATGGAGTCTTTGTCATCTTTCCTTTGAGACAAGATTGACAAGTGTCATAAGTTTGATATTCGAACGTGTCCAAATATCCTTCTCTATGCAACTTAGTCAACCTTCTCTCATTGATGTGACCCAGTCTACAATGCCATAAGAAAGCTTTATTCAAATCTGGAGACTTTCTTTTTAGTGTGTTCTGGACGTTGAAAATTTGGAGTTGGTTTAAAACATATATGCCGTTATTTAGAGTACCGGACCCAATCAAACCATGATTAAGGTGGATGTTGACAACATCTCTTACAAACGTGAAATCATAACCTTTATTTGATAACAAGGAAACTGATATGATATTACACGTTAAGCTGGGTACAAAATAACAGTTATGTAAAACCAAAATGTGTCCACTCGTCAATCCTAGGTGATAATCCCCGACGGACGCAGCTCCCACGCTAGCTCCGTTAGCAACCCTGAGGATCATATCACCTTCCTTCAGCACTCTACGGTTTCTCAGTGCCTGCAATGAATTGCAAATATGAGCTCCTGATCCGGTATCCAATACCCAGGAAGTAGAGTTGATCGACAGACAATTCTCAATTACAAACACACCTAAAGTCGAAGCCACAGCTTGCTTCGGTTCCTGGTTCTTGGCGTTCCACGCCTTGCAATCCTTCTTCCAGTGCCCTTTCCTGTGACAATGGAAGCACTCATCCTGACCAACTATCGGTACTGCTTTCTTTTTCTTTCCCTTCCCTCCCACCTTACTAACACCTCCTCTAGGTCTGGGTGCGGCCTTCTTCTTCCTTCCTTTGGCCCTAGCCTTGGACCCGGAAGAAGATGAACCGCCAACAAACATAGCGGGTGTTTCCCTTGCCTTCTGCAAGGTGCCCTCCGCACTCCTTAACATGTTCAGGAGTTCCGCAAGTTCAACTTCTTTTCCTTGAAGATTGAAGTTGAGGATAAACTGGGCGTAGGTGGGAGGAAGGGACTGGAGAACAAGGTCTGTATAGAGCTCATTATCCAAAGTCGTCCCAAGGTCTACGAGCTCTTCTATATAGCCAATCATCTGTAGGACATGTTCACCTACGGATGATCCGACAGCCAACCTCGCTCGAAACAATTTCTTAGAGGTCTCGTATCTTGCTATACGAGATTGCTCTCCATAAAGTTCCTTTGTATGGAGAAATATGCCATCAAGGGACATATCCTCGTGCCTCCTCTGATGTTCATTGTTCATCGAGGCAAGCACGATGCACTTGGCACTCGCGCAATCTAAATCCCAGGTTTTGCGGATTTCCTTATCCGCATTACTGGATTTGGGACCAGGGACAGCAGGTGCCGTAGCGGTGAGGACGTACCCCAGTTTGTCATAGGTCAAAGCCATCTTGACATTCCGCAGCCAATCTTTATAGTTTGGCCCCGTCAGTATATTTTTCTCTAAAAGTAACTTAAGTCCAGTCATTTTCAGGGTCGCTGCAATTAGGAGAGAGAGAAGAAAACTCTTTAGCATGATGCTCTTGCAAGTTTAGAGTGGTTTTTAGTTTATCTAAACTGGATGGCTCCCACTGTTTCTCGAATCCTTCCTCAAACCATAAAAGAAGAATTAGCCAAGACTATTCTCACCGTACAATACTTGCTTAACCGTTCAGCCAGGCCGGTGTCGATACTTCGAGGGAGGTTTTCCAACGCTTTCGCGAAGTTCCTTAATTAAATAACCTCTTTTCTCTGGGGGCGTAACCCCGCTGACACTTTTCTGGACACCTACTAGGTTTATAGCATTGATCGTTAAGTGACGAATATCCTGATAAGTAGCATATACTCACAGTAGGATCGGGATCCAAATATCATCGTCTGATAATGTTGTAGGAATGCTACCAACATTCATCAAACTCAAAATGGTATGCACTTGGTTCTTTGCAAATTTCAGTTTCTTTAGAAATTCCCGATATAAGTTTTTACCCCATGCTCTTATGACCTTGGCGTTGGTCAAAATGTCATAAGTCACATGTCAAGTTCTACCCATCATTATCTTGTTAATTTGAACCCATCCGTATATATCCCTGACGTTGGCCAAATGATAATACGACTGTCCCAAACCAACTCATCTATCTATGCAACAAATGAATAAATCAATAACCCATTGCGAACCCCGGCTATACACCACAATAGTCCAATACAGTTTATATGCACAAACAGATATAACCATTTCAGAAATGTGCAACCCCCTGCCAACCGACATACTAGCAGTTAGGGGAGGTTTACGAACACATTATACAATCACAGATATAATCCAATATGCAAATACTGTACAATTCGATCGAATAAACAACATCAATATTGCTCCAAAATCTGCTCTGTTAAACAGTAACCTGAGCAATAATTAAATATTCCAGAAAACCCCAAATATCACAGGGGACCCACACAAGAAAGATGAGTCCATGACTCGGCCAAAGCGCCGCGGAAGGGCGGCGGATCCCACCGATCCGCCGCGCTTCCGCGGCCGAGTTGCCGATTCATGGGCTCGAATTTCTTGGGTGTTCTCCTGTGGTCATGTCAAGCTCTCTGAACACACCAGAAAAATTTTAGGACTTCATTTTAACTTCGACAGAAACTTGACAGAATTAGGGTTTTTCCGTTCGAAATTCGTACAAATTTGCAATTAAGTTATTTAGTGTTTAGCGAGGCTCTGATACCACTGTAAGTCGATATAGTACACCCCAGTACTTATGGGGAGGCGGAATTTTCAAAAACAATCAAGTTTAAATAACGAACATCGACTAACCGCTTGAATCGAAGCTAAACTATAAATAACCGTATTCTAAGAGTTTCAATTCACTTGTGATTAGGGATTATACCTAATGAAACCGGTCCTTCTTCTTTGTGTCCTCCTTTGTTCTCCTCGACCTTCTCTAGGTAGTAGACGATCCACCCGAGAGCAAAACACCAAGCTAAACCTCTAAGTTGAGGTAACTAATCAACTTTGATTGCTAATCAAAGATGAAAGGATGATATAGAGTGAAGGTAATGGATGCTTAAGTCTAACTAAACCTTTGATCTCAACACATGAGGATTAAGGATTAGTATCTTGAAGATGAGAGCTTGAGGAGAGAGAATATGAGATAAGATAATGAGAGAAGAGAGAGAGTGTATCATAATATTATGAAGCATTCTTATTTATCAAAAATGAATAAAAGAAATGAATAAGCATGCTTCATAAAATATCTAGTGGTGATTCATTAGCATGAGTCATTAAGCAATAAATGTGCATTAATGAAATGAATGAATCACCACCATGACTCACTTTCTTATCCAAAAGAAACCTCCTTAGTCACATCTTCTAGAAGCTTCTCGTATAATTACGAGAACGCCCCTCCAATCCGCAAAAATACGGAAAAACTTTAGACTGTAAAAATCCAATAACCGGATACCAGTAACTGGCTTAAACCAAAGCCGACTGGTAAAAACTGTCCGAAAGTCGTACGCGCGTAAACGCACGTATGCGTCCGAACCCTTTGTCGCAAAACCATGCAACCTCTATATCGTTTCGCCTGGAGTAGGAAACTCTCTGTGTGGGACTCTAGAGACTCGACTACTACGCTGGCAGTGGGTTTAACCACAGACCGCAAGCGGCACTAGCTGTACGTAACGGTCCCCAGGTAGTTGTCGATAAGAAGGCCGATGAGTAAACCCATCCAAACTCCTACTGAGTCTGATGTGACAATCTCCATACAGTCCGGTCCGTTCGTCCAAGACTATCGCATATCGGGCCTAGGGGGCGGCAAGCGTCAGTCCGCTAATAGCGGTATAAGTCGTGTCGGAGTGAAGCCCATTACACCCTGAGAAACTACTGGAACCTACCAGCAAATCTCGCTTGCCCTGGCCAGGGACTTTGCGTAATGGCTCTCTGACACAGCACGATATCTACTCCCAATACCGGGAGGGACGAATCCTGTCTAACCGCCACTGCCTCCAAGTGCTCGGGACTGCACCCAACCGCCACCTGTTTGCACGACTCCTTTGAGCCGTGGTAGGGTAGCAATCTAAGAACAGTGGGACACACTCGAGGCGAAGTAGCAGTGTCAAGTCTGCGGACTACGCTGTACTCATGTCACCTGGGAACTGTTCACTGACGACTGGTATCAAACCAACCAACAGTTCCCTGTGAGTCCTGTCCGGTGTACCCGTAACCTAACGAGCACCTGTATACTATCTCCAGTACGACGTACTGACGGCTGTGGGACAGACCATCTCCCCAACTGGGATGAGAAGCGTACACACCAGTCTACTCCGGAGTATCGATGCTCTGTCTCGATAATCCAACGACCGGGGACCTGAATAAGGATGTGCTTGTAGACTACCCAGCCCCCACTAGTGTGACTGCCATCACAACGCTGGTAGACAAGCAAGATCCTAAAAGCTCTATCAATACGTACACTCACATATTAAGATAGAAAAACCAAGTAGCATACTACCATGTTTAGCAAGACTGTTATATACATGTGAATATCCCAAGCTTCCATTAAGTAATATACAAGCTAGTATGATACAGTAATGGCCTTCTAGGGCATAAACACTAACATAGGGACCATTTCAGGATATGCTTATAGACCCCAGCTCCCACTTATATGATCGCCCTCATACTGCTGGTGGTCAAGCAAGAATCCTAGGGGCTCTATCAACATGTAATAGCGACGTGTCAGGTCACCTAAAACAGTACACGATGATAAAGGTAAACCAGATAGCATACTATCATCTCGAGTAAGACTGTCCTACCGGGATAGGTCCTCCATCAATCATTGCAATCACGTACCTGTGACCTAATAATTGACTCTGAGGGCACTATCTCCAACAATGTATATGCCCTAGAGGACATTGTTGTACATATGATGTATATTATAATGGATGCTTTGATAAATATAGAGAAGACTTTCTTGCTAGTCATGATAGTATGCTATTTGGTTTTCCTTTATCTTAACATGTTGACTTGTATTAGTTTACTGTCTTACTCTCACATGTTGATAAAGCACTTAGGATCTGTACTCGACTACTGGGACTATGATGAGATCATACTAATGGGACCACGGTAGTCGATGAGTACATCCTATAACTGTTCCTAGTCGAGGTTGTGTCGAGACAGAGCATCGATACACTAGAGTAGACTAACGTATACGCATCTTGACCCATATGATGGGCGATGGATGATCCCATATCCATCGGAGTTTGACATCAAGGATGGTGTACGGGTGCTTAGTGGAGACTGGGTACACTGGAAGGACTCGCCGAGAACTCCCAGATGGTGATATACCTCACGTCAGATGGCAGTTCTCCGGTGACACTGGTACAGGGTAGTCTGTAGACCCGAGATCGTCATAGAGTCTTGTGTGATTACTATTGTGCTTTGATTTCCATCTTACCACGTCTAAGAGGGCGTGCAAAACAGTGGCTTTTGGGTGCAGTCCCGAATCACATGGAGGCAATGAGCGATAGGAGGGGACTCGTCTCTCCCGGTATAGTGAGTTGATGTTGTGCCGTGTTCGATTGGCTATAACTGGAAGTCCCTGGCCAGGGATGATATAGAGATTAACTGGTAAGTGTTACCAGTAGTTTCTCGACTTGTTATGAGCCTCACATCGACACGACTTATCGGTTATTGAGGTCTGACGTACACTACCCCTAGACTAGATATGCAACATATCAGACGAAGAGACCGGACTATACGGGAGTGTTACTGATTGGATTCACATGAGAATGTACAGGCTTGGTTGTTGATCTTCTGATTGCTCAATACCTGGGTGGCTGTTACGTTTAGCTGACCGATTGCAGCTTGTGGGTGTTTGATATGATCATCACCTACTGCCGGCGTATTGACGATTCTTTAGAGTCCTACATAGAGGTTTCTTGACTCAAGAAAAACGGAGTAGGGGCACATATGTGATATGTGCAGGACCGAGGATAATGCGATATGAGATACCGTATTATATTCTCGCGATATTTTGATATGAGCCGGGTCATCGGATCAAGTGTTGATTCGATAAATCTGTACATGATAGATTAGTCGGTTATATTCGATATAGCTGGATTGTCGGATCAAGTGTTGATTCGATAATTTAATGTATAATAATATATATGATATATTGCACTACATTATCTATGTAAGTCCATGTTACCTCTCTCGGTACTTACGGGCTTGCGGAAATGATAAAAAACGATATTTCAAGAGGTGGTAACATGGACTTAAAATACGGATCTTTGTAAAAAAACTACCTAACAATCTAACTAGAGTTTTGCCTACTCGGTTAGGGGGCTATACCTTTCTTGAACTCCTTCGTCTTCAACTCTTTCCGTTGTACGGATCGGCCTCACCTCGTCGTCTCCTTGAGCCGAAGATGGATCCACCTGAAAGCTTATACCTTTGGCTTCTTCTTTGAACTTGAAGAAACTAGAACACTTGGTTTGCTAAACCTTGTGAACTAGGATGAGTAGAGAAGTGATTTAGGTTTTCTTTTATCTCTAAGGCAATGTTTCTCAACTCATGAGAGGGTGTTGCCTTGAGCTAGAGAGAGAGCAAGAAGGAGAGCTCAAGCAAGAGAGAGAATGAGTAACTCTTTTGCCATCCAAGCTCTCATAATCCAAAACCATCATAAAAAAATAGTAATCAAGTATTTTATGATAGTTCAAGTCAAAATGGCTATATCATTTCATGCACTCATTTTGCTAAAACAAACAAACAAGCAAAAGTCTTTGCCATGAAATGATAGCCATTGTCATGATGATGGTCAACTAGTCCAACCTAGTCAACCGGTCAACAAAGTCAACAAGTCAACAAAGTCAACCCCTCAACAACCATGTCACCATAATACTTAATTAATATTATTGTTAATTATATTTCTTATTCTCATTAGGGTTTAGCCAAAAGTCAATAGTCAACAGTCAACAGTCAACAACCCCAATGAGAATCCTCTGTCTCTGTCTCTCTGTCAACTGTGCATACACACCCGCATCCGCGTTCCGAGGAACAAGAATACAAATGAGATAAAACCAATCCCAAAATGTACACTAGGGTCTGGCTTAAACCAAAGCCCGCTAGTGTTAACTGTCCGGACACCAAACGTGCACAAGTGCACGGATGTGACCGAACCCTGTCGCAAAACCATGCGACCTCTACTCTTTTGCCTAAAGGCGAATAGCTTTCTGTGTGGGACTCTAAAGAATCGACACTACGCTTGCAGTGGGTTTAACCACAGACCGCAAGCGGCACTAGCTGTGCGTAACGGTCCCCAGGTAGATGCCGACAAAAAGACGGACGAGGTGAAACCCATCTGAACTCCTACCGAGCATGAATGTGACAATCTCCATATAGTCCGGTCTGTTCGTCTAATACATCGCATGGCGGGCCTAGGGGGCGGTAAACGTCAGTCCCCTAATAGCGGTACAAGTCGTGTCGGAGTGTAGCCCAGAACACCCTGAGATAGCACTGGAAACCTACCACTATATCTCGCTTACCCTGGCCAGGGACTACTCGTGTAATGGCTCTCCTAGACACAGCGCGATGTCAACCCCCAATACCGAGAGAGACGAATCCTGTCTAACCGTCACTGCCTCCATGTGCTTCGGGACTGCACCCAAAAACTACCTGTTTGCACGACTTCTTTGAGCCGTGGTAGGGTAGTAATCAAAGTACAGTGGGAACACACTCGAGGTGAAGTGACAGTGTCAAGTCAGCGGACTAAGCTGTACTCATGTCACCTGGGAACTGATAACTGACGATAGGTATAGTATCAACCAACAGTTCCCGACGAGTCCTGTCCAGTGTACTCATAACCTAACGAGCACTCGCATACTATCTCAAGTACGACGTACTGACGGCTGTGGGACAGACCGTCTCCCACACTGGGATGAGAAGCGCATACGCTAGTCTACTCCGGAGTATCGATGCCCTGTCTTGATAGTCCTACGACTAGGCACCTGCATAAGGATGTGCTTATAGATTACCTAGCCCCCACGAGTGTGACTGCCATCACAACGCTGGTAATCAAGCAAAGATCCTAAGGGCTCCACTAATTTGTATAGGTGATATACTAAAATAAACACATGTACACATTAAAGAAGAAACAAACCAAGTAGCATACTACTATATTGAGCAAGATTGTCTATACAAGGTGAATACCCCAAGCTTCCATTATGTAATATACAAACTAGTATGATACAGTAATGGCATCTAGGGCATATACACTAACAATCTCCCACTTGCACTAAGGCCATGTACTGGCGTATCGAAGACCTATCATCTTGATCAGCCGCTCGAACTGAGTCTGGGGTAAGGCCTTTGTGAGTGGATCAGCAGTGTTATCTTCCTTTGAAACTCTCCGAACCTCGATCTCCTGGCGACCCACGATCTCCCTGATCAGGTGATACCGCTTCAAGATGTGTCTGGATTCCTGATGGGACCTGGGTTCCTTTGCTAAAGCTATAGCCCCGTTGTTGTCGCAATACAGAAGTATTGGATCAACAATGGACGGAACCACCTGAAGTTCAGTTAAGAACTTCCTTATCCATACGGCTTCTTTTGCGGCATCTGCAGCAGCGATATATTCTGCTTCCATCGTCGAGTCAGCAACGGTTTCCTGTTTGGAACTCTTCCAACACACCGCCCCTCCATTGAGGGTAAAGACATAACCCGACATGGACTTGGAATCATCCTTGTCACTCTGGAAGCTGGAGTCAGCAAAGGCCTCGATCTGGAGGTCTTTTCCGCCATACACCAAGAACATCTCCTTAGTCCTTCTCAGGTACTTGAGAATGTTCTTTACAGCTATCCAGTGTTTCTCCCCAGGGTTTGACTGATACCGGCTTACCACACTCAGTGCATAAGTTACATCTGATCTGGTACACAACATCGCATACATTATAGAGCCTACCGCAGAAGCGTAGGTTATAATAGACATGCGATCCCTTTCCAAATCAGTCTTGGGAGACATCTCTTTGGAGAGGGTGATCCCGTGACAAGCCAGCAAATTACCGCGCTTGGAATCTTTTCAGTATGGTGTCGATGTACCTGGACTGTGAGAGTCCCAATATCCTCTTGGATCTGTCACGATAGATCCGGATCCCCAGAATGTATGAGGAATCACCCAGGTCTTTCATGGAGAACCTATGTGACAAGAACCCTTTGACAGATTGTAGCATAGGAATGTCATTTCCTATTAAGAGAATGTCATCCACGTATAAAACGAGGAATACTACAGTTCTCGCTACAAATCTACTATAGATGCATGGTTCATCTGGATTTTTGATAAAGCCAAATTCTTTGACCATCTCATCAAAACAGATGTTCCAACTCCGCGATGCCTGCTTTAGTCCGTAGATGGACTTAAGCAACTTGTACACCTTTCCGCTGCTCCCACTCTGAATGAAACCCTCTGGCTGGTCCATATAAATACACTCTTCTAAATTTCTATTTAGAAAAGCGGTCTTTACGTCCATCTGCCAAATCTCATAATCGTGGAGGGCTGCAATGGCAAGAAGGATCCGAATGGATTTCAGCATAGCTACTGGAGAAAAGGTCTCGTCATAGTCCAAACCAGGTCTTTGACGAAAACCCTTTGCAACCAGTCTAGCTTTATAGGTCTCAACCTGTCCATCTACACCAATCTTCCTTTTGAAGATCCACTTGCATCCTACGGGTTTTACCCCATCTGGAGCAACGTCCAATGTCCATACTTTGTTGGTGTACATGGACTCCATTTCGGTCCGCATTGCATCCAACCATTTTACCGAGTCAACGCTCTGAATGGCCTGCTGGAAGCTAGTCGGCTCATCATAATCAATGATGCAATCCTCTCTATCCCCGTCTATGAGAAGACCGTAGTATCTCTCGGGTGGATGAGACTGCCTACTACTCCTGCGGAGTGGCGTAGGAATGTCATGATATTTCGAACCCTCTGGTTCTACTAAGCTTTCAGTAATAGCTCGTGGTTCTGGAATTTCTTCCAGCTCTATTGCGCTCCCACTTATCTGATTTTCCAAAAACTCAGTTTCCAAGAAGTGGGCATGACGAGAAACATAAATCTTTTGTTCCTCTTCGCAATAGAAGAAATATCCCTTGGAGTTCTTTGGAAATTCTACAAACTTGCACTGTACTGAGCGTGCCTCGAGTTTGTCCGCATGCTGCTTTTTGACAAAAGCTGGACATCCCCATGTCTTAATGTGAATAAGATAGGGTCTCTTCCCACACCACATCTGATATGGTATAGTAAGCACAGTCTTAGTTGGAACTCGGTTCAAAAGGTATGCAGCTGATTCTAGTGCATATCCCCAGAATGATCGCGGTAACTCAGCGTTACTCATCATGGACCGTACCATATCCAATAGGGTTCGGTTACGTCTCTCCGATACAATGTTATTTTGCGGAGTGTATGGAGGAGTAAGCTGAGAGAGAATTCCATTCTCTTTTACGTAATCTAGGAACTCGGCACTCAAGTATTCACTACCTCGATCGGATCTTAGTGTCTTGATACTTTTGCCGGTTTTTTTTTCTACTTCATTCTTATATTCCTGGAATTTTCCAAAGGCTTCGGATTTATGTTTCATTAAGAAGACATAACCGTACCTTGAAAAGTCATCCATAAAAGTAATGAAGTAAGAATAACCGCTTCGCGCATGTGTAGACATTGGACCGCACACGTCGCTGTGTACGAGTCCCAAGAGCTCGCTCGCTCTTACTCCGTGTCCAGTGAACGGAATCTTTTTCATCTTTCCTTTGAGACAGGATTGACAAGTGGCATACGATTGATATTCGAACGGATCCAAATATCCTTCTGTATGTAACTTCGTCAACCTTCTCTCATTGATGTGACCCACTCTACAATACCACAAGAAAGTCTGATTTATTTCCGGAGACATTCTTTTGTGTGTATTCTGGACATTGAAAATCTGTGGTTGGTTTAATACGTATATACCATTGCTTAATGTACCTGACCCAATCAGAACTTGATTAAGGTGAATGTTTACAACATTACTTACAAACGCAAATTCATAACCTTCTTTAGAAACCAAAGATACAGAAATTATATTACAAGTTGCGTTGGGTACAAAAAAGCAATTACGTAAAACCAAAACAAGTCCATCTGACATTCCCAGGTGATAGTCCCCCACGGCCTTAGCATCCATGCTAGCTCCGTTTGCAACTTTGAGGGTCATGTCACCTGCCTTCAAAAACCTACGGTTTCTCAACGCCTGCAAAGAATTACAGATATGAGATCCTGATCCGGTATCCAATACGCAGGAAGTAGAGTTTATTGATAGAAAGTTTTCAATAACATACACACCTGAAGCTGAAGCCGCAACTTGCTTCAGATCCTGTGTTCTGGCTTTCCAAACCCTGCAATCTTTCTTCCAGTGCCCACTCTTATGACAGTAAAAGCACTCTTCCTTCCCCACAAGTTTCCCCGCTATCTTTGTTGCCTTTGTCTTTCCCTTCGTATCCACTTTACTAACACCGCCCCTTGGTTTGGCGGGGGCTTTCTTCTTCTTTCCCTTGGGTTTCGCCTTGGACCTAGAAGATGAATATCCTCCTACAAACAAAGTGGATGTTTCCCTACCTTTCTATAGGGTGCCCTCTGCACTCCTCAGCATGTTAAGGAGTTCTGAAAATTCAACTTCTTTTTCTTGTAAGTTGAAGTTCAGGATAATCTGGGCGTAAATGGAAGGAAGGGACTGAAGAATCAAGTCCGTATAGAGCTCATTCTCCAACGTGGCCCCAAGGTCCGCGAGCTCCTCTATGAAGCCAATCATCTTAAGCACGTGTTCCTCTACCGATGATCCGACGGCCAACCTTGCCGAAAATAACTTCTTCGACACTTCGTATATTGCGATACTAGATTGCTCTCCATACAGTTCTTTTGTATGGAGAAATATGGATTCGAGGTCCATATTCTCGTGCCTCCTCTGATGTTCGTTGTCCATAGAGGCAAGCATGAGGCACTTGGCCTTCGCGCAATTGATCTCCCAAGTCTTACGGATTTCCTTATCCGCGACGCTGGAGGAGGGACCTGGTGTTAGTTGTATGTATGCCCTAGAGGCCAGCATTGTACAGATGATGTATATTATATTGGATGCTTGGACATATAAAGAGATGACTTTCTTGCTCGATATGATAGTATGCTATCTGGTTACTCTTTATCTTAACATGTACACTAGTCTCTTTAAACTGTCTTATGGTTACATGTTGGTAAAGCCCTTAGGATATGTACTTGACTACCTGGACTATGATGCAGATCATACTAGTGGGGACATGGTAGTCCATAAGTACATCCTTCAAGCTCCCTAGTCGTGGGTGTATCGAGATGGGGCATCGATATACCAGAGTAGACTAGCGTATACGCTTCTCGACCCATGAGATGGGCGATGGATGATCCCATATCCATTGGTGTTTGACATCAGAGATGGTATAGGGGTGCTCAGTGGAGACTGGGTACACTGGACGGACTCGCCGAGAACTCCCAGATGGTATTATACCTCACGTCAGATGGCAGTTCTCAGGTGACACTTGTGCAGGTTAGTCTGTAGACCCGAGATCGTCATAGAGTCTTGTGTGATTCCCACTGTGCATTGATCTCCACCTTACCACGTCCATGAGGGCGTCCAAAACGGTGGTTTTTGGGTACAGTCCCGAGTCACATGGAGGCAATGAGCGATAGGAGAGGTTTCGTCTCTCCCGGTATTGGGGGTTGATGTTGCGCTGTGCTTGATTGGCCATAACAGGGAAGTCCCTGGCCAGGGCTGATCAGAGGTTTGCTGGTAAGTGTTGCCAGTAGTTTCTCGACCCGTTATGAGCCTCACATTGGCACGACTTATCGGTTATTGGGTTCTGACGTTTACCACCCCTAGACTTGATATACGACATATCAGACGAGGAGACCAGACTGTACGGGAAGTGTCGCCGATCGGCTCGACGGGAGTTATAGCAGGTTCGCTTGTTCTCTTCTGATCGCTCAATACCCGGGTGGCCGTTACGTTTAGCTGACCGCTTGTGACTTAGGGGTGCTTGATATGATCATCACCCACTGCCGGCGTATTGATGAGTCTCAGAGTCCCACAATGGAGTTTCCTAGTCCAGGCGAAACGTTGTGGTGCGCGTATGCGATATGCGCATGGACCCAATTAAAATGCGCGCATAGGATACCGTATATTGATCGGGCAGCTTGCTTTCGGTAGGGGTCATATGAGATATGGCCGGATTGGTAAATCAAGTGTTGATTTATCATTTAACCATTAGTTTCTCACTAGAAATCCTTTTCTTGTGTTGGATGGATGTATGAATGCATGTATGTTTTTCTTTCATTCTAGTTTCATGCACATATGGATGTGTATACATACATACATGCATACATACATTTATCATGGTTGGATATATATGAAAATGGTGGCAATATAAGACTCACACCATGGTATTTTTTATGAATTATTATTGTATTTATATTTAAACATAAAAGGTTCATTATTGTTTTCTTCTACACTCTTCTTTTGACTTAACCATTCTCACCCACCTTTTAACCTTTGGTTAATTTCCTTTTGTGTTTTAACTCTAGTACAATAATGATTCAACCATGGTTTGAGATGATAGATGGAAAATATATATTGATATATTTTTCTATTTTAAAAGAGAGAAATAGTTATCATCTTCTTCAATATTGCCATTATCTTCTTCCTCCTCCTTCATAGCTCTCTAGATTTTTGTAGTGAGCTACATAATCAACAAGTTAGGATTTTGAAGTGAGAAAGAGAACCACAACACCATTCTACACAAGTATAGCCCACTTATTTAGGATGTTAACTTGATTCCGTTCACTTGATCGGAGAAAGTCGCTAGCTTGGACAAAGCGGACTCCGGGTGGATCATCGGTGACGTCGAGGAGTTCAAGCGGAGTTTTTTCAACCCCCAAGTAGCCGAGGAGTCTAGCGTAGGGAGCTACAAAGGTTGTAGTCTCTAAACCCTAACTTTTATTAGCTTAAAGTTTTGTAACCTTAATTTTCTAGGATCGATTCCTTTGCGTGTTTGTTTAGCACAATAAAAACTTAAACTTTTAGACATGTTGTTGGTTGTATGTATGCCCTAGAGGCCAGTATTATACAGATGATGTATATTATATTGGATGCTTGGACATATATAGAGATGACTTTCTTGCTCGATATGATAGTATGCTATCTGGTTACTCTTTATCTTAACATGTACACTAGTCTCTTTTAACTGTCTTATAGTTACATGTTGGTAAAGCCCTTAGGATGTGTAATTGACTACCTGGACTATGATGCAGATCATACTAGTGGGGACATGGTAGTCCATAAGTACATCCTTTAAGGTCCCTAGTCGTAGGTGTATCGAGACGGGGCATCGATATACCAGAGTAGACTAGCGTATACGCTTCTCGACCCATGAGATGGGCGATGGATGATCCCATATCCATTGGTGTTTGACATCAGAGATGGTGTACGGGTGCTCAGTGGAGACTGGGTACACTGGATGGACTCGCCGAGAACTCCCAGATGGTATTATACCTCACGTCAGATGGCAGTTCTTAGGTGACACTTTTGCAGGTTAGTCTGTAGACCCGAGATCGTCATAGAGTCTTGTGTGATTCCCACTGTGCTTTGATCTCCACCTTACCACGTCCATGAGGGCGTGCAAAACGGTGGTCTTTTGGTACAGTCCCGAGTCACATGGAGGCAATGAGCGATAGGAGGGGTTTCGTCTCTCCCGGTATTGGGGTTGATGTTGCGCTGTGCTCGATTGGCCGTAACAGGGAAGTCCCTGGACAGGGCTGATCAGAGATTTGCTGGTAAGAGTTACCAGTAGTTTCTCAACCCGTTATGAGCCTCATATCGACACGACTTATCGAGCTATTAGGGTCTGACGTTTACCACCCCTAGGTGAGATATGCGACATATCAGACGATCAGACCGGACTGTACGGTAAGTGTTAATGGTTGGATTCACAGGAGTATGAGCGGGCTAGCTCGTCGATCTTCTGATCGCTCAATACCCGGATGGCCGTTACGTTTAGCAGACCGCTTGCGGCTTGTGGATGCTTGATATGATCATCATCTGCTACCGGCGTATTGACGAGTCTTTAGAGTCCTACACAGAGGTTTCCTGGCTCAAGCGAAACGAAATAGGGGCGCATATGAGATATGTGCAGGACCGAGAATAATGCGTGTATGTGATACCGCATTTCATTCTCGCGATATATGTTTCGATTGGTTATATTCGATATGACCTAGTTATCGAATCATTGATTCGATAAATCGATACATTGGATTCTAGTCGGTTATGTGCGACATGACCGGATCATTGAATCAAATGTTGATTTAATGACTTAATGCATAATTATATATTTGATATATTACTTTGCGTTAGCTAGTATTGGTTCACTTTATATGGATTTTCTCACTCGATGTGCAAGAAGTATATATGATATACTTTTGTGCACATATTTGTGTCATGTTTGATGATACTTGAACATGTGGTTAAGTGTAAAGGATTAAACCATGGTTAATAGTTGATTAGGGTTTTGCTTTTTCATTTATTTATTTTTTTATTTATTTAGAAATGATTTAGATAAGAATGGTGGCTTCTTTTGTTTTCTAGTTGAAGCTTCATGAAGCTTTGACTTCTTAACCATTCTTATCTTCATGCTTAACCCTAACTCAACCAAGTAACCATGGTCTATTCTCTACACTTAACCTTAGTTAGCTTATGATAAGTATTGAATTATTATTCATTTTATCTCAACACTTATCATATTCTAGCTACTTCTTCATCTTCTTCTTCAAGAAAAGCTTAAGGTCCATCAATGGCAACTTGAGCTAAAGTGAGATAAATCCAATTCTAAAGTGAACCCACGTCCTATTTCTTCACCCTCTACCTCTTGCCAAGTTGTTTTGGGTGTTTTCTTCACAAGTTTCACAAGTTTGTGAAGTCGGAGCTTGAACTTGCGATGCCTCGAGGTAGATCGTCTTTGACTCAAAGCCGACGACCTAGCTCGCCCGTTTCTCCGATGAAGCCAACGTTCGAGTTTGGGAATCGAGATGGACAGCGAGAGGATGCCTTCGTGGAGCCAAGGAAGAGGGTAACCGGATCTACAAAGGTTGTAGCATCTAACCTTTAGTTAATATGTTAACTAGTTTAGTTTTTCGCCTAGAATTCTAGTTTAAGATCCGTGTTAGGGTTTCTCGGCACCATAATTTTTGTAAAATGGCATGTTCGATGCCTTGTGAGACCTCTATAGGGTGCCTAGGAACCTTTCATTGGTATCAGAGCTTAGCTAGAGCCTTAGGCGAAGTCTAGATGGCGTTTGAAGCCCGAACGAACCCGAAACCCCAAACCAAACATCCTCTCTGTCCTTTTTCTAAAATCGGGGATTTTTTCACATTAAAATTATTCAGAAAAATCAGCAGGCTAATCTAAGAGTTACTATGAATTTCGATGGACTAATTCCATCACAGAGCCGCGGATCCGCGGCACGAGCATGGCTCGTGCGGCGGATGCGCGGCGCTTTTGTCGTTTTGTGCATTTTAATTTTCACAGTAATTCTCATTTTTCTGTGGTGGTTTTCCTGGGAATTTTTAATATTCATTCAAGAGTTGAATTTTCCAGGGTTGTTTTGGGGATTCGGTATTTCGATCGGATTATCAAATTTCGTCTTTTGTGTATTTCCGGATAATTTTCAGAATATGTTAAAAAGTTCGACCGGATATAAATACCCAATTTTTCCCCTGTCGGGAAATTTCCAAGTGTTGGATTTTTCCGTAGTTTAACGACGTTCTAAGTAGTGCAAGTAACGCGATGGACCCTCTAGAAGACAACAAACCTTAACTCGATTATGTGACCGTCTTGAACTGCCCTTTGAACCTTCGGGTTTGGGGCAGTACGGCGTGCCACATGTGAGGCGTTGGCTTGACCCTTCTACGGCTGGACCGTTGGTACTGAGGCACGAACTGAATGTTGTTAGACTTGTTTCATGTGTTGAGCTGTATCGGGAAAACTTGGGTGTTCGATTGTTCGATCGAAAAGTTTAGCATTTTCTATTTATCCGGAATGTGATACAATAATTGGAATTCACAATAAGTTATGAGATAACTGAATGAATGTTATAAATCTAGCGGTTTAGTTTCACTTTATATTGAAAAGTGTTTTCGATAATGGGACTAAAATGCGGGATTTATATCTGTTAGGCATGTGATGTCTAAGTGTTTCATCTGATTAGGCATGCGATGTCTAAAGAAGTTGCGGATTCCAATTGTTGTAGTTTTACACTTTCTTTTCTGTGACCGTAAGTGTAATATGTGATATCGCCGGTTTCGTTGCTATACGTCAACGACAATTGGGGTATGCATACTTACTTACGTTGATGGCATGTGATGTTATGTGTTGCTGGATATGTTATATTGGATCGTCGAGTTCGAATAGCCGGGGGTTTTATGTGAGATGAGTGTCTTTCATTTTCATTCATGTAAAAACTTGTATGTAATATTCTTTTATTTGGGGCACTTCCAGGTAGCGGAAGATGTCACCTTTTGTATATTATTTACTTTTCCGCATTAGGATAGACCCAAGGAGGGGAGCACAAGTAACCGGGTTCTGAGGTCCAGTGGGAGACCAACTCGAGGAGTCGAGTCCGGGTCTCCTAACCCTAGAATTGGCAGGGTTGCTTGCCGCTTTCGTAGGGGTCTAGGGGTGTGGGATTGGCTATTCGTCACGACCGTGGAATCCGTGTTTTTATACTGGCTCGTATTGAAAACACGGACGTCCTAGTATATCCAATATTTCATATGTTTATTCTGCTGCGATATCTGTGTTGTGACTCTGTGATGGATATAGTATATAGTATATATGATATATTATATAGACGTTACTTATGTTTTACACCCGCGCTAGCCCTGCCCTGCTCTGACGTTAGTTACCTAACCTAACGGTGCACGAGGGGACATCGAGGCGAATGCGGATGGCATAAGTGTACGTCATATCTATCTGTGATGTTTAGGTATTTAAATGATGGGACTTCATTAATGTGATTAATGAAAGATAAGAAACCTAAGATGTAGTGGAATCGAATTTTAAAATAAAACAGGTAGCTACAGTTCTTGCTTTGCACAACGGTATATATGATATACCCTGCACCTTATTCGATGAGGAAAGGACCGAGATCCCTTCACCGGGAGTGACTCCTTTAGCAATAACTGGCAGATGCTACAGACTCGGTTTGCTTTTGACTGCTTTTGGGTTTTTGCTTTGCACAGCGATATATATGATATATCCCGCACCTCATTCGACGAGGAAAGGACCGAGATCCCTTCACCGGGAGTGACTCCTTTAACAAAACTAGAAAAGCCTCAAAATCACTCCATTTCAAAACTTCATTTGATTCTACAACGATATCAAGTTCATTACGCTCATGGTTTTCAGAAAAACCTAGCGTAGCCCTCCGTCATTTCAGATGAGTGGTAGTTAGTATTCGTGCTACGTTTGTTGGCCTGCGTCAAGGCGTAATGTGCGGTAGCTAACTAGTATTTATCTGCTTATGCATATGATGCAGATTAGATTAGGGTAGTCGTGCGACTTTGTTAGCCTGCGTCAAGGGTCGTACGGGTGGGTTTAATTCGATCAGGAAATGACGGGTTGAACTTGACTAGCGCACTACGGTTTGTTGGCCTGCGTCAAGGTCATAGCACGCTAAGGGCAAAATATTATCGGGAATTTCAAGTGTTGAAATTTGCAATGAGATTGCATACCTTCTATGAGATAGCTGGATCCCGATACCCACTGCGAGTAAGAGTTACTCCTGGGAGAATTTTACACATTGCAATTAGCTGATCAAGTAGGTGTCTAGAAAGGTGTCAACGGGGTTACGCCTCTGGGAAAATGAGGTTTACATTAATTAGGTTCGTGCGAAAGCACAGGGGACCTCCCTCAAAGTACCGACACTGGCCTGGCTGAAAGATTGGCGAACTTGTAGTGTGTAATTAATCCCGGCTAGTCTTTCCTTTTAGGGTTTGGAGGAAGATTTGATAAAAAGCAGTGGGAGCCATCCTGATTAGATAAGATAATAACTAAATATGATCTTGCACGAGTATACGCTAAAGTGTTTTCTTCTCTCTCTCTCCAGGTAGCGACCAGTTCATGCCTTAATCAAGATAATAATATGGATGTATTGACCGAACCCGCAAGTTATACTGTGCTGGGGAACGTTGGTTCCGTTCTTTCTTATAATAGTTATAGGAATGAACAGGATATAGGGGAATGCCAGGATTCCCATGCCACCCGAATGAGGAAAGTACATGATGATGCATTCTCTTCGGGTGTGTTCGTTACTGAGAACTGTTTCTCCATTTGCTCTACGTCCTGGGTATTAGATACCGGGTCAGGATCCCATATATGTAATCAGTTACATGGGCTCAGGAAAGGTAGAGAAACAGGCTAAGACTGTCGGGGAATATCACCTTGTATTACCAACCGGTAATACATTGGTTCTGAACGAATGCTATTACATGCCGAACCTGATATGAAACATTATATCGGTTTCTTTATTAAGTAAAGAGGGATATAATTTTGTATTACAGGACAATGTTATGAACATTTTCCATAACCAAAAGTTGGTTGGATCAGGCACGTTGTGCAATGGCATTTATGTTCTAAATCAATCAACAGTTCTGAGCATAACAAACACACACAAGAGGAAGAGTTCTGAACTCAACGAATCCTTCTTGTGGCATTGTAGACTGGGCCACATCAATGCGACATGACTAGCTAAGTTGCATAAAGATGGATATTTAAATCCGTTTGAATTTTCATCTTATGACACTTTCCAGTCATGTCTCAAAGGCAAGATGACCAAAACTCCGTTTACGGGACACGGAGAAAGAGTTACCGAACTCTTGGGACTTATACATAGTGATGTATGCGGTCCCATGTCTACACATGCCAGGGATGGTTCTTCATACTTCATTACATTCACTGACGATCTCTCTAGATTCGGATATGTGTTCCTGATGAAACACAAATCAGAAGCTTTTGAGAAATTTAGAGAATATAAACAAGAAGTTGAGAACCAAACCGGAAAAAGTATTAAAATCCTACGATCTAATCGAGGAGGAGAATACTTAAGCAATGAATTCCTAGACTTCCTAAAAGAGAATGGGATTCTCTCTCAGCTGACTCCTCCATATACACCACAACACAACGGTGTATCAGAACGGAAGAACCGCACCCTATTAGATATGGTGCGCTCAATGATGAGCACAGCTGAGTTACCTATTTCCTTCTGGGGATATGCACTGGAAACAGCTGCAGACCTATTGAATATGGTTCCCACCAAAACCGTGTCGACCACTCCATATGAGATATGGAAAGGAAAGAGACCATGTCTTAATTATGTTAAGATATGGGGTTGTCCGACCTATGTAAAAACGCAAAATCCGGACAAACTCGCGGCAAGGTCCATTCTGTGTAAGTTTATTGGATATCCCAAACATTCGCGAGGGTATATCTTCTACCACCCTGAGGAACAAAGAGTGTTTTTTTCTCGGCATGCCACCTTTTTAGAAAAGGAATTTCTTGAAAAAGAGATTAGTGTTCATGAGGTAGAACTGGAAGAGGTTCCAGCTGCAGAAGCTACAACAGAAGATCTGGTGGAACCAGAGGATTCCGTAATTCCCGATGAACCCCAGCCACTCCGCCGATCTAGTAGGGTTCCTCGCCAACCTGAGAGATACTATGGTTTTCTCATGGATGGTGGGAGCGAGGATTGCATCATGGAGGATGATGACCCAACTAGCTTCGAGCAGGCCATCACGAGTGGGGACTCAGTGAAATGGCTGGATGCTATGCGGTCCGAGATGGAATCCATGTACACCAACAAAGTATGTACTTTGGAAGTTGCTCCTGAAGGGGTAAAACCCATTGGGAGCAAGTGGATCTTCAAGAAGAAACTTGGTGTAGATAGAAAAGTGGAGACTTTCAAAGTTAGACTTGTAGCAAAGGGTTTTCGTCAAAGACCAGGTGTGGACTATGACGAGACCTTTTCTCCAGTGGCTATGCTTAAATCCATCCGGATCATGCTTGCCATCGCTGCTTATCATGATTACGAAATCTGGCAAATGGATGTTAAGACCGCCTTTCTAAACGGTGATTTAGAAGAGTGCGTGTACATGACTCAGCCAGAGGGCTTCGTAGATAGTGGGAGCAGCGGGAAGGTGTGCAAGCTGCTTAAATCCATTGATGGATTAAAGCAAGCATCGCGGAGTTGGAACATCTGCTTTGACGTAGTTATCAAAGAGTTTGATTTCGTCAAAAATCCAGATGAACCTTGTATCTACAAGAAGGTGGCAGAGAGTAAGGTTGTCTTCCTCGTATTGTACGTGGACGACATACTCTTGATAGGAAATGATATTCCTATGCTGCAATCGGTCAAGCTCTTCTTATCACAAAGATTCTCAATGAAAGATCTTGGTGATGCCTCCTGCATATTGGGAATAAGGATCTATAGAGATAGATCAAAACGGATTTTGGGATTGTCCCAATCCAGGTACATTGACACCATACTAAAGAGGTTTAGTATGGAAGAGTCCAAGCGTGTGAACTTGCCCACGATCTCTGGAGTCACTCTCTCCAAAGAGATGTCTCCCAAGACTGATTTGGAGAGAGCTCGCATATAAGGGATACCCTATGCTTCGGTAGTAGGCTCTATCATGTATGCGATGCTATGTACCAGACCCGATGTAGCATACTCACTAAGTGTAGTGAGCAGGTATCAAGCTGATCCTGGAGAGAGTCACTGGACAGCTGTGAAGAGCATTCTTAAGTACTTACGAAGGACTAGAGAAATGTTCTTGGTGTATGGTAACGGAGAGCTCCAAGTGGAGTCCTTTACCGATTCGAGCTTCCAGAGTGATAAGGACGACTCTAAGTCGCAGTCGGGCTTTATCTTTACCCTTTACGGAGGGGCGGTTAGCTGGAAGAGTTCCAAGCAGGAAACCGTGGCAGACTCGACGATGGAGGCTGAATACATCGCTGCCAACGATGCTGCCAAAGAGGCTGTCTGGATCAAGAAGTTCATTACTGAACTTGGAGTGGTTCCATCCATTGAGCGTCCAATACCTTTGTATTGCGATAACAATGGAGCGGTGGCTTTGGCCAAGGAACCCAGGTCCCATCAGCGGTCCAGGCATATTCTGAGGCGGTATCACCTGATCCGGGAGATAGTTGATCGCCGGGAGATCGAGGTTAGGAGGGTTGACACGAAGAACAACACGGCGGATCCACTCACGAAGGCCATTCCCCAGATACAGTTTGAGAGACTCTTCGGGATGCTCGGTATGCGATACTACAGCAGCTGGCCCTAGTGCAAGTGGGAGATTGTTGGTTGTATGTATGCCCTAGAGGCCAGTATTGTACAGATGATGTATATTATATTGGATGCTTGGACATATATAGAGATGACTTTCTTGCTCGATATGATAGTATGCTATCTGGTTACTCTTTATCTTAACATGTACACTAGTCTCTTTTAACTGTCTTATAGTTACATGTTGGTAAAGCCCTTAGGATGTGTACTTGACTACCTGGACTATGATGCTGATCATACTAGTGGGGACATGGTAGTCCATAAGTACATCCTTCAAGGTCCCTAGTCGTAGGTGTATCGAGACGGGGCATCGATATACCAGAGTAGACTAGCGTATACGCTTCTCGACCCATGAGATGGGCGATGGATGATCCCATATCCATTGGTGTTTGACATCAGAGATGGTGTACGGGTGCTCAGTGGAGACTGGGTACACTGGACGGACTCGCCGAGAACACCCAGATGGTATTATACCTCACGTCAGATGGCAGTTCTCAGGTGACACTTGTGCATGTTAGTCTGTAGACCCGAGATCGTCATAGAGTCTTGTGTGATTCCCACCTTGCTTTGATCTCCACCTTACCACGTCCATGAGGGCGTGCAAAACTGTGGTCTTTGGGTACAGTCCCGAGTCACATGGAGGCAATGAGCGATAGGAGGGGTTTCTTCTCTCTCGGTATTGGGGTTGATGTTACGCTGTGCTCGATTGGCCATAACAGGGAAGTCCCTGGCCAGGGCTGATCATTGATTTGCTGGTAAGAGTTACCAGTAGTTTCTCGACCCGTTATGAGCCTCATATCGACATGACTTATCGAGCTTTTGGGGTCTGACGTTTACCACCCCTAGGTGAGATATGCGATATATCAGACGATCAGACCGGATTGTACGGTAAGTGTTACTGGTTGGATTCACAGGAGTATGAGCGGGCTAGCTCGTCGATCTTCTGATCGCTCAATACCCGGATGGCCGTTACGTTTAGCAGACCGCTTGCGGCTTATGGATGCTTGATATGATCATCATCTGCTACCGGCGTATTGACGAGTCTTTAGAGTCCTACACAGAGGTTTCCTGGCTCAAGCGAAACGAAATAGGAGCGCATATGAGATATGTGCAGGACCGAGAATAATGCGTGTTTGTGATACCGCATTTCATTCTCGCGATATATGTTTCGATTGGTTATATTCGATATGACCTAGTTATCGAATCATTGATTCGATAAATCGATACATTGGATTCTAGTCGGTTATGTGCGACATGACCGGATCATGAATCAAATGTTGATTTAATGATTTAATGCATAATTATATATTTGATATGTTACTTTGCATTAGCTAGTATTGGTTCACTTTATATGGATTTTCTCACTCGATGTGCAAGAAGTATATATGATATACTTTTGTGCACATATTTGTGTCATGTTTGATGATACTTGATCATGTGGTTAAGTGTAAAGGATTAAACCATGGTTAATAGTTGATTAGGGTTTTGCTTTTTCATTTATTTATTTGTTTATTTATTTAGAAATGATTTAGATAAGAATGGTGGCTTCTTTTGTTTTCTAGTTGAAGCTTCATGAAGCTTTGACTTCTTAACCATTCTTATCTTCATGCTTAGCCCTAACTCAACCAAGTAACCATGGTCTATTCTCTACACTTAACCATAGTTAGCTTATGATAAGTATTAAATTATTATTCATTTTATCTCAACACTTATCATATTCTAGCTACTTCTTCATCTTCTTCTTCAAGAAAAGCTTAAGGTCCATCAATGGCAACTTGAGCTAAAGTGAGATAAATCCAATTCTAAAGTGAACCCACCTCCTATTTCTTCACCCTCTACCTCTTGCCAAGTTGTTTTGGGTGTTTTCTTCACAAGTTTCACAAGTTTGTGAAGTCGGAACTTGAACTTGCGATGCCTCGAGGTAGATCGTCTTTGACACAAAGCCGACGACCTAGCTCGCCCGTTTCTCCGATGAAGCCAACGTTCGAGTTTGGGAATCGAGATGGACAGCGAGAGGATGCCTTCGTGGAGCCAAGGAAGAGGGTAACCGGATCTACAAAGGTTGTTGCATCTAACCTTTAGTGAATATGTTAACTAGTTTATTTTTTCGCCTAGAATTCTAGTTTAAGATCCGTGTTAGGGTTTCTCGGCACCATAATTTTTGTAAAATGGCATGTTCGATGCCTTGTGAGACCTCTATAGGGTGCCTAGGAACCTTTCACATGTGATGCTTCAAAACTCTTCATAGGGTGCTAAACAAACCCTTCATTGGTATCAGAGCCGACCTAGAATATTAGGCGACGTTTTTACGAAGTGAAAACCCCGGTCGGACAAAAATACGGATTCTTTGGGTGCTCTCTGGAATTTTTTTAAAAACTGACTTTTTTCAGAATTAAAAAATCTCAAAAAATAGAGCAGGTAAAGATAAGACAAATTGGAAAATTCGTGGCCATGAACAGTACTTTTGACCGCGGATCCGCGGCCATAAGAAGGGATCTTTTGCTCCATTTTGCACAGTATTTTTCCTTACCTGCTACAGTATATTTTGAGTATGTTTAATCTGAATCTGCTGTAGATGGTTTTGGACTCGTCGTTTCGATCGGAATTTTCATTTCGTTTTCTTTTCCGGGTAAACTAGAAAGTATTGAAGTGTTTGAACGAATATCATTTGCTCGCTATTCACGGGGTTTAAATACTTTGGAGATAAGTGCAAGTCTTTTTGCGGTGGTCCCTCTAGAAGACAACAAACCTTAACTCGATTATGTGACCGTCTCGAACTGCCCTTTGAACCTTAGGGTTTGGGGCAGTACGGCGTGCCATATGCGAGGCGTTGGCTTGACCCTTCTACGGCTGGACCGCTACTACTAGTCACACTCCGGATTTTTGAACCCTGCTCAAGTGTTGAGCTTTAGTGAATCTTGGGTATTTGATCGGTCGTTCGAAAACTTTAATACTGTCTGTTTATTCGGAATGTGATGCAATGTGTGGAATTCACATTATAAGACATGAAATACGAGGTATGTGATATTTCGCATTTATGATGTCTAAGGATAATGTGGATTCCAGATATTGCAGTTTTACACTTTCTTTTCTGTGACCGTAAGTGTAGTATGTCGATATCGCCGGTTTCGTTGCTATACATGAACGACAATTGGGGTACGCATACTTACTTACGTTGATGACATGTGATGTTATGTGTTGCCGGATATGTTATATTGGATAGTCGTGTTCGAATAGCCGGGGTTTTTTTATGTGAGATGAGTGTTTTTCATTTTCATTCATGTAAAAACTTGTATGTGATATTCTTTTATTTGGGGAACTTCCAGGTAGCGGAAGTTGTCACCATTTGTATATTATTTACTTTTCCGTATTAGGATAGACCCAAGGAGGGGAGCACAAGTAACCGGGTTCTGGGGTCCAGTGGGAGACCAACTCGAGGAGTCGAGTCCGGGTCTCCTAACCCTATAATTGGCAGGGTTGCTTGCCGCTCTCGTAGGGGTCTAGGGGTGTGGGATTGGCTATTCATCACGACCGTGGAATCCGTGTTTTATACTGGCTCGTATTGAAAACACGGACGTCTTAGTATATCCAATATATCATATGTTTCTTCTGCTGCGATCTCTGTGATGTAATTTTGTGATGGATATAGTATATAGTATATATGATATATTATATAGACGTTACTTATGTTTTACACCCGCGCTAGCCCTGCCCTGCTCTGTCGTTAGTTACCTAACCTAACGGTGTACGAGGGGACATCGAGGCGAATGCAGATGGTATAAGTGTACGTCATATCTATCTGTGATGTTTAGGTACTTAATTGATGGGACTTCATTAATGTGATTAATGAAAGAAAAGAAACCTAAGATGTTGTAGAATCAAATTTTAAAAACAAAACAGGTAGCTACAGTTCTTGCTTTTCATAGAGGTATATATGATATACCCTGCACCTTATTCGATGAGGAAAAGACCGAGATCCCTTCACCGGGAGTAATTCCTTTAGCAATAACTGGCAGATGCTACACACTCGGTTTGCTTTTGACTGCTTTTGGGTTTTTGCTTTGCACAGCGATATATATGATATATCCCGCACCTCATTCGACGAGGAAACGACCGAGATCCCTTCACCGGGAGTGACTCCTTTAGAAAAACTAGAAAAAGCCTCAAAATCACTCCATTTTAAAACTTCATTTGATTCTACAACGATATCAAGTTCATTACTCTTATGGTTTTCAGAAAAACCTGTGTAGCCCTCCGTCAATTCAGATATGTAATATTCAGTATTCGTGCTACGGTTGTTTGGCATGCGTCAAGGCGTAGTGTACGGTAGCTGATTATTACTTATCTACATCATGAGATGCGATTGGATTAATGTATTCGTACGGCGTTGTTTGGCATGCGTCAAGGGTCATATGGGTGGGTTTAATTCGATCACGAATTGTACGGGTTGAACTTGACTAGCAGACTATGGGTTGTTTGGCATGCGTCAAGGTCATAGCACGCTAGGGGCAAAAGCATTATCGGGAATTTCAAGTGTTGAAATTTGCAATGAGATTGCATACCTTCTATGAGATAGTTGGATCCCGATACCCTCTGCGAGTAAGAGTTACTCCTGGAAGAGTTTTGCACATTACGATTAGCCGATCAAGTAGGTGTCTAGAAAGGTGTCAACGTGGTTACGCCTCTGGGAAAACGAGGTTTACATTAATTAGGTTCGTGCGAAAGCACGGGGGACCTCCCTCAAAGTACCGACACTGGCCTGGCTGAAAGATTAGCGAACTTGTAGTGTGTAATTAATCCCGGCTAGTCTTTCCTTTTAGGGTTTGAAGGAAGATTTGATAAAAAGCAGTGGGAGCCATCCAGATTAGATAAGATAATAACCAATCTGATCTTGCACGAGCATACGCTAAAGTGTTTTCTTCTCTCTCTCTCCAGGTAGCGACCATGTCATGCCCTAATAAAGATAATAATATGGATGTATTGACCGAACCCGCATGTTATACTGTGCTGGGGAACGTTGGTTCCGTTCTTTCTTATAAGAGTTATAGGAATGAACAGGATATAGGGGAATACCAGGATTCCCATGCCACCCGTTTGAAGAAAGTACATGTTGATGCATTTTCTTCGGGTGTGTTCGTTACTGAGAACTGTTTCTCCATTTGCTCTACGTCCTGGGTATTAGATACCGGGTCAGGATCCCATATTTGTAATCAGTTACACGGGCTAAGGAAAGGTAGAGAACTTGGAGAAGGTGATAAAGACATTAGAGTTGGAAATGGTGCAATTGTTGCAGCTAAGACTGTCGGGGAATATCACCTTGTATTACCAACTGGTAATACATTGGTTCTGAACGAATGCTATTACATGCCGAACCTGATATGCAACATTATATCGGTTTCTTTATTAAGTAAAGAGGGATATAATTTTGTATTACAGGACAATGTTATGAACATTTTCCGTAACCAAAAGTTGGTTGGATCAGGCACGTTATGCAATGGCATTTATGTTCTAAATCAATCAACAGTTCTGAGCATAACAAACACACACAAGAGGAAGAGTTCTGAACTCAACGAATCCTTCTTGTAGCATTGTAGACTGGGTCACATCAATGCGACACGACTAGCTAAGTTGCATAAAGATGGATATTTAAATCCGTTTGAATTTTCATCTTATGACACTTGCCAGTCATGTCTTAAAGGCAAGATGACTAAAACTCCGTTTACGGGACACGGAGAAAGAGTTACCGAACTCTTGGGACTTATACATAGTGATGTATGCGGTCCCATGTCTACACATGCCAGGGATGGTTCTTCATACTTCATTACATTCACTGACGATCTCTCTAGGTTCGGGTATGTGTTCCTGATGAAACACAAATCAGAAGCTTTTGAGAAATTTAGGGAATATAAACAAGAAGTTGAGAACCAAACCGGAAAAAGTATTAAAATTCTACGATCTGATCGAGGAGGTGAATACTTGAGGAATGAATTCCTGGACTTCCTAAAAGAGAATGGGATTCTCTTTCAGCTGACTCCTCCATATACACCACAACACAACGGTGTATCAGAACGGAGGAACCGCACCCTATTAGATATGGTGCGCTCTATGATGAGCACAGCTGAGTTACCTATTTCCTTCTGGGGATATGCGCTTGAGACAGCCATAGACCTATTGAATAGAGTTCCTACCAAATCAGTGCCTGCCACTCCATATGAGATATGGAAAGGGAAGATACCACATCTTAATTACATTAAGATATGGGGTTGTCCAGCCTATGTCAAAAGACAGAATCCGGACAAACTCGAGGCAAGATCAGTCTTATGTAAGTTTGTAGGATATCCCAAAAATTCACATGGGTATATCTTCTACCATCCCGAGGAACAAAAGGTGTTTGTTTCTCGACATGCCACTTTCTTAGAAAAGAGTTTACTTATGAAACAGACATGTAGCATTGAGGTAGAACTGGAAGAGGCTCCAGCGGAACAAACTATAACAGAAGACTTGGTAGAACCAGAGGATTCAGTAGTACCCGACGAACCTCAGCCTCTCCGCCGATCTGGTAGGGTTCCTCTCCCACCTGAGAGATACTACGGTTTTCTCATGGATGGTGGGAGCGAGGATTGCATCATGGAGGATGATGACCCAACTAGCTTCGAGCAGGCCATCACGAGTTGGGACTCAGTGAAATGGCTGGATGCTATGCGTTCTGAAATGGATTCCATGTACACCAACAAAGTATGGACTTTGGAAGTTGCTCCTGAAGGGGTAAAACCCATTGGGAGCAAGTGGATCTTCAAGAAAAAA
The DNA here is from genome assembly GCA_030015575.1 of Agapanthus africanus. Taxonomy (NCBI): domain Eukaryota; kingdom Viridiplantae; phylum Streptophyta; class Magnoliopsida; order Asparagales; family Amaryllidaceae; genus Agapanthus; species Agapanthus africanus. The sequence continues at coordinate 236,339,548 of JASDDO010000010.1, forward strand.
CTTGGTGTAGATGGGAAAGTGGAGACTTTCAAAGCTAGACTTGTAGCAAAGGGTTTTCGTCAAAGACCAGGTGTGGACTATGACGAAACCTTTTCTCCAGTAGCTATGCTTAAATCCATCCGGATCATGCTTGCCATCGCTGCATATCATGATTACGAAATCTGGCAAATGGATGTTAAGACCGCCTTTCTAAATGGTGATTTAGAAGAGTGCGTGTACATGACTCAGCCAGAGGGCTTCGTAGATAGTGGGAGCAGCGGGAAGGTGTGCAAGCTGCTTAAATCCATTTATGGATTAAAGCAAGCATCGCGGAGTTGGAACATCTGCTTTGACGTCGTTATCAAAGAGTTTGATTTCGTCAAAAACCCAGATGAACCTTGTATCTACAAGAAGGGGGCAGAGAGTAAGGTTGTCTTCCTCGTATTGTACGTGGACGACATACTCTTGATAGGAAATGATATTCCTATGCTGCAATCGGTCAAGCTCTTCTTATCATAAAGATTCTCAATGAAAGATCTTGGTGATGCCTCCTGCATATTGGGAATTAGGATCTATAGAGATAGATCCAAACGGATTTTGGGATTGTCCCAATCCAGGTACATTGACACCATACTATAGAGGTTTAGTATGGAAGAGTCCAAGCGTGGGAACTTGCCCATGATCTCTGGAGTCACTCTCTCCAAAGAGATGTCTCCCAAGACTGATTTGGAGAGAGCTCGCATGCAAGGGATACCCTATGCTTCGGCAGTAGGCTCTATCATGTATGCGATGCTATGTACCAGACCCGATGTAGCATACTCACTAAGTATAGTGAGCAGGTATCAAGCTGATCCTGGAGAGGGTCACTGGACAGCTGTGAAGAGCATTCTCAAGTACTTACGAAGGACTAGAGATATGTTCTTGGTGTATGGTAACGGAGAACTCCAAGTGGAGTCCTTTACCGATTTAAGCTTCCAGAGTGATAAGGACGACTCTAAGTCGCAGTTGGGCTTTGTCTTTACCCTTTACGGAGGGGCGGTTAGCTGGAAGAGCTCCAAGCAGGAAACCGTGGCAGACTCGACGATGGAGGCTGAATACATCGCTACCAACGATGCTGCCAAAGAGGCTGTCTGGATCAAGAAGTTCATTACTGAACTTGAAGTGGTTCCATCCATTGAGCATCCAATACCTTTGTATTGCGATAACAATGGAGCGGTGGCTTTGGCCAAGGAACCCAGGTCCCATCAGCGATCCAGGCATATTCTGAGGCGGTATCACCTGATCCGGGAGATAGTTGATCGCCGGGAGATCGAGGTCAGGAGGGTTGACACGAAGAACAACACGGCGAATCCACTCACGAAGGCCATTCCCCAGACACAGTTTGAGAGACTCTTCGGGATGCTCGGTATGCGATACTACAGCAGCTGGCCCTAGTGCAAATGGGAGATTGTTAGTTGTATGTATGCCGTAGGGGCCAGTATTGTACAGATGATGTATATTATATTGGATGCTTGGACATATATAGAGATGACTTTCTTGCTCGATATGATAGTATGCTATCTGGTTACTCTTTATCTTAACATGTACACTAGTCTCTTTAAACTGTCTTATGGTTACATGTTGGTGAAGCCCTTAGGATGTGTACTTGACTACCTGGACTATGATGCAGATCATACTAGTGGGGACATGGTAGTCCATAAGTACATCCTTCAAGGTCCCTAGTCGTGGGTGTATCGAGACGGGGCATCGATATACCAGAGTAGACTAGCGTATACGCTTCTCGACCCATGAGATGGGCGATGGATGATCCCATATCCATTGGTGTTTGACATCAGAGATGGTATACGGGTGCTCAGTGGAGACTGGGTTCTCTGGACGGACTCGTCGAGAACTCCCAGATGGTATTATACCTCACGTCAGATGGCAGTTCTCAGGTGACACTTGTGCAGGTTAGTCTGTAGACCCGAGATCGTCATAGAGTCTTGTGTGATTCCCACTGTGCTTTGATCTCCACCTTACCACGTCCATGAGGGCGTGCAAAACGGTGGTTTTTGGGTACAGTCCCGAGTCACATGGAGGCAATGAGCGATAGGAGGGGTTTCGTCTCTCCCGGTATTGGGGGTTGATGTTGCGCTGTGCTTGATTGGCCGTAACAGGGAAGTCCCTGGCCAGGGCTGATCAGAGATTTGCCGGTAAGTGTTACCAGTAGTTTCTCGACCCGTTATGAGCCTCACATCGGCACGACTTATCGGTTATTAGGGTCTGACGTTTACCATCCCTAGACTTGATATGCGACATATCAGACGAGGAGACCGGACTGTACGGGAAGTGTCGCCGATCGGCTCGACGGGAGTTGTAGCAGGTTCGCTTGTTCTCTTCTGATCGCTCAATACCCGGGTGGCCGTTACGTTTAGCTGACCGCTTGCGGCTTGGGGGTGCTTGATATGATCATCACCCCCTGCTGGCGTATTGACGAGTCTCAGAGTCCCACAATGGAGTTTCCTAGTCCAGGCGAAACGTTGTGGTGCGCGTATGCGATATGCGCATGGACCCGATTAAAATGCGCGTATAGGATACCGTATATTGATCGGGCAGCTTGCTTTTGGTAGGGGTCATATGAGATATGGCCGGATTGGTAAACCAAGTGTTGATTTATCATTTAACCATTAGTTTCTCACTAGAAATCCTTTTCTTGTGTTGGATGGATGTATGAATGCATGTATGTTTTTCTTTCATTCTAGTTTCATGCACATATGGATGTGTATACATACATACATGCATACATACATTTATCATGGTTGGATATATATGAAAATGGTGGCAATATAAGACTCACACCATGGTATTTTTTATGAATTATTATTGTATTTATATTTAAACATAAAAGGAAATAAAAGGTTCATTATTGTTTTCTTCTACACTCTTCTTTTGACTTAACCATTCTCACCCACCTTTTAACCTTTGGTTAATTTCCTTTTGTGTTTTAACTCTAGTACAATAATGATTCAACCATGGTTTGAGATGATAGATGGAAAAGATATATGGATATATTTTTCTATTTTAAAAGAGAGGGATAGTTATCATCTTCTTCAATATTGCCATTATCTTCTTCCTCCTCCTTCATAGCTCTCTAGATTTTTGTAGTGAGCTACATAATCAACAAGTTAGGATTTTGAAGTAAGAAAGAGAACCACAACACCATTCTACACAAGTATAGCCCACTTATTTAGGGTGTTAACTTGATTCCGTTCACTTGATCGGAGAAAGTCGCTAGCTTGGACAAAGCGGACTCCGGGTGGATCATCGATGACGTCGAGGAGTTCAAGCGGAGTTTTTTCAACCCCCAAGTAGCCGAGGAGTCTAGCGTAGGGAGCTACAAAGGTTGTAGTCTCTAAACCCTAACTTTTATTAGCTTAAAGTTTTGTAACCTTAATTTTCTAGGATCGATTCCTTTGCGTGTTTGTTTAGCACAATAAAAACTTAAACTTTTGGACATGTGATGCTTCAAAACTCTTCATAGGGTGCTAAACAAACCCTTCACCTGGGACAGGGGGAGCTTTGGTGGTAAGGAGATACCCCAACTTGTCATAAGTGATTGCCATTTTGACATTCCTGAGCCAATCTTTTTAGTTTGGCCCTGTCAGTATGTTTTTATCTAGTAATAACTTAAGTCCAGTCATGATGTTTGGTCGCTGCAATTAGGAGAGAGAGAAGAAACACTTTAGCATGATGCTCTTGCAAGTTTAGAGTGGTTTTTAATTTTTCTAAACAGGATGGCTCCCATTGTCTCTCGAATCCCTCCTCAAACCAAAAAGGAAGAATTAGTCAGGATCAATCTCACCGTACAATACTTACTTAACCGTTCGGCCAGGCTGGTGTCGGTACTTCGAGGGAGGTTTTCCAACGCTTTCGCGAAGTTCCTTAATTAAATAACCTCTTTTCCCTATGGGCGTAGCCCCGCTAACACCTTTCTAGACACCTACTTGGTTTATAACATTGATCGTTAAGTGAGAAATTTCCCAAGGAGCAGCATATACTCACAGTAGGATCGGGATCCAAATATCATCGTGTGACAAAACTGAAGGAATCCTACCAGAATCATCACACTCCAAATGGTATGCAGTGCTAGCAAGTTTCAGTTCTTTTGAAACTCCCGATATGGATTTTTTTTGCCCCATGCTCTTATGATCTTGACTTTGGCCAAAATATCACAAGTCACATGTCAAGTTGTACCCGTCATTCTCCAGGTTAATTTGAGCCCATCCGCATATACCCTTGACTTTGGCCAAAATGGTAGAACGACTGCCCCAAACCAACACATCTATCTATGCTGCACATGAATACACAATAGCTACCAATCACTATGCCTTGACTTTGGCCAACATACATAGCTTGAATACTTATTGACCATTCATGTGAAACGACGGAGGGCTACGAATGGTTTTGGCGAAACCGTGAACGCAGTGAACTTGATATAATCAAAGGAACGAGATAGCTTTTAAAAGGAGTGGCTTAAGCTCCGCGTTTAAAAGTTATATTTGAAAAGAAACCGAGTGGTTTTGAAAGTGTTCCAACGACTTTTACTTGGTTTATTTTTCTTGCATTAATTCCAATGCGTCCCATCATTTAATCCTACCATTGCAGAAAACAACCAAAATATGACGTACGCTTATGCCATCCGCATTCGCCACGGGGCCCCGTCATTACCCGTTAGGTTACTTAACTAACGACAGAGCGGGGGCTGGACTAGCGCGGATGCAAAATATAAGCAACGCCTAAATAATATCATACATAGATATATTGCAATGATAGCCATTTCAGATCACAGATGAATACATTGGATATACTAGGAATCCGCAATTCGTATAAGCCTGTAACGAAAAGCGGATTACACGGTCGCGATGCATAGCCAATACCCCACCCTAGACCCCTACGGGTGCGGCAAACTACCCGCCAAATATTCGAAACGGAGCAACCTCTCTCAACGACATGAGTAGGCCACTCGGCACTTCGAGATACCCGGTAGTTTGTACACCCCACCTTGGGTCTATCCTAGGAGCAAAAATAGTAAAAAGAAATTATACAATGACGGCTACAACCACGACCCGGTTGTGCGGCCAAAAATAATATTACATGAATTGAAAAATAAATGAAAACTCTCATCTCACAACCCCCCGGCTATTCATCCGCGACAATCCAATGAATTCATATACACATACCATCAACATTACAGATCACAGATATGTATAACCCCTACTAATCGACGTATAGCGATTAGCGGACGTTCAATACATATAACACATCACAGATATATACCCGTCAGCTAAAGTCTTCAGAAGTTCGATCAAAATACGGATATTCAAGCCCCAAAAACTAATTTTTCTTTCTGTAAAATCTTGGCAGAAAAAACATATCCCAAAAATCCTAAAACAGCCCCAGAAACACTCTGCAAGAAACCTTTTCCTCGACCGAGTAAACTCGGCCGCGGAACCGCGGCGGGAGCATTCTCCCGCCGCGTTTCCGCGACGCATTGACCGATTCGATGGACCAAATTTCTTGTGTGTTGGAACAAAAGCCTGAGCCGATTTTTAGTGTAAGATTTATCATTTTTGGAACAGAAAAAAATTCGGAAGAAGGTTGATTTTACGGGTTTGTTTCATGATATTTTCTCCGATCGAACTTCTACTTACTTTCCTAACATGTTAGATAGTGTTTAACTAGGCTCTGATACCACTGTAAGTCCACGTTACCTCTCCCGGTACTTATGGGCTTGCGGAAATGATGAAAAACGATTTTTCAAGAGGTGGTAACATGGACTCAAAATACGGATCTTTGTTAAACAACTACCTAACAACCTAACTAGAGTTTTGCTTACTCGGTTAGGGGACTATACCTTTCTTAAACTCCTTCATCTTCAACTCTTTCCGGTGTACGGATCGGCCTCACCTCGTCGTCTTCTTGCGCCGAAGATGGATCCACCTGAAAGCTTCTACCTTTGGCTTCTTCTTCGAACTAGAAGAAACTAGAACACTTGGTTTGCTAAACCTTGTGAACTAGGATGAGTAGAGAAGTGATTTGGGTTTTCTTTTATCTTTAAGGCAATGTTTCTCAACTCATGAGACGGTGTTGCCTTGAGCTAGAGAGAGAGCAAGAGGAAGAGCAAGAGGGAGAGCTCAAGCAAGAGAGAGAAATGAAAATGAGAGAATGAGTAACTCTTTTTCCATCCAAGCTCTCATAATCCAAAACCATCATAACAAAATAGTAATCAAGTATTATGTGATGGTTCAAGTCAAAATGGCTATATCATTTGATGCACTCATTTTGCAAAAACAAGCAAGCAAGCAAAAGTCTTTGCCATGAAATGATAGCCATTGTCATGATAATGGTCAACTAGTCCAACCTAGTCAACCGGTCAACAAAGTCAACAAGTCAACAAAGCCAACCCCTCAACAACCATGTCACCATAATACTTAATTAATATTATTGTTAATTATATTTCTTATTCTCATTAGGGTTTAGCCAAATGTCAATAGTCAACAGTCAACAGTCAACAACCCCAATGAGAATCCTCTGCCTCTGTCTCTCTGTCCACTGTGCATACAAACCCGCATCCGCGTTCCGAGGAACATGAATACAAATGAGATAAAACCAATCCCTCTGGCTTAAACCAAAGCCCGCTAGTGTTAACTGTCCGGACACCAAACGTGTACAAGTGCACGGATGTGACCGAACCAAGTCGCAAAACCATGCGACCTGTCGCAAAACCATGTGACCTCTACTCTTTTGCCTAAAGGCGAATAGCTTTCTGTGTGGGACTCTAAAGACTCGACACTACGCTGGCAGTGGGTTTAATCACAGACCGCAAGCGGCACTAGCTGTGCGTAACGGTCCCCAGGTAGATGCCGACAAAAAGACGGACGAGGTGAAACCCATCTGAACTCCAACCGAGCATGAATGTGACAATCTCCATATAGTCCGGTCTGTTCGTCTGATACATCGCATGGCGGGCCTAGGGGGCGGTAAACGTCAGTCCCCTAATAGCGGTACAAGTCGTGTCGGAGTGTAGCCCAGAACAACCTAAGATAGCACTGGAAACCTACCAGTATATCTCGCTTGCCCTGGCCAGGGACTACTCGTGTAATGGCTCTCCTAGACACAGCGCGATGTCAACCCCCAATACCGGGAGAGACGAATCCTGTCTAACCGTCACTGCCTCCAAGTGCTTCGGGAATGCACCCAAAAACTACCTGTTTGCACGACTCCTTTGAGCAGTATTAGGGTAGTAATCAAAGTACAGTGGGAACACACTCGAGGCGAAGTGACAGTGTCAAGTCAGCGGACTAAGCTGTACTCATGTCACCTGGGAACTGATAACTGACGATAGGTATAGTACCAACCAACAGTTCCCGATAAGTCCTGTCCAGTGTACTCGTAACCTAACGAGCACCCGCATACTATCTCAAGTACGACGTACTGACGGCTGTGGGACAGACCGTCTCCCACACTGGGATGAGAAGCGCATACGCTAGTCTACTCCGGAGTATCGATGTCCTGTCTCGATAGTCCTACGACTAGGGACCTGCATAAGGATGTGCTTATAGATTACCCAGCCCCATGAGTGTGACTGCCATCACAACGCTGGTAATCAAGCAAAGATCCTAAGGGCTCCACTGATGTGTATAGGTGATATACTAAAATAAACACATGTACACATTAAAGCAGAAACAAACCAAGTAGCATACTACTATATTGAGCAAGATTGTCTATACAAGGTGATTATCCCAAGCTTCCATTAAGTAATATACAAACTAGTATGATACAGTAATGGCCTCTAGGGCATATACACTAACAATCTAATATTGGCTCGCATTATTATTTCATTTTCTCACTGGATAATACATAGATATATATGCGATATATATTAATTGTATTATTTTCTTTTGTTACAAATAAATAATATATATGTGACATATATTATTGTAACATGATATGATTACTAATTCAACATGTTTAGTGGAGATTAAACAAGGTTAGGGTTTGAATTGGATTAGTTCTTTCATGAACCTTCTAGAAGGTTTCTTTTTGTTTTGAGCTAAGATATTATGGTTGATATTTTCTAGTGACTCATTCTTAACCCAACCAAAACACTTAGCCTTAGTTAATTCTCTACATGGGTTAGCCATGTCATAGTTAACCATGATTGCATTATTAATCATATATCATTTCATTATTCATCACAAAAGGATTTATCCATTATTTCTTCTTCTTCTTCAACCTTGAGCTTTGAGAAAGCTTTCTAAGATTTCTTGATGTGATGATTTAGTGTGAGAATTTGATAATAAAAGAGAGCACAAATACTACTCCATCATCCTCATCTAATCTAGCCAATTAGATTAGGGTGTTCACTTCATTAGAGAGAGAGAGAGAGCTTGAGTTATAGAAACTTCGAGGTAGATCATCGGAGAAAAGGAAGACTACAAGCTAGCATAGATCGTTCGAGTTGTGGAGCCTATCTTGAGTCCGGGAGATCGCGGATCGTGGTGAAAGGACTTCTATTCGGAGCTTATGAAGAGAAGGAGCAGACTACAATGGTTGTAATCCCTCACTCTTAGTTGTAAAGATGTTTACTTGCATGTTAAACCTTAATATCTAGCAAAGATACCGGCTTTGGGTTGTTCGGAACGTCTAAATTTTTATTCGGGCATGGTGGATGCCATATTAACCCTTGTATGAGTGCCAAGGAACCCTACAGCCCAGCCTTCCAGGCTCATCGCCATCATCTGCGATCTTCTTGCGAGGGGAACCATACCGGGCTCCACCATGTACCCACACACGGCCCACTCAAACTCCTCGCATCGTGTATATATCACAAATCTCAGAACCGAGAAATCTAATGGTGGACTCACTGAAATATCATTTTAAGAGAAACCGGGTTTTCAAACAATAAATAGTTTCTTGAAACACCCCCATGGTTCTCAGATCCATAAATCACATGAAATCCATATTTCAATGCGTAAATCGACGAAAACAGATATATGCAACATAAAACCGCAATACGAGCATATTAAGGGAAAACCGCTCTTTTAAATGAATCAGTTTTAAAATCTTTTAAATGAATCAGTTTTAAAATATATCATGCGGTTCCCAAATCATCCGAAATCAAGTGCAACATCATATGAGGTGTACATGTAAGTGTAGTAAAGTATAAGTATCAACATGTAAGCAAGTATGTATGATGCATTTCATAAGTGCAATAGCACAATAATCAACGTCTCAAAATCACATGTCAACACAATACCTCTTAGGTGTTAGTGTATATGCCCTAGGGGCCATTATTGTATCATACTGGCTTGTATATTACTTAATGGAAACTTGGGAAATTCACAGTTATATTAACAATCTTGCTAAACACGGTAGTATGCTACTTGGTTTATATCTACTTAACATGTGTATACATATTGATAGAGCCCTTAGGATCTTGCTTGACTACAAGCGTTGTGATGGCAGTCACACTAGTGGGGGCTGGGTAGTCTACAATCACATCCTTTTTCAGGTCCCTAGTCGTAGGATTATCGAGACAGGGCATCGATACTCCGGAGTAGACTAGTGTGTACACTTCTCATCCCAGTTGGGGAGATGGTTTGTCCCACAGCCATCAGTACGTCGTACTGGAGATAGTATACATGTGCTCGTTGGGTTACGGGTACACCGGACATGACTCGCAGGGAACTGTTGGTTGGTATTATACCCGTCGTCAGTTAACAGTTCCCAGGTGACATGAGTACAGCATAGTCCGCAGACTTGACACTGCTGGTTCGCCTCGAGTGTATTCCCACTGTTCTTAGATTGCTACCCTAACACGGCTCAAAGGAGTCGTGCATACAGGTAGCGGTTTGGTGCAGTCCCGAAGCACTTGGAGGCAGTGGCGGTTAGACAGGATTCGTCTATCCCGGTATTGGGAGTTGATATCGCACTGTTTCTGGAGAGCCATTACGCAAAGTCCCTGGCCAGGGCAAGCGAGATTTACTAGTAGGTTCTCCAGTAGTTTCTCAAGGTGTAATGGGCTTCGCTCCGACACGACTTATACCGGTTTTAGGGGACTGACGCTTGCCTCCCCCTAGGCCTGATATGCGATAGTCCTAGACGAACAGACCGGACTGTACGGAGATTGTCACATCAGGCTCAGTAGGAGTTCGGATGGGTTTACTCATCGGCCTTCTTACCGACATGTCACGACCCGAAAGTACGGAACATGACCGGCACATAGACTACGAAACGTCTCGAGGCGTACGTAATCTAAGTAAGCCGAAAACCCAGAAATTCAAACCAAGAAAAGTAGTAGAGTGAAGGAAAAACCAATTTAAAGCAAGTAGTTTTAATAGGATAAGCCGAATTATGCGTTTTAAAAAAAGCATCAAGTATTTTCTGAAAATTTCGGCAGAGTCTCCTTTGTAAATACTGCCCCCCAAGCGGGATACAACATGAATAGTATACGAAATCAATAAAAAGGCATCCCCAAGCGGGAGCTAGCTCTTCGTCAATCGACGGTCACAACCACGCAAGCAATATAATATACAATGCCGAAAGGCGAGGATCATAACAGAAAAGGAAACTCAAAACAGCATGAAATCCAAAGAAATATAACGCGCGACTCTAAGGTCGAAAGAATAAAAAACACTGGTCTCTATCTGAAATAAATACATGTTCGGTGGATGGAACTTCTAGATACAACAGAATAATAATACACAAGGTGTAATGATGGGTACGATACAAGTAAACCCACCTACTAGCAAGTCACCCGAAAAAGAAGCAGTGCCAGCAAAGCCGTAATGAAACCTGTACGGCAGAACCAGCAAGAAACTGTGGCACAACGGGGGTGAGCTGCCAACTCGTGAGTAGAAAACATCTACGAACAGAAATCGCATGAACAACGCGATCCTAAGTTATACGATCATAATATATCCTCAAATATGTAATCTGCAGCCTATAACAATGACTAGTGTATACTTCTAAACAACGGTAATACTAAGTGCTCGTGTCAGTGCCTCAGGTAGCAATATATCATATGGATGAGGTATGAATGCATGAAAACAGAATACATGTAAATGAAGAAACTGCTATCATAATTTAGTGAGATTTATGTATTTTCAAAACGAGGTATCATAAATGAAATCAGCATAAACAGTGTCTAGCATCGACACAAAACATAAATCCCAATATCTCAATATCTCAGGCTCCGGCTATCCGGACTGGCCTGGATCATCAATCTCAGTACCTCGATGTCTCAAAATCTCAATGTCTCAATCTCACTATCTAAGGCGCCGTCAGTCCGGACCGGCCCCTACCATCAATCTGAAGACCATGACGGTATCCTCCGGATATCCGACGCGTAGGGTAAAATCACCGGTAGGTAGTCCTCCCCTGCCAGGCTCATCTTCTACTACTCGAACTTCATGCCCCGGGGCACCTTACCGGGACCACCATGTACCCAAAATGGTTCATCCAACTCCTCGAATCGGGTCTCGAAATCCATCAGCAAACTCATGGCAGACGACTCATACATCATGGGAAAACCACATTTTTTCATTTAAAAAGAGATAGAAAAGAAGTTTATAAATGTTTTGCGGTTTTCCCCCAAATCCAGAAAATCTCATGAAAATCTGAATCCAAATCCTCAATAGCATGTAAACAGTGAATACAGGCATAAAAATCCATGAATGCGGTATAACAGTGAATAATAACATGCATGAAGTAGCAAGTAATAACTACAATGTCTAAACTAGCATATAAGGCAAGTACACTAATATCATGTCTAAACTATTAGCTAACAAACTATGTCAATGAAATAGTATTTTCTAAAGTGTTCGTGACATGGCAATTACCGATGAAGATGTGTGTGAGCCGGCAAGTAACTGTACGTGGTACATACGCATCATCGGTAATGGTGCTGGTGTCCTAGCAGCATGATATCAATAACGGTATATGAATCACAAAATAAGTATGCGATGCGGAGCGAACAACAATATTGTGCGGGAGCTGAATACTAAACACAATGATAACTAATCTGCATTTAATAAAATATGAGTTCCACAGTGGTGCCATTTGAAATAACACGAATCGTGGGGTTTTGAAAATAAGGGCTAGGTGTTTTTAAGAAAAGATACGTCTTTTGAAATATCCGTAGAATCCCTTGACCTGTCTTTTAAAATACCCACGATCCGTTAGTTTTGAAATAGGTAGGAATCTAACCAAGTCTAACAACTACACTAGACTATACGGCTGAACTAACAAGCTAACTGAAGTTAAGGAAACCGCCTAACATCTGAGTCGATACATATATATATATATATATATATATATATATATATTAGTCGGTGATCCCGCCTCAATAATATCACATCCGATACCATATCTATAATCAGACATTCCCAAGTCAAGAGTGCGGATCTGTCATCAATATATAGTTCGTATGTAAATCCGTCGTACGACATCCCAAATCTCTGTACGGATCAACATCACATTCATCACATTATTCATCTGGTATCCCCTTTATCAAAGATCATAATCCGGGTACTGATCTATGTCTAGTACAATACTGATACCACCTACGTGTGTGAAACACTACGTCAAAGGACCCGGTACGACGTCATGCCGTATCTCAAATACGAACCCTGCCAAATCACCGATCTCACGGCCTCAAATCAAATCTCATCGACACATCTCAAATCCCAAGTACTATCCATAAATCCAGTATATGAACATATAGTGCCATACCCAACTGAACACATAAATATATAATCCCATATACGCACATGTAAAAGAAAGGATGTATGCAAGTATGTGCGTGTGTGTGTATAGGTGCAACCCCTACTCTAGGGTTTCGCAACTACACTAAACCAATCACAGAACATCAAATGTCCATCTTTATCATCAATAATCTCAATTCAACATATACTAAATATATGTGTGTATACGTATTCGTATACATCACCACGAACTGCGGGAGTGCTATACGCCATCCACCCGACTTCTCCCCGTAGATATAAATCTACTCTCCTGATCTAAGCTCGTCGGTGCCTTCGTCGTCACGCGCTTGCTTGTCGTCTCGAAGTCCACCTGGGGTTCCTACATGTCTCCACGTATCGTAACGCATAAAAACCAAATCCGAAATCGAAACGGTATACGAAAACCAATTCGGCATGCGTATCACGCATAGGTCAAAACCTATCGTCTACGCATGCAAGAATAGCTAAACCAACCCTCGATGTCGATGTACAAACGTCAAACCATCGAGAAAACCCAAACATACTCATCTGCACATTCATAAACACTAATTATAATATGAAATAGGTTAAAATTCATAAAAACCCCAAACTCACTTTAAAAGCTATTTTTCCGAAAACCTAGCAAGCAAGGTTTACCGTTTTGTACAAAACATAATGTTTTAAAAATTCTAGTGACCAAGATGATAACTTAATATCTTAATTATGCCATAGAAACCATTACGTAAATTTTAAACCCATAATTAAATTCAATTTCAAAAACCTAGTTTGCAATTTTAACAAATTTCGACCATTTTATAGCGAAAATGCACATACAACAATCTAGCTTGGATTTGCATGATCTAAAACATTAAACTACATTTTAAAATGTTAATGAAGTCATGAAAAACCTACCTACATTTTTCTCTTAATCAAATTCATGGTATACAAACACCTAGTTTGTTAAAAAGCTTAAATTTGGACATTTTAATGTTACAACTAGCAATAAGCAACAAGATTACATTTTACATAACATTGGCATGATAACCTACTCATTAAAACCACAATCTTATGATAAAAACCCTAATGATGTAGTAAAACCCTAACTAGAATTTTAGAAAGCCTTCTCTTGAAGGTTAAACCTTGCAATAAAAACGATATTTAAAATCTAATTTAGTTGAATTAAAGTAATAACAAACAATTTAACAAAAAGGTGAAGATTTTAATACCTCACAACCCATTGATCCAACTTGAAATCTAGCCTCTCAAATTGCCATCTAGTTCCCTAGATCCATACTAGAATGGCCAAGAAGAAATAGGTAAAGATTGGATTTTGATTTTGTAGGATTTTTGTGTTGATTTTTGGGCATTTTGTGGAATTTTTTGTGGTGAAAGAGGGGAGAACAAGGGGAGGGCTGCTGCTGGTTTGGGGAGAGGGGGGCCTCGGCTAGGGGATGGGGAGAGGGGAGAGAGAGTGTGGGTTGAATGAATGACACAATTTCCAAGTCAACAAAGTCATGCTCCATTCTTTATTAATTCCATTTTCTTTTCTTTGTCTTTTTCTTTAAGTGGGGACAACCTAGGGGGGTTTCCTATAAATTTTGGCCAGCCCACTAGGGGAGGGGGTGTGTGGGTTTTTATGGTGAGGAAAAATGAAAAATGATATACCCCAATTTCCATTAATACTAATTTCACTAATTAAGCCATTTTTTTTCGATATTTTTAAAACCGTTTTGGCAAACCATTTCATTTCAAAAAACAACATGTTAAAATTTTGTTTAATGTGTTATGATGCACAAATTTTTTTTCAACCCATTCCAATTTATAATTTTCCCTAATTAAATGTATTAGTTACGGCTTAAAATAATATTAAAATAATTAATTTCGGAAAATTTTTCAGAAAATTAGAAATTTTACCGGTGGCTCAATAAACACCAAATACTAGCAATTACGTAGCTAGAATATGTATATTTAATTTTATATTAAAGATATTTACATTTTGACTTTTTACGGAAAATCCCCTTATTTTACCGATTTTCCGAAATTTCACCGAAACGATTTTCAAAACGTTACAATCTTCCCCCTTAAAGAAATTCGGTCCCCGAATTTAATTTAAAACTCCCTCCAAATACTAAAACATTTCAGCAAAACCATCAAGTCGTCGGGGCTCCGAAATCATAAATACATAAAACAAATCTTAGCGCAATGCATACGCATGAATAATGAGCAGATAACTCAAAATCGAAACTCCGTCAAGCATCCCGCAATCATCGGAGTCAAGGTAAAGACACGAATGCCAAATCCCAAGCAAACCCAATATGATATAACTCGGAACTATATATGTAAATATCAAATCTGTACATGTAAATATCTAAAGGAAGTGCATGCCAAATCTTTTAAAGTCGATATGCAATGCGCATAGCACTGCACAGTGGCGGACGTCTATCATAAGAAAATAAGCATATACATATATACCTTTTGTTTAATGTGTAGGTTCCGCCGTTTTGGAAACAATTTAGAAGGGTTTCCTTGTTTTAAACGTTTCGTGTCATATCAAACACGTAGGTAAATACTGAGACTATAGCTCGCTTTTTGGAAATCCCTTTGAAATCTGTCAATGCATGGAAAATATACTCAGGTACTATCCTCTGACTAGTCCTGCTCAGTACGAAAACACATAGCAATACCAGAAAATGTACTGCTCCACAAGAAATCACTCCGAAAATGTACATATGAAAACCTTGTGTGTCTGGTGCGCACGGAAATCAAATCCAAATATGTGTCATACATGCGCACAGAAACAACATCTAGGTGCAACAGGTGTGCACAGAACATCTGTCATAGGCAAAGTATGTGCCTGACGGCAAAATCAGGTGCATCTGACATGCATGAAGAATCTCGATTTAGTGCATCTGGTGTGCACCAAAATCGTATCTCATAACATGCACCCAACATGCGCGAAAATCCAAATCAGGTGCATCCATCGTGCACGAAATCATGAAATCCAATATCAAGCGCCGAACATGCGCAAAATCCAATCAGGTGCACAAGGTGCACAAAACAAATATCGAGCATCACCATCGAAATCGAAGTCCAGTGCAATTGTAGTACACAAAATACGTATCACTGCACTGCAAGCATATGTGAACTATACCGAGTGCAAAAACCAAATCGTGTGCGTACATATACACAAAATCAACTCACTGTATGAAACCCATAAAATCATAAACATGTAAGACCAAGGCACGAAAACGATATCAAGTGCAACAACTGTGCAAAATCGTAAATACTCAGTAGGGGCAACCATGGTTCATGAAAACAAATATCATGAAACTCAATCATCAAAATCAATCATGCGACTAGATCACCCAAAATACCGAGATCAAGTATGACGGAATAGTCCCGCTCAAGCACATCCTCCATGAATCTCTGTCCAGCTGTCGTGGTCACTCATAGCATGTCTCGTCGACGATCATGAATTCTGGCCTGCTGGTGTGCGTAACATGACAACTCCTGGGTCCAAGTTTTCTCAAAATTTATTCCTGAAAGGTGCTGTCGAGGTCTCTCCCAAATCTCGTCTCTGCCGAACTGTCCGGAAGTCATTGTCCTTTACTATATCTGCTTCTTGTTCTGGAACGGCTGCATACTCATCGCGACTCCTTCTGGAAGGTATATCCAGGTACAATGCCTCGGCATGCGTATCGCATCTCTGATGTCGGCGGAGTGGAACGTCGTCTTATCAAGATCTTGTATGAACCTCTTACTCCACTTTTTGTAATGTCGACTGCTTCGGTCTCGTCTCGTCGTGGCTGCATGGTCTGAGCTCCAACAGCTATCCTCGTATCTGGAGTCTCCCAAGAAGTGCATCTCACCACCTAGCATCCGAATGAAGTCGAACCATCCGACCGATTCGTCAAAACCACATAATCTCCCAAGAGCTCAACATCTTGGGTACAGTTTAATAGTATCAAGTACATACCATAGCATCGATGGTCCAGCCGTAGAAGGGCAAATCCAAACCTCACTAATGGCGCCGCGGAACTGCCGCAAACCCTAAGGTGCAAAGGCTTTCACACGGTCATTATGTCGAGTTAGGGTTTCATTCTTCTAGACGGTCCATAGAATTGCCTGCATGTCTTACCGAATACTTTAAACTTGGAATAATAGGTTTCTGACATTCGATCGCCTCTATCGACTCTCAACATCTCCGCGTGAAGTCATCTCAAGCTGGAATCAATCTATCTGATGACCTCGCATCGGGGTAGCGAACGAACCACATGTCATAGTCATTCATCCTCGGTGACTAGCGACCTTCTATCATCTCTGTCACGACCCAAAAATGGTACGTGATGGCCCTAATACTACGCAACGCCTCCAGACGTAACGCAGTAAAAGAAAGCCAAAACCCAGAAATCTAAACCATAAAATACGGAAAAGATAATATAAAGTTTTGGAAACACTTGAAATCACAACCCAAATTCTTTAAAATAGTCCACATTTTCTGTAAAATTTTGGCAGCACCTCCTTTATAAAACAAGCCCCTAAAAAGGGTACAACATAGATATAAAGTAAAGCATCCCAAACGGAAGCAAAATCCACGCCCAACGGCGGAAAACAACACCACAACAGATATACGACGCCGTAGCGAAGAAATCAGAGACAGAAGAAAGGAAACTGTATAAAATCCACAAATCCACAATAATATACAAATCGTCCTCACCAAGTCTCTAAGTCACAACAACTGCTGGTAATAGATGGAGAGTACAATATACAACGAATATACAACACACTCAGATAACCACATAAACCCACCTGGCAAAACTGCACACTGACAGGCGAAGTGGTATCCGCAACCCAAAAGATGATAGATGAGTGTGTAGCTGAAAAGCTGGATAGCTTGCCTTGACTACTTTGGGGAAACTCCAGCAAAACCAGTGGCACAACGGAGGTGAGTTGCCAACTCGTGAATAGTAAATAACATATGCAAGTAATCGCGAGAATGAACGTACAGCATGAATCTAATATATGACATTTCAGTGATAATAGTCATGAGTACGAAATAATGGAAAGTACACTATCAAGTACCACCAATATGTCCTGCAATAATGATATGACAACAGTATGCAATAATCATGCTCTGGGGATATGAGAAAGTAAATGTGCAACTCTGATGAAGGTACTCTCACAGGTACTTCTAATGCATGAAACAGTGCACAAGTATATAAAGATGAGGTATGGAGTGAAATATGTCAATTCCACGGCATCCTGACATCGTGGTAGGATCAAAATCCAGCAATGACAAATCAAAATCCCAATCCTCAATCAGTCACCAAATCTGCTCTCATATCACCTAAGTGTCACATCTCCTCAAACTACACAATATCAAATGTACAACAGCTAGTGGATCCCACATATCTCGTCTGTACAATATCAGGTATCTCTGACCTATATCACATGTACAACAGCTAGTGGATCCCACATATCTCGTCTGTACAATATCAGGTATATCTGACATAAGTATCGAATGTACAAGTCAAGTAGATCTCACATCTCTAGTGTGTACGATATCATCATCCAATCCCAATGAATCTCATGAATCTCAAGTCAATCTCCAGCACAGTTCTAACATCCTAAATATAATGACATATATAAATATGATGAGGGCAATACACATATATTAGCGTCCCATTCCTCTAATATTGGTGTAAAGGCATATATAACAGCGGCTCAATCCCCTGTTATATATACAAGAGTATTTAGGAATATCATAAAAACCACTGTGTCAAGCATCGACACAGAAAACTGATAAGTACGTATCATACGCTATCACGAGAGCTCGAGTGCCTCGCTCTGCCCCTCGCCTCTCGACGTATCGATACGCACATGACTCCCAACGGTATCCCCCTGATATCCGCCGAGTCTCTAGTAATGTCACCGGAAAGTATGGCTCCCCTAGGCCTCATCGCCTCAATGCGACATCGGCTCACTCCGACACATTCTTGCTTCGGGGTACCTCCGGGCCCCACCATGTATCCTCATGCGGCTCTCGACGCCTCCTCGCATAGGATATATATCCGCACCGATAAATCTCATGGTGGATGCTATAATATCATCTCAAGAAAACCGGGTGTTTCATTATATGCATAATATCATGAACTACCACGGTTCCCAAATCCAGAAAACATCATGAAAAATCCATATAACAATGCGATAATCCATGAATAATATATATACGCAATATGAAACTGTAATGAAAGCGTATAAATGAATAGCATAGCATTCACCAGATAATAAATGAATACATGAACAGCAAAGCAGAAATATAGGTATCTACCTATATGATGATGTGATATACCTATCCGCTATAGGTGAAGTATGGAAAGCATGTACACCTGTATCTATGTCCCTAGGTGTATATGTATCTAGCCCTACTGATACAACATCCTATAGGTAAACAGGAACTAGCATGTCAAGTCTAAGTATAACAATAAGAAATATATATCAAAGTCACAATGTCCCTAACCATACAATAGCATTTCTAAAATATGGTCGTGTATGACATAGCAATTATTGACGGTGTGTGTGGCATCCAATCAGTGCTCTCGCAATCTGAGCCGTCAATAATAGTGCAGTGTCCTAAAGATACTAGTCCAATCACAATCTATCACTAAGCAGTAAGGTATATGCGCAATTCTAAACATGATATAGAATATGCGACAAAGGTAAAGGTTTCTAGCCCAGACGCATAAAGCCATGCGGGCGATTCCCCTGTAGATGTTAAATCTACTCACCCACACTCCAAGCTAGATGAAATCTACCACCTGTATCCCCCTGTGGCGGTGTCCGTAGTCCTCGTCTGCGAACCTGCAACATATAAACAACAAGCAATATATATATATCAATAACAGCTACGAAATACAAACTAGCTACATCTAACCGACACAACAACACACAACCACCTCTTAAGTGTTCGTATCGTGGCTAACGAGAGTAGCGACGCGACGAAAACGACTTAAGACCGAAACCACGAAAATGGCACGACGCGTGTCGTAACACGTATCGCACGAACACGAAATGCTAGAAACTGCACAATTGATCCCAGATTTTCCTACTCTGAAAATTAAACAATTTCAACAAGACCAGAGGAACCCAAACCTTAGCAGACACCAACAGAACAAAACCTAAACCCTAACTCCCCACTAGGCCCGGCGTCGCCGGCCCCTCCTCAAGCGCTCGCCGGCCCTGGCCGGTGGCCTGGGTGCCATCTTTCTGGTGGTGCTCCAGGTCCTCTAGTACAACACACTCACTATGTTGAATTTCCCAGTAAACATCCCGGATCAAAGCAGGTTCCAGAAACCACAAACCGACACCAAAATACGATATTTCGCATCCAAAACCCTAATTTAACATTCTAAACAGAATCTATAAGCTAAGTTACACTAAAACCACATAAATAACAGTAGAGGAATTTTACCTACACAAAAGAACACCAAGATCATGGCTTTGCATGCTCCAAGTGAAGAACAAGAGAAAAACATGCACAAGATGTGATTTTTATGAACTTGGAATGAAAATTGAAGAAGTTGTGAGGGATTTCATGAAGAAATGTGATAGAGAATTGCCCAAGGCAGTAGATAGGGAGAGGAGCTCGGCCAAGTGGAGGGAAGAGAGAGAGAGAAGGAATTTCCTAGCAATTCCTTGCATTTAATGCAAAGTCAACCAAAAACAAATGCATGCACCTTCTATTCTTTTCTCTTCTATTCTTTTCTTTTCTTTTTCCTCTTTAAACCTAGGCCACACACTCATGCCATATGGTTTAGTTGACTTAGGAAAATTTTAAGAAGAGATGAAAAGAGAAAATTCCGAGAATGTGCAAGCCGGATTAAAATAACATTAAAAATGGGAAAAATTCAAATTGCACCAAAACGTCCCATATACTCTCAAAGTGTGCGCACAAGCTTTATTTTCTCAAAACTAGGTGCTGGTAAGTCGATATGGCCGTTTGATCGCAATCGGTATAAAACTGAAAATACCGCTGAATTTCACCCAAAAACAGAAACAATCACAAAACGATTTCTAGATCGTTACAATCTTCCCCCCTTATAAAAATTCGTCCCCGAATTTAAAATTTTCACCAAGTATACCTTCAAAGAGAAGAGTACAAAACTCCTAAATCTCGCTCGCAGCTTCACAAGTGATCCCCTCACTATACAGCTACGTCCAAGGAACTCTCCACAGATGGCAAGACCCTTGACCGAAGTTTCTTCACCTGCCGAACCATTACACACATGGCTGTCGGTGAACGAAAAGATCGAGTCCAAACCATGGTCTGTGCTGAATCATGTGAAAAAGTCAAGAAGGTATTTGCAAAAATCAACACCATGAAAACGGGGTGAATAATCTATAATCTGGGCGGAAGTGCCAAATTAAAGCAACGAAAACTAACTCACATAAAGGATCTCAAAAGACCAACTTGAACATCTCCGAAGTCTCTAGACAAGCTGAGGTCCAAAAATCCTACTACGCTGAGTCAGAAAAACAGACTGGTGATCGACACTACCTAACTAAACCTAAAGGTTGCCAATTGAAATGTCTCCTGATAACAGCTATCAAGAAGTATCCTACAATGGCGAGTGACGATCCCAACTGCCGCAAACAACCAACCAAACAAACACTTTGAGACGAAACCTGAAATTTCTCTTTACATTCCTGTCCACCCGTAACTATCTCACAAGTCACATCAATGCTGGTGGAGCTTGAATGAACACAGAGAATTGACTGATGTGCTTACTCTAGGATTTCACGTCTCTACCCGATAACATCAGGTACACAAACGCATCCCTAACTTAGCACAACCTTGTCACAAATCAAGGTTTCCGAATCAAAAGCAAAGAACTGATGCAGTTGCTAACCAAATCTCCAACTGCTGAAAACTCCGTACACATGCCTCAGTTCAAGAAAAGAACCTCCTTTCTAGGTCTTTACAGTCAACGGTGCAACCATACTCTGGTAATCCTGCACGAAACGGCGGTAAAAACCTGCTAAACCCAACATCAAAGGACCTCTGTCCATACACAAGTCTGGGCCTAAGCTGTACGGTCACGATCTCCCTCGGAACCATACGAAACCGTCTCCCGTAACTACAAGACCTAGGAGTCAACACAAACAAGCCTGAAGGAACACTCCGAGAATCTAGCAACAACTGGGCTCTACCAATGTCTGTAAAACAAATTCTCAAAAGCTGCTCCTGTTCCTCAAGACACAAAGAAAATGACCAGAATATCGTCAAAACACAACAATAACTGGTCGAGGAACGGCCTGAAGAAATCTGGTACATCATATCCCACAATTGCTGCTAGGGTATTGGCGAGTCCAAAGACACTACCAACACACAAACTGCCCGTAGCACGCACAAAAGCAAAATTCGGAATGCCATCACTCCGAACCCGCAACAATGATGACCTGATCCCAAACAAACTTAGAAAAAGTCTCGCACTCTGGAGCTGATCGAAGAAATCATCAAAACAAGGTAACAGATACCTAACCGCACCATAAGCCGGTTCAATTGACGATCCATCAATCCACAACCGCAAACTGTCGTCATCCTCCTGAACGAACAGAATTAGGGCTCCCAAAAGCGAAACACTCGGACACACAAACCTCCCAACAACCAACTCTGCAGCAGATCCTTAAGCTCCCTGAATTTCGCTAGCTCTCCTGGAATATCGTCGGAAAACTCTTGCACGATAACTACCCGGTCCAACAATCTCAATGTGGCTCCGGTATCTCGAATAAATGCCAAGAATCCACGACATCTCCTCCAAAGCTGACTAGCGGAAAAGGCTGAATTCAAGCTGTGAAAGGCGGTACAACAATCCACCTGCACAACAAGAACTGACTCGTCGGGAAAACAATTCTGACTGTTTCCACACGGTAGTCCACAGACGCCTAACACGTAACTAACCAATCCATGCCCAGGAGAACGTCAAATCCAACATCTCTAGAAGGATCCAATGACGGCAAAATCTCCTCACCAACTGGCATACGACTGAAATACGTGTCGCGCAACAAAAGAATCGCTGCCAGAAGTTAACACAACAAAACGGCTGATCTAGCTAACACGATCCTCGTCCCAACCACGGCACAAAGTGCGAAAAACCAACAAGTACAACAAAAGAACAAGAACAAGGATACCTGACACATCTGCACTGGACGTCCTGGCGTCCGGTTGAGTAGAAACAAACCCTCGTGTCTGTCTCCTACCCACAACAGGCTGAAATCCTCCACTCTGTGGTATAGATGTCTCGCGTCTACGTGGCTCAGTACAAACTCGCACTCGATGATCCAAACTCCCGCACCGATAACATCCGGAAGAAAACTGCTGACCATCCTGGGGATAAGAGCTAGACGACTGTCCTCGTCTCACACCTCTTGTACTCCTATGCCATGCACGAAACCTGTCACGACGACTGAACCTCTGTCCCTGGACTGGCACACCTGCACGGATCCTCCACTGTCCTGGAACTCGCAAAGTCTCTGGAATACGTGTCTCGTCAACTGGGGCTACATCCGCTGGTGCTACGTAAGTAACAGACTGCTGCACGCTGATCCCAAGGAACAACTGTCCAACTGGGGTGACAACCTCATGTCGCTGCGCTCGAATGGCATCAACCAATGATCTCATCGTCTGGCGCAAATCCTGCATCTCTGTCACAAGTCTAGCTAGCTGATCAGTCGAAGGCTGATCCGTCTGCAACTGTACAATACGAGTGCCCTGCTGGTCAGTGCTCGTCTCACCCGAGCTAACCCTGACCTCGGCTCTCGCTGCATCACTCTGAGTCCCCGTAGTCATCAATGGCAAGGCTATAAATAGAGATAGGATTCGATAAGAACAAGGAAATCGAATCTCAAGGATATGAATCATCAAGGAAGGAATCTTAAGAAATTGTACTTAGGCACTTTAGGCGAAATACTGCATCGTGAGTATGCTGCAGACATACACACACTACGTTACTCCGCTTAGGTTACCTACTCCATCATACCAGGGTCATCCTACACTCCGAAAGGTAAAACCACGCTCTGATACCAACTTTGTCACGACCCAAAAATGGTACGTGATGGCCCTAATACTACGCAACGCCTCCAGACGTAACGCAGTAAAAGAAAGCCAAAACCCAGAAATCTAAACCATAAAATACGGAAAAGATAATATAAAGTTTTGGAAACACTTGAAATCACAACCCAAATTCTTTAAAATAGTCCACATTTTCTGTAAAATTTTGGCAGCACCTCCTTTATAAAACAAGCCCCTAAAAAGGGTACAACATAGATATAAAGTAAAGCATCCCAAACGGAAGCAAAATCCACGCCCAACGGCGGAAAACAACACCACAACAGATATACGACGCCGTAGCGAAGAAATCAGAGACAGAAGAAAGGAAACTGTATAAAATCCACAAATCCACAATAATATACAAATCGTCCTCACCAAGTCTCTAAGTCACAACAACTGCTGGTAATAGATGGAGAGTACAATATACAACGAATATACAACACACTCAGATAACCACATAAACCCACCTGGCAAAACTGCACACTGACAGGCGAAGTGGTATCCGCAACCCAAAAGATGATAGATGAGTGTGTAGCTGAAAAGCTGGATAGCTTGCCTTGACTACTTTGGGGAAACTCCAGCAAAACCTGTGGCACAACGGGGGTGAGTTGCCAACTCGTGAATAGTAAATAACATATGCAGGTAATCGCGAGAATGAACGTACAGCATGAATCTAATATATGACATTTCAGTGATAATAGTCATGAGTACGAAATAATGGAAAGTACACTATCAAGTACCACCAATATGTCTTGCAATAATGATATGACAACAGTATGCAATAATCATGCTCTGGAGATATGAGAAAGTAAATGTGCAACTCTGATGAAGGTACTCTCACAGGTACTCCTAATGCATGAAACAGTGCACAAGTATATAAAGATGAGGTATGGAGTGAAATATGTCAATTCCACGGCATCCTGACATCGTGGTAGGATCAAAATCCAGCAATGACAAATCAAAATCCCAATCCTCAATCAGTCACCAAATCTGCTCTCATATCACCTAAGTGTCACATCTCCTCAAACTACACAATATCAAATGTACAACAGCTAGTGGATCCCACATATCTCATCTGTACAATATCAGGTATCTCTCACCTATATCACATGTACAACAGCTAGTGGATCCCACATATCTCGTCTGTACAATATCAGGTATCTCTTACCTATATCACATGTACAACAGCTAGTGGATCCCACATATCTCGTCTGTACAATATCAGGTATATCTGACATAAGTATCGAATGTACAAGTCAAGTAGATCTCACATCTCTAGTGTGTACGATATCATCATCCAATCCCAATGAATCTCATGAATCTCAAGTCAATCTCCAGCACAGTTCTAACATCCTAAATATAATGACATATATAAATATGATGAGGGCAATACACATATATTAGCGTCCCATTCCACTAATATTGGTGTAAAGGCATATATAACAGCGGCTCAATCCCCTATTATATATACAAGAGTATTTAGGAATATCATAAAAACCACTGTGTCAAGCATCGACACAGAAAACTGATAAGTACGTATCATACGCTATCACGAGAGCTCGAGTGCCTCGCTCTGCCCCTCGCCTCTCGACGTATCGATACGCACATGACTCCCAACGGTATCCCCCTGATATCCGCCGAGTCTCTAGTAATGTCACCGGAAAGTATGGCTCCCCTAGGCCTCATCGCCTCAATGCGACATCGGCTCACTCCGACACATTCTTGCTTCGGGGTACCTCCGGGCCCCACCATGTATCCTCATGCGGCTCTCGACGCCTCCTCGCATAGGATATATATCCGCACCGATAAATCTCATGGTGGATGCTATAATATCATCTCAAGGAAACCGGGTGTTTCATTGTATGCATAATCTCATGAACTACCACGGTTCCCAAATCCAGAAAACATCATGAAAAATCCATATAACAATGCGATAATCCATGAATAATATATATACGCAATATGAAACTGTAATGAAAGCGTATAAATGAATAGCATAGCATTCACCAGATAATAAATGAATACATGAACAGCAAAGCAGAAATATAGGTATCTACCTATATGATGATGTGATATACCTATCCGCTATAGGTGAAGTATGGAAAGCATGTACACCTGTATCTATGTCCCTAGGTGTATATGTATCTAGCCCTACTGATACAACATCCTATAGGTAAACAGGAACTAGCATGTCAAGTCTAAGTATAACAATAAGAAATATGTATCAAAGTCACAATGTCCCTAACCATACAATAGCATTTCTAAAATATGGTCGTGTATGACATAGCAATTATTGACGGTGTGTGTGGCATCCAATCAGTGCTCTCGCAATCTGAGCCGTCAATAATAGTGCAGTGTCCTAAAGATACTAGTCCAATCACAATCTATCACTAAGCAGTAAGGTATATGCGCAATTCTAAACATGATATAGAATATGCGACAAAGGTAAAGGTTTCTAGCCCAGACGCATAACGCCATGCGGGCGATTCCCCTGTAGATGTTAAATCTACTCACCCACACTCCAAGCTAGATGAAATCTACCACCTGTATCCCCCTGTGGCAGTGTCCGTAGTCCTCGTCTGCGAACCTGCAACATATAAACAACAAGCAATATATATATATATCAATAACAGCTACGAAATACAAACTAGCTACATCTAACCGACACAACAACACACAACCACCTCTTAAGTGTTCGTATCGTGGCTAACGAGAGTAGCGACGCGACGAAAACGACTTAAGAGCGAAACCACGAAAACGGCACGACGCGTGTCGTAACACGTATCGCACGAACACGAAACGCTAGAAACTGCACAATTGATCCCAGATTTTCCTACTCTGAAAATTAAACAATTTCAACAAGACCAGAGGAACCCAAACCTTAGCAGACACCAACAGAACAAAACCTAAACCCTAACTCCCCACTAGGCCCGGCGTCGCCGGCCCCTCCTCAAGCGCTCGCCGGTCCTGGCCGGTAGCCTGGGTGCCATCTTTCTGGTGGTGCTCCAGGTCCTCTAGTACAACACACTCACTATGTTGAATTTCCCAGTAAACATCCCGGATCAAAGCAGGTTCCAGAAACCACAAACCGACACCAAAATACGATATTTCGCATCCAAAACCCTAATTTAACATTCTAAACAGAATCTATAAGCTAAGTTACACTAAAACGACATAAATAACAGTAGAGGAATTTTACCTACACAAAAGAACACCAAGATCAAGGCTTTGCATGCTCCAAGTGAAGAACAAGAGAAAAACATGCACAAGATGTGATTTTTATGAACTTGGAATGAAAATTGAAGAAGTTGTGAGGGATTTCATGAAGAAATGTGATAGAGAATTGCCCAAGGCAGTAGATAGGGAGAGGAGCTCGGCCAAGTGGAGGGAAGAGAGAGAGAGAGGGAATTTCCTAGCAATTCCTTGCATTTAATGCAAAGTCAACCAAAAACAAATGCATGCACCTTCTATTCTTTTCTCTTCTATTCTTTTCTTTTCTTTTTCCTCTTTAAACCTAGGCCACACACTCATGCCATATGGTTTAGTTGACTTAGGAAAATTTTAAGAAGAGATGAAAAGAGAAAATTCCGAGAATGTGCAAGCCGGATTAAAATAACATTAAAAATGGGAAAAATTCAAATTGCACCAAAACGTCCCATATACTCTCAAAGTGTGCGCACAAGCTTTATTTTCTCAAAACTAGGTGCTGGTAAGTCGATATGGCCGTTTGATCGCAATCGGTATAAAACTGAAAATACCGCTGAATTTCACCCAAAAACAGAAACAATCACAAAACGATTTCTAGATCGTTACAATCTTCCCCCCTTATAAAAATTCGTCCCCGAATTTAAAATTTTCACCAAGTATACCTTCAAAGAGAAGAGTACAAAACTCCTAAATCTCGCTCGCAGCTTCACAAGTGATCCCCTCACTATACAGCTACGTCCAAGGAACTCTCCACAGATGGCAAGACCCTTGACCGAAGTTTCTTCACCTGCCGAACCATTACACACATGGCTGTCGGTGAACGAAAAGATCGAGTCCAAACCATGGTCTGTGCTGAATCATGTGAAAAAGTCAAGAAGGTATTTGCAAAAATCAACACCATGAAAACGGGGTGAATAATCTATAATCTGGGCGGAAGTGCCAAATTAAAGCAACGAAAACTAACTCACATAAAGGATCTCAAAAGACCAACTTGAACATCTCCGAAGTCTCTAGACAAGCTGAGGTCCAAAAATCCTACTACGCTGAGTCAGAAAAACAGACTGGTGATCGACACTACCTAACTAAACCTAAAGGTTGCCAATTGAAATGTCTCCTGATAACAGCTATCAAGAAGTATCCTACAATGGCGAGTGACGATCCCAACTGCCGCAAACAACCAACCAAACAAACACTTTGAGACGAAACCTGAAATTTCTCTTTACATTCCTGTCCACCCGTAACTATCTCACAAGTCACATCAATGCTGGTGGAGCTTGAATGAACACAGAGAATTGACTGATGTGCTTACTCTAGGATTTCACGTCTCTACCCGATAACATCAGGTACACAAACGCATCCCTAACTTAGCACAACCTTATCACAAATCAAGGTTTCCGAATCAAAAGCAAAGAACTGATGCAGTTGCTAACCAAATCTCCAACTGCTGAAAACTCCGTACACATGCCTCAGTTCAAGAAAAGAACCTCCTTTCTAGGTCTTTAAAGTCAACGGTGCAACCATACTCTGGTAATCCTGCACGAAACGGCGGTAAAAACCTGCTAAACCCAACATCAAAGGACCTCTGTCCATACACAAGTCTGGGCCTAAGCTGTACGGTCACGATCTCCCTCGGAACCATACGAAACCGTCTCCCGTAACTACAAGACCTAGGAGTCAACACAAACAAGCCTGAAGGAACACTCCGAGAATCTAGCAACAACTGGGCTCTACCAATGTCTGTAAAACAAATTCTCAAAAGCTGCTCCTGTTCCTCAAGACACAAAGAAAATGACCAGAATATCGTCAAAACACAACAAAAACTGGTCGAGGAACGGCCTGAAGAAATCTGGTACATCATATCCCACAATTGCTGCTAGGGTATTGGCGAGTCCAAAGACACTACCAACACACAAACTGCCCGTAGCACGCACAAAAGCAAAATTCGGAATGCCATCACTCCGAACCCGCAACAATGATGACCTGATCCCAAACAAACTTAGAAAAAGTCTCGCACTCTGGAGCTGATCGAAGAAATCATCAAAACAAGGTAACAGATACCTAACCGCACCATAAGCCAGTTCAATTGACGATCCATCAATCCACAACCGCAAACTGTCGTCATCCTCCTGAACGAACAGAATTAGGGCTCCCAAAAGCGAAACACTCGGACACACAAACCTCCCAACAACCAACTCTGCAGCAGATCCTTAAGCTCCCTGAATTTCGCTAGCTCTCCTGGAATATCGTCGGAAAACTCTTGCACGATAACTACCCGGTCCAACAATCTCAATGTGGCTCCGGTATCTCGAATAAATGCCAAGAATCCACGACATCTCCTCCAAAGCTGACTAGCGGAAAAGGCTGAATTCAAGCTGTGAAAGGCGGTACAACAATCCACCTGCACAACAAGAACTGACTCGTCGGGAAAACAATTCTGACTGTTTCCACACGGTAGTCCACAGACGCCTAACACGTAACTAACCAATCCATGCCCAGGAGAACGTCAAATCCAACATCTCTAGAAGGATCCAATGACGGCAAAATCTCCTCACCAACTGGCATACGACTGAAATACGTGTCGCGCAACAAAAGAATCGCTGCCAGAAGTTAACACAACAAAACGGCTGATCTAGCTAACACGATCCTCGTCCCAACCACGGCACAAAGTGCGAAAAACCAACAAGTACAACAAAAGAACAAGAACAAGGATACCTGACACATCTGCACTGGACGTCCTGGCGTCCGGTTGAGTAGAAACAAACCCTCGTGTCTGTCTCCTACCCACAACAGGCTGAAATCCTCCACTCTGTGGTATAGCTGTCTCGCGTCTACGTGGCTCAGTACAAACTCGCACCCGATGATCCAAACTCCCGCACCGATAACATCCGGAAGAAAACTGCTGACCATCCTGGGGATAAGAGCTAGACGACTGTCCTCGTCTCACACCTCTTGTACTCCTATGCCGTGCACGAAACCTGTCACGACGACTGAACCTCTGTCCCTGGACTGGCACACCTGCACGGATCCTCCACTGTCCTGGAACTCGCAAAGTCTCTGGAATACGTGTCTCGTCAACTGGGGCTACATCCGCTGGTGCTACGTAAGTAACAGACTGCTGCACGCTGATCCCAAGGAACAACTGTCCAACTGGGGTGACAACCTCATGTCGCTGCGCTCGAATGGCATCAACCAATGATCTCATCGTCTGGCGCAAATCCTGCATCTCTGTCACAAGTCTAGCTAGCTGATCAGTCGAAGGCTGATCCGTCTGCAACTGTGCAATACGAGTGCCCTGCTGGTCAGTGCTCGTCTCACCCGAGCTAACCCTGACCTCGGCTCTCGCTGCATCACTCTGAGTCCCCGTAGTCATCAATGGCAAGGCTATAAATAGAGATAGGATTCGATAAGAACAAGGAAATCGAATCTCAAGGATATGAATCATCAAGGAAGGAATCTCAAGAAATTGTACTTAGGCACTTTAGGCGAAATACTGCATCGTGAGTATGCTGCAGACATACACACACTACGTTACTCCGCTTAGGTTACCTACTCCATCATACCAGGGTCATCCTACACTCCGAAAGGTAAAACCACGCTCTGATACCAACTTTGTCACGACCCAAAAATGGTACGTGATGGCCCTAATACTACGCAACGCCTCCAGACGTAACGCAGTAAAAGAAAGCCAAAACCCAGAAATCTAAACCATAAAATACGGAAAAGATAATATAAAGTTTTGGAAACACTTGAAATCACAACCCAAATTCTTTAAAATAGTCCACATTTTCTGTAAAATTTTGGCAGCACCTCCTTTATAAAACAAGCCCCTAAAAAGGGTACAACATAGATATAAAGTAAAGCATCCCAAACGGAAGCAAAATCCACGCCCAACGGCGGAAAACAACACCACAACAGATATACGACGCCGTAGCGAAGAAATCAGAGACAGAAGAAAGGAAACTGTATAAAATCCACAAATCCACAATAATATACAAATCGTCCTCACCAAGTCTCTAAGTCACAACAACTGCTGGTAATAGATGGAGAGTACAATATACAACGAATATACAACACACTCAGATAACCACATAAACCCACCTGGCAAAACTGCACACTGACAGGCGAAGTGGTATCCGCAACCCAAAAGATGATAGATGAGTGTGTAGCTGAAAAGCTGGATAGCTTGCCTTGACTACTTTGGGGAAACTCCAGCAAAACCTGTGGCACAACGGGGGTGAGTTGCCAACTCGTGAATAGTAAATAACATATGCAGGTAATCGCGAGAATGAACGTACAGCATGAATCTAATATATGACATTTCAGTGATAATAGTCATGAGTACGAAATAATGGAAAGTACACTATCAAGTACCACCAATATGTCCTGCAATAATGATATGACAACAGTATGCAATAATCATGCTCTGGGGATATGAGAAAGTAAATGTGCAACTCTCATGAAGGTACTCTCACAGGTACTCCTAATGCATGAAACAGTGCACAAGTATATAAAGATGAGGTATGGAGTGAAATATGTCAATTCCACGGCATCCTGACATCGTGGTAGGATCAAAATCCAGCAATGACAAATCAAAATCCCAATCCTCAATCAGTCACCAAATCTGCTCTCATATCACCTAAGTGTCACATCTCCTCAAACTACACAATATCAAATGTACAACAGCTAGTGGATCCCACATATCTCGTCTGTACAATATCAGGTATCTCTCACCTATATCACATGTACAACAGCTAGTGGATCCCACATATCTCGTCTGTACAATATCAGGTATCTCTTACCTATATCACATGTACAACAGCTAGTGGATCCCACATATCTCGTCTGTACAATATCAGGTATATCTGACATAAGTATCGAATGTACAAGTCAAGTAGATCTCACATCTCTAGTGTGTACGATATCATCATCCAATCCCAATGAATCTCATGAATCTCAAGTCAATCTCCAGCACAGTTCTAACATCCTAAATATAATGACATATATAAATATGATGAGGGCAATACACATATATTAGCGTCCCATTCCACTAATATTGGTGTAAAGGCATATATAACAGCGGCTCAATCCCCTGTTATATATACAAGAGTATCTAGGAATATCATAAAAACCACTGTGTCAAGCATCGACACAGAAAACTGATAAGTACGTATCATACGCTATCACGAGAGCTCGAGTTCCTCGCTCTGCCCCTCGCCTCTCGACGTATCGATACGCACATGACTCCCAACGGTATCCCCCTGATATCCGCCGAGTCTCTAGTAATGTCACCGGAAAGTATGGCTCCCCTAGGCCTCATCGCCTCAATGCGACATTGGCTCACTCCGACACATTCTTGCTTCGGGGAACCTCCGGGCCCCACCATGTATCCTCATGCGGCTCTCGACGCCTCCTCGCATAGGATATATATCCGCACCGATAAATCTCATGGTGGATGCTATAATATCATCTCAAGGAAACCGGGTGTTTCATTGTATGCATAATCTCATGAACTACCACGGTTCCCAAATCCAGAAAACATCATGAAAAATCCATATAACAATGCGATAATCCATGAATAATATATATACGCAATATGAAACTGTAATGAAAGCGTATAAATGAATAGCATAGCATTCACCAGATAATAAATGAATACATGAACAGTAAAGCAGAAATATAGGTATCTACCTATATGATGATGTGATATACCTATCCGCTATAGGTGAAGTATGGAAAGCATGTACACCTGTATCTATGTCCCTAGGTGTATATGTATCTAGCCCTACTGATACAACATCCTATAGGTAAACAGAAACTAGCATGTCAAGTCTAAGTATAACAATAAGAAATATGTATCAAAGTCACAATGTCCCTAACCATACAATAGCATTTCTAAAATATGGTCGTATATGACATAGCAATTATTGACGGTGTGTGTGGCATCCAATCAGTGCTCTCGCAATCTGAGCCGTCAATAATAGTGCAGTGTCCTAAAGATACTAGTCCAATCACAATCTATCACTAAACAGTAAGGTATATGCGCAATTCTAAACATGATATAGAATATGCGACAAAGGTAAAGGTTTCTAGCCCAGACGCATAACGCCATGCGGGCGATTCCCCTGTAGATGTTAAATCTACTCACCCACACTCCAAGCTAGATGAAATCTACCACCTGTATCCCCCTGTGGCAGTGTCCGTAGTCCTCGTCTGCGAACCTGCAACATATAAACAACAAGCAATATATATATATATCAATAACAGCTACGAAATACAAACTAGCTACATCTAACCGACACAACAACACACAACCACCTCTTAAGTGTTCGTATCGTGGCTAACGAGAGTAGCGACGCGACGAAAACGACTTAAGAGCGAAACCACGAAAACGGCACGACGCGTGTCGTAACACGTATCGCACGAACACGAAACGCTAGAAACTGCACAATTGATCCCAGATTTTCCTACTCTGAAAATTAAACAATTTCAACAAGACCAGAGGAACCCAAACCTTAGCAGACACCAACAGAACAAAACCCAAACCCTAACTCCCCACTAGGCCCGGCGTCGCCGGCCCCTCCTCAAGCGCTCGCCGGCCCTGGCCGGTGGCCTGGGTGCCATCTTTCTGGTGGTGCTCCAGGTCCTCTAGTACAACACACTCACTATGTTGAATTTCCCAGTAAACTTCCCGGATCAAAGCAGGTTCCAGAAACCACAAACCGACACCAAAATACGATATTTCGCATCCAAAACCCTAATTTAACATTCTAAACAGAATCTATAAGCTAAGTTACACTAAAACCACATAAATAACAGTAGAGGAATTTTACCTACACAAAAGAACACCAAGATCAAGGCTTTGCATGATCCAAGTGAAGAACAAGAGAAAAACATGCACAAGATGTGATTTTTATGAACTTGGAATGAAAATTGAAGAAGTTGTGAGGGATTTCATGAAGAAATGTCATAGAGAATTGCCCAAGGCAGTAGAGAGGGAGAGGAGCTCGGCCAAGTGGAGGGAAGAGAGAGAGAGAGGGAATTTCCTAGCAATTCCTTGCATTTAATGAAAAGTCAACCAAAAACAAATGCATGCACCTTCTATTCTTTTCTCTTCTATTCTTTTCTTTTCTTTTTCCTCTTTAAACCTAGGCCACACACTCATGCCATATGGTTTAGTTGACTTAGGAAAATTTTAAGAAGAGATGAAAAGAGAAAATTCCAAGAATGTGCAAGCCGGATTAAAATAACATTAAAAATGGGAAAAATTCAAATTGCACCAAAACGTCCCATATACTCTCAAAGTGTGCGCACAAGCTTTATTTTCTCAAAACTAGGTGCTGGTAAGTCGATATGGCCGTTTGATCGCAATCGGTATAAAACTGAAAATACCGCTGAATTTCACCCAAAAACAGAAACAATCACAAAACGATTTCTAGATCGTTACAATCTCTTAGTATAACTCGTACTGCAATAGCTCCAACACCTGGGCGATATCTCGTCGTTCGCAGCAATAACTGGCTCACTCGTCCGCATGCTGAACAGTGCCTCAATCATCATGAATACGCAATACATCAACGGTCACCAAAATCTGGCTGGCCTTTATCAGTGGCTCAATCCTCTGGTGCCGATCAGCACATACGAGTAACCTCATACAGCGATCCATCCAACGCTCGTGGCGCAAAACACAATAAAAAGACACATCTCCGCAATCTGTGTCGCCGGAATTACGCCATGGTCAGTCCTCGTTCGTGACGAGCTCGTGCTGACCGCAACTCTAGCCGTAGCTCTCCCTGCCCGTCATCGTGGCAGCAAACCATAACTGGTACCGATGAGGCTAGATCAGGAAAGAATATAATACTGAGCAAAGAAATATACATCCTAAGGCTCCTTAAATGGAGTAGCGTATCGTAAATATGCCGTGGAACATACCCACGGTACGTCACTCTACTTTAGTCACCTACTCCATCAACCAAGGGTCATCCTATGCTCCGAAGGTAAAACCTAACGCTTTGATACCAACTTTGTCACGACCCGAGAGTACGGAACATGACCGGCACTTAGACTACGAAACGTCTCGAGGCGTACGTAATTTAAGTAAGCCGAAAACCCAGAAATCCAAACCAAGAAAAGTAGTAGGGTGAAGGAAAAACCAATTTAAAGCAAGTAGTTTTAATAGCATAAGCCGAATTATGCGTTTTTAAAAAAGCATCAAGTATTTTCTGAAAATTTCGGCAGAGTCTCCTTTGTAAATACTTCCCCCCAAGCGGGATACAACATGAATAGTATACGAAATCAATAAAAAGGCATCCCCAAGCGGGAGCTAGCTCTTCGTCAATCAACGGTCACAACCACGCAAGCAATATATTATACAACGCCGAAAGGCGAGGATC
Organism: Agapanthus africanus; assembly: GCA_030015575.1. NCBI lineage: Eukaryota > Viridiplantae > Streptophyta > Magnoliopsida > Asparagales > Amaryllidaceae > Agapanthus > Agapanthus africanus. The sequence continues at coordinate 236,374,998 of JASDDO010000010.1, forward strand.
AAAACAGAAAAGGAAACTCAAAACCGCATGAAATCCAAAGAAATATAACGCGCGACTCTAAGGATGAAAGAATAAACAACACTGCTCTCTATCTGAAATAAATACATGTTTGGTTGATGTAACTTCTAGATACAACAGAATAATAATACACAAGGTGTAATGATGGGTACGATACAAGTAAACCCACCTACTAGCAAGTCACCCGAAAAAGAAGTAGTGCTAGCAAAGCCGTAATGAAACCTGTACGGTAGAACCTGCAAGAAACTGTGGCACAACGGGGGTGATCTGCCAACTCGTGAGTAGAAAACATCCACGAACAGAAATCGCATGAACAACGCGATCCTAAGTCATACGATCAAAATATATCCTCAAATATATAATCTGCAGCCTATAACAATGACTAGAGTATACCTCTAAACAACGGTAATACCAAGTGCTCGTGTTAGTGCCTCAGGTAGAAATATATCATATGGATGAGGTATGAATGCATGAAAACAAAATACATGTAAATGAAAAAACTTCTTTCATAATTTAGTGAGATTTCTGTATTTACAAAACGAGGTAACATAAATGAAATCAGCATAAACAGTTTCTAGCATCGACACAAAACATAAATCCCAATATCTCAATATCTCAGGCTCCGGCTATCCGGACTGGCCTGGATCATCAATCTCAGTACCTCGATGTCTCAAAATCTCAATGTCTCAATCTCACAATCTAGGGCGCCGTCAGTCCGGACCGGCCCCTACCATCAATCTCAAGACCACGACGGTATCCTCCGGATATCCGACGCGTCGGGTAAAATCACCAGTAGATAGTCCTCCCCTGCCAGGCTCATCTTCTACTACTCGAACTTCTTGCCCCGGGGTATCTTACCGGGCCCACTATGTACCCAAAACGGTTCATCCAACTCCTCGAATCGGGTCTCGAAATCCATCAGCAAACTCATGGTGGACGACTCATACATCATGGGAAAACTGCACTTTTTCATTTAAAAAGAGAGAGAGAAGAAGTTTATAAATGTTTTGCGGTTTTCCCCCAAATCCAGGAAATCTCATGAAAATCCGAATCCAAATCCTCAATAGCATGTAAACAGTGAATATAGGCATAAAAATCCATGAATGCGGCATAACAGTGAATAATAACATGCATGAAGTAGCAAGTAATAATTACAATGTCTAAACTAGCATATAAGGCAAGTACACTAATATCATGTCTAAATTATTAGCTAACAAACTATGTCAATGAAATAGTATTTTCTAAAGTGTTCGTGACATGGCAATTACCGATGAAGATGTGTGTGAGCCAGCAAGTAAGTGTACGTGGTACATACGCGTCATCGGTAATTGTGCTGGTGTCCTAGCAGCATGATATCAATAACGGTATATGAATCACAAAATAAGTATGCGATGCGGAGCGAACAGCAATAATGTGCGGGAGCTGAATACTAAACACAATGATAACTAATCTGCATTTAATAAAATATGAGTTCCACAGTGGTGCCATTTGAAATAACATGAATCGTGGGGTTTTGAAAATAAGGGCTACGGTGTTTTTAAGAAAAGATAAGTCTTTTGAAATATCCGTAGAATCCCTTGACCTGTCTTTTAAAATACCCACGATCCGTTAGTTTTGAAATAGGTAGGAATCTAACCTAGTCTAACAACTATACTAAACTATACGGCTGAACTAACAAGCTAACTGAAGGTAAGGAAACCGCCTAACATCTAAGTCGATACATATATATATATATATACATATATATATATATTTATTAGTCGGTGATCCCGCCTCAATAATATCACATCCGATACCATATCTATAATCAGACATTCCCAAGTCAAGAGTTCGGATCTGTCATCAATATATAGTTCGTACGTAAATCCGTCGTACGGCATGCCAAATCTGGGTACGGGTCAATATCACATTCATCACATTATTCATCTGGTATCCCCTTTATCAAAGATCATAATCCGGGTACTGATCTATGTCTAGTACAATACTGATACTACCTACGTATGCATGCACGTGTGTGAAACACTACGTCAAAGGACCCGCTACAACGTCATGTCGTATCTCAAATACGAACCCTGCCAAATCACCGATCTCACGGCCACAAATCAAATCTCATCGACTGATCTCAAATCCCAAGTACTATCAAAAAATCCAGTATATGAACACAAAGTCCCATACCCATGTGAACACATAAATATATAATCCTATATACGCACATGTAAATGAAAGGATGTATGCAAGTATGTGCGTGTGGTGTATAGGTGCAACCCTACTCTAGGGTTTCGCAACTACACTAAACCAATCACAGAACACCAAAAGTCCATCTTTATCATCATTAATCTCAATTCAACATATACTAAATATATGTGTGTATACGTATTCGTATACATCACCACGAACTGGGGAGGTGCTAAACGCCATCCACCCGACTTCTCCCTATAGATATAAATCTACTCACCTGATCTAAGCTCGCCGGTGCCGTCGTCGTCACGCGCTTGCTTGTCGTCTCGAGGTCCACCTGGGGTACCTACATGTCGCCACGTGTCGTAACGCATAGAAACCAAATCCGAAATCGAAACGGTATACGAAAACCAAATCGGCACGCGTATCACGCATAGGTCAAAACCTATTGTCTACGCATGCAAGAATAGCTAAACCAACCCTCCATGTCGATGTACAAACGTCAAACCATCGAGAAAACCCAAACAAACTCATTTGCACATTCACAAACACTAATTATAATATGAAACAGGTTAAAATTCACAAAAACCCCAAACTCACTTTAAAAGCTATTTTTCCGAAAACCTAGCAATCATGGTTTACCGTTTTGAACAAAATATGATGTTTTAACAATTCTAGTGACCAAGATGATAACATAATATTTTAATTATGCCATAGAAACCATTACGTAAATTTTAAACCCACAATTAAATTCAATTTCAAAAACCTAGTTTGCAATTTTAACCAATTTCGACCATTTTATAGCAAAAATGCACATACAACAATCTAGCTTAGATTTGCATGATCTAAAGAATTAAACTACATTTTAAAATGTTAATGAAGTCTGTTGGGGTAAAAATTTACACCCCGTTGACCGATTCAATGTCAAGGTCAACCCCAAGCCAGGTGGGCCCAAGCCCAGGTCAAGCGGGCCCATGCCCAAGTCAAGCCCGGGGCCAGCCTCCCCATGCCAACAACAAAATCATGTAATAAATAATTTTGATGTAATTTTTTAGTCATGAATGTATGCAAAATGGGCATAAAGCCAAATTTTTGTAAGCCCATGGCTTATGTGCAAAAATGAAATGGCACATGAGCCATAGGATAGGCAAAATGCCATTTTTGTGAAGCCCAAGGGGCTATATGCAAATATATAAGCCTATAAAAGGCAACATGATGAATAAAAAAAAGATATGCTTTCATTCTCTCAAAAACCTAGGGTTTGTATTTCTTTCCCTTTTCTGAAGGTCTCAAACCTTCTTCTTTCTTCTGAATTAAATCAAGAGTTTTACTCTTCCTTTTAAAAAAAAAATTAGTTTATCACCACCAAACCCACAAAGGTGGACTTGGATCTGTCTTTAGATCCCAAAAAGGAGAAATTTTGAGATCTCACATCTTTTGACCTTCAAGATCCAGCTAACAGAGGAGGAAGAAGAAGAAGAACCCCTTCCGTTAACCCCAAAAACACACTCAGGAGTCCAACTCCTCTCTGATTTCTCTTCCGAGAAATTTTTTTAGGCTAAAAGCCACTTTTTCTCACCGGCGCTAAGCGTAGAGCGCCTGCGTGCCGACACGTGGCGCGCTCGCGCTCGAGCGCAAAGCTCCCACGTTCCGACACGTGGCGCGCTAGCACTACAGTTCTCAAGCGCAAAGCGCCCACGTGCCAACACGTGGCGCGCTTGCACTCAAGCGCAAGCATTCGAGCGCAAGTCGCCCCGGTTCCGACACGTGGCGTTTTTCCGCTCAAGCGCAAGATCTTGAGCACAAGTCCCCCCGGTGCCGACACGTGGCGCGCTTGCACTTCAGCGCAAGCGCTCAGGAGAAAGTCGCCCCCGTGCTGACACGTGGCGCGCTTGCGCTCAAGCGCAAGTCGACCCCGTGCCGACACGTGGCGCAATTGCGCTCGAGCGTCAGGCGCTGAAGCGCAAAGCTTCCACATGCCGACACGTGGCGCGCTTGCGCTCAAGCGCCCAGCGCTCCAGAGCCCAGCGCTCAAGCGCAGAGCGCCCACGTGCCGACACGTGGCACTCTAGCGCCTGAGCGCACAGCGCCCAAGGTGCTGCCCCCACGCATCCTTTAGATGCCTTTTCTTCCCTTTTTTCTTCTTATATATATACATGTATATATATACATATATATACATATGTGCACACACACATACACCACGACACTGTCCCTGTTAGAAAAACATTTCTAACGGGGCGTTGCCCCGCACCCCGCAAGGGGGCTGCTAGCCCCCTTGACCCCCAGCTCGCTATCCGGGTAGCGGGACCCCCGTAAAAACTCTGCGTGGCTCCCAATATATCCAAAAACCCCCTTTCAAAACACAACACACGCACACTGCACATTGAGTTCGCATGACCAGTTTAACCCGTCAATCGGAGGTTCCCTCGCTCCAAAGGCGAGGGGTAATTAACGACAGCTTAGTCCGCGGCTCCCGGAGATTCAGATACCCACAATCATTAAACCCCGGCCTACCCTAGGCAGGGGGAATATGTAGTACGCCTGACAAGCGCGCGATTGTTCCCATCTCAATGGGGTGACGAAAAACACCCTACAGATTCTGGCACGCCCGGTGGGACCAATCTCTCCTCCCATATTTCGGGTTAAGCGTTCATGCGAACTCAATCAATATACATACCTGTATTTATACTAAAAATAATGCTTTTTCATGCAGATTTTGGAGCAATCACCTTCCGACGATGTCTTCGATGATGAATTCAGCTCCCGTCTCCTACACAATGAGGATAAACTTTAGGACGGTCCTTCCGTCCAGTCTCGGGCGCCAATGGGAGGAGTCGCTGCTACCATTCGGCTCTATTATGTTCATGCCAGTTGGCGCCATCCCAGCTCCTCAAGTCCCGGCGGCAGACAAACCGGTCTCGAAAGGCAGGAGACCAAATGTGGTGATCTCAAGGGCGCCCCAACCCAAATGCAAGTCGGTGTCTGAACGACTTTCCTTGGCCCCAGCTGGGGGCAAGGCTATCAACACCAACAAAGCTACAATGCGTCCCGAGCAAGCTCCGGCGGTGCTCTTGACCAATGCTCGATTGGGTGTCTTCTTTAAGATCCCCGCCAATGAGAAAGAGACGACTGAATATGAGGTCCACACTGTCTACATGGTGGGTACGCGCAGCAAGAGCAAGGACGGGGCCACCACATTCCAAATCCAATCTGGCCTGAATATGGCTGCCACATCCCAAGGCGATCCTCCTATTAAAGGTAATGAAGACCTTCCCAGTGAGGCTGATAAGCAGAAAGACCTTTCGTTCCTTGAGGAGTCGGGCTCGGAAAGAGAAGAAGAGCCGACTTTCCTCCCCAGGACCGCGGAGCAAGAGCTGCTTCAAGAGCTCCGAAAGCAGCTTAGAGACAAAGACAATGAGATGGCCAAACTCTACTCCAAAATCGATGACTTGACGAATGTCGTGATGCAGCTCACGGCCCGACTTGCCTCTCAGCCGCCCAATCAAGCGGGGGGCTCTGCTCGTGAACCGGGAAATGGTGTCCCAAAGCAGCCGACGCCTATTCCCTCAAATCCAAAAGTGGGCGAACTACATGAAAATCAGTCGCATCCTATCTCGGGAAATGTTTTGGCTACCGATGACAGTAGCCCGCTAACTCAAGATCAAATCATGGATTTAGTTGCCAGCAAAGTCAAAACATTGGTAGCTGAAGCCGAAGCGCAAAAAGATATCAGCAATAGTGGGAGACCATATCCTGCTCAGTATGATCTGGTGGAATTTCCTAGCGGCTATGTCATCCCCAAATTCGTAAGATTCGATGGGACGGGAAATGCGAATCAGCACATCGCCCACTTCAAAGCCTCATGCGGGAATACTGGGGGCAACGATGCGCTTCTCCTCCGCCAGTTCGTTAATAGCTTGACTGATGTTGCTTTCGACTGGTACACGAGCATACCGGATGGCTCCGTCATAACTTTTGTCCAAATGGAGTCTCTGTTTCGGCAGATGTTCATGAGCGTCAATGATAAGATCACCATTGCCGAGCTCGTAAGGACCAAGCCCAAGAACAACGAAAGCAGCACGTATTTTATAACCCGATGGCGCAATCTCTCCGTCAAATGCGAACTGCCGATAGAGCAGGACTAATCTGTCAGTCTCCTTGTCGGAAATCTCAACAACTGGATGGCCCCATTTCTATGTACCGCGGGCCTCAAAACATTCCAAGAGCTGACCAGAAAAGTCCATATGTTGGAACGCTCAAAGCAGGAGTCCTCCTATGACTCCCAAAATAACAATAGGTCCAGGAGAAAACGAAAGGACGAAAATCGCAAAGGCGGAGGTTCTGACGATACTGAATCTTTTTACACATCGGCTAACCGAAATAAGCAAGGGATGAGCGGGCCTAATGCCAACCAGCCTCGGAATCCAGTGTTCGGAGTGGGAGGAGAATCTCCACTAAAAGAGAAGCTGGATAAGGTCTATTCCTTCAGAATGGACAAAATCCGTAAAACATTCAAAGACGCCCTGAAGAACGGTCTACAACTGCCAGAGTCAAAGAGACCGCAGGAAGCAAATATGACCGACGACCCCAAATACTGCCCCTATCACAGAGTGATAGGTCATGCCATTGAGGACTGCTTCGACTTCAAAGATTGGGTCGAAAAGCAATACAAGGCAGGAGAGATAGAACTGTCTAAAGGCATGTTAACAAATAGTCCAGCTGCGACCGCCAATTTCATACAAACGGAGACCGAAGTTCTTCGTGAAACTGATTCTCTCAGACATCTTCCTTTCTCTAAAACCAATCGACCACCACGTCATTAAACTGGGAACAGTCGACCTCTAAATCGTTAAAACTGGGAATGTAAAAAAAATGTAAATAAACAAAAGAAATGTGTAAATAAAAGAAAAATAAATAAAGCCGAAATGATGGGGCAACTCGCAATAAAAATCAGCGAGTAAAAATAAAAATGAAATAAAGCCGAAATGATGGGACAACCGCGAATAAAAGCCGAAATGATAGGGCAATCGCGATCTTAGCGATAAGAAAAGCTGAAATGATAGAGCAATCGCGGTAAAAAAAACAAAAAAAACAAAAAAAAAACAACGGCGAATGATGAGTCGCTCCTGGTACCATATTCCAGTGCAGCGATGCAGACGCCGAATCCATAAAAAAAATGAGAATCACAAAGACCCTTTTTTTGCATTTTAAGAGTCGGATGCCTCTTCTATTATTTTCCCAATTTCCCAAAATTCTCCCAGCCCTACGGCCAGTCCCCGAATTGACTACCGTATACAATCCACGGGCTCAAATAATTCTCATCATACCCATGCCCCATCGTATTCACCAGTTACGCGGCTGGTCTCCGCCTTTAGAATTATGCTCCATTGAGAAGACCCACTCATGTGTCCTCATGATACATGAGGAGAACAAACTTTTGTGGGATCCTTACGACTCACAAAGGAAAAACACACTTAGGAGTCCTCACGACTCCTAAGGAGAAAATACACCTGCGGGATCCTTACGACTCGTAGGGAGAAAATACTTTTATGGGACCCTTATGGCCCATAAAATTGAAAATCCTTAGGTGACATGGACCTAAACCTGTCTCCTAAGCCATCGCTCCCCAATCCCCAAGTGGCGAATGATGAGTCGCTCCAGGTACCATATTCCAGTGCAGCGATGCAGACGCCAACCAAATTCCAAACTTAAATCCCAAGCGACGAATGATGAGTCGCTCCTGGTACCATATTTTAGTGCAGCGATGAAGACGCCAACAAAATTCCAAATCCCATACCCCAAGTACTGAATGATGAGTCGCTCTTGGTACCATATTCCTGTGCAGCGATGCAGACGCCAACAAAGTCCCGAAATTTTTACGGCCCTACGGTCTGGATCATACATCCTGCAAAACCATATACAATCCACGGGCGTAAAACAATCCCAATCTCTCCAAAAATAATAAAATAAAAATTAAAAAGGTATGTCCACAAGCAAAATGGGCACGGATGAAAACCCGAAAGGGCTCCGCGAGTAAAAACAGCAGGACTGCCGGCGAGTTTGTGAAAACCCGAAAGGGCGCAAACTCGTGAGAAAGAGATGAAATGCACTCACAAGGTCCTCTCGACTTTGTGAGGAGAAAATTCCCGCGTGAGATCCTTACGACTCACAAAGGAGCGACACACTTGGGAGTCCCCACGACTCCCAAGGAGAGAATACACTTAAGGGATCCTTACGACCTGTAGGGAGAAAATGCTTTGTGAGACCCTTACGGCTCACAAAGTTGAAAAGTCTTAGGCGATAGGGACCTAAAACCTGTCTCCTGAGCCATCGTTTCCTAATAAGAAAACGCAAATGATGATTCGCTCCTGGCACCATATTCCAGTGTAGCGATGCTGATGCCAAACAAAAAAAAACAATTCCCAAATCCTCTCATGACAAATGATGATTCGTTCCTGGTACCATATTCCAGTGTAGCGATGCTGATGTCAACCCAAATCAAATCAAACCAACAACCTCTACGGCGGAATCATGCCCCGTCCCAGAATTTACCTCGTGTCGAAATCATGCTTTGCCTCGGGATATCTACCCGCCCATCGGAATGATGCTCCGAACCCTGGAATTATGCTCCGCTCTTCGGATAGATGCTCCGAACTCTGGAATCATGCTCCGCCCTTCGGAATGATGCTCTGAATCCTGGAATCATTCTCTGCCCTTCGGAACGATGCTCCGAACCCTGGAATTATGCTCTGCTCTTCGGAAAGATGCTCCAAACTCTGGAATCATGCTCCTCCCTTCGGAATGATGCTCGGAATCCTGGAATTATGCTCCGCTCTTCGGAAAGATGCTCCGAACTCTGGAATCATGCTCCGCCCTTCGGAAAGATGCTCCGAATCCTGGAATTATGCTCCGCTCTTCGGAAAGATGCTCCGAACTCTGGAATCATGCTCCACCCTTCGGAACGATGCTCCGAACCATGGAATTATGCTCCTCCCTTCGGAACAATGCTCCGAACTCTGGAATCATGCTCCGCCCTTCGGAATGATGCTCCGACCCCTGGAATTATGCTCCGCTCTTCGGAACGATGCTCCGATCAGGTTTGACATTCCAATAGCCACTCCGCAGGTATGGTAGGTAACCTCAGACACCCGAGAGGTACTTCGGTAGCCTCAAGGACGGTGACAGGGAGGTTCTTATCTACCCAGGCTTGACACTACTGATGTTCCAGGCTATGAGACCAGGTAGGAGGGTTGTCGTAGTCAGTGGGAGCAACGGAAGCATGGTGGGCAAGATGCTTATATCTGTTTATAGACTTGAGCAGTTATAGCGGAGATAGATCATCTAATTTTGATGTGACAGTCATGGGTTTGACTTCAATCAGAATAGGGGATGGAACAGTTAAGAAGGTAGTAGGGTGTGATGTCATGGTATCTGGATGACATACACAGAGTAGGAAGTAAAATTCCTATACTACGATCGGTTGTACTGTGGTCGTCACACAGTTGTTTCTCCAGACAGGATATGGATATAATATTTGACATTCTGGTTTCTAGATCTATGGTTTTAGATCTGGATTTGGGTAGTTTCCCAATGTGGGTACTTTGACAGATATTCTAATGGTTTTTGGAATAGTTGACTCCTAGCATGGTGGTGTACCTGCAGGTGATGGAGTCACCCTCTCTAAAGGTGTCGTATAGACTAAAGGGGAGAGGGATGTGCATGATTGGCAGATCACTTGCTTAGGCAATTGAGTCAATCATGAGATGTCAAGTACCACACCAAATGTTGGTTTTGCACTAGATGCAATAAGTTTGTATTAATCCAATCCTGGAGAAACATAAGGAAGCAGTTTTAGAACATTGGTACATGTTCTGCGGATTTGATAACGGCAGCCTCTTTCGGGAGACGGTTATCATTCCAGGCTTCAAAGGTGACATGGATGACAGAGTGATTGTCAGAGTTTTAGTTTTCCCTCTGACGAGGGACAGTATTATGGACAGGTGGTTCCAGAGGATACTGTGGGTGGCATGGTGCCGGATACTGATTAGGTTCAGTGATCCATACAGTCTAAGAAGTTTGGATATGGAGTTCATTTATGAACTAAGGTCCCATCAGATATCCAGACATGTTCTAAGACAGGTACTACTCAATTCGGGAGATGGCTTTCTCCGCGAACTTGAGATTAAGAGAGATACAGAAAGAAACTTCTAGGCGGATCCACTCACCGAGGCTATTTCTCGAACACAATAGTTTTACAAACGGGCTTTGTGAAACTGATTAGTAGAGGAGTTGGATGTTCGGTTTCACACGGGCTGTGAGTAGACGACATCGCAATATTAGCCTTGAGTGCAAGTGGGAGATTGTTGGAGATAGTGCCCTCATAGTCAATTATTGGATCGCAGGTACGTGATTGCAATGATTGCGGAGGACCTATCCCGGTAGGACAGTCTTACTCGAGATGATAGTATGCTATCTGGTTTGCCTTTATCAGTTGTGTTCATGTTCAGGTGACTGATTGCATGTTACACTTTGATAGAGCCCTTAGGATCTTGCTTTACTACCAACAGTATGATGGCGATCATATACGTGAGAGTTGGGTAGTTTATATGCATATCCTTAATTGTGGTCCCTAGTCGTGGGAGTTTCGAGACAGGGCATCGATACTCCGGAGTAGACTAGTGTGTACAGTCGAGACCCCGACGAGGGGCGGTGGCCGGTCTCACAAGCCACTGGTGTCAGTTGGATCACCTAAGATGTATACAGGTGCTCATTGGGTTATGAGTACACCGGACAGGACTCGCCGGGAATCTGCTAGTTAGTACTATATCTATCGTCAGATAGCAGTTCCCTGGTGACATGTGTACAGGTTAGTTCATCGACCTGAGGTCGTCATTTGTCTCGTGTGAGTTCCCACTGTGCTTTGATTTCTACCCTACCACGGCTCAAAGGAGTCGTGCAAACAGGTAGCTTTTGGGTACAGTCCCGAGCCATATGGAGGCACGTGAGCGGATCGGCAGGGGATTCGTCTCTCCCGGTATTGGGGGCGAGATCGTGCTGTGTCTAGGAGAGCCATTACGCAAAGCCCTCGGCCGAGGCAGGAGATTTACTGGTAGGTATTCCAGTAGTATCTCAGGGCGTTCTGGGCTACACTCCGACACGACTTATACTGCTAATGGGGGTCTGACGTTACTAGCCCCCTAGGCGGATATGCGATACTCATTGACGAACGGACCGGACTGTATATACATTGTCACTGTTAGGCTCAGTAGGGTTTTCGGAGGAGTTCGCTCATCGGTCTCCCTTGAGTTCGCTCCTCGGCAACCCTTGAGGTCAGTCCATGGGCAGCCGTTACGCATAGCTAGTGCCGCTGACGGTTTGTGGTTAAACCCACTGCCAGGGTGCTGACGAGTCATTAGAGTCCCCCACAGGCAGTTTCCCAAGTTCGGGCGAAACGTTGTAGAGGCCGTATGGTTTTATGGCAGGGTTCGGAAAATGCACGTGCATTTACGCACGTGTCGATTTTCGGACAGATGATACTGGTCGGCTTTGGTTTAAGCCGGATCCGAGTATTATATTGAGTAGGTATAATATCTTTGTCTCAGTTGCATTTGTATTCGGTCGTAATACAAATGCGGGTATATTTATACAGTTTCGGGGTTGTCCTGAAATTCGTTTCAGGATCACTTTTGGAAGTTGCCAGTTTCCAGTTTTCTATCAGCCGTCTTTTAACATTCTGTTAAACACGGATTTATCTTTTCTTCAGATGGAGTGAGTCATCATTCTAGAAGCTTCTAGAAGTGATGAAGTGGCTTCATGACTCATTAGGCATTAATGGTGTCATTATTGTTTTTGATGACTTGCAAAATGACTCATGCTTTGTAATTAGTGGTTTTGTTTTCCTTAGGATATTTGTTATGATAATATCTTTTGCTTGTGGTCACCCCCCTCTCCTACGGTCACCCCCCTCTTCATATAAGGTGGCCGGCCCCTCTCTCCCTCTCAAGCTTGATCAATCTCATTTCACTTGAGGTTTCATTTCGGTTAGAAAAGATATGATAGTTTTGGGGTGTATGGAATTCACAGTTCATTTCATTCCATCACCCGATTTCCACGGCAACTTCATTAACCGATCGTCCACGGATTTGGACGAAGTGAGACAAAGTCATCTACTCGTTCTCTACATCATTCTTGGTCGTCTCTTTTAGCAAACTTGACGATCGAGTTGCCTCGAGTCAGAGGCGGGAGCCCGTTTAAAGAACCGATCATGTGGTGCCACCTCGACGAGGAGATCGGAGATCGACGAGATCGGAGCAGCCGCAACGGAGCGTGGGATGATGGTTGAAGAACGAAGGACTCGGATCGTTCGGTATAACCATTCTACACTCTTTACAGTTTGTTAGTTTAGCAATAATGGCAGATCCGGGTTAAAGTATACGATAGCGCCAGTTTAAAAGTTTTGTTCCGCATTTGGCGTCTGTAGACTGCCGGGGCGCTAGCGTAGACTTACAGCTCGGAATCCTGGAATTATGCTCCGCTCTTCGGAAAGATGCTCCGAACTCTGGAATCATGCTCCGCCCTTCGGAAAGATGCTCCGAATCCTGGAATTATGCTCCGCTCTTCGGAAAGATGCTCCGAACTCTGGAATCATGCTCCACCCTTCGGAACGATGCTCCGAACCATGGAATTATGCTCCTCCCTTCGGAACAATGCTCCGAACTCTGGAATCATGCTCCGCCCTTCGGAATGATGCTCCGACCCCTGGAATTATGCTCCGCTCTTCGGAACGATGCTCCGATCTCTGGAATCACGCTCCGCCCTTCGGAACGATGCTCCGAACCCTGGAATTATGCTCCGCTCTTCTGAAAGATGATCCGAACTCTGGAATCATGCTCCGCCCTTCGGAATGATGCTCCAAATCCTGGAATTATGCTCTGCTCTTCGGAATGATGCTCTGAATCCTGAAATTATGCTCCGCTCTTCGGAATGATGCTCCGAACCCTGGAATCATGCTCCGCTCATCGGAATGATGCTCCGATCCCGTGGAATCATGCTCCGCTCATCGGAATGATGCTCTGATCCCCGGGAATCCCGATCCCCGAATGATACTCCGACCCCGGAATTATGCTCCGCGAATCAGAATGATGCTCCGATCCCCGGGAATCATGCTCCCCGGGATGATGCTTCGCTACCGGAATGATGTTCCACCTCAAAGTTCAGCTTCAAGATCCATCAATTTCATGCACACAAATCAAATGTGCCGTGTGGATTTATTGATGGGGGGCACTTTTTTGGGGTAAAAATTTACACCCCATTGACCGAGTCAAAGTCAAGGTCAACCGCAAGCCAGGTGGGCCCAAGCCCAGGTCAAGCGGGCCCATGCCCAAGTCAAGCCCGCGGCCAGCCTCCCCATGCCAACAACAAAATCATGTAATAAATAATTTTGATGTAATTTTTTATACATGAATGTATGAAAAATGGGCATAAATCCAAATTTTTGTAAGTCCATAGCTTATGTGCAAAAATGAAATGGCACATGAGCCATGGGATAGGCAAAATGCCATTTTTGTGAAGCCCAAGGGGCTATATGCAAATATGTAAGCCTATAAAAGGCAACATGATGAATAAAAAAAAGATATACTTTCATTATCTCAAAAACCTAGGGTTTGTATTTCTTTCCCTTTTCTGAAGGTCACAAACCTTCTTCTTTCTTCTTAATTAAATCAAGAGTTTTACTCTTCCTTTTCAAAAACAAAATAGTTTTTCACCACCAAACCCACAAAGGGGAAATTGGATCTGTCTTTAGATCCCCAAAAGGAAAGATTTTGAGATCTCACATCTCTTGATCTTCAAGATCAAGCTAACAGAGGAGGAAGAAGAACCCCTTCCATTAACCCCAAAAACACACTCAGGAGTCCAACTCCTCTCTGATTTCTCTTCCGAGAATTTTTTTTAGGCTAAAACCCTCTTTTTCTCGCCGGCGCTAAGCGCAGAGCGCCTGCGTGCCGACACATGGCGCGCTTGCACTACAGCGCTCAAGTGCAAAGCGCCCATGTGCCGACATGTGGCGCGCTTGCGCTCAAGCGCAAGCGTTCTAGCGCAAGTCGCCCCGGTGCCGACACGTGGCGCGCTTGAACTCAAGCGCAAGCTCTCGAGCGCAAGTCCCCCCGGTGCCGACACATGGCGCGCTTGCGCTCAAGCACAAGCTCTCAGGAGCAAGTCACCCCCGTGCCGACACGTGGTGCGCTTTTGCTCCAGCGCAAGTGCTCCAGCACAAGCGCTCAAGCATAAGTGCTCAAGCGCAAGCGATCAAGCGCAAGTCGACCCCGTGCCGACACGTGGCGCAATTGCACTCGAGCGTCAGGGGCTGAAGCGCAAAGCGTCCACGTACCGACACGTGGCGAGCTTGCGCTCAGGGGCACAGCGCTCAAGCGCAGAGCTCCCACGTGCCCACACGTGGAACTCTAGCGCCTGAGCGCACAACACTTGGGCGCACAGCGCCCAAGGTGCTGCCCCCACGCATCCTTTGAATGCCTTTTCTTCACTTTTTTCTTCTTATATATATACATATATATATATATACATATATATACATATGTGCACACACACATACACCACGACACTGTCCCTGTTAGAAAAACATTTCTAACGGGGCGCTGCCCCGCACCCCGCAAGGGGGCTGCTCGCCCCCTTGACCCCCAGCCCGCTATCCGGGTAGCGGGACCCCTGTAAAAACTCTGCGTGGCTCCCAATATATCCAAAACCCCCCTTTCAAAACACAACACACGCACACTGCACATTGAGTTCGCATGAACAGTTTAACCCGTCAATCGGAGGTTCCCTCGCTCCAAAGGCGAGGGGTAATTAACGGCAGCTTAGTTCGTGGCTGCCGGAGATTCGAATCGCCACAATCATTAAACCCCGGCCTACCCTAGGCCGGGGGAATCTGTAGTACGCCTGACAAGCGCACGCGTATTCCCGTCTCAACGGGGTGACGAAAAACACCCTACAAAGTCATGAAAAACCTACTTACATTTTTCTCTTAATCAAATTCATGGTTTACAAAAACCTAGTTTGTTAAAAAGCTTAAATTTGGACATTTTAATGTTACAACTAGTAATAAGCAACAAGATTACATTTTACATAAAATTGGCATGATAACCTACTCATTAAAACCACAATCTTATGATAAAAACCCTAATGATGTAGTAAAACCCTAACTAGAATTTTAGAAACCCTTCTCTTGAAGGTTAAACCTTGCAATAAAAACGATATTTAACATCTAATTTAGTTGAATTAAAGTAATAACAATCAATTTAACTAAAAGGTCAAGATTTTTATACCTCACAACCCATTGATCCAACTTCAAATCTAGCCTCTCAAATTTCCATCTTGTTCCCTAGATCCATACTAGAATGGCCCAGAAGAAATGGGTAGAGATTGGATTTTGATTTTTTGGGATTTTTGTGTTGATTTTTGGGCATTTTGTGGAATTTTTTTGTGGTGAAAAAGGGGAGAACAAAGGGAGGGCTGCTGCTGTTTTGGGGAGAGGGGGGCTCGGCTAGGGGATAGGGAGAGGGGAGAGAGTGTGTGGGTTGAATGAATGACACAATTTCCAAGTCAACAAAGTCATGCTCCATTCTTTATTAATTCCATTTTATTTTCTTTGACTTTTTCTTTATGTGGGCACAACTTGGGGGGGGGGGGTTCCTATAAATTTCGGCCAGCCCACTAGGGGAGGGGGTGTGTGGGTTTGTATGGTGAGAAAAAATGATAAATAATATATCCCAATTTCCATTAACACTAATTTCACTAATTAAGCCATTTTTCTTCGATATTTTTAAAACCGTTTTGGCAAACCATTTCATTTCAAAAAACAACATGTTAAAATTTTTTTTAATGTGTTATGATGCACAAAATTTGTTTCAACCCATTCCAATTTGTAATTTTCCCTAATTAAATGTATTAGTGACAGCTTAAAATAATATTAAAATAATTAATTTAGGAAAATTTTTCAGAAAATTAGAAATTTTACCAGTGGCTCAATAAACACCAAATACTAGCAATTATGTAGCTAGAATATGTATATTTAATTTTATATTAAAGATATTTACATTTTAACTTTTTACGGAAAACCCCCTTATTTTACCGATTTTCCGAAATTTCATCGAAACGATTTTCAAAACGTTACACGACATCTACCTGGGGACCGTTACGTACAGCTAGTGCTGCTTGCGGTCTGTGGTTAAACCCACTGCCAGCCTAGTAGTCGAGTCTTTAGAGTCCCACACAGAGAGTTTCCCTGCTTCGGGCGAAACGATATAGAGGTCGTATGGTTTTACGACAGGGTTCGGACACGCACGTGCATTTATGCACATACGATGATCGGACATTTTTTACTAGCGGGATTTGTTTTAAGCCAGATTCTAGTATCGGATTATTGGATTTATACAGTCTAAAGTATTTCCGTGTTTTCACGAATAGGAGGGGCGTTCTCGTAAATTGTCGAGAAGCTTCTAGAAGGATGATGACCTGAGGGCTAAGGTGGCATTTGCATTTATTGATTTAGTGACTCATTTGTGTGATTCATCCATAAAGTTAATGATGCATTTAATGACTAATGACTCATGAGATGAATCACACAAAGTGAATAAATGAAACGTGGTTGATAAATCATTTGATTTATTCATTTAATAAATGATTATGCTTCATATATTCAAGATGAGATATTATTTCATTTCATTCTCACTCTCACCTTCTCTCTCCTCAAGCTCTCTCTCTTCAAACCCTTACCCTAACCTCTCATGTGTTGCGATCAAGGGTTAGCAAGACTTATTGATCCATAATCCCACTCTATATTCCCTAGGTTGCTTTGATTAGCACTTTGAGTAACCTAGTTACCTCAAGTTAGAGGTCAAGCTTGGAGTAGTAGCTCTCGGGTGGATCTTCTATTACAAAGAGGAGGCCGACGAGGAGGTGGTCATCGAGAAGAAGAAGGACTTGGTTCATTAGGTATAATCTTCTTTCATAGTAGCTAATCCCCCTATGATGTTGTTAGTTAAGGTTTGGCAACGATCCGTATGTTAGTCGATGTTAGTTTAAACAAAATGATTGTTTTTCATATTTCCGCCTCCCCGCAACTCGTGGGGTGTACAATGTCGACTTACAGTGGTATCAGAGCCTCGCTAAACCATAACTAACTTGTTAGCAAAGTTGTTAGAAATTCGATCGCAAAACGAACCGAAAAAAACATCAAATTGACCAAGTTTCTGTCGATTTTAAAACGAGGTCTAAAAATTTTTCAGGAAGCCTTAAAATTACAAGCAGGGAATTATAAGATTACTGGAGAAATTTGGGTTCCTGAATCCGCCAAACAGCCGTGGAACCGCGGCCGATCCAAGCGATCCGCCGTGGATCCGCGGCCGAGTTGAAGCCGATTCACCCCAAAATTCCCCAGTAACTCTTCTGTGTTAATTTTGTTCTTTATGGAATGTTTTGTTTTTGCTCAAGTCTCAGGTGCACAGTGAAGTTTTGGAGTAGAATCAATTTTGTTTGCTCGATCGAAATTCTACGATGTTTGGCTAATTAGATTATATCTGTGATTTGTATAATGTGTTCGTAAAGCTCCCCTAACTGCTAGTATGTCGTTTGGCAGGGGGTTGCACATTTCTGTAATGATTTTACTGTTTGTGTTTATGAACTTGATTGGATCATTGTGATGATTAGACGGGGTTTGAGATGGGTTTTTTATATTCATTCATTCGATGTAAATTATAATATGATGTAATATTCTTTTGCAGGGCACATCCAGGTTGCGGTTGTAGCCACCGTTGTATTATTTCATTTACTGATTTGTGCTCCTAAGATAGACCCAAGGTGGGGTGCAAAAACTACCGGGTACTTTGAAGTGTTTAGTGGCCTACCTACGTTGTTGAGGGAGACCGCTTCACTTCGGATACTTGACGGGTAGTTTGCCGTACCCGTAGGGGTCTAGGGTGTGGTAATGGCTATTCACCACAACTATGTAATCCGTCTTTCGTTGCAGGCTCAAAAGAAACGCGGATTGCTTGCATATCCAATAATGTTCATTTGTGATCTGGAATGCCTATTATTGCGTCTGACGAATGTACAATATCTATATATGATAGCTATTTAGACGTCACTTATGTTTTACACCTGCGCTAGCCCAGCCCCCGCTCTGACGTTAGTTAAGTAACCTAACAGGTGATGACGGGACCCAGTGGCGAATGAGGATGGCATAAGAGGACGTTGTATTTTCGTTGTTTTCTGCAATGATAGGTTAATTGATGGGACGCATTATATTAATGCAAATAAAATAAACCAAAGTTGAATCGTTGGAACAGT
The DNA here is from genome assembly GCA_030015575.1 of Agapanthus africanus. Lineage (NCBI taxonomy): Eukaryota > Viridiplantae > Streptophyta > Magnoliopsida > Asparagales > Amaryllidaceae > Agapanthus > Agapanthus africanus. The sequence continues at coordinate 236,393,559 of JASDDO010000010.1, forward strand.
TTAAAAGAAACAACTCGGTTATTTTAAAACAGAGGATATTTTTTAATTGCGGAGCTTTAACCACTCCTTTTAAAATCTATCAGGTTCCTTCGATCATATCAAGTTCACTACGTTCACGGTTTCACCAAAACCATTCGTAGCCCTCCGTCATTTCATTTGGGTATTCAGTAGTATTCAAGCTATGTATTTTGACCTAACGCTAAGGCACAGTGTTTGGTAGCTGCTGGGTATTCATTTGTTGCATAGATAGATGAGTTAGTTTAGGACAGTCGTATTACCATTTGGCCCACGTCAGGGGTATGTACGGATGTGTTCAAATTAACAACATAATGATGGGTAGAACTTGACATGTGACTTATGACATTTTGACCTAACGCCAAGGTCATAAGAGCATGGGGCAAAAATTTATATCGGGAATTTCTAAAGAAACTGAAATTTGCGAAAAGATGCATACCATTTGGAGTGTGATGAATGTTGGTAGGATTCCTTCAGCATTATCACACGATGATATTTGGATCCCGATCCTACTGAGAGTATCCGCTAGTCATCAGGAGATTCGTCACTTAACGATCAATGCTATAAACCAAGTAGGTGCCGAGAAAGGTGTCCGCGGGGCTACGCCTCCTGAGAAAAGAGGTTATTTAATTAAGGAACTTCGCGAAAGCGTTGGAAAACCTCCCTCGAAGTACCGACACCGGCCTGACTGAACAGTTAAGCAAGTATTGTACGGTGAGAATAGTCCTGGCTAGTTCTTCCTTTTTGGTTTGAGGAGGGATTCGAGAAACAGTGGGAGCCATCCAGTTTAGATAAACTAAACACCACTCTAAACTTGCAAGAGCATCATGCTAAAGTGTTCTCTCTCTCTCTCCTAATTGCAGCGACCCAGAACATGACAGGACTTAAGTTACTACTAAAAAAAATATTGACAGGGCCAAACTATAAAGATTGGCTGCGGAATGTCAAGATGGCTTTGACCTATGACAAATTGGGGTATGTCCTTACTGCTAAGGCAACTGCTGTCCCTGGTCCTAAATCCAGTAATGCGGATAAGGAAATCCGCAAGACCTGGGAGTTAGATTGCGCGAGGGCCAAGTGCGTCGTGCTTGCCTCGATGAATAATGAACATCAGAGGAGGCACGAGGATATGGATCTTGATGCCATATTTCTCCATACAAAGGAACTTTATGGAGAGCAATCTCGTATAGCAAGATACAAGACCTCAAAGAACTTATTTCAAGCGAGGTTGGCCGTCGGATCATCTGTAGGAGAACATGTCCTAAAGATGATTGGCTATATAGAAGAGCTCACAGACCTCGGGACGACTTTGGAGAACGAGCTCTATACAAACTTGATTCTCCAGTCCCTTCCTTCCACCTACGCCCAGTTTATTCTGAATTCCAACATTCAAAGAAAAGAAGTTGAACTTCCAGAACTCCTTAACATGTTGAGGAGTGCAGAGGGCACCTTGCAGAAGGCGAGGGAAACACCCACTATGTTTGTTCGCGGTGCTTCTTCTTCCGGGTCCAAGGCTAGGGCTAAAGGAAGGAAGAATAAGGCCGCCACCAAACCTAGAGGAGGTGTTAGTAAAGTGGGAGTGAAGGGAAAGAAAAAGATTGCGGTGCCAGTAGTGCCAAAGGATGAGTGCTTCCACTGTCATAGGAAAGGGCACTGGAAGAAAGATTGCAAGGCTTGGAATGCCAAGAACCAGGAACCGAAGCAAGCTGTGGCTTCGACTTCAGGTGTGTTTGTAATTGAGAATTGTCTGTCAATCAACTCTACTACCTGGGTATTGGATATCGGATCAGGATCTCATATATGCAATTCATTGCAGGCACTGAGAAACCGTAGAGTGCTGAAGGTTGGTGATATGACCCTCCAGGTGTTAGTTATGTATATGCCCTAGAGGCCATTGTTGTACATATGATGTATATTATAATGGATGCTTGGATATATATAGAGAGGACTTTCTTGCTCGTCATGATAGTATGCTATTTGGTTTCACTTTATCTAAACATGTTGACTTGTATTGGTTTACTGTTTCTCTCTCATATGTTGATAAAGCCCTTAGGATCTGTACTCGACTACTGGGACTATGATGAGATCATACTAGTGGGGCCATGGTAGTCGATGAGTACATCCTATAACTGTTCCTAGTCGAGAGTATATCGAGACAGGGCATCGATACACCAGAGTAGACTAGCGTATACGCATCTTGACCCATATGATGGGCGATGGATGATCCCATATCCATCGGTGTTTGACATCAGAGATGGTGTAAGGGTGCTCAGTAGAGACTGGGTACACTGGACGGACTCGCCGAGAACTCCCATATGGTGATATACCACACGTCAGATGGCAGTTCTCCGGTGACACTGGTACAGGGTAGTCTGTAGACCCGAGATCGTCATAGAGTCTTGTGTGATTCCTACTGTACTTTGATTTCCACCTTACCACGTCCAAGAGGGCATGCAAAACGGTGGCTTTTGGGTGCAGTCCCGAATCACATGGAGGCAATGAGCGATAGGAGGGGATTCTTCTCTCCCGGTATAGGGAGTTAATGTTGTGCTGTGTTCGATTGGCTATAATTGGAAGTCCCTGGCCAGGGCTGATATAGAGATTTACTGGTAAGTGTTACCAGTAGTTTCTCGACCCGTTATGAGCCACACATCGACACGACTTATCGGTTTCTGGGGTCTGACGTATACCACCCATAGACTTGATATGCGACATATCAGACGAACAGATCGAACTGTACGGGAGTGTTACTGGTTGGATTCACAGGAGAACGTGCACGCTAGCTTGTTGATCTTCTGATCGCTCAATACCTGGGTGGCTGTTACATTTAGCTGACCTCTTGCAGCTTGTGGGTGTTTGATATGATCATCACCTGCTACCGGCGTATTGACGATTCTTTAAAGTCCTACACAGAGGTTTCTTGGCTCAGGCAAAACGGAGTAGAGGCACATATGTGATATGCGTAGGACCGAGGATAATGCGATATGAGATACCGTATTATATTCTCGCGATATTTAGATATGAACCGGATCATCGGATCAAGTGTTGATTCGATGAATCGGTACATGAAATATTAGTCGGTTATATTCGATATAGCCGGATTGTCGGATCAAGTGTTGATTCGATGATTTAATGTATAATAATATATATGATATATTGTATTACATTATCTAATATTGGCTCGCTTTATTATTTCATTTTCTCACCAGATAATACATTGATATATATGCGATATATATTAAAGGTATTATTTCTTTTGTTGCAAATATATAATATATATATATGATATATATTATTGTGACATGATATGATTAATAATGAAACATGTTTAGTGATGATTAAATGAGGTTAGGGTTTGATTAGGGTTAGTTGCTTCTTGCACCTTCTAGAAGTTATTCTTTTGTCATGAAGAAGATATTATGATAGATATTTTCTTATGACTCATATCTTAACCCAACCAAACCCTAGCCTTAGTTAACTCTCTACAAGGGTTATCCTAGTCATCATTAACCATGGTTGCATTATTATTCATATACTCATTTTCATTATTCATGACAAAAGGAATTATCTCATTATTCATCTTCTTCTTCTCTCTTTAGCTTTGAGAAAGCTTACTAGATTTTCCTTTTGTGATGTTTTCATGTGAGATTATGATATAAAAAGATAGCATAAATACTAATCCATCATCCTCATCTAATCTAGCCCATTAGATTAGGGTGTTCACCTCTTGAGAGTGAGAGAGCTTGAGTTATTGCAACTTCGACGTAGATCATCGGAGAAAAGGAATACCACAAGCTAGCATGGATCGTTCGAGTCGTGGAGCCTCTCTTGAGTCCGGGAGATCGTGGATCGCGGCGAAGGGACTTCTTCTCGGAGCTTGTGAAGCGAAGGAGCGGACTACAAAGGTTGTAATCCCTCACACTTAGGTTTAAAGATGTTATCTTGTATGTTAAACCCTAATAATCTAGCAAAGATCCCGGCTTTGGGTTGTTCGGCACGTCTAATTTTTTATTCGGGCATGTTTGATGCCTTATGAACCTTCACAAGAGTGCCTAGGAACCCTACAGTGGTATCAGAGCCTAGCTAGAGCATTAGGCGACGTGTATACGAAGTTAAGACTCCGAACAAAACCCGATACGACGAAACGAACCCCTCTCTGGACAATTTTTAAAAACTGTGATTTTTCTGAATTAAAAATACCTAATAAAATCAGCAGGGAATTCTAAGAATTACCATAAAATACGAGCTCACAATTCCATACAACCGCCATGGAACCGCGGCGCCAACCCACTTTTAGCGGCGGTTCCGCGGTGGTATTAGTGAAGTGTGAACAGTATTTTATGCAGTAATGTCCGTATGTGCTTGTTGATGCTTCTGGGTATTTTTAAAGTGACTCAAGTGTTGAGTAATCTGGGGTTTATTTTGTAATCGTAGATTCGATCGGAATATTTAAATTCGTTATTATTTCCAGATATTTAGAAACTGTTAAAATGATCGAACGGATATCATTAACTCATTTTTTCCCGGCACGTAAAACTTTCAAGTGTTGAATTTTTTTTTCGGGTTTAAATCTTTCGGAAAAATGTGCAAGTTAAGCGGTGGACCCTCTAGAAGACAACAAAACTTAACTCGATTATGTGACCGTCTTGAACTGCCTCTAAACCTTAGGGTTTGGGGCAGTACGGCGTGCCACATGTAAGGCGTTGGCTTGACCCTTCTACGGCTGGATCATCGGTACTGTGACAGTTTCTGGGATTATTTGAACTCCGCTCAAGTGTTGAGCTATTTAGGAAATTTTGGGTATTTGATTATCTGTTCGGAAAGTTTAATACTGTCTATTTATCTGGAATGTGATACAATATGTGGAATTCATAGAGTTAGGCATGAAATGCGAAGTATGTGATATTTCGGATTTACGATGTCTAAAGTGATTATGGATAACAAATGTTGTAGTTTTACAATTTTTTTTCTGTGACCGTAAGTGTAATATGTGATATCTCCGGTTTCGTTGCTATATGTCAACGACAATTGGGATGCGCATATTTACTTACGTTGATGACATGTGATGTTATGTGTTGCTAGATATGTTGTATTGGATTGTCGCGTTTTGAATAGCCGGGGGGTTTTATGTGAGATGAGGGTTTTTATTTTCATTCATGTATAATTCATTTGTTTGTAATATTCTTTTATTGTGGCACTTCCGGGTTGAGGTTGATGTCACCAGTGTATATTATTTACATTTCCGCATTAGGTAGACCCAAGGAGGGGAGCATAAGTAACCGGGTTCTAGGGTCCAGTGGGAGGCCATCTCGAGGAGTCGAGACCGGGTCTCCTAGCCCTAGAATTGGCAGTGTTACTTGCCGCTCTCGTAGGGGCCTTGGGATGTGGGTTTGGTTATTCATCGCGACCGTGGAATCCGTGTTTTATACTGGCTCGTATTGAAAACACGGACATCCTAGTATATCCAATATTTCATATATGTTCTTCTGCTGCAATGTTCTGTGATGAGATCATATTATTGCCTGAGACGAATGCTTATACTATATATATATATATATGCTGATATATAAATATTACTGTTTTCGTTTCTTCTGTGATGCTTAGGAAGCATAAGCTGATGGGATTTTTATTAATAAGATTAATAAAAGGAAAAAGAAACCTAAAGATGTTGTAGAATCAAAACTTTATAAAAAGGGTAGCTACAGTTTTACTTTGCATAGCGGTATATATGATATACCCTGAACCTTATTCGATAGGGAAAGAGCCGAGATCCCTTCACCGGGAGTGACCTCTTTAGCGAAACTGGCAGATGCTACAAACTCGCGCTTTAGTTTTCGATAGCTTATATAGTCTTACTTTGCATAGAGGTATATATGATATATCCTACACCTTATTCGATGGGGAAAGAGCCGAGATCCCTTCACCGGGAGTGACCTCTTTAGCGAAACTAGAAGCCTAAAAAACACTCCTTTTCAAAAAGACTCGATTCTATGACGATATCAAGTTCATTACGCAATAGGTTTTCAGAAAAACCTGACGTAGCCCTTCGTCATTTCAGATAAAGACTATTTAGTATTCGTGCTGCGTTTGTTGGCCTTTGTCAAGGCGTTGTGTGCGGTAGCTAACTGGTACTTATCTGTTTAAACATATGATGTGATTGGATTAGGGTATTCGTACGACCTTGTTGGCCTTTGTCAAGGGTTGTGCGGATGGGTTTATTTCAATCAAGAAATGACGGGTTGAACTTGACTAGCTACCTATGGTTTGTTGGCCTTTGTCAAGGTCATAGGGGTTAGGGGCAAAATATTATCGGGAATTTCAAGTATTGAAATTTTCAATGAGATTGCATACCTCTTATGAGATAGTTGGATCCCGATACCCACTGCGAGTAAGAGTTACTCCCGGGAGAGTTTTACACAGGACAATTAGCCGATCAAGTAGGTGTCTAGAAAAGTGTTAACGAGGTTACGCCTCTGGGAAAATGAGTTTTACTTTAATTAGGTCCGTGCGAAAGCACGGGGAATCTCCCTCAAGTACTGACACTGATCTGGCTGAAAGATTGACGAAATTGTAAGGTGTAATTAATCCCGGATAATCTTACCTTTTAGGGTTTGAAGGAAGATTTGATAAAAACAGTGAGAGACATCCTGATTAGATAAGATAATAACCAATCTAATCTTGCAAGAGCATACGCTAAAGTGTTTTTCTTCTCTCTCTCTAGGTAGCGACCATGTGAGGCCATAATCATGATAATAATATGGATGTATTGACTGAACCCGCATATTATACTGAACAGGGGAATGTTGGACCCATTCTTTCTTATAAGAGTTATAAGACTGAACAAGAAACAGGAGATTATCTGGATTCTCAAGCTGCCCAAAAGAACATGCATGCTGATGCATCTTCTTCTGGTATATTAGTTATTGAGAACTGTTTCTCAGTTCACCCTACGTCCTTGGTATTAGATACCGGATCAGGATCCCACATATGTAAATTGTTACATGGGCTACGGAAAGGTAGAGAACTGGGAAAAGGTGATCATTCCGTTCAAGTAGGGAACGGTGCAAATGTTGCAGCCAAAGCAGTTGGCGAATATCACCTAGTATTGCCAAGTCGTAATACACTGATTCTGAATGAGTGCTATTATATACCGGACATGATGTGCAACATTATATCGGTTTCTTTATTAAGTAAAGAAGGATATAATTTTGTAGTACAGGAGAATGTTATGAACATCTTCCTAAATCAAAAGTTGATTACATCAGGCTCGTTACATAATGGCATATTCATTCTCAATCAAAATACAGTCCTCAATATACAAAACACACACAAGAGGAAAAGTTCAGATATGAACGAATCCTACTTGTGGCATTGTAGACTTGGTCATATCAATGCGACACGACTGGCTAAGTTTCATAAAGATGGATATTTGAATCCGTTCGAATTATCATCTTATGATACTTTCCATTCATGTCTCAAAGGAAAAATGACCAAAGCTCCGTTTAGTGGACACGGAGAAAGAGTTACAGAACTCTTAGGACCGGTACATAGTGATGTATGCGGTCCCATGTCTACGCATGCCAGGAACGGTTCTTCCTACTTCATTACATTCACTGACGATCTCTCAAGATTCGGATATGTATTCCTGATGAAACACAAGTCTGAAGCTTTTGAGAAATTCAGAGAATATAAGCACGAAGTAGAGAACCAAACGGGCAAAAGTATTAAGATCCTTCGATCTGATCGAGGAGGAGAATACTTGAGCAATGATTTTCTGGATTATCTAAAAGAGAATGGGATTCTCTCTCAGCTTACTCCTCCTTATACACCACAGTACAACGGTGTATCGGAATGGAGGAATCGCACCCTATTAGATATGGTGCGCTCTATTATGAATACAGCTGAGTTACCTATTTCCTTCTGGGGATGTGCGCTGGAGACAGTAGCATACCTATTGAATCAAGTTCCAACTAAATCTGTACCTACCACACCATATGAGATATGGAGTGGGAAGAGACCATGTCTTAAACGAGTTAACATATGGGGTTGTCTGGCCTATGTCAAAATGCAAAATCCAGACAAACTCGAGGCACGGTAAGTTCTATGCAAGTTTGTGGGATATCCCAAACATTCACATGGATATTTTTTCTACCATCGCGAGGAACAAAAGGTGTTTGTTTCTCGACATGCCACCTTTTTAGAAAAGCAATTTCTTGCAAAAGAAATTAGTGGCGAAGAGGTAGAACTGGAAAAAATTCCAGCTACACAAACTCAAACTGAAACTGAAGATTTGGTGGAACCAGAGGAATCAGTAGTACCCGACGAACCCCAGCCTCTCCGCCGATCTAGTAGGGTTTCTCGTCCACCTAAGAGATACTACGGTTTTCTCATTGATGGTGGAAGCGAGGATTGCATCATGGAAGATAATGACCCAACTAGTTTCGAGCAGGCCATCACGAGTGGTGACTCTATGAATTGGCTGGATGCAATGCGATCTGAGATGGAATCCATGTACAGCAACAAAGTATGGACTTTGGAAAATGCTCCTGAAGGGGTAAAATCCATTGGGAGCAAGTGGATCTTTAAAAAGAAATTTGGTGTAGATGGAAAAGTTGAGACTTTCAAAGCTAGACTTGTAGCAAAGGGTTTTCGTCAACGACCAGGTGTGGATTATGACGAAACCTTTTCTCCAGTGGCTATGCTTAAGTCCATCCGGATCTTACTTGCCATTGCTGCATACCATGACTACGAAATCTGGTAAATGGATGTTAAGACCGCCTTTCTAAACGGTGATTTAGAAGAGTGCGTGTACATGACTCAGCCAGAGGGCTTCGTAGACAGTGGGAGCAGCGGAAAGGTGTGCAAGCTGCTTAAATCTATTTATGGGTTGAAGCAAGCATCGCGGAGTTAGAACATCTGTTTTGATGTTGTAGTCAAAGAGTTTGACTTCATCAAAAATATAGATGAACCTTGTATCTATAAAAAGGTAGCAGAGGGTAAGGTTGTCTTCCTTGTATTGTACGTAAAAAGGTAGCAGAGGGTAAGGTTGTCTTCCTCGTATTGTACGTGGATGACATACTCTTGATAAGAAATGATATTCCTATGCTGCAATCAGTCAAGCTCTTCTTATCACAAAGATTATCAATGAAAGATCTAGGTGATGCCTCTTGCATATTGGGAATCATGATCTATAGAGATAGATCTAAACGGATACTGGGATTATCCCAATCCAGGTACATTGACACCATACTAAAGAGGTTTAGTGTAGAAGAATCCAAGCATGGGAACCAACCCACGATCTCTAGACTCACTCTCTCCAAAGAGATGTCTCCCAAGACTGATTTGGAGAGAGCTCGCATGCAAGGGATACCCTATGCTTCGACAGTAGGCTCTATCATGTATGCGATGCTATGTACCAGACCCGATGTAGCATACTCACTAAGTGTAGTGAGTCGGTATCAAACAGATCCTGGAGAGTGTCACTGGACAGCTGTGAAGAGCATTCTCAAGTACTTACGAAGGACTAAGGAGATGTTCTTGGTGTATGGTAACGGAGAACTCCAGGTGGAGTCCTTTACCGATTCCAGCTTCCAAAGTGATAAGGACGACTCTAAGTCGCACTCGGGATTTGTCTTTACCCTCAATGGAGGGGCGGTATGTTGGAAGAGTTCCAAACAGGATACCGTTGCAGACTCGACGATGGAGGCTGAAGACATCGCTGCCAACGATGCTGCCAAGGAGGCTGTCTGGATAAAGAAGTTCATTAGTGAACTTGGTGTGGTTCCATCCATTGAACATCCAATACCTCTGTATTGCGATAACAATGGAGCTGTGGCATTGGCCAAGGAACCCAGGTCCCATCAGAAGTCCAGACATATTCTGAGGCGGTATCACCTGATCCGGGAGATAGTTGATCGCCGGGAGATCGAGGTCAGGAGAGTAGATACGAAGGACAACACTGTGGATCCATTCACGAAGGCTATTCCCCAGATACAGTTTGAGAGATTATTCGGGATGCTAGGTATGAGTTACTACAGCAGCTGGCCTTAGTGCAAGTGGGAGATTGTTAGTTATGTATATGCCCTAGAGGCCATTGTTGTACATATGATGTATATTATAATGGATGCTTGGATATATATAGAGAGGACTTTCTTGCTCGTCATGATAGTATGCTATTTGGTTTCACTTTATCTTAACATGTTGACTTGTATTGGTTTACTGTTTTTCTTTCACATGTTGATAAAGCCCTTAGGATCTGTACTCGACTACTGGGACTATGATGAGATCATAATAGTGGGGCCATGGTAGTCGATGAGTACATCCTATAACTGTTCCTAGTCGAGGGTATATCGAGACAGGGCATCGATACACCATAGTAGACTAGCGTATACGCATCTTGACCCATATGATGGGCGATGGATGATCCCATATCCATCGGTGTTTGACATCAGAGATGGTGTACGGGTGCTCAGTAGAGACTGGGTACACTGGACGGACTCGCCGAGAACTCCCAGATGGTGATATACCACACGTCAGATGGTAGTTCTCCGGTGACACTGGTACAGGGTAGTCTGTAGACCCGAGATCGTCATAGAGTCTTGTGTGATTCCCACTGTACTTTGATTTCCACCATACCACGTCCAAGACGGCTTGCAAAACCTTGGCTTTTGGGTGCAGTCCCGAATCACATGGAGGCAATGAGCGATAGGAGGGGATTCGTCTCTCCCGGTATAGGGAGTTGATGTTGTGCTGTGTTCGATTGGCTATAACTGGAAGTCCCTGGCCACGGCTGATATAGAGATTTACTGGTAAGTGTTACTAGTAGTTTCTCGACCCGTTATGAGCCACACATCGACACGACTTATCGGTTACTCGGGTCTGACGTATACCACCCATAGACTTGATATGCGACATATCAGACGAACAGATCGAACTGTACGGGAGTGTTACTGGTTGGATTCACAGGAGAACGTACAGGCTAGCTTGTTGATCTTCTGATCACTCAATACCTGGGTGGCTGTTACATTTAGCTGACCTCTTGCAGCTTGTGGGTGTTTGATATGATCATCACCTGCTACCGGCGTATTGACGATTCTTTAAAGTCCTACACAGAGGTTTCTTGGCTCAGGCAAAACGGAGTAGAGGCACATATGTGATATGCGCAGGACCGAGGATAATGCGATATGAGATACCGTATTATATTCTCGCGATATTTAGATATGAACCGGATCATCGGATCAAGTGTTGATTCGATGAATCGGTACATGAAATATTAGTCGGGTATATTCGATATAGCCGGATTGTCGGATCAAGTGTTGATTCGATGATTTAATGTATAATAATATATATGATATATTGTATTACATTATCTAATATTGGCTCGCTTTATTATTTCATTTTCTCACCAGATAATGCATTGATATATATGCGATATATATTAAAGGTATTATTTCATTTGTTGCAAATATATAATATATATATGATATATATTATTGTGACATGATATGATTAATAATGAAACATGTTTAGTGATGATTAAATGAGGTTAGGGTTTGATTAGGGTTAGTTGCTTCATGCATCTTCTAGAAGTTATTCTTTTGTCATGAAGAAGATATTATGATAGATATTTTCTTATGACTCATATCTTAACCCAACCAAATCCTAGCCTTAGTTAACTCTCTACAAGGGTTATCCTAGTCATCATTAACCATGGTTGCATTATTATTCATATACTCATTTTCATTATTCATGACAAAATGAATTCTCTCATTATTCATCTTCTTCTTCTCTCTTTAGCTTTGAGAAAGCTTACTAGATTTTCCTTTTGTGATGTTTTCATATGAGATTATGATATAAAAAGATAGCAAAAATACTACTCCATCATCCTCATCTAATCTAGCCCATTAGATTAGGGTGTTCACCTCTTGAGAGTGAGAGAGCTTGAGTTATTGCAACTTCGACGTAGATCATAGGAGAAAAGGAATACCACAAGCTAGCATGGATCGTTCGAGTCTTGGAGCCTCTCTTGAGTCCGGGAGATCGTGGATCGCGGCGAAGGGACTTCTACTCGGAGCTTGTGAAGCGAAGGAGCGGACTACAAAGGTTGTAATCCCTCACACTTAGGTTTAAAGATGTTATCTTGCATGTTAGACCCTAATAATACCGCAAAGATCCCGGCTTTGGGTTGTTCGGCACGTCTAATTTTTTATTCGGGCTTGTTTGATGCCTTATGAACCTTCACAAGAGTGCCTAGGAACCCTACACCAGGTTGCTAACGGAGCTAGCGTGGGAGCTGTGTCCGTAGGGGATTATCACCTTGGATTGACGAGTGGACATATTTTGGTTTAGCATAACTGTTTTTGTGTACCCAGTTTAACGCGTGATATCATATCGGTTTCGTTGTTATCAAAAGAAGGTTATGATTTCACGTTTGTAAGCGATGTTGTTAACATCCACCTTAATCATGGTTTGATTGGGTCCGGTACACTAGATAACGGTATATATGTCTTAAACCAATTACAAATTTTCAATGTCCAGAACACTCTAAAAAGAAAGTCTTCGGATTTAAATAAGGCTTTCTTATGGCATTGTAGACTGGGTCACATCAATGAGACAAGGTTAACTAAGTAACATAGAGAAGGATATTTGGATTCGTTCGAATATCAAACTTATGCCACTTGTCAATCATGTCTCAAAGAAAAGATGTCAAAGACTCCATTCACTGGACATGGAGTAAGAGCGAGCGAGCTCTTAGGACTCATACACAGCGATGTATGTGGTCCAATGTCTACACATGCAAGAGGTGGTTTTTTCTATTTCATTACTTTTACGGATGATTACTCTAGGTACGGATTCATATTCTTGATGAAACATAAATCCGAGGCTTTTGAGAAATTCCAAGAGTATAAGAATGAAGTAGAAAACCAAACTGGCAAAAGTATCAAGTCACTGAGATCTGATCAAGGTGGTGAATACTTAAGTGCCGAGTTCCTAGGTTACCTAAAAGAGAAAGGAATTCTCTCTCAGCTTACTCCTCTATACACTCCACAGCATAACGGTGTATCGGAGAGATGGAATCGAACCCTATTGGATATGGTACGTTCCATGATGAGTAATGCTGAGTTACCGCGATCTTTCTTGGGTTATGCGCTAGAATCAGCTGCATATCTTTTGAACAGGGCTCCTGCCAAGACTGTGCCTACCACGCCATATCAGATGTGGAGTGGGAAGAAACCTTATCTTCAGTATCTAAAGATATGGGGATGTCTAGCTTTTGTTAAAAAGCAGCATGCGGACAAACTCGAGGCACGATCAGTACAGTGTAAGTTTGTGGGATATCCAAAGAACTCCAGGGGGTATTTCTTCTATTACGCAGAGGAACAAAAGGTTTTTGTTTCTCGTAATGCCATTTTCTGGAACATAAGTTTTTAGAAAAGAAAACAAGTGGGAGCGAAATAGAACTGGAAGAAATTCCAGAACCACAAACTACTACTGAAAGTTTGGTAGAACCAGTAGATCAAGAAGAACAGGACATTTCCGCAACCCTCCGCAGGAGTAGTAGGCTGTCTCATCCGCCTGAGAGATACTACGGTTTTCTCATAGATGGGGATAGAGAGGATTGCATCATTGATGATGATGAACCTACTAGCTTCCAGCAGGCCATCAAGAGCGGCGACTCGGTACGATGGCTAGATGCAATGCAGACCGAAAAGGAGTCCATGTACACCAACAAAGTATGGACTTTCGACATTGCTCCAGATGGGGTAAAACCCATAGGATGCAAATGGATCTTCAAGAAAAAGATTGGTGTAGATGGACAGGTGGAAACCTATAAGGCTAGACTTGTTGCAAATGGTTTTCGTCAAAGACCTGGTTTGGACTATGAGGAAACCTTTTATCCAGTGGCTATGCTCAAATCCATTCGGATCCTTCTTGCCATTGCTGCCTTCCATGATTATGAAATCTGGAAGATGGACGTAAAGAAGGCTTTTCTGAATGGTAATTTAGAAGAGTGCGTCTATATGGATCAGCCAGAAGGTTTCAATCAGAGTGGGAGCAGAGGGAAAGTGTTCAAGTTGCTTAAGTCCATTTTTGGACTGAAGCAGGCATCGCGGAGTTGGAACATCTGTTTTGATGAAACGGTCAAAGAATATGACTTTATCAAAAATCCAGATGAACCATGTATATATAGTAATATTGTAGCACGAACTGTCGTATTCCTCACCTTGTACGTAGATGGCATTCTATTGATAGGAAATGACATTCCTATGCTACAATCTGTCAAAGGATTCTTGTCACACAGGTTCTCCATGAAAGACCTGGTTGATGCCTCTTACATTCTGGGGATCCGGATCTATCGTGATAGATCCAAGAGGATGTTTGGAGTTTCGCAGTCCAGGACACTGTACTGAAAAGATTCAGTATGGAAGATTCTAAGCGCGGTAATCTATCGGCTTGTCACGGAATCACCCACTCCAAAGAGATGTCTTCCAAGACTGATTTGGAAAAGGATCGCATGTCTATTATACTCTACGCTTCTACGGTAGGCTCTATAATGTATGCGATGTTGTGCACCAGACCAGATGTAGCTTACGCACTGTGCGTGGTAAGCAGGTATCAGTCAGACCCAGGGGAGAAGCACTGGATAGCAGTAAAGAACATTCTCAAGTACCTGAGAAGAACTAAGGAGATGTTCTTGGTTTACGGCGGAAAAGACCTCAAGATAGAGGCCTTTGCTGATTCCAGCATCCAGAGTGATAAGGATGACTCTAAGTCCATGTCAGGTTATGTCTTTACCCTCAATGGATGGGCGGTGTGCTGGAAGAGTTCCAAGAAGGACACCGTTGCTGACTCGATAATAGAAGCGGAGTATATTGCTTCTTGCGATGCCGCAAAAGAAGCGGTCTGGACAGAACTTCAGGTGGTTCCTAACAGAACTTCAGGTGGTTCCTACCATTGTTGATCCAATACCGCTGTATTGTGACAACAATGGAGCTATAGCTTTAGCAAAGGAACCCAGGTCCCATCAGAAGTCCAGACACATCTTAAGGCGGTATCACCTGATCAGGGAGATCATAGATCGCCGGGAGATCAAGGTCCGGAGAGTTGCTACAGAGGAGAACACTGATGATCCATTCACAAAGGCCTTACCTCAGATTTAGTTCGAGAGGATACTCGAGATGATCGGTCTTCGATATGCCAGTACATGGCCCCAGTGCAATTGGGAGATTGTTAGTGTATATGCCTTAGGGGCTATTATTATATCATACTGTCTTGTATATTACTTAATGGAAGCTTGGGATATTCACAGTTATATTAACAGTCTTGCTCAACATGGTAGTATGCTACTTGGTTTATATCTATCTTAACATGTGTATACATATTGGTAGAGCCCTTAGGATCTTGCTTGACTACCAGTGTTGTGATGGCAGTCACACTAGTGGGGGCTGGGTTTTCAGGTCCCTAGTCGTAGGATTATCGAGACAGGGCATCGATACTCTGGAGTAGACTAGTGTGTACGCTTCTTATCCCAGTTGGGGAGATGGTCTGTTCCACAGCCATTAGTATATCGTACTGTAGATAGTATACAGGTGCTCGTTGGGTTACGGGTACACCGGACAGGACTTGCAGGGAACTGTTGGTTGGTATTATACCCGTCGTCAGTTAACAGTTCCCAGGTGACATGAGTACAGCATAGTCCGCAGACTTGACACTGCTGCTTCGCCTCGAGTGTATTCCCACTGTTCATAGATTGCTACCCTACCACGGCTCAAAGGATTCGTGCAAACAGGTAGCAGTTGGGTGCGGTCCCAAAGCACTTGGAGGCAGTGGCGGTTAGACAGGATTCGTCTCTCCCGGTATTTGGAGTTGATATCGCACTGTGTCTGGATATCCATTACGGAAAGTCCCTGGCCAGGGCAAGCGAGATTTACTAGTAGGTTTTCCAGTAGTTTCTCAAGGTGTAATGGGCTTCGCTCCGACACGACTTATACCGCTTTTAGGGGACTGACGCTTGCCGTCCCCCTACGCCCGATATGCGATAGTACTAGATGAATAGACCAGACTGTACGGAGATTGTCATATCAGGCTCAGTAGGAGTTCGGATAGGTTTCCTTATCGGCCTTCTTATCGACATCTACCTGGGGACCGTTACGTACAGCTAGTGCCGCTTTCGGTCTGTGGTTAAACCCACTGCCAGCGTAGTAGTCGAGTCTTTAGAGTCCCATACAGAGAGTTTCCCTACTTCGGGCGAAACGATATAGAGGTCGTATGGTTTTAAGACAGGGTTCAAACACGCACGTGCATTTATGCACGTACGATGTTCAGACAGTTTTTACTAGTGGGCTTTGGTTTAAGCCAGATTCTAGTATCGGATTATTGGATTTATACAGTCTAAAGTATTTCCGTGTTTTCACGGATAGGAGGGGCGTTCTCGTAAATTGTCGAGAAGCTTCTAGAAGGATGATGACTTGAGGGCTAAGGTGGCATTTGCATTTATTGATTTAGTGACCCATTTGTGTGATTCATCTATGGAGTTAATGATGAATTTAATGACTAATGACTCATGAGATGAATCACACAAAGTGAATAAATGAAGCATGGTTGATAAATTATTTGATTTATTCATTTAATAAATGATTATGTTTCATTTATTCAAGATGAGATATTATTTCATTTCATTCTCACTCTCACCTTCTCTCTCCTCAAGCTCTCTCTCTTCAAACCCTAACCCTAACCTCTCATGTGTTGGGATCAAGGGTTAGCAAGACTTATTGATCCATAATCCCACTCTATATTCCCTAGGTTGCTTTGATTAGCACTTTGAGTAACCTAGTTATCTCAAGTTAGAGGTCAAGCTTGGAGTAGTAGCTCTCCGGTGGATCTTCTATTACAAAGAGGAGTCCGACAAGGAGGTGGTCATCGAGAAGAAGAAGGACTTGGTTCATTAGGTATAATCTTCTTTCATAGTAGCTAATCCCTCCTATGATGTTGTTAGTTAAGGTTTGGCAAAGATCCGTAAGTTAGTCGATGTTAGTTTAAACAAAATGATTGTTTTTCATATTTCCGCCTCCCCGCAACTCGTGGGGTGTACAACATCGACTTACATTAGGGGTATATGCAGCTATAGTAAGATATGTAAGTGTACATGTCAGTATGTATGCATGATGTACATGTAGCCGTAACAAGGTATGTGGGTGTACAAGTCAGTATATCATGCAACCTAGCATAGTAGTGTGAACATGGCAAGTATATCATAGCATGATGTAGCAATTTTACTGTTTAAGTGACATAGCAATTATCGATGATGAAGTGTGTGAGCCGGCAATCTGTGTAAGTGTAACATACGCATCATCGATAATGGTGTAGGTGTACTAGCACAAGTATGTGATTTGCAATGAGAATAACATGAATGCAGCATAACGTACCTCATGAACTAAAAGCTATAAGGTATACTTGTCTACAATATGTATCCGAGTCGGTGAATCTAGCAATCGACATCCATCCTCACAACATCACGTACGGTACAATCCATCGTACGACATCCTCTAAACAAGGGTATGGATAAATCAACAGGTAAAACTCATCGCGTACGGAAATCTATCGTACGGCCGCATTAAACAAATAGGGATTCTATGAACCTATACAACATCGGGGTACGGATCTAAGTCTCGTATGGCATATCACTCAATATGCAAAACATTATCCATATATATACATATCCTTTTGGTCACATCCATGCCCGTCTCATATCAGGGGACCGACAAAGGTATCAACAGTCTCATATCGACTCGAATCCATAAAATGACATATCACACTAAGTCATCATATCACATCGTATACTCGTTCATCACATTAATATCTCACATCACATTATATAAACGTCACACTTATTCTCTTTCAATTCGTACCTACCAT
The DNA here is from genome assembly GCA_030015575.1 of Agapanthus africanus. Lineage (NCBI taxonomy): Eukaryota > Viridiplantae > Streptophyta > Magnoliopsida > Asparagales > Amaryllidaceae > Agapanthus > Agapanthus africanus. Next base: position 236,411,490 of record JASDDO010000010.1, read on the forward strand.
GATTCACTTATCATTTCATATTCTCATATATCAATATGTTCATTAGCATCAACTTCTATCATATTATCGTTTGTAAATCCTACAATCATATCCGTCGCATATCATTTATCATGATAAAATAATCAAACGATATTCCATATCAATGTTTGCGGGGGTGCTATACGCCATCCACCCGATTCCCCCGTAGATATAAATCTACTCACCAGCTAAACTCCTCGATTAGCCGTAGTCGATGCGCTTCGTCGTCTCGAAATTCACACGAAGGTACCTACAATCAATATGAAATCGCAAGGCTATTAACATCAAATTCCGAAATCCAAATACGGCACGCGGTGCGCTCATAGGTTAGAATCTATAGCCTACGCATGCAAAACAACCAAACAACCCTCGTCGTTGACGTACAAACGTCCAACGACCAAATACAATATCCAGTTGCAAAATCAAGAAATCCCAATACCAGAAAACATAGCCAAAACCCTAACTAGGGTCGCTATTTATGAAAACCGCCACGCCAAAAACCCAATTGTACCAATACTCATTCACAGCACATATAATTATCATAGATAATAATATATACGTCATCTCCACGACAATTGAAACCCACATTTTATTTACCGAAAACCTAGTAAGCAACTTTATCGAAAATTTATCACAAGTCTAGAAATTTAACAATTCTAGCGATTTCCAACAACACAAAGTAGCTTAACTTAGTTAACCAAACCATTACCACAATTTTAATCTCACCCAAATAGGAATTAGAAAATCTTAGTTTGCTAAAAACTCAATTAGACAAATTAAGAATTTTAACAAATATCATTCTCACAATTTGATTAAGTTTTCCAAGTCTACACTTCATGATTAACCATTTAACACATCAAAACCCTAACTTGATTTTCATAACTTTTTCATGAAAATTCTAACCATGCAATTAAAGCTATATTAAACACCTAAAAAGAAAGTTTTAAGGATTTAAACAACAAATTAAAGATTAGGGTTAGAGTTTATACCTCACAAACTAGATCACAAATAGCAACTAAACTCAAACTTTTAGCCTCCAAAATGATGTCTTTAGTGAAGATCCAACATTGTTTATGCTTAAGGAATAATGGGTATGAATTTAATTTGGAGTTTGTGGGATTAATTCTTGATTTTTGATGATTTTTTTGAGTTTGGAGAGATGAAATTGAAGCAAGAAAAAGAGTGGGCAGAACTTGGGTAGGGTTTGGCCAAGCTAGGTGGTGGTGGGAGTTTGTGGAATTGTGTACAAATTTCTAGTGCAAAACAATTAATAAAGCTTAATAAAACAAAACCTTTTTCCACCTCATTTCTTTTTTTTTAAAATTTTCATTAATCCACAAATATCTAGATATTTAGGATGGAATGATTTAAGCTTAATCTAGTGATTAGATTAGCATAGATTCAATTAGAAATAATTAACCTAAACCAAAATTGTAATTACCACTAATTAAGTGCATAATTAACAACTTAAAATAATAATTTAATTAGGGAAAATATCAAAGTGAACCAAAACTTCCAAATGACCACTAAAACCCGCAAACTAGCGCTATTCTAGTTAAACTAGGTGTAGTCAAGTCTATACTGAAATTTGATCACATTCCGGGTTTTACGGAAAACACCGACTATTTTACCCTAAAAACGGAAAATTCGCATAACGATTTCCAAAACGTTACAATCTTCCCCCCTTAAAAAACTTCGGTCCCCGAATTTAAATTTAAACCCCCAATACAAAACATTTCAAAATCCAACTCAATCAACAAGGATCTGAAATCACGGAAGAAACAGAAATAACATAGCGTGTCGCATGCGCCTGAAGCCGTGCATGAAACTCAAAACTGAACTCCGTCAAGCGTCATGCAAATCATCGGACATCGGAGTTACAAAGGAGATACAGATCTCGAAATCCACTACTGAAATCCAATATACACTAAGCAAATTCTATAATATGTATATAGTACACATCCTTTTTGAAAAATCTCCAAAAACTGAAATAACATATGCAGAATCTTTTTCTGAATCGCCGTGTGATGTGTAACTCACAGCACAAATGACAGACGCTCATTTATAACCTAATAATATACTTTCATATAAGTTTTGCTCAAAATATATGTTCCGCCTTCTTTTTTAAAATATCCCAAAAGGTTTTCCCTTTGTAAACTTTCGTGTCGCTAGTGGACACGTAAGAAATAGCGAGACTATAGCTCCTTTTTGAAAAACCTCTTGGTAACTTTTTATGCTTGCAAAGTACACAGATACTGTCCTCGGATCAGTCCTGCTAGGGTACTACAAAGTATAGGGCCTCATCATTAAAACAAAGTGCTCAAAGCAATATCAGCCTCAAAAGGAGTGTCCAATAATCAGGTGAGTCTGGTGTGCACGGAAATCAAATCTATATATATATGCCACAACATGCACAAAAGTAAGATTAAGTGCAACGGGTGTGCACGAAAACATCTGTCAAATGCAACTGGAGTGCACGATAACAACAACTAGTGCATCCATAGTGCATGGAAATCTCAATCCAGTGCAACTAACATGCACGAATGAAAACCCCAATCGGGTGCATTAGGTGTGCACAAAAATCATATCACACGCCCAACGTGCGCGAAAATCCAAATCAAGTGCATCCGCCATCCATGAACGAAATCGAAATCAAGTGCATCCCACATGCACGAATAAAATCGCATCTAATATGTACGGAGAAAAAATCTAAATCAAGGGAATCCAACATGCATGAGTAAAATCTCACTCAAGTGCATCCGATGCGCACAAAATCCCATACCAAGCGCCTAATATGCGTAAAAATCCAACCCAAGCACGCCGAGTTCATAAAAAAACATCTAGTGCACGAAATATCAAATCATGTGCATCCACTGCACGAAATATCAAATCCTCTGTAGGAAATCCAGGAAATCAAAAACATGTGCAGCTAAGGAAAAAAAATCGACATCAACACCACGGTGTATAAAATATATCAAGTGCAATAACTATGCACAAAAATGTAAATACCGAGTAGGTGCAGCCATGGTGCACGAAAACCATATCCTGAAACCCAATCATCAAAACTCAAATCCAAGCGATATAAGCATGATACTGGGATCACAAAAGCAAATCGCAATAAATGACATTGAGGTACACCTCCTACAATGTCGAAAAAAGGTCGGTGCGCACAAACTGGCAGAGGAAGAACATCCGCTTGCCTCCTGCTCACAGTCTGGCGTCTTCTGTCTCTGGGTCCTCATTTCGCTGTGGATTACCAATCTCGCAATCTATCGGCTCATCGGCCCGGTCAGGTGTGCTAACGGAAACGATTCCGCTGTGGCACTCCTCAGGTCATCTCTCGGCCAATTAGTATGATCACTCATAAAGCAGCACGTCATTGTCGTCGACCTCTGGTCCTCTGAAAACACGTGGTATAATCGATCCTCGGTGCAATCTCATCGCAGCAGTGTCCTGGAAGGAACTGGCTCAAGGTCTCTTCCGATCTCACCTATACCGAACTGTACGGAGGCTGGTACACTTACAAATCTTTTCTCACTTCTGGACATCTGCGTTCTCAGCACAACTTTTCCTCTGGAACTGGCAGTATCCCAACGCCTCTGCATACATATCAGATCTCTAATCTCGACGGGGAGTAACAACAGCTCGTTAGCATCACGCACGAACCTCTGGTTCCACTCGTCCTTATTATCGTCCACTTCGACATCATGTCATGCTATCTGCGTCCCGCAATGGTTCTCGGCGACAATCAATCCGGAATCTCTCCCACGGACTCGAATTCACGAACTCGGTATCCTCATCACTCTATAGAAGATATCTAGCCGAACGCGTCCTTGGGAACTCGTCCCAACCATCGGAGGAAAAACTCAAAGCTCATCCGTTTCTCGATCAACACACAACACATCTGGGTGAGGTCCTTCCATCTGAAACTGGTGAGCTTACCGATCTCACATCGGGACATCCGACGAACAACGTCCTCTCTGGATCGATCTACTCTAGATCTGAGTAAGACTCTCCACACTGGAAATCTTCTACTCAACAGGGCCTGTGTCAGCGCATCAAATCTGACAAATCACCTCCGTCTCTCAACTCAAGATAGACTAGCTATCACCTGTCTCATCTATGCATGGAAGCTCTAACGATCACAGCTCGTAAGCTCTGGAAGAGACATCACATCAATCTCAGCAACAGCTGGGTCATCTGTCTGCACGGTCGATGACATCATAATCTCTGAGGTATGCTTGTTGGATATAGTGCCCTCATAGTCAATTATTGGATCACAGGCATGTGATTGCAATGATTGAGGGAGTACCTATACCGGTAAGACAGTCTTACTTAAGATGATAGTATGCTATCTGATTTATCTTTATCATCGTGTACTGCTTTAGGTGGCCTTACAGGTCACTATTGCACGTTTATAGAGCCCATAGGATTCTTTCTTGACGGCCAGCAGCATGATGGCGATCATATACGTGGGAGCTGGGGTCTATAAGCACATCCTTAAAAAGGTCCCTAGTCGTGTGAGTTTTCGAGACAGGGCATCGATACTCCGGAGTAGACTAGTGTATACAGTCGAGACCCCGACAAGGGGCGGTAGCCGGTCTCACAAGCCATTCGTGTCAGTTGGTTCACCTAAGATGTATACAGGTGCTGTAACACTTCAGAAAAATAAAATATTATTTTTGGGAATTTTTATAATTAAATAATATTATATTGAATATTTTAATATTTCGGTATAATTAAATACCGAAAAATTGGGAAAACTTTGGAAAATTATGGAAATTACTAAAATGAGGGTGCTTTATTGGATTTATGCAAATTATGAAGGTTTACGAGTTATTTGACACTAATTTAGTGCTAATCGCGGTTAAAAATCGCTAATTGGATTTTTAGCATTTTTTTGCACAACATGCACATATCATTTTCTTACACTTGTGTTACATTTTTGCATGGCTTTTCATTTGGGTTTACTATTTATGTGAGAAGGATTTAGATGAGAAAAGAAAAGAAAAGAAAAGGGAAAAGGATATTATATTGAGTATGGGCAAGTGAGAGATTGAGAGGGTGAGGTGTGTTGACTTGGACTTAGCCATTCTTCTCATTTCTTCCCTCATCACTCCCTCTCCTTCTTCAGCTCCAGCAGCTGTTGTTGCCCCCCTCCTTCTCCCCCTCTTCAACTCCCCAAAACACATCCAAAACAACTTCAAAACCCCACTCCCTTTTCACAAAAAAGATGCACAAGCTCAAGATCAACGCCTGGGACCTAGAAAGCAAAGATTTTGGCCACTAGGGTCAACTCAAGAAAATTCTTGAGTTGCCGAATGAGGTATTTTTCTGGACCATTAGCTTAGTTTTTGCATACTTATACCCCCATGTTAAGATTCGAATCGATATCGTGTGATTTTGTGGATTTAGGAAAACCTAGTTCGGGTTTGAAGGAATTGTGAGTTGTGGTGAGCAATTAAGCTCAGTAGAGGCCACACAAACCCACTAGTGTTAGAATCAAGACTCAAACCAGAGACTAGAAACCCCAAAACAGGGATTTAGAAACCCCGACATCGGATAAATGTTTGATTTGAGAGGGTATTTTGGAATCTGGAGCAACTCGGGGGCACTAGAAATGATTTTGCAATTACTGGGAGTCGTGCAGGCACCTAGGAAGCTACCACAGAGACCCGAGCCCCTAACTCCAACCCCAGGCCGCAGATATATTCATTCTGGCCGCAATTTTTGGCCAGAGCAGGGAAATAGGGTCCCAGATTTGGTCCATAGCTCCTTTTGCACTAAAATAGACCCCTCCTATATGCAGTTTTGGCAAATTGTCACCTGGGGAAATCTGGGAGCATTTTGGTGTGTTTTAGGCTATGTTTTCCGTATTTTAAAATGCACTTTCTTGATACTTGGATTTGTATTTGGTTGTCGGATGTTTGTACATCGACAACAGGGGTTGTTTGATTGATTTGCACGTATAGGCCATAGGTTCTAACCTATGAGCATACCGTGCGCCATATCGGTTTTCCGGATTTGATTTTAATACGCATTGCGACTGTTGATTATTGTAGGTACCTTCGCATGGATTCCGAGGCGACGGAGCGTGGCGTCATCGATTTCAGCGAGCGAAGACCAGGTAGTGGATCTATATCCACGGGGGAAGTCGGGTGGATGGCGCATAGCACCCCCGCAATGTATTGATGGAAAACTGATTATAGAATATGGTTTGGAAACCTAGATTAGGAAACTTGGGTTACAATGAGGATAGCTATGAAACCATATTAGAAACTAGAGGATAGTTAGCAGTGATGTGTTACGGCTATTATGTGATGACGGAATTCGAGGACGATGTTGGTCGATATTGCCGTTTAGGGTACTGTAGGACTGGATAGTCAATGTAGAGGCGTCATCCGAACCATACCCTTTTCTAAACCGAAGAATCGTATGTATTTTAAATATATACTTCGACGGATGTTACGGATTTTCAAATGATATCTTTTCCTTAAAACACCGTAACCCCAAATTTCAAAACTACGATTCGCTTCTTTTAAAGTCTGATTGTATGGTTCGGGTGTGTATGTTAGATTAGATACCTATACTTATAGTAGGGATGGAATGTTTAGGTAAACTTGGTTTGATATGAGTTATAAATGCGGTCAAAAGATTATAAGACGGATATGATGATCTGATGATATGTTGGTATACGGATGCGAGTCAATCGAGATGATTTATACCCTGTCGGTCCCCTGATATGAGATTATTGCGGATGTGACCTGGGACATAGGTATATATATATATATTTACATATATAGAATGTTGTGAATCATGGATGATAGGTCGTACGTGATATTAGGCCGCACCCTTCTGTGTCTTATAGGATGATAGGATCCCTATTAGCTTAATGCCGCCGTACGATGATTTTCCGTGCGTGACGAGTTGATTTGATGATTGATCCTTACCCTTGACTAGAGATTACCGTACAATGGATCATACCGTACGCGATGTTGTTAGGCTGGATTCCGGTTGATAAATTCCCCGAATCGGTCATATTAGATACGTATACCCATCAACATTGCATATGATTTACCTTATGCTGCATTCATATTATTTTCATTGCATTGCATATACCTGTGTTAGTACACTTACACCATTATCGATGATGCGTATGTTACACGTACACAGATTTGCCGGCTCACACACTTCATCATCGATAATTGCCATGTCACTACACAGTAGGATTGCTGCATTATGATATGACTCTATACATCATTTACTTGCTATAGTTACCCGTGCACTTATATACGATGTTGCATTTGACTTTGGAGATATTGGGAACCGCAAGGCATATTTTCAAAACTGGGATTCTTTAAAGGAGCGGTTTTCCCTTAATATGATATATCACTGTTTCTTGTTGCATGATATACAGATATGCTTACATTCCATCATATGTCGCATACATCATGCTTTATGATTTTACGCATTGAGATATGTTGTTTTTATGAGATTCCTGGATTTGAGAACCGTGGCTATTTCAAAGAAAGCATGTACTGTTTTAAAAACCCGGTTTCTCTTGATATGATATTTTAGTGCGTCCACCATGAATTTTCTCGGTTCTGAGACATGTGCTTGAAACCCGATTCGAGGAGTTGGATGATCCGTTTGCGGGTTCATGGTCGACCCGGTATGGTTCCCCGGGGCGAGAAATGTTTTTCGTGGAGCAGAAGATGAGCCTAGCAGGGTGGCGAGTACCTACCGGTGATAGTATTTGGGCTCGGCGGATATCCGGAGGATACCGACCGGAGTCGAGAGATGAGATGTGCCGATCCGGACCGACGGAGCCCGATATATGAGGATTTACATGCCGATGTTGGGCACGGTTTTCATGATGTTTTCGAGTGTTGATGCTAGGCACTCAGGTTCCATGATTTTGATGTGTCGGGAGGGACACCGTTGATGTATATCCTCATACTTTCATGCACACCCCCTTTATGATATTTACGTGCATGCAGACATTGATTTTTGGTGGACAAGATCCACATGCATACATGCCTTGATTATGGTTGGACGAGATCCATATTCATGCATTGATTATTACTGTTGGATGTTATCCACATGCATATAGGTATTGACTACCTTGTTGGCACATATACAGACCCGGTCATCCTAGATATCATAGTATTACCTTTATAATATAGTTGACCTAGGAGTCGTTGTTTATTCGATTTCTTTCTGTTGATATTTTTCTACTCACGAGTTGGCAACTCACCACCGTTGTGCCACAGTTCTTGCAGGTTGACCGCTTGGATCAGTAGTGGCTTCGCTGGCACACAGTTGCATTTGGGTGTTTTGCATTGGTAGGTGGGATATTTGTATCATTCCCACTCTTGTATCTATATTTCATATTGTATCTAGTTAACTCCATCAATCAAAAGTTATAAATTGTATAAGTGATGAGCCATAGTGAGACTTGTAGTTGCGAGATTTGAGCGATGGGTTCTATATTCACTTTTGTGGTTATATCTTGCTCATTTCTTTATCTTTTTGTGGTGAGCTTCGCCGTTGGACATCGTATATTCATTTATGATGTATTGCGTGATTGTGATCCGCCGTTTGGCGAAGAGCTAGCTCCCGCTTGGGGATGCCATTATTCTTACTATGTATTTGTGGTTTTGGATCAAAATATACAAAGGAGGTGCTGCCGAAATTTTTAAAAGATGAAACATGTTTTCAAACTAGTAAATTTCACTTGCATCATTCATGTTCCTTTTCTACGCATTAAGAAAACTTGTTTTCATTATACCTTTATTTCAAAACCTCACTTCCTTTATTTTTCTAAAAAGGTTTAGATTTCTGGGTTTCAGCGTACTTGAATTCCGTTATGCCTTTTGACGTTGCGTGATTCAAGTGCTGGTCACGAGCTAATATTTTGGGTCGTGACAGGTGCTCATTGGGTTATGAGTACACCGGACAGGACTCGCCGGGAACATGCTAGTTGGTATTATACCTGACGTCAGATAGCAGTTCCTTGGTGACATGTGTACAGGTTAGTTCATCGACCTGAGATCGTCATTTGTCTCGTGTGAGTTCCCATTGTGCTTTGATTACTACCCTACCACGGCTTAAAGGAGTCATGCAAACAGGTTTTAGTTGGGTACAGTCCTGAGCCACATGGAGGCAGTGAGCGGATCGGCAGGGGTTTTGTCTCTCCCGGTATTGGGGGTGAGATCGCACTGTGTCTAGGAGAGCCATTACACGAAGGCCTTGGCCAAGGTAGGAGATTTACTGGTAGGTATTCCAGTAGTATCTCAGGGTGTTCTGGGATACACTCCGACACGACTTGTACCGCTTTTGGGGGTCTGACTTTTACCAACCCCCTAGGCCAGCCATGCGATGCTCATAGACGAACGGACCGGACTGTACGGATATTTTCACTGACAGGATCAATAGGGTATCAGGATGAGTTCGCTCATCGACCTCCCTTTTGTTCAATACCTGGTAGCCCATTACGTACGGCTAATACCTCTGACGTGCTAGTGGTTAAATCCACAGCCAAAGTATTGACGAGTCTTTAGAGTCCCCCACAGACAGTTTCTCAAGTTTCGGGCGAAACGTTGTAGAGGCCGTATGATATATAGCAGGGTCCGATCATTTACGTGCAGTAGTGTACGGATCATGATCGGACGGATCATACTAGTGGGCTTTGGTTTAAGCCGGATCCTAGTATTAGATTTGTTGGATTACTTTAGTCTCATCGCATTCGCATTCAGTCGGAATGCTGGTGCAGGTATGTATATACAGGTGAGGGGTATCCTTGTGATCTGTCACGAGTTTACTTTAGATGTTGTCGTATCTTTTTATTATTGCAAACATTTGGATTAATGTTTGCATATGGAAATTATGAGCTAGATTTCATCATTTTGTGCATTAAATGAGACATGTACTTCTTAGATGACTCATGGTATCATTTCTTGTGCAAATGTCACCATTTGTGATGTTTTTGAGTGTTGAAATGAGAAGGAGAGAGAGAGGGGCTGCCATATGATAAGTTTTGGTCTTGTATTTTTGAGACTCTCTCTCACTCTCATTTTATAATAACAAAAGAAAAAGAAACCTCTTCTTCTTCTTCTTCCTCTAGCTCATTTTCTCCATCATTGGCAACAACTCTAACCTCCATCCAAATCAATGGATGCAAGAGACAAAGTGATCACAAACATTCTCTACATCACCTTGGACACGTCGGCTAGCGCACTTCATGCCCGAGTTGCTTCGGATGAAGCGGGAGCCCGTAAAAAGAATCGATGATGTGGTGCCCTTTCCGACGAGGAGATCAAGACCGGAGTTGCCGCGAGGAGCTTGGGATGGCGGCCAAAGACCGAAGGACACGGATCGATCGGTATAGCCTTTCTAACCCTTCTCTAGATAGCTAGTTATAGGTTAATGGTTCGATCCGGCATTTAAGCATACGATAGCGCCGGTTTCTAGTTTGAAAAAAAAGTTTTTGTTTCCGCATTTTGGCCTCGGAGAGACGGTCGCGGCACTACCGTAGTCTTACATGGTATCAGAGCAACGCCATTAAGCTTTACTAGCTTGCTCTAACATTTTTAAAATATCGATCGAACGAATTTTCTAAAAACTGCATTTCCAAGTCACAGTTTCTGTCGAATTTTTCCTGTGGTCAAAAAATTATTTAGTGTGCTGCAGAAAATCAAGCAGGGTTTTTAGGAGCACTGTAGAAAATTGGTTGCCTGAATCCACTGTAGTTCCGCGGAGACGCGGCATGACCCTTGTATTGTCCGCGGTTCCGCCGCAACACTGTAGCTTTAGGGCACCAAAATTTCTACAGTGCTATCAGACATGGAAATGGGATTTCTGGTATTTTTTGTTTGAGCCCAGATTTATCTGAGTATTAGGTATTGTACTTGGGGCCCACTTGGGGAAATTTTGTCGATCAAAAATTTTAAACATGTTAGTTCACAGTATTTACATTATATCTGTGACCGTGAATGTCATTTGATCGGTAAATCCTATCTAATTGCTATAGTTCTTTTAGACGGATTTGCGAACGTGACATTCACGTTGATATTCTGTGTTGTGCTGTGATGTTGCGGATTTGTCGTGGTGGATAGCCTGGATGCAATGGTAGTACAGTTTGGTTGTATTTGTACATTTGATATTACGGGGCGAGCGTCTGACATGTGGACTGTCGTCACTGCCTGTTTGTATATTATTCTTTTGGGGCACGACCGGGCTGAGGTCGATGTACCCGTTGTATATTTTACTTTCTATACTAGGATTACCCCGCGGTGGGGTGCACGGATAGCCGGGTTCCAGAGGGCAACGGGCCCGCATATCATGACTTTGAGACGGAGGGGGCTTTACTCTAGAATTGGCGGGCTATTCGCCGCACTCGTAGGGGGTACAGGTTGACTGAAGGAGGGGTGCTCAAGTTACCGGATTCCGTGAAGTGCTGGGTGGTCCATTCACGTTGTTGAAGGGGGCTGCCTCGCTTCAGGTTTTGGCGGGTAACTTGCCGCGCCCGTAGGGGTCTAGGATTTCATTGCACAGGCTATCGACACGACCAGGGGAACGTCGGGTTTCAGTAACGGCTCTATGAAACCCGGGGATCCCAGATTATCTGTATTGTTCTGTGATGCTTATTACATTTCTGTGATGTTGCATATTATCACGCCATGAGTGAATATTATATATTGATATATATACTATTAGATGTTGTATATGTTTTACACCCACGCTAGTCCAGTCCCCGCTCTGTCGTTAGTTAAGTAACCTAACGGGTGATGACGGGACCTAGTGGGGAATGCGGATGGCATATACGTAGATCATATTTTCGTTCTTTTGTGGTGTGATTAATTGATGGGACTGCATTGATTCAGATCAATGCAAGCTAAACAAACCTGTTTGATGTTGTTGGAATATTTTTCAAAAAGCTGTTATTGCAAGGACGTTTTCTTTTGTTTTGCACGGTGGTATTCGGTTATGAATATCCAGCACCTCAGTCGACGAGGCAAGGGCCGAGATCCCTTCACCGGGAGAGACCCCTTGGACAGGTTTGCGTCAGGGTACTAACTTCACTATAGCCGATTGCCTTTTGCTTTGCATCGTGGTATTCAGTTGGAATATTCTGCACCTCATTCTACAGGGAATGAGCCAAGATCCCTTCGCCGGGAGTGACCTCTTTAGCAAAGGTTTTCTCCACTATATTTTTATAAAAAGCTATCCGGTTCCTTCAACGATATCAAGTTCATTACGTTAAAGGTTTTTCTCCAAAAAACATTCGTAGTCCTCCGTCATTTCAGACGGGTAGCACTTAGTATTCATGCTATGTTTGTTGGCCTAAGTCAAGGCATAGTGTATGGTAGCTATTTGTTATCTTTCTGCTGCATAGATTGATGCGTTGGTTTGGGACAGTCGTACTGCTTTGTTGGCCAAACTCAAGGGTATGTACGGGTGGGTTCAAATCAACCTGGATAATGACAGGTAGAACTTGACATGCGACTTATGATTTGTTGGCCAAAGTCAAGGTCATAAGAGCATGGGAAGAAAATCACATTGGGAGTTTCTAAAGAAACTAAAACTTTCCAGATATGCGCATACCTTCTGGAATGTGATAACGTGTGTGGATTCCATCACGTTATCATGCGATGATAGTTGGATCCCGATTCCCACTGATGAGTTGGTTTACTCCTCGGGTGATCCCGACTAATTCTTCTTTCAGGTTTGGAGAAGAATTTGAGGTTACAGTGGGTGGTTTCCTGATTGTATAAAGTGATAACCATTCTGATCTAGGTTAGAGTGCACGCTGAGTGTTTCTTTTCTCTCTCTCTTTGGCAGCGACCAGGACCCGACCCTTGACTATGACTCAGTGACCAAGATTAACCGAACTTTCTTAAAACACTGTTTTTTGGATTGTCTGAGTTGCATACCTCATTGCCACTCCTACTTTTACCCTTTTCTCCAGAACACCCCGTATTACTACGAACATACACTTCCATTGGATAAAACCATCGTATGGTTATTTACGAACTCGAAGGATCTTGTTCCAGATTCGAGGATGGTTTCCGGTTCTGGAGAAAATGAATAGGACTATTCAGTTGTCTTTTCCTTTTACCTTCTCTCAGATTGCGAGTGCTCCTTAGATTAGGACAGTACACCTATTAAGCTAATTGGATAGTCTTCTTCCAAACCATAGGCAGGTGCCGAACGGTAGGGAATGAAGAAAACCAATTAGCCTGACGATGGTGTACAAAAGGTAATAAGTTAAGACAAATAAAGGGATTAGAAAGAGGGCAAAGTAAATTGCGACTGCTATTCACGACCAAACCAAGTATTTCTTCGCCAATCCTACATCACCTTTGTATTTCTCCAGAACACTCCGTATCAATGCGAAGATCCACAGTTTATTGGATACTCCATCGTATGGTTATATACGAACTCGAAGGAACTTGTTCCAGTTCGGGGATGATTCTGGTTCATGAGAAATAGGAATAAGTTTTTATTCAGTTTTCTTTTATCTTTACCTTCTCTCGCGTTGCGAGTGCTCCTAAGATTAGGAGAGCACACCCATTACACTTATTGGATAGTCTTCTTCCAAACCATAGGCTGGTGCCGACCGGTAGGGAAGGAAGAAAACCATTTGGCCTAAATGGGTGTACAGAAGGTAATGACTAAAGAATATAAAGGGATTTGGAGAGAGGACAAAGAAATATACGGTTACAGTTGTGACTCTGATAATGGAAGAGGCATTACTAGGAATACCCGGATACCCCTTCGAAACATTTATATGTTTCAGTTTCACTGTGTATTGTTAAAAGAAAACTGATTTCCCAATTAGCCCTTGCTCCAGGGTATGTATTTACCAGGTTGGATTCTCACATCTTTATGGTTTTACAGATGATGAGTGGGAGTAAGTTATTGGGAATGGGGTGATCATCCTCATTATATCGGGATTCGTTGTAATTGGTGATATTTGAGAAAATCACCTGGGTTGTTTGCCGGACGGCAAATATTTGGTTTTGAATATCCGTTGTTATGCACCAATTTCAAATTGATATATCTGTACGTTTATTTTTTATAAAGTGAGATATAACTTTTTGAAATTATGTCCATGACATTTACATATATCAGTGGATGGTTAAGTAAGGAGCATTAAACAGCGGTGTAATTCTTCATAACCATAGTACAGTTTTCAACCTACGACGCACAGGGTTTGAGTTATTCGACTCAGTGGACTTATACAAAGTATCGTATGTTGTCCAGTGTCCATGAGGACAGAGGGGTTGGTACTCGTACTATATTCTGTTTACTTGTGACTTCTCTAGTTCTTAGACATGTATTTCGTAGAAATGCATGGTCTAAATTTTGAGAAGTTATAGGTATATGAATAAAGTAGAGAACCAGGTATTGCAAGTATCAGGATACTTCAAGGTGATCGAAGATGTAGATACTTTTGTATGGTATTCAGTTGATAGTAATGATTATGAGAACTTGCTTCTCTTTCAGGTTACTCATATCTGGATGTATTCCTAAGTTGAGTAATGCTGATCGGTCTCTCTCCATTTAGTTGACATGCACTGGAGATAGCTGCATGATTTGAATCTGGTTCCAATTAAATCAGTGCCTCTGTTTCTATATTGGAAATAGAAGAGTTCATATCTTAACAATGTTAAGGTACGGGGAGTTGTCCGGCTTATGCTTAAAACCAGACTCTGGATAACTCAAGGCACATTTCTGTAATAGCTGCTTGTGGGTTGACCCGGGCTATGACGAGGGTTGACTTTTTACCATCTGGAAGATCAAGAGCGATATTGTTCTTGACTCGCCACAGTTTTAGTAAAATGGATTTTTTTTAAAACAGTAGTGGGAGTATGGTAGAACTGGAAGTAATTCCAGAACCGCAAACGATTACTGAAAATTCGATAAGAATCTAAAGATTCAATCTGGTTTGACATTCCATTAGCCACTCCGCAGATATGGTGGGTAACCTCAAGCACCCGAGAGGTACTCCGGTAGCCTCAAGGACGGTGACAGGGAGGTTCTTGTTTACCCAGACTTGCCATTGCTGTTGTTCCAGACCGTAAGACCCGGCAGGAGGATGAGTATAGCGTCGTTCTAAACTAGCTTTAGAAGTGTACGTGTATATGACTCTGCCAGAGGGTTGTCGTAGTCAGTGGGAGCAGCGGAAGCATAGTGGACAAGTAGCTTATGTCTATTTATGGACTAAAGCAGATAAAGTGGAGATAGATCATCTATTTCTGATGTGACAGTCATAGGTTTGAATTCATCAGAATAAGGGATGGATCTGTTAACAAAGTAGTAGGGAGTGATGTCCTGGTATTTGGATGACATACACAGAGCAGGAAGTGATATTCCTATACTACGATCGGTTATACTTTGGTTGTCACACAGTGGTTTCTCCATATAGGATATGGATATTATATATCAGATATTCTGGTTACTAAATCTATGGTTTTAGATCTAGATTTGGGTAGTTTCCCAATCTGAGTACTTAGACAGCATTCCAAAGGTGTTTTAGAATGGACGACTCCTGGCACGGTAGTGTACCTGCAGGTGATGGAGTCACCCTCTCTAAAGGTGTCTTACAGACTAAAGGGGAGAGTGATGTGCATGATTGGCAAATCACTTGCTTAGGCAATTGAGTCAATCATGAGATGTCAAGTACCACACCAGATGTTGGTTTTGCACGAGATGCAATAAGTTGATATTAATCCAATCATGGAGAAACGATCGGAAGCAGTTTTAGAACATAAGTTGATGTTCTAGGGAAAAGATAACGGCATCCTCCTTCAGGAGACAGTTATCATTCCAGGCTTCCAAAGTGTAAGTGCACGGTGGCGCCCCGGCCGTCGATCCGACGCCGGAAGCGACTAGCAAACTAAAAGATGGGTAGAGAGATATACTAAGAGATCCGTGTCCTTCGGTCTTCTTCTCCACTCCGATCTCCTCGTGGAATCTCCGGTCGTCGCCTCCTCGTCGAAACGGGCACCACATCGCCGGGTTCTTTTACGGGCTCCCACCTCTGGACCGAGGCAACTCGGGCGCAAAGTTGGCTAGCCGACGCGTCCAAGGAGTCCTGTAGACTAGTGTAGAAACTTTGTCTCTTGGGGTTTATGTAGTTGCCATTGATGGAGGAATCAATATGAACTTTGGAGAGGTGAGGGATTTTTGTGGCAAGCATAGAATCAAATGAGATGAATGATATCCCTCACAAAAATAAAATCTCTCATTCTACTCTCTAATGTGGCCGGCCCCTTGATGATAGAAAATGGTGGAGGAATCCAAAACATGAAGGAAGGTGAGAGTAGTAAAAGTAGAAAGGTGACCACATCCAGAAGGCAATGATAACATTATCAAATCAACTTCTAATCCATTCTAATCTCATTAATGCTAAACCATCATGAAAAAGCAACGATGCTTAACCTATCATAATGCCACAAATGCAAGAAACCCCCTCCACAAAAAGTTATTTGCAAACTTGCAAATAACCCCATCCATCGGAAAGTCCGGCCGTGACGGAACAAAGGAAAACCGGCCGGAACGGAATGCAAACTGGCAACTTCAGAAAACTGATCCCGTAATAAATTACAGGAAAACCCCGCGACTGCATATACATGCCTGCATTTGTATTCCCACTGAATACAAATGCAAAGAGACAAAACTACACTGTCTAATACTAGGATCCGGCTTAAACCAAAGCCGGCTAGTAAAATCCGTCCGATTATGATCCGTGCAATACCGCACGTATCTGATTGAACTCTGCCATATCTCCATACGGTGTAACGCTTTGAAAATCGTTTCGGTGAAATTTCGAAAAATCGGTAAAATAAGGGGGTTTTCTGTATAAAGTAAAAATACAAATATCTTATTATAAAAATTAAATATACATATTCTAGCTATGTAATTGCTATTATTTGGTGTTTATTGAGCCGCTGGTGAAATTTCAAATTTTCTGAAAAAAATATTATTTTATTATTATTTTAAGCCGTCACTAATACATTTAATTAGGGAAAATTACAAATTGGAATGAGTTGAAACAAATTTTGTGCATCATAAAACATTAAATAAAATTTTATCATGTGGTTTTTGGAACGAAATCATTTGCCAAAACGGTTTAGAAATTATTGAAGAAAAAGGCTTTTTTTTAGCGTAAATGGATGTTTGGGGTATTGTATTTATCATTTTTCATCACCCCACACCCGTACCCACACCCACACACCCCCACCTACTCCCTCCATGGCTGAATTCAGCAGCCCCCCTCTCTTGTCCCCACTTGGTTTTCAAAGGAAAAGAAATAAAAGAAAAGAATAGAAAATGGATAAAGTAGTTAGACTTTTGACTTTGCATGACCTTGACTTTGTCCCCCCCCCCATTTTCTCTACCTCCCTCTCTCTCCTCACACCATTTCTGGCCGAAATTCCCTGCATCCTACAGCAGCAGCCCCCCCTCCAATTTCCCCTCTCTTTTCTCTTCAAAACTTCATGAAAAATTGCTTCTAAATCCATCAAAAAAATCCCAAAACCCAAATCCGACTCCTACCCATTTTAGCTTAGCCCGTATAGCATGGATCCTTGTGAAAAGAGAGCATTTTGGGAGGCCATGGATGCTTGTGGACCTTCATATATTTTTGGGTATAATTCTAAAACTTTTTGCTTAAATTGTTACTTGTTTCTTAAAGCTAATTTAAATTAAGTGTTAACTTGGATATGTGAGTTTAATTGCAAGTTTTGGATTTCAAGTTAGGGTTTGTTGTGGAAATGAGTTGTGTTTGATTGTGCATGGTTTAGTGAAGTGGTTTAACATAATTAGTTTTGTAGAAAACTAATCTAGTTGTTAATTACAAGTGGTTACTTGAAAAATTGTGTTAATTTGCTAATTGCTTACTAGGTTTTTGAAATTTGTTAAATTCTTGGGATTAAAAATGTGATTAGGGTTTTCTTGGCTTCATTAACTTTATTAAGTGTGGTTTAATGCTTTGGATCATGCAAATCTAAGCTAGATTGTAGTTTGTGCATTTTTGCTTTGAAATTGTAAAAAAAAAAGGGTGTTTTTGTAAACTAGAATATTAGGATTTTTGGAATTTAATGAGATTAAATTCCGGAAATTGTTTATACGACTTATTTAAGATATTTAATAAGTATATTGGCCGCTACTTTCATTTAAACATCATGTTTTGTACAAAAACGGCGAATTGTGCTTGCTAGATTTTCGGAAAAATGACTTTTTAAGTGAAAATGGGGTTTTTGTGAGTTTTAACCTAGTTTATATTAAAATTAGTGTTCGTGAATGTGCAAATGAGTGTGATTGGATTTTTCTCGATGGTTTGACGTTTGTACATCGACATCGAGGGTTGGTTTTACTATTCTTGCATGCGTAGGCGATAGGTTTGGACCTATGCGTGATACGCGTGCCGATTTGATTTTCGTATGCCGTTTCGATCTCGAATTTAGTTTTAATGCGATATGGTGCGTTATGATATGTAGGTACCCCCACGTGGACTTCGAGACGACAAGCAAGCGCGTGGCGACGTCGGCACCGGCGAGCGAGGACCAGGTGAGTAGATTTATATCAACGGGGAGAAGTCGGGTGGATGGCGTATAGCACCCCCGCAGTTCGTGGTGATGTATACGAATACGTATACACACATATATATATTTTGACTATAATTTGTTTGATATTATCGATGATATAGATATTTGGTGTTCTTGGATGATTTAGTGTCACGAAACCCTAAAGTAGTGGTCGCACCACACATGCACACACACACCCATACTTGCATACTTTCTTCTTTCATTTGCGCTTATACGGGATTATATAGTTATGTGTTCACATGGGTATGGGACTATGTGTTCATATACGGATTGAGGATGATAGTACTTGGGATTTATAATGAGTCGATGAGATTTGATTTGAGGCCGTAAGATCGGTGATATAGCAGGGTTCGTATCTTAGATACGACATGACGTTGTAGCGGGTCCTTGACGTAGTGTTTCACACACGTCCATGCATACGTAGGCGGTATCAGTATGGTACTAGACGTAGATCAGTACCCCGATCATGATATTTGATAAAGAGGATACCAGGTGAATAGTATGATGAATGTGATATTGACCCGTACCCAGATTGGGATGCCGTACGACCGATTTACGTACGAGCTATATTGATGATTGATCCGCACTCTTGACTTGGGATGTCTGATTATAGATATGGTATCGGATATGATATTATTGAGGCGAGATCACCGACTATACATATACAGGTATGTATATGTATCGACTCAGATGATAGGCGGTTTCCTTACCTGTAGTTCAGCTTGTAGTTCAGCCGTATAGTTTAGTGTAGTTGTTAGATTAGATTAGAATTCTTACCTATTTCAAAAACTAACGAATCGTGGGCATTTTAAAGACAGCTCAAGGGAATCTACGGATATTTCAAAAACGACGTATCTTTTCATAAAAAAACACCGTAGCCCCTATTTTCAAAACCCCATGATTCGTGTTATTTCAAAAGGCACCATTTGTAGGACTTATATTAGATTATTGCAGTTTAGTTATCGTTGTGTCTAGTATTCAGCTCCCGCACATTATTGCTGTTCGCTCTGCCTCGCATATTTATTTTGCTGCATATTCCATTATTGATATCATGCTGTTAGGATACCAGCACCATTACCGATGATGCGTATGTACCACGTACACCTACTTGCCGGCTCACACACATCTTCATCGGTAATTGTCATGTCACGTACACTTTAGAGAATATAATTGCTTGACTTAGATTGTTAGCTAGTAGTGTTGACATGATATTAGTGTACTTCTCTTATATGCCATATTAGACATTGTAGTTATTACCTACCACTTCATGCATACTGTTATTCAGTTGTTCATGCCTAGTTCATTATCATTGACATATGCACTTGTGATGATTTCTTGAGATTTATGATATTTCTGGATTTCGGGGAAAGCCGCAAAATTTACAACTTATGATCTTTTAAAATATAAAATGTTGCGGTTTTCTAGTGATGTAAAGTGTCGTCCACCATGAGTTTGCTGTGGTTTTGGAGATCCGTGTCGAGGAGTGGAGGAACCGTCACGGGTACATGGTCGGCCCGGTATGGTACCCCGGGGCAAGAGGAATGTGGTGTTGACGTTGAGCCTGGCTGGGGAGCACTACCTACCGGTGATATTACCCGACGCGTCGGATATCCGGAGGATACCGTCGTGGTCTTGAGATGGATGGTAGGGGCCGGTCTGGACTGACGGCGTCCTAGATATTGAGATTAAGACATTGATATTTCGAGACAGTGAGATTTATGTTTTGTGTCGATGCTAGACACTGTTGATACTGATTTTAATCATGATACCTCAGTTTAAAATATGAAGGAAATCTCACTAATTTATGAAAACAGTTTCTTCATTTACATGTATTCTGTTTTCATGCATTCATACCTCATTCATATGATATATTGCTACCTGAGGCACTGACTCGGGCACATGAGTTTACACTCGGGTTAGATATTTACCCTAGCCATTGTTATAGGCTGCATGTTATATATATTTGAGGATATATTATGATCATTGACCTAGGATTGCGTTATTTATGCGATTTCTGTGCGTAGATGTTTTTCTATTCACGAGTTGGCAACTCACTCCCGTTGTGCCCCAGTTTCTTGCAGGTTGCCGTACAGGTTCATTACGGCTTTGCGGCATAGTTTCATTCGGGTGATTTGCTAGTAGGTGGGTTTACTTGTATCATACCCCCATTATTTATCTTGTATATCTTTATTCTGTTGTATCTAGAATTCCATCAACCAAAGATGTATTTATTGAGATAGAGACCAGTGTTGGTTATTCTTTCGACCTTAGAGTCGCTCGTTATTTTTCTGGTGGTTTTGAGTTTCCTTTTGAGTTTTTATCCTCGCCGTTGGCGTTGTATATTATATTGTTTGTGTGGTTGTGACCGTCGATTGACGAAGAGCTAGCTCCCGCTTGGGGATGCCCTTTTCTTGATTTCGTATACTATTCATGTTGTATCCCGTTTGGGGGCCAGTATTTACAAAGGAGACTCTGCCGAAATTTTCAGTAAATTTTTGATGTTTTAAAAACCGCATAATTCGGCTTATGCTATTGAAATTACTTGCTTTAAGTTGTTTTTCCTGCACTCTACTATTTTCTTGGTTTGGATTTCTGGGTTTTCGGTTTACTTAGATTACGTACGCCTCGAGACGTTCGTAGTTTAAGTGCCGGTCATGTTCCGTACTTTCGGGTCGTGACATACGGCCTCTACAACGTTTCGCCCGAAACCTGAGTAAGTGTGTGTGGTGGACTCTAAAGACTCGTCAATACTATGGCTGTGGTTTTAACCACTAGCACGTCAGAGGTATTAGCCATACGTGACGGGCTACCAGCTATTGACCAAAAGGGACGTCGATGAGCGAACTCATCCGACACCCTACTGAGCCTATCAGTGACAATATCCATACAGTCTAGTCCGTTCGTCTATGAGCATCCCATGGCGGGCCTAGGGGGTTGGTAAAAGTCAGACCCCCAAAAGCGGTACAAGTCGTGTCGGAGTGTAGCCCAGAACACCCTGAGATAGTACTGGAATACCTACCAGTAAATCTCCTGCCTTCGCCAAGGACTTGGTGTAATGGCTCTCCTAGACACAGCGCGACCTCATCCCCAATACCGGAAGAGACGAACCCCTGCAGATCCGCTCACTGGCTCCATGTGGCTCGGGACTGTACCCAACTAAAACCTGTTTGCACGTCTCCTTTGAGCGTGGTAGGGTAGTAATCAAAGCACAGTGGGAACTCACATGAGACAAATGACGATCTCAGGTCGATGAACTAACCTGTACACATGTCACCAGGGAACTGCTATCTGACGTCAGGTATAAGACCAACTAGCATATTCCCGGCGAGTCCAGTCCGGTGTACTCATAACCCAATGAGCATCTGTATATATCTTAGGTGAACAAACTGACACCAGTGGCTTGTGAGACCGGCCACCGCCCCTCGTCGGGGTCTCGACTATATACACTAGTCTACTCTGGAGTATCGATGCCCTGTCTCGAAACTCCCTCGACTAGGGACCTTTTAAGGTTGTGCTTATAGACCCCAGCTCCCACGTATATGATCGCCCTCATACTGCTGGCAGTCAAGCAAGAATCCTAGGGGCTCTATCAACGTGCAATAGCGACCTGTAAGGTCACCTAAAGCAGTACACGATGATAATGATAAACCAGAT
Organism: Agapanthus africanus; assembly: GCA_030015575.1. NCBI lineage: Eukaryota > Viridiplantae > Streptophyta > Magnoliopsida > Asparagales > Amaryllidaceae > Agapanthus > Agapanthus africanus. Next base: position 236,433,779 of record JASDDO010000010.1, read on the forward strand.
AGCATACTATCATCTTGAGTAAGACTGTCCTACCGGGATAGGTCCTCCCTCAATCATTGCAATCACGTGCCTGTGATCCAATAATTGACTCTGAGGGCACTATCTCCTACAATCTCCCACTTGCACTCAAGGCTAATTATTGCGATGTCGCATACTCACAGCTTGTGTGATTCCGAACACCCAACTCCTCTACTAGTCAGTCTCATAAAGCTCGTTTGTGAAACTATTGCGTTCGAGGAATAGCTTCAATGAGTGGATCCGCTCTGATGTTTCTTTCTATGTCTCTCTTTATCTCAAGTTCGCGGAGAAACCCATCTCCCGAAATGAGCAATACCTGTCTTAGAATGTGTCTGGATATCTGATAGGACCTAGATCATAAGTGAACTCCAAAGCCAAACTTCTTAGACTGTGTCGTCAACTGAACTTAATCAGTATCCTGCGCGATGCCTTCCCTCAGTATCCACCTGGACTACCTGTCCAAAATACTGCCTCTCGTCAGAGGGAAAACTATAACTCTGACAGCCACTCTGCCATCCAGGTCACCTTGGAAGCCTGGAATGATAACCGTCTCCTAGGGGAGGCTGCCGTTATCAAATCCCTAGAACATCCACTTATGTTCTAAAACTGCTTCCGACTGTTTCTCCAGGATTGGATCAATGTCAACTTATTGCATCTAGTGCAAAAACAACATCTAGTGTGGTACTTGATATCTCATGATTGACTCAATTGCCTAAGCAAGTGATCTGCCAATCATGCACATCCCTCTCCCCTTTAGTCTGTAAGACACTTTTAGAGAGGGTGACTCCATCACCTGCAGGTACACTACCGTGCCAGGAGTTGTCCATTCTAAATACTCTTAGAATGCTGTCTAAGTACCCTGATTGTGAAACCACCCAAATCTAGATCTAAAACCATAGATCTAGTAACCAGTATGTCTGATATTGTGTCTAAGTACCATGTGGAGAAACCTCTGTGTGACGACCAAAGTATAACCGATCGTAGTATAGGAATATCACTTCCTACTCTGTGTATGTCATCAAATACCAGGACATCACACCCTACTACCTTCTTAACAGATCCATCCCCTTATTCTGATGTAGTCAAACCTATGACTGTCACATCAGAAATAGATGATCTATCTCCGCTATATCTGCTTTAGTCTATAAATAGACATAAGCCTGATATCCACCAATGCTTCCGCTGCTCCCACTGACTAAGACAACCCTCTGGCAGAGTCATATAGACGTGCACTTCTAAAACTAGTTTAGAATGACGCTATACTCATCCTCCTGCCGGGTCTCACAGTCTGGAACAACAGTAATGGCAAGTCTGGGTAAACAAGAACCTCTCTGCCACCGTCCTTGAGCATACCGAAGTACCTCTCGGGTGCCTAAGGTTACCCACTTTATCTGCGGCATGGCCAATGGAATGTCAAACCAGATTGAATTTATAGGTTCTGATCAAATCTTCAGTAATCGTTTGCGGTTCTGGAATCACTTCCAGTTCTACCATACTCCCACTACTGTTTTCTGAAAAAATCCATTTTTATTAAAACTGTGGCGAGTCAAGAACAATATCACTATTGATCTTCCTGATGGTAGAAAATCAACCCTCGTCATAGCCTGGGTCAACCCACAAACAACCATAACAGAAACGTGCCTAGAGTTATCCAGAGTCTGGTTTTAAGCATAAGCCAGACAACTCCCCGTACCTTAACATCGTTAAGATATGAACTGTTCTATATCCAATATAGAACCAGAGGCACTGATTTAACTGAACCAGATTCAAATCATGCAGCTGTCTCTAGCGCATGTTAACTAAATGGAAGGAGGCCGATCAGCGTTACTCAACTTAGGAATGCTTCCAATTATGAGTAACCTGGAAGAGAAGCAAGTTCTATTACTATCAACTGAATACCATACACAAGTATCTACATCTTCGATCATCTTGAAGAATCCTGATACTTGCAACACTTGGTTCTCTACTTTACTCTTATACCTATAACTTCTCAAAACTTGGACCTTGTGTTTCTACGAAACACATGTCTAAGAACCAGAGAAGTCACAAGAAAACCGAATATAGTACGAGGACCAACCCTTCTGTCCTAATGGACACTGGACAATTTACAATACTCTGTATAAGTCCCCTGAGTCTAATAACTCATTCCCTGTGTGTCGTAGGTTGAAAACTGTACTTATGGTTAAGAAGAATTACACCGCTGTTTAATGCTCCTTACCTAACCATCCACTGATATAGGTAAATGTCATAGACATAATTTCAAAAAGGTATATCTCACTCTATAACAATAGACGTACAGATATATCAATTTGAAATTGGTGCATAACAACGGATATTCAAAACCAAATATTTGCCGTCCGGCAAACAACCCAGGCGACTTCCTCAAATATCACCAATTACAACGAATCCTGATATAATGAGGATGATCACCTAATTCCCAATAACTTACTCCCACTCATCATCTGTAAAACCATACAGATGTGAGAATCATACCTGGTAAATACATACCCTGGAGCAAGTGTTTAATTGGGAAATCAGTTTTTCTTTAACAGTACACAGTGAAACTGAAACATTGAAATGTTTCGATGGGGTACCCGGTATTCCTAGTAATGCCTCTTCCATTATCCAGATTCACAACCGTAACCGTGTAATTCTTTGCCATCTTTCCAAATCCCTTTATATGTCTTTAGTCGTTACCTTCTGTATACCCTTTTAGGCCAAATGGTTTTCTTCCTTCCCTACCGTTCGGCACCAGCCTATGGTTTGGAAGAAGACTATCCAATAAGTATAATGGGTGTACTGTCCCAATCCTAGGAGCACTCGCAGTGCGAGAGAAGGTGCAGATAAAAGACAACCGAATAAACCTTATTCCTATTTCTCCTGAACCAGAATCCATCCCCGAACTGGAACAAGTTCCTTTCGAGTTCGTATATAAGCATACGATGGAGTATCCAAATAAACTATGGATCTTCGTAGTGATACGGAGTGTCCTGGAGAAATACAAAGGTGATTTAGGATTGGCGAAGAAATATTTGGTTTGGTTGTGAATAGCAGTCGCAATTTACTTTGCCCTCTTACTAATCCCTTGATATATCTTTACTTAATACCTTCTGTACACCACCGTTAGGCTAATTGGTTTTCTTCATTCCATATGGTTAGGCACCAGCCTAAGGTTTTGAAGAAGACTATCCAATTTGCATAATAGGTGTACTATCTCCTAAACCAAGGAGTACTCACAACCTGAGAGAAGGTAAAAGGAAAAGGCAACTGAATATTCCTATTCGTTTTCTCCAGAACCAGAAACCATCCTCGAATTCTTTAGAGTTCGTATATAACCATACGATGGTATTGTCCAATGGAAGTGGACGTTCGTAGTAATACGGGGTGTCCTGGAGAAAAAGTGTAAAAGTATGAGTGGCAATGAGGTTTGCAACTCTGACAATCCAAAAACCAGTGTTTAAGAAGGTTCGGTCAACTTGGTCACTGAGTCATAGTCTAGGGTTGGGTCAATGGTCGCTACCAAAGAGAGAGAGAAAAGAAACACTTAGAGTGCACTCAATCCTAGATCAGAATGGTTACCAATTTATCTAATCTGAAAACCTCCCACTGTATCGTCAAATTCTCCTCCAAACCTGAAAGAAGAATTAGTCGGGATCACCCGAGGAGTAAACCAACTCATCAGTGGGAATCGGGATCCAACTATCATCGCATGATAACGTGATGGAATCCGCTCACGTCATCACACTCCAGAAGGTATGCACATATTGGCATGTTTCAGTTTCTTTAGAAACTCCCGATGTGATTTTTACCCCATGCTCTTATGACCTTGACTTTGGCCAACAAATCATAAGTCACATGTCAAGTTCTACCCTTCATTCTCCATGTTAATTTGAACCCACCCGTACCTACCCTTGACTTTGGCCAACAAGGCAGTATGACTTGTAAGTCCATGCTACCTCTCCCGGTACTTTCGGGCATGCGGAATTTGATAAAAAACGATTTTCATAGAGGTGGTAACATGGACTTAAAACCCGGATCTTTGTTAAACATCTAACTAACAACCTAACTAGGAGTCGTTAACTACTCGGTTGGGGGGTTTATACCTTTCTTGTCTTGAACTCCTTCGTCTTCAAACCTCGATGGTGGTCCGGATCGGCTTCTTCCCGTCGTCTCCTTACACCGAAGATAGATCCACCTGAAAGCTTCAACCTTTGGCTCCTTCTTCGAACTTTGAAGAAACTAGTTCACGCGGTTTTCTAAACCTTGTGAACTAGAGTGAGTAGAGAAGAGTTTGTATGGGATTTTATCTATGGTTCTTGGTTCTCAACTCATGAGACAAGTGAACCATAAAGTCAAGAGAGGGAGAGCATGAGGAAGGAGATGAGAGCTCAAGAACAAGAGAGAGAATGAGCATGAAAGAATGAGAGAAGACTTTGTCATTTGGCTCTCATAATCCAAAACAATCATAACACATCATATCAATCAAGTATTATATGATGGTTTAAGCAACCATAGCCATATCATTTCATGCACTCATTTTGCACAAAAGAGCAAGCAAGCAAAAGTCTTTGCTATGAAATGATAGCTATGGTTATCATGATGGTCAACTAGTCAAGCCTAGTCAACCGGTCAACAAAGTCAACAAGTCAACAAAAGTCAACAAGTCAACAAAGTCAACAACTCAACAACCATGTCACCATAATACCTAATTAATATAATTGTTAATCACATATCATAATCTCATTAGGGTTGAGCAAAAAGTCAATAGTCAACTGTCAACGGTCAACAACCCTAATGAGAATTCTCCGCCTCTGTCTCTCCGTCAACTGTGCATACACACCCGCATCCGCGTTCCGAGGAACACGAATACAAACTGGATAAATCCAATCCCAAAAGGTACACTAGGATCTGGCTTAAACCAAAGCGCACTAGTGTAAACTGTCCGGACACTATACGTGCACAAGTGCACGGATGTGACCGAACCCTGTCGCAAAACCATGCGATCTGTCGCAAAACCATGCGACCTCTACTCTTTTGCCTAAAGGCGAATAGCTTTCTGTGTGGCACTCTAAAGACTTGACACTACGCTGGCAGTGGGTTTAACCACAGACCGCAAGCGGCACTAGCTGTGCGTAACGGTCCCCAGGTTGATGCCGACAAGAAGACTGACGAGGTGAAACCCATCTGAACTCCTACTGAGCCTGAATGTGACAATCTCGGTACAGTCCGGTCTGTTCGTCTGATACATCGCATGGCGTGCCCCGGGGGCGGTAAACGTCAGTCCCCCAATAGCGGTACAAGTTGTGTCGGAGTGAAGCCCAAAACACCCTGAGATAACACTGGAAGCCTACCAGTATATCTCGTTTTCCCTGGCCAGGGACTACTCGTGTAATGGCTCTCCTAGACACAGCGCGATGTCAACCCCCAATACCGGGAGAGACGAATCCTGTCTAACCGTCACTGCCTCCAAGTGCTTCGGGACTGCACCCAACTACCACCTGTTTGCACGACTCCTTTGAGCCGTGGTAGGGTAGTAATCAAAGTACAGTGGGAACACACTTGAGGCGAAGTGACAGTGTCAAGTCAGCGGACTAAGCTGTACTCATGTCACCTGGGAACTGATAACTGACAATAGGTATAATACCAACTAGTCAGTTCCCGACGAGTCCTGTCCAGTGTACTCGTAACCCAACGAGCACCCGCATACTCTCTCAAGTACGACGTACTGATGGCTGTGGGACAGACCATCTCCCACACTAGGATGAGAAGCGCACACGCTAGTCTACTCCAGAGTATCGATGCCCTGTCTCGATAGTCCTGCGACCAGTGACCTGCATAAGGATGTGCTTATAGATTACCCAGCCCCACTAGTGTGACTGCCATCACAACGCTGGTAATCAAGCAAAGATCCTAAGAGCTCCACTAATGTGTATAGGCGATATACTAAAATAAACACATGTACACATTGAAGTAGAAACAAACCAAGTAGCATACTACTATTTTGAGCAAGATTGTATATACAAGGTGAATATCCCAAGCTTCCTTTAAGTAATATACAAACTAGTATCATACAGTAATGGCCTCTAGGGCATATACACTAACAATCTCCCACTTGCACTAAGGCCATGTACCGGCGTATCGAAGACCTATCATCTCGATCAGCCGCTCGAACTGAGTCTGGGGCAGGGCCTTGGTGAATGGATCTGCAGTGTTATCTTCTGAAGCGACTATCCGAACCTCGATCTCCTGGCGATATACGATCTCCCTGATCAGGTGATACCGCCTCAAGATGTGTCTGGATCTCTGATGGGACCTGGGTTCCTTCGCTAAAGCTATAGCCCCGTTATTGTCGCAATACAGAGGTATTGGATCAACAATAAATGGAACCACCTGAAGTTCTTTCAAGAACTTCCTTATCCAGACAGCTTCTTTTGCGGCATCAGATGCAGCGATGAATTCCGCTTCCATCGTCGAGTCTGCAACGGTTTCCTGTTTGGAACTCTTCCAACACACCGCCCCTCCATTGAGGGTAAAGACAAAACCCGACATGGACTTGGAATCATCCTTGTCACTCTAGAAGCTGGAGTCAGCAAAGGCCTCGATCTGGAGGTCTTTTCCGCCATACACCAAGAACATCTCCTTAGTCCTTCTCAGGTACTTGAGAATGTTCTTTACCGCTATCCAGTGTTTCTCCCCAGGGTTTGACTGATACCGGCTTACCACACTAAGTGCATAAGCTACATCCGTTCTGGTACACAACATCGCATACATTATAGAGCCTACCGCAGAAGCGTAGGGTATAATAGACATGTGATCCCTCTCCAAATCAGTCTTGGGAGACATATCTTTGGAGAGGGTGATCCCGTGACAAGCCGATAGGTTACCGCGCTTGGAATCTTCCATACTGAATCTTTTCAGTATGGTGTCGATGTACATGGACTGTGAAAGTCCTAATATCCTCTTGGATCTGTCACGGTAGATCCGGATACCCAGAATGTATGAGGCATCACCCAGGTCTTTCATGGAGAACCTGTGCGACAAGAACCCCTTGACAGATTGTAGCATAGGAATGTCATTTCCTATTAAGAGAATGTCATCCAGGTATAAAACAAGGAATACTACAGTTCTCGCTACAAATCTACTATAGATGCATGGTTCATCTGGATTTTTGATAAAGCCAAATTTCTTGACCGTCTCATCAAAACAGATGTTCCAACTCCGCGATGCCTGCTTTAGTCCATAGATGGACTTAAGCAACTTGCACACCTTTCCGCTGCTCCCACTCTGAATGAAACCCTCTGGCTGGTCCATATAGACACACTCCTCTAAATTTCCATTTAGAAAAGCTGTCTTTACGTCCATCTGCCAAATCTCATAATCGTGGAAGGCAGCAATGGCAAGAAGGATCCGAATGGATTTCATCATAGCTACTGGAGAAAAGGTCTCGTCATAGTCCAAACCAGGTCTTTGACGAAAACCCTTTGCTACCAGTCTAGCTTTATAGGTCTCAACCTGTCCATCTACACCAATCTTCCTTTTGAAGATCCACTTGCATCCTACGGGTTTTACCCCGTCTGGAGCAACGTCCAACGTCCATACTTTGTTGGTGTACATGGACTCCATTTCGGTCCGCATTGCATCCAGCCATTTTACCGAGTCGACGCTCTGAACGGCTTGCTGGAAGCTAGTAGGCTCATCATAATCTAGGATGCAATCCTCTCTATCCTCGTCTATGAGAAAACCGTAGTATCTCTTGGGCGGATGAGACTGCCTAGTACTTCTGCGGAGCGGCGTAGGAATGTCCTGTTCTTTTGAACCCTCTGGTTCCAATAAGCTTTCAGTAATAGTCTGTGGTTCTGGAATTTCTTCCAGTTCTACTGCGCTCCCACTTATTTCCTTTACTAAGAACTCGTGTTCTAGAAAGTGGGCATGACGAGAAACAAGAACTTTTTGTTCCTCTTCGCAGTAGAAGAAATATCCCCAGGAATTCTTTGGATATCCCACAAACTTGCACAGTACTGAGCGTGCCTCGAGCTTGTCCGCATGCTGCTTTTTGACAAAAGCTGGACTTCCCCATGTCTTAATGTGATTAAGATAGGGTCTCTTCCCACACCACATCTCATATGGTGTAGTAGGCACAGTCTTAGTAGGAACTCGGTTCAAAAGGTATGCAGCTGATTCTAGCGCATACCCCCAGAATGATCGCGGTAACTCAGCGTTACTCATCATGGACCGTACCATATCCAATAGGGTTCGGTTCCGTCTCTCCGATACACCGTTATGTTGCGGTGTGTATGGAGGAGTAAGCTGAGAGAGAATTCCGTTTTCTTTTAAAAAGTCCAGGAACTCGGCACTTAAGTATTCTCCACCTCGATCCAATCTTAGAATATTAATACTTTTGCCGGTTTGTTTTTCTACTTCATTCTTATATTCCTGGAACCTTCCAAAGGCTTCGGACTTATGTTTCATTAAGAAGACATAACCGTACCTTGAAAAGTCATCCGTAAAAGTAATGAAGTAAGAATAACCGCTTCGCGCATGTGTAGACATTGGACCGCACACGTCGCTGTGTACGAGTCCCAAGAGCTCGCTCGCTCTTACTCTGTGTCCAGTGAATGGAGTCTTTGTCATCTTTCCTTTGAGTCAAGATTGACAAGTGGCATACGACTGATATTCGAAAGGATTCAAATATCCTTCTGTATGTAACTTCGTCAACCTTCTCTCATTGATGTGACCCAGTCTACAATGCCATAAGAAAGTCTGATTTATTTCCGGAGACATTCTTTTGTGTGTATTCTAGACATTGAAAATCTGTGGTTGGTTTAATACGTATATACCATTGCTCAATGTACCTTACCCAATCAGAACTTGATTAAGGTGAATGTTTACAACATTACTTACAAACGCAAATTCATAACCTTCTTTAGAAACTAAAGATACAGAAATGATATTACAAGTTGCGTTGGGTACAAAAAAGCAATTACGCAAAACCAAAACAAGTACATCTGACATTCCCAGGTGATAGTCCCCCACGGCTTTAGCATCCATGCTAGCTCCGTTCGCAACTCTGAGGGTCATGTCACCTGCCTTCAAAACCCTACGGTTTCTCAACGCCTGCAAAGAATTACAGATATGAGATCCTGATCCGGTATCCAATACCCAGGAAGTAGAGTTTATTGAAAGACAGTTTTCAATAACATACACACCTGAAGCTGAAGCTGCAACCTGCTTCAATTCCTGTGTTCTGGCCTTCCAGGCCCTGCAATCATTCTTCCAGTGTCCTTTCTTATGACAATAGAAGCATTCTTCCTTATCCACAAGCTTCCCCGCTATCTTTGTTGCTTTAGCTTTTCCCTTCGTATCCACTTTACTAACACCGCCTCTTGGTTTGGCGGGGGCTTTCTTCTTCTTTCCCTTGGCTTTCGCCTTGGACCTAGAAGACGATGATCCTCCTACAAACAAAGTGGATGTTTCCCTACCTTTCTGTAGGGTGCCCTCTGCGCTCCTCAGCATGTTGAGGAGCTCTGAAAGTTCAACATCTTTTTCTTGTAAGTTGAAGTTCAGTATAAACTGGGCGTAATTGGAAGGAAGGGACTGGAGAACTAAGTCTGTATAGAGCTCACTCTCCAATGTGGTCTCTAGGTCCGCTAGCTCCTCAATGTAGCCGATCATCTTAAGCACGTGTTCTGCTATTGATGATCCGACGGCCATCCTTGCCGAAAATAACTTTTTTGACGCTTCGTATCTTGCGATACGAGATTGCTCTCCATACAGTTCTTTTGTATGGAGAAATATGGATTCAAGGTCCATATTCTCGTGCCTCCTCTGATGTTCGTTGTCCATCGAGGCAAGTACGAGGCACTTGGCCTTCGCGCTATCAATCTCCCAAGTCTTACGGATTTCCTTATCCGGGACGCTGGAAGTGGGACCAGGGACAGGGGGAGCTTTGGTGGTAAGAAGATACCCCAGCTTGTCGTAAGTGTTTGCCATCTTGACATTCCTGAGCCAATCTTTGTAGTTTGGCCCTGTCAGTATATTTTTATCTAGGAGTAACTCAAGTCTAGTCATGTCGATTTGGTCACTGCAATTAGGAGAGAGAAGAAACACTCAGCATGATGCTCTTGCCAGTTTAGAGTGGTTTTTAGTTTGTCTAAACAGGATGGCTCCCACTGTTTCTCGAATCCCTCCTCAAACCATAAAGGAAGAATTAGTCGGGATCAATCCCACCGCACAATACTTGTTTAACCGTTCAGCCAGGCCAGTGTCGGTACTTCGAGGGAGGTTTTCCAACGCTTTCGCGAAGTTCCTTAATTTAAGAACCTCTTTTCCCCGGGAGCGTAGCCCCGCTAACACCTTTCTAGGCACCTACTAGGTATATAGAATTGATCGATTAGTGAGAAATTTCCCGAGGAGTAGCATATACTCACAGTAGGATCGGGATCCAAATATCATCGCGTGATGAAACTGAAGGAATCCTACCAGAATCATCACGCTCCAAATGGTATGCAATACTAGCAAGTTTCAGTTCTTTTGAAACTCCCGATGTGGATTTTTGCCCCATGCTCTTATGACCTTGACTTTGGCCAAAATATCATAAGTCACATGTCAAGTTCTGCCCGTCATTATCCAGGTTAATTTGGATCCACCCGTACCCACCCTTGACTTTGGCCAAAATGGCAGTACGACTCTCCCAAACCAACGCATCTATCTATGCTACACATGAATACCCAATAGCTACCAATCACTATGCCTTGACTTTGGCCAACATACATAGCTTGAATACTATTGACCATTTATGCGAAACGAAGGAGGGCTACGAATGGTTTTGGCGAAACCGTGAACGTAGTGAACTTGATTCAGTCGAAGGAATGAGATAGCTTTTAAATGGAGTTGCTCAAACTCCGCATTTTAAAAGTTTGTTTTGAAAAGAACCAAGTGGTTTTTCGAAAGTGTTCCAACGACTTTTACTTGGTTTATTTTCTTGCATTAGTTCTTTTAATGCGTGATATTCTTGCATTAGTTCTTTTAATGCGTCCCATCATTTAATCCTACCATTGCAGAAAACAACCAAAATATGACGTACGCTTATGCCATTCGCATTCGCCACGGGGCCCAGTCATTACCCGTTAGGTTACTTAACTAACGACAGAGCGGGGGCTGGGCTAGCTCGTCTGTAAAACATAAGCAACGCCTAAATAATATCATATATAGATATATTGCAATGATAGACATTTCAGATCACAGATGAATACATTGGATATACTAGGAATCCGCAATTCGTACGAGCCTGTAACGAAAAGCAGATTACACGGTCGCGGTGAATAGCCAATACCCCACCCAAGACCCCTACGGGTGCGGCAAACTACCCGCCAAGTACCCGAAGCGAAGCAACCTCCCTCATCCCCGTGAGTAGGCCACTCGGCACTTCGGCATACCCGGTAGTTTGTGCACCCCTCCATGGGTCTATCCTAGGAGCAAAAACAGTAAAAAGAAATTATATAATGACGGTCATACAAATAATTATTACATCAATTTACAAATTTACATGAATTGAAAGAAAAGAAAACTCTCATCTCACAACCCCCGGCTATTCACCCGCGACAATCCAACATATTCATATACACATTCCAGCAACATTACAGATCACAGATTTGTATAACCCCCACTAATCGACATATAGCGATTAGTAGACGTTCAATACAAATATCACATTTCAGAAAAACCCGTCAGCTAGAGTCTTTTAGAAGTTCGATCAAAAATACGGATTTTCAGGACCCTAAAAATAAAATTTTCGTTCTGGAAAATCTGGGTTGAAAATACATGTACCAAAATTCCCTTGCAACCACACTGCAGCAAAGAAACAACAGAGAGGGGCCAAGGAGGCCGCGGAACCGTGGCAATAGCAAGCTATTGCCCCGTTTCCGCGGTCGTTTAGGGGATCTCTGGGTGATTTTTATACAGTAGCTTTTAAAAACCCTGAGTCGATTTTTGATGCATGAATTATCACTTTTACAGAACATAAAAAATCGACAGCAACTTTGAAAACGGGGTTCATTTCGGGACTTTTTCTTTGATCGATCTTCTAGCTACTTTGCTAGCATGTTAGATAGAGTTTAACTATGCTCTGATACCACTGTAAGTCCATGCTACCTCTCCCGGTACTTTCGGGCATGCGGAATTTGATAAAAAATGATTTTCATAGAGGTGGTAACATGGACTTAAAACCCGGATCTTTGTTAAACATCTAACTAACAACCTAACTAGGAGTCGTTAACTACTCGGTTAGGGGGCTTATACCTTTCTTGTCTTGAACTCCTTCGTCTTCAAACCTCGATGGTGGTCCGGATCGGCTTCTTCCCGTCGTCTCCTTACGCCGAAGATAGATCCACCTGAAAGCTTCAACCTTTGGCTCCTTCTTCGAACTTTGAAGAAACTAGTTCACTCGGTTTGCTAAACGTTGTGAACTAGAGTGAGTAGAGAAGAGTTTGTATGGGATTTTATCTATGGTTCTTGATTCTCAACTCATGAGACAATTGAACCATAGAGTCAAGAGAGGGAGAGCAAGAGGAAGGAGATGAGAGCTCAAGAACAAGAGAGAGAATGAGCATGAAAGAATGAGAGAAGACTTTCTCATTTGGCTCTCATAATCCAAAACAATCATAACACATCATATCAATCAAATATTATGTGATGGTTTAAGCAACCATAGCCATATCATTTCATGCACTCATTTTGCACAAAAGAGCAAGCAAGCAAAAGTCTTTGCTATGAAATGATAGCTATGGTTATCATGATGGTCAACTAGTCAAGCCTAGTCAACCGGTCAACAAAGTCAACAAGTTAACAAAACTCAACAAGTCAACAAAGTCAACAACTGAACAACCATGTCACCATAATACCTAATTAATATAATTGTTAATCACATATCATATTATCATTAGGGTTGAGCAAAAAGTCAATAGTCAACTGTCAACGGTCAACAACCCTAATGAGAATCCTCCGCCTCTGTCTCTCCGTCAACTGTGCATACACACCCGCATCCGCGTTTCGAGGAACACGAATACAAACTGGATAAATCTAATCCCAAAAGGTACACTAGGATCTGGCTTAAACCAAAGCCCGCTAGTGTAAACTGTCCGGACACTGTACGTGCACAAGTGCACGGATGTGACCAAACCCTGTCGCAAAACCATGCGACCTGTCGCAAAACCATGCGACCTCTACTCTTTTGCCGAAAGGCGAATAACTTTATGTGTGGGACTCTAAAGACTCGACACTACGCAGGCAGTGGGTTTAACCACAGACCGCAAGCGGCACTAGCTGTGCGTAACGGTCCCCAGGTAGATGCCGACAAGAAGACTGACGAGGTGAAACCCATCTGAACTCCTACTGAGCCTGAATGTGACAATCTCGGTACAGTCCGGTCTGTTCGTCTGATACATCGCATGGCGGGCCTAGGAGGCGGTAAACGTCAGTCCCCCAATAGCGGTACAAGTCGTGTCGGAGTGAAGCCCAAAACACTCTGAGATAACACTGGAAGCCTACCAGTATATCTCGTTTGCCCTGGCCTGGGACTACTCGTGTAATGGCTCTCCTAGACACAGCGCGATGTCAACCCCCAATACCGGGAGAGACGAATCCTGTCTAACCGTCACTGCCTCCAAGTGCTTCGGGACTGCACCCAACTACCACCTATTTGCACGACTCCTTTGAGCCGTGGTAGGGTAGTAATCAAAGTACAGTGGAAACACACTCGAGGCGAAGTGACAGTGTCAAGTCAGCGGACTAAGCTGTACTCATGTCACCTGGGAACTGATAACTGACAATAGGTATAATACCAACTAGTCAGTTCCCGACAAGTCCTGTCCAGTGTACTCGTAACCCAACGAGCACCCGCATACTCTCTCAAGTACGACGTACTGATGGCTGTGGGACAGACCATCTCCCACACTGGGATGAGAAGCGCACACCCTAGTCTACTCCGGAGTATCGATGCCCTGTCTCGATAGTCCTGCGACCAGGGACCTGCATAAGGATGTGCTTATAGATTACCCGGCCCCACTAGTGTGACTGCCATCACAACGCTGGTAATCAAGCAAAGATCCTAAGAGCTCCACTAATGTGTATAGGCGATATACTAAAATAAACACATGTACACATTGAAGTAGAAACAAACCAAGTAGCATACTACTATTTTGAGCAAGATTGTATATACAAGGTGAATATCCCAAGCTTCCATTAAGTAATATACAAACTAGTATAATACAGTAATGGCCTCTAGGGCATATGCACTAACAATTGTCCCAAACCAACGCATCTATCTATGCTGCATATGAATACCCAACAGCTACCCAACACTGTGCCTTGACTTTGGCCAACAAACACAGCTTGAATACTATGGACTATCCATATGAAACGACGGAGGGCTACGAATGGTTTCTGGCGAAAACCTTTAACGTAATGAACTTGATATCATTGAAGGAACCGGATAGCTTTTTAAAAATATAGTGACGAAAACCTTTGCTAAAGACGTCACTCCCGGTGAAGGGATCTCGTCTCTTTTCCCGTAGAATGAGGTGCAGGATATTCCAACTGAATACCACGATGCAAAGCAAAAGTAAACGAATATAGCGAAGTTATTGCCCTGACGCAAACTTCTGTCCAAGGGGTTACTCCCGGTGAAGGGATCTCGGCCCTTACCTCGTCGACTGAGGTGCAGGATATTCCAACTGAATACCACTGTGCAAAACAAAAGAGAACGCCCTTGCAATAACAGCTTTTTGAAAAATTGTTCCAACAACATCAGAATAGGTTTGTTTAGCTTGCATTGATCCGAATCAACGCAGTCCCATCAATTGATCACACCAATAAAGAACGAAAATAATGATGTACGTATATGCCATCCGCATTCGCCACTGGGTCCCGTCATCACCCGTTAGGTTACTTAACTAACGACAGAGCGGGGACTAGACTAGCGCGGATGCAAAACATATACAACATCTACTAGTATATATATCAATATACAATATTCGCTCAAGGCGTGATAAAATGCAACATCACAGAAATGTAATAAGCATCACAGAACAATACAGATATCTGGGATCCGCGGGTTTCATAGAGCCGCTACTGAAACCCGACTTTCCTCTGGTCGTGTGGATAGCCTGTGCAATGAAAATCCTAGACCCCTACGGGCGCGGCAAGTTACCCGCCAAAACCTTAAGCGAGGTAGCCCCCCTTCAGCAACGTGAATGGACCACCCATCACTTCACGGAGTCAGGTAACTTGGTCACCCCTCCGGGGTCAACCTGTACCCCCTACGAGTGCGGCGAACAGCCCGCCAATTCTAGAGTAAAGCCCCCTCCGTCTCAATGCCATGAGATGCGGGCCCGTTGCCCTCTAGAACCCGGCTATACGTGCACCCCTCCGCGGGGTAATCCTAGTACAGAAAGTAAAATATACATACAACGGGTACATCGACCTCGACCCGGTCGTGCCCTAAAAGAATAATACAAACAGGCAGTGACGGCAGTCCACATGTCGGACGCTCGCCTCGCAATATCAAATGTACATATAAAACAAAACTGTACTAACATTGCATCAAGGCTATCCCCCACGACCAATCCACAACATCACGGCATAACACAGAACATCAACGTGAATGTCACGTTCGCAAATCCGTCTAAAAGGGGTATAGC
Organism: Agapanthus africanus; assembly: GCA_030015575.1. Classification (NCBI taxonomy): domain Eukaryota; kingdom Viridiplantae; phylum Streptophyta; class Magnoliopsida; order Asparagales; family Amaryllidaceae; genus Agapanthus; species Agapanthus africanus. The sequence goes on from JASDDO010000010.1 coordinate 236,449,492, forward strand.
AGTTAGACTGGATTTACCGATCAAATGACATTCACGGTCGCAGATATAATGTAAATACTGTGAACTAACATGTTTAAACTTTTTGATCGATCAAATATACCGAAGTGGGCCCCAAGCACTACTGTAGCACTCACAGAAAATCTGGGCCCAAAAGCCCCATTTCCTAACCAGAAGCCTACTGTGAAAATTTGGTACAAAGATGGCACTTTTCCACCGTGGAACCGCGGCCAAACCAGGGGTTTGGCCGCGTTTCCGCGGTCGTACTAAGGAATCATTGCATAGAATTTTTCCAGAATGCTTAGAATTGCCTGCATGTGTTTCTGCAACAACCTGAAAAATTTTTAGAGCGCAAAAAATTTCGACAGAAACCTGATGCACACGAAATACGGTTTTTGGGATTTTTGTTCGATCGAGTCTTTAAACATACTAGAGCAAGCTAGACTAGGTTAATGGCGAGGCTATGATACCAATATAAGTGCACGGCGGTGCCCCGGACGTCGATCAGACGCCGGAAACGCGGAAACGAAAAACTTTGCAAACTAGCAAACCGGCACCACCGCGCACTATCAACCCGGATCGGGCCATTAACCTAGCTACTAGCAAACTAAAAGATGGGTAGAGAGATATACCAAGCGATCCGTGTCTTTCGGTCTTCGTCTCCACTCCGATCTCCTCGCGGAATCTCCGGTCGTCGCCTCCTCGTCGAAACGGGCACCACATCGCCGGGTACTTTTACGGGCTCCCACCTCTGAACCGAGGCAACTCGGGCGCGAAGTTGGCTAGCCGACGCGTCCAAGGAGTGCTGTAGACTAGTGTAGAAACTTTGTCTCTTGGGGTTTATGTAGTTGCCATTGATGGAGGAATCAATATGAACTTTGGAGAGGTGAGGGATTTTTGTGGCAAGCATAGAATCAAATGAGATGAAGGATATCCCTCACAAAAATGAACTCTCTCATTCTACTCTCTAATGTGGCAGGCCCCTTGATGATAGAAAATGGTGGAGGAATCCAAAACATGAAGGAAGGTGAGAGTAGTAAAAGTAGAAAGGTGACCACATCCAAAAGGCAATGATAACATTATCAAATCAACTTCTAATCCATTCTAATCTCATTAATGCTAAACCATCATGAAAAAAAAAGATGCTTAACCTATCATAATGCCACAAATGCAAGAAACCCCCTCCACAAAAAGTTATTTGCAAACTTGCAAATAACCCCCTCCATCAGAAAGTCCGGCCGTGACGGAACAAAGGAGAACCGGCCGGAACGGAATGCAAACTGGCAACTTCAGAAAACTGATTCCGTAATAAATTACAGGAAAACCCCGTGACTGCATATACATGCCCGCATTTATATTCCCACTGAATACAAATGCAAAGAGACAAAACTACATTGTCTAATACTAGGATCCGGTTTAAACCAAAGCCGGCTAGTAAAATCCGTCTGATCATGATCCGTGCATTACCGCACGTATCTGATCGAACCCTTCCATATCTCCATACGGCCTCTACAACGTTTCGCCCGAAACCTGAGTAAGTGTGTGTGGTGGACTCTAAAGACTCGTCAATACTATGGCTGTGGATTTAACCACTAGCACGTCAGAGGAATTAGCCATACGTGACGGGCTACCAGCTATTGACCAAAAGGGACGTCGATGAGCGAACTCATCCTGACACCCTACTGAGCCTATCAGTGACAACATCCGTACAGTCCGGTCCGTTCGTCTATGAGCATCGCATGGAGGGCCTAGGGGGTTGGTAAAAGTCAGACTCCCAAAAGCGGTACAAGTCGTGTCGGAATGTAGCCCAGAACACCCTGAGATACTACTGGAATACCTACCAGTAAATCTCCAGCCTTGGCCAAGGACTTGGTGTTATGGCTCTCCTAGACACAGCGCGACCTCACCCCCAATACCGGGAGAAACGAACCCCTGCAGATCCGCTCACTGCGTCCATGTGGCTCGGGACTGTAACCAACTAAAACCTATTTGCACGTCTCCTTTGAGCATGGTAGCGTAGTAATCAAAGCACAGTGGGAACTCACACGAGACAAATGACGATCTCAGGTCGATGAACTAACCTGTACACATGTCACCAGGGAACTGCTATCTGACGTCAGGTATAAGACCAACTAGCATATTCCCGGCGAGTCCAGTCCGGTGTACTCATAACCCAATGAGCATCTGTATATATCTTAGGTGAACAAACTGACACCAGTGGCTTGTGAGACCGGCCACCGCCCCTCGTCGGGGTCTCGACTATATACACTAGTCTACTCTGGAGTATCGATGCCCTGTCTCGAAACTCCCTCGACTAGGGACCTTTTAAGGTTGTGCTTATAGACCCCAGCTCCCACGTATATGATCGCCCTCATACTGCTGGCAGTCAAGCAAGAATCCTAGGGGCTCTATCAACGTGCAATAGCGACCTGTAAGGTCACCTAAAGCAGTACACGATGATAATGATAAACCAGATAGCATACTATCATCTTGAGTAAGACTGTCCTACCGGGATAGGTCCTCCCTCAATCATTGCAATCACGTGCCTGTGATCCAATAATTGACTCTGAGGGCACTATCTCCTACAATCTCCCACTTGCACTCAAGGCTAATTATTGCGATGTCGCATACTCACAGCTTGTGTGATTCCGAACACCCAACTCCTCTACTAGTCAGTCTCATAAAGCTCGTTTGTGAAACTATTGCGTTCGAGGAATAGCTTCAATGAGTGGATCCGCTCTGATGTTTCTTTCTATGTCTCTCTTTATCTCAAGTTCGCGGAGAAACCCATCTCCCGAAATGAGCAATACCTGTCTTAGAATGTGTCTGGATATCTGATAGGACCTAGATCATAAGTGAACTCCAAAGCCAAACTTCTTAGACTGTGTCGTCAACTGAACTTAATCAGTATCCTGCGCGATGCCTTCCCTCAGTATCCACCTGGACTACCTGTCCAAAATACTGCCTCTCGTCAGAGGGAAAACTATAACTCTGACAGCCACTCTGCCATCCAGGTCACCTTGGAAGCCTGGAATGATAACCGTCTCCTAGGGGAGGCTGCCGTTATCAAATCCCTAGAACATCCACTTATGTTCTAAAACTGCTTCCGACTGTTTCTCCAGGATTGGATCAATGTCAACTTATTGCATCTAGTGCAAAAACAACATCTAGTGTGGTACTTGATATCTCATGATTGACTCAATTGCCTAAGCAAGTGACCTGCCAATCATGCACATCCCTCTCCCCTTTAGTCTGTAAGACACTTTTAGAGAGGGTGACTCCATCACCTGCAGGTACACTACCGTGCCAGGAGTTGTCCATTCTAAATACTCTTAGAATGCTGTCTAAGTACCCTGATTGTGAAACCACCCAAATCTAGATCTAAAACCATAGATCTAGTAACCAGTATGTCTGATATTGTGTCTAAGTACCATGTGGAGAAACCACTGTGTGACGACCAAAGTATAACCGATCGTAGTATAGGAATATCACTTCCTACTCTGTGTATGTCATCAAATACCAGGACATCACACCCTACTACCTTCTTAACAGATCCATCCCCTTATTCTGATGTAGTCAAACCTATGACTGTCACATCAGAAATAGATGATCTATCTCCGCTATATCTGCTTTAGTCTATAAATAGACATAAGCCTGATATCCACCAATGCTTCCGCTGCTCCCACTGACTAAGACAACCCTCTGGCAGAGTCATATAGACGTGCACTTCTAAAACTAGTTTAGAATGACGCTATACTCATCCTCCTGCCGGGTCTCACAGTCTGGAACAACAGTAATGGCAAGTCTGGGTAAACAAGAACCTCTCTGCCACCGTCCTTGAGCATACCGAAGTACCTCTCGGGTGCCTAAGGTTACCCACTTTATCTGCGGCATGGCCAATGGAATGTCAAACCAGATTGAATTTGTAGGTTCTTATCAAATCTTCAGTAATCGTTTGCGGTTCTGGAATCACTTCCAGTTCTACCATACTCCCACTACTGTTTTCTGAAAAAATCCATTTTTATTAAAACTGTGGCGAGTCAAGAACAATATCACTATTGATCTTCCTGATGGTAGAAAATCAACCCTCGTCATAGCCTGGGTCAACCCACAAACAACCATAACAGAAACGTGCCTAGAGTTATCCAGAGTCTGGTTTTAAGCATAAGCCAGACAACTCCCCGTACCTTAACATCGTTAAGATATGAACTATTCTATATCCAATATAGAACCAGATGCACTGATTTAACTGAACCAGATTCAAATCATGCAGCTGTCTCTAGCGCATGTTAACTAAATGGAAGGAGGCCGATCAGCGTTACTCAACTTAGGAATGCTTCCAATTATGAGTAACCTGGAAGAGAAGCAAGTTCTATTACTATCAACTGAATACCATACACAAGTATCTACATCTTCGATCATCTTGAAGAATCCTGATACTTGCAACACTCGGTTCTCTACTTTACTCTTATACCTATAACTTCTCAAAACTTGGACCTTGTGTTTCTACGAAACACATGTCTAAGAACCAGAGAAGTCACAAGAAAACCGAATATAGTACGAGGACCAACCCTTCTGTCCTAATGGACACTGGACAATTTACAATACTCTGTATAAGTCCCCTGAGTCTAATAACTCATTCCCTGTGTGTCGTAGGTTGAAAACTGTACTTATGGTTAAGAAGAATTACACCGCTGTTTAATGCTCCTTACCTAACCATCCACTGATATAGGTAAATGTCATAGACATAATTTCAAAAAGGTATATCTCACTCTATAACAATAGACGTACAGATATATCAATTTGAAATTGGTGCATAACAACGGATATTCAAAACCAAATATTTGCCGTCCGGCAAACAACCCAGGCGACTTCCTCAAATATCACCAATTACAACGAATCCTGATATAATGAGGATGATCACCTAATTCCCAATAACTTACTCCAACTCATCATCTGTAAAACCATACAGATGTGAGAATCATACCTGGTAAATACATACCCTGGAGCAAGTGTTTAATTGGGAAATCAGTTTTCCTTTAACAGTACACAGTGAAACTGAAACATTGAAATGTTTCGATGGGGTACCCGGTATTCCTAGTAATGCCTCTTCCATTATCCAGATTCACAACCGTAACCGTGTAATTCTTTGCCATCTTTCCAAATCCCTTTATATGTCTTTAGTCGTTACCTTCTGTATACCCTTTTAGGCCAAATGGTTTTCTTCCTTCCCTACCGTTCGGCACCAGCCTATGGTTTGGAAGAAGACTATCCAATAAGTATAATGGGTGTACTGTCCCAATCCTAGGAGCACTCGCAGTGCGAGAGAAGGTGCAGATAAAAGACAACCGAATAAACCTTATTCCTATTTCTCCTGAACCAGAATCCATCCCCGAACTGGAACAAGTTCCTTTCGAGTTCGTATATAAGCATACGATGGAGTATCCAAATAAACTATGGATCTTCGTAGTGATACGGAGTGTCCTGGAGAAATACAAAGGTGATTTAGGATTGGCGAAGAAATATTTGGTTTGGTTGTGAATAGCAGTCGCAATTTACTTTGCCCTCTTACTAATCCCTTGATATATCTTTACTTAATACCTTCTGTACACCACCGTTAGGCTAATTGGTTTTCTTCATTCCATATGGTTAGGCACCAGCCTAAGGTTTTGAAGAAGACTATCCAATTTGCGTAATAGGTGTACTATCTCCTAAACCAAGGAGTACTCACAACCTGAGAGAAGGTAAAAGGAAAAGGCAACTGAATATTCCTATTCGTTTTCTCCAGAACCAGAAACCATCCTCGAATTCTTTAGAGTTCGTATATAACCATACGATGGTATTGTCCAATGGAAGTGGACGTTCGTAGTAATACGGGGTGTCCTGGAGAAAAAGTGTAAAAGTATGAGTGGCAATGAGGTTTGCAACTCTGACAATCCAAAAACCAGTGTTTAAGAAGGTTCGGTCAACTTGGTCACTGAGTCATAGTCTAGGGTTGGGTCAATGGTCGCTACCAAAGAGAGAGAGAAAAGAAACACTTAGAGTGCACTCTATCCTAGATCAGAATGGTTACCAATTTATCTAATCTGAAAACCTCCCACTGTATCGTCAAATTCTCCTCCAAACCTGAAAGAAGAATTAGTCGGGATCACCCGAGGAGTAAACCAACTCATCAGTGGGAATCGGGATCCAACTGTCATCGCATGATAACGTGATGGAATCCGCTCACGTCATCACACTCCAGAAGGTATGCACATATCTGGCAAGTTTCAGTTTCTTTAGAAACTCCCGATGTGATTTTTACCCCATGCTCTTATGACCTTGACTTTGGCCAACAAATCATAAGTCACATGTCAAGTTCTACCCTTCATTCTCCATGTTAATTTGAACCCACCCGTACCTACCCTTGACTTTGGCCAACAAGGCAGTATGACTTGTAAGTCCATGCTACCTCTCCCGGTACTTTCGGGCATGCGGAATTTGATAAAAAACGATTTTCATAGAGGTGGTAACATGGACTTAAAACCCGGATCTTTGTCAAACATCTAACTAACAACCTAACTAGGAGTCGTTAACTACTCGGTTGGGGGGTTTATACCTTTCTTGTCTTGAACTCCTTCGTCTTCAAACCTCGATGGTGGTCCGGATCGGCTTCTTCCCGTCGTCTCCTTACACCGAAGATAGATCCACCTGAAAGCTTCAACCTTTGGCTCCTTCTTCGAACTTTGAAGAAACTAGTTCACCCGGTTTTCTAAACCTTGTGAACTAGAGTGAGTAGAGAAGAGTTTGTATGGGATTTTATCTATGGTTCTTGGTTTTCAACTCATGAGACAAGTGAACCATAGAGTCAAGAGAGGGAGAGCATGAGGAAGAAGATGAGAGCTCAAGAACAAGAGAGAGAATGAGCATGAAAGAATGAGAGAAGACTTTGTCATTTGGCTCTCATAATCCAAAACAATCATAACACATCATATCAATCAAGTATTATATGATGGTTTAAGCAACCATAGCCATATCATTTCATGCACTCATTTTGCACAAAAGAGCAAGCAAGCAAAAGTCTTTGCTATGAAATGATAGCTATGGTTATCATGATGGTCAACTAGTCAAGCCTAGTCAACCGGTCAACAAAGTCAACAAGTCAACAAAAGTCAACAAGTCAACAAAGTCAACAACTCAACAACCATGTCACCATAATACCTAATTAATATAATTGTTAATCACATATCATATTCTCATTAGGGTTGAGCAAAAAGTCAATAGTCAACTGTCAACGGTCAACAACCCTAATGAGAATTCTCCGCCTCTGTCTCTCCGTCAACTGTGCATACACACCCGCATCCGCGTTCCGAGGAACACGAATACAAACTGGATAAATCCAATCCCAAAAGGTACACTAGGATCTGGCTTAAACCAAAGCCCACTAGTGTAAACTGTCCGGACACTATACGTGCACAAGTGCACGGATGTGACCGAACCCTGTCGCAAAACCATGCGATCTGTCGCAAAACCATGCGACCTCTACTCTTTTGCCTAAAGGCGAATAGCTTTCTGTGTGGCACTCTAAAGACTTGACACTACGCTGGCAGTGGGTTTAACCACAGACCGCAAGCGGCACTAGCTGTGCGTAACGGTCCCCAGGTAGATGCCGACAAGAAGACTGACGAGGTGAAACCCATCTGAACTCCTACTGAGCCTGAATGTGACAATCTCGGTACAGTCCGGTCTGTTCGTCTGATACATCGCATGGCGGGCCCAGGGGGCGGTAAACGTCAGTCCCCCAATAGCGGTACAAGTTGTGTCGGAGTGAAGCCCAAAACACCCTGAGATAACACTGGAAGCCTACCAGTATATCTCGTTTGCCCTGGCCAGGGACTACTCGTGTAATGGCTCTCCTAGACACAGCACGATGTCAACCCCCAATACCGGGAGAGACGAATCCTGTCTAACCGTCACTGCCTCCAAGTGCTTCGGGACTGCACCCAACTACCACCTGTTTGCACGACTCCTTTGAGCCGTGGTAGGGTAGTAATCAAAGTACAGTGGGAACACACTTGAGGCGAAGTGACAGTGTCAAGTCAGCGGACTAAGCTGTACTCATGTCACCTGGGAACTGATAACTGACAATAGGTATAATACCAACTAGTCAGTTCCCGACGAGTCCTGTCCAGTGTACTCTTAACCCAACGAGCACCCGCATACTCTCTCAAGTACGACGTACTGATGGCTGTGGGACAGACCATCTCCCACACTAGGATGAGAAGCGCACACGCTAGTCTACTCCAGAGTATCGATGCCTTGTCTCGATAGTCCTGCAACCAGTGACCTGCATAAGGATGTGCTTATAGATTACCCAGCCCCACTAGTGTGACTGCCATCACAACGCTGGTAATCAAGCAAAGATCCTAAGAGCTCCACTAATGTGTATAGGCGATATACTAAAATAAACACATGTACACATTGAAGTAGAAACAAACCAAGTAGCATACTACTATTTTGAGCAAGATTGTATATACAAGGTGAATATCCCAAGCTTCCTTTAAGTAATATACAAACTAGTATCATACAGTAATGGCCTCTAGCGCATATACACTAACAATCTCCCACTTGCACTAAGGCCATGTACCGGCGTATCGAAGACCTATCATCTCGATCAGCCGCTCGAACTGAGTCTGGGGCAGGGCCTTGGTGAATGGATCTGCAGTGTTATCTTCTGAAGCGACTCTCCGAACCTCGATCTCCTGGCGATATACGATCTCCCTGATCAGGTGATACCGCCTCAAGATGTGTCTGGATCTCTGATGGGACCTGGGTTCCTTCGCTAAAGCTATAGCCCCGTTATTGTCGCAATACAGAGGTATTGGATCAACAATAAATGGAACCACCTGAAGTTCTTTCAAGAACTTCCTTATCCAGACAGCTTCTTTTGCGGCATCAGATGCAGCGATGAATTCCGCTTCCATCGTCGAGTCTGCAACGGTTCCTGTTTGGAACTCTTCCAACACACCGCCCCTCCATTGAGGGTAAAGACAAAACCCGACATGGACTTGGAATCATCCTTGTCACTCTGGAAGCTGGAGTCAGCAAAGGCCTCGATCTGGAGGTCTTTTCCGCCATACACCAAGAACATCTCCTTAGTCCTTCTCAGGTACTTGAGAATGTTCTTTACCGCTATCCAGTGTTTCTCCCCAGGGTTTGACTGATACCGGCTTACCACACTAAGTGCATAAGCTACATCCGTTCTGGTACACAACATCGCATACATTATAGAGCCTACCGCAGAAGCGTAGGGTATAATAGACATGTGATCCCTCTCCAAATCAGTCTTGGGAGACATATCTTTAGAGAGGATGATCCCGTGACAAGCCGATAGGTTACCGCGCTTGGAATCTTCCATACTGAATCTTTTCAGTATGGTGTCGATGTACATGGACTGTGAAAGTCCTAATATCCTCTTGGATCTGTCACGGTAGATCCGGATACCCAGAATGTATGAGGCATCACCCAGGTCTTTCATGGAGAACCTGTGCGACAAGAACCCCTTGACAGATTGTAGCATAGGAATGTCATTTCCTATTAAGAGAATGTCATCCACGTATGAAACGAGGAATACTACAGTTCTCGCTACAAATCTACTATAGATGCATGGTTCATCTGGATTTTTGATAAAGCCAAATTTCTTGACCGTCTCATCAAAACAGATGTTCCAACTCCGCGATGCCTGCTTTAGTCCATAGATGGACTTAAGCAACTTGCACACCTTTCCGCTGCTCCCACTCTGAATGAAACCCTCTGGCTGGTCCATATAGACACACTCCTCTAAATTTCCATTTAGAAAAGCTGTCTTTACGTCCATCTGCCAAATCTCATAATCGTGGAAGGCAGCAATGGCAAGAAGGATCCGAATGGATTTCATCATAGCTACTGGAGAAAAGGTCTCGTCATAGTCCAAACCAGGTCTTTGACGAAAACCCTTTGCTACCAGTCTAGCTTTATAGGTCTCAACCTGTCCATCTACACCAATCTTCCTTTTGAAGATCCACTTGCATCCTACGGGTTTTACCCCGTCTGGAGCAACGTCCAACGTCCATACTTTGTTGGTGTACATGGACTCCATTTCGGTCCGCATTGCATCCAGCCATTTTACCGAGTCGACGCTCTGAACGGCTTGCTGGAAGCTAGTAGGCTCATCATAATCTAGGATGCAATCCTCTCTATCCTCGTCTATGAGAAAACCGTAGTATCTCTTGGGCGGATGAGACTGCCTAGTACTTCTGCGGAGCAGCGTAGAAATGTCCTGTTCTTTTGAACCCTCTGGTTCCACTAAGCTTTCAGTAATAGTCTGTGGTTCTGGAATTTCTTCCAGTTCTACTGCGCTCCCACTTATTTCCTTTACTAAGAACTCGTGTTCTAGAAAGTGGGCATAACGAGAAACAAGAACATTTTGCTCCTCTTCGCAGTAGAAGAAATATCCCCAGGAATTCTTTGGATATCCCACAAACTTGCACAGTACTGAGCGTGCCTCGAGCTTGTCCGCATGCTGCTTTTTGACAAAAGCTGGACTTCCCCATGTCTTAATGTGATTAAGATAGGGTCTCTTCCCACACCACATCTCATATGGTGTAGTAGGCACAGTCTTAGTAGGAACTCGGTTCAAAAGGTATGCAGCTGATTCTAGCGCATACCCCCAGAATGATCGCGGTAACTCAGCGTTACTCATCATGGACCGTACCATATCCAATAGGGTTCGGTTCCGTCTCTCCGATACACCGTTATGTTGCGGTGTGTATGGAGGAGTAAGCTGAGAGAGAATTCCGTTCTCTTTTAAAAAGTCCAGGAACTCGGCACTTAAGTATTCTCCACCTCGATCCAATCTTAGAATATTAATACTTTTGCCGGTTTGTTTTTCTACTTCATTCTTATATTCCTGGAACCTTCCAAAGGCTTCGGACTTATGTTTCATTAAAAAGACATAACCGTACCTTGAAAAGTCATCCGTAAAAGTAATGAAGTAAGAATAACCGCTTCGCGCATGTGTAGACATTGGACCGCACACGTCGCTGTGTACGAGTCCCAAGAGCTCGCTCGCTCTTACTCTGTGTCCAGTGAATGGAGTCTTTGTCATCTTTCCTTTGAGACAAGATTGACAAGTGGCATACGACAGATATTCGAAAGGATTCAAATATCCTTCTGTATGTAACTTCGTCAACCTTCTCTCATTGATGTGACCCAGTCTACAATGCCATAAGAAAGTCTGATTTATTTCCGGAGACATTCTTTTGTGTGTATTCTGGACATTGAAAATCTGTGGTTGGTTTAATACGTATATACCATTGCTCAATGTACCTGACCCAATCAGAACTTGATTAAGGTGAATGTTTACAACATTACTTACAAACGCAAATTCATAACCTTCTTTAGAAACTAAAGATACAGAAATGATATTACAAGTTGCGTTGGGTACAAAAAAGCAATTACGCAAAACCAAAACAAGTACATCTGACATTCCCAGGTGATAGTCCCCCACGGCTTTAGCATCCATGCTAGCTCCGTTCGCAACTCTGAGGGTCATGTCACCTGCCTTCAAAACCCTACGGTTTCTCAACGCCTGCAAAGAATTACAGATATGAGATCCTGATCCGGTATCCAATACCCAGGAAGTAGAGTTTATTGAAAGACAGTTTTCAATAACATACACACCTGAAGCTGAAGCTGCAACCTGCTTCAATTCCTGTGTTCTGGCCTTCCAGGCCCTGCAATCATTCTTCCAGTGTCCTTTCTTATGACAATAGAAGCATTCTTCCTTATCCACAAGCTTCCCCGCTATCTTTGTTGCTTTAGCTTTTCCCTTCGTATCCACTTTACTAACACCGCCTCTTGGTTTGGCGGGGGCTTTCTTCTTCTTTCCCTTGGCTTTCGCCTTGGACCTAGAAGACGATGATCCTCCTACAAACAAAGTGGATGTTTCCCTACCTTTCTGTAGGGTGCCCTCTGCGCTCCTCAGCATGTTGAGGAGCTCTGAAAGTTCAACATCTTTTTCTTGTAAGTTGAAGTTCAGTATAAACTGGGCGTAATTGGAAGGAAGGGACTGGAGAACTAAGTCTGTATAGAGCTCACTCTCCAATGTGGTCTCTAGGTCCGCTAGCTCCTCAATGTAGCCGATCATCTTAAGCACGTGTTCTGCTATTGATGATCCGACGGCCATCCTTGCCGAAAATAACTTTTTTGACACTTCGTATCTTGCGATACGAGATTGCTCTCCATACAGTTCTTTTGTATGGAGAAATATGGATTCAAGGTCCATATTCTCGTGCCTCCTCTGATGTTCGTTGTCCATCGAGGCAAGTACGAGGCACATGGCCTTCGCGCTATCAATCTCCCAAGTCTTACGGATTTCCTTATCCGGGACGCTGGAAGTGGGACCAGGGACAGGGGGAGCTTTGGTGGTAAGAAGATACCCCAGCTTGTCGTAAGTGTTTGCCATCTTGACATTCCTGAGCCAATCTTTGTAGTTTGGCCCTGTCAGTATATTTTTATCTAGGAGTAACTCAAGTCTAGTCATGTCGATTTGGTCGCTGCAATTAGGAGAGAGAAGAAACACTCAGCATGATGCTCTTGTAAGTTTAGAGTGGTTTTTAGTTTGTCTAAACAGGATGGCTCCCACTGTTTCTCGAATCCCTCCTCAAACCATAAAGGAAGAATTAGTCGGGATCAATCCCACCGCACAATACTTGTTTAACCGTTCAGCCAGGCCAGAGTCGGTACTTCGAGGGAGGTTTTCCAACGCTTTCGCGAAGTTCCTTAATTTAAGAACCTCTTTTCCCCGGGGGCGTAGCCCCGCTAACACCTTTCTAGGCACCTACTAGGTATATAGAATTGATCGATTAGTGAGAAATTTCCCGAGGAGTAGCATATACTCACAGTAGGATCGGGATCCAAATATCATCGCGTGATGAAACTGAAGGAATCCTACCAGAATCATCACGCTCCAAATGGTATGCAATACTAGCAAGTTTCAGTTCTTTTGAAACTCCCGATGTGGATTTTTGCCCCATGCTCTTATGACCTTGACTTTGGCCAAAATATCATAAGTCACATGTCAAGTTCTGCCCGTCATTATCCAGGTTAATTTGGATCCACCCGTACCCACCCTTGACTTTGGCCAAAATGGCAGTACGACTGTCCCAAACCAACGCATCTATCTATGCTACACATGAATACCCAATAGCTACCAATCACTATGCCTTGACTTTGGCCAACATACATAGCTTGAATACTATTGACCATTTATGCGAAACGAAGGAGGGCTACGAATGGTTTTGGCGAAACCGTGAACGTAGTGAACTTGATTCAGTCGAAGGAATGAGATAGCTTTTAAATGGAGTTGCTCAAACTCCGCATTTTAAAAGTTTGTTTTGAAAAGAACCAAGTGGTTTTTCGAAAGTGTTCCAACGACTTTTACTTGGTTTATTTTCTTGCATTAGTTCTTTTAATGCGTGATATTCTTGCATTAGTTCTTTTAATGCGTCCCATCATTTAATCCTACCATTGCAGAAAACAACCAAAATATGACGTACGCTTATGCCATTCGCATTCGCCACGGGGCCCCGTCATTACCCGTTAGGTTACTTAACTAACGACAGAGCGGGGGCTGGGCTAGCTCGTCTGTAAAACATAAGCAACGCCTAAATAATATCATATATAGATATATTGCAATGATAGATATTTCAGATCACAGATGAATACATTGGATATACTAGGAATCCGCAATTCGTACGAGCCTGTAACGAAAAGCAGATTATACGGTCGCGGTGAATAGCCAATACCCCACCCAAGACCCCTACGGGTGCGGCAAACTACCCGCCAAGTACCCGAAGCGAAGCAACCTCCCTCATCCCCGTGAGTAGGCCACTCGGCACTTCGGCATACCCGGTAGTTTGTGCACCCCTCCATGGGTCTATCCTAGGAGCAAAAACAGTAAAAAGAAATTATATAATGACGGTCATACAAATAATTATTACATCAATTTACAAATTTACATGAATTGAAAGAAAAGAAAACTCTCATCTCACAACCCCCGGCTATTCACCCGCGACAATCCAACATATTCATATACACATTCCAGCAACATTACAGATCACAGATTTGTATAACCCCCACTAATCGACATATAGCGATTAGTAGACGTTCAATACAAATATCACATTTCAGAAAAACCCGTCAGCTAGAGTCTTTTAGAAGTTCGATCAAAAATACGGATTTTCAGGACCCTAAAAATAAAATTTTCGTTCTGGAAAATCTGGGTTGAAAATACATGTACCAAAATTCCCTTGCAACCACACTGCAGCAAAGAAACACCAGAGAGGGGCCAAGGAGGCCGCGGAACCGTGGCAATAGCAAGCTATTGCCCCGTTTCCGCGGTCGTTTAGGGGATCTCTGGGTGATTTTTATACAGTAGCTTTTAAAAACCCTGAGTCGATTTTTGATGCATGAATTATCACTTTTACAGAACATAAAAAATCGACAGCAACTTTGAAAACGGGGTTCATTTCGGGACTTTTTCTTTGATCGATCTTCTAGCTACTTTGCTAGCATGTTAGATAGAGTTTAACTATGCTCTGATACCACTGTAAGTCCATGCTACCTCTCCCGGTACTTTCGGGCATGCGGAATTTGATAAAAAATGATTTTCATAGAGGTGGTAACATGGACTTAAAACCCGGATCTTTGTTAAACATCTAACTAACAACCTAACTAGGAGTCGTTAACTACTCGGTTAGGGGGCTTATACCTTTCTTGTCTTGAACTCCTTCGTCTTCAAACCTCGATGGTGGTCCGGATCGGCTTCTTCCCGTCGTCTCCTTACGCCGAAGATAGATCCACCTGAAAGCTTCAACCTTTGGCTCCTTCTTCGAACTTTGAAGAAACTAGTTCACTCGGTTTGCTAAACGTTGTGAACTAGAGTGAGTAGAGAAGAGTTTGTATGGGATTTTATCTATGGTTCTTAATTCTCAACTCATGAGACAATTGAACCATAGAGTCAAGAGAGGGAGAGCAAGAGGAAGGAGATGAGAGCTCAAGAACAAGAGAGAGAATGAGCATGAAAGAATGAGAGAAGACTTTCTCATTTGGCTCTCATAATCCAAAACAATCATAACACATCATATCAATCAAATATTATGTGATGGTTTAAGCAACCATAGCCATATCATTTCATGCACTCATTTTGCACAAAAGAGCAAGCAAGCAAAAGTCTTTGCTATGAAATGATAGCTATGGTTATCATGATGGTCAACTAGTCAAGCCTAGTCAACCGGTCAACAAAGTCAACAAGTCAACAAAACTCAACAAAGTCAACAACTCAACAACCATGTCACCATAATACCTAATTAATATAATTGTTAATCACATATCATATTCTCATTAGGGTTGAGCAAAAAGTCAATAGTCAACTGTCAACGGTCAACAACCCTAATGAGAATCCTCCGCCTCTGTCTCTCCGTCAACTGTGCATACACACCCGCATCCGCGTTTCGAGGAACACGAATACAAACTGGATAAATCTAATCCCAAAAGGTACACTAGGATCTGGCTTAAACCAAAGCCCGCTAGTGTAAACTGTCCGGACACTGTACGTGCACAAGTGCACGGATGTGACCAAACCCTGTCGCAAAACCATGCGACCTGTCGCAAAACCATGCGACATCTACTCTTTTGCCGAAAGGCGAATAACTTTATGTGTGGGACTCTAAAGACTCGACACTACGCAGGCAGTGGGTTTAACCACAGACCGCAAGCGGCACTAGCTGTGCGTAACGGTCCCCAGGTAGATGCCGACAAGAAGACTGACGAGGTGAAACCCATCTGAACTCCTACTGAGCCTGAATGTGACAATCTCGGTACAGTCCGGTCTGTTCGTCTGATACATCGCATGGCGGGCCTAGGAGGCGGTAAACGTCAGTCCCCCAATAGCGGTACAAGTCGTGTCGGAGTGAAGCCCAAAACACTCTGAGATAACACTGGAAGCCTACCAGTATATCTCGTTTGCCCTGGCCTGGGACTACTCGTGTAATGGCTCTCCTAGACACAGCGCGATGTCAACCCCCAATACCAGGAGAGACGAATCCTGTCTAACCGTCACTGCCTCCAAGTGCTTCGGGACTGCACCCAACTACCACCTATTTGCACGACTCCTTTGAGCCGTGGTAGGGTAGTAATCAAAGTACAGTGGAAACACACTCGAGGCGAAGTGACAGTGTCAAGTCAGCGGACTAAGCTGTACTCATGTCACCTGGGAACTGATAACTGATAATAGGTATAATACCAACTAGTCAGTTCCCGACGAGTCCTGTCCAGTGTACTCGTAACCCAACGAGCACCCCCATACTCTCTCAAGTACGACGTACTGATGGCTGTAGGACAGACCATCTCCCACACTGGGATGAGAAGCGCACACGCTAGTCTACTCCGGAGTATCGATGCCCTGTCTCGATAGTCCTGCGACCAGGGACCTGCATAAGGATCTGCTTATAGATTACCCGGCCCCACCAGTGTGACTGCCATCACAACGCTGGTAATCAAGCAAAGATCCTAAGAGCTCCACTAATGTGTATAGGCGATATACTAAAATAAACACATGTACACATTGAAGTAGAAACAAACCAAGTAGCATACTACTATTTTGAGCAAGATTGTATATACAAGGTGAATATCCCAAGCTTCCATTAAGTAATATACAAACTAGTATCATACAGTAATGGCCTCTAGGGCATATACACTAACAATTGTCCCAAACCAACGCATCTATCTATGCTGCATATGAATACCCAACAGCTACCCAACACTGTGCCTTGACTTTGGCCAACAAACACAGCTTGAATACTATGGACTATCCATATGAAACGACGGAGGGCTACGAATGGTTTCTGGCGAAAACCTTTAACGTAATGAACTTGATATCATTGAAGGAACCGGATAGCTTTTTAAAAATATAGTGACGAAAACCTTTGCTAAAGACGTCACTCCCGGTGAAGGGATCTCGTCTCTTTTCCCGTAGAATGAGGTGCAGGATATTCCAACTGAATACCACGATGCAAAGCAAAAGTAAACGAATATAGCGAAGTTATTGCCCTGACGCAAACTTCTGTCCAAGGGGTTACTCCCGGTGAAGGGATCTCGGCCCTTACCTCGTCGACTGAGGTGCAGGATATTCCAACTGAATACCACTGTGCAAAACAAAAGAGAACGCCCTTGCAATAACAGCTTTTTGAAAAATTGTTCCAACAACATCAGAATAGGTTTGTTTAGCTTGCATTGATCCGAATCAACGCAGTCCCATCAATTGATCACACCAATAAAGAACGAAAATAATGATGTACGTATATGCCATCCGCATTCGCCACTGGGTCCCGTCATCACCCGTTAGGTTACTTAACTAACGACAGAGCGGGGACTAGACTAGCGCGGATGCAAAACATATACAACATCTACTAGTATATATATCAATATACAATATTCGCTCAAGGCGTGATAAAATGCAACATCATAGAAATGTAATAAGCATCACAGAACAATACAGATATCTGGGATCCGCGGGTTTCATAGAGCCGCTACTGAAACCCGACTTTCCCCTGGTCGTGTGGATAGCCTGTGCAATGAAAATCCTAGACCCCTACGGGCGCGGCAAGTTACCCGCCAAAACCTTAAGCGAGGTAGCCCCCTTCAGCAACGTGAATGGACCACCCATCACTTCACGGAGTCAGGTAACTTGGTCACCCCTCCGGGGTCAACCTGTACCCCCTACGAGTGCGGCGAACAGCCCGCCAATTCTAGAGTAAAGCCCCCTCCGTCTCAATGCCATGAGATGCGGGCCCGTTGCCCTCTAGAACCCAGCTATACGTGCACCCCTCCGCGGGGTAATCCTAGTACAGAAAGTAAAATATACATACAACGGGTACATCGACCTCGACCCGGTCGTGCCCTAAAAGAATAATACAAACAGGCAGTGACGGCAGTCCACATGTCGGACGCTCGCCTCGCAATATCAAATGTACATATAAAACAAAACTGTACTAACATTGCATCAAGGCTATCCCCCACGACCAATCCACAACATCACGGCATAACACAGAACATCAACGTGAATGTCACGTTCGCAAATCCGTCTAAAAGGGGTATAGCAGTTAGACTGGATTTACCGATCAAATGACATTCACGGTCGCAGATATTGTTGGAGTTAGTGCCCTCAGAGTCAATTATTGGATCACAGGCACGTGATTGCAATGATTGAGGGAGGACCTATCCCAGTAGGACAGTCTTACTCGAGATGATAGTATGCTATCTGGTTTATCTTTATCATCGTGTACTGCTTTAGGTGACCTGACATGTCGCTATTACACGTTGATAGAGCCCCTAGGATTCTTGCTTGACTGCCGACAGTATGATGGCGATCATATACGTGAGAGCTGGTAGTCTATAAGCACATCCTTAAAAGGTCCCTAGTCGTAGGAGTTTCGAGACAGGGCATCGATACTCCATTAGTAGACTAGTGTATACAGTCGAGACCCCGACGAGGGGCGGTGGCCGGTCTCACAAGCCACTGGTGTCAGTTGGTTCACCTAAGATGTATACAGGTGCTCATTGGGTTATGAGTACACCGGACAGGACTCGCCGGGAACCTGCTAGTTGGTCTCATACCAGACGTCAGATAGCAGTTCCCTGGTGACATGTGTACAGGTTAGTTCATCGACCTGAGGATCGTCATTTGTCTCGTGTGAGTTCCCACTGTGCTTTGATTACTACCCTACCACGGCTCAAAGGAGTCGTGCAAACAGGTTTTAGTTGGGTACAGTCCCGAGCCACATGGAGGCAGTGAGCGGATCTTCAGGGGTTCGTCTCTCCCGGTATTGGGGGTGAGGTCGCGCTGTGTCTAGGAGAGCCATTACGCAAAGCCCTCGGCCGAGGCAGGAGATTTACTGGTAGGTATTCCAGTAGTATCTCAGGGCGTTCTGGGCTACGCTCCGACACGACTTGTACCGCTTTTGGGGGTCTGACTTTCACCAACCCCCTAGGCCCGCCATGCGATACTCATAGACGAACGGACCGGACTGTACGGATATTGTCACTGACAGGCTCAGTAGGGTGTCGGGGTGAGCTTCCTCATCGACGTCCCTTTTGGTCAATAGCTGGTGGCCCGTCAAGTATTGGCTTATACCTCTGACGTGCTAGTGGTTAAATCCACAGCCATAGTATTGACGAGTCTTTAGAGTCCACCACACTTTCAGTTACTCAAGCTTTCGGGCGAAACGCTGTAGAGGCCGTATGGAGATATGGCAGGGTCCGATCAGATACGTGCGGTATTGCACGGATCAGGATCGGACGGATTTTACTAGCCGGCTTTGGTTTAAGCCGGTACTAGTTTAGTACAGTGTAGATTTTGTCTCTTTGCATTTGTGTTCAGTGGGAATACAAATGCGGGCATGTATTTGCAGTAGTGGGGTTTTCCCGTATTTTATTACGGGATCAGTTTTTCTGAAGTTGCCAGTTCGCATTCCGTTCCGGCCGTTTTTTCTTCATTCCTTCTCGGTCGGACTTTCTTGATGGAGGGTGTTAATTGCAAGTTTGCAATTAACATCTAGTGGAGGGCTTTCTTGCATATGTTGCATTATGATGAGACTTGCTTCATGATGATATTCTATTTTGGTCATTTCCATTTCTTATCTTATGAGTGGATTTGAGATGAGTGAGAAAGGATGTGAGGTTTGTATATGGTCACCTTTCTTTTGCTCCTACACTCACCTCCCTTCTTATGGTTGCTATTCTCATTCCTCCACTATTTTTTGATTCTTCTCACTTGATGGAAATAAGAAAAGAAAGAGAGAAGAAAAGAAAGAGAGAAGAAAAGAAAGAGAGAAGAAGAAGAAGAGAGCTTCATAGTTTCTTTCTTGATCTCATTTACTTGCTAGAAAAATGCAAGCACCATTTTTCTAATCCTTGTTTCCTCCAAACATCCATGGCAACTTCAAGAACCCCAAAAGAGACAAGCCTCTACACTATTCTACAGCATATCTTGAGCATGTCGAGTTGCCGGCTTCATGCGCGAGTTGCCTCGGTATTGAGGCGGGAGCCCGTAAAAGAAGAAGGCGATGTGGTGCCCTTTCCGGCGAGGAGGCGACGATGTGGAGGCAACACTTTCCGCGGGAGATCGGGACGATGGAGATGAAGACCGGAGGACTCGGATCAGTCGGTATACTTCTCACCCTATCTCTAGTTAGCTAGCATTAGGTTAATGGTAAACGATCCGGGTTTTCTTTGTCCGCGGTAGCGCCGGTTTCCGAGTAAGGAAAATTTTTTATTCCGCATTTTGGCCTCGAGCAAGAGGCCGGGGCGCTGCCGTGGCGCAACATGGTATCAGAGCCACGCCATTAACCTTACCTAGCTTGTTCTAATGTGTTTTACTTATCCGATCGACCGAAATTCCAAAAAACCGTATTTTTCCTTCACATCAGTTTCTGTTGAAAATTTTTGATGTCTAAAAATTTTTCTGGTGGTCTCAGAAAGATGTGCAGGGAGTTCTAAGAACTCTGAGAAAAAACGAGACAGTGAACCCTCCACCAGAGCGCGGAAGCGCCGCGCGACCCCCCTTTCTGCCGCGCTTCCGCCGCGAGTTGGTGGGGTCACTGCTTCGTATTTTTCCAGTGGGCTTATGGGCTTAAATTAGGGGTTTTGGAATATTAAAATTGGGCCCAGGTTTTCTGTAAGTGCTACAGTTTTGTTTGGGGGCCCACTTGTTAATTTTTGATCGATCGGAATATTTTAAACACATTTTTCACAGTATTTACATTATATCTGCGACCGTGAATGTCACTCGATCGGTAAATCCGGTCTAACTGCTATAGCCCGGTTAGACGGATTTGCGAACGTGATTCTCATGTTGATGTTCTTTGTTTATGCTGTGATGTTGCGGATCGGTCGTGGGGATAGCCTGGATGCAATGCTAGTACTATTTTGTTGTATTATGTACATTTGTTATTGCGGGGCGAGCGTCCGACATGTGGACTGCCGTCGCTGCCTGTTTGTATTATTCTTTTGGGGCACGACCTGGTTGCGGTCGATGTACCCGGTATATGTATATTTTACTTTCTGTACTAGGATTACCCCGCGGAGGGGTGCACGGATAGCCGGGTTCTAGAGGGCAACGGGCCCGCATCTCATGGCATTGAGACGGGGGGGGCCTCACTCTAGGAATGGCGGGCTATTCGCCGCACTCGTAGGGGGTATAGGTTGACCCAGGAGGGGTGCCCAAGTTGCCGGATTCCGTGAAGTGCTGGGTGGTCCATTCACGGAGCTGAAGGGGGCTGCCTCGCTTCAGGTTTTGGCGGGTGACTTGCCGCGCCCGTAGGGGTCTAGGATTTCATTGCATAGGCTATCCACACGACCAGGGGAACGTCGGGTTTCAGCAGCGGCTCTGTGAAACCCGGGGCTTCCAGATATCTGTATTGTTCTGTGATGCTGTATATTTCTGTGATGTTGCTTTTTATCACGCCTTGAGCGAATATAATATATTGGTATATATATTAGTAGATGTTGTATATGTTTTACATCCGCGCTAGTCCGGTCCCCGCTCTGTCGTTAGTAAGCTAACCTAACGAGTGATGACGGGACCCAGTGGCGAATGCGGATGGCATATACGTACATCAGTATATTTTCGTTCTTTGTGGTGTGATCAATTGATGGGACTGCGTTGATTCGGATCAATGCAAGATAGACAAACCTATTCTGATGTTGTTGGAACATTTTTCAAAAGCTGTTATTGCAAGGACGTTCACTTTTGTTTTGCATCGTGGTATTCATTTGGAATATCCTGCTCCTCAGTCGACGAGGCAAGGGCCGAGATCCCCTCACCGGGAGTGACCCCTTGGACAGAAGTTTGCGTCAGGGCATTAACTTCACTATAGCCGATTACTTTTGCTTTGCATCGTGGTATTCAGTTGGAATATCCTGCACCTCATTCTACGGGGAAAGAGCCGAGATCCCTTCACCGGGAGTGACCTCTTTAGCAAAGGCTTTCGTCGCTATATTTTTTATAAAAAGCTATGCAGTTCCTTCAACGATATCAAGTTCATTACGTTAAAGGTTTTTCGCCAAAAACCAGCCGTAGCCCTCCGTCATCTCTTACAAGTATTACTTAGTATTCGTGCTGCGTTTGTTGACTGTGTCAAGGCGTAGTGTGCGGTAGCTAAGTAGTATTTGTTTGTAGCATATTAATGGGATTGGTTAGGACAGTCGTGCGGCCTTGTTGACTGTGTCAAGGGCTCGTACGGGTGGGTTTAATGCAATCCAGGATAATGACGGGTTGAACTTGACTAGGACTCTTTGATTTGTTGACTGTGTCAAGGTCACTTGGGTCCTAGGGGTAAAAATCACATCGGGAGTTTCAAAAGAACTGAAACTTGCCAGGCATGCGCATACCTTCTGGAGTGTGGTGACTTGAGTGGATTCCGTCAAGTTATCATGCGATGATAGTTGGATCCCGATTCCCACTGATGAGTTAGTTTACTCCTCGGGTGACCCCGACTAATTCTTCTTTCAGGTTTGGAGGAGAATTTGAGGTACAGTGGGAGGTTTCCAGATTAGACAAAGTGATAACCATTCTGATCTAGGTTAGAGTGCACGCTGAGTGTTTCTTTTCTCTCTCTCTTGGCAGCGACCATTAACCCGACCCTGGACTATGACTCAGTGACCCAGTTGACCGAACCTTCTTAACACAGGCTTTTGGATTGTCAGAGTTGCAGACCTCATTGCCACTCCTACTTTTACCCTTTTCTCTAGGACACCCCCCATTACTGCGAACGTCCACTTCCATTGGACAAAACCATCGTATGGTTAGATACGAACTCGAAGGAATTCGAGGATGGTTTCCGGTTCTGGAGAAAACGGATAGGACTATTCAGTTGTCTTTTCTTTTCACCTTCTCTCAGGTTGCGAGTACTCCTTGGTTTAGGAGTAGTACACCTATTACGCAAATTGGACAGTCTTCTTCCAAACCTTAGGCTGGTGCCGAACGGTGGGGAATGAAGAAAACCAGTTAGCCTAAACGGTGTACAGAAGGTATTAAGATTAAGACAAATAAAGGGATTAGTAAGAGGGCAAAGTAAATTGCGACTGATATTCACGACCAAACCAAGTATTTCTTCGCCAATCCTAAATCACCTTTGTATTTCTCCTGGACACTCCGTATTGCTACGAAGATCCCAGTTTATTGGATAATCCATCGTATGGTTATATACGAACTCGAAAGGAACTTGTTCCAGTTCGGGGATGGATCCTGGTTCAGGAGAAATAGGAATAAAGTACATTCAGGTGTCTTTTATCTTCACCTTCTCTCGCATTGCGAGTGTTCCTAGCATTGGGACAGTACACCCTTTATGCTTTTTGGATAGTCTTCTTCCAAACCATAGGCTGGTGCCGAACGGTAGGGAAGGAAGAAAACCATTTGGCCTAAAGGGGTGTACAGAAGGTAATGACTAAAGACATAGAAAGGGATTTGGAGAGGTGGCAAAGAATTATACGGTTACAGTTGTGAATCTGGATAATGGAAGAGGCATTACTAGGAATACCAGGATACCCCAACGAAACATTTCAATGTTTCAGTTTCACTGTGTACTGTTAATGGAAAACTGATTTCCCGATTAGACACTTGCTCCAGGGTATGTATTTACCAGGTTGGATTCTCACATCTGTATGGTTTTACAGATGCTGAGTGGGAGTAAGTTATTGGGAATTAGGTGACCATCCTCATTGTATCAGGATTCGTTGCAATTGGTGATATTTGAGGAGATCATCTGGGCTGTTTGCCGGTCGGCAAATATTTGGTTTTGAATATCCGCTGTTGTGCACCAATTTCAAATTGATATATCTGTACGTCTATTTTTATAGAGTGAGATATACCTTTTGAAGTTATGTCGACGACATTTACCTATATCAGTGGATGGTTAGGTAAGGAGCATTAAACAGCGGTGTAATTCTTCTTAACCATAAGTACAGTTTTCAACCTACGACACACAGTGAAAGAATTGTTAGACTCAGCGGACTTATACAGAGTATTGTATGTTGTCCAGTGTCCATTGGGACAAGAGGGGTTGGTCCTCATACTATATTCTGTTTACTTTTAACTTCTCTAGTTCTTAGACATGTGTTTCGTGGAAACACAAGGGTCTAAATTTTGAGGAGTTATAGGTATTTGAATAGAGTAGAGAACCAGGTATAGCAAGAATCGGGATTCTTCAAAGTAATCGAAGATGTAGATACTTGCGTATGGTATTCAGTTGATAGTAATGATAAAGAGATATTGCTTCTCTTTCAGGTTACTCATAATTGGAAGCATTCCTAAGTTGAGTAACGCTGATCGGCCTCCTTCCATTTAGTTGACATACACTGGTGACAGCTGCATGATTTGAATCTGGTTAAATTAAATCAGTGCCTCTGTTTCTATATTGGATATAGAACAGTTCGTATCTTAACGATGTTAAGGTACGGGGAGTTGTCCGGCTTATGCTTAAAACCAGACACTGAACAACTCAAGGCACGTTTCTGTAATGGCTGTTTGTGGGTTGACCCAGGCTATGACGAGGGTTGACTTTCTACCATCTGGCAGATCAATAGAAATATTGTTCTAGACTCGCCACAGTTTTATTAAAAATGGATTTCTTTTCAAAAACAGTAGTGGGAGTATGGTAGAACTGGAAGTGATTCCAGAACCACAAACGATTACTGAAGATTTGATAAGAAACCTAAAGATTCAATCTGGTTTGACATTCCATTGGCCACTCCGCAGATAAGGTGGGTAACTTCAGGCACCCGAGAGGTACTCCGGTAGCCTCAAGGACGGTGACAGGGAAGTTCTTGTTTACCCACACTTGCCATTGTTGTTGTTCCAGGCTGCGAGACCCGGCAGGAGGATGAGTATAGCGTCGTTCTAAACTAGCTTTAGAAGTGCACGTCTATATGACTCTGCCAGAGGGTTGTCGTAGTCAGTGGGAGCAGCGGAAGCATTGGTGGACATCAGGCTTATGTCTATTTATAGACCAAAGCAGATGTAGCAGAGATAGATCATCTATTTCTGATGTGACAGTCATAGGTTTGACGTCATCAGAATAAGGGGGTGGATCTGTTGAGAAGGTAATAGGAAGTGATATCCCTGTACTACGATCGGTTATACTTTGGTCGTCACACAGTGGTTTCTCTACACAGGACTTGGATATTATATCAGACATACTGGTTACTAGATCTATGGTTTTAGATCTAGATTTGGGTGGTTTCCCAATCTGGGTACCTTGACAGCATTCTATGAGTATTTAGAATGGACGACTCCTGGCACGGTAGTGCACCTGCAGTTGATGGAGTCACCCTCTCTAAAGGTGTCTTATAGACTAAAGGGGAGAGGGATACTCATGATTGGCAGATCACTTGCTTAGGCAATTGAGTCAATCATGGGATGTCAAGTACCACACCAGGTGTTTTCTTGCACTAGATGCAATAAGTTGATATTGATCCAATCCTGGAGAAACAGTCGGAAGCAGTCTTAGAACATAAGTGGATGTTCTAGGGATATGATAACGACAGCCTCATTTGGGAGACAGTTATCATTCCAGGCTTCCAAGGTGACATGGACGACAAGGAGGTTGTCAGAGTTTTAGTTTTCCTTCTGACGAGGGGCAGCATTTTGGACAGGTGGTCCAAAGCAATACTGAGGGTGGCCTGGCGCAGGATACTGATTAAGTTCAGTTGACGATACAGTCTAAGAAGTTTGGATTTGGAGTTCATTTATGAGCTAGGTCCCATCAGACATCCAGACGTTCTAAGACAGGTATTGCTCATTTCGGGAGATGGCTTTCTCCGCGAACTTGAGATATAGAGAGACATAGAAAGAAACATCACAGCGGATCCACTCACTGAGGCTATTCCTCGAACGCAAAAGTTTCACAAACGAGCTTTGTGAGACTGACTAGTAGAGGAGTTGGGTGTTCGGTATCACACGGGCTGTGAGTATGTGGCATCGCAATAATTAGCCTTGAGTGCAAGTGGGAGATTGTTGGAGTTAGTGCCCTCAGAGTCAATTATTGGATCACAGGCACGTGATTGCAATGATTGAGGGAGGACCTATCCCAGTAGGACAGTCTTACTCGAGATGATAGTATGCTATCTGGTTTATCTTTATCATCGTGTACTGCTTTAGGTGACCTGACATGTCGCTATTACACGTTGATAGAGCCCCTAGGATTCTTGCTTGACTGCCGACAGTATGATGGCGATCATATACGTGAGAGCTGGTAGTCTATAAGCACATCCTTAAAAGGTCCCTAGTCGTAGGAGTTTCGAGACAGGGCATCGATACTCCATTAGTAGACTAGTGTATACAGTCGAGACCCCGACGAGGGGCGGTGGCCGGTCTCACAAGCCACTGGTGTCAGTTGGTTCACCTAAGATGTATACAGGTGCTCATTGGGTTATGAGTACACCGGACAGGACTCGCCGGGAACCTGCTAGTTGGTCTCATACCAGACGTCAGATAGCAGTTCCCTGGTGACATGTGTACAGGTTAGTTCATCGACCTGAGGATCGTCATTTGTCTCGTGTGAGTTCCCACTGTGCTTTGATTACTACCCTACCACGGCTCAAAGGAGTCGTGCAAACAGGTTTTAGTTGGGTACAGTCCCGAGCCACATGGAGGCAGTGAGCGGATCTTCAGGGGTTCGTCTCTCCCGGTATTGGGGGTGAGGTCGCGCTGTGTCTAGGAGAGCCATTACGCAAAGCCCTCGGCCGAGGCAGGAGATTTACTGGTAGGTATTCCAGTAGTATCTCAGGGCGTTCTGGGCTACGCTCCGACACGACTTGTACCGCTTTTGGGGGTCTGACTTTCACCAACCCCCTAGGCCCGCCATGCGATACTCATAGACGAACGGACCGGACTGTACGGATATTTTCACTGACAGGCTCAGTAGGGTGTCGGGGTGAGCTTCCTCATCGACGTCCCTTTTGGTCAATAGCTGGTGGCCCGTCAAGTATTGGCTTATACCTCTGACGTGCTAGTGGTTAAATCCACAGCCATAGTATTGACGAGTCTTTAGAGTCCACCACACTTTCAGTTACTCAAGCTTTCGGGCGAAACGCTGTAGAGGCCGTATGGAGATATGGCAGGGTCCGATCAGATACGTGCGGTATTGCACGGATCAGGATCGGACGGATTTTACTAGCCGGCTTTGGTTTAAGCCGGTACTAGTTTAGTACAGTGTAGATTTTGTCTCTTTGCATTTGTGTTCAGTGGGAATACAAATGCGGGCATGTATTTGCAGTAGTGGGGTTTTCCCGTATTTTATTACGGGATCAGTTTTTCTGAAGTTGCCAGTTCGCATTCCGTTCCGGCCGTTTTTTCTTCATTCCTTCTCGGTCGGACTTTCTTGATGGAGGGTGTTAATTGCAAGTTTGCAATTAACATCTAGTGGAGGGCTTTCTTGCATATGTTGCATTATGATGAGACTTGCTTCATGATGATATTCTATTTTGGTCATTTCCATTTCTTATCTTATGAGTGGATTTGAGATGAGTGAGAAAGGATGTGAGGTTTGTATATGGTCACCTTTCTTTTGCTCCTACACTCACCTCCCTTCTTATGGTTGCTATTCTCATTCCTCCACTATTTTTTGATTCTTCTCACTTGATGGAAATAAGAAAAGAAAGAGAGAAGAAAAGAAAGAGAGAAGAAAAGAAAGAGAGAAGAAAAAGAAAGAGAGAAGAAGAAGAAGAGAGCTTCATAGTTTCTTTCTTGATCTCATTTACTTGCTAGAAAAATGCAAGCACCATTTTTCTAATCCTTGTTTCCTCCAAACATCCATGGCAACATCAAGAACCCCAAAAGAGACAAGCCTCTACACTATTCTACAGCATATCTTGAGCATGTCGAGTTGCCGGCTTCATGCGCGAGTTGCCTCGGTATTGAGGCGGGAGCCCGTAAAAGAAGAAGGCGATGTGGTGCCCTTTCCGGCGAGGAGGCGACGATGTGGAGGCAACACTTTCCGCGGGAGATCGGGACGATGGAGATGAAGACCGGAGGACTCGGATCAGTCGGTATACTTCTCACCCTATCTCTAGTTAGCTAGCATTAGGTTAATGGTAAACGATCCGGGTTTTCTTTGTCCGCGGTAGCGCCGGTTTCCGAGTAAGGAAAATTTTTTATTCCGCATTTTGGCCTCGAGCAAGAGGCCGGGGCGCTGCCGTGGCGCAACAGATATAATGTAAATACTGTGAACTAACATGTTTAAACTTTTTGATCGATCAAATATACCGAAGTGGGCCCCAAGCACTACTGTAGCACTCACAGAAAATCTGGGCCCAAAAGCCCCATTTCCTAACCAGAAGCCTACTGTGAAAATTTGGTACAAAGATGGCACTTTTCCACCGTGGAACCGCGGCCAAACCAGGGGTTTGGCCGCGTTTCCGCGGTCGTACTAAGGAATCATTGCATAGAATTTTTCCAGAATGCTTAGAATTTCCTGCATGTGTTTCTGCAACAACCTGAAAAATTTTTAGAGCGCAAAAAATTTCGACAGAAACCTGATGCACACGAAATACGGTTTTTGGGATTTTTGTTCGATCGAGTCTTTAAACATACTAGAGCAAGCTAGACTAGGTTAATGGCGAGGCTATGATACCAATGTAAGTGCACGGCGGTGCCCCGGACGTCGATCAGACGCCGGAAACGCGGAAACGAAAAATTTGCAAACTAGCAAACCGGCACCACCGCGCACTATCAACCCGGATCGGGCCATTAACCTAGCTACTAGCAAACTAAAAGATGGGTAGAGAGATATACCAAGCGATCCGTGTCTTTCGGTCTTCGTCTCCACTCCGATCTCCTCGCGGAATCTCCGGTCGTCGCCTCCTCGTCGAAACGGGCACCACATCGCCGGGTTCTTTTACGGGCTCCCACCTCTGAACCGAGGCAACTCGGGCGCGAAGTTGGCTAGCCGACGCGTCCAAGGAGTGCTGTAGACTAGTGTAGAAACTTTGTCTCTTGGGGTTTATGTAGTTGCCATTGATGGAGGAATCAATATGAACTTTGGAGAGGTGAGGGATTTTTGTGGCAAGCATAGAATCAAATGAGATGAATGATATCCCTCACAAAAATGAACTCTCTCATTCTACTCTCTAATGTGGCCGGCCCCTTGATGATAGAAAATGGTGGAGGAATCCAAAACATGAAGGAAGGTGAGAGTAGTAAAAGTAGAAAGGTGACCACATCCAAAAGGCAATGATAACATTATCAAATCAACTTCTAATCCATTCTAATCTCATTAATGCTAAACCATCATGAAAAAAAAAGATGCTTAACCTATCATAATGCCACAAATGCAAGAAACCCCCTCCACAAAAAGTTATTTGCAAACTTGCAAATAACCCCCTCCATCAGAAAGTCCGGCCGTGACGGAACAAAGGAGAACCGGCCGGAACGGAATGCAAACTGGCAACTTCAGAAAACCGATCCCGTAATAAATTACAGGAAAACCCCGCGACTGCATATACATGCCCGCATTTATATTCCCACTGAATACAAATGCAAAGAGACAAAACTACATTGTCTAATACTAGGATCCGGTTTAAACCAAAGCCGGCTAGTAAAATCCGTCTGATCATGATCCGTGCATTACTGCACGTATCTGATCGAACCCTGCCATATCTCCATACGGCCTCTACAACGTTTCGCCCGAAACCTGAGTAAGTGTGTGTGGTGGACTCTAAAGACTCGTCAATACTATGGCTGTGGATTTAACCACTAGCACGTCAGAGGAATTAGCCATACGTGACGGGCTACCAGCTATTGACCAAAAGGGACGTCGATGAGCGAACTCATCCTGACACCCTACTGAGCCTATCAGTGACAATATCCGTACAGTCCGGTCCGTTCGTCTATGAGCATCGCATGGAGGGCCTAGGGGGTTGGTAAAAGTCAGACTCCCAAAAGCGGTACAAGTCGTGTCGGAGTGTAGCCCAGAACACCCTGAGATACTACTGGAATACCTACCAGTAAATCTCCAGCCTTGGCCAAGGACTTGGTGTTATGGCTCTCCTAGACACAGCGCGACCTCACCCCCAATACCGGGAAAGACGAACCCCTGCAGATCCGCTCACTGCGTCCATGTGGCTCGGGACTGTAACCAACTAAAACCTATTTGCACGTCTCCTTTGAGCGTGGTAGCGTAGTAATCAAAGCACAGTGGGAACTTACACGAGACAAATGACGATCTCAGGTCGATGAACTAACCTGTACACATGTCACCAGGGAACTGCTATCTGACGTCAGGTATAAGACCAACTAGCATGTTCCCGGCGAGTCTTGTCCGGTGTACTCATAACCCAATGAGCACCTGTATACATCTTAGGTGAACCAACTGACACCAGTAGCTTGTGAGACCGACCACCGCCCCTCGTCGGGGTCTCGACTGTATACACTAGTCTACTCTGGAGTATCGATGCCCTGTCTCGAAACTCCCTCGACTAGGGACCTTTTAAGGATGTGCTTATAGACCCTAGCTCCCACGTATATGATCGCCTTCATACTGCTGGCAGTCAAGTAAGAATCCCAGGGGCTCTATCAACGTGTAATAGCGACCTGTAAGGTCACCTAAAGCAGTACACGATGATAAAGATAAACCAGATAGCATACTATCATCTTGAGTAAGACTGTCCTACCGGGATAGGTCCTCCCTCAATCATTGCAATCACGTGCCTGTGATCCAATAATTGACTCTGAGGGCACTATCTCCAACACAAAGTGACCTGAATGACATAGTGACTGTCAGAGTTATAATTTTCCCTATGACGAGGGGCAGTATTTTGGACAGGTGGTCCAAGCGGATACTGAGGGAGGCATAGCGCAGGATACTGATTGGTTTCAGTTGACGATACAGTCTAAGAAGTTTGGATTTGGAGTTCATTTATGAACTAGGTCCCATCAGATATCCAGACATATTCTAAGACATGTATTGCTCATTTCGGGAGATGGCTTTCTCCGCGAACTTGAGATAAAGAGAAACATAGAAAGAAACATCAGGGCAGATCCACTAGCTGAGGCTATTTCTGAAACGCAATAGTTTCGCAAACGGGCATTGTGAGACTGATTAGTAGTAGAGTTGGGTGTTCGGTATCACACGGGCTGTGAGTATGCGACATCGCAATAATTAGCCTTGAGTGCAAGTGGGAGATTGTTGGATATAGTACCCTCAGAGTCAATTATTAAATCACAGGCACGTGATTGCAATGATTGAGGGAGGACCTATACCGGTAGGAAAGTCTTACTTAAGATGATAGTATGCTATCTGGTTTATCTTTATCATCGTGTACTGCTTTAGGTGACCTTACAGGTCACTATTGCACGTTGATAGAGCCCATAGGATTCTTTCGTGACGACCAGCAGTATGATGGCGATCATATACGTGGGAGCTGGGGTCTATAAGCACATCCTTAAAAAGGTCCCTAGTCATGGGAGTTTTCGAGACAGGGCATCGATACTCCGGAGTAGACTAGTGTATACAATCGAAACCCCGATGAGGGGCGGTGGCCGGTCTCACAATCCATTGGCGTCAGTTGGTTCACCTAAGATGTATACAGGTGCTCATTGGGTTATGAGTACACCGGACTGGACTCACCGGGAACATGCTAGTTGGTATTATACCTGACGTCAGATAGCAGTTCCCTGATGACATGTGTACAGGTTAGTTCATCGACCTGAGATCGTCATTTGTCTCATGTGAGTTCCCACTGTGCTTTGATTACTACCGTACCACGGCTCAAAGGAGTCGTGCAAACAGGTTTTAGTTGAGTACTGTCCCGAGCCACATGGAGGCAGTGAGCGGATCGGCAGGGGTTTCGTCTCAACCGGTATTGGGGGTGAGATCGCGCTGTGTCTAGGAGAGCCATTACACGAAGTCCTTGGCCAAGGTAGGAGATTTACTGGTAGGTATTCCAGTAGTATCTCAGGGTGTTTTGGGATACACTCTGACACGACTTGTACCGCTTTTGGTGGTCTGACTTTTACCAACCCCCTAGGCCCGCCATGCGATGCTCATAGACGAATGGACCGGACTGTACGGATAATGTCACTGACAGGCTCAGTAGGGTGTCAGGATGAGTTCGCTCATCGACCTTCCTTTTGGTCAATACCCGGTAGCCCGTTACGTACGGCTAATACCTCTGACGTGCTAGTGGTTAAATCCACAGCCAAAGTATTGATGAGTCTTTAGAGTCCCCCACAGACAGTTTCTCAAGTTTTGGGCGAAACGTTGTAGAGGCTGTATGATATATGGCTGGTTCCGATCATATACGTGCAGTAGTGCACGGATAATGATCAGGCGGATCATACTAGTGGGCTTTGGTTTAAGCCTGATCCTAGTATTAGATTTGTTGGATTACATTAGTCTCATCGCATTCGCATTCAGTCGGAATGAGGGTGCAGGTATGTATATACAGGTGAGGGGTATCCTTGTGATCCGTCACGAGTTTACTTTAGATGTTGCCGTATCTTTTTATTGTTGCAAACATTTGGATTAATGTTTGCATATGGAAATTATGAGCTAGATTTCATCATTTTGTGCATTAAATGAGACATGTACTTCTTAGATGACTAATGGTATCATTTCTTGTGCATATGTCACCTTTTGTGATGGTTTTGAGTGTTGAAATGAGAAGAGAGAGAGGGGATGCCATATGATAAGTTTTGGTCTTGTATTTTTTAGACTCTCTCTCACACTCATTTTATAATAACAAAAGAAAAAGAAACCTCTTCTTCTTCTTCTTCTAGCTCATTATCTCCATCAATGGCAACACCTCTAACCTCCATCCAAATCAATGGATGCAAGAGACAAAGTGATCACAAACATTCTCTACATCACCTTGGACACGTCGGCTAGCACACTTCGTGCCCGAGTTGCTTCGGATGAAGCGAGAGCCCGAAAAAAGAATCGATGATGTGGTGCCCTTTCCGACGAGGAGATCGAGACTAGAATTGCTGCGAGGAGCTTGGGATGGCGCCCAAAGACCGAAGGACACGGATCGATCGGTATAGCCCTTCTATCCCTTCTCTAGATAGCTAGTTGTAGGTTAATGGTTCGATCCGGCATTTAAGCATACGATATCGCCGGTTTCTAGTTTGAAAAAAAAGTTTTCGTTTCCGCATTTTGGCCTCAGAAAGACGGCCGGGGCGCTACCGTAGTCTTACAATGCTGTACATCAACAGTCCTCCCACAGCAGGCAGCCTCTAACAATAGCCTGATCATCCGGTACAAAACCGTACACTCGTCTCAAACGAGAGATCTCAACACCACACTACATCGATACGTTCCCATGTCACCATAAAGCACGATGGTCAGTCTTCATCCACGACGAGCTCGCCCTGACCGCATCACTAGCAGCAGCTCAAACTGCGCTCAAACCATGGCGACAGGAACCTCAATCAATTATCGACGAAAAAATATCAAAGTGATGAAATGAATCAACGGATCCAGAAAAATATATGATCATATGGAGGACGGAATCAGTGAGAGTGTGATCATGTAAGCAAATAGAATCAAGGATCTCAAATGGATGTAGAATCAAGGAAACGAAGAGAATCACAAGTCTCAAGTTATGTACATCCTAAGGTCACTTAAGTGGAGTATCGTATCGTAAATATGCCGCGGAACATACGTACGGTACGTCACTCTACTCAAGCTACCTACTTCATCAATCAGGGTCAGCCTATGTAACGAAAGTTCGGGTCTAACACCCCCTTGTTCAAGTCTAAGTTCCGTAAGGTCAAGCCTAGGTTTCGAAATATATATACACCCTAGACTACACATAGTCAAACCTAAACTCGAACCAAGGTTAAACCTAGCGCTCTGATACCAACTTTGTCACGACCAAAAATATTATCTCGCGACCAGCACTTAAATCACGCGACTTCTACAGGCGTAACGTAATTCAAGTAAGCTGAAACCTAGAAACCTAAACCTTTTTAAGAAATAAAGAGGTGAAGCTTTGAAATAAAGGTATAGTAAATCATGTTTTGTCTTTTGAAAATTTGGGCAGCACCTCCCTTGTAAAAACTAACCCCAAAAACGGGTACAACACAGAAAAAAATAAAGCATCCCCAAACGGGAGCAAATCACGCCCAACGGCGGAAACAACCACCACCAGCATAAATATAATATACGACGCCCAACGACGAAGATCCACATAAGAAAATAATGTAAAGCAAGACATCAACCCCAAAAGCGAACATAAAACCCATCGCTCAAGTCTCGCAACTACAAGTCTTCTAAGTCTGCAACATATACAATTACTAGTTTCTGATTTGATGGAGTTGGCTAGATACAATAGGAATAATAATACAAGAGTAGCACGATCCAACATGTACCACCTACCAAAAGCAAATCACCCGAAAACAACTGTGTGCCAGCGATGCCGCTACTGATCCATACGGTCAACCTGCAAGAACTGTGGCACAACGGAGGTGAGTTGCCAATTCGTGAATAGAAAACATCATGAGGTATAAATCGAAATAAACAACGATTCCTAAGTCAACTATATCATAAAGGTAATACTATGATATCTAGGGTGACCGTATCTGCATATGTGCCAACACATAATAAAAGCCTATCAGCAAGTGGATATCATCCAACAATATAATCAATGCATGTTGCAGGTGGATCTCGTCCAACAATATAATCAATGCATGTATGCAGGTGGATCTTGTCCAACAATATAATCAATACATGTATGCAGGTGGATCTCGTCCAACAATATAATCAATGCATGTATGCAGTGGATCTCGTCCACGTGTCACCCACTAACACAACAACTCCTGCATGTAAATATCATAAAAGCATATGCAAGTAAATATGAGGATATAAAACAACATGTGTCCCTCGCGACACAACAAAATCATGGAAACCTAAGTGTCTAACCTCGACACTCGAAACATCATGAAACTCGTGTCTAGCATCGACACGTAAATCCTCATGCCTTAGGCGCCGTCCCCACGACTGACCCTGATGTCATGTCTGTACATCACTCCGGTCGGTATCCCCACGATAACCGCCGGGTCAAATACTATCACCGGTAGATACTTGCCCAGCCTTATAGGCTCATTGCCATCATCTGCGATCTTCTTGCCGAGGGGAACCATACCGGGCTCCACCATGTACCCACACACAGCCCACTCCAACTCCTCGCATCGGGTATATACCACAAATCTCAGAACCGAGAAATCTCATGGTGGACGCACTGAAATAACATATCAAGAGAAACCGGGTTTTCAAACAATAAATAGTTTCTTGAAACACCGCCATGGTTCTCAAATCCATAAATCACATGAAATCCATATCTCAATGCGTAAATCCACGAAAACAGATATATGCAACTTAAAACCGCAATATGAGCATATTATGGCAAAACCGCTCTTTTAAATGAATCAGTTTTAAAATATATCATGCGGTTCCCAAATCCTCTGAAATCAAGTGCAGCATCATATGAGGTGTACATGTAACTGTAGCAAGGTATAAGTATCTACATGTAAGCAAGTATGCATGATGCATTTCATAAGCGCAATAGCATAATAATTAACGTCTCAAAATCACATGTCAACACAATACCTCTTAGGGGTATATGCAGCTATAGTAAGATATGTGAGTGTACATGTCAATATGTATGC
Organism: Agapanthus africanus; assembly: GCA_030015575.1. Classification (NCBI taxonomy): domain Eukaryota; kingdom Viridiplantae; phylum Streptophyta; class Magnoliopsida; order Asparagales; family Amaryllidaceae; genus Agapanthus; species Agapanthus africanus. The sequence goes on from JASDDO010000010.1 coordinate 236,485,232, forward strand.
ATGATGTACATGTAGCAGTAACAAGGTATGTGGGTGTACATGTCAGTATATCATGCAACCTAGAATAGTAATGTGAACATGGCAAGTATATCATAGCATGATGTAGCAATTTTACTGTGTAAGTGACATATCAATTATCGATGATGAAGTCTGTGAGCCGGCAATCTGTGTAAGTGTAACATACACATCATCGATAATGGTGTAGGTGTACTAGCACAGGTATGTGAACTGCAATGAGAATAACATGAATGCAGCATAGAGTACCTCGTGAACTAAAATGTAACGTCTTCAAAATAATAAAATATGATTTTTGGGAAATTTTATAATTTAATATTATTTTAATGAATATTTTAATATTCTGGTATAATTAAATACAGATAAATGGGGAAAAATTATGGAAAATTCTAAAATAAGGTATTTTAAGGAATTGCCTCGTTTTCTGTGCATGCACCCATTTCCTCTAGTTTTGACCCTGAGTATGTCTAGTTTTGACTGATTCCATCTAGGGTGAAATCTGGGTTGATTTTCCTATGTTGGTGTATAATTTGGGACTTGTTTTAGCATGGATTTTGGTATTTGGTGATTCATTCCTGTCGGGTGGCGTTTGGACGTCAACGACAAGTGGATTTTGATTGTGTTTACATGCGAGTCGATAGGTTTTTACCTATGCGGGTAGCGTGTGCTATTTTGGTTTCCGATGTGAATTTCATGTGCTTTAGCATTGTGATATACTTGTAGGTACCCCGCGTGATGTTGAGGCAAAGGAGGTGAAGATAGCGACATCGGCTTTGGCACACGAGAAGCAAGGTGAGTAGATTATATCTACAGGGGGAAGTCGGGTGGATGGCGTATAGCACCCCCGCAGTCCGTAGATAGATTATTTTGTAGTTATCGTGATATTAGGTGTATTATGGATAGTACAGGGTTAGAAGTGACTAGTGCAGTTCATAGTCGCGAACCCTAGGATAGAATTACACCTATACACACACCCTTGCTTATCACTTGTACTTGCACTATGATTGATGATATGTGATGACTTTGGAGATGAGTCGATGATGTGGGCTTGGTGCCCTGGGATCGGTGATTTGATACGATTCATATGTGGGATATGACTTGTGATTCTTGCGGGCTTGGGATATGTGTTTACCCCCGCATGCATACTTTACTGATGTTACCGTTTTGTACTAGACATAGAGTAGTACTCCAGACTATATGTTCTGATGATGGTGATATCTGTTATGTGATGAGACAGTGAGATGTTGACCCCTACCCAGCTTTTGGGGATGCCGTACGATGATTTACCGTACGTGCCGATATTGATGATAGATCCGCACTCATAACTCGAGGATATCTTATGATATGACATTGAGGTGAGATCACCGACTATATATCTTTATATATATACCGACTCAGATTTAGGTGGTTTCCACACCGACCCCTCCTGTTTGACCTGATACTTAGGTGTAGTTGCATAGTAGATACTTCACTGTGGTGTTGACTACTAGATTTCTGCATCTTCATGCTATTCGCATTGCTGGCATATGTTCATTGCTATATTATTATCATGCTGTTAGGACACCAGCACCATTATCGATGATGCGTATGTTCCACGTACACTATTTGCCGGCTCACACACTTCATCATCGATAATTGCCATGCCACTACACTGTAGTACTATTGCATTCATGAGATGATTCTTCCTTCGACATATGCACATTACTATTCCATGTTGCATGATTTCCGATATGATTACTGTTCTTTACATGTCGCATACGTCATGGATTGACTGCATAGCACATCGCATTGGATTTACTTCCTGATGTTGGATTTTCATGTGATTTCTGGTTTTTGAGGACCGTGGGGTTATTTAGAAAAGAGGCACTTTTATGAAAACCCGGTACCTCGTGATATGATATTTCGGTGCATCCACCACGCGTTTTCTCGGTGCTGAGACGTGTGCTTGAAACCCGATTCGAGGAGGTGATGATCCGTTTGCGGGTTCGTGGTAGGCCCGGTATGGTTCCCCTAGGCGAGATTATCGATGGGTTTGCCGATTGAGCCTGGAGGCGGGCGAGTACCTACCGGTGATTGTATTTGAGCTCGGCGGATATCTGGAGGATACCGGCCGCAGTCGAGAGATGGGCTGACCCGTACTGCCGGGGGCCGAGGGCCGATACCGCAGACGGAGCCCAGAGATGGACATGGGTTGACTCGTACTGCCAGGGGCCGAGGGCCGATACCGCCGATGGAGCCCCATATGGATGAGGATTTACGTGTCGATGCTAGGCACGGGTTTTCATGATGTTTTTCCATGATATTGTTTATATCCTCATACTTGCATACTTGATGCTTATCGTCAGTGGGTGACGAGTGGACGGGTTCCACATACATACAGACATGGATTATATACAGACTTGGATCATATACAAACTGGTTTTACATTGATCATACTTTATTTGTATATATAACAGGGTATGAGGGCGCTGTTATATATACCCTTACACCAATATTAGTGGTATGGGACGCTAATATATGTGTATGGATATCATTGATATTTCTTCATGGTTACTTCATGCAGACATACCTTACACTGATGACATGTGATTACCTGAGTACCTGGCACTACATACATGATTAGATGTTACCTTGCCACCCTATTACACTCAGATGTACTCTTGTGGATTATATTATTGATCGTTGACTTAGGTTTATGTCTTGCATTCGGTTTCTGCTTGTAGATGTTTCTATTCACGAGTTGGCAACTCACCTCCGTTGTGCCACAGTTCTTGCAGGTTCTGCCGTACAGGTTCTATTGCGGCATTTCTGGCACACTTTCTTCTTGCGGGTGACTTGCTTTGGTAGGTGGATTCTTTCGCATCAAGAACCACCATTGTATTTATTTATTTCATTGTATCTAGAATTTCCATCAACCAAAACTTGTATTGTTTCAGACCTAGACTCGTGATGTATTATTTCGACCTTAGAGTCGCGCTTAGTAGTATTGCGTTTTTTTCTTATTGCTTTTGAGTTTTCTTTGGATTTGATCCTCGCCACTAGGCGTTGTATATTATTGCTGCATATGTGGTTGTGACCGTCGATTGACGAAGAGCTAGCTCCCGCTTGGGGATGCCATTATCATTGCATACATATTGTTATACTTGTTGTACCCCATTCGGGGCCAGTTTTTCAAAAGAAACTCTGCCGAAATTTTTAGAAAAGACTTTATTGTTTTCAAAACGTACCTTCGGCTTAGTTATTTAAAAACCTTGATTTCAAACCTGTATTTCTTCACTTCTTTAAACCAGTTTTCTTTACTTATTCTCAAAAATGGTTTTAGATTTCTGGGCTTTTGGCTTACTTGGATCAGATGGAGTCCTATAGGCTTCATATGGTTCAAGGGCCAGTCACGTGCTCTTTCGGGTCGTGACATAAAAGCTATAAGGTATACGTCTCTACAATATGTATCCGAGTCGGTGAATCTAGCAATCGGCATCCAGCCTCACAACATCACGTACTGTACAATCCATCGTACGGCATCCTCTAAACAAGGGTATGGATAAATCAACAGGTAAAACTCATCGCGTACGGAAATCTATCGTACGACAGCATTAAACAAATAGGGATTCTATCAACCTATACAACATCGGGGTACGGATCTAAGTCTCGTACGGCATATCACTCAATATGCAAAATATTAACCATATATATACTTATCCCTCAGGTCACATCCATGTCCATCTCGTATCAGGGGACTGACAAAGGTATCAACAGTCTTATATCGACTCGAATCCATAAAATGACATATCACACTAGGTCATCATATCACATCGTATACTCGTTCATCACATTAATATCTCGCATCACATTATATAAACGTCACACTTGTTCTCTTGCAATTCGTACCTATCATGATTCACTTATCATTTCATATTCTCATATATCAATATGTTCATTAGCATCAATTCTATCATATTATCGTTTGTAAATCCTACAATCATGTCTGTCGCATATTATTTATCAGGATAAAATAATCAAACGATATTCCAAATCAATGTTTGTGGGGGTGCTATACGCTATCCACCCGACTTCCCCCCGTCGATATAAATCTACTCACCTGCTAAACTCCTCGCTTAGCCGTAGTCAATGCGCTTCGTCGTCTCAAAATTCAGGCGAAGGTACCTACAATCAATATGAAATCGCAAAGCTATTAACATCAAATTCCGAAATCCAAATACGGCATGCGGTGCGCTCATAGGTTAGAACCTATAGCCTATGCAAGGAAAACAACCAAACAACCATCGTCGTTGACGTACAAACGTCCAACGACCAAATACAATATCCAGTCGCAAAACCAAAATATCCCAATACCAGAAAACATAGCCAAAAACCTAACTAGGGTCGCTATTTATGAAAACCACCACTCCAAAAACCCAATCGTACCAATACTTATTCACAACACATAATTATTGTAGATAATAATATATACGTCATCTCCACGACAATTAAAACCCACGTTTTATTTTAGCGAAAAGCTAGTAAGAAACTTTGTCGAAAATTTAGCACAAATCTAGAAATTTAACAATTCTAGCGATCTCCAACAACACAAAGTAGCTTAACTTAGTTAACCAAACCATTACCACAATTTTAATCTCACCCAAATAGGATTTAGAAAATCTTAGTTTGCTAAAAACTCAATTAGACAAATTAGGAATTTTAACAAATATCATTCTCACAATTTGATTAAGTTTTCCTAGTCTACACTTCATGATTAACCATGTAACACATCAAAACCCTAACTTGATTTTCAAAAATTTTTCATGAAAATTCTAACCATGCAATTAAAGCTATATTAAACACCTAATAAGCAAGCTTTAAGGATTTAAACAACAAATTAAAGATCAGGGTTAGAGTTTATACCTCACAAACTAGATCACAAATAGCAACTAAACTCAAACTTTTAGCCTCCAAAATGATGTCTTTAGTGAAGATCCAAGCTTGTTTAGGCTTAAGGAATAATGGGTATGAATTTAATTTGGAGTTATTGGATTAATTCTTGATTTTTGATGATTTTTTTGAGTTTGGAGAGATGAAATTGATGCAAGAGAAAGAGTGGGCAGAATTGGGGTAGGGTTCGGCCAAGCTAGGTGGAGGTGGGAGTTTGTGGAATTGTGTAGAAATTTCTAGTGCAAAAAAAATAATAAAGCTTAATAAAACAAAACCTTTTTCCACCTCATTTCTTTTCTATAAATTTTTTTCATTAATCCATAAATATCTAGATATTTTGGATGGAATGATTTAAGCTTAATCTAGTATTAGATTAGCATAGATTCATTTAGAAATAATTAACGCAAACCAAAATTGTAATTACCACTAATTAAGTGCATAATTAACAACTTAAAATAATAATTTAATTAGGGAAAATATCAAAGTGAACCAAAACTTCCCAATGACCACTAAAACCCGCAAACTAGCACTATTCTAGTTAAACTAGTTCTAATCAAGTCTATACTGAAATTTGATCACATTCCAAGTTTTACAGAAAACACCGACTATTTTACCCTAAAAACGGAAAATTCGCATAAAGATTTCCAAAACGTTCGACATGGTATCAGAGCCAAACCGTAAACCCCTTACTAGCAGTTTTAGACAATGTTAAAGTATCGAAATCGAAATAACCCCAAAATAGTGCACTGCACATTCCTGTCTCTGTCAATTTTTTAAAGTCTTCAATTTTTTTTTAAGAAACTGCAGAAGACTACTTGTATGACTACTAGAACACACACCAAATATGAACCCATTCCACCCATATTGGACCGGCCACATTAAGCAAAATTCCGAGCCGGCCGGCCTTGAACTTGAGTTTGGACTTCGTATTTTGTGTGTGGTCTTGTCTCTGGAATATTGGTGCAGTGGTATTGCTTGTTTTTCCCACTTTGGATATTATGTTATCTTTTTTCAGGGGCAATTCGCGGTGTTTCGAAGTCGATAATTTGACACTGTTTAAATGTTTACAGTACATGCATTACTATCTGCGACCGTGAATGTCATTCGAGCGGTATAACTCATCTAATTGCTATATGTTCTTTTAGACGAGTTTGCGAACGTGACATTCACGTTGATGTTCTTTGTTGTGCTGTGTTGTGGTTGGATCGTCATGGTGGATAGCTTGGGTGGAATGTTAGTACAATTTAGTTTCATTTGTACATTTGATATTGCGGGGCGAGCGTTCGACATGTGGACTGCCGTCACTGCCCGTTTGTATATTATTTGTTTGGGGCACGACCGGGTTGAGGTCGATGTCACCCTTGTACATATTATTTTCTTTCTGTACTAGGATTACCCCGTGGTGGAGTGCACGAGTAACCGGGTTCTCGAGGGAAACGGTTCCGCATCTCATGGAATTGAGACGGAGGGGACCTTACTCTAGAATTGGCGGGCTATTCGCCCCACTCGTAGGGGGTATAGGTTTACCCACGGAGGGGTGCCCAAGTTACCGGATTCCGTGAAGTGTTGGGTGGCCCATTCACATTGTTGATTGGGGTTTCCTCGCTTCTGGGATTGGCAGGTAACTTTCCGCACTCGTAGGGGTCTAGGTTTTCATTGCACAGGTTATACACACGACAGGGAACGTCGGGTCTCATTTGAGGCTCAAGTGAAACACGAGGCTCCAGGATTATCCACCACTCTGTGTTGCTTGGATGAGATTCTGTGATGTTGCTTTATATCATGCCTGGGACGATTGTTATATATATTTATATATATACTAGTAGACGTTGTATATGTTTTGCACCCGCGCTAGTCCAGTCCCCGCTCTTTCATTAGTTAAGTAACCTAACGAGTGATGACGGGACCCAGTGGCGAATACGGATGGCATATACGTACATCATATTTTCGTTCTTTTCTGGTGTGATTAATTGATGGGACTGCATCGATTCATATCAATGCAAGAATAAAACAAACCTATATGATGTTGTTGGAACCAAATTTTTAAAAACTGACATTACAGACATTTTCTTTTGCTTTGCACAGTGGTATTCGGTTATGAATATCCAGCACCTCATTCGACGGGGCAAGGGCCGAGATCCCTTCATTGGGAGTGACCCATTGGGCAGAAGTTTACGTCAATGTAATAACTTTATTATAGTAGATTCTTTTGCTTTGCATCATGGTATTCAATTTGGAATATCCTGCACCTCATTCGATGAGGAACGAGCCGAGATCCCTTCACCGGGAGTGACCTCTTTAGCAAAAGTTTTCGCCACTATATATTTGTAAAACCACTTCGGTTCCTTCAATGATATCAAGTTCATTACGTTAAAAGTTTTTTGTCAAAAACCAGCCGCAGTCCTCCGTCATTTCAGATAGGTATCTCGTAGTATTCGTGCTATGTACGTTGGTCTCTATCAAGGCATAGTGTACGGTAGCTACGTTATACGTGTCTGTAGCATGGATATGCGATTATCTAGGACAGCCGCATAGTCACGTTAGTCTCTATCAAGGGCTTGTGCGGGTGGGTTTAGATTAATCTTGGATAATGACGGGTTGAACTTGACTAGCGACTTATGGCACGTTGGTCCCTATCAAGGCCATGAAGTCGTTAGGGGTAAAAAATCACATCGGAGTTTCAAACATACAGGAAACTTGCCAGGCATGAGCATACCTTCAGAAGTGTGGTGACTTGAGTGGCTTCCATCAGGTTATCATGTGATGATAGTTGGATCCCGATTCCCACTGATGAGTAGGTTTACTCCTCGGGTTTGTTTAGATGATCCCGACTACTTCTCCTTTTGGGTTTGGAGGAGAATTCGAGGAAACAGTGGGAGCCATCGTGATTAGATAAAGTGATCAACCATTCTGATCTAGGTTAGAGTGCATGCTGAGTGTTTCTTTTCTCTCTCTCTCTTTGGCAGCGTCTATGGCCCGGCCCTTAACTAAAACTCATGAACCAAGTTAACTGAACCTTCTTAAAACACCTTGGCTTTTGGATTTTCATTTTGTCGCATAAATCATTGCCGCTCCTTCTTTACCTTTGCATTTCTCCAGAATACCCCGTATTACTAGGAACATCCACTCCTATTGGATAATCCATCGTATAGTTACATACGAACTCGAAGGAACTTGTTCCAGATTCGAGTATGGATTCTGGTTCTGGAGAGATTGAATAGGATTATTCGGTTGTCTTTTCCCTTTACCTTCTCTCAGGTTGTAAGGGCTCCTAGGATTAGGAGAGGGTACACCTATTGAGCTTATTGGATAGTCTTCTTCCAGACCATAGGCAGGTGTCGAAAGGTGGGGAAGGAAGAAAACCAATTAGCCTAAATGTGGTGTACAGAAGGTAATAAGTAAAGGCATATAAAAGGATTAGAATAACAACAAAGAAAATTGCGACTGCTATCATTCACGACAAACCCGTGTATACCCCTGCCACTCCCACATCCACTTTGGATTTCTCCAGAACACTTCGTATCACTACGAACATCCATAATGCTTAGACATGCCATCGTATAGTTACATACAAACTCGAAGGAATTCGTTCCAGATTCGAGGATGGTTTTCGGTTTAGGAGAAATAGAATAGTATTATTCAGATGTCTTTTCCCATTACCTTCTCTCAGGTTGCGAGGACTCCTGGCATAAGGAGTGTACACCTATTACGCTTATTGGATAGTCTTCTTCCAAACCTTAGGCTGGTGCCGAAGGGTAGGGAAGGAAGAAAACCAATTAGCCTAAAGAAGGTGTACATAAGGTAATAAGTAAAGACATAATGAAGGGATTGAAGTGAGGGCAAGTAAGTATATGGTTACTGTCAGGAATTAGGATAGTGGAATAGGCATTACTAGGAATACCAGGTTAACCCTTTCGAAACATTTTCATGTTTCAGTCCGACTGTGCGATGTTAATTGAAAAATATTTTCCCAACTGGAATCTAACTCCAGCGTATGTATTTACCAGATCAGTTTCTCACAACTGTATGGTATTACAGATGTTGAGTGGGAGAAAGATATCGGGAATTGGGTGATTAGATCCTCATTATATCGGAATTCGTTGTAATTGGTGATATTTGAGGAAATCATCTGGTTTTTGCCGGATAACAAATATATAGTTTTGAATATCCGTTGTTATGCACCAATTTCAAATTGATATATCTGTACGTTTATTTTATAAAGTGAGATATAACTTTTTGAAATTATGTCTATAACATTTACCTACATCAGTTGGTGATTAGGTAAGGTGCATTCAACAGCGGTGTAATTCTTCTTGAATACAGTTTTCAACCTACGACGCACAAGGTTTGAGTTATTGAACTCATGGGACTTATACAAAGTATTGTATGTTGTCCAGTGTCCATTAGGACAAAGGGGTTGTGTAGCATTTTGAAAATCGTTTCGGTGAAATTTCGGAAAATCGGTAAAATGAGGGGGTTTTCTGTAAAAAGTCAAAATACAAATATCTTATTATAAAAATTAAATATACATATTCTAGCTATGTAATTGCTATTATTTGGTGTTTATTGAGCCGCTGGTGAAATTTCAAATTTTCTGAAAAAAATATTATTTTATTATTATTTAAGCCGTCACTAATACATTTAATTAGGGAAAATTACAAATTGGAATGAGTTGAATCAAATTTTGTGCATCATAAAACATTAAATAAAAATTTATCATGTGGTTTTTGGAACGAAATCATTTGCCAAAACGGTTTAGAAATTATTGAAGAAAAAAGGCTTTTTTTAGCGTAAATGGATGTTTGGGGTACTGTATTTATCATTTATCATCACCCCACACCCGTACCCACACCCACACACACCCACTTACTCCTCCCCATGGCTGAATTCAGCAGCCACCCTATTTTTCCCCACTTGGTTTGCAAAGGAAAAGAAAAGAAAAGAAAAGAGTAGAAAATGATATAAATTGAGTTGACTTTGACTTTTCTTCTCACTTTTTCCACCCCACTCTCTCCTCCCTCACCCACCCACAATTTCTGAACGAAATTGTGCAGGCCAACAGCAGCCCCCCTTCCTTCTTCTCCTCTCTTTCCATCAAAAAAAAATTTGTCAAAAAAAAATGAATTAAAACCTCACCGAAATCAAAATCCGACTCCTACCCATTTTCCCTCATCTCCTTTAGCATGGATCTTGGTGCAAGGATTTCAAAATGGAGGTCTAGAATTCAAGTTTGATCATGGTTTGTGAGGTATAACTTTTGACCCATTATTCATTTTTTTTGATTTAAATTCCTTAATGAAGCTAATTAGGTGTTAAATTGTGGGTTTAATTGAATGTTTGGAAATTCAATTGGGAATTTTGAATTGAAGCTAGGGTTTGAATTAAATTAGGTTCTTTATCATTAGCTTATGATTGTAATGAGGGGATTAACATGTAATTGAATGCAAAATCTAATTTGGTTACTAGTTGTTAATTTGTTAGTTTTAAAATGGTGATAATTCTGCTGAATTGCTAACTAGGTTTTAGAAATTAAATAAAAAAACGTGGGATTAAAATCTAGTTAGGATTTTTAGCACATCATTAAGGTTTCCATGAGTGGTTTAACCATTTAATATATGCAAAACCAAGTTTAATTGTAAAATTGTGAATTTTACAATAAAAAGTGTTAAAATTGATATTTTTGCAATCTAGGATTTTGGAAATTATGCAAATTTATGTGATTAAATTATGGAAATGGTTTTTATGACTTATTTAAGTTATTTAATAAGTATTATAGCCGCTAGAATTATTTAAACATCGAGTTTTGCACTAAAACGGGTAATTTTGCTTGCTAGATTTTCGGAAAAATGACTTTTTGAGTGAAATTGGCGTTTTTGTGAGTTTTAACCTAGTTTATATTAAAATTAGTGTTCATGAATGTGCAAATGAGTGTATTTGGGTTTTTCTCGATGGTTTTGCGGTTGTACGCCGACGTCGAGGGTTTTTGGGTTGATTTGTGAAAGCAACCATAGGTTTTGACCTATGTGGGATTCGTGCGTCGTTTTGATCATGAGTCGGATCTTAATGAGATATGGTACGTTATAATATGTAGGTACCCCCATGTGGACTTCGAGATGACAAGCAAGCGCGTGGCGATGTCGGCACCGGCTAGCGAGGACCAGGTGAGTAGATTTATATCTACGGGGAGAAGTCGGGTGGATGGCGTATAGCACCCCCGCAGTCCGTGGTGGTGTATACGGATGCGTATACACACCAACAATTATTATATGTTATTTAGGATTAATATCGATGCTTAGGATGGATATTGGTGTGTTGGACTATTTTTAGTGTTGCGAACCCTAGGGTAGTGTTGCACTACACATACACACATACATACTTGCATACATTCCTATTGATATGTGCTCATGGGATTCTTTATAGTTATTTGTTCACATGGGTATGGGACTATGTGTTCACATACGGATTGAGGATGATACTTGGGATTGAGCTGAGTTGATGAGATTTGATTTGAGGCCGTGAGATCGGTGATATAGCAGGGTTTGTATCTTAGATACGGCATGACGTTGTAGCGGGTCCTTGACGTAGTGTTTCACACACGTCCATGCATACGTAGGCGGTATCAGTATGGTACTAGACGTAGATCAGTACCCCGATCATGATATTTGATAAAGAGGATACCAGGTGAATAGTATGATGATGTGATATTGACCCGTACCCAGATTGGGATGCCGTACGACGGATTTACGTACGAGCTATATTGATGATTGATCCGCACTCTTGACTTGGGATGCCTGATTATAGATATGGTATCGGATATGATATTATTGAGGCGGGATCACCGACTATACATATACAGGTATGTATATGTATCGACTCAGATGATAGGCGGTTTCCTTACCTGTAGTTCAGCTTGTTAGTTCAGCCGTATAGTTTAGTGTAGTTGTTAGATTAGATTAGACTTCTTACCTATTTCAAAAACTAACGAATCGTGGGCATTTTTAAGGACAGCTCAAGGGAATCTACGGATATTTCAAAAACGACGTATCTTTTCATAAAAACACCGTAGCCCCTATTTTCAAAACCCTACGATTCGTGTTATTTCAAAAGGCACCATTTGTAGGACTTATATTAGATTATTGCAGATTAGTTATCGTTGTGTCTAGTATTCAGCTCCCGCACATTATTGTTGTTCGCTCTGCCTCGCATATTTATTTTGCTGTATATTCCATTATTGATATCATGCTGTTAGGACACCAGCACCATTACCGATGATGCGTATGTACCATGTACACCTACTTGCCGGCTCACACACATCTTCATCGGTAATTGCCATGTCACGTACAATTTAGAGAATATAATTGCTTGACTTAGATTGTTAGCTAGTAGTATTGACATGATATTAGTGTACTTCCCTTATATGTCATATTAGACATTGTAGTTATTACCTACCACTTCATGCATACTGTTATTCAGTGGTTCATGCCTAGTTCATTATCATTGACATATGCACTTGTGATGATTTCTTGAGATTTATAATATTTCTGGATTTCGGGGAAAGCCGCAAAATTTACAACTTATGATCTTTTAAAATATAAAATGTTGCGGTTTTCTAGTGATGTAAAGTGTCGTCCACCATGAGTTTGCTGTGGTTTTGGAGATCCGTGTCGAGGAGTGGAGGAACCGTCACGGGTACATGGTGGGCCCGGTATGGTACCCCGGGGCAAGAGGAATGTGGTGTTGACGTTGAGCCTGGATGGGGAGCACTACCTACCGGTGATATTACCCGACGCGTCGGATATCCGGAGGATACCGTCGTGGTCTTGAGATGGATGGTAGGGGCCGGTCTGGACTGACGGCGCCCTAGATATTGAGATTGAGACATTGATATTTCGAGACAGTGAGATTTATGTTTTGTGGCGATGCTAGACACTGTTGATGCTGATTTCATTTATGATACCTCAGTTTAAAAGTACGAAGGAAATCTCACTAATTTATGAAAACAGTTTCTTCGTTTACATGTATTCTGTTTCATGCATTCATACCTCATTCATATGATATATTGCTACCTGAGGCACTGACACGGGGACATGAAATTATACTCGGGTTAGATATTACCCTAGCCATTGTTATAGGCTGCCTGTTATACTTATATTTGAGGATATATTATGATCATTGACCTAGGTTGCGTTATTTATGCGATTTCTGTGCGTAAATGCTTTTCTATTCACGAGTTGGCAACTCACCCCCGTTGTGCCCCAGTTTCTTGCAGGTTTGCCGTACAGGTTTCATTACGGCTTACGGGCTCAGTTTCATTCGGGTGATTTGCTAGTAGGTGGGTTTACTTGTATCATACCCCTATTATATATCTTGTATATCATTATTCAGTTGTATCTAGAAGTTCCATCAACCAAACATGTATCTATTGAGATAGAGACCAGTGTTGTTTATTCTTTCGACCTTAGAGTCGCTCGTTATATTTCTGGTGGTTTTGAGTTCCCTTTTGAGTTTTTGATCCTCGCCGTTGGCGTTGTATATTATATTGCTTGTGTGGTTGTGACCGTCGATTGACGAAGTGCTAGCTCCCGCTTGGGGATGCCTTTTATTGATTTCGTATACTATTCATGTTGTATCCCGTTTGGGAGCCAGTATTTACAAAGGAGACTCTGCCGAAATTTTCAGTAAATTTTTGATGTTTTAAAAACCGCATAATTCGGCTTATGCTATTGAAATTACTTACTTTAAGTTGGTTTTTCCTGCACTCTACTACTTTTCTTGGTTTGGATTTCTGGGTTTTCGGTTTACTTAGATTACGTATGCCTCGAGACGTTCGTAGTTTAAGTGCCGGTCATGTTCCGTACTTTCGGGTCGTGACAAAGTTGGTATCAGAGCGTTAGGTTTTAACCTTCGGAGCGTAGGATGACCCTTGGTTGATGGAATAGGTGACTAAAGTAGAGTGACGTACCGTTGGTATGTTCCGCGGCATATTTACGACACGCCACTCCACTTATGAAGCCTTAGGATGTGCATTTCCTTGTTCAGTATTATATTCCTTCCTGATCTAGCCTCATCGGTACCAGTTTGGTTTTGCTGCTACGGTTACCGGCAGGGAGAGCTACGGCTAGAGTTGCGGTCAGCACAAGCTCGTCACGAACGAGGACTGACCAGGACGAAATTCCGGCGACACACGATTGCAGAGATGTGTCTTTTTACTGTGTTTCCGCGCCACGAGCGATTGGCGGATCGCCTTTTTGAGGTTACTCGGATGTGCCGATCGACACTAGAGGATTGAGCCACTGACAGAGGCCAGCCAGATTTTGATGACCGTTGGTGTGTTGCTTACTCCTGATGATTGAGGCACTGTTCAGCGTGCAGACGAGCGAGCCAGTTGTTGCTGCGAGCGACGAGATATCGCCCCATATGTTGGAACTATGGCGGGGCGAGTTGTACGAATAGATGATAGAAGGTCGCTAGTCACCCGATGATGAATGACTAGGACAGGTGGTTCGTTCGCTTACCCCGATGCGAGGTCATCAGATAGATTGATTCCAGCTAGAGACGACTTCACGCGGAGACGTTGGGAGTCGAAACAGACGATTGAATGTCAGAAACCTATTATTCCAAGTTTAAAGTAGTCGGAAAGACATGCAGGCAATTCTATGGTCTCTCTAGAAGAATGAAACCCTAACTCGACTTAATGAACGTGTGAAAGCCTTTGAACCTTCGGGTTTGCGGCAGTTCTACGGCGCCATTAGTGAGGCTTGGGTTTGCCCTTCTACGGCTGGACCACCGATGCTGTGGTATGTACTCGATACTATTAAACTGTGCCCAAGATGTTGAGCTCTTGGGGGATTATAAGGTTTTGACGACTCGATCGGATGACTCGACTTAATTCGGATGCTAGGTGGTGAGATGCATTCTTGGGAGACTCCAGATACGAGGATAGTCGTTGGAGCTCAGTCCATGCAGCCGCGACGAGACGAGTCCAAAGCAGACGACATTAGAGAAAAGTGGAGTAAGAGGTTCGCACCAGATCTAGATGAGATGACCTTCCACTCCGCCGACATCAGAGATGCGATACGCATGCCGAGGCAGAGTACTGGATATACCTTCCAGAAGAGGTCGCGATGGGTATGCAGCCATTCCTGAGCAAGATGCAGATATAGGAAATGACGATGACTTCCGGACAGTTGGCAGAGACGAGACATGGAAGAGACCGTGAGCAGGATTTCTTCCAGGACACTGCTGCAATGATACTTCCACCCAGGATCAGATGTGTCACGTACATTCAGAGAGCCAGAGGCCGACGCCAGTGATATGCTGTCTTACGAGTGGTCGCGATGATTGACCGGGAGATGACAAGAGACATGCCAGAACTGGATCATCCCCGTTAGCACACCCGACAGGGCCAATGAGCCGATGGACCGAAAGATTGGTAATCCACAGTGAAGACTTTGACCGAGGAGTGGTCATGGTTACGCACCCCAGCAGGACAGAGTTCATGATCATCGACGAGACGTCCCACTAGTGACCGCGACAGTTGCCGAGATTCTTAGAGGATGAGCTTGAGCAGTACTATTCCGCCATTATTGATTACGATGTTTTGGGTGATTTATTCGTATGATTTGATTTTGATGATTGAGGATTTACGATCTTTGCACAGTGTTGCACTTGATATCGTTTTCGTTCTTTAGCTTCACATGTTTGTGATTTTACGGTTTTAAACAGTTGAGTTGGTTTTGTGTATATGCACGCACACGATTTGGTTCCTGCACTCTGTATAGTTTATATATGCTTGCAGTGCAGTGATACGCCTTTTGTGCACTTAGATGCACTGGACTTCGATTTCGATTGTGATACTCGATATTTGTTTTGTGCACCTTGTGCACCTGAGTGATTTTGCGCACGTTCGGCGCTTGATATTGGATTTCATGATTTCGTGCACGATGGATGCACCTGATTTAGATTTTCGCGCATGTTGAGCGTATGTCTTGAGATGCGATTTTGGTGCACACCAGATGCACTAAATCAAGATTTTTCGTGCATGTCAGATGCACCTGATTTTGCTGTCAGGCACACACGTTGCCTACGACAGATGCATTGTGCACACCCGATGCACTTAGATCTTGTTTCTGTGCATATGTATGGCATATATATGGATTTTTATTTCCGTGCGCACCAGACGCACGTAGTATTCATGTGCATATTTTGGGATTGATTTCTTATAGAGCAGTACGTTTTTATGATATTGCTATGTGTTTTCGTACTAAGCAGGACTAGTCAGAGGACAGTACCTGAATACATTTTGCATGCATTGATAGTTATTGAAGGGATTTCCAAAAAGCGAGCTATAGCCTCAGTATTTACCTACGTGTCTGATATGACACGAAATGTTTAAAACAAGGAGACCCTTCTAAATTGTTTCCAAAACGGCGGAACGTACATTTCAAACAATAGTATATATGTATATAGTTATTTTCTTATGGTAGACGTCCGCCACTGTGCAGTGTTATACACGTTGCACAGCGACTTAAAGAGATTTGGCATGCATTTCCTCCAGATACTTACAGATATAGATTCGATATTTACATTTATAGTTTCGAGTTATATCATAATGGTTTTGATTTGGATTTGGCATTGATGTCTTCTCCACGACTCCGATGATCGCGGGATGCTTGGAGGAGTTTTGATTTGAGTTATATACTCATTTTTCAAGCGCATGCGCTGCGCTACGATTTGTTTTATGTATTTACAATTTCGGAGCCCCGACGACTTGATGGTTTTTCTTAGATGTTTTAGTAATTGGGGGAGTTTGAATTTAAATTCGGGGACCGAATTTCTTTAAGGGGGGAAGATTGTAGCATTTTGAAAATCGTTTCGGTGAAATTTCGGAAAATCGGTAAAATGAGGGGGTTTTCTGTAAAAAGTCAAAATACAAATATCTTATTATAAAAATTAAATATACATATTCTAGCTATGTAATTGCTATTATTTGGTGTTTATTGAGCCGCTGGTGAAATTTCAAATTTTCTGAAAAAAATATTATTTTATTATTATTTAAGCCGTCACTAATACATTTAATTAGGGAAAATTACAAATTGGAATGAGTTGAATTAAATTTTGTGCATCATAAAACATTAAATAAAAATTTATCATGTGGTTTTTGGAACGAAATCATTTGCCAAAACGGTTTAGAAATTATTGAAGAAAAAAGGCTTTTTTTTAGCGTAAATGGATGTTTGGGGTACTGTATTTATCATTTTTCATCACCCCACACCCGTACCCACACCCACACACACCCACTTACTCCTCCCCATGGCTGAATTCAGCAGCCCCCCTATTTTTCCCCACTTGGTTTGCAAAGGAAAAGAAAAGAAAAGAAAAGAGTAGAAAATGATATAAATTGAGTTGACTTTGACTTTTCTTCTCAGTTTTTCCACTCCACTCTCTCTCCTCCCTCACCCACCCACAATTTCTGAATGAAATTGTGCAGGCCAACAGCAGCCCCCCTTCCTTCTTCTCCTCTCTTTCCATCAAAAAAAAATTTGTCAAAAAAAAATGAATTAAAACCTCACCGAAATCAAAATCCGACTCCTACCCATTTTCCCTCATCTCCTTTAGCATGGATCTTGGTGCAAGGATTTCAAAATGGAGGTCTAGAATTCAAGTTTGATCATGGTTTGTGAGGTATAAATTTTGACCCATTATTCATTTTTTTTGATTTAAATTCCTTAATGAAGCTAATTAGGTGTTAAATTGTGGGTTTAATTGAATGTTTGGAAATTCAATTGGGAATTTTGAATTGAAGCTAGGGTTTGAATTAAATTAGGTTCTTTATCATTAGCTTATGATTGTAATGAGGGGATTAACATGTAATTGAATGCAAAATCTAATTTGGTTACTAGTTGTTAATTTGTTAGTTTTAAAATGGTGATAATTCTGCTGAATTGCTAACTAGGTTTTAGAAATTAAATAAAAAACGTGGGATTAAAATCTAGTTAGGATTTTTAGCACATCATTAAGGTTTCCATGAGTGGTTTAACCATTTAATATATGCAAAACCAAGTTTAATTGTAAAATTGTGAATTTTACAATAAAAAGTGTTAAAATTGATATTTTTGCAATCTAGGATTTTGGAAATTATGCAAATTTATGTGATTAAATTATGGAAATGGTTTTTATGACTTATTTAAGTTATTTAATAAGTATTATAGCCGCTAGAATTATTTAAACATCGAGTTTTGCACTAAAACGGGTAATTTTGCTTGCTAGATTTTCGGAAAAATGACATTTTGAGTGAAATTGGCGTTTTTGTGAGTTTTAACCTAGTTTATATTAAAATTAGTGTTCATGAATGTGCAAATGAGTGTATTTGGGTTTTTCTCGATGGTTTTGCGGTTGTACGCCGACGTCGAGGGTTTTTGGGTTGATTTGTGAAAGCAACCATAGGTTTTGACCTATGTGGGATTCGTGCGTCGTTTTGATCATGAGTCGGATCTTAATGAGATATGGTACGTTATGATATGTAGGTACCCCCATGTGGACTTCGAGATGATAAGCAAGCGTGTGGCGACGTCGGCACCGGCTAGCGAGGACCAGGTGAGTTGATTTATATCTACGGGGAGAAGTCGGGTGGATGGCGTATAGCACCCCCACAGTCCGTGGTGGTGTATACGGATGCGTATACACACCAACAATTATTATATGTTATTTAGGATTAATATCGATGCTTAGGATGGATATTGGTGTGTTGGACTATTTTTAGTGTTGCGGACCCTAGGGTAGTGTTGCACTAAACATACACACATACATACTTGCATACATTCCTATTGATATGTGCTCATGGGATTCTTTATAGTTATGTGTTCACATGGGTATGGGACTATGTGTTCACATACGGATTGAGGATGATACTTGGGATTGAGCTGAGTCGATGAGATTTGATTTGAGGCCGTGAGATCGGTGATATAGCAGGGTTCGTATCTTAGATACGGCATGACGTTGTAGCGGGTCCTTGACGTAGTGTTTCACACATGTCCATGCATACGTAGGCGGTATCAGTATGGTACTAGACGTAGATCAGTACCCCGATCATGATATTTGATAAAGAGGATACCAGGTGAATAGTATGATGAATGTGATATTGACCCGTACCCAGATTGGGATGCCGTACGACGGATTTATGTACGAGCTATATTGATGATTGATCCGCACTCTTGACTTGGGATGCCTGATTATAGATATGGTATCGGATATGATATTATTGAGGCGGGATCACCGACTATACATATACAGGTATGTATATGTATCGACTCAGATGATAGGCGGTTTCCTTACCTGTAGTTCAGCTTGTTAGTTCAGCCGTATAGTTTAGTGTAGTTGTTAGATTAGATTAGACTTCTTACCTATTTCAAAAACTAACGAATCGTGGGCATTTTTAAGGACAGCTCAAGGGAATCTACGGATATTTCAAAAATGACGTATCTTTTCATAAAAACACCGTAGCCCCTATTTTCAAAACCCCACGATTCGTGTTATTTCAAAAGGCACCATTTGTAGGACTTATATTAGATTATTCCAGATTAGTTATCGTTGTGTCTAGTATTCAGCTCCCGCACATTATTGTTGTTCGCTCTGCCTCGCATATTTATTTTGCTGCATATTCCATTATTGATATCATGCTGTTAGGACACCAGCACCATTACCGATGATGCGTATGTACCACGTACACCTACTTTCCGGCTCACACACATCTTCATCGGTAATTGCCATGTCACGTACACTTTAGAGAATATAATTGCTTGACTTAGATTGTTAGCTAGTAGTGTTGACATGATATTAGTGTACTTCCCTTATATGTCATATTAGACATTGTAGTTATTACCTACCACTTCATGCATACTGTTATTCAGTGGTTCATGCCTAGTTCATTATCATTGACATATGCACTTGTGATGATTTCTTGAGATTTATGATATTTCTGGATTTCGGGGAAAGCCGCAAAATTTACAACTTATGATCTTTTAAAATATAAAATGTTGCGGTTTTCTAGTGATGTAAAGTGTCGTCCACCATGAGTTTGCTGTGGTTTTGGAGATCCGTGTCGAGGAGTGGAGGAACCGTCACGGGTACATGGTGGGCCCGGTATGGTACCCCGGGGCAAGAGGAATGTGGTGTTGACGTTGAGCCTGGCTGGGGAGCACTACCTACCGGTGATATTACCCGACGCGTCGGATATCCGGAGGATACCGTCGTGGTCTTGAGATGGATGGTAGGGGCCGGTCTGGACTGACGGCGCCCTAGATATTGAGATTGAAACATTGATATTTCGAGACAGTGAGATTTATGTTTTGTGGCGATGCTAGACACTGTTGATGCTGATTTCATTTATGATACCTCAGTTTAAAAATACGAAGGAAATCTCACTAATTTATGAAAACAGTTTCTTCGTTTACATGTATTCTGTTTCATGCATTCATACCTCATTCATATGATATATTGCTACCTGAGGCACTGACACGGGGACATGAAATTATACTCGGGTTAGATATTACCCTAGCCATTGTTATAGGCTGCCTGTTATACTTATATTTGAGGATATATTATGATCATTGACCTAGGTTGCGTTATTTATGCGATTTCTGTGCGTAGATGCTTTTCTATTCACGAGTTGGCAACTCACCCCCGTTGTGCCCCAGTTTCTTGCAGGTTTGCCGTACAGGTTTCATTACGGCTTGCGGGCTCAGTTTCATTCGGGTGATTTGCTAGTAGGTGGGTTTACTTGTATCATACCCCCATTATATATCTTGTATATCATTATTCTGTTGTATCTAGAAGTTCCATCAACCAAACATGTATCTATTGAGATAGAGACCAGTGTTGTTTATTCTTTCGACCTTATAGTCGCTCGTTATATTTCTGGTGGTTTTGAGTTCCCTTTTGAGTTTTTGATCCTCGCCGTTGGCGTTGTATATTATATTGCTTGTGTGGTTGTGACCGTCGATTGACGAAGAGCTAGCTCCCGCTTGGGGATGCCTTTTATTGATTTCGTATACTATTCATGTTGTATCCCGTTTGGGAGCCAGTATTTACAAAGGAGACTCTGCCGAAATTTTCAGTAAATTTTTGATGTTTTAAAAACCGCATAATTCGGCTTATGCTATTGAAATTACTTACTTTAAGTTGGTTTTTCCTGCACTCTACTACTTTTCTTGGTTTGGATTTCTGGGTTTTCGGTTTACTTAGATTACGTATGCCTCGAGACGTTCGTAGTTTAAGTGCCGGTCATGTTCCGTACTTTCGGGTCGTGACAGGTTGGTACTCGTACTATATTCTGTTTACTCACGACTTCTCCAGTTCTAGACACATATTTCGTTGAAATGCAAGGTCCAGATATTGAGAAGTTATAGGTATAAGAATAAAGTAGAGAACCATTTGTTGGAAGTATCAGGATTCTTCGAGGTAGTCGAAGATGTAGATACTTTTGTTTGGTATTCCGTTGATAGTAATGGTTTTTGAGAACTTGTTTCTCTTTCAGGTTACTCATATATGAATGCACTCCTTGATGAGTAATGCTGATATGCCTCATTCCATTTGGTTCATATGCACTGGAGACAGCTGCATGATTTTGAATATGGTTCCATTTAAATTAGTACTTTTTTTCCTATATTGGATATATATAGAATCAAATTATATCTTAACGATGTTAAGGTATAGGGAGTTGTCCAGCTGATGCTTAAACCAGAATCCGGATAAACTCGAGGCATGTTTCAGTAATGGCAGTTTGTGGGTTATCCCGGGCATTGACGAGGGTTAACTTTCTACCATTAGGAAGATCAATAGTGATATTGTTCTTGACTTGCCATATTTTTAGTAAAATGGAATTTTTCAGAAAACAAAAGTGGGAGTATGGTAGAACTGGAAGTGATTCCAGACCCATAAATGATTACTGAAAATTTAATAGAACCTAAAGATTCAATTGGTTTTGACATTTCATTTGCCACTCCGCAGATTTGGTGGGTAACCGCAGGCACCCGAGAGGTACTTCGGTCTTCTCAGAGACGGTGACAGGGAGGTTCTTGTTTACCAAGACTTGCCATTGCTGCTATTCTAGACTTTGAGACCCGGCAGGAGGATGAGTATAGCGTCGTTCTAAACTAGCTTTAAAACTGCACGTGCATATGACTCTGTCAGAGGGTTGTTGTAGTCAGTGGGAGCAGTGGAAGCACAGAGGGCAAGTAGCTTATGTCTTTATAGAATAAAGCAGGTATAGCGGAAATAGATCATCTATTTTTATGTGACAGTCATAGGCATTGACTTCATCAGAATATGAGATGGATCTGGTAAGAAGGTAGTAGGGTGTGATGTCCTGGTATTTGGGATGACATGCACTTTATAGGAAGTGAAATTCCTATACTACGATCGGTTATACTATGGTTGTCACACAGTTGTTTCTCCACATAGGACATGGATATAATATCTGGGTTTCTGGTTACTAGATCTATGGTTTTAGATCTAGATTTGGGAAGTGTCCCAATTTGGGTACTTGACACTATTCTAAAGTGTTTTAGAATGGACGACTCATGGAATGGTGGTGTACCTGTAGGTGATGGAGTCACCCTCTCTAAAGGTGTCTTACAGACTAAAGGGGAGAGGGATCTGCAAGATTAGCATATCACTTGCTTAGGCAATTGAGTTAAACATGAAATGTCAAGTACCACACCAGATGTTGTTTTTGCACTAGCTACAATAAACATAGATTGATCCAATCCTGGAGAAATGTAGGGATGCAGTTTATGAACATAAATGGATGTTCTAGGGATATGATAACGGCAGCCTCCTTCAGGAGACGGTTATCATTTCAGGCTTCCAAGGTGACATGGATGACAGAGTGGCTGTCTGAGTTATAATTTTCCCCTCTTCTGAGGGACGGTATGTTGGACAGGTGGTCCAAGCGGATACTGTGGGAGGCATAGCGCAAGATACTGATTAAGTTCAGTGGACGATACAGTCTAAGAAGTTTTATGGATTTTGAGTTCATTTGTGAACTGTGTCCCATCAGATATCCAGATATATTCTAAGACAGGAATTGCTTATTTCGGGAGATAGCTTTCTCCGCGAAGTTGAGATATAGAGAGATACAGAAAGAAACACTAGAGCGGATCCACTCACTGAGGCTATTTCTCGAACTCAATAGTTTCACAAACAGGCTTTGTGAGACTGATTAGTAGAGAAGTTGGGTGTTCGGTATCACACGGGCTGTGAGTATGCGACATCGCAAAAATTAGCCTTAAGTGCAAGTGGGAGATGTTAGTTATATGTATACCCTAGAGGCCATTACTGTACATGTGATGTATATTGTAATGGATGCTTAGACATATATAGGGAGGACTTTCTTGCTCGACATGATATTATGCTATCTGGTTGTACTTTATCTTAACATGTACTCTGATTGTCTCTATGTTACATGCTGATAAAACCCTTAGGATATGTACTCAACTACTGTGACTATGATGAGATCATACTAGTGGGGCCATGGTAGTCGACGAGTACATCCTATAACTGTTCCTAGTCGAGGGTGTATCGAGACAAGGCATCGATACACCAGAGTAGAGTAGCGTATACGCATCTTGACCCATATGATGGACGATGGATGATCCTATATCCATCGGTTTTTGACATCAAGGATGGTGTACGGGTGCTCAGTAGAGACTGGGTACACTGGACAGACTCGCCGAGAATTCCCAGATGGTATTATACCTCACGTCAGATGGCAGTTCTCTGGTGACACTGCTACAGATTAGTCTGTAGACCCGAGGTCGTCATAGAGACTTGTGTGTTTCCCACTGTGCTTTGATTTCCATCATACCACGTCCAAGAGGGCGTGGAAAAAGGTGGCTTTTGGGTACAGTGCCGAATCACATGGAGGAAATGAGCGATAGGAGGGGATTCGTCTCTCCCAGTATAGGGAGTTGATGTTGTGCTGTGTTCGATTGGCTATAACTGGAAATCCCTGTCCAGGGTTGCTGAGATTTACTGGTAAGTGTTATCAGTAGATTCTCGAACTGTTATAGACCTCATATCGACACTACTTATCAAGCTACTGGGGTCTGACGTTTACCAACCCTAGGCAAGATATGCGACGTATCAGACGAAGAGACCGGACTGTACGGGAGAGTTACTGATTGGATTCGCAGGAGAATGTACAGGCTTGCTTGTTGATCTTCTGATCGCTCAATACCTGGGTGGCTGTTACATTTAGCAGACCGCTTGCAGCTTATGGGTGTTTGATATGATCATCACCTACCGCCGGCGTATTGACGATTCTTTAGAGTCATACACAGAGGTTTCCTGGCTCAGGAAAAATGGAGTAGGAGCACATATATGATATGTGCGGGACCGAGAACAATACGTTTATGTAATACCGTATTAGATTCTAGCGATATGAGATATCGGCCGGGTATATGTGATATAGCCGGGTCATCGGATCAAGTATTGATTCGATGAACTGATACAAATTATATTAGTCGGTTATTTATGAAATAGCCGAATTATCGGATCAAGTGTTCATTTGATAATTTAATGTATAATTATATATTTGATATATTAAATTACATTAACAGATATAAGCTCACTAAAAGATTCTTTTTCTCACTCGGGTAATACATTGATATATATGCGATATATGTTAATTGTATTATTTTATTTTGTTACAATAAATATTGTATATGTGATATATAATATTGTAACATGATATGATTACTAATGCAACATGTTTAGTGGAGATTAAATAAGGTTAGGGTTTGATTTGGGTTAGTTCTTTCTTGAACCTTCTAGAAGGTTTCCTTTTTGTTTTTGCAAAGATAATTTGCAAGATATTTACTTAACCCAACCCACACCCTTTACTATGGTTAGATCTCTACAATGGTTAAGTCTTTTCTTGACTTAACCATGGTTTTATTTGTAATGATATTATCACAATTCATTATTCATCACAAAAGGATTATTCATTGTTCTTCTTCTTCCTTCTTCTTTTGGATGGAAAAGCTTACTAGCTTTTTCATTAGTGATTATTTTGAGTGAGATTAAGAAAACATATGAGAGAAAAAATCCTACTTCATCATCCTAATCTATCCTAGCCATTTAGATTAGGATGTTCACTTCATTAGTGAGTGAGAGCTTGTTTTAAAGAAACTTCAAGGTAGATCATCTTTGTTATCGAAGATCGGAAGCAAGCTTGCATCTTTCTCTTCGTGGAGCCTCTCTAGAGTCCGGGTACTCGATGATCGCAGCGAAGGAACCTCAACATGGAGCTTTAGAAGTGAAGGACCGGACTACAAAGGTTGTAATCCCAAACTCTTAATGTTAAAGTGTTTAACATGCTTTGTTTCGCTTAATCTCTTGTTTAAAGATCTTCGTTAGGGTTGTTCGGCACGTCTAAATTTTAAATCCGGCATGGTTGATGCCTTATAGACCCTTGTGAGAGTGCCTAGTAACCCTGCAGTGGTATCAGAGCCAAGCTAGAGCTTTAGGCGAAGTCTAGACGAAGTTTAAAGTCCGATCGAACTCCGAATACCCGTAAAACCCTAGTTTCTGGAAATTTTTCAAAAAGTTGATTTTTTTCATATTAAAAATACTCAGAAAAATCAGCAGGGTATTTTAGGAATTACTGTGAAAAACGAGATTCTGACACCATTAAAGCGCCGCGGAACCGCGGCCGTAACCTTGTTTGCGCGGCGGTTCCGCGGCCAAACAGTAAGATTATGGGATCCGTTTTCTACAGTAATGTCCGTATGTAATTCCTGATTCTTCTGGGAAATTTTTAATTTACTCAAGTGTTGAGTTTTCTGGGTTGTATTAGGAGCTCGTTGATTCTATCGGAAAGTATAACTTCGTTTAGTTTGTCCGGGTAATTTTTAGAACGTGTTAAAAAGTTCGAACGGATATGAATAACTCACTGTTTCCCCTGTCGGAAATTTTTCAAAAGTTGGATTTTTTCTCGAGTTTGAATCTTCCGGAAAATCATGCAAGTAACGCGGTGGACCCTTTAGAAGAACACAAACCATAACTCGATTATGTGACCGTCTGAACCGCCTCTAAACCTTAGGGTTTGAGGCAGTACGGCGTTGCCACATGTGAGGCGTTGGCCTTTCTACGGCTGGACCATTGGTACTATGGCATGTGATTGGTTTTTTTTTGAACTCCGCTCAAGTGTTGAGCTATTTGGGAAATCTTGGGTGTTTGATTATTCGATCAAAAAGTTTAACACTATCTTTTTATCTGGAATGTGATACAATATTTGGAATACACAAGTAGTTATGAGATAACTAATTTGAATGTTATAAATCTAGCAGTTCAGTCTCAGATGATCGGTTGCCACAGAATTTTGATGTGATCAAAAGTCCGTCGCAGTCACGTAGCGTACGCGGATACTCGCTGGGTAAACTTAATAGACAGCCACGCCCCATAGCCCCGACCAAGTGACTGTAGGAGAACCCCGTCGCCAAAAGAATCCGTTCGGGTGCTCGCGGGAGCGGTGTTCCGCCTTAATGCACTTCCTCAACGGCATCCGGGGGTGCGGCCGTCTACTAAAGTTTGTGACGAGAATTCGATCAGGATGTCGGGAATCTTGTTGAATTGCCCCACTTGATATTGAAAAGAGTTTTCGATAATGAGACTAAAATGCGGGGTTTATAATTGTTAGGCATGCGATGTCTAAAGAATTCATTTGGTTAGGCATGCGATGTTTAAGGAGGTTGCGGATTCCAACTGTTGTAGTTTTACACTTTCTTTTCTGTGACCGTAAGCGTAGTATGTGGTGTATCACCGGCTTCGTTACTATACATCAACGACAATCGGGATACGCATACTTGCTTACGTTGATGATATGAGATATTATGTGTTGCTGTGATATGTTATATTGGATCGCCGTGTTCTGAATAGCCGAGGGTTTTATGTGAGATGAGAGTTTTTCTTTTTCATTCATGTAAACTTCATTTGTATGTAATATTCTTTTATTGGGGCACTTCCAGGCTGAGGATGATGTCACCATTGTATATTATTTACTTTTCCGCATTAGGTAGACCCAAGGCGTGGAGCACAAGTAACCAGGGTCTAGGGTCCAGTGGGAGACTATCTCGAGGAGTTGAGACCGGGGCCCCTAACCCTAGAATTGGCAGTGTTTCTTACCGCCCTCGTAGGGGTCTAGGGATGTGGGTTTGGCTATTCATCGTGACCGTGGAATCCATGTTTTATACAGGCTCGTATTAAAAACATGGACCTCCTAGTATATCCAATATTTCATATATGTTCTTCTGCTGCAATGTTCTGTGATGAGATCATATTACTGCCTGAGATGAATGTTTATATTATATATATGAGATATATGTTATATTGTAGATTTCGTTTCAAATGTGATGCTTATGAAGCATAATAAAATGGGACTTCATTAATGAGATTAATGAAACTAAAAGAAACCTAAAGATATTGTAGAAACTTGTTTAAAAACTAGTAGCTCTAGTTCTTGCTTTGCATAGCGGTGTTCCTTGTAGAACATCTAGTACCTTATTCGATAAGGAAAGAGCCGGGATCCCTTCACCGGGAGTGACCTCTTTAGCGAAACTTGAAGATGCTACAAACTCGGCCTGTCTTTTGATTGTTTCTTTAGTTTTTGCTTTGCACAGCGGTATTTGTGAAATATCCTGCACCTTATTCGATGAGAAAAGAGCCGATGATCCCTTCACCAGGAGTGACCTCTTTAGCAAAAATAGAAAAGCCTAAAAAACACTCCTTTTAAAATTACTCGATTCTTCAACGATATCAAGTTCATTACGCTCATGGTTTTCTGAAAAACCTGTGCAGCCCTCCGTCATTTCAGATAAAGACTGTTTAGTATACGTGCTACATTTGTTGGCCTACGTCAAGGCATAGTGTGCGGTAGCTAACTAGTATTTATATGTAGCATACGATGGGATTGGATTAGGGTAGTCGTGCGACTATGTTGGTCCACGTCAAGGGACGTGCGGGTGGGTTTAATTCAATCAGAAATGTACGGATTGAACTTGACTAGCGGACTATGGTTTGTTGGCCTGCGTCAAGGTCATAGGATGCTAGGAGTAAAATATTATTGGGAATTTCAAGTGTTGAAATTTTGAATGAGATTGCATACCTTCTATGAGATATTTGGATCCCGATACCCGCTGCGAGTAAGAGTTACTCCTGGGAGAGTTTTACACATTATAATTAGCCGATCAAGTAGGTGTCTAGAAAGGTGTCAATGGGGTTACGTACCTGGGAAAACGAGGTTTATTTTAATTAGGTCTGTGCGAAAGCACGGGGGACCTCCCTCAAAGTACCGGCACTAGCCTGGCTGAAAGATTGGCAAACTTGTAGAGTGTAATTAATCCCGGCTAGTCTGTCCTTTTAGGGTTTGAAGGAAGATTTGACTAAAACAGTGGGAGACATCCTGATTAGATAAATTAATAACCAATCTAATCTTGTAAAAGCGCACGCTGAGTGTTTTCTTCTCCATCTCTCCTCGTTGCGACTATGTCACGCCTTAATCAAGATAATAATACTGATGTATTGACCGAACTCACTTGTTATACTGTGCTAAGAAACGTTGGTCCCGCTCCAACTTATAATTGTTATAAGACAGAGCAGGAAATATGGGATTACCAGAATTCCCATGCCACCCAAACAAATAAAGTGCATGCTGATGCATCTTCTTCAGGTGTGTTCATTACAGAGAACTGTTTCTCAGTATCCTTTACGTCCTGGGTATGAGATACCGGATCAGGATCCCACATATGTAATTTGTTACATGGGCTACAGATAGGTAGATAACTGAGAACGGGTGATAAGTTTCATGAGATAGAAACGGTGCAAGTGTTGCAGCCAAATCTATTAGTAGTTATCACCCTGTATTACCAGAATACATTGATTCTGAACGAATGTTATTAGATACCGAACCTGATATACAACATTATATTAGTCTCTTTATTTATTAAAGAAGGATATAATTTTGTATTGTTTGATAATGTTTTGAACATTTCCTATATCAAGAGTTGATCGGATCAGGCACGTTATCTAAAAACATAAACGTTCTAAATAAAACTATAGTTCTTAGTATACAGAACACACACAAGAGGAAGAGTTCAGAAATGAACGAATCCTTCTTGAGGCATTCTAGACTAGGTCATATCAATGCGACCCGACTAGCTAATTTACATTTAGATGCATATTTAAATTAGTTTGAATTTACATCTTGTGAAACTTTCCGGTGATGTCATAAAGATAAGATGACCACAACTCTGTTTATTAGAAACAGAGAAAGAGTTGGTGAACTCTTGGGATTGATTCATGCTGATGTATGAAGATCCCCAGTCTACACATGCCAAGACCGGTTCTTTGTACTTCATTACATTCACTGATGATCTCTCAAGATTCAGACATATGTTCCTGTTGAAACACAAGTCCGAAGCTTTTGAGATATTCACAGAATATAAGTTAGAAGTAGAGAACCAAAAACGGGTATAAGTATTATGTCCTTTGATGAGATCAAGGAAGAGAATACTTGAGCACGGAATTCCTGGACTATTCTAAAGGAGAATGAGATTCTCTCTCGGCATTACTCCTCCGAATACACCACAGCACCTCGGTATATCGGGGCGGAGCAATCACACCCTATTTGATATGGTGCACTCTATGATGAGTACTACAGAGTTTCCTATTTCCTTTAGGGAGTTATGCACTTGTGAAGCTGCATACCTATTGAATAGGGTTCCAATCAAATCAGTTGCCTACTACTTCACATATGATATGGAATAGGAAGAGCCCATATCTTAAGTTAGTTAAGATTTGGGGTTGTCCGGCCTATGTCTAAAAGCATAATCCGGACAAGCTCGAGGCAAAGTCAGATCTGTGGAAGTTTGTTGGATATCCCTAGCATACGCAAAGGAATATCTTCTACCTAACTGAGGAACAAAAGATGTTTTGTTTCTCAACATGCCACCTTTGTGAAAGGGAATTTCTTGTGAAGAAATTATTGGTCATGAGGTAGAACTGGAAAGAGTTCCAGCTATACAAACTGCAGCTGATGATTTGGTAGAACTAAAGGATTCAATAGTTTCCAACGAACCTCAGCCTCTCCGCCGATCTAGTAGGATTCCTCACCCACCTGAGAGATACTTCGGTTTCTCTATAACAGTGGGAGCGAGGATTGCATCATGAGATTGTTAGTTATATGTATGCCCTAGAGGCCATTACTGTGCATTGGATGTATATTGTAGTGGATGCTGGGACATATATAGGTAGGACTTTCTTGCTCGACATGATAGTACGCTATCTGGTTGCTCTTTATCTTAACATGTATGCCTTCTGTCTCTCTGATAACATGTTGATAAAGCTTTTAGGATGTGTACTCGACTTCCAGGACTATGATGTAGATCATACTAGTGGGGCCTGGGTAGTCCATGAGTACATCCTTCAATGTTCCTAGTCGTGGGAATATCGAGACGGGGCATCGATATTCCAGAGTAGACTACCGTTTATCTTCTCGACCCATGTGATGGGCGATGGATGATCCCATATCCATTGGTGTTTGACATCACAGATGGTATGCGGGTGCTCAGTGGAGACTGGGTACACTGAACGGACTTGCCGAGAACTCCCAGATGGTATTATACCTCACGTCAGATGGCAGTTCTCTGGTGACACTGGTACAGCTTAGTATGTTGACCCGAGATCGTCATAGAGTCTTGTGTGTCTCCCACTGTGCTTTGATTTCCACCCTACCACGACTTTACTGAGTCGTGCAAACAGGTGGTTTTTTGGTACAGTCCCGATTCACATGGAGGCAATGAGCGATAGGAGGGGATTCGTCTCTCCCGGTATTGGGGGTTGATGTTGCGCTATGCTCGACTGGCCATAACAGGAAATCCCTGGCCAGGGTTGCAGTGATATACTGGTAAGAGTTATCAGTAGTTTCACGAATGTTATGGACCTCACGTCGGCATGACTTATCGAGCTATTGGGGTCTGACATTTACCACCCCTAGGTGATATATGCGACATATCAGACGAACAGACTGGACTTTACGGTAAGTGTTACTGGTTGGATTCACAGGAGTGTGAGCGGGCTTGCTCGTCGATCTTCTGATCGCTCAATACCCGGGTGGCCGTTACGTTTAGCAGACCGCTTGCGGCTTGTGGGTGCTTGATATGATCATCATCTGCTGCCGGCGTATTGACGAGTCTTTAGAGTCCTACACAGAGGTTTCCTGGATCAAGTGAAACGAAATAGGAGCGCATATGAGATATGTGCGGACCGAGAATAATGCGTGTATGTGATACCGTATTCTATTCTCGCGATGAATGTATCGAATGGTTGTATGCGATATAACCTAGTTATCGAATCGAGGATTGATTCGATAAGTCGTTACATTGGATACTAGTCGGTTATATGCGATATGACCGGATCGTTAAATCAAGTATTGATTTAATGATTTAATTCATAATTATATATATTTGATATATTACTTTGCATTAACTAATATTAGTTCACTTTAAATGGATTTTCCAACTTGAAATGCACATTGTATATGTGATATATTTTGTGCACTTGTTTGTATCATGTTTGATGATACATGCTCACTTGGGTTTGTGTAAAGAATTAAACCATGGTTATATGAATGGTTAGGGTTTTGTTTATTTACTTATTCATTCATTTATTTATTTTGTTTATTTTGGCAAAATAAAAATGATATGGTGGCTTTCTTTGTTTGCTTGTTGAAGCTTCATGAAGCTTTGAACAAGTCCACCATATTTGTCTCATGATTAACCCTAACCATTCCACCTAACCATAGTCTATTCTCTACACCTAACCATGGTTGGTATATGATAAGTATTTCTTTTATTTTCTATTTTGAAAATACTTATGATATTCTTTGTTCTTCTTCTTCATCTTCAACAAGAAGAAAAGCTTGCCTCCATCAATGGCAACTTGAGAAAAAGAGTGAGAAATCCAATTCTAAAGTGAACCCACTTCCTATTTCTTCATCCTCTATCACTTGCCAAGTAGTATAGGGTGTTTTCTTCACAGGTTTCATGACTTGGTGAAGTTGGAGTTTGATCTAGAGTTGCCTCGACGT
Source organism: Agapanthus africanus (assembly GCA_030015575.1). Lineage (NCBI taxonomy): Eukaryota > Viridiplantae > Streptophyta > Magnoliopsida > Asparagales > Amaryllidaceae > Agapanthus > Agapanthus africanus. The sequence continues at coordinate 236,517,321 of JASDDO010000010.1, forward strand.
AGATCATCTTCGGCATCGAAGTCGACGACCTAGCCCGCCCTTTTCTCCGATGAAGCCGTTGCTAGAGTCATGGATTCAATTTGGACAGCGGAGGGACGTCATCACGGAGCCTAGGAGGTGGAGGACCGGATCTACAAAGGTTGTAGCTTCTTTCCTTTAAGTTAAAGTTGTTTACTTGCATCGCATCGTCTATAAATCTAGTTAACGATCCGTATTAGGGTTTGTAGGCACATGGAAAATTTTGAATTAGCCATGTTTGATCACTTGTGAGACCTCATTAGTGTGCCTAGGAACCCTTCAGTGGTATTAGAGCCTAGCTAGAGCCTTAGGCGATGCGTAGACGGAGTTTGAAGTCCGATCGAACCGAAACCCTAAATCCAAAATGCTCTCTGGACTTTTTTCAAAAACTGGGTTTTTTCCAGATTAAAAATATGCAGAAAAATCAGCAGGAGATTGTAAGAGTTACTGTGAAATTCGATCGCCTATTTCAATCAAATCGCCGCGGTTCCGCGGCACGAGCATGACTCGTGCGACGGTTCCGCGGCCGTACTGTCTCGTTGTTCAATGAATTTTACACAGTAATTCCTTTAATTGTGTGCTGTATTTTCTGGGAATTTTTAATATTTACTCAAGAGTTGAGTTTTCTGGGTTGTATTGGGGACTCGGTGTTTCGATCGGATAGTCTAATTTTGTCTGTGTGTTTTTCCGGGTAATTTTAGAATATGTTAAAAAGTTCGGCCGGACATAAATACCCACTTTTTCCCATGCCGGGAAATTTCCAATTGTTGGATATTTCCGTAGTTTAATGACGTTCTAAGTAGTGCAAGTAACACGATGGTCCCTCTAGAAGACAACAAACCTTAACTCGATTATGTGACCGTCTTGAACTGCCCTTTGAACCCTAGGGTTTGGGGCAGTACGGCGTGCCACATATGAGGCGTTGGCTTGACCCTTCTACGGCTGGACCGTTGGTACTGAGGCAGGAAGTGAATGTTTTTAAACTTATTTCATGTGTTGAGCTGTTTCGAGAAAACTTGGGTGTTCGAATGGTCGATCGGAAAGTTTAACATTTTCTATTTATCCGGAATGTGATACAACAATTGGAATTCATAAGTAGTTATGAGATAACTGAATGAATGTTATAAATCTAGCGGTTTAGTCTCACTTGATCGGTTGCCACGGAATTTTGATGTGATCAAAAGTCCGTCGCAATCACGTAGCGTACGCGGATACTCGCCGGGTAAACTTAATAGACAACCTCACTCTATAGCCCCGACCAAGTGACTGTAGGAGAACCCCGTCGCCGAAAGCATCCGTTCGGGTGCTCGCGGCAGCGGTATTCCGCCTTGGTGCACTTCGTCGACGGCGTCGGGGGTGCAGCCGCCTACTAAAGTTTGCGACGAGCATTCGATTAGGATGTCGGGAATCCTGTTGAATTACCCGACATGATATTGGAAAGTGTTTTCGATAATGAGACTAAAATGCGGGGTTTATAATTGTTAGGCATGCGATGTCTAGGTATTTCATTTGATTAGGCATGAGATGTCTAAAGAGGTTGCGGATTCCAACTGTTGTAGTTTTACACTTTCTTTTCTGTAACCGTAAGTGTAATATGTGATACCGCCGGTTTCATTGCTATATGTCAACGACAATTGGGATGTGCATATTTACTTACGTTGATGACATGTGATGTTATGTGTTGCTGGATATGTTATATTGGATTGTCGTGGTTGAATAGCCGGGGTTTTTTTTATGTGAGATGAGTGTTTTTCCATTTTCATTCATGTAAAAACTTGTATGTAATAGTCTTTTATTGGGGCACTTCCAGGTTGCGGATGTTGTCACCATTTGTATATTATTTACTTTTCCGCATTAGGATAGACCCATAGAGGGGAGCACAAGTAACCGGGTTCTGGGGTCCAGTGGGAGACCAACTCGAGGAGTCGAGTCCGGGTCTCCTAACCCTAGAATTGGTAGGGTTGTTTGCCGCTCTCGTTGGGGTATAGGGGTGTGGGATTGGCTATTCATCATGACCGTGGAATCCGTGTTTTATACTGGCTCGTATTGAAAACACGGACGTCCTAGTATATCCAATATTTCATATGATATTTTCTGCTGCGTTATCTGTGATGTGATCATGTGATTTGTTCAGATAGACATTGTATATAGTATATATGATATATTATATATACGTTGCTTATGTTTTACACCCGCACTAGCCCTGCCCCGCTCTGCCGTTAGTTACCTAACCTAACGGTGCAGACGGGACATCGAGGCGAATGCGGATGGCATAAGCGTACGTTATATTTATCTGTGATGTTTAGGTGGACTTAAGTGATGGGATATTCATTAATGAGATTAATGAAAGAAAATAAACCTAAAAGATGTTGTGGAATCGAATTTCAAAATAAAAAACAGTTAGCTACAGTTCTTGCTTTGCATCGCGGTGTTCATTTGAAGAACATCCTGCACCTTATTCGATGAGGAAAGGACCGAGATCCCTTCACCGGGAGTGACTCCTTTAGCAATAACTGGCAGATGCTACACACTCGGTTTGTCTTTTGATCGCTTATATAGTTTCCGCTTTGCACAGTGATATATATGATATATCCCGCACCTCATTCGACGAGAAAAGGGCCGACGATCCGTTCACCGGGAGTGACCCCTTTAGTAAAACTAGAAAAGCCTCAAAAAAATTCCATTTAAAAACCATTTGATTCCGCAACGAGATCAAGTTCAAAGCATTAAAGGTTTTCATAAAACCATTCGCAACCCTCCGTCATTTTAGGAAGTGAAGTACTTAGTATTCGTGCTGTGTTTGTTGACCATAGTCAAGGCACAGTGTACGGTAGCTAAGTGATGTCTTCCTACACCGCATATGATGCGATTAGTTAGGACAGTCGTGTGACTTTGTTGACCTTAGTTAATGGTCATGTGGGTGGGTCTAATTAATCACGAAATGACGGGTAGAACTTGACTAGTGCTTATGATTTGTTGACCATAGTTAAGGTCATAAGTACTAGGGGTAAAACCCTTTATCGGGAGTTTCAAGTGTTGAAATTTGCAATGAGATTGCATACCTTCTATAGGATAGTTGGATCCCGATACCCACTGCGAGTAATTGTTACTCCTGGGATAGTTTTACACTTTGCAATTAGCCGATCAAGTAGGTGTCTAGAAAGGTGTCAACGGGGTTACGCCTCTGGGAAAACGAGGTTTACTGTAATTAGGTCCGTGCGAAAGCACGGGGAACCTCCCTCAAAGTACCGACACTGGCCTGGCTGAAAGATTGGTGAACTTGTAGAGTGTAATTAATCCCGGCTAGTCTTTCCTTTTAAGGTTTGAAGAAAGATTTGATAAAAACAGTGGGAGCTATCCTGATTAGATAAAATAAATAACCAATCTGATCTTGCAAGAGCGCACGCTGAGTGTTTTCTTCTCTCTCTCTCTCCAGGTAGCGACCATGCCACGCCTTAATCAAAATAATAATATAGATGTATTGACCGAACCCGCTTGTTATACTGAGCTGGGGAAAGTTGGTCCCGCTCCAACTTATAATTGTTATAAGACAGAGCAGGAAATAGGGAATACCAGAATTCCTATGCCGCCCAAACGAAGAAAGTGCATATGATGCATCTCCTTCGTGTGTGTTCATTACAAAGAACTGTTTCTTAGTATTCTCTGAATCCTGGGTATTTAATATCGGATCAGGATCCCAGATATGTAATCTGTTACATAGGGCTACAAAAAGGTAGAAAAACTGAGAACGGGTGATAAGTTTCATGAGACAGAAAACGGGGAAAGTGTTGCAGCCAAGTCTGTTGGTCACTGTCACCCTGTATTACCGATACATCGATTCTGAACAAATACTTTTAGATACCGAACCTGATATACAAAATCATATCAGTCTCTTTATTAGTAAAGAAATGATAAAATTTTGTATTGATGGATAATGTTTTGAACATTTCCTATATCAAAAGTTGATCGGTTCAGGCACGTTATCTAAAAGCATTAACGTTCTAAATCAAACTACAGTTCCTAGTATACAGAACGCACACATGAGGAAGATTTCAGAAATGAACGAATTCTTCTTGAGGCATTGTAGACTAGGTCATATCAATGCGACCCGACTGGCTGAAGCTGCATTTTAGATGCATATTTAAATCAGTTTGAATTTACATCTTGTGAAACTATCCAGTCATGTCACAAAGATTAGATGACCATAGACTTGTTTATTGGAAACAGAGAAAGAGTTAGTAAACTCTTGGGACTGATATATGATGATGTATGTAAACTCCCCTGTCTACACATGCCAGGATCGGTTTTTTGTACTTCATTATATTCTCTGATAATCTCTCAAGATTCAGTCATATGTTCCTGTTGAAACATAAGTCCGAAGCTTTTGAGGTATTCACAGAATATAAGTTGGAAGTAGAGAACCAAAATACGGGTATAAGTATTATGTCCTATGATAAGATCAGGGAGGAGAATACTTGTGCATGGAATCCTTGGACTATTCTAAAGGAAAATGAGATTCTCTCTCAGTATTACTCCTCTGAATACACCACAGCACAACGGTGTATCGGGGCGGAGCAATCTCACAATATTAGATATGGTGTGCTCTATGATGAGTATTACTGAGTTACCTATTTCCTTTTGGGGTTGTGCACTTGAGAAGCTGCATACCTATTAAATTGGGTTCGAATCAAATCAGTGCCTACCACTCCATATGAGATATGGTATAGGAAGAGCCTATCTCTTAAGTAAGTTAAGATTTGGGGTTTTCCGGCTTATGTCTAAAGCAAAATCTGGACAAAATCGAGGCAAGGTCAGTTCTATAGAGCTGGAAAGGTTCCAGCTATACAAAACTGCAGCTGATTTGACTGGACCAAAGAATTCTATAGTCCCCAACGAACCTCAGCCTCTCCGCCGATCTAGTAGGTTTCCTCACCTGCCTGAGAGATACTTCGGTTTCTCGATGACAGTGGGAGCGAGGATTGCATCATGAGATGATGACCCAACTAGATTCGAGCAGGTCATCAAGAGTAGGGACTCTGTAAGAATGGCTGGATGCTTAGCGATCTGAGATGGAATCCATGGACACCAACAAAGTATGGACTTTGGTTGCGATATCTGAAGGGTTAAATCCCCATCAGGAACAAGTATATCTTGAGAAGATTACTTGGTGTAGATGGAAAAGTTGAGACTTTCAAAACTAGACTTGTTAAAGGTTTTCGTCATCGACCAGGCATGGATAATGATGAAACCTTTTCCAGGGACTATGCTTAAGTCCATCCAGATCCTATTTGCCATTGCTATATACCATGACTACGATATCTGGTGGTTGGGTGTCATGACTACTTTTCTAAATACAGATTTAGAAGAGAACGTATATAAGAACACAGCCAGAGAGCTTCGTAAACAGTGGGAGCAGCGGAAACGTGTGCAAGTTGCTTTACAGAATAAAGCAGGTATCGCGGAATTGGAACGTCTGTTTGGATGTGGTAGTCAAAGAGTTTGACTTCATCAAAATGGTAGATGAACCTTGTATGTACAAAAGGGTAGTAGAGAGTAAGGTGGTCATCCTCGTATTGTACGTGGACAACAAACTCTTGATAGGAAAAGAGTTTCCTATACTACGCTCGGTCAATCTCCGCTTATCACAAGGATTCTCCAATAGGATCAAAGTGATACCTCCTAAATCCTGGGTTGGATCTATGAGATAGATCTAAATGGATGTTAGGATTCTCACTAGCTATAGTAAGATTTTATCAATTGATCCTGGGGAGAATCACTGGAAAGGTTCCAGGGTGATAAAGACGACTGAATGTCAGTTACAGGTATTGTCTTTACCCTCAGTAAAGGGACGGTATGTTGGAAGAGTTCCAAGCTAGATACCGTGGCAAACTAGACGATAAAGGCTGGTAACATCGCTGTCAAAGATACTGCCAAAGAGGCACTTTGGGTGTATATTGGTTCATAAGATGAACTAGGTTCCTACCATTGTGTGACAATGGAAGTGTGGCTTTGGCCCTGGAACCCTGGTCCCATCAGTGACCCAGATATATTCTGAGGCAGCATCACCTGATCATGGAGAAAGTAGATCTCCAGGGTGATCGAGGTTAGGAGAGTAGACTTAGAGGACAACACAACGGATCCACTCACGAAGGCCTTTTCCCAAAGAGAGACTTTTAGGGGATGGTTGAGTATTAGATACTACAACCACTGCTACAGATGGCCCTAGTGCAAGTGGGAGATTGTTAGTTATATGTATGCCCTAGAGGCCATTACTGTGCATTGGATGTATATTGTAGTGGATGCTGGGACATATATAGGTAGGACTTTCTTGCTCGACATGATAGTACGCTATCTGGTTGCTCTTTATCTTAACATGTATGCCTTCTGTCTCTCTGATAACATGTTGATAAAGCCCTTAGGATGTGTACTCGACTTCCAGGACTATGATGTAGATCATACTAGTGGGGCCTGGGTAGTCCATGAGTACATCCTTCAATGTTCCTAGTCGTGGGAATATCGTGAGACGGGGCATCGATATTCTAGAGTAGACTAGCGTTTATCTTCTCGACCCATGTGATGGGCGATGGATGATCCCATATCCATTGGTGTTTGACATCAGAGATGGTATACGGGTGCTCAGTGGAGATTGGGTACACTGAACGGACTCGCCGAGAACTCCCAGATAGTATTATACCTCACGTCAGATGGCAGTTCTCTGGTGACACTGGTACAGCTTAGTCTGTTGACCCGAGATCGTCATAGAGTCTTGTGTGTCTCCTACTGTGCTTTGATTTCCACCCTACCACGACTTTACTGAGTCGTGCAAACAGGTGGGTTTTTGGTACAGTCCCGATTCACATGGAGGCAATGAGCGATAGGAGGGGATTCGTCTCTCCCGGTATTGGGGGTTGATGTTGCGCTATGCTCGACTGGCCATAACAGGAAATCCCTGGCCAGGGTTGCAGTGATATACTGGTAAGAGTTATCAGTAGTTTCATGAATGTTATGGACCTCACGTCGACATGACTTATTGAGCTATTGGGGTCTGACCTTTACCACCCCTAGGTGAGATATGCGACATATCAGACGAACAGACCGGATTGTACGGTAAGTGTTACTGGTTGGATTCACAGGAGTGTGAGCGGGCTTGCTCGTCGATCTTCTGATCGCTCAATACCCGGGTGGCCGTTACGTTTAGCAGACCGCTTGCGGCTTGTGGGTGCTTGATATGATCATCATCTGCTGCCGGCGTATTGACGAGTCTTTAGAGTCCTACACAGAGGTTTCCTGGATCAAGCGAAACGAAATAGGAGTGCATATGAGATATGTGCGGGACCGAGAATAATGCGTGTATGTTATACCGTATTCTATTCTCGCGATGAATGTATCGAATGGTTGTATGCGATATAACCGAGTTATCGAATCGAGGATTGATTCGATAAGTCGATGCATTGGATACTAGTCGGTTATATGCGATATGACCGGATCGTTAAATCAAGTATTGATTTAATGATTTAATGCATAATTATATATATTTGATATATTACTTAGCATTAACTAATATTAGTTCACTTTAAATGGATTTTCTCATTTGAAATGCACATTGTATATGTGATATATTTTTGTGCACTTGTTTGTATCATGTTTGATGATACATGCTCACTTGGGTTTGTGTAAAGAATTAAACCATGGTTATATGAATGGTTAAGGTTTTGTTTATTTACTTATTCATTTATTTATTTATTTTGTTTATTTTGGCAAAAGAAAAATGATATGGTGGCTTTCTTTGTTTGCTTGTGGAAGCTTCATGAAGCTTTGAACATGTCCACCATATTTGTCTCATGCTTAACCCTAACCATTCCACCTAACCATAGTCTATTCTCTACACCTAACCATGGTTGGTATATGATAAGTATTCCTTTTATTTTCTATTTTGAAAATACTTAAGATATTCTTTCTTCTTCTTCTTCATCTTCAACAAGAAGAAAGGCTCGCCTCCATCAATGGCAACTTGAGAAAAAGAGTGAGAAATCCAATTCTAAAGTGAACCCACTTCCTATTTCTTCATCCTCTATCACTTGCCAAGTAGTATAGGGTGTTTTCTTCACAAGTTTCATGACTTGGTGAAGTTGGAGTTTGATCTAGAGTTGCCTCGACGTAGATCATCTTCGGCATCGAAGTCGACGACCTAGCCCGCCCTTTTCTCCGATGAAGCCGATGCTAGAGTCATGGATTCAATTTGGACAGCGGAGGGACGTCATCACGGAGCCTAGGAGGTGGAGGACCGGATCTACAAAGGTTGTAGCTTCTTTCCTTTAAGTTAAAGTTGTTTACTTGCATCGCATCGTCTATAAATCTAGTTAACGATCCGTATTAGGGTTTGTAGGCACATGGAAAATTTTGAATTAGCCATGTTTGATCACTTGTGAGACCACATTAGTGTGCCTAGGAACCCTTCAGAGATGATGACCCAACTTGTTTCGAACTGGCCATCAGGAGTGGGACTCTGTAAGAATGGCTGGATGTTTAGTGATATGAGATGGAATCCTTATACACCAACAAAGCATGGACTTTGGTTGCTTTATCTGAAGGGTTAAATTCCCATCAGGAGCAACTATATCTTGAGAAGATTACTTGGTGTACATGGAAAAGTTTTTGACTTTCAAAGCTATGCTTTAGTCCATCCAGATCCTACTTTCCACGGCTACAAACCATGACTACGATATCTGGTGGTTGGGTGTCATGACTGCTTTTCTAAATATTGATTTGGAAGAGTGCATCTATAAGTACACAGCCAGAGGGCTTCGTAGATAGTGGGAGCAGCGGAAACGTGTGCAAGATGTTTTATGTGATAAAGCAGGCATCGCTGAGTTGGAACATTTGTTTTGATATGGTAGTCAAAGAGTTTGACTTCATCAAAATAGTAGATGAACCTTGTATATACAAAAATATAGTGGAGAGTATGGTGGTGATCCTCGTAGAGTACGTAGATGACATACTCTTGATAGGGAAGGAGTTTCCTATGCTACGCTCGGTCAATCTCCTCTTATCACAAAGATTCTCTATAGGATCAAGGTGATACCTCCTAAATCCTGGGTTATGGATCTATGAGATAGATCTAATTGGATGTTAGGATTCTCACTAGTTGTAGTGAGATGGTATCAATCGATCCTGGGGAGAATCACTGGAATGGTTCCAGGGTGATAAGGACGACTGAATGTCAGTCGTAGACATTGTCTTTACCCTCAGTGGAAGGACGGTATGTTGGAAGAGTTCTAGGCTAGATACCATGACTTACTAGACGATCAAAGGCAAGATACATTGTTACCAAGGATGCTACCAAAGAGCCAGTCTGGATATATTTTAGTTCATGAGATGAACTTTGTTCCTACCATTGTGTGACAATGGAGTTGTGGCTTATGCCAAGGAACGTCCGTCCCATCAGAAATCCAGATATAATTTTTAGGAAGTATCACCTGACCATGGAGATGGTTGATCTCCAGGGAGATTGAGGTTAGGAGAGTAGACACAGAGGACAACAGCGCGGATCCACTCACAGCTAATTGTTGGGTATGTGATACCACAACAGATGGAGCTAGTACAAGTGGGAGATTATTAGTTATATGTATGCCCTAGAGGCCATTACTGTATATGTGATGTATATTGTAATGGATGCTTGGACATATATTGGGAGGACTTTCTTGCTCGACATGATAGTATGCTATCTGGTTGTACTTTATCTTAACATGTACTCTGATTGTCTCTATGTTAGATACTGAAAAAGCCCTTAGGATATGTACTCGACTACTGGGACTATGATGAGATCATACTAGTGGGGCCACGGTAGTCGACGAGTACATCCTATAACTGTTCCTAGTCGAGGGTGTATCGAGACAGGGCATTGATACACCAGAGTAGACTAGCGTATACGCATCTTGACCCATATGATGGGCGATGGATGATCCCATATCCATCGGAATTTGACATCAAGGATGGTGTACGGGTGCTCAGTAGAGACTGGGTACACTGGACGTACTCGACGAGAACTCCCAGATGGTATTATACTTCATGTCAGATGGCAGTTCTCTGGTGACACTGGTACATGTTAATCTGTAGAGCCGAGATCGTCATAAAGTCTTGTGTGATTCCCACTGTGCTTCCATCATACCATGTCCAAGAGGGCGTGCAAAAAGGTGGATTTTGGGGACAGTCCCGATCACATGGAGGCAATGAGCGATAGGAGGGGATTCGTCTCTCCCAGTATAGGGAGTTGATGTTGTGCTGTGTTCGATTGGCTATAACTGGAAATCCCTGGACAAGGTTGTTGAGATTTACTGGTAAGTGTTATCAGTAGTTTCTCGAACTGTTATAGACCTCATATCGACACGACTTATCAAGCTACTGGGGTCTGACATTTACCACCCCTAGGAGAGATATGCGACATATCAGACGAAGAGACCGGACTGTACGGGAGTGCTACTGATTGGATTCGCAGGAGAATGTACAAGCTTGCTTGTTGATCTTCTGATCGCTCAATTCTTGGGTGGCTGTTATGTTTAGCTGACCGCTTGCAGCTTGTGGGTGTTTTATATGATCATCACCTACTGCCGGCGTATTGATGATTTTTTAGAGTCCAACACAGAGGTTTCCTGGCTCAGAAAAAACGGAGTAGGAGCACATATATGATATGTGCAGGACCGAGAACAATATGTGTATGTGATACCATTTTAGATTCTCGCGATATGAGATATCGGCCGGGTATATGTGATATAGCCGGGTCGTCGGATCAAGTGTTGATTCGATTAACTGATACAGATTATATTAGTGGGTTATTTATGAAATAGCCGAATTATCGGATCTAGTGTTTATTTGATAATTAAATGTATAATTATATATTTGATATATTAAATTACATTAACTGATATAAGCTCACTAAAAGATTATTTTTCTCACTCGGGTAATACATTGATATATATGCGATATATGTTAATTGTATTATTTTATTTTGTTACAATAAATATTGTATATGTGATATATAATATTGTAACATGATAGATTACTAATGCAACATGTTTAGTGGAGATTAAACAAGGTTAGGGTTTGATTTGGGTTAGTTCTTTCTTGAACCTTCTAGAAGGTTTCTTTTTTGTTTTTGCAAAGATATTTTGCAAGATATTTACTTAACCCAACCCACACCCTTTACTATGGTTAGATCTCTACAATGGTTAAGTCTTTTCTTGACTTAACCATGGTTGCATTCGTAATCATATTATCACAATTCATTATTCGTCACAAAAAGATTATTCATTGCTCTTCTTCTTCCTTCTTCTTTTGGATGGAAAAACTTACTAGCTTTCTCATTAGTGATCATTTTGAGTGAGATTAAGAAAACATATGAGAGCAAAAATCCTACTTCATCATCCTAATCTATCATAGCCATTTAGTTTAGGGTGTTCACTTCATTAGTGAGTGAGAGCTTGTGTCAAAGAAACTTCAAGGTAGATCATCTTTATTATCGAAGATCGGAAGCAAGCTTGCATCTTTCTCTGTGTGGAGCCTCTCTAGAGTCCGGGTACTCGATGATCGCAGCGAAGGGACCTCAACACGGAGCTTTAGAAGTGAAGGACCGGACTACAAAGGTTGTAATCCCAAACTCTTAGTGTTAAAGTGTTTAACATGCTTTGTTTCGCCTAATCTCTAGTTTAAAGATCTTGGTTAGGGTTGTTCGACACGTTTAAATTTTAAATCGGGCATGGTTGATGCCTTATAGACCCTTGTGAGAGTGCCTAGTAACCATGCAGGAGATTGTTGGCTATAGTGCCCTCAAGTCAATTATTGAATCGCAGGCACGCGATTGCGATGATTGAGTGAGGACATATACCAGTAGAATAGTCTTACTAGAGATGATAGTATACTATCTGGTTTGTCTTTATCATCATGCTTTAGGTGTTATTATAGATTACTAGTACATGTTGATAGAGCCCATAGGATTCTTGCTTGACAACCAGTATTATGATGGCGATCATATATGTAGGAGCTGGTGGTCTATAAGCAAATCCTTAAATGTCCCTAGTCGTGGGAGTTTCAAGATTGGGCATCGATACTCAAGAGTAGACTAGTGTATACTGCTCGAGACCCCGACGAGGGGCGGTGGCTGGGTCTCACAAGCCGTTGGTGTTAGTTTGTGTTAGTGTATATGCCCTAGAGGCCATTACTGTATCATACTAGTTTGTATATTACTTAATGGAGGCTTGGGATATTCACCTTGTATAAACAATCTTGCTCAATATAGTAGTATGCTACTTGGTTTGTTTCTACTTCAATGTGTACATGTGTTTATTTTAGTATATCACTATACGCATTACTGGAGCCCTTAGGATCTTTGGATGATTACCAGCGTTGTGATGGCAGTCACACTAGTGGGGGCTGGGTAATCTATAAGCACATCCTTATACAGGTCCCTAGTCGCAGGACTATCGAGACAGGGCATCGATACTCCGGAGTAGACTAGCGTATGCGCTTCTCATCCCAGTGTGGGAGATGGTCTGTCCCACAGCCATCAGTACGTCGTACTGGAGATAGTATACGGGTGCTCGTTGGGTTACGAGTACACTGGACAGGACTCGTCGGGAACAGACAGGTTGGTATTATACCTATCGTCTGTTATCAGTTCCCAGGTGACATGAGTACAGCTTAGTCCGCTGACTTGACACTAGCACTTCGCCACGAGTGTGTTCCCACTGCACTTTGATCACTACCCTACCACGGTTCAAAGGAGTCGTGCAAACAGGAAATGGTTGGGTGCAGTTCCGAAGCACTTGGAGGCAGTGACGGTTAGACAGGATTCGTCTCTCCCGGTATTGGGGGTTGACATCGCGCTGTGTCTAGGAGAGCCATTACACGAGTAGTCCCTGGCCAGGGCAAGCGAGATATACTGGTAGGCTTCCAGTGTTATCTCAGGGTGTTTTGGGCTTCACTCCGACACTACTTGTACCGCTATTGGGGGACTGACGTTTACCGCCCCCTAGGCCCGACATGCGATGTATCAGATGAACAGACCGGACTGTACGGAGACCGTCACATTCAGACTCAGTAGGAGTTCAGATGGGGTTCACCTCGTCAGCCTTCTTGTCGGTATCTACCTGGGGACCGTTACTCACAGCTAGTGCCGCTTGCGGTCTGTGGTTAAACCCACTACCAGCGTAGTGTCGATTCTTTAGAGTCCCACAAAGTGGGTATTCGCCTTTGAGCAAAACTGAGTAGAGGTCGCATGGTTTTGCGGCAGGGTTCGTTCTCATCCGCGCACTTGTGCACGTTTGGAGTCCGGACGGATTATACTAGCAGGCTCTGGTTTGAGCCAGATACTGGTATATGTTTTGGTGTTGCTTTTATCTCTCAGTATTCTTGTTCCTCGGAACAAGAATGCAGGTGTGTATGCACAGTTGTTTGAGGCGGAGGAAGAGGTCTTTCATTAGGGTTTCGGAACGGGTGCGTATGCACAGTTGACAGTCATCTTTTTCCAAACCCTAATGGATTTATGAAATATCAATTAATAATAGTAATTAAATGAAATTGTGTCATGGTTGATTTTGTTGACTTGTTGACCATGGTTGACTTGTTGACCATGGTTGAATGTTTGACCATCATCATTGCTTTGCAAGGATGCTCCTTGATTCTAGCTTACATTCATTTAATGAAGTGATGATAGTGGTCATTCCAAATACAACCATCAACTATTTCATTTTGAATTATTATTAATTAGATATATCTTTTTCCTTTTGTTATAGTTGCAAAAAAAAAGGAGCTCATTCTATCATATTGACTCTCTCTCCTCATTTCATCTTTTTCTTCCTCAAGCTCAAGGAGAATCCTTCTCATGTGTTGAGAATCCCTCTCCTTGAAAAGAAAACACCCCATAGATACTCTCTACTCTCTCTAGGGTTCAAGGTTTAGCAAGCCGGAGATCCTAGTTCACTCTAAGTTTGAGAAAGAGCCCGAAGGTTGAACCCTCAGGTGGATCCATCTTTGACGGAAGAAGGCAACGAAGAAAGAACCATCAACCTCTACAAGGTTTCAAGAAGAAGGAGTTCAAGTTAGGTATAACCTTGTATCCGAGTAGCTAACTCTCTTTAGCTCTCTCTTGCTAGTTTTAGTTTAGGAAAAGTTCCCGACTTTGTTAGTCCATGTTGCCCCATGCACCAAAAATTTGATTTTTATACCGTTTCCGCCTCCCCGTAAGAACCGGGGGTCGCAACGTGGACTTACAGTGGTATCAGAGCCTAACTAAACATAAACTAGCTAGGCAGTGAAGTGTAACGAAGTTCGGAACCGAAAAATCCAAAAACCAAACTTTTCAAAAACCCTAGTTTCTGTTAAATTTTTTTCTGGTCAAAACAAAATTTGTTATGCACCTAAAATCATCTCAGGGTTTTTTAAAGATAACCACCAAAAACGAGCCAGAGATCTGACCAAACGAGCATGTTTCCGCGGCAACAGAAAGCTATGTTGCCGCGGATCCGCGGCCGTCTTGTCTCCTCTCTGCCTCGATTTTGGTGCAATGTATCTCTGTATTGGTTTTAGGATTTTTGAGATATATTATATGTGCCCAGATTTTCCAGAATAGAAATTTGTTTTTGGGGGCCTATAATTCCGTATTTTTTCCGAGCTTCACTACACTTTGACTATGTTGGTTATATCTGTGATGTTTGTATGTATTGAACGTCGGGTAATCGCTATAAGTCGATTAGTCGGGGTTATACATCTCTGTGATCTGTGTTTGATATTGGAATGTGTATATGAATGTGTTGGACTGTCGCGGGTGAATAGCCGGGGTGGATGTGAGATGAGCTTTTGTTTTTCTTTCATTCATTTATAATATGTAAATTGATGTAATATTATTATTTGTATGGCCGCACAACCGGGTCGGGGTTGTAGCCGTCATTGTATATTTCTTTTTACTGTTTTTGCTCCTAGGATAGACCCATGGAGGGGTGCACAAACTACCGGGTACTTGGCGGGTAGTTTGCCGCACCCGTAGGGGTCTTGGGTGGGGTTTTGGCTATTCACCGCGACCGTGTAATCCGCTTTTCGTTGCAGGCTCGAACGGATTGCGGATTCCTAGTATATCCAATGTATTCATCTGTGATCTGTAATGTCTATCATTGCTTTATTTATAACTATTTAGGCGTTGCTTATGTTTTACAGCCGCGCTAGCCCAGCCCCCGCTCTGTCGTTAGTTAATTAACCTAACGGGTGATGACGGGGCCCCGTGGCGAATGCGAATGGCATAAGCGTACGTCATATTTTAGTTGTTTTCTGCAATGGTAGGATTTAAATGATGGGACACATTAAAAGAACTAATGCAAGAATATCACGCATTAAAAGAACTAATGCAAGATAATAAACCAAGTTAAAGTCGTTGGAACACTTTCGAAAACCCACTCGGTTCTTTTCAAAACTAACTTTTATTTGCGGAGCTTGAGCCACTCCTTCTAAAAGCTATCTCGTTCCATCGATTATATCAAGTTCACTACGTTCACGGTTTTACCAAAACCATTCGTAGCCCTCCGTCGTTTCGCATGAATAGGCAATAGTATTCAAGCTATGTATGTTGGCCAAAGTCAAGGCATAGTGATTGGTAGCTATTGGGTGTTCATGTGTAGCATTAATAGATGCGTTGGTTTGGGACAGTCGTACTACCATTTTGGCCAAAGTCAAGGGTAGGTACGGGTGGATCCAAATTAACCTGGATAGTGACGGGTAGAACTTGACATGTGACTTATGATATTTTGGCCAAAGTCAAGGTCATAAGAGCATGGGGCAAAAATTCACATCGGGAGTTTCATAAGTACTGAAACTTGCTAGATTTGCATACCATTTGGAGTGTGGTGATTCTGGTAGGATTCCTTCAGTTTCGTCACGCGATGATATTTGGATCCCGATCCTACTGTGAGTATATGCTACTCCTCGGGAAATTTCTCACTAAACGATCAATGCTATAAACCTAGTAGGTGCCTAGATAGGTGTTAGCGGGGCTACGCCCCCAGGGAAAAGAGGTTATTTAATTAAGGAACTTCGCGAAAGCGTTAGAAAACCTCCCTCGAAGTACCGACACTGGCCTGGCTGAACGGTTAAGCAAGTATTGTGCGGTGGGATTGATCCCGACTAGTTCTTCCTTTATGGTTTGAGGAGGGATTCGAGAGACAGTGGGAGCCATCCTGTTTAGACAAATTAAAAACCACTCTAAACTTGCAAGAGCATCGTGCTAAAGTGTTTCTTCTCTCCCTCCTAATTGCAGCGACCATTCGACATGACTGGACTTAAGTTACTTCTAGATAAAAACATACTGACAGGGCCAAACTACAAAGATTGGCTCAGGAATGTCAAAATGGCAATCACTTACGACAAGCTGGGGTATCTTCTTACCACCAAAGCTCCCCCCGTCCCAGGTCCCACCTCCAGCGTCGCGGATAAGGAAATCCGTAAGACTTGGGAGATTGATTGCGCGAAGGCTAGGTGCCTCGTTCTTGCCTCTATGGACAACTAACATCAGAGGAGGCACGAGAATATGGATTTGGAATCCATATTTCTTCATACAAAAGAACTGTATGGAGAGCAGTCTCGTATCGCAAGACACGAAGTGTCGAAGAAGTTATTTTCGGCAAAGTTGGCCGTCGGATCATCGGTAGCGGACCACGTGCTTAAGATGATTGGCTACATTGAGGAGCTCGCGGAACTTGGGACCACGTTGGAAAGTGAACTCTATACGGATTTAATTCTCCAGTCCCTTCCATCCACTTACGCCCAGTTTATACTGAACTTCAACTTACAAGAAAAGGAAGTTGAACTTTCAGAACTCCTCAACATGCTGAGGAGCGCAGAGGGCACCGTACAGAAAGGTAGGGAAACACCCGCTTTGTTTGTAGGAGGATCTTCTTCTTCTAGGTCCAAGGCAAAAGCCAAGGGTAAGAGGAAGAAAACCCCTAGAGGCCATTACTGTATCATACTAGTTTGTATATTACTTAATGGAGGCTTGGGATATTCACCTTGTATAAACAATCTTGCTCAATATAGTAGTATGCTACTTGGTTTGTTTCTACTTCAATGTGTACATGTGTTTATTTTAGTATATCACCTATACGCATTAGTGGAGCCCTTAGAATCTTTGCTTGATTACCAGCGTTGTGATGGCAGTCACACTAGTGGGGGCTGGGTAATCTATAAGCACATCCTTATACAGGTCCCTAGTCGCAGGACTATCGAGACAGGGCATCGATACTCCGGAGTAGACTAGCGTATGCGCTTCTCATCCCAGTGTGGGAAATGGTCTGTCCCACAGCCATCAGTACGTCGTACTGGAGATAGTATACCGGTGCTCGTTGGGTTACGAGTACACTGGACAGGACTCGTCGGGAACTGACAGGTTGGTATTATACCTATCGTCAGTTATCAGTTCCCAGGTGACATGAGTACAGCTTAGTCCACTGACTTGACACTGGCACATCGCCTCGAGTGTGTTCCCACTGCACTTTGATCACTACCCTACCACGGCTCAAAGGAGTCGTGCAAACAGGAAATGGTTGGGTGCAGTCCCGAAGCACTTGGAGGCAGTGACGGTTAGATAGGATTCGTCTCTACCGGTATTGGGGGTTGACATCGCGCTGTGTCTAGGAGAGCCATTACACGAGTAGTCCCTGGCCAGGGCAAGCGAGACATACTGGTAGGCTTCCAGTGTTATCTGAGGGTGTTTTGGGCTTCACTCCGACACGACTTGTACCGCTATTGGGGGACTGACGTTTACCGCCCCCTAGGCCCGACATGCGATGTATCAGACGAACAGACCGGACTGTACGGAGACTGTCACATTCAGACTCAGTAGGAGTTCAGATGGGGTTCACCTCGTCAGCCTTCTTGTCGGCATCTACCTGGGGACCGTTACGCACAGCTAGTGCCGCTTGCGGTCTGTGGTTAAACCCACTACCAGCGTAGTGTCGAGTCTTTAGAGTCCCACACAGAGGGTATTCGCCTTTGGGCAAAACTGAGTAGAGGTCGCATGGTTTTGCTGCAGGGTTCGTTCTCATCCGCGCACTTGTGCACGTTTGGAGTCCGGACGGATTATACTAGCAGGCTCTGGTTTGAGCCAGATACTGGTATATGTTTTGGGGTTGCTTTTATCTCTTAGTATTCTTGTTCCTCGGAACAAGAATGCAGGTGTGTATGCACAGTTGTTTGAGGCGGAGGAAGAGGTCTTTCATTAGGGTTTCGGAACGGGTGCGTATGCACAGTTGACAGTCATCTTTTTCCAAACCCTAATGGATTTATGAAATATCAATTAATAATAGTAATTAAATGAAATTGTGTCATGGTTGAATTTGTTTACTTGTTGACCATGGTTGACTTGTTGACCATGGTTGAATGTTTGACCATCATCATTGCTTTGCAAGGATGCTCCTTGATTCTAGCTTACATTCATTTAACGAAGTGATGATAGTGGTCATTCCAAATACAACCATCAACTATTTCATTTTGAATTATTATTATTAATTAGATATATCTTTTTCCTTTTTTTATGGTTGCAAAAAAAAAAGGAGCTCATTCTATCATATTGACTCTCTCTCCTCATTTCATCTTCTTCTTCCTCAAGCTCAAGGAGAATCCTTCTCATGTGTTGAGAATCCCTCTCCTTGAAAAGAAAACACCCCATAGATACTCTCTACTCTCTCTAGGGTTCAAGGTTTAGCAAGCCGGAGATCCTAGTTCACTCTAAGTTCGAAAAAGAGCCCGAAGGTTGAACCCTCAGGTGGATCCATCTTTGACGGAAGAAGGCAACGAGGAAAGAATCATCAACCTCTACAAGGTTTCAAGAAGAAGGAGTTCAAGTTAGGTATAACCTTTTATCCGAGTAGCTAACTCTCTTTAGCTCTCTCTTGCTAGTTTTAGTTTAAGAAAAGATCCCGACTTTGTTAGTCCATGTTGCCCCATGCGCCAAAAATTTGATTTTTAAACCGTTTCCGCCTCCACGTAAGAACCGGGGGTCGCAACGTAGACTTACAGTTTGTTCACCTTAGATAGTATACAGGTGCTCATTAGGTTATGGGTACACTGGACGGACTCGCCGGGAATATGCTAGTTGGTATTATACCTATTGTCAGGTGGCAGTTCCCTGGGGACATGTGTACAGGTTAGTCTGTCAACCTGAGATCGTCATTTGTCTCGTGTGAGTTCCCACTGTGCTTTGATTACTACCCTACCATGGCTCAAAGGTGTCGTACAAATAGGTTTTAGTTGGGTACAGTCCCGAGCCACTTGGAGGCAGTGAGCGGATCGTCGGGGATTTGCCTCTCCCGGTATTAGGGGTTGATGTCACGTTGTGCACGGGTGTCCATCACTAGAAATCCTCAGCCGGGGTAGACGAGAATTACCAATCCAGGATCGATAGTTTCTCAGGCGGTGATGAGTTTTATACCGACACTAAATGTCGCGTTATTTGGGGTCTGACTTTATCCACCCCTTAGACTCGATATGCGAAACTCTTAAACGAACAGACCGGACTGTACGAATATTGTCACTGTCAGGCTTAGTAGGGGTACTGATGAGTTTTCTCGTAGATCTTTTTTCGCTCAATACTTGGGTAGCCGTTACGTACAGCTAGTGCCGCTGACGTGCTTGTGGTTAAACCCACTGCCAGCGTATTGACGAGTCTTTAGAGTCCCACAAAGAGGGTTTGTCATGGTTCAGGCGATATGGTGTAGATGACGTATGTTAGTACATACAGGTGTCCGATTAAATATGTGTACAGGCTGCACAGACTTTAATCGGACGGTTGATAATACTAGCTGCTTAGGATTAAGCCGGATTATTAAATCAGATTTTGATTTAAAAATTTATATATATGTATTTATATATATGTATTCTAGTATTATTGTTCACTATTCATTTTCTCTCTAGGCTATTCGTATTTTTGTACGAATACGCGTATATGTATTTCGATACGTGTACCGGGTTGCATTCCGTATTTATACGAAAAAGTTTCCAGAAGATGGCCACCTCATTAATTTATTTTCTTTATAGAAAATCAACTAGGAAATGAGGTGGAGGGTGAGTTGGCTTGAGCATGGATCATGGCATGTAGAGAGGTATGGTTTGCATTTGTTTATTTGGAAAATGAATGAGATATTTTGTGTGTGAGTGTATGATTGAGATAGAGAGGGCAGCCACCATTCTTGAGATGGACTTGCTCATTTTATTTGCTTCATCTCATTCACATTCTCACTCACTTGGAGACTTAGCCCTTTCTTTAGTTGCTCATGCCACATGTTTCCTCACCTCCTCTTCATCTTCTTGAGTTGCTTATGGAGCATTTATGATGAGAGAAAAATTATAGTGACACATTCCTACACCTACACTCTCCATTGCTAGCAACCTTGGAGCGTCGGTTGCCTCGCTTGGTGAGGCTGAAGCTTGCGCCATTTCCCTCAGGTGGATCATCGTACATGGAGGAAGACCGGTAACCAAACTCGATCCGCAATCTCTAGGAGCTTGGGATGAAGGTTGAAGACCGAAGGACATGGATCAACTCGGTATAACCATTCCTAACTTCTTTAATATTGCTTGCTAGTATAGGGTTTAGGGTAGATCCGGGCATCGGGTCATGGTAGCGCCAGTTTAGAAAATTTTTGTTCCGTATTTGGCCACGGTTTGATGGCCGGGGCGCTGCCGTAACCCAACAATGATGTCTTCTACTCACGAGTTGGCAACTCACCTCCGTTGTGCCACAGTTACTTGCAGGTTTTGTTAGATATGTATGTCCTAGAGACCTGTATTGTATAGGATGCTAGGTATGTATATGTACAGAAATAATCTTTGCTTGAAATGATAGTATGCTATCTGGTTTATCTTCATCTTAACGTGTGCTGTGTTGTATTTCATATCTTTATATACATGTTGATGAAGCCCTTAGGATTATGCTTGACTGCCAGAATTATGATGTAGATCATACTAGTGGGGCCTGGGCAGTCTATAAGCATATCCTTTAATAGTTTCTTGCCGTGGGTATATCGAGAGAGGGCATCAATTGTAGCGTTTTGAAAATCGTTTCGGTGAAATTTCGGAAAATCGTTAAAATAAGGGGATTTACCGTAAAAAGTCAAAATATAAATTTCTTTTAATATAAAATTAAATATACATATTCTAACTATATAATTGCTAGTATTTGGTGTTTATTGAGCCACTGGTAAAATTTCTAATTTTCTGAAATTTTTTCCGAAATTTATTATTTTAATATTTTTTAAGCCGTCACTAATACATTTAATTAGGGAAAAATCACAAATTGGAATGGGTTGAATCAAATTTTGTGCATCATAACACATTAAACAAAATTTTAACATGTTGTTTTTGAAATGAAATGAAGCTGTCAAACGGTTTTAGAAAATATCGAAGAAAAAGGCTTAGATAGTGAAATTAATGTAAATAGATATTGGGGTATAACTTTTATCATTTTTCCCTCACCCACACTCACCCACACCCTCTCTCCCCTCTCCAAATCAGCAGCCCCAAGCTGTCCCTTCTTTTTCCCCACTTGTCTTGCCAAAAGAAAAGAATAGAAAACAAAGGAAATGAAAGAAAATTGTTAAAAGAGTATGGGCTTTGACTTTGTGGGTTGACTTGACTTATTTTCCCACCTCACTCTCTCTTCTCCCCCCCCCCCAACATGTGGCTGAGCCCCCCTCTTCCTGCTGCAACAGCAGCCCCCTCTAATTTTCCCCATTTCCCCCTCTCCTTCCACCTCAAAAACCCTTCAAAAATGCATCAAAAATCCTACAAAATCAAAATCAAGCTCCTACCCATTTTTCCTTAGCCCCTATAGCATGGATCTTGGTGCAAAGATTTCAATTTGGAGGTCAAGTTCTATGTTTGATCCGTGGTTCTTGAGGTATAATAAATCTTGGCTTTTTGTTAAATTGTTTGATTATTTCTTCAAATTAAGTTAATGAGTGGTTTAAATTAGGTTTTGAATTGCAAGTTCAAGTTCATGGTTAGGGTTTGTGAAAACTTAGTTAGGGTTTTAGGTATGAGATTATAGTTGTGTGGTATATTTAACTAGTTAATGCTATGCAAAACTAATCTAATTGCTAAAATTCCTAATTGTAACATTTACAATGTCCAAAATAAGTTTTTATCCAAACTAGGTTTTTGTAAAATATTTGTATATGTGAGATAAAATTGTAGTGATGGTTTTTATCAATTATTCTTGGTTTTAATGGGTAGATTAACTTGTAATTGAATGAAAAATCTAATTTGGTCACTAGTTGCTAATTTGTTAGTTTAAAATTGTGATAATTATGCTAAAGTGCTAACTAGGTTTTAGAAATTGAATTAAATTGTGGGTTTAAAATTTAAGTAATGGTTTCTATGGCATAATTAAGATATTAAGTTATCATCTTGGTCACTAGAATTGTTAAAACATCAAGTCTTGTACAAAAACGGTAAACCTTGCATGCTAGTTTTTCGGAAAAATAGCTTTTAAAGTGAGTTTAGGGTTTTTGTGAATTTTAACCTATTTCATATTATAATTAGTGTTTGTGAATGTGAAAATGAGTGTGTTTGGGTTTTTCTCGATGGTTTGACGTTTGTACATCGACATCGAGGGTTGGTTTGGCTATTCTTGAATGCGTTGACGATAGGTTTTGACCTATGCGTGATACACGTGCCGAATTGGTTTTCGTATACCGTTTCAATTTCGGATTTGGTTTTTATGCGTTACGATACGTGGCGACATGTAGGTACCCCAGGAGGACATCGAGACGACAAGCAAGCACGTGGCGATGTCGGCACCGGCGAGCTCAGATCAGGCGAGTAGATTTATATCTACGGGGAGAAGTCGGGTGGATGGCGTATAGCACCCCCGAAAAGTTGTGAGGAATGAGGTGATGTGGTAACGATATACTTTTATATATTAATAGGAGATATGAACACCGAATAAGAGAATCCTTAGGAGCTTATGGGTTTAGGGTTAGCGAAAATTGAAGAAAGGACTTTAGCGGATTTCTTAGTCATGAAACCTAGAGTAAGGATTTGCATACACGCACACATATACACTTGCATATATCATCTTCTTGTGCGTATATGGGAATGTGCATATATGTATATACTCATGGGTATGGGACTATGCATATATACATTCATATACACATGCATGAATGTTGAGGATATTGTATGATATTTGGAGATGAGTCGATGAGGTTGGGATTGAGGCCATGAGATCGGTGTTGTGATATGATCCGTATTTGAGATACGACATGATATTTTAGCGGGTTCTTTAGGCGTGGTGTTTTCATACACACACATGCATTTCATGGATGGTATCAGTATTGTAATAGACGTAGATCAGTACCCCGATCATGATATTTGATAACGAGGATACCGGACGATTAATGTGATAGATGTGACATTTAACCCGTACCCAGATTTGGGAGGCCGTACGACGGATTTACCGTACGAGCTATATATTGACGATAGATCCGCATTCTTGATTCGAGGATGTCATATGATATGTTGTAACGTACATGATATTATTGAGGCGGGATCACCGACTATTATACATGTATATATATATATATATCGACTCAGATATAGGTGGTTTCCGTACCCCTTTTGATTGGTTGTTAGTTAGACCTGTAGTTTACCTAGTAGATGTCAGACTGGACCCGAGTCATACCTATTTCCAAAACTAACGAATCGTGAGAATTTTAAAGACATACCAAGGGATACTACGGATATTTTAAAAGACGTATTTTTTCTTAAAAACACCGTAGTCCTTATTTTCAAACACCACGATTCGTACTATTTCAAACGACAAAACAGTATAACACATGTATAGTAAGGTAGATTCCTTGTTGTTATGTTATTATTCATGTTCCGCATATTATTGTTGTATTTACTATTCATTTTCCTTATTATGTTGTTATCGCCTCATTGCATGTCATTGTGTGCGTAGTAATTATAAAACCATGTTGTTAGGACACCAGCACCATTACCGATGATGCGTATGCTCCACGTACACTCACTTGCTGGCTCACACACATCTTCATCGGTAATTGCCATGTCACGTACACTTTAGAAAATACTATTTCATTGACATAGCTTGCTAATTGATGTTGCTATATGTTATAGATTTCATATGCTAGTTAAACTATTGCATTCATTGCATGATATCAGATGCATTCATATATTCATTGGTTATACAGTATTATGGACATTATATCGGTTTTCACTTTCATTGACATGGTGATTTGATGTTTTCGGATCCGTCTTGAGATTTTCTGGATTTGGAAAACCTCATGTGAAAGTTTTATAACTGATGATGTATTTTAAAGAGAAAAATGTGGTTTTTCCTTGATATGATGAGTAGTGTCCACCATGATGTTTTCTCGGTTCTGAGATAGTTTTCGAGACCCGATTCGAGGAGTTGGATGAACCGTCTGTGGGTATATGGTGGACCCGGTATGGTACCCCCGGGCAAGAAGTTCGAGTAGTAGACGATGAGCCCGGCAGAGGAAGACTACCTACCGGTGATTTTACCTGGCATGGCGGATATCCAGAGGATACCGTTCGTGGCCGTGAGATTGATGATATGGGCTGATCTGTTCTGCCGGAGGCCGTGGGCCGATCCTGCAGATGATACGGATGCCTGAGGTATTGATATTTGAGACTTGATTTGAGATTTGAGATATTGAGATTTGGTACTGAGATACCGAGACTTATGTTTTGTGTCGATGCTTGACACTGATTTTTCTGTTGCATTCATTAATGATACGTGATTGACATACATATAGAAATCTCATTGATTAAAGAAAATAGTTGACTCACTCATGATATATTCTGTTTTCATTCGTAATGCATTCATACATCATATATCTGATATGTTGCTATCTGAGGCACTGACACGAGCATGTAGTATTACATTATCCATAGCTGGACCAGGATTTTTATTGAGGATATTACCTGATATGACCTAGGATAGTGTTATGCATGCGATTTCCACTCGTAGATGTTTTCTACTAACGAGTTGGCAACTCACCCCCGTTGTGCCACAGCTCCTTGCAGGTTTTGCCGTACAGGTTCTCTGCGGCTTTCCTGGCATACTGTTCTTTCCCGGTGATTGCTTTGGCAGGTGGGTTCTTTTGCATCAAGAACACCATCGATTATTTATTATTTCAGTTGTATCTAAAAACTCCATCAACCAGATTGTATAATTGAGAGAGATAGAAAACCAGACCTGCTATTCTTTCGACCTTAGAGTCGCGCGTTGTATTATTATGTTTTTCATGTTGTTTTGAGTTTCTTTTGAGTTTTGAACCTCGCCTTTGGCGTTGTATATTATTTCTTGCGTGGTTGTGACCGTCGATTGACGAAGAGCTAGCTCCTGCTTGGGGATGCCTTTTTATTGATTTCGTATAATATTCATATTGTATCCCGTTTGGGGCAAGTATTTACAGAGGAGACTCTGCCGAAATTTTCAGAAAATACTTGGATTTTAAAAATACATACTTCAGCCTATGTTGATTAAAACTACTTGCTTTCAAATGGGTTTTTCCTTCACTCTACTCTTCTTTGGTTTTGATTTTTCTGGGTTTTGGCTTACTTAGATTACGTACGCCTCGAGACGTTTTGTAATTTAAGTTCCGGTCATGTTCCGTACTTCTTGGGTCGTGACATCAATATTACCAGAGTAGACTAGTGTATACGTTTCTTGACCCTGGGGGCGATGGTTGATCCCACAACCATTGGTGTTTGACATCAAAGATTGTACACAGGTGCTCATTAGAGAATGGGTACACCGAACAGGACTCGCCGAGAACTCCTAGATGGTACATATACCTATCGTCAGATAGCAGTTCTCTGGTGACACTTGTACAGGTTAGTCTGTAGACCCGAGAACGTCATAGTGTCTTGTGTGATTCCCACTGCGCTTTGATTTCCTCCCTACCACGGCTCTACTAAGTTGTGCAAACAGGTGGATTTTGCGTACAGTCCCGAATCACATGAAGACATTGAGCGATAGGAGGGGTTTCATCTCTCCCGGTATAGGGAGTTGATGTCGCGCTATGCTTGATCGACCATAACAGCAAATCCCTGGCCAGGGTTCTCGAGATTTATTGATAAGAGTTATCAGTAGTTTCTCGAACCGTTATGGGCCATAAATCAGCATGACTTATAAAGTTAATGGGGTCTGACATTTACCACCCCTAGACTTCATATGCGACGTATTAGTCGAAGAGACCGGACTGTACGGTAAGTGTTGCTTACATGCTCGTTAGGGTTGTGATGAGTTCGCTCGTCGGCCACCTTTTCGTCATGTACCTGGGTAGCCATTATGCACAGCTAGTGTCGCTGATGTGCTTGTGGTTAAACCCACCGCCAACGTACTGTCGAGTCTTTAGATTCCCACACAGAGGGTTCCCTGGTTCAGGCAAATGATGTAGAGGCCGTAAGTTGTTACGGCAGGGTTTCGATTATGTTCCTGTAATTGTTACAGGAATAATGATCGGAAGGGTAATACTTGTAGGCTTTGGTTTAAGCCGGATACCGGTATTATATTATTGGATTATTTGTATTCGCACTTTTCAGAATTCGGATACGGGTATACTTATGCGGTATACGGTGGAGGGGTATTCTTGTAATTATACAAGAACACCTTCTAGAAGGGGACACCTCATAATTAGTTATTTATTTTGTGAAAATAAATAAATGAGGTAGAATTTGGAGAAATGTCAAAGCATGGGTGGAGGAATGGCTTATATGATTTTTTTTTCATTTGGAATTACTATTGAAGCATAGTGCATTATTTTATTGCATGCTTCAATTATTTTCATTTGAGCCATATCATTTTTTCCATGCTTGAATAATTCGTCCATCACTCTCACGTTCTCTCTCCTCATTATCTCCTTCTTCCTCATCCTAGCTTTATCCTTCACATGTGATGTTAATCAAAAGCTTAGGACTAAAAGTAATCCACTACTTGATCTCTACATCATCTAAGTGATCTCTTCTAGAACACTTTATCTCTTAGTGTACTCTTGTGAAGAGTTTGAAGCTTGTTCTACAACTCTCGGATGGATCATCTACGTCTTGAGGTGACCGGAGATCGAGAACATCTCAACCATCAAAGGAGCCAAGGAGTCGCAGCGGAAAGAAGACCCGAAAGACTGTTTCCTTGAGATATAACCCCTATCATAGTAGATAAGATCTCTAGATAGGATTACCAGTTATGGTTTAGCACAAGATCTAGGTTTAAAGTAGGTGTTGCAAGCAAGAAAATTATTGTTTGCTACTTCCGCCTCCTCACAAGTGTTGTCAGGGTGTGCAATATCCATTAACATGGTATCAGAGCCTAACCAAACCACAACTAGTTGTTTAGACGATATTTAAAGCTTTGAACAAGAAACAACTCCAAAACCACAAAACCAAGAACAGCTCTCTGGAAATTTTTAAAAGTTGTTCTAAATTTTTTTTAAGCATGTGCAGAATATTTGTTATGAGATAACTAGACAACCCTAAAAAAACGAGCCCCAACAGCCAGACTTTTCCCGACGGGATGAAGAAAATATCCGGCGTCGCCGGTTCGTTTATAGTGTTTGGGCTTGGGTTTTTTAGGGTTCTCTGTACACAGTGTTTTTGGCTTTGTGGTATTGTTTGATTATTTCCAGATTACATGTGATGTAACCTAAGTGTTAGGGGGAATCGGAGTGTTTCGAAATCAAACTTTTAATGTCGTTTACCCGCTTTTCAGTTTGTTATGTATTTGAAACGTCCACTAATTGCTATACGACGATTATTGGGGGTTGCACATATGTATATCATGTGATGGTATGCGTATATGAATGTGTTGGATCGCCGTGGATGAATAGCCAGGGGGATGTGAGAAGAGTGCTTTTCTTTTCTTTCATTCATGTCATTTGTAAAAAGCAATGTAATATTATTTTGCGGGGCACATCCGGATTGAGATTATACCCACCGTTGTATAATTTCTTTTTACTGTTTTTGCTCCTACGATAGACCTAAGGTGGGGTGCACAATTTACCAGGTTCTCGAAGTGCCGAGTGGCCTACTCTCTTTGTTGAGGGAGGTTGTTTCACTTCAGGGATTTGGCGGGTAGTTTGCCGCACCCGTAGGGGTCTAGGGTAGGGTTTGGCTATTCATCACGACCGTGGAACCCGTCTTTCATTAAGGGCTTAAATGAAATACGAAATTCCTAGTATATCCAATGTGTTCATCTGTGATCTGGAATGTTTATAAATGCGTGCAACGAATGGCTATTTATATATGAGATATATAATAAACGTTGCTTATGTTTTGCACCCGCACTAGTCCATCCCCCGCTCTGCCGTTAGTTAAGAAACCTAACGGTGCATGACAGGGCCCCGTGGCGAATGAGGATGGCATAAGCGTACGTTCTATTTTCGTTTCTTTTCTGTGATGTTTAGGAAACATAAATGATGGGACGACATTAATGTGATTAATGTTAAGAAAAAGAAACCTAAACATGTTGTAGTATCAAATTTTTAAAAATGGGTAACTCTAGTTTTTGCTTTGCATAGTGGTATTCCTTGATGAATATCCTGCACCTCATTCGATGAGGAAAGGGCCGAGATCTGTTCATCGGGAGTGACCCCTTTAGCGAAACTAGCAAATGATACAAAGCACTCGATTGATTTTATAGTTGATCTAGTTTTTGCTTTGCATCGTGGTATTCATGAATATCCAGCACCTTAATCAATAAGGAAAGAGCCGAGATCCCTTCACCGGGAGTGACCTCTTTAGAAAAATTAGAAAGATACTACAAAACCATTCGATTTTTAAACTGGAGCTTAAACCACTCTTTTTATTAGATTTTACAACGATATCAAGTTCAAAACGTTAAGGGTTTTCATAAAAACCATCCGTTAGCCTCTGCCATTTTAGGAAGCAGAGTACTTAGTATTCGTTCTACGTTTATTGACTATAGTTAAGGCGTGGTGTACTGTAGCTAAGTGATGTCTTCCTACAAAGCATTTGATGCGATCGATTAGGACATTCGTATGACTTTGTTGACCATAGTTAAAGGTCATGCGGGTGGGTCTAAATCAATCACGAAATGGCTGGTAGAACTTGAATAGTGCTTATGATTTGTTGACCATATTTAAGGTTATAAGACACTAGGGTTAAAACCATATCGGGAATTTCAAGAGTTGAAATTCCCGATGAGATTGCATACCTTCTATTTGATAATTGGATCCCGATCCCACTGTGAGTAAGAGTTACTCCTGGGAGAAATTTGCACTTTACAATCACCTAATCCAGTATGTGTCTAGAAAGGTGTCAACGGGGTTACGCCTCTAGGAAAACGAGGTTTATTTTAATTAGGTCCGTGCGAAAGCACGGGGAACCTTCCTCGGAGTACCGACACTAGCCTGGCCGACCGGTTAGCGAACTTGTAGATTGCAATTAATCCTGGCTAAATTTCTTTTTAAGGTTTGAAGGAAAATTTGATAAAAAGCAGTGGGAGACATCGATTAGATAAGAATAATAACCAATCTAATCATGCAAGAGCAATCGCTGAATGTCTTCTTTTTTCTCTCTCCTAATGGCAGATACATATGACGAGACTTAAGCTTTTATTAGACAAGAATAAACTCACAGGACCGAATTACAAAGATTGGCTAAGGAACGTAAATATTGCCCTGACCTATGATAAGGTCAGATACGCCCTGACTACTCCAGCCCCACCTAGCCCAGGCCCTGATTCTTCAGTTGCGGATAAAGAAATCCGCAAGACATGGGATATAGACTGTGCAACAGCAAAGTGCCTCGCGCTAGCTTCTATGAACAATGAACATCAGAAGCAGCACGAGAAGATGGATGTACAATCCATCTTTCTCCATAAAAAGGAGTTGTATGGAGAGCAATCTCGTACTCTCCGATCTCCGATACGAGGCATCTCGAAAGTTGTTTCAGATGCGGATGGCTGCTGGCATGTCTGTAGATGATCATGTATTTAAGATGATTGGACTTATCGAAGAACTAGAGGACCTGGGTTGGACCATGGAGAACGAACAGTATGTTGATATTGTTCTACAGTCCCTTCCCCCTGCCTTTGCTTAGTTCATTGTAAACTTCAACATGCACAACATGGAGAAGTCATTACCTGAACTCCTCAATATGTTGAGGAGTGCAGAGAGCACGCTAAAGGGAGCGAAAACTCCCGCTCTAATTGCCGGTCTATCCTCCTCTTCCGTCCCGAAATCCAAGGCCAAGAGAAAGAAGAACCCCATCAAGCCGAGAGGAGGAGTGAAAAAGGCACCGGGAAAGGACAGGATAGGGGCTGCAGCGACAGGAAGAGGGGAATGCTTCAACTGCCACCAGAATGGGCACTGGAAGAGAAACCGCGCTGGATACCTGGCCGGCCTCAAGAAGAAGAAGCATGCTGATGCTTCCACTTCAGGTGTGTTTATAACAGAAAACTGTTTTTCAATTAACTCTGCTTCCTGGGTATTAGATACCGGGTCAGGATCTCACATCTGCAATTGTGTGCAGGGGCTGAGAAATAGCAGGTTTTTGAAGAAAGTTGATCACACTCTTCAAGTTGGGAATGGTTCCTCTGTACATGCTGTAGCAGTGGGAGAGTATCACCTTGGTTAGCCCTCGGGTTGTATATTGGTTTTGAACCCATGTTATTTTGTACCTTCGATGTTATGTAATATTATATCAATATCGTTGTTGGACAATGAAGGATATAATTTTGTGTTACAATCTAATGTTATAAACATTAACCTTAATCAAGAGTTGATTGGGTCCGGTACATTAAATAACGGGATATACGTTGTCACGACCCGGAATGGCACTTGAATCATGTGAAGTCTATAGGACCCCACCTAATTCAAGTAAGCCAAAAGCCCAGAAATCTAAACCATTTAAAAGAAGGAGTGAAGGAATACTCATTTAAAAGTTAACATATAAAATTACTTTGAAAGTTGTAGTAAACATTTTTAAAAGCATCAAGTTTTTCCCAAAAATTTCGTCAGAGTTTCCTTTGTAAATACTGGCCACAAACGGGTACAAACTGGAATATACATAAGTAATGAATAAAGGCATCCCCAAGCGGGAGCTAGCTCTTCGCCAAATGGTGGAAACAACCATGCAAGCAATATAATATACAACGCTGAAGGGCGAGGATCAAAACTCAGAAAGGAAACCAACTTCCTTAAGAAAAACCAGAGAAGACCCATAATAATACAAGCGCGCGACTCTAAGGTCGAAGAATATACAACTGGTCTTCTAAATCTATCAAATAATACAAGTCTGGTTGACGGAGCTTACTAGATACAACTGAAATAAATAAAAGTACAACGGTGGTCACGATGCAAGTGAAACCACCTACCAAAGCAATCACCCGGAAGGATGCAGTATTCCAGCAAGCCGCAATGAAACCTGTACGGCCAAACCTGCAAGAATTATGGAACAACGGGGTTGAGTTGCCAACTCGTGAGCAGAATACATCACCGAGCAGAAATCACATGTATGACTCTCTCCTAGGTCATACAATAAAAATACACAATACTACAAAGGTAACAATATATCATAAGTGTGATATCAAAGTACTCGTGTCTGTGTCAAGGATAATAATATATCGACGCGTGACATTTACTAATGCACCATCCAACGTGTGTCCAGCAACGACACACAAATCATGATAAATCCGAGTGCCAAGCATCGACACTCAAAACATCATGAAACTCGTGTCCAGCATCGACACGTAAATCCTCATATCTCAGGCTCCGTATCCTCTGATCGACCCTTATCCATCTCTCTCATAACTCCGAACGGTATCCTCTGGATATCCGTCGAGTTTCCATACAATCACCGGTCGGTAGTGCTCCCCTGCCAGGCTCAACGCCTTTCTATACGATCCTCTTGCCCCGAGGTACCGCACCGGGTCTACCATGCACCCATAGACGGTCCCTCCCTTACCTCGAATCGGGTGTATGATACCGCTCAAGACCCGAGAAAACCCATGGTGGACACCACTCAAATCATATCACGAGAAAACCGCAAATTTCTATCTTTAGAAATGATAATGAGTTTATAAAATCCTTGCGGTTTCTCCAAATCCAGAAATCTCATGGAAAATCTGATATCGATGAATTCGATAGTCAATAAACAGTGAATTACCGGCATAAAGCCCCATAATATTGCATGACAAATGAATATATACATGCATGGGTATCTAAGTAAAGGATGCAATATCTAAACTAGCATAGTAATGATGTATCGGAACTATCATCTAGCAAGTTATATCAATGAAGTGATGTTTTCTAATGTGTACGTGAAATGGAAATTACCGATGATGATGTGTGTGGGCCGGCAAGCAAGTGTACGTGGAGCATACGCATCCTCGGTAATGGTGCTGGTTTCCTGACAACACGGGTTCATAATAACTAAAGAAAACACATTTATAAGCATGTAATGTGATGAGAACAGCATGAATATACGAAAAATGATGTAGTAACCGCAAAATTGGAGAATATACCTATCCATATACGAGTCATAAGGTTTCTGGTGTTTGAAATAGCACGTATCGTGGTTTTAGAAAAATAGGGGCTACGGGGTCCTTGAGAAAAGATACGTCCTTTGAAAAAATCTATAGTATCCCTCGGCCTGTCATTAAAAATACTCACGATTCATTAGTTTTGAAAATAAGTATGACTCGAGCCCAGTCTAACATCTTCCTAAACAACTATAGGACTAAACTAAGAAACTAGTCGAAAGGGTAAGGAAATTCACCTAAAGTCCGAGTCAATATATCTAGTAGTCGGCGATCCCGCCTCAATAGCGTCACGTACGGTAAAAATACATAGTACGATATCCTCGAGTCAAGAGTGCTGATCAATCATCATATCTATACTTCGTACGGTAAAATCCATCATACGGCATACCAAAATCGGGGTACGAGTCAAATATCACATATACCTCACTATTCATATAGTATCATTATTGTAAAATCTTGAATTAGGGGTATTGTTCTAAAATCTAGTACATTCCAATATCATCAACATATATCCTCGTGTGTATGAAAACACATTGCCCAACGATCCGCTATAATATCATGTTGTATATCATATCACTACCCAATCACATATCATAAATCTCAAGGCATCATGCCCGATCATATCGGCTCATCGCCAAGTATCATATATTACACTCATCACCCGTGTATACGTATATGTATATATATATGTACCAACACATTCATATATGTATATATACATATAAACAATACACCCATAATCATATCACGTGTGTGCATGTGTGTGTGTGTCAACCTTTATTCTAGGATTTCGCGACTAAGAAACTAACTAAAAGCACTTTCATCCAAATACACTGAATCTAATCCGTGGTCTCCTAAAGCCCTTCTTGCTAAGTATTCATATCTCGCAATATAACACACACACATGTTAGTTATATGTATGCCCTAGAGGCCATTACTTTACATGAGATGTATAATGTAGTGGATGCTTGGACATATATAGGGAGTACTTTCTTGCTCGACATGATAGTATGCTATCTGGTTACTCTTTACCTTAACGTATACACTGATTGTCTCTATATTACATGTTGGTAAAGCCCTTAGGATGTGTACTTGACTACCTGGACTATGATGCGGATCATACTAGTGGGGATATGGTAGTCCATAAGTACATCCTTCAAGGTCCCTAGTCGTGAATGTATCGAGATGGGGCATCGATATACCAGAGTAGACTAGCGTATACCTTCTCGACCTATATAGATGGGCGATGGATGATCCCATATCCATTGGTGTTTGACATCAGAGATGATATACGGGTGCTCAATGTAAACTGGGTACACTGGACGGAATCGCCGAGAATTCCCAGATGGTGTTATACCTTACGTCAGATGGCAGTTCTCTGGTGACAACGGTACAGGTTAGTCTGTAGACCCGAGATCGTCATAGAGTCTTGTATGATTCCCACTGTGCTTTGATTTCCACCTTACCACGTCCAAGAGGGCGTGCAAAACGGTGGGTTTTGGGTACAGTCCCATGTCACATGGAGGAAATGAGCGATAGGAGGGGTTTCGTCTCTCTCGGTATTGGGGGTTGATGTTGCGATATGCTCAATTGGCCATAACAGGGAAGTCCCTGGCCAAGGCTGGTTTAGAGATATACTGGTAAGTGTTACCAGTAGTTTATCGACCCGTTATGAGACTCATATCGTCATGACTTATCGGTTATTGGGGTCTGACGTTCACCACCCTAGACTTGATATGCGACATATCAGACGAGGAGACCGGACTGTACGGTAGTGTCACTGTCAGGCTTTTTGCAGGAGTTGGAGTGGGCTTGCTTGCTGATCTTTCTATCGCTCAATACCCGGGTAGCCGTTACGTCCAGCTAGAACCGCTTACAGCTTGTGGGTGCTTGATATGATCATCACCTACTGCCGGCGTATTGACGAGTCTTTAGAGTCCTACATAGAGGTTTTACTGGCTCACGCAAAACGAAATAGGAGCGCATATGTGATATGTGCGGGACCGAGAATATTGCGTGTATCTGTTACCGTATTCTATTCTCGCGACTATTGTATCGGCCGTATATATGATATATAGCCAGGTTATCGAATCAAGTGTTGATTCGATATGTTGGTACATTTTGTGTTAGTCGGTTATATGAGATATAACCGGATTATTAAGTCAAGTGTTGATTTAATAATTTAGTGTATAATTGTATATGTGATACACTAATTTACATTAACTAACATTGGTTCACTTAAGCATTTGTTTTTCTCACTTGTGCACAACTTAATATATATGTGATATATATTTATTTGTGTTCAAATTTTTGTATCATGGTTGTTGATACAACTATCAGGGGTTTATAAGACTTATACCATACTAATTATAGGTTTAGGTTTTTATATTTAAAGTAATTCTAAAACAAATGGATAATGAGCTCACATGCATGAAGCTTCATGAAGCTTATGGTTGCATTGACTAAGTCCACTAGTTTTGTTTTACTTAAGATATTAATTAACATAACCACTATAATTAGCCATGGTTATGTCTCTACATGAGTTAGTATATGATACTCACTCACCATGGTTACCTCCCCCTCTCTCTTGATTAGTTTTCATATTCATTTTGAGCTCATCTTCTTCCTCCTTCAATTTTCTTTCTAGGGTTTGAAAAAGAGAGAGAAACAATGTGAGAAAAGAAATTCTAAAGTGTACCCATTTCCTATTTCACCATCCTCTACTAGACTAGCACTTTAGTTTTGGGTGTTTGCTTCAGTAATTCTTTGGTTAGTGAAGTAGAAGCTTTAGTTTGTATTCTCTCGACGTAGATCGTCTTCGGCCTCGAAGACTTCAAGCAATACCGTTGCCTCTTCTCATGGAGCCGTCCGAGAGTCCGGGTGTTCGATGATCGCAGCGAAGGGACTACTACAAGGAGCTTTAGAAGTGAAGGACTGATCTACAAAGGTTGTATTTCGTATTCACTTAGTGTTAAAGAGTTTAACTTGCATGTCTTACCCTAATTATCTAGCAAAGATCTTGTTTAGAGTTATTCGGTACGGCTAAAATTTTAATCGGGCATGGTTGATGCCTTGTAGAACCTTATTAGAGTGCCTAATAACCCTACAGTGGTATCAGAGCCTAGCTAGAGCATTAGGCGATGTGTTTACGAAGTTAGAACTCCGAACGAACCCCGATACGTCAAATTATACCACTCTCTGGAATTTTTTTAAAAATTATGATTTTTCTGATTTAAAAATACCTAAAAAAATCAGCAGGAAATTATAAGAATTACCATGAAAAACGAGCCCCCAAATCCTCCACGTGGCCGCGGAACCGCGGCAATAAGCCACTTGTCGCGGCGGTTCCGCGGCAAGAAAAGTGTATTGGGGACGGTTCTTTATGCAGTAATATCGGTTACTATTCCTGCATCTTTCTGGATAGTTTTTATTCTGACTCAAGTGTTGAGTATTCTGGGGTTTATTTTGTAATCGTTGATTCGATCAGTATATTTAATTTCGTTTTGTTTTCCGAATATTTAGAACGTGTTAAAAAGTTCGAACGGATATCAATAACTAATTTTTTCCCGACCCGGAAAATTTCCAAGTGTTGGATTTTTCCGTTGTTTAAGAACGTCTAGATCGTGCAAGTTACGCGATGGACCCTCTAGAAGACAACAAACCTTAACTCGATTATGTGACCGTCTTGAACTGCCTTTTGAACCTTAGGGTTTGGGGCAGTATGGCGTTGCAACATGTGAGGCGTTCTACGGCTGGACCATTGGTACTGTGGCATGTGATGGATGTTTTTAAACTCCCCTCAAGTGTTGAGAACTATTTGGGAAAACTTGGGTGTTTGATCATTCGATCGGAAAGTTTAACATTGTCTATTTATCTTGAATGTGATACAATATGTGGAATTCATATAGTTAGGCATGAAATGCGAAGTATGTGATATTTCGGATTTACGATGTCTAAAAGAGAATGTGGATTCCAAATGGTGTAGTTTTACACTTTCTTTTCTGCGACCTAAGTGTAATATGTGATATCGCCGGTTTCGTTGCTATATGTCAACGACAATTGGGATGCGCATATTTACTTACGTTGATGACATGTGATGTTATGTGTTGCTGGATATGTTATATTGGATCGTCGTGTTTTGAATAGCCGGGGGTTTTATGTGAGATGAGGGTTTTTATTTTCATTCATGTAAAATTCATTGTATGTAATATTCTTTTATTGGGGCACTTCCGGGATGAGGTTGATGTCACCATTTGTATATTATTTACTCTTCCGCACTAGGATAGACCCAAGGAGGAGAGCACGAGAAACCGGGTTCTAGAGTTCAGTGGAAGACCAACTCGAGGAGTCGAGTCCAGGTCTCCTAACTCTAGATTTGGAAGGGTTGCTTGCCGCTCTCGTAGGGGTCTAGGGGTGTGGGTTTGGCTATTCATCGCGACCGTGGAATCCGTGTTTTATACAGGCTCGTATTAAAACACGGACGCCCTAGTATATCCAATGTTTCATATGTTTTTTCTGCGGCGATATCTGTGATGTGATCATTTGATATGTTGTGATAGATACTGTATATAGTATATATGATATATTATATAGACGTTACTTATGTTTTACACCAGCTCTAGCCCTGCCTCGCTCTGCCGTTAGTTACCTAACCTAATGGTGCACGAGGGGACATCGAGGCGAATGCGGATGGCATAAGTGTACGTCGTATTTATCTATGATGTTTAGGTGCTTATATGATGGGACTTCATTAATGTGATTAATGAAAGAAAAGAAACCTAAAAGATGTTGTGGAATCGAATTTTCAAAAACAGGTAGCTACAGTTCTTGCTTTGCATCGCGGTGTTCCTTATAGAACATCCTGCATCTTATTTGATAAGGAAAGGGCCGAGATCCCTTCACCGGGAGTGACCCCTTTAGCAATAACTGGAAGATGCTACAACACTCGGTTTGTCTTTTGATTGATTTTCTAGTTCTTGCTTTGTACAGTGATATATGTGATATATCCTGCACCTCATTCGACGAGGAAAGAGCCGAGATCCCTTCACCGGGAGTGACCTCTTTAGCGAAACTAGCGAAAGCCTAAAAAACACTCCATTTTAAAATCATTTGATTCTACAACGATATCAAGTTCATTATGCAATAGGTTTTCAGAAAGGCTTGTCGTAGCCCTCCGTCATTTCAGATAAGTCCTGCTTAGTATTCGCGCTGCGTGTGTTGACTTTGTCAAGGCGCAGTGTGCAGTAGCTGACTAGTATTTATCTGTTTATGCATATGATGCAGATTGGATTAGGGTAGTCGTATGACCTTGTTGACCTTGTCAAGGGTCGTGCGGGTGGGTTTAATTCAATCAAGAAATGACGGGTTGAACTTGACTTACGCTCTATGGTTTGTTGACCTTGTCAAGGTCATAGATCATTCGGGGCAAAATTATCGGGAATTTCAAGTGTTGAAATTTGCAATAAGATTGTATACCTTCTATGAGATAGTTGGATCCCGATACCCACTGCGAGTAATTGTCACTCCTGGGAGAGTTTTACACATTACAATTAGCCGATCAAGTAGGTGTCTAGAAAGGTGTCAACGGGGTTACGCCTCTGGGAAAATGAGGTTTACTTTAATTAGGTCCGTGCGAAAGCACGGGGAACCTCCCTCAAAGTACCGACACTGGCCTGGCCGAATGATTGGCGAAGTTGTAGGGTGTAATTAATCCCGGCTAGTCTTTCCTTTTAGGGTTTGAAGAAAGATTTGATAAAAACAGTAGGAGTCATCCTGATTAGATAAAATAATAACCAATCTGATCTTGCAAGAGCGCATGCAGAGTGTTTTCTTCTCTCTCTCTCTCCAGGTAGCGACCATATCACGCCTTAATCAAGATAATTATACGGATGAATTGACCGAACCCGCTTATTATACTGTGCCTGGTTAACGTTGGTCCCGCTCCAACTTATAAATGTTATAAGACAGAGCAGGAAATAGTGGATTACCAGAATTCCTGTGCCGCCCAAATGAAGAAAGTGCATGTTGATGCATCTTCTTTGGGTGTGTTCATTACAGAGAACTGTTTCTCAGTATCCTTTACGTCCTGGGTATGAGATACCGGATCAGGATCCCGCATATGTAATCTGTTACATGGGCTACTGATAGGTAGAGAACTGAGAACGGGCGATTGGTTTCATGAGACAGAAAACGGTGCAAGTGTTACAGCCAAGTCTGTTGGTCACTATCACCCTGTATTACCAAAATACATTGATTCAGAACGAATGTTATTAGATACCGAACCTGATATACAACATCATATCAGTCTCTTTATTACTAAAGAAAGTATATAATTTTGTATTGTTGGATAATGTTTTGAACATTTTCTATATCAAGAGTTGATCGGTTCAGGCACGTTATCTAAAAGCATAGACATTCTAAATCAAACCACAGTTCTTAGTATACAGAACACACACAAAAGGAAGAGCTCAGAAATGAACGAATCCTTCTTGAGGTATTGTAGACTAGGTCATATCAATACGACCCGACTAGCTGAAGTTACATATAGATGCATATTTAAATTAGTTTGAATTTACATCTTGTTAAACTTGCCGGTCATGTCACAGAGATAAGATGACCATAGCTCTGTTTATTGGAAGCAGAGAAAGAGTTAGTGAACTCTTGGGATGATACATGTTGATGTATGAAGGTCCCCTGTCTACACATGCCAAGACCGGTTCTTTGTACTTCATTACATTCTCTGATGATCTCTCAAGATTCAGACATATGTTCCTGTTGAAACACAAGTCCGATCCTTTTGAGATATTCACAGAATATAAGTTAGAAGTAGAGAACCAAAACGGGTATAAGTATTATGTCTTTTGATGTGATCAGGGAGGAGAATACTTGAGCACGGGATCCCTGGACTATTCTAAAGGAGAATGAGATTCTCTCTCAGCATTACTCCTCCGTATACACCACAGCATGTCGGTGTTTCGGGGCAGAGCAATCGCACCGTATGTGATAAGGTGTGCTCTATGATGAGTACTACTGAGTTACCTATTTCCTCTTGGGAGTTATGCACAGGAGAAGTTGCATACCTATTGAATAGGGTTCCGATCAAATCCGTTGCCTACCACTTCATATGAGATATGGAAAGGGAAGAGCCCATATCTTAAGTTTGTTAAGATTTGGGGTTGTCCGGCCTATATCTAAAAGTATAATCCGGAAAAGCTCGAGGCAAAGTCAGTTCTGTAGAAGTTTGTTAGATATCCCAAGCATTCGCAAGGGAATATCTTCTACCTAACCGAGGAACAAAAGATGTTTTGTTTCTCAGCATGCCACATTTGTGAAAGAGAATTTCTTGTGACGAAATTAGTGGACATGAGGTAGAACTGGAAGGAGTTCCAGCTATACAAACTGCAGCTGATGATTTGGTAGAACCAAAGGATTCAATAGTTTCCAACGAACCTCAGCCTCTCCGCCGATCTAGTAGGGTTCCTCACCCACCTGAGAGATGCTTCGGTTTCTCTATGACAGTGGGAGCGAGGATTGCATCATGAGATGATGACCCAACTAGTTTCGAGCTGGCCATCAGGAGTGCGACTCTGTAAGAATGGCTGGCTGCTTAGTGATTTGAGATGGAATCCTTATACACCAACAAAGTATGGACTTTGGCTGCTTTATCTGAAGGGTTAAATCCCCATCAGGAGCAAGTATATCTTGAGAAGATTACTTTGTGTACATGGAAAAGTTAAGACTTTCAAAGCTATGCTTAAGTCCATCCAGATCCTACTTGCCACGGCTACATACTATGACTACGATATCTGGTGGTTGGGTGTCATGACTGCTTTTCTAAATGATGTTTTAGAAGAGAGCGTCTATAAGTACACAGCCAGAGGGCTTCGTAGACAGTGGAAGCAGCGGAAGCGTGTACAAGTTGCTTTATGGGATAAAGCAGGCATCGCGGAGTTGGAACGTCTGTTTTGATATGGTAGTCAAAGAGTTTGACTTCATCAAAATGGTAGACGAACCTTGTATATACAAAAAGGTAGTAGGGAGTATGGTAGTGATCCTCGTAGAGTACGTGGATGACATACTCTTGATAGGGAAGGAGTTTCCTATACTATGCTAGGTCAATCTCCGCTTATCACAATGATTCTACATATAGGATCAAAGTGATACCTACTAAATCCTGGGTTTTGGATCTATGAGATAGATCTAATTGGATGTTAGGATACTCACTAGTTGTAGTGAGATGGTATCAATTGATCCTGGGGAGAATCACTGGAAGGGTTCCAGGGTGATAAGGACGACTGAATGTCAGTCACAGGCATTGTCTTTACCCTCAGTAAAGGGTCGGTATATTGGAAGAGTTCCAAGCTAGATACCGTGGCATACTAGATGATAAAGGCTGGATACATCGCTACCAAAGATGCTACCAAAGAGGCAGTCTGGGTGTATATTAGTTCATGAGATGAACTTCGTTCCTTCCATTGTGTGACAATGGAGTTATGGCTTATGCCTAGGAACGCCCTTCCCATCAGTGATCCAGAAAAATTCTAAGGCAGTATCACCTGATCATGGAGATGGTTGATCTCCAGGGGATCGAGGTTAGGAGAGTAGACTCAGAGGACAACACGGCGGATCCACTCTCAAAGGCCTTTTCCTAGAAAGAGACTATTATGGGATGGTTGAGTATGAGATACTACAACTACTGTTATCAGATGGCCCTAGTGCAAGTGGGAGATTGTTAGTTATATGTATGCCCTAGAGGCCATTACTATACATGAGATGTATATTGTAGTGGATGCTTGGACATATATAGGGAGGACTTTCTTGCTCGACATGATAGTATGCTATCTGGTTACTCTTTACCTTAACGTATACACTGATTGTCTCTCTGTTACATGTTGTAAAGCCCTTAGGATGTGTACTTGACTACCTGGACTATGATGCAGATCATACTAGTGGGGACATGGTAGTCCATAAGTACATCCTTCAAGGTCCCTAGTCGTGGGTGTATCGAGACGGGGCATCGATATACCAGAGTAGACTAGCGTATACCTTCTCGACCCATATAGATGAGCGATGGATGATCCCATATCCATTAGTGTTTGACATCAGAGATGATATACGGGTGCTCATTGTAGACTGGGTACACTGGACGGACTCACCGAGAACTCCCAGATGGTATTATACCTTACGTCAGATGGCAGTTCTCTGTTGACATCGGTACAGGTTAGTCTGTAGACCCGAGATCGTCATAGAGTCTTGTGTGATTCATACTGTGCTTTGATTTCTACCTTACCACGTCTAAGAGGGCATGCAAAACGGTGGTTTTTGGGTACAGTCCCGACTCACATGGAGGCAATGAGCGATAGGAGGGGTTTCGTCTATCCCGGTATTGGGGGTTGATGTTGCGCTATGCTCGATTGGCCATAACAGGGAAGTCCCTGGCCAGGGCTGGTTTAGAGATATACTGGTAAGTGTTACCAGTAGTTTCTCGACCTGTTATGAGCCTCATATCGGCATGACTTATCGGTTATTGGGGTCTGACGTTTACCACCCCTAGACTTGATATGCGACATATCAGACGAGGAGACCGGACTGTACGGTAGTGTCACTGTCAGGCTTTTTGCAGGAGTTGGAGCGTGCTTGCTTGCTGATCATCTGATCGCTCAATACCCAGGTAGCCATTACGTCCAGCTAGTACCGCTGACGGCTTGTGGGTGCTTGATATGATCATCACCTACTGCCGGCGTATTGACGAGTCTTTAGAGTCCTACATAGAGGTTTTACTGGCTTAGGCAAAACGAAATAGGAGCGCATATATGATATGTGCGGGACCGAGAATAATGCGTGTATGTGTTACCCTATTCTATTCTCGCGACTATTGTATCAGCCGGTTATATGAGATATAGCCGGGTTATCGAATCAAGTGTTGATTCGATAAGTTGGTACATTTTGTGTTAGTCGGTTATATGAGATATAACTGGATTATTAAGTCAAGTGTTGATTTAATAATTTAGTGTATAATTGTATATGTGATATACTAATTTACATTAACTAACATTGTTTCACTTAAGCATTTGTTTTTCTCACTTGTGCACAACTTAATATATATGTGATATATATTTATTTGTGTTCAAATTTTTGTATCATGGTTGTTGATACAACTATCATGGGTGTATAAGACTTATACCATACTAATTATAGTTTTAGGTTTTTATATTTAAAGTAATTCTAAAACAAATGGATAATGAGCTCACATGCATGAAGCTTCATGAAGCTTATGGTCGCATTGACTTAGTCAACTAGTTTTGTTTTACTTAAGATATTAATTAACCAAACCACTATAATTAGCCATGGTTATGTCTCTACATGAGTTAGTATATAATACTCACTCACCATGGTTAGCTCCCCCTCTCTCTTGATTAGTTTTCATATTCATTTTGAGCTCATCTTCTTCCTCCTTCAATTTTCTTTCTAGGGTTTGAAAAAGAGAGAGAAACAATGTGAGAAAAGAAATTCTAAAGTGTACGCATTTCCTATTTCACCATCCTCTACTAGACTAGC
This sequence comes from Agapanthus africanus, assembly GCA_030015575.1. Taxonomy (NCBI): domain Eukaryota; kingdom Viridiplantae; phylum Streptophyta; class Magnoliopsida; order Asparagales; family Amaryllidaceae; genus Agapanthus; species Agapanthus africanus. The sequence continues at coordinate 236,560,480 of JASDDO010000010.1, forward strand.
ACTTTAGTTTAGGGTGTTTGCTTCACTAATTCTTTGGTCAGTGAAGTAGAAGTTTGAGTTCGTATTCCCTCGACGTAGATCATCTTCGGCCTCGAAGACTTCAAGCAATACCGTTGCCTCTTCTCATGGAGCCGTCCGAGAGTCCGGGTGTTCGATGATCGCAGCGAAGGGACTATTACAAGGAGCTTTAGAAGTGAAGGACCGATCTAAAAAGGTTGTATTTCGTATTCACTTAGTGTTAAAGAGTTTAACTTGCATGTCTTACCCTAATTATCTAGCAAAGATCTTGTTTAGAGTTATTCGGCACGGCTAAAATTTTAATCGGGGCATGGTTGATGCCTTGTAGAACCTTATTAGAGTGCCTAGTAACCCTACAGCGCACGCGCGCGCGCTCCCACACACACACACACTCATATATATATATCAATAAACACATCATATCCTACGAAATTGCGGGGGTGCTATATGCCATCCACCCGACTTCCCCCGTAGATATACATCTACTCACCTGGACGCCTCGGCTAATCTGAACCGATTCCTGCTCTTCCATTTCCGCGCCACATCCGACACCTCTGCACTCGATCCTAGAAACGTACATAAGTAAATAAGAGGATAAACATATAAATAGTCGCGGACACAAACAGTACAAGTCAACCACGCGCACTAACTAAACGCGCACGCACTTGGTGCGCAAAACGCTCTCGCGACAACGCCATAAACCACAACTAGGGTCGCTATACGCGGCAGCACCAAACCAAGAACCCAATCGTACCAATCGTGCGTTCTCAAAACATTAAATATTATATGAAATAGGGTGTATATCATCAAAACCTCAAACTTAATTTAAATCGGTTTATTTCAAAAACCTGTAAGCATCAATTACCATTTTAGTTCAAGTCATGTTGTTTAATAAAACTAGTGGCCACAATAATCACTTAATAGCTTAATTAAGCCGCACAAACCTTTACTAGAATTTTATCTCACCTATTTACTTAAATCTTAAAAATCTAGTTTGCAAATTATATAATTTGGAGAAATTTTAACGTAACAATTTACAACTTAACAACCAGATTAAATTTTGTATGCCTTCAAATGTCAAACTACTAATTACAACCACGATCAATGATAAAAACTCTAACTTTAATTTAAACCCTTTTCTTTACAAGTTCTAACTAGAAATGAAAACCATCTTAATATCTAAATAAGTTTGATTTAAGGTATTTAAATAACAATTTAACTATTGGGTTAAGATTATACCTCAACAAATAATAGATCAAGCTTGCAACTTAGCCATCCCAAAATGGTCTCTTGCACCAAGATTCCAAGCTAGTTTGGGTGAAAGAAAAATGGGTAAGGGTTTTGAAAAATTAGTGACGTTTTTGTTGATTTTTAATGGAATTTTGTGGATTTTTTGTGGTGAAAAGAGGGGAGAAACATGGGGAGGGGCTGCTGGAAATGGGGGGCTCGGCCAAGTCAAGGGATGCGAGAGAGAGGTGAGGTGTTGAATGAGTGGTGAAGTCAAGAAATCCCATACCTCATTAAACTTTAAACCATCATATTCCTTTCATTTTATTTTAATTTCTTTGATGACATGAAGAGAGTTGAGTGGAGAGGGGGAGGGGCTGTGCTCGGCCAGATGAAGGGCTGGAATGGTGAATGAGTGTGTGTGTGTGGGTGAGGAATTAATAAACACCATACCCCAAGTCAAACTAGCACCAAACTTCATTACTTATTTTATTCTTCTCTTTTAAATTTCCTTTTTTTCTTTTTTCTATGCAAATATAACTAGAACTGGCACGTGATTGGCACTTGAATCATGTGAAGTCTATAGGACCCCACCTAATTCAAGTAAGCCAGTCACGTGCCATTCCGGATCGTGACATACGTCCTAAACCAACATACAGTTTTCAACATACAACACACAAACAAAACGAAGATTTCAGACATAAATGAAGCTTTCATTTGGCATTGTAGACTTGGTCATATTAATGAAACAAGACTAACCAAGCTACATAAAGATGGATATTTAAACCCGTTTGAATATAAATCTTAAGCGAATTTCCATTCTTGTATCAAAGGTAAAATGACCAAATCTCCGTTTAGTGGACATGGAGAGAGATCTACTGAACTCTTAGGCCTCATACATAGTGATGTATGTGGACCAATGTCTAAACATGCGAGAGGTGGTTTTTCCTACTTCATAACTTTTACTGATGATTTCTTGAGATTCAGACATGTGTTCTTGTTCAAACATAAGTCTGAAGCCTTTAAAAATTTCAAGGAGTATAAATCAGAAGTATAAAAACAAACATGCTTAAGTATCAAGAAACTTCGATCGGATCGAGGAGGTGAGTATCTAACCTCAGAGTTTCTAGATTTCCTAAAAAAGAATGGGATTCTCTCTCAGCTCACTCCTCCGTACAAACTACAGCGCAACGGTGTGTCGGAACGGAGGAATCATACCCTATTAGATATGGTACGATCAATGATGAGTGATGCTGAGTTACCACTTTCATTATGGAGGCACGCATTGGAGACTGCGATATATCTATTGAATAGGGTTTCAACCAAAACCGTGTCTACCACTCCATATGAGATATGGTATGGGAAGAGACCATCTCTTAAATTAGTTAGGATATGGAGTTGTCCGGCTTATGTAAAAAAGCAGAATTCGGACAAACTCGAGACACGATCGGTTTTGTGTAAATTTGTGGGATATCCAAAACACTCGTATAGATATCTTTTCTACTATAAGGAGGAACAAAGGGTGTTTATTTTTCAGTATGCCACATTTTTAGAAAATGATTTTTTTACAAATGATACTGTTGGCAATGCCGTAGAACTGGAAGAAATTCCAGAACCACAAACAAATACCGATGATTTGGTTGAACCGGAGATTTCAATAGAACCTGACGAGCCTCAGCTACTCCATAGATCTAGTAGGACTTCTCGCCCACCTAATAGATACTACGGTTTTCTAATTGATGGTGATATAGAAGATTGCATCGTGGATGATGATGATCCTACTAGTTTTCAGCAAGCTATCATGAGTGGTGACTCAGTGAAGTGGCTGGATGCCATGAGATCCGAAATAGAATCTATGCACACCAACAAAGTATGGACTTTGGAGGTTGCACCTTCTGGAGTAAAACCCATAGGGTGGAAATGGATCATTAAGAGAAAGATCGGTGTGGATGGTCAGGTGGAGACCTATAAAGTTAGGCTGGCCGCAAAAGGATTTCGTCAAAGACCAGGCTTGGAATATGATGAAACCTTTTCACCAGTCGCGATGCTCAAATCCATTCGGATCCTGCTTGCTATAGCTGCTCACTATGACTATGAGATCTGGAAGATGAATGTTAAAACGGCATTTCTATATAGTGATTTAGAAGAATGCGTTTTTATGGATCAGCCATAAGGCTTCATTGATAGTGGGGGCAGCGGAAAAGCATGCAGGTTGCTTAAATCCATCTATGGATAAAAGCAGGCATCACGGAGTTGGAACATTTGCTTTGATGATACAATCAAAGAGCTTGGTTTTATCAAAAATATAGATGAACCATGTATTTATAAAAGGATTGTAGAGAGTGCTGTTACATTCCTCGTATTGTACGTTGACGACATTCTCTTGATAGGAAATGATGTTCCTATTCTACAATCGGTCAAACTATTCTTATCGCAGAGGTTCTCCATAAAAGACCTGGGTGATGCCTCGTACATTCTAGGGATTAAGATCTATAGAGATAGATTTAAGAAATTATTGGGATTGACCCAATCGAGATACATAGACACCATACTAATGAGGTTGAATATGAAAGATTCCAAGCGAGGTAATGTACCCGCTTGTCACGGGATCACCCTCTCCAAAGAGATGTCTCCCAAGACTGATAAGGAGAGGGCTCGCATGAGCATTATACTGTACGCTTCGGTGGTAGGATCTATAATGTATGCGATATTGTGTACTCGCCCAGATGTAGCTTATGCACTGAGTGCAGTAAGCAGGTATCAATCCAATCCAGGGGAGAAACACTGGACTGCTGTGAAGAACATTCTGAAGTACTTGAGAAGAACTAAAGAAATGTTCTTGGTGTATGGTAACGGAGATCCCCAAATGGAGGGCTTTACCGACTCCAGCTTCCAGAGCGACAAGAATGATAGTAAGTCTATCTTAGGGTTTGTATTTACCCTAAATGGAGGGACGATATGTTGGAAGAGTTCCAAACAAGATATTGTCGCTGACTCCATGATAGAAGCTGACTATATTGCTGCTAATGATGCCGCAAAAGAGGCAGTCTGGATGAGGAAGTTCATTTCTGAACTTCAGGTGGTTCCATCCATTACTAATCCAATACCTCTGTATTGCGATAACAATGGAGCCATGGCTTTGGCAAAGGAACCGCGGTCCCATCAGAAATCCAGACATATCTTGAGGCGGTATCACCTCATCAGGGAGATAGTGGATCGCCAGGACATCGAGGTACGAAGAGTAGACACGAAAGACAACACAGCAGATCCATTCACCAAGGCCATCCCTCAAGTCCAGTTTGAGAAACTGTTCGAGATGTTGGGCATGCGGTACGCTGGCAACCGGTTCTAGTGTAGACAGTGGGTACTTATTGTACCAACTACAGGTCTTAGTGCAAGTGGGAGATTGATAGATATGTATGCCTTAGAGGCCTGTATTGTATAGGATGCTAGGCATGTATATGTACAGAAACAATCTTTGCTCGAAATGATAGTATGCTATCCGGTTTATCTTCATCTTAACGTGTGATGTGTTGTATTTCATATCTTTATATACATGTTGATGAAGCCCTTAGGATTATGCTTGATTGCCAGCATTGTGATGTAGATCATACTAGTGGGGCCTGGGCAGTCTATAAGCATATCCTTTAATAGTTCCTAGTTGAGTGTATATCAAGACAGGGCATCAATATTACCATAGTAGACTAGCATGTACATTTCTTGACCCTGGGTGCGATGGTTGATCCTACAGCCATTGGTGTTTGACATCAAAGATTGTACACAGGTGCTCATTGGAGAATGGGTACACCGAACAGGACTCGCCGACAACTCCTAGATGTTATATATACCTATTGTCAGATAGCAGTTCTCTGGTGACACTTGTACAGGTTAGTCTGTAGACCCAAGATCATCATAGTGTCTTGTGTGATTCCCACCGTGATTTGATTTTCTCCCTACCACGAATCTACTGAGTCATGCAAACAGGTGGATTTTGGGTATAGTCCCGAATCACATGGAGGCAGTGAGCGATAGGAGGGGTTTCGTCTCTCTCGGTATAGGGAGTTGATGTCGCGCTATGCTTGATCAGCCATAACACCAAATCCCTGGCCAGGGTTCTCGAGATTTATTGATAAGAGTTATCAATAGTTTCTCGAACCGTTATGGGACGTAAATCAGCATGACTTATAAAGTTACTGGGGTCTGACATTTACCACCCCTAGACTTCATATGCGACGTATCAGACGAAGAGACCGGACTGTACGGTAAGTGTTGCTTACAGGCTCGTTAGTGTTGTGATGAGTTTGCTCGTCGGCCACCTTTTCATCATGTACCTGGGTAGCCGTTATATACAGCTAGTGCCGCTGACGTGCTTGTGGTTAAACCCACTGCCAGCGTACTGTCGAGTCTTTAGAGTCCCACACAGAGGGTTCCCTGGTTCAGGCGAAAGATGTAGAGACTGTAAGTTATTACGGCAGGGTTTCGATCATGTTCCAGTAATTATTACAGGAATAATGATCGGAAGGGTAATTTGTTTTAAGCCGGATACCGGTATTGTATTATTGGATTATTTGTATTCGTATTTTTCGGAATTCGGATACGGGTATACTTATGCGGTATACGGTGGAGGGGTATTCTTGTAATTATACAAGAACACCTTCTAGAAGGGCACACCTCATAATTAATTATTTATTTTGTGAAAATAAATAAATGAGGTGGAATTTAGAGAAATGTCAAAGCATGGATGGAGGAATGGCTTATATGATTTTTTATTTATTTAGGATTACTATTGAAGCATGGTGCATTATTTTATTGCATGCTTCAATCATTTTTATTTGAGCCATATCATTTTTTCCATGCTTGAATAATTCATTCATCACTCTCACATTCTCTCTCCTCATTATCTCCTTCTTCCTCATTCTAGCTTTACCCTTCACATGTGATATGAATCAAAAGCTTAGGACTAAAAGTAATCACTACTTGATCTCTACATCATCTAAGTGATCACTTCTAGCACACTTGATCTCTTAGTTAACTCTTAAGAAGAGTTTGAAGATTGTTCTACAACTCTCGGGTGGATCATCTACGTCTTGAGGTGACCGGAGATCGAGAACATCTCAACCATCAAAGAAGCCAAGGAGTCGCAGCGGAAAGAAGACCCGAAGGACTGTTTCCTTGAGGTATAATGTAACATTTCAGAAATAAAATATTATTTTTGGAAATTTAATATTAAAATAATATATTTCGCGAAAACTATTCGATTTGCGAAGAGGAATTTTTCGTAAAATGGTATAAGTATATACCAATATTTGGAAATTTATCGGAGATTAAATTGATTTATTTATTATAATGATATTTATCGGATTTTTAACCAAATCCGTATTTTTACATTTTTCCGTGACTAGTGCACCATGTCACATGCATGTTGAGTTTTGTGTTTGTGACTTGTAAGATTTAAAATTTGAAAAGAAAAGCAAAGGAAAATAAAGGGTTGAGTGTGAAAAGGAGTTATGAATGAAAAAACAAAATTGATATTTGTGAGAGAGTGAGTGTAGGGGGAGATACATGTGAAAGAGAGTGAGGCTAAGAGAGAGAGAGGGTTAGACTTGGCTGCCCATATTCCTCATCCTCCATTGCTTTCTTCACCAATTCTTCATCTCCTTCATTCCCACTCTACCACCATGCATCATCTCTATTTCCTCCTCTAAACCCTATGCCACTTTCATTAAAAACATGCACAACCCTATTCTAAACCCTATGAACCATCCAAGTTTGAATTTTGAAGAATTTGGGCAACTCAAGAAATTTCTATAGTTGCAAATGAGGTAATCTCTTCACTTTAGATTAGTGTTTATGTTAAATATCGTATTTTAGTTTATAATTTGAGTTAATTAGGATATGTGATCTTACAAAATTCTAAGTGTTGTTAAGTGGTTAATTTAGGTTTAGTGAGTGTTTTCAAGACCATAGAGATTGATTTCATGGTCTGGAAATGAGTTTAGAACCCGATATACGAAGTTAGAATTTTCTCGTGTCGGTTTTGTGAAACCTTAAGGCCTACAGGGTATCTGGAGCTATCTGGGGAATTTTTAAGAAAATCAAGCAAGCCCATTGACCTAGATAAATCACTAGATGACCACCACCAAAATACGAACCCATTTGCCCCTACGAAGACCGGGGAGTCGGGAATTTTCGATGTTGTCGCCGGATTTCTGTTGGGATCTGGTGTTGAGTTTTTGTCTGTAGCTCACTTACCCTACAACCTATCCCCTGTACTTGCTTGTTTAGTCCCAATCTACCTGAGCCAAAATCTGGGAAGTACGTGAGAGTATTTTGGCTAATGTTTTCCGATATGTGGATTCGTGGTTTTGGTATTTGGATTTGATTCCGTCGTTGGATGTTTGTACGTTAACGACTAGGGTTGTTTGGTTGTTTTTGCATGCGTAGGCTATAGGTTCTAACCTATAAGCAATTCGTGTGCCGTATCGGTTTTCGGACTTGATTTTAATAGTATTACGATTGTGTATTGATTGTAGGTACTTTCGCGTTGACTTCCGAGACGACGAAGCACATCGACTTCGGCTAAGCGAGGAGTTTAGCAGGTGAGTATATTTATATCTACGAGGGAAGTCGGGTGGATGGCACATAGCACTCCCGCAACCATTGATATGGAAGATTGTGTTTTAAATTATAGTTATGATAAAGTTGACGTTAATGGATATATTTGCTTGAGAATATGAAATGGGAAGTGAATCATGATAGTTACGAATTGAAAGAGAACCGGTATGAGTTGATGATGGTATGATATGAGATCGAGATCGATATACACGACACGAGATTGAGATAGAGGGGTGTGTGTGTGTGTGTGTGTGTTTATGAGTATAATGAGTAATATGCCGTACGAGAATTTAGATCCGTACCCTCATTATTGTATAGGTTGATAAATTCCCTATTCTATTTGATGACCCCGTACGATGGATTACCGTATGCGATGAGATGAACCAGATGATTGATCCACGCTAGTGATTTGAGGATGATGATCGAGGATTATTGTCATATTGGATGTTATGAGGCGGGATCGCCGATATAAAGATTTCCACCTGAACCATACCTATTTTCAAAATGATGATGTGTATCGTTTAAAAGTGATCGTATGATTCTTGTGTAGATAGATACACCCATTTATTGTTCATGTTGTGGAGGATATTACCCCTCGTGATGTACATACCACATGCCGGTATTTAATGCTATATGATATCATTTGCTAGTACACCTGCACAATTACCGTTGATACGCATATTACACATACACAGATTTGCCGGCTCACACACATTCTTCATCGGTAATTTCCATGCCACTTATACAGTAGAATTGCCATGTCACTTATACAGTAGAATTGTCATTCCATTTATACAGGAGAACTGCCCTATCATGATATTAATCTTAAAACTAAAAGTACATTCATTGTTCAGTACTATCACTTGACATGCTTGCATGATATACCCGATATGCTCATATTACTACTTTATGTTGCATACATCGTACTTTATGGTTATATGCATTGAGATGCTCTTTTTATGAGATCTCTGGATTGAGAACCGCAGTTTAATTTCAAAGGAAATTGTGTATTGTTCTAAAAACACGGTTTCTCTTGATATGATATTTCGAGGTGTCCACCATGAGTTGCTCGGTACTGAGCAGTGAGTATACCTGATTCGAGGAGCGGGGGGCACTTTCTGCGGGTACATGGTGGACCCGGTGAGGTACCCCGGGGCAAGAAGCTCGAGATGTAGACGATGAGACTGGCAGGGGAGCACTACCTACCGGTGATAGTTTTGGGCTCGGCAGATATCTGGAAGATACCGATCGGAGTCATGAGGTGATATGGGCCGATTCGGACTGACGGAGCCCGAGATAGTTTGGCGCGACGGATATCTGGAGTATACCGACCGTAGTTGTGATATGGACTGATCCGGACTAACGGAGCCCGAGATATGAGGATTTACGTGTCGATACTAGACACAGGTTTTCATGATGTTTTGAGTGTCGGTGTTGGACACTCAGGTTCCATGATTTTGATGTGTCGTTGATGGAAACACGTGGTTGATATCCTTATATATATATATATATATATACAGGCATATGTTTTCATGATGTTCGAGTGTCGGTGAGGGACACTCAGGTTCCATGATATTGTTTGTGTCGTTGATGGACACGTGGATGATATCCACATTCATACAAGAATATGATGTCGGATGTTTATTTATATATGTCATTGCATTTATCAATTGTTGATATATATGCATATGTGGTCACCCTAGATATCATAGTATTAACTTCAGGACATAGTGACCTAGGAAATCGTTGTTTTATTCGATTTCTACTTGCTGATGTTTTCTACTCACGAGTTGGCAACTCACCCCCGTTGTGCCACAGTTCTTGCAGGTTTGACCGCTTGGGATCAGTTGCGGTATTGCTGGCACACAGCTTCTTCCAGGTTGTTTGCATTGGTAGGTGGGACACATGTTGGATCGTGCCCATTCTCGTACTGTTATCTTCTATTGTATCTAGATAAACTCCATCACATCAGATCAGTTCAGGACTAGACATTGTATATGGGTAGACCTAGTCAGACTTGGGTTTTGTGTGAGACTTAGAGCGATGGGTTTATGATCGCTTTTCTTGAGTTTTGATGTCTTGCTTCTTTATTTGTACTTTCTTGGTTGATTCTTCACCGTTGAGCGTCGTATATATGTAATTGCGTGGTTGTGATTCTGCCAGTTGGCGAAGAGCTAGCTCCCGCTTGGGGATGCCTATATATTGTTCTATATATGTTTTTGGATCAAATATACGAGGGTGGTGCTGCCCAAATTTTTAAAGACGAAACATGTTTTCACTGTAGTATAATCCACTTGCATTTTCATGTTTCTTTAGCTATGCATTTTAAGAAAAACATGATTCATTATACCTTTATTTCAAAATTGCACCCCTACTATTTTCCGCAAAAATGTTTAGATTTTCTGGGCTTCGGCTTACTTGATTTTGACGCCTTTAGACGTTGCGTAATTTAAGTGCCGGTCACGTGCTAAATTATGGGTCGTGACATATAACCCTTATCATAGTAGATAAGATCTCTAGATGGGATTACTAGTTATGGTTTAACACAAGATCTTGGTTTAAAGTAGGTGTTGCATGCAAGAAAATTATTGTTTGCTACTTCCGCCTCCTCACTAGTGTTGTGAGGTTGTGCAACATCCACTAACAGGTTTGGCCGTACAGATTCCGTAGCGGCTTCGCTGGCACACCACTTTATTCCGAGTGATTGCTTTGGTAGGTGGGTTCACTTGTATCGTGACCACTATTGTACTTTTATATTTATTCTGTTGTATCCAGTTAAAGCTCCATCAACCAGACTTTGTATATTTGTAAACTTAGAGAATGCTGTTGTATATTCTTTCGCCCTTAGAGTCACTCTCATGTATTTATTATTGTATTTGGTTTCTTGAGGATGTTATGTCTTCTTTGCTTTACTTCTGAGATTGATCCTCGCCTTCGGCGTTGTATATTTATATCTTTGCGTGGTTGTTTCCGCCATTTGGCGAAGAGCTAGCTCTCGCTTGGGGATGCCTATTATTATTTTATTTGTATTGTTTTCGGGTTAAAAATTACAAATGAGGTGCTGCCGAAATTTCAAACGTCGAAAAATGTTTTCAGGACAGATATAAACATTTCATCTTCGTATGTTATTTCTTATACTTGTAAAGGAAGAATTTGATTTCATTATACCATTATTTCAAAACTCCACCTCTACTATTTTCCCTAAAAAGGTTTAGATTTCTGGGATTTTGGCTTACTTGAATTAGGTGGGGTCCTATAGACTTTACATGATTCAAGTGCCAGTCGCGTACCTTTTCAGGATCGTGATAAAGTTGGTATCAGAGCGTTAGGTTTATTGGTTCGAGTCTAGGTTTGACTATGCGGAGTCTAGGGCGTATATATGTTTCGGAACCTAGGCTTGACCTTACAGAACTTAGACTTGGCTAAGGGGGTATTAGACCCGAACTTTCGTCGCGTAGGTTAACCTTGGTTGATGGAGTAGGTAACTTAAGTAGAGTGATGGAAACAACAGCTTTTCTGTTAAACAAAGTTCCAACCAAGACTATTTCTACCACTCCATATGAGATATGGCATGGGAAGAAACCATCTGTTAAAAGAGTTATGATTTGGGGTTGTCCGGCTTTTGTCCAAAAGCAGAATCAGACAAAGTCGAGACACGATCAGTCAAATGTATATTTGTGGGATATCCAAAACATTCATTTCGGTATCTTTTCTACCACAAGGAGGAACAAAAGGTGTTTGTTTCTCAATATGCCACCTTTTTAGAAAATAAAATTTTTACAAATGATGTTGATGGCAATGTGGTAGATCTAGAAGAGGTTCTAGAAACATAAGTTACAAATGACGACTTGGATGAACCTGATGTTACAATAGAATTAAATGAACCTCAGCCACTCCGCATATCTGGTAGGACTTCTCACCCACTGGAGAGATACTACGGTTTTCTCATTGATGGTGATAGAGAAGATTGAATCATAGATGATGATGATCCTGCAGTTTTCATTAGGCTATCACGAGTGGTGACTCTGTGAAATGGCTGGATGCCATGAGATCCGAAATGGAGTCCGTGTACACCAACAAAGTATGGACTTTGGAAGATGTACCCTCCGGGATAAAACCTGTGTGTTGCAAATGGATCTTTAAAAGAAAGATCGGTGTTGATGGACAGGTAGAGACCTATAAAGCAAGGTTGGTAGCGAAAGGTTTTAGTCAAAGACCAGGTTTGGACTATGACGAGACTTTCTCTCCGGTAGCGATGCTCAAATCCATTCGAATCCTACTTTCTATTGCTGCTCACTACGACTATGAAATCTGGCAGATGGACGTTAAAACTGCATTTTGAAATGGTGATTTAGATGAATGCGTTTATATGGATCAGCCAGAGGGATTCATTGACAGTGGGAGCAGCGGAAAAGCATGTAAGTTGCTTAAATCCATTTATGGATTAAAGCAGGCATCACGGAGTTGGAACATCTGTTTTGATGATGTTATCAAAGAGTTTGATTTCATCAAAAATCCAGATGAACTTTGTGTTTATAAGAAGACTGTAGGGAGAAATGTCACATTCCTCGTATTGTATGTAGATGACATACTTCTGATAGGAAATGATATTCCTATGCTACAGTCGGTCAAATCATTCTTATCACAAAGGTTCTCCATGAAGGACCTGGGTGATGCCACATACATATTGGGCATACGGATCTATAGGGATAGATCCAAACGGTTATTGGGATTGTCCCAAACCAAGTACATTAACACCATCCTAAAGAGGTTTAGTATGGAAGACTCCAAGCGGGGTGCCTTACCCGCTTGCCATGAAGTCACTCTCTCAAAGGACGATTGCCCAAAGTCTGATATAGAGAGAGCTCGCATGAGCATTATTCCCTATGCTTTGGTAGTAAGATCGATAATGTATGCGATGTTGTGTGCACGCCTTGATGTAGCTTACGCACTCTGAAAGGATCCTAGGCACTCTAGTAAGGTCTCACAAGGCATCGAACATGCCAATATAAAATTTTTGGTGCCGAGAAACCCTAGACTACGGATCTTAGACTAGATGTTTAGGCGAAATGATAAAGCTAGTTAACAAATTAACTAAAGGTCGGAAGCTACAACCTTTGTAGATCCGGATTTCCACCTCCTTAGCTCCACGTGGTCATGCCCTCGCTGTCCATCATGAATCCTCGACTCATTCTTCGGCTTCATCGGAATAATGTGCGGAATAAGTCGTCGGCTTTGTGTCAAAGACGATCTACGTCGAGGTTGCACTAGTTCATGCTCCGACTTCACAAAGTTGTGAAACTTGTGAAGAGAACACCCAAAACAACTTGGCAAGAGGTAGAGGGTGAAGAAATTGGAGATGGGTTCACTTTAGATTTGGAATTCTCTCACTAGAACTCAAGTTTCCATTGGAGTAGCAAGCTTGAAGAAGAAGAAGAAGATGAAGAAGATGATGATAATGTTATGATAAGTTATTGAAATAAAAAGGAAAATCAATACTTATCATAAAGTAAACCATGGTTATGTGTAGAGAATTGACCAAGGTTAGATTAGTGGTTAGGGTTAAGGATGAAGACAAAAGGGATGACTTTGGTCAAAGTTTCATGAAGCTTCAATAAGCTTCATGAAGAAAAGAAACCCTTTTTGTTTTCTTTCACCTAATTAAATGAATAAATAATGGATAAATAATTAAGTGAATAATCAAAAACCCTAACCCTTATCATAACCATGGTCCAATTCTTCACACAAAGCCAAGTTATTATGCATCATCAATCATGATACAAACAAGTGTACAAAAAACATATCACATATACAATGTGCACACCAAGTGAGAAAAATCCGTTTAAAGTGAACCAATACTAGTTAATGCAAAGTAATATATCAAATATATAATTTTATATTAAATCATTAAATCAACATTTGATTCAATGATCCGGTCATGTCGCACATAACCGACTAGTATTCAATGTATCGATTTATCGAATCAATGATTCGATAACTAGGTCATATCGAATATAACTAATCGAAAACATATATCGCGAGAATGAAATGCGGTATCACATAAACGCATTATTCTCGGTCCTGCACACATCTCATATGCGCTCCTATTTCGTTTCGCTTGAACCAGGAAACCCCTGTGTAGGACTCTAAAGACTCGTCAATACGCCGGTAGCAGATGATGATCATATCAAGCACCCACAAGCCACAAGCGGTCTGCTAAACGTAACGGCCACCCGGGTATTGAGTGATCAGAAGATCGACGAGCTAGCCTGCTCACACTCCTGCGAATCCGACCAGTAACACTTACCGTACAGTCCGGTCTCTTCGTCTGATATGTCGCATATCAAGTCTAGGGGTGGTATACGTCAGACCCCAATAACCGATAAGTTCTGCCGATGTGAGGCTCATAACGGGTCGAGAAACTGCTGGTAACACTTACCAGCAAATCTCTGATCAGCCCTGGCCAGGGACTTCCCTGCTACGGCCAATCGAGCACTGCGCAACATCAACCCCCAATACCGGGAGAGACGAAACCCCTCCTATCGCTCATTGCCTCCATGTGACTCGGGACTGTACCCAAAGACCACCGTTTTGCACGCCCTCATAGAGGTGGTAAGGTGGAGATCAAAGCACAGTGGGAATCACACAAGACTCTATGACGATCTCGGGTCTACAGACTAACCTGTACAAGTGTCACCTGAGAACTGCCATCTGACGTGAGGTATAATACCATCTGGGAGTTCTCGGCGAGTCCGTCCAGTGTACCCAGTCTCCACTGAGCACCCGTATACCATCTCTGATGTCAAACACCAATGGATATGGGATCATCCATCGCCCATCACATGGGTCGAGAAGCGTATACGCTAGTCTACTCTGGTATATCGATGCCCTGTCTCGATACACCCACGACTAGGGACCTTGAAGGATGTACTTATGGACTACCATGTCCCCACTAGTATGATCTGCATCATAGTCCAGGCAGTCAAGTACACATCCTAAGGGCTTTACCAACATGTAACTTTAAGACAGTATAAAGAGACAAGTGTACATGTTAAGATAAAGGTCAACCAGATAGCATACTATCATGTCGAGCAAGAAAGTCATCTCTATATATGTCCAAGCATCCAATATAATATACATAATCTGTACAATACTGGCCTCTAGGGCATACATACAACTAACAATCTCCCACTTGCACTAAGGCCAGCTGCTGTATTATCGCATACCGAGCATCCCGAAGAGTCTCTCAAACTGTATCTGGGGAATGGCCTTCGTGAGTGGATCCGCCGTGTTATTCTTCGTGTCAACCCTCCTGACCTCGATCTCCCGGCGATCAACTATCTCCCGGATCAGGTGATACCGCCTCAGAATATGCCTGGATCGCTGATGGGACCTGGGTTCCTTGGCCAAAGCCACCGCTCCATTGTTATCGCAATACAATGGTATTGGACGCTCAATGGATGGAACCACACCAAGTTCAGTAATGAACTTCTTGATCCAGACAGCCTCTTTGGCAGCATCGTTGGCAGCGATGTATTCAGCCTCCATCGTCGAGTCTGCCACGGTTTCCTGCTTGGAACTCTTCCAGCTAACCGCCCCTCCGTAAAGGGTAAAGACAAAGACCGACTGCGACTTAGAGTCGTCCTTATCACTCTGGAAGCTCGAATCGGTAAAGGACTCCACTTGGAGTTCTCCGTTACCATACACCAAGAACATATCTCTAGTCCTTCGCAAGTACTTGAGAATGCTCTTCACAGCTGTCCAGTGACTCTCTCCAGGATCAGCTTGATACCTGCTCACTATACTTAGTGAGTATGCTACATCGGGTCTGGTACATAGCATCGCATACATGATAGAGCCTACTGCCGAAGCATAGGGTATACCTTGCATGCGAGCTCTCTCCAAATCAGTCTTGGGAGACATCTCTTTGGAGAGAGTGACTCCAGAGATCGTGGGTAAGTTCCCACGCTTGGACTCTTCCATACTAAACCTCTTTAGTATGGTGTCAATGTACCTGGATTGGGACAATCCCAAAATCCGTTTGGATCTATCTCTTTAGATCCTAATTCCCAATATGCAGGAGGCATCACCAAGATCTTTCATTGAGAATCTTTGTGATAAGAAGAGCTTGACCGATTGCAGCATAGGAATATCATTTCCTATCAAGAGTATGTCGTCCACGTACAATACGAGGAAGACAATCTTACTCTCTGCCACCTTCCTGTAGATACAAGGTTCATCTGGATTTTTGACGAAATCAAACTCTTTGATAACGACGTCAAAGCAGATGTTCCAACTCCGCGATGCTTGCTTTAATCCATAGATGGATTTAAGCAGCTTGCACACCTTCCCGCTGCTCCCACTGTCTACGAAGCCCTCTGGCTGAGTCATGTACACGCACTCTTCTAAATCACCGTTTAGAAAGGCGGTCTTAACATCCATTTGCCAGATTTCGTAATCATGATATGCAGCGATGGCAAGCATGATCCGGATGGATTTAAGCATAGCCACTGGAGAAAAGGTCTCGTCATAGTCCACACCTGGTCTTTGACGAAAACCCTTTGCTACAAGTCTAGCTTTGAAAGTCTCCA
The DNA here is from genome assembly GCA_030015575.1 of Agapanthus africanus. Lineage (NCBI taxonomy): Eukaryota > Viridiplantae > Streptophyta > Magnoliopsida > Asparagales > Amaryllidaceae > Agapanthus > Agapanthus africanus. The sequence continues at coordinate 236,576,931 of JASDDO010000010.1, forward strand.
CTTTCCCATCTACACCAAGTTTCTTCTTGAAGATCCACTTGCTCCCAATGGGTTTTACCCCTTCAGGAGCAACTTCCAAAGTCCATACTTTGTTGGTGTACATGGAATCAATCTCAGACCGCATAGCATCCAGCCATTTCACTGAGTCCCCACTCGTGATGGCCTGCTCGAAGCTAGTTGGGTCATCATCCTCCATGATGCAATCCTCGCTCCCACCGTCCATGAGAAAACCGCAGTATCTCTCAGGCTGGCGAGGAACCCTACTAGATCGGCGGAGTGGCTGGGGTTCATCGGGAACTACGGAATCCTCTGGTTCCACTAAATCTTCTGTTGTGTTTTGTTCAGCTGGAACCTCTTCCAGTTCTACCTCAGAGCCACTAATTTCTTTTGCAAGAAATTCCTTTTCTAAAAAGGTGGCATGTTGAGCAACAAATACTCTTTGTTCCTCACTGTGGTAGAAGATATACCCTCGCGAATCTTTGGGATATCCAACAAGCTTACACAAAACAGATCTTGCCTCGAGTTTGTCCGGTTTTTGTCTTTTGACATAGGCCGGGCAACCCCATATCTTTATAAAATTAAGATATGGTCTCTTCCCTTCCCATATCTCATATGGTGTTGTAGGCACAGATTTGGTGGGAACCCTGTTCAGTAGGTATGCTGCCGTTTCCAGTGCATATCCCCAGAAGGAAACAGGTAACTCAGCTACACTCATCATAGAGCGCACCATATCTAATAGGGTGCGGTTTCTCCGTTCAGATACAACGTTGTGCTGTGGTGTATATGGAGGAGTCAGCTGAGAGAGAATCCCATTCTCTTTTAGGAAGTCCAGGAAATCATTGCTTAAGTATTCTCCTCCTCGATCAGATCGTATGATTTTAATACTTTTTTCGGTTTGGTTCTCAACTTCTTGCTTATATTCTCTAAATTTCTCAAAAGCTTCTGATTTGTGTTTCATCAGGAACACATATCCGAATCTAGAGAGATCGTCAGTGAATGTAATGAAGTATGAAGAACCATCCCTGGCATGTGTAGACATGGGACCGCATACATCACTATGTATAAGTCCCAAGAGTTCGGTAACTCTTTCTCCGTGTCCCGTAAACGGAGTTTTGGTCATCTTGCCTTTGAGACATGACTGGCAAGTATCATAAGATGAAAATTCAAACGGATTTAAATACCCATCTTTATGCAACTTAGCTAGTCGTGTCGCATTGATGTGGCCCAGTCTACAATGCCACAAGAAGGATTCGTTGAGTTCAGAACTCTTCCTCTTGTGTGTGTTTGTTATGCTCAGAACCGTTGATTGATTTAGAACATAAATGCCATTGCACAACGTGCCTGATCCAACCAACTTTTGGTTACGGAAGATGTTCATAACATTGTCCTGTAATACAAAATTATATCCTTCTTTACTCAACAAAGAAACCGATATAATGTTGCATATCAGGTTCGGTATGTAATAGCATTCGTTCAGAACCAATGTATTACCAGTTGGTAATACAAGGTGATATTCCCCGACAGTCTTAGCTGCAACAATTGCACCATTTCCAACTCTAATGTCTTTATCACCTTCTCCAAGTTCTCTACCTTTCCTTAGCCCATGTAACTGATTACATATATGGGATCCCGACCCGGTATCCAATACCCAGGACGTAGAGCAAATAGAGAAACAGTTCTCAGTAACGAACACACCCGAAGAAAATGCATCAACATGCACTTTCTTCATTCGGGTGGCATGGGAATCCTGGTATTCCCCTATATCCTGTTCATTCCTATAACTATTATAGGAAAGAACGGAACCAACGTTCCCCAGCACAGTATAACATGCGGGTTCGGTCAATACATCCATATTATTATCTTGATTAAGGCATGAACTGGTCGCTACCTGGAGAGAGAGAGAAGAAAACACTTTAGCGTATGCTCGTGCAAGATCAGATTGGTTATTATCTTATCTAATCAGGATGGCTCCCACTGCTTTTTATCAAATCTTCCTCCAAACCCTAAAAGGAAAGACTAGCCGGGATTAATTACACACTACAGGTTCGCCAATCTTTCAGCCAGGCCAGTGTCGGTACTTTGAGGGAGGTCCCCCGTGCTTTCGCACGAACCTAATTAATGTAAACCTCGTTTTCCCAGAGGCGTAACCTCGTTAACACCTTTCTAGACACCTACTTGATCAGCTAATTGCAATGTGTAAAACTCTCCTAGGAGTAACTCTTACTCGTAGTGGGTATCGGGATCCAACTATCTCATAGAAGGTATGCAATCTCATTGCAAATTTCAACACTTGAAATTCCCGATAATATTTTGCCCCAAGCATCCTATGACCTTGACGGAGGTCAACAAACCACAGGGTGCAAGTCAAGTTCAACCCGTCATTTCTTGATTGAATCAAACCCACCCGCACGACCCTTGACGGAGGTCAACAAAGTCGTACGACAACCCTAATCCAATCTGCATCATATGCATAAGCAGACAAATACTAGTTAGCTACCGCACACTACGCCTTGACGGAGGTCAACAAACGTAGCACGAATACTAAGTAGGATTTATCTGAAATGACGGAGGGCTACGCAGGTTTTCATAAAACCATGAGCGTAATGAACTTGATATCGTTGTAGAATCAAATGAAGTTTTGAAATGGAGTGATTTTGAGGCTTTTCCAGTTTTACTAAAGGAGTCACTCCCGGTGAAGGGATCTCGGACCTTTCCTCGTCGAATGAGGTGCGGGATATATCATATATATCACTGTGCAAAGCAAAAAACTCTTAAAATCAATCAAAACCAAACCGAATGTGTAGCATCTGCCAGTTATTGCTAAAGGAGTCACTCCCGGTGAAGGGATCTCGGTCCTTTCCTCATCGAATAAGGTGCGGGGTATATCATATATACCGCTGTGCAAAGCAAGAACTGTAGCTACCTGTTTTATTTAAAATTTGATTCCACAACATCTTAGGTTTCTTATCTTTCATTAATCACATTAATGAAGTCCCATCATTTAAATACCTAAACAACACAGATAGATATGACGTACACTTATGCCATCCGCATTCGCCTCGATGTCCCCTCGTGCACCGTTAGGTTAGGTAACTAACGACAGAGCAGGGCAGGGCTAGCGCGGGTGTAAAACATAAGTAACGTCTATATAATATATCATATATATCATATACTAAATCCATCACAGAATCGCATCACAGATAACGCAGCAGAATAAACATATGAAATATTGGATATACTAGGACGTCCGTGTTTTCAATACGAGCCAGTATAAAACACGGATTCCACGGTCGTGATGAATAGCCAATCCCACACCCCTAGACCCCTACGAGAGCGTCAAGCAACCATGCCAATTCTAGGGTTAGGAGACCCGGACTCGACTCCTCGAGTTGGTCTCCCACTGGACCCCAGAACCCGGTTACTTGTGCTCCCCTCCTTGGGTCTATCCTAATGCGGAAAAGTAAATAATATACAAAGGGTGACAACTTCCGCTACCTGGAAGTGCCCCAAATAAAAGAATATTACATACAAGTTTTTACATGAATGAAAATGAAAAACACTCATCTCACATAAAAACCCCCGGCTATTCGAATACGACGATCCAATATAACATATCCAGCAACACATAACATCACATGTCATCAACGTAAGTAAATATGTGCATCCCAATTGTCGTTGACATATAGCAACGAAACCGGCGATATCACATATTACACTTACGGTCACAGAAAAGAAAGTGTAAAACTACAACAGTTGGAATCCACAACTCCTTTAGACATCGCATGCCTAACAGATATAAATCCCGCATTTTAGTCTCATTATCGAAAACTCTTTTCAATATCATATGGGACTAAACTGCTAAATTTATAACATCCATTCAGTTATCTCATAACTGTTTGTGAATTCCAATTATTGTATCACATTCGAGATAAACAGAAAATGTTAAACTTTCCGATCGAACAGTCGAATACCCAAGTTTTCCCGATACAGTCCATCACATGAAATAAGTCTAACAACATTCAGTTCGTGCCTCAGTACCGACGGTCCCGCCGTAGAAGGGTCAAGCCAACGCCTCACATGTGGCACGTCGTACTGCCCCAAACCTGAAGGTTCAAAGGGCAGTTCAAGACGGTCACATAATCGAGTTAAGGTTTGTTGTCTTCTAGAGGGTCTATCGCGTTACTTGCACTACTTAGAACATCGTTAAACTACGGAAAAATCCAACACTTGGAAATTTCCCGACAGGGGAAAAATTGGGTATTTATATCCGGTCGAACTTTTTAACATATTCTGAAAATTATCCGGAAATACACAAAAGACGAAATTTGATAATCCGATCGAAATACCGAATCCCCAAAACAACCCCAGAAAATTTAACTCTTGAATGAATATTAAACATTCCCAGAAGACTCAGCACTACATTACATGGATTATTGTGCAAACCACTTGCTGTAAATCAGCACAGTGGCCGCGGAACCGCCGCTCTTCCTATGGTGGGGCCGCGGTTCCGCGCCTAATTAGTTGATTTAGCAGCACGTGTTTCACAGTAACTCACTATATTCCCTGCTGAATTTTTTGGAAACTTTTAATCTGGAAAAATCCACGTTTTCAGAAAAAGTACAGAGAGCATGTTTGTAATGGGTTTTCGGGTTAGTTCGGACTTCAAACTCCGTCTGGACTTCGCCTAAGGCTCTAGCTAGGCTCTGATACCAGTGAAAGGTTCCTAGGCACTCTAGTAAGGTCTCACAAGGCATCGAACATGCCAATATAAAATTTTTGGTGCCGAGAAACCCTAGACTACGGATCTTAGACTAGATGTTTAGGCGAAATGATAAAGCTAGTTAACAAATTAACTAAAGTTCGGAAGCTACAACCTTTGTAGATCCGGATTTCCACCTCCTTAGCTCCACGTGGTCATGCCCTCGCTGTCCATCATGAATCCTCGACTCATTCGTCGGCTTCATCGGAATAATGTGCGGAATAGGTCGTCGGCTTTGTGTCAAAGACGATCTACGTCGAGGTTGCACTAGTTCATGCTCCGACTTCACAAAGTTGTGAAACTTGTGAAGTGAACACCCAAAACAACTTGGCAAGAGGTAGAGGGTGAAGAAATAGGAGATGGGTTCACTTTAGATTTAGAATTCTCTCACTAGAACTCAAGTTGCCATTGGAGTAGCAAGCTTGAAGAAGAAGAAGAAGATGAAGAAGATGATGATAATGTTATGATAAGTTATTGAAATAAAAAGCAAAATCAATACTTATCATAAAGTAAACCATGGTTATGTGTAGAGAATTGACCAAGGTTAGATTAGTGGTTAGGGTTAAGAATGAAGACAAAAGGGATGACTTTGGTCAAAGTTTCATGAAGCTTCAATAAGCTTCATGAAGAAAAGAAACCCTTTTTGTTTTCTTTCACCTAATTAAATGAATAAATAATGGATAAATAATTAAGTGAATAATCAAAAACCCTAACCCTTATCATAACCATGGTCCAATTCTTCACACAAAGACAAGTTATTATGCATCATCAATCATGATACAAACAAGTGTACACAAAACATATCACATATACAATGTGCACACCAAGTGAGAAAAATCCGTTTAAAGTGAACCAATACTAGTTAATGCAAAGTAATATATCAAATATATAATTTTATATTAAATCATTAAATCAACATTTGATTCAATGATCCGGTCATGTCGCACATAACCGACTAGTATTCAATGTATCGATTTATCGAATCAATGATTCGATAACTAGGTCATATCGAATATAACTAATCGAAAACATATATCGCGAGAATGAAATGCGGTATCACATACACGCATTATTCTCGGTCCTGCACACATCTCATATGCGCTCCTATTTCGTTTCGCTTGAACCAGGAAACCTCTGTGTAGGACTCTAAAGACTCATCAATACGCCGGTAGCAGATGATGATCATATCAAGCACCCACAAGCCACAAGCGGTCTGCTAAACGTAACGGCCACCCGGGTATTGAGTGATCAGAAGATCGACGAGCTAGCCTGCTCACACTCCTGCGAATCCGACCAGTAACACTTACCGTACAGTCCGGTCTCTTCGTCTGATATGTCGCATATCAAGTCTAGGGGTGGTATACGTCAGACCCCAATAACCGATAAGTTCTGCCGATGTGAGGCTCATAACGGGTCGAGAAACTGCTGGTAACACTTACCAGCAAATCTCTGATCAGCCCTGGCCAGGGACTTCCCTGCTACGGCCAATCGAGCACTGCGCAACATCAACCCCCAATACCGGGAGAGACGAAACCCCTCCTATCGCTCATTGCCTCCATGTGACTCGGGACTGTACCCAAAGACCACCGTTTTGCACGCCCTCATAGAGGTGGTAAGGTGGAGATCAAAGCACAGTGGGAATCACACAAGACTCTATGACGATCTCGGGTCTACAGACTAACCTGTACAAGTGTCACCTGAGAACTGCCATCTGACGTGAGGTATAATACCATCTAGGAGTTCTCGGCGAGTCCGTCCAGTGTACCCAGTCTCCACTGAGCACCCGTATACCATCTCTGATATCAAACACCAATGGATATGGGATCATCCATCGCCCATCACATGGGTCGAGAAGCGTATACGCTAGTCTACTCTGGTATATCGATGCCCTGTCTCGATACACCCACGACTAGGGACCTTGAAGGATGTACTTATGGACTACCATGTCCCCACTAGTATGATCTGCATCATAGTCCAGGCAGTCAAGTACACATCCTAAGGGCTTTACCAACATGTAACTTTAAGACAGTATAAAGAGACAAGTGTACATGTTAAGATAAAGGTCAACCAGATAGCATACTATCATGTCGAGCAAGAAAGTCATCTCTATATATGTCCAAGCATCCAATATAATATACATAATCTGTACAATACTGGCCTCTAGGGCATACATACAACTAACAATCTCCCACTTGCACTAAGGCCAGCTGCTGTATTATCGCATACCGAGCATCCTGAAGAGTCTCTCAAACTGTATCTGGGGAATGGCCTTCGTGAGTGGATCCGCCGTGTTATTCTTCGTGTCAACCCTCCTGACCTCGATCTCCCGGCGATCAACTATCTCCCGGATCAGGTGATACCGCCTCAGAATATGCCTGGATCGCTGATGGGACCTGGGTTCCTTGGCCAAAGCCACCGCTCCATTGTTATCGCAATACAATGGTATTGGACGCTCAATGGATGGAACCACACCAAGTTCAGTAATGAACTTCTTGATCCAGACAGCCTCTTTGGCAGCATCGTTGGCAGCGATGTATTCAGCCTCCATCGTCGAGTCTGCCACGGTTTCCTGCTTGGAACTCTTCCAGCTAACCGCCCCTCCGTAAAGGGTAAAGACAAAGACCGACTGCGACTTAGAGTCGTCCTTATCACTCTGGAAGCTCGAATCGGTAAAGGACTCCACTTGGAGTTCTCCGTTACCATACACCAAGAACATATCTCTAGTCCTTCGCAAGTACTTGAGAATGCTCTTCACAGCTGTCCAGTGACTCTCTCCAGGATCAGCTTGATACCTGCTCACTATACTTAGTGAGTATGCTACATCGGGTCTGGTACATAGCATCGCATACATGATAGAGCCTACTGCCGAAGCATAGGGTATACCTTGCATGCGAGCTCTCTCCAAATCAGTCTTGGGAGACATCTCTTTGGAGAGAGTGACTCCAGAGATCGTGGGTAAGTTCCCACGCTTGGACTCTTCCATACTAAACCTCTTTAGTATGGTGTCAATGTACCTGGATTGGGACAATCCCAAAATCCGTTTGGATCTATCTCTTTAGATCCTAATTCCCAATATGCAGGAGGCATCACCAAGATCTTTCATTGAGAATCTTTGTGATAAGAAGAGCTTGACCGATTGCAGCATAGGAATATCATTTCCTATCAAGAGTATGTCGTCCACGTACAATACGAGGAAGACAATCTTACTCTCTGCCACCTTCCTGTAGATACAAGGTTCATCTGGATTTTTGACGAAATCAAACTCTTTGATAACGACGTCAAAGCAGATGTTCCAACTCCGCGATGCTTGCTTTAATCCATAAATGGATTTAAGCAGCTTGCACACCTTCCCGCTGCTCCCACTGTCTACGAAGCCCTCTGGCTGAGTCATGTACACGCACTCTTCTAAATCACCGTTTAGAAAGGCGGTCTTAACATCCATTTGCCAGATTTCGTAATCATGATATGCAGCGATGGCAAGCATGATCCGGATGGATTTAAGCATAGCCACTGGAGAAAAGGTCTCGTCATAGTCCACACCTGGTCTTTGACGAAAACCCTTTGCTACAAGTCTAGCTTTGAAAGTCTCCACTTTCCCATCTACACCAAGTTTCTTCTTGAAGATCCACTTGCTCCCAATGGGTTTTACCCCTTCAGGAGCAACTTCCAAAGTCCATACTTTGTTGGTGTACATGGAATCAATCTCAGACCGCATAGCATCCAGCCATTTCACTGAGTCCCCACTCGTGATGGCCTGCTCGAAGCTAGTTGGGTCATCATCCTCCATGATGCAATCCTCGCTCCCACCGTCCATGAGAAAACCGCAGTATCTCTCAGGCTGGCGAGGAACCCTACTAGATCGGCGGAGTGGCTGGGGTTCATCGGGAACTACGGAATCCTCTGGTTCCACTAAATCTTCTGTTGTGTTTTGTTCAGCTGGAACCTCTTCCAGTTCTACCTCAGAGCCACTAATTTCTTTTGCAAGAAATTCCTTTTCTAAAAAGGTGGCATGTTGAGCAACAAATACTCTTTGTTCCTCACTGTGGTAGAAGATATACCCTCGCGAATCTTTGGGATATCCAACAAGCTTACACAAAACAGATCTTGCCTCGAGTTTGTCCGGTTTTTGTCTTTTGACATAGGCCGGGCAACCCCATATCTTTATAAAATTAAGATATGGTCTCTTCCCTTCCCATATCTCATATGGTGTGGTAGGCACAGATTTGGTGGGAACCCTGTTCAGTAGGTATGCTGCCGTTTCCAGTGCATATCCCCAGAAGGAAACAGGTAACTCAGCTACACTCATCATAGAGCGCACCATATCTAATAGGGTGCGGTTTCTCCGTTCAGATACAACGTTGTGCTGTGGTGTATATGGAGGAGTCAGCTGAGAGAGAATCCCATTCTCTTTTAGGAAGTCCAGGAAATCATTGCTTAAGTATTCTCCTCCTCGATCAGATCGTAGGATTTTAATACTTTTTTCGGTTTGGTTCTCAACTTCTTGCTTATATTCTCTAAATTTCTCAAAAGCTTCTGATTTGTGTTTCATCAGGAACACATATCCGAATCTAGAGAGATCGTCAGTGAATGTAATGAAGTATGAAGAACCATCCCTGGCATGTGTAGACATGGGACCGCATACATCACTATGTATAAGTCCCAAGAGTTCGGTAACTCTTTCTCCGTGTCCCGTAAACGGAGTTTTGGTCATCTTGCCTTTGAGACATGACTGGCAAGTATCATAAGATGAAAATTCAAACGGATTTAAATACCCATCTTTATGCAACTTAGCTAGTCGTGTCGCATTGATGTGGCCCAGTCTACAATGCCACAAGAAGGATTCGTTGAGTTCAGAACTCTTCCTCTTGTGTGTGTTTGTTATGCTCAGAACCGTTGATTGATTTAGAACATAAATGCCATTGCACAACGTGCCTGATCCAACCAACTTTTGGTTACGGAAGATGTTCATAACATTGTCCTGTAATACAAAATTATATCCTTCTTTACTCAACAAAGAAACCGATATAATGTTGCATATCAGGTTCGGCATGTAATAGCATTCGTTCAGAACCAATGTATTACCAGTTGGTAATACAAGGTGATATTCCCCGACAGTCTTAGCTGCAACAATTGCACCATTTCCAACTCTAATGTCTTTATCACCTTCTTCAAGTTCTCTACCTTTCCTTAGCCCATGTAACTGATTACATATATGGGATCCCGACCCGGTATCCAATACCCAGGACGTAGAGCAAATAGAGAAACAGTTCTCAGTAACGAACACACCCGAAGAAAATGCATCAACATGCACTTTCTTCATTCGGGTGGCATGGGAATCCTGGTATTCCCCTATATCCTGTTCATTCCTATAACTATTATAGGAAAGAACGGAACCAACGTTCCCCAGCACAGTATAACATGCGGGTTCGGTCAATACATCCATATTATTATCTTGATTAAGGCATGAACTGGTCGCTACCTGGAGAGAGAGAGAAGAAAACACTTTAGCGTATGCTCGTGCAAGATCAGATTGGTTATTATCTTATCTAATCAGGATGGCTCCCACTGCTTTTTATCAAATCTTCCTCCAAACCCTAAAAGGAAAGACTAGCCGGGATTAATTACACACTACAGGTTCGCCAATCTTTCAGCCAGGCCAGTGTCGGTACTTTGAGGGAGGTCCCCCGTGCTTTCGCACGAACCTAATTAATGTAAACCTCGTTTTCCCAGAGGCGTAACCTCGTTAACACCTTTCTAGACACCTACTTGATCAGCTAATTGCAATGTGTAAAACTCTCCTAGGAGTAACTCTTACTCGTAGTGGGTATCGGGATCCAACTATCTCATAGAAGGTATGCAATCTCATTGCAAATTTCAACACTTGAAATTCCCGATAATATTTTGCCCCAAGCATCCTATGACCTTGACGGAGGTCAACAAACCACAGGGTGCAAGTCAAGTTCAACCCGTCATTTCTTGATTGAATCAAACCCACCCGCACGACCCTTGACGGAGGTCAACAAAGTCGTACGACAACCCTAATCCAATCTGCATCATATGCATAAGCAGACAAATACTAGTTAGCTACCGCACACTACGCCTTGACGGAGGTCAACAAACGTAGCACGAATACTAAGTAGGATTTATCTGAAATGACGGAGGGCTACGCAGGTTTTCATAAAACCATGAGCGTAATGAACTTGATATCGTTGTAGAATCAAATGAAGTTTTGAAATGGAGTGATTTTGAGGCTTTTCCAGTTTTACTAAAGGAGTCACTCCCGGTGAAGGGATCTCGGACCTTTCCTCGTCGAATGAGGTGCGGGATATATCATATATATCACTGTGCAAAGCAAAAAACTCTTAAAATCAATCAAAACCAAACCGAATGTGTAGCATCTGCCAGTTATTGCTAAAGGAGTCACTCCCGGTGAAGGGATCTCGGTCCTTTCCTCATCGAATAAGGTGCGGGGTATATCATATATACCGCTGTGCAAAGCAAGAACTGTAGCTACCTGTTTTATTTAAAATTTGATTCCACAACATCTTAGGTTTCTTATCTTTCATTAATCACATTAATGAAGTCCCATCATTTAAATACCTAAACAACACAGATAGATATGACGTACACTTATGCCATCCGCATTCGCCTCGATGTCCCCTCGTGCACCGTTAGGTTAGGTAACTAACGACAGAGCAGGGCAGGGCTAGCGCGGGTGTAAAACATAAGTAACGTCTATATAATATATCATATATATCATATACTAAATCCATCACAGAATCGCATCACAGATAACGCAGCAGAATAAACATATGAAATATTGGATATACTAGGACGTCCGTGTTTTCAATACGAGCCAGTATAAAACACGGATTCCACGGTCGTGATGAATAGCCAATCCCACACCCCTAGACCCCTACGAGAGCGTCAAGCAACCATGCCAATTCTAGGGTTAGGAGACCCGGACTCGACTCCTCGAGTTGGTCTCCCACTGGACCCCAGAACCCGGTTACTTGTGCTCCCCTCCTTGGGTCTATCCTAATGCGGAAAAGTAAATAATATACAAAGGGTGACAACTTCCGCTACCTGGAAGTGCCCCAAATAAAAGAATATTACATACAAGTTTTTACATGAATGAAAATGAAAAACACTCATCTCACATAAAAACCCCCGGCTATTCGAATACGACGATCCAATATAACATATCCAGCAACACATAACATCACATGTCATCAACGTAAGTAAATATGTGCATCCCAATTGTCGTTGACATATAGCAACGAAACCGGCGATATCACATATTACACTTACGGTCACAGAAAAGAAAGTGTAAAACTACAACAGTTGGAATCCACAACTCCTTTAGACATCGCATGCCTAACAGATATAAATCCCGCATTTTAGTCTCATTATCGAAAACTCTTTTCAATATCATATGGGACTAAACTGCTAAATTTATAACATCCATTCAGTTATCTCATAACTGTTTGTGAATTCCAATTATTGCATCACATTCGAGATAAACAGAAAATGTTAAACTTTCCGATCGAACAGTCGAATACCCAAGTTTTCCCGATACAGTCCATCACATGAAATAAGTCTAACAACATTCAGTTCGTGCCTCAGTACCGACGGTCCCGCCGTAGAAGGGTCAAGCCAACGCCTCACATGTGGCACGTCGTACTGCCCCAAACCTGAAGGTTCAAAGGGCAGTTCAAGACGGTCACATAATCGAGTTAAGGTTTGTTGTCTTCTAGAGGGTCTATCGCGTTACTTGCACTACTTAGAACATCGTTAAACTACGGAAAAATCCAACACTTGGAAATTTCCCGACAGGGGAAAAATTGGGTATTTATATCCGGTCGAACTTTTTAACATATTCTGAAAATTATCCGGAAATACACAAAAGACGAAATTTGATAATCCGATCGAAATACCGAATCCCCAAAACAACCCCAGAAAATTTAACTCTTGAATGAATATTAAACATTCCCAGAAGACTCAGCACTACATTACATGGATTATTGTGCAAACCACTTGCTGTAAATCAGCACAGTGGCCGCGGAACCGCCGCTCTTCCTATGGTGGGGCCGCGGTTCCGCGCCTAATTAGTTGATTTAGCAGCACGTGTTTCACAGTAACTCACTATATTCCCTGCTGAATTTTTTGGAAACTTTTAATCTGGAAAAATCCACGTTTTCAGAAAAAGTACAGAGAGCATGTTTGTAATGGGTTTTCGGGTTCGTTCGGACTTCAAACTCCGTCTGGACTTCGCCTAAGGCTCTAGCTAGGCTCTGATACCAGTGAAAGGTTCCTAGGCACTCTAGTAAGGTCTCACAAGGCATCGAACATGCCAATATAAAATTTTTGGTGCCGAGAAACCCTAGACTACGGATCTTAGACTAGATGTTTAGGCGAAATGATAAAGCTAGTTAACAAATTAACTAAAGTTCGGAAGCTACAACCTTTGTAGATCCGGATTTCCACCTCCTTAGCTCCACGTGGTCATGCCCTCGCTGTCCATCATGAATCCTCGACTCATTCGTCGGCTTCATCGGAATAATGTGCGGAATAGGTCGTCGGCTTTGTGTCAAAGACGATCTACGTCGAGGTTGCACTAGTTCATGCTCCGACTTCACAAAGTTGTGAAACTTGTGAAGTGAACACCCAAAACAACTTGGCAAGAGGTAGAGGGTGAAGAAATAGGAGATGGGTTCACTTTAGATTTAGAATTCTCTCACTAGAACTCAAGTTGCCATTGGAGTAGCAAGCTTGAAGAAGAAGAAGAAGATGAAGAAGATGATGATAATGTTATGATAAGTTATTGAAATAAAAAGCAAAATCAATACTTATCATAAAGTAAAACATGGTTATGTGTAGAGAATTGACCAAGGTTAGATTAGTGGTTAGGGTTAAGAATGAAGACAAAAGGGATGACTTTGGTCAAAGTTTCATGAAGCTTCAATAAGCTTCATGAAGAAAAGAAACCCTTTTTGTTTTCTTTCACCTAATTAAATGAATAAATAATGGATAAATAATTAAGTGAATAATCAAAAACCCTAACCCTTATCATAACCATGGTCCAATTCTTCACACAAAGACAAGTTATTATGCATCATCAATCATGATACAAACAAGTGTACACAAAACATATCACATATACAATGTGCACACCAAGTGAGAAAAATCCGTTTAAAGTGAACCAATACTAGTTAATGCAAAGTAATATATCAAATATATAATTTTACATTAAATCATTAAATCAACATTTGATTCAATGATCCGGTCATGTCGCACATAACCGACTAGTATTCAATGTATCGATTTATCGAATCAATGATTCGATAACTAGGTCATATCGAATATAACTAATCGAAAACATATATCGCGAGAATGAAATGCGGTATCACATACACGCATTATTCTCGGTCCTGCACACATCTCATATGCGCTCCTATTTCGTTTCGCTTGAACCAGGAAACCTCTGTGTAGGACTCTAAAGACTCGTCAATACGCCCGTAGCAGATGATGATCATTTCAAGCACCCACAAGCCGCAAGCGGTCTGCTAAACGTAACGGCCACCCGGGTATTGAGCGATCAGAAGATCGACGAGCTAGCCCGCTCACACTCCTGCGAATCCGACCAGTAACACTTACTGTACAGTCCGGTCTCTTCGTCTGATATGTCGCATATCAAGTCTAGGGGTGGTATACGTCAGACCCCAATAACCGATAAGTCGTGCCGATGTGAGGCTCATAACGGGTCGAGAAACTGCTGGTAACACTTACCAGCAAATCTCTGATCAGCCCTGGCCAGGGACTTCCCTGCTACGGCCAATCGAGCACTGCGCAACATCAACCCCCAATACCGGGAGAGACGAAACCCCTCCTATCGCTCATTGCCTCCATGTGACTCGGGACTGTACCCAAAGACCACCGTTTTGCACGCCCTCATGGACGTGGTAAGGTGGAGATCAAAGCACAGTGGGAATCACACAAGACTCTATGACGATCTCGGGTCTACAGACTAACCTGTACAAGTGTCACCTGAGAACTGCCATCTGACGTGAGGTATAATACCATCTGGGAGTTCTCGGCGAGTCCGTCCACTGTACCCAGTCTCCACTGAGCACCCGTATACCATCTCTGATGTCAAACACCAATGGATATGGGATCATCCATCGCCCATCACATGGGTCGAGAAGCGTATACGCTAGTCTACTCTGGTATATCGATGCCCCGTCTCGATACACCCACGACTAGGGACCTTGAAGGATGTACTTATGGACTACCTTGTCCCCACTAGTATGATCTGCATCATAGTCCAGGCAGTCAAGTACACATCCTAAGGGCTTTACCAACATGTAACTTTAAGACAGTATAAAGAGACAAGTGTACATGTTAAGATAAAGGTCAACCAGATAGCATACTATCATGTCGAGCAAGAAAGTCATCTCTATATATGTCCAAGCATCCAATATAATATACATAATCTGTACAATACTGGCCTCTAGGGCATACATACAACTAACACACTCAGTATAGTAAGCAGGTATGAATCAAACCCAGGGGAGAATCACTGGATTGCTGTGAAGAACATTCTTAAGTACTTGCGAATGACTAAAGAATTGTTCTTGGTGCATGGTAACGGGGATCTCCAAATAGAGGCCTTTACCGTTTCGAGCTTCCAGAGTGATAAGGATGATAGCAAGTCTATCTCAGGGTTTGCATTTACCCTCAATGGAGGGACGGTGAGTTGGAAGAGTTCCAAACAGGATACCGTTGCAGACTCAACAAAGGAAGCTGAATATATTGCTGCAAATGATGCTGCCAAGGAAGCCGTCTGGATGAGGAAGTTCATCTCGGAGCTAGGAGTAGTTCCAACCATTATTGATCCAATACCTTTGTATTGTGACAATAATGGGGCTATGGCGTTGGCCAAAGAGCCCAGGTCCCATCAGAAGTCCAGACACATCCTGAGGCGATATCATGTGATCCGGGAGATAGTTGATCGCCGCGAGATCGAGATTATAAGAATAGACACAAAGAACAACGCTGCGGATCCATTCACCAAGGCCCTCCCTCAGCCGCATCATGAGCGACTTTTTGAGATATTGGGTATGAGATACGCCAATAACTAGCCTTAGTGCATATGGGAGATTATTGGATATATGTATGCCCTAGAGGCCGTTAAGAGATAGTGTATGTACTGATGTGTATATAAATATATATATATTCAGAGGACAGTCTTGCTCGACATGATAGTATGCTATCTGGTTTCACTTTATCATATGTTCACTTGATCATGTTTATATTCATTTCGTACATGTTGATAAAACCCTAAGGATATTGGCTTGACTACTAAGATTATGATGCGGATCATACTAGTGGGACATTTGTAGTTTATAAGCATATCCTTGAAATGTTCCTAGTCATAGGTATATCGAGACAGGGCATCGATATTCCAGTGTCGACTAGCGTATACTATTCTTGTTCCATATGATGGGCGATGGATGATCCCATATCCGTCTGGTGTGTTGACACCAAAGATAGTATACGGGTGCTCAGTGAGACTGGGTACACTGAACGGACTCACCGAGAACTCCTATGTGGTATTATATCATACGTCGGATAGCAGTTATCAGGTGACACTGGTACAGGTTAGTCTGTAGACCCGAGATCGTCATAGAGACTTGTGTGTCCTCCCACTGTATTTTGATCTCCACCCTACCACGGCTCTACTGAGTCGTACAAACAGGTGGATTTTGGGTATAGTCCCGAGGCATATGGAGGCAGTGAGCGATAGGAGGGGTTTCGTCTCTCCCAGTATTGGGGGTTGATGTTGTGCTGTGCACAATTGGCTATAACAGGAAGTCCCTGGCCAGGGCTGCTGAGATATTACTGATAAGTGTTATCAGTAAATTTCTCGATCTGTTATAGACCATATACCGGCATGACTTATTGAGTTATTGGGGTCGACGATTCCATCCCTAGACTCGATATGCAGCATATCAGACGAAGAGATCGGACTGTACGGTAAGTGTTGCCAGTTGGATTGACGGGAGTTTTGACAGATTCGCTTGTTCTTCTTCTGATCGCTCAATACCCGGGTGGCCGTTATGTTTAGCTGACCGCTTGCGGCTTGTAGGTGTTTGATATGATCATCAGCTACTGCTGGCGTATTGACGAGTCTTAGAGTCCCATATAGAAGTTTCTTGGCTCAGGCGAAACGAAGTGGTGCGCATATGAGATATGTGCGGAAGCTCGATTAAATACCAGTATATGATACTGTATTTTAATCGGGCGTTTTATATTAGTCGGGTCGTATGAGATATGACCGGTTTATTAAATCAAGTGTTGATTTAATATTGACTTTTATCTCATTTATTTAAACCCTTTTCTTTTGATGGATGCATGCATGTATATGTACATGATGATGTGCATACACATACATACTTGCATTTGTATCATGGTTGATGATACAACTTAGATGGCAATATAAGAATCACATGGTTCATAATTTAATATATGGATATTTTTGGATTAAGTTAAAGATAAAGGAAAATAGATAATGAATCATTTCTTTTTAGTGACTCATTTCTTCTACACTTTTCCATGGTTGACTTTGACTTAACCATGGTTTATTTTCCTTTGCCTTTTAACTCATGAGAAAATATCTAGTATTATATTTAACTATGGTTTCTATTATGATATTTATCTCTCTCTCTCATTTTCTTTTTGCATTATTCATCCAAAAGAAAAAATATCAAGCCATCTTCTTCTTCCTCTCTCTAGCTCTCTCTTGAGTTCTAAATTGAGTTAGATAAATAAAAAGAAAGGGTATTAAGTGAGATTAGCAACCACTTCATCATCCTACACAACCCTTGCTACTTTGTGTAGGGTGTTTTGCTTCAAGGATTTCAAAGATAAAGTGAAGCAACAAGCTTTGAGCAAAGGACTTCGGGTGGATCTTCGTGGGCTTAGAGGTGATCTAGCGAGCCGTTCCAAACCAAAGGAGATCCAAGGAGTCACCCTAGGATGTCTATGAAGGTTGTAGTCTCTCCACTTAGTGTAAATTATGAAGGGTTCCTATGCACACACTAAAGGTCTCACAAGGCATCAACCATGCCAATTTATATTTTTACAAGTGCCGAGAAACCCTAATACGGATCATTAACTAGAATTTTAGGCGAAACAAGCAACTAGTTAACATTTTAACTAAGTGAACGAACATACAACCTTTGTAGATCCGTTTCTCCACCTCCATGGCTCCATGATGAAGTCCCATTGCTGTCCAAATCCAATCCCGGGCTCTAGCGTCGGCTTCATCGGAGAAATGGGCGGGCTAGGTCATCGACAATCATGCCGAAGATGATCAACGTCGAGGCATCACAAGATCAAGCTCCCACTTCACCAAGTCATGAAACTTGTGAAGAAATCACCCCATAATACTTGGCAAGAGGTAGAGGATGAATAAATAGGAGGTGGGTTCACTTTAGAATTAGTTTTCTCACTCATTTTCACTAGTTGCCATTGTTGATAGCAAGCTTTTTCTTGAAGTGAAGAAGAAGAAGAAGAAGCAAGAATATGATAAGTGTTAAAGAATAATTGAAAAAGAATTGATTCTTATCATATTATAACCTTAGTTAAGTGTAGAGAAGAGACCATGGTTAGTTATGATGGTTAGGGTTAAGCAAGAGACAAGAATGGTGGACTAGGTCAAAGTTTCATGAAGATTCAACTAAACTACAAATAAAGCCACGATTCTTTTCTTATCATTTCCAAAATGAATAAACAAATAAATAAATGAATAAGCAAAACCCTAATCATCAACTTAACCATGGTTTAATTCTTTACACTTAACCAAATAAACATGTATCATCAAACATGATACAATCATGTGCACAAAAGTATATCACATATACAACTTGCACAAATCAAGTGAGAAAATCCATTTAAAGTGAACCAATACTAGTTAATGCAAAGTAATATATCAAATATATAATTATACATTAAATCATTAAATCAACACTTGATTTAACGATTCGGTCATATCGCATATAACCGACTAGTATCCTATGTATCGGCTTATCGAATCAATCCTTGATTCGATAACTAGGCTATATCGCATATACCAATCGATACATTCATCGCGAGAATAGAGTACGGTATCACATACATGCATTATTCTCGGTCCCGCACATATCTCATATGCGCTCCTATTTCGTT
The DNA here is from genome assembly GCA_030015575.1 of Agapanthus africanus. Lineage (NCBI taxonomy): Eukaryota > Viridiplantae > Streptophyta > Magnoliopsida > Asparagales > Amaryllidaceae > Agapanthus > Agapanthus africanus. The sequence goes on from JASDDO010000010.1 coordinate 236,595,919, forward strand.
TCGCTTGAGCCAGGAAACCTCTGTGTAGGACTCTAAAGACTCGTCAATACGCCGGCAGCAGGTGATGATCACATCAAACACCCACAAGCCGCAAGCGGTCTGCTAAACGTAACGGCCACCCGGGTATTGAGCGATGAGAAGATCGACGAGCAAACCCGCTCACACTCCTGTGAATCCAACCAGTAACACATAATGTATAGTCCGGTCTCGTCGTCTTATATGTCGCATATCTCGCCCAGGGGTGGTAAACGTCAGACCCCAATAGCTCGATAAGTCGTGTCGATATGAGGTCTATAACAGTTCGAGAAACTACTGGTAACACTTACCAGTAAATCTCAGCAACCCTGGCCAGGGATTTCCGGTTATAGCCAATCGAACACAGCGCAACATCAACTCCCTATACCGGGAAAGACGAATCCCCTCCTATCGCTCATTGCCTCCATGTGATTCGGGACTGTACCCAAAAGCCACCGTTTTGCACGCCCTCTTGGACGTGGTAAGGTGGAAATCAAAGCATATTGGGAATCACACAAGAATCTATGACGATCTCGGGTCTACAGACTAACCTGTACCAGTGTCACCAGAGAACTGCCATCTGACGTGAGGTATAATACCATCTGGGAGTTCTCGGCGAGTCCGTCCAGTGTACCCAGTCTCCACTGAGCACCCGTACATCATCTCTGATGTCAAACACCAATGGATATGGGATCATCCATCGCCCATCTGTATGGGTCGAGAAGGTATACGCTAGTCTACTCTGGTGTATCGATGCCCCGTTTCGATACACCCATGACTAGGGACCTTGAAGGATGTACTTATGGACTACCATGTCCCCACTAGTATGATCCGCATCATAGTCCAGGTAGTCAAGTACACATCCTAAGGGCTTTACCAACATGAAACAGAGAGACAATCAGTATACACGTTAAGGTAAAGAGTAACCAGATAGCATACTATCATATCGAGCAAGAAAGTCCTCCCTATATATGTCCAAGCATCCACTACAATATACATCCTATGTATAGTAATGGCCTCTAGGGCATACATATAACTAACAATCTTCCACTTGCACTAGGGCCATCTGATAGCAGTGGTTGCAGTATCTCATACTCAACCAACCCATAAAAGTCTCTCTCTGGGAAAAGGCCTTCGTGAGTGGATCCGTTGTGTTGTCCTCTGAGTCTGCTCTCCTAACCTTGATCACCACGGAGATCAACCATCTCCACGATCAGGCGACACTGCCTTAGAATATGTCTGGATCACTGATGGGACGGACGTTCCTTGGCATAAGCCATAACTCCATTGTCACACAGTGGGAGGAACTAAGTTCATCTCATGAACATGTATACATCCAGACTGCCTCTTTGGTAGCATCTTAAGTAGCGATCTATCCAGCCTTTATCGTCTAGTTAGCCACGGTATCTAGCTTGGAACTCTTCCAACATACCGTCCCTCTACTGAGGATAAAGACAATGCCTGCGACTGACATTCAGTCGTCCTTATCACCCTGGAACACATCCAGTGATTCTCCCCAGGACCAATTGATACCATCTCACTATAACTAGTGAGTATCCTAACACCCAAATAACATCTATCTCATAGATGAAGACTCAGGATTTAGAAGGTATCACTTTGATCCTATTTGGAGAATCCATGTGATAAGCGGAGATTGACCGAGCGTAGCATAGGAAACTTCTTTCTTATCAAGAGTATGTCATCCACGTACTCTACGAGGATCACCACCATACTCCCTACTACCTTTTTGTATATACAAGGTTCATCTACCATTTTGATGAAGTCAAACTCTTTGACTACGCCATCAAAACAGATGTTCCAACTCCGCGATGCCTGCTTTATCACATAAAACATCTTGCACACGTTTCCGCTGCTCCCACTGTCTACGAGGCCCTCTGGCTGTGTACTTATAGACTTTCTCTTCTAAATCATTATTTAGAAAAGCAGTCAGGTACCCAACCACCAGATATCGTAGTCATGGTATGTAGCCGTGGCAAGTAGGATCTGGATAGACTTAAGCATAGCCACTGGAAAAAGGTTTCATCATTTTCCACGCCTGGTTGATGACGAAAACCTTTAACAAGTCTAGCTTTGAAAGTCTCAACTTTTCCATCTACACCAAGTAATCTTCTCAAGATATACTTGCTCCTGATGGGGATTTAACCCTTCAGATATAGCAACTAAAGTCCATACTTTGTTGGTGTATAAGGATTCCATCTCAGATCGCTAAGCATCCAGCCATTCTTACAGAGTCCCACTCCTGATGGCCAGCTCGAAACTAGTTAGGTCATCATCTCATGATGCATTCCTCGCTCCCACTGTCATCGAGAAACTGAGTTATCTCTCAGGCAGGTGAGGAACCCTACTAGATCGACGGAGAGGCTGAGGTTCGCCGGGGACAATTGAATCCTTTGGTTCTGTCAAATCATCAGCTGCAGTTTTGTATATCTGGAACCTTTCCAGTTCGACAGAACTGACCTTGCCTCGATTTTGTCCGGATTTTGCTTTTAGACATAGGCCGGACAACCCCAAATCTTAACTCGCTTAAGAGATGGGTTCTTCCCATACCATATCTCATATGGAGTGGTAGGCACTGATTTAATTCGAACCTAATTCAATAGGTATGCAGCTTCTCAAGTGCATAACTCCCTAAAGGAAATAGGTAACTCAGTAGTACTCATCATAGAGCACACCTTATCATATAGGGTGTGATTGCTACTGTTGGAGATTGTGCCCTCAGAGTCAATTATTGGATCAAAGGCACGTGATTACAATGATTGATGGAGGACCTATCCCGATAGGACAGTCTTACTCGAGATGATAGTATGCTATCTGGTTTATCTTTATCATCGTGTACTGCTTTAGGTGACCTGTCAGGTCACTATTGCACGTTGATAGAGCCCCTAGGATTCTTGCTTGACCACCAGCAGTATGAGGGCGATCATATACGTGGGAGCTGGTAGTCTATAAGCACATCCTTAAATGGTCCCTAGTCGTGGGAGTTTCGAGATAGGGCATCGATACTCCAGAGTAGACTAGTGTGTACATTCGAGACCCCGACGAGGGGCGGTGGCCGGTCTCACAAGCCACTGGTGTCAGTTCGTTCACCTAAGATGTATACAGGTGCTCATTAGGTTATGAGTACACCGGACAGGACTCGCCGGGAACATGCTAGTTGGTCATATACCAGACGTCAGATGGCAGTTCCCGGGTGACATGTGTACAGGTTAGTTCATCAACCTGGGGATCGTCATTTGTCTCGTGTGAGTTCCCACTGTAATTTGATTACTACCCTACCACGGCTCAAAGGAGTCGTGCAAACAGGTTTTAGTTGGGTACATTCCCGAGCCACATGGAGGCAGTGAGCGCATCTTCAGGGGTTCGTCTCTCCCGGTATTAGGGGTGAGGTCGCGTTGTGTCGAGGAGAGCCATTACACGAAGCCCTCGGCCGAGGCAAGGAGATTTACTGGTAGGTATTCCAGTAGTATCTCAGGGTGTTCTAGGCTACACTCCGACACGACTTGTACCGCTTTTGGGGGTCTGACTTTTACCACCCTCTAGGCCCGCCATGCGATGCTCATAGATGAACGGACCGGACTGTACGGATATTGTCACTGACAGGCTCAGTAGGGTGTCAGGATGAGTTCGCTCATCGACGTCCCTTTTGGTCAATACCTGGTAGCCCGTTACGTATTGGCTTATACCTCTGACGTGCTAGTGGTTAAATCCACAACCAAGGTATTGACGAGTCTTTAGAGTCCCCCACATTCAGTTACTCAGCTTTCGGGCGAAAAGCTGTAGAGGCCGTATGGAGATATGGCTGGGTCCGATCAGACACGTGTGGTATTGTACGGATCAGGATTGGACAGTTTGTACTAAAGGTCGTATGGATATATGGCCGGGTTCGATCAGATACGTGCGGTATTGCACGGATCAGGATCGAACAGATATTACTATCCGGCTTTGGTTTAAGCCGGATCCTAGTATAGTACAGTGTAAATTTTGTCTCATTGCATTTGTATTTCGGTCGAAATACAGATGCGGGTGTGTATACACAGTATCGGGGTTTTCCTGTAATTTATTACGGGACCAGTTTTCTGGAGTTACCAGTTTGCTTTCCGTTTCGGCAAATTTCCTTTGTATCGTTCATTGGCCGAAGATTGGTGGAGGAGGGCTTATTTGCATTTGTGCAAATAAGCTTTTGTGGAGGGGGTCTTTGCATATTTTTGTATCATGATACTTGCACCATCATTGCTTGACTTTCTTTAGTCATCATAGTTTGACTTTGGGTGTGATGATGGGAGATGATATGGTTGTTGAGTGTTGGTGTTTCTTGGTGATCATTTTTTCCATATGATAACCATTCCTCTCTCTCTCTCTTGATTATTATTATTGGTCACCTCCCCCTTGACCTTTTCCCTCTCTAATTCCCTAGAATGGCCGGCCACATTTGAAGAAGGGGCTGTCCAATTTTTGAGTGTGGGTTTTTGGTTAATTTCATGTTGCAAAAATCCCACAAGATCAATCTCCAAAAACTCCAAGTATCATTCCTCCACCAAAGGCAACTCCATGAACCCCAAAGTGAGACATGAGCACTACACATTCTACAGCAAACCTTGGGCACGTCGACTAGCCAGCTTCGTGCCCGAGTTGCCTCGATATTGAGGTGGGAGCCCGTAAAAGATGCAGACGATGTGGTGCCCTTCCGGCAAGGAGGCGACGATCGGAGTTTCCGCAGGAGATCGGGACGACGACGAGAAGACCGGAGGACTCGGATCAGTCGGTATATATCTCTTCCCCATCTTGTAGTTAGCTAGGACTAGTTAATAGTTCGATCCGGGTATTAGTGCGCGGTGGTGCCGGTTCATGAAAAATTAAAGTATATCACCGCTTCCGCATTTGGCCTCGGGATGGAGGCCGGGGCACCGCCGTGCACTTACAGTGGTATCAGAGCCTCGCCATTAACATAGTCTAGCTTTGTCTAATGTGTTTTACACTTACGATCGAACAAATGTTCCGAAAACCCAATAACACATGCATCAGTTTTCTGTTGAAATTTTTTGGAGTCGAAATTTTTTTCAGGTTGTAGAAAAGTGATGTACTGGAAGTTCTAAGAGTTCTGTAGAAATTCGACACAGTGAGTCGACTATGGGAGTGCGGAACCGCGCCAAAACTTTAGGCCGCGGTTCCGCCGCACTATAGTGTGATCACTGCGTCAAATTTCTACAGTTGCTTTCGGTGTTGATTGTAGGGTTTTTGGAATATTAATTTTGGGCCCAGAATTTCTTGATGTGCTACAGTAGTACTTGGGGCCCACTTGTTAATTTTTGATCGATCGGATATTTTAAACACATTGGTTCACAGTATTTACATTATATCTGCGACCGTGAATGTCACTCGATCGGTAAATCCAGTCTAACTGCTATAGCCCGGTTAGACGGATTTGAAAACGTGATTTTCACGTTGATGTTCTGTGTATTGCTGTGATGTTGCGGATTGATCATGGGGGATAGCCTGGATGCAATGCTAGTACAGTTGTGGTTGTATTATGTACATTTGATATTGCGGGGCGAGCGTCCGACATGTGGACTGCCGTCACTGCCTGATTGTATTATTATTTTGGGGCACGACCAGGTTGCGGTCGATGTACCCGTTGTATGTATATTTTACTTTATGTACTAGGATTACCCCAAGGTGGGGTGCACGGATAGCCGGGTTCCAGAGGGCAACGGGCCCGCATCTCATGGCATTGAGACGGAGGGGGCCTCACTCTAGGATTGGCGGGCTATTCGCCGCACTCGTAGGGGGTACAGGTTAACCCAGGAGGGGTGCCCAAGTTACCGGATTCCGTGAAGTGCCGGGTGGTCCATTCACGTTGCTGAAGGGGGCTGCCTCGCTTCAGGTTTTGGCGGGTGACTTGCCGCACCCGTAGGGGTCTAAGATTTCATTGCACAGGCTATCCACACGACCAGGGGAACGTTGAGTTTCAGTAGTGGCTCTGTGAAACCCGGGGATCCCAGATATCTGTATTGTTCTGTGATGCTGTACATTTCTGTGATGTTGCATTTTTTATCATGCCTTGAGCGAAATATTATATATTGGTATATATATTAGTAGATGTTGTATATGTTTTACATCCGCGCTAGTCCTGTCCCCGCTCTGTCGTTAGTTAGCTAACCTAACGGGTAATGACGGGACCCAGTGGCGAATGCGGATGGCATATACGTACATCATATTATTTTCGTTCTTTGTGGTGTGATCAATTGATGGGACTGCGTTGATTCGGATCAATGCAAGTTAAAAACAAACCTAATCTGATGTTGTTGGAACACTTTTCAAAAAGCTGTTATTGCAAGGACGTTCACTTTTGTTTTGCATCGTGGTATTCAGTTGGAATATCCTGCTCCTCAGTCGACGAGGCAAGGGCCGAGATCCCTTCACCGGGAGTGACCCCTTGGACAGAATTTTGCGTCAGGGCATTAACTTCTCTAGAGCCGATTACTTTTGCTTTGCACCGTGGTATTCAGTTGGAATATCCTGCACCTCATTCTATGGGGAAAGAGCCGAGATCCCTTCACCGGGAGTGACCTCTTTAGCAATGGTTTTCGTCACTATATTTTAAAAGCTATTCGTTCCTTCAACGATATCAAGTTCATTACGTTAAAGGTTTTCGCCAGAAACCATTCGTAGCCTTCCGTCGTTTCAGACGGGTAGCACGTAGTATTCATGCTATGTTTGTTGACCTTCGTCAAGGCATAGTGAATGGTGGCTGCTTGTTACTTTTCTGCTGCATAGATAGATGCGCTGGTTTGGGACTGTCGTATAGCCTTGTTGACCTTCGTCAAGGGCTTGTACGGGTGGGTTCAAATTAACCTGGACAATGACGGGTAGAACTTGACATGTGACTTATGATTTGTTGACCTTCGTCAAGGTCATAAGAGCATGGGGTAGAAATCACATCGGGAGTTTCTAAAGAAACTGAAACTTTCCAGATATGCGCATACCTTCTGGAGTGTGACACCGTGAGCGGATTCCGTCACGTTATCATGCGATGATAGTTGGATCCCGATTCTCACTGATGAGTTGGTATACTCCTCGGGTGATCCCGATTAATTCTTCTTTCAGGTTTGGAGGAGAATTTGACGGTACAGTGGCAGGTTTCCAGATTAGATAAATTGGTAACCATTCTGATCTAGGTTAGAGTGCACGCTGAGTGTTTCTTTTCTCTCTCTCTTTGGCAGCGACCATTGACCCGACCCTAAGACAATGTCTAAGTGACCAAGTTGACCGAACCTTTTTAACACTGGCTTATGGATTATCAGAGTTGCAAACCTCATTGCCACTCCTACTTTTACCCTTTTCTCCAGGACACCCCGTATTACTACGAACGTCCACTTCCATTGGACAAAACTGTTGGAGATAGTGCCCTCAGAGTCAATTATTGGATCACAGGCATGTGATTCCAATGATTGAGGGAGGACCTATCCCGGTAGGACAGTCTTACTCGAGATGATAATATGCTATCTGGTTTACCTTTATCATCGTGTACTGCTTCAGGTGACCTTACAGGTCGCTATTACACGCTGATAATGCCCCTAGGATTCTTGCTTGACTGCCAGTAGTTTGATGGCGATCATATACGTGGGAGCTGGTAGTCTATAAGCACATCCTTAAAAGGTCCCTAGTCGTAGGAGTTTCGAGACAGGGCATCGATACTCCATTAGTAGACTGGTGTATACAGTCGAGACCCCGACGAGGGGCGGTGGCCGGTCTCACAAGCCACTGGTGTCAGTTGGTTCACCTAAGATGTATACAGGTGCTCATTGGGTTATGAGTACACCGGACAGGACTCGCCGGGAACATGCTAGTTGGTCTTATACCTGACGTCAGATAGCAGTTCCCTGGTGACATGTGTACAGGTTAGTTCATCGACCTGGGGATCGTCATTTGTCTCGTGTGAGTTCCCACTGTACTTTGATTACTACCCTACCATGGCTCAAAGGAGTCGTGCAAACAGGTTTTAGTTGGGTACAGTCCCGAGCCACATGGAGGCAGCGAGCGGATCTTCAGGGGTTCGTCTCTCCCGGTATTGGGGGTGAGGTCGCGCTGTGTCTAGGAGAGCCATTACGCAAAGCCCTCGGCCGAGGCAGGAGATTTACTCGTAGGTATTCCAGTAGTATCTCAGGGCGTTCTGGGCTACACTCCGACACGACTTGTACCGCTTTTGGGGGTCTGACTTTTACCAACCCCCTAGGCCCGACATGCGATGTTCATAGACGAACGGACCGGACTGTACGGATATTGTCACTGACAGGCTCAGTAGGGTGTCAGGATGAGTTCGCTCATCGACATCCCTTTTGGTCAATGGCTGGTGGCCCGTCACGTATTGGCTAATACCTCTGACGTGCTAGTGGTTAAATCCACAGCCATAGTATTGACGAGTCTTTAGAGTCCACCACACTTTCAGTTACTCAAGCTTTCGGGCGAAATGCTGTAGAGGCCGTATGGAGATATGGCAGGGTCCGATCAGATACGTGCGGTATTGCACGGATCAGGATCGGACGGTTAGTACTAGTGGCCGTATAGTTATATGGCACGGTTCGATCGGGTACGTGTGGTATTGCACGGATCAGGATCCAACGGATATTACTAGCCGGCTTTGGTTTAAGCCGGATCCTAGTATAGTACAGTGTAGATTTTGTCTCATTGCATTTGTATCCGGACGGAATACATATGCGGGTGTGTATGCACAGTATCGGGGTTTTCCTGTAATTTATTACGGGACCAGTTTTCTGGAGTTGCCAGTTTGCATTCCGTTCCGGCCGGTTTTCCTTTGTTCTTTCCCGGCCGAACTTTTCCGATGGAGGGGGTTATTTGCAAGTTTGCAAATAACACATTGTGGAGGATTTTCTTGCAAATGTATTAATTATGATGGCATCTTTTCTTTTCAACCATCATTTGATTCTCTTTACATCAACCTTTTGCATTAATGGTGATTAGGGTTGATTTGGAGTTGATGTGAGTTTTGTTATGATGATGTTTGGTTGTGGTCACCCATTCTCTTCTCCTACACTCACCTCCCTTCTTGTTATGTTTCATATATTCTTTCGTCCACCATTCTTACATGATAAGGTTTCATTTTGAGAAAAAGAGAAGAAGAGGTTTTCATTCTTGAGAGTTTCATTCTTGATCTCATTTTCATGCTAGAAGAATGCAAGCACCATTTTTCTAATCTTGATTCCTCCATCATCTTCAAAAGCAACAAACCCCAAATGAGACATAGGCTTTACACTACACATTCTACAGCAAATCTTGGACGCGTCGGCTAGCCTACTTCGCGCCCGAGTTGCCTCGGTATTGAGGTGGGAGCCCGTAAAAGATACAGGCGATGTGGTGCCCTTCCGGCGAGGAGGCGACGACCGGAGTTTCCGCAGGAGATCGGGACGATGAGGAGAAGACCGGAGGACTCGGATCATTCGGTATATCTCTCACCCTTTCTCTTGTTACCTAGCGTTGGTTAATGGTTACGATCCGGGTATATTGTCCGCGGTAGCGCCAGTTTAAAGTTAAGAAAATTTTGATTCCGCATTTTGGCCTCGGATAGACGGCCGTAGCGCTGCCGTGGCGCAACATGGTATCAAAGCCACGCCATTAACCTTTCCTAGCTTGTTCTAATGTGTTTTACTTATCCGATCGACCAAAATTCCAAAAACCTCATTTTCCTCACATCGGTTTTCTGTTGAAATTTTTTGATGTCTAAAAATTTTTCAGGTTGTATAAAACTAGTGTACTGGAAATTCTAAGACTACTGTAAAAATTCGACGCAGTCAGTCTATCATTGAAGCGCAGAACCGCGGCCAAACCCCCCCTTGGGCCGCGGTTCCGCCGCACTTTGGTGTCCTCACTGTGTCCAATTTTTCCAGTGGGCTTGTGGGCTGATTTTGGGGGTTTTGGAATATTAAATTTAGGCCCAGAATTTCTGTGAGTGCTACAGTATTACTTGGGGGCCCACTTGTTAATTTTTGATCGATTGGATATTTTAAACACATTATTTCACAGTATTTACATTATATCTGCGACCGTGAATGTCACTTGATCGGTAAATCCTGTCTAACTGCTATAGCCCGGTTAGACGGATTTGCGAACGTGACTTTCACGTTGATGTTCTGTGTTTATGCTGTGATGTTGCGGATCGGTCGTGGGGGATAGCATGGATGCAATGTTAGTACATTTTTGTTGTATTATGTACATTTGATATTGCGGGGCGAGCGTCTGACATGTGGACTGCCGTCACTGCCTGTTTGTATTATTCTTTTGGGGCACGACCTGGTTGCGGTCGATGTACCCGTTGTATGTATATTTTACTTTCTATACTAGGATTACCCCGCGGAGGGGTGCACGGATAGCCGGGTTCTTGAGGGCAACGGGCCCGCATCTCTTGGTATTGAGACGGAGGGGGCTTCACTCTAGGATTGGCGAGTTATTCGCCGCACTCGTAGGGGGTACAGGTTGACCCAGGAGGGATGCCCAAGTTACCGGATTCCATGAAGTGCTGGGTGGTCCATTCACGGTGCTGAAGGGGGCTGCCTCGCTTCAGGTTTTGGCGGGTGACTTGCCGCGCCCGTAGGGGTCTAGGATTTCATTGCACAGGCTATCCACACGACCAGGGGAACGTCGGGTTTCAGCAGCGGCTCTGTGAAACCCGGGGATCCCAGATATCTGTATTGTTCTGTGATGCTGTACATTTCTGTGATGTTGCATTTTATCACGCCTTGAGCGAATATAATATATTGGTTTATATATATTAGTAGATGTTGTATATGTTTTGCATCCGCGCTAGTCCAGTCCCCGCTCTGTCGTTAGTTAAGTAACCTAACGGGTGATGACGGGACCCAGTGGCGAATGCGGATGGCATATACGTACATCAGTATATTTTCGTTCTTTGTGGTGTGATCAATTGATGGGACTGCGTTGATTCAGATCAATGCAAGATAAACAAACCTATTCTGATGTTGTTGGAATATTTTTCAAAAAGCTGTTATTGCAAGGACGTTCACTTTTGTTTTGCATCGTGGTATTCATTTGGAATATCCTGCTCCTCAGTCGACGAGGCAAGGGCCGAGATCCCTTCACCGGGAGTGACCCATTGGACAGAAGTTTGCGTCAGGGCATTAACTTTACTATAGCCGATTACTTTTGCTTTGCATCGTGGTATTCAGTTGGAATATCCTGCACCTCATTCTACGGGGAAAGAGCCGAGATCCCTTCACCGGGAGTGACCTCTTTAGCAAAGGTTTTCGTCACTATATTTTTATAAAAGGCTATGCAGTTCCTTCAACGATATCAAGTTCATTACGTTAAAGGTTTTTCGCCAAAAACCATTCGTAACCCTCTGTCATTTCTTATGGGTATTATTTAGTATTCGTGCTGCGTTTGTTGACTCCGTCAAGGCGTAGTGTACGGTAGCTAAGTGGTGCTTGTTTGTTGCATAAATGGGATTGGTTAGGACAGTCGTGCGGCCTTGTTCACTCCGTCAAGGGCACGTACGGGTGGGTTTAATGCAATCCAGATAATGATGGGTTGAACTTGACTAGGACTCTTTGATTTGTTGACTCCGTCAAGGTCACTTGAGTCCTAGGGGTAAAAACACACATCGGGAGTTTCAAAAGAACTGAAACTTGCCAGGCATGCGCATACCTTCTGGAGTGTGGTGACTTGAGTGGATTCCGTCAAGTTATCATGCGATGATAGTTGGATCCCGATTCCCACTGATGAGTTGGTTTACTTCTCGGGTGATCCCGACTAATTCTTCTTTAAGGTTTGGGGAAGAATTTGAGGTTACAGTGGGAGGTTTCCTGATTAGATAAAGTGATAACCATTCTGATCTAGGTTAGAGTGCACGCTGAGTGTTTCTTTTCTCTCTCTCTTTGGCAGCGACCATTGACCCGACCCTAAGACTATGACTCAGTAACCAAGTTGACCGAACCTTCTTAACACTGGCTTTTGGATTGTCAGAGTTGCAGACCTCATTGCCACTCCTGCTTTTACCCTTTTCTCCAGGACACCCCGTATTACTACGAACGTTCACTTCCATTGGACAAAACCATCGTATGGTTATATAAGAAATCGAAGGACTTCGAGGATGGTTTCTGGTTCTGGAGAAAACGAATAGGATTATTCAGTTGTCTTTTCCTTTTACCTTCTCTCAGGTTGCGAGTACTCCTTGGTTTAGGAGATAGTACACCTATTACGCAAATTGGATAGTCTTCTTCCAAACCTTAGGCTGGTGCCGACCGGTAGGGAATGAAGAAAACCAATTAGCATAACGATGGTGTGCAGAAGGTATTAAGTTAAGACAAAGCAAGGGATTAGTAAGAGGGCAAAGTAAATTGTGACTGCTATTCACGACCGAACCAAGTATTTCTTCGCCAATCCTAAATCACCTTTGTATTTCTCCAGGACACTCCGTATCACTACGAAGATCCACAGTTTATTTGGATACTCCATCGTGTGGTTATATACGAACTCGAAAGGAACTTGTTCCAGTTCGGGGATGGATTCTGGTTCAGGAGAAATAGGAATAAGGTTTATTCGGTTGTCTTTTATCATCACCTTCTCTCGCATTGCGAGTGCTCCTAGGACTAGGACAGTACACCCATTATGCTTATTGGATAGTCTTCTTCCAAACCATAGGCTGGTGCCGAACGGTAGGGAAGGAAGAAAACCATTTGGCCTAAAGAGTGTGCAGAAGGTAATGACTAAAGACATATAAAGGGATTTGGAGAGGTGGCAAAGAATTATACGGTTACAGTTGTGAATCTGGATAATGGAAGAGGCATTACTAGGAATACCAGGATACCCCAACGAAACATTTCGATGTTTCAGTTTCACTGTGTACTGTTAATGGAAAACTGATTTCCCGATTAGACACTTACTCCAGGGTATGTATTTACCAGGTATGATTCTTACATCTGTATGGTTTTACAGATGATGAGTGGGAGTAAGTTATTGGGAATTGGGTGATCATCCTCATTATATCGGGATTCGTTGTAATCGGTGATATTTGAGGAAGTCACCTGGGTTGTTTGCCGGACGACAATTATTTGGTTTTGAATATCCGCGGTTATGCACCAATTTCAAATTGATATATCTGTACGTCTATTTTTATAGAGTGAGATATACCTTTTGAAGTTATGTCGATGACATTTACCTATATCAGTGGATGGTTAGGTAAGGAGCATTAAACAGTGGTGTAATTCTTCTTAACCATAAGTACAGTTTTCAACCTACGACACACAGTGAAAGAGTTGTTAGACTCAGCGGACTTATACAGAGTATTGTATGTTGTCCAGTGTCCATTAGGACAGAGGGGTTGGTCCTCATACTATATTCTGTTTACTTTTAACTTCTCTAGTTCTTAGACATGTGTTTCGTAGATACACAGGGTCTAAGTTTTGAGGAGTTATAGGTATTTGAATAGAGTAGAGAACCAGGTGTAGCAAGTATCGGGATTCTTCAAAGTGATCGAAGATGTAGATACTTGTGTATGGTATTCGGTTGATAGTAAAGATAAAGAGAAATCGCTTCTCTTTCAGGTTACTCATAATTGGAAGCATTCCTAAGTTGAGTAACGCTGATCGGCCTCTCTCCATTTAGTTTACATGCACTGGAGATAGCTGCATGATTTGAATCTGGTTCAATTAAATCAGTGCCTCTGGTTCTATATTGGATATAGAACAGTTCATATCTTAACGATGTTAAGGTACGGGGAGTTGTCCGGCTTATGCTTAAAACCAGACACTGGACAACTCAAGGCATGTTTCTGTAATGGCTGTTTGTGGGTTGACCCAGGCTATGACGAGGGTTGACTTTCTACCATCTGGCAGATCAATAGAAATATTGTTCTAGACTCGCCACAGTTTTATTAAAAAATGGATTTTTTCAAAAACAGTAGTGGGAGTATGGTAGAACTGGAAGTAATTCCAGAACCACAAACGATTACTGAAGATTTGATAAGGAACCTAAAGATTCAATCTGATTTGACATTCCATTGGCCACTCCGCAGATAAGGTGGGTAACTTCAGGCACCCGAGAGGTACTCCGATAGCCTCAAGGACGTTGACAGGGAAGTTCTTGTTTACCCACACTTTCCATTGCTGTTGTTCCAGGCTACGAGACCCGGCAGGAGGATGAGTATAGCGTCGTTCTGAACTAGCTTTAGAAGTGCACGTCTATATGACTCTGGCAGAGGGTTGTCGTAGTCAGTGGGAGCAGCGGAAGTATTGGTGGACATCAGGCTTATGTCTATTTATAGACTAAAGCAGATATGGCGGAGACAGATCATCTATTTCTGATGTGACAGTCATAGGTTTGACGTCATTAGAATAGGGGATGGATCTGTTAAGAAGGTAATAGTGTGTGATGTCCTGGTATTTGATGACATACACAGAGTAGGAAGTGATATTCCTATACTACGATCGGTTATACTTTGGTTGTCACACAGTGGTTTCTCCACACAGGACTTGGATATTATATCAGACATTCTGGTTACTAGATCTATAGTTTTAGATCTAGATTTGGGTGGTTTCCTAATCTGGGTACCTTGACAGCATTCTATGAGTATTTAGAATGGACGACTCCTGGCACGGTAGTGTACCTGCAGGTGATGGAGTCACCCTCTATAAAGGTGTCTTATAGACTAAAGTAGAGAGGGATGTGCATGATTGGCAGATCACTTGCTTAGGCAATTGAGTCAATCATGAGATGTCAAGTACCACACCAGATGTTGTTCTTGCAGTAGATGCAATAAGTTGATATTAATCCAGTCCTGGAGAAACAGTCGGAAGCAGTTTTAGAACATAAGTTAATGTTCTAGGGATGTGATAACGACAGCCTCCTTTAGGAGACGGTTATCATTCCAGGCTTCCAAGGTGACCTGGATGGCAGAATTGCTGTCAGAGTTGTAGTTTTCCCTCTGACGAGGGGCAGTATATTGGACAGGTGGTCCAGGTGGATGCTGAGGGAAAGGCCTGGCGCAGGATACTGATTAAGTTCAGTTGACGATACAGTCTAAGAAGTCTAGATTTGGAGTTCATTTATGGACTAGGTACCATCAGACATCCAGACGTTCCAAAACAGGTATTGCTCATTTCGGGAGATGGCTTTCTCCGTGAACTTGAGATATAGAGAGACATAGAAAGAAACATCCTGCGGATCCACTCACTGAGGCTATTCCTCGAACGCAATAGTTTCGCAAACGAGCTTTGTGAGACTGACCAGTAGAGGAGTTGGGTGTTCGGTATCACACGGGCTGTGAGTATGCGACATCGCAATAATTAGCCTTGAGTGCAAGTGGGAGATTGTTGGAGATAGTGCCCTTAGAGTCAATTATTGGATCACAGGCATGTGATTGCAATGATTGAGGGAGGACCTATCTCGGTAGGACAGTCTTACTCGAGATGATAATATGCTATCCGGTTTACCTTTATCATCGTGTACTGCTTCAGGTGACCTTACAGGTCGCTATTACACGCTGATAAAGCCCCTAGGATTCTTGCTTGACTGCCAGCAGTATGATGGCGATCATATACGTGGGAGCTGGTAGTCTATAAGCACATCCTTAAAAGGTCCCTAGTCGTAGGAGTTTCGAGACAGGGCATCGATACTCCATTAGTAGACTAGTGTATACAGTCGAGACCCCGACGAGGGGCGGTGGCCGGTCTCACAAGCCACTGGTGTCAGTTGGTTCACCTAAGATGTATACAGGTGCTCATTGGGTTATGAGTACACCGGACAGGACTCGCCGGGAACATGCTAGTTGGTCTTATACCTGACGTCAGATAGCAGTTCCCTGGTGACATGTGTACAGGTTAGTTCATCGACCTGGGGATCGTCATTTGTCTTGTGTGAGATCCCACTGTACTTTGATTACTACCCTACCACGGCTCAAAGGAGTCGTGCAAACAGGTTTTAGTTGGGTACAGTCCCGAGCCACATGGAGGCAGTGAGCGGATCTTCAGGGGTTCGTCTCTCCCGGTATTGGGGGTGAGGTCGCGCTGTGTCTAGGAGAGCCATTACGCAAAGCCCTCGGCCGAGGCAGGAGATTTACTCGTAGGTATTCCAGTAGTATCTTAGGGCGTTCTGGGCTACACTCCGACACGACTTGTACCGCTTTTGGGGGTCTGACTTTTACCAACCCCCTAGGCCCGACATGCGATGCTCATAGACGAACGGACCGGACTGTATGGATATTGTCACTGACAGGCTCAGTAGGGTGTCAGGATGAGTTCGCTCATCGACGTCCCTTTTGGTCAATGGCTGGTGGCCCGTCACGTATTGGCTAATACCTCTGACGTGCTAGTGGTTAAATCCACAGCCATAGTATTGACGAGTCTTTAGAGTCCACCACACTTTCAGTTACTCAAGCTTTCGGGCGAAACGCTGTAGAGGCCGTATGGAGATATGGCAGGGTCCGATCAGATATGTGCGGTATTGCACGGATCAGGATCGGACGGTTAGTACTAGTGGCCGTATAGTTATATGGCACGGTTCGATCGGGTACGTGCGGTATTGCACGGATCAGGATCCAACGGATATTACTAGCCGGCTTTGGTTTAAGCCGGATCCTAGTATAGTACAGTGTAGATTTTGTCTCATTGCATTTGTATCCGGACGGAATACATATGCGGGTGTGTATGCACAGTATCGGGGTTTTCCTGTAATTTATTACGGGACCAGTTTTCTGGAGTTGCCAGTTTGCATTCCGTTCCGGCCGGTTTTCCTTTGTTCTTTCCCGGCCGGACTTTTCCGATGGAGGGGGTTATTTGCAAGTTTGCAAATAACACATTGTGGAGGATTTTCTTGCAAATTTATTAATTATGATGGCATCTTTTCTTTTCAACCATCATTTGATTCTCTTTACATCAACCTTTTGCATTAATGGTGATTAGGGTTGATTTGGAGTTGATGTGAGTTTTGTTATGATGATGTTTGGTTGTGGTCACCCATTCTCTTCTCCTACACTCACCTCCCTTCTTGTTATGTTTCATATATTCTTTCCTCCACCATTCTTACATGATAAGGTTTCATTTTGAGAAAAAGAGAAGAAGAGGTTTTCATTCTTGAGAGTTTCATTCTTGATCTCATTTTCATGCTAGAAGAATGCAAGCACCATTTTTCTAATCTTGATTCCTCCATCATCTTCAAAGGCAACAAACCCCAAATGAGACATAGGCTCTACACTACACATTCTACAGCAAATCTTGGACGCGTCGGCTAGCCTACTTCGTGCCCAAGTTGCCTCGGTATTGAGGTGGGAGCCCGTAAAAGATACAGGCGATGTGGTGCCCTTCCGGCGAGGAGGCGACGACCGGAGTTTCCGCAGGAGATCGAGACGATGAGGAGAAGACCGGAGGACTCGGATCATTCGGTATATCTCTCACCCTTTCTCTTGTTAGCTAGCGTTGGTTAATGGTTACGATCCTGGTATATTGTCCGCGGTAGCGCCAGTTTAAAGTTATGAAAATTTTGATTCCGCATTTTGGCCTCGGATAGACGGCCGGGGCGCTGCCGTGGCGCAACAAAAACCATCGTATGGTTAGATACGAACTCGAAGGAATTTATTCGTGGATGGTTTCCGGTTCTGGAGAAAACGGATAGGACTATTCAATTGTCTTTTCCTTTTACCTTCTCTCAGGTTGCGAGTACTCCTTGGTTTAGGAGTAGTACACCTATTACGCAAATTCGATAGTCTTCTTCCAAACCTTAGGCTGGTGCCGACCGGTGGGGAATGAAGAAAACCAATTAGCCTAACGATGGTGTACAGAAGGTATTGAGTTAAGACAAAGCAAAGGATTAGTAAGAGGGCAAAGTAAATTGCGACTGCTATTCATGACCAAACCAAGTATTCCTTCGCCAATCCTAAATCACCTTTGTATTTCTCCAGGACACTCCGTATCACTACGAAAATCCAAAGTTTATTGGATACTCCATCGTATGGTTATATACGAACTCGAAAGGAACTTGTTCCAGTTCGGGGATGGATTCTGGTTCAGGAGAAATAGGAATAAGATTTATTCAGGTGTCTTTTATCTTCACCTTCTCTCGCATTGCGAGTGTTCCTAGGATTAGGACAGTACACCCATTATGCTTATTGGATAGTCTTCTTCCAAACCATAAGCTGGTGCCGAACGTTAGGGAAGGAAGAAAACCATTTGGCCTAAAGGGGTGTGCAGATGGTAATGACTAAAGACATATAAAGGGATTTGGAGAGGTGGCAAGGAATTACACGGTTACAGTTGTGAATCTGGATAATGGAAGAGGCATTACTAGGAATACCAGAATACCCCTACGAAACATTTCAATGTTTCAGTTTCACTGTGTACTGTTAAAGGAAAACTGATTTCCCAGTTGACACTTGCTCCAGGGTATGTATTTACCAAGTATGATTATCACATCTGTATAGTTTTACAGATGATGAGTGGGAGTAAGTTATTGGGAATTAGGTGATCATCCTCATTATATCGGGATTCGTTGTAATCGGTGATATTTGATGAAATCACCTGGGCTGTTTGCCGGTCGGTAAATATTTGGTTTTGAATATCCGTTGTTATGCACCAATTTCAAATCGATATATCTGTACGTCTATTTTCATAGAGTGAGATATACCATTTTGAAATTATGTCTACGATATTTACCTATATCAGTGGATGGTTAGGTAAGGAGCATTGAACAACAGTGTAATTCTTCATAACCAAATATACAGTTTTCAACCTACGACACACAGTGAATGAGTTATCAGACTCAAGGGACTTATACAGAGTATTGTATGTTGTTCAGGGTCCATCAGGAGAGAGGGGATGGTCCTCGTACTATATTCGGTTTACTTATGACTTCTCTAGTTTTTAGACAGATGTTTCGTGCAAACACAGGGTCCGAATTTTGAGAAGTTATTGGTATTTGAATAAAGTAGAGAACCAGATATCGCAAGTATCGGGACTCTTCAAAGTGATCGAAGATGTAGATACTTGTGTATGGTGTTCAGTTGATAGTAATGATTAAGAGAACTTGCTTCTCTTTCAGGTTACTCATAATTGGAAGCATTCCTAAGTTGAGTAACACTGATCGGCCTTTCTCCATTTAGTTGACATGCACTGGAGACAGCTGCATGATTTGAATCTGGTTCAATTAAATCAGTGCCTCTGGTTCTATATTGGATATAGAACAGTTCATATCTTAACGATGTTAAGGTACGGGGAGTTGTCTGGCTTATGCTTAAAACCAGACTCTGGATAACTCAAGGCACGTTTCTGTAATGGCTGTTTGTGGGTTGACCCAGGCTATGACGAGGGTTGACTTTCTACCATCTGGAAGATCAATAGTGATATTGTTCTAAGACTCGCCACAGTTTTAATAAAAATGGATTTTTTTCAGAAAACAGTAGTGGGAGTATGGTAGAACTGGAAGTGATTCCAGAACCACAAACGATTACTGAAGATTTGATAGGAACCTAAAGATTCAATCTAACTTGACATTCAATTGGTCACTCCGCAGTTAAGGTGGGTAACCTCAGGCACCCGAGAGGTACTCCAGTAACCTCAAGGACGGTGACAGGGAGGTTCTTGTATACCCACACTTGCCATTGCTGCTGTTCCAGGCTGCGAGACCCGGTAGGAGGATGAGTATAGCGTCGTTCTGAACTGGCTTCAGAAGTGTACGTGTATATGACTCTGCCAGAGGGTTGTCGTAGTCAGTGGGAGCAGCGGAAGCATTGGTGGACAGATAGCTTATGTCTATTTATAGACTAAAGCAGATATAGCGGAGATAGATCATCAATTTCTGATGTGACAGTCATAGGTTTGACTTCATCAGAATAGGGGATGGATATGTTGAGAAGGTAGTAGGGTGTGATGTCATGGTATTTGGATAACATACACAGAGTAGGAAGTGATATTCCTACACTACAATCGGTTATACTTTGGTCGTCACACAGTGGTTTCTCCACATGGGACTTGGACATTATATCAAACATACTGGTTACTAGATCTATGGTTTTAGATCTAGATTTGGGTGGTTTCCCAATCTGGGTACTTTGACAGCATTCTAAGAGTATTTAGAATGGACGACTCCTGGAACGGTAGTGTACCTGCAGGTGATGGAGTCACCCTCTCTAAAGGTGTCTTACAGACTAAAGGGGAGAGGGATGTGAATGATTAGCAGATCACTTGCTCAGGCAATTGAGTCAATCATTAGATGTCAAGTACCACACCAGATGTTGTTCTTGCACTACATGCAATAAGTTGACATTGATCCAATCCTGGAGAAACAGTCGGGAGCAGCTTTAGAACATAAGTAGATGTTCTAGGGATATGATAACGACAGCCTCATTCGGGAGACAGTTATGATTCCAGGCTTCCAAGGTGACATGGACGACAAGGAGGTTGTCAGAGTTATAGTTTTCTTTCTGACGAGGGGCAGTATTTTGGATAGGTGGTCCAAGGCAATACTGAGGGTGGCATGGCGCAGGATACTGATTAAGTTCAGTTGACGATACAGTCTAAGAAGTTTGGATTTGGAGTTCATTTATGAGCTAGGTCCCATCAGACATCCTGACACATTCTAAGACAGGTATTACTCATTTCGGGAGATGGGTTACTCCACGAACTTGAGATATAGAGAGACATAGAAAGAGACATCAAGGCGGATCCACTCACTAAGGCTATTCCTCGAACGCAATAGTTTCGCAGGCGAGCTTTGTGAGACTGACTAGTAGAGGAGTTGGGTGTTCGGTATCACACGTGCTGTGAGTATGTGACATCGCAATAATTAGCCTTGAGTGCAAGTGGGAGATTGTTGGAGATAGTGCCCTCAGAGTCAATTATTGGATCACAGGCACGTGATTACAATGATTGATGGAGGACCTATCCCGATAGGACAGTCTTACTCGAGATGATAGTATGCTATCTGGTTTATCTTTATCATCGTGTACTGCTTTAGGTGACCTGACAGGTCACTATTGCACGTTGATAGAGCCCCTAGAATTCTTGCTTGACCACCAGCAGTATGAGGGCGATCATATACGTGGGAGCTGGTAGTCTATAAGCACATCCTTAAATGGTCCCTAGTCGTGGGAGTTTCGAGATAGGGCATCGATACTCCAGAGTAGACTAGTGTGTACATTCGAGACCCCGACGAGGGGCGGTGGCCGGTCTCACAAGCCACTGGTGTTAGTTCGTTCACCTAAGATGTATACAGGTGCTCATTGGGTTTTGAGTACACCGGACAGGACTCGCCGGGAACATGCTAGTTGGTCATATACCAGACGTCAGATGGCAGTTCCCTGGTGACATGTGTACAGGTTAGTTCATCAACCTGGGGATCGTCATTTGTCTCGTGTGAGTTCCCACTGTACTTTGATTACTACCCTACCACGGCTCAAAGGAGTCGTGCAAATAGGTTTTAGTTGGGTACAGTCCCGAGCCACATGGAGGCAGTAAGCGCATCTTCAGGGGTTCGTCTCTCCCGGTATTGGGGGTGAGGTCGCGCTGTGTCTAGGAGAGCCATTACACGAAGCCCTCGGCCGAGGCAAGGCGATTTACTGGTAGGTATTCCAGTAGTATCTCAGGGTGTTCTGGGCTACACTCCGACACGACTTATACCGCATTTGGGGGTCTGACTTTTACCAACCCCTTGGCCCGCCATGCGATGCTCATAGACGAACGGACCGGACTGTACGGATATTGTCACTGACAAGCTCAGTAGGGTGTCAGGATGAGTTCGCTCATCGACGTCCCATTTGGTCAATACCTGGTAGCCCGTTACGTATTGGCTTATACCTCTGACGTGCTAGTGGTTAAATCCACAACCAAGGTATTGACGAGTCTTTAGAGTCCCCCACATTCAGTTACTCAGCTTTCGGGCGAAAAGCTGTAGAGGCCGTATGGAGATATGGCAGGGTCCGATCAGACACGTGTGGTATTGTACGGATCAGGATTGGACAGTTTGTACTAAAGGCCGTATGGATATATGGCAAGGTTCGATCAGATACGTGCGGTATTGCACGGATCAGGATCGAACAGATATTACTAGCCGGCTTTGGTTTAAGCCAGATCCTAGTATAGTACATTGTAAATTTTGTCTCATTGCATTTGTATTTCGGTCGAAATACAGATGCGGGTGTGTATACACAATATCGGGGTTTTCCTGTAATTTATTACGGGACCAGTTTTCTGGAGTTGCCAGTTTGCTTTCCGTTTCGGCCAATTTCCTTTGTATCCTTCATTGGCCGAAGATTGGTGGAGGAGGGCTTATGTGCATTTGTGCAAATAAGCTTTTGTGGAGGGGGTCTTTGCATATTTTTGTATCATGATACTTGCACCATCATTGCTTGACTTTCTTTAGTCATCATAGCTTGACTTTGGGTGTGATGATGGGAGATGATATGGTTGTTGAGTGTTGGTGTTTGTTGGTGATCATTTTTTCCATATGATATCCATTGCTCTCTCTCTCTTGATTATTATTATTGGTCACCTCCCCCTTGACTTTTTCCCTATCTAATTCCCTAGAATGGCCGGCCACATTTGAAGAAGGGGCTGTCCAATTTTTGAGTGTGGGTTTTTGGTTCATTTCATGTTGCAAAAATCCCACAAGATCAATCTCCAAAAACTCCAAGTATCATTCCTCCACCAAAGGCAACTCCATGAACCCCAAAGTGAGACATGAGCACTACATATTCTACAGCAAACCTTGGGCACGTCGACTAGCAAGCTTCGTGCCCGAGTTGCCTCCGTATTGAGGTGGGAGCCCGTAAAAGATGCAGACGAAGTGGTGCCCTTCCGGCAAGGAGGCGACGACCGGAGTTTCCGCAGGAGATCGGGACGACGACGAGAAGACCGGAGGACTCGGATCAGTCGGTATATCTCCCTTCCCCATCTTGTAGTTAGCTAGGACTAGTTAATGGTTCGATCCGGGTATTAGTGCGCGGTGGTGCCGGTTCATGAAAAATTAAAGTATATCACCGCTTCCGCATTTAGCCTCGGGATGGAGGCCGGGGCGCCGCCGTGCACTTACAGCTCCGCCCCGATATACCATCGTGCTATGGTGTATACGGAGGAGTAATGCTGAGAGAGAATCTCATTCTCCATTAGAATAGTCCAGGAATTCCATGCACAAGTATTCTCCTACTCGATAACATCAAAGGACATAATACTTATACCCGTATTTTGGTTCTCTACTTCTAACTTATATTCTGTGAATATCTCAAAAGGTTCGGACTTGTGTTTCAACAGGAACATATGTCTGAATCTCGAGAGATTATCAGAGAATGTAATGAAATACAAAGAACCGGTCTTGGCATGTGTAGACTGGGGACCTACATACATCAACATGTATCATCCCAAGAGTTCACTAACTCTTTCTCTGTTTCCAATAAACAGAGCTATGGTCATCTTATCTCTGTGACATGACTGGCAAGTTTCACAAGATGTAAATTCAAACTGATTTAAATATGCATCTAAATGTAACTTAGCTAGTCGGGTCGCATTGATATGACCTAGTCTACAATACCTCAAGAAGGATCCGTTCATTTCTGAACTCTTCCTCTTGTGTGTGTTCTATATACTAAGAACTGTAGTTTGATTTAGAACATCAATGCTTTTAGATAACGTGCCTGAACCGATCAACTTTTGATATAGGAAATGTTCAAAACATTATCCAACAATACAGAATTTTATCATTTCTTTACTAATAAAGAGACTGATTTGATTTTGTATATCAGGTTCGGTATCTAATAACATTCGTTCAGAATCAATGTATTGGTAATACAGGGTGACAACAGTAACCGACAGACTTGGCTGCAACTCTTGCCCCGTTTTCTGCCTCATGAAACTTATCACCCGTTCTCAGTTCTTTACCTTTCTGTAGCCCATGTAACATATTACATATGCGGGATCCTGATCCGGTATCATATACCCAGGACGTAAAGGATACAGAGAAACAGTTCTTTGTAATGAACACACCCGAAGATGATGCATCATATGCACTTTCTTCGTTTGGGCGGCACGGGAATTCTGGTAATCCCCAATTTCCTGCCCTGTCTTATAACAATTATAAGTTGGAGCGGGACCAACATTCCCCAGCTCAGTATAACAAGCGGGTTCGGTCAATATTCCGTATTATTATCTTGATTAAGGCGTGATATGGTCGCTACCTGGAGAGAGAGAGAAGAAAACACTCAGCATGCGCTCTTACAAGAATAGATTGGTTATTATTTTATCTACTCAGGATGGCTCCCACTGTTTTTATCAAATCTTCCTTCAAACCCTAAAAGGAAAGACTAGCCGGGATTAATTACACACTACAAGTTCGCCAATCTTTCAGCCAGGCCAGTGTCGGTACTTTGAGGGAGGTACCCCGTGCTTTCGCACGAACCTAATTAATGTAAACCTCGTTTTCCCAGAGACGTAACCTCGTTAACACCTTTCTAGACACCTACTTGATCGGCTAATTGTAATGTGTAAAACTCACCCAGGAGTAACTCTTACTCGCAGCGGGTATCGGGATCCAACTATCTCATAGAAGGTATGCAACCTCATTGCAAATTTCAACACTTGAAATTCCCGATAATATTTTGCCCCTAACCTCCTATAACCTTGACAAAGGCCAACAAACCATAGGATGCTAGTCAAGTTCAACCCGTCATTTCCTGATTGAATTAAACCCACCCGCACGACCCTTGACAAAGGCCAACAAGGTCGCATGACTACCCTAACCCAATCTGCATCATATGCATAAGCAGATAAGCACCAGTTAGCTACCGCACACTACGCCTTGACAAAGGCCAACAAACGCAGCACGAATACTAAGTACTACTTATCTGAAATGACGGAGGGCTACGACAGGTTTTTCTGAAAACCTATTGTGTAATGAACTTGATATCGTTGTAGAATCGAATGAATTTTAAAATGGAGTGTTTTTGAGGCTTTTCTAGTTTTGCTAAAGGAGTCACTCCCGGTGAAGGGATCGTCGGTCCTTTCCTCGTCGAATGAGGTGCTGGATATATCATATATATCACTGTGCAACACAGAACTCTTAAAAGCGATCAAAAGACAAACCGAGTGTGTAGCATCTGCCTGTTATTGCTAAAGGAGTCACTCCCGGTGATAGGATCTCGGTCCTTTCCTTATCGAATAAGGTGCAGGATATATCATATATACCGCTGTGCAAAGCAAGAACTGTAGCTACCTGTTTTTATTTTGAAATTCGATTCTAAAACATCTTTAGGTTTCTTTTATTTCATTAATCACATTAATGAAGTCCCATCATTTAAGTACCTAAACATCACAGATAAATACGACGTACACTTATGCCATCCGCATTCGCCTCGATGTCCCCTCGTGCACCGTTAGGTTAGGTAACTAACGGCAGAGCGGGACAGGGCTAGCGCGGGTGTAAAATATAAGTAACGTCTATCTAATATATCATATATACTATATACTGTATCTATCACAGAACATCACATGATCACATCACAGATATCGCAGCAGAAGAAACATATGAAATATTGGATATACTAGGACGTCCGTGTTTTCAATACGAGACAGTATAAAACACGGATTCCACGATCGCGATGAATAGCCAAACCCACACCCCTAGACCCCTACGAGAGCGGCAAGCAACCCTACCAATTCTAGAGTTAAGAGACCCGGACTCGTCTCCTCGAGTTGGTCTCCCACTGGACTCCAGAACCCGGTTACTTGTGCCCTCCTACTTGGGTCTATCCTAGTGCGGAAAAGTAAATAATATACAAACGGTGACATCTTCCGCAACCTGGAAGTGCCCCAATAAAAGAATATTACATACAAGTTTTTACATGAATGAAAATGAAAAACACTCATCTTACATAAAAACCCCCGGCTATTCAAACACGATGATCCAATATAACATATCCAGCAACACATAACATCACATGTCATCAACGTAAGTAAACATGCGTATCCCAATTGTCGTTGCCATATAGCAACGAAACCGGCGATATCACATATTACACTTACGGTCATAGAAAAGAAAATGTAAAACTACAACAGTTGGAATTCACAACCTGCATAGACATCGCATGCCTAATCAAATGAATTCCTTAGACATCGCATTCCTAACAATTATAAACCCCGCATTTTAGTCTCTTTATCGAAAACTCTTTTCAATATCAAGTCGGGCAATTCAACAAGATTCCCGAAAAACTGATCGTACGCTCGTCGCAAACTTTAGTAGGCAGCCGCACCCCCGATACCGTCGACGAAGTGCACCAAGGCGGAACACCGCTGCCGCGAGCACCCGAACGGATGCTTTCGGTGACGGGGTTCTCCTACAGTCACTTGGTCGGGGCTATGGGGTGTAGCTGTCTATTAGGTTTATCCGGCGAGTATCCGCGTACGCTACGTGATTGCGACGGACTTTTGAACACATCAAAATTCCGTGGCAACCAATCAAGTGAGACTAAAGTGCTATGTTTATAACATTCATATCAGTTATCTCATAACTTCTTGTGAATTCCAATCATTGTATCCCATTCCAGATAAATAGAAAATGTTAAACTTTCCGATCGAACATTCAAACACAGAAGTTTTCCCGATACAGCTCAACACATGAAATAGGTTTAAAAACATCCAGTTCATGCCTCAGTACCAACGGTCCAGCCGTAGAAGGGTCAAGCCAACGCCTCACATGTGGCACGCCGTACTGCCCCAAACCCGAAGGTTCAAAGGGCAGTTCAAGACGGTCACATAATCGAGTTAAGGTTTGTTGTCTTCTAGAGGGTCCATTGCGTTACTTGCACTACTTAGAACGTTGTTAAACCACGGAAAATCCAACACTTGGAAATTTCCCGACAGGGGAAAAATTGGGTATTTATATCCGGTCGAACTTTTTAACATATTCAAAAATTATCCGGAAAAACACATAGACAAAGTTTGATAATCCGATCGAATTTACGAACTCCTAATACAACCCAGAAAACTCAACTCTTGAGTTAAAATTAAAAATTCCCATAAAACTCAGCATTTAAATAAAGAAGTTATTGTGAAAAAATGGTTGACTGAAGAGACTAAATGGGCGCGGAACCGCCGCATTAGCATGCTAATGCCGCGGTTCCGCCGCGCTTTAGAGACATCATTAGGTAATTTTTGCACCGTAATTCTTAGAATTTCCTGCTGAATTTTTTAAGCATTTTTAATTTGGAAAAAACCTAGTTTTTGAAAAAAGTCCAGAGAGTATTGAAAAATTGGGGTTTCGGGTTCGATCGGGTTTCTAACATCGTCTACGCATCGCCTAAGGCTCTAGCTAGGCTCTGATACCACTGAAGGGTTCCTAGGCACACACAAAAGGTCTCACAAGGCATCAACCATGCCAATTTATATTTTTACAAGTGCCGAGAAACCCTAATACGGATCGTTAACTAGAATTTTAGGCGAAACAAGCAACTAGTTAACATTTTAACTAAGTGAACGAACATACAACCTTTGTAGATCCGTTTCTCTACCTCCATGGCTCCATGATGAAGTCCCCTTGCTGTCCAAATCCAATCCCGGGCTCTAGCGCCGGCTTCAACGGAGAAATGGGCGGGCTAGGTCATCGACAATAATGCCGAAGATGATCTACGTCGAGGCATCACAAGATCAAGCTCCCACTTCACCATGTCATGAAACTTGTGAAGAAAACACCCCATACTACTTGGCAAGAGGTAGAGGATGAAGAAATAGGAGGTGGGTTCACTTTAGAATTAGTTTTCTCACTCATTTTCACTAGTTGCCATTGTTGATAGCAAGCTTTTTCTTGAAGTGAAGAAGAAGAAGAAGAAGCAAGAATATGATAAGTGTTACAGAATAATTGAAAAAGAATTGATTCTTATCATATTCTAACCTTAGTTAAGTGTAGAGAAGAGACCATGGTTAGTTATGATGGTTAGGGTTAAGCAAGAGACAAGAATGGTGGACTAGGTCATAGTTTCATGAATCTTCAACTAAACTACAAATAAAGCCACCATTCTTTTCTTATCATTTCCAAAATGAATAAACAAACAAATAAATGAATAAGCAAAACCCTAATCATCAACTTAACCATGGTTTAATTCTTTACACTTAACAAAATAAACATGTATCATCAAACATGATACAATCATGTGCACAAAAGTATATCACATATACAACTTGCACAAATCAAGTGAGAAAATCCATTTAAAGTGAACCAATACTAGTTAATGCAAAGTAATATATCAAATATATAATTATACATTAAATCATTAAATCAACACTTGATTTAACGATCCGGTCATATCGCATATAACCGACTAGTATCCTATGTATCGGCTTATCGAATCAATCCTTGATTCGATAACTAGGTTATATCGCATATAACCAATCGATACATTCATCGCGAGAATAGAATACGGTATCACATACACGCATTATTCTCGGTCCCGCACATATCTCATATGCGCTCCTATTTCGTTTCGCTTGAGCCAGGAAACCTCTGTGTAGGACTCTAAAGACTCGTCAATACGCCGGCAGCAGGTGATGATCATATCAAACACCCACAAGCCGCAAGCGGTCTGCTAAACGTAACGGCCACCCGGGTATTGAGCAATGAGAAGATCGACGAGCAAGCCCGCTCACACTCCTGTGAATCCAACCAGTAACACTTAACGTATAGTCCGGTCTCGTCGTCTGATATGTCGCATATCTCGCCCAGGGGTGGTAAACGTCAGACCCCAATAGCTCTATAAGTTGTGTCGATATGAGGTCTATAACAGTTCGAGAAACTACTGGTAACACTTACCAGTAAATCTCAGCAACCCTGGCCAGGGATTTCCGGTTATAGCCAATCGAACACAGCGCAACATCAACTCCCTATACCGGGAAAGACGAATCCCCTCCTATCGCTCATTGCCTCCATGTGATTCGGGACTGTACCCAAAAGCCACCGTTTTGCATGCCCTCTTGGACGTGGTAAAGTGGAAATCAAAGCACAGTGGGAATCACACAAGACTCTATGACGATCTCGGGTCTACAGACTAACCTGTACCAGTGTCACCAGAGAACTGCCATCTGACGTGAGGTATAATACCATCTGGGAGTTCTCGGCGAGTCCGTCTAGTGTACCCAGTCTCCACTGAGCACCTATATATCATCTCTGATGTCGAACACCAATGGATATGGGATCATCCATCGCCCATCTGTATGGGTCGAGAAGGTATACGCTAGTCTACTCTGGTGTATCGATGCCCCGTCTCGATACACCCACGACTGGGGACCTTCAAGGATGTACTTATGGACTACCATGTCCCCACTAGTATGATCCGCATCATAGTCCAGGTAGTCAAGTACACATCCTAAGGGGTTTACCAACATGAAACAGAGAGACAATCAGTATACACGTTAAGGTAAAGAGTAACCAGATAGCATACTATCATATCGAGCAAGAAAGTCCTCCCTATATATGTCCAAGCATCCACTACAATATACATCCTATGTATAGTAATGGCCTCTAGGGCATACATATAACTAACAAATTATCTTTTAGATGTGATACTTTTAATTGTTACTTCATAATTCTAGTTCGATTCCTAGTTTAGTTTACTTAGCACCTCATAAATTTAAAGTTATGGCATGTGTGATGCTTCCAAACCCTAAACGAGGTGTTAAGGAAACCCTACAGTACCGTACCGGGCCCACCATGTGTTAGGAATATGTATGCCCTAGAGGCCATTATTGTATGATATAATAGATGCTTGGACATATATATAGAAAACTTTCTTTCTCGACATGATAGTATGCTATCTGATTGCTCTTTATCTTAATATGTACACTAGTATTATTATAATGTCTCTCTGATACATGTTGATAATGTAAGGCTACGGTAGCACCCCGGCCGTCTATCCGAGGCTAAATGCGGAACAAAAACTTTTTAAACTGGCGTAATCGTAACCCTAAAACTCGGATCGTCCCATTAACCGTAAACTGTAAAAGAGTTTGGAGAGATTATACCGATCGATCCGTGTCCTTAGGTCTTCAATCTCTGCGCCAAGCTCCTCGCTGCTGTGCCGACGAAGTTCGCTCTCCGATCTCGCTCGTTGAAGTGGCTCCACGTCGAGGATTCTTTATACGGGCTCGTTCTTTAAACTGAAGCAACTCGGACATGAAGTTTGCTAGCCGACATGTCCAAGGTGAAGTAGAGATAGTGTGTGATTACATTATCTCAATACACTCTACGATTCTCAACACATGAGAGGGATAGAGTGGAGGTTCAAGAAGAAGCCATTGATAGAAGTTGTGAGCTCAAGAAAAAGCTAGTGAAGAAGAAGAGCTTTTTTATTGTGTGAGATAAAAATGTGAGAGCTCTAGAAAAGAATCAAGATCAAAGCCAAGCCACTTGTGGCTGCCCCTCTCTCTCCTCATATTAATCCCATACAATAAAACAATAATTAAAATGGACATGGCACAAAAAATCACACCATGAGTCACCAAAGTTGCACATGCCATATTTAATGCTCTTGAACAAAACTTGCACTCACAATATCCACATAATAAACATTAATCCAAATGTTTAAAAAAATAAATAGAATGTCATCTTCTAAAGTAAACTCGTGACAAATCACAAGAGTACCCCGCATCTGTATATACATACCCGCATCCGTATTCCGACTGAATACGAATACTATGAGACGAAAATAATCCAACAATCTAATACTAAAATCCGGCTTAAACTAAAGCCCACTAGTATGATCCGTCCGATCATGATCCGTGCTCAAGTGCACGTAAATGATCGAACCCTGCCATAAAACCATACAACCTCTACAACGTTTCGCCCGAACTTGGGAAACTTTTTGTGGGGGACTATAAAGACTCGTCAATACTCTGGCAGTGGGTTTAACCACAAGCATGTCAGTGGTACTAGCTGTACGTAACGGCTACCCAGGTATTGAGCAAAAGGGAGGCTGATGAGCGAACTCATCCTGAAACCTTACTGAGCCTGTCAGTGTACAGTCCGGTCTGTTCATCTATGAGTATCGCATATCGGGCCTAGGGGGCTGGTAAACGTCAGACCCCCAATAGCGGTATAAGTCGTGTCGGAGTGTAGCCCAGAACACCCTGAGAAACTACTGGAATACCTACCAGTAAATCTCACTTGCCCTGGCCAGGGACTTTGTGTAATGGCTCTCCTAAACACAGCGCGATCTCACCCCCAATACCGGGAGAGACGAATCCACTTCCAATCCGCTCACTGCCTTCTTGTGGCTCGGGACTGTACCCAACTAAAACCTGTTTGCACGACTCCTTTGATCCGTGGTAGGGTAGTAATCAAAGCACAGTGGGAACTCACGCGAGACAAATGACGATCTCAGGTTGATAGACTGACATTTACACATGTCAACATGGAACTACTATCTGACGACAGGTATAATACCAACTAACATGTTCCAGGCGAGTCTGTCCGGTGTACTCATAACCCAATGACCACCTGTATACTATCTTAGGTGAACCAACTGACACCAATGTCTTGTGAGACCAGCCATCGCCCCTCGTCGGGGTCTCGATCCGTATACACTAGTCTACTCTTGGAGTATCGATGCCCAGAATCGAAACTCCCACGACTAGGGACACTTTAAGGATGTGCTTATAGACCCCAGCTCCCACGTATATGATTTCCATCATACTGCCGGCAGTCAAGCAAGAATCCTATGGGCTCTATCAACATGTAATAGTGATCTGTAAAGTCACCTAAAGCATGTACACGATGATAAAGACAAACTAGATAGCATACTATCATCTCGAGTAAGACTGTCCTACCGGTTTAGGTCATCCCTCAATCATTGCAATCACGTGCCTGCGATCCAATAATTGACTTTGAGGGCACTATAGCCAACAGATAAAGCCCTTAGGATGTTTGCTTGACTAACAGGACTATGATGCAGATCATACTAGTGGGGCTTAGGTAGTCCGCAAGCACATCCTTTAATCGTTCCTAGTCGAGAGAGTATCGAGACATGGCATCGATATTCTAGAGTAGACTAGTATGTACATTTTTTGACCCTGTATAGGGCGATGGTTGATCCCAGATCCATTGGTGTTTGACATCAAAGATTGTACACAGGAACATGACACGCCGAGAACTCCTAGTTGGTATTATACCTATCATCAGATAGCAGTTCTCTGGTGACACTTGTACAGGTTAGTCTATAGACCTGAGATCGTCATAGAGTCTTGATTGATTCTAAAATTTCGGATCGTGTTTTGAAATGTAACCACAACCAAAGAATTTATAACCGCAATCAATTAACGGTGTCGATGTAGTTTCGTTAATGAATACGGATCTGAAGGGTTCCTAGGCACACTAATGAAGTCTCACAAGGCATCAAACATGGCTAATTCAAATTTTACGGGTGCCTACAAACCCAAATACGGATCGTTAACTAGATATGTAGGCGATGCAAGCATGTAAACGAATTTAATGCTAAAGGAAAGGTGCTACAACCTTTGTAGATCCGGTCCACCACTTCCTAAGCTCCGCGATGATCTCCCTCCGCTGTCCAAATCGAATCCCGAACTCTAGCATCGGCTTCATCGAAGAAATGGGCGGGCTTGATCGTCGGTTCGATGCCGAAGATGATCTACGTCGAGGCATCACAAGAACAAGCTCCAACTTCACCAAGCCTTGAAAACTTGTGAAGGAAACACCCTATACAACTTGGCAAGAGGTAGAGGATGAAGAAATAGGAAGTGGGTAGACTTTAGATTTGGATTTCTCACACTTTTTCATCAATCACCATTGATGGTCAAGCTTTTTCTTTCTTGCTCAAGATGAAGAAGAAGAAGAAAAGATATGATAAGTTGTTTTAAAAATAGATAATAAAATGATTACTTATCATAATCTTACCCTTGGTTAAGTGTAGAGAATCAACTAGGGTTAGTAAATGGTTAGGTTTTGTAGATGAAGACAAAATGGTCAAAGCTTCTTGAAGCTTCAAAGAAAAGAACAAAATGATCAACCATTTTATTTTCATTCCAAATGAAGAATGAATAAATAAATAAATAGTTAATAAATACAAAACCCTAACCATTACACAACCATGGTTTAATCATACACTTAACTAAGTATGCATGTATCATCAAACATGATACAATCATGTGCACAAAATTATATCACATATACAACTTGCACAATTCAAATGAGAAAATCCATTTAAAGTGAACCAATACTAGTTAATGCAAAGTAATATATCAAATATATAATTATACATTAAATCATTAAATCAACACTTGATTTAATGATCCGGTCATATCGTATATAACCGACTAGTATCCAATGTATCGGCTTATCGAATCAATCCTTGATTCGATAACTAGGTTATATCGCATACAACCAATCGATACATTCATCGCGAGAATGGAATACAGTATCACATACACGCATTATTCTCGGTCCCGCACATATCTCATATGCGCTCCTATTTCGTTTCGCTTGAGCCAGGAAACCTCTGTGTAGGACACTAAAGACTCGTCAATACGCCGGCAGCAGGTGATGATCATATCAAACACCCACAAGCCGCAAACGGTCTGCTAAACGTAACGTCCACCCGGGTATTGAGCGATCAGAAGATCGACGAGTAAGCCCGCTCACACTCCTGGGAATCCAGCCAGTAACACTTACCATACAGTCCGGTCTGTTCGTCTGATATGTCGCATATTTCGCCTAGGGGTGGTAAACGTCAGACCCCAATAGCTCGATAAGTCATGCCGACGTAAGGTCCATAACATTCGTGAAACTACTGATAACTCTTACCAGTATATCACTGCAACCCTGGCCAGGGATTTCCTGTTATGGCCAGTCGAGCATAGCACAACATCAACCCCCAATACAGGGAGAGAAGAATCCCCTCCTATCGCTTATTGCCTCCATGTGAATCGGGACTGTACCCAAAAACCACCTGTTTGCACAACTCAGTAGAGCCGTGGTAGGGTGGAAATCAAAGCACAGTGGGAGACACACAAGACTCTATGACGATCTCGGGTCAACAGACTAAGCTGTACCAGTGTCACCAGAGAACTGCCATCTGACGTGAGGTATAATACCATCTGGGAGTTCTCGGCGAGTCCGTTCAGTGTACCCGGTCTCCACTGAGCACCCGCATACCATCTCTGATGTCAAACACCAATGGATATGGGATCATCCATCGCCCATCACATGGGTCGAGAAGATATACGCTGTTCTACTCTGGAATATCGATGCCCCGTCTCGATATTCCCACGACTAGGAACTATGAAGGATGTACTCATTGACTACCCAGGCCCCACTAGTATGATCTTCATCATAGTCCTGAAAGTCGAGTACACATCCTAAAGGCTTTATCAACATGTAATCAGAGAGACAGAAAGTATACATGTTAAGATAAAGAGCAACCAGATAGCGTACTATCATGTCGAGCAAGAAAGTCCTACCTATATATG
The DNA here is from genome assembly GCA_030015575.1 of Agapanthus africanus. Classification (NCBI taxonomy): domain Eukaryota; kingdom Viridiplantae; phylum Streptophyta; class Magnoliopsida; order Asparagales; family Amaryllidaceae; genus Agapanthus; species Agapanthus africanus. Next base: position 236,630,430 of record JASDDO010000010.1, read on the forward strand.
TCCCATCATCCACTACAATATACATCCAATGTACAGTAATGGCCTCTAGGGCATACATATAACTAACAATCTCCCACTTGCACTAGGGCCATCTGTAGCAGTAGTTGTAGTATCTAATACTCAACCATCCCTTAAAAGTCTCTCTTTGGGAAAAGGCCTTCGTGAGTGGATCCGCCGTGTTGTCCTCTGAATCTACTCTCCTAACCTCGATCAACCTGGAGATCAACTATCTCCATGATCAGGTGATGCTGCCTCAGAATTTGTCTGGGTCACTGATGGGACCAGGGTTCCAGGGCCAAAGCCACAGTTCCATTGTCACACATTGGTAGGAACCTAGTTCATCCTATGAACCAATATACACCCAAACTGCCTCATTGGTAGTATTTTTAATAGCGATGTTACCAGCCTTTATCGTCTAGTTTGCCACGGTATCTAGCTTGGAACTCTTCCAACACACCGTCCCTTTACTGAGGGTAAAGACAGTGCCTGTGACTGACATTCAGTCGTCTTTATCACCCTGGAACTCTTCCAGTGATTCTCCCCAGGATCGATTGATACCATCTCACTACATCTAGTGAGAATCCGAGCATCCAATTACATCTATCTCATAGATGAAAACTCAGGATTTAGGAGGTATCACTTTGATACTATTTGGAGAAACCTAGTGACAATAGGAGATTGACCGATCGTAGTATAGGAAACTCTTTTCCTATCAAGAGTATGTTGTCTACGTACAATACGAAGATGACCACCTTACTCTCTACTACCCTTTTGTTTATACAAGGTTCGTCTACCATTTTGATGAAGTCAAACACTTTGACTATCACATCAAAACAGACGATCCAACTCCGCGATGCCTGCTTCATTATGTAAAGCAACTTGCACACGTTTCCGCCGCTCCCACCGTTTACGAAGCCCTCTGGCTGTGTTCTTATAGACGTTCTCTTCTAAATAATTATTTAGAAAAGTAGTCATGGCACCCAACCACCAGATATCGTAGTCATGGTATGTAGCCGTGGCAAGTAGGATCTGGATGGACTTAAGCATATTCCCTAGAAAAGGTTTCATCATTATCCGTGCCTGGTTGATGACGAAAACCTTTAACAAGTCTAGCTTTGAAAGTCTCAACTTTTCCATCTACACCAAGTAATCTTCTCAAGATATACTTGCTCCTGATGGGGATTTAACCCTTCGGATATCGCAACCAAAGTCCATACTTTGTTCGTGTATATGGATTCCATCTCAGATGGCTAAGCATCCAGCCATTCTTACAGAGTCCCTACTCTTGATGGCCTGCTCGAAACTAGTTGGGTTATCATCTCATGATGCAATCCTTGCTCCCACTGTCATCAAGAAACCGAAGTATCTCTCAAGCAGGTGAGGAACCCTGCTAGATCGGCGGAGAGGCTGAGGTTCGTCGGGAACTATTGAATCCTTTGGTTCTGTCAAATCATCAGCTGCAGTTTGTATAGCTGGAACATTTCCAGTTCTACATAACTGACCTTGCCTCTAGCTTGTCCGGTTTTTGCATTTGACATAGGCCGGACAATCCCAAATCTTAACTTACTTAAGAAATAGGCTCTTCCCATAACATATCTCATATGGAATGGTAGACACTGATTTGATTCGAACCTAATTCAATAGGTATGCAGCCTCTCAAGTGCATAACCCCAAAAGGAAATAGGTAACTCAGTAATACTCATCATAGAGCACACCATATCTAATATTGTGTGATTGCTCCACCCCGATACACCATTGTGCTGTGGTGTATTCAGAGGAGTAATACGGAGAGAGAATCTCATTCTACTTTAGAATGGTCCAGGAATGCCATGCGTAAGTATTCTCCTCCTTGATCTCATCATAGGACATAATACTTCTACCCGGTTATTGGTTCTCTACTTCTAACTTATATTCTGTGAATACCTCAAAAGCTTCGGACTTATGTTTCAACAGAAACATATGACTGAATCTTGAGAGATTATCATAGAATATAATGAAGTATAAAGAACCAGTCCTGGCATGTGTAGATAGGAGACCTTACATACATCATCATGTATCAGTCCCAAGAGTTTACTAACTCTTTCTCTGTTTCTAATAAATAGAGCTATGGTCATCTTATCTCTGTGACATGACTGGCAAGTTTCACAAGATGTAAATTCAAACTGATTTAAATATGCATCTTCATGTAACTTCAGCTAGTCGGGTCGCATTGATATGACCTAGTCTACAATGCCTCAAGAAGGATTCGTTCAGATCTGAACTCTTCCTCTTGTGTGTGTTCTGTATAATAAGAACTGTAGTTTGATTTAGAACATTAATGCTTTTAGATAACGTGCCTGAACCGATCAACTTTTGATATAGGAAATGTCCAAAACATTATCCAACAATACAAAATTTTATCGTTTCTTTACTAATAAAGAGACAGATATGATTTTGTATATCAGGTTCAGTATCTAATAACATTCGTTCAGAATCAATGTATTACAATACAGGGTGACAGTGACCAACAGACTTGGCTGCAACACTTGCCCCGTTTTCTGTCTCATAAAACTTATCACCCGTTCTCATTTTTTCTACCCTTTTGTAGCCCTATGTAATAAATTACATATCTGGGATCCTGATCCGGTATCAAATACCCAGGATTCAGAGGATACTGAGAAACAGTTCTTTATAATGAACACTCCCGAAGGAGAAGCATCTCATGTACTTTCTTCGTTTGGGCGGCATAGGAATCCTGGTATTCCCCTATTTCCTGCTCGGTCTTATAACAATTATAAGTTGGAGCGCGACCAACGTTCCCCAGCTCAGTATAACAAGGGGGTTCGGTCAATTCATCCATATTATTATCTTAATTAAGGCATGATATGGTCGCTACCTGGAGAGAGAGAGAGAAGAAAACACTCTGCGTGCGCTCTTGCAAGATTAGATTGGTTATTTATTTTATCTAATCAGGATGGCTCCCACTGTTTTTATCAAATCTTCCTTCAAACCTTAAAAGGAAAGACTAGCCGGGATTAATTACACTCTACAAGTTCGCCAATCTTTCAGCCAGGCCAGTGTCGGTACTTTGAGGGAGGTTCCCCGTGCTTTCGCACGGACCTAATTACTGTAAACCTCGCTTTCCCATAGGCGTAACCCCGTTGACACCTTTCTAGACACCTACTTGATCGGCTAATTGTAAAGTGCAAAACTCTCCCAGGAGTAACAATTACTCGCAGTGGGTATCGGGATCCAACTATCACATAGAAGGTATGCAATCTCATTGCAAATTTCAACACTTGAAACTCCCGATAAAGGTTTTTACCCCTAGCACTTATGACCTTAACTATGGTCAACAAATCATAAGTACTAGTCAAGTTCTACCCGTCATTTCGTGATTAATTAGACCCACCCACATGACCCTTAACTAAGGTCAACAAAGTCACGCGACTGTCCTAACTAATCGCATCATATGCGGTGTAGGAAGACATCACTTAGCTACCGTACACTGTGCCTTGACTATGGTCAACAAACACAGCACGAATACTAAGTACTCTACTTCCTAAAATGATGGAGGGTTGCAAATGGTTTTTGTGAAAACCTTTAACGCTTTGAACTTGATCTCGTTGCGGAATCAAATGGTTTTTAAATGGAATGTTTTTGAGGCTTTTCTAGTTTTGCTAAAGGGGTCACTCCCGGTGAAGGGATCGTCGGCCCTTTCCTCGTCGAATGAGGTGCGGGATATATCATATATATCACTGTGCAAAGCGGAAACTATGGAAGCTATCAAAAGACAAACCGAGTGATGTAGCATCTTCCAGTTATTGCTAAAGGAGTCACCCCGGTGAAGGGATCTCGGTCCTTTCCCTATCGAATAAGGTGCAGGATATTCTACAAGGAACACCGCGATGCAAAGCAAGAACTGTAGCTATCTGTTTTATTTTGAAATTCGATTCCACAACATCAATTAGGTTTATTTTCTTTCATTAATCACATTAATGAATATCCCATCATTTAAATTACCTAAACATCACAGATAAATATGACGTACACTTATGCCATCCGCATTCGCCTCGATGTCCCCTCGTGCAACGTTAGGTTAGGTAACTAACGGCAGAGTGGGGCAGGGCTAGCGCGGGTGTAAAACATAAGTAACGTCTATATAATATATCATATATACTATATACTATATCTATCATAGAACATCACATGATCACATCACAGATAACGCAGCAGAAAGTATCATATGAAATATTGGATATACTAGGACGTCCGTGTTTTCAATACGAGCCAGTATAAAACACGGATTCCACGGTCGTGATGAATAGCCAATCCCACACCTCTAGACCCCTACGAGAGCGGCAAGCAACCCTACCAATTCTAGGGTTAGGAGACCCGGACTCGACTCCTCGAGTTGGTCTCCCACTGGACCCCAGAACCCGGTTACTTGTGCTCCCCTCCTTGGGTCTATCCTAATGCGGAAAAGTAAATAATATACAATGGGTGACATCTTCCGCAACATGGAAGTGCCCCAATAAAAGAATATTACATACAAGTTTTTACATGAATGAAAATGAAAAAACACTCATCTCACATAAAACCCCCCGGCTATTCAAACACGACCATCCAATATAACATATCCAGCAACACATAACATCACATGTCATCAACGTAAGTAAATATGTCCATCCCAATTGTCGTTGACATATAGCAACGAAACCGGCGATATCATATATTACACTTACGGTCACATAAAAGAAAGTGTAAAACTACAACAGTTGGAATCCGCAACCACCTCAGACATCACATGCCTGACCAAATGAATTACTTAGACATCGCATGCCTAACATTTATAAACCCCGCATTTTAGTCTCATTTATCGAAAACTCTTTTCAATTTCAAGTCGGGCAATTCAACAGGATTCCCGACATTTTGATCGAATGCTCGTCGCAAACTTTATTACAAGGTCGCACCCCCGATACCGTCGACGAAGTGCACCAATGCGGAACACCGCTACCGGGAGCACCCGAACGGATGCTTTCGGCGACGGGGTTCTCCTACAGTCACTTGGTCGGGGCTATGGAGTGAGGCTGTCTATTAAGTTTACCCGGCGAGTATCCGCGTACGCTACGTGATTGCGACGGACTTTTGATCACATCAAAATTCCGTGGCAACCGATCAAGTGAGACTAAACTGCTATGTTTATAACATTCATTCAGTTATCTCATAACTTATTGTGAATTCCAATTATTGTATCACATTCCGGATAAATAGAAAATGTTAAACTTTCCGATCGAACAGTCAAACACCCAAGTTTTCCCGATACAGATCAACACATGAAATAAGTCTAACAGCATTCAGTTCGTGCCTCAGTACCAACGGTCCAGCCATAGAAGGGTCAAGCCAACGCCTCACATGTGGCACGCCGTATTTCCCCAAACCCGAAGGTTCAAAGGGCAGTTCAAGACGGTCACATAATCGAGTTAAGGTTTGTTGTCTTCTAGAGGGACCATCACGTTACTTGCACTACTTAGAACGTCGTTAAACTATGGAAAAATCCAACAATTGGAAATTTCCCGGCAGGGGAAAAAGTGGGTATTTATATCCGGTCGAACTTTTTAACATATTCAAAAATTATCCGGAAAACACATAGACAAAATTAGACAATCCGATCGAATCTACGAACTCCCAATACAACCCAGAAAACTAAACTCTTGAATAAATATTAAAAATTCCCAGGAAAACCAGCACTGCAAAGTAGGAGTTACTGTGCAAAATTTAATGCATGAAGAGACTAAAGGGTCGTGGAACTGCCGCATTAGCATGCTAATGCCGCGGTTCCGCCACGCTTTGGTGGACTTAGGTCCTCGAACTTCACAGTAATTCTTAGAAATACCTGCTGATTTTTCTGCATATTTTTAATTCGCAAAAATCCACAAATTCAGAAAATGTCCAGAGAGTGTGGAAATATTGGGGTTTCGGTTCGATCGGACTTCAAACTCCGTCTAGACTTCACCTAAGGCTCTAGCTAGGCTCTGATACCACTGAAGGGTTCCTAGGCACACTAATGAAGTCTCATAAGGCATCAAACATGGCTAATTCAAATTTTACGGGTGCTTACAAACCCTAATACGGATCGTTAACTGGATATGTAGGCGATGCAAGCATGTAAACGAATTTAATGCTAAAGGAAAGGGGCTACAACCTTTGTAGATCCAGTCCACCACATCCTAAGCTCCGCGATGATCTCCCTCCGCTGTCCAAATCGAATCCCGAACTCAAGCATCGGCTTCATCGAAGAAATGGGCGGGCTTGATCGTCGGTTCGATGCCGAAGATGATCTACGTCGAGGCATCACAAGAACAAGCTCCAACTTCACCAAGCCTTGAAAACTTGTGAAGGAAACACCCTATACAACTTGGCAAGAGGTAGAGGATGAAGAAATAGGAAGTGGGTAGAGTTTAGATTTGGATTTCTCACACTTTTTCATCAATCACCATTGATGGTCAAGCATTTTCTTTCTTGCTCAATATGAAGAAGAAGAAGAAAAGATATGATAAGTTGTTTTAAAAATAGATAATAAAATGATTACTTATCATAATCTTACCCTTGGTTAAGTGTAGAGAATCAACTAGGGTTAGTGAATGGTTAGGTTTTGTAGATGAAGACAAAATGGTCAAAGCTTCTTGAAGCTTCAAAGAAAAGAACAAAATGATCAACCATTTTATTTTCATTCCAAATGAAGAATGAATAAATAAATAAATAGTTAATAAATACAAAACCCTAACCATTACACAACCATGGTTTAATCATACACTTAACTAAGTATGCATGTATCATCAAACATGATACAATCATGTGCACAAAAATATATCACATATACAACTTGCACAATTCAAGTGAGAAAATCCATTTAAAGTGAACCAATACTAGTTAATGCAAAGTAATATATCAAATATATAATTATACATTAAATCATTAAATCAACACTTGATTTAACGATCCGGTCATATCGTATATAACCGACTAGTATCCAATGTATCGGCTTATTGAATCAATCCTTGATTCGATAACTAGGTTATATCGCATATAACCAATCGATACATTCATCGCGAGAATAGAATACGGTATCACATACACGCATTATTCTCGGTCCCGCACATATCTCATATGCGCTCCTATTTCGTTTCGCTTGAGCCAGGAAACCTCTGTGTAGGACTCTAAAGACTCGTCAATACGCCGGCAGCAGGTGATGATCATATCAAACACCCACAAGCCGCAAGTGGTCTGCTAAACGTAACGGCCACCCGGGTATTGTGCGATTAGAAGATCGACGAGCAAGACCGCTCACACTCCTGTGAATCAAACCAGTAACACTTACCGTACAGTCCGGTCTGTTCGTCTGATATGTCGCATATCTCGCCTAGGGGTGGTAAACGTCAAACCTCAATAGCTCGATTGTTAGTTATATGTATGCCCTAGAGGCCATTACTGTACATAGGATGTATATTGTAGTGGATGCTTGGACATATATAGGGAGGACTTTCTTGCTCGACATGATAGTATGCTATCAGGTTGATCTTTACCTTAACGTGTATACTGATTTTCTCTCTGTTACAAGTTGGTAAAGCCTTTAGGATGTATACTTGACTACCTGGACTATGATGTGGATCATACTAGTGGGGACATGGTAGTCCATAAGTACATCCTTCAAAGTCCCTAGTCGTGGGTGTATCGAGACGGGGCATCGATATACCAGAGTAGACTAGCGTGTACCTTCTCAACCCATACAGATGGGCGATGGATGATCCCATATCCATTGGTGTTTGACATCAGAGATGATATACGGATGCTCAGTAAAGACTGGGTACACTGGACGGACTCGCCGAGAACTCCCAGATGGTATTATACCTCACGTCAGATGGCAGTTCTCTGGTGACACTGGTACAGAGTAGTCTGTTGACCCGAGATCGTCATAGAGTCTTGTGTGGTTCCCACTGTTCTTTGATTTCCATCTTACCACGTCCAAGAGGGCGTGCAAAACGGTGGTTTTTGGGTACAGTCCCGAGTCACATGGAGGCAATGAGCGATAGGAGGGGATTCGTCTCTCCCGGTATAGGGAGTTGATGTTGCGCTGTGTTCGATTAGCTATAACAGGAAATCCCTGGCCAGGGTTGCTGAGATTTACTGGTAAGTGTGATCAGTCGAAAATATTGTATATTTTAGCCGGCAATTTCCAAAATATTTGCATACACTTAGAAGTTTTCGGCATTCATATTCTACATATTAACAAATCTGTCACAAAATATGAGATTTCATGTAGTAGACTTTTAAACCGACACTTTAAAGGAAATTAACCGCATTTCATGGCATCGCATCATTTCTGTATTTGCACAACACTTGTCTTGAGTATGTGCAGGAAATACGGATGGAAAACAAAGAACTGATCAACATTACACCAGCTAAATCATTTCAGATCTGGTAGCATTTCAGAGGGAGAAATACAATTCTATATATCAAACAGAGGCCCATACATCAGGCCCAGCAACCCACAGAAAGCACAAGCCCAAAGGCCCCAAGAGCGCCGCGCTTCCGCGGCAGGAGCTTGCATTGCGCCGCGGAAGAGCGGCGGTTCTGCCACGTCAGCAGTCAACTTTTTGGGCATAATCTCTATCTCTGGTCCCACAGTGCTTTATGATACTTTAAATACCAGAATTCTCTCGAAGCTACTACAGATCAGAATTGAAGATTAAGAAGGCTAATCCTAAATTAAGCTCCTAATTAATCCTATTCTAGAAGCTCCTCCTAACTAATTACATCTAGAACCTTCTCCCCTAACTAACTTTTGGAGGAAAATTTGAATTTCCCCCAACAAACTTTTGGAGGGAAATTCAAATTTCATCCAACAAACTTTTGGAGGGAAATTTGAATTTCTTCAACAAACTTTTGGAGGGAAAGTTAGAATTTGAAATCCTAGATCTAGGGTTAGTTATCTATAAATAGAGCACTAGACCTAGGGTTAAAGGCTAATCTTCATTCATTAGTTCATCATTAGATAGTTCTTCATTAGTTAAAAAATAATTCCCTCTTTCATCATCTTCTTCCACAAGTCTCGTGACAAGGCTTGTGCGAAACCCTAACCCTAATTCCACTCTAAATCCAAGATCTTGAGTACCAAATCAAGCGAGAAGCCTTCAACCTTTTAGGATCCGAGCCGATCTTCAATCGGGCAAGTGATCCAAGCCAATCCGCGATCCACGGAGACGAGCTAAGCCAAGTCGACGATCAAGTTCCTCCTCTTGTAGTTCTTGAGTGATTGTAACGAAATTGTTGATATAAATAAAAGGTGAAATTCGTTAATCTTGCTTTCTTTTAATTCTTGCATCATGATTAGATCTCAATTTGTAATTGTTGTTCTTGTTGTGATGTTCGAGTAAAACTCCGCTCGTTAAGGAGTCGAGACGATTGTAGAATGATGATGTAACAAATTCTAATACTATTTTCAAGTCCTACGAGTTTTGTAAACCCTAGCAAGTTCAAGAATCGATGACCTAGTTTCGTAGCTATGCTTTCTTGATTGTGATCGCTCGAAATTAGGGATCAACGATCGTTTCTTGAATTTACTAGAGGCTAGAATGTGAATGACATCGACGAAAGAACAAGGGATAAGATGAAACCCTAGTTTCACAAGAAATCCCTAATTCTCATCGATGATCATCGATCTAGTATCAATTCATCGAAGGATAAGAATACGTAATTGTAAGATAACATCACATCTATAGATCCGATCGATTCCTACGAGCCTCATTTCGATTCTTGAGATTTGGTTTGGAAAAATTATCAAACGATCAATTCTTGATTCTATCTTTTAATGCTTTCTTAGATCTAGTTTTTTCTCATTCTTGAACATCAACTATAAATCTTGAATTGTTTTGTTTTGTTTTCATTAATGTTTCAATTCATCTAATTCAAAAGACGAACGATTACACTTTCCCTGTGGACGATCCGCACTCACATACTAACTACAATCCGACACCGTAGTTGATTGCGGTCAAATAATTTTTGGTTGTGATTTCTTTACTATTCGATTCGATTTATTATAATCACAGAAATTATCATCAATCAAATGGCGCCGTTGCCGGGGATAGTGCGCTAATAGTTCATATTTTGAAATTTGAGTTGAACAATTTATTCCATCATATTTTTTTTAAGATCAAAATTCGTGCAAACACTAATACGTGTGTTGTGATTTGTTGCGAGAAAATCTGGAATCACTGGAGTTGGAGAAAATTTTTTCTGAAATTTCCAGAGAACTGAAGAAATCAACAGCATGTTACTGTTGAAATTTGGTAGAGTGAACAGTACATTGGAGCGCGGAAGAGCGGCACCAGAGCCTTACCTGCGGCGGTTCCGCGGCTGACCTATCTCCTCTCTGCACCAAACTTCCTCTGTAAGCTACTAACTTTCTTATCTTCTTCTTTCTCTGCTCCAACTAATATTTTGTGCAGGTTTCTTTGCAAATAAATCGCAGCGCCGCAAGCAAAATAAAAATTGTGCGTGTTTTTGATTCTTGTGGTTGTTGCATATTAATACGGAAATTTAAGGGGCACGACCAAATTCAAATTAGGTGGGGATTTCATTACCCTTCCTAGGCCCCGAATATCGCAAAACTTGCATCCGCATTTACCCTCATTAATTAAAAGAAATCTAGAGATGACTCTAAGGACCGTCGCGCTCAATTAGGACAAGAGAAGGCCGTGGGTAATTCATTGCTTATCCGAGTTTTTCTGTGGTGCCTAAGGCGAGTGTGTCTAAGGCTAGTGGTTATTAATTAAGCCCACTGTAGTGGTGGTTCCTTCCCACTTACCTGGCACTTATCCGGCCACAGGGGGACAAAGAGGCAGTGGAGGATTGATCCTGCGACTTGTCTTTTGGCAGTTAGGAGCGGTCTAGAGTTTGACCTAGGTGACAACTAGATTCTAGGGTTTTGTGTGTTGCATTTGTTTTGTTGCATCATATTTTTCAAAAATCCGTATCTTTTTCAAAACAAACACCAATCACATTCATTCTTTCCCCTAATTATAAATTCACGCTGCCACTTGTACTAACCCTTTTTAGTGCAAGATAGGCTGGACAACAGGTTTCTAGTGCCCGTTAGTCCGCGTTTTCCTTATCGACCCTAAAGTCGGTATTTCTACATTTACCTTTTCTTTTACCCACCACCACACCCACATCGATGGATCCACCTCCATCGAACTTCTTTTCCACTACCCTGCTGCCGTCCGTTGGTGCGCAGATTCCACCTCGCATCTCTCTCCAAGAGAGATGTTATCCTACACGAGGCCCACTTTCCACCTGTCTTTCCACACCACCAGCCAACGGGGAAAATTTTCAAATAAAACCCCAATACATCAACCTTCTACCAAAATTTCACGGTACCGAGTCTGAGGACGCATACGTGTTTATCACAAAATTTGAAAATGTATGCGCAATTATGGGTACTTCACAGCTTTCTGTGGATACTTTACGTCTTCGTCTTCTCCCATTCACTTTGTGCGATTTAGCCGAGAAGTGGCTGTATAACACTACCGCACATTCCATTTCAAATTGGGACGAATTCGTCAAAGCATTCCTTAAGAAATTCTACCCACATCAAAAGACAGCTCGAGTCCGTAGCGAAATCTATCAATTCACCCAGCTTCCAAATGAAACATTTTCAAAATGTCTTGACCGTTTCAAGGATCTGTTAGTCCAATGTCCACATCACGGCATCCCGAGATGGGAATTGTGCCGAATCATTTATGAGGGCATTACTCCTTACACAAGACAGTCCCTTGAATCCATGTGTCAAGGCAACTTTATGACCAAAGATGATTGGGAAGCCTGGAAATTTCTAGAAGATTTCGCTGAAAAATCATTACAGTGGGAGGGTGTGAGTCAATCGTCTAGGGATGGCAATGATATTTCCATAGGAATTAGAGCTGAAATTTCAGCTTTACACAAGAAATTTGACGCTATGGAAAATAAATTTTTAGCTGCTGCCCTAAGTCAAATATCACTCTCCAAAACTGTATGTGGTTGTTGTTCTGATCCGTCTCACTTGACGGAAGAATGTCCATTTCAAGATCATGAGCATACCAATGCCTCATTTCAAAGACCTAGAAACGATCCATCTTCCTCCACATATGATCAGGGTTGGAGGAATTGTTAGTGTATATGCCCTAGAGGCCATTACTGTATCATACTAGTTTGTATATTACTTAATGGAAGCTTGGGATATTCACAGTTGTTATACAATCTTGCTCGAAATGGTAGTATGCTACTTGGTTTGTCTCTGCTTTAATATGTGCATGTGTTTCTTTTAGCATATTGCAGGTATACATATTAGTAGAGCCCTTAGGATCTTTGCTTGATTACCAGCGTTGTGATGGCGCTCGCACTCGTGGGAGCTGGGTAATCTATAAGCACATCCTTATATAGGTCCCTGGTCGTTGGACTATCGAGACAGGGCATCGATACTCCGGAGTAGACTAGCGTATGCGCTTCTCATCCCAGTGTGGGAGACGGTCTGTCCCACAGCCGTTAGTACGTCGTACTTGGGATAGTATGCGGGTGCTCGTTAGGTTACGAGTACACTGGACAGGACTCGTCGGGAACTGTTGGTTGGTAATATACCTATCGTCAGTTATCAGTTCCCAGGTGACATGAGTACAGCTTAGTCCGCTGACTTGACACTGTCACTTCGCCTCGAGTGTGTTCCCACTGCACTTTGATTACTACCCTACCACGGCTCTGAGGAGTCGTGCAAACAGGTAGTTTTTGGGTGCAGTCCCGAAGCACTTGGAGGCAGTGACGGTTAGACAGGATTCGTCTCTCCCGGTATTGGGGGTTGACATCACGCTGTGTCCAGGAGAGCCATTACACGAGTAGTCCCTGGCCAGGGCAAGCGAGATATACTGGTAGGCTTCCAGTGTAATCTCAGGGTGTTCTGGGCTTCACTCCGACACGACTTGTACCGCTATTAGGGGACTGACGTTCACCGCCCCCCTAGGCCCGCCATGCGATGTATCAGACGAACAGACCGGACTGTACGGAGACTGTCACATACAGGCTCAGTAGGAGTGCAGATGGGGTTCACCTCGTCAGTCTTCTTATCGACATCTACCTGGGGACCGTTACGTACAGCTAGTGCCGCTTGCGGTCTGTGGTTAAACCCACTGCCAGCGTAGTGTCGAGTCTTTAGAGTCCCACACAGAGAGCTATTCGCCTTTAGGCAAAACGAGTAGAGATCGCATGGTTTTGCGACAGGGTTCGTTCGCATCCGCGCACTTGTGCACGGTTGCTGTCCGGACAGTTTATACTAGCGGGCTTTGGTTTAAGCCGGATCCTAGTATATGATTTGAGATTGGTTTTTCTCATTGTGTTCGTGTTCCTCGGATCACGAATGCGGGTGCGTATGCACGGTTGCTTGAGATTGAGGGAGAGGACCTTGTTTAGGGTTAATGACTATTGTCATTTTATTAACCCTATTGTTTTTGTGTGTATTATTGTTAATTAATAATTAGCTTAATTATTGTGCATGGTTGTTGTTGTTGACACTTTGACTTTGTTGACTTGTTGACCAAGTTGACAATTTGACCATGATCATTTCATTTGGAAGATGCTCTTTGATTCTTGCAATTTGCATTAATGATGAAATGATAATGGTCACCTCTTGATAAAACCATGACAATTTTCTTGCTAATTAATTAATTAAAATAACTCACACATATTAGTGAGAATGGCTCACTAATATTTGATTCTATCATATCTTTTCTCTCTCTTGCTCATCCTCTCCCTCAAGCTCTCTCCCTCTCATGTGTTGAGAAACAAAAAGCTTGAGAAAAACCTTCACTTGATCTTCTCTACTCACTTCTAGGGTTCAAGTCTTAGCATTTCTTGCACTCTAGTTACTCCTAGCTTGGAGTTGAAGCTAAAGGTCGAGGCTTTCGGGTGGATCGTTCTTTGACGGAAGGAGACAAGCAAGGTGAGGCCTTTCCACCATTCCGACGAGCAAGGAGAGAAGGAGTTCGAGCTCAAGGTATAACCATTCTACAACTTTGTTAGTTGTTAGTATTCTTTAGCTAGTTTTAGTTTAGCAAAGATCCTCCAAGTCAAGGTCCATGTTGCCTAAGTCATTAAAAATCCGATTTTTATTATGTTTTCCGCCTCCCCGCAAGTACCGGGGTGGGCAACGTGGACTTACAGGAATAACCCTAACTTTGCTTGGAACCAATGACAATTTCAAAACACGGTTCCAAACACGAATCATTTCCAAAGGGTCCCTTCACCACAACAGCACCCACCACTTCAATTGAGTCAGCACCCCTTCCAAGCACAAAACTTCCAAAATCCGGCCAACACTTTTGCACCATCTAGTCCTTTGCAATTGACCGGTACAGATAATACCTCTGCACCAGCACAAACCTTGGATACTTTCATGAAACAATCCATCCAAGGGACGGCAAGTTTGCAATCTTCCGTCGAGAATGTAATGAAGATCATTATCTCTCAAAATGAAAACATCAAATCGATGGAAGAACAAATTGCACAACTAAAAGCCGAAATGAGTGCAAGAGAGAACGGGGAACTTCCAGCTCAACCTTTACCTAATTCTGGCTATTCACATGATGTGGATGCAATCACGTTGATATCTGGAAGAGTGCTTGACCATCACGTTGGGGAAGAGTTTGATGATACTGATAAATCAATCAATAGAACCCCGGCTGAGACCTTTTCTCACACACACACTTCTTACCCCAGTTCTTCTACCCCACCATCTTCTTCCGAGCCTATTCTCCATTTCCCAAAAGGCTCGCCATTACAGCCCACCTCTTTTACCCCTCCTCGGACGATTCCCACTTCTATTTTGGGATCGGTTCCACACACACTTCCTTCTCCTATGATGGACCCAGCGCTTATTGCTAAAGCACCTTACCCGAATCGGTTAAGGGCTAACACACTAAGTCCACAGATGGAGAAGATCACTGAGATGTTTAAACAGGTTAACATCAATATCCCTCTTCTAGATGCTATCCAACAAGTACCTGCATACGCAAAAGTTCTTAAAGATTTTTGCACTAGAAAGAGGAAGAAACAAATGCCCAAGAAGATATTCATGGCTAAGACAGTAGACACAGCTTTCCCCCAGCAATTACCGAGGAAACGTAAGGATCCTGGATATCCTACGATTTCCATCTCTATTGGGGAGAAACACATTAACCGTGCTCTACTAGATCTTGGGGCAAGTGTTAACCTGCTTCCTTTCTCAGTTTATGAGCAGTTAGGGATCGGAGAGTTGAAACCATCTCCATGCACTTTACAGATGGCTGACCGATCAATCACCAGACCTAGGGGTGAACTAGAGGATGTGTTAATAAAAATCGGGGAATTTATCTTCCCTGTAGACTTTATTGTAATTGATACACAGCCTGTAGCGAACTCACGGAATCAAATTCCGGTGATTTTAGGTCGCCCCTTTTTGGCCACTTACAATGCTATCATCAATTGTCGTAACGGTTCTATGACCTTATCCTTCGGGAACAGAACAATTGAGATGAACATTTACAAGTTAGGAAGTGTACCCTCTGAACATACTGCTCAGGTCTGTTCTGTCGACTTAATGGATGTCGACAGCAGCGAATTTAATGATCCTCCTGATACTGATCTTGACTCTTTTCATACGTTATTGTTTGACCCAACTATATATCATACACATACGGACTCTTCCACTGAGATGTCCGGGTCAACAATTAATACGGATTATGAACTGCTTTTAGAGTCTGAAGATCACCCCGCACATTGTGATGACATTATTCTTCGGGGTATAGATGAAACTTTTGAGGAGATCTTCGCTGATGAACTCGCATTTCTAAAAAGCACGGGTGTTGAGACGAATCTTGTCCAAATCGATGGAATTGAACCTCCACCCCTTCTTCTGAAATGTAAAAAGAAAGCGAGTTATCCATCACAATCACTGCATCGTCTCTCTAATATGAGACGCACACACATTCTCTTCCACCACTTAACCTTTCCCCACTTTTTCTTCCACCAACCCGAGCACTACATTGATAAATTTTTTGAATGGTTGGTGTTAACATTTGGTCTTCGCAAAGCTTGGCATCGACCGATGATTTTTGACCCCCACTTGTGATTTTCAAAGATTAACATTGCATAACTCAAGTTTGGGGGGGTATATTTTTTCTGGCTTTTGAAAAGAATATTTTTACAAAATTATGAGCCAAAAATAAGTTTCGGGAGAGTCTTCACTTAAATATTTTGCCCCCACTAATAAATTCCTCCCAAGCTTACAGGTTTTTTCGAGATTTAGCAGAAGGCAACAGTGAGGACACTGTTGAAAACAAGTTTGGGGGAGGTTTGTGCTTAGTTTTCGCATCATTTGCATATCATCTGCATAAGCACAAAACATTTTTTTGAAAAAAAAAAACCATAAAAATTTAAAAAATTTCAAAACTGTAAAAATATTTTTTGTACATAAATAAGATAATAAAAGTTTAGATAGTGAACAATTACATCCATGAGATTAGAAAAATTTTAGAAAACTAAGAAAATTAGAAGTTTTCTTATACGAACTAGTAATAAGTAGTTATGAGCCGTTGTCCCAAGGGTTAGTAAGATGAAAGACGTCACTAATCTGAGGATAAAAATAAGTCTGAAAAATAGTTTCTATTCTGGAAGCCAAACATTTTGAACGTTGCTACCCTGCTATTCGCACTTACACACATCTTAAAGCCTAGGATAGTAGAGGATACCTTGAAATGCTCTTGTCTTAAAGCCAAAAGTATGAAAAAAAAGTATTTTGAAAATGGTGAGAAAAATAGACACTGGTTTTGTTATCACCAAGGGTAATAAAAAAAAATATATAGCAAAAGGGTGTTTCTTCACCTAGTGCCCTAAGGTCAACTGGTCTGGGAGTCACTGCTATGCCTGAGGTGGTGCAAGACTAGGAAAATACACCAAGTTAGCAAGAACATCAGTAATCGGTCGGTTAGTACCTCAAGAAGTATTAACGGTCGCATAAAAGTGTGTGAGCAATCTCGTTTATCAAGAAGTACTGAGGCTGACGGGCAAGAGTATGATAGCTTGAATTGAATTCTCCGGGTGTAGGGATGTCTTTACACACACGCAGGGTGATATGATCGATGTTTGGAAGAAAGATAGGAATGAAGAATAAGACGATGTTTTATTGAGAGAGGACGTGATTTCTAACATTTTTTCATGACCATTAAGATAGGGCTCATGACAACCGAAAAGCTAGCTTAGTTGGAAACCCTAATTTTCAATGTCTTTCTTTTACAATTCTTGTCTTTAAATGTAATATTCATGATCTTGCTTTTATTATTGGATTTTGTGGGTGCAATCCGCTGAAAACCCTCAGGAGACAACACTCCTCCTACTAGGGACACCTAGAGGTTTAAAGGCTTGTTGCACGTGCTCAGTGCAATCGTGTTGCCTACGAAAGTGTGCTAGTTAGTTTTTCTCTTTCTTTATTTTCTCCTTCTCTTTTTAATAAAACATTCGCTCGATACGATCGAAATTAAGTTTGGGGGTATTTGATCAGTCGAAAATATTGTATATTTTAGCCGGCAATTTCCTTAATATTTGCATACACTTAGAAGTGTTCGGCATTCATATTCTACATATTAACAAATCTGTCACAAAATATGAGATTTCATGTAGTAGACTTTTAAACCGACACTTTAAAGGAAATTAACCGCATTTCATGGCATCACATCATTTCTGTATTTACGCAACACTTGTCTTGAGTATGTGCAGGAAATACGGATGGAAAACAAAGAGCTGATCAACATTACACCAGCTAAATCATTTCAGATCTGGTAGCATTTCAGAGGGAGAAATACAATTCTATATATCAAACAGAGGCCCATACATCAGGCCCAGCAACCCACAGAAAGCACAAGCCCAAAGGCCCCAAGAGCGCCGCGCTTCCGCGGCAGGAGCTTGCATTGCGCCGTGGAAGAGCGGCGGTTCTGCCACGTCAGCAGTCAACTTTTTGGGCATAATCTCTATCTCTGGTCCCACAGTGCTTTATGTTACTTTAAATACCAGAATTCTCTCGAAGCTACTACAGATCAGAATTGAAGATTAAGAAGGCTAATCCTAAATTAAGCTCCTAATTAATCCTATTCTAGAAGCTCCTCCTAACTAATTACATCTAGAACCTTCTCCCCTAACTAACTTTTGGAAGGAAATTTGAATTTCCCCCAACAAACTTTTGGAGGGAAATTCAAATTTCATCCAACAAACTTTTGGAGGGAAATTTGAATTTCTTCAACAAACTTTTGGAGGGAAAGTTAGAATTTGAAATCCTAGATCTAGGGTTAGTTATCTATAAATAGAGCACTAGACCTAGGGTTAAAGGCTAATCTTCATTCATTAGTTCATCATTAGATAGTTCTTCATTAGTTAAAAAATAATTCCCTCTTTCATCATCTTCTTCCACAAGTCTCGTGACAAGGCTTGTGCGAAACCCTAACCCTAATTCCACTCTAAATCCAAGATCTTGAGTACCAAATCAAGCGAGAAGCCTTCAACCTTTTAGGAGCCGAGCCGATCTTCAATCGGGCAAGTGATCCAAGCCGATCCGCGATCCACGGAGACGAGCTAAGCCAAGTCGACGATCAAGTTCCTCCTCTTGTAGTTCTTGAGTGATTGTAACGAAATTGTTGATATAAATAAAAGGTGAAATTCGTTAATCTTGCTTTCTTTTAATTCTTGCATCATGATTAGATCTCAATTTGTAATTGTTGTTCTTGTTGTGATGTTCGAGTAAAACTCCGCTCGTTAAGGAGTCGAGACGATTGTAGAATGATGATGTAACAAATTCTAATACTATTTTCAAGTCCTACGAGCTTTGTAAACCCTAGCAAGTTCAAGAATCGATGACCTAGTTTCGTAGCTATGCTTTCTTGATTGTGATCGCTCGAAATTAGGGATCAACGATCGTTTCTTGAATTTACTAGAGGCTAGAATGTGAATGACATCGACGAAAGAACAAGGGATAAGATGAAACCCTAGTTTCACAAGAAATCCCTAATTCTCATCGATGATCATCGATCTAGTATCAATTCATCGAAGGATAAGAATACGTAATTGTAAGATTACATCACATCTATAGATCCGATCGATTCCTACGAGCCTCATTTCGAATCTTGAGATTTGGTTTGGAAAAATTATCAAACGATCAATTCTTGATTCTATCTTTTAATGCTTTCTTAGATCTAGTTTTTTCTCATTCTTGAACATCAACTATAAATCTTGAATTGTTTTGTTTTGTTTTCATTAATGTTTCAATTCATCTAATTCAAAAGACGAACGATTACACTTTCCCTGTGGACGATCCGCACTCACATACTAACTACAATCCGACACCGTAGTTGATTGCGGTCAAATAATTTTTGGTTGTGATTTCTTTACTATTCGATTCGATTTATTACAATCACAGAAATTATCATCAATCAAAGTGTTACCAGTAGTTTTTCGAATTGTTATAGACCTCATATCGACACGACTTATCGAGCTATTGGGGTCTGACGTTTACCACCCCTAGGCAAGATATGCGACATATCAGACGACGAGACCGGACTGTACGGTAAGTGTTACTGGTTGGATTCACTGGAGTGTGAGCGGGCTTGCTCGTCGATCTTCTGATCGCTCAATACCCAGGTGGCCGTTACGTTTAGCAGACCGCTTGCGGCTTGTGGGTGTTTGATATGATCATCACCTGCTGCCGGCGTATTGACGAGTCTTTAGAGTCCTACACAGAGGTTTCCTGGTTCAATCGAAACGAAATAGGAGCGCATATGAGATATGTGCGGGACCGAGAATAATGCGTGTATGTGATACCGTATTCTATTCTCGCGATGAATGTATCGATTGGTTGTATGCGATATAACCTAGTTATTGAATCAAGTATTGATTCGATAAGCCGATACATTGGATACTAGTCGGTTATATGCGATATGACCGGATCGTTAAATCAAGTGTTGATTTAATGGTTTAATGTATAATTATATATATTTGATATATTACTTTGCATTAACTAGTATCGGTTCACGTTAAATGGATTTTCTCGCTCGATATGTGCGCATTGCATATGCGATATGATTTTGTGCACTTGCTTGTATCAGGTTTGATGATACATGCCTTTTGGTTAAGTGTAAAGAATTAAACCTTGGTTAATGAAATGGTTAGGGTTTACTATTTGCTTATTCATTTTATTCATTTATTTATTCTTTTGGAAAAAGAAAAAGAGTGAGAAAATGGTGGCTTTTCTTTGTTTGTAAATGAAGCTTCATGAAGCTTTCATTAAGTCACAATTTTGTCTCATGTTAAAACCTAACCACTCCACTTAACTATAGTTCTCTCTCTACACTTAACCAAGGTAAGAGTTATGATAAGAATGGATTTTCTTTTCTATTTTAATTAATTCTTATCATAACATTCTTCTTCTTCTTCTTCATTTCTTCATGGAAGAAAGCTTGCTCCTTTAATGGCAAGTGATGATAAAGAGTGAGAAATCCAATTCTAAAGTGAACCCACTTCCTATTTCTTCATCCTCTACCTCTTGCCAAGTAGTATAGGGTGTTTCCTTCACAAGTTTTCATGGTTGGTGAAGGTGGAGCTTGATCTAGCGATGCATAGACGTAGATCATCTTCGGCATGGACATCGACGACCTAGCTCGCCATTTCTCCGACGAAGCCGACGCTAGAGCCCGGGAATTCATTTGGACAGCGAGGGGACTTCGTTGCGGAGCTATGGAGGTGGAGCACCGGATCTACAAAGGTTGTATTTCCGTTTAAACTTTAGTTAAGTTGTTAACTAGTTTCTTTTTCTCCTAGATATCTAGCCAACGATCCGTAGTCGGGTTTCTCGGCACCTAGATTTTTTGAAATTGGCATGGTTGATGCCTTGTGAGGCCTCTTGAGAGTGCCTATGAACCCTACAGTAGTATCAGAGCCTAGCTAGAGCCTTAGGCGAAGTCTAGACGGAGTTTGAAGTCCGAACGAACCGAAACCCCAAAATTTCCATGCTCTCTGGACATTTTCCAAAATCGTGGTTTTTTTCACATTAAAAATATTCAGAAAATCCAGCAGGCAATTTTAAGAGTTACTGTGAAATTCGATGAACCAATTCGATCAAACCGCCGCGGTTCCGCGGCTGAATTGTCTCTTTGCCCAATTTTCAATGCACAGTAACTCCTAGTTTGTGGTTCTGGTTTTTCCGGGAATTTTTAATAATTATTCAAGAGTTGAATTTTCTAGGTTGTTTTGGGGATTCGGTGCTTCGATCGGTGTATCAGATTTTGTCTTTTGTGCTTTCCGGATAATTTTTTGAATATGTTAAAAAAGTTCGACCGGATATAAATACCCAATTTTTCCCCTGTCGGGAAATTTCCAAGTATTGGATTTTTTCCGTAGTTTAACGACGTTCTAAGTAGTGCAAGTAACGCGATGGACCCTCTAGAAGACAACAAACCTTAACTCGATTATGTGACCGTCTTGAACTGCCCTTTGAACCTTCGGGTTTGGGGCAGTACGGCGTGCCACATGTGAGGCGTTGGCTTGACCCTTTTACGGCTGGACCGTTGGTACTGAGGCACGAACTGAATGTTGTTAGACTTATTTCATGTGTTGAGGTGTATCGGGAAAACTTGGGTGTTCGATTGTTCGATCGAAAAGTTTAGCATTTTCTATTTATCCGGAATGTGATACAATACTTGGAATTCGCAAATAATTATGAGATGACTGGATGAATGTTATAAACATAGCAATTTAGTCTCACTTGATCGGTTGCCACGGAATTTTGATGTGATCAAAAGTCCATCGCAATCACGTAGCGTACGCGGATACTCGCCGGGTAAACTTAATAGACAGCTACACCCCATAGCCCCGACCAAGTGACTGTAGGAGAACCCCGTCGCCGAAAGCATCCGTTCGGGTGCTCGCGGCAGCGGTGTTCCGCCTTGGTGCACTTTATCGACGGTATCGGGGGTGTGACTGTCTACTGAAGTTTGCGAGGATCATTCGATCAGATTTTCGGGAATCTTGTTGAATTGCCCGACTTTATATTGAAAAGTGTTTTCGATAATGAGACTAAAATGCAGGGTTTATAATTATTAGGCATGCGATGTCTAAGTAATTCATTTGATTAGGCATGCGATGTCTATGCAGACGGATTCCAACTGTTGTAGTTTTACACTTTCTTTTCTGTGACCGTAAGTGTAATATGTGATATCGCCGGTTTCGTTGCTATATGTCAACGACAATTGGGATGGACATATTTACTTACGTTGATGACATGTGATGTTATGTGTTGTTGGATATGTTATATTGGATCGTCGTGTTTGAATAGCCGGGGGTTTTTATGTGAGATGAGTGTTTTTCATTTTCATTCATGTAAAAACTTGTATGTAATATTCTTTTATTGGGGCACTTCCAGGTTGCGGAAGTTGTCACCTTTTGTATATTATTTACTTTTCCGCACTAAGATAGACCCAAGGAGGAGGGCACAAGTAACCGGGTTCTGGAGTCCAGTGGGAGACCAACTCGAGGAGTTGAGTCCGGGTCTCCTAACTCCAGAATTGGTAGGGTTGCTTGCCGCTCTCGTAGGGGTCTAGGGGTGTGGGTTTGGCTATTCATCGCGACCGTGGAATCCGTGTTTTATACTGGCTCGTATTGAAAACACGGACGTCCTAGTATATCCAATATTTCATATGATACTTTCTGCTGCGATATCTGTGATGTGATCAAGTGATGTTCTATGATAGATACAGTATATAGTATATATGATATATTATATAGGCGTTACTTATGTTTTACACCCGCGCTAGCCCTGCCCTGCTCTGCCGTTAGTTACCTAACCTAACGGTGCACGAGGGGACATCGAGGCGAATGCGGATGGCATAAGTGTACGTCGTATTTATCTGTGATGTTTAGGTACTTAAATGATGGGACTTCATTAATGAGATTAATGAAATAAAAGAAACCTAAGATGTTGTAGAATTGAATTTCAAAATAAAACAGGTAGCTACAGTTCTTGCTTTGCACAGCGGTATATGTGATATATCCTGCACCTTATTCGATGAGGAAAGGACCGAGATCCCTTCACCGGGAGTGACTCCTTTAGCAATAACTGGCAGATGCTACACACTCGGTTTGTCTTTTGATTGCTTTTAAGTGTTTTTGCTTATGCACAGTGATATATATGATATATCCCGCACCTCATTCGACGAGAAAAGGACCGACGATCCCTTCACCGGGAGTGACTCCTTTAGCAAAACTAGAAAAGCCTCAAAAGCACTCCATTTCAAAATCATTTGATTCTACAACGATATCAAGTTCATTACGCAATAGGTTTTCAGAAAAACCTGTCGTAGCCCTCCGTCATTTCAGATAAGTAGTAGTTAGTATTCGTGCTGCGTTTGTTGGCCTTTGTCAAGGCGCAGTGTGCGGTAGCTAATTGGTGCTTATCTGCTTATGCATATGATGCAGATTGGGTTAGGGTAGTCGTGCGACCTTGTTGGCCTTTGTCAAGGGCCGTGCAGGTGGGTTTAATTCAATCAGGAAATGACGGGTTGAACTTGACTAGCATCCTATGGTTCGTTGACCTTTGTCAAGGTCATAGGAGGTTAGGGGCAAAATATTATCGGGAATTTCAAGTGTTGAAATTTGCAATGAGATTGCATACCTTCTATGAGATAGTTGGATCCCGATACCCGCTGCGAGTAATTGTTACTCCTGGGAGAGTTTTACACATTACAATTAGCCGATCAAGTAGGTGTCTAGAAAGGTGTCAACGGGGTTATGCCTCTAGGAAAACGAGGTTTACATTAATTAGGTTCGTGCGAAAGCACGGGGGGCCTCCCTCAAAGTACCGACACTGGCCTGGCTGAAAGATTGGCGAACTTGTAGTGTGTAATTAATCCCGGCTAGTCTTTCCTTTTAGGGTTTGAAGGAAGATTTGATAAAAAGCAGTGTGAGCCATCCTGATTAGATAAAATAATAACCAATCTATTCTTGCAAGAGCGCACGCTGAGTGTTTTCTTCTCTCTCTCTCCAGGTAGCGACCATATCACGCCTTAATCAAGATAATAATACGGATTATTGACCGAACCCGCTTGTTATACTGAGCTGGGGAACGTTGGTCCCGCTCCAACTTATAATTGTTATAAGACAGAGCAGGATATTGGGGAATACCAGATTTCCCGTACCGCCCAAACGAAGAAAGTGCATGCTGATGCATCATCTTCGGGTGTGTTCATTACAAAGAAATGTTTCTCAGTATCCTCTGAATCCAGGGTATATGATACCGGATCAGGATCCCAGATATGTAATCTGTTACATAGGGCTACAAAAGGGTAGAAAAACTGAGAATGGGTGATAAGTTTCATGAGGCAGAAAACGGGGTAAGAGTTGCAGCCAAGTCTGTTGGTCACTGTCACCCTGTATTGTAATACATTGATTCTGAACGAATGTTATTAGATACCGAACCTGATATACAAAATCATATCAGTCTCTTTAGTAGTAAAGAAATGATAAAATTTTGTATTACTGGATAATGTTTTGAACATTTCCTATATCAAAAGTTGATCGGTTCAGGCACGTTATCTAAAAGCATTGACGTTCTAAATCAAACTACAGTTCTTAGTATACGAAACACACACAAGAGGAAGAGTTCAGAAATGAACGAATTCTTCTTGAGGTATTGTAGACTAGGTCAGATCAATGTGACCCGACTAGCTAGAGTTACATATAGATGCATATTTAAATCAGTTTGAATTTACATCTTGTGAAACTCGCTAGTCATGTCACAAAGATAAGATGACCATAGCTCTGTTTATTGGAAACAGAGAAAGAGTTAATGAACTCTTGGGATTGATACATGTTAATGTATGTAAGGTCCCCTATCTACACATGCCAGGACTGGTTTTTTATACTTCATTACATTCTCTGATGATCTTTCGAGATTCAGACCTATGTTCCTGTTGAAACACAAGTCCGAATCTTTTGAGATATTCACAGAATATAAGGTAGAAGTAGAGAACCAAAATACGGGTATAAGTATTATGTCCTATGATGAGATCAGGGAGGAGAATACTTCTGCATGGAATTCCTGGACTATTCTAAAGGAGAATGAGATTCTCTCTCAGCATTACTCCTCTGTATACACCATAGCACGATGGTATATCGGGGCGGAGCAATCACACCCTATATGATATGGTGTGCTCTATGATGAGTACTACTGAGTAACCTTTTTCCTATTGGGTGTTATGCACTTGAGAAGTTGCATACCTATTGAATAGGGTTCGAATCAAATCAGATGCCTACCACTTCATATGTGATATGGAAAGGGAAGAGCCCATGTCTTAAGCTAGTTAAGATTTGGGGTTGTCCGGCCTTTGTCTAAAAGCAAAATCCGGACAAGCTCAAGGCAAGATCTGTTATGTAGAACTGGAAATGTTCCAGCTATACAGACTGCGGCTGATGATTTGATAGAACCAAAGGATTCAGTAGATTCCAACGAACCTCAGCCTCTCCGCCGATCTAGTAGGGTTCCTCACCCACCTGAGAGATACTTCGGTTTCTCTATGACAGTGGGAGCGAGGATTGCATCATGAGATGATGACCCAACTAGTTTCGAGCTGGCCATCAAGAGTAGGGACTCTGTAAGAATGGCTGGATGTTTAGCGATCTGAGATGGAATCCTTATACACCAACAAAGTATGGACTTTGGTTGCTATATCTGAAGGGTTAAATCCCCATCAGGAGCAAGTATATCTTGAGAAGATTACTTGGTGTACATGGAAAGGTTGAGACTTTCAAAGCTAGACTTGTTAAAGGTTTTCATCATCAACCAGACGTGGATAGTGGTGAAACCTTTTTCAGTGCCTATGCTTAAGTCCATCCAGATCCTACTTGCCACGGCTATATACCATGACTACGATATCTGGTGGTTGGGTGTCATGACTGCTTTTCTAAATGATGTTTTAGAAGAGTGCGTCTATAAGTACACAGCCAGAGGGCCTCGTAGACAGTGGGAGTAGCGGAAACGTGTGCAAGATGCTTTATAGGATTAAAGCAGGCATCGCGGAGTTGGAACATCTGTTTTGATGGATTAGTCAAAGAGTTTGACATCATCAAAATGGTAGATGAACCTTGAATAAACAAAAAGGTAGTAGGGAGTATGGTGGTGATCCTCGTAGAGTACGTGGATGACATACTCTTGATAGGGAAGGAGTTTCCTATGCTACGCTCGATCAATCTCCGCTTATCACAAGGATTCTCCATATAGGATCAAAATGATACCTCCTAAATCCTGAGTTTTGGATCTATGAGATAGATTTAATTGGATGTTAGGATTCTCAGTAGTTGTAGTGAGATGGTAACAATCGATCCTGGGGAGAATCACTGGAAGGGTTCCAGGGTGATAAAGACGAATGAATGTCAGTCACAGGCATTGTCTTTACCCTCAGTAAAGGGACGGTATGTTGGAAGAGTTCCAAGCTATATACCGTGACATACTAGACGATAAAGGCTGGATACATCGCTACTTAATATGCTACCAAAGAGGATGTTTGGGTGTATATTAGTTCAAGAGATGAACTACGTTCCTACCATTGTGAGACAATGGAGTTGTGGCTTATGCCAAGGAACGCCGGTCCCATCAGTGATCCAGACTTATTCTAAGGCAGTATCACCTGATCATGGAGATGGTTGATCTCCAGGGTGATCGAGGCAAGGAGAGAAGACTTAGAGGATAACGCAGCGGATCCACTCACGAAAGCCTATTCCCAGAAAGAGACTTTTATGGGATGGTTGAGTAAGAGATGCTGCAACCACTGCTACAGATGGCCCTAGTGCAAGTGGGAGATTGTTAGTTATATGTATGCCCTAGAGGCCATTACTGTACATAGGATGTATATTGTAGTGGATGCTTGGACATATATAGGGAGGACTTTCTTGCTCGACATGATAGTATGCTATCTGGTTGATCTTTACCTTAACGTGTACACTGATTGTCTCTCTGTTACATGTTGGTAAAGCCCTTAGGATGTATACTTGACTACCTGGACTATGATGCGGATCATACTAGTGGGGACATGGTAGTCCATAAGTACATCCTTCAAAGTCCCTAGTCGTGGGTGTATCGAGACGGGGCATCAATATACCAGAGTAGACTAGCGTGTACCTTCTCGACCCATACAGATGGGCGATGGATGATCCTATATCCATTAGTGTTTGACATCAGAGATGATATACGGGTGCTCAGTAAAGAATGGGTACACTGGACGGACTCGCCGAGAACTCCCAGATGGTATTATACCTCACGTCAGATGGCAGTTCTCTGGTGACACTGGTACAGAGTAGTCTGTTGACCCGAGATCGTCATAGAGTCTTGTGTGGTTCCCACTGTGCTTTGATTTCCATCTTACCACGTCCAAGAGGGCGTGCAAAACGGTGGTTTTTGGGTACAGTCCCGAGTCACAAGGAGGCAATGAGCGATAGGAGGGGATTCGTCTCTCCCAGTATAGGGAGTTGATGTTGCGCTGTGTTCGATTAGCTATAACCGGAAATCCCTGGCCAGGGTTGCTGAGATTTACTGGTAAGTGTTACCAGCAGTTTCTCGAATTGTTATAGACCTCATATCGACACGACTTATCGAGCTATTAGGGTCTGACGTTTACCACCCCTAGGCAAGATATGCGACATATCAGACGACGAGACCGGACTGTACGTTAAGTGTTACTGGTTGGATTCACTGGAGTGTGAGCGGGCTTGCTCGTCGATCTTCTGATCGCTCAATACCCGGGTGGCCGTTACGTTTAGCAGATCGCTTGCGGCTTGTGGGTGTTTGATATGATCATCACCTGCTGCCGGCGTATTGACGAGTCTTTAGAGTCCTACACAAAGGTTTCCTGGTTCAAGCGAAACGAAATAGGAGCGCATATGAGATATGTGCGGGACCGAGAATAATGCGTGTATGTGATACCATATTCTATTCTCGCGATGAATGTATCGATTGGTTGTATGCGATATAACCTAGTTATCGAATCAAGTATTGATTCGATAAGCCGATACATTGGATACTAGTCGATTATATGCGATATGCCCGGATCGTTAAATCAAGTGTTGATTTAATGGTTTAATGTATAATTATATATATTTGATATATTACTTTGCATTAACTAGTATCGGTTCACTTTAAATGGATTTTCTCGCTCGATATATGCGCATTGCATATGCGATATGATTTTGTGCACTTGCTTGTATCATGTTTGATGATACATGCCTTTTGGTTAAGCGTAAAGAATTAAACCTTGGTTAATGAAATGGTTAGGGTTTACTATTTGCTTATTCATTTTATTCATTTATTTATTCTTTTGGAAAAAGAAAAAGAGTGAGAAAATGGTTGCTTTTCTTTGTTTATAAATGAAGCTTCATGAAGCTTTCATTAAGTCACCATTTTGTCTCATGTTAAAACCTAACCACTCCACTTAACTATAGTTCTCTCTCTACACTTAACCAAGGTAAGAGTTATGATAAGAATGGATTTTCTTTTCTATTTTAATTAATTCTTATCATAACATTCTTATTCTTCTTCTTCATTTCTTCATGGAAGAAAGCTTGCTCCTTTAATGGCAAGTGATGATAAAGAGTGAGAAATCCAATTCTAAAGTGAACCCACTTCCTATTTCTTCATCCTCTACCTCTTGCCAAGTAGTATAGGGTGTTTCCTTCATAAGTTTTCAAGGCTTGGTGAAGGTGGAGCTTGATCTAGCGATGCCTCGACGTAGATCATCTTCGGCATGGTCATCGACGACCTAGCTCGCCATTTCTCCGACGAAGCCGACGCTAGAGCCCGGGAATTCATTTGGACAGCGAGGGGACTTCGTTGCGGAGCTATGGAGGTGGAGCACCGGATCTACAAAGGTTGTATTTCCGTTTAAACTTTAGTTAAGTTGTTAACTAGTTTCTTTTTCGCCTAGATATCTAGCCAACGATCCGTAGTCGGGTTTCTCGGCACCTAGATTTTTTGAAATTGGCATGGTTGATGCCTTGTGAGACCTCTTGAGAGTGCCTATGAACCCTACATCGAAAAGTCATGCCGACGTAAGGTCCATAACATTCGTGAAACTACTGATAACTCTTACCAGTATATCACTGCAACCCTGGCAAGGGATTTCCTGTTATGGCCAGTCGAGCATAGCACAACATCAACCCCCAATACCGGGAGAGACGAATCCCCTCCTATCGCTCATTGCCTCCATGTGAATCGGGACTGTACCCAAAAACCACCTGTTTGCACAACTCAGTAGAGCCGTGGTAGGGTGGAAATCAAAGCACAGTGGGAGACACATAAGACTCTATGACGATCTCGGGTCAACAGACTAAGCTGTACCAGTGTCACCAGAGAACTGCCATCTGACGTGAGGTATAATACCAACTGGGATTTCTCGGCGAGTCCGTTCAGTGTACCCAGTCTCCACTGAGCACCCGCATACCATCTCTGATGTCAAACACCAATGGATATGGGATCATCCATCGCCCATCACATGGGTCGAGAAGATATACGCTAGTCTACTCGGGAATATCGATGCCCCGTCTCGATATTCCCACGACTAGGAACTATGAAGGATGTACTCATTGACTACCCAGGCCCCACTAGTATGATCTTCATCATAGTCCTGAAAGTCGAGTACACATCCTAAGGGCTTTATCAACATGTAATCAGAGAGACAGAAAGTATACATGTTAAGATAAAGAGCAACCAGATAGCGTACTATCATGTCGAGCAAGAAAGCCCTACCTATATATGTCCCAGCATCCACTACAATATACATCCAATTTACAGTAATAGCCTCTAGGGCATACATATAACTAACAGGATCGTCCACAGAGATTCGTGTATTTGATCGATCTTGCTTTAGATGAGTCGAAATGAAATTATAAAAGAAAATTCAAGAGAGTAATTTGAGATTTAATTGAGTTGTCATTTCTAGAAAATCAAAAATACATTCAAGAATTAAAGATCAAGAAAGTGTCCAATGTCAATGTGAATTATCAAGAATATGAAGAATAGCTTATAGGAATCGATCGAGTTAGTTGCAATGATGAATACTAAAAATTACGAATCTTATCTATTGATAAATTGTAGCTAGATTGATGATGATGAATGAAGATTAGGGATCTATTGAAGAAACTAGGGTTTCTCCTTCTCTCTCCCTTGTCTTTTTATTGATCATCATTCGGATCTAGTCTCTAGCAAAGAAAATCATCAATGGTTTATCCCTAATTTGCAACGAAATAATCAAGAACGTGATCTCACTCCAAATTAGATCATTGATGATTCTTTTTCCTAGAGTTCACAAATCTCATAAGACTTAAGATTAGTTTTAGGATTTCATCATCATTAGATCTATCGATTCTCTCGATTCCTTTATAAGCCGAGATATCACTCACACATTATGAAAATTAATGAATCAAGAACGAGAAATTTCATAATGCAAGAATCTAAAGAAAGCGAGAATTATAATTATCACCTTTATTAAATCTCCTTCAAATTACACCTCTCTATTCGAGTTTACATGACTAGCTCTCGATCACTCCTTTGAAAGGGAATTTGTCGTCGATCTTCGCTCGGCTCGACCACCGTGAGTCGTAGAACATCACGGTTATCTTTCTCTTGATGATGATCGGCGTCTTATAAAGGATCTTCGATTGTCGCTTGATTTTGCTCTCAATGGATCTTGATTTGATTGGAACTCAAGTTGTGTCACTCAACTTGAATTTGAATTATGATTGTGTAACTAATTGGCTAATAATGAGTCACCCCCAAAAATTATATCTAGATCCCTTTTTATAGATCTCCAATTAAGCTTCCTTCATAAGCATGGTAGTTATGCAGTGCCTTCCAGTAGATGCCACGTAGAAATGGAGCGTCTTGAGGAAGCTAGGCGGTTATAGGTAAGCTTCTAGAAAAATTTCGAAGGCCGACGACTCCACTCGGCCGCGGATCCGCGGCGGATCGGGCTGGATCGGCCGCGGTTCTGCGGCCGTTTAAGGAGATCTATGCTTCAAGTTTCTGGGGTGATTTGATGTTGGTCTTTGGGTGTTCTTTTGATGTCTGGAATCATTTATTCTCTTCTTAATCTCTGCCAGATTTTAAGTCTTTGACTTGCTGCATTTTATCGGCAATTTTATGATTCCAGTTCTTTGACCTGAATAATTTTCTGCACACAATCTCAATGAAAAGTGTTGAGAGACACAAAATATTATACGTGAAATATTTACAGACAATTTTATTCATAATACCGGTTATAATGTATAACACATGTTATTTTATATTTTGCAGACGAATTGCTAATATGTGCTATATTTATACCAAACACCTTTAGATGATTAGAAAGTGTAAGGAAATTGTCGTGTTGAGAATGCAATATTTTCGACTGAACAAATTCCCCCAAACTTAATTTTGGTCATTTAGAGCAAACATCTTTTATTCAAGAGAAGGAGAAAATTTTATTAAGAAAAACTAACTAGCACACTTTCGTAGGCAATACGATTGCACTGAGCACGTGCAACAAGCCATTAAACCTCTAGGTATCCCTAGTAGGAGGAGTGTTGTCTCCTGAGGGTTTTCAGCGGATTGCACCCCGAAAATCCTATAATAAAAGGAAGACTGTGAAAGTTACATATAAAGATAATAACTATAAAAGAAAGACTTTGAAAATCAGAGGTTCCAACTATACTAGCTTTTCGGTTTCTATGAGCCCTATCTTAATAGTCATGAAAAGATATTAGAAATCACATCATTCCTCAATAAAACATCGTCTTTATTCTTCATCCTTACCTTTCTTCCAAACATCGATCATATACCCCTACGTGTATGTACAAGACATCCCTACACCCAGAGAATTCAATTCAAGATATCATACTCTTGTCCATCTACCTCAGTACTTTTTAGTCGGTGAATATTTAGATGGAATTGCTCACACATTTTTCATGCGACCGTTAATACATCTTGAGGTACTAACCGACCGATTACTAAATGTGATTCACAGATTAGGCGTAATTCATAATTTTCTCGTCTTGCAACACCTAAGGCTTAGCAGTGACTCCCAAACCAGTTGGTCTAAGGCACTAGGTGATGAAGCACCCTCGCTATATTTTTTTTATGCTGCCTTGGTGATTACAAAACCAATGTTCATTTTTCTTCACCATTTTATACTTTATGCTTCATTTTATTTTCTTCATACTTTGACTTTTAGACAAGAGCATTTCAAGGTATCCTCTACTATCCCGAGTTTCAAGACGTGTGTAAGTGTGTATAGTAGGGTATCAACGTTCAAATGTTTGGCTTCCAGAATAGGAACTATTTTTCACACTTATTTTTATCCTCAGATTAGTGACTTCCTTAATCTTACTAACCCTTGGGACAATGACTCATAACTACTTATTACTAGTTCGTTTAAGAAAACTTCTAACTTTCTAGGTTTTCTTAAACTTTTCCAATCTTTTAAATGTAATTTTTCACTTTCTAATCTTTTATTATCTTATTTATGTACACATTTTTTTATTATATGTTTTGTGCTTATGCAAAGTATGATGCAAAGTGATGCGTAAATAAGCACAAACCTCCCCCAAACTTGTTTACAATAGTGTCCTCGCTGTTATCATCTGTTAAATCTCAAAAACCTGTAGACTTGGGAGGAAATTTATTAACGGGGACATGAAATATGATCGTGAAAATCTCCCCCAAACTTATTTTTGGCACACAATTTTGAGGACAACTTTTATTTTCAAGAGCCAAAAATACACCCCCCAAACTTGAGTTAAACAATATTAAGCATTTTAAGAGGGGGTAAAGTTATTTTGTCAATATAAGGCTTTGCAAAGACCAAAAATTAATACCAACCATTCGAAGATTTGATCAATGTAACGTATAGGTCGGTGAAAGAACATGTTGTATAGAGTCAAGAAGAAGTGGGGAAGAAATAAGTGGTGTGATGGAAAGGGTTTGAGTTTTAAATTATAGAAATGAAAGAATGATGATGAATGACAGCGAGAATGTGAATGATTAGGAATGAGCGGAACATTTGCATTCTCGTATCTTAGAAGAAAGAGTGGTGGCGGTTCAACTTCTATAGGTGGAGGTTGATTAATCACAAAATCCGTATTGTTTAGGAATGCAAGTTCGTCAGCAAAAAGTTGTTCAAAACTTTCATCAATGGTGTGATTGAACATTTTGCTGTCAATATGTTTTGTGCCATAATTTATCATTCTTGATTTGTCAAAAATTATGGAGGTAGGAGACTCGAAAAACACATCTACCTCATTTTCAAAAGTATCCAAATCAAGTTGACTTTCTGGTATTATTGAACTTGAATTATCGGATTGTGATTTATCAACACTCATTGAAATTATTGGAAGAATAGAAGAAGAACCTGAGAAAGTAGAAGGTGAAATGGGTAAACAAATTGGTGTATCGAGGATCGCTAAACTAGATGTGGGAGATGGAGGCTGAATTTCGGTCTGCTCTTCGGTTATATGACTATAATCAACTTCAAGACGCAATTGGAGTTCGGGAAGAATAATTAAAGGCTCAAGATGATGACCACAAGGAAGTGAAAGGACCTGATGAATTGGTGGAACAAACTCATCCAAAATTTCGGGTTCATCAATCAATATATCCCCAACGTCAATCACCTCATTCAAGTGAAGGTTAAAATTCTCAAACACATCATTAAAATTATGGTTTTCAATCAATTTTGGTTCAGGAGTGGAGGTGTAGAGACCATAAGGGTTTGGTATGGTTTCACTCGAAATGGACCCTTCACAATTGGGTAAATCAAACACTTCAAAGTCACACAACTTATCAATTGGTGGATCATTTAGTGTAGTCGATGAATCTGTGAAACTGGAGTTGTGGATTTCAGTTTGGAAAGGGAAGGTTTGATTAGGAAAGGTGTATAGTTCTCGCTCACTACCCAAATTCTCACTTTGTTTTATGGCTGAATTATATACTGAAAAAATTTGGGCTGGTTTGAAATTTTTTTTCTTGCGTCCACTCTGTTAGTTCCTTACTAATTTGGTTCGACATTTCCAAATATTTTTCTAATGTCTGCTCATGACTAGACTTGGGTTGATAAGGTGTTTCAGTATAAGATTGAAATTCTTATCGACAATTAAAACTCTCAAATGACTGATTAGAAGGACTGTCTAGAGAAGGTGGAAAAGTCGGATTGGATTGATAGGAATTGAATGATTGTGAAAATTGGGCAGGAGTAGGGTCAACATTGTGATAAGAAGAATATTGATATTGGTTGGTTGGTGGACTATTTTCAATAGACATCATATATGCCACAAACTGATTATGAAATTCTTCTTTAGAAAGTGGAGGTGATGGTGTAAGTGCACGGCGGCGCCCCGGCCGTCAACCCGACGGCCAAACGCGGAAACGGTGAATAACTCAAATTTTGCGGACTTTGCAAACCGGCACCACCGCGCACTAAACTCCGGATCGTAACCATTAACAAGTCTAAGCTAACTAGAATACGGGTTAGAGATATACCGACTGATCCGAGTCCTCCGGTCTTCATCTCCACTCCGATCTCCTCGCGGGATCTCCGGTCATCGCCTCCTCGCCGGAAGGGCACCACGTCGCCTGCATCTTTTACGGGCTCCCGCCTCTATACCGAGACAACTCGGGCGCGAAGCTGGCGAATCGACGCGTCCAAGATATGCTGTAGGATGCGTAGTGTAGAATCATAGTCTCACTTTTGGGGTTTTGGAGTTGCCTTTAGATGGAGGGAAGAATGAAACTTTGGAGGCAAATGATGCTATCAATTTTGCAAGGAAAATGAGATGAACAAAATGATACACCAAAAATGAACTCTCATTTTCTCTCCTTTCTTCTTCTCTCTTTCTTTTCTTTTTCTTCTCACTTATGAAAAACTTATCATCTCCAAAAGAGAATGGTGGAGGAGAGGTTATGAAGCATGAAGGGAGGTGAGTGTAGGAGAAGAAGGAGGTGACCACATCCAAGGGACAAAGAAACATACAATCATGCTTATTCTCCTATTCACTCCATAACCTTTCAAATCTCTCAATTCAAAAGCATGGAGCAAAAGAAATGAAAGCTATCATAATCAACACTTTTACAAGAAACCCCCTCCACAAATGTAATTTGCAAAACTGCAAATTACCCCCTCCATCTGAAAAGTCCGGCCGGGAAAGAACAAAAGAAAACCGGCCGGAACGGAAAGCAAACTGGCAACTCCAGAAAACTGGTCCCGTAATAAATTACAGGAAAACCCCAATACTGTGCATACACACCCGCATCTGTATTCCGTCCGGATACAAATGCAAAAAGACAAAATCTACACTGTACTAAACTAGGACCGGCTTAAACCAAAGCCGGCTAGTAATATCCGTTCGATCCTGATCTGTGCAATACCGCACGTATCTGATCGAACCCTGCCATATATCTATACGGCTACTAGTACAAACCGTCCGATCCTGATCCATGCAATACCGCACGTATCTGATCGGACCCTGCCATATCTCCATACGGCCTCTACAGCGTTTCGCCCGAAAGCTGAGTAACTGAAAGGGTGGTGGACTCTAAAGACTCGTCAATACTATGGCTGTGGATTTAACCACTAGCACGTCAGAGGTATAAGCCAATACATGACGGGCCACCAGCTATTGACTAAAAGGGACGTCGATGAGGAAGCTCACCCTGACACCCAACTGAGCCTGTCAGTGACAATATCCGTACAGTCCGGTCCGTTCGTCTATGAGCATCGCATGGCGGGCCTAGGGGGTTGGTAAAAGTCAGACCCCCAAAAGCGGTACAAGTCGTGTCGGAGTGTAGCCCAGAACACCCTGAGATACTACTGGAATACCTACCAGTAAATCTCCTGCCTTGGCCAAGGTCTTTGTGTAATGGCTCTCCTAGACACAGCGCGACCTCACCCCCAATACCGGGAGAGACGAAACCCCCGAAGATCCGCTCACTGCCTCCATGTGGCTCGGGACTGTACCCAACTAAAACCTGTTTGCACGACTCCTTTGAGCCGTGGTAGGGTAATAATCAAAGCACAGTGGGAACTCACACGAGACAAATGACGATCCCCAGGTCGATGAACTAACCTGTACACATGTCACTTGGGAACTGCTATCTGACGTCAGGTATAAGACCAACTAGCATGTTCCCGGCGAGTCCTGTCCGGTGTACTCATAACCCAATGAGCACCTGTATACATCTTAGGTGATCCAACTGACACCAGTGGCTTGTGAGACCGGCCACCGCCCCTCGTCGGGGTCTCGACTGTATACACTAGTCTACTCTGGAGAATCGATGCCCTGTCTCGAAACTCCCACGACTATGGACCTATTAAGGATGTGCTTGTAGACTCCAGCTCTCACTTATATGATCGCCCTCATACTGCTGGCAGTCAAGCATGAATCCTAGGGGCTCTATCAACGTGCAATAGCGACATGTCAGGTCGCCTAAAGCAGTACACGATGATAAAGGTAAACCAGATAGCAAACTATCATCTCGAGTAAGACTGTTCTACCGGGATAGGTCCTCCCTCAATCATCGCAATCACATGCCTGTGATCCAATAATCGACTCTGAGGGCACTATCTCCAACAATCTCCCACTTGCACTCAAGGCTAATTATTGCGATGTCGCATACTCACAGCCCGTGTGATACCGAACACCCAACTCCTCTACTAGTCAGTCTCACAAATCCCGTTTGTGAAACTATTGCGGTCGAGGAATAGCCTCAGTGAGTGGATCCGCCTAGAAGTTTCTTTCTATGTCTCTCTATATCTCAAGTTCGCGGAGAAAACCATCTCCCGAAATGAGCAATACCTGCCTTAGAATGTCTGGATGTCTGATGGGACGTAGCTCATAAATGAACTCCAAATCCAAACTTCTTAGACTGTATCTTCAACTGAACTTAATCAGTATCCTGCGCCATGCCACCCTCAGTATTTCCTTGGACCACCTGTCCAAAATACTGCCCCTCGTCTGAAGGAAAACTAAAACTCTGACAACCTCCTTGTCGTCCTTGTCACCTTGGAAGCCTGGAATGATAACTGCCTCCCGACTGTTCCTCCAGGATTGGATCAATATCAACTTATTGCATCTAGTGCAACAACAACATCTGGTGTGGTACTTGACATCTCATGATTGACTCAATTGCCTGAGCAAGTGATCTGCCAATCATGCACGTCCCTCTCCCCTTTAGTCTGTAAGACACCTTTAGAGAGGGTGACTCCATTACCTGCAGGTACACTACCGTGCCAGGAGTCGTCCATTCTAAATCCTCATAGAATGCTGTCAAGGTACCCAGATTAGGAAACCACCCAAATCTAGATCTAAAACCATAGATCTAGTAACCAGAATGTCTGATATATATCCAAGTCCTATGTGGAGAAACCACTGTGTGACGACCAAAGTCTAACCGATCGTAGTATAGGAATATCACTTCCTACTACCTTCTCAACAGATCCATCCCTTATTCTGATGAAGTCAAACCCATGACTGTCACGTCAGAATCAGATGATCTATCTCCGCTACATCTGCTTTAGTCTATAAATAGACATAAGCCTGATGTCCACCAATGCTTCCGCTGCTCCCACTGACTACGACAACCCTCTGCCAGAGTCATATAGACGTGCACTTCTAAAACTAGTTTAGAACGACGCTATATTCATCCTCCTGCCGGGTCTCGCAGCCTGGAACAACAACAATGGCAGTTGTGGGTAAACAAGAACTTCCATGTCACCGTCCTTGAGGCTACCGGAGTACCTCTCGGGTGCCTGAAGTTACCCACCTCATCTGCGGAGTGGCCAATGGAATGTCAAATCCGATTGAATCTTCAGGTTCCTTATCAAATCTTCAGTAATCGTTTGCGGTTCTGGAATCACTTCCAGTTCTACCATACTCCCACTGCTGTTTTTGAAAAAATCCATTTTTAATAAAACTGTGGCGAGTCTAGAACAATATTGCTATTGTTCATCCAGATGGTAGAAAGTCAACCCGCGTCATAGCCTGGGTCAACCCATAAACAGCCATTACAGAAACGTGCCTTGAGTTGTCCAGTGTCTGGTTTTAAGCATAAGCCGGACAACTCCCCGTACCTTAACAACGTTAAGATATGAACTGTTCTACATCCAATATAGAACCAGAGGCACTGATTTAATTGAACCAGATTCAAATCATGCAGCTATCTCCAGTGCATGTCAACTAAATGGAAGGAGGCCGATCAGCGTTACTCAACTTAGGAATGCTTCCAATTATGAGTAACCTGAAAGAGAAGCAAGTTCTCTTAATCATTACTATCAACTGAATACCATACACAAGTATCTACATCTTTGATCACTTTGAAGAATCCCGATACTTGCAACACCTGGTTCTCTACTTTATTCTTATACCTATAACTTCTCAAAACTTCGACCCTGTGTTTGTACGAAACACCTGTCTAAGAACTAGAGAAGTCATAAGTAAGCAGAATACAGTACGAGGACCAACCCCTCTGTCCTGATGGACCCTGGACAACATACAATACTCTGTATAAGTCCCTTGAGTCAGATAACTCATTCACTGTGTGTCGTAGGTTGAAAACTGTACTTATGGTTAAGAAGAATTACACCGCTGTTTAATGCTCCTTGCCTAACCATCCACTGATATAGGTAAATGTCATCGACATAATATCAAAAGGTATATCTCACTCTATGAAAATAGACGTACAGATATATCAATTTGAAATTGGTGCACAACAGCGGATATTCAAAACCAAATATTTGCCGACCGGCAAACAGCCCAGATGATCTCCTCAAATATCACCGATTACAACGAATCCCGATATAATGAGGATGATCACCTAATTCCCAATAACTTACTCCCACTCACCATCTGTAAAACCATACAGATGTGAGAATCAAACCTGGTAAATACATACCCTGGAGCAAGTGTCTAATCAGGAAATCAGTTTTCTTTTAACGGTACACAGTGAAACTGAAACATTGAAATGTTTCGGTGGGGTATCTCGGTATTCTTAGTAATGCCTCTTCCATTATCCAGATTCACAACTATAACCGTATAATTCTTTGCCACCTCTCCAAATCCCTTTATATGTCTTTAGTCTTTACCTTCTGTACACCCCCTTAGGCCAAATGGTTTTCTTCCTTCCCTACCGTTCGGCACCAGCCTATGGTTTGGAAGAAGACTATCCAAAAAGCATAAAGGGTGTACTGTCCTAATCCTAGGAGCACTCGCATCGCGAGAGAAGGTGAAGATAAAAGACACCTGAATGTACTTTATTCCTATTTCTCCTGAACCAGGATCCATCCCCGAACTGGAACGAGTTCCTTTCGAGTTCGTATATAACCATACGATGGATTATCCAATAAAATGGGATCTTCGTAGTGATACGGAGTGTCCTGGAGAAATACAAAGGTGATTTAGGATTGGCGAAGGAATACATGGTTTGGTCGTGAATATCTGTTGCAATTTACTTTGCCCTCTTACTAATCCCTTGCTTTGTCTTAATCTTAATACCTTCTGTACACCGTTTAGGCTAACTGGTTTTCTTCATTCCCTACCGGTCGGCACCAGCCTATGGTTTGGAAGAAGACTATCCAATTTGCGTAATAGGTGTACTACTCCTAAACCAAGGAGTACTCGCAACATGAGAGAGGGTGAAAAGAAAAGACAACTGAATAATCCTATCCGTTTTCTCCAGAACCGGAAACCATCCTCGAATTCCTTCGAGTTCGTATCTAACCATACGATGGTTTTGTCCAATGGAAGTGGACGTTCGTAGTAATACGGGGTGTCCTGGAGAAAAGGGTAAAAGTAGGAGTGGCAATGAGGTTCGCAACTCTGACAATCCAAAAGCCAGTGTTAAGAAGGTTCGGTCAACTTGGTCTCTGAGTCATAGTCTAGGGTCGGGTCAATGGTCGCTGCCAGAGAGAGAGAGAAAAGAAACACTCAGCGTGCACTCTATCCTAGATCAGAATGGTTATCACTTTTTCTAATCAGGAAACCTCCCACTGTACCTCAAATTCTCCTCCAAACCTGAAAGAAGAATTAGTCGGGGTCACCCGAGGAGTAAACCAACTCATCAGTGGGAATCGGGATCCAACTCTCATCGCATGATAACGTGACGGAATCCGCTCACGGTATCACACTCCAGAAGGTATGCGCATATCTGGCAAGTTTCAGTTCTTTTGAAACT
This sequence comes from Agapanthus africanus, assembly GCA_030015575.1. NCBI lineage: Eukaryota > Viridiplantae > Streptophyta > Magnoliopsida > Asparagales > Amaryllidaceae > Agapanthus > Agapanthus africanus. Next base: position 236,670,748 of record JASDDO010000010.1, read on the forward strand.
CCCGATGTGATTTCTGCCCCATGCTCTTATGACCTTGGCGTGAGGTCAAAATATCATAAGTCACATGTCAAGTTCTGCCCGTCATTATCCAGGTTAATTTGAATCCACCCGTACATACCCTTGACGTAGGCCAAAATAGTAGTACGACTGTCCCAAACCAACGCATCTATCTATGCAACAGATAAATACCCGGCAGCTACCAATCACTATGCCTTGGCGTGAGGTCAAAATACATAGCTTGAATACTACCGAATATTTAACTGAAATGACGGAGGGCTACGAATGGTTTCTGGCGAAAACCTTTAACGTAATGAACTTGATATCGTTGAAGGAACGGATAGCTTTTTAGAAAATACAGTGACGAAAACCTTTACTAAAGAGGTCACTCCCGGTGAAGGGATCTCGGCTCTTTCCCCGTAGAATGGGGTGCAGGATATTCCAACTGAATACCACGATGCAAAGCAAAAGTAATCGGCTATAGTGAAGTTAATGCCCTGACGCAAACTTCTGTCCAAGGGGTCACTCCCGGTGAAGGGATCTCGGCCCTTGCCTCGTCGACTGAGGAGCAGGATATTCCAATGAATACCACGATGCAAAACAAAAGTGAACGTCCTTGCAATAACAGCTTTTTGAAAAGTGTTCCAACAACATCAGAATAGGTTTGTTTTTAAACTTGCATTGATCCGAATCAATGCAGTCCCATCATTTGATCACACCAAAAAGAACGAAAATATACTGACGTACGTATATGCCATCCGCATTCGCCACTGGGTCCCGTCATCACCCGTTAGGTTAGCTTACTAACGGCAGAGCGGGGACTGGACTAGCGCGGATGAAAAACATATACAACATCTACTAATATATGTACCAATATATTATATTTCGCTCAAGGCGTGAAAAGAAATGCAACATCACAGAAATGTACAGTATCACAGAACAATACAGATATCTGGGATCCCCGGGTTTCACAGAGCCACTACTGAAACCCGACGTTCCCCTGGTCGTGTGGATAGCCTGTGCAATGAAATCCTAGACCCCTACGGGCGCGGCAAGTCACCCGACAAAACCTGAAGCGAGGCAGCCCCCTTCAGCTCCGTGAATGGACCACCCAGCACTCCAGGGAATCCGGCAACTTGGGCACCCCTCCTGGGTCAACCTGTACCCCCTACGAGTGCGGCGAATAGCCCGCCAATCCCAGAGTGAAGCCCCCTCCGTCTCAATGCCATGAGATGCGGGCTTGTTGCCCTCTAGAACCCGGCTATCCGTGCACCCCACCGCGGGGTAATCCTAGTACAGAAAGTAAAATATACATACATCGGGTACATCGACCGCAACCAGGTCGTGCCCCAAAAGAATAATACAATCAGGCAGTGACGGCAGTCCACATGTCGGACGCTCGCCCCGCAATATCAAATGTACATAATACAACAACACAGTACTAGTATTGCATCCAGGCTATCCCCCACGACCGATCCGCAACATCACAGCATAAACATAGAACATCAACGTGAAAGTCACGTTCGCAAATCCGTCTAACCGGGCTATAGCAGTTAGACCGGATTTACCGATCGAGTGACATTCACGGTCGCAGATATAATGTAAATACTGTGAAAAATGTGTTTAAAATTTTCCGATTGATCAAACAATTAACAATTGGGCCTCAAAGAAAACTGTAGCACTCACAGAAATAATTGGCCCAATTTTAATATTCCAGAAACCACATTTTCAACTCAGGAATATACTGGAAAAATTTGGGGGGGTGAACAGTAAAATCCGCGGCGGAAGCGCCGCACGAGGTGGGGTTTCGCGGCGCTTGCGCGGCGGAATAGTGAGATCATGGTACCAATTTTTTTCAGCATGGTTAAAATTCCCTGCACATCACTCTGAGACAACCAGAAAAATTTTTGGACTCAAAAAAAATTCGACAGAAACTGATGTGCATGAAATACGTGTTTTCGGGATTTTGTTCGATCGGAAACGTAAAACACATTACACAAAAGCTAGACGAAGTTAATGGCGAGGCTCTGATACCACTGTAAGTGCACGGCGGCGCCCCGGCCGTCAACCAGACGGCCAAACGCGGAAACGGTGAATAACTCAAATTTTGCGGACTTTGCAAACCGGCACCACCGCGCACTAAACTCCGGATCGTAACCATTAACAAGTCTAAGCTAACTAGAATACGGGTTAGAGATATACCGACTGATCCGAGTCCTCCGGTCTTCATCTCCACTCCGATCTCCTCGCGGGATCTCCGGTCATCGCCTCCTCGCCGGAAGGGCACCACGTCGCCTGCATCTTTTACGGGCTCCCGCCTCTATACCGAGACAACTCGGGCGCGAAGCTGGCGAATCGACGCGTCCAAGATATGCTGTAGGATGCGTAGTGTAGAATCATAGTCTCACTTTTGGGGTTTTGGAGTTGCCTTTAGATGGAGGGAAGAATGAAACTTTGGAGGCAAATGATGCTATCAATTTTGCAAGGAAAATGAGATGAACAAAATGATACACCAAAAATGAACTCTCATTTTCTCTCCTTTCTTCTTCTCTCTTTCTTTTCTTTTTCTTCTCACTTATGAAAAACTTATCATCTCCAAAAGAGAATGGTGGAGGAGAGGTTATGAAGCATGAAGGGAGGTGAGTGTAGGAGAAGAAGGAGGTGACCACATCCAAGGGACAAAGAAACATACAACCATGCTTATTCTCCTATTCACTCCATAACCTTTCAAATCTCTCAATTCAAAAGCATGGAGCAAAAGAAATGAAAGCTATCATAATCAACACTTTTACAAGAAACCCCCTCCACAAATGTAATTTGCAAAACTGCAAATTACCCCCTCCATCTGAAAAGTCCGGCCGGGAAAGAACAAAAGAAAACCGGCCGGAACGGAAAGCAAACTGGCAACTCCAGAAAACTGGTCCCGTAATAAATTACAGGAAAACCCCAATACTGTGCATACACACCCGCATCTGTATTCCGTCCGGATACAAATGCAAAAAGACAAAATCTACACTGTACTAAACTAGGACCGGCTTAAACCAAAGCCGGCTAGTAATATCCGTTCGATCCTGATCTGTGCAATACCGCACGTATCTGATCGAACCCTGCCATATATCTATACGGCTACTAGTACAAACCGTCCGATCCTGATCCGTGCAATACCGCACGTATCTGATCGGACCCTGCCATATCTCCATACGGCCTCTACAGCGTTTCGCCCGAAAGCTGAGTAACTGAAAGGGTGGTGGACTCTAAAGACTCGTCAATACTATGGCTGTGGATTTAACCACTAGCACGTCAGAGGTATAAGCCAATACATGACGGGCCACCAGCTATTGACTAAAAGGGACGTCGATGAGGAAGCTCACCCCGACACCCAACTGAGCCTGTCAGTGACAATATCCGTACAGTCCGGTCCGTTCGTCTATGAGCATCGCATGGCGGGCCTAGGGGGTTGGTAAAAGTCAGACCCCCAAAAGCGGTACAAGTCGTGTCGGAGTGTAGCCCAGAACACCCTGAGATACTACTGGAATACCTACCAGTAAATCTCCTGCCTTGGCCAAGGTCTTTGTGTAATGGCTCTCCTAGACACAGCGCGACCTCACCCCCAATACCGGGAGAGACGAAACCCCCGAAGATCCGCTCACTGCCTCCATGTGGCTCGGGACTGTACCCAACTAAAACCTGTTTGCACGACTCCTTTGAGCCGTGGTAGGGTAATAATCAAAGCACAGTGGGAACTCACACGAGACAAATGACGATCCCCAGGTCGATGAACTAACCTGTACACATGTCACTTGGGAACTGCTATCTGACGTCAGGTATAAGACCAACTAGCATGTTCCCGGCGAGTCCTGTCCGGTGTACTCATAACCCAATGAGCACCTGTATACATCTTAGGTGATCCAACTGACACCAGTGGCTTGTGAGACCGGCCACCGCCCCTCGTCGGGGTCTCGACTGTATACACTAGTCTACTCTGGAGAATCGATGCCCTGTCTCGAAACTCCCACGACTATGGACCTATTAAGGATGTGCTTGTAGACTCCAGCTCTCACTTATATGATCGCCCTCATACTGCTGGCAGTCAAGCATGAATCCTAGGGGCTCTATCAACGTGCAATAGCGACATGTCAGGTCGCCTAAAGCAGTACACGATGATAAAGGTAAACCAGATAGCAAACTATCATCTCGAGTAAGACTGTTCTACCGGGATAGGTCCTCCCTCAATCATCGCAATCACATGCCTGTGATCCAATAATCGACTCTGAGGGCACTATCTCCAACAGATGGTTGATATTGGTCCGGATTGAAACTTTGGCCTTTAGCCTTAGCTATATGCTCAGCAATGGACATGCGTCTAGGGGTATCCTCACTCGGAGTATCAATTGAAACCGATGTAGAATTAGGATACGGTTAATAAGACCTGGATTGAGGTGGCCAACTATTTCTATCCGCTTGCGCTATCCGATCTCTTAAAGACATAGGAGAGTCGGATGATATACCGAAGCGATTACGAAGACAAGAAATATCTGGTTATGGATAGCAAAGCTCGGCAAGAGTTCGTCTGTTTGGGTCACCCATTATAAGAAGGGAAGAGGGAAAAAAGGTAAAAAGGAGAAAATAATTGCTTTGTTTTGAAAAAAGACGGATTTATGAAAATTCACACAAAAATGCACAAGCAACCCTATATCTAATAGTCACCTAGGTCAAGTCTCTTGATCGCTCCTAGACTTCCAGAAGACAAATCGCAGGATAAATCCTCTACTGCCTCTTTATCTCTTCTGTGGCCAGGTAAGTGCCAAGTAAGTGGGAGGTTCTCCGCTACGTAAGTAGCGGGCCTAATTAAGTAACCACTTGCCTTAGACACACTTGCCTTATACACCACAAAAGAAATACGGATAAGCAATAGATTACCTACGACCTTCTTCTGTCCAAATTGAGCACGACGGTCCTTAGAGTCTTTTCTAGATATTTCTTAGTTAATGAGGGGTGATGCGGATGCTAGTTTTATGATTTTTGGGGCTTAGGAAGTGTAATGAAATCCCTACTTAATCTGAATTTGGTCTTTGCCCCTTAATTTCCGTATTTAAAAATATGCACAAAACAACCAATTTCAAGAAACGCAACAAATTTTTCTTTAAGCGCTGCGAATTTTTGCAAAGAATCGTGCAGGAAATTTATTATTGGACAAGATCATAGAGGAGATTAGAGAGCAAAGATTATACCACAGAAATTTGGAACACTGAAACGCCTAAACGGTGGCGGAACCGCCGCAAAAACCGGCCAAACGCCGCAGATCCGCGGTGGAATGGAGGAATTAGGGTTACAAAAGATTCCTGCCGCTTCTTGTACTCATCTGGAATTCGTAGATCTTCTCTGAGTCTTGATCTCACTGCTAAAATGATTCCATATTCCCTCGCAAAATTTCAAACACTAATCGTTAAGCATTTGAAGCGATTCTTGAATTAAAATTTGATGGAATAATAATTTTTCAACTCAAATAGCAAGAAATAACAAATTACGCATGCATCCCCGGCAACGGCGCCATTTGATTGATTCTAAAATTTCGGATCGTGTTTTGAAATGTAATCACAACCAAAGAATTTATAACCGCAATCAATTAACAGTGTAGATGTAGTTTCGTTAATGAATACGGATCGTCCACAGAGATTCGTGTATTTGATCGATCTTGCTTTAGATGAGTCGAAATGAAATTATAAAAGAAAATTCAAGAAAGTAATTTGAGTTTTAATTGAGTTGTCATTTCAAGAAAATCAAAAATACATTCAAGAATTAAAGATCAAGAAAGTGTCCAATGTCAATGTGAATTATCAAGAATTTGAAGAATGGCTTGTACGAATCGATCGAGTTAGTAGCAATGATGAATACTAAAAATTATGAATCTTATCTATTGATGAATTGTAGCTAGATTGATGATGATGAATGAAGATTAGGGATCTATTGAAGAAACTAGGGTTTCTCTTTCTCTATCCCTTCTCTTTTCATTGATCATCATTAGGATCTAGCCTCTAGCAAAGAAAATCATCAATCGTTTGATCCCTAATTTGCAATGAAATAATCAAGAACTTGATCTCACTCCAAATTAGGTCATTGATGATTCCTTTTCCTAGAGTTCACAAATCTCATAAGACTTAAGATTATCTACCGATTCTCTCGATTCCTTTACAAGCGGAGATTTCACTCACACATCATGAAAATTAATGAATCAAGAACGAGAAATTTCATAATGCAAGAATGTAAAGAAAGAGAGAATTACAATTATCACCTTTATTAAATCTCCTTCAAATTACACCTCTCTATTCGAGTTAACAAGACTAGCTCTCGATCGCTCCTTTGAAAGGGAATTTTTTGTCGATCTTCGCTCAGCTCGATTACCGTGAGTCGTGGATCGTCTCGGATCTCTTTCTTTTGATGATGATCGGTGTTGCGATAAAGGATCTTCGATTGTCGCTTGATTTTTCTCTCAATGGATCTTGATTTGATTGGATCTCAAGTTGTGTCACTCAACTTGAATTTGAATTGTGATTGTGTAAATAATTGGCTAATAATGAGTCACCCCCAAAAATTAGATCTAGATCCCCTTTTATAGATCTCCAATTAAGCTTCCTTTATAATCTTGGAAGTTATGCAGAGCTTTCCCGAAGATGCCACGTGGAAATGGAGCGTCTTAAGGAAGCTAGGCGGTTATAGGTAAGCTTCTAGAAAATTTTCGAACGCCGACGACTCCACTCGGCCGCGGATCCGCGGTGGATCGGGCTGGATCGGCCGCGGTTTCGCTGCCGTTTGAGGAGATATCTTCTTCAAGTTTCTGGGGTGATTTGATGTTGGTCTTTGGGTGTTCTTTTGATGTCTGGAATCATTTAATCTCTTCTTAATCTCTACCAGATTTTAAGTCTTTGACTTGCTGCATTTTATCGGCAATTTTGCGATTCCAGTTCTTTGACCTGAACTGCACACAATCTCAATGAAAAGGGTTGAGAGATACAAAATATTATACGTGAAATATATACACACAATTTCCTTCATAATACCGGTTATAATGTATAATACATGTTATTTGATATTTTACAGACGAATTGCTAATATGTGCTATATTTAAACCAAACACCTTTAGATGATTAGAAAGAGTAAGGAAATTGTCGTGTTGAGAATGCAATATTTTCGACTGAACAAGTCTTGTGTGGTTCCCACTGTGCTTTTATTTCCTCCCTGCCACGGCTCAAAGGAGTCGTGCAAATTGGTGGATTTTAGGTACAGTCCCGAGTCACATGGAGGCAATGAGCGATTGGAGGGGTTTCATCTCTCCCGGTATTGGGAGTTGATGTTGCGCTATGCTCAATTGGCTATAACAGTAAGTCCCTGGCCAGGGCCAATGAGATTTACTGGTAAGTGTTATCAGTAGTTTCTCGAACGATTATAGGCCACACATCGGCATGACTTATCAAGTTATTGGGGTCTGACGATTCTACCCCTAGACTTGATATGTGACATATCAGACGAAGAGACCGAACTGTACGGTAAGTGTTGCTTATAGGCTTTGCGGGAGTTTGGAAAAGCTTACATGTTGATCTTCTATTCGCTCAATACTTGAGTAGCCATTACGTCCAGCTAATACCGCTGACGGTTTGTGGGTGACTAATATGATCATTACCTACTGCTGGTGTATTGACGAGTCTTTAGAGTCCCACACAGAGGTTTCCTAGCTCAAGCGAAACGAAGTATGGCACATATGGTGATATGTGCAGGAGCTTGATTAAATACGAGTATGTGATACCGTATTCTAATCTCGGGATATATGATATCGATGAGGTTATATGTATTATAACTGGATTGTTGAATCAAGTGTTAATTCAATGATATGTTATATGATATACATATAAGTGATATTAGTCGGTTATATATGATATGACCGGATTATTGAATCAAGTGTTGATTTAATAATTTGATATATATTTTTATATTTGATATATTAATATATATTAACTAATATTGTGCTCACTTAAAGTTTTTCTTCTCTTTGAAATACATTTAATATATATGTGACATATATTAATATATGTATTTATATATTGTGTCTTGGTGGATGATACATAGATAATGGGTGTATGAGACTCACACCAAAACTAGAGATAATTTGGGTGTTTATTTATTAAGAGTAATTCACAAATGAGGTGGCAATGAGCATGGCTTAACATGCTTGTGGAAGCATGTAGAAGCCATGACTCATTCCACTAATTTTGTTTTTACTCTAGATATTTTTATCACTTAACTATTATGTTTAGCCCATGGTTAACTCTCTACTTATCACTTGAGATATTTCCTTCACCCTAGTTTTTTTTCTTCTTCTCTAGGTTTTCTTGAGTTAGAAAAGTAAAAATAGAAAGTGACTTCTAAAGTGAGCAAAATTCCTACTTCATCAACCTACTCTCATCTAGCCCATAAGATTAGGTTGTTTGCTTCACTAATTTCTTTATTAGTGAAGAGGTAGCTTGAGTTAGAGTTACTTCAAGGTGGATCATCTTCGGCCTCGAAGACGACGAAGCAAGCTCGTTCGTTTCACCAAGTGGAGCCTAAGAAGAGTTCTAGGGAGCACTACATGGAGCTTTGGGACTACTACTTGGAGCTTTAGAAGTGACGGACCGGTCTACAAAGGTTGTATTCTCTATTCACTTAGTGTAAAACTTTCAAACCCTAATTCACTAGTTCGATTCTTGGTTAGTATTGCATAGACCTCTAGATTTTTTAAAATTTCATACTTGATGCATGTGGAAACCTAGTAGAGGTGCTAAGACACACTTTCATGTTATCAGAGCCAACCTAGAACATTAGGTTTGGTCTAAACGACGTTAAAGTGTTCGATCGAACTTCGAAACCCAGAAAAATCCCTTGTTTCTATCCATTTTCCAAAAAGTTGAATTTTTCCAGATTAAGAATATTCAGAAAATCATGTAGGGTTTTTTATGGAGCCCTAAGAAAAATGAGAGCCCAACTCGACCAATTGGCCGCGCAACCGCGGCATAACCATTGGTTTAGCCATGGTTCCACGGCATGCTTCGTGAGTTTAGGACTCCATTTTCTTGTGCTGCTCCGTAGTGTGATTTTGCACTTTCTGGGTATTTTTAGTGAGACTCAAGTTGTTGAGGTCTCCGTGATTTATGGGTGTTTGAAATATCGATCGAAATGTTTAACGTCGTCCAGATATATATGATATGTGATACAATATTTAGAATCCACATTAATTAGGTTTGTGAAAACTAGTTTATGTTTTGTAAATCTCGTGTTTTAGTCTATCTTGGTCGATTGCCACAGAGTTTCGATTCGAATCAAAACTCCTTCGCAATCGCGTATAGTACGCGAACACTTGGTGAAAAACACTACTAGATAGCCATGCCCTATTGCATCTGTTAGTTATATGTATGTCGTAGAAGCCATTATTGTACATGCGATGTATATTATAATGGATGCTTGGATATATATAGAGAGAGGACTTTCTTGCTCGACATGATAGTATGCTATCTGGTTGCTCTTTATCTTAACATGTTCACTGGTATTCTTTACTATCTTGATCTCACATGTTGATAAAGCACTTAGGATATGTACTTGACTACCAGGAATATGATGAGATCATACTAATGGGGCCACGGTGGTTCACAAGTACATCCTTTAATCAGTTCCTAGTTGTGGGAATATCGAGACCAGGGCATCGAGATTCCAGTGTAGACTAGTGTGTATGTTTCTTGTCCCTTAGAGGGCAATGGTTGATCCCACAACCATTGGTGTGTGACATCAAAGATTTTACACAGGTGCTCATTGGAGAATGGGTACACCAAACAGGACACGCCGAGGACTCCTATGTGGTAGTATACCTATCGTCAGATAGCAGTCCTCTGGTGACACTGGTACAGGTTAGTCTGTAGACCCGAGATCCTCATAGAGTCTTGTGTGGCTCTCACTGTGCTTTGATTTCCTGCCTACCACGGCTCAAAGGAGTCGTACAAACAGGTGGATTTTGGGTACAGTCCCGAGTTACATGGAGTCAATGAGCGATAGGAGGGGTTTCGTCTCTCCCGGTATTGGGGGTTGATGTTGCGCTGTGCTCGATTGGCTAAAACTGGAAGTCCCTGGCCAGGGCTGTTGCTGATATTTACTGATAAAAGATATCAGTAGTTTCTCGAACCGTTATAGGCCAGACATTGGCAAGACTTATCAAGTTAATGGGGACTGACGTTTACCACCCCTAGGCATGATATGCGACATATCAGACGAAGAGACCGGACTGTACGTTAGTGTTCCTGATAGGCTTCATGGAGAGTATGGATGAGCTTGCTTGTTGATCTTAATATCGCCCAATACCCGGGTAGCTGTTACGTCCAGCTAGTACCGCCGACGGCTTGTAGGTGATTGGTGTGATCATCACCTACTGCTGGCGTATTGACGAGTCTTTAGAGTCCCACACAGTAGTTTCCTAGTTCGAGGGAAACGAAGTAGGGCACATATGTTGATATGTGTGTGGGCCTGATTAAATATGAGTATATGATATCGTATTGTAATCTAGAAGTTATCTGTTATCGGTTTAGTTATATGTGATATAACCGGATTTTCAAATCATGTGTTGATTTGATAATGTGATATACAGATTAATGATATTAGTCAGTCATATGTGATATAACCGGATTATTAAATCAAGTGTTGATTTAATAATGTGATATATATTATATGTGATATAATTATATCTTAACTAATATCATTAGCTCACCAATTATTCTTCATTATATATATATTAATATATATATATATATATTTAATAATAATAATGAAGCATGACATGATTTCTATTTTTGAGAAAAATAGAAAAGAGGTGGAAAATGAGAGCATGGTTGCAAGCATGGGCTTTATTCATAGTTTATTCATCTTGACTCACTATTCAAGCATGGTTGCAATTTTATATTGAAAAATTCCATTGTTAAATGAGTGGGGGTCAAGAGTTTCCATTCATTCTAGTCTCATTCTTAACACTTGGCCATTTTTCTTGAGTTGCTCCCATGGTTGCTCTATATCTTCATCTTCTTCCTCAATTGCCATGGTTCAAGCTTCAACCCTCACATGAGATGTGAATCATGAAGCTTGAACACAAACTTGTGAGCTTTTAACTTCCCCTACTTCATCGTCCCACAACAAACTAGCAATTTGGTGTGGTGTGTTTCATACACTAAAGGAGTTTAGTGTAGAGTTAGCTTGGGCTAGAGGAACTTCGGGTGGATCGTCTTTTGCGCGAAGATCATGAACGAGGTTCGTTCAACTCGAAGTGGAGCCTAGTAGAGTCGCGTGGACTTCAACCCGGAACTATAGAAGAGAAGGGCTCGAACTACAAAGGTTGTATGCTCTTTTCTTCTCTTGAGTTAATCACATCACAAAAGAAAACCCTAATGATGTTGTTAGTCTAACTTAGCACCTAATAAAAATTAAAATGTGGCATGCTTGATGCCGCTAGAACCTCATAGTGGTGTTAAGGTCGACTTTCATGGTATTAGAGCCAAGCTAGAAAATTAGGGTAACTTGTAGTGACGTTAGAAATCCGTTGTTTTTTTCGCGCAAAAACTACCGATAAAAACAGTTTCGAAATTGATGTTTTGAGTTGTATACACACCCCACGAGCTCACGGTTTGAACCGAGAAGCCACGGGGTTGAGTGTGCGCACCTCGAGGAAACCCCGGGGGGGACCGAACGGCTGGGCCCATTCCCCAAGACCACCACAAGGTGGTCTTGGCGGTGGGGACCCGAAACTGCCCCACCATGGGCAGTTTCGGGTCTGCCTCACCCCCGGGCCACCTTGTGGTGGCCTCGGGGGTGGGGTATCCTTTCTAGGCCCCCATTCGATACTCAATTTTAGGATCTTCACCCCCGCGAAGATTCGGGCGGGTTTTGAGTTCGTTTCGACTCCCGAATTGGCTTAAAACGATCGGTTTTGGAACTTTAGCTCACTGGATTTTTCATGTCTTGGAAAAATTGGTTAAGTTTGCTAATTGCGTGCGGAATTCTGATGTCACGATTACTTTACAAGCTTTTTGATGTGTGTGATACAATTATTAGAATCCGGGTTAATTGTTTTTATGAAAACTAGTTAGTATATTGTAAACCTAGCCGTTTAGTCTCAATTGACTGATTGCCACGGAATTTTGATTCGGATCAAAACTCCGTCGCAATTGTGTATTGTACGTAATCACTAAGTCGGGATTCTTGTTGAATTATCCGATAACCAATTGAAAAGATTTTTCAATTTGAGACTAAAATGCAAGTTTTATAAGTCAGGCATGAAATCCGGAATATAAGATATTCCGGGTTTATGATATCTAAGGATATTGCGGATTCTAATTATTGTAGTTTTCTGTTTTCTTTTCTGCGACCGTAAGTGTAATATGTGGGGTATCCTAATCTCGTTGCTATATGTCAACAAGTTTTAGGGATACGCATATTTTCTTACATTGATGATATGTGATATCATGTGTTGCTGTTGATATGATTTATTGGATCGTCGTGAAAGAATAGCCGGGGGGTTCTATGTGAGATGAGAGTTTTTATTTTCATTCTTGTAAAATCTGTAAGTAATATTCTTTTATTAGGGCACTTCTGGGTTGAGGATGATGTCACCGCTGTTGTATATTATTTATTTTTCTGCATTAGGATAGACCCAAGGCGGGGAGCACAAGTAACCGGGTTCTAGAGTCCAGTGGGAGACCATCTCAAGGAGTTGAGACCGGGTCTCCTAACTCTAGAATTGGCAGGGTTACTTGATGCTCTCGCAGAGGTCTAGGGATATGGGTTTGACTATTCATCACGACTGTGGAATCCATGTTTTACATTATTGGCTAAATTTAAAACACGGACATCCTAGTATATCCAATATTTCATATGTTGCTTCTGCTGCTTGATTCTGTGATGTTGATCATATAACTGCGTGAGACGAATGTAATATTATATATATGATATATAATAAATGTTGCTTATGTTTTGCACCCGCGCTAGTCCAGCCCCCGCTCTGCCGGTAGTTAAGAAACCTAACGGTGCATGACAGGGCCCCGTGGCGAATGCGGATGACATAAGCATACGTTCTATTTTCGTTTCATTTTTCTGTGATGTTTAGGAAACATTAATTGATGGGACTTCATTAATGAGATTAATGAAAAGAAAGAAACCAAAAGATGCTGTAGAATCAAATTTTCAAAAAGGGTAGCGCTAGTTTTTGCTTTGCATAGTAGTATTCCTTGATGAATATCCAGCACCTCATTCAATGAGGAAAGAGCCGAGATCTCTTCACCGGGAGTGACCTCTTTAGCAAAACTAGCAAATTCTACAACCCACTTGGTTTTGTCTTTTGATTTCTTCTCTAGTTCTTTATCACGACCCACCCCCAATACAGAGAGTATTGTACGCTCTGGCCAAAGCCGCACGGTTTTGTCCTTCGGAGCGAAACGGACTCGACTAGGGGCCACTTCCCAGGAGGTCACCCATCCCAGGAATTCCCTGTCCCGAGCACGCTTAACAATTGTCCCGAGCACGCTTAACAATGGAGTTCTCAAACTCCTATAGTGCCAGTTCACTTAAAAGGCGCCTCTATATTGAAGAGTGGTATCGTTCCATTTATAGTACAGATCTGTCCTCTTTCGGAATGTATTTCGAAGATTCCCCATTGTTTTACAGTGGGTCCCCATGCTTATCTGGTATAAATGGGTATACCGGATAATACCTGGGGTATTGCATTCTCCCCCACTTAGAACAATGGTTCGTCCTCAAACCACAGACCTACTATTGAGGAACCAGCTCTGATACCATTCTGTCATGACCCACCCTCAATACAGAGAGTATTGTCCCCTCTGGCCGAAGCCGCACGGTTTTATCCTTCGGAGCAAACCGGACCCGACCAGGGGCCACTTCCCAGGAGGTCACCCATCCCAGGACTTCCCTGGCCCGAGCACGCTTAACTACGGAGTTCTCAAACTCCTATAGTGCCAGTTCACTAAAAAGGCGCCTCTGTATTCAAGAGTGGTATCATTCTATTTATAGTACAGATCTGTCCTCTTTCGGAATGTATTCCGAAGATTCCCCATTGTTTTACAGCGGGTCCACATGCTTATCTGGTATAAATGGGTATACCGGATAATACCTGGGGTATTACATTCTTTCTTTGCATAGTGGTATTTATGAATATCCAGCACCTCATTCGATGAGTAAAGAGCCGAGATCTGTTCACCGGGAGTGACCTCTTTAGCGAAGCTAGAAAAGCCTCAAAAACATTCCTTTATAAAATCACTAGATTCTACAACGATATCAAGTTCATTACGCTCATGGTTTTCTTAAAAACCTGCGTAGCCCTCCGTCATTTCAGATAAGTACTATTTAGTATTCGTGCTGCGTTTGTTGACATCCATCAAAGGTGTAGTGTGCGGTAGCTGATTAGTGCTTATCTGCCGCATGTGATGCGATTGGATTAGGGTATTCGTACGGCCTTGTTGACCTCCATCAAGGGTCGTGCGGGTGGGTTTAATTCAATCAATAAATGAACGGGTTGAACTTGACTAGCAGCCTATGGTTTGTTGACCTCCGTCAAGGTCATAGGAAGCTAGGGGTAAAAACCATTATCGGGAATTCCAAGTGTTGAAATTTGCAATGAGATTGGATACCTTCTATATGATAGTTGGATCCAAATACCCACTACGAGTAAGAGTTACTCCTGAGAGAGTTTTTCACTTTAAAATTAGCTGATCAAGTAGGTGTCTAGAAATGTGTCAACAGGGTTATGCCCCTAGGGAAACGAGGTTTATTTTAATTAGGTCCGTGCAAAAGCACGGGGAACCTCCCTCAATGTAACGACACTGGCCTGGCCGAATGATTAGCGAACTTGTAGGGTGTAATTAATCCCGGCCAATCTTACCTATTAGGGTTTGAAGGAAGATTTGATAAAAACAGTGGGTGCCATCCTGATTAGATAAGATAATAACCAATCAAATCTTGCAAGAGCATACGCTAAGTGTTTTCTTCTCTCTCTCCAGGTAGCGACCATGTCAGGTTTTAATCAAGATAATAATATGGATATATTGACCGGACCCGCTTGTTATACAAAGTACGAGAATGTTGGTTCCGCTCTTTCTTATAATTGTTATAAGTCCGAGCAGGAAATAGGAGAATACTAGGATTCCCGTGCCACCCAAACGAAGAATGAGCATGTTGATGCATCTTCTTCGGTTGCATTCGTTATCGAGAACTGTTTCTCAGTACACCCTACGTCCTGGGTATTAGATACCGGATCGGGATCCCACATATGTAATATGTTACATCGGCTAAAGAAAGGTAGAGAACTGGGATAATGTGATCATTCTCTAAAAGTAGGGAATTGTGCAAATGTTGCAGCCAAAGAAGTTGGTGAATATCACCTTGTATTACTAAATGGGAATACATTGATCTTGAATGACTGTTATTACGTACCCTATATGATATGCAATTTAATATCAATTTCTTTATTAGATAAAGAAGGATATAATTTTGTAGTAGAGTATAATGTTATGAACATTTACCTAAATCAAGTGTTGATTGGGTTTGGTACGTTATGTAACGGTTTATATGTTCTGAATCAAAACTCAGTTCTTAACGTACACAACACACACAAGAGGAAAAGTTCAGAAATGAATGAATTCTTCTTGTGGCATTATAGACTAGGTCATATCAATGCAACACGACTAGCTAAGTTACATAAGGATGGGTATTTGAATCCGTTCGAATTTTCATCTTATGAAACTTGCCAGTCATGTCTCAATGGCAAGATGACCAAAACTCCGTTTACCGGACACGGAGAAAGAGCTTCTGAACACTTGGGACTGATACATAGTGATGTATGCGGTCCCATGTCTATACATGCCAGGGATGTTCCTCGTATTTCATTACATTCACTGACGATCTCTCAAGATTCATTCATGTGTTCCTATTGAAACATAAGTCTGAAGCTTTTGAGAAATTCAAAGAATATAAGCATGAAGTTGGGAACCAGACGGGTAAAAGTATTAAAATCCTACGATCTGATCGGGGAGGAGAATACTTGAGCAAGGAATTCCGTGACTATCTAAAAGAGAATGGGATTCTTTCTCAGCTTACTCCTCCGTATACACCATAGCACAACGGTGTATCGGAGCGGAGGAACCGCACCCTATTAGATATGGTGCGCTCTATGATGAGCACTGCTGAGTTGCCTATTTCCTTTTGGGGTTATGCGCTTGAGACAACAACATACCTATTGAATGAAGTTCCATCTAAATCTGTACCTACCACACCATATGAGATATGGAGTGGGAGGAGACCATGTCTTAAACGAGTTAAGATATGGGGTTGTCCGGCTTATGTCAAAAGGTAAAATCCGGACAAACTCGAGGTACGATCAGTTCTTTGTAAGTTTGTTGGATATCCTAAACATTCAAATGGATATCTTTTCTACCATACTGAGGAACAAAAGGTGTTTGTTGCTCAGCAAGCCACCTTTTTGGAAAAGGAATTTCTTATGAAAGAAATTAGTGGCAATGAGGTAGAACTGGAAGAAGTTCCAGGAGTACAAACCAAAACTTACGATTTGGTGGAACCAGAGGATCCAATAGTACCCAACGAACCCCAGCCACTCTGCAGATCTAGTAGGGTTACTCATCCACCTTAGAGATACTACGGTTTTCTCGTAGATGGTGAGAGCTAGGATTGCATCATGGAAGATGATGACCCTACTAGTTTCGAGCAGGCCATCACGAGTGGGGACTTTATGAAATGGCTGGATGCTATGCGATCCGAGATGGAATCCATGTACACCAACCAAGTATGGACTTTGGAAGTTGCTCCTGAAGGGGTAAAACCCATTGGGAGAAAGTGGATCTTCAAAAAGAAGATAGGTGTAGATGGAAAAGTTGAGACTTTCAAAGCTAAACTTGTAGTAAAAGGTTTTCGTCAACGACCTGGCGTCGACTATGATGAAAACTTTTCTCCTGTCGCTATGCTTAAGTCCATCAGGATCCTACTTGCCATTGCTGCATACCATGACTACGAAATCTGGCAGATGGACGTTAAGACCGCTTTTCTAAATGGTGATTTAGAAGAGAGCGTGTACATGACACAGCCAGAGGGCTTAGACAGTGGGAGCAGCGGAAAAGTGTGCAAGCTGCTTAAATCCATCTACAGATTAAAGCAGGCGTCGCAGAGTTGGAACATCTGTTTTGATGAAGCTATCAAAGAGTTTGACTTTATCAAAAATATAGATGAACCTTATATATATAAGAAGGTTGTAGAGATTAAGGTGGTCTTCCACGTATTGTACATGGATAACATACTCTTGATAGGAAACGATGTTCCTATGCTACACTCGGTCAAGCTCTTCTTATCACTCAAGTTGTCCATGAAAGCTCTTGGTGATGCCTCCTACATTCTAGGGATTAAGACCTATAGAGATAGATCTAAACGGATTTTTGGATTTTCCCAATCCAGGTACATAGACACCATACTAAAGAGGTTTAGTATGGAAGATTCCAAGCAAGGTAATGTACCCTCTTATTCAGGAATCACTCTCTCTAAAGTGATGTCTCCCAAGGCTGATTTAGAGAGGGCTCGCATGTAAGGGATGCCCTATGCTTCGGCAGTAGGCTCTATCATGTATGAAATGTTATGTACCAGATCGGATGTAGCTTACTCACTAGGTGTAGTGAGCAGGTATCAATCAGATCCTGGGAAAAACCACTGGACAACTGTGAATAACAATCTTAACTACTTGAGAAGGACTAAAGAAATGTTCTTGGTGTATGGTAATGGTGAACTCCAGGTGGAGTCCTTTACCAATTCAAGCTTCCAGAGTGATAAGGACGACAGTAAGTCGGTCTCGGGTTTTGTCTTTACCCTCAACGTAGGGGCGATGTGTTGGAAGAGTTCCAAGCAAGACACCGTAGCAGACTCGACGATGGAGGCTGAATATATCGCTGCCAACAATGCTGCTAAAGAAGCTGTCAGGATGAAGAAGTTCATTGTTAAGCTTGGTGTGGTTCCATCCATTGAGCATCCAATACCTGTGTATTATGATAACAATGGAGCGGTGGCTTTGGCCAAGGAACCCAGGTCCCATCAGAGATCCACACATATTCTGAGGCGGTATCACTTGATCAGGGAGAAAGTAGATCGCCGGGAGATCGAGGTCAGGAGAGTTGACACGAAGAACATCGTAGCAGATCCACTCACAAAGGCCCTCCCCCAGATACAATTTGAGAGACTTTTTGGGATGTTGGGTATGGGAAACTACAACACACGGCCTTAGTGCAAGTGGGAGATTGTTAGTTATATGTATGCCCTAGAGGACATTATTGTACATGTGATGTATATTATAGTGAATGCTTGGACATATATATATATATAGGACTTTCTTACTCGACATGATAGTATGCTATCTTGTTACTCTTTATCTTAACATGTTCACTGGTATTCTTTACTGTCATGCTCTCGCATGTTGATAAAGCCCTTAAGATATGTACTTGACTACCAGGATTATGATGAGATCATACTAGTATGGCCAGGGTGGTCCATAAGTACATCCTTTAATCAGTTCCTAGTCGTGGGAATATCGAGACCAGGGCATCGATATTCTAGTGTAGACTCGTGTGTACGTTTCTTGTCCCTTAGAGGGCGATGGTTGATCCCACAACCATTGGCGTGTGACAACAAAGATTGTACACTGGTGCTCATTGGAGAATGGGTACACCGAACAGGACAGGCCGAGGACTCCTATGTAGTAGTATACCTATCGTTAGATAGCAGTTCTCTGGTGACACTGGTACAGGTTAGTCTGTAGACCCGAGATCGTCATAAAGTCTTGTGTGGCTCCCATTGTGCTTTGATTTCCTCCCTGCCACGGCTCAAAGGAGTCGTGGAAATAGGTGGATTTTAGGTACAGTCCCGAGTCACATGGAGGCAATGAGCGATAGGAGGGGTTTCGTCTCTCCCAATATTGGGGGTTGATGTTGCGCTGTGCTCGATTGGCTATAACTGGAAGTCCCTGGCCAGGGCTGCTGCTGAGATTTACTGATAAGAGTTATCATTAGTTTCTCGAACCGTTATAGGCCTAACATCGGCATGACTTATCATGTTACTGGGGACTGAAGTTTACCACCCCTAGACATGATATGCGACATATCAGACGAAGAGACTGGACTGTACGGTAGTGTTACTGATAGGCTTCATGAAGAGTATGGATGAGCTTGCTGGTTGATCTTCATATCGCTCAATACCCGGGTAGCCGTTAAGTCCATCTAGTACCGCCGACGGCTTGTAGGTGATTGATGTGATCATCACCTACTGCTAGCGTATTGACTAGTCTTTAGAGTCCCATACAGAAGTTTCCTGGTTCGAGCGAAATGAAGTAGGGCACATTTGTCAATATGTGCGTGGGCCTGATTAAATATGAGTATGTGATATCGTATTGTAATCTGGCAGTTATCTGTAATCGGTTCGGTTAAATGTTATATAACCAGATTGTCGAATCAAGTGTTGATTTGATAATGTGATAAACATATGAATGATATTAGTCGGTCATATGTGATATAACCGGATTATTAATTCAAGTGTTGATTTAATAAAGTGATATATATTATATGTGATATAATTATTCTTAACTAATATTATTAGCTTACTAATTATTCTTCATTATATATATATATATATATATTAATATATATGATATATATATAATAATAATAATAATAATAATAATGAAGCATGACATGATTTCTATTTTTGAGAAAAATAGAAAAGAGGTGGAAAATGAGAGCATGGTTGCAAGCATGGGCTTTATTCATAGTTTATTCATCTTGACTAACTATTCAAGCATGGTTGCAATTTTATATTGCAAAATTCCATGCTTGAATGAGTGAGGGTCAAGAGTTTCCATTCATTCTAGTCTCATTCTCAACACTTACCCATTTTTCTTGAGTTGCTCACATGGTTGCTCTCTAGCTTCATCTTCTTCCTCAATTGCCATGATTCAAGCTTCAACCCTCACATGAGATGTGAATCATGAAGCTTGAACACAAATATGTGAGCTTTTAACATCCCTTACTTCACCATCCCATAACAAACGGGCAATTTGGTGTGGTGTGTTTCCTATACTAAAGGAGTTTAGTGTAAAGTTAGCTTGGGCTAGAGGAACTTCGGGTGTATCCTCTTTGGCGTGAAAATCACGAATGAGGTTCATTCAACTCGAAGAGGAGCCTAGTAGAGTCGCGTGGACTTCAACCTGGAGCTATAGAAGAGAAGGAGTCGAACTACAAAGGTTGTATGCTCTTTTCTTCTCTTGAGTTAATCACATCACAAAGGCAAACTCTAATAATCTAGTAATGATCTTGTTTGTCTAACTTAGCACCTAATAAAAATTAAAATGTGACATGCTTGATGCCTCTAGAACCTCACGGTGGTGATACGGTCGACTTTCAGCATCGACCAACTGACTATAGGAGAACACTGTAACCAAAAGCATCCACTCGGGTGCTCGTGGCCGCGGGGTTCCGCCTGTTAGGAATATGTATGCCCCAGAGGCCATTATTGTTGATATAGTGGATGTTTGGACATATATATAGTGGAATTTCTTGCTCGACATGATAGTATGCTATTAGGTTACCTTTATCTTAACATGTAGACTGGTATTTATACTGTCTGTCTCTTACATTTTGATAAAGCCCTTAGGATATGTACTTGACTACCAGGATTATGATGAAATCATACTAGTGGGGCCAGGGTGGTCCAAAAGTACATCCTTTAATCAGTTCCTAGTCGAGGGAATATCCAGACTAGGGCATCGATATTCCAGAGTAGACTAGTGTGTACGTTTCTTGTCCCTTAGAGGGCGATGGTTGATCCCACAACCATTGGTGTGTGACATCAAAGATTGTACATAAGTGCACATTGAAGAATGGGTACACCGAATGGACTCGCCGAGGACTCCTAGTTGGTAGTATACCTATCGTCAGATAGCAGTCCTCTGGTGACACTGATACAGGTTAGTCTGTAGACCTGAGATCGTCATAAAGTCTTATGTGGCTCCCACTGTGCTTTGATTTCCTCCCTACGATGCTCAAGAGGAGTTGTGCAAACAGGTGGATTTTGGGTACAGTCCCGAGTTACATGGAGGCAATGAGCGATAAGAGGGGTTTCGTCTCTCCCGATATTAGGGGTTGATGTTGCGCTATGCTCGATTGGCTATAACTGGAAGTCCCTATCCACTGTTGCTGAGATTTATTGATAAGTGTTATCAGTAGTTTCTCAAACCGTTATAGGCCAACCATCGGCATGACTTATCACGTTACTGGGGTCTGACGTTTACCACCCCTAGTGTCACAACCCGAAATTGGCATGTGACGGCCCTAATACTACACAACGTCTACAGGCGTAACACAGAAAAAGAAAGCCAAAACCCAGAAATCTAAACCATTAAAAAACAAGAAAAGATAAGAAACATTGTTTAATCCTTTAAAAAAATCTCAAGTATAAATTCTTTAAGTCCAATTTTCTTTCTTGAAAATTTCGGCAGCACCTCCTTTATAAAAACCAACCCCAAAAATGGGTACAACATAAATATAAAGTAAAGCATCCCCAACGGGAGCAAATCCACGCCCAAAGGAGGAAAAAAACCACCACAACAAATATACGACGCCGTAGCGAAGAAAAAGAAGACGATAGAAAGGAAACTATATAAAAGACAACAAGTCACAACATAATATACAATATCGTCCTCACCAAGTCTCTAAGTCAATATGAAAATAGTAGATGGAGAGTACAGGGATACAACGAATATACAATACAATGAATAACCATAAAACCCACCTAAGCAAACTGCACACTATGAGTTGATGCTGTATCCGTAGCAAAAGATGATAAGATATGTGATAATAGCCTGCCTCTGACTATCCTGAGGAACACCTGCAAACACTGTGGCACAACGGGGGTGAGTTGCCAACTCGTGAATAGTAAATAACATATGCAGGTAATCACGAGTATGCACGTACAGCGTGAATCTAACATGTGCAATTAATAGCAATAAAAAGTCATATGAATGCAATAATCATGAAAGGTACACTAGCGGGTACAACTAATTCATGAAGCAATGCATATAAATAAAGGTATGTAAATGCAACAGTCATGAAAGATACTCTAACAGGTACTACTAATACATGAAGCGGTGCATAAACAATAAATGTGAAGTATGGAATGAAATATGTCATTTCCACGGAATCCTGACATCGTGGTAGGATCACAATCCATCAAGACAAATCCAAATCCCAATTTCTCAAATCAGCCCCCAAATTGGCTCTCATATCATATAAGTCTCACAAATCCTGAATGTACAATATCGAATAAATCTCATATATCCTGAATGTACAAATCAGCAATCTCATAAATATCATGTATCCAATATCAAATGAATCACCTATATCCCAAATCAAATTATCAAGTAAAAATCTAATATCCTAAATATATTTGCATGAATAAATATGATGATGTATATAATTTAATGTCAATACACATATATTAACGTCCCATTCCACTAATATTGATGTAAGGTCATATATAACAGCGGCCTAAACCCCTGTTATATATACAAAGGAGTAAAAAATAAATATCATGAAACCAATGTGTCAAGCATCAACACAGAAATGCAGGTCTATCAGGTGCTGGCACCACGACCGGCATCCTGATAGGTATGTATCATACGCTATCCTGAAAGCTCGAGTGCCTAGCTCTGACCCTCGCCTCTCGACGTATCTATACGTACATGACTCCCATCGGTATCCACATGATAAGCGGCGAGTCATTGGTAATGTCACCGATAGGTACTTTCCCACCTTCCAGGCTCAATCGACATGGACCATCGATCATCTTGCCGAGGGGAAGCGTACCGGGCCCCACCATGTACCCTCATAAGGCACCACTCCTCGTATGGAGTATATAATCAGAACCGAAAATTCTCATGGTGGATGCTGAAATATCATATCAAGGGAAACCGGGTTTTTCAAATAATGCATAATTTCATGAACTCCCACGGTTCCCAAATCCAGAAAACATCATGAAAAATCCATATCCCAATGCGAAAATCCATGAATATAATATACGCATCATAAATCTGAAATACGAGCATATAAAGGAAAAAAGCAATTAACTGTAACAAGTTAATATAATATCATGTGGTTCCTAATCTCTCCAATTCTAAAATAACATCAAGTAAAGGTAAACATGTAACTATAACCAGATATATGTGCAACATAATGGTATAGCAAGATATATGTATCTACCTATAAGTAATGATGTAGTATACCCCCTGGGTATAAGTGAAGTATAAGTGCAAAGTATACATGTAGCTATCACATAAAGTGTGTATGTACCTATCACTAATGGTACGATACTCTATAGGTATACAGGTATCTAACACGTAAGTATGTAAAGGTATATGTGTAAGCATATGGATATACAGGTATGCTAAATGTCATATGCGATAAGAAATATGAATCATTGTCTCAATGTTCCTAACCAAACAATAACATTTCTATATGTGGGTTGTGCGTGACATGGCAATTATTGACGGTGTGTGTAGCATACAATTAGTGCTCGTGCAACATGAATCGTCAATAATATATGCAGTGTCCTAAGGATACTAGTCCAAGCACAACAATATCTAAGTAATAGGGTAAATGCGCAATTCTAAATATGACATAGAATATGCGACAGAAATAACATCTCTAGCCCAGACGCATAACGTCATGCGGGCGATTTCCCTGTAGATGTTAAGTCTACTCACCATCGCTCCTGGCTAAGTGAAGCCTACCACATGTTTTCCCTTTGTCGTAGCGTCCGATGTCCCCGCCTGCGAACCTAAAATTTCACAAACACATCACATAAGCTAAATATCCTATATCGACGAAAAGACAACGAAACGAAATGAAAACGGCCAGAAAATTACACTGCACACTTAGCGCATCTAACGCGCACGACATCGATCAAAATCCCTAACTGGGGTCGCTAAACTACGAAACACCAAGTCTAGACTCCGATCGTCACGATCGCTCAACACAAAAAAAAAATTACGAGGAATAAAATAGATATCACCTCGCAACGACCAATCGAACCCACGTCGGAAAAACCATGAAACCTAGTAAACAACTTACCGCAATATTTCGTACTAGTTTCAAGCTAACGCATATCTAGCGATTACAAACATCTAATAATAGCTTAACTAAGCTATCTAAACCATTTCTAAATTTTTAACACTTGCTAATTAAATTTTAGCAAAAACCTAGTAAGCAAAATTGCATAATTAAACAAAGTATTCATTAGCAATAATTATCATTTTCTACTAAGTTAAGCTTTTCCTAATCACAAATTAACACTTCAATAAAATATTAAACACATAAATCAAGTTTTACCCTAACTAGATTATCATAAAAACCAAGTCTTGAATTTCAAACATGAAATTAAAAGCTTAAATAAACAATTAATTTGCTAATTAGAAATTTAGAAACAACAAAATGGTTTAGGGTTTGGTTTTTATACCTCCACAGAAGATCAAAACCAAGAAACCAAACTCATCATCTTTTCCTCCAAAATGATGTTTTGAATGAAGATCCAAGCTACTTTTGTGAAGAAGAATGAAAGTTTTGGATTTTATTTGAATTTCTATGAATTTATTTGGATTTTTCATGATTTATTTGATGCAAAATGAGTTGAAAAAGGGTGGAAATGATGGAGGGCAGCAAGGGGAAGGGAAGGACCGGCCATGGGGTGAGGGGGTATTTTTGTGAATTTTTTGTGAAGAAATTGCTAGGAAAAAGAGTAATAAATGCTAATAAATGCTATATGCCACCATTACACCTTTTCTTTTCTTTTTAAAAATAAATCCTTTTGCACTCCAAAAATATCTAGATATTTAAAAAGAAGTTTCCAAAATATTCTAGTGAAAAAAATTAATTTATTCTCAAGAGATGAAATTTCCCGATTTACGTGCATAAAAAACCGCTTAAAATAATATTTTATTTGGGAAAAATTCTATCTGAACCAAAACCTCCCAAATACCCATAAAGTTCGCGCACAAGATTTTTTTTTAGCTAAAAAAGGTGCCGGCAAGCTTATACGGACGTTTGATCGAAATCGAGTTAAAACGGAAAATACCGACAATTTTGCCCTAAAACGGGAAAATCCGCAAAACGATTTCTGAAACGTTCCAATCTTCCTACCTTAAAGAAATTCAGTCCCCGAATTAAAATTCATCTACGCGTACCTTCAAGAAGATGAGTACAAAACTCTCAAATCTCGCTCGCAGCTTGCCAAGTGATCACCTCACTATACAGCTACGCCAAAAAACCCTCACAGACGGCAAGACCCTTGACCGAAGTTCCTCTACCTGCTGATACACTATAACTAGCGGTTGCTGGTGAACGAAAGATCGCGTCCAAGCTAATTGGTCTGATGCTGAATCATGTGAAAAAGGTCATGAAGGTAATTGCAAAGTATCGACACAAGGAATACGGGGTGAATACTCAAAATCTGGGCGGAAGTGCCAAATTATAGGCAACGGAACCAACTCGCTTCAAGGATCTCAAAAGGGCCTACAAATCTTGGGATACTTCCCAAAACTCAACACGTCATTCATCGGAAAATCCCATAGGAATACATGATCTCCCACTGCGAACCCAAGTCTGCGACCACCATGGTCGGCATAAGACCTTTGTCTGCACTGGATGTCATCATCCTAACTTGAACCAACTGGATCATCTCCGAAGTCTCTAGACTAGCTGGGGTCCAAAAATCCTACTGCGCAGAGTCAGAAAAACATTCTGGATAACGACACCACCTAACAAACAAAACCAAAAGGTTGCCAATTGGAGTATCTCCTGATAACAACTATCGAAGAAGAACCCCAACAATGGCGAGTGACGATCTCAACTGCCGACAACAATTAATACGTACGCACAAGCATATCCTCCAGAGTCGGTATAGCCCGCTCTCACAAAACCATCATCCTGCGGATGGAAAAATGGAGCTAAAGCTCAACCAGTACCAAAGGATTCCTGAAGTTCCTGCCCAAGACGTCAAGCGAATAGGGTGCCCTATTTAGATACGACCCATGACGGAACTCCATGCAACGTACAAACTTAACCAAGGACAACTGAGCAACCTGAGTATAACCGGACAACTAGCATCTGAATAGAGTCACACACAGACTAAACCTGGGTAGACGCCACAATGAATATTCATGGAGACCTGCTCCCATTCCCACTCAGGAACGGTTAAAAGTTGCAACTCTCCAGCCGGTCTCAGATGCTCAACCTTAACATACAACAAGACAGCCACCTTGAAACGAACTCCGAAACTTCTCTTTACATCCCTGCCCACCCGTAACTATCGCACAAGTCACGTCAAATGCTGGTGGAACTTGAATGTGTACAGAGAGTTGACAGATGTGCCTGCTCTAGGATGTCACGTCTCTACCCAATAGTATCAGGTACACAAACGCTTCCCTAAACGTAGTACATCTGGTCACAAATCAAGGACTCCGAATCATTACCCAGCCGAGTAAGCTCAAGTATCTCTGACGAATGAGCATCGGCGGGCCGTGCCTCGCGAAAGCGATTAAGGAAAAATGGTCGGGCGCGGACATGAACAAACTGTCCCCTCAGTAGAGGCGAACTTAAGCTGTACTCAGCGATCGCACAAGAACTGTAAATCTACAGAAGACTATCTCAACAATCAGAACCCGCTGCAGGACAATGTATATTAAGATCTGGTGGTCCGTGAAAATCTGACACGACACTCCGAACAACTAGTGTCTCCAAATCTCCAACGCATGACCACCGCGGCCATCTCCAGATCAGGAGTGGGATATCCTGCTAGTACTTCCTCCAAATGTAAGGAAGCAAATGCGATAACTCTATAGTGTGACCTCAGTACACAATCGAGCCCCACTCGCGAAACAGCACAGCTAAACAACAAAGTCGCCCGAACCAAAGCCAAGAAAGAACTGATGCAGTTGTTAACCGAGTCCTCAACTGCCGAAACTCCGCATACATGCCTCAATCCAAAGAAAAGAAACCTCCTTTCCGGTCAGTCCAGTCAACGGTGCAGCACTACACTAGCAATCCTGCACGAAACGACGGTAAAAACCTGGTAAGCCCAAAATCAACGGACCTCCGTCTGTACACAAGTCTGGGCTAAAGCTGTACGGTTTCGATCTTCCTCGGAATCATACGAAAACAGTCTCCCGTAACTACAAGACCGGGAAGTTAATACAACCAAGCCTGAAAGAACACTCCAAGAATCTAGCAAACAGCTGGGGCCCTCCCAATGTCTACAAAACAAATCCTCAAGTGCTGCTCATGTTCCACAAGACACGTTAGAATAGACCAGAATGTAGTCAATAACACAACAATAACTGGTCGAGGAACGGCCTGAAGAAATCTGGTTCATCATCTCTCCGAATGCTGCTAGGGCATTCGTGAGTCCAATGACACCACCAAAACACACAAAGCCCATAGCACGCACAAGGCAGTCTTTGCAATGTCATCACTCCGAGCCCGCAACAATGATGACCTGATCCCCAAACAAACTTAGAAAATGTCTCGCACTCTGGAGTTGATCGAAGAAATCGTCAATGCGAGGTAAATGATACCTAACCGCCATATATGCCGGTTCAATTGACGATCAATCAATACACAACCTCAAACTGCCGTTTTTCTACTTGACGAACAGAAATAGGAGCTCCTCAATGTGAAACACTAAGATGCACAAGCCCCCCAACAAAAAGCTCTGCAGTTGATCATTAAGCTCCCTAAGCTTCGCCGGCTCATCTAGAACGACGTCGGAAAACTCTCGTATGATAGGAACCCGGTCCAACAATCCTACTGTGGCTCCGGTATCACGAATGAACACCAAGAATCCTCGACATCCTCTCCTCAAAAGCCGACTAGCGAAAAAGGCTGAATTCAAGCTGTGAGAGGCGGCACCACTGTCCCCCTGCACAACAAGAACTGACTCGCCGGGAAAACAAAACCTGACTGTTTTCTCGTGGCAGTCCACAGACGCCTAGCATGTAGCTAACTAATCCGTGTCCAGGAGAACGTCAAATCCAACTTCTGTAGAAGGATCAAGTGACGCATGAATCTCCTAACCGATTGGTACATGACTGAAATACGTGCTGCGCAACAAAAGAATCGCTGACAAAAATTAACACAACAAACGGCTGATCTAGCTAACACGACTCTCCTCGTCCCAAACCTCTGCTTCTCCCACAACGGTCACAAAACCTATCTCGACGACTAGGCTTCAGTCTCTGGACTGGTACACCGGTACGAGTCCTTTACTGTCCCGGAACTCCCAAAGTCTCTGGAAGGCGTGCCTCGTCAACTGGGGCTGCATCCACTGGTGCTATGTAGGTGACAGAATACTGTGTGCTGATCGCAAGGAACAACTGGGTAGCAGGGTTGAAAACCTCCTGTCGCTGCGCTCGAATGGCCTCAACCAATGAACTCATCGTCTGGCGCATGTCCTGCATCTCAGCCACAAGCTTAGCGATACTATCTGTCGAAGGCGGATCCGTCTACTCCTGTGCAATGAGCGTGCCATCCTGGTCATTCCTTGACCCACCCGAGTCAACTCTGACCTCGGCCCTCGCTGCACCTCTCTGAGTCCCCATAGTCGTCGGCGGCAAAGGCTATAAATAGAGATAGGATTCGATATGAACATGGAAATCGAATCCTAAGGATATGAATCATCAAGGAAGGAATTTCAAACAATTTGTACTTAGGTCACTTTAGGTGGAGTACCGCATCGTGAGTATGCTGCAGACATACACACACTATGTTACTCTTCTTAAGCTACCTACTCCATCATACCAAGGTCATCCTACACTCCGAAAAATAAAACCTGGCGCTCTGATACCAATTTTGTCACGACCCGAAATTGGCACGTGACGTCCCTAATACTACGCAACGTCTACAAGCGTAACGCAGTAAAAGAAAGCCAAAACCCAGAAATCTAAACCATTAAAAGACAAGAAAAAATAAGAAACATTGTTTAAACCTTTAAAAAAATCTCAAGTTTAAATTCTTTAAGTCCAATTTTCTTTCTTGAAAATTTTGGCAGCACCTCCTTTATAAAAACCAACCCCAAAAATGGGTACAACATAAATATAAAGTAAAGCATCCCCAACGGGAGCAAATCCACGCCCAAAGGCGGAAAACAACCACCACAACAAATATAGAATGCCGTAGCGAAGAAAAAGAAGACGATAGAAAGGAAACTGTATAAAAGACAACAAGTCACAACATAATATACAACATCGTCCTCACCAAGTCTCTAAGTCAATATGAAAATAGTGGATGGAGAGTACAGGGATACAACGAATATACAATACAACGAATAACCATAAAACCCACCTAAGCAAACTGCACACTATGAGCTGATGCGG
Organism: Agapanthus africanus; assembly: GCA_030015575.1. Lineage (NCBI taxonomy): Eukaryota > Viridiplantae > Streptophyta > Magnoliopsida > Asparagales > Amaryllidaceae > Agapanthus > Agapanthus africanus. The sequence goes on from JASDDO010000010.1 coordinate 236,700,281, forward strand.
TATCCGTAGGAAGAGATGATAAGATATGTGATAATAGCTTGCCTCTGCCTCTGACTATCCTGAGGAACACCTGCAAACACTTTGGCACAACGGGGGTGAGTTGCCAACTCGTGAATAGTAAATAACATATGCAGGTAATCGCGAGTATGCACGTACAGAGTGAATCTAACATGTGCAATTAATAGCAATAAAAAGTCATATGAATGCAATAATCATGAAAGGTACACTAGCAGGTACATCTAATACATGAAACAATGCATATAAATAAAGGTATGTAAATGCAACAGTCATGAAAGGTACTCTAACAGGTACTACTAATACATGAAGCGGTGTATAAACAATAAATGTGAAGTATGGAATGAAATATGTCATTTCCACGGAATCCTGACATCGTGATAGGATCATAATCCATCAAGAAAAATCCAAATCCCAATTCCTCAAATCAGCCCCCAAATTGGCTCTCATATCATATAAGTCTCACAAATCCTGAATGTACAATATCGAATAAATCGCATATATCCTGAATGTACAAATCAGCAATCTCATAAATATCTTGTATCTAATATCAAATGAATCACCTATATCCCAAATCAAATTATCAAGTAAAAATCTGACATCCTAAATATATTTGAATGAATAAATATGATGATGTATATAATTTAATGTCAATACACATATATTTGCGTCCCATTCCGCTAATATTGGTGTAAGGGCATATATAACAGCGGCGTAAACCCCTGTTATATATACAAAGGAGTAAAAAAAGAAATATCATGAAACCAATGTGTCAAGCATCGACACATAAATTCAGGTCTATCAGGTGCTGTCACCACGACTAGCACCTTGATAGGTACGTATCATACGCTATCCCGAAAGCTCGAGTGCCTAGCTCTGACCCTCGCCTCTCGACGTATCTATACGTACATGACTCCCATCGGTATCCACATGATAACCGCCGAGTCATTGGTAATGTCACCGGTAGGTACTTACCCACCTTCCAGGCTCAATCGGCATGGACCGTCGATCATCTTGCCGTGGGGAACCGTACTGGGCCCCACCATGTACCCTCATACGGCACCACTCCTCGTATGGAGTATATAATCAGAACCGATAATTCACATGGTGGATACTGAAATATCATATCAAGGGAAACCGGGTTTTTCAAATAATGCATAATTTCATGAACTCCCACGGTTCCCAAATCAAGAAAAGAAAAATCCATATCTCAATGCGAAAATCCATGAATATAATATACACATCATAAATCTGAAATATGAGCATATAAAAGAATAGCAGCAATTATCTGTAACAAGTTAATATAATATCATGCGGTTCCTAATCTCTCCAATTCTAAAATAACATCATGTAAAGGTAAACATGTAACTATAACCAGATATATGTGCAACATAAAGGTATAGGAAGATATATGTATCTACCTATATGTAATGATGTAGTATACCCCCTGGGTATAAGTGAAGTATGTGTGCAAAGTATACCTGTAGCTATTGTTAGTTGTATGTATGCCCTAGAAGACAGTATTGTACAGATGATGTATATTATATTGGATGCTTGGACATATATAAAGATGACTTTCTTGCTCGATATGATAGTATGCTATCTGGTTGCTCTTTATCTTAACATGTATACTTGTCTCTTTATACTGTCTTATGGTTACATGTTGGTAAAGCCCTTAGGATGTGTACTTGACTACCTGGACTATGATTCGGATCATACTAGTGGGGACATGGTAGTCCATAAGTACATCCTTCAAGGTCCCTAGTCGTGGGTGTATCGAGTCGGGGCATCGATATACCAGTGTAGACTAGCGTATACGCTTCTCGACCCATGAGAGGGCGATGGATCATCCCATATCCATTGGTGTTTGACATCAGAGATGGTATACGGGTGCTCAGTGGAGACTGGGTACACCGGACGGACTCGCCGAGAACTCCCAGATGGTATTATACCTCACGTCAGATGGCAGTTCTCAGGTGACACTGGTGTGGGTTAGTCTGTGGACCCGAGATCGTCATAGAGTCATGTGTGATTCCTACTGTGCTTTGATTTCCACCTTACCCCATCCATGATGGCGTGCAAAACGGTGGTTTTTGGGTACAGTCCCGAGTCACATGGAGGCAATGAGCGATAGGAGGGGTTTCGTCTCTCCCGGTATTGGGGGTTGATGTTCCACTGTGCTCGATTGGCCATAACAGGGAAGTCCCTGGCCAGGCTGACTTGAGATTTACTGGTAAGTGTTACCAGTAGTTTCTCGACCCGTTATGAGCCTCACATCGGCACGACTTATCGATTATTGGGGTCTGACTTTTACCACCCCTAGACTTGATATGCTACATCTCAGACGAGGAGACCGGACTGCACGGGTAGTGTTTCCGGTTGGCTCGACGGGAGTTGTAGCAGGTTCGCTTGTTTTCTTCTGATCGCTCAATACCCGGGTGGCCGTTACGTTTAGCTGACCGCTTGCGGCTTGGGGGTGCTTGATATGATCATCACCCACTGCCGGCGTATTGACGAGTCTTAGAGTCCCACAAAGGAGTTACCTAGTCCAGGAGAAACGTTGTGGTGCGCGTATGCGATATGCGCATGGACCCGATTAAAATGCGCATATAATATACCGTATATTAATCGGGCGGCTTGCTTTTGTTTAGGTCGTATGTGATATGGCCGGACTGATATATCAAGTGTTGATTTATCATTTAACCATTAGTTTCTCACTAGAAATTCTTTCTTGTATTTTTAGGATGTATGCATGCATGTATGCATTCTTTCTTGTTTCATGCACATATGGATGTGCATGCACACATACATTCATACATCATCCTTCATGGTTGTATATACAAAGAAAATGGAGGCAATATAAGACTCACCCCATGGCTTTATATATATGAATTATTATTGCATTTGATTTAAAACAAAAAGAAAAAGGAAAGGATAATTCATGGGTTCTTTCTACACTCTTCTTTGACCTAACCATGCTCACGCACCATTTAACCATGGATTAACTTTCCTTTTGGGTTTTAACTCAAGTTCAATAATATATTTATTGTTTAACCATGGTTTGAGATGAGAGAAGAAAAGTATATATAGATATATTTTCTATTTTCTCATGAGAGTTTATCTTTTCTATTATTCTAAAAGGCCACCATCTTCTTCCTCCTTCATCTTTTGCTCTCTAGATTTATCTAGTGAGCAAATTACTCATCAAGTTAGGATTTTGAAGTGAGAAAAGCCACCACAACACCATTCTACACAAGTCTTGCCCACTTGTTTAGAGTGTTAGCTTCATTTCATTCTCTTGATAAAGTGAAGGTGCAAGCTTGGACAAAGCGAACTCCGGATGGATCATCGTGGACCTAGAGGAGTTCAAGCGGACTTTTTCCAAACTCCAAGTAGCCGAAGAGTCTAGCGTAGGGAGCTACAAAGGTTGTACTCTCAAAACCCTAGATTAATCTACTTGTAATGAAGTGTTGTTTTTGAAACCCTAATTTTTCTAGGAATGATTCTTTGTATGCTTACTTAGCACCCTAAAATTTTAATATTTGGTACATGTGATGATTCCAAACCCTCTATGAGGTGCTAGGTAAACCTTACATTGGTATCAGAGCCGACCTAGAACATTAGGCGACACTTTAACGATGTTAAAACTCCGATCGAATCGAAAAATACGGAATTTTAGCACTCTCTGGACATTTTTTCAAAACTGTTGTTTTTCAGAATTAGAAATCCTTAAAAAATTCAGCAGGTAAATCTAAGCACACATGTAAAAAAAGATGACATGAACAGTACTTCTCACCGCGGAACCGCGGCAATAGCCTGCTTGGGCCGCGGTTCCGCGGCCGTACGAATGATTCAATTTGTCGTTTTTGTACAGTAATTGTTTTGTCTGCTTGTATATTTTTTGGGGAATTTTTAATCTGAATTTATTGCTGTATGTTCTGGATATTGTTATGGAGTCGGTGATTCGATCGGAATTTTGATTTTGTGTCTTTTCCGGGTAAATTAGAAAGTATTAAATTGTTCGAACGAGTATCATTTACTCACTTTTTCACGGGGTTTAAATCTTTCGGAAATACGTGCAAGTTTTGTGGTGGACCCTCTAGAAGACAACAAACCTTAACTCGATTATGTGACCGTCTTGAACTACCTTTTGAACCTCAGGGTTTGGGGCAGTACGGCGTGCCACATGTGAGGCGTTGGCTTGACCCTTTACGGCTGGACCGCTACTACTGTGTCACACTCCGGGTTTTTGAACTCCGCTCAAGTGTTGAGCTTTAGGGAATTTTGGTTATTTGATCATTCGTTCGAAAACTTTAATACTGTCTATTTATCTGGAATGTGATGCAATGTGTGGAATTCATATAGCTAGACATGAAATTCGAAGTATGTGATATTTCGCATTTACGATGTCTAAAGAGAATGTGGATTCCAGATATTGTCGTTTTACACTTTCTTTTCTGTGACCGTAAGTGTAGTATATCGATATCGCCGGTTTCGTTGCTATACATCAATGACAATTGGGGTACGCATACTTACTTACGTTGATGATATATGATATTATGTGTTGCTGAGATATGATGTGCAGGATTGTCGCAATTGAATAGCTGGGGGGTTTTATATGAGATGAGAGTTTTATATTTTCATTCATGTAAATTTAAATGTAATGTAATATTATTTTATTTGGGGTACTTCCGGGTTGAGGTTGATGCCATCAGTGTTGTATATTATTTACTTTTCCGCATTAGGATGGACCCAAGGAGGGGAGCACAGGTGACTGGGTTCTGGAGTTCAGTGGGAGGCCATCTCGAGGAGTCGAGACCGGGTCTCCTAAACTCCCGAATTGGTAGGGTCGCTTGCCGCTCTCGTAGGGGTCCAGGGTGTGGGCTTGGCTATTCATCGCGACTGTGGAATCCGTATTTTCTATTGTTGGCTAAATACTAAATACGGATGTCCTAATATATCCCACATTATATCTATGTTTCTGCTGCGATATCTGTGATGTGATCTTTTGATATGTTCTGATGGATACAGTATATAGTATATATGATATATTATATAGACGTTACTTATGTTTTACACCCGCACTAGCCCTGCCATGCTCTGTCGTTAGTTACCTAACCTAACGGTGCACGAGGGGACATCGAGGCGAATGTGGATGGCATAAGTGTACGTCGTATTTATCTGTGATGTTTAGGTGACTTAAATGATGGGACTTCATTAATATGATTAATGAAAGAAAAGAAACCTAAAAGATGTTGGAGAATCAAATTTTAATAAAAAAGGGTAGCTACAGTTTTGCTTTGCATAGCGGTATATATGATATACCCTGCACCTTATTCGATGAGGAAAGTGCCAGATTCCTTCACCGGGAGTGACCTCTTTAGCAAAACTGGCAGATTCTACAACACTTGGTTTGACTTTTGACTGCTTTTGGAGTTTTTGCTTTGCATAGAGATGTATATGATATATCCTGCACCTTATTCCATAAGGAAAGAGCCGAGATCCTTTCACCGGGAGTGACCTCTTTAGCAAAACTAATAAAAGCCTCAAAATCACTCCATTTCAAAATTCACATGATTCTACGACGATATCAAGTTTATTACGCAATAGGTTTTCAGAAAAACCTGTTGTAGCCCTCCGTCATTTTAGATAAGAACTGTTTAGTATTCGTGCTGCGTTTGTTGGCCTTTGTCATGGCGTAGTGTACAGTAGCTAAATGGTGCTTATCTGCTTATGCATATAATGCAGATTGTTTTGAGGTAGTCATACGACCTTGTTGGCCTTTGTCAAGGGTCGTGCGGGTGGGTTTGATTCAATCAAGAAATGACGGGTTGAACTCGACTAACATCCTATGATTTGTTGGCCTTTGTCAAGGTCATAGGGGTTAGGGGCAAAATATTATCGGGAATTTCAAGTGTTGAAATTTGCAATGAGATTGCATACCTTCTATGAGATAGTTGGATCCCGATACACACTGCGAGTAATTGTTACTTCTGGGAGAGTTTTACACAGGACAATTAGCCGATCAAGTAGGTGTCTAGAAAGGTGTCAACGGGGTTACGCTTCTGGGAAAACGAGGTTTACTTTAATTAGGTCCGTGCGAAAGCACGGGGAACCTCCCTCAAAGTACCGACACTGGCCTAGCAGAAATATCGGCGAAGTTGTAAGGTGTAATTAATCCCGGCTAGTCTTTCCTTTTAAGGTTTGAAGGAAGATTTGATAAAAAATAGTGGGAGCCATCCTGATTAGATAAGATATTAACCAATCTGATCTTACAAGAGCATACGCTAAAGTCTTTTCTTCTCTCTCTCTCCAGGTAGCGACCATGTCATGCCTTAATCAAGATAATAATATGGATGTATTGACCGAACTCGCATATTATACTGTGCTGGGGAATGTTGGTTCCGTTCTTTCTTATAAGAGTTATAGGACTGAAAAGGACATAGGGGAATACCAGGATTCCCATGCCACCCGAATGAAGAAAGTACTTGATGATGCATTTTCTTCGGGTGTGTTCGTTACAGAGAACTGTTTCTCCATTTCCTCTACGTCCTGGGTATTGGATACCGGGTCAGGATCCCTTATATGTAATCAGTTACATGGGCTTAAGAAAGGCAGAGAACTTGGAGAAGGTGATAAAGACATAAGAGTTGGAAATTGTGCAATTGTTGCAGCTAAAACCGTCGGGGAATATCACCTTGTATTACCAACTGGTAATACATTGATTCTGAACGAATGCTATTACATGCCGAACCTGATATGCAACATTATATCGGTTTCTTTGTTGAGTAAAGAGTGATATAATTTTGTATTACAGGATAATGTTATGAAAATTTTCCGTAACCAAAAGTTGGTTGGATCAGGCACGTTGTGCAATGGCATTTATGTTCTAAATCAATCAACAGTTCTGAGTATAACAAACACACACAAGAGGAAGAGTTCAGAACTGAACGAATCCTTCTTCTGGCATTGTAGACTGGGTCATATCAATGCGACACGACTAGCTAAGTTGCATAAGGATGGATATTTGAATTCGTTTGAATTTTCATCTTATGACACTTGCCAGTCATGTCTCAAAGGCAAGATGACCAAAACTCCGTTTACGGGACACGGAGAAAGAGTTACGGAACTCTTGGGACTGGTGCATATTGATGTATGCGGTCCAATGTCTACACATGTCAGGAATGGTTCTGCGTACTTCATTACATTCACTGACGATCTCTTTAGGTTCGGGTATGTGTTCCTGATGAAACACAAATCAGAAGCTTTTGAGAAATTTAGAGAATATAAACAAGAAGTCGAGAACCAAACCGGAAAAAGTATTAAAATCCTTCGATCTGATCGAGGAGGTGAATACTTGAGCAATGAATTCCTGGACTTTCTAAAAGGGAATTGGATTCTCTCTCAGCTGACTCCTCCATATACACCACAGCACAACGGTGTATCTGAATGGAGGAACCGCACCCTATTAGATATGGTGCGCTCTATGATGAGCACATCTGAGTTACCTATTTCCTTCTAGGGGTATGCGCTGGAAACTGCGGCATACCTATTGAATCAAGTTCCATCTAAATCTGTACCTTCCACACCATATGAGATATATGATGAGCATATCTTTTCTACCATACTGAGGAACAAAAAGTGTTTGTTTCTCGACATGCCACCATTTTAGAAAAGGAATTTCTTACAAAAGAAATTAGTGGAGACCAGGCAGAACTGGAAGAAATTCCGGCTACAAAAACTCAAACTGAAGATTTAGTGGAACCAGAGGATTCAGTAGCTCCCAACGAACCTCAGCCTCTCCGCCGATCTAGTAGGGTTCCTCGCCAACCTGAGAGATACTACGGTTTTCTCATGGATGGTGGGAGCGAGGATTGCATCATGGAGGATGATGACCCAACTAGCTTCGAGCAGGCCATCACGAGTGGGGACTCAGTGAAATGGCTGGATGCAATGCGGTCCGAGATGGAATCCATGTACACCAACAAAGTATGGACTTTGGAAGATGCTCCTGAAGGGGTAAAACGCATTGGGAGCAAGTGGATCTTCAAGAAAAAACTTGGTGTAGATGGGAGAGTGGAGACTTTCAAAGCTAGACTTGTTGCAAAGGGTTTTCGTCAAAGACCAGGTGTGGACTATGATGAGACCTTTTCTCCAGTGGCTATGCTTAAATCCATCCGGATCATGCTTGCCATCGCTGCATATCATGATTACGAAATCTGGCAAATGGATGTTAAGACCGCCTTTCTAAACGGTGATTTAGAAGAGTGCGTGTACATGACTCAGCCAGAGGGCTTCGTAGATAGTGGGAGCAGCGGGAAGGTGTGCAAGCTGCTTAAATCCATTTATGGAATAAAGCAAGCATCGCGGAGTTGGAACATCTGCTTTGACATCATTATCAAAGAGTTTGATTTCGTCAAAAACGTAGATGAACCTTGTATCTACAAGATGGTGGCAGAGAGTAAGGTTGTCTTCCTCGTATTGTACGTGGATGACATACTCTTGATAGGAAATGACATTCTTATGCTGCAATCGGTCAAGCACTTCTTATCACAAAGATTCTCAATGAAAGATCTTGGTGATGCCTCCTGCATATTGGGAATTAGGATCTATAGAGATAGATCCAAACGGATATTGGGATTGTCCCAATCCAGGTACATTGACACCATACTAAAGAGGTTTAGTATGGAAGAATCCAAGCGTGGGAACTTACCCACGATCTCTGGAGTCACTCTCTCCAAAGAGATGTCTCCCAAGACTGATTTGGAGAGAGCTCGCATGCAAGAGATACCCTATGCTTCGGCTGTAGGTTCTATCATGTACGCGATGCTATGTACCAGACCCGATGTAGCATACTCACTAAGTGTAGTGAGTAGGTATCAAGCTGATCCCGGAGAGAGTCACTGGACAGCTGTGAAGAGCATTCTCAAGTACTTGCGAAGGACTAAAGAGGTGCTCTTGGTGTATGGTAACGGAGAACTCCAAGTGGAGTCCTTTACCGATTCGAGCTTCCAGAGTGATAAGGACGACTCTAAGTCGCAGTCGGGATTTGTCTTTACCCTTTATGGAGGGGCGGTTAGCTGGAAGAGTTCCAAGCAGGAAACCGTGGCAGACTCGACGATGGAGGCTGAATACATCGCTGCCAACGATGCTGCCAAAGAGGCTGTCTGGATCAAGAAGTTCATTACTGAACTTGGAGTGGTTCCATCCATTGAGCATCCAATACCTTTGTATTGCGATAACAATGGAGACAAATGACGATCTCAGGTCGATGAACTAACTTGTACACATGTCACCAGGGAACTGCTATCTGACATCAGGTATAATACCAACTAGCATGTTCCCGGCGAGTCCTGTCCGGTGTACTCATAACCCAATGAGCACCTGTATACATCTTAGGTGAACCAACTGACACCAATGGCTTGTGAGACCGGCCACCGCCCCTCGTCGGGGTCTCGACTGTATACACTAGTCTACTAATAGAGTATCGATGCCCAGTCTCAAAACTCCCACGACTAGGGACCACTTTAAGGATGTGCTTATAGACCCCAGCTCCCATGTATATGATCGCCATCATACTGCTGGCAGTCAAGCAAGAATCTTAAGGGCTCTATCAACGTGTAATAAAGACCTGTAAGGTCACCTAAAGCAGTGCACGATGATAAAGATAAACCAGATAGCATACTATCATCGTGAGTAAGATTGTCCTACCGGTATAGGTCCTCCCTCAATCATTGCAATCACGTGCTCGCGATCCAATTATTGACTCTGAGGGCACTATATCCAACAATCTCCGACTTGCACTCAAGGCTAATTATTTCGATGTCGCATACTCACAGCCCGTGTGATACCAAACACCCAACTCCTCTACTAATCAGTCTCAGAAAACCCGTTTACGAAACTATTGCATTCGAGGAATAGCCTCAATGAGTGGATCCGCCATGATGTTTCTTTCTATGTCTCTCTTTATCTCAAGTTTGCGGAGAAAGCCATCTCCCGAAATGAGCAATACCTGTCTTAGAATATGTCTGGATATCTGATGGGACCTAGTTCATAAATGAACTCCAAATCCAAACTTCATAGACTGTATCGTCAACTGAACTTAATCAGTATCCTGCGCCATGCCTCCCTCAGTGTCCGCTTAGATCACCTGTCCAAACCACTGCCCCTCGTCAGAGGAAAAACTATAACTCTGACAGCCACTCTGTCATCCAGGTCACCTTGGAAGCCTGGAATGATAATTGTCTCCTAAAAGAGGCTGTTGTTATCATATCCCTAGAACATCCACTTATGTTCTAAAACTGCTTCCGATCGTTTCTCCAGGATTGTATTAATATCAACTTATTGCATCTACTGCAAAAACAACATCTGGCGTGGTACTTGACATCTCATGATCAACTCAATTGCTTAAGCAAGTAATATGTCAATCATGCACATCCCTCTCCCCTTTAGTCTGTAAGACACCTTTAGAGAGGGTGACTCCATCACCTGCAGGTATACTACCGTGTCTGGAGTCGTCCATTCTAAAACACCTTTAGAATGCTGTCTAAGTACCCAGATTGGGAAACCACCCAAATCTAGATCTAAAACCATAGATCTAGTAACTAGAATGTCTGATATAATATCCAAGCCTTACGTGGAGAAAACACTGTGTGACAACCAAAGTATAACCGATCGTAGTATAGAATTTCACTTCCTACTCTGTGTATGTCATCCAAATACCAAGACATCACACCCTACTACCTTCTTAGCAGATCCATCTCCTATTCTGATGAAGTCAAACTTATGACTGTCTCATCAGAAATAGATGATCTTTCTCCGCTATATCCGATTTAGTCTATATATAGACATAAGCCACTTGTCCACTATGCTTCCGCTGCTCCCACTGACTACGACAACTCTCTGTCAGAGTCATGTACACGCAAACTTCTAAAGCTAGTTTAGAACGATGCTATACTCATCCTCCTGCCGGGTCTCACAGTCTGGAACAACAGCAGTGTCAAGTCTGGGTAAACAAGAACCTCCCTGTCACCGACTTTGAGCATACCGAAGTACCTCTCGAGCGCTTGAGGTTACCCACCATATCTGCGGAGTGGCTAATGGAGTGTCAAACCAAATTGAATCATTAGGTCCTATTAAATTTTCAGTAATCGTTTGCGGTTCTGGAATCACTTCCAGTTCTACCATACTCCCACTACTGTTTTCTGAAAAAAAATCCATTTTACCAAAACTGTGGTGAGTTAAGAACAATATCACTATTGATCTTCCAGATGGTAGAAAGTCAACCCTCATCATAGCCCGGATCAGCCCACAAACAGTCATTACAGAAACATGCATTGAGTTATCCAGAGTCTGGTTTTAAGCATAAGCCAGACAACTCCATATACCTTAACATTGTTAAGATATGAGCCATTCTATATCTAATATAGAAACAGAGGCACTGATTTAATTGGAACCAGATTCAAATCATGCAGCTGTCTCCAGTGCATGTAAACTATATGGAAGGAGGCCTATCAGCGTCACTCAACTTAGGAATGCATCCAGATATGAGTAACCTGAAAGAGAAACAAGTTTCTCAAAACCATTACTATCAACTGAATACCGAATACAAGTATCTACATCTTCGATCACCTTGAAGAATCCTGATATTTGCAACACCCGGTTCTCTACTTTATTCTTATACCTATAACTTCTCAAAACTTAGATCTTGCATTTCTACGAAACACTTGTCTAAAGACCAGAGAAGACATAAGTAAACAGAATATAGTACGAAGACCAACCCCTCGGTCCTAATGGACACTGGACAACATACAATACTCTGTATAAGTCCCCTGAGTCTTACAACTCATTCCCTGTGTGTCGTAAGTTGAAAACTGTACTTATGGTTAAGAAGAATTACACCGTTGTTTAATGCTCCTTATCTAACCATCCACTGATATAGGTAAATGTGATAGACATAATTTCAAAAAGTTATATCTCACTTTATAAAAATAAACGTACAGATAAATCAATTTGAAATTGGTGCATAACAACGGATATTCAAAACCAAATATTTTCCATCCGACAAACAACCCAGGTGATTTCCTCAAATATCACCAATTACAACGAATCCCGATATAATGAGGATGATCACCCAATTCCCAATAAATTACTCCCGCTCATCATCTGTAAAACCATACAGATGTTAGAATCAAACCTGGTAAATACATACCCTGGAGCAAGGACTAATTGGGAAATCAGTTTTCTTTTAACATTACAGTGTGAAACTGAAACATGTAAATGTTTCGAAGGGGTATCCGGGTATTCCTAGTAATGCCTCTTCCATTATCCGATTCACAACTGTAACCGTGCATTTCTTTGCCATCTCTCCAAATCCCTTTATATGTCTTTAGTCATTACCTTCTGTACACCCCTTTAGGCTAAATGGTTTTCTTCCTTCCCTACCGTTCGGCACCAGCCTATGGTTTGGAAGAAGACTATCCAATAAGCATAATAGGTGTATTGTCCTAATCCTAGGAGCACTCGCAACCCGAGAGAAGGTAAAGATAAAATACAACTGAATAAAACCTTATTCCTTTTTCTCCTGAACCAGAATCCATCCCCGAACTGGAACAAGTCCCTTCGAGTTCGTATATAACCATACGATGGAGTATCTAAATAACTGTGGATCTTCGTAGTGATACGGGGTGTTCCGGAGAAATGCAAAGGTGAAGTAGGAGTGGCGATGAAATACTTGGTTTGGTCATGAATAGCAGTCGCAGTTTACTTTGCCCTCTTACTAATCTCTTTATTTGTCTTTACTGAGTGGCGATGAAATACTTGGTTTGGTCATGAATAGCAGTCGCAGTTTACTTTGCCCTCTTACTAATCCCTTTATTTGTCTTTACTTAATACCTTCTGTACACCTTTTAGGCTAAATGGTTTTCTTCATTCCCTACCGTTCGGAACCTGCCTATGGTTTGGATGAAGACTATCCAATTAGCGTAATAGGTGTATCGTCCTAATCCAAGGAGCACTCGCAATCTGAGACAAGGTAAAAGGAAAAGACAACTGAATAGTCCTATTCATTTTCTCCAGAACCGGAAACCATCCACGAATAAGTTCCTTCGAGTTCGTATATAACCATACGATGGTTTTATCCAATGGATGTGGATGATCGTAGTAATACGGGGTGTTCTGGAGAAAAAGGGTAAAAGTAGGAGTGGCAATGAGGTATGCAACTCAGACAATCCAAAAGCCAGTGTTTTAAGAAGGTTCGGTTAACTTGGTCACTGAGTCATAGTCAAGGGTCGGGTCATGGTCGCTGCCAAAGAGAGAGAGAAAAGAAACACTCAGCGTGCACTCTAACCTAGATCAGAATGGTTATCAATTTATCTAATCAGGAAACCTCCCACTGTAACCTCAAATTCTCTTCCAAACCTGAAAGAAGAATTAGTCGGGATCACCCGAGGAGTAAACCAACTCATCAGTGGGAATCGGGATCCAACTATCATCGCATGATAACGTGATGGAATCCACTCACGTTATCACACTCCAGAAGGTATGCGCATATCTGGCAAGTTTCAGTTTCTTTAGAAACTCCCGATGTGATTTTTACCCCATGCTCTTATGACCCTGACGGAGGCCAACATATCATAAGTCACATGTCAAGTTCAACCCGTCATTATCCAGGTTGATTTGAACCCACCCGTATATACCCTTGACGAAGGCCAAAATAGTAGTACGACTGTCCCAAACCAACGCATCTATCTATGCTGCAGAAAAGTAACAAATAGCTACCATACACTATGCCTTGACGAAGGCCAACATACATAGCATGAATACTAAGTGCTACCTTTCTGAAATGACGGAGGGCTACGAATGGTTTTTGGCGAAAAACCTTTAACGTAATGAACTTGATATCGTTGAAGGAACCGGATAGCTTTTTATAAAAAAAAGTGGTGAAAACATTTGCTAAAGAGGTCACTCCCGGTGAAGGGATCTCGGCTCTTTCCCCGTAGAATGAGGTGCAGGATATTCCAGCTGAATACCACGATGCAAAGCAAAAAGGCAATCGGCTATAGTGAAGTTATTACCCTGACACAAACTTCTGTCCAAGGGGTCACTCCCGGTGAAGGGATCTCGGCCCTTGCCTCGTCGACTGAGGCGCGGGATATTCCAACTGAATACCATGATGCAAAACAAAAGAAAACGTCCTTGCAATAACAGCTTTTTGAAAAATGTTCCAACAACATCAGAATAGGTTTGTTTAGCTTACATTGATCCGAATCAATGCAGTCCCATCAATTAATCACAACACAAAAGAACGAAAATATGATGTACGTATATGCCATCCGCATTCGCCACCGGGTCCCGTCATCACCCGTTAGGTTACTTAACTAACGACAGAGAGGGGACTGGACTAGCGCGGGTGTAAAACATATACAACATCTACTAGTATATATATCAATATATAATAATCGCTCAAGGCGTGATAAAATGCAACATCACAGAAATGTAATAAGCATCACAGAACAATACAGATAATCTGGGATCCCCGGGTTTCATAGAGCCGCTACTGAAACCCGACGTTCCCCTGGTCATGTGGATAGCCTGTGCAATAAAATCCTAGACCCCTACGGGCGCGGCAAGTTACCCGCCAAAACCTGAAGCGAGGCAGCCCCCTTCAACAAAGTGAATGGACCACCCAACACTTCACGGAATCCGGTAACTTGAGCACCCCTCCTTGGGTCAACCTGTACCCCCTACGAGTGCGGTGAATAGCCCGCCAATTCTAGATTGAAGCCCCATCCGTCTCAAAGACATGAGATGCAGACCTGTTGCCCTCTAGAACCCGGCTATCCGTGCACCCCACCGCGGGGTAATCCTAGTACAGAAAGTAAAATATATACAACGGGTACATCGACCTCAGCCCGGTCGTGCCCAAAAAGAATAATATACAAACAGGCAGTGACGGAAGTCCACATGTCGGACGCTCACCCCGCAATATCAGATGTACAAATACAACCAAACTGAACTACCATTGCATCCAGGCTATCCACCACGACAAATCCGCAACATCACAGCACAACACAAAACATCAATGTGAATGTCACGTTCGCAAATCCGTCTAAAAGAGCTATAGCAATTAGACAAGATTTACCGATCAAATGACATTCACGGTCACAGATATAATGTAAATACTGTGAACTAACATGTTTAAAATTTTCAATCGACAAAATTTCCCGAAGTGGGCCCCAAGCACAATTCCCAGTACTCAAACAAATCTGGGCCCAAACAAAAAATTCCAGAAACCCCAATTCCAAGTTTAAGACCACTGTAGAAAAAATGGTGCATTGAAGGCACAAAATGGCGGCAGAACCTTGGCCAAAAGAGGGGTATTGCCGCGGTTCCGCGGCGGAACAGTGTCATCATGCAATGAAATTTTCACAGATTTCTTAAAAGCGCCTGCCTGATTTTCTGACACACTCAAAATAATTTTTTGACGACAAAAAATTTACGACAGAAACTGCATAAAGTAGAATCGCGGTTTTGGAAATTTCGTTCGATATAGTGCCTCAAAGTCAATTATTGGATCGCAAGTACGTGATTGCAATGATTGGGGGAGGACCTATACCGATATGAAAGTCTTGATCGAGATGATAGTATGCTATTTGGTTTGTCTTTCTCATCGTATATATACTTTAGTTCACTATTGCATGATGATAGAGCCCATAGGATTCTTGCTTGACTGCCAACAGTATGATGGCGATCATATACGTGAGAGCTGGGGTCTATAAGCATATCCTTAAAGTGTCCCTAGTCTTGGGAGTTTCGAGAAAGGGCATCGATACTTCAGAGTAGACTAGTGTATACAGTCGAGACCCCGACGAGGGGCGGTGGACGGTCTCACAAGCCACTGGTGTCAGTTGGATCACCTAAGATGTATACAGGTGCTCATTAGGTTATGAGTACACCGGACATGACTCGCCGGGAACATGCTAGTTGGTATTATACATATCGTCGGATAGCAGTTCCCAGGTGACATGTGTACAGGTTTGTTTGTCGACTTGAGATCGTCATTTGTCTAGTGTGAGTTCCCACTGTTCTTTGATTACTACCCTACCACGCTCAAAGGAGACGTGCAAACAGGTTTTAATTGGGTACAGTCCCGAGCCACATGGAGGCAGTGAGCGGATCGTCGGGGATTCGTCTCTCCCGGTATTGGGGGTTGATGTCGCACAGTGCACGGATGGCCATCACTAGAAATCCTCGGCCGGGGTAGTGGAGAATTACTGATTTGGATCAGTAGTTTCTCAGGAGGTCATAGGCTACATACCGACACGAATTATCGCGTTATTAGGGGTCTGACTTTATCCACCCCCCTAGACTCTATATGCGATACTCTTAGACGAACGAACCGGACTGTACGGATATTGTCACTGTCAGGCTCAGTAGGGTTTCTGGATGAGTTCGCTCGTCAGCTTCCCTTCCAATTAATACATAGGCAACCGTTACGTACAGCTAGTACCTCTGACGTGCTAGTGGTTATACCCAGTTCCGGTGTGTTGATGAGTCATTAGTGTCCCCCACAGACAGTTTCCCAAGTTCGGGCGAAACGTTGTAGAGGCCGTATGTTTTTATGGCAGGGATCGGAAAATGCACATGCGTTTACGCACGTGTCATATTTCGGGCAGATAATACTGGAAGTCTTTGATTTAAGCCGGATCCGAGTTTTATACTGTGTAGATATAATATCTTTGTCTCAGTTGCATTTGTATTCGGTTGTAATACAAATGCGGGTATGTTTATACTGTTACGGGGTTATCCTGAAATTCGTTTCGGGATCGCTTTTGGAAGTTGTCAGTTTCCAGTTTTCTATCAGCCGTATTAAACATTCGGTTTAATACGGATTTATCTTTTCTTGATGAGTGTGGATGGTTCTAGAAGTTTCTAGATGGTGACTAGGATGATGAGGTGGCTAGTGACTCATTAGTGCATTAATTGTGCAATTAATGTATGATGACTAGGTTAGATGATTCATTTGTGTGCATTTAATGTTAATGCAAGGTGTTAACATGACTCATTCTTTCATTCATTGTTATGGTCACCCTCTCCACTCCTACACTCACCTCCCTCCTCCCTTTATATTGGCCGTCCCATTCTGGTGAGAAGGATGATTGATTTTTGGGAAAAAAGATTATAGTTTTGGTTCATGGAAATTTCATATACGAATTTCTCATTTACCCGATCCAAAAGGCAACTTCATTAACCGTTCGTCCATAGCTTTGGACGAAGCGAGACAAAGTGTTCTACTCATTCTCTACATCAATCTTGGTCATCACTTTTAGCAAACTTGATGATCGAGTTGCCTCGGTTCAGAGGCGGGAGCCCGTTTAAAGATCCGTCGACGTGGTGCCACCTGGACGAGGAGACTGGAGATTCAGGAGATCGGAGCAGTCGCAATGAAGCGTGGGATGATGGTTGAAGACCGAAGGACTCGGATCATTCGGTATAACATTTCTACCAACTTTGGAGTTTGTTAGTTTAGCTTTAATGGCAGATCCGGGTTATAGTATACGATAGCGCCAGTTGTAAAAGTTTTTTTCCCGCATTTGGCGTCTGTTAGACGGTTGGGGCGCTACCGTGGACTTACAGTGGTATCAGAGCCTCGCCATTAAGCTTTACTAACTTATGCTAACGCGTTTAAAATATCGATCGAACGGAATTTCGAAAACAACAATTTTCTGTACAAAAGTTTCTGTCGATTTTAAATCTGGCCTAAAAATTATTTTGAGCATCACAGAAAATTGTGCAGGTAATTCTAAGCAAACTGGTGAAATTTGGTCACGTGATCCCACAGAACGGCCGCGGATCCGCGGTCCAAACCAGGGTTTGGCCGTTGATCCGCCGCTCTTTTGTGGGAACAGTGAGCCAAATTTCTACAGTATGTTCTACATGGCAAATTGTGGCTTTTGGAATATTTCTTTTGGGCCCATATTTTGTTACTATACAGCAGATGTACGTGGGGCCCACTTCGGGAAGTTTTGTCGATCGAAATTTTAAACTTGTTAGTATGCAGTATTTACATTATATCTCCGACCGTGAATGTCATTCGAGCGGTAAATTGTGTCTAATTGCTATAGTCCTTTTAGACGGATTTGTGAACGTGACATTCACGTTGATGTTCTGTGTTGTGCTGTGATGTTGCGGATATGTCATAATGGATAGCAGTGTGCAATGGTAGTGCTGTTTGGATTTATTTGTACATTTGATATTGCGGGGCGAGCGTCCAACATGTGGACTGTCGTCACTGCCTGTTTGTATAATATTCTTTTGGGGCACGACCGGGCAGAGGTCGTTGTACCCATTGTATATATTTTCTTTTATGTACGTAGGGGGTACAGGTTGACCCAAGGAGGGGTGCTCAAGTTACCGGATTCCGTGAAGTGCCGGGTGGTCCATTAACTATGCTGTAGGGGGCTGCCTCGCTTCAGGTTTTGGCGGGTAACTTGCCGCACCCATAGGGGTCTAGGTTTCATTGCACAGGCTATCTACACGACCAGGGGAACGTCGGGTTTCAGTAGCGACTCTGTGAAACCTTGGGATCCCAGATTATCTGTATTATTCTGTGATGCTTATTACTTTTCTGTAATGTTGCATATTATCACGCCTGGAGCAATTATTGTATATTGGTATATATACTATTAGATGTTGTATATGTTTTACACCCGCGCTAGTCCAGTCCCCGCTCTGTCGTTAGTTAAGTAACCTAACAGGTGATGATGGGACCCAGTGGCGAATGCGGATGGATATACGTACATTTTATTTTTCGTTCTTTTCTGGTTTGATTGATTGATGGGACTGCGTTGATTCTGATCAATGCAAGGATAAAACAAACCTGTTTGGCAGTTGTTGGAACAGCTTTAAAAAGTGTTATTACAAAGACGTTTCCTTTTATTATGCATAGGGGTATTCGGTTGGAATATCCTGCACCTCATTCGACGAGGCAAGGGCCGATATCCCTTCACCGGGAGTGACCCCTTGGGCAGAAGTTTGCGTCAGGGTAATAACTTCACTATAGTCGATTACATGTTGCTTTGCATAGCGGTATTCAGTTAGAATATCCTGCACCTCATTCCACGAGGAACGAGCCGAGATCCCTTCACCGGGAGTGACCTCTTTAGCAAAAGGTTTTCACCAATATATTTTTATATAAAGCTATCAGGTTCCTTCAACGAGATCAAGTTCATTACGTTAAAGGTTTCTTCGCTAAAAACCAGCCGTAGCCCTCTGTCATTTCTTATGGATGGTCAGTAGTATTCAATCTATGTTTGTTGACTAAAGTCAAGGTATAGTGTTTGGTAGCTGCTGGGTATTCATCTGTTGCATAGATAAATGCGTTGGTTTGGGACAGTTGTACTGCCTTGTTGACTAAAGTCAAGGGTAGGTACGGGTGGGTTCAAATTAACCTGGATAATGACGGGTAGAACTTGACATGTGACTTATGATTTGTTGACTAAAGTCAAGGTCATAAGAGCATGAGGAAAAAATCATATCGGGAGTTTCTAAAGAAACTGAAACTTGGCAAGTGTGCGCATGCCTTCTAGAGTGTGATAACATGAGTGGATTCCGTCACGTTATCATGCGATGAGAGTTGGATCCCGATTCCCACTGATAAGTTGGTTTACTCTTCGGGTGATCCCGATTGATTCTTCTTTCAGGTTTGGAGGAGAATTTGATGGAACAGTGGGAGGTTTCCTGATTAGATAATGTGATATCCATTCTGATCTAGGTTAGAGTGCACGCAGAGTGTTTCTTTTCTCTCTCTCTTTGGCAGCGACATTTGACCGACCCTAGACTATGACTCAGTGACCAACTTGACCGAACCTTCTTAAAATACTGGTTTATGGATTATCTGAGTTTCATAAGTCATTGCCGCTCTTTCTTTTACCCTTTACATTTCTCAGAACACCCTGTATTACTACGGACATCCACTTCCATTGGATAGATCCATCGTATGGTTATATACGAACTCGAAGGGATTTCTTCGAGGATGCATCCAGGTTCAGGAGAAATAGAATTGGTTTATTCAGTTGTCTTTTATTATCACCTTCTCTCAGGTTGCGAGGGCTCCTTAGTTTAGGAGAGCACACCTATTACGCTTATTGGATAGTCTTATTCCAAACCATAAGCAGGTGCCGAAAGGTAGGGAATGAAGAAAACCAATTAGCCTAAGCAGGTGTACAGAAGATAATAACTAAAGACAAAATAAAGGAATTAGAAAGAGGGCAATGTAAATTGCGACTGTTATCATTCACGACCAAAACCGCGTACTTCATCGCCTCTCCTATTTCGCCTTTGCTTTTTTCCCAGTTCGGGAGAAATAGAATAAGGTATTATTCAGTTGTCTTTTATTATCAACTTCTTTCAAGTTGCGAGTACTCCTATGATTAGGAAAGTACACCCATTATGCTTACTGGATAGTCTTCTTCCAAACCATAGGCTGGTGCCGAACGGTAGGGAAGGAAGAATAGCCTAAAGGGGTGTACAGAAGGTAACGAATAAAGACAAATAAAGGGATTTGGAAAGATGTCAAAGAAATATACGGTTAAAATCATGAATTGGATTTTGGAAGAGGCATTACTATGAATACCAGGATACCCTTATGAAACATTTTTTTGTTTCAGTGCGTTGTTAATGGAAAACTGATTTCCCGATTAGATATTTACTCCAGGGTATGTATTTACCAGGTATGATTCTCACATCTGTATGGTTTTACAAATGATAAGTGGGAGTGAGTTAATGGGAATAAGGTAATCATCCTCATTATATCGGAATTCGTTGTAATTAGTTATATTTGAGGAAATCGCCTGGGTACAGTTTTCAACCTACGATGCACAGGTTTTGAGTTATTCAACTCAACGGACTTATACAGAGTATTGTATGTTGTCCAGTGTCCATAAAAAGGGTAGGTCCTCGTACTCTGTTCTGTTTACTTTTAACTTCTCTAGTTTTTAGACAGGTGTTTCGTAGAAATACAGTGTCTATGTTTTGAGAAGTTGTGGGTATAGGAATAAAGTAGAGAACCAGATGTCGCAAGTATCGGGATTCTTCAAAGAGATCGAAGATGTAGATTCTTGTGATTGGTATTCAGATAATAGTAATGTTTTTGAGAAACATGTTTCTCTTTCAGGTTACTCATAATTGGATGGATTCCTAAGTTGAGTAATGCTTATTAGCCTCTCTCCATTAAGTTGATATGCACTGGAGACAGCTGCATGATTAGAATCTGGTTCCAATTAAATAAGTGCCAAAGTTTCTATATTGGATATAGAATGGTTCATATCTTAACGATGTTAAGGTATGGTGAGTTGTCCAGCTTATGCTTAAAACAAGATACTGGATAACTCAAGGCACGTTTCTGTAATGGCTGTTTGTGGGTTGACCCTGGCTATGACGAGGGTTAATTTTCTACCATCTGGAAGATCAATAGTGATATTGTTCTTGACTCGCCACAGTTTTAGTAAAATGGATTTTTTCAGAAAACAGTTGTGGGAGTATGGTAGAACTGGAAGTGATTTCAGAACCGCAAACGATTACGGAAAATTTAATAGGACCTATATATTCAATCTGGTTTGACATTCCAATAGCCACTCCGCAGATATGGTGGGTAACCTCAGACACCCGAGAGGTACTCCAGTAGCCTCAAGGATGGTGACAGTGAGGTTCTTGTTTACCCAGACTTGACACTACTGTTGTTCCAGACTATGAGACCCGGCAGGAGGATATGTATAGCGTTGTTCTAAACTAGCTTTAGAAGTGTACGTATATATTATTCTGCCAGAGGGTTGTCGTAGTCAGTGGGAGCAGCGGAAGCATAGTGGGCAAGTAGCTTATGTCTATTTATAGGCTTGAGCATAGATAGCGGAGATAAGATCATCTATTTTTGATATGACAGTCATATGTTTGACTTCATTAGAATAGGGGATGGATCTGTTAAGGAGGTAGTAGGGTGTGATGTCTTGGTATTTGGATGACATACACAGAGTAGGAAGTAAAATTCCTATACTACAATCGGTTGTACTTTGGTCGTCACACAGTTGTTTCTCCACAAAGGATATGGATATAATATTGACATTCTAGTTTCTAGATCTATGGTTTTAGATCAAGATTTGGATAGTTTTCCAATGTGGGTACTTTGACAGTATTCTAAAGGTATTTAGAATAGATGACTCCTGGCATGGTAGTATACATGCAGGTAATGGTGTCACCCTTTCTAAAGGTGTCTTACAGACTAAAGGGGAAAGGGATGTGCATGATTGGCAGATCACTTGCTTAGGCAATTGAGTCAATCGTGAGATGTCAAGTACCACACCAGATGTTGTTTTTGCACTAGATGCGATAAGTTTATATTAATCCAATCCTGAAGAAACATAAGAAAGCAGTTTTAGAACATAAGTGAATATTCTACGGATTTGATGACGGCAGCCTCCTTCGGGAGACGGTTATCATTCCAGGCTTCAAAGGTGACATGGATGATAGAGTGATTGTCAGAGTTATAGTTTTCCCTCTGATGAGGGACAGTATTGTGGACAGGTGGTCTAAGAGGATACTGTGGGAGGCATGGTGCAGGATACTGATTAGGTTCAGTTGACGATACAGTCTAAGAAGTTTGGATTTGTAGTTCATTGATGAACTAGGTCTCATCAGATATCAAGACATATTCTAAGACAGGTATTACTCGATTCGGGAGATGGTCTTCTCCGCGAACTTGAGATTAAGAGAGACATAGAAAGAAACATCAGGGCGGATCCACTCACTGAGGCTATTTCTCGAACACAATAGTTTTACAAACGGGTTTTGTGAAACTGATTAGTAGAGGAGTTGGATGTTCGGTATCACACGGGCTGTGAGTATGCGACATCGCAATAATTAGCCTTAAGTTCAAGTAGGAGATTGTTCGATATAGTGCCCTCAAAGTCAATTATTGGATCGCAAGTACGTGATTGCAATGATTGAGGGAGGACTTATACCGATATGACAGTCTTGATCGAGATGATAGTATGCTATCTGGTTTTTCTTTATCATCGTATATATGCTTTAGTTCAGAAAGCATGATGATAGAGCCCATAGGATTCTTGCTTGACTGCCAGCAGTATGATGGCGATCATATACGTGGGAGCTGGGGTCTATAAGCACATCCTTAAAGTGTCCCTAGTCGTAGGAGTTTCGAGACAGGGCATCGATACTCCAGAGTAGACTAGTGTATACAGTCGAGACCCCGACGAGGGGCGGCGGCCGGTCTCACAAGCCACTGGTGTCAGTTGGATCACTAGTTTTTCTGAACGTATATAGTTTGATGAGATTAAATTGTGGTTATGGGTTATATGACTTATTTAAGTTATTTAATAAGTATTATGGCCGCTAGAATTGTTTAAACATTTAGTTTTGTTCTAAAACGAGTAATTTTGCTTGCTAGTTTTTCGGAAAAACGGGTTTTAAAGTGAATTTGGGGTTTTTGTGAGTTTTAACCTATTTTATATTAAAATTAGTGTTCGTGAATGTGCAAATGAGTGTATTTGGGTTTTTCTCGATGGTCTGGCGTTTGTACGCCGACGTCGAGGGTTTTTGGGTTGATTTGTGGAAGCAACCATAGGTTTTGACCTATGTGGGATTCGTGTGTCGTTTTGGTCATGAGTCGGATTTTAATGCGATACGATGCGTTGTGATATGTAGGTACCCCCATGTGGACTTCGAGACGGCAAGCAAGCACGTGGCGACGTCGGTACCGGCGAGCGAGGACCAGGTGAGTAGATTTATATCTACGGGGAGAAGTCGGGTGGATGGCGTATAGCACCCCCGCATTCCGTGGTGGTGTATACGGATGCGTATACACACCAACAATTATTATATGTTATTTGGGATTAATAACGATGTTTAGGATGGACATTGGTGTGTTGGATTATTTTAGTGTCGCGAACCCTAGGGTAGGGTTGCACTACACATACACACATACATACTTGCATACATTCCTATTTATATGTGCTCATGGGATTCTTTATAGTTATGTGTTCACATGGGTATGGGACTATGTGTTCACATACGGATTTGAGGATGATACTTGGGATTGAGCTGAGTCGATGAGATTTGTTTGTGGTTGTGATATCGGTGATATGGAAGGATTCGTACTTGAGGTACGTCCTGGTGTTATAGCGGATCTTGGGGCGGTGATACTGGTGAATAGTGTTATAAATAAAATGGTCGACATGTGATCGTGATATGAGGCATGATATGCTAGGATATTGATATTAGGCCGTATCGGACGATGTATACCCCTTGATGATGATATGTGCTGACGATATCGGTTTGTACGAGATTGTCGATCAGTAGTCAGATCATGAGTATATTGAGGATATTAGTATTGTACTAGACACAGGTCAGTACCCTAGACTATGAACTTGGATAAAGAGGATACCAGAGGAATAGTGTGAGGAATATGATATTGACCCGTACCCAGATTTGGGGATGTCGTACGACGGATTTACGTACGAGCTATATCTTGATGATTGATCCGCACTCTTGACTTGGGATGTCTGATTATAGATATGGTATCGGATATGATATTATTGAGGCGGGATCACCGACTAATATATATACAGGTATGTATATGTATCGACTCAGATGTTAGGCGCTTTCCTTACCTGTAATCTAGCTTGTAGCTTAGCCCTTTAGTTTAGTTAGTTGTTAGATTAGATTCGGTTCCTACCTATTTCAAAGCTTACGAATCGTGCGTATTTTAAAAGACAAGTCAAGGGATTCTACAGATATTTCAAAAAAAACGTATCTTTTCTTAAAAACACCGTAGCCCTATTTTCAAAACCCCACGATTCGTGTTATTTCAAAAGGCACCATTGTAGGACTTATATTAGGTTAAAGCAGATTAGTTATCGTTGCGTCTAGTATTCAGCTCCCGCTCATTATTGTTGTTTGCTCCGCATCACATGCTTATATTATGCTTCATATTCTACTGTTGATATCTTGTGGTTAAGACACCAGCACCATTACCGATGATGCGTATGTACCACGTACACTTACTTGCCGGCTCACACACATCTTCCTCGGTAATTGCCATATCACGTACACCTTAGAAAATATTATTGCTTGACATAGCCTGTTAGCTAATAGTTTAGACATGATATTAGTGTACTTGCCTTATATGTTAGTTTAGACATTGTAGTTATTACCTGCTACTTCATGCATACTGTTATTCATTGTTATGCCGCATTCATGGATTCTCATGCATATATTCACTTTTTACGTGCTATTGAGATTTTGGATTCGGATTTCCATGAGATTTTCTGGATTTGGGGAAAACCGCAAAACATATACAAACTTCTTCTTTCTCTTTTTAAATAAAAAAGTGCGGTTTTTCCCATGATGTATGAGTCGACCACCATGAGTTTGCTGATGGATTTCGAGACCCGATTCGAGGAGTTGGATAAACCGTTTCGGGTACATGGTGGACCCGGTATGGTACCCAGGGGCAAGAAGCTCGTGGTGATGATGATGAGCCTGGCAGGGGGAGACTACCTACCGGTGATTTTACCCGATGTGTCGGATATCCGGAGGATACCGTCGTGGTCTTGAGATGGATGGTAGGGGTCGGTCTGGACTGACGGCGCCCTAGATATTGTGATTGAGACATTGAGATTTCGAGATATTGAGCTACTGAGATTTGATGATACAGGCCAGTCCGGATAGCCGGAGCCTGAGGTTTTGAGACATTGTGATTTATGTTTTGTGTCGATGCTAGACACTGTTGATGCTGATTTCATTTATGATACCTCATTTTAAAAATACAAAGGAAATCTCACTAATTTATGAAAACAGTTTCTTCATTTACATGTATTCTGTTTTCATGCATTCATACCTCATTCATATGATATATTGCTGC
The DNA here is from genome assembly GCA_030015575.1 of Agapanthus africanus. NCBI lineage: Eukaryota > Viridiplantae > Streptophyta > Magnoliopsida > Asparagales > Amaryllidaceae > Agapanthus > Agapanthus africanus. The sequence goes on from JASDDO010000010.1 coordinate 236,726,232, forward strand.
CTGAGGCACTGACACGGGCACATGAGATCACACTCGGGTAAGATATTACCCTAGCCATTGTTATAGGCTGCATGTTATTCATATATTTGAGGATATATTATGATCTTTGACCTAGGTTGCGTTATTTATGCGATTTCTGTGCGTAGATGTTTTTCTATTCACGAGTTGGCAACTCACCCCCGTTGTGCCCCAGTTTCTTGTAGGTTTGCCGTACAGGTTTCATTACGGCTTACGGGCATAGTTTCCTTCTAGTGATTTGCTAGTAGGTGGGTTTACATGTATCGTACCCCCCATTATATAACTTGTATATTATTACTCTGTTGTATCTAGAAATTCCATCAACCAAACATGTATTTATTTCAGAGATAGAGACCAGTGATGTTATTCTTTCGACCTTAGAGTCGCGCGTTTTATTTCTGTGGTTTTCTTGTGGTTTTGAGTTTTGATCCTCGCCGTTGGCGTTGTATATTACATTGCTTGTGTGGTTGTGACCGTCAATTGACGAAAAGCTAGCTCCCGCTTGGGGATGCCTTTTATTGATTTCGTATACTATTCATGTTGTATCCCGTTTGGGAGCCAGTATTTTCAAAGGAGACTCTGCCGAAATTTTCGGGAAATATTGATGTTTTTTTTAAAACCGCATAATTCGTCTTATGCTATTAAAACTACATGTTTAAATTGGTTTTCCTTCACTCTACTACTTTTTTTGGTTTGCATTTCTGGGATTTCGGCTTACTTGGATTACGTACGCCTCGAGACGTTTCGTAGTTTAAGTGCCGGTCGTGTTCCGTACTTTCGGGACGTGACAAGTAAATAACATATAAAGTTAATCGCGAGTATGCACGTACTGCGATACTCTAACATATGCCAGCAGATGATATTTACATGATGAACTGGATACGCAATAATCATGCCTAACAAGTGTAATTTAATAACATCTATATATGATGAGCAGGGTATGCAATAATCATGCAGAAGTACTCTATCAGGTACGATAACTACAGGATGAGATGCAAGATACTGAATGCTGAGCATAGGATAAAATAACATCTACACGGAATGTCAACGTGGAAAATAACCGGTGCCCATCAATGCGCCCAAATCCCAGTAAAAACTCAGGCGCCGTCACCCTCATCGGCCCTCAAATCCTGTAAATCTCATAGAATCGTGAGTGCCCAAAATCGGCACTCGAAATATCATAAAATAATCGTGTCCAGCATCGACACGCAAATCCTCAAGTATCGGGCTCCGTCAGTCCGGATCGGCCCACGGGCTCCGTCTGCGGAATCGGCCCTCGTCCCCGGCAGTACGGGTCGTCCCGTACCCATCTATCGACTCTGGTCAGTATCCTACGAATAACCGCCAGGTCCAACCAATCACCAGTAGGTAGTAGTCCCTCTGCCAGGCTCACCGTCTGTATACACAGCATCCCTTTCATGCCCCGGGGTACAATACCGGGTTCACCATGTACCCGCAATCGGCCTCGTCAAGCTTCTCGATTCAGGTTCACAAGTCACACGTCTCAGAACAGAGAAAACGTATGGTGGACGCACTGAAATATCATATCAAGAGAAACCGGGTTTTTAAAACAGTGCGTATTTTCTTAAATAATACCATGGTTCTCAAATCCAGAAATCACATAAATCCAAACTCAATGCGTAAATCCATGCAATGTGTCGTATGACACTAAGAATAAAAAGGGAAAACCGCTCTTTTAAAAAGATCCAGTTTTGAAAATATCTCATGCGGTCCCTTAGTTTTTAAATCATGTCAATATCATCCATGTAGGTAACATGTATTTGTATATAGGTATGGATATGCAAATGGATATATACGCGAATATGAGTGTAGCAATGTATATGTGCACAAGTAGGGATATGTCAAATAATGTGTGCACTACTATGAATGGACTGTATGCATGTGCCAATATGCGACAAGTCATGTCTAATTATCAATGTATGATTCGTAGCAATCCTTTAGTGCGAGTGTCATGGCAATCACTAACGGCGTGAGTGTAACATACAAATAGTGCTCGTGCAGCTTGAACCGTTAGTGATAGTGCAGTGTTATATACTACCATTTCTACATGCAACGGAAGAAGGTATGCTACAATAATACATATAAATATCTACAGCTAAAATATCCTATCACGCCCTGACGCTTAACGCCATACGGGCGATTTCCCCGTAGATGTTAAATCTACTCACCTGGTCTCGTGCTAAACGTAGCCGACCACCTGCTTCCCTTTCTTTGCGGCGTCCGACGTACCCGACTGCGAACCTAGAATTTACACAAGGAATACATATAAGCAAAATCCTACAAAAACGCGATATCGAAATCAAACGAGAAACTCGCGTCGCGAAATAAACGCGCGTGTGTCGGATACGCTGAAATGTGTGTATACGCGTCTAAAACTATCCTGACACGTCGCGACACGCTGGAACAAAGAACCCACTCTCGTATCACACGTATCGGGCAAACTAAACTTATTGGAAAAACGATATTACGCTCCAGATTTTGACTTGGGCACAAAAGTAAAAAGTTACATATACCAACACCCTAGAATATGCAGCAGATTACCCTAGCCAAAACCCTAAACCCTAAGTCCCCTATCTGGCCGCAATTTGCGGCCAGAACGAATAAAACGGCGGCCAGAACAAGGGTAGGGGGTCTCGTTCTCTGGATATGTGATCAACATCTATCAAGTATGCTCCAGTTATCTCAGTTTTTCTCTGAAGTACCCGGGTCTAAAGCAGATCCCAGAAAGGTTAACTTTTGCTTTAAAACGCTAAATTTACACCAATTTGAAACCCTATGGTATTTTAGTGAAATCTGGGTTTAAACTAAGTTTACGTGGCCCTAATATCACTTAATTTAGTTAATCTAACCATCAAAAACATCTATTAACCAAAAGTCCACACTAATCATCATTTCTAGCACTAAATCTCACTTTTAACACTCATTAAGCTTAACAGCCACTAGTTTAGCAAGCAAGGAAGTTGGGCTAGGCAATTATACCTCACTCTCTTGGTCTAGTGTGCAGGAAGAAGAGGAAGAGGAAGAGGTGTTGCACTGCTGCTGCTGATGATGATAAAGATGCTGATGGTGATGCTGCTACTGCCTCTGTTGCTGCTTGTTGTTGTTGTTGTTGTTGTTGTTGCTGCTTGCGGCTGCTGCTGAGGCTCCTGCTCCTGCTGCTGCTACTGCTTCTACTGCTTCTGGTTGTGAGTGAGAGGGAGAGTGTTGTGAGAAAATGAAAGGCAAAGCAAACAAAGAAAAGAGAGTCAAGGCTAGTCAACCCCCCCTCTCTCTCTTTCTTCATTTAATACAAGCATCACACAAGCTATGAAGCCTATTCCTTATCTCTCTCTCTCCCTCCAAGTCAACTAAATTAAAACATTTTTCATTTTAAAGAAAAAAAAACAATTAACCCAAAACACTTAATACTAATATTTAAATTAGCTTGACACAATGGTTAGTTATGGTTGCTAATCATGGTCTAACCGTAATTTTAACCCTAGTTTACATGCACATGCGTGTGCAAGCTTAAATAGATTCTAATGAAATATTCATTAAATTTGATAAAATATTTAAAACTCGATTTGGTAAACTTTTTATTAAAAACCATACTTTAGGGTATAATTAGCCACTAATCACATCCTAAGGTGCTACAATTTATATATGCAGAAATCTCACTATATTAAGAAAACAGTTTTCTCATTCATGATGTATTCTGTTTTCATTTCGATGCATTCATACATCATATATATGATATGTTGCTATCCGAGGCACTGACACGAGCACGTGGTATTACACTTATATGTAGATGGTTCAGGATATTATATTGAGGTTATATTTTATTTGGATATTATCGTATGACAAAGGATTGAGCCATACCTACGATTTCTGCTCGGTGATGTTTTTCTACTCACGAGTTGGCAACTCACCCCCGGTGTGCCACAGTTTCTTGCAGGTTGTCGTACTGGTTTCCTTGGCGGCTTTGCTGGCACACTGTTTCTTCCGGGTGATTGCTTTGGTAGGTGGGTTCACTCGCATCATGACCACCATTGTACTTTATTTATATTTCAGTTGTATCTAGTAACTCCATCAACCAGACTTGTATTATTTGATAGACTTAGAAGACCAGTGTATATTCTTTCGACCTTAGAGTCGCGCGCTGTATTATTATGGGTTTTCTCTGGTTTTCTGGTGGATATTGCTTTTCTTGATGAGTTTTGATCCTCGCCCTTCGGCGTTGTATATTATATTGCTTGTGTAGTTGTGACCGCCAATTCGAGAAGCGCTAGCTCCCGCTTGGGGATGCCTTTATATATTTCATGTGTTGTACCCGTTTGGGGCTAGTATTTACAAAGGAAACTCTGCCGAAATTTTCGGAAAAGACTTGATGTTTTAAAATGTTTACTACGACTTTTCAAATTGATTTATATGCAACATTTAAACAAGTTTCCTACACTTTCTTTAAAATGGTTTAGATTTCTGGGTTTTTGGCTTACTTGAATTAGATGGGGTCCTATAGACTTCACATAAATCAAGTGCCAGTCACGTGATATTCCGGGTCGTGACATCTACCTTGCAGACAGATGACCCAGCTGTTGCTGAGATTGATGGGATGTCGCTTCCAGAGCTTACGAGCTGAGATAGCTGGAGCTTCCAGGCAGAGATGCGACAGGTGATAGCTAGTCTATCTTGAGTTGAGAGATGAAGGTGATTCGTCAGATTTGATGCGCCGATGCAGGCCCAGTTGAGTTGAAGATTTCCAGTGTGGCGAGTCTTACTCAGATCTAAAGTTGATCGATCCAGAGATGACGTTGTTCGTTGAATTATCCGATAAGAGATCAGTAAGTTGACCACCTTCGGATAGAGGACCTCACCCAGATGCGTTGTGTGTTGATCAAGAACGAACGAGTATTGAGTATTCCTCCGATGGTTGGGATGAGTTCCCAAGGACGTGTTTGACTAGAGATCTTCTACAGAGTGATGAAGATACCGAGTTCGTGATTTCGAGTCCGTGTGAGAGATTCCGGATTGACCGTAGCCGAGAACATTTGCAGTACGCAGATAGCATTACGTGACGCCGAAGTGGACGAAAATGAAGACGAGTGAAACAAGAGGTTCGTGCAAGATGTTAACGAGTTGTTGTTACTCCCCGTTGAGAATAGAGATCGGATATGTATACAGAGGCGTTGGGATATGTTAGAGATAGTGCCCTGAGAGTCAATTATTGGATCACAGGCACATGATTGCAATGATTGAGGGAGGACCTATCCCGATAGGACAGTCTTACTCAAGATGATAGTATGCTATCTGGTTTACCTTTATCATCGTGTGCTGCTTCAGGTGACCTTACAGGTCACTATTGCACGTTGATAGAGCCCCTAGGATTCTTTCTTGACTGCCAGCAGTATGAGGGCGATCATATACGTGGGAGCTGGTAGTCTATAAGCACATCCTTAAAATGTCCCTAGTCGTAGGAGTTTCGAGACAGGGCATCGATACTCCAGAGTAGACTAGTGTATACAGTCGAGACCCCGACGAGGGGCGGTGGCCGGTCTCACAAGCCACTGGTGTCAGTTGGTTCACCTAAGATGTATACAGGTGCTCATTGGGTTATGAGTACACCGGACAGGACTCGCCGGGAACATGCTAGTTGGTCTTATACCTGACGTCAGATAGCAGTTCCCTGGTGACATGTGTACAGGTTAGTTCATCGACCTGAGGATCGTCATTTGTCTCGTGTGAGTTTCCACTGTACTTTGATTACTACCCTACCACGCTCAAAGGAGACGTGCAAACAGGTTTTAGTTGGGTACAGTCTCGAGCCACATGCAGGCAGTGAGCGGATCTTCACGGGTTCGTCTCTCCCGGTATTGTGGGTGAGGTCGCGCTGTGTCTAGGAGAGCCATTACACAAAGCTGTTGGCCTAGGCAGGAGATTTACTGGTAGGTATTCCAGTAGTATCTCAGGGTGTTCTGGGCTACACTCCGACACGACTTGTACCGCTTTTGGTGGTCTGACTTTTACCAACCCCCTAGGCTCGCCATGCGATGCTCATAGACGAACGGACCGGACTGTACGCATATTGTCACTGACAGGCTCAGTAGGGTGTCAGGATGAGTTCGCTCATCGACGTCCCTTTTGGTCAATACCTGGTAGCCCGTTACGTATAGGCTAATATCTCTGACGTGCTAGTGGTTAAATCCACAACCAAAGTATTGACGAGTCTTTAGAGTCCCCCACAGACCAGTTTCACAAGTTTCGGGCAAAACGCTGTAGAGGCCGTATGGAGATATGGCAGGGTTCGATCATGTACGTGCGGTATTGCACGGATCATGATCGGACGGATAATACTAGCGGGTTTGGTTTAAGCCGGATCCTAGTATTGTACAGTGTAGATTTGTCTCATTGCATTTATATTCGGTCGGAATACAAATGCGGGTATGTATATACAGTAGCGGGGTTTTTCTGTAATTTATTACGGGACCAGTTTCACGAAGTTGCTAGTTCGTTTTCCGTTTCGGCCATATTTCTTTGTATCTTTCATTGGCTGAAGAATGGTGGACGAGGGCTTATTTGCATTTGTGCAAATTAGATTTGTGGAGGGTGGTCTTTGCATATTTTTGCTTTATGATAGATCTTGTTTAACCTTGACTTCTTCACTTGATCATTACTTGACTTTTGGAGTAATGATGATGTTTGATGGAGTGTGGGTTTTAGTTTGTGATCATTACTTTTCATGATAACATTTTATCTCTCTCTTGCATTATTCTTGTGAGGCTCTCTCCCTCTTCTCATTCTTGTTCATGTCCTGGCCGGCCAAGAGGAGGAAGGGGGCTGTCCTAAATTTTTGATGGGGATTTTTGGTCTCATTTGCTTGCAAAAATTCCCTTGTTCATCACAAAATTCAATACCTCATTCCTCCACTAAAAAGGGTAACTTCATACAACCCCAAGTGAGATACATAGCGTTCTACACTACATTCTACAGCAACTCTTGGGCACGTCGGCTCGCCAACTTCGTGCCCGAGTTGCCTCGGTACAGAGGTGGGAGCCCGTAAAAGAAGCCGACGAAGTGGTGCCCTTCCGACAAGGAGTTGAAGATCGGAGATTCCGCGGGGAGATCGGGACGACGACGAGAAGACCGAAGGATACGGATCGCTCGGTATATCTCTCTACCCCTTTCTCTTGTTAGCTAGGACTAGATTAATGGCCCGATCCTAGATTTTTGTGCGCGGTGGTGCCGGTTTACAAGTTCGTAAAAAGTTTCGTTTCCGCATTCCGGCGTCGGATCGACGGCCGGGGCACCGCCGTGAACTTACATTGGTATCAGAGCTACGCCATTAACCTAGTCTAGCTTGGTCTAATGTGTTTACACTTTCGATCGAACAAAATTCCAAAACTCGCGTTTTCAAAGGCATCGGTTTCTGTCGATTTTGTTTTGGCTCGAAAATTTTTTCAGGTAGTTGCACAATGATGTGCAGGAAATTCTAAGTGTTCTGTAAAATTTTGGTCACATGAACACACTGTACCACCGCGGAACCGCGGCCAAACCCATGCTTGGGCCGCGGTTCCGCCGCAATATTCACTGTTCAGCGTATCAAAATTTTACAGAGGCTCTTGGACTTGAAAATATGGGTTTTGGAATATTCTTTTTGGGCCCAGATTTTCTGTGAGTGCTACAGTAGTGCTTGGGGCCCACTTCGATAAATTTGATCGATCAAAAATTTTAAACGCATTAGTTCACAGTATTTACATTATATCTGTGACCGTGAATGTCACTTGATCGGTAAATCCTGTCTAACTGCTATAGCCCGGTTAGACGGATTTACGAACGTGACATTCACGTTGATGTTCTGTGTTGTGCTGTGATGTTGCGGATTGGTCGTAGGGGATAGCCTGGATGCAATGCTAGTACAGTTTGTTGTATTATGTACATTTGATATTGCGGGGCGAGCGTCCGACATGTGGACTGCCGTCACTGCCTGATTGTATATTATTCTTTTGGGGCAAAACCGGGGTGAGGTCGATGTACTCGTTGTATGTATATTTTACTTTCTGTACTAGGATTACCCCATGGAGGGGTGCATGGGTAGCCTGGTTATAGAGGGCAACGGGCCCGCATCTCATGGCATTGAGACGGAGAGGGCTTCACTCTAGAATTGGCGGGCTATTCGCCGCACTCGTAGGGGGTACAGGATGACCCAGGAGGGGTGCCCAAGTTACCGGATTCCGTGAAGTGCTGGGTGGTCCATTCACATTGCTGAAGGGGGTTGCCTCGCTTCAGGTTTTGGCGGGTAACTTGCCACGCCCGTAGGGGTCTAGGATTTCATTGCACAGGCTATCCACACGACCAGGGGAACTTCGGGTTTCAGTAGCAGCTCTGTGAAACCCGGGGATCCCAGATATCATCATTGTTCTGTGATGCTTATTACATTTCTGTGATGTTGCATTTTATCACGCCTTGAGAGAAATATTATATATTGATATATATACTAGTAGATGTTGTATATGTTTTGCATCCGCGCTAGTCCAGTCCCCGCTCTGTCGTTAGTTATGTAACCTAACGGGTAATGACGGGACCCAGTGGCGAATGCGGATGGCATATACGTACATCATTATTTTCGTTCTTTATTGGTGTGATCAATTGATGGGACTGCATTGATTCGAATCAATGCAAGTTAAACAAACCTATTCTGATGTTGTTGGAACACTTTTCAAAAAGCTGTTATTGCAAGGACGTTCACTTTTGTTTTGCATCGTGGTATTCAGTTGGAATATCCTGCTCCTCAGTCGATGAGGCAAGGGCCGAGATCACGTCACCGGGAGGACCCCTTGGACAGAAGTTTGCGTCAGGGCAATAATTTCACTATAGCCGATTACTTTTGCTTTGCATCGTGGTATTCAGTTGCAATATCCTTGATTGGAATGATTTAGCGTGCTTGCGCTTTCTAAAAGATAGATCAAAAATATTTGTAAACCGCAATCAAGAACGGCGTCGCTTTGCAGCTAGCCGGTGAGTACGGGTCGGTCCACAGGGATGTTGTGAATTTCCGATTCGTTCTTACGAGTTAATTCCGAAGGATGTTCGGATTAATTATTGAATCTAAAAATTGAATTAATCTATATCTAAATCTTGCTAGGGTTAGGTCTAGGTTAAGTTTGGAAAGTCAATAAATCTCACCGCTTTCTATACCCATATGAAGATCTAATTAGGTGTTATGGTAAATATTAATAAAAGGGATTAGGATGATTGGGAAGATTGTTCTTCCTCTAGATCCTTGTCCTTCCTTTCTTAATCTTTACCCTAACCTCCATGGAAAACCTTAAAATCCGGGCCTTTATACTACGATATCACCGCTACCTCGTGGGTAGAGTGTCGTAGGGAGCGGAATAAGAAGGTATGCATGGAGTCCTATGAAAATATATGACGGGCAAGAAAGAGGATGAGAGATCTTCGTCTCTCAAACCTTCCCCAGATCTAACCCTAACAAGCGAGGAGACTACTCACTCATTAGGGAATTGAAGAACATTTATCTAGGGCAGAGAATGAAAATTACCTAGGGCAGGAATTGAAATCTAAACTAGAGCAAGGAATTAAATCTACTTACAGATGTATCTCTCCAATCATCAACGCAGGGTTGTCAGATCTGAATTCATGAATTGAAAAGAAACACCGATGCTCTCCAAAAGAATTCTAAAATTTATTAATGAAGGAGGCATGAAAAGAATACAATGATTTGGGCTTCTATTTATAGGAGATAGAAACCCTAGGTTACAATTGATTTGCATGTCTACATTTACCAAAATATCCTTAGGAAGACCTAGTCAAAGTAGACTTCAAGCTTTGGTAAAATTTTATGTCTCTTTAAAAGAAAGTATTGGGCCTTGGATCTTTGGGCTTCCTTATTATTTGGTTCTTTATTAAAATAGCTTCTATGTTTCTTCTAGATCTCCAGTGAATAGTTGCAGTGGGCTTTTAACCGTTTACTTTGTAATCTTGGACCTTGCATTGCCTTGTACTTTGTGAATTTTATCTTTGAAGTAGGCTTGATCAAGAGTCTTCTATTTGTTGGTCAAAGTCCACTTTTTCATCGTCTTTACATCGTTTTCACTGTTTTCTGTCTAAGAACCTGTAACTTGTAACATGTAGCAGACATGCGTCAAAAGCACCTGTTTTCATTGTAAAATGCATAAGAATGGGGAATAGAAAATGCAATATTATGGTATGAACTTTCTACTGTTAAACTTTAAGGAATGTTATTTTTAGGGTTTTTAATTCACTAAGTCTAAGATCTAGTTGTTCCTAGCCAGTTAACCTATCTGTCAAACTCTAGTCAAATAGGCCAAAATTGAATACAATAATTTTTATAATTTTTGAAATTTTTCAATTTTTATGGGTTTTTCAAATAAATATGCAAAAGCAAAAATATGTACAAATGAATGCGAAGGAAGAAGACGTACCGAGCATACCCCCAAACTTGAACTTGACAGTGTCCTCACTGTCATGCTGAACCAAGAGGGTCAGAATACCGGCACTCCCCTGTTTATTATTTTTTTTTATTTTTAATGTTTTGAAATTTTTTTTTTTTTTTAGAGAAAAAGAAAACAAAAATATATATACATATATACAAAGGTTCCCCCCAAACTTAAGCTTGGCCTTACACAATCCAAAGGTTAGCACCAACCATTCAAAAATTCTATCGTGGTAATGGTAGAGTTGGTGAAAGAATGGAGTGGAAAGAAAAGAAATAAGAAGCACACGAGACCGTGTGGAGAGAAAGGGATAATATGGTCTCGGTGGAGGAGAATGGCGGAGGGGAAGAAGAAATGGTAGGGGTTCTACTTCTTCGAGTGGAGGTTGATTAATCACAAAATCCATATCATTTAAGAATGCGAGTTCGTCGGCGAAAATATCTTCGAAACTTTCCTCGAAGGTCCAATTGAAAATTATCGAACTCAAAATGTCAGATTGTGATTCATCAACACTCGATATCATTAAAGGAAGATTAGAAGAACCAAAGAAAGTGGGAATACGAATTTGAGGGTGTGGATGGAGCGTATAGATTAGCACAATTTGTAATGACCGATGTGTAAAAAGCGATTGTGTTAATCTATCAACCCGCGAAAAAATGAGATTAAATCCCTCAAGAGTCGTGAGCAAACATGGGTACGTCGAACTAGGTATTGGAGATGAAAGCGTAACGGTCTCATGCACAGTCGAAACGATAGGAAGGACGGAAGGAAGTGAGTGAGGAAGGGTATCAGTTAAGGATTTAGGAGGGTGTATTGGAAAATTCGACACATCAAACGAAAATGGTTCAACCTCAATATTATCCTCAGTACTATCCTCATAATTCTCCTCAATATTTTCCTTAAAAATTTGCTTATCCATGCCAATATCATCAAAATCAAGACGCATATGAAGTTCGGGAAAAACATTTAATGACTCTAGATGATGAATTGGACATAAAATTTCAATTAAATCGACGGGTTCATCATCCGAAATATTCCCGGCGTCTATATCCTCAATCAAGTGAAAATCAATTTTTTCTGACACCTCATCAAAAGCATGGATATTTATCGATTTAGGTTCTAGAGTGGAGGTGTAAAGATCGAAAGGATTAAGTCTGGTTTCACTCGAAAGGGGTTCTTCACAATCTGGCAAATCAAACACTACAAAATCACACAACTCGCTTTTGTTTTGAACTTGTGAATCATTTAGGACATTCGATGGAAAACTGGAGTTGTGGGCTTCAATTGAGTAAGGGTAGGTTTGATTTGAAAATCCTCTCTCATTCTCACTCTGTCCAACTGCCGCCTCATACATTGAAAAATTTGGAGCTAGCGGAAAACTAGCTACCGGTTCAGCAGGTTGCATAAGGGTGGCCACGGACGCTTCCACATTCCTAACCATTTTGTTTGTTGCTGCGATATACGCCTCCAACGCCTCTTCTAAACTAGACTTGGGTGGTAAGGGGGTTTCGGTAAAAGATTCGAATTTGTTTGGATATGTGAAACTCCCTAATGGCTGTGTAGAAGCAGTGTCTAGCGAAGGTGGAAAGGTCAGGTAGGACTGGTAGGAAGTGGGTGATTGGACTGGGGTAGGGTCAACATGTGGATAAAAAGGTGAATAGTCTTGTTGATCCCTAGAACTAGATGTGTGGAGAGGGGTGAAAGATCGGCTACGAGATTGAGCAATATGCTCAGCAATGGACATCGGCCTAGGAGTGAGAGAAGGACTTGAAGAAGTGGTGTCAACATATGTAGGTGGTGAAGGTTGACTAGGTTGACACAAAGTGGGTTGAAAAGTCAAACTATTTCTCCTAGACTCCTCTATGTGATCTTTCAAAGATTTTTTAGGCATGGAAGGATCGTCTTTAAATTGACCGAACAAATTGCCGAACGACGCAAAATTAGGTTCAGGATACCAAAGTTCGGCAAGTGATTTTTTATGTGGGGTACCCATGCTAGAAGAAGAAAGGTAAAAAGAAAGAAAGTTGGGTGGTGCAAGGATTTATTTGCGGCAAAAGTTGCAAGTCTTTTTATAAAAATTTTCCTCTCATTTTTATTTGTTTTGCAAAAATTTTCGATAAAGGGCTTAGACACAAATGCAATCAACCAGAAATGCACAATCAGGCCTAGATCTAGGGTCACCTAGGTCAGCTAGACAGCTCCTAACTGTTCCAAAGGGCTAGAAATAGGACCTCAAACCGCCTCTTCACTGGCAAGTACGGCCAGGTAAGTGGGAAGGAACAACCACTACAGTGGGCCTAATTAATAACCACTAGCCTAGACACCGCAATGTCAGTTAGGATAAACGGTCGATGCCTATACTAGTCCTTTTCCTATTGAGCTCGATGTCCTTAGGTCTGAGTCTAATATTTTTTTAATTAATTGTGGTCAATGCAAATGCTTTATGTGATTTCTGGGGTCCTGGGAAGGTTGATGAAATCCCCACCCAATCTGAATTGGTCAAAAGCCCCGTAGAGTCCGATTAAAAGATATGCAAAACAGTAAATCACATGCAATCAAATCTTTTTTTTTTGTGTGTGAATTTCAAAGTTTGCAAGTTTTCTAATTAAAACTTTCCTTTTTTTCTCCTGCTCTTTATTTGGAAAGATATTTTAGCAAAAAGATTAAGGATATGCAAATCAGAAAAGATCACTTGCAATCAATTATTATTTTAAGTATAGCACAACGAATCCTGCATAAGATTTGTTATTTGGAAAGGAATATTTTTAAAGCGCAAAGAAATCTTGCAGGCAAATTTACAGAAGATATATCAAGATTTGCAGAAGAGGAGGGAGAAAACTTACAGATTTTTTTTTTAACCGCGCGTCTGCACCCTGTTTTTTTTTTTTTTTTGAACCTACCAGGCCGCGGCGGTTCCGCGGCCAGAAGGCATGTCCCGCGGCGGTTCCGCGGCTGGAAAGAGCCGCCGGGGGTTTTTTTTTTTGGCAGCTGCACCAGATCGCGCGGTTGACTTGTTGACTCGGTCCTCCAAATTTTTTTCTGTTTCTCTGTTGTTGCAATCTTCTGTTGATAGGATCGTCTATTTACTGTTTCGCTTTCTGTAGATTTCCAAATCCGAATTTGTGCGTAGATCCTGCAAAATTCGCACAAAGATACCCTTTCCAAAAATAACAGATGATATATTTTTATTATTTTTAGATTTTTCAGATTTTTATGATTTTTTTTAATTTTATGATTACCCCGAAATCGCGAAAAGGAAAATTCTACGCCATCCCCGGCAACGGCGCCATTTGGTTGGTGTGATTTAGCGTGCTTGCGCTTTCTAAAAGATAGATCAAAAATATTTGTAAACCGCAATCAAGAACGGCGTCACTTTGCAGCTAGCCGGTGAGTACGGGTCGGTCCACAGGGATGTTGTGAATTTACGATTCGTTCTTACGAGTTAATTCCGAAGGATGTTCGGATTAATTATTGAATCTAAAATTTGAATTAATCTATATCTAAATCTTGCTAGGGTTAGGTCTAGGTTAAGTTTGGAAAGTCAATAAATCTCACCGCTTTCTATACCCATATGAAGATCTAATTAGGTGTTATGGTAAATATTAATAAAAGGGATTAGGATGATTGGGAAGATTGTTCTTCCTCTAGATCCTTGTCCTTCCTTTCTTAATCTTTACCCTAACCTCCATGGAAAACCTTAAAATCCGGGCCTTTATACTACGATATCACCGCTACCTCGTGGGTAGAGTGTCGTAGGGAGCGGAATAAGAAGGTATGCATGGAGTCCTATGAAAATATATGACGGGCAAGAAAGGGGATGAGAGATCTTCGTCTCTCAAACCTTCCCCAGATCTAACCCTAACAAGCGAGGAGACTACTCACTCATTAGGGAATTGAAGAACATTTATCTAGGGCAGAGAATGAAAATTACCTAGGGCAGGAATTGAAATCTAAACTAGAGCAAGGAATTAAATCTACTTACAGATGCATCTCTCCAATCATCAACGCAGGGTTGTCAGATCTGAATTCATGAATTGAAAAGAAACACCGATGCTCTCCAAAAGAATTCTAAAATTTATTAATGAAGGAGGCATGAAAAGAATACAATGATTTGGGCTTCTATTTATAGGAGATAGAAACCCTAGGTTACAATTGATTTGCATGTCTACATTTACCAAAATATCCTTAGGAAGACCTAGTCAAAGTAGACTTCAAGCTTTGGTAAAATTTTATGTCTCTTTAAAAGAAAGTATTGGGCCTTGGATCTTTGGGCTTCCTTATTATTTGGTTCTTTATTAAAATAGCTTCTATGTTTCTTCTAGATCTCCAGTGAATAATTGCAGTGGGCTTTTAACCGTTCTCTTTGTAATCTTGGACCTTGCATTGCCTTGTACTTTGTGAATTTTATCTTTGATGTAGGCTTGATCAAGAGTCTTCTATTTGTTGGTCAAAGTCCACTTTTTCATCGTCTTTACATCGTTTTCACTGTTTTCTGTCTAAGAACCTGTAACCTGTAACATGTAGCAGACATGCGTCAAAAGCACCTGTTTTCATTGTAAAATGCATAAGAATGGGGAATAGAAAATGCAATATTATGGTATGAACAATCCTGCACCTCATTCTACGGGGAAAGAGCCGAGATCCCTTCACCGGCAGTGACCTCTTTAGCAAAGGTTTTCGTCACTATATTTTCATAATAGCTATCCAGTTCCTTCAACGATATCAAGTTCATTACGTTAAAGGTTTTTCGCCAGAAACCATTCGTAGCGCTCCGTCGTTTCATACGGGTAGCACGTAGTATTCATGCTATGTTTGTTGGCCTTCGTCAAGGCATAGTGTAAGGTAGCTGCGTTGGTTTGGGACAGTCGTATAGCCGTGTTGGCCAAAGTCAAGGGCTTATACGAGTGGGTTCAAATTAACCTGGAGAATGACGGGTAGAACTTGACATGTGACTTATGATTTATTGGCCTTCGTCAAGGTCATAAGAGCATGGGGCAAAAATCACATCGGGAGTTTCTAAAGAAACTGAAACTTGCCATATATGCGCATACCTTCTGGAGTGTGATTACGTGAGCGGATTCCGTCACGTTATCATGCGATGATAGTTGCATCCCGATTCCCACTGATGAGTTGGTTTACTCCTCGGGTGATCCCGACTAATTCTTCTTTCAGGTTTGGAGGAGAATTTGACGGAACAGTGGGAGGTTTCCAGATTAGATAAATTAGTAACCATTCTGATACAGGATAGAGTACACGCGGAGTGTTTCTTTTCTCTCTCTCTTTGGCAGCGACCATGACCCGACCCTAAGACTATGACTCAGTGACCAAAATTAACCGAACCTTCTTAAATACTGGCTTTTGGATTGTCAGAGTTTCTTACCTCATTGCCACTCCTACTTTTACCCTTTTCTCTAGGACACCCCGTATTACTATGAACATCCACTTCCATTGGATAAAACCATCATATGGTTATATACGAACTCGAAGGAATTTATTCGAGGA
This sequence comes from Agapanthus africanus, assembly GCA_030015575.1. Lineage (NCBI taxonomy): Eukaryota > Viridiplantae > Streptophyta > Magnoliopsida > Asparagales > Amaryllidaceae > Agapanthus > Agapanthus africanus. The sequence goes on from JASDDO010000010.1 coordinate 236,742,224, forward strand.
TGGTTTCCGGTTCTGGAGAAAACGAATAGGACTATTTAGTTGCCTTTTCCTTTTACCTTCTCTTAGGTTGCGAGTACTCCTTGGTTTAGGAGATAGTACACCTATTACGCAAATTGGATAGTCTTCTTCCAAACCATAAGCAGGTGCCGACCGGTAGGGAATGAAGAAAACCAATTAGCCTAACGATGGTGTACAGAAGGTATTAAGTAAAGACATATCAAGGGATTAGTAAGAGGGAAAAGTAAATTGCGACTGCTATTCACGACCAAACCAAGTATTTCTTCGCCAATCCTAAATCACCTTTGTATTTCTCCAGTACACTCCGTATCACTACGAAGATCCACAGTTTATTGGATACTCCATCGTATGGTTATATACGAACTCGAAAGGAACTTGTTCAAGTTCGGGGATGGATTCTGGTTCAGGAGAAATAGGAATAATGTTTATTCGGTTGTCTTTTATCTTCACCTTCTCTCGCATTACGAGTGCTCCTAGGATTAGGACAGTACACCCATTATGCTTATTGGATAGTCTTCTTCCAAACCATAGGCTGGTGCCGAACGGTAGGGAAGGAAGAAAACCATTTAGCCGAAGAGGGTGTGCTGAAGGTAATGACTAAAGTCATATAAAGGGATTTGGAAAGATGGCAAAGAATTACACGGTTACAGTTGTGAATTTGGATAATGGAAGAGGCATTACTAGGAATACCGGGATACCCCATCGAAACATTTCAATGTTTCAGTTTCATTGTGTAATATTAAAAGAAAACCGATTTCCCAATTAGACACTTGCTTCAGGGTATGTATTTACCAGGTATGATTCTCACATCTGTATTGTTTTACAGATGATGAGTGGGAGTAAGTTATTGGGAATTAGGTGATCATCCTCATTATATCGGGATACGTTGTAATCGGTGATATTTGAGGAAGTCACCTGGGTTGTTTGTCGGACGGCAAATATTTGGTTTTGAATATCCGCTGTTATGCACCAATTTCAAATTGATATATCTGTACGTCTATTTTTATAGAGTGAGATATACCTTTTTGAAATTTTGTCTATGACATTTACCTATATCAGTGGATGATTAGGTAAGGAGCATTAAACAACGGTGTAATTCTTCTTAACTATAAGTACAGTTTTTAACCTACGACACACAGGGATTGAGTTATCAGACTCAAGGGACTTATACAGAGTATTGTATGTTGTCCAATGTCCATTAAGACAGAGGGGTTGGTTCTCGTACTATATTCGGTTTACTTATGACTTCTCTAGTTTTTAGACAGGTGTTTCGTAGAAACACAAGCTCCGAATTTTGAGAAGTTATAGGTATATGAATAAAGCAGAGAACCAGGATTGCAAGTATCAGGATTCTTCAAGGTGATCGAAGATGTAGATACTTGTGTATGGTATTCAGTTGATAGTAATGATTAAGAGAACTTGCTTCTCTTTCAGGTTACTCATAATTGGAAGCATTCCTAAGTTGAGTAACGCTGATTGGCCTCCTTCCATTTAGTTTACATGCACTGGAGACAGCTGCATGATTTGAATCTGGTTCAATTAAATCAGTGCCTCTGTTTCTATATTGGATATAGAACAGTTCATATCTTGACATTGTTAAGGTACGGGGAGTTGTCCGGCTTATGCTTAAAACCAGACTCTGGATAACTCAAGGCACGTTTCTGTAATGGCTGTTTGTCAGTTGACCCATGCTATGACGAGGGTTGACTTTCTACTATCTGGAAGATCAATAGCGATATTGTTCTAGACTCGCCACAGTTTTAATAAAATGGATTTTTTTTTCAGAAAACAGTAGTGGGAGTATGGTAGAACTGGAAGTGATTCCAGAACCGCAAACGATTACTGAAGATTTGATAAGGAACCTAAAGATTCAATTTGGCTTGACATTCCATTGGCCACTCCGCAGATACGGTGGGTAACCTCAGGTACCCGAGGGGTACTCCGGTAGCCTCAAGGACGGTGACAGGGAGGTTCTTGTTTACCCAGACTTGCCATTGCTGTTGTTCCAGGCTACGAGACCCGGCAGGAGGATGAGTATAGCGTCGTTCTAAACTAGCTTTAGAAGTGTATGTCTATATGACTCTACCAGAGGGTTGTCATAGTCAGTGGGAGCAGCGGAAGCATTGGTGGACAGGTAGCTTTTGTCTTTTTATGGACTAAAGCAGATATAGCGGAGATAGATCATCTATTTCTGATGTGAAAGTCATAGGTTTGACTTCATCAGAATAGGGGATGGATCTGTTGAGAAGGTAGTAGGGTGTGATGTCATGGTATTTGGATGACATACACAGAGTAGGAAGTGATATTCCTATACTTCGATCGGTTATACTTTGGTCGTCACACAGTGGTTTCTCCACATGGGACTTGGACATTATATCGGACATTTTGGTTACTGGATCTATGGTTTTAGATCTAGATTTGGGTAGTTTCCCAATCAGGGTACTTAGACAGCATTCTAGAGGTGCTTTAGAATGGACGACTCCTGGCATTGTGGTGTACCTGCAGGTGATGGAGTCACCCTCTCTAAAGGTGTCTTACAGACTAAAGTGGAGAGGGATGTGCATGATTGGCAGATCACTTGCTCAGGCAATTGAGTCAATCATGAGATGTCAAGTACCACACTAGATGTTATTTTTGCAGTAGATGCAAGAAGTTGACATTAATCCAATCCTGGAGAAACGGTCGGAAGCAGTTTTAGAACATAAGTGGATGTTCTAGGGATATGATAACGACAGCCTCATTCGGGAGACAGTTATCATTTCAGGCTTCCAAGGTGACCTGGATGACAGAGAGGTTGTCAGAGTTATAGTTTTCCCTCTGACGAGGGGCAGTATTTTAGACAGGTGGTCCAAGGGGATACTGAGGGAGGCATGACGCAGGATACTGATTAAGTTCAGTTGACGATACAGTCTAAGAAGTTTGGATTTTGAGTTCATTTATGAGCTAGGTCCCATCAGACATCCAGACACATTCTAAGACAGGTATTGCTCATTTCGGGAGATGGCATTCTCCACGAACTTGAGATATAGAGAGACATAGAAAGAAACATCAAAGCGGATCCACTCACTGAGGCTATTCCTCGAATGCAATAGTTTCACAAACAGGTTTTGTGAGACAGACTAGTAGAGGAGTAGGGTGTTCGGTATCACACGGGCTGTGAGTATGTGACATCGCAATACTTAGCCTTGAGTGCAGGTTGGAGATTGTTGGAGATAGTGCCCTCAGAGTCAATTATTGGATCATAGGCACGTGATTGCAATGATTGAGGGAGGACCTATCCCGGTAGGACGGTCTTACTCAAGATGATAGTATGCTATCTGGTTTACCTTTATCATCGTATACTGCTTCAGGTGACCTTACAGGTCACTATTGCACGTTGATAGAGCCTCTAGGATTCTTGCTTGACTGCCAGCAGTATGAGGGCGATCATATACGTCGGAGCTGGTAGTCTATAAGCACATCCTTAAAAGGTCCCTAGTCGTGGGAGTTTCGAAACAGGGCATCGATACTCCAGAGTAGACTAGTGTATATAGTCGAAACCCCGACGAGGGGCGGTGGCCGATCTCACAAGCCACTGGTGTCAGTTGGTTCACCTAAGATGTATACAGGTGCTCATTGGGTTATGAGTACACCGGACATGACTCGCCGGGAACATACTAGTTGGTCTTATACCTGACGTCAGATAGCAGTTCCCTAGTGACATGTGTACAGGTTAGTTCATCGACCTGAGGATCGTCATTTGTCTCGTGTGAGTTCCCACTGTACTTTGATTACTACCCTACTGATTGTTATAAATTCTCGGTTTGTGTTTATCAAATGATCCCCGGCAACGGAGCCGTTTGATTGAATGTAAAATTCAAGACTGTGTAAATAACATCAAATGATTCCCGATAACGGTTTCATTTGATCGATAAGAGTTTCTTGTGTCGGTATTTAGAAAATTGAATAAAATTCACAATCAAAGAATTATATTTGACCGCAATCAATTACGGTGTCAGTTGTAGATCGTAAGCGAGTGCGGATCGTCCACAGGGATTGTGCGATTCGTTTTTATATTTGATTTGTTTGAATTGAAAAGTTAATCGAAAAGAAAAGAAAACATGATTCAAGATTTTTTCGATTGATTCAGGTGTCACTAGTCTAATCAAGAATCAAGAAAATGATAAACAATCGAGAATCGGGTTTCGATGATATTTCCAACCAAATGTCAAGAATCTAAATGAGGCTCGTAGGAATCGATCGGATCTATAGACGTGATGTAATCTCATGATATCGTGTTCTTGTCCTTCGAAGAATTGATACTAGATCGATGATGATCGACGAGAGTTAGGGCTTTCTCGTGAAACTTAGGTTTCATCATTTAACCCTTGTTCTTTCGTCGATATCATTCACATTCTAACCTCAAGCAAATTCAAGAAACGATCGTAACTCCCCAATTTCGAGCGATATCAATCAAGAAACCATCGCAACGAAATGGGTCGTCGGTTCTTGAACTTGCTAGGGTTTACAAAACTCGTAGGAATTAAGAATCGTTTTCAGATATATTACATTATCATTCTATTGATCGTCTCGACTCCTCGACGAGCGGAGTATTACTCAAACATCACAACCAGAACTACAACTAGAAATTGAGATCGAATCATAATGCAAGAATTTAAAGAAAACAAGATAAAAGAATATCACCATTTATTTATATCAACAATTTGATTACAGTTGCTCAAGAACTACAAGAGGAAGAACTAAATTGTCGATCTGGCGTCGCTTTTCTTCGTGAGTCATGGATCGGCTTGGACCACTTGCTCTGTTGAAGATCGGCTTCGCTCATAAAAGGTTGCAAGGCTTCTTGCTTGATGGGGTACTCGGGATCTTGGCTTTTGATTGGAATTAGGGTTAGGGTTTCACACAAGCCTTGTCACTAGACTTGTGGAAGAAGAAGATGAAGAAAGAGGTAGGGATATTTCTAAGTATCTAAGTATTGGGATTTCTTTTCACCCTTGGTCTAGGTTTCTATTTATAGACTTCCCAAACCCTAGGTCTAGGTTTGAAATTACAATTCCCTCCAAAAGTTTGTTGAGAAGTTTCTAGAAAGAGTTTGTTAGGAGCTAGCTTAGACTTTAAGCTAGGATTAATTAAGCATATAAACCCTAGTTTGCTGAACTGGCAGAAGTCTCTGGAGTCTTCTAGAATTTGTCATGTCTTTCTGAAGTGTAGCCACTGGGAGAAGCATTGTGCACCAAATTTTGATGGCTGACGTGGCAGCGCCGCCGCGGAACCGCGGCTCAAGCCGGTTCCCGCCGCTGTTCCGCGGCCAAGTTGTTGGCTTGGGGCTTTAAACTTCTGGTGTGGTCTTTGGCTAATGTTTGGGGCTTTATCTGATGTGTTGATTTGAATTTGTCCTTTTGGATTGATACCAGAACTGAAATCATTGAGTTGGCGTAATGTTTGATCAGTACCAAGTAAATTTTTGGCTTTTCTTCTGGGTTTTCCTGCATAGATCTCAAAACAAGTGTTGCGCAATATAGGGATGATGCGATGCCATGAAATGCCGTCAATTTCCTTTATAGTGCCGGTTTTAGAGTCTAACACATGCAATCTGATATTTAACGACTGATTTGCTAATATGTGAAATATGAATACCGTACACTTCTAAATGAATGCAAATGATAGGGAAATTGCTGGTTAAAAGATGCAGTATTTTCGACTAATCAAATTCTTCCAAACTTAATTTCGATCGTCTCGAACGAACTGTTTTTTAAAAAGAGAAGGAGAAAATAAAGAAAGAGAAAAAACTAACTAGCGCACTTTCGTAGGCAACACGATTGCATTGAGCACGTGCAACAAGCCTTTAAACCTCTAGGTGTCCCTAGTAGGAGGAGTGTTGTCTCCTGAGGGTTTTCAGCGGATTGCACCCACAAAATCCAATAATAAAAGGAAGATCATGAATATTACATTTAAAGAAAAGAATTGTAAAATAAAAGCTTCGAAAATTAGGGTTTCTAACTAAACTAGCTTTTCGGTTGTCATGAGCCCTATCTTAATGGTTATGAAAAGATGTTAGAAATCACGTCCTCCCTCAATAAAACATCGTCTTATTTTTCATTCCTATCTTTCTTCCAAACATCGATCATATAACCCTGCGTGTGTGTAAAGACATCCCTACACCCGGAAATTCAATTCAAGCTATCATACTCTTGCCCATCAGCCTTAGTACTTTTTAATTAATGAATATTTAGACGAAACTGCTCACACACTTTCATGCGGCCGTTAATACTTCTTGAGGCACTAACCGATCGATTACTCCTGTGCTTGCTTACTTGGTGTATTTTCCTCGTCTTGCACCACCTAAGGCATAGCAGTGACTCCCAGACCAGTTGACCTTAGGGCACTAGGTAAAGAAGCACCCTCGCTATATATTTTTTTATTGCCCTTGGTGATAACAAAACCAGTGTCCATTTTTCTCACCACTTTATATTTTTTTATTCACTTTTTTTTTATTATTTCCTTCATACTTTTAGCTTTAAGACAAGAGCATTTCAAGGTATCCTCTACTATCCCAGGCTTTAAGACATGTGTAAGTGCGAAGAGCATGGTATCAACGTTCAAAATGTTTGGCTTTCAGAATAGAAACTATTTTTTAGACTTATTTTTATCCTCAGATTAGTGACGTCCTTCATCTTACTAACCTTTGGGACAACGACTCATAACTACTTATTACTAGTTCGTATAAGAAAACTTCTAATTTTCTTGGTTTTCTTAAATTTTTCTAATCTCATGGATGTAATTTTTCACTATCTAAACTTTCATTATCTTATTTATATACAAAAAAGTTTAAATATTAAAATTATTTTTATACTTGAAAATTTTTAAATTTTTATGGGTTTTGAAAATTTTTAAATTTTTATAGATTTTTAAAAGAAATGTTTTGTGCTTATGCAAATGATATGCAAATGATGCAAAAATAAGCACAAACCTCCCCCAAACTTGTTTTCAACAGTGTCCTCACTGTTGCCAACAGCAATATCTACAAAACCTGTAAGTCTGGGAGGAATTATTAGTGGGGGAAAAATATATAAGTGAAGAACTTCCCCCAAACTTACTCTTTTCACTCACCTCTATTCAAAAGATGATGCAGTGATATGCAGGACATGAAGGTGAGACGGAGGAATTTTAATCAAGATAAACTGGCTCCTGTAAGAACAGGAGCTCCTCCGTGGGGTCAGTGGAAAAATACGGCTTTAGTCTATGTCCATTCACTTTGAAAAAGGTGCCGTTTTTTCTATTTTCTACTTCTACTGCCCCGTGCGGGTATACAGACCGCACAATAAAAGGTCCCTTCCACCGAGATCGGAGCTTACCCGCGTGAAAGTGTAATCGTGAATCATAAAGAAGGACTTGTTGATCTTGTGTAAATGTTTTCCTCAAAATGTTTTTATCATGAAAAACCTTAGTCCTATTCATTACAATTACAGCATTATCATAAGCTTCATCGCAGAGTTCGCTTAGCTCATTTATTTGCAGCTTCCGAAAGTTGCAAGCTTGATTTAGATCAAAATTTATTTCTTTAATAGCCCACAATGCTTTATGCTCTATTTCAACGGGTAAATGACATGCTTTCCCAAACACTATCCTATATGGACACATTCCTAAGTCGGTTTTATATGCAGTTCGGAATGCCCAAAGAGCATCCGTCAGTTTGGTCGACCAGTCTTTTCTATTTTTAGCAACAGTCTTCTCCAGGATAAGTTTGATTTGTCTGTTTGAGATTTCAGCCTGCCCGCTTGTTTGGGGATGATAGGATGTAGAAAGTCGGTGGTTGATTGAGTATTTCCGCATCAAAGTCTCGAAAGACCTGTTGTAGAAATGTGTCCCATTATCGCTAATAATAGCGCGTGGGTGTCCAAATCGCGAGAAGATATTCTCTTTTAAGAACTTAATGACAACTTTCTTGTCATTAGTGTGACATGGAATGGCTTCTACCCACTTTGAGACATAATCAACCGCCAGCAGTATGTACAGATTCCAAAAGGAGCTGGGAAAAGGACCCATAAAATCAATGCCCCAAACATCGAATATTTCAACAACCAAGATGGGTTGCTGAGGCATTTCATTCCTCTGGGAGATTCTACCTGTGTACTGACATTGTGTGCAGGTTTTGCAATAGTCAAATGCGTTCTTGAATAAGGTCGGCCAATAAAATCCACATTGCAAAACCTTCTCCGCCGTCTTTTTAGGACCAAAATGATCCCCACAGGCCTGATCATGACAAAAAGAAAGAACACTCTTGAACTCTTCTTTCGGGACACACCGGCAGATGATCTGATCAGGACAATACTTAAACAAGTATGGATCGTCCCAGTAAATGTGTTTTACTTGGGAAAGAAAACGGTATTTGTCCTGTTTTGACCAATCGCTCGGTATAAGTCCCGTGACAAGATAGTTCACAATATCCCTGAACCATGGTTCATTGGATACGCTCAAGAGCTGTTCGTCAGGGAACGAATCATTGATCGGCAGGGTCACAGGGGAAGAAGAGATGCGTGAAAGATGGTCAGCTACTACATTTTCACATCCTTTCTTATCTTTGATAACAAGATCGAATTCTTGTAACAGAAGGATCCAACGTATTAGTCGACCTTTTGCATCTTTCTTCGCCAGAAGATGTTTTAAGGCGGAATGGTCCGTGTACACAACTATAGGTGAGCCAATTAAGTAAGGCCTGAATTTTTCTAATGCAAATACAACCGCTAAAAGTTCTTTTTCTGTGGTTGTATAATTGATTTGCGCATCATTCAGGGTCTTACTTGCATAGTATATCACGTGTGGCATCTTTTCGATGTGCTGTCCTAAGACTGCACCTACTGCAAAGTCGGATGCGTCACACATCAGCTCAAAGGGGTAGTCCCAGTTTGGTGATGATAAAACGGGGGCTGAAGTGAGTGAGTGTTTAAGTGAGTCGAAAGCTGTCTCGCAGTCCGAGTCAAAATGGAAGGTCGTATCCTTGGCCAGGAGAAGAGTTAAAGGTCTAGCAATTTTGCTAAAGTCCTTAATGAATCTTCTATAAAAGCCCGCATGGCCAAGGAAAGATCGAATATCTTTGACGCTTTTGGGATGAGGGAGGTTTTGAATGACATCTATCTTAGCTCTGTCAACCTCAATGCCTTTCTGTGAAATAACAAGTCCAAGAACAATTCCTTCTTGGACCATAAAATGGCATTTTTCCCAGTTCAAAGTCAAGTTCTTCTCTTTGCAACGAGTAAGAACAGCGTCAAGATTCGATAGGCAATCAGAAAAAGAGTCTCCAAAAATCAAGAAATCGTCCATAAAGATCTCCAGAAAATTCTCTACCATATCAGAGAATATCCCCATCATACACCGCTGAAAGGTAGCGGGAGCATTGCATAACCCGAAGGGCATGCGACTGTAAGCAAAAGTACCAAAAGGACAAGTAAAAGCGGTTTTATCTTAATCCTTTTTGGCGATGGGGACCTGATTATAGCCTGAGTATCCGTCCATATAACAATAATACTCTCGTCCCGCTAAGCGTTCCAGCATTTGATCAATGAATGGTAGAGGAAAGTGGTCTTTCCTCGTGGCAGCATTGAGTTTTCTATAATCGATACATACACGCCACCCAGCTTGGGTGCGTGTCTGAATCAACTCATTTGCCTCATTGGTTATAACAGTGATGCCGGATTTCTTAGGAACGACGTGTATAGGACTTACCCATTGGCTATCGGAGATGGGGTATATAATACCATTATCTAGGCATTTGACGATCTCTTTCATTACCGCTTCTTCATGACGGGATTCAACCGTCTCTGTGGTTCTCGGGTTGGTCTGGCATCATCCATCACATGTATATGATGTTCAACTATCAAGAGACTAATCCCTTTGATGTCCGCCATACTCCAACCAAACGCCTCTTTGTTAGATCTCAACACCGATAAAAGTGCATTCTCTTGCTCTAATACTAGAGAAGCAGATATGATAACCGGTAAAGACTCCTTCTCACCTAAATAAGCATATTTCAGATGAGACAGTAAAATTTTAAGATCTAATTCGGGCGGAGATATGATAGAAGGAGGGATCATTGAGTGATTTTTAGATTTACAAAGAAGCTCAGAGCCTGTGAAAGATACAGACTCGGGTGGAGAAAAGTCAGGAGTGCAGGACTCAAGTGTAGGTAAAGTGTCCTCACTAAGATCTTGTGTGAAATCAAACAGAGATGTGGTAATGTCATCGAGATCAGTAAGGCAAAGTTCATCAGCTCCACAACTATTGGGAGCGATCTCATGGACAGAGCACACATCTAAAATATGAGCAGAGGGTTCTAATGGCTGACTTCCAACTTTGTAGATATTTAGTTCAATAGTCATATTTCCAAATGATAAGTTCATTGAACCGTTTCTACAATTTATAACAGCGTTGGAAGTGGCAAGGAAAGGATGACCCAGAATCACCGGAATTTGGCCCCGGGGGTTTGCTACAGGCTGTGTGTCGAGCACAATGAAGTCTACAGGGAAAATAAATTCCCCGACCTTTATCAACACATCCTCTAATTCACCCCTTGGTTTGGTGATTGAACGGTCTGCCATTTGGAGAGTGCAATGAGCAGGTTTCAGCTCTCCAATCCCTAATTGCTCATATACAGAATATAGAAGTAGGTTAACACTTGCGCCAAGGTCTAAAAGAGAACGGTTTATGTTTTTACCCCCAATAGAAATCGATATTTTAGGACATCCTGGGTCCTTTCATTTCTTTGGTAGCTGGGGAATAAAAGCAGTGCTGATATTATTAGCCATGAAGACCTTCTTCGGCACTTGGGTCTTCCTCTTCCTAGTGCACAAGTCCTTAAGAATTTTTGCATAAGCGGGGACTTGTTGGATTGCATTTAGGAGAGGGATATTGATGTTAACCTGTTTGAACATTTCCATAATTTTCTCCATATGAGGACTCGTTCTATTACCCCTTAACCGATTCGGGTAAGGAGCTTTCGCAATAAGTGCCGGGTCCATCATAGGTGAAGGAACAGGGGGTAGACGAGGTCCCAAAAGAGGTGTGGGGACCGTCCGTGGAGAACTATAAGGGTTGGGTTGAGGTGTTGAGCCTAATGGGAATTGGAGAATAGGCTCTCGAGAAGGTGGTGTGGTAGAAGAAGAAGGATCAGAAGGAGAAGTGTGTGTGTGTGGAAGGGTCTCAGCCGGGGTATTAATGATAGGATTTTCAATATCATCAATACCTTCCCCGATATGATTATTCAGCACTCTTCCCGATCTCAACGTTGTGACGACATTTACATTGTAATGCCCAGGATTCTGTAGGGGTTGAGAGGGGAGTTTCCCTTTTTCTCTCGCACTCATTTCGGCTTTAAGGCGTGCGATTTCAGCTTCCATCGATCTGATACTCTCAGCTTGAGACGCTGAGTTTTTCTTTATCTCACTGACGGAAGATCTAACCTCAGTCGAAACCTCTATGAAATTTGATAAAAGTGATTTCATGGTTTGAGTGAATTGAGAGAATTCGTCAGAACAGGACAACTGCATAGGATTAGACTGTGCAGGAGTGTTGACCTGGTTTTGGAAATTTTGTGATTGGTAGGGGTGATGAGTGAGTTGAAGGGGTTGCTGTTGTGGTGGAGGAAGAGCCCTTTGAAAATTATTCGTGTTTGGAACCGTGTTTTGAGATTGGTTTTGGTTCCAAGCGAAATTCGGGTGATTCCTCCAACCCTGATTGTACGTGGAAGAATATGGATCGTTTCTAGGTCGTTGAAATGCGGCATTTGTATGCTCGTGACCTTGAAACGCAGAGTTTAATGGATATTCTTCCGTTAAATGAGACGGATCAGAACAGCACCTACAAACAGTTTTGGAGAGCGACATTGGGTTTAGGGAGGCTGCAGAAAATTTGTGTTCCATAGCGTCGAGCTTCTTTTGCATTGCTTCCATCTCAGCTCGAACACCTATGGACACATCTATTTGGTGTACGCCACCTCTATTCAATGGTTGGGTTCCACTCTCCCACTGTAGTGATTTTTCAGCGAACTCTTCTAAATACTTCCACGCTTCCCCATCATCCTTAGTCATTAAAGTACATTGACACATGTTTTCAAGGCTCTGTTTAGTGTTTGGGTTAATGCCCTCATAAATGATTCGGCAAAGATCCCATCTCGGGATGCCGTGATGATGACACTGAACCAAAAGATCCTTGAAACGTTCAAAGCATTTAGAGAATGGTTCAGCAGGGAGCTGGGCAAATTGATTCAGTTCGCTACGGATTCGAGCTGTCTTTTGTATTGGGTAAAATTTCTTAAGGAATGAAGCGACGAATTCTTCCTAATTCGTAATAGAGTGTGCGGTAGTGTTATATAGCCACTTCTCGGCTATATCGCACAATGTAAATGGAAGAAGTCGTAGACGCATAGCATCCACTAAAAGTTGTGACGTACCCATCATTGCGCATACGTTTTCAAATTTGGTAATGAAAACGTAAGCGTCCTCAGTCTCGAGTCCGTGGAATTTGGGTAAAAGGTTGATGTATTGGGGTTTAATCTCAAAGTTATCCCCGTTGGCTGGTGGTGTGGATAAGAAGGTCGAAAGAGGACCTCGAAGTGGATAGCACCTCTCCTGGAGAGAGATGCGGGGTGGATTCTACGCACCAACGGACGGCGGCAGATTAGGGTTAAAGAAGTTTGATGGAGGTGGATCCATCGGTGTGGGTGTGGAAGTGGGTAAAGGAAAGGTAAATGGAGAAATATCGACTTCGGAGTCGATAAAGGGTACGCGGACTAAACGGGCACTAGAATCCCGTGTCCAGCCTATCTTTTACTAAAAAGGGTTAGTACAAGTGGCAGCGTTGGCTTATAATTATGGGTAAATGAATGAATACGGTATTTGCTTTGAAAAAGGGACGGATTTTTGAAAAAAATGATGCGACATAACAAATGCAGCACACAAAACCCTAGAATCTAGTGGTCACCTAGGTCCGGCTCTAGACCGCTCCTAACTGCCAAAAGACAAGTCGCGGGATAGAATCCTCCACTGCCTCTTTGTTCCCCTGTGGCCAGGTAAGTGCCAGGTAACTGGGAAGGTACTCCACTACGTAAGTAGTGGGCTTAATTAATAACCACTAGAATTCGACACACTTGCCTTAGACACCACAAGAAAACGCGGATAAGCAATGAATTACCCACGGCCTTCTTCTGTCCTAAGTGAGCGCGACGGTCCTTAGAGGCATCTCTAGATTTCTTTTAATTAATGTGGGTCAATGCGGATGCAAGTTTTGCGATTTTCGGGGCCTAGGAAGGGTAATGAACTCCCCACCTAATTTTGATTTGGCTGTGCCCCTTAATATCCGTATTTAGAATGCAAACAACCAAGAAACAAAAACATGCACAAATTTAATTTTGCAATTTGCGAGTTGCGATTATTTGCAAAGAATCCTGCACAAACTATTAATTGGAGCTAAAAAGAGGAGAGAGGAGAAGGTAAGAAAGTACCTGAAGAAAAATTTCACAGAGATCCCTTTACAATGCCGCGGAACCACCGCTATTGATGGCTCCCACCGCGGAAACGCGGTCGTTTATGCTGATCACTGCACCAAAATTCAGAAGGGAGCTTCTGTAGACTCCCTCAGCTCTCTGGTATTTTCTAAAAAAATTTCCAATTTCCCAGCAAGCTCCATATCTCCTTGCAATGAACCACAACAAATTATTTAGGGTTTGCACGAATTTTGATTACAAAAATTACAATGGAATAAATCTTTCAATTCAAACTTTAATATGAAACGAATTAGCGCGTAATCCCCGGCAACGGCGCCATTTGATTGTTTTTAATTCTCGGTTTGTGTTTATCAAATGATCCCTGGCAACGTCGCCATTTGATTGAATGTAAAATTCAAGACTGTGTAAATCACATCAAATGATTCCCAATAACAGTTTCATTTGATCGATAAGAGTTTCTTGTGTCGGTATTTAGAAAATTGAATAAAATTCACAATCAAAGAATTATATTTGACCGCAATCAATTACGGTGTCAGTTGTAGATCGTAAGCGAGTGCGGATCGTCCACAGGGATTGTGCGATTCGTTTTTATATTTGATTTGTTTGAATTGAAAAGTTAATCGAAAAGAAAAGAAAACATGATTCAAGATTTTTTCGATTGATTCAGGTGTCACTAGTCTAATCAAGAATCAAGAAAATGATAAACAATCGAGAATCGGGTTTCGATGATATTTCCAACCAAATGTCAAGAATCTAAATGAGGCTCGTAGGAATCGATCGGATCTATAGACGTGATGTAATCTCATGATATCGTGTTCTTGTCCTTTGAAGAATTGATACTAGATCGATGATGATCGACGAGAGTTAGGGCTTTCTCGTGAAACTAGGGTTTCATCATTTAACCCTTGTTCTTTCGTCGATATCATTCACATTCTAGCCTCTAGCAAATTCAAGAAACGATCGTAACTCCCCAATTTCGAGCGATATCAATCAAGAAAGCATCGCAACGAAATGGGTCGTCGGTTCTTGAACTTGCTAGGGTTTACAAAACTCGTAGGAATCAAGAATCGTTTTCAGATATATTACATTATCATTCTATTGATCGTCTCGACTCCTCGACGAGTGGAGTATTACTCAAACATCACAACAAGAACTACAACTAGAAATTGAGATCGAATCATGATGCAAGAATTTAAATAAAACAAGATAAAAGAATATCACATTTTATTTATATCAACAATTTGATTACAGTCGCTCAAGAACTACAAGAGGATGAACTAAATTGTCGATCTGGCGTCGCTTTTCTCCGTGAGTCGTGGATCGGCTTGGACCACATGCTCTGTTGAAGATCGGCTCCGCTCATAAAAGGTTGCAAGGCTTCTTGCTTGATGGGGTACTCGGGATCTTGGCTTTTGATTGGAATTAGGGTTAGGGTTTCACACAAGACTTGTGGAAGAAGAAGATGAAGAAAGAGGTAGGAATTTTTCTAAGTATCTAAGTATTGGGATTTCTTTTCACCCTTGGTCTAGGTTTCTATTTATAGACTTCCCAAACCCTAGGTCTAGGTTTGAAATTACAATTCCCTCCAAAAGTTTGTTGAGGAGTTTCTACAAAGAGTTTGTTAGGAGCTAGCTTAGGTTTTAAGCTAGGATTAATTAAGCATATAAACCCTAGTTTGCTGAACTGGCAGAAGTCTCTGGAGTCTTCTGGAATTTATCATGTCTTTCTGAAGTGTAGCCACTGGGAGAAGTATTGTGCACCAAATTTTGATGGCTGACGTGGCAGCGCCGCCGCGGAACCGCGGCTCAAGCAGGCTCCCGCCGCGGTTCAGCGGCCAAGTTGTTGGCTTGGGGCTTTAAACTTCTGGTGTGGTCTTGGGCTAATGTTTAGGGCTTTATCTGGTGTGTTGATTTGTATTTGTCCCTTTGGATTGATACCAGAACTGAAATCATTGAGTTGTCGTAATATTTGATCAGTACTGTCACGACCCGAAAGAGCACGTGACTGGCCCTCGAACCATATGAAATCTATAGGACTCCATCTGATCCAAGTAAGCCAAAGCCCAGAAATCTAAAACCATTTTAAGAGTAAGTGAAGAAAACTGGTTTAAAGAAGTGAAGGAAAATATGTTTGAACTCGAGGTTTTTAAATAACTAAGCCGAAGGTGCATTTTTAAAAGGTAAAGTCTTTTCTAAAAATTTCGGCAGAGTTTCTTTTGTAAATACTGGCCCCGAACGGGATACAACAAGCATAACATATATACAATGATAAAAGGCATCCCCAAGCGGGAGCTAGCTCTTCGTCAATTGATGGTCACAACCACACATGCAATATAATATACAACGCCGAAAGGCGAGGATCGATCCAAAAGAAACACAGTAAGCTTGAAAACCGCAATACTACTAAGCGCGACTCTAAGGCCAAATAAAACATCACTAAAGTCTGAGTCTGAAACAATAAACAAATTTGGTTGATGGAAATTCTAGATACAAAGAATAATATAAGTACAATGGTGGTTTTGATGCAAAAGGAACCACCTACCAAATGCAATTCACCCGCAAGGAAGAATGTGCCAGAAATGCCGCAAAGGAACCTGTATGGCAAAACCTGCAAGAACTGTGGCACAACGGGGGTGAGTTGCCAACTCGTGAATAGAGAATAACTACAAGCAGAAACCGAACGCAAGACATAATCCTAGGTCAAAACGATCAGTACAAAATCCTCAATATAAAACATGCAGCCTATAATAAGGCTAGGGTAAATATCTAACCCGAGTGTAATCTCCTGTGCCTGTGTCAGTGCCTCAGGTAGCAATATAACATAAGAATGAGGTATGAATGCATGAGAACATAATACATGTAAATGAAGAAACTGTTTTCATACTTTAGTGAGATTTCCTTTGTATTTTTAAAATGAGGTATCATAATGAAATCAGCATAAAACAGTGCCTAACATCGGCACAAAACGTAATCCAAATATCCCGATATCTCTGTATCCCAATCACAAAATCTAGGGCGCCGTCAGTCCAGATCGGCCCCTACCATCAATCTCAAGACCACGACGGTATCCTCCGGATATCCGACGCGTCAGGAAAAATCACCGGTCGGTAGTGCTCCCTGCCAGGCTCAACGTCATCACCACATTCATCTTGCCCCGGGGTACCGCACCGGGTCCACCATGTACCCGAAACGGTTCATCCGTCTCCTCGAATCGGGTTTCCAAATCTATCAGCAAGCTCATGGTGGACGACTCATACATCATGGGAAAACCGCACTTTTTATTTTAAAAGAGAGAAAATGTTTATCTGTGTTTTTGCGGTTTTCCTCCAAATCCAGAAAATCTCACGGAAATCCAAATCCAAAACCTCAGTAACACGTAAAATAGTGAATATATGCATGAGAATCCATGAATGCGGCATAACAATGAATATCAGTATGCATGAAGTAGCAGGTAATAACTACAATGTCTAAACTATTAGCTAATAGGTTATGTCAAGCAATAGTATTTTCTAAGGTATACGTGACATGGCAATTACCGATGAAGATGTGTGTGAGCCGGCAAGTAAGTGTACGTGGTACATACGCAACATCGGTAATGGTGCTGGTGTCCTAACAGCATGATATCAATAATGGAGTATGAAACATAATATAAGAATGCGATGCAAAGCGAACCACAAAAAAAGTGGGAGCTGAATCTAGACGCAACTATAACTAATCTGCATTAATCTAATATAAGTCCTACAAATGGTGCCTTTTGAAATATCACGAATCATGGGGTTTTGAAAATAGGGGCTACGGTGTTTTTATGAAAAGCTACGCCTTTTGAAATGTCCGTAGATCCCTTGACCTGTCTTTTAAAATACCCACGACCCGCTAGTTTTGAAATAGGTAGGAGTCTAATCTAATCTAACAACTACACTAAACTATACAGCTAAACTAACAAACTGAGCTACAGGTAAGGAAACCGCCTAACATCTGAGTCGATATATATATATAGATATAATAGTCGGTGATTCCGCCTCAATAGTATCGCGTACGATACAGTATATCATATGACATCCTCAAGTCATGAGTGCGGATCTATCATCAATGTAAAGCTCATACGGTAAATCGTCGTACGGCATCCCAATAGCTGGGTACGGGTCAATATCACACTATCTCATCACACTTCAGGTATCACTATCAACATATCATATAATCTGGGGTACAATTCTATGTCTAGTATAAATCGATACCATCAATAAAGTATGCATGCGGGGGTAAACACACATCCCAAGCCCGCAAGAATCACATTTCGTATCCCAAATACGAATCATATCACATCACCGATCTCGCGGCACAAAGCCCAATATCATTGACTCATCTCCAAAGTCATCCAATATCATCAACACAGTGCCAGTATAAGTAATATGCAAGGGTGTGCGTGTAGGTGTAATTCTATTCTAGGGTTCGCGACTATGAACTACGCTAGTCACTTCTAACCTTACACTATCCATAATACACCTAACTATCATATATAATAACAACTACGGACTGCAGGGGTGCTATACGCCATCCACCCGACTTCCCCCAGTAGATATAATCTACTCACCTAGCGTCTTCATTTGTGGACGTCGCCACGCGCTTGCTTATCGTCCCGAAGTCTTCATGGGGTACCAACACATCAAAATATCGTATATGCGCATTAAAACCAAATCAAAGCTAAAACGGCACATGAAATCCAAAATGATACGATAAGAGGCCTATAGGTTAAAACCCATGGCACGCCTTCAAAACCATCAACACATCCTCTATATCGTCCTATAAACGCCAAATAGTCGAGGCAAAACACAATCCACAATTGCAGAATTAAAAATACGGAATACGGAAACATGATTCTAAAACAGCAACTTAGGAAATATGCCCCAGATTTTACCCTAGGTCACTTTATACAAATCTATATATACCAGGGGTCTAACATGAACATGTAGGAGCTACAGAACCAATACGAACCAAAATGGTGGGACCCAGGCCGCAATTTGCGGCCAATGGGGATAAATTGGCGGCCGGGAAGAAGAAGTGGGAGCTGGGGTCTTGGGGTTAGCTTCCTGGGTGCCTGCACGTGTCACCGTCCAATCAATTTTAATTTAGGGTGTCTCGGGTGATAGCAGATTCAATATACCCTTCACAGATTTCATAAATTCCCCGATATCGGTTTCTAAAATCCGTATTATGGTTTAAGCTTCAGGTTTTGGATTTCCAATTCATACACTAGGGTGATGGTATAACCTCTACTGACCTCAATTCCATATTACAACCCATAAATCATCACAACCCTAACTAGGTTATCCACAAGTCCACAATATCATACAATATCGATTCGATCTTAATATGAGGGTAAAGAAAATGCATAAACTAAGTTTAAGGTCCAGAAAATACCTCATTTGGCAACTCAAGTATTTTCTTGAGTTGCCCCTAGTGGCCAAAATCCTTGCTTCTTTAGCACCAAGTGTAGATTTAGGGATTGTGCATACATTTAATGAAATGGAGATTGGGTTTTGGGGTTGTTTTAGAGGTGTTTTGGAGCTTGAAGAGGGGAGGGAAAGGAGGTGCAGGAGCAGCAGGAGAAGGGAGAAGAGGGAGGGAAATGAGGGGAGAAATGGTTAAGTCCTTAGTCAATGAAGCCCATACCTCTCTCTCTCACCAACTACCCATTTCTTTATTCTTTTCCTTTTCTTTTTCCTTTTAAAACCCTTCTCACTCAAATAGTAAACCCAAATGAAAAGCATGGCAAGAAAATGCACAAGTGTGAAAAAGTGATATGTGCATGTGTTGCACAAAAAGCTAAAAACCGATTAGCGATTTTTAATCGCGATTAGCACTAAATTAGTGTCAAATTAATCACAAAAACTTTAAAAGGTCATAATTCTCTAATTTACCCTATTTTAGAAATTTCCAAAATTTTTCAAAATTTTTCCCCATTTATTTGTATTTAATAATTCCAAAATATTAAAATATTCAATAAAATAATATTAAATTATAAAAATTCCCAAAAATTAACATTTTATCTTTTTTGAAATGTTACAAGTACCATGTAAATTTTTGGCTTTTCTTCTGGGTTTTCCTGCATAGATCTCAAAACAAGTGTTTCGCAAAATAGGGATGATGCGATGCCATGAAATGTCGTCAATTTTCTTTATAGTGCCGGTTTTAGAGTCTAACACATGCAATCTGATATTTAACGACTGATTTGCTAATACGTGAAATATGAATACCGTACACTTCTAAATGAATGCAAATGATAGGGAAATTACCGGTTAAAAGATGCAGTATTTTCGACTAATCACCTACTACGCTCAAAGGAGACGTGCAAACAGGTTTTAGTTGGGTACAGTCCCGAGCCACATGGAAGCAGTGAGCGGATCTTCAGGGGTTCGTCTCTCCCGGTATTGGGGGTGAGGTCGCGCTGTGTCTAGGAGAGCCATTACACAAAGCCCTCGGCCGAGGCAGGAGAATTACTCGTAGGTATTCCATTAGTATCTCACGGTGTTCTGGGCTACACTTCGACACGACTTGTACCGCTTTTGGGGGTCTGACTTTTACCAACTCCATAGGCCCGCCATGCGATGCTCATAGACGAACGGACCGGACTGTACGGATATTGTCACTGACAGGCTCAGTAGGGTGTCAGGATGAGTTCGGTCATCGACGTCCCTTTTGGTCAATACCCGGTAGCCCGTTACGTATAAGCTAATACCTCTGACGTGCTTGTGGTTAAATCCACAACCAAAGTATTGACGAGTCTTTAGAGTCCCCCACAGACCAGTTTCTCAAGTTTCGGGCGAAACGCTGTAGAGGCCGTATGGAGATATGGCAGGGTTCGATCATGTACGTGCGGTATTGCACGGATTATGATCGGACGGATAATACTAGCGGGCTTTGGTTTAAGCCGGATCCTAGTATTGTACAGTGTAGATTTGTCTCATTGCATTTGTATTCGGTCGGAATACAAATGCGGGTATGTATATACAGTAGCGGGGTTTTCTTGTAATTTATTACGGGACCAGTTTCATGAAGTTGCCAGTTTGTTTTCCGTTTCGGCCATATTTCATTGTATCTTTCATTGGCTGAAGAATTGTGGAGGAGGGCTTATTTGCATTTATGCAAATTAGATTTGTAGAGGGTGGTCTTTGCATATTGTTGCTTCATGATAGATCTTGTTTGACCTTAACTTCTTCACTTGATTATTACTTGACTTTTGGAGTAATGATGATGTTTGATGGAGTGTGGGTTTTAGTTTGTGATCATTACTTTTCATGATAACATTTTATCTCTCTCTTGCATTATTCTTGTAGGGCTCTCTCCCTCTTCTCATTCTTGTTCATGTCATGGCCGGCCAAGAGGAGGAAGGGGGCTGTCCCAAATTTTTGATGGGGATTTTTGGTCTCATTTGCTTGCAAAAATTCCCTTGTTCATCACAAAATTCCATACCTCATTCCTCCACTAAAAAGGGCAACTTCATACAATCCCAAGTGAGACACATAGCGTTCTATACTACATTCTACAGCAACTCTTGGGCACATCGGCTCGCCAACTTCGTGCCCGAGTTGCCTCGGTCCAGAGGTGGGAGCCCGTAAAAGAAGCCGACGAAGTGGTGCCCTTCCGACGAGGAGTTGAACACCGGAGATTCCGTGGGGAGATCGGGAGAACGACGAGAAGACCGAAGGACACGGATCGCTCGGTATATCTCTCTACCCCTTTCTCTTGTTAGTTAGGACTAGATTAATGGCCCGATCCGGGATTTTTGTGCGCGGCGGTGCCGGTTTACAAGTTCGTAAAAAGTTTCGTTTCCGCATTCCGTCGTCGGATCGACGGCCGGGGCGCCGCCGTGAACTTACAGGATACGCCCAGTTCTCGAGAAAATGCTGTGCTTACTCAGATGTCCAGAAAACGAGAAAAGATTATGTAAGAGTACCAGCCTCCGTATAGTTCGGCATAGGCGAGATCGGAAGAGACCTTGATCGGGTTCCTTCCAGGACACTGCTACTATAGGATTGGCACCGAGGATCAGTTGTGTCATGTGTATTCAGAGGGCCAGAGGCCGACGCCAGTGACGTGCTGCTTTACGAGTAGTCATACCAATTGGCCGAGAGATGAATAGAGGAGTGTCATTACGGAATCGTTTCCGTTAGTACACCTGACCGAGCCGATGTTGGGTTTCCTTAGCACCTAATCTACGGTTTAGAGGCATCACACATGCCACAATTTAATTTTTAAGAGGTGCTAAGAAAACTTTACTAGGAATCGAACTAGAAATTTAGGTAACAACTAAAAGTATCACATACAAAAGTTAATATATCACTAAGTGGAGAGACTACAACCATTGTAGACCTCCTTGAGTGACTCTTTGGATCTCCTAGAGTTTGGAACGGCTTGCTTGAATACTTCTGAGTCCACGACGATCTACCCGATGTCCCTTTACTTAATGCTTGTTACTTCACTTGGTCTTTCAAATCCGTGGAGCAAACACCCTACACAAAAAGGGCTAGAGAAGTGTTGGATGATAAAGTGGTTTATATTCTCACTTAAAAACCCTCTCCTTTTCTTTTCCTCACTCTAAACAAATCTCAAAAGAGCTTGAAGAAGGAGGAAGATGAAGATGGCAAAGCTTTTTCAAGATAATGATAATTGTGTTTTTAAAATAAAACAAAAGGGTATATATGTGAGACACTCTCACATCCAACCATGGTTAAAAGAAATATCTAGATATTTTGTGATGAGTTAAAAGAACAAAGGAAAATAAACCTAGGGTTAAGTCAATGGTCAACCCTTGAAGAGTGTGGAAAGAATGAGTCATTTGTTATTTTCCCTTTTCTTTTATCTCAAAACAAAAATACACATATTAATTTGAACCATGCGAGTCTTGCATTGCCATCAACCATGATACACTTGTATGTATGTATGTGTGCATACACATCATCATATGTACATATATGCATACATCAATAAAGAAAAGGTTTAATAAAAGTGAGCTAAAAGTCATTATTAAATCAACAATTGATTTAATAAACCGGTCATATCACATACGACCCGACCAATAGTAAACGCCCGATTAATATACGGTATCACATACTCGCATTTAATCAAGCTCCCGCGCATATCTCATATGCAAACCACATCGTTTTGCCTGAGCTAGGAAACTTCTGTGTGGGACTCTAAGACTCGTCAATACGCCGGCAGTAGGTGATGATCACATCAAACACCCATAAGCTGCAAGCGGTTAGCTAAACGTAACGGCCATCCGGGTATTAAGCGATCAGATGAAAAATAAGCGAACCTGTCAAAACTCCATCGAGCCAATTGGCAACACTTACCGTACAGTCCGTTCTCTTCGTCAGATATGTTGCATATCGAGTCTAGGGATGGTAACGTCGACTCTAATAACTCAATAAGTCATGCCGGTATATGGTCTACAACAGATCGAGAAACTACTGAGAACACTTATCAGTAACATCTCAGCAACCCTGGCCAGGGACTTCCTGTTATAGCCAATCATGCATATCGCAACATCAACCCCCAATACCGGGAGAGACGAATCCCCTCCTATCGCTCATCTCCTCCATGTGCCTCGGCACTGTACCCAAAATCCACCTGTTTGTACGACTCAGTAGAGCCGTGGTAGGGTGAAGATCAAAATACAGTGGGAGGATACAAGACTCTATGATGATCTCGGGTCTACAGACTAACCTGTACCAGTGTCACCTGAGAACTACTATCCGACGTGAGATATAATACCACATAGGAGTTCTCGGCGAGTCCGTTCAGTGAACCCAGTCTCACTGAGCACCCGTATACAACCTTTGGTGTCACCACACCAGATGGATATGGGATCATCCATCGCCCATCATATGGGACAAGAATGGTATACGCTAGTCTACTCTGGAATATAAATGCCCTGTCTCGATATACCTACGACTAGGAATATTTCAAGGATAAGCTTATAAACTACAGATGTCCCACTTGTATGATCCTCATCATAATTCCAGTAGTCAAGCAAATATCCTAAGGGCTTTATCAACATGTAACAAATGAGTAAAAGCATGATCAAGTGAACATATAATAAAGAGCAACCAGATAGCACACTATCATGTCGAGCAAGAATGTCTTCTGAATACACACACACACACACACACACATCAGTACGTACACTATCATATAATGGCCTCTAGGACACATATATATCCAACAGCCGACGAGCTGATGAGTTGCGAGATTGGTAATCCACAGAGAAAATGAGGACCCAGAGACAGAAGACGCCAGACCGTGAGCAGGAGGCGAACGGATGTTCTTGCTCTGCCAGTTTTGGGCGCACCGACTTTTTTTCGACATTGTAGGAGGTGTACCTCAATGTCATTTATTGCGATTTGTAAGTCCATGCTACCTCTCCCGGTACTTTCGGGAATGCGGAATTTAGTAAAAAACGATTTTTACGGAGGTGGTAACATGGACCTATAACCCGGATCTTGGTTAAACATCTATCTAACAACCTAACTATGAGTTTCTAGCTACTCGGTTAGGGGGTTATACCTTGCTTGTCTTGAACTCCTTCGTCTTCAAGCTCCGATGGTGGTCCGATGGCTTCTTCTCGTCGTCTCCGTACGCCGAAGATAGATCCACCTGAAAGCTCCAACCTTTAGCTCCTTCTTCGTTCTTTGAAGAAACTAGTTCACTTGGTTTGCTAAACCTAGTGAACTAGAATGAGTAGAGAAGAATTAGAATGGGATTTTATCTATGGTTCTTGATTCTCAACTCATGAGAGATGTGAACCATAGAGTTAAGAGAGGGAGCAAGAGGATGAGGGTGAAAGCAAAAGTAAGAGAGCTTAAGAACAAGAGAGAGAATGAGCAAGAAAAGAATGAGCAAGTCTTTTGTCTCTCACCCTCTCATAATCCAAAGTCATGATAACTCATCATATCAAAAAAGTCTTATGTGATGGTTGAA
Organism: Agapanthus africanus; assembly: GCA_030015575.1. NCBI lineage: Eukaryota > Viridiplantae > Streptophyta > Magnoliopsida > Asparagales > Amaryllidaceae > Agapanthus > Agapanthus africanus. The sequence goes on from JASDDO010000010.1 coordinate 236,766,719, forward strand.
GCAACCATAACCATATCATATCATGCACTCATTTTACACAAATGAGCAAGCAAGTAAAAGTCTTTGCCATGAAATGATGGCTATGGTTATCATGATGGTCAACTAGTTAAGCCTAGTCAACCGGTCAACAAAGTCAACAAGTCAACAAAAGTCAACAAGTCAACAAAGTCAACAAAAGTCAACAACCATGTCACCATAATACTTAATTAATATAATAGTTAATCACATATCATATTCTCATTAGGGTTGAGTAAAAAGTCAAATGGTCAACGGTCAACTGTCAACAACCCTAATGAGAATCCGCTGCCTCTGCCTTCCTGTCAACTGTGCATACACACCCGCATCCGCGTTCCGAGGAACACGAATGCAAACTGGATAAATCCAATCCCAAAAGGTACACTAGGATCTGGCTTAAACCAAAGCCCGCTAGTGTAAACTGTCCGGACACTGTACGTGCACAAGTGCACGGATGTGACCGAACCCTGTCGCAAAACCATGCGACCCGTCGCTATACCATGCGACCTCTACTCTTTTGCCTAAGGGCGAAAAGCTTTCTGTGTGGGACTCTAAAGACGCGACACTACGCTGGCAGTGGGTTTAACCACAGACCGCAAGCGGCACTAGCTGTGCATAACGGTCCCCAGGTATTGCCGACAAGAAGACCGACGAGGCGAAACCCATCTGAACTCCTACTGAGCCTGAGTGTGACATTCTCCGTACAGTCCGGTCTGTTCGTCTGATACATCGCATGGCGGGCCTAGGGGGCGGTAAACGTCAGTCCCCCAATAGCGGTACAAGTCGTGTCGGAGCGAAGCCCAAAACACCCTGAGATAACACTGGAAGCCTACCAGTATATCTCGTTTGCCCTGGCCAGGGACTACTCGTGTAATGGCTCTCCTAGACACAGCGCGATGTCAACACCCAATACCGGGAGAGACGAATCCTGTCTAACCGTCACTGCCTCCAAGTGCTTCGGGACTGCACCCAACCACTACCTGTTTGCAAGACTCCTTTGAGCCGTGGTAGGGTAGTGATCAAAGTACAGTGGGAACACACTCGAGGCGAAGTGACAGTGTCAAGTCAGCGGACTAAACTGTACTCATGTCACCTGGGAACTGATAACTGACGATAGACATAATACCAACTAGTCAGTTCCCGATGAGTCATGTCCAGTGTACCCGTAACCTAACGAGCACCCGCATACTATCTCAAGTACGACGTACTGACGGCTATTGGACAGACCGTCTCCCACACTGGGATGAGAAGCGCATGCGCTGGTCTACTCCGGAGTATCGATGCCCTGTCTCGATAGTCCTGCGACCAGGGACCTGCATAAGGATGTGCTTATAGATTACCCATCCCCACTAGTGTGACGGCCATCACATCGCTGGTAATCAAGCAAAGATCCTAAGGGCTCCACTAATGTGTATAGGCGATATACAAAAATAAACACATGTACACATTGAAGTAGAAACAAACCAAGTAGCATACTACTATTTTGAGCAAGATTGTATATACAAGGTGAATATCCCAAGCTTCCATTAAGTAATATACAAACTAGTATGATACATTAATGGCCTCTAGGGCATATACACTAACAATCTCCCACTTGCACTAAGGCCATGTACTGGCGTATCGAAGACCTATCATCTCGATCAGCCGCTCGAACTGAGTCTGGGGCAGGGCCTTGGTGAATGGATCTGCAGTGTTATCTTCTGAAGTGACTGTCCGAACCTCGATCTCCTGGCGATCCACGATCTCCCTGATCAGGTGATACCGCCTCAAGATGTGCCTGGATCTCTGATGGGACCTGGGTTCCTTCGCTAAATCTATAGCCCCGTTGTTGTCGCAATACAGAGGTATTGGATCAACAATGGACGGAACCACCTGAAGTTCTTTCAAGAACTTCCTCATCCAGACAGCTTCTTTTGCGGCATCAGATGCAGCGATGTATTCCGCTTCCATCGTCGAGTCTGCAACGGTTTCCTGTTTGGAACTCTTCCAACACACCGCCCCTCCATTGAGGGTAAAGACAAAACCCGACATGGACTTGGAATCATCCTTGTCACTCTGGAAGCTGGAGTCAGCAAAGGCCTCGATCTGGAGGTCTTTTCCGCCATACACCAAGAACATCTCGTTAGTCCTTCTCAGGTACTTGAGAATGTTCTTTACCGCTATCCAGTGTTTCTCCCCAGGGTTTGACTGATACCGGCTTACCACACTCAGTGCATAAGCTACATCCGGTCTGGTACACAACGTCGCATACATTATAGAGCCTACCGCAGAAGCGTAGAGTATAATAGACATGCGATCCCTCTCCAAATCAGTCTTGGGAGACATCTCTTTAGAGAGGGTGATCCCGTGACAAGCCGGTAGGTTACCGCGCTTGGAATCTTCCATACTGAATCTCTTCAGTATGGTGTCGATGTACCTGGACTGTGAAAGTCCTAATATCCTCTTGGATCTGTCACGGTAGATCCGGATACCCAGAATGTACGAGGCATCACCCAGGTCTTTCATGGAGAACCTGTGTGACAAGAACCCCTTGACAGATTGTAGCATAGGAATGTCATTTCCTATTAAGAGAATGTCATCCACGTATAAAACGAGGAATACTACAGTTCTCGCTACAAATCTACTATAGATGCATGGTTCATCTGGGTTTTTGATAAAGCCAAATTCTTTGACCGTCTCATCAAAGCAGATGTTCCAACTCCGCGATGCCTGCTTTAGTCCATAGATGGACTTAAGCAACTTGCACACTTTTCCGCTGCTCCCACTCTGAATGAAACCCTCTGGCTGGTCCATATAGACACACTCCTCTAAATTTCCATTTAGAAAAGCGGTCTTTACGTCCATTTGCCAGATCTCATAATCGTGGAAGGCAGCAATGGCAAGAAGGATCCGAATGGATTTGAGCATGGCTATTGGAGAAAAGGTCTCGTCATAGTCCAAGCCAGGTCTTTGACGAAAACCCTTTGCTACCAGCCTAGATTTATAGGTCTCAACCTGTCCATCTACACCAATCTTCCTTTTGAAGATCCACTTGCATCCTGTTAGTGTATATGCCCTAGAGGCCATTACTGTATCATACTAGTATGTATATTACTTAATGGAAGCTTGGGATATTCACCTTGTATATACAATCTTGCTCAAAATGGTAGTATGCTACTTGGTTTATTTCTACTTCAATGTGTACATGTGTTTATCTTTGTATATTGCTTATACACATTAGTGGAGCCCTTAGGATCTTTGCTTGATTACCAGCGATGTGATGGCCGTCACACTAGTGGGGCTGGGTAATCTAGAAGCACATCCTTATGCAGGTCCCTGGTCGCAGGACGATCGAGACAGGGCATCGATACTCCGGAGTAGACCAGCGCATGCGCTTCTCATCCCAGTGTGGGAGACGGTCTGTCCCACAGCCGTCAGTACGTCGTACTTGAGATAGTATGCGGGTGCCCGTTAGGTTACGGGTACACTGGACAGGACTCGTCGGGAACTGACCAGTTGATATTATACCTATCGTCAGTTATCAGTTCCCAGGTGACATGAGTACAGCTTAGTCCGCTGACTTGACACTGTCACTTCGCCTCGGGTGTGTTCCCACTGTACTTTGATCACTACCCTACCACGGCTCAAAGGAGTCGTGCAAACAGGTGGTGGTTGGGTGCAGTCCCGAAGCACTTGGAGGCAGTGACGGTTAGATAGGATTCGTCTCTCCCGGTATTGGGGGTTGACATCGCGCTGTGTCTAGGAGAGCCATTACACGAGTAGTCCCTGGCCAGGGCAAACGAGATATACTGGTAGGTTTCCAGTGTTATCTCAGGGTGTTTTGGGCTTCGCTCCGGCACGACTTGTACCGCTATTGGGGGACTGACGTTTACCGCCCCCTAGGCCCGCCATGCGATGTATCAGACGAACAGACCGGACTGTACGGAGAATGTCACACTCAGGCTCAGTAGGAGTTCAGATGGGTTTCGCCTTGTCGGTCTTCTAGTCGGCATTACCTGGGGACCGTTACGCACAGCTAGTGCCGCTTGCGGTCTGTGGTTAAACCCACTGCCAGCGTAGTGTCGAGTCTTTAGAGTCCCACACAGAAAGCTTTTCGCCTTTAGGCAAAAGAGTAGAGGTCGCATGGTATTGCGACAGGTCGCATGGTTTTGCGACAGGGTTCGGTCACATCCGTGCACTTGTGTACGTACAGTGTCCGTACAGTTTACACTAGCGGGCTTTGGTTTAAGCCAGATCCTAGTGTACCTTATGGGATTGGATTTATCCAGTTTGCATTCGTGTTCCTCGGAACGCGGATGCGGGTGTGTATGCACAGTTGACAGGGAGGCAAAGACAGCGAATTCTCATTAGGGTTGTTGACAGTTGACCGTTGACTTTTTGACTTTTTGCTCAACCCTAATGAGAATATGATATGTGATTAACTATTATATTAATTAAGTATTATGGTGACTTGGTTGTTGACTTTTGTTGACTTTGTTGACTTGTTGACTTTTGTTGACTTTGTTGACCGGTTGACTAGGCTTGACTAGTTGACCATCATGATAACCATGGCTATCATTTCATGCCAAAGACTTTTACTTGCTTGTTCATTTAAGTAAAATGAGTGCATGACATGATAAGGTTATGGTTGCTTCAACCATCACATAAGACTTTTGGTTAATATGATGAGTTATCATTGCTTTGGATTATGAGAGGGTGAGAGACAAAAGAGTTGCTCATTCTTTTCTTGCTCATTCTCTCTCTTGTTCTTGAGCTCTCACCCTCATCCTCTTGCTCCCTCTCTTTGATCTATGGTTCTCTTGTCTCATGAGTTGAGAATCAAGAACCATAGATAAAATCCCATTCTATTTCTTCTCTACTCATTCTAGTTCACTAAGTTTAGCAAACCAAGTGAACTAGTTTCTTCAAAGAACGAAGAAGGAGCTAAAGGTTGGAGCTTTCAAGTGGATCTATCTTCGGCGTACGGAGACGACGAGAAGGAGCCATCGGACCACCACCGGAGCTTGAAGAGAAGGAGTTCAAGACAAGCTAGGTATAACCATCTTCATCCGAGTAGCTAAATATCTTTAGCTTAGTATGCTAGTTTTAGTTTAGGTAAAGATCCCGACCTAGTTTAGTCCATGTTGCCTCTTACGATAAAAATTTGATTTTATACCGTTTCCGCCTCCCCGTAAGCACCGGGGGTCGCAACGTGGACTTACAGTGGTATCAGAGCCTAACTAAACTTAAACTAGTTTAATAGTGAAGTGTAACGAAGTTCGGAACCGGAAAAATCCAAAAACCAAACTTTTACAAAAACTGATTTTCTGTTGAAATTTTTTCTGGTCAAAATGAAAAACTTTATACTCTTAAATTCGGCTCAGGGTTTTGTTAGAACACCCATGAAAACCGGCCCACTAATTCGTTCAAACCGCCGCGCTTCCGCCGCACGAGGTAGGCATGTGCCGCGGAAGCGCCGCGGTTTGTCGTCTTCTGTGCGTCATTTTTCGTGCAGTGTGTGTCTGTGTTGGTTTTGGGATTTTTGAGATATATTATATGTGCCCAGATTTTCCAGAAAAGAAATTTCCTTTTGGGGTCCTATAATTCCGTATTTTTCCGAACTTCATTGCACTTTGACTATGATGGTTATATCTGTGTTGTTTGCATGTATTGAACGTCGGCTAATCGCTATAAGTCGATTAGTCGGGGTTATACATGATCTGTAATGTGCTGGAATGTGTATATAAATATGTTGGATTGTCGCGGGTGAATAGCCGGGGGTTGTGAGACGAGAGTTTTCTTTTCTTGCAATTCATGTAAATTTGTAAATTGATGTAATAATTATTTGTATGGCCGCACAACCGGGTCGGGGTTGTAGCCGTCATTGTATAATTTCTTTTTACTGTTTTTGCTCCTGGGATAGACCCATGGAGGGGTGCACAAACTACCGGGTATGCCGATGTGTCGAGTGGCCTACTCATGGTGATGAGGGAGGTTGCTACGCTTCGGGTGCTTGGCGGGTAGTTTGCCGCACCCGTAGGGGTCTTGGGTGGGGTATTGGCTATTCACCGTGACCGTGTAATCTGTTTTTGTTACAGGCTCGTACAAATTACAGATTCCTAGTATATCCAATGTATTTATCTGTGATCTGAAATGTCTATCATTGCTTTCTATTTAGGCGTTGCTTATGTTTTACAGACGCGCTAGCCCAGCCCCCGCTCTGTCGTTAGTTAAGTAACCTAACGGGTAATGACGGGGCCCAGTGGCGAATGCGAATGGCATAAGCGTACGTCATATTTTGGTTGTTTTCTGCAATGGTAGGATTAAATGATGGAACGCATTAAAAGAACTAATGCAAGAATATCACGCATTAAAAGAACTAATGCAAGATAATAAACCAAGTTAAAGTCGTTGGAACACTTTCGAAAAACCACTCGGTTCTTTTCAAAACAACTTTTAAAATACGGAGTTTGAGCCACTCCATTTAAAAGCTATCTCGTTCCATCGACTAAATCAAGTTCACTACGTTCACGGTTTTGCCAAAACCATTCGTAGCCCTCCGTCGTTTCACATGAATAGTCAATAGTATTCAAGCTGTGTTTGTTGGCTAAAGTCAAGGCATAGTGATTGGTAGCTATTGGGTATTCATGTGCAGCATAGATAGATGCGTTGGTTTGGAACAGTCGTACTGCCTTGTTGGCCAAAGTCAAGGGTATGTGCGGGTGGATTCAAATTAACCTGGAGAACGACGGGTAGAACTTGACATGTGACTTATGATTTGTTGGCCAAAGTCAAGGTCATAAGAGCATGGGACAAAAAAAATCCACATCGGGAGTTTCATAAGTACTGAAACTTGCTAGATTTGCATACCATTTGGAGTGTGGTGATTCTGGTAGGATTCCTTCAGTTTCGTCACGCGATGATATTTGGATCCCGATCCTACTGTGAGTATATGCTACTCCTCGGGAAATTTCTCACTTAACGATCAATGCTATAAACCTAGTAGGTGCCTAGAAAGGTGTTAGCGGGGCTACGCCCCCAGGGAAAAGAGGTTCTCTAATTAAGGAACTTCGCGAAAGCGTTGGAAAACCTCCCTCGAAGTACCGACACCAGCCTGGCCGAACGGTTAAGCAAGTATTGTACGGTGGGATTGATCCTGACTAATTCTTCCTTTATGGTTTGAGGAGGGATTCGAGAAACAGTGGGAGCCATCCTGTTTAGACAAACTAAAAACCACTCTAAACTTGCAAGAGCATCATGCTGAGTGTTTTCCTCTTCTCTCCAAATTCCAGCGACCAATCAACATGACTGGACTTAAGTTACTCCTAGATAAAAACAAACTGACAGGGCCAAACTACAAAGATTGGCTCAGGAATGTCAAGATAGCAATAACTTATGACAAGCTGGGGTATCTTCTTACCACCAAAGCTCCCCCTGTCCCTGGTCCAACTTCCAGTGTCGCGGATAAGGAAATCCGCAAGACTTGGGAGATTGATAGCGCGAAGGCCAAGTGCCTCCTGCTTGCCTCGATGGACAACGAACATCAGAGGAGGCATGAGAATATGGACATGGAATCCATATTGCTCCATACAAAAGAACGGTATGGAGAGCAATCACGTATCGCGAGATACGAAGCGTCGAAAAAGTTATTTTCGACAAGAATGGCCGTCGGATCATCAGTAGCCGAGCACGTGCTAAAGATGATCGGCTACATTGAGGAGCTCGCTGACCTAGGGATCACATTGGAGAGTGAGCTATATACGGATATAGTTCTCCAGTCCCTTCCTTCCACTTACGCCCAGTTTATACTGAACTTCAACCTACAAGAAAAAGAGGTTGAACTATCAGAGCTCCTCAACATGCTGAGGAGCGCAGAGGGCACCCTACAGAAAGGTAGGGATACATCCACTTTGTTTGTAGGAGGATCATCTTCTTCTAGGTCCAAGGCGAAAGCCAAGGGAAAGAAGAAGAAGGCCCCCGCCAAACCAAGGGGCGGTGTTAGTAAGATGGATACGAAGGGAAAAGGTAAAGCAACGAAAATAGCGGGGAAGCTTGTGGATAAGGAAGAATGCTTCTATTGTCATAAGAAAGGACACTGGAAGAATGATTGCAGGGCCTGGAAGGCCAGAACACAGGAATTGAAGCAGGTTGCAGCTTCAACTTCAGGTGTGTATGTTATTGAAAACTGTCTTTCAATAAACTCTACTTCCTGGGTATTGGATACCGGATCAGGATCTCATATCTGTAATTCTTTGCAGGCGTTGAGAAACCGTAGGGTTTTGAAAGCAGGTGACATGACCCTCAGAGTTGCGAACGGAGCTAGCATGGATGCTAAAGCCGTGGGGGACTATCACCTGGGAATATCAGATGGACATGTTTTGGTTTTGCGTAATTGCTTTTTTGTACCCAACGCAACTTGTAATATCATTTCTGTATCTTTAGTTTCTAAAGAAGGTTATGAATTTGCGTTTGTAAGTAATGTTGTAAACATTCACCTTAATCAAGTTTTGATTGGGTCAGGTACTTTGAGTAATGGTATATACGTGTTAAACCAACCACAGATCTTTAATGTCCAGAATACACACAAGAGAAAGTCTCCAGAAATAAATCAGACTTTCTTATGGCATTGTAGATTGGGTCACATCAATGAGAGAAGGTTGACGAAGTTACATACAGAAGGGTATTTGAATGCGTTCGAATATCAGTCGTATGCCACTTGTCAATCCTGTCTCAAAGGAAAGATGACAAAGACTCCGTTTACTGGACATGGAGTAAGAGCGAGCGAGCTCTTGGGACTCGTACACAGTGACGTGTGCGGTCCAATGTCTACACATGCCCGAAGCGGACATTCTTACTTCATTACTTTTACGGATGACTTCTCAAGGTACGGTTATGTCTTCTTAATGAAACATAAGTCCGAGGCCTTTGGAAAATTCCAGGAGTATAAGAATGAAGTAGAGAAACAGACCGGCAAAAGTATTAAGATTCTAAGATCGGATCGAGATGGAGAATACTTAAGTGCCGAGTTCCTGGACTATTTAAAAGAGAACGGAATTCTCTCTCAGCTTACTCCTCCTTACACCCCGCAACATAACGGTGTATCGGAGAGACGGAACCGCACCCTATTGGATATGGTGCGGTCCATGATGGGTAATGCTGAGTTACCGCGATCATTCTGGGGGTATGCGCTAGAATCAGCTGCGTACCTTTTGAACCGAGTTCCGACTAAGACTGTGCCTTCCACACCATATGAAATGTGGTGTGGGAAGAGACCCTATCTTAAGCACATTAAGACATGGGGATGTCCGGCTTTTGTCAAAAAGCAGCATGCGGACAAGCTCGAGGCATGCTCAGTACAGTGCAAGTTTGTGGGGTATCCAAAGAACTCAAAAGGATATTTCTTCTACTGTGAAGAGGAACAAAAAGTTCTTGTTTCTCGTGATGCCTACTTCTTGGAAACTGAGTTTTTGGAAAACCAGATAAGTGGGAGCACAGTAGAACTGGAAGAAATTCCAGAACCACAGACTGTTACTGAAAGGTTAGTGGAACCAGAGGGTTCAACAGAACAGGACATTCCTACGCCGCTCCGCAGAAGTAGTAGGCAGTCTCATCCGCCCGAGAGATACTTCGGTTTTCTCATAGACGGGGATAGAGAGGATTGCATCATAGATTATGATGAGCCTACTAGCTTCCAGCAGGCCGTTCAGAGTGTTGACTCAGTGAAATGGCTGGATGCAATGCGGACCGAAATGGAGTCCATGTACACCAACAAGGTATGGACGTTGGACATTGCTCCAGATGGGGTAAAACCCGTAGGATGCAAGTGGATCTTCAAAAGGAAGATTGGTGTAGATGGACAGGTTGAGACCTATAAAGCTAGGCTGGTAGCAAAAGGTTTTCGTCAAAGACCTGGCTTGGACTATGACGAAACCTTCTCTCCAGTAGCCATGCTGAAATCCATTCGGATCCTTCTTGCCATTGCTGCCTTCCACGATTATGAGATTTGGCAAATGGACGTAAAGACAGCTTTTCTAAATGAAAATTTAGAGGAGTGTGTCTATATGGACCAGCCAGAGGGTTTCATTCAGAGTGGGAGCAGCGGAAAGGTGTGCAAGTTGCTTAAGTCTATCTATGGACTAAAGCAGGCATCGCGGAGTTGGAACATCTGCTTTGATGAGACGGTCAAAGAATTTGGCTTTATCAAAAATCCAGATGAACCATGCATCTATAGTAGATTTGTAGCGAGAACTGCAGTATTCCTCGTTTTATACGTGAATGACATTCTCTTAATAGGAAATGACATTCCTATGCTACAATCTGTCAAGGGGTTCTTGTCACACAGGTTCTCCATGAAAGACCTGGGTGATGCCTCATACATTCTGGGTATCCGGATCTACCGTGACAGATCCAAGAGGATATTAGGACTTTCACAGTCCAGGTACATCGACACCATACTGAAGAGATTCAGTATGGAAGATTCCAAGCGCGGTAACCTACCGGCTTGTCACGGGATCACCCTCTCTAAAGAGATGTCTCCCAAGACTGATTTAGAGAGGGATCGCATGTCTATTATACCCTACGCTTCTGCGGTAGGCTCTATAATGTATGCGATGTTGTGTACCAGACCGGATGTAGCTTATGCACTGAGTGTGGTAAGCCGGTATCAGTCAAACCCTGGGGAGAAACATTGGATAGCAGTAAAGAACATTCTCAAGTACCTGAGAAGGACTAAGGAGATGTTCTTGGTGTATGGCGGAAAAGACCTCCAGATCGAGGCCTTTGCTGACTCCAGCTTCCAGAGTGACAAGGATGATTCCAAGTCCATGTCGGGTTTTGTCTTTACCCTCAATGGAGGGGCGGTGTGTTGGAAGAGTTCCAAACAGGAAACCATTGCAGACTCGACGATGGAAGCGGAATACATCGCTGCATCAGATGCCGCAAAAGAAGCTGTCTGGATGAGGAAGTTCTTGAAAGAACTTCAGGTGGTTCCGTCCATTGTTGATCCAATACCTCTGTATTGCGACAACAACGGGGCTATAGCTTTAGCGAAGGAACCCAGGTCCCATCAGAGATCCAGGCACATCTTGAGGCGGTATCACCTGATCAGGGAGATCGTGGATCGCCAGGAGATCGAGGTTCGGAGAGTCGCTTCAGAAGACAACACTGCAGATCCATTCACCAAGGCCCTACCCCAGACTCAGTTCGAGCGGCTGATCGAGATGATAGGTCTTCGATACGCCAGTACAAGGCCTTAGTGCAAGTGGGAGATTGTTAGTGTATATGCCCTAGAGGCCATTACTGTATCATACTAGTATGTATATTACTTAATGGAAGCTTGGGATATTCACCTTGTATATACAATCTTGCTCAAAATGGTAGTATGCTACTTGGTTTATTTCTACTTCAATGTGTACATGTGTTTATCTTTGTATATTGCTTATACACATTAGTGGAGCCCTTAGGATCTTTTCTTGATTACCAGCGATGTGATGGCCGTCACACTAGTGGGGCTGGGTAATCTAGAAGCACATCCTTATGCAGGTCCCTGGTCGCAGGACTATCGAGACAGGGCATCGATACTCCGAAGTAGACCAGCGCATGCGCTTCTCATCCCAGTGTGGGAGACGGTCTGTCCCACAGCCGTCAGTACGTCGTACTTGAGATAGTATGCGGGTGCCCGTTAGGTTACGGGTACACTGGACAGGACTCGTCGGGAACTGACCAGTTGGTATTATACCTATCGTCAGTTATCAGTTCCCAGGTGACATGAGTACAGCTTAGTCCGCTGACTTGACACTGTCACTTCGCCTCGGGTGTGTTCCCACTGTACTTTGATTACTACCCTACCACGGCTCAAAGGAGTCGTGCAAACAGGTGGTGGTTGGGTGCAGTCCCGAAGCACTTGGAGGCAGTGACGGTTAGACAGGATTCGTCTCTCCCGGTATTGGGGGTTGACATCGCGCTGTGTCTAGGAGAGCCATTACACGAGTAGTCCCTGGCCAGGGCAAACGAGATATACTGGTAGGTTTCCAGTGTTATCTCAGGGTGTTTTGGGCTTCGCTCCGGCACGACTTGTACCGCTATTGGGGGACTGACGTTTACCGCCCCCTAGGCCCGCCATGCGATGTATCAGACGAACAGACCGGACTGTACGGAGAATGTCACACTCAGGCTCAGTAGGAGTTCAGATGGGTTTCGCCTCGTCGGTCTTCTTGTCGGCATTACCTGGGGACCGTTACGCACAGCTAGTGCCGCTTGCGGTCTGTGGTTAAATCCTCTGCCAGCGTAGTGTCGAGTCTTTAGAGTCCCACACAGAAAGCTTTTCGCCTTTAGGCAAAAAAGTAGAGGTCGCATGGTATTGCGACAGGTCGCATGGTTTTACGACAGGGTTCGGTCACATCCGTGCACTTGTGCACGTACAGTGTCCGGACAGTTTACACTAGCGGGCTTTGGTTTAAGCCAGATCCTAGTGTACCTTATGGGATTGGATTTATCCAGTTTGCATTCGTGTTCCTCGGAACGCGGATACGGGTGTGTATGCACAGTTGACAGGGAGGCAAAGACAGCGGATTCTCATTAGGGTTGTTGACAGTTGACCGTTAACTTTTTGACTTTTTGCTCAACCCTAATGAGAATATGATATGTGATTAACTATTATATTAATTAAGTATTATGGTGACTTGGTTGTTGACTTTTGTTGACTTTGTTGACTTGTTGACTTTTGTTGACTTGTTGACTTTGTTGACCGGTTGACTAGGCTTGACTAGTTGACCATCATGATAACCATGGCTATCATTTCATGCCAAAGACTTTTACTTGCTTGTTCATTTAAGTAAAATGAGTGCATGACATGATAAGGTTATGGTTGCTTCAACCATCACATAAGACTTTTGGTTAATATGATGAGTTATCATTGCTTTGGATTATGAGAGGGTGAGAGACAAAAGAGTTGCTCATTCTTTTCTTGCTCATTCTCTCTCTTGTTCTTGAGCTCTCACCCTCATCCTCTTGCTCCCTCTCTTTGATCTATGGTTCTCTTGTCTCATGAGTTGAGAATCAAGAACCATAGATAAAATCCCATTCTATTTCTTCTCTACTCATTCTAGTTCACTAGGTTTAGCAAACCAAGTGAACTAGTTTCTTTAAAGAACGAAGAAGGAGCTAAAGGTTGGAGCTTTCAAGTGGATCTATCTTCGGCGTACGGAGACGACGAGAAGGAGCCATCGGACCACCACCGGAGCTTGAAGAGAAGGAGTTCAAGACAAGCTAGGTATAACCATCTTCATCCGAGTAGCTAAATATCTTTAGCTTAGTATGCTAGTTTTAGTTTAGGTAAAGATCCCGACCTAGTTTAGTCCATGTTGCCTCTTGCGATAAAAATTTGATTTTATACCGTTTCCGCGTCCCCGTAAGCACCGGGGGTCGCAACGTGGACTTACACATCCTACGGGTTTTACCCCGTCTGGAGCAATGTCCAACGTCCATACCTTGTTGGTGTACATGGACTCCATTTCGGTCCGCATTGCATCCAGCCATTTCACTGAGTCAACGCTCTGAACGGCCTGCTGGAAGCTAGTAGGCTCATCATAATCTATGATGCAATCCTCTCTATCCCCTTCTATGAGAAAACCGTAGTATCTCTCGGGCGGATGAGTCTGCCTACTACTTCTGCGGAGTGGCGTAGGAATGTCCTGTTCTGTTGAACCCTCTGGTTCCACTAAGCTTTCAGTAACAGTCTGTGGTTCTGGAACTTCTTCCAGTTCTACCGCGCTCCCACTTATTTCTTTTTCCAAGAACTGGTGTTCTAGAAAGTGGGCATTACGAGAAACAAGGACTTTTTGTTCCTCTGCGTAATAGAAAAGATACACCCTGGTGTTCTTTGGGTATCCCACAAACTTGCACAGTACTGAGCGTGCCTCGAGCTTGTCCGCATGCTGCTTTTTGACAAAAGCCGGACATCCCCAGATCTTCAGATATTGAAGATAGGGTTTCTTCCCACTCCACATTTCATATGGTGTGGAAGGCACAGTCTTAGTCGGAACTCGGTTCAAAAGGTACGCAGCTGATTCTAGCGCATACCCCCAGAATGATCGCGGTAACTCAGCGTTACCCATCATGGACCGCACCATATCCAATAGGGTGCGGTTCCGTCTCTCCGATACACCGTTATGTTGCGGGGTGTATGGAGGAGTAAGCTGAGAGAGAATTCCGTTCTCTTTTAAATAGTCCAGGAATTCGGCACTTAAGTATTCTCCACCTCGATCCGATCTTAGAATCTTAATACTTTTGCCGGTCTGTTTCTCTACTTCATTCTTATACTCCTGGAATTTTCCAAAGGCTTCGGACTTATGTTTCATTAAGAAGACATAACCGTACCTTGAGAAGTCATCCGTAAAAGTAATGAAGTAAGAATAACCGCTTCGTGCATGTGTAGACATTGGACCGCACACGTCACTGTGTACGAGTCCCAAGAGCTCGCTCGCTCTTACTCCATGTCCAGTAAACGGAGTCTTTGTCATCTTTCCTTTGAGACAGGATTGACAACTGGCATACGACTGATATTCGAACGCATTCAAATACCCTTCTGTATGTAACTTCGTCAACCTTCTCTCATTGATGTGACCTAGTCTGCAATGCCATAAGAAAGTCTGATTTATTTCTGGAGACTTTCTTTTGTGTGTATTCTAGACATTGAAAATCTGTGGTTGGTTCAATACGTATATACCATTACTCAATGTACGTGACCCAATCAAAACTTGATTAAGGTGAATGTTTACAACATTACTTACAAACGCAAATTCATAACCTTCTTTAGAAACTAAAGATACAGAAATGATATTACAAGTTGCGTTGGGTACAAAAAAGCAATTACGCAAAACCAAAACATGTCCATCTGACATTCCCAGGTGATAGTCCCTCACGGCTTTAGCATCCATGCTAGCTCCGTTCGCAACTCTGAGGGTCATGCCACCTGCCTTCAAAACCCTACGGTTTCTCAACGCCTGCAAAGAATTACAGATATGAGATCCTGATCCGGTATCCAATACCCAGGAAGTAGAGTTTATTGAAAGACAGTTTTCAATAACATACACACCTGAAGCTGAAGCTGCAACCTGCTTCAATTCCTGTGTTCTGGCCTTCCAGGCCCTGCAATCATTCTTCCAGTGTCCTTTCTTATGACAATAGAAGCATTCTTCCTTATCCACAAGCTTCCCCGCTATCTTTGTTGCTTTTCCTTTTCCCTTCGTATCCACCTTACTAACACCGCCCCTTGTTTTGGCGGGGGCCTTCTTCTTCTTTCCCTTGGCTTTCGCCTTGGACCTAGAAGAAGATGATCCTCCTACAAACAAAGTGGATGTATCCCTACCTTTCTGTAGGGTGCCCTCTGCGCTCCTCAGCTTGTTGAGGAGCTCTAAAAGTTCAACCTCCTTTTCTTGTAAGTTGAAGTTCAGTATGAACTGGGCGTAAGTGGAAGGAAGGGACTGGAGAACTATATCCGTATAGAGTTCAGCCTCCAATGTGGTCCCTAGGTCCGCGAGCTCCTCAATGTAGCCGATCATCTTTAGCACGTGCTCGGCTACCGATGATCCGACGGCCATCTTTGCCGAAAAAAACTTTTTCGACGCTTCGTATCTTGCGATACGAGATTGCTCTCCATACAGTTCTTTTGTATGGAGAAATATGGATTCAAGGTCCATATTCTCGTGCCTCCTCTGATGTTCGTTGTCCATCGAGGCAAGTACGAGGCACTTGGCCTTCGCGCTATCAATCTCCCAAGTCTTGCGGATTTCCTTATCCGCGACGCTGGAAGTGGGACCAGGGACAGGGGGAGCTTTGGTGGTAAGAAGATACCCCAGCTTGTCGTAAGTGATTGCTATCTTCACATTCCTGAGCCAATCTTTGTAGTTTGGCCCTGTCAGTTTGTTTTTATCTAGGAGTAATTTAAGTCCAGTCATGTTGATTGGTCGCTGCAGTTAGGAGAGAGAAGAAGAAACACTCAGCATGATGCTCTTGCAAGTTTAGAGTGGTTTTTAGTTTGTCTAAACAGGATGGCTCCCACTGTTTCTCGAATCGCTCCTCAAACCATAAAGGAAGAATTAGTCAGGATCAATCCCACCGTACAATACTTGCTTGACCGTTCAGTCAGGCCGGTGTCGGTACTTCGAGGGAGGTTTTCCAACGCTTTCGCGAAGTTCCTTAATTAAAGAACCTCTTTTCCCTGGGGGCGTAGCCCCGCTAACACTTTTCTAGGCACCTACTAGGTTTATAGCATTGATCGTTAAGCGAGAAATTTCCCGAGGAGTAGCATATACTCACAGTAGGATCGGGATCCAAATATCATCGCGTGACGAAACTGAAGGAATCCTACCAGAATCATCACACTCCAAATGGTATGCAAATCTAGCAAGTTTCAGTACTTATGAAACTCCCGATGTGGATTTTTGCCCCATGCTCTTATGACCTTGGCGTGAAGTCAAAATGTCATAAGTCACATGTCAAGTTCGTCCCATCATTATCCAGGTTAATTTGAACCCATCCGTACATACCCTTGACGTAGGCCAAAATGGCAGTACGACTGTCTCAAACCAACGCATTCTATCTATGCAACAGATAAATATCCGGCTGCTACCAATCACTATGCCTTGGCGTGAGGTCAAAATACATAGCTTGAATACTACCGAATATTTAACTGAAATGATGGAGGGCTACGGATGGTTTTGGCAAAACCGTGAACGTAGTGAACTTGATTTGGTCGATGGAACGAGATAGCTTTTAAATGGAGTGACTCAATCTCCGTATTTTAAAAGTTTGTTTTGAAAATAACCGAGTGGTTTTTCGAAAGTGTTCGAACGACTTTAACTTGGTTTATTATCTTGCATTAGTTCTTTTAATGCGTGATATTCTTGCATTAGTTCTTTTAATGCGTCCCATCATTTAATCCTACCATTGCAGAAAACAACCAAAATATGACGTACGCTTATGCCATTCGCATTCGCCACTGGGCCCCGTCATTACCCGTTAGGTTACTTAACTAACGACAGAGCGGGGGCTGGGCTAGCGCGTCTGTAAAACATATGCAACGCCTAAATAATATCATATATAGATATGCTGCAATGATAAACATTTCAGATCACAGATGAATACATTGGATATAGTAGGAATCTGTAATTCGTACGAGCCTGTAACGAAAGACAGATTACACGGTCGCGGTGAATAGCCAATACCCCACCCAAGACCCCTACGGGTGCGGCAAACTACCCGCCAAGTACCCGGAGCGTAGCAACCTCCCTCATCTCCATGAGTAGGCCACTCGACACTTCGGCATACCCGGTAGTTTGTGCACCCCCTCCATGGGTCTATCCTAGGAGTAATAACAGTAAAAAGAAATTATACAATGACGGCTACAACCCCGACCCGGTTGTGCGGCCATACAAATAATTATTACATCAATTTACAAATTTACATGAATTGAAAGAAAAGAAAACTCTCGTCTCACAACCCCCGGCTATTCACCCGCGACAATCCAACATATTCATATCCATATTCCAGCAACATTACAGATCACAGATTTGTATAACCCCCACTAATCGACATATAGCGATTAGTAGACGTTCAATACAAATATCACATTACAGAAAACCCGTTAGCTTAAGTCTTTTAGAAGTTCGATCAAAAATACGGATTTTCGGGACCCCAAAAATAAAATTTCGTTCTGGAAAATCTGGGTTGAAAATATATATTCCAAAAATCCCAAAATACCCCCAGAATAACACTGCACCAAAGATTGACCTCCGCCGAGTCAACTCGGCCGCGGATCCGCGGCGGGAGCGTGCTCCCGCCGCGCTTCCGCGGCGCTATGACTCGATCGTGGGTCCATCTTTGGTGGTTATTCACAAAAAAGCCTGAGCCGATTTTAGGTGTTAAAATAATCAACTTTTGAACAGTAAAAAAATCGACAGAAACTTGAAATTCTTGGGGTTCGTTTTCGGGACTTTTCTTTGATCGATCTTCTAGTTACTTGCTAACATGTTAGATAGAGTTTAACTAGGCTCTGATACCACTGTAAGTCTATGCTACCTCTCCCGGTACTTTCGGGAATGCGGAATTTGGTAAAAAACGATTTTTACGGGGGTGGTAACATGGACCTATAACCCGGATCTTGGTTAAACATCTATCTAACAACCTAACTATGAGTTTCTAGCTACTCGGTTAGGGGGTTATACCTTGCTTGTCATGAACTCCTTCGTCTTCAAGCTCCGATGGTGGTCCGATGGCTTCTTCTCGTCGTCTCCGTACGCCGAAGATAGATCCACCTGAAAGCTCCAACCTTTAGCTCCTTCGTTCTTTGAAGAAACTAGTTCACTTGGTTTGCTAAACCTAGTGAACTAGAATGAGTAGAGAAGAATTAGAATGGGATTTTATCTACGGTTCTTGATTCTCAACTCATGAGAGATATGAACCATAGAGTCAAGAGAGGGAGCAAGAGGATGAGGATGAGAGCAAAAGCAAGAGAGCTCAAGAACAAGAGAGAGAATGAGCAAGAAAAGAATGAGCAAGTCTTTTGTCTCTCACCCTCTCATAATCCAAAGTCATGATAACTCATCATATCAAAAAAGTCTTATGTGATGGTTGAAGCAACCATAACCATATCATATCATGCACTCATTTTACACAAATGAGCAAGCAAGTAAAAGTCTTTGCCATGAAATGATGGCTATGGTTATCATGATGGTCAACTAGTGAAGCCTAGTCAACCGGTCAACAAAGTCAACAAGTCAACAAAAGTCAACAAGTCAACAAAGTCAACAAAAGTCAACAACCATGTCACCATAATACTTAATTAATATAATAGTTAATCACATATCATATTCTAATTAGGGTTGAGCAAAAATTCAAATGGTCAACGGTCAACTGTCAACAACCCTAATGAGAATCCGCTGCCTCTGCCTCCCTGTCAACTGTGCATACACACCCGCATCCGCGTTCCGAGGAACACGAATGCAAACTGGATAAATCCAATCCCAAAAGGTACACTAGGATCTGGCTTAAACCAAAGCCCGCTAGTGTAAACTGTCCGGACACTGAACGTGCACAAGTGCATGGATGTGACCGAACCCTATCGCAAAACCATGCGACCCGTCGCAATACCATGCGACCTCTACTCTTTTGCCTAAAGGCGAAAAGCTTTCTGTGTGGGACTCTAAAGACTCGACACTACGCTGGCAGTGGGTTTAACCACAGACCACAAGCGGCACTAGCTGTGCGTAACGGTCCCCAGGTAATGCCGACAAGAAGACCGACGAGGCGAAACCCATCTGAACTCCTACTGAGCCTGAGTGTGACATTCTCCGTACAGTCCGGTCTGTTCGTCTGATACATCGCATGGCGGGCCTAGGGGGTGGTAAACGTCAGTCCCCCAATAGCGGTACAAGTCGTGCCGGAGCGAAGCCCAAAACACCCTGAGATAACACTGGAAGCCTACCAGTATATCTCGTTTGCCCTGGCCAGGGACTACTCGTGTAATGGCTCTCCTAGACACAGCGCGATGTCAACCCCCAATACCGGGAGAAACGGATCCTGTCTAACCGTCACTGCCTCCAAGTGCTTCGGGACTGCACCCAACCACTACCTGTTTGCACGACTCCTTTGAGCCGTGGTAGGGTAGTGATCAAAGTACAGTGGGAACACACTCGAGGCGAAGTGACAGTGTCAAGTCAGCGGACTAAGCTGTACTCATGTCACCTGGGAACTGATAACTGACGATAGGCATAATACCAACTAGTCAGTTCCCGACGAGTCCTATCCAGTGTACCCGTAACCTAACGAGTACCCGTATACTATCTCAAGTACGACGTACTGACGGCTGTGGGACAGACCGTCTCCCACACTGGGATGAGAAGCGCATGCGCTGGTCTACTCCGGAGTATCGATGCCCTGTCTCGATTGTCCTGCGACCAGGGACCTGCATAAGGATGTGCTTATAGATTACCCAGCCCCACTAGTGTGACGGCCATCACATCGCTGGTAATCAAGCAAAGATCCTAAGGGCTCCACTAATGTGTATAGGCGATATACAAAAATAAACACCTGTACACATTGAAGTAGAAACAAACCAAGTAGTATACTACTATTTTGAGCAAGATTGTATATACAAGGTGAATATCCCAAGCTTCCATTAAGTAATATACAAACTAGTATGATACAGTAATGGCCTCTAGGGCATATACACTAACACGATTTGCGTTTGTTATCTGAGTATCACGCTTATATCGCTTGTATTTGAGTTTTGATGATTGAGTTTCATGATATTGATTTCGTGCACCATGGTTGCACCTACTGAGTATTTACATTTTGTGCACTTGATTTATGTTTATGCACCGCTAAATCGGTTTGAGATTTGTGCATATCTATTACACTTGATATTCATTTTGTGCCTTGGCTACACGTGTTTATGATTTCATGGATTTCATACGGATGATTTGATTTTGGTGCATGTGGTATGCACCCGATTGGTGTTTGCACTCGGTATAGCTTACATGTGCTTGCAGTGCATTGATACGTGTTTTGTACACGCAGTTGCACGCATTTTTGATTTTATACACCTTGGTACACATGGTGTTGTTTTTATACGCATTTGAGTTATTAATGCGTTTCCGTGCACTTGTTGCACCCGATTTGTATTTTGTGCAATTGTTGCACTAGGTATTTTAATGTCGTGCATTTGTTGCACTGTATTTGTATTTTGTGCACTGGATGCACTGTATTTGTATTTCGTGCACTGGAAGCACTGGAGTTGTATTTCTTGCATTGGATGCACTGTATTTGTATTTCATGCACTGGATGCACTGGAGTAGTATTTCTTGCACTGGATGCACCGGAATTGTATTTCATGCACTAGATGCACTAGATTTGCATTTCGTACATTTGTTGCACCAGATGGGTATTTCGTGCATTGGTTGCACTAGATTTATACTCTGTACCTTGGTTGCACCCGATTTATGTCTTTGAGCATTTGTGTTACCAGATTTGTTTTTTTGTGCGCGTGGGCACTTGACGTTCGTTTTCGTGCAGGCTACTGCACTAGATACTTATTACGGACCTGGCGCGCTTGGGTTGGATTTTTGCGCATATTAGGCGCTTGATATTGGATTTTGTGCGCATCGGATGTACTTGAGTGAGATTTTACTCGTGCATGTTGGATGCCGTTGATTTAGATTTTATCCGCGCATATTGGATGCGATTTCATTTGTGCATGTTCGATGCACTTGACTTAGATTTTATTCGTGCATGTCGGATGCACTTGATTTAGATTTCATTTGTGCATGACGGATGCATTTGATTTGGATTTCCGCGCATGTTGGGCGCATGATATGAGATGTGATTTGTTGCACACCGGATGAACTCAATTGGGATTTTCATTCATGCATGTTAGTTGCACTGGATTGAGATTTTCGTGCACAATAGATGCACCAGATGTTGTTGTCGTGCACACCCGTTGCACTGGACAGATTCATTCGTGCACACCCGTTGCACTTAGTTTTTATTTTGTGCATATTGTGGCACTTGTATTTGGATTTGATTTCCGTGCGGGCCAGACGCATGTGATTGTTGGATACGCCTTTCGAGGCTGATTTTGCTCTTAAGCGTTTTGTTTTCATGAGGGGCACTATATTATGTAGTAGCCGAACAGGACTGATCTGAGGATAGTACCTGGGTACTTTGCATGCATTAAAAGTTTAACAAGAGGTTTTCAAAAAGGAGCTATTGTCTCGCTATTTCTTACGTGTCCGTGAGTGACACGAACGTTTATAAACGAAAAACTTTTGGGATATTTCAAAACGGCGGAACATATATTTGAGCAAAACATATATGAACGTATATTTATTACTTTACAAATGAGCGTCTGTCACTTGTGCCATAAGTTACGCATCACACGGCGATTCAGAAAAGATTTTTTCATGAGTTTTAGAAGATTTTTCAAGGATGCGTACTATATACGTATTATGGTATTTGATTAGTGCATATTAGATTTCAGTAATGGATTTCGAGATCTGTATCTCCATTGTAACTCTGATGATTTGCGTGAAAATCCGATGATTTGCATGACGCTTTACGGAGTTCGATTTTTGAGTTTTGTACTCATTTTCAGGCGCACACGATGCGCTGTGGTATTTCTATAGTTTCCGTGATTTCGGAGCCCCGTCGATTTGAACTGATAATGGAAATGTTTTAGCATTTGGGGATTTAAATTTAAATTCGGGGTCTGGATTTATTTAAGGGGTAAGATTGTAACATTTCAGAAAATATAAAATATTATTTTTGGAATTTAATATTAGAATAATATATTTCGCGAAAACTACCCGATTTGCGAAATTGGGGTTTTCGTAAAATGGTATAAATATATACCAATAATTGTGAAATAATTGGAGGTTAAAATAATTTATTCATTTAAAAATATATTTATTGGATTTGGCATTTTTATAATTAATTATATGCAGTTTGGATAAAAATTGATTAGTGCACTACTAATCGCGATTGAGCCAAATCCGTGTTTCTACAGTTTACAATGATTAGCGCACCATGACATATTACATGTTATTTCATTTTTATTTGTTTAGTGGTTTTATATGAATTATTTTGGGAAAGAGAATGAATTATTGAGGAGAGAGAGAGGGGGGACCACATCATGATGAGAGCATGCGATGAGAGAGAGAGTGAGGGTGAGAATAAGAAAGAGAGAGAGAGAGAGAGAGGACTGCCCATTGCTCACCCCCATTGTTTTCTCCACTTGTTTTCCTTCATCTTCTTCAACTCATCTCCCTCCACTTCCACCTCCAAATATCATCTCCAAATCTTCATCAAAACCCTACACCCTTTTCATTAAAAATGATCTCCACTTTATCCTCAACACATTAGACCTTGCAAGTTTGGTTTTTGGAGACTTTGAGAAGCTAGGGTTTTTCTTGAGTTTCCCAAATGAGGTATATCTCCCTTCATTTAGCTTAGTTTTTAGTTTCTTGCATCCTAGTTTAGTTTAGAATGTGATTGATTAGGGTATGTGATGTTTGGAAATTCCTAGAGAGGGTTTGAGTAATTGTGTGGATTGGTGATATGTAGTGGTTATTTATAAGACATTAGTGTTGAGTTTATGGCCAAGACCAGAGACTAGTAAACCAATACACAGACGTAGAATTTTCCCGACATCGTAATTTGACAGTTTGTGATGGTTTATAGGAATCTGGAGTGACCCGAGTCCACCATAAATTAGGTTCCCATGACAGTGAGACATGCAGGCAACCATGAAGCAACCCATGAAACCCGAGACCCAAATTCCCTAATCTGGCCGCAGATTAATTCATTGCGGCCGCAAATTGCGGCCACATCAGAGTAGAATGGTGTGAATTTTGTTCAGTGGTCTTGTTATCAGATATCTAGGGCAACCCTATGTGCAAAATTCCCTAGTTTGGCCTAGGGTGAAATCTGGATGTAGTTTTCCTAGGTTGATGTTTTCGTGTTTTGCGATTTTTGAATTTGGGTTTGGTATTTGATATTATATTTGGTCGTTGGATGTTTGTACGTCAACGACAATGGATAATCGGTTGGTTTTGCAAGCGTAGGCTATAGGTTCTTATGAGCGCACCACGTGCCGTATTGGATTTCGGAACTTGATGTTAATAACATTTGCGATTGTATTTGTTGTAGGTAGCCTCGCATGGACTTTCGAGACGACAAAGCACATCGACTACGGCTGAACGAGGAGTTCCGCAAGTGAGTAGATTTATATCTACCGGAGAAGTCGGGCGGATGGCGTATAGCACCCCTGCAAATTTTTATGGAAACCGATATATAGGATATGGTTAAGGAAACCTATATTAGGAAACTAGGGATATGGTTAAAAGGATAGTTAGAAGTGATATGAATGATTGAATATATATATCAAGATATGAGACGAAAGCTATAAGGATATGACTTTTAGACCTGATATGATAGAAATGATGTTTTGAATTGATAAATAAGGATATGAAAAGTGAATGTGAATCACGACACATAGGTATGTAGTTATACGAGAATAAGTATGAGATTTAGAGTAGCATGACATGAGATTTGTAAGATAGGATATATATATGTGAATGACTTGATGTGGGATATAAATGTGATGAAAAGAATGTACGATGTGATATGATGACTTGATTGATTTGTCAGTATACGGATGCGAGTCGATATGAGAGGATTGATACCTTTACCGGTCCCCTGATATGAGATTGTTATGGATGCGACCTAGGATATAGGTATATAGATATATATAATGTTGTGAATCATGAGTGATATGTCGTACGAGATGTTAGGTCCGTACCCTCAGTGTCTTATAGGTTGATAGGATCCCTAATGGTTTAATGCCGCCGTACGATGATTTACCGTACGTGTTGAGTTTTATAATGATTGATCCGTAACCTTGATTAGAGGATGCCGTACGATGGATTATACCATACGTGATGTTGTGAGGCTGGATGCCGATTGATAGATTCACCGACTCGGTCATGTTAGCTACGTATACCTTATAGCATTTAGCTGGCAATGTAGTTTATGCTACGTTTATGTCATTCTCATTGCATTACATATACCTGTGCTAGTATACCTACACCATTATCGATGATGCGTATGTCACACTTATACCGATTTGCCGGCTCACACACTTCATCATCGATAATTGCTATGTCACTCACACGGTAGAATTTCTACATCATGCTATTATAATGCTATTCTCACATTATGATGATATTCCCATGCTCACATCAGTGTTCCATGTTGCATGATATACGGATATGCTTACATTCTTTTATATGTCGCATACATCATGCTTTACGATTATACGCATTGAGATATGCTATTTTCATGAGATTTCTGGATTTGAGAACCGTGGTTATTTCAAAAGTATGTATTGTTTTAAAAACCCGGTTTCTCTTGATATGATATTTAGATACATCCACCATGTGTTTTCTCGGTTCTGAGATTGGCATGTGAGACCCGATTCGAGGAGCAGGAGGCACCGTCTGCGGGTACATGGTAGACCCTGTATGGTACCCCGGGGCGAGATATGATTTTCGTGGTGTAGACGATGAGCGTGGCAGAGGGACCACTACCTACCGGTGATAGTATTTGGACCGGGCGGTTATCCGGAGGATACTGACCGGAGTCATGAGATGGATATGAGCGCCAACCAGAGTATTGCGGCACCTAAGGGCCGATCTGAGGATGCGGCGCCTGAGATATGAGGATTTACGTATCGATGCTGGACACGGGTTTCATGATGTTTCGAGTGTCGATGTTGGACACTCAGGTTCCATGATTTTGAGGGGTCATTGATGGACACACTGTTCGGTTTACCTAGCACCTCATCAAGGGTTTGGAAGCATCACATGTGCCAAAATCAAATTTTTAAGGTGCTAATTGAACATGCAAAGAATCATAACTAGAAATTTAGGGTTTCTTATGACTAAGCATCACATGCAAAAGAAGAAGTATCACTAAGAGTGAAGATTACAACCTTTGTAGACCTCCCTTGGTGACTCCTTGGCACTTTATGAGTTTGGAACGGATCGAAGGAAGTCTTCCTAGTCCACGAAGATCCACCCGAAGTCCCTTTGCCCAAAGCTCCTTGCTTTACTTGGTATGTGAATGAAGTAGAGCAAACACCCTACACAAATGGGCTAGATGTGTGTAGTATGATGATGTGGTTTGTATTCTATAATCAAAACTCTATCTTTTTATCAACTTCACTCAAAGAAAATTTCAAGTGAGGAAGAAGAAGATGGTGGCTAAGCTTGAGCTCAAAAGAAAATGTTATGAGTGTATTATTGAAATGAGAAAAGAATAATCCATATTAATCCTTCTCACTTCAACCATGGTTAGAATTATCTAGATCTTTATCAAATGAGTTTAAAAGGCAAAAGGATAATTAACTCAAGGTTAAAAAGTGGTTGAAGCATGGTCAAAGATGATAAACATTAACCTTGTGTAAATTATCCTTTCCTTTATTCAAAATGATAAATAAATAGATAATTGCTATAATATGAGTCTTGCATTGCCACCAAAAATGTATCAACAACCATGATACAATGTATGTATGTATGTATACATGCACATCATCATGTGCATACATGCATGCATACAAAAATCGAAAAAGAGTTTAATTAAAGAATTATTCTAAAAGTCATTTGTTAAATCAACACTTGATCTTGCAAACCGGTCATATCACATACGACCCGACCAATAGAAAATGCCCGATTAATATACGGTATCACATATCCGTTTTTAATCGGGTCCCGCGCATATCTCATATGCACACCACATCTTTTCGCCTGAGCCAGGAAACTTCATTGTAGGACTCTAAGACTCGTCAATACGCCGGCAGTAGGTAATGATCATATCAAATACCTACAAGCCGCAAGCGGTCAGCTAAACGTAACGACCACCCGGGTACTGAGCGATCAGAAGAAAACCAGCGAAGCTGTTAAAACTCCCGTCGAGCCAACCGGCAACACTACCGTACAGTCCGGTCTCTTCGTCAGATATGCTGCATATCGAGTCTAGGGATTGTAACGTCGACCCCAATAACTCAATAAGTCGTGCCGATGAATGGTCTATAACAGATCGAGAAACTACTGATAACACTTATTAGTAAATCTCAACAGCCCTGGCCAGGGACTTACTGATATAGACAATCGAGCACAGCACAGCATCAACTCCCAATACCGGAAGAGGAGAAACCCCTCCTATCGCTCATTGCCTTCGTGTGTCTCGGGACTGTACCCAATGGCCACCTGTTTGCATGACTCAGTAGAGCCGTGGTAGGGTGGTATTCAAAGTACAGTGGGAGAATACACAAGACTCTATGACGATCTCGGGTCTACAGACTAACCTGCACCAGTGTCACCTGAGAACTGCTATCCGACGATAGATATAATTCCATATAGGAGTTCTCGGTGAGTCCGTCCAGCATACCCAGTCACCACTGAGCACTCGTATACCATCTCGATGTCAAACATCGATGAATGTGGGAACATCCATCGCCCATCATATGGGTCTAGTATCATATACGCTAGTCTACTCTGGTATATCGATGCCCCGTCTCGATATACCTACGACTAGGGACATTTCAGGATATGCTTATAAACTACAGCTGTCCCAATAGTATGATCTCCATCATAATCACAGTAGTCAAGCCTATATCCTCAGGGCTTTATCAACATGTGTGAACGAATAAGAGCATGATCAAATCAACATGTCAGATAAAGAAGAACCAGATAGCATACAATCATGTCGAGCAAGAATGTACACTGAATATATATATATACATGTATGAATATATCCACTATCATATAATGGCCTCTAGGGCATACATATATCCAACAATCTCCCACTTGCTCTAAGGCCAGTTATTGGCATATCTCATACCCAACATCTCAAAAAGTCGCTCATGCTGCGGCTGAGGGAGGGACTTGGTGAGTGGATCCGCGGCGTTATTCTTTGTGTCTACTCTCCTAATCTCGATCTCGCGGCGATCAACAATCTCCCGGATCAAATGAAAGCGCCTCAGGATGTGTCTGGACCGCTGATGGGACCTGGGATCCTTGGCTAACGCCATAGCCCCTTTATTATCACAATACAATGGTATTGGATCAATAATGGTTGGAACTACTCCTAGCTCCGAGACGAACTTCCTCATCCAGACGGCTTCCTTGGCGGCATCATTCGCAGCAATGTACTCAGCCTCCATCGTAGAGTCTGCAACGGTATCCTGTTTGGAACTCATCCAACTTACCGACCCTCCATTGAGGGTAAATACAAACCCGGAGATAGATTTGCTGTCGTCCTTATCGCTCTGGAAGCTCGAATTGGTAAAGGCCTCCATTTGGAGATCTCCATTACCATCCACCAAGAACAATTCTTTAGTCTTTCGCAAGTACTTAAGAATGTTCTTCACAACTATCCAGTAATTCTCCCCTGGGTTGGATTGATACCTTCCTACAACATAAAGTGCATAAGCTACATCTGGGCATGTACATAACATCACATACATTATAGATCCTACCGCCGAAGCATAGGGTATAATGCTCATGCCAACACTAAGTGCATAAGCTACATCTGGGCATGTACATAACATCACATACATTATAGATCCTACCGCCGAAGCATAGGGTATAATGCTCATGCGAGCTCTCTCTTCATCTGTCTTTGGGCAAGAGTCCTTAGAGTGAGTGACCCCATGACAAGCGGGTAAGGCATCCCGCTTTGAGTCTTCCATACTAAACCTTTTTAGGATGGTGTTGATGTACCTGGTTTGGGACAATCCCAATAACCTCTTGGATCTATCCCTATAGATCCTAATGCCCAGAATGTATGTGGCATCACCCAGGTCCTTCATGGAGAATCTTAGTGATAAGAAAGATTTGACCGACTGTAGCATAGGAATATCTTTTCCTATCAGAAGAATGTCATCCACGTAAAATACGAGGAATGTGACAGCTCTCCCTACAGCCTTCTTATAAACACAATATTCATCTGGATTTTTGATGAAATCAAACTCTTTGATAACATCATCGAAACAGATGTTCCAACTCCGTGATGCCTGCTTTAACCCATATATGGATTTAAGCAATCTACATGCTTTCCCGCTGCTCCCACTGTCAATGAACCCCTATGGCTGATCTATATAAACGCATTCTTCTAAATCTCCATTTAGAAATGTCGTTTTAACGTCCATCTGCCAGATTTCATAGTCGTAGTGAGCAGCAATAGCAAGTAGGATCCGAATGGATTTAAGAATGGCTATGGGAGAAAAAGTCTCGTCATAGTCCAAACCTGGTCTTTGACGAAAACCCTTCGCTACAAGTCTTGCCTAAAGGTCTCTACCTGTCCATCTACACCAATCTTTCTTTTAAAGATCCATTTGCACCCCACAGGTTTTACCCCAGGGGGTACAACGTCCAAAGTCCATACTTTGTTGGTGTACATAGACTCCATTTCGGATCTCATGGCATCCAGCCACTTCATAGAGTCTCCACTCATGATAGCTTGCTGAAAACTGGCAGGATCATCATCCTCCATGATGCAGTCTTCTCTATAACCATCAATGAGGAAACCGTAGTACCTCTCCGGTGGGCGAGAAGTCCTACCAGACCTACGGAGTGGCCGAGGTTCCTCAGTTTCTATTGCAACAGCCGGTTCAACCAAGTCGTCATTCGTAGTTTGTGTCTCTAGAACCTCTTCTAGATCCACCACATTGCCATCAGTTTCATTTGTGAAAAAGTCTTTTTCCAAGAATGTGGCATACTGAGAAACAAACACCTTTTGTTCCTCCTTGTGGTAGAATAGATATCCATAAGAGTTCTTTGGATATCCCACAAAATTACACATGACCGACCGTGTCTCGAGTTTGCCTGGATTCTTCTTTTTAACATAGGCCAGGCAACCCCAAATTTTAATTCTCTTAAGAGATGGTCTCTTCCCATGCCATATCTCATATGGCGTGGTAGACACGGTTTTGGTTGGAATCCTGTTCAGTAGAAACGCTGCAGTCTCCAATGCATGCCCCCAAAATGAGATGGGTAACTCAGCATCACTCATCATGGAACGGACCATATCTAATAGGGTTCGATTCCGTCGTTCAGACACACCGTTGTGCTGTGGTGTGTAAGGAAGAGTTAGTTGAGAGAGAATTCCATTCTCTTTTAGGAAGTTTTCAAATTCTGTACTGAGGTACTCTCCACCTCGATCTGATCTAAGCATTTTGATACTCAAGCCGGTTTGTTTTTCTACCTCGAGTTTATATTCAGTGAATTTCTCGAAAGCTTCGGATTTGTGCTTTAATAAAAATACATGACCGAATCTTGATAAATCGTCAGTGAAAGTAATGAAGTATGAAAAACCGACTCTAGCCTGTGTAGACATCGGCCCACATACATCACTATGTATGAGGCCTGGGAGCTCAGTAGCTCTTTCTCCGTGTCCGGTAAACGGAGTTGATCAGTTGAAAATATTGAATATTTTAACCGGCAATTTCCTTATCATTTGCATACATATAAAAGTATACGGTATTCATAATTCACATATTAGCTAATCGGTCGCAAAATATCAAATTACATGTATTCGACCTTAAAACCGGCAGTTCTAGGGAAATTAACTGCATTACATTACATAGCATATTTTCCATATCTTGCAACCCCTGTTTCGAAGTCTGTGCAGGAAAAAGAAGTTTGCTCGATCATTACATTGCTCGACCATTACAATTGCTCGTAAACTCACTGAACTCAAATCTGGTATCAACACAGAAGGGAAACTGCAATTCAAAACATCAAAGAAAAGCCTAAACAGCAATACCAAGCAACATAAGAAAGCCCAAGGTCCAAGCTCATCAATGAGCCGCGGAAGAGCGGCCATTACCATGCACTTGCGGCGGATCCGCGGCGGGCCCAGGGACTCAGCTCCTCAAATTGCATCGAAACTCCTGTTTCAGTGGCTACAGCTCAATAATGCACACAAACTTCCAGAAGATTCCAGATACTTCCACCAGATCAGCAAACTCCTAAACTAGCATAATACTTCTAGAACTTTCTTAAACCCTTGCTTAAACCCTAAGCTAAAGCCCAACAAACTTTGCCAACAAACTTTGGGAGGGAAAGTCAAATTTAAACCTAAACCTAGGGTTTGAAAGTTCTATAAATAAGACCCTAGACTCATTCATTAGAGGATCATGTTATATCTTGGCATCTAGGAAATAATTCAACAGCTTAGATTTTAGCCATTCTCTTTCTTCATCTTCCTCTTCCTCAAGTTTAGTGAGAGAGCTTGTAGGAAACCCTAACCCTAAATCCAACCACAATTCAAGATCTTGAGTGCAAGCCAAGCAAGATGCCTTCAACCCTTTTATGAGCCGAGCCGATCTTCCATCGGGCAAGAGATCAAAGTAGATCCACGATCCTCGGAGACGAGCGAAGCCGAGTCAACGATCGATTTCTTTTTCTTGTAGATCTTGAAAGAATGTATTGAAATTGTTGATTAAATAAAAGGTGATATTTTCTTCTATCTTGTTTTCTTTAAATTCCGCATCATGTTATCTTTACTATTCTTGAATATTGTCTATGTGGTGATGTGTGAATAAAACTCCGCTCGTTAAGGAGTCGAAACGATCTTTAGTATGATGATGTAGCAAATTTGTAATCGATTCTTGAATCCCACGAGTTTGTAAACCCTAACAAGTTCAAGAATCGACGACCCAATTCGTTGCGATGCTTTCTTGATCGACATCGCTCGAGATTGGGGTGATCCGATCGCTTCTTGAAACTGCTAGAGGCTAGAATACAAATGGTATCCTCGAAAGAACAAGGGTTAAGAGATGAAACCTTAATTTCATCAAGAAAACCCTAACTCTCGTCGATCACCATTGATCTAGTATCAATTCTTCGAAGGACAAGAATACGAAATCTTGTAGACTACATCACATCTAAAGATCCGATCGATTCCTACGAGCCTCTCTATTATTCTTGATTGTTGTTTGGAAAATACCATTGAAACCCCGATTCTTGATTGTTTATAGTTTCTTGATTCTTTAATAGAGAATAGTGACACACGAATACAAATCATTCTTGAATCATGTTTTCTTTTATTGTTGCTTAACATTTCATTTCAAACACATTAAAATACAAACGAATCTTGAAATCCCTGTGGACGATCCGCACTCATTCATTTACTACATCCGACACCGTAGTTTGATTGCGGTCAATTTAAATTTTTGATTCGATACGACATATCTGAAATTTACAGTTCTATCAAATGGCTCCGTTGCCGGAGACTATTTTATTTGATTTACACATCGAGAATTTACATCAATCAGGAGTTTTGGTCATTTTACCCTTGATACAAAACTGGCAAGTCACATAAGATTTATATTCAAAAGGGTTTAAATATCCATGTTTGTGTAACTTGTTTAGTCTTGTTTCATTAATATGACCAAGTCTACAGTGCCAAAGAAAAGCTTCATTTATTTCTGAAAGTTTTCTTTTATTAGTGTGTTGTATGCTGAAAACTGTGTGTTGATTTAGGACGTATATCCCGTTATTAAGCGTACCATACCCAACCAACATTTGATTCAGGTGAATGTTCATAACATTGTTCTGCAATACAAAATTATATCCTTCATTGTCTAACAAAGAAACAGATATTATATTACAAAGCATACTAGGTACAAAATAACATGGGTTCAAAACCAATATACACCCAGACGGCAACCCCAAATGATACTCTCCCACTGCGACTGTATGTACATTGGAACCATTTCCAACGCGGAGAGTATGGTCACCTGTCTTCAAAACCTTGCTATTTCTCAGCCCCTGCATTGAATTGCAAATGTGAGAACCTGAACCGGTATCTAATACCCAGGAAGCAGAGTTTATTGAAAAACAGTTTTCTGTCACAAACACACCTGAAGCGGAAGCATCCCCATGTTTCTTCTTGAGATTTAAGTACTCCGTGCAGTTGCGCTTCCAATGTCCTGTTTTGTGGCAGTGAAAACATTCCCCTTTCCCCGATTCTCCAGCTTTGGACTTGTCCTTCCCCTTAACCTTTTTAACTCTACCCCTAGGCTTGATGGGCTTCTTCTTTATCTTTCCCTTGGCCTTAGCCTTTGGGCGAGAAGAGGAAGATTGCCCAACACTCAAAACGGGAGTTTTCACTGATTTCAGTGTGCTTTCTGCACTCCTTAACATAATAAGGAGTTCTGGTAGTTCCTTCTCCATGTTGTGCATGTTGAAGTTAACTTTGAATTGAGCAAAGGTGGAGGGGAGGCACTACAGAATAATATCCGTATATTGTTCATTGTCCATCGTACATCCAAGGTCCTCAAGCACTTTTATGAGAGCTATCATCTTCAGAACATGGTCTCCTACTGGTGTGCCAAGGGCCATTCACTTCTGAAACAATTTCCTTGATGCTTCGTATCGTAATACGCGGGATTGCTCTCCATACAACTCCTTTGTATGGAGGAATATGGTGTGAACGTCCATATTCTCGTGCTGCTTTTGATATGTGTTATCCATCGTTGCAAGCGCGAGGCATTTGGCCGTGGCACAGTCAGCGTCCCATGTCTTGCGGACTTCTTTATCCGCAACTGAGGATTTTGGACCTGGGACGAGCGGGGCTGGAGCTGTGAGGACATATGATACCTTATCATAAGTCAAAGCAATGTTCAGATTCTTCAGCGAGTCTTTATAATTGGTCCCATTCAGTTTATTTTTATCTAGTAGAAGCTTGAGTCCTGTTATTGGTATCTGCCATTAAGAGAAAGAAAAGAATACACTCAGCGAAAGCTCTTGCAAAGATCAGATTGGTTATTATCTTGTCTAATCGATGTCTCCCACTGCTTTAATCAAGTTTTTCTTTCAAACCTTAAAAAGAAAACTAGCCTGGATTAATTACAGTCTACAACTTCGCCAACTGTTCAGCTAGGCCAGTGTCGGTACTTGAGGGAGGTTCCCCGTGCTTTCGCACGGACCTAATTAAAGTAAACCTCGTCTTCCCAGAGGCGTAGCCCCGTTAACACCTTTCTAGACACCTAATGGGTTAGCTAATTGTAAACTGCAAAACTTTCCTGGGAGCAACAATTGCCCACAGTGGGATCGGGATCCAACCATTATATGGAAGGTATGCAATCTCATTGCAAATTTGAACTATTAAAATTCCTTATGTGGTTTTTACCCCTAGCACCTATGACCTTAACTATGGTCAACAAATCATAAGTACTAGTCAAGTTCTACCCGTCATTTCTTGATTAATTAGACCCACTCATATGACCCTTAACTATGGTCAACAAAGTCGCATGAATGTCCTAATCAATCTGCATCATATGCAGTGTAGGAAGACATCACTTAGCTACCGTACACTACTCCTTAACTATAGTCAAAAAACGTAGCACGAATACTAAGTACTCTACTTCCTAAAATGGCGGAGGGTTGCGGATGATTTTTAAGAAAATCTTTAACGCTTTGAACTTGATATCGTCGTAGAATCAAATGGTTTTCAAAAGGAGTGGCTTGAGCTCCGCAGTTTTGAAATATAGCTTTTTCATAAAGAGCCGAGTGGTTTTCAAATCCGATTCTACAACATCTTTTTAGGTTTATTTTCTTTACATTAATCATATTAATGTAGCCCCAACATTTAAGTCCTTAAGTCAATCACAGAACAGAAACGAAAATATAACGTACGCTTATGCCATCCGCATTCGCCGCAATGTTCCGTTATGCACCGTTAGATTACTTAAGTAACGGCATACCGGGACGGGACTAGCGCGGGTGTAAAACATAAGCAACGTCTACTATATATCTCATATATAATATATCATTCGTCGCAGATATCACATCACAGTATACAGGCAGCAGAAACACAGATATAATGTAGGATATACTAGGACGTCAGTATTTAGTATTTAGCCAATAATAGAAAATACGGATTCCACAGTCGCAATGAATAGCCAGGCCCATACTCCTAGACCCCTACGAGAGCGGCAAGCGACCCTACCATTTTTGGAGTTTAGGAGACCCGGTTTCGACTCCTCGAGATGGCCTCCCAATGAACCCCAGAACCCGGTCACTTGTGCTCCCCTCCTTGGGTCTATCCTAATGCGGAAAACTAAATAATATACAACACTGGTGACATCAACCTCAACCCAGAAGTGCCCCAAATAAAAGAATATTACATTACATTTGAATTTTACATGAATGAAAAGAAAACTCTCATCTCACAAAAAAAACCCGGCTATTCAATCGCGATAATCCTGTACATCATATCTCAGCAACACGTAATATCATATATCATCAACGTAAGTAAGTATGCGTACCCCGATTGTCGTTGATGTATAGCAACGAAACCGGCGATATGCGACATACTACACTTACGGTCACAGAAAATAAAGTGTAAAACTACAACATTTGGAATCCACAATCACTTTAGACAACGTAAATCCGAAATATCACATACTTCGCATTTCATGCCTAACTATATGAATTCTACATATTGTATCACATTCCAGATAAATAGACAGTATTAAACTTTCCGATCGAATAATCAAATACCTAAGATTTCCTTAATAGATCAACACTTGAGCGGAGTTCAAAAATTCCGGAACATGTCACAGTAGCAGCGGTCCAGCCGTAGAAGGGTCAAGCCAACACCTCACATGTGGCACGCCGTACTTCCCCAAACCCTAAGATTTAGAGGCAGTTCAGACGGTCACATAATCGAGTTAAGGTTTGTGTTCTTCTAGAGGGTCCACCAAATTACTTGTACGTATTTCCGAAATATTTAAACTTGAGAAAAATTCAACATTTGAAAGTTTTTCGCGCCGGGAAAAAGTTAGTTAATGATATCCGTTCGAACTTTTTAATACTTTCTAAATTACCCGAAAACAGCACGAAATTAAATATTCCGATCGAATCAACGAATCCAAAATAATCCCCAGAACACTCAAGACTTGAGTCATATTAAAAATACCCAAAAATATGTACATGTAACGTTTTGGAAATCGTTTTGTGAATTTTCCCGTTTTAGGGCAAAATTGTCGGTTTTTCCCGTTTTAACCCGATTTCGATCAAACGTCCGTATAAGCTTGCCGGCACTTCTTTTTTCTAAAATAAAGCTTGTGCGCGAACTTTAGGGGTATTTGGGAGGTTTTGGTTCTGATAGAATTTTTCCGAAATAAAATATTATTTTAAGCGGTATTTGGTGCACGTAAATCGGGAAATTTCTTTTCTTAAGAGTAAATTTATTTTTTGTCAC
Organism: Agapanthus africanus; assembly: GCA_030015575.1. Taxonomy (NCBI): domain Eukaryota; kingdom Viridiplantae; phylum Streptophyta; class Magnoliopsida; order Asparagales; family Amaryllidaceae; genus Agapanthus; species Agapanthus africanus. Next base: position 236,802,542 of record JASDDO010000010.1, read on the forward strand.
TAGAATATTTTGGAAACTTCTTTTTAAATATCTAGATATTTTTTTGAGTGCAAAAGGTTTTATTTTAAAAAGAAAAGAAAATGTGTAAAGGTGGCAAAGTGCATTTATTAAGCATTTATTACTCTTTTTCCTAGCAATTTCTTCACAAAAATTTCACAAAAATACCCCCCTCACCCCCTTGGCCGGCCCTTCCCTTCCCCTTGCTGCCCTCCATCATTCCCACTCTTTTTCAACTCATTTTTGCATTAAATAAATCATGAAAAATCCAAATAAAATCACAAAAATTCAAATATAATCATTTTCCTTCATTTCCTTCACTAATCCTTCACGGATCTTCAATAAAGCTTGGTTTTTGATGCTAAGATGTTGGATTAAGATTCATTTTGTGTTCTTGGGGAGATATAATTCTTACCTTAATCCTTTTATATTTGCTTTAATCTTATTCTAGCTAATTTAGTTAGCTAATTATGTGTTTAGTTTAGTTTTTAAATTATGATTAATTCATTTATATTTGGTTTAAGAAATTCATGTTAGGGTTAAATTTTGTTAAGTGTTTAGTGTTCATTTGAAGTGTTATTTTGTGTTTTGGAGATGTTTAACCTAGTAGGAAATGTTAATTTTTGCTAATGAACACTTTGTTTATTTATGCAATTAGCTTACTAGGTTTTTGGTAAAACATAATTAGCGAGTGTTAAAAATATAGGAATGGTTTAGATAGATTAGTTAAGCTATTTGAAGGTGTTTATAATCTCTAGATATGCATTAGCTTGAAACTAGTGCGAAATATTGCGATAGGTTGCTTACTAGATTTCGGGATTTTTCCGACGTGGGTTCGATTGGTCATTGCGGGGTTATATCTATTGTATTCCTCGTAATTCTTGTGTTGTGTTGCGCGATCGGGACGATCGGGGTCCAGACTTGGTGTTTTGTAGTTTAGCGACCCCAATTAGGGTTTTTGGCCGGTATCGTGAGCGATAGATGCGCTAAGCGCGCAGGGTAATTTTTCCGGGCGTTTTCATCGCGTTTCGTTGTCTTTTCGTCATTTTAGGATTTTTGCTTATGTGATGTGTTTGTGAAATTTTAGGTTCGCAAGCGGGGACTTCGGACGCTACGACAAGGGAAAACAGGTGGTAGGCTTCACTTAGCCAGGAGCATTGGTGAGTAGATTTAACATCTACAAGGGAATCACCCGCATGGCGTTATGCGTCTGGGCTAGAGATGTTATTTCTGTCGCATATTCTATGTCATGTTTAGAATTTGCGCATTTACCCTATTACTTAGATATTGTTGTGCTTGGACTAGTATCCTTAGGACACTGCACATATTATTGACGATTCTTGTTGCACGAGCACTGATTTATGCTACACACACCGTCAATAATTGCCATGTCACACACAACGCAGTTATAGATATGATATTTCTTCATTAGGGACATTGAGACTTTGATTCATATTTCTTTACGCATTGACTTATAGCACACCTGTATACCTACATGCTTTCACATATGCTCTGACATACTTACATGCTAGTTACCTGTATACCTATAGAGTATTGTACCATTAGTGATAGGTACATGCACACTTTATGACATAGCTACAGGTATACCTTGCCACCTATTTCACTTATACCCAGGGGGTATACTACATCATTACTTATAGGTAGATACATATATCTTGCTATACCTTTATGTTTTCACATACATCTGGTTTTAGATACATGTTTACCTTTACCTAATGTTATTTTAGAATTGGAGAAAATTAGGAACCGCATGATATTTATATTAACTTGTTGCAGTTAATTAGCGGCTTTTCCTTTATATGCTTACATTTCCTTTTATGTTGCATATATTATATTCATGGATTTTCGCATTGAGATTGGATTTTTTCATGATGTTTTCTGGATTTGGGGACCGTGAGAGTTCATGAAATTATGCATTATTTGAAAAACCCGGTTTCCCTTGATATGATATTTCAGCAGCCACCATGAGATTTATCGGTTCGGATATATATATATACCCCACGCGAGGAACGGAGGAGTCCGTGTGTGGGTACATGGTGGGGCCCGGAGGTACCCCGGGGCAAGAATCTCAGTAAGGAGATGAGTTAGTGGGGGAACCATACTTTCCGGTGACATTACCAATGACTCGGCGCTAATCATGGGGATACCGTTGAGAGTCATGTACGTATAGATACGTGGAAAGATGAGGGTCAGAGCTAGGCACTCGTGCTTTTCGGATAGCGTGTGATACGTACCTATCAGGGGGCCAGTCGTGGTGACAGCACCTGATAGACCAGCATTTCTGTGTCGATGCTTGACACATTGGTTTCATGATAATTCTTTTTTACTCCTTTGTATATATAACAGGGGTTTAGGCCGCTGTTATATATGCCCTTACACCAATATTAGTGGAATGGGACGCTAATATATGTGTATTGACATTAAATTATATACATCATCATATTTATGCATGCAAATATATTTAGGATGTTAGATTTTTACATCATAATTTGATTTGGGATATAGGTGATTCATTTGATTTTGGATACAGGATATTTATGAGATTGCTGATTTATACATTCAGAATATATGAGATTTATTCGATATTGTACATTCAGGATTTGTGAGACTTATATGATATGAGTGCCAATTTGGGGGCTGATTTGAGGAATTGGGATTTGGATTTGTCTTGATGGATTGTGATCCTACCACGATATCAGGATTCCATGGAAATGACATATTTCATTCCATACTTCACATTTATTGTTTATGCACTGCTTCATGTATTAGTAGTACCTGTTAGAGTACCTTTCATGACTGTTGCATTTACATACCTTTATTTATATGCATTGCTTTATGTATTAGTTGTACCTGCTAGTGTACCTTTCATGATTATTGCATTCATATGACTTTTTATTGCTATTAATTGCACATGTTAGATTCACGCTGTACGTGCATACTCGCGATTACCTGCATATGTTATTTACTATTTATGAGTTGGCAACTCACCCCCGTTGTGCCACAGTGTTTGCAGGTGTTCCTCAGGATAGTCAGAGGCGGGCTATTATCACACATCTTATCATCTTTTGCTACGGATACCGCATCAGCTCATAGTGTGCAGTTTGCTTAGGTCGGTTTGTGGTTATTCGTTGTATTGTATATTCGTTGTATCCCTGTACTCTCCATCTACTATTTTCATATTGACTTAGAGACTTGGTGAGGACGATGTTGTATATTATGTTGTGACTTGTTGTCTTTTATACAGTTTCCTTTCTATCGTCTTCTATTTCTTCGCTACGGCGCCGTATATTTGTTGTGGTGGTTGTTTTCTGCCTTTGGGCATGTATTTGCTCCCGTTGGGGATGCTTTACTTTATATTTATGTTGTACCCAATTTTGGGGTTGGTTTTTATAAAGGAGGTGCTGCCGAAATTTAAAGGCAATAAAGTTGGACTTTTAAAGAATTTGGGTTGTGATTTCAAAGAATTTTAAACAATATTTCTTATCTTTTCTGGTATTTTAATGGTTTAGATTTCTGGGTTTTGGCTTTCTTTTACTTCGTTACGCCTGTAGACGTTGCGTAGTATTAGGGCCGTCACGTGCCAATTTCGGGTCGTGACAAAGTTGGTATCAGAGCGCTAGGTTTTTTCCTTACGGAGTGTAGGATGACCTTGATATGATGGAGTAGGTAGCTTAAGTAGAGTAATGTAGTGTGTGTATGTCTGCATCATACTCACGATGCAGTACTCCGCCAAAAGTGACCTAAGTACAATTACTCGAAATTCCTTCCTTGATGATTCATATCCTTGTGATTCGTTTTCCGTGTTCATATCGAATCCTATCCCTATTTATAGCCTTTGCCGAAGACGACTATGGGGACTCAGTGAGGTGCAGCGAGGGCCGAGGTCAGAGTTGGCTCGGGTGAGACGAGCACTGACCAGGATGGAACGCTCGTTGCACAGGTGTAGACGGTTTCGCCTTCGACTGATAGTATCGTCAGGCTTGTGGCAGAGATGCAGGACTTGCGCCAGACGATGAGTTCTTTGGTGGAGACCATTCGAGCGTAGCGACAGGAGGTTTCACCCCTGTTACCCAGTTGTTCCTTGCGATCAGCACACAGCTTTCCGTCACTTACATAGCACCAGTGGATGAAGCTCTAGTTGACGAGACACGTATTCTAGAGACTTCGGGTGTTCCGGAACTGTGGAGGACTCGTACCGGGGTATCAGCTCAGAGACAGAGGCTTAGTCATCGAGACAGCTTTCGTGACCGTTGCGGGAGTAGCAGAGGTTTCGGACGAGGGGATTCGTGTTAGCTAGATCAGCCGTTTGTTGTGTTAACTTCTGTCAGCGATTCTTTTATTGCGCGACACGTATTTCAGTCGTATGCCAATCGATTAGGAGATTCATCCCTCACTTGATCCTTCTAGAGATGTTGGATTTGATGTTCTCCTGGGCACGGACTGGTTAGTTACGTGCTAGGCGTCTGTGGACTACCGCGAGGAAACAGTCAGGTTTGTTTTCCAGGCAAGTCAGTTCTTATTATGCAGGTGGATAGTTGTGCCGCCTCTCACAGCTTGAATTCAGCCTTTTTCGCTATTCGGCTTTTAAGGAGATGTCATGGATTCTTAGCGTTCATTCGTGATACCATAGCCACAGAGGGTTGTTGGACCGGTTTTCTTTCGTGCAAGAGTTTTCCGACGATGTTCCAGAGGAGCTGGCGAAGCATAGGGAGCTTAAGGATCAGCTGCAGAGTTGTTTGTTGGGGAGTTTTGTGCGTCTGAGCGTTTCGCTTTTGGAAGCGCCTATTTCTGTTAGTCAAGGAGAAAGAGGACAGATTGCGGTTGTGGATTGATGGATCGCCAATTGAACCGGCTTATCATGCGGATAGGTATCCTTTACCCCGCATTGACGATTTCTTCGATCGGCTCCAGAGTGCGAAACATTTTCTATGTTTGTTCGGGATCCGGTCATCATTGTTGCGGGTTCGGAGTGATGACATTCCGAAGACTTCCTTGTGTGTGCTACGGGCTTTGTGTGTTTTGGTGGTGTCGTTGGACTCACCAATGCCCTAGCAGCATTAGTAGATGTGATGAACCGGATTTCTTAAGGCCGTTCCTCGACCAGTTATTGTTGTGTTATTCACGACATTCTGGTCTATTTTAATGTGTCTTGAGGGACAGGAATAGCACTTGAGGATTTGTTATGCAGATGCTGGGAGAGTGCCAGCTGTTTGTTAGATTCTCGGAGTGTTCCTTCAGGCTTGTTTGTGTTGACTGCTACGTCTTGTAGTCACAGGAGACGGTTTTGTAAGGTTCCGAGGGAGATCGTGGCCATACAGTTTAGGCCCAGACTTGTGTGCAGGAAGGAGGTCCGCAGATTTTTGGCTTAGCAGGTTTCTACCGCCGTTTCGTGCAGGATCGTTAGTGTAGTTGTAATACCCAGCCCCTTTTATACCAAAATCCGTATTGTGTCACTTTATAATTTTAATTATAAATTTTATTTCTCCTAAAGCCCATTCCCTTTATTAGACCAAAACCCAAACCAAATCTATCAGTTTCTTTTTATAAAATCCCAGCCCTTTGTAATTTTCTCATTATTTTATTTTATTTAAACTCAAAACCCTAATTTTTTCCCTTCAACCATTTCCTTTATTTACTTAAAACTAAACCCTAAAACCTAATTAATCCCTAAAGCCCATTCCTCGGTTTTTTTAGAAAAGGAAATTGATTTTTGGCAGCCCAACCGAGCCCGGCCTACTCCCTTTTAGTTTTTCCATTAAAATTTCCATTAAACCCCGGCCCGTTCTTCCTCAGCCCATTCTTTCCATTTATTAATTAAATTAACTTTATTTGAACCAGCCTACTCCCTCGGCCAGCTCGCTTAAACCCGACCCGGCCCACACCTCACCTCCTTCGTCTCCAACGGCTCTTTTCCCTAATTCCCGCTCGCGAGCGCGCTCCTCGCCTCCGCCGGCGCCCGCGCTCTTGCCCACGTCGCAGCAGTTACCCCCACGGCGCGCGTCTCTCTCCTCTCATAATTCCTTCAATCACCCACGTCTCCCCCTCTCTCTTTTCTTCCCACTCTTTCTTCTTCCCGTTGCGCTTTTCCCGCGCGCGATCCACCTTCCTTGCCGCCTCCTCCGCACTCGCTCGCGCGAACGTTACCCCATGCACACCCCTCTCCAACGCCGTCGCCCTCATCCTCTCCTCTCTAAACTCTCAATCACTCTCTCCCCTCCTTCCTTTCCTTCCTCCTCCTCCCACGAACCCGCCATCAGCAACCCACTGCAGCTCCGATCACCGGCCACCTCCTCCCCGAGCACCATCATCTGCACCCCCTCACCACTCTACTTCGTCGACCAAGAAACCCTACCCAACTCCCCTGCACACCCAACCCACTCACACACGAGCTCGGCCACCGGCGCCCTCTCGTCGGCGAGTCCCACGGCTTATCGTCGACTCCCCGTACCCGCCTCGTCGTCAGCAGCATCACCATCATTCCATCGACAACACACACCCGAGACTTTACACCCTTCTCCCAAACTCTCTACCTCCCCCCTGTTTCCTCCTTTTCTCTCTCTCTCCCTCTCTCCCTCTCTGTTTCCCTCTCTCTAATCTCTGCCTCTCTCTCTCCTCCTCACTGTCTCTCTCTTCATGCATCTCATTTCTCTCTCTATCTCTCACTCAGTTCCGTCTCTCCCTCTAACTCTCTCTCTCTCTCAATACCTCTCTCCCTCTGCAATCCCTCTCCTTAGGCTTCGACAGCATCAGCGATCCCCAGTCCCGACAGCTCGCAACAACCTCTCCTCAAGCTCGAGCCAAGCCCAAGCTTAGCCGAGACTCGTCGTGCATTTGCTACTCCGTGCCAGGACGCGTCATTACTTCCTTAACTGCCGCGCCATCAGTTCACCGTCTCCAGGCAAGTATTTTGCTTGCTTACATGCTATATACTCGAGTCACAATCTTAGAATACTTAAATTATCAAGTTACAATGTTAGATCAATTAGGCGTCATAACTGTTCGGTGTGTGTTCTCAATGAGAATACTTATCAAATTTGACGGAACTGGATGATTTACATTGGCCCTTGTAGGGATGGATAACGTGTGCAAATTTTGCTGGAAAATATGACCGTTAACGACTAAAACGACTACCCCCAAGTTTACTAGGAAAACTGGAATTTTATTGTACCTGAAAACGTTAAATTCACCATAAATTATATACATACTAGAATGGTGCGTTCGAGGGCTCAAATCGAAGCCGACTCGACAAAATTTAACCATATACTTGTTTCCAGATATTCCTGTACTTAAACTGTGACGATATTGGGATCGGAGTGCGACTCTGGACTGCAGTCCAGAGCGACTCCAATTGTTGCTTGCTGTTCCATAATGGGTACCACAAGGTTTACTTAACTCGTAGATTGCAGAACTCTGCTGTTTAATATAGCTGAATCTGTTATCTAGATAATACAGGTGGTTTCACCCTGTTTCGTCATCATTTACTATTTTATCTGTAATTTAAAAGATCGGGACGCATAACAGTCCCAACAGAATCAGAATTGACATATTAATATTAAACAGTGTATATCCCCTGACGTACAGACGCGATCGAAGATCCTTCTATTGCGTTGAAAACTTTGCTGAAAATACTAGATTTCATCCAACAGTAGCGTCGCTAAATTTGTTAGTGTTTATGCCCTAGAAGGCCATTACTGTATCATACTAGCTTGTATATTACTTAATGGAAGCTTGGGATATTCACATGTATATAACAGTCTTGCTAAACATGGTAGTATGCTACTTGGTTTTTCTATCTTAATATGTGAGTATACGTATTGATAGAGCTCTTAGGATCTTGCTTGTCTACCAGCGTTGTGATGGCAGTCACACTAGTGGGGGCTGGGTAGTCTACAAGCACATCCTTATTCAGGTCCCTGGTCGTTGGATTATCGAGACAGAGCATCGATACTCCGGAGTAGACTAGTGTGTACGCTTCTCATCCCAGTTGGGGAGATGGTCTGTCCCACAGCCATCAGTACGTCGTACTGGAGATAGTATACAGGTGCTCGTTAGGTTACGGGTACACCGGACAGGACTCACAGGGAACTGTTGGTTGGTTTGATACCAGTCGTCAGTGAACAGTTCTCAGGTGACATGAGTACAGCGTAGTCCGCAGACTTGACACTGCTACTTCGCCTCGAGTGTGTCCCACTGTTCTTAGATTGCTACCCTACCACGGCTCTATGGAGTCGTGCAAACAGGTAGCAGTTGGGTGCAGTCCCGAGCACTTGGAGGCAGTGGCGGTTAGACAGGATTCGTCCCTCCCGGTATTGGGAGTAGATATCGTGCTGTGTCAGAGAGCCATTACGCAAAGTCCCTGGCCAGGGCAAGCGAGATTTGCTGGTAGGTTCCAGCAGTTTCTCAGGGTGTAATGGGCTTCACTCCGACACGACTTATACCGCTATTAGGGGACTGACGCTTGCCGCCCCCCTAGGCCCGATATGCGATAGTCATGGACGAACGGACCGGACTGTATGGAGATTGTCACATCAGACTCAGTAGGAGTTCGGATGGGTTTACTCATCGGCCTTCTTATCGACAACTACCTGGGGACCGTTACGTACAGCTAGTGCCGCTTGCGGTCTGTGGTTAAACCCACTGCCAGCGTAGTAGTCGAGTCTCTAGAGTCCCACACAGAGAGTTTCCTACTCCAGGCGAAACGATATAGAGGTTGCATGGTTTTGCGACAAAGGGTTCGGACGCATACGTGCGATTACGCGCGTACGACTTTCGGACAGTTTTTACCAGTCGGCTTTGGTTTAAGCCAGTTACTGGTATCCGGTTATTGGATTTTTACAGTCTAAAGTTTTTCCGTATTTTTTACGGATCGGAGGGGCGTTCTCGTAATTACTCGAGAAGCTTCTAGAAGATGTGACTAAGGAGGTTTCTTTTGGACAAGAGAGTGAGTCATGGTGGTGATTCATTCACTTCATTAATGCACATTTATTGCTTAATGACTCATGTTAATGAATCATCACAAGATATTTTGTGAAGCATGCTTATTCATTTCCTTTATTGATTATTTGATAATAAGAATGCTTCATAATATTATGATACACTCTCTCTCTTCTCTCATTATCATATCACACATTCTCTCTCCTCAAGCTCTCATCTTCAAGATACTAACCTTAATCCTCATGTGTTGAGATCAAAGGTTTAGTTAGACTAAACAATCCATAACCCACACTCTATATCATCCTCTCATCTTTGATTAGCAATCAAAGTTGATTAGTTACCTCAAGTTAGAGGTTTAGCTTGGAGTTTCGCTCTCGGGTGGATCGTCTACTACCTAGAGAAGGCCGAGGAGAACAAAGGAGGACGTAAAGAAGAAGGACCGGTTTCATTAGGTATAATCCCTAATCACTTGTGAGATGAAACTTTAGAATACGGTTATTTAGAGTTTAGCTTCGATTCAAGCGGTTAGTCGATGTTCGTTGTTTAAACTTGATAAGTTTCTGTAAATTCCGCCTCCCCATAAGTACTGGGGTGTACTACATCGACTTACAGTGGTATCAGAGCCTCGCTAAACTCTAAATAACTTAATCGCAAATTTGTACGAATTTCGAACGAAAAAACGAAGCCGGAAAACCCTAGTTCTGTTAAGTTTCTGTCGAACTTAAAATGAAGTCCTAAAATTTTTTTGGTGTGTTCAGAGAGCTTGACATGACCACAGGAGAACACCCAAGAAATTCGAGCCCATGATTCGACTAAAGCGCCGCGGAAGCGCCGCGGATCCCACCGATCCGCCGCGCTTCCGCGGCCGAGTTGCCGAGTCATGAGCTCATTTTTCATGGGTGGGTCCCCTGTGATATTTGGGGTTTTCTGGAATATTTAATTATTGCTCAGGTTACTGTTTAACAGAGCAGATTTTGGAGCAATATTGAAGTTGTTTATTCGATCAAAAAGTACAGTATTTGCGTATTGGATTATATCTGTGATTGTTTAATGTGTTCGTAAACCTCCCCCAACTGCTAGTATGTCGGTTGGCAGGGGGTTGCACATTTCTGAAATGATTATATCTGTTTGTGCATATAAACTGTATTGGACTGTTGTGGTGTATAGCCGGGGTTAGCAAAGGGTTATTGATTAATTCATTTGTTGTAAATGTAATTTGTTGTAATATTATTTTCGCGGGGCACTTCCAGGTTGCGGTCGTAGCCACCGTTGTATTATTTCATTTTACTGTTTTTGCTCCTAGGACTGACCCAAGGTGGGGTACACAGACTGCCGGGTGGGTAGTTTGCCGTACCCGTAGGGGTCGAGGGTGGGGTAAACGGCTATTCATCACAACTGTGTAATCTGTCTTTTCTTGCAGGCTCAAAAGAAATACAGATTGCTTGCAAATCCAATATTGTTTATCTGTGTTCTGGAATGAATATCATTGCGTCAGACGAATGTAAAATATCTATATTTATTATAGCTATTTAGACGTCACTTATGTTTTACACCCGCGCTAGCCCAGCCCCCGCTCTGTCGTTAGTTAAGTAACCTAACGGGTGATGACGGGACCCCGTGGCGAATGCGGATGGCATAAGAGGACGTTATATTTTCGTTGTTTTCTGCAATGATAGGTTAATGATGGGACGCATTATCTATAATGCAAAGTAAAACAAACCAAAGTTTAAATCGTTGGAACAATTTAAAAGAAACCACTCGGTTATTTTTAAAACAGATATTTTTAAATGCGGAGATTTAACCACTCCTTTTAAAAGCTATCAGGTTCCTTCGGTTATATCAAGTTCACTACGTTCACGGTTTCGCCAAAACCATTCGTAGCCCTCCGTCATTTCATCTGGGTATTCAGTAGTATTCAAGCTATGTATTTTGACCTAACGCCAAGGCATAGTGTTTGGTAGCTGCTGGATATTCATTTGTTGCATAGATAGATGAGTTAGTTTGGGACAGTCGTATTATCATTTTGGCCGAACGTCAAGGATATATACGGATGGGTTCAAACTGACAGGATAATGATGGGTAGAACTTGACATGTGACTTATGACATTTTGACCTAACGCCAAGGTCATAAGAGCATGGGGCAAAAACTTATATCGGGAATTTCTAAAGAAACTGAAATTTGCAAAGAGATGCATACCATTTGGAGTTTGATGAATGTTGGTAGGATTCCTTCAACATTATCATACGATGATATTTGGATCCCGATCCTACTGTGAGTATATGCTACTTATCAGGATGTTCGTCGCTTAACGATCAATGCTATAAACCTAGTAGGTGTCCAGAAAAGTGTCAGCGGGGTTACGCCCCCAGAGAAAAGAGGTTATTTAATTAAGGAACTTCGCGAAAGCGTTGGAAAACCTCCCTCGAAGTATCGACACCGGCCTGGCTGAACGGTTAAGCAAGTATTGTACGGTGGGAATAGTCTTGGCTAATTCTTCTTTTATGGTTTGAGGAAGGATTCGAGAAACAGTGGGAGCCATCCAGTTTAGATAAACTAAAAACCACTCTAAACTTGCAAGAGCATCATGCTAAAGAGTTTTCTTCTCTCTCTCCTAATTGCAGCGACCCTGAAAATGACTGGACTTAAGTTACTTTTAGAGAAAAATATACTGACGGGGCCAAACTATAAAGATTGGCTGCGGAATGTCAAGATGGCTTTGACCTATGACAAACTGGGGTACGTCCTCACCGCTACAGCACCTGCTGTCCTTGGTCCCAAATCCAGCAATGCGGATAAGGAAATCCGCAAAACCTGGGATTTAGATTGCGCGAGAGCCAAGTGCATCGTGCTTGCCTCGATGAACAATGAACATCAGAGGAGGCACGAGGATATGTCTCTAGATGGCATATTTCTCCATACAAAGGAACTTTATGGAGAGCAATCTCGTATAGCAAGATACGAGACCTCTAAGAAATTGTTTCGAGCGAGGTTGGCTGTCGGGTCATCGGTAGGTGAACATGTCCTACAGATGATCGGCTATATTGAAGAGCTCGCGGACCTTGGGACGACTTTGGATAATGAGCTCTATACAGACCTTGTTCTCCAGTCCCTTCCTCCCACCTACGCCCAGTTTATCCTCAACTTCAATCTTCAAGGAAAAGAAGTTGAACTTGCGGAACTCCTGAACATGTTAAGGAGTGCAGAGGGCACCTTGCAGAAGGCAAGGGAAACACCCGCTATGTTTGTTGGCGGTTCATCCTCTTCCGGGTCCAAGGCTAGGGCCAAAGGAAGGAAGAAGAAGGCCGCACCCAGACCTAGAGGAGGTGTTAGTAAGGTGGGAAAGAAGGGAAAGAAAAAGTTTACAGCACCGGTAGTTGGCCTGGATGAGTGCTTCCATTGTCACAGGAAAGGGCACTGGAAGAAGGATTGCAAGGCGTGGAACGCCAAGAACCAGGAACCGAAGCAAGCTGTGGCTTCGACTTCAGGTGTGTTTGTAATTGAGAATTGTCTGTCGATCAACTCTACTTCCTGGGTATTGGATACCGGGTCAGGATCTCATATTTGCAATTCATTGCAGGCACTGAGAAACCGTAGAGTGCTGAAGGAAGGTGATATGATCCTCAGGGTTGCTAACGGAGCTAGCGTGGGAGATGCGTCCGTCGGGGATTATCACCTAGGATTGACGAGTGGACACATTTTGGTTTTACATAACTGTTATTTTGTACCCAGCTTAACGTGTAATATCATATCTGTTTCCTTGTTATCAAATAAAGGTTATGATTTCACGTTTGTAAGAGATGTTGTCAACATCCACCTTAATCATGGTTTGATTGGGTCCGGTACTCTAAATAACGGCATATATGTGTTAAACCAACTCCAAATTTTCAATGTCCAGAACACACTAAAAAGAAAGTCTCCAGATTTAAATAAAGCTTTCTTATGGCATTGTAGACTGGGTCACATCAATGAAAGAAGGTTGACTAAGTTGCATAGAGAAGGATATTTGGACACGTTCGAATATCAAACTTATGACACTTGTCAATCTTGTCTCAAAGGAAAGATGACAAAGACTCCATTTACTGGACAAGGAGTAAGAGCGAGCGAGCTCTTAGGACTCATACACAGTGATGTATGCGGTCCAATGTCTACACATGCGAGAGGTGGTTATTCCTATTTCATTACTTTCACGGATGATTACTCAAGATACGGATTCATTTATCTGATGAAACATAAATCCGAGGCTTTTGAGAAATTCCAAGAGTATAAGAATGAAGTAGAAAACCAAACCGGCAAAAGTATAAAGACACTTAGATCTGATCGAGGTGGTGAATACTTGAGTGCCGAGTTCCTAGGTTACCTAAAAGAGAAAGGAATTCTCTCTCAGCTTACTCCTTCATACACTCCACAGCATAACGGTGTATCGGAGAGACGGAATCGAACCCTATTAGATATGGTACAATCCATGATGAGTAATGCTGAGTTACCGCGATCTTTCTGGGGTTATGCGCTAGAATCAGCGGCATATCTTTTGAACATGGTACCTACCAAGACTGTGCCTACCACTCCATATCAGATGTGGAGTGGGAAGAAACCCCATCTACAGTATGTAAAGATTTGGGGATGTCCAGCTTTTGTTAAAAAGCAGCATGTGGACAAGCTCGAGGCACGATCAGTAAAATGTTTGTTTGTGGGATATCCAAAGCACTCCAGGGGATATCTATTCTATTACGCAGAGGAACAGAAGGTATTTGTTTCTCGTAATGCCCATTTTCTAGAACATCAGTTTTTAGAAAAGGAATCAAGTGGGAGCGAAATAGAACTGGAAGAAATTCCAGAACCACAAACTGCTACTGAAAGTTTGGTAGAACCAGAGGTTCAAGAAGAACAGAACATTCCCGCACCCCTCCGCAGGAGTAGTAGGCCGTCTCGTCCGCCTGAGAGATACTACGGTTTTCTCATTGACGGGGATAGAGAGGATTGCATCATAGACGATGATGAACCTACTGACTTCCAGCAGGCCATCCAGAGCGGCGACTCGGTACGATGGCTAGATGCAATGCGGACCGAAATGGAGTCCATGTACACCAACAAAGTATGGACTTTGGACTTTGCTCCAGATAGGGTAAAACCCATAGGATGCAAATGGATCTTCAAGAAAAAGATTGGTGTAGATGGACAGGTGGAAACCTATAAGGCTAGACTTGTTGCAAAGGGTTTTCGTCAAAGACCTGGTTTGGACTATGATGAAACCTTTTCTCCAGTGGCTATGCTCAAATCCATTCGGGTCCTTCTTGCTATTGCTGCCTTCCATGATTATGAAATCTGGCAGATGGACGTAAAGACGGCTTTTCTGAATGGAAATTTAGAAGAGAGCGTCTATATGGATCAGCCAGAGGGTTTCAATCAGAGTGGGAGCAGCGGGAAAGTATGCAAGCTGCTTAAGTCTATTTATGGACTAAAGCAGGCATCGCGGAGTTGGAACATCTGTTTTGATGAGACAGTCAAAGAATATGACTTTATCAAAAATCCAGATGAACCGTGCATATATAGTAAAGTTGTGGCCAGAAGTGTCGTATTCCTCGTCTTGTACGTGGATGACATTCTATTGATAGGAAATGACATTCCTATGCTACAATCTGTCAAAAGATTCTTGTCACACAGGTTCTCCATGAAAGACCTGGGTGATGCCTCTTACATTCTGGGGATCCGGATCTATCGTGATAGATCCAAGAGGATGTTGGGACTTTCGCAGTCCAGGTATATCGACACTGTACTGAAAAGATTCAGTATGGAAGATTCTAAACGCGGTAATCTACCGGCTTGTCACGGAATCACCCTCTCCAAAGAGATGTCTCCCAAGACTGATTTGGAAAGGGAACGCATGTCTATTATACCCTACGCTTCTGCAGTAGGCTCTATAATGTATGCGATGTTGTGTACCAGACCAGATGTAGCTTACGCACTGAGCGTGGTAAGCCGGTATCAGTCAGACCTAGGGGAGAAACACTGGATAGCAGTAAAGAACATTCTCAAGTACCTGAGGAGGACTAAGGAGATGTTCTTGGTTTACGGCGGAAAAGACCTCAGGTTGGAGGCCTTTGCTGATTCCGGCTTCCAGAGTGATAAGGACGATTCCAAGTCCATGTCGGGTTATGTCTTTACCCTCAATGGAGGGGCGGTGTGCTGGAAGAGCTCCAAGCAGGACACCGTTGCTGACTCGACGATGGAAGCGGAGTATATAGCTGCTTGCGATGCCGCAAAAGAAGCAGTCTGGATGAAGAAGTTCCTAACAGAACTTCAGGTGGTTCCTACCATAGTTGATCCAATACCTCTGTATTGCGACAACAACGGAGCTATAGCTTTAGCGAAGGAACCAAGGTCCCATCAGAAGTCCAGACACATCTTGAGGCGGTATCACCTGATCAGGGAGATCATTGATCGTCAGGAGATCGAGGTTCGGAGAGTTGCTTCAGAAGAGAACATTGCTGATCCATTCACGAAGGCCCTTCCTCAGATTCAGTTCGAGAGGCTGCTCGAGATCATTGGTCTGCGATATGCCAGTACATGGCCCTAGTGCAAGTGGGAGATTGTTAGTGTTTATGCCCTAGAAGGCCATTACTGTATCATACTAGCTTGTATATTACTTAATGGAAGCTTGGGATATTCACATGTATATAACAGTCTTGCTAAACATGGTAGTATGCTACTTGGTTTTTCTATCTTAATATGTGAGTATACGTATTGATAGAGCTCTTAGGATCTTGCTTGTCTACCAGCGTTGTGATGGCAGTCACACTAGTGGGGGCTGGGTAGTCTACAAGCACATCCTTATTCAGGTCCCTGGTCGTTGGATTATCGAGACAGAGCATCGATACTCCGGAGTAGACTAGTGTGTACGCTTCTCATCCCAGTTGGGGAGATGGTCTGTCCCACAGCCATCAGTACGTCGTACTGGAGATAGTATACAGGTGCTCGTTAGGTTACGGGTACACCGGACAGGACTCACAGGGAACTGTTGGTTGGTTTGATACCAGTCGTCAGTGAACAGTTCCCAGGTGACATGAGTACAGCGTAGTCCGCAGACTTGACACTGCTACTTCGCCTCGAGTGTGTCCCACTGTTCTTAGATTGCTACCCTACCACGGCTCTATGGAGTCGTGCAAACAGGTAGCAGTTGGGTGCAGTCCCGAGCACTTGGAGGCAGTGGCGGTTAGACAGGATTCGTCCCTCCCGGTATTGGGAGTAGATATCGTGCTGTGTCAGAGAGCCATTACGCAAAGTCCCTGGCCAGGGCAAGCGAGATTTGCTGGTAGGTTCCAGCAGTTTCTCAGGGTGTAATGGGCTTCACTCCGACACGACTTATACCGCTATTAGGGGACTGACGCTTGCCGCCCCCCTAGGCCCGATATGCGATAGTCATGGACGAACGGACCGGACTGTATGGAGATTGTCACATCAGACTCAGTAGGAGTTCGGATGGGTTTACTCATCGGCCTTCTTATCGACAACTACCTGGGGACCGTTACGTACAGCTAGTGCCGCTTGCGGTCTGTGGTTAAACCCACTGCCAGCGTTGTAGTCGAGTCTCTAGAGTCCCACACAGAGAGTTTCCTACTCCAGGCGAAACGATATAGAGGTTGCATGGTTTTGCGACAAAGGGTTCGGACGCATACGTGCGATTACGCGCGTACGACTTTCGGACAGTTTTTACCAGTCGGCTTTGGTTTAAGCCAGTTACTGGTATCCGGTTATTGGATTTTTACAGTCTAAAGTTTTTCCGTATTTTTTACGGATCGGAGGGGCGTTCTCGTAATTACTCGAGAAGCTTCTAGAAGATGTGACTAAGGAGGTTTCTTTTGGACAAGAGAGTGAGTCATGGTGGTGATTCATTCACTTCATTAATGCACATTTATTGCTTAATGACTCATGTTAATGAATCATCACAAGATATTTTGTGAAGCATGCTTATTCATTTCCTTTATTGATTATTTGATAATAAGAATGCTTCATAATATTATGATACACTCTCTCTCTTCTCTCATTATCATATCACACATTCTCTCTCCTCAAGCTCTCATCTTCAAGATACTAACCTTAATCCTCATGTGTTGAGATCAAAGGTTTAGTTAGACTAAACAATCCATAACCCACACTCTATATCATCCTCTCATCTTTGATTAGCAATCAAAGTTGATTAGTTACCTCAAGTTAGAGGTTTAGCTTGGAGTTTCGCTCTCGGGTGGATCGTCTACTACCTAGAGAAGGCCGAGGAGAACAAAGGAGGACGTAAAGAAGAAGGACCGGTTTCATTAGGTATAATCCCTAATCACTTGTGAGATGAAACTTTAGAATACGGTTATTTAGAGTTTAGCTTCGATTCAAGCGGTTAGTCGATGTTCGTTGTTTAAACTTGATAAGTTTCTGTAAATTCCGCCTCCCCATAAGTACTGGGGTGTACTACATCGACTTACAAAATTCTGATTCCAACTGGATTTAAATGCGTTGCGAAACGGACTTCTGATTCTGAAACCGGATTTCCAGCCGAGAGCGCTTAAAACGAAATGGTTATAATTAATGATCCTGGAACCCGATTGGCATGAAACTAAATTCGATGGATGGACAACTGAACATACTAATTATTACCTGTTAATCGTTTCACCAAACTATACACGTACGTTTCATGATAAATCGTGCAAGTGATAGAATACTATTTTTTATGACACCTTAATCATGCTTCATATACTGTTTACGCATCATATCATACACATATCATTGCATTGATAACATAGTGATAACGTGCATTTACCCAGTGTTAGGTTTTAGTGATGATTGTGGCAAGTACGTCAGTGTTCGTGTAAAAGTGATTAAGTGAAAGTGATATGTACTTGTACACAATCAGTGAACCTTATAATTCTATTGCATTGTCGACGTCTGTGGGATGCGTGTACGTGTGACTATAAGTGGTATGGGACACTTATGGAAGCTCTTGCACGGGTGTCACAGATAAGGCACCAGACACTGCCATTTATCTTAAGTATTAGTCAGGACGTGCTTGATGGAGGTCCTGCCTCCAGTTCTCGCGCAGACTTGTCAGAGACCGATTGGTATTTAGGGTTATGGTTAGCGTTTGATGTAGACCACGGGGTGTAGGGTAGTTTAAGTGTGAGTTCAACAGAATCTCGGGAGTCCCATGCCGACTTATATATTTAGGGAGATATATGGAGATTTACAGGGTATGTGATTATCACCGTGATATACATGTTGGGCCCGTGGTCCCTTACCCTTGGGTTCTACCCTTGGGTGGAGGACACTCGCGAGTAGTTGACTCTCACACTTGGACTGACGATAGGCTTAGTGACCTGTACAGTGAGACTTAGAGACTGATAGGGATACTGGCATTGTTATACCTTACATACTGTTTTGACATTCGTGGCATATCATTCTACTGCTTTTACGGTTCCGCTGCATTGATTACTGCATGATCATATCCATACTGCCATTGATCTACTGTTATATATACTTCTTATCACTGTTAGAATTGTCACATGATTTTATATATATTATATTGCTATAGTGTCGCTCTGACGACCTGAGTATGCATGCTCAGTGTGAGGAGAAGATTTAGCCCGTACCAGGACTAGACGCACTTCACGGACATCTTGTTTAGCTATCCAGAGTTATATCTTTTGTTTCCCATCAGGTCAGTTCATTTCACTATTTTGTTTCAGTTACTGCATTTCTCATTACCTGTGCATCATTTACTGTTTACCATGATGAACTAGAAGCCGACGTGTGACTGCGGCAGGACATTCCCTTGACCGTAGGAGCATGGCTGGCCTTGTCTACCCCTCGTATTCCATATTTTGGGAAGCGGGGCGTGACATGGTTTAGTTGGTATCAGAGCCCAGGTTTTGCTTCGATTGGGATTGCAGTTTTCCGTGTAGAGCTTGACAATCTAAGATATCCCTCAGTCTAGATTGTAAACTTGATATTCTTGATCCATATTTGCATTGAGCGTTCTGCTATCCATTCACTAGGGTTTTAGGTGACTTGGCAAGTTTCGTGGTTGTAATTGTGAACTACATCACGATTACACCATCATACTCTGTTTAATTGACTTAAAGTCATACAGTTGATTCTCCACTTGTAATAAATTCATCATCTCTGATATTCTTGAATATTTGTCCTATCCATATTATATTTTGATTCGTATAGCTTGTGACTTATATCATCCTCAAAATTGTTGTTTCAGGATCATGTCTTCCAACGACTCTTCATCTTTATCCGCTCCCCAGAATCAGACCATTGAGATTCTAAGTGTACTGCAAGGTCTAAAGGAAGCCCAGGAGCGAACAAACGACTTGTTGGCTGAAGGACTGAGAAGACAGATGAATCAGGTACTAGCGGGAGTCTCCACTCATAAAGGGATCCCCGTTAGACGAGAAAAAGAGAAGAAGATGAAGCGCCAATTTGTTACTCCGCGACAGAAGCAGCAGAAGACCCCAGGTTGTGGGTACTGTAAAAGGCCAGGACATCTTCAGAGGGATTGTCGCCGCGCCTAAGGAAAATGTCTGATATGCGGGTCCGACAAACACCTCATCAACGGTTGCCCAGAAAGGAAAGAACTACAGGGAGGAGACTAGTCCACACTCCCTACTTCTGCCAAGTGAGGATTACTGCGTAGTTCGAATTTCGAGGATAAGGCGGACCCAACACAAGTTTCAACTCGCGTGACGAGAATGCAGCGGCCCAGAAATCAAAAGAAGAATTTTCCTGTTTTCTAATTTCAGCATTATGTTATCATCCCCTTATGAATATTTCTTTCCGTTTGAAATCTTGTATCCGCTGAACTTTTGATTGAATGCAATAAAACTTGAATCATAATATATGTATCATTCTCTTGTTTTCTCCTTATTTATATTATTCGTTATCACCGCGTTTCTATCCTGATTTTTCTGTTCCTGCCACCGCATATTTTCGTATACTTCGTACACTGAGCTATTTTCTTGACGTATTCCATTGCCTAATCATAACTCTTTCTTTTCAGACCATGGCCCACCCTGGTGCAGCGCCGCATCTAGATAAGGATGCACAGTCATGTGTATCCTTAGACAACACACTGATGAGTTCCGACGATGAGATCAACGGTCCCCAGGTCAATTTCGGAAACAACGATTTAGAGGATGATGGAGTAGCCGCCCCAGAGTTTAACATAATAGCTGATTCCGATGAAGAAGAAGGAGACCCTGAAGAGAACCCGATAGAGGAAGACCCCGAGGAAGAACAGATAGAAGAAAATCCAGTGGAGGAAAATCCCATGGAAGAGAATCCAGAAGAAGAGAATCACATGGAATCGGACCTCGATGAAGAAGCTCCATCCGAGGAAGAAGGACCAGAAGATCAAGACCCTGCGGTGGAAGAACTCCCAATGGCGATACCTGCGAGGCGCTATGGAAACGGACGCCCCTATCTGAGTGCGCGAGCCTACCGCAACCTGCTGAATCTCCACAACCGCGACTGACAGGATTTCTTTTGATGTTGTTTTTTTCTGGCCAAATAAAACCGTGTATAGTTTAAGGCCACTTCTTGTCTTTGAGAATGTTTTGTTTAAAATCTTCTGGAATGAAATAAATTGTTGAGTTCGCTAATCCAGCGATCTTCTTAATTCTCTTGATGTTTGATATTCCTTCTATATAATTATTTTTCCTACCGAGATCTGTCCACCCCTACTCCTTACATTGCCTTAATCCTCACTCAGATTAACCAATACCACACCCGTTCTTTTAAGAGGTCCACCTTCATCCTTCGTCTGCGCCCCGTTTGAGATCCTTCTGGGAGGAGAAAATTTTAGTAAAATTTCCGAGTTAGGTAACCCTTCAAAATTTTTATTCATATGATGTACCGACCGTCACCATTCCCCTACTTTTCCCTTGTAGTCCTTTGTTGCTCACCCTTACTTCCTGTACTGATCCGATCCCAGTCTTCTTGATCTTCGGCCTAAAGCCGCCATACCCCAACCTTTGAATGATCCACATTTTCTTGTAATCCTTACCCTAGCTAGCCCTATACATTTTTATGTGTTTTCTTATTACCCTATATATATTTAGGGATTTTATCATTCGAAAATTTGGTTTTCAGTATTTTGTATTTATCGAAGAGTGTGTGTTATTGACAAATTAGCTTTATGTATTGTAAGCCCACTATTATTATCTTCTGTTTTTAGTAGCGCAACCTTACACCGCGCATGCTTTTGGTCTATGCTTCTTAATTTCACTATACCCGTTTTCTAAAATATTTTAACCTATTTTTATCGATACCTTATCCTAAAATGTTTTAACCTACCGACTAATTTTCACTGCTTTATTGTCGTTACTTTATTTTTGGGTTTTGTGCCTATGATTACTATTATAAATGGTTGAACCTTACACTTATTTTTTCTGCTTACTTTTGATAAACTTAGATGTGCACATATTTTGGTTTCGACTTTTACCGAGCACACTTTGATTAATATTATTCGTTATTGTTACCTATATTCTCATATATTTGTAGTTGCCCTTATAGTGTTCCTGCATTATGCCTTTTAGGCCTATCTTTTGTATGTGGTTCTTATATATATGTATGTACCTTCAAAACTTTGTCTACCCGTTTTTAAGTAAATCAACATGTATTAGTGTTCGATATGATAATTCTTCGCTTATTATTTATAGCTAGTTGTTTCTTTTAAATTTCGAGGACGAAATTTTTGTAAGGGTGGTATGATGTAATACCCAGCCCCTTTTATACCAAAATCCGTATTGTGTCACTTTATAATTTTAATTATAAATTTTATTTCTCCTAAAGCCCATTCCCTTTATTAGACCAAAACCCAAACCAAATCTATCAGTTTCTTTTTATAAAATCCCAGCCCTTTGTAATTTTCTCATTATTTTATTTTATTTAAACTCAAAACCCTAATTTTTTCCCTTCAACCATTTCCTTTATTTACACAAAACTAAACCCTAAAACCTAATTAATCCCTAAAGCTCATTCCTCAGTTTTTTTAGAAAAGGAAATTGATTTTTGGCAGCCCAACCGAGCCCGGCCCACTCCCTTTTAGTTTTCCCATTAAAATTTCCTTTAAACCCCGGCCCGTTTTTCCTCAGCCAATTCTTTCCATTTATTAATTAAATTAACTTTTATTTGCACCAGCCCACTCCCTTGGCCCGCTTGCTTAAACCCGACCCGGCCCACACCTCACCTCCTTCGTCTCCAACGGCTCTTTTCCCTAATTCCCGCTCGCGAGCGTGCTCCTCGCTTCCGCCGGCGCCCGCGCTCTCGCCCACGTCGCAGCAGTTACCCCCACGGCGCGCGTCTCTCTCCTCTCATAATTCTTTCAATCACCCACGTCTCCTTCTCTCTCTTTTCTTCCCACTCCTTCTTCTTCCCGTTGCGCTTTTCCCGCGCGCGATCCACCTTCCTCGCCGCCTCCTCCGCACTCGCTCACGCGAACGTTACCCCACGCACTCCCCTCTCCAACCCCGTCGCCCTCATCCTCTCCTCTCAAAACTCTCAATCACTCTCTCCCCTCCTTCCTTTCCTTCCTCCTCCTCCCTCGAACCCGCCATCAGCAACCCACTGCAGCTCCGATCACCGGCCACCTCCTCCCCGAGCACCCTCATCTGCACCCCGTCACCACTCCACTTCGTCGACCAAGCAACCCTACCCAACTCCCCTGCACACCCAACCCAGTCACACACGAGCTCGGCCACCGGCGCCCCCTCGACGGCGAGTCCCACGGCTTATCGTCGACTACCCGTACCCGCCTCGTCGTCAGCAGCATCACCATCACTCCATCGACAACACACACCCGAGTCTCTACACCCTTCTCCCAAACTCTATACCGCCCCCCTGTATCCTCCTTCTCTCTCTCTCTCTCCTTTTATCTCTCTCTGTTTCCCTCTTTCTAATCTCTGCCTCTCTCTCTCTCTCTCCTCCTCACTGTCTCTCTCTTCATGCATCTCATTTCACTCTCTATCTCTCAGTACTCACTCTCTCTTGTTAGTTATATGTATGCCCTAGAGGCCATTACTGTACATTGGATGTATATTGTAGTGGATGCTAGGACATATATAGGGAGGACTTTCTTGCTCGACATGATAGTATGCTATCTGGTTGCTCTTTACCTTAACGTGTATACTGATTGTCTCTTTATTACATGTTGGTAAAGCCCTTAGGATGTGTACTTGACTACCTGGACTATGATGCGGATCATACTAGTGGGGACATAGTAGTCCATAAGTACATCCTTCAAAGTCCCTAGTCGTGGGTGTATCGAGATGGGGCATCGATATACCAGAGTAGACTAGCGTATACCTTCTCGACCCATACAGATGGGCGATGGATGATCCCATATCCATTGGTGTTTGACATCAGAGATTATATACGGGTGCTCAGTAGAGACTGGGTACACTGGACGGACTCGCCGAGAACTCCCAGATGGTATTATACCTCACGTCAGATGGCAGTTCTCAGGTGACACTGGTACATAGTAGTCTGTTGACCCGAGATCTTCATAGAGTCTTGTGTTGTTCCCACTGTGCTTTGATTTCCATCTTACCACGTCCAAGAGGGTGTGCAAAATGGTGGTTTTTGGGTACAGTCCCGAGTCACATGGAGGCAATGAGCGATAGGAGGGGATTCGTCTCTCCCGGTATAGGGAGTTGATGTTGCACTGTGTTCGATTGGCTATAACAGAGAATTGCTGGTAAGTGTTACCAGTAGTTCCTCGACCCGTTATGAGCCTCATATCGACACGACTTATCAAGCTATTGGGGTCTGACATTTACCACCCCTAGGCAAGATATGCGACATATCAGACGATCAGACCGGACTGTACGGTAGTGTTGCTGGTTGGATTCACTGGAGTGTGAGAGGGCTTGCTCGTCGATCTTCTGATCGCTCAATACCCGGGTGGCCATTACGTTTAGCAGACCGCTTGCGGCTTGTGGGTGTTTGATATGATCATCACCTGCTGCCGGCGTATTGACGAGTCTTTAGAGTCCTACAAAGAGGTTTCCTGGCTCAAGCGAAACGAAATAGGAGAGCATATGAGATATGTGCGGGACCGAGAATAATGCGTGTATGTGATACCGTATTCCATTCTCGCGATGAATGTATCGAATGGTTGTATGCGATATAACCTAGTTATCGAATCAAGGATTGATTCGATAAGCCGATACATTGGATACTAGTCGGTTATATGCGATATGATCGGATCGTTAAATCAAGTGTTGATTTAATGATTTAATGTATAATTATATATTTGATTTATTACTTTGCATTAACTAGTATTGGTTCACTTTAAATGGATTTTCTCACTTGGATTGTGCACATTGTATATGTGATATACATTTGTACATTTGATTGTATCATGTTTGATGATACATGCTTTTTGGTTAAGTGTAAAGAATTAAACCATGGTTAAGTTGGAAATTAGGGTTTTGTTTTATCCATTATTTATTTACTCATTTATTTATTTGTTTATTTATTTTGGAAAAATATTAAGCATAAAGAAATGAAATGGTTGCAAGTTTTGTTTCTTTCTTTGAAGCTTCAAGAAGCTTTGACTTTGTGACCATTTTGTCTCATGCTTAACCCTAACCACTTCACTTAACCTTAGTTTAGTCTCTACACTTGACCATGGTTATTATCAAGATAAGTATTCCTTTTCTTTTCCTTTTAATTAACTTATCATAATATATAATTCATCTTCTTTTTCTTCTTCTTCTTCTTCAAGAAGAAGCAAGACTTCATCAATGGTGATTGATGAAAATGAGTGAGAAATCCAATTCTAAAGTCTACCCACTTCCTATTTCTTCATCCTCTACCTCTTGCCAAGTAGTAGAGTATGTTTTCTTCACAAGTTTCTTGACTTGGTGAAGTTGGAGCTTGATCTAGCGATGACTCGACCTAGATCATCTTCGGCATCGTCGTCGATGACCTAGCCCGTCCATTCTCCGATGAAGCCGACGCTAGAGCCCGGGGTTCGACTTGGATAGCGAGGAGACTTCATTGCGGAGCTATGGAGGTGGAGGACCGGATCTACAAAGCTTGTATATCCGTTCTTTTAGTTTATCTGTAAACTAGTTTCATTTTATCGCCTAAACTTCTAGCCGACGATCTACTCTAGGGTTTCTCGGCACCGTATTTTTGAAATTGGCATGGTTGATGTCTTGTGAGACCTCTTGAGAGTGCCTAGGAACCCTACAGTGGTATCAGAGCCTAGCTAGAGCCTTAGGCGAAGTCTAGACGACGTTTGAAATACGAACGAACATCGAAACCCATTCCCAAAATGCTATCTGGAAATTTTCTAAAATTTTGGATTTTTGTCAATTAAAATTATGCAGAAAAATAAGCAGGGTGTTTTTTGAATTACTGTGAAATACGAGGGCCTAAATCGACTTTTCAACCGCGGAACCGCGGCACGTGCTATGCATGGTGCGGCGGTTCCACGGCCGTACTGTTCCCTTGTATGACGATTTCTGCACAGTAACTCATATAATTTAATGCTATATTTTCTGGGGTATTTTTATTGTGACTCTACAGAAGAGTATTCTGGGGTTGTATTGGGAATCAAAGATTCGATCGGATTATCAAATTTTGTCAGTGTGGCTTTCCGGATAAATTTTAGAATATGTTAAAAAGTTTGACCGGATATAAATACCCAACTTTTCCCCTGTCGGGAAATTTCCAAGTGTTGGATTTTTCCGTAGTTTAACAACGTTCTAAGTAGTGCAAGTAACGTGATGGACCTTCTAGAAGACAACAAACCTTAACTCGATTATGTGACCGTCTTGAACTGCCCTTTGAACCTTCGGGTTTGAGGCAGTACGGCGTGCCACATGTGAGGCGTTGGCTTGACCCTTCTACGGCTGGACCGTTGGTACTGAGGCACGAACTGAATGTTGTTAGACTTATTTCATGTGTTGAGCTGTATCGGGAAAACTTGGGTGTTCGATTGTTCGATCGGAAAGTTTGATATTTTCTATTTATCCGGAATGGGATACAATAATTGGAATTCACAAATAGTTATGAGATAACTGAATGAATGTTATAAACATAGCACTTTAGTCTCACTTGATCGGTTGCCACGGAATTTTGATGTGATCAAAAGTCCGTCGCAATCACGTAGCGTACGCGGATACTCTCCGGATAAACTTAATAGATAGCCTCGCCCTATAGCCCCGACCAAGTGACTGTAGGAGAACCCCATCGCCGAAAGCATCCGTTCGGGTGCTCACGGTGGCGGTGTTCCGCCTTGGTGCACTTCGTCGACGGCGTCGGGGGTGCGGCCGTCTACTAAACTTTGCGACGAGCATTCGATCAGGATGTCGGGAATCTTGTTGAATTGCCCGACTTGATATTGAAAAGAGTTTTCGATTTTGAGACTAAAATGCGGGGTTTATAATTGTTAGGCATGCGATGTCTAAGTAATTCATTTGGTCAGGCATGCGATGTCTGAGGTGGTTGCGGATTCCAACTGTTGTAGTTTTACACTTTCTTTTCTGTGACCATAAGTGTAATATGTGATATCGCTGGTTTCGTTACTATATGTCAACGACAATTGGGATGGACATATTTACTTACGTTGATGACATGTGATGTTATGTGTTGCTGGATATGTTATATTGGATTGTCGTGTTTGAATAGCCGGGGGGTTTTTATGTGAGATGAGTGTTTTTCATTTTCATTCATGTAAAAACTTGTATGTAATATTCTTTTATTGGGGCACTTCCAGGTTGCGGAAGTTGTCACCGTTGATGTATATTATTTACTTTTCTGCACTAGGATAGACCCAAGGAGGAGGGCACAAGTAACCGGGTTCTAGAGTCCAGTGGGAGACCAACTCGAGGAGTCGAGTTCGGGTCTCCTAACTCTAGAATTGGTAGGGTTGCTTGCCGATCTCGTAGGGTCTAGGGGTGTGGGTTTGGCTATTCATCACGACCGTGGAATCCGTGTTTTATACTGGCTCGTATTGAAAACACGGATGTCCTAGTATATCTAATATTTCATATGATTCTTCAGCTACAATATCTGTGATGTGATCATGTGATGTTCTGTGATAGATACAGTATATAGTATATATGATATATTATATAGACGTTACTTATGTTTTACACCCGTGCTAGCCCTGCCCCGCTCTGCCGTTAGTTACCTAACCTAACGGTGCACGAGGGGACATCGAGGCGAATGCGGATGGCATAAGTGTACGTCGTATTTATCTGTGATGTTTAGGTACTTAAATGATGGGACTTCATTAATGTGATTAATGAAATAAAAGAAACCTAAGATGTTGTGGAATCGAATTTCAAAATAAAACAGGTAGCTACAGTTCTTGCTTTGCACAGCGGTATATATGATATATCCTGCACCTTATTCGATAAGGAAAGGACCGAGATCCCTTCACCGGGAGTGACTCCTTTAGCAATAACTGGCAGATGCTACACCCTCGGTTTGTCTTTTGATTGCTTTTAAGAGTTTTTGATTTGCACAGCGATATATATGATATATCCCGCACCTCATTCGACGAGGAAAAGACCGACGATCCCTTCACCGGGAGTGACTCCATAAGCAAATCTAGAAAAGCCTCAAAAGCACTCCATTTCAAAATCATTTGATTCTACAACGATATCATGTTCATTACGCAATAGGTTTTCAGAAAAACCTGTCGTAGCCCTCCGTCATTTCAGATAAGTAGTAGTTAGTATTCGTGCTACGTTTGTTGGCCTGCGTCAAGGCGTAGTGTGCGGTAGCTAACTGGTGCTTATCTGCATAAGCAAATGATGTGATTGGATTAGGGTAGTCGTGCGACTTTGTTGGCCTGCGTCAAGGGTCGTACGGGTGGGTTTAATTCAATCAGGAAATGATGGGTTGAACTTGACTAGCGGACTATGATTTGTTGGCCTGCGTCAAGGTCATTGGACGCTAGGGGCAAAATATTATCGGGAATTTCAAGTGTTGAAATTTGCAATGAGATTGCATACCTTCTATGAGATAGTTGGTTCCCGATACCCGCTGCGAGTAAGAGTTACTCTTGGGAGAGTTTTATACATTACAATTAGCCGATCAAGTAGGTGTCTAGAAAGGTGTTAACGGGGTTACGCCTCTGGGAAAACGAGGTTTACATTAATTAGGTTCGTGCGAAAGCACGGGAGACCTCCCTCAAAGTACCGACACTGGCCTGGCTGAAAGATTAGCGAACTTGTAGTGTGTAATTAATCCCGGCTGGTCTTTCCTTTTAGGGTTTGAAGGAAGATTTGATAAAAAGCAGTGGGAGCCATCCTGATTAGATAAAATAATAACCAATCTATTCTTGCAAGAGCGCACGCTGAGTGTTTTCTTCTCTCTCTCTCCTGGTAGCGACCATATCACGTCTTAATCAAGATAATAATACGGATATTTGACCGAACCCGCTTGTTATACTGAGCTAGGGAACGTTGGTCCCGCTCCTACTTATAATTGTTATAAGACAGAGCAGGAAATTGGGGAATACCAGATTTCCCGTGCCGCCCAAACAAAGAGAGTGCATGCTGATGCATCATCTTCGGGTGTGTTCATTACAAAGAACTGTTTCTCAATGTCCTTTACGTCCTGGGTATATGATACCGGATCAGGATCCTAGCTATGTAATTTGTTACATAGGGCTACAGAAAGGTAGAGAACTGAGAATGGGTGATAAGTTTCATGAGGCAGAAAACGGGGCAAGAGTTGCAGCCAAGTCTGTCGGTCACTGTCACCCTGTATTACTGATACATTGATTCTGAACGAATGTTATTAGATACCGAACCTGATATACAAAATCATATCAGTTTCTTTATTAGTAAAGAAAGGATATAATTTTGTATTGCTGGATAATGTTTTGAACATTTCCTATATCAAAAGTTGATCGGTTCAGGCACGTTATCTAAAAGCGTTGATGTTCTAAATCAAACTACAGTTCTTAGTATATAGAACACACACAAGAGGAAGAGTTCAGAAATGAACGAATTCTTCTTGAGGTATTGTAGACTAGGTCAGATCAATGTGACCCGACTAGCTAGAGTTACATATAGATGCATATTTAAATCAGTTTGAATTTACATCTTGTGAAACTCGCCAGTCATGTCACAAAGATAAGATGACCATAGTTCTGTTTATTGAAAACAGAGAAAGAGCTAATGAACTCTTGGGACTGATACATGATGATGTATGTAAGGTCTCCTGTCTATACATGCCAGGACTGATTCTTTATACTTCATTATATTCTCTGATAATCTCTCAAGATTCAGTCATATGTTCCTGTTGAAACATGAGTCCGAACCTTTTGAGATATTCACAGAATATAAGCGAGAAGTAGAGAACCAAAATACAGGTAAAAGTATTATGTCCTTTGATGAGATCAAGGAGGAGAATACTTGAGCACGGAATTCTTGGAATTTTCTAAAGGAGAATGAGATTCTCTCTCAGCATTACTCCTCCGTATACACCATTGCACGATGGTATGTCAGGGCGGAGCAGATACACCCTATTTGATATGGTGTGCTCTATGATGAGTAATACTGAGTTACCTTTTTCCTTAGGGGGTTATGCACTTGAGAAGTTGCATACCTATTGAATAGGGTTCCAATCAAATCAGTTGCTTACCGCTTCATATGTGATATGGAATGGGAAGAGCCCATATCTTAAGTTAGTTAAGATTTGGGGTTGTCCGGCCTATGTCTAAAAGCAAAATCCGGACAAGCTCGATGCAAGGTCTGTTATGTAGAACTGGAAATGTTCCTGCCATACAAACTACAGCAGATGATTTGGTACAACCAAAGGATTCAGTAGATGCTAACGAACCTCAGCCTCTCCGCCAATCTAGTAGGGTTCCTCACCCACCTGAGAGATACTTCTGTTTCTCTATGACAGTAGGAGCGAGGATTGCATCATGAGATGATGACCCAACTAGTTTCGAGCTGGCCATCAGGAGTGAGACTCTGTAAGAATGGCTGGATGCTTAGCGATCTGAGATGGAATCCTTATACACCAACAAAGTATGGACTTTGGTTGCTATATCTGAAGGGTTAAATCCCCATCAGGAGCAAGTATATCTTGAGAAGATTACTTGGTGTACATGGAAAAGTTGAGACTTTCAAAGTTAGACTTGTTAAAGGTTTGCATCATTGACCAGGCGTGGATAATGATGAAACCTTTTCAGTGCCTATGCTTAAGTCCATCCAGATCCTACTTGTCACGGCTACATACCATGACTACGATATCTGGTGGTTGGGTGTCATGACTGCTTTTCTAAATGATGTTTTAGAAGAGAGCGTCTATAAGTACACAGCCAGAGGGCCTCGTAGACAGTGGGAGCAGCGGAAACGTGAGCAAGATATTTTATAGGATAAAGCAGACATCGCGGAGTTGGTACATCTGTTTTGATGGATTAGTCAAAGAAGTTGACATCATCAAAATGGTAGATGAACCTTGTATAAACAAAAAGGTAGTAGGGAGTATGGTGACGATCCTCGTAGAGTACGTGGATGACATACTCAAGATAGGGAAGGAGTTTCCTATGCTACGCTCAGTCAATCTCCACTTATCACAATGATTCTCCATATAGGATCAAAATGATACCTACTAAATCCTGGATTTCGGATCTATGAGATAGATCTAATTGGATGTTAGGATACTCACTAGCAGTAGTGAGATGGTATCAATCGATCCTGGGGAGAATCACTGGAAGTGTTCCAGGGTGATAAAGACGACTGAATGTCAGTCGCAGGCATTGTCTTTACCCTCAGTAAAGGGACGGTATGTTGGAAGAGTTCCAAGCTAGATACCGTGGCATACTAGACGATAAAGGCTGAATACATCGCCACTTAAGATGCTACCAAAGAGGCTGTTTGGATGTATATTGGTTCATGAGATGAACTACGTTCCTACCATTGTGTGACAATGGAGTTGTGGCTTATGCCAAGGAACGCCGGTACCATCAGTGATCCAGACATATTCTGAGGCAGTATCACCTGATCATGGAGAAAGTTGATCTCTAAGGGATCGAGGTTAGGAGAGTAGACTCAGAGGACAACACGGTGGATCCACTCACGAAGGCCTATTCCCACAGAGAGACTTTTATGGGATGGTTGAGTATGAGATACTACAACCACTGCTACAGATGGCCCTAGTGCAAGTGGGAGATTGTTAGATATATGTATGCCCTAGAGGCCATTACTGTACATTGGATGTATATTGTAGTGGATGCTAGGACATATATAGGGAGGACTTTCTTGCTCGACATGATAGTATGCTATCTGGTTGCTCTTTACCTTAACGTGTATACTGATTGTCTCTCTATTACATGTTGGTAAAGCCCTTAGGATGTGTACTTGACTACCTGGACTATGATGCGGATCATACTAGTGGGGACATGGTAGTCCATAAGTACATCCTTCAAAGTCCCTAGTCGTGGGTGTATCGAGACGGGGCATCGATATACCAGAGTAGACTAGCGTATACCTTCTCGACCCATACAAATGGGCGATGGATGATCCCATATCCATTGGTGTTTGACATCAGAGATGATATACGGGTGCTCAGTAGAGACTGGGTACACGTGACAGACTCGCCGAGAACTTCCAGATGGTATTATACCTCACGTCAGATGGAAGTTCTCAGGTGACACTGGTACAGAGTAGTCTGTTGACCCGAGATCGTCATAGAGTCTTGTGTGGTTCCCACTCTGCTTTGATTTCCATCTTACCACGTCCAAGAGGGCGTGCAAAATAGTGGTTTTTGGGTACAGTCCCGAGTCACATGGAGGCAATGAGCGATAGGAGGGGATTCGTCTCTCCCGGTATAGGGAGTCGATGTTGCACTATGTTCGATTGGCTATAACAGGAAGTCCCTGGCCAGGGATGATCAGAGAATTGCTGGTAAGTGTTACCAGTAGTTTCTCGACCCATTATGAGCCTCATATCGACACGACTTATCGAGGTATTGGGGTCTGACGTTTACCGCCCCTAGGCAAGATATGCGACATATCAGACGATCAGACCGGACTGTACGGTAGTGTTGCTGGTTGGATTCACTGGAGTATGAGCGGGCTTGCTCGTCGATCTTCTGATCGCTCAATACCCGGGTGGCCGTTACGTTTAGCAAACCGCTTGCGGCTTGTGGGTGTTTGATATGATCATCACCTGCTGCCGGCGTATTGACGAGTCTTTAGAGTCCTACACAGAGGTTTCCTGGCTCAAGCGAAACGAAATAGGAGCGCATATGAGATATGTGCGGGACCGAGAATAATGCGTGTATGTGATACCGTATTCCATTCTCGCGATGAATGTATCGAATGGTTGTATGCGATATAACCTAGTTATCGAATCAAGGATTGATTCGATAAGCCGATACATTGGATACTAGTCGGTTATATGCGATATGATCGGATCGTTAAATCATGTGTTGATTTAATGATTTAATTTATAATTTTATATTTGATATATTACTTTGCATTAACTAGTATTGGTTCACTTTAAATGGATTTTCTCACTTGGATTATGCACATTGTATATGTGATATACATTTGTACATTTGATTGTATCATGTTTGATGATACATGCTTTTTGGTTAAGTGTAAAGAATTAAACCATGGTTAAGTTGGAAATTAGGGTTTTGTTTTATCCATTATTTATTTATTCATTTATTTATTTGTTTATTTATTTTGGAAAAATATTAAGCATAAAGAAATGAAATGGTTGCAAGTTTTGTTTCTTTCTTTGAAGCTTCATGATGCTTTGACTTTGTGACCATTTTGTCTCATGCTTAACCCTAACCACTTCACTTAACCTTAGTTTAGTCTCTACACTTGACCATGGTTATTATCATGATAAGTATTTCTTTTCTTTTCCTTTTAATTGAATTATCATAATATATACTTCATCTTCTTCTTCTTCTTCTTCAAGAAGAAGCAAGACTTCGTCAATGGTGATTGATGAAAATGAGTGAGAAATCCAATTCTAAAGTCTACCCACTTCCTATTTCTTCATCCTCTACCTCTTGCCAAGTAGTAGAGTGTGTTTTCTTCACAAGTTTCTTGACTTGGTGAAGTTGGAGCTTGATCTAGCGATGCCTCGACGTAGATCATCTTCGGCATCGTCGTCGATGACCTAGCCCGTCCATTCTCCGATGAAGCCGACGCTAGAGCCCGGGGTTCGACTTGGACAACGAGGAGACTTCATTGCGGAGCTATGGAGGTGGAGGACCGGATCTACAAAGGTTGTATATCCGTTCTTTTAGTTTAGCTGTAAACTGGTTTCATTTTATCGCCTAAACTTCTAGCCGACGATCTAGTCTAGGGTTTCTCGGCACCGTATTTTTGAAATTGGCATGGTTGATGTCTTGTGAGACCTCTTGAGAGTGCCTAGGAACCCTACATCTCTCTCTCTCACTCAGTTCCCTCTCTCCCTCTAACTGCTTCTCTCTCTCTAACACTCTCTCTCTCAATACCTCTCTCCCTCTACTATCCTCTCCTTAGGCTTCGACAGCATCAGCGATCCCCAGTCCCGACAGCTCGCAACAACCTCTCCTCAAGCTCGAGCCAAGCCCAAGCTTAGCCGAGACTTGTCGTGCGTTTGCTACTCCGTGCCGGGACGCGTCACTACTTCCTTAACTGTCGCGCCATCAGTTCACCGTCTCCAGGCAAGTATTTTACTTGCTTACATGCTATATACTCGAGTTACAATCTTAGACTACTTAGATTATCAAGTTACAATGTTAGATCAATTAGGCGTCATAACTGTTCGGTGTGTGTTCTCAATGAGAATACTTATCAAATTTGACGGAACTGGATGATTTACATTGGCCCTTGTAGGGATGGATAACGTGTGCAAATTTCGCTGGAAAATATGACCGTTAACGACTAAAACGACTACCCCCAAGTTTACTAGGAAAACTGGAATTTTATTGTACCTGAAAACCGTTAAATTCACCATAAATTATATACATACTTTAATGGAGCGTTCGAGGGCTCAAATCGAAGCCGACTCGACGAAATTTAACCCTATACTTGTTTCCAGATATTCCTGTACTTAAACTGTGATGATATTTGGATTGGAGTGCGACTCTGGACTGCAGTCCAGAGCGACTCCAATTGTTGCTTGCTGTTCCGTAATGGGTATCACAAGATTTACTTAACTCGTAGATTGCGGAACTCCGCTGTTTATTATAGGTGAATCTGTTATCTAGATAATACAGGTGGTTTCACCCTGTTTCGTCATCATTTACTATTTTATCTGTAATTTAAAAGATCGGGACGCATAACAGTCCCAACAGAATCAGAATTGACATATTAATATTAAACAGTGTATTTCTCCTGACGTACAGACGCGATCGAAGATCCTTCTACTGCGTTGAAAACTTTACTGAAAACCCTAGATTTCATCCAACAGTAGCGTCGCTAAAATCTGATCCCAACTGGGATTAAGATGCGTTGCGAAACAGACTTCTGATTCTGAAACCGGATTTCCAGCCGCGAGCGCTTAAAACGAAATGGTTATAATTAATGATTCTGGAACCCGATTGGCATGAAACTAAATTCTATGGATGGACAACTAAACATACTAATTATTACCTGTTTATCGTTTCGCTAAACTATACACGTACGTTTCATGATAAATCTTGGAAGTGATAGAATACTATTTTTTATGTCACCTTAATCATGCTTCATATACTGTTTACGCATCATATCATACACATATCATTGCATTGATAACATAGTGATAACGTGCATTTACCCAGTGTTAGGTTTTAGTGATGATTGTGGCAAGTACGTCAGTGTTCGTGTAAAAGTAATTAAGTGAAAGTGATACGTACTTGTACACAATCAGTGAACCTTATAATTCTATTGCATTGTCGACGTCTGTGGGATGCGTGTACGTGTGACTATAAGTGGTATGGGACACTTATGGAAGCTCTTGCACGGGTGTCACAGATAAGGCACCCGACAATGCCAGTTATCTTAAGTATTAGTCGGGACGTGCTTGATGGAGGTCCTGCCTCCAGTTCTCACGCAGACTTGTCACAGACCGATTGGTATTTAGGGTTATGGTTAGCGTTTGATGTAGACCACGGGGTGTGGGGCAGTTTAAGTGTGAGTTCAATAGAATCTCGGGAGTCCCAAGCCGGCTTATATATTTAGGGAGATATATGGAGATTTACAGGGTATGTGATTATCACCGTGATATACATGTTGGGCCCCTGGTCCCTTGCCCTTGGGTTCTACCCTTAGGTGGAGGACACTCGCGAGTGGTTGACTCTCACACTTGGACTGACGATAGGCTTAGTGACCTGTACAGTGAGACTTAGAGACTGATAGGGATACTGGCATTGTTATACCTTACATACTGTGTTGACATTCGTGGCATATCATTCTACTTCTTTTACGGTTCCGCTGCATTGATTACTGCATGATCATATCCATACTTCCATTGATCTACTGTTATATATACTTATTATCAATGTTAGAATTGTCACATGATTTTATATATATTATATTGCTATTGTGTCGCTCTGACGACCTGAGTATGCATGCTCAGTGTGAGGAGAAGATTTAGCCTGGACCAGGACTAGACGCACTTCACGGACATCTTGTTTAGCTATCTAGAGTTATATCTTTTGTTTCCCATCAGGTCAGTTCATTTCACTGTTTTGTTTCAGTTACTGCATTTCTCATTACCTGTGCATCATTTACTGTTTACCATGATGAAGTAGAAGCCGAAGTGTGACTACGGCAGGACATTCCCTTGACCGTAGGAGCATGGCTGGCATTGTCTACCCCTCGTATTCCGTATTTTGGTAAGCGGGGCATGACAGTAGTGCTGCACAGTCGACTGAATTGACCGGAGTGGAGGTTTCTTTCTTTGGACTGAGGCATGAGTGCGGAGTTTTCGGCAGTTGAAGGTTCAATTAACAACTGCATCAGTTCATTCTTTGCTTTCTGGTTCGGGCGACTTTGTTGTGTAACTGTGATGTTTCGCGAGTGGGGCTCGATTTTGCGCTGATGCGGCACTATAAAGTTATCGCTTTTGCTTCCCTACATTTGGAGGAAGTACTAGCAGGATATTCCACTCACGATCTGGAGATGGCCGCGGTGGTCTTGCATTGGAGATTTGGAGACACTACTTGTTCGAGAGTCGTGTCAGATTTTCACGGACTACCAGAACTTAATGTACATCTTCCTGCAGCGGATTTTGATTGTTGAGATAGTTTTCTGCAGATTCACAGTTCTTGTGCGATCGTTGAGTATAGTTTAAGTTCGCCTCTACTGAGGGGACAGCTTACTTATGTCCGCGCCCAACCACTTTTCCTTAATCGCTTTCGCGAGACACTGCCTGCCGATGCTCGTTCGTCAGAAATACTTGAGCATACTTGACTCGGTAATGATTCGGAGTCCTTGATTTTTGACAAGGGTGTGCTGAGTCTAGGGATGCGTTTGTGTACCTGATACTATTGGGTAGAGACGTGAAATCCTAGAGCAGGCACATCTGTCAACTCTCTGTACTCATTCAAGTTCCACCAGCATTTGACGTGACTTGTGAGATAGTTACGGGTAGGCAAGGATGTAAAGAGAAGTTTCGTATTTCGTTTCAAGGTGTTGTCTTGTTGTGTGTTTTGGTTGAGCATCTGAGACCGGCTGGAGAGTTGCAACCTTAAACCGTTCCGAAGAGGTAATGGGAGCAGATCTCCATGAATATTCTTTGGGGCGTATACCCAGGTTTAGTCAGGGTGTGACTCCATTCGGATGCTTGTTGTCAGGTTATACTCAGTTTGCTAAGTTTTTCTTTGTTAAGTTTGTGTGTTGCATGGAGTTCCTTCGAGGGTCATATCCAATGAAGGCACCATGTTCGCTTGCCGTCTTGGGCAGAAGCTTCAGGAAGCCTTGGGTATTGCTTAAGCTTTAGCTTCATCTTTCCATCCGCAGGATGATGGGTTTGTGAGAGCGGGCTATACCGACTCTGGAGGATATGTTTATGCGTTCGTGTTGTTGTTGTCGGCAGTTGAGGATCGTCACTCGCCATTGTTAGGATTCTCCTTCGATAGTTGTTATCAGGAGACACTCCAATTGGCAACCTTTAGGTTTAGGGGTTAG
Source organism: Agapanthus africanus (assembly GCA_030015575.1). NCBI lineage: Eukaryota > Viridiplantae > Streptophyta > Magnoliopsida > Asparagales > Amaryllidaceae > Agapanthus > Agapanthus africanus. The sequence continues at coordinate 236,839,639 of JASDDO010000010.1, forward strand.
GTCATGTCGATCACCAACCTGTTTTTTTTTCTGACTCTGCATTGTTGGATTTTTGGACCCCAGCTAGTCTAGAGACTTCGGAGATGATCCAGTTGTTCAGGTCAGGATGATGACAGTCCTGTGCGGACAGAGATCTTATGCCGACCAGGGTGGTCGCAGGCCTGAGTTCGCTGTGGGAGATCATGTATTCCTATGGATTTTCCGATAAATGACGTGTGGAGTGTTGGGAATCTTATCCCTGGATTGTAGGTCCTTTTGAGATCCTTTAAGCGAGTTAGTTCATTGCCTTTAATTTGGCACTTCCGCCCAGATTATTGAGTTTTCACCCCGCATTCTTTGTGTTGATACTTTGCAATTACCTTAATGACTTTTTTTCACATGATTCAGCATTAGACCATTTGCTTTGACGCGATCTTTTCGCTCACTGGCATCCATTGGTGTTAATGGCCCGGCAGGTGGAGAAACTTCGGTCAAGGGTCTTGCTATCTATGGAGAGTTTTCTTGGACGTAGCCGTATAGTGAGATGATCACTCGGGAGGCTGCGAGCGAGAATTGGGAATTTTGTACTCTTCTTTTTGAAGGTACGCTTAGCGAAAATTTTAAATTCGGGGACGAATTTTTATAAGGGGGGAGATTGTAACGTTTTGGAAATCGTTTTGTGAATTTTCCCGTTTTAGGGCAAAATTGTCGGTTTTTCCCGTTTTAACCCGATTTCGATCAAACGTCCGTATAAGCTTGCCGACACTTTTTTTTAGCTAAAATAAATCTTGTGCGCGAACTTTAGGGGTATTTGGGAGGTTTTGGTTCTGAAAGAATTTTTCCCAAATAAAATATTATTTTAAGCGGTATTTGATGCACGTAAATCGGGAAATTTCTTTTCTTAAGTGTAAATTTATTTTTTGTCACTAGAATATTTTGGAAACTTCTTTGTAAATATCTATATATTTTTTTGAGTGCAAAAGGTTTTATTTTAAAAAGAAAAGAAAATGTGTAAAGGTGGCAAAGTGCATTTATTAAGCATTTATTACTCTTATTCCTAGCAATTTCTTCACAAAAAATTCACAAAAATACCCCCCTCACCCCCTTGGCCGGCCCTTCCCTTCCCCTTGCTTCCCTCCATCATTCCCACTCTTTTTCAACTCATTTTTGCATCAAATAAATCATGAAAAATCCAAATAAATTCACAAAAATTCAAATATAATCATTTTCCTTCATTTTCTTCACTAATCCTTCATGGATCTTCAATAAAGCTTGGTTTTTGATGCTAAGATGTTGGATTAAGATTCATTTTGTGTTCTTGGGGAGATATAATTCTTACCTTAATCCTTTTATATTTGCTTTAATCTTATTCTAACTAATTTAGTTAGATAATTATGTGTTTAGTTTAGTTTTTAAATTTTGATTTCATTTATATTTGGTTTAAGAAATTCATGTTAGGGTTAAATTTTGTTAAGTGTTTAGTGTTCATTTGAAATGTTAATTTGTGTTTTGGAGATGTTTAACCTAGTAGGAAATGTTAATTTTTGCTAATGAACACTTTGTTTAATTATGCAATTAGCTTACTAGGTTTTTTCTAAAACATAATTAGCGAGTGTTAAAAATATAGGAATGGTTTAGATAGATTAGTTAAGCTATTTTAAGGTGTTTGTAATCGCTAGATATGCATTAGCTTGAAACTAGTGCGAAATATTGCGAAAGGTTGCTTACTAGATTTCGAGGTTTTTCCGACGTGGGTTCGATTGGTCGTTGCGGGGTTATATCTATTGTATTCCTCATAATTCTTGTGTTGTGTTGCGCGATCGAGACGATCGGGGTCCAGACTTGGTGTTTTGTAGTTTAGCGACCCCAATTAGGCTTTTTGGCCGGTATCGTGCGCGATAGATGCGCTAAGCGCACAGGGTAATTTTTCCGGGCGTTTTCATCGCGTTTCGTTGTCTTTTCGTCATTTTAGGATTTTTGCTTATGTGATGTGTTTGTGAAATTTTAGGTTCGCAAGCGGGGACTTCGGACGCTACGACAAGGGAAAACAGGTGGTAGGCTTCACTTAGCCAGGAGCGTTGGTGAGTAGATTTAACATCTACAGGGGAATCGCCCGCATGGCGTTATGCGTCTGGGCTAGAGATGTTATTTCTGTCGCATATTCTATGTCATGTTTAGAATTTGCGCATTTACCTTATTACTTAGATATTGTTGTGCTTGGACTAGTATCCTTAGGACACTGTACATATTATTGACGATTCATGTTGCACGAGCACTGATTGTATGCTACAGACACCGTCAATAATTGCCATGTCACGAACAACCCACTTATAGATATGATATTTCTTGGTTAGGGACATTGAGACTTTGATTCATATTTCTTTACGCATTGACTTATAGCACACCTGTATACCTACATGCTTACACATATGCTCTGACATACTTACATGCTAGTTACCTGTATACCTATAGAGTATTGTACTATTAGCGATAGGTACATGCAGACTTTATGACATAGCTACAGGTATACCTTGCCCACCTATTTCACTTATACCCTGGGGGTATACTACATCATTACTTATAGGTAGAAACATATATCTTGCTATACCTTTATGTTTTCACATACATCTGGTTATAGCTACATGTTTACCTTTACCTAATGTTATTTTAGAATTGGAGAAAATTAGGAACCGCATGATATTTATATTAACTTGTTGCAGTTAATTAGCGGCTTTTTCTTTATATGCTTACATTTACTTTTATGTTGCATATATTATATTCATGGATTTTCGCATTGAGATATGGATTTTTTCATGATGTTTTCTTGATTTGGGGACCGTGAGAGTTCATGAAATTATGCATTATTTGAAAAACCCGGTTTCCCTTGATATGATATTTCAGCAGCCACCATGAGATGTATCGGTTCGGATATATATATATACCCCACGTGAGGAACGGAGGGATCCGTGTGTGGGTACATGGTGGGGCCCGGAGGTACCCCGGGGCAAGAATCTCAGTGAGGAGATGAGTTAGTGGGGGAACCATACTTTCCGGTGACATTACCAATGACTCGGCGGTAATCATGGGGATACCGTTGTGAGTCATGTACGTATAGATACGTGGAAAGATGAGGGTCAGAGCTAGGCACTCGTGCTTTTCGGATAGCGTGTGATACGTACCTATCAGGGGGCCAATCATGGTGACAACACCTGATAGACCAACATTTCTGTGTCGATGCTTGACACATTGGTTTCATGATAATTCTTTTTTACTCCTTTGTATATATAACAGGGGTTTAGGCCGCTGTTATATATGCCCTTACACCAATATTAGTGGAATGGGATGCTAATATATGTATATTGACATTAAATTATATACATCATCATATTTATTCATGCAAATATATTTAGGATGTCAGATTTTTACTTGATAATTTGATTTGGGATATAGGTGATTCATTTGATTTTGGATACAGGATATTTATGAGATTGCTGATTTGTACATTCAGGATATATGAAATTTATTCGATATTGTACATTCAGGATTTTTGAGACTTATATGATATGAGAGCCAATTTGGGGGATGATTTGAGGAATTGGGATTTGGATTTGTCTTGATGGATTCTGATCCTACCACGATATCAGGATTCCGTGGAAATGACATATTTCATTCCATATTTCACATTTATTGTTTATGCACTGCTTCATGTATTAGTAGTACCTGTTAGAGTACCTTTCATGACTGTTATATTTACATACCTTTATTTATATGCATTGCTTCATGTATTAGTTGTAACTGCTAGTGTACCTTTCATGATTATTGCATTCATATGACTTTTTATTGCTATTAATTGCACATGTTAGATTCACGTTGTACGTGCATACTCGCGATTACCTGCATATGTTATTTACTATTTATGAGTTGGCAACTCAACCCCGTTGTGCCACAGTGTTTGCAGGTGTTCCTCAGGATAGTCAGAGGCAGGCTATTATCACACATCTTATCATCTTTTGCTACGTATACCGCATCAGCTCACAGTGTGCAGTTTTCTTAGATGGGTTTGTGGTTATTCGTTGTATTGTATATTCGTTGCATCCATGTACTCTCCATCTACTATTTTCATATTGACTTAGAGACTTGGTGAGGACGATATTGTATATTATGTTGTGACTTGTTGTCTTTTATACAGTTTCCTTTCTATCGTCTTCTATTTCTTCGCTACGGCGTCGTATATTTGTTGTGGTGGTTGTTTTCCGCCTTTGGGCGTGAATTTGCTCCCGTTGGGGATGCTTTATTTTATATTTATGTTGTACCCATTTTTGGGGTTGATTTTTATAAAGGAGGTGCTGCCGAAATTTAAAGGAAATAAAGTTGGACTTTTAAAGACTTTGGGTTGTGATTTCAAAGACTTTTAAACAATGTTTCTTATCTTTTATGGTATTTTAATGGTTTAGATTTCTGGGTTTTGGCTTTCTTTTACTGCGTTACGCCTGTAGACGTTGCATAGTATTAGGGCCGTCAGGTGCCAATTTCGGGTCGTGACAGTACAAGCAGCTAAGAACATTACTGTACAAAAACGAGGCAATATCACTTCAGTACGGCCGCGGATCCGCGGCCCAAGCAAGGTCTGGCTGCGGTTCCGCGGGGGAATATACGGCTTATGGCTTTGTTTTTTACAGTATTGCTTATATTTACCTGTAATTTTTTTTAGTATTTTTAATTCAGAAAATAACACAGTTTTAAAAAATGTCCAGAGAAGGGTCAAAACCTGTATTTTGTGGTTCGATCGGAGTTTTAACTTCGCCTAAACGTCGCCTAAAGCTCTAGCTTGGCTCTGATTCCATTGTTCCGTTTACCTAGCACCTCATCAAGGGTTTGGAAGCATCACATGTGCCAAAATCAAATTTTTAAGGTGCTAAGTGAACATGCAAAGAATCATAATTTGAAATTTAGGGTTTCTTATGACTAAGCATCACATGCAAAAGAAGAAGTATCACTAATAGTGGAGATTACAATCTTTGTAGACCTCCCTTGGTGACTCCTTGGCCTTTGAGAGTTTGGAACGGATCGATGGAAGCCTTCCTAGTCCACGAAGATCCACCCGAAGTCCCTTTGCCCAAAGCTCCTTGCTTTACTTGGTATGTGAATGAAGTAGAGCAAACACCCTACACTAATGGGCTAGATGTATGTAGTATGATGATGTGGTTTGTATTCTATAATCAAAACTCTTTCTTTTTATCAACTTCACTCAAAGAAAATTTCAAGAGAGGAAGACGAAGATAGTGCCTAAGCTTGAGCTCAAAAGAAAATGTTATGAGTGTATTATTGAAATGAGAAAAGAATAATCCATATTAGTCCTTCTCACTTCAACCATGGTTAGAATTATCTAGATCTTTATCAAATGAGTTTAAAAGGCAAAAGGATAATTAACTCAAGGTTAAAAAGTGGTTGAAGCATGGTCAAAGATGATAAACATTAACCTTGTGTGAATTATCCTTTCCTTTATTCAAAATGATAAATAAATAGATAATTGCTATAATATGAGTCTTGCATTGCCACCAAAAATGTATCAACAACCATGATACAATGTATGTATGTATGTATCCATGCACATCATCATGTGCATACATGCATGCATACAAAAATAGAAAAAGAATTTAATTAAAGAATTAATCTAAAAGTCATTTGTTAAATCAACACTTGATCTTGCAAACCGGTCATTTCACATACGACCCGACCAATAGAAAATGCCCGATTAATATACGGTATCACATATCCGTATTTAATTGGGTCCCCGCGCATGTCTCATATGCACACCACATCTTTTCGCCTGAGCAAGGAAACTTCATTGTGGGACTCTAAGACTCGTCAATACGCCGACAGTAGGTAATGATCATATTAAATACCTACAAGCCGCAAGTGGTCAGCTAAACGTAACGGCCACCCGGGTATTGAGCGATCAGAAGAAAACCAGCGAAGCTGTCAAAAGTCCAGTCGAGCCAACCGGCAACACTACCGTACAGTCCGGTCTCTTCGTCAGATATGCTGCATATCGAGTCTAGGGATTGTAACGTCGACCCCAATAACTCAATAAGTCGTGCAGATGAATGGTCTATAACAGATCGAGAAACTACTGATAACATTTATCAGTAAATCTCAACAGCCCTGGCCAGGGACTTACTGATATAGCCAATCGAGCACAGCACAACATCAACTCCCAATACCGGGAGAGACGAAACCCCTCCTATAGCTCATCGCCTTCGTGTGTCTCGGGACTGTACCCAACGGCCACCTGTTTGCACGACTCAGTAAAGCCGTGGTAGGGTGGTAATCAAAGTACAGTGGGAGAACACACAAGACTCTATGACGATCTTGGGTCTACAGACTAACTTGCACCAGTGTCACCTGAGAACTGCTATCCGACGATAGATATAATTCCATATAGGAGTTCTCGGTGAGTCCGTCCAGTGTACCCAGTCACCACTGAGCACCCGTATACGATCTCGATGTCAAACATCGATGAATGTGGGAACATCTATCGCCCATCATATGGGTCTAGTATCATAAACGCTAGTCTACTCTGGTATATCGATGCCCCGTCTCGATATACCTACGACTAGGGACATTTCAGGATATGCTTATAAACTACAGATGTCCCACTTGTATGATCTCCATCATAATCACAGTAGTCAAGCCTATATCCTCAGGGCTTTATCAACATGTGTGAATGAATAAGAGCATGATCAAATCAACATGTCAGATAAAGAAGAACCAGATAGCATACTATCATGTTGAGCAAGAATATACACTGAATATATATATATATATATATATATATATATATACATGTATGAATACATCCACTATCATATAATGGCCTCTAGGGCATACATATATCCAACACACACGTTGATTTATATCCTCATATTTTCATGCATATGTTTTCATGATATTTACAAGCATGATGTTGTTGTGTCTTTGGTTGATACGTGGATGAGATCCGCATGCATACAGGCCTTGAGTATGTTGTTGGCATATATGTAGATACGGTCACCCTAGATATCATAGTAATACCTTTATGATATAGTTGACCTAGGAAATCATTGTTTATTTCGATTTCTACCAGATGATGTTTTCTACTCATGAGTTGGCAACTCACCCCTGTTGTGCCACAGTTCTTGCAGGTTGACCGCATGGATCGGTAGCGGGATCGTTGGCACATAGCTTTTATTCGGGTGATTTGCTTTGGCAGGTGGTACATGTTGGATCGTACCACTATTATATTTATTATTCCTGTTGTATCTAGTTAACTCCATCAATCAAAAACTAGAATTTGTATATGTGGTTGGACTTAGAAAGACTTGAGGTTGCGGGACTTAGAGCAAGGTTTTATGTTCGCTTGGTGGGTTGATGTCTTTGTTTATTCTTTATCCTTTGTGTTGATCTTCGCCGTTGGGCGTCGTATACTTATTTTATGACTTGCATGGTTGTGAATCCACCGATTGGCAAAGATCTAGCTCCCGCTTGGGGATGCCTTTTATATTATCATGTATTTGTGGTTTTGGATCAAAATATAGAAAGGAGGTGCTGCCCAAATTTTCAAAAGACGAAACATATTTTTCAACTAGTAAATCCACTTGCATTTTTCATGTTCCTTTATCTATGAATTTAAGAAAACATTTGATTTCATCATACCTTTATTTCAAAACTTCACCTCTTTTATTTTCTTAAAAAGGTTTAGATTTCTGTGCTTCGGCTTACTTGAATTACGTTATGCCTTTAGACATGGCGTGATTTAAGTGCCGGTCACGAAAAAATTTTCGGGTCGTTACAGTCTCCTAACTCTAGAATTGGCAGGGTTGCTTGCCGCTCTCGTAGGGGGCCTAGGGATGTGGGTTTGGCTATTCATCAAGACTGTGGAATCCGTGTTTTTCATTACTAGTTTAATTTAAAACACTGGCCTCCTAGTATATCAACATTTCATATGTTTGTTTCTATTGCCTGAGTTCTGTGATATGATCATATAACTGCATGAGACGAATGCTATATATATATGATATATATAATAAACGCTGCTTATGTTTTGCACCCGCGCTAGTCCAGCCCCAGCGCTGCCGTTAGTTAAGTAACCTAACGGTGCATGACGGGGCCCCGTGGCGAATGCAGATGGCATAAGTGTACGTTATATTTTCGTTTCTTCTGTGATGTTTAGGAAACATAAATGATGGGACTTCATTAATGGGATTAATGAAAAGAAAAGAAACCTAAAGATTTTGTAGAATCAAATTTTTCAAAAAGGTAGTTCTAGTTATTGCTTTGCATAGCGGTATTCTTTTATGAATATCCAGCACCTCATTCGATGAAGAAAGAGCCAAGATCACTTCACCGGGAAAGACCTCTTTAGCAAAGGCTAGCAAATGCTGCAACCCACTCGGTTTATTTTGAAAACTACTCGATTTTAAAAGAGGATCTTAAACCACTCCTTTTTCAAATCACTAGATTCTACAACGATATCAACTTCATTACATTAAAGGTTTTATTCAAAACCAGTCGTAGCCCTCCGTCATTTTAGATAAGTGCTATTTAGTATTCATGCTGCGTTTGTGGACCATAGTCAAGGGGTAGTGTGCGGTAGCTGATTAGTGCTTATCTGCCGGATATGATGCGATTGGATTAGGGTACTCGTACGGCCTTATTGACTATAGTTAAGGGTCGTGCGAGTGGGTTTAATTCAATCACGAAATGGCGGGTAGAACTTGACCAACGCTTATGATTTGTTGACCATAGTTAAGGTCATAAGTTTCTAGGGCTAAAATCAGATATTGGGAATTTCAAGTGTTGAAATTTGCAATAAGATTGCATACCTTCTATGAGACAGTTGGATCTCGATACCTACTGCGAGTAAGAGTTACTCCTGGGAGAGTCTTGCAATTTACAATTAGCTAATCCAGTAGGTGTCTAAGAAAGGAGTTAACGAGGTTATGCCCCTACGGAAACGAGGTTATTTAATTAGTTCCATGCGAAAGCATGGGAAGACTCCCTCGGAGTACCAATACCTGTCTGGCTGACCGATTGGCGAACTTATAGGGTGTAATTAATCCAGGCTAATCTTACCTTTTTAGGGTTTGAAGGATGATTTGATAAAAACAGTTGGAGCCATCCTGATTAGATAAGATAATAACCAATTTAATCTTGCAAGAGCGCACACTAAAGTGTTTTCTTCTCTCTCTCTCCAGGTAGCAACCATGACATGCCTTAATCAAGATAATAATATGGATGTATTGACCGAACCCGCCTATTATACTGAGCTGGGGAACGTTGGTCATGCTCTATCTTATGATTGTCATAAGTCTGAGCGAGGAATAGGGGAATATCTGGATTCCTATGCTACCCGAACGAAGAAAGAGCATGATGATGCATCTTTTTCGGGTGTGTTTGTAACTGAGAAATGTTTCTCAGTATGCTCTACGTCCTGGGTATTGCATACCGGATCAGGATCCCACGTATATAATATGTTACATGGGTTAAGAAGAAGTAGAAAACTGGAAAAGGGTAATAAAACTCTAGTAGTAGGGGATGGTGCAATTGTTGCAGCCAAAACAGTTGGCGAATATCATCTTGTATTATCAAATGGTAATACATTGATTCTGAACGACTGTAATTTCGTACCAAAAATGATGTGCAATATAATATCAATTTCTTTATTATATAAAGAAGGATATAACTTTGTACTAGAGAAGAATGTTATGAACATTTTCTTAAATCAAGTGTTAACGGTATATACATGTTAGTTGTATGTATGCCCTAGAGGCCAGTATTGTACAGATGATGTATATTATATTGGATGCTTGGACATATATATAGAGATGACTTTCTTGCTCGATATGATAGTATGCTATCTGGTTGCTCTTTATCTTAACATGTATACTAGTCTCTTTAAACTGTCTTATAGTTACATGTTGGTAAAGCCCTTAGGATGTGTTCTTGACTACCAGGACTATGATGCAGATCATACTAGTGGGGACATGGTAGTCCATAAGTACATCCTTCAAGGTCCCTATTCGTAGGTGTATCGAGACGGGGCATCGATATACCAGTGTAGACTAGCGTATACGCTTCTCGACCCATGAGATGGGCGATGGATGATCCCATATCCATTGGTGTTTGACATCAGAGATGGTATACGGGTGCTCAGTGGAGACTGGGTACACTGGACGGACTCGCCGAGAACTCCCAGATAGTATTATACCTCACGTCAGATGGCAGTTCTCAGGTGACACATGTACAGGTTAGTCTGTAGGCCCGAGATCGTCATAGAGTCTTGTGTGATTCCCACTGTGCTTTGATCTCCACCTTACCACGTCCATGAGGGCATGCAAAACGGTGGTTTTTGGGTACAGTCCCGAGTCACATGGAGACAATGAGCGATAGGAGGGGTTTCGTCTCTCCCGGTATTGGGGGTTGATGTTGTACTGTGCTTGATTGGCCGTAACAGGGAAGTCCCTGGCCAGGGCTGTTTCAGAGATTTGCTGGTAAGTGTTACCAGTAGTTTCTCGACCCGTTATTAGCCTCACATCGGCACGACTTATCGGTTATTGGGGTCTGACGTTTACCACCCCTAGAATTGATATGCGACATATCAGACGAGGAGACCGGACTGTACGGGAAGTGTTTCCGGTTGGCTCGACGGGAGTTGTAGCAGGTTCGCTTGTTCTCTTCTGATCGCTCAATACCCGGGTGGCCGTTACGTTTAGCTGACCGCTTGCGGCTTGGGGGTGCTTGATATGATCATCACCCACTGCCGGCGTATTGACGAGTCTCAGAGTCCCACAATGGAGTTTCCTAGTCCAGGCGAAATGTTGTGGTGCGCGTATGCGATATGCGCATGGACCCGATTAAAATGCGCGTATAGGATACCGTATATTGATCGGGCGGCTTGCTTTTGGTAGGGGTCATATGTGATATGGCTAGATTGATAAATCAAGTGTTGATTTATCATTTAACCATTAGCTTCTCACTTGAAATCCTTTCTTGAGTTAGTTGGATGTATGCATGCATGTATGACTTCTTTTTATTCATGCACATATGGATGTACATACATACATACATACATACATACATCTTTCATGGTTGATTATACAAGGAAATGGTGGCAATATAAGACTCACACCATGGGCTTTTATATGGAATATTATTGTATTTAAGCTAAAAACTAAAGGAAAAAGAAATGGGTTTGTTTTGGATTGTTTCTACACTCTTCTTGACCTAACCTCACTCACCCACCATTTAACCATGGTTTTCTCTTCCTTTTAGTTTTAACTCAAGTGCAATAATGATTCAACCATGGTTTGAGATGAGAGATAGAAAACATATATTGATATATTTTTCTATTTTCAAATAGGAGTTGAACTTATCATCTTCAAAATTGCCATCATCTTCTTCTTCCTCTCTCATTTTGCTCTCTAGTTCTTTGTAGTGAGCAATATACTCACCAAGATTGGATTTTGAAGTGAGAAAGAGAGCCACAACACCATTCTACACAAGTCTAGCCCACTTGTTTAGAGTGTTAGCTTGATTTCGTTCACTTGATCGGATAAAGTTACAAGCTTGGACAAAGCGGACTCCGGGTGGATCATTGGTGACCGAGAGGCGTTCAAGCATGCTTTTTCAAACCCTAAGTAGCCGAGGAGTCTAGCGTGGGGAGCTACAAAGGTTGTACTCTCTAAACCCTAGCATTTCTTTCATATGATGATGTGAATAATTTGAAACCCTAATTTTTCTAGGATAGATCCTTTGTATGTTTACTTAGCACCATAAAAACTTAATCTTTGGTACATGTGATGCTTCCAAACCCTTCATGAGGTGCTAAGTAAACCTTTCACTGGTATCAGAGCCGACCTAGAATATTAGGCGACACCTTTACGAAGTTAAAATTCCGATCGAACCGAGAATACGGGTTTTTGGGTGCTCTCTGGACTTTTTTCAAAATCTGGTTATTTTCAGAATTAAAAATATGCAAAAAATTCAGCAGGTAAATATAAGAGTTACTGTAAAAAACGAGAGCATGAACAGTTAAAACGACCGCGGAACCGCGGCGATAGCCTCCTTAGGCCGCGGTTCCGCGGCCATTCTGTTGGGTCATGGTCTGGTTTTTGTACAATAATTCATTACTCTGCTTGTTTATTTTTTTGGAGTATTTTTAATCTAAATTTAGTACTGTAAATTCTGAAGATGTTTTTGGACTCGTCGATTCGATCGGAATTTTGATTTCGTGACTTTTCCGGGTAAATTAGAAAGTAGTGAAGTGTTTGAACAAGTATCATTTGCTCACTTTTCACGGGGTTTAAAAGCTTTCAGAAATACGTGCAAGTTTGTTTGTGGTGGACCCTCTAGAAGACAACAAACCTTAACTCGATTATGTGACCGTCTTGAACTGCCTTTTGAACCTTAGGGTTTGGGGCAGTACGGCGTGCCACATGTGAGGCGTTGGCTTGACCCTTCTACGGCTGGACCGCTACCACTGTGTCACACTTCGGGTTTTTGAACTCCTCTCAAGTGTTGAGCTTTAGTGAATCTTAGGCATTTGATCGTTCGTTCGAAAACTTTAATACTGTCTAATTATCTGGAATGTGTTGCAATGTGTGGAATTCATATTATAAGACATGAAATACGAGGTATGTGATACTTCGCATTTACGATGTCTAAAGAGAATGTGAATTCCAGACATTGCAGTTTTACACTTTCTTTTCTGTGACCGTAAGTGTAGTATATCGATATCGCCAGTTTCGTTGCTATACGTCAACGACAATTGGGGTACGCATACTTACTTACGTTGATGATATGTGATATTATGTGTTGCTGAGATATGATGTGCAGGATTGTTGCGATTGAATAGCCGGTGGTTTTTTATGTGAGATGAGAGTTTTATATTTTCATTCATGTAAATTCAAATGTAAAGTAATATTCTTTTATTTGGGGCACTTCCGGGTTGAGGTCGATGCCACTTGTGTTGTATATTATTTACTTTTCCGCATTAGGATGGACCCAAGGAGGGGAGCACGGGTGACCGGGTTCTGGGGTTCAGTGGGAGGCCATCTCGAGGAGTCGAGACCGGGTCTCCTAAACTCCAGAATTGGTAGGGTCGCTTGCCGCTCTCGTAGTGGTCTAGGGTGTGGGCTTGGCTATTCGTCGCGACTGTGGAATCCGTATTTTCTATTATTGGCTAAATACTAAATACGGACGTCCTAGTATATCCCATACTATATCTATGTTTCTGCTGCGATATCTGTGATGTGATCATTTGATATGTTCTGATGGATACAGTATATAGTATATATGATATATTATATAGACGTTACTTATGTTTTACACCCGCACTAGCCCTGCCCTGCTCTGTCGTTAGTTACCTAACCTAACGGTGCATGAGGGGACATCGAGGCGAATGCGGATGGCATAAGTGTACGTCGTATTTATCTGTGATGTTTAGGTGACTTAAATGATGGGACTTCATTAATTTGATTAATGAAAGAAAAGAAACCTAATAGATGTTGTAGAATCAAATTTTTAAAATAAAAGGGTAGCTACAGTTTTGCTTTGCATAGCGGTATATATGATATACCCTGCACCTTATTCGATGAGGAAAGGGGCGAGATCCCTTCACCAGGAGTGACCCCTTTAGCAATAACTAGCAGATGCTACACACTCGGTTTGACTTTTTGATTGCTTCTATAGTTTCTGCTTTGCATAGTGATATATATGATATATCCCGCACCTCATTCGACGAGGAATGGGCCGACGATCCCTTCACCGGGAGTGACCCCTTTAGCAAAACTAGAAAAGCCTCAAAATCACTCCATTTCAAAACGTCACTTGATTCTACAACGATATCAAGTTCATTACGCAATAGGTTTTCAGAAAAACCTGACGTAGCCCTCCGTCATTTCAGATAAATCCTACTTCGTATTCGTGCTACGTTTGTTGACCTCCGTCAAGGCGTAGTGTGCAGTAGCTAACTAGTATTTATCTGCTTATGCATGTGATGCAGATTGGATTAGGGTAGTCGTACGACCTTGTTGACCTCCGTCAAGGGTCGTGCGGATGGATTTGATTCAATCAAGAAATGACGGGTTGAATTTGACTTGCACCCTGTGGTTTGTTGACCTCCGTTAAGGTCATAGGATGCTTGGGGCAAAATATTATCGGGAATTTCAAGTGTTGAAATTTGCAATGAGATTGCATACCTTCTATGAGATAGTTGGATCCCGATACCCACTGCGAGTAAGAGTTACTCCTGGGAGAGTTTTACACATTACAATTAGCCGATCAAGTAGGTGTCTAGAAAGGTATCAACGGGGTTACGCCTCTGGGAAAATGAGGTTTACTTTAATTAGGTCCGTGCGAAAGCACGGAGAACCTTCCTCAAAGTACCGACACTGGCCTGGCTGAAAGATTGGCGAAGTTGTAGGGTGTAATTAATCCCGGCTAGTCTTTCCTTTTCGTGTTTGAAGGAAGATTTGATAAAAACCAGTGGGAGCCATCCTGATTATATAAGATAATAACCAATCTGATCTTGCAAGAGCATACGCTAAAGTGTTTTCTTCTCTCTCTCTCCAGGTAGCGACCATGTCATGCCCTAATAAAGATAATAATATGGATGTATTGACTGAACCCGCATGTTATACTGTGCTGGGGAACGTTGGTTTCGTTCTTTCTTATAAGAGTTATAGGAATGAACATGACATGGGGGAATACCTGGATTCCTAAGCCACCCGAATGAAGAAAGTACATGTTGATGCATTTTCTTCGGGTGTGTTCGTTACAGAGAACTGTTTCTCCATCTGCCCTACGTCCTGGGTATTAGATACCGGGTCAGGATCCCATATATGTAATCAGTTACATAGGCTCAGGAGAGGTAGAGAACTTGGAGAAGGTGATAAAGACATTAGAGTTGGAAATGGTGCAATTGTTGCAGCTAAGACTGTCGGGGAATATCACCTTGCATTACCAACTGGTAATACATTGGTTCTGAACGAATGCTATTACACGCCGAACCTGATATGCAACATTATATCGGTTTCTTTGTTGAGTAAAGAGGGATATAATTTTCTATTACAGGATAATGTTATGAACATTTTCCGTAACCAAAAGTTGGTTGGATCAGGCATGTTGTGCAATGGCATTTATGTTCTAAATCAATCAACAGTTCTGAGCATAACAAACACACACAAGAGGAAGAGTTCAGAACTGAACGAATCCTTCTTGTGGCATTGTAGACTGGGTCACATCAATGCGACACGACTGGCTAAGTTGCATAAGGATGGATATTTGAAACCATTCGAATTTTCATCTTATGACACTTTCCAGTCATGTCTAAAAGGCAAGATGACCAAAACTCCGTTTACGGGACACGGAGAAAGAGTTACCGAACTCTTGGGACGGATACACAGTGATGTATGCGGTCCCATGTCTACACATGCCAGGGATAGTTGTTTATACTTCATTACATTCACTGATGATCTCTCTAGGTTCGGGTATGTGTTCCTGATGAAACACAAATCAGAAACTTTTGAGAAATTTAGAGAATATAAACAAGAAGTTGAGAACCAAACCGGAAAAAGTATTAAAATCCTACGATCTGATCGAGGAGGTGAATACTTGAGCATTGAATTCCTGGACCTCCTAAAAGAGAATAGGATTCTCTCTCAGCTAACTCCTCCATATACACCACAGCACAACGGTATATCAGAACGGAGGAACCGCACCCTATTAGATATGGTGCGCTCTATGATGTGTGCAGCTGAGTTACCTATTTCCTTCTGGGGATATGCACTGGAAACAGCAGCATACATACTGAATAGAGTTCCTACCAAATCTGTGCCTACCACACCATATGAGATATGGGAGGGGAAGAGACCATATCTTAGTTTTATAAAGATATGGGGTTGCCTGGCCTATATCAAAAGACAAAAACCGGACAAACTCGAGGCAAGGTCTGTTTTGTGTAAATTTGTTGGATATCCCAAGCATTCGCGAGGGTATATCTTCTACCACAGTGAGGAACAAAGAGTATTTGTTGCTCAACATGCCACCTTTTTAGAAAAGGATTTTCTTGCAAAAGAGATTAGTGGCTCTGAGGTAGAACTAGAAGAGGTTCCAGCTGAACAAAACACAACTGAAGATTTAGTAGAACCAGAGGATTCAGTAGCTCCCAACGAACCTCAGCCTCTCCGCCGATCTAGTAGGGTTCCTCGCCAACCTGAGAAATACTACGGTTTTCTCATGGATGGTGGGAGCGAGGATTGCATCATGGAGGATGATGACCCAACTAGCTTCGAGCAGGCCATCACGAGTAGGGACTCAGTGAAATGGCTGGATGCTATGCGATCCGAGATGGAATCCATGTACACCAACAAAGTATGGACTTTGGAAGTTGCTCCTGAAGGGGAAAAACCCATTGGGAGCAAGTGGATCTTCAAGAAAAAACTTGGTGTAGATGGGAAAGTGGAGACTTTCAAAGCTAGACTTGTTGCAAAGGGTTTTCGTCAAAGACCAGGTGTGGACTATGACGAAACCTTTTCTCCAGTGGCTATGCTTAAATCCATCCGGATCATGCTTGCCATCACTGCATATCATGACTACAAAATCTGGCAAATGGATGTTAAGACCGCCTTTCTAAACGGTGATTTAGAAGAGTGCGTGTACATGACTCAGCCAGAGGGCTTCGTAGACAGTGGGAGCAGCGGGAAGGTGTGCAAGCTGCTTAAATCCATTTATGGATTAAAGCAAGCATCGCGGAGTTGGAACATCTGCTTTGATGTCGTTATCAAAGAGTTTGATTTCGTCAAAAATCCAGATGAACCTTGTATCTACAAGAAGGTGGCAGAGAGTAAGGATGTCTTTCTCGTATTGTACGTGGACGACAAATTCTTGATAGGAAATGACATTCCTATGCTGAAATCGGTCCAGCTCTTCTTATCACAAAGATTCTCAATGAAAGATCTTGGTGATGCCTCCTGTATATTGGGAATCAGGATCTATAGAGATAGATCCAAACGGATATTGGGATTGTCCCAATCCAGGTACATTGACACCATACTAAAGAGGTTTAGTATGGAAGAATCCAAGCGTGGGAACTTACCCATGATCTCTGGAGTCACTCTCTCCAAAGAGATGTCTCCTAAGACTGATTTGGAGAGAGCTCGCATGCAATGGAAACCCTATGCTTCGGCTGTAGGCTCTATCATGTACGCGATGCTATGTACCAGACCCGATGTAGCATATTCACTAAGTGTAGTGAGCAGGTATCAAGCTGATCATGGAGAGAGTCACTAGACAGCTGTGAAAAGCATTCTCAAGTACTTACGAAGGACTAAAGAGATGCTCTTGGTGTATGGTAACGGAGAACTCCAACTGGAGTCCTTTACCGATTCGAGCTTCCAGAGTGATAAGGACGACTCTAAGTCACTGTCGGGATTTGTCTTTACCCTTTACGGAGGGGCGGTTAGCTGGAAGAGTTCCAAGCAGGAAACCATAGCAGATTCAACGATGGAGGCTGAATACATCGCTCCCAACGATGCTGCCAAAGAGGCTGTCTGGATCAAGAAGTTCATTACTGAACTTGGAGTGGTTCCATCCATTGAGCATCCAATATCTTTGTATTGAGATAACAATGGAGCGGTGGCTATGGCCAAGGAGCCCAGGTCCCATCAGCGATCCAGGCATATTCTGAGGCGGTATCACCTGATCCGGGAGATAGTTGATCGCCGGGAGATCGAGGTCGGGAGGGTTGACACGAAGAACAACACGGTAGATCCACTCACGAAGGCCATTCCCCAGATACAGTTTGAGAGACTCTTCGGGATGCTCGGTATGCGATACTACAGCAGCTGGCCCTAGTGCAAGTGGGAGATTGTTAGTTGTATGCATGCCGTAGAGGCCAGTATTGTACAGATGATGTATATTATATTGGATGCTTAGACATATATATAGAGATGACTTTCTTGCTCGATATGATAGTATGCTATCTGGTTGCTCTTTATCTTAACATGTATACTAGTCTCTTTAAACTGTCTTATAGTTACATGTTGGTAAAACCCTTAGGATGTGTACTTGACTACCTGGACTATGGTGCAGATCATACTAGTGGGGACATGGTAGTCCATAAGTACATCCTTCAAGGTCCTTAGTCGTAGGTGTATCGAGACGGGGCATCGATATACCAGTGTAGACTAGCGTATACGCTTCTCGACCCATGAGATGGGCGATGGATGATCCCATATCCATTGGTGTTTGACATCAGAGATGGTATACGGGTGCTCAGTGGAGACTGGGTAAACTGGACGGACTCGCCGAGAACTCCCAGATGGTATTATACCTCACGTCAGATGGCAGTTCTCAGGTGACACTTGTACAGGTTAGTCTGTAGACCCGAGATCTTCATAGAGTCTTGTGTGATTCCCACTGTGCTTTGATCTCCACCTTACCACGTCCATGAGGGTGTGCAAAACGGTGGTTTTTGGGTACAGTCCCGAGTCACATGGAGGCAATGAGCGATAGGAGGGGTTTCGTCTCTCCCGGTATTGGGGGTTGATGTTGTACTGTGCTCGATTGGCCGTAACAGGGAAGTCCCTGGCCAGGGCTGTTTCAGAGATTTACTGGTAAGTGTTACCAGTAGTTTCTCGACCCGTTATGAGCCTCACACCGGCACGACTTATCGGTTATTGGGGTCTGACGTTTACCACCCCTAGACTTGATATGCGACATATCAGACGAGGAGACCAGACTGTACGGGAAGTGTTGCCGGTTGGCTCGACGGGAGTTGTAGCAGGTTCGCTTGTTCTCTTCTGATCGCTCAATACCCGGGTGGCCGTTACGTTTAGCTGACCGCTTGCGGCTTAGGGGTGCTTGATATGATCATCACCCACTGCCGGTGTATTGACGAGTCTCAGAGTCCCACAATGGAGTTTCCTAGTCCAGGCGAAATGTTGTGGTGCGCGTATGCGATATGCGCATGGACCCGATTAAAATGCGCGTATAGGATACCGTATATTGATCGGGCGGCTTGCTTTTGGTAGGGGTCATATGTGATATGGCTGGATTGATAAATCAAGTGTTGATTTATCATTTAACCATTAGCTTCTCACTTGAAATCCTTTCTTGAGTTAGTTGGATGTATGCATGCATGTATGCCTTCTTTTTAGTCATGCACATATGGATGTACATACATACATACATACATACATCTTTCATGTTTGATTATACAAGGAAATGGTGGCAATATAAGACTCACACCATGGGCTTTTTATATGGAATATTATTGTATTTAAGCTAAAAACAAAAGGAAAAAGAAATGGGTTTGTTTTGGATTGTTTCTACACTCTTCTTGACCTAACCTCACTCACCCACCATTTAACCATGGTTTTCTCTTCCTTTTAGTTTTAACTCAAGTACAATAATGATTCAACCATGGTTTGAGATGAGAGATAGAAAACATATATTGATATATTTTTCTATTTTCAAAAAGGAGTTGAACTTATCATCTTCAAAATTGCCATCATCTTCTTCTTCCTCTCTCATTTTGCTCTCTAGTTCTTTGTAGTGAGCAATATACTCATCAAGATTGGATTTTGAAGTGAGAAAGAGAACCACAACACCATTCTACACAAGTCTAGCCCACTTGTTTAGAGTGTTAGCTTGATTTCGTTCACTTGATCGGATAAAGTTACAAGCTTGGACAAAGCGGACTCCGGGTGGATCATCGGTGACCGAGAGGCGTTCAAGCGGAGCTTTTTCAAACCCTAAGTAGCCGAGGAGTCTAGCGTGGGGAGCTACAAAGGTTGTACTCTCTAAACCCTAGCATTTCTTTCATATGATGATGTGAATAATTTGAAACCCTAATTTTTCTAGGATAGATCCTTTGTATGTTTACTTAGCACCATAAAAACTTAATCTTTGGTACATGTGTTGCTTCCAAACCCTTCATGAGGTACTAAGTAAACCTTTCAATACGTTCTAAATCAAACTACAGTTCTAAACATATAGAACACACACAAGAGGAAAATATCAGAAATGAACGAATCCTTCTTGTGGCATTGTAGACTTGGTCATATCAATGAGACCAAACTAGTGAAGTTGCAGAAAAATGGATATTTGAATCCTTTCGAATTCACATCTTTGTCTCAAAGGCAAGATGACCAAAACTCCGTTTACTGGACACAGAGAAAGAGCTACTGAACTCTTAGGACCGATACATAGTTATGTATGCGGTTCTATGTCTACACATGCCAGAAATGATTCCTCGTACTATATTACATTCACCGACGATCTCTCAAGATTCGGACGTGTGTTCTTATTGAAACACAAATATGAAGCTTTTGAGAAATTCAAGGAATATAAGTACGAAGTTGAGAACCAGACTGATAAAAGTATTAAAGTCCTTTGATCTGATCGAGGAGGAGAATACTTAAGCACGGAATTCCGAGACTACTTAAAAGAGAATGGGATTCTCTCTCAACTTACTCCTCCGTATACACCACAACACAATGGAGTTTCGGAGCAGAGGAATCGCACCCTATTGGATATGGTGCGCTCTATAATGAGTGTTGCTGTGTTACCTATTTCATTTTGGGGTTATGTACTTGAGACAACTACATACCTATTGAATAGGGTTCCGACCAAATCCGTGCCTACTACTCCATATGAGATATGGAATGGGAAGAGACCATCTCTTGAACGAGTTAAGATATGTAGTTGTCCGGCCTATGTTAAAAAGCAAAATCCGAACAAGCACGAGGAAAGATCTGTTTTGTGGAAGTTTGTGGGATATCCAAAGGATTCATATGGATATATCTTCTACCATACCGAGGAACAAAAGGTATTTCTTTCTCAACATGCCACCTTTTTAGAAAAGGAATTTCATGTAAAAGAAATTAGTGGTAATGAGTTAGAACTGGAAAAAGATCCAGCTGCACAAACTATAACTGATGATTTGGTAGAACCGGAGGATTCGATAGTCCCCGACGAACCTCAGCCACTCCGCAGATCTAGAAGGGTTCCTCATCCACCTGAGAGATACTACGGTTTTCTCATAGACGGTGGCAGCGAGGATTGCATCATGGAAGATGATGACCCAACTAGTTTCGAGCAGGCCATCACGGACTCTATGAAATGGCCGAATGCTATGCGACCTGAGATGGAATCCATGTACACCAACAAAATATGGACTTTGGAAGTTGCTCCTGAAGGGGTAAAACCCATCGGGTGCAAGTAGATCTTCAAGAAGAAACTTGTTGTAGATGGAAAGGTTGAGACCTTCAAAGCTAGACTTGTAGCAAAAGGTTTTCGTCAATGACCAGATGTCGATTATGACGAAACCTTTTCTCTAGTGGCTATGCTTAAGTCCATCAGTATCCTACTTTCCATTGCTGCATACCATGACTATGAAATCTTGCAGATTGATGTCAAGGTCGCTTTTCTAAATGGCGATTTAGAAGATAGCGTGTACATGACACAGCCAGAAGGCTTCATAGAAAGTGGGAGCAGTGGAAAGGCATGCAAGCTTCTTAAATCAATCTACGGATTAAAGCAGACATCACGGTGCTGGAACATTTATTTTGATGTGGCAGTCAAAGAGTTTTACTTCATAAAAAACGTAAATGAACCTTGTATATACAAGAAGGTTGTAGAGACTAAGGTTGTCTTCCTCGTATTGTACGTTGATGATGTAAGCCTGTGTCGCGCACCTCGCGGTTTGCGGGGAGGCGAAAATTTAAAAAACGGTAATCTTTTGACTACGCAACACCAACTATAACACCACGATCTTACTAAAGCCTTAACTAGCTAGACTAACATGAGGATTTATCTACTATGGTAGATTCTTATACCTAGTAGATCAAGTCCTTCGGGTCTTCTAGTGGTCTTCTCCAAGGCTCCTCGGTGATCGGATTGAGCTTTCTCCACCGGTCATCTCTTGTCAAAGATGATCCACCGTAAAGGTTTGTGCTCCAAACTTCAACCTCCAAGTAAGGTAACTAGGGTAGAAGGTTTGCTAAGCCAACTAGCCTAGGAGATGTAGAATGTGCTAATGGATTGTTTGTCTCACTAAACCCTTAGCTCACAACACATGTGAATGATATGGTTTAGTATTGAGGAAGAAGATGATGGAGGAGACCTAGAGAGCTCAAGAGAGGAGAGCAACTCAAGAAATCTCAAGTGAAGAAAATGAACCATCAAAAGAGCAAGGTGTGGAGAATGGCACATATATAATCTCTTAACTCGCTCATTGAGCCATGGCAAGAAAAACAATAAAATATATGTGCCATGCCTCAATAGTGAATCCAAACACATATTTTAATCCATGAGCCATTCCCCCACCATGCCAAGCATGTCTCCTCCATTTCCACATCATTAATCCATTTAACAAAATGGATAAATCCATTAATGATGTGGCACCTTCTAGAAGCATACCTTGACAAATTACAAGAATTCCCCTCATACCGTATATACATACCCATATCCGCATTCCGGAAAACACGGATACCCTGAGACGATAACAATCCAATAATACAATACTAGGATCTTGCTTAAACTAAAGTCCACTAGTATTGTCTGCCAGATCATCATCAGTGTACAAGTACACGTACATGATCGAAGCCCATGTCGTAAAACCATACGACGTCTACATCAATTACCTGAAGTAGGGAAACCCTCTGTGTAGGACTCTAAAGACTCGACACTACACTGGCAGTTGGTTTAACCATAGGCCACAAGCGGCACTAGCTGTAAGTAACGGTCCCCAGGTAGATGTTGATAAGAAGGCCGATGAGGAAAACCCATCCGAACTCCTACTGATCCTGAATGTGACAATCTCCATGCAGTCCGGTCTATTCGTCTAAGAGTATCGTATATCGGGCCTAGGTGGCCGTAATCGTCAGCCCCTAATAGAGAAATGAGTCGTGCCAGAGTGTAGCCCAAAACACCCTGAGAAACTACTGGAATACCAACCAGTAAATCTCGCTTGCCCTGGCCAGGGACTTTGTGTAATGGCTCTCCGAACACAGCACGATATCAACCCCCAATACCGGGAGAGACGAATCCTATCTACCTGCACTGCTTCCAAGTGCTTCGGGACTGCACCCAACTACTACCTGTTTGCATGACTCCTTTGAGCCGTGGTAGGGTAGTAATCAAAGTACAGTGGGAACACACTCGAGGTGAAGTAGCAGTGTCAAGTCGATGGACTAAGCTGTACTCATGTCACCTGGGAACTGCTACCCGACGATAAGTATAATACCAACCAACAGTTTCCGATGAGTCATGTCCAGTGTACTCGTAACCTAACGAGCACCTGCATACTATCTCCAGTACGACGTACTAATGGCTGTGGGACAGACCATCTCCCCTGCTGGGATGAGTAGCGTATACACTAGTCTACTCCGGAGTATCGATGCCCCGTCTCGATAATCCTACGACTGGGAGCAGTATAAGGATGTACTTGTAGATTACCCAGCCCCCACTAGTTTGACTGCCATCACAACGCCGGTAATTGATTGTTAGAGATTCTGCGTGTTCAAGTTTAAGTTAATTACCGCAATCAAGACGGTTTCGCTTGTAGCTAGCCGGTTGAGTACGGGTCGTCCGCAGGGAGATGGGAATCTTTTTCTATGTGTTTTAACGAGTTAAGTTCGAAGGTTCAGATTTTGTTTGTGATTATCTCAGTGTTAAAGTGATATGTAAAGAGAGCTTGTTAGGGTTAGGATTAGGTTAGTTTGAGTTAGGATTCTCCCACATCTTTCGTTGCCCCTCTTAATATTGGTGTTACGGTAATTGGCAACAACGGGGATTAGCACGACTAGGAAGGAACTTGCGAGTATAAGCTAGGCTTTCCAACGCATAAGTTCTTCCTTTTGGTGCTTGTCCGTCCGTTCTTGGCTCTTAGCCATAACCTCCGGTTAATTCAACCACAACCGGTCTCACTACGGAATCACCGCTATCATATAGGTTAGGGTGCCGTAAGGAGCGGATTGTGGTTCAATTAACGGGAGTCGAATTAAGCTGTTGGGCAAGGAAAGAGTGAGAGAGATTTCCTTCTCTCAAACTTCCCTTATCCTACCCTAACAAGTATGAAACTACTCACACATCATGATACGGAAAAATAAAACAAAACAAAAGAGGAAGATAGAAAGAAAGGGATTAGAAGATAACAACTAGCTATTTGCGACCTCACCTTGGCAAGGATCAAGCGTAAGCATCATGGTTGTGTTAAGGATAAAGAAAAAGAGAGAAGAAAGAAACAACAAGAAATAACAACAACTAGTTAACAAATGAAAATTACAAAAATTAACAAGATAATAAGACAAGCAAAATAATAAACGGTTCTTCTTTATTCATCATTCTTCACTCACAAGCTCACTACAAGTTTTAATGGAGAAGAGATGAGAAGAGGAAGAAGAAACACAACTAAACCTAGAAAAGAAAATGCAAGATTATGGACCCTTTCCTTCACAAAGTTCTGGGCTATTTATAGGCAGGGAAAATGAAATCTAGGGCAACAAACAGCCTCTTTACAAAAGTTCCAAACTACCCCTGAAAGCCCAACTTTTGACTCCACAGTATGGCCGCGGATCCGCAGCCTAAGCCTCCTTATGCCGCGGATCCGCCGCACTCTGGTGGAGTCAGGGCTAGGGCTTCTTGGTACTTCCCTGGTCTGCTGTCCCCTCTTGTCTGGTACATGTATTTTCTGAAAATACCTCCACATTTCTTCCAGAATTTCTGTTGAGGGAAAGGTGGACTTTGGACATGAATTTTCTTGAGCTCCGCGTAAATTTCTTGGATCTTGCGTTGCCATTGTGCTTTGTGCATGAAGGTGACAATTGATTTGTCATTTTGTCTCCTAAACTGGTGTGTGGCAACAGACGGATAAAGAGCGGAGACCCGTGTTTTATCTGTGGTTGGCAGGAACTCGGATTTTGTCGTATTTTTCCATGGATTTCACCGTTTAGAGCCGAGAACCTGTATCCTGCAATTGACTAGCAAACACGGCTCAAGAGTACCTACCGATATGCAATGTGATAAAAATTGGGCGGTATAAAAATGCAAAAATCTGATATGAACAAATACCCCCAAACTTATCATTTGCTCGTCCCGAGCAAAGCCAATTTATTCCCAAAATATTTCCTAACCTCACTTTCGCAGGGAACACGATTGCACTGAGCATGTGCAACAAGCCGTTAAACCTCTAGGTGTCCCTAGTAGGAGGAGTGTTGTCTCCTGAGGGTTTTCAGCGGATACTACCCACAAAATCCGGTCAAGCTAGTTTTGTAAAATAACTAAGATTCAAATCCTAAAGTTTTGTTTCAGAAAATAACAATTCTATAATCCTAAGTCTAGACTATCGAACCTTTATTTTTCACACCTCGCTTCTTATTTAACTACAGATTTTATATGTCTTTACGTGCAGTGCAAATAGTGTCGTTAAGTTCGAGAAGGATCGATTAAAGTCATCATGTCGCACAATAAAGCCCAGATAACAATTTTAAAAGGATCACATAAGTTTTATAGAGAGTTAAGCATTTTTCAAGTTTCGTTTTCCAGTAAGGTTTCAACTTCAGAATTTCTATCTTCCTTAACAGGAAACTAAGTCGTCTTTTTCACTCCACCTTTTTCTTGTTTTCATTTCACACACACATCTGTGAACGTGCAATAGTCTTTATCATAAAGTAAAACCTTCATATCTCCGCTAAATTTTTTTATAAAAGCCTGTCTTTTATCAAGATTATTCTCACACAAAGAACCGTTAGGAATTTTAACTCGGAGAGAACACTTGCTTGATTTTGTTTTAATCTGGACTTTTTAGGCTTCTTAGCGAGCTTTGGGCCAATGCATATAAACCAGTTGGTTTTAGGGCATTAGGTGTAGAAACACCCCGGCGGACTTAATTACTCAAGTTACCCGGTCCAAAAACAAAAGACAGTTGGCGTGAAAATCAGATGATTTAATACGAACGGAAATATAACCGGCAGTTCCATTATTTTTTTGGATAAAAGACGTGTTTAGTGGGTTTGGTGTGTAATCATTCCAATCAAGTTCCAGATGGGTTATTTTTCAGACTTAGTTCCAATTACGGTATCAATAACATTCCTTCATATTCGCTTTACTTCATAAACTATTCTTGACATTACTTATTTCAGAACAAACCTATTTGATCCTCAGAAAATCATTTATCTATTTTAAAGTTTTTTAAACATAAAAGACTTGTCATCTAATTTCCAAAAACTCACGACACGTGTAGTGTGATGTAAAGACGTATATCAGCTATAGTTAACTTCAAAGGAGAGTTATCTTTCAGGTTTTCAAAATCTAAACATAAGATTTAGTTATTCTTATTTTATCAAACAAAACCGTCGAAATGTTGAATCAGAGTCCTCCCACTAGCTAACTTGACAGAAAAGATTTTATGTTTTTAGAAAATTTTCAGATTTTTATGGATTTTATGGGTTTTAATATGCAGATGCAAAATATACATATGAATGCGAAGGTAAGAAATGCGTACCGACCGTACCCCCAAACTTAAACTTAAACTGGACAGTGTCCTCACTGTCATTGCATGAAGAGATCATTTGAAGGGTCAAAATTGTCGGTTAGCGATACACAATTTTTTTTGTTTTTGTTTTTAAAGAAAAAGAAAAAGAATATCCACAAATATATACAAAATGGTTTATACATACCCCCAAACTTATTTGGAACAGTGTCCACTGTTCTTGGCTGGATAACCGAAGTTTGGAGGTAGGCAGAGGAAGATCAGGCAGGGTAAATCGGCTCCTGTAAGACCAGGAGCTCCTCTGTTGGTTCGGCGCTAAGGTACGGTTTGCATCGGTGTCCGTTTACTTTGAAAAATGAACCGTCCTTCGGATTCTCCAAATCCACAGCGCCCTGCGGATACACATTCCGCACAAAATACGGCCCTTTCCAGCGAGATCTGAGCTTTCCAGGATGGAAGTGAAGTCGGGTGTCGTAAAGCAGTACCTGCTGACCAGGTACGAAGGTTTTGCGCAAAAGGTGTTTATCGTGAAACACCTTCGTTCGATTCTTAACGACAACCGCGTTATCGTAAGCCTCATCCCGAAGCTCGCTCAGTTCGTTCAACTGCAGCTTCCGATGGCCGCCCGCATCTTCGAGAGATAGATTCAGCTCCTTTATCGCCCAAAATGCGCGATGCTCTATTTCGACAGTAGGTGGCAGGATTTTCCGTACACAAGCCGATAGGGAGACATGCCAAGGTCGGTCTTATAAGCGGTGCGAAATGCCCAAAGGGCATTAGTGAGTTTCAGCGACCAATCCTTACGGTTCTTGGAAACCGTCTTCTCCAATATCTGCTTGATTTGCCGATTTGAAACTTCGGCCTGCCCGCAGGTTTGGGGGTGGTAGGGCGTGGATAGCTTATGATTAATGGAGTATTTCCCCATCAAGGCCTCGAAAGTCTTGTTGCAGAAATGACTTCCATTGTCGCTAATGATCGCTCGGGGGTGCCCAAACCGAGAGAAAATGTTTTATTTAAGGAACCTAACGACAACCTTGTTGTCGTTAGTCCGGCTGGGCACAGCCTCGACCCATTTAGAGACGTAATCAACAGCGAGAAGGATGTACAAATTCCCAAAAGAGCTGGGAAACGGCCCCATGAAATCTATCCCCCAAACATCGAAAATCTCCACAACCAAGATCGGTTGGAGCGGCATCTCGTTCCTCCGGGATATCCGGCTCATGTGTTGGCACCGGGAGCAAGTCTTGCAATAGTCATGAGCGTCTTTGAAGAGTTGTGGCCAGTAGAAACCACATTGCAAGATCTTCTCAGCTGTCTTTCTGGGGCCAAAATGCCCGCCACACGCTTGATCGTGCCAAAATGACAGCACACTCTTGAATTCCTCGTCAGGGACACACCGACGAATAATCTGGTCGGGACAGTACTTGAACAGATAGGGTTCGTCCCAGTAAAAGTGTTTTACTTGGGATAAGAAGCGAAGTCTGTCCTGACTTGACAATTCAGTCGGTAGTAATCCCGTGGCCAAATAGTTCACAATATCTGCGAACCAGGGTTCGCAAGATACTGTCAAGAGCTGTTCATCCGGGAAAACGTCGTTGATCGGAATTGGAAGCGAAGGCGAAGAAGGAAGTCGTGAGAGTTGGTCGGCAACTACGTTTTCACATCCTCTTTTGTCCTTAATGACAAGGTCAAACTCTTGAAGCAAGAGGATCCAACGTATTAGCCGAGATTTTGCATCTTTCGTCGCAAAAAGATGGCGCAGAGCAGAATGGTCAGTGTAGACAATGACTGGAGAGCCGATGAGGTAGGGCCTGAACTTTTCTAAAGCAAATACAACAGCTAAGAATTACTTCTCAGTTGTTGTATAATTGAGTTGGGCGTCGTTCAGGGTTCGGCTCGCATTATAGATTACGTGCGGCATCATGTTGATGTGTTGTCCAAGGACAGCACCAATGGCAAAGTCGGATGCATCGCATATAATCTCGAATGGGTGCATCCAGTCAAGTGAAGAAAGAACGGGAACGGAAGTGAGTGAGCGTTTCAATAACTCAAATGCAGTCATACAGCTCGAGTTGAAGTCGAATGGCGTATCCTTGGCCAGCAAAAGAGTCAAGGGCCTAGCAATCTTGCTAAAGTCCTTGATGAACCGTCTATAAAAACCGGCGTGGCCAAGGAAGGCTCGGATATCTCTGACGCATCGGGGAGGAGGCAGATTGGAAATGACCTCAATCTTTGCTTTGTCAACCTCTATGCCATTTTGCGAGATGATATGTCCTAAGACAATACCTTCGCGCACCATGAAGTGGCACTTCTCCCAATTCAAAGTGAGATTCTTGTCCTTACATCGGGTAAGGACAGCGTCAAGATGCAGCAAACACTCGTTGAAGGAATCGCCGAAGATGGAGAAATCATCCATGAAAATCTCTAGAAATTTTTCCACCATGTCTGAGAAGATTCCCATCATACACCGCTGGAAGGTAGCGGGCGCATTGCATAACCCAAAGGGCATGCGACGATATGCGAACGTGCCGAAAGGACAAGTGAATGTGGTCTTGTCCTGGTCTTCTTCGGCGATGGGAATCTGATTATAGCCGGAGTAGCCATCAAGGAAGCAGTAGTACTCATGTCTGGCCAATCGTTCAAGCATCTGGTCAATGAAAGGTAGCGGAAAGTGGTCTTTCCGCGTTGCGGCGTTGAGTTTTCTGTAATCAATGCATACTCGCCACCCAGTTTGGGTGCGAGTAGGGATTAACTCGTTCGCCTCGTTGGTTATGACCGTGATACCTGATTTCTTGGGGACAACGTGGATGGGGCTAACCCACTGGCTATCAGAGATAGGGTAAATGATACCACTATCTTGACATTTTACGATCTCCTTCTTCACAGCCTCTTTCATGACTGGATTGAGACGTCTTTGCGGATCCCGGGCTGGTTTGGCATCATCCATCAGATGAATGTGATGCTCAACGATCAGGGGACTAATCCCCTTGATGTCCGCCATGGACCAGCCAAAAGCTTGCCTGTTGCTGTGCAAGACCGCTAGAAGGGCTTTCTCTTGCTCGGGAGCTAGAGAAGCCGAAATGATGACAGGGAGGGTCTCGTTCTCACCTAAGTAAGCGTACTTAAGGTGAGACGGCAAAGGCTTGAGTTCGAGCGTTGGAGGTGAAACAATGGAAGGCAAGATTGGTGCAGAGGTCTCGAACTCAATGGACTCCAGCAAAGGTTCAAAGCGAGTGTAGGCGACCGAGTCGGATGGTTCAGGTAACTCATCCGAAAATTCGAAAGATTCAAACTCGGGTTGTACGCGGCTAAGATCGTTCGAGAATGTGAAACACTCGTAGTCGTTGTCGGGCGCAGAAACAGCAGCAGGTTCGAGGAGGAACGCACTAGTGGCGTCAAGATTATCGTGTTCGAACAAAAACTCCTCGAATTCACATTCTTCTAGGGTGATCTCCTGGATCGAGCAGACGTCCAGTATATGAGCATTAGGTTCGGCGGGCTGATTCCCCAACCTAAAAATGTTGAGTTCAATCGTCATGTTTCCAAAAGAGAGGTTCATCGAACCATTGTGACAATTGATCACAGCATTTGAGGTTGCAAGAAATGGGCGACCGAGTATCACCGGAATTTAATTCCGGGGGTTAGCTACAGGCTGTGTGTCTAATACAATGAAGTCAACGGGGAATATGAAGTCCCCGACTCTTATTAACACATCCTCTAGCTCACCCCTAGGATGGGTGATCGATCGGTCGGCCATTTGGAGAGTGCAGTGCGTGGGTTTCAACTCTCCGACGCCTAATTGCTCGTATACTGAATACGGAAGCAGGTTAACACTGGCACCAAGATCTAATAGTGTGCGGTTGATGTTCTTATCTCCAATGGTAATTGAAATCGTAGGACAGCCAGGGTCCTTCTGTTTTTGTGGTAAAGATTGGGTAAGGGCATCACTCACAGCACTTGCCAAGAAAACTTTCTTGGGTACCTGAGACTTCCTCTTTTTCGTGCACAAGTCCTTTAAGATTTTCGCTTAGGACGGGACTTGTTGGACAGCATCTAAAAGAGGAATGTTAATGTTAACCTGCTTAAATAACTTCAGAATCTTCTCCATTTGATGATTTTGTTTATTAGACCTCAACCGGTTTGGAAATGGAACATTTTTAAAATTGGATGATTCTAATGCTGGAGGAGGAGATTGTGGAGTTGGAACGGATCCCAGAACAGGTGTTTTCGTGGAGTGAGAAGTGGGTCCGTTCAGAGCAGAAGAAGAAGCAGAAGGAGAGCCTTTTGAAGAATGGAGAATAGGCTCAGAAGACGAAGAAGCAGGAGAAGAAGAAGAAGAAGCAGCGGCCGGGGTGTCTTCGTTGATCCGTGTGCCGATGTTGTTTTGCAGCATCCTTCCCGATCTCAATGTGGTCACGGCACTCACATTATGGTTCTGTTGTTCAAGAGCAACATGTGCATTATGTGAGTGACCGGGATTTGGGAGTGGTTGGGACGGGAGCTTCCCCTTCTCTCGCTCGCTTAAGGCCGCATTCAGCTGTGCAATCTGGGCCTCGATGGTCTTGATGCTTTGCCCGTGTGCGGCATTGTGTTGCACTAGGGACTGAATGGAAGACTGGATGTTGGCGGTGGACTGAGTCGATTGTTTAACGAACGCCTCCAGACTTCGTTCGAGCGAGGAAACTTTATCGTTGTTTGACGGAACAAAGTTGTTTGGTGGATAAGAATTGTTGGGTGCAAAGTTGTTCGTCTGATTTTGGAAAGGTTGGGGTTGGAAGGGCTGCTGAAACTGAGTTTGTTGTTGCGCTTGTTGTTGCGGCGGAGGGGCCCTTTGGAAATTGTTGCCTTGGAATTGATTCTGATTCTGATTCCAGGCGAAATTGGGGTGATTCCTCCAACCGGGATTGTAGGTGGAAGAGTATGGATCAGTCCTCGGTCTTTGCTGGAATACATTAACCTGATCCTGTCCTTGTGATGGTGGATTGTAAGGACACTCTTCGGTCAAGTGAGAAGGATCGGAACAACAAGCGCAGATGGTACGAAGGGGGAGAACATGGGCAGGAGCAGGAGCAGAAAATTTGCTCTCTATCGCTTCAAGCTTTCTTGTTATTACAGCCATTTCAGCTTTCACCGCAATAGATACATCAAGTTGGTGGATTCCTACCCTAGACTGACCGGTAGAAGTGGAGGTAGAAGAAGAAGAAGTAGTCGGTCTGGTGCTCTCCCATTGTAGCGTTTGCTCCGCAAGGTCATCAAAAAACTGCCACGCTTCCTCGTCAGATTTCGATAGGAAGTGGCCCTGACAGATGGTCTCCAACAACTGCTTCGTTGCTGGGTTCAGGCCCTCGTATAAGGTTTGGCAAAGTTGCCATTTCTCTATACCGTGGTGAGGACACTGAACAAGAAGATCTTTGTACCGGTCAAAGCACTTCCAGAAGGGTTCAGAAGGAAGCTGAGAGAATTGGTTGATTTCATTTCGAATCCTTGCGGTCTTATGATTCGGATAGAATTTTTTCAGAAACGCTTTAACAAACTCGTCCCAACTGGTTATGGAATGGGAAGCGGTGCTATACAGCCATTTTTCAGCAAGATAGCATAGAGTGAACGGAATGACCCGTAGACGTATAGCATCGTCCGACAGTTGGGTGGTTTTCATCATGGCACAGACGTTTTGAAATTTGTTGATGAAGATATAGGCATCTTCAGATTCAAGCCCATGAAATCGTGGAAGCATGTTGATGAAGTGGGGCTTAATTTCAAAGTTGTCCCCATTGGCCGGTGGAAGAGAAAGGCAGGTGGGAAGTGCAGAACGGGTGGGATAGAAACGATCCTGGAGCGCGATTCGCTGCGGCGCTACAACGGGAGGTGGTGGTGGGATATTGGTCTCCGTAGGAGGTGGA
This sequence comes from Agapanthus africanus, assembly GCA_030015575.1. Lineage (NCBI taxonomy): Eukaryota > Viridiplantae > Streptophyta > Magnoliopsida > Asparagales > Amaryllidaceae > Agapanthus > Agapanthus africanus. The sequence goes on from JASDDO010000010.1 coordinate 236,872,054, forward strand.
GCCAATCCAGCGGTAGTCAAAGAGATGTTTGGATTAAATCCTGACATCGCGGAAGAAGAGGTTGGTGAAGGTGAAGATGTATGAACAGAATTCCGGTCAACGTCGGAGTTGGCCGGCAAAGGAAGAGGTGAAAGAGGAGTGGACGGAGTTTCGACTTCGGAGTCGATCGCGTAGTCGGTAGCGACTAACGTAACACGGACTAGACGGGCGCTAGTGTCCCGAGTCCAAGCGGACATACACTAAACGAGTTTAGTATAGTCAAAGCGGAGAAGGTGAGGGTAAGAAAACGTCAATGGAGAAAATGATGGGTGGAGGGTGAAAAATGGATTTGGCGACAAAGGGCAAGTTTTTATAAAAGTTTTTGGTTTTTTCTTTTTTCTTTTTTTTTGTTTTGCCTTTAGAAAGAGGTTTACAGAAATATGTACGGACTTACGGCTTTAAGTAATCACAAACAAGATATGCACAATCTCACCTAGATCTACGGTCGCCTAGGTCAACTAGACCTGCTCCTAACTGTTCCAGAGGGCTAGAAAAAGGACCTCAAACCGCCTCTTCTCCGTCTAATGCGGCCAGATAAGTGCCAGGTAAGTGGGTGGTTGTCCAACGCTTTCGCGAAGTTCCTTAATTAAATAACCACTTGTCTTCGTCGCACTTGCCTAGGCACCGCAAAAGTCAGATAGGATAAACGGCCGATGACTGTAACTAGTCCTCTGTCCTAATGAGCACGAAGTCCTTAGGGCTGAAGTCTAGTATTTTTTAATTTTACAATGGTCAATGCATATGCTTTTTGTGATTTTTGGGGTCCTGGGAAGGGTGATGAAATCCCCACCCAATCTGAATTGGTTTCAAGCCCCTTAAGTCCGTATTAAGAAATGCAAAGCAGTAACAAATCAACTGCAAACAAATTTTTTTTTAGCGCGGCGCAAAGAATCCTGCACAAGAACAGTTTATTGGAAGGGGGAGAAGAGTTTGCGCAAAGAAATCTGCAGAAAACACAGTTTATTGGAGTCCAGAGGAGTGGGAGAGAGGAGAGGAACACTTACAGAGAAAATGGCACTCCAAGGCCACCAAACGGCCGCGGTTCCGCGGCCTAAGCTTGCTTATGCCGCGGTTCCGCGGCAAGAAAGTGGAATTGGGCTTCTGAATTTTTGGGGTGTTCTGGTCTGGGTCTCCTCTGCTTGTCTGGAGTTGCTGAATCTTTGTTTGCTCACTGTATATGCTCCGGATGTTTTCAGTAGACCGGATGCTTCGTTTTGTCCGTCGCGGTGTAGCCGCGAAATGTGGGTCTATCTTCCCACGTCTTTGGCACTGAACTTGAACTCCGTATTTTCCTGCACACTTGCACAAAAACTAATCAAAAAATAACAAGATGATTTTTTTACAAAGTATATTTTTGTTTTTTTGTTTTTTTTCGTATTCACAAGTTAACCCGAAATTACACAAAGAAATAAACTACCGTCTCCCCGGCAACGGCGCCATTTGATTGTTAGGGATTCTGCGTGTTCAAGTTTAAGTTAATTACCGCAATCAAGACGGTTTCGCTTGTAGCTAGCCGGTTGAGTACGGGTCATCCGCAGGGAGATGGGAATCTTTTTCTATGTGTTTTAACGAGTTAAGTCCGAAGGTTCAGATTTTGTTTATGATTATCTCAGTGTTAAAGTGATATGTAAAGAGAGCTTGTTAGGGTTAGGATTAGGTTAGTTTGAGTTAGGAGTCTCCCACATCTTTCGTTGCCCCTCTTAATATCGGTGTTACGGTAATTGGCAACAACGGGGATTAGCACGACTAGGAAGGAACTTGCGAGTATAAGCTAGGCTTTCCAACGCATAAGTTCTTCCTTTTGGTGCTTGTCATCCGTTCTTGGCTCTTAGCCATAACCTCTGGTTAATTCAACCACAACCGGTCTCACTACGGAATCACCGCTATCATGTAGGATAGGGTGCCGTAAGGAGCGGATTGTGGTTCAATTAACGGGAGTCGAATTAAGGTGTTGGGCAAGGAAAGAGTGAGAGAGATTTCCTTCTCTCAAACTTCCCTTATCCTACCCTAACAAGTATGAAACTACTCACACATCATGATACGGAAAAATAAAAAAAAACAAAAGAGGAAGATAGAAAGAAAAGGATTAGAAGATAACAACTAGCTATTTGCGACCTCACCTTGGCAAGGATCAAGAGTAAGCATCATGGTTGTGTTAAGGATAAAGAAAAAGAGAGAAGAAAGAAACAACAAGAAATAACAACAACTAGTTAACAAATGAAAATTACAACAATTAACAAGATAATAAGACAAGCAAAATAATAAACGGTTCTTCTTTATTCATCATTCTTCACTCACAAGCTCACTACAAGTTTTAATGGAGAAGAGATGAGAAGAGGAAGAAGAAACACAACTAAACCTAGAAAAGAAAATACAAGATTATGGACCCTTTCCTTCACAAAGTTCTGGGCTATTTATAGGCAGGGAAAATGAAATATAGGGCAACAAACTGCCTCTTTACAAAAGTTCCAAACTACCCCTGAAAGCCCAACTTCTGACTCCACAGTATGGCCGCGGATCCGCGGCCTAAGCCTCCTTATGCCGCGGATCCGCCGCACTCTGGTGGAGTCAGGGCATGGGCTTCTTGGTACTTTCCTGGTCTGCTGTCCCCTCTTGTCTGGTACATGTATTTTTTGAAAATACCTCCACATTTCTTCCAGAATTTCTGTTGAGGGAAAGGTGGACTTTGGACATGGATTTTCTTGAGCTCCGCGTAAATTTCTTGGATCTTGCGTTGCCATTGTGCTTTGTGCATGAAGGTGACAATTGATTTGTCATTTTGTCTCCTAAACTGATGGGTGGCAACAGACGGATAAAGAGCGGAGACCCGTGTTTTATCGGTGGTTGGCAGGAACTCGGATTTTGTCGTATTTTTCCATGGATTTCACTGTTTAGAGCCGAGAACCTGTATCCTGCAATTGACTAGCAAACACGGCTCAAGAGTACCTACCGATATGCAATGTGATAAAAATTGGGCGGTATAAAAATGCAAAAATCTGATATGAACAGTAATCAAGAAAAGATTCTAAGGGCTCTACTAATATGTATAAGCGACATGTTAAAAGAAACACATACACATATTGAAGTAGAAACAAACCAAGTAGCATACTGCCATTTTGAGCAAGACTGTCAATACAACTGTGAATATCGTAATCTTCCATTAAGTATTATACAAACCAGTATGATACAATAATGGCCTCTAGGGCAAATAAACTAACAATCTCCCACTTGCACTAGGGCCATGTACTGGCGTATCGCAGACCAATCATCCCGATTAGCGTCTCGAACTGTGTCTGAGGGATGGCCTTTGTGAGTGGATCTGTAGTGTTATTCTCCGTATCTACTCTCCTCACCTCGATCTCCCGGCAATCTACGATCTCCCGGCGATCTACGATCTCCCTGATCAGGTGGTACCGCATCAAAATGTGTCTGGACATCTGATGGGACCTGGGTTCCTTCGCTAAACCTATAGCGCCGTTGTTGTCACAATACAGAGGTATTGGATCAACAATGGTCGGAACAACCTGAAGTTATGTGAGGAACTTCTTCATCCAGACAGCTTCTTTTGCGGCATCGCAAGCAGCTATGTGTTTTTTATATGTATGCCCTAGAGGCCATTACTATACATGTGATGTATATTATAGTGGATGCTTGGACATATATAGGGAGGACTTTCTTTCTCGACTTGTTAGTATGCTATCTGGTTGCACTTTATCTTAACATGTACACTTATTGTCTCTCTATTACATGTTGATAAAGCCCTTAGGATGAGTACTTGACTACCAGGATTATGATGCAGATCATAGTAGTGGGGACAGGGTAGTCGGTAAGTTCATCCTTCAAATGTTCATAGTCGTGGGAGTATCGAGACAGGGCATCGATACTCCAGAGTAGACTAGCGTATACGCTTCTCGGCCTATATGATGGGCGATGGATGATCCCAAATCTATTGGTGTTTGACATCAGAGAAGGTATACGGGTGCTCAGTAGAGACTTGGTACACTGAACGGGCTCGCCGATAACTCCTAGATGGTATTATACCTATCGTTGGATAGCAGTTCTCTGGTGACACTGGTACAGGTTAGTCTGTAGACCCGAGATCGTCATAAAGTCTTGTGTGATTCCCACTGTGCTTTGATTTCCACCATACCATAGTCAAGAGATCGTGCAAAAAGGTGGTTTTTGGGTACAGTCCCAAGTCACATGGAGGCAATGAGTGATAGGAGGGGTTTCTTCTTCCCGGTATTGGGAGTTGATGTTGCGTTATGCTCGATTGGCCATAACAGGAAATCCCTGGCCAGGGTTGCTGAGATTTACTGGTAAGTGTTATCGGTAGTTTCTTAAACCGTTATGGACCTTGCATCGGCATGACTTATCAGGCTATTGGGGTCTGACGTTATACCACCCCCAGGCAGTGATATGCGATATATCAGACGAAGAGACTGGACTGTACGGTAGTGTTATTGATTGGACTCGCAGGAGTGTGAGCAGGCTTGCTTGTTGATCTTCTGATCGCTCATTGTTGGATATGTATGCCCTATTTTATAGTACTAGTTTGTATATTACATTTTGAAAGCTTTGGATATATACACGGATTGACGACAGTCTTGCTTGATATAGTACTATGCTACTTGGTTTGTATCTATCTTAATATGGGCATATGTTTCTTTAAACATATCGCTAATACATATTGATCGAGCCCTTAGGATCTTTGCTTGACTACCGGCATTGTGATGGCGATCACACTAGTGGAGGCTGGGTAGTCTATAAGCACATCCTTTTACAGGTCCCTAGTCGTAGGATTATCAAGATAGGGCATCGATACTCCAAAGTAGACTAGTGTATACGCTTCACATCCAAGCAGGGGAGATGGTCTTTCCGACAGCCATTAGTACGTCGTACTGGAGATAGTATGCAGGTGCTCATTGGGTTACGAGTACACTGGACATGACTCGTCGAGAACTGTTGGTTGGTATTATACCTATCGTCAGTTAGCAGTTCCCAGGTGACATGGTACAGCTTAGTCCGTTGACTTGACACTGCTAGTTCGCCTCAAGTGTGTTCCCACTGTTCTTTGATTGCTACCCTACGACGGCTCTATCGAGTCGTGCAAACAGGTAGTAGTTGGGAGCAGTCCCGAAGCACTTGGAGGCAGTGGCGGTTAGATAGGATTCGTCTCTCCCGGTATTGTTGGTGTAGGGTTCCTAGGCACTCTTGTGAAGGTTCATAAGGCATCAAACATGCCCGGATAAAATTTTAGACTTGCCGAACAACCCAAAGACGGGATCTTTGCTAGATTATCAGGGTTTAGCATGCAAGATGATATCTTTAAAGCTAAGTGTGAGGGATTACAACCTTTGTAGTCCGCTCCTTCGCTTCACAAGCTCCGAGTAGTAGTCCCTTCGCCGCGATCCACGATCTCCCGGACTCAAGAGAGGCTCCACGACTCGAACGATCCATGCTAGCTTGAAGTGTTCCGAATCTCCGATGATCTACGTCGAAGTTGCAAAAACCCTAGCTTTCTCACTCTAAAGAGATGAACACCCTAATCTCATGGGCTAGATGAGATGAGGATGAGAGAGTAGTATTTATTCTTTCTTTTTTATTCACTTTCTCACTTGAAATCATCACATAAGAATTAACTAGTAAGCTTTTTCCTTTTTGAACTCAAGAGAGAAGAAGATGAAGAATGAAAGAGTAATCCTTTTGTGATGAATAGTAGTCAAGTGTATATGATTGATTATCTAACCATGGTCAAGGATGATAGGATAAAAGTTGTAGAGAATAAACTAGGGTTAGGGTTTGGTTAGGTTAAAGATAAAGATCAACCATAATATCTTAACCAAGACAAAATAGAATCCTTCTAGAATGAACTTGAAAGAGCTAACCCTAATCAAACCCTAATCCCTCATTATCATCCTTAAACATGTTTAATAATAAATCATATCATGTTACAATAATATATATCACATATATATTATATATTTGCAACATTTGAAAATAATACATTTAACATATATCGCATATATATCAATATATAAATCCAGTGAGAAAATGAAATAATAAAGTGAGCCAATATTAGATAATGTAATACAATATATCATATATATTATTATACATTAAATTATCGAATCAACACTTGATCCAATGATCCGGCTATATCGAATATAACCGGCTAATATATCATGTACCGATTCATCGAATCAACACTTGATCCGATGTCCCGATTCATATCAAAATATTGCGAGAATATAATACGGTATTTCATATCGCATTATCCTCGGTCCTGCACATATCTCATATGTGCCTCTACTCCGTTTCGCCTGAGCCAAGAAACCTTTGTGTAGGACTAAAGAATCGTCAATACGCCGGTAGCAGGTGATGATCATATCAAACACCCACAAGCTGCAAGCGGTCAGCAAAACGTAACATCCACCCAAGTATTGAGCGATTAGAAGATCAACAAGCTAGCTTGTCCGTTCTCCTGTGAATCCAATCAGTAACACTCCCGTACAGTCCGGTCTGTTCGTCTGATATGTCGCATATCAAGTTTAGGGGTGGTAAACGTCAGACCCCAGTAACCGATAAGTCGTGTCGATGTGAGGCTCATAACAGGTCGAGAAACTACTAGTAACACTTACCAGTAAATCTCTATATCAGCCCTGGCCAGGGACTTCCAGTTATAGCCAATCGAACACAGCACAACATCAACTCCTTATACCGGGAGAGACGAATCCCCTCCTATCGCTCATTGCCTCCATTTGATTCAGGACTGTACCCAAAAGCCACCATTTTGCACGCCCTCTTAGACGTGGTAAGGTGGAAATCAAAGCTCAGTTGGAATCACATAAGACTCTATGACGATCTCGGGTCTTCAGACTACCCTGTACCAGTGTCACCGGAGAACTGCCATCTGACGTGTGGTATATCACCAACTGGGAGTTCTCGGCGAGTCTGTCCAGTGTACCCAGTCTCCACTGAGCATCCGTACACCATCCTTGATGTCAAACACCGATGGATATGGGATCATCCATCACCCATCATATGGGTCAAGATGCGTATACGCTAGTCTACTCTGGTGTATCGATGCCCTGTCTCGATATACCCTCGACTAGGAACAGTTATAGGATGTACTCATCGACTACTATGGCCCCACTAGTATGATCTCATCATAGTCCCAGTAGTCGAGTACAGATCCTAAGGGCTTTATCAACATGTGAGAGAAAGACAGTAAACCAATACAAGTCAACATGTTAAGATAAAGTGAAACCAAATAGCATACTATCATGACGAGCAAGAAAGTCCTCTCTGTATATATCTAAGCATCCATCATAATATACATCAAATGTACAACAATGGCCTCTAGGGCATATACATAACTAACAATCTCCCACTTGCACTAAGGCCAACTGCTGTAGTATCTCATACTTAGCATCCCGAATAATCTCTCAAACTGTATCTGGGGAATGGCCTTCGTGAGTGGATCCGCAGTGTTGTCCTTCGTATCTACTCTCCTGACCTCGATCTCCCGGCGATCAACTATCTCCCTGATCAGGTGATACCTCCTCAGAATATGTCTGGACTTCTGATGGGATCTGGGTTCCTTGGCCAAAGCAACAGCTCCATTGTTATCGCAATACAGAGGTATTGGATGTTCAATGGATGGAACCACTCCAAGTTCACTAATGAACTTCTTCATCCAGACAGCCTCTTTGGCAGCATCGTTGGCAGCGATGTATTCAGCCTCCATTGTCGATTCTGCAACGGTATCCTGTTTGGAACTCTTCCAACATACCGCCCCTCCATTGAGGGTAAAGATAAAACCCGAATGCGACTTAGAGTCGTCATTATCACTCTGGAAGCTGGAATCGGTAAAGGACTCCACCCGGAGTTCTCCGTTACCATACACCAAGAACATGTCTTTAGTCCTTCGCAAGTACTTGAGAATGTTCTTCACAGCTTTCCAGTGACTCTCTCCAGGATCTGCTTGATACCGACTCACTACACTTAGTGAGTATGCTACATCGGGTCTGGTACATAGCATCGCATACATGATAGAGCCTACTGCCGAAGCATAGGGTATCCCTTGCATGCGAGCTCTCTCCAAATCAGTCTTGGGAGGCATCTCTTTGGAGAGAGTGAGTCCAGAGATCGTGGGTTGGTTCCCACGCTTGGATTCTTCCATACTAAACCTTTTTAGTATGGTGTCAATGTACCTGGATTGGGACAATCCCAGTATCCGTTTGGATCTATCTCTATAGATCATAATTCCCAATATGCATGAGGCATCACCTAGATCTTTCATTAAGAATCTTTGTGATAAGAAGAGCTTGACTGATTGCAGCATAGGAATATCATTTCCTATCAAGAGTATGTCATCCACGTACAATACGAGAAAGACAACCTTCTAAGTCCATGTCACGCACCCCACTAACTTGCGGGGAGGCGGAATATATGAAAAACGATTATCAAAGCTTCGTAACACGGACTTGAGCGCATGAATCATAATCTAAACCATTGCTAACCTTATACTAGAGGTTTAACTACTTGGTACCGGAGTTATACCTCACGTTACATGTCCTTCGGGTCTTCATCGCTGTCCTCCACTCCTCGTAGGCTCCTTGGAACATCGGCAACTTCACGGCCTCCTCGAATCAAAGACGATCCACCTGAAAGCTTCTACGCCAAGCTTAATCTCAAACTTGAGATAACTAGGTTGCTTAAAGTGCTAATCTAAGCTACCTAGAGGATATAGAGTGAGGTTATGGATGTTTTAGTCTATCTAACCCTTGATCTCAACACATGAGAGGTTAGGGTTAGGGTTTCAAGAGAGAGTGAGCTTGAGGAGAGAGAAGGTGAGAATGATCATCATAATAAAAAACCTTCTCACTTGAATATATGATACATAATGAATTATCAAATAATATCAATTAATTGATTATTCACCATGTTTCATTTAATCAAGGAGAGTGATTCATCATGTGAGTCATTAGATCATTAATGAAGCATTAATGATATGATGAATCATATAAATGAGTCACACAAAGTAATCATGAAAAAGCCACCTCAACCCCTCATGTCACCACTCTTCTAGAACCTTCTCGACAAATTACGAGAACGCCCATCCAATCCGTGAAAACACGGAAAAACTTTAGACTGTATAAATCCAATAACCTTATACTAGAATCTGGCTTAAACCAAAGCTGGCTAGTATAAACTGTCCGAAAAGTCATACGTGCGAAAACACACGTACGCATCCGAACGCTTGTCGTAAAACCATACGACCTCTATATCATTTCGCCTGGAGTAGGGAAACTCTCTGTGTGGGACTATAAAGACTCGACACTACGCTGGCAGTGGGTTTAACCACAGACCGCAAGCGGCACTAGCTGTACGTAACGGTCCCCAGGTAGATGTCGATAAGAAGGCCGATGAGGAAAATCATCCGAACTCCCACTGTGCCTGATGTGACAATCTTCGTACAGTCCGGTCTGTTCGTCTAAGACTATCGCATATCAAGCCTAGGGGGCGGCAAGCGTCAGTCCCCTAATAGCTGTATAAGTCGTGTCGGAGCGAAGCCCATTACGCCCTGAGAAGCTACTGGAACCTACCAGTATATCTCGCTTGCCCTGGCCAGGGACTTTGCGTAATGGATCTCTGACACAGTGCGATATCAACTCCCAATACCGGGAGAGACGAATCCTATCTAACCGCCACTGCCTCCAAATGCTCGGGACTGCACCCAACTGTTACCTGTTTGCACGACTCCTTTGAGCCTTGGTAGGGTAGCAATCTAAGAACAGTGGGACACACTCGAGGCTAAGTAGCAGTGTCAAGTCTGCGGACTATGCTGTACTCATGTCACCTGGGAACTGATAACTGACGATGGGTATAATACCAACCAATCAGTTCCTCGGCGAGTCCTCTCCGGTGTACCCGTAACCTAACGAGCACCTGTATACTATCTCTAGTATGACGTACTGATGGCTGTGGGACAGACCATCTCCCCAACTGGGATGAGAAGCGTATACACTTAGTCTATTCCGGAATATCGATGCCCTATCTCGATAATCCAACGACCAGGGACCTGTATAGGATGTTGCTTACAAACTACCCAGCCCCCACTAGTGTGATTGCCATCACGACGCTGGTAATCAAGCAAAGATCCTATGGGCTCTACTAAAATGTATAAGTGATACGTTACAAGAAACATATGCACATATTAAAGTAGACTCAAACCAAGTAGCATACTACTATTTTTAGCAAGACTGTATATATAACTGTGAATATCCCAAGCTTCCATTAAGTAATATACAATCTAGTATGATACAATAATGGCCTCTAGGGCATATACACTAACAATCTCCCACTTGCACTAGGGCCATGAGCTGGCATATCGTAGACCTATCATCTCGAATAGCCTCTCGAACTGCGTCTGAGGAATGGCCTTTGTGAATGGATCAGCAATGTTATCCTCCGTCTTTACTCTCTTCACCTCGATCTCCCGGCGATCTATGATCTCCCTGATCAGGTGATACCGCCTTAAGATGTGTCTGGACTTCTGATGGGACCTGGGTTCCTTCGCTAAAGCTATAGCGCCGTTGTTGTCACAATACAGAGGTATTGGATTAACACTGGTAGGAAACACCTGAAGTTCTGTGAGGAACTTCTTCATCCAGACTGCTTCTTTTGCGGCATCGCAAGCAGCTATGTACTCTGCTTCCATCGTTGAGTCTGCAACGGTCTCCTGTTTGGAACTCTTCCAACAGACCGCCCCTCCATTGAGGGTGAAGACAAAACCTGACATGGATTTGGAGTCATCTTTGTTACTCTGGAAGCCAGAGTCGGCAAAGGCCTCCATCTGAAGGTCTTTTCCGCCATATACCAAGAACATCTCCTTTGTCCTTCTCAGGTACTTGAGAATGTTCTTTACTGCTATCCAGTGCTTCTCCCCTGGGTTTGCTTGATACCGGCTTACTACGCTCAATGCGTATGCTACATCTGGTCTGGTACATAACATCGCATACATTATATAGCCTACCGCAGAAGCGTAGGGTATAATCGACATGCGATCCCTTTCCAAATCAGTCTTGGGAGACATATCTTTGGAGAGGGTGATTCCGTGACAAGCCGGTAGGTTACCGCGCTTAGAATCTTCCATACTGAATCTCTTCACTATGGTGTCTATGTACCTGGACTGTGAAAGTCCCAATATCCTTTTTGATCTATCACGATAGATCTGGATCCCCAGAATGTAGGTGGCATCACCCAAGTCTTTCATAGAGAATTTATGTGACAAGAATCTTTTGACTGACTGTAACATAGGAATATCATTTCCTATTAGGAGAATGTCATCCACGTACAAGACGAGGAATACTACAGCTCTCCCTACAATCTTACTGTATATGCATGCTTCATCTGGATTTTTGATAAAGTCAAATTCTTTGACAGCATCATCAAAACAGATGTTCCAACTCCGCGATGCCTGCTTTAGTCCATAAATGGACTTAAGCAGCTTGCATACTTTACCGCTGCTCCCACTCTGAATGAATCCTTATGGCTGATCCATATAGACGCTTTCTTCCAAATTACCATTTAGAAAGGCCGTCTTAACGTCCATCTGCCAGATTTCATAATCGTGGAAGGCAGCAATAGCAAGAAGGACCCGAATAGATTTAAGCATAGCCACTGGAGAAAAGGTTTCGTCATAGTCCAAACCAGGTCTTTGACGAAAACCCTTTGCAACAAGTCTAGCCTTATAGGTTTCAACCTGTCTATCTACACCAATCTTCTTTTTGAAGATCCATTTGCATCTTACGGGTTTTACCCCTTCTGGAGCAACGTCCAAAATCCTTACTTTGTTGGTGTACATGGACTCCATTTCGGTCCGCATTGCATCTAGCCATTTTACCGAGTCACCGCTCTGAATGTCTTGCTGGAAGCTAGTAGGATCATCATATTCAATAGTGCAATCCTCTCTATCCCCGTCTATGAGAAAACCGTAGTATCTCTCGGGCGGATGAGATTGCCTACTACTCCTGCGGAGTGGCGTCGGGATGTCCTGTTCTCCGGAACCTTCTGGTTCTACCATACTTTCAGTAACAGTTTGTGGTTCTAGAATTTCTTCCAGTTCTACCGTGCTCCCACTCTTCTGATTTTCTAAAAATTCAGTTTCCAAGAAGTGGGGATGCTGAGAAACAAAAACCTTTTGTTCCTCTGCGGAATAGAAAAGATACCCCCTGGAGTTCTTTGGGTATCCCACAAACTTACATAGTACTGAGCGTGCCTCGAGCTTGTCCGTATGCTGCTTCTTTACAAAAACTGGACATCCCCATGTCTTTAGATACTTAAGTCAGGGTTTCTTCCCACTCCACATCTGATATGGGGTGGTAGACACAGTTTTGGTTGGAGCCTTGTTTAAGAGATATGCAGCTGTTTCTAGTGCATAACCCCAGAAAGATCGCGGCAACTCAGCCTTACACATCATGGAACAAACCATATCTAATAGGGTTCGATTTCTCCTTTCCGATACACCGTTGTGTTGTGGTGTGTATGGAGGAGTAAGCTGTAACATTTTCAAAAATATAAAATATTAATTTTGGGGAATTTCTATAATTTAATATTATTTTATTGATTATTTTAATATTAAATGTAATTAAATAGGAAAAATGTTGGAAAAATTATGAAAAATTATGGAAAATTCTAAAATAGGGTAAATTAGTGAATTTTGACATTTTTAAGTTTTTGGTGATTAGTTTGACACTAATTTAGTGCTAATCGCGATTAAAATCGCTAATCGGGTTTTTTGGGTTTTTGTGCAAAATTGTGCACATATCATTTTGGACTTGTGTTACATTTTCTAGCCATGATTTATCTTTTGGGTTTACTATTTAGATGAGAAGGGTTTTGGTTTAAAAGAAAAGGGGAAAAAGAAAAGAAAAGAAAAGAAAAGGAAATGAGGGTAGGTATATGAGAGAGGTGGACCTTTGACCTCTATCCTTAGCCATTTCTCCCATCATTTTCATCCCTCATCCTCCTTCTCCTGCAGCTGCTGCTCCCCCTCTCTTCCTCCACCTTCAAGCCCTCATTTCACCTCTAAAACTACACCAAAATCCCATTTCGGTTTCATAAAAAAGATGCACGAGCTCGAGATCTTTGCAATGGACCAAGAAAGCTTGGATTGTGACCATTTGGGGCAACTCAAGAATATTCTTGAGTTGCCGATTGAGGTAATTTCTGAACACTTAGCCCAATTATAGCTTTTCCTATAACCCCATGTTAAGATTGTATCGATATTGTGTGATATTATGGACTTGGTGAAAACCTAGTTAGGGTTTGAGAGGAACTTGGGTTGTATTGTGAAATTGAGTTCAATTGAGGATACACCAACACCCTAGTGCATGAATTGAGACCCTAACCTGAGAACCAAACCACAGAATACGGATTTTAGAAACCGATATCGGGGAAAATGTGAAATCTGTGAGGGTTAAATGGAATCTGCTATCATCCCGAGGACCCTAAAATAATATTGAGTGGAAATTGAGATGTGCAGGAACAATGGAACCAACACCCCAAACCCCAGCTCCCCATTCCAAACTGAGGCCGCCAAAACCTCCATTCTGGCCGCAAATTGCGGCCAGACCAGTGAGGAATTGCCTCGTTTTGCGTGCCTGGCACCATTTCCTATAGTTTAGACCCTGGGTACTGCTAGTTTTGACATATTCCTTCCAGGGTGAAATCTGGGACATATTTCCTAAGTTGCTGTTTTGGATTTTAGTTTCCGTATTCCGTATTTTCATTTCTGCATTGGTTTGTTTCGTTTTACCTCGACTATTTGGCGTTTATACGACGATATAGAGGATTTAGTGATGGTTTTGAAGGCGTGCCATAGGTTTTCACCTATAGGCCCCTTATCGTGTCGTTTTGGACTTCGTATGCCGTTTTAGCTTTGATTTGGTTTTGATGCGATGCGATACGTGTGTTATGTGTAGGTACACCGCGACGATCCGAGACGATGCGGAGGATGACAGTGACGTCGACACCGACACGCAGGACACAGGTGAGTAGATCATATCTACAGGGGGAAGTCGGGTGGATGGCGTATAGCACCCCCGCAGTCCGTAGTTAGTATACTATATATATGTAGATATATGATAGTGTTTAGTGTGTTTTAGCTTTGTGTTAGAGGTATTATGGTTAGTTAGGGGTAGAAATACCTAGCGTAGTTCCTAGTTGCGAACCATAGGATAGATTTGCACCCACACGCGTATACTGTGTGTTTTCTTATGCTTGCACCGTACTTGATTATATGGGAAGACTTTGGAGATGAGTCGATGATGTGGGCTTTGTGCCGCGAGATCGGTGATTTGATATGGTTCATATTTGGGAATATGACATGTGACTCTTGCGGGTCTGGGATGTGTGTTTACCCCCGCATGCTTACTTCATTGATGGTATCGATTGTACTAGGCATAGAGTAGTACCCCAGACTGTTTGATCTGATGATAGTGATACCTATTATGTGACGAGATAGTGAGATGTTGACCCTACCCAGCTATTGGGGATGCCGTACGATGATTTACCGTACGAGCCGATATTGATGATAGATCCGCACTCATAACTCGAGGATACCTTACGATATGACATTGAGGCGGGATCACCGACTTATATATATATATATATATCGACTCAGATGTTAGGCGGATTCCTTACCTGTAGCTCAGCTTGTTAGTTCAGCCGTATAGTTTAGTATATTAGTTGACATTAGACTAGACCGAGTCATACCCATTTCAAAACTAACGAATCGGGAATATTTTAAAGATAAGCAGAAGGGTTATACGGATATTTTTAAACGACGTATCTTTTCATAAAAACACCGTAGCCCCTATTTTCAAAACCCCATGATTCGTGTTGTTTCAAAAGGCACCAATTGTATGACTTATTTTAGAGTAATGCAGATTAGTTTTAGTTACGTCTAGTTTCAGCTCCCACCCCCTTTTTGTGGTTCGTTTTGCATCGCATCTTTATACTATATTTCATACTCCAGTATTAATATCATGCTGCTAGGACACCAGCACCATTATCGATGATGCATCTGTTCCACGTACACTTGTTGCCGGCTCACACACTCATCATCGATAATTGCCATGTCACTACACTGTAGTACCATTACATTCATTATATGATTCTTACATGACATGATGATGTACATACCTTCTTTACATGTAGCATACATCATGGATTGATTGCATAACACATCGCATTGGATTTATTTCTTGATGTTGGATGTTCATGTGATTTCTGGATTTGGGAACCGAGGATGTCTTTAAAAGAGAATACATTATTGCTTTAAAAACCCGGTTACCCTTGATATGATATTTGGTGCGTCCACCATGTGTTTTCTCGGTGCTGAGAGCGACATGTGAAACCCGAATCGAGGAGGCGGATGAGGCCGATTGCGGGTACATGGTGGACCCGGTAAGGTACCCCGGGGCAAGAAGACGTGGTGATGACGATGAGCCTGGCAGGGGGAGATTGCCTACCGGTGACTTTACCCGACGCGTCGGATATCCGGAGGATACCGTCGTGGTCTGAGATTTATGGTAGGGGCCGGTCTGGACTGACGGCGCCCTAGATATGATGGTTGAGACTTTGAGATATCAGGATATTGGGATTTCGTTTGTGCCGATGCTAGGCACAGTTTTATGCTGATTTCATTATGGTACCTCATCTTTTAAAATACAGGGAAATCTCACTAAAGTATGAAAACTGTTGCTTCATGTAGATGTATTCTGTTTTCTCGCATTCATATCTCATTCATTTGCTATATTGTTATCTGAGGCACTGACACAGACACATTGAGATTGCACTCGGGTTAGATATTTACCCTAGCCTTGCTATAGGCTGCATGCTTTATATTGAGGATTTTTATACCGATCGTTGACTTAGGATTATGTCTTGCATTCGGTTTCTGCTTGTAGATGTTTCTATTCACGAGTTGGCAACTCACCCCCGTTGTGCCACAGTTCTTGCAGGTTCTGCCGTACAGGTTCCTTTGCGGTATTTCTGGCACACTACTTCTTGCGGGTGACTTGCTTTTGGTAGGTGGGTTCTTTCGCATCAGGAGCCACCATTGTATTTATTTTACTTCATTGTATCTAGAAATTGTCCATCAACCAAAACTGTATATTCTTTCAGACTTAGAGACAGTGTTGTATTATTCGACCTTAGAGTCGCGCTTAGTAGTATTGGGGTTTTCTGTTGCTTATGAGCTTTTCTTTGATTTTGATCCTCGCCACTTGGCGTTGTATATTGTTATATCATGTGTGATTGTGACCGTCGATTGACGAAGAGCTAGCTCCCGCTTGGGGATGCCTTTTCATTGCTTATATATTGTTATTCATGTTGTACCCCATTCGGGGCCAGTTTTACAAAAGAAACTCTGCCGAAATTTTTAGAAAAGACTGTACTGTTTTTAAAATGCACATTCGGCTTAGTTATTTACAAACCTTGATTTCAACGTGTTTTCTTCACTTCTTTAGACCAGTTTTCTCTGCTTCTTTTTTTTTAAAATGGTTTTAGATTTCTGGGCTTTGGCTTACTTGGATCAGATGGAGTCCTATAGACTTCATATGGTTCGAGGGCCAGTCACGTGATCTTTCGGGTCGTGACAAAGTTGGTATCAGAGCGCTAGGTTGACCTTGGTTCGAGTCTAAGTTTGACTATGTGGAGCCTAGGGCGTTGTTTATATACGGAACTTAGGCTTGACCTTACGGAACTTAGACTTGGTCGAGGGGGTACTAAACCCGAACTTTCGTCGTTTTAGGATGACCCTTGGTTGATGGATTAGGTGACTAAAGTAGAGTGACGTACCGTTGGTATGTTCCGCGGCATACTTACGACACGCCACTCCGCTTAAGGAACCTTAGGATGTGCATATTTCTTGAGATCAGTGATTCTTTTCATATCCAGGATTATTCATCCATTTGAGATCCCCGATTCTATTAGTTTCATGATCATACCTTCATTGATGCTGTTCCTCCCTATGATCATGTATCCACTCTGGATCTGTTGTTTCCTTTCTTGCCACTGATGTGCTCTCTTTGTTACTCGATTGAGATTCCTGTCACCATGGTTGAGCGCAGTGGGGCTGCTGCTAGGGTTACGGCCGGTGTGAGCTCGTTTGGTACGGGGGCCGACCGTTGTGTTTTCTGTTGACATGGGAATGTCTCGAGTTAGTGTTGGTGATTGTGACCTCTAGTGGAGGCGAGTGCTTGGTTTTGCACCGGATGATCGGGCTATTGTTAGAGCTGCCAGTTGAGAGAGGACTGTTGATGTACAGCGTACCTCAGAGGTTGTGATGTCGCCTACCGTGCAGACAGATGGACCAGCTGTTGCTGAGATTGACAGGATGTTGCTTTCGGAGCTTACGAGCTGAGATTCGCCGGAGCTTTCAGGCAGATATGCGACAGATGATAGCTAGTCTACCCGATTTAAGAGACGAAGGTGATCCGTCCGATTTTGCGCCAGAGCGGGCCCAGTTGAGTTGAAGATTTCCAGTATGGAGAATCTTACTCAGATCGAGAGCAGACCGACGCAGAGATGACCGCTTATGTGTTGCCTTTCATGGAGGATTAAGACGCTGTTCGGCGTACAGGCGTATGAGCCAGTTGTTGCTGCGAATGATGAGATATCGCCCAGGTGATTGGAGCTACTGCAGCATGAGCATGTTCTTAGAGAGATGGTAGCGAGTCGCTAGTCACCGAGGATGAATGACTAGGACGTGTGATGAGTTTGCGTACCCCGATGCGAGGGCACTAGATAGATTGTTTCCAGCTAGAGACGACTTCACGCAGGTTCGTTGAGAGTCGATTGAGATGATCGAAGGTCAGGAGCCTATTTTCCAAGTTTAAAGTATACGGAAAGACATGCAGGTGATTCTATGGACCCTCTAGAAGAATGAAACCCTAACTCGACTTAATGACCGTGTGACAGCCTTTGAACCTTAGGGTTTACGGCGGTTCCGCGGCGCCATTAGTGAGGCTTGGGTTTGCCCTTCTACGGCTGGACCACCGACGCTGCGGCATGTACTCGATACTATTAAACTGTACCCGAGATGTGAGCTCTTGGGGGATTATGAGGATCTGACGAGTCGATCGGATGGTTCGACATCTTTCGGATATCGTGATAGGACACTGCTTGGGAGACTCCAGATGCGAGCATAGCCGTTGGAGCATAGTATATGCCGCCAGGATGAGACGAGTCCGAATCAGTCGACATTGACGCAGAGCGAAGAAAAGAGTTCGCAAGATATTTCGACGAGATGGCGTCCCACTCCGCTGACATCAGAGATGTGATACGCACCCAGAGGTGTGGTATATGGATATATCTTCCAGAAAGAAGCGCGATGAGTATGCAGCCGTTCCGGAATAATTTTTAACTTCAGCTTTGGATGATGACTTCCGGGCATTTCGGCAGGATTGAGATTTGAGAAAGGAATCTCGGCAGGACCCTTCTGGAGTACGACACGAGAAGACCTAGACCCAGGAGTGGTCATGATTGCGCACACCTAGCAGGCCAGAGTTCGGCATTGTCGACAAGGTAGTTGACCAGGATCGGATAAAGGAACTTACCCAGATGCGTTGCGAATTGAGCAAGGACAGTCGAGAGATGAGTATTCCTCCGATGGTTGAGACGTGTTCCCGAGGATCTGTTCGACCAGACAGCTTCTACAGAATGATGAAGCTACAGAGTACGCGATTTCGAGTCCGTGCGAGAGACTTCAGATTGACCGGTTTCCGAGAAATGTTGTGCTGAGGACACAGATGCCCTTTGAGCGAGAAGAGGTAGTACAAGAGAGCCAGCATCTGTACAGATCGGCATAGGCATGATTGGAAGAGACCTTGAGCAGGATTCCTTCCAGGACATTGCTGCAATGATGTTTGCACCCAGGATCAGATGTGTGACGTGCATTCGGAGAGCCAGAGGCCGATGCCAGCGATATGCTGCCTTACGAGTGGTCGTGAGGTTTGACCGAGAGGTGACCAGAGAAGTACCAGAACGGAATCGTCCCCGTTAGCACACCTGACAGGGCCGATGAGCCGATTGACCGCGAGATAGGAAATCCGCAAAGCAGATAAGGACCCAGAGTCAGAGGACGCCAGACCGTGAGCAAGAGGCAAGTAGATATCCAGCGCTGCTAGCAGTGGATGCACCGACTCCTTCTCGACCTCGAAGGAGGAGCTACCGACGACGGTATTTATGAATTGTGATTTTGTGATTCGATGATCACGTATCCGTCATTTTGGATTTCGGTATTTTGGGCGTTCTGTTTGCATGATTTAGTTTTGATGACTGAGTTTCATGATTTTGGTTTCATGCACCCACTGGATATTTATATATTTTGCGCTGTGTTATTGCATTTGAGATATTGATTGAGATTTCATGCCTATCGTATTCAGTGATTTGAGTTACACTTCCAGCATAGTTTTCATGCACCTTTAGTGTTTTGATTTACGATTTTGGTGCACGCCAGATGCACTAAATCGGGATTCTTCGTGCATGTCACATGCACCTGACTTTTCTTCCAGGCACACACGTTGCCTACGACAGATGTTTCGTGCACACCCGTTGCACTTAGATGTTGTTTATACACCTGTTTGACACATATATGGATTTTGATTCCTTGCGCACCAGACGCATAGGATATTCTTATATATGCATTTTGGGGATTGATTTCTAGTAGAGCAGTATACTTTTATGATATTCTTATGTGTTGATGCTTTCGGAGCCCCGACAAAATGGATTATACTGAAATTGTTTTAGTAATTGGGGGTTTAAATTTAAATTCGGGGACCGAATTTCTTTAAGGGGGGTAGATTGTAACATTTTCAAAAATATAAAATATTAATTTTGGGGAATTTCTATAATTTAATATTATTTTATTGATTATTTTAATATTAAATGTAATTAAATAGGAAAAATGTTGGAAAAATTATGAAAAATTATGGAAAATTCTAAAATAGGGTAAATTAGTGAATTTTGACATTTTTAAGTTTTTGGTGATTAGTTTGACACTAATTTAGTGCTAATCGCGATTAAAATCGCTAATCGGGTTTTTTGGGTTTTTGTGCAAAATTGTGCACATATCATTTTGGACTTGTGTTACATTTTCTAGCCATGATTTATCTTTTGGGTTTACTATTTAGATGAGAAGGGTTTTGGTTTAAAAGAAAAGGGGAAAAAGAAAAGAAAAGAAAAGAAAAGGAAATGAGGGTAGGTATATGAGAGAGGTGGACCTTTGACCTCTATCCTTAGCCATTTCTCCCATCATTTTCATCCCTCATCCTCCTTCTCCTGTAGCTGCTGCTCCCCCTCTCTTCCTCCACCTTCAAGCCCTCATTTCACCTCTAAAACTACACCAAAATCCCATTTCGGTTTCATAAAAAAGATGCACGAGCTCGAGATCTTTGCAATGGACCAAGAAAGCTTGGATTGTGACCATTTGGGGCAACTCAAGAATATTCTTGAGTTGCCGATTGAGGTAATTTCTGAACACTTAGCCCAATTATAGCTTTTCCTATAACCCCATGTTAAGATTGTATCGATATTGTGTGATATTATGGACTTGGTGAAAACCTAGTTAGGGTTTGAGAGGAACTTGGGTTGTATTGTGAAATTGAGTTCAATTGAGGATACACCAACACCCTAGTGCATGAATTGAGACCCTAACCTGAGAACCAAACCACAGAATACGGATTTTAGAAACCGATATCGGGGAAAATGTGAAATCTGTGAGGGTTAAATGGAATCTGCTATCATCCCGAGGACCCTAAAATAATATTGAGTGGAAATTGAGATGTGCAGGAACAATGGAACCAACACCCCAAACCCCAGCTCCCCATTCCAAACTGAGGCCGCCAAAACCTCCATTCTGGCCGCAAATTGCGGCTAGACCAGTGAGGAATTGCCTCGTTTTGCGTGCCTGGCCCCATTTCCTATAGTTTAGACCCTGGGTACTGCTAGTTTTGACATATTCCTTCCAGGGTGAAATCTGGGACATATTTCCTAAGTTGCTGTTTTGGATTTTAGTTTCCGTATTCCGTATTTTCATTTCTGCATTGGTTTGTTTCGTTTTACCTCGACTATTTGGCGTTTATACGACGATATAGAGGATTTAGTGATGGTTTTGAAGGCGTGCCATAGGTTTTCACCTATAGGCCCCTTATCGTGTCGTTTTGGACTTCGTATGCCGTTTTAGCTTTGATTTGGTTTTGATGCGATGCGATACGTGTGTTATGTGTAGGTACACCGCGACGATCCGAGACGATGCGGAGGATGACAGTGACGTCGACACCGACACGCAGGACACAGGTGAGTAGATCATATCTACAAGGGGAAGTCGGGTGGATGGCGTATAGCACCCCCGCAGTCCGTAGTTAGTATACTATATATATGTAGATATATGATAGTGTTTAGTGTGTTTTAGCTTTGTGTTAGAGGTATTATGGTTAGTTAGGGGTAGAAATACCTAGCGTAGTTCCTAGTTGCGAACCATAGGATAGATTTGCACCCACACGCGTATACTGTGTGTTTTCTTATGCTTGCACCGTACTTGATTATATGGGAAGACTTTGGAGATGAGTCGATGATGTGGGCTTTGTGCCGCGAGATCGGTGATTTGATATGGTTCATATTTGGGAATATGACATGTGACTCTTGCGGGTCTGGGATGTGTGTTTACCCCCGCATGCTTACTTCATTGATGGTATCGATTGTACTAGGCATAGAGTAGTACCCCAGACTGTTTGATCTGATGATAGTGATACCTATTATGTGACGAGATAGTGAGATGTTGACCCTACCCAGCTATTGGGGATGCCGTACGATGATTTACCGTACGAGCCGATATTGATGATAGATCCGCACTCATAACTCGAGGATACCTTACGATATGACATTGAGGCGGGATCACCGACTTATATATATATATATATATCGACTCAGATGTTAGGCGGTTTCCTTACCTGTAGCTCAGCTTGTTAGTTCAGCCGTATAGTTTAGTATATTAGTTGACATTAGACTAGACCGAGTCATACCCATTTCAAAACTAACGAATCGGGAATATTTTAAAGATAAGCAGAAGGGTTATACGGATATTTTTAAACGACGTATCTTTTCATAAAAACACCGTAGCCCCTATTTTCAAAACCCCATGATTCGTGTTGTTTCAAAAGGCACCAATTGTATGACTTATTTTAGAGTAATGCAGATTAGTTTTAGTTACGTCTAGTTTCAGCTCCCACCCCCTTTTTGTGGTTCGTTTTGCATCGCATCTTTATACTATATTTCATACTCCAGTATTAATATCATGCTGCTAGGACACCAGCACCATTATCGATGATGCATCTGTTCCACGTACACTTGTTGCCGGCTCACACACTCATCATCGATAATTGCCATGTCACTACACTGTAGTACCATTACATTCATTATATGATTCTTACATAACATGATGATGTACATACCTTCTTTACATGTAGCATACATCATGGATTGATTGCATAACACATCGCATTGGATTTATTTCTTGATGTTGGATGTTCATGTGATTTCTGGATTTGGGAACCGAGGATGTCTTTAAAAGAGAATACATTATTGCTTTAAAAACCCGGTTACCCTTGATATGATATTTGGTGCGTCCACCATGTGTTTTCTCGGTGCTGAGAGCGACATGTGAAACCCGAATCGAGGAGGCGGATGAGGCCGATTGCGGGTACATGGTGGACCCGGTAAGGTACCCCGGGGCAAGAAGACGTGGTGATGACGATGAGCCTGGCAGGGGGAGATTGCCTACCGGTGACTTTACCCGACGCGTCGGATATCCGGAGGATACCGTCGTGGTCTGAGATTTATGGTAGGGGCCGGTCTGGACTGACGGCGCCCTAGATATGATGGTTGAGACTTTGAGATATCAGGATATTGGGATTTCGTTTGTGCCGATGCTAGGCACAGTTTTATGCTGATTTCATTATGGTACCTCATCTTTTAAAATACAGGGAAATCTCACTAAAGTATGAAAACTGTTGCTTCATGTAGATGTATTCTGTTTTCTCGCATTCATATCTCATTCATTTGCTATATTGTTATCTGAGGCACTGACACAGACACATTGAGATTGCACTCGGGTTAGATATTTACCCTAGCCTTGCTATAGGCTGCATGCTTTATATTGAGGATTTTTATACCGATCGTTGACTTAGGATTATGTCTTGCATTCGGTTTCTGCTTGTAGATGTTTCTATTCACGAGTTGGCAACTCACCCCCGTTGTGCCACAGTTCTTGCAGGTTCTGCCGTACAGGTTCCTTTGCGGTATTTCTGGCACACTACTTCTTGCGGGTGACTTGCTTTTGGTAGGTGGGTTCTTTCGCATCAGGAGCCACCATTGTATTTATTTTACTTCATTGTATCTAGAAATTGTCCATCAACCAAAACTGTATATTCTTTCAGACTTAGAGACAGTGTTGTATTATTCGACCTTAGAGTCGCGCTTAGTAGTATTGGGGTTTTCTGTTGCTTATGAGCTTTTCTTTGATTTTGATCCTCGCCACTTGGCGTTGTATATTGTTATATCATGTGTGATTGTGACCGTCGATTGACGAAGAGCTAGCTCCCGCTTGGGGATGCCTTTTCATTGCTTATATATTGTTATTCATGTTGTACCCTATTCGGGGCCAGTTTTACAAAAGAAACTCTGCCGAAATTTTTAGAAAAGACTGTACTGTTTTTAAAATGCACATTTGGCTTAGTTATTTACAAACCTTGATTTCAACGTGTTTTCTTCACTTCTTTAGACCAGTTTTCTCTGCTTCTTTTTTTTTAAAATGGTTTTAGATTTCTGGGCTTTGGCTTACTTGGATCAGATGGAGTCCTATAGACTTCATATGGTTCGAGGGCCAGTCACGTGATCTTTCGGGTCGTGACATAAGCTGAGAGAGAATTCCATTCTCTTTTAAGTAACCTAGGAACTCGGCACTTAAGTATTCACCACCTCGATCAGATCTCAGTGTCTTTATACTTTTGCCTGTTTGTTTTTCCACTTCATTCTTGTATTCTTGGAATTTCTCAAAGGCCTCGGATTTGTGCTTCATCAAGAAGACATATCCATACTTAGAAAAATCATCCGTAAAAGTAATGAAGTAGGAATAACCAACTCGCGCATGTGTAGACATTGGACCGCACACGTCACTGTGTACGAGTCCCAAGAGCTCGCTTGCTCTTACTCCGTGTCCAGTGAACGGAGTTTTTGTCATCTTTCCCATGAGACAAGATTCACAAGTAGCATAAGATTGATATTCGAACGGATTTAAATATCCTTCTTTATGTAACTTAGTCAACCTCCTCTCATTGATGTGACCTAGTCTACAATGCCATAAGAAAGCCTGATTTGTTTCCGGAGACTTTCTTTTAAGTGTGTTCTGGACACTGAAAATATGAGCTTGATTTAATACGTATATTCCGTTTTCTAATGTACCTGACCCAATCAAATCTTGATTTAGGTGGATGTGAACCACATCTTTTGTAAAAGCAAAATCATATCCTTCCTTAGAAAGTAAGGGTACATATATGATATTACAAGTCGTACCTGGTACATAAAAACGGTTACGTAGAATCAATATCTGCCCAGTTGTCATTCCAAGATGATATTCCCCTACGGATTCAGCATTCATGCTCATTCCGTTAGCAACTGTGAGGGTCATATCTCCTATCCCGATAACCCTACGGTTTCTCAGAGCCTGTAAAGAATTACAGATGTGAGTTCCTGACCCGGTATCTAATACCCAGGAAGTAGGGTTAACTGACATACAGTTTTCTATCATAAACACACCCGAAGTCGAAGCCACAACATGCTTCGTATCCTGGCTACTGGCTTCTAAAGCCCTGCAATCACTCTGCCAATGCCCAATCCCATAGCAATAGGAATGTCCCTTAATAGGGTGGTCCAGCTTGTCATAGGAAATGGACATCTGGACAGATTTTTGCCAGTCATATAAGTCAGATTCAGTCAAATTATTATCTAGATGTAACCTATGTGTGGTCACAGGGTCGCTGCAATTTTAAGAGAGAGAAGAAGATACTTATTAGCATGATGCTCTTGCAAGTTTAGAGTGGTTTAATTTATCTAAACAGGATGGCTCCCACTGTTTCTCGAATCCCTCCTCAAACCATAAAAGAAGAATTAGCCAGGACAATTCTCACCGTACAATACTTGCTTAACCGTTCAGCCAGGCCAGTGTCGATACTTCGAGGGAGGTTTTCCAACGCTTTCGCGAAGTTCCTTAATTAAATAACCTCTTTTCTCTTGGGGCGTAACCCCGCTGACACCTTTCTTGGCACCTACTTGGTTTATAGCATTGATCGTTAAGTGACGAATCTCCTGATAAGTATCATGTACTCACAGTAGGATCGAGATCCAAAATATCATCGTATGATAATGTTGAAGGAATCCTACCAACATTCATCAAACTCCAAAATGGTATGCTGTCTCTGCAAATTTCAGTTTCTTTAGAAATTCCCAATATGGATTTCTGCCCCATGCTCCTATGACCTTGACGAAGGTCAACAAATCATAAGTCACATGTCAAGTTCTACCCATCATTGTCTAGGTTAATTTGAACCCATCCGTACATACCCTTGACGAAGGTCAACAAGGTAATACGAGTGTCCCAAACCAACGCATCTATCTATGCTACATATGAACACCCAACAGCTACCAATCACTATGCCTTGACGAAGGTCAACAAACATAGCTTGAATACTATTGAATATCCGTATGAAATGACGGAGGGCTACGAATGGTTTTGGAAAAACCGTGAACGTAGTGAACTTGATATAATCGAAGGAACCTGATACTTTTTAAAAGGAGTGGCTAAAGCTCCGCAATTAAAAAATTCTAATTTCTTTTAAAATAACCGAGTGGTTTCTTTTAAATTTGTTCCAACGATTTAAACTTTGGTTTATTTTCTTTGCATTATAAATAATGCGTCCCATCATTAAACTATCATTGCAGAAAACAACGAAAATACCACGTCCTCTTATGCCATCCGCATTCGCCACGGGGTCCCGTCATCACCCGTTAGGTTACTTAACTAACGACAGAGCGGGGGCTGGGCTAGCGCGGGTGTAAAACATAAGTGACGTCTAATAGCTATTTATATATAGATATTGTACATTCGTCAGACGCAATAATAAGCATTCCAGATCACAGATAAACTTTATTGGATATGCAAGTAATCCGCGTTTCTTTTGAGCCTGCAATGAAAGACGGATTACACAGTTGTGATGAATAGCCATTACCCCACCCCAGACCCCTACGGGTACGGCAAACTACCCGCCAAGTACCAGAAGTGAAGCTGTCTGCCTCAACACTTCAAAATACCCGGTAGTTTGTGCACCCCACCTTGGGTCTATCCTAGGAGCAAAAACAGTAAAAAGAAATAATACAACGGTGGCTACAACCGCAACCTGGATGTGCCCCGCAAAATAATATTACAACTTATTACAATTACATCGAATGAATTAATACAATAACCCATCACAAAACCCGGCTATTCACCACAACAGTCCAATACAGTTTATATACACAAATAGATAAAATCCATTACAGAAATGTGCAACCCCCTGCTAACCGACATACTAGCAGTTAGGGGAGGTTTACGAACACATTAAACATTACAGATAAAGATCCAATTAGCAAATAGTTTAGAACATCGATCGATTACCTATATCCGTGTCTACCCCCAAAAGCAAATCATCACAGAGGCAACCTGGGCAGAAACAGTATATAGAGGAAAACAAAAAACCCAAAATTATGAATTACTGTGAAACTCCGAGTCAACTCGGCGTTGACTCGGCGGCGGTTCCGCGGCAAAAGCTCTCTACTGCCGCGGAAACGCGGCCGTTTAGTTGAGTTGCCTCCTCGAATTTTCCCAGATTTCTTATAATTCCCTGCTGTGAATTTTAAGGTATGTCAAAAAATTTTTGCGACACATTTAAAATTTACAGAAACTGTTATGGAATAGGGTTTTGTTTTCCGTGTTTTTCGTCGATCGAACTTCTAATCAATTGCTAACAAGCTAGTAATGGTTTAGTTGGCTCTGATACCAATGTAAGTCCATGTCACGCACCCCACTAACTTGCGGGGAAGCGGAATATATGAAAAACGATTATCAAAGCTTCGTAACACGGACTTGAGCGCATGAATCGTAATCTAAACCATTGCTAACGTTATACTAGAGATTTAACTACTCGGTACCGGAGTTATACCTCACGTTACATGTCCTTCGGGTCTTCATCGCTGTCCTCCACTCCTCGTAGGCTCCTTGGAACATCGGCAACTTCACGGCCTCCTCGAATCAAAGACGATCCACCCGAAAGCTTCTACGCCAAGCTTAATCTCAAACTTCAGATAACTAGGTTGCTTAAAGTGATAATCTAAGCTACCTAGAGGATATAGAGTGAGGTTATGGATGTTTTAGTCTATCTAACCCTTGATCTCAACACATGAGAGGTTAGGGTTAGGGTTTCAAGAGAGAGTGAGCTTGAGGAGAGAGAAGGTGAGAATGATCATCATAATAAAAAACCTTCTCACTTGAATATATGATACATAATGAATTATCAAATAATATCAATTAATTGATTATTCACCATGTTTCATTTAATCAAGGAGAGTGATTCATCATGTGAGTCATTAGATCATTAATGAAGCATTAATGATATGATGAATCATATAAATGAGTCACACAAAGTAATCATGAAAAAGCCACCTCAACCCCTCATGTCACCACTCTTCTAGAACCTTCTCGACAAATTACGAGAACGCCCCTCCAATCAGTGAAAACACGGAAAAACTTTAGACTGTATAAATCCAATAACCTTATACTAGAATCTGGCTTAAACCAAAGCCGGCTAGTATAAACTGTCCGAAAAGTCGTACACGCGAAAACACACGTACGCATCGGAACGCTTGTCGTAAAACCATACGACCTCTATATCGTTTCGCCTGGAGTAGGGAAACTCTCTGTGTGGGACTCTAAAGACTCGACACTACGCTGGCAGTGGGTTTAACCACAGACCGCAAGCGGCACTAGCTGTACGTAACGGTCCCCAGGTAGATGTCGATAAGAAGGCCAATGAGGAAAATCATCCGAACTCCCACTGAGCCTGATGTGACAATCTTCGTACAGTCCGGTCTGTTCGTCTAAGACTATCTCATATCAAGCCTAGGGGGCGGCAAGCGTCAGTCCCCTAATAGCTGTATAAGTCGTGTCGGAGCGAAGCCCATTACGCCCTGAGAAGCTACTGGAACCTACCAGTATATCTCGCTTGCCCTGGCCAGGGAATTTGCGTAATGGCTCTCTGACACAGTGCGATATCAACTCCCAATACCGGGAGAGACGAATCCTATCTAACCGCCACTGCCTCCAAATGCTCGGGACTGCACCCAACTGTTACCTGTTTGCACGACTCCTTTGAGCCGTGGTAGGGTAGCAATCTAAGAACAGTGGAACACACTCGAGGCTAAGTAGCAGTGTCAAGTCTGCGGACTATGCTGTACTCATGTCACCTGGGAACTGATAACTGACGATGGGTATAATACCAACCAATCAGTTCCTCGGCGAGTCCTGTCCGGTGTACCCGTAACCTAACGAGCACCTGTATACTATCTCTAGTACGACGTACTGATGGCTGTGGGACAGACCATCTCCCCAACTGGGATGAGAAGCGTATACACTTAGTCTATTCCGGAATATCGATGCCCTATCTCGATAATCCAACGACCAGGGACCTGTATAGGATGTTGCTTACAGACTACCCAGCCCCCACTAGTGTGATTGCCATCACGACGCTGGTAATCAAGCAAAGATCCTATGGGCTCTACTAATATGTATAAGTGATACGTTATAAGAAACATATGCACATATTAAAGTAGACTCAAACCAAGTAGCATACTACTATTTTTAGCAAGACTGTATATATAACTGTGAATATCCCAAGCTTCCATTAAGTAATATACAATCTAGTATGATATAATAATGGTCTCTAGGGCATATACACTAACAAACCTTACTCTCTGCTACCTTCTTATAGATACAAGGTTCATCTATGTTTTTGATGAAGTCAAACTCTTTGACCACTACAGCAAAACAGATGTTCCAACTCCGCGATGCTTGCTTTAACCCATAAATGGATTTAAGCAGTTTGCACACCTTTCCGCTGCTCCCACTATCTACGAAGCCCTCTGGCTGAGTCATGTACACGCACTCTTCTAAATCACCATTTAGAAAGGCGGTCTTAACATCCATTTGCCAGATTTCGTAGTCATGGTATGCAGCAATGGCAAGTAAGATCCGGATGGACTTAAGCATAGCCACTGGAGAAAAGGTTTCGTCATAATCCACACCTGGTCGTTGACGAAATCCCTTTGCTACAAGTCTAGCTTTGAAAGTCTCAACTTTTCCATCTACACCAAATTTCTTTTTAAAAATCCACTTGCTCCCAATGGGTTTTACCCCTTCAGGAGCATTTTCCAAAATCCATACTTTATTGGTGTATATGGATTCCATCTCAGATCGCATTGCATCCAGCCATTTCACAGAGTCACTACTCGTGATGACCTGCTCGAAACTAGTCGGGTCATCATCTTCCATGATGCAATCTTCGCTTCCACCATCAATGAGAAAACCGTAGTATCTCTCAGGTGGATGAGAAACCCTGCTAGATCGGCGGAGAGGCTGGGGTTCGTCGGGTACTACTGAAGCCTCTGGTTCTACCAAGTCTTCTGTTATAGTTTGTGTCGCTGGAACCTCTTCCAGTTCTATCTCAATGCCACTAATCTGTTTCATAAGAAAACCTTTTTCTAAGAAATTGGCATGTCGAGAAACAAACACCTTTTGTTCCTCGGGGTGGTAGAAGATATACCCTTATGAATTTTTGGGATATCCTACAAACTTGCATAAGACTGATCTTGCCTCGAGTTTGTCCGGATTTCGTCTTTTGACATAGGCTGGACAACCCCATATCTTAACATACT
Organism: Agapanthus africanus; assembly: GCA_030015575.1. Classification (NCBI taxonomy): domain Eukaryota; kingdom Viridiplantae; phylum Streptophyta; class Magnoliopsida; order Asparagales; family Amaryllidaceae; genus Agapanthus; species Agapanthus africanus. Next base: position 236,902,186 of record JASDDO010000010.1, read on the forward strand.
TAAGAGATGGTCTCTTCCCTTTCCATATCTCATATGGAGTGGTAGACACTGATTTGGTAGGAACCATATTCAATAGGTGTATGGCTGTTTCAAGCGCATACCCCCAGAGGGAAATAGGTAACTCAGCTGTACTCATCATTGAACGCACCATATCTAATAGGGTGCGATTCCTTCGTTCCGATACACCGTTGTGCTGTGGTGTATAAGGTGGAGTAAGCTGAGAGAGAATCTCATTCTCTTTTAGATAATCTTGGAACTCATTGCTCAAGTATTCTCTTCCTCGATCAGATCGAAGGATCTTAATACTTTTGCCCGTTTGGTTCTCTACTTCGTGCTTATATTCTCTGAATTTCTCAAAAGCTTCAGACTTGTGTTTCAACAGGAACACATGCCCGTATCTAGAGAGATCGTCAGTGAATGTAATAAAGTAGGAAGAACCATTCCTGGCATGGGTAGACATGGGACCGCATACATCACTATGTATTAGTCCTAAGAGTTCAGTAACTCTTTCTCCGTGTCCACTAAACGGAGCTTTGGTCATTTTTCCTTTGAGACATGAATGGCAAGTATCATAAGATGAAAATTCAAACGGATTCAAATATTCATCTTTATGTAACTTAGCCAGTCGTGTCGCATTGATATGACCAAGTCTACAATGCCATAAGAAGGATTCGTTCATTTCTGAACTCTTCCTCTTGTGTGTGTTTTGTATATTGAGGACTGTATTCTGATTTAGAATGAATATGCCATTATGTAACGAGCATGATGCAATCAACTTTTGATCTAGGAATATGTTCATAACATTATCCTGTACTACAATATTATATCCTTCTTTATTTAATAAAGAAACTGATATAATGTTGCACATCATGTTCGGTATATAATAGCACTCATTTAGAATCAGTGTATTACGACTTGGCAATACAAGGTGATATTCGCCAAATGCTTTGGCTGCAATACTTGCACCGTTCCCTACTTGAACGGAATGATCACCTTTTTCCAGTTCTCTACCTTTACGTAGCCCATGTAAATGTTTACATATGTGGGATCCTGATCCGGTATCTAATACCCAGGACGTAGGGTGAACTGAGAAACATTTTTCAATAACTAACACACCTAAAGAAGATGCATCAACATACATGTTCTTTTGGGAGGCTTGAGAATCTAGATATTCTTCTATTCCCTGTTCAGTCTTATAACTCTTATAAGAAAAAACGGGTCCAACGTTCCCCTGCTCAGTATAATAAGCGGGTTCAGTCAATACATCCATATTATTATCTTGATTATGGCCTGACATGGTCGCTACCTGGAGAGAGAGAGAAGAAAACACTTTAGCATATGCTCTTGCAAGATTAGATTGGTTATTATCTTATCTAATCAGGATGTCTCCCACTGTTTTTATCAAATCTACCTTCAAACCCTAAATGGTAAGATTAGCCGGGATTAATTACACCCTACAATTTCGTCAATCTTTCAGCCAGATCAGTGTCGGTACTTTGAGGGAGGTTCCCCGTGCTTTCGCACGGACCTAATTAAAGTAAACCTCGTTTTCCGAGAGGCGTAACCCCGTTAACACTTTTCTAGACACCTACTTGATCGACTAATTGTCATGTGTAAAACTCTTCCAGGAGTAACTCTTACTCGTAGTGGGTATCGGGATCCAACTATCTCATAGAAGGTATGCAATCTCATTGCAAATTTCAACACTTGAAATTCCCAATAATATTTTACCCCTAGTGTTCTATGACCTTGGCGAATGCCAAACAACCCATAGTCCACTAGTCAAGTTCAACCTGTACATTTCTTGATTGAATTAAACCCACCCGCACGACCCTTGACGAATGCCAAACAACGCCGTACGAATACCCTAATCCAATTTGCATCATATGCATAAGCAGATAAATACTAGTTAGCTACCGTACACTACGCCTTGACGAATGCCAAACTACCGTAGCACGAATACTAAATAATATCTATCTGAAATGACGGAGGGCTACGCAGGTTTTTTTCAGAAAAACCATGAGCGTAATGAACTTGATATCGTCGTAGAATCATGTGAAATTTTGAAATGGAGTGTTTTTGAGGCTTTTCTAGTTTTGCTAAAGGGGTCACTCCCGGTGAAGGGATCGTCGGCCCTTTCCTCGTCGAATGAGGTGCGGAATATATCATATATATCACTGTGCAAAGCAGAAACTATAGAAGCAATCAAAAACAAACCGAGTGTGTAGCATCTCCCAGTTATTGCTAAAGGGGTCACTCCCGGTGAAGGGATCGTCGGCCCTTTCCTCATCGAATAAGGTGCAGGGTATATCATATATACCGCTATGCAAAGCAAAACTGTAGCTACCCTTTTTATAAAGTTTTGATTCTACAGCATCTTTTAGGTTTCTTTTCTTTTTATTAATCTCATTAATAAAAATCCCATCAGCTTATGCTTCCTAAGCATCACAGATAAATACGACGTACACTTATGCCATCCGCATTCGCCTAGATGTCCCCTCGTGCACCGTTAGGTTAGAAAACTAACGACAGAGCAGGGCAGGGCTAGTGCGGGTGTAAAACATAAGTAACATCTATATAATATATCATATATACTATATACTGTATCCATCAGAACATATCAAATGATCACATCACAGATATCGCAGCAGAAACATAGATATAATGTGGGATATACTAGGACGTCCGTATTTAGTACTTAGCCAATAATAGAAAATACGGATTCCATAGTCGCGATGAATAGCCAATCCCATACCCTGGACCCCTACGAGAGCGGTAAGCGACCCTACCAATTCTGGAGTTTAGGAGACCCGGTCTCGACTCCTCGAGATGGCCTCCCACTGAATCCCAGAACCCGGTCACCTGTGCTCCCCTCCTTGGGTCCATCCTAATGCGGAAAAGTAAATAATATACAACACTGGTGGCATCAACCTCAACCTGGAAGTGCCCCAAATAAAAGAATATTACATTACATTTGAATTTACATGAATGAAAATATAAAACTCTCATCTCACATAAAACCCCCGGCTATTCAATCGCGACAATCCTGCACATCATATCTCAGCAACACATAATATCACATATCATCAACGTAAGTAAGTATGCATACACCGATCGTCACCGATGTATAGCAACGAAGACCGGCAATACAACTACATACTACACTTACGGTCACAGAAAAGAAAGTGTAAAACTACAATATTTGGAATCCACAATCACTTTAGACATCGTAAATCCGAAATATCACATACTTCGCATTTCATGCCTAACTCTATGAATTCCACATATTGTATCACATTCTAGATAAATAGACAGTATTAAACTTTTCGAACAGATAATCAAATACCCAAAATTTCCCAAAGTGCTCAACACTTGAGCGGAGTTCAAATAATCCCAGAATATGTCATAGTACCAGTGATCCAGCCGTAGAAGGGTCAAGCCAACGCCTCACATATTGCACGCCGTACTGCCCCAAACCCGAAGGTTCAAAAGGCAGTTCAAGACGGTCACATAATCGAGTTAAGGTTTGTTGTCTTCTAGAGGGTCCACCGCTTAACTTGTAAAATTTTTCCGAAAGATTTAAACCCAATAAAAATTCAACACTTGAAAGTTTGCCGTTCCGGGAAACAGTGAGTTAATGATATCCGTTCAAATAGTTTAACAGTTTCTAAATATCCGGAAATAAAAACGAATTTAAATATTCCGATCGAATCTACGATTACAAAAGAAACCCCAGAATACTCAACACTTGAGTCAGAATAAAAATACCCATAAAATAGTAAATACAGATACAAGAATTACTGTGCACAAAACCGTGCCTAATACACTTATACTGCCGCGGAACCGCCGCTAATGGTGGGTCTTTGCCGCGGTTCCGCGGCCACGTGGTCGAATTGGAGGCACGAATTTCACCATAATTCTTATATTTTCTTGCTGTATTTTTCAGGTATTTTTAATTCAGAAAAATCCCAGATTTTGAAAAATTTCCAGAGAGGGGGTAAATTTCGTCGGTTCGGGTTCGATCGGAGTTTTAACTTCGTAAACACGTCGCCTAATGCTCTAGCTAGGCTCTGATACCACTGTACGGTTCCTAGGCACTCTTGTGAAGGTTCATAAGGCATCAAACATGCCCGGATAAAATTTTAGACGTGCCGAACAACCCAAAGACGGGATCTTTGCTAGATTATCATGGTTTAGCATGCAAGATGATATCTTTAAAGCTAAGTGTGAGGGATTACAACCTTTGTAGTCCACTCCTTTGCTTCACAAGCTCCGAGTAGTAGTCCCTTCGCCGCGATCCACGATCTCCCGGACTCAAGAGAGGCTCCACGACTCGAACGATCCATGCTAGCTTGAAGTGTTCCGAATCTTCGATGATCTACGTCGAAGTTGCAAAAACCTAAGCTTTCTCACTCTAAAGAGATGAACACCTTAATCTCATGGGCTAGATGAGATGAGGATGAGGGAGTAGTATTTATGCTTTCTTTTTTATTCACTTTATCACTTGAAATCATCACATAGGAATTAACAAGTAAGCTTTTTCCTTTTTGAACTTAAGAGAGAAGAAGATGAAGAATGAAAGAATAATCCTTTTGTGATGAATAGTAGTCAAGTGTATATGATTGATTATCTAACCATGGTCAAGGATGATAGGATAAAAGTTGTAGAGAATAAACTAGGGTTAGGGTTTGGTTAGGTTAAAGATAAAGATCAACCATAATATCTTAACCAAGACAAAATAGAATCCTTCTAGAATGAACTTGAAAGAGCTAACCCTAATCAAACCCTAATCCCTCATTATCATCCTTAAACATGTTTAATAATAAATCATATCATGTTACAATAATATATATCACATATATATTATATATTTGCAACATTTGAAAATAATACATTTAACATATATCGCATATATATCAATGTACAAATCAAGTGAGAAAATGAAATAATAAAGTGAGCCAATATTAGATAATGTAATACAATATGTCATATATATTATTATACATCAAATCATCGAATCAACACTTGATCCAACGATCCGGCTATATCGAATATAACCGGCTAATATATCATGTACTGATTCATCGAATCAACACTTGATCCGATGTCCCGATTCATATCAAAATATCGCGAGAATATAATACGGTATCTCTTATCGCATTATCCTCGGTCCTGCACATATCTCATATGTGCCTCTACCCCATTTCGCCTGAGCCAAGAAACCTCTGTGTAGGACTCTAAAGAATCGTCAATACGCCGGTAGCAGGTGATGATCATATCAAACACCCACAAGCTGCAAGCGGTCAGCTAAACGTAACAGCCACCCAGGTATTGAGCGATTAGAAGATCAATAAGCTAGCCTGTCCGTTCTCCTGTGAATCCAATCAGTAACACTCCCGTATAGTCCGGTCTGTTCGTTTGATATGTCGCATATCAAGTCTAGGGGTGGTTAACGTCAGACCCCAGTAACCGATAAGTCGTGTCGATGTGAGGCTCATAACAGGTCGAGAAACTACTAGTAACACTTACCAGTAAATATCTATATCAGCCCTGGCCAGGGACTTCCAGTTATAGCCAATCGAACACAGCACAATATCAACTCCCTATATCGGGAGAGACGAATCCCCTCCTATCGCTCATTGCCTCCATGTGATTCGGGACTGTACCCAAAAGCCACCGTTTTGCACGCCCTCTTGGACGTGGTAAGATGGAAATCAAAGCACAGTGGGAATCACATAAGACTCTATGACGATCTCGGGTCTTCAGACTACCCTGTACCAGTGTCACCGGAGAACTGCCATCTGACGTGTGGTATATCACCAACTGGGAGTTCTCGGCGAGTCCGTCCAGTATACCCAGTCTCCACTGAGCACCCGTACACCATCCTTGATGTCAAACACCGATGGATATGGGATCATCCATCGCCCATCATATGGGTCAAGATGCGTATACGCTAGTCTACTCTGGTGTATGGATGCCCTGTCTCGATATACCCTCGACTATAAACAGTTATAGGATGTACTCATCGACTACTATGGCCCCACTAGTATGATCTCATCATAGTCCCAGTAGTCGAATACAGATCCTAAGGGCTTTATCAACATGTGAGAGAAAGACTGTAAACCAATACAAGTCAACATGTTAAGATAAAGTGAAACCAAATAGCATACTATCATGACGAGCAAGAAAGTCCTCTCTGTATATATCTAAGCATCCATCATAATATACATCAAATGTACAACAATGGCCTCTAGGGCATATACATAACTAACAGTGGGTTAATATCGCGCTATGTTTGGAGAGCCATTACACAAAGTCCCTGGCCAGGGCAAGTGAGATTTACTGGTAGGGTTTCCAGTAGTTTCTTAGGGTGTTCTGGGCTACACTCTGACACGACTTATACCGCTATTAGGGGTCTGACGTTTACCACCCCCTAGGCCCGATATGCGATACTCTTAGACGAACAGACCGGACTGTACGGATATTGTCACAGACAGGCTCAGTAGGAGTTTGGATTAGCTTGCTCGTCGACCTTCTTATTGACAGATACCTGGGTAGATGTTACACACAGCTAGTGCCGCTGACGTGCTTGTGGTTAGACCCAATGCCAGAGTATTGCCGAGTTTTTAGAGTCCCACACAGAGGGTTTCCCAGCTTCGGGTGAAACGAGTAGAGGTCGTATGGTTTTACGACAGGGTTCGATCACATACGTGTACTTGTAGTGTTCGAGCGGACAATACTAGTGGTCTTTGGTTTAAGTCGGATCCTAGTATTTGATTATTGGATTAGTTTCGTCTCATTGTATTCGTGTTTTTTCGGAAAACGGATGCGGGTATGTATATACGGATAAGAGCGGGTGAAGAAGGAGACATCTCATTAGGGTTTTGACCATTAACTTGGTCAAAGCAAATATGAGAAAAGGAAAAGTATTTTTTATTTTTGATAAATGATAATCTTTTTGGCATGGCTACTTGGTTGACCATTTGACTTGGCATGACTTGTTGACCATAGATATTTTGATGTGATATTTTTGAGCTAGATATTTTGATGAGATATTTATCATGCCATGACAAATGGTCATATATATATATATTATCCATTCCAATTATTGTTATCATTATCATAAATACATTCTCTCTCCTAAAGCTTGCTCTCTTCTTCTTCCTCTCTAACCCTAATGTCTCATGAGTTAAGAATCAAGGGTTTAGTGAGATAAGCTACTCATAATTACACACAACCCACTCTAGTCCACTTAGATTAGCAAGCTAAGTGTTCTAGTTACCTCAAGTTGGAGGTTTAGCTCAAGGTTGGAACTCTCGGGTGGATCATCGTTGACATAAGGAGGCCGGAGTTCAAGTACGATCCATACTTCCATCAAGGAGCTTAAGAAGAGGATCGAAGACCCGAAGGAATTGTTTCCATTAGGTATACTTTCTATCATAGTAGATAGAACCCTAACTAGCTAACTAGGTTTATGGTAAAGATCCGGTTTAGGTTTATTCTAGCGCCATGTTTATGACCGTCATAAAAATTTTGTTCCGCATTTTTCCATTGAAGTTGGCCGGGGAGCTAGTGTAACCCTTCATGGTATCAAAGTATAACACATTAGGATGTGTTTAGGGCTTAATTATATTTTAATATATAGTGTTTAATAAAAGTTTACTAAATTGAGTTCCAAATATTTTATCCTAATTAATGAATATTTTATTAGAATTTTTCCAAGCTTGCACATACTTGTGCATGCAAATTAGGGCTTATTTGGGGGTTAAACCATGATTAGCAAGCATGGTGGATTAACCCATTTTCTTTAAGTTAATTGATTCTTATTAAGTATTTTGGGTTTTAATTGTGTTTTTTTTTTATGGAAATGATTTTCATTGTTGACTTGGTGAGAGAGAGGGAGTATGGGCAACATGGCTTGAGCCATGCTCATTTAATGAGGAGAGAGAGAGGGGGGTGTTTGAATTGTGCTCTCATTCTCACTCTCACTTCTCTCATTCTCTCACACCACATACACCCACAAGCAGCAACAGTACTCACAAGCAGCAGCAGCACTCAGCAGCAACAGCATCAGCAGATGGCAATAGCAGCAGCTGTAGCAAGCAGCGGCCCCAGCAACTGCAGCAGCTCCTCTCTTCTCCTCCTCCTTTCTCCTTGCACCTAGGGTCTAGTAAGGTTTAATCTCTGAGCCTAACTCTCTAGTTTGCTTAACTTGTGTAGAATTAGCTTCGGTTTGGGTTAAATGTGAGAATTAGTGCTTGATATGGTGATTTGTGTGGACTTTTGTCCAAGTGATGTTAGTGTTGGTTAACCTAGCCTAATTAAGTGTTATCAGGGCCAAGTAAACCTAGATAAACACCAGATTTCACCAAAATACCCTTTCAATTTGTGCAAAATTTAGCGTTTTAAAGTGAAATTTCAGTTTTCTGTGATCTTCTGTAGACCCGTTTGTTTCAGATAAAATCTGGTAAAACTGGAGCATGTATACTAGACCTAGACCACACACACCAAGCACGAACCCCAAATTTTACTATTTGGCCGTTGTTTTATTAGTTCTGGCCCCAATTTGCGGCCAGATAGGGGAGTCTTGGGGTTGGGTTTGTGTGGGTAGGATTCTGCTGTATTTTTAGGGCCAGTGGTATGTGCAATTTTGTAAGTTTCTCTCTGTAGGAAAATCTGGGACGATATATCGCTTTTCTAGTACGTTTAGTTCGTGCGATACGCGCGATACGTTAGTGAGTTCTGTGTTCCAGCGTGTCGCGGCGTGTCGGGGTAGTTTTAGACACGTATGCACACGTTCCAGCGTATCGTACACACGCACGTTTAGTTCGCGACGTGAGTTTCTCGTTTGGTTTCGATATCGCGTTTTGCGAGATATTTGGTTATGTGGATTTTCCTTGTGTGAATTCTAGGTTCGCAGGCGGGTACGTCGGACGATGCAACGAAAGGGAAGCAGGTGGTCGGCTACATGTAGCACGCGACCAGGTGAGTAGATTTAACATCTACGAGGAAATCGCCCGTATGGCGTTAAGCGTCAGGGCGTGATAGGATATTTAGTCGTAGATGTTCATGTGCATTAGCGTAGCATACCTCCCCTATTGCATATAGAAATGGTAGATATAGAACACTGCACTGTCACTAACGGTTAAACTGCACGAGCACTATTTATATGTTACACTCACACCGTTAGTGATTGCCATGACACTTGCACTATAGGATTGCCATGAATTACATATCCTTTGATTGCCGCATCATTGATGATTGTCATGACTTGTCACATTTTGGCACATACATATATTGATATTTTCATACCTGCGCACATGCACACTGTATATTCGTACCATTGCACACATATATTGATATTTTCATTCCTGCGCACATGAACACAGTATATTCTTACCAGTGCACATATATTGATATTTTAATACCTACGCACATGCACACTGTATATTCATACCAGTGCACACATTTATTGATATTTTCATACCTGTGCACATGCACACTGTATATTCATACCAGTGCACACATATATTGATATTTTCATACCTGCGCACATGCATTCTGTATATTCATACGCGTGCACACATATATTGATATTTTCATACCTGCGCACATGCACACTGTATATTCATACCAGTGCACACATATATTTATATTTTCATACCTGCGCACATGCACACTGTATATTCATACCAGTGCACACATATATTGATATTTTCATACCTGCGCACATGCACACTGTATATTCATACCAGTGCACACATATATTGATATTTTCATACATGCGCACATGCACACTGCATATTCATACCAGTGCACACATATATTGATATTTTCATACCTGCGCACATGCACACTGTATATTCATACCAGTGCACACATATATTGATATTTTCATACCTGCGCACATGCACACGGTATATTCATACCAGTGCACACATATATTGATATTTTCATACCTGCGCACATGCACACCGTATATTCATACCAGTGCACACATATATTGATATTTTAATACCTGCGCTCATGCACACTGTATACTCATACCAGTGCACACATATATTTATATTTTCATACATGCGTCATGCACACTGTATATTCATACCAGTGCACACATATATTGATATCCTCATGATTGCGCACATGCACCCTGTATATTCATAGTAGTGCTACACTCATATTTGCGTATATATCCATTTGCACATCCATACCTACATACATACATATGTTACATACATGGATGATATTGATTTGATTTCATGAGAATAGGGACCGCATAAGATATTTTCAAAACTGGATCCTTTTTAAAAGAGCGGTTTTCCCTTTTTATTCTTAATATCATACGAAACATTGCCTAGATTTACGCATTGAGTTTGAATTTTATGGGATTTCTGGATTTGAGAACCGTGGTATTATTTTAAGAAAATACGCACTGCTTTAAAACCCGGATTCTCTTGATATGATATTTCAGTGCGTCCACCATATGTTTTCTCGGTTCCAGAGAGCTTGTGTGAGTATACCCGATTCGAGGAGCGGTAGGCACCGATTGCGGGTACATGGTGGACCCGGTACAGTACCCCGGGGTAAGAAGACTCGTATTGTTAGACGGTGAGCCCGGCGGAGGGACTACTACCTACCGGTGATTGGTTAGACATGGCGGTTATCCGGAGGATACTGACCAGTGATGAGAGATGGATACGGGACGATCCGTACTGCCGGGGCCAAGGGCCGATTTCGCAGACGGAGCCCGATACATGAGGATTTGCGTGTCGATGCTAGACACGATGATTCATGATATTTTAGGGTGCTGATGGTAGGCACCCATGATTCTATGAGATTTACATGATTTGGGCATATGGATGGACACCGATTAATTTCCACGTTGATATTCCGTGTAGATTTTATTATTCCCATGCTCAGCATTCAGTTTTTTATATCTCATCCTGTATCTGTTGTACCTGATAGAGTACATTTGCTATGCACGATTATTGCATACCCTGCTCATCCTATATAGATGTCAATAGATTGCATTTGCTATGCACGATTATTGCATACCCTGCTCATCCTATATAGATGTCATTAGATTGCATTTTCTATGCACGATTATTGCATACCCTGCTCATCATATATAGATGTCATTAGATTGCATTTGCTACGCACGATTATTGCATACCTTTCTCATCATATAGATGTTATTAGATTTCATTTGCTATGCACGATTATTGCATACCCTGCTTATCATTTAGAGATGTCATTAGATCGTACTTGATGCATGATTACTGCTCATATAGCTCATCATATAGATGTTATCTGTTGGCATAGGTTAGAGTATCGCAGCACGTGCATACTCGCGATTACCTTTATATGTTATCTACTACTCACGAGTTGGCAACTCACCCCCGTTGTGCCATAGTGTTTGCAGGTTGCCCCTCGGAGTAGTCGCGGCAGGCAGCTTTCCCATATCTTTTTGGCTACGGATACTACTGCAGTTGGTGCGTGAGTTGTTTGCTGCTAGGTGGGTTTGTGGTATCTGGTTATTTCCATTGTACATATTTTGTATCTAGTACTCTCCATCTACTTTTATGTATTTGACTTAGAGACCAGTGTAAGGACGATGATGTATATTAATTTGTACTCTGGTGTCGAGCTCGTTGTTAGCCGACTTTACTTATACAGTTCTTATCATGTGTGATGTGTTCCACTTATTGCTCTTTTCTTCGCTACGGCGTCGTATATTGTTATCTTGGTGATTGTCTACTTGAGGTTTTTCTTAACAGTTTAACAAATGTTCCTATTAAATGTTTTAAGCACTCTATACTTTTACTGGTTTTGATTTCTGGGTTTTGGCTTACTCAGTCGCGTTACGCCTGTAGACGTTACGTGGTTAAGTGCCGGTCACGGGCCAAACTTTGGGTCGTGACACAAAGCCAACCCATAAACCCTCGATTAGCAAGTTTAAACAATGTTAAAACAACAAAACCAAAACGACTCCGTAATATCAAACCCAAACTGCAGTTTCTGTTGTTTTTAAAAAGGCTTCAAAAATATTTTTAAACATGTACAGAGTGATCCTTACATTGTGAGATGAACACTGACCAAAAACGACACAATTCCACCCAAACTTGGCCGGCCAGAACCCCCATAAATCTGGCCTCCTCGGTTATTTCATGTTGAAATGAGTCGTGCTTTGGTCTGTGTTCTCATCCAGTGGAGTTTGGGTTTCTGGTGCTGTTTCTTTTTTGCCCAAGTTTGATTCTCTGTTGTTTTCTGTACGGGGCAACTTGGAGTGTTTCAAAGTCGTTAAATTTGACACTGTTTAATAGTTTACAGTACATTCACTTTTATCTGCGACCGTGAATGTCACTTAATCGGTAAACTCGTCTGATTGCTATATGTTCTTTTAGACGGGTTTGCGAATGTGACATCTGCATTGATGATTTGTGCTTGTGTTGTGATTTTGGTTGGATTGTCGTGATGGATAGCAAGTGGTGTAATATTAGTGGTACAGTTAATGATTCATTTGTATATTCATTTTGCGGGGCGAGCATCCAACATGTAGGCTGTCGTCTTTGCCGGGTTGTATATTAGTTTGGGGCAAGACCGGGTTGAGGTAGATGTCACCATTTGTACTTATTATTCTCTTTTTTTGTACTAGGATTACCCCACGGTGGAGTGCACGGATAGCCGGGTTCTAGAAGGCAACAAGCCCGCATCTCATGGCATTGAGACGGAGGGGGCTTCATTCTAGAATTGGCGGGCTATTCGCCGCACTCGTAGGGGGTATAGTTTGACCCACGGAGGGGCGCCAATGTTACCGGATTTCGTGAAGTGCTGGGTTGCCCTTTCACTTTGTTGAAGGGGGCTGCCTCACTTCTGGGATTGGCGGATAACATGCCGTGCTCATAGGGGTCCAGGTATTCATTACACAGGCTATCCACACAACCGGGAACTTCGGGTTTTATTTGTGGATCAAATGAAACCTGGGGATCCACGATTATACACCATTCTGTATTGTTGGCTGAGATTCTGTGATGTTGATTATTATCATGCCTGGGACGAATGTTGTATATACCTATATCTATATATATACTAGTAGATATTGTATATGTTTTGCACCCGCGCTAGTCCAGCCCCCGCTCTGTCGTTAGTTAAGTAACCTAACGGGTGATGACGGGGCCCCGTGGCGAATGTGGATGGCATATACGTACATTTTATTTTCGTTCTTTTCTGGTGTGATAAGTTAATTGATGGGACAACATTAATTTTGATTAATGCAAGAAAATAAACATAAAAGACGTTGTTGGAACAAATTTCGAAAAACTACAGTTATATTCTTTTTCTTTGCATAGTGGTATTCGGTCATGAATATCCAGCACCTCATTCTACGAGGCAAGAGCCGAGATCCTTTCACGGGGAGTGACCTCTTGAGCTAAAGTCTATACTGTAGATTACTCGGTTTTTTCAAAACCAGAAATTTTCAAAAGGCGAAGCTTAAACCACTCCTTTTCAAAAGCTATCAGGTTCCTTCAGCAAAATCAAGTTCATTACGTTAACGGGTTTTTCGCCAAAAACCCAGCCGTAGCCCTCCGTCGTTTCAGATAATTAATACTTAGTATTCGTGCCGCGTTTGTTGATTATTCGTCAAGGCATAGTGAACGACAGCTAAGTAATGATTCTCTGTTGCACTGATAGATGCGATTGGTTAGGACGGTCGCATGATTTTGTTGATTATTCGTCAAGGATCATGCGGGTGGGTCTAATGCAATCCTGGATAACGACGGGTTGAACTTGACTAGGACCTTTTGATTTGTTGATTATTCGTCAAGGTCACTTGGGTCCTAGGGGAAAAAACCACATCGGGAGTTTCAAACATACAGGAAACTTGCAGATTCAGCATACCTTCTGGAGTGTGGTGACTAGAGTGGATTCCATCTAGGTTATCACACAATGATAGTTGGATCCCGATCCCATTGATGTGTTAGATTACTTTCGGGAGATCATTTCACTTAACAATCAATGCTATAAACCAAGTAGGTGTCTAGAACGGTGTTAGCGGGGCTACACCTCCAGGGAAAAGAGGTTATATAATTAAGGAACTTCACGAAAGCATTGGAAAACCTCCCTCAAAGTACCAACACTAGCCTGGCTGAAAGGTTAAGTAAGTATTGTGACGTGCGATTAATCCTGACTAGTTCTTCTTTTAAGGTTTGAAGAAGAATTCAAGGAAACTGTGTGAGCCATCCTGGTTAGATAAATTAATAACCAATCTAATCTTTCAAGAGCGCACGCTGAGTGTTTATTTTCTCTCTCTCCAGGTAGCAACCATTTCATGCCCTAATCAAGATAATAAAATGTATCGCTTGACCGATCTGAATTCTTATTCGGGGTTAGGGAACATCAGTTTGGCTCTAACTTATGATGGCGATCGTACGTACGAGCAGGGGAAAGAGGATAGTTTGGATTCCAAGGAGACCCCTATGAAGAAGAAGCATACTAATGCATCTACATCACGTGTTCTTGTAATTGAGAACTGCTTTTCGGTCAGTCCTAACTCCTGGGTACTAGATACCGGATCAGGATCTCATATCTGTAATTTATTGCAGGGACTGAGAAAAAGTAGGATAGTTTGACCTGGTGATATGTCCCTCATGGTAGGGAACGGAGCACAAGTTAATGTTGCAGCCGTCGTTGAATATCACCTAGTGTTGCCTGGCAATACTATAATTTTGAACAATTGCTACTATGTACCTTCCATGGTTTGCAACATCATATTAGTTTCTTTACTTAATAAAGATGGATATAACTTTGTTCTTGATAGAAATATCATGAACATTTACCTTGATATGGTACTGGTTGCAGAATGTACACTTTGTAATGGTATCTATGTTCTAAATCAGAATATAGTTCTAAATGTACAAAACACACGCAAGAGGAAGAGTTCAGATACGAACGAATCCTACTTGTGGCAATGTAGAGTTTGTCATATCAGTGAGAAAAGACTAAGTAAGTTACATAATGATGGACACTTGAATACGTTCGAATTTTCATCTTATGAAACTTTTCAGTCTTGCCTCAAAGGAAAGATGATTAAATCTCCGTTCACCGGACATGGAGAAAGAGCAGTAGAGCTCTTGGGACTCATACACAGTGATGTGTGTGGTCCGATGTCTATACATGCAAGGGGTGGGTTCTCGTACTTCATCACATTCACGGACGATTTCTCTAGATTCGGATATCTGTATCTTATGAAACACAAATCTGAAGCTTTTGAGAAATTCAAAGAATTCAGAAACGAAGTAGAGAACCAGGTTGGCAAAAGTATCAAGATCCTCCGATCTGAGAGGGGTGGGGAGTACTTGTTAGTGATATGTTTGCCCTAGAGGCCATTATTGTACATACGATTTATATTGTAGTGCATGCTTGGACATATATATGGAGGACTTTCTTGCTCGACTTGATAGTATGTTATCTGGTTGCTCTTTATCTTAACATGTACTCTGATTGTCTCTATGTTACATGTTGATAAAGCCCTTAGGATGAGTACTTGACTACCGGGATTATGATGCAGATCATACTAGTGGGGACAGTGTAGTCGCTAAGTCATCCTTCAAATGTTCCTAGTCGTAGGTGTATCGAGACAGGGCATCGATATACTAGAGTAGACTAGCGTATAGCTTCTCGACCCATGTAGATGGGCGATGGATGATCCCATATCCATTGGTGTTTGACATCAGAGACAGTATAAGGGTGCTCAGTGGAGACTGGGTAAACCGGACGGACTCGCCGAGAACTCCCAGATGGTATTATACCTCACAACATATGGAAGTTCTGTGGTGACACTGGTACAGGTTAATCTGTAGATCCGAGATCGTCAGAGAGTCTTGTGTGATTCCCACTGTGCTTTGATTTCCACCTTACCACATTCAAGAGAACGCGCAACACGGTGGCTTTTGGGTACAGTCCCGAATCATATGGAGGCAATGAGCGATAGGAGGGGTTTCGTCTCTCCCGGTATTGGGAGTTGATGTTGCGCTGTGCTCGATTGGCCATAACTGGAATTCCCTGGCCATGGTTTCTGAGATTTACTGTTAAGTGTTATTAGTAGTTTCTCGAACCGTTATGGACCTCACATCGACACGACTTATCGGTTACTGGGGTCTGACGTTTACCACCCCTAGACTAGATATGCGACATATCAGACGAAGAGACCGGACTGTACGGGAGTGTTACTTATTGGATTCACAGGAGAATGTACAGGCTTGCTTGTTGATCTTCTGATCGATCAATAGCTGGGTGGCTATTACGTTTAGCTGACCGCTTGCAGCTTGTGGGTGTTTGATATGATCATCACCTACTGTCGGTGTATTGACGATTCTTTAGAGTCCTACACAGAGGTTTCTTGGCTCAGGAAAAACGGAGTAGGAGCACATATGTGATATGTGCGGGACCGAGAATAATACGTGAATGTGATACCGTATTTGATTCTCGCGATATGAGATATCCGCCGGGTATATGTGATATAGCTGGGTCATCGGATCAAGTGTTGATTCGATGAACTGATACATTTTATATTAGTCGGTTATTTATGAAATAGCCGGATTATCGGATCAAGTGTTGATTCGATAATTTAATGTATAATTATATATTTGATATATTACATTACATTAACTAATATAAGCTCACTTGAATATTCTTTTTCTCACATGATGATACATTGATATATATGTGATATATGTTAATTGTGTTAGTTTCTTTTGTTACAAAATATTGTATATATGATATATAATATTGTAACATGTTAGGGTTACAAATGCAACTAGGGTTTAGAGTTTAAACTATGCTAGGGTTTTAAACTTGGGTTAACTTTTTCTTTATGGATTAATTCATTTTGGATGGATAATTCATTTTGTTTTGGATGAGCTTTAAAGAAGCTTCATGATCCTTTGACTTTGTCCACCCTCTTTGGTTTATCCTTGATATTTGTTAACCTAAGTTTAACCCTAGCCTATGGTTTATTCTCTACATGATTTAGCCATGACACATATTAAACCATGGTTGCATTTCTAACCTCAACAATAATTCATTCATCACAACTTCATCTTCTTCTTTCTCACTCCAAAAGCTTTCTAGCTTTTCTTTTGTGATGGATGTTTTGTGAGAAATTGAAAATAAAAGAGAGCAAAATTCCTACTTCATCATCCTCATCTATTCTAGCCACTTAGATTACGGTGTTTGCTTCACTAATATTTGATTAGTGAAGTGAGAGCTTGGGTTTGAGATTCTTCAAGGTAGATCATCTTGGATTAGTGAAGTCTTCAAGCAAGGATGCATCATTCTCTTCATGGAGCCTCTCTAGAGTCTGGGTACTTGATGATTGCAGCGAAGGGACCTCAACACAGAGCTTATGAAGTGAAGGAACGGACTACAAAGGTTGTAATCCCTAACTCTTAGATGTTAAAGTGTTAACATGCTAGTTTTGTTTGATTCTCTTGTTAAAGATCCTATGTTTTGGGTTATCTATAATGGCAAAATTTGAAATTGGCATGTGAGATGCCACCGAAACCTTGCTGCCGTTGTAGGTAACCCAACAATACTTGAGCACGGAATACCTAGATTACTTAAAAGAGAATGGAATTCTCTCTCAGCTTACTCCTCCGTATACACCACAGCACAACGGTGTATCGGAGCGGAAGAATCGTACCCTATTGGATATAGTTCGCTCCATGATGAGTAGTGCTGAGTTGCCTTTTTCATTCTGGGGACATGCGCTTCAGACAGCGGCATACCTTTTGAATCATGTTCCGTCCAAATCTGTGCCTAAAACTCCGTATGAAAAATGGAGTAGTAAGAAACCATGTCTTAAATTTATTAAGATATGGGGTTGTCCAGCCTATGTGAAAACACAGAAACTGGAGAAGCTTCAGGAACGTTCGGTTCTATGTAAATTTGTAGATATCCTAAGGATTCACTAGGATATCTGCTACCACACTGAGGAACAGAAGGTGTTTGTATCTTGCCATGCTACGTTTTTAGAAAGGGAGTTTCTTGCAAAAGAAACTAGTGGGAGTACGGTAGAACCGGGAGAAATCCATGAACCACAAAATGTAACTGAAGACTTGGAGGAACCGCTAGATTCAATAACCCCAGACGAACCTCAGCTACTCCGCAGATCTGGTAGGATTTCTCATCCGCCCAAGAGATGTAAGTCCACGTTGCCATCCCCGGTACTTACGAGGAGGCGGAAACGGTATAACAATCAAAATTTGTCAGGAGGAGCAACATGGACTAAACAAGGTCGGGATCGTGTCTAAACTAAACTAGCAAGCATACAAAGAAGCGTTAGCTACTCGGATGAAAAGTTATACCTAACTTGAACTCCTTCTTCTTGAAACCTTGTAGAGGTTGATGGTTCTTTCCTCGTAGCCTTCTTCCGTCGAAGATGGATCCACCTGAGGGTTCAACCTTTGGGCTCTTCCTCGAACTTTGAGTGAACTAGGATCTCCGGCTTGCTAAACCTTGAACCCTAGAGAGAGTAGAGAGTATCTAAGGGGTGTTTTTCTTTTAAGGTGAGGGATTCTCAACACATGAGAAGGATTCACCTTGAGCTTGAGGAAGAAGAAGATGAAAATGAGGAGAGAGAATGATTATGATAGAATGAGCCCTTTTTCTTCTTGCAACCATAACAAAAAGAAAAAGATATATCTAATTAATAATAATAATTCAAAATGAAATAGTTGATGGTTGTATTTGGAATGACCATTACCATCACTAAATTAAATGAATGTAAGCTAGAATCAAGGAGTATCCTTGCAAAGCAATAATGATGGTCAAACATTCAACCATGGTCAACAAGTCAACCATGGTCAACAAGTCAACACAAATCAACCATGACACAATTTCATTTAATTACTATTATTAATTGATATTTCATAAATCCATTAGGGTTTGGAAAAATATGACTGTCAACTGTGCATACGCACCCGTTCCTAATGAAAGATCTCTTCCTCCGCCTCAAACAACTGTGCATACACACCTGCATTCTCGTTCCGAGGAACAAGAATACTGAGAGATAAAAACAACCCCAAAACATATACCAGTAGCTGGCTCAAACCAGAGCCTGCTAGTATAATCCGTCCGGACTCCAAACGTGCACAAGTGCGCGGATGAGAACGAACCCTGTCGCAAAACCATGCGACCTCTACTCTGTTTTGCCCAGAGGCGAATACCCTCTGTGTGGGACTCTAAAGACTCGACACTACGCTGGCAGTGGGTTTAACCACAGACCGCAAGCGGCACTAGCTGTGCGTAACGGTCCCCAGGTAGATGCCGACAAGAAGGCTGACGAGGTGAAACCCCATCTGAACTCCTACTGAGTCTGAATGTGACAGTCCCCGTACAGTCCGGTCTGTTCGTCTAATACATCGCATGTCGGGCCTAGGGGGCGGTAAAACGTCAGTCCCCTAATAGCGGTACAAGTCGTGTCGGAGTGAAGCCCAAAACACCCTGAGATAACACTGGAAGCTTACCAGTATATCTCGCTTGCCCTGGCCAGGGACTACTCATGTAACGGCTCTCCTAGACACAGCGCGATGTCAACCCCCAATACCGGGAGAGACGAATCCTGTCTAACCGTCACTGCCTCCAAGTGCTTCGGGACTGCACCCAACCACCACCTGTTTGCACGACTCCTTTGAGCTGTGGTAGGGTAGTGATCAAAGTGCAGCGGGAACACACTCGAGGCGAAGTGGCAGTGTCAAGTCAGCGGACTAAGCTGTACTCATGTCACCTGGGAACTGATAACTGACGATAGGTATAATACCAACCTGTCAGTTCCCGACGAGTCCTGTCCAGTGTACTCGTAACCCAACGAGCACCCGTATACTATCTCCAGTACGACGTACTGATGGCTGTGGGACAGACCATCTCCCACACTGGGATGAGAAGCGCATACGCTAGTCTACTCCGGAGTATCGATGCCCTGTCTCGATAGTCCTGCGACTAGGGACCTGTATAAGGATGTGCTTATAGATTACCCAGCCCCCACTAGTGTGACTGCCATCACAACGCTGGTAATCAAGCAAAGATCCTAAGGGCTCCACTAATGCGTATAGGTGATATACTAATATAAACACATGTACACATTGAAGTAGAAACAAACCAAGTAGCATACTACTATATTGAGCAAGATTGTTTATACAAGGTGAATATCCCAAGCTTCCATTAAGTAATATACAAACTAGTATGATACAGTAATGGCCTCTAGGGCATATACACTAACAATCTCCCACTTGCACTAAGGCCATGTACTGGCGTATCGAAGACCTATCATCTCGATCAGCCGCTCGAACTGAGTCTGGGGCAGTGCCTTGGTGAATGGATCTGCAGTGTTTTCTTCTGAAGCAACCCTCCGAACCTCGATCTCCTTGCGATCCACGATCTCCCTGATCAGGTGATACCGCCTCAAGATGTGCCTAGATCTCTGATG